>OX038869.1:5159951-10159951 GCA_943789525.1 Agriphila geniculea
ATACCGTCTGCGCTTACATCGTGACCTAGAAATTGAACTTTACTTTGACCGAAAGAACATTTAGATAGGTTAATCGTAATACCGAATTTTTTGAAACGCTGAAATATAATCTCTAAATGAGTTTTATGTTGTTCTTCGTTATCGCTTGCAATGATGACGTCATCCAAATAATTATAATGAAAATCTAAGCCTTGCAATACATGGTTCATAAAGCGTTGAAAAGTTTGCGCTGCATTACGTAAACCGAAGGTCATTCTAGGGAATTCAAATAAACCGAATGGGGTAATAATAGCTGTTTTTTCAATATCATCAGGATTTACTTTTATGCAATGATAAGCTCTGTTGACATCTAATTTAGAAAATATTTTCTTTCCTGCCAATATACAGGGTCACTGGAAATATGACGTATTCCTGCTAAGGAGTTATAGATGAGGTCAAAACAAATATTTTTTGTCATATAACTTTTTCTCAAAAAATTAATAGTTTTCGAGTTAATTGAAATTAAGTATTTTTTTACCAAAAGTACGTTTTCAGACACAAAAATTTAAAATAAAAGATAACTACTCATTTGATTCCGGTTTTTTCATTATTTTGGGATAGAAAACAATCTAAGTGTTAATAATGAATAAAAAAATTTACAAAAAGTACAGGTGTTTTTAAAAAAATCAATCCTTAAATGCATTTATTTTTTAATTTTTTTCAGATTTTTGAGAAATAGCATCAAATATCTTTAAAAAAATCCTAGTAACTAAGCGTGCATAATATTTTAAAAACATCACCATCTATTCAGCTTTCAGTTGAGGTATAAACCTTAATAATAACTTAAATAAAAAATTTGAAATTAAGACTTAACTAAATAGCAGTCCCATTTTATGTAGCAAAAATTTCCTACTTCAAGCGCTTCGAAGGTGGCCATATTATCCTACTTATATCATAAATGTGAAAGTTTCTTGTTTGGATGATTTTTAATCAATCACGCAAAACGACTGAACGGATTTGGATGAAATTTGGCACACAGACAGTTTATAAACAGGATTTAAACATAGGAGGATACTGTTATCTTGGTTAAAGGTTCCCTAGGGATTTTCTCGAATGTAATTGCGGACTAAGTCGCGTGCGGAAGCTAGTTTGCTATAAATGATTGTGCTTACTAAAAATACTTTCGTCCGAGTGAGTTTGAAACAGAATTATTTTGCGCACATTTTGCCAAAATTTTATACAGACAGCATCAAAAATAACCATGGAAATCAGCCATTTTTAATGACCCGCTGCTGGGGAACAGGCCTTCCTTTCCTTTTGGGATAAAGCGGACGGGCCTTAACCCACCACGTGGGCCCAATGCGGATTGGTCGGTGTTAACTCAATGTACTATGGGCAACAGCGTTGCTTGACCAGTTTGCAACAAAATTCGTGTGCGCGCGTATCGCCCCTGCACGAACTAAACGTATGTGACAGCGGGCGCGGCGTGCAAGCGATTTTAACCTTAGCAGTGGTTAAGCGACGCTGTTGCCCATGGTACCTTACATTGAGCCCTTGGTTCTGGCTGCATTTACAGTCTTTAACACTGACCAATCCACATTGGGTCCACGTGGTGGGTATGGCCCGTCCGCTTTACCCATCCACAAGCCAAAAGGTAGGCCAGTTCCCCAGCAGCGGGGCATTAAAAATAGCTGATATGCATGGTTATTTGTTACACAGTTTGTATAAAATTTTGATTCATCGGCGGAAAATAATCCTGTCTCAAACCCACTCGGACGAAAGTATTTTTAGTAAGTACGACCATTTATGGCAAACTAGTTTCCGCCCACGACTGCATTCGCATTTACATTCGAGAAAATCCCTAGGGAACCCTTAACCAAAATAATAGTATCCTCGTATGTTTTAATCCGGCTTATAAACTATCTGTGTGCCAAATTTCATCCAAATCCGTTCAGCCGTTTTGCGTGATTGATTAACAATCATCCAAACAAGCAAACTTTCACATTTATGGAATAAGTAGGATAATACGGCCACCTCCGAAGCGCTTGAAGTAGGAAATTTTTGCTACATGAAATGGGACTGCTATTTAGTTGAGTCTTAATTTCTCATTTTTTATTTAAGTTATTATTAAGGTTTATACCTCAACTGAAAGCTGAATAGATGGTGATGTTTTTAAAATATTATGCACGCTTAGTTACTAGGATATTTTTAAAGATATTTGATGCTATTTCTAAAAAATCTGAAAAAATTTAAAAAATAAATGCATTTAAGGATTGATTTTTTGATAAACACCTGTATTTTATGAAAAAAAAATTATTCACTATCAACACTCAGATTATTTTCTATCCTAAAATAGTAAAAAATCCGGAATCGAATGAGTAGTTATTTTTTATTTTAAATTTTTGTGTCTGAAAACGTACTTTTGGTAAAAATGTACTTAATTTCAATTAACTCAAAAACTATTAATTTTTTGAGAAAAAGTTATATGACAAAAAAGATTTGTTTTGACCTCATCTATAACCCCTTAGCAGGAATACGTCATATTTCCAGTGACCCTGTATAAGTGAAATCACGTAAATGGGGAATAGGATATCGATCGGGTTTAGTAATAGAATTTAATTGGCGATAATCTCCACAAGGTCTAATATCTCCGTTTTTCTTTGGAACTATGTGTAGTGGACTTGCCCACGGGCTTTTAGAAGGTCTACATATTCCGGCTTCTTGCATTATACGAAATTCTTCTTTAGCTTTTTTATATCTGTCCGGTGGTAACGGACGTACACGAGCATGCACAGGAGGACCGGAAGTTTCAATATAATGAAAAATATCGTGCGATTGAGTTTCCTGGAATGACATTGGTTTCGTAATCTCCTTATATTTACATAGTAAATCACTATATGGATGTCCATGACTAATCGTATTTATGGAAGGTTCAGCAACACTTACCACTGAAGCGATTACATTTAGGTCGGTCACTTGGTCTCTTAACTTACGTGCACTAAGGTCCACTAATAGTTTATGATGAGTGAGAAAGTCTGCACCTAATATTGGTTGTTTTACGTCAGCGACGATAAAGTCCCACCTATATGGTCTGCGAAGTTTAAAGTTTAGCACCATAGTTTTTACACCGTAGGTTTTAATTTCAGTTCCGTTTGCTGCGTATAGTCTATAATCAGAACACTGCGATTGTGAACGACACTTATTACGAACGAGGGGTAATACGGAAACGTTTGCTCCAGTATCTACTAAAAATCGGAGTCCACTATTAATGTCTAAAATACGTAAGCGGGCGCAAGGTGATACGGCACAGATTTCCGCTGACAACTGTGCCTTGCTTCCTAGTTTTCCGGCGGCGTTGTCATGTTGGCCTTATTGTTCCATGCGCAAGGTTGCACGCATTTATGAGCCTTTTCTTTATACTTGTGATGGTAAAAACAAAGGTTTCCAGGACTTGAATGTTGTGGATGTTGCGATGAGTAATTTCTGTGCCGGCTAGATGATCTGGATGAGTACCGGCGATACTGATTGAAATTTCTGTATCTTGGACGAGAGCGTTCCGCGTTCAACACGCGAATATTTAGTTTAGCTATTTCTGCTCGCAACAGCGCAATTTCAGTTGTTGTGTTAGAGGTTGTCGTTATTGCAGACACTTGACTTGAGCGAGTCGCCTCAGCTACGTTGTCTGCGACCGAGGCTAGGTTGTCTAAGTCCTTTGTTTCTGTGACGGCTAATACTGCCTTGACTGTGCTTGGCAAATGTCCTTGCCAGAGCACGCGAAGTGTGTCATCCGGGATTTTGTCACGGGCCAGATCTCGCATCCGTCGCAGAAGTTGAGAGGGTTTTTGATCCCCAAGCTCCATTTCACTTATTAATTTTTCTATTTGTCTAGCTTTCGAATCTTCCAATAGCGAAAGCAATTTCATTTTAATTGCGACGAATTTATTGGACGCAGGTGGATTTGACAAAAAATCACTAATCTGAGTAATAATGTCTTTTGGTAATTTTGATACCACCATATCAAAACGCGAGTCGTCACTCAATTTTTGAGGCGCTAAAATTGCCTCGGTTCTAATAAACCATACGCGTGGTTGATCCGCCCAAAATTCTGGGATTCGCGACGCTAATTGTATTGCCATGATGTCAGTTGTAGGACTTGTAGGCGTAAACGATGGTGTTGGCGTCGGAGGCTGCTGCGTTTCTGGATTGTCAGTACCCGTCATAATTGCACTTTTTTAAATTTTATTGTCCGAAATTTTATTAAATACTTAATTAATTATCCACTATTTATTTTATTGTCCAAATTATTTACGCGTATTACAAATTAAAGTTCGTTCGGGGTCACCAATGTTGGATGTATGTATCCTAACAAGGCGGACCACGCGAGTGGCAGTAAAAGAGAGTATTTTAAATTAAACTTTTATAATATTGAGAAGCGCGTTAACAAGTTGGGTGCGCGACGACGACTGCGCGGCACCTAGTTACACAATACAAAATTGGTTCGGTAATATGAACCTGTAGGAACATACTGTGTCCCTACATTAAACATTGATTTGTAAGCGTATTTTAGTGATTGTTGGTGCAAATCACAAAATAAAATGAAGACTTTTTTTGTTCGTAATCATAATCACTCATCTTCAAATCAAAGCTTCTAATCATTCAATTTCATCGGTCTTTTTATGTCCCATCACTAACCTTAACGCAAGGGCAAACTTATTTCTGTCGGTAAGTTTGGCGCTGCCGTCTACGTGATCTGTCAGAATTTGTACTAATTTGGTTAGTTCCGAATTTGACCACCCGCAAATATAACTTTGTGGTCATTCTGTTTTTGTGTGCGTGTGTAACAACATGACTTTAAGCTTCAAGAGTGTGCGTGAATATGAAGTTGTGTGCTGTGCGTGTGTACCTCGTCTCCCCCCAGAATCGGTGAACAAAATCTAGTGTAGGAGAGCGCTCTTGCTTACTCCCGTTCTGTATGCTCTAAGGCCCTTGGCTACGACATCAGGGTTGCGTTCCGAACGTACGCTCCGAGTGCAACCGGAAGCTCTAACGCCGTTCCAAACATTAGGGCGTGACGTTCGGTTGTTACAACTTTCCCGTTCCAAACGTCAGAGCGTTGCAACCAAACAACCATTAAAATTTATGGTTGTAAAACACTCTGACGTTTGTCTATAGAACAAATGTCAATGTCATTTGACATTACTTTGTATTTTGACAAATAAATCATGGTAGTTTCGCAAAAAAACAGTTTTTATTTGATTTTGAATAAAGGAAAGTTAAAATTATTCGTATTCCACATGGAAAATGAAGACTTTCTATTGACATTGACATTTAAAGTTCTTGGTCGTTCCTAACCTTAGAGTGAGTTAAAAAACAACCAAACAACCGCACACTAAGCCTCTGAACGCAACCCAGCGCGCGCTCGTCCTCCGTATGTGCGGAAGGGAGAAAGGCTACTCTGCTCCCGCCCTCAGTATGCACTTACCCAAGGCGCAGCACTGCTCTTGCGGTCAGACTGGCTATAACCACGATCTCAATGTTACCGAATAGTGGGCTATGATAGTTTATAAGATGAAGTTGTAGTCAGTACGAAGGCAGCTGTACGCACCGTGTTCGTAATAGGTTCTATAATATTTAGGGAAAATGTTCTTGTTTACCACATTTCATTAATTAATACTAATAGAATTTCACCTAAGTTAAGTCGCTGTAACGCACAAGAAGAATTGAATTATTTTGATGACCTATCGCTGCCTGCATCTTTAGTACCGCCCCCCTTATATTATTATTTAAGTATAAGTACAATGCAATTAAATTAACTAAGTAGGTAACGATGAGTGACCGAAGATGTGAAGAATTATCTTCAACATTCGAATGCGACACCTTTACAGATGATATCTAAAACTAGCACGATAGCTTTATACATGGTAATTTTTTACCTCTTTTAAAATTTTGTCAGGTCATTCTCTAATAGCAGTACAATCAATTTATGAAGTAAAAAAACATACATTTTTTTACATTTTTACTCCAAACTTTTCCCTACACCAATTGAAATTGTGTTTGCGCATCGCACAGGGGGTCAAGTCTGCTAATGTTTTCGTCAAAATCGTAGTTCTATGGTGTTTGAATGGTAATGCTTTTTGACACAGTTCTTGTTTGTTAAACCCAAAACATAAATTGTGTTTCTTAAACAAAAAGCAAGTACCTACGACGTCACAAAGGTGGCGTCTCCTAGGTTTAGATTTTGTCAAATATCTTGGTAACTTTTTATCTGATTTAAGCAAGCTAGGTAGGTATGCAATGATAGGTAATTAAAATTGTAACAAAACATGGAAAGAAACTGTTATTATATTTTAAAAAATATTGGGACTTTAATTTTCATACCTAACATTAAACGATGTTCCGTACATAGCAGGAATGGTGCAAACTCGGAGGTAACTTATATTCATGTCTTCTAATGATTCCATAAAAAATTACAACTACACGAATTACTTCCAATCTTTTTGCTAATTTGACTATACTACTTCGGGTGGATAACGCGTCGGGTATTTACGAATATGCGACCCGCGCGAGCCCCCTCCCGCCACCCGCCTTCCACCGCTCGCGTCCCGTGCGCGAGGGTGAGCGTGCGCGCCTGGATTTTTAGGATATAAATTAGTGATGCGCCGAATGTAGGTTTAACCGAATACGAATGTTCGGCCGAATATTCGGTCCAAAATGTACCGAACCAAATATTCGGCCGAATCATTCGGTTCAATTCTGCGCAGTAAACAGGTTTTACACGTGTCGGGCGGGCGTTTGCCATAGCAACTCCTTCTCTAGCACGGCTCGCTCAGTCGATGTACCGACCGATCTTTCGGTTACAAATAATTGCAGTTCGGAACTGCATACTTTGAAATTTATTATTACGTTGATAAAAGTCTTTGAAGATGAGGCATACATTGACATTTATTAAAAAAAAACATAATTTGATTATACATTTTAATACTAGTGGTGGTTTCTAAAGATAGCAGTTTTTATTGTTTAAATAAATAGGCATGTTATTGAAATGCCTAAAAACAAGAGGGGGGCCGTTCAAATATTACGTAAGCAGATTACAGCCCTAGTTTTTAGGCATATCAAAAACTAACCGAAAATTCATTGCTGTAGGATTATATAATTTGTTGCTGTAGGTTAAGGTTTAGAGAGGGTGGGAAATGTTATCGCCGTTTGTATGGAGACCGTTTGCTAGAGAATCCTCTTAATCTTTTTTATTTTGTCAATAAATAATTGGTATTATTGGTTCAATTTAAACATTCGGTAATTATTCGGCAAATCAACCGAATATTCGGCCGAATACGAACATGAAAAAATATGCCGAATTTGCTGAATACGAATATTCGGCCGAACATTCGGCGCATCTCTAATATAAATAGTAGCTGAAAACTGTGAATTTAAAAAGAAATTATTAATTATTATCTCACCTATTTTTTTTATTACTTTCTTGAACTTTATTTATTTCACATTATGGGAAACAACAGCATTTGTTAACATACATTTTTACAAAACAGATAAAACACAATTGGCTTTGATAACTTTTTGAACATGACTGGAAATCTCAAAACCATTTCGAGGAATAAGCTTTCGGTACAGTGTCTACTAATTAAATTTAAAAATGATTCTATATTTTTAAAGATATTTATAATATTCAATAAAAAGCTTTAACCTTCAAATGACCTTCAAATGACGTCATCACATACGGATCCCCCAGCCATAATAAAAAAAAGAAAAAAGGGCAAAGACAATTTTGACAATGAACTTGGCATTAGGGATGGTGGAAGGTGGAAGTGAAAAAATATCGATATAGGTAATATTTTTCAGAAAAAAATTAGATAAAATGGGATGATGACTAAGTAATGGATTCTAATTTTAAGGTATTGTAAAACATAAAAAATAGCAAAATAAACCCCTACGCGAAATTTTGGCTCGATTTGACGAATTTTACGATGATTTTAAAGACTCAAAAGTAGGAAAAAATCAAAATGCTCCAGTGACAAAATAGTGTCAACTATTAGAATCCATACGTAATTCCAAAAAACAATGTTTTGGAAAAATTATTGTAAAAACATCTATCGATATATCATAGTATATCGATGAACTTATCTCGTAATTTTTTCCACATCCCTACTATTAAATGTTTGTAAATAGAAATAAAGTATGCACATATTTTCACAATGTTTATTATGTTATCCTGCAAATTTATCAGTCCACAAGCAATCGTTACAATTCCATCCATGTAGCCTACATCCAAAATAGACACAATACATATTATCCTCGTCAAATGGTAATGCGCTGGAACCTTGTCAAATTAACCTAATCGTGACGTCACCCGCTACAGCTAGCAAAAAAAGTTGAAGTAAATAATAATTAATTTGAGATAATGATTATTATTGTCAATAAGATAGGGTTAAGTGAAAATATAATAATTGTATGGATCTTTTCAAAATAAATAAAAATGAAATATTCTATATTTAAATAATAGTTCAGGCAAAGGAAGCTCAAAAAAATGTATAGAGGGAAATGCTTGGAGCGAAAATTTTTCTATGTCTATGCTTGGAACACAATTTTTGACTTCGTAACTTTATTCTGACCTGTTAGGAGGTGAACAAATCAAAATTCGCCGCCAGTAGCCCCTATGCCGGGGTGGAGGGGGATGTATGTAGACCCCATTTTTCGGTTTTTTACATATATCTCAGAAACTATGCGTTCAAGCGACATAAGACTGTGTTCAAAATAAAAGCTGATTAAATTTGCTACAAGTTTTATTCAGACAAGTTTTTCGATAACTTGTATAGTTTTCGAGATATCCGCTCTTGCATGTCTGTCAACTCGGTGGTAGCGATGTTCGAAATTGATTCGATTAAACGATTAATCCTTGCTAACTTATTGCGAATTGGTCGATTAATCTAAGAATTAAAATGATCGATCTAATTGCTAATTTAACGCCGATTTTTTTTTTGAGAAAAGAATCTACTAGCAAATTAAATGTTTCTAAATTTGTGAGACAAAATTATTTTGCTACTGCTAGATTACTGCTAAGCGAAAAGCGCTATATATTTTGTGAAATAAATAAGTTGTTGCTAGGGCAATAAAAACAACACTCCATTCAGGTTTCTGTAAATGTACTATAAGTACTCGATACCTTCAGATATCGATAGTTTTGTTCAGAAAATTTTTGGTATCGATACTTTTGTAATTTTGCGTATCCCTAACTGCATTTGAACAAACATAAACCTAACGGGGATTTTCCGGTGTGCAATTCGAATATTGCCAATATATTCACGTAAGCTATTCAACCAAAATAATAGGTCTATCATTATTCCTTATTCATCCTTATTAATATTATGAATGCGAAAGTCCGTTTCTTTGTTTGTTTGTTACGCCTTCGTCTTAACTACTGAACCGATCATCATTAATTTTACATACACGTTGTCTGAGGTACTGTTTGAGGTACAAAAAAGACATAGGGTACCTTTCATCCCGAAAAAAAGCACTTTAGCTTGTCGTATATTTTTTTGTGGCTACAACTTTACGTTTTCTATATTAAAAAAATGGCCTGCGCAACCATGTTTTCCTATCATGGACCCTTAACTACTCAACCGATCATCATAAAAATTTGCATACACGTTGTCACAGGTACAGAAAAGGACATAGGGTACCTTTCGTCCAAAAAAACAGGAACTGATTCTGTTTTGTGTGCTCTTAATAAAGTAAAAGCTTCTGTATTGATAAATAAAGCCTTTTGAGGTTGGACATTTTTACAAGCAGGTAGAAACGCAAAGTCAACCGAGATACTTCGAGTGGTGATAGAGAAGAAGTGTGACCAACAGATTCCGACTCCTGACTCCTGAGGGATAGAAAAATAACTCTCCACGCATACGAAGTCGCGGGTGGCCGCTAGTCTACGTACTATAAGAGCGTCCGCTGCGTTAAGCGGATCCGGATTCCGAATCCGAATCGGATGATTCATAATCATAATATATATCTAATTAATATTTATATTAGGTTCGTGGTGAAACCATTTACTTTAGTGTTTTTTTTCTTGACATAGCAATATACTACTTCATTTTGTGTTGTTTTGTTCTGGTAACACCATTGTTTACCTTTTTTCTAAGAAATTGATAATCGGATTTTACACATTTGAAATAATCTAATACCAAATAATAGATTATTTCGGCATCGATTATCGATTATCATCCCTACTCGCCCGCCAGCCAGTTTTGCTAACGGTACTGAGTGTTCGATTTCACTACGTCATTTTGACGTCATCAACATGGCCGCCACGCGCATTACCATTTGACGGGGATAATACAATACATTTCGCAATTTGGGTAGATTGGGCGTGTCAATTTTTACAAAGTTTTTCAGCTGAGTTTCCACTGGTAAGCATTTTTATTATAATTTTACCACCTCAAAAATTATTGCGGCAAATTAAGAAGGTAGGTTAGAACCGTCACAACTGGATTAAATGAATAAAATAGAAGAAATATTAACTATAACTTATTTGTTTACAAACAACCATAAAGTCATTATGACAGGTAATGACACTTGGCCGTTCTTTTTCTATAAGTAGATGGCAAAGGTTTTCCTTCTTAAACTTTCATGCCACTAATGACGTCATTCCGGTTGACCATATGCGCTCGACAAATTAATTTATAAAAAAATAAATACGGGACCAAATCTTAAAATATTCAAGTTAGTTTCATAAATTGGCCTAATCTGTAGTAAAAAAATATAAAAAAATACCTTTTATTTTTTAACCAAAGCCAATTGCCATAACAGTTTTCACTAATACTTAGTACTTACATATCAGCATCAAGTTAACAAGTTAGTATGAGTGACTTTATACTTAACTTATATTTGATTTTGTAAAGGGGTCGCAAAATTACCCTGAAATTACTTTGCCGTGAAAAACTAATAAATTATTAACCACACCATTCAAATTATAGATTTCTATTTTAGAACCTATTATAAATTATTAAATGTTTTCGGATGACTTGACTTAATATCCTGGACCCCTAGATGGGGCAGAGGGCGTCCACAGTGATCCTCCATCGCGTTCGGTCTTGAGCTTCGCGTTTCACTTCGCTCCAAGTCATCCCGATGCCTTTCACCTCGTCCGCTACAGTACGTCGCCATGTTTGCTTGGGGCGGCCGCGTTTACGCTTTCCTTGGGGATTCCAATCTAGGGCCTGTTTAGGAATATAATCGGGGTTTGTGGACGCGTTCCACATCCGCACCAATCTGTAATGGTCTGTTCCAGGGGCCGTAGCGACTAACGAATCGAGCTTCGGAAAATTTGCCGAGTTTCAAATTAAAACAGATAAATCGAAGTAAGGAATTACTTATTGTACTATTTGTTGAAGTTGTTTTGAAGATATTGATGTTAGTGTGACCTCATGAATTAGGGTTCGCCATTTTGGCCTAATTGGGGCTCGATTTATCGGTTTTAATTTGAAACCCGGCAGACTTTTCAAAGTTCGATGCGTTAGCCGGTACGGCCCCAGATGACAACACCTATTTATTATGTTAACACAAAGTGCATTCCCAAAAGTACTTAAAAGTAAAATAATTGCATATTTTATACAAATATGCATAGGTTTAGCATTAATTTTAAAAAGTAGGTATATATATAAACAGTAAATTGTGTAGTATGTAAAGCACTAAATTAAGAGATTAATTTATTTTGTTTAATTATTATTTTGAAGTTACAGAATTGCAAATGTTACCGCTGCAGTTATAAGTACAGTTTTGAATGAATACATATTTTTACATACCTAATAAAACTTTTTTTTATTTCTCCTCGTCAATACTTTGAACCGTTTTGGATATTTTATCATTTTGCTACCATATCTATGTTTGCTACTAATAGGAATCAAATCTTATTTTTAATTTTATTTCGGGGACAATGAAAAAAAGGTCTGTCACGAAAATCCCAATAAAGATAACTATCTATTCTGTAAGATATTTATCTATTCTGTAAGCTGTGTTTTATAAACAATAACATACTTCTTATCCCGGACAAAGGTTCCCTAGAGATTTTTTCTGAATGTCCACGCCGTCGAAGTCGCGGACGGAAGCTACTAGGTATACCTATTCATAAAACTTAAGTAGTAATTAGGTATCTATTGCACTCCGCTCCAGTATCTAACTTAAAAGTATCCAGTATCTATTTTTTGATCATTTATTGTTAAAGTTTCTTGCTATTGCTCTTCATCATCAGCGTATCATCGTCCACTGCTGAACATAGGCCTGTCCGAGTGCACGCCACTGAGCACGATCCGCGGCTATACTCATCCAGTTTTTGCCAGCCACCTTGCGAAGATCGTCGCTCCACCTTGTCTGACTGAGGGCGTCCCACACTACGTTTACCGATACGCGGTCTCCCTCCACTCAAGAACTCGTCTGCCCCAGCGAGCGGCCATCGGTTCTACGGCTAAAGCTTTGTCCAGACTAGTAAAATTTGAGTGTATCAGATCACCGTCGCGTATCATCGACGTGTATCATTTGGCTAGTGTGGACGCAAAACGATACACGATCATGCTACGCACCGTATCTGATACACCCCGATCCGTATGTAACCGCGTATCAAACAAGGCTTTTCGCCTTGTTAAAGGCTGGTTTACATTATCTTAGTATTTAGTAGAGTGCTTAGTAGCGTGCGAGTAGATTCGAATGCGAGAGTCAAACCAAGATTTATGTTGAAACAAACGTTTATTTAACGTATCGAATAACTAACACAAAGTTAACAACTATTCGTTAAGAAACGTGTCATAAAAATATTTAAAACGACATGGGTTATACGGGGTTTAACGAGCAATCCGAAGGGTTAAAGTGAGGTCACACATTATATTTCAATACACATTACTTTGGGAACCCATACTAATGTTAAAACCACACGAAGGCAAAATGGCATAACAGGGACCCTTAACAGGTTAAAGTAAGACCATACATTTATCGCAATAACAATACCCTTGGGACTCACTATAAAATTAAAACCACTAAAGAATGAGGGATTTATAACTAGAAACCCTTAAAAGTTAAGGTGAGGACATATTCGCTCGCTTCCAGCCAGTCGGACGGAATAAGCTGCCGTCTGTCTAGAAACGAACCTATATGTACCTACTGACAGGACTTATGCTAAAATACAAATCACTTATCATCTTAACACAAGACATTCATAGTAAAATAGAATTATTTATACATTCTGGCTCATGACCAGAGTTTACGCTGAACCTAAATCAATTTAAAATATGTCTAAGACATTTATTGGCTGTAGACCTACTCTGGACTAAATTAAACATGACCTCGAGTAACCTTTGCAAATTTATAGGTGCTTAGAGTGAAAAGGTTTATCTGAACGTGGATTGATTCCCGGGATACATGTTACGGAACACTGCAGCTACGGTAATAGTGAAAGGAATCTTCAGAATACCTCGGTTATGACATAGTAGAACCAAATAAGTAAGTCATCTTACTCTTTATACGCACGAACGCGGTTTGTATGTGAGCGCGCCCGTACGTATGCGTCGTCGCACGCACACACTGACAAAATTTAAAGGTGATAAAGGTGCAACAGTACGCCGTACGTAATACCGCCCGCGCTCACGCACGCTTCACGCCGCCACGCCGTTCGTAATAATTTCAACGTGTACCTACCTACAGTACATACCATGCTTTCCAAAGATATTATTGCAAAAAGATTTGTAAGAATGTGGATATATTTTCATTAACTTTAAATAATAAGGCATTTTGTACTTGTCGAAACAGACGATTTTTTTTATATCAATCGTGTAATTTTGTTATAAAATCACAAATTCCTATAGGAAAAAGCCTATTATGCATGCCTATTATGGAAAGTATTCAATTTCCGAATTTAAAGATTATTATTTTGATAAGTGTAGGTAAATGAAAAAGTAAGAAACAGTTAATAGTGTAAAAAATCAAATTTCATAATCATTTTGTTTTATTTGAATAAATACATTATTTAGTAAAGCCACGTTTTAATTAATCCTATTTCGTTTGTAAGTTTTCAAATCACATAACATGACATAGGCAATGAAAACATTGTAGTCAGTTCCTGAAAACAATGAATTTAATGTAAATTGTAATTTGACAGATAGATGTGATACACCGCTACTTTTCTTTAGTAAGTTTTTATTGGTGTCAAAACGAAAGAGCCAATGTATCACATACATCTGTCAAATTACAATTACAATTAACTTCATTATTTTAGTCGATAGACCCGCTGGTCTACGTACAAAAAAATATAAAAAAACTTTGTATTATAGATCCCTGATGCTTACCCTACAAGGAAAAAATATTTTGTAGAGATTGACTATGCATTTTTTGACGACCAAATAAACTAGCGATGTGACAGCCCTTCGTGTTTAAGCTGTATCGCTCGCTCGAGGCTCGAGTTGGCCTACTTATTTGGTTCTACTATGGTTATGATGATATACTCATTGCAGACGTAATGTATACCACGTGCTGCGACATCGGCGGGCTTTATAGCGAAGCTAAGCCTTAGTCCTGACGCAAATTTTGAGGTAAACTATGGAAGCCCTGCAATTAAAGGATAAAATCACCCAATTGTCGTCACATTGAACACAAGGTTTTTCTACAACAAATATTATAACCAAGTTGATTTGCTTACCAAATTGGGCTTGAATTACTACAGGTTTTTATCTCATAAGAGACATGTTGAAAGATAAATTAATGAGCCTCGAGCCCTAGAACAAGACACAGAATTACAATTTTGACACCACTTCTAAAAGCAGACAAATAATTAAATTCACAGGATTCTCACACTCACCAGTTGAAAGGATGCTCAACGCATCTTGAAATTAATGGCAAAAACCAACAAGGAGTTACAGAAACTGGTTTCACATTACTAAAATACTGCAACTATAATAATAAATAATAATAATAATAATTTATTCAACCAAAATAAATAAATTACATTTTTACTTTACACTATTATAAAGATTTTTCAGAGTTACAAAACAAAATAAAATAACACCAACTCCTAAACTAGGACGAATCCTGTTTCTTAGGAGTTGGTGACTCCTCCCTTTAGCATTGCGTATAGAAACTTCTTAAAGCGCTGGTAAAGCGTTAAAAGTACAAGATACTATACGACAAAGGTGCAAACAAAAGAATGAAAGTAAAAAAAAAACTTCCGCCGAAACACAACATTGTTAGAAATGTCTAGAAATCTCTCGAATACCATCGACAACAGACTGCACCATAGACAGACTACAGTGTATGAAAATACTTAACTTTTACATGAATATAATTATTAAAATCTTTAACCAGCATGCCAGACATTAACATTTACTTTAATTATTTAAAATAACAAATAAGACATATTTATTTATTTTATTTTATCGACAAAGTATAAGTTTATTGGTCTGTGGGACTAGCATAACGAATGAAGTGCCAAACGTCACATCTGACAGTTGTCACTTGTCAAAGTGCCTGTCAGCTGTGTGAAATATGTAAACACTATATTTTATTTGATTTAATTATTGAAAAGTATTAAAATTCTTAGTGAGTGATGTTTTAAAGTGAATTTAAGTGAATGCCCTGTTGCCGGAATGTGTGGTACAATCGCTGACATTCGCTAAGCTATTGGAAATTAACTCAAACCAAAGGTCTCTGCACACAATTTACAAACGCTAATCATATCAAAAACTATATGAAAACACTGGATGTGTTCTGTAATACCTATCTAAACCTAATACCTAATGTTGCGGCACCTCCCTCAAGACTACAGTGAGAATTTCACCATTAAAAGTACTTCAAAATCAAGTGTTTGTTACCCCAAAGGTATGTAAAAAAAAAGGTGTTACAACGTCACGCGTTCACCGGCAAATGCACTCTACTAAAGACGCTACTAAAATGTCAATTTACATGCTTCCAGTGCGAGTGCGAGTAAAATATCGCGCGGGGGGTGAGCGGGCGCGCAGGGGGTGCTACTGGAAAGCGAGTAGAAAGGCTACTAGAACGTTACTCTCTTTAGTCATAAGACGACCGTTTACATGTTTCCACTAAAGCACTCTCCTAAAGCACTCTACTAAAGACTAAGATAATGTAAACCAGCCTTTAGAAATGACGTTGACATTTGTTAAACATTTGAAATAAAGAATTGTAAATTATTTTTAGAACCAAACCACAGTACATACACAGCATAAAGATTTTTTCCTTAAGGCCGACCAACGAAATAAGAACTAAGGAAGTCTAACTCCTAACAAATATTGCTTAAAAAATGGCACCTTCACATATTCTGTAACACAAAAAGGTCGCAAACTCAACAATGTACTAGTAAAAACATACCTTATTACAATGTACGCATAATCGGTATTAGGTTGTATTCTAACGCATATCACGTTTTCTATTGGCTGGGGTTTGAACACAGATCAAACATGATTGGATATTTGGCTCGCGCCGTGTCACTCATTGGGCCGTTGTCGTGCCTTTGTCATTGAAGCGAGGACGGTGTAATGTAGAATGCAGTCAGTACACCTAACCTGCTAAGAACACTACGGCCCGGGCGCGGTGGGCGGCATCATAACATTGTTTTATGAAATTAGTATATTATTATTTGTTAGATATAATGTTTGTTTTATTATGTAGACAGACGACTTGGTAAAGATCGCTCAAATACGCTGAATGTAAGTCATCTGCAACTAGTCGCTCTGGAAAACTAAAAGAGACATAATGTCAGGAGTGGACGTCTTTCGGCTGTGATGATTTTATTGTTATTTTATTTTATGAAAATTATAAAATGATGATGTTGATGAATGATGATCATATTAATTGGTAAGACAATTGATTTCAAGAAGGACTAAAATTAGGTAAGGTATTGAAATAAAATAGGTATGCTCAATAAAAGAGAATGTATTATGTAGAAATTTCTTTTTCATAACATGTAAGTACCAGTGGCGAAGGGTCCATACAAGCCGATTCCCATCGGCTTACCTTTTAAAATCCCATCCCCATCGATCCATTATAACATGTCATTACTTAATTTTTTCGCCATTTCGGTAAGATTAATTCATCATGGCTACAATTATTTTTTATGAATTTCTAAGTATTTACTTAATTGTCTACTCCAAAAACGCTCGCGCGTGCGCCGCGCCCCGCGTGCAAGGAATATTAAATCAATTTTCGTACAAAATCTCCTTGAGGCAAGCCGACGTCCTTTAGCTTCCTTTTTGCACTGTGTCTTGGCGCGGTTGCCACGGGCAACGGTTGATTGTTATTACTCTGTCTCTTTCTCACCAACGCACCACAATCGCGTGCCTTTCGGTTGAAAATGGTGAAAGGCAAGCCGGCCGGCTGTGGCTTAAGTTTTCTCTCTCTTTCTATTTGAAGCGATGTTAACGTTTCTTTTCTCTTTCTGTTATGAAGAGACGAATAAGTTTTAAGATGCAAAATAAACAAAATAAGAACGATAGAAGAAAATACATCGCAAATTAGATATTTTTATTTAGAAGTATAAATAGTACGTTTCCGCCATTATCATTGTTTATGTGAGTGTTTGGAACGTGATTAGTTTTTATCAAAATAGTGAATTAGTGAGTGAGAATCGATACTTTTTCCCGGTTTTTGTTTATTTTAATGTGTTTATCTCATGTACCTATTTGTTTATTGCGGTAAGTTTTATTTGCCATAATGGCTTTAATTAATATGAATTGTCGTTTAAGTTTAACTGACTAGCGCGGCGAAACATTGTTTTCCAAACTTAAGTTATGGTTACGTTAGCAAGATGGGTTTTTTTAAACATTTTCAATATAATACATCTTTCTACGATAAGGATGACAAGCAGTTACAAACTCAATAAAATGTTTTGTTTTCCATGATTATTATTTCTGATTCTAACTCAGTATAGAGTAGCGCGGGCTAGACTGTCACTATTTTATCAGTGCTTTTTTGGATGGTGAAATTGAGGCCCTAACTTCTGAAGAAACGCTTGAAGCTTGCATCACGCGGTGGTGTTTTTTGGTCCGGATTACCTTCGCTATATTTCGACCCCTCGCCACTGGTAAGTACATAATGTGGATAATTATCACATTGGCGAAAGCAACGCCTCAATACGTCTTTTAGAGGTGTGACTGCGTATTAATACGTTGCTTTATTTTTATTTTTCACATAAAAAAGCATGCTTTAATTGGAAGTACAAAATTCGTATAGCGACATCTTTTTAACCGACTTCAAAAAAGGAGGAGGTTCTCAGTTCGTCGGAATATATTTTTTTATAGCAGCGTATTCCACCAAGTCAAAATTTATTCTTGCCAAAAATCTTTTTCAAATCCAGACTATTTTAATATATTTGTTGATCGGTGCGCGAATACCTAAGCTAGCAATATGTGAGACGGTGGATTGGAAGAGGTGGATCAACTCCGTAGCTAGGGCGATCGCCAGATTTGACACCTCTTGAGTTTTATTTGTGAGGTCATGTTAACAGTTGATGTTTAAAAACATTTGTGAGAGTGAAGCCGTAATGCGTTTGCGAATAATAGCCACTTTTGTACTTATTAAGTTGAATACAGGTGTGCTGCAAAGTGTTCGAGACAATCTAGTGCACAGTTGCTGGGCATGTATTGCTATTGGTGGTGGAAATATGGAGTAGCATCTTCGCAGCAGATCTCATATTAGGGTTCCAGCAGAATGATCCGCGAATCAAACTCCATATTAAAAAGCTGTTTTCAGAGCTGCATAAAAATCATAGTTTCTGGAAATTGTCATTACTTTGTGTTCTGACGGTCTTTACCTTATGACGTCACTACTTGTGGTGCCGCTGCCTTCGGTGTTGCAATGTGAGTTCCCCATTTTTCGTTTATTCTATTTTAACCAGGGATTTTTTTTACTTGGTAATCAAAGAGGATTGTGTGAATAGAATCGAAACTTTATAGGTACCTACCTAATCATCCCTTCACGGATTGGACAGAGTTTTTGTTACACCCTGTATAATGATAAAAAGCAAGGAGTTTACATCAGATTACTCGTTTTCTATGGATTGTATATTGCAGGACGCGACATTTTTATAGCATTACAAAATTTTGATTTTAATTTTCCTTTTTTTCTGTTGTACTGAATTTCATGAGAGAGTTTTATTCTTGTTTAAAAATCTGTGATAGCAGTGAACGTGAAGATTTGACTCTGCCCCACAAAGTGACTGAACACTTGTTGCATAATAGCTACCATAGATTGCATGTATACGCTCATAGATATTTCTAAATAACGAAAAATATTTTACTTACCAATTATATGATATGACCGTATTTGTTTTGATGCCTTTTATTGGTCTTTTACACCACTTGACCACACATGACGTCATTTTTTACCACTTTTTAATGTTTTTTTTGTCGTTGCGCTAACGACTGTCACCGAGCGCGTGACAGACATGACTAAACAGTGCTTCGGTTGTACTTTTTTAGCCCCGCCCACTCGGTTGTAGTTTGCGTGGTGCTATTTTTTGAGCAGAATTACACTTCCTTAGTATCTTTGTTCGTAGAGGCCGACGCCTTTATTGTTAGGCGATACCGCCGCCGCCTGTAGGGTATTTACGCAAATACGGAAGGGTTGTCACAAATTAACAATTTGGAAGGTGGATTTCTTTTACGACCCCCGGGTACATGAAAGCATTGCGAAATTATATAAAATAATGAATTAGGGGTGACATATTATTAAATAAGGTTTTATAACATAAAGGTTTCAAACGGTTTTCTTTATACCACGAGTGAGTGCGGCAGCCTGCCAATGCTGCCGCACTCGCTCGTAGTTTCATAAAACTTACTTGATGGCCACTGTCGCACGCAGGGTTCGGAAACCAGATTAATATTATAAAAAATCCAAGATGGCGGCCAACTTTTTGGTTTTTTTTGCCGATTTCGATGAAACTCGGTTTTTTGTACTATTTTGACAAGAATAAAGCAACGCAATTTTAAAAATATATAAAATTCAAGATGGCGGCCAACTTTATTGTTTGTGGGTCGATTTCGATAAAACTCGGTTTTTAGTACTATTTTGAAAAGAAAACGCCAACGCATTGTTACAAATATGAAAAATCTAAGATGGCGGCCAACTTTTTTCAACTGAGTTACATCGAAATCAACCTAAAAACACTGTGCCTAAAAACAAAGTCGGCAGCGATCTTGACTATTGTCGTTTTTTTACAATTTGTAACTGTTTTCTTGTCAAAATAGTGCCCCAAACCAAGTTTCATCGAAATCGGTCCACAAACAAAAGAGTTGGCCACCATCTTGGACTTTTTATATTTTTAAAATTGCGTTGCTGTTTTCTTGTCTAAATAGTACTAAAAACCGAGTTTCATTGAAATCGGCCCACAAACAAAAAAGTTGACCACCATCTTGGATTTTTTATATTTTTAAAATTGCGTTGCTGTTTTCTTGATTAAATAGTATTAAAAACCGAGTTTCATTGAAATTGGCCCACAAACAAAAAAGTTGACCGCCATTTTGGATTTTTGACATTTTTAACATTGTTTTGCTGTTTTTTTTGTCGAAATAGTATAAAAAACCGAGTTTCAATGAAATCGGCCCACAAATAAAGAAGCTGGCCACCATGTTGGATTTTTGTCATTTTTAAAATTGCATAGCTGTTTTCTTGTCAAAATAGTACCAAAAACCGAGTTTCATCGAAATCGGCCCACAAACAAAAAAGTTGGCCGCCATCTTGGATTTTTTTACATTTTTAACATTGCGTTGCTGTTTTTTTGTCAAAATAGTAGCAAAAACAGAGTTTCATCGAAATCGACCCACAAACAAAAAAGTTGGCCGCCATCTTGGATTTTTTATATTTTTAACATTGCGTTGCTGTTTTCTTGTCAAAATAGAACAAAAAACCGAGATTCATCGAAATCGAATTATTAATTTAATAGGAAATCAAAACGGTAAAGATGCGATAGCCCTAGAAGGCGTGTCCCGAGCTACTTAGAACGGCGAAGTATGCAGCTCGGGCTCGTCCGACTCACCTCTCCCTCCTCACGCCCCGCACGATTGCCCTGTCTAGACGTCTCCGTCGGCCTACTGTAAGAAATTCTTTATGCTGTGGTACATATATAAGTTTTTTCAAACAGTAGAAGAGCTAACGTCACTTTCACCCAATTGCACTAACATTAAGAATCGCCTAAGTCTTTTATTAACTACAACTCGACCAAAATAAGTAGGCGAATGACAGCTACATGACCGCTAAGTTTGACACCGTTTTAATTTGGTCGTGTTGTAGTTAGGAACAGACTTAGGCGATCCTTAAGTTTAGTGCAATCGGTTGTTTGGCCCTTTTGTCATTGCACTCCGTCGGATCGCTAGGGTTGGCATTCTCCGGCCGTCTCGTCGAATAGTAGGTATTTACACTAAAGCGAACGATGTTTCCGGGAAGCAGAAAGAAAAATGCGGCAATTTTAAAATTGAAAGTATATTAGGTAGGTATATAATTTTTGAGAACTTAGTACCTACTTACCTACCTAGATAAACTTAATACAGTAATGATAAATAAAACATAGTAGCTTACTATTCCCTAAAAAGTGCTCACGTTTATTGCAGTAATATGGAAAGATATTTAGAAGGATACAGTATTAATACCTTATCAACTTAAATACGTCAGTTACCTTAAGAATTTCATGCACATTATTTTACCTTTTTACCTCATACTTCTACATCTTGGAGTTGTCGAAAAAATTAACGCGCGCAAAAATAAATACAAGCGCGTTTCTTACACCGATAACGATACGGGACTCAAACGGAACGGAAACAGACTTTTGGAGCGAATAGATTCTTTTAGGGTGTTGTTGGAAGGTCGCATTTGGCAAAAAATTAAGGATTCGAAGCGAAGCGAGGGCGGGTCGCTAGTTTATTATAAATTGTTAACTGAAAAATATATTTCCGTCTATTGCGGGACGTACGGAAGGTTCTATTGTTAAATTTTAAGGTATAAAAGATTCTCATTCTTATAAATAGTTTTTTTAAGTAGACAATGGGGAAACAAGGACATGGCTGTATAAAACTTATTCTGTTAATTTCATCGTAAATTAATTTGGATATTTTGCAATTTATATGTTTGCTTTGGAAACAACGGCGAAAAAGATCCATTTTTTCAACAAATTACACATATAGTTGTCACATTGGTTCTTACTAAAGCAGCAATGTCACTGCGATTTTTGTCAAAGTTGATTGCAACAAAGTTAGACAATCAGCCTACTGGCAACAACATGATTGATAGTCGATCGGTGGCAGTGTTGGGAAACGTACAATAATTATTGGATTCTTACAATAATTCGTGATACGAAACGAGACTGTACAATAAAACATAGCTTTCTCATTATTGTACGCTTTTGTACAATAATTTCCGATTTGACACAATATAGGTACAATATTATGGCACGTGACAGTAAAATTAATAAAAAAACGCATCACCTAGGTACTATTATTCTGTAGCGTCACACTTGTCTTGTCTTTTGTCTCTATTAATGCCGTAAAGTTGGTAATTCGCTTTCATTTCTTGCTTGCCGACAGTAAACTATCAAGACATTGGTAGTAAACATCTTGCCTTCCCTTGTGGAATCATATAAAATATCTTTTTTTTTAATAAAATTAAATGTATTTAATAAAAAATAAACAAAAGTAAAAAAAAGACATTAAATCATTACCTACCTATTCAAAAAATTAAATTTGTACTTGTATTAGAAGATTTGCGATTGTATTGAATGATCCGCTTCAACTTCACTTCACTCGAGAATTTATGAGAAAGAAAAGAGCAAGCGCAAAATAAGTGGGGCGACTTTAGTTCAGTTGTACTTTGTAAAATCAATCGCATATTAGCGGCCTAAATATTAAAAATTATTGCCTAAAACGTACAATAATTCGACCTACAATACAATAATTTTTAGCTTGGCAGTACCATAATTTTCCATCCAACATTTCCCAACACTGATCGGTGGTCGGGCTTTTTGGCGTCCCACACAAGAGGGCGCCCAGTGCGGTCGCACCGCCCTAGGGCCGTCCCTGACTCGAGCGAAGCCACGAAACGCAAACCGGGCAGATGAGATGCGCCAGGCCGCGAGTTGTCATAACGCACGTTGTCACTCCTTGGTGCTTGGTAGTTGGTACCCGGGGCGGACCGTCCCCACCGCCCCCCCCTTACGCCGCCAGTGGGTGCCAAATGCTCTAAGCAGCATTGAAATGCCATGCACCTGCATTATAAACTGAAACAATCTACCACTGAACTATTTAACACTTGACACAAAGACGTACCTATCTGTCAAGTTGACATTGTCAACTGTCAACTATCGAGTCGAGTGGTTTCGCGCCGAAAAACAGGGATGCCAACATAGAGGTTTTCCCCCTAGATTTAGATGGAGAACATGTAGATTGGGATTTATTAGGGGCCTGATATTTTTAAGGGTAATTTTAGGGGCATTATGATTTATAATATCATAAAAATTAAGTATTAATTTTATTATAATAATTTAAAATATTATAAGACTTTTAATTGAAATGCTGCAAAGCATCACGATGATCCGCTTCTCTCTGCGACGCCGACGTAATGGTGGTTCTTGGGTAACAATTAGTAAAAAAAAGTTAAGCTTTAATAGGCATAACATTTTTTTTTAAAAGGTATGATTTTGAAAATGATACCTCATCTATGACTTGAGAGGTCGAGAGAGATGAGACCAAAGCTCTGGCTAAAATAATATATATGTTTATAATTAAAAAGCATTTTGAAGAAATATGTATTGTTTCTTTTTAGGAGTTTTTCATTAAAGTAGGGCCACTTTAATAGATCCCATTTGATGACATTTGTCAATTTTAGATTCATAGTGAAGTGACCGTAGGTTTTCATAGCTTTAAAACATCGATTAAGTGAATGAATCGATACGGACTTCAATCATGTAATATGAATTTCAGTTATTATGCTATTTTCTCTACCAGTCTTCTGTAGTGACTTCTGCACACGCAGTTTGTATCAGAGTCAGCATTTTTTCAGTACTGAAGGGTGGCTCAGTATTCATCCAAATATTTCGAAAAAAGTAAAAAAAAATTCAAACAAACTTTTCGAAAATTGTTCAAAAAAATTCAACCGAATTTCGAAAAAACTTCAAAATTAGAAGTGCCATCTAGCTGCGAATACCTTCACCCAATAATTTATCAAACAGTAGTCTGGGCTTTTAAATCCTCTTGGCGACATCTATTACATTATTTTTTAAACAATATTCAGTATTTTTGATACCCAAAATGGAAATTTATTGTTACCCGATTAAATACTACCCCTTTTTAACGCGAGGTCTACAGCTCACGGAGCCACTAGTTTAATTAATTGACTTTATTAATTTATGGTAAAAATATTCATTTACATGAAATCATTGAATTCGACTTTCGATTTTTCGATTTCGGGTAACATCCCGTGTTTAAAAAGGAAATTTTTTTAGTGACATAACATTGTAACGACGTTAAGTTTTATTAAAATAAACATTGTTTATATGTTTAGAATGATTTTTCAATGAAAATAACTCGTAAACTTATTTTTTTCGGTCATTTTACAGTAAATACACGCTAAAATTTTAATGATTTGGTTCCCGCCTTGGGGTAGTTCCACTCATGATTACAAGCAACTTTTACTATGGGGCCAACTCTCCTGCTCGCAAAAAAAATCAGCTGTTCCATACATTAAGGACGAGTAGGTTAGATACTGCACCTTTGTATGGAACAGCTGATTTTTTTTTGCGAGCAGGAGAGTTGGCCCCATAGTAAAAGTTGCTTGTAATCATGAGTGGAACCACCCCACGGCGGGAATCAAATCATTAAAATTTCAGCGTGTATATATTTGTAATTAAAAAAATTCAGTTATTGTGCAGTTTTAACATCTAAAAAATATATAATATTTATGCCCGCCATTACAAGGTTACGTTGAGAAATTTTGATGAAGTGTCAAACAAATGTGATCTATTAAAGTGGCCCTACTTTAAATTTTGGCGATTTTAGGGGTATTTGACATGTACTTGGGGGGAAACATTTTCAGGAGTTGGCAACCCTGCCGAAAAACCAAATGTCACTTTTCTGCTGGCTCCCGTTCCGGTTATACGGTAGGTATACGGCATTTACAGAAAAAAATATTCTTTTGAAGTCCTGAACTATATGGAAAACGTGCAATACTTACCTTTTATTTTAAGTAAGTTCACAAAAGAGTGTCGATAAAATGCTATATCACGCGATATACTTACCTAAATCGTGTTTCATCGCGTCGGTCATGCTAGACGGCAGACAAAAAGTTTCACTTTACGAGATCCTACTCCACAATATTCCCCGCTCTGTAAATATGAAATATCTTTATCCCTCGTCAATATCTACCCCTTTTATAAAAGTCCTGCCAAATTTATTTCCTATAACAATTTAAAATTCTAAATTTCCCATTCTTTGCTTTATGTTAAATGTTGTGTTGTTGAATGTGATGTCTTTTATTCTAGGTAAATCTGCTTATGGGTGCAAATTTCAAAAACCTAATAGAATAAGTAATTGTGCCAATCGTGTAAATCTAACTACGTGACATTGGCGGAATTGTGCTTAAGACTACAGAGCAAGCCATTCATTAATAAGAAGAAGTAGAGCTGCAGTTTTTTGGATGTTTAAAGTGTTAAATGTGTTTTTATAAATAGTGTTTGAGCTAAAATGGCAATAGTTTTGAAGATTGTGTCGAATTTCTTATCTGTAGCATGTGGTAAGTAGTTTTTGAACTAATATTTTTACTGGTTACATTATCCCCGCCAATTGCTAATGAGCTTGCGCAGGAACCTTGTCACATTAACATCCACGTTAACGTCATCTGCAACTAAACATGACGAAACAAGAAAATTCTAATAGTTAATTTAATAAATTAATTATTCAATTATTAAATTCAATAAGATTTGGAGCTAGGTATATACAATTTTTTATTTATTTTCATTTTTGAGTTTAAAGAAATGGCCGTCCGCCAGGCACATTACTCATGCCAATTGGTGGGATAGTATTTGCACCAATCCATAGATAATGTGGCATGCATAATAGCAATTTTCAGTACAGTAATTGTAGTGCGCATGTCACGTGGTACTATAAATTGGGTCAAGTTATATTGCACAAGCGTACTTAATTTTGCTGGCGAGTAAGGTTATTTACCTTTTAGAAATCCCACCCCACAAGGCCCGGATTTCCGCCTAAGCCTACAATGCCCTGGCCTAGGGGCCCCAACTGACTATGAAAGCGGGACTGTCCCGCCCAAAGCGAGACTTATGGGCATGTTAGTTATTTAGTAATGCCACTTATTTAAGAACACTTGTGCTGTCAAAACAAAACTAACAATATGTATATCTTAATCATAGAAATCTGTTCAGCTGTTTGAAAGATATGAGGTAATAAAGAATAATACATACAAACTTACAAACATACAAGATACTCGCAAAAACAACCCTCTTGCAGTCAGGTAAAAAGACTGTTAACTGTTACGGGTAGTAAATAAACTTTGTAAATTAATTGACATTTAAAATAGGTACTAGAGTTAATTAATCGTATTGGTATTTAAAGACTAAAATGCTTCAAAGTGTTGTGCCTTATGAATGAAAGGCACAACACATTTAACTAAAATGGGTTTTGATTTTTTTGTGTACAATAACACAGTAAGACCCCTAACCTTTTTGTGACGTTCAGTAGTAAATTAATGCTTGTAAAATAAAAGCTATATTTCAGGCTGCAAAGTTTTTCTGTAGCATTGCATTGCGTTCCATATTAAATGTTTTTTTTTTTACTTATAGCAGAATTAGCTGAAATAAACTAACAAAATATTACTTTCTAACATCAAAATTAATATCCCTACCACTGAATGGTGGGTTGTCTACATCTATTGCAGTATAGGTGTATCATTTAGCACTTAGCTGGATACTAACTTGTCGGTGATGCTGCAATATGCCGCCGCAACTCGAGTTTGTTCATGATTGTGCCTTGAGGCAGTCGTTTTTGATAAAGAGATAGGAGTACTAACGTGGATAATTATGGACCCACCTCAAGGTATCATGGGCAACAGTGTCGCATAGCCACTCCTAAGGTTAAGATTGCTTGCACGCCGCACCGTCACATACGTTTAGTTCGTGCAGGTGATACGCGCGTACATGATTTTTTTGCTAACTGGTTAAGCAACGCTGTTGCCCATAGTACGTCTGTTTTAACGTTGGCAGTAAAGTTTCTATAGTCCGTGCCAGATAAACTTGCTTAAACGGTCATTGCCCTCTTCTGTACCAAGAATTCTTGAAATTTTGTGATAAATATTGTTCTTCATACTAAGTGTCGCTAACATTACATTGTTCACGTTTCATAATACACTGTGTATTACAATGTAAAATTACGAATCAGTAGGACATCTGCAATAAAAATTAATCATCACTCATTTTTTATTTTTATTCATCATTTAAAAGATATTTTATTATTATTAATAATATTAAACCAAAATACCTTCTAATACGCTAAAAACTAAATCAATTAACTCAGGCTGTCCCCGGACATTGGCTTCCTCCAGGCACCTCCACCCCTCTCTGTTACATGCTGTCCTCCTCCAGCCTTTCGGCAAATCGTCCTCCCATCTCTTAATTTGCCTTCCTCTTCTCCTTTTTCTGTCCCTTGGATACCATTCAGTGATATCTTTAATCCACTTCTTTGTTTTGGATCTCCACATGTGCCCTGTCCAGTGCCATTTCAGAGTTTTTACCTTTTTTATCACGTCTATCACTTTCGTTTTTGCTCTGATGTTTTTGAGTGTTTGTCTGTCTGATAGACGGATACCCAGCATACTGCGCTCCATACTCCGTTGACACACTTCCAGTTTCTGAGTTGAAGCGGCTGTGAAGGCCCAAGTTTGGCAGCCGTATGTCAGTACCGGTAGAACACATGTATCCTAGACCCTCTTCTTCTCTGATATTGTGATATGTTTGTTTTTCATTATTTCCTTCAACGACCAGTACCTTGCCCAACTATTATTCACTTTTCTCTGTATTTCTTTGGCAGTTTGATCTTTTGGTGTTATTAACTGGCCTAGATATATCCGATAGATATCCGATATATTCGTCTACATATTCAATCTCCTTGTCGTCTACTTGTATCCTGGACTTCAAACCCGGTAAATAATACCCCAACGCAAAAAGGAATATGGTGATATTTTAGTTGTCCGTGACATCAGCGGTCATTAAAATTTATTGCAGATGTCCTACTGATTCCTTATTTTATGTTGTAATAGCCAGTGTATTATAAAACGTGAACGATGTAATGTTAGCGACGGTTTAGTATGAAGAATGATATTTATCGATAAATTTCAAGAATTCTTGGTACAGAGAGGGCAATGACTGTTTATGCAAGTTTATCTGGCACGGACTATAATGAAGAATGTTACTGGGTCTGTTAAATCACATAATCAAATAGCTTATGTAACCACATGAACAACTGTGAAGAAATTTTTGCGATATCTCTTAAAACAGAAAATTTATATGGTCTTGAATACCTGTTATACAGGTCGTCGGTCATACAGGTGAACCTTACGTCGTACGTAATAAAGCACATATTTCAGTGCGCTTGGCATTTCCTTCAAGCCCTTAAAACTTCGAAACTACTCGCTTGGTTTAAATGAAACAAAAACACGTGTATTACTAGACATTTAGCTACATGATCATAAAGTTTCAAGTGATTTAACAGACCCAGTAATATTCTCCATTATGTTTTCAGGGGTATTCCTTCTCCTGGGATTCTTTATGTGGGCAACGCCTTACGAGCAGGGGTATTTCGAAAATGATGAATCTATCAAGCTGCCATTCAAGGAGCAGACCATCTCAGGAGTCTTATTGGCAGAAGTTGGATTTGCACTAATGGTTGTAGCTGTAAGTATTGAAAGACTGAATTAAATTGAAGGTGACAATTAAATAAAACTTTAGAGAGGAAAATTCTGAAGAATAAAAATGGAGGGATATAAGATGGTGTCTTATTAAAAAATAACTTTAAATTTATAAAATAATCAAGGCACTCTTCAGCAGACCCTTAGTAACGAAAATCATAAACACGAATCGCACGAAATAGGGAATATGCATAAGTCACCGATTTTGATCGCTGCGGACACGTATAAAAACATGATGGAACAGAAAAAATATATTACTTAAGTTTTATCACACATTGAGATCAGGGGAAAACAACGATATATTTTTTTCGGATATAATGCACTTAACAGTCAGATAGAATATCGAATCAGAAATAATATTTTGTACAACACATATGTACTTAAACGCAAAATTTAAGGAAATAATTGAAAAGGCTAACTCCATAAAAAACGCGCCTGAAACGTGACAAATGACGTCGACGTCACAAATCATGACAGTTTTGTATAGAGCGTTTTCGGCAGGTGCTGCTGCTGCGTGCTAACTAAAGTAACTCAGGGTGGCCACTTTCTGGAAAACCGGGAAAAGTCAGGGAATTTCATTAGTCATGGAAAAGTCAGGGAATTGTCAGGGAAATTTAATGGAGGTCAGGGAATAAAAATTGTCTCTGCAGGGAGGTGCCACCGGTGCCCAGGCACAGGGCGTAGACTCTAGGGGGTGCAAGAATGGCCAGTCCAGGACTATTATTTGTTCAGTTTGCTCCTGATAAGCTCCCCCTACGCCCCTAATGCTCCATTCTAACGCATACGTACATGCCAGTATCATCAAAAACGTCTATTAAATTTGAAGAAAAGATGAAACAGCTAGAACAAAAGCAGTTGGTTCATTGGGAGGCCTTATCTTCCGGAAATCAAGAGAATCTGGACTTAGGCTCCGTTATGCGGAATCACTTGTCTCTGTCTTTTTTTATATGTAAATATGGCCCACGCAAACCATGTTTTCCTATCATGCACCCTTAAGCAAAACAGTGTACCATAAAATAAAATATAAACTGTTGAAAAATTGCGCTGCGCGGCCGTTTTTAGGGTTCCTTACCAAAATGGTAAAAAAGGAACCTGTCACAGCTGGATATCTCGAGAACTACTAATGGTATCAACTTGAAATTTAGAATACTTTAAGATGACATTTGCCCAACTATTTTGCAAATAAGAAATAAATAAAAAAATAAATATTTTTTAACAACAGGGCTCAGATCAAATAAAAAAGGAAGATGGAGCGTTGCGCAGTGGTTGCGAACAACTAAGTGAAGCCGGTTTTTGATGGTACATGTGTGCGTACTAGGGGGCGGGCGGGGGCCGGGCGGCAGGGTTCGCCCAATGACGAACGAAAGCCAAGGCGTAGTTTCGTTACATATGTGTGCGTAAACTATGTATGTACACAGCCAAGGCGTAGTTTTACTGGCTTCACCGCTTTGTCGGAAGACTCCGTCTTTACTTTTTTATTTGGTCTGAGCAACAGGGACTGAAAGGGGTCTTAAAAATTTTAAGTGGGGATACTAAGGCATGTGGGGTACCATATAAAAGAGCGCCGTTTGCACGTTTTTAATCATTTTTTCTTTTTTTTCTAGACTGCATAGTTTTCGAGTTATGATGAAAAATGTAAAAAAAATACCGTCCCCCCCTTATCTCCGAAGTTTGCAAAGAGAAAAATCTGAAATAATTCTATGTGATAGCAGTTTATATAAAGATAACAGGAAAAATAAAACGATGTCTCAATATAGCACACTTTTTTAGAAATTATCAATTTTCTAAAAAGAAACATTAGTTCCACTATCGGATAAGAGATGGCGCTGACCTAAAACTGCAATACTAATTTTATTATTCTACTCTGCAGTGTGGTTTTATGGTACAATTATGATGGTACGGAACCCTCGGTGCGCGAGTCGGACTCGCTCTTGACCGGTTTTATTTTTACTAGATGAAATTAACTAAAAATCGCTATAAACAGGCAAGATTACAAGGTTATCTGGATGAAACTGACTAAAAATCGCGCTGCGCGGCCGTTTTCTTTATAGTCTACTTCATTTTTCTCAAAAAGTGCCATTTTAACAGTTCTAGCGGCATTTTGTTTTGAGTAACATTTGGTCAATTGTGTTTTTTTTACTAATTCGGACCTGCTGAACACGAATATCGATGTTGGCATTCCCGATTTTCGACCGGAAGCTCAGAATTCAAGATGGCGCCTTAGATTTTTTACTTGTACCATATCTGCATACATCTAGCAACTATATCAAGTTTGGTGTCTTTTGCTTATAATTCAAGAACGAGTAATTAATTTTTGGAACAAAATTTTCACTTTCCCATACAAAAAAACGAGAAATCAAAAAATTTAAATTTTACTCTATCATTATTTTCCCAAAAAATTCCACTACACTACAGAATCAAAACTATAAGGAATTGCCCAAAAAAAAAACACTGCTAAATAGCCCAGTTATTCTACTATATGGAATAATAAACAAGTAAAACATTTTTGTCTAGTAACTGTGTTAAAAAAATGATCTTTAAACGAATATTTTTAAGGCATAAAATTGTTTAATATAATTATTGTTTGGCAGAATGTTTACATGTACGAATTTACAATGGCATACTATTCAGATGGCAGAATTTCATTAGGCATAAATACCTTTGGCAAAAATTTTATTTGCAGAATTTCGTTTGGCATAACGTTTATTTAGTCGACAATTATTTGGTATAATTTTCACATGGTATACTACAAATATGGCAGAATTTCATTAAGAATAATGTCATAGGCATATTTTAATTTCTAAAAAATTGCATTTTAACCTTAAATTGAATTAAATATTTGTCTTAAAAAGTCAATATGTTGAATTTTTGTAAATGTTGTGCTACAAAAGTCACCAACAGAACGAATCGCTGCAAAACCGACATGCATGCTGCTTGCTTGCATGCATGCTTGCTTGCTTGCATGTATGCATACTTGAATGCTTGTTTGCATGCATGATGCTTGCATGCTTGCCGGGGGGTGCAGGGGGGTTGGCCCCCCTGCTCGGGGGGGTCGGGGGCCTGAGGACCCCGCTATAAAGAAAAACTTTTAATGCACCTACCAGTAGGTTAGGTTAGTGTTTTGACCACTCGCAGCGAAGCGAGCGGAGCTCCACAATGCCTGCATGCATGCTGCATGCGCATATGCTTGCTTGCTAATGGCCAATTAAAGAGTAAATGGAGGAGGCCCAGATCGCTAAAGAAACCCAATGGATTAGAAGAGTCGTTTACACTAGAGACCGTACGGATTTTTTAGTGTTACATTTTCCATACTTTTGATGTAATTTTAACTTGTTATTTTTTTAAGTTCAACCCTGAACTAACAACTCTTCTAATCCGTTGGGTTTCTTTAGCGATCTGGGCCTCCTCCATTTACTCTTTAATTGGCCATTATCAAATCACACCCTGTTTAATCCTGGACGGAGAACCAAAGCATCAAAGTTACCTCGTTTGTATGAAAATAGGCCTCTGTAGTACTTAGTTTTGCAGGCCAGTGTAGTTCTGCCTTTTAATGACTCTAGATTATGAAATGTATGCCAAAAGATGATTCTGACTATAAACTGTATGCGATATGATAGTTCTGACTGTGAACTTTCTGCGATATGATGGTTCTACTATTTAATTATTATGTATATGAAATTTATGCCAAAAGATGATTCTGGCTTACAAAATTATGCGTTTTAAGTGCATGATAAATGAGTGTATGCCAAACGATTTTCTGCGACATGAAGTTTATGCCATTAGTTGTTATGCATAATAAAATTATGACATAAAAAGTTCTGCCATAAAGGGTAGACTCGTAAAGAGTATGGAAAATACTCTCTTCTGCACTTTTTCGATGTTTTTCGTTGTCTTTTCATCATTATCTTTAGCGCAATTATCTTTATTGAAAAAACTTATTGGAGCAACTACACAGTACGTTAAAGTGTATTTTGATGTAGAATTCAATACGTTTCCGCTATTTTCTACGCCAAAAATATGGCACGCGCCAAGCGCTTTTGATGATATTCTGTTTTTTTTACAATCATCTGTGAGGTTTATGCGCAATTTAATACTTGTAGCTACTAGATCATCTCTTTAGCTTGTCGTATGTTTTTTTGTGGCTACAACTTTACGTTTTCCTCGGTGCGCGAGTCGGACTCGCGCACCGAGGGTTCCGTACCATCATGATTGCACCATTAAACCACACTGCAGAGTAGAATAATAAAATTAGTATTGCAGTTTTATGTCAGCGCCATATCTTGACCGATAGTGGAACTAATGTTAACTTTTTTAGAAATTTGATAATTTCTAAAGAAGTGTGCTATATTGAGATATCGTTTTATTTTTCCTGTAATCTTTATGTAATCTGCTATCACATAGAATTATTTCAGATTTTTCTCTTTGCAAACTTCGGAGATAAGGGGGACGGGGGACGGTATTTTTTTACATTTTTCATCATAACTCGTAAACTATGCAGTCTAGAAAAAAAATAAAAAAATATTAAAAACGTGCAAACGGCGCTCTTTCATATGATACCCCACATCCCACATGCCCTAGTAGCTCCACTTCAAATTTTAAAGACCCCTTTTAGGCCCTGTTGTAAAAAAGATATTTATTTTTTTATTTATTTCTTATTAGCAAAATAGTTAGGCAAATGTCATCTTAAACTATTGCAAATTTTAAGTTGATACCATTAGTAGTTCTCGAGATATCCAGCTGTGACAGACAGACTGAGTCACACCATAACGGTTCCTTTTTTACCATTTTGGCACGGAACCCTAAAAAATATGGCCCGCGCAAACCATGTTTTCCTATTATGGCTCCATGTGTATTTATATTCATAGATCTATATTATGACTTGGTGAAATTATTTTTAACTATTTAAGAGTTAGCTTTTTCGTGTCAGGGGTTTTTTTATTTTAAATTTTAGTTTTATTCTAAATGTACCTTTTCAGATTATAATAGTGGAAGTTCTCCGCTACTGCATAGGAATCGGCGCGTGTGACAATCTCGTGGGCAACATCTTGCTGCCGGGGTGGTTCTGTGAGAGCTACTTCACGAGTATGGCCTACACGTTCGGCGCCATCTGCCAGCATCTCTTCTGCATCGTGGCCAAATACAGGGTCGGGAGACTGCGACCCCACTTTATGGACGTAAGAACTTTTTTATCTGCGTATAATAGCGAGTCCAGTGGTATTGTTTAATATTGAGGCACTAGTTTGTTGTAACGAAATCAATTGAATCTGCGTGTGTGTGACGTGGGTTATTAGTTCGTATCCAATTGCTTGGTATCGGGGTATGGGAGAGCTACTCCACGATTGGGGCCTTCACGTTTTTATTTTATTTTATTTATTTTTATTTGGAAAACAAACAGTCATTCATGAACATTGACCAATTAACAAGATTTTTCTTACAGACTAATAGTTTCACTATTTGCCAAAAAACAAGTAAAAGATACGAAACAGTGTACAAATGTAATGCCAAGTTGTTGAATAGAAAATTAATGTAAATAATTTAGAATTTTAACGAACTTACTGCAAAATATAAAATAGGAATGAAATAAAACACTATTATTATCTGATCTGAGACTAATATGATGTTCCATAAGGGTACTTTATTTTTATTATTTTTTTATTTACTCACCTATTATTAACTATTAATTTTATTTATAAAAGTGTTTTATTTCAATACGCGCGTGAATCACGTGTTCTTATATAATATAATTACTAATATTATAAAGAAGTTTTTTTTGTTTTTGTAATGGATAAACTCAGAAACTTTTGTTACGACTTAAGTCCTAAACCTACTTTTTAACTTGGGAACAGAACAATGAAATACATCTACATCAGATAAATTTACGTTTTCATTATATAATTTACATGCACGCTTGATAAATGTATTACTTGCATAACATGTTTTACTACCAGAAATATAAAACAAATTCTTACGGCGACATTGTCGTTCACGTCTGCGAGGCACCCGTATGTTAATATTTCCAAGCAGTGAAGGAGCGTCAAGGTAGTTATTTAAAATTTTAAAAAGAAGAAGTGCATCTACACAATCCCTGCGGATGTTCAGAGGTTGGAGGTGATGGCGTTCTGCTGATTGTTCGTAGTCTTGATATACGTTACCAATTCTATATTCAAGTGATTTCAAAAACTTTTTTTGTATTCTCTCTATTCTTTCTATATGACACCTGTGATAAGGTTTCCATACGGAACAAGCAAATTCCAGTCGACTCCGAACAAAGCTATTATACAAAATTTTATATACTAATGGATTTTTAAAAGCTTTACTAACACGTAAAATAAAACCTAGTTGACGATATGATTTGTCTAAAATGCAATCAATGTGTGGTATAAATGAGAGCTTAGTATCCATTAATACTCCTAAATCCCGTATTTGATTAACTCTTTTTATTTCTGTATTATTAAATGTGTATTTGCACAATATAGGATTCTTTTTTCTATAAAAACTCATCACATTACATTTATCCAGATTTAAAAATAATTTATTTTCAATACAAAATTGTTCAAATTTTAGCAGATCTTGCTGTAGTAAATCGCAATCTGTTCTGTTACGTATAATTCTATAAATTTTGGTATCGTCAGCATACATTAACGAACTTGAGTGGAGAAATATTTTAGACATATCATTTATATAAAGAGAGAATAATAATGGGCCCAAAAGCGAGCCTTGAGGTACCCCAGAACTGATCGTTTTGAAATCAGATGAATAACCAGCAAGAACAACTGCTTGACTCCTATTTTCAACATACGACTTAATCCACCTGAACAAATCACCATGAATGCCCATGTTTTGGGCTGTCTGCCAGCAGCTCACTTTCAACCTCAGCAAATACGTCATCGGGAAACTGTGACCCAACTTCTATGACGTAAGAAAGACCTTTTTACTAACGCACCAGTTTGTTGTGAATATCTAACATCGAAATCAATCGTCTGCATGTGTGTGACGTGAGCTACTAGTGGTATCGGGGTGGTTGTGGAGAGCTACTCCACCATCGGGCTTTCACGTACGGCGCCATATGCCAGCAGCTCACCTCCAACCTGAGCAAATATGTCGTCGTGAGACTAAGACCTAACTTATATGACGTAAGAACTTTTCAAAACACTTCCTCGTTAAGTGAGCCCTAATACTGTATTAATAATACATCGCTTTTAGTGCCATAAATCAATCTATAACAAACACTGTGCGTAATATGTAAAACCTTACTGTAAGTTCTATGCGAGTAGGAGTAAACAGAGCATACCCAATATAACAGGCTAATACAGTTATTATAATAATACAGTTACGTTAGCAGGTCGTTTACATGTAGCAAGAAGAGTGTTGAGGACAGAACGGATCCTTGAGGGACACCGGCGTCAATCGCCTGCTGATCGGACGTGCACCCTTCTAACACGACACGAATAGATCGTTCCTTAAGGAAATCAGAGATCCAAATATTGCTCTAACAATAGTCATTCAAACAGTTTACCCAATCGTTATTAATTCACCTGCATCCAGGTATGCTCTCCGACCCCCAACGAAGAGCCGGTGCTGAACTTCATCAAGAACTACACCTGCGTCGTTCACGACGTCCTTCAGGACCTGAGCTCCTCCACCCTGGACTCGAGGCTCTCCTTCCCCAGCGAACTCTCCAGCTACGCCATGTATACTGCTGTTTTCTTCTTTGTAAGTATTTTTATATTTAACTAGAGACTGCCCGCGACTTCGTCTGGCGTGGAAAGATTTTTGCTCGGGAACAGCACTTTTTTCTAGATGAAAGGTATCTCTGAGTGTGTGTTTGTAAAATTTCATGATGAACGGTTCAGTAGTTAAGACGTGAAGGCGTAACGAACTAAGAAACAAACGGACGTTCGCATCCTACTAATATTAAATGTGAAAGTTTGTGGGTTTGGATGTTTAGATGTTTGTTCCTCAATCACGCAAAAACTACTGAACGGATTTGGTTGGAATTTGGCACACCAAAAGTATATAGCCTAGATTAAAACATAGGATACTTTTTATTCCGATATTCCCACGGGAACGGGAACCACGCGGGTGAAACCGCGGGCGGCCGCTAGTTAATAATTTTAAAAGATAAGATAAAGATAAAATATTCTTTATTCTACACCATGATAATTAATACAGAAATACATAAAAAGAAGAACAATTGGCGGTCTTATCGCTAAAAAGCAATTTCTTCCAGGCAAGCAAATCAGATTTTTCATAAGCACCATTTCAAGTCCTGACTAACTATGATATCAACACACAGCCCAAACCGCTGAACCAGGTTCAGCGGTTTGGTCAAACTTGAAAATTTGCACATTACAGTATACCTTATACAATGTAGGCATCCACAATCTCATGTCGCTAGAATGCATCGTTTCCGAGATAACTATATGTGAAAAACCGAAAAATGGGACCTTTTTTTGCAGTGCTATACCCAAGTGAAATGCAAGTGCCGTGGATTGGAGCTACCGCGACTGGCGTGCCAGTTCGTAGTGCTGATGGGCGCGTGGTACACGGGGCTGTCGCAATACGTCGATCACATGCACCACTGGAGCGACGTGGCGGCGGGGTTCCTCATAGGAGCCTTGTTTGCTGGTTTGGCGGTGAGTTTTATAATCGACTTTTAAAACAAAAAACCGGCCAAGTGCGTGTCGGGCCACGCGCCATAGGGTTCCGTAGTTACCTTATACCATACCATATTTAATACCACCTATCATTTTTCGTTTGCAAAAATAACTTTGTTTTTCACAGTGTTGGTATGAATGACAAAGTTATATTTGCGGTTTTGGAAAATGTGCTATATCTCAAAAACTAATTACTATATCTCGTTCAAACTAATTTTGGTTCAAAGTGTTTATTAAGATCTACAGCATATATTTTTTTTAGATTTTTCACTCTCTTATTTCAAAAGTTAAAGGGGGGGGGGGGGACACACATTTTACCACTTTGGCGGTGAATATCTTTCAAACGGTTGGCTTTGAGAAAAAGTTGTCTGAGGAACCTCAATGTTATTTTTAAAGACCTATCTATAGACACCCAACACGTGTTGGTTTGAAGAAAATTTTTTTTTTCAGTTTCAGTTCCATGTATGGGGAACCCCCCCCCTTAATCTTTTATTTTTCTTATTTTTGTATTAAATTCGTTAAGCGATTAACAGAATACATCTACCTACCAAGTTTCAACTTTGTAGTCTTAATACTTTCGGAATAAAGTGGCTGTGACATACGGACAGACAGACAGACAGACAGACAGACAGACATGACGAATCTATAAGGGTTCCGTTTTTTGCCATTTAGGCTACGGAACCCTAAAAAGGAGGTTCACAGTTTGTTTGTCTGCGATTATCTAGCGTTTGGCTGAACCGATTTTGATGCGGTTTTCAGAAAAGTATTTATTGCACTTAGGAGAAAGTTTTAGTATTGTAACCGACTAAAAAAAAAAGATTCTCAGTTTGATCCGTTTGTATGTATGTCTGTCCGGGATTATCTCGCGTTTAGCTGAACCAATTTTGATGCGGTTTTCAGAAAAGTATTTGTAACATTTAGGTTATGGTATTTTAACCGACTTCAAAAGAGGAGGTTCTCTTCTCAGTTTGACCCGTATTCATGTTTGTCCGCGATTATCTCACGTTTGGCCAAACCGATTTTTCTACCTAGATAATATATCTAATACAGAAGGTACTTACACTAAAAAGAAAAAATTGTTATAATAAACAAAAAACAGACTTCAAAAACCTACGCTACCTCTACGTAATACGGGGGCTGTTCAGTTCTATAGAAAGACACCATGGAATTCCCGCAAAGTCAAAATTTGGACATCAGAAGTCCTAAAAGCACGCGCCCCCAAATTGTGGGCGGCCTGCGGCTGGGGAGAGTATATCAGATATAGAACCTATCTCGATGCCGCGAACTTCAAATGGCTTTTTTTCGTAAATGAGGAAAAGGAACCCAAGGCATACTGCCTAACAATAAATTTCTATCGTTTATGGGGACAAGTAATTTTTTACGTTTAGGCGCATTTGGTCCACTTCTCAATTGGTCCACTTGGTCCATTTCTCATTTGGTCCATTTCGCATTTGGTCAACTTTCACATAAGTATGAGAGTAAGGCAAATAATTTTATTTTTGTTCTTTTTACATAAATATACTCCTCTATATCGTTTATGGAGAATGTTGTATTTTTTAACCGACTTCAACAAAAGGAGGAGGTTCTCAATTCGATTGTATGTTTTTTTTTATCGTTGTTCGCGCGTATCTTCGACATTTATGGACCGATTTTGATGATTCTTTTTTTGTTCGATTGAATTTGCTTGCGAGATGGTCCCATTTAATTTTTTTTCAAATCGGTTGAGTAGTTTTCAAGTAATCCTGAAAATACTATGATTTTGCATCAATTACCTTGATGACTTTGTTATTTATGAACCGAATTAGATGAAGTTTTTTGTGTTGGAAAGGGGATACCTTTAGTGTAGTCATTTTAACCGACTTCAAAAAAAATAAGGTTCTCAGATTGACCTGTATATAGTATGTTTCTCTGCGATTATCTCACGTTTGGCTGAGCCGATTTTTCTACCTTAATAATATACTTACCTACACTACCTAATACAGAAGGTACTGACACTAAAAATAAACAAATAAAAAATTGTTTAAAAACAAAAAAAAACCGACTTCAAAAAAACCTGCCTCTAAAAAGCAAGAAATAATATTCAAATCATTAGATACGCATTATAACGTCTATTGAAGTCGGGTGGGGATTTTAGAATAAAAAAAGGAAGTTGTACTTCCCGTACGTACGTACGGTACGTTTGTACCCCACCCGACTTCAATAGACGTTATAATGCGTATCTAATGATTTGAATATTATTTCTTGCTTTTTAGAGGCAGGTTTTTTTGATGTCGGTTTTTTTGTTTTTAAACAATTTTTACTTTTTGATATATTTTTTCTTCTTTTTCTTCTTAGTATGTTACAAAGGTACCAGGAGAACACATAAATATAGAGGATGTTAACTAATATATTTTCACTTTTTTTTATATATTTTTTGGTTTTTCTTTTCTGCTTTCCATAAAACTAGTATATAACCTTCTCCATATTTATGAAAAACAAAAAGTTATTGAAAATAAACATTTTAGCAATTAGATAAACGTTCGCAAAGGAGGAAATTTTAGAAAGTGGAGGACGAACTGTGAAATGGACGTTCTGCGAAATGGACCAAATGCGAAGTGGACGTTTTTTCGGCAAGTGGACCTTTAGCTGGATTAGCTGATGTGAGCTAAGCTAAGTTGTCTGAGGGTTCCTAGCTTCTATCTTGAGGTTTTGACTTGAAATGAAACTCCGTAGAAGGTGTAAAATGAACGTATATAATGTAAAAACTAAACCTACTTAAGTACTAAAGGATTGCTTACAACTAGTATATAAAAGAAAATAACTTAAAACTAGAAATGGTAGACCGTAGAGGGCTCTCGGATCGGCCGGCGCAGCGGCGATCGCGCACGGCTCAGCGGAGGGACGCCGCCCCGCGCGCAGATAAAACAGGCGCGCGCGGCGGCGCACATTTCAGTTGCCAGCGGTCACCGGAGCGAGCGGACGTCTCGACGCGCGCGAAGCGTGGCGCGTCGTGTGGACGAAATCTTTATCAAATGTATTGCAGCTTGCGGCTGTAGCTACAGACCAAATGCGCTTAAACGATTTTTTATACTACAAACATTCTTCCTTTTCAAGGACAATCAACTGAACTATCACCGTCTAATTTACCAAAAACAACGCTACAATACGCGCGCACGAATTTTGTTGCCAACTTAGTAAGCGACGTTGTTTGTTGGTACCTATTCTTTGCGAATAAATACTTTGTCTTATTTCCAGTTCTTCACACTGGAGTCGAATAGAGAAGACCCATCAGGAGCACAGCGCGATCCTGAAGCGCCCCCGCCGGAGCCGCAAACAGATCAAATAGGCTCGATTAAAATGGCGACGACAGGATTATGATTTTCAAATTAAACCTAGTTATATTCAATGATATCAAAAGTAAAGATAGGTTATACGCCGACATCATTGCTATTTAAAACAGCGTAAAGGTACTATAGATACACACATTGACCGCAGCGGCGGCTGCCTTACGCAGAAGTCAAGTAACTCTGTTTCCAAAAAAAAATCTATTTCATTTTCTGTTTAAACAAAGCAAGTCGCATCTAGGTACTTACCATTTATTTATTTTATTAAAATTCGGTTTAGTTTGGAAAATATAGCCAATAATTTATTTCAATAATATTTTTCCGTTTACAAAATCTACGCTTAAAACAAAGTATATTTCCCGTTTCTAACTTAAAAACAAGCAAGTCTTATCAAAATACTAGTATTTAAAATAGATTGGCAGATACTTGATTTCTATGCATTTATTTTATAGTTGTAAGGACTCTATTTTATGGCTCTATGCAAAGCTGAAAACAAGCATCTACTAAAAGTACAATAGAGAATCTAAGTTACTTGTTTATAGCGTAGAATATTTTTGACAAATCAATACATATTTTTACGAAGAACACTTCGTTCGTCAAAATGTAGGTAGGTATGAGAACTATATTTTTTTTACAGAAATATGTTTTTACTTTAAATACCAATGATATTTTAACATTTTAGTGTTCAGAATATCTATTTTTTTCAATAAAAACACTAAATAACGTTCTCCTGTAAAGTTTGTCTGGAATGAGATACTTGGGTTTGATTTAGGGCAGCCGAGCCGCTGCATGCGCATTGGCCGCCAATTGACAGCGCGTCAGCTGTCTCCTTCACTCACACACGCAAAGCAGACAGCTCGCTCTTTGTACAATATGGCCGTATAAATTATTTATTAATCTTAAGGAAGACCAACAACTAGTAACAAACAAATAGCACTCGTAATGACAGTATAGGAAGTCATTTACAGGTCCTCGCATATACAGGGTCACTGGAAATATGACGTATTCCTGCTAAGGGGTTATAGATGAGGTCAAAACAAATATTTTTTGTCATATAACTTTTTCTCAAAAAATTAATAGTTTTTGAGTTAATTGAAATTAAGTACATTTTTACCAAAAGTACGTTTTCAGACACAAAAATTTAAAATAAAAAATAACTACTCATTCGATTCCAGATTTTTTTACTATTTTGGGATAGAAAACAATCTGAGTGTTGAAAAAAAATAAAAAAAAATTCATAAAATACAGGTGTTTATAAAAAAATCAATCCTTAAATGCATTTATTTTTTATTTTTTTACATATTTTTTAGAAATAGCATCAAATATCTTTAAAAAAATCCTAGTAACTAAGCGTGCATAATATTTTAAAAACATCACCATCTATTCAGCTTTCAGTTGAGGTATAAAACTTAATAATAACTTAAATAAAAAATGAGAAATTAAGACTTTACTAAATAACAGTCCCATTTCATGTAGCAAAAATTTCCTACTTCAAGCGCTTCGGAGGTGGCCGTATTATCCTACTTATTCCATAAATTGAAAATTTGCTTGTTTGTATGATTGTTAATCAATCACGCAAAACGGCTGAATGGATTTGGATGAAATTTGGCACACAGATAGTTTATAAGCCGGATTAAAACATATGAGGATACTATTATCTTGGTTAAGGGTTCCCTAGGGATTTTCTCGAATGTAAATGCGAATGCAGTTGCGGGTGGAAACTAGTTTGCCATAAATGGTCGTACTTACTAAAAATACTTTCGTCCTAGTGAGTTTGAGACAAGATTATTTTCCGCTGATGAGTCAAAATTTTATACAAACTATGTCACAAATAACCATGCATATCAGCTATTTTTAATGCCCCGCTGCTGGGGAACTGGCCTACCTTTTGGCTTGTGGATGGATAAAGCGGACGGGCCATACCCACCACGTGGACCCAATGTGGATTGGTCAGTGTTAACGACTGTAAATGCAGCCAGAACCAAGGGCTCAATGTAAGGTACATTGAGTTAACACCGACCAATCCGCATTGGGCCCACGTGGTGGGTTATGGCCCGTCCGCTTTATCCCAAAAGGAAAGAAAGGCCTGTTCCCCAGCAGCGGGTCATTAAAAATGGCTGATATGCATGGTTATTTTTGATGCTGTCTGTATAAAATTTTGACTCATCGGCGGAAAATAATTCTGTTTCAAACTCACTCGGACGAAAGTATTTTTAGTAAGTATGATCATTTATGGCAAACTAGCTTCCGCCCGCGACTTTGTCCGCAATTACATTCGAGAAAATCCCTAGGGAACCTTTAACCAAGATAATAGTATCCTCCTATCTTTAAATCCTGTTTATAAACTGTCTGTGTGCCAAATTTCATCCAAATCCATTCAGTCGTTTTACGTGATTGATTAACAATAATCCAAACAAGCAAACTTTCACATTTATGATATAAGTAGGATAATACGGCCACCTTCGAAGCGCTTGAAGTAGGAAATTTTTGCTTCATAAAATGGGACTGCTATTTAGTTAAGTCTTAATTTCTCATTTTTTATTTAAGTTATTATTAAGTTTTATACCTCAACTGAAAGCTGAATAGATGGTGATGTTTTTAAAATATTATGCACGCTTAGTTACTAGGATTTTTTAAAAGATATTTGATGCTATTTCTAAAAAATCTGAAAAAAATAAAAAAATAAATGCATTTAAGGATTGATTTTTTTATAAACACCTGTACTTTTTGTAATTTTTTTTATTCATTATCAACACATAGATTGTTTTCTATCCTAAAATAATGAAAAAACCGGAATCGAATGAGTAGTTATCTTTTATTTAAAAATTTTGTGTCTGAAAACGTACTTTTGGTAAAAAAATACTTAATTTCAATTAACTCAAAAACTATTAATTTTTTGAGAAAAAGTTATATGACAAAAAATATTTGTTTTGACCTCATCTATAACCCCTTGGCAGGAATACGTCATATTTCCAGTGACCCTGTATATAACAGGCTGATCTACAAAAAGCGATACAAGCTTATAAAGCAAATAAGACGTTATACTTACACTAAAACATTCACCAAGTTATTTGTAACTACAAAAAAAACAAGTACTTACTGCACAAACATTAACAATATTATTTTTAAATTCATAAGCTATAAAGTTCATAAGCTATAATTATAGTCTCTAAGCAAGCTTGAAAGCACAAAAATACAAAAAACCGCATATTTATGTAGCGAACAGAAACTGAGATAATCACTCAAAATAGCAACTCGCCAGCATACGCCTCGCCTTCTGAAAATCAGTATTAAATAGATCAATATCAAATTTATTATTTAATTTATTGAAACTGCTACACGCACGCCACATAAATGCGTTTTGCCTGTAATTAGTAGTAGCCAATAAAGTAAAAGAAAATACATATTTTTATTAAATACAGTACTTACGTATGAAATTAAGCATTTTTCCGATCTCTGACTGTTGCTGTATAATTTGTACATCGTCTAAAGACGCAAGTAGACATTTTTTAATGGAATATCACAATTTTATCGCGTCTGACTGACGAGAGCCGCGTGTGTTTCCGTGTCGCGAGACTGTGCCTGACTAATTGAAAGTCGGGCAATTACCTGACTTTCGTCTTGCCGTTTTGTAGTGCGGGTAACGTATCTATACTTTTTAATATCATTGTTTATATTAACTTTGATTATCAAGCGTATTAGGAGTTAGACTTCATCAAATAAAATTGGTTGTGTGATTTTGTTTGTTTGATAAGTTTTTGTCATTTGAGGTACCTACTTACTGGATCAGTTCCTATCAACATATAGTGCAAAATATCCGTATTTGCATCCATTCTTGAAGTTTTTTTCAAGTGGAAGGGGGGGGAGAAGGGGGTGATAATTTTATTACAACAATAAAGTTAACACTTGTAGCTTTAAAAATGTAGTGCAGCTCTGGAACTTTTTTTAAAAACCTACTCAAACGTAAACAGCAAAAATCTAAAATTTCATACTACACTTGTTCAATGATATTTTTAAATTAAATGGCATAGTACTTTATAAATTATAAATAATTACCTTGTTACACAAAGCCGTTTAATAGGTTTATTGAGCGTAATCTGCACGTATTACGCACAGTAAAACAATGTGCATGTGCGTGCCTAACAACATTCATAGCCGAGGTGCATTCGTGAGATGCAACAACTATACGTAAAACACCCATGGTTAATACAAATTATATGATTCACTAAACAAATCTATGACACAAGTAGGGTAATTAAAACAATATTGAATAGAAAAAGTGCAAATGACTTCCCAATTGTCTCAAATGGGTTTGGGTCATCCTGCATGAAATATTTCTTTTGTTCTTAATGCACTGGTTATTTAGGCACGTTTTGAAAGGTGTATTGAGTTGAAGAACAGTAAGCTTACGTTTGTTGCCACTTATGATTATAACCAGCCGTACGAATCAGCGCCACAGTTTTTTTGGTGGATATTTCAAAGACTCACTAAGGCTCGTAGTAGTCGCAGTATAGAATCAGACTCAAATCTCTGTTTGAGTACAGTTAGAAAGGGATGGCGCTATATGCGATGTCGACGTCCCTTTCTAACTGAACTCGAGCAGAGGTTTGAATTTGATTCTATAATACTAGCCTAAGCGTTTTGCTTATAAGTCTCTAGGAAACTCATTGTTTTTCGCCATACCACAATTTACGGTCACAGACGTCACAGTGTTTAATATTTAATTGTTTTTATGTAAAACCATGCGCATATAACAGTTTTCACCCAAAATTTTTAATTTCCGTCTTTCCCGGGATCCCGGTGCGTTTTCCTGGGATCGTGAATGACAAGTTTCTCGGGAAATCCCGCGATCGAGGACCCGGGAAACGAAACCCTAGTGCCTAACCGAGTTATTTGAAACTAGCACGATAGCTTCACGTAACAAGTCAATATGAAGAAAATGTCAACTGTGAAGAAAACTAATAATGATTTACGTTTATTCACACCATATAAATTGTACCTACACTTCTATTTCAGTATTAGGAATTCAGTATTAAATGTAAAATGTAATGAAAACACCTATTTATGATGATAACACAGTGCATTCCAACCCCCCTAGCATGACCACCAAAACACGATATATATTGCATGATATAGCATTTTATCGACGCTCAACTGTCAAAATCAATTGTCTTTTGACAGTTAAACGTGATAAAATTACAATATGGGCATCAAATGAAAGGCTTGTTGAAGTGTTCATCAGGACATTCCAAAACTATATCATTTGTAACTAAAATGTGTGAATTAAAAATAAAAATAAATTAAAAACACGACTACCCTGCCAAAAACGAACTAAAAGTTAAATAACAAGTGTCATTGCAGTCGGGGGACCTCTTTGATCAAAAATTGTTCCATAAAACGGTCCCCCGACTACAATGACACTTGTTATTTAACTTTTTAGTTCGTTTTTGGCAGGGCAGTCATGTTTTTTTTTTAATTAATTATTTTTTTATGCAAATATGCATAGATTATAAATTATTGTTAAAAATAGTTAAAGTAGAAAGGAATACAAACAATAAATTGTGTAGTATGTGTTTAGGCTTCGTACGTTACGCGCATGAAGCTTTAAATAATATTTTTACTACGATAACACTTTATTGCATTGTAACCTGTATATTTTGTAATAAGCTGCTGCGTTTTGTGATATTTTTTTTAATATAAGCTGTTCATAAAGCCGTCGGTGATAAGGTCCGTCCACCATACCAAGTATATTAATGGTGCGGAACTCAAACGAGTCTACCGTTTTAAATATCTTGGAAACTATGTAACCGACGACCTTAAGGACGAGGTAGATATTTAAAGGGAGCGTAGAGCGCTGCGGTGCGCTGTAAAGGCTGGTTTACATTATCTTAGTCTTTAGTAGAGTGCTTTAGGAGAGTGCTTTAGTGGAAACATGTAAACGGTCGTCTTATGACTAAAGAGAGTAACGTTCTAGTAGCCTTTCTACTCGCTTTCCAGTAGCACCCTCTGCGCGCCCGCTCACCCCCCGCGCGATATTTTACTCGCACTCGCACTGGAAGCATGTAAATCGACATTTTAGTGGCGTCTTTAGTAGAGTGCATTTGCCGGTGAACGCGTGACGTGTAATTGAATTAAATAATAGGTATTAGGTATGGCGAAAATGACACTCACTGGAAGCGTGTAAACGGTCACTGGAAAGGCACCAAAACTACTAAAGCACTCGCATTCGAATCTACTCGCACGCTACTAAGCACTCTACTAAATACTAAGATAATGTAAACCAGCCTTAACATGCTGACACAAAGGTTTGCACGTTATAGTATCCTAGTTAAATTAACACCTATTTCGAGTTTTCTGTCAAGTTCTACACGTGCAACCTCTGGACCAGCACGCAGCGGGCCATCGACGCGCTACGTGTCCAATATGAGACTTTCGGAGTGTTGTTGGGGCTGCCCCGTTTCTGCAGTGCATCGGGTATGTTTGCGCAGATGCATATAGACGATTTCTACGCTGTCGTGCGAAAGAAAACTGTCTGGTTGCTCAGCAGGGTGCTCCAACTCCATTCTGCAAGTAATAGGAAATCGATAAGATTCTCCTATTATAGCTAAGTGTATCCGGAGATATATTAGGGGCATAAAACTAATAATACTAACATTAGTTTATTGCCTATCTATTGTAATATCTTATTAGTAATGTTATCTTGTCTGAAATAAAATTTATATTGCACGTATCTCAACTGTTTTTTTTATTTTACGCAACGACCCGCCTACCTTCTCCGCTTCTCCGCGACTTCCCGCCGACCTAAATCGGTCCTAACTAACGGACCCTCCCGACAAGCTTTCGTCTGACCTGAACCTCCTGGAGGCGACGGAGGACGATTCCACCCCCACCAACCCCGACCCTTTAGGGGGGTTATTCACGATTGTCGGAAACCAACTTTCCGAATCGAATCGGAAAGTCTATAGTCTTCGATCTCATTTTCTACCTTATGCTACCAAACTTTGTAAATGCATTGCGTTTTCCCATCGGAAAGTGAATCGAATGCCAGTCGAATGTATTTGTGAATAGCTATATTTTTGTAATATCGAAGGATACGGATTCGAATCGAAATTGCTTTCGAGTAGATTTCCGACAATCGTGAATAAAATAACAACCCTACTGAACCTCCTCTTGTAGGCGACGGAGGACGATTCTACCCCCACCAACCCCGACCCCTCATGTCATCCCCCACCTGCTTTGGCTGATCGTTCCCTCTAAGGGAGTCGGCTCAATGGCAAGTTAATTTTGGTGATTCACAAATCGTCCACCAGTCGGCACACTACCGCCAACTTGGCGCTAGTGGACATGTAGACCTGTAACTTTGTTGTTTGTATGTGTTTGCTATCAATTTTTGGATGTTGGAAGCGAATTTTTGTAAATATAAATTTTTCTTCCAACATATTTTGGTTTTCTTCAATCTCCGACGACGTCCATAATAATTATTTATTGGTGTCAACCATTATTGATATAATTTAAAATACATTGGAAAATCCGGGGTAAATGCCCATACAAAGGTCTCCAGCAGCAGTAGCACCACCAAGCGGGATAAATTTTGTGACATCCCCCCTTAGAGCATCCCCCCATTGCTAACTCTAACTCGTCGTATCGACGCACAATCACCTAGGTGAAATGTGACGTCTGCGCTGTCCTCTTCCCTGAGTGAGGGCAGTCGCATCGGTCGAAAGTTCGTTGCCTGTCCGGGCACGTAACCAGATTCCATGGCGGTTTTAGTCAGTACGAGTCTGACATAACCATCATAGCCGGCTATGTGGTACCCAATGAGGATTTCCGCCTCCTTGCCCCCGCTGGGGAGGGCTGCACTTGCACCGATCCCCTAAGGTTGAGAGCGCAAAAAAAACTAACTAATTTTACAGGCCTTGCCTAGCATTACGTGCCTAAACAGAAACGAGTATGTAAATGCTACCAAACTAACCGTCTGTTACTAACCGACAAATCACTCTCTCCACCTGGTGGGGCGTAAACGATCGTGTTTTTCTCGCAATTTCTAATCTCTGCATTTCACAAATAAAACCTTATTAGATAAATGAACGATTAAAAGATTTAATCACCATTAAAAAGCTCTCCAAACGACGTGCCGGACTACAGCTGCGCCACAAAAAAAAAGGAAATCTGACTTTTTGACTGTGCCATGATGAAGACGATAGTTTGTCGGAATTTGTCGCACAAAAACCAGAATTTGTCGGGCTTGCGTTTAGGAGATACGTGTGGCGCAGCTGTAGAGACGTCTCTACAGCTGAGCCACACAGATCTCGAAAACGGAAGGTCGTAGCGAAAATCTGATTACTCGTGTGTGCAGCCGTTAATTTGTCGGAATTTGTCGCACAAAAACCAGAGTTTGTCGGTTTTGCGTTTAGGAGATCTGTGTGGCGCAGCTGTAGAGACGTCTCTACAGCTGAGCCACACAGATCTCGAAAACGGAAGGTCGTAACGAAAATCTGATTACTCGTGAGTGCAGCCGTTAATTTGTCGAAATTTGTCGCACAAAAACCAGATTTTGTCGGTCTTGCGTTTAGGAGATATGTGAAGATACGCTGTGGAGACTTTTCTACCTGGATCTTGAGAAAGGAAGGTCGTAGCGAAAATCTGATAACTCGAGTGTGTAGCCGTTAGTTTGTCGGAATTTGTCACCAAGAATCAGAGTTTGTCGATCTTGCGTTTAGGAGATATGTGAGAATTGGTTAAGACCTTTCATTCTCGAGATCCAGGTAAAAAGGTCTCCACAGCGTATCCTCACATATCTCCTAAACGCAAGATCGACAAACTCTGATTCTTGGTGACAAATTCCGACAAACTAACGGCTACACACTCGAGTTATCAGATTTTCGCTACGACCTTCCTTTCTCAAGATCCATGTAGAAAAGTCTCCACAGCGTATCTTCACATATCTCCTAAACGCAAGACCGACAAAATCTGGTTTTTGTGCGACAAATTTCGACAAATTAACGGCTGCACACACGAGTAATCAGATTTTCGTTACGACCTTCCGTTTTTGAGATCTGTGTGGCTCAGCTGTAGAGACGTCTCTACAGCTGCGCCACACAGATCTCCTAAACGCAAGACAAACTCAGGTTTTTGTGCGACAAATTCCGACAAATTAACGGCTGCACACACGAGTAATCAGATTTTCGCTACGACCTTCCGTTTTCGAGATCTGTGTGGCTCCCCAAGTAACACACGAAGACTGCTTAACAGCCGAATAACGGATTTCCATCACGCCTAAAGCTGAATAAGGAACCTGCATAAAGGCTGTATACGACCTTATACAGCTCTTACACCTCTTAAATGGGCACAAATTATTCAGCCTTAAGTTCACATAGCTGCTTAAGAGCTGTGTAGCAGCAACTTAACAGTGTAATAAAGGGTAACAGGCTGTGTAGCAGAAATTTAAGAGTGTTATAATGGGTAACGACAGTACTATGCGCTGAAATTCGACTGACTAAGAGATCACAAGTTACTCTTTATTCAGAAAATATGTCACATGTACGCTTTAATACATATTTTGAACCGCGCAAGGCTGTTTACGGCCTGTGTAAAATTAAGTGAACTAATATTTGAAGTGTAAACGGGAACACTTTATGTTATGTGAATGAATTAGAGTTAACGATACATTGGTGGATAATATTCATATTCATACTCTGTTTGATGTATCATAAAGGGAAAATGACTGGGAACGTAATTTTACTGACATTATACATATATATTATCTAACAAAATTTTAGTGCGCCACGAAAATATTCTGTTCTGAATTAGTTTTGTGATATAAATATGCTGTGATGTAATCTTGACAAAAAAAATGTAGTGCTTTAAAAGAATTATAAGATAAAAAGTTATTATTAAGATATTTTGAAGTTAAAACTGATACATAACATTCCTATTTCTTGCACAATACATCGTTAAGGTTGAAAAATCAATCAGAATTTTTATAGGTTATACAAAAAATGGTGGATTATGTTACTAATTACATTGACTGATTACAGTACCACATATGTTCTTTTATTCAGATAACATCTGTTTTAAGGTACTTATGTGAACCATTATAAAGTAGAAGCCGTTAATTCGATACACTAATGAGTCTCTAAGCAGCTGCGAGGCATCTAGTGAATGTATAAACAGCCGCTATGCAGATACTATCAATGGCAGTATAAAGGCTGATTAGCGGTAGACATATTCAGCTATAAGTTGAAATATGCGCCACATATCATCCATTATACAGCTATTCACTTCATAATAGTTCACACGTGCCTCTTTAATAAGTTAGTGTAATAGGAGTTCACAAATACCTTCTTATACAGCATTTGGCGAAATTTTATCCACTAAACAGTCCTTACTAGGGTTTAGGCTTTAGAATATGTTAGAAGCTGAATAGAGTCGAGAAAATATGCCTTTATAGCACTCTTAGCGTATTAATGGTGGTTTTGTCGGTCTTAATAAGCCTTAATGCAGCTCTTAATTAGCCTAAGCTGTTTAAATATCACTGACTGCTATTATGCAGCTGTAGGATCACCAGTGTACTCTTAGAAGAGTCTTAATAAGCACAGAGTTTTAAATAAGTCTAAAAGTGAGTAGTTATACAGCTATCTGTGTTACTTGGGTCAGCTGTAGAGACGTCTCTACAGCTGCGCCACACGTATCTCTTATACGCAAGCCTGACAAATTCTGGTTTTTGTGCGACAAATTCCGACAAACTATCGTCTTCATCATGGCATAGTCAAAAAGTCAGATTTACAACTTTTTTTTGTGGCGCAGCTGTAGTCCGGCACGTCTCCAAACGGCAAACAAAACTGAAACGTATCTAACTAATCTATAGACTCATATACTTGGATGATGAAATGTGTCCGAGGGTACAAACATCTTACTCCATCTATTTGTGTCACAAATGATAAGACCCAACTATCGTCACAAGGAAGCGACCACGCCTCCAAAGATAAGCCACGAGATAAGCTATCAGTGTAGTGACCACGCCAACTGAATATTTCGAACAATCCGATTTAGTTAGATTAGAGCCATAGTTGACGACCCCCGCACGGGGGGTCCGGGGGGCACAGCCGGCAGACCCCATGGGGACCCCAGAATCGCAAGGACGTCTCGGAAGCGATCTACTTTATCACGCTAGACTAGGGGCCAGATGCGTGGGTTCCCCCATTACACGCCCGCTATCTGAAATCACGTCTGCCCGGACAATCCGGCCCTTCAAACGTAGGGAGCTACAGTAGATCTGAACTATACACATCAACTTTGTCTAGGGATACAGGTGTTATTTTCATACAAACGAGGTAACTTTGAAGCCTTGGTTTTGTGCCAGGGATGTACCGTGCTGTAATCTGATGATGGCCATCCAGGGAGTGAATGGAGTAGATTCAGATCGCTATACACACCCAACTGATCTGATCAGCATTCTAAAAGATTAATGAATCAGAGTTCTCAGTTTGAGGATTTCCATACATTTTCATGCTATTTTTGCGGTTTTTGTAAACAGGTCCATTACGTTTTCAGAATGCTGGTCAGATCAGTTGGGTGTGTATAGCGATCTGAATCTCCTCCATTCACTCCCTAGATAGCCGTCATCAGATCACAGCACAGTACATCCCTGGCAGGAAACCAATGCTTCAAAGTTACCTCGTTTGTATGTAAATAGCACATGTATCCCTAGACAAAGTTGATGTGTGTATCTATTATTTATTCTGTGACTATACCAGTTTTATTTATTCTTATGACTATACTCTGATTGCGCCTAGATTGGTGCATAGGCGGCATGCACCGCCCGCCAATCACTCAAGTACAGTTTTAAGGGTGAAAGCCGCAACAACCACCCTACTATAGTATAGATACGATCGGCAACTCACGTCCTTTACCACTTTGCATAAAAAATCGTGTACGCAGTACGCGCGTATTGGCGCGTATCACCCGCACGAACTGAAACGTGTAATAATGACGGCGCGGCGTGCAAGCGATTTTAACCTAAGTAGGGTTATTCACGGAAATCTACTCGAAAGCATTCGATTCGAAACCATATTCTCCGATATTACAAAATTAAAGCTATTCACAAATACTTACATTTGACTGGCATTCGATTCACTTTCCGACGGGTAAGCGCAATGGACTTACAAAGTTTGGTAGGATAAGGTAGGAAATAAGATCGAAGACTAAAACTTTCCGATTCGATTCGGACAGTTGGTTTCCGACAATCGTGAAAACCCCCCCAGAAGGGGGTAAAGCGGAAGTGTTGTCGATAGTACCTTTATGTTAACACAATAAAATAAATGTACCTAGCTAAGCGCGATTATAGGATGAAAATTAGATACCTATATTTTGTACAAAAACGGTGAAACCCTCCAACACTCGTACTTGCGACGTAAAAAGTCGTCGAGTACACTCAATAAATTCGCATTGGACCCGTGTTGTACTGTAGTAGGGCCATTCTTATTCATTTTATAACGGGTGTAAACAAGACCCTTAACGAAGCCGAAGTCCACGCATTCCGCCCATCATCCGGATCATTTTAACACGTTTTTATTAGGTTGCTTTCTCGTTTGTTTGTTTGTTTGTTCGTTTGTCCGCAAAGTTTGCGAACGATTTTAAACTAGCTTCCCGATGAGCTAGAGACTTGAAACTTTGAACATCGGTCAGAACTGGAAGGCAATGCAATATTATGGTGTCATTGAGCTGATCTGATGATGGAACTGGAAGAAGGCCACAGGAACTTAATGATGAAACCATACAACACCATTGTGATTAGGCTTGTTAGTATCGTCTTGACGAGTACTCTAATGGGAGATAAGGTCCAGGGTCTGATGATGAAGCTGGAAGGCCATACCAAAGGAACTCAATATTGAAACCGTGCAATCCCATCGAGTTTGGGCTCATTTGAATCGTCTTGACGAGTACTTTGTTGGAAAATAGTGTCCGAGGATCTGATGATGGAGCCGGAAGAAGGCCATAGGAACTCTTTAATAAAACCACGCTACCCCATCGAGTTTGGCCTCTTTTGAATCGTCTTGATGAGTAGGTACTTTGTTCGGAAATATTTTCCAGGGTCCGATGATGGAGCCTGAAGAAGGCCATAGGAACTCTATAATAAAACCATGCAACCCCATCGAGTTTGGGCTCGTTTAAATCGTCTTGACGAGTACTTTGTTGGGAAATAGTGTCTAGGGTCTGATGATGGAGCAGGAAGAAGGGCACTAGGACTCTGTAATAAAACTATACAACCCCATCGAGTTTGGGCTCATTTAAATCGTGTTGACGAGTTCTTTGTTGGGAAATCGTTTCCAGGGTCTGATGATGGAGCCGGAAGAAGGGGACTGGGACTCTGTAATAAAACCATGCAACCCCATCGAGTTTGGGCTCGTTTGAATCGTCTTGACGAATGCTCCGATAGGAGATGGTATATTTTTAGTCTTAGCTCGTTAGCTAAAAAGCAGAAAATAATAATTTACTGAAAAAAATATGTTTTAAAACACGTTTTTAAAACGGACTAAATTATTACAAAACAAAACTTGACTAAAGATATTAAAACGGACTAGTAAAAAGTAAAAAATCAATTCTTCTGTGAATATTTATAACTCTAACAACCTATACCTACAGAAATGACACGGCCAGTTTCTGTATGGGCGTTGGCATAGTAATCAAATTTAGTTTACACCTATGATTTTTGGTGTTTTATATTGTAAATATTGAAAAGTTCGAAACAATTTTGAAAATAGGCCGTTTTAAAATTGTTATCCAATTTCGGTTACGGAGGGCTTTGATCTTTTAGTTGCAATTAAACTTATTTGACAGAGGGGGGGTAGTTAACTACAAGTTACCTACTCAAATTGCCAACATTCAATGCGTTAGAACCATAGAAATAGAATGTCAAAGAACAACAATGTCAATGACATTGAGGTGATCCGAAAAATGAATGCATACATTTTATATGAGATACGTAAAATATGACTTGATACATAAAAATTGACTATATATGGCAAAGGAAATTAATAAACTATGTTCCATAGGTACTTCTTAGTCGATAAACGAATAAATGTAGCGAAATTTGGTTTTAGAGAAATGTGTGGCAATATCTTATTTACCTGTGAAAAGTGTGATTACTTGGATTGTTTCTTTTTGTCACATCACATTATTTAGAGCACAAGACACCATAGCTCCACGATACCTTTATTTTAAAATTAAATTCTAATTAAGATTATCAAATATGCAAATCGTGATTGCTCCTTTGCAAGGCGGGCCGCTAGGGCCTCTTACCAGGGAATGTTAACGTTATTTTTAAATATAACGTTAATTTTTACTCTTTTTACCGTTAATTTTAACATTACCGTTATGTCAATCAATAACGTTAATTTTAACGTTAATTTGAGAAATAACGTTAATTAATAATCTTAATAACGTTAAATTTAACCTTTTTTACCGTTACTTTAAAATTAACGTTATTCCAATTATTAACGTTAATTTTTTACCGATAATTTTACCGGTAGGTACTAAATTTAACGCTATATTTAACGTTAATTTTACCGGTAAAATATTTTTAACGTTATTTTTACCGGTAAATTTACCGATAAAATGTTTTAACGGTATATTTAACGTTATTTTTTTATATCGTTATTTTTTTTAACGGTATTTCAATCCCTGCTGCCTCTTACTGTAAAAAATATTGGCACATGTCACTTGATCCTATTTGTCTCTTTTTTTACATAGACCGTGTCCGTATAATGTTAACTTCTCTTTTACACGCTCTGTTGGTCTTCTTGAGCGCAGCGAAAATTTTTCGATGTCTATGGTTAGAACGATACGCTTACTATTAAAGCTTTAAAATAAGCAGTAAACTATAAAATTACGTGCATAAGCTTGTCAATTCCATACAATACATCAAATCACATAAGTTTGCAACTTGTGATTTAATGGTCTATTGCTCATACTTAAGTTTCAAAAGTACGCTAAGCGTAGCGTTCAAACATATAGATCCCTATTTAAAAAACCGGCCCTAACAATCTCAAGTACCTAGCTAGGTAGGTAACGATCATCATAAATGATGGTCACCGTTGACCCAACTAAATTATTGCCGAGAAATTCCATTTGGCCTAAAGTTGGCCTATAACTTCCGCAGTTATCTTATTAAATGTTAACATCAATTTATTGGTCTTGCAAAACTATTTACACTCTGTATTTTTGACCTGTCGATCATAAATATAAGAAATGTACACCATCGAACTTAATTGCATTGCATTAATATCTCTGTCTTAGTTTCTAAAATTCAAAAGTGGGTGTTTATTTATGATTAAATGGGTTAAGACGGTTGTATGACCGAAAGTGGCGCCCTGAGAGGTTTTTATTTAATAAGTTATTAATTTAAAAAGATTTTAATAATGTTCATCGTGGAGATTTTAGGGCCCATGGTCTAGTATTTTTAGAAGGTATCATGACATGCCCTCGTAGTCAATCGTAGAAGTAGATAGCAAATGTGTCAAAAACGGCCACTTTTAGCAGTTTTTCTATCTACTTCTAGCAGCGACTACTAGGGAATGTAACGATACCGTCTAAAAATACTAGACTGTGGGCCCTAAAATCTCCACGATAAACATTATTAAAATTGTGTATTAGAATTATAATATTAAATAAAATTCACCGCGGCGCCACTTTCGCTCAGGGTACCACCTTAAAGTCTAAATTACTACGTATAACCTCCTTAAGTAAATGGACTTTACATCATACTTGCTCGGTAACTAGGATTTACTTATATAGTATGAGGCTGTGTAAGTTGGCATGTGCAACACAGTGCATTGTTTAGATAGAACGTTCCATTTTCAAATCACTTTACATCATACTTGCTCGGTAACTAGGATTTACTTATATAGTATGAGGCTGTGTAAGTTGGCATGTGCAACACAGTGCCACAGCATAAAGATTTTTTTCCTTACAGTAGGCCGACGCCTTTATTGTTGGGCGATACCGCCGCCTGTAGGGTATTTACGCAAATACGGAAGGGTTGTCACAAATTTACAATTTGGAATGTGGATTTCTTTTACGACCCCCGGGTACATAAAAGCATTGCGTAATTATATAAACTAATGAATTAGGGGTGACACATTATTAAATAAAGGTTTTATAACATAAAGGTTTCAAACGGTTTTCTTTATACCACGAGTGAGTGCGGCAGCCTGCCAATGCTGCCGCACTCGCTCGTAGTTTCACGAAACTTACTTGATGGCCACTGTCGCACGCAGGGTTCGGAAACCAGATTAATATTATAAAAAATCCAAGATGGCGGCCAACTTTTTATTTTTTTTGCCGATTTCGATGAAACTCGGTTTTTTGTACTATTTTGACAATAAAACACCGCAATTTTAAAAATATGAAAAATTCAAGATAGCGGCCAACTTTTTTGTTTGTGGGTCGATTTCGATAAAACTCGGTTTTTAGTACTATTCTGACAAGAAAACACCAACGCATTGTTAAAAATATGAAAAATCTAAGATGGCGGCCAATTTTTTTCAACTGAGTTACATCGAAATCAACCTAAAAACAAAGTCGGCAGCGATCTTGACTATTGTCGTTTTGTTACAATTTGTAACTGTTTTCTTGTCAAAATAGTGCCCCAAACCAAGTTTCATCGAAATCGGTCCACAAACAAAAAAGTTGGCCACCATCTTGGATTTTTTATATTTTTAAAATTGCGTTGCTGTTTTCTTGTCTAAATAGTACTAAAAACCGAGTTTCAATGAAATCGGCCCACAAATAAAAAAGCTAGCCGCCATGTTGGATTTTTGACATTTTTAAAATTACGTAGCTGTTTTCTTGTCAAAATAGTACCAAAAACCGAGTTTCATCGAAATCAGCCCACAAACATAAAGTTGGCCGCCATCTTGGATTTTTGTACATTTTTAACATTGCGTTGCTGTTTTTTTGTCAAGAGTAGCAAAAACCGAGTTTCATCGAACTCGACCCACAAACAAAAAAGTTGGCCGCCATCTTGGATTTTTTATATTTTTAACATTGCGTTGCTGTTTTCTTGTCAAAATAGAACAAAAAACCGAGATTCATCGAAATCGAATTATTAATTTAATAGGAAATCAAAACGGTAAAGACGCGATAGCCCTAGAAGACGTGTCCCGAGCTACATAGAACGGCGAAGTATGCAGCTCGGGCTCGTCCGACTCACCTCTCCCCCCTCACGCCCCGCACGATTGCCCTGTCTAGACGTCTCCGTCGGCCTACTGTAAGAAATTCTTTATGCTGTGACAGTGCATTGTTTAGATAGAACGTTCCATTTTCAAATCACTTTACAATTCAAGGATGGTGAATGCTTTAACTGTAAAGTTACTTTACAATTCAAGCATTTAAAACTCCTTAGTGAACCAATCTCTTTTCTTTTATTATAAACTGACGAAACTTTTGGCTGAAAAAAAAACAATCAAATTGGCGGCATTTAATTTCAGTTCAAGCTAGGTATGCAAAATTCTGCAATGCAAAAACAGCTGATTTTTTTTCGTGATTTCGAGGTTGGTCCCATAATGAAAGTTGTTCGGTTTAATGGTCTGATCAACCCCACGAGTTTTCAATGAAATAACCCTTTAAAGTTTTATTTTTGTTTTAATGTTTTTATTTTTATTTATATTTTTTTTTTATTTTTTATTTTTTTTTTATTTTTACTAAATTTACCTCGCATGAATGATGTAAAATAGTATGCTTACCTCGGTTGTAAGTAGCTATTACACCCTCGAACTATATTCGCCCTCGCTCGCTACGCTCGCTCGGGCGTCTAAATATCTCGGGTGCACTCGATCCATTAGCGCCCTTTGCGAGCTGCGCTCGCACGGGCGCCAAATTGGATCTTGTTCTGTAATAGCTCACTTACATCCCTTGTGTAACAAACTACTATTACAATTCAAGGATGTAGAATGCTTTAACTGTAAAGTTACTTTACAGTTCAAGCATTTAAAACTCCTTAGTGAACCAGTCTCTTTTCTTTTATTATAAATTGACGAAACTTTTGGCTGAAAAAAAAAACAATGAAAATGGCGGCATTTAATTTCAATTCAAGCTAGGTATGCAAAATTCTGCAATGCAAAAACATGCAAAAAAAGGTTGGTCCCATAATGAAAGTTGTTCAGTTTAATGGTCTGATCAACCCCACGAGTTTTCAATGAAATAACCCTTTTACGTTTTATTTTTATTTTTATTAAATTTACCTCGCATGAATGATGTAAAATAGTATGCTTACCTCGGTTGTAAGTAGCTATTACACCCTCGAACTATATTCGCCCTCGCTCGCTACGCTCGCTCGGGCGTCTAAATATCTCGGGTGCACTCGATCCATTAGCGCCCTTTGCGAGCTGCGCTCGCACGGGCGCCAAATTGGATCTTGTTCTGTAATAGCTCACTTACATCCCTTGTGTAACAAACTACTATTAATCCCTATAATCCACGTTATCTTCAATATAATTAGTTATATTATTTGTATTTGAAGGCGTCAATAACATCTACAGAAAATAACTGCGGTCTGACTGCCACGCTGTTTAAAATTGGACGGTAAAATCAATCTGCAGTGAAATTTCAAAGCCAAGTTTCATCAGTAGAAATCACAGCACACCAAACTGAGAACCAGGCGCGGTCGCAGCCTGAAATTTTGGGGGGGGGTCACTAATAATAATAATTGCTTTTCTGTAAATTTTTAGAAGCTTTTTCTATGTGACGTGTACGATTTTGGGGGGGGGTCATGTCCCCTGTGACCCCCCCCCCCCCCCCTCGGACCGCGCCTGCTGAGAACAAGAAGTAGTGAAGGCCAAGCACTATCCCGTTGTGCATAAAAAAAACTAAAAATGCTTGGCACGAATTAAAAGAGTTTTTTAGGGTTCCGTACCAAAATGGTAAAAAAGGATCCCTTATGGTGTGACTCAGTCTGTCTGTCACAGCTGGATATCTCGAGAACTACTAATGGTATCAACTTGAAATTTGGAATGGTTTAAGATGACATTTGCCCAACTATTTTGTAAATAAGAAATAAATAAAAAAATCTATATATTTTTTTACAACAGGGACTGAAAAGGGGTCTTAAAATTTTGAAGTGGGGCTACTAAGGCATGTGGGAAATCAAATGAAAGAGCTCCGTTTGCACGTTTTTAATCATTTTTTCTTTTTTCTTTAGGCCGCATAGTTTTCGACTTATTAATATGATGAAAAGTGTAAAAAAAATACCGTTCCCCCCCTTATCTCCGAAGTTTGCAAAGAGAAAAAAAAACCGGCCAAGTGCGTGTCGGGCCACGCGCCGTAGGGTTCCGTAGTTAACTTACACTATACCATATTTAAAACCACCTATCATTTTTTGTCTGCAAAAATAACTTTGTTTTTCACAGTGTTGGTATGAATGACAAAGTTACATTTGCGGTTTTGGAAAATGTGCTATATCTCGAAAACTAATTACTATATCTCGTTCAAACCAATTTTGGTTGAAAGTTTCTATTAAGATCTACAGCATATATTTTTTTTAGATTTTTCACTCTCTTATTTCAAAAGTTAAAGGGGGGGGGGGGACACATTTTACCACTTTGGCGGTGTATATCTTTCAAACGGTTGACTTTGAGAAAAAGTTGTCTTAGAAACCACAATGTCATTTTTAAAGACCTATCTATAGACACCCAACACGTGTTGGTTTGAAGAAAAAAAATTTTTTCAGTTTCCGTTCCATGTATGGCGAGTCCCCCCTTAATCTTTTATTTTTCTTATTTTTGTATTAAATTCGTTAAGCGGTTAACAAAATACATCTACCTACCAAGTTTTAAGTGTGTAGTCTTAATACTTTTGGAATAAAGTGGCTGTGACATACGGACAGACAGACAGACATGACGAATCTATAAGGTTTCCGTTTTTGCCATTTAGGCTACGGAACCCTAAAAATCTGAAATAATTCTATGTGATAGCAGTTTATATAAAGATTACAGGAAAAATAAAACGATGTCTCAATATAGCACACTTTTTTAGGAATCATCAAATTTCTAAAAAAGTTAACATTAGTTCCACTATCGGTTGAGAGATGGCGCTGACCTAAAATTGCAATACTAATTTTATTATTCTACTCTGCAGTGTGGTTTAATGGTGCAAATATGATGGTACGGAACCCTCGGTGCGCGAGTCCGACTCCTCTTGACCGGTTTTTTAGGGTTCCGTAGCCAAAATGGCAAAAAACGGAACCCTTATAGATTCGTCATGTCTGTCTGTCTGTCTGTCTGTCTGTCTGTCTGTCTGTCTGTCTGTCTGTCTGTCTGTCTGTCTGTCCGTCCGTATGTCACAGCCACTTTATTCCAAAAGTATTAAGACTACATAGTTGAAACTTGGTAAGTAGGTGTATTCTGTGAACCGCTTTACGATTTTTACACAAAAATAAATAAAATAAAAGATTAAGGGGGGGCTCCCCATACATGGAACTGAAACTGAAAATATTTTTTTTCATGAAACCAATACTTGTGGGGTGTCTATAGATAGGTCTTTAAAAATGACATTGAGGTTTCTAAGACTATTTTTTTTCAAAGTCAACCGTTTGAAAGATATCTGCCGCCAAAGTGGTAAAATGTGTGTGTCCCCCCCTTTAACTTTTAAAGTAAGAGGGTGAAAAATCTAAAAAAAATATATGCTATAGATCTTAATAAACACTTTCAACGAAAATTGGTTTGAACGAGATACAGTAATTAGTTTTTGAGTTATAGTACATTTTCCAAAACCGCAAATATAACTTTGTCATTCATACAAACACTGTGAAAAACAAAGTTATTTTTTCAGACGAAAAATGATAGCGGTATTAAAATATGGTATGGTATATAATGTACCTACGGAACCCTACTGCGCGTGGCCCGACACGCACTTGGCCGGTTTTTTTTAAGTTGAAATCCAAAACCAAACTCGGACCAGCCTTCATAGCATGACCACCGAAACACAATTAGGCTCGTCTTTCGTTTAGTTGTTGACGTGGAATTTAGAGTTTATATTTTTTTGTGTAAAGAACTCATAATTTAGTTCAGGAATACTAATTATTAAAGTGCGAAAACAAATAGGACGCGAGAAAAAAATTCTAAAATTTAAGATTTTCTAGGTTAAAAACTTAGAATAAGTTAAAAATGTCTAATTTTAGACCAGTGTCGTCATTTTTGACGTTTAATGGCGGCGCACTATGTTGGTAGCACTGCTTAATTGTTGCGATGGTCATCAAAGACCGCAAGTCACGAGATAGGTGCGAAGAGCGTAGCGACGAGCATGTTAGGTTGAGATGAACCCAGCGCGCGAGCCGAGCGAGCGAAGCGAGCGTGCCGCGGCAGCGGCCGGCGAAGCGCCAGAAACGACTTTTTAACGTGCGAAATTTTGTACGTACCTTCGCTCTTATTTGCCTCCCCTGCTTAATTTCCATATTTTTTATTTTGAGCTTATGTTTACACTAAATATATTTCTCGAAAACTACGCATCACCGGCAGATGGGGATTGGAGGAGGGAGTTGTTTCCCTTCCCCTCCCCTTCCCCCTCCTTTAATTGCCGAAAAATTACAGTAATTTGGCTGTTATCATTACTTTTTTGTGCGAAATTGAAAATTAATTTAAAAAAAGGTATGCATTTCCACACAAATTTTAAGGGGGGGTTAGGGGGGGACTCCCCCTCTCCCCTCCCACCCCTCCCACTCTTAAATTCCACGTCAACTAATGGAAAGTCGTACCCTTTAACTGTCAAAAGAAAAAGGATTTTGACAGTCGATAAAACCGCCTATTCCACCTATCCCACCTGGCCATCCCACCTGGGAGGGATAAGTGGATTTTTTTTCCACTCTTCCCGCAATCCTATAGGTAGGTAGGTACCTACCTATGTCGTGTGTAGGGGGCTGAGAGAAAGTATTTTTCAAATTAAGCTATAAAAAATATAGTTTAATATTTTTACTTATTTCATTTTATAAAAGCTATATTTTTTCACTTATTGCATTTTTCAACAAGTTTTGGATATTTTGGGAGTCTTTTTTGTATCTTTCGTTTTTTAATCGACGTTAGCGGCGCACTTGAATTGAACTTGACGCACTTTCGCTATCGCTACCACTTTCCATATAACTACCTATAATTTATCTAAGACTTATATTTCTCAAAGAAAGAACAATTTTATATTTTGCAAATTAATACCAATACCAACAAAATCTCAAAATAAAACCAAACTATCTTTTGAAGCTTTTGAATTTGACATTGACAAGGTCGGAATGCAATAAGACAGATACGTTCAGAATTCAGATACGATATACACTACACGCTATCGAATCAGTCAAAATGCACGATCACAAATTTAAAAAATTAAAGTTTTGTTTGTTAGCGTTCGATGTTGAAAATATAATATTTTTGCGTACCTACTATTTATTTCTTCAACAGTATATTTTTTTTGCGAGCAGGAGAGTTGGCCCCATAGTAAAAGTTGCTTGTAATCATGAGTGGAACCACCGCACGGCGGGAACCAAATGATTAAAATTTCAGCGTGTATATACGCAGACCCAAAATATAATACAATACTATATATTATAGTACGGTTGGCAACCCTAGTTGTGACGGCGCCGGCGTGCAAGCGATTTTAGCGTGGTTAAGTAAGCGACGCTGTTGTCAATGGTACCACAAGTTAATTAGCATTAAATGAGCATTCCTAAACGAAGGAATAAATATGCGGTATGTATGACCACCGAAACACAGTAGGTACCGTTTTCCGTGGTGGTCATACTAAAAGGCTGGCTGCACTAACTCAGTCTGAAAAACTAATAATTGTTATACCTACAGACGCGCTTTGCTTTTTTAATATATAGCATGACATGTGTTTGTAAAAATCTATAACCTAAAAACAAGAGTTAATCAAATTGATACTGGATTGACACTGATTCAAGTGGAAAATATTAAATACTATTTATTAACAAGAACTTTCCACTAAAATTAGATCAGCAATGTTATTGAGATAGTTGTTATCTGTTAGGAGAGATGACAGAATTATTTTTGTATCAACTGCGGACAAAAACAGCTCGGCGACAACAACCTGTCTGTCTTATCATTTGAGATTCGTTTTGAACTGTTGACATGAGAATCATGAGATATTTATTTTACAAAAAAAACGGGGAATAAAACTAAAGAATTACCTACATAAATTGCTCATCAGCCCAACGACACTCACTGCTGGGCATAAGCCTCCCACAGGGATCTTCGTATTGATATACTTTTAAGTCCTGCGCTGCCCGCATCCAGCAGTTTCCGCGACCTCACCATATCGTCCGCCCACGCCCACCTTGAAAGGGTCCTTCCTTACCTTACCCACCCACCACGGAGCGTCGATAGGTTCGCGATCGCCATCAGTCCTTTTCCCACTATAAGCTTATTTAATGAGGAAACCGTTTCTTCGGATCATCAAACTGAACAACTTTTGCTATGCGCTATGAGACCATCTCTGAAATCGCGAAAAAAAATCAACTGTTTCATACATTTTGATAATTTTTGTATGAAACGATTTGATAATATTTTGCGATTTCAGAGTTGGCTCCATAGTAAAATTTGTTCATTTTGTTGGTCCAAAATGTGTTTCCACGTGGTGTTTTTGGGTTCATTCATTTACTTGCTTTATAGTGCAGCCATACAAAATAAAATAAATAGGCAAGTAAAATAAACACAGATATTGAAGTGGAAAAAAGGCACTGCACTATTTTAAAACATCCATATTAATATAGGAGAGACTACCAATTAATTAGCACAGTAAAATGACTGAACTTTTTAGCGCAGTATGCATAGTTATAAGAAATCATAAGCCCAGCGCCCAGCGACACTCGTCCACAAATACGAATTTGCTTATCAATTTATTATTATACATAATGAAATCGAAGTAATTGACAATCTAAATATTGCCAATGCAACGCAAACCTAATGTCAATCAGGTGGCGATTCGATTTTTAACCGATTTCCAAAAAAGGAGGAGGTTCTCTGTTCGTTTGTATATTTGTTTTTTTTTGTGTATGTCCACCGATTATAACAGCGATTGTCTATGGAAAGCCCTATTCGACTAAAGTCACCTGGAAAATCGACCCGTGTAATAACCCCCGGGTCGATTTTCCGGGTTAAAGTCAATATCGCGATTCTTAGTTAAAAAAATGTCAATGACTCTGATTTCACCCTGTAGATATTGTAATAAATGAAGTAATTACCTACGTTTGTTATAAAATTCAGTTCTTACGCATCTTACAATGAATGACGTAATATTCGCATTTGCGTTATTGTTGAGTTATACGCGTGTACATATCGTATGATAATAATTAAATCAAAACAAACACATGCATTGTTTTATTTTTGATGTTACAATACGTCAACCTCATAGGCTCAGAGATACCTAATTACAACTAAAGTAGGAAAACGTCAAGTTCATGAACTTTAATGAAAATAACATTTGTCATATTATTTTTACCCGACTACGGCGAAGCCAAAACGGAGGGTATATGATATTTTCATTTAAGTGGATCTAGTTAAAGGTAAAATTTTAGGTAAAAGGTAAAGTTTATTGATTCTTTAACAAAAAATTTTACATCTTTATAATTATTAATTTTGTTTCAACCTGTAAGCAAAAGGATATGTCCCATAGCACCTATGTCATTTGCCCCACCATTCTCAAAAAATGAAAGTCTATTGCGTCTTAATCAAAGTAGTATGTCAGAGTGGGTATTTTACTCTAGAATCAGATTAATAATTATTTTCTGCATTAAAAAGTGGGATTTTTAAGTTAAAACTCTTTTAAATCACAATTTTTTATCATGATAGTACTATTTACTTACATTTTTTTCACAAAATACTTCAGAAAACAACTTAATGTTTTTGTAATTGTTTTTCTAAATATAAAACAATTCTTGACTGATACTATACCTTAATAAAATGTATATAACATTTTTTAATTATAAAAGTAATTAAATAAAATGAAACTGGGACAACGCTGGGACATCTCCTTTAAAGCATTTTGATTTTTATATCTACATGAAAACCGCGTCTGCAACTCACTCGACCATATAGGTCGTACATCATCGCATTTAAATGGGACTTTAATAATAATAAAAAATAATATTAAAAACACTCGTTCCCTGCCCGAACGAACTAAAAAGTTTATAACAACATTGTCATTGCAGTCGGGGGACCTTTTTGATTAAAAATTTATTTGATCCACATACCAGGGATATTTTTGGACATTCGTGTAAAAAAACATAACCCAATTTATAACCTCCTTTTCTTTTTTTAAGACGGTTAAAATAGTTATGACTACCTTTCACGGTAAATTCAGTAAGATAACCGGTCATTCTCACCTCACTAGCATCTTTAAGAGGGCACTGTGCTATCATCGAAGTTTCGGTCATATGGTCCAAGGATAAAAAATAAGCAGGTTATTAATTAAGAATACCTGCGATATGATACACTTTTGCATTGATTGCAAACAAGTAAAATAAACAATAACAAATAATTGCATTATTTTTGTTTTAATTTTTAAATATAAATACGTGTGATGAACTTTTGTACAGGAAAATAATTAAGAAAAAGGTCAAAGATACTTCACATTCTCCTCTTACGAAAATATTTTAAACCGCATTGAGTAACTTTTGTGTGGAAAATCTAGAAATCTTCATACAAGGTTATTTTCAGTTCATTGAAAACCTCTCGTGGGGTTGATCAGACCATCAAACTGAACAACTTTCATTATGGGACCAACCTTGAAATCGCGAAAAAAAAATCTGCTGTTTCATACATTTCGATGGAGTAGGTAATGTATTTTTGTATGGAACAGCAAATTTTTTTTTTTCGTGATTTCGAGTTTGGTCCCATGATGAAAGTTGTTCAGTTTGATGATCAAATCAACCCCACGAGAGGTTTTTAATGAACTAAAAATAACCTTGTAGCAAAAACGTCATCCATTTGCTCTGCTTCGTGATAAATTTAAGGAATCATAAACTCTAAAACAAAGTAGTTACCTACTTAATTCGAGCAAAACATCTTCATCCGTTTACCGCGATTCGTAATAAATAAATTAGCCCTTAGGCACAGAAAATAAAATAGTGCCTTAGCCACTAACCACGGCTACGAAAATTCATACATACGACTGAAATATCGACGCATAAAACACTTATTTTTAAAATACCGAAAATCCTAAATATCGATATCATATAGAGTAGACCGACACTTGAAAGATCGATTTATCAAATGACCGATAGTTCGAAATCCTGTAAGTTTAAATGCCAATAGTTTGAAATCCCGAAAGTCTGTTTAGGGCAGCCATTACATGGTCATGCAAGCGTCAGTCAAATTCCATCAGTCATGAATTACGTTTGACTGATTGACTGATGGAAAGAACAAATCACATCATGCAACCATCAGTCACTACATTACACGACATCGTCAGTCACAGCCCGTGACTGTGGTTAAACTGACAGCAAAACCTACCCTAAGTCTATTATGTATGTGAGACGACGAGCAAGCGTAGCGAGTAAGGAGGAGGTTAGGTTCCATTGCGACCTAATGCACGAGCCGAGCGAGCAAAGTGAGCGTGCGCCGACAGCGGCCGGCGAAGGCGTGTAACCCTTAACTTAGGTTTGCATTGAAGCCTCAATTGAATATACAGAACGTTGGTATATTTTTAAGCCACGGGATTTAGTCTATTAGGTAAATTGTCCTTTCGTGATTTTAAACGTTCGGCCTAACAACCATTCGATCTTTTAATATTCAGTCTTTCGTTCATAGGTCTTGTGAAATTCGGTCCTTTCCACTTCGGCATTGTAATACGTACCCCTAACCACAGAACAAAGAAAAAATTTTTCTCTGTGCCTCTAACCACGCATCGAATTAATGTTTTCTGCCCTTTCAGACCTATAAAGTGTGTAAATATGGGTAGCAACAATTACACTTATCGACAGATAAGAAATAATGTTAAAATTATTAATTTATTACGAAAACTCCGCTGACACCTGTGTATCATCATTTCTGGACGTGGTGGTTGGCTTATCGGAATATAGACTCTATTACCTGTATGCGATATTTTTACTAATCTTCATTTCCACAGACCTAATGTTCGGGTTTTAATAAAAAACCTATTGGAAATAATTTGATAAATATTTTAATGTACTATGCAAATTTTTTTTACATACGTCAAAATTTTAACGAAACTTAGGATATTAGCAGTTGGTCGGATTCGCAAAAAGTCGGATTCTCATTTTTCTGGAAGATAGTCGAAAAAGTCGGATTCGAAAAAGGGCGAAAACTTATTTTGCTTTTAAAATTTATATTTATTTAATAAATTATTTTCCATAAATTATTTTTTATTAGGTTTAATAAAAACAACCTTTAAAAAAATATTTATCCCTTGTTTCTTCATAAATCACAAATTAATAACAGTCTATGACAACACAAGAGATTTATATGTGTCGGATTTCGAAAATAATTTAATTCCTCATATATTTATATAAAAATATGCATTTACAGTTACTGGTAGATACATATAAAAACATTTATTGTTTAAGTATATGTACTGGATCCGGCGAAATGAGACCTTTTGCGAATCCGACCAACTGCGAATAATCCTTTTTACCTGATCAATAGTTGTTATGCTTATTATATTTACTTTCAAATGACACATAAGGTTCGTACTTAAATACTTCCATACGTTTCATCCTCTGATTCACTCCCTTCGATAATCATTTAATAATAATCATCGGACCATTCGACCACCATCATAACATTTTTTTTGTGGTCGGACAGCGAAGAATTTTAAAGGTAGAGAACCTTTAAAAATAAATTGAAATGGTTCGATTGATCGGACAAGTTAAAATTTCAAAATTGCCGATTAGTCCGATTAGTAGGAGTACAAGACTTTGAAAAATACTTATAGTCCGATCCATATCGCATCAACAGGATTTTAAAATCTTCGTGGTCCGATCGATCGGACAAGCCAGCCAGACCACGCGACCCAAGAGTTCATTTTCATGACAAAAGGTAGGCTAGTATGTCCTTTCCCACAGTCTAGTCTATTTCTTTACTAAAATTCATCAAAATTTGTTCAATGGTTCAGATGAGAAAAAGCAGTCAGACAGAGTTATTTTTACATTTATAATAATTAGTATGGATACAATTATTTGTTATATAACGTGTTACAAAAAACCCCTAATGCCTAAATTGCCTAATATGGTAGATAGGGACCATCACACTGGACAACTTTTACTATGAGGCCAACTCTGAAATCGCGAAAATATGTAAATGCATTTTCATATTTTCGTTATAATTTTTTGTATGAAACAGCAGATTTTTTCTCGCGATTTCAGAGTTGGTCCCATAGTAAAAGTTGTTCAGTTTGATGGTCCCCATCCACCCTGGTTTATTCATTAAAAAATTATGTTATACGTTGTATAGGAAATGTTCAACTAATAAAGCAAATATACAAGTTATCAACATGACGCGCGCCACACGCGCGCACACCCCATTCACGCAACATAATCATGCTGATTAGATATATGTTATAGCTGTTAATATGTCATTTCTTGAGTATTGTAAAGTTTACTACAATACAAGTGGCCACGACCGTTGATATATAAGAAATGGATGCGGCATTCTCTCATACTTTGTATTTTCTTTACGGATTGCATTGTTACAATCTCAATTTTATTAACATTATTTTGTGATAAATAATGTATGATTTGTAATTGGAAATAAGTAAGATAAATTATTACTACCATCGTCAATAACTCACATTTTTAATTAATTTATTTATAGAATGACCTATAAACTCACCATGAAATCAATGGAAAATTTAAAAGTTACGTAAAATAAACCTTAGAAACTATAACCTTAGAAACTATAACAAAAGTAAATAATATTTGTTTAATTGTTTTTTTACTTATTTAACCTCGAAGATCAAGATGGCCATAATGTTGTCTTACCTCCAATAGGAGCGGAACACGAAGAGCTAATAAAAAAAACAATTAAAATTGCATATCTGCCCTCTGGAAAATGGGTGTATTGCATCACTTAAAAAAAATCTACTACTAAAAAAGTCTAGAACGGGTGGTAGAAAAATATAGACTACTTACCTATTCAAAAGCGCTTAATTACTAAGTTTATTTGAATGAAGATATTTTGACTTTTTATTGTTCAAAGTGACACCTCCATTTTTCTTACATCGTTGGTACAAATAACTATACATAAGTAAGCATGGTTCCCGACTTACCTCCAGAGTAGTGCCGACCACACAAACGGACAGACGAACAAACATATTAGTGCCACGGCACAAATAAACTAGCTTATATTTACTTAGAATCTATTTTTAATTAATTTATTAATATACAAAATGTCGAGGGACGAAGCATCCATTCATATACTAAGGAAAGTGGTCATCGACGGATTTTTAATTTGTGGACGTAAGTACTTTTGTTTATTATTTAAATAATTTTCAGAGTTAAGGTTGACGTAAAAAAATCCTTTGTTGCCCGTGGTACTACCAGTATAGTATTACTACCAGTAGTACCAAGGGTAAAAAAAATTCCCGTTGTACTACCAATCGATCCAGTAGTACCACGGGAAATATTTTTTTACCCGTGGTACTAAGTAGGTACTACATTTTTAATAATATATTTTTAAATCCTTACTTATCTTCTTTGAACTACGATGCCAAAATACCAGGGTAATATAAATTTAGAGGAGATTAACTTTAATTTAATTATATTTGTACAATTAACTAATCCCATCAAAACTAAGATGCCTGTTATGTTTTTTCTAGTAGAGACACAGAATTTATTTATAGAATAGTATGGTGGGGATACTAATTTGTGGTGTGGTGTGTGGGAAAAGTTAAATGTAGAGTCCGTGTCAGATAACTCTGCACGCGACTGGGTCGTTTTTGGCGCTAGTTACAGTACATTTTATGGTATAAGGTTAACTTAATTATGATTAGTATTCGATTTTGACCGCACGCGCAGACTTATCTGGCGTATTAAATGGTATTTAAGCTTTAAAAGTAATCGCATAGTCTTAAAACTTATTGAATGTTTGCCATTTCAATAGAGAGGCAGGTAAAGCTTTGTCCAGACTAGTATATTTTGGCGTATCAGATCTTTGGTCAGAGATTGAAGTAATATCAACGCACGCCCAACCAAACTAGCGATGTATGGTAAAGATACGGTGATCTGATACGCCAAAATGACACAAGTCTGGAGAAAGCTTTGGCCCCCTTACTTTTAACCGCCCCTGTTAAGGTTAATATTAAGGATGTTGATGAAGTTTCGTGCTGACGGATTTATTGGAAAAGCAAGTCAATTGCACGGCCGGCCTTAGGACTTTGGTTACTTTACCTTGCAATTGACTACATTTTTTAACCTCTAGGGGGGGGGGGGGGGCAGCTTCCCCTCCCTGCCCTTGGCGACGCCCTTGGTTGTGAATAGAAGAAAAGGTGATGTTGATGGTTTTTTCGTTGTCCGCAGTGGTGTTGTGCATCCTAGGATCCAATGTCTTCCTGGAGCCGTTCCAGCGTGGGTTCTTCTGCGGAGACGAGTCGCTCATGTTCCCGTATAAGGAGGACACGATCACCACGCCCGTGTTGAGGCTGGTGGGGCTACTAATGCCTGCTGTTTCTGTAAGAAATGATTTATTTAATAATATTAGCTCTATAACCTAGTCCTACAGGATTGTGTTATTTCTGTGTTTAAACTTATCCCACCTAAAATTATAATTGCGATAGTGAATTTTTTGTTCCGCTTTCACGTCTGAAGTATTGCGTACTCGTTGTCCGGGGTACAAAAAAAGGACATAACTTCTTTTTCATCAAAAATAAAGCTCTCCGTGCAAACTTAGCCGCGAGTGGCCGCTTAGTTTTTAACAAAGGCACAGAATAGATATAAGTACTACCGTACAGAAAGGAAACTCTCCGCCCCGCCCCACAATCAATTACCTCACCCCACCGATATGAACTGTTACTGTCAAATGAATACGATTACCTTACGCAATCGCACCCCGCGTCTTTGATTAAACGTAATTATTTGGTAGTTGAAACGCGACGCTTGTATGGAGTGCCCGGGGTGTGACAAAGGATAAACAAACAACCGCTATTAATTTGTTATTGGGTAGTTTATTAAATAAGTAGCATCCGATGGAACTGAACGAGTCGACGCCGACGCTTCGAATTAAAACAATTTACCGGCAAAGTCCTATTCTGTACAGATGGACAGCGCCGCGCCGTGTCAGTATACCTTTATATGAGTAGGTATATCTAACCTACGAGTACGCAATTGCATTGTCTAGTCATACAAAATTGTAATTGACTTAGATACCAATCTAAGTAATTATTATATCTCATTATGTTCAAACAAATGAGGCATACTCATAATTATTATTGGAAAACATCTTTTACTTATGTGACTTTTAATTACAAAAATGGTCACTAATAAACGAAAATTTCTTGGCTCCTCAAAGATCTAACATTTGATTATAAATTGTATTTTTTGTATAATCTATTTGTATTTTTTGATTGTACTCAATATTTGCATGCCTGTGTAGGTCAAAAACTTTTTAAAATATGACATCAAATGTACCATGTTTGTGGCAAATAAATTATATTCTTTGATTTATTCTCCAGTTCTTGATCTGCGAATGGGCACTCCTGCGCAAGGAGCGCGACGACCAGCGCTGCCTGGGCGTGCGCATCCCTGCGTGGCTTCGTGGCTTCTACTGCACTGCTGCCTCGTTCTACCTCGGCTACTGCTTCGTGGAGCTCACTACGAATGTCGCCAAAGTCACTATTGGAAGACCGAGGCCGCATTACTTTGATGTAAGTTAAACCCATAACTACTTTGTTCCACTACTGCATTGCTGCCTCGTTCTGCCTTGGGTACTGCTTCGTAGAGCTCACCACGATTGTCGCCAAAGTCACTATTGGAAGACTAAGGCCGCATTACTTTGAAGTAAGTTTAAACCACAACTGCTTTGTTCCACACTGCACTGCTGCCTCGTTCTGCCTCGGGTTCTGCTTCGTGGAGCTCACTACGGATGTCGCCAAAGTCACTATTGGAAGACCGGCCTCCCTTTGTTGAAGACTTTGTCAGCCGTCAATCATGATGTTTTGGCTAAACGTAAACGCAAATTGCGGTCGAAATTTAACTAAGTTCATTCTTCGCTTTTTACTTAAATAAACTACATTTTCGAAATGGAACGATTACTTGCTATTTGTAAAAGTAAAATCAGGTCCCAGGGAGACCGTAACCGCGAAATAACATACAATTCGATTAATTTAACAATGTTCGCCATAATATTCTCGCTCAAGTGAAGTTACCGCGGATCACTGTCCAAATAATTTCAGTAAATACAATACGAAATTTCTTACTTCGATTTATCTGTTTTAACTTAAAGCTCGGCAGACCCACCGAAATTCGAAAAGTTAGCCGGTAGGTCCCCAGAGTCCCCCAGCCCGACCCCCCAGGGGATCCCCGTGATCCCCCTCGGATTGATGTCATCTGCTACGCAGATGACACGCTCATTACTGCCCGAGGGGAGGATTTCGCGGAAGCGAAGCGCCTCGCAAGAATCGGGACCGAATTTATCATTGGCCGCATCAGTGCCCTGGGCCTGGAAGTTTCAGTCGCAATGACCCAGGCCATCCTCTTTCACGGGCCAAGGCAGGGGCCTCCACCAGGGGCTGACATAGTCATTGACGGGGTGGTGATCAGGCTACGCCCGACAATGAGATATCTGGGGCTGGTACTGGACGGGCGATGGAAGTTTGAGGCTCATTTCCAGCAGCTGGCTCCCAGACTGGTGGGTGCAGCAGCTGCACTTGGGCGATTGCTGCCCAATGTCGGCGGGCCGAATCCGAGTTGTCGGCGATTATACGCAGGGGTCATCCGTAGTATGGCCCTCTACGGAGCCCCTGTATGGGCGGATTCCTTAAATGAGGCCAATAAAGCCGCCTTAAGGCGGCCCCAGAGAGTAGTGGCCTCCCGCATGGTGCGAGGTTACCGCACCGTGTCGTGGACGGCGGCATGTGTTTTGGTCGGTACGCCTCCCTGGGAACTGGAAGCCCGGGTCCTTGCGGAGGCGTACATGCGAAGGAAGGAACTGAGGGCGGTAAATAGTAACCTTGCTCCACAGGAGTTTGCTACGATCATGCGTGAAGCGGAGGCGCAATGTCTTGAGGACTGGGAGCGGCAACTGGCAAATCCAATCGCCGGCCATAAAATAGTGGAAGCAATTCGCCCAGTCCTCAACGAATGGAGAGAACGAGCCCCTGGGGCCCTTACATATCGCCTGACACAGGTACTCTCCGGACACGGGTGTTTCGGGAGATACCTGTGTCAGATACAGAGGGAGGAGTCCCAGGTGTGCCACCATTGTGGCGCACTGCAAGACATCGCACGCCACACACTCGAGGAGTGATCGGCGTGGGCGGTGCAGCGCCAGGAGTTGGTTGCTGCGGTTGGGCCGGACCTCTCGCTTCCCAATATCACTGTTGCGATGCTGCGAAGCGAGGAGGGATGGCAGGCTGTGGTCTCCTTCTGCGAGGACGTTATCTCGCAGAAGGAGGCCGCGGAGAGGGTTCGCGAGGCGGACGTCGCAGCGAGCCAACTCCGACGTGCGCGGCGGGGGAGAGCGAGACGCCAACGTGCGCGTCTCGCTCTCCCCTAGCCGCAAGGGGGGGCGCAGTAAGGCCCTCTGCCCCCCATAGGGTGGAGCCCTAACGGGCCGCTCTCCCCGGGTCAAGTGGAGCGAGCCAACGCGTACCCACAGACCCGGGATAGAAGAGGCGCAGGTCTTCGAGAGGAGTTTAGTTGGTAGTGGTGCCTCCTCCCATGCACCCCATCTGGCCCGTCCACACCTAGTGGGTAGCCTTATGGGGAGATGGGGAGGAGGCTCCCTCCCTCTGCCCGGCCCCCTCTCGATCTTTCGAGATCGTTAGGGAGCAGGGCAGGGGTGAGAACCGCCCGGCCCTGACACGAAGCCTATCAGGCTTGGTGGGAGGGTCGGGTGCGGCGAGGGACATGCTCGGGTTCCCCGAGTATGACCGAGTCCAACACGCCGTTTGGTGTGCGTAAAGATTGCATTCTCCTCTTGATACAAAAAAAATGGGATCCCCGTGAACTCATCAGCTATTCATCAGAATCCCCTTTAAAAGAAGTATAAGCATAAAAATATGCAGTCATAGTGAGTCCGATTTTACAGGTTTTTTATGGTTCCGTACCCAAAGGGTAAAAACGGGACCCTATTACTAAGACTCCGCTGTCCGTCTGTCTGTCTGTCTGTCTGTCTGCCTGCCTGTCACCAGGCTGTATCTCATGAACCGTGATAGCTAGAAAGTTGAAATTTTTACAGATGATGTATTTCTGTTGCCGCTATAACAACAAATACTAAAAACAGAATAAAATGAATATTTAAGGGGGGCTCCCATAGAACAAACGTGATTTTTTTTGCCGTTTTTTGCTCGATATTAATAACGACAACAAGTAGGCAGTTAAAATTTTCACAGATGATGTATTTTTGTTGCCGCTGTAATAAAAAATACTAAAAACAGAATAAAATTAATATTTAAGGGGGGCTCCCATACAAAAAATGTAATTTTTTTTTGCCGTTTTTGGTACGGAACCCTTCGTGCGCGAGTCCGACTCGCACTTGGCCAGTTTTTTTATTATTTGCTATTGTTTTTTTATTATTATTATTATTTTTGTTAATTTAATCGCATTATGTACAGTAGACGGCACGCTGGGCTTCCACAAAGTGTAAAATTTTCTCAATCCATTTTAAAAACAAGTATTTTACGGTTCATAATTCATTGGAGATTTTTGACAGTTTTGTATAGCTTGATGTGCTGCTGACCGTACTTATTGCAATACTAATGAGCCACGTGAATGAGCTGTCCATATTGAGGGGATCTACTATAATGGTGATAACGAAGAGGGGTCAACTCTACTCATATCACGTTGTTTTATAGAATCGTAAAGTTAAATTGAGTGTATACGGAATTTTAAACACGTGACTTGGAAAGCTATTTTTAGATTTTTAGCCACTTTATGAGCTGTCCATATTGCGGGGGTCCACTGTAATGGTGAAAACGAAGAGGGGTCAACTACTCATATCACGTTGTTTTATAGAATCGTAAAGTTAAATTGTATTGTATACGGAATTTTAAACACGTGACTTGGAAAGTTATTTTTAGATTTTTAACCACTTTATGACCTGTCCATATTGCGGGGGTCCACTGTAATGGTGATAACGAAGAGGGGTCAACTACTCATATCACGTTGTTTTATCGAATCGTAAAGCTAAATTGAGTGTATACGGAATTTTAAACACGTGACTTGGAAAGTTATTTTTAGATATTTAACCACTTTATGACCTGTCCATATTGCGGGGGTCCACTGTAATGGTGATAACGAAAAGGGGTCAACTACTCATATCACGTTGTTTTATCGAATCGTAAAGCTAAATTGAGTGTATACGGAATTTTAAACACGTGACTTGGAAAGTTATTTTTAGATTTTTAAGCACTTTATGAGCTGTCCATATTGCAGGGGTTCACTATATTGGTGATAAGAAGAGGGGTCAACCAACTACTCATATCACGTTGTTTTATCGAATCGTAAAGTTGAGTGTACTTATACGGAATTTAAAACACGTGACTTGGAAAGTTATTTTTAGATTTTTAACTGGATACCTACTTAGAACTTTTACTTTAGGATAATTTTTATCCCTTAGTTTTTATTGTATTTTTTTTACATTTAATGAATATAACTCCGTAAAATCTCTTTAAAACTAGGGAAGGTAGGTATTAGATTACTTTCTTTATTCAAAATGTATTTTTTTTGCATTTGGTTATTTATCACGCTTATAAGGTTAACTAGCCTTACTGTTGTAACTACATTTGACAAAACAAAATAAAAGTGGAAAATTTTGCTAGTAATGTAGCTGATAAAATATTTAGAGCAATGTGTCAGTACAGAGACAACACAACGTTACGTTTTTTGTTGTACTGTCAGCAACGAATCTCGCTTAACACCATAATACTTTGTCATAGATTTCGATTATTGTACAATTTGCGAATTGTACATTTTGCAAGAGGTGCACATTTTACGAATTGTACCTACATTATGCTACGACGTGTTTTAAACTGAAAGACATTTGTCACTTTGCTTTGTACTGAAGTGATAAGCTGTGGCTGTGACAATTGTTGCTGACCAAACCTATTTAGATTGTTTCTTATTCAAACTCTTAGAGTAAGACGCGTTTCTGTCCCAGAAAGCTGCGATGCTCTAAGTTCAAACTGAATTAGACACATATTGTTACCAATACATTAAATGTGAAATGGGACCTTCGATTTTCTTAATCGAAGAATGGAACTTTAAAAGAAAAATATTTTAAGCTATATTTTAATCATAAAAGTACCTTAATCATTTAGGATTGGTCATAGACTTAGACAATTTTTCGGTTGAAGATTGGTTTGGATTGGTTGAGATTTTCAACCTTTTCCAGTCTCACTCAAAGTTGATGTATTGAAATAACCATAATTTTTCTAAAATCTTGTTTGAAAACCTATTGACCGGGAAGATCTGAAAGTTCAATTTTTGAGGACCGCTTGATCGCAGTAAAGACAGCCAACCTGCCTTTTTAGTCAAAGGTTCCGGGTTGGAATCCAGGTTGAGGTAGAGGCATATTTATGTTTACTAAAAAAACTGTTTATTGGGCCTACGTAAAAAAAACCTTGTATATTAGGGATGAGCAAGGGGGCCCCATAATTGGATCTCGCTCCATCCTTAAGGCTTTGCCAAACAGAACGCGTACTTAGCGCGCGCTAGAGCGCTAACCTAACGTCGCGCTATAGCGCCGAATTGTGTTGTAGGACGTGCATAGTTTCTTGCCAAACACAGCGCCGCGCCGGCGCTAGCGCGCGCTAAAACGCGTTCTGTTTGGAGAAGCTTGAAACTTGCCTCGTGCCTGCACTGTTTTGGACTTAATGTTTGGTTTGGTTTGTCCAGATTATTTATGTGAATGTACTTATTTAGTTTGTTTTCTCAACTTCAACCAAAAACCGACTCTCAATTTCTTGCAGGTGTGCCAACCGTCCATAGACTGCGAGGCCCCCGAGTGGCAGCACCGGTACATCGAGTCACACGATTACACCTGCACGGGACCTATGGTGCACAAGTTCAGGGAGATGCGCCTATCCTTCTTGAGCGGTCACTCATCATTAGCAGCCTACACGATGGTGTATTTAGCTGTAAGTAGCATCACGTTCTCCAATGAAAATAGACTTGACCTGATTTCACTGGGTGATTATGATAAGTGACGATAAAGTGCGAAACACACCGGATGCGTAAGCGTTTGAATAAGCGTGCACGTAGACGTACCATGACGTTGTAATGTCTGAAACTTTATGAGACATGGCACACCGCTTGCGTAACGCGTAGACTGATGCGTAACCCTACGCATTGCAGCTCGTGACGTTGTACTCAATGGCATTCCCTATTGGACGGCACACCGAACACGCATTAACCTTTGCTGCGCGTCACTACGCGCGTGTCTACGCAGCCGGTGTGCCCAGGCCTTTAAGCTGAATGTGGCAGCGTGGGTACATACAGTCACGTGAATACACCAGTGGCCCTATACCACGAGTTGATGAAAACTGTTTTCGCTATCGTAATTTATCGTTTTCTCTCTTTCACTCGCATTTTCGCCAGTTCCTCAGTGATGAGGATTCCAAGTGTAGTGCGCTCCCACTTCAACCTTATCGTCACTTAACGTAAAATGAGGTAAAGGCCAACCACTATCCCGTTGTGCATAAAAAAACTACCATTTACTTCAGAAAGCAATATGATTGAAATGTCTTATTTTGACCAGATGCTCATGTCTTGGTAACATTTCAGCTTTACCTGGAGAAGCGTATGGTCTGGCGTGCCACTCGTATCCTGCGCCACATGCTGCAGTTCGTAGCGCTGATGCTGAGCTGGTTCACGGCGCTGTCGAGGGTGTCGGACTTCAAGCATCACTGGAGCGATGTGCTCGCTGGCTACTCGCTCGGGGTTAGCGTTGCTGTCATTATGGTAAGGGTGTCAGCCATAGACTAATATCACACCCCGGACACTCAATACAACCGCGCCATCATAAACAGATGACGTCAGATGACGTTTTTGTACACGTGCAACTGTGTGTGTAAGTCTAGGTGCAGTTTGTACTGTATGAGCGGCGTTCAATTCATAATTGGAACTATTTGGTATATAAAGTTACGATACGACGCATTGCTTTGAATCCTACTAATATTATAAATGTGAAAGTTTGTGGGTTTGGATGTTTGTTCCTCAATCACGCAAAAACTACTGAACGGATTTGGTTGAAATTTGGCACACAGATAGAAGATAGCCTAGATTAAGACATAGAATACTTTTTATCCCGATTTTCCCACGAGAACTGGAACCACGCGGGTGAAACCGCGGGCGGCCGCTAGTATCAAAATAAGTTGACGTTTACAAACACGACTATGAGCACAAGATTGCGCTCACGAACTCACGGGATGGGGTGAGGCAATTGATTCTGGGGCGGGACGGGGAGTGTCCTTTCTGTACAGTAGTATTTATTATCTATTCTGTGATAATATTTAGATATTCTAGCATCATGAATAGAGGCAACTGACGCACCAAATTCTAGTCCTTTACTAAATAACTAGGGGACATAACTTATACTTTGGTTACCTATGTTATTGTTTATAGTACAGAATAAATTATGTAGGTAAGAGTTAAACATTAGAAGTTCACACATTGTGGAAGAGGAATTGTTTTTAGCTACTGATAATAAATCGAACATATTTCTATCAAAGAAATAAATCTGAAAAAATACCATTCTTGCTCGCATTGAACTAAATAAAATTGCGAGCAATCATTTTAATTTCGTTTTTGCTTATGGCAAAGTTGCCAGTTAAAATTACCTTTTCGTTAATTAATTGGTGTTATTTAATTATGTGAAGGACGAGGAGCTCGATGGCGCAGTGGTTCAGCGCCTGGCCCAGAGATTGCGGAGGTTAAGCAACTTTCGCAAGGGTCGGTCATGGGATGGGTGACCAAAAATTTATTATCTCGAACTTCTCCGTGCTTTGGAAGGCACGTTAAGTCGTTGGTACCGGCTGCATTTACAGTCGTTAACATCCACCAATCCGCATTGGGCTCGCGTTTTGATTTATGGCCCATCCTCCTTTTCCATCCATAAGGAAGGCCTGTGCCCCAGCAGTGGGGACATCAAAAATGGCTCATGGTCATTTAATTATGATGCCTAGATAAATGATTTTACCACAGAACATAGACTTTTTTTTTTGTTTGTTCTGTGATTTTAACCGTTATATTATTCACAGTGGCTGTGGTGTACGGACGTTATCAACAAGAAACCGAAGCACATCGCTGTTCCTCAACACGAAGTACCTTTAGAAAGCCATACAGCATCAGTATAATCATCAGATCATCGATCCACCAAAATGACTAATTCTGATAGAAAATTACTAAGACCTTACTTCATAAGATCATTTCTATAGTAAGTTCTTCGCTACATAGAAAAACTTGGTTAAATGCTCTAAGGAAAATGGATTCAGAGTTCAAAATGTATTGAACACATTTTAGGTGGATTGACAGTAGTTTATTGTATTCAAACATCACTTTGTTACCTTTTATTAATTGACATGACACAAATAGATAGGTTTACTGTCAGCTTTAGAATACCTAGCTGATTTTTTGGTACTTTAACACAGCAACTATCGATTTTGTAATAAGTTACCACCTCTATAAAAAACCATAACTATATGTGTGACATAACTTTGTAACAAAATAAAATAATATGAACGAATAATATTAAATAGATAACTCTTATTTAGTAGAGTTGGTTTTAAAATTTGAGTACCTAGGCGTAATAATTTATTGTAAGCTTGTTTTCCAAAGACAAAAGTACCCGAAAATGAATGTATAATTAAGTTACTAATTTATCAAGCATTTTTAATTAATTTTCAAGTTATAATTTACAATGCCTATGAAGGTATAAGAACAATAGTTTACGGACAAAAAATGTTTTGTTTAAATCTCAAATATTACTAATAAAGTTACCTTAGTTTAAGTGTAGTATACGCTATAATAGGTTTAATTTGCTAGTCGAAACAAACATATTGTATCAATGTGTTTAGTAGTATAGTAATAAGATTAAGAAATATATTTTAATTATTTAATAACAAGTCTCGATACGTTTTATTTTATTCCTTAAGGTGGTACCCTGAGCGAAAGTGGCGCCGAGGTGAATTTTATTTAATATTATAATTCTAATACACAATTTTAATAATGTTTATCGTGGAGATTTTAGGGCCTACAGTCTAGTATTTTTAGACGGTATCGTTACATTCCCTAGTAGTCACTGCTAGAAGTAGATAGAAAAACTGCTAAAAGTGACCGTTTTTGACACATTTGCTATCTACTTCTACGAATGACTACGAGGGCATGTAGTGATACCTTCTAAAAATACTAGACCATGTGCCCTAAAATCTCCACGATAAACATTATTAAAATCTTTTTCTATTAATAACTTATTAAATAAAAACCTCTGAGGGCGCCACTTTCGGTCATACAACCGCCTTAACTTATTATTAGTAAAGTGTATGATCCAAACGCATTATTAATAATGTCAATGTTTGGTTTGTCCGCCTCTGTGGTGTAGTGGTTCGTCCACCGGTGTTAGACGCAAGGGTCACGGGTTCGATTCCCAGCGAGGTACAATGTGTACTCGATTTGGTTAGTGGTAGGGCTTATTTCAAGTCCGCCTGGCTAGCTACCACCATCTTATTAAAGTCTGACGCCATAACAACAATTTAAAGAAATGTGTTCCGGCAGTTAGAGGTAAGATAGCCAGTTCCTCAGTGATGAGAATTCCAGGTGTAGTGCACCTCCACTAGTAGCGGGGCTGAAAGTATAACCTTAAATGAGTATCTGTGCTATTTAGAGATCGGTGCACCGTTGAAGAGTTATCCGGTCAAAAGAACAAAAATATGAAGCAACAATTTTTTTCATAAAATTACAGACTTTTAATAGTGAATATCTCGAAAACTATACAAGATATAAAAAAAATGCCGAATTAAACATGTATCAAATTTAATCAGCTTTCATTTTGTAAAAAAACTCATGTCGCTGGAATGCATAGTTTTCGAAATATGTGAAAAACCGAAAAATGGGACTTTCAAACCCCCCCTCCCTGCGGCATAGGGGCTACGGGCGGGGACTTTTGATATGTTCACCTCCTAACTGGTCCAAACAAAGTTACGGAGTCAAAAATTGTGTTCCAATCATTTCCCTCTACACCTTTTCGTTTACTGGGCTAATTACATATTCCAGATTATATTTACAGATTCCAGAGGAAGAAAAGATTATGTAAAATTCCTGTCGAGTCGAGCTCGGCGCTAGTGAGTCGCGTTTCGTTATACAATATTCGCTTAGGACCAGCGACGTCAGCAACGTGTGCAATATCAACAGCAGTGTAACCAAAATTGAGTGTAAATTCGCGGCTAATTCGCCATTTCTGAACAAGGTCTATTTGCACCTATTCGGAAAAACGATGTTTTCGCGCTATAACATTGGATCGGAGTCGTTGATGTCTTTTGTTCAGAGATAAATAAGAATTATTTATTTTTGCCACTCAATGAAATTAATTATTGGTATGCATTAAAAATTACTTTCTTAATATATTTATCTACATTTACTACAAGCCAAATTTTTGTTTTTATGTGAAAAATGATTTAACTATTTTTAATGGTTAAAAAGGTGTTAGTAAATATAATTAGTATAATTTTGCTAAAGATTTAAATCGTATTTAGCTAAGACATTGATGAAACCGCGGGTGAAACCGCGGGCGGCCGCTAGTAGTGAATATAATACATATATTCACAATTTTTAATCACGTATTTTTAATGATATTTATCAGTTTAATCACATTTATAGTCACACAAACAAAAGTAATAACCACGGATTTCAAAATAAGTTTTTACAATAAAAACGGCATATTAATATATTCATTACGTGTGAATGGCGTTCGAACGTATTTTTTTTCTATAATTAATTTATTCACAACGCTTATCTTTCAATCAATATTAACTTTAATATTTTTAATTTGTCACTGTTGTAGTATAGGCCATACAAAATTACTCTATGAGTCACAATTGTCTTAACAATATCCCTAGGAGATTGTAGGTAAACATTGTCAAGGTTTCTACAAAGGCCATATTCAGAAGGATTTGTATTAGTATTCTTTCGACATTGAACCTTATTAGTTTTTAGCATTTTAACATTTTAAGGGCGATATAATTGGAGATCGTATCAAAATAGCTAAAACTCCTAAGATTGATAATCGATTTTGGTGCTTGTTTTGAGGGTGGTAAGGTGTGTTTTGGGTTACGTGACACCCGGAGATGGTGTTGTAGTGGTACAGTTTACTTTCTCCGGTGTATTTTGTCCGGAATGCCCGATGCGCTATGTGCCGACTGGCCGCGGCGCGTCTACCGCCAGTGCGGACAAAGAATATACGATGGTACAGAATGTATAATACTTACTTAAGATAGAGGGGAAAGAGAAGCGCCTCGTAGACATCCTTCCTTCTTATTACTAAATCATAAATGCGAAAGTCCGTTTGTTTCTTTGTTACGCCTTCACGTCGGGTACTCTTCATCCTGAAAAAATGTACAGTTCCCATATGGATAGCAAAAAAACTGTCCACGCTTATGAGACATATTTTTAGAACGGACTAGCGGCCACCCGCGACTTCGTCCACGTGGATCCTAGGGAACCTTTGACCGGGATTATAAGTAGCTTATATGTTAATGCAAGTTACAAACTACATGTATGCCAAATTTCATCCAAATGAATGCAGCCGTTTAGGCGTGAAGTGGTAACAAACATACATACATACACGAACTTTCGCATTTATAAATATATAATTAATATTATAGTAGCATGATACGGGAACCTTAATGTTATTATTAAATGTTCTAAACACCACGAATTTATAAAATAAGAAATGTTGGTTGTCATTGATTGATTGATAGACATTAGACACACAATTGTTTAAAAAAATATGTTTTTTTATATCGTTGGGAATAATCGTGAAGAACATAATTATTAGAGAACCGTTAAAATGGAATAAAAAAAACCATTTACTTGAAACTTTCTCCAGATTTTGAAAAAAATCTGCATTTCAGCTGTAATATTCTAGACCAGGGCCAGGGATGGCGAACCTTTTTATTAAAGTGCCATTTTTCATTTAAATGCTTAATGAGGTCATAGACGTGCCATCAAATAATTTTGATTCAGTACGGGGTGATTCCAATATTTGCTTTCAATTAAAAGTTTTCCAGGAAAAAGAAAACATTTCCATGATTTTTACAAATGACTGGCTTTCTTCGGAGATGCCTTCTACATCCATGTACAAAACCATGCGCAATGGCATTTTTCCCACAAACGTGTTCTTTGTAGAGTCGACGCACGCCGACCGTAAACAATCGCGAGCAGTCCGCACTCGGCCCCCGCGAGCGCCGCGTGTCCCCCCTCTTCGCCTGACCCGCGACTGACACCTGTTCAAAGGCTTTTACAAACAAAACTCAAATTCAAAAAAAGAACGACAAGGTTCGTCCGTGTTCGATTTTCAAATTCTAAGTGACAAACGGTATAATAATATTCGCCGTTAGTGTGTTTGTGGCATTGTGTTGTGTGAGATCGGATGGACCGTTCATGGAAATGTTAATACAGTTGCACAGATTACGTTAGAAAAAGAAAAGTATATTCGCACAGGTTGTACGAAAGAGGTTTGAATGAGCCCCTGTAGGGTTGATGACCCTTGGCCAACTATCGGTGTTATATTTTCTATGTAGAGTTTAAGTAAATATTAACACGATATAATTGCTTTGGCAGTTAAGTACTTTTTATGTTGTATGTTTAAAGTATGCTTAGGTACTTTAACCAGTTAACTTGGAATAAAACTTACAAGCGACATCAAAAGACATCACTATTAGGCAGATTATCTCATTACTATGAGAACGATTCTAAGTAGTAGTTTATTTATACACTTTTCGAAGCCTTCAAAACATGGTCAAATCAAAATGTGGCTCTGTAGCGCTGTAGACCTAGTTCGTAAACTCTTTGATCATTTTTGAAGCCTGAAATCTGATTTTTCCCTATATCTGCTATTTTGAAAAATGTCGAAAAATTGAATCGAAAAAAATACCTATATAATATAGAACCTGCTCTCAAAATTTTAGGAGAGTCGATTGAGAAATGCGATCTGTAGGTAGAGGAGAACAGACGGACAGCTGGACGGACGTACGAAATCATTTTTTCACAAGCTGAATCGGGGTCACTTCGCTTAAAATAACCTTAAAATAAGCGACATCGAAACATCAATGATTATCTCATAGTTATATAACGATTTTAGTTAGTTACACTTTCCGAAGCCTTCAAAACCTACATAATTTATAATAGGTATAGGTAAGTATCAAATTTTACCATTATTATAATGTAGAGAATAGGTACACCACAAAGAGTCATAATAGGTATGATGTTTTTATTACTTCTTTCATTAAATCATATGGGCAGCATTAAACAATTTAATTTATTAAATGAAAAGTATAAAAAGAAAGCTTATGAAATAGGTAGTCTTATTATTCTGAAAAATAAATTAGTCTAGGTACTTAGAGTAGGGATAAAATTAAGCAAAGTTCCCTCCTCAGTGATGAGGATTCAAGGTGCAGTGTAGTGCACTTCCACCTTCGGCCTTATCGTGACTTATCATCAGATGAGGTGAAGGACAAGCACTCTCCCGTTCTGCATAAAAAAAGTTAAGCAAAGGAAAGATTACCGAGTTGTGACTTAGGTAATTGAAATGTAAGCTTTTGATATCAAGTAAACAATCATAATAGGGTATTTGACAACATTGAAAATATACTACAAGTTGTGGTCATCCTAATAGATATTGGCGTAAAAAACATATTTAACTATTATATTGACTAAATTAAGTCTATTAATTGATTAATTTCACCTAGAAAAATACATTATTTTTTGAATTTTTTTCTGTGGCGAAAACGCTCTAAGATGACTGATGACATCACTTGCCTGTATATAAATATGGCTTCAGGCGTTTGACACGACCATAGACTAAGGATCCGCGATTGATGGCTGTCAAATGGCTAAGGATATTACAATGTTTACAGGATAGTGACGTCAACAAGTCACATGTCCAGCGTCATAGCGTTTTTGGAGCGGTTTTAAAATTTTAAACTTTAACACTGTTTTTTTTTTAATGAAATACATAGATTTTTCCTGAAATATCAATGTGGTGCGCTTATTACGTAATGAGGAATAATTTAAAATGATTTTCCAAAATTAGTCAAATAGTCTATTATGGTAAAAATCACATTATATTGCTTGACAATACACACTACGTATTCGTATTTTAACAAGGTTTTATCGAAAATGCATTTTCCAAAACTAAAAACGCGTTTTCCTTTTTTCATACTAAGGAAAAAAGTTTAAATTTTAAAGATATGTATAGGACGTGCCCAATTCAAACTAATTCAAACATATGGATTTGTTTAGGGTTAACAACACGTTAAATTAACTCGACATTTCTGATAATCCTTATTGTTTTACGATAAAGTTAATTTTATCATGTAGTTATTTCTTAAAGGTTGGTTGTATGCATGAGTTCCAACAGCAAACAGCGTATTAAGAGCAGTGCCAAGTGACAGGTTCCGCGCAAATAATATTGGGCAACCGTTGGAATGCGGGGCAATGCCACTGGGACCCCACAAACTAATATGAATTTTGTGACCAACAATCGTACTTTCAATAAGATTCGATTAAAAAAATGCAATCGCACTGTACTGTGTACTACCACAGAATATAATAGTGGTGGACGTATAATTAGAAACACCAGTCAATTTTCATACAAATGAGGTAACTTTGAAGCCTTGGTTCTCCGCCAGGGATTGACCTAGCTGTAATCTGATGATGGCCATCCAGGGAGTGAATATACACACTCAGTGACTGATCTAATAAGCATTCTAAGAGATATAAGGATATGTTTAAAAACATCGCAAAATCAGCATAAAAATGTAAGGAAATCCTGAAAGTAAAAACTCTGACCCTTATATCTTTTAGAATGCTAGTCAGATCAGTTGGGTGTGTATGGCGATCTGGATCTCCTCCATTCACTCCCTGGATGGCCATCATCAGATCACAGCTAGGTCAATCCCTGGCGGAGAACCAAGGCTTCAAAGTTACCTCGTTTATATGATGGTGTTTCTAATTATCCGTTCAAATAGTATGACTGTACTACACAATCTTAGAAAAATTAGTAACTGAATTTATTATTCTTATATTTTTAATAGTTTATTTTTATCTTAAACGGATAACTGTCATTGTCAATTACAGTGGACTACATATTTCATTGAGGAGCTCGATGGCGCAGTGGTTTAGCGACTGGCCCAGCGATTGCGGAGGTTAAGCAACGTTCGCAAGGGTCGGTCATGGGATGGGTGACCAAAAATTTATCATCTCGAGCTCCTCCGTGCTTCGGAAGGCACGTTAAGCCGTTGGTTCCGGCTGCATTCGCAGTCGTTAACACCCACCAATCCGCATTGGGCCCGCGTGGTGGGTTATGGCCCGTCCTCCTTATCCACCCATAAGGAAGGCCTGTGCCCCAGCAGTGGGGACATTAAAAATGGCTGATGGACACATATTTCACTAGCCTATTTGTATAGTACCTACTAACCTGTTAGGTGCTATAATTATACATTCTACACGTCATTCACGAAGCTCTTAACCCGACTTATCTATACTTAAGTCGTATAAACCCACCTGTTGTTCTTCAAAGTTATCACTCTAGATTTCATTGAGTAACCCGAGTAAAAGTAGTTTCGATCGGCCCACAGCGAGCCCACGCCAATGCATAATAAATCCATAGACCATTGGCCAACAATCGCCAAAACGATCACCTACATTCGCCAAAACCTCTTTTCACTAAAATAACGACCTTAATACCTTTGATTAAAACTCAACTTTAAAAAACAAATATAAACATATCAGGAAATTAAAATATAACTAAAAAACTTTTTTGAAAATTGCGAAATTGTTCTTTTGTCCAATTCCAGATATTCGTTCGCATGTAAATTAACTTATCTTACTTTTATAGCGATTTCTATAGACCGGATTTATTAAGTTTTCAACTACCATAAAAGACATTTTCTATGACCAAATGAAGGTTTTCGTATGTTTAATAATTTGACAATGATGTCATAATAACAGTTTATCTTTTGTTTGTTAAGTCTTTAATTTTTTAAGGCTAGTCACTTTTTATGGCAACCTTCACAATATTATCTGATACCTGTGAACTATAAAACCGTATGGCTAATGGACATAAATATGAGGTTCATTATCTTAGTAATAAATATTATTTATGATCCTGTAGAATTTTTTAAATCCCGATATTTTTTGCATCAAACATTTCTTCAAAATATCTTATTTTAATTTTATTTCATATAGTAAGCTAAAAAAGTAGCTACTGAGTTCAATACTACATAAAATTGAGTCCTTTTTAGTAGACCTAGTCGATTTTGCTCGCTTAGATATTATTAATTAGCAAAGATAGTACACACATCAACTTTGTCTAGGGATACAGGTGTTATTTTCATACAAACGAGGTAATTTTGAGGCCTTGGTTTCTAGTCACGGATGTATTGTGCTGTGATCTGATGACGGCTATCCAGGAAGTGAATGGAGGAGACTCAGATCGCTATACACACCCAACTGATCTGACCAGCATTCTAGAAACGTAAAGGACATGTTAAAAAAAACGGCGAAAATAGTATAAAAATGTATAGAAATCCTCAAACTGAGAACTCTGACCCATTAATCTTTTAGAATGCTGATCAGATCAGTTGGGTGTGTATGACGATCTGAATCTCCTCCATTCATTCCCTGGATGACCATCATCAGATTACAGCACGGTACATCCCTGGCAGAAAACCAAGGCTTCAAAGTTACCTCGTTTGTATGAAGTTGATGTGTATAACTGTAATTATATGTAACCTACAATAATAGTTCTTATAACATCACTCCAGCCACTGACTGCTGTTATTTAAATTTCTCACATGTCTTAAGCATCCAATAATCCAGTTCACCAACTCTTTAAATAAGTATCTCAAACAAGAGCTGGCTCTCAATAAATCTGCGATGAAAGCTGCGCGCGCGCAGATGAATAGCAAAGACATCCGCGTTGCAGCGACAGCGCGTTCGGTCAATATGCGCTTTCTCTGTACTGCTCGGTATTAATATCATGTGAGAAATCGGTATTTATATTTGATAACTTCAATTTAATCTTTGATGGTTTCATATAACGTTGATGAAGCGGTAGGGATAGCATATTCCAATACATTTGCTATACATAAATACCACGAATTGATGACTTATAGAAGTGAAACGTGGTTGCCTTGTGTCCCATAATAAGGCTCAATGGAGAGAGCCATGATCATGGAGAAACCAATCAACCGAAATGAAGATCCTTGGTGGAAGCCCAAGGCCCGTGCCCAGAAGTGGGATTCATGTGAATTACCTAAAAGTCTAGTCTATGTGATACCAACTTTGTTTATGCCTTCCATAACAAAGAAACTTTAAGTACCTTGATTCTCTTAAGATTACCAATCTAACGTTTAAAGACTTTAAAGTTTAATTTTTAATAATATCGAAACTACCACAGTATTAACGTTTCAGTGATTTTAACAGAAAACCCTTCGACTTAACTATGATAATACGAATGAAATTAAATAAAAACATTTATTTCATCACACACAAATCGATACAGTTTACCATTAGATAGAAAGTTACCTACGTATAATAAAATAACAATATCAACTGCTCCGAGTGTGCGAGCAGGAGCCTAAATTAGGGCTGAATTCCTTAAGATTTTTCGGTTTATGTAGGTAACCGAAATGACAACGCTTTTGGTAATCCAATCAAAACTTATTGCAATATCAGGCCCCTTTTGATTTTTTGCAGCTAGCGGGTAGCTGGTGCACTAGATATGTTATAATACCGAGCTATCATTACATATTGGCACGTTCCAATAGTTGCCGCTGTCTTTGCGGTGGTACACAAGTCATAAGACATAGCGTTGACAATATAAAAAAATATTAAGTTAGCTAAGAAAAGTTTTAATATAAAAAATAAGGAAAATTGGAACTACATAATGATCAAATACTAAGAATCGATGATTCTAAGAACCTCTAAAGCCGAGTATGGTAGATAGAGACTATCAAACTGAATAACTTTTACTATGGGACCAACTCTGAAACTGCGAAAAATGGAGCTTGTAAGTTTGAGATACGGCAATTTATTAACTGTCCATCTATAGTTCTGTACTCTGTACTATCGTACGTACTAACGTGTTACAAAAAAACCCATTAAAGCCGAATATGGTAGATAGATATCATCAAACTGAACAACTATTACTATGGACCGACTCTGAAATCGAGAAAAAAACAGCAGTTTCATAACCATTTTGATATTTTCGTTGTTATTTTTTGTATGAAACGTTTATTTTTTTCGTGATTTCAGAGTTGGTCCCATAGTAAAAGTTGTTCAGTTTAAAAGTCCCTATCTACCATTCTCGACTTTAGAGATTTTTTTGAAACACATTGTAAATAGGGTATCCCGTCGACTTAGAATCATAGACAAGAATCAAGGTTTAACATTAGAATTAAAGGAAAATAATATTATTGCGTTTCAAGTTTTAAGTAGGTATATTATAAAAGATAACAGAATATCGCTGTAATCTTTTCTCTTAATACGATCCGTACGATTGCCGCACGCAACCATCGTTGCTTTGTTAAACACCTCTTTGCATGAGGCGTACAGAAACTACTATTGTATAGCGAAATTAACGGTCCTGTCTTCTTGGAATTTGCAATTTATGAGTTGGTGCGTAAAAAGTAATGCTAAGTGTAAGAACAGTAGATGTTTGCTACATTGCAATTTGCAATGCACACTGATCACGGAATCTACTTTTATAATATAATAGGTATATAGAACAGATAAATATAACAGATTTGATATTAAATCTATAAATATTAAATCCAAATAAAATATGTATCAGTTATAATATTTTTTATAAAGCAAGAAAACACGCCGATAAATGCAAAGTAGCAGTAGTGTAGAGATGTGTTTTATCTTTATTTACTTTTATCTAAAATACCTAGTTTAGATTCCAAAATAAACCACATCTTATCTAAAGAAATGCTGACATGTTGAATATCAATAAATCAATAATAATCTACATAATAAATACATGGTCAGAGGTCTTTAATGAAGACAACTCTTTTATATCCCAAAATAAATACCTACCTGTATTGTTTTGTTACCATGTATGAGGTAATCGTAATGCTACGGCTCCACCTGCGTCTTAGCGCATAGTTTAAAGCGGTACTTTAACGTGTTAATTTACAACGACAGCACTAAATTTACATAATGCCTTAGCTAAAGCGTAGTTGGACATTACAAATAACGTTAACGCAGTTGAAGCAGTAGCATAAGAATTTTTTTCATGATATCTCATTCAATATTTTTATCATGTTTTATGTAAGTTAAAACTTATTTTTTTTTATTTTTACATTTGTGCTGAAAAGAAAAAGCGAACCCACATCTAGCTTTATAAATCCATATAACACTGGCCAAAACGACCAAACGTGTAAATTTTTGAGCAAAAAGGTTTCAAGCAACTTCATGTAAAATTCACACAACACATTTTCACACTGACCTGCATATATTTACACTGGACAGGCTTATGTCAAACTGTTTTTGTGCCTATTTGATTTCCGCCATTTTGGCGCTGTAGGACGTAGCGTGAGCATAGCGTGCGTACGTGGTACTAAAGTTTGAAGTCTGGAGAGACCATCACGTCAACTATTTTCATATTGTACGTCAAAATTAGTTCTTTAGACGCACGCTAGTGGCGTTTCAAATAGGCACAAAAACTTAGCTGTCAAATCATACAGACAGCCAGTCCAGTTAAATAAAAAATTTTTTTTTATGTCAGTGCATTTTCAACAATAGTTTTATCTGTACCGTTTTAATTGTGTCACAGTGACTTATTATTTGTCAGTCATTACATCGATCGATCACCAACAAACCTTGTCGTTATCAAAAAGCACTCGTTACAGAAACCAGTGAAGTGTAAAGTGACTATTGAAGTGAAGTGTTTGCGAGCTATGGAGTGATTGCCGGCACGATGTACCGGCCGAACTTTTACGAAAGCACCTGTTTTCGGTGCAACGAAATAGTTTACCAGGTGGATAGAGTCGGACCCTTGAAAGATTTCACCTTTTTCCATAGTGGATGCTTTAAGTGCGCTGTGTGTGGGACTAAATTGACATTGAAGGTAAGAAAATAACACTTAAAAGCGAAGTTTAGTAGCTACGTTTGTGAAGTTATACTAAACTTCGGAATAAACAACTTCAAAATGCGTGTTTTCACATTTCAGATGTTTTATCTTGGTAGCTATCCCTTTATATAGGTATAGTCTGTTTTTCCTTGTCCTATTTGGTAAACAATTTAATAAAAAAATCATTTATTAGTTATTGATGACAATTTGATTTAATAAGTTAACAAAGTAAACAGCTTTTGACAACTGTCAAAAACTGTTTACTACATAGAAATAGAATGTCAAAGAACAACAAAGTCATAGACATAGAAAAATTTTCGCTGCGCTCAAGAAGACCAACAAAGCGTGGAAAAGAGAAATTAACATCATACGGACACAGTCTATATAAAAAAGAGACAAAGGAGCAAGTGACATGTGCCAACATTTTTTACAGTAAGAGCCCCTAGCGTCCCGCCTAGCAAATGAGCAATCACAGTTTCTTTAAAATATTTGTTAATCTTAATTAGAATTTAAAATAAAGGTATTGTGGAGCCATGGTGTCTTGTGTTTTAAGTAATTGTGATGTGACAAAAAGAAACAATCCAAGTAATCACACTTTTCACAGGTAAATAAGATATTGCCACACATTTCTTTAAAACCAAATTTCGCTACATTTATTCATTTATCGCCGAAGAAAACAGTATGGAACATAGTTTATTAATTTCCTTTGCCATATATAGTCATATTTTATGAATCTAAGTCATATTATATGTATCCCATGTAAAATGTATGCATTCGTTTTCGGATCACCTGTTTATTGACTTTGTTGTTCTTTGACATTCTATTTCTATGAACAAAGTCAATAAACAGGTGATCCGAAAACGAATCTATACATTTTATATGAGATACGTAAAATATGACTTAGATTTATAAAATATGACTATATTATGGCAAAGGAAATTAATAAACTATCTTCCATACTATTTTCTTTGTCGATAAACGAATAAATGTAGCGAAATTTGGTTTTAGTGAAATGTGTGGCAATATCTTATTTACCTTTGAAAAGTGTGATTACTTGGATTGTTTCTTTTAGTCACATCACAATTAATTAGAGTACAAGACACCATAGCTCCACGATACATTTATTTTAAATTCTAATTAAGATTAAAAAATATTTTAAACAAACTGTGATTGCTCATTTGCTAAGCGGGTCGCTAGGGGCTCTTACTGTAAAAAATGTTGGCACATGTCACTTGATCCTTTGTCTCTTTTTTACATAGACCGTGTCCGTATGACGTTAACTTCTCTTTTCCACGCTTTGTTGGTCTTCTTGAGCGCAGCGAAAATTTTTCTATGTCTATGGTTTACTATAATAAAACAAGACATAAGGTTAACCTATTAAACTAAAAATAAAACAGACCTATAAAACTAAATCATAAGAAAAGCAAAATACAGTGTGCAATTATAAGGCGCACAAATGAAAATGAGTGAAAAAAATATTTAAAAGAATCTAACTTGTACGCGAAAAAAAAATTTTTTTTGACGATTCGATTTAAATCGATTAAGTATTCTTTCGGTAAAACTTCCTATCTTTAATATTTAAGGTACTTTCCCTCCGTGAGGCAAAGTGTTATTATAAAATTTATTTCAACTGTATATACTGGGTGTCCCAAAACTTTGCCACACGGACGGAAAGTACCTTAAATATTAAAGGAAGAAGACTTCATTTGGTTTTTAAAAATAATTGGAACTGCATTCAAAGTTTTTTTTAAATCGCATACGATTCGATACATATTGATACAATCCGTAATCCGAATCTAACTTGTATGCGAAAAAAAAATTTTTTTTTTTGACGATTCGATTTAAATCGATTAAGTCTTCTTTCGGTAAAACTTCCTATCTTCAATATTTAACGTACTATCCCTCCGTGTAGCAAAGTTTTGGGACACTGTTATTTTGCGAGCAAAATCTAAACTGAGGTTTTTTTCGAACCTTTTTTTCGAATGTCTCTTTGGATATGACCTTGCATGCAACTCTGCTTACTATCTCAAAACTCCTCCTCGCAAATATTTTGCGTTCATATTTTATTATTTGCTGTGAAATTCAAACTCTGAGAAAAGACATTCAGAAACTTAATATGTATTAACCGCAGGTCACACCAAAGCGGATGCTGAAATACCTACATGTTAATAGCTTCCATATCTTAAAAAAAACTAACAAAAACCGACGAACTTTCCCGACGTAACAGTCACATACAATCATTGTAGCACCAAAAAACTCCATCACTTTTCAATCAAAGTCTACCTTTAACTGTATCACGTATTTCTGCAATTCTATTCGGAGTAGCGTTATTGTACGATTCGGCAAAAACGGGTTCTATGGCACCGACATTTTGGCAAAAAATTGTCAGCTACGGGTTAGCTGGGGCACTGAGGGTTCCGTCAAGTCACCTTAGTAAAAAACTTTAAGAACAACACGTAGACTAAAGGCTTTTTTGTGCACAACGGAATAGTGTCTGGCCTGATGTTAAGTGACGGTAAGGCCGAAGAAGGTGGAAGCGCACTACACCCGGAATACTCATCACTGAGGAACTGGCTATCTTACCTCTAACTGCCGGAACACAACAATTTTTAAATTGTTGTTATGGCGTCAGACTTAGGTAGATGGTAGCTAGCCAGGCGGACTTTTATAAGCCCTACCACAAACCGATTGAAAAAAACAACGATAAGTTTTGAAATTAAAAAAAATGCTAATCTCGAAGCAACACCTCTTTAAAAAATAGTTATATTTTTTAAACTCTTTTTTAAATGAATTTAATTTTTGGATCGAAAATTAATGTATGAGGTTTTACAGTATTATTTATCGGAGTTTCAGCGTTAATAAATAAAGTTCTGTTTTGCATTAACTTTTCGTAACCTCAAAAAGTAGAAGTTTAGAACATTAAAAGGGTTCCTTTAACTCTTAAAGTTACCACAATGTCTGATCTCCAAACACGATTTAGAAAAGGACTGTAATTTTATCTTATGGTCAGAGCAAATGTCTCATATTTGAAGAACCCTAAAATCGGCAACAGTTTGACAAGGTCGCCAAAATGCCACGAAGACACCAGTCACAAGGTTGCTATGATCGGCGATCAATCGTGCGGTCAGCCTTCAAAGTGTCTGAACTCTAAAGTACCCTGTCACACCAACGATAGTGTTCTAGTACGGTTGGAACCTACATTGCTTTTAGTCGGTGTGACAAGGTAATAAAGCGTTTAGCTACTTGTAAGGTTGACTCTACCAGGAAATGTGGCCTGGTGCTAATTATTATCAGTCTCTAGTATACAAAGTAGTGATGTTATCTATTCGATGGTTATTTTTGGGCGTTTGTTCGAATGTTTGCTTATAGATTTTGTTCGCGTGTTTTCATTGTTTTTATAATTATTTATAATTGAGTAACTAAGTAATCTTTAGCAAGTTTTTATAACTTTGTAAAGTTTAATTTTTATTTTTGATCAGTTTGTGTTCCTGACATTTCGCATTCAGGGGTCACACAACGCCACAAGAAGACTTTGCGAAACGGCAATTTCTCAAAAAGGCGAACTCTCAAAGAAAAAAATAAAATAAAAAAGTTTTCGTAACTTCTCTAAATCAAAAGCATTGTAATTCTCTAAGTCAAAAGCAAGTTTCAAAATAAAACAAATTCCATTCATATCACAATAGGTCAATGCATATATCGTAAACCTTTAGAATAACATTGGAATCATGAAATATTTGATCAGTAGGCGGTTGTTCGCCTTGTCTCTTTTATTCACTTGGGAATTGGATTAAACTTCGCGCGGGGGAAGAAAGATTTGTAACTCAACCTTAACTTTTTGGGCTAGCCACTGACTGTTGTTGTTAATCACTACTTAATAGAAAACAAAGTCTTCCGCCACGTCTGTCTTTCTGTCTGTTCGCGATAAACTCAAAAACTACCCACTGCACGGATTTTCATGCAGTTTTCATCAATAGATAGAGTGATTCATGAGGAAGGGTACATAATTTTTCAAAATATAATGACTAGTGGCTCCGTGAGCTGTAAACCTTGCGATAAAATAAAATAAAATGTCGCCATGAAGTTTTCAAAACACACAGTAGGCACGTGAGTATTCGCAGCTAGATGGTGCTTCTAATTTTGATAATTTTTCAAAATGGGTTATAAATATTTCAATAAATTTGGAAAATTGGCTTGACTAAACAGTTATATATAATTATCGAACCTCCTCACAAAATTGCACCAGAATCGGTTGAGATATGCGACCTGTAGAGGAGATCAAACAGCCCGAAAGCTGGACTGAAATATGTTTTTTTACATATCTCCGTCATTTTAATAAATTTCGAAAAATTGCCTCGACCAAAAAATTATATATTATTTCCAAACCTGTTCACAAAATTTCACGAGAATCGGTTGAGAAATGCGACCTGTAGAGGAGAACCGACAGCGCCAGAAACCCGGACTGAAATATGATTTTTTTACATTATCTCCGCCATTAAAAAAATAAATAAAAACTGGCTTGACAAAAAAAATCTATACAATTTTCAAACCTGCTTACAAAATTTCACGAGGATCGGTTGAGCAATGCGACCTGCCTGCCTAGCATGACCGATTTATATCGCGTGATATAGCGTTTTATCACGTTTAACTGTCAAAACGACAAAGGAATTTGACAGTTGAGTGTCGATAAAATGCTATATCACGCGATATAAATCGGTCATGCTAGGCAGGCTGTAGAGGAAAACAGACAGCACTGGAAAGCCGGACTAAAATATGTATTTTTAACATTTCTCCGTCATTTTGAAAAATTTCAAAAAACTGGCGTGACAAGAAAAATCTATATTATTTTCAAACCTGCTCACAAAATTTCACGAGAATCGGTTGAGAAAGGCTCCTGTAGAGGAGAACATACAGCGCTGGAAAACCGCACTGAAATAGGTTTTTTTAACATATCTCCGCTATTTTAAAAAATTTCAAAAAACTGAGAAAATCTACATCATTTTCAAACCTGCTTACAAATCTTTACTAGAATCGGTTGAAAAATGCGACCTGTAGAGGAAAACAGGCAGAGCTGGAAAACGGACTGAAATCTGTTTTTTTTAATATAACTCCGCCATTTTGAAAAATTTCAAAAAACTGGCTCGAGAAAAAAATTCTATATAATTTTCAAACCTGCTCACAAAATTTCACAAGGATCGGTTGAGAAATGCGACCTGTAGGCTGGAACAGACAGCCGGACATACGAAAGAATTTTTGCCCAAGCTGAAGCAGAGACGCTTCGCTCGCACTTCATGCTCGCTCGGTCAACAATTTGTTGGATGTGGCAGGAAAGTCATGCCGCCTAGGAGGTTTCATTGAAAACGCTGCCTTACTCTTTGAGATATAACAAAACAATATTCGCGATAATGCTATCTTTTAAGAATAGCTTACTATACCCATTATTCTTTCCAAAATATTAGTCACGTACCATCCGGTAATTGGAAAGCTTTTTAGACGGATACAGTATTCAATTAATCCTCATCAACTAAATAGGTTAGTTTCCATTAGTATTTCATGCACATTGCTATAATCTTTAACGCCATATAATTTAAACGAATATCTTAGGAGTTTTCGCAAAAAATTAACGCACGCGGAACCCATGGTGTCAAATTCCACACTACACCGAAGCGAAGCGAGGACGGATCGCTAATAAATAAATAAAATATAATTAAATAAATAAACTACAAATATAATGTGATCCTCGATGTTGCAGTGGCGTAAGTTTCACTAGGGTCGGTACTCGGTCGTCGAATGGAGAACCAAAATTTTATTTATCTCGAGCGCCTCTGTACTTCAAAATACACACATCAACTTTGTCTAGGGATACAGGTGTTATTTTCATACAAACGAGGTAACTTTGAAGCATTGGTTTCCTGCCAGAGATGTACTGTGCTGTGATCTGATGATAGCTATCCAGGAAGTGAATGGAGGAGATTCAGATTGCTATACACACCTAACTGATCTGACCAGCATTCTCAAAACGTAAAGGACATGTTTAAAAAAACCGCGAAAATAGCATGAAAATGTATGGAAATCCTCAAACTGAGAACTCTGACCCATTAATCTTTTAGAATGCTGATCAGATCAGTTGGGTGTGTATTACGATCGAATCTCTTCCATTCACTCCCTGAATGGCCATCATTAGATCTACGCACGGTACATCCCTGGCAGAAAACCAAGGCTTCGAGTTACCTCGTTTGTATGAATATAACACCTGTATCCCTAGACAAAGTTGATGTGTATATTTTAAGCCGTTGGTCCTGGCTACATTTACAGATTTTAACACAACGAATTTTCCTTAAGAAAATGTCAACTATGGATTAAAAACAATAACAGACTTTCATTGCCAATATTGTCTTTACTAAAGTTGATCGGGAAATTATAATGTCCTTCAGGTCATCAGATGTGTTAAAAAGAAAAACCTGAAAGATATGACTCAATCGTTAAATAATAATATAAATGCAAACAATCTACTGGAACCACACTATTTACTTATGATTTTACATAAATAAAAAAACTGAGTCATAAAGAGATATTATCAACTATTGTAAGTCATACTCTTGTTTTTAATTGAAATTAAATTACTAAATGTGGTCTCTAACTGTACAATGCAGTGTGGGACAAAATAACTGTGCTCTTTATGTGAATCTCATTGTTTTTAGTGCGATGGAAATATGGGCCTCTCATAACAATGAGATGAGTTAACTTTCAACTTAAATAATCTCGAAATTCTCTGTTTCGGTACTATAATTAAACTAAGGTAGTTATTTAATGAACACAACTCTAAAAGATGCTGAAAATCTCACGTAGCTAAAGCATTTTATACTTTTTTTGATACAAAAGAATACAAAATTTTAATCTAAATCAACACAGATCAAGCACCCAGACCATGTTGCTCTCAACATAAGTATCTAAGTATTTGCATTAGGGTGGAGCGTTTTTTTCTTCTTTTTGATTTAGCTAAAAGCGGATTGCGGAAAAGTTGCGGATTATTGTCAGTATTAAATCTTACTATAGGCGTAACAAAATTAAATGTATGGAAGTACTGCAGCCAGGGCATCATAGTTTTGAATTTTAGGGAAAAACTTAGGTTCTTTAAAATTAAAAAAAAATAAATACATAATACTTTACTTTGTTTAAATAAAACCATTTTCTGGTTAGTCACAAGTGGGAAAATTAAAACAAATATGAAAAAACGCCAAGTAGGTACTAATTTCTTATCTAAAAAATCTGTAATAAAGTTACATTTATTCAATTGGGTTTTGAAATATATTTTTTGTATTGAATGAGGGCATTCATTCAGATTCCCAAGATTAACTAATAATAAGTAATGGGTACATGGGCCATACCCCATACCACAGAACAGGGGAAAAAAACATTATCTATTTTCTGTGTGCCATACAGGCCTAGTGGTGAAAACTTCGGAATGTTTTCGAAACGTTGGAATAGTTCAGGGATACTTCCAAAAATAATCTTAATAACTTCCAAAATTACCAGCAACTTTGGAAGTTTGCAAAGTAGATTTATTGACTAAGAAAAACAGGAGATACTTTGAATCTTACTTACTGTGTTACTATCAAGAATTATAAGCAGTGGCAAATGTTGACAGGAAGTTGAGGTAACTTTGATCGACTGTAAAAAAATATCATTTTTTTGTGATTAAAACTCATAAATTTAACCATTTTCGAGTCTTATCATCAAAAGTTGAGGTATATTTGGTTTAAAAATCAAAAAACTAGAACCTTGTCTTACATTTTTTCGGGTTATAGCCGATTATGTGTAAAAAGCGGCCAAAGATGGCAGGTTTTACGGTATCTAATTATTTTTCTCAATTTAACGACATTATTGTAGGTACCTGACTGTAAGCAGAAAAATATTTTTTAAAACTTCCAAAGATGCCGGAAGTTTTGGAAGTTTTCAGGAATACTTCCTTAAAAGTGTAATCTTGCTTGGAAGTTTTCATATCTACAGATAGCACCACACTTACGAACTCAAGGCTACTAAACTTTTGAGAATAGCAAAGGAATAGCATAACTGACACGACCACTCGACCACGGAGGTTGTACTTTTTCTCTATTTTGATTGTGCATTGAGCATTTTATAATCGAGTGATTGTTAAACCGCTTTACCAGTCAATTTAACAATGAGGCTAAAGACATTTTTATATTCTTTGTCATCTCCGGAAATCGGAACGAATGCCACATTTTCAACACTTATCGAGTCGTTATTATCTTATTATAGCCACGATTACAAAGCAACTAAGCATATCATAGCAGTATTATTTTGTTAGGCCTTTTATTCTAATGCCAGTGTAAACTGACATCTATGGTATAATACAGTCCCTCTCCAATTTAGTACAATAAAGGGTCCATTTAAAATGGCAATATTTGTATTGTTGTGTGATAATGGTTGTTCTCAAATTGTTAGTAGGCATGATAATTTTATTACATTTCTTTTTTTAAGCAGGTACTTTTAAATAAACAATTCTATCTTTTTTTAATTACTGATTTGTGTTGTAATTGTAAAGTTTACCAGAAGTGGAAGGATAATGTGGAAAGCTAGAAAAACGCCTTATTTTACGGCATCGGTAAATAAAGGTTCCAAAAAGTAAAACAAAAAAATTTTCTTTCTCAAACTCATCTACTGGATAAAAGCGGAATTAATTAATTGAATTTTTAGATTTTAGGCATTCACAATGTTATTTTTATCGACTCACGCGACATCAGAACTAATTTGTTTATTGACTGAAAAACATTTTTAATTTAAGAATAATTTGGAACTTTTAAAGGTTATTGAAGCTCTTACCACAGAATAAATAATAGTACTCTTACAAACTGTTATTTTTCAGGTCTTTGTATTAATATATCTATTGAAAACTTTTTTATAAAAATTGATTAAAGAGAGAGGAAAATTAGGCATAATAATACCTATTAGACGCTTTTTTTTGTATGTACATAATAATAATATATACATTATGTAAATATGTTGGTTCTCCAAATGCCTGGTCAATTTGATACAACAGTATGAGAATCGCTGTCGTAGCTTCAATCAGCGAACAAACAAAAACTGCAGCGAAGCGAAGTAATTGTGTTAGCTGATAAATGTAGCTGGTAATGATTCTGATAAATATAGCCGATGCGATGTGTATTGTGTACGTCCTAATAATGTGAAGGTCATTTGGATGATTTTTGTTGACAGTCACGCGAGAAGAACAGCCTAAATATTATTTTCATTAAAATTTTCCACTTTTAGACGAATCTGAAATTAAATATTTAAGGAAGGAAAAACTCATCTTCATCTTTGTTTAATCTTCTTATTTACTTTGGATATTTGGCACATCCTAACCTCATGGATCCATTTGAGTTTTATAATGCATTTATAAAACTAGTGTTAAATTAAAATTATGTTTATAAATTCACGTTAGTACAGACCTTCCTGTTTAATATTTTCTTTTTCCCCAGACATATTACAACAACCAGCACTGGACGGAAGACAAGGAGGTTTACTGCTCGAGCCACGTGCCAAAAATAGGCCCGGGCCACCTGGATAACTCTTCAGTGGGCATCCGCAGCGCACTCAACGTACCCAAGAGCAACAACTACGTTAACGAGCAGATCAGGGGCCTCGCGAGGAACAGCCATGACTCTGAACGTAAGTGTTTAGCATTTGACTTTGGGCATGTGCCTCTCTGGTCACCTGGACAGCACAATCGGTGGACATCTGGGCATCCGCAACGTCCTCAACTTGCTCATGAGCCGTAGCCGAACTTAAGGCATTCCTTTATTTTGCCAAACAAAATAGGCTTGAATCTCCAGGCAAGTTCTTACTCGTAAATAGGCCCTGGCCACCTGGATAACTCTTCAGTGGGCATCCGCAGCACGTACCCAACCCAGCAACAACTACGTTAACGAGCAGATCAGGGGCCTCGCGAGGAACAGCCATGACTCTGAACGTAAGTGTTTAGCATTTGACTTTGGGCGCTTGCCTCTTCTGCTTCTGGCCACCTGGACAACACCTCGGTGGGCATCCGAAGTGCACTCAACGTACCCAAGAGAACAGCCATGACAGTGAATTTAAGAGGTAAAAAGTAACGTTTATAGTCCTAAAGTAAAGTTTATAGTATGAGCAATAGCTCATTTAGGCAAGTGCTTAAATTAGTCCCCTCGGTATTATCTTAGAAATATTTTTCATCGTAGTGGTATATTTATTGCGCGATTTCCTCGTCAATCAGTTAATTGATAGCATTAGTAAGTAGAAGGAAAATCTAAATTTTATCGGTAATTTGTTTTTTTTTTAATTTTTTCTATGGGTAAAATGTTTTTTTGTGATAACGAGCATGTCACGTACAAGTACCTTTAGCCAAATTAACAGTTACACGATCTCGCAGTATGGAAGCGCAGTATACCCGCGTCCAGTACCGACTGCTTCGGAAGTTGGACGGCATTCCAAGCCTTTATTTATGTCATCGGCAGTGATAGACGCGCCGATAACGGCATGCGCCATTATACTCCTATATAGGGTTGTCACCGCTAATGCGGTGGGTGGGGTAAAAAGTTTTATTATTGAAGTCGTAGTATGTTTATTTCTTTGTGATGCGAACACAAACTGCTCTTCGGAAAATTCTATACTTACTAGGTATAAATATCTTAACTGTAAACATCACTTCTCATCCTAAGTGCGAATAGGATGGTTGGTTTATCAAATTGGAAATCTTGGGGCAAAACACCTACTGCCGATACTAGCAATATAGTCATCCAAACCCTTAAAATTATCCGAAACTATTTATATTATAATAACACGTTAAAATTTACCGAAAATTATTCGATTAAAGCACTGAATTCTTAAATATTGACAGCCCTATTATTAACAAGAGCTGGGGATGCACGAATGCATAAACGTTAATGTGTCACATAGACGAAAGGGTAGCGAATTAAATCCAAATTTTTATTTTTCGGAAACTTGCGATTTTAATACCAACTTTTTCAGCCTAGTCATCAGGTGATATTGATTTGAAGTTAGTTTTTTTAAGTTATTTTAAGTTTCGATTGAATGAATTGATGCCTAATAATTTGCTCATCCTAAACTATTTACCTGGATTCACCCCCAAGACCTTAAGAGGCATATTACGTTTCGACTGTGATTTTTGCGTAAAATGGCCAATTTTGGGGTTCTCGATCTCAGAAACAACAATACATTAACAGTTTTGACTCATTGAATAGTGTAGAATAGCTATTGGAATAGATCATAGCGGCCTCGTTTTTTTGAAAATTTGCTTAACTTTATAATTAAACCCGAAATTGCAGAGAAAGATTTTCATAAAATGCGCGAAGGCACTTTTTTGGGGTCATGGATTGAACTACTGTGCTAAACAAATGAAATAAAAAAAATTGGCTAATATCTTTTATATAGTCGAATTAAATAGTTCATAGCGGCCTCGGAATTTTGAAATAATGTATGGAATATGTGAAAAAAAATCCCAATCAAAAACCATAAAACTACTAAAAACGCTCAGAATTAACTGTGAATTTCTCCTAGATACATAATAATTATTACGTAAAATTTATATTAGAATAATCTTTACTTCATAAGAAAATCAAATTTTATACTTTTATTTGTTGTTTGTACTTGTTTTTCTTTCTGTGTATGTTCAAAGTTGACTCTAAAAAATCGTTCACCAACTTTAATTTTCCTTTCTAACCCTTTAACTTTCCAGTGTATCATCATATTACTTTTTGTCGCGAACACATATAAATGTATTTAGTAGACCCAAAGGTTTCTCTAGGTTGTAGCGCTAAAATCCGTCAAAATCGAAATTTCGACGAAAAAATGTGATAGGGCCCTTAAAGGATCGCTACCGCACGTTACCAAACGGCTGATCTAATTGCATACATTAAATAAAATAAAATTTTCCCAAATACAAAACTACACTAATAATAATAATAATAATAATCTTTATTTTCAGACAAACGTCTATGTTACACAAAAAACATACATACAGGTCAAATACAAAATATAAACAAAAAAAATATGAAGTAGACTTAACTAGATACATTAAACATGACATTTAACTACCTAATGATTCGCTACACCTCAATGTATCATTTTCGACTTTGTGAATTTTAGACCAGTGTCTAAAAAAACACTTTACTTACATAACAATTAATATTCTTAAGAATAGAATTGTCGCTTTCACGGACTCTTTCCGAAAACAATGCTGATCGCGATCGGAGAGTGGTAAAGAAGTCGGCAACACCTGCCTCGGTAAACATTTCCTTGGCGCTACAATGCCTCGGCAATAGGGAATGTCCGAAAAAAATAAAATTGGCTGAATATTTTTTTATAGGTAGGAATAAGCTCCCTTAGTAATAGGAAAAAGTTTCAGAATTTTCGGTTGCGTGAAACCTTGATTTTTAAATTAAAGTTTCTTCGACTTCACAAATGTACGAAGTAACAGCAGAATGAAAATTATACCTTTGCCACCACCTGTCACAACGACATAGAATTAAAAAAAAGGTTTTAATACAAAATGTCAAAACTTTTTTTAATACGTGTGTGGTGTACTAAAATTCCTATAAAAATATAGGAAATTTTTGTGAAAGAAGGGAAAGTGCCTTAAATATAAAAATATTTAAAAATATTTAAAAAATATTAAAATATTTAAGGCACAAAAAATCGTTTTGTGTATTTCAACTACAGCTGACATATAAATTTTTTGGCAATACAATAAATAGGCCCTAAATAACATAATTTTGACGTTATGTTTATTATATTTTGACGTAATTAAAGAGGTCAGCAATTTTGATTGTTGGTTGTTACTCACAAACAACCTTAACATAACCACTAATAACATAATAATAATACTCGTAGTACGTACGTACATAACATACGTCTGTTCACATATAAATTGCCATACCTTATGTAAGACTCTAGTCAGTATTTGAACGCAACATATAATTACCAACCGTAATTTGTTCCAAGTATGTCATAATGAAGATAATCTTTGATACAAACAGTATAATTGTATAAATATTCAATTTGATAAATCACATGGTCATTTAGATATTGCTTGTGTAACTTCTTGTTGCATGTTATTGCTATATTTTAGATGTTCTATCTATGAGAAGAATTAGTAAAATATAAAACTTCACCGTCGTACTAAAACGAACTGAAAGAGTAAGTACATATTCATTTTGACCCATATGGAAGCCCTGTGGACATTGAAAAATAAATGGCTGATTATTGATTTCGTGTTTTGGCCAAACATTTACTAGCTGTCGGTAATATTTGCCAATTGTATGTACCTGCAAAACTTTTTTTCCTAATTTACAATGATAAAAGTAGTACCGAAAGCGTAATAAGTCAATATTTCGATAAGCTTTCTTAAGCCCACCGGTAACGATCAATTGCGATTGTCAATTTTTCCGCAATTGACGCCCATTGACGGAAAAATTGATCGTTTACGCGTGCAATTGAAGCGATTGTCAATTGCTCCAACAATGGAATTGACGGAAAAATTGACAATCGCAATTGATCGTTACCGGCGGGCTTTATGTGGTAACTGAAGCCTAAAAGTATCTGCAAATTGTTGTGCATGTATTCAAGAGGTTGTTATTACATTGTTTTGTATACTTATTATGAAATATTTGTTTTAGTTATTCAAATGGTGCTATTTTCGCAATAGCTAAATAGCCTAAAATCTTAAAATTCAATATTCAACTGGTCTTTCAATAGGTACAACTTTTGACTGTCCATGATTTTCAGTCCGTACGTGATCTAACGTCCCTGCGCGCAGGCGCATGGTATGAGCTTTAGGTCAGTGGGCTGCACCAATGGAATGCGGCTTGTTTTGCAACAAGTTCTCCCCTCTCGCTCACACGTGACCTCTCTTTCGGCCCCCCTGTTCAATTGGTTAGGGACAAGTGGATATCCGCTATAATAACTTGATACTGACGCATGAATTGTTATGAGTGGATAAGAAAGATGAGCTATAGTAACCCACCACAGAAGCCCAATGCGGATAGATGGGTGTTAACGACCACACAGGCCCAATGCGGATAGATGGGTGTTAATGACTGCAAATGCAGCTGGGACCAACTGCTACGCATTGAATCGTTATTATGTGTAGATAAGAAAGATGAACCATAATCCACCACACAGGCCCAATGTGGATTGATGGTTGTTAACGACTGCAGATGCAGCTGGGACCAACTGCTAAACTAGCCTTGTGAAGCACATAGGAGCTCGAGATAATACATTTCTGGCCACCCATCCCATGACTGACCTTTACCGCAAAGTTGCTTAACTTCCGCAATCGCAGGACGATTGCGCTCAGCCACTGCGCCATCAAGTTCCTAGAAAGATCAGTTAAATAACTAAATAAAAAAATTGATTTATTTTCACTTATTTCTGTCAACGATGACCACCGCAGCTGCAAAAATGTCAAAACGTCGGGAAACCAAAAATCAAATAATTAAACTAAACACAAAAAACTTTCCTTAGAAATCTGAAATAAAAAGATTTGAGTTTTTGTTGAGATCTGCGAAATATTATCTTATTCGTTTTTGTACCTACATTTTAGGGAGCGTTCATCTTTTGGGTTTTATTAGATGATCAAACGTTTTATATGTCAAGAAGTAAAATCTGCCACATAAAAGTCCTAAAAAGAATATAAATTTGTAAGGGTACTGTCCTTAGATGCCGTGTCCCTCAAAACCACAAAAATATTACGAAAAGTAGGTAACAATGGTCATTTTTGGTGTCGTGAACGCGAGCCAAGAATGAGTTGTGAATTTCTCAGACTTTCACAAGCACACGGGTCAGCGTTGGGCAAATCAACAATCACTTCAATTGGTGGGAATCTAAAACCTTCGTCCTACCATCATCGAAAATGGCGTAACCTCCTTTCGTCCTACAACGAAAATGACGTAACCTCCTTTCGTCCTACAACGAAAATGACGTAAGCTCCTTTCGTCCTACAACTAAAATTACGTAACATCTTATTAGTCGTAATAACATCACTGCCACCATTCTTGACCAGATACCGTAATTTTCTTCAAATGTTTTGGATTTTTAGTGATTGTAAGTACCTACCAAAAATATACTAGTGGCTCCGTGAGCTGTAGACCTCGCGATAAAAAGTGGCTCAAATTGTACAAAAATAAAATGTCGCCATGAAGTTTTCAAAGCACCCAGTACGTGAGTTATTCGCAGCTAGATGGTGCTTCTAAATTTGATCATTTTTCGAAATGGGTGAATATGATATTTTTAACATATCTCCGCCATTTTAAAAAATTTCAAAAAACAGGCTTGACGAAAAAAATCTATAGCATATCCAAACCTGCTCACAAAATTTCACGAGAATCGGTTGAGAAATGCGACCTGTAGATGCGAACATACAGCGCCGGAGAGCCAGACTAAAATATATTTTTTTTACATATCTCCACCATTTTAGAAAAGATAAAAAAACTGGCATGACATAAAAAATCTATACATTTTTCGAACCAGGGGGCCTATTACGAAAATAACGTACGCAATTGCGTAACGCAGTCACTTGGCTACGATAATCGTCCGCAGTTCGTTGGTTGTAGTTATAACAATCATTTTGAATTTAGCTATCGTAGTTTATAATATAATAATAATAATAAAACTTTATTTCAGACATTATAGGCCCATATTATAAATAAAATATAAAAATCATCTTAAAATCTAGCCACAGGTTTTCACGAGCTGTCTGATTATAGGGCAGTCGTTTTTTAGGGCTATTACACCTAGGATGCTGTTGGTGCTGCTACTTGCTAGGAGTGAAGGAGTTTATGGACTACTAAACGAACGATGTCGGATACGCTAGAGAGAAACTGTCACTACTCAATACTGCATACGAAAGTGATTTGTAATAGGAAACAAACAAAACGAAGCACGGACGCAGCTGCGTGCATCGCATTAAACTTTTCGTAATAGACCCCCTGCTTACAAAATTACACGAGAATCAGTTGAGAAATGCGACCTGTAGAAGAGAACAGGCAAAGTTGGAAAGTCGGACTGAAATCTATTTTTTTTTTAACTTATCTTCACCATTTTGAAAAAAACTGTCTCGACAAAAAATTCTATATAATTTTCGAACCTGCTCACAAAATTTCACAAGAATCGGTTGAGAAATGCGACCTGTAGGTGGGAACAGACAACCGGACATACGAAAGAATTTTGGCCATAGCTGAAGCAGAGACGCTTCGCTCGCACTTCGTGCTCGGTTCGGTCAATAAAATTATTTCGAGGTGTGCATTAACGGATTAAAAAATTTAAACCTACATCTTCAATACTAAATAAAATATAATTTCGTATAGTATGCATTAAGTTTTTAACGAGATATAAATTAAATGAACTTTCCGTTTCAGCTTCTCAGGTAATAATGCGAAACTCTACATTTCTAAAAATTAAGTTAGTTATTCTGCCTTTTTATACCAAAAAAACTTTTTGTTACATAAAAATGCATAGTATCTCTTAAAACCTTTAAAGCACGATCGAACTAATATAATCGGCTAGCTAACATAAAACATGAAGTGCCTTACTTAAGCTTTTGCAAGGTTTCTATTTCTAATAAACCTTAAATGGTGTGCAAGACTTAACAACTTTGGGCAATCGCCATAAACATTTAAACAACTTTACTTCGTAACTTCGTAACCAGGATCGAAAAAACTAGTTTCAAACCATTTAAGTCGAAGGACTGGACGAAATTATGCAACTCTATCTCATATGGTGGTTAAAATTGCAGGGATACATTAAAAATACGTAGCTATAGGTATGGGTAGATAAGTCATTTATTAGACCCATAAATGGGAACATTGAATATACAAAATGTACAATTAGACACTATTATTTATTAAAATACGTAAATAAAAAGAAATTAATACCATATAGTATTGACAGTCCGTAACGATTTCATGAAAATCTGCCAATGTTTGCGCTTGCAACAGGATTGCTATGCTACAAAAACAAAAAAAACGTTAAAAATACCGTTAAAACATTTTATCGGTAAATTTACCGGTAAAAATAACGTTAAAAATATTTTACCGGTAACATTAACGTTAAATATAGCGTTAAATTTAGTACCGGTAAAATTATCGGTAAAAAATTAACGTTATTAATTGGAATAACGTTAATTTTTAAGTAACGGTAAAAAAAAGGAAGAAATAACGTTAAAATTAACGTTATTTCAGTAAATAACGTTAAATTTAACGTTAATTTCAAATTAACGTTAAAATTAACGTTATTTATTGACATAACGTTAATGTTAAAATTAACGGTAAAAAAAGTAAGAAAATATATTTAAAAATAACTTTAACATTCCCTGTACAAAAGTATTTGTTTTTACATACTTTAACTAATTGAACAGCTGTTTGTAAACCTTATTCTTATAAGTAGGTATTACTATTAACGCATGTCAAACACTTAAGTACTTGTTGGAAAAAATATTAGGCAATACAAGTGTTTAAAAAGATATCTTACCGTAAAATTATACGAATGTGCTAACGCAAGTCTCAGAATTATTTCAAATAAAGGGCTAATTTCAATGAAAATAAATTCTTAATTTAAATAATGAGAAAGTGAACCTGTTTTGGAGGTCATTGACACCATTTCGATATATTTCCCAACCGGTAACTGACTTAATGACGTGACAATAGAGTATTAATTTCAATAGTGACAGATGGCATGATGTTTAAATGAAGAGGAGCGTATCTTATGGTCACTTTCATCCAAGTATGGTCATATTCTATGAAAACAATTTAGTACCGAGCGTCAGTAAGGATTGTACTTATTATACCTACATACTACTCAAAATGCAGATAAACTATCATAAGTACCGACTTCGAATTTGTACAACTCTTTTCATAAAATACTTTTATTAAAGGGGCTTATATTAAATTTGACTGTACAGTGGCATAAGTACTACACTGACCAATTTTGTAGTTTTGTGAACTCTCAGATGGAAATAAAAAAAACTTTTACGATTTTGATACTCGCGTCATTGTTTTGTTTCTACATCATTTTATGATAAACTAGCTTCCGCCCGCGACTTCGTCTGCGTGGAATATTTTTTTGCTATCCCTCGGGAACCATCTCTTTTCTCGGGATGAAAGGTAGCCTATGTCCTTCTCTATAACCCTGACAACGTGTATGCAAAATTTCATGATGAGCGGTTCATTAGTTAAGACGTGAAGGCGTATCAAACAAACAAACAAACAAACGGACTTCCGCATTTATAATATTAGTAAGGATTTGAATTACAAAATAAGCCGTAAACTTGAGTGCTATAAATAGGTGCTATAAAGTCGTGATACTAATGTTGTTGTTTAGGTAATTCAGAATGCAGAATTTGTTGTCTGCCTTGAGTATAATTATATGGTAATTATAGCTATATCTAGTGGGTCTGTAGAGTAGTAGACCTCATGTTTGTGACTTTAAAAAAAATTAAAGCTGAAATATGATTTTTACCCATATATCCGCCATTTTGAAGAATTTCAAAAAACTGACTCTACAAATTTAAAATCCATGTAATTATAGAACCTGGCTCACTAAATTTCACGAGAATCAGTTGAGATGCGTTCTCACGAGAAAAGGAGACCAAACGGACAGACGGACAGCCGGACGGACATACGCGAAGACGCTTCGCTCTCGCTCGGTCAATTATAAGGATTCACAGATTAGAATTAGTCTTTTTTTTACAACATCTTGTTTATAGGTGTTCTAAGTATGTTAAACAAGTTTTTTTTAATTAAAAAAATATTTTTACAATCCAATCCACATAACTATCACTGAAAATCGACTTTGAAAACAGAGAAATATAAATTTATACTTTCATTTCTGATTGTAACAAATGATTTGAAAACAACGTCAATGTCATTTCATTTAAATAATAATTAATGCAGAGTGCACATTCCTCATTAAAATCTGATTGTTTCCCATAGAAATGTGTTACCTTAATTAAGACAACAAATTTTGCATTTTATATCTCGATGCACTTTACTTTAACTAGTTATTAATGAAATATGCAGATTATGATTATTACAACCTGGTTTTAACTGAGTAAATATGAATTGAGGTAAATTCACAATGGAATAATTTAAAAGTTTTCCCAATAATATCTATCGCGTGATTGAATTTTTAACATACCTATTTACCTATTCTAGTTTACATTACAATAAGCAACCTGTATTAATGTTTTTTTTTTAATATGATATTTTAAGAGTTATATGAATTATTTCGCATTGGTGTTTTGCGGTTTACACGTCTCTTTCTCTCGCGTCCTTATAGGTATATTTTTATCCTTGTTGTTTCGCTGGTTGGATTGGATGCCTCCCTGCTGACGTAACAAAATAAATCTATACACATCAAAATTCAAATTGTAACACCTATTCTTGCCCATCCCTTAAGGCCTGTGCCCCAGCAGATGTGACGAGCCGTTGTTATCATTATGACATTAAATAGCTCATTATGACGCATTCTTGTTACAGTATCCCCGATTCGCGCGACAAATGGCGGCAGTGTGCACGCATCCCCAGCGCGCGAACTGTCGCGCGACACCCCCGACTACCAGTACGGCCGGTTCGACGCGAGCGCACTGCACATCGCACACGCGCTCAAACAGACGGAACTGCAGAAGGCGTACCACAGGCCGAGGGAGAAGCCTATAGACTGTTACCTGGTGAGTTTAGTGATGATGAATGGTACACCTTAAGGTGGACCATCGTCCTAATACTACGCGATCATCGTAAGTTCGCGCGAATTTTAGTCGTGCGAATCCGCGATCAAACATAGTGATGTGTGTCTGATGTCGAATTAGGTGTCCTAATTGGCATTCTCGCGTTGCGGTCGCGCGACTAAAATGTTTGAAACTATGGTCGATACGTCGATCGCGATGACCGTCCGCGTTGTATAAGGTAGGACACACATTTCTTGTCACTGTGCGAACACGCGATGGTCGCATCGCTTATTCGTGCGATGATCGCGTAGTAGCGGTCTATTAGGTCGACCGCTAAACGTATGAGCATAAGGAAAATAAGGGCGATATGAAAATGATTTTCGCAATGATAGAAGGCAAATAATATATAAGGAAAATAAGTGCATACGTAGTAGTGGGGTTATGATAATATTATGTGAACCCAGAATCAGACCGCGTTCACATTTTGTTGTGTTTACACGAATATGTGCAAGACCAATTCAATGTATTTACATTCAGTACAACAAATCACGAGTAGCGCGAATAAAATACAAAAAAAACTAGTAATTCTCACGTTACGCAAGTTTTGCTAGAAAATCAATCACGTCAGTAGCGAAATCAATTAAATTAATTAAAAAGAAAATGAAGGCTTGTTAATTGTGTAATTTCCAACAAAACACTTGGACAGAGAAAATACCTCGTTAGGTAGCCCGCTCTGCTCCACAAATCTAATTATGGTATTTCGTAACAACTTTTCAGACCATGATAATTTATTATTACGAGTTTCTTTAGAGCAATAAGTACTTCGACAGTTGGTTTATTCAGCGGTTGGCACCACAGAGGAAATAATCACTTGGTTGGCACAAAAAACTTTTTTATTTAGGTACAGTGAAAGATATTCCATCGCTACGCTAGTAAATGTTGGAAAATAATAATAACGTCATCCATCAGTCATGTAGACAAATAAATGAAGATCGTCTGTTCGGGCGCCAAAAATTGTTGGCGATAAAGGAACAATTTTAAAAGAGATGACTTTTTATGACAATAATTTTTACTGCGTGGTTCTACAATGGTTTTCAAAAGGGAAGTGAAGTAATTAAAATATGGCCGCACGGAAATGTCTCAATTAACACAGAGTAGGTAGCTCAGCGCCGACGACGGGGGGGGACATGAATCAATGTGATCTGTCATTGGCGTAGACATCGTCTATTTGTAATCAAAATCAAGGCAATCCTCAAAATCAAACAGCTGAAAAAGTAACATTGGCCGATTTTTGTAGTTTTATAAAGGGGCTTTTATGACTCACTCAATCACAGTTTTACCTGTGACGAATTTTCACATATTTTTTTATGAGTGGCGAATTTACTTTCAATACTTATATGAAACTTTTCAAAACGTGGCGAGTTTACACAGCACTCAGTGTAAAAAAAAATTGCTTTTTTTTCATTTTTTGTGTCTGTAGTTGTTTTCACTGGTCATCTCAGTTTAGCTAATCATCTTGGGATCTCAGCGATCGATGTGAGCGATGTTGTCTAATTTTAATTATCAGTGCCGTCCCCTGTACATAACAGTGCAATATCTGTGGATGCATCTCGCATTCCTGTCCTTTGGACTATAACAGATGGCATGGCGTGTGCGCAAAGAATGCACGGAGTGCGTGGCACAAGTCAAGCGCGACGGGCGAAATCTGCACACATTCATTGGTCGGTTATTTTATCTGCACAAAATCAGATTTTAAACATTACGTAGAAATTTAAGCGTTGTCAAGAAATAATTTACATTTCTGTAAACTTCAAAAAATGAATATTTGCTGAGTTAATCCAAATCGTGGCACAAAACCCAAGTTTTCAAACTCAGCAAATATTCATTTTCACTCGCACTTGGGTGCGAGACACTTGCCTGGTTTTTTAATTTAATAGGCAGTTAAAGTTGAAATAATACTTAACATTTTAACTGCAAGTTACAATTCACAAAAACAGACATTGATATTAATTATTTAAACAGATCGATCATTTACACAATATACAACTTTCGTGCAAATAGCAAGTAGACGTGATCATAACACAAAATACTTGTCACGTTTAGCGTGTCCAAATCTGACTTCTAAAACAATGAACACGATTTATTATTGAATAGACGAAAAAGGTTGAATCAGTATTTTCTAATTGTAAATTAACACGAAATTTGCACTTGGGTAAGTGATATCGGCAAGTTTAATGAACAAGTATGTGGTAAGTAAGTGTATTTTTTAATAAATAAGGTGTTTTTGTAAGATTAATGCCAATCAGTTGCCAATGATAGCAGTGGTGTGTAAAGATATACAATTGCATAATTACATAATGAGTTTTACTAATTATTTGTTCTTCTTTAAGAGTGGTGCTTTAATGACCGTTTTTCTAACAATCCTGCATGGCACAAATAGACATGTAGGTACTAACCTATTTTCGTTTTAAAAACATGTGAAAATGTGAAAACTCAGGCCCAAATTTTGGGGCGCAAATTAGTGTAGGAAATGAAGCGATCTTTTGTATGGAGACCCTAACATTCAATCCTCTATCGATGAAACTTTGCACAGATGTAATATAGTATGAACCAAAACCTATGTAGAAATATCCGAAAACAAAAAAAACGATTTGGATAATTTAAAAAATATGTTTCATTTATGATACGTTATCATACTGTAAAGTTTCGTCTACTGAGGATTTACTGTGGGGGTCCACTAACTTCCTTTCCTACATTAAATGATATACATGCATAATGTTATAATGCAAGTGCACAATGTTATATTCACCTATTGAGTTCTAGATTGGCATCATAGGTTCCTTAGACTTAGCTTTCTACGATTTTAACAAAACTACAGCGAGTATTTTTGTAAACGAAACTGAAACGGTAACGATTTAGTTCTGATTTTATCGTTGAAAATTATCGCAATTGGGCCCCTGTTAAGACCCCTTATCTGCCCTTATCTAAGTAGTAGGTATTCCAAATCCAAACATCGTACGCTTTTCACAGAACAACCGCAGTTTACTTCTTTTTTATTGTACCACAGACAAAAATAACCTAGTAAAATCGGGAGCCATCGTTAACCAGCGAGTAATCTGGCGTGGCCGGCTGATTACAGGCCGATGCGGCGGATAGTGCTGCATTCTCCTGCAGATTTGCAGCTGTTGTAGTTGCACCTCTGTAGACCTCATGACGTAATCATTATGCATTGAGGGCACAGAGTAGATAACACAGTATTCTTTGGTTTTTTAATTTTCAAGAGAAACAAGGAAGTTTCATACCAAACGATGTTTGTATGTGGTTTTTAATAATCGTAGCAAATGTACCGTCCGAAGAGGTATGTAGTCATATTATTTGTAAATATTTTCATATCACTTTTATACAAGTGGTTATGTGAGCTGTAGACCTCGCGTTTGTGATATTTTTGGTCATTTTTTCGAAATGGCTGAAATACCTATGACTTTTTCCTATATCTCTGCCATTTGATAAAATTCGAAAAACTGTATCGACAAAAAATTTCATATAAATATCGATCCTGCTCACAAAATTTCACGAGAATCGATTGAGAAAATGCGACCTGTAGAGGAGAACAGACGGACAGCCAGACATAAGAAAGCATTTTTGCCCAAGCTGATCGGAGACGCTTCGCACTCGCTCATTCAATAATTCCTCTTTACCGATAATATTAGTAAATAGCTAGTAGAAATGTATTAAAGTACACAATAATGTAATGAATAATCATAAGTAAGTACATAATTGTGATTGCGAATTGTATTAGAGATGATTCGCATCACGCACGCCAACGTTGCAACTGTCTGCGCCTGCGTCAGTGAAAACCGGACGCGGCCGTACTTCCTGTAAGTACTGTAAGAAAGTGCCAATATTGTTGCTTTTATAGCATTTGATTAATGACGCGCTACGAGGCGAGCATAATTTTCTGAGGAAAATTCGTAAATTTTCGTAGTGTAGCAATTATTTTCTAGGTTTAATCGCCATCAAAACTAGTTATTAGTGTTTTTGTTTTAATATTGCTTACCAATAGCATAGGAAATAAAGCGATTTTTTGTATGAAGACCCCAACATTAAATCCTCAGTAGATGAAACTTTGCTGTGATGTAATATACCGGGTGTAACAAGACCTTCAACGAAGCCGAGGTCTACGTATTCTGCCCATCATCAGGACCATTTCTGTTCAAAATTATTGCTGAGAAACGATTTTGATTTTTGGTGTTAAAAAAGCATTGCATACTTTAAAGTCCATTCGCTTAGATAGTGTCGGTACACCCGCAAGCACTTGTGTTCAGAGACAGGAATACCGGTAACAAACACAACCTTTCACTACGGCACTTCTATGTAAACTGCCAAAATCCAAATTTACTTGCGGGTGTACGCCGCACGTGGTATCCTTTGTTTATGCGGCGGCATTCTTTGACAAGAAGCGGCACCTGCAAAGGCGGCGCGATAAAAGGGCGACACTATCTGAGCGAACGGACTTTACCGCGCCTGCAAGTGTATGCTAGTACACAGCTGCGTGCGGCCGAGTTGAAAGGCAGCGTTTATGTGCGTGCTCATAAGATACATCGAGTGACGACGTTTTGAAGCCATTGTTTGTTACGAAATACTTAAAATTTTGATAATGTTTCATTGGACAAAAAATAGGAAATAACTAATAAAATAAGATTTCATAAATATTTTGAAAAAAAATTTTTGACTTTGACCTTCAATAACTTCGTAGCTATTGGTTTCCCAGGTATAGTCTAAAAGACAAAAATGATCCTGATGATGGGCGGAATACGTGGATTTCGGCTTCGTTGAAGGTCTTGTTACACGCGTATGCCAAAAAAATTTTTTTTAAGTTAGGTCATATTATTTATATATCATAAAAATAGGTGTCTTCAACTAAGACAATATTTTGGATGTTACATGAGTACTTTTGGTAAAGAAATTTTAACTGTTTTTTCCTAAAAAAAGATATCAACGATATAATAATTTCTTTTATTATAATTTGCAAAATATGTTTTATTCATGCTACTTTATCTTACTGTAAAGTTTCGTCGACTTCACAATTATCATGCAATACATACTGTTTGACTGCAAAATGTAAGGCCAACAAAGACTATTTATCTTTGTGTAAGCCAAGTAAGTCAAGCGCACTGACTACATTTGTACTATTAAGAGGAAACACCACGTTAGATTTTATTGAAAATTCAAATCAATTCAAACAAATTCAATTCATGTAGACAAAATCAACGTTTTGTAGTCCCTTGTTTCCTCCTCCAAAACTAGTATGGAAATACTTTGCCTGTGTTCTTATGTTTTGCCTTTTTTATATAATCTCGTCGAAGATTGCTGGATAGTAATGGCAATGGCAATTTTTTAGGTTTTTGAAGATTAATATCTCTTTTAATATTTAAAATTAATGAAAAAAGAAAACATAAGAACAAAGCCAAATAGTTTCTTTTTATGAAAAAAGTATTTAAATCGGTCTAGCAGGATACGAAACGTTGATTTAGTCAACTTTCCATAGGAATTTATCAATTGTCTCGACCGTAGTGTTTCCTCTTAAGTATTCTGCGCTGATGACTTAACAATGAGGTTTCGATGCACCGGCCGAGCTTCGTGGACAAGTACCTATCTTGAACAATGCACTTGTGAGTGCGGTTTGACCTCGATATGTCGCACACAGCACCGAAATAGGACATGTACTTACTTACTTACTTTAAATCTTTAAGTAATTATTATCAGTGTTATACTTAGAGCATCGCGGCTTCGTCTCGAAGGGAGCAGCCGTAGCAATTATTACGCTATTCAAATTATTCTGGCATTTCTTGCGGGGGGGGGGGGAAGTGCATACAAGTGCAGTTCCGCATACTCACATACAAAACAACACTTTAATGACGCTTGGGCTTGTACTTCAGCAGAGGGGAAGGCTTCGTATGGCTTCTCTTTCTGGTACAGAAGCGCGTCTTACTCTAAGGTGTTATATTAACAAAATTCTTTAAAATAAAATAAATTATTCCAACAATACAATTTTTAATCCCAAATTAAATAAATTAGCTTAGCATATACTACGGATACAACGAACTGTAAAAACAAGTGTTTTAAATGCTATACAGGGTTATTTGAAAACACCAACAACCTCGCAGGAGTAGATTATATACATTTAAATTTAATTCAATGTAGGTCAACTGTTTTGTCTATAGTTTGTTTATTGACGACACAGTAGTATTCTTTTACACAATTACTGGTTGACTCGAGAGAATGCCTAATGGCATAAGTCTGCCATTTGTTTGTATTTTGTATACTTGCAATAAGGATTAAATAAATAAAATATGTAATTAATTAAACAACATTTGTTCTACGAATTTTACGAAAACAGACAAAAAATCGACTATTTATACAAAATTAATCAGCTATACGGATATTAATGGTATGGAAAGTCGTTTTTAGGGTTCCGTAGCCTAAATGGCAAAAAACGGAACCCTTATAGATTCGTCATGTCTGTCTGTCTGTCCGTCTGTCTGTCTGTCTGTCTGTCTGTCCGTCCGTATGTCACAGCCACTTTATTCCGAAAGTATTAAGATTACATAGTTGAAACTTGGTAGGTAGATGTATTCTGTTAACCGCTTAACGAATTTAATACAAAAATAAAAATAATATTTTTTTTAGAGGGGCTCCCCCATACATAGAACTGAAACTGAAAATTTTTTTTTTCTTTAAACCAATACGTGTGGGATGTCTAAAGATAGATCTTTAAAAATGACATTAAGGTTCCTAAGTCAATTTTTTCTCAAAGTCAACCGTTTGAAAGGTATACACCGCCAAAGTGGTAAAATGTGTGTCCCCCCTCCCCCCCCTTTAACTTTTGAAATAAGAGAGTGAAAAATCTAAAAAAAATATATGCTGTAGATCTTAATAAAAACATTTAAAGAAAATTGGTTTGAACGAGATATAGTAATAAGTTTTTGAGATATAGCACATTTTCCAAAACCGCAAATATAACTTTGTTATTCATACCAACACTGTGAAAAACAAAGTTATTTTTGCAGACGAAAAAAGATAGGTGGTATTAAATATGGAATGGTATAAGGTAACTACGGAACCCTACGGCGCGTGGCCCGACACGCACTTGGCCAATTTTTTTTGTTTGTTTTCGGAAAAATCGTAGAACAAATGTTACTGTTTATGATGTTAAATTTCCTCCGATGTTGTTGTTGTTTTACAAATAACCCTGTATATGGAATGCTATTTTTTTCATTTAACCCTTGTTCGATTCATTCATGACATACTGGGTTAATAACGTTATCAATCGACTGTTTAAATGTGCTTTTGCAATGTTTAAGATTATTCTAATTAAAAATCATCTTAGTGGGTCCAATTTTAAATACAATACGATACGATGTCACATTGCACAGTGCGACAAGTGCATAGCATAACATAAATAAGCAGTGCATTAGTGAATGGAAACGGGGCGGCCTTGCGCCTACGCATCCCGGTACAAACCAACAGGATGACTATGATTTCCTACTTTTACATAAGTACAGCCAGCGTTAAATGGATATGAGATATATGGATTTTGACTACCTACTCTAGAGTAGGTAGTCAAAATGATCTGAAAAACATAAAAGCAATAATTTATAATGCTTTGTTAGCTAAGATAATTTAGAACACCCTGACTGCTTCTATCGGGTCATTTTGAACTTACCATCCAAATTTTAAGGATGTGTCCAGTCCATGAAACTGAAAAACTTTCTCTAAGAAACATGTGTCAAATTTCGCCAGAAAATTTTGGTCATCCCATACTAAATTGATCACGTGATCTCTTTGATTTGTATGGAAAGTCGATTTTTATTTTACATATTTAACCATGTGTTCCTTAGAGAAAGTTGTTCAGTTTCATGGACTGAACACATCCTCAAAATTTGGATGGTAAGTTCAAAATGACCCTGTACAAATATGAAACAATGAGTAGTAAGATATATTGAACACCTTGTGTGCTTACAACTAAACTGAACTGCGTTATATCAGTGAAAACCTGCCTTTCTATTGTCTAATTTTAAAATCTATCACAATCGCTTTCAGGATGTAACACATTGAAGCTTCTTTTTGGCACAAATAAAAACTTACCAAAGCAATGCAGCAATGTGACACATCCATCTGTCAAATGAAAGCGATTGCGATAGATTTTTTGAATTAGACAATTAGCCCCCTGTTTATGTTTTACAGATCATTGACTACGCTAGACGCCCATATCAATTTGAGGTGGACTGTACGTCATTTGTACAATTTCCTCATTAGCTTTGATGAACATTTTTAGTTGAAATCAGATATTTCTTAAAACATTATGTTGCGTGTGTACAAATTTTTCGTCGTGAAAATTTGTGAAAAATTTATTCGCACCTTAAAAATAGACGAAGTATTTTTAATGATCTCATCCTGATTAACACTTTGGTTGATCGACAATAATAAAATTTTAATAAAAAGTGGTGTGCTTCTTAAAAATGTTTAAGTACTTATATAAAGTGTTGGAATTGTAACTGAGTTCCAAATCTAAACATTAAACTTTCATTTGATTAAGTTCCCCCAGCAAACCTTACAGCAGCTTAGTAAAGCTTAAATTACACAATAGTACTAAAATTCAAACATTATTCAATGTAAACATTTCAAATTAACCGTAAAATGAGTTATGTAGACGGCGGCGTGGGCGCAGCGCAAGGCTTCGCTGCGGTCATATTCATTCACGAGTGCATACAATATTATTCAGATACAACTGTATTACAAACCAACTTGTTGATTTTACCTACAATTTACGCGCTTTTCACTATACTTGTTTGCGACGGTAGTACTTATATCTATTCTGTGCTTGCGTAAGTGTTTGGCAATGGGGAATGTCCGAAAAATATCAAATTGGCTGAATATTTTTTCATGGGTAGGAATAAGCTCTCTTAGTAACAGAAAAAGTTTCAGAATTTACAGTTGCGTTATAGTACATTATGATATAAGTGCGGTAATTATCAAAGCGCACGTATGTCATACGACGTTTTATAACATATTTGCGAGGAAATAAATAAAACTCGGACTTTTCACCTTTGCTTGTTTTCCATATGATTAAATTTTGATACGCTTGTAAGTATCTTATAGCCTTTTTCGCTGCCTCTCAGACTTCTAGCGGTGTTGAATTCAGAAATTCATCACTACTTGACGACATTTTCAAATAAAAACAATACAGCAAAAAAAAATTAGCACTGCGTGCGCGCTTTTTTTAAGGCAAAGACATAAAAAACAGCCAGTATTACTAATAAAGTAAATTAATATTTTTGTGTTTTTGTTACAGATAAATGGTTGTAATTTATTGTCAACATTAATTAAAAGTACATTATGAGACAAGTTAGCTTAGGTTGCTAATTGCACACAAGGCTGCGGGTTGCAGCCCGAGCCGCAGGCGAGGGCGTAACTCAGCCGAGTGTGCAATGAGCAAAAGCTCACGAGTTTCATACGACGTTTTTCAACACATTTGCGAGGAAAATACAAAGTAATTTACCACACAGCAACAAATACGACAAAAACAAAATATGACAATTATGGGAAAAGGCGCGTAGGTGTTTTTTTGTTTTTTTCACACACCCAATGCAAGAATATTTTGCGAACAAAAAGGGTGAGGGCTCCCTCACCCTGCTGTATGCTCATACAGCCTACTTCAAAATTATAATTTTAATTGATAAAATGCAAATATTTTAGCATTTTATAGCAAAATATTGTGAATTATGAATAATTTGAGGGTGGTAGGAAAATATAGACGATTCAAAAGTACTTAATAATTAAGTTTATTTGAATAAAGCTTATTTGACTTTGACTTTGGCTTTGATAAAAATAAATATTCGTTTGACTTAATTAAGGACTTACACATTTATTTATTTCAAAAATGAATATAAATTTTCAGCGGTATAAAACCTCGTTGTCGTTATTAAAAAAATAACTGTATTACCCGGTTATGTTCGGAATGCTCCTGTTTACTCGCATAGAACTTGCAGTAGGGTACTAATTTAACTTTGTAGGGATAATTCTATAACAACCTAGTGTTTTATATATTATTGCACGCGTTTGTTATAGCTCGGTTTATGGCCCTAAAAGCGATATATTAGGGCTCACTTTACGAGCAAGTGTGTTGAAAATTAAATAATTAAATGTTTATTTATTATATTTTATCTCCCAAAGTTAATTTTATTCATAAAATGTTGACCTCTTTTCTGGTATAAAAACTCTTTGCTAAGATTTAAAAAAGTACCGTTCGTTTTAGACGAAGCATCTTGATAAACCGTGCGGTAATGTAAAGTAAAACGCACGGTTTATCAAGGAAACCGTGCGTTTTACTTTACATTACCGCACAAGTTCGTAATGAGATACAATACGATATTGAAATTGGTGTAATAAGAAACCCTTTACGAGCAAATATGTTATAAAAAAAATTAAAGTCTCTTCGACTTCAGATATGTACGAAAGTAACAGCAGAATGGAGATTTATACCTTTGCCACTACATGCCATAACCACAACGAGTATTAGTAGTGGCAAAGGCATAATCTCCATTCTGCTGTTACTTTCGTACGTTTGTGAAGTCGAAGATAATCGCTTTAATTTTTTTTAATTATTTTACGCAACCCTAAATTCTTATACTTTTTCTAATTATAAGGGAGCTTATTTCTACCTATAAAAAGATATTCAGCCAATTTGATTTTTTCGGACATTTCCCATTGTGTGAAATGAAATCCCTTAGAAAATGCGTAGGTACTACGTACTACGTACGAATACGAATACGTTACTTATTTTCAGTAACAAATTATTTCAATACAATTTATTGCATTCCACAATTATAATAACAAAATGGTAGTTACAACTACATACCTAGAATAATAGAGTACTCTGTAGAGTAGACCCTGAAAAGTGCACAGTAATAATTTCGTAATAGTACATTATGATATAAGTGCGGTAATTATCAAAGCGCACGTATGTCATACGACGTTTTATAACATATTTGCGAGAAAATAAATAAAACTCGGATTTTGCACCGTTGCTTGTTTTCCATATGATTACATTTTGATATGCTTGTAAGTATCTTATCGGTCAATTTTTCGGGCAAGAGGCTTAGAGTAGCCTTTTTCGCTGCCTCTGAGACTTCTGGCGGTGTTGAATTAATAAATTCATCACTACTTGACGACATTGTCGACATTTTCAAATAAAAACAATGCAGCAAAAAAAAAATAGCAATGCGCGCGCATCAGCGCTTTTTTAAGGCAAAGGCATAAAAAACAAACAGCCAGTATTACTAATAAAGTAAATTAATATTTTTGTGTTTTTGTTACAGATAAATGGTTGTAATTTACTGTCAACATTAATTAAATTAAATAATTAAATGTTTATTTATTATATTTTTTCTCCCAAAGTTAATTTTATTCGTAAAATGTTGACCTCTTTTCTGACATAAAAACTCTTTGCTAAGATTTAAAAAGTACCGTTCGTTTTAGACGAAGCATCTTGATAAACCGTGCGGTAATGTAAAGTAAAACGCACGGTTTATCAAGGAAACCGTGCGTTTTACTTTACATTACCGCACAAGTTCGTAATGAGATACAATACGATATTGAAATTGGTGTAATAAGAGACCCTTTACGAGCAAATATGTTATAAAATTTTTTTACGGGTTTAAATGGTATATTCCTGTAATAATGCTGACGTTAGTAATCTGGATGGCCGCATAGGTCCACCACGCCTGCGTGAAAGTATTCATTTTTGTAGTTTTGACCATAGCGTCAGGACTATAATGTTAATAAAAACTTAGCTTATGTTTTTTTATTTATGTATAAGCTAATCATATTTGCAAAAACATGTTTTAACAGTGGCCATAGTTCCTTGGTAAAAATAGTCTTTAAAGAAAATAGTTTACTTATTCCACTGAGGTAAATGTACTTTTTCATAACAAACAAAGCTATAATAAAACTCGCGTGGTTAATAAATTATTTTGAATAATTACGTGAAAGTACCTTATACCTATATCGCATGCCGTCTTCATGATGATCGATGTTGAATAATAAAACGGTAAATCATTGCCTTATTTGGTAAATCATAGATGAAGTGAAACTAACATAACTCACTTTATGAATAAATACATTCATTCAAATATTTAATGGTAGAAGATTAACTTTGCTTTGTTATTACTAATCACGATAGCTAAATAAATGACAATTTCGTAATTTACTACCAGATTAGTTTCTATTTTGTATAAAATTATAAGTCTATTCTAGAAACGAAGTTTATGTGTGAACATAGGTTAAATTTGAAGTTACTTACTTATTACTATTATGTACACACATCAACTTTGTCTAGGGATACAGGTGTTATTTTCATACAAACGAACTAACTTTGAAGCCTTGGTTTCTTGCCAGGGATGTACTGTGCTGTGATCTGATGATGGCTATCCAGGGAGTGAATGGAGGAGATTCAGATCGCTTTACACACCCAACTGATCTGACCAGCATTCTAAAAACGTAATGGACATGTTTAAAAAAACATAAGCGCGAAAATAGCATGAAAATGTATGGAAATCCTCAAACTGAGAACTCTGACCCATTAATCTTTTAGAATGCTGATCAGGGGCCGTACCGGCTAATGAATCGATTGTCGAAAAGTCTGCTGGGTTTCAACTTTAAAACAGAAAAATCAAAGTAAAGAATTTCGTCTTGTACTTTCTGTTGACGTAATTTGGAAGATTGTTCGTGTGACATCATGAATTGGGGTTCGCCATTTTGGCCCAATTGCGGCTCGATTTATCTGTTTTAATTTGAAACCCAGCAGACTTTTCGATAATCGATTCGTTAGCCGGTACGGCCCCTGATCAGTTGGGTGTGTATAGCGATCTGAGACTACTTCATTCACTCCCTGGATGGCCATCATCAGATTACAGCACGGTACATCCCTGGCAGAAAACCAAGGCTTCAAAGTTACCTCGTTTGTATGAAAATAACACCTGTATCCCTAGACAAAGTTGATGTGTATATTAATTTTCAAGGAGGAGAACAACTAGCAATAATTTGAAACGCTTTTATTTGTTCATAGAAAACAGATTAGTAATGAAAAATGTAAGATTGAAAAATCCACGGTAATGTAGTTACATACTATGACGTGTTAATGAATGAAGTATGAACAAAAATTAGTTTCTTTGGACCATCAAATTGAAAAACTTTTACTATGGGACAAACTCTGAAATCGCGAAAAAAAATCAGCTGTTTCATACATTTTCATATTTTCGTTATTAACTTTTGCACGAAACAGCTGATTATTTTTCGCGATTGCAGAGTTGGTCCCTAAGTAAAATTTGTTCAGTTTGATGGTCCGAAACTCCGACGAAACGGTTTTCCAATTTTGGATATATTCATTTATAATGAAGACTGTAAATGAACCGAAAAAAATACCTATGTAAGGATCGTTGTAAGTGCAAAGAAATATAGGGTGGGTAGTGGGTAGGGAAGACCTCTTAAGTTATAGATCAGTTACAGGAGGCACACAGGCCTCTGTACACAGACTATGTTTCACTAAGAATCTACTTACCTCTACGTTACGAAACCGACGTCACCGATTGTCAGATGAGATAGTTCGTCATTGTTACGAGGAAACGCGCGTTTATCGCGAGCGGCGAGGAACACGGCAACAATGGGAAAACGATGCTTGTATAACGTGCTGAGCATAATCTACGCACTAGCTAGAGTGAAAAGACAACGAAACGTTGTAAAATGTACTATCGACGACTCTTCGGCTTTACCACTCCTAAGGTCAAAACCGATTGCACGCCGCGCCGTCACTAACATATTAGCACTAGGTACGGTAGTTCATGTAGGGCGATACGCGCGCATAATTTTTTTGCACAGTGGTAAAGCACATGAGTTGCCGATCTTACCATCTACCATTTTTAGCGTTTTTATTCAATAATCCAAAGTAAAATATTTTCTTAAATTAAAAATTAAAAAAAAAAAAAAAGAAAAACCGCCTTCAAAAAACTAAAAATAAAAACATAAACAGCTTCAAAATTAAATATCACTAAAAAGCAATAAATAATATTCAAATCACCAATACGCATATCAATTTTATGGGGCTGGAGGACAACATTTTTTAAATTCTAAAAGCCCCACCCGACTTCATTAGAAGTTTTTTATTAAAATTGATATGCGTATTGGTGATTTGAATAGATATTATTTATTGCTTTTTAGTGCTATTTTATTTTGAAGCTGTTTTATGTTTTTATTTTCAGTTTTTTGAAGGCAGTTATTATTTTTTTTAAAAGCTTTTTTATTTTCAATTTTTTTGTGTTATATTCTTTAACTTTAAATATTTTCAAAATGCCCATAACTCAATTTACAAAGGAGTTCCGTTGTGCCTTCGTAGTCCAAGTCTAGTCTAGAACATCGCAGACAAACCATAGCTCGTTTTGTATTGGATTTTCATAAGCCTACCAATATCTCAATCACTAAACATACATATCCTATTTGAGTTTGAGGAGTTCTCTTAGATAATTATCTTTGAGGTCCAAGGTTCAATGTCAATGAAATTAAAATAACTACACTTACGGTTTCCCTTTTTAACAATAAAATCATCTAATTTTGTTCGTACACAGAATCATCAAGGTAGTTTTTCAGGATTACTTGAAAACTATTGAACCGATCTGAAAAAAAATTAAATGGGACCATTTCGCAAGAAAATTTAATCGAACAAAAAAAGAATCATCAAAATTAGTCCATAAATGACGAAGATATGCGCGAACAACGATAAAAAAATAAAAAATAAAAACATACAATCGGATTGAGAACCTCCTCCTTTTTTTGAAGTCGGTTAAAAAAGAGTGCGAAAGAATTCTGTAAAAATATAAACATGACAGACGAATGTTCATATGAATGTCAAACGTTATACCTAGTCCGTAAGCCCGCCACAATGTTGCCTACGTCATATGACATCACGATGAAATGCATGGCACACGGTCGGAAATGTTGTGCAGAGCGAGGATCAGAAGATTATCGCAAATAAAATTGACCGGAAGCTTGAGAAAATCCTTCACTTCCGGTTAAAAATACTTTTGAAGGACTTCCGGCCAGATATGGCTTGGCAGACTTATTTATTCTCAGACACACTATTATTAGAGAGAGTTCACATAAGTCTGTCAGTTCTGAAATGGCCGAAAGTACTTGAAAGACGGTGCCAAAGATGGTCACCGGATACCTTTTCCTACGTCATGTGACATCTTGACGAAAATTATTATAAACGTTTTAAAATAATAGTGTGTTTGAGAATAAATAAGTCTGCCAAGCCATATCTGGCCGAAAGTCCTGCAAAAGTGATTTTTAACAGAAAGTGAAGGATGTTCTCAAGCTTGAGTGAGTCCCAACCACCCCGGTGGCTCTGTCCCGGTGGCGGGACCGTTGGGAAAAAAAGTTCCAACCACCCCGGTGATTCGTGTCTTGCTGTTTAACGGGGTGGATGGCACTCGCGAAGTTCCAACCACCCCGGTATTTTATTTAACGGGACGGATGGCACAAATCTTGTATCATGCACCCCGGTATTGCGTTTAGGAGAATATAAAAAATATATTATTTATTCTACACCGTAAAATTAAACCCATTAAAAGAAACCAAGTATATAAAAAAAAGTATATAACTAGGTCATTGTCTATAGAAGTTGATCTACCCCACCTCTAGCAATGCATGATATATCATTAGAAAGATTTGCAAATGAAAAATATTTGCTGAAAACATATTTTTATCAAATGTTAGTATTTTCGAAGTTTTATTGTTCTTTGTAAGTCATTAATGTTCTTAAATTTAGTTGAGTTCAGAGCGTTATAACTCGCAAAGTACTCATAGTTGACGTTTGCTGTAATACAATAAGTGTTTCAAACTTAAAGACCTTTCTAATGATGTAAAGTTCATTACTAGAGGAGGCCTAGATTAAAATTCCCATCAACTAAAAGGACCCCCAAGAAAGTCAAACAATTTGACCTGCAATTTGAACCTTATGTTTTCATAAATAAATAATAATAATAAATATAAAATCTTTATTGAAATAATCTTACGTCACAATTTACAACTAAGTAGTTTAAACATAAATAATAAGTATAGGAATAAATAAATAACCATAACATTAATATACCATGTGCTTGACCACATGCTATGTTGTCTTTCTGCTCACTTCATGGTTTGAACAATATACCTAGAAGGCTATGGTTGAACTCGTACTACATGTAATAAGTGTAGCTGCTATTCCATTGTCTTTATGGTACATGCTTATAAGTATTTAAAATCGTTTTAAGTAAGTACTGAAATGTGAAGTGAAATGAAAAGAAAACTGAAATGTAGCGGCAAAATTATGTTGAAAGTAAGTACTTTCAACATAATTTTGCCGCTACATTTCATTTTTCTTCTATAAATACATTCCCATGCCACCGTTCCATTTTTATAATTTTCTTTTAATATATATTGGTGCCCAGCACGTAACAGAACAGTACCACCGTTTCTTTTTATAAAGATTAAAGGGGTCATTTTAGAACCTTTAGAACCTTGAGCTTCTCTTCATCTGCCATTAGTTCTGGAATCCAACAATTTCAAACTCAATAATGTGCACAGCATCTCTCTCTCACATATCCACTAAGAAAAATATTTCACACTGAAAGCTTATTAAGTCACTTCACTTACCAACAAACTAAACACCCTTTATAAATGACACTACTGATAACTTTGATCACTCAAGGTCGACTGACGTCACCGGCACCAACAACAATGCATTTTTATGAAGTGCAATCGCAGGTACCCTACCAAGCTTCCTATAGGTTGAACTACATAGCGTACTGAAGTTGCACTCCGCAAAATCATTTAGATAAATAGCGACTCTTGAACCGAGACAATAAAGTTCAATTCAGAACGCACAACGCTCCATAAATTATATTCACCTCTATTACTATCTTTTCTGACGCATTAAATTAGCCTTGTTTTGTTCAGTGGGAACTGGGAAGCTAAACCTAACTAGTTAGTGCAAAATGAAAGCGTGGTGATTGATTGAGCTTCTTCTTTACAGACGTGCATAATATTTCTCTAGTTGCAAAACATTTTTTTTTATTTTAATGAGTCTATTTTATGTTCGAATGTCTTATGTTATTATTAATTTTCTTATTTTATTAGTATACATACCAAGATAAATATTATAATACTAGAAAAAATTAACACCCTTACAACGAGCTCAGTGTTGTATTGTAGGCGTGTTCGTTTTTTCTAATATTTTATTAATATTTATCTTTGTACCTATATTAACAAGTCATAATATTTTCTTAGTAGTTTAAGTATTAATATTAAAAGCCCATTAAAATAACAAATTTAGTTGGAGGTGATCTTTAACACATAAGAACTGATACTTATACATGTTTTTGTCTAAGTATTATATATTATATAACTTTTTAGAATAATATATGTATTACTCTGATTTTATAATGAAGACTGATTTTTAGAACCACGGACATTAACATTTTATATTTCTTGTCATAATAAAACCTGGGCGCTAATTGTCTAATTTTAAAAATCTATCGCAATCGCTTTCGTTTGACAGATGTATGTAACACATTGCTGCATTTCTTTAGTAAGTTTTCATTTGTGCCAAAAAGATGCTTCAATGTGTTACATCCTGAAAGCGATTGCGATAGATTTTTAAATTAGACAATAGAAAGGCTGATTATTACATGAAAATATCTTGGTTTCTTTTAATGGGTCTAATTTTACGGTGTAGAATAAATAATATATTTGTTATATTCTCCTAAACGCAATACCGGGGTGCATGATACAAAATTTGTGCCATCCGTCCCGTTAAATAAAATACCGGGGTGGTTGGAACTTCGCGAGTGCCATCCACCCCGTTAAACAGCAAAACACGAATCACCGGGGTGGTTGGAACTTTTTTTCCCAACGGTCCCGCCACCGGGACAGAGCCACCGGGGTGGTTGGGACTCACTCTCAAGCTTCCGGCCAATTTTATTTGCGATAATCTTCTGATCCTTGCTCAGCACAACTTTTCCGACCGTGTACCATGCATTTCATCGTGATGTCATATGACGTAGGCAAAATTGTCACGGGCTTACGGACTATTATTGAAATGAAGAAATATTGAGAGAGGTGTACATTTTGTAGACTAGTTTTCAACTTGAACTTTACTTGAATTTAGTGCATAAACCAAAGTTTTTAAGCTATGGGCATTGGTAGAAATTTTAATTCCTATTTCTAAAATAGTAATTCATTCAAACGGCATTCACTAACTGACCCGGTCTCTGGGTCGAAAGGTGATCATTCCCACGACGCTAAGCATTCTCCTCCATTCCGTACAATACATACGATTTTTTTTACCAAAAAGTTGTGCTTTGTTAGAACTCACGAAATTATAAAAAGAATTATAATGTGCAAGTAACGTTATTTCTGTCAGATTAGCATTGTTTTCCCATAATTTCATTGAGGATGGAAAATATTTAAATTGCTTTTAATGTGTTGCACGTTGAGACTGATAGTTATAGCATTTTTTTAAATAGAAATTACTTATTTTACTATCGTTGCTACACAAAGTAATCGACTACGGTTCTTGCTTTTGGTGCCTTTTGCGCTTTGGGTTTTTGATTAGGCAATCTATGGCTTGGCTACGTATGAAGTTATTATAGTCACGTTCACGTTCGCCGTCGCCAGAGATTATTGACCTATGAAAATTTTAATTTTAAGCTCTAAATACGAGTAAGAAAAGAAAAAGAAAAAAATACATTTATTTTTTCTGGGGTGGGCACCACACAATTCACCCGGCCCCTCTTCCTACGCCTGGACATACACAACGAATACACAACACGACATTACAAAAAAGAAAGAAACAAATCACCAACAGAGAGAGAGTAACAATAAAACATGGTGCAACGTCGTCGTGATGCCAAAACTGGTGCTCAGCTCAGTATAAGCAGCAAGCAAGGCCTGCTGTACGTACGGATATGTTTATTGAAACAAGAAAACAGGACTATACTTATGCTGTAAATCCATATAGACAATGACAAGGTTAACTAATAACTCCTTAGCACATGACGGATCCAGATAAATGGCGATTTGCGAGCGCAAGCTCGCGACTCAGGAAGTGAGCTTGTAAATCACCAGTTGCCATCAACAATGAGTGGAGCCTAGCGCTCCGTCTCGTGGGAACCTGACGCTAGCGTACGGAATGTAACCGAACAGAAACTGAACTATGATTTTTGATAATGCCAGTCATCAACAGCAATTTTTAACCGACTTCAAAAAAAGGAGGAGGTTCTCGGTTCGTCGGGATCTTTTTCTTAATGTTCTTTTACTGCTGGGCTGTCGTACATGCTTTTCTTATGAATGGAAAAGGATATGGAGGATGAGCCACTATCATAATGAAAATAATAATTCAATAATGAATTTATTATATTATCTATTAGAATTTCCTTGTTTCATGTCATTTTTAATTGCGGATGACGTTAACGAGGATGTTAATGTGACAAGGTTCCTACGCAATGTGGAGCTTTGTCTCTGCCCTACTAATACCTCCTATGCTCGTAGTGTCGGAAAACCCGCACAATAGCTGACTAGACACATCGTAAGATAAAATGATCCTTAACGACCCGTGTTAGGGTTGACAAAATGTGTCCGAGTCATTCAAAATAAAGGTTGATTCGAGTCTAATTAAGCCTCTTTTTGTTTCTATTTGCGAATAAGTATCTTATTTTAGTACTATTTAGATACTTAGTTTATTGTTACAAGTTATTATTCTTTCTGCTTTTAAAAAAATCCTGTTACAGCGGGTCATCATTTTCATATTGATTTGTGTATCAACTTAGGTTCTGAAACATTTAAAATAGTCAGTATTCGTATATACTTTTACTAGGTTCATATACAACAGAATTAATGGCAAAACTACAGTATGGTAGAAAGGGCCCATAAAACTGAACTTTATGAACTTTATGTGAAACAGTACTATTTTCGGATGATACTTCTTTAGTTTTCAAAGTAAACAGAGGTAACTGTTCGGACGAAGTAAATAGTGCTCTCTAAAGTTTCATACTGGTTTAATAGTAATAATTTAGCACTTAACCCCAAAAAAACTAAATGTGTAAAATTTTCATTACCTAATGTTGAGCAGACCAAATTAAATATTAATTTGAATGACGATGAAGTCGAGTTTATTGAAAGTACAAAATTTCTAGGTATTACAGTAGATTCTCGATTGCAATGGGATCCACATCGAAGCCTTGTCAAGTAGACTTAGTTCAGCGGCATTCGCTGTTAAGAAAATAAGACTTTTAACTGATATTGAAACGGCAAGGTTAGAATATTTTAGTTATTTTCATAGTGTAATGTCTAATGGACTGCTATTACAGGGCTCAGCTGCCAATATTGAAAATATTTTTGTACTCCAAAAAAGAGCTGATTGAGCCATTTTTGACTTTGACTTTGACTTTTGAACAAATTTTTCTATGAAACTACTGATTCTTTTTTCGCGATTTCAGAGTTGGTCCCATAGTAAAAGTTGTTCAGTTTGATAGTCCATTAGTCCCTATCTACCATATTCTGGTTTTGCCATTAATTTTGTTACACGTTGTATAAGAAAAATGTTTATCACTCCTTCTTGTTATTCAACACACAAGCTATTTCCTTATGGCTGTTTTATAAACTGAATACCTATTTATGGCAATGCATGAACTACCTATCTAGGTTATAAATGTGGGTTGACGACTCGCGAAGTCTAGAATCTAGCTTATTAAAGATATTAAAAATGTTGTTGATAATCGTACGATACGTTTATTACTCATTTACATTGTGAATAGTCAAAAAACTACAAATTCGAAAATAACATTTATTCGGCAAAATATCATGTTAATTATTTTTATTTGAGGACGCAAACATGAAACAAAACTTATTCTTAAATATTTCTATTATTATTATTTTTGTAATATTATTTTAAATTTATTTATACAGAGTAGCCAGCCCTAATTGGTATTAAAAAATAGCGATTACGATTAACAAGAGCTGACAAGTTAAGTCTTACTAGGAAAAGTGTTTCTGCCTCACTACTGCATAAGCGAAAGTTAATGATATTAAGTATAGATATTATTTAATCCTAAGTACCTAATTAGGTACTTAATTCAAGAAGAAATTACAAAAAGTTTAGTATCAATTTTTTAATCTACAACTACAATGATATTTTTAACCAACTACGGCGAATCAAAAAGGAGGGTTATAGTTTTAACGAGAATGTATGTGTGTATGTTTATCAGTTTCCTCTTAATTTCTAAACTATTTATTATAATTTGACAAAATATGAGGTGAATATCGTTAGAAGCGTCGTCAATGGTCTGTTGCTCAGACTATATGACCTGGCGCCCTCTAAAAAGGACTTAAAGTCATGAACTAAAAAAAGTCTGGAGTGTATTTTTTCAAAGTCTGTTTATAGCACTATTTAAGTAGAAATAAAATAGTAGTTTATGAAACTGATGCATAATGAAGGGTATTAAAACATGAGTGTGTGTTTAAAAACCGAGCCGTAGGCGAGGTTTTTAATAGTATCACACGAGTGTTTTAATACCTAGTTATGTACAGTTTCATACACTACTTTATCTACTCTCATACAATTTTGTGATTGAACCGATTGAACCTACAAAATAAAATATCAATGATAAAAAAGAGTTCGGTAGGTCGGCAGTACTTTACCTAGGTTAAGTAAGACGTTTTTTCCGTCACCGCATCTAAAATATCGGGTGGAGTCAAATTTTCACTCACTACACTCACTACTATGATATTTTAGGCAAAAGTAAAAATTAAATAAAATCTAAAAATGGCGCGTATTCTGTTAGAAAAAAAATAATTAAATAAGTGCATTCCAGTAGACTAATCGTTACGCTAAGTCATCGATCACCATAGAGTACGTTTTAATCATGGAAAGTATATGGGAATATCATTGTTTTTTTTTAATATCGCGGCACTGCCTTCTTCTTGGATTTGCCCTGTATCGTAATGAGAAAAAAAGTTATTTTATAACACTGCTTAGTATAGCGAAGGTATGTTATAAAATAACTTTTTAATTTTTTTTCGGTATTGCGTGTATAAAGTATGTCAATATAAATTCGTTTTGAAATTCATAATTCGAATTTTACGATATGAGAGTAGATAAAATAACTTTTTAATTTTTTTCGGTATTGCGTGTATAAAGTATGTCAATATAAATTCGATTTGAAATTCATAATTCGAATTTTACGATATGAGAGTAGATAAACATCTTTATGTAACCGGGTCTCCTTTTTACATAACCGAGGAAACTTAGCTGCCTACATTGGTAACTTATGCTGTAATCGTCAAACCTACACAGTCCCACACGATACCCTATAAACTGCTAAATTATTGGAGATAACACTCTGTATATCTAATAACCCGTAGGTTGGAATGGTTTGTTTTTTTTAACTATGTAGGTAATACCTATATGGTTGTGCTAATAAGTAAGTATGTTGAAATGTTATATTATTTTAAGTAATTTAAGGAGTGTATTTTTTCGGATTGCAATGAAAAACCATAGTTAAATAATATTTTCTAGTCATTGTTTCAGTACTAACCTTCGCATCTATAAATAGACGAGTAAGTAAAAGTTGCAATTTTCAAATGCTTCTAATACTATATTCACATGCAATTTATAATACAATTAATCTTAGATGCAGTTTCATTAAAGATTAATTTATAGGTAAGTACTTGAAATTTCATGTGGATATAGTATTGCATTTGAAAGGCAACTTTCAAATGCAATACTATATCCACATCCATCCATCCAAGTTTCACTCAAGTCATTACTTATTCGTCTATAGATACGAAAGTAACTATAACACTTCATAATAAATAAAAATAAAAATCATTTATTTCAGGCTCGATACCCATACATAAGTTTGAATAGAAACATTTGAACAATAATAAATTAAATCAAAAACAAGTAAATTGAAGGCATTTAAAAATAAAATCATTTTTCATTCATTATTATCAAATTAAAATAAGCTAAAATTAAAATTCATTTGGTATAGTCAGATTAAAATAAAATAAAATAAAAATTGAAATTAAAAATAAAATTAAAATTGCTCGTAATGTCCTGTTTTGAAATAAAATATAAAATATCAATTCATTACCTACTTACACAGTTATAATTTATAACGTTTCTTCAATACAATACAATTTATCCATAATGCCCTAAAAATAATTATATTACTTACTATTTATTTATTGTCATCTAAAATATTTATTGATAGATAGATTATGGATGTAGAAAACGGTACTAATATATATATTTAAAAAATCTATAAAAATTCATTAAATTTTCTTCATAAAAAACAGATTATCGAATCATGCGTACGTAATTTTGCGTTATTGTAATTAAAAATCCAGTGACTAGGCACCAGATACGAGTAGGGATGATATAATTAATCGAAAACACCTTTATTATTTCTATTGGATTTAATTGATTACCGTAGTAGAGTTTACAAGCTTCACTCACTGCACCCACAATCAATTATATTATAGCACTAGCGGCCCGCCCCGGCTTCGCACGGGTGCAGTGCAATGTAGTTACTAATGTAAAACTGTGCTAATGTGGTGTCAGTGTGAAGTTATTTGATTATACTACAGGATATCTACATATATACGACGTACGCAAGGGGTGTTAAAATATAATTGAAGTGTGTGTGTGTGTCTGTCTGAGGACTCTGAGGCAACCTAGCTCCCAAACTTAAAGATCGATTTTATTGCGATTTTTATGTATAGTTTAAGAAAAGCGTACAGACGGCGGGAAGCGACTTTGTTTTATACTATGTTTAGCTTTTGCCCGTGGCTCCGCCCGCGTGGGAGTCGGTAATCGTTGTAAGTCTTCCCTTGGAAACCAATGATCGGCATGAAAAGAAGCCTGTGTTAAGTATTCCAGACTAAAATCTATCCCTGTGCCAAATTTCGTCTAAATCCGTTCACCCGTTCAGACGTGATTGAGTAACAAAATGAACAACATCCAAACATCAAAACTTTCACATTCTTACAATTTTGTGATATATAGGTAATAGCTGCACCCCGCGGTTTTACCTGCGCGATCTGTTGATTCTGTAACCAAACGCGCATCTCACTACACTTCACTTCACTTCGCGTGAATTAGTTATTATAAATAAGCTAACTTATGAGCAATTTTACCGATTACAAAAATTTTAGGTAGCTATCTAAAATATTTTGTGATGAAAAAAAATCTTATCATTATCTTATTTATGATTTAAAGTTCCCGTCCCGTGCAGTGAAGTGAGATTCGAAGTGGGGTTCGAGTTTGGTTACAGAACCGAGACGCCGTACTGTTCACGATTTTGTATTAGGTAGGTAGGTAGGTACTTAATAAAATTTCTTAGTAATATAACCAAATAAGTATAATAATATTATGTAACATTTAATACTCACACTTAATAGTTTGGTAGGTATCTTCTTTTTAAATAAAAATCTATGTATGTTTATTATTTTGTTTCCTATGCACTCCTAAACCATTCACATCCGATTATGATGAAACTTTGGTACGCTTATAATCTTCTTATAATAAAATGTTTGTTGAATTTCTGCTTATGACTGAAAAGGTTCCCGGCTAAAATAACGTGACATTGCAAATTATGTCGGGTGCAACTAATGTTGTGCATTATTATCCGGCTCTCAATTTCAACACTTTACACCACATTCCTTGTCACGTTAGATATCTGATATTTGCCAGATTTTTCCACATTTTATAAGTAGACTAATATTTCGTAAAATAGTGAAATCATGATAAAATCTTATACAACATGAAATGTCAGCTCGTGCGTGACATAATTACAGTCTCAGGGGAGGTGTCAACCTGACAACTGACATTTATTTTTCTTAATCATTCAAATGCACTAAGAAGTTTTGATTCCGATATCGAAATCAATCACCCTAAAAATAGCTTTCTACCCTTTTTCAACCCTGTTAGGGGATACATTTCAAAAAAATGCGAAACACGTGTTCAATTAATTTTGTGATAAAATGTCTATGCCAAATTTCAAGTCAATCGGGCCAAGGAATCGCATTCTCCCATACAAACTTTGCCACCCTGTTTCACCCCCTTAGGGATTGAATTTCGCAAAATCCCGTCTTAGTGAGCACCTTCACCCTAAAAGGAACCCCCATGCTAAATTTGAGACTTCTAGCACTTGTAGTTTCTGAGATTTCGTGATGAGTCAGTGAGTGATTTTCCCTTTTATATATATAGATTATAAAACTACAGGAATCAGATCGCAATTCAATTGTAGCGTTACGGGCGCATCAGCGAGCCTGAACAGACAATAATAGCTTGTAATTGTTGTGAAATTAGATCGTAATTTGATTGTGCTACCCCTGAATAGAACTGTAGACTCGGATGACTGCGTCTTCCTACGTCATTAGTATGCGTGCGGTGATTGCAGCGGTGCAGTACGGTATACCTGTCCTCAGGTGCAATTATAGGTGCTTCATATTTAAGTTATTCATGCCGTTGTCGCGAAAAGATGTTAAAGTCGACCTAACTAAGTAGTAATAAGGTTAACAATATCCTATTATACATGGTTATTTGTAAAACACAACACCTAGGTAGTTACTAACATCATTATCCGGTAGTTACTAACATTATAAATACAACAACGTGTGTTTTACGACTTTTCCGAAAAAAATAAAAAGCAGCTGATCAAGATTTGTATGAAAAGTCGAGTTTTTTTTGTCTTTTCCGAAAGTCGTAAACGGACCTTGTTGTTTATAATGTTAGTACGAGGGCGAATTGATAACTCCGTGACTAAGTTAGATTTTATTTATACAGTGCCTTTGGTCTTCAATTAGCGACAATTTAAAGGCGTTAAATACACCTAATTTTATCGACAAAAACACCCACATGTTGGGGTCTATCCCCACTCCTGTTGGAATGGCCGCCATTTTAAATTTGACTTTTTATTTTAGATGACCCTGTGGAAAAATATTTATTTCTCCGGATTTAGAAGTCCTACAGTTATAAAAAAATACCTTTCGAAAGCTTTTAATACCACCTATCAATTTCAAAAAAAGTATGTGTAAATATTGTAACTTAAATACGCCATAAAAAATACTGAAATAAAATTAAATACGAAATTTGTGTGCTTATTTTGAGTTTTTATAACATTTCTCAAAAACTAGGTCGTTAATGTCCATTTTTTTTTGCATTATTCAAATACACAAAAATATTATCTACAAATCGACTTCAAAACGTATTGCTCTATGTTGCATATTTTGAGAGTTATTTTTGTTTGAATTATGATAAGGGTCGTAACCAAAAAATGATTATTTTCGAAAATAGACATAATTACAAGCATTTTGAACATACTTTAAATTAGGCTGATAATTTTATCTGTATTTTCATTAAATGATAAAATTTAGTTTTTTGAAGTTTTGATTTTTTTCATTTTCGAAAATAACCATTTAATGCTTGTAAGGGTCATATTCAACCAACAATAGCTCTCGAAATATGCAACATAGAGCAATGAATCTTGAAGTTGTTTTGAAGATGATATGCCTGTGTATTCGAATAATGCAAAAAAAGTTGCATGAATGTCATAGTTTTTGAGATATGTTAGAAAAACTAAAAAGAAGCACACAAATTTTGTGTAAAATTTTACTTCAATAGTTTTTTATGACGTATTTAAGTAAAAAGTTTACACATTTTTTTTTAAATTGTTAGGTGGTATTATTAGCTTTCGAACAGTGTTTTTGTTATAACAGTAGAACTTCTAAATCCGGAGAAATAAATATTTTTCAGCAGGGTCATCTAAAATAAAAAGTCAAATTTAAAATGGCTGCCATTCCAACAGGAGTGGAGATAGACCCCAACAGGTGGCTGTTTTTGTCGATAAAATTACTATCGCTAGTTTAAGACCAAAGGCACTGTATAATTAGCTACATTTTTTCAACGGCAATAGACTTTTGGAAGCAAAAAGCAAGATTGCGATACCAATTTATTATTGTCGAAGCTTTTTAGCATTTCCTTACTGCCATAATAATATAAAAAGCAGTAAAGTACAAAAAAATAATTACTAAAATACAATGCGATTTATTTAGCGAAGTGACTAACTTCCGTTTAAAACGACGTACATTTAATTCTGAAAAATTTTCACTTTGCCATTCTCGAGTGAAGTTGCAGCAGATCACTGTCTATTGTCAATTTAATCGCATTTATAATAATAAGAATATAATAATAATTTATTGAAAGGCATAAAAAACCCAATAAACAGTCAAATACAAAAAAAAATACAAATTAAATTAAAATTAATATTCAAAATTACACTAAAATAAAATAAAATAATTCAGTACGAAACATTATTTTCTGTTGTCACTCCGATGCACCGAAATCCAGTACTTATAAAGCGGATTGTCCAAGCCCTGATTTCGGCCCTAATTATGCTATTACCAGAAAGACATATCCTCGTCCAAAACGAAGCTATGCGTTTTCTCTTAACAGCATAGTCCGCTGTGCGGGCGTCCGCGAACATGCTCGACGCGCTGCTGTATCTTGGATGTTTCATAAGGATACGAAACGCGTCATTGTATTGTACCCTTATGGAACTGTAGGACGTACGGTTAAAGTTGGCCCATAACTGGCAAGTGTAAAAACATTGACAGTATGAGCCAAACAAAGTTAATTTGACTTCGTCACTACATTTACCGAACTTGCGCGCGAGCATGTTACAGCGAACAGACAGTGCTCGTCTCTCTCGTTCTATATCGAGATCGTCTTTTCTATTCTCAGTAAGAATTTAGACCTATGAAAGAATTTATACCTACTTTAAACTGTCACGGATATTTTACCCCGTAACCAACGTTAAGCTTGTAGTTTTTCCACCTCCTTTAATCACGTCCACTTCGGTCGCTTGTTGATAGCAGAGGAATAATGACGTAACCAGTCTCTCGTCTCACAGCCTTGAGAATGCCATAAAACACCTATTACGGACCCTGCGACTACCGACTTTACATTCTTTTTTTTAGGAAATGACCTAAAACGGACACTTCTGAGACATTTGTAAGCTAAAACAGTTTATTTGAATATGATTTTGTTGCTGTAAGTCGCTTTATAACTTCCGTGGTCACTTTAAAAGGTAAATGACTCGATTCTTTTTTCGAAATAACTATTTCCTGTTGGTTATTTGATTTTTATGTTTTTACTTCATTCGATTCTTTTTAACCATCTATCTAGGTATCTTGAAAAAATTATATTTTTACCATCGCCACTTGAAAAAGTGCGTTTAATGGGGAAGGCAACTGTCAAAATGGCGCTGCGTACGCTTGTTCCACGAGAGCTATGAAAAGAAAGGACTTTTACTTAAAAAAATAGTTTTTTTATCTTTAAAATAATTAAATTCTGTGTAATAGGCTTTAAAAATGTTGGCACTTACAAATTTCCCAATAATCTGGATATAGAAAAAATTTATAAATTCTGTAAGAATAAAAAGTCTTAATTTGGCTTTCAATTCCGGCATTGGCATTGTAGAATAGTCTTTTATATCCATTTTGGGTCAATGGGTCTTTTTCGGTAAAAAAATACCACAAAATAAATACCTATTCCCATACATTTTGTTCTGAACGTCTACTGTCTTAGGAACAAGCGTACGCAGCGACATCTACAATTAGCTTTGCGTTGCCAACCCCATTCAACGATAAGAGTGAATAAAACGCTGTTTTATTCACCGAGTGAATAAAAATATTTTGAATTTGGAACAAGCGCGCATCGTATGAATTATTATGTGCAAAAAAAATAAAACGTGCTGAAAGTATGGAGCTATTCCATAGATAAAGCCTCCCGCCAATTTTATTTAGGTTCGTTTTAGTGTCTTATCTTTGGGTTATTTTCTAAAAAATATCCCGCCAAATTAATTAGGTTCTTTTGAGTGTCTTATCTTTGGGTTCTTTTCTATATGAATAGAATGAAGGAGATTAGATGTTCAGTCTTGCATTGCATCAGTCTATTCCATCAGTTTGGTACGATCTTCAGACTGTAAAAATTCAAAGTCTATACAACAAACTGATGAAATGGACTGATGCCAGACCTATCATGTAATTACCCTCTTATGGCCGAATACTGAAACGCTAATTAACTTTGAGGGGCTCTCAAACGTCGTCCTGTCACATTAAATGTCAAAGATATGACAAAGACAGCATGCTGTTTGAGAGCCGCTCAAAGTTAAGTAGCGTTTGAGTATTAGTTGTTTTATTATTGGAAAACTTCTAGTTTCACTATTTTCTAATGTTTAAATATTACTGATTAACTACTTAAATAATAAAAATATATTATCTATAAATACTATAGGTATAAGTACTGCTATTTGTTTTCTCGCAGTCAATGGTAAAAAGTAGAGTACACAACTCGTGAAAAAAAAATGTCATCTCGGTCCTTTGTACCCCTCGCTTTAACTTAGTCCCTCGAATTAAATTCCCTCTTTTTTCACTTGTTGTATAATCTACTATTTCTGTTTAAATATTTTAACGTGATTTTTCAAGAACTAATTTTAATGAGCTTTTTTCGCAAAAGTTAGTACCTACCTAAGTAGTTTTTGATGTAGGTATTAGTATTATTATTGTTTACTCTTCAATGCATAAAAAATATGCCACTCACAGTAATATAATAAGTCTACGGCCACTCATAAAAGTTCTTTCGAAAATTTTAAAAACTTTCCCTAAACAAAACAGCAATGACGTAGGTATCTCATTTCCAAAGGGGAAATTCCAAATTCAATACGTCTAAATAAATAAAGAGGACAGGAGGAGTTTTTGTAATGAAAATCCCAATTTTATTTTATTTTTTAATTAAGGCGCTAAGAAGGGTCAAATCCCAATATTCAATTCAAATTATTGAAAGATTACGCGCGTAAAGCTATCATGGAAAAAATATATAATGTACTTGGAATAATACACAATAGATTTAATTGAAAGCATTTGTAAAAATGTTACCACTTTTGATTTAAAAAAATATACCGTGGACCCTGTTTCTGGTCCTATTTGCAAAATTTCTCGGAAACAGAACATTCGTTTATGTTAAAACCAACACATAAAAATTGGCGATGTTTATACCTTCAATCTTAATTGAACAGATTTTTTTTAACTAACTTGAAAGCGAAGAAATTTAATAAAAACATGTAAAAATTGAGAATTCGGTGCTAGTTCTCAACGCAACCGCCGCGTTGGAACGCGCACTGATTTGAACCCAAAGTGAGTAGAGTTACGTTCGATTTCACACCATCACGGATCGACCCGCTCGGATTGAGGCATGTTAAAGCCTTAATACTACATATTCGGAAATGAGTTCGGATAATGCTTGATGTAAAACTATTATATTCCATATCATACAAACTCCTATTTAATAAGTTTTGAACACAACAATAGCGGCCGGCAGCGGCTCTTGCGAACGTGTTCCCTCGCTTGTAATCAACTTTTTAATTATTTTTTTTAATCGCGAGAGCAGCGATGGCAGTGATGCCTCGCAGCCTACCGCGTTCGTTGACTTGCGGCGCGCCATAGAGAGAAAGTTGTTAATTAAGAGCGCGGGTGATTGGCGATTGTGTAATGGAACGCAACAGGGATGGTATGCGCACAGCATCAGTCGATCGATCTTGAAATTGTTAGGAACGAGTAGAAATTACGTATGAATGGAATGGCATCGAGATAACTTGAATTTTTTAAAGTTCTGTTTGGTCAAGCTTTCAATATTTGATTGAGATGTTATCCATCAAACTGGAAATTAAAAAAGTTCGTATTTTAGTCTACTAGCCTACGCCCGCGGCTTCGTCCACGTGTACAATTAGAAAAATCCCCAGGTAGGTATTCCTTTTGCCCGCGATTTAACAATAAAGCGACCCATTTAAATGATCTCCTTATATAGTGCATGAAAGCTAGAACTACGGAGAGTTCAATCTGTTTCCCAGGATCTACTCACCCGAATTAGTTGAAATATAGCTTAGATTTTAAGTTGGACCCCAATGTACCAAACAGTGAAAATCCCATCGAAATCCGTTTAGCGGTTTTTGAGTTATTAGCGCACAAACATTTAGAATTTACTGTTTTATTACATGTATAGATTTTCAAAGTTGATAGTAAATGTATGTTGATATTGGTTTATCTAAAAAATAATGTAAGTATGATTTTTTCAAGTTATAACCTGGCTCCTACTTAAAAACTTTGCCCAACAAAGTCACTGGCCATTGGCCACAGGTGACCTTTAAAGGGATCCTTAAGAAACTCATTAATCTTGCGAGTGACACCTGAATAGCATTCCAATACAATATGGCGGTTATAGAAGGAAATATCTTCGGCCAACAATGACGTAATTCGCGTCGTATTTGCCGATTAATCGATTTGATACGGTAAACAGCAAAATAGATTCTCGATGTTTAGATTTCTTCTTTAAGTACCTACAAACAATAAAATATTTTTGAATGAATGCGAAAAAAATGAAGAATTTAGGTACCTAAGTATGTATTGTCAACATTCGGTTTATTTCAATTTATTAAGTACATATTTAATTTTTTTTTAGTTTAAACAAAAAGGTACAAATTATTACTTTTGATTGGAAAACATTATTTGGGGAATATAAGCAAGCAGTTTATTTCATACTAAAAATCTAACCAATGAACTTATTTTTCTTATTTTTTTATATCTAGCCATTATAATGATAATTGTTAAAGTCAGTCAATATGCGTATGAGCATGAAGTTATCTACCTACCTATATTAATTTACATCTAAACCACATAATAAATAGGGAATATCGAATATCACAATAATAGTAAGTAACCGCACTATGAAACTATGCGTAAAATAAAGACTGAAACCTTATACGAATTTAATACGTATAAATTCGCATTAATAATACTTTAAATGCACATAATTCATACTTAAAGCAAGACAGGAATAAATTTTGCAATACGATACTTATGTCAAGGACTTAAAGTAGATGAAATGTTATTGCGTACTAACGGTGCATGTTGTTAGTTTAATTGATAAATTAAATGGTTGTATTGTTGAGGAATGGGCGAAGAATTTAGTTATTAGGACGAATTTAATTATTCTGGCCGTGTGGTGTGCGGCAGATTATAAAATTCCTAACCCTTTTTTATATGCAATATAAAATGCATTTAAGGGTCCGTAATAGGAAAACACGTTGTGGGATGTCTCTATATTTTTATATAGAAAACGTAATGTTGCAGCCACAAAAAGACACATAACAAGCTAAGGAGTTTCTTTAGTTGCTACAAATAATAACAAGTATTAAATTGCGCATAAACCTTACAGATGATTGTAAAAAAACCGGCCAAGTGCGAGTCGTACTCGCGCACGAAGGGTTCTGTACCAAAAAACGGCAAAAAAAATCTTCTTTGTTGTATGGGAGCCCCCCTTAAATATTTATTTTATTCTGTTTTTAGTATTTGTTGTTATAGCGGCAACAGAAATACATCATCTGTGAAAATTTCAACTGTCTAGCTATCGCGGTTCATGAGATACAGCTTGACAGACAGACAGCGGAGTCTTATAAGTCTTATAGTAAAGGGTCCCGTTTTTACCCTTTGGGTACGGAACCCTAAAAATCACCAAAAGCGCTTGCGTAGGTCATCTTTTTGGCCTAAATAGCAAAAACTCATTGAATAGCAAAAACTCATCAAAATACACTTTAACGTACTGTGAAGTTGCTTCAATTACTTTTATTCAAGATAAATGTGATAATGATAGTGATAAAAAATAACGAATAGCTAACATCGAAAACGTGCAGAAGTGAGGTTATTTTCCTTACTCTTTCTTTACATTTAAAGAAAAAGATAGAAATAAATATTCCAGCGTAACCGAGCCATAAGATTCGAAAAATGCCAAACAGTTTATAGTCAAATTTTGGCCACCGGGCAAACACTTAATAATAAATGCATATTATGTCATACTTTTATTTCGTCGTCACGTTCACTCGCAACCTTTAATCTAAACAAAGAACATTTTTCTATGCGACATATAAAACCCAACTTGGTACAAAGAAAACCTTGATTAGGCATACTTTCAAAATTTAAAATAAGCTCAGTCAAATCTATTAGTAAGTATTAGCATTGTTTTAAGTTCGATTAAGAATATTTCACGAACTAAACAGCACGCAAATATGGAAAATCGAATTATTTTTATCTCGTTAAAAATACTATTCTATCCAAATTCAACTTTAAATAGTTAGAAACAAAGAAGAGAATTTTTTTACAAAAAAAAACTCCCAGTTTGAACGTGGGGCGTTATTTCGAGGTGCCGTTTTTGAGACTCTGACTGGACATCTAAGTAGAGTTGCCTATCTGTCGCCTGATCGAAGGTTTTAAGTTTAAAATAAGAAAGAGACCATGTTTATGCTTTGACCTAAAAATAAATGGAATTATTAATTGCCAAAATATAGCCAATATTCATTATTAATTTAAAAGATCTAGTTTGGAATTCGTTAATATCAAAGCACGTATGGCAATAATACAACAATTTAACAATGACTTTTAAAAATGTAACTCCTAATAAAAGAAAACTTTATAACAAGTACTGAAAACGTTTTTAATTATCGATGAAAAAGCATATACTTAGGTACCTACTACCTATAGACAAATTTGCTGAAAAGATGATCATTAGTATTACAGGCACGATCGATAGAGCAAGTGGAACCAATAATAAATCTATTATCTTGACACTATAAAAAATACCTTAGCTAGCTCTCTAGTTTTGTGCTTGACAGTTTTCCAAAATAAGAAATAGATTATTAGTTATGTTGTCAATAATTTCGATTTTTTTTTTTACTTTGAATATTTCTTCTAGCGTTGTATGCCCCCTTAACAGCAGAATATATCTTTATGTATGCTAATTAATATAATCTCCATAATTGTATCAAACTGGGCACAATTACTAAGTTCTATTCACCATAAAGTACATTTTATGCGTGATGTATGTTTATTATACTCGCTAAGTATAATATTTATCAGAATCAGGCCATCTTTGGCAATTAAATCTGTAATTGGAGTGGCCAAGCATTTTCTTACGAAGAATGTTGGAAAAACTGCGCATGCGACTACCGTGGCGGGACGAAAGTGGAAAGTGGGTATAGCGTATAGTACACATCTTCAAACCGCTTATTTGGTTCTTATTTGGCTAGAAATTATAGCAAAAGGAAATCATGGGGTCTTTGTAAGTACCTACTTAGTATGTGATTTTTATGGACGAATGGCCAAGCAGTTAAGGCGGTTGTATGACCGTAAGTGGCGCCCTCAGAGGTGTTTATTTAATAAGTTATTAATAGAAAAAGATTATAATAATGTTTTACGTGGAGTTTTTACGGCCCATGGTCTAGTATTTTTAGAAGGTATCACTACATGCCCTCGTAGTCCTTCGTAGAAGTAGATAGCAAATGTGTCAAAAACGGCCACTTTTAGCAGTTTTGCTATCTACTTCTAGCAGTGACTACGAGGGAATGTAACGATACCTACCGTCTAAAAATACTAGACTGTGGGCCCTAAAAATTCCACGTAAAACATTATTAAAATTGTGTATTAGAATAATATTTAAAAAATTCACCGCGGCGCCACTTTCGCTCAGGGTGCCACCTTAAATCAAGTAAAAAGAAAATTTTCATTCTTTTTTATAGAAGGGAAAGTAATTGAAAGAAGGTGAAAGATTTTATAATTTAAAAAAACTAGGTCTGAGAGAATAAAATCTAGCTGAATTTTAGGTCGCAGATAATTTTGGTTCCTTCATTCATTCATTCATCCAAAATACGTTTTTTAAGTGTAAGTCGCAAAGTATTTTCTCGGTTGTGGTCTCAATTTGCAAGTTATAATTTTATATTTTATCAAGTGATATTTAAATTATAACACACGTGTTTAACTAATAATATCTAATCAAAGCAACCGCTAATAGATTCGATTAAAAATGATCGTATAACTGGTTTTTAAAAATGTTGTGTCTGGCAATAAAACCGACTTAACAAATACTTAACCGAAATCACTTATGTAGTAAATTAAGATAAGAATTTTGATTAATTTATACTAATGTGTTACATTATAAACTGTTTATGTAATATCAAAAATATTCACAAGTTAATCACATTCAAATAATATACTACTCCGATGCATATTCCATTTTATTCATACAATCACTAAATACTTTTAAATATTAATAAAATATTATTGAACTAATTAGGAAACCAAAATTATTGCGTTAATTAACACGTTATTTATCCATGTTATTTGGGACGTTATTTAATTTTTATTTTATTCTAGGCACCGCCACCGGTTAAATATTTAACTCTCGACACAGTTTTTTTTAATAAAAACCCAAACTCTCAGACTGAAAAATGAAAAGAGTTCTACTTTTCTTTCATATTACTTTAGGATCGATTTCATAACGAATTTTATCGTTTGTCTATTCAGTTCAGACTTGTATGGTTATACAAAAAATCTGAAAAATTTAAAATCTGATACAAAGAATCAGAATTTTTAACAAATATTGGCGTAGAACTGGCGACATGATAATCTGTTGTCTCATTATACTGATGTAACTGCGATAACCACGCCACGCAAAAAACTAGTTTAAGATAAACCCGTTTGGAACGTTAAGGTTGTATTTCCCGTTACTTATTTATGAGTTATCACTTTTATGTGAACCTGTGTACGACTGCGAATACCTAACTCTACCAAAATTCCGTTGTTTTATAGTTTAAATTAAACTATTTGGTAATCTGTGGTTTCGGTGCTTTTTCTGTGTAAAAAAATACTGGCCAGTAAAACATTTTTTTTACTTCGCCTCATAGAAATAATGTTGCAAAATGGTTTTCCATCGAAATAAACCATTCTAATTTTCGTAAAACTAAATATTTATTACTTATACACCCACCATAGCGGATGGCTGGGTTTATTCGATAATTATTTAATTCATGTCATAGTATCCATTCACCTAATAAACCATCTTCGAAGCCTGTCTAAAGTGCACTGAGATTTGGTTGGATTGGTTTGCATTTATTCTGTGGTTACACTTGTCACTTCCAAGTTTGCTTGCTAGAGGTCTAAGGTTTCTAGGCTTTTTTATGATTATTAAAAATACAAACACGTAATACACCAAAATAGCGATAGTACGTTGGAAGGAACAGTAAGTTTTTCAATACGACTGGAAATACATATGTTTACTCCTTATCTCCAAGGTCAAACTGAATAGTTATTATTAGCTAATGATCTTGACCTTCAAAGGAACCTAACTAGGTATATAATTTGTTGGGTAAACTTGAACCCAGTCTGATGTCCTGGGGTCAACGATTGTCGTTTAAATAATAAAGAGCCTGTAAGCGAAGCCATTGTTTTAAGTCATGAGAATGACCCGACTTTGTATAGGTGCTTGTGCAATGCAGGTATCTGAGTATTCATTTTCAAACTTTAAGCTTATACAATGATTTATAAAAGCATCAATAACTTTGGAATTTATTTAATGAAACTACAATGAGTAAATTATTCTGACTGTTTTATTTTCTTACTCAGTTAAGAGTTATTTAAACAAATGGCAGTGTCTTACTTTAACGAAACGTATAAAAACCTTATACTTATTTATTAGGAATGACTTGCGGGAACTGAATGTTGTCGTATGTATTCGTACGACAACATTTTTCCGTCATAATATTTGAACAGAGACACCTGTAAGAAAGATGTAGTTTAGTCAGTTCTTTTTCTCTGATTATCAGTCAGTAGGTACCTTCATTTTAATTTATTTATAATTGAATGAAGTTTTTACTTTGTAAATGACTCCTTACGGTGTGTGTAGATAAAAGAGTAATCAAAATGATATCATTAACTTTATATCTATTAAATCTGTGTATCATTCTCGATAACAGTTTATCGTGGTACGAACAAAAATAGCACAAAACATGTAACGATAGTTAATAGCGTGTAAAAAAGTAAAAAATAGTCGTACCAAATCAAATTAACGACTAGCAACAAAAACGTCACGCTACTGATAAGATAATTTCTTAATTACATCATTATCACACTAAATTATTTCATAACCAGTCTTTCGAGTAACTAATTAAGTTCATTCAATTCATCACATTCTGAAAATACCGAATTTGCTGTCTCTAAACGGAGCATTCAAGGCTGCAGACAGACTTAAACCTAATACTCTTCTAGTGTCCCTTGGGGCAACAATACCATCGTCCCATAACCTCGCGGTACTGAAATATGGGACACCTTCCTGTTCAAATTTAGCTTCCAACGGCCCCCTAACATTCTTCTCATCTTCTTCAGTCCACTGTCTACCTTCCCTATGTGCCTTCTCCTTCGCAACCAACGACAATACAGTAGCAGCTTGCGGACCGCCCATCACTGAGATCCTAGCATTCGGCCACATGTACATGAAACTAGGAGAATATGCCCGTCCACACATTCCGTAGTTGCCAGCACCAAAACTACCGCCAACGATAACAGTAATCTTCGGTCCTTTGAAGCAACTAACAGCAGTAACCATCTTCGCACCATTTTTGGCTATACCGCCTGCTTCTGCTTCTGGCCCGACCATGAACCCGGTGATGTTTTGTAAAAATATCAGCGGTATCTTCCTCGCAGCACACAATTGAATAAAATGAGATCCTTTTAAAGCGGATTCCGAGTGCAACACTCCATTGTTTCCGATCACACCGACCGCGTGGCCATACAACGATGAAAATCCACACACTAGGGTATCACCGTAGAGTTGCTTGAACTCGTGGAACCTACTTCCGTCTACCACTCTGGCGATTACCTCGCGGATATCGAAAGGTCGCTGAATGTTGGCTCCAACTATTCCATGTAAATCTTCAATATCATGCACAGGATCGTCTGCTGACTGACTGTATATTCTGGTTTTTTGATCATTGTTCCAGTTCAAATTGGCTACCACATTCCTCGCTAAATGTAGAGCATGCTCATCGTCTTGAGCATAATGATCTGTGACTCCAGAACGGCGACAATGTAAATCGGCTCCACCTAAGTCTTCAGCTGACACAGTTTCACCAGTGGCAGCCTTTACAAGAGGTGGACCAGCTAGGAAGATAGTTCCTTGATTTTTAATGATGATACTTTCGTCCGACATGCTAGGGATATAAGCGCCACCTGCTGTGCAAGAGCCCATTACGACTGATATCTGCGGAATCCCTTCCGCCGACATGTTAGCTTGGTTATAAAAGATCCGACCGAAGTGTTCCCTGTCGGGAAACACATCCGCTTGATCCGGTAAGTGAGCGCCACCGGAGTCAACGAGATAAATGCAAGGAAGCCGGCATTCCTGCGCGATCGCTTGCGCGCGTAAGTGCTTCTTTACAGTGACGGGAAAATAGGTTCCTCCTTTAACTGTTGCGTCATTTGCTACTATCATGCAGTCGCGACCGTGAACTTTGCCGATTGCGGTGACGATGCCGGCACTTGGCACTTGACCTTTATACATGTCTGCGGCGGCGAGCATGCTCAGTTCCAATACATCGCTGCCTTCGTCCACCAACCGGTTGATCCTGTCCCTGACGAGTAATTTGCCCCTGGCGGTGTGCCTCTTGACCGCGTCCTCGGGGCCTCCTTTGATGGCCACTTCAGTTTTCTGTCGGAGTTCGTTGACTAGCTCGTCCATTTTCACCTTATTCTCTTGGTAGTAGGGGTCGGCCCTGTTCGGCTCGCTGCCGATGACCGACGCCTGGCCGAGGTGGCGGCATTGCGCGGTCAGCCGGCGTACCCCCCTGACTAGTTTGAGCATTATTGCTGTATAAATAACAAAGCGAAACACGACCGGTCGGCGACTCGCTGCCGCGCCACTGACGATAGCGTGTACCGTTATCTATACGATTAAATCGTACAAAAACAAATTCTTTACGCAGCCGGCCCCCGTTGATAAAAACGCTCATTATGTATGAATGATAATGTGGCACTATTGTCTTCAATAAATTTATGCAATACGGTATGGTGTATCATCGAGATCTTACTGTAGTCTTAAAAATTAATTTCGTAATACATTGCACTAGATAAAGGACAATGATAGCTATTGAAGTACAGCCGCACTATACTCTCAGTTTGGTAAGGTCGTGTTTTGAATAGGTATTCAATCATTGTAGCACGACTTGACCCACTTACGGCTTGAGCGATGAACAACGTACATGCTAAGTAAATACAGCAATTGACGTTTATATTTAAGTACTTTAGCCCTATTCTATTGAACAAAATTAGTTTGATACCCACTACCTAGTTACAAAATTGTTAGACTTTGTAATTAGGAAATATATCATGAAATTAAACACAAAAGAAACTAGCAACACGCGGTGAAATAAACTTGACATAAAACCATTCATGTGTGTAATAATAACGATTCCGCAACTGAACAAACGAACAAAAAATCTGTCTCAAGATTATACTTACGTGTGCCGTATTGCCAAGAGTACCGATGCTGTTATTTTATCAGAGAAATCAAACATACGTGCTATAACGATAAACTTATTATCAGAATCTACGCTTTTCACGTAATCGTCGCACTTTCAAAGGTACTGTCAAATCACATTCATTGTCTTCAAAATGTTAACTAAGTTTTTAAAATGCTATTTCGTAAGCTGCAAAATATTTGGGCTGCCTACATGATCATGGGTATAACCATCGCATCTTCAACTACCGAACATGAATTTTACCTCACTGCGTAAAATTCATGCCACTGGACGCTGCAATCTCGTAAAAATTTGGCCATACTATACATACAGGACAGGCAACAGATGCAACTCGCCTAATATTTTCGTTACACGAATAGGGCATTTTCAGAAAGAGGCATATCGCGAATAAGTCCAAATACGACTACAGGTCATTTCGCGAATAGGTCATTTATCTACAAGCCGTATAATCTGCGCTTACGCAGGCACATGACATGTATAGACTTAAATGTAACTTAGCTAAGAACATTGCTAAGCTATCCAAAAGAGAAGAACCAATTACTTAGTTAAACTTAAGCTAACAAAATATGCTAATAAATTATTTATTTTATTTATTTATTTATTTTATTTATTATATGGACAACAAAACAGATAACAATCATAATACAAACACAAAAAAAAATTAACAATAAAGTTCTGTACCAGATTGAAATCCTACTTATGTTGACACATCATTCCTTTTTGTTTCAAACAGTAATTACCTACGTTTCAAAACATATATATATTTTTAGTACTAACTTTATGTTAAATAATACTGGTTAAGGCCGACTTGGTTAGAAATATTTTTATTTTTATAACACTCACACCTTGCAGAATTTTTACCTGTAATATTGGACCTGCCGTTTTAAAAAAAATAAATGAAGTCCCATTTGTTCCTGAATTTATGAAACTCATTACTTATTTTCATAGGTTTTCTTTTCCGTATTATCTACAGGTGCAATCTTAATCACTAGTGATTATTTCCTCGTCATCACACCGTTTCACTTTCGCGGCGACCCTGCAAGGTGGCAGCACTTTCTTTCCGATGAGACGTGTGATACGAACATTGACATGCTATCTCATTGTTCCGCTATTTATGTAAGACTCATATCTTATGGACAGCCGACACCGTGCATAAAGTCAAGTCACACTACCTAGGCAAATAACTTCGTATTCTTATAACTTATTACTGCAAAAGTTAAATCGTTGTCTTATTTTTTAATCTAAACCGTAACATCTTTTAAATTCAGATAAACAGAAATAACAGAAGAACATCGTAATAAGAAGGCAAAACAATTGGCAAAATGAAGATTAAATACATGTAACGCTCAATTGGTTTAACTATTATTCCGATTCACTAACACCGCCGGCAAAACTAACAGTTAAAATGATAAAGATTATCCAACGTTAAGGCTGCTCAAAGCGTATAATTGACACACAAAGCCAAAACGTGTACGATCAAACGCTAACGAGTAGTTTATTACAGTTATAAAAGGCTAAATTATTACATTTTAGTATTAAAAATTATTTAATCGTTATAGTTTTGTAATGCGCATATTCATTACGAGATTTCACACTCCAAATGGTCAATGTTTCGAGATACGATCTTTCGACATGCGAAATGTTAATTCTTTTCATATTTATCAGTTTTACATATTAAAAAGTTTGAAATTATGAGTAATATTTTTAGTAGTGTCTAATTATGTATAATTAATAAGTGTTTTTCAACATCGCACATACTTGTTTTACATTGCGCATATGAATGTTAAAGACTTCACAAATATGACGCAAGAAAGTTATCAAAATTTCTAAGATAATTAAAAAAAAATACTAAAATCATAATTTTATTACAGGATCGCGATGAACAAACCAAATTGGAGATGAAACACCGACAAGAAGAAGATGATTTGTACAGAAAATTCTCAAAACACCGTGAAGAAGAGAACAGAAGGATACGTGAAGAAATACAGGTAACGTTACCTTAGAATTTAGAATCTTGATAATTATAAATAAGTATATTTTGTTACGCAACCGCCTCTGTGGTCTAGTGGTTCGCCCACCCGTGTAAGACGCAGAGGTCCCGGGTTCGATTCCCAGGGGGGGTACAATTTGTACTCGGTTTGGTTGGTGGTAGGGCTTATTTCATGTCCGCCTGGCTAGCTACCACCATCTTACCTAAGTCTGACGCCATAATAACAATTAAAAATTGTTGTGTTCCGGCAGTTAGAGGTAAGATAGCCAGTATTCCGGGTGTAGTGCGCTTCCACCTTCGGCCTTATCGTCATTTAACATCAGGTGAGATAAAGGCCAAGCACTATCCCGTTGTGTATAAAAAAAAACCGGCCAAGTGCGTGTCGGGCCACGCGCCGTAGGGTTCCGTAGTTACCTTATACCATACCATATTTAAAACCACCTATCATTTTTTGTCTGCAAAAATAACTTTGTTTTTCACAGTGTTGGTATGAATGACAAAGTTATATTTGCGGTTTTGGAAAATGTGCTATATCTCAAAAACGAATTACTATATCTCGTTCAAACCAATTTTGGTTGAAAGTTTTTATTAAGATCTACAGCATATGTTTTTTTTAGATTTTTCACTCTCTTATTTCAAAAGTTAAAGGGGGGGGACACACATTTTACCACTTTGGCGGTGTATATCTTTCAAACGGTTGACTTTGAGAAAAAGTTGTCTTAGAAACCTCAATGTAATTTTTAAAGACCTATCTATAGACACCCAACACGTGTTGGTTTGAAGAAAAAAAATTTTTTCAGTTTCAGTTCCATGTATGGGGAGCCCCCCCTTAATCTTTTATTTTTCTTATTTTTGTATTAAATTCGTTAAGCGGTTAACAGAATACATCTACCTACCAAGTTTCAACTGTGTAGTCTTAATACTTTCGGAATAAAGTGGCTGTGACATACGGACAGATAGACAGACAGACAGACAGACATGACGAATCTATAAGGGTTCCGTTTTTTGCCATTTAGGCTACGGAACCCTAAAAAACCATACTCAAATAGATTAAAATTAAAAAACCGGCCAAGTGCGTGTCGGGCCACGCGCAGTAGGGTTCCGTAGGTACATTATACTATACCATATATTAATACCGCTATCATTTTTCGTCTGAAAAAATAACTTTGTTTTTCACAGTGTTTGTATGAATGACAAAGTTATATTTGCGGTTTTGGAAAATGTGCTATATCTCGAAAACTAATTACTGTATCTCGTTCAAACCAATTTTCGTTGAAAGTGTTTATTAAGATCTATAGCTTATATTTTTTTTAGATTTTTCACCCTCTTACTTTAAAAGTTAAAAGGGGGGGACACACATTTTACCACTTTGGCGGCATATTTCTTTCAAACGGTTGACTTTGAAAAAAAATAGTCTTAGGAACCTCAATGTCATTTTTAAAGACCTATCTAAAGACACCCCACAAGTATTGGTTTAATGAAAAAAAAAAATTTTTAGTTTCAGTTCCATGTATGGGGAGCCCCCCCTTAATCTTTAATTTTTTTTATTTTTGTGTAAAAATCGTAAAGCGGTTTACAGAATACACCTACCTACCAAAATTCAATTATGTAGTCCTAATACTTTTTGAATAAAGTGGCTGTGACATACGGACGGACAGACAGACAGACAGACAGACATGACGAATCTATAAGGGTTCCGTTTTTTGCCATTTTGGCTACGGAACCCTAAAAAGACATGCTGACATCTGGCGGTTTCATTACTAGTTGCCCATATTATTTTACCATATAAAACCTATTTCAGAACGAATGGGAAAGAGAGCTGGAGCGCCTGACGAGCCGGTTCCAACAAGAGATTCAGGTGAAAAAACGGCGACCGGACGCGGAGATCGGCGCGCTTACACTGCGACACCAGCAGGAGAGGGACGACTTAGAGAAGAATATGACACTAAGGAGAGATAAGAAGAAAGAGAGCCTAACTAGGAAGATGTTGGAACATGAAAGGTTAGTAAAATAGCTGGTCCATATTGTAAGCGAAGGCCAGATATAAAGATAGGCGCGTTTGTACTGTACCTACGCTACCAGCAGGAGAGGGCAGACTTGGAGAAGAATATGACACTAAGGAGAGATAAGAAGAAAGTGAGCCTAACTAGGAAGATGTTGGAACATGAAAGGTTAGTAAAATATCTGGTCCATATTGTAAGCGAAGGCCAGATATGAAGAGGCGCGCTGACACTACGCCATCAGCAGAAGAGGGCATGCAGACTTGAAGTAGAATAATATGAGGAATAAGTAGGGATAAGAAATAAGAGTCTCACTAGGAAAATTGTGGAACAACATGAAAGGTTATTGGAAATTTGGAATACCTCGTCTTCGTACATAATGTAAGCGGAGTCCATATGCGAATTTCGGAGCTTGACGATCTTTATGGTAAAATTACTCACAGACAAATTCAGATATAATTTTTGAACCTTATTTTAGAATCTTTAAGTATCGGCAACCTCATCTCTCACTTCGTCTCTAAACTCGTTTGAGGTCTCATGCAAACTCCTGTAAAGACAGGCCGAATAGGTACTAATATTTCGCTGAAATGGGTTTTTTGAAATTTTATTTGCAGACCATAAGCTGCCAATGTGTTTGTACCTCACAAACAAACTTTGATCAATCCAATTGACAAATAAGATTTGCCTGAATTTTGGGTGTAAAACCATGATTTATTTTATTTCACTAATCACCAGTATTTTCCATGCAGGGCTGCAACAGCGGCACTAGTAGAGAAGCAAAGCCATGAGATGATGGAACTGATCCAGGAGCGTCGCTCGGAGTACATGGCAGAATCTTCCCTATACCTGGACGGGGAAGAAGCTCCTCCGTACCCCTCCCGCGCGCCCGCCCCGCAGCCGCCCCTCGTCTCCAAGTTCCACATCTATACCGACCCGGCAGAGTTTGCTGATGTGGACAAAATAGCTATTTCGGTAAGTTTAAGCTGGATTTGAAAGATTTATTGTAGCAGAGTAGACCGACCGACCGTCGTCGTAGGTCGTAAAGATAGTAGTCACAAAATGTTCTCGAGCTTAATTTACTACATAGATTTTTAACATTATACAGCCGGTCAGAATTAATAATGTCATTATCTCCCACCTAGTTCAAGCGTTTCGCTTACGGTCTACTGTTTAACCTGGCATTTATTGGTAAATTTGAACCCACAACAGGAAATATTCGTTATAAAGTCAGCTTTTTCCCTTTTGGGAAGAACTTCTTCGAGGTAGATGGCTGCGTTGGGGTTCACAGCCTAACACTTTGGAACATGAGTTGCTAGTGAGACAAAATCTACTTGGTCCCTAACTTAAATAACTTTTGTAAAGCTTTACCCATCAGGCGATGAAAGTCTTTAATAATTCTTGTCATAAGATTAGTTATTACAACTTTCCATCTTCCGATGGTAACTCGATACTTAACCACTATTTGAATGAAAACAATTATTATTTTATGTTCTGCGGTCTATTCCACGTTCCATTATATTTAACAGAACAACTGACAGTCTTCTTTAATGTGTAATAAAAGTTATACCGTTCTATTCAATTAACTTGCTTCAACATTTTCATTGCTTCTGCTAAGTACTTTTCTACACTTTGTCATAGAATGTAAAACCAACCTAAACATATTATTTAAAAAAAACTGAAACAAGTTTTCACTCTCGAAATGTTTTTAATTAAGTAGGTAGGAACCTATACACAAGAAACTACTTTTTTGCAAAAACTTTAGGGCACAGTCATATCTGCATATTACTTGTCTTACAGGGGCTCCTAGGCATAACACAAAGGCACTAAGTATTATTTACTTTAGAAGTGCTTGGTAATCTAAAGTATTTTTCTTTCTTTCTTATCGTATGAGGATAAGTGGCCACCTCTGGTGTTAGAGTCTATCAAACCGCCTGTAAGGCCTCTGACGTGGCTTAACGACTGTTTTAAGATGACAACAGCCGGGACCGACGGTTCAACGTACCCTCCGAAGCACGGAAGCGCTCAGTTGTAATGCCACTTAACGGTCACCCAAACACCTTTTTTAATATAGTGAGGGCAAATACAATCTTTAGGTATACCATACCTGGTATGCTGGGATCGGTCAGTTAGCAGGAAGCCACTCCTGGTCTGTCTCTCGCCGCCCCCGGGTCCCCCGTCGAGCCTGAATAATAGGCTCGGCGGCAGATCCGAGGGGTTCTAACCTCTCCCCAGAGGGGGGAGAGGAAGAGAGCCTCCTCCCGATCTCCCCATAAGGTTAGCCACTCAGATGGGCTGACCAGATGGGATGATCGAGAGCAGGCACCACTACCAGCTAAACCCCTCACTACTTGCTCTCTCTCTGTCAATCAGTCACGGGGGATTTGGTAACAGTCACCCCTTTGACTAGACGGGTGGCCTGGCTATCCGGGCCCAAGACGGTGGGAGACGACTGGTCACCCAGACACCTGGCCGGACCGAGCGTTGCTTAACAAACGTGATCGAGCACGATGAGTCTGTCAAATTCCGCCATCATAAGTGCTCCAATGAGTTATTTGTGAACTGCTTCCAGGTGGCGCAAGAAGACCAAAAAACCTTCACCGACCTAGTCCGGCAGCTAGTGGGGAGGTGCGCGACGGACGTCGAGAAGGCGCGCACGATATTCCGCTGGATCACCGTCAAGAACCTGAACAACATACAGTTTGATGATAACCTAAGAGGAGACTCGCCTTTAGGCCTCCTTAGGGGTATCAAACACGGGACTGAAAGTTACCACGTACTGTTTAAGAGATTGTGCAGGTAAGCTGAAGTTAATAAATCTTAATTTCTGATTATCATCAATGATTAAACTAGAGAAAGTAACTGAAAGCTAAATAGTAATGTTTGGATTTAATATTGCAATAGGCATGTTGACTATTTTGTTATTTTATGTTACATAAATTACCCCTAAAAAAAAGAAACATTTGTATAAGAATTATTACGCTAGCATGAAAACTGCCCGAGATATCACATTTTGAAATGCACAAAATTGGACTCACTGGAAAACGTTCCATAATAACGGCTACCATGTTATGACGTCACGCCTTCCTACGTTGTATGCAACGCGTAGGAAATTTGTTCGGCAGCTATATTAAATATTGTGTTTATCAAAATTTGCTATAAATTTTACGGACTAATTAAATGTATTATTTATTTTAACAAATTTTATACTTTTTAAATGGACTTGTCCACCCAACTTTGAAGGGTCATAAAACAAATAATACGCAATATATAAAACCAAGAGGTAGGTGTATACAAGCTACTCCAAAAGTTTGATATGTTTACGATTTTTATTAATATTTCGTTATTTCATTCATAAGTCAACATCCCTATTAACGCTGAGTACAGTACGAGGCAAATATATTGAAATCGGGTGGAGATTGCGCGGAACACGTATTTTGGGCATGCGTTAGCGGTGAGGGACGCGGGCGGCGGGAGAGGGGCGCGCGCTATTGGTCGCTCACAAGAGCACATGCGCGAACTTATCCCCACTTTATCGAAAAAATATCAAGATATATGCCTCGAACTGTAGGTACCGATTGGTACACGTGATAGTACTAATGCTAAAGTCGAAACGCAACGTATTAGTCAACACTGAAGAAAAAATAAATGCCTCGTGCAGAACTGCGGACCATTTTAGCTTATCCCTTAGTGCTCGTTTACGGAGACGCGGGGCGTCGCGCGTCGCGTGCAGCGGCGCGGCCCGCACTAAATTCAAACATATGGCGTTGTATGAGTGTGTTTACGGAGAGGCGATTTTACACGCGTTTGCTTGAAATGGGGCGGCGCCCGCGACGGCGCCCGCGGCGGCGCCCGTGACGGCGCTCGCGACGGCAACTCTCGATGAAGCGATTCCCGCGGCCGGCGGAACCTTCTGTCTCTCGCTAAACTAAAACTAAAATTAGTCGATTTGATTGAGCGCCGCCCCCGCCCGCCGCAGCGGGGCAAGTCGCGTGCATCGCTAGCCGTTTGAAGATTCACCGCGGGCAAAGTCGCGGGCGACGCCACGCCCCACGCGACGCGTCTCCATAAACAGCATCATATAGTGCCATATGTTTGTGTTTACGCGTGCGATGCTAAAGTGCCGCTTCACGCGCCGCCTCTCCATAAACACAAAAAACGTCCGACGCGCCGCGAGAGGCCCCGTCGCACGCGCCGCCTGACGCCCCGCGTCTCCGTAAACGAGCACTTAGTGTACAAATAAATCTCTAGCACCACGGATATCTCCCATCAGGGCTAGCAGAGCCTAAAGGATTCCCATGGTTCTTTGTTGTGTAAAGAGTTAGCTACATAAGTTGTCTGCTACCTTCTTCATCAATTCACAGATGTCTTCTTTACTTTTAGCTTTATAGATAACAGTGATGAGAGGACTGATGGAGGTTCAATTAGATGTAATCCTGAATGACTAACCTTCATTTTCTCCCCAGCTACGCAGGTCTGCACTGCGTCGTAATCAAAGGATACAGCAAATCCGCGGGCTACCAACCTGGCGTCCGCTTCGAGGATAACCGGTTTAGGAACTCCTGGAACGCCGTGTATGTAGCAGGGGCGTGGCGGTTCGTGCAGTGCAACTGGGGCGCGAGGCATCTCGTCAACGCCAAAGACGCGCCTAAGCCTGGGAACAGAGGGAAGAGTGATAGTTTGAGGTAAGCTTAGAAATAAGACTAATATACATACTATAGAAATAAAAATTACCCTTATGTAAGTGTAGCATAATACGCTCGAATCGAAGTACTTTTGAAGAAACCTTATTACACATCAGTAGAAATGATGTAATATCGACCACACTGGTGCTTTACCACTTCTAAGGTTAAAATTGCTTGCACGCCGTGTCGCCACTTAAGCCTTTAAAAACCGCCACTTTTTTGAAAAATTTTTTTTTTTATAATCAACTGCATAGTGGAAACCCTAGATCTAAGTTGTGTTTTTCTTTTGCCTTTGCCCATCAATATGATTAAGAGTCCCCGCAAACTACAGACCAAACTGTTGGCCGATAGTTGGGTCGGGCCTTTAATCAGTATGAAGAAGTATGCATGTGCGCATATTACAACGATTTGGTATCGGCCGACGTTTCATATAAAAACCAACTATCGGCCGATAGATAGTCTGTAGTCTGCGAGGACGGTGATTATCGAAAACTATAGTCTATTTGCGTCTAGGATCGCCACTTCACAGTTTTCCATACAAATAAAAAACTAGTTATTATTTAAACACCCTGTATAAGACGTTCCTTACCCAGATACGAGTACGACGACCACTACTTCCTGACGGACCCTCGCGAGTTCATCTACGAGTTCTTCCCGCTGCAGGCGGACTGGCAGCTGCTCAAGACACCCATCACGCTGCACGACTTCGAGGAGCTGCCCTTCGTGCGCTCGCTGTTCTTCCGCTACGGGCTCTACTTCAGCGACCCTAACACTAAGGCTGTTATGTATACTGACTCCACAGGTAAGAAACGATAACTCCAGAAGTAAACATTTCTTTTTGAATCATAATTTGACGACCTCTTACAACAGAGCCCCTCGTAACACTTGGCGTAGAATGGGGTTTTAGAGAAACCAACATCTAAGTTATACCTTAGGTACTACCTACGGTAATGTAGGTATAGCATAAAAGTTGCTGAAGTCTCCCAACACCCTGCACGACTTTGAGGAGCTTTCTTTCGAGCGCTTGCTGTTATTCCGCTACGAGCTCTACTTCAGTGACTTTACCACTAAGGTACCGACTCTACAGGTAACAAGCTGAAAATTTTAAAATTGTAACTCACTTGTAGCTGCCCTTCGTATGCTCGCGTTCTTCCGCTACGGGCTCTACTTCAGCGACCCTAACACTAAGGCTGTTATGTATACTGAGAAAACTAAGAAACGATAACTCCAGAAGTAAACTTGAATCATAATTTGACAGGCTCTACAACAACAGAGCCAGTAACACTTGGCGTAGAATGGCGTTTTAGAGAAATCAACATCTAAGACTCTTTACTACACTACCTACGATAATGTATAGCATAAAAGTTGCTGAAGACGCCCATCACCCTGCACGACTTTGAGGAGCTGCCCTTCGTGCGTTCGTTGGTCTTCCTCTACGGGCTCTACTTCAGTGACTCTAACACAGGGATTGATATACCGTTAAAAAAAATAACGATACAAAAAAAATTACGTTAAAAATACCGTTAAAACAGTTTATCGGTAAATTTACCGGTAAAAATAACGTTAAAAATATTGTATCGTTAAAATTACCGTTATATATAGCGTTAAACTTTAGTACCGGTAAAATTATCGGTAAAAAATTAACGTTATTAATTGGAATAACGTTAATTTTAATGTAACGGTAACAAAAAGTAAGAAATAACGTTAAAATTAACGTTATTTACTGAAATAACGTTTGTTCTTCGTAATAATAACGTTTCTTCTTATGTAACGAATTCTTGAATGTATGTTGCAGGTGCGGCGACTATGCGCATAGCCATGCCGGCACACATGCAGAGCTCCCTGATCTTCCACTACAACCTCAAGTTCTACGACACAGAAGGAGACGGGTTCGACGGCGTCAGTCTCAAGAGATTCGTTATGCAGGTAAGCAATCTGCTTACTCCTTACCTAAAACTTAATAACACCAATATGCTCTAGGCAATCTAGGCATTATTTTTCTGAAAAGTTACCTGTCACTTCCATGTCTTCTGTTTGTCAGAATAGATTATGCTTCAATAGCAGACTAGCATTTACATTTCTCTATGTAGACTAGTGAAGTCGCTAGCTAAGGTTGCAAACCATAAAGGCAGTGGTTTGCTTGCAACTTCATGGTTAGCAGCTAGCACGCTGGTTGGGGTCTTGTGGCCTGCACTTTATTCATTACAAATTAATAGCACTACTTATAGCGTCATGATAACTAGATAACTATAGTGGGGCAACTTGGCCGTGTTGTCAGGGCGACGATGAGGTCGAGCCCCACATACCTTCGGGATGCATAAACGCATGCCGCATCCTACTCATGGAAAGAAGGGGCCCTCCCCTGAACAATCTGGTGACCACTCCAGAAACATGACTTTTTTTTCTACTGTCCTTCAAAACTCCAGCGCGGCTTTAGACTATAAAAAATAACGAAGATGAGGTGAGGTGCGGGCAAGGGTACGAACAAAAACGGGTTAAACAGGCCCGCCACGTACATAGCTTCATTTCTAAAGTGCGGAGTGTAGGAATGAAGTATGGTAGTATGGCGGTATGGGTAGAATGGCATGGTATGGGTTAGGTAGTATGGAGAGAGGTATGCCACTGATAGGAAGGCCAAATGCCAAATGGAAGATATTTCACGTGCCGGACTACAGCTGCGCCACAAAAAAAAAAGTTGGAAATCTGACATTTTGACTATGCCATGATGAAGTCTATAGTTTGTCGGAGTTTGTCGCCAAAAACCAGAGTTTGTCGGTCTTCCGTTTAGGAGATACATGTGGCTCAGCTGTAGAGACGTCTCTACAGCTGCGCCACACAGATCTCGAAAACGGAAGGTCGTAGCGAAAATCTGATTACTTGTATGTATAGCCGTTAGTTTGTCGGAGTTTGTCGCACAAAAACCAGAGTTTGTCGGTCTTGCGTTTAGGAGATACGTGTGGCGCAGCTGTAGAGACGTCTCTACAGCTTAGCCACACAGATCTCGAAAACGGAAGGTCGTAACAGAAATCTGATTACTTGTGTGTGTAGCCGGTAGTTTGTCGGAGTTTGTCACCAAGAACCAGAGTTTGTCGGTCTTGCGTTTAGGAGATATGTGAGGATACGCTGTGGAGACCTTTCTACCTGAATCTTGAGAACGGAAGGTCGTAGCGATAATCTGATTAGTCATATCTATAGTCGGTAGTTCGACCGAGTTTGTCGCCAAATATCAGAGTTTGTCGGTCTTGCGTTTAGGAGATATGTGAGATTTTCGCTACGACCTTCCGTTCTCGAGATCCAGGTAGAAATATCTCTATAGCATATCCCCACATATCTTCTAAACGTAAGATTGACAAACTCTGATTTTTGGTGACAAACTCCGACAAACTAATGCCTACACACTCGAGTTATCAGATTTTTGCTACGACCTTCCGTTCTCAAGATCCAGGTAGAAAGGTCTCCACAGCGTATCCTCACATATCTCCTAAACGCAAGACCGACAAACTCTGTTTTTTGTGCGACAAACTCCGACAAACTAACGGCTATACATACAAGTAATCAGATTTTCGCTACGACCTTCCGTTTTCGAGATCTGTGTGGCGCAGCTGTAGAGACGTCTCTACAGCTGAGCCACATGTATCTCCTAAACGGAAGACCGACAAACTCTGGTTTTTGGCGACAAACTCCGACAAACTATAGACTTCATCATGGCATAGTCAAAAAGTCAGATTTCCAACTTTTTTTTTGTGGCGCAGCTGTAGTCCGGCACGTAGATATTTCTCCGGGCTGGGTGATATTAGCCCGGGGACCGCGGTCCAACCAATGATGATTGAAAGTTGTATATATGCTGAGTCGCTGAGTGAACTCCGATAGCGAGATGTAGGTTCTCCATATATTCTCCATACTACGAGATGCTATTCCGTACTATTATTCATGTTTCTGATGCTAGCGCCATCTAGTCACACGGTGACGAATCTTGTTGTAACCGTGTGTTGGTTATGTGCGGCGTAGGTAGATGCCGCCACACGGAGTTTCCCTGGCCAGACTGTGAGCAATGAGTATGATAGCACTGTTCTGTTGCAGTCGGTGGTAGGCAACGTGGTGTCGTTCCGCGTGCACGCGCCGTGCAGCGGGGCCTTCCTGCTGGACATATTCGCCAACGCCGTGACGCCGCGCGAGTACCTCACCGGCGAGCCCATGAAGTTCAAGAGCGTCTGCAAGTTTAAGGTCGGTCCAATAGTGCCCGTATTATGAACTGTGCTGGAGCCAACATTTAAACAAAGCACCTAAAAAGTACTTTATCGCTTACAATTTTTATAAATACAGTGGCAGTCACGTAATTAAAGTACCAGTCGATTTTCGCCTTAATGTCTTTACATTTAAGTTTGAAATTGATTGAATTTGAATACCCTGTCACCATGACAGGGTATTCAAATTTAATCAATAAAAGAAAAGTAGGTACAGTCAAAGGTATATGCTGGACTTGGTAGTCCATACCTTTGACTGTATTCGCTGAATGTAAGGCGAAGAATTCCAGCTTCAACATTACTATTGTATTTCTTTCATTTGTTCACATTGATTCGCCTTTTAATCACAATTTAATGAGACTCTTCTGACCAAAAAATTAAGTCTATGATCACGGTACGAGACAATCTTCTTGACACTTTTTCAACGGTGCGGATAAGTTCGCGCATGTGCACTTGTGAGCGACCAATAGCGCGCGCCCCTCTCCCGCCGCCCGCGTACCTCACCGCTACGTATAGCCAAAATACGCGTTCTGCGCAATCGCTACCCGATTTCAAGATGTTTGCCTCATACACATCATGAAATTTAAACATTTGGTTCCCGCAGTGGGTGATTCTACTCATGATTACAAGCAACTTTTACTATGGGGCCAACTCTGATATCGCGAAAAAATAATAAGCTGTTCCATACATTAAGGTCGAGTAGCTATTGCGCTTTTGTATGGAACAGCCGATTATTTTTCGCGATATCAAAGTTGGCCCCATAGTAAAAGTTGTTTGTAATCATGAGCTTGGAACCACCCCAATGCGGGAACCAAATGATTAAAATTTCAGCGTGTATACCACGTTTCAACCCTCGTTTCATTTCCAGATCTGCTGTGCAGAGCTGCAGACAGTGATGGTCCCGCTGCCGGACTGCGCGAGTGGCGAGTGGGGGCCTACCAAGGCTACCAGGCTCTTCGGCCTTGTACCTATCACTCACCAGGTAAATTATCAACCAACCTAGAGATATACCTTACAAGTACAACAAGGATAAACAAACTAGACAGAGATAGTAAACATTTTTTCAAAGTTGCCATACGTCTTATAAATTTATATCTCTACTCGCCTCGGGAACAGGGGCTCTATTTTGAATCGCTCGGCTGGCGTCGAGCGCTCTTTTCTACTGATTTTCGTTCGACATCTCATACATTTGTCGAACGAAAATCAGTAGAAAATAGAGCTCGACGCCAGTCGATCGATTCAAAAATAGGGCCCCAGATCTTTTTTCTCGATGAAAGGTACCCTTTGTACTTTTCAGTACCCCTCACAACTTATATGCATTTTATTACAATTTACGTTTTAAGTGTCAAGCGTATTTAAGAGATAGTTATTCAGTTTCATAGACTGAACACCCCCCGAAAATTTGTCACGTGACTTTAAAATCAAATCGTCGCTTGATGTAGGAGGCGCTAGTGTTCACGGGTCGCGAGCTCGAGATTCAGTTCCAATATCGCGCGTGTTAGCCGACTTTATGGCGACGTGCGAGGCACACTTTAATATAGCCTTTGACTAGCGCCGCGCCACTAATTTAATATAACCTATAATAGTCCAGTAGTCAGGTTATTTTACCTGGAAATAATTCATCATCATCAATGAGGAGAAATGAGGAGATCCGCAGGCGAATAAAGTAACCGACATCGCTCGAAGGATTGCTCAGCTGCAGTGGCAATGGGCTGGGCACATAGCGAGAAGAACCGATGGCCGTTGGGGCGGAAAGGTTCTGGAATGGCGACCGCGCACCGGACTCGGCTCCGTGGGTAGCCCCCGACAAGGTGGACCGACGATCTGGTGCGCGGTCGCGGTGCGCCGCTGGATGCGGGCTAAGCAGGACCGAGCGTCGTGGAGATCCGCGGGGAAGGCATACCCAGCAGTGGGTGTCGTGCGGCTGATATGATGAAGGGCTGTTACTATACATTAAAACAATCTTGAATCTTGAATTTTTAGCTGAGTGGAGTATACCGACCTGACTACTGGACTTTAACTAGAAGATTGCCAGCCTTAAAAAACTTTTCCGCTTGACGCAGTACAGGGCTAGATTCGCTGAGCTGACGGCGAACTTCCAGTAGTGGACAGTCACACAAGATAAAATTATAGTTTAACGCTTATAGAAGGCGCTAGAGTGCGCGGATCGTGAGCGCGCGCGACATGCGGAACTGGACATCGAGCTCGCGGCCCGTGAACACTAGCGCCTCCTACAGGGGCAATATAATATATAACGTATTTTTTGATAGAAATCAAAAAATACGCGAGTCGCGAGTTATTTTTTTGGTATTATAAAAACTATTTTATTTATATTGCCCCTGTAGGAGGCGCTAGTGTTCACGGGCCGCGAGCTCGATGTCCAATTCCGCATGTCGCGCGCGCTGGCCGAATTTAACTAGCGCCGCTAAACTTTGCCGCAATGTAAACCAAATTGTCATGACAATTGACAAATTTCCACGCTTACGCATCCGGTGTGTTTCGCACTTTAATTTATAAAGTGCGAAACACACCGGATGCGTAAGCGTGCACGTGCACGTAGACGTACCATGACATTGTAATATCTGAAACTTTTTAGGGTCCTGACCCCCTAGCCGAAGTAACATTTGCAAATCTTCGTTATCGCTTCGCTTTCGAAACATGGGATTGACATTAAGTTTCGTTAACTATCGAATTTCGAAACGTCAAATCCATACATTTTTCGGAACGAAGCGTTAGCGAAAATTTCTAAATGTGACATTGGCTACAGGCTCTGCCTGCCTAGCATGACCGATTCATATCGCGTGATATAGCATTTTATCGACACTCAACTGTCAAATTTCTTTGTCTTTTTGACAGTTAAACGTGATAAAACGCTATATCACGCGATATAAATCGGTCATGCTAGGCAGGCTGGTCTTTTAAAAAAATGAGCTGGTTGCGAGTTCAATGTTTTTTCTGGTATTATATAAATGCAATTTTATATTGCCCGTGTAGGAGGCGCTAGTGTTCGCGGGCCGCGAGCTCGAGATCCAGTTCCGCATGTCGCGCGCGCTGGCCGACTTCATGGCGACGCTGCACAAGAACGGCGTCGACGAGAAGCGCCTCTCCAAGTACGTGCACCAGAACGTCGCCGACGACATCGTCTCCTTCTACATCACCTTCCCTGAAGAAGGTATGTCGACTCTTTTGTAAGATTTAAGGTCGCTGTAGGTATACGTAACGTGTTTTTTTCCGGACGGAACGGGACGGGGACGGAACTGGGCGATTTTTTGACATCGTTGCATTTAGAAAAAATAAGAAATTAAATAAAGGTCGCTGTATCCGGGACGGAAAAATACCTCGGATGAAACGGAGACGTCCTGTGCTCAATATATTTTTCCCCGTTCCGTCCATGTCCCGTCTGTGTAATAAGCAAAATATAAGCGACGAGAACACGGACGGGACATGGACAGAACGGGGAAAAATATACTCGACGAGAACACAGACGGGACATGGACGGAACGGGGAAAAATATACGCGACGAGAACACGGACGGCACATGGACGGAACGGGGAAAAATATACGCTACGAGAACACGGACGGGACGTGGACGGAACGGGGGAAAAATATGGAGCACAGGACGTCTCCGTTCCATCCGAGGTATTTTTCCGTCCCGGATTCAGCGACCTTTATTAAATTTTTTAGACATACTGCTAAACACTGAACGGAATCATACTTTTCAAGGGCGATTTCCCACTAAGTCCGTCCGTACCGAGGACGGCATAGAAAACTGTTCTTTATCATTTCATTCAAATACAAGGCTACTTCGGCCGAATTCGAATAGGACGCAGTGCGTAAACCTTCTAATTGCTTATATTATAATGGGGATAGGAAATTATCAGTCAGACAGCTTTTATGTCTATGTGAACGGATTCGGATTGGGATCGGAAGCAGTGCGGAAACACTCAAGCGGACCTATCAACAAAAGGGCAAAAGACTTGTGGCTGTCCTTAGTACACGCGCGGCCGCGTGCGCGATGCACCGCGCAGAATGCACGCTTAGACTCCTATTATACACACATCAACTTTGGGATACAGGTGTTATTTTCATACAAACAAGGTAACTTTGAAGCCTTGGTTTCCAGCCAGGAATGTACTGTGCTGTGATCTGATGATGGCTATCTAGGGTGTGAATGGAGGAGATTCAGATCGCTATACACACCCAACTGATCTGACCATTTTAACAGGTTAAAGGACATATTTAAAAAAAACCGCGAAAATAGCATGAAAATGTATGGAAATCTCAAAACACTGACCCATTAATCTTTTAGAATGCTGATCAGATCGGTTGGGTGTGTATAGCGATCTGAATCTCCTTTATTCACTCCCTGGATAGCCATTATCAGACCACAACACGGTACATCCCTGGCAGGAAACCAAGGCGTCAAAGTTATTTGTATTAAAATAACACCTGTATCCCTAGACAAAGTTGATGAGTATAGAATCAAACTCAAACTCGAACCTCTGCTTGAGTACAGTTAGAAAGGGATGGTGCTATTCATCGCATATAGCGCTTTCTCATATAGGCGAAGGCGTTTTAGTCGTGGCGGGGCCTATGCGCGGCGTATTCCGTGCGTTTTTCATATTCATATATGTATGAATGATATGAATGAAATGATACGCTACTGTCGTGCGTTGGAAGCGCGTCTGTCATATGTATGGATATGACAGACGACGTACGGCTTACGCCGCGCTTATTACGGCCACGACTAAAACGCCTAATGTGAAAGCGCTCTTAAGACTACGGTTTCGATGCATGCTACTGCGACAAATTCAATAACAGAGTCTATAATTTAACCTAAATTTTTCTTATTTTCAGGTCAATACGGTTTAGACATCTACACGAGGGAACGCGGAGGGCCCACAGCGATCCACCAAAATGGCTCCACAGAAAAGGAGAAACATCTTTTAACACACTGCTGCAAATACCTCATCAACAGCAGCAAAAGAAATTAACAATAAGGAGAAATACGGTACGAGGCAAATATCTTGAAATCGGGTGGGGATTGCGCGGAACACGTATTTTGGGCGTGCGTAGCGATGAGGGGCGCGGGCGGCGGGAGAGGGGCGCGCGCTATTGGTCGCTCACAAGAGCACATGCTCGAACTTATCCCTACTCCGTCGAAAAATTTCAAGATATATGCCTCGTACTGTACAATGCGATTAAATATGACAATAGACAGTGATCCGCTGCAACTTCACTTGAGAATGTATGGCAAAGAGAAAATTTACCGGAAATACGTCGTTTTGTACCGCAAGCCTTCGTGAAGTTGGTGACTTCTGTTATACATTGTTAAATTAATCGCATTGTGTGTGTTTCAAGTAACAATGGTATTTGTATGTAAAAGTACATGTCATCAAATGCAATGTAATATATTTTAGTTTCATTAAGCTAGCAAGTAGCAGAGATATTTTTCTTTTAAGCGTCGAATATTCTTAAGTTAACTCGGAAACCAGATGATATTCGCAGTCTTCCAACGAAACTGCCAAAATGAAATGAGCCTTATGATTAGTGTGGTTGTGGCGTCATTCGGTTGCGTTATGATATTAGATTTGAAGTAATGTATTTTTAAAAGAAATATACCCAAATGTAGATAACTAAAGGTATCTTAAGTTAAATAAAATCCGTCCAATTGATATAAAATTATTTTATTAATTACGCTAATATTCAATACAATGTCATTGTAATGAATAACCGACAGAATTAGAATTTAAAATCAACATATTTTTAAGAACGAGAGGTTGTGTAGATGCAATTAAATTGCTATTTTAAATAAAGATTGCTTTACATTCGTTATTTTGTATAAACTTTATGGTATAAGCATTGTTCGAAGTATTTTCATAATTTTACATATTTAATAAATTATAATACACTATCTATTCCACAGTGTTCATAAAAAATAAAGTGAATCACATCTCATACGCTTAAAAACATAAAACAGAATAGATTGCTCTATTTTATTACCACATATTAAAATTGTTACACGCACAAAATGAAATACAGCAATTTATCATCACTAGTTTAGATAATAACGCAAATTACTTATCACCTAATTTATAACGTATTTTTTTATAAAAAAGAGACGCGGCAATATAATAATGTAAATTTTATAAAATATATGGCATGTTATTTTTCTAAACTTACTTTTTATTTCAGATCCTAATTACAAAGTCTTTACATTATTATTTGAGCACCAACATCAGTGGGACGGCACATATTAATAATACAGTTAGCTAACTACACTTAAATACACAAAATATTAGAAAAATAATACTATTTCATGTCATTCATATTTACATATTCTTTCAAAATATACAACAAAAAGTCCATTTCATGCTCCAGCACTTAGCTTTATAACCACCTATTCATAGGTTCCGACTAGCACTATGTTCTGTGTAATTTAAAACACAATCAGACTTTTTTATGAAATTATCTGTCAAAGAACTAAATTCGAACTTTTCCGGAACCTGTGAAACTAGCTTTAGAAATCAATTTTATTCTAACAAATTTGTTGTGATTTTAAGCTATAACGGTTTGAATATTGAGTTCGAAGTCGATTGAGAAAATTAGGACATTTATAAGCAGGCAGTATTAATCCAGCTGCTGCATGTAGTACAAAGATTCACAGACAAATGTTTTAAAGGCACAAAGTTTTATTTTAAACTAGCTTTCGCGCGACTTCGTCCGCGTGGACATTTGGAAAATGGTTCCATATAGTTTGATGGTCCCTCATATTCGTAAGGCCTTTGTAAGCCTATACCAACCAGTTTGTATTTGGCTATTACCAAACAGTTTGTATTTATTGATGTCATATTATTAGTCATCAACTTGGCTATCTATTAATTAATTTTTAACTTTCTTACAAAAAATATATTGCAAAATGTAGCTAGATCATAGTTGAGAAATTAATATGAATTTAAGGAACTTTTTCCTACGGGTAATTTCTAGCAGCCGCCCGCGACTTCATCTGTGTGAACAGTTATTTCTCTATCCCTGTGGAGCTATATTTTTTTCAGGATAAAAGGAGTATAATGTATATCCTTCTCTACAGAGAACACGTTGTTGGTACACCAACAAAATGACAACTTGTATGCAAAATTGGTTCAAAGACGCGAAAGCGTAACAAACAAACCAACTTACGCATTTATAATATTGAGTTAGGATGCCGTTGTGTTTAAGAGGGCGCTTGTAAAAATTTTACGTGCGTTCGCTGCCCTTCGCCCGCTTATTTTACTCGCAACTGTCTCGCTCCCGCACGCTATCGCGCGGCTATCAGCGCGAGCGCTTTGTGTCCATCGTTCTGGCAGCGCCCCGGTTTCTGATTTTAACGTGCAAAAATTTTCAATCGATTTAAAAAAATATATATTTTATATGATTGTTTTGTTTCTTTAAGATTTCGCCAAGCAAACAAACTGTTCTAAAAACACTCATTAGAATTATAAAGCTAATAATTATAGATAAGTATTTATATTTTTGTGGTAAGCTATGTAGGTTATAAAGAAGAAAGAAAGAAATTGAAGAAAATGCTTTTTACTATTCCCCATTGTATGCGTAACCCCAGCAAAATGTTGCGTCTTAGAGAAATGAGAGTATTACAGATAATAGTTCATAGTTAGATGCAATTTGTTCAAGTATAGCAAAATTTTTTCAAGTTGTATTTTCGAAGTTATTCGAGAAAAACAGATTTTGCTAAGGTACCGTTTCCCCGGCAAAATGTTTTAACATTGAAAATATTTTTTTTGAGGCATCTGTATAGGCCCGATTTTCGTAGATTATAAAGCTAAATTTTTTCAAAAATCTCAAAATCTTTTTTTTTAAATCGCAAAAATGTGAAAAATGTGGTCGATTTTCGCCCAGTTTCGGCGAGAAAAAAATCATATCTCGTAAACAAAACGCGAAATCGGGTCGATTTAAAAACACCTCGAGTTATGACATTGGTCTACTTTAAAAAAAATATTTGAGGTAAATAACACAAAAGGATAATTCTGTAGCTTAACCTTTATGAAGTAAAGTTTGCGCGGAGCGTGTGAGTGAGCGCTGAGCGCAGTAGTGTACTAGTACGTACCAGTCGTATCAACGCTAATGGTCTGAAAGACAAATGTTTGTTTATAGTTATATTTTGAGTTGTAAATGTAATAAAATGTTATTTTCTTATTATAAATAAATCGGGTAGGTACCTAATGAAAGTGTTTTTAAAAGCAAAACAAAAATATATTTTTAATTTATTGATACTTCTGTAAAATTCTTAAATCAAGTAAAATTAGATTAAATGAGTTTATGTTTGTATTAAGTTTTGTTAATGTGATTTTTTAATAATTATTTATTTATGACTTTTTAATGGTTAGGTGTCAAATCTAACGTAAAACAACTAAGTTAAATAAACACCATTAGTATTACCCACACGAAGAACAAGATATCATTTATTTATTAACCCTATTTTGGTTAATAACGCGTTTCTATACTTATGCAAAAGGCCGGGCTTTGCCTTGCAATTGCACGTGAGCATCGAAAAAAACTATTTCGGCGCATCTGTTTCTATTGTTTTGTCTATATTTCCTGACCATTGCCTGCACCGTGGGATTTCATGATACACGGCACTTTTTTGTATAGGCAAACGAATAAACGAATCTTGAGCGAATGTTGAATAGAGGAGAGTTTGTAGTTTGAGCCTCCATACTTAGGAGTAGATACAGAAAAGCATTTGCACTAATTGGTTAGAATTTTTAAGATAAATTACACCCAAAACGTGTAAAAAGGAAATAAATAGGTACCTATGTTAATGTTAAAGATGTTGCTGTATATTCGTGGGTTGCTATTATTTCAATTTCGAGATTTAAAATTACTCGATAGGGCATGTCTCATGTTTTTCTTAGTACGCTACGATTCCAAATGAATTTTTACAACGGTCTCTAAATGAGAATGTGAAGATGATGCCTGGATAAACATTGTTATCGCACATATTATTATTCAAATGATGATGAAGTCAGCGCGAGACTGCATTTGATTTTGATTTGAATTTTTTATTAGGTATTTTTTTGGAGAAATTCTAAGATGTTTTAGTTATAGTATATACATAGGTATATTTAATAATAATAAAAAATGTTTACGAATAAATTTTGGTTTAGGTAATTAATTAAATTCATTTTCAATGTACCAGAAGGTCGTGAAAGGCACGAGATCTGTGAATTTAAAAAAAAGGCATTTAGTTTGGAACCAAGTACATAGAAAGATAGCTTTTGATGAGTTGTAAATGAATACCAATAGCAAAATTTGTTCAACTTATAGTTTTTGAGATATTTTCAAGATTTTGCTGGGGTAATGTTTTGGGATTTCCCATATCTCGAAAACTGTTTGTCGCAGAAGTTTGAAAAAAATACCAGTTATGGGCCTTAATTTGTTCAAATTTGTTCAAATATGAGTATTTCGATTCATCGACAAATGTCGATATAATTAATTGTTTTTTATAAAACTGGAAAAAAAACTATTTACTCCTAAACTAGTGCATTTAAAAACAAATAAAAACAATTAAATATACCTATGATATACCTTTTTAAGGTGCACAAATCTGGATTAACAAACTTTACTCGATATGAAGATATAAAGAGATTTTCATTCAAATTTCAAGCTTCTTGTCAAATTTTCCACTTTGGCGATCGAATACGCAGCTCCTTCTGAATGGAAAACAATAAACTATAGTGAACAAATTTGTTCATTTTGTTAAAAAAACATCCCTGAAAGTTTCAGCTTTAAATCTCAGATGGATTAAAAGTTTTTCAAAGACAATAAAGTGCCAGAAACTCTCCTATAAACCGACTAAATTACGGAGGCTACGAAAAAGCGATCACGCCATACTTGCGGGTGTTCTATATATCGGTTATTAGGCTGCTAATTTGATTAGAATCTCAACAGAACTCAAATTAGCAGCCTAATAACCCATATATATAGTACAGTCAAGCAGAAAAATATTAATGTAGCCAAAATCTGAAATGTTTTAAGTATAAGTTACATTATCTAGTGTGAAATTATTACTTTAGCTATTTTCGACTAAATTCGTTTTTAGCAATACCTAATTGCTACCAGATTTTTAGATCAGTACTAAAAAGAATCATGGTTCAACCTATCTAATAGTATTATGGATGAATGCGTTGAACGAGTACTTTTGTAAAATTAAGTACATTAAGTAAAATTATTAAAATAATAATCAATATTTATAATTTGAAATTTTCGCATTCATTATGTTTTGCTAATAAATATTTAAGTATCATACGTCACTTCACGGCGTCCAACACGAGATTTCCACATTTCTGTTTTCAAAGTTTGTTAATCCAAATTTGTACACCTTAAAAAGGTATATCATAGGTATATTTGTTTTTTATTTGTTTTCAAATGTACTGCTTTAGGTTTTTCCAGTTTTGAAAAACAATTAATTATATCAATATTTGTTGATGAATCGAAATACGTATGTTTGAACAAATTTAAAAAAATTACGGCCTATAACTGGTATTTTTTTCTAACTTTTGCGACAAACCGTTTTCGAGATATGGGAAATCCCACAACGTCTTAGATGAGTTATTCGCCAATTCACGCACTTACTAGTACCTACATCAATAAACCTAGTTCAGATCAGTGTTGAAAATTACAAGTACTTACTACCTACTGAGCTACATATACCTCCTAAAGTCTGTCTATCCTAAGGTTGCCAACTTTTTTTGCATAGAATATAGTATTGTTAAGATTATTACTTGTAAAAATATAGTAGATGGAGAAAAAGAAAAAAAATATTACGGTTGCCGTTTTCTATGGAGGATATTAAAGAAGTTGCATTTTTCATACTAACATTTTCATAATTTATTTAACAACCATAAACACAAGTGTTTAAACACAAAAATTATTACGCAATTACCTACTTATGTGCATATAAGTAATACAATTTATACAGTGTGTTCAGGTTCCAAGTATAAACAATTATGGAAAGAATCTACACCTAGGTAATTTTATAGTTACATATCATAATAACTAAACCTATTCCAATTATTCTCGAGATAACTATGGCCAAAAGATCTATTGTTTAGAATAATTAAAGATCGTTTCACATATTTTTGTTATAACCAATGAACAAAATACATAAAAGCAAAAATCGGAGACCGTGGCGCTGCCAGAACGATGGACACGCGCGCTTTGCTGTTTGTTACCCATACCAAGTTTTACAATCCATACAGTTGTTAAACGCCTTTGATGACATGACGGCCGACGCCGCGGGATAAATTTGATGATTATATAATACATAATTTATTTACAAGTACCTATGTGCCTAATTACATGTACTTGTGTTGCACTGCCAGATGTTACGTGTCACTTTATTTTTGGGTTTTTTTCAGTTTTCTATCATTTTTAATTATGTAATGTATTTGCATTTGGATAAACAATCTTAATCATAAAAATTTGACCCCTACCTACCTACCCTTCGCGAGATCCCCTGCGTTGCTCTGCGCAAGTACATTCGTTTAACAACTGTATGGATTGTAAAACTGTACCAAAATTCGATGCGCGAGCGGCACACGTCCTTCCTCGACAGCGCACTGCGCGGTACTAACGAAGGCAGCTCCCGTAGCGCGCTGGTATTATAATCTTTTTTTGGTAATAACAAAAGTAATAATTATTATATACGATTTTGGTGCCGTCAGTCACTGGAATATGTAATTTGCTAATGATTTACATTAATTTTGCTCAGAAACGATGTATAATAAAAGAGATATTTCAAAAATTCCCCTAAAAAGGACATGTTTTCAGAAAATAAAAGTATCGAGCCAAACTCAATAATTTCTGAAATCCTGCCGTCATCCACTTAATGAAGGTCCATAAAAGCATATATCTGAATTTGACATTCATTGAGATTGTAGAGACGTCACTATTTGAGTTCAAATATTGAGAAATTCTGGGAGCCCCCTCTTAATCACTACATAGTATAATACAAAGTCGCTTTCTCTGTCCCTCTATCCCTATGTATGCTTAAATCTTAAAACTACACAACAAATTTTGATGTGGTTTTTTTTAATAGATAGAATGGAGTGGTTCAATGTCAAATTACACACTACACCGAAGTGAAGCGAGAGCGGGTCGCTAGTAAGTTATATATTATCCTACAGATATCATCAGATAGTTAATTTACTTACTTTTTCTATTTCTATGATTTCTATATGTGTAATGTGACTCTTGATCTTCAAATGCTTTTCTTTTTTATTCAAACAATAAAAAAGCATCTCGGCTTACTTACTCTAAATGAAGTTTAATCACATTAAATCTTACACTTAATAAATATTTTATTAGAATTTCCGTGGGCAAAACGGTCACATTCACAATCTTTAACACCGTAATAAATGAGGGCTTTTTAAAAATAGATGGCGCTAATAAACAATGTCAACTGTAGAAAACGTGAAAACACCGAAAACACCGCTAACAACCAACGAGCGCCAAGAATGTCCATCAACACCATCTAGTGAAGCAAATAGTTACTTTTTTTCTTTTTTTGTTTTGGCCGAAAAAGCCCATTATGGTCTCGCATCATTTTTCAGTTTATCACAATACGTTTCTAAGAAAGCCAATGAAACTTATATAGTAGAGAATCTATTACAGTCAGTATGAGATTCAGTCTTTGAGTCGATCAAATTTTTTTAACAGCACTTAAATCACTTCTGTTAAACTAACCTAATTAATGATATCACATACATATAAAACAACGAACATCTTTACACACAATTAGGTGTGTATTTCAAAATGTTGTCCGACGTAAGACATTTTATTTAGGTACTGTCAACAGCTCCCTAACTTACAACAAAATGTACAATGGGTGATTTTCTGACAACTCAAATAAAAAAATAGTTTAAAAATTTTCGACGCCATTTAGTGTTTTAAATTTAAACCCTTTTCACACTAAGCAATTTGTCGCATGCAATTTTTTGAAAATTTTGCTCGCAAATGCTGTAGGTAAGTACCCCTCCGCCTTGGAGTGATAAACAAGGCGGGGTAATTAAAACGGCGATAGAAATACCGGGTGTAACAAGACACAACGAAGCCAAAGTCTAGGTATTTTGCCTATAATCAGGACCATTTCTGTTAAAAATTATTGATTTTAATTTTTGGTGTTAAACAGCATTGCATACATTACCACGCAATGTAACGCGTACAACAGACCGCGCCTGCGAGTGAATGCTACACAGGTGCGTGCGGCTGAGTTGAAAGGCAGCGTTTATTTGCGTGCTCATGAAATACATTGAGTGATGACGTTTTGAAGTCATTGTTTGTTACGAAATACATACAATTTTGATAATGTTTCTGTAGAGAAAAATTAGGAAATAACCAATAAGATTTCATAAAAAAAAACTTTTGACTTTGACTTTCAAACTTCGTAGCTTAGTCTAAAAGGCAAAAATGATCCTAGTGATGGGCGGAATGCGTGGACTTCGGCTTCGTTGTGTCTTGTTACACCCGTTATAAGCACGCTAGCTTCGCTCGGCTTTCATAAGACGCCTTCTATCGAGATTTTTTAAACTAATTAATTTTCCTTTTTTGGTCTCGAAAAATCGCCCATTATCTGAAGTAAAGTACAGCCGCTGAGAGAAAACACATTTGACAAAATTAATTTTTCGATTATCTTCTTTTACCGAAACTAAAAAACACTTAACTTTATTCTTTTGAATTATAAAGAACTTGACAAATCTGTCAAATGTGCATTTTTTCGACGGCCACTTAAGGGGCTTATAGCGGTCCTCTAGCGCCGCCAATACATTTATTTTTATTACACGTAAACCAAGTCAATATTAAAAAGGAAACAACATTTTTCATTTTTGTACTAGTTTTAAAATGCAGCAATCAAAACGACAGTGGCTTTTGGTTTAAATAGGTTTTCCTTTTTTTTATTAAATATTGACCTGGTTTAATTATAATAAAAATAAATGAATTGGCGGCGCTAGTGGATAGCTATAAGCGCCTTAAGGTGATATCAGGTGGTTCACTAGAATGAATATTCACTCGTGAATATGAAGTTAATGTTTGTTCAGACATTTACTTCATTTTTGTGTTCAGTCAGACATTTCATTTCGAGTGAAAGGCGAAAATTAACGAAAAATTAACCATCTGATTATGAGTAATGGTGTAAAAGTATATCGTTACAGACTCACTAGACGAGTCCCTTGGCGTTGAGCGTGGCGCGCTGCTCCACGCCGCGTATCAGAGTGCCCAACAGGCCTTCCATCTCGTTGGCCGTCTCTCGGAGCTGCGTGTTGTCGAAACACGAGTCTGGAATAGCGGAAATATAGGTATATTGAAGTCTATTTATCCCTCTAAAAAGGAAACCTATACAAGGTCATTTTGTATCCACCATCCAAATTTTGAGGATGTGTCCAGTCCATAAAACTGAACAACTTTCTCTAAGGAACACATGGTCAAATATGTAAAATAAACATCGACTTTCCATACAAATCAAAGAGATCACGTGATCAATTTAGTATGGGATGACCAAAATTTTTTGGCGAAATTTGACACATGTTTCTTAGAGAAAGTTGTTTAGTTTCATGGACTGGACACATCCTTAAAATTTGGATGGTAAGTTCAAAATGACCCGATATAAGTGGCATAAACTGCAATAACAAAGCATTCGTGACGTAAGGCGCGTGCCGTGTCCGCCACATTGTGTTGCGTTTACTTGTTACAATTTCGACTCTATGCTGTTTACATAAGGTGTATTATGTACACTAAACTAAGCCGCCATGTTTACTTGCGTTTGAATTTGAAAACAATGCAGTAGGTATGCAGGCTTTTTTCGTATGTATGGCAGGTCCATCTTATTCCTTCATCATTGATTTATCCTCATTTGTCATATTTGAAAAACTATCTTCACCCAACTCTTTATTGAAATATTTAAAAAAAACAACAAAAGGTTTTTTCGCACAGAATACGAAAGAAATTGATAACAATTTAATTTAAGGGGCCGTAATAGGAAAACATGGTTTGCACGGGCCATATTTTTATACAGAAAACGTAAAGTTGTAGCCACAAAAAAAACATACGACAAGCTAAAGAGATTATCTAGTTGCTATAAGTATTAAATTGCGTATAAACCTCACAGATGATTGGAAAAAAATATCAGATTATCATCAAAAGCGCTTGTCGCGGGCTATATTTTTGGCGTAAATAATAGCGGAAACGTATTGAATTTTACATCAAAATACACTTTAACGTACTGTGCAGTTACTCCAATAACTTTTTTCAAGAAAGATAATTGTACTCAAGATAATGATGAAAAAAAAACGAAAAACATCGAAAAAGTGCAGAAGTGAGGTTATTTTCCACACTCTTTACACATAAAGAAAAAGACAGTGACAAACGATTTCGCATAACGGAGCCTTAATAGGACAACTTATTTGGACAACAAATGACGATTAAAATTATAAATGACAACTTCAAAAACTGTTTACTAAATAAGACAAGTAAGGATAAACAGACAGTACATTCGTTAATGTTTTGCTCTTCATAGCCACTCGTATCACCGGGGATACTATCGCCGTGTAGGTAGATACTCCCATCGACTTATTATAAAACTAGCAACACTTCCCGCGGTAATTTGAAAAAACTTTTCTTCTACACAAAGCAGTCCTTTAACTTTTCAAATTCCTAGTCCCAATAGTTTAGTTACACTGTGTGCTAATCCCAGTAACCAAGTGGCTTTCGACAATAATAGAATAGAAACTTGTATGTAACTGCCGTAAGACGTGTCGCTTACTATAGATAGACAAACACAGAGTTTTAAAATGTCAATTTCATACACTAAATATCACTATTCTATTAGAATAATCGAAAAGTTAAGCGTTTGCCACTTGTCTGCCCTCATACCCTATACAAGATGTAAGGGACAGCCCTCCACAAACTGACAGGGTGCATTCAGCTCCTTATTTCAGACACCTCTAATTTTTTCTCACACATGTATTGAAAAAAATCATAGTACCTACACGGTTTTTAAGGTTTTTTAAAACTCGAGACAATTATAATCACTCTTCTGCGGGTCGGACTTATATACCTCTTTACCTACCTTGTATTATATTAATTAGTATTTATCAAGAAGCTTTTTATATCCTAAAAGCTTACCATCTACCGCAAAGTTATTAGTCAATATCTGTTGCAAGCGGTCGAGCACTGTGTCCAAGTCTGCGTTGAGTTCCCTCATCTTGTCGTTACTCGAAGCCATACTTCGAATATCTGCCGCATACTTCTTCTCCGTCGCCGATATAGACTGATTTGTGTCTATTCGTCGCTTTTGTGGTTTAGCTTTGTTCACTGGGTTTGTTTCTGAAAGGTGTTTATTGGATATTAAAGATACTTTAAGGTTAAACATCACCAATGGACTCGAAACTATAGTCTAAATAGATGGCGCTCATTTTATCATACTTGCTTTTCCAGGATTTTAGCTTTTACTCAATATAGCCTGTCCGACAACTAACGTCAATTCTTCACTATCAATTATTTTATCAAAGCAAAGGACATCATCCATGTTTCATACATTTTTGGTCCAAATATGAAAGTGCCGGCCAAAAGACAAAAGTGCTTTATTCTGATAGATTTTGTCCATGTAATCATTTTTTATTATGGCACCGAAGCTGTAGCACCGCTTCACATTTGTGTCAAAATGTATGAAAAGACAGACTTTTTGAACTCAATTCAAATCAAGTACAGTGGTGCTACCGCTTCCGTGCCATACAAAGAAATGCTTGAGCGGACAAAATCTATCAGAATTTGCTTTTTGGCCGACTTTTTGACATTTGTGCCAAAATGTATGAAAAAACAGACTTTTTGAACTCATTTAAAATCAAGTATAGCGGTGCAGCTTCGGTCCCATAATAAGAAATGCTTAGGTGGACAAAATCTATCAGAATAAAGCACTTTTGCTTTTTGGCCGGCACTTTCACATTTGGACCAAAATGGATGATGTCCTTATCTCATTAAATGCAATATGTTTGTAGTATTTGCCAAATACAACTAATGGGGTTGGCAACGCAAAGCTAATTGTAGATGTCGCTGCGTACGCTTGTTCCTAAGGCAGTAGACGTTCAGAACAAAATGTATGGGAAAATAGGTATTTATTTTGTGGTATTTTTTTACCGAAAAAGACCCATTGACCCAAAATGGATATAAAAGACTATTCTACAATGCAAATGCCGGAATTGAAAGCCAAATTACAGTACTAGGCACGTATCTTGAAATTTTTTCGACAGAGTGGGGATAAGTTCGCGCATGTGCTCTTGTGAGCGACCAATAGCGCGCGCCTCTCTCTCGCCGCCCGCGCCCCTCACCGCTACGCATACCCAAAATACGCGTTTCGCGCAATCCCCACCCGATTTCAAGTCATATGCTTCGTACTTTTTACGTAAGACGTTTTTATTCTTACAGAATTTATAATTTTTTTCTATATCCGGATTTTTTTTCACTTTTAATCACTTTAAAGCTAAAAACATATGTTTTTAAGTAAAAGTCCTTTGTTTTCATAGCTCTCGCGGAACAAGCGTACGCAGCGCCATTTTGACAGTTGCCTTCCCCATTACGGATGGAGCGCCTTCTATGCTAAAATCCTGGAAAAACACAAATTTACAATGCTGTTAGCATAGATGGCGCTCTATGCTGTCAGCGCTGGCCGACTGTTGGGGTCGGAGCCGATCGGGCGGAATCGCGCTTGAAAGAACAGCATGCATCATAGAAGCGCGTTAGAACTGGCTGTTTCGCATTTGTTTCGCTTGTCGTACAACTAACAAGTCATAGCGGAACCTACTGCGGTGTTTCGCGGCAGAGGTGTGCTATTATCCCCGTCAATTGGTAATGCGCTGGAACCTTGTCACATTAACATCCACGTTGACGTGATTCGCAACTAAAAATGTCATGAAACAAGAAAATTCTAATACTTAATCTAATATATTAATTATTTCATTATTATTTTCAATAAGATAGGGTCTAGGTATATAAAAATTTCACAATTGTTTTTCGTTTTTGAGGTAAAAATCATGGCCGCCAGGCGCATTACCAATTGACAGGGATAGTACAGGCATGACTGATTTTGATCTATATTACAAAGAAGATTCCATATTAATGAATCCATATAGATGACACAAACATGAATTAATGGTTAAATAATTAATATCGTCATTTATATTACAACACCGCGCAAGTCTATTTTGTCAACTTTTCAGGAGAGACAAAAATCGAATCACTGTGATAATAATTATCAATGTTGCAACACTGCTCAAGTACGAAAGCTAATTACAGTAAAGTCGGTTCGCTTAGATAGTGTCGCCCTTTTATCGTGCCGCCTTTGCACGTGCCGGTTCTTGTCAAAAGATGCCGCCGCATAGACAAAGGATACCGCGTGCAAGTCAGTTTGGATTTTGGCAGTTTACATAGAAGTGCCAAGTGAAAGATTGTGTTTGTTACCGGTATTCCTGTCTCTTGAACACAAATGCTTGCGGGTGTACCGACACTATCTAAGCAAACGAACTATAAACACCGTTTAAGTAAAGTTTAAAATCAAATTCTTACCTCATTTTTATCAAAATAAACCTATTTTCCCTCAATTTCACTTAAAAATACACTAAAATCGATTATTATTTGCGGAGCAACAAGTAGTCATTAAAACAGTATACATAGCGGTGTTGACGAACCGCGCGGTGTCACATTTTCTTTAAATATTCTGTTTTTTTGGGTGGAAAAGTAAAGGTTGCCATTGGTAGATCGATGCGCGCTAAAAAACTTTATCCAATAAAATGAAAATATGAAAACCGCCAAAAATCGACATGCGCGGTGTTGTAATATAAACGACGATATACAGTAAAATACTCACCAGCATACCAATGGGTAATGTCATTCATAGAGACTGTAGATATACTATCAGAAGTGGCGTGAACCACTACTGGTTTCAATGCATCTCCCGACATAGTCAGCAGATTCTGACTATCCGTTTGCTTGGAAACCACAGAGAAGTTCCCAGAATCCAAACTCAAAACACGGGGTTGAGTTTTAAGGCTGTCGGTGACTTTCGATTGCTTTTCGTCAGGTACTGGAATTGGACTAAAGAGGTCAAAAGCCTGTGGTCGATCGGCTTTGTCTTGCTTTTGTGACTCTATTGGGAGGTTTTGTGGAATTGAGGATAGGTTTTCCTGTAATATAAGAATAAAATGAATATCGATGGCTTGAAATTTCGTAAATGAATGTTTATGTTTAACTAGGGCCCTGTTTAACATTAGCATAGTAAATTACAACGATCGTTTGGTGATCATTGCGTCAGCCTTGGGGAAGGCAACTGTCAAAATGGCGCCACGTATAGGTGCCGGCATTATCTTGGCAAGACAAAGATGAGACAAAATATGCGCCGAGTTTATTGTTTGTAGCTACAGCGCATCTTTTGTCTCGTTTTTATCTTGCCAAGTTACGTGCCGGGCGGTATACGCTTGTTCCACGAGAGCTATGAAAACAAAGGACTTCTACTTAAAAAAAAGTCGTTTTTTAGCTTTAAAATGATTAAATTCTGTGTAATGTTGGCACCTACAAATTTCCGAACAATCTGGATACAGAAAAAAATTATAAATTCTGTAAAAATAAAAACGTCTTTATTTGGCTTTCAATTCCAGCATCTGCATTGTAGAATAGTCTTTTATATCCATTTCGGGTCAATGGGTCTTTTTCGGTAAAAAAAATACCACATAATAAATACCTATTTTCCCATAGATTTGTTCTGAACGTCTACTGTCTTAGGAACAAGCGTACGCAGCGACATCTACAATTAGCTTTTCGTTGCCAACCCCATTGGAAACTAACTTACGGACATCGCAATGTATCCGATTTACCGTAGTAAATTACAAATTGTAATGTTTATGAAATAGGCTTCTTTTGTTGAAAAAAAATTGTTCAAGATTGTCCTAGTTATCGAACCCGGAACACGAGCATGCTTAGTGTACCTTCTTCCAAAACGAACTACGCACATAATTCTATTGTCAATAGGACTCTCCGAACTTATAATGAACACAGTGATTCCGTGGATGTTTTCAATGGTAGTAAGCAAACTTTCCGCTCTAGTATAATTAAAGAGATGGAGAATAATAGCAATAACAAAAAGTAGTTCCCCCCCACACACATACACACACACACGCACCCACACACACACAAACACATACACATGTGCTCACATATATAAGTATATAATATAACTAGATTTTTACTGTTTATGGCCATAATTAAGTGCTTTTAATTTTCTTAGATTAATAACGTTACTCTTATTGCACGGGTGTTCTGCCTATTTCTCATGTTATTTTATATGTTCAATAAATAAAATGTAAATCCGTTATTGGCATTAAGCAAAATTTGTAAGATTATAATTACTGTTAATTTTTAAGTGCTGTGGATTTTGTGATAATAAATAAAATAAAATAAGAATAAAGATTTTCACACAAACCACCAAATAAATTGAGTTCAATTTTACTACCAAGTGACGCAGTAGCAATTTTACACAAAAATGTCTAGTGTGCAAGCCTCATTGTCTATGGTCCAGTTCGTGTTAAATGCCACGACCTTTAAGGGGCTAGAAAGCCGCCGAAAAATAAACGCAATCAGCGCGCAAATGTCAGAAGAATAAGTTATCATGATAAATAAAGTCAAACGAGATCTAAAAGCCCAAAATCAATGGCCAAAAAAACATGATCCACCTCGTTTTTTTAATCGTTTTGATAAGTGAGATTTTTGCATATTGCTGAAGTAAATATATATCACTGAATTCACTGTGACCGTAGCTGTCTATGTGCACATGTTTTCAATGTGGGACTGTCTCCCTATGCTGGATGGTTGGCAGCCTCAGACAAACCAATACCATTTTTTTTATGTATGGACTGTCTGCTCTTTTGACCTCACTTTCACCTGATGGAAAGTGACAAGGAGGACGAAGATGGAGCACACACAGTCAGTAAATGCCTATTTACTCTGGCTTTAAAAACGCCCATGTTATATTTTTCAGGGAATACAGACGCAGGGAGGTCATTCCACATTAGCTGTTAGAATAGGCTATTTGACTAATTTTGGAAAACCATTTTAAATTATTCCTTATATTACGTAATAAGCGCACCACATTGATATTTCAGGAAAAATCAATGTATTTCATTAAATAAAACAGTGTTAAAGTTTAAAATTTTAAAACCGCGCCAAAAACGCTATGGCGCTGGACACGTAACTTGTTGACGTCACTAGCCTGTAAACATTGTAATATCCTTAGCCATTTGAGAGCCATCAATCGCGGATCCTTAATCTATGGTCGTGTCAAACGCCTGAAGCCATATATCTATTTACAGGCAAGTGACGTCATCAGTAATAATAGAGCGTTTTCGCCACAGAAAAAAAAACAAAAATTATTGAATTTTCTAGGTGAAATTAATCAATTAATAGACTTAATTTAGTCTATATAATAGTTAAATATGTTTTTTTAAGCCAATATCTGTTAGGATGACCACAATTTGTAGTATATTTTCAATGTTGTCAAATACCCTATTAAAAAGTTGGAACCAAAGCGTTTTGTGCGGGTACGTGGAAAATCAACATAAGGGTGAAAAGCCGTCCTGCGTCTGGTAGTCCGAAGATGAAACGGGGAAGGGGGTATGAGGTTGTGTAACTCTTGAGCACACTCGCCGAAATGTAAGTAATTGCTTAAAATGTAATTGCTATCTACCTTGAGCACTTTGAGACGGTTTATTTGCGTTGATATTTGTGCCGAATGCGTGTCCACCTTTCTTTTCAGTCCATCTTCTTCAGGAGCCTTTGCCACACAATGTATATGATTCGACAATTCTTTAAGGGCCCTAAAACATAATTTCACCTGTTACAATATTACACTTAATAGAATTTAACAAAATCACTATTTTTAGGCATCGGAAGCAAGACTAGTTTCTGTTATACAATCTTTTTCTTATCGAATGAGGATTAGTTGCCACCTCCGGGAGTTTATCATGCCGCCTATAAGGCCTCTAACTTGGCTTAACAACTGTTATCAGATGACAACAGCCGGGATCGACGGTTTAACGTGCCCTCCGAAGCACGGAAGCGCTCAGTTGTAATGCCACTTAACAATCACCCATCCGACACTTGACCGGACCGAGTGTTGCTTAACAAACGTGATCGCGTACGATCAGTCTGTCAAGTTCCGCCATGAGCGCTTCTGATACAATAATATGGGCAAGGGCAAGAAATAATACATACTTGTTTTGCATTTCCAACTGCACAATTATATCTTGTAGTAAAGTAGCCGGACTATTGTTAACACCATTTCCAGAAGCTTTTCCAACTGTCGAAGTAAACATGGAGGGTTTGCCGTCACTCTTTCTTCTGGCAGGCGCTTGATTTTCAACCTTATCCATACTCTTTTTAGATGCCTTTTTCGTTATTTTTCTTTTTTTCGTGCGAGTGCAGAAGAAGAACCGTCTCATGCCTTTTATGAAGCTGAGACATTCAGCCAATTTTACCTGAAAACGTTCATAAAAAGTTTTAACAACTGAGAATCTCAGTCACATAAGACTACATACAGGAAACGGCTAGAAGCCCACCCCCATACCCTTGCACGATAGCTCAGTGTGACAGGTACACTAGTGTAGTGTATTTCATTACATCCTAGTGATGTTAACAACACTCTGAATAAGCATACTAGTTGCTGTGACATAGTGCTAAAACATTAAACCAACCGTACATAATAATAAGGTTTACCTCTCCATCTACAATTTCATTTATCACATGGGTTTTCTTGTGACCACTAACTGTAGTCAAGTCTTTGTCATATAAATAACACTTCTCACAAAAATATATTTCTTCACATTTAGAACATTTGAATTTCAACATCTGAAACAAAATTTCATTAAACATTATAAACATTTGTTGATGCAAACTGTAATCTTTCTTCAGACTTTATTTTTTACGAGGCAAACAGCTTGACACTTTTTCGACGGAGTGGGGATAAGTTCGCGCATGTGCAATTGCGAGCGACCAATAGCGCGCGCCCCTCTCTCACCGCCCGCGCCCCTCACCGCTACGCATACCCAAAATACGCGTTCTGCGCAATCCCCACCCGATTTCAAGATATTTGCTTCGTACTGTAATTGTAAGTTTTATTTATTCATCAGTTTGCCCATTGGCAAAGGCCTCCTCCGCTTGGTGCTACGATTTCTTTTCTACAGCCTCTCTGGTCCAAGCTGATCCCGCTACGGTCCTTATCTCGTCAACCCATCTTTAAGGCGGTTGTATGACCGAAAGTGGCGCCCGCAGAGGTTTTTATTTAATAAGTTATTAATAGAAAAAGATTTTAATAATATTTTACGTGGAGTTTTAAGGCCCGTAGTCTAGTATTTTTAGAAGGTATCACTCACAACATTCGTAGAAGTAGATAGCAAATGAGTTAAAAAACGGCCACTTTTGGCAGTTTTGCTATCTACTTCTAGCAGTGACTACGAGGGTCTAAAAATACAAGACTGGGGGCCTTAAAAATTCAACGTACAAATATTATTAAAATTGCGTAGAATTAAAATAAAATTCACCCCGGCGCCACTTTTGCTTAAAAATAATAAATTTAAACAATATTAAAAACACGACTGCCCTGCCAATAACGAACTAAAAAGTTAAATAACAAGTGTCATTGCAGTCGGGGGACTGTTTTGTGGAACAATTTTTAATCAAAGAGGTCCTCCGACTGCAATGACACTTGTTATTTAACTTTTTAGTTAGTTTTAAAAGTGGCGCCGTACAGTCGCCATATTGACATTTCTCAACAAAAATATAGCCAGTGTCACTCGGAACGATGTAAGGATTCTAACGATACCCCATACATCCAAATCCGTTAAGCTATTTAGAAGTTATGGTGAATAAAGAAACTCACATACCCACAAACATGTACACTCCTTTTTGGGCAGTCGTGTAAAAAACACAGAAAAAAGACAGTTCACACCTGTACAATAGGCTGCGTGCACAGAGCGCAACAGACGGTCACAGCAACATGATCCCTGGCAGCCAGCACCCTCTGCATGACAGGCAACCAGCGCGCGCTCGCACAGCGCTGTACGCCCCACTCTGCGACGGTACGGGAGCTCACCCCTAGCATACCCGCACTCTGTACATACAAGGTTATTTTTAGTTCATTGAAAACCTCTCGTGGGGTTGATCAGACCATCAAAAAAAAAAAAAAAAAAAAATTATTTATTGACTGCAAAGATTAAATTACAATTTGAATTACTCCTGCCTCCTGAACTAGGTATTAGACCTGTATGTCAGGATGCAGTCGCTCCTCATAAATGACCTAGTACAGTAGCCAGTGCAGACATTAATAGGTACTTAAAAAAGAAAAACTTAAATTAAAAATTAAAAACTTATAAATAGAAAACTTAACACTGAAGCGCCTGTTGCTGTGAATGAGTTTGTGTGAATGAATGTGTGAGAGTGAATATTTGCGTGAATATGACTAGGTTTTTGTGATTGTACGTGTGAATAAGTGTGTGAGAAAGGAAAGGGTAATAAAGAACAAATAGGGGGGAAGTTTGTAAATAGATGTATAGGTGTGTAAGTGTAAAGAGTGTGCATGTGGACAGTGGACGGGAACAAAGTCAATATTGTATAATGTTATGTAGGTTAACAATTTAGGATAGTGTAGTTATAAGGTTCTCACAGTCTTGGTACTCAAGGTCCTTCAGCCATTTAATCATTTCTGACTTAGCTTTAAAGTTGTTGGCGCCACGAATCTTGACTATTTTGTTTAGTTTGTTGTAAAGACGAGGCCCTAGAAAGTCAAAATGACGTTTAGCAAACGCACTCTTTGTTGATGGTACCCTAACTAGGTTCAGCCTTTTGCCCTGGTCACCTTGACCTGCTTTTTTGTGAAAACGCCGTAAACATTGCAAAATATATGACTTGCGGACACTAAAAACACCAGTCCTCTTGTAAACATCTGACGTTGGATGCCTAAAGGGTAGGGAAAGCATAACCTTTAACAACGCTCGTTGAGCTCGTTCAGTTTCAATAAGATTGGTTTTGCAGGCTCCGCCCCAAGAGCAAATGCAGTAGTTAATTAGACAATGACATAAAGCTTTATAGATCTGAATTAGGATGTCATGATCAAGAACTGTTCTTAAATTTTTAAAAACAAATATAAATCTTCTGAGACGGTTAGCTATTACAGAAATGTGCCTATTCCAGTTAAGCTTGCTATCGATGTAAACTCCGAGATACCTGATGCTAGACGAATTCTCGAGCGTTGTACAGCCACATTTAGAGCTCAAGCCACCACTGGTGCGGGAGTTGCATGGGTAGGTATGTAGGGTGATTGAAAAGTCATGAGGTGGCGCAGAGCGAACTGATTTGTAAAAACAAACGTATTTGGTTTTAGAAGTGTTGATCGAAAGCAAAGAATCTTCGAGCCACCTGGTGACTTCACATAATCCTATTTGAGCAAGATGTTGTAAGGAATCCCAAGAAGGGGCATGGAACAGAATGACTGTGTCGTCAGCAAACATGAGGAGCTCTGCACTTCGGATGCTAATTTGACACAAGTCATTGATATATATTAAGAAAAGGCTCGGTCCAAGAATACTTCCTTGCGGAACACCATATCTGCAAGTTGCCGAGTCACTTACAAACTGCCCGACGCGTATTTGTTGAGTCCTATTGGTCAAATAATCGTAGAACCAAGAATGTGCTATGCCTCTTATACCAATATTACTCAGACGAGTTAAGAGCACTGGAATGGAAACGGTATCGAAAGCTTTTTGTAAGTCAAGAAATATTCCCGCACATTTGAGCCCCTTGTCAAGGTATGATGTTATTTTAGATGTTAAAAGTAGGACAGCGTCATCTGTAGACATATTTGCTCTGAACCCAAACTGGTTTTTATCTAGGTAGTTGTTGCTTTCAAGATATTTTATTAGCCGTTTGTTGACCAGTTTTTCGATTATTTTCGTTAGAATAGGCAGTAAGGAAATAGGTCTATAGTTGTTAGGGGAGGAAGGATCCCCAGCCTTATGTATAGGAACTACAACTGCTTGTTTTAGCAGGCTCGGAAATATTCCCGTTTCAAAGCTGAGATTACATAAATAAGCAATAGGCTCACAAATAAATTCGGAGCAGGTTTTAAAAAACGTTGCAGAGATGTTGTCCCATCCTGGAGCACTCTTAGACTTAAGACCTTGGATAATGATCCTGACTTCTTCCGGATCCGTCATAAATAGAGACATTGATGACATAGGGCCATCTTTAGCTGCTAGTCTAGCTAAATCAGATTCACTTTTGTTAAGTTTCTGGAGCGTAGTGTTGGCCAAATCAGTACCAATAGTTGTGAAAAAGTTATTGACTTTGTTAAGGGATGCTAAAGGAGTATGACTAACTTTAAGTAGTTCGGTAGAGTGTGAACGTATCAAACTGTATCAAACTGAACAACTTTCATTATGGGACCAACCTTGAAATCGCGAAAAAAAAATCAGCTGTGTCATACATTTCGATGGAGTAGGCATTGTACTTTTGTATAGATCAGCTGATTTTCTTTTCGTGATTTCGAGGTTGGTCCCATAATGAAAGTTGTTCATATACAATAAACAAGGGGAATTAATAAATTGGGTGACTGGAAAAAATTAAAGGCAACTGGTAATGAGATATTTAAATACTAAACCTGGCAGCAGTTTATTTATAAACGGGCAACAAACTATGGATTACAAAAAGAGTTGTCGCCCAGAAATTTGGTCGCCCATTCTGAATAAATAGTTAGTCAAATTGTATTTTAAAGTCACCCATTTACAACATTTGTAGTCGCCCGCAGTCCGTCGCTCACTTAGTATTTCAGTATGCTATATTCAGTATTTTTGATCCCCAAAATGGGAATTTATTGTAACCCAATTAAATACTACCCATAAACAAGTATCCATCATACAGCTGCCTGTCCATTGACCATTGAGTGGGCGAGGCAGCGGAGCAAAGAAACAAAGAAATATTAACCTTAAGTAAGTTATTAATAAGTTAATTTTACCATTCTGTTTTGTCTTTTCGATACAGACAGAATAGAATGAAAAACTAAATTTAATTTAGACCTTTCAATTTAGTTAAGTCATTGCCAACCGAATCAACACCAATAGCTGCTGAACTTACCTTGTCAAAACAACTATTTACATCAGCCTGCAAGTGGTCTGTAGCACCACCAAGATACTGTGATATCGCAGTGACGTAAGCCAGCAGCGCAGCCAACCGTCGTGGAGAAACGCACCCATTGTGGTCCGCACTACAATTGGCTAAAGCTGCCCATTTTTCAGTTGCAGGCTCTTCACTTAGTACTATGAGAAGTGTTTTGACAGCTAAAACTCGAACTGGCTCTTTTCTGTCCCTAGAACAGACATTTACGAGTCAAATTTTGAAGTATCTATGATTTGTAATTTTTACCACTATTAAATAAGCAATCTTGTGGTAGAAATCACTTCAACGTAAATTCATTACTAATTTAACATAGATAGTTACAACCTTGGTTTCTTCAAGGCAATAGTGAATAGGCATTTCCTAGGCAAGCATGATACATCTCCACCACATCCTGTTTATGAAGCAAGATGGTGAGCAAATGCATGCCCAGTTACTAATAAAAAAAATAACATAACAAAGAGAATTTTGCTTTTCACTACAGTAGACATGTTTGTTAATAATTTTACAAGATAATTCAGTGTAATGTGACCGTGCATTCACACAGCAGGTCTGTATTTACAGGACCATTTTTAACGGATGGTTGCTACTGGATGTAATGTTCACACCACATTTACAGGGCCATTTTATGAGATCCGTTGCTATAGATACAGAGATTGTGTGTTTACTGGATCTAATATACTGTATTGCATGCGAACATACTCGTACAACTACATACGCCATCGCCAAATAATAACGTAACTGATAAAACTGACTGCTGTGATCACTGAAGTGTGGTCAGCCTCAGAGGTTGCTTAAGTTTTATTATCATGTTTTGCTAGTTATTTATTCATATTCACTAAAGTACAGTCACACAGTACAGAACAAGAGCTATTAGCTAATATCACAAGAGTCAGTTACTTTTGAGGCTAACTGTACCATAATATAGGTCACTTACAAAATAACTTACTTGTCATAAACATTTAAAAGTAGATTTATCATCAAATCTACAGTCAAATCAACGTCACCATCAAAGAGGTCTTCCTTTTCAGCAGCAAAATAAATATCAGCAAGAACGGCCTCGAGCTCCGCCGTATCAACAGATAGACTACTCTCAGAGAGGCTGAGCTGGTGCCGGGCAAACACTCCAGAACTGATACGCAGAGGTGGCACTAAAAAAATAATCATGAACATTGTTAATATCTCCAAACATGAGTACTGTATTTATTTAGGCAACTTTGCCCCCCTAGCATGACTACCGAAACGCAATATGATATAGTGAGAGCTTGATTTATCACATTTAACTGTCAAAAGAACTCTCTTTTGAAAGTTCAAGTTTTGTTTCAAGTCTGGAGTCCCTATTTTGTCAAGGACATTGATCAGTTGGAGAAAGTGCAGAGAAGTTTTACTAAAATCCCCAGAACGCTTAAGCGACGAACCTATGAGGAACGGTTGGATGTACTCCATCTTACAACTTTGAAAGACCGCCGGAACCGTGGAGATCTAATTGAGACTTATAAAATACTTAATGGACACTATGACCTCCAGAATTTCGATAACTTGTATAAACGTAACGAAAACCATCATAACCTTAGGGGTCACAGTTTCAAGCTAAGTACTTCCATCGCACATAACAACCCATGCAAGAACTTTATCAGCAACAGAGTAGTCAAAGAATGGAATAAGCTTCCGGATGATGTTGTGGTGGCCTCAAATATTAATCAGTTCAAAAATCGACTTGACAGATATCTTAATAATAAACAGTAAACAAAACGCATAGATAGCAGGATACAGGCGTTATCAGTTATAACAACTGCTTGTCTGTTAAAAATAATAATAATAATAATAATAATAATAATATCATGTTTCAGTGGTCATACTCGGGGGCAGCACTTTTAAGATTCAGCTTGTGGAAGAATTAGGGTCAGTTCAGACAGAACAGAAAAATTCCTTTTTCTGGCCCCTGTTTAACTGTTTTTTTTTATTCTCTAGTAAAATGGTCGGTAGTATTTCACACAATTTGCACTGATAAATGCTGAAATTTTCAACTTTCAACATTTTCAATTCAGCTAATCTCAAAAACTTTAAGAATGGACGCTCATCATTCTAGCCTTGTGCCCTTCAATTATCTAAAGCAGAAAATTGTATGAATATTGTGATACCGTTCTTTTTTCAATGAAGCCAAAAAAAGTTTGGGTATTTTTCTTTTCTGTCTGAACTGACTCTAATGAACCAATCCTACAATCAGCCAAGTACTTGTTACCAAAGGAGTCTTGTCAAAGTAAATTATGAATGTAAGTACCAATTTTAAACAATTACATGCATAAATATTTTGAAATGAATTACCTATACTCCAGTCAAATTATGGAGAGAATGTTTACTAACAATCTGCCCATATTCAACCACAAAAGTACTTTTTTTTATCACATATTTTATAAATATATGAATATCATTGACAGCCTACCTATGTTGTCCAAGTTGTATTTATGGTGTTAATTCACTGAAACTTAACGATTTCTGGAATAATTATGAAAACTGCAGAAAGTTTTGTTTACAAACATTCTTTCCGTAAGATGTCTGGAGTATAGGTACTGCCTTTTTACATTTAATTCATTAAAAATATTTAATAATTAACTTGTATGCTTACCTCTCAACTGTTTTTGTAGGGTTGCAATCTTGAATGCTATTTTGTAAGCACTATATTTAATGCCTTCATACTCCTCAAGAGATTGTAGGATTTTTTGAAACTGCGGGTGGTCGTATTGTTGTTTACCAGAAATATCGCTAAAATTTTAGGTCACAAACATCAAACACTTTTTATAAGCCCCCTCTTCACGGAAATATTGTCAGAAACTAGTCTACGTAAAAATCACTATTATAATTGAAATCACCTAAATACATTATTATTATTATTATAGAGAAAATATAATAGAGAATTTGAAATTATTAGAAATTCAGGTGAAAGTACTCACTCAATAAAGCATGGGTAGCCAGCCTCGTTTTCCACCTTTCTCCAATTCTTTAAAGCCATGGTCGAAAACTATAAGACATTCATAGAAGAATCTACAAAATTATCTCATTTCATAAGAACTGGAATTAATTATTTTACAAAAACTTTCTCCAAAACATACAAAACAATAAATAATAAATTAATTAACTGCCATTGTATTCAAAAAGTGACAGACACAACCAGTGTTGGACTGAAGCACTGTGAGACAGATAGTACACAGATAATAAAAAGATAGTATTTTAACAAAAAATATAGTACAGTTTGAGAAAAGTTTTTTATCTATACTAGTGGCTCTGTGAGAAAAATTCTTGCATTTGTGATATATTTAAAAAAAAAATTGAAATAGCTGAATTTTTTTCTCGAAAAATTTCGAAAAACTGAATCGACAAAAAACATTTTTACTTCCTTACTAATAATATTATAATTCCGAAAGTAAGTTGTGTTCGTTTATAACGCCTTCACGTCTTAACTACTCAACTGATTTTCATGAAAGTTTGCATACACGTTGTCAGGGGTACAAAAAAGAACATAGGGTACTTTTCATCCCGATAATAAGAATAATTTTCTCTAGGGATAGAAAAAACGTGAATTTTTGTGCCACGTTTTTCCACTGACTTGACTGAATTCGCGGGCGGTCGCTAATTCTATAGAAGTATTTATCGATTCCATTCAAAAAAATTTATGAGATTCGGTTGAGAAAATGCGGCCTCTTACCTCTATAAAAGGAGAATCTCACTGTCATAGAGGAAGGAACTCTATGGTCTGTGTTTTCACGTTCTTTTTTCTATGACAAAGTATACAAAACCGATTAAAAAAAAAGTTATACTTAGTTTAGTAGGTACGGACGGAACTGTAAAATTATAGTATAATAGTGTACTATCCTGGACTTCGGATAGTATATAGTACAAGAGGTGATATTATAGTACAAATACTACAATTATAGTACGGAATCCAACCCTGGCACAACCTCACACGTCCACCAACCAACCGTCAGTGTCAAAGTCTTCTTCTTCTTCCAAGAACCTTATATATGACTCTGGACATTGCGTCACCTTTTGGGGCTTGAAGAACGAAAAAATAACCTTGAATGACGTCAACGATATTTTCCATCTCTTTCATTAGGGTGACAACAATGTTGTCCATTCGTAGGACAGTCACTACAAATAGGTACGATACTTACTATAGACTATCAACTTATGCCTACGGCGTAAGTTTTTTGGACGACCAATCCAAACATTCAAAAGTGTTTAGATTCTAAACATTTGAATGTTTAGAATAGTTTAGATGTTAGTTAGTGCCAATGTTTGGGTATCTCTAAACGTACAAACATTCGCATTTAGAATATTACTGCATTTATAGGATTATTACTACTCTTGACCAACCATATTATAACCTTTCTATATATTCATTCAAACCCCCCTTTTGGCCAGCGGCGGCGCGCAACACAAAATATTTACTTAATGATTATTTTCGGTTGGCTCCTCTCCGGATGGACGATACTGTTTTGGAATGGTGGTCACACTGGGGGTCAAGTCTGCTATTGTTAACATCATATAATCGTGTTTCAATGGTGTTTGAACGGTAATGCTTTTTAACACAGTTCTTGATTCTTAAACCCAAAACTGAGACACAGTGTCTAACGGGTTTGGATTTTTAGGAAAAACAACGTGTTTCAATTTTGGGTTTATAAAAACAAGAATTGTGTCAAAAAGCATGACCATCCAATCACCATTGAAACACGATTGCGGCGTTAGTCACGATAATAGCAAACTTGACCCCTTGGTCCTGTACGGTCCGGCTGGTTAAAAGTCAAAACTTGGAGATACGTGGTGAGGTTTAAGACTTAGGTACAGATGCCGGCATATATATTGGCAAGAAAATGAAAGAGACAAAAGATGAGCAGTAGCCATAAACTTAGTGTTTATGGCTACTGCGCATCTTTTGTCCCTTTCTTTCTCTTGCCAATATATATGCCGGGCAGTTTTTTTTTATACACACCTGCCCTTCCACCCTAAAGTCACGTGTATTTTTATTTTGTACAATGAGGAATGTCCAAAAAAACAAATTGGCTGAATATTTTTATAGGCAGGAATAAGCGCCCTTAGTAATAGAAAAAAGTTTTAGAATTTTCGGTTGTTTGAAAAAAAAAATTAAGTCTCATTATTAGTCATTGTATTAAAAAAAGTTGCAATATAAAATGTCAAAACTGCATTATTTTGGCCGTTGAAAATAATTTCCCTCTAACGGTAATTAGGATATACTATAAATGTTTCTTTTCCTCATCGTTTCGGAATCTGAAAAATAAAATAAGATTAATTTTTATTTTGTTACTACGAATAAACAATGGGTGTCAAAGACCATAATAACTAGTATAGTAGTAAGGTAGTAAGTTAGGTAGGTCCGATTCTTAGCTGAAACTGATCTAAATTGTTTAACTCAACTACGTAAGATAATATTTTAGTTTACATTACATTTTTTCTCTCTGTTAAGAATACAAAATAATTCCGCTCTCAAAGTTAAATGTGGCATAAAAACATAAAATGTAATGTTAAATGTAAACGTAAATTTTTCATCCAAATCTTTCTTTCTTATTCAAAAGTTCTGCTGTGATTATGGTCACCCTGCGATAATATCACGTGCAGATAATATTTCTAAAGCTTCTTATGTGTCGAAAATGAATACAGATTTGTACATATTATATTTATTATATCGAAATAAAAAATACGTAATTAAGGTGGAATTATAATTAACTTCTATAATATTTCCGAATTAGATCGGAAACAATCTTTGAAATCTGCTAAAATTCAGATTTCTGAGAAGGAAAAATTGAATGCTGAAAATACTTTAAAAAACACTTACTTGTGAAATATAATGTTAGAATTTGGTTTTGAAACACTTTTGCAATTTTGCACAATGCAACACATGCTTTGTAACGCGAATTTTATTTAAATAATTTTATATTTTTGTACATAAACGTGAGATGCGGTGGAAAATCATTGACATTAGTGACATGTCAAATCAAAGACAATTCCATCAGTGATGCCACCTTATTTTTATTTGGTAACTTATGAAATATGGAGAAATTACTGTTAAACGTAAAATATTGTAACAACAAAATAGACTCATCTGTCCTCTAAATAATTACTTTGGCATGTACTAATAAATTTTAACATCATGTAACTAACTTAAAGTGTGCCGATATTTACATTTATTTAGAAAATCTAATTAATTTTTGTACATGACCTGGGTAAATTGACTATGGATTGGGATATTTTGTACTTAGCATGGCAATTTCAGTCACAGTCTGAGAGGGATAAAAGAAATCTGCAAAGGTGAATGACCTCATCCCCAACCATCCTTCAGTAGTAGAATGTCCAGTGTCATAGAATATGAATATAAGGTTCTTGTCTTCTTCTTATTTTTGTTTTGGCAATCTACTTTCCTCTTGGAAGTAATTTTTGCCAGTGTCAAGTGTTGAATATTTCAGTGATAGGTTGTTTCAGTTTACATTAAAATGCGGGTGCATTGCATTCCAATGCTGCTTGGAGCATTGGTACCAAGTATATCAAGACAGTTTACTTGGTAAGTTCTGCCGAGGTAGCCACCACTACAGTAAAAGTCTCGGCTTCACTCCACCAAGATCGCGCCTATTTCAATTATCCCACATATTGTTCAATTGCGTAGACACTTGAACCACAAAACTGCACCAATTTTAAGACACAATATCCACTATGAATCAATTTGCAAATAGTTAAAATAGACACCGAACCGAACTTGACAAATGGCGCCAAAAATCTCCAAGTCTTCTTCTTCTTCTTCCTATTTTTGATAGGGCAATCTACTTTCCTCTTGGAAGTAATTTTTGCCAGTGTCAAGTGTTGAATAGTTCAGTATTTCTAGATTATCTAGTAGATTGTTTCAGTTTACATTAAAATGCGGGTGCATCACATTCCAATGCTGCTTGGAGCATTTGGCAGCAAGTATATCAAGACAGTTTACTCGGTAAGTTCTGCCGAGGTAGCGACCACTATAATAAAAGTCTCAGCTTCACACACAACCAAGATCGCGCCTATTTCGATTATCCCACATATTGTTCAGATGCGTAGACACTTGTACCACAAAGCTGCACCAATTTTAAGATACAATATGAATCAATTTGCGAATAATTAAAATAGTCGCCGAACTGAACTCAACAAAATCCCGCCAAAAACTCCCTGTCAAAGTCTTCAGGCGGAAATATACTAGGCCGACGTGGGCCACGTACGCCGATCTGGGCGCGTCGGTCTCCATACATTTTACATAGAGAATATACGTTTAGAGCTACACTACATCCACGCCATGCGATGCGACGCCACGTATGCGACGCCGATCCAACGATCCCAGACCCTTGATTACGTAAGTCTGTTGCTAACAATTCTCGATGAAATCGATTGAAAGCGCAGTTGCATTACTGCTTTAGTTAAGATAGTTGTCACATTGGTTCTTACTAAAGCAGCGATGTAAGTGCGATTTCTGTCAGAGTTGATTGCAACAAAGTTACGTAATCACCCCCCAGATATTCGTCGGAGACGTCGGATGGTGGAGGGGATAAGTCACACGTCTGTGGCGTGTGCTTAGGTGTATTTCTAAGCGTCTCAGACGTCGAAGGTGTCAATTTTATATGTGGGCATAGGGATGGGTCCAGTGAAAATTTCAATGAAATGAAAATTAAATTTATATGAAATTTATGAAATCTTTCAAAACAGGTTGAAATATTTCAGTTTTGAGTGAAATTTATTTAGTACTAGAAATCCCTTATTTTCTGAATAAGTTTACTATTTTAATGTATTAAATGAAAATTAAAGACAATTTAGATTTTACTGTTGAGCAAATTCATCAAACTATTTATCGAGCTAAAACTTTAGATATTTTAACTTAGCTATTTAGTAATATCACAAGAATTATGTTTTACACGTAGCTATTTTGTAATGTCATGAGACGTATGTTATGAATGAGATAAAAATACACTTTACTATTGTTGTTTTGCGGTCGGGATTCCTCAAAAGCACCCTTGTACACGAGGCTGTACTTACTTTTCTTTATATTTTTATTATAATTTTAAAGGTGATGGTCCGTTATTGTTTAAATTTGAGTCAAAGTACAGTTTTATTGTTGAACATTTGTTGAATGTTGATTGTTTGCCTCTCAAACTTCGCCGAATATTTTGGTATTTAAAGTTGTAAAATAGCCAAAGTTATTCATAATTTAAGTCAACTTACTTATTTATTGTTTTATTCTATAATTATGTTGATTATATTGACCTTAGGCCAGTTGAAATTCAAAAATAAATTTCACTCTAAAGTGAAATATTTCAAACCAAAATGAAACTTATTCTAAATATTTCACAGACTGAAATTTTTCGTGAAATTTACCCAACCCTATGTGGGCATCATTCTGTCTGCGAGCGACGGCAGACATATTTAACGTATTGGTAGGGTTATGTTTTGGTTCTGACGCCAACCATTTTTAACATTGAAAATGTTGATTTTGATTAGATTTTTTATTAGGTTATTTTATGTTTAAATTCTGATGTTTTATAAATAGTACTTAAGTTACCTTTCAATAAAATATTAAAATCTATAACAATGGAATAAAAAATATATATATTTATGAATTATATTTGTTTTGTATAATTCATTAAATTCATTTTCATAGTACCAGAAGGTCGTGAAAGGCACGAGATCTGTGAATTTTTCTTTTTGGCAGTTTAAATTGCTTAAGAACCATTAAGCAAAGCAAATTCTTTTTGACTTCGCTATCAGATTTGAACATTTTCAATAATAATTCGTTTTGTGTGTTTGTAGTTCCCGCCAGTTCTTACTTTACTGACAACCATCTATGAAATGCACAAAAAACGTGTATGACGTGCATCGGTTGGGTGTGCACAGAAACCTCACACGTGTGAGACGTCTGAGTCGGTCTGAGGCGTGTGCGTCGGCCTAGTATATTTGCTGCTTTCTTCTTCTTCTTATTTTTGTTTTGGCAATCTACTTTCTTCTCGGAAGTAATTTTTGCCAGTGTCAAGTGTTGAATAGTTCAGTGGGAGATTGTTTCAGTATACAGTACTAGGCACATATCTTGAAATTTTTTCGACGGAGTGGGGATAAGTTCGTGCATGTGCTCTAGTGAGCGACAAATAGGGCGCGCCCCTCTCCCGCCGCCCGCGCCCCTCACCGCTACGCATACCCAAAATACGCGTTTCGCGCAATCCCCACCCGATTTCAAGTTATATGCCTCGTACTGTACATTAAAATGCGGATACATCGCATTCCAATGCTGCTTGGAGCATTTGGCACCAACTATATATATCAAGACAGTTTACTCGGTAAGGTCAGCCGAGGTAGCTACCACTACAGTAAAAGTCTCAGCTTCACACAACCAAGATCGCGCCTATTTCAATCATTCCACATATTTTTCAGTTGCGTAGACACTTGTACCACAAAACTGCACCAATTTTAAGACACAATATCCAATATGAATCAATTTGCGAATAATTAAAATAGTCACCAAACCGAACCCGAGCCCGACAAAATGGCGCCAAAAACTGTCAGTCTTCTTCTTCTTATTTTTGTTTTGGCAATCTACTTTCTTCTTGGAAGTATTTGTTGCCAGTGTCAAGTGTTGAATAGTTCAGTGGTAGATTGTTTCAGTTTCATTAAAATGCGGGTGCATCGCATTCCAATGCTGCTTGGAGCATTTGGCACCAAGTATATCAAGACAGTTTACTCGGTAAGGTCAGCTGAGGTAGCCACCACCTACAATAAAAGTCTCAGCTTCACACAACCAAGATCGCGCCTATTTGAATTATCCCCCATATTGTTCAGTTGCGTAGACACTTGTACCACAAAACTGCACCAATTTTAAGACACAATATCCACTATGAATCAATTTGCGAATAATTAAAATAGTCACCAAACCGAACCCGACAAAATGGCGCCAAAAACTCACCAGTGTCAAAGTCAAGTCAAGTCACAGAATATTATCAAAGAGTAGATTTTTGTTTAAATGATTTTTCACCATCCTGCCTGGCAGTCTGCTTTGCATTCCACCCGCCGCGCTCACCGCACAAACTACTAATGCCTCATTTACATGCTGGGCCAGCCACGAGCAGCCTCCACCACCAACGCCCAGCGTGTGATCGTGTGAACAGGGGCCCTACCGCCTAACTCAAAGCTTTAGCCAGAGCGATAGCAATGCTCTGTCCGTCCTTGTCATACCATAACACGATGACACGGACGGACAGTGCACTGACGTCTTAAACCAAAGCCAGAGTCAAAACGATAGAGTTAGGCGGTCCCGCTGCAGGTGTTGGGCTTGACTGACTGACGTGAACTGGCGTGAGTAAAGAGAAGTACTGATGAGAAGACTGCAATAGCTACTTATTATGCATATGCACATGCTTGGCTCAGTTATGGGATAATTTTATGGGGAAACAGCACAGACGCACAGAGTCTTCTAATTCAGCAAAAGAAACTCCTGCGTATCATAGCAAACATACCCCAAACCGACAGCTGCAAACCCATATTTAAATCTAAAAAAATCTTGACTATCCCATGCATGTACATATTCGAAATTTGTAAATTCGTAAAAAAAAATCCTGAAAACTACACAAATAGACGAGACCTACCATCAAAATATACCTTACGCGAAAAGACAACAAACAGACTTATGCTACCCGATTCGAAATTAAAACTATATAAAATAAAACCGGTCAAGAGCGAGTCGGACTCGCGCACCGAGGGTTCCGTACAATCATAAATATATTTGGATATGTTACTTTAGTACAGTCTTTAAAAAAGTAGGATAAACGGCAGACAGGTGGAAGGGCTAACAGGCGGACAGTTAATTTACAAATCTTAACAACAGCTGCTTATGGTGACTGAAAAATGTTTCAGCCACTCTACATTGCAAACTGTTTATAATTACTAAGTAGGAACTTATTCTTCGTTTATTCGTACGGCAAATAGTAGGTAATAATATTAGAACCAGCCACCAATTTATTATTGTAGTATTAGGTTGCGCTATCTCTTGACCGATAGTGGAACTATTTTTTTTTCTTAGGTTAGCATTCTTAGGACAGCGCCATCTGTTGACTGGTAGTGAAACTAAAGAATTTTTGTTTGTTCTTGAATTTCTAAAAAAGTGTGTTATATTGAGACATCGTTTTATTTTTCCTGTAATCTTTACATAAACTACTATCACATAGAATTATTTCAGATTTTGCTCTTTCCAAACTTCGGAGATAAGGGGGGGGGGGGGGGGGGGGGGAACGGTATTTTTTTTACATATTTCATCATAAGTCGAAAACTATGCGGCCAAAGAAAATAAGAAAAAATGTTTTAAACTGTGCAAACGGCGCTCTTTCATATGATATCCCACATGCCTTAGTTTAAGACCCCTTTGCAGTCCCTGTTGTAAAAAAATATTTTTTTTTTATTTCTTTCTCATTTGCAAAATAGTTGGGCAAATGTCATCTTAAACTATTCCAAATTTCAAGTTGATACCATTAGTAGTTCTCGAGATATCCAGCTGTGACAGACAGACAGACAGACAGACTGAGTCACCATAAGGGTTCCTTTTTTACCATTTTGGTACGGAACCCTAAAAAGCCCCTTAGTTATGGGTGTAAATATAAATAATAAGTTACCTACTGCGCTAAAAAATAATAATAATGAAAAAGAATTTAATAAAAAATTAAAAGATTACCATATATCAAAAAGTTATTATACAGTACAAGAATAATTAAATGAAAAGATAGATTAATATATTAAACAATAATTACTTTTTAAATAAATATCTTTAGTTAGGTAAATATAAAAAAAAGAAGAAGATTATATTGATTATATTATAGATAATATGATCATAAGATTAACAATTAAAATGACATGATATAGTGATATACCAAATTAATATTTATTTTATTTTATTTATCTTTATCATTATTCATTTCAGATTTAAAATACATAAACTAATTACAAATAATATTAACAATGGGGAATGTCCGAAAAAAAACAATTTGGCTGAATATTTTTTTATAGGTAAATATAATAGGTAAAAGGTGCATTGTGATTGGTTTACAAGAATTAAATCAGGTTTTGTTAGAACAGTCTTGCACCCCAGTTTTGTGAAACATCTCTGAATAACACAGTTAGGCTCGTATTACAGAAAGAGACTCAAGCACTGCTTACTGCTTGAGTACAGTTAGAAAGGGATGGTGCTATTCATCGCATATAGCGCCATCCCTTTCTAACTGTACTCAAGCAGAGATTTGAGTCTGAGTTTTATTCTATAATACCAGCCTTAATGTTGAAACTTTTTTTTAATAGCAAGTTGTGGTTATGACAGGTGGTGGCAAAGGTATTAAAACATAATATAATATCATGAACAGGTAATTAAGTATAAACAATTCTTTCAGCTTATACATTGAGAACGAAGTAAATTAGTTATTAATCTCCATTCTGCTGTTACTTTCGTATATTTGTGAAGTCGAAGTGACTTTATTTTTTATTTTTATTTATACGCAACCGAAACTTCTGAAACTTTTTTCTAAAACTAAGGGAGCTTATTCCTACCTATAAAAAAATATTCAGCCATTTTTATTTTATTCGGACATTCCCCATTGTAAAAAATAATAAAAGACTTTTATATTACCTACCTATAAAAAATTCACAGATCTCGTGCCTTTCACGACCTTCTGGTACATTGAAAATGAATTTTATTAATTAACTAAATCAAAATTTATTCGTAAACATTTTTTATTATAATTAAACATACCTATGTAAGTACTATAACTAAAACATCTTAGAATTTTTGCAAAAAAAATACCTAATAAAAAATACTAATCAAAATCAAATGCAGTCTCGCGCTGACTTCATCATCATTTGAATATGTGCGATAACAAACTATGTTTATCTAGGCATCATCTTCACATTCTCATTTAGAGACCGTTGTAAAAATTCATTTGGAATCAAAAACATGAGACATGCCCGCCCGCACCCTGATTATCTAAAAAGAAACTATTTAGCGACCGGTTTCATTCCACATACATTGCTACTTTTCTTTGGTATGTTTTTTTTTAATCCATGAAGTCGGTAAAAAGAAGTAGCAATGGATCACTATCATCTATGAACTGCAACCGGTCGCTAGGTGGTTTCTAATTAGGTAATCAGCCCGCCGATCGAGTAATTTTAAATCTCGAAATTGAAATAACAGCAACCCACGAATATGCAGCAACATCTTTAATATTAACATAGGTACCTATTTATTTCCTTTTTTACACGTCTCGAGTTAATTTATCTTAAAAATTCTTACCAATTAGTGCAAATGCTTTTCTGTATCTACTCCTAAGTATGGAGGCTCAAACTACGAACTCTTCTATTCAACTTTCGCTCAAGATTCGTTTATTCGTTTGCCTATACAAAAAAGTGCCGGGTATCACGAAATCTCAGGGTGGGTACCCACTTAGGTTCGCGAACCTCCGCGCTCCGCGAACCTGCAACAGTGCGCCCTAGCAAACATTTTATTTTCACTTTGGTTATAGTGTGTATGTGTGTGAACCAGGTTCACATACATGTTCGCACACGTACACACTATGGCGCACTGTTGCAGCACAGCATAAACAATTTTTTGGGTGCAGGTTCGCGGAGCGCGGAGGTTCGCGAACCTAAGTGGGTACCCACCCCCACGGTGCAGTCAGGAAATATAGCCAAAACAATAGAAACAGATGCGCCGAATTATCATCCGAATTATCATTGTTAGTAGTCGCTCATTTTAGATAATCAGCCTGCGGATTTGTCCTAGTTTGGAGGGCGTCCGGGGAGCGTCCGGGCGGGGTTCTGATTGAAGTCCGGGTAAAACCCGGAATCTAATTAAAATTAAGTAAAAAAAGTTAAGCAAAAAAGTACTATATTCAGCACACGTGTTACCGGGCGCCTCACTTCACTACGCGTGGCGCACAGTGCAAAATTTTTTTTACTAAAACATGCAAGATTCAAGATTAATGGAAGAAACTGACTAAAAATCGCGCTGCGCGGCCGTATCCAACTAATATTATAAATGTGAAAGTTTTTGGGTCTGGGTCTAGCTAGTTTTTACAAATGTGAATGTTTGGATGTTTGTTCCTCAATCACGCAAAAACTAATGAACGGATTTGGTTGAAATTTGGCACACTGATAGTAGATAGCCTTGATTAAAACATAGAATACTTTTTATCCCGATATTCCCACGGGAACGGGAACCACGCGGGTGAAACCGCGGGCGGCCGCTAGTTTTCTATAAACAGGCAAGATCACAACACAACACAAGGTTAGTGGATGAAACTGACTAAAAATCGCACTGCGCGGCCCATTTTTTTACTATAGACTAGCCAGTTTACAAGATTAGTGGATGAAACTGACTAAAAATCGCGCTGCGCGGCCCATTTTTTAGGGTTCCGTACCCAAAGGGTAAAAACGGGACCCTGTTACTAAGACTCCGCTGTCCGTCTATCTGTCTGTCTGTCTGTCACCAGGCTGTATCTCATGAACCGTGCTAGCTAGACAGTTGAAATTTTCACAGATGATGTATTGTTGTTGCCGCTATAACGACAAATACTAAAAATATAATAAAATAAATATTTAAGGGGGGCTCCCGTACAACAAAAGTGATTTTTTTTCCGTTTTTTGCTTTATATTAATAACGACAACAGGTAGACAGTTAAAATTTAATATTTTATTCTAACCTCAAATACAAGATGGAATAATTGCTAGATACTATTTTTGCTCTCTAAAGCGATGATAATGATGAAGAACGTTTGATTATTGAGTCGTGTGCACCCAACATCTTTTTTTTTTCAACTTTTTACATCAACCACCTTTTTGGATAAGCTCCAAATTAATATTAACAAAATATTAACCAATATAATGCTCTATCCTTTTGTTGTGAAGTGAGGAAAAGATCCTTCTATAACGAACTCTCACATTTTTTGATTTTTTGACGAAATAAAATTCTGACACCTGTTTCGTTTGACAGTCACTTATAACTTTTGACAGAACGTTCACAGTGATTACGCTCCGAGGCATGGTCGCTGTAAGCCCAAGATGGCGCTGGTAATGACGTCATGAGTGACGTCACGCTAGATATTGTAAACGCGCTAACGTGCATGCGGACCGGCTGTTATCGCAATAATATCGATATTATCGCTATGGGGACCGCAGCCTAGGTGTGCTACTAACGTGTCATCACATAGCATCGCGTGTCATCACATAAAACATTTGGGATGCCTGATGCGATTTTCACCCAAATCGAATCAAGTGATCATCAAGATGAAAATCTTATAAAAATACATTATTTTTTGTGCCCAGCTGTAAGGGACATCCTAACTTAACTATTTATAATAAGATACAGCATGGCCATTAAGAGTTGAAATTAAATAAGATGGAACTAAAATTGTTCAGTACAAAATATAGGTACTCAGTGTTGCCAAATTATTCGTGATTTTGACGTGTTTACATAGAAAGTGGCGCCCTCAATTTTTGTTAACTCTTTATGGTCAAGCTGTACTTAAGTCCCTTTACAAACACTACCTATCCTTTTGGTGGAGTGGAGTTTGTTAAGAAATCAATAATCTAATAAAATATTATGATGAGTTTTAACTGTCAGTTTCACTGACTGTCCAGAATTGCCAGTTAAAACTGATCGTGTGTGGCTGAAAGCTGACAGATTTTTGTTGTGATCGTGTGTAGCCTTAATAAATTTATTACATTTTAAAGCAATAGTAGTGATCAAGTAGTGATTCTCCTTGATTTTTAATATTTTTTTTTTTAGTTGCCATAACAAGGTTTGACCACGAAAAACAAAACGCATCTTCAGCTTCCGCGCAGTGCAGTATGTTTTCACTGTTCGTTTCCTAAAAATAATATCCAACTCACCAATCATAGCTGAAGAGCTAGTGTTTCCAAATTGTAACAACCAATCATAGCGAAGTAAAATTTTTGAAATTTGGCTTCCATTTTCTCTTTGTAAAGGAGACGCCATTTTGCAAGCGTCACTTGGCGGCGTGTGCGGTTAAAGCATTTTAGTGAATTAGTCTCGAGACAAATCATAATATTGATTTGTTTTTGTGTAATATGTCGTATCAGTCCAGTGTGGCCCAGGATTCATTAGCTGCGGCACAATTAGAAATGGCCGGTAACCCTAATTCTTTGGCATTACGTCGGCCATTCGACCCAGTGGCTCACGATTTGGAAGCGAGTTTTCGCTTGACAAGATTTGCTGATCTAAAAGGAAGAAGTTGTAAAGTGCCCCAGGATGTGTTGGGAAAACTGGTGGAGTCACTACAGCAGGACTATTCGCAGCAGGATCAAGACCAATTCATGCATGTTGCGATACCGCGAATTGGCATCGGTCTGGATTGTTCCGTGACGCCTCTGAGACACGGTGGTCTCTGTTTGGTGCAAACCACCGATTTTTTCTATCCTCTAGTAGATGACCCCTACATGATGGGCAAAATCGCTTGTGCTAACGTCTTGAGCGACTTGTATGCTATGGGTGTAACTGAGTGTGACAATATGTTGATGCTGCTTGGAGTATCCACGAAAATGACTGAAAAGGAACGTGATGTTGTAATTCCTCTCATCATGAGAGGTTTTAAAGACTCTGCTTTAGAAGCGGGCACCTCTGTAACTGGTGGGCAAACTGTTATCAATCCGTGGTGCACAATTGGAGGGGTGGCCACCACTATTTGCCAACCTAATGAATACATAGTACCAGATAACGCTGTCATGGGTGATGTTTTGGTATTGACTAAACCTTTGGGCACCCAAGTTGCCGTAAATGCCCATCAATGGCTGGACCAACCCGAGCGCTGGAATCGCATCAAGTTGGTTGTATCAGAAGAAGATGTTCGCAAAGCTTATCATCGTGCCATGGATTCTATGAGCAGACTGAACCGCATTGCAGCCCGTCTGATGCATAAATACAATGCACATGGTTCAACTGATGTCACTGGATTTGGTCTCCTTGGACATGCACAAAACTTAGCTTCTCATCAAAAGAATGAAGTGTCATTTGTCATCCATAACCTGCCTGTTATTGCCAAGATGGCAGCTGTGGCCAAGGCTTGTGGAAACATGTTCCAGTTGCTTCAAGGACATGCCCCTGAAACGTCCGGAGGACTCCTCATCTGTTTGCCACGTGAACAGGCTGCTGCATACTGCAAAGATATCGAAAAGCAAGAAGGCTATCAGGCATGGATCATTGGTATTGTGGAGAAGGGCAACCGCACTGCCCGCATCATCGACAAGCCACGAGTGATCGAAGTACCGGCTAAAGATTAAAGAGTTTGAAATCTTGAGACATTTTAATGATAATACTTAAAATTTTTATTATGACATCTAAGCTGGACAAATCTTAAATTTATTTCAGGAATTATTGTTTCTCCAAACTTTTGTTTTCTCAAGACACTGTTCTGTATGATAATACCTAAACAGTTTAATAGTTTTATTAAAAAATATGTTATAAGAAAGCTTTTAGAGAACTTTGTCTAGTGACTATTTGGTGTTTATATTTAGTTAAGGTATCACTTATAAAATTAAGAGAACAATTCCATTAGGTACATGTAAACCTAACATTTGTTTGCAGCTTGTGAACAATATCTGCAAATTGTGAGATAAGTATAATTATTAGAATAAAGTTATTTTCAGTCAATTTGTAGTTTTATTTGATCAACCTTATGGCTCAAACCAATATTTCAGAATTCAGTCTTTAAGTTGGTTAAGCATGGTGTTAAGTTAGGTGTTCTCTGACACACTGACTGCGAGAAAACGCCTCATGGCATTGTCTCTTGCTGTATTTTTGGACTTGCAATTTTATTAAGGTTAGATTTTTTTTGTATCTGGAAATACCAAGCATTATATCTGTCAATATAGTGTTTTAACTAATTCAATTTAATCTCACAATGAATGTTCTGGTATTTGTTACAATAACTGTAACATGGTATTATATTTTTGTTATACCTAGCTGTAGAAATTGGCTTATTTAAGAGATCCGTAAGTAATAACTCAATCTGTATCCAATATAGCTGTTGGTTTTCTGAATAAATAAATAGGTAAATCAATAAAACAATAGCTTTAAGTCTTAATTTATTCATAATGTAATCTAAAGTTACATTTTTGTTGAGGATAACATGGAAACTCATCCGATTTCAGACTGTAAATATGAAAAAATATGCCCATTTACGTTTATAAAATGCACTTACACCACAGTAACTGTTCATTTCACATTAAAACATGCTTATTAACTGAGAAGTGCAGTAAAAAAAAATTATCAGATAACCTTAATAATAAGAGAATAATTTATAATCAAGATTCTTCTCAGAATTCAGAATAGCAAAAGAATGCTACTAACCAACTGATATAAAAAATAAATTAAACTAGAATATGATAGGATTTCTAATCAAGTTATTGCTTTTGGAATAGATGAAGATAGTCATGTTAAATCGGCAGTAAAGCCAAACTTATATCTAGGATTTGCAAAAAAAACTTAAATTTAACACAACTCTAGCTGCAACTTGAATAAGTATTGATAAGAACAGGTTTGCACTACTGTTTCTCCTTATGACCAGGACAAGAATTCATTTACAAAAAGAATTATATTAAAAATCAAACACTTAAATAATTGAACACATCTTAATTTGATGTTTGCACTACTTTCATAAATTTACATTATATGTTTAGGTGCATAAGCAAATATGATGAAATTGCAATTTAACTATAGTCAGAAACTCACTACAGCTGAAAAGTATTCATACTAGAACAAGTGGGATTAGGACTGATCACAGAAAATTAGTTCACCGAATACCATTTTGCCGACAGCCATATTACCAAGGGGTCATATCACCGAAAAGCCATTTGACTGAAACTTATTGCACCGATAGTACATTTCTTCTAATGCCATTTCATCGAAAGGGAAATAAAGTAATCTCAATTTTTCTATTAAAATAATTATCTCAAAAAGTTTTATTAATAATTTAATAATAATAATTTAAATAAAGGTAAAGTCTTTACTTTGCTAAATAGTTATTTTTTTTTATTATAAATAAAACTTTTTAATTGAGATTACTTTATTTCCCTTTCGATAAAATGGCGTTCGAATAAATGTACTATCAGTGAAATAAGTTTCAGTCAAATGGCTTTTCGGTGAAATGACCCTTCGCTTCGGTGATATGGCTGTCGGCAAAATGCTATTAGGTGAACTGATTTTCGGTGATCAGTCCTAATCCCAGAACAAGCAGAGACCAACCAGTATTTAGTGACAGTTTAAATAATTTAATGGTTCAATACACCAAATGGCACAATCAATTTCAATGTCCATCAACGATGAAATGCTGAAATCATAATATTTGATCTATAAGTTTAGGTGTGCCATCACTGTAAAGTCTATAACCGAAGCACAAACAATGCGGTGCAAGTGGACAGTTTCAATTGAGGCAGGGTTTCTTGCGAGGTCTGCTATCATCACCATTCTGCTCAATCTGGCTCTGATCGCGTTTCTTTGGAGAGCTATTGTTCTGAAAATACAAAACAAAAGTCTATAATAAAATCACATGTTTATTGCAATTTCGTACCCTAACATTATTCAAAAAACAACAATGCCTGCTGCGCGGCCGCATGCAGCAGGACAACAATAAAAAATCTATTGTGTCTCATTTTCCAGGTTCATGTTAAGTATTATTTCTGTTTTTCATTAATTAATAAAACATGGTTCTTTAAAAAGTATGCAAATGATTTAAATTATGAAAAGTTGAAAATGATCAGAATAATTCTCATGACAGTTAATTAAAGCATATTTAATTCTTCAACGCCCGCCCAGACTCATGAGACCGGCATAGATGCGGCATCGATTTACCATTATTTTTTATAAATATCGGCTTTTCCTGTATGGGCAACATAATTTTATTGACAAGCCTAATAAATTTGCAATACTCTGTGACTGATTGCAAAATTATTGAGTTTTTTGTGAAAAACTGCATTTTATTTCCATACTGCAGGTCAGTGGGCCCCCCACCCCACTGGGTGTTATTAGGGACATATTAGATAAGGAAACACCAAATTCTATTTAACCATATTTGGTAACACTACACTTTGGTTCTCAGTCAATACCATTGACTGAGAACCACCTTACGGTTTACCTTTTTTTCCCACTGTTGATGTAGATACCTTAGTAGTATGTTTGTCTTTTCCGTCACAATTACTGTAAGAGAGAAATAAAATTGTAAAAATCGCTTGTATCTTACAGTAAATAACTATATCTCCTCAATTCACATTTATTTTATTAATTTAAAATTAGGGTCAGAGTGCATGCAAGCATGGATGACCACATGGTGTTCAAGCAAAAATAATGAGTTTAATTTAAAATGAGTACAATTATGATGTACTAAATGGTTAAGCTTATCAAGGTAATTAGTGAAACATATACTCAACTTTGTTCAGAAGGAATGTCTTTAGTTTGGAGGTATATTGATGGCCTTTTTGAACAGTTTCTAATTCCATGGTCGGTGTTGAATAGCGTAAAGTTGTGTTCGTCATACGACGGTAGGTCTTTCAGAAACTCCATCACCGACTGTCGAAAATAAAACGCAATTGAATAAAATAGAAACAAAACGAAAGGCTGCCATCACAAGGTCTAAGCACGGTTCACTTGACACTGCCTTATGCACCTAATATTCATCAAACTTACCATTTTTGTTCAATATTACAATATTTCGATGCTTAAGTGAAATTTTAACAATTTCAAATGGTAGAAAAGACCGGTTAAATTAATAAAAATAGATCTCAAAGATCGCCCCCACAATAGCAAGCAAGCAAACCAGATGAGAATGACAGTATTTTTTTTCACATGATGGATGACGTCTTACAATTTAGAGAAATAAAACATACAGCCTACCTTTTAGAAAGATAAATAGTATATCACACGAGTGTAATTTATTTAATAGTCCAAACTAGTTGAAAAATTGATATTTTTACTACTGGTTAACATTAATAATAATATTATATGTCAGATCATGTTATTGTTAATTCTATAGGTACTTGTTTATTGATCAAAGTACCTATCAACAGACCACTATTGCTTGCCTCACCTCACAATAAGCTTAAATTGACATAGGCAGTGATCCGCTGCAATACAACTTCACTTGATATTGTATAGCAAAGAGTTCTTGAAAATTATTAGGTACTTACAACAAGGCTGCAGAATAACACCTTTTGCTTACATAATAGAAAAAAAATGAATGTAGCGCGTAATTTAAAATTTTGGTGATTTCCAACGGCCAGTAGTAGATAAAAAGTAATTGTCATAAAATTAAAAATGATTAATCTGGTCAACTCAAACTTTAATAAAACATACAATCCCAATGGAAAGCAAAATGCACTCTCCGATATAAAAAGACTTCTTACATCTCGTCACACTGAAGCCCAAAATAAAGCGTGTGGGTACTTGGTAGAGGTATTATGTAGATACAACAAAATTTCTAAAGAGAGATCTCGTATGGTGGAATACTTACTGGATAACGACATAACCGTATTCCTGTGTGAAGCAACTTCAAACTTGGACTATTCTCTTTTCAGGTTTGTTAAAAACTATTTTGTACTTAGCTAATTAAAAACCTATCTACATAATTACCAACATTACCGACCCAGGCAGGAATTTTATTAAATATTCTGTTTCTGATGCATTTATAAAGTATATCTCATCTATAAGGGTAAGTACCTATATCTCATCTCACATCGCCACGTATCGCATCGCGCTATAGAGGAGATGCCACATTTACGAAAGTCGTCTAATTACGATTCCGGCTGGACAAGAGAGTGCTCCACCGACAACCGGTATCATTGTCTTCAGCATGATCTCCTGAACAAGAATACAGCGGTTGTCGCATTATAAAGTGGTGGAGGGGGGGAGGGGGGGAGGGAAAAGATGCGGAAGTCGAGTATCGGAAATTGGTTAATTTTCTCAACAACCACTTGTCCGATTTAAACAAATAAGGTGTTTTAGGGTAGGTAATATCCTTGACAACATATTTTATTAAGCAATGGTTTTTGTAAATACTATAGTTTATTAAATAATTAGAAAAAGTCGAATTTCAAACAAAATCATTTTTGGTTTTGTAGATTTGAAGCAGTAAATTAAAATAAAGTACAGAAGTACATATAGTATAAAGTACTCCGTAAAATTGCCACAGTCATTAGCTTGCTGTTTGTTTTTTAGTTTTGAAATTTGGCTGGAAGACAGCAAAATTATCATCGAAATAGTGCGGGAGGTCACTGTCCGAATAATATAGAAACCGCTTTAACGAAAGTCGTCTAATGACGATTCCCGTCGAACCAGAGAGTTCTCTACCGACAACTGGTATCATTGTCTTCAGCATGATCTCTTGAACAAGAATATAGCGGTTGTCGCATTATAAAATGGTTGAGGGGGGAGGGAGGGGAGGGAAAAGATGCGGAAATCGGGTATCAGGGTTTGCATAATTTTTCAGTAACCGCTTGTCCGATTAAAACAAATAAGGTGTCATAATATATGGTAGATAATACCCGTAACAACAAATTTTATCTAACAATGGTTTTTGTAAATACTAAAGTTTATTACAAAAATTGAAAAAAGATGAATTTCAAACAAAGGCTTTTTTAGTTTTGCAGAATTGAAGCAGTAAATTGAAAGAAAGTACTATGAAATTAAAACTATGAGGATTTGCCCTAGAAAAAAAATATTTGTACATAGCACAGTTGTTTCACTATATGGAGTAATAAACTTGTTAAACATTTTTATCTAGTAACTATGCTTAAAAAATTTTTTGGGTCACGTGGCGAAATGTTTTCTACCATCTTTTTCGAAAATCCTCTACAGAATTAAAACTATAAAGATTATCCTCGGAAAAAAAATACTGGTTAATAGCCCAGTTATTCCACTATATATAAAATTATGAACATGATAAACATTTTTGTCTAGTAACTATGTTAAAAAAATGTTTATTTGTTCACGAGGTGAAATTTTTTCTACCATTTGTTCGAAAATCCTCTACAGAATTAAAACTATGAAGATTTGCCCCAGAAAAAAAATAATTGTAAATAGCCCAGTTATTTCACTATATAGAATAATAAACTTGTCAAATATTTTTGTCTAGTAACTGTGTTAAAAAATATTTTGTGCCGTGCAAACTCATTTAAACATAACTTTGCAGGTCCACCGTGTTATGTGACACAAAACAATTTTTAACACAGTTACTAGACCAAAATGTTTGATAAGTTTATTAATCTATATAGTGGGATAGTTGATCTATTTACTATATTTTTTTCTGGAGAAAATTCTCATAGTTTTAATTCTGTAGAAGATTTTTGGAAAAATTATATGTTAGAGAAAATTTCGCTGCGTGACAGAAATATTTTTTTTAACATAATTTCTAGACAAAAATGTTTGATAAGTTTATTTTTCTGTATAGTGCAATAACTAAGCTATTCACCAGCATTTTTTTCTGAGGCAAATCATCATAGATTTAATTTTGTAGAGGATTTTCGAAAAAAAATTGTAAAGAAAATTTCGCCACGCACCACAAAACATTTTGTAACACAGTTATTAGACAAAAATGTTTTACAAATTTATTATTCTATATAGAAAAATAACTGGACTATTCACTATTATTTTTTTATGGGGCAAATTTTGATAGTCTTAATTCTGTAGAGGATTTTCGAAAAAAAGAGATAAAGAAAATTCGCCACGCAATAAAAACATTTTTTTTAACATAATTACCAGACAAAGATGTTTAATAAGTTTATCATTCTATATAATGGGATAACTGGGCTATTTATCGTTATTTTTTTCCTGAGGCAAATCTTCATACTTTTAATTCTGTAGAGGATTTAAGAAAAAAAAATGGAAGAAAAAATTTCGCCACGCGACACAAAAAAATTTTTTTTAGCTAGTTACTAGACAAAAATGTCTAACGAGTTTATTATTCTATATAAGGGAATGACTGGGCTGTTCACCGATATTTTTTTTCTGGAGCAAATCTTCATATTTTTAATTACATAGTAGTTTATTTCAATTTACTGCTTCAATTCTACAAAACAAAAAAAATATTTATTTGAAATTCATATTTTATCTAATTATTTCATAAACTATAGTATCTACAAAAAACCATTGTTTGATAAAATCTGTTGTTAAGAATATTACCTATCATATGACAGTTTATTTGTTTAAATCGAACAAGTGGTTATTGAGAAATTAGCCAAACTCTGATAACCGAGTTTTGCACCTTTTTCCTCCCCCCCCCTCCCCCCCTCCACCACTTTATAATGCGACAACCGCTATATTATTGTTCAGGAGATCATGCTGAAGACAATGATACCAGTTGTCGGTAGAGCACTCGCTTGTCCGACGGGATTTCAATTTTGAAGGCCTGGCCCCTCCTCTACTATGTCGTGCGTGGAGTGAGTGCAGTTTTTGAAAAAGTGCCAAAGGTTGTAAAGGTATAATAGGCATGGGCGCCGGCAGCAGGGTGCAATGGGGTGCACTTGCACGTTTAGCACCCTCCTGTCAGAAAAAAATACATAGATTTTTTTTCATTTTTTTTAATTTAGTTACTGTTTGAATAAAAAGTGAAGGCGGCTAGGTTGCCTGTCCAAATTTGTTTATCACCTTGTCCATAAATTCAGTATCCTCGTGTAGTGTGGACGCAGATGCACCTCCCTGAAAAAATCCTGGCGCCCAGCCACCCAGTGTACCTACTTATTATTTTAATTAAGTAGGTACCTAGGTAAGTATGACACAGTAGATTTGATACTGGGACGTTACAATAACGTGACTTTATGTAATATTTATATGTCTTAGGATATTCGTACAAATCAGATCTTTACAAAAATCCTGCTAGTTCTTATGATTACAAAAAACTGAATAATTAAAATCTGAGACAGATTTTTGCAATCGTCCAACACCGGGACTAACTCTGAAATCGCGAAAAAATCAGCTGTTGACACGTTTTCAAATTATTTTTGTATGAAACAGTTGTTTTTTTTTTTCGCGATTTCAGTTGTCCCATATTTAAAGTTGTTTAGTTTGATGGTCCCTATCTACCATATTCAGAAACATGTTTTGGGGCGCGAAATTCAAATCTTGCCAGGGGCGCTCCTGATCACAGAAATAAGTCTTATCTTAGGGCCGCAAAATTCAAATCTTGCCAGGGGCGCTCATGACATGACCGTAGCTCCGTCGCTGACAATCTGCTTTTCTATTGTCCCTTTTTTAAAATATACACATCAACTTTGTCTAGGGATACAGGTGTTATTTTCATACAAACAAGGTAACTTTGAAGCCTTGGTTTTCTGCCAGGGATGTGCCGTGCTGTGATCTGATGATGGCCATCCAAGGACTGAATAGAGTAGATTCAGATCGCTATACACACCCAACTGATCTGATCAGCATTCTAAAAGATTAATGGGTTAGAGTTCTCAGTTTGAGGATTTCCATACATTTTCATGCTATTTTCGCGATTTTTATAAACTATTTACGTTTTTAGAATGCTGGTCAGATCAGTTGGGTATGTATAGCGATCTGAATCTCCTCCATTCACTCCCTGGATAGCCGTCATCAGATCACAGCACAGTACATCCCTGGCAGAAAACCAAGGCTTCAAAGTTACCTTGTTTGTATGAAAATAACACCTGGTATCCCTAGACAAAGTTGATGTGTGTATATCGCAATCGCTTTCAAGATGTAATACATTGATGCTTCTTTTTGGCATAATTGAAAACTTTCCAAAGAAATGCAGCAATGTGTCACATCCATCTGTGTCAAATCAAAGCGATTGCGGTAGATTTTGAAATTAGGCAATTAGCCCCCTATTTATCGCAAGTAGGTCTATTCTTTCTTGCCTGCGCCTGCTGTGACAGGAGCGGCGGTTCTTCTCCGAGGAGCACACGTCACACTCCATGGCCGCGGTGTTCCGCGCCCTGGCGCACTACGCTGGCACCGGGCTCTTACGCTGCTGTCGAGTTGTGCTTGCATTTCAATCTTGCCAGGGGCGCTCATGATATGACCGTCGCTAACAATCTGTTTATCGCACGTAGGTCTATTCTTTCTTGCCTGCGCCTGCTGTGGCAAGAGCGGCGGTTCTTCTCCGAGGAGCACGCGTCACACTCCATGGCCGCGGTGCTCCGCGCCCTGGCGCACTACGCTGGCACCGGCTCTTACGCTGCCGTCGAGTTGTGCTTGCATTTCCTGTGCGAACTGCTTGATGGGTAAGAAAATAATGACCATCAGCCATTTTTAACGTCCCCACTGCTGGGGCACAGGCCTTCCTTATGAGTGGATAAGGAGGATGGGCCTGAACTACCACGCGGGCCCAATGCGGATTGGTGGGTGTTAACGACTGCAAATGCACTCGGGACCAACGGCTTAACGTGCCTTCCGAAGCACGGAGGAGCTCGAGATAATAAATTTATGGTCACCCATCCCATGACCGACCCTTGCGATAGTTGCTTAACCTCCGCAATCGCTGAGCCAGGCGCTAAACCACTGCGCCACCGAGCTCCTCCTTCAAGAAAATATGAAAATGAGTAAAAGTTATGCCCCAAATGTTGGCGTTGACCTACAAGCTTCCACCACGTGTTCCCAATAGGGATTGGTGGGAGTAAAAATGCTAACGATATACGCTACACCACACATCTTAACGTGCCTTAAAATATATGGAGTACCTACCGAGGAGTTTATGTATTTTTTATTACCTATACAAGGCAGCTGCCAACTACATACATATTCTTAAACTATTATTGCGAACTAGCAGCCGCCCGCGACTCCGTCTGCGTGGACAGACTCAGGACAGTTATTTCTCTATCTCTCGGGAAAAGTATTTTTTTCGGGATGAAAGGTATACCCCTGACAACGTGTGCAAAATTTCATGATGATCGGTAGAGTAGTTAAGACGTGAAGACGTAACAAGCAAACAAACAAACGGACTTTCGCATTTATAATATAAATAAGGATAACTTTTCAAATTACGTAAGTGCTACCTATTATGAAAACAAAACACTTACTTAATGCCAAATCAAATGGCGAAGTGCTATACTATCAGCTTCTTGGATTTGATCCTTCCTGATCACACTGCCTAAAAAGCAAATAGACTAAGAGGGCAAAATGACCAAAACGCAGAATGACTAACTTACAGAATGACTAAACAGCAAAATGTCTAAAATGCAGAATGACTAACTTGCAGAATGACTAAACAGCAAAATGTCTAAAAAGCAGAATGACTAACTTGCAGAATGACTAAAACGCAAAATGTCTAAAATGCCTACTTTGCCTTTGCCTAGGCATTGTTATACAATGCCTGATGGTCCACCGGTGATGTGTAAAATAAGCCCCCCCCCTTGAGCCCCCTCGAGCTCCCCTCAAACCCCCCTCGAGCAACCTCGGAGCCCGGGCCCCCTCGAACCCCCCTCGAGCCCTCACAAGCCCCCTCGAGCCCCCCTAGAGCCCCCTCGAGGTATCATACATTGCCGGTAACATATATACTGTGTACGTACAGGTAGGACAATTTGCGACATGGACGTTTTGCAACTTCATCATCATCATCATCATATCAGCCGCACGACACCCACTGCTGGGTATAGGCCTCCCCTAAGGATCTCCACGACGATCGGTCCTGCGCTGCCCGCATCCAGTGGCTTCCCGCGACCTTCACCAGATCGTCGGTCCACCTTGTCGGGGGCCTACCCACGGAGCGTCGTCCGGTGCGCGGTCGCCATTCCAGAACCTTTCCGCCCCAACGGCCATCAGTTCTTCTCGCTATGTGTCCTGCCCATTGCCACTTCAGCTGAGCAATCCTTCGAGCGATGTCGGTTACTTTAGTTCTCCTGCGGATCTCCTCGTTTCTGATTCGATCACGCAGGGAAACGCCGAGCAGGGCTCTCTCCATTGCACGCTGGCTGACCTTGAGCCTCCTTATGAGACCCATAGTTAGCGACCACGTTTCACTGCCGTAAGTCATCACTGGCAACACACACTGTTCATAGACTTTCGTCTTGAGACACTGAGGTAAATCGGACGCGAAGATTTTTCGAAGCTTCCCGAATGCTGCCCACCCGAGTTGGATTCGACGAGAGATCTCTTTCTCAAAGTTGGACTTACCTAACTGGACTGCCTGTCCTAGGTATACGTAGTGGTCAACAACTTCAAGAGTAGTGTTCCCAACATGAACTGGAGAGGGTACAACATGGCCATTTGACATAATTTTCGTCTTATCCATGTTCATCTTGAGACCCACTCTTTGGGAAGCACCACGGAGATCTTCGAGCATTATGTTCAGGTCTTCCATGGTCTCAGCCATAAGGACTATATCATCGGCAAAACGAAGGTGTGTAAGGTACTGGCCATTAATGTTGATGCCGAGTCCTTTCCAGTCCAAGAGCTTAAAGATGTCCTCCAAAGCAGCTGTGAACAGTTTCGGAGAAATAACGTCTCCCTGTCTCACACCACGCTGCAGTTGGATAGGACGTGTGCTCTGGTTCTGTACTCGGATCGACATGGTGGCATTATTGTATAAGTACCTCAACACCTCGATATACCTATAGTCGACTTGGCACCTTTGGAGAGACTGCAGCACCGCCCAGGTTTCAATCGAATCAAAGGCTTTCTCATAATCGGCTTACCGCCCGCTCTCAGAAGTTCTGTAGTGATTCCGTCGTCACCCGCCGCCTTGTTGTTTTTCAGCTGTTTGAGAGCCATACTAATCTCGTACATGCTGACGTCCGGGATATCTTGGGTATAGTGTCGGGTAAGCTTGGCTCTGGGGTCTTTAGCCTTGCTTTCAACAGGTGTCTGCGTGGAATATAACTGCCCATAGAAACTCTCGATCTCCCTCAGGATTTCAGGTTTCGATGAGATGATGCGTCCGTCGTCAGTTTTCAGCTTCGTCATCTGGCTTTGCCCAATAGACAGATCTCTCGCGAACAATTTGGAGCCTTTATTCCGCTCGATGGCCTCTTTAATACGATTCGTATTAAATTGGCGAAGGTCGCTCGTCAAAGACTTAGATATCTGTCTATAAAGCTGCCGATAACGATGAGCATCTGCTGAACTCTGGAGCCTCATTTCTCGTCTCTGATCCATGAGTCGGAGAGTTTCTTTAGCTTGGGACGGCGGGTCTTAAAGAACTTGGACCCTACCGTACGAACAGAAATATTCAATGATCACAGTGATATCATTGAATATTTGCTTTTTCGTCGACATGATAAAATCTATCTCATTTCTGACTTTACCGTCTGGGCTCATCCAGGTCCACTTCCGGCTTTCCGGCTTCCTGAAGAAGGAGTTCATCATAAAGAGGTTCTCCTTCTCCATAAAGTCGGCCAGCATCTGGCCTCTGTCATTCCGTTGCCCAACTCCAAATTGCCCCACTCTCAGCTCATCACCGCATCGTTTCCCCAACTTTGCATTGAAGTCCCCCATCACAACAGTGTAGTGGGTTTTGTAGCTATGCATGGCTTTAGAGATCTCCTCATACATAGCTTCCACTTCGTCATCTTGGTGCGTCGAGGTCGGTGCGTAAACCTGTATGACATTCAACGAATACCGTTTGGATATTCTGAGTATAAGGTACGCCACCCTGGTCGACACACTTCCGATGGTGATCACGTTGTTGACAAGGGACTTGTGGACGATGAACCCGACACCACCTAGGGACTGTTGGTCGCCCTCCCGGTAGTACAGCAAGTTACCGGAGTTAAGGATTATCGAGTCCTCTCCCTCTCTTCGGACTTCAGATAACCCGATAATGTCCCAGTGTAACTTGCTGACAGCTTCTTCCAACTCGGTTAGCTTCGCGTCGGTCCTCAGTGTGCGCGTGTTATAAGTTGCCAGGTGCAGTTGTCGTCGTTGTTGGTAGCCGAGCCGTACCCGGGGATTCTTAGCACCCCCTGCCCCGCCGTTACCGTAGCCGCTACCGTAGCTAGGAATAGCGGGGCTGCCGGGGACTGGGGGCCGAGTTTTCAATCCATTGTGCATGAGGGGGGGTTTGCCATAATCGCCACGCTTGGCAGGCGGGTTGGCGATCGCAGTAGGCCAAGGTTTTTTGGAGACGCTGCTGCCCGTCTCTTGAAGGCTATGCTCCCTTAGTCGCCTTTTACGACACCCACGGGATGATAGGGGGTAGTGCTATTCTAGGCCGGCACATACAACGTTTTGCAACTTAGACCTTTTTAATCCTTAGGCAAACTACTGTTTAGACATTCTGCGTTTTAGACAATTTGCTTAGTAGACATTATGCTCTTTAGACATGACATTTAGGCATTTTGCTTCGTAGACAATTTGATTTTTAGGCAGTGTGATCAGGAAGGGATTTGATGACGGTACGCGCAGGTTCTTTTTAAACACAATATTAACAGCGAACTCAAAACTATGTAACAAGCATTGCGCTCAAAAAATGGCACCACACGAAAAGTACAACTAAGTGGATGGAGCTAAAATTGCTGGCATTTAATTATGCAGCACAAAGCGTCTGAGCACTGTTTGCTTATTAGCGACCATAATTTGTATACTCATAGATATTTTCTATACTTAAACGGATAAATATGATACGTTATTTTTGCATATTTTTACTGCCTTCTTTGCGTCTTTTACACCATTTGACTACACAGGACGTTTTCTAATAAACTTTCTCTTTCTCTATTTTCTCTACAATCCAAACTGCAATTATTGTAAAGAACGTTAACGTCAGTCACCGGGTGCCTGGCTGGCCCGACTAAAACTGAGCGGGTTGTACCTTTTCGGTCCAGTGGTGCCATTTTTTGTTTGCAATTACACTTCCATAGATTTTAGATCGCTGCATCTTAACTACTACCTCTTCTCTCTAGTCTACCTCAATTTCCAGGATCAGCTCATTCGAAACGATTTCCCCCTTATCCCATCAAAGCGCTTACAGCACAGAACAGCTTTTGGCCAGCCTGAGCGCGCTCGCGTCACATCTCAACACAAACCCTCAAGCAGTGCTATCAAGCGCTTTAGTGCTTCATGCCCTAGTATCGTACCAGCCGGACAGCCTCGCGGTTCGAGGTGCTACAGCTGTTTCCCTGGTAGAAGTTGCCCAGAAGTGGTTCGGTTTGATCATGGGTGTTATGAATCATGCAGTGCTGATGGGAGATAATGAAGTGTCTGGGATGTCTTACGTCATAGTTTGCCAGTTAGGTGTCGATGTATTGAGGTGAAAATTTTTCAACTATACTTATATGCTGATTTCCGTTGGTTTCATATGTTTCAGGAATCAGGATATTATCCTGTTCTGAACTTCTGTAATTTTCCTATGTTTTTGCTTTTTATATTACGGAAAATAATTGTTGAAACAAGTACGTTTCTTCTAGTTTAAAATTTAGTTGAGCCTCATTTTAAAAGTAAGTATAATATATACCCTTAAATTTTAGGCTAACCAAGACATTGCTTCGTAATGAAAATAAAATTGATTTTGTGCAAGCCATTTTAACTGATGACCATGAGATAAATTTGATTAAAGACAGTGCTTTCGAAATGCAAAAGTCTATTCGGAATATTATTTCGGAACTTGTTGTTTTTACGAAGGTAAGTCATTCTTCCAATTGCTTCATTTTCTGCTTTTCATATCATGCAGTTTTTAGGAGGATTTTAAATTACCATCATAATTGCTAATGGAAAGAATCATTAATTTTATGTGTCTCCTTATTTAATAGGAAAATCAGCCACAAATAACGACAGAAGAATATAGCGTCTTCTTGAAGTTCTTGCTGATGTTCTTCCAAGAGAATACGAGTCGGGATGTGATGTTTGACTTCTGTGATGTTCTGTTTTCAAAGAACTACCTTACGATGCTGCCCCACGCGCAGATTGTCAGGTAGATTTATTGCTAATTCCTCTCGCCAAATTGCATTTACACTATATCACAAAGCTAGTACGTATACAATGGCGGTCACATAATTAAAGACACCAGACTATTTTCATTCAAACAAGGTAACTTTGAAGCCTTCGTTCTCCACTAAGGATTGACCTAGGTGCGATCTGATGATGGCCCTCCATCAGAGAGTTAATGGAAGAGATTCAGATCGTCATAACACCCAACTGATCTAATCAGCATTCTAAGAGATATAAGGATCAGAATTTTCTGCAAATTTTGCGGTTTTTTTAACAAATCATTATATCTCTTAGAATGCTGATCAGATCAGTCGGGTGTGTATAGCTATCTGAATCTCCTTCATTCACTCCCTGGATGGCCATCATCAGATCACAGCTAGGTCAATCCTTGGTGGAGAACGAAGGCTTCAAAGTTACTTCGATTTAATTATGTGACCGCCACTAGTATATGAACTATTCCTTGTGTAAAAATGATACGTCGTCGTCACTCTACTTGAAAATTTCAGGAACGATACATCTGTTCGCAAAATGAGCACCCTTATTCTTGGCGAGATGTTAAAGGTCCTCGCAGATAAGTATCTCAATGTGGATGGTAATGAAAATCAGGCTGGTAATGACACGTGTGCTAAGGATATACAGGCAAGTAACTATCCTTACATAAAGAAACAGTGGGTCTACCGTGCAAGTGTCGTTGGCATCGCTTCGGCTTTATTTGACAGATGGATGTGAAACATTGTTTCTTTCTTTCTTTTATTTGGCACAAATAAAAACTTACCAAAGAAAAGTAGCAAATGTATCACGTCCATCTGTGAAATGAAGCCGATAGTGATGCCGACGACACTTGCACGGTAGTCCTATAGGTTCCCGGTGCAGGCGAGTCTGTGCGGGTCGGTACCGAACCCTGCAGGTATAATATTCCCATGCTTCTCGATGCGTTCACTTACAAAAAACCAGGTAACGGTGTTTCTTCATGTAAGCATCCTCATGAAACTCAAGTTTTCTAAATGAAAAAGTTTTGTACTTTTAAATCTAACGGCGGATCTACACATTCGCCAATGATCTCCACCATACGGCGTACATTGCCGGTTTTGTAACAAAACCTCTTTGACACATTTTTTACAAAACCAGCAATGTACGCCGATTTGTGGCGATCATTGACGAAAGTGTAGATCCGCCGTAAAAACCTAGGAGAAATATAGCGTGGTATTACTAAACGCTTTTTGATGTTTATCCAACCCAAAAATTAATTTGGAAAACAAAATAAAACCGCACAAGTATCCAGGGCTGGAAACCGGTTTTTAATTAACCAGATTAATTTCGATCTCAAACAGGTTTTTTCGTAAGTGTTCACTCGCAGCGGAACCGATTCGCGAGCGATATTGCTTCTGGGATAAACCTGGTTAATTCCACGACGCGCGTGAATAGTGCAGCGATATAGTTTGTCTCTTTTTATCTGCGGGCGGAAACTTTTTTAGTTGGAACTTCTCGTCTTTCGATTCGTTGCTTTGCATCGTGTGGGCGGAGCGAACAAAATCATTTTGGTATTAACCAGGTTTTGGGAGCGGAATCAAAACCAAAACGGTCTACGAGCTTAACCAGAAATAATACCGGTTTCGACGAGCAGAATCGAAATAAAAACGCTCTTTTCAAAATGTATGAAGCTGCGCGAAACCTGGTTGCGAATTTTAACCAGGTTTTACAGCCCTGCAAGTATCCTTAAGTTGTTTATTTACTTCACAGATGGGTCTGGTAGAGTTGCAGTATGGGGTAGAGAAGCCGCAGAGCGTCGGCTCACAGCTGCAGAAGAGGCAGCCCTACGGCCTACTCATTTACATATACTTCTACTGCCAGTCTTCGGAGAAGTACTTTGAGCTGATTCACATTAGGTCGGACCGACAATTTTACCGTTAGCCGATTATCGGGTTTTGCTGCTCACACTATAAGCTGCCGGTCCTATCTAATGTGAATCCGCTCTAACATATATTTTTTAAACCAATTGTAAAAAAATCTACCTCCGTGGTCGAGTGGTTTGCTCACCGGTTTTCGAGGTGCATCCCAGGTAGCAAAAATACGTCTTTATAACGTCCCAATTCAGTCATTATCGACGTAAAAGACGTCATATTATGACGTCTATAAGTCCAGCATAGTACGTACATTTGTCACAGCCTAATGACGTCATCTCAGGACTTCGCAAGGATCAGTCATGGGATGGGTGACCAAAACTTTATTATTTCGAGCTCCTCCGTGCTTTGGAAAGCATGTTAAGGCGTCGGTCTCGGCTGCATTTGCAGTCGTCAACACCCATTAATCCGTAATGGGCCCATGTGGTGGGTTATGGCTTATCCTCCTTATCTACCCATAAGGAAAACCTGTGGCCCTACTAGAGGAGGGGCCAGGCCTTCAAAATTGAAATCCCGTCGGACAAGCGAGTGCTCCACCGACAACTGGTATCATTGTCTTCAGCATGATCTCCTGAACAATAATATAGCGGTTGTCGCATTATAAAGTGGTGGAGGGGGGAGGGGGGGGGAGGAAAAAGGTGCAAAACTCGGTTATCAGAGTTTGGCTAATTTCTCAATAACCACTTGTTCGATTTAAACAAATAAACTGTCATATGATAGGTAATATTCTTAACAACAGATTTTATCAAACAATGGTTTTTGTAGATACTTTTTGTAGTTTATGAAATAATTAGATAAAATATGAATTTCAAATAAATATTTTTTTTGTTTTGTAGAATTGAAGCAGTAAATTGAAATAAACTACTATGTAATTAAAAATATGAAGATTTGCTCCAGAAAAAAAATATCGGTGAACAGCCCAGTCATTTCCTTATATAGAATAGTAAACTTGTTAGACATTTTTGTCTAGTAACTAGCTAAAAAAATTTTTTTTGTGTCGCGTGGCGAAATTTTTTCTTCCATTTTTTTTTTCTTAAATCCTCTACAGAATTAAAAGTATGAAGATTTGCCTCAGGAAAAAATAACGGTAAATAGCCCAGTTATCCCATTATATAGAATGATAAACTTATCAAACATCTTTGTCTGGTAATTATGTTAAAAAAAATGTTTTTATTGCGTGGCGAATTTTCTTTATCTCTTTTTTTTCGAAAATCCTCTACAGAATTAAGACTATCAAAATTTGCCCCATAAAAAAATAATAGTGAATAGTCCAGTTATTTTTCTATATAGAACAATAAATTTGTAAAACATTTTTGTCTAATAACTGTGTTACAAAATGTTTTGTGGTGCGTGGCGAAATTTTCTTTTCATTTTTTTTTTCGAAAATCCTCTACAAAATTAAATCTAAGATGATTTGCCTCAGAAAAAAATGCTAGTGAATAGCTTAGTTATTGCACTATACAGAAAAATAAACTTATCAAACATTTTTGTCTAGAAATTATGTTAAAAAAAAAAATATTTCTGTCACGCAGCGAAATTTTCTCTAACATATAATTTTTCCAAAAATCTTCTACAGAATTAAAACTATGAGGATTTTCTCCAGAAAAAATATAGTAAATAGATCAACTATCCCACTATATAGATTAATAAACTTATCAAACATTTTGGTCTAGTAACTGTGTTAAAAATTGTTTTGTGTCACATAACACGGTGGACCTGCAAAGTTATGTTTAAATGAGTTTGCACGGCACAAAATATTTTTTAACACAGTTACTAGACAAAAATATTTGAGAAGTTTATTATTCTATATAGTGAAATAACTGGGCTATTTACAATTATTTTTTTTCTGGGGCAAATCGTCATAGTTTTAATTCTGTAGAGGATTTTCGAACAAATGGTAGAAAAAATTTCACCTCGTGAACAAATAAACATTTTTTTAACATAGTTACTAGACAAAAATGTTTATCATGTTTATAATTTTATATATAGTGGAATAACTGGGCTATTCACCAGTATTTTTTTCCGAGGATAATCTTTATAGTTTTAATTCTGTAGAGGATTTTCGAAAAAAATGGTAGAAAACATTTCGCCACGTGTCCCAAAAAAATTTTTAAGCATAGTTACTAGATAAAAATGTTTAACAAGTTTATTACTCCATATAGTGAAACAACTGTGCTATGTACAAATATTTTTTTTCTAGGGCAAATCCTCATAGTTTTAATTTCATAGTACTTTCTTTCAATTTACTGCTTCAATTCTGCAAAACTAAAAAAGCCTTTGTTTGAAATTCATCTTTTTTCAATTTTTGTAATAAACTTTAGTATTTACAAAAACCATTGTTAGATAAAATTTGTTGTTACGGGTATTATCTACCATATGACACCTTATTTGTTTTAATCGGACAAGCGGTTACTGAAAAATTATCCAAACCCTGATACCCGATTTCCGCATCTTTTCCCTCCCCTCCCTCCCCCCTCAGCCACTTTATAATGCGACAACCGCTATATTCTTGTTCAAGAGATCATGCTGAAGACAATGATACCAGTTGTCGGTAGAGAACTCTCTGGTTCGACGGGAATCGTCATTAGACGACTTTCGTAAAAGCGGTTTCCATATTATTCGGACAGTGACCTCCCGCACTATATCGATGATAATTTTGCTGTCTTCCAGCCAAATTTCAAAACTAAAAAACAAACAGCAAGCTAATGACTGTGGCAATTTTACGTAGTACTTTATACTATATGTACTTCTGTACTTTATTTTAATTTACTGCTTCAAATCTACAAAACCAATAATGATTTTGTTTGAAATTCGACTTTTTTCTAATTATTTAATAAACTATAGTATTTACAAAAACCATTGCTAAATAAAATATGTTGTCAAGGATATTACCTACCCTAAAACACCTTATTTGTTTAAATCGGACAAGTGGTTGTTGAGAAAATTAACCAATTTCCGATACTCGACTTCCGCATCTTTTCCCTCCCCCCCTCCCCCCTCCACCACTTTATAATGCGACAACCGCTGTATTCTTGTTCAGGAGATCATGCTGAAGACAATGATACCGGTTGTCGGTGGAGCACTCTCTTGTCCAGCCGGAATCGTAATTAGACGACTTTCGTAAATGTGGCATCTCCTCTATACTAGTGGGGACATTAAAACGGCTGATGGTCATTGAGGTAGCGACTACCAAGCAATGGATGCGAAAACCTGGTGAAGAGACAGTTTAGTTAAAGCCTTATTATTACAACAGAGTAAAACCATACTGTGATGTAGCTCAGTACAGTGACATCTATTGAAAGTTTACAACACTAAATAAAAATAACATGGTCCTAAATTAACCACAGAATGACGTCATTCTGACATACGCTTCTGACCAACACAGTACGGGTCCCAAGCTGACCAAAGAATGCCGTCATTTTGACGTGCACTTCCGACCAATATAGTAATTGGTTCTAAACTGGCCAAATAGAGGAATGGGACTGCAGGTATAGATCTGAAAACACGGCCGAGACCACCAAGGTCTTTTTCCCTGATGGGGTGGTAGCTTACGGTGTGGTGAGGAAGATGTCCATTGATCGATTGGCGTCGCAAATACTGACTGGTCACGGAGGGTTCTGTGCATACCTGCACAGATTTAAGCGCAGGGACAGCCCCTCCTGTATTTGCGACCCAGCAGCGATCGAGGACATCTTTCACATCATACTGGACTGTCCAATACACAGTATCGATAGGCACACTCTGATACAGAAAATTGATACAAAATTGAGTAAAGACACCCTGAAAGAAATAATGAATAGTAAGAATGAAAGAATTTTATTAATGCAATACGCTAAAAAAGTAGTAGAAATTGTAATTGAAAGAAATAAAGATTGACGGGCACCTATGAGACCCCAAAAATTTATAAATTGGCAGGCAATTGATATATAGGTATAAAAGCCCTCTATTAAGAAACAAGAATTTTAATACAGTTATAAAGAACATAATAACATTAGTAACATACATATAAGAATCAAAATGTATAAAAGTAAAATATATATAATAAAAATAGGCAAGAAATAGAAATTGTAAAATAATATATTATATGGAAGTATACTAGAATTAATGTACATAATACACAAGAAAAAAATAAAATGTAATAAAAATAAGAGATATAGAAACCAATGTAATACAAATAAGAAGAAAACTGTATTAGCTATTAAGAACATTGTATGTAATATAGAGAAAAAGAAAACGTGTAATAATAAAAAAAAACCGGTCAAGAGCGAGTCGGACTCGCGCACCGAGGGTTCCGTACAATCATAAATATATTTGGATATGTTACTTTAGTACAGTCTTTAAAAAAGTAGGATAAACGGCAGACAGTTGGAAGGGCGAACAGGCGGACAGTTAATTTACAAATCTTAACCACAGTTGCTTATGGTGACTGAAAAACGTTTCAGCCACTCCACATTGCAAACTGTTTATATTACTAAGTAGGAACTTATTATTCGTTTATTCGTACGGCAAATAGTAGGTAATTATTTTAGAACCAGCCACCAATTTATTATTGTAGTGTTAGGTTGCGCCATCTCTTGACCGATAGCGGAACTATATTTTTCCTTAGGTTAGCATGCTTAGGACAGCGCCATCTGTTGACTGGTAGTAAAACTAAAAAAAATTTGATTGTTTTTTGAATTTCTTAAAAAGTGTGTTATATTGAGACATCGTTTTATTTTTCCTGTAATCTTTACATAAACGACTATCACATAGAATTATTTCAGATTTTTCTCTCTGCAAACTTCGGAGATAAGGGGGGGGGGAACGGTATTTTTTTTTACAATTTCCACCATAAGTCGAAAACTATGCGGCCTAAAAAAAAAAAAATGTTTAAAAACGTGCAAACGACGCTCTTTCATATGATACCCCACATGCCCTAGTTGCCCCACTTCAAATTTTTAAGACCCCTTTTCAGTCCCTGTTGTAAAAAAGATATTTATTTTTTTATTTATTTCTTATTCGCGAAATAGTTGGACAAATGTCATCTTAAACTATTCCAAATTTCAAGTTGATACCATTAGTAGTTCTCGAGATATCCAGCTGTGACAGACAGACAGTCAGACAGACAGACAGACAGACAGACAGACAGACAGACAGACAGACAGACAGACAGACAGACAGACAGACAGACAGACTGAGTCACACCATAAGGGTTCCTTTTTTACCATTTTGGTACGGAACCCTAAAAATGGAAAAAATTACATAAGTAAAGCTCATAAAGCAACGGAAAAAAAATGTAACAAAAAAAACGAATTGGCAAAAAAAGGTCCTGCCAAAAAGCGGGGAGCAATCGCAAAAACAAAAAAAAAAAAAAACTGGCCAAATAATGACGTCATTTTGACGTTCGCTTCCGACCAACACAGTACTGACCCTAAATTGACCTTAAAATAACGTACTTTTTTCGACCTCGACGTCATTTTGCTACCTGGGATCTCTGAATTCCCGGATTCGATCCCCGACTGGGTCAATTTAAAACGAACTTTTCTATATTGGCTCAGGTCTCGGTGTTTGTAGTTCCACTTAGCTATTTACTTGTCGTCCATATTCGCCATTAAGGATATTTTTGTAACACATTGTGAACCTATGGAATACCATAGGTTTACTATGTGTTAGTAAACCTATTGGTTTGTTCGTCAATGTTGCGTTACGGAAAACTAACGATATTAAATATCGGTTTTAGAGAAGTTTTAACAGAAAAGTTTGATATATTTTCTAGAATCGTCCTCGCGGAGTTTTCAATGATAAGGTTGTAGTATATTGATACTACAACCTTATCATTCAAATGCCTCAAGCTCTGTTTTTCACATCAGCCCAGAGGAAGCAACAGCCCAACTGCTGCCGTACCTAGTGGACCACATCCTGAGACTTCCGAAAGCTTTCAAACCACCGTCTTACATAATCAAAGCTTTGTGGCTCGTGTTTGCTGTATGTTAACATTTTGCTTTAACCAATGAGATATTGTTGATAAAACTAAACTTGAATTGCTTCCACACTTGGAAAATTTAAAGAATGTTAAGTTCTCAAATTGATACCTATTGTATTGGATTAGAGAGAACATTTAAAAGACGTTAACTTCCCAAATTGATAATTTATTGGTGATTTGCTATCATTATTTAAGTTATATCCGACTCGAAGGACCATATTCCATACTCAATGGAATATGGTCCTTCGAGCCGGATATAACTTAAATAATGATAGCAAAAGTTTTTATGAATATGTGACTTATTTAGTTAACCTCAGTAAAAGTTGTTGCCACAATATCCATAACAGTGGCCACGTCATATATATATGCGAGTATTTTGGTAGATATAATATAGATACTTACACTAAATACTAAAATCCATTTAACAGACACGTATAAATATTCTAACCACCTTTTTCATAAAAACAAGCACAATTATAGGAGGCTTATAAAGTGTAGGTATACTTTATATCTATGTTTCTTTTATTATTTTGAGAAATGATAAAGATAAAAGTAAAACATATTTTACCGGGGCAATTGCTAAAATAGAATTAGTAGGCGTTTATGAATAAGGCCGTAAGTTTTTTGTCGTCAGATGTCGGCGATTTCGAACGAATCTCTACAGTCGTTGGAGGAGCGGGTGTACCTAGAGAAGGCGACTGACCGCCTGGTGTCCATCCTTCACCCAGACCCTTCTGTGTATTACACCCACAACCCCGCCATACTGCTGTGGTGTTTCACCTCGCAGAGGATTCCTAACTACGTCCGGATACACGTTGTAAGTGTACCTACTACAAGGTGACTTTTTTAACAGTCAACAATATTTTGTTGTGTGGCTTAAACCGTCAAACTGAACAACTTTGTCTATGAGACCAATTAATTAAACGTCAATATCTCTCAACCAAAATTGAAACAGCTGATTATTTTTTTGCTCAATACCCTTAGCACGAACAGCTATCGAGAAAAAAACGTGCGTAAAAATACTCGATAGAGTTTTATCTATGGAAAATTTATCTTTTTGAGCTTTCATTGTCCCAGGGAGTTATGCCAACAGTCTGGAAGCGCTCTCTGGTGGTGCCTATATTTAAGAACGGTGATAAGCATAACATACGTAATTATAGGGGTATTTCCAAACTCTCAACGATACCAAAACTCTTTGAAAAGATAGTTTGTGATTCCATTTTCCCAATTATAAGGCCTATGTTATTGTCACAGCAACACGGTTTTGTTGATAGGCGCTCCACCGAAACTAACCTTTGTGAATTCTTGGATCAGGTTCTAGACGTCATGGACAAAGGTTGGCAAGTGGACGCCGTGTATACCGACTATTCCAAATGTTTCGATAAAATTTCTCATAAATTACTCATTAGCAAGCTGGAACATGTTGGTATACATGGCGACCTTCTTAGGTGGTTAACATCCTACGTTCAGAACAGGACTCAAGCTGTGACAGTCAAGGGCTTTATATCTAACTTTATACCTGTTACGTCTGGTGTTCCTCAGGGCTCTCACCTCGGCCCTTTACTTTTTAATATTTTTATTAATGAATGTAATAAAGTGCTTTTTAAATTCTAAATTTTTATTATTTGCTGATGATACTAAAATTTTTGCTACTGTTAAATCTATTGAAGATTGCATCTTACTACAAAATGATTTAAATAGATTATTCGAATATTGCCGCCTTAACAAACTCTTTCTTAATGTTGATAAGTGTCATTCTATCACTTTTTGCAGAAAAAAACAACCAATAACATTCGATTACCATCTCAATGACAAAATTCTCAAAAGGGTTACCGAGTTGAGGGACCTGGGCATTATTCTAGATAGTGGTTTACTTTTTTCATCGCACTTAAATCATATCACAAGTAAAGCCTATAAAATGCTTGGATTCATTTTCAGACAAACCGTTGATTTTACTGACCCTCATACACTTCTTGTATTATATAATTCGCTTGTCAGATCTCACTTAGAATACGCATCCACAGTTTGGAACCCGCAGTATTCTGAATACAAAAAGATGGTGGAAAAAATTCAGGATAAATTAATTAAAAGGCTTAGATATAAATTCAATAACTTTCATAAATTGATAATACCTCTTGAATCGCGCAGAGAAGTACGGGATCAAACTTTTCTGTACAAAATTTTGAATAATCAGATCGATTCCCCTTATTTGTTAAGTAAGATCTTTTTTAAATGTTCTGGTGCTAGACTGCGTTCATGTAATACTTTCTCGGTACCGCATAGTAGAACCAATTACGGAAAAAACCGATATATACTAAGAGCTATGAAAAATTATAATGCGAATTTTAGTGATATAGATATATTTAATACAAAATTTGCTAAATTTAAAAATGAAACTTTTAAAATCTGTATGAACAAATTACAACCTTAATGTGTTAAATTGATACCATTTTCGATAAATTGTCATTAGATTATGTTAAATAATAAATATGCTGAATTGTAAACTTTTATAGATTAATATCAGTAAATTACACCCTTAATAATTTGTCATTTAAAAATTTAACTTTTTTTGTTGTAATATCTTTACTTAATAATTTCTTACATCTATTTGCCTACATAATTTGTCTGTTCAACGTAATGTACAATTTAGTGGTGGAAACTCTTTTGGCTAATGTACTGAAATTATGTTTTACTATTACTATGTACTATTTAAAGCTGTATGTTTCCCTAAGTAATAAAAAAAATAAAAAAAAATTCGCTTCTTGACGCTAGATGGCGCTGTACAAATTTCCCATACAAAATTACTCTATCGAATGATTTTACGCGCGTTATTTTTCTCAATAGCTGTTCGTGCTACGGGTACTCGGGTACGGATTAAGTTGGTCAGTTGGTCCCATATACAAAGTTATTCAGTTTGACGGTCTAAGTTACACTACATTTGTCGACTGTTTTCGATTTCGCCCTGTAGATTCTTTAAAAAAAGATTCTTTAAGAAAAGAAAAGCATTTTTAATGAGTGAAATATGATTCGTCCAAGGCTTGGGTGAAATATGAAAAATACTTCCAAAATTAAATACCCTGTCAGTAGGTCTTCTCTCTTCGTATCTCTATTCCAAGTTAGGTATTTGGATTTAAGAATCAGCGAAATGAGGCCAGAGTATGCATTGCAGTCCACTGTTCTAAATACTTTTCTGACACAAAAGCTATTAGTCATATCTAGGAATCAATGTCAAACCTGTAGAAAATGATGGTGTAGGTACTATCATGCTGAACAGAGTGTTAATAAACGCTGAACAATTCAAATCCCCATCTAGTTATCCCAATGGTTGCAAACCGAAGACTCTCTACCATGCGACCTGACCACAGATCCCTCAGTGTGGGAACTGCTCCTCAACATCCTGATACAAAATAGATACAAGGCAGCAGTTCTCAACTGCAAGGAAGCTCTTGAGCAATGTTTGGAAGACGGCACTGAAGAGGAGAGGCAGAGGTTCGCAGGGCTGGTGTGGGGAATGCTGCCCAACGTTCTATCCAAGACGCTTATTGATTATGACTCTGAAATAGGTAATAAGAATATGGAAAAGGTGGATTTTTAACCAAATTTTACGATTTACGATATGTGATTGCTGCTCACGGGCTGCTCCCCTAGCATGACCGACAGCACCGAAACACGATATTATAGCGTTTTATCGACACTCAACTGTCGAAATCAGTTGTCTTTTGATAGTTAAACGTTGATACATCGTTATATCATATCGCGTTTCGATGGTCATGCTAGGGGGGCTGATTTTGCTAATTTGATAACTTTATCCACTGAAAAAAAAAACGCAGAATATGCCAATTCTTATTTTCGTCTTCCATTAAAAAACCAAGATCCTTGACACCTTCGGTTTTATTGTGAAAGTTATCGCTATGTTTTCGATAAGCTTGGAATGAACCAGCCCCCTAGCAAGACCACCGAAACACGATATGATATAGAGATTCATCACGTTTAACTAGGTATCGAAAGAGAATGTGTTTTGACCATAGACATAGAAAAATTTTCGCTGCGCTCAAGATGACCAACAGAGCGTGGAAAAGAGAAGTTAACATCATACGGACACGGTCTATGTAAAAAAAAGACAAATAGGATCATGTGACATGTGCCAACATTTTTTACAGTAAGAGCCCCTAGCGTCCCGCCTAGCAAATGAGCAATTACAGTTTGTTTAAAATATTTGTAAATCTTAATTAGAATTTAAAATCAAGGTATCGTGGAGCCATGGTGTCTTGTGCTCTAAGGGCTGGTTTACATTATCTTAGTCTTTAGTAGAGTGCTTTAGGAGAGTAGAAGTTCATTACGTGGTGTGTTTGACGTTCTTTTAAAATCGACGAACATGCCAAGCAATGTATTTCTACTCGCTACTCGACTCGGTCGTCTACTTGACTAATGTAAACCAGGCCTAAGTAATTGTGATGTGACAAAAAGAAACAATCCAAGTAATCACACTTTTCACAGGTAAATAAGATATTGACACACATTTCTCTTAAACCAAATTTTGCTACAAGTATGGAATGAAGAAGACAGTATGGAACATAGTTTATTAATTTCCTTTGCCATTTTATAGTCATATTTTATGTATCTAAGTCATATTTTACGTATCTCATATAAAATGTATACATTCATTTTTCGGATCACCTGTTTATTGACATTGTTGTTCTTTGACATTCTACCTATTTCTATGCTATTTCTATGGTTTTCACAGTGTCGACAAATCTATACATATAAAACTCTAAATTGGTTGATTGGTGATTGATTGTTGGGATACGCCTAGAGCCCTAACGGCTGAAAGTAGAGACACCATTTTTGGAGGGTAGATACCTTTAATGGTGTAAGTTAGCACTAAGAAAGGATTTTGGAAAATTCACCCCCTAAAGGGATGGAAATTTGTATGGAAGTCTCTTAGTTTCAAAGCTAGGGTTATGATGACGATTAAAAATTGTAAGGGGAAGGGGAAGGCCAAGGCGAACGGGAAAGGGGAGGGGGAGAGGGGGGACGGGACGGGTGGGGACAGTGACGGTTACGGTGATGGTAAAGTGTAAGTTTAAATGTAAGTGTAAGCGAAAGCGGAAGCAAAAGTGAAAGCGGAAGCGTAAACGTGAAGTGAGAAGTTAAAAGTGAAAAATTGAAAAAGTTAAAAGTGAATCGTGAAAAACGAACAGAACAGTGAGAACGGGAATGGAAACGGAAACAGGAAGGCGAACGGGATACAAAATATATCCCTGAACCCAATCTGAACAGGGACGGGGACGGGACGGGAAGGCCTTCAGAGCGTACTCCACGCGAATGAAGTCGCTGGCAAAAGCTAGTACGCTATATCACGCAATATAATATCGTGTTTAGGTGGTCATGAAGACACCATCAGATTCATGCCATTGTTTAACATTTTCCTTAATAATCCATCCTCAAATCTACTTCCCATTTTAGATACCAGCATCTGCCCTCTACTAGAACTAGCGACGACCCTGGTCCCCCCCGAGGTGGACCAGACGGTCTGCCTCAAGATAGCCGTCCTCATCACCACCATATTCTCTAAGAACCTCGTCCATTTCAACGAAAGTCTGGACTCCAGGTTCTACTTCGAGTTCGTCTGTTTGAAACTGTGTTTGTATTTACTCGATTTGGCCAATAATCAGAATGATAACAGAGGTATGTAACAATTTTTTTTTTATTACCGTGAGTTCCTACATTAGTTAAAGATTTTTTAACCTTTGGGGCCATCCATAAATTACGTCACACAAATTTCATGATTTTTGACCCCCTCCCCCGTCCTTGTCACAGCTGTGGCCCTACCATGAGTTGATGCAAACTGTTTACGTTACAGTAAACTGTCGCATATACTGCTCACAGTCAATACGAGTGAAAGAGAGAAAACGATAGTTTACTGTAACGTAAACAGTTTGCAACAACTCATGGTAGGGCCACTGGTCACATTTGTGAGATCCCCTCCCTAGTGTGACGTCACATATTTTACAATTTCACATCTAAAAATAATTATTGAATTAAAAGGCAGTTCAGAAATTTGTTTTATTTCAATTTATATGATTTTGAAATGTGACGTTACGAAATTTAGGACCCCTCCCCCCTTGTCACACAATGTCACACTTCGTCGACCCCCATCCCTCCCCTTTAACGTGTGACGTAATTTATGGATGGCCTCTTTCCATCCATCAGAATCTGCGATGTAGGTATTTCAATTTATACCAAAAACAGAATATTTTTTAAAAGGGATTTTATCGTAGTTTTCGTTTCTAAACAGCTTGCTTTGATACATTCAAATAAATATTTATTTAAAAAAAATTGTCAAAAGAACATACTTTGTGCAGTTTAAACGATACCTTCGGTACAGCCAGGTGTCGGATGGGTGACCGTTAAGTGGCATTACAACTGAGCGCTTCCGTGCTTCGGAGGGCACGTTAAATCGTCGGTCCCAGCTGTTGTCATCTGAAAACAGTCGTTAAGCCAAGTTAGAGGCCTACAGGCAGTTTGATGGACTCTAACACCAGAGGTGGCCAGTATTCTTTATACCTATATAATAATTAAGAAAGAAAGATTGAAGTTCTTTATTCCATCTAGTGTTGCTGACATTCACCAACCGCGCTGGGTTCTTGTCACTCGCACTGTCGGCATCCAACAGCGCAGACGACAGAGTTGCGTGCGCTGCGCTACAACTGCTGTCCTACGTAGTGCACTACTTTACTAAGAACAAGTACCAGGTAATTTGGTCACATTAAGGTTAAACATTAGCACGTGACTCGCTATTGAAGGCACATAACACATAGCACACGCAGTGTGTGTACATATACACTTATTTGTACGCACTAAAGTTGTATTCGACAAATACTACAAACATATTGCATGTAATTAGATACCTAGTTTTGTTTTGATAACATAGTTCATAGTTAACGATTGCCGTTTATTTATTGTCGGAACCCGCTAAAATGATGATGACTTTGTAACAGGGACCGGAAAACCCCTTTTTTGGTTAACCCAATTGATAGGGAAACCCTATTAAAAAGCTTACCAAATGATAGGGTTTTCCTTTCGTTAGGGTTAGTCGACGTCATGCTTACTGTATTGATAGGGTTTTTGAAAATAAGTCTATGAAATACCCAATCAAAAACCCTTTAACGGTAAGCGGTTCTGGTCCTTCGGCCCAGGTGGAACTAGGTATAAATTGCTTGAACACGTTTTAAAACCCCTTCATAAAGCCTTCACAGGGTTTCCCCGATAGGGTTTTCGTATTCGGTAAGTCCATACTTGGGTTACCCTTTCGATAGGGTTACCGTATTGATAGGGTTTTTGAAAACAAGTCTATGAAATACCCAATCAAAAACCCCTTTAACGGTAAGCGGTTCCGGTCCTTGCTTTGTAAAAGCTAAAATCCTGGGAAACCACATTATGTGGCTACAATAGCGAGTAACGTGCTAATGTTTACCCTTAAACCTAGGGTTTAGGGTCCCTTTCACAGGTTATTGATAAGTCCAATCAACTTATTGACGGATCATTTCATAAAGATTTTTTATATTTTTAAATGATCCAAAGGGATTTTTAATAAAAATTAATAGGTTTGCTCTTGAGTCTTGATCCCAATCTAGATCGAGAGAGATCTACGATTAGAATTATAGAGCAGGGTCACCCAAAAAGTGCCAAATCACCATTGCTATAAAAATAATAAAATAATCTATCTACTTCAAAATCTTTTTTATTTATAGCCTAATTCAATATTGCAAGTGGAAACCAACTCAATCATCAAATCCCTCCGCCGCGACAGCAGCAGCGAGCGGGGAGCTTGCCTCCTCCAACTAGTATACACGGTGCTAAACTCTGGCGCGCATACACCGCTCGCTCTAGCTTTGGAGTTGGACATCCCGTCTGCGACGCAGCAATGTAACGCGCTGAGAGCGCTGATGTTTAGGATACAACTCATGTTGTGCTGCAGGGTGAGTTGGTCTTTAATTACTCCTAAATTTAGCAATAGTGAGTCAGGAGCTTGCCTTTTATCTACAACTACATGTATACATGGTGCTCAACTCTGGCGCGCATACACCGCTCGCTCTAGCTTTAGAGTTGGACACCACGTCTGCAACGCAGCAATGTAACGCGCTAAGAGCACTGATGTTTAGGATACAACTCATGTTGTGCTGCAGGGTAAGTTTGTTCTTAGCAATAGTGAGCAAGGAGTTTGCCTTTTAACTACAAGTAGTATATATAGCTCAGCTGAAGCGGCAGAGGGCTGGATAATAGCAAGAAGAACCGATAGCCCGGCCTAATGGCCGGAAAGGTTCTGGAATGGCGACCGCGCACCGAACGACGCTCCGTGGGTAGGCCCCCGACAAGGTGGACCGACGATTTGGTGAAGGTTGCGGTGCGCCGCTGGATGCTGGCAGCGCAGGACCGAGCGTCGTGGAGATCCTTGAGGGAGGCCTATACCCAGTGGGTGTCGTGCGGCTGATATGATGACATATACACGGTGCTAAACTCAGGCGCACATACGCCGCGCCGCTCGCTCTAGCTTTAGAGTTGGACACCCCGTCTGTGACTCAGCAATGTAACGCGCTAAGAGCGCTGATCTTTAGGATACAACTTATGTTGTGCTGCAGGGTAAATTGGTTCTTAATTACTCCTAAAGGACATGTCCCATCGCGCCTATGTCATTTGCAATCCCCATTCTCAAAAAATGAAAGTATCGCGTCTTACATTTTTTTCGCAAAATACTTCAGAAAACAACTTAATTTTTTTTTTAGTTTAAATAAACTATTTGAACTATTTGAAAATTCAAATACAAAAGAAAAATTACAACAAATATTTTTCACATACAGCAAGAGAAACCGTAAAAGTCCCGGCCCTGTGTCGGCCTCGTCTCGTCCTCGTCCCGGCCCCGTGTCGGCCTCGTCTCGTCCCCGTCCCGGCCCCGTGTCGGCCTCGTCCCGGCCCCATGTCGGCCTCGTCTCGTCCCCGTCCCGGCCCCGTGTCGGCATCGTCTCGTCCCCGTCACGGCCCCGTGTCGGCCTCGTCTCGTCCCCGTCCCGGCCCCGTTTCGGCCTCGTCCCGTCCCCATCCCGGCCCCGTGTCGGCCTCGTCCCGTCCCCGTCCCGGCCCCGTGTCGGCCTCGTCTCGTCCCCGTGTCGGCCTCGTCTCGTCCCCGTCCCGGCCCCGTCTCGTCCTCGTCTCGTCCCCGTCCCGGCCCCGTGTCGGCCTCGTCTCGTCCTCGTCCCGGCCCCATGTCGGCCTCGTCTCGTCCCCGTCCCGGCCCCGTCTCGTCCTCATCCCGGCCCCGTCTCGTCTTCGTCTCGTCCCCGTCCCGGCCCCGTGTCGACCTCGTCTCGTCCTCATCCCGGCCCCGTGTCGGCCTCGTCTCGTCCCCGTTCCGGCCCCGTGTCTCCCCGTCCCGGCCCCGTGTCGGCCTCGTCTCGTCCCCGTGTCGGCCTCGTCTCGTCCCCTTCCCGGCCCCGTCTCGTCCTCGTCCCGGCCCCGTCTCGTCCTCGTCCCGGCCCCGTCTCGTCCTCGTCTCGGCCCCGTCCCGGCCCCGTGTCGGCCTCGTCCCGGCCCCATGTCGGCCTCGTCTCGTCCCCGTCCCGGCCCCGTGTCGGCATCGTCTCGTCCCCGTCACGGCCCCGTGTCGGCCTCGTCTCGTCCCCGTCCCGGCCCCGTTTCGGCCTCGTCCCGTCCCCATCCCGGCCCCGTGTCGGCCTCGTCCCGTCCCCGTCCCGGCCCCGTGTCAGCCTCGTCTCGTCCCCGTCTCGTCCTCGTCCCGGCCCCGTGTCTCCCCATCCCGGCCCCGTGTCGGCCTCGTCTCGTCCCCGTGTCGGCCTCGTCTCGTCCCCGTCCCGGCCCCGTGTCGGCCTCGTCTCGTCCCCGTGTCGGCCTCGTCTCGTCCCCGTCACGGCCCCGTGTCGGCCTCGTCTCGTCCCCGTCACGGCCCCGTGTCGGCCTCGTCTCGTCCCCGTCCCGGCCCCGTGTCGGCCTCGTCTCGTCCCGGCCGCATATAAGCAAAATCTAACTCTCAAGTTTTGATGGTGATCTCTGATTGTTTGATTCTACCACGCTGCACTTTTACATCCATACCTGGATAGGTTTAGCAAATAGGTCGTGTTTGGTATCATTTTCATATAATTCAAGGACGAGGAATTCATTTCTGGAACAACTTTTACGTGTCGGCCTCGTCCCGGCCCCGTGTCGGCCTCGTCTCGTCCCCGTCCCGGCCCCGTGTCGGCATCGTCTCGTCCCCGTCACGGCCCCGTGTCGGCCTCGTCTCGTCCCCGTTCCGGCCCCGTGTCTCCCCGTCCCGGCCCCGTGTCGGCCTCGTCTCGTCCCCGTGTCGGCCTCGTCTCGTCCCCTTCCCGGCCCCGTCTCGTCCTCGTCCCGGCCCCGTCTCGTCCTCGTCTCGTCCCCGTCCCGGCCCCGTGTCGGCCTCGTCTCGTCCTCGTCCCGGCCCCGTGTCGGCCTCGTCTCGTCCCCGTCCCGGCCCCGTGTCTCCCCATCCCGGCCCCGTGTCGGCCTCGTCTCGTCCCCGTGTCGGCCTCGTCTCGTCCCCGTCCCGGCCCACTTTTACACTAGTTCATATAAAAAATAAAAGTTCTGCGCAAAAACAGAAAAGTAAGAAATAAAAATCTTACAAAATCTACGCCTATAAATAAACGAGATTGTGCTTTATAAAAAAAATATGATTAAACAGCCCTGTTTATATAGAATATATAAACATCAACTTTTTATTACAAATTATATTTATAAATGTGTCAAAAAAAACATTTGCGCCGCGCGGCGGTATTTTGTTGCAGTATATTTGGATAGGATTTATCACTTATTGTTTAATAATGACACAAATCGGTCGTGTTTGGTATCATTTTCATATAATTTTAAGGACGGGAAATTCATTTGTGCAACAACATTTTTACTCGTTCATAGAAAAAAAATAAGTTCAGTGCAAAACAAGAAAAATAAGAAAAAAACTTACAAAATCTATGCCCACAATTAAACCACGAGATTATGCTTTTTAAAAAAATATGTTTAAGCAGCCTTATTTATCTTAAATATATACACATAAACTTTTCTTTAGAAATTATATTTATAAATGTGTCAAAAAAATCAGTTGCGTCGCGCTGCGGTATTTTGGTGCAGTATTTTTTGATTTGGACTTATCACTTATTGTTTAATAATAACACGGACAAGTATTGGTAGTCCCATTGTCCATCAGCCATTTTTGATGTCCCCACTGCTGGGGCACAAGCCTTCCTTATGGGTGGATAAGGAGGTCGGGCCATAACCCACCACGCGGGCCCAATGCGGATTGGTGGGTATTAACGACTGCAAATGCAGCCGGGACCAACGGCTTAACGTGCCTTCAGAAGCACGGAGGAGTTCGCGATAGTAAATTTTTGGTCACCCATCCCATGACCGACCCTTGCGAACGTTGCTTAACTTACGCAATCGCTGGGCCAGGCGCTAAACCACTGCGCCACCGAGCTCCTCCGCCACCGAGCTCCTCATTCTCCTCACCTCACCTCCTCATTATGGGATTGGTAGTCCCATAGTTTTACTTTAAAAGAGAGTTGTAGTAATATTTAAGAAAACATATTTTTTTACCTAGTTATAACGAATTTTATTGGCAGTTTCCGCTGCATCCACATAGTTCGGTGCACTTTATTTATCTTTTTAAACAATTGCACCTTCCTGCGAATTTTTGCTTACATTTACACCGTATTTACTCCATGCAAGCTGTGGCTGCTGGCGATAGGGCGGTCCACATAGGCTCCCACAAGCCATTATTTTTAGCCCAACCCCAGTCTGTAGAACATGGCAGGTTTTGGATTGGTTTTAAATGTTGACCCCATACATTCCTCCCTGATAAATTGCTCGCAAAATTTGGTTGCACAAGGCGTCTCTGGTTGGTGGAGATTCTCCAGCTGCTTGTCCTTTTTCGTGAATAGCACTTTTCTGCAACTGCTTGGATGCAACGGAAACTGCCAATAAAATTTGTTATAACGAGGTAAATAAAATAATTATAACTTTAACTCTCTTTTAAAGTAAAATTATGGGACTACCAATACTAATCCGTGTCATTATTAAACAATAAGTGATAAATCCAAATCAAAAAATACTGCACCAAAATACCGCCGCGCGTCGCAACTGAATTTTTTTACACATTTATAAATATAATTTCTATAGATAAGTTTATGTTTATATATTTAAGATAAATAAGGCTGCTTAAACATATGTTTTCATTTAGCATAATCTCGTGGTTTAATTGTAGGCATAGAGTTTGTAATTTTTTTATTTTTCTTTTTTTGCACTGAAATAAGGCTGCTTAAACATATTTTTTCATTAAGCATAATCTCGTGGTTTAATTGGCTTTGATAACTTTTTGAACATGACTGGAAATCTCAAAACCATTTCGAGGAATAAGCTTTCGGTACAGTGTCTATTAATTAAATTTAAAAATAATTCTATATTTTTAAAGATATTTATAATATTCAATAAAAAGCTTTAACCTTCAAATGACCTTCATATGACGTCATCACATACAGATCCCCCAGCTATGATGAAAAAAAGAAAAAAGGGCAAAGACAATTTTGACAATGAACTTGGCATTAGGGATGGTGGAAGGTGGAAGTGAAATAATATCGATATAGGTAATATTTCTCAGAAAAAAATAAGATGAAATGGGATGATGACTAAGTAATGGATTCTAATTTTAAGGTATTGTAAAACATAAAAAATAGCGAAAACGCGAAATTTTGGCTCGATTTGACGAATTTTACGATGATTTTTAAGACTCAAAAGTAGGAAAAAATCAAAATGCTCCAGTGACAAAATAGTATCGACTATTAGAATCCATACGTAATTACAAAAAAAATGTTTTGGAAAAATTATTGTAAAAACATCTATCTATATATCAGAGTACTAGTATTTCGCCCTGGTGCGCGGGCTGCTGAAGCAGCCCGCGGGCATCGCCCTTTTGGGCTGTAAGTGGCGGATTTTGGGGAGTTGGACTGCAAATTGTGTGGGCGGTGTGGTGATGCGTAGTGAAAATGAATGCTCCATATTTTTTTCTAAAAACTGCTGGCTAATATTCAAATCATAGAGAAACTAATATACACGGTTTATTTTTAAGTAGGTACATATATCTAAAAATTTAATGAGTGTATCTCATCCCTATTATAATCGAGTATGTACAGTTAAAAGTTTCAATCTCTTATATAAAAGTTAAGGGGTGAATGGCAGACTATTGCCCAGCCCAAACCACACCAAATTATTTTAAGTGGTAAACATTAAACATTATTCAAACCCTAAAGGGGTTAATGGGGTTCAAACTTTTTGGAAAAAATATAAAATAGACATTACGACTTGAAATTACGTAGGATAACTTCTATAGATAAACAAATGATCAAACATGTATTTCGTAAATTTCTGAAAATCAACCCCTTAAAGGGGTAAAAAGCCCAATTTCGATATGGATGTCGTTATTGAGGTTTTATGGGATGCATTTATTTTAGTGTTAAATTATTCAAAACCTAACAGAAAATGGCAGACTGAAACGGGGGTTTTAAATATGAAAGTTTAATGTTTGGATGTTTGTTACTCAATCACGTAAAACTGGGTGAACGGATTAGGAATAGCACACAGATAGCTATATAGCCTGTGGTAAAACATGGATACTTTTTATCTCAGTCAAAGGTTTCATGGCGATTTTCCGAATGTCCACGCGGACGATGTCGCGGGCAAAAGCTAGTATTTAATAATTGGTCAATATATTGAGGTTTGTTTATGTCTCAAAATTTTACTGATTTATGGATTTAGAGCTCATTCAACGCCCCCGGTGTCTTTTGCCCCCATGGTGTTTGCCCCCGAGTTACATAGAAGTAATAATTTATTTCTTAGTGCAAATTCGGGGGCATATAATACGCCACTACGGGGGCAAAAGACACCGGGGGCGTAATCCACGAACCCGCGTATTCAAATGAGACTATCTTGTTTACCTACGTAAATCATGAAAAGAATGAATGTGTGCACGCATTTTGCTATTTTTGTGAGTTTGCCGATTAATCAAGATTTTTTCCGATATTTTCGAAATATTATTTTTTAAATTTTTAACTTTTAACTGCACGTTTATATTCAGACACGTGGTCTGATATCTCTATTTCATTTAAGATATACCTACCTACTTGAAAATTAACGGTGTAGTTACTATGTGAAAAATCAAATCAAATCAGGGAGTGCTAAGAATCCCTGGGTGCGGCTCGGCTACCATCAACCACGAAAACTGCCAACCTACAAAACGCGCACACTGAGAACCGATACGAAGTTAACCGAGTTGGAAGAAGTTATTAGCAAGTTACATTGGGACATCATTGGTTTATTAAAGAGGCTGTCGAGCGGAATAAAGGCTCCTAAGTGTTCGCGAGAGATCTGAAAACTGACAACGGTCGCATCATTTCATCGAAGCTGAGGGAGATCGAAAGTTTCTATGGGCAGTTATATTCCACACAGACACCTGTTGAAAGCAGGGTTAAGGACATTGTCGAGGGCAGAACGCTAAACGCTTGGAAAAGTGAGGTGATTTTGTTCTTTAAAAAGACTTCCCTCCTCTTAAAGAACTACAGACCCCTCTCACTGAGCCATGTTTATAAGTTGTTTTCGAGAGTCCTTACGAATCGTCTCGCTTGCAGGTTCGACCACACCCAACCTCCTCATCCATACGCTGCGGATGGTTATACAGAGGACCGAGGAGTATAACCTGCAACTTTGCTTGGCGTTCGTGGTCTATGAGAAAGCATTTGATTCAATAGAAACTTGGGCGGTGCTGCGATCTCTTTAAAGTTTCCAATTGGACCACTACAGGTAAATCAAGGTGTTGAGGTACTTAAACGAAAATGCCACCATGTGGATCCGAGTACAGAACCAGAGAACAAATCCTATTCAGTTGCAGAGAGGTCTAAGACAGGGAGTTGTTATAATTCCGAATCTGTTTACAGCTGCGTTGGAGGACATATTTAAACTAAGACTGGAAAGGACTTGGCATCAACATTAATGGCCAGTCCAAATACACCTTCATTATGCCGATGATAAAATTCTTATGGCTGAGACCTTGGAAGACCTGAACGCAATGCTCGAAGATCTCCGTATTGCTTCCCAAAGAGTGGATCTCAGGATTAACATGGATAAGACGAAAATCATGTCGAATGCCCATGTAGTGCCTGCTCTAGTTCATGTTGGGATCGCTACACTTGAATTTGTTGACCATTACGTAAACCTTAGACAGGCAGTCCGGTTCAGTAAGTCCAACTTCGAGAAAGGGATCTCTCGTCGAACCCAATTCGGATGGGCAGCTTCGAAAAATCTTCGCATCCAATTTACCTCAGTGTCTCAAGACGAAAGTCTATGACCAGTGTGTGTGGCCAGTGATGACTTACGGCAGTGAAACGTGGTCGCTAACTATGGGTCTTATAAGGAGGCTCAAGGTCACCTAGCGTGCAATGGAGAGAGCCATGTTTGGCGTTTCCCTGCGTGATCGAATCAGAAATGAGGAGATCCGTAGGAGAACTAAAGTTACAGACATCACTCGAAGTATTGCTCAGCTGAAGTGGCAGTGGGCTGGACACGTAGCGAGAAGAACTACTTACTTGATGAAACGGAAACCAGTGGCGTCAACAACGTCAACAAGTGGCACAAGATCGCCAAACGTCTTGGAGCAATATCTTTCCTTTAATTAGGAAAGGATATACCAGTGGGTCAAAAACCGAAATTAAAATTTTTAGCATCTCGCGATTCGTTGGTGGTCGCAAAACCTTCGGTGATCTCTTTGTCCACCTCCTTAAAGCTAAGATCAAAACCTAAAATATCTGTGGCTGGGTTCCAATCGTTCGGTCTATTAGAGACCCCACTCCTAAGTCAAAACCTCCTGCCTTATGAATCATAATCACGTCTTTCGGTGGTTGTTGTCCAATGCCGCCTTTCCGATCCCGCAAGCAAAGTGCATTGATTTGTCATTACAGGCGAGATGTAACGATTTGATAGGGAACCTCCACGCTTTTCACGGATTTGAATCTGGACTTCCACTTTTAATATTTTTTCTAAAAGTTTTCTAGATCCAAATACTTTTTCATACATTATACTATACAACTCTACAACTGCTCCTCTTTGGTAATAAAAATGTGGCGGTACCTGAAAAATAAACCTCATTTTCAATTCCAGAGTTGCTATTAGTATTATTTTTTTAACCTTATTTAATTTTTTTTTTTGACATTAAGTATTCATTAGAATTTGACATTGCTTTTGTAATGATACTGTTATTTTAATTCTGACATAGCTTCTGTAATGCTGTCTTTTCTCAAATATTTGCACGCCATTTGTATATGGTAGACATGTAAAGCCGGCCATATACGCTAGGTTATGCATGATGGTTATGCCTGTAAGGTCAAAACCGTCATGCATAACCGAGCGTGTGTGGGATAAAACTGCATGCCTGTCATGCATGCCTGTCATGCATGCCTGTCATGCATGCCTGTCATGCAAGCCGCTCGGTTATGCCTGTGGTCAAAACCGTCATGCATAACCTAGCGTTATGCATGACGGTTTTGCATGAAGGTTTTGCATGAAGGTTTTGCATGATGGTTTTAAATATTGAAGATGGGTAATTTTACTGAAAGAAGACTTCATTTTGTTTATAAAAATATATGGAACTGCATTCAATGATTTTTGGAAAATCGCCTGCCTTAACCAGGAATCGAACCCACCAAAAACGAAAACATTTTTGTATTTATTTTTACAACACCAATCGAAAGGGTTACTTATAAGGATTACTTTTTCTTAAGTGACACTGTATCTTAAAACAAATGGAAGGCCATGAAATTTAAAATTTAATAATTACGGATTGCATCAATTCGTATCGAATCAGTCAATCAATTAAAAAAAATCTTTGAATGCAGTTCCATATATTATTATTAACAAAATGAAGTCTTCTTTCAGTAAAATTTCCTACCTTCAATATTTAAGGTACTTTCCCTTCGTGTGGCAAAGTTTTGGGACACCCTGTATATTTAATAATATGCTTATTTCATCTAAATGAATTAATTCTGCTAGAAGTCATTCATCCCAAAAATATAAGTGAAGAAATCTGAGGGACAGGGCAAATACCGGGGACGGGGGTACAGTTCTTTTTTAATTGCTCCAATGCCAACCACACCACACACGCTAGGTTATGCATGACGGTTTTGACCACAGGCATAACCGAGCGGCGTGCATGAGCGGCTTGCATGAAGGTTTTGCAGCTCGGTTAAAACTGTCATGCGTAACCTTACGTGTGTGCTCTCTATTGAACTCGGTTTTGCATGAAGGTTTTGCAGCTCGGTTAAAACCGTCATGCATAACCTAGCGTATATGGCCTGCTTAACGGTACAATTTAATTTTAAGACCATTGTTTTACCACATGTTTATGCAAATAAACAATTTGATTTGATTTTATTTGGCAAAATCTAATGGTTTTTATAAAAAATATTTAAAAATGACGCTATTTCTATTATTCTCGTTTTTGGGGTAAATCTCGAAAAGTATCATGAAGATGGGTATTAATGGGTTTATTTACAAAGTAAAACTCATTGCTATGTTGCATAAATTGTCAATACATGCCAACTTTCTCAAGTGTCGCAAACTGCCTCAAAATAGCCTTAAAATATTTAAAAAAAATATAAAATTTAAAAAATTGCCGCAGCCGCGTCCGCCCTATTGATTTTTCTATTGGAAATAATTTTCCTATAGGTGTATTGCAGCATTCTACGTTCGATTTTATTTCTAACTTGCACCCAACCGCCCGCCGCTATAGGACTTGAAAAACGGTATCACAGAAATGACTTTTTCCTTAGCAGTTTGCAGGGTTTCCAGACATTGTCAACCAAAATACCAAAATGTCATTTGTATACAGACACTCGAAACTCTCACTAAAAATTCCAAAAAAGTAGTTGATTCACTTTTTTGCATTTTGGAGTAAATTTTAAAAATTACCCTAAAATCTGGTAAAATAATTCTTCCACTCTATGCATTGTATCCTACCTACAACTGTTCTAAAAACCTCAAAACGAACCAGTGTTGCCACCTTAACAACTTGTGGTGAAACGGTAACAATCTTTTTCTCAAACCAACCAATACTTCAGAGCTGTGGCCCCGCGATTTGGGATCCAAAAAACTATTTTTTATAAAACTCTCCAGCGCCGCCGCCATTTTGTTTTTGTATTTTTTTTATTTTCAATAACAAAATGTAAGTATAAACAAAATCAATTGGAAACAAGAAAACAAAAATGGTTCAAACTTTGCCGCAGCCGCCATTTTGTTTTTCCCAAATGTCATATTTTTTCCCCAGTTCGTCTGGGGTTTTGCATATGTCCTCTAAACATCATTGGATCCTTTTTCACCTCCTTCTGGGAGAACAGTTATGTCTATCAGTGAGTCTCATACTCACTGATAGACATAAGTGGTATTTAATTTCTCCCCAGTTCGATTAGGGTTTTGCATATTTTCCCCAAATATCATTATTTCACCTCTTTCTAGGAGAACAATATTATTTTAATCAGTGAGTAAGTCAGTCAGTAAGTGGTAATCGAGCTATGTACGCTGGGTTTTCTGTAATTTTGTATGGCAACCATTTTATTTTTGCGCCATTTTGTTTTTTTGCCTTGCTTCAGTATCTGCTTAGTCCTCTACAACTTTAGTCTGGGCACCATTTACTTATGTAGTACTATTTTGGCGGGCGGTACCTCGTCATGAGAATCTTGACATGGACTTCCACTTTTCATCATCATCATCATCAGCCAATCATCGTCCACTGTTGAACATAGGCCTCTCTGTGTGCACGCCACTGAGCACGATCCGCGGCTATCATCCAGTTTTTGCCAGCCACCTTGCGAAGATCGTCGCTCCACCTTGTCTGAGGGCGTCCCACACTACGTTTGCCACTACGCGGTCTCCACTCAAGAACTCGTCTGCCCCAGCAGCCTTCGGTTCTATGGCTAATATGGCCGGCCCACTGCCACTTAAGCTTGCTAATCCAGTGGACTGTGTCGATAACTTTAGTTCTCTGTCGGATCACCTCGTTTCGGACCCGATCTCTTAGAGAAACTCCAAACAATAGCCCATTTCATAGTTCGCTGCGCGACTTTAAGTTTGTGAACCAGCCCTACAAAGAGTGTCCACGTTTCGGCTCCGTATGTCATGACAGGCAGGACGCACTGGTTGAAGACTTTTGTCTTTAGACTCTGTGGAATAGGCGACTCAAAGACACGACGAAATTTCTTATATGCTGCCCAGCCCAGCTATATCCTTCTGTTGGCCTCTGTCTCGAAGTTGTTTCTACCCAATTGCAATGTTTGCCCGAGGTAGACATATTTCGTAACAACCTCGAGAGGACTACCTTGTACTGAAATCGGTCCTGCAATTACATGTTCGTTAAACATAACCTTGGTTTTGTCCAAGTTCATCCGAAGACCGATGCGTTGAGAGGAATCAGCATGTATTGTAGATCCTGCAACGTTTCGGCCACAATGACGATGTCGTCCGCAAATCGCAAGTGTGATATGTATTTGCCGTTAATGTTAATACCGCGTCCTTTCCAGTCCAGCGTTCTAAACATATCCTCCAATGCATTTGTGAACAATTTGGGGGAGATTGAGGGGATATGATAACATTCCCTTGTCTCACACCTCGATGCAAGGGGATATGCTCAGTCTGCTGGTTCTGCAGTTGGACCGCCATGGTTGGGGCATTGTAGAGACATCTCAACACTTGGATATATCGCCAATTGACTTGGCATCGTTGCAGAGATTTTAAAACAGCCCCGGTTTCGACAGAATCAAATGCCTTCTCATAGTCCACAAATACTAAGCTCAAAGGCTGGTTATACTCTTCGGACTTCTGTATAAGCTGCCGCACTCTGAAGATGTGGTCTATGGTGCCGTATCCTGCTCAAAACCCGGCCTGCTAGGTTGAAATTCGTTGAGTCTTTGCGCAAGGCGATTTGTGATGACTCTTGAAAACAGCTTGTAGACGTGGCTCAGGAGCGAAATGGGTCGGTAGTTCTTCAGTAAGCTCTTATCTCCTTTTTTGAAGAACAGGACAACGACACTCTTACTCTACGGCTCCGGAGTTGTCCCATCAGAGAGAACGGCGTTAAAGATATAGTTTTCCGCCTGCTTTCAGGAGTTCAGATGTAACTGGGGCTTTTCCGTTTTTAAGCTGTCTACGAGCCATCTCAATTTCACACAGGCTGATTTCGGCAAGTCTTCGGTAAAGTGGCGGGTCAATGTGGCTCGGGGGTCCTCATTTTCGGGATCAAGTCGAGATGCATGCGAAGCGTACAACTGGCTATAGAAGTTTTCAATTTCCAAAAGAACCTCCGGCTTCGAAGCTACGACGACTCCACTGGCCGTAGTCAACTTTGTCAAGTGACTTCTCCCAAGAGACTGGACAAATACTTTCGATCCCCAGCGTGTATTGGAGCATCGGAGATCGTAGCGCACCAGTTTACCAATCTCTTTGTTGGGAGCCTGTTGTTCGGACGAAGTGACAGGTGGGACTTCACGTCGCTTCTTTATGAGCCTAAGAGTTTCTTCCGAAAACTTCTTCTTCAGCCTTTGCGCTGATTTTCGCAAAATTTTGTGCCCGGTTGACGTCAACAGCATTTGTGGTTTCCACGGCAACGAATCGGTTTTCCAGGTTCGACTGGAACGTTTCAGACTCTATGATGGTTTGGAGCAGGTTAGGACGGAGCCTGGACTTCATAAAGCGAGCGCGTTCAAGCTTAACCTCGATATTCAGAGAGCCTCGGACAAGTCGGTGATCGCTGCCTGTATTAAACTTATTGATCACTGGGACATCTCTGAATATAATATGTTTTTTATCCGCCATGATGAAGTCGATCTCATTTTTTGACCTACCATCGGGGATACGCCACGTCCACTTTCTTTGGAGCTGTTTCTTGAAGAAAGAACTCATCACGAAAAGCCCTTTTTTCTCCAGAAAGTTGACAAGCATTTGCCCCCTGTGGTTTCTGCACCCAAAACCATGGGATTCTACTACAGATTCGTCGTGATTCTGTACTCCCATTTTAGCGTTGAAGTCCGCCATAACAACGTTGAAGTATGCCTTGGTAGAGTTGGTAGTGAAGTGTAAGGCCTTGGATATGTCTCCAAACATATCTTCCACTTCATCGTCCGAGTAAGTCCGAGTGCGTAAACCTGCACAACCTTGAGGCTACCTCTCGGTTAGCTTGAACACGAGGTACGCAACTCTATTGGACACACTCGACCATAGACATAGAAAAATTTTCGCTGCGCTCAAGAAGACCAACAAAGCGTGGAAAAGAGAAGTTAACGTCATACGGACACGGTCTATGTAAAAAAGAGGCAAAGGATCAAGTGACATGTGCCAACATTTTTTACAGTAAGAGCCCCTACCGTCCCGCTTAGCAAATGAGCAATCACAGTTTGTTTAAAATATTTTTTAATCTTAATTAAAATTTAAAATAAAGGTATCGTGGAGCTATGGTGTCTTGTACTACTAAGTAATTGTGATGTCACTAAAAGAAACAATCCAAGTAATCACACTTTCCAAAGGTAAATAAGATATTGCCACACATTTCTCTAAAACCAAATTTCGCTACATTTATTCGTTTATCGACAAAGAAAATAGAATGGAACATAGTTTATTAATTTCCTTTGCCATAATATAGTCATATTTTATGAATCTAAGTCATATTTTACGTATCTCATATAAAATGTATTGATTCGTTTTCGGATCACCTGTTTATTCACTTTGTTGTTCTTTGACATTCTATTTCTATGTACTCGACACTTCTACATTTTTGTCGCAGAGGGCTTTATGTACCAGGAACCCTACGCCACCCTGTGATAGCTGGTCTCCCTCTCGGAAATACAGAAGGTGGCCCGATTCAAGGGTCACAGTATCCTCCCCCTCTCTTCGGACTTCGCTGAGCCCAAGAAAGTGCCACTTTATCCTTCCGAATTCCTCCTCGAGTTGCGCCAGGTGCTCGTCGATGTTTTATTGCGGCTTTCCGTAACCCGGGGATTCTTCGCAGCCCCTGTCCTGCCATTACTATGACCACCGCCATGATCAGGAATAGCAGGGTGGCCGGGAAATGTGTCGACGGTTTTGTGTCGCCATTAGGAGGGTTTGCCCATAATTGCCACGCTGGGCATGCGGGTTGGCAATCACAGTGCATAGCTAATCGCACCGGTGTCTGACACTGGTCTGTGTATTTCATTAGCTCGCAATGTTTGTGATGGTTATCCTGCCACCGGTCGGTCGCCAGAGCCTCGTTCGTAAGCCAGCAGGCTGCACCGCGAGCAGGAGAAGTTGGCTTGGGCTCTGAATGATGTTATTTGGAGCCCCTTGCACCAACTTTTAATTTTTTTTTTAGTTTTTTAAATTTTAAATACTTTTTGGGGTATATTTAAAAAAATAACCCTGAACATGAGTATTTATTTACAGAGCACAACTCCTTGAATATTTAAAAAAATGTATAAAATTTACAAAATGGCAGCCACCGCGTCCGCCATAAAGATTTTTCTATTGTTTATATTTTTTCTATATTAAGCAGCATTATACTGCTGCGTGCGATTACGTTTTGATTTTCTTTCTCACTTGCACCCAGCCGCCGCAATAGGACTTGAGAAAAAAGGGTATCTCGAAAATGTATTTTTCCTTAGAAGTTTCCAGGGTTGCCAGACGTTGTCAACCAAAATACCAAAAAGTCATTTGTATATAGACAATACATTAACCCTCATACCCGAAATTCCAAAAAAAGACGTTATTTCACTTTTCTGCATTTTTGAATTGGGTTAAAAATATTCCGCCAGTCATAGATATTATATCAATACCTACAACTGTAGGCTGATTATCTAACTTTATTGCAATCAACTTTGACAGAAATCGCAGTGACATTGCTGATTTAGTAAGAACCAATGAGACAACTATCTTACTTAAAGCAGCAATGCAACTGCGATTTCAATCGATTTCAATCGAGAATTGTTAGCAACAGCCTTACGTAATTCGGGGTCTGGTCTATGAACTTCAATACGCTCCAGTGTTGTCATCTGGAAGAATATCGACTTTAAAAATGGCATATTTTCGTACCTCAAACAAAATGGCCACTACAACAGCAGCCACTCTTGTAAGTTTGAAAAAAAACAGTTGGAAAACAAATAGTTACAATCCTCGCTACAACCGCCATTTTGTTTTTCCTAAATGTCATAGGGCGCATTCTGGCAGACAAATCTTTAAGTCATCGATCGCCATAGAGTACATTTTAACCATGGAAAGTAAAATAGTGAACATTCTATACAAATTACTTTCCATGGTTAAAAACTACTCTATGGCGGTCGATGACTCAAAGATTTGTCTAGCAGAATGCGCCCACTATTTTTCCCCAGTTCGATTGGGGTTTATCACATTTTCCCCAAACATCATTCTACCTTATTCCACCTCCTTCTGGGAGAACAATTATGTCTATCAGTCAATGAGTAAGTGATATTTAATTTTTCCTCAGTTCGATTTGGGTTTTGCACATTTTCCCCAAATATCATTTTACCCTTTTTCACCACCTTCTGGGAGAACAATTAATTCAATTAGTGAGTGAGTCAGTCAGTATACTATGTGAGTGGTAATTGAACTATATAATTCTGGGTTTTCTGTGATTTTGTATGGCGGCCATTTTGCTTTTCCGCCATTTTGAATTTTTTTTCCTCGCTTTAGGATCTGCTTAGAGTCTTGTACAACTTTAGTTTGAGCACCATCTACCTATGTAGTACCATTTTGGCGGGCAGTACCCCGTCATGAGGATCTTGACCTGGACTTCCACTTTTAATTTTTTTTCTGATGGTTTTCTAAATTCTGAATACTTTTTCCATACATTGTACTCCTCTACAAATGCTCCTTTTTGGTAATAAAAATGTGGTGGTACTTGGAAAATTAACCTACTTTCAATTTCAGTGTTGCCATCTTTTCGATATAAAAATAGTCAAATGTCATTAATATTGGCAAAATGTAATGGTTTTTGATAAAAAATATTTAAAAATGCCACTATTTCTATTTTTCACATTTTTGGGGTAAATCTCGAAAAGTACCCTGAAATTGGGTAATTTTTTTTACAGGGCATTACTCCTTAATACGTTGCATAATTCGTCAATACATGTCAACTTTCTCAAGCATCGCAAACTGCCTCAAAATAGCCTTACAATATTTAAAAAAGGTATAAAATTTAAAAAATGGCCGCCACCGCGTCCGCCATGTTGATTTTTCTTTAGTTCATATTTTTCCTATATTTTGCAGCATATACTGCGTGCAATGACGTTTTGATTTGCTTTCTCACTTGCACCCAGCCGCCGCAATAGGATTTGAAAAAAGGGTATCTCGAAAATGCCTTTTTCTTCAACAGGTTTCAGGGTTGCCAGACGTTGTCAACCAAAATACCAAAAAGTCATTTATATACAGACCATACACAAGACCTCATACTCAAAATTTAAAAAAAGTGGTTATTTCACTTTTTTGCATTTTTGGGTAAATCTCAAAAATTACCCCGAAATGGGGTAAAAATATTCTATTAATCAATACATTGTATCTATACCTACAGCTGTTCTATAAACCTCAAAACGTTCCGGTGTTGCCATCTGGAAGAAAATCGACTTTAAAAATGGCGTGTTTTCGTACCCCAAACAAAATGGCCTCCACAACAGGCGCCATCTTGAATTTTGAAAAAGTTTCCCCGATTAGTAAAATTTAAGGGTAATTGTGGTGAAACAGTAAAGTTTTTTTTCTTAAATCAAACAACACTTCAGTGTTGTGGCCCCGCGGTTTGGGGTCCAAAAATCAAATTTTTCAAAACTGCCCAGCGTGGCCGCCATTTTGTTTTTTATTTTTTTTCTCATTTTTCTCAATTTTAAATGTCAAAATCTACCACTCTTGTAAGTTTGAACAAAATCGGTTGGAAAACAAAAAATTTACAAACTTCGCCATAGCCGCCATCTTGTTTTTCCCAAATGTCATAATTTTTCCCCAGTTCGATTGGGGTATTGAACATTTTCCCCGAACATTGTTATACCCTTTTCCACCTCCTTCTGGGAGAACAATCATGTCAATGAGTCAGTCAGTCAGTCAGTGAGTGGTAATCGAGCTATATATAGTACTAGCGGCCCGCCCCGGCTTCGCACGGGTGCAGTGCAATGTAGTTACTAATGTAAAACTGTGCTAATGTGGTGTCAGTGTGAAGTTATTTGATTATACTACAGGATATAGAATAGAATAGAATATCGTTTTATTGGCAACACATATCACATACACAAAGCATAACAATAATTTATATATTTATATATACATATATACTTAAGTTACTAAAAATTAACAGAGTTACTATGTTACACTGTGCAGCGCTATGTGATGCCAAGAGTGACCTCAACTCAGTGTAAGCAGTAGACGTTAAAACATATCTACATATATACGACGTACGCAAGGGGTGTTAAAATATAATTGAAGTGTGTGTGTGTCTGTCTGAGGACTCTGAGGCAACCTAGCTCCCAAACTTAAAGATCGATTTTATTGCGATTTTTATGTATAGTTTAAGAGAAGCGTACAGACGACGGGAAGCGACTTTGTTTTATAGCTTTTGCCCGTGGCTCCGCCCGCGTGGGAGTCGGTAATCGTTGTCAATCTTCCCTTGGAAACCAATGATCGGCATGAAAAGAACCCTGTGTTAAGTATTCCAGACTATAATCTATTCCTGTGCCAAATTTCGTCAAAATCCGTTCACCCGGGTAAGACGTGATTGAGTAACAAAATGAACAACATCCAAACATCAAAAATTTCATATTTTTACAACTTTGTGATATGTAGGTAATAGCTGCACCCCGCGGTTTTACCTGCGCAATCTGTTGATTCTGTAACCAAACTCGCATCTCACTTCAAACCTCACTTCACTTCGCGTGAATTGTTATTAGAAATTAGCTAACTAAATGAGCAATTTTACCGATTACAATAAATTTAGGTAGCTATCTAAAATATTTTGTGATGAAAAAAAAATCTTATCATTATCTTATTTATGATTTAAAGTTCCCGTCCCGTGCAGTGAAGTGAGATTCGAAGTGGGGTTTGAGTTTGGTTACAGAACCGACGCCCTACTGTTCACGATTTTGTATTAGGTAGGTAGGTACTTAATAAAAATTTTTAGCAGTAATATAACAAAATAAGTATAATAATATTATGTAACATTTAATACTCATACTTAATAGTTTGGTAGGTATCTTCTTTTTAAATAAAAATCTATGTATGTTTATTTGTTCCTGGTTCCTGGCTAAAATAACGTGACATTGCAAATTATGTCGGGTGCAACTTATGTTGTGCATTATTATCCGGCTCTCAATTTTAACACTTTACACCACATTCCTTGCCACGTTAGATATCTGATAGATTTTGCCACGTTTTATAAGTAGACTAATATTTCGTAAAATAGGTAGTGAAAATCAGTATAAAATCTTATACAACATGAAATGTCAGCTCGTGCGGTGACATAATTACAATCTCAGGGGAGGTGACAACCTGACAACTGACATTTATTTTTCTTAATCGTACAAATGCACTAAGAAGTTTTGATTCCGATATCGAAGTCAACCACCCTAAAAATAGCTTTCTACCCCTTTTCAACCCTGTTAGGGGATACATTTCAAGAAAATACGAAACACATATTCAATTAATTTTGTTAAAGAATGTCTATGCCAAATTTCAAGTCAATCGGGCCAAGGAATCGCTTTCTCCCATACAAACTTTGCCACCCTGTTTTACCCCCTTAGGGGTTGAATTTCGCAAAATCCCGTCTTAGTGAGCACCTTTATCCTAAAAGGAACCCCCATGCAAAATTTGAGACTCCTAGCACTTGTAGTTTCTGAGATTTCGTGATGAGTCAGTGAGTGATTTTCTCTTTTATATATATAGATAATATCGATGAACTTATCTCGTAATTTTTTCCACATCCCTACTATTAAATGTTTGTAAATAGAAATAAAGTATGCACATATTTTCACAATGTTTATTATGTTATCCTGCAAATTTATCAGTCCACAAGCAATCGTTACAATTTCATCCATGTAGCCTACATCCAAAATAGACACAAAACATACAATACATTTCGCAATTTCGAATTTGGGTAGATTGGGCGTGTCAGTTTTTACAAAGTTTTTCAGCTGAGTTTCCACTGGTAGTTATGCATTTTTGTTATAATTTCACCACCTCAAAAATTATTGCGGCAAATTAAGAAGGTAGGCTAGAACCGTCACAACTGGATTAAATGAATAAAATAGAAGAAATATTAACTATAATTTATTTGTTTACAAACAACCATAAAGTCATTATGACAGGTAATGACACTTGGCCGTTCTTTTTCTATAAGTAGATGGCAAAGGTTTTCCTTCTTAAACTTTCATGCCACTAATGACGTCATTCCGGTTGACCATATCCGCTCGACAAATATATTTATAAAAAAATAAATACGGGACCAAATGTTAAAATATTCAAATTAGTTTCTTAAATTGGCCTAATCTGTAGTAAAAAAATATAAAAAAAATACCTTTTATTTTTTAACCAAAGCCAATTGTAGGCATAGAGTTTGTAATTTTTTTATTTTTCTTTAATTTAATCTCACAAGAATATCAATGTTCTGGTATTTGTAACGATATCTGTAACTTCTATTTTGTAATGATGATATAAATTTGTTATAGCTATGGAAACCTATAATTGGCTTATTTAAGACTTATATGTAATTACTCAATCTGTACCTAATATAGCTGTTGGTTTTCTGAATAAATCATAAATAAATAAAAATAAATTTTTCTATGAACGAAAAAATATTGTAGCAGAAATGAATTCCCCCTCCTTGAATTACATGAAAACGATACCAAACACAACCTATTTGTGTCATTTAATAATGACATTATTAATTTTATAATGTATTTTGTTGCAGTATGTATGCAATATGCTTATTGTTTAAAAGCAATAAGTGATAAATCCTATCCAAATATACTGCAACAAAATACCGCCGCGCGGCGCAAATGTTTTTTTTGACACATTTATAAATATAATTTGTGTGGAAAAGTTGATGTTTATATATTCTATATAAACAGGGCTGTTTAATCATATTTTTTTTATAAAGCACAATCTCGTGGTTTATTTGTAGGCATAGATTTTGTAAGATTTTTGTTTTCTTACTTTTCTGTTTTTGCGCAGAACTTTTATTTTTTATATGAACTAGTGAAAAAATTGTTCCAGAAATGAATTCCTTGGCCATGAATTATATGAAAACGATACCAAACACGACCTATTTGCTAAACTTATGGAGATATGGATGTAAAAGTGCAGCGTGGTAGAAGGCACCTCTCCCCCCCACCCCTGGCTACCACCAGGGTGGTACCACGTGGGTACAGGGCTAAATCAGCTCAAATGACCACAAAGTACGCCTGTGCCAAGCGGCTTCCTTTGTTGACGATTTGCAAGGTCCCCATACAAATTATGCCACTAAATACTGCACTACTATCTCTTTTAATTACTATACAGCGAGAAAGAGATGTAACTATAGCAATTCATAAACCTGGCAAGTTTTAAGAGGTTGTAATACCCCCCTGAGTATTTTTTTTAAATAATAGAGGTCAGTGCATACAAAATTATTATATCAAATGTTTTACGCGCGTTATTTTTTTTCGATAGATGTTCGCAATGGGTATACTTAATAACTGTTTTTGCTATTACGAAATATTGGCTTATTATTAGTATTAAAATAACATTAAAAATGAAATTGTACTCTCGTCCTCGTGTCGGCTTCGTCTCGTCCCCGTCCCGGCCCCGTGTCGGCCTCGTCTCGTCCTCGTCCCGGCCCCGTGTCGGCATCGTCTCGTCCCCGTCACGGCCCCGTGTCGGCCTCGTCTCGTCCCCGTCCCGGCCCCGTCCCGGCCTCGTCTCGTCCCCGTGTCGGCCCCGTCTCGTCCTCGTCCCGGCCCCGTCACGGCCCCGTGTCGGCCTCGTCTCGTCCCCGTCCCGGCCCCGTGTCGGCCTCGTCTCGTCCCCGTCCCGGCCCCATGTCGGCCTCGTCTCGTCCTCGTCCCGGCCCCGAGTCGGCCTCGTCTCGTCCTCGTCCCGGCCCCGTGTCGGCCCCGTGTCGGCCTCGTCTCGTCCTCGTCCCGGCCCCGTGTCGGCCTCGTCTCGTCCCCGTCCGGCCCCGTGTCGGGGCGCGACGAGAGGGGGGGGATTTCACGGGGCCGGCCCCGTGTCGGCCTCGTCTCGTCCCCGTCCCGGCCCCGTGTCTCCCCGTCCCGGCCCCGTGTCGGCCTCGTCTCGTCCTCGTCCCGGCCCCGTGTCGGCCTCGTCTCGTCCCCGTCCCGGCCCCGTGTCGGCATCGTCTCGTCCCCGTCACGGCCCCGTGTCGGCCTCGTCTCGTCCCCGTCCCGGCCCCGTGTCGGCCTCGTCTCGTCCCGGCCGCATATAAGCAAAATCTAACTCTCAAGTTTTGATGGTGATCTCTGATTGGTCAAGAAACTCAGTAGTTAGGTTTTGCGCGCTAACTCTAACTTCCCAGTTTCGCGCTAGTTCGATAGTGATCTCTGATTGTTAAAAAAACTCAGTAGTTAGGTTTTGCCCGCAAACTCTAACTACTGAGTGCGCATCTACCAATGAGCGCGCTTCAAAATTCAGTTGTCAATCGTCTTTGAACACGGCTGTGGTGTTTTATTGTAGAATGTTTTATTTTTTAAAATGACTTCTAATCTTACAAGATTTTGCGAATATAATCCAGTTTTATATTTATTTATTTATTTTATTATTACAAATAAACATCAAAAAATATGAAATTAATATCTATAGGACCACACGACACGACAACTATTCCGAATCCAATGCAAAAAAGTTTTCCAAATCGGTTCATAAAAATGACCCAGTTCTACTTCCGGTAACAAACATACAACCAAAATGAAAACCTTTTTGAAAACGGTTAAGAATATTTGTCCGTTGGAAAGCAGAAAGCCATAAAAGTGGAGTAATATCAAATAACGATTCTTAATTGTGGCTTGTGGGTAGGTAAAAACGTATTTTTATTATATCTGTTACCGTAGAACTCCGTAATTTATGAACTTTAAATCCAAAATACTTACATACTCAATTCAAAATAAATGCCAACTACATTTTCTTCAGACAAAACTGTAAATCGCGTTAATTTTTATTTGGTTTGTAAAGGTATTGGATTTTTTATTAAATAGAACCCTCTACAAAGACCTACTGTCATAATTCGAATAACATCACAAGAGTTAATTATGTTAAAATTACAAATAATTTTGGTATTATGTTTGTAAAGGAAGTTTATTGTTCGCCGACCTGTTAAATAAAAAATTGTTGACGACAATCTCGAAAGATTAGATAACTAACATCATAAATAACAACATTTTGTTTTACAACTTTTCCGAAAACAGAAAAAAAAGTTTTGTCATACAAATGTGCGAACACTGCGAGCACCTGATCAAGTTTTGTATAAAATATTTTTTTTGTCTGTCCAATTAGAGATGAATATCTATAAGTTTGTATCTACACACCACAGTCCTCCGAACTATTTAGTTTGGGTGTGTAATGTATGACCTAAATTTACATGCACTAACGATCAGGGAATATAATAACATTTCATATAATTTCATTTGACATACCGATCAAATAATATAACATACGGTTAATATAATTTCACTTGACCTAAATACATGTGATATAAAAACTATTTGACACAATAATCATTTGATCTAATTAACAGATGATATAAAGCACATTTCATATAACATTCATTTACTCTATTCAACATTAAAAATAATTTTATGTGACCTATGATTTAAATGCTATAAAAACAAGCATAGCCCAAAAATATGATTTCATTACTTATATATTTTTATCCACACCCATGCTTTAAATGGTTCGCTCCATAAAGGGTTCTAAAACAGTTAGCTTACTGCCAAAATTACAGTATCGCTCCGCTGCGAGTGGTCAAAACACTAACCTAACCTACCTGGTGTATTAAGTTTTTATTTACAGCGGGGGGCCTGGGGCCAGCCGCCCTGCACCCCCCAGCAAGTATTTTGCAAGCAAGCACCGAACATGCAAGCATGCAAGCAAGCATGCAGCAAGCAAGCATGCAGCAAGCAAACAGCCATGCAGTAAGCAAGCAAGCAAGCAAGCATGCAAGCAAGCATGCAGCGTGCAAGCAAGCATGCAGCATGCAAGCAAGCATGCAACATGCATACATGCATTGTGGAGCTCCACTCGCTTCGCTCGCTCCGCTGCGAGTGGTCAAAACACTAACCTAACCTAACCTACTGGTAGGTGCATTAAAAGTGTTTCTTTATAGCGGGGGGCCTCGGGCCCCCCGACCCCCCCGAGCAGTTGTTGTTGTGGAACTCCGCTGCGAGTGGTCAAAACACTTACCTAACCTAACCTACTGGTAAGCTACATGCATGCTTGTATGCTTACTTGCATGTCTAGTCATTGTTATGTTATAATATATGTATGCTAATAGATGTAAGTACATTAAACATTAGTGGATTTGATAATTAAGCAAGCATCATAATAACAAAAGCTAGTTATTTCTATTTTATAGTAAAAGTTGATTATAAAATGTAAAATTAGATCAAATTATACGTATATCGAATGATACTTATGGGATATAAACGTTAGAGCAAATGTAAATATGGCAAATAATAATGATGACAAATGAATAATAGGTTAAATAAAAATTATGTCATTTATTTTTAGGTCAAATAAAAATTAGATGAAGTCAACGTTAGTGACATTGAAATTAGATTAACTGTTTTTATGGCAACCGAATCGCACCCATTTAGTTTAGCAGAAAAATGAACTTTTGCGTACAGATCTGGGTTTACTGGATTATATTCGTAAACACTTGGAAGAGTAGAAGAAAAAATACGCTACCACAGTCGTGTTCAGTCAGATAGTTGACAACTGAATTTTGAAGCCCGCTCATTGGTGGATGGGAACTCAGTAGTTAGAGTTTGCGGGCAAAACCTAACTACTGAGTTTTTTGACCAATCAGAGATTACTATCGAACTAGCGCGAAACTGGGGAGTTAGAGTTTGCGCGCAAAACCTAACTACTGAGTTTCTTGACCAATCAGAGATCACCATCAAAACTCGAGAGTTAGATTTTGCTTATATGCTTCCGGGTCATCCAGGATTCTGTCAAGTAAATCATTTTGCAGTTCATTTAATAATGACGGTAACATAAATATCGAGCAACGTTTACCATATGTGTTATTGTATAAGGGCAGCTCATACTTAGGTAGGTAAGTCAGATTACGCAGTTTACTATTTCTTATTCTTAATTTTAACAAAGAGCTGTTTTCTATTTCATCGCAAATTACATACATTTTTATTTTATTGTATATATCTATTATTCTACAATGTTTAAATAAGTTATTATAATCATTTTTATATTTATATTTTACTGAGTTAGGCACAATAGTTTTTAATAATCTAAGTTGCAGTTTATATATATCTTCAATGTACGTTTTGTATGTCCTGCCACAACTACTAAGGCCATATCCTATTATCGAGTCTGCTAGTGCATTGTACAGCATTCTCATAATATTGTATGGTAATTTGTACTTCAATAAGGAAATTTTGGATAAAACAGCTCTTAATTTTTTACAAACATATTCAACGTGTGGCTTCCAATTAAATTTATCATCTATTATTAGACCAAGGTACGTATGTTGTGTCACGGATTCCAAATTTTTACAATTACAACAAAAGCGACTCGTCTCCCCTACTGTACTGCTGCTGTGATGCAGGCAGAGGTGGGAGTGGGCCTGGATAGTTGGCTAAATCACAGATTTATTGTGGGAAGAATGATATTCACATGAATATATTTAGTTTTATCATTATTTATAATAAAGCCAACATCGTGGGTCAAAGTTAATTTGCATTATGTTTTGTACAGTGTCTAAGTTCTTATCTGCTACTAGTAAACATGTATCGTCAGTCAGCAAATTGGTATACAGAAGCCTCCCTAAAGATATTACATATATCATTACAGTAAAAAAGATATTCGGTCGGACCGATAACCGAGCCTTGAGCTGTGCCTTCTTCGGTTGGCATAAACTGACTATGTACGTTACCTATTTCAACATTAGTTTTCCGGTTAGTGTGATAGTTTTTAAGAAGATCCAAGAGAGGGCCCTGTATACCATTCTGCGAGAGCTTCGCATACAGGGTGTTGAAATTCAAAGTTTCGAAAGCTTTGCTAAAGTCAACAAATAATGCAATTACATGTTTTTTATCATTTAAATAGGTATTAACTTCGTTAGTGAATTTACATAACAATTGAGAGGTATTTTTATTTTTTTGGAAACCATACTGTCTCTCGTGTATTATGTTATTCTCTATTATAAAACTATTTATATATGAACCTAAGTATTTTTCTATTATTTTATCTATACAAGAAAGAATGGTAATCGGTCTGTAATTATTTATATCTGTAAATGTACCCTTTTTATGTATTGGTCGTATAGTGCCAATCTTAAGTTTGTCAGGATAAATTGAATTATTTATGCAAGTATTAATTAAATGAGTAATTTTGTATTATTCGTTTTTCAGTTTGTTTAATCTTAATCATTAATGGTGTCATACAAAAGTTTAATCACTACAGAAACAAAAATTCAATCAAAACCACTATTGGATTCATTTCAAAAACGTATGTTTTTATCTCCACAGGAATCCGAAGCTCAGTCTTTAGCGGGTTGGAAGACACTATCCTCAATATTCAAATACGCTATCGTGTCCAAAAACGACACACAGCTAGTCGCAACCCTCACATCACAACCATGGACTCACACTCTGATACATTTCCAATTAACACAGAATGTAACCCAAGAATTTCTGACTTTTACCCAAAATTGGTTGACATTACTGAAAATAACAATGAAGAAAGGTCAACAAGAGAAAAAACGACATCTAAATAAGGAGAGTCTTATAGCAAAAACTATGTTTTCTTTGAAAAAGCACTTGATTATAGAAGATGACGATAACACGAAAGAAGTTAAAGAGAAGATTTTAGGGACTGTAAAGGAAATTATTGGAGAATATGGTATCAATGATAATACTGTCAATAAATATTAGTTGAAGTGATTATTATAAACCCTCATGGTAAATGAGAAATTAAAATATTTAATTATTAATGACTTTTTTGATGAAAAAGTAAAGCTGTTTTTTTAACAATTTATAAAGTTTATAGGGTATAAAAAGACCCTCAACAAAGCCGAAGTCCACGCATTCCGTACATCATTAGGATAATTTTTTGTCTTTTAGACTTTAGACTATACTTAACTGGGAAATCGATAGCTATGAAGTTATTGAACGTCAAAGTAAAAAAAATATTCAAGATTTTTATTAAAACTATTTTATACGCTATTTCCTAATTTTTGTCCAAAGAAACAATATAAAAAATGATAGTAGTTCGTAACAAACAATGGCTTCAAAACGTCATCCCTCAATGTATCTCACGCGGACGCACATAAACGCTACCTTTCAACTCGGCCGCATGCAGGGCGCGGACTGATTTTTCAATACAGTTGCTCGAAAATGAGAGCTTACGATGGCAGTGCAGCGTGCGGTAAGTTGATTTTACCGCACGCCGTGCGTTTTTGTTTACGGATTAGTACAGCGTGCGGAAAGTTGATTTTACCGCACGCCGGCGCCGTGCGTTTTTGTTTACAAACGTTTTTTTCTTTCTACTAGCTTCCGCCCGCGACTTCATCTACGTGGACAGTAGAAAAATATAGCGACCAGGGGGTCTATTACGAAAAGTTATATGCGATACACGCAGCTGCGTCCGTGCTTCGTTTTGATTGTTTCTTATTACAAATCACTTTCGTATGCGATATTGCATAGAGATTGCGTGAGTTTGACAGTTTCTCTCTAGCGTATCCGACATCGTTCGTTTAGTAGTCTATAAACTACGATAGCCAAATTCAAAATGTTTGTTATAACTACAACCAACGAACTGCGGACGATTATCGTGGCCAAGTGACTGCGTTACGCAATTGCGTACGTTATTTTCGTAATAGGCCCCCAGTTTAAAATGACCCCTTTGGTGTATGAAAGCTAGTACTACGGAGAGTTTTAGCTGTTTCCCTGGTTAGGCCCACCTGAATTTGATAAAACATAGCTTGGATTTTAAGTTGGACTTCAAGCTACCAAACAGTGAAAAGCCCATCAAAATTTGTTCAGCGGTTTTTGCGAAATTCGCGCACAAATATTTTCAATTTACAGTTTTATTACATGTATAGATTACAATTTCAGTAGTACTTATTATGATTTTTTCGCAAATGTATTGAAAAACGTAGTATGGCACACGGTTGTTAAGGTTTTTTAAAACTCGTGACGATTATAAACCCTCGCCTGCGGCTCGGGCTTATAAAACGTCAACTCGTTTTAAAAACCTCCTTACCAACCTTGTATCATAAACTACTAATGCAATACTTTTTTGACACCAAAAATGAAAATCGTTTCACAGCAATAATTTTGGACAGAAATGGTCCTAATGATGGACAGAACACGTAGACCTCGGCTTTGTTGAAGGTCATTTACATCCTGTACTTATACTTAGGTATAGGTAGGTACTGAAAGGAGAAAAACACTGGCCATGTGCGTGTTGGGTCACGCGCAGTATATATTTTAGGTACTGCTACAATAACATTATACAATAATACACAACCCTTCTTCTTCTATGCATAAATTCTGATGTCGTAATTTAGTCCTTTTCCACGTTCACTCTTCATTCTTATGTTGACATACGTGTACCCTACACCGCCAGCAGTCACCGTGGCTGATGCTAGTGAAAATAATAGATTATTGTACACTATAATACTCTGAAACAAAAAATATAGACTGTAAGATGATTTCGGTACCTACATTTTAAATTTTATGAAATCAAGCTAAAATAAAATTAGAATTTGTGCCGAACAACGTTTGGTAATTTATTTAAATAAATTAATTATACGCGTCGCGCAGTTGCCTGCCGCGTCGCTTATAATTAAGACCAGTATATTCAAAATTATCGAATTTGGCCTATTTTTGATTCAACAATAAACAATCAAATATTCTTTATTTTGAGCAGATATAAATATAATATATTGAAGTTTAATAAACGATCTTGATTAATTAACGGTTAAAAATTCGATATTCGTTACTTCACTCGATTAAAAAAATTTTCTAGCAAAGACTAAGAAAATTTTCATTAATTTTATATTTTTTGGATAATACTTAGTCTTTTAATCCCTTATTCTCGAAAAATATATAGAAAAATAGGTAATGACATATAGAAGAATATTCAACGGTTACTTTTTCAAAAAGTGACTATGCTCAAAATATCTACAAAAACATTGAAAAAATGAAAAAGTGAGGTTATTTTCATTACTCTTCACACGTAAAGAAAAAGACAGAGACAGAGTTTTTGGAATATACCTACTGGCCTTAAATGTTATTAGAGATTTCGTTAATTGGGGTAACGTGATTCGATCTAAAATGTTTTTGGTAAACGTGATTTGGGATTTCGTTCATTTGGGTTAACGTGATTCGATCATTCATATTTTGGGATAGCATTTCACACTCCTCATTTGCGTCTTGCTCAATACAAACTCATAAAAAAACGTACTATTATACAACGTGTTACAAAATAACCCCAAATTCCGAATATGGTAGAAAGGGACCATCAAGCTGAACAACTTTTACTATGGGACCAACTCTGAAATAACGAAAAAAACAGCTGATTTGTATAAAAAATTAATAATGAAAATATCAAAATGTACGAGTATGATACAGCTGATTTTTGTTTCGCGATTTCAGAGTTAAAGTTATATAATTATATAAAAGTTGTTTAATGTGATGGTCCCTATCTACCATATTCGGTATTAGGGGTTATTTTGTAACACGTTGTACCTGTACTAGGCACGTATCTTGAAATTTTTTCGACGGAGTGGGGATAAGTTCGCGCATGTGCTCTTGTGAGCGACCAATAGCACGCGCCCCTCTCCCGCCGCCCGCGCCCCTCACCGCTACGCATACCCAAAATTCGCGTTTCGCGCAATCCCCACCCGATTTCAAGATACGTGCCTCGTACTGTACCTACATATTCTGTGCAGCGCAAATGCAAATTGTATTGGACCAAAATCGGGCCAAAATTAACGTCGTCATTCCCTTGCGAAACGAGTATCAAATATTTTTGGATCTCATAAACTGTATGAATCAATAATAATTTAATACTTTATGCCAGAATAATAAAAGCTCACTCAATTGGTTACTTCTTTGATTACATAATCTTTACACTAAAAATCACAAAAAAATACCTATGTTAGGTACTAACATGTATAACTTTTTGCTCTGGACTGTTGTAAAATACACTTTTGACTCTTTTTACGAATGGGAATCCTTAGTATTTTGCTATCTTATGATACATCAACGTGTGTCTGTTAGTATGTCCTAATAATAACAGATCACTGCTAGATGCTACGTATACTATTGAGAAAAAAAAACAATATCGTCACTTCGATTTTCATGTTCACTTTGACGATATCACAGATTATAACACGATATCACAATTTAAAGCTGTGTCGATATGACCAATGGGTTGTTTGTAAAAATGTAGGACTGTACCAGTGTCAATGGAATGAATGTTTGATTGGATAATCTGTTCACGCAGATAAGGATGTCATAAAAAATATACTAGGAGCACATGAGTAAAAAAACGTAAACTGAACAGAGTCCAAGCTGCCTACAAGCGACCCGCTGTAGGTACTATGGGCAACAGCGTCGCTTAACCAGTTTGCAACAAAATTCGTGTGCGCGCGTATTGCCCCTGCACGAACTAAACGTATGTGACAGCGGGCGCGGCGTGCAAGCGATTTTAACCTTAGCAGTGGTTAAGCGACGCTGTTGCCCATGGTACACTCATACATAGCGCGGCGATGTGTGCGTGACCTCTCACCGACGGGTGTAAAAGTAGTCAGCCGGGGTAAAAACTGGTTTGCACCGGCTCAGTCATGGTATAACCGACAGGGCCGCCACGTGGGCCCGCTAAGAGATAGACTTCAATTTCTTAAATTTTTTCTTCGAGTCAGTAATTTGACAATATCAGTGTAGTTGTTTTTCGTCATTCATTTTGTCAGTCATATCGACTGAGATTAAAATTGTGATTTTATATTTTTAAATAAGATTGATAGAAGGATTTTATTGGTGATAATACTAAGAAATAAGATAAGAATAAATAAAAAGATTACACTAATATGACAGTGACAGTTCTAAGCATCAAATTACTCACTCGAAGAAAAAAATCCAAGTAGCGTGCATTCGACGAAATACTGGGAGTTTTTCGAATGATTTTGTTGATGAATTATGGATTCCATTCTACCATTTCAATGTATAAAATAAAAGAATATAAAATCAATATAGGTACATCATTGTTTAATAATTAAACATGCCAAACTCTTGCACCGTATACATACGGTGTATACATACCTTATTTTTTATACATGTATGAACAATTCCCGAAAAAATCTGACCCCCTAGCCAAAGTAACATTTGCAAATCGTCGTTATCGCTTCGCTTTCGAAAAATGTATGGGTTTGACATAAGGTTTCGTTAACTATCGAATTTTAAAACGTAAAATCCATATATTTTTCGGAGCGAAGCGATAGCGAAAATTTATAAATGTGACATTGGCTACAGGCTTAGGTCTTTTTTTCGTACCTACCTAAGAAATCATGTGCAGTAAGATAATTTCAAATACACATTTTAGTATTCACTTGCCTTATACTTTTCAACCTGCAACAGATGTCAGCCCTTGAAGAATGGGTATAGGTAAGTTTTGAGAGCTTGTACTCTGTTCCGTTTATTTACTCATGTGCTAGGAGGTCATAATAACCTATACAACGTGTTACAAAATAACCCCTAATGCCGAATATCGTAGATAGAGACCAACAAGCTGAACAACTTTTACTTTTGGACCAACTCCGAAATGGCGAAAAAAAAATTGTTATGTTTTCGTTAGGTACCAACCTATTAATTTTTGTATACGAAACAGCAGCTTATTCTCGATTTCAGAGTTGGTTCCATAGTAAAAGCTGTTCAGTTTGATGGTCCCTGTCTATATTTTTCAGCATTAGAGGTTATTATGTAATACGTTGAATACAATTTAATTTTATAACTTTAGTACTTGTAGACCTTTGGTAAACTGTAGGTAACCGTAGCACGAACGGACAGCCATCAAATAAAATAACGTGTGTAAAAACATTCGATAGATCTATATATTTTTGTAGTGATCATTTTAAATTATTATTATACTAGCGGCCGCCCGCGCCCGTGACTTCGTCTGCGCCAAAAGGTTTTTTTGCTATCCCTCGGGAACAATACTTTTTTTCGGGATGAAAAGTATCCTATGTCCTTTTCTGTACTCCTGACAACGTGTAAGCAATTTCATGATGATCGGTTCAGTAGTTAAGACGTGAAGGCGTAACAAACAAACAAACGGACTTTCGCATTCATAATATTAGTAAGGATTTTTAAAGTTGATATAAAATTTTATAGCAGTTTTGTTCAAAAATAATTGCAACAAAAATGTAGTAAAAATGTAGTACCTACCTACTAATATCTATTCTGTACTTAGTTATTGATGATTGATAGATAACAATCAAACAGGACATGGATACTTGTCGGTTGTCGGTAATGTTACGCAAACAATAAAGACTTTCTATTTTATAGATTGCCCAAAAATATGCCGTCACTTTCCCTGATGCACTTTCCAAAGGACCGAGTGAAATTATATCGGAGGGACCAACGTGCGCATGCAATGAATCACAATGGTGATGAAAGCACACAATAGATATTAATTTATTTATCGATGCGTCGCCGATGAACAATCACGTCGTTAAAATGTGATACAGGTGTAAGAGTGAATAATAGGCAGATGTTTAGATTGTCATAAATTGTAATGTCTGAGTACCTAATCGAAAAATAAATGTCCGTTTTCTTTCATGGTAGAACTTAGGTACTTTACAAGCTTAAACGATTTTTATAGAACACAGTAAAGGCATTTGCGTATTGTAAATTTTGCGTATTGTATATTTCGCGTATGTACAATTTGCGTATTGTAAATTTCGCGTATGTTCATTTTGCGTATTGTACATTTTGCAACAGGTGCACATTTTGCGTATTGTACATTATGCTACGAACTATAGTGGGAGAAATTCTAGTCTGTGTATCTTATTGTCAGAGTTCACCCGCTCCTTTAAAATAAGCAGTAAGCTATACATTTAATTACGTACCGTAAGCTTGTCAATTCCATACAAATACAATACATACACAACAAGTCTGTGATTTAGGTACACAAGTTTACGACATGTGATTTAAAGCGCAGCGAAAATTTTTCTATGTCTATGGATTTAATCGTCTATTGCTCATATTTAAGCTTAGCGTTCAAACTTATAGAATATTGGCCATTTGAGTATGGCGTAGCTCCTTTGACATTACAAGAGCTTGTAACAACCTGAAATTAATACTTTTTTTATTTGAACTATTGATAGTAAGAAGTAATAATGCGAATAGTCGTGCACTATGAAAATGGCCTGCACTCATGTTTCCGGAAGCGTTCCAAGCCATTGACATGTGATTACTGCCGCTGCCCGCGGTCTTGGACGAATCAACCTGCGGTGCAGTTTACAGCGTAACAAACAGGGCTGCAAAACATAATTGGGTCCTGCTTTACAAAAAGTCAAAATGCACTAGGTAATTATTGTCTGTCTCGTCTGTCTATAAAGTTCTCTATAAGTCATGACATTAAAAAGTAACAACACTGTAGTGTCGTCCCTTTCAAACCAACATAATGGTTGAAACGAGACGACACTACAGTGTTGCTACTTTTTAATGTCAGGACTTTATAGCCAGACTGTACCTATCATCTCTTTCAAAATATTAGCATTGATGTAATTCAATGCTAATATTTAAATATTTTTAGGAAAATTTAGGAAAATGTAGGTAGTCCGAAAAAGACCGATGAGACGCAGAAATATTACAAAAAACTGTTACCTAACTTCTTCAGTCCTTAAGATTGAACGGCGGCGGCTTTAAATGAAAAGGCTAGGCCGTTAATTGAACGACGCCACTTTATGTAAAAAACGAACCAAGTACCTATGCAAATCGGTCACACAGGACAAAATCCTACTAATATTATAAATGTGAAAGTTTGAGGGTTTGGATGTTTGTTCCTCAATCACGCAAAAACTAATAAACGGATTTGGATGAAATTAAGCATACAGATAGTAGACTGCCTAGATTACAACATAAAATACATTTTATCCCGATATTCCTACGGGAACGGGAACCATGCGGGTGAAACCGCGGGCGGCCGCTAGGAATATATTCATAAAATACGATAGATCGCACAAAAACATCATAAACCCTAAGTTATAAACAAAAGAAAATCATAACTACTAACTACTTACAAATTAACGTTTTGTCGTTTTCTGAAAAATCATCTAAGATGGAAATACACTCGACGTAAGAAAAATCGCACTTCTTTGAAAATAAGTTTAGACTTGGCCACCTGCTATTGCTAGCTAACGTTTTATTGTGTAAATGTTGATATCTATTGAAAGTACATTTGATGAGCTTTCAATCAATGATCGTTTGATTTAATTAACATAACAGATATCATATTTAAACGCTTAAAGCGTTATTGCTTGCGCCAATATAAAAGGGAAATAAAAAGGGTAAATTCAGGAAATGCGGGTAAATTCGCTATCGAGATGATGGAGAAAACACACTTTAACAGTTCAATTAAAAAAAAGAACACCCAAGTTGGATACTTTTGCCCATGAAATTGCTCAAATATTGCAAAAAAAATGAGGCAATGTAATTTTGCTCGGAAACTGAATCTCAGTACAATATAAATAATTGATTCCGTTCGACGAGCATTCCAACGGTTTCTAGAGACTGTTGGCTATGTCCGAAGGGGAAGAAGTATATAACAACACGTACCATTAAATTAGATAAGATTAAATTAACATTGAAGAAATTTTTGAAAAGGTGCAATTTTTCTGACGCCGAGTGACTTTTTAGTTTGGACCTCCATAATTATAGCCCGCGGGAAATGTCCAAGAAAGCTTTTATAAGGATCAACTACAGTATTAGTAGTACGAGGCATGTATCTTGAATTTTTTTCGACGCGCGCGCCCCTCTCCCGCCGCCCGCGCCCTTCATCGCTACGCATGCCCAAAATACGCGTTTCGCGCAATCCCCACCCGATTTCAAGATATATGCCTCGTACTTGTAATACTATTAGCATCATACCTACTGCTGACAGCCCTGAGGTTTACCGACACCGCCTCCATAGGGCCTATCAACACGTCACGACGCGTTTGGGCGCCATTACACAACTCGTATCAAACGATTAACGTTATGACAAACTTGCGTCACACACGCGCTGAAGTAATTGAAAGCGCTTAGGGTGACAAACGAATTAATTTAATGGGTTTCTGGCGCTTTCTCTTATTATTACATTCAAATTATGTTGTTGCGGTCTTATCATAAATACTTACATAATTATGGTGTCTGTAAAGTGATTCAATTCATTTAGATTAGGTAAGTCGCTCTTTATGCCATTAATATCAGCTATTTTAATGTCCCCACTGGGCACAGGGGGTATTACAACCTCTTAAAACTTGCCAGGTTTATGAATTGCTATAGTTACATCTCTTTCTCGCTGTACAGCAAATAAAAGAGACGTATTGATAGCCATTCAGAAAACTGGCAAGTTTTAAGAGGTTGTAATACGTGGGCAGGTCCTCGCTATGAGTGGATAAGGAGAATGGGCCATAAAACCCACCACACAGACCCAATGCAACGACTGCAAATGCAGCTGAAACCAATGGATTAACGTGCCTTCCAAAACACGGAGGAACTTAAGATAATAAATTTTTGGTCACCCATCCCATGACCGACCCTTGCAAAAGTTGCTTAACCTCCGCAATAGCAGTTTCACATGATGTTCAAAATAGTTTTATACGGATATGAGCAAAGTAAGCGAGTACTTAAAAAACGACTTAACACTTCGACCATCCGTAACTGCGCTATAAAACTCTATAAAATTTATGGAATCGTACTTTATTTCCGAATTTCTTTTTCTCTCGTCAACGACATCATAGGTATTTTGGATTTTTAAAGATGTTATTGGTGGAATTACCTAAGTACTAAAGTTTTCAGTGGACTGAAAATTGATTGAATGATTCTTTAGGTATCTAAAGTATGCACTTCAGTTATAATAAGATAAAAATACTTTTTAAGCAAAACACAAACAAACAAATACATAAGTGGTTCTAGTGGCTCTGTGAGCTGTAGACCTCGCTTTGACATATCTCCGCCATTTTGAATAATTTCAGAAAAATGAATCGACAGAAAAAGCTGTATCTATACAGGGTTATTTGTAAGACTATAAAAAGTAGCCATACACAGATTTAAGACCTGATGAAAATGGTTGCATTTTATCTGGTCTTAAATCTGTGTATGATCACTTTCCATAGTCTTACTATTATCTGTGGCAATCAAACAAAGCTGTAGAACACGACAATAGCTAAACCATGAGCCTATTGCATAACAAAATACAAGCTAATATTACTAGTGATTTTCCATAGAAATTTACTAATAATATTAGTTTGTAATTTGTTATGCAATAGGCCCCATGTGGTAAACCTTGAAAATAAAAAAAATATAATTTTTGGAGATATACAAATATAGGTTACGGCGGGTCGCGATCTGTAAAACTTGGGTTAAAGGATCCATAATTTCGTAATAAATAACTATATCACAACGGCAAACGGTAACCTTTTTGGTGATTTAAATGTTTTACGGGCTACTGTACCATATCCATAGCTTGACAGAAAATCTAGAGTTTGTACATTGAATTTAAAAATTTGCGCGTTGCTATGGTGACACAAGTGTTTACGTCTTGAAATGACGCGCCGCCATTTTCACCGCGCCCTGTAGAAAGAGAGGGGGATACTTCCGCCGCCGGCTGTCTACTCTCGATCCGTCACATCCGTCTTACGAATTTTCGATCAGGGTCACGTGATTCTTACTGACGCGAGTTTAGCATTTTTTCCCCATTACAAAAAAGCGTACAACGCCGCTAAAGAAGTTTTAACTTCAATAAACAAATACTTACTAGTTATCAAGGGGGTAGTGTTCTAACTCGGTAGCTGGTGTTAAAGTATTTAGTACTTACCTGTTTGGAGAAAGTTTACCAAAAATTGTTTCCACTATGTCCACCCCTATCACATTTCGGTAGCCCCCCTTTCGACTTTCCGGCGCAGTGAGGCGCGCCGCCCCGTCGCCGTTACTACGCGCAGATCTTGCTTGCTTGACGGCGCGCGCGCAGGTTATAGCTGAAGAAATACTGAGATACTAGTGAAATTCATCGTGTTGTGACAGTGATGTGTGTTTGATTGGTGATATTTTAAATATGCGGACTGTTTATTGTGCGAGAATGAACGGTGAGTTAAAGAAAATGCATTTTTCAGTAAAGTCAGGTGTGTGTACTTCTCCTTAAACTATTTGAGGAGAAGTACTTAGCTTAATTTAATGTGTTTAGATTGCTGTGTTTTATATAAATCGAATCTTCTGCAATTGCAAATCCCAAAGGAAAATAAAAGAATTAAATGTATAAAATTGACTTTTTTCAGAGTAGTTGTTAGTAAAAGCTGTAATAATATTCTCATTTAGATTTTTTATAATTTTATACTACTTATTAACAAAAGGTCACACATTATATACATGACCCTGTGCTCCTGCCCAGATTCGCAATATTAAAGTGTAAAACTTTACATGCGGTCGCATGTACCCCGTAAATGGTTCGTTCCAGATTCTGTGCTGCCTGCTATATAACGAGATGGTGTTTAAATATTCATCACTCAGATGACTAACTGCAATCTGTGCTAGTCGCTGCACACCCCCCTAGATCTAGGTCCGGATAGCACTTGATTAGAAGACATTTAATTCTAGAAGTTGGGATAGAATTAACTTTGTAGTTTCACTACACACACGTGATATCTGAAATTTAAAAAACGCGTACTACGTCGTACCAACCATTTTGTTCATCAAGTTGCATGGCTTTTTAATGTTTACCTACTTTTAAGACCAAATGTATAAAATTAAAAAAAAACAATGACCGCTAGCCAAAATTATTTCGACAATTTCAAACTAACATCACAAAGTGAAAACGGAATTCATCAGACGAAACAGCATTCAGGCAGAAAGTTGATTGAAAAATTACAAATAGGTACTTAAGTATTAAAAAAATATCACTTACCTACCTACATTCGTTCAACTGTACTTCCCGGACGCGAAACTAGTTCATGCTCCCGACGTTGTTTAATGTCAAACGGTGGCACTTTGTAAATAACAGAGGTACTTATACACTAGACCCGGTTTGCTAGACATCCACTTGTGCCTTCCTGACCAGTAACTGGTTTGATGCACCTACTGGCCGAGTTATTTTAAACCCCATTCATAAAGGTTTTCTTTACTTGTACAACTGCCTTCATCTCGCCCTATTAAAATTTCCACAGTTACGTTTACTATACTCGATAGTGACTGTAGTACCTAAGCTAAAAAATTAAAAAAATTATTAAAAACACGACTGCCCTGCCAAAAACGAACTAAAAAGTTAAACAACAAGTGTCATTGCAGTCGGGGGACCTTGTTATGGAACAATTTTTGATCAAAGAGGTCCCCCGACTGCAATGACACTTGTTGTTTAACTTTTTAGTTCGTTTTTGGCAGGGCAGTCGTGTTTTTTTTTTTTTTTTTTTTTTTATTTCACACATTTTAGTGACATATTATATAGTTTTGGAATGTGCTCATCAAGGCCTTTCATTTGATGTCCATATTGTAATAATAGAAGAAAAAACTTTTTTTCACATTTGAAAATGGCGTCGTGCAGTCATTGTTTTTTTTTCAAAAAAAAATAGCCAGTGTCACTTGGGATGCTTTAAGGATTCTAACGATACCCCATTTATCCAAATCAGTTCAGGCATTTAGAAGTTACGATGAAATAAAGAAACTCACATACCCACAAACATACATGAACCCTGAACACATATACACTCTTTTTGCTTTGGGCAGTCGTGTAAAATAGCTGCAAATGTAAGTATGCATATTTGGCACAGCGCCTCTGGCAGTAACTACAATAAAAGGAACTTGCTATCTTGCTTCTTTCGCCGACAATTATTATTCGGCGTCAGATTTAAGGTGATTGGTACCGAAAACAGGCCCTACCTCCAACAATACGGTGCACAAATGTGCATAGTATGGCTCACTACTAGACCATCAGAAAATACAGAAAGATAATTTTATCAGATAGCAATATCGTGACGCGTTTATGTCTTTTGTATGGTGAACACAATCGGATATACGTACCATTCCTATCACCATACGTAGTGAGCTTTTTGGTAAGTTTAATATGATGAATACGGTTTCAGATATTTTTATTTTAGCGTTCAATATAAAACGTGTTGGTCCACAAATGAACTAACTGGAAACTTGGTCGCGCTAATATAAGCGGTAAAACCAAATCGTTGTAGTTTCGTTAATATTTTATAGAAAAATATTTAAGCAATAAAATAACTTTGGAAATATCGTTAGTTTTTCAGAAAAAATGAGAGTAATTCATTATCAGTTTAAATAAGGTTTTTATGAGGATCAAATCGCAAGTAGGTAACTTGAGCTTTGTCAAAATCATCATCATCAGTTTACATAGTAACAATTTATCGAGGACCATAATAATAAAACTAAATTTTGTATTCCTTTGTACCATTGTCTATCAGAAAGATTTGTCTAAGCCTTAGAAAGCAAAACGTGATCGAATATTGAGTTTCACTTATATTGTTCTGCGATCAGCGCAAAATCTTTTGGAATCTCTCGAGGCAGTGTCATCTGCGGTTGTTCCCCAAACTCAAGATGGCTAAATATTGACATAGATTTTTTGAAATGCTTATTTCGATGGTGGTTGACATACTAAATTAAATTAAATAATTTTTATTTCAGATAAATTACATCGTGTTAGTGCCTAATCTTAATACTATTGTTAGTAATTTAATTTATAGGGAGTTTGGGCTTATAAAGCCGAATATGGTAGATAGGGACCATCAAACTGAACAACTTTTACTTTAGGAATAACTCTAAAATCGCGAAAAAAAATCTGCTGTTTCATACAAAAATTAATAAAGAAAATATCATAACGTATGAACAGCAATGTTTTTTTCACGATTTCAGAGTTGGTCCCATAGTAAAAGTTGTTCAGTTTGATGGTCCCTATACTACATATTGTGCCAAGACTATCACATTATAGGTTCCGTTGCTGTCACTCTCCAAATAAGGCACTTCCACAGTGGGGATGTGTATCAATTCAATCATCATACATTTGAGTCATACATTCTGTGTACTAAGTATCGGGAATTTGTCAATAAAACAAAAAATACAAATTATTCATCTAAATTTATTTTATCGCCTTCAAAGTAGGCCCCATCGCCTGCAATACAACATCTCCACCGCTTCACCCAGTCTTCCATACATCTTTCATAGGCTATTTGCGGTATGGCCTTTAGCTCATTCAGCGAATTTTCTTTTATGGCTTCTATCGACTCAAAACGTTTTCCTCGAAGTGGTAATTTTAACATGGGAAATAAAAAAAAGTCAGACGTAGCCATATCAGGTGAATACGGTGCTTGGTCAAGAACTTTTGTTGAATTTTTCGCTAAAAACTCTTTCACTATAATGGCTGTGTGTGATGGTGCATTATCATTTTCCATTGTAAAAATCGCCGAGGACTCAAAACTATCACCAACAAAAAGTGTAGTTTAAAACAAATTAAATGACAGATCCCGCTCAAATTTTGCGCGCTTAATCAGTACAGTGCTACCAACATGCAGTAAAAAAATTAGAACGACCTCTTTTACGCGGGTCTTTTTATTGACATATTCCCAAGAACCTTAAGTATATTCATATTCTATCATATTCCCGATACTTTTTACACAGAGTAGTATGTCGAACGAAAATCAGTCGAAAAGAGCGCTCGACGCCAGCTGAGCGATTCAAAAATAGGGCCCCAGATATGAAAACGCCCTAAAACACACAATTCACGATACAGTTAGTTCTTTTTGTAAATAATTAAGACTATTTGATAGGATATCCTACTTTGATAAAATAGAAAAAAAATATTCGAAAAATTCAATACACGCGTTGATGTCTTTTGTATTGACAATGAAACTTTTGTTATCTGTATGGCAAACAATCCAGTGGTTTGAATTTTAAATACATTAATAAGTCAAGTATCACATTTCTTATAATGTATAAGTATACATTTTTTTTCTTCTCATCCATCCATAAGGAAGGCCTTTGAGGAAAATGAAAATGAAATAGAAGAAATAATAGAAATAAACCTTATTCGCAGTAATTGTGGTACCTCTGTACCACAATTACTGCAATGACGATTGTTATTTAACTTTTAATTCGTTTTTGGCAGGGCAGTCGTGTTTTTATTTTTATTAATATCATATTTAATTATATTATAATATAGAGATATTAATAAAATATTTAGACCTCACAATTAGCAGTTTCCAGCATGGAAAAACTTAGTAAGTAAGTATAATTAAAAATGATAATTAATAAAAATAAAAACAGGACTGCCTTGCCAAAAACGAATTAAAAGTTAAATAACAATCGTCATTGCAGTCCGGAGTACCTATTAGAAATTAGTAGGGGAGGTCAGCTCAATGCGGCCATAGCAGGCAAAGCGGCCACGCCTCATTTTTCGGCAACTTATAACGATAGCACGATGGTGTATGTTCTGATATGCAGCAAGCCTTCCAGCCCACACCAAGCAGCTATTTGGTTGTGGTTGGAGCGAGCGCGTGGCCGCGGCGAGACGCCAAAGGTTTCTGTTCATTTTGTTAAAAAAACCCAGGCTAAATTCAACCTGTTTTCGTCAAACCTCTATAAAACTCAATGTTTTTATTACACGACTGATAACAGTCATTATCCATTTATTACATTATCCATTAAGCTTTGATTGTGTAATATTTGTTCCGACATGGGATAAATATTATAAGCTGAGTTCCTTTTTTTGAACAAAATGGTGAGAAAAGGCAAAGCGGTCCGGGCAAAGTGGCCAAGTGCTTTGCCGCAGCAGTTGATTATTTTAATTTATTTAAAAGAATTGTTGGTATATTAGTAAGAGAAAATTGTCGCGTACCTCTAACATATATATAATAATTTATAATTTATAAAAATTAAAAATAAATCTAGCAATATTAGAAGATTTAAAGACTGAAGTGTTAATTGTCTCATTTGAAACTTTATAACAGATTTTTTTATAAATTAAGTTTTTTTTAATCTACTTAAGTCTTCTTGTTTTCAAACACCATGTTTTTTAACTAAATCTGCATTTATTGATATTTTTTTGGAATGGCCACTTTGCCATTACTCACATGGCCGCTTTAGGCCACTCACTTGGACAAAGCGGTTTTTTGACAAGTTTTCGTAATTTACAAATTATAAGAAATCATTTGAGTTTTTGCAAAATGTAATGACATGTTATAAAAATACGATAAATTCTCTATCTATTGATATAAAATAACTTTCAAATAACTTTTCTTTAACGGTATTTTTTTAAAGTCAAAGTTAAGGTGGCCGCGCTGAGCTGACCTCCCCTAATGTCAATAATTAATAATACATAAATCAATACATAATACAGTCAATAAATTAAATGATTGTATACATACGCTTAAATCAGTTCTTTTTACATACTTATAAATATTTTTTACATAAAAGTAATAATACGATGACTGATGATGATCATAGTTTTTCTAACAACTTCAGTACACAGTGGTATTTCAAATAACATGTAGAAATCTGTATGTTGCGATTGGTTGGGACACATAAAACGTAATGCATCATACAAGTTGGGAGCAAGTTGTAATAGTAACCCGATATAACATTTACGGAAACAATTACACACGCGAACTGGTTGCGATAGTATTGTTATGTTCTCTTCCATTGAGGCGATACATGTTTGAAATAGATGTAATAGGTACTAGGTTATGCAATCAATATGAGATATAATGGTGCGTCCACAACAAAGTTATTTTTTGTGTAGCGTAACATAAAGTAACATTGGATAACTTTTGAAACAACACGGCTATTTATGAAAACTTTTTTGTTTCCTATTGTTGCCCACTAACATTTAGAAATTTTGCGCTATTAAAATGTAACTTCAGTGTGGATTATTGGATGCACCATAAGACAATAAAGTCAGTAAGTATTACTCGTATGTAAAAAAATTTTTAGCTCACTAAATAAATACTGATAATACTGATAAATTAAAAATTACGCTGCTTGCTGCTTTTCATGCTTCGTTTGTGTTAACTGAAGTTTATATACTCTCAATTTTTTTTTCATTTTCACTTATTAACGTCATAGGTACTACAAAGCGCCATACTGTTTTCTACCATCAACTAATATTTTCATTACGTCTTTTGTTCAGTACCATTAGCACGAACAGCTATCGAACAAAATAACGCGCGTAAAAACATTCGTAGAGAATTTCCTGTGGAAAATTTGTACATCTACTGCCGAAAAGCGAAATGAAATTTTTACTCTATCGAGTAATTTTACGCGCATTTTTTTCTCGACATATGTTCGTGTAAGGGTGAACTGAAAGGATGAACTTATCTATAGTTCAGAAGATGTTTATTCACTCCCGACTCCAGACACGCTACCTTAAAAGGTTCGTTTGCATTTCTGCTCCAATAAAGAAAGTACCGTAACCAATACGCACCAGTTTTTCTGCAAAAAGAAAACTGACGTAGCGAGCCCAAACGAAACAAAACACAACTGTAGTTTACATCGCTGCGTCTATTGCGTTGCTTTTTAATCTAGCTGTTTTAAAAGAGACTTGGATAACGAGCAAAGGGATCGTATCTTTACACAATATTCCACGGTGTTCGCACACGCTTTTCAACGCAGCTCAGTGCGATGCTAATCACTATCAAATGACCAAAGCGCTCCTTTTTCGGTCACTCATTAACTTTCACTGAGTGAAAAGTGTTAGTGTTGTGCTGATAGTGGACGTGTAGGGCTTGTCTTTAAGGCTCGGTTACGCTGGAACATTTGTCTGAGTCTTTTTCTTTACATGTAAAGAGTAAGAAAAATAACCTCACTTATGCACTTTTTCCATGTATTTCGTTATTTTTTCATTATTATCATAATTATATTTTTTTTAATAAAAGTAATTGGAGCTACTTTACAGTACATTAAAGTGTATTTTAATGTAGAATTCAATCAAACAATTTATTTATTTAAACACAATAATTTTTTTATTCAAAAATAATGATAAGACGCCGGAGCCCACGGTAGTTTAAAACTATGCTGCAGGCAATACGTTTCCGCTATTATTTACGACAAAAATATGAACCTACGCAAGCGCTTATGATAATATTCTGATTTTTTTACAAACATCTGTGAATCACAGATGATTGTAAAAAAAAATCTGTGAGGTTTATAGCTACTAGAGAATCTCTTTAGCTTTTCGTATGTTTTTTAGGGCTACAACTTTACGTTTTATTATAAAAAAAATGACCCCCGCACCATGTTTTCCTATCATGGACCCTTAAAGTTCTGACTGGGGAGCTACAAATCTATGGTTTTGTCACGCCGCCAGCAGTTGTTTCGCAATGGTTGCAGGGTATGGCGTGTCTTTGAATGTTTAATGCCCGTTGTCCATTAGTTATGCTTTTGTTGAGGTGGCGAGATTTCAATATGACATGGATCAGTTTGAATTAAAGTACCTACTGCTGCGAGTTAAACGGTTGATAGTATTTTTTTAGGTTCCGTACCCAAAGGGTAAAAACGGGACCCTACTAAGACTCCGCTGTCCGTCTGTCTGTCTGTCACCAGGCTGTAGGTATCTCATGAAGCGTGCTAGCTAGACTGTTGAAATTTTCACAGATGATGTATTTCTGTTGCCGCTATAACATCAAATACTAAAAAAAGAATTAAATAAATATTTGAGAGGGCTCCCATACAACAAACGTGATTTTTTTGTTGTTTTTGGTACGGAAACCTTTGTGCGCGAGTCCGACTCGCACTTGGCCGATTTTTAACAATAAATTGTTCCTTATTAACCTTGCTTATAAACTCCAAATTTTCTGATGAATAGAATCCATGTAATTTGCATATGAAGTTGTTTCATCCCGATTTAAATTTTGATCTACAATATTTTACAATAAAAAAACTGGAAAATTTGCAGTTAGAAGTTCTAACTGCCCTAACTTAGAACTTAGATGATTGAAGAGTTAGAACATATACCATCGTATGAGAATATGAATTATGTTTTATTCGATGGCAGAGAGTAGCGTAAATAAGATCCCGTCATGATGACACAAAACTAAACAAAATTTCTATGGGTCGGTAAAAAGTTAACGAATTCTATAAGGCCAGCCTTTTACGCAGTGACGCCATGGATGAGAGTGGATAGTGTCAGTTGGTTTAAATTAACCATGAGTGGTAAAAAAAATGCTAAATCATAAAATTTGGGTTTTGCTTGGGATACACAGCTTTCTCAATGATGACGTTTTGATAACGACAGTGCGGTTCGATTTGTTTATTTTGCAACGTTAACTGCTTTTCTGTGTCGATAGCACGAACAGGGTCCCTGTTTTTGAATCGCTCGACTCCAGTCGAGCGCTTGTTTCTACTGATTTTCGTTCGACATCTCATTGTTTTGAGTCGTATGTCGACCGAAAATCAGTCGAAAAGAGCGCTCGACGTCTGCCGAGCGATTCAAAAATAGGTAAGTTCCTGGTGCCCACCAGGAACGCGCGTAAAAACATTCAATAAAGTATTTTTTATGGAAAACTTGTACAGCGCCATCTACCGCCGAAAAGCGAATGGAAATTTATTTTATTTAGATAATTACTACTCTATCGAGTGCTTTTACGTGCTATATTCTCGTTGATATTCGTGCTAGGGATACTGAACATTTAATGACTGCTTCATCAATCATCAGACTTTTATATCTAGAGAAGTGTGGTAAGAACAACGTGTCTATAGCTAGATAGAAAAGATGGAATGCATAATATTGTGAAAAAGAGAAAAATAGGACATAACACATCAGTATAAAGCATACAATTACGCAAATAAATAAAAAGAGAGAGAGAGAAATTACAACCTTAGAAAACAACTGCGTAAACTAAATCTTCGCTGTGTCATTCGTAGTTGGTCAAATGACATAACGGATAGTTATTAACAATATTAACATCATAAACCTACCTAATACTTCCCTTAAGGCAGTATATTTGCATTTCAACGAAATTAGTGTTTTTCCAATGAAGTTATCTAAAGAATGAAAACATTATTATTGATGTAAACTTTAGTTTTAGGAAGCAAAATTCTTAAATTAGTGCCGTATAGAGAGAAAAACGTAATAAATTGTCAGGTATTTTAAAACGAAGACAATCTGTTCAAGTGGAATTTAAAATTTGCTTGTCAGAGGTATTTTTCAAAAACATTTCAGCTGTAACAAATAAGAATACGACTCATATTTATTTTTTCACTTAATGTTTGTATCGTCAAGGAGTGAGTGCAGACAGAAAATTTAAAAAAAATATTTTATACACAGGGAAATACTTAAAATTATAAAAAATGCTCAAATCGGTACACTTTGACATGTTTTTTTACTGGTTTTTAAAGATTCTAAAGTCATTTTTTTAGGAATAATGAGGTATTTGTCTAATAATGAGGTGGTTGCTAATGTGTTGCGTGTTTTGCCATATATCTATTTAATAGGAATTTTCAAAGTTCGTTACGGCTCGAGCAGAGTTGTTTTGATCATTTGTATTGAAAATTTAAAAATGGTTCGTGATACGTATCTACACCCTTAAGTGTAAAATAAAAAAAAAACAGTGTAGTTTCGTAACCATTGACTCATGGTTATGCGCCCCTGACCTTCGCCGCATCCCAATGACTACGCGCGCGTCGTCACGCCGCTTTCCTCGGCGTGCCGTGACTACGAAAAACATGATCCGGACATGTCCGAACACACTCGCACTTTCGTTTTTTCCTTTCGATTATCACTTCATACTTGCCTAAGAGTCGATCCGATCCGGGCAGGCTGACTTATTATTTTATACTAATTAAACTTTTACTTTTTAGGCTTCCGTACTCAAAGGGTAAAAACGGAACTCTATTACTAAAACTCCACTGTCTGTCTGTCTGTTACCAGGCTGTATCTCATTAACCGGGATAGCTAGACAGTTGAAATTTTCACAGATGATGTATTTCTGTTGCCGCTATAACTAAAAACAGAATAAAATAAGTAAATATTTAAGTTGGGGTTCTCGACTCTTATACAACAAACGTGATTTGTTGCCGTTTTTTTTTAAATGACATCGATAAAAGAGGGAATTGGATTTGGTGGTAAAAAATAGGAATTCCACCGCCCGCCCCAGCAAGCGCCGGCGCTACGGACATCATACAAGAGGAAAAATAAGCTTAGATACCAAACCAGCACATACCATAAAAACCATTAACATGACCCGCCATGATTACACAATGCATGTAACCGCTTTTCCACAAGCAAAACATTGGCACATCACAATGGACTTATTCACACAGAGTTAGAACAGAAGCTTGCCTTTTTGCGAGCACAATGAAAGTGATTTGTGAAGAACGGAACGCTGTAACCAATCGATTGTTGCAATTAGCGTGTGAAGATGAATAAGGTTATAGAACCTTTCGCCAGAAATATTTATTACGCAACTTAGAATAATAACACCTAGAAGGCGTGTCCTCGTATGCAAAGTGAGGCACCTAATACCAAGCCAGAATGGCTTAGTTTTCAAATTTATATCCTTCATACGTTGACTAATCGTATCTGAAATCCAATAATATAGTAACTAGTCTTATAAATGTGGGAAAATTGAAACTGTTTTTGTACTTAATCGGTATGATTAGGTAATAATGTAGAATAATAATCTGAAAACGGCGCCATTTTGGCTGTTTTAGTTGCCTCACTTTTGACAGTGCGCTTTGTAGAGAACTATCGTTCTAGGTGTTATTATTCTAAGTTACGCAACAAAAAAAACCCCAGAAACGTTTTAGATTGAAAAGATCTGTACAGGGTTTGGAAATAGCCTTATAAAGTATATAGGGATAGTAGATAGGGACCATCAAACTGAACAACTTTTACTACGGGACCAACTCTGAAATCGCGAAATAAAATCAGGTTTCTAACATTTTGATATTTTAGTTATTGATTTTTGTATGAAATGGCTGATCTTTTTTCGCGATTTCAGAGTTGGTACCATAGTTAAAGTTGTTCAGTTTAATGGTTCCTGTCTACCATATTCGGCTTTGTAAGGGTATTTCCAAACACCTTGTATAAAAACGCCAAAAAATAATAGCCTGGGGCGCCGTTGAAAATGTCAAAATCTATCTCATAGAAATAGAATTAACAAATATTTTAAACAAACTGTGATTGCTCATTTGCTAGGCGGGACGCTAGGGGCTCTTACTGTAAAAAATGTTAGCACATGTCACTTGATCCTTTGTCTCTTTTTTACATAGACCGTATCCGTATGATGTTAACTTCTCTTTTCCACGCTTTGTTGGTCTTCTTGAGCGTAGCGAAAATTTTTCTATGTCTATGATCTATCTACTTCCGAAGCTTCCATCCTAAAATTCAAATGCGCTGAAATGAGCTTTCTAATCTAAAAACATTTAAAAATTTAAAAATCACAATGGTTTTAGCGACTTTGAAATTATTCCGGAAAAGTGTAAGTACGTAAAAGTAAGCAAGTAATTTATAAATAATGTATTCTTTAAAGGGTTGCATACTAATGTCTCTATTATAATAAACATAATTTTCTAGGCTGGTGAATTAAATGGTACTTTGTGCGTCGCACTATAAATACACAAAAGTTGCGCACGAGTCGCAAGTAGAGCACACAGCTCTCTAACTATAAAACAAATTTACTCTAACAGTGGAAAATAATATCAACAAACTACTGGTTGACGCTAATTTATTCGAGCCGTGTTCACGGTAGTGTTTACAAATCTAGATCTTTTTCTTTGATCGACTTTCTTATCTTTAATGATCTACAAAAAAAAAATCTTTGTTCTGTGGATCTACTTATGTTGCGATTTAACTATGTACAACAGCCCCCTACTCAAATGGCCAACTTTTTATTCGTTTGAACGCTACGATGAGCAATAGATGATTAAATCACATGTCGCAAACTTATGTAAATCACAGACTTCGATTATTGTATGGAATTGACAAGCTTACGGCACGTAATTTAAAAGTTTACTGCTTATTTTAAAGTTTTAATAGTAAGCGTAGCGTTCAAACGAATAGAATGTTGGCCATTTGAGTAGGGGGTTGGTAGGTACAACATAAGTAACACACTTCAGAGCGCTTGCGGTATATGTATTTTTGTAAAATTTAGTCTATGCCATAACATTCTCGAGTGAAATTGCCGTGGATCAATGTCTATTGTCAATTTAATCGCATTGTATGGTACTAACGACAACATTTCTGCTTTACCACTGCCGCGCCGTCAAGACATACGTTTAGTTCGTGCAGGAGCGATACTACGCGCGCTCACGATTTTTTCTGTAAAATGGTAAAGTAATAAAAATGTGTAGAAGGGAAAAAAATTACCCACGACACTACCAGTAGTGCGCCTTGGTAGTGTCATGCGGAAGAAGGGGATTATGAATAACTTTTTGTTTTAAAATTTTGTGTCATCAAAATTAATTGCGAAAGTAGGTAGGTATATACCGCTGTTACGTTTTCACGCCTAGACCGCTGGACCGATTTTGATGAAATTTAGGGGTATAGATGAGACCTTGAGGAAGGACATAGGTTACTTTTTATCCTACGGCGGCTGTGCACGGGTTTCCGCCCGCACGATATAACCTGTAGTCCATGGGCGAAGCTGCGAGCGGAAAGCTAGTTATACAATAAATATATACACACAAGTTATTGCTTTTTGCTTCCTTCCAAATTTTTGCGGTCAAAATTGACCATTTTCTCTGTAAGCCACAGAATTGGATGCCTATAATTTTCTTTTCTGTGTGATCAAAGAAAAGTAAGAGTTACAAGTTTCTATAAAAAAAATCACCCAATTTACTAGATTTATGGCAGTTTTGTTCAACTCAAAACGATTTGATCCGTTCATTGTCCAATAGTTAAGTTAACTAGCGTAAATGAAAATTTCACTTTCAATTTAGTTTTATGCGGCCACAGAATAAATAATAGTATAGATGCGGCTCTAAGAAAACTGCAAATGTCAGTAATTTAGACTTAGAGGAAGTGCCCGACAGTTTACTGGCAGTCCTGTTCTGGCTGACTTCTTGTTGTGTCTAATTATATTTGTAGGATTTCCTGTCTCTTTGCTTTGGGATATGTTAAACTTTTACATTTTCTATAATGTATCGGAGCAAACCATTCATATTACTAAGCTAATTTGTAGTTCATATTAGTAAAAAAACTGTCAGCTGATTGTTTGATAACATTCGACGGTTAAAACCAAGAAGGTTAAAACAAATATCATGTGTCTAACATGACATTTGCAAGTAAAAATAGGCGTCTCTCGCTTTAAATAAGCATCATCGTTTTTTATGTAAATAAAGTTCAAACTATCAGTAAAGAAACAACAAAGTTATCCCATTTCATAAATAATAATTAAGGCGTATGAATTTTTAGTTTGAGCATTAACAGGATTAAATTTTCCATCTAAAATAAAAATATTTGATTGAAACATGTGGTTCTACCACATGAGTAAAGAAGTTCTACGAGTAATAATAAAATTGAATGTCTTAACTTTACGACACATGTCAAAATGGAATATAAATAAACTGATACAATAAATGTCTGCATTTATTAATTAAGGAATAATTTATGCGATGCGATGCCACTAAAGTGTTAATAGATTTCTATCTGTTTTCCTTATTTCTCAATCTTTATTAATAAATTCTAGACAACTTCGCACAATAGGTACCAATTTCTAAAATGGGCACATTTTTTTACTTAATTTTTTTTAGATTCAAGGGGTTTAAGTATGAAATTGCCGATTTGTATAGAGAATTTTTAAAGTTGCATTTTCCGTACCTTATATTTTCTTAATTTATTTAACAACCGAGCGCTTATGTTGTAAAACTTTTATTAGATACAGATGCTTAAACACAAAGCTTTAATTTCATATGTTTCATTATAATAATAATAACTAAAACATTAATAGAGTCTCAGAAATTAATTTTGTTATTTTATTGTTTTAAAAATTTCTGCTCGAATCAGTAAATATTTAATCTTCATTCTTACTTTTTCTGTTACTTATGTTGTCACTATAATACTTTTATGCTTATAAATAGATACTTGACCGAGCGAGCGCGAAGGGAGAGCGAAGCGTCTCCGTGCAAAATGCGTTCGTACGTCAATCCGGCTGTCGTCCGTCTGTCCCACACACAGATCACGTTTGTCCTCTAGTGGTCGCATTTCTCAACCGATTCTCGTGTTGTGAGCTGATCAGACTCTATAAATTATATTGAATTTTTGGGTCGATTCAGTTTCTCTTAATTTTTTAAAATGGCGGAGATATGGGGAATACTTAATCATATTTCAGCCATTTCGAAAAATGATCAAAAATTTCACAAAGACGAGGTCTACAGCTATACAAAGCCACTAGTTTAATTAGATGCTATATGACAGTTTTAGAAAAACTTGATTCTATTGTATTTAATAGTTAATCTGTAGGACTTATCAATCGCGATATACTTCTAGATAAAGATAGAGTTATATCCTGTAGCATTTTGCTACTTATGAATCAAAATGTCAGTTAGACGCACAAGTAACCGAACAATAAACTAAATTAACATTTAATCAGGAGTTTCGTGATCGAAATGCATAGTGCCGTAAACCCGGAGTTCGGGGTAAAAGCACTTTTATTTTCATACAGCATAAAGTTATTTTTACATTGGCGGTTTATTGTTTTCTCAAGCGAGATGAGAATGTGGTGGTAGTTTTCTCGCGTCGAATATCTGGAGTGAAACGAGCGGCTGCCGAGCGAGCCGTGACGGTTACGTGAAGGCGAAGCACCCTCGCACGATGTGGCATTAACTCTGGTAATTTAAATCATGTTAATAAGATAGACCACGAGAAGACGTGGTGGTGGTGGTGGGACGTGGACGGGGAGTCGAACTGTCGACAAGAAAATTGGATTAAGAAGAATCTGTTGAAAATTATTTTCGTTCGGGCTAACAGAGGAAGCTTCAGACGGACTTTGGTCAGGATGAAGGAAAACGTCATTTTACTAACTGCAAATGACACGTGCACAAAATATTGCCGATACAAAACTTTAAAATACGTTTGCTTAGTGAAGTTTTCTATTAATTTAGTTCCGGAATGATTGATAGTTCCAAAGAACTATCAATCATTCCGGAACTAGCGCGGTTTTCAACAACAGTCAACTTGAGACAAATCTCAAGTTGACTGTTGTTGAAAACCGCGCTAGTATAACGGTTCGTCTATACTAGGGGTAAATAATTACTCATTGTTTGACAAGATATTTTTATATATCCTAAAAAATAACTAACAATCATGTAAAAGCGAGTGCATTGACTCAAACTGTACAGAGAGACAGACTCACGTGATCACGCTAACTGATAAATGGTTGTAACTTTTTTTAATTGCAATATTGTGTTCGTTGTCTATATTTGCATAGCGACTGTCTAATTAACAGCACTAAAGTTGTGTCAATTTATTTTTCTGCTTTCAATATGGCATCTTTAAATTATACGTAGTACCTAGAGTAGATATATCGATCGGTGTGCGAGAAAGGCAAACCTTAATAAATCGCGTGAAAATACCTAGTATGAAACCTTTTTTAGATACGACTTTAAAAAAGAGTTAATTTTCTATACACAGCCCTGCTGCAGAGAGATATCGTTTAGTTCCACCACAGCTATAATGTCGCTGCTAGAGGCTTGTCATTCTCTCAGACTATTGTGATATGGATTTTTCAATTTGCGTTACGGAAGTCGCATTCGATTGTGGAAGATAAAGCCACTTCAAAGAATTTAGACGTAAAAGAAAATGTCTTTCTGTCTCCACTAGCCCTAAGACATTACAAAGACGAAGAATTAGGAATACGAAATCCGTGGTCGAGAGGCCGTGCTCGGAGGAAGAGTTAGGAATGCGAACACCGTTGTTCATGGAGTCTCTATCAGGAGCTCTACCACAGAATAACTAATAGTAGGTACAAGCTCTACCGCGTATATCGATATGAAGTTCATATAAAAAGCTGACGCTTAAAGTCCCCATTTTATGGCTTTTTTACCCGACTGCAAGAGGGTTATGTTTTTACCCGACTGCAAGAGGGTTATGTTTTTCGCGCGTATCTTGTATGTTTGTATGTAATATTCTTTATTACCTCATATCTTTTAAACGGCTGAACGGATTTCCCTGATTAACATATCGTTAGATTTGTCTTGCCAGCCCAAGTGTTCTTAAGAAAGTGGCGTTATAAAAAAACCAATATGGCGGCTGCACGGTGCTATTATACGTAGTGGAAAAAAAATTTTTTTTTTAGAATTCTGCTATATGGGTGTCAAATTAAAGGTCTCATTAAAAGGATTTCAAAAAGGTATATCATGATTGTAATAAATAATGCCTAAAAAGAAATAAATAAAAAAATAAATTCAAAACAATTAAAAACCCGCCTGCATAAAAAGACAAGTCAACTGAAAAGATGGAAACAAGATTAAATATTAAAGGCAACATTATAATATGCAGTCGGAAGCATATAACTCAAATCATTCATAATGTCACTTTCTTTATGCATGCCTCCGGCTGCATGTTATAATGTTGCCTTTAATATTTAATCTTGTTTCCATCTTTTCAGTTGACTTGTCTTTTTATGCAGGCAGGTTTTTAATTTTTTTTGTTTATGTGTATGTTTTTTGTAACGAAGCTGCCCACCTACTCAAATGGCCACTTTTCTATTCGTTCGCTAACTTAAAGCTTAAAAATAAGCAATTAGACGGTCAATTCACACGTCGCAAGTTTCTGTAAATCACAGACATTGTTGTATTGTATGGAATCGACAAGCCTACGACACGTTATTTTGGAGTTTATGGCTTATTTTTAATTTTTAAGTTAGCGAACGAATAGAAAAGTGGCCATTTGAGTAGCCCCCCCAGGTCTCGTTATTTATTACAGATGTCGTTAAAAAGAACAAAAAACCGGCCAAGTGCGAGTCGGACTAGCGCACGAAGGGTTCCGTACCAAAAAACGGCAAAAAAATTACGTTTGTTGTAATGGGAGCCCCCCTTAAATAAAAATTTTATTCTGTTTTTAGTATTTTTTGTTATAACGGCAACAAAAATACATCATCTGTGAAAATTTCAACTGTCTACCTGTTGTTGTTATTAATATCGAGCAAAAAACAGCAAAAAAATCACGTTTGTTGTATGGAAGCTCCCTTAAATATTAATTTTATTCTGTTTTTAGTATTTGTTGTTATAGCGGCAACAGAAATACATCATTTGTGAAAATTTCAACTTTCTAGCTATCACGGTTCATGAGATACAGCCTGGTGATAGACAGACAGACAGACGGACAGCGGAGTCTTAGTAATAGGGTCCCGTTTTTACCCTTTGGATACGGAACCCTAAAAAATTGCCAAAAAACCATAAAAATAGAGACTTAAAATGTCAAATTTTTTTTTGGTATCACCGTAGTCTATGATTGCTATAACACAAGTGGCAATATAGGTACTTTGGAATCGGAGCAATATGTCTATGGTGTTGTTCAATAAAAAAACAACATTCCGATTTTAAAGTACCTAAGTAGTTGAAGCAACTGTGTGCGAAGAAGCAATAGTCGGTAGTTCCGTACGTACGAGTTAATGAATGACTCTGAAAAATGACAATATGGACTCGAAAGGACATCAGGCACATGAGACCCAAAAGTGTATAAACAATTCTGTTATCTATAAACACTTTGTGTTACTTGAATCATAAAACAGTAGCAATATTATTTTTTAACTCCTTCATTTAGCTTTAATTAATTATTGAAGAAAAAACAAAAGCATATCAATGAAACGGACATCTTTGTTAGCGATTTCACAAGTCTCCCCTGAGTATATTTATTCTGTGGCACAAGTGATTGCGCTAAAAAAAAAAGTCTGCCGGATGTCAGTCAACTTAACTGCCAAAAGCGTTTTGTTACGTGCGACATATGCACAGATTTTCCGTTTGATCTGGTTCCAACTCGTACATTGTGGTGCTAATCTGTATCACTAACGCAGCTAACGAAACGTATTTTCGTGAAACTGGTGTTGCTATTTAGTGTCAGGGTTACCAAAAAAAAAAAAAACTTTCAAACTCTTAAAACATAAATCTTCGTAAAAATCTGAATATTTTCTATGACTTACTAATTACATGCCTACATTTTGAAAAAAACAGAAACGTTATACATTCTTTGGTCTTTTTTTATGGGACTCTGCCTGATGTCCTATAATACCAGAAAGGCAAGGGAAGATTTTTAAAAAAATCATAAATGTAGAGTCATCATGAAAATTAGGTATTTATGCACTATTATACTGACTATAGCTAAAACCGTTCTTTTAGCTTAAAGAAAGTATCAAAAAAAATAATTCTTTGTATTGAAAAGTATGAAAAGTGAAACCTTAACTGTCACGTTGTCATCTCTACTATACGGTATGATGATGCAAATATAAGTATAGATAGGTAAGGTAGGTCTAGGTACCCGCAATATATTTATATGTCTCTACATATACCGTGTGCTACAATTCGGAACTCTTATAGAATAAAAATGATTACGAAATATAATAAAAACTTTCACTGCTACTCATAAATACGTCGTAAACTAGTCGTAATGTTACATTTATATTACGTGTCACCTTTTTTGGTTTTGATTATGAACGTGTTTTACGACTGCACTGCAGTTCGTGTTGGTAAGAACCAAAGAGGACTTGATAGCTCGGAGCTCAGTAAATACAAAATTCTAGAGCTACAGGGTAATATAGAGTTATACTATACTTCAAGAAATATAATGTTCTCCCCGTTCCTTGTCTTTACATATTCGAAATATGTTTGTTTGTCTTGAAACATAAATATCTTTTTGAGTTATATAGAAACGTTAAACATGGTAGTGTTCGCACTCAATATATTAATAAATTGTATAAACCATCAGCTAACTTAGCGTTGGTTTCTAGAAATAGCTACATGATGTGTGTTGATATATTTAACAAATTACCTGATGATTTAAAATCAGAAAGTATTAATATTAATACACATAGAAAGCATTTAAAACAATGGTTAATAAATAATTGTTTTTATAGTTTGGGAGAATTTATGAATTATAAAAAAAATCATTAGGTAAAATAACAATATCTATAACATAATATAAAATGTAAAATATCTTGCATGTAATAAATAATATAATAGGTAGTTAAATATGTGAATACACCTGCCAAGGCAAAACTTGGTGGAATTATACAAATAAATTAGCCTTAAGATCTGCTATGTATTGACCCTTGTTTATTTCACAATAAAGAATTGAATTGAATTGAATACTTGTGAACAGAACTATTAGATGGTAAAGCTGTGCTATTACCACGTAGAACATGCATTAGACCTTACAACTTTATTTATTACCTCCCTATATCGGGCGTCTACCCTTAGAACTTACGTCGTTTTCCATCTACGAGAAAAACAGTAGAACATTTAAGAGAATGTTATCCTACTTCCTACTTATAATGTTATAAATGTGAAAGTATGTTGGTTTGGATGTTTGTTCCTCAATCACGCAAAAACTACTGAACAATGGGGACAAAAAATACAAATGGGGTAAGTAAACATAAAAATCGATATGGATGTCGTTCTTGAGGTTTTATGGGATGGTGATTGCGAAAATTACATTTATTTTAAAGTCTAACACGATGTACATGATTTAACCCCTAAAAGGGTGAAAATGGGGTTCAAATTTTGTATGGAAAACTTATGGAAAAAGAATATAAAATAGACATTATAACTTTAAACTTCGTAGGAGCACGTCTTAAAATAAATAGGCAAACATATATTTTGTGATTTTGAAAATCAACCCCTTATGTGGTAAATGGGGTAAGTAATCATAAAATACTATTTATGGATGACGTTCTTGAGGTTTTATGGGATGGTGATTGCGAAAATGACATTCATTTTGAAGTCCAACTCGGTGGACATGCATGATTCAGCCCCAGGGGACGGGGAGAAAGGGAACGAGAACTGGACGGAGCGGAAGAGAACGGGAACGGGAATGGGACGGGGCGGGAACGGGAACAGGAGCGGGACGGGAACCGGACGGGAATGGGACGGAACGGGACGGGGATGGGAACGGGAACGGGAATGGAAACGGGATCGGGACGGGAACGGGACGGGATGGCAACGGGAGCGAGAACGAGAGCGGGAACGAGAACGGAACGGGATGGGATGGGACGGGAACGAAATGAGAGCGGGGACGAGAACGAAACGGAATGGGACGGGACGGGAACGGAACGGGACGGGAACGGGAATGGGACGGGTCGGGATGGGAACGGGACGGGACGGCAACGGAACGGGACGGTTACGGGAACGAGAACGGGAGCGGGACGATACGGGAACGGGAATGGGAACGACCAGTCGTTTTTACGCGATTAGGCGGGTCCCCATCGAGCGAGCGAGCCTCGTGCGACAAACGCCTTGCGTCTTGCGTCTTGGCAAACGTCTTGCCTCGTGAGGCAGCGTGAGGCAGCGCGCTTGGTGGTGACCCGCCTAATCGCGTAAAAACAGCTGGTCGGATCCTGGTTGAAGGTTCCCTAAAGATTTTCTCTAACATCCACGCGGACGAAGTCGCGGGCGGAAGCTAGTTCAGAATAAATGTTATCTGCAATTCAGAAAATTTGGCTTAAAATAAGTAATTTAATGAAGTAAATGAAACCATCAACTGTCTATCATCATCTTAGTTTACTTGGGTTAATTTATTGTAGGTATGTTATTTATTAATGTTTTGGTGTAATGGTTCATCCACCCGTATCAGACGCAGCAGTCCCGGGTTCGATGGGGTTCAGGGGTAAATTACCCCCCACTCGGTTTAGTTGGTGGTAGGGCTTATTTCAAGTCCGCCTGGCTAGCTACCACCATCTTATACCTAAGTCTGACGCCTTAACAATAATTTAAAAATTGTTGTGTTCCGGCAGTTAGGTTGTAAGCTTACACTTTCCTTATCGTCACTTAACATCAGGTAAGGTGAAGATTTAAAAAAATATTTGATACTTAGTAAGGACATGCGATTCAACCAGGGTGACAAAACATATTTCCTAACAAACCGGTAAATAAAAGCTAAGAAATGTAGTAATTAATGTATTTGTTATCACATTAGCTATACCTAATGGAATGTCCTAAATCATTTTTTTTAACTAAGTAGCTGACGATTTTGGTTGCACGTAACAAAAGAGCTGAGTTCTGGCAACTAGAATTTTAGCAATACGACGTTGTTCTTGGGACCCGTCGACTTGTTTATTTATTTCTACTTTACTGCTAACTCGATACGATTCCATAGATCGATGTCAATATTGCAGACTGCCGTGGGAATCTAATTTCTCGGTCAGTTGACCAGTTCTGCTCTACATGTTTTTTTATATTTTACAGAGAAAAGAAAGGGTCCTCTGCCTTTCGCTTATATGTTTTAATAGATGGATAATAAGTTTGATATTTTTTAAACCATTTTAACTTTCTATAAAAATATTTTTATTAAAATAATCAAACTTTTAAAAACTGAGTGCGTAATTAAAAAAAATGTATTTCGGCCACTTTTCGCAATATAAGAAAAATCGTTTTGCTGAAGTACAAATAGTTGTCGTTCTGACAGTTCAAATAACTTTCAGAAACGACAACCTTTTGTACTTCAGCAACACGAAACTGAAATATATGTTAAAATGTCCGTAATCTTATATTGCGAAAAGTAGCCGGAACATATTTTCTTTAATTACGCACTTGAGAAAACATGAAATGTGCGAGGGAAAGAGCGGCAAATCGTATGGCCTCTCACAATCTATTCAAAACAACTTTTGTACTACCTACCACAGAATAAATTAAGTTATTCCTTATAAGTAGGCCCTCCACACGGAGAGGCGGCCGAAGAGGCCGAGAGGGATGGAGCAATACGAAGAAAAGGGAATGTTGTCAGTATATTCCTTTTATTTGAATTGCTCCATCCCTCTGGGCCTCTCCGGCTGTCTGTGCATATGGAGGGCCCATTAAGTTACGCCTTCGACACGATAGTCCCTATAATACTACTACAGTCACTACACTACCACAGAATAGATATAGTTCGTTTGCTTAGATAGTGTCGGTACACCCGCAAGCACTTGTGTTCAGAGACAGGAATACCGGTAACAAACACAATCTTTCACTAGGCACTTCTATGTAAACTGTCAAAATCCAAATTGACTTGCGGGTGTACGCCGCATGCGGTATCCTTTGTTTATGCGGCGGCATCCTTCGGCGGTGCAAAGGCGGCGCGATAAAAGGGCGACACTATCTAAGCGAACGGACTTTACACTACTACGATCGGTGCATTGTGACTGCATGTTACTTCGCACACTACAGTATTATATTTTGACTGTACCTAAGTCCTATTAATTTAAGTTATTATGTTATACAGGCTTATACGATGCAGTTTCACACATTATTCATAACTTTATGATTACCTACATACACGTGTAATGTTCATTGATATAATGAGTCATGCGACTCTTAAGCCCAATACAATACCGTCGTTAATAAGAAAGATTACCAGCTTTCTCACAAAGACTCTAATCACAGCCTATTTACTCAATTGTGACTTGCAATACAGTTTTTGTCCGTCTATCTAACCTGTAATATCACAAAGGCATAGAAAGTGTGACAGCGGTAATGCGATAGCCACTGTTAAATTAAAATTTGATACTACCGAATTACGGAAAATTATTAGAGATTTTCTTTGTCCGTAATTTTGGTGGGGTGTTGTTATAATGACACTTTCTATTATATTTTTATTAGAAAATAGTTGGGACTATCCACTGCCGCAAATTCGGTTAACAAGGTATCAATAAACTAAGACCCTGTAACTAATCGCTACATATCGTCGACGAAGAGTGAAAACCTCGTAAATCTTCTTTCTTGTCTAAAACCCTTTTGCCGAGTTTTTCGTCACTCATGACCAGCTTCTGTCATTGACGAGGTTTTCATAAAATGTAATAGATGGCGTTGTATGCATTTGAATGGAATATGAGTGAGATAGAGTCGTGATATAAAAGGTTTTCTGTCAAAAACTGCAAAAAAATGTTCTAGGCAAAAATGAGATATACGAGGTTTTCACTCTTCGCCGACGATATCTAAAAGTACACACATCAACTTTGTCTAGGGATACAGGTGTTATTTTCATACAAACGAGGTAACTTTGAAGCCTTGGTTTCCTGCCAGGAATGTACTGTGCTGTGATCTGATTACGGCTATCCAGGGAGTGAATGGAGAAGATTCAGATTGCTATACACACCCAACTGATCTGACCAGCATTCTCAAAACGTAAAGGACATGTTTAAAAAAAACCGCGAAAATAGCATGAAAATGTATGGAAATCCTCAAACTGAGAACCCTGACACATTAATCTTTTAGAATGCTGATCATCTGATCATTCAGATCAGATCATTTAGACCGTAATACATTTACATTTTTACGACATTCAGATCGTAATACACACCCAACTGATCTCAGTTGGGTGTGTATTACGATCTGAATGTCCTCCATTCACTCCCTGAATGGCCATCATCAGATCACAGCACGGTACATCCCTGGCAGAAAACCAAGGCTTCAAAGTTACCTCGTTTGTATGAAAATAACACCTGTATCCCTAGACAAAGTTGATGTGTATATATTAGTTGTTGCAGCAGCGCGATCATACATGTAGCGGTAAGTAATCAACGAATGATGAACAAATGTAGCACTGTAGGATCAACGAAAAGTACATTAAGTAAACAATACCTCAAACTAACATCGAGACAAAAATGTATGGAGACATGACTCACGATATCGAAGTTTTCTACGCGCTTACACCGAACAGTAGGATCGCGGTCCCCTAACACAGACTCCTAGCTCGGTACGGTAGTACTTTTGTTCTGTGGCTCGGTGGAAGTACTTCCCTTTTCGCAGAATACTTATATGGTGAAGAATTCCTGCCTCAACAGTTGTCATAAGTTTATTATACGACCTATCGATTGGCAAAACGTCAATTTCATACTTTACATCTATTGTAACATTTGTAATCGAAACAAAGATTTGCAAATTGGACTTTGTCATGGGGGTTTGGTCGGAAAATCTACGTTCTGTTGTTGTATTGCTTGCTCACAACGAAAAACAAGTAGAACAACATGTCTTTTACCGTCCTAGTACCTAGGTAGCATGTAGCCATTCGCCCTGATTGCGAAGGACACGGGTTTGATTCCCGTCTGAATACTTACCTAGGTAGTTGGAGACGATTATTTTTTTCTAGTAGTACTAAGTACTTGTAAAGAAATAATTGAGGTGTTTTTTGTATTGGGGTTTTTCAGTTTCATCTTATACTGGAACTGAAAACGAGATGTCTGAGACGACTCTGAGATGTCCCAAAACTGCCTCACGGAAGGAAAGTATCAATATTGTACATAGGAATATTTACTAAAAGAAGACTTCATTTTGATATTAAAAATAATTGGAACTGCATTAGAAGAATAAAAAATCGCCTGCCTTAACCAAGAATCGAACCCATTTCATAATTTGGATGGACCAGGAAGATGAATTGACCAGGAAATGTTATTTAAGAAAAATTAATCGTAATGAGTAACCCTTTCGATCGGTATCAATCGATAATTGGTGGGTTTGATGCCTGGTTAAGGTGGGAGATATTTATAATTTTTGAATACAGTTTCAATAATGAAGTCTTCTTTCAGGAAAATTTCCTATCTTCAATATTTAAGGTACTTTCCCTGTGTGGCAAAGTTTTGGGACATCCTGTATATGAATGCTGTTTGAAATTTACAGGGTGGTGGCTATGGCTGGTGGTGGTGTCGCTACAGCAGCTGGCCGCGGCAGCCGTCGGCGCCAGGCACCACCGCCGCTCCATGCCCACGCAACAGGTGTGTTATAATAACAAACAATATATTATTACTAACTACAGTACGAGGCAAACATCTTGACACTTTTTCGACGGAGTGGGGATAAGTTCGCGCATGAGCACTTGTGAGCGACCAATATAGTGCGCGTCCCAATCCCACCGGCCGCCCCCGTACCTTACCGCTACGCATACCCAAAATACGCGTCATGCGCAATCCCCACCGGATTTCAAGATGTTTGCCTCGTACTGTACGTTAAGAAGCAAGATAGTAGGTATGAACCTCTATACAAAAAAGTTAGGAGTTACAAGTCGTGATAAAGTTTGGCCACATGATATAAACTGATCTGTAGGCTGTTCCTAACTAATATTGAGCTGGGCCAAACTATCCTTACATACTGTTCCATACGGCGGCGGGTTGAATAGCGCACTTTTCCCAGCATCATTCTAATAGTACATTATGAGACAAGTTAGCTAAGGTTGCTCATTGCACACAAGGCTGTGGGTTGCAGCCCGAGCCGCAGGCGAGGGCGTAACTCAGCCGAGTGTGCAATGAGCAAGAGCTCACGAGTTTCATACGACGTTTTTCAACACATTTGCGAGGAAAATACAAAGTAATTTACCACACAGCAACAAATACGACAAAAACAAAATACATATGTCAATTATGGGAAAAGGCGCGTAGGTTTTTTTTTGTTTTTTTCACACGCCCAATGCAAGAATATTTTCCGAACAAAGGGGTGAGTGAGCATACAGCCAACTCATAAATTATAATTTTAAGTGATAAAATGCAAATATTTTAATACATAATAACAAAATATTGTGAATTATGAATAATTTGATAATAATAAATATTTGTTTGACTTAATTAAGGACTTACACATTTATTTACTTCAAAAATAAATATGAATTTACAGCGGCATAAAACCTCTTTGTCTTGTAATATTACTTATTCTGTGTCTTTGTTGTTACTATAAAAAAATAACTGTATTACCCGGATAAATTGGGAATGCTCTCTTTACTCGCATAGAACTTGCAGTAAGATACTTATTTAACTTTGAAGGGATTATTCTATAACAACCTAGTGTTTTATATATTATTGCACGCGTTTGTTATAGCTCGGTTTATGGCCCTAAAAGCGATGTATTAGGGCTCACTTTACGAGCAAGTGTGTTGAAATAGTAGTTTGTTACACAAGGGTGTAATAGCTACTTACAACCGAGGTAAGCATACTATTTTACATCATTCATGCGAGGTAAATTTAATAAAAATAAAATAAAAATAAAAACAAAAATAAAAAAAATACAAAAACATTAAAACAAAAATAAAAAGTTAAAGGGTTATTTCATTGAAATCTCGTAGGGTTGATCAGACAATTAAACTGAACAACTTTCATTATGGGACCAACCTCGAAATCACGAAAAAAATCTGCTGTTTTTGCATTGCAGAATTTTGCATACCTAGCTTCAACTGAAATGAAATGCCACCATTTTCATTGTTTTTTTTCAGCCAAAAGTTTCGTCAGTTTATAATAAAAGAAATGAGATTGGTTCACTAAGGAGTTTTAAATGCTTGAATTGTAAAGTAACTTTACAGTTAAAGCATTCACCATCCTTGAATTGTAAAGTGATTTGAAAATGGAACGTTCTATCTAAACAATGCACTGTGTTGCACATGCCAACTTACACAGCCTCATACTATATAAGTAAATCCTAGTTACCGAGCAAGTATGATGTAATAGTAGTTTGTTACACAAGGGATGTAAGTGAGCTATTACAGAACAAGATCCAATTTGGCGCCCGTGCGAGCGCAGCTCGCAAAGGGCGCTAATGGATCGAGTGCACCCGAGATATTTAGACGCACGAGCGAGCGAAGCGAGCGAGGGCGAATATAGTTCGAGGGTGTAATAGCTACTTACAACCGAGGTAAGCATACTATTTTACATCATTCATGCGAGGTAAATTTAATAAAAATAAAATAAAAATAAAAACAAAAATAAAAAAAATACAAAAGCATTAAAACAAAAATAAAACGTTAAAGGGTTATTTCATTGAAAACTCGTAGGGTTGATCAGACTATTAAACTGAACAACTTTCATTATGGGACCAACCTCGAAATCACGAAAAAAATCAGCTGTTTTTGCATTGCAGAATTTTGCATACCTAGCTTCAACTGAATTTTCATTGTTTTTTTTTCAGCCAAAAGTTTCGTCAGTTTATAATAAAAGAAATGAGATTGGTTCACTAAGGAGTTTTAAATGCTTGAATTGTAAAGTAACTTTACAGTTAAAGCATTCACCATCCTTGAGTTGTAAAGTGATTTGAAAATGGAACGTTCTATCTAAAGAATGCACTGTGTTGCACATGCCAACTTACACAGCCTCATACTATATAAGTAAATCCTAGTTACCGAGCAAGTATGATGTAAAAACTATAACAATTCAGGTTTAGCTAAAAGGTTAAATGTGGCATAATTTTCGGATAAATCAATATCTGTATGTAAGGATAGTTTGGGCCAGCTCAATATTAGTTAGGAACAGCCTACAGATAAGTTTCTATCATGTGGCCAAACTTTATCACGACTTGTAACTCCCAACTTTTTTTTGTATAGAGGTTCATACCTACTAAGACGCTCACCTCCCCTCGCCAATTTGCCGCCAAAATGTCGCAAAAATTTGTCACGAGATACATTAAGTTTACAAAGATATTAAAAACAAAATCTTCACTGTTTCAGACTCTGCCAGTGTCAAAAGGCGGTTGGAGGCCTGTCGTCGGTTCCGGAGGCTTAGTATACAGCGGGTCATACAACACCGCTCCATTACACGCCCCATCATACAAAATTCCTGTGATAGACGGATATCCATCATCAGCACGTCCGCTCGTATCGAGAGACTCTGCAAAACTGACATCAATAGCCCAATCTTACCGACCAACTACTCTCCGGAGTGTGTCTGCAGCACCCCCCGCTCCTCCCGCTAATCAGCCAATCAACTCATACCACAATCCATTTGCTTTCAACAACAATTTGTCTTACAAGTTCATCCAAAGTTTTCCGGTAGAAAACATCGTTATCAGAAACCCGCAGAACCCTTACGCTGCGCGGCCAATCTACTCGAAATACCCAAACAAAATAAAACAGTCAGTACAGAATACACTGCAGCAACTCCCGAACGTCCAACCGATACAATTTGGGCAATACCAGACTGGAAAACCTATCACATTCAAACCAATAGAAAGTTACGTGAGACCTATTGACAACAAGCAATCGCAGTCGGGAACTGAAATCTATAAACCCGAGGTATATAAGCTCCCAGACAGTGATACCGCACCGCAGTCTATAAGTCAGACGGTGAAGACAGCTCAACAGCAACAAGTTCAGCAGCAGCTGCACCGACAGCATCAACACCAACAACAACATCAACACCAACAACAACAGCAACATCAACAACAACAACAACAACAACAACACCAGCCACAACAACAACAGCAGCAACATCATCAACATCAACAACATCAACAGCAGCAGCAACAACACCAGCAACACCAACATCATCAACAGCAACAATATCATCAACAACTGCAGCCGCATTATCAACAACAACAGTTTTTGATTGGGACACCGAAGACTCCTTACTTCACATACCAGGACCCTGCGTTTCCACCGAGCATTTTAGGTAATTTATTTATTTAAAATGTGTAGAATATTACACTTCCTGATTTGAAACATTTTCCATCTATTTACTTGGTAAAAATATTGTAAAACATTGATCAAAAATTTTAACTGATAAACCCAAATAATGGCGACAAGTAGTAGGAACAGTTGCAATTTATTTCACTCACAGTTCATTCTTCTGTACCTTAATTATAATATGTTAAGCTTTATAACTAAAGATATTAGTGCTAATAAAAAGATTGTTTCAGGTACATTTGGCTCATTTGGGCTGCAGTCAGTGAAGGGAAGAGATCCAGTGCCCCCGCATACTAAAACAACGTACTTGCCGCCACAACCTTCAAAGCAAACAATTTTCAACTCATTCAGCTTCACTCCAACCTTTAAAACCACGCCATCTTTTTACAGTCCCACTTCCACGCCTAAATTCCAGACAACAGCTAACCAACTCCAATTTAGTTCAACTTTAAACGATTACAACAGTATCAAAAATATACCAACACAGCCGACGAAAATTGCTGCACCAGCTAAAATTGATCCAAATGCAAATAAAGGATCATTCAAAGCGAGTCCTCAAGACCCTTTCTCGAACAAGCATTACGTGAAAGATTATAACAATTTGGCAGTTACAACCTATAACCCGATACAGACAACAACATTAGCTAGCAACTATTTTGATTACAACTACCCATCACAACAGAGCCCACAAGCATCAAACTATTTTGACAAACCAACACAAAGTTTTAACTATCAGAAAAAGAAACAGAAGATACACGACAGCATTACAGCTAATAATAACCAAGCCTCGCAGCAGTACGCCAGCCCACCGATATCCAGACCCACTTACGAAGTAACAGAGACTACTGAATCTGACAACTATTACACGCAGTCATCTCCCTCAGCTTGGACACATTCGTACGATAGTAATCCTAAAACGACGGAAGAAACTGTGACAAAACAATTATCTCCCGATTTGGGGTTCAGCAAACTAACGACTACCTATGTGCCTGATCTACCCGAAGAATACGCCATAGTGACCGAAGCCGAAAAAGGCTATGAAAACTCTTTGAGCTACGATAATCAAGTCGAATCTCAAAGCAGGCGGCCTCTAGGCGACGACTTCGAACCGATCGGCAAGCACAAACTCAAGGATTACTATTACAGAGTGTCCACACCAGCGTATGAAGATTACTCTTCAAAACGAACGAAAAAACCCAGTGAATCATATAAAGCACCACCGGAAGCTACTACTACGAGTGTGAACAAAGAGAACACTAATGAAGCACCTGCTGATGCTTTGCCTACGCTTCCGCCGAACAGACATTTCAAGCGCCCATCATCACCGGAACCTTTAGACAAAGATAGGATTCGTAAAAGGAATAAGAACAGGAGGCGCCGTCCGCCCCTAGCTAACATTAACCGCGAAGAGTCTACTACCAGCACACGTAAATATGTTCAATCTACTTCGGAACAACCACAAACCACCGAGCCTGAAGAAGTCCATACAATCCGACCAAGAATTCGGCCGACACATTCTAAACCACAACCAAACTTGACGACTCCCAGTGTCACCACAGAATTTACAACAAGCGTAGTTCCAACTATTTCACCTACAGCACCGACTATTATAAAGAAAAAACTGATCCGCCGACCATTAACAACAGTAACTGACAAAATTGAAACAACAACCCTATCACTTAAAGATTATGATACAAACAATGAATCGCCAATTATGAAAATTGCAACACGTCCACAACATTCAAAATACAGTTCAAATTACGAAACGCCAGACTACAGTCACAAGCAAGATGAAAAAGATACTCCTACCAGTGACGTCGCAGTTAGTGTAAGCGATACTCTCAAAACGACATCAGAAACATTAAAAACGTTCGCATTTCACAAAGATGTAAAACCCATTGAAGCCAAATTAGAAACGACAACCGAATCAAATAGAGGTAGCAACGATAACACAGAAGGAATAACTACAAAACGCACCGAAACCACCCATAAAATACAAAGACCGAGACTTAAAAATAAGTTCAATCGGCCACGTTTCAGTGTTAAAGACTACAGAAACCGTTTAAGCTCTACTACTAGCACAACTGAAAGGTCTACGGAGTCTACACCCAAATTAAGATTTCCCCAAAGAAAAGCTTCAAATGATGATAGCAATCAAGAGACTACAACAGAGAGGAAAAAGTTCACTCCAAAAGATACAAGGCAGAAACAGACAAACGGATCAGAAATAAACGACGAGCCCGAGAAAGATGTCCACGTACCCAGATATAGGCAAAGACAAACTACAGTGGAAAATAATGATAGCACTACGCAAAAGATCTCATCGAGGATTCGCAATGGATCACGAAGACCTAAACCCACTGAGGAAGTACCAGAAACCACAACAGTACACAATAAGCGACCGTTGAGAAAGAAAATTAAGGACTCTGAAATAGGAGAATCTGTTCAGGACATAAGCGTAACTGAGACGACTGTGCACTACGACCACAGAAACGACATAACCTCAGAGAGGACCAGGTCAGAAAGTGCTATTATGAAGATAGCAGATAAGAAACATCATCAGGATCCTATAGAGCACTTGTTCGAACATTCTAAAAGGGTTTCTGACCTAACTCTTGCCGCCAGCAAGGACTATAATACACCGGGTATGTTCAAAACTGTCTCATCCAACAGCAGACGGATACCAAACTACTTTACGATCGCCACAGACGACCCTATTCTACCAATAGAGGCTTTCTTCCCCCAACTCAACCAAAAGAAGGAATCGTAACGTTCCTAGACTTGTATAAGTAATTAAGTTTGCAAAACCAAATCCTTTCTTACTGCCAAAGTATAAAACTTGAATTAAGTGGTGCTAACTGACTGTTTTTTACTGTTAATACTTAACACACTTTTCGATAGATAATAACGTGATGGAAGTATATCATTTATTATGTTTAAGAATAAATTGATAACAAGGATAACAACACTTCCCGATTCTTGCAAAATAAGTTGATACAAGTAATTAGCAGGGGTCACAATAATTATTATCTATCGAAAAACAGCATTGTCTTATATTTATTTATTTCCAGTGTAAGTAATTGACCTGAAAATTTGACTGTTAATTTTTACTACTTTACATTTGTGCTCATTTAGTTTAGCTTGTAAGTGAATGCATTACTTTGACAAGTAGCATGATGAATGTCGGAATTGCGTACATTAGTTCAATCCGTTCAATCGCATAAAATATGTGTGTGTGAAACTGCTTATGTGTGTATGTAGAAATAATAAATATATTTATAAACTTAGGCGTTAAATGTGTAAATAAAAAATACTTCTTTAACAGAACTGAGCTTTATTTTAGGACCAATAAATAGTATTAAAAAAGTAAATGCATACATATTACCCAGCGGTGACTTCTGCTTCCATTTTGCCCATTTTCTGAATGCATTTAACAGCGGCTTGATGTATGCTTTTATCCAAGGAATCTGCAAATTGTTCAAAGGTAATCTATCATCTGTATTTCCATAGCAATAAAGTTCAAAATCTTTAACAATGTATGTATAGAATACTTACAAATCTTATGTTGACCCTTGATCGGGAATCTGAGCCTTAAACTGACGGGGTTAGAGCAGATGAACACGTATGGGCTGTCACTCTCTCCTTCGGGATATCTAGATAAATACGAGCTCATATTAATATAAATAATTTATTCAGAACTTACTTAGTTTGGTTGCAGATTGAACTATCAAAAAGCCTCACTATTTTAAGGTACAGTTAGACCGCCGGCCCAGAGGCTCATTTTCAATCTATCGCAGATTGAGACCAGACCACATTGACAAGATAACCATTAGCTTGGTGTTATCAAATATCGTCGTCTGGGTTGCGAAGTAGGAAGCTTCTGAGAGATTTGCCACCCCTGAACATGGCCTCCGATCGGAAAAAATAATCGATCGCATATTGATATAAATGGTGAATAGGGTCGTAGGTAGGTGAAGACTAACCAAGCCGATGTCTAACATTTTTGTAATGATGCCACCTACGACCCTGTTCACCGTTTATATCAATATGCGATCGATTATTTTTTGGGATCGGAGATTATTGTATGGGAAGGTGGCATATCTCCCAGAAGATTCCTACTTCGCAACACAGACGACGATATTTGATAAGCCAAAGTTATGGCTATCATGCCAATGTTGTTTCGTCTTAATATGCGATAGATTGAAAATGAGCCTCTGGGCCGGCGGACTAAGTGGGATGAGGGATCCATAGACGAAAGCCATACGCACTCAATAGGTAAATAAAAATAGTTTATAGAGCGAAATTAAATGTCGACATAGGGTTGTCCAGCAAACTAAAATCTATGGAAGTGTAATTGCAAACATGGCACCACGGGACCGAAGAAGCTCAGTTTTAGTCGAGCCAGCCACGCACCCGGTGACCGACGTTAACGTTCACAATAATTGCATTTTACATTGTAGAGAAAAGAGAGAAAGATAAAGTTTATTACAAATGACGTCCTGTGTAATCAAATGGTGTAAAAGACGCAAATAAGGCAGTAAAAATATGCAGAAATAACGTATCATATTTTTTCGCTTTAGTATAGAAAATATCTGAGTATACAAATTGTGGTCGCTTATTAAGCAACCAGTGCTCAGACGCTGTGTGCTGCATAATTAAATGCCAGCATTTTTAGCTCCATCCACTTAGTTGTATTTTGGTGTGGTACCATTTTTTGAGCGAAATTATTGTTAGATTTTAGTTCGCTGGGGTTGTCAATGTTATCGATGTAAAAAAACTTCTAAAATTAGTTCGACAGTAAAAATGTCGACGATCCTGTGTATCGTACAAGTATACTTACTTCTTTTGATACTCTTCTTGAGGCAAGCAGTCTTCAACAGTGACGCAGCCGAGTAAGCAGCCAGTCGGATAGAACGACGGGAATTTCAATTGCTTATCTGAATGGAGATGAAAAAAAAACACGTTTTATACCCATTTATTCTATTGGACATGTTAGCGCCAACAAAAGCGACGTGTTCGGGGATGTAGCCTGCGTGGAGTTTATGGAGAAATAAACGGGATAACAGTCAACACTTTTATTTACTGGATCAGGAGTTCAAATATAACTAAATGTAAAAATATGTATGTAAAAACTAGAAAATGTTAATGTTAAAAATATGTAAAAATAAATGTTTTAAAAGCAAATGTAAAATGTTAGATAAATATTAATGAGCGCAACCGATCATCGACGCGAAATAAATTGCACTGAAGTGTCATAGTGCACAGCGGCCGGCCGATGGCCTAATTTTCCATCACGTGTTGCGAGGGCGTCATATTCATTAGGTATTTCGAAATACCTAAGTGTTCGGTAGTAAACCGAACACGACGACTCTGTCTCTTTTTCTCATTCATGCATTTCACTCACCCGCTCGGACCACCGAGCGAACGATGCTCGCACTGAACAATAGCGAGTCTTGTTTGACCCGCGAAGCTTAAAGAACGTAAAGGAAGTTCCACTACGCTGTGCTCAAAACTGCTAGATTGTTCTCGCTCGATAGAATACCGGCCGGTACTTAAACCCTTCGATAGTGTATTCAGCTCAGACATTAAGTTGCGTGGGTGAAATTCCCTTCGGAGATTTTGGCGCCATTTAATCGAGTTCGGTTCGGTGACTATTTTAATTATTTGCAAATTGATTCATAGTGGATATTGTGTCTTAAAATTGTGGTACAAGTGTCGACGCAACTGAACAATATGTGGGATAATTGAAATAGGCGCGATCTTGGTTGTGTGAAGCCGAGACTTTTACTGTAGCTACCTCGGCAGAACTTACCGAGTAAACTATCTTTATATACTTGGTGCCAAATGCTCCAAGCAGCATTGGAATGTAATGCACCCGCATTCTAATGTAAACTAAAACAATCTACCACTGAACTATTCAACACTTGACACTGGCAAAAATTACTTCCAAGAGGAATGTAGATTGCCAAAACAAAAATAAGAAGAAGAAGAAATTCCCTTCTGTGTGTGTGTGTCGGCTCAACTATCAAGAAACCAAAGACTTCTACCAGCTCGACTCCATCCACGACCATTATGTCGTGGCTCCGCTGTCAGTGCCTGCTCGAGTTCCATCAACAACCTTTCACCAAGTAAGTCCTTCTCATTCTTCTCATCTCTTTTCCACTCTCAACAGCCCTCAGCGGTCACAGGGCAGTTCTACCGTAGAACTAATGAGATTTTTTCCCTACGATTTATTACTTTGTAGTAGCACTAGTGGGAAAAGAGTCTATTTAGTTCTACAGTAAAAATTACCAACCAGTAGAATAAGTGAAAAAAAAACAAAAAACTGGTAAACGATGAAATCAAGTACCCCTTGGTAAAGTTACTATTCAGAAATGAGTAGAATTTAAATAGAAAATACAAGTAAGTTTATCTACCTACACCCATGCTCTAACTAAATCCTCTATAAAGGGTTCTGAAATAGTTAGCTTATTGCCAACATTACAATATCCGAGCGAGAGGATGTCGCGCTCCTCCCCGCGCCCACGCGCGACGATTTACATTATGAAATTCAGTATAACATTATAACACTCAATCGGATGATATAATGATGAGGAGGAGGAAAGGCACAGTCAAAACCCTTTATAGATAATACATATCATGGGTGTAGGCTAAAGTCTCATATGCAACTGTACATAATTAGGTACTAAAACACACATGTGATACTACATAATATATTATTATCAGCACGAGGCGAAATATCCCTCATTATTACAGTTGCATATATAACTGCTTACCCGGATATAACACTCGGTACTGGTTTTCAAGAGCACTGATGATGGCTTGATCCGGTGGCTTGGCGGTGGACGCGATCCACAGACGGCCGCGGTGACTGCTGTACCACGTGCGACCTTCGTGCCTGATAATAAGGTTGTTTTTCCATTTTATAGATGCTTGCTTGCTTTTTAGCAATAAGGCCGCTAATTTGTTCGAAATATTCTGTATACAACGTATTACAAAATAACCCCCAATGGCGAATATGGTAGATAGGGACCAACAAACTGAACAACTTTTACTATAGATACATTTTAATATTTTCGTTATTTATTTTTGTATGAAACAGCTGATAATTTTTTCACGATAACAGAGTTGGTCCCATAGTAAAAGTTGTTCAGTTTGAAGGTCCTTATTTACTTTATTCGGCATAAGGGGTATTTTTGTAACACGTTGTCTATGAAATATTCAAATTTTCTGTATGTTATTCATGACCTACGTCGAACAATAAAGAAATATGTAAACACACTATATAGGTACAGGGTGTGCCAAAACCACACCTCGGACACCATACAAGACGACGTGTTTTTAAATTTGAGATTTTTGCATTCACAATGCTATTTTTATACAATACTAAATAATCGACAATGTTGTCGACACTAGTGACTCGGCAGCTCAGCGGTCAGAGCATTGGACTGGACATCCGATCCAAAGGTCGCGAGTTCGATTCCCGTCCGAGAATTGATCTGGTGCGAGTCGTATTTTTTGTAGTATATTATTTAGGAGCTTGGTAACGCTGTGGTATAGCGCCTAACCCAGCGATTGCGGAGGTTAAGCAACTTTCGCAAGGGTCGGTAATGGGATGGGTGACCAAAAATTTATTATGTCGAGCTCCTCTGTGCTTCGGAAGGCACGTTAAGCCGTTGGTCTCGGCTGCATTTGCAGTCGTTAACACCCACCAATCCGCATTGGGCCCGCGTGGTGGATTATAGCCCATCCTCCTTATCTACCCATAAGGAAGGCCTGTGCCCCAGCAGAGGGGACATTTAAATGGCCGATGGTCATTATTTAGTATTCACTAGGTGATATGACTCACATCTTGATCCCGTCCACCAGCAGCGAGGCCCAGGGCTGGTGCAGGGACATGCAGCGGCCCGCGTCGCCCATCTCCTGCAGCGCCGCGTCCTGCACGCAGTATTCACTAGGTGATATGACTCACATCTTGATCCCGTCCACCAGCAGCGAGGCCCAGGGCTGGTGCAGGGACATGCAGCGGCCCGCGTCGCCCATCTCCTGCAGCGCCGCGTCCTGCACGCAGTATTCACTAGGTGATATGACTCACATCTTGATCCCGTCCACCAGCAGCGAGGCCCAGGGCTGGTGCAGGGACATGCAGCGGCCCGCGTCGCCCATCTCCTGCAGCGCCGCGTCCTGCACGCAGTATTCACTAGGTGATATGACTCACATCTTGATCCCGTCCACCAGCAGCGAGGCCCAGGGCTGGTGCAGGGACATGCAGCGGCCCGCGTCGCCCATCTCCTGCAGCGCCGCGTCCTGCGCGCAGTATTCACTAGGTGATATGACTCACATCTTGATCCCGTCCACCAGCAGCGAGGCCCAGGGCTGGTGCAGGGACATGCAGCGGCCCGCGTCGCCCATCTCCTGCAGCGCCGCGTCCTGCGCGCAGTATTCACTAGGTGATATGACTCACATCTTGATCCCGTCCACCAGCAGCGAGGCCCAGGGCTGGTGCAGGGACATGCAGCGGCCCGCGTCGCCCATCTCCTGCAGCGCCGCGTCCTGCGCGCAGTATTCACTAGGTGATATGACTCACATCTTGATCCCGTCCACCAGCAGCGAGGCCCAGGGCTGGTGCAGGGACATGCAGCGGCCCGCGTCGCCCATCTCCTGCAGCGCCGCGTCCTGCACGCGCGCGCCCGTCCCTAGCCCTCCCCTTAGTGCTGACGCGTAGCCTTCCACTGATGGGTCGAACTGTTGTTTTTTTTATTATTAGTAACAGGGCAGGCATTTGACCAGGCAGGCATTTGACCACCAACACAACCTTTCAGTACGGTAGTACAGAAAGGAAACTCTCCGCCCTAATATACAGGGTTATTTATAAAACACCAACAACCTCGTAGGAGTAGATTACTAACATCATAAACAACAACATTTGTTCTACGGCTTTACCGAAAACAGCCAAAAAAAATTCGACTTTTCATACAAAACTCGATCAGCTGTTCGGACATTTTGTATGGCAAGTCGAATTTTTTTTTGTCCGTTTTCGGAAAAGTTGTGGAACAAATGTTGTTGTTTATAATGTTAGTAATCTACTCCTACGAGGTTGTTGGTGTTTTACGAATAACCCTGTATATTCTATGCCACCACACCGTCTTCCTTCGTAAACAGGATTTAGTCAAAGGTGTAACATGCTTGCCTAGGAAATGCCTATACACTCTTGCCTTGAAAAGACTAAGGTTGTGTAATAATTTTAAATAATAATTTATTAATAACTAGCTTCCACCCGCGCCTTCGTCCGCGTGGACATTCGGAAAATCCCTAGGGAACCTTTGACTGGGATAAAAAGTATCTGTGTGTCAAATTTCATCCAAATCTGTTCAGCCGTTTTTGCGTGATTGAGAAACAAACCTCCAATCCCACAAACTTTCACATTTATAATATTAATAGGATAATTTAATATTACACTGCATAAAAGTACAGTCTAGCAAAATAGTAGTTTATAAAACTGTTGCATATTAAAAAAAGCCTTTTATTTCTTGCATAAACAGTTTACATTGCAATATTCGTAACTTAAAAATTTGGTTATTATTTGATTTCAGTTTCAATTTAAATAAAAAATTGAATGCATGATGCTTAATTTAAATACATTATTTAAAAAAAATCAATTGACTAAATAATAATTATGAAATTCATTTGTAAATATAGTGTACTTAATAGTTTTAAAACAATCATTCAATATAATAATTATAATAAAACTTATCATGCATTTTTTTAAATTAATTAAATTTACATAATTTCCAAAAATAAATTGATTAAATAATAAAACATCCTTTGTGAATAATAAAAGTTTTAAAACAATTCAATTAATAATAAATAAATAAAAATTAAACATGCCTATTAAAAAAAAACTTGTGCTTAATGAGGGGTATTAAACACGAGTGTTTATCTACATTATTCAACTAACCTGTAAAAGTTGGGCATTGACCCCTGGCGCTACGTCCCTCTCGCCCGCGCCACCCGCGAAAATAGCGTTATTGAAGAACTTGGCTTCACCACTGTTTCGCGTCATCTCGGCTATCTTCTGCTCGTCCACATCGTAGTCTATTGTGTTGTCTTCAACCACTTGCCGACCTACGACGATGTCGAAATTCGTTAAAATTCCGAACACTAAGTCACAAAATATAGAATTTACAGAAGGACCACTCCCGCCTTCCGCGAAAATTGTTACCTAAAGTTGCCGGACTCACTAGGGTTGCTACTATATTGATTCTGGGGGAGGCCCTTGGTATCTCAAAATGTAAAATTCGTTACTATTTTTAAAACAAGAAAGTGTCTTTTAACACGTTTTAATTGGTTCGCTTTCTTGTTTGTTTCTTTATTTTTTTGTTCACAAAAGCAAAAGATTTTATACTAGCTTAGCTTCCCGATGTGCTAGAGACTTGAAATTTTGCACAAAGATCAGAACTGGGAAAGTATACACTATTATGGTGTCATTGAGCTGATCTGATGATGGAACCGGAAGAAAGCCACAGCAACTCTGAAATAAAACCATACAACCCTATCGAGATTGGGCTCGTTAGAATCATCTTGACAAATACTCTGATGGGAGACGATGTCAAGGGTCTGATAATGAAAACCATGCAACCCCATCGAGTTTGGGCTCGTTTGATTTGTCTTGACTAGTACTCTGATGGGAGACGTGGGGATTCCAGGGTCCTGAACTTGGCTGGCACCTTGCCGTGCGTGTGTTAAAAAAACTTTAGTTAGGTACTGCAAGTAAAATGTTATTTGGAATTTAAATAATCATTTAATGACTGATGTCTCTAAAATGTAAGTAGGTACCTAGTATTAGTATTTGACGCCGCCTGCACGCAGACAAAGAGAAAACTTAGAAAACAGTAGGTACCTAAACACTGGCGTTTTACACAAAGTAGGTACGTAGTTACCATTACCACTTGCCTCGGCACCGTTACGTAGGTAGATACTTTGTGCTTTTCCAGCGAACGATAAGCTAAAGAAAAACAAAAGCCCATTTCTGCTGCTAAGTACCTACTTGTTGTTTGAATATGTAGGTAGGTACCTTATGAAATGAACGATTGGTCGGGTGATCATTTTCTACTCAGAAAGCCAATGCTTCGGGGAGCTGGTCTGAGTCTCCGACGCCTTATGTGTCACTTAACACTTTATCTTCCTATATGTGTTCGAAAACCCACCCCAACGACCAATTGGTCGTTACTTACAAGTTAGTTTCAAAAGTACCTACCGATGCCTACAAACTCAAGAAAACCAAGTTTTACTTACTTACCTTTCTATATCGTTTGGAAATTTGAAGAACGAGTACCTAACCTAAGCACTGTTTTTTGTTGTGTTTAAGCAACCAAACATACTGTAAGCATAATAACAACGATTATTAATTTTGTTAACACAAACACTTGACTACAAATTCGCTGCAACTTACGTAAATACGAGACAAACGCCCGCGCGAGCGCTCGCGACAGTCACGACTGAGCACTGTCTAAAACTGCCTGAGAATCTCTATAAACTCGTAATGTCAATATGTGCGTGCAAAATGGCGCTTTGTTCTGAGTGGGCTCTCTGTCTGGCGGAGCGCCGCCACTACTTACTTTATGACTAAGTTCGAAATCGAGTCCCCTCAGTTCAATCTTAAGAGCCCGTTCACATTTTGGCGCTGACTGGCCGCTCTCTCGCTCGCACATTTCATGTTTTCTTAAGATTTCTTAAATCTGAGTGCGCTGAAAAAGTGTCTCGGCCACTTCTCGCAATATAAGATTACGGACATTTCAACATATATTACAGTTTCGAGTTGCTGAAGTAGAAAAAGTTATTTTTTTGTCAGTTCAATGGGGAATGTCCGAAAAAAATAAAAATGGCTGAATATTTTTTTATAAGCTCCCTTAGTTTTAAAAAAAAGTTTCAGAATTTTCGGTTGCGTCAAAATTTTTTAATAAATTAAAGTCTCTTCGACGTCGCCTTACCTTTGCCACCACCTGTCATAACCACAACATGATATGAAAAAAAAAGTTTCAACACAAAATGTCAAAACTTTTTTTTTAATACTTGCTGTTGTTGTGGCAGGTGGTGGCTAAGGTATAATCGTCATTCTGCTGTTACTTTCGTATATTTGTGAAGTCGGAGTGACTTTATTTTTTATTTTTATTTATACGCAACCGAAAATTCTGAAACTTTTTCCTATTACTAAAGGAGCTTATTCCTACCTATAAAAAAATATTCAGCCAAATTGATTTTTTTTCGGACATTCCCCATTAACTGTTAGAAACTACTTTTTGTACCTTAGCAACAAAAAACTGAAATATATTTTAAAATGACCGTAATCTTATATTTCGAAAGGTGTCCGAGACACATTTTTCAAATACGCACTCAGACTCAGATTTAATAAATCTTGAGAAAACATGAAGTGTGCGAGCGAGAAAGCGGCAATCAACGGCAAAATGTGTATGGGCTCTTAACACGAAAAATAGGCTCAATTAAATACTGGTCGGTGATTTAGTAGTGGCAGGCTACCATTGTCGCAAGATGTGTCGTCGCTGAGGAATTGTTAAACGTCGCACGCCTGTATGCTCCTACACTATGTAATCGTTTATTTAGGCGCATTTGGTCCACTTCGTGGCGGAGGGAGGTAACAGGGTGATAGGCGTACGTTTTTACGATTGAAATACAGATTACACACATATTGTAGACAGACAAACAGACTCACCAGCGAAATCAAATGTCATTTTCTTGGATAGGCGCGAGGCGTGTTTCTTCTCGTGCAGGGTTTTCTGGTACTTGTCCAGTTTGTCGCGCTCGGCGGCGCTCAGCCACACGCTGCCCGCGTTGAAATAGTCGCTATCGTCATCCGTTACGTGCGTGCGCTTCTCACTGATAGAGTAAAAGAAAAAAAAATAAGCTTCACACACCTCTGCCGCGAAACAATACCAGCGAAACCACAGTAATGGGGATCAACGAGGTTTTTAGTTACTGTAGAGTTGCAGTCACATCAAAACCAATTATTTCAGTGAAAGAATTATTGAAATTGAACCAAAAATGACGTTAGAGCCATTTTCGTGCCGCATTCTAAAAAACGCTCACCAATATGCACGATTCGCTGATGACGTCATCAGCCATGTTCGGGTGTTTGTTCGGGCGATCGTGGCACGTGACGTCATCGCATGGTCCGCAAGGGCAGGCAGTGTTTTTTACACTCACATTTACGTGGGGATTTCACGTCATTATTTTCGCGGTGGAGGTGTGCCAACGGTTGTCGGGGACGCGCGAGAAAGATACAGCATGCATCATGTTTAAATCTATGCATTAGAACATTAGGTTAATTAGCATTAGGTTAATTATATAAAAGGGCTTCTGCAACACATAAAAAAATATAAATAAAAATCAAGCTTCCTGTTCGTTCCTGTGCAGCAGCGCCGCTTCCCAGCCCTTGGGCCGGCTCCGCTTCATCAGTGTCCATTAATTTCGCACTCTGTGACTAGGGAATGCAATCGGGATAATCCGTTATCCGAAAAATCCGGATATCCGCTCATTTTTATTAGACTTCCAAATCCGGATTTGAAAATCAAATTCGGATTTTTCGAATAATAAGAAATTGTTACAAAAAATTCAAACGAGCAAGTTTCTCGGAAGTATTCCACTTACGAGTAGAGCAATCGAGTGAATAGCAACTGGGCGAATAGCAACTGAAGTATTCTGAAGTGCTATTGCAATAGCTGTCATTTGACAGATGTATGTAATGTAACACATTGCTAGTTATCCTTACTAATATTATAAATGCGAAAGTCCGTTTGTTTGTTTGTTACGCATTCACGTCTTAACTACTGAACCGATCATCATGAAATTTTGCATACACGTTCTCAGGGGTACAGAGAAGGACATAGGGTACTTTTCATCCCAAAAAAAGTTATTTTTCCCGAGGGATACCAAAAAAACTTTCCGTGCAGACGAAGTCGCGGGCGGCCGCTAGTCTTTGATAAGTTTTTATTTGTTCCAAAAAAAGTAGTATTGTGTCACAAATTATCTGTCAAATGAAAGCGATTGCGATAGCGATAGCAAAATAATTTGTCTGATTCACAAATCGTCCGCTTGTCGATGCATTGGCGCTAGTGTAAATGTAGACCTGTCGTTTTGTTGTTTGCTATCAATTTTGGGATGTTGGAAGCGAATTTTCGTAAATATCAATTTTTCTTCCAACACATTTTGGTTTTCTTTTTTTAATTTTAACTTAGAGCAACTTTCGATATTTAACAAAATGACTTACAAATATATTGATAGTTACTTTATGCGGAATATTTTAGTTGTTATTCCCCCAATTGCTATTCACTTAGTTGCTATAAATGGAACACTTCGTTTCTGGCACTAGCTAAACGGTAAATGCTATTTTCTAGATGACGCCATTCACGCGTCTTGCTAGTGCCTTGTCTCAGGTCTGTCACATTAAGTCCCAAAAAGTTCGTTTGGTCGAACCAGCTCTCCTGGTGTTCCTACAACTCTCCTTCTCCGTCGTCAATTTCGGAGTGTTCTTGCAGCATCTCTAGCTCAACCAGTGGGTCTACCGCGCAAGTGTCATTGGCATCGCTATCTGCTTCATTTGACAGATAGGTATGACACATTGCAACTTTCCTGTGATAAGTTTTAATTTGTGCCAAAAAGAAGAAGCAATGTGTGCGATGCTGATGACACTTGCGCGGTAGGGGCACCTGGACTATCTTCCATTTCGCTTCGGCTTCGCTTCGCTTCTTGGTGATCGTACGGAGCGCGCATCTAATCTTCGTACCTATCACTTCCATTAGTGCGTGTGGCGAGCTTGTTTCTTGTCGACTGGAGAATGGTCTCTTCGTCCCGCTGGCGTGGTGGCGTATAGTCTTCCGGATGGTGCGCGGGTGACTCTCCTCCTAACCTCCTAAAGAACGAGTGGCGAAGACGGCGTGTCTCTCAATCTCTCAGGGCTTTATCACATTAAGTGCCATGTATATTTAAAATTCACTTAATTTTATGTACACTTTTAATCATATTAATATATTATTATGCTATATTTCTTTTTTTTATAGGTGCATTTGTATAATCTTAGAAAGAGACTATGATTTTTGTAGTTTCATTAGCGCTATTTCGTCGTCTTATCGCGCGATTTTTCTAACGCTTCAGAATAGAACATATATGACTTTTCTACTGTGTGTTTGTACGAGTGATTTTTTAACGCGCGATATTTTTTATCCCGTTCCACAGTCAGTCACATTGTGTTCTATTCGAAGCTTCAGAAAAATCGCGCGATAAAACGTCGCAAAAGCGCTCATGCGAACGATCACTTACGTCACCTACTTGCAAATCGCACAAGCAAATCGCATCATACACTGACTATTTTATTTACATTTGAGCAATAGTAACATCATGATATTGTAGTATTTTATGACAAAAAAGTATTGGATTTGATTAATATTGTCCTTCCATTGAATCCACTTACATAAATATAAGAGATCACATTAGTGAATCTATATGGACAGAAATTATTTATTTTTATAAAAAAGAAAATATTTTTATAAAAAATCCGTAATATCCGAATAATCCGGATTTGACCAAATGTCCGTTCTTAAAAATCCGGATTTTGAAATATATACGGATTTGCATTCCCTATCTGTGACACGTTGTATAAGAGCTTTGTCTTACCTTGTCCGATCAAACTCCAACAGCCGGTTCCTGTGCAGCAGCGCCGCCTCCCAGCCCTTGGGCCGGATCCGCTCTATCAGAGTGTCCATTAGTTTCGCACTCTGTGACACGTTGTTTAAGAGCTTTGTCTTACCTTGTCCGATCAAACTCTAATGGTGTGTCCCCACTTAGGTTCGCGAACCTCCGCGCTCCGCGAACCTGCAACAGTGCGCCCTAGCAAACATTTTATTTTCACTTTGGTTATAGTGTGTACGTGTGTGAACCAGGTTCACATACATGTTCGCACACGTACACACTATGGCGCACTGTTGCAGCACAGCATAAACAATTTTTTTGGTGCAGGTTCGCGGAGCGCGGAGGTTCGCGAACCTAAGTGGGTATCCACCCTAACAGCCGGTTCCTGTGCAGTAGCGCCGCCTCCCAGCCCTTGGGCCGGCTCCACTCCATCAATCTTCATTAGTTTCGCACTCTGTGACACGTTGTATAAGAGCTTTGTCTTACCTTGTCCGATCAAACTCTAACAGCCGGTTCCTGTGCAGTAGCGCCGCCTCCCAGCCCTTGGGCCGGCTCCACTCCATCAACCTTCATTAGTTTCGCACTCTGTGACACGTTGTATAAGAGCTTTGTCTTACCTTGTCCGATCAAACTCTAACAGCCGGTTCCTGTGCAGTAGCGCCGCCTCCCAGCCCTTGGGCCGGCTCCACTCCATCAACCTTCATTAGTTTCGCACTCTGTGACACGTTGTATAAGAGCTTTGTCTTACCTTGTCCGATCAAACTCCAACAGCCGGTTCCTGTGCAGCAGCGCCGCCTCCCAGCCCTTGGGCCGGCTCCGCTCCATTAGAGTCTCCATTAGTTTCGCACTCGCTTTTGTTTTAGCGTTGAGCTCCTTTTGCTCCTCTGGAGTGCATACCTTTTAGAACATATTTTATAAAATCGACAATTGTTGTGAAAAATTTAGGGGTTCCTGTGTATGTACAATCGGATAAGTTGTCGTTGTCACTTTGCAAACAAAATGTTTAGAATGATTTTCTATTGCAATTTTTAAAATGTCCACACACGTTGTCGAGCGCCCAATGCGCAAGAGGCGCACTGTGTTGAAATAGAACTCTGTGATTGGTTCGTTTGTTTTGAGTACATATTAAGTGTGATTGTTTGGCAAAAAAATACAGAAAGGACAGACGTCAAGCTTATATACTAATAGCCCCGGAAATAGGTATACAATTTACAGAGCGACGAAACCGCTCTTGTTAGTGTGCCATACTCTCATTATTTACAGATCCGTGCACCTCGCAGATTTTCAGTGGTGGGGTTGGGAGTGGTTGGGCAACAAAGGGGATGAAAACCGATTGAAGGTATACAATTTACAGAGCTTTGGATTTGGTGTGGTATAATAGCAAGCCAATCATGTACCTAAATCGAATATAACATTGCCAGGCATTTTGGCTGGTGGGAAAGTAGTGCCAGGTGGCATCAAACTTTACCACTTTTTAGCGCACCTTTGTACCGAAGGTGGCTTCGGCCTTATCGCCACTTGACATCAGGTGAGGTGAAAGCCAAGCAGTATTCCGTTGTGCATTAATAAAAAATTTGCTGATGACCAAATTGTAGTAACTCACCAAGTTCCCACAGAAGATGCAAGGCCCAGATCCCTCCTGCTTGCAGACTACTCGACCACAGTACAGGCAGTTGTTGATCAGCTCATGTTTGGACGCCTGGCAATCGCAGTGATGACGCCCTGGGTACCGCAAGTTTTGAGATTTGCTATTATATTAATAATGTGGGAGTGTGAACTCACCTTAATTTGGTAATTAAGGTCTTTACAATTTACGTTTTAAGAAAGTGGCGCCACAGTGAATTTTATTTAATATTGTAATTCTAATACACAATTTTAATAAAACTTTAAGTGGATTTTTAGGGCCCATAGTCTAGTATTTTTAAACGGTATCATTACATTCCCTCGTAGTCACTGCTAGAAGTAGATAGCAAAACTGCTAAAAATGGCCGTTTTTGATACATTTGCTATCTAGTTCTACGAATGACTATGAGGGAATATAGTGATAACTTCTAAAAATACTAGACCATAATCTAAAAATTCCACTTATATCTTATTAAAGTCATTTTCTATTAACAACTTATTAAATAAAAACCTCTGCGGACGCCACTCTCGGTGGTATAAGCTGCTTAAATAAAAAGTTGAGAACATTGGAAGTAAAGGTTGATCTTCTTTACTTATTTTGGTAATAAATTTAACATCTTCATTGGTAATGATGCCAACATATAATCTGAAATCCACAGATTTTTTAAAAGAAATGAAATGGTTTTTCTTAAAGAGTTCAGTGCAGTGCCATATACAATAAATAAAAGGAGATTATTGTCACCTTTTAGTAAAACAACTTGGGCGTTCTTCCCTTCCTGGGAGTAAAGATTGACATATTTCGTTTTCTTCTTAGATTTGGTGTCAGGGTCAACATTTTGGTTTTGAGGAGGTGGCTCCTCAACCGATACAAAGTCTTGTTGTTTCTGCTGCTTACTTTTTGAAATTTTCTTCTTCTGTTTTGGCAAAGAGTTTCCTGTTTAAAATAAAGACAAAATTATTGTTAGTCTGGTTAGGGAGTTGTGTCATCGAAATGGTTTTTTTTTCTAACCTTCTACTATACTCATCAATTTTGTCTAGGGATACAGGTGTTATTTTCATACAAATGAGAAAACTTTGAAGCCTTGGTTCTTCGCCAGCGATTGACCTAGTTGTGATCTAATGATGGCCATCCAGGGAGTGAATGGAGGAGATTCAGATCGCTATACACACCCAACTGATCTGATCAGCATTCTAAAAGATTAATGGGTTTCCAGATCTCCATACATTTTCATGCTATTTTCGCGTTTTTTTTTAAACATGTCCTTTTAAAAAATCTGTGAAACACTAAAACACAGCACAGTACATCACTGGCAGGAAACCAAGGCTTCAAAGTTACCTCGTTTGAATGAAAATAACACCTGTATCCCTAGACAAAGTTGATGTGTGTATTTGCAATCGGTCACCAGACCAAAGTACAGGCTAGTCATAACCTACAGAAACAGCTCAACGAAACCTACAAGTGGCTCTGCAAATGACATATTTGTGCAAGTGCTACCAAATCACATAATGTCACTTTTGCTTTGAGAAAAGGAAATTGCGCCCCGGTTGGTCTTGGTAGCGACACCTTACCACATCGAAATGGTGGCGACACTTTCTCTGTTAAATTAATATATTATTCGAAACTGTCCCCCTACTTCGATAGGAATTGACGAGATCGAGTTCACATCAGGATGGAATAAATGACAAAAAACTGTTATTTTGGTACATTGGAACCGGTTTCCATTGGACTGTTTTGATGCTTAATCAATACCAATTCGATCTCAGATTCTTGATAGCGTTCGGGAGTACCCTCCCTGACCCTAATCCAAATAATAAAGTGTAAAATTAACCATATACAGTACGAGGCATGTATCTTGAATTTTTTTCGACGGAGAGGTGATAAACCCGCGCCCTTCTTTCACCGCTACGCATGCCCAAAATACGCATTCCGCGCAATCCCCACCCGATATCAAGATATAGGTATGCCTCGTACTGTACCAGCTTTTGTAAGTCAAACTCAAGACTCTACAATTCTACATCAAGAACTTGGTGGTCAAATGTAAAGGTCTTTTCGTTGTTATATTTATCCACACGAGTTGAGGATTTTAGATAAAAGAACATACCTCTGGCAGGGAACTTCCGTTTTGATAATTCCGACACAAAATTCTTATGTTGTGGATTATCAAAGTCGAGCAAAGTTTTCAAGTATTCTTTTAAATCAGCTTCATTTTCAATTGAAAGTATGTAACTGTAACACAAAATCATCATTTAATTTACACAATTCCAATAAAGTACCTACCTATTGTGAAATATAAAAACTGAATAAGTAGTAAATCCACCGTATCAAATCTTCAGGCACTTCGAAGTCTAAAATTCTTGATAAGCCTTCTGATATCCACTGCTCCATTCTTTAGTTTAGACTATAAAGTTGTGCAAGACAGCGCAGCAAATAAATAAATAAAAGAATATAATTATTATGCCAACAAACTACAAACACACGTTTTTTTACTCATGTGCTACAAATCAACTTTGATTGAAGTAGGTAGCTACCTAGCAAACAGTGTTGCCAGTGGCCGATAGTCAAAAGTAACACAAGACTGCTCAAAAAGTAACATTTTCACGAAAAAAGTAACATTTTCTTATTTTATGTAGAAATCGACTCTACTGTATTATGGCATTTTAATACGATTATTGATAGCACGTACAACTAGTTTTTTTACATTCTCTTTGACGTACAAGTCGACAACAAACAAACTAACCACAGTGGTTGGTTTGTTTGTTGTCGAGTGCCGTACCGTAAATTGCCCTTTCTGCGCCCTGTGCGAGCTTCTATAACCCTACAATTTTTTGGGCCATAATAAATGCCCAATTGTCAGGGGTGGCCTGAAGCAAGTCTATAGTAAAGAAATCGGCCACTAAGCGCGATTTTTAGTCAAGTTCATCAACTAATCTTGTAATCTTGCTTGTTTATAGCAAAGAAAACGGCCGCGCAGCGCGATTTTTGGTCAGTTTCATCCAGATAACTTTGTAATCTTGCCTGTTTATAGCAATAAAACGGCCGCGCAGCGCGATTTTTTGTCAGTTTCATTCACTAATCTTGTAATCTAGCTTGTTTATAGTAAACAAAACGGCCGCGCTGCGCGATTTTTGGTCAGTTTCATCCAGATAACCTTGTAATCTTGCCTGTTTATAGCAATAAAACGGCCGCGCAGCGCCATTTTTAATCAGTTTCATTCACTAATCTTGTAATCTAGCTTGTTTATAGTAAATAAAACGGCCGCGCAGCGCGAGTTTTAGTCAGTTTCATAATTTCATTCAGTCAGAGCGATAAAGTAATGTACAAGGGACTTGGTGTTGGTGGACCAATTATTAGCTAATACTTTGGAAGAAAAATATTTTTTCTTCCATTGCATTAGACGTTTTTGGTGATACTGGCATGCACGTATGTGTTGGAACGAGCACTAGGGGCGCAGGGGGAACATATCAGGAGCAAACCGAACAAATAATTAGTCCAAGTCTGGCCATTCTTGCGCCCCCCTATCGATCGATCTATTGCGAGTCTATGCCCTGTGCCTGAGCACCGGTAGCACCACCTCATTTACGGCACTGCGGCAACCACTTCACAAAACTCCACTATTCTGCTTCAAACTTTCGGTTGGTTGAAGATTATTTAAAAAAAGTTTTGTCTTCAATCGAAGTTCGTGCTATTGCTATGTTCCTCATTCTTCAAGTGTGAGAATGAGATGGAAAAAGAAAAAAACGACAGACGACAAGACGGCCCAAAATTAATAAGTGTGTGTGCCACACGAACGAAAACTTCCTTTGGTGCGTTCTGTCTCACGATTATTTTTTGTTTGCTGGAAATATTTGAGTATTTTTGATTAAGTTTCAAAAGTAACGTAAAAGTAACATTTTGAGTTGTGTAACATGGAGGTAACATAATGGTGTGTCCCCACTTAGGTTCGCGAACCTCCGCGCTCCGCGAACCTGCAACAGTGCGCCCTAGCAAACATTTTATTTTCACTTTGGTTATAGTGTGTACGTGTGTGAACCAGGTTCACATACATGTTCGCACACGTACACACTATGGCGCACTGTTGCAGCACAGCATAAACAATTTTTTTGGTGCAGGTTCGCGGAGCGCGGAGGTTCGCGAACCTAAGTCGGTACCCACCCTGAGAAGGTCAAAAGTAACACAAAATGTTACAAAAGTAACATTCTGGCAACGCTGCTAGCAAAGTAGGTTAAAAAAATCAAAACAGCTGACCACCTGACTTTGACAATTGACAGCTGGGAAACGTCCGAATTGTTCGTTTCATCGAAATTGAAGCACTTTTGATGAACCATCCAAGGAAATGAGCGGTTTTCTGACAGCAGAGAATTTTAGTATAATTTTATGTCGATAGATGGCGCTACTTCAAGTAGGTAGATTTTTTAATTATTATTACCCACTAATGGTCATATTGGTCATAGAAAAGTTCTTCGTAACACGTCAACGGACAACCAATGCACAAAGCAACAAACTACATACTCAACAAACGTATAATAAAAAAGTAATTACAATTCATATTTTTCATAAAACGCTACCTACTTAGATCAACGACATCTAGTTCATTTTATTAACTACTTTCTTAGGGTTCCGTAGCCAAAATGGCAAAAAACGGAACCCTTATAGATTCGTCATGTCTGTCTGTCTGTCTGTCTGTCTGTCTGTCTGTCTGTCTGTCCGTCCGTATGTCACAGCCACTTTATTCCAAAAGTATTAAGACTACATAGTTGAAACTTGGTAGGTAGGTGTATTCTGTGAACCGCTTTACGATTTTTACACAAAAATTAAAAAAATAAAAGATTAAGGGGGGGCTCCCTATACATGGAACTGAAACTGAAAATATTTTTTTCATCAAACCAATACTTGTGGGGTGTCTATAGATAGGTCTTTAAAAATGACATTGAGGTTTTTAGGACTGTTTTTTTTTCAAAGTCAACCGTTTGAAAGATATATGCCGCCAAAGTGCTAAAATGTGTGTCCCCCCCCTTTAACTTTTAAAGTAAGAGGGTGAAAAATCTAAAAAAAATAGATGCTATAGATCTTAATAAACCCTTTCAACGAAAATTGGTTTGAACGAGATACAGTAATTAGTTTTTGAGATATAGTACATTTTCCAAAACCGCAAATATAACTTTGTCATTCATACAAACACTGTGAAAAACAAAGTTACTTTTTCAGACGAAAAATGCTAGCGGTATTAAAATATGGTATGGTATAATGTACCTACGGAATCCTACTGCGCGTGGCCCGACACGCACTTGGCCGGTTTTTTACTTATACTGCCTTTTGAAAACCGCTCATTGTAAATACTACGAAGTACTTACCTATATGCCTAAGATGCCTAAAGCCTTAGAGCATACCAAGGAAATTGTAAATAGGTACTTCGTACAACGAAGTATTGTACTTACAATTTCCTTGGAACCATCTAATATTATCTGCTTTAGGCTTAGAGCATACAGAATGCTCTCGTTCTGTATGCTCCAAGGAAATTGTAAGTACTTCGTTGTACGAAGTACCTACTAACTATTTCCTTGGTATGCTCTAACTGTCTTATTCAGAGTGCGTTCGTTAAACTAGGGCCAAAGTTAACATGGCGTTAGACTGCGGACTAACGCCATTTTAGCGCAAATCGTATTCAGAGTGGCAGTTTAAGGTTTAGTCCCACCGTTTAAGGATTAAAAAGTGCATTGTGATTGGTTTACAAGCATTAAACCAGGTTTTGTTAGAACAGTCTTGCACCCCAGTTTTGTGAAACATCTCTGAATAACACAGTATGGCTTTAGGCATCCAATACACAGTAGGTTTTGCTGTCAGTTTAACCACAGTCACGTCACGGCTGTGCTGTGACTGACGATTAACCTACCCTGTAATGGGGTGACTGATGGTTGCATGAAGTTGATTTCTTCTTTCTATCAGTCAGTCAGTCAAACATAATTCATGACTGATGGAATTTGACTGACGCTTGCATGAGCATGTAATGGCTGCCTTAAGCCCGAAGTACACATTGGGCCAACGCCTGGCCGCGCGCGTTGGGCCAACGCCCGCGGCCAGGGCATGTCACTGTTTACACGTTGGCGCCAACTCCCAACATACCGCCAAGAAGGTCTTTACACGTTGGCCCAACGCGCTCGGCCAACGCGTTGGGCCAATGTGTACAGCGCACTTTAGGCTCTGAAAGAACAAGCGTACGCAGCGACATCTACAATTGGTTTTGCGTTGCTATCCCCATTATTTGAGTGAGAGTGGCAAAATTAATTGAAACACCAATTTGAAAGGCCATCAGCGCCTCTGGAAATTATTGTTCTTATTGTATATTTTTATTGAATTTTTTGTAATATTCTTTATTTAGAACAAAGATATTAATAAAAACTAATAAATCTAAATAAAAACTTAAAAAAAATGCTACCTGAGAGGTATGAACTCGGTATTCGTCGGATGATGTTATGAAAGTTGATGGATATGATACAGAGATGACGCTACTTTTTTGGACCATTTGCGTTGTTCTAAGAGGGAGATTACACGATCATGCAGACTGATGGGAGACTGATCGGAAGCTGATGCAATACTGCCAACTACACCATTTAAATATTGCCAACTGCACCATTTTTTCTAAAAATGGTGTAGTTGGTAGTATTGCATCAGTCTCCCATTAGTATACATGATCGTGTAATCTCCATCTAAATGTGCCCCCCCCCCTCTGAAAAATTCGTCATTGGCCCCCCCTGGAGACTGGAGAGTGGTTTGATCATGTTTTTGCAAAAACCAACGTCCACGTTGAAAAAAAATAATCAAGGAATGTAACAAAGAAGAAAACCTTTATAGAATGTATTAAATACCATTTGTTGAATGTATGAAATTCAAAGAAGAAAACTTTTATAGAATGTGTTAAATATATATGTAGAACGTCCCTCGGGCGGCGTGCCAGCGAATCAATCACCAAAATATTATCATGACTCGACTGACTCGACTCGGACCACCTCGGACTGTGTTGTATGTATTGTACTTGACCAGAGTTGCCAACCTAACAGATTTCCCATTAGATTTAACGGATTAGGGTCAGGCACTAACGGGAGACTGTGTAGATTGTAGACGGGAGAGAATGCAAAGTTGGGGAAACGATGCGGTGATGAGCTGAGAGTGGGGCAATTTGGAGTTGGGCAATGGAATGCCAGAGGCCAGATGCTGGCCGACTTTATGCAGAAGGAGAACCTCTTTATAATGAATACTCCTTCTTCAGGAAGCCGGAAAGCCGGATGTGGACCTGGATGAGCCCAGCCCAGACGGTACAGTCAGAAATGAGATAGATTTTATCATGTCAAGATGGGGAGCGATCACCGATTGGTACGTGGCACGTGGCACATTAAATATCAACCCAAAGCTGGAAAGATGTCGACTGATAAAATCTACGCTCCGACCATTACTAGACCATACTCAAAACCCCGAAAGCTTTCAACTCGAACTCCAAAACCGCTTCGAAGCCCTTGAGAACAGGATAGGTGTGGACGATCTAAACAACATGGTGGTGGATACTGTCCGTACGGTAGGGTCTTCTTTAAGACCCACCATCCCAAGCTAAAGAAACTCTCCAACCACGCACTCCTACTCATGGATCAGAGATGTGAAATAATTAATGGGCTATCGGCAGCTCAATAGACAGATATCTAAGTCTTTGACGAGCGACCTTCGCCAATTAAATACGAATCGTATTAAAGAGGCTATCGAGCGGAATAAAGGCTCTAAAGTGTTCGCGAGAGATCTGTCTATTGGGCAAACCAGATGACGAAGCTGAAAACTGACAACTTCAGTTAGGCAGTTATATTCCACGCAGGCACCTGTTGAAAGCAAAGACTCCAAAGCCAAGTTTACCCAACACTATACCCAAGATACCCCGGACGTTAGCCTGTACGAGATTAGTATGGCGTTCAAACAGCTGAAAAACAACAAGGCGGCGGGTGACGATGAAATCACTACAGAGCTTCTGAGAGCGGGCAGTAAGCCGATACTTAAAGTCCTCCAGAAGCTTTTCAATTCCGTCATCGTCGAGGGCAGAACGCCGAAGGCATGGAACATAACTGAGAGGTGATTTTGTTCTTTAAAAAGGGTGACAAGTCCCTCTTAAAGAACTACAGACCCATCTCACTTCTGAGCCATGTCTATAAGTTGTTTTCGAGAGTCCTTACGAATCGTCTCGCTCGCAAGTTTGACGACTCCTTTCCTACCTCCCGAACAAGCCGGGTTCCGAAAAGGCATTAGCACCATAGACCACATCCATACGCTGCGGCAGGTTATCGAAAGACCGAGGAGTATAATCTGCCACTATGCTTGGCGTTCGTGGACTATGAGAAAGCCTTTGATTCGATTGAAACCGGGGCGGTGCTGCAGACTCTCCAAAGGTGCCAAGTGGACTATAGGTATATCGAGATGTTGAGGTACTTATACAAAAATGCCACCATGTCGATCCGAGTACAGAACCAGGGGCCCTATTTTTGAATTGCTCGGCTGGTGTCGAGCGCTCTTTTCTACTGATTTTCGTTCGACATCACATTCTTTTGAGTCATATGTCGAACGAAAATCAGTCGAAAAGAGCGCTCGACTGGAGTCGAGCGATTAAAAAATAGGGTCCCTGAGCACAAATCCTATACAACTGCAGCGTGGTGTGAGACAGGGAGACGTTTTTCTCCGAAACTGTTCACAGCTGCGTTGGAGGACATCTTTAAGCTCTTGGACTGGAAAGGACTCGGCATCAACATTAATGACCAGTACCTAACACACCTTCGTTTTGCCGATGATATAATACTTATGGCTGAGACCATGGAAGACCTGAACACAATGCTCGAAGATCTCCGTAGTGCTTCCCAAAGAGTGGGTCTCAAGATGAACATGGATAAGACGAAAATTATGTCAAATGGCCATGTTGTACCCTCTCCAGTTCATGTTGGGAACACTACACTACACTTGAAGTTGTTGACCATTACGTATACCTAGGACAGGCAGTCCAGTTAGGTAAGTCCAACTTTGAGAAAGAGATCTCTCGTCGAATCCAACTCGGGTGGGCAGCATTCGGGAAGCGTCGAAAAATCTTCGCGACCGACAATCTGGTGAAGGTCGCGGTAAGCCACTGGATGCGGGCAACGCAGGACCAATCGTCGTGGAAATCCTTAGGGGAGGTCTATACCCAGCAGTAGGTGTCGTGTGGCTGATATGATAATGATGACTAACGGGAGAAAATATATTTTGAATTATTGACGGCTACTGTACGAGGCATATATCTTGAAATCGGGTGGGGATTGCGCGGAACGCGTATTTTGGGCATGCGTAGCGGTGAGGAGCGCGGGCGGCGGGGGAGGGGCACGCGCTATTGGTCGCTCACAAGAGCACATGTGCTAACTTATCCCACTACGTCGAAAAAATTTCAAGATACATGCCTCGTACTGTAACAGATTTATTGACAGGAATAATTTTGACTATAATTAATCATTTTTCAAATATTTGTGTACTAGTCATGTCATGTTTGGACGTTTTCATCGTATTGAATGGGGTAAAATCAAAATATAAGGAAAAAAAGTGCAGAAAATGTGATCAATACCATTTAAAAATACATTTTGGTATAAAAAAAAAGGAAAGACATGCTACTCATATGATTCACCCGATGAAATAATCAGTATTTTAATTGACGTATTTCATTGACGGAAAACTATATAATTTTGACGGATTTTAGACGGAAAATATACCAACTTGCTTAGCGGAATTCAAAATGTCTTGTTGGCAACACTGTAATTGACAATTTGACAGACGTTCGTTCGTCCTGTCTGTCAATTAGTAATCTGTGATTGACTGTCGTATCTGTAGCTTGCTACAAATTAGTAATCTGTGTGTCTGTCCATCAACATTTTGTTTTTCCGAAAATTTAGATTTTAGATTTAGGGGTAATATCCTAAAAGGTTGGTTAAACTACTTATACATTTTCTTTTGTTTATATTAACTCCCAAACTTCTTTTGCTATCTAGTCACAATCGTGAATGACTGTTTGTTGTTTACGTAATTTTCGTAACCTCTCACTCTTCCATAAATGAATGCACTAAGCTTTCTTTAGGTACTGTCTGATTCCAGGTTTGAATCATGTCTATTTCTCCGTTCTTTCGGTCCCCGTTTACCGATTTGACGGGTGGTATCATCTCGCACCAGATGTTGGGAAAATGTCAGAAGGAAGAAGCTCGCTACATGGAATGCTTGGAAGCTTACGGTCTGGACCGAGGCCGAACCAAATGCGCCCAGATGTTTGAGGACTTCCACGAATGCCAGACGATGACCAAACAGTTTAAGAGATTTGCAGTTAGTGCATTTTTAAATATTTTTAAAATTAATTTACTATGCGAGCCAAATAAGAATAGTACGGTCTAACTGCAATCTTGATCTTTGTTCCTTTTCTTGCACATCCTCCACCCTGAAGTGGAAGCGAAACACAAACAAATATGACTTTTTTGTTAGTACTATTCTTAATTGGCTCGCATAGTACTTAGAATAATAACACCTAGAAGCCGAGTCCTTGTATGTAAAGTGAAGCAAAAAAGTTTTTAGATTATATTATCCTTCATATGTTACCTAATCGTAACTAAAATCAAATAAAATAGTAACTAATCCTCTAAAGGGAAATTGAAACTTTCTCATTCTTATAGGTATGATTAGGTAATGTATGAAGGATAAAACTCTGATAACTGGGCCATTTTGGCTCAGTTTTATTTGCCTCACTTTTGACAGTGCACTTTGTATGGAATTATTGTTCTAGGTTGTTATTATTCTAAGATTATTTACAAAATTATACCTGACTCCGACTCAATATTGCTCTTAATCATGTGCCTATCCACAAAAATATAATATAATAAATCTTATATATTTTTAAAACAATCTATTTAATAAGCTTTTTTCATAAGTTGGTTAAAAAACTTTTTGGACATTAATTTAACATTTTATTAAGTCATTAAACTTGGCCTCAAGTTTTGTTTGAAGTGAATGTGCGCTTTTATAATTCTCGACGGCCCGGCACGGCACGGCCCGGCACGGCACGGCTCGGCACGGCAGCGGCGACACCGAAAGACGCTTTTATAATTGCTGCCGTTGCCGGCCGTTGGATGTTCAACACAGAACACTCATAGCGAAGAAGTTACTATTTGTACATTGTACAGTAGTGTCGTGGTACCTACTTTTTACTTTAGAATAATATAAAGAATAAAAGTTGACCTTCTCTCTCTAGATATTTGTTATCTTTATAATTATTTCATAAAATAATAGTTTACCAATTATACAACGTGTAACAGAAAGGAGGTATCAACTCGAAAGGAAGTCAATGTACTCGTGAATCTGAACATTTCCACCAGAAAAAGATTTCAAATCGAAAATACAATTTTGGACTCTCCATAGAAAATTTGAATTTGCCGCCAACATTTTATATAGGGAGGGACATTCAAAAAATTTTTTTGTCTGTTGGAAGTTTCACAAGTACATTGACCTCCTCTCGGGTTGATACCCCCTTTTTGTTACACGTTGTTTAATGATTATATTACAATGTAGGTAGGTAGTAGGTACTTACTTAAATGATAAATAAATCTTTTAAAAATCAAAGAATATATTATATGTAGCTGGTTTTCATTACGTACCTACTTACCAAGATAGGTAGGCATCTACACAACACATTATTTAATTAAGTAGGTAACTACCTACTTAAGTAATATCTAGGTAATTATTTGTTGAGATAGGTAACAATATTTAACTTTGGTAAGTCCCCTATTAACGGTGTTTTCACTGCTGTAAGTACCTAGATATCTTTCCGATCAGTATCGAAATAACTGTTTGTCGGAATATTACCTATTTGTTGATTTTGATGTTGTTTGTTTCCACTATCATACATAGGTACATGGCATACCAACAACAACACATTAACGATATTACGCTAATATACTGGTTGTGCCCTTTATACACGCTGTATATTCTTTGCTCTGGACTCACACTCACACATATGAATCCTTGTAGCTACGCACTACATCGTAAAAGTTCGACGGCAGCGTAGGATTTGGCCGGCACGGCACGGTTTGCCGGTGCCGTTGAGGAAATATAAAAGCGTCTCCATATGATTCCATACATTTCACTTCCCTGTTGTGCCGTTGGACGGCTGCCGGGCGGTGCCGTGCCGGGCCGTTGAGAATTATAAAAGCGCACAATAGAAAAGAAGTATATTTTTTCCTAAAATTTCATTATTATTCACTAGATAAAATAATTGCAACTTAATTAAAGATCTACTAATTCTTCTTTAGTATAAAAATCATTGAATAAGTATGTTTTATTTTAATTTCAGGCAATGCGAGATGAAAGAGATAGGCAAATAGCAGAAGGAAAACTAAAGGGAGACGAGAAATATCTTAACCCAAGAATTGACAGCTACTAAATTCATATTTTAGTCAAACATACATTATACACATAGTTACTGATTTTGTTGTAATTAAATAATTATTTATACATAACATTTATTTCCTTAAACATTAATTTTATTCAATTCACCTTTTCTGAAATGAGTGAATTAACTTTTTAATGTAAGGAGAAATAAAAACCACCCATGAGTAAATTTTCATAAGTTAAAACAAAACTAGATAATTATTTAAAAAATATCTTTTCTTCCAGCTATGCTTTAATTTCATCACAATCACACTAAAAACTCAGTACAAAGCGAGTCTTAAATTCTCAAGAGTTAGAGAAGAGAGAAGTTTTTTTTAATCGCACCAAAAGGTGCCAATCTCAATCGATTAGCTCTATCAATTACATTTTTTGCCAGCCGATATCAATACTTTTTTTACGTACGTATTATTCGTTTCTATCCTACTTGTTCCAAATTTAAAAAATGATTGCTGCTAACTCTGATTTAAAAATGAAAGAAATTTAAAAAAGTGATTTGGCGGAAACTTTGTTAATTTTGCTTGACAATATTTTTGGAAACGATAAAGTGTGATACTATCTAACAACAAATGTAACAAAAAAATATAAATTCGCCCAACAAAACTCTTAACCTTACGTTTAATAATTGTTCAAGCATAACTTTCAATAGCCAATAAAACATTCTTAGTTTTGTACAAAAATAATCAATAATTTATAAAAACCGGCCAAGTGCGTGTCGGGCCACGCGCCATAGGGTTCCGTAGTTATCTTATACCATACCATATTTAATACCACCTATCATTTTTCGTCTGCAAAAATAACTTTGTTTTTTACAGTGTTGGTATGAATGACAAAGTTATATTTGCGGTTTTGGAAAATGTGCTATATATCGAAAACTAATTACTATATCTCGTTCAAACCAATTTTGGTTGAAAGTGTTTATTAAGATCTACAGCATATATTTTTTTTTTTATTTTTCACTCTCTTATTTCAAAAGTTAAAGGGGGGGGACACACATTTTACCACTTTGGCGGTGAATATCTTTCAAACGGTCGACTTTGAGAAAAAGTTGTCTTAGGAACCTCAATGTCATTTTTTAAGACCTATCTATAGACACCCAACACGTGTTGGTTTGAAGAAAACAATTTTTTTCAGTTTCAGTTCCATGTATGGGAAGCCCCCCTTAATCTTTTATTTTTCTTATTTTTGTATTAAATTCGTTAAGCAGTTAACAGAATACATCTACCTACCAAGTTTTAACTGTGTAGTATTAATACTTTCGGAATAAAGTGGCTGTGACATACGGACAGACAGACAGACAGACATGACGAATCTATAAGGGTTCCGTTTTTTGCCATTTTGGCTACGGAACCCTAAAAACATGGGTGACCCAGGGGACAATTCGTTCCCAGCAATCCCAGCATTGTTTTTTTAAGAAAAATAGGGGTGTCCCCTGTGTCACCTTCGTTTTCCTAAAACTCACATTAAAAATTTCATGTCTTAAGTTTTCTTATAAAATAATCAGCTGAGACTATTTGTAACTATACAGATTAACTTATATAATAATAATGGCTCACATAGATATTTAAGAAATGCCGCAAAACAACAAAAAGTCACCCAAATAATTAATCCAGTAACAATAATGTTAAATTCATTTGTTATTTTTAGTAAAGAAACCAACCAAGAAGGTAAATTTTTATGACTATTTCGAAAAAGGTTTATGTAGTAAAACTTATTGACAAGAACTGACAAGAATGACACTTGGTAAGGTTGTCAAATGTGACGACTAATATAAATAGACACAAAAACACAAATTACAGAAAACAAGCACTAGTGATTACTTCCTATAATAAAACAAGCTATTTTAGTAAATCATAGTGTATTGAACGACATTCATTTGTAATGACGCAAAGTCTTTCCCCATTCTTTCGTTCCCCTTTCACGGATGTGACTGGCGGCATGGTGTCCCATCAGCTACTCGGCAGATGCCAACAACATGAGAAGCTGTTGATGGACTGCTTGGAAGCATACGGGTTGGACCGTGGAATGAAGAAGTGTACTAAATACTTGGAAGATTTCAAGGAGTGTCACACGTTATCCAAACAATACAAGAGGTTCATTGTAAGTAGCAAAAAACTTTTATGAAACTACAATCAACAGTATCACAGGTAGGGTTGCCAACTCTTGAAAGAACCAACCCAGGAGGATTTTAACAAATCGGGGGGTGAGGAGGGGAGAGATCGGCATACGTGACTCACTCGCGACTCGAGACGAACTGCCCTTATTTAAAGCAGCAATGTAACTGCGGTTCAATCAATTTCAATCGAGAATTATAAGCAACAGAGTAACGTAATCAGCCCCCCTACGCCGTCATTCTCCTCGACGTAAAATTGTCATGATTGGTTGCAAAAATAATATAACTTATGCTGCTACACGCTACACGTCTGGGACCTATTCTCGTCACTGCAGACGGGGACTGATATCTATGAAAATATGTCGATGGGAATGACTGCGTTCAAAACACCCATGGATTAACCGTGGAGTGGGAGAAGGAGCATCGCAGAGCGAAGGCGGCACATTTAATTTTGTTAATTTATGATAGTAACTTACTTTTAGAAAAAACCGGAGATATTATTGTATCCCGGGAGCTCGGGAGGTTAATCATTATTACCGGAGTCTCCCGGGATTTCCGGGAGGGTTGGCAACCCTAATCACAGGATAGGCAAATCGAATAGGTAGGCACCTACAGCTATCTATGCAGTTTGGAAACCATGTGCTCGAGAGGGAGATTACATTATCAGTCTGGCGCCAGTCCATTCCATCTTCAGTCTGGTACAAATTTTGGATCATCAGTCTAGATAAAATTCAAAGTCTATACAGACTGATGGAATGGACTGGCGCCAGGCTGATCGTGTAATCTCCCTCTTAGCGACTAGACACAATGCCGAAATTACGCGACCGAAGTTCGGCATGATTACGCCTGCAATGCTACGAGTATTTGAATCACTGAAGACAGATGCCGAAATTACGTTGCGTTTTTTTTTCATATTTGCCGCCGAACTTCGGTCGCGTAACTTCGGCATAGTGTGTCTAGACACTAAAGTTAAAATAAGCGCAAAAGAATAACTTAAAGCGACGACATTGGCTTGCTCCTAATAAAATACAAAAGGCAAATACGAAGATCGGTGTCTTTACGTCCAGCTCACTTCACCTTATTTACTTACATGCTAATGCACATGCGTGGCTGAACTAAAGTGTCAATGTGTGGTAATAGCACAGTGTATATATTTTAATATAAAATAGATAAGTGTGGATAATGTAGAGGCGAAAGATCTTTTTATCTCACAAAAGAAATATACATAATACTGGGGTGTCCCAGAAGTAAAGAGATCAAATAAATTATTATTTTTTTGCACAAAAAAATAAATGAAAACTGTTCAGTTTAATATACAAATTAACGTTAATTATAGGAATTTTATCAATCTTAATTATATTTGCTCGATCAATGACTTTGCAGCCGATTTTTCTGAAATTAATAAAATAAGATAAGCAGAGGCTTATCTTTTACTGCTTTTCAGCTTTTCTTGAAGCTGCGGCTACCTCTTTTGGTTAATCTCACCGATCTATCTATGTTTGAAAAATGTCAATGTTTTTGGTTTTTCTGCATACTTCTTTCATTATCATATTGTCTAAAAAGACAATACCCAAAACTTATTGATACTTAGAGCTAAAAGGAACATAAGCATTGTTTGGTTAGATTAAAATAAATTCGACATTAAAAAGTTGCAAATTTTGAGTGAACGTGATTGGCAACTTTTGACACGTTTCCTGATCTTTAACTTATTTGGGGGTGGTAAATTTCACAAAGGTTTTTAAGCCTAGCTATCGAACTATAAATTTACATCCACATTTGATTAAGATATGTTTCCTATATCCACCGTAATCCTCACTGATGTTGAAGGTGCCTCCACAAAAACCTTTTTTCCCGTATTCATATTTCGATTAGTTGCTATTGTACATCACCTTTCCGAAATCTTTTTAAAATTAGTCTAACTCGTTTCTACATAAGGTATTATGATTCTGTAGATATTATTCTTGTAGCTTCTTATTGAATAAAATTATGAACTGTCGCCGATTTCTCATTACGTCGATAGTTATGAATAACATGTTTGAGCAAACGATTCTTAATTGTCTCGTTTCAGTTTCGAAAGATAAGCAGAAATTTATAAAACCCCACTATTTGTACAAATTAGTTGTCAAACCCGTGGTTAAAATGGTAACTTTTTTTCCTTCTTCCTTAACTTTTTTTGTAACCAGTATGAACATTGAATATAGTCTCTACTTCTGGGACACCCTATATACACCTTCGAGTAGGTACCTATAGCAAATAATCAACACGACAACAGCTGCAAATCACATTTTAAAAAGTTTAAAAACTTTAACATTTTAACATTACCTTGCTTATACATTTTAGAAATGTGTAAGTATAAGAAAAGATCCAAATATTTACACCATAAGCATTAAGTATTATTAGCTACAGACTATAGGGTTAAAAACAAACATTTTGACTGTAAACTTTTGTACCACAACTGTCAATAATATAAGTTATTATGAAACACTTTATTACTTTTCAGGCAATGCGTGATGAACGAGACAGGCAGATAGCAGCTGGAATATTAAAAGATGACAAAAAGTATCTTAATCCTAGAATTGATAGTTATTGAGCTTTTATGAATTACATAGTTACAAATTAAATGAGCGATATTTATTTAACAATAATTGTCTTATTGATATTGTAGCAAATTGGAAAATTTTAAAATGCGAAAGTTTAATAAAAAATACGCATTTCGTACATATAAGTAGACTAGACTAGAGGATCCAAACTGCGAAATCTCAACGATTTGAATAAATCGAATGTTCGCAACCTTCAAAATAATTTTAGCATGTGTAAGAATGGACTAATATTATTTATTTTTCTCAACTCAAATTCTGTTTATGATTTCATGCGCATGATTTCGGCTCAATAACACTTAATTATGTATCTTTATGTAGAGGTAGGTACGTATTTCAATAACTATTTGAGTGGCTATGATCAACACCTTTTTTTTGTGACTCCTGCCGAGTCACGGCCGGTCGGACGATTTTTTGTTCGGAATTTTGGCGCCAAACTACTTTATAATCAATCATTAGTGTCCTACACGATCAATAAGGAATCAATTTTTGTAAATTATTTATATCTTGCGCAGTTTCATAGATCAACGTGACTTGTTTTCGAGCCGCGGCGGCCCCGCTCGATGTCGACAAGCTCTTGAAATTCGTATTTATTTATGAGGGGCCTGAATAGGTGTAAATGTAACGGAAACACATGGGATCTGTTGCCCGTTTTGGATTTTAACACGATTCCATATTCCTGAACGTTTTTAGTTGTCCTAAAAAGGTAATATTTTCATCAAACATAGGTATCGGTTTAGTTTAGCAAAATGTCACATCACTTAGCGAAATTCATTTCGGCGTAACGGTTAGAAGTCAGTCTTACAGATTTTTTCCGTGTTCCATGCCTAGAACCTTAGAGCATACAGAACGAACCTACGAACAAAGACTAGAACCGCAGATTATAAAAAATTGGCAAACTTACCAATTTTTTTACTCTTACCTAAGGTCCGTATTTATAAACCGCTGTCAACGTTGAGATCATCTTGAGCCGCTCTTCTTATAGGAACAGCATCTCAGGTAGGTATGATCTCAAGATTGCTCTCAACGTTGAGAGCGGTTTATAAATACGAGCCTAAGTGTCGTCATGATTATGTGGAATCTCAATCATACTTCTCGTGAATTTTATGCACAGCACAGATAACATGTTTTGTCTTGAAAATCTACCCCTAGGTAGAATAAATATCCGCCGTCTACCCATAGACGCCAGATATTCATGATTCCGGAACTATGAAGGTGTAAAAACTGTTCGCCTTTATTTGCGACCGAAGGTACACCTATCAAAGTAGGTACCTACGATACGAGTACCTACGATACGAGTACCTACGATACGAGTACCTAGTGATCTTAGGAGTAGGTAGTCGGTTAACAGCTCTGAATTATAAATTAACAAAATAATGCGACATTAGGCGCCCAGTCATTGAAGTTCGACGACCGATTGTGACGAAATATGTCCGAAGGTTGTGTGTGCCACGCCAAGGTAAACACAGATCGGTGCCCTCTGATTAGAACAAAAAAATTAACGAATAAGCCGAACCTTACGGAACTAAAGTGGAGGTCCTCGACCTTATGAGATTTTTGAACCAATAAATGGAATTAATTGGTGTTTTTTATCCAGGGTAGGTCGGCAGGCATCCGGACACAGCTGGATTAGAGGCCGAAGACCCCGATCTCGAACTCTGAAGAATTCGAATTAAAAAGACGATCTATTATACTACCTGCTAGCCTTTAATTAAAGTTAGTTGACAATTTTTATTGCTCGACCTTCTTAATCCCAACATGATAGTTAATTATTTTTTAATTTGTAACATTGAAAAAATTCTATATAATCTGTTTCACCACGAGTATGAATCTACGCCTGAAAAACATGTAGACACTTTTCGTATAGCCACCCTTGGATCTTACCAACCATCCCATTTTTTTTACTTCGTTTAACTAAGTAGGTATTCCTTGTCTTGCGAGAATAATAATACCTAATCCCAAAAAAGTTCTAGTCTGGGTATTTATACCATAAGATTAGGTACGGCCAACCAAGAAAGCAAAAAAAGCACCATGCATGGATTTACAACTAACATAGGTATCGTCGTCGCATCGAAGAAATTTTTCCACGATCTTTACTCTCCATTAACCATTTGTGTTACAGTAGGAGGTAAATTATCACAGAATAGTAAATAGTTTAAATTTTCTTAAAACATGGTGAAAAGTTGCTACAATTTTGTGTGAAGCACAAAGTAAAAGTAGCATGCAAATATAATACGAATTAAGGATTACAAATCAACAGGCGCGGTCGCAGCCTGAAATTTTGGGGGGGGGTCACTAATAATAATAATTGCTTTTCTGTACATTTTTAGAAGCTTTTTCTATGTGACGTGTACGATTTGGGGGGGGGGGGGGTCATGTCCCCTGTGACCCCCCCCCCCCTCGGACCGCGCCTGCAAATCAATGTAATAATATAACTTAATTAATTACAATTATGCAAACATGGCGTAAAAAAAAAAGATTTGCATACGCAAGTTTATTCTCTATGACCGCTTCAGTCACTTTTCGACCCCCAAAGTAGAACAAGTAACTTTTGGCATTTCGTCTACTTTGGTCAACTATTTGACCGACAAGTGATCCGGGCTTGGAAACCTATTAGTTGAATGAAAATTAATCGATTTATTGACATTGACATGTTACTAGGTAGGTATTATTTTTACCCTGATTTTACACCTAATAATTTTATAATGTTAACTAAACTTGAAAATTTGCATTCGTAGTGGAACTTCAAATAAAAATATTACTTAAATTAATATAATTCATAAATGTTTATACTTTAGTAATACCGTAATCTTACAAACTATACTTAGAGGGGAAGAAACTTGCTCCGTGAGAAAGACATGGTGGACGGCTGTCAGTTCTAGCACCTAGGTTCTAGCTTGTCCTAGCGTGTATTATATGTATATACGAGGTATAAGCATGGACTTAGAAAATTTTTCGCTACGCTAGTGTATGGGAATAAGTAAATACGTAGCTCCTAACATTTAATTTTATATTTCCAAAAAAACTCTGTCCCAGGTAGGGTTGCCGACTTTTTTTGCATCAAATATAGTATTTTCAAGATTATTACGTGTAAAAATATAGTATATGGCGAAAAAGTCCAGAAAATATAGTAGGTTGCTGTTTTGACACTAACATTTTCATAATTTATTTAACAACCATAAACACAAGTGTCTAAACAGAAAAATGATTATGTAATTACGCACTTATGTGCATATAAGTTTTATTTTGCTTCATTTGTTTAATTTTTTGACTTGAAAAAATATAGTAGTTTTGCCTACTATTTATTTTTCCAAAAAATATAGTAGGCGTGCCCTTAATATAGTAGGATACTATATTATAGTAGTAGGGTTGGCAACCCTAGCCTCAGGGTCTATGTTTTTATTTTCTTCTATAAAATAATCTTACTTGGGTTCAGACCAAAATGTACAACGATGTTTGTCTAATATTTACACGTATTATTTATTCATACAAACATCGGCCGCCGAAACCTTTTCGATGCCGTATGGTAAAATGACTCCAGCAGACTCGTAAATCATGATGACAGAACGCTCCATAACATAAGTGTGTCGCAGTCGTTATCAGATATTTTTCCTTAAATTATTATGTATTTTTAGTTATAAAAAATAGTAAATAATGATCGGCACTAGTCCCACTAAATATTTGAGAATTAATGCCCTTGACATGCATGCAGGAAAATAAATCCAGCACATTTTAAGAATGAACAACATCATTAAGGGAGGCGAACCAAATATTGGATACGTGCCCAATACTGGATACATCTATTGTAACAGTCTAAAACTACTTTGCTTTCTCCGACAACAGCGCCATAACTAGCTCCATTCGGCTGTCAAAATTCTAAGTGTGTTTTTCGTTTGTTGAACTAATTTTGATATAGTGTTGCAAAGTGTGTTAAACAACGGCAAGTGTATTTATTTGTTGTTATAGGGACATGTATTAACTAGGTACATAGTTATTGCGACGTAATTAACGCTTTTTCTTGATAATTTTGGTAGGTAAAGAGTTCGAGAACAGTTTTCGTAAATGTAGGTACTTAACTCAATACTGGATACCGTGCTACCTTAATACTGGTTATCCAGTATTGGGATACATATAAATTAGTATGTATTTGTACATTGAATTGAACTTTACTTACAACTTAACTATGGGCTTATGAAATTTGTGCTGGGCTAGATCCAGATGACTATGTTTGTGAAAACGTCCCACGGGTTAATTTACCGTATTTGTAGTGTGTCTGTGTATTCCTTATACTGGATATCCCATTTGAGTGTTATGTACCCAATATTGGATATCCAATATTAAGAACACCTACTGTCCAATATAGAGTACATAAAATTATGTCGTTGATTTTTGACATTTGTAAGGAAAAAATCTTTTTTGCCGATTTTGAGTGGAGCTAAATGTTTATTTCTTTTTGTAATGCTAAGATGATTAGATAATTATCTCTATGAGTGTAACTAACAAATGTTTTTTTATTAACTACGAGTATGTTGGTTTGTAAAAAGTATCCAGTATTTGGTACGTCTCCCTTACATTATTCTGATACTTTACAAACTTTTCTTTTTTTGACCGAGTGAGCGCGAAGCGTCTCTGCTACTACAGCTTGGGCAAAATTTTTTCGTAGTTCTTCCAGCTGTCCTTCCGGCTGTCATGTCCGTTTGCTCTCCTCTACAGGTCGCACTTCTCAACCGATTCTCATGAAATTTTGTGAACAGGTTCGATAATTATATAGAATTTTTCAGTCAAACCAGTCAGTTTTTCGAATCTTTTCTGTGTTGTTTGTTCCTAAAAAAATACAATTTGAGCTACTTTTTAAAGTGAGGTCTACAGCTCACGGAGCCACTAAGTAAATACCTAGCAGTTTGTAACGTCCTTCTATCCTTTTGGCAGTCACCACGATACTCTTGGTCTATCGTTTAAATTGTAAGGCAATGAAGCAATTGCTAGCAAATTGAGCATAGTGGTTGTGTCTTGGATCCGAAAGCATAACAACATTCTTGTGATATTAATCTTGTAAATTACAATAATCTACTTTTCTTTCAGCATTATTTCTATGACGGTTCCGTCTGTTCTGATCTGGAAGAGGGGGGATGGGGGACTTTTTCTTTGTTCTGTGGTTCTGATGGATTTTTATTACCTGCTTAGCCTTCTGAGAATCTTTCCTAACAGCTGATTACCATTTATGGCGATCTTTTTTTGTAATCGCTTAAGTCGTATTTAATATTTTTTTAATCTTTTACGATTAGGGAGTTCATAAATCACGGTGTAGGTAGGTACTACTACCTAGTTAGTGCGCCTGCTTTCAGCCACAAAGAGACTCGTGTTTCAACATTGAATATTATGTTCGCCTCAAGTTATAGGTACCTTCGTGCCAAATTTCTAGCTCCGTCGCCTCCAACTGTCTGAACACGAGGCGATCCATAATTTCTCGCAAATTTGTATGGAAAATAGACTCTGCGCGTGCGCAGCAATTTCAGAGAGAGTAGAAGTTTGGACCGCACTCCATAAAGTCAAACCTAAGTATATATTTAGTTTAAACCTTTATAGTTTCGTAGCTTAGCTTTGACCGCGCTCACAGCTTAGCTACGGCCTACGGACGTAGTACATCTCTGGTGGAAGCAGCCTAAAGGTATGATTCCGATGTCTGCAGCACTGCTGCGCGACACTGCTGCGCGACACTGCTGCGCAACAGTGCTGCGCAGCACTGCTGCGGAGCTCGGAATGTAGTCTCATATAAACCTATAGAGGATGTATGGAAACCAGTGGTGTTGCGGCAGCAGTGCCGCGCAGCACTGCTGCGCAGCAGTGTCGCGCAGCAGTGTTGCGCAGCAGTGTCGCGACGCTTTTCCGCTCACTTCAAATTGAGCCTTTCAAACTCAACATTAGGGTTCAATTTGGAGCACACAGCAGCAGTGCTGCGCAGCAGTGCTGCCGACATCGGAATCATACCTTAAAGGTATTCGCACATGAGGCCAACTAGATGCCGTTTCCACTCCGAGTCACAGTACAGCACTAATGTGCGCTGCAATGAAATTACTAAATTTAAATTGTAAGAAGTGTATGATCGACAACGCGTCGGTCATACACTTCTTACATCTGTACTGATCACAGACTGACTTTTACTTATTTTGTGCCTATAAGTACTGTATGGTGAACACTTAGCCCCATCTTACACGGCGCGACTGAAAATAAACTGGTTGACAACTCTAATCACCAATGAGTTGCTAAACAGTCACAGCACTAGTATTTCAATGGCGGTTCGTACACGACGCTACCAATTGCCAACTGGTTTGCAACGCGTCGGCAACGCGTTGGCAACTAATCACTCGCAACCGGTCATGCTGGTCACGGGCAACTGATTGCCAACTGCAACTGGAAACTGAGGTCTATTAACAAAAAAGAATTACGATAGTCGAACGAACTTTTGATCGATTTACTTGATTTTGAACCTTATACATGAGTTAATAATGCCAAGGAGTGGGACCGAACATCGTACGTTTATCGCGATACTTTATCGTAATAGGCGCTTTGTGTAGGTTTTTCAACTAAATTTGGTTGCGTCGTGTGTGAATCTTTGTCACTAACTAGTTTCCAACTATAGTTTCAAACTGGTTTCGTCAGTTTTGAGTCGCCTCGTGTAAGAAGGGGCTTAATCGCAGTGTCGTAGCAGGGGCAGGCAAGGGGGGCGGCTGCTAGGGGCACAAACCTCAGGCGGCGCACTTTGCTGACCCATAGCTAGAAAGTCTGAGTCTTGGCGCGCAAAATTCAAATCTTGCTAGAGGCGGTCATTATCCTAGAAATATGTCGTGGGGCGCAAATTCTAATCTTGGCAGCGGCACTCATGATGACCCTAGCTACGATGCTTAATCATAAACGAAGTAGTCGAGTCGGATCAGCGTTTTCGTCGAGTTGGTGAATTGTGCGAAGGCTTAACTGCCCGTTTATTTCAGTAAGTCAGGTGTGGCCCGTGGTGCGCAGCATGTGCGCAGGCGCAGACAGTCAGTCGCGCCGCACGCAAGGTGACCCGCGGTGGCCGACTGTGAAGGAGACCCGCGCATGCGACTGGTTCACCGCTTCACATTCACACTTTAACATTTTACGAGCTTCCGTTTGCTTAAGAATTTTAAATTAATAAAAAAATCTCTTCCCAAAAAGTTAAACCAAATATCATTGAACAGTTGTGTATCTTTACAATTCCTTTTTCAATCAAAAACATCAACTCAAGATAAAATTATTCCAATTTATTATTTTATTAATTATTCCAATTATGAGACAAGATATAGCTTAGGTTGCTCATTTCGCAGGAGGGTTGCAGCCCGAGCCGTAGGCGAGGGCTCTAGTGTTTTACATACTACGCACGGTGTTTATTAGCTCGGTTTATAGTCCTAAAAGCGATGTATTAGGGCTCACTTTACAAGCAAGTGTGTTGAAAACTCTGCTATTTATTAGTTATACAGTACCTACTTATATATTAGGAGGTCATAACAAATTTGGTAACGATCGCGTAAGTGGCTGACTCTGGGTTCACAGGATGGAGAGGCACTCTCTGATGCTAAATATGTCAGTCTGTTTGCGTGAAGTGGTTTCGTTCTTTTTATATGCACGATGAAAATGTGTAATCGTTACCAGAAAAAAAACGATAAGGTAAATGGCTGACAATAGTACAGCAAGTAAGTACTAGTTGTACTCACGTGACAACGTGAGTACAACTAGTAAGGACTGACCGAAATTCGGTTGCGTTGTACAACTGTGTAAGGTCTGACCGAAATTCGGTTGCGTTTCGTAGGTATAAGCGATTAACTTTTAGTTTGTTTGTAATGTATAAACTCAAAAAATACTGATCCGATTTTGAACATTTTTTCACCTATAGAAAGCTACATTATCAGCGAGTAACATGGGCTATAATTTATTCTCAAAAAAATTATAGCCTTTTTTCAGCCTGCATATAAAAAGAACGCAACTACTTCACGCAAACAGACTGACATATTTAGCATCAGAGAGTGCCTCTCCATCCTGTAAACCCAGAGTAAGCCACTTACGCGATCGTTACCAAATTTGTTATGGCCTCCTAATCTATTAACATGATTATCCTACTTATTCATCACACATAATAATATTACGTCGAAAGAATTATTTTGCTATGCAAAACAAGTAGATAGATAAAAAAAATGTTTACTTCTCCAAACATCATGTAGGTTAACATACTTAGCCTATTCTTCTTCTTTGTCGACTCGGTATTGAATAACAATAACAAAACAAAATATTTTGAATTTATCAATCAAATAAAGTATAAAATATTTTTCGCATAAAGATTTATAAGCCTAGAAGTTTTAATAAGAAAAACTGAGGGCGCAACCAACGCACCACATGCTTTTTAACCGACTTCAAAAAACAAAAAAAAGGAGGTTCTCAGTTTGACCTATATGTATGTATGTATGTTTGTCCGTAATTATCTCGCGTTTGGCTGAACCGATTTTGATGCGGTTTTCAGAAAAGTATTTGTTACACTTAGGAGAAGGTTTTAGTATTTTAACCGACTTCGAAAAAAATAAGGTTCTGAGTTTGACTCGTATTATGTAGGTATGTTTGTCCGCGATTATCTCGCGTTTGGCTGAACCGATTTTGATACAGTTTTCAGAAAAGTATTTGTTATACTTAGGAGAAGATTCCAGTGTTTTGACTGACTTCAAAAAAGAAGGTTCTGAGTTTGACTCCTATGTATGTATGTTTGTCCGCGATTATCTCGCGTTTAGCTGAACCAATTTTGATGCGGTTTTCAGAAAAGTATTTGTTACACTTAGGACAAGGTTTTGGTATTTTAACCGACTTCAAAAAAGGAGGATCTCATCTCATTTTGACCCGTATGCATGATTGTCCGCGATTATCCCACGTTTGGCCAAACCGATTTATCCATTTACCTACCTAGATAATATATCTAATACAGAAAGTACTTACACTAAAAAGGAATAAATAAAAAAATTGTTTTAAAAAACAAAAAACCGACTTCAAAACCCCACTCTACCTCTAAAAAGCAATAAATAATATTGAAATCACTAGATACGCATTATCATTGTAATAAAACACGTCTATTGAAGTCGGGTGGGGCGGTTAGAATAAAAAAAAAGTTGTCCTCCAGCCCCACCCGACTTCAATAGACGTGTTTTATAACAATGATAATGCGTATCTAGTGATTTCAATATTATTTATTGCTTTTTAGAGGTAGAGTGGGGTTTTGAAGTCGGTTTTTCGTTTTTTAAAACAATTTTTTTTTCGTTTTAAAACTTTTGTAAGTAGGTACCTAACATACCTACTTATAGAGTTATAATTCTTTTCATAATCCTTTAGCGGGAAAAATATTTTATACTTTCTAGTCCATTTTTAAGTAAGTAAGTATATATTTTTATTTTAGTCTTTGTTTTAGTTTCTGTACTTTTTAGTCCGTTTTAAAAACCTGTATTTTTCATGTATTTTTAAATTTTTTTGAGAGTTGTGAAATAATATTACCTTTTTTACTTACTAAAAAAATCGACTCACCTGTAGATTCCTGTCTGAGAAGGAATATTAAAAAACCTACCTAGCACAGGTGTCGATACATTTAAATGCAAATACTTGTGAGGTTCTAATTTTATTGTACACAATTTAATGACATCTCGGAAACATCGAATCAGGTGGTGGTGCGATGAGGACCCTCATTTAAATTCCAGTCTCGGCCGACGAACGACCTTTTAAATTACGCTTTACTACGAAAATTATTCGACGGTGAATCATCCGTGATCGTTGTTCCGCTTTTAATTTAATTAAAAGATTAGGTAAGTATATTAAAAATTTACCTACCATGTTAATTTTTGAGATCGTACAGGCAGACCAAAGGAGCTTATGCGTGCACTACAGAATTAAGGATTTGGCACACTGGATGCGTTCTGCGGTCTGCGGTCAGGTCAAAGTGAACGCTGCCCGCATTATGTATGAACAACATTGTCGATCTCTATATATTTTGTATAGATATGCGATCCGACCGTGCGGGCATGATCAAAGAACGCGGAAGAAGGCAGAATGCGTACGGGTAGGTAGGCGGGCAGCGAACAGAGGGCACGGGCAGGTGGGCGGCGGGCAGGGGTTGCCTGACCCTGACTAAGGTTGACTGTTGAGTCACGGCCAGTTTGACGCAACCATATTAGCACAATATTTTCTTCTTCCTCGGTGATCATTGTCTTCGATTAAAACACAAAAGAACTGATCACCACTGATTCACGCAGTCAAATGCCGCTGTTTGCCCTGCCCGCATCGCTGAGCGGTTATTCCCTGCCCTGCCGGACCGCTGACCGATTGCACTGACCGGACCGCTGACCGATTGCCCTGACCGGACCGCTCACCGATTGCCCTGACCGACAATGTTGTTCATACAAAATGCAGGCAACGTTCACTTTGACCTGACCGCAGACCGCAGAACGCATCCAGTGTGCCAAATCCTTTAACTCTGCATTGCCCCGTCCATATATTTGTTCACAATTTCACATATCATATAATATCATACAATCTTTTAAACAACAGAAATAATCAGTTAAACACAAACACTCCTTTTCTGTTTGTGCCTTTTTAATTAAATAAATAAATAGGTACCTACATCGGATAACGAACTTTCAATTAACAAACCTTCAAAATTCAATTAGGTAAGACTAGAGGTCTTTCGAATTAACATACATCCTAGCTTAAGTTAGTACATCGATCAAATAAGGCTTCTAAAATAAATAACGAGGTCAATCAATGCAATATGAATGGTCGATAATACTTAAATGTGAGATATAGACAAGTGGCTGTAACTGCATAACATGCGCTCTAACCATGCTCCGCGGATTATATTTAAATTGCAAATTCACGCGTGCATTCGAAAATATACAATATTGCGTCAAAAAAAAATTGTAAAAAATAACACCCTGTGTAACTAGTGTAGGTACTTTTAATAAACGCGTTATTGCATCATCTTTGAATTATTTATTGAATACTTCGATGAAATAACTAGCGCCTAGTTAATTTTTTGCAGGAGGCCATTGAACTATGAACGACCAACATAACGCATTTAGACATATCGAAGGTCGAAATGAACTTATTGATTGGTGGCGCAAGCGCAGAGTTTATTTATACACCGTTAATATAATTTTAACTTTAGTCTGGAGATAAGTACTATCACAGGTAATTATTTCCGTCATAAACATGTTAAACAATCAAAGTAGTGCAAAGTTCCGACAGCGAACATTGTTTTCTTATCCTGACGCTGATTGTCATTTGTGGTCATTTTTTTTTATTTAAATTAGTTTTTTTTCATATTTGGTCGGTTCGATTCCTGGTTAAGGCAGGTGATTTTTCAAAAATCTTTGAATGCAGTTTGAATTATTTTTAAAATCAAAATGAAGTCTTCTTACAGTAAGTAGGTAATAAAATTTCCTAATTTCAATATTTGAGGTACTTTTCCTTCGTGTGGCAAAGTTTTGGGACACCGTGTATAGGTAGGTCCTGATTTTTAATAAAATAAAAAAAAAACAATTTTAACTCACATTATCGCTTTTTCATATTAGTTGTCTTTTGTTTACCTATCTGAATTTTCTGCATGAGATTTCCCGCGTTTTACGCACGCGCAATAGGGTTGCAAAAGTTTCGCAATACACGTGACGTGAGTCACAAACTCCATACACTTTTATCTGAAAAACTTTTACTCGAACGCAACCTATATTTGCTAATGAAATTAAAGTTTTGTCAGCTATGTTTTTTATCCTACTATATTAGTTATGGATTGAATCCTGCTTAAATATGTTGAAAGAGTAAACAAGTAACTATCGGATAAAATTGGATTATTTTCTAGAAATCGCGGTGAATCATCTTCCTTTGGACCTACTTAAATTTTAATTCTGCGAACTTTTGATTCTTAGACCATTAAAATTGTTACGAAATAATAAGCAACATCAAGAAAAATGCCAAAATATTATGAAATAAAAGGAAAAAATAACTCTTAGATAATTCGTAGAAAACCTCATTAGCACAAATAACATTAAGGTTAAAAAATATGTATATAAATACCTACATTATTAATAAATCAATTCAAAGCATATTCGAAGTGTCATAATTAGGTACTTTAATGTCTTGAGACGAGACAAGGCGGGGTAAACAAGGCACTGCACATCAGACAATTTTAGGGTTCCGTATCCCTTCGGATACGGAACCAAATGGAGCCCTATTACTGTATTTTATGTGTCAGTCTGGTCTGTCGTCCGTCTGTCGTCTGTCACAAAACTCTGAAGCCGTTGAAGCTACAATCTCCATATTTGCACTAAAGATGTGTCATGCTGACCTAAAGCCAGCGTAGAGTATAAAAAAATATTTTAAAATATTTTAGAGGGGGGGATGTTATTCCCATACATATGGAGGGGGGCGTGAAGAAAAATCTTATTTTCATTCGAACATGTAGGGAATTATTGTTTAGGTCTTGTTATGTAGACAAAAATAGACTATATATTTTTTTAAATATTACAAAACAGAGTCATCCAATATTTAAAGTATTTTTAACTTCCCATTGACATATGAACTTAAAATAAACATTATAATAAACATTATAACCAATGTTTATTATTCTTACTAATATTATAAATGTGAAAGTCCGTTTGTTTGTTTGTTTATTACGCCTTCACGTCTCAACTACTGAACCAATCATCATGAAATTTTGCATACAGGTTTTCAGGGGTACAGAGAAGTACCTTTCATTCAGAAAAAAAGTACTGTTCCCGAGAGATAGCAAAAATCTTTTCACGCAGACGAAGTCGCGGGCAGTCGCTAGTAACATATATTTTACCAACAAACACCAATATATTGATAAATCTTAATTTTTCTTTTCAACTCCCTCATTTTTTATTACAAACCAACTTAATTTAGCGGTCAAATGCGTAACACAGATAAGTTCCTTAGCCCTATTTGGCACGGAACCCTAAATGTGCGAAGTCCGATACGCACTTGGCCGTTTTTTAATGTCCTTTGCCGCTACTGCTGGGATACAGACCTTCTTTATGAATGGAGAATAAGGTTGGGCATATGGTGGCCCCTACGCGGGCCTAATGTGGATTGGTAGGTGTTAAAGGCCTCAAATGCAGCCGGGACCAACGTCTTAACGTGCCTTCCGAAGCACGCGGAGATAATAAACTTTTGGTCACCCATTCCATGACCGACCGTTACTTAACTGGTCCGCAATCGCAGAGCGAATGAACTGAGATACCTGCGCCATTGAGCTCCTATAGTAAACAAGGTAAGATAAGAGGTTTACGATAATTCTACGCTACGAAAGTTACTTCGCGATTTTGTAGGAAAACGTGTGCTCTACGTGTAGTCGGTTTTAGTTTTTTTAATAAGCCGTTTTCCATGGACCACCATTGGATCCCTACACAAATCGAAGGTATAAAGATTCTCAAGCGACTATCTAAACTTAGGCCCGTATAATTATAAACTGCTCTCAACGTTGAGAGCGGTATCAAAATACGGGCCTTAGACTCACATTCTGTAGTTCTGTCCACAGAGTTCAAAAAGCACTAAGTATCTTTTAGCTAGGTTAATTAGATGGAACATTATGAAATTATCTGTAAAATTAGTTAATCGGGTTTTATCTAGAAACTGTGCAGCACGGCCCCTAATCTTGTCAGATTTAATAAGGGTCGAATAGCGATGTCGGATCGACGGTGTAAAAAAACGTTAATAAAGCTCAGTGGCGCTTGCGGCGCTCCAGTTTTCGAGGGAAGAGCAAGCCACGCGCGCGGGTCACGAGCTCTATACCTACCGCACGGCGCGCACGCAACCTCCCGCAAAGAGTTTCCCGCGCGGAAAATCACTTTTCAATTTTAGAACACGGCCATTTTGGACTTTTGATTTATTTTTTAAATTCCGAAGCTCTTGGACTGTAGAGTTTTTGGTTTTTTGCGATTGATAACTTTAGATTCTAACCCCCTTACTAATAAAGATTGTATAGCAGCTGCATAGTTACACAGTGTTTTGTCACTTTCTTTTCAATGTCAAATTCAAATAGTTTGACAGAGAGTAACCATTGTGTAACTAAACATCTGCTATTCAATCTTTATTAGTAAGGGGGTAAATGCGTAAAAGTATTGTGCGTCAAAAAAATAAGAAATTTCCTATGTCAAGATATTTTCAAGGACAAAAATGTCTAATAAATTCATAAAGTATTGCCTTCTTGTGACTGTTCATGTGACGTTAAGTGCATTTGCTAGATTGACGCAATCTCCTGGCATAATATTAGCACCAAAGTTGGACGCCCCTCAAAGTCTCGTAGAGCCGCTCGCTGAAGATATTTGCTACGATTTGGAGATCTATCAAACCGAGGTATTTATTAAATAGTTTTATTTATAGGAAAAAAACTTTTTAACTCTAAGAAAACGTACTAATTATTAAGGTACCTACTAACTCAATTCTTTCATTCTGATAAAATAAATCAATAAGTCTAACCTTAGGTACTTTGGTCCAGTGTTCCTGAAGTTACAATCTACATGTTATAGCTCATTATGACATCGTACATGATATCACCATAAAAAAGCCGTGAATTGCATGAATACGACATCAACATTCAGATAACGGTAATATTGGCTCCCGTAAAATGCACACGAATAATAAAAAAACCGGCCAAGAGCGTGTCGGGCCACGCGCAGTAGGGTTCCGTAGTTACCTTATACCATACGAAATTGAATACCACTATCATTTTTCGTCTGCAAAAATAATTTTGTTTTTCATAGTGTTTGTATTAATGACATTATTATATTTGCGGTTTTGGAAAATGTGCTATATCTATAAAAGTGATCACTATATCTCGTTCAAACCAATTTTCGTTGAAAGTATTTGTTAAGATCTACAGCATATATTGTTTTATTTTAAAAGTTAGAGGGGGGACACGCATTTTACCACTTTGGCAGTGTATATCTTTCAAACGGTTGACTTTGAGATAAAATAGTCTTTGGAACCTCAATGTAATTTTTAAAGACCTATCTATAGATACCCCGCACGTATAGGTTCAGTTTCAGTTCCATGTATGGGGAGGGGGAGCCCCCCCTTAATCTTTTATTTTTTTATTTTTGTGTAAAAATCGTAAAGTGGTTCACAGAATACATCTACCTACCAAGTTTCAACTGTGTAATCCTAATAGTTTCGGAATAAAGTGGCTGTGACATACGGACGGACGGACAGACAGACATACGAATCTATAAGAGTTCCGTTTTTTGCCATTAGGCTACCGAACCCTAAAAAATACTATAATACACATTTCATATCATTCATATCTGCCACTCATGGCATTCATGAAGTTCAAAAGCTTTTCGCCGTTATCTTACTAACATAGCACTTGCGCACTTAATAATAAACTTTACTGTTAAACACAAAATAACAGGTATATTTTCAATCGAACAGACAAAAAGTAATTAAAAGAGTGATACCAGCCCCCCTACTCAAATGGACAACTTTCTATTCGTTTGAACGCTACGCTTACTTTTAAAGCTTAAATATGAGCAATAGATGATTAAATCACATGTCGCAATCTTATGTAAATCACAGACTTCGATATATTGTATGGCATTGTCAAGCTTACGACACGTAATTTTATAGTTTACTGCTTATTTTAAAGTTTTAATAGTAAGCGTAGCGTTTAAACGAATAGAATGTTGGACATTTGACTAGGGGGGCCGATACTTTAATAATACGTCAATATCCGTCAAAATTAACAACGCGTTTTAAGATTTTTCGGGTCAATCAACTTTCAAGTGTCCTATTCTATAACATAATAAGTCTTTTCTGCGGACGAAGTCGCGGGCGGAAGCTAGTTTATTACAATAATCAGAATTGGGTCCAGAGCTATCGGTACCTATCCGTTCCCGTTCCCGTTCCCGTTCCCGTTCCCGTTCCCGTTCCCGTTCCCGTTCCCGTTCCCGTTCCCGGTCCCGTTCCCGTTCCCGTTCCCGTTCCCGTTCCCGTTCCCGTTCCCGTTCCCGTTCCCGTTCCCGTTCCCGTTCCCGTTCCCGTTCCCGTTCCCGTTCCCGTTCCCGTTCCCGTTCCCGTTCCCGTTCCCGTTCCCGTTCCCGTTCCCGTTCCCGTTCCCGTTCCCGTTCCCGTTCCCGTTCCCGTTCCCGTTCCCGTTCCCGTTCCCGTTCCCGTTCCCGTTCCCGTTCCCGTTCCCGTTCCCGTTCCCGTTCCCGTTCCCGTTCCCGTTCCCGTTCCCGTTCCCGTTCCCGTTCCCGTTCCCGTTCCCGTTCCCATTCCCGTTCCCGTTCGCGTTCCCGTTCCCGTTCCCGTTCGCGTTCCCGTTAGCGTTCGCGTTTGCGTTCTCGTTCGCATTCCAGTTTGCGTTCGTGTGCCCGTCTCCGTCTCCGTCTCAGCTCCGTCTCCTTCTCCGTCCCCGTCCCCTGGGGCTGAATCATGTTCACCGTGTTTTATATTATTTTTCCATACAAAATTTGAATCCCATTTTCACCCCTTTAGGAGTTAAATCATGAGTACCGTGTTGGACTTCAAAATAAATGTCATTTTCGCAATCGTCATCCCAGAAAACCCCAATAACGACATCCATATCTATTTTTAGGTTTATTTACCCCATTTCATCCCTATAGGAGTTGAAATACTATCAATAACAATATACGTTTAGATTTCCATCCATAAGCCTAAATTATAAATTTAGCGATTTTTACTTCAAAATGAAAGATTTTCTTCTAAACACAACTTCATCCTCCTTTTCACCCCTTCGGGGGAAGAATTTTGAAAAACGCTGAGACACATATTTGTTAATTTTCAATCATGACCCTAAACACAAAACTTGAAGATCCTAGCTTCAAAACTGAGGGACTTTCATACAAACTTTCATCCCTTATTTCATCCCCTTAGGGATGGAATTTTCAAAAATCCTTCCTTAGTGGATGCCTACACTATATAAGGTATGTGTGCAAAATTTCAAGTCTCTAGGTTCAGCGGTTTGGGTCGTGCGTTGATATCTCACTCAGTCAGTCAGTCAGTCAGGACTTTGAATTTTATATCGGGTCATTTTGATTGAACTTACCATCCAAATTTCAAGGATGTGTCCAGTCCATGAAACTAAACAACTTTCTCTAAGAAACATGTGTCAAATTTCGGCAAAAAATTTAAATTGATCACGTGATCTCTTTGATTTGTATGGAAAGTCGATTTTTGTTTTACATATTTGACCACTGAACACATCCTCAAAATTTGGATGGTGAATACAAAATGACCCTGTATAATATAATAGATAAAAAATAAAGAAAATAGTTTAGCTTATAGATACTTATTCTTAAGATTTTGGTAACAGAAATAAATATATTGTTTACATATTTGTTTGTATTATATAGGTTGTCCAGTGGCCATTTCATCAATTTCATACAAATAAAAGGATCATCGAGACGACTCTTAGACAACCGTTAAAATACCGAAAAAATATATGTAAACAACATATTTATTTCTATTAACAAAATTTAACGCAAACCATTACTTTTAAGTTAGTTGATATTTATTTTCAAGGAAATGTACTTTTATGTTTGTGGACAGGAAAACTGATATGCTAGGACAACTAAAAGTTGATTGACCCTTTTTACAAAACGGAAGCAAAACATCAATAATTTAAATGAAAATTATTTATAAAATGCAGTTAAAGTCTGATAATATTTTCGGTGAGAATTAAAGTTTTTTTGACATATACCGACTGCGACTCTTTTGTAACTATGTATGTATATTTTAATGTCCCCACTGCTGGGGCACAGGCCTTCCTTATGGGTGGATGGATAAGGAGGACGGGCCATAACCCACCACGCGGGCATGATGATGTATATATACCTTGCCTTGTATCTTGTTTATAATTTCAAATACTATAACAATCAACAGAAATGATTTGCGAATATGTATAACAAAAAAATTAGAGAATTTACTCACTTTGCTATTTCCTTCTTAGATAAGACTTAAACGCGTTCCCAATTGCAAGAGAAAATATATTTTATTTAGTTTATTTATAGTTATATTTTATTTATTATTGTATCTTAATATACATTTATCTCTATTGCACTTCTGTAAATTGGTATAAAAGAAAAGGTAGACTTAATGCTAATGGCATTCTCTACCAGTTAACCACTAGGTCCATCTTAATGTTTACTTTTTCCTCGTGTAAATAGTTTTTGTTAGATGATAGTTAGGTAGTAGATAAGTACGGGATTTGTAGTTTAATTTTTCGGTATTATAAACCTAATCACAGCTACTAAAAAAAAACCGGCCAAGTGCGTGTCGGGCCACGCGCCATAGGGTTCCGTAGTTACCTTATACCATACCATATTTAATACCACCTATAATTTTTCGTCTGTAAAAATAACTTTGTTTTTCATAGTGTTAGTATGAATGACAAAGTTATATTTGCAGTTTTGGAAAATGTGCTATATCTCAAGAACTAATTACTATATCTCGTTCAAACTAATTTTGGTTGAAAGTGTTTATTAAGATCTACAATATATATTTTATTTTTATTTTTCACTCTCTTATTTCAAAAGTTAAAGGGGGGGGGACACACATTTTACCACTTTGGCGGTGAATATCTTTCAAACGGTTGACTTTGAGAAAAAGTTGTGTTAGGAACCTTAATGTCATTTTTAAAGACATATCTATAGACACCCAACACGTGTTGGTTTAAAGAAAAATTTTTTTTCAGTTTCAGTTCCATGTATGGGGAGCCCCCCCTTAATCTTTTATTTTTCTTATTTTTGTATTAAATTCGTTAAGCGGTTAACAGAATACATCTACCTACTAAGTTTCAACTGTGCAGTCTTAATACTTTCGGAATAAAGTGGCTGTGACATACGGACAGACAGACAGACAGACAGACATGACGAATCTATAAGGGTTCCGTTTTTTGCCATTTAGGCTACGGAACCCTAAAAACCAGCCAAGCGCGAGTCAGACTCGCGCACGAAGAGTTCCGTACCATTATCTATCAGTACAACATTGTTGTATGGGAGCCCCTTAATTCATTTTATTTTAATTCAACTATTTATTTTTGAAGTGAATATACAACTAAATATTCTTTAAATATTTCAAGCGTCTACCTGTTGCCGTTATTAATATCGAGCAGAAAACGGCAAAAAAATCACGTTTGTTGTATGGGATAAAATATTTATTTTACTCTGTTTTTGGTATTTGTTGATAAAGCGGCAACAGAAATACACCACCTTTGAAATTTTCAACTGTCTACCTGTTACTAACCGTTATTAAAATCGAGCAAAAAATGGCAAAAAATTCACGTTTGTTGTATGGGAGCCCCCTTCAATATTTATTTTACTTTGTTTTTAGTATTTGTTGTTATAGCGGCAACAGAAAAACATTATGTAAAAATTTCAACTGTCTAGCTATCATGGTTCATGAGATACAGCCTGGTGACAGACAGACAGACGGACAGCGGAGTTTTAGTAATAGGGTACCGTTTTTACCCATTGGCGGAACCTTAATTAAGTATATCAGAAAAAAGTAGAATTTTTGTATTATTTTTTTACAGTATACTCGTAAACAGGTTGTTTGTGGATAATAAAATCAACTGGGTGTGAAAAAAATATATTTTTACTACAATCTGTATTCCTAAATTTTGTATATTTCCGAAAATGAAGAGAAAATTTACATGTCAATGTTAAGTAGACTACCGGAAACTGCTGCTGATACAACACAAAAAATAATATTTTGCGGAAACAAGCAATTTTTAATCGCAAGTAAATAATAGAGTAATATGATCTTTGCAATGTCAACTTTACAATCACCTATTTTTTTATTTACTACTATCATCTAACTAAATCATCGAAATACAAACATGGATTCCTAAATTTTTTTCTTTGTTTGTACCTAATGAATAAGTGAAAGTTTGAGTAGTTCCACATTCAACCGGCGAATTTTCTATCGGCGAATATGATTTCAACTTTTAACCGGTAAATCATTCCTCATTCTACCGGCAACTCGGATAGTAAAAATATCTATTATGTAAAGTATATAGAGGAACCTATATTAATTAAATAAATACACCTAGTATGAGTAGAGTGAGTTTGTTATCTTATTTATTAGTAATTTCTTTTGACGTAGAAAACTATAGGGCACATTTTATATATGTCTTTGTGTACACACCAAAACATTGTTATACGAAAAATGCAAAACGAAATCCTATTTCTAATGGAGGAATGCATTTATGTTCTTCTACATTGATTGTATTAATAGATTTGAGCAACTCAAAATGTATGAGTCTTGTTACCTTGTTGGAATATCATGAGATCCATTTTGAAACGGTTGAAGAAAGTTAAGAATGCAAGCAATCACAAAGGGGAATAATTAAACGCTTTATTTCGGTAGTAATGTTGACAAACAGACTAAATGCGCGATGATTCTACTACCAGCGCAGCGGTCTAAAAACTAGGAATGTCTAAAAATTATCGATAGATATAGATATACAGGGTTATTTGTAAAACACCAACAACATTTGTTCTACGACTTTCCCGAAAACAGGAAAAAAAAACAACTTTTAATACAAATGTCCGAACAGCTGATCGAGTTTTGTATGAAAAGTGGATTTTTTGTCTGTTTCCGGAAAAGTCGCAGAACAAATGTTGTTGTTTTAAGTGTTAGTAAATTACTTCTGCGAGGTTGTTGGTGTTTTACAAATAACCCTGTATAGTGGTGGCCAAATAATTAAGGATACCATATTCATACAAACGAGGTAACTTTGAAGCCTTGGTTCTACGTCAAGGATTAACCTAGCTGTAATCTGATGATAGCCATTCAGGTAGTGAATAGAGGAGATTTAGATCGCCACGCTGCTGTACACACATCCAACTGATTGATTAACATTCTAATGGATATAAATAATGTTGATCAGTCAGTTGAGAGTGTATAGCGATCTGAATTTCCTCCATTCACTCCCTGGATGGCCATCATCAGCTACAATCCTTAGCGGAGAACCAAGGCTTTAAAGTTACCCGTTGGTATGAAAAACGACTGGTGTTCTTATCTGGCCACCACTGTATATTTCTTTCTGCGTCATGATTTTGTTTTTAAAACTAAGATATTGAAAATTATTATTCATTTTTACAAAACTTAAAATCAAACTAAACCAAAGTCGTTACTTTTTTACGTGCATTTATCGAATTAATTTCACGAATTGCAACCAACGTTCTCAAAGCTACCTATCGATATGTTTTCGCAACGTTACATCAACTCCCTAGTTCTGATCGAATCGTCCACGGACGTCTAAACAACGGCGCGCACGCAGTGACAACTTTAGAAATTGCTCACCTGAATTCATTTGAAAGTAATGAAAGTATGGGGGGGAATGTAAGGAGGGATGTGGTTAGGGATGGAGCATTAGAACGTAAATAAATGAATAAACATACTTAATTACTATTATAAAATAACAAATTTCTGCCTAGATGTCAAATAATGCTTATAATGCAAATCACGAAAAAACTTTTAAGTAGGTTTACAACTCAAAAAAGTAATAGGTGTGTAAAATGTTTATTCATTCGGTTAAAACTACAAAATTGATAAATTAAGTATTAATAACATTTGTGAATAGAAGTTCTTCGAATTTAACGACTTATTATCATAAAAAAGTAATTCTAATTATTTATTTTTCAGTCGAATCCGCTCTCACACGAACAATGCCTGAAGAATTTTCTTCGTAAGTAAATTATCAAAAATTTTCTTTTAAAATAGATAGGTACAAGTGTTTCAGTCTATCTTAAAGTTTAGAATTGGCTTATGGAATTGAAAACTTTACTTTGAGATATGTAGATTTTTATAACTTTTGACATTGATTCAGGAATGCCGTGACCACTTCTCTTTTCTCATGTTTTGTGCGCTGACTTTAATCTTGTAAAGAAGATAAACAACTTTTCCCTAACATATATGTCATTTTGAGCTCAATAACCAATGAACAATTTGCTTTATTAATAAAGGAAAGAAGTGATCATCACTTAAAAAAATAACACCACATGTTCTTAAAATTGCCTTACCCTTTCTCTATCAGAGCGTAATATTTAAGATACTTAGATAGATAAAACTCTTTATTGTTTACACATTTCTCGGGATTGTTATAAAGATCTATCAATTTTCAGGCCCTTCAGAGATAAAGAGCCGCATGCCTCCAGCGCTGCACCTGCGCTGCCCGCGGCGCTCAGTCATCGGGTACAGCGTGGCACACCACGGTGAAGGGACGCCGTTAGTCGTCTTCACGACAGATAACGTAACGTTACTGAACGTGAGTTTCTTCTCTACTTCCTCGTAATCCTCGTATCCTAATGACAAGGTCCCATAGAGGTGAAGAGCCACATGCTTCTAACGCTGCGCCTGCGCTGCCGACGGCGTTCCGTTATCGGGTACACTGTGACACACCACGGTGAAGGGACGCCGTTAATCGTCTTCACGACAGATAACGCAACGCTACTGAATGTAAGATTCTTCTTTTAGATTCTTCTTTTTGATTAGAAGATTATTATTTTATAAGTCGCTTAAATTTTCACGGTGTATCACGGTGTGTCACATTATATCATCGGGTAAGACCCTTTAATTAATGTAATCGTTCATGTTACTAAATTGATGCCTACTGAATGATACACAGCACATTAGTAAACCATTGACTTAGTTTTTGTACCAGTTTTACCGGGAAACTCTCGGAAAATTAAATTGAGATAACACTAATTATTAGGCAAAATAACGCAAACGCGTACGTTATCACTGCAGACGTTGGATTTTCCAATTATGAATATGAAAAATGTTTAGAATTATTTTTAAAAAGGAAATGCATTTATGCGGGTGTGGAAATATTCATGATGTGAGTGAAATATTCTACAACAGAAACGCAGTGTTTTGTTTGTTATGTTATGACATGATATACTCGTAAAATCATATTCGTTACAAAGTTTCGTTTTCTGAACACAGATGAAATAAAACACTTTTCAACGGATACTAGCGCGGTTTTATTGAAAGTACTTTGGTAATTAGTTGGTATTTGGTTTGATTTTTTATTTTCCCGACGTTTCGGCACCTTTGCAGCTGCCGTGGTCACGGGGGACTGAAGCTGCTTGTGAGCCTACCATGTCTAGTGAACGCGTAAGCTTGAGAAGTGAATATACTTAGATTTATTTCGTACAGAGTATACGAAGCTTATTTGGAATTTTGTTTTATTTTTAGGCCATAAGACCCATTTTTTTTAAATCGACAGCCAAATTAAGTAAAGTATCCATTTCAGTTGCCGTACCAATTTCCGATGGGCCCCAATGAAGAGTTCAGTACCATCAACATCGAACCGGGTCGTTACAAGTCCTGGATAACTTTACTGAACTACGACGGGAGTCATACACACTGGAGAAGAGGGCCAGATGTGGACTCCTGGAATATAACAGGGGAAATACGACCGAAGGGTTATGTCATACAAGTGGAGTATCAAACAGTTAATGAGAAGTCAGTTCAAGCAAAGTTTACTTGGAATTCTTACGATGGTAAGTGTTTTGTTTCGTTACCTAATCGAACGGTAACTTCCTATTAAATAGTCAGGTTCACCAACCACTATTTTTTCTCATTGAAACTCGGAGCACATCTAGGAATTAATAGACAGATAACTCTCTTGTGGTTATTCTGTGCTTGTGATGTAAAATATGACACAGAATATGTCATAAACGCGACGAATAGATAACCTCCTCCTTTTCAAATTTTTGAAGTCAATTAAAAAACAACCTTGGTGTACCTACGTCGAGATTTTATTTTTTTTCCTTCCACGTTTCGCACCCATATAAAAGTATCGACTTTTCACATCCATATGGGTCTCACTCAATCATGGATAAATAAGACTATTATTCGCATTCCATGAATTTTCAGCAAGTTTTTCCAAACAAAAACAATTATCACAAATATTTTTTTCAGATGAAGACGTGTGTTTCAATTTTGTAAACCAATGCGACGGCCGGTCCACCAAGTCAATATCGGTGAGCTTATAAATTTTAATACTCACATCCAAACCCGCATCCATTTACATATCGAGACATTGGTTACCGCTCCAGACACGTACCTACTTACATGGCATTCTGTGATCGCTTTTATTTCCTTAATGTTTTGAAAATTTTAATTTTTTGAGAGTTTCCGAAATACGTGATGCGACAAAATAATCGAGTTCGTATGCTAGTAGAGGATTTGTGTTGTTAATTTATTCCAGTCTAACGAGGGGTATCTATAGACGAGTAAGTAATGACTTGAGTAAAACTTGCAATTTTCAAATGTTTCTTATACATGCAATTTTGGTAAGTATAAATTAATCTTAAAGGCACCAAAACTGCACTAAAACTGCATTAAAGTTGAATTATACTATAAATTGTAAAGATAAAGATAAAGATAAAGATATATTGTATGTCAATATAATATTAAAAGCATTTGAAAATTGCAAGTCTTACTTAAGTCATTAGTACTTACTCGTCTCCTCCTCCTCGCGTCGTGTTCCTCATTACTGAGGGTCGTGACGTGATTCCCCCGATGGGAAGTTTTAAGTAACTTACTCATCTACGATGGTCTATAGATATGAGGGTTAATACCCGGTTAATTTTTAAGTATATCTAAAAATTAAATGAGTGTTTCTCTTCCCTATTCTAATCGAGTATGTACAGTTAGTTTATTAGTAGTGGAGATCCTTGGGGGAGGCCTACCCAGCAGTGGGTGTAGTGCGGCTGATATGATGATGATGATGATGTACAGTTAAAAGTTTCAATATTTAATAATTGGTCAAGATATTCAGGTATGATCATGTTCCAAAATTTACTTGATTTCTAGATTTAGAGCTCATTCATAGAATTACACGCGCGTAATCAAAAAAGACTATCTTGTTTACCTACGTAAATAATGAAAAGAATGAATCTACGTACGCGTCTTGCTATTTTTGTGAGTTTGTCGATTAATCAAGATTTTTTATCCGATATTTTCAAACTATTAATTATTAACTTTTAACTGCACATTCATATTCAGAAACGTGGTCCGATATCCCCATTTCATTTTAGATACACTTAAAAATTAACGGTGTAGGTATGTATATCTACTTAGTCATACATTTTTTAATATTCTCTGCGTTTCGGTTGTATCAGCAGTTAAGATTTGAAAACGAAACAAGCAAGTAAACAAGCAGACAGCTGTCTGCTTGTTTACTTGCTTGTTTACTTGGCTAGCTAGCCAAGATATAGTGGAGTTTATAAATAGCATGTATTATTTTTAGCCAAGCATGAAGCAGAGCTACGTCCTATCTGGGCTACCTCTAAAAACCAACTGCACTGTGATTTTAAGCGGAAAGTATGGAGACACACGATTCGCATACCGCACGCCCAGCTCCAATCGCCTGCCCAAATGTGCCGGTGAGTAAATTAATAACACCCATTTTTTTTATTTTAACACGACTTTTTTACTTGATGTATGTGTACCTACTAATCAGTCCAAGGTTTTTACAGTCTTGTTTTGTTGGCAAAATAATCCTTGGTTGATCCCATTTTTCCCATTTCATCCCATTGTTAAATTATTCGGAGTAGGTACTTTACAAGAACTCTCATAAAAGTGGATCTCCGACTGGCGCGCCCAAGATTATCTTGCGAATTCACAAGACAATTTTTCATTTTTCTTTTCGCACTTGTTATGTACCTTTCAAAAAATGTTCAGTTTTTGTGCATTTCTCCGCCTTCATACTTTGTTCATTATACGTTACTTCAGCCCCAATAGGAATAAAAAAAATGACAAGACACAATACCCAAACATTTGTATGGTCAAATATAAAAATACATGAAGAAAAGTCAAACACAATAAGCTATTGTGTTACACAGTAGCTTTTACCTGAATGCCTATCGAGCTTCATTAGGCGAGTACCTATGGTGGGATATTGCATTGCCCATCCTCCTGTATGATATTGGATTGCCCATCCTCCTTCCTTATCCACACTCAAGAGAGAAATGGCTCATGATGAAAAAATATAGCTAACGTAATGAATTATATTGAATGGGGAATGTCCGAAAAAATCAAATTAGCTGAATATTTTTCTATAGGTAGGAATAAGCTTCCTTAGTAATAGAAAAAAATTTCAGAATTTTCGGTTGCGTGAAAAAATTAAAAAAATTAAAGTAAGAGACTTTAATTTTCTTTCACAAAAGGTATTTAAAAAAAAGTTTTGACATTTTCTATTGAAAGTTTTTTTAATACCATGTGGTTGTGACAGGTGGTGGCAAAGGTATAATTTCCATTCTGCTGTTACTTTCGTACATTTGTGAACTCGAAGAGACTTTAATTTTCTAATTTTTTTTCACGCAACCGATAATTCTGAAACTTTTTCCTATTACTATGGGAGCTTATTCCTACCTATAGAAACATATTCAGCTAATTTGATTTTTTTCGGACATTCCCCATTGAAGAATGTTATTTATTACTGAAAGAAAGGTAATATTTATGCGAGTTGTCGGCAAGTTAAACCTATCAGTCATTTGTTTATTGAAACAAGTATTATTATCATTTGATTGTTAGGGGCTATGCAGCTCAGATAAAGCTGTAGACACTGCGACCTAAAAGATCTATTGTAACTCGCCACCTATTTATAGTAACTCTTTAAGCCCAGCGGCTTCCAAGAAGTCTAACGTATCTTCCTGGTTTTAAGAGTTTTTATTTCTTCCGGGTCGATTACGTGTCGCCCCAGGTGGATACTACGCCTGTGGATTAGGGGTCCACCGTCCACAGTTACATAAGAGGTGCTTGGGCGTTTCCTGCTCCTCCTTACAATTTCTGCAGACGTCAGTATCACTCAATTTCATATGAAATATGTGTCTGTTTAGTTTGCAGTGTCCGGTTAAGGCTATAAACAGTCTAAATTAATCTAAACAAGTATCATTCATTGCTACAGAATATGAGAAGGTAAAGAACCTGTCAGTAAAGCCTTGGGCGGCGGCTGGCAGCGCCGGGTGGGACGTGGCGGTGAGCTGGGAGCTACCGTGTGGTCACCCGCGCCGGTACAACGTCACTATCTTCACTGAAAACCTCGTCAAGAGCGTAGACGTACCTGGGGTAAACATTAAGACTGTATATCCGCATTTCAAAGAAATTAGAGTTTTTCCAAAAAGTTATCTAAAGAATGAAAGCATTACTATTGATGTAAACTTTCGTTTTAGGAAGCTAAATTCTTAAATTAGTGCCACGTATAGAGAGAAAAACATAGTAAATTATTAGGTATTTTAAAACGAAGACAATCTTTTTCAAAGGGAAATTTTAAATTTGCTTGTCAGAGGTATTTTTCACAAAAGCTTAAGCTGTAAGCTGTAACAAATAAGAATACGATTCATATTTATTTTTTCATTTATTGTTTGTATTGTCAAGAAGTGCACTATAGAGAGAAAAATAAAAAATAAATGATTTTATACACAGAGAAAATAAAATATTTAAAAAATGCTCAAATAGGTCCACTTTGACATGTTTTTTTACTATTTTTATTTATTACGTTTTTTTTAGGAATAATGAGGTATTTGTCTAATGTATTGCGTGTTTTGTATATCCATAATATATCTAATTTAATATGGACCGTCGGCCAACCAGGGTCATTTTCGATCTAGGTATCGCATATTAGTATCAGACCAAATTCGCACGATAGCCATTAGCTTGGTATTATCAAATATCATCATATGGGTTGCGAAGTAGGAAGCTTCTGGGAGATATGCCACCCTGAACATGGTCACCCATCGCTAAAAAAATATCGATCGCATATTTATATAAATGGTGAACAGGGTCGTGGGTGGCATCATTACCTTAACTATTTTTTGTGTTTTCATATCGATCGAATAAAGAACAAGGATCACAAGAGCATATATGTGAAATGTACTTACCTGGCCTGCCATCCTAGACGCTTCCTGAAAGCGATGCAAGACTGTGGTTTTATATATGCCTGGGACCTGCCTCACCACTTGAATGTAATTACATGCCAAATGTAGTCGATTATTTTTTGGAAAAAAAGTCTCTATGTTTCTACCCTGGCCGCGAGCGTGCTTCCTGAAAACTAACCAATCTGATGTCTAACATGTTTGTAATGATGCCACCTACGACCCTGTTCAACATTTATATCAATACTAGCGGCCGCCCGCGACTTCGTCTGCGTGGAAAGTTTTTTGCTATCCCTCGGGAACAACCATTTTTTACGGGATGAAAGGTACCCTATGTCCTTCTCTGTACCCCTGACAACGTGTATGTAAAATTTCATGATGATCGGTTGAGTAGTTACGACGTGAAGGCGTAACAAACAAACAAATAAACAAACAAACAAACGGACTTTCGCATTTATAATATTAAGTAAGGATTCGATCGATTATTTTTTGCGATTGGAAATTATTGTATGGGAGGTCATTTGTTCAGGGTGGCACATCTTCCAGAAGCTTCCTACTTCGCAACCCAGACGACAATATTTGATAACACCAAGCTAATGGCTATCTTATCAATGTGGTCTGGTCCCAATATGCGAGATTGAAAATGAACTCCTTGGCCGATGGTCCAATAGGAATTTTCAAAGTTCGCCCTCATTACGTCTCGCGCAGAGTTGTTTTGATCGTTTGTATTGAGAATTTATATTATACTAGCGGCCGCCCGCGGTTTCACCCGCGTAGTTCCCGTTCCCGTGGGAATATCGGGATAAAAAGTATTCTATGTTTTAATCTAGGCTATCTACTATCTGTGTGCAAGATTTCAACCAAATCCGTTCAATAGTTTTTGCGTGATTGAGGAACAAACATCCAAACATCCAAACCCACAAACTTTCACAATTATAATATTAGTAGGATTGTATAATATAAGGATAAATGCATGCTTTGTATCTTTTAAAACATTTTTTTTATAAGTAGGTACTTAATTAATTTTCATTTTACATTTTTTAAAAGAAATGTGTATCGGAGCCAGAGTCGCTATTTATTTAAATGATCTTGCGGAGTGTACTTCTGTACTTGTACTATTATGTATTCTGTGGTAATAGTTAGATACTTATACATAATAACTTGTATGTAACTTGTATAACTTGTAATAAATGTTTAAATAACATTATTGTAACCAGAATGAAACGTCAACAATATTGTTGGGCGTGGAAGATGCCGGGTTCTACGACGTAGCAGTGGGCGCCGTCTACGTGAAGCGCACGGCGTACACGAGCGTCGGAGACACGTTCCCAGGTTTGATGTTTGGGAATTAATTATTGGGCGACTGGAAATAATTAAAGGCGACCGTTAATGGAATACTTAAATACTAACCTGGCTGCGGTTTATTTTTTGGGCGACAAAATAACTAAACGGGCGACAAACTGTGGATTACAAAAAATACGTAAAACGAGCGACTACAACTGGGAGATAAATTATTTAAATTAGCAGTAAAAATTCTAAACGAGTGACAAAAATACTAAGTGGGCAACTATTATACCAAGTAATAACTGAGATAAGCTGCCCAACATGGATTTTTGTCATCTCGATTAGGATAATACTTAATAGTCACCCTTTTTAAATAAAATATATGCCAAATTTTAAATGTTTTGTGTGCCCTAAGGTCGTCGCCCAAATAATAATTTGGTCGCCCGTTCTGAATAACTAGTTAGGTACTCAATTTGTATTTTAAAATCACCCATTTTCAACATTTGTAGTCGCCCTCAGTCTGTCGCCCACTTGTATTTCAGTACCTACGCTTTATTCAGTATTTTTGGTACCCAAAATGGAAATTTATTATAACCCGATTAAACACCTACTATCCTTGATGTTTTATTGATTTACTAGCGACCCGCCCTCGCTTCGCTTCGGTGTAGTGTGGAATTTGACACCATGATTGTATTATACATATAAACCTTTCTCTTGAATCACTCTATCTATCTATAAAAAAAACGCATCAAAATCCGTTGCGTAGTTATCTAAGCATATTTACATAGGGACACAGCGGGAAGCGACTTTGTTTTATAAGTAATATGTAAATAATGATTTAGACTTTATTTTTATTGCATAAATAACATACCTTGCAAACAACTTCGGACAGTCGGGTGGATGCATTTAAAATGACCTCCTATTTTAAATAACCACATATGAAAACTGTCAAAAACTGGATTTCTAAATAGGACAAGTACGGAAAAATGGGCTTAAAGCCCACCGGTAACGATCAATTGCGATTGTCAATTTTTCCGCAATTGACGCCCAATGACGGAAAAATTGATCGTTTACGCGTGCAATTGAAGCGATTGTCAATTGCTCCAACAATGGCATTGACGGAAAAATTGACAATCGCAATTGATCGTTACCGGCGGGCTTAATACGTAGCGCTCCGTCAGCTCTTCTTGTCCCTCAGGTGTCATCTGCTAATTCAGTGTGTCCCTGGATAAAGTGCAATCCCGAAAGGGGGCGAAACTAGACTATAAATGAGTAATAAAAAAATACAAAAAAAAAATATTCAATCCACTTTCATTTTTTTTGCAGAATTAAGATTTGTAATTTTTACAATCGACTCTATGTACGAAAAATAATATTCCTTCAAAAGTAGTGAATGGATTTTGTTCGAATAAAAAATAACGTAATGCCAGATACTTGTTAGTTCAGATAGATAGCAAATAACTCACAAAAACGTGATAATCATGACTTAAATTCAGCTTTTTGTAAAAAAATGCATTTCTTTTCACTCGTTTTTTCATTACTCTCTAAATTTTCAAATTTCGCCCCCAATATCACAAAGTTTTATCATTAATTTTTATCATATTAGCTTTCAAACAACAACAAAAATATGCACTCACTAAAAATAACACGCTGGCTATGAGCTTTCAAAGTTGGTTAACTTTGAAATTTTGAATCAGTGGTTAACTTTAAAAGCTCATAGCCAGCGTGTTATTTTTAGTGAGTGCATATTTTTGTTGTTGTTTGAAAGCTAATATGATAAAAATTATAACTAATTAAATGATAAAACTTTGTGGTATTGGTGGCGAAATCTTGAGAATTCTTAGAGATTAATGAAAAAAAGATTTAAGAGAAATGCATTTTTTACAAAAAGCTGAATTTCAGTCATGATTATCACGTTTTTGTGAGTTATTTGCTATCTATCTAAAATAACAAGTATCTGGCATCACGTTATTTTTTATTTGAACAAAATACATTCACTACTTTTGAAGGAATACTATTTTTTGTACATAGAGTCCATTGTAAAAATTACAAATCTTAATTCTGCAAAAAAAATGAAAGTGAATTGAATATTTTTTTTGTATTTTTTTTATTACTATTTTATAGTCTAGTTTCGCCCCCTTTCGGGATTGCACTTTATCCAGGGACACACTGTATAAAGGCCATATGGCCACAGTCACAGCAGCAGAGACGTCGATAGGCGATGATAACGACAAATCTTCGATCATCCTTACTAATATTATAAATGCGAAAGTCCGTTTGTTTGTTTGTTTGTTTGTTTGTTACGCCTTCACGTCTTAACTACTGAACCGATCATCATGAAATTTTGCATACACGTTGTCAGGGGTACAGAGAAGGACATAGGGTACCTTTCATCCTGAAAAAAAGTATAGTTCCCGAGTCGACAAATAAATAAAAACTCTATTGACGACAGATCCCGAGGAGGTGAACAACCTAACAGTATCAGCGTCGCCCGCGGCGGATGGCGTCGGGTGGGACTTGACCGCGAGGTGGGTGGCGCCACGCACGCGCGCCCGCCGGTACAACGCCACTCTGCTCTCTGAACACCTCTCCACGAGCCTAGATGTGCTTTGGGTCAGTATTAACAATAAGACCGCGAAGAGGATGGGAGAAGAGGGAAGAAGGTGGGACTAGACCGTGAGGAGGGTGAGACTAGACCACGAAGAGGATGGGAGTAAACCGCGAGGAGGGTGGGACTAGACCGTGAGGAGGGTGAGACTAGACCACGAGGAGGGTGGGAGTAGACCGCAAGGAGGGTGGGACTAGACCGCGAGGATGGTGGGAGTAGACCGCTAGGAGGGTGGGAGTAGACCGCGAGGAGGGTGGGACTAGACCGCGAGGTGGGTGGGACTAGACCGCAAGGAGGGTGGGAATAGACCGCGAGGAGGGTGGGACCACAAGGAAGGTGGGACTAGACCGCAAGGAGGGTGGGACTAGACCGCGAGGAAGGTAGGACTAGACCGCGACGAGGGTGGGACTAGACCGCAAGTAGGGTGGAACTAGACCGCGAGAAGGGTGGGACTAGACCGCGAGGAAGGTGGGACTAGACCGCGAGGAGGGTGGAACTAGACCGCGAAGATGGTGGGAGTAGACCGCTAGGAGGGTGGGAGTAGACCGCGAGGAGGGTGGGACTAGACCGCGAGGTGGGTGGGACTAGACCGCAAGGAGGGTGGGAGTAGACCGCGAGGAGGGTGGGACTAGACCACAAGGAAGGTGGTACTACACCGCAAGGAGGGTGGGACTAGACCGCGACGAAGGTAGGACTAGACCGCGACCTGGGTGGGACTAGACCGCAAGGAGGGTGGAACTAGACCGCGAGGAGGGTGGGACTAGACCGCGAGGAAGGTGGGACTAGACCGCGAGGAGGGTGGGACTAGACCGCGAGGAGGGTGGAACTCTAGACCGTGAGGAGGGTGAGACTAGACCGTGAGGAGGGTGAGACTAGACCGTGAGGAGGGTGAGACTAGACCGTGAGGAGGGTGAGACTAGACCGTGAGGAGGGTGAGACTAGACCGCGAGGAGGGTGGGACTAGACCGCAAGGAGGGTGGTACTAGACCATGAGGAAGGTGAGACTAGACCGCGTAGGGTGGGACTAGACCGCGAGGAGGGTGGGACTAGACCATGAGGAAGGTAAGACTAGACCGCGAGGAGGGTGGGACTAGACCGTGAGGAGGGTGAGACTAGACCGTGAGGGGGTGAGACTAGACCGTGAGGAGGGTGAGACTAGACCGCGAGGAAGGTGGGACTAGACCGCGAGGAGGGTGGAACAAGACCGCGAGGAGGATGAGACTAGACCTCGAAGGTGGGACTAGACCGCGAGGAGGGTGGAACAAGACCGCGAGGAGGATGAGACTAGACCTCGAAGGTGGGACTAGACCGCGAGTTGGGTGGGACTAGACCGGAGGGTTGCGTCTCACAAGCGCGGTACAACGTCACTCACATTATCTGCACACCTGGGGGTCAAGTCTGCTAATGTTTTCGTCAAAATCGTAGTTCAATGACAATTTCAAATTTCAAATTTGAATGGTAAAGGCCTGGGCACGCCGGCTGCGAAGTCACGTGCGTGGTTACGCGCGTAGTGACGCGCAGCAAAGATACGTGCGTGTTCGGTGTGACGTTCAATAGGGAATGCCATTGAGTACAACGTCACGAGCTGCAATGCGTAGGGTTACGCATCAGTCTACGCGTTACGCAAGCGGTGTGCCATGTCTCATACAGTTTCAGACATTACAAAGTCATGGTACGTCTACGTGCACGCTTACGCATCCGGTGTGTTTCGCACATAATGCTTTTTGACACAGTTCCTGTTTCTTAAACCCAAATTGTTTAATTTGGGATGGTACTAAATGATTGGTATGTTTTTTAACATTATAAATTTTCTAATTAAAACAGAACGAGACGTCAGCGACTTTTAAGAGCGTTAAAGACGGGTCCTACGACATTACGGTGGGCGCCGTCTACGACACGCGCACGGTTTATGCGAATATTGGAGTTATGGTCTCAGGTAAGGAGTATTTATGATTAAATAAATAAATAATAAATAAATAAAATGATTGTTTATTTACCCATCACAAATAAAGACTTAAGTGTAGTGGTAATTAGAAGCTACACATGGAGGTCACTATATTTGTGAGGGACTGGTGCCCGAAATAGGTTTCAGAAATAGAAATCTATGACACAGGTCGCCGGGCCCAGCCACACACAATAATTTTACCGTATACATATGTGACTTGATACTTACACCTAGCACAAGATTGTAAACAAAAGTAAATTATTTCTTTTTTGCTTTTATTTGTATTTTCAAAAATAATATGTTAGACTAAGATTTTAGACCCGTTGCAAATTAACCTTTTGTCCAAATGTTAGAGAAAAATTAGAGATAATACAATTCAATTCAATTCAATGCACGAAATCCAATATTTAATGTTAGTGGGTATTTAATATAACACAATATAACATTCACATTTATATTTGTATATTATGATTCATAAATAAGTACTAATTTATTGTAAAAGTTACAGTATACCACAGAATAGATATAAGTACATTATACGTTCTAAAAGCCTTATTCCGGTAGTTTTACTATTTTATAAGCTAATATCACCAAATAAATAAATAAGGGCCTTTTTTGCCGTTATTACATACTCGACCAGGGGCTGTATTATGACCTCTTATTTCCAGTCAGTTTTCTGACTGGCTATCAATCTATCTCTTTTATTTGCTATACAGCGAGAAAGAGATGTCACTACAGCGATTTATAAACCTGGCAGGATTTAAGAGCTCGTAATACGGCCTCTGGGGCTGTATTATGACCTCTTATTTTGAGTCAGTTTTCTGACTGGCTATCAATCTATCTCTATATTTGCTATACAGCGAGAAAGAGATGTAACTATAGCAATTCATAAACCTGGCAAGTTTTAAGAGGTTGTAATACCCCCCAGTGCACACAAATAAAAGTCTCGCACGCCGGTCACATACGCAACGCAACTCGTCACTAAACGCAAGTCGACCAAATTAGGTTCGATAAAGATTGTGCAGACACTTATTGGGCAGTTGGGCACATTGTATTAAAAGCTGTTGCGTTTGTGACGAACGTGCTGAGTTGAGTATCTGTTTTAAAAAGTGACAAGTTGCGTATGTGACGACCTGCGTGGGCAGTGGGGATCGGATGGTAGGATTGGGGACAGCAAAAATGGACAACAAAGACTTACAATCAAGTCAGAGTACAACGAAATGTTTTATCGTATTTCCCCAGTAACGGCAATTGTTACCATGAACTATGTTATCAAAGCCAAATTATCTCATTAAATGCCATCGGTGTTATTACAAAAGATTTTTAAACACCTGTTTAACTTAAACACTGTTTAAATGTGATGCCGTCTCTTTAAAACAATATTGTCAAAAAAGTGACAGCGTCACATTTAAATATGTGTCTAAGTTAAACAGCGTTTAAAAATCTTTTGTAATAACTCTAATTGTAATACTCCACAAAATCCGATGACATTGTGGAGTACATCAGAATAAGCCAAATATACGCTGTTGGATCGAGCGGTTGGAGTCCTGCCACAACGTGAACTTCAATTCGTTTGTGGTGAGGGTGCCGGCTGAACATCTGTCGACCTTCATGAAGGAAGATTTTTGGCCGAAGGGTGTCCTATTCCGCCGGTTTCGAGGTCGGCTACCGGACACTCATGCGTTGCGTAACACGTCGCCGCCTTCTTTACGTGTAAATTATGTATGTTAGTCTGAAAGGTATTTATTATATGGGCCTAATATTGTAAATTATATTTCTGTTGCCTGAAATAAATGATTATTATTATTATTATTATTATAACACAATATGTTTGTAGTATTTGCCGGATATAACTTTAGTGGGTACTTTTCCCTTTTGTATTCGGCGAATACTACAAACATATTGCATTTAATAAGATAATTTTGCTTTGATAAAGTTCATAGTGAACCCTTAGTTGTTGGAACACGCTAAAATTTATTGTGTAAAGGCTAAAAGCCTGGGAAACAACGTTATGTGCCTACACGTGCTGATGTTTAAGCACAGAATAGATAATAGAAAAATAGTACTAGCGTACAGAAGTTGCACTCCGCAAAATTGTTTAAATAAATTGCGACTTGCTCCGACACAATAAAGTGCAATTCAGGTCGCACAGCGCTCCCTTCGCTCCAAAACATGCACTTAGTACTTGCTTCTCTTTCTATCGCGTAGATCTTATCTTTTCTGACGTATAAAATGCCGAGCGCTTCATACTCGCGCGCGGAGTGACAGAGCCCTATCTTAAGCCAGTATTGTTGCACGGCAGAGCCGGAGAGGGCGAGCGCGCTGGGCACGGTGGTGGGCGGGTCGTGGTCGGCGCTGCTGGGGCTGGCGGCCGCGCTCGCCGCGCTGCTGCTGCTCTACAGGCGCCGCGCGGCCAAACTCGACAACAGCTACTTCCCGGTACGGCTCAATCCTGGACTAGTGTACTGTACTATAAAGCCGCAGAGGGCGAGCGCGCTGGGCACGGTGGTGGGCGGGTCGTGGTCGGCGCTGCTGGGGCTGGCGGCCGCGCTCGCCGCGCTGCTGCTGCTCTACAGGCGCCGCGCGGCCAAACTCGACAACAGCTACTTCCCGGTACGGCTCAATCCTGGACTAGTGTACTGTACTATAAAGCCGCAGAGGGCGAGCGCGCTGGGCACGGTGGTGGGCGGGTCGTGGTCGGCGCTGCTGGGGCTGGCGGCCGCGCTCGCCGCGCTGCTGCTGCTCTACAGGCGCCGCGCGGCCAAACTCAACAACGGCTACTTCACGGTACCACTCAACTAACTAACTATCGAGTGTACGCAGGGATTGCATGGTTTCATAACAGAGTTCCTTTGGCCTTCGTCCGGCTCCATCATCAGACCCTGGACACAATTTCCCGACAAAGTACTCGTCAAGACGATTCATACGAGCCCAAACTCGATGGGGTTGCACTGTTTAAATATTGAGTTCCTATGCCATGCTTTTCCAGTTTCATCATCAAACCCTGGACCTCGTCTTCCATTAGAGTGCTCATCAAGACGATTCTAATGAGCCCAAACACGATGGGGTTGTATGGTTTCATCATAGAGTTCCTGTGGCCTTCTTCCGGCTTCATCATCAGATAAGCTCAATGACACCATAATATTGCATTGCCTTCTAGTTCTGACCTATGTTCAAAGTTTCAAGTATCTAGCTCATCGGGAAGCTAGTATAATATCGTTCGCAAACTTTGTGGAGAAACAAACAAACGAATGAACACACAAACAAGAAAGCAATACTAATAATAATAAAAACGTGTTAAAATAGGACTAGTTTTGTACCGCAACCGCTCTGAATTTGGTCATTCTGTTTTACACAGTCAATTGAAACCACTTGACACACGCATGATACCCAAGTACAATTTGTGGGAACAAACCTGTGCCTTGTCTATCTATGGAGGCTTGAAGTTACATGGCGGCGCATCCTATGTTTTTTCCCCCAAAGACTGATGGTTTACGAGAACCTTCCAGGTTCATCAAATAAATAGTTTTATAAACAATAACTTTCACCGAGAGCTCCTGCACTGACTAAAATAATTTGTATAGGTCACAACCACAACATTAGGCTTAACATACTTACTTGTAATAAAATGGAATACATATTCCACAGGAAACCGAAGACAAACTTCCGAAAGAAGGCATTTGCGAGTCAATTGAATCGGAGTCAGGTGCAGAAGACGCGTGGGAGGTGCGACCAGAGCGTCTGCTACTTCACGAGGTGGTCGGCGAAGGCGCCTTTGGAGTTGTCCGTCGCGCTACACTTGCGCCAAACGGGAAAGAAGTCGCTGTCAAGATGCTAAAAGGTAAGACTAGCAGGTTTCATAGAGAAGCTACGTGTATGAAGATGCTTGGTAAGTGCGACTGAAGCGTCTGCTACCTCACGAGGTGGTCGGCGAAGGCGCCTTTGGAGTTGTCCGTCGCGCTACACTTGCGCCAAAAGGGAAAGAAGTCGCTGTCAAGATGCTAAAAGGTAAGACTAGCAGGTTTCATAGAGAAGCTACGTGTATGAGGATGCTTGGTAAGTGCGACTGGAGCGTCTGCTACCTCACGAGGTGGTAGCCGAAGGCGCCTTTGGAATTGTCAATCGTGCTACTCTTGTGCCAAACAGGAAAGAGGTTGCTGTCAAGATGCTTAAAGGTGAGACTTTACAAGGTTTCATAGAAAAGCTACATGTTGAAGATGCTTGGGAAGTGCGACCGTGTGTGAGTGTCTGCTACTTCATGAGATGGTCAGCGAATGTTATCATTGAATATAGGTACTCTTGTGGTATCAGAATATATTTTTGTCTTAAAGTGTCTTCACCTCAAGTACCTACCTAGAAACGTGATTTCTTCCAGATTTCCCAACGCTGGACGAGATCCGTTCGTTCCGCGCGGAGATGGAGCTGATGAAGAGCGTGGGCGCGCACCCGCACGTGGTGAGCCTGCTGGGCTGCTGCAGCGGCCGCCGCCCGCTCATCGTCGCCGAGTACTGCCCGAGGGGGGACCTGCTCAGCTACCTTAGGTATAATCTTATAGGAGATGGAACTGATGAAGAGCGTGGGCGATCAACCGCACGTGGTGAGGCTGCTGGGTTGCTGCAGCAGCCGCCGCCCGCTCATCGTCGCCGAGTACTGCCCAAGGGAGGACCTGCTCCGCTACCTTAGCTATACTCACAGAATACTTAGGTGTAGTCTTATTAGTGCCCAGTCAATAAAGTGTACGGTCAACGGCACGCTGGGCTTGCACAATGTGTCAAATTTCTTCAATCATTTTTAAACTTTAAGTTGAGCAGTTTAAGGTTCAAAGTTAATTATACATTTTTGACAGTTTTCTATAGCTTGATATGCTGCTGACTGTACAAGCGAAAGGACGTGTAACTAGGCTCATATCTATCGTTAAAAAAAACGGATTTGCTGGGATGTTCTTCCGAGAAAAATCACTTAAGGCACATAAACTGTGGTGTTTGGGAGAAACCTATTAAAACTACTTTTTGTAATTTTTTAGTTAGATAATATAGTGTTATTGATTTTTTTCTATATAGGTATTTTTTTATTTATTACCTACTGATTAGTCCATTTTTAACCGACTTCAAAAAAAGGAGGAGGTTCTCAATTCGTCGGAATCTTTTTTTTTTTTTTTTTATGAATGTTACTCGATTACTCGAAGACGGCTGGACCGATTTGAAAAATTCTTTTTTTGTTTGAAAGTATATACTTCCTAGTTGGTCCCATTGTCATGAAATCAGGATCTGATGATGGGATCCTGGAGAAATCGAGGGAACTCTTCAAATATTATAGGCACATCTATAGCGATTTTAGTATTTTCTTAAGTAACTTGTGCATTTGCTTTCGAAAAGTACTATTTCGGTGAAGTAGAACTGATGATGAAGACCAGCATAGATGATCATCGGAACTATTTAATACTAAGTAGTTCACTGGTACGATACGATTACTTTAATATGGTTGCTAGGCTATTTATGCTCATCATAATTCATATGGTGAAGAAGAGCTGATAGTGAAGTACCAGGATAACTCCTCAACAATAAACGCCCCTGCGTCGGGAAAAGCAGTACTATGTAAAAGGTGATGAGCCGTTGACATAAGGCTATTGTAACTTAGATAATATCATCACCAAATATACTTACCACAAAAAAGTTTAAAATAAAAAAGTTTTTAATAAAAACAAAACCTCCTTCAAAAACCTTGAAAATAATCTAACAAAAAACAGTTTCAAAAATAAATTAATGGCTCTAAAAAGCAAGAAATAAAATATTGAAATCTGTATAATAACTAACTCGAAAGTTTGTATGCATATCTTATATTAAACAACGTCTTATGAAGTCGGGTGGGGTTTAAACCCATGATTAAAGTTTAGATATATTAGTTTAGATAAAAAATATCGTTCGTTCGTCCCCCCCCCCCCCCCCACCCGACTTCAAAAGGCGTTGTTTAATATAAGATATGCATACAAACTTTCGAGTTAGTTATTATACAGATTTCAATATTTTATTTCTTGCTTTTTAGAGCCATTAATTTATTTTTGAAACTGTTTTTTGTTTCATTATTTTCAAGGTTTTTGAAGGAGGTTTTGTTTTTTATAGAAGTGATAGAACTGAGCTGGTAAACACATGGTAACTCAGGATTCGTCCATTTCGTTTTTGTACTTTCGTGATAAGCTAACTGGTCTATAAAATGTCCCTTTGGACTTAACAGGTTTCTCCCAAACACCACAGTAAGGGAGGCGCACCAAATATTGGATACGAGCCCAATACTGGATACATCAATTTCTAGTAAAGTAACCATTGCCATCTATTGTAACAGTCTGAAACTACTTCTTCAATGTTTAATCTCAATGCTTTCTCTGACAACAGCGCGATAACTAGCTTCAGTCGGCTGTCAAAATTCAAAGTGTGTTTTTCGTTTATCGAACTAATTTTGATATAGTGTTGCAAAGTGTGTTAAACAACGGTAAGTGCATTTATTTGTTGTTATAGGGACATGTATTAATTAGGCACATAGTTACTGCGACGTAATTAACGCTTTTTCTTGATAATTCTGGTAGGTAAAGAGTTCGAGAACAGTTTTCGTAAATGTAGGTACTTAACTCAATACTGGATACCGTGCTTCCCCTAATACTGGTTATCCAGTATTGGGATACATATAAATTAGAATGTACTTGTACTCATTGAACTTTACTTACAACATAACGATGGGCTTGTGAAGTTTGTGCTGGGCTAGATCCAGATGTAATAGACTATGATTGTGAACACGTCCCACGGGTTAATTTACCTTATTTGTAGTGCATCTGTGTATTCCTTATACTGGATGTTGGAAGCGGACCTAGATACGGACGGGACAATCGAGATTTTGCTATGTCCCGAGGAAAACGAAAACAAACCACTGTGCTACACTATTTGCCCCGGCTGTCTCGCTCGGCTATGCAACAACAAACTACACAAACTTAGACAAATTAAAATTAAACACTAACACTTACTAATTAAAAGGTCCAGAGGCCGTATTACAAGCTCTTAAATCCTGCCAGGTTTATAAATTGCTGTAGTGACATCTCTTTCTCGGTGTATAGCAAATAAAAGAGATAGATTGATAGCCAGTCAGAAAACTGACTGGAAATAAGAGGTCATAATACAGCCCCAGGTGTTCGCGCCGGTTCCGTGCGCCGGCTTCTTTGTATTCTTGAAGTCCTAATCACACCCAACCCTGGAGTGGCCACTCAAACAAACCCCAAGACAAGAATTCAGGACAACAAGTCCCTTAATAGTACTAACGTCTTGAAGTTAAACAGAAGCACTAGACTGGATGTAAAGATAATTTGAATTGAATTTCTGTATCAAACCTTGCTCTTAGCCTTCACTCCATCTATCGAAATGAGACCGCATTCATTGCTAAAATACTTGGTTTAATCATCAGTAATCAAAATTAAAAAATATAAAATTCAATAATTTCAGATGTTCCTGGGACGTAATGGTTTCCAAGCGTAACGTCAAATACTACAACAACAACATAGACAGTTCCGACTACCGCAATGACTTGTTCAAATGCAAACCTCAGGAAGAACAATCCAAGTTGGTAGTCAATAAACTGTACGACCTTCAAGGCATATGCGACACAGAACTTACGACAAGAGACCTGCTATCATTCTGCCGACAGATCGCTATGGGCATGGAATTCTTAGCTTCTAACAGACTTGTCCATAGAGACCTAGCAGCGAGAAATGTGTTAGTTGCTAGCGATAGAACACTCAAAATCACAGACTTTGGCCTATCGAGAGATGTTTATGAGGAGAACCAGTACAAACAAAAGGGCAATGGAAAGATGCCAATGAAGTGGATGGCGTTGGAATCTTTGACGCATAGGATATATACTTCAAAAAGTGATGTGTAAGTTTGATTCAGTAATTCTTTCTTCTTTTGGCTAAAAAAATCACTTCATCATTCAGCTGTTTAATTTTCCCACTGCTGGGGTCCTCATGGATGGTCAATGATGGATATGCCATGACAAAAAGTTATATAAGTATAATATGTAATCGAACCAGCTCACATAACGAGAATCGGTTGAGAAATGCGACTGAACAATGGGATAGGCATACGAAAGCATTTTTGCCCAAGCTGCAGCAGAGACGCTTCGCGCTCGTTCGGTCGATAGAAAATAGAAGCTCGCGCCTCTGAGGGCGCTACTTTTGATGTGGTATCCATCTTAAGTAGGCAATTCATAATTTGAGAACATTGGTTGGCAGATGGTCGTTCGGCGTGGTGATGTGGGAGGTGGCGAGTGTGGGCGCGAGCCCGTACGCGGGCGTGGCGGGCGCGCGCCTGCCGCGCCTGCTGCGCGCCGGCTACCGCATGCCGCGCCCGCCACACTGCCCGCCCCAGCTGTACGTTATAGCATACTGCATGTGCACGCATACTGTATACCTAACCAGGTGCCGGCGTGGGCGCGAGCCCGTACGCGGGCGTGGCGGGCGCGTGCCTGCCGCGCCTGCTGCGCGCCGGCTACCGCATGCCGCGCCCGCCACACTGCCCGCCCCAGCTGTACGTTATAGCATACTGCATGTGCACGCATACTGTATACCTAACCAAGTGCCGGCGTGGGCGCGAGCCCGTACGCGGGCGTGGCGGGCGCGCGCCTGCCGCGCCTGCTGCGCGCCGGCTACCGCATGCCGCGCCCGCCACACTGCCCGCCCCAGCTGTACGTTATAGCATACTGCATGTGCACGCATACTGTATACCTAACCAAGTGCCGGCGTGGGCGCGAGCCCGTACGCGGGCGTGGCGGGCGCGCGCCTGCCGCGCCTGCTGCGCGCCGGCTACCGCATGCCGCGCCCGCCACACTGCCCGCCCCAGCTGTACGTTATAGCATACTGCATGTGCACGCATACTGTATACCTAACCAGGTGGCGATGGTGGGCGCGCTTTAGCAAAAATGTATACTTTCATTGGTAGTACACCCGCTCAAGTTAATTATAACGACTACAAAATGACGGTGTATTCGTAGCTTAATAAGTAGCTGTAATATCTACAAGCAGCAATGTTTTGAAATTTGGTCCTTCGAGCCGTATTTCCGAGGTTTTGATAAAATTGAATTATCAATCAGATACGAGCTGATGCTATCATGCTGGAGCGCGCACCCGCGCGAGCGGCCCGCTTTCAGCGAGCTGTACGCGCGCCTCGACGAGCTCCTCAACAGCGCGTGCGCCGGCCACTACCTGCGCCTCGAGCTGTGCGCGCCCGACCCCGCGCCGCCGCCGCCCCGCAACTACGTGCGCATGATCATCAAGTACGTCGCATTGTGTATGGTCATATGAATGAATGAATGAATGAAAAAATCTTTATTCAAATAATAGGGAATATGCATAAGTTATCGATTTTGATAGAGCTTGATCGCTGCGGACACGTATAAAAACATGATGGAACAGAAAACGTCACAAACCATGACCGTTTGTATAGAGCGTTTTCGGCGGGTGCTGCTGCCTGCTAACTTCAAGTAACTATATCACGAGATATAAAAACGCAAGAGAAAAGTTTTAATATTACAGTCGATTTTCTCACGCATTATACTTTGATTAAAAAAAATTGATGCATATTCCCTATTTAGTACGGCTCATTTCAACCAAACACGGTCCCATCCGGCAGAAAGCATGAAACTTGGTATGCATGTAGTTTTTACGTATATAATAAAATATAGAAGTATGTAGCAGCAAGTCGTAAAGGCGTTTTGTGTCCCCAATTGCAATTTTTATTTTTTAAATAAAAAACGGTGAGAGCTACAACAAAACTGTCAAAGAACAATATATTTGTCATTAAATTTTCTATTAATCATTTTTTGAATGAAGGTGATAGCACTTATAGTTTTCAAATTATGTTTGAGTTTCTTCTGATGTTTTTTGAAAAAATCACTCTGTGGGAATCACGTGCCGGACTACAGCTGCGCCACAAAAAAAAAAGTTGGAAATCTGACTTTTTGACTATGCCATGATGAAGACGATAGTTTGTCGGAATTTGTCGCACAAAAACCAGAATTTGTCGGGCTTGCGTTTAGGAGATACGTGTGGCGCGGCTGTAGAGACGTCTCTACAGCTGAGCCACACAGATCTCGCAAACGGAAGGTCTTAGCGAAAATCTGATTACTCGTGTGTGCAGCCGTTAATTAGTCGGAATTTGTCGCACAAAAACCATAGTTTGTCGGTCTTGCGTTTAGGAGATCTGTGTGGCGCAGCTTTCGAGACGTCTCTACAGCTGAGCCACACAGATCTCGAAAACGGAAGGTCGTAACGAAAATCTGATTACTCGTGTGTGCAGCCGTTAATTTGTCGAAATTTGTCGCACAAAAACCAGATTTTGTCGGTCTTGCGTTTAGGAGATATGTGAAGATACGCTGTGGAGACTTTTCTACCTGGATCTTGAGAAAGGAAGGTCGTAGCGAAAATCTGATAAATCGAGTGTGTAGCCGATAGTTTGTCGGAATTTGTCACCAAGAATCAGAGTTTGTCGATTTTGCGTTTAGGAGATATGTGAGGATACGCTGTGGAGACCTTTTTACCTGGATCTCGAGAACGAAAGGTCGTAAGCGAATCCTCACATATCTCCTAAACGCAAGATCGACAAACTCTGATTCTTGGTGACAAATTCCGACAAACTAACGGCTACACACTCGAGTTATCAGATTTTAGCTACGACCTTCCTTTCTCAAGATCCAGGTAGAAAAGTCTCCACAGCGTATCTTCACATATCTCCTAAACGCAAGGCCGACAAAATCTGGTTTTTGTGCGACAAATTTCGACAAATTAACGGCTGCACACACGAGTAATCAGATTTTCGTTACGACCTTCCGTTTTCGAGATCTGTGTGGCTCAGCTGTAGAGACGTCTCTACAGCTGCGCCACACAGATCTCCTAAACGCAAGACCGACAAACTCTGGTTTTTGTACGACAAATTCCGACTAATTAACAGCTGCACACACGAGTAATCAGATTTTCGCTACGACCTTCCGTTTTCGAAATCTGTGTGGCTCAGCTGTAGAGACGTCTCTACAGCTGCGCCACACGTATCTCCTAAACGCAAGCCCGACAAATTCTGGTTTTTGTGCGACAAATTCTGACAAATTATCGTCTTCATCATGGCATAGTCAAAAAGTCAGATTTCCAACTTTTTTTTTGTGGCGCAGCTGTAGTCCGGCACGTGTGGGAATCGTATAGGACGACACCGATATTTTTTGTATTAAAGAATGAGACTTGGCACACTTATTTCTTATGTGGACTAGAGTGGAAAACGCCCGGGAGACGGCGGGAGACACCCTGCTGGGGGGAGGGAGAGGGGCTGAAAATTTCTAACGCCACGCGTACTATTGGGCATAATAAATGCTAATTTATAGCTACTATGGCAAATCGGGTATCATTTTCGGATAAATAAAGGATGGCCAATTATTTTCAGAAAAAAAAATCCAAAAAAGAAAAATATTCCAGTGACGATAAATTTCTAACGAATACCGATATCGGCTTGAAAAAAATATGATAAGAAAGCCATATTTATACAAATTTCAAAAATATAAGTTTTATTGAAATAGTTTCATAAAAAATACATATGTTAAAAATATTATATACAGCGTGGCAGTGGCATAAATAAATCTATAAAAACTCCCCATTTCTTATTCTAATTTAAAAAAGTTATCGTAAATGGTGAAAGCTACAGCAAAACTGTCGGAAAACAATATATTCTTCATTAAATTTTCTACAATAACTTTTTTTTAAGTATGTTGATAAGACTTATAGTTTTCAATACAAACTCACAATCATTGCGTAAGTAACGGAATTTAGGCAATTAATAAAACTACCTACCTATTTCATGACTAATCACAAATTGTATTTATTTTTTAATTTAAATCACACGAGTCTGTAATAGGCTCTGTTAGTGCGGGGGAGTACATTTTGATATAGGTATTCGTTTTTAATTCTTGTATGAAACAGCTGAAATTTTTCGCGATTACAGAGTTGATCCCATAGTAAAAGTTGTTCAGTTTGATGGTCCCTATCTACCATATTCGGCTTTATAAGGCTTTTACCAAACACCTTGTATTTCTTTATTACAGAAGCAAGTTAGGCTGGGCGCGCGGAGAGACCTACGAGCGGCCGTTCCGAGCAGCACAAAGTAACCACTACTCTTCGCCGCCCGCCTCGCTCGTGCGGGCGCCCGTCTCCTGATCATATTAGATAATTTTAACATAAGTGTGTAATGCGAATCTTGGGTTTTCCTCGGATAGGTCGGTACAAAACCAGCGTTGTGATTTCTAAGCCACAACACAAGCTGAGCTGGTCTATTCTGCTGATGTATTCAATCTTAAGACATAGATTGTAACGAGAAAAACTCCGAGTAAATTATTACGTTACTTTGCATTAGAGAATCTAACCAACGTCGCAAACGTTGCAAAGTCAACATGTTGAGTCAGCTACTACTAGGCCGTTGGAAATAGACATAAAAGAGGCTAAATTCGCAAAGCGTGATGTAAGTAGTTCTGCATTTTTGGTATGTTGTATGGGTCTGTTAGGGTAGTGTGAATTCAAATTTGCAACTTCGAAAAACCTGTGGAAACTGAGAAAATCGAGAAAAACTTGGACTATTTTCACTATCTGATCTCCAGGGCCAAAACTATGCATTTTTTGCGAACGCTGTCTTCTACACTTATAAACTGTATTAAACTACTTACAATTTGAGCCTAATTGCAGCTCTATTAACCCCATAAGACATTTGCGAATTTAATGTCTATTTATAACGGCCTATACTTCGGCCATATTATCTTAAAGCTCCTACTAATGGTGCCCAACGTCCAGTATTGTGCACATGTCACCGTATTTGCGATAGCCATCAAAGTTATCAATCAAAGATATCGATACCTTGTGCGAAATAAAATGTACAAATATGATAATATTATGTGACTGCTATATATGCTGATACTAATGACTTGTGTGAATTTGAGAAGGTTTTGGAGATTTAATTGATTGATGTGTGCTTTATAAACTAATTAATGACTCACGATAAGGCGTGACAAGATTTAGAATTCCTTGTCAAAGTGCATTATATAGCATTAATTAATTGATTAAGTGCTAACACGCGGCTGTGTCTCGATGAGATAAATGTGATAGTAATATAAGACTTGTTTATCTTGTAGGTAACATATTTTTTACTTTCTAAATCAATTGTCTTCCTAGAATATTTTACTAGATTAAATAGTGAATATTTCAATAAATAAATTCTAGTTTTAAAGGTAGCCAAAAGTCTCGTTTAATTACTTTTAATGTTGGATTTAAATAAAACATATTTGAAATAAATCATATTATATTATTTTATACATTTTACAATGATATAACTTATTCTAAATACAAAAATATCCATATTCATCATTTCTTAACATCACGTGGTGCCCAGCTCAGACTTTCCTTACTTTAATCGCGCGTGTGTCGAACCTTGACATAACCGAACATCAGGAACTTTACGGAATTAAATAATTAATCACTGCAAATACAAAGTTCGAGACACGCTAAATCAAGGGATTTACCATGAGGTGCTAGCCCGATTAAAAAATAGGAATGCAACATCATTTGCGTAAAGCGCTGTATCACTTTAGTTACTTATTTATCCTTTTATCAGCTCATGGTATAGCCCAAAACCTTATATCTTTCCATGTTTCCTTACACTTATGACACACGGGACGTACTCATGTGAGCAAAACATAAGAGCCATCATAAAATTCTCTAACACTAGCTGCTTAATCGTTTATGATATGGTTATAACCAATAATAAATGTTTTTTTTTAATGTATCACACTAAATTCATTATCTACATGCCGCTTAACTAATATCAACATGCAAAGTAAAAAGTTGGAATAGTTTGAAAATATTTAACATTAAAAATATATTACTAAAGCTTTGTAATTAAGAAAGCATTTAATTTTTACATTTATTTTCGAAATGGCTAGTTTAACGGATTCTATCACTGAATAATGTATGGATTATAGTAGGAGTCGATTAGTGATATTCATTCATTTAATACTATTTATCGAAATCACAGTAAGTGTTTTCGTTGCGTGTACCAAGACTTAAAGCCTTGTAGTATATTTAAGAAACCTAAATTAAAATAAACAGTAAAAAATTACCACCATATTCAAAATTGATGGGACTAAAATTTAATAGTATTGATTTCAATTTATAATTATCATTTCACTAGAAAAAAAACTATTTGATGCGAAAATAATAGAATAATAGTTCAACATTAAGGAATGGCAAGATATCTTTAAAGGGGTATCCACATCTTCCGATTTAGGACGTCCGACTAGTAAGACAGCACGTCTTTATAGTTCATTATTATACAGGGTAATTTTGTATTAACCATCCAAATTTTAAGGGTTTGATCAGTCCATGAAACTGAACAACTTTCTCTAAGGAACATAGGGCCAAATATGAAAAAAAAAACCCAGTATTCTAACTTAGTGCTGACGGTCGAAGTGCGAGCCACACCTATGCGCCTCGAGTTCGGGCTGCTCTCGGGCTGCTACAGTCGCGAATGCGCCGCAGTGACGAACGAACGGTGGTTTCGTATTTTGTGATCACGATGGCGAATTGCAACTATAGAGCACGAGTATATTGTGCTGTTTATGGTTGCCTCAGTTCTACAAAAACGCACCCAGGGATAACATATGTTATATTACCTGGAGAGTCTGAAAGGTGAATATAATACTTTTTTAAACCTACTAGTACGTAATTTGTTTCTTCTTTGAATAGGTAGGCATATAGCTTTTTCCACCGAGTAAAATACCTGGATTAATAAGTAATCCAATCAAATTAGACATGAAAAGGGCATGAATAACAGGTTTTTCCTCAAGATTGTGTAAAAAAAAATTGAGGGTACAACGCTTTTGATACGAGTGATAGTTTCGGAGACACAAGCATAACATATTTAATACCACTATCATATTTCGTTTACAAAAAATAACTTTGTTTTTCATAGTGTTTGTAGAAATAACAAAATTATTGTTTGCGGTTTTGGAAAATGTGTTTTATCTCTAAAACTGTTCACTATATCTCGTTCACACTAATTTTCTTTGAAAACGTTTATTAAAATTTACAGCATAATATATTTTTGATATTTCACTATCTCCCGAAAAAAAGTACTGTTCCCGAGGTAAAGCAAAAAAACTTTCCACGCAGACGAAGTCGCGGACAGCCGCTAGTATTTTATACAATTCATGAATTAAAAACTAAAAACAATTCAACAATAAGAAAAACGTTTGTAGAAAATTTCAGATTTCATATACCTACAATATCAAAAAAGGTTAAAACTTTCTTTGGGGAAAATAAAATTATAAAATAATTTTTAAGCGTAAGTCACCGGTGATTTACGCGGCGGCTTAAGTGTTAATAATTACAGATCACTTTTTCTATTTGCTTATTACTAAAATATCAAACCATATTATGAATTGTATGTATATGACAAAATATAATTTAAAAGCAAAATGATAACCTTTTGAATTATTAGGCAACCTAACACGCTATCACCGTATTTCTAAAATATAACATACAATCACAAAATTAGAAACAAATTCAAGTAGGTGAAGATAGGTAACTTTATTTCATCTACCTACTTGAGTTTGTTTCTAGTTCTGTACATAGATGCAGGCAGCCCTATCGTATGTTGACGTACCGCGCGGCTCAAGTTACGTATTTCAAGGACAGGCTCGAGTTAGAATACTGGTAGTATCCTATTACCGTGTCCATACAAATCAAAGAGATCACGTGATCAGTTTATTATGGGATGACTAAAATTTTGTGGTGAAATTCGACACATGTTTCCTGGAGAAAGTTGTTAAGTTTCATGGACTAAACACATCCTTAAAATTTGGATGGTGTATACATATAGTGTACTTACAATATTGAACTCTAAAGAGTCTAAAAACGTGCTGTCGGACATCTTAAATGGATACCCCTTAAGAGTAAACTTCTAAAATAAAAATAATCAGGGTTAAAATGGATTAACTCTCTTGTATGTAAATTTTATTACATTAATGCAGAAAGTCTCAAGAAAGTTTCACAAGACGCAATTCGCTAGTACCAACAGAATTGACATATTTTAATATTGTTGGCATACATTAAATATAAGACATAATTGAATATAAAACATAGAGTATGAACATAATTTCAAGATCCTTTAGCTTTTTTCATCAGTCGCAGTGTAAACAATTAATTAAGGTTTAGTACAAAACATCTGAATATCTATTATTGGACAAACTTATCTCAAACGAGTATCAAAAATTACAATGCAGATTGAATTATAGTGTCGTGCATTATGGTAATGGTTGAATTTTGAAACAACTACATAAGCAACCAAAAGCCATTAAGAGCGTTTTCGCATTTTGAAGCTCAGATAGGCTGTCTCACTCACACTTTTGAACTTTTTTAAAGAGAATAAATGACTTGATTTTTGGTGAATGTTTTCAATAGTATTTGTTGAAAACTCATATTTAAATGTAGAAAAACTAGTTCAAATTTATTATTTTTTGAGGTTGTTTCACCAAGTAAATCCAAAACATATCTATAAATATACGAGTAATATTCTATTGACGATGTATTGGAAACATTCATCAAAAATAAATTAAGTCTTTAAAAAAGTTCAAAAGTGTGAGTGAGACAGCCTATTTGAGCTGCAAAATACGAAAACAATCTTAACACTTGTTTTTTTATTTACAAAACCATATGCCACAGAACCCAGCTCTAATAACATACTATCATTGGAGTACTGCCAGATCCTTATATTATCTAGACTCTAGACTGATGTTACAAAACCGACGAGTATTTATCTCAATCTATTGCTCTATCTATTCTATTCATACAAAAGTGTGAACTCTACCACCACATGATCATAAACATACATCTAAACACATAGATTACAGCATTTAGTAATATGCCCCATCAAGAGATCAACTCAGACCAGTTACCAAGCAATTTGAACAATATTACAAAAGGGTTAGGATCCATAATCGCATGTGTGAGCTCACAATATAAAACGAATAGACTATATTAACTGGTCGACTGCCCACTGCTAACACGTATACTTAACACACAATCAACTTTGGTTGATAATACTAATAGTGCACCTACGCTAGTGGTGACATTGTATATTAAAGGTCTCTACCCACTACACCGTGCCATACCACGACCGTGCTAGGAACGTATCAGACACGAAAAGCAACACGATACGCTCTAGTATGCCCACTGAAACGGATCGACGGCGTTCTGTGTCCGTATGGAACCCGTTTGATGCCCGTATGCAACCCGTATGGTGCCCTTATGTCACCCGTTTGGTGCACGTATGCAGCATCCTAAACCAATAAGTATCCGTTTCATTTTACTTTTACAACGGTCATCATACGCGGTTACAACCCGTTTACTCACCGGCTCGACAACGTCACGTGTCATGCACGCAGCGTGTCAGCACCGGCAAAATATTCTCGCCGCACATAGGGGTATTTTGCGTTTCTAGCCGGTAAAAAATATTTTTGAATTTTCTGATGATGTACTACAATCTATATTGTGATTTAAATTGAAACAAGTTATTTTCAACATACAGTGACATAATTTATTTTATTTTAATTTTAGTGAAAAAATATATACAAAAAATTATGAATACAAGATTTTATGTCATTTTTATATGGTTTACAGATCATATCCTGCATTAATCAGATGATAGCAAGGTGCCCCTACAACAAAATAACAATACTGTTAATAACTAATGGACGAAAGTTAAAAAAAACAATATTTATTACTGTCACTCCTAATGTGTAGGTAGGTTGAAAAGGGGCAAGAAGTGGCACCTAATTTCTATAACAGCATAATGTTGATGGACTATTCTATAAAACACAATAAAAAATTTTGCTCCGAAATAGCCCGAAGTATAACTAATAGACTCGTTAACATAGAAATATAATAAAAAATATTCAAAAATATTGAATGATTCAAGGCGTAATTAATAGTGATAATCAAACAGAAAACAATATAAAATTATGACACAGATACGTGATCTTACCTGAACTAGAACAATCCATAGCTTTTTTTCTCCTTAGACTTCACCAAATAACGTATTATTAACTTATGTATCGGCGTAAAAATTTTCACAAATAAGTCAAACGAACAGGAAAAAAGCGGTTAACTTTAGACAAGTTTTGCGAGACGAACGACTGACGCAGCAGAGTGGGAAGAGTTGCCTATTGCTCACTAACTTCTTGGCTCGTAGCAGGTATGTGATTTTTCTCTCTGTGATAGTTTTGAGGAATTGGACTTTTTACCGGCTAGAATCGCGAAATACCCCTATGTGCGCCGACAATTGTTGACGCTCCGTGCATGGCCGGTGACGGAACGGTCTAGTGGGAATAGTGTCATACTTTTCAATACAAAGAATATTTTTTTGCCTAACACGTTCCTAGCACGGTCATGGTATGCTACGGTGTATTGAGTAGAGACCTTAACTCACATTGAGTGACCAATACTCGTAGTATATTAAATATCTATATTTATACATAAGTACATGTTGAAATGATACGATATTGAAAATTCTTCAATCGAATATGTTTTCAAATATCTATAACGGTTTGTTTGGTTCATTGACATGTACAATCGATATTTTTAATTACAAACACCCTACCGCATAAAATCATGAATAATTCACTTAAAATTTATATTCAGTAAAAAATAATTCGCCATAAGATCAAATATTATCATTTAAAAAACACATTGAGACTGTAAACAAATTAAACATTTATTTTAATGGCTAGATTTTTTTATTTTAAGTCGGATGAAAGGTTTTTGTTGTTTTCTACAAAGTTAATTTTAGTAAAAATTCCATAATTGGTTGTTTTTAGTCTTTTTAACGCAGTTGTATAGTTTGTCATGAACAGTTATCGATAAATAACAACTAAAGTAATTTAACAAAATATTATTGCGTGACTTTAATAAGATTCATTTTATTTTTTATATTTCTAACTTCTAAAGCCGATCAATATTAGCCGACGAAAGTTTTTTATAAACAATTTTTATAAACGTTATTTAAGTTTATAAAAAAACCGTGTTTATAAATACACACTCACAAGGAATTCTCTATAAATTGACATCAAATGAAATTCATTCGAATAGCTATCTTCGGTATAAGTATCAGTTCCATAGAATAGGTATCTTTGCGAGTTTTTTTATTGTGGCGAGCGAGATGGCGAGACGATATAAAAAACAGAACATCTCACAAAGTAAAATAAACAATTGAATAGTGTTTTTATTTTTTATATTCGACGTGTTTTGTTAAACAATAGCGGCCTTATTAATAAACGAAGAGTAATTTTACAACCGTTTTAACCATAAATTTAGCCTAGCAATATCCTCCTTACGTTTGACATCTCAAAGCGTCATTTTCCTAAGCAAACTTTTTGGTTAAACGAGATGTAAAATCTTCGTTTGTTAATAAGGGGATAAGTGTTCGTAAATATTGTGTAAGTGAGTAGTGATGTGGTGTAGTGTCGGCTTAGTGTCAGACTATAGTGTTGAGCTTACGCGTGTGCGGGGGCGGTCAGTCGATGGGCGGCGGCTGCGCGGGGATGTTCGACGGCGGCGCCGTCAGGTAGCCCGCCGTGTGCGGCGCAGCTGTTGGGAATACAAGCACTTAATGTAGGGCCAATTTAATAGATCACATTTGGCATTTGTCGGTCTTTTGATGTAATTTTCAAAGTAAATATGCTTCCTTTTGAGATTATTACAATAAATATATTATTAACTGAAAAAAATAAGCAATTGTGCCTTTGAAAAAATAAATATTGTGTACCTGCCGGCGCCGTTATAAAGTTACGTTGTGAATGTGATCTATTAAATTGGAGTCTTCTGTTACGTTTTATGGACGTCATCAATTCTTAAATCAATGATTATAGTGGCACTGTTTTGAGAAAAAAGTGAAGTCTCAGTATTATCATTTCAATGGGTGAAAAGTGGGACCGACCCAATATATCTAGTCTTCTAGAACAGGGGAGGTCAACAAGTCGATCGCGATCGACCAGTCGATCTCTGGACAAGGGCGTCGCCAAGGGTGGGCAGGGAGGGGCAGCTTAAGCCCCCTATAGGTTAAAAAATGTAGTTAATTGCAAAGTAAAGTAACCAAAGTCCTAAGGCCATGCAATTGACTTGCTTTTTCCGAAAATTCACTAGGTGCTCTTGACTGTACCTACAATTCCTAATTTTTTCATCCTAAATATTAACTTGCCCCCCCCCCCCCCCCCCCCCTAAGCCATGGGCTGGCGACACTCTTGTCTCTGGAGACAGTACAGTCGATCGCGAGAGACATAACAAAAACTGCTTTGCTTGTGGTAGCATTGTACGCGCCTAATTCTGCACGCACGGGTGGAGGGGCGCGGGGCGATTCAACGGCGACGTCACGAACGCAGCGGCAACCAGAGCGCCGCGGGCGGCGGCCCCCGCCGCCCGCTTCATTCCATTTTTGATACTCGGCAAACACACGCTCTCGCCACAACCGCCATTTTCATATTTGTAATTGTTTTCTTTTGCAATATACTAGTGTATTTCAAAATATTAGTCTTTTAATTGTCTCATCGTTGACAATTTGGCGACCGCTCTTGAAGTAATCTGCGAGTTTCGGCAAAAAAGTGCGAGAAACCGGTCAACAATTCGTGGTTGTGCGTGGGGAAGGATTCCCGCCAAATTTACGCCTGGAAAACTGTGGTCTTCTGTGGCCTGCAGCGGACTACGAGCTTCTTCTTCTGCCGTCTGGAGGTCTAGCCCAAGGAAGTACACCATTTTTTTCCCTATCTTTATTCCGTCAGAATTGTTTTTTATGTGTGTAAAAGCTCCCCTGCACCTCAAGCGTTAGGTACCTATTCCTGATCAAGCTTGCATATGGGCAGGGCTATTTTATGCTATACTCACAATTCTATTTTTAACGTCTATAATTTCATTGCGATTACCAGCTACCTGTGTCTCATTCCGCTTAAAGCGCAGAAAATTTCGTTATTTTAAATCGTTATTGTTACCCACCATTTTGTTATAAATTAATCACCCGCAAACGTTGTTCGTAACTACATTTTATTAGTAGGTATTTATCATCTTAAAATTCATTTGCTTAAACGCACATCATTCCTTAGTGATTAAAATTAATTTCATACTTATTTAATTTAATTAACGATTAAAATTATTTCGTTAGCATCCCAATTATCAGTACCTAAAGTTATTACCCAAGTTTTAACATACATTGTCGTTCTATAGCCTACTTGTAACCGGGCGCGCGGCGCGGCTAGCTTAGCGCTTCCGCGAGCGATTCGCTTGCTGTGCGGTGTGCGCGCTCAGCTTGCTGGCCGGTGCTGTGTGCTCGGCGAGGGTAACAACGTGTAGTGGCGTGGGCTGCACCCGCGGCTGGTTGTGGAGTCTTCGGACGTTTCATCATACCGGTTAGAATTTTATTTACTTCTTACTTCATTGTTTGCGCCTTTGAACTTTACTGTTGTGTGTGCCTAATTTAATTATTTCCAAAATGTCACAAACGGAGGAATCTACAATTGCTGCTGCCGCCTCAGGCGATGAATTATCCGACTTACCAAAACTTATTAGACAGCGCGGTATAATTAAGGGGCGTTTAACTAGATTTACCGAGTATTTAAGTGTTTTGCAAAAGATGAAAACCTCTGAAATTTCTGGCGCAAAGTATAAAGAACTTGAGTTAAGAGTTAATAAACTGCAATTGTTGTTAAATGAGTTTGAGGAGCTGCAGAATAGAATTGATTTAGTGCATACTGACCCCGCGGAACAAATAAAGGAAAGGGATGCAATTGAAAATCTTTTTTACTCACACTTGTCAATCGGGCAGGATATTTTAGAATCTTGTCGAGTAAATGTTGAGCCTGCTCTGAATGAGACTAACAATACTGAGAATTCTATGGCAAGCTGTCAATCAGGCTTATTTAATTCTATTAAACTTCCTACCATAAGACTTCCCAATTTTGATGGGAACTATTTAAGTTGGTTGGAGTATAGGGATATGTTCGAGGCCATGATAAATAGTAATGACAACATACCTTCCATTAATAAATTCCATTACCTACGTTCGTCTTTGGAAGGAAGTGCTAGCACAGTAATAAAGTCTATAGAATTTACCTCGAAAAATTTTAGTGTCGCATGGTCACTTTTGTGTGACAGATACAATAATCCTAACATTTTAATAAATAATCATCTTAAGGCGTTGTTTTCGGTTGAGAATATAACTAGAGAGTCCCATAGGGCATTAAGATTTATTATAGATCATTTTGCAAAGCATCTGCGTGCTTTGGAAACTTTAGGGCAACCTACTGACAAATGGGATGCACTTATAATTTTTATTATAAGTTCAAAGTTGGATATAAACACGAGTAAAAAGTGGGAGGAGCACAAGTGCACTCTTAATGATCTACCTACAATTGAAGAATTTTATTCATTTTTGCGTGGTCGTGCGGACGTACTAGAAACATCCTTTAGTAACTACTCGGAACATAGATCACGTGAAAATAAGCCTAAATTTAACAACAATAATTATAAAAGTCTTACGGTTTCGGTCGATAAAAAATCGAACATATCGTGTTGTCAATTATGTAAACAAAGTCATCGTTTGTACGAATGTAATAAACTTAAAGATATGTCTGTCGATGATCGGATTAATATGATTTCTAAATTGCAATTGTGTAAAAATTGTTTTCGTAGCGGCCATGACGCGTATCATTGTAATTTAAAAACTGGTTGCCGTGTATGTAAGAAAAAACACAATACGCTTTTACATAGACAATTACCCAGTACTAATTCTACATTTAATACGGAAATTTCTGTACCGTCCACATCTTCACAACAAATTACGCAACATGGGGATGGCATTTCGGGCCCACCAGTGACTTTGTCGGTGGCTACCACGGGTCAAGTGTTATTGTGTACCGCATTAGTGAACATAGTCTGCAATAATAAGACGTACACTGCTCGTGCGCTGTTGGACACTGGCAGTCAGTCATCTTTCATAACCAACAACTTAAAGAGGAGACTGGGGTTAGTTGGAGAATCAATTAATTCTATTAATGTGAGTGGCATAAATAATGTTTCTTGCAATATAACTGAAATGTGTAGTATTAATATAAAGTCACGCGTTGGTTCTTATGAAGTGGATGTCAATTGTTTAATTATTCCGGTCATCACAGGTACTTTGCCGAATTCATTAATTAATATTAGCGAATTGCGTTTACCAAAAAACATTGTACTTGCTGACCCTACTTTCCATTGTCCCTCCGAAATAGATATTCTTCTTGGAGCAAATGTTTATTGGGAAATTATAAAATCTAAATTTATAAGGCTGGGTACACACAAGCCTGTTTTGCAGGATTCTAATTTGGGCTGGTTAGTTGCCGGACCCGTTTCAAAGCCGAAATTAGATTCAAATGTTAATTGTCATTTTAGTCAGGAAATTCTTGATTCCTTGGAAAGGTTTTGGTCAATTGATGAACTACCTCTTAATAAAAAATCATATTCTCCGGAGGAACAATTTTGTGAACAGCATTTTATAGACAATGTTAAACGTGGCCCTAATGGTCGTTTTTCGGTAAAAATTCCCTTCAAGGAAGTGCCGGAAGAGTCAATTGGGGAAAATTGGCATACATCGAAAAAATGTTTTGAAAATTTAGAAAAGAGGTTTAATAGACTTCCAAAATTACAAGAACAGTATAAAAAAATTTTAGAAGAATACGCTGATTTGGGGCACCTAGTTAAAGTCGAACGACCAAGTTTCGGACATTACATGCCTCATCACGCGGTAATTAAAGAAAAAAGTGAAACCACTAAACTTAGAGTAGTTTTTAATGCATCTTGTAAAACCGCCACCGGGAAATCTTTAAATGATATCCAGGCTATTGGACCTGTTGTGCAGAGTGATTTAATGTCTCTTTTGCTTCGTTTTCGACAATATAAATTTATTCTTATAGCGGACATCGAAAGGATGTATCGCCAAATAGAAATAGATACATCGCAGCGCCACCTTCAGTTAATTTTATGGCGTGATGGTAGGGACCAGCCCTTTGATATTCTTCGTTTAAACACGCTAACACACGGTACAGCATGTGCTCCTTTTTTAAGCACGCGATGTCTGCTGCAATTGGCACGTGAATGTCCTGACAGTACCATATCAAACGTCATTCAAAATTCTTTTTACATTGATGATCTTAATACAGGGGCAGATAGTGTAGACGAAATTAAACATATTGCTAATGGTGTAATTCAAGTATTGAACTCCGCTTGTCTACCTTTGCGAAAAATTCGCACTAACTGTCCTCAATTATTTGACGGCAATACTGATGCATCGTCATCTCTCGATTTAAGTAAGGAATCCAGCGTGTTGGGTCTCAATTATTCGCCAAGTGCTGATACATTACAGTTTTCCAAAGATTTAGAGCCAGATTTTGCGCACACAAAGAGATCAATTATTTCAGTTACGTGCAAAATATTTGATCCTCTTGGATTATTAAGCCCATGTGTTATAGTGGCAAAAATTTTACTCCAAAAATTATGGAGTGTTAAATTAGACTGGGATGAACCTGTTCCAGATAACTTCATTAAAGACTGGGTCAGGATTATTAAGGAATTTTCATTTTTGTCTCAGATACAAGTTCCAAGACGTGTTTTGTGCGATTCTCCATGCATTATTGACTTACATTGTTTTGTCGATGCCTCTCAACAAGCTTATGCTGCCTGTGTGTACTTAAGATCTGAAAATAGTGATAGAGTAGTAACTGTCCACTTGTTATGCGCTAAGGCTCGCGTAGCACCTATAAAACCTACTACAATTCCACGATTAGAATTATGTGGTATGCTTCTGGGGGCACGCTTATGTGATAAGGTATGTCAATCATTGCGATGCAATATTCGTGATAAATACATTTGGACAGATTCGACTGTAGTTTTAGGATGGCTCAAGACGCAAACCAAAGATTTGAAGGCATTTGTTTGCAATCGTGTAAATGAAATAAAAGAATTAACCAAGGGTTTCAAATTTAGGCATGTACCAACTGATGAAAATCCGGCTGATGTGGCTTCCAGAGGTGTCGACCCTAAATACTTACATTCCTTTTCCTTGTGGTGGGAAGGACCGTCGTACCTCAAGTCACAATCTTCTGAATGGCCTAAACAAACAGTACCTATACCTATTAGTGACAATTTGCCTGAAATTAAAACGTCCAAGGATCCCAGTGCAATAAAATGTAATATCGAAATAACAAATAACAGTATAATTCAATTCGAAAAATATTCAAATTTAAATAAACTTAAAAGAGTCTATGCATATGTGCTACGTTTTATCAATAACTCGCGAAAGAATGATTCTAAATTTACGGGACCCTTGGATGTTGTCGAACTGGATAATTCGTTGAATGTTTTAATAAAGCAGTCGCAATTTGAATCTTATTCTACTGAATTTCGTAACATAGTAGAAGGTAAAGCACTACACCGTAATTCTAAATTACTTTCACTTAATCCATTCATCGACAAGGTTGGCATTATGAGAGTTGGAGGACGACTCCAAAACTCTGAATTTGAATATGATAAAAAACATCCTGCTATTCTAGACGCTAAGCATCACCTTACTAAATTAATAATGAGATATGAACAGTTACGTTTGTTCCATGCTGGTCCTCAGTTACTCTTGTCTTCTATCCGCGAACGATTTTGGCCTATAGGTGGTAGGCTTTTAGCGCGCAGCACGGCCAAGCAATGCATAATTTGTACGCGATTCCGAGGGGAAACTCTGCAACCTATAATGGGAAATTTGCCTGCCGAAAGAAGTAATCCAACCTTCCCTTTTTACTCGTGTGGCACCGACATGGCGGGACCATTTTTGATCTCCAGTAGGAAGGGCAAGGGTAATCGTATTTCAAAATGCTACTTGTGTTTATTTGTGTGCTTCACTTCAAAGGCGGTACATCTTGAAGTTGTAAGCGACCTGACTACAGAGGCTTTCATCTTAGCATTGCGCCGATTCATATCTAGAAGGGGTAAGCCAGCTACAATTTTTTGTGACAATGGGACTAATTTCAAGGGCGCAAGCAATGAATTGAGAAGGTTAGTTAGGGCCAGTCGTCAGTCTATTGCCGAGTTTGCAACTGAAGAAGGCGTGCGTTTTCTCCACAGCCCAGCTTATTCGCCAAACTTTGGGGGTATCTGGGAGGCCGGGGTAAAGTCGGCCAAACATCACCTACGTCGTATAGCTGGTAACGCATCCCTAACGTTTGAGGAGCTCACGACGCTATTTGCACAGATAGAAGCAATTCTAAACTCCCGTCCACTCACTCCTCTCTCGTCAAACCCTACTGATCCTTCTCCTTTAACGCCGGGTCACTTCCTAATCGGGCGCCCTTTTACCTCATTGCCGTCGCCACCTGTGACTGCTAAATGGCCCAACAGATACGAACGCATCGAGCAGCTCAGACAACATTTTTGGGAAAGATGGCGGCGGGAATTCATCGCAGAACTTCAGCAACGCACCAAGTGGCGAACACGGCAACGGGAACTTCAAGTTGGGGACCTCGTGATCCTGAAAGAAGACCAACTTCCACCACTTCAATGGCGGCTTGCTCGCATCAGTCGTCTATACCCAGGACCAGATGGAGTTAGTCGAGTCGCCGATGTCCTTACAAATAGAGGAACGATAAGAAGAGCAATCAACAAAATGTGTATCATCCCCACTACAGACGTTGTCGAAGGGACGAATGATCATCATACCCAATAAAGACAGCATTCACTGAATTCTGTAGGTGGGGTCAAACTTAACCTACAACTACCAAGAAGATAACTAAAGAAGCTTCAGCTACATTTCTAAAATTGCAGGTTGTCGATGGGATGAACAGCATCGTGCTGACCGTTAATGGCAACTTAAAGAATTTCTGCAATTCTTCTTTTGAAAGATAGTCTTTCAACGCCCGGAGGATGTACGCGCCTAATTCTGCACGCACGGGTGGAGGGGCGCGGGGCGATTCAACGGCGACGTCACGAACGCAGCGGCAACCAGAGCGCCGCCCGCTTCATTCCATTTTTGATACTCGGCAAACACACGCTCTCGCCACAACCGCCATTTTCATATTTGTAATTGTTTTCTTTTGCAATATACTAGTGTATTTCAAAATATTAGTCTTTTAATTGTCTCATCGTTGACAAGCATAGCAAGTAGTAACTGAACAGTGCGGGAAGCGGGTGCGGCGGTTTTGTAGTAAAAAATACTCCAAAAATGAAAATACTTTAAGTCGATCTCAATAGGCCAGGAAATTTTAAGTAGACCGTAACCCTAGACAAGTTGGCCACCCCTGTTCTAGAAGAACAAATTATAAAAAGGAAATACTCACCGGCAAGAGAGGGGGGCGGCGCGGGGGCGGATATGAACAAGTCGTGTCGTTGCGCGGCGTACTGCTCCCACACGCGGCTGCGCGCCAGCAGCGCGCGCACGCGCTCGCCGTGCGCGGGGGAGCGCGCCATCGCCTTCAGCGCGCCCACTAACTGAGCCGCCGTCTGTCCTTCTAACCGCCCCTCCAACAGGGTCAGCAACTCCGAGATGAGATCCGTTTCTAAGGCCTAGAAGGAATAACGGCCGACTTCAATAATCTATCTTCAGTAAGAGATAGGCTTACTATGGACCTGTTACTAGGCAACTGTTGTTTCCCGTCATTTAATAGAAAATCTAGGCAACAAATCTTTAGTAAGCCTACCTCTTACTGAGGGTAGCTTATTAAAATCGGCCGTTAGTCAGTTGATGCTGTACAGTCAGCACCAAAACGACCTGTACCCTTAGCACGACCAGCTATCGAAAAAAATTACGCAATTTAAAACGTTCGATAGAGTAATTTTGTATGATAAATATGTACAACGCCATCTACCGCCGAAAAGCGAAATGAAATTTCTCATATAAAAGTACTTTTCCACGTATTTTTTTTCTCGATAGCTTTATCTTAAGAAGAAGAATCTAATTCTGTATTGTCAAAATAATTTGACAATGTAGCAACATTATTCTGGGTCAATTCCGAGTTTCGTGTTGTGCTGTGAAATAAATGTTTACGGCACGTAAACAGTGAACATTCATTTGCTGTCTCAGAACAAACGAAATTGCACCTTGATGTCTTGAAAGAAGTTGATTTTGGTCAAAGAATGCATTACATTACGTCTACTTTTAAAACAACACCTAAATCTATAAATTTCATAAATAAAATTGATACTGACAAATTGAGTACATTGAGTAAAGTAAAAAAAAAGCAAGAGAGGGGAAATGTGTTGATCAAATACCTGTAAGACGAGTCGGTCTGTGTTGACATTGGTGTTGAATATAGTGGCGAGTGCGTCGCAAGCGCAGCCGACCACCTCCCGGCTCGCCTTGATGGCGCCTTTCAGCCCCGCCATCACTTCCGTCTGGCACAACGCTACTACCACCGCCTGCAACATGTCATAGTTTATGGGTACGGTACGATCTTGAGCGCTGGGGCCGTACCGACTTCGAATTTCGGCAGTGTCTGCCGTTTGTATCCTTGCGAATACAAATTAATACAGACAAATGTAGCCCTAATCAAGGGCGCTACCGGCTAACTTACATGGCTATCGTAATCGCTTTCATTTGACAGATGAATGTGATACATTGCTACTTTTCTTCGGTAAGATTTTATTTATGCCAAATAGAAGTAGCAACGTGCCATATTCATCTGTCAAATGAAAACGATTACGATAGCCATGTAAGTTAGCCGGTGCAGCATCTGGCCAAAATGGGCCAAAATGGTGTAAGTACCCCGATTCATGATGTCACATGAACATCGATATTTATACAACGGGATAGTGCTTGGCCTTCACCTCACTTGATGTTAAGTGACGATAAGGTCGAAGGTGGAAGCGCACTACACCCGGAATCCTCTTCACTGAGGAACTGGCTATCTTACCTCTTACTTAACTGCCGAAACGGAATACAACAATTTTTGAAATTGTTGTTATGGCGCCAGACTTAGGTAAGATGGTGGTAGCTAGCCAGGCGGACTTGAAGACAGTCCTACCACACCAAACCGAGTACAAATTGTACCCTCCCTGGGAATCGAACCCGGGACCCCTGCGTCTTACACGGGTGGACTAACCACTAGACCACAGAGGCGGTTAAATCGGGCGGCATCGATATCTAACTTCGGAAAATAATACTACACAAAATTGCGTACTTCGATTTATTTGTTTTAAGTTGGAGCCCAGCAGATTTGCCAAGTTCGGAAAGTTAGCTGGACGGTAATGCGCTCAAGAATGGGATCGCTTTACGCATACTATATGTGGTGGCGTGCCTAGAGCGAGTATAGTGACACTTGCGTTACGCATCCACCCCTCACGGGGCAATCACGTATTCGGAATTTAAATCCCTCCAAAGTCAAAGTCAAATAAGCTTATTCAAATAAACTTAATTATTAAGTACTTTTGACGTCTATATTTTCGTCGTCCATCGTTCCAGACTTTATTAGCTGACAAGAAGAACGGGCGCAAGAAACTTATCAGCTATAACAGCCATAAGTAACGATATTTACAAACTTTAATATATACTCCCGTTTATGAGCCCCCTTTTCTTTATTTTTTAATTATTCCTTTTTTATTTTTGGTTAGCATTAGCTTAATCATTGTACTCTTAACTTGTAACATATATACCTGTGTAGTTTAAGCTTTTAGTTTCTATTTACCTTTATTAAACTGTACTGAGAGCTGTAAACCTTCCTAAGTTCACTGGCCTAACGACGCGCACGCCTCGCCTAGTGCCGGCCGAGCGCGTACTAGCGCCGCTAACACGCGGCACATACCTGCGTGTGCACGAGCGCGGCCAGTATGGGCACGCAGTGGTCGGGGCAGGCGGGCAGCAGGCGCGCCAGGCGAGGCAGCTCGCCTAACGACGCGCACGCCTCGCCTAGTGCCGGCCGAGCGCGTACTAGCGCCGCTAACGCTGCCGCACACACGGATCCGCGACTACCCTGTGACACAAAACGACAATTAGAACACTTAAAAATAAAGATAGCGTTCGCGCCACAAAAACGGACTCAAGACACGAAGACTGCGAATGGACAACTAAAGAGATATGCACTATTACACTAATCTCTTTAGAAAGAGACTCCGCCCAAAACTTACCTCTGGGGAATCCTTAGCTAGTGCCGCTAACGTCTCCGCTAGTAGCTCCTGCAGGAACCGCAGTGCAGGTGCTGCAGGAAAAGCTTGAGATCACGCCCCCCACGACTACTTATCGCATACCTACACGCGAAGTGACAGAGCCCTGCTATTACACTAACCTCTTTAGAAAGAGACTCCGTCCAGAACTTACCTCTGAGGAATTCTTGGCTAGTGCCGCCAGCGTCTCGGCTAGTAGCTCCTGCAGGAACCGCTTGGGGCTACGCAGTGCCCAGTGCAGGTGCAGGAACAGCTTGAGGTACACGCCCTCGATGACCACATATCGCATACCTACACGCGAAGTGACAGAACCCTGCTATTACACTAACCTCTTTGGAAAGAGATTACGTCCAGAACTTACCTCGGATGAATCCTTGGTTAGTGCCGCTAACGTCTTCGCTAGTAGCTCCTGCAGGAATTGCAGTGCGGGTGCTGCAGGAACAGCTTGAGATCACGCCCCCCACGACCACTTATCGCGTGCCTACACGCGAAGTGACAGAGCCCTGCTCACTATCCTCTTTAGAAAGAGACTCCGTCCAGAACTTACCTCTGAGGAATCCTTGGCTAGTGCCGCCAGCGTCTCGGCTAGTAGCTCCTGCAGGAACCGCTTGGGGCTCCGCAGCGCCCAGTGCGGGTGCTGCAGGAACAGCTTGAGGTACACGCCCCCCACGACCACTTCCCCGGGCGGCGCCCACTCCGCCTCCGCGGTGCTTCGGTCGGCGCTCTCGCGGTCTTCGAATAGGGCGTTCGGGTCGCGGAGTTGAGTGGATTGGTGCCTGGTGGTGGACCAATAAAAAAATAAGTGACTATACTCTAGCCAACTTACGGAAATAATGTATACAAACCAACCCAATGTAGTCCAAGTTGTATTATAGTGTTAATAAACTGAATCTTAACGTATTTGTGGAATAATTACGAAATGCGCAAAGTTTTGTTTACAAACATTCTTTCTATAAGATGACCGGAGTATAGACTTATTAAAAAGATGATTAGATTAACGAATTAGCGAAAATATCGTGTTTTCGAAATCCGTTCTAATATTGTAAATAACTATTTCTCAAGTATGCTTGGAAATTCGAACATTATTTTTACAACTTTCTTGATTCATTGATGTTGTCTGCCGCTGCAGTAATGTACTAAAGCCTATCAAATACGATCAGTGCGACGCGGATTCAAACAATTCACCCGTGGGTGGTCCGCATCTGTGTCCGGTCCGCGTCACACTGGTCACAGTCAAAGGAATAAAGTTCGTAAAGGAACCTGAAACAAGGGTGGCGATATTTCCTGTAAAGTCGACCTCACCTGTCTCGTAATCTCGCAATATGCATAGCGACTCGCGTCCTGGTCTCATCGCTCCACACCAGCTCGGGGTGCTCGTGCTGGGCGTCGAACATGTGTACCGCACTGGCCGCGGCGCCCTCCCGCATCGCTTCCGCGAACACGCCCGGCATGTACCGCGAGATCGTGAGGCGGACCTACAGACAACATTATTTTCTGGTACTAAAATGGATAAAATGAAGAAGTATCATTTATATGATTGAAAACATATGCTAAATTGATATATTACGGCTAATACCCTAAGTGCGGCTAAACCTAGTTTTAGCCGGCTAAAACTAGGTGTAACCGATAGCTGATGGCTAAAACCTAGTGTAGCCGATTTGCTCGCGGCTAATACTAGGTGTAGCCGGCTAAAACTAGGTGTAGAATGGGGTATTAAAAAAGTTATTTCTGTTGTCTGTTAAAAAAATTAACCTCGAAATTTAAGGCTCACGCTACGCTGCGCTTCGCGCAATAAATTTTTAACCTATATTCGGGACCTACTGGGGTAAAGCAGATCGGTTCACCTAGTTTTAGCCATCAGCTATCGGCTACACCTAGTTTTAGCCGGTTAAAACTAGGTTTAGCCGCACTTCGGGTATTAGCCGTAACAAATACATCAAAATTGTATTTTCAATGGTTTTTTCTCCATTTAAAACGATTTCATCGGTGGTAAAGTAGTTAGCTAAATCTTTAGCATTATTAAAATTTCTTTAGAAGCAGACATTTGATTTCTCTTACAATTATAATACCATAACATTAAATGCAAAGTATACCTATTACTTCAGGGTAACATACCTTCGGCCCATGCAGTTTGTCGGACATCATGCGCGCTAGTAACTCCACCGCAGCTTCCCTCGTCTCTGGGATCTTGCTATTGCAAAAGAGATCTAATAAATATATCACAGCACCTGCAAAAGACAAGCTACAATAACTACTCTGTATGTTGTGTCGATAGAGATTTAATAAAACAGAAGAAAGAGAATGAACAGATAAAATTAAAAAAGGTAATGGGTCTATATATCGTTAACGGCAAGATAAAAATACTAAACTTTTACAGTTCATTTCTTATTTTAGAAGCTGCCCAATCACCCGCGCGTGAAAACAGCCAAAAACTCCACAAAAGACACCCCTACAATCCGAACTTGGGTCAACTTTAAGCAAATTGTTTTTATTTTTACTTTAAAGTATACATACTGAAGTTTTATTTCACCGAGTGCCAATCGGGAACTCGACCGGAATATACCAGGAAAAATTATCAAAGATTTGAAAAAATCGGCGCTAGAAGATGCCCAAGTACCCCACTAGCGGCTATATCTTCAACACACTCGTGGCTTCCAACTGCGGCTCGTACGTCTAATTCAATACACTCACGATACTAACCTTTAGCTAGAGCCTCTCTAACGAGCGTAGTGTTCGCTAACAGCGCCGCAAGCGCTGCCTACGCCGCTGCAGCATCCGCCGCAGAACTTCTCGCTAGCGGTAATAGCGCTAGAAGATGCCCAAGCACCCCACTAGCGCAATATCTTCAACACACTCGTGGCTTCCCACTGCGGCTCGAATGGCTATTTCAATATACTAACGCTACTAACCTTTAGCTAAAGCATCTCTAACGAGCGTAGTGTTCGCTAACAGCGCCGCAAGCGCTACCAACGCCGCTGCAGTATCAGCTGCGGAACTTCTCACTAGCGGTAATAGCGCTAGAAGATGCCCGAGCACCCCACTAGCGGCTGTATCTTCAACACACTCGCGGCTGACAACTGCGGCTCGAACGGCTATTTCAATACACTCACGATACTAACCTTTAGCTAGAGCCTCCCTAACGAGCGTAGTGTTCGCTAACAGCGCCGCAAGCGCTGCCAACGCCGCTGCAGCATCCGCCGCAGAACTTCTCACTAGCGGTAATAGCGCTAGAAGATGCCCGAGCACCCCACTAGCGGCTATATCTTCGACACACTCGCGACTGCCGGCTGCGGCTTGTACGGCCCGCAACGCGCTCGCTTGAAGCAATGGCTGAGACCGCGCCGATAGTAGGCCGAATATCAAGCCGAATTGGCCTATACACTGGATTTCCACACCTGCAAATTGGTATTTGTGTACTAATCTTTACCTCAGTCGATGTGTTTACGACTATTTGAAATCCATAACTTCTTTCAAAACAAACAATTTTACTCAATTGACAACATTTCAAAATTTTTAGGTACATGTTTTTATGGATATAATGAAAAATTATCGTTTTTTAGGCAATACGTATTTTTTCTTTTCCATTTATTTTCATACATTACTGAGATATTAATTAACAAAAAACGGTTTATTCTAAAAGGACGTAAGTACAAGATATAGGTAAAATATAAGCGATGTCTTTGCCTTGCCTCTTAAAACGTCAATTAAAAAAAAAACTGTCTTTGATGCGAATTGTGATGTCTATAGAGATGTAGGCACGCTAATTTTTATATCGATAATAATGGTATTTTTGTTCCATGTTTCATAATAAATAAGAAACATAATAACAACTATAGTAACCCCAATAACAACTTTAGTAAATTATTGTAGTACCTTAAGGGGTACCTATGACTAAATTTCTAAGAAGAGGTGGGTCATTTTTCTTTCAATATTGCTTTCTAAAAACAGTTTCAACTAAAAGCCCCCATCCAAAGACTGTCAAAAGTAATATCGAAGCGATGTTGTGATTGAGAAGTGCGCTATACGTGATGTATAGCTCTGTCCCTATAACAAAATAACATCACTTTGAGGTTGCTATAAGAGCTCAGAGTACGATGACTTACGACCTCTGGTAACTGCCCCCCTACTCAAATGGCTAACATTCTATTCGTTTGAACGCTTACTTACTATTATAACTTTAAAATAAGCAGTAAACTATAAAATTACGTGCCGTAAGCTTGACAATTCCATACAATACATCGAAGTTTTTGATTTACATAAGTTTGCGACATGTGATTCAATCATCTATTGCTCATATTTAAACTTTAAAAGTAAGCGTAGCGTTCAAACGAATAGAAAGTTGGCCATTTGAGTAGGGGGGCTGGTATTCCTAAGAACTTTCTCGAATGTCCATGCAGACAAAGACAAGGAAATAAAAGAACAGGTAAAATGACAGTGTTTATTATTTGAAGGCTTTTTTAACTCTTTTTAGCTGTCGCTGCAAACTAATAATCATTGCTTCATGTCGACATCACGCAGACTCATTAAATTTTTGTGGTATGTTGGATATCGGCTCCTAAAACAAAGAAATTGAGCTTGTAGTAGTAAGTATCTACATACAGAGTTAAATTGAATTAAATAACTTGATTATCATTTATTTAAAAGAATGATGTGCCAGGCTAGCCAAGCCATGTGATGGTTTTCTACTTTTTGTTCCCATCAAACAAAGTACCTAAGAAAGTACGATAAAACATATCGATATAGAAATGCACATCACTATGCGAAAAAACACACTTCAAAGACCTGTAATAAACAGATCTGTTATTTGCAAAAATCGACAAAGAACTGGACACAAACGACTATTTGCACAAATTATTAATATATTATAATAGTTTCAGGCTATTTACATGACATAAAAAAATTAAAACAATATGAACTCACCGATTAAATGATCATATCTATTGATTATTTTCTTATGTTCCTGTGTGTGATTTCCAGCCATCAATCACACAAAACATAATGTCACAGGTAACGCTTAAGTATCACAAACGATGCTACGACTTTCTTTTGATTTTCTTACAAGAATACTTTAAAAATATCTAAATTTTACTGAACATAGAAATACACTCGAAAGACATTTAGTCATTATTATGACATTTATGACAATTGATTTTTTCAGTGTTGCCAGATCAGATTTTCACACTACCCTAGGCTGGGTCTCAATTTACCCTTGATCACAGAATAGATATAATATATAGTTTATATAAATAATAATCAATAAGTACTACCATACAGAAAGGACACTCTCCGCCCCACCTTACATGTACATGGAAGAATTGTTTGTTGATTTATAAAGAAAGAAATAGGTAGTGGAAAGAAATATTTTTCTTGTATTTATTTATACTAATCGGGTAATGGGAATGCTGTAATTTCAATTAAGGGATTTAAAATTACTCGGAGGGGGAATGTGTCGTCTCTTAGTGCCGGATATTTTTTACCCTAAATCTAGGGTAAATTACCCTAAGCTGGCACCACTGTTTTTTTTTAAATAGAAGGCAAAGAGACTCCTCTCAAACTCCCTATATGGACTAGATTTTAGATATTTTTAATTTACGTAAAAAATACTGATCTAAAAATTCTGAAAAAAAATATATGAGCTTAGAACACTAAAATCTCGAAATGGTTTTTTAATTTTAGTACTTTCTCAAAATGAAATGTTGTCAATTCTTGCTTGAAATGTAAATGATTACTATAAAATTATATTTTAAGTTTGGTTGTTTCTTCAAGCTCAGTGGTTAATTCTTACCAGGATTTTTGATGATGACGTTAGCAATGGCAGTGAGGGCTAGCGTGAGGTGTTCTACTCTCTCTTGGGTCATATCCATTTGCGTTTGCTCCTCTACGAACTTTAGCAGATCTAGAATAAGCTGTTGCGGATTCTGTGGAAAGTCGTATGTTATCAACAAAGGTATAGAAAAAATTGTTTTAAAAAACAAAAAACCGACTTCTAAACCCCACTCTACCTCTAAAAAGCAAGAAATAATATTCAAATAACTAGATACGCATTATCATTGTAATAATAAAACACGTCTGTTGAAGTTGGGTGGGGCTGGAGGACAACTTTTTTTATTCTAACAGCCCCACCCGACTTCAATAGACGTGTTTGTGTGACGTCGGTTTTTTGTTTTTTAAAACAATTTTTTTTTTCTTTTTAGTGTAAGTACCTTCTGTTCTGTATTAGATATATTTTCTAGGTAGAAATATCGGTTTGGCTAAACGTAAGATAATCGCGGACAAACATGCATACGGGTCAAACTGAAAAACGAACCTCCTTTTTGAAGTCGATTAAAATACCAAAACCTTGTCCTAAGTATAACAAATACTTTTCTGAAAACCGCATCAAAATTGGTTCAACTAAACGCGAGATAATCGCGGACAAACATATATATATATATATATATATAGGAGTCAAACCTTCTTTTTTTGAAGTCGGTTAAAACACTAAATCCTTCTCCTTAGTGTAACAAATACTTTTCTGAAAACCGTATCAAAATCGGTTTAGCCAAACGCGAGATAATCGCGGACAAACATACATACATTCATACGAGTCAAACTCAGAACCCTCTTTTTTTTGAAGTCGGTTAAAATACTAAAACCTTCTCCTAAGTGTAACAAATACTTTTCTGAAAACCGCGTCAAAATCGGTTTAGCCAAACGCGAGATAATCGCGGACAAACATACATACATACATACATACAGGTCAAACTGAGAACCTCCTTTTTTTGTTTTTTGAAGTCGGTTAAAAAGTAACAATCGTACAGATATTTTTTGACAGTAAAACCTTACGAGTTTGACGGACCAACTAAAACTATTACCTCTTCCTACTGTATATTGCAATGGACAATATCGTCGTTCATATTTCAATTTGTTCAATGTCAGGTCCTGTACAAAGTACAGATTTACAATATCTTAGCGTCAGCAAAATAGTATTGCACAATGAATCATCGATATCGTAATTAATTATTTCATAAACATGTAATTTAGTTCTAAGCAGCCTTTCTTTGTGTGCACACATTTATTTACAATTATATAAATATATCAAGTTTATATTTTACGAGTGTTGTTATTATCAAGATCAAATCAAGACAGATAAATCAAGTTAATGTATGAGTTAAGCAAGGGCTCATACATTAGTGGTCCTTCGAGAATTTTTTAGTGGTTTTTGTCAGTTTTTCGTGCGGTTGCGATCGGCTCTTCGGCCTCCCACCAGCGGGTCTCACCGACAGAGTTGAGAGGACGCATAAAGACCAATCGGAAGCTGTGAAAACCCTAAATAAGACCAAGCGAAAAGTGGTGAATCAAGTCCTACACCCGAAGTCTCATCAAGTACAGTGAGATACAAGTATTAGATCAAGATACAATCAAGTTTATCAAGTTATCAAGTTGGTACGTACCTATCAAGAACAAGAAAGGCAAGAAAAGCGGAACTCACTTCAAGGACAACACTCAATCAAGCAATCAAGGTATTTAATTCTTATTCAACATCAAGTTAATTAAAATCATGGAAACACTACTATCAAACCAATCCCAGATTTCTGAAACTATCAAGAACCTTTTACGAAACTTTAAGAAAGATGGGGCAGAACGCAAGACACCTGAAAATATCAGAAAAAGAATCGACAGCCTGGATTCATACTGGGCAGAGTATCAAAGCAACCATCATAAGTTGTGTAACATACTTGAAACGGATCATATATATTTTACCGAAAAAGAGCATGATACTACGCGCAGAACCTATCAAGAAGCCAGAGATTTTTTTGAAAAATCACTCTATTCAGCTACCATGACTGCGCCGAGACCATCGCCGTTGCGGGTACCCATCCCAAAGGAACCGGAGCCGACTGCGTCTTCAGTTCAACCTTCAATCAAGTGGGCGGATGAAGTACCATTATCCCAGCAGTACACATCTCAAGGAACGAATAGCCTCCTAGATGACATGCTTAAGAAACAGACTACCAACTTCAAGGCCTTTTCAAGAACCGTGTCTCAGATTGACATTGAAAATATCAACGATAGATGGGAGTTTGAAGACATTCTGCGGGCGTTACAATCTCGTTGGCAAGCTATAGATACCCTTCACTGGGAGATCGACGGTATTTTAAATGGGTCAGATGCAAAATATGAAAATAACTTCACACAACATGAAAAGAGGTACAATGATATCAAGAGAGCCATCAATAACAAGTTATGGTCTGTTTCACATCGGGAAAAATCAACGCCACAACTTGACATTCCTGTTTTTTCCGGGAATTATCAACAATGGGTGTCGTTCAAAGATCTTTTCTGTGAAGCAATTCACAACAACCCAGCTCTATCAAACGCACAGAAGATGCAGCATCTCAAAAGCAAGTTAAGAGGCGAGGCTGATCGTTTGATACAGCATTTACAGATTGGTTCTGAAAATTACCTAGCAAGTTGGGAAATTCTGAACCACAGATTCAATAACAAGAAACTGATATTCACATCTCATATGAATATCATTACGAGCATGCCAGCAGTGACGCAACAAGCTACTTCCAATCAAATAAAGCGTATTCATGACGTCACGACCGAATGTTTAAATGCCATCAAGAACTTGGGCATCAACATTGACAGCTGGGACCCCATACTAATCCACATTCTGTCTCAAAAACTGGATGCTGAAACGCATAGCGAATATATGAGCTCATTGAAAGATCCAAGGGAATTACCAAGACTGAAGGACTTCATGGAGTTTCTGGAGAACAAATTCACCACCATGGAGTCATCCCGCCGCAAACAAGAACCTCCACAAAAGCCGAATTATAGTACGCCATCCACTTCAGGAAAGCCAGAACATATTCATCAAACAAGAAAATATCATCAACATTCAAGTAATAAAATAATTTTACAACAAACTAAATTACCAAGAAATAGACTTAATTGTGCAATTTGCGACAGTAACGAGCACGGAATTTATTATTGCAAGCGGTTTTTAGAAATATCACCAACGCAAAAAAGACAAATAATAACAAAATTAAATTATTGCGCAAATTGCCTCTGCAGTCACTATGGAAAAAAGTGCATATCAAGCAAACGATGTCGCGAATGTGACGGCAATCATAACACAATTCTTCACGAAGCTTTCGCCAAGTTCAATAACCCTTCATCAAGAAACGGGATATCGGGATCAAGCTCCGAACCAGCAAACACTTACGCAGCCCAACAGTGGGAATCAACAGAAATCCTGTTAGCAACCGCCGTAATCAAAGTCACAGGAATAGATGGAGTATCCCGGAACATGCGAGCCCTCATCGACCCGGGATCACAGATGTCTATAATAACAGAAAATGCAGCTCAACAATTACGACTGCCCCGTCAAAAATGTTCAGGTGTAATAACAGGAGTCGGCACCAAGGACACCACCTGCAAAGGAAAAATCATCATTTATTGCTCATCATTGGCTGAAAACTTTTCATTTGCAACGGAAGCTTTCATAATGAATAGATTAACAAAGAATTTACCAAACTTTACATTCAAGAAACCTAACTGGGAATACCTAGAATATTATCCCTCGCCGACCCAGAATTTTACATAAGTCGGCCAATTGATATATTATTGGGGGCGGATGTATACTCAAGTATTTTAATGGAAGGAATAAGGAGAGCGGACGATATTCGACCCGTCGCACAGAAAACAAAACTTGGTTGGATTTTATACGGCAAATCTGAAACGTTGCAATGTAATGTCGTATTAAATAATATTGAAGATATCCAGCGATTCTGGGAAATTGAGGAAATATCAAGTGACTCACCTCAATCAGCTGATGATCAAGAATGTTTGAACCTGTACAACTCAACCACAACAAGGATGAAAGATGGAAGATATCAAGTACGACTCCCACTTAAGAAAAATATCAATGAAATAGGTCAATCAAGAAACAAGGCCATGGCTCAGTACCTGCAATTAGAAAGAAAATTCAGAACAAATCATCAAGTAGCTATTCAATATAAAGAATTTATGCAAGAGTATCAAGAACTGGGTCACATGAAACTCGCGTCGAGCACGTCACAACAAGGATATTTTTTACCACATCATTGCGTAATACGGGACTCGACTACAACCCCACTGCGCGTCGTTTTTAACGCATCCCAAACAACAAGCAACGGAAAGAGCTTAAACGATTACATGCATAAAGGACCTAACCTACAACAGGACCTCTTCACGCTGATCCTAAAATGGCGTCAATACAGCATCGCTTTCACCGCCGACGTAGAAAAACTCTTTCGCCAGATCTGGGTGCACCCTGAAGACCTGAAATATCAGAAAATCTTATGGCGTGACAACTGTAAACAAGTACGGGAATTTGAGCTCACCAGCGTCACCTACGGCACCAAGGCAGCTCCATATCTTGCGATGATGACTCTTAGAAAGTTGGCCAAGGATGAACAGAAGTCATTTTCCGAAGCAGCTGAAGTCGTGGAAACCAGCTTCTATATGGATGACCTCATCCACGGGTGTCATTCAGTAGCAGACGCTTTGAAGTTAAAACAAGATCTGATACAACTAATGAAAAACGGAGGTCTCAATTTACGAAAATGGACATCCAACCGACAAGATTTATTACAAGATAAAGAAAACTTCACGAAACAAGAGGATTACGACTTCAAACACATGACCTCAACAAAAACATTAGGTCTGAGATGGGACCCCGAGCAAGATATATTTATTTTCCAATCGACGATCGACAACCCTACGGATAATTCCAATAACACAAAAAGAAAACTTTTATCTGACTTATCAAAACTGTTCGACCCACTCGGATGGTTGACCCCCCTTTCTACAAGATTGAAAGTATTATTTCAACAAGTATGGGAAAGTGAAATTCCTTGGGATGCAAAGATTCCTGAAAACATAAATACCGAATGGATTAAAATAAAACAAGACATTGTAAACATAAATAAAATAACAATACCAAGATGGTTAGGTACGAAACGTGACACAGTTATTGAACTTCACGGCTTCAGTGACGCATCGCAAAAAGCCTACGCATGCGTTATTTACTGCAAGTTTAATTATGATAAACAGTCGAAAATAATTTTAATGGTTGGAAAATCAAAATTAGTCCCAAGAAACAAGGATATATCATTACCAAAATTGGAATTAAATGGATCTCTTTTGCTAGCTGAATTAATGAAGAAAGTTAAGGGTTGTTTTCAAAATTATCAAGTCAGAACTTACGGATGGACTGATTCTACAGCAGTACTTGGATGGCTGAATGGGAATCCAGACCGCTGGAAAACATTCGTATCAAACAGAGTACGAAAAATTACGAATGTTTTGCCCGCTGAACAGTGGCGTTACGTAAAATCAGCAGAAAATCCAGCTGATTGCGCCAGCCGCGGAGTCACCCCCACACAACTAAACCAACATAGCCTGTGGTGGCAAGGACCTTCGTGGCTACCATCATTCAAAGATGAAAAGAAGGCACAAGATAACTTTTTTACTAATCAAGAAATGAAAACACAGCAAGTTTATTCAGTTTTACGAGACCTGAAACAAGAAAATATTATCAAGAACCTTTTAGAAAAATATAGCTCACTATCAAAAGCAGTAAAAGTTATAGCATGGATCCGTCGATTTATATCAAGAGAAAATAGAAGGAGTGAATCATACCTAACTTTAACAGAGATAAAACAAGCAAAAAATCTAATTATCAAGCAAATACAAATTGAAGAATTCCAGGCAGAAATATCTGAAATAAAACATGGAAGAAACATTTCGCCGAAAAGCAAGATTCTGAACCTTAATCCGTATCTGGATGAAATGGGACTATTAAGAGTGGGCGGAAGATTACAAAATGCACATATAAACCCAGATATGAAAAATCCAATAATTATTCCCTACAATAGTCGGTTGACTGAACTCATAATCGATGACGCACACAAACTGACCTTGCACGGCGGAGCTCGAATTACTTTAGCGTTTATTCGACAAAAATATTGGGTAATAAGTGGAAACCGAGCGCGACCAAGAAAAACTTAAGAAAATGTGTCATTTGCAAAAAACAAAAGCCTTTAAAACAAGATCAGATCATGGGTCAGCTGCCAAAAGCAAGAATAAATCAATCCCGACCCTTTAGTCATACTGCAACCGATTTCACGGGCCATTTATTAATAAAGGCCAACAAGGGCCGCGGAATAAAAACACTAAAGGCTTATGTAGCAGTATTCGTATGCATGGTGACCAAGGCCGTGCATCTCGAGTTAGTATCAGACCTCACCACGTCTTCATTCTTAGCAGCATTACGTAGAATGGCTGCGAGAAGAGGAACGCCGAGTCACATGTACAGTGACAATGGCCGAAATTTCGTTGGTGCCAGCAACGTACTACAGCAAGAATATCAAGACATACAACAAGTTTTCAAAGATGAATTCATGAAAGAAATTACCAACATGGAAATAACTTGGCATTTTAACGCTCCAGCATGGCCAACAGCAGGAGGTCTGTTCGAAGCTGCAGTAAAAAGTTTCAAATTCCATCTCAAAAGAGTTATCGGACAACAAAAACTCACTTTTGAAGAGTTTTCGACTCTATTGGCACAAATAGAGGGATGCCTAAACTCGAGGCCGCTGTGTCCACTATCAGAAGATCCGGATGACTTAGACTTCCTTACACCAGCGCACTTTCTTACGGATGGGCCCCTGCTCACCATAGTAGAAACTGAAAGGGACCTGAGGACACGTTGGCAACTCACTCAAAAGATACTTCAAGATGTATGGAAACGATGGAGTTCAGAATATTTAACTCAATTGACTACCAGAAGTAAATGGAGACGCCCTCAAAAGAATGTTAGTATTGACGACGTTGTATTGATTCACGACGAAAATCTCCCCCCAGGCAAGTGGATCATGGGAAGAATAGTTGAGCTACACCCTGGCCAAGACAACCAGGTCAGAGTAGTGACACTAAAAACAAAGAGTGGCTATATCAAGCGCCCCATTACAAAAATATCCGTAATCACTGAACATCAAGAGTTCCATAATACCAATACAAATAGCAAAGTCAACATAAAAAATACCAATATGACTACGACAAGTCAACGATCAAGCCAACAATCAAGTCCATTACGAAAAAGATGTTTCAATGTGACCACTCTATTTACAACATTTTTAATGTTCATGACCTTCATATCAAGTTCATACGGCATGGCGAATATTACAGCCTTCAAGGAAAATCAAGGACTATACTTCGACAAGCTATCCAACATGCAGTTAATCAAGGACGAGTGGAAACTGGTCACATATTTTGACATGGAACCCTATTGGCAAGGAAATCAAGCTTTAGAAAAGTATATAACTACTTTAGAAAATTCATGTTCAGTAATAACAAATGCAAAAGCGCAATGCAATGCGATAACACTCCAATTACGTCACCAGTACACTGAACTTGAATACTACAATCAGCTGCTTCTGAATCAGCAAATTCAAGCTCGTGCCGGCCGCCACGCGCGGCGCACGCGACGCGGCATTATCAATGCAATTGGATACCTCGCAGGTGACTTGTTCGGCGTGTTAGACGAACGCTTTGCAAAACAATATAAACAAGATATCAACTTACTGCAAGCAAATGAAAAACATATGTTGAATTTATGGAAAAATCAGACGTCTATTGTGGAAGCCGAAAATAACCTTTTAAAGAGAACAGAAGAAGTGATGAATCAACAACACAAAATCGCAAATCAACATATGTTAGCTTTGGAAAAAGCTGTTAAGGACTTGAAAAATGCCGCTCAAGTGAATCTCGTCCTTAATGACTTCGCTTTAGAGTCCATAATAGCAAGCAACATGTTAAACAACTTGAGAATTTTACAAAATACTTTATTGGATACAGTTACCGAAATTCATCAAGGATATTTCAATATTCACATTCTCACACCAGAACAACTTATCAAGGAACTGAACACCATATCAAGTCAGTCACCACCGGACGTATCTTTGCCTGTGAACAACATACATTCAGATATACGCAAGATATATGATTTTCTAAGTATAAAAACAAGAGTACTAGATGATTACTTTATTTTTGAAATAAAGATACCACTTATCAGCCGGGAAACGTTTGAACTGCTGCGTATATTTCCAATACCGAAGTATCAAGACGGAAAAATGATAAGTTTGATTCCAGTGGAGGACTACGTGTCAGTCAACATGAAAAAAGACTTATACATCCCAATGTCCGAAAATGACGTCAAAGCATGTTTCCATCAAGATGTCGCTTACTTCTGTCATAATCAAGGCCCTGAATACCAGATGAAGGGAGATAAGAATTTATGCCGACTAGAAAAATCCGAATGTATGATAAATACAGAAACATGCCAAGATATATGGAAAGAATCATATTCAATAAATACTTATATTTATTTTTGTTGCAACCGATGTAATGTGAGAGTTATGTGCGACGATCAAATTACAGCACATGCACTGAACAGAAGTGGGCTTATTACCATAGGTCATGGTTGTATTATCAAGACGGACAAATTTACAATTTATCCGCATCGATCTCACACAAGCGAGATAAAAATATCCCCTGACTTGTATACTCCTGTAGTTGCCCCCATTAACAATATTATCAATCTCTCTTTACCTCACTTCACCAAGGAAGATGAGCTATCAAGTAAACAGTTGCTGGAGGGCGCAATGGACATCGATAGCAAGATCAAGACAATCAAGAAGGATGAAGAACAACTGATTACAGCCTCCGAGCAGCTGTCATCTCACGATATGCATCACTACGTAATGATATACGTAGTGGTCAGCATAATTGGAATAGCATGCATAATATGGATACAACGACGCCTGCAGTGCAAGTTGTGCGCTCCCTGTTCAGCCCGATCGGCGCCCAGCACCCCGGCCGCCACGAGCGCAGCCACTCTGCCGCCGCCCCCCGCCCCGAGCGCAGCAGCACCGCCGCCGGACCAGCACAGCCCGGCCCCGTACAGCACGCCCCCGCACAGCACGCCCCCGCACAGCACGCCCCCGCACAGCACGCCCCCGTACAGCACGCCCAGCCATGGTACCCACCACCACGCTCCCACGCACTTCACGATGCCAGTTCCAGAAACACCCCGTCGAGTAGACAGAAACACGTCACCGACACCGAGGAGGGTCACCATTCACGAACAAGAATATAGCACAGTGTCGTAATTACTATGTTATTGTGTTATGTAATTTTTATAAGTTAGTCATTAATAATGACATGTACATTTTTAAGTTTCTTTATCATGAAATGTAACTACTTAAGTTAGTCCACTTATATTTACTTACATAAATTAATCAAGCTTTCTTCCCAGCATCTCCCGCCCCGGAATATGTACAAAGTACAGATTTACAATATCTTAGCGTCAGCAAAATAGTATTGCACAATGAATCATCGATATCGTAATTAATTATTTCATAAACATGTAATTTAGTTCTAAGCAGCCTTTCTTTGTGTGCACACATTTATTTACAATTATATAAATATATCAAGTTTATATTTTACGAGTGTTGTTATTATCAAGATCAAATCAAGACAGATAAATCAAGTTAATGTATGAGTTAAGCAAGGGCTCATACAGGTCCTATGTCAAATTTCTAACAATTTATAAATTATTTATAGATATATTTTATTATTCACATTAGATACTTACAACAAAATGGTTAAGAAACATTAGTTAAAAAACATTTTGGTGTCTTAAAAGTTTTTTTCCAGAATGCTTTTTTAGTTTCCTGTGAACTTGTCATTTTTGACATAGAACAAATTGCAATATGAACGACGATATTCCAAAACAAAATAATATTTTAAAAAAATCTCGATAGATGGCGTTTTATGAAAGCAGAGCCGACGTAAAGTTGCTTATATGTCTATCGCCGTTTGACTCCCTTGTCTCGTTTATCACTCTCCAAGGCGGAGGGGCACCTCTACCACAGAATAGATATAAGTACTACCGTACAGAAAGGAAACTCTCCGCCCCGCCCCACAACCAATTACCTCACCCCACCGGCGCCCACCGCGCGAGTTCCGTGTACCGATCCGTGTGCTCATTCAATAGCTTGCACACAGTTGCGCGTGTGCAAAAACGTCACTGTGTAGCGTCTGTGTAATAGGTAGTTGAAACGCGACGCTTGTATGAAGTGCCCGGGGTATGCCTTTACAGCACTAGCGATCAAATAAAAAAATGCATGCGATAAATTGCTTAGTGTGAAGGGGGTTTAACTTTACGGCTCGGCTTTCATAAAACGCCATCTATAGAAATTTTTGACCTATTATTTTTTATTTGAGCTGTCAGAAAATCGGCCACTGCTGTTTTGTTTGTTCCGCCTTCACGTCTTAACTACTGAACCGATCGTCATGAAATTTAACATACACGTTATCAGGGGTACAGAGAACATAAAAAAACCTTTCATCCAGAAAAAAGTATTGTTATTGTTCCCGAGGGATAGCAAAAAAACATTCCACGCAGACGAAGTTGCGGGCGTCCACTAGTTTTTGATAAATAAAGTAGTTCTAAATGTTACCTCAATCGGCCAATCAGGTTGTTCGTTGTAAATGTCTATATACACGCCGCCGACGCACACGAGGCCCTCGTGCGCGGAGTACACCAGCGGTTCCACTAACGGGCCCTCTTCATCGTCCGGCAAGCGAGTGTTTCTCAAAGTGTCTTGTAGCTCTGCTCGGGTACTGTTGTCCCATACTAGGTACGGGTTTCGCCAGTTTGATGTCAGCGTTTTTAGTAGCTATAAGGAAACATTTGCCATGACTTTTAACTCTTTCAAATTATAAAATAAACTACTTTAGTATCGATCACATTTTGTTTATATCAAAAATAAATTAATATCAAGAACATAATAAAATCAATATCTTCAAAGATTGCATGCATTAAGCCGAATCAGAATTGTTAGTTACTACAGTGAAATAATGATAAGTTATGTCAAAATAATGCAGTCCATTTTCAGTGTAAATATCGTTTTAAGTTTACCATAGAAACTAAAGAAAATATTTTGAACCATGGTTGAAATTACGCATTTGGTCTGAATAGCGTTTTATCCTTTATTTTTCCACTTAAAATAATCACTTTACCTGTTGTATTGTGAGAATGGGTGCATTTCAGCAGATAAATCGCTAAGTCATCGATCATCAAAGAGTAAATTTTAACCATAGATTGTAATTTTATTTACCATTAAATTATTTTATTTTCTATTAGTTAAAAGCCACTCTATGGCGATCGATGACCCAGTTATTAGCCTGCTGGAATGCACTCAATGGTCAAGTTACCTCGTGCTGGTCAGGTTCTGCCAGCCTCCCGCACAGATAGGGCGTGAGTAGCGTGTGCAGCGCGTCTCGTATCCTGGCGTCGTCGGGCGTCTGCTGCTCGTGAGGACCATACATTGAGGCGAGCGCGAGCACGCACTGCTTTGCGAGCTGGTTCGCTTCCTCCTACAATGGCAGGATAATTCTGCATATTTTTTATGGTAGATAGACAAGCGCTTGCCCGCTATCACGCCTGATGGTAAGCGATGATGCGATGTACGATCAAACGCACTTGCCTAGAAGATACATTCACTCGCGACTTGAAGACCCCCAGATTATACCTATCGGGTAACACAGACTCAGGCAAGGAGTTCCACTCTTTAGCGGTGCGGATGATAAAATTTGAAGCAAAACGCTTAGTGCGAGTCTTTGGAATATCCACCAAAAACGGTGGCGCTGATTCGTACGTCTGGTTTTCTGATGGAAGAAGGGATGGCGGATTCACGGATTGTCCACCAGTCGACGCACTACCGCCAACATGGCGCTAGTATAGATGTAGTCCTGTAATTCTGTTGTTTGCTATCAATTTTTGGATGTTGGAAGCGAATTTTCGTATTTATATTTTTTTCTTTTACTTCAAAGATTTTGGTTTTTTTTTTTCAATTCAATCTTTAATTGGTTTAGTGTCCAACTTCCATAATAATAATTATTATTATCAACCATTTTTAGACATAATTGAAAAATAACAGAGAACATAACCCATATGTACATAGTAAAAGATCTCAATCTACAAAAGCGCCACCAAGCGGATACATTTTCTGAAATTCCGCCATCATCTATCTATCGTATTATTACTTGTGATGTTTGACAATGATGACAAATGATAATCAGTAACGCGCTCTATTCGAGTCTTATTCTTTGAATTGCTAAAGTTTTTCTGTTCTCATGTACTCTCATTTATATTTCTAGAAGGGAAACTCAAAATCTAAGGGTGTGTTTTAACAATATGGAAATTATTATTCCTAGAGACTTGAGTAGGCAATAGCCAGATTATTCCCGTAGTGTACCTGCTTGTTGGCCTGCTTGGCGGACTCCACCCCAGACTCGTGCAGCGTGTAGTCGTACTGCAGCACGGCCGGCAGCAGCGCGTGCAGCGCGCCCGCGCGAGCCAGCAGCGCGCGGCACGTATCTGACGCCGCTAACGCTACTACTGCTTCGGCGCCCGCGCACGCAGTATCCGGTAGGTGCTGTATGGCGAAATACTCATTGATATAACTAGTTAGTTACCTACTAATAGTCTTTGAAAAACTTTACGAATCCTAATTAACTTGGGTTCAAGTGACACTATGCCGAAATTACGCGACCGAAGTCCGGCATGATTATGCCTGCAATGCTATTTGAATTACTGACGACACATTATGCCGAAATTACGTTGCGTTTTTTTATAATAAAAACGTTGCCGCCGAACTTCGGTCGAGTAACTTCGGCATAGTGTGTCTAGACACAAGTTTTTTTTAGTAATCCGTGACCACGGCAGCTAAAAGGATGCAACAAAATTTGAAAAATAATAAATTAAAGTATGAGAATTAATTCCGCCATTTGCTTATTTTTCATAAATAGCAAATTAGGATTAAATAAAATAAGTAAACTTACCGGCCTCCTCAGCAGCGGCACAATATCGTTGCACAACTGCGGCATTTCCGCGCACACCTCGCGGCACGCCTCGAACCCGGCGGCGACGGCGAAGCAGCGGGCGCAGTGCGCGCAAACTGCCGCGCTTATGTCGCCCGGCTTCGAGCACTCTGAGAGCACGGGCACGCAACGGGACATAGCTTCGTGCAAAACCTACACAACAAACTTGTATTAGTACTCGTTTAAAAAAAAACTAATTGAATAAAAATCCGAAAAACTTGCACTTTAGACCTTGTCCAGAAAGGGCGAATACACTGCGAATCGATTCGCGTGAAGTCATCAACACATTGCATCCACAAGCATCGCGCAAAATGTAAATACGCGCGTAAATCGCGTGCACTACACCAGACTCTCAACTCGCGCGAAATACGCAATACCAGATACTAGAGACTACTTGTTGCGCCCAGTTTACGCGCAAACTTCAAAGCGAGTGCAGTATGGAGCGTCAAAATTTTGATACGGAATTCGCAAGTTGGTACGCTTCTTCTGGACGCAACGTATTCGCGTGATACGCACCAAATACTCGCTGCGAATTTGGCTGGTCAAGGTCTTAGTGATTTTTTTTCAGTCAAATTAGAGACAAGTAACAAATTATGTCAAATAAAACAAAAAAGTTTCCTGGCGACGCTTGGTGAGACGAGTCATAAGCTATCAGTACAGCTTGCAGGCGACGGGCAACAGCAACAGTAATGCAGTGACGTCACAGTAAAGCGCATTCACTTAGATAGTGTCGCCCTTTTATCGCGCCGTCTTTGCACGTGCCGCTTCTTGTCAAAGGATGCCGCCGCATAAACAAAGGATACCGCGTGCGGCGTACACCCGCAAGTCAATTTGTAATTTGGCAGTTTGCATCGAAGCGCCGCCGTAGTAAAAGCTTGTGTTTGTTGACTCTGCTACGTATACTGAAAATATTTTTTCATCCTTGGAAGGACAGTTAAGTGCCTCAAGATGAAACTTTAAGTGAACCAACAAAAAAATACGGGTGTTTTGTAAAACATGTAAACAACTTATGATCAATGTCCATCGGCATTGCGCTGAAATCTGTTTGTCTGCACCTATCAGAGATACTTTAAAAATATTGAGGAAACCAAGAACTAGAGTCGGAATAATATTTAAAAAAAAATAGGCCCATTAACACCAAAAAACGTAAAAACGGAAGAATCCCACACTATCGAAAACGGACGACTTTGAATGTGATGTAGTACGTCCGAACAGTATACAGATTTTATGCTAATAAAAAACTTCCGACACTAGACACGATTCTGGAAAATTTACAAGCTAATAATACGGACTTTCCGTATAAACGTACGAATCTGCGAAATGTCACATTTCTAAAACTTGGATTTAAGTATAAAACACTTAATAAGCTAAAACTATTGCTTGAATCATCTCTATTTTTTACCGTTATCAGTAACGTTATTTGTATAACGTTACCAAAAACTTACCGGTATTCCTGTCTCTGAAGACAAGTGCTTGCGGGGTGTACCGACACTATCTAAACGAATGGACTTTACACACGTACCTGCAGCCCGCCCTCGCGTCGCAGCTCCTCTGCGTTGAGCGCGGAGCAGCTGACGGTCGCATGCGCAAGTTCGCACGCTGCGGGGAGTAGCGCGGGCGCGTCGCCTGTAGCGAATAACTGTTCCGCTTCTGCTTCTAATCGGGCGGTGCGAAGCAATTGAGGGTAGCCCGCGTACTTGTACGGCGCTAGCACTGTTTAATGTATTATAACACCGTTAATAACCCAAATAATTGAAGAGTGTTGGCAACTCACATATTGTTAAAAAATACTATCCAGCAAAAAGCGAAAACACGGCTCGAAGGACCATTATGCTTAAACCCCTGTACCGAATCATTTATTGTGAAAAATGTTTTGCATAAATCACACCAATCGATTAATTAGAAACTAAGCAACACATGTACTATTGTAACTAATTAAGGGATAGCAATACATAAATTAATTAGAATATAACGTCTATGTTCTGACCTAAGCTTACAGACATCGCACAAACATTATGATACTAAATGTATCAAACATTTCATAGGAATGTACAAAATCACAAAATTATTGTATTTTCATTTCCTACAAAAGATCTCAAGTACCATGGGCAACAGCGTCGCTTAACCACTCCTAAGGTTAAAATCGCTTGCACGCCGCGCCGTCACAACATACGTTTAATTCGTGCAGGGGCGACGCGCACACAGGAATTTTGTTGCCAGCGACGCTAGGAGAGTTTTTGGCGCCATTTTGTCGGGTTCGGTTTGGTGGCTATTTTAATTATTCGCAAATTGATTCATAGTGGATATTGTGTCTTAAAATTGGTGCAGTTTTGTGGTACAAGTGACTATGCAACTGAACAATATGTGGGATAATTGAAATAGGCGCGATCTTGGTTGCGTGAAGCTGAGACTTTTATTGTAGTGGTGGCTACCTCGGCTGACCTTACCGAGTAAACTGTCTTGATATACTTGGTGCCAAATGCTCCAAGCAGCATTGGAATGCGATGCACCCGCATTTTAATGTAAACTGAAACAATCTACCACTGAACTATTCAACACTTGACACTGGCAAAAATTACTCCCTAAAGAGGAGAATAGATTGCCAAACTAAAATAAGAAGAAGAAGCGACGCTGTTGCCCATAGTACCACTTACCATCTGAGTATCTCCTGAAGAGTATCGTCTGCGTGCGCAGTATGAGCACGATGTTGTTAGCGTTGGGCCCGTCGCCCGTCCACACGTTCCTGCTGCACAGGAACTCGTACGCTTGGTTCACAGCTTCGAACCGGTCCTGGGTAAATGGACCAAAAAATATTGATTCCGATGGATGTTGTTGGAATGAATGCTTAAGAATTTCTACCTGCCCCCCAGCATGACCACCGAAAAGCGGTATGATATAACAAGTAATTGCTTTTAACTGTCAAAAGACAATAGATCTTGACATTTGAGTGTCTGTAAAACGCTATATCATGCGATATATATCATGTTTCGGTGGTCATGCTAGGGGGAAGACCGGAAAACAGAGCTACTGTAAAATGGTTTCATACACCAAAATAACTTTACACGTTTCTATAACCTACTCAAGAGTAATGGAGATGACATGAAGGTTTTATCAATATCTTCCGACAGTATCAGCGATTCCAGCACGAATGTTTGCTATGATTCTAACCAATAGAAGAAGGGCTGACCCTACTTCTATTGGTTCGTACCACTATTAACCTCTCATTTCTCAGATTCAATTTCAGGTTGACACCGGCTTCTCCATATAATATAGAAGTACGCGTAGTACTGACGCGACCCTCAGAGTTCTTATCTGGGTGATATTGTTGCGCAAGGCAGTAGTTCGCTTTGCGTACTGCAACGTGTTGAGTGCCGACAAGCCCGAGCGCGGCGTACGCTTCGCTTGCTGTCATTGATGGCGGCTTTTTTAGGGTTCCGTAGCCAAAATGGCAAAAAACGGAACCCTTATAGATTCGTCATGTCTGTCTGTCTGTCTGTCCGTCCGTATGTCACAGCCACTTTATTCCAAAAGTATTAAGACTACATAGTTGAAACTTGGTAGGTAGGTGTATTCTGTGAACCGCTTTACGATTTGTACACAAAAATAAAAAAAATGAAATATTAAGGGGGGCTCCCCATACATGGAACTGAAACTGAAAATTTTTTTTTTCATCAAACCAATACTTGTGGGGTGTCTATAGATAGGTCTTTAAAAATGACATTGAGGTTTCTAAGACTATTTTTTTTCAAAGTCAACCGTTTGAAAGATATATGCTGCCAAAGTGGTAAAATGTGTGTCCCCCCCCCCCCTTTAACTTTTAAAGTAAGAGGGTGAAAAATCTAAAAAAAATATAAGCTATAGATCTTAATAAACACTTTCAACGAAAATTGGTTTGAACGAAATACAGTAATTAGTTTTCGAGATATAGCACATTTTCCAAAACCGCAAATATAACTTTGTCATTCATACAAACACTGTGAAAATCAAAGTTATTTTTTCAGACGAAAAATGATAGCGGTATTAAAATATGGTATGGTATAATGTACCTACGGAACCCTACTGCGCGTGGCCCGACACGCACTTGGCCGGTTTTTTTTTCAGACGCTACATTATTGTACTTACGCGGCCCTCAGGGTTCTTGTCAGGGTGGTATTGTTGCGCGAGGCGGTAGTACGCCTTGCGTACTGCAGCCTCGTCGTGTTGAGTGCCGACGAGCCCGAGCGCTGCGTATGCTTCGCTCGCTGTCATTGATGGCGGCTTTTTCTCAACTTCGCGCCGCCACGCTTCGAGAACGTCTTTTAGTAGCGCCACCTGGTAGACAAATAATGTTAGTAAAGATGAAGTTTTTTACTTTTTTAATGTAAATTAGTGATATTTTGTTAATTTGACAGGTTTTGAATATTTTAAGATATCAATGATTATTTTAATACAAATTCTGTTCCACCTACCAATGAAAGCGCTGGGATAATGACAACCCGCCCGTCTGTGGCGGTTTACGAGTTTCGCGCGCGATCCGCTAGCGTTCAGTTCACCAGAAATGTTACACCATTTGCTTTATTTGTATTTCTAAAATTGTTGGTGGACAGATAAAAGGCACAAGACGGCATTTTGAAATAGTTTTCTCGTAGTTTTCTCGCAATAACTGACACTGTATTCAAATGAGCACTGATAGCCATCTAAAGCAAAGAAGTGAGGCTCACTCATTTTAATGTTGACACATTTCGGTGCGGTCATACTATGCTAAGGGCGTATCCAACGATTTAAATCTTTGGATATACATTGGTCACGCGCATACTCACCGGGTCGGGTATGGGCCAATCCGGGAACCGGTGCATGTCGCACAGGTGTCGCAGGTAGAACACATTGCAGAACAGCTCCCGCTCTAGGTGCGGGTAGCGGACGGCGGGGATGGCTAGGTATGGGTACCGGGCGGCCACGTGTGCGCGCAAACGGGGCGTGAACTCGCCGATGTGGGCGGCCACCTTCATTATCAGGATGCGCCTATGAAATAAGGAAATAGATTGGTCGATTTCAACATAAAGCTTCTACACTATTTTACTAAAAGACAATGGATTTAGTAGCATAAAAATTGCGAACAGAAAATGACAGTGGAAGCTATGACGTGCATTTGGGTAAAAACTTGCTTGTTACAGATGTTTCTTTTAACCCAAAATGTCAAACTCCACCAATATGTGACGTCACTCTTTACACTTTAAGTGGTAATAATTAGTTGATTAAGTAATAATTATGAAATAAATCTATAGTTTCATTCTTTAACTTTATAAATATTAATCCTACTATCCTACTAATAATATTATAATATTATAAATGTGAAAGTTTGTGGGTTTGGATGTTTGGATGTTTGTTCCTCAATCACGCAAAAACTACTGAACGGATTTGGTTGAAATTTGGCACACAGATAGTAGATAGCTTAGATTAAAACATAGAATACTTTTTATCCCGATATTCCCACGGCAACGGGAACCACGCGGGTGAAACCGCGGGCGGTCGCTAGTTTTATTATAATTAATATATAGGGTGCCCCAAAACTTTACCACATGGAGGGAAAGTACCTTAAATATTGAAGATAGGAAATTTTACTGAAAGAAGACTTCATTTTGTTTTTAAAAAGAAACGGAACTGCATACAAAGATTTTTTTTTAATCGCATAAGATTCGATGCAAACTGATACAATCCGTAATTATTAGAATTTAAATGTTAAATTTTATGGCCTTCCTTTTGTTTAAGATGCTGTGTCACTTAAGGAAAAATAATCTTTATGAGGTAACCTTTCGGTTGGTATCGTAAAAATAAATTAAAAAAAAAAGTGTTTGGTGGGTTCGATTTCTGATTAAGGCAGGTGATTTTTAAAAAATCTTTGAATGCAGTTACAATTATTTTAAAAAACAAGATGAAGTCTTGTTTCAGTAAAGTAAAATTTCCCATCTTCAATATTTAAGGTACTTTCCCTCTGTGTGGCAAAGTTTTGGGACACACTGTATATGAAGTTTATGCGCATCTTTGGAAATTTGGCAATAAAGTACAGTAAAAGTGCAACTACTATGATGATGTAACGACTCAATCTGTTAAATTCAAAAGGTATACGCAGCATCTAATAATCTTTCAAGCTCACTAAAAATCATAGTTTAAAACCAATTTTCTCTATATGGCTCTCATAAACAATTCTTCCACACACCTCATCTCAGAGTTCCATATAGCCTCAGGCGTGTCCCATTCCCCAAGGAAGATCTGCGCGAACTTGTCTGCACCGTGGTTTTCCAAGTAGCACACCATCGCTTCGGGCAGCAGTTGGCCGAGGATCGACCGCTGCATTATGTCGGAGCTTGTCTGGGGGCGGAGACGGAGTTTTGAGCAAATGTTTACCTTAAATGCTGAGGAATTAAGTTGGGTATTGTCTGAGGCAATGTAATTAAGTTTGAGCTGGAATTATGCTAACTCCTCAGACTGTTTTTTCTGAGACATTCCTTCTAGACATTAATTCTAGATACTGAAGTATCCATTTAATTGATTTTCTTATAAATTTTAGAACAAAATAACAAAATATGTACCTATTTAAAACAGAAATATTCTTTTTAATTTTGAGATTTTTGCATTCACAATGCTATAAAAATCTCAAAAATTCGACGATGCCGTCTTCCGTCTCGATTTCTGAGTATTGATCTGGTGCGAGTCGTATTTTTTCTAGTAAATATACTAGAAAAATAATTTAGTATTGTTTAGAAATATTATTATTTTTATTTTATTACACGTTTTTATACTTATTGCATAGAATATATAATAGTACTAAACGTACAAAAGCCCATCCGCGCGAGGTTAATCAAATAATAAGCTACTCTCGCTGCACAGCAATAAAGTACACTTCCAAATTGCACAGCGCTGCGTGTCTATTATTATAAGCACCTCCGAAGCACTTCTCTTTCTGTCGCGTAGCTGTCTCAACCGACACATGATATCCCTCGTGCATTGGCTCGACTGAGTCAGCCACGAGCAGTAGGCTAATATAAACGTTTAAACATGGAGTGAGACCCTGCTGTTTATGGAATATGGACATATAATTTTCCTGAATGATGACGTTAAAATATGAACCTTAAATTACCCCAGTTACAGGTACATACTCACTTGGTCGGCCCTAAACGCCTGCTTCATATGCGTGAGGCGCAGGAACCGCGCAATGGGCAGCAGGTTCGAGCCCGTGTACAGTAGCATGAAGTAGAATACGCCAGTTAAGTACAGCTTCGATATCTCGGGGTTGTCTTGCATTATCTCGTCGAGTAGTGTTGCCACCTATCGAAATAACAATAGTTTAAATTTCTTGAAGCAGGTTTTAGTTATTGCTGTAAACTAAAAATGTCATATCATAACTAAGAGTGATTAACACTAAGGCGGTTCACACACGGTGACTTATCACAGCAGCGTGAAGACGAGCGTCAAAGCGACACCCCGTTTTCACAACTTAGCGCAATGCTAATACCGTACAGACGAGTGTAGACGTGAGAACCGTCTAAAGGCAACAACATTCACATAATATACAATACATGATACAGTACGAGGCAAACATCTTGACACTTTTTCGACGAAGTGGGGATCAGTTTGCGCATGTGCACTTGCGAGCGACCAATAGCACGCGCCCCTCTCCCGCCGCCCGCTACGCATACCCAAAATACGCATTCCGCGCAATTCCTACCCAATTTCAAGATGTTTGCCTCGTACTGTGCAACGTGGAGGAAAAATCTAAGAATTTATTCTTTTAAAAAACCAATGTTGTGTAGAAAATATAATTTATATTTTGAAATAAAATAAACCTACTTTTTCGACTAGAATTGGGTCAAACGTGAGCAATAGTTGCACGACGTGCGCCAAGCACGCCGGCTCGGAAAGCAGCCGCTTCACTTTGGGAAGCGGCCTTATTACTGCGTCTTCTTCATCTCTGGAACAATACAGCAATGTTTACTGATGAAAAACACGCTTAAACCTTATCAATAGCATAATATATGAAATCGTAAAAAAGATTGCTTCGATTATTAACACCTAAAACATTGCATGCATTTGCCGTATAGAACGCCACCTAAAATCATAGATATATTAAAACGATGCAACAGTAATACAAAAAGTTTTATAGATCGCGCAAAACTTCTAGCCACGTATGAACACAAGGCAATCCATAATTTTTCGCTGTAGGGTAAATACACTCTGCGCATGCGCGAAACAACTTCAGAGCAAGTTAGAAGTTTGGCACGATTTATACTAAAATCAATTTTTGTGTCATACCTGCCCCCCTACTTGAATAGCCGAAATTCTATACGTTCGCTAATTTAAACTTAATAAAAATAAGCAACAAGACGACCAAGTCATATGTCGCAAGCTTATGTAAATCACAGATGTTGTTTTAATGTACGAAATTGATAAGCCTACGAGTACGACTAAACCACGTAATCTTAGAGCTTACATCTTAGTTTTTAATTTAGCGAACGAATAGAAAGTTGGCCACTTGAATAAGGAGCTGGTTTTAGAAAGTTTTAGAAACACGTTTCGTTGATTATCTGCTGCACGAATGTTACTCCTACTACCCGTACTCTTGAAAAGAGTATTAAAATAAGCTTTATAATCCCACCCTCCCTCATTTTATTTCTCCCTATCCCTCACTCACCTGCTAGGGTAGTATCTCGCGCAGGTGATGAGCAGCTCCAGTATAGTAGCGGCGAGTGCGCTCTCGTCCAGCACGGCTGTACCGCGCGCGGCCAAACTCCATTTGAGCTGGGGAACTGCCCCTACTGCTCTCCATCCTTCCATACTGTTCGCCCAGCACTTCGTCTTGTTGTTGATCTCCCCTGACTTGTATAGGTCTTTTAACTGTCAATCAAAATGTTCAATTATAACCTTTAATAATAATAATAATAATTGTTTTATTGACCAATTAGTGACAGGTGTTTAAATAATACCAACTTAGGACTAGATAACAGACTCTTAATATTATAAGCCTCTGCTGCCGAACTAGGCAAAAAACCTGTATTTCGGCATTCAGCGCCGCCGCCGCTTTATAGATATAGGCAACAGAAAAACAATCGAAATAGATATTGAGACTTCAATTAGACGAAACCTATTAAAACACCTTTTCTTATCCAGCTCGAAGGACCATTTTACTTTATTAAATTAAAAATAAAACTATTAGATTATCGATGAAAAGAATAATCCATGTTTCATACATTTTTGGTCCAAATATGAAAGTGCCGGCCAAAATACAAAAGTGCTTTATTCTGATAGATTTTGTCCACATAAGCATTTTTTATTATGGCACCGAAACTGTAGTACCGCTTCGCATCTGTGTGAAAATGTATGAAAAGATAGACTTTTTGAACTTATTTAAAATCAAGTATAGCGGTGCAGCTTCGGTCCCATAATAAGAAATGCTTAGGTGGACAAAATCTATCAGAATAAAGCACTTTTGCTTTTTGGCCGGCACTTTCACATTTGGACCAAAATGGATGATGTCCTTTTCCATGAACTGTTGATTATAAGTAGCATTAGTTTTACGTACATATCTATATAATATACGTATTGTATTCTACCTGCTGGAAGCTGACCGACCCCATCCTCTGGACCTTGTCCCCTTGTTCCAAGTTATGATACCACTTGCGGTCCCTCCCGCCTTGTTGTGTGGGGCCTTCTATGACGTTTCTTTGTGACGTGTAGAAGGGGGCTAATGTAATTAGTTATGTAAATATCCTACAACTTGTATTCTCACCTGCTGGAAGCTAACTGGGCCCATTCTCTGGACCTTGTCCCCTTGTTCCAAGTTATAATACCACTCGCGGTCCCCCTCCCGCCTTGTTGTGTGGGGCCTTCTATGACGTTGCTTTGTGACGTGAAGAAGTGGGATAATGTAATTAGTTACGTAAATATCCTACAACTTGTATTCTCACCTGCTGGAAGCTGACTGGCCCCATCCTCTGGACCTTGTCCCCTTGTTCCAAGTTATAATACCACTCGCGGTCCCCCCCGCCTTGTTGTGTGGGGCCCTCTATGACGTTGCTTTGCGCGGGGACTGTCGCTCGGGACGTGTGAAGGTGGGCTAATGTCATTAGTTCTACTAAGATCCTAGAAAGATAAACGACGTCATTTCAAGGTAAAGATAAAGTAATAATAAAAGTGTAATTAAAATTATTTTTGAGTAAGATGGCTTGACAGTGACAACAGTTTTTTTGTGTTAATTACATTATTTTTTTGTATTACAAACAAAACCTTATCGTAGAAAATAACTAACGCAGAATGAGCACAAAATATAAGCTTATATCCAATCTTAATCTTCTCCGACTTACTTAATTCCATTCCATTCTAATATTTCACTGACATTTCTCCTATGCAGAATTAGTTTTGAAAGAAATTGTACTAGTCTATCTCGTTCCATTCTATCACACGTCTGGAACAAAACACTGGTTGTTATTAAACACATTGAAGTTCAAAAGCAGTAATGGAAAACAATGAACTTACTCTGTCCAGCATTTGTACTATATACTTGGTGTCTGCGAATGGTCCGATGTCTTCGAAGTATCTGCCGTAGACTATGGTCATGGCTTGAAGACACATGCACTTCATTTCCACCTTGGGAGTTGATAGGAACCGGTGGTAAAGGTCGTTGAAGAATTCATATCTGTAACATTTTTTTTGTGTCAAGAAAGTAAGTAATTCATCTTCTTTATTTGACAATACTATATGTATTGTGTTTGAAGCTTTTGACTTCCGTATTTTTATTTATTTTATATTATTAAACACAATAAAAACAGGTTTACAACAGTGTCCCACAAAACAGTTCTCGAAAATGGTTTTGGTAGTAAACTTTTTTCAAGGCATGGTTTTACAAACAAATAACTACAACTTACGACTTCCTAATGGGGCTGTCGTCGTTGTCTCGCTGCTCTAACAGTATCCTGAGGTAGTAGTCGCCGATCTTGACCTCGTTCTGCAGGCACTGGTAGTGAACCTCTAACTCGGCGTGGTTCCATGAAGTTAGCATGTTTCCAGCCGCCTCGCGGTCGCACATGAACGAGCGTAGTTCGCTCTCTAGGGCGTTCCGGAGTTCCTCGCGAGTCTGTTATTAATTAACAAAAGCTAATAAGCTACACAGACTATATTAAATTGACTGTGTTAAAATCTGTCATCACAACTCTTTGCCATTCGAGTTATATTATTAGCACTAAGATACTGTGACAAAGTCATTTGAATAAACTATAAAACGTTTTGTGTTATCAAGATGAAAATAAAGAACGAAGGACCGTCGGTCGTGCTCTGTTCAAGTATAGTATAGTAGTTCAATACGTAGGTATTTCTTATGTTCATTAATTACTGACTGTACTTTATAAGCAACTAGCGGCCGCCCGCGGTTTTACCCGCGTGGTTCTCGTTTCCGTGGGAATATCGGGATAAAAAGTATCCTATGTTTTAATCTAGGCTATCTACTATCTGTGTGCCAAATTTCATCCAAATCCGTTCGGTAGTTTTTGCGTGATTGAGGAACAAACATCCAAACCCACAAACTTTCACATTTATAATATTATATTAGTAGGATTACAGTCAGCAGCACATCAAGTTATAGAAAACAAAAAAAATATTAAAAATCATCACAAAATCACAATTCAGAAACTGTCGAAAATCACTGAACCTTAAAATCTTCGCATTTAAACATTTTAGTTTAAACCCTGTTGTGGTAGAGCCCATAGATGTCAGACTATAGATAGATGATGACTTTGAGACCGTCTTTATGCCGTACGTAATAAGAGCTGTTTTCGCAGTTTAACTTACCCTGCATTATAGTACTTAGTATGTTCTTACCGTATGGTTCCATATTAAATTCGGCAACGCATGATCCCGATGAAACTGGTAGTAGAATAGAGTCCAGTTGGCCGAAGATTTGAGCCTCTCTCTCCGCCTGCGGAGGACCACGGGCCTCTCTTTAGCTTCCTTGGGCGCGCCCGCCGCGGGGTTGGCCGCCCCGCGCCCTGTCTTCTGGGCCCAATGTTGGAGCGCTAGGGCGGCGTAGTGCTGGAATGTTATTGCTTGATAAATACTGTCTAGCTGAGGGCCTGAGACATACTTTGTATAAGCGAGATTTAAGGTATTGTAAAGCCCAGAACACAAATGTAACGAAATTTCAACTCTGATTACTTTTCAGCTTCATTTAAGATTATGCCATAAGAGTCCTATATGAAACCAAACACGATGAAACATTTCAAAATCGATGCATCGTGTGGGGTTTCCTATAGAACTCAAATTAAACTCAAAAGCAACTATAGTTGCAGTTTCACACTTTTGTGTTTTACCGTGTATTCTGGGCATGAGGATAGTTTTATTGAATGAAAGTTATTAAACTTATTCAGAGACCCGGAAGATAGTTATAAAATATGCATAGACCGGCACGGCAAGGTATGCGCTGCTGGAAAAAAATCAAATGGACGAATAAAGTGTGTCACTGTAGCTACTGGAGTTCCTTGCTAAATGTTTTTTTTTTAAATATTTGCAAAAGAAACTAAGAATTTCAAAGCTTCTTTGCATTTCGTGTTAGGTTTGTTGCACTGTTTTTCCTTTTGGTTTTTTTTAGTGGAAATTGTACTTGTATTATATTTTGATATAGGATACTATGGATATGTTTATGTAGAGGTTTATAATTGGCTTCAAGTAATTTATAATGTTATATTCATATGCCTGTAAAAGCTGTAAACCTTCCTAAAATTAAATAAAAAGGATTATATCCTAAAACATTCTCACCTCGAGATGTTTCTCGACGTATTTGACCTGCCGCTCCAGCGCCTCCCAGTGCGGCGCGCGCTGCTTCACGGATTGTTGCGCCAGTTGCAAGTTGTCGCGCTCGTCTACACGATCCTCTTCTAGCGCGGCAGCCGGTGGGGCTTCTGTCGACTCCAGGAATGCGAGCAAACCTGACGGCTGTTACGACAATCGGAACTATTAAAGCCCGATTCACACATCAGTTCCATTACAGTACTGCCAACGTGATAATTATTGTTTCATACATTCTCTATGAACACGCGTTCACTGACACTGAGAGCACTGTCTCGTCACTGACACTGACAGGTGTGGATGCGTTCATAGAGAATGTATGAAATGACTAGCGGCCTCCCGCGACTTCGTCTGCGTGGAAAATTTTTTGCTATCCCTTGGGAACAATATTTTTTTCTGGATGTCTTCTGTACCCCTGACAACTTGAATGTAAATTTTCATGATGATCGGTTCAGTAGTTTAGATGTGAAGGCGTAACAAACAAAAAACGGACATTTATAATATTAGTAAGGATAATTATCATGGTGCAGTGGCGGTACTGTGCTGGAACTGTCACTTCACTCACTGATATGTGTGAGTTCGGCTTTATCCGCTTCCGGATCAAATTGAGTTACTTAAAACTCCAAGACTTAAAGGAGCTGGAAAACGATCCCAAACGTAATAATGTAAGCAAAAATAAACCTAAAATAAGAGTGCATCCAAAACTTATCATCACAGCAACAGTTTAGTGCGTACAATGCGATTAAATTAACTATTTACAACAGAAGTGACCGAATTCAGAGCACTTGGGGTACAAAAAGATCTATTTTAACACGTTTTTATTAGGTTGCTTTCTCGTTTGTGTGTTCGTTTGTTTGTTTGTTTCTCCGCAAAGTTTGTGAACGATTTTGTACTAGCTTCCCGATGAGCTAGAAACTTGAAACATTGAACATAGGTCAGAACTGGAAGGCAATACAATATTATGGTGTCATTGAACTGATCTGATGATGGATCCGGAAGAAGGCCACAAGACCTCTATGATGAAACCATAGAACCCCATCGTGTTTGGGCTCGTTACAATCGTCTTGACGAGTACTCTAATGGGAGACGAGATCCAGGGTCTGATGATGAAGCTGAAAGGCCATGCCATAGGAACTCAATATTGAAACCATGCAACCCCATCACATTTGGGCTTGTTTGATTCGTCTTGATGAGTTCTTTGTTGGGAAAAAGTTTCTAAGGTCTGTTGATCGAGCCGGAAGAAGGACACAGAAACTCTTTAATAAAACCACGCTACCCCATCGAGATTGGTCTCTTTTGAATCGTCTTGACGAGTACTTTGTTGGGAAATAGTATCCGAGGATCTGATGATGGAGCCGGAGGAAGGCGATAGAAACTCTATAATAAAACCATGCAATGCAACCCCGTCGAGTTTGGGCTCATTTGAATCGTCTTGACGAGTACTTTGTTGGGAATTAGTTTTCAGGATCTGATGATGGAGCTGGAAGAAGGACACAGAAACTCTTTAATAAAACCATGTTACCTGATCGAGTTTGGACTCATTTGAATTGTCTTGATGAGTACTTTGTTGTGAAATAGTTTCCAGAGTCTGATGATGGAGCCGGAATAAGGCCACTGCTACTCTGTAATAAAACCATGCAATCCCATCGAGTTTGGGCTCGTTTGAATCGTCTTGACGAGTGCGAGAGCGAGAGTAGGAGATGTTATATTTTTTTTAGTCTTAGCTCGTTAACTAAAAAGCAGAAAATAATAATTTACTGAATAAAAAAAACTTTTTTAAAACCACGTTTTTAAAACGGACTAAATTATTACAAAAAAAATCGGACTAAAAACATTAAAACGGACTAGTAAGGGAGCGTTCAAGTATTACGTAAGGAATTTGGGGGGAGGGGGTTTTTCGTAAAACGTTACGATGCGTTACAGGGGCGGGAGGAGGTGGCTTGAACTACACATTACGTAACATTATTATTTTTTAACCCTTCAGAAAAGTCGCGACTTTCCGGTACTTTACGCCACATAATTGTGATTTTTAAGTAAAAAATGGTCACTTGGTGGTTACGTAAATTTTTACTAGGGGGGGAGGGGTACAGAAAAACGTTACGGCGCGTTACATGGGGGAGTGGGGGTTAAAAATCTCCATAAATTGCGTTATGTAAAACTTGAACGCTCCCTAAAAACAGACTAAAAAGTAAAAAATAAATTCTTCTGTAAATATTTATAACCTTATACCTACAGAAATTTTAAACCTAAAAACGTGGGGCGCATGCTAAAGACAATATGGATGATAAATTTTACAAAATGCACCCCACGTTTTTAGGTTTAAAATTTCTGTAGGTATAAGGTTATAAATATTTACATATGAATTTATTTTTTAACTTTTTAGTCTGTTTTTACTAATCCGTTTTAATGTATTTAATCTGTAAAATTTACTAATTAGAATACATTCTCGAGTGAAGTTACCGCTTCTGTTATAGATAGTTAAACTAATCGCATTGTGTCCCTATTGTAAATCACACAAGGCTCGCGTGCAGCACGCTCCGAATGGGCAGCGACGCGCGGAAGCGAATAAACAGGCTTTGCCCTGCACGCGAGCAGCGCTAGCCTAGTTCACGTGCTGCGCGAGCGACGCGCACGCTGAAAAAAACACATAATACGTACAGTGCCGTCAGCAGGTGCCTCGGTAAGGCCGCCTCGGCTAACGCTAGATAGAGACTCCCTCACTCACCATGATGCGGCGCAGCAAGCTATGTGCCGGCGCGTGCTCCACCAGCCACAGCGCTACCAGATGGCGCGCCAGGTGCCTGTGGTGCAGCCGCGCGGGCGCGTATAGTGCCGTCAGTAGGTGCCTCGGTAAGGCTGCCTCGGCTAACGCTAGATAGAGACTCCCTCACTCACCATGATGCGGCGCAGCAAGCTATGTGCCGGCGCGTGCTCCACCAGCCACAGCGCTACCAGATGGCGCGCCAGGTGCCTGTGGTGCAGCCGCGCGGGCGCGTATAGTGCCGTCAGCAGGTGCCTCGGTAAGGCTGCCTCGGCTAACGCTAGATAGAGACTCCCTCACTCACCATGATGCGGCGCAGCAAGCTATGTGCCGGCGCGTGCTCCACCAGCCACAGCGCTACCAGATGGCGCGCCAGGTGCCTGTGGTGCAGCCGCGCGGGCGCGTATAGTGCCGTCAGCAGGTGCCTCGGTAAGGCTGCCTCGGCTAACGCTAGATAGAGACTCCCTCACTCACCATGATGCGGCGCAGCAAGCTATGTGCCGGCGCGTGCTCCACCAGCCACAGCGCTACCAGATGGCGCGCCAGGTGCCTGTGGTGCAGCCGCGCGGGCGCGTATAGTGCCGTCAGCAGGTGCCTCGGTAAGGCTGCCTCGGCTAACGCTAGATAGAGACTCCCTCACTCACCATGATGCGGCGCAGCAAGCTATGTGCCGGCGCGTGCTCCACCAGCCACAGCGCTACCAGATGCCGCGCCAGGTGCCTGTGGTGCAGCCGCGCGGGCGCGTATAGTGCCGTCAGCAGGTGCCTCGGTAAGGCCGCCTCGGCTAACGCTAGTGCTTGCATGCGCGCCCCAACGGAACCTCCACCCTCTTCGATCAACGCGCGCATCACTAGCCCCGCGCCTTTCACTATCGCCATTGATGGGTGCTGGAGGCAAAATGACACATAAACTTTAAGCCCCCTAGAGCACTTTTTTTGCCCTCACACGCTCGCCGATTATAGACGAATATACGTCACTACTAGTATAATTTAAATAAAATTACGATAAATATTTACGCATATCAATCTCCCAAATTGAGAATAGTGGCAATAAGTATGGCCACTCACTGCGATACCGCCGAACCTCTATGTTCTATGCCTACTTTTTCTAAACTAAAAGGTTACACACATACACAACAATATTAACAGTTACAAAAAAACGTTTACTCACTTCAAACAGTTTAAACAGCACACGTCCTTTGTTGGCAACCATCTCTAACAGCTGATCGAACTGCTTCCCGTCTGTGGTCTCGCTGTATGGGACGCACAGCGCAAAGGTCAGGAAATCCAACATGGCCGCCACTACTAGCGCCCCGCTGCCCGATGTCTGTCAAGGAGAATGAATCTACTAAAGAATAATCTCTAAATAAAAAAAACCGTTCCGTTTGAGAAATGTGTTTCGTAACGTTATCTATCATTGCTAATAATGATTGTTGGCCCGTACAAAATTATGCTGGCCTTGTAGAACTCACCACGTGGTCCCTCACATGGCTAGCAGTCCCTCGAGGAAGGCAGCAGACGACAGCATGCTGGCTTTATTGAGTTGCTCTTGTCTTAGATCCAGCTCCTGGTGCATGGGTTGCATGAGCGCGCAAACTGCGTCTTACGCCACTAAACCACGCCAACTACATGTAATACTCACGACATGGTCGCCCCACATGGCCAGCAGTCCCTCGTGGAAGGGAGCAGACGACAGCATGCTGGCTTTATTGAGTTGCTCTTGTCTTAGATCTGGCTCCTGATGCACGGGCTGCATGAGCGCGCACACCGCGTCCAACGACACTCAACCACGCCTACTACATGTGATACTCACCACGTGGTCGCCCCACATGGCCAGCAGTCCCTCGAGGAAGGGAGCAGACGACAGCATGCTGGCTTTATTGAGTTGCTCTTGTCTTAGATCTGGCTCCTGGTGCATGGGCTGCATGAGCGCGCACACCGCATCCAACGCCGCGTGCGAACACGCCGCTGAACCGCGCCGTAGCGCCGCCACAACTGCGCTGCCAATCCACTCGCGGAAACTGACGTAAACGCAATGGAGTGAACAACTATTCCAGCTATAAGACGCAACTACCTTTACATCACGGCCATGAAACAATGCTATAAATTACGCGAATACGAAAACTTAAAGCACAGACATCGACGGTTAAGTACCAATACCTCCTTACTGATACTTTTTTCAAGCAATTAATTTTCTTAAAGTTTTGAATGCGAATGATGCCTTTGAATTCAAAACCTTAAGAAAATTAATTGCTCGAAAAAATTACAGTCAGGATTTCGCCGTCGATATAGGTTTTAGTAAACTATGTTAATAAGTAAAACGTATTTTTATTGAGTAATATAATTACAAGCTCCTATTGTCTTTAATATTACACACATTATATTACAATTTCTGACCTTTATAATTGACAAAAAAAGTTTACATAAAACTGATTAACTCACCCAGGCAGCGCAGTGAACGCAGCGAAGCCGACTTTGCTAGCGCAGAGGCGGCGCAGCGCGTGGAACTGCGCTTCCAGCTCTCGGGGGGGCAAGCTAGTGCTCGACGCGGAACTCGACATGAGCGCGTTTAGGGCTCCCGTGATCAACTTCTCTTTGTTCTCCGCGAAAAGACGCTACGAAATCAACAACCCAGAATAATAAACAAATTTTTTACTTTGCCTTCCGTGCTCGACAACTTTTCCCACAATTTTGAAGCCACTAAATTATGGACTTAAATAAATTGAAATATATTCTCTCTTTGTCATAAATACTACTAATGTTGGATCAATCACATTAAATGTTGAGCCACTTGTCCTCCTAAACTTTTCAGGGCTGGGAACTGCAATTTCGATCTGACAACTTTCATCTTCGAATGAAGTAAGTTTCTATTGTAACCCGATAAAGTTTGAAGCTTGCCAAATAGTTCAACCATTAATGTGCTCGATTGCACATAATAAGGAATTTAAGCATGAGTGAACGACCATAATTACTTTAATGATATTTACAAGAGACACAAACCAAAACCAATTCCCAAGTAAAGAACAAAAAGTATTAAATGGGTTCGAACTAACTTGTGGTCTGCACTGAAGAGGATAACACAGAATAATAAACATTTAGGCAACAAAACAATAAAATAATTGTGTGTAACATTCTGCTTTTCTAACTGTACTTCTTTAATCAATACTCATATTCAGGAAAATTGTAACAATACCTACTTTGTTCTTCAATTCCTCATATTTTAATAATTAAAAACATGTGTGCCATGTTTGATAAGAGAATTTACTTTTATATTATCATTTTTTTCAATTGTAATTACGCTGTCTTGCTCTAGAACACTTAATAAATCTGTCACAAAATTACAAATATCATGTAACTATCCTGTGCCAATTTTGACCAAATTGGCAGTTATTTATTATTCTGTGTCTTGTAGACCATTGAAAATGTTTACATCGAAGGTGTAGCAAATAATATGATGAGGGACTTACAAGATCCCACGTAAGAAACAGCCACAACAGGGGACGAGCCTACACGCACACAACATAATCTTTATTCCGCAAAATAAAAGAGCAACATAAAAAAATAAGAAGTGCAGAAAAAAAGCAAAACAAGCAGGTAGGACTTAGGAATTGAGTAATTTGACAATATTAGATACCTATTAAACTATTATTAGAAATGTATGCATGGACTGTAAATGATGTGGCGTTTTTCATAGAATTTCAAACTTACTGGTTCCTGCAGCATGCCGAGCTCGAAAGGGGTTTCGTCTCCCTCGAAATGTCAAAAATGACATCCAGCATAGCATGATCATCGAAACACGATATATATCGCTTGATATAGCGTTTTATCGACACTCAACTGTCAAAATCAATTGTCTTTTGACAGTTAAACGTGATTTATCTCTATATCATATCGCGTCTCGGTAGTCATGCTAGGGGGCTGATCTAGATAAACTTTTTTTATCTGTCAAAAATTACATTTCGATTTGTCGGGTTCGTCATGCTACGTCGCTGGACCATACAAACTGTGTGTGTATCTGCACTGCAATGCAACTGAATTTAATGTGCTGTACTGCAGTCTTTATGCAGGCGCAGTCTATAGATTCTTGCAAAACCAGGGCAATGTAATATATTGCAGTACAGAATGTTTAAGAACGTTCTAGAAGAATATCTAGTATGATTTTCGTATTAATAGAAAAAAGGTTTCAACCATTGTGCCATTCAACTTCTTATAGTTTTTATCACATGGCATCTACATTTATTATTATCTCTAGGATTAGTTGTGGAAGTAAAGGAATGAAAATATGAATCAGAAATTGTGTATCTACATACACCATTACTCCAATGCGACTTGCTCTATTTTATCGAAGTATGGAACTTTTACATATTCTTATTTCACTTCTAAGCTAAACTTTATCTTTTAGTAAGTACCTTAAAAATCTTCTTCCATTAACATCGAAAAAACTCGACTAACTAACGATCGACGATCACGTAAAATAGCTAGCCTACGTCGCAGTACAGTAACAGTTTCACATTTTAATGCGAGTCAGTAGCGAGTGAGAGAGACAGATAGTGTTAGAGAGAGACTCACGTCCTGACTGACGGAGTAGTTGAGTCCGCTGTAGCCGACGTTCGCGTTGAACCGGTCGATCACTTCGGCGCGACACATGCCCACTGGGTTTTGGAATAACCTGACAAGATAAATATTTGATATGTCAGTTACTTGAAAAAATGCCCGATTTCGTAAAAAGCTAAAGATTTCTTTACAGTCACCCTATGTCTATACACTGTCCATAGTTTTTGGAGGCTTTTTCTGGATTTACAAAGTGTTAAAGTTACAGTAGAAACAACTCCGAAAAAGTGACTGATTTGAAATCGATCTTGTAAAAAGTTACTCTCAGTAAGATCCAAAAAATTAAACAACAGCTTATTGCTTCAAAACGGTTTTGTCTACACCACAATGTCAAAAATGACATGCCGGATAAACAAACCTTATGTTTATCTGTCAAACAAATATATATTTACTTAAAAAGCACAGCAGCAAATATTCTTCTAGTAGACAAAACAAAACTAATAAGTAGTAGGAGGCTGCATCAATTGGTCACGGTTGGACAGATCTTGAGGTGGCCGCACTAGACAGGAAGAAGCTTAGTTCCCTTCTGAGAGTCCTATATCCCAGACAAACAAAACTACGTAGAATTTGTTGTCGGGTTCACCATGCTATTTTTTATGATAGATAGGCAAGCCCTTGCCCTCTATCACGCCTGATGGTATGCGATGATGCGATTTACGATGACACGCGCTTGCCTAGAAGATACCTATTCACTCGCGACTTGAAGGCCCCCAGATTGTATCTATCGGGAAACACAGACTCAGGCAAGGAGTTCCACTCTCTACTCTAGCGGTACGGCTGATAAAATTTGAAGAAGAACGCTTAGTCTTTGGAATTTCCACCAAAAAACGGTGGCACCGATTCCTTCGTCTGGTTGTCCGAGGGAAGAAGGGAGATGGCGGAATAAGGTTGTGCACTTCCACTGCACTCGCTATGCTTCCAATACTGTTACAAGACCGCACGTGCACGTCGTACGCCGTCCAGTAATGAGGCCACTAGTACAATGTTACCGCAGATGGTTGGACTCGGTCTCCTCGTCGACGGGCATGTGCAGCGGCCCGAGGCGGCGCCCGCGCGGCGTGTGCGACCGTCCAGTAATGAGGCCACTAGTACAATGTTACCGCAGATGGTTGGACTCGGTCTCCTCGTCGACGGGCATGTGCAGCGGCCCGAGGCGGCGCCCGCGCGGCGTGTGCGACCGTCCAGTAATGAGGCCACTAGTACAATGTTACCGCAGATGGTTGGACTCGGTCTCCTCGTCGACGGGCATGTGCAGCGGCCCGAGGCGGCGCCCGCGCGGCGTGTGCGACCGTCCAGTAATGAGGCCACTAGTACAATGTTACCGCAGATGGTTGGACTCGGTCTCCTCGTCGACGGGCATGTGCAGCGGCCCGAGGCGGCGCCCGCGCGGCGTGTGCGACCGTCCAGTAATGAGGCCACTAGTACAATGTTACCGCAGATGGTTGGACTCGGTCTCCTCGTCGACGGGCATGTGCAGCGGCCCGAGGCGGCGCCCGCGCGGCGTGTGCGACCGTCCAGTAATGAGGCCACTAGTACAATGTTACCGCAGATGGTTGGACTCGGTCTCCTCGTCGACGGGCATGTGCAGCGGCCCGAGGCGGCGCCCGCGCGGCGTGTGCGACCGTCCAGTAATGAGGCCACTAGTACAATGTTACCGCAGATGGTTGGACTCGGTCTCCTCGTCGACGGGCATGTGCAGCGGCCCGAGGCGGCGCCCGCGCGGCGTGTGCGACCGTCCAGTAATGAGGCCACTAGTACAATGTTACCGCAGATGGTTGGACTCGGTCTCCTCGTCGACGGGCATGTGCAGCGGCCCGAGGCGGCGCCCGCGCGGCGTGTGCGACCGTCCAGTAATGAGGCCACTAGTACAATGTTACCGCAGATGGTTGGACTCGGTCTCCTCGTCGACGGGCATGTGCAGCGGCCCGAGGCGGCGCCCGCGCGGCGTGTGCGACCGTCCAGTAATGAGGCCACTAGTACAATGTTACCGCAGATGGTTGGACTCGGTCTCCTCGTCGACGGGCATGTGCAGCGGCCCGAGGCGGCGCCCGCGCGGCGTGTGCGACCGTCCAGTAATGAGGCCACTAGTACAATGTTACCGCAGATGGTTGGACTCGGTCTCCTCGTCGACGGGCATGTGCAGCGGCCCGAGGCGGCGCCCGCGCGGCGTGTGCGACCGTCCAGTAATGAGGCCACTAGTACAATGTTACCGCAGATGGTTGGACTCGGTCTCCTCGTCGACGGGCATGTGCAGCGGCCCGAGGCGGCGCCCGCGCGGCGTGTGCGACCGTCCAGTAATGAGGCCACTAGTACAATGTTACCGCAGATGGTTGGACTCGGTCTCCTCGTCGACGGGCATGTGCAGCGGCCCGAGGCGGCGCCCGCGCGGCGTGTGCGACCGTCCAGTAATGAGGCCACTAGTACAATGTTACCGCAGATGGTTGGACTCGGTCTCCTCGTCGACGGGCATGTGCAGCGGCCCGAGGCGGCGCCCGCGCGGCGTGTGCGACCGTCCAGTAATGAGGCCACTAGTACAATGTTACCGCAGATGGTTGGACTCGGTCTCCTCGTCGACGGGCATGTGCAGCGGCCCGAGGCGGCGCCCGCGCGGCGTGTGCGACCGTCCAGTAATGAGGCCACTAGTACAATGTTACCGCAGATGGTTGGACTCGGTCTCCTCGTCGACGGGCATGTGCAGCGGCCCGAGGCGGCGCCCGCGCGGCGTGTGCGACCGTCCAGTAATGAGGCCACTAGTACAATGTTACCGCAGATGGTTGGACTCGGTCTCCTCGTCGACGGGCATGTGCAGCGGCCCGAGGCGGCGCCCGCGCGGCGTGTGCGACGACCGCACGTGCACGTCGCGCTGTCCCGCCCCGCGCACGCCGTCCAGTAATGAAGCCACTAGCGCATCTCTGTGTAATACAATACAATATTACTGAAACACCAAAAACATTTAGCTACACATTCGAAATAAGGGCGAAACGTAGCAAAATAGTCGATAATTCTATTCTTATTAGTATGGGCGTATAACGGGTGTAATAAGACACTCAACGAAGCCGAAGTCCACGCATTCCGCCCATTGTCAGGATCATTTTTGTCTTTTAGACTATACCTGGGAAACCAATAGCTACGAAGTTATTGAAGGTCAAAGTCAAAATTTATTTTCCAAAATTTTTATGAAATACTAGCTTCCGCCCGCGACTTCGTCCGCGTGGATATTAGAGAAAATCCTTAGGGAACCTTCAACCAGGATCCGACCAGCCGTTTTTACGCGATTAGGCGGGTCCCCACCAAGCGCGCTGCCTCGCGAGGCAAGACGTTTGCCAAGACGCAAGGCGTTTGTCGCACGAGGCTCGCTCGCTTGGTGGGGACCCGCCTAATCACGTAAAAACGCCGTTCCCGTACCCATCCCGTTCCCGTTTTCGTCCCGTTCTGTTCGCGTCCCGTTACATTCCGTTTCGTTCCCGTTTTCGCTCTCATTCCGTTCCCGTCCCATCCCATCCCGTTCCGTTCCCGTTCCCGCTCTCATTCTCGTTCTCATTCTCGTTCTCGCTCCCGTCCCATCCCGTCCCGTCCCATCCCGTTCTGTTCTCGTTCCCGTTCCCGCTCTCGTTCCCGCTCTCGTTCCCGTCCCGTCCGGTTGCCGTTCCCGTCCGGTTCCCGTTCCCACTCCGTCGCGTTCCCGTTACCGTTCTCTTCCGCCCCGTCCAGTTCCCGTTCCCGTTCCCTTTCTCCCCGTCCCCTGGGGCTGAATCATGCATGTCCACCGAGTTGGACTTCAAAATGAATGTCATTTTCGCAATCACCATCCCATAAAACCTCAAGAACGATATCCATATCGATTTTTATGTTTATTTACCCCATTTACCCTCTAAGGGGTTGATTTTCAAAAGCACAAAATATATGTTTGCCTATTTATTTTTAGACGTGCTCCTACGAAGTTTAAAGTTGTAATGTCTATTTTATATTCTCTTTCCATACATAATTTGAACCCCATCTTCACCCCTTTAGGGGGTCAAATCATGTCCACCGTGTTGGACTTCAAAATAAATGTCATTTTCGCAATCGTCATACCAGGAAACCCCAATAACGACATCCATATCTATTTTTAGGTTTATTTACCCATTTCACCCCTATTTCATCGCCATAGGGGTTGAAGTACTAACAATAACAATTTACGTTGCGTTAGATTTTCTTCCATAAGCCTATACTATAAATTTAATGATTTTTAACTCGAAAATGAAAGATTTTCTTCTATACACAACTTCATACCCCTTTTCACCCCTTCGAGGGTAGAATTTTGAAAAACGCTGAGACCCGTATTTATTAATTTTCAATCGTCAGCCTAAACATAAAATTTGAAGATCCTAGCTTCAAAACTGAGGGACTTTCATACAAACTTTCATCCCTTATTTCACCCCCTTAGGGATAGAATTTTCGAAAATCCTTCCTTAGTGGATCCGTACACTGTATGAGGTATCTGTGTGCAAAATTTCAAGTCTCTAGGTCCAGCGGTTTGGGCTGTGCGTTGATAGATCAGTCAGTCAGTCAGTCATTCAGTTTACGATTTTATATATTAAGATTATTTTATCCGTTATTTCTTAATTTTTCTACAGAGACATTATCAAATTGTTATGTATTTCGTAACACACAATGACTTCAAAACGTATTTCAAAATCTCATAAACTCAATGTATTTCATGAGCACGCACATAAACGTTGCCCTTCAACTCGGCCGCACGCAGCTGTGTAGCATTCACTCGCAGGCGCGGTTTTTTAGACGCGTTACATTGCGTGGTAATGTATGTAATGCTTTTTTAACACCAAAAATTAAAATCGTTTCCCAGCAATAATTTTGAACAGAAATGGTCCTGATGATGGGCAGAATACGTAGACTTCGGCTTCGTTGAGTGTCTTATTATACTGCCCGGCATATATATTGGCAAGAGAATGAAAGAGACAAAGGTTTTGTCCCTTTCTTTCTCTTGCCAATATATATGCCGGCATCTGTACACACGGTATAGAGATATTTTCCAGGGGAGGCCTGGGCTCCAGTTGGTGCCAGAGGAGGTTGATGATAGAGCCACGTTTTAGTTTGAAGGGCAACAGAAAATTAAAAGGCTTTTTTCTGGGGTAGGCACCAGACTATTCTAGGGTGGGCAAGGCCCACCCCAGAATAGTCCCTTCCTACGCCAATGCTAATTCATGTTACGCATGTTTGAAAATAATACCAAAAAGAGTGAGTGCATAGTGGCATACTATTGGCATACTTGAATTCCAATGGGTTTTTATGATATTCGTAAAAACAAGTCGACACACATTTAGATTCAAACATTCAAGTGTGTGGAAATAAATACAAAAAATTAAAAATAAATCACCCAACTCGAAACATAAACGTACCTTTCACCCGCCAGATAAGTGCGGGTCTGTCCATTCAGATATTCTACAGAGAACTTTTGTGGATGTTCCGGATCTCGAATTAACGCAAACACGTCAGACAACGGTCGAAGGCAGACCACCTACAAAATTGCTCGAATTTATTATTTGATTAAAAATATAATCAGACCTCTTAAAAAAATATTTTCAATAAGATGATGTAAAGTCTGTTCATCCTTACTTGTCTTATTTAGTAAACAGATTTTGACAGTTGTCATACGTCTTTTAAACTTAAATCGTTATTTAAAAATATGTTAGTAACTTTATGAAATTGTTGTTAATTTATTAACAATTTATTTCGTAATCTATGTGTGGAAAACCATTTGTTGTATTTTATAAATGACTATTTCAATAAAGAGTTGGGTGAAGATTGTTTACCATATAAGACAAGTAAGGATGAACAGACTTTAGTTGCCAATAGTAATCTTACCGAGTAAGTCTGTGGATCTCTCTCCAGGATGCAAGTGTCAGATAGACACAGAGTCCGTCTCATTGGTTCCATGTGGCGCGCAGGATTCACTTTGTGCACCATAAACTCGCTCAGGGATGTCTGATGCTGGTCACCACTAAAATCAAAGCACAGACAGTATTCTACAAAACCGTAACTTATCATACTTTCGAAACTTTTCTGTTCGAATTTCAGTTGTTCGAAAACGGTACGTCGACGTTTTAAATATCAGATTAGCTGTTTTACATAATTTTGTTAGAACATAGACTTATTTTACTAATGTTTCACTTTCCAGAAAAACGCTAACTCAATTATTTAATCACTTTTTTTTCTTTTGACAGATGTTTTATTAACCATAATTTTCTTTTCTAGAAATTATTAAAGATAGAAGTAACTTTTGATAGATTTTTCTTTTGACAGATGTTTTACTAGGTAACCTTTCATTATTTCGAAACTTTTCTGTTCGAATTTCAATTGTTCGAAAACAGTATGTCGAAGTTTTAAATATCAAATTGGTTGTTTTACATAATTTTGTTAAAACATAAACTTATTTCTCGTATGTTTTATTTTCCAGAAAAACAGTTGCTCAAATATCAAATCACTTATTTTTCTTTAGACAGATGTTTTTCTAACCATAATTTTATTTACTACAGATCGAAGTAACTTTTGATAGAATTCGTGTTTCATAACATTTCATTGATTTAGAAAATTCGGGTGTATTTTTAACCCTAATATTATTTTCTTTTAATGCAAATACTATTAGGTTAGGTTAGGTAAGTGTTTTGACCACGCGCAGTGGAGCGAGCAAAGCGAGCGGAGCTCCATAATGCTTGCTTGCATGCTGCATGCTTGCTTGCATACTGCTTGCAAAATGCTTGCTGGGGGTGCAGGGGGGCTGGCCCCCCTACTCGGGGGGTTCGGGGGGCCTGAGGCCCCCCGCTATAAAGAAAAACTTTTAATGCATAGAGCATTAGGTTAGGTTAGTGTTTTGACCACGCGCAGCGGAGCGAGCGAAGCGAGCGGAGCTCCATAATGCTTGCATGCATGTTGCATGCTTGCTTGCATGCTGCGCTTGCTTGCATGCTGCGCTTGCTTGCATGCTGCATGCTTGCTTGCATGCTGCATGCTGCATGCTTGCTTGCATGCTGCATGCTTGCTGCATGCTTGCTGCATGCTTGCTTGCATGCTGCAAGCTTGCTTGCATTCTGCTCGCAAAATGCTTGCCGGGAGGTTAAGGGGGCTGACCCGGGGCCTGAGGCCCTCCGCTATAAAAAAAAACTTTTAATGCAAAAACCATTAGGTTAGTTATTAGGTTAGTGTTTTGACCACGCGCAGCTGAGCGAGTGGAGCTCCATAATGTTTCCATGCATGTTGCATACTATCTGAGATTATAATGTAACTATCTGAGATTGCAATAATAATTTCTTAGATGTTTAGTACCTATTTCTTAATTTTAATTTCGAATTCAAGATAGGTATAAGATTCTTTGTCAGATAAAGTGTTGTATTTTATTAATATTGAAAACGTTTTTCTGGATACTAAAATCATCTAAGAATAATAGTTTCGGCCAAATGTTGAGTGGGATGTCAAAACATATGGAATTTGAAAAAAATATAAGTGAAATTCGGAGTTTCAATAATTTGTCAATTGTGTTTTCGGTAAAATGAAATTTAAGAAAAACAAATAAAAAGGAAATCGATTTCGGTAAACTAACATTCGAACAGAGAAATTTCTAATTTTAGATACGTATAGGATTCTAATTATTTGTTAGATAAAGTGTTGTAACTTAATAATATTGGAGACGTTTTTCTGGATACTAAATCATCTATCAATAATAGTTTCGGCCAAACGTTGAGTGGGTTGTCATAACATATGGAATTTGAAAAAAAATAATAAGTGAAATTCTGAGTTTCGATAACGATATATCGATAATGTCAATTGTGTTTTCGGTAAAATGAAAATTATGGAAAACAAAAAAGAGTAAAACGATTTCGGCAAACCAAAATTCGCACAGAGAAATTTCGAATTTAAGATAGGTAACCCTACAAAACAGTTGTGAACAATGGGGTTTGCTGCTAGCCTACTCTATTTATTTATTTAATTTTAGGAAGGTTTACAGCTTTTTTAGGTATATGAGTAAAACATAATAATTACTTGAAGCCAATGACAAACCTCCACATATACACAATCCTATATCATCCTCTATCCTATATCATCAATCCTATAATCATACATGTATAATTTCCACCAAAAAAATGGTCGGTAAACTGGGTGATTATCAACTTGCTTGATGAATAAGAACAGCGAAATTTTCGATAGAAATCAAATTGACCTTAAAAATTATCTATGAACAGGCTCAAGTGGTTCATTATGATTTTTTGTTTTGTTTACTATCGAAAATGTAGCTGTTGTTATCACACAAGTTGCTAATCACCCCAGTTTACAGCATATAAATATTGAAGAAATTAAAAAAAAACCTTTTTTATTATTAGAAGTTACAGGTACTTATGGAGTATTGTGCCTGTTAACTTTTATCTTCAACATTCAATAAATGCAAATGATGAGTACTCATCACAAATTGATTACATACAATATCACATTCTATTTAAATGATTCATTTTAAATAGCACAATCAGGAACACATCTGTTCACATGCATATTATATAGATTACCCCAATGTACCAGTTTAACATGATAATATTAGATAATTGCACAAGGTCAGGAGATGATTCATTGTTATAACTAAATTGGCCAATGACACTAATTTATAATGCAGAGTTTCTAACAATAACAATTTTAATTAAAATATTTTTAACAGTATCAAATGTTTGCAGCATTCAATTTTGAACTTTTATAACTAAAATTATGATTTATTTTCTATATCAGTTGCAATGTTCCTAATGTTACATTAATAAATAAAATTAATAATCAGTAATACAATTTTTTCATCACATCTTGTGTTCTAGGCACAACACAGTCATAACAATGACTTAAAATTCTAGATTAATCTTATAATATGCAATGTGGAGCTGAATTGTTTTTTTATGATTTGATAAAAAAAAATGAATTCTAAGCAGCAGTGCTCAGGAAGGTTTTTATACCTGTACTTTCCAAATCTTTGGTTGTGATAGTCATCCAATGTGATCTTGGTTGACAGCACTTTGATGCTTATGCTGAGAGTCAAGTTGGCCATTTCTAGCATCTTGTTTATGATCATCTGGTGCTCCATTGAGTTTGAAAATAGATGAAGACGGCTGTAACCCCCCACTGCCAGAACAAAGCCTCCAGAGACATCTCTCACCTGAGGAAATCACATTTCAGTCAAACATGTCCTGTAGTGCAAACAAACCAAATATTGGGTCCTTACCTATGAAATTGGTGTTTTTTCTCACATACAGAGAAACTCATAACTTATGTGATCCTTACTGATATTATAAATGCGATAGTCAGTTTGTTTGTTTATTTGTTTGTTTGTTACGCCTACACGTCTTAACTACAGAACCGATCATTATTAAATTATACATACACGTTGTCAGGGGTACAGAGAAGGACATAGGATACTTTTCATCCCGAAAAAAAGTATTGTTCCCGAGGGATAGCAAAAAAACTTTCCGCACAGACGAAGTCGCGGGCGGCAGCTAGTTTAAAATATTTGAGTTGCTGGATATTACATCAAATTATGACCATAACCTTCAACTATCAGCATAATTAAAGTCTACTTTATTTTCTTAGTGTTAAAAAAACCTAGTGACTCCATTTTTTGTTAGCGAAAATGACCACTTTATCCATTGTAATTTAGCCCAAAGTATTTTTTTTTTGTTTAAGTTATGTTGCCTAAGTTAGCTGAATGTTCAAACATTTGTACATAAAAATTTTGTTACAATAGCATTCAGAGTTGTTAAATTATGAAATTGCTAGTATAGAAAATGCAACTTGTTAAAAATTCTCCATACTAAACATCAATTTCATAGGTACTTAAGGACCTAATAGTTGTATTAGCATATTTACAAAAATCTAACAAAAATACTAACCGGCAGAATGCCCTGAATATCACAGTATGGATAGCTGGCCAAGAGTGTGTGAGTCGAGGGGTCCAGCTGGTCCAAAGCACAAGGGCCAACCTCCAGCACAACTGGCAACCTAGTACCGCTCCAGTGATGCTTGTAAGCTTGATATCTCTTTAACAACATTTTAAATGTGTTAGCAATAGAAAAATATCAAGTAGGTTTTTAAAAGCATTGATTAGCACACAATATGGAACAGTTACTGTGAGTTCAGCGCTAATTACCTACTTCAATACTTTCAAACATTTGACTCTGAAATACTTACAAAAACATCTTTTGGTTTTTCAGCAAATAGGTGTCTGTATTTAAAAGCCTCTGTCAATATGAGACACTTGTGTTCAGAGGAAAACTTCATAGAGTCTACTTTCTTCTCTTTCTTCATAACAAGAGTGAAGTCATGGTTGGCAACCGAGTTGGAGTGCTTCGAGGAAGCCACTGTTATGACATCTGAGTACAGCCATTTGTTGGTCACCTCTAACCGATCAGGGTTGTATGTGGTGATTCCGTGCGTGCCCACAGAGAATACTCTCTTATACTTCCCTTTCCAAGCATGTTTCGTGACGAGGAAAGACGCCACATCTTGGTTATCTTTTAAGGGAATCATCTTAACATTGCCTGAAAATGATACATATAAGCCACATCCAAGTAAAATTGAAACATACGTAGTAAACGTAAGTTTTTCTAGTAGTGATTAACTGGGTTACAAAGTTACAATCACTATTGTTATAAGGAAATATTAACATATTGCAAATGTAGACGAACATTAAATCATTATCAAAACAAGTAAATCCAATACTATTAGTAATTCCGTAACTGCGAAAAACACAGTCAAGTATCAGCACGATCCTCCCCTTTGTAAATAGTTCGGGAACAAGGCAGGCGCTGAGGACGTGTAAACAAGGATTTGGGAATATGTTTTTGTATTATCACGAGTCTTAGAGGGCGAAGCAAATACTCACAATTTATATAATGACCGATAAGCTATTAACAGTTTTAGCTAACGTCGAACAAGAGCCACATAATAAACAAAATAATCATAAAATTTGAAACGAGACGAGCACAAGAGAAGATCGTCCTATCATTCATTTGACACTGACAGTTTGAATCAATGTGTTGCCACAACAAAAATAATTAATAAGTTGTGTATAGTATAAGTTGTGTTATGAGACTGAGGAAGGTTGTGACAAGTGCTGCTATGTGGCTCGACTCCCTTGTCGCATTCATTCATATTCAATTGATATGTTATTCGATTTATTGTTCAAAGTTTACCACAACACTACTAAGTCAATGACCTGTCGACATGTGTTGTCAATGTCAAATTAGATACGTTCGAATACCAATTCCTAAATGTTAGTTATTTCTTTTTATTATTTTCATGTCGTGGTTTAAGCTACCAAAATCAGTTTTATCATGTGAAATATTAAGAAACGTTTGAGTTTTTATTTACTGCTTACTGAATTATTGGATAATTTTACGTGGTTTGGTATATTCGTAGAATTTCTTTTAAAATATTTCAATTTGGTGAATCATAGTAGTTTTTGAACGGTTCTCAAATTCTATTGCCGCATGCAGCTGTGAATTGCAACGTCGATTTTTCTCATAGTTTAGTTTCATTTCATCAGCCACGTCTCGGTGACCATGGTTCTAGACTTAGATCTTTTCCGCGCTGACAAAGACGGGGACCCTGAAAAGATCCGTGAAAATCAGCGTAAACGGTTCAAAGATGTTGGTCTGGTGGACACTGTTGTGGAGCAGGATACACTTTGGAGACGATTGCGGCACGATGCTGACAACTTGAATAAGCTTAAAAATGTGTGCAGCAAGGAGATAGGCCTTAAGATGAAGAGCAAAGAACCAGTGGGCCCGGAGGACGAGCTAGTGCCGGCCGAAGTCGCCAATAACCTCATCAATCTTACAGGCGATCAGCTGAAACCACTAACAGTAAATCAAATCAAAAAGGTGTGTAAATATTTGATGTTAACAAGTTAATCAAACTTTCATTCAATACAACGCCATCATAAGGGCAACCGCAGCAACTGCTCGGGGCCTCCACAAGAGTGGAGCCTCCACTGCACATATATTGTATTTTTAAAAAAGTTTACACTACATAAGAGAGAAAAATATCGGAGACCTCCACTCCTTCGTTACTTCCACCTCCTTCCTTCCTTAGGGCCTCCACACCTCTAAATCTGGCCCTGATCCATTTTCCAAATATTGGAATACTGCATATTTAGTCAATACTGCACTGACCCGAAATTTTCCATGGTTGAAAACCAGACCTTGGTCTAGAGAAAGATGTGTGTATACTTAAGTGAAACATTATTAATATTATTTTTTTAAAAGTCTAACTTTTCACATCCTTTTATTATTATCATTTTAAATGTATTTCGTTTTCTTTTTCTTATTATTATTATTATTATTGAACAGCCGAGCAGTTGTTGCAACTGATTGTGCCTGTATCCTGCAATCTTTGCTTTATTTTACTTTATTTAAGTTAGTGTTTATCTAATCTATTTTTAAATTGGTTTAAGTTGTTGACTGAGACTATTTGTTCTGACAAATTGTTCCACACTTTGACCACTCTGTTGCTCAAAAAGTGCCTGTGAGGGTTGTTGTTGGATATTGTTTTTACAGGTTTGAAGCTGGGTCCCCTTAAGTAAGCGTTACATTTCTGTGTCAGCATCTTGTCAAAGTTTGGAATATCATAATGGCCATTTAGTATCTTAAAAGTATCTTATTAGTAAACAACCAAAAAAAATAGTTTTTCATTTATAACATTAGTCTGGAAATCTTTTCCATATTAACAGCAGAGGCCGTACCAGCTAACGCATCGAACGTCGAAAAGTCTATCGGGTTTCAAATTAAAACAGATAAATCAAGCCCCAATTGGGCCAAAATGGTGAACCCTAATTAATGAGGTCACACAAACATCAATATCTTCCAAATAACTTCAACAAATAGTACAATAAGTAATTCCATACTTCGATTTATCTGTTTTAATTTGAAACTCGGCAAATTTTCGGAAACTCGATTCGTTAGCCGGTACGGCCCCAGTTTGACCACTGCCCCGATCTGATAACTTTGTACCTAAATAGTCAATAATGGTATTTCAGGTTCGTGTTTTGATTGATGAAGCTATAACCAAGAATGAGCAAGGTCTTTTAGCAGCTGAAAAGGCTCGATCAACCGCTTTGAGAGAGGTTGGAAACCACCTTCATTCTTCAGTCCCGGTGGATGATGATGAAGATCACAACGCTGTGGAGAGGACGTATGGAGACTGTGCCTTCAGGAATAAATACTCTCATGTTGATCTGATTTGTATGATTGATGGTAAGTTATTATCAGGCATCGGAATCTGCTGGTTATTCTAGGTCTGGCTTAAAGTGATATGATGTGGGCCCTCTTTTATATGACTTCAAAAAAGGTGGAGGTTCTCTATTTAGGGCATATTTTGAATGAATCTACTTTGACTTCACTTCATTTACTTTCTTTTCGGCCTGTCAATTCAGAAATAAATAAATTATTATTTAAAAAATTTCAATGCGCACTTGGAATGACTGGCAGATTCTGACCTCTGATTATTATTGAGTAAAATTGAAGAAATTAACATCAAACTGCATATTTCAATTATTTTTACTAACAGAATGAAGCACATTTGTATATGTATGTACTAGAAAAACATATTATGTGTAAGAAAAATAACTTTGAATAGACTTGACGTGACTTTTCTGTGTAAACACACCTGAGTAAATAACTATGACTGTTATTATTACATAACAGAGTTGTCAAGAAATAATTATATTTCCTTTTGTAACAACTAAATTCTTATTCATAGTCTTTAATATTAATTTCTTTATTTATAACCTATTTTATATCTTGCTTCATTTTAAACCTTAAAATGTTAGATGTAAAGTTTAAGTTCAGTTGAAGAAATTTAACTTAGAAATAAACTTTTAATTTTTTTTAAATATAACAACAATATATTAGATGTCCTTTATTATGTACTAGCGGCCACCCACGAAAATCTGTGTAGACAGTTTTTTGCTATCTCTCGGGAACTGTACATTTTTCTGGATGAAATCGGTTCAGTAGTTTAGACGTGAAGGCGTAATAAACAAACATACAAATCGACTTTCGAATTTATAATATTAGGTCTTTACCTATGAAATTGCCGATATTTTGTCACATACAGAGAAAATAATAACTTCTATAATTTAAAATTTTAACAAAATCGTGAATATTACATCGAATTATGATCATGATAGTTAACTATCAGTAAAAATAAAGTCCATATTTTAGCTTTCGTGACATTAAAAAAAAGATCTTGAAAGTGACTCTTTTTTTGTGAGCAAAAAAAAGGGTGACCGAAGGGGTTGTAACTTAACCAAACCTTATTTTTTCGCTTATCTTAAATGGAAATAAGTTAGCATAGTGTTCAAACATTAGTACATAAAAGTTTTGTTACATGAGTGTTCATGGTTGTTAAATGAACAAAGAAAATGCTATTATGAAAAATGCAACTTCTTGAAAAATCTCCATACAAATCGGCAATTTCATAGGTAAAGACCTATTATTAGTAAGGATATTTCGTTTACAAACATTTTTAATAACATCATTTACTAATTGGACAGGAATGGATGGTGAGAGAGGAGCAGCGGTTGCAGGAGGCCGAGGCTACTACCTCAAGGGCCCTGCCGTGTTTCTAGAGCAGGCTCTAGTGCAATTATCCTTAAGGATTCTACTGAAAAAGGGATACACGCCATTGTATACACCATTCTTTATGCGGAAAGAGGTGATTATGTTATCATAAAATTAAAAATACATCCAATATAGCTAACCAAAAGATAAATAAAGAATTAAGTACACAAAAAAAACGGGAATTAAACTTTATTGTTACTTATGAGGAAAAAGTCGCATTACTAAACCAAGTTGGGAGGTAAAATTACTGCATTTAAAATATGTCACGGCTCTAAATTAATGTTTCCCAATTAGTGGTACAGGATTTTACATCAAGGGGTATGGTCAGCAACGAAAGTCGCTTAACACTTTAGTACTTTGTCATAGCAGCTTTTTCGACAGATGTCTCACAGTTTGAAACATTGATCAAAAATGACGCTTTGACAAAGTGTTAAAGTGTTAAGCGTCTTTCGTTTCTGACCATACACGCAGGAATCTCATCTACATCTGATTTAATTTTTTGTTTATCATGCAAGGGGTACGCAGGTTTAAGGTCCTTGGAGGAGTATGTCTAAAAAATCTAATTACGTGCCGGACTACAGCTGCGCCACAAAAAAAAAAGTTGCAAATCTGACTTTTTGACTATGCCATGATGAAGTCGCTAATTTGTCGGAATTTGTCGCACAAAAACCAGAATTTGTCGGTCTTGCGTTTAGGAGATACGTGTGGCCCAGCTGTAGAGACGTCTCTACAGCTGCGCCACACAGATCTTGAAAACGGAAGGTCGTAGCGAAAATCTGATTCCTCGTGTGTGCAGCCGTTAATTTGTCGGAATTTGTCGCACAAAAACCAGAGTTTGTCAGTATTGCGTTTAGGAGATCTGTGTGGCGCAGCTGTAGAGACGTCTCTGCAGCTGAGCCACACAGATCTCGAAAACGGAAGGTCGTATTGAAAATCTGATTACTTGTGTGTGCAGCCGTTAATTTGTCGGAATTTGTCGCACAAAAACCAGATTTTGTCGGTCTTGCGTTTAAGAGATATGTGAGGATACGCTGTGGAGACTTTTCTACCTGGATCTTGAGAAAGGAAGGTCGTAGCGAAAATCTGATAACTCGAGTGTGTAGCCGTTAGTTTGTCGGAATTTGTCACCAAGAATCAGAGTTTGTCGATCTTGCGTTTAGGAGATATGTGAGGATACGCTTCCGACGTTTCGTTCTCGAGATCCAGGTAAAAAGGTCTCCACAGCGTATCCTCACATATCTACTAAACGCAAGATCGACAAACTCTGATTCTTGGTGACAAATTCCGACAAACTAACGGCTACACACTCGAGTTATCAGATTTTCCCTACGATCTTCCTTTCACAAGATCCAGGTAGAAAAGTCTCCACAGCATATCCTCACATATCTCTTAAACGCAAGACCGACAAAATCTGGTTTTTGTGCGGCAAATTCCGACAAATTAACGGCTGCACACACGAGTAATCAGATTTTCGCTACGACCTTCCGTTTTCGAGATCTGTGTGGCTCAGCTGTAGAGACGTCTCTACAGCTGCGCCACACAGATCTCCTAAACGCAACACCGACAAACTCTGGTTTTTGTGCGACAAATTCCGACAAATTAACGGCTGCACACACGAGTAATCAGATTTTCGCTACGACCTTCCGTTTTCGAGATCTGTGTGGCGCAGCTGTAGAGACGTCTCTACAGCTGGGCCACACGTATCTCCTAAACGCAAGACCGACAAATTCTGGTTTTTGTGCGACAAATTCCGACAAATTAGCGACTTCATCATGGCATAGTCAAAAAGTCAGATTTCCAACTTTTTTTTTGTGGCGCAGCTGTAGTCCGGCACGTAATCTAATTGGGAACCACTGCTCTAATTAATTAATAAAATCATCAATGAGTTACAATTAATTATATTATTTATTAGGTAATGCAAGAAGTAGCACAACTAGCACAATTTGACGAGGAGCTCTACAAAGTTGTAGGCAAAGGCTCGGAAAACAAGGGAGACGTCGCTATTGAAGAGAAATACCTGATCGCGACCTCGGAGCAGCCCATCGCCGCCTACCACAGGGATGAGTGGCTCCCTGAATCTTCCTTGCCAATCAAGTAAGAGTGGTATACATCTTTTTTTTTTGCACAACGGGATACTGCTTGTCTTCCTCACCTGATGTTAAGTTACGATAAGGCCGAAGGTAGGCGCACTACACCCGTACAACAATTTATAAATACATAATTGTTGTTATGGCGTCAGACTTAGGTAAAATGGTGATGGTGGTCAAGGGCGTCGCCAAGGGTGGGCAGGGAGGGGCAGTTGCCCCCCCCCCCCCCCCGCTAGAATTTAAAAAAATGTAGCCAACTGCAAAGTAACCAAAGTCCTAAGGCCGTGCAACTTGTTTTCCGAGAAATCCCGCATCGCAAGACTTGAATAAATTCACTAGGTGCTTTTGATTGTACCAACAATTCATATTTTTGTTTTCCCATCCTCCTTAATATTAACTTGCCCCCCCCCCTCCCCCCCTAGGCCATGGGCTGGCGGCGCCCTTGATGGTGGTAGCTAGCTAGGCGAACTTGAAATAAGCCCTACCAAACCAAACCGAGTACAAATTGTACCCCCTCTGGGAAACGAACCCAGGACCCCTGCGTCTTAGATAGGTGGGCGAACCTAGTGGTTCGCCCACCTAGACCTGTGGTCTAGTGACCACAGAGGCGGTTCTGAGAATCTGTCCACGGTGCCGTATTATCGTCGCGATATGCGCAAATGTGTAGCGCATTGTCCCACATTTAAAACATGCTCACATAGACAGCTACAGTCACAGTGAAATCAGTGTATTGTGCACGAATCTCATTCACCAAAACGAGTTTAAAAACGGCTTTTTTTTGCGACGAGTTTCGTATGAAAAGTCGCATTTTTTTGTTTATGATGTTAGTAATCTACTTTTGCGAGGTCGTTATAAATAATTAATTATTGAATTTTATTTCATTAAAATATGTATGAGATTGAATTTGAACTCAAGTCCTTTTTATTCGTTTTCCCTAACTTATACCAATTAAAACGAACTTATGGATTTGTGCTTAGATATGCTGGTCTGTCGACGTGTTTCCGGCAAGAAGTAGGATCCCACGGTCGCGATACTCGCGGCATCTTCAGGGTACATCAATTTGAAAAGGTAAAATGATTTTAAAAGGACATTTAACTAGCTATTTATTTGTCTAAGGGGCCGTTCCGAATCACTCTGACAGCGCTGTTAGCGCGGATCCGACCAAATTCAATAGTCGTCAGTAAATTATTACACAAAATAGGTATTTGTGTAATTATTACACAAAATATTTGTGTACCTACTGCATTTAATGGATTATGCGCTTACAGCTCTGTTGACGTGATCTAAATCACGGGCCTAAATAATTAAATTTAAGAGTAAAAGTCAAACAAATCTTTTCTTATGTATAATACTTGGGTACATTTATTTCTTATCCCTGTTACACAGTCTACTGTTACACACTAACTTCAGGCTTTATTTGAAAAATCAACATAATTTTTATGAAATTACCAGGCAATGAAGCTTGCTGAAACTCACCGGAACTTTTATGTTCAGCTCTTATTGTTTCAAATGAATGAATTACGCTGGGTCTACACTTGTAACAGCTTACATGTCAAATAACCGTGTCTATATATAATACAGTATTACCACAGCAGCGCACGCCCGACGAAACTACAGTCACAGAATACATAATAGTACAAGTGCAGAAGATCCACTCCGCAAAGTAATTTAAATAAATAGCGACTCTATCCCTTACACAATAAAGTGCAATTCAGGTCGCACACCGCTCCCACCCTACAGTTATATTCACCTAGAAGTTGCCTCTCTTTCTATCGCGTAGCTCTTATCTCTTCTAACGATTTTAGGGTTTGTTCTTCTAAATAATAATTAATTAATAGGTACTTAATGTACTTAAATACATTTCAAAAAAACCTAGACTAGGTACATACAGTCGACGGCACATTAGACTATACATGCTGACTTTGAGGCAATTTGCTTTTTTACGAAATAACATTGTCATTAATAATTAATTTTATTTCGAAAGTAGGTATGTAGTACCTACCTCATCTATAAATTATTATTGCAATAAATACCTAGTTGGGTGAAGATTGTTTAGCAAATAAGACAAGTAAGTACCTAAGAATAAACGGATACTAAATAATAACTAGGTAGTAGACAAGCACTTCTTACGTTTCGATGTCGTTTTGAACTTTTGGAAGTGTGAAAAACGTGAAGTTTGGATCCTTTATATTAGTATTAAGATGAACGCGGCGAGTGAGTGATTATCGATATTGAACTGCTAACAGCCAGCCAACGGCGGCAGCCCTCTGAAATTAGTCCGTCTGGACGGACCCGCTGGCTACTTGTAGCTTCGTACCTAAAGCGCGGAGTGCGCCTAGCCTGCTACAGTATGCGCAAAATAACTTGGCGACTCTGAACTTCGCGCGGAACGCTGCGCAGAAGACGAATACAATCGTGTGCGGGGACGGGCCGCGGGCGGAAGCACTCGGAACTATGGAATCGACATGTATCTTGCGCGAAATATCACTTGCAGATAACTTCCGAGCCGCCAAGTTATTTTGCGCATACTGTAGCTATGTATGATAAAGACACGATGATCTGACACGCCAAAATGTTACAAGTGTGGACCCAGTAGCCCTACCATGAGTTGATGCAAACTGTTTACGTAACCGTAAACTATCGGATTTACTGCTCACAGTCAATGCGAGTGAAAGAGAGAAAACGATAGCTTACGGTAACGTAAACAGTTTGCATCAACTCATGGTAGGGCCACAGGTTTGGGATAACCAATGGGGAAGGCAACTGTCAAAATGGCGCTGCGTACGCTTGTTCCACGAGAGCTATGAAAACAAAGGACTTTTACTTTAAAAAATCGTGTTTTTAGCTTTAAAATGATTAAATTCTGTGTAATAGGCTTTAAAAATGTTAGCACTTACAAATTTCCGAAAAATCTGGATATAGAAAAAATACATAAATTCTGTAAGAATAAAAACGTCTTAAATTGGTTCTCGATTCCGGCATTTGCATTGTAGAATAGTCTTTTATATCCATTTTCATTTCAAATTTATCCAGGTCAATGGGTCTTATTCGGTAAAAAATGCCACAAAATAAATACCTATTTTCTCATACATTTTGTTCTGAACGTCTACTGTCTTAGGAACAAGCGTACGCAGCGACATCTACAATTAGCTTTGCGTTGCCAACCCCATTAAACAAGATTATAAATGACCACAGGTAGAGCAATTCGTACTGACATCACCCCACGACGACGCCTCCTGGAAGATGATGGACGAGATGATCAGCAACGCGGAAGAGTTCTGTCAGTTACTCGGCCTCCCGTACCGCGTGGTCAACATAGTGTCAGGGGCGCTCAACCACGCGGCCGCTAAGAAGCTCGACCTTGAGGCGTGGTTCCCGGGGTCGGGCGCGTTCAGGGAACTGGTGTCCTGCAGCAACTGTCTGGAATACCAGGCCAGGAGGCTGCTAGTCAGGTATGCAATATTTATTTATGACTATTATATTTAAGTTTGATGATGGACGAGATGATCAGCAACACGGAGTTCTGTCAATAGGCCTTTCCTATAGCGTGGTCAACATAGTGTCAGGGGCGCTCAACCACGCGGCCGGTAATAAGCTCGACCTTGAGGAGTGGTTCCCGGGGTCGGGCGCGTTCAGGGAGCTGGGTTTCCTGCAGTAACTGTCTGGAATACTAGGCCAGGAGGCTGCTAGTCAATACAATATTTATAAATGACTACATATTATATTTAAATCTAACTAGTCCCATAACAAGTGGGGATTATGATGTACGATATAATCGGCAACGCGGTGGAGTTCTGTCAGTTACTAGGCCTCCCGTACCGCGTGGTCAACATAGTGTCAGGGGCGCTCAACCACGCGGCCGCTAAGAAGCTCGACCTCGACCTTGACCTCGAAATTGTGCGCCAAAATTATCCCCTAGCTAGGGGCAATGTAGATCTGGGTAATATGTACGTACCAAAGCGGTGGACGTTTTGGTACATAACCACCCAGGGGCCCTACCGGCTAACTTTTCGAACTTCGGCGGGACTTCAACTTAAAATAGATAAATCGAAGTAAGGAATTTCGTATTGTATTATTTGCCGAAGTTATTTGGAAGATATCGATGTTAGTGTGACATCATGAATTGAGGTTGGCCATTATGGCCTGATTGGGAATCGATTTTTCTGTTTTAATTTGAAGCCCGACAGACTTGCCGAGGTTCGGAGCGTTATCCGATACGGCTCCAGATCTCATACAATAAGCAAAAAGCTATTTCTCTACATTTTTATACAGTCTGACTGAAACATATGACGATATTATGTAGATCGAATTTTATTGTTTTGAAGCTACATACTTGTTCAGTCACTCAGAATTAAAATTACCTCTAAAAAACATGAACAAGATACTTATATCACGGTCTTTATAGATACGGGCAGACGAAGAAAATGAACGCAGCCACGGAATACGTGCACATGTTGAACGCGACGATGTGCGCCACCACGCGCGTCATCTGCGCGCTGCTGGAGGTGAACCAGACTGAAGGAGGGATCAAGGTCAATTAAACCTTATTTCATTTACCGAGCGTCTCCGTTTCAACTTGGGTAAAAATGCTTTCGTATGTAGACATACGAAAGCATTTTTGCCCTACTCTATAGTAGCTCTACCATGAGTCGATGCAAACTGTTTTCGTAAACGTAAACTATCATTTTCTATCTTTCTCTCGCATTGACTGTAAACAGTTTGCATCAACTCATGGTAGAGCTACAGGTCGCTTTTTTCAACCGATTCTCGTGAAATTTTGTGAGCAAATTCGATATTAGATGTACATATTTTTTTTGTCTATTAAGTTATTCGAAAAAAAACACATTTCAGCTATTTCGAAAAATGTCACAAAAGCGAGGTTACGGCTCACTGACAAAAATGAATACCAATGTATCGATGAAGTAGGCATAAGCACATGTTGCATTGTTGCAGGTCTGTTGTGAACGCAACAATGTACGCTGTTATCTGCTCCCTACTCAACGAAATTGAGAACAGTGCCTCTTGCAGTTTCCTTTACTCAAAATGTACACGACAGCATACATTAATCATCTGTCTTTCTTCAATTGATTCTGTACCTTAACCTTTGGGTTGTAAAGATCAAAATCGACTAACGTAATTTTGTAGTCTATTACTTTAGTTGATACAATTTTAATTCATATCATTTGCTACATTCTATCGATAACGCGAAAGCTACACGTGACTCACTTCTGCTAATTTATTGCAGATAAGAACATGATGGCAGACAAAATATTTGTAGTAAACATTATACCTAATTAAATCAGATAATACTTATAATTTTACCAGAATGATTACTTTATTTTTATAAATGCGAAAGTCAGTTTGTTTGTTTTTTGTTACGCCTCTTGTCTTAACTATACAACCGATATCGTTATGAAGTTTTGCATACACGTTGTCAGGGGTACAGAGAAGGACATATGAGTACCTTTCATCCCGAATAAAAATATTGTTCTCGAAGGATAGCAAAATAACTTTCCACACAGAAGTCGCGGGTGGCAATCCATAAGGGATCCATTGATATAATTTTTTATCTACAGGTGCCCGAAGCGTTGAAGCAATGGATGCCTGAACAATATCAAGAGGTCATACCGTTCGTGAAGCCAGCGCCCATAGACGTGGAGGCCGCCGCGGCCGCGAAAAAGGGGAAGAAACAAAACGAAAAGAAATAAACGCAGTGTCCCACCTCGCAGCCATTCCCGCCAGTACAGCATTATTTATTTTCTACTGTTATTTTGCTAGCATAAATTTTATACATGATTACAATTAAATGGGATCACTGGAGTAATTGTTTCATTGACTTTACTTAAACATTTCCTATCTTATCATGAGGTTATTAGATGACACAACAATACTTTTGCTATTAAAAGATTACATACATTGCTGGTATTTAAAATACGAAAAAATAATAAAACATGAAGAACTTTCATTGTTTATTGTGACAAAATTCATCAGTACACAGACTGACATGCATTTACAAACTTACTCTATTTACATTTATTTCGATAAGCAGTAACTATAAAATTCAACTTGTGTAAATGAAAAATAATCGCTAAATGTTTATTACAGAATTTTAAATCATATAAATAACAATATAATGTATAAAATATTCCAAGAAATCAAAAATGTTTGTACCAACTTCAGTAGGTTCTTTATGTCATCATAATTATTAAAAACAAATTGTTCTCAATTCCTGGTTTAGTGATAAATATGATAGTGCTTAATCAATCATTTTATAGTCAGGATCTGGGGCCCTATTTTTCAATAGCTCGGCAGGCGTCAAGCGCTCTTTTAGACTGATTTTCGTTCGACATAATATGACTCAAAACAATGAGATGTCGGACGAAAATCAGTAGAAAAGAGCGCTCGACGCTAGTCGAGCGATTCAAAAATAGGGCCCCAGAAGATACTAGTTTAAATTTTGAATGATCACTTTTAATGATATAGGTAGCAGTGGCGAGGGGTGAAATTATGGCGAAGGTAAGCCGCTCTATAAGAATGTTATGATCTGCATAGTGGATTCGTGGGGTGGTATTTCTAAACGGTAAGCCGATGGGAATTGGCTTGTATGGACCCTTCGCCACTGATAGGTAGGTACATAATTTTAATGAACATTCCAAAAGTAATGATACACCCTGTATTTGAATACTTTAGTGTACAGCTTGACCATAAAGAGTTGACAAAAATTGACTTTCTCAAAGATATTAGAATTTTTTAAAAAGAGGGACTTTCTACGTAAATACCTCAAAATCATGAATTATTTGGCAACACTGGCTGTATTTTGTACTGAAAAATGTTAGTTCCATTTTATTTAATTTCAACTCTTTATGGCCAAGCTGTACTTGTAGATTAGGGCTGCCATAAATGCTGAGATACCAACCGTGACATTTAGAACAGAAATAGGTACCTAGTAATAATTCGATGGATAAACCATGGATTTTTCAAAAACTGGTAATATTTAAGTGCTACTTGCTGACCGGGACGTATGACAGCCCTGTCGTCGATATAATATTATTTATTACTCCTACATTCAACATTTCCCAGGTTCAAAAGACATTCTATTCTATGAATGATGCTTAAATCTTTAAATATCTTTGTATATAAGCTAAATATTTTATATTATTTAGAAACATTTATTTCACATGTATTACTTTTTTATTATGACTGAATAACATTTCTTATCTGCCTTAAAGCATGGCACTATTAATTTAATTCATCAACGCCCGAGCTGTCGCCAGCGTCCGGACAACAATAGAAAATCTATTGTCTCGTTTTCTGGGCGTTAACGAGTTAACACCACTTTCTTCATATAAATGGAATTAATATTAATGATCTTATTGTCTAGCACCTACACTAGGAAACAGTAAATGTGACTGCTGTTGGCAGCAGCCAACGACAATGATAATTAGAGATTGGATAATTGGATGCACATTTACCTAAAGTCAATTTATGGAAGGGGCTTCTTAAAATGTTTAAAATTCTTTATATTCCTATGAAGTTTAATAGGCCTTGTTACTCACTCATCTCACTTTATCTCACACTAAAATTGGTTCATCTTTGGAGATTTTCTAAATCCTTGGATGTTTTCGATAAAAAAGTGCATTCCATAATATACTCAATATCTGAACTTTAGGTAAACATGCATTCAAATATCGGATCTCTAATATGATAACATAGTTTCAAGAAAAAACTTTTTATTTTCACTTGTTCTACTAGGCAGTTTTACAGTTGAACTCTCTAGTTTTTCCTTTCTCACTGGTGCTACAATTTAGTACTTTGTGGTAGCATTAATGAGAAGTCTAATTAATCCGTGCCACCGTTTTTTTGGTGGATATTTCGAAGTCTCGCACTAAGGATGAGAGTGGAACTCTTTGCTTGAGTCTGTGTTTCCCGATAGGTACAATCTGCAGGCCTTCAAGTCACAAGTGAATAGTTATCTTCTAGGCAAGCGTGTTTCATCGTTGACCGCTTCATCACTTACCATCAGGAGTGATAGTAGTCAAGTGCTTGCCTATCTTATCATAAAAAGTTCTACTGTAGGACTGCACAGTAGAATAAATGGGAACAAAATGAAGAACCATACAGACTTAAGTAATTTCTAAGCATTTTTTTACTTCATAAATTATTATTGAATTATACAAGATTTTTTATAACAATCTCTATAATTTCTCATCACAAAAAACTACATATGATTACCAGAGGCGAAGGGTCCATACAAGCTGATTCCCATCGGCTTACCTTTTAGAAATCCCACCCCACTTATCTACTATGCAGATCAAAACATTTTTGTACAACAGCTTACTTTTGCCATTATCTCACCCCTCGCCACTGAAGACTACACATAGTATAAGGTGAATACAAATAAAATATGTTGTATAATATGAATAAATAAACTCTGCCTACTTCCATACATTTAGACAGAGTAAATGCAGAAACAGGGGCTACACTAACAATCCTAAAATCCTAACCAATCATAAAAAAAGTTTAAGCCAGTGACATATAGATAATAATAATGACTTTACATTATTATATATTATTATTATAGTGACATTTACCACAAGTCATATTAGTATAGATAGACCTTCCCTTCCATTATTCTCACTCAACTAAGTTCCATTACGTATCATTCTAAAGCAATCCTTTAGAACTATGCTGACTTTTCTACTAGCATGCTAATTGTGCTTTCTGTCTGCATTTATGCATTAAGGCTCGCAGAGTGAACTGCTTACGAGCCAGTGTACGCACTTGTTTCAAAAATGTGTCCAGGTCAATCACTTCTTTTCTTAGTGCTTCACCCATGTAATAAATGGCATCCTCCAAAGTGGCTTCTTCTGCGAAAGCGTTAAGAAGCTGAGAATATAACGGTGCAGTTGTTACAACTGCCTCATCTACATCTATTCCTTCTTGCTCCGCCAAACGTTCCACGGCTGCTTGAAGCTCTTTCTCTTTTTCTTGTAGAATAACTACATTTTTGTCCAACTCGGTCCGTTCCCTTTCTAGTCTTGACAGAATATCCTCGAGCCTAGTCTTCCCTTCCCGGAGTTCCTGCTGTGTACGACGCAAAGTCTCTAGCTCAGCCTGTGACTGTTGAGATTGTTCATTAAGTCTTCTCCGCATTTTATCTATAACAGCTGATAGCAAAGAGGCTTTTATGTGTTCTTCTGTAATTGTGCCACCGGTGACATTTTGATCAGCGCCATAACTCGAAACGGGAGGGTAGGGAGTACTTGTAGGTGGACCTGGTAGGGGGTATGGTGCACCATTAGTGTTAACGGCGCCAGGGTAAGGCGCCCCGTAGCCAGGGTAAGGTAAATTCGAGGTAGTAGGATATGGTGTTGCTGTTGGATATCCTGGTTGAGCTGCCGCTTGGGGGAAGGGGTAACCAGCAGGCTGCGGCATGAATGAACTCACGGGATAGGGCGGTCTTACTTCAGTGCGTGGCTTAGAATACACTGGGGGTATTTCCCCAAACGCAGTTATCATACACTGAATTAATTTCTGCAGAGTGGAGCCATTTGAATTCCATTCATGCAAAAAAGGCAGATAAACTTTTCCATTGCTATCTACGTACTTTGAAACCTTGATAGACATGTCTGCTGTAGGTTTGACGAAACACAAAGGGGCGTTTTGTGGATGAGTATCCATGAGCCAAATACATACAGGAATATTGTAGTAAGCTCCCTTATAATTCACAGGAATCGTTCCTTCGAGGTTGAGTAAGTCTTTTCGCGCACCATTGTTGAACACAAAAGCTTCTAAACGATAAGTCAGGCTTTTGTACACTTGGATGAGATTTATCACTTCTCTTGAAGTGTAATCACGATGCTTGTACTTTGCCAAGTACTGTTTCAGGATTGCTTCATCGTTTGCCATTGCGAAAGATTACGATTGGAATAAGTACTAAAAATCGATTAGAAACTTCCTTGAATTATTATGATTGTCGAAAATAATTATTACACAAAATTCACAATTTATTACGAACGAACAAACACTTCACTTGGATTGGATTAGTCAAGTCAATTTGTTTTTTTTTCTGTTATGACAGTGACAGCTCGCTCACGCACAGATTATTGTAATTTTGAGTGTTGCCATACCAAGAACTTAGGCAGCGTGGCGTCCGCATGGCGTTAATATCGATCGATAACGGCATGATCGACATTAACACACCATGCGGACCGCAGAATAATTATCTAAGGCAGCAGGCAGCAAATACTTGGTCAATATGGTCATGCAAGCGTCAGTCAAATTCCATCAGTCATGAATTACGTTTGACTGATTGACTGCTGGAAAGAACAAATCACATCATGCAACCATCAGTCACTTTAGCTTGACCAGCCTGCCTAGCATGACCGATTTATATCGCGTGATATAGCATTTTATCGACACTCAACTGTCAAATTCCTTTGTCTTTTTGACAGTTAATCGTGATAAAACGCTATATCACGCGATATAAATCGGTCATGCTAGGCAAACATAAAGAGTTGACATAAATTAAGGGCGCCACTTTCTATGTAAATACGTCAAAATCACAAATAATTTGGCAACACTGAGTACATTTAGTAATGAAATTTTTTAGTTCCATTTTATTTAATTTCAACTCTTTATGGTCAAGCTGTACATTACACGGTAGGTTAATCGTCAGTCACAGCCCGTGACTTTGGTTAAACTGACAGCAAAACCTACCGTGTAATGGATGCCTTACTCAGTAAACGCGACGCGACCGAGAGAAATTCGCGATTTCTTCTGTCAAACGGCACCGGCAGGCTGATTATCTAAATAAAAACCACCTAGCGACTTGTTGCAGTTCATAGATGATAGTGATCCATCAGGCACCCTGATTATCTAAAAAGAAACTATTTAGCGACCGGTTTCATTCCACATACATTGCTACTTTTCTTTGGTATGTTTTTTTTAATCCAAAAAGAAGTAGTAATGGATCACTATCATCTATGAACTGCAACCGGTCGCTAGGTGGTTTCTAATTAGATAATCAGCCCGCCGTTCGACAGCGACAATGAGGGCTTTTCACAATGACAAAAACTGTCGGCTTGATAGATGACGTTGATAAAAATGGGTGTCAATGTGATTTTTTTATATACTAAGCTTCGAAGATTATCAACACTATCTAGTGAATCAAATAGTTACTATTTTAGGCTTCTAAGAGTATCAACACCATCTAGTGTGGCGAATAGTTACTATATTTATTTTTTAAATGTCACTTATTGTCTTAGAAACCATTTAGCGATGTGATAATTATTACGTCGCTAAATGGTTTCTAAGATAATCAGCCTGCCGATTTGTCGATTATTCTACCCTACGACACAATGCATTTTATATTGATCGATTGAGTGAGTAATTTAAGTTACGACGTGAAGGTGTAACAAATAAATAAACTTACTTCGCATTTGAAATATTAGTAAGGAAGGATTTTAGGCTTATTTAACCGTTTTTAATGCAGCGAATATTTTTATTCTATAAAAACAAAAGTTTGTTTTTTACACGACTGCCCAAAGCAAAAAGAGTGTATATTATGTGTTCAGCACGCGTAGCATGACCAACATCCAGATAAGATTCGACTCACAGAACAATGGCTTGTCTACACCGAAATGTCACTTTTGTCGGGTTGAGATCGAGATACTCATGCTCGCATTTAGAACTAGTAGACTCGTATTGTTCTTTGTCGTGGCCTAATGTCAAAAGTCGACAAACACGAGCTTTTCTCTTCAACTGACATTAATTTGACAGTTGAATCAGAGAAACTTGTCTACCACCCTTTGAGTAGTCGAGAAGGTCGAGAAAGAATCACAGACTAATAAGAAGATTCGAAATAATTTTCTACGTATTTTATTTTATATGAATCTAAATTTCGCAATAAAAATAAATCTAAATTATCCGTGTTTATATTTTATTGCTTAAAAACCTAAATTAAAATTATTTTCATACGTTGATTTTAATATTTCGTAATTTTCTCGTCATTTTACACAGATTACTAAATTAACAATTTCGTTAGTAGTCTGTGTTATCTTTTCAAAATACTCTCAATAAAAGAAAGGCAAACGAATTTATATCCATACAGCTATATTTAATTAGTTTTAAGAGTTTAGCGTTGTGCAATCTATAGAAAGGAACGGTGCTTTATGAGAAATAAAGTAATTATTTTCTATTGGCAATATTATTCTTCTCGAACTCGAGAGAGCTTGTCTACGGAAGAGAACGCTTTCTTGAGTGCCTCCAAGAACCTTATATATGACTCTGGACATTGCGTCACCTTTTGGGGCTTGAAGAACGAAAAAATAACCTTGAATGACGTCAACGATATTTTCCATCTCTTTCATTAGGGTGACAACAATGTTGTCCATTCGTAGGACAGTCACTACAAATAGGTACTTACTACAGACTATCAACTTATGCCTACGGCGTAAGTTTTTTGGACGACCAATCCAAACATTCAAAAGTGTTTAGATTCTAAACATTTGAATGTTTAGAATAGTTTAGATGTTAGTTAGTGCCAAAGTTTGTATGTTTGGGTATCTCTAAACGTACAAACATTCGCATTTAGAATATTACTGCATTTATAGGATTATTACTACTCTTGACCAACCATATTATAACCTTTCTATATATTCATTCAAACCCCCCTTTTGGCCAGCGGCGGCGCGCAACACAAAATATTTACTTAATGATTATTTTTGGTTGGCTCCTCTCCGGATGGACAATACTGTTTTGGAATGGTGGTCACACTGGGGGTCAAGTCTGCTATTGTTAACATCATATAATCGTGTTTCAATGGTGTTTGAACGGTAATGCTTTTTAACACAGTTCTTGATTCTTAAACCCAAAACTGAGACACAGTGTCTAACGGGTTTGGATTTTTAGGAAAATAATGTGTTTCAATTTTGGGTTTACAAAAACAAGAATTGTGTCAAAAAGCATTACCATCCAAACACCATTGAAACACGATTACGGCGTTACGGCGTTAGTCACGATAATAGCAAACTTGACCCCTTGGTCCTGAACGGTCCGGCTGGTTAAAAGTCAAAACATGGAGATACGTGGTGAGGTTTAAGACTTAGGTACAGATGCCGGCATATATATTGGCAAGAAAATGAAAGAGACAAAAGATGCGCAGTAGCCATAAACTTAGTGTTTATGGCTACTGCGCTAGTCTTTTCTTTCTCTTGCCAATATATATGCCGGGCAGTATACACACCTGCCCTTCCACCCTAAAGTCACGTGTATTTTTATTTTGTACAATGAGGAATGTCCAAAAAAACAAATTGGCTGAATATTTTTATAGGCAGGAATAAGCGCCCTTAGTAATAGAAAAAAGTTTTAGAATTTTCGGTTGTGTGAAAAAGAAAATTAAGTCTCATTATTAGTCATTGTATTAAAAAAAGTTGCAATATAAAATGTCAAAACTGCATTATTTTGGCCGTTGAAAATAATTTCCCTCTAATGGTAATTGGGATATACTATAATTGTTTCTTTTCCTCATCGTTTCGGAATCTGAAAAATAAGATTAATTTTTATTTTGTTACTACGAATAAACAATGGGTGTCAAAGACCATAATAACTAGTATAGTAGTAAGGTAGTAAGTTAGGTAAGTCCGATTCTTAGCTGAAACTGATCTAAATTGTTTAACTCAACTCCGTAAGATAATATTTTAGTTTACATTACATTTTTTCTCTCTGTTAAGAATACAAAAAAATTCCGCTCTCAAAGTTAAATGTGGCATAAAAACATAAAATGTAATGTTAGGTAGGATAAACGTAAATTTTTCATCCAAATCTTTCTTTCTTATTCAAAAGTTCTGCTGTGATTATGGTCACCCTGCGATATGCAGATAATATTTCTAAAGCTTCTTATGTGTCGAAAATGAATACAGATTTGTACATATTATATTTATTATATTGAAATAAAAAATACCTAATTAAGGTGGAATTATAATTAACTTCTATAATATTTCCGAATTAGATCGGAAACAATCTTTGATATCTGCTAAAATTCAGATTTCTGAGAAGGAAAAATTGAATGCTGAAAATACTTAAAAAAACACTTACTTGTGAAATATAATGTTAGAATTTGGTTTTGAAACACTTTTGCAATTTTGCACAATGCAACACATGCTTTGTAACGCGAATTTTATTTAAATAATTTTATATTTTTGTACATAAACGTGAGATGCGGTGGAAAATCATTGACATTAGTGACATGTCAAATCAAAGACAATTCCATCAGTGATGCCACCTTATTTTTATTTGGTAACTTATGAAATATGGAGAAATTACTGTTAAACGTAAAATATTGTAATAACAAAATGGACTCATCTGTCCTCTAAATAATTACTTTGGCATGTACTAATAAATTTTTACATCATGTAACTAATTTAAAGTGTGCCGATATTTACATTTATTTAGAAAATCTAATTAATTTTTGTACATGACCTGGGTAAATTGACTATGGATTGGGATATTTTGTACTTAGCATGGCAATTCCAGTCACAGTGTGAGAGGGATAAAAGATATCTGCAAAGGTGAATGACCTCATCCCCAACCATCCTTCAGTAGTAGAATGTCCAGTGTCATAGAATATGAATACAAGGTTCTTGAGTGCCTCTTTATCTTAGAACTTATAAAAAAAATGAGAATCATGTTTAAGGCGCGGTGGTAGTGAAACTAGCGCCGCCACTACGTTTATTTTTATTACTCGTAAACCAAGTAAATATTTAAAAAAAGCTCATGTAATAATCTCTTAAATTGTCTCTAATATTTTTTGAATAACTCTTCAACAGTTTTCATTCATTCTGTAAGTTTTAAAATCCATTTTAGCTCAAAGTGGCCACTTTTGGCAATAATGGATTTTAAAACTTACAGAATGAATGATAACTGTTGAAGAGTTATTCAAAAAATATTAGAGACAATTTAAGAGATTATTACATGAGCTTTTTCTAAATATTGACTTGGTTTACGAGTAATAAAAATAAATGTAGTGGCGGCGCTAGTTTCACTACCTACAGCGCCTTAAACTAAATTATTTAGGATCAAATTAGATAATTTTGACGTATATCGGTGTTGGAATAAAAAGATTACCTTTAAAATTAACTTTTTTTATTAAAAGACATTAAAAGGTTTCAAAATTCTGAGAACGAGTCCCACCTGTCTGTCAAACTGTGCTCAGCAATCGAGAAGGTCGAGACGACAAGTCTTCGTAGACAAGAGTCTCGTTTGCTCATGCTACGCGTGCTGCTCACAGAACAATGGCTTGTCTACACCGAAATGTCACTTTTGTCGGGTTGAGATCGAGATACTCATACTCGCATTTAACAACTAGTAGACTCGTATTGTTCTTTGTCGTGGCCTAATGTCAAAAGTCGACAAACACGAGCTTTTCTCTTCAACTGACATTAATTTGACAGTTGAATCAGAGAAACTTGTCTACCACACTTTGAGTAGTCGAGAAGGTCGAGAGAGAGTTCACAGACTAATAAGAAGATTCGAAATAGTTTTCTACGTATTTTATTTTATATGAATCTAAATTTCGCAATAAAAATAAATCTAAATTGTCCATGCTTAAATTTTATTCCTTAAAAACTTAAATTAAAATTATTTTCATACGTTGATTTCAATATTTCGTAATTTTCTCGTCATTATACACAGACTACTAAATTAACAACTTCGTTAGTAGTCTGTGTTATCTTTTCAAAATACTCTCAATAAAAGAAAGACAAACGAATTTATATCCATACAGCTATATTTAATTAGTTTTAAGAGTTTAGCGTTGTGAAATCTATAGAAAGGAACGGTGCTTTATGAGAAATAAAGTAATTATTTTCTACTGGCAATATTATTCTTCTCGAGCTCGAGAGAGCTTGTCTACGGAAGAGAACGCTTTCTTGAGTGCCTCTTTATCTTAGAATTTATAAAAAAAATAAGAATCATGTTTAAACTGAATTATTTCGGATCATTTTAGATAATTTTGACGTTTATTGGTGTTGAAATAAAAAGATTACCTTTAAAATTCACTTTTTTTATTAAAAGACACGCGTAGCATGAGCAAACGGGACTCTTGTCTACGAAGACTTGTCGTCTCGACCTTCTCGATTGCTGAGCACAGTTTGACAGACAGGTGGGACTCTTTCTCAGAATTTCGAAACCATTTAATGTCTTTTAAAAAAAAGTGAATTTTAAAGGTAATCTTTTTGTTTCAACACCAATAAACGTCAAAATTATCTAAAATGATCCGAAATAATTTAGTTTAAACATGATTCTCATTTTTTTATGAGTTCTAAGATAAAGAGGCACTCAAGAAAGCGTTCTCTTCCGTAGACAAGCTCTCTCGAGCTCGAGAAGAATAATATTGCCAGTAGAAAATAATTACTTTATTTCTCATAAAGCACCGTTCCTTTCTATAGATTGCACAATGCTAAACTCTTAAAACTAATTAAATATAGCTGTATGGATATAAATTCGTTTGCTTTTCTTTCATTGAGAGTATTTTGAAAAGATAACACAGACTACTAACGAAATTGTTAATTTAGTAGTCTGTGTAAAATGACGAGAAAATTACGAAATATTGAAATCAACGTATGAAAATAATTTTAATTTAAGTTTTTAAGGAATAAAATATAAGCACGGACAATTTAGATTTATTTTTATTGCCAAATTTAGATTCATATAAAATAAAATACGTAGAATACTATTTCGAATCTTCTTATTAGTCTGTGAACTCTCTCTCGACCTTCTCGACAAGTTCTCGACTACTCAAAGGGTGGTAGACAAGTTTCTCTGATTCAACTGTCAAATTAATGTCAGTTGAAGAGAAAAGCTCGTGTTTGTCGACTTTTGACATTAGGTCACGACAAAGAACAATACGAGTCTACTAGTTGTAAATGCGAGCATGAGTATCTCGATCTCAACCCGACAAAAGTGACATTTCGGTGTAGACAAGCCATTGTTCTGTGAGTCGAATCTTATCTCGATGTTGGTCATGCTACGCGTGCTGTTCTCGAGCTCGAGAGAGCTTTGTCTACAGAAGTGAAAGCTTTTTTGAGTGTCTCTTTATCTTAGAACTTATTAAAAAATAAGTATCATGTTTAAACTAAATCATTTCGAATCATTTTAGATAATTTCGACGTTTACTGATGTTGAAATAAAAATATTACCTTTTAAAACTCATATTTGTATTAAAAGACATAAAAAGGTTGTAAAATTCTGAGAGCGAGTCCCATCTGTCTGTCAAACTGTGCTCAGCAATCGAGAAGATCGAGACGACAAGTCTTCGTAGACAAGAGTCCCGCTTGCGCATGCTACGCGTGCAGGGTTCATGTATGTTTGTGCGTATGTGAGTTTCTTTATTCCACCATAACTTCCAAATGGCTCAATGGATTTGGATGTATGGGGTATTGTTTGAATCCTTACATCATTCCGAGTGACACTGACTATATTTTTTTTGAAAAAAGTTAATATGGCGACTGTATGACGCCATTTTCAAATGTAAAAAAATAAAAATTTTTTTTCTTCAATTATTACAATATGGGCATCAAATGAAAAGCCTTAATGAGCATTTTTCAAAAATATATAATATGTCACTAAAATGTGTGAAATAAAAGTAAATAACTTAAAAAAAACACGACTGCCCTGCTAAAAACAAACTAAAAAGTTAAATAACAAGTGTCATTGCAGTCGGGGGACCACTTCGATTAAAAATTGTTCCACAAAACGGTCCCCCGACTGGAATGACACTTGTTATTTAACTTTTTAGTTTGTTTTTAGCAGGGCAGTCGTGTTTTTAAACGACCGCTTTGCGCAGTGGCAGAACTTGCTCCTTCAGCCAAACCAAATGATTGGACTATTATGTATTCTGTGCCAGATGTCAAATAATTTGGGTTGATTTTTTCTTATTTGCCCTAACAAATAATAACTTGCAGAAAATGCAAGGCAGGCAATAGTATCCTATAGATATACGAGCCCCAAATGATGCAATGGAGCATCGTTTCCAATCTGACATTGGAGCAAAACAAGGCAAGTGCAGTCTTGTTTTGCTCAAATCTCAGATTGGAAACGAAAAATGCCCCATTTTATATTGTTTTATAGGTGACGTCAGCGTCATTGAATATGAATTAAAACCTGCGGTCCGCATAGCGATAATCGAAGCATTCCAATTGAATACTTTTCAATTCGTTAAATTAATCAAACATCACTATTGGCCAATAAACGTCAAAAAAGTGACATTTCAAAAGGTCTTTTTCTGACGAGCAGCGAAGATCTACGAGACGTGGATTTTGTGACTCGTTTTTAATCCGAATTAATCGGAGTGGTGATATTATTTAAAGCCTGTGAATCGTATATAATTCACTGCCACAATGCCGCCTAAGTTTGATCCTAATGAAATTAAAATCGGTAAGGATAAATCCTACTCAAAATCTCGATGTATGCGGAAAGTGTTAAAGTGAGTGTTACAATTTGTTTCTTTGCAAATTTACAGTAAACTTGAGGTGTGTCGGTGGAGAAGTCGGTGCCACTTCATCCTTGGCTCCCAAAATCGGTCCCCTGGGTCTGGTGAGTAGAGATATTTCTATAAAACTTGCGTTCGGCAGTCACGCTAATTTTATTCAGAGGTTATGTCGAAAGGTACAATTTTGAACTATGATTAAAGTAATCTTAGTTCAAATGATTTTGAAAGAGGCTATCAGATAGTATAAAGTCTATCACTATAATTACGAAGTTCTCATCTGTAGAAATTATAATGCTGGTTCTCATATGTTTAAAATTTGTGATTTATATACTGGTGGCCTCTTAAAGATGATTGAGTGATCCTGGGGGGTGCCTCCCTACCAGGCGCGTCCTTCCGGGTGGCGGATGGAAGGAACCCGCGACTCAGGATACAGGTTTCCCTGTCGCGGCTACTCCGAATGTCCAATAAGGAGTCGCGGACCAGGCCATGTGACTGCCACGCATTTCTTAAGTATCATTTTGTTTACGTGCCCGCTGACTACAGACCAAACTGTCTGCCGATAGTTAGAATCAGTATGAAGAAGGATGCAAGTGCACACACTGACATTTTGGTATTGGCCGATACTTTATACAAAACCAACTATCGGCTGACAGTTTGGTCTGTAGTCTGCGGGCACACTATATTGTCGCTTATATAACAACACCACAGAAGTTTTATAGGTTCTACTTTCCATTAGTTGGCCTTGAATTTGGTGGGTGAGAGGGAGGGGGGGGCTCCCTTACCCCCCTCCTAAAATTTGGGAGCCATCTGCCGGTGATGCATAGTATTGTGTAGTTTTCGAGAAATATTTTTGTAAATATAATCCCCAAACAAAAAATATGGAAATTAGGCAGGGGATGCTAAAAAGAGGTGGGGAGAGGGGAGGGGACGTACGTACAAAATTTCGCACGTAAAAAAAGTCGTTTCTGGCGCTTCGCCCACCGCTGCCGCGGCACGCTCGCTCGGCTCGCACGCTGGGTTTATGTCAGCCTGACATGATCGTCGCTATGCTCCTCGCACCTATCACGTGACCTAACACGTGCAGTCTTTGGTCACCATTGCAACAATTTTTTTGTCCTGAAAACTTGACAAATTTGACTTGTGCGGTGTTGTTATATATGCGAGATATATATGTTTTTTGTTCTCTAAACTAAATTACATGAAAATCATTGTAATAAGTCTAGTAGTACTATGAAGCGGCTTGCATAGTAGACAATACTTGCTAATTTATTGCATACTGCACAGGCTCAGCTGTAAGACACCTAGATATTTCATTGTTATCCAGCGGGATTTAATGAATTAAGGTTCAAAATAAATTGCCTGACTTGTCATTGACTAAACATAAACCATTATTGACCAATGATATTTCCATGGTTGAAATTTACTCTATGGCGATCGATGACTCAAAGATTTGTTTGGCAGAATGCACCCACTGATTTCATGTATGATGTGTAGGAATATGAGAGACAAAGGAAGAGAGTCCTTGTCACTGAAGATGAAGCAACTTGTAAGTATGTATTGCCAATTTACTAAAAGATTATACTTATTTATCTTTTCCCTCTTCAGTCCCCCAAGAAAGTGGGTGATGACATTGCTAAGGCCACTAGTGACTGGAAGGGCCTGAAGATCACGGTGCAGCTCATCGTCCAGAACAGGCAGGCTCAGATATCCGTGGTGCCTTCGGCTGCTGCCCTGATCATCAGAGCTCTCAAGGAACCACCACGTGACCGCAAGAAGCAAAAGAACAGTGAGTGTGATTACTTAAAATAATTTTTAAATTCAGTTTGTTAATTCATAGTCAGGTCGGAATCTGCCAGTCATTCCAGATCCGCATTAAAGTCTTTTAAATCATATTTTGCTTATATCTGAACTGTCACACCATAAAGAAAGTAAATAGAGTCAAGTCAAAGTACATTCATTAAAAATGCACACCAAATATAGAACCTCTTTTTTTGAAGTCGATTAAAATGAGGGACCAAATCATATCACTTTAAGGTGGACCTGGAATTATTGGCAGATTCTGATATTCGATTATAATAAGTGTAAGCTTAAATAAAAGTATAATTTGATTTATTATATACTTTGATTTAAGTTGTACAGTATGTTGTATTCGTTGACTCATAGGGAGTTAATCTGCATATTTCTTTTTTAAAATGAGGTACAGTAGTGCAGCCCAGGGGCCGTACTAACTAACTTACATGGCTATCGTCATCGCTTTCATTTGACAGATGGATGGGATGTGACACATTGCTACTTCTTTTTGGCACAAATAAAACCTTACTAAAGAAAAGTAGCAATGTATCAACATCCATCTGTCAAATGAAAGCGATAATGATAGCCACATGGCTATCGCGATAATGATAGCCACATGATCATTATCGCTAAGTTAGCTGGTACAGCCCCTGGGGGTCAAGTCTGTTAATTATTAACTTCTATTCTGTAATGATGATATAAATTTGTTATAGCTATGGAAACCTATAATTGGCTTATTTAAGACTTATATGTAATCACTCAATCTGTACCTAATATAGCTGTTGGTTTTCTGAATAAATCATAAATAAATGTTTTCGTCAAAATCCTAGTTCAATGGTGTCCTGATGGTAAAGCTTTTTGACATAGTTTCTTGTTTCTTAAACCCAAAATCAAGACACAATAATGTTTCCGTTATGGGTTTAAGAAACACAATGTGTTTCAGTTTTGGGTTTAAGAAACTAGAACAGTGTCAAAAAGCATTACCATTCAAACGCCATTGAAGTACGATTTTGACAAAGACATTAGCAGACTTGACCACCTGTTTGAATGCATAGCAGGCCCACGCAAGTTGTAACACATAAAACTCCTTTGAACTACATTACACCAAATTTGAATGGAATGCGGGCCCGCATTCAAACAGCACTGCTACTGTCTCCCATGTTTGGTGTGCCCGAAGCCTTTTGTCCAATGGATGAAAAGATTTTCCAGCAATTTTCCATATGTTTCATAAACAATGTTTCATCACCTTTGTTTATAAACTGTTTACAGAGATGATGAAACATTGTGAAACACTGTTTATAAACAGTGTTTATAAACAAATGTTGCCTAATGAATACATACTTGTAAATGATGTTGTAAGCTCCCCAAAGAAAGTAAAATAAATTAAACACTAACTTTTGACTTACAAAATTCACACAACAGATTCTGATACCGAAGTTTCATTCAAAACCTTTCATTTTCAGTTAAGCACAGTGGCAACATCACCCTCGAGGACGTAATTGGCATAGCCAAGATCATGAAGGCTCGGTCCATGGCCCGACATCTCTCCGGCAGCGTCAAGGAGATCCTCGGCACAGCACAGTCCGTCGGCTGCACGGTCGAGGGCAGGCCGCCGCACGACCTCATAAATGACATAAACAGCGGCGCGCTCACCATTGACGAATAAATTAATAAGGGATTTAACAAACCCTGTTTTGTTTAATTTAATTCCTCTAGAGTTACCATAAGGGTTCCTTTTTTACCATTTTGGTACGGAACCCTAAAAAGCGTACAAGGCTGCTAAAGAAGTATTCACTCGAAATACAGCGAAATACGTGCCGGAATTACAGCTGGGCCACAAAAAAAAGTTGGAAATCTGACTTTTTGACTATGCCATGATGAAGACGATAGTTTGTCGGAATTTGTCGCCAAAAACCAGAATTTGTCGAGCTTCCGTTTGCGAGATCTGTGTGGCGCAGCTGTAGAGACGTCTCTACAGCTGCGCCACACAGATCTAAACGCAAGACCGACAAACTCTGGTTTTTGTGCGACAAATTAACGGCTGCACACACTAGTAATCAGATTTCCTTCCGTTAAGAATTAAAAATTAAATTAATAAGGGATTTAACAAACCCTGTTTTGTTTAATTTCTCTAGAGTTACCATAAGGGTTCCTTTTTTACCATTTTGGTACGGAACCCTAAAAAGCGTACAAGGCTTCTAAAGAAGTATTCACTCAAAATACAGCGATATACTTGCTGCCAAATGCTCCAAGCAGCATTGGAATGTGATGCACCCGCATTTTAATGTAAACTGAAACAATCTAGGTACTAGAAAATCTAGAAATACTGAACTATTCAAAACATGACACTGGCAAAAATTACTTCCAAGAGGAAAGTAGATTGCCATAACAAGAAGAAGAAGATCTTTATGATTTTGAGTGAATTAAGTTTCGAAAGGAGTTTTTTGGCGCCATTTGTCAAGTTCGGAAGGTGTCTTAAAATTGGTGCAGTTTTGTGGTACAAGTGTCTACGCAACTGAACAATATGTGGGGATAATTGAAATAGGCGCGATCTTGGTTGTGTGAAGCCGAGACTTTTACTGTAGTGGTGGCTACCTCGGCAGAACTTACCAAGTAAACTGTATTGATATACTTGGTGCCAAATGCTCCAAGCAGCATTGGAATGCGATGCACCCGCATTTTGATGTAAACTGAAACTATCACTGATATATTCAACACTTGACACTGGCAAAAATTACTTCCAAGAGGAAAGTAGATTGCCAAAACAAAAATAAGAAGAAGAAGTTTCGAAATTTTAGATTTGCCGCGTGTTGGAGATGACACCACGAACGACTCATTGGCCGCGTTAGCCAGACTAGCCGTAGACTAAATACAAATACAAATATCTTTATTTGCTTCAAATAGGGTACAAACAAATGGAGATCTTAAAAGTAGGTGAATCAGAAGCTTAACCTATTTAGCCAACTTAAGTAGCATGCAAACATAAACAGAAATTATTTATGTTATAAAGGATTAAATTAAATAATGTCATTTCATATTAGTTATTAAATTTGTTGTAGTCGACTGATAGTTAGGTAGTTTGTAGGGTTCCGTACCCAAAGGGTAAAAACGGGACCCTATTACTAAGCCTCCGCTGTCCGTCTGTCTGTCTGTCTGTCTGTCACCAGGCTGTATCTCATGAACCGTGATAGCTAGACAGCTGAAATTTTCACAGATGATGTATTTCTGTTGCCGCTACAATAACAAATACTAAAAACAAAATAAAATAAATATATAAAATAATATACAGGGTCACTGGAAATATGGCGTATTCCTGCTAAGGGGTTATAGATGAGGTCAAAACAAATATTTTTTGTCATATAACTTTTTCTAAAAAAATTAATAGTTTTTGAGTTAATTGAAATTGAAATCCGTTCAGTCGTTTTGCGTGATTGATTAACAATCATCCAAACAAACAAACTTTCACATTTATGATATAAGTAGGATAATACGGCCACCTTCGAAGCGCTTGAAGTAGGAAAGTTTTGCTACATAAAATGGGAAATTAAGACTTAACTAAAAGTCTTAATTTCTCATTTTTTATTTAAGTTATTATTAAGTTTTATACCTCAACTGAAAGCTAAATAGATGGTGATGTTTTTAAAATATTATGCACGCTTAGTTACTAGGATTTTTTTAAAGATATTGGATGCTATTTCTAAAAAATCTGAAAAAAAAAATGCATTTAAGGATTGATTTTTTTATAAACACCTATATTTTATGAAAAATGTTTTATTCATTATCAACACTGAGATTGTTTTCTATCCCAAAATAATGAAAAAACCGGAATCGAATGAGTAGTTATCTTTTATTTTAAATTTTTGTGCCTGAAAACGTACTTTTGGTAAAAAAATACTCAATTCAATTAACTCAAAAACGATTAATTTTTTGAGAAAAAGTTATATGACAAAAAATATTTGTTTTGACCTCATCTATAACCCCTTAGCAGGAATACGTCATATTTCCAGTGACCCTGTATAAATATCGGCCGATTCTTCATACAAAACCACGTGCCGGACTACAGCTGCAGGCTGGGCCACAAAAAAAAAAGTTGGAAATCTGACTTTTTGACTATGCCATGATGAAGACGATAGTTTGTCGCTAAAAACCAGAATTTGTCGGGCTTGCGCTTAGGAGATACGTGTGGCGCAGCTGTAGAGACGTCTCTACAGCTGAGCCACACAGATCTCGAAAACAGAAGGTCGTAGCGAAAATCTGATTACTCGTGTGTGCAGCCGTTAATTTGTCGGAATTTGTCGCACGAAAACCAGATTTTGTTGGTCTTGCGTTTAGGAGATATGTGAGGATATGCTGTGGAGACTTTTCTACCTGGATCTTGAAAAGGAAGGTCGTAGCGAAAATCTGATTACTCGTATGTGTAGCCGGTAGTTTGTCGGATTTTATCACCAAGAACCAGATTTTGTCGATCTTGCGTTTAGGAGATATGTGAGGATACGCTTACGACCTTTCGTTCTCGAGATCCAGGTAAAAAGGTCTCCACAGCGCATCCTCACATATCTCCTAAACGCAAGATCGACAAAATCTGGTTCTTGGTGACAAAATCCGACAAACTACCGTCTACACATACGAGTAATCAGATTTTCGCTACGACCTTCCGTTTGCGAGATCTGTGTGGCGCAGCTGTAGAGACTTCTCTACAGCTGCGCCACACAGATCTCCTAAACGCAAGACCCACAAACTCTGGTTTTTGTGCGACAAATTCCGACAAATTAACGGCTGCACACACAGGTGCGGTCGCAGCCTGAAATTTTGGGGGGGGTCACTAATAATAATACTAATGCTTTTTTGTAAATTTTTAGAAGCTTTTTCTATGTGACATGTACGATTTGGGGGGGAGTCATGTCCCCTGTGACCCCCCCCCTGGGACTACGCCTGTGCACACACGAGTAATCAGATTTTCGCTACGACCTTCCGTTTTCGAGATCTGTCTCTACAGCTGCGCCACACGTATCTCCTAAACGCAAGCCCGAAAATTCTGGTTTTTGGCGACAAATTCCGACAAACTATCGTCTTCATCATGGCATAGTCAAAAAGTCAGATTTCCAAATTTTTTTTGTGGCCCAGCTGTAGTCCGGCATGTTATAAAACCAAATATCGGCGATAGAAAGTCTATATTCTGCGGGCACGCTGAGGCGACTGCTACACGCAAGGTAAATACTGTGCTGTGATTAATCAGTGTTTAATCAGGGGACTATTTCATGAAAAAATAGTTTTACCTGATTTTAATATTAAGAAACAATACTATTTACCCTATTAGCCTAAAGAGTAATATTATTTACCCTAAAGAGTTGACATAAATTGAGGGCGCCACTTTCTATGTAAATACGTCAAAATCACGAATAATTTGGCAACACTGACTACATTTAGTACTGAAAATTTTTAGTTCCATTTTATTTAATTTCAACTCTTTATGGTCAAGCTGTATTTACAGTTTAACCATAAAGACAATTTTCAGAGGGCCTAGTACGAGTTGGTTTTTTTGTTCTCACTTCACTTTGCGGATAGTTGACTATCGTTTTCTCTCTTTCACTCGTTCACTCACTCGCATGGTTTTCTCTCTTTCACTCGATACTATTCGCAAAGTGAGGAGAGAAACACAACTCGTACTAGGTCCTCTGTCTTAGGCGACGGCTAGACGCGTGATATCGTGATCCATCGCCATAGAGTAAATTTTAACCATGGAAAGTAATTTTTACAACAGAATGTTCAATATTTTACTTTCCATGGTTAACATTTTAGTTGACATAAATTGAGGGAGCCACTTTCTATGTAATCACGTCAAAATCACGAATAATTTGGCAACACTGACTAAATTTTGTATTGAAAAATTTTAGTTCTATTTAATTTAATTTCAACTCTTTATGGCCAAGCTGTACACTCCCTTTTTTGGCAGTCGTGTTAAAAATTACGTGTTTGACAAGCCATACTTAACGGTTTAGTTAGGGGATACAGTATGGAAACCTAAAAGAAAAGAATGTGTTTTAGTTAGCAAAATATTATTATTTTAGTGAGCAGAAAAATCAACTCGGTCAGCCAAAATAGTTAGGTTGGTGAGGCCAGCAACTTTTGACAGGCAAATATTTCTAAATCAATCAGCAATTAATGTTACACTAGATAGACTGCTCTAAATTCCTTTTAGTTAGTTGCAATCAGTGACATACGTTTAATAAATTATTAGTGAGCAATTCAGTCACCCACGTTTAATAAAGTTTTGATAAGCGATTCTGTGACTGTAGATGCAGTACGAATAGATTTACCCCATACCTTTCCTCCCCCTGTCCCTCTCTCAGTTTTCTCTGCAAACGAATAATTTGAAATGTTGCTGACCAATTAGATATTTTGCTCTCCAACAGTTTATTAAATTGCTGACGCGATGATTTCAAAATTGTTTGTAGATCAAGGTTTGCTGATGAAATTATTTGTTTACTGGCCAAATGCAGTAAATTGCTGATTTTTTCTAACCTTCTTCTTCTTATTTTTGTTTTGGCAATCTACTTTCCTCTTGGAAGTAATTTTTGCCAGTGTCAAGTGTTGAATAGTTCAGTGGTAGATTGTTTCAGTTTTTTATTTTATTTTATTTTATTTACTTAAGGCACAATTACAGACAACAGATAGAGAAACATACAAAAATATAAGTTAAAATTAGCAAGGTTATATCTGAGCCCAATTACAAAAGTGCACAGCATTTGCAATAATTTTACCAAATAATAATTAAAACACAATTAGGAAAATAAAAATTGAAATTGATAAATACAACATTGAGAAATGCCAAAAAAACACAATTTACTTTATCAAATAAGTTCTACATAAAACAGAAAAAAATAGTAATTAAAATAAATTTTATGACAGTAGTGGCATTAGTGACTTCTTGAATGCAGGGACACTACAGTTAAAAAGATTAACATCAGTACAAATATCATTAAAGTAGGCACACATTCTGTACAGAGGGTTGTTTCGAGAAACATTATTTTTTGAAGGGGGTATGTTGAATAACCGCGGAATGCGCACAGACCGAGTCGGCACCCTGCATAATAATATCTCCATCAAATCACTGTCCAGAAATCCGTTTGTGATCTTATGAAGAGTACATAAGTCATTCATCCACCTACGCTTCTGCAAGCTAGCGATGTTGAAGTAGCTGAGACGCTCACAGTAGTCACCCAATTTACGACGCAAACCAATCCTAGTGCATAAAACACGTAAAAACTTACGTTGGATAGCCTCAATCCTGTCAATGTGACATTGTTAAACAGGGGACCAGACCGAAGAACAGTACTCGAGGATACTCCTGACTAAGGATCCATACAAAATTACCCAAGAATTAATGTTCTTAAAAGGCTTAGCATTGCGGAGCACAAAGAACAACATTTTGTTAGCCTTGTTGCAGATGTAGTCATAATGGGGTCGGAATGATAGAATTGAGTCGTAATACACTCCCAGATCTCGAATGGTCGCAACACGAACAAGAATAGAGCCACTTATATTATAATCATATGTCAGTGGATTTTTATTTTTAGTGAAAGAGATCACGTGACATTTGTCAATATTTAATGACATATGATTAGTTTTACACCAGCAATCAATAAAGTCTAATGATTCTTGTAAGGCCTCGCAGTCGGTAATATTAGTGATGCGATTAAAAATTTTTATATCATCTGCGAAAGCGAGACACTCACTTTTAATTTTGTTCAGCAGATCGTTGATAAAGATTAAAAATAAAAGTGGGCCCAAATTTGATCCTTGTGGGACGCCTGAGGTCGACTCAAATGGAAAAGAATCATAGCCACTTAACGCTACAAGCTGAGTACGATTGAGAAGGTATGAAATGAGCCAGCGCAATAGATTTCCATTGATACCAAGATGTTCGGCTTTAGAAACTAGAATAGAATGACTGACACGGTCGAATGCTTTTGAAAAATCCGTATAAATGGCATCAACTTGTCCTCTACTATCAAACGAGTTACATAAGAAGGTGGTATATGTTAAAAGATTAGAATTGGTCGATCTTCCTGACACAAAACCATGCTGCTTTGGACTAAGTATGGGACGTACGTGGTTATAAAAGTGCTGGTAGACAAGCGACTCAAAAATCCGAGCAAACCAGTTCAGAATACTAATAGGACGATAGTTAGCTATATTGTGTTTATCGCCAGATTTATAGATAGGTGTAATTTTTGCTATTTTCCATAAAGCGGGAAAAGTACCCTCCCTGAGCGATCTGTTAAATATCAGAGTTAACGGCTCAGCCAAAGCTGAAGCGCACATACGTATTAGTATAGGTGGGATACCATCCGGACCTGCACCTTTAGATATGTCAATGTCCTTTAAAATACTCAACACGGAGTCATGTCGGATTTGCAGCTGATTCGTGGCGAAATTATGACATGGAAAATCAGGGGTATAAGACGTAGATCCCCCACTCGCGTAAACAGAAGAGAAGAATTCAGCAAATAGATTTACTATAGCATCCCCTGATGTAGCAACACGATCATTAAGGTACATACGATTAGGTATAGTATTCGTAAGTCTCTTACTTTTCGTAAAACGCCAAAAAGCCTTTATATTGCATGTTAAATCCTTTTCGATTTTAGAGATGTAGGATTTAAAACATTCGTCAAACATATCCTTTGATCGTTGTCTCAGCTTGGAATAATCGTCCCAATCTCTAGGATTTTTAAAGCGTTTGTACTTATTGTGATATTTGAATTTGAGTTTAAGAACCTTTTTCAGCCCCACGGAAAACCAAATGGGATAACTATTTCCACGTACTCTTGCCTTCGGGGTATATTCGTTAACTATAAGATAGAGTTGATTGTAGAAAAATTGAACTAAATTATCACAGTCGAGAACACTAGCATAGTGAGCCCAGTCTATCTCCTTCAGTTTCTCAATGCATTGCTCAAAATCGGTTTTATAGAAGCATAGTCGCTCAAAAAGATTATTAGGACGCAAAGGAGCTTCTTGTCGGGCGTAAAGAAGTTCAAACGGAGGGTGATGAACATCAAGACGACTAATGGGAATGGCCTGCAGTAAAGAAAAAGACTCATGGCAATTAGTGATCGCCAAATCCAGTATTCTATTATTGTGATTTGTAATAAAATTCAACTGCGATACACTAATCGACTGAAACATTTCACAAAGAATTTCAGATTTTGGACAGGAACCATTCAGTGGACTCTTAGTGTCACTTGACCACGCTATGTCACCCAAATTAAAGTCACCGATGATACATGAGAGCTGTTCGGGGTTCGACGATATTATATTTATGCAATTACTAATAAAGCCTTGAAAATCACTCAATGGTAAATAATCGGGGAGATACACGGTACATAAATTTAATGTGAGTTTCTGATTAATGGTCAGCTGTATCCACAAATCTTCGACATAGGCTGATTGCCAATCACTTTTAACCACTACATCAAGTTTCTTAGATATCGCTATTAAAACCCCACCACCGTGATGCTTACCGAATCGCTTCAGGAACTTGTCGTCTCGGTCTCTACGCATAACCACATACCTATTATCGAACAGTTCGGATAAAAGGACAGAATCGTCAAGCCAGGTTTCGCATAAACAAATAATATCAAAATTATTACATAGAACAGAATTAAATACATCAGAAGTCTTACTTTTCATACCGCGTATGTTTTGGTAATATATACTGATAGCCATTACAAATTTAAACAATAATAATAAAAACTTTATATAAAATAGTATAAATGAAGGTTATTTAATTAAATCTAGGCTTCCAATAGTTTTAATATGGATATGCGGAGAATCAACATTTTTTCTTACGAAGATACGTCCACTACGAATCCAAATGAACTGGTATTTGTGTTCTTTGACCTTCTTCCTTGCTGCTGCGTGTAGAGCTTTGTTGGAGGGGGATAAATGTTCCGAGATGTATACTGGCTTCTTGTCTCCTGCGAGTCCGAGTACCGCCGTATTCAACTTATCATTTCTGTTAGCTTTGTTATAACGATAGACGGCAGAATAAAACTCATCGCGGCATGCAACATTCTTAAACTTGGTTATAATTGTGCGTGGTTGTTTGCTGTCCCTATTTAGTTTAGCGACTCGCACACAACTTACGAGGTTATCTTCTTTCATATTATAACCAACCACAGAGCCGCAGTGTTTTATAAGATTGGTCAAGTTTTCGTTTCGGTGTTCTGGTACTCCGTGGAGCTCCAAATTATTTTCACGTAAGTACTGCTCGGTGTTGTTGAGGCGTTCAGTAAGATCCCTTATGGTAGAACCCAATGTTGATAATTCTTTTTGCAATCTGGTATTTTCATCTCTTACTATGTTAAACTCACTTTTCATCTCTTCGAACTTGGTATTGAAAAAATCAAGAGATGTTCTGAAGTCGTGTAACTCTTTTTGAATAGGCAATAATTCCTGTTTTAATGTCTTGGTAAGCAGTAACGGCAACTCGGTTTTGATGGAGTTTAGAACTTTTTTGCTAATTGCAGAGACGATATCATCATCATGACCAGAATGTGAAGAATCCATCTGAAATCGGTTTCGATGAGACTTACGAATAGTCACGTTATCAAAATCAGCACTGGTCTTCGCGTCGACACTCTGAGGTGGTTTCCCAGTAAAATCGGCTTGGAGCGCTCGAACGGGTGTGTTAGTATTGCTGCTAGCTTTCGGTTGCTTGCTAGTACATTCATGGCAAATCCATTGACTTTTATTGGTTTTAGTCATGGAATTTTTAAAACAGTGAACTGAAATACTTGCGCACTCAAGATCGTAAAATTTCATGCATTCAGCGCATTTTAAATAATCGTTAGTACTGCACTTTTTACAACAACCTCCACATGTAAACTGTGTTGGCGCCATTTATTTATTTCAGTAAATAAAAAGAAAAACAATAAGAAATACTGCAGTCCTCTCAGAGAAAAATAGTTTCGTTCCGGCACGGTGTCGTATCTGCGGTGCGTACTCAATGGCCGATGACGAAGCTGGTCTATTCACAAATGACCGGTGTGTAGCATGCAAGGCAATATAGTCCGTACGCCTCACCACGGCCTCACGCGTAGCAGTTGAAATCGCTTGCACGCAGCCGTTATCGTTGGATATAAACGTTGAGCGATTGTTGACGTACCGCCAGTTCCAATATTTCACAGGCCAAATTCACTTGCCGCGACGCTTAAAAGACGTAACTAAAACACGTAGTACACTCGCGACACTTGGATTAATGATAATTAATGCACTGAAGTGCAGTATTAAACGTAAAACTATTTTTTTAATTAAATTTTTAGAGCAGGTTCGATACATAGATGTTTACTATTTGGTGTCAAAATATAACTTTACGTTTACATTAAAATGCGGGTGCATCGCATTCCAATGCTGCCTGGAGCATTTGGCACCAAGTATAATCAAGACAGTTTACTCGGTAAGGTCAGCCGAGGTAGCCACCACTACAATAAAAGTCTCAGCTTCACACAACCAAGATCGCGCCTATTTCAACTATCACACATATTGTTCAGTTGCGTAGACACTTGTACCACAAAACTGCACCAATTTTAAGACACAATATCCACTACGAATCAATTTGCGAATAATTAAAATAGCACCAAACCAAACCCGACAAAATGGCGCCAAAAACTCCATTTTTTCTAACCATTTATATTGATTGCAGATCAAAAAAAAAATTCCCATTTTATATGAGTGGACGCTGTTGACTTCAAATTTTTTTATCTTACTCTATGCTGTTGACTGTGCTTGTGCGTTGCATTGCAAGGCTGCTTGCCCGCAGTTAACGGAATAATTTAAAAGTGAAATCCTTAAAAATGGCAACATTAATATTAAGTGTAGATAATATCTGTGGAACTGGAAGCCAAGGCCATCAAATTCGTTGATTAAAAGAAAAAAAAAATTACCAAGCAGAAATGTCAAAATGGCGTCAACGCAGGACGCTTGGTATATTTCTTTACTTGGTTTAGCAGAACATTTCCGTACCTCAAATCCTCCTGACATAAAAAGTTGTATTCAGTGTCTACAAGCCGTGTTCAATTTCAAACCACCCCAGAGGGTCGAGGCCCGAACTCATTTACAACTTGGTAATATCCTTCTGACACACACTAAAAACATCGACTTAGCGAGGACGCATTTAGAGCAGAGTGTAAGTTTTTTTCTATTAATTGTGAGCTTTAAAATGCAAGGTGGACTTAAGGGTACTAGCCAGCGAGGCCTAACTACGCGCTAGAACAAACTAACGACGTGTAATTGGAAAGTGACATAGAATGTAAACAACGAATTTGAAATGGGTCAGTGTAGTGTTTTGGTTGCAGTGGTGCTTGTCTCAGACGATAAATGGATTCGACGATGTTAAGTTCGAGGCTGCAAGTGTGCTGGCTGAGCTGTTCGAGCAGCAGGGCCAGCCAACTCACTCCAAACCTATTCTACGGAAAGCCATCGAGTTGTCACAGCACAGTGTTTATTGGCACTGTAGATTAATATTCCAATTGGCTGTAAGTATTAAAACCTATTGTTGAATTTGATTGATAGTGGCATTAAGAATTAGTCTATCTATTTATTCATGCCTTTGAAGTTACTACTTTCTCGTGTTCTAATTTACACATCACATGTTATTGGTCTAAAACTTTTTTAAGTGTTAAAGTACAAGAAAAGTGTTATATTTTGTGTTCATTTTAGTCAATATAATGACTTCTTTTGTGTTGTTTTAGCAAATTCATGCCACAGAGCGTGAATATGAGGTAGCAAGCAGTTTACTGGGAGTTGGCGTAGACTATGCACAGATTTCCAATGCTGCGTACACAAGAGTACTTTTTCTACTTAGTAGAGTAATGGTAAGTATTAGTTACATGGCAAACATTGAATTATATTTATTTATTTACATACTTTTTATTGAACATTGTTTGTTATCTTCTTTCTGTCATTCAAGCATTGCCAAAAACATATTAATATTGGACACGAATGTGAAGGAAGGGTTATTTTATTTTATTATCATGGGTTAATTTATGGACCATATTGAAAATTACAAAAAGAATATGAAACTGTTTAGTTTTTCTGTTTTTATTTATTATAATAAACAAGTGAATTAACTTAACCACTTGATCCATATTTTTTTTACCATAGCAATTTTAAGTACAAAAATGTGTAGTGTGCAAACCTCATTATCTATGGTTGGGTTCGTTGAAACCTACCATAGACAATGAACCATAGAAAAAAAAGTTATATTGCATAAACTATGTATACTCGGGTTGTATTAGCAAGAATATTTTTTATCTACTTCTAAAAACTATCATTAGATATAAAAACACTTTTTATAGATTACAGTACAGTGCATCTATTATTAATTCAGGTGTTATTTTAGAATTAATTATTATTTAGAAAAGCATTAAATAGCTGTTTGTTGATATTCATTTACTTGTTTGTTATATATGTCACGGCTAATACCCGAAGTGCGGCTAAACCTAGTTTTAGCCGGCTAAAGCTAGGTGTAGCCGATAGCTGTTGGCTAAAGTAGGTGAAACGATTTGCTTTACCCCTGTAGGTCCTGAATATAGGTTAGAAATTTAAGGCGAGCGCGAAGCGCAGCGTAGCGTGAGCCTTAAATTTCGAGGTTTTTTTTTTTAACAAACAACAGAAATAACTTTTTTAAGAGTAAATCGGCTACACTTCGTTTTAGCCAACAGCTATCGGCTACACTTAGCTTTAGCCGGCTAAAACTAGGTTTAGCCGCACTTCGGGCATTAGCCGTAACATATATATTATACATATTTTATATGTATTTGTTTGTTGATATCATTGTTACTAACCTTTTGAATGAGCTTAAGTAGCTCGAAATAAATGAATATTATTATTATTATCATTTCTTAGATTTCCCCATCTACATAGTACTTACTCATTTTATTTCCACATAAAATCTCTGTCTGTCTGTCTCTAAATAAAAGTATTGCATGACTTTCTTACATCAACCATAATATTGACTGAGAGATTTAAACTTAAGAAAAAAACAAATCCATTTTTAAACAAATACACTTATTCCATAGTATTGCATTAAATTCTGAAAATAATTATGTTTTCAAAAATATTTTGCTAAAACATAAACAGTCAATATTACAAAAGATTTTTAAACACATGTTTAACTTAAACACTGTTTAAATATGTGATACTGTCACTTTTCTGACAATAGTTTTTTAAAGGGACAGTGCATCACATTTAAACAGTTTCTAAGTTAAACAGGGGGGGTATTACAACCTCTTAAAACTTGCCAGGTTTATGAATTGCTATAGTTATATCTCTCGCTGTATAGCAAATAAAAGAGATAGATTGATAACCAGTCAGAAAACTGCTAGGAAATAAGAGGTCATAATACGGCCCCTGGTCTTTAAAAATCTTTTATAATAACATTGTAACCAGTTTAGTTATTGGTTAATTAATAAAATTACTGGTGTGTCAAATATTATTATGAGATAACCATGTATTTTCAATAATTCATGTCTTTTCTTATAGTTGCTGTTAATAGACAAAAAAATTCAGGAAGTGTTACCACTGTTGAACCAGGCGGGACACCTCGTGGACTCCTGGGCCGGCAGCCCGCACCAGAAAGAGTACCTTAAAGTCTTCTTCCTTGTATTACAGGTAAATTAATAAATTTTATCTACACTCACAACGTAATGTTCCAAATATGAATTAAAAAAAAATTGTATGAACATGTACTGTATTTTCGAAATTAAAAAAACCTCATTACAGTGCAGTCAACTGCATCATAAAATAACTTTTTAAATTTTTACATCATACTTGCTCGGTAACTAGGATTTACTTATATAGTATGAGGCTGTGTAAGTTGGCATGTGCAACACAGTGCATTGTTTAGATAGAACGTTCCATTTTCAAATCACTTTACAATTCAAGGATGGTGAATGCTTTAACTGTAAAGTTACTTTACAATTCAAGCATTTAAAACTCCTTAGTGAGCCAATCTCTTTTCTTTTATTATAAACTGACGAAAATTTTGGCTGAAAAAAAAACAATGATAATGGCGGCATTTAATTTCAGTTCAAGCTAGGTATGCAAAATTCTGCAATGCAAAAACAGCAGATTTTTTTTCGTGATTTCGAGGTTGGTCCCATAATGAAAGTTGTTCAGTTTAATGGTCTGATCAACCCTACGAGTTTTCAATGAAATAACCCTTTAACGTTTTATTTTTATTTTTGTTTTAATGTTTTTGTTTTTATTTTTATTACCTCGCATGAATGATGTAAAATAGTATGCCTACCTCGGTTGTAAGTAGCTATTACATCCCTTGTGTAACAATAGTAGTTTGTTCCATCCCTTGTGTAACAATATAGTTCGAGGGTGTAATAGCTACTTACAACCGAGGTAAGCATACTATTTTACATCATTCATGCGAGGTAATAAAAATCAAAACAAAAACATTAAAACAAAAATAAAAATAAAACGTTAAAGGGTTATTTCATTGAAAACTCGTGGGGTTGATCAGACCATTAAACTGAACAACTTTCATTATGAGACCAACCTCGAAATCACGAAAAAAAATCAGCTGTTTTTGCATTGCAGAATTTTGCATACCTAGCTTGAACTGAAATTAAATGCCGCCATTGTTTTTTTTCAGCCAAAAGTTTCGTCAGTTTATAATAAAAGAAAAGAGATTGGTTCACTAAGGAGTTTTAAATGCTTGAATTGTAAAGTAACTTTACAGTTAAAGCATTCTCCATCCTTGAATTGTAAAGTGATTTGAAAATGGAACGTTCTATCTAAACAATGCACTGTGTTGCACATGCCAACTTACACAGCCTCATACTATATAAGTAAATCCTAGTTACCGAGCAAGTATGATGTAAACTACTATTACAGCACACTTTTACTTTTTAATTTATTGGCGCGTATGGCCTTATTGTAATATCTATGGTCAGTGGTGCGGGGCACGTCATTTTTAACGCAAAACAAAAAAGTTATGATTTCAATTTTCACTTATTGTTATAGGTTCTATATTTAGTACGATTTTTTTTATTCTTGCTTTAAAAATATCTGATAGCAGTGAATGTGACAAAATTTTGATTTAGCCCGACATTTTAGATGCAACACGGAAATTACTCATATCAAGGTAGTATGGTAATATCAGCAAAGGCTCTCTCTCTTTTTTAACTTTGATCGTTTATTTAAGTAGTAGGTTCAATCTCAAATTGTATGAGTGTAGATAAAATAGTGTATGAAATGTAAATGTAAATGTATGCACATAACTAGGTATTTAAACACTTGTGTGATACTATTAATACCCCTCTTTATGTATCAGTTTCATAAACTACTTTTATTTTTATTATGAATATGTTTTTCATGAAAGTATTTATATTTTATACAATTTATTGTTTATTACCTCCATTATTCATTAAATATTAGTATTAGTTCCTTCTAGTTCATACAGAAGACCACGTATGATACGGTACATGACGGCTTCTTCATAATAAATTGCTGTGTCATCAATACAAACGCTCACAGGTACTGTCACCAAAAGGAAGTCTCAAATTACAACATGACTACAAATATTTTTGATACTGTTGTACGGTTTTGATACTGCTCCTCAACTGGCCTGACCGACATTGCGTCGAGCCTAGGCTTGTTAAAAAAATATCGATATATGGATATTTTTTGTTCGATATTTTTAACCGATATATTTTGATCCGATATATCGATACATCGATGCAAATAACCAATATCGAAAATGGTATTAAAAACGATATATTATTCCGTTAGCATCACATCACTCAAAAGTCATTAGAATGGCGGGACGGGACGCTTGGTGGCGCTACTGCTACTGAAGACCTTTGTACGGACATTTATCTCCAATTTTTCCATTTATTTTAAATTATATCTAAAAATGGTTGAACACTAATAATAATAAGTATGGAAGTTGGATAGTAAATGAATTAAAGATTGAATAGAAAACCAAAATACTTCAGTATGTTCAAAGAAAAATAGATATTCACGAAAATTCTAAAAATTGTATTGTGATTTCCGAGCTAGGCTGAACTAAATACATTATTATTTTAAAATTACAATTGTTCTCTGAAAATTTTACCGATATTATCGTCATTTTTTTCGCGATATATCAAGGCCGATATTGATATTTTTATAAATATCGATGTATCGACATATCGATATTTTATTTCACTTTCGACATCCCTAGTAGCGCCAAAAATACGACAGGGAAACGAAAACAATACAAGCCGACAAACGACCCACGACGGCGACAGGCGAATCGCATGAACCTCTTATAATCAGAGACGGCGACAGGCGAATCGCATGAACCTCTTATAATCAGAGACCGGACTTGCGGTGGCACGAATAAAATGACGTTTAATAGTGCGTGGACAACTTAATAAAATTATCTTTGTGTAATGTATCGATAAAAAATATAATTATTTACGTAACGTGAAAAACGAGTGAAAATCGAAACTAGATTTTTTCTGTAAGGCATTACGAACTGAATGAGTAAAAATCATGAATTGTAGAAAAAATAAAATGCACTGCAGTTTTTCTTGATGCAAAAATAGCAAAGTCAAAGTGAGTGAAATGCATCCTTGTTAAAATACAAAAAAAATATACAGACGCCATCAAAGAAGTTCTATTTCAAAAATATTTTCAAAACATCGATATGTAAACATTTACGATAATTTGATAATCACTAGCAAGTTTGTTTTCTGCTACCGCAAATCCGGCCTTTGCTTATAATATACAGGGTGAAATGGAAGTCATTTAATAAGCATTAGTAATTATTACTTATGACTTGTGATTTTTTTAAATGTTTTTTTCACTTTGAATTTTGATCCCTTTGATTTAAGAAATTTTTGTCCTAGTTATCAATATCGCGGTTATTTCGCCTCGTGTATCACGCGGGCGAGGACTCATTTAACCGGTCTGCCTATAGATAATTAGGTTAAAAGATTGTCAATGATTTTGATATCAGCCTGTTTAGCTTGCCTGTAGTAAAATGACTAAAGCGCAGGCCACATTGGGATTGGGAAAGCTACGACGTTCGATTCTCTTCATGTCGTCAAAAGTCTGTCATCTGCGCCGGACCTTTTACTAAATGCTTATTGGCCTTAATAGCAAAAGTTCATCGCGTGACTGCTAGTACAATCGTCAGGATACGAAACAAGCCAATTAAGATGAATCTAATACCTACTTCGATTGTATTCAATGTGAAGCTCTATTATGTAAATGCATTGTTTTAGTCACTTAAATGGGTTGTTAGAAATCTATTGAAAAGGAAGGCAATCATAATGAGACATTTTGATGTCCCCACTGTTGGGACAACTTTTGGTTGGCTAAGCTAAGAGATTGGACCACAACCCACCGGTCCCACCGCGCGCATTTAATGTGAATTGGTGGGTTATAAGCTTCTAAGAACTGTGAGTGCTGCAGCCATGACCACCGGGCTTTCGAAGCACATTAAAAAAAAAAACCGGTCAAGAGCGAGTCGGACTCGCGCACCGAGGGTTCCGTACCATCATGATTGCACCGTTAAACCACACTACAGAGTAGAATAATATAATTAGTATTGCAGTTTTAGGTCAGCGCCATCTCTTGACCGATAGTGGAACTAATGTTAACTGTTTTAGAAATTTGATAATTTTTAAAAAAGTAAGCTATATTGAGACATCGTTTTATTTTTCCTGTAATCTTTATATAAATTGCTATCACATAGAATTATTTCAGATTTTTCTCTTTGCAAACTTCGGAGATAAGGGGGGGGGAACGGTATTTTTTTTTACATTTTTCATCATAAGTCGAAAACTATGCCGTTTAGAAAAAAAAGAAAAAAAGATTAAAAACGTGCAAACGGCGCTCTTTCATATGATACCCCACATGCCCTAGTAGCTCCACTTCAAATTTTTAAGACCCCTTTTCAGGCCCTGCTGTAAAAAAGATATTTATTTTTTTATTTATTTATTATTTGCAAAATAGTTGGGCAAATGTCATCTTAAACTATTCCAAATTTCAAGTTGATACCATTAGTAGTTCTCGAGATATCCAGCTGTGACAGACAGACAGACAGACTGAGTCTCACCATAAGGGTTCCTTTTTTACCATTTTGGTACGGAACCCTAAAAAGAACATTGACCATCCATATATGGGAGTTGGACCAAACGCTGCCCAGAATGAACATAGGCATTATGTTCATTAAGCTCACTACAAGTCTGAAAACGAAAGTTCATCAAAATCTAAGGAGTTTTGAGAAAAAAAAATCTTTGAGATTTTTTATTAATGAAGAATGACAGCAATGACACATTTTACTGATTAATTCCTACCACCTATTTGATGACCCTAGCGATAGTTGCCTAGTCACCACAATCGCAGACAAAAAGGCGAAGTCCCTGCGTTCAAGCTCCTTGAGCAAGAGACGAAAAAATTAAACTCCTGTGATTTCTTTCCCAAATACCTATAATAATAATAAAAAAACCGGTCAAGAGCGAGTCGGACCCGCGCACCGAGAAGGTTTCCGTACCATCATAATAAATACACTGCAGAGTAGAATAATAAAATTATTATTGCAGTTTTAGGTCTGTGCCATCTCTTGACCGATAGTGGTACTAATGTATTTTTTGTTGATAATTTCTAAAAAAGTGTGCTATATTGAGACATCGTTTTATTTTTCCTGTAACCTTTACATAAACTACTACCACATAGAATTATTTCAGATTTTTCTCTGCAAACTTCGGAGATAAGGGGGGAACGGTATTTTTTTTACATTTTTCATCATAAGTCGAAAACATTGCGGCCTAAAAAAATTTTTTTTAAATGTGCAAACAGTGCTCTTTCATATGATACCCCACATGCCCTAGTAGCCCCACTTCAAATTTTTTTTCGATTACCCTAAGAGTTAACTACAAGATTCGCCAGTGGCGAGTTACTTAGCGTTACACGCACAGGATACTGTTCGAGTTGGCGCGCATGCGCAAATTAATTCATGCTGCTTAATTCATTAATGCGTAGGTACGCATTATTGCATAAAAAACATTGTTGATGCTCTACAGCAGGGGTTCCCTTTTTCCCTCTGCCACCCACCCAACGTTATTAAATTCTTCCCCCCCATATTTAGTATTACCATTACCAGCGAACAAAAATCTATGGAAGTGTAATTGCAAACAAATATTGCTTAAAAAAATGGCACCACGGGGCCGAAAAGTACAACCCGCTCAGCTTTAGTTGGGCCAGCCACGCACCCGGTGACTGACGTTAGTGTTCTTTTCAATAAATTGCAGTTTGTATTGTAGATAAAAGATAGAAAGAGAGAGTTTATTAGAAATGACGTCCTTTATAGTCAAATGGTGTAAAAGATGCAAAGAAGGCACTAAAAAGATTCAGAAAAAACGTATCTTATATTTTCGTTTAAGTATAGAAAATATCGATGAGTTTACAAATTATGGTTGTTAATAAGCAACCAGTGTTCAGACGCTTTGTGCTGCATAATTAAATGCCAGCATTTTTAGCTCTATCCACTTAGTTGTACTTTTCATGTGGTGCCATTTTTTGAGCTTATTCCATAAATTTTAGTTCGCTGAGTATTACTATGATTTTTAGGTTTTTAGGGTTCCGTACCAAAATGGTAAAAAAGGAACCCTTATGGTGTGACTCAGTCTGTCTGTCTGTCACAGCTGGATATCTCGAGAACTACTAATGGTATCAACTTGAAATTTGGAATAGTTTAAGATGACATTTGCCCAACTATATTGCAAATAATAAATAAATAAAAAAATAAATATCTTTTTTACAGCAGGGCCTGAAAAGGGGTCTTAAAATTTTGAAGTGGAGCTACTAAGGCATGTGGGGTATCATATGAAAGAGCACCGTTTGCACGTTTTTAATCTTTTTTTCTTTTTTTTCTAGACGACATAGTTTTCGACTTATGATGAAAAATGTAAAAAAAAAATACAGTTCCCCCCCCTTATCTCCGAAGTTTGCAAAGAGAAAAATCTGAAATAATTCTATGTGATAGCAGTTTATATAAAGATTACAGGAAAAATAAAACGATGTCTCAATATAGCATATTTTTAGATATTATCAAATTTCTAAAACAGTTAACATTAGTTCCACTATCGGTCAAGAGATGGCGCTGACCTAAAACTGCAATACTAATTATATTATTCTATTCTGCAGTGTGGTTTAATGGTGCAATTATGATGGTACGGAACCCTCGGTGCGCGAGTCCGACTTGCTCTTGACCGGTTTTATTTATAAATATGTACTAACTATCTGGAGCTCGTTACGCCCCCCTTTGGATAGCTCAACGCACCACTGGTTGGGATTGGGATACCATGGTCAACAGTCTACACCTACAGTATAGTAGATGATGTAATAATAAACTCAATTAGCAATATCAACTTTACGCAGGTATGTCACTACTTAATGGCGGGGCAGGTGAAGAGCGTGAAGCCCTGCCTGAAACAGCTGCAGCAGAGCATCCAGACCATCATGGCGCCCACGTGGCCCGACGACGACGGTGAGTGGTCATGAATTTTATTGATTCTGGGCAGTATTACAAGCTTTTAAAACTTGTCAGTTTTCTGAATGGCTATCAATGCGTCTTTTTATTTACTATACAGCTATAAAGAGACGCATAGTGCTTGTTAGTTGTATGAATTATGGACGTATTCTCCTGTTTTATAGATTCTGAAAAAAAAGGTGCTCAGACAAATGAAAATGCACCTTAAAGTCTTAAGATAAGGTTGATTTTTGTAAAATGACTAGCTATTTTGGTAGGTTTAAATGCTCCGATTATTTTAGCATTATGTGATTGGCTAAATGATTCGGTGGTGTCGCCGTAAGATACCACTAGTACCATCTAGCGAACGAATGAAGAAGCCACGGTGCCGAAAGAAGCCTGTGGATTGAAAGAATCCTCTAGCCCTCTGCTTTCGAATTACGACGCCATTCACACGCATATTTTCATATCTTTTAAGCAAATATTGTAATTTCAACGAGTAAACGTTTTTATATCTTAAAAAACATATTTAATTCATATTAAGGAGTAGCCCCGAAGATCCCCGCTGAATAGTTGGTTTTGCGTCTTTGATTGAACTACGATTTAATGGACCCGAACCATACTAAGCTAAAAGCGATCGGGAATTAATTAATTGGGTAACTGGAAATAATTAAAGGCGACTGTTAATGGGATACGCAAATGTTAGTATTTAGACCGGGTTTAGACCCGGTTTAGACCGGGCAGCAATTTATTTTTTGGGCGAATCATAACTAAACGGGCGACAAACAGTGGATTACAAAAATACGGCGGGGCGACTACATGTGGGTGACAAATGATCTAAATAGGTGATTAAAATACTGAGTGGGCAAATATTCTACCAAGTAGGTAACTATATAACTGATTTAAGCTACCCAACATGGTATTTTAACACATTTTATTAGGTTGCTTTCTTGTTTGTTTGTTTTTTGTCATCTCGATTAGGATAATAGTCACTTTTTTATATTATTATTCATCATCACAGCCATTTTAATGTCCCCACTGCTGGGGCACAGGCCTTTCTTATGGGTGGATAAGGAGGACGGGCCATTAATCCACCACGCGGGCCCAATGCGGATTGGTGGGTGTTAACGACTGCAAATGCAGCCGAGACCAACGGCTTAACGTGCCTTCCGAAGCACGGAGTAGCTCGAGATAATAAATTTTTGGTCACCCATCCCATGACCGACCCTTGCGACCGTTGCTTAACCTCCGCAATCGCTGGGCCAGGCGCTAAACCACTGCGCCACCGAGCTCCCCTTATTATTATTATTATATTATTATTTAAATATATGCAAAATTTTAAATGTTTTTTGTGCCCTAAGGTTGTCGCCCAAATAGTAATTTGGTCGCCCATTCTAAATAACTAGTTACTCAATTTGTATTTTAATGTCAACCATTTTCAATATCTGTAGTCGCCCTCGCTCCGGTCGCCCACTTAGTATTTCAGTACGCTGTATTTAGTATTTTTGCTACTCAAAATGGGAATTTATTGTTACCCGATTAAATACTACTCAAAGCTATCCCCACTTTTGATAAATAAATATTGTGTTGGTACAGCGGTGTGCGGCAGCGCGGCGGGCGAGTCGTTCGTGTGGCTGTCGCGGCAGCAGCTGTACGTGCTGGTGTACCTCGTGACGGTGATGCACTCCGCGCAGGCCGGCTACATGGACAAGGCGCACAAGTACACGGAGAAGGCGCTCGCGCAAATAGACAAACTCGCATGTCAGTATATCACGTATTTGAAATGGTTGTATGATGATTTTATGTGTACAGTTAGTACAGGGTAATTTTGCGACCTCTTTATAAAATCAAATATAAGGTCAAGGAAAGGAAGTAATAAAAAAATTAGATGAGATAATTATGTTCGATTTCTTTTTAAATTCACAGTTTTCCGCCACTTTTGTATATCCTAAAAATCTAGGCGTACCCTTGCTCACGGGACGCGAGCGGGGGAAGACGGGCGGCAGCAGAGGGTTCGCGCGGGTCGACCAGTGCGATGTGTAAACAGTGACAACCATTTCAATTTGTGCAGGGAAAAGTTTGGGGAAAAAAAGTAAAAAAAAATTTTTTTTTTACTTCGTAGATTGATTGTACTGCTGTTATAGAATGACCTAACAAAATTTAAAAAGAGGTCCAGAAATTACCCTGTATGTCCTTAAGGTTTAACTTAGAAGATATACAGCGAGAAGAACCGATGGCTGTTGGGGTGGGGCGATTCTGGAATGGCTCGCGCGCACCGGACGACGCTCCGTGGGTAGGCCCCCGACAAGGTGGACCGACATGAGGGTGAAGGTCGCGGGAAGCCACTGGATGCGGGCCAAGTAGGACCGATCGTCGTGGAGATTTAACTTTGTTTTGTGATCAGAAGTATCACGCGACCTTAAAATATTCCGCGAATTAAACCTTAAAATTCATAAAAAATTGTCTTTATATCCTTTTTATTTCGTTTGCAGTAGTTTCGTACATAGTCGTAATTGCAATTCTTTAATTTTATTAGCGAGTGGATGTAACGAAGAATCGAGTGGTGTGAGTGCCAGAAGTGGGGCGACACTGGCGTGGAGACTGCGCATGGCGCTAGTGGAGCACGCGGCGCTGTGCCGGCTGGTGGCGGGCGGCAAGGCGCACGCGCTGCACGAGATAGCGCGCGCCGCGCACCTACTCACCGTGGCGCCCACGCGTGAGTACACGCGTGTATAACGGGTGTAACAACACCCTTAACGAAGCCGAAATCCACGCATTCCGCACATCATCAGGACCATTTTTGTCTTTCAAACTATACCTGGGAAACCAATAGCTACGAAGTTATTGAAGGTAAAACAAAAAAAAAAAATATTTCACGAAATCTTATTTTATTCGTTATTTCCTAATTTTTGTCCAAAGAAACATCAAAATTTTAAGTATTTCGTAACAAACAATGACTTCAAAACGTCACTACTAATGTATCTCATGAGCACGCACATAAACGCTGCCTTTCAACTCAGCCGCACGTAACTGTGTAGAATTACACTCGCAGGCGCGGTGTTGTTGTACGCGTTACATTGCGTGGTAATATGTGCAATGATTTTTAAAACCAAAAATTTAAAATCGTTTCCCAGCAATAATTTTGAACAGAAATGGTCCTGATGATGGGTAGAATACGTAGACTTCGGCTTCGTTGAGGTCTCGTTACACCCGGTATATAGAGCGCACACTAGAAAAACTAACCAAATACTTCGAGCGATTCTTCTTTTCACATAGTTCGTGCTTTAAAATTGTTGTCAGCGTGTACCTGATAGGTTGGTTTGTTGCAGCGTGCAGCGCGGCGGCGCACACGCCGCAGCTGCACTGCCTGCTGGGGCTGTACGCCATGTCCATGAACTGTATGGACGCCGCCGAGGCGCAGTTCCTCACCGCCATACACGTGAGTCACACACACACACACCTGCTACGGCTGAACAAGAACTGTACACACACACACACATACACAATCAAATACACACACACATTCACAATACGTTTTAGTAAGTGATTCTTTATTATAAATAATCCTTCTGTGCAGATGTCACAAGAAAGAGATTTATGGATGTTCGCGAAGCTCAACTTGGCGATAGTATACCTGCGAGGGAGGAGAGACAACGACTTGGCACAACTCATGGAACAGGTTAGTACAATGGCACACCCCGGACACTCCATAAAACCGCGTTATTATAAACAGATGACGTTTTTGTACACGCGCCACTGTGTGTGCAAATCTAGGGCTGCCGTCAACGAAATAAGAACTAAGGAAGCCTAACTCCTAACAAATATTGCTTAAAAAATGGCACCTTCACCATACTCTGTAACACAAAAGGCCGCAAACTCAAAAATAAACAAGCAAAAACAAACCTTATTACAATGCACGCATAATCGGTATTACGTTGTATTCTGACGCATATACCGTTTTCTATTGGCTGGGGTTTGTACGCAGATCAAACATGATTGGATATTTGGCTCGCGTCGTGTCCACTCATTGGGCCGTTGTCGTGCCTTTGTCATTGAAGCAAGGACGGTGTAATGTAGAATCCAGTCAGTACACCGAACCTACTACGGCCGGCGCGGCGGGTGGCATCATTTAATTTATTTTATGAAATTTGATGGCTAGTACATTATTATTAGTTAGGTATAATGTTTGTTTTATTAGGTAGACAGACAACTTGGCAAAGACCGATCGAATACGCTGGCTGCAAGTCGTCTGTAAATCTGTAATTAGTCGCTCTGGAAAACTAAAGGAGACCTATGTCAGCAGTAGACGTCTTTCGGCTGTGATGATGTTATTGTTAGGTATATTATTTTATAAAAAATATAAAATGATGATATTGATGAATGATGATCATATATTTTGTCACAAATAGGAAAGATACTTCATTTCAAGAAAGATTTAAATTAGGTAAGCTATTGAAATAAAATAGGTAAGCTTAATAAAAGACAATGTATTCTAGATAGATATTGTTTCAAACATGTAAGTACCTACCTACATATCATATTATGTAGATAATTAACATATTTGTACGAGCAACGTCTTAATATGTATTCTAGAGGTGTGGTGTGACTGATAAAGAACAACGTATTAATACGTCGTTTTATTTTTTAATTTTTACTTATAAAGCAATAAAAATTTTGAACCTACCTATTTTTAAGCTTTGATGGTTTATAAATTGGTAGGTAGGTAAATAATTGGTCAGAGTGTAGGAACTTGATTCATAAAAATTTACTTTACTGAGATTACCCCTTTTTGAGGTAACGTAATAACGTTGTCAAAAATCATCCAACGTTAGCGGCGTTAGTGCTTTCACAAGCGGTCCGAATCAATGCCTAGTACCTATCGTGAGCACTATTGGCGTGAATCGGAACGCGGCCTGTGTCTCAGCCCCCTAGCATGACCACCGAAACACGATATGATATTGCGATTTTTAATGGGAGAGTTTTATACTTGTTTAAAAATGTGTGATAGCAGTGAATGTGAAGATTTGACTGCCCCACAAAGCAACTGAACACTTGTTGCATAATAGCGACCATAGTTTGTATTTATAGGCTCATAGATATTTCTAAATAACGAAAAATATTTTTCTTACCAATGATATGATATGTCCGTATTTTTTTTTTGCTGCCTTCTGTTGGTCTTTTACACCACTTGACCACACATGACGTCATTTTTTACCACTTTTATGCTATTTTTTTTGTAAGAACGCTAATGACTGTCACCGAGCGCTTGGCAGACATGACTAAATAGTGCTTCGGTTGTACTTTTTTAGCCCCGCCCACTCGGTTGTAGTTTGCGTGGTGCTATTTTTTGAGCAGAATTACATTTCCATAGTTCTTATTTCGTTGGCTGCCGTGCAGTTTGTACAGTATGAGCGGCGTTTATAATTCGAAAATTCGAATTTATTTTTGGTAAATTAAGTTACCACGTTATTAAGTTTAAAAATCAAAATAAGTTGACATTTGACAAACACGACTAAACGAGCATACGATTTGGCACACGAACTCGTGGGATCGGGTAAAGTAATTGATTCTAGAGAGGGGCGGGGAGCGTCCTTTCTGTACGTAGTACTTATATCTATTCTGTGACAATGGCATAATTGAATTTTGCCATATAAGGGTCTATGATAGTAAAACATGGATTGCGCTGGCCATATTTTTATAGAAAACGTAAAGTTATAGCCACAAAAAAAATACGACAAGCTAAAGAGATTATCTTGTAGCTACAAGTATTAAATTGCGTATAAACATCACAGATGATTGTAAAAAAATCTGAATATCATCAAAAGCGCTTGTCGCGGGCCATATTTTTGGCGTAAATAATAACGCTATTAATTTGAGATTGATGCAGAATTCAATTCAATAGCGGATACGCATCTGCTATTGAATTGAATTCTACATCAAAATACACTTTAACGTACTGTGCAGTTGCTTCAATTACTTTTTTCAAGAAAGATAATTTTGCTAAAGATAATGATGAAAAAATAACGAAAAAAACATTGGTTCATTCAATAACACCGTGTATAATTGTTTACCGTCTATTAAATTTGGTCGTGTAAAATTATGTAATTTTCTTTTTATATTTAAGTAAATAGGTACTCACTTCATTCATTTATAGATCATTAGTTTTGTTAAATATTGTGTAAACAAAGCTTACGCAGTACGTACTCAATAAGTACATTCCACACGCCATGCATAGCGTCATTTTCAGCTGAATAAGTCATTGTAAGTTCCCCAAGCTGCCATAAGTACCTTAGTTCATTGTTTTATTTTGAACGTAACTTGATAAGTAGTTATAAGAATTAGGGTTGACTCAAACTTTTACAGACTTAGTTTCTTTTTAATTAATTTTTTTTTGTATAATTTATATGTAACTACACATTTTTTTTTTTCAAAAATTAACAGGGGAAGTACTGTAGCGACATTGATTGTATTAAGTCCTTACTTATTGATTACGTCATAGGGAGCGATCGCCTCGTAGCTGCCTGCGCGCAGCGAGCCAGTCTTCCCGTGGCCCGCGTGCCTTGTACTTGTTAACTAGTATTAATTAATTTATAATACCTATCTGTCATGTTTAGAGGTGGTATGTTGATATGTATAATTTGTGTGCAGGTGAGGCCCGAAGCGCTGCCGGCGTACGCGCACGGGCTGCGGGCCGCCTCGTACTACGTGCTGGGGCTGCAGGCCTTCTTCCAGGCGCGGTATAATGAAGCCAAGTGAGTAATGGGCCCTAAATTATAAATGTGACAATTTGTCACCTGTCATGACAATTTCATATCCATCCATTGCGTCAAACAATTTGGAAAATAGAACAAACTACTCCGCGGAACCAACCAAACTTTTTTTTTTTCTAATAATTACGATCGTCTTTTGTTTGGCGACGCTTTTTGCACTCCGAATCAGACACTAAAATGTAAATACATGTTTGTAAGTTTTCATTTTACAATAATATATTTTTACCCCAAGGTGATGTGTTTTTACCCATTAAATCGACATAAGTATCACCGAGTACATCTTAGATTGTACACTACTCCTATAACTCGTGCCAAAATTCTAGCTCGCTCTGAAGTTGCTTCACGCATGCCAATCAACCAGTATCTAAAAAGGGTAGTCGTGCCGACCCTAGCAATTACCGACCAATCGCCATCACTTCCATACTCTGTAAGGCTATGGAAAGAGTACTGAACGGCAAGCTGCTCACCTACCTAGAGGATAACGATCTCCTTAGTAATCATCAATATGGCTTTCGCCGGGGACGATCAACTGGGATCTCCTTGTGTATGTGACGCACTGCTGGGGCGAGGCCATTGAGAAACACGGCGAAGCACTTGCTGTTTCGCTTGACATCTCAAAGGCTTTTGACAGGGTTTAGCACGCAAGTTTGCTGAGCAAGCTTCCAGCGTACGGAATCCCCGCTGGCTTTTGTAGCTGGGTAGCCGACTTCCTGAGTGAACGGTCGATCAGAGTAGTCATTGATGGCTGCTCCTCTGACCTCATGGCGATTGATGCCAGAATTCCTCAGGGGTCGGTGCTCTCTGCGACGCTTTTCCTGCTGCACATCAATGACCTGCTAATACCGGGCATTGTTGGCTATGCAGACGACAGTACTGTCATGGAGAGGTATCGCGGGAGCCGGTGGTGATGAGGTGAAAATAATGAGAGTGGCCATGGTGGAGCGATTGAACCTGACGCTAAGTCTCGTCTCCCAATGGGGTGATGAAAATCTTGTTAGCTTCAACGCTTCTAAAACGCAGGCGTGTCTGTTCACCGCAAAAAGGAGTCTATTCAACTTAACTCCTACTTTCCGAGGTACATCTATCCAAGCAACCGACACTCTCCAGCTTCTTGGCATGGAGTTATCTTCTGACCTTAACTTCGGCACCTCCATCGAGTCTAAGGCTCAAACTGCAGCTAAGAAGCTGAGCGTCCTAAATAAAGTCAAGCGGTACTTTACGCCTGGGCAGCTTTTAACCCTTTATAAAGCTCAAGTTCTATCTTGCATGGAGTACTGCAGCCACCTTTGGGACGGCTCGGCGAAATATCAACTTGCTGCACTGGACTCGGTGGAACGCAGAGCCAAGAGATTAATAGGCGACGGAAAACTGGTAGCAGTTAAGCTTCACAGCTTGGCTCACTGCCGAAACGTTGCTTGCCTATCGGTCTTCTATAGATTGTACTTCGGTGAGTGTGCTCAAGAGCTGTATGAGCTCATTCCACCTTCTCCTTTCTTCCATCGGACATCCAGACGCACTGTAGGCTACCATCCGTTCCTGGTTGATATACCTCTTATGCGTAAACGCTACTCATAATCGTTTATAATGCGCACAGTCAAAGAATGGAATTCCCTGCCGGTGTCTGTGTTTCCGAGCGCATACAACCTGACTCCCAAAGCGAATAGGCACCTTCTGAGCAAGCTCGTTCCATCGTAGATCCTGTCTATACTTTCGGGCTAGACTAGGGTCAAGAGCAAACCTATTATATATATTTTTTCTTTTTTTTGTGTTTTCGTCTACGATCAGTCCTAGAACTTTTAGTAGGCTTGTTGAATGTGCCATTGTATTTTGGGGGTGCTTCCCAGCGGAAGATTCCCCCGTCAGTCAAAAACGCTTCTCTAGACCCTGGATGTCATGGGCGCTTGAGGCGTTTGCGGTGTGTCACATTTGATAGGGCGGTAGCCAGTTCATTCGGGTGGTACTCGAGACGAGTTTTGTAGCTTGAAGCCGATCGATCGTTTTATCTCCTCCTTTACTGTAGTGATATTCAGGTTCTCGTGTAGTTTAGTATTGGTAACGAACCAAGGGGCATTGGATATTATATATACCCATTATAATTAAAAAAAAAATGAACAAGTACAAGCCGATTCGGACCACAAATTCAAAACTTTAAAAGTATGATGCAACTTTAGAATAAAATAATGGGTCTCCTTTGCGAGAAATTATGGATCGCCTCGTGTTCAGACGGAGCTAGAAGTTTTGCGCGATCTATAGCGATTTTTATGAATTGTTTGTGTCCCAGGCGGTACCTCCGCGAGACCCTAAAGATGGCCAACGCGGAAGACCTGAACCGTCTGACGTCGTGCTCGCTGGTGCTGCTCGGGCACATCTTCTTGTCCATCAACAACTCGCGCGAGAGCATGAACATGGTGACGCCCGCCATGCAGCTCGCCAGCAAGATCCCCGACGTGCATGTGCAGCTCTGGGCCTCTGCCATTCTCAAAGGTAATGTATCGCTCTCTCTCTTTTTCTCTTTCTATTTCTCTCTCTCTCTCTCTCTCTCTCTCGTACTCTCTCTCTTGTCTCTCAAAAAGAGGCCCCTTTGAGCTAAAATGGATTTTAAAACTAACAGAAAGAGTGAAAGCTGTTGAAGAGTTATTCAAAAAATATTAGAGACCATTTAAAGAGGATATCCAATGCTTTTTTAATATTGACTTAGTTTACGAATATTTAAAATAAACGTATTGGTGGCGCTGTAGGTAGTACTACTGTACTATCTACAGCGCCTTAAGTTGAATACAGTAGTCAATTAATAATTTGCCCACAGACTTGTACCGGCTAGCGGGCGACTCGGAGCGCGAGAACGAGGCGTACCAGATGCACTGCAACTTCTCGCAGGCGCTGCTCAAGGACCACTTCCAGGCCACGCAGCTGCCGCAGCACGCGCTCGTGCACTGGACCAGTGGCCCTCCTCCCACCTTCCCCGGTGGGCCAGACCACGCGCCATAGCCGACTAACCTCGACTCAAGTGTTTTAATAAAAAGTGGACAAATAAACAATAAAAACTTGTTAAAATAGTGGTCGAGGCATTGTAGCACTCGACGTGTTGTAACGCACTTCTCCGATCACGTGCCTTAGCTGGCAATGTTCGAGTGAAGTGATAATATACCCGCTACTGCTACAGACTGAAAAGAGCTCCTCGTGCACTGGAGTAGTGGCCCGCCCGCCGCCGCGACTCATCATGCTGCCGTGTGTTGAGTGAAGTGCTATGTCGTAGCACTCTTACGTGACGTAACGCTACGCCAACTCTCCTATTGTACTCGCCAGCACTACGAACTGAAAGACGCTGTGCTCCCTAATTAAGTAACACTTGCTACAGTATACGCAAAATAACTTGGCGGCTCGGAAGTTATCTACAAGTGATATTTCGCGCAGAGTACCTGTCGAGTTTCATCCGAGTGCTTCCGCCCGCGCACCGTCCCCGCGCACGCCCTTATTCGTCTACTGCGCAGCGTTCCGCGCGAAGTTCAGAGCCTCCAAGTTATTTTACGCATACTGTCACAACTTTTGATTGAAACTAACAGAAATTGCAGTTACATTGCTGCTTTAATAAGAACCAATTGATACTGACAACTATACACGGTTATTTTTTAAGTATATCTAAAAATGAAATGGGGTTTTCAGACCACGTAAACTTTTACTATGGGGCCAACCACGAAATCGCGAAAAAAAAAATCAGCTGTTCTATAGAAAAGTACAACATCGACTCGACTATAATGTATGGAACAGCTGATTTTTTTCGCAATTTCGTGGTTGGCCCCATAGTAAAAGTTGTTCATTTACGTGGTCTGAAATGCCCATTTCATTTTTAGATATAGTTAAAAATCAACCGTGTATTACTTAAAGCAGCAATGTAACTGCGACTTCTGTCAGTTTCAATCAGAAGTTGATTGCAACAAAATTACAAAATCAGGGGGCCGTGCATCACTCTTAGTTAGGGGTTAAATGTATCGAGCCGTAGCACTGTAACGTGTCGTAGCGATTGTTCCAACTAGCCGCTACAATACCCGACTGAAGGTCGTTCGTACATCTTAGCCTTAGATGTCGCAACGAACTGAAGTTTCGCCGTATTGGCGTTATAATAAGAGAATTCTTGCGGTATGATGCGTGTTGCGTTGCGTTTTTCGTACGGACCCGCTGAGATATGTGGTACTTCGTTTTACAGGCGACATAAAAACATCGGATTCCGAATACCTCTATAATTAATAGTGCATTTTTCTGTGTGAATTTATCAGTGATCGCGACTCGAATACATTATCCCCCTTTAGTCACAATACAAATAGTAAAATATGCTTGTGATAAGATAAAAATTGACCCTGAAAAGAATGTATTTCTTTTATAGAATAATAATTATGATCCGAGTTATTACAAAAGATTTTTAAACACTGTTTAACTTAAGCAAACATGCTGCATGCTTGCTTGCATGCTACATGCTTTTATGATTAAATAAAAAGAAGATAGCTTGAATAATCATATTTTATTTTAAAATGCTTAGACACCAGTTGATGCCGTCACTTTTTTGACAAGATTGTTTGAAAGCGACATTATCACGTTTAAACAGTTGTCTAAGTTAATAGTGTTTAAAAATCTTTTGTAATAACATGGGATAAATCTGTGTTGCCTGTGCTAACGAACACTTATCTCAGCGTTTCTGTCCGTTCTAAGGCTTTAAAGTGGCGTGGAACGTAAAGTGAGTGCGACCGTTAAAACTCTTGTGTACAAACATTGAGTGATCAGTTGTATAAGAAAAGCTGGTGAATTCAAGCTACCGACTGGAACTGTGAAATTATAGTTGTAATCAAACAGTTAATACACTGGTGAGAGTTGTTGACGTAACTTCAAAACTGGATTCTAATAGTATTTGAATAAGGTACATTATAATCTGTCAATGTATAACTAACCACAAAAAAAGGTTGCTTGCTTGAACATAACAACTTAAATATTTCTGCGAGTAGCTTTTATGTCTGTGTTTACAGTTACTTTTATTGTTACGATTTATTTTGTAATTTTTATTATTATACTATATTTAATGATAAATGTTATTTTTAGAACTATGTTGAAACGTTCACAGCTCGCCAGTGTACAAGTACAATTATACTGTAATTGGCCTAATAAAAGACATTACCAGACAAGTGATATTCCACCAGTGACTAACAGACTATAGTGATAGTGTGGTGTTTCATGATCTGATATCGGGAATTTGGTTGTATGACTGTCACTTCCAACTCCATACACGAAATGAGACGACACCTCAAAATATTTATATAAGTTTCTACTTACTGTAAATAGTTTTATATTAATTTTGAATCTTAAAACAATGATTTATTTTCTTATATCTTATGTTTTCACAAAATATATACAAGGCTTTTTGTAGTAAAGTGTCCATTTTATTATAATTTATTAGTTTTAGATTTACATATTAATTGGTGTCCTCTCAATTCCGCAAGAGTTTTGGAATAGATTGCGAATGATAAAAGCCCCTTCCATTTCCATTATTTGAATGTTAATTTAGTTGGTTATTTGTAAAAATATTATGACAATAAAATCATATCAGACATGACAGTGTCTGGGTAGGCGTCTGTCTTTGCCTTTGTCTCACTACCCCTTTAGCAGGACCATCGAAACGGGATTATGATATAGCGATTTATATCGTTTAATTGTTTAAACAATGTATTTTGACAGTTGAGTATTGATAAAACGCTATATCACGCGATTTACAGTGGCGGTCACATTATTAATGACACCACATCAGTCGATTTTCATACAAACGAGGTAAATTTGAAGCCTTGGTTCTCCGCCACGGATTGACCTAGCTGTGATCTGATGTTGGCCATCCAGGGAGTGAACGAAGGAGATTCAGATCGCTATCAACTCAATGATGATCTGCCTTTCTATTGTCTAATTTAAAAATCTATCGCAATCGCTTTCAGGATGTAACACATTGAAGCTTCTTTTTGGGACAAATAAAAACTTACCAAAGAAATGCAGCAATGTGTCACATCCATCTGTCAAAAGAAAGCGATTGCGATAGATTTCTTGAATTAGACAATTAGCGCCCTGATCTGATCAACATTCTAAGAGATATAAGGCTCAGTTTTCAGTTTGAGGATTACATACATTTTTATGCAAATTTCGCGGTTTTTTTAAACATATCTCTTAGAATGCTGATCAGATCAGTTGGGTGTATTTAGTGATCGGAATTTCCTCCATTCACTCCCTGGATAGCCATCAGATCACATCTAGGTCAATCCGTGGCGGAGAACCAAGGCTTCAAAGTTACCTCGTTTGTATGAAATGCGACTGGTGTCTTTAATTATGTGACCGCCACTGTATATCGTGTTTCATTGGTCATGCTTGGGGGGCTGGTTCTAGCGATCAGTTATACGGTAGAACCACACGAGTAAACAAAAATCTTCTGTGTAGACCTGGCCCCTATTTCACAGACGTGACAATTGTATATTACAATGACAATTTGATTTACGTTGCGGTATCTGTGAGTAGTTTGAGCAGTATGTTTTCTAAATTCAATTTGGCTGACGCGATGGACACCGAATCGTCATTGTCATTTACAAATGTCACGTCTGTGAAATAGGGGCCTGATAAAAGTTTCATAGAGCGTTTCGAAGATGTTCGGAATTTAAAACTCGCACGTCAACGTGTCAGTTCGCACTCCAGCGGGCGCCGCATAGATAATACACTTAGATAATTCAAACAGGGCTGGAAACCGGTTTCTAATAAACCAGGGGCCGTACCGGCTAACGAATCGATTATCGAAAAATCTGAATCGGTTTCAACTTAGAACTGAAAAATTAAAGTAAGGAATTTCGTCTTGTACTTTCTGTTGACGTAATTTGGAAGATATGTTCGTGTGACATCATGAAATGGGGTTCGCCATTTTCGCCCAATTGGGGCTCGATTTATCTGTTTTAATTTGAAACCCGGCAGACTTTTCGAAGCTCGATTCGTTAGCCGGTACGGCCCCAGGTTAATTTCGATCTCAAACAGGTTTTTTCGTAAGTGTTCACTCGGAGCGGAACCGATTCGCAAGTGATATTGCTTCTGGGATAAACCTGGTTAATTCCACGACAGGCGTGAATAGTGCAGCGATATATTTTGTCTCTTTTTATCTGTGGGCGGGATTTATCCCAGGTTTATTCCAGAAGCAATATCGCTCGCGAATCGGTTCAACACTTACGAAAAAACCTGTTTGAGATCGAAATTAACCTGGTTAATTAGAAACCGGTTTCCAGCCCTGGTCTTTCGTTTCGTTGCTGTGCATTGGGTGGGCGGAGCGAACAAAATCATTTTGGTATTAACCAGGTTTTGGGAGCGGAATCAAAACCAAAACGGTCTACGAGCTTAACCAGAAATAATACCGGTTTCGACGAGCAGAATCGAAATAAAAACGCTCTTTTCAAAATGTATGAAGCTGCGCGAAACCTGGTTGCGAGTTGTAACCAGGTTTTCCAGCCCTGAATTCAAAGGGCGCCCCGGTGCACCGCCCGCGTGTACAAGATCTGTGCGTGTAGTGTACCCGGTACCGGGCTATTTGTTTGTTCTAAGCTTTTATTCTGGTTGTTTATTATTGCTGTGGTATTACCATCTTGTGCTCTAACTAATCATAAGTAGAACTAACGTGTAGCCGCCGAGAGAATGTATTTCTGTCAGGTTTTATCAAGTTCCTTGTCATCTGAATTAAAAATTATTTTCGATTATCTTCTTTTCCGGGCAATAGTAAATATATAAGGAACTTGACAAAGCTGTCAGAACTACGGTAACCAAATCAAAAAATCAAAATTCCATACTTGAAGGAAATTCCTGACATTTTGTAAAAAATATATTAACGTCGTTACGTATCGTGAATGTGAATTGTAGAAATTCCGGACGGCTTAAAATTCCCCCCGCAACCCGGACAAATACCTGTATTACCGGACATGTCCAGAAATTTCCGGATGCATGGCAACCCTAGTCAGAACTGCATTCTCTCAATGGCCACACAGTGGGAAAAATGTGTCTAGTTCTACCATAGAATTGAGGATTGCAACTATTATATGAACAAAGGTTTCTTTCGACATTACTGTCGTGTCGCCGTCATATTACCCTCTTGCAAAAAGAAAGAGTGTAAGTTTAGAACATTTCTAAACTTACACTCTATTTTTGAATGGCCCTTAGTATATAAGAAATCTAATTTTATAATTGGATGTGATGAGGTTGCTTATAGATAATATTTATATCTCCATTTTAGGTTAATTTAGAATGTTATTTAACAATTTTAAGCTATTTTTTTAAACGTAACTTGTCAAGACACAAGTGTCTTTTGAAATTATTATTTTTATGTTATCAAATTGATAACTCTCCTAAATGATAATTATCTCGATAGCAGGCAACCTCACGCCTTTGTTTGATTGGCATTGTGTATTTTTATATGATCTCATTCATTGATCATTATCATCAAATCATAACGATAAATGTATCCATATGCGAAGGCGAAAATGTACATAATATTTTAAGTGTTTTTTTTTAATTGTTTAATTTTTATAGATACATGAATAAATATTGAGTCATTGACATTACAAAAGCTAAGTGCAACTAAAAGACACATTACAGTGCAACTCAAGTAAACAATACTAAATAATATACTAGAAAAAATACGACTCGCACCAGATCAATACTCAGACGGGAATCGAACCCGCGACCTTTGGATATCCGGTCCAATGCTCTGACCGCTCTGAGCTACCGAGACACTATTTATTTTATTTAGTATTGCTTAAAAATAGCATTGTAAATGCAAAAATCTCAAATTTAAAAAAAAACTCAAGTAAACTTTGCATATGCATACATTATTATGTATACAAATTGCCTTTTTAAAATTGTATATCTTTCATTTATTGTTTAATTAGCTTCCGCCCGCGACTTCTCGTGGATATTCAGAAAACCACTAGGGAACCTTTGACCGGGTTAAAAGCTATAAACTGTGTGCCTTTCATTCAAATCTGTTCAGCTGTTTCTGCGTGATTGAGTAACAGACATCCAAAATATCCAAACTCACAAACTTCCACATTTATAATATTTAGTAGAATCTAAAACTTTAATTACTAATTGTGTTATAAATTCCACCTGCATAATTGTATGATAACCTGATAGTGATGCGAAGGCGTGTAAAATTAGTGTTATAACTTAATATCGTAAAGTAAGACATGACGCCAAAGGAGAGAGAGCATAATAATGTCTTATTTTGCACAACATGTAGACGAATTTTGGGTAAAAATGGTTCCACAATTTAACGGACTGATAATAATTGTACATAATGTGTCAAATATGAACTTGAGAAAGAACAAAACATGTCTCATATTTATTATTAATTATTTTTTATGATAATTTTCTTAGTAATTTGTTAGGAGTGAGCGAATGTTGTTGACGATTTGCTGGTTAATTAATTTTAATTGTAGCATTTGAGTATTGATCATTTATTTATCGTGTTTCAATGGATGAATACAACTTAATTAAATTACATTAGTCTCAACCATTGTTACAACTTTCCATGTTCATATTTTTATATTACTACCGTAGAAAATATTGCTTCCCTGAATAATCGAGAATTTATCCATTGAAGCATTGTTACTAGTGACCTCGAGCACCGTTCGGTCGACAGCGGTGAAGCAAAATTAAAACACAATTCTGTATACATTTTTATTTTTTAATAATTCCCATTAAAACAGTTAGATGTGGCCTTAAACATAGGGGTACACTTACTGTTGTTAATATGTAAATAAAAGTTGAACTATTGTAAATAATAAAATTATAAAATATATGTTTTTTGCTATAAAAGAAGTGTTTATTATTTGAGAGCTCCACACACCGAACGCGGTGCGGTGCGTCTGTGCGTTCGCCGTTAGGTCTGCATTGTCTCATAAAGCACATACAAAATTCGACTTCTACCGCAGTCGCCACGCCACACACTGCGTTAGGTATGTGGAGCTACTTATTGATATTCTTACTTAGTTGTTTTTGCTTGATATCGATTTTGATTATTTGTTTCAATTAGCGTTATTAATTATCGCTAGTACGTACTATCGACAACTCTTTCGTTTTACCACTCCTAATGTACCACCTAAACGGTTAAGCTTTTCTTGTCAAGTACGTACACGTAATTACCACCACCACTACCATTTGGGGGCGTGGCCTAGTTTTGATAGGCCACGGTATTCTATTCCGTGGTGCTTGCCAAGCATACCTATTATTCCAGGGAATGTGATTGACAAGCTGAAAAAAATTACGTACTTGACCGTTTAGGGGGTACATTAGGTTAAAATCGCTTGCACGCTGCGCTGTCACTAACATACGTTTAGTTCGTGCAGAGGCGATACGCGCGCACACGAATATTTCTGCAAAATGGTAAAGCACGTGAATTGCCGATCGTACTTTTAGTATCAGTAAAGTCGTTGGAGTTGCAATATCACAATACGTATTGAATCTGTAACTACCACTAATGAAAAATAAGGTACCTAACGTAACTAAGTAGCCGTGCAAGCATATTCGCTGCATATGGAGACTTCGCCCCCCGCGGGCTGCGCGTAGTGGCGCGGGTCGGGCGCCAGGTTGTTCTTGCGGTAGAAGGTGTCGCGCAGGATGGCGCAGCGGCCGCGGTTCACGTCGCGCGACCGTTGGCGCGACTGTTTCTGCTGCCAACCGTAGTCCCAGCTCGTCACGATCCGGAAGAAATACCTAATTAACGGTTATTAAATTGGTTGTTGTTAAAAGAATCTAACAAGTCAACCCAACTACCTATATTAGGATCGGTAAACAATTTAAAAAGTACCCTGGGTCACATAAATCTAGAGTCGGTTTAACTTTTATTTTTGAATCGAAGTAAAATTTTTAATTATTAATTAACCAGGGTTACATACGTCGCGAGAGACGTAGAGAAGGTTAGGCCGCGCTTTTAAAAAAGAATTAAAGATTTAAAGGGGACAAGACAACGCTAAGTACGTGAAATCTTAACTGTACCACATGAGTAAAAAAACGTATTTACTCATGTGACTGTACTTTGTGTCACCATTGATAGAATGGCCAACGGTAAGGAAATTTTATGACGTTCTGTTATCCCCATGATGGGGACAACGGGAATACAATACAGGAACAACAATATTACAAGCAGCCTCAGCAGATGTATTGTAGCTAGCTATCACAGTAGGTAGTATAGTCTGACCGCAAGAGCAGTGCCTCGCCTTGTGTAATTGTGCCGTAAGAGCAGGGGCAGAGTAGCCTCTCCACTTTTCTCCCTCCCGCACGTGCGTTTATCACAGCTCTTTCTCTCTGGCTCTCCGCCCGCCACGTCTGCGACCCACCTCCCAAGGCGCTTGTGGTCATATACTATCTTTAGTGTTATGTTACACAACTTTTTTTATCAAAAGGGTTAGTGGTTAGCCTTCATTTCGCCTTGTGGATGTTAAGCGACGACAAGGCCGAAGGTTGAAGCGCCTAAACCCGGAATACATTGATTCCTTTTCCCCCAGTTGAGGGATTGCTAGTTTTTTCTGCAAATCCTCACTACCTACCTATTTTATACTACGCGAGTTTTTTTGTGGGGATCAATTTACGACGCCGACTATACAATACAGCAGCGGTTCCCTAATGGGGTTCCGCGGAACCCTAGGGTTCCGTGAGAGGCTCTCAGGGGTTCCGCGAAAATTCAAGAGTTTATTAATTAATTAATTAATTTATATAAGGACACCAACAGCGCATGTATTAACACAATAAAAAAATACATATTAGATACAGGATTTGATGCATCATCATCATCATCATCGACCTTTACAGGTGACACGACATTAGCATTAAAATCTATTTTAAATTAAATCAATATTAAAATACATTCCTCAAGTCAAATTACATTAAAAAAAATAAAAAACATTATTAATTTAAACAATAAAAAGCTAGCAATACCTACATAGTTATAATAATCAATTCATTATTATCTAAAAACTAAAAAGTAAAAGTGAATTTATACATTTAAAACATTATGGTAAAAATTTAATTAATTATTGAACAAGATTATAACATACATAACATCAAGATAATAATAAATATACTTATCTTTTTGTTCTAACTAAATAAATATTTTGTCTTAAAAGTCCTTCTTTTAAAGTCAAGCTAACTTACAAGATGTGAACACCAAGTCAAAAAGCCTCAGTATGGTGTGATTTCCACGTAAAAAAATCAATGTTACACTTAGTACTAAATAATATACTAAAAAAAATTCGACTCGCACCAGATCAATACTCAGACGGGAATCGAACCCGCGACCTTTGGATATCCGGTCCAATGCTCTGACCGCTGAGCTACTGAGTCACTAGTGACATCGTCGAATTTTTCCTAGTATATCCTAAACTTACGCTGTAAGCCAGCGTTATTTCACCAATGTGAGGAATTACCTCGACATTCAATTGAAATATCTTTCCAGATATTTTAACAATTGATTAAGATGAAATAGCTATATAATTTTTAAATTTGAGATTTTTGCATTTACTATGCTATTTTTAAACAATACTAAATAATATACTAGAAAAAATACGACTCGCACCAGATCAATACTCAGACGGGAATCGAACCCGCGACCTTTGGATATCCGGTCCAATGCTCTGACCGCTGAGCTACCGAGTCACTAGTGACATCGTCGAATTTTTCCTAGTATATCCTAAACTCTTACGCTGTAAGCCAGCGTTATTTCACCAATGTGAGGAATTACCTCGACATTCAATTGAAATATCTTTCCAGATATTTTAACAATTGATTAAGATGAAATAGCTATATAACCGAGTCACTAGTGACTCGAGAGCTCAGCGGTCAGAGCATTGGACCGGATATCCAAAGGTCGCGGGTTCGATTCCCGTCTGAGTATTGATCTGGTGCGAGTCGTATTTTTCTAGTATATTATTTAGTATTGTTTAAAAATAGCATTGTAAATGCAAAAATCTCAAATTTAAAAATTATATAGCTATTTCATCTTAATCAATTGTTAAAATATCTGGAAAGATATTTCAATTGAATGTCGAGGTAATTCCTCACATTGGTGAAATAACGCTGGCTTACAGCGTAAGAGTTTAGGATATACTAGGAAAAATTCGACGATGTCACTAGTGACTCGGTAGCTCAGCGGTCAGAGCATTGGACCGGATATCCAAAGGTCGCGGGTTCGATTCCCGTCTGAGTATTGATCTGGTGCGAGTCGTATTTTTTCTAGTATATTATTTAGTATTGTTTAAAAATAGCATAGTAAATGCAAAAATCTCAAATTTAAAAATTATATAGCTATTTCATCTTAATCAATTGTTAAAATATCTGGAAAGATATTTCAATTGAATGTCGAGGTAATTCCTCACATTGGTGAAATAACGCTGGCTTACAGCGTAAGAGTTTAGGATATACTAGGAAAAATTCGACGATGTCACTAGTGACTCGGTAGCTCAGCGGTCAGAGCATTGGACCGGATATCCAAAGGTCGCGGGTTCGATTCCCGTCTGAGTATTGATCTGGTGCGAGTCGTATTTTTTCTAGTATATTATTTAGTATTGTTTAAAAATAGCATAGTAAATGCAAAAATCTCAAATTTAAAAATTATATAGCTATTTCATCTTAATCAATTGTTAAAATATCTGGAAAGATATTTCAATTGAATGTCGAGGTAATTCCTCACATTGGTGAAATAACGCTGGCTTACAGCGTAAGAGTTTAGGATATACTAGGAAAAATTCGACGATGTCACTAGTGACTCGGTAGCTCAGCGGTCAGAGCATTGGACCGGATATCCAAAGGTCGCGGGTTCGATTCCCGTCTGAGTATTGATCTGGTGCGAGTCGTATTTTTTCTAGTATATTATTTAGTATTGTTTAAAAATAGCATAGTAAATGCAAAAATCTCAAATTTAAAAATTATATAGCTATTTCATCTTAATCAATTGTTAAAATATCTGGAAAGATATTTCAATTGAATGTCGAGGTAATTCCTCACATTGGTGAAATAACGCTGGCTTACAGCGTAAGAGTTTAGGATATACTAGGAAAAATTCGACGATGTCACTAGTGACTCGGTAGCTCAGCGGTCAGAGCATTGGACCGGATATCCAAAGGTCGCGGGTTCGATTCCCGTCTGAGTATTGATCTGGTGCGAGTCGTATTTTTTCTAGTATATTATTTAGTATTGTTTTAAAATAGCATAGTAAATGCAAAAATCTCAAATTTAAAAGTTACACTTAGTTTTAGGGTTGCCACCCGTCCCGATTCTGCCGGTACAGTCAGGATTTGGATTATATTATCCCGCGTCCCGATGATCCATTAGTTTGGTCCCGATTTTTAATGATATCACACGATTAATAGTTACTAGTTTCTACAGTAGTTTTACTGGCAGTTTTAATGATTTCAACGTACAATTAGAAAATAGACCCAAAAATTTCTCGCGGCTCGCGCTTCGCGCTCGCCGCCTTCCCTTATTTATCCCATTTTCTGTTCCTAAAGGTGGCAACCCTGGTTAGTTTACTTCTTACTTGAGCTAGGGTTCCGCCCAAAAACGGTAAACCAAAAAGGGTTCCGTGGCTAAAAGAATTCAGGAACCGCTGCAATACAGTATACCTATACTAAGTACATTCAGAACCATGAACTGTAGGTAGGTAGGTACTGACTTATCTTCAGGTGCTTTTTTGTTCCTGGCTACAAGATATCTATGTGCGGCGCCTTTCTCCGTGCTCCCGTAAAGAAGGTCCAGGACTTCAGGCTCGATCGGCTTCATGAGGCTATCGTCTTCCGCGGGTACCAGCGTTCGCAGTGGTACTTCTATAGGCTTCGCTGCCGGTTCATCATATATCTGAAAGGTTTTATTATAAAAATACCTTCTCCATGGTTCCTCGTTAGCGTTGCCTGGTTGACAAAAGCCTATTAATTTGTCCTATTGGATAATTTAAAAAATATGTTTCATTTATGATACTTATCATACTGTAAAGTTTCGTCTACTGAGGATTTATTGTGGGGGTCCACTACCTTCCTTTCCTACACTACATTACCACTTTGCAGAAAAACTCGTGTGCGCACGAATCGCCCTTGCACGAACTAAACGTATTGGAGTGGTAATGCGGAAGTGTTCTCAATAGTACGTATAGCCTACGTTTTGTCTTAACTCAATGGTTACAGTTTCCCCACTCTTCCAGTAGCAGAATGCAGACTGCTTCCACAACAGGGTCATCAATTTCAATCAATTTTGAACTAACGATGTTACTCGTTGCGATTTTTTTCTCAACCATTCTGTGTGGTGTGAACACGAGTGTGACTCGTTGCGAAAAAAGGATTTTTAGAGGTGTAACCTTGATAGGATCCGCGAGTTAATACGAATCGAGTATTCACCTTCAAGAGTTCATTAGCAAGTGCGATGGACGTATCCACCTCCCTCGCTTGTCGCTCCTTGCGGTCCCTCAGCACACCCATCAGGTTGTTCTGGTACCACTGCCGGATTCGGCGCTCGGACTTTTTCATGGCATCACCGTAGTATGCATGATCCATTTTTGCAATACATTAGTTCTGACTGAATTAAGATTCCCTTTTGTGGTGGAAAACGAGAATTTTTAAGCAATTTTGGTTAAGGCCTAATGTTTTCACTAATTGGACAGATAATGACTTTGACAAATAAACCATGGTTTTCATTGCAAAGAGTATTTTTGACTTTCCAAAATAAAAAAAATATGAACCAATTTTGTTAAATAATTTACTAAAACAAAAAATGTGCTCCCCACAGCAGATATAACGTATGTATGTATAGCAATTAGCTATTCTCTAATTTTTTTCTCTACAATAAATGCAATGCAAAATGTTACATACTGTTATATGTTACACAATGTTATATAACTGCTGTGTGGGAGCATCTAAAGTTGTAACAAAAAAGGAATGTGATAATCTTTTTTACATAATTAACTACTATTATAATATTTAACAAGTTCAATTTTGGCTTTGAGATCTAGCAGTTTTTCTGCCCATGACAGGGCTCCCGCCCATTTGTCGTAGAAGGCCACGGAGACCCTTAGCTTCTCTAACGCCACAGTCGAGCTGTTCCGAGGGCACTGCGCAGAAGTCGTCGACGAGCGGCAGGGGGCCACTTAACCGTTCGGAATATTGCGTCAATCGGGACTGGTGCCCGATGGGCGAAGTCTTTTCTGTGGTTGTCTGTTGTACCTGTGAAAAATAAAATAGGTTACCAAGGGCGTCCACTGCGTTAAGCGGGATCCCGCCGCGGGTACACGGCGCGGAAATATACAACATTATTTTTGTATAGACGAAAGCACATATTTTCATTTTCAGAATCAATATTAAAAATGATAATGTTACCTTAAAAACTCACGAGGTTACAAGCTTTTTGTGTTGTCCCCTTGTTCTCGTTGATTCTGAACAAACAGTTTTCAGGTTTCGTATATATTAAAAATAACCTTGTAGATTGCTGGTTTTCTGGCGGACAGATGCTTGCAGTGCATGAGTAAGCTCCAATCTAAGGGATGGCACCCCGCGCCGGGTTCCCGCTTAACGCAGCGGACGCCCTTAAACTTATTGTGTTAGGTACTAATAAATAAGTGATTTAGGGCTTTAGATGTTATGTGTCTAAATTATTATTATCATCAATACCAACTAAATACCAAAGTACATTCAATAAAACCGCGCTAGTATCCGTTAAAAAGTGTTTTATTTCATGTCTAGTGAGCGCGTAAGCTTGAGAAGTGAATATTATTATCAGTTTGCCTACAGCTTGACCGTAAAGAGGTGACATAAATTGAGGGCGCCACTTTCTATGCGCAAACACAAGTAATTTGGCAACACTAACTTTTGTACTGAAAAAAATTAATTCCATTTTATTTAATTTCTACTCTTTCTGGCCAAGCTGTACTTTCTTATACTCTATAAAAATAACAGTCCTAAAATTATAAATGGTAATAAAGAGTGAGCAGTTACATATCCAGCCTGCCTAGCATGACCGATTTATATCGCGTGATATAGCATTTTATCGACACTCAACTGTCAAAGTCTTTTAGACGGTTCCCTATGTATTTGCATAAAATTTTAAGGCATAATATGTCATAGCATAATATGATTTCGCCGAATGATGTTTACGCATAATATTATTTAGTCATAACAGCTTATGCATAATTTTTTTAAGCATAACTACTTTAAGCATATTCATGTTTAAGCATAATACTCTTTAGCATAAATTTAACATTTAACACGCATAATGTTATTTACGCATATTTTTATACACAAAAAATCACGACGTTTAAAATCACGAAAGAACATTTTACCTAAAATACAAATCCCAAAGCTTAAAAACCGAAGGTTTATTGAGGGTTACATGCCAGCAGTCGGTTCTGGCACTTCGCCGGCCGCTGCCGCGGCACGCTCGCTTCACTCGCTCGGCTCGTGCGTTGTTGGTCGCAATGGAACCTTACCTCCTCCTCGCTCGCTACGCTCGCTCGTCGTAGCACCATTAGGTCTATTAAGACCTAAACAGACTTTCGGGATTTTTAACTATCGGCATTTTAACTTTCAGGGTTTCGAACTATCATCAGTCATTTAATAATCGATCTTTTAAGTTTCGGTCTATTGCGATAGTATTGCGACATTAAGGATTTTCGGTATTTTAAAAATAGGTGTTTTATGAGTCAATATTTAGGTCGTATGTGTTATGAGTTTTTGGCATTTTAATACAATACCTACCCCTTTTGCATGAAAATAAATAAGTGCGTAAAAATATTTATTCTTATTGTTTTTGATTTTTATGTCTAAATAATAGTAGGCGAATAGACAATATGCCTAATAACATTATGCGAAAACAAATTAGTCTAAATGATAATTATGCTAATATAAATAGTATGCCAAAAAACAATTATGCGAAAGTATTATTATGACAAAAAAGATTATGCCAAATCCGTTATGCCAAATCAAATTAGGTATAAAACAATTATGCGAAAACAAGGGATCCCCTTTTTGACAGTTAAACGTGATAAAACGCTATATCACGCGATATAAATCGGTCATGCTCTCATGCTAGGCAGGCAGACTTGATTTAGGGGGGGATGACTAGGCTTGCCAGCTCCAAAAAAAACGCATATCCGGGATTACATGGGGATTACCTAGCTCGACATCCGGGACTTGGGTATATTACGCGGGACACAACACACCAAAATACAAAATGGTTAGAAAAAACTATAGTTTTTTTTTTAAATGCTACAGATTCGGGCTTTAACTAACGGGCAAAAGAAAGATGAGACAAAAGATGCGCAGTAGCTACGAACACTAAACTCGGCGCATCTTTTGTCTCGTCTTTGTCTTGCCAAGTTACGTATTAATTAATATTAAAAACATTATAAATTATAAAATTAAATTAATTTTCTTTTAAAACTTTACTTATTTTGAGATCTTTTGCGTATTTTAACAAGTTTTTGTTTTGCAATATACGTAATTATAAAATTCGCTGCATTTTTGGTCAAAATTAATTTTAATTTGTAGTCCAGCTCCAGCTTTGACGTTATCGACAAACAGTTTATTTCTGCTGCCTGTCCATGCATTTCCACAGAGAGAAAAACACTCTCTGCTGATGTATTTGAAGGTGGTATCGAAGCTACTATCTGAAAGATAGTAGAACTAGAGAGGTGCCTCTTTCATGGACATAAAAATTTGTGCCATGTTCATTCATAAGCACCCAATACTTGTCAGTGGCTGATATTTGTTTTTCTTTTATTAATGACTAACTGATTTCCGGGACAAAAGGCGTCCACCAAGGGGTCACTGAGGGACGGCCCAAAATTGACTCAGAAGCGGGACATCCCGGAAAATACGGGACGGTTGGCAAGCCTAGGGATGACCGCATCCCGCAAATTGGGCGAGTACCCATTTAATTTTAATTAGTCCTGTCCTGGGTGTCACAGATTTTTAGGAGGGATAAATCCCAACTATCCACCCTCTGGATATGTCCCAGTGCTTAAGTCTGTAAATACCAACAACAATTAAAAGAAAAATATTATACCTTTCCTTTTAAAGCAGCCAGTTCATCTTGCAGCCTTTTGACTAGAGCAGCGTCACTTTCATAGCTGGTGAGGGTCGGTTGCGGCATGCACTGGAACACGGTGGCCAGCAGGTTGTGGAGGGAGACCAGGACACTGTCCTGCCATGCGCGTGTGAAGTACAGGCTGAATGAAGGGTTCTCCTCTGGCTTTTGGATGTATGGTAACACTGAAATTATGATATCTCTCAGCAACAGCAGTTAAAAGGGAGTCAGTTAGAAGGGACCTCAAACAAATTATTTAGTTTTTAATAAAGGTTACTTATGCAGGGTTGGCATGATTAAATCACTTTGATTTAAATCAAGTGATTTTTTGAATAAAAGTCATTAATCCAATCAAATTGCTTTTTTCTTTCCTATTTGTATAAAAAAAATATTCTTAATTTTAAAAAATTTATAGACACATACAAATGTATGTTAAAATTAACTTTGTGTTAGAATTACTGCATAATACTGTTTTTTCTTAAAAAAAAACTGCTAAGAAAATCATTTGTCCTTATATCTTCCACCAGACATTTTTAAATATTTTATTGATTTTCTTTTTCTCAAATTTTATTGATTTTGACAGTCTCAAAATCTAAGCCTAACCACCTTTACTCTTAGACATTGTACTCTCACAATACGCCTAGCGAAGAAGCAGAGTCTGTAGGAACAAATAACTGAGCAAACAACTGGATACTGGCGCAATCCAAAGGGAACCGCCAAAGCCCAAAAAGAAGAAGAAGATTTTTACTTGTGTTTCTTCCGAATTAAAATGTCAAATAAGTAAAACAAAAGCGTGTTGTGGTTTCACACACTTTTTTAAGTTGATTTTAAATGTTCAAGCGAAACATCAGTGATTTTTTATTTTTTGCAAAAAATCATGATTTTTCTCCAACCCTGTATTTATGTAATTTCAGAAGAACACTTCACACGGTGGACTGTGAGCGTTTGGCATATGTGGAAGGGGTATGTGTAGTAGACATTAATTGTTATTAAAAATAACTGCTGCGGCCTGCTGCGCATACAGCCTCCAAACAGCCAAGCGCTCAGAATTTTATATTTTTTTATGTTTTAGTAAGATACTTACTAAACCAGTCCCGCCATTCATTTTGTCCTTGTAACTCTGGTAGCATTTTGGACAAGAAATCTGCAACTTTCTCATTTCGTACCCCACCAGTGCTTTGAGCTGCCGTCACTAAGTACAACTTGTAAAGGCTGTATTCTAGCTTCCTGACCGCTGTAATAGTAAAATAATGAATAACCTGGTGCACTTTTACCTTATAAATACATTACGTTTTCCACATACCAGGCTGAACGTGGATTTCCAATTTTGAGAAAACTAAACTATCAAGATGTGACCAATACTCTTTAAGGCCATTTAGATCAGAAACATTGATGTAATGCATTATTTGTTCGATTATTTTGTCCACCCTAAACCCTTTATCTTTGTCCGCCTTCAGATCACTATCGAAAGCCTTCACAGTGGAATTAAAACCTCTAAATAGTAAATATTCACGAACTAATTCGTCAACACATTGTATGTGAGCCATAGTTTTATTCAGAATAACTTATTTTCTATATTTTAATTTAATTAAACTTTGTATGCAGAATTGCAGATGAGATTGATTGTTGAAAATCGCAAGCAAAACAAACAAAAACAATGTTCATTGATCTTCTCTCCTTCTCTCCTCCAGCTCCTGTCATTTGTCAAATCGTGAAATCAGTCAAAAATACCGTACTACCAACTTAAGAAAAAAATACGATGCGTTCTGTTTGCCGGTTCGTACCGTAGTTTACCGTACCGTACCGTAAACTGGGGTGATTAGCAACTTGCGTGGTGATTATCAAGGGCGACGACATTTTCGATAGAAAGAAAAAAACAAATAGCACTATTCGTTTTATAGAAAAATGTTCAATGAACAGGCTCAAGTGGTTTATTTTGAATTTTTGATATTTTTCTATAGAAAATGTCGCAGTTGTTATTCATCTCGCAAGCTGCTAATCAAAACCTTACCGGTACAGATTCCGACTTCTACTATAAGCACACTGTTCAAAACGCTACCACTCGTGTTCACTCAGCCAGTGAGCGTGAAGTGGTAGCATTATAATTGACAACATTTCATTTTCAGAAAGTACTAAAATTAGAAAACCATCTCGAGATTTTAGTGTTCTAAGCTCATATTTTTTTTTTCAGAATTTATAAATCAGTATTTTTTACGTTAATTTAAAAAATCTTAAATCTAGTCCATATAGGGAGTCTCTTTGCCTTATATTTAAAAAAACAGTGGTGCCAGCTTAGGGTAATTTAGGGTAAAAGTTATCCGGCACTTAGGCTTGTATTACAGAACGAGACTCAAGCACTGCTTGCTGCATGAGTACAGTTAGAAAGGGATGGTGCTATTCATCGCATATAGCGCCATCCCTTTCTAACTGTAGATTTGAGTCTGAGTTTGATTCTATAATACCAGCCTAAGAGAGACATGTCCAATTCTTAGCCGATTTTTGGATATATCAGATCTTACAGGTCGTTGAAGTGTGTTTTTTCGCATAGTGATGTGCATTTTTATATCGATATATGTTTTATCGTAGTTTCTTAGGTACTTTATATTTGATGGGAACAAAAAGTAGAAAACCATCACATGCTTGGCTAGCCTGGCACATCTTTCTTGTAAATAAATGATAGTCAAGTTATTTAATTCAATTTAACTCCAATCAGTTTCAACATAATGTTTTTTATGTAGATACTTACTACTACAAGCTCAATTTCTTTGTTTTAGATGCCGTTATCCAACATAACACAAAAATGTAATGAGCCTGCATGATGTCGACATGAAGCAATTAATACTAGTTTGCAGCGACAACTAGAAACAGTTGAAAAAGTTTCCCAGCGAACACCTTCAAATAATAAACACTGATTTTTTTTTACCTGTTCTATTATTTCTTTGACTTTGTCTGCATGGATATTCGAGAAAGTTCTTAGGGATACCAGTTACCAGAGGCCGTACTCTGAGCTCTTATAGCAACCTTGAAGTGATGTTGTTATAGAGACAGAGCTATACATTGCGTATAATGCACTCTCAATCACAACATCGCTTCGATATTACTTTTGACAGTCATTGTATGGGGGATTTTAGTTGAAACTGTTTTTAGAAAGTGACACCGAAAGAAAAATGACCCACCTCTTCTTAATTACTCATACCCCTTTAGGTACTACAATAATTTACTATAGTTGTTATTGGGATAGTATTATGTTACTTATTTATTATGAAACATGAAACAAAAATACCATTATTATCGATATAAAATACTAGCGTGCCTACATCTCTATGGACATCACAATAAATTCACAATATACACTATTTTTTTTTTATTTGACGTTTTAAGAGGCAAGGCAAAGGCATCGCTTATATTTTACCTTATATCTTGTTTGTACTCACGTCCTTAGTCCTTATAGAATAAACCGTTTTCTATGAATTAATATCTCAGTTATGTATGAAAATAAATGGAAAAGAAAAAATACGTGTTGCCTAAAAAACGATAAATTTTCAATATATCCATAAAACATGTACTTAAAAATTTTGAAATGTTGTCAATTCACCGCTTAAAGTGCCTTAATTAAACGATTATCAAAACTGCTTGTCGATCGTTTACTTGCATCGGCTTGTCAATCACATTTTGATTGTCTAGGCTAGGATAGGATAGGAGCGATGCTTGACAAGCACGTAGGTATCACGTGATTACCGTGGCGTGGCCTATTAAAGGTAGGCCCGGGGCCCTACTGGGGCTCCAGGCCTACCTTACGGTGGCCTACCCCTAACTCAAAGCTATAGCGATAGCGATAGTAATGCACTGTCCGTCCTAGTCATATCATAACACAATTACAAGGGTGGACGGACAGGAGACAGATTGCATCATATTGCGTGTTAACACGTGTTGTGACGCGTGCGATGCTTTAGTAGGGTTGGAAGGTGTTTTCGATATCGATAAATATATATTTCTATATATTTATCGATAATATTTATATATATAATTTTAAAGAAGAGTAATTTCGTATTAAGAGGAAGGGCATTTTTTAAATAAATTTATTTTTATTTTGTTTGATCGATGTACAATATACTGAAAAAAAGGTGCATAGAATTTATTTTTAAATTAAAATATATTTATTTTGAATTTTTAGGTTTTAGGCATAATCACAAACAATGCTATTTTTATATTAAGATAATTATTTTTATAGAAAAAATACTAGAAAAAATCGACTCACCCGTAGCAGCTCAGACGGGACTCGAACCCGCACCCTTGAGATTCCGGCCCAATGCATTGACCAATTATGCTACCAAGTCGCTAGTGGGAGCGGCGAATAATATATTTATTTTTTGGCGATGTCGCTACCAAAAAACTGTTTTATTTCAGAGATCTTATATGTAACAATGCAAACCACAACCCTATAAGCAAAAAAATATTCCACAGTGCAAATCTATCATGGACAGTTTTTGAAATAGTTATTTAAGTTTAAATAATGTTGGTAATTTCCAATTTTTTAATCGCAAAAATTGACCCACTCATAATATTTTATTTTAAACTTTTATTAATATTCTCAAAACTGAGAGCGTGAAACTTTTGACCGTATCATATTACCTTCATGTTACACGACTCAAAATGTTACTTTTACGTAACTTTTGATACTTAATAAAAAACACTCAAATATTATCCAACAAACAAAAAATTATCGTGAGACGGAATATATATGGAATAATCACTAAAATCTATTTTTATTCCAATTCAGGCAGTCAGCCACTACTGATGGTAAGCCACCAGGCCCCAGTGCCTTGACGTCATAAACTTTAGCAATTTATTTGAAAGTGATGAGTTAAGCGGTAGGCCTGCATGCTATCCACGGCTCCAAACCCAAATAAATGGTAGTGGTGGTGGCTAGGAATGCAATGAGAAGTCTCGCGCAATATAACTTAACCCAATTTTTAGTACCACGTGACCTGCGCATTACAATTTTTGAACTGAAAATTGCTACTGCGCAATCTTCATTGTCTATGGTTTGGTTCAAGTTATGTTGCGCGAGCGTAGCTTGCTTGCTACATAATATTACTTATTTACTTATTGTGTTGACATGACAAGTGACAAGCCATGCTTGATCGTCTAGGGGTTACTTTGTCGCGTGGCGGGTTACTTAAAGGAGAAACCACAACTTACGTGTACAATAATTTATTTGCGGCTTGAGCATGGGGTCGTGAGTTAAGGGCCCGACTGGAATTTACTTGGGCGTGTCCCAACTTATCTTAACGGGGGCCTTCAGGTGGTAGGTGGCCCGACGTGGCGTGGGAGGATGCAGCGGAGGGTGTGAAGCGCGTTGCAAATGGCGATCGAAGAAACCGCCGAGCGGCCAAAGTAGGTCGGCCAAAGTTGGTTGGGCCAAAGTTGCAGGGGTCAACTGGGTCAACCTGGGTGAACCTGGGTCCCTGAAATTCCCATCGAACTGCATAAGCTTCACGTTTAGCAGCCGCCGATTGCGATAGCCAATTCACCTAAGCCAAGCCAAGAAAAGTTGGGAGAAGAGAAAGTACGTAGCAGGTGAAGTGGCAATTATCGCAATCAGAGCGGAGTTTACATACATAAAACTAATTAAATTGTGCATAAAAGCATTATGCTGATTACATACAACATGGTTATATTATAAAAATGAAATTACGTTCAATAAAAAATTAAATTAATAAAATTAAAATGTGAGGGTATACAAAGGCGAATGATTTGGCAATTTTGATTTGGTCGTTTAAGCTATTTAAAAGATAACGCCGAGATTCTTACACAAAGGAATGTATAATCATTCGCGTGCACTAAATTTTACATGAAACAATTATTTTAAAACACAAGCTAAAATTACTAACTAATAACTACTACACAATGATGTTCAACACTTACCCTTTCGGGGATTGCACTGAATTTATTTTTAATAAAAATAATGTGACGACACTCTGATCAATATGTGATCTTTCTTTTCTAAGTATTATGAAAAAACGATTTCCAAGGGGCGCGGCGACTTTAAGACGAAATAGGTTCGTGTCGTCCGCGGGAGCTCAGAAAGCGGTGTGTGTCAATGACGCAGCAAACCACTGCATCGCGATGTTAGTTGCGCTCACGCATTGTGTGATTCGCAACCGCTACCTCCAGGTCGATACGCGAAACAAAGGTAGGTTAGGGTACCGCTCGCGCAGTGGTAAAACGTTTTTAAATAAATAATACGTATGATCTGCAGTTTAATGTGCATTATTATTTTGATTGTAGTTATTAGTTTAAGATAGAAATAAGTTAAAGATGGGATTAGATTAATTTAGGTATTTAAAGAAATGTTTTGTTTTCATCTATTTTAATTTATTAAAAATGTAGATTTTAATCAAGAAATTAACCTATAACGTTACAACTTATAGAAACGAAATATGTACGTTTCCATCAGTGTTGCCAGATAAGGAAAATGAGAATACAGTGTTTTGGACGCTAAAATACAGTGTTTACGACAAAAATACAGGGAATCGTACACAAAAATACAGTGTGTTTTACAGTGCATTTAAAAGACATTTATGTTATTGAATTTACTTTTATTTATAATAACTTTATAAAAACAGAACACTTATAAGTAGCCTATCGCTATCATTAGAATTGAGTCCGACTGCTCTCTCTCTCTCTCTCTCTCTCTCTCTCTTTCTATCATAAATGCTTGAATTAAAAGTTTAAAAATGGCTTCAATTGGTTCAAAAAATTTACGCAGTTGACGCTTTGGCCTGAAATTGTTTGCTTTGCCAACATATTTCCCCTGATTGTATTAATAGTTTATCAGTTTCATTCATATTAATATAGCAAAAGAATTATCGATTCCACAGAATCAAAATCGATATGACATAAAATCAGAAAATTTTGGAATCAATCATTGCATTCACTTTCTTATAACCAACCACCCATCCAACAACTTTAATGCACGGGGAATTCCCAACTCAAGGAAATAATATCTTAACCCTACAATGGTCGCGTGCAAAAACTAAGCAGATTGTTGGTCGGGGTTCGCGAGGAGTACACGTGTATGATCATAAATTTTCAAATCCATTCTTATATTGTGTTCATATTGATCAAAATATCGTGAACTCTTGGCTCGGTAAAAATTACAGTGCTTTCGTCACTGTAATTTATTTAATACAGTGTACAGTAGATGACGTAAAAATACAGTAGATCTCCTGCAATTACAGTGCATCTGGCAACACTGGTTTCCATTAAATTGCCAACATAAGAAAACCAAAAAGCAAAATGTCAATTCGCCTTCATTTCTTTCATTTCAATCAGCTGTCGAATAGTCGATTTTTTTATTGAAAATCATTTATTCATGTTTCCTTACTATGAGGGTTGATAATTGAGGAGTGGGGTTTCTTGGCAAGTTGTAAATTATCGCATTTGTGTGGTGTAGTGTTGTGCTGTGACTGTGAGCGATGTTCGAGTGTTGGGTGTGAGGGTGGCGCCCACCCAAGGAGAGGTTTGTTGTGTGGGCCCCAGGCATGCGGGGGTATGGCTGGCGAGGCTGCGGGCACGTCGCGTGGCCTCCGCGTCTACAAGATCGTGGTGCTGGGAGACGGCGGAGTCGGCAAGTCTGCAGTCACTCTTCAGTTTGTGAGCCACAGCTTTCTGGACTACCATGACCCTACTATTGGTAAGGCACCGCTGTGGTGCTGTAATTAAATATGGTAAAGGCACTAGATATCTGTACGTTAACATTTAATAAATAACAATACACATTGTTTTTTTTGTAACAAACTGCCTTTGCAAATAAGCAATAGTGAAAGTAACTGTTAGGTATTTGACGAATAAACAGTTCTTTTAACCTCTACAAAGAGGATTCTGTAAATTCATACTTATCTTTTATCAAAACATACTTTATTTTATTCTAGACATTAAAACAGATCATATGAAAATATTTTTTTTAAATACTTTTTATTGTTATTTTCAGAGGACTCATATCAGCAGCAAGCAGTGATTGATGGTGAACCGGCTTTACTGGATATATTGGATACTGCCGGGCAGGTGTGTTTCATTCATTATTAACTTATTTTATGGTAAAACCACCTTGTGCATCTGCACTATGACTATATATCCTAGGTTTTCAGCTTTGCAAAATTTTGGGTCCTCAATCAAGGCTCTTTAGCAGTGGCCACGAGAGGCTGGTGGTCTGCCCTTTGCTCTTTGCATGGTGCTGATTTAGAGCAAAGCACATTTAATGACTAGTACAGTATGAATCACGAAAGATGACCACAAATGGCGCCCATCATCGCATCATAACTAATGAAAAAAGACTTGAGACAAAATAATAATTTGTATACATATAGAACTAAATATTATATAATATTTTATGAAATATTATTTTGTCTTAAGTCTTTGTTTCATGAGTTATGATGCGAAGATGGGCGGCACTTGTGGTCATCTTTAGTGATACGAACTATACTGATGTTGAAAAATCTCAAAATAACAAATTGATTAATGTATGTAAATCAATATCATCATCATCATCATCAAATCAGCCGCACGACATCCACTGCTGGGTATAGGCCTCCCCCAAGGATCTCCACAACAATATTGGTCCTGCGCTGCCCGCATCCAGTGGCTTGTCGTGACCTGCATTAGATCGTCGGTCCACCTTTTCGGGCACTACCCACAGAGCGAAATGTATGAAAATAAATAAAAAAATATTATTGCACTTGACAGGTGGAGTTTACAGCGATGCGCGAGCAGTACATGCGATGCGGTGAAGGCTTCGTGTTGTGCTACTCAGTGACGGACCGGCGGTCGTTCCGCGCGGCGGCCGAGTATCGGCGCCTGCTCGCCCAGGCGCGCCCCACGGAGCGCCTGCCGATCGTGCTTGTCGGGAATAAGCTTGATCTTGCACCACGATTCAGACAGGTATGACATCACTCAATCAAAGCAAAAGCCAAAAAAGGATCCTACTTAATATCCTTCTTTATATTATAAATGCGAAAACTTTTTATCTTGAACCAAGGTTCCCTATTGTCCACGCAGACGGTCGTAGAAGTGGCCGCTAATATCTAATATGAAAACCGGATGACATAATTTTTACAGCAGAAAGTGTTAGGCTAGATTTTATCAGTGCAGAAACAGAGGTGGACTAATAAAAGCACACACATGTATAACCTATTTTAAACACTAGCTTACGCCCGCGACTTCGTCCGCGTGGACATTCAAGCAAATCCTTATTGGATCCTTTAACCAGGATAAAAGTATTCTATGTTTTAATCTCATCAAAATCCGATCAGCTGTTTTTACGTGATAAGGCGAGTTCCCACTGCAGGACGTTGCCGCATGCAGCAGGCCTTTTTCATGTTATACAGTTAAACTGCGAAAACCGCTTTTATTAGGCGCGGGCGGTGAGCGCGAGCGGGGTGCGCGACTTCCACAGATCATTATTTAGCAGGAAAAATTTACAGATTGGGGAAGACAGCAGACTCGCCTGATTAGCTGTGGCTGAGGCGCTTGACTGTCCATTCTTGAATATCGGCGTAGACACTTATAAAATTTAGCTTACGTCGTCGATTATAACTTATGTTACAGTACAGTATGCGCAAAATAACTTGGCGGCTCGGAAGTTATCTACAAGTGATATTTCGCGCAGGGTACCTGTCGAGTTTCATAGTTTCGAGTGCTTCCGCCCGCGCACGGTCTCCGCGCACGCCTGCGCAGCGTTCCGCGCGAAGTTCAGAGTCGCAGAGTGATTTTGCGAATACTGTAGTTAAAGCAAATATGTGTTTGTCAGGTGAGCACAGAGGAAGGCAAGGCGCTGGCCACGCAGCTGGGCTGTCCGTTCTTCGAGACGTCGGCGGCGCTGCGGCACTTCGTCGACGACGCCTTCCACGCGCTCGTCAGGGAGATCCGACGGCTCGAGAGACAAAGACAGGTATGAACGATGACATTTGTTCATTTAACCTGGGGTTATTACAACCTCTTAGAACTTAAGATAATTATTTTAATAGAAAAAATACTAGAAAAAAATCGACTACCCCGTAGCAGCTCAGCGGGACTCTTAGAACTTGTCAGTTTTCTGAATGGCTATCAACTTTTTAAAAGGTATTTTCGAAATTGAAATGTATCGAGCTAAAATCATTAAATTGTGTTTCTGGTTCAATACGTGTCTGGATAAAGATATAAAGAAATACAGGGTCACTGGAAATATGACATATTCCTGCTAAATGGTTATAGATGAGGTCAAAACTAATATTTTTTGTTATATTACTTTTTCTCAAAAAGTTCATAGTTTTTGAGTAAATTAAAATTAAGTATTTTTTTACCAAAAGTACGTTTTCAGATACAAAAAATTAACATAAAAGATAACTACTCGTTCGATTCCGGTTTTTTTATTATTTTGGTATAGAAAACAGTCTGAATGTTGATAATGAATAAAAAAAGTTACAAAAAGTACAGGTGTTTATAAAAAAAATCAATCCTCAAAAACATTTTTTATTTTTATTTTTTCAGTTTTTTTTAGAAAATACAGCAAATATCTTTAAAAAATTCCTAGTAACTAAGCGTGCATAATATTATAAAAACATCACCATCTATTCAGCTTTCAGCTGAGGTATAAAACTTAATAATATCTTAAATAAAAAATGAGAAATTAAGACTTAAGTGAATTGCAGTCCCATTTCATGTAGCAAAAAATTCCTACTTCGAGCGCTTCGGAGGTGGCCGTATTATCCTACATATATCATAAATGTGAAAGTTTGCTTATTTGGATGATTGTTAATCAATCATGCAAAACGGCTGAACGGATTTGGATGAAATATACACACACAGAAAGTCTAAAAGGCGGATTAAAACATAGGAGGATACTATTATCTTGGTTAAAGGTTCCCTAGCGATTTTCTCGAATGTAAATGCCGATGAAGTCGTGGGCAGAAGCTAGTTTTCCATAAATAAGAAGAATAAGAAGTATAAGAGTTTGGGGACAGGATTATTTTCCGCCGATGAGTCAAAATTTTTACGGACGGCATCAAAAATAACCATGCATATCAGCCATTTTTAAAGCCTTTATGCCAGGCCTTCCTTTTGGCTTGTGAATGGATAGAGCGGATGGGCCATAACCCACTACGTGGACCCAATGTGGATTGGTCAGTGTTAACGACTGTAAATGTAGCCAGGACCAACGGCTCTATGTAAGGTACATTGTGTTAATCTAATCCACTTTATCCATCCACAAGCCAAAAGGAAGGCCTGGCATAAAGGCATTAAAATGGCTGATATGCATGGTTATTTTTGATGCCGTCTGTATAAAATTTTGACTCATTGGCGGAAAAAAATCCTGTCTCGAAATTCACTCGGACAAAAGTATTTTTAGTAAGCACGACCATTTATGGCAAACTAGCTTCCACCCGCGACTTTATCCGCATTTACATTCGAGATAATCCCTAGGGAACCTTTAACCAAGATAATAGTATCCTCCTATGTTTTAATCCGGCTTTTAAACTATCTGTGTGCCATATTTCATCAAAATTGGTTCAGCCGTTTTGTGTGATTGATTTACAATCATTCAAACAAGCAAACTTTCACATTTATGATACAAGTAGGATAATACAGTCACCTCCGAAGCGCTCTAAGTAGGAAATTTTTGCTACATGAAATGTGACTGCAATTTACTTAAGTCTTAATTTCTCATTTTTTATTTAAGATATTATTAAGTTTTATACCTCAATTGAAAGCTGAATAGATAGTGATGTTTTTAAAATATTATGCACGCTTAGTTACTAGGATTTTTTTAAAGATATTTGCTGCCTTTTCTAAAAAATCTGAAAAAATAAAAATAAAAAATGCTTTTAAGGATTGATTTTTTTATAAGCACCTGTACTTTTTGTAATTTTTTTTATACATTATCAACATTTAGACTGTTTTCTATCCCAAAATAATAAAAAAACCGGAATCGAACGAGTAGTTATCTTTTATGTTAATTCTTTGTATCTGAAAACGTACTTTAAGTAAATAATTACTTAATTTTAATTTACTCAAGAACTATGAACTTTTTGAGAAAAAGTAATATAACAAAAAATATTTGTTTTGACCTCATCTATAACCATTTAGCAGGAATACGTCATATTTCCAGTGACCCTGTATATATCTTAATTTCAGATCCGTAAAGTCTTTCAGCGACCTATGGCAACATCAAAAAGTTTTAGAGCACCCGCATATTGAGCCACTAGTCGCGGCCACTAAACGCGACCACAAGCTGCGGACGAGTTTTTTTTATACATTTTGTATAGTATCGCAAAGTTCGAGTAGCCGCGTTCAAGCCACAAGCTGCGGGAATCGCCCGAGCTCGCTACTTGTGGTCGCGTTTTGTCGCTCGCATAGTAGCTGTAGCCGGCTTCTTCCCGGCGTCCACTAAGCCACTATACTCCAGCCAACTCACGGAAAGAATGTTTACAAACAAACCGCCCATACTTAACCTCAAAAGTACTTTTTTATTACATATTTATTATTAATTATTATAATTACATCATTAATAGCTTACATATATTGTCCAAGTTGTATTTATGGTGTTAATTTACTGAAACTTAACGTATTTGTGGAATAATTACGAAAAATGCGCAAAGTTTTGTTTACAATCAAACATTCTTTCCGTAAGATGGGTGGAGTATAGTGGCTGCCATTGGTGGCTGCGTCTAGTGGCTTGACCGAGCCACTAATAGTCGCGTTTAATGGCCGCGACTAGTGGCTCAATGTGCTGAGGGTCTTAATCGCACTTTAGATTTTGATATGAGCGGTCCTTCCACAGTCTTCGTTAATGAGCACGGGCATATCGGCGAGCGGGGGCGGGGGCGGGGGCGGGCGGCGGCGGTGGCGGCGCCTGCGCAGCATCTTCGCGCTGGTGTTCCGCCGCCGCCGCAGACAACACACCTCTCCCTAACGCTCACATACTCTCTTCTGCCACCGGAAAGCTCACTAACACGGACGTCTCTAATCTGTGAACTGTCATCCACACAGGGGGTCAAGTCTGCTAATGTTAACGTCAAAATCGTGTTTCAATGGTGTTTGATTGGTAATGATTTTTAACACAGTTCTTGTTTCTGTAACCCAAAACCGAAACACATTGTGTTTCTTAAACCCAAAACGGAAACACATCGGTCAAACAAACGGTCTCGATTTTGGGTTTAAGAAATAAGAACTGTGTCAAAAAGCATTACCATTCATACACCATTGAAACACGATTTTGACGTTAACATTAGCAGACTTGACCCCCTGGGCCCTATTTAATAAATGTGACAATTTGTCACCTACCCATCACGACAATTTTGTATCCATTGCGCCAACCAATATGAAAATAGAATAAACTACTCATAGCTACACCGCAATGTAAACCAAATATTGTCACGATGATTGACAAATTGTCACGTTATTCAATAGGGCCCGGGAGTTAGGTGGCAACTCGACCCAATCTAACCTATCCCATTATTTTATTTATTTAAAGGTACATCTAGAGAATACAATTTTACATGTTTTTAAAGAGCATTTATTGGAGCTGAAAAATAAGTGTACTTAGAGTTTTTTTTATACACGTTGTGGTTTTAACAGGTGATGGCTAAGGAATCATATCTATTCTGCTGTTACTCCTGTACTTTTGCAAAGACGAAGTTATTTTATTTTCTTAGAATTTTTTCATGCGTCCAAAAATTCTGAAAGTTTTTCCTATTAATAATAATAATAATAATAATAATTGTTTATTGTTTTCTCCAACAATCTTAAGTGATAGATTTTAAATTATTAGTTACATCTAAAGATAATTAAGGATAAAGATTGCGAGAGACTGGCACCTGAGCTAAGCCATAGGCCTGTGGTTCAGTGCACCAGTTCCCTCCCCACTAGACGTAGGTAAGGGATCTTATTCCTACCTATAAAAAACATGATTGAAAATTTAATTCCAATAAATGTTGTACACAACGTTTATATAAAACAGGAATTCTTGATTAGTGTTATGTTAATAATAAAAAGAAATACAAACGAACAATATGTTGCGCTGATCACAGTTCAAAGCAACCCTAAAATTACGTGTAATACGTTATTTTAGGTTTGCTTAGAACTAGTAGTAGTTGCCAGTATACTATCACTAGAAATACATTAGTAAGTTCAGGTGGGCGGATATGCGCTGAAGAAGAATAAGAAGAAGGTTGAACATGCCTCTAGAATAATAAAACAAAAATTAAGGGACCAGTTTCATTGGGACGAGTTGCCACTTAACGTTCAGACGGTGTGACAATTGTTAGCATCTCTATTGCGCCACTATCTCTTTGTTTTTTTGTTACTAGAAATTGATCTTTATAATAACGCTTAACAACTGCCAACAATTAGTTCCCTTTCCTACCACCGCCAACTTATACTTGCCGCACTGAAGACGTCAATTTAAGCCTGACCAATATATTTTGCCATTATGCGGAAAATAAATACACATTTTATTTTCTATTGAAACTGATGACCAAACATGGCGCCCTCAAAGCAAGTATTCTTATTTTTTGGTTTAGCTTTAATTTTAATGCTTCATTATAATATGTATATGCTAAATAACTTTATTAAAGCATTAAACATTGACGTCTCTGAGTATAGCTGTAGAGTCTCGTCAACGAAAGATGAGACTGAAATGGCGGCGCCACTTTCCCTGTTAAATTAACGTTTAGAGCAGTGATTCTTAACCTCGGGTCGCGACCCCAATTCGGGTCGCGAGAGGTATTGGGTTGGGTCGCAGGCCCCCAAACGACTTTATAAAGTGATAAAATTTTACGTTTTTAATTGAGAATATTTTTATTTTTTATTTATATAGGTCGATCGATATCATAACACAAAGTATACTAGTTTTACTTACTATCGTAAATTCCCCTTTAGCGACAAAATTGTTATGGTGGCAACACATAATCACAATAACTTGGCAATATCTCGCCGAAATTTCATCGCTCGCTACCGGTGCGCTACCTATGCGCCGTTTAAGATTTGGCCATTGTAAAATCGGCACTGGGCGCCCTCATGTGTGGGGCGCCGAAAACGCCCGACCACCGGTCGACTATCAGTCGTATTGTTCCTGGGAATGAGTGACGGCACGACGAATAAAACTGACTAAAAATCGCACTGCGCGGCCATTTTTTAGAATAAATAAGCAAGATATGTGGATAAAACTGACTAGAAATCGCGCTGCGCGGTTGTTTTTTTTTACTATAGACAAGCAAGATTAGCAGATGAAACTGACTAAAAATCGCGCTGCGCGGCCATTTTTTTTTCTATAAACAAGCGAGAATACAGGGTTAGTAGATGAAACTGACTAAAAATCGCGCTGCGCGGTCGTTTCTTGCTATTAACAAGGATGGTTACAAGATTAGTAGATGAAACTGACTAAAAATAGCGCTGCGTGGCCGTTTTTTAACCAACAGGTAAAATTGAAAATCATGGAATCGCAGATAGGGGCCCCCGTAGAAATGTCGCCCAGGGTGCTGGTAGTGCTAAAACCGGCAATGCTTTCACGTTTTAACTACTGAACCGATCATGAAATTTTGCATTCATGTATGTCAGGGGTACAGAAAAGGGACATTCAGTTCCCGAGGGATAACAAAAAATCTGTCCACGCAGACAAGTCGTGGGTACCTGTCATTGGAAAATAATAAAAAAAATAGGATTAGGGTCGCGGACTTCAAATATATTTCTACTTTGGGTCGCCAGCCAAAAAGGTTAAGAACCACTGGTTTAGAGGTTGAATTATTGGAAACTGACCTCTAAAATATGGTGCAAAATTAGTTCCTTTTCCAACTGAGTCTCATCTTTCATTGACCCTATGCGACTATCCAAAGATTCCCACCAATAAAGTTTCTCAATCAAAGAGTTTTACGAGGGCAGTTTGATATGTCCGTGACTTTAAGGTTGAATACAATATTTTTTCATAATTCAATTTTCCTGTCTTAATTTAGAACTCTTTGCTGAGCTTATGCTGTTGCATTTTTTAAATTGGCGCGAAATTAAAAAAAATGGAAGGATTTATGCAAGTGAGGTCGGGATATTCTTTTATAACGGAGAAAACGAATTTTGCGTATTGATAAAATACTACTTTTTACGTGGTAAAACCATTAAGCAGACGGAGGATAAACTGAAAAAATATTATGGGGACTCTCCATCTCCATCTCCATCTCATGGAATGGTTCATAAGTGGTTTACTGAATTTCGTTGTGGTCGTACTACCACAACTGTCGCCGACGGCCCAGGAAGGCCGATTGAGGTCACTGAAGATATTGTTAGCAAATCGACGACATTGTTATGGCAGACCGACAAGTGAAGATACGCGAGATAGCTGATGCTATTCACATCTCTGCCGAACGAATTTTTCATATTTTGCTCGATATTCTCGGCATGAAAAACCTTTTTGCAAGATGGGTGCCGCGTTTGCTGACAGTCGGCCAAAAACGAACTCGTGTTACAACTTCTAAACAATGCTAGGTTTGTTTTGTATAACCGCAATCCAAGTGATTTTTTTCGTCGGTACGTAACACTTGACGTGGGTCCACCATATACGCCAAAGACGAAGCAACAGTCAAAACAGTGGACTTCTACCGGTGAACGTGCCACGGAGAAGGCAAAAACTGTTTGTTCGGCTGGTAAAGAGACGGCCACTGTCTTTTAGGACAGCAAAGGTGTTATTTACATCGATTTTTTGGAGAAAGGCAAGACAATTACCGGAGCTTACCATGTTGCTTTGTTGGATAGATTCAATATAAAGCTGCTGAAGAAAAGACCGCATCTAGCAAAGAAAAAAGTTTTATTTCATCACGACAATGCTCTGGCCTACTCGTCGGCAACCGCAACATCAAAACTTGTGGAATTGCGATACGACCTATTGCCACACCCCCCGTTTTCACCAGATTTGGCCCCGTGTGACTTTTTCCTCTTCCCAAACATGAAGAAATGGCTTGGTGGATAAAGATTTTCATCCAATGAAGAAGTGATAGCTAAAACAGGAGCCTATTTTTCAGGGTCTGATAAAAACAATTTTTTGGGTGGGTTGAAGAAGTTGGAACATCGTTGGTCGAAGTGTATAGAGCTGAAAGGAGATTATGTAGAACAATAAAACAAAATATTCTTTAAAAAATTTTTTCTTCTTCACAAAGTCACGGACTTATCAAACCACCCTCGTAGAACAGGATTTTTACGTGCCATACTGCGTGAATAAGAGTGTGCTTCTAAGGAAATGAGGTTTAATTAGTTCGATGGAGGTCTTTTTTTTATCTCAAATCGAATTTGTTTGCGAAAACTAGCATTTTACTTAAGCATGTCAAGCAAACTCGACTTTTCGAAATCCTAACGAATGTTTTACCTACATTTTTTTAATTCACAATTTTTTTCTATTTTTTGTTGACAGTTGTATTTTAAAGGGGCCCTATTTTTGTATCCTTCGGCAGGCGTCGACGCATTCTTTACTACTACTACATTTTCTTTTGACCCATAGAAAATCCGTATTTTTCATGTATTTTTGAATCGACAGGGGCGCGTTCCGAAGTTCAGAGTGCGGTTGTTTGGTTGTTTTATAACTCTTGTGTTCGGAACGACCGAAGAACTTTTATAAATGTCATTATTACAAAGTCTTCGTTTCCCATTTGGAATACGAATAATTTAAACCTTCCTATAATCTAAATCAAATAAAATCTGTTTTTCTGAGGACCAACCATGGACTTTTTGAAAATTGGACACAAAAACATCAAAATACAAAATATTTTTTTTGTAAAGATAAACGTCAGAACGTATTTCTACGACCGATTTCGATTAAAAATTTGCACACAAAAGTTCACGCACTAATGTTAACGGAACGTTAGAGCATAAAGTTGCATTAGGAACGTAAGTTTTGAACGCGCCTCTGTAGTTGTCAATGTAGTATGGGACTTAGTTGTCATCACATCACATTACGTCGCATGTGACTTAAGTCACACAAACGATTTCAAATGAATGATTCAAAAATAGGGCCAGTATGTATTTTTTTATTAATTTGTAATTGTAGATTTTAAAGTATGTGTTCCTATGTGAACTAGTGAGAAATGTCATGTGTTTGACAGGAACGTTCTTCCACCCTCTACCTCAAATGAATACAGTTTTAAATTGCCTAAGTATGAGCCAGTCCACACGGCGCGTTGCGTTGCGTTGCGTCGTCGCAACGCAAATATTTTGACGCATAGCCGGCCACACGGGCGCTGCAGCGTTACTATGACGCTCCGTCGGCGCAGCGGCGACGCACAGTTGCGGCAAGTATTTTGAAAAAAATTCGCAGTCAGTCTATAGCAAATCATGGATCGGAAAAGACGTCTAGCATTGCTCCTATTACTACGTCACCGCCGAAATCGACGCAAGATCACAAGACGGTACTGGATCAGTCCTTTAATTTCATTAAGAAATCGTGATGGACAGTTTTTTTTTTTAGAATATCGGGAGTTGCTATTAGACGAAAAGAAGTTTTATAATTTTTTTAGAATGAGTGTATCCAGCTTCGAATGTTTATTGAAGTCCTTAGAACCACACATACGAAAAAACTATACTAATATGAGGAATCCAGTGGAACCAGTAGAAATGCTGGGAATCACTTTAAGGTAACTATATAAATATATTTAAGTAATAAAAATATAACAGTTTTTTTGGTTTGTTTAATTAGTAATCAACTCACAAATAATCAGCAATTGTCATAATTTTAAATTTAGACATTATTTAAGAGAGATATCATCCAGTAATTACAAATTAGAAAAATCGTATTCAGTTTCTTCACTTGCTTGAGATGTTTCTGGAGATGTAATTGAATTATTATAATCAGAAATGTATGTACTTTGAAAATTTGCTGTTTGATTTGCTGTTTGATACCCATATGGTGGTTGGTGAGACGTTGATGGGCCACTCACATATGATGATGTTTGTCCATACCGCATTTCATCTATAATTTGTATAACTTTACTTTGGAAACGGAGAGTTTCTTGGTCGGAAAATTCTTGAATAGATGGCAATATAGCTCTGAAAAAGGACATATGGCGATTTTCCGGCTCCTTGAGAAGTTTTAGTCCTTCTCTTTCAAACTCATCCATTTGCATTGCCCTTTTGCGCGCGACTGGAACATAGCGCGGAGTGTTGTCTGTGGTAATGTCATCATTTGTAGACGTAGATTCATTGTTGATTTCTCTAGGCGAGTCTAAGCTAGATTCGGTGGCATTTTGTTCCACTTTTCTCAAAAAAAGGAGTTGATTGTATAAATGATACTTCTTCAGTTTCGTAGCGCCCGAGCCCGATTTTGATACTTCTTTTAATTTTTTTGAATATCTGAAGTAATTATCTTTTACACTTCTCCATTTTTTTATTAAATCATTACCTGCAAAACCAATAGTAAACATGATTTAATAATTTATACATAGTGAATTTCTCGATAAAATTTAATGACATATTCAGATATCATTAACAAACACTATGTGACCGACTCTGGAATCGTGAAAATATAACAGCTGTTACATACAAAAAGCAATACCTACTGAATCAAAATGTATGCAACAGCTGCTATTTTTTTCGCGATTCCAGAATTAATTGGTTACATAGAGAAAGTTATTTGCTATCGATGTCTGAATATGTCAGTATTTTTTTTCGGGTATCTATCTATCTCATAAATGCATATTATAATAATTATTTTCTTTTCAGATACCTAGGAAGTGGAAATTCAATAACTGATTTACATTTCAAATTCAAACGGGGAAAATCTACTATTGCATATATAATACAAAGAGTTTGTCGTGCTATATGGACCAATCTTCTTCGAGACAACATCCCTGAACTGACAACTGAAAGTTTCCAAACAATAGCGAGGGGTTTTGATGTAAAGGCAAATTTTCCTCAATGTGTTGGTGCCATCGACGGCAAACATATCCGCGTGTGTAATCCTGCAAATAGTGGCTCACTTTTTTTTAATTATAAAGCCTTTTTTTCGATTGTGTTGCTAGCTATTGTGGATTCAAATTACAAATTCGTATTTGTCGACATCGGTGCATACGGAAAAGAATGCGATTCAACCATATTACAAAATTCTAAACTGTACGAGCTAATGATTAACAACAACTTACCACTACCTCAACCCCAGCCACTCTCTGGTAGCAATATACCAACCCCGTATGTATTTGTGGGTGACGAAGCTTTTGGACTGAGCAAACATATTATGCGTCCATATGGCGGTCAAAATCTCGACTTACAACAAAAGGTTTTCAATTACCGTCTAAGCAGAGCCAGAAGATATGTCGAATGCGCTTTTGGGATTATGGCCAACAAATGGCGCATTTTTCACAGACCGATAGACGTGTCCTATGACTTCGCTACTGACATTATAAAAGCATGTTGTGTATTACACAATTTTGTCGCTGATCGAGATGGTTTTAGACAAAGAGATAAATTTGCTATAAGTGTTGATGAATTTCTCCCAATACAACCCGTACATGAAGAACAGACAGCACCGAATGTCATAAGACAGCAATATGCGACCTATTTTATGACTAGAGGAACTCTGCCTTGGCAGCTAAATAAGGTATAATTGTATTATGAGGGTTTTCAAGATTTTCTTGCACCGCCAATTCCGCGATCAGTAAAAAAATAATATTTTATACCTACTCAGCGTAGTCTAGGTTAGTTTTGAGCTAAGTAATAAAATAGTACTCACGCTAATCTAAATTCCCTAAGTTTTAAAATTTTAGAGTGTCGAGATATTAATTTTGTACTGATCGCGGAATTGGCGGTGCAAGAAAATCTTGAAAGCCCTCTTAAATAAAAAAAACATAAATATCTGTACTGTGAACTCACCAACTTTGTTTTTTCGTTCAGCTGTGAAATTCTCATAATCAGGAAATAAAACTTTTGATATGTCTTCCCAGGCTTTTGTTTTTAAATTTTTATTTTTAAAATCTACGTTTGACTTGTCCCATATAATTTCCCTTTCCTGTATCAATGTAATCAAGTAATCTATGTCAATTTCTTCAATGGTATTCATTTTACCCTGCAAATAAAACTAATTACCCTGCAAATAAAACTAAATACAAAAACGTAAACGTAAAACGAAATGAACTTCCGTGTATCCTCCCTGTCAACGCACAAACAACTGAGCGCTGACGCTCCGACGTCGCACGAGTACACCCCCTTCTCGGGGGCTGCTGTCCGTCATGTGTGCGTTGCGACGACGCAGCGCGCCGTGTGAACACCTTGGTTATTTGTATGTAAAACAACGCAGTGGTAGCGCTGCGTCGACGCAACGCTGACGCAACGCGCCGTGTGGCTGTTCACTAACTCTATCAAACAAAAGTGTACTTTATGATGATTGTGTTAATGGATATTTTTAACTAAATAATTTTAATATGTCACCCCTTAATTAAATGAAAATACAACGTGTAAATAAAATAAAGAAGAACCTTTATAGGGCAATATAGCAATCCTGAAATCGCGAAAATTTCAACTGTTTTATACAAAATTGTTAACAAACTGCTAAAATGTATGAAACAGATGATTGCTTCCATACAAACAGTTGTTCGTAATTATAAGCCCTTGACGTGGTTTAAAGGTTATGATTTATTTAATTTATATGTTAAATGGGCCTAAAGAATATCAATAATGCTTTTTACGTGCATTTAGTAAATTAATTTATTCCTAAAAAAATTACGTCTGTCCTCTATCTTGACTTATGTCTAAAATCTAAATAATTGGACATAAAGTTTTATACTTCGGTTCTTGTAATATTGTTTTTGTATCTGTAGTGATAACAACTAGGCCTAGATTTTAAATATTTGATTATCACATTTAAACAATGTCTACTTAAACACTTGTTGAACAGTGTTTTGTGGTAAGACCGATATTAATGTTTAACACTATAAAAACAATATTTTCTCCAGTCATGATATGAGTAATAATCAAAAACAAAAATTTGGACAGTAAAGTTACTAATTTTCATAAATGTATAAACCCCAGTGCCACAAATTAATTAAAATTATCACTAAGTACTTACATAATAAGTTTATTTAACATAAGTGATTACTTTTCATCAAAAATGTCTACAGAATTTTAGAGCCACATTTCAATTAAATTGTTATTTGGTGTACATAAATTCTGTGAAACGTAAAAAAAATATATTTTACAATTGAATTTAAGAATGGTTTGTATGATTTTTTGGCCTTATTGTGGCTTAGGAGCAGAAGTCTTCCGCTACAAGGAACCCGTAAAAGCAATATGTAAATGTAGAAATTTTGAAATCTGTAGTGCTGTATGTTGAGGCATTGATTAAGTTTAGAGGTAAATGATAGCTAGTACACGAAATAGTATTAGAGGACCCTTGTCTTGTCATTTGGAAATGTAAGAGGCCCTTTGTAGTATGTTAATGAAGCCATACATTCGTTTTGTTAACCAAAGTAATTTCAATTAGTTACCAATGAGTCGGTTCGCTGTTATAACCTTATAGTACAATTAAGTAATGTAAGTGAGAATTATCGAGCTCTTCGTTTTAATCTGTGTGACAGAGACAGCAATAAGTATATAAAGTGAAAGTATATTTATATTAGTGTATAATCGGTGTACCAGAGTACCCTTCGGTGTCGTGTACGAGTGATGTGGTAATTGTTGATAGGTCGATACGCACAAATATTAGTGTAGTTATGGTCGAGTGATTATGTCGTGTCCTTTTTGGGCGGGATATATGGTTGTTGGCAATGCTCTTTACTTTAGTCGTATGAAAACCACTTTTTCCATAGCTCTATTTCTTTACGTCACACAGATACATCATTCAGTAAAATGAAAAATCTACTCGACCGCATCCGCGCTCGTCGCCATTCGGTAAACCGGTCTTCGGTACTCTTGCTCTAACAAACAGTGTTACTGATCGGCGGAAAGAGATGGAGTTATGCAGAAATGCGGAGCCGGTGTGTCTAATAAAGTTTATCTCTAAGTCTTAGGGATAAACTTGTAAAATAGGTTTCGAATATTTACTACCCAAATTCACAATCAGATTTTTCAAATTTGTGTGTCTTGCTTTTGACTGATTCGTAAACCCCAATAATAATTATAATTGTGTGTTAATATATCGTATGCATATACACACTAATATACATTTACGAGTTACATTTAAAGTTATCGGTTATTTAAAACATGTTGTTTAATTGTGGAGATGTTACAAGCAAGGCCTAGAACAAGTATCTCGCCCGTATTATAGTTAAGCGTACCGCTGGCTGGCCCGCATGTGATGACATTCACTCAGTGCAATAAGACGGTGTCAAACTAGGGTATTTTATCCTTCAAAGTATTTTTAAGCAACCCGAGCTTCGCCGAGAGAGGCGTCTAACGCCTACTTCACACCTAATTGAAGATAAGAATCTAATTTAGACCTTATTTACAATTCGTTAAGTACTATATTTGATATATTTTAAAATATTAATGCATTTTTTGTAATGAACTATCACAGGGAGTTTCGATTCGCAGATGTCACCTCCGGTTTTAATATAAGATAGGTGTCTATTCATTATACAGTATTTTTAAAGAGGTCATATTTATTGTGGTCGCAATACCCCTGTGGAAGTTCGGTTATTTTAACTGATATGTTAATGAAATAGCAAAAAGTACTGTATCATTAATAGGTTCTAAATCTAGTCATTATTTTGTATAGATAGATAAGTAGGTGTTCGTCTTAAACTGAAAATCGACTAGAAGAGCGAAACGGTAATCAATTTAGAGTTCGTTCGTAGTAACTTCCGTCGAATAGTCTTCATATACTTCCTAGTGGCCATCGTATTAACTACCGTATTTTTTAGTGTTTTAAGGTTGACAATAAGTTTGTCTCGAGGTAAGCTTAAAGTTCCCATTATCGTTTCGTTTTTACTAGGGTTATGATAACATTGTGTGTAGTATTAGTGTTATTCGGAACCAATCCTCGTTGTTTAATAGTGATGAGTTGATATGAGTTCTGTGACCAAGTTATAGATGGATGGCCTAAGTTGCATAGTGACAAATGGGGTGGACGAAAATATTTTTTCGTCTTCTCTCTTATTCGTTAGTCTTCGATCCTTTTGAAAAATATAATTGAAAATCCTCTGTGGTCTAGTGGTGTTTGGTTTGGTGGTAGGGCTTATTTCAAGTCCGCCAACCTAAGTCTGACACTCAGGTAAGATAGTGGTAGCTAGCTTGCCGTAACAAAAAATTTAAAATTGTTGTGTTCCGGCAGTTAAAGTTAAGATAGCCAGTTCCTTAGTGATGAGGATTCCGGGTGTAGTGCGCTTCCACCTTCGACCTTGTCGTCATTTAACATTAGGTGTGGTGAAGGTATTCCGTTGTGCATAAAAAATGGCTCCACAGTGATTTAAAGGTCATATTTTTTCAACATAGGTATTGAAATCTGGATATTGGATTTGCTAAGCCAACGTGGTACTCTACGTAATTTAGACAACCATCCTCCTTTTCATAGACCAGTGCTTTTCATTTTTCGTTGAAAACTTTATTTCAAAACATTTTATATAGGTAATTAAAGGTGATTGAAGTAATTAACGAATAAAAGAGAAAGACAATCCAAAATGCTTTAGTCTTAAAACCCCGTAGCGTTTAGACCATATAGGTGAAAGTATAGATTGTTGTTCATTTGTTTAAATTAGAAATTAGGCTTCGTATTTCTAATGAAGATGTTTTAACAATATATATAAAAAAAATTGGAAATACTTGATATTATATTCAAAATATGTTTGGCGCACTTTAGGTACCTATAGTTGTTCGGACCCCGTAGTCGATGCGTATTCGATATGGTTATGACGCAGTCGTCAATTTCGCAAATGGTCATCGCGAAAAATTTAGTCACTTTCGCAGAATGTCGTTTTCGCAAATGGTCACTTTCGCAGAATGTCATTTTCGCAACTGGTCACTTTCGCAGAATGTCATTCAATTATTTTTTTCCTAAAATTGTGAGTTGAAAAAAATGTAAATGACATTCTGCGATGCGAAAGTGACGTTTTGCGAAAGTGACCAGTTGCGAAACTGACATTCTGCTAAAGTGACCATTTGCGAAAATGACATTCTGCGAAAGTGACCAAATTTTTCGCGATGACCATTTGCAAAAATGACGATCTGCGTCAAAATCTTTCGATATTGACAGACGTATTTATAATATTTTAATGTTTGATTAATATATTCCCTAGATTTAGAGATGTTTATTGAGAGTATATTGCCGCATTGTAGCGTTTTGAACAATCATACGAAATTTGTTACGCGTTTTATGTATAAAGTTTATATGTTGAGATATTGTTGTAAATTTTGTTCTTTTTGTCAATATATTGATATCTTGGTACGATGTTCATAGTGCCATGTATGGTTACTGTAATTTGTTATGAGAAATTATTTATAACACCATATAGTACCTTTCAGATTTGTAATATTATTGTTTTATGCAGAGTATGTAAGCAATGTGTAGAGATTTTGTTGAATAAATGTCATGTTTTGAGTTCTGTGTTTTTTTTATTATGTAGTTATTGTTTTACCGTTGGCATATTTATTCATCATTATTTTTAGAATGTTCTGAGATGTTTTAGTGTAATGTTCTCTGTAGTTTCGTGATGGGTTATAAAACACAAAGAGCATGTAATCACTAAGGTATCCCATGAAAGTGTACCATAACAGTTAAACTTGTTTACACGGGAAGTCCACCTCCTAGCACCATATAAGGTGTGCAGTACTTATTTGGAAACTTAAGTATGTTTAAATATGAATATAAAATATGAATATGAAATATGAAAGGGTTTTCTATAGTTTGAAAAAATATCTTCAAATCAGAAGTTGAAGTTGCATTCCAGTTAAATTATAACCTCTTACACGGTTTCATTTTTATCAAACCGGAAAATTTTTGAGTTGATAAAGGTTACCTGTATAAGTAGATTTCTAGAAAAAAAAAAACGTACGTTTTATTTTTTTGTTAAAACAAACTTTGTTTTGTCGGTATTTAAGAAGCCCTTTATAGTAGGAAAGGAAAATTTGTATCAACTGGTAATATCGACATTCGACATTGCCATTTTGGCATAGTGTCCGTGAAAGTGGAGTATTTATAGGATATTTTGTGAGAAGGTTTCCGACTTATCCTAGTTAGTTTAATTTAATTTTTATATTTATCCTATTTATTATTGAGGCGGGAATCGACCCTGAATTTTTTTCCTGGATTACAAAGTAGCCTATACGATTGAAGCTGATTGAAACCATTATCCTCCACCGTTCGTAGTGATTTACTTGCTCAATGCAACGTTGGTGACAATGACACAAAAAAAAATTGTGTAGAACGGGCATAATACGGAAACTATGCGACTACAATTTGGACGACAATCATAAAACCGAGATTTCCGGGTTCTTCTCGTAATAAAGTGTTTACAGCGTATTCCGCCGCCAGGGGGCGCGGGTGGGGGCCGGTTGCAGACCCGCGGCAATCCGACGCGCCGTAAACCTTTGTTAATGGCATCATAAACCCTTCACTCGATCACGGGGACGAAACATCCCTGCGACAACACGACGCGACGCCGAGTTCGTGGATAGTGGTTGAAAACGACGGATGGCCTGCGGTAGTAAGTATACATTTAGTTGGGGCAAACTTAGATAAACGAGATTTTTCACCACGTTGCGTCAAGTGTAGGTACTCGTTTACATCAAGGCTACGAGATATCCAACTTGCGAGGAAAACATACCGAAGCCAATGATACGTCCAGGAGTAAAGCTTAGGTAGGTACATATGGCACAGTAATGGTATCTACCATTACCTTGCATAAAGGCTCATCATCATCACACATCAAGATTTATGTCCCTACCATGATTTAACGCGGGACCTTTGGGACATTGCGTTTTGACAGATTTTGTAAAACACGTATCACTTTTTTTTGCAGTTGATTTGTTGTTGTTGTTGTTGATTTTGCAGTTACTTTTTGTTAAGAGCGCGTAGTCTGTACAATAGCGTGTAGTCTGCATAATAGTGTGCTTAAATAAAGACGAAATTTACATTATATCTCTGTAGTGCACTCCGAAGAAGCTTAGTGGTAGTTTTTATTAAAAATTGACACTTTTCTAAAAAAACTCCATTAGACTAGGCCATCCATCAGCTTAAGGCTGTATATCGGCATTTCAAAGAAATTATCCAATGAAGTTATCTAAAGAATGAAAGCATTACTATTGATGTAAACTTTAGTTTTAAGAAGCAAAATTCTTAAATTAGTGCCGTATAGAGAGAAAAACATAATAAATTATCATGTTTTTTTAAAACGAAGACAATCTGTTCAAGTGGAATTTCAAATTTGCTTGTCAGATGTATTTTTTACAAACGTTTCAGCTGTAGGTAACAAATAAGGATACGACTCATATTTATTTTTTCACTTATTGTTTGTGTCAAGGAGTTCCCTATAGAGAGAAAAACTAAAAAAATGATTTTGATTACAGAGAAATAAAATATTAAAAAATGCTCAAATTGTTACACGTTGACAAGCGTTTTTACTGGTATTTACAGAATCTAAAGTCATTTTATATTTTTCTTAGGAAAAATGAGGTATTTGTATAATGTATTGCGTGTTTTGTATATACTTGTATCTATTTAATAATTTAATAGGAATTCTCAAAATTCGCCCTCAATTTTGATCATTTGTATTGAAAATTTAAAAATGGAACGTGATGCGCGTCTACAGCCTTAAGGCTAGAAAATATTGTTAAGCGATATAAAGTACCACAAAGCTTCTTTGGAGTGCACTACAGAGAGATAATTCACAATTTCGTCTTTATTTAAACACTATGATTCTCGTTTCAATGGAATGGCGGCGCTAATGTGCAGACTACGCGCTTAAATAACTTTATATTAACTTTAAAGTTAACATACTTTAGATAAAAGGCTGACTGACTACCTATAATGGGGTACCTAGTCTTATTTTTTTTCATAGTTAAACGTTAAACCATACAAGACAATACTAGAAGTCCTAAAAGCATTTAACTACATAGAAGTTGTCGTACGAATCTCTACAGTCACTAATTTGTACATTAGTTAGGGAGGCGAATAGGGGAATTTTCGGTAATACTCGAGCGTGGCAGTTTAAGATATGAGAGATACCTTGGACCTAATAGAACAACCTTGTAAAGTATTTAGCTCTATATGTAGTGACGCGCGCCTAGGATAGACGATCAGATTAGTAAAAAAAAATCGATAGTCTGAAATACTCGAGCGCGTCAGATTAAGATATTGGGGGTTGATTTTAGTGTTTTATGACTAAATTTAACTAATCTGACGATAAGTCCTTGACGCCGCCGAGTTATAGGGTCGCGAACTTGTAAAAAAAAAACGTTAATCCGGCATTCTCGAGCGCGATTTTTTTTAATTTTATTTTGAAGAATATAATCTAAAACGTACTAAAAATACAAAATCTGCCGGTTTCCGCATGACCGGGAGTGTGGAGGAGCCATTTCGTCTTCCGAAAAACGCGTTGCGGCATATAAGTCGCGAACGATACATTTTACAAAAAAAAAGTTTAAATCACTCTCAGGCACTCAGCAGGAAAGAATTGTGGATGAGGAGCCACAATATGAAAGTTCGAGTGAAGAAGAAGAAGATGAATTGTATTGAGCAAAAATGTAAAGATCATACTTAACAATACAATTATAATCCATTTTTTATATCATTTCATTTTTTTATACAATAAATAATACAATTCGTACTACATTTCATCTACATTTACGTTGGTTGTAACTATCGCTTTATTGTCATTCTTAAATTCCCCGTTCTATCAAGGAGAAAGAAAGGAAAAAAAAAACCAAAAAACCTTTCCGGTCAGATTAAGAGAACACACCAACATTTTTGTCAGATTAAGAAAATATGCTTTCAGGATACCGAGATAAACCTCCCCTATGAAAATCTGACGCGCTCGAGTATTTCAAAAAAACTTTTTTTTTTTGCATTTTCAAAAATTCATCGTAACTTATGGTCACGCCGAAATCGTCAGTTTTTTTAAAGGGAGCTTCCTTGGGGCCTACTTAACACCCCTTCCGAAAATCTGACGCGCTCGAGTAATTTTTTTTTTTTTGCATTTTTGACTACTTTATATGCCTACCCCCACCACGCAAACCGGCAGATTAGTATACCGTTGTTATCAGAGGCACTTGGGGCATACGTAGTATGAATATCTGACGCGCTCGAGAATGCCCAAGTAACTGTTTTTTTTTACATTTTTGAAAAACCGTACACGCCAAACCCACCGCTAAAATGGTTTTTACCATACGAGCTTTTCTTTTCGAAATTATTTTATCTTTCGATTTTGATAGGTCTCGACGGCGCCGTTGAATTACGCCATTTAGCTACCTCGCCTCCCTAACTACATAAAACGACTCGTAAAATTAACACATTTTGGTAATTGTTTCACGAAAGGGTTATATAAGTTTACGAGCGTCGGCAGTTAGCCGCAGTCTCTGTTAATGTTAGGTCACTTCAGATTTTGTGTACAATTTCATTGTCACATAAACTTACTGCTGTAACGTTATATATCGCCTTTACCGTTTTTAGGGGTGGTTCTTTTACAGCAGGCAAAAACATATTTATGAACGTTATGGCATTCCTACTGGGGGTCAAGTCTACTAATGTTTTCGTCAAAATCGTAGCTCAATGGTGTTTGAATGGTAATGCTTTTTGACACAGTTCTTGTTTCTTAAACCCAAAACTGAAACACATTATGTTTCTTAAACCCAAAACGGAAACATACTGTGTCTTGATTTTGGGTTTAAGAAACTAGAACTGTGTCAAAAAGCATTACCATTAGAACACCATTGAACTACGATTTTGACGAAAACATTAGCAGACTCCAGTTCTGCAATGTAATGTGTAATGCTATATATTATACTTTATTAGATAATAAAACTATTCCTCAGAGCTTCATGGGGAAACTCAAAAAGTAAGAATTTGACAATAGGCATGATGAGTATTTTTTTATTTTATATTACATAAATTACCTCTCAAAAAAAGAAACATTGGTAAAAGAATTATTTCGCTAGCATGAAAACTGCCCGAGATATCTCAGTTTGAAATGCATGAAATTGGACTCACCCGAAAACGCTCCATACTAACGGCTACTCAGTTATGATGTCACGCTTGGGTAGTTTGTATGCATTGCGTAGGAAATTTGTTTGGCAGCTATATTAAATATTGTGTTTATCAAAATGGTGTCTTAGACAAATTTGCTATAAATTTTACGGACTAATTAAATGCATTATTTATTTTTTAACACCTTTGCTCGTAAAACTGATGTAATTCCACCGGTTTTAAATATGTAAAGCGGGTCATAAAAAACGCGTGTGTTACCAAAGCAAATAGTTAAGTTATAGTCCATACAAATTCCATAACAGTATTATTTGCCATTTCAAATATGGAACTGATCGCCGCCGCATGACGATTTGTTCCGGATTCGTCATGTTCCTGACTCGTCGTATTCCAGATTCGCCGAATTCCAAATTCGCCGATTTCCTGATTTGTCGTAATACGTACAATCGATAACACTGGCGCTTTACTATTTTTATATAAGTTTAAAATTGCTTGCGAGCCGCGCCTTCGCCAACACGTTGTGCATGTCAGAAAAGGTCTCACAATAAAATAAACTACTGAAATAGACAAATTATCAGTAAAATAAGTGTCAATTTTGTAGTTGTTTTTTTTTTATTACGAACATGCTTCAGATTAATTCATATTTGAACTAAACTGTAATGTAAATTATGCTGTGTTTGTATCTTATAATTAAATAAATGCTTAAATAAATTAATTAAAAAAATGTCATTGACTGTATTCTGACGAATCTGGAATACGTCGAATCTGGAATACGGCGAATCTGGAATACGACGAATCAGGAACCTGACGAATCCGGAACAAATCCGCATGACTCCAGCCAGTAGACAGTGTGCATTCACAGATTGAGTTTATTAAAAAAAAAAACAGTTTATTCGGTAATTTAAAAACTTGGCTGCATGCTCTAGCGTCTTTGCCAACATTTTCACGCAGCCACGGCAGAAAATAATCCTCGCGCCATTTTTCTCAAATTTTCTTTTCTTTGTACTTGTATTGTGAATATCTAAAAATGACAACTTTCAATAATGAAGATGAGCAATATATTACTTCAAGTCCACCGGATATACTAACAGAAGCGCGAACCGCATGCGACAGCTTGCTGCCGTCAATATCCAAGGACAGATACATAACCACGTATGAAAATTTCTTGAAGTGGAAAAACATGAAAAATGCCAAGTTATTTTCCGAAAATGTAGTTTTGGCGTATTTTAATTAACTAGCTAGTAAATATAAGCCTAGCTCGTCGTGGACAACATATTCTATGCTGAAAAGTACCCTCAAGATGAAAAATGGTGTCGATATTAATAATTCTAATTTCACTAACTGTTTCAATAATTAAAAATGAACAAAATATAAAATGTTTTTTTTTTCTGTTTCCTCGTAAATGTGTTAAAAAACGTCGTACGATATACGTGCGTATTGGTTATATAACATGCTCGGCTGAAATTCCGCCTCGCATGTTATAACCATCTTAACGCACTAATATCGTAATGTACTGTTAACAAATTTTATACTTTTTAAATGGACTTGTCCGCCCAACTTTGAAGGGTCATATATAAATAATACGCAATATATAAAACCAAGAGGTAAGCTACTCTAAAAGTTTAATATGTTTACGATTTTTATTAGTATTTCGTTATTTTATTCATAGTCATCATTACTCATCATCCCTAATCGTTCAAACTCAAGACATTTGGGGTTTTTCATAGAACCAATTTCAAAATTCGTAGGAGATGCTTCCTGAAAAAAAATATTTTTTTAGCTACGCTTTCCAATACAATAACACCCTCTATTATAATCGTTTTGTTAAGTAGGTAGGTACTCAGTGTTTTCTCATTATTTCTAATGCCAAACTTCAGTAAGTAGGTGATCAGGAAATCATCGGTGTGTAACTGTTAAGTACCTACACCTGCTAAATAACAATTTTAAAGTAAATAAATATTACTACTCTTATAAAAGAGAAAATCACTCACTCACTCATCACTAAATCTCAGAAACTACAAGTGCTAGGAGCCCCAAATTTTGCATGGGGGCTCCTTTTAGGATATAGGTGCTCGCTAAGACGGGGTTTTGCAATATATGATTTTCAGTAATTTTCCAAAAGACTTTCATGTTGTATGAGGTTTTATCCCAATTTTCACTATTTTACGAAATATTAGTCAAATAAAACGTGGCAAAATCTGGTAAATATCAGATAACGAGACAAGGAATGTGGTATAGAGAAGTGAGTGTGAGAGCCAACATTAGTTGCATCTGGCATGCGTTGAAATGTCACGTTTTTTGTAAGCAGAACAATTCACCAAGCATTCACTAAAGTTTCATCATAATCGGATGTGGATGAATGGTTTAGGAGTGCATAGGTAACAAATAAACATACATAGATTTTCACACAGTCACGGGCAAAAGCTAAACATAGTATAAAACAAAGTCGCTTCCCGCTGTCTGTACACTTCTCTCAAATTATGCATAAAAACGCATTAAAATCGATCCATAAGTTTGGAAACTAGGTTGCCTCAGACAGACAGACACACACACGGCAATTATATTATAACACCCTTTGCGTACGTCGCACAATGTAGATATCCTGTAGTATAATCTAATAACACTGACACCACATTAGCACGGTTTTACATTAGTAACTACATTGCACCCGTGCGAATCCGGGGCGGGCCGCTAGTCTACCCATATAAGTATAACAGCGATTCTTAACCTCGGGTCGCGACCCAAATTCGGGTCGCGAGAGGTATTGGGTTGGGTCGCGGGCCCCCAAACGACTTTAAAAAGTGATAAATTTTTTGTTGCCTGGTGATGAGCGACGACGCGACGAATAAAACTGACTAAAAATCGCACTGCGCGGCAATTTTTTTGTATAAACAAGCAAGATCAGTGGATGAAACTGATTAGAAATCGCGCTGCGCGGCCATTTTTTTCTTTAAACAAGCGAGATTACAAGATTAGTAGATGCAACTGACTAAAAATCGCGCTGCGTGGCCTTTTTTTTCTATAAACAAGCAAGATCACAAAATTAGTAAATGAAACTTGACTTAAAATTGCGCTGCGCGGCCGTTTTTTTGCTATAAACAAACAAATTTACAAGATTAGTAGATAAAATTGACTAAAAATAGCGCTGCGCGGCCATTTTTTTCTATAAACAAGCGAGATGACAAGATTAGTAGATGAAACTGACTAAAAATCGCGCTGCGCGGCCGTTATTTGGCCAACACAGGCAAAATTGAAAATCTTGGAATCGCAGTTAGGGGGCACCCGTAGAAACGTCGCCCAGGGCGCTGGTAGTGCTAAAACCGATTATGAAATTTTGCATACATGTTGTCAGGGGTACAGAAAAAGGACATTTAGTTCCCGAGGGATAGCAAAAAACTGTCCACGCAGACAAGTCGCGACTAGTAAAAAATAAATAACATGTCATTTTAGTACCTGTCACTGCAAAATAAAAAAAATATATTAGGATTAGGGTCGCGGACTTCAAATATATTTCTACTTTGGGTCGCCAGCCAAAAAGGTTAAGAACCACTGGTATAACAGATAAGGATAGTGCCTGCCTATAGGTACTATACTTATTAATTTCGGGAACGAACGACGCGTCAGGAAGGACCTGTTGCTCTGTTGGAGCTTTTCCGAGTTTCCCGACGAAGATGGGGGCAGTACCTAATCGGCAGTATTTTGCCGGCGTCTGGGCGGGAAAGTCGTGTCGCGTCGTCTCGTATCTCTAGATGCTTGGCTTCGTAAATAAATTCGAATGAATATCGCTCTTGAATGATTAGGTATAAGATTTTTTTGAAAAAGAGTTCCTGCTGTGTGCTAAAAGGTGATTAAATTTACTTTTTCTGCATGTTTGTGGGATAAATAACTGAATGTAAATAAAATATGAATAACAAACAAAAAACTTGTAACGATGTGTGTTGAAAACACTAAAACCAAGTTACAAAAATATAATTTTCTTTCTGAAAAGTTGTAAAAAATATATTTCACGCGCTTTATTGCGTTCAGACATTGTGATCTATTAAAATGAATCTGTTCACGGCATCATGTTGCTGCGTCTTCATCCCCGTGCTGTCGAGCTCTGTGCCTTCTGCAGACACAGTATACAAAGTGGGCGTCTTGATGGCATCCCACCTGGACTCCCCCTTTGACCTTGAACGATGCGGCCCAGCGGTGGACTTGGCCCTAGACAAGGTCAACCAGAAGTTTTTGGCGCACCATGGTGTTGAACTTCAGAAAGTGCAGGGCAGGTAAATTATAAACCATTTTAAACAACTTAGACGCTTAGGAATTGGGACACTTTTGTTAGAATCATCTGTACAAAACACCTGTTGTTATTAGTAAATAATGTTACTTAAAATACAGCATAGTTGTTGTGACAACGCACTTCAATGATGTCTACGTGTGTACCTACTTTAGTTTTATCCCGGCGTATATTTTGGCTACAAAATAAGTACCTACACGGACGTCGGGGATGGGTCATTCATTATATCTACCCGAAAATTATTTTTAAGATATTTCAGAATTGCTTTAAACAATTAATTTGATTTGCCTATAGCTTGACGTCCTACTTAATTACGAGTAAAAAATAATATTTAACAGAGTAAACCTCATTAGCTTAGAAATCTAATATATTATATTATACCTATGTTTAAAAGGGTCTTATAAAATCACCCACATTGATTTCTCCTCCCTAATCTCACTTAGTTAGAATGTATTAATTTATCAGTTCTTTAACTCATATGAAATAAATCAAAAGTCAACTATTTGTGAAAATAAATAAATATTAAAAATGATATTTTTAATTATTATTTATATTACATATTTTTTATTTTTTGGCTTACACTATGAACCCGCTTACTATAAATGTCTGACACCTCTTAGGTTGGCTGGAAGAGATCTCTTTAGTCTCTAAGTCCACCTTTGCTCACAATTATCATTATGACTCATGTATCAATTATTATTAGTGCAATAAAGAAGATATAATAAAATTTACACGGAATGCGGGGTTGGGTTATACTTTATTTAGCTTTTTGAATTTTAGTCAACTGTAACCTAGGTGGTTACGGTCAGTAACACCTAGCGCAGTGCCCGACTGATTTCTTGTCAAAAATATGTAAAGACATTTAACAAGTCCAGCTATCTATTGAGAAGAACGGCAATGTAACATGTTTAGTTTTCAAGAAAACCAAAAATTGAATGGTAAATTTGACCCAACTCCATGACACCGGGTTAAGGTTGACTGTAGGTACTCCACCTCACAGGAGACTGCACTGAAAAATCCCAAGGGATAAAAAAACGCGATCAGGGCTGGTTGCTCTCTGTGGTAAGGTAACCCTGGTCTCAAAATGTTTAGAATGTCCTAAAATGATTATTGGACAACGTAGTACTATGTGAATAAAAGTACTACATTGTCCAATAATCATTTTAGGAATGGCGATGATTATTTTTGCCACCTTTGTATATAAGAAAACATTAGAGTAAAAATTAAAATAACTTAACCTAATTACCGTAGAAGCGGATTTATTTGCCCCTAGTTAAGGCATAACGTTTGGCGAACTCCCCGCTTGATCTTAAGCCTCTTAAATCATAGCTATTTTAGGTACACAATCGAAATTACTATATACTTAAGTACCTACTTGAATTTTAGAAATCTTTGTCACAAAATAGAAAGAATGGAAAAGGGTTTTCACCGTCGACAATTCAAATACCATGATATAAAATGTAATAAACTTATTGGGAGGATAAATAATAACGTAAAAACATTGAGAAGAATCCCTTAAATTTTCTATTCATAAAGATTAATAAAATTGTAGCTGACTATAAAGTACTTACGTAAAAATTAAGTGTGATCTTGTTTGACTAGCCGACGATTTAAGAATTTGACTAACTTAATACAGTACCAAAATAGGGGAGTTTAGAGCTTATAAATTCATGATTAATATTATAATGGATGCAATGTCTTGTTCGGTTCACTATTACGTATGCGTCCCACAGTGACAGGTATGCCTGTCTTATTGCCTAAAATAAGTGCCTAAAATTGTGTGGAAAAATTCCAAGAAAATTCTCTGACACAATTCTATCTAATGTGGGGAAAATATACCTACCCATATCGAAGTTTTTCAATTATCTGACTAATCTGATTATCAGAACGAATTTTTTTTGATTCACAATCTATATATATATAAAAAGGAATCCAATTTCGCGTGGTCAAGCCATCACGCGTGAACGGCTGGACCGATTTCGCTAATTCTTTTTTTGTTGTGTTTGTTATTCTCAGGAGATGGTCCTTATGAAAGAAAAAAATTAAGAAAATTGCGCGGAAAATAAGAAAATTTAAGAATACTTAACCACCATATAAAATTATTTTGGACAATATAAACTTTTTTAACATAACCTTATGACGTTTGACATAGAATTGGCTTTGATAACTTTTTGAACATGACTGGAAATCTTAAAACCATTTCGAGGAATAAGCTTTCGGTACAGTGTCTACTAATTAAATTTAAAAATAAGTCTATATTTTTAAAGATATTTATAATATTCAATAAAAAGCTTTAACCTTCAAATGACCTTCATATGACGTCATCACATACAGATCTCCCAGCCATAATAAAAAAAAGAAAAAAGTGCAAAGACAATTTTGACAATGAACTTGGCATTAGGGATGGTGGAAGGTGGAAGTGAAAAAATATCGATATAGGTAATATTTCTCAGAAAAAAATGGGATGAAATGGGACGATGACTAAGTAATGGATTCTAATTTTAAGGTATTGTAAAATATAAAAAAATAGCAAAATAAACCCCTACGCGAAATTTTGGCTCGATTTGACGAATTTTACGATGATTTTTAAGACTCAAAGTTGGAAAAAATCAAAATGCTCCAGTGACAAAATAGTGTCGACTATTAGAATCCATACGTAATTACCAAAAAAATGTTTTGGAAAAATTATTGTAAAAACATCTATCGATATATCAGAGTATTTAATATCGCCTGAAAAATATCGATGAACTTATCTCGTAATTTTTTCCACATCCCTACTATTAAATGTTTGTAAATAGAAATAAAGTATGCACATATTTTCACAATGTTTATTATGTTATCCTGCAAATTTATCAGTCCACAAGCATTCGTTACAATTTCATCCATGTAGCCTACATCCAAAATAGACACAATACATACAATACATTTCGCAATTTGGGTAAATTGGGCGTGTCAGTTTTTACAAAGTTTTTCAGCAGAGTTTCCACTGGTAAGCATTTTTATTATAATTTTATCACCTCAAAAATTATTGCGGCAAATTAAGAAGGTAGGCTAGAACCGTCACAACTGGATTAAATGAATAAAATAGAAGAAATATTAACTATAACTTATTTGTTTACAAACAACCATAAAGTCATTATGACAGTTAATGACACTTGGCCTTTCTTTTTCTATAAGTAGATGGCAAAGGTTTTCTTCTTAAACTTTCATGCCACTAATGACGTCATTGCGGTTGACCGTATCCGCTCGACAAATATATTTATAAAAAAATAAATACGGGACCAAATGTTAAAATATTCAAATTAGTTTCTTAAATTGGCCTAATCTGTAGTAAAAAAATATTAAAAAAAATACCTTTTATTTTTTAACCATAGCCAATTGAAAGAATGCGTGCTGCAAATATCGACAAAGAGGATGTAAAAACACTACATGTCGTTTAAAACAGATGCTTCGGTCGGAGTTATTTTATTGATGAAATAGGTACATGTAAAATAATTAATTTATTATTTCTTACAAAAAGGATCTAAGAAAACTGAATTTCTTAGTGCTTATCACGGTTAGTTCAAAGTCATCACGCCTAATATTAAATTTGTAAGTTTGGATAGACTAACATACACGTTACTAACATAACAAGTGATATATACTTGGTTATAAAGCTGTTGGGTTATAAAATAAACGGGAACGGAAACGGGAACGGAAACGGAAACGGGAACGGGAACGGTAGGTACCTACTAATATCTCTGAACCCAACTTTTCATGAATTATACCAATTCGAATTCAATATTCATAACTAAGACAGGACAACGTCTGTCGGGTCAGCTAGTTTCAAATAAAAGGTACCTAATACACCTTTAGATATTTTGGTGTTTATGAAAAGTGTCTTACATGATGACTTTAGGCCGTTCCTAAAATTAAAATGAACGTTAACCTTTTCATTTACAGGCTATAGGTATTACCTATATTAGGTTGGTCTGATTGCTAACACTAACTTTGAAACCCACACAAGAAGTCACTACCATAAACTGCTAGATTTATAATTCTATTAAGTATAATTTAATATGAGTTTGAAGCGTTTTAAATAGGGTTTGTTTTAAATACCTACATATTTTACCAAAACTCTGCTTTGTTGGTGTGAGCCACAGAACAACTGGTGGAGAAACAATTTTTTCTTTGTTGTGTGAGCCGTCTGGAAGGTTTTTGTTACTTTACAATATGAATGGCAAAAAAGCATTTAAGACATTGACTTGCCACAAATGAAAATAACGTTAGAGACACTATCACTTTTCTATTGCTTTTACTCGTTAAGTAACCTGAGTAAGCTCTTTATAGCTTGTCAAATAATCATAACCGACAGAAAGTGCGGTCATGTAAAAAGTAGATGTATGTAACTTACCAAATTTAGGCGCATGTAGTGAAAACTTCTTAGCCCTAAACAAATTCACCTGCCATTTCGATAGTCCTTTACGATTCCCACTTAATATATCCCTGCCATTTGAGTAGGTAAGTGCGGACATACCTGCCGAAAGTACAGATAGAGCCGAAAACGTTGTACAGGTGTCCCAAAACTTTGCAACACGAAGGGAAAGTAGCTACCTTAGATATTGAAGGTACGAAATTTTAGTGAAAGAAGACTTCATTTTGATTTTAAAAATAATTGGTAGGTACTGCATTCAAAACTTTTTGAAAAATCCTGCCTTAAACAGGAATCGAACCCACCAAAAAAGCAAAAAAATATTTTGTATATTTTTACGATACTCATCGAAATTGTTACTCATAAGGATTATTCAGCATCTAAAACAAAAGAAAGACCATCTAATTTAATATTTAAATTATAAATTTTTACGGATTGTATCCATTTGTATCGAATCGTATGCGATTTTTTTAGAAATTTCAGTTCCATTTCGTTTTAAAAACAAAATGAAGTCTTGTATCAGTAAAATTTTCTATTTTCAATATTTAAGGTTCCCTCCGTGTAGCAAAGTTTTGGGACACCCTGTATAATAATGTTGAATATACGCACGGAGTGCTTTTGAAGCAACCCTTTATGACACTTTTATAAGACGTAACAACATGGCGTAAATATACCACTACTATAACCAAAACTTCAGCGGCCGAACTGTCGGTTGGTTAATTTTGTTCGCTGGTGTGGTGTAGCTATAGAGCTACATTGAACAGCATGAATTAATTAAGTGCTGTAGATATAGATCTACAGAACATTTATTTGATTGAATCAGGCGTCACTTGGCGGAAGTCCCAAACCATTTTGAAAAAAGAAATATATGTAGCTTACTTCCGCAAACAATATATGCAAGATGCACCGCCCGCCCGCCAACTCGGTGTTGGTTTACGCACGATCTAACTCCTGAGGATGCTCCGGGTTAGGGCGAAACACGTGTAGAGTAGCCTAATTGGTGAAGGTGCAAGGTGTGTTGCTGTCTTGCTAAATGCAGGTTTGTGCACTGATATTATGTGGTGTGCATGTGCATATTTTTGCGGGCGGGCGGGCGGTGCATCTTGCATAATAATATATTGTTTGCGGAAGTATTAAGCTACAGATATTTCTTTTTTCAAAAAAAAATACAGAACATTTCATTAATTCATAAGCTTTATTAAGTTGGAACTATCTCTTTCATAAAAAAAATAAGTGTCATCATCTGGTACTCCAAATGACAAGACATATAATAATATAATTGATGTCTATAATTGCGGCTGTTAGAGTTAGAAATACATTGTTTGTCAGTCTTGGTAGTCAAGTGTTCTCTTGCAGCTACCCATCGTGCTCTGGCGCAATAGCTCCGGGTTTGGCGGCAGACATGCACTTCAAGGATGACGTGGTGGCGTTCGTGGGTCCCGCTTGCGCCTTCGCCCTAGAACCGGTCGCCAGGCTGGCGGCCTATTGGAACACGCCCATCATCACTGGCATGGGTGACCAGGTAAGGGAATACTACTTACCTAATTAACATTATAGAGGTTAATTTTTGGACCCCTTTACAAATTTTGTGAGGTCATTCTAATAACAGCAGTACTTACAATAAAATTATTAATTTATGAAGTAATTTTTTTAATACATTTTTCAAAACTTTTCCCTACACAAATTGAAATAGTTGTCACTGTTTGCGCATCGCACAGGTCGACCCGTGCTAACCCCCTTCCCGCCACCCGCCTTCCCCCGCTCGCGTCCCGTGCGCGAGGGTGAGCCAGCGTGCCTAGATATTTAGGATATAAAAAGTGGCTGAAAACTGTGAATTTAAAAAGAAATCATTCATAATTAATTATCTCACCTATTTTTTTATTACTTCTTTGAACTTATTTTTGATTTTGTAAAGGGGTCTCAAAATTACCCTGTATACATGTGAAAGTTTGTAAAGTCTGTCCATCCTTACTTGTCTTATATGGTAAACAATCTTCACCCAACTCTTTATTGAAATAATCATTTATAAAATAAAACAAACGGTTTTGCACACATAGATTACGAAATAAATTGTTAATAAATTAACAATAATTTCATAAACTTAGTAACATATTTTTAAATAAAGATTTAAGTTTAAAAAACGTATGACAACTGTCAGAAACTGTTTACTAAATAAGACAAGTAAGGATGAACAGACTTTTTATGTGTATGTTTAAAATAAAAAATAATCAAATTTCAATTTATGCGAGGAGCTTGGTGGCGCAGTGGTTTGCGATTGCAGACGTTAAGCAACTTTCGCAACGGTCGGTCATGGGATGGCTGACCAAAAATTAATTATCTCTAATTACTCCGTGCTTCGGAAGCACGTTAAGCCGTTGGTCAAGACTCCATTTGCAATCGCTAACACCCTATCCGCATTGGGCAACCTTCCACCCATAAGGAAGACATGTGCCCCAGCAGTGTCGACATGAAAAATGGCTAATCTCGAATTTATCCTCTTGATCAGTTGGATGAATCAGTCAGTGGTTCACGAAGATAAATAAATGACGAGTATGAAATATCACTTTTCTACGAGATAAACTTACAAGAAATTCGTCAAGGGCTACTTTTCTCTTCCTGTTTTGTTTCGTACAGAGATAGTCAAATTGAAGAATACCCTCAACATATAAAGTGTGTTTCCACCACAATAGTTAACCAAAGATGATACAAGGAAAATTATAATAACTAAAAATATCCGATAACACGTGGCAAAAAATAATGTTTTCATCTCTCCAGCACGAAAAGGACGCTTTAGGCGCGTAAAAACTCGCAGCAAAATCGGTTTAGGCTGCGATTTTTTAATTTCTAACACTATCTTTTGAAATAATTAAGAAAAAGAAAAACCTCCTTCAAAAAACCTGAAACAAAACAGCTTCAAAATTAAATACCTCTAAAAAAGCGAGAAACTTCAAAAAACCTGAAACAAAAACAGCTTCAAAATTCACTGACATGAAAATTTTTTTTTTTATTTAACTGGACTGGCTGTCTGTATGATTTGACAGCTAAGTTTTTGTGCCTATTTGAAACGCCTCTAGCGTGCGTCTAAAGAACTAATTTTGACGTACAATATGAAAATGGTTGCCGTGATGGTCTCTCCAGACTTCAAACTTTAGTACCATGTACGCACGCTATGCTCACGCTACGTCCTACAGCGCCAAAATGGCGGAAATCAAATAGGCACAAAAACAGTTTGACATAAGCCTGTCCAGTGTAAATATATGCAGGTCAGTGTTCAAAATTAAATACCTCTAAAAAAGCGAGAAATAATATTCAAATCATTAGTTACGCATAACATTATTAATAAAACACGTCTATTGAAGTCGGGTGGGGCTGGAAGACAACTTATTTTTTTTATATTTCTAAAAGCCCTCTATACCCTTTCAAACAAAAAAGAATCATCTAAATCGGTACATAAACAAAGATGTTATGTTCGAAAATCCGTGAAAACACATGTGATGGCAAGCTAAATAATTGTCATTTTTCAAAATTTTCGCTGCGCTGGAAAGCGTGAAAAAGAGAGGTTAACATTATACCATAGACATAGAAAATTTTTCGCTACGCTCAAGTAGACGGACAATGGTTCCAGTGGAATATTAACTTTATGCATTATACGGACACGGTCTTTGAAAAAAAGTGACAAAGAATCAAGTGACATGTGCCAACATTTTTTACAGAGACATGTTGTTCTTTGGCATTCTATTTCTGTGGTTAAAAAAGAAAGAGGACAAGAAAGAGCTTCTTCTTCTTATTTTTAGTTTGGCAATCTACTCTCCTCTTTAAGGAGTAATTTTTGCCAGTGTCAAGTGTTGAATAGTTCAGTGGTAGATTGTTTCAGTTTAAAAATGCGGGTGCATCGCATTCCAATGCTGTTTGGAGCATTTGGCACCAAGTATTTAAAGACAGTTTACTCGGTAAGCACTGCCGAGGTAGCCACCACTACAATAAAAGTCTCAGCTTCACACAACCAAGATCGCACCTATTTCCATTAACCCACTTATTGTTCAGTTGCGTAGACACTTGTACCGCAAAACGGCACCAATTTTAGGACACAATATCCACTATGAATCAATTTGCGAATAATTAAAATAGTCACTGAACCGAACTCGACAAAATGGCTCCAAAAACTCCAAGGAAGAGACTTGTAAAATTAATAGGCGCGAAAAGAATAGTTAGATAGCTTTATGTTGTTGGACATGACATATGGATTTAAAAGTAAATAAAATAAAATACACGGATGTACCAAGGAGTTTTAACAAGGATTGTTGAAAAAGAAGGTTGATGGTTCGAAATAAAGAGCAGATATGGACGAAATGAGGTCGCATTTATGCAATAAAAATAAAATAATTAAGTATTTAATAAAAAAACTTTAATGAAATATAATAAGTAATAACAAATTAGTGTTTTAAGGTTGTAAATAAATAAATAAATAGGATATTGATAAATAAGATAAGAAAAGCACATGTAAAACAAAACGGCGGGAATCTATTTTACTCCATGAATAATTTTTTTTTCTGCATAGGTTCGATCGAACTATTTTTGTGATAATATTACAAAAAAAATTAGTGTGTCCAGCGATGAAGATAGTTAGTTGTTTAACTCCAAAAGAGTTGAAGGAACAAGTTTCTAATGCTGAATTTAGCTTTTTACCAGGAAAATCACGTGAAAATAACTGTTCTTACCTATAACACTTTTCTCGCTGGTAGAGGTGAAAAGTTGTGTTTAACACGAGACCAAAGTTTTGTTCTGCCTCGTGCCTTTAAATCACGAACTAGCGAAGTAGTCTAGAATTTGAATCACGAGCGTAGCGAGCACTGACGTCTATTATATAAAGTACGCTGTCTAATGGACGTCAAAGAGAATGTAAATCACTACGTTTTAATGGACGTCAGTGGTAGCGAGTGATTCTAATATAGACTCATAGACATAGAAAAATTTCGCTACGCTCAAGTAGACGGACAATGATGCGAGTGAGAAACCGATTCTCACGGCTTATTCGATGTGCGAGAAAGAGTTAAAAGAAAATGACAGCAGAACCTAGTTTGACTTCATTTATCGTCTGTTATCATCTTGGTGAAAAGCGTCCACACGATTATTTTGTAATTTTGACTGCGATCTGATCGGTTTGGCTCATAAAGCTATATAAATCAATAATGGTGTCGTGTTCTGTACTGAATTGTAATGTTACTTACGACAACAACCCAAATAAACACTCATTTCACAGGTAAATAAGATTGTACAAGTACCATTTTCATATTTCATATTTTAGTTGAATATATTCCTAAACACACTAAGTAATACACTAATATCATGCTATTAACCGCCTATTTTCTAAATAAAGGCTGATTTCTAAACATTATGTGTTAGATAAAAAGATATTATATCCGTGAATTTGAGAAAATAAGGCGTAGAGATTGATCAAAAATTATTATATTATCGATACTCATGTCGATGATTTCCAATATAACCTTATTTGTCTTTGTGAACACTGATAGCTTTATCTAAAGCTGCTTTTAACCGACAGTTTTCAAATGGTAAATTATACCTTAAGCACTAATTTAACAATATTTCCAGGTTTCCTGTAAATCCAGTGATTAAGTTACTGGATAAATGTCATAAATAGAATAGGCTGGGAGCCTCAAGGAGACTAGTAAGAAATTGTACAAATATACAAATACAAATATATTTATTTCCAAAAAACATAATTACAAGGCATAAGTTATCTAGCCTCCACACTAGGCTAAGCCTGTCCTGTGGAGGTTAGGGGTCGTTTACCATTTACACATTTTGATGTCGGCACATTTATTTTACAAACAAATAATTATTTCAATTTTATGTACGTAAAGGAAGCGCTGTAGTAGATGAAGTGAAATATGGTGTGGTGTGTGTTACTTGACAATTTTTAGCAAGTTCTCTGTTTCGACACAGGCTCGTCCGTTGTCAAGGTGAGAGGAGACAATATCTGTCAACAAGGTCACAGCATCCTCGCTCAATTTTCCCTTTTGGAAGCCGAACTGTTTTTCCGATATAAGACTGTTTGACTCCAGAAAACTAACCAATCTCTTATTTACAATGCGCTCCAGTAACTTTGAGATGTTATTCAAGAGAGAGATGGGACGATAGTTGCCAGGATCGCCCTTAGGGCCACCTTTATGTATGGGAATAACGACTGCTGTTTTCCATGCCATGGGGAAGGTTCCTGTTTCAATACTGAGGTTGAAAATATCTGAAAGAGGTTGTGCTATTGTTGGTCCTATCGCTTTGAGTAACCGGTTACCAATGTTATCTATACCTGGAGAGCTGTTCCCGTCCGACTGCTGTATGAATTATTTAAATAAAATTGTTCAAAATCTTGTTTGTGTTTTCTTTATTAGAGCAATAATACATTATGGTTATCGACAATCTAAAATGGACTTCAGGGCATCCCTAAAGTTCACGCACACGTTTACAAATTTTCACACACTGGCTCATGTCACTTTTGGTGTCGCAGCCAAGCGAACTCTGTTCCTCTATTCCAGTGGAATATTAACTTTATGTATAGACTACTGAAAACAAAGAGTAGACTACTGAGCACAAAGAGTAGACTACTGAGCACAAAGAGTAGACTACTGGGTACTCGCAGCACAAATTGACTTTGGTCATTTGTATAACAAATAACTATTTCCCACTTGTTCTAGTGTGTAGTTCCACTGTAGAAATAATAAGACTTTTTTCTCATTAGTGCTACCACAAAGCACTAAACCAGTTGGGATATCAACCTTTCTATTGTCTAATTTAAAAATCTATCGCAATCGCTTTCAGGATGTAACACATTGAAGCTTTTTTTTGGGACAAATAACGCTTTAGGATATTGACCGCAGTCGGATAGAAAATTCACCTCTTCTAACTTTAAAAACATAGGTTTATTCCGAATAGAATAGATTATAAAACAGGTTTCTGTTTTATCACAGAAAATTAGAAAAGTTTGGGTCAGCGATAAAAGTTGTGCGAAATGTTAATTTAAGTAAATAAATTGTTATTCCGTAAGTTAAGCTTATACAGAGAGAATTATTATCCTAACTAACTAATAATTTAAATGCAAAAGTACCTAAGCTTCTTTGTTATGCTTTCACGCAATCATCATGAAATTTTACATTCACGTTGTCAAGGGTACAGAAAATGAAATAGGATACTTTTCATTCGGCTCAAAGAAAGAAAATACAAAAGAAAACAATAATCATATAAGACACTATGGTATCAAATCAAAATATAACAAGATAGTATTGCACATTGCATTGCCTTGTTATATCGCAGCTACATGAATAAAGGAAAACTCGTTGCATTTCAAATATCCGTAATACAACGAACCACCACGTTCTACGAGTACCATTATACGGCTACGGACTACGACGAGCGCTACGGGATCGTAAAAATGTGTAGATGCTACGGCGTAGCAGAGGCCCTTTCAGTCATCATCATTTTTACTGGATTGTAAAAGCATAATAAAACAGAATTAGTAGTTAGATTTTATATATTAAGATTTAACACAAATACAGTGTGAATTTTGTGTATAAAACTCGTATAATAGACTATACACGCTTAATTATTGAATCATCGGCTGTTACATAATTAGTCTTTTCATAGAATATCTTTTCGGAGGGTAATTTAATAAATTAAGCAAGTATGCAGACATGTGTTAGCTTCGTGAAAGGTTGTAACGTATCAATTTATTAAGCTTATTAACCTTTACTCTATAGCGCAGGAAGAAAGCTTGGAAAAATATTTTTACCTGGCTATGTGATGTGTTCATATTAGTTAGTATATTTACTTGTTTAGTGCTCTTTCTTTGAAACTTGTAGTAATAAAACTGGACTTATAGAGAAGTAGAATAGCCCAAGTAACAAAATTTGGTACTATAAAAGTTTTGAGAACGCTTTAGGTAGACGTGCTAATTAGTTTCATGATAAGCACTATAATGGTATTGTAAACCTTTACAGAACCCCAAATAGGCCCTAGTTTTATCACAGATTTTTTCTATAAACATTAGATAAAGGCTATCACGGTAATAAATCAGCTCTGTAATTGAAAACCAAAACATGTTTATAGTGCTATTTTGCACCGTTAATGACTTTAGTGATCTTTTTATTTTATCACACTTGTTCGCCATTTTGTTCGTGTTGTGCTCATGTCATCGTGAGTCACTGACAAGAACCTTATATTCATATTCTATGACACTGGACATTCTACTACTGAAGGATGGTTGGGGATGAGGTCATTCACCTTTGCAGATATCTTTTATCCCTCTCACACTGTGACTGGAATTGCCATGCTAAGTACAAAATATCCCAATCCATAGTCAATTTACCCAGGTCATGTACAAAAATTAATTAGATTTTCTAAATAAATGTAAATATCGGCACACTTTAAATTAGTTACATGATGTAAAAATTTATTAGTACATGCCAAAGTAATTATTTAGAGGACAGATGAGTCCATTTTGTTATTACAATATTTTACGTTTAACAGTAATTTCTCCATATTTCATAAGGTACCAAATAAAAATAAGGTGGCATCACTGATGGAATTGTCTTTGATTTGACATGTCACTAATGTCAATGATTTTCCACCGCATCTCACGTTTATGTACAAAAATATAAAATTATTTAAATAAAATTCGCGTTACAAAGCATGTGTTGCATTGTGCAAAATTGCAAAAGTGTTTCAAAACCAAATTCTAACATTATATTTCACAAGTAAGTGTTTTTTTAAGTATTTTCAGCATTCAATTTTTCCTTCTCAGAAATCTGAATTTTAGCAGATTTCAAAGATTGTTTCCGATCTAATTCGGAAATATTATAGAAGTTAATTATAATTCCACCTTAATTACGTATTTTTTATTTCAATATAATAAATATAATATGTACAAATCTGTATTCATTTTCGACACATAAGAAGCTTTAGAAATATTATCTGCATATCGCAGGGTGACCATAATCACAGCAGAACTTTTGAATAAGAAAGAAAGATTTGGATGAAAAATTTACGTTTATCCTACCTAACATTACATTTTATGTTTTTATGCCACATTTAACTTTGAGAGCGGAATTTTTTTGTATTCTTAACAGAGAGAAAAAATGTAATGTAAACTAAAATATTATCTTACGGAGTTGAGTTAAACAATTTAGATCAGTTTCAGCTAAGAATCGGACCTACCTAACTTACTACCTTACTACTATACTAGTTATTATGGTCTTTGACACCCATTGTTTATTCGTAGTAACAAAATAAAAATTAATCTTATTTTATTTTTCAGATTCCGAAACGATGAGGAAAAGAAACAATTATAGTATATCCCAATTACCATTAGAGGGAAATTATTTTCAACGGCCAAAATAATGCAGTTTTGACATTTTATATTGCAACTTTTTTTAATACAATGACTAATAATGAGACTTAATTTTCTTTTTCACACAACCGAAAATTCTAAAACTTTTTTCTATTACTAAGGGAGCTTATTCCTGCCTATAAAAACATTCAGCCAATTTGTTTTTTTGGACATTCCTCATTGTACAAAATAAAAATACACGTGACTTTAGGGTGGAAGGGCAGGTGTGTATACTGCCCGGCATATATATTGGCAAGAGAAAGAAAGGGACAAAAGATGCGCAGTAGCCATAAACACTAAGTTTATGGCTACTGCGCATCTTTTGTCTCTTTCATTTTCTTGCCAATATATATGCCGGCATCTGTACCTAAGTCTTAAACCTCACCACGTATCTCCATGTTTTGACTTTTAACCAGCCGGACCGTACAGGACCAAAGGGTCAAGTTTGCTATTATCGTGACTAACGCCGTAATCGTGTTTCAATGGTGTTTGGATGGTAATGCTTTTTGAGACACAATTCTTGTTTTTGTAAACCCAAAATTGAAACACATTATTTTCCTAAAAATCCAAACCCGTTAGACACTGTGTCTCAGTTTTGGGTTTAAGAATCAAGAACTGTGTTAAAAAGCATTACCGTTCAAACACCATTGAAACACGATTATATGATGTTAACAATAGCAGACTTGACCCCCAGTGTGACCACCATTCCAAAACAGTATCGTCCATCCGGAGAGGAGCCAACCGAAAATAATCATTAAGTAAATATTTTGTGTTGCGCGCCGCCGCTGGCCAAAAGGGGGGTTTGAATGAATATATAGAAAGGTTATAATATGGTTGGTCAAGAGTAGTAATAATCCTATAAATGCAGTAATATTCTAAATGCGAATGTTTGTACGTTTAGAGATACCCAAACATACAAACTTTGGCACTAACTAACATCTAAACTATTCTAAACATTCAAATGTTTAGAATCTAAACACTTTTGAATGTTTGGATTGGTCGTCCAAAAAACTTACGCCGTAGGCATAAGTTGATAGTCTGTAGTAAGTACCTATTTGTAGTGACTGTCCTACGAATGGACAACATTGTTGTCACCCTAATGAAAGAGATGGAAAATATCGTTGACGTCATTCAAGGTTATTTTTTCGTTCTTCAAGCCCCAAAAGGTGACGCAATGTCCAGAGTCATATATAAGGTTCTTGGTCACTGACGTCTAAACTAATAAGTTCCAAGTTCATTCACCACTGCCATAGTAGAATCTACTGCTCTCAGCGCCTCATTTTTAAATCGGCACAATAAATTGCTGTCATTTCATGACAGTAGCCTGTCCAGCGTACTTGTATAATGGAGGTTAGTGGTAAAGTTTGTTTATCCTCACTTGTCTTATTTGGTAAACAATCTACACCCAACTCTTTATTGAAATAATCATTTATAAGACACAACAAATGGTTTTACAAACATATATTGCGATAGAAATTGTTAATAATTAATAACAATTTAATAATGTTACGTTTACTAACTTATTTTTAAATAGCTGTTTACTAAACAAGACATAAGTAAGGATAAACAGACTATAGTCCCGCAATACAATGGGTAGGTATGAAATAATATTTGTTATTGTTTTTGTTCAATATAAAAAGCATTATGAGTTTGTTCATTATCTAATTAGTGGCGTTTGCTAGGTTAAAAAGTTATAACTCCCTCTTATACAAAAATTCAAGATGGCTCCCCTTTTCAAAATGAGCTTAGGGTTCAAGTTCAGAAGGTTCATCCCTTGACCAAACGCCATATATTGCACTTTAATGTCGTGAGCACGCCACTAAAATATCTATCATGCCGTGAAAAGTTATACTAGTCTGCTAAGCAAAATTATGAAAAAAAATATTTTCATTCTATGTTGATATGTGACGTAAACAAAATATACTTATATATTTTTTCATATTTGATGTGTTCCATTCCTGGATTAGGTAGGCAATTTTTCAAAAAATCTTTTTATATTTTGAAAATCAAAATGAAGTCTTCTTCCAATATTTCCTGCCTTCAATATTTAACTTTTTGGGACACCCTGTATGTACACTGTTGAATAATCTAATCCGTGTAATCTGGATAATTTCGGCCATTGCTCAATGTTTCACGTATAAATCCATTTTTATTCCCATTTTTTTGTTGTCTAGCTGGAATATGACATTTCACATATTCGTTTATTTAAACAATGAAAATGTGTACGATGTTACGTATTGTTAGAAAAAGTATTGTGTAAGTCGTAACATCTTTTTATATCTTTTTACTTTTAGGTTTTAATCTTGGATGTCAGGAAAAGAATCATTTTCTCAGTTTTTCATAAACGTGTTTCTGTTAACGGACAAAAGTGTAAAAGGTGTATAATATAGCGAGTTTCAGCAAACTAAAATTTTCTTGGAAAACTTAATGACGACACGCGCCATGGCCACCGAGCGAACACTTCCCAATTTCAATTTTAAATAGCACCACACTATTTGGCGTTGTCAGCTCTGCAATTGGCTTTGGTTAAAAAATAAAAGGTATTTTTTTTATATTTTTTTACTACAGATTAGGCCAATTTATGAAACTAATTTGAATATTTTAAGATTTGGTCCCGTATTTATTTTTTTATAAATTTATTTGTCGAGCGCATATGGTCAACCGGAATGACGTCATTAGTGGCATGAAAGTTTAAGAAGGAAAACCTTTGCCATCTACTTATAGAAAAAGAACGGCCAAGTGTCATTACCTGTCATAATGACTTTATGGTTGTTTGTAAACAAATAAGTTATAGTTAATATTTCTTCTATTTTATTCATTTAATCCAGTTGTGACGGTTCTAACCTACCTTCTTAATTTGCCGCAATAATTTTTGAGGTGGTAAAATTATAATAAAAATGCTTACCAGTGGAAACTCAGCTGAAAAACTTTGTAAAAATTGACACGCCCAATCTACCCAAATTGCGAAATGTATTGTATGTATTGTGTCTATTTTGGATGTAGGCTACATGGATGGAATTGTAACGATTGCTTGTGGACTGATAAATTTGCAGGATAACATAATAAACATTGTGAAAATATGTGCATACTTTATTTCTATTTACAAACATTTAATAGTAGGGATGTGGAAAAAATTACGAGATAAGTTCATCGATATACTATGATATATCGATAGATGTTTTTACAATAATTTTTCCAAAACATTTTTTTTTGTAATTACGTATGGATTCTAATAGTCGACACTATTTTGTCACTGGAGCATTTTGATTTTTTCCTACTTTTGAGTCTTTAAAATCATCGTAAAATTCGTCAAATCGAGCCAAAATTTCGCGTAGGGGTTTATTTTGCTATTTTTTATGTTTTACAATACCTTAAAATTAGAATCCATTACTTAGTCATCATCCCATTTCATCTCATTTTTTTCTGAAAAATATTACCTATATCGATATTTTTTCACTTCCACCTTCCACCATCCCTAATGCCAAGTTCATTGTCAAAATTGTCTTTGCCCTTTTTTCTTTTTTTTTATAATGGCTGGGGGATCCGTATGTGATGACGTCATTTGAAGGTCATTTGAAGGTTAAAGCTTTTTATTGAATATTATAAATATCTTTAAAAATATAGAATTATTTTTAAATTTAATTAGTAGACACTGTACCGAAAGCTTATTCCTCGAAATGGTTTTGAGATTTCCAGTCACGTTCAAAAAGTTATCAAAGCCAATTCTGTGAATATTGTGGGTTCAACCGAATGGCTAAGGAAAATTTCATTCGTTTGATATTGTTGCTTGTTTCATAGGTCCAACATAGCACCTACCTATATCTTCTATTATTTTAATGGAACAGAATATATATATAAAATTGATAAAAAGTGATATTTGGAGTAAATCGCGAACCTCTGAAAGGTCATTAGACTATCTAAAAAATAGGTATAGGTATTTTAAAATTATTTATACAGAACTGACAGTGAGTTCTAACTTGTTCGTTCCTATGAAATTCATATGAAGTTACAAAACAACAACAACAAATTTCTGATTGACGATTGCGCAATCATCATTATAAAAGAGATTGGAAAATAATTCGAATCTTTTAAATGGTTTCCTCCAACTTTCAATCGGATATTATTATTATGTAATGAATTCAAATTCACTTAAGGATTCAATTTCACGAATCCCCTTTACAATTATTTAGGTAGGTACATCGTATTTTTCCATATTATTGTTTTCAGATTAAACGTTTTCAACTTTGTTTGATCCTTTAAAAAGAAAGTACCAAGTATTTAGAATCGCGTTACGGGCTTTTATTTTGAAACAACTCTAGCAGCTTGTTGGGTTTAATTATTTCTATCTTATATAGTGACAGTTCTACAGAAAAAGTACTAATTTATTACAAAAGGAAATTATTTGTCATTACTTACACAAAGTACTTAAAAAAAATTTACAAGCAATCAGTAAACAATTTATTGTTATTGACTACTAAACGCAAATCCGTGGTTCGCGTGCCTAACTAAAGACGTTAATTAAAACGTTTAAGAGATCGCTTTCAAGGTCTGACAGAGGTTTAAGGACATGACCATTTCGTTAGGGCTGCACTGAATAAAGTCGTAAATTTCACATAATCACCATGACAATAAAGCGACCAACAACCTGTATATAAAACGCTCTGTCATAAATCAAGGGAAGGACAAAATTATTTGTTAGCGTTTAGGGGTAGGTACTGTACATTATATAGAGAAAATAATAAATTGTATAATTTTCCAGAAACAATTTAATAGTACCTTATTGCAAAGGCAGCGAAATGGGCAATTGCTTTTCTTAAAAAAATGCAAGGAAATAAAAAAGGGCCCTTACATAATAAATTTAATTAATATTAAAAGTTATATTGCTCATGTCAGGTTTAAAACGTAGTGATTATTTCCTCTATGGCGCTCACGCGCCATAGAGGAAATAATCACTACGTTTTACGTGGTTAATTCATCCAAGCGTTTTACACGCGCCGGGAAGTGATTTAGGTTTTTCAGTCTACGTAAATATGATACTTCGCGTGTTCTTTATTCAAAAGTAACGACAATATTTCTGAGCATGTTTAAGAAAGATGACTTTTTATATCATTAAGATATCTCTATGGTCTTGTACGTTGCAAGTGTCTATTCACAGTGTTCCAAATGGTTATATTGCTCTATCTACAGATAGAGCATACGCCTACTAGATTATTTAAATTGTTATGTACGGTACGAGTACATTATTATGAGTTAATGTTGAAGTTCTTGGATGATGCGGTTTACGAAAGTACACTATACACGTGCTGAGGGCCGTTAACTTTGGGTTTCTAAACAATAAATAGATAATCTAAGCAGTCCAAGAAGACCCCCTACTCAAATGGCAAACATTCTATACTTTTGAACGCTACGCTTAGGTACTTTTAAAACTTAATAACGGGCAATAGACGATTAAATCTCATGTCGCAAACTTAAGTAATTCACATAGACTTTGATGTACTGTATCACTGACATGATTTTTTTTTTATTTAACTGGACTGGCTGTCTGTATGATTTGACAGCTAAGTTTTTGTGCCTATTTGAAACGCCACTAGCTTGCGTCTAAAGAACTAATGTTGACGTAAAATATGAAAATGGTTGCCGTGATGGTCTCTCCAGACTTCAAACTTTAGTACAATGGCGTGTAGTAAAATGGCGGAAATCAAATAGGCACAAAAACAGTTTGACATAAGCCTGTCCAGTGTAAATATATGCAGGTCAGTGTACTGTATGCAATTGACAAGCTTACGGCACGTAATTTTATAGAAGTACTGCATATTTTAAAGCTTTAATAGCGTAGCGTTCAAACGCATAGAATGTTGGTCATTTGAGTAGGGGGCCAGGTTCAGTAAATCAGTAACAACCCTAGGTTGTACCTCCGTCAACTAATTACTGCGTTTAGTTGCAGAGTACCCGACCACTTTGAACTTTACGTTTCATTTCGAAATAAACGCTTTTGATGTCGACTATAAAGGTACAAGGTAAACCCTGTTAAGGTGTCTTTAAATGGAACTACAATTTCAAAATTATTAGTAGATACCTATTGGTTTGTTTAGATTAGATTAATGATGGATGTGAAATGGAAATAATTAACATATTATTATTCCTGTTGAATAGGTAAATAAGATAATATACCGAAATAGAAACCTTCTCTAAATCAATCTTCTGTAATTTCCATCAAGTACAATTTGTAAGCTGTTTATGTTGAAAATATGAAATCTTCTAAGAGCTATCACAAATTTAAGACCCAAGAAGTACCTACTGTTTTTAATATACAATTTAGCTGAATAAGGCAGAGCAGAAGAGCAAAAAAAAAACGAATATTTTTCTTTTGTAATTTTTTTCTTCAGCACACGATTATCCGCAGCGCCGCCGTCTTTTAAAAAGCTTATATTTTTCTTTCAATCAGAACGAATGCGAGTTTCCTAAACATTCAATTTCATTTTCTATTTCATGTTTAAGAATGAGTTTTCTTGAGAGATAGGTAAACGTTAAACGCAAAACGCGTTTAAGTATGAAGCAATCCATTGTAAATCACGAATTTATCGACATTTCGAATGGAGAATGTATTAAATGAGCTGTGTTAATACATTGAAAAATACATTTATATCCATACACTATCGAATCATGATTTACTTGTGCAACCATTCGGAAGCTCTACGCAGATTGATTTAAATTGCAGAGCTTTTAAAGGTCATGGGATCAAGTTTAATCAGTGGTAGCCAACGTGTACAGTAGGCCCATGCCTTCTGTATTTATATTGTAACACTAATGGCCGCCCACGACTTTGTGGGGTTTTGTCATTTATAACTCAGCTTCTAGGTGGCGTATCAGATGAAACATACCAGAATATCAGACTTTTTAGTTTGAATTGTTTGGGTTCTATTGCTCTTATACTCGTAAAGACCCATATTAAATAAAATATCTCCTTTGTAAAGACATCCGCCAGTTAGTATTTTATTATATGTAAAGATTCGTTCGTGTTACCAATCTTCAGTACTATACTAATTCTTTGTCCAATCTTACGTCTGGAGTATATATTCGTAAGATCGTTGAGCAATATTGTCATATACTTGGAGTAGTATACTGTACCACTCTTTGCCTTATCTGTTAATTATTTTGAAACAGTACTAAAGTGCTCAACATTTTCATGGGTCGACTGTTTAAGAAGGTATAGGTATTTGAAGAAAAATAAATAACTGTAGGTATAGTAGTCATTGCCAAAAGCAAGCTTTGCCAAACAAAGTTGCCATGCCAAACAAAGTAACTTATAAGTATAAATTTATATTTTTTTGTAATATTTAAATTTGAATGAGTATGCTAAACTTATTTTCACCTCTCCAACATGAAACTCACCTCAGTAGTCTATATTAAAATTACTCGCGTTCGTCTTGTGTTAAACATACTTTTCACCTGTAGCAGCGAGAAAAGTGTTATAGGTAAGAACAGTTATTTTCACCTGACTTTCCTGATAAAAAGCTAAATTCAGCATTAAAAACTTGTTCTCTCAACTCTTGGAGTTACACAACTACTTAATTGCTGAACTCACAATTTTTTTGTAATAAATCACAAAAATAGTTCGATCAAACCACAAAACATACAACAAACATTGTGGAACAACCTATGCTGAAAAAAATTATTCATAGAATAAAGAGTAAATTAGATTCCCGTCATTTTGTTTTACGTTGTGCTTTCTTTTATTTGTTAAAATTCCATCTTATTTATATAATTACATTCATAAAACATTTGTTATTATATTTAATTACATAAGTGTTTTTTCTTATTTTATATTTATTTCATACATGCGATCTCATTTCGTCCATACTCTTTATTTCGAACCATCAACCTCCTTTTTCAATAAATCCTTCTTAAAAACTCCGTGTATTTTTTTTTACTTTTTAATCCGTGTATGACATCATAAAGATATCTCACATAGGTATCAATTTTACAAGTTGTAACATCCTTGTCAGTCTATTTATTTTATTACCTATTTCCAAATGTGGTGTTAGCACTGACATCAAAAATTTTTTATATGCAGGTCAGTGGATGTTAGACATTAAAACAGCACTTTGCCCAAGTAATATAATAAGTCTATGACTTTGCCTCACGTTCGCAGCAAAAGTCGATTTTGTTGCGAATTTTTACGCACCAAAAGCGCCCTTTTCGTGCTGGAGAGGTGAAAATGAAAACAATGACCATAAAATTATTATCGCATACGACATTACTTTCATGTTAAGGTTTGGAGTTTACATATTTTAATACTCATATTTAGTAGCTATAATTCACCGTGTTTCGTACTGTTCTCGTATTTCAATAATCATGATTACTTACTTACTCACCTAATTAAATTAAAATGTTCTTAGTAGGTACAATAGCTTTAATAACGCTATTTGTTTCAGCAATTTCTGAAAGTAAGGCGTGAAAAATAGAACCTATTTCTGAAATAATCAGCGGTAAAATAGCAAAGCCTTAAAATCAAGGTTTAGCCAACGAACTCGTGTCAGTATCCTTGGACGGAGATTGTTCAGATATATGACACTGACATTTTCATACACTTTGCCGAGCAAACGTAGCTCTCTAACAATGAAAACTCAAAATAGATACATAACCTTATAGGTATGTAATTTCAGTAACATGTGGCCCTTTTGTCTATTATTTGTCGACTTTGTTCTTTAAACTTCGATAATAATTATTCCGTTTTCAAAAGGTATCGTTAAGACTGAGAGGCGCGGTCCGGGTAACAGAGAGGGGGTAACAGGGGACATGACCCCCCCCCCCCAAATCGTACACGTCACTTAGAAAAAGCTTCTGAAAATTTACAGGAAAGCAATTGTATTATTATTAGAAACCCCCCCCCCCCCTTCCCAAAATTTCCACAGCGCCTGAGACTGACTGACATGACAAAAAATTTAAAACTTGCACAATAGGAAAAACCTTTGTCATTTTAAGCCACAAAATACGGTGTGTATTAAAGGGTTAATTATTGAATCATTAATTAAGTAACTAGGTACTCTATTCTAATAATTTCAAACCACATCCGTTTACCACCGTACTCGGCACTCCCACGCCATCCGATTCCATTACTCCGGATAGAGTTATTTGCGCATTCCGAGCTTTGGTCAAGGGTACAAACAAATCAGTGTGAAAGGCGAACTTGGCATTGAAGCGGATTAGATGGGAACCCAATGAGGCGCGCGGATCGTCTGCCGCAGGCTGATTGCGCACGTGGCGATTGGAGCGGCTGCCGATTACAGCTAACATTTGTGACCAAGTGCCCATTTAACTTGTGAGTGTGTTGAGTGAATTGAAATCGAGTAACAAAGCGATTACTTTAGAAAATACCTGAGAGATTTTCAGTCTCTTTTACTTTTGTTTTTAAATAGGCTTTAAATGTTTAGAAAAATCTAAGAGAAAAATGTATCGACTTTCGTCTATGCAATAAAACTCGACAGCCACTTTTCTATTCGTTCGCTAATATTAAGCTTAAAAATAAGCAATTAAATGATCAAGTCACACGTCGCATGTTTATGTAAATCACAGACATTGTTGTATTGTATGGTATTGACAATCTTACGACACGTAATTTTGGAGTTTATGGCTTGTTTTTAATTTTTAAGTTAGCGAACGAATAGAAAAGTGGACATTTGAGTAGGGGGCTGGTATTCCCAAGATCTCAGAAGACACAAATCGGTAAAATAGTGATGGAAATACTTAGAGTTAAAGCCTGGTAGAGGCTTTTTTGATTTCCCAAGGGCACTTCGTTGATTCTCGACACACTTAACAAAAAAATCTCAACGAGCTTACGTGCGTATCTTCTAAGAAAAGCCCGTAAAAGGATTTTTTTGTAGGGCTATTAAAGTAATATTGTGCGACGTGATAATAGGTCACAGTAAAATGCTTTTTGTTGCAGCCTCCTTCGGAAGGCGAGTTGGCCGCACCTGCGAGCATGGTCAGCCGGATGCATCGATTAAGAAACTTACGTAAAGGAATTAAGGTACAAATTACTTGTTGCTTGAGTTTTAAGCTCATTCTGCGTTGGAAAAGACTTTAACTTATGTATTCTGTGACTTTAATTCATTTTCAGTAGCATTACTATTTACTTATTATGAGGAAATATTTTTATTTTACACCTTTTATGGGTTCCGTACCAAAATGGTAAAAAGGAAACCTTATGGTGTGACTCAGTCTGTCTGTCTGTCACAGCTGGATATCTCGAGAACTACTAATGGTATCAACTTGAAATTTGGAATAGTTTAAGATGACATTTGCCCAACTATTTTGCAAATAAGAAATAAATAAAAAAATAAATATCTTTTTTACAGCAGGGCCTGAAAAGGGGTCATAAAAATTTGAAGTGGGGCATCATATGAAAGCACCGTTTGCACATTTTCAAACCGTTTTTTTTAAGTTGCATAGTTTTCGACTTATGGTGAAAAATGTAAAAAAAAATACCGTTCCCCCCTTATCTCCGAAGTTTGCAAAGAGAAAAATCTGAAATAATTCTAAAGTCTGTCCATCCTTACTTGTCTTATATGGTAAACAATCTTCACCCAACTCTTTATTGAAATAATCATTTATAAAATAAAACAAATGGTTTTCCACACATAGATTACGAAATAAAAGGTTAATAAATTAACAATAATTTCATAAACTTACTAACATATTTTTAAATAACGATTTAAGTTTAAAAGACGTATGACAACTGTCAAAAACTGTTTACTAAATAAGACAAGTAAGGATGAACAGACTTTATGTGATAGCAGTTTGTATAAAGATTACAGGAAAAATAAAACGATGTCTCAGTATAGCACACTTTTTAGAAATTATCAAATTTCTAAAAAAGTTTACATTAGTTCCACTATCAGTCAAGAGATGGCGCTGACCTAAAACTGCAATACTAATTTTATTATTCTACTCTACAGAGTATATAAACATAAAATATAAACAGTGTGGTTTAATGGTGCAATTATGATGGTACGGAACCCTCGGTGCGCGAGTCCGACTCGCTCTTGACCGGTTTTATTTTATTTGAGATTTTTGCGTTCACAAAGATTATTTCTATAAATATAACATTAGTGACTTGGTTACTCACTTGAAAGAGCATCGGACCGGACTTGCAAAGGTCGCGCGTTCGAGTCCCGCCTCAGAAAATGATATGGTGGCGATGCTGTTGGCGAGTCGATTTTTTCTAATAGGTACTATCTGCGAGACCACAACATTAGCAACCATGTAGATCAAGTTTTATTCTAACTTTTTAACAGTCTCGAATTCCAATTTCGCGAAAGCGCCTTCCATTAATAGGGTATATACTTACTTACCTAGATGCTACCTACAGGATGTTCCTATTACCAAGTTTTTATTGTTTTCTGTGGTATAAAGATTATTCTTTATATGGTTTGAATGTGGAGCTACTATTTCAATCACAGAATATAAAGACTGTGCATTCTATACAGAATCATTAATTTAGGGAGTTTGCAGGCTTATTATATAACAAACACTCGCGATAAGCGGACGATGTTTGTCCCACTCCGTGACAGACTTCTAACTCGCGAATAAGGTTCATTACCAAGTATCAAGTACGAACGACGAATTGCGTCCTTCCTTTTTAACACGTTTTATGTAATAGGCCTACTGGTTTGGCCTGATATTGCCAGTAGGTACGTAGTAGTGTGCGTGCATCCGCGGTTTGTTCTGTAGCTCTACTATGAGTTAATGCAAACTGTTTCAGCTAATGTACGTAAACTATCGGATATACTGCTTACAGCCAATGAGAGTGAAAGAAAGAAAACGATCGTTTGCATTAACTCATCGGGCCCACAGACCTATATCGAGATATAGGTCTGTGGTAGGGCCACTGAACTGCTCAAATTTTGTGCTTCTAAGACTACGATCCACCAAAATTTATATTAAAATATTAATTTTAACCTGTATTGTCGTAGCCGACGACGCTGTTCAACGATAAGGGCAAGTACCCAACGTTGACGCGGATGTCGTACTGCCAGTGCCGGCTGCCCACCGTGTTCATGAGCGTGTTCGAGCGGTTCGGCTGGGCGCACGTCGCGCTGCTGCTCGACAAATCTGACTTGTTCTCTCTTACTGTCGGTAAGTCACAATCAAATTGTACGAGGGTGGTTTGATAAGTCCATGACTTTGTAAAGAAGAAACATCGTTTTTCGCCATATTTTGTTTTATTTCTCTACATAATCTTTTTGTAGCTCTGCGTATTAAGTCCTCCTCTTTAACCCTTTATTTTTTTTTCATCGCCTGAAAACCCTTTCGGCGCCAGGCGTCTACTTATCAATTCAATTTCTCATCTCCGACTACTTCTCAATGTAACAACTTCGCAGTTAGCCAACCTAGCAATTTTCCTACTTCGCATACAGTCTACTCTCAAAGCGACTACTTCGAAGACTCGCGACTACTTGTCAAATAATAAATTAAGTACATTAAGCGTCAAATTTATTAAATATTTCCAATATTCGGGTTATTCCCGAAGGTCCACGACTCTTGTCCTATTTTTCCCACCCGGTGTGGTAACTGAAATGAGGGCTCATTTCAGACACCACCTTTTGCCTTGATGGAAATCTTTGCCCGCCAAGATATTTATTGGTAGGACAAAAAAATCTCAGTGGGCTAAATCTAGAGAATAGGAAGGATTCTTAACTTCATTCGATTTTGATGTCATGAGTGCCACCGAGAGGGTCGACAGGGTCATTAAGAAAAGTTAGAAGACGCTTGAGCTTTTTGTTTCCAAAATATTTCTTTTGCCAAATTTGAAAAAATAAATAGTGTAAAGATTCCTAAGGAGTTTCTTTTTAAGGTACAAAAATAAATTATGAAAAAAAATATTTCTTTTCAAAGTTATGGAGTAGCTTTTGGTAGGTATGGTAAAAGCCAGGTTTCCATTAATTCCAACACAGGTCCGTGGCGTTATGTTTTTCGTTTTTAAACTTCTGTGCCTGTGAGTTTGCACAGCTACGTTTACCATACTCGATAGTGATTGTAGTAAGCGTTTTTGTCATTCAATTAAGTACAGTCGCTATCATAATACGCCTACTGCTTAGGGTTATAAATCTCTTCGGGACAAATTATTTTATACTTTTTAGTCCGTTTTTATAGTTACTTATTTCAAATAAATGAAGGTGCATAAAATCTACTATAACAATAACTTGATTAACTATTGTGTTAGAAAATAAATGTAATTATTTCCGAAACTAAATAAATATTTCCCTAATGTCATAACTTCCTGTAACTTTACTTTACTTGTTATTTGGGGCGCCAATAAATTCAATTTCAACATCGTGACTCGAATTACCAAGAAAATTATGGCTTGGTTTTATATTTTGTTGCTTTAATCTGAGTGATTATAACTTTGAGTCTTTTGAGAAAGCGTTGAATAGTTTTAACAGAGTTTTAAGATGGAATCCTTTTGTTGCTGAAAGGCTGTAATAAGGAAATAATTTGAGTGATGTTTTAGACGAATTGCTTAAATTAAATGTATTGTTTAATTTCAAATTGCGCATCAAGTTTTACATCAAAGAATTTCTGTCACTTTTGTTTACCCGATTTAATTGAATTACCTTGGACTTTTTATTTCCAAAGGTTAGGGTATATTCATTAAGTATGTGTACATTGTCAAGTATTCAAACAGGTAAGAGTTTGGAGTGGGGTCTTCGTAAAAAAGGGATACTCAAGGCAGTGCGCGAACTGGACGGAAATGAGCGGGAGTCGTGCGAAACACTGCTGCGGGATGTGAGCATGTACGCTCGAGGTATGTGTGTACTGTGTAACTAGATAATTTAAGGAAAGGGATTGAAAATGAAGGCATGTGAAGGGCTTTTTAATGAGTGCAAGCGAGAAAGAAAGTGTCCGTGCAGTTTGTGTAAGCGCGAGGCAAAGAGAAGCACCGCCGCAGCCGCTATCTTCAATTCCTTTCTACAAGACAAAGATCAGTCTCTCATTAAAAAAATAGTGTTGAGAAAGTATGAAGCAAAAAGTGTTCAATTTATGAAGAGTTCTAATGATGTCGACACTAGTTGTGTCGAGGCGTCTGTCGAGGTTTCCTTGCTTAGTTAAGCGAGGTTTTCTCAGTATACGATTTGCAAAGTTTATGGTAATGCTTTTTCCTTCCTACTATTCAGTTTCTTCTACAAAAGTAAAGTAAGAAAGGATAAAGTAGGATTATTTCTGGATGAAAAATCTTTGAAACTATCATGGAGTCTTTTAAGCATTGCCTTCACCTCGTTACTTGTATTTCTACTAAATATAAAAAACTCATTAGACAAATAACCCATGAATACTATTTTACATATTTTGTGCTTTGATGAAGGAAACTCGTAATTTGTATGGAGAGGAAATGTATGAAAGCAGAAAGGCAAAATAACTTGTAGGTATAATAATATCTGTGAATGTCGGGACCGCAAAATGATAAAAGGGAACACTTGGCCTGTGATTATTTACTGATGTGGTCGCTTTCATATCTGCCTTCTCCTATAATTTGTAAGTCTCGTAAAAACATCTAGTAGTTTCCTATAATAATGACGATCCAAACGTATAGCTGAATTGCGAAATCATCCCTTAGCACATGAGTAAAGATACTTTTCTTTACTCATGTGCCCTTAGTGCCTACACAAAGTAAGTAGTGGCGGCGCTCCGGTGCCTAAATAGGCCCCTTTCGAGCAATAAGTTACAGTGTACGCATACAAGATTTACCTTTTGAAAAAGTTATTTATTTTTGCATTTTAGTGGCTCCCTGCGGTTATATCTAACCATAATATGATTTATTGCTAGTAAAGTAAATAAAACCAGTCAAGAGCGAGTCGGACTCGCGCACCGAGGGTTCCGTACCATCATAATAAATACACTGCAGAGGTCAGCGCCATCTCTTGCCCGATAGTGAAACTAATGTTAACTTTTTTTAGAAATTTGATAATTTCTAAAAAAGTATGCTATATTGAGACTTCGTTTTATTTTTCCTGTAATCTTTATACAAACTGCTATCACATAGAATTATTTCAGATTTTTCTCTTTGCAAACTTCGGAGATAAGGGGGGGGGGGAACGGTATTTTTTTTACATTTTTCAGCATAAGTCGAAAACTATGCAACTTAAAAAAAAAGGGATTGAAAATGTGCAAACGGTGCTCTTTCATATGATACTCCACATGCCCTAGTAGCCCCACTTCAAAATTTTATGACCCCTTTTCAGTCCCTGTTGTAAAAAAGATATTATTTTTTTATTTCTTTCTTATTTGCAAAATAGTTGGACAAATGTCATCTTAAACTATTCCAAATTTCAAATTGATATCATTAGTAGTTCTCGAGATATCCAACTGTGACAGACAGACTGAGTCACACCATGAGGGTTCCTTTTTTAACATTTTGGTACGGAACCCTAAAAACACGATCTACAAAATTAATATCAGTGTGCAAGTAGGTAACACATAAGTTATTTTTTATCCCAGGAAAACGCGCACGAGGCAAAAGGTAGTTTTGAATAAAATTATTTTTGTAGAAAGAGTGAAATTATATAGGGTATTTTCTAGCGAAATAAAAATTGAGTTTCTAATGATAGTTTTGTTTGAGATAGAATTAGGCTTCCATTAAGGTGCCAATTTTTACAAATATTCTTCGTAAAGTGGCGTTAATTAGAAAGGTAGTTTGGAAGTTATTCAACTAACTAAAAAAATTGGATCGAAATTTACTCTATTAAGTATTCCTTTAATTGCGAAGCTTACTTTTTGTCCAATTTTGCGTAAACGATTGTCCCAAAGGAATAAATTAGGCTGAATTGCGAAAGATCGTTTGATTGCCCTCTAATCAGTATGAGGCAAGTTGCTTTTTGTAGTACAAATAGAGATGAAAACTGTCAGAAAAGATTCCACTTCTAGGGAAGTATTCCTGAAAACTTCCATAACTTTGGAAATTAAAAAAATATTTTTTAGCTTACGATTAGGTACAGTATGAGGCATATATCTTGAAAATTTTTCGACGGAGTGGGGATAAGTTCACGCATGTGCTCTTGTGAGCGACCAATAGCGCGCGCCCCTCTCCCGCCGCCCGCGTACCTCACGCGCGATATATGCCTCGTACTGTGCCTACAATAATTTCATTTACATTGAGATAAAATATTAGATAAGTAAGTACCGTGAAGTGAAACCCGCCATCTTTGGCCGCTTTTTGCAAATAAATAGGCTGTAACTTTGAAAAAATGTAAGACAATGACTAGTTTTTTTTTTTATTTGAAAATGGCGAAATTTATGAGTTTTAATTACTTACCAAAAATTTTTTTTCATAGTCGAACAAAGTTATTTCATCTTCCTACCAATATTTGCCACTGTTGCTTATAGCTCTTGAATAGTTTAGTATATAGAATTAAAAATAGTAACACAGTTATTAAGGTTCAACGTATACCCAGTTTTACTAAGTCAATAAATCTATTTTGCAAACTTCCAAAGTTGCTGGTAATTTTGGAAGTTATTAAGAATATTTCCGGAAGTATTCCTGAAATATTCCAAAGTTTCGTAAACGTTCCGAAGGTACAAAGATCAATCATGATATTTTTTCCGCAGTGGTCATACTGAGCGTCCGGGGTCCCCTGGTTCGCGAGTTTCTGCTCGCAGCCCATTCCCTGGGCATGACACGCGGGGACTGGGCGTTTTTGGACGTAGAAATATTCCAGGTAAGTTTTAATTAACGATTCAATTCTAAGTAATAGGCTAAACCAGTAGTGTAACGTTTCTTTATCTGAGAAATAAGGCGTGTACAACTCTGTCAAAAATGGTTGGTAAGCTTAGTAACTTTTGGGGTAAATAGGTTTTTGTTTGTGATGTGATACACCAAGAGCAGTAGGTTAAAATAAAAAGTGTGTGAACACAAGTAACACCACACAAACTACACCAAGAAAATATAAAAAAATGTTTTTTTGATTTTATTACGTTTGCTGTTTTAAGATTTAAAGTGTAATAATAATAAGTAATACTATTGTGAGTAGCATGTGTGAAGTTTTTTTTAGTTGCTACCTACCAATTTTGTTATAAACTTATTTTACGATTTTAACGTACCTAATTAGATGGAAGAAAAAAATCCATTGCACTACTATGCACTACATAAAAGTTGGATTAAGTGCCGAACTGTCTTAGCACTCGGAAACTTAACTAAGTCAAACTATCAATGTGTCACCGAGTTTCCGTTCATTTACGATGACTTCTCAGATAAAGTCTTCTTGCGAATATGCATTCAGCTATCATGTCCAGAGAGTTGCAAAGTCCGAGCCACTTGCTATTGGAAACTTCAATAACATTTATTTATTACACTTGAAGCAATGCATAATAATACATAGTGCTCTTCACATATTGAAGTAGCGTTTGAATTCGGCCGATGTCTTGTTGTTGAAAAAATATAACTAGTTAACATAAAAGTTACGTAGGTACTTAGGGATACTTATAACTAGGGCCTGAATAAATATGTAAATACATATTTTTAATTCAAGTGGTTTTCGTTCTTAATTTTTTTATATTTTCTTCATTAAATTATGATAGATCAAGAAAACTAATTTATAATAGTAGTGTCGATTGACATAAGACTATACTTAATTTTAGCATTCTGTTCTTGTCTTTTCGATACGGAAAGCAAAGGATACAAACTTAAAAGTTTTGTCCTGTCAATTTAATTAAGTCGTGCTTCACCGAATTAGTCTCTACTTTTTAAATTGATAGCATAAGAGGTAAGTACGTTGTTAGTCAGTTCTCTCCCGTATAATGATTATTATGAAATCTTGTTCTACTTTTAAATAATATTCATTTTATCAAATAATGTAATGTAATTTCCTCACAAAGTTGAAATTTTATGTCTTAATTATGACAAATTGCTAATTGGTGCTAACATACTTGTGTAAATGAATTAAGTACTAAGTTTCCTTTATTATTTACGTAGGCTTTCCATTTGAAGTGGTAAGTACTCGAAATGAATAATTGTTCAAAGGTTCAGTTGGTGTATTTAAACGCGTAAATTACATAATGGAAAGTAGATAATACTGAGTATTTGATATTTTATTCAAGCTTTTATTTAAATGGATGGATCTTTAAAGGGAAGCCGTATTTTAGTACAGTGAGTTCTTTACGAATATTAGTTGGTTAGTTAATGGAGTATTAAATTAGTAGTACAACACAAAATGTTATTTAATAATTATCATTAATTACGTCCTTAAAGCGACCATAAAAATATTTACACTGCAAGGTGTTAGGAAATAGCCTTATATAGCCGAATATGGTAAATAGAGACCATCAAACTGATTTTTTTTTACTATAGGACCAAGTCCAAGACTCGCGCACTAAGGGTTCCGTACCAAAAAACGGCAAAAATACGTTTGTTGTTTGGGAGCCCCCTTAAATATTAATTTTATTCTGTTTTTAGTATTTGTATATATAGCGGCAACAAAAATACATCATCTGTGAAAATTCCAACTGTCTACCTGTTCTGTTGTCGTTATTAATATCGAGCAAAAAACGGAAAAAAAATCACGTTTGTTGTATGGGAACCCCCTTAAATATTACTTTTATTATGTTTTTAGTATTTGTTGTTATAGCGGCAACAGAAATACATCATCTGTGAAAATTTCAAATTTCTAGCTATCACGGTCCATGAGATACAGCCTGGTGACAGACAGACAGACAGACAGTCAGACAGACAGACAGACGGACAGCGGAGTCTCAGTAATAGGGCCCCGTTTTTACCCTTTGGGTACGGAACCCTAAAAACGATGAAGTCGTCAAGGTAGTTCATACAAAATCATAGCTTTTAACCGACTTCTTTCAGGATTACTTAAAACCTAAGTACCTACTAAACCGATTAGTATGAAAAATAAATGAAACCTTTTAGAGCATATACGCTTTTGAATAAATAAAACCGGTCAAGAGCGAGTCGGACTCGCGCACCGAGGGTTCCGTACAATCATAAATATATTTGGATATGTTACTTTAGTACAGTCTTTAAAAAAGTAGGATAAACGGCGGACAGGTGGAAAGGCGAACAGGCGGACAGTTAATTTACAAATCTTAACCACAGCTGCTTATGGTGACTGAAAAACGTTTCAGCCACTCCACATTGCAAACTGTTTATATTACTAAGTAGGAACTTATTCTTCGTTTATTCGTACGGCAAATAGTAGGTAATTATATTAGAACCAGCCACCAATTATTATTGTAGTATTAGGTTGCGGCATCTCTTGACCGATAGTGGAACTATTTTATTAGGTCAGCGCCATCTGTTGACTGGTAGTGAAACTAAAGAATTTTTGTTTGTTTTTTGAATTTCTAAAAATGTGTGTTTTTTTGAGACATCGTTTTATTTTTCCTGTAATCTTTATATAAACTACTATCACATAGAATCAGATTTTTCTCTTTGCAAACTTCGGAGATAAGGGGGGGGGGGAACCACATGCCCTAGTCACCTCACTTAAAATTTTTAAGACCCCTTTTCAGTCCCTGTTGTAAAAAAAATATGATATTTTTTTATTTCTTTCTTATTTGCAAAATAGTTGGGCAAATGTCATCTTAAACTATTCCAAATTTGAAGTTGATATCATTAGTAGTTCTCGAGATATCCAGCTGTGACAGACAGACAGACAGACAGACTGAGTCACACCATAAGGGTTCCTTTTTTACCATTTTGGTACGGAACCCTAAAAAAGAATTTTGAAAATCGGTTCACAATCTAGGAACATAGTCATACATACACAAAAAAATCAGCGAAATTGATAATCTCCTCATTTTTTGAAGTCTGTTAAAATCCGATCTCGTTAGAAAACAATCTTGTAATTCTTTTCAATAGCCTTCCTGGTTATCTGAAAAGAGAAAATAAAACGGAATGGATCCTTAGCATCACGTGTATTTTATTCGGCCCGTACCTAAAACTTTCCTTAATGGTTACTATTACGCGTTTGTTGTGAAATGTTATCCTACACGTGGAATTCAGAACAGGGAAAGTTAAATTAAAAAGGACCTTTTTTACATATTTCTTCATACGCCCCAGCGCGTTCTATTCAAGGCTTAGATTGTTTTTGTGCCAAAATACCTTCGATCAAGAATACCCTAGATGTCCGGTCAGAGTCTCAAAAATGGTATCTCAAAATAGCGTCCTACTCACAAACTGGGTGCTCTTATTTTGAACAAAGTAAGTGATAAAAGATGTGATTTTGTACAAAATAAGATTATTTTGTACAAAACAAGTGATACAATATGTGAGTTTGTACAAAATAAGAGGAGATAATGTACAAAATAAGCGCCATGTTTGTAAGTGGGACGCTATCTCGAGGTGCCATTTTTGCGTGCTGTTTTAGTTCGTGAAGCGTTATCAAGGGTAATTTAATTATTCTTGATCAAAGCAAAATATACAGGGTTATTTGTAAAACACCAACAACCTCGCAGGAGAAGATTAACAACATCATAAACAACAACATTTGTTCTATGACTTTTATCATAACTCAATACATTCACCAAAAAATAATTTTCAAGTTTTTATTGTACTGTTCGACACTTTTTACGTCTATGGATGGCGGCGCGGCGGGCGGGTCGCGCGCACCAGGTGCTCCGCGCGCCGCGCTTAAAGTTATGAACATACGAACGGTAAATTAAAATAATATTTTTTTCTGTATGAAAGTAAAGTCTAACGAATTATCAAAAGTCGTAGCAAAAATGTTGTTGTTTATGATGTTGGTAATCTACTACTGCGAGGTTGTTGGTGTTTTACAAATAACCCTGTATACAATGTCACTATAGAAAAAAAGTTACTAAAACTTTTTCTTACTTTATATATTTTTGAAAAACATAGTAGCAGGTAGTAGCAGGTAGTAGTAGGTAGTAGTAGTAGTAATTTTGAACAAAATACGAATTCGTAATGTCAAAATTCCATCCCCTAAAAATCTAACCCTCATATCTATAGACGAGTAACTAGACTTGAGTAAAACTTGCAATTTTCAAATGCTTCTAATATTATATTCACGTGCATTTATTGTAGGTATAATTAATTTTATAGTTTTAGTGCAGTTTTGGTGCATTTAAGATTAATACTATCAATTGCATGTGAATAAAATATAAGAGCATTTAAAAATTGCAAGTTTTACTCAAGTCATTCTACTTAATCGATCGTCTATAGCAGCGGTTCCCAAATTCTTTTGGCTACGGAACCCTTTTTGGTTCAGCCTTTTTTAGCGGAACCCTAGCTCAAGTAAGAAGTACACTAACTGTAACATTGTTTTTTTACGTTCACGTGGTTGTGGATGACAGAATGGTGTGTTTTCACGCTTAAGATTTGGAAATCACGGCTCAGTTTTTAATAGTATCACACGAGTGTTTTAATCCTAGTTATGTGTAGTTTCATACACTACTTCATCTACACTCATACAATTTGGGATTTAACCTACTACTTAAATAAAAGATCAAAGTTAAAAGAGAGAGACTTTGCTGATACTACCTTGATATACCTAAGAGTCACTTCCGTGCTGCATCTAAAATGTCGGGCGGAGTCAAATTTTAGTCACATTTACTGCTATCAGATATTTTAAAGCAAGAATTAAAAAAAAAACCTACGAAGTTCATAACCTACAACAAAAAGTGAAAATTGAAATCATAACCTTTGCACCACAGACTAAAGATATTACAATAAGCCCATACGCGCCAATAAATTAAAAAGTAAAACTGTGCTGTAAAAATTTAAAAAGTTATTTTATGATGCAGTTGACTGCACTGTAATGAGTTTTTTTTTAATTTCGAAAATAAAGTACGTGTTTATACAATCTTTTTTGAAATTATATTTGGAACATTACGTTGTGAGTGTAGATAAAAATATTTATTTAGTTGGAACAAAATATATTTACTTACTTATTTCTTGAATTTTCGCGGAACTGCTGAGAGCCTCTTACGGAAAGCCAGAGTTCCGCGAAACACCATTCGAGAACGGCTGGTCTATAGATACGAGGGTAAAAGTATTGTTCTACAGGGCGGGTACTGGGGCGAGACCGGCTGGGCGGCGGGGGACGAGCGCGACGCCGCCGCCCGCGCAGCTTACGAGGCGCTCCTGAGGGTCTCCCTCAAGCTGCCCACTGGGGACCGCTTCGATGACTTCGCCGATGCGGTGAAGGCGAGGGCGAAACATCATTACAATTACACATTCTCGGATGGCGAAGAGGTTTGTTGAGAATCTAGTAAACAAAAGTCTAAAACAATACTGACATTCAATTTTAAACTTACAAAGTTATTTTTTGTTTTATGGAACCTAATCACCCCAAATCGATAAATTATAGCTATAAAAATTTTGCGAAATAAGTAAATTGTTTTAAATTTTGAAAAACCCCGGGCGATTTCTTCACTCTAAGTTCCCTTAGATTTGGCGAAAGTCACTTGAGAAATTGCTAGTCCTCGTTCACTGACATGAAAAATTTTTTTTCTTTCCTCGTTGCATACCCACAATATACGGTCTAAAATACGTTCCATTTATCTTTAAAAATATTATAAGTATCTACTCAAAAGTTTTCTAATATTGAATATGTATTTTACTGACACTTAATTTACGTTGAACTTTATAATAACTTACTAGTTATCTATTTAGTTTTAAGTTGCTCTGTTCATAATGAAACTGTTACAGGTAGTACATTGCTTTGAGTAGGTATTGTCTTTGAGATTGCCCTTGTCGTCCAACCTTTGTTCGCAGGATACCATAACCTCATTGTTGCGATGCGACTATAATATAGTGATTGCAACAATGAGGTTATATAGGTCTATGTAATATTATATAGGTCAGCTTCCTTAAGGTAGCTTCCGACAAAATTTATCTTATGAAAAGCTTGTCTTTAAATACTTTGTAAATAACTTTGTTATTAATTACTAAACTTACATCATTTAACTTGTAAGTTTTATTCCGTATTTAAAGCAATTTTAGGGAGTTTAAAAATATAAAATATTACATCAGCTGTGTCTTAAATAATACTGTATTTGGTAAACTTAATTTTCTTGCTAGGCCCGTTATAAGCGGGTTGGGTATATTTAGTTTTGGCATCGTTATAATGGGTTTATTCATGGAACGACAAGTAATAATTTGTTGAATTTCTTTTTAACTCATTTGTCCTTTTTTTCATGAAATAATGTTTCAGTTGTCTTGGTCCATATTTACATAAATATAAGAAGCCGGTTACTTACAACTCTTTGCATCTTTATTACGTAAAATCGTTGTTTAGCGAGTAATATAAGTTACACTGTATTATCTTTAACATAGGGTTACCGTTGTTTAACTATGTATATCCGCTAAACAACCATGATTATCATTATTAGAAGACATTTCCTTTCCACCACCTATTACCACCTTTTTCTCATATTTCCCTTTCAACTTTCATTTTATTACTTACATATTTTCACTCTCTATTTTATTATTTACTAGCGGTCGCCCGCGACTTCGTCCGCGTGGCAACTTTTTTGCCATCCCTCGGGAAAAATCCTGTTTTTCGGGATGAAAGGTATCCTATGTCCTTCTCTGTGCCTCTAAGAACGTGTATGCAAAATTTCATGATGATCGGTTAAGTAGTTAAGACGTGAAGGCATAATAAACAAACAAACAAATAAACAAACAAACGGACTTTCGCATTTATAATATTAGTAAGGATGTACATCTATATACGTTGTCCTTCTAATATTTTTGCAACCACTCCCCATCTGTCCTCTTCCCCTTAATATTTTTCCACTCAAGGTTGCCTGGAACAGACTGCTACATAGCAGTAAGGCCGCCTTTTGTGTACTTGTCTATGTTTATTGTTTTCTTCTTTGTAATGTCTTTTTCTAGTGTGCAATAAAGCGTTTTATTATTATAAATTACCTGATGAAAGAACTTTTAGGTGAATTTCTTCATCGGTGCATTTTACGATGGCGTGTATCTACTGGGAATGGCGCTGAACGAGACGCTGACGGAAGGCGGCGACATCAGGGACGGACGGAACATCACCAGGCGCATGTGGGGCCGGGACTTTCATGGTAAGTTTATTGGCCTATTAGTTTATTAGTTTACATTATGAAAATGTTTGGGACCATCTACTCCCCTAATCAAAGGCAAACTTTTTATTTTGATCGTTAACTTAAGGCTTGGTTATACGGAAACATTTGTCTCTGTGTTTTTCTTTACGTGTAAAGAGTATGGAACATAAGCTCACTTCTGCACTTTTTCGATGTTTTTCGTTGTTTTTTTATCGTTATCTTTAGCACAATTATCTTTCTTGAAAAAAGTTATTGGAGCAACTTCACAGTACGTTAAAGTGTATTTTGATGTAGAATTCAATACGTTTCCGCTATTATTTACGCCAAAAATATGACCCTACGCAAGCGCTTTTGTTTATATTCTGATTTTTTTTACAATCATCTATGAGGTTTATATGCAATTTAATACTTGTAGCTACTAGATAATCTCTTTAGCTTGTCGTATGTTTTTTTGTGGCTACAACTTTACGTTTTCTATGACCCGCGCAAACCATGTTTTCCTATCATGGAGCCTTAAAGCTTAAAAATAAGTAATAAACTATAAAATAAAGCATAACGCTTGTGAATTTTTATGAGCTTGCGATATTTGACTTTATCGTTGTATTTTAATCTTAGTATTTCATACATAACTACCATTAGGTCAAAGTTTGTCATCGCTTTTGCAATGTGACATTGGCTACAGTCCCTGATGGAATAGTTTTTGTATATCTTTTTCTTTTAATGTAGGAATAACAGGACATGTGCGCATCGACACGCTCGGAGACCGTGATGCGGACTACGCCATATTAGATTTGGACCCGGTTACGGGGAAATTTGAGGTAAAAATCGTTATTCTCCATTTATTCATAATTGTTATTATTCGTTATTGTATTATAGTCTCATTCGTAATTTGATGAACAAATTTTAATACTTTAATAATTAAAACTGACAGTAGTAAGTAATTAGTTTAAAAGATCTGTATCTCCTTTCTATACATAGATATCTATGGCTCTAAAGGTGCATTTACATCTGTTCAACAACTGGCAATTTTGTGGAAAGCAACATGTTGAAAGCAACACTGTTGCCGTTTGTGGAATGACTCTTGCAACAGAGCGTCGACCGTTCCACAAAATCGGCTTGTTGAAACATATTGCTTTTGTATCCACAGCTGATGCATTCATTCAACATTATTGGTTCTACAAATCATATTTTTAACTTGTTTGTTTTGTAAAATATGGAAATTCAGTGAAGTAATGAAAAAGTTACGGTTTTTTGAGGTTTATAGAAATGAAGAAGTGCTCTCGAATATAACCCTGAGTGAATATAAAGACAAAAAAACAAAAGTTCTTCAAGTCACTCTCACAAATAGCCTTGTAAAAGCTTGTAAAATTGACATTGGCGTATTTGGAGATTTTTTTAGAAAAATAATCTAGAACCTGGGTTCTCTCGGTTTTTGCTAGAGGCGCGTTTACAGTTTAGAAGGGAAATGTATCAGGTTAACCAGGTTTTTTTCTGGGGTGGGCACGGGCACCACACTGTTCTGAGGTGGGCACGCACCAAATGGACCGATCGACTGAAATCGCGCGGTCGTAGTGTTCTACGATAGCGCGCACTACGAAAGTTCCGTAGCGCGTTTCATCTGGGCGGGCGATGCTACGCACCGACTACGCGTGCTACGCTTGTGCTACGCGATTATGATGGATGTTTGTGATGCAATGAAAACTTGGACAAAAAGCAATAATTTTCTACTCACTAAGTTACTGAGTCATTTCCTTGAATTTTTACATGTCATCCGATACATGCTGTTTTTTATTAACTGACTTCAAATAAAGGAAGAGGTTATCAAGTCAAAAGGTCTTTTTTTATTTAAGTATGTTTTACCATAACTTCACCAGTTGTTTACCGATTTATATAATTCTTTTTTTTACAATTTAAGATTTTTGTATACACAATGCTATTTTTATACAATGCTAAATAATATATTAGAAAAAATACGACTCGCACCAGGGGGATGATTACGTTGTTGCAATCAACTCTAACAGAAATCGTAGTTACATTGCTGCTTTAGTTAGAACCAATGTGACAACTATCTTACTTAAAGCAGCAATGCAACTGCGATTTCAATCGAGAATTGTTAAGAACAGACTTACGTAATACGCCAGCTGATCAATTCTCGGACGGGAATCGAACCCGCGACCTCGGATGTCCGGTCCAATGCGCTGAGCTACCGAATCACTTAGTGACTCTCGACCTGATCTGGTGCGAGTAGTATTTTTAGGGTTCCGTAGCCAAAATGGCAAAAAACGGAACCCTTATAGATTCGTCATGTCTGTCTGTCTGTCTGTCTGTCTGTCCGTCCGTATGTCACAGCCACTTTATTCCAAAAGTATTAGGACTACATAGTTGAAACTAAGTAGGCAGGTGTATTCTGTGAACCGCTTTACGATTTTTATACCAAAAAAAATAAATAAAAGATTACGTGGGGGCTCCCCATACATGGAACTGAAACTGAAAATATTTTTTTTCATCAAACCAATACATGTGGGGTGTTTATAGATAGGTCTTTAAAAATGACATTGAGGTTCCTAAGACTATTTTTTTTTAAAGTCAACCGTTTGAAAAATATATGCCGCCAAAGTGGTAAAATGTGTGTCCCCCCCCCCTTTAACTTTTAAAGTAAGAGGGTGAAAAATCTAAAAAAAATACAAACTATAGATCTTAATAAACACTTTCAACGAAAATTGTTTTGAACGAAATACAGTAATTAGTTTTCGAAATATAGTACATTTTCCAAAACCGCAAATATAACTTTGTCATTCATACAAACACTGTGAAAAACAAAGTTATTTTTTCAGACGAAAAATGATAGCGGTATTAAAATATGGTATGGTATAATGTACCTACGGAACCCTACTGCGCGTGGCCCGACACGCACTTGGCCGGTTTTTTCTAGTACATTGTTTGGTAAGGTATAATTCTTTTTTATCTGAAAGAACATACCTCTAGTTCAGGTGGGATCCCATAAAAAAATACAGAGATCTGGCAAGTAGTTTTTTCATATTCATTTCATATCCAATTACATATTTAGCTTACCCTCGCATTAGTTTTTACGGATTTTCAGGCATAACTTCTTTTTAAGTAAAAAGTCGGAAGTGTATAATAGTACATTATGATCTAAGTGCGGTAATTATCAAAGCGCACGTATGTCATACGACGTTTTATGGAGCGAGGAAATGAATAAAACTCGGACTTGGCATCTTTGCTTATTTTCCATAATTGATGAAATTTTGATACGCTTGTTAGTATCTATCGGTCGATTTTTCGCTGCCTCTGAGACTTCTGGCACTACTTGATGACATTTTCAAATAAAAACAATACAGCAAAAAGAAAAAGCGCGCGAAATAATTTTTACTTGTTCAAATTAGCAATGCGCGCGCATCAACGCTTTTTTAAGGCGAAGGCGAAGGCATAAAAACAGCCAGTATTACTAATAAAATAAATTAATATGTTTGTGTTTTTGTTACAGATAAATGGTTGTAATTTATTGTCAAAATTAATTAAATTAAATAATTAGCTAAAAACTCTTTGCTAAGATTTAAAAAAAGTAGATACCGTTCGTTTTAGACGAAGCATCTTGATAAACCGTGCGTTTTACATTACATTACCGCACAAGTACGTAATGAGATACAATACGATATTGAAATTGGTGTAATAAGAGACCCTTTACGAGCAAATATGTTATAAAATATAAAAAAAACTATCTTTGTTAGTCTTTTGCAAGTCTTAGCTAACCTAGAATAGTCCTCGAGAAAGAACAGTGACATAATCAAATCACCTCTGTAACTGAACTAGCCGTTGAATTAATCTGAAATTAGGCGAATATTTTTACTACTTAATTAAGATTTTCATTCCAATGAGAGTGATAAAAATAATGATATGGCCCAGCTAGAACAGTTTGGTAGCAAGATTTTAATATAAACTTTATATAATGTGAAAGTTACTTAAGCATTCTACAAGTAGCAGTAAGTGACTAACAACTTCTCAACTTTTAATGCCTATTCAAATCAAGGCAATTACAGTAACTGAAACTATAATTTCGAATCAAAAGTTGGAAATAAATGTTTTATTCAGTCTCTCAGAAAAAGTAAGAAAGCGTGGATTTAAAATGGAATAATTAAAATCCTAAGAGTTCATTGTTTGAGACTTGTGGAGGTCTGAGGGCCGTCAATTTATCAAGAGGGTCCCGACACTAGAATATTCGAGGAGGACCTCCTTAAGTATTTTATTAGAGCCGAGATATATTCAGACTTCCGACAGCTATTTAATCAATTTTGTTTATTCGAATGTTACAAAACGTCTTGTATGTTTTTACTTTATAGTTTTGATGTGCAGGCAGTTTTGATGATTAAAAAACAATATTTACGTTTAGAAGAATTCTGACACTTAATGTGTCTTTATTTGCTAATGTGATTTTAAATTAATATAATTTCTGGAAGCCTCTGTGTCGTGTCAGGGGCATATTTTGTATAAATGAAATGCAGCGCTTATTCTCAAAGGTCATTCATTGGGCATATTTTACCTGCTGATGAAAGTTCGCGTACAGAAACCAAACCAGTTTTAAATTGAAGAATTCAATCCCACTTTTCAATATATGTATTATTTTTTTTATGTACATACCGACCAGCAGAAAAAAGTTATTTCACATTATGTGTGTGGGTAATTATGTTCGATGTTATTAAAATTTTGTTAATAAAACATAAGTTTTTACTTTCAGCATTGTGAAAATGTGTGGTACAAGCATATTAAACGATTGTATTGTCTTTATTTATATATCTTATTTTACTTATTATTGAAATGCTATGATATAATGATAAAAAATTAAACATGCCCTGCAAGAATGCGATCCATATCACTGCGTAGCAGATACATTTATCTACATACCTAGCTTTATTTCGTTTCTGTACGCCGTAGGTCAAATGTCCGAAAAAAATTCCCAATGACCCTTTAAGGCATCGTTATTTAATCCAGTAACATTTCTTTGTTCACAATAAGTGTTTGTGTTAGGTGGTCGCATTCTACCACGGTCTGAACGGCAGCTACAAGCCGGTGGCGGGCAAGGCGATCCACTGGCCAGGGGGGCGCAGGGCCCCCCCGCCTGATACACCCCGGTGCGGCTTCTTGGGAAACGACCCCATGTGTCAAGGAGGTAAGTCCCTCCCTGTATGATGACCGACGGATATGGTCAATATCCACATTGACTACCTTTAAGTGTGTTCACACTCGAGGGTTTACTTCGAAAACCGAACTGTATCGCGTTCGATTCGGTCCGCTATATTATAGTAATCATTACCTATAGTATAATCAGGCTGTATCGCAGTTTCTTATTTAATAAATAAGGACCTTGTTTAATATTTAATTTCATAGACATTCTGTTACTTTTTTAAATAAACCAGTAGATAGTGCAGCGATCCGGCACCTGTAAAACTTGTAAAACTAAATTTCAAGCACGCGATATCTAGTCTCAGTTTAGTGTAAATAGAGTTTGTTTGTTAGGCTCTTGATATCGTGTGGCCGAGTCTGTTCGACCGTGCTAACCTGCCTTTCTATTGTCTAATTTAAAAATCTATCGCAATCGCTTTCAGGATGTAACACACTGAAGCTTCTTTTTGGGACAAATAAAAACTTACGAAAGAAATGCAGCAATGTGTCACATCCATCTGTCAAACGAAAGCGATTGCGATAGATTTTTTGAATTAGACAATTAGCCTCCTGAATATAACGTGGTGTAAGTTTAAAAAAGCGTTATCCCAGGAATAAGACCCAAAATAAAGTAAATCAACGCAATTATTGCGACTTCTTTTTCATAGAATATGGAAAGGCCTTGCGTTTAATAGTATAAATTCGTAGTTAATGTATCTAGTTATGATACAAAAAAAAATTGAATCAAGTTCCATTAATAAGCTAACTTTTATCTGCGGTCTTGGCTAAAAGATTTATTTACCAATTCAGTAACTTTAAGTCCCGTCAAAGCCTGATAAATAGATAATTATGTTCACGCAAACTTTGAACTCACATTTTGTTTTCTTTAGATAAATCATTTATGTTTCACTAACTTTTCCTATGTAAACTTGGAACAAAGCTATATACTTCCTGCTTCCTAACAGAAGGCCTATTACTTACAAAAAAGAGTCACGATAGACGGACGATGTTCGTTAAACGATTTAACCTTATACATGAGTTAATAATGTCACGGAGTAGGACGAACATCGTACGCTTATCGCGATGCTTTTTAGGGTTCCGTAGCCTAAATGGCAAAAAACGGAACCCTTATAGATTCGTCATGTCTGTCTGTCTGTCTGTCTGTCTGTCTGTCCGTATGTCACAGCTACTTTATTCCGAAAGTATTAAGACTACACAGTTGAAACTTGGTAAGTAGATGTATTCTGTTAACCGCTTAACGAATTTAATACAAAAATAAGAAAAATAAAAGATTAAGGGGGGGCTCCCCATACATGGAACTGAAACTGAAAAAATTTTTTTTCTTCAAACCAACACGTGTTGGATATCTATAGATAGGTCTTTAAAAATGACATTGAGGTTTCTAAGACAACTTTTTCTCAAAGTCAACCGTTTGAAAGATATTCACCGCCAAAGTGGTAAAATGTGTGTCCCCCCCCTTTAACTTTTGAAATAAGAAAGTGAAAAATCTAAAAAAAATATATGCTGTAGATCTTAATAAACACTTTCAACCAAAATTGGTTTGAACAAGATATAGTAATTAGTTTTTGAGATATAGCACATTTTCCAAAACCGCAAATATAACTTTGTCATTTATACCAACACTGTGAAAAACAAAGTTATTTTTGCAAACGAAAAATGATAGGTGGTATTAAATATGGTATGGTATAAGGTAACTACGGAACCCTATGGCGCGTGGCCCGACACGCACTTGGCCGGTTTTTTGTAATAGTAGGCCCTCTGTTTACTTATAATTTTATGTTATTTTAAGCTTCATTACAGGAATTTATCGATGTTCATGTTTTGGATTTATAATGTTTTGGTGATTCCATAAAAAATGACATGATGAATTATTAATTGCCGAAATCTTTAGGTTAAATAAGGTCAGTTTATTTTACTACAAAGTATTTAATTTTGTAGCTTTCGGATTCGGACTTGACCATTGTTTAAAAAGGAGTGCTCAGTTCAACGAATAAAAAAATACACTTGATTGAACAATCAAATTACTACAGTCAACCTGTAGCAGTTTCATTTCTTTGTAACAAAATGGCGAGTGATTTGTAGATCTCTGCCCACTGAGTCGCAACGTGCACTCTATTGGTAGACTTATTACAACAGTCTGCACTTTTATGCTCTCTAATTAACATATTCTTGTGTACTTGAATAACCTAATAAGCTAATCTAATAAATAAGTAATACGATAATCTTACCACACATAAAAGAAAAAAGGGCATAAGTTAAGTAGTCTCCTCCGACATAAAAGGTAATAATAGTTCTGTACCAGGGTTATTTTTCAACATCATAAACAACAACATTGTTCGACGAATTTTCCGAAAACAGACTTTCATACGAAACTCGATCAGCTGTACGGACATTATAGAAAGTCGAATTTTTATCTTTTCGGAAAAGCCGTAAAGCAAATGTTGTTTGTTTATGATGTTAGTAATATACTTCTGCGAGGTAGTTGGTGTTTTACAAAAATAACCCTGGTACAGAACTATTATTACCTTTTATGTCGGAGGAGACTACTTAACTTATGCCCTTTTTTCTTTGTGTTGCCGTGTTTTACAAATAACCCTGTATAACGAATATAACAACATTACTCTTATCATTAAACGTGTCATACACATATTCGAAAAAGTTCGAAAATATTCAATGAAGACACTCAAAATATTATAAACAACATACACAAAATACAATATACATACACAATATACATACATACACAAAATAAATACAATACAACAAGCATTACTCGTGGGTACGTATCAGAATGTCTAAAGTTAAAATGTCTAAAGTTAAAATGGCAAAGTTCAAAATGTCAAAAATCAAAATGCAAATGGTTTAAAATGTCAAAAATCATTATGTATAAATTCATAATAGCAAAATTCAAAATGTCAAACGGTTCAAACATCAAACTAGTTAAAATATCAATGGTCCATAAGTCAAAGGTTTACAATGATTTGAAAACAACAATTCGCCTTTATTTTCATTTATCGCCTTGCAAAATTTTTTGAGAAATTCTTTGTAGTTTCTAGTAATTGCGTTACAATTTTTAAATTGTAACATGGAGGAGGGTAAACTTACGTTTTCGAAATTTGTGATTATTTACCTAAGATGTAACATTATTACACTATTGTGTAAAATAAAAATATGTTTTTTTACTATTATAATATACTTACTGTGATTATTCAGGTACTTAGATGTAAAGTGTTTATATTATGATGTAAATATAAATGATGATTTTCTTTCCTCTTTATCATATTCATTTTCTATTATTTTAAGGGCATGATTTTATCAATTACCTAATAAATGCGTTTTCAGTGACCTAGTTAATAATATTTGTTTCTAAAATAGTAGATCTCTCACCTAAATCGAATCACCAAATAATGTTAAAAAGATTACCTAAATATTAATTAAAAATTACTTGGAAATAATATCAATTATCAAAATAATAAAAGTGTCACTGAAATTGAATCACCAAACAATATCAAAATGGTTTTAAAAACTCCGTTATAAAAACTCCACCCCTATTAGGAATTTTTCTATTAATTAGGTAACAGATCTATAATTTCGATAATTGAACGAATTAATCGATGCTAATAGTTAGATGATTAGATTTATAGTGACAGGTTTATTATTTTAGGTAGGTGTATTATTCCTGCCCGTAACTTACTTTTTAGAGCTAGAACTATCTTAGGTATATTCAGGCTATAGAAAAAAGTGATCAAACTATAATTTAAGATACATATTTACATTAATCCGATGATTTATACTTTAGAGACAGTTTTGGTAAATATGATAACTAATATATTTCTTGGAGATAAATATTATTATTAGGGTATTGCAGATTAGTGACACATCTAAACTTAGGTGTCAGAAAATTTTGTTCCCTTTTATATTCACTTTTGCTATAGTATGTACCTGTGCAAATCAAGTTCGCATACGTACACACTATGACAAACTATTTTCAGCACAGTTTGCTGCAGGTTGGCGAACCTAAGTGAGTACCCACTTTAACGTGCGCTTATTGTCCTCCAGTTTTTTGTGTGCATTTCTTTGATTCATTGCAATATATCAATTGGATGCACTCGCCGAGATCACCAGTCAAGACCGATATATAATTATACTCTTTGGTCAAGACTAAGCCACCACGAGACGCGGAGTGCACGCCGCTCGACCAATGCACCGCGCCCGTGTTGTGCACGCGCTGACGTTGTCGTAGTCAAGTTGTTATTATTTCTTAACTTATTCAAATCACACTTTCTTAACTTCAACTTTGGTAGACTGCTACACTTATTACCAAACATCAAAGCAGGAGAATAAGCGATCCCCTCCATGAAAAAAGACTCCGGAAACAGTGAGCTTTCCGTATAAACGTAATACATAATTATCTGTGGTAGGTAATACCAAAATGATTTGCGATTGGAACATATTTGATCCTCACCACTGAGGTACTGGCTTACCTCTTACTGCCGGAACACAACAATTTTCAAAGTCCCCCTAGACTATGTCTATGCTGAAACGTCAAGAAAATCCAAAATCAAACAAAATACTAACTAATTATCAAATTACTTTTAATAAAACCGCAAGAAAACCGCGCTAGTATTCGTTACTCCGGCGAACCGTGAGCTTCCCATACAAAGTATTAACATAACACCAGAATGATTCGCAATTTAACCATAATTAACTTTTTTTGTGATGTTATTAATTGGATAAAGAAAGACATTATTTATCTAGTAATATTTAACTAAAAAAAAATCCAAAATACCAAACCAAACAAAAATTATTGCGATTTACAGTTTTGTATGAAAAAATGTAATTGGAATTTATTGTGAATTGGTAATTTGAATATTAGACATTTTAAGTTTTGATCATTTGAACTTAGACATTTTAATTTAGGACTATCTGACCGTTTGACATTTTCGTTTTTGACATTTTGAACGTTTTACATTTTAATCGTTAGACATTCAAATTTTTGACATTTTGAACTTTGCCATTTTAAGTTTAGACATTCTAACTTTAGACATTCTGATACGTACCCATTACTCGTATGTACCTAATTCTACCATTTTACATTTAGATTAATCTGAATACGAAATAAGAACTCATTCCTCTAATTCATCACATTACTGCATTCAGGATTTCCATGTAATAAAACTGAATTGTACTCATTTACATAATATGAATTTATTGTTAGAAATGGATTTTCAAGTAACATTGTTCCGTAACACAATGAGACAAGTTGTTATACCTACTCTACTTGCATGCATGCAATTAAACCATATTCTCTCATGTCTAAAGTTTAATGTTTTATGATATTTTGGACGCTGCTAAGAGGCTCAAACAGTAATCATATACTGTTTCATCGGCTTAGCCATATTCCTAAGTTTCGCAGTGACGGCTGCGTGTGTCGCCTACAAGTAAGTATTTTTGCTCTCGAAAAAAAAACCAAAAGAAATTGTTCACTTTTGATGATTGCAGAGTGTAAAGTTATTACTTTTGTTTGTTATGCGTGAGAATGACAATAATTAATTAACAATGATCGTTACTACAAGAATAATAACGTAACTACTTATTTACTTAGTTATTTTTCAAATAAGAAAATTAAAGTTAAAGCTCGTTTTATTTATTATTTGATGGAATGTAAGTAAATATAATAAGATAGGTGCTAATATTCTAGATGGATAGAATTCTATCATTTTGATGTCCGAAGCGATGTTTCGCATTTATGACTTTAACCATAATTTTTCACCGCAATTTCTTCGAGGCAACATCTGCGAAACCTTCACACTAGGGTTGCCAGATGTCCTGTATTTCAGGCATAATTTTAAACGTCCCGTCGTCGGGTCTGACTCCGTCCCATATTTCAACATTAGGTATTCGAGGTTTTTCCCAGGAATGAAATCCCTAACATTTTTCTAATTATATCGTTTATCTTAAGTACCCCTAGTTCCTAGTTATAATAAATATGTACCTCGGATGTGATATAAAGTTAATTAATAACCGTTTTCAACTATGATAACTGCATTGAATTTCACGACTTTTCATTTCACGAATAAGTGAAATCAAACAAAGATGTGTTAAAACTTACATTATCTTCTTTAAAATAAGTATAACTTGCAATAAAAATACAAAAAATAAGAACGTAAAATGCATGTTTTTCATTTGTCCGGGAAAAAAAATTAAAATCAATTGAGCATTGCACCCTTACAAGAAAAAAAAAACTGGCAACCCTACTTCACAACTAGAAATATGAAATGTTATTAAAATATTTCATACTTATATTTAGTAAAAAAGCCACTGCCCTCTTATATTGGAGTTTAGAAACTATGCATCAGTTTTCTTAGTTCCAACTTTTCTAATTAAGAAAACTGTGAAGTATTTTAATCATAAAACACGCTCAAACTTTTGTATAACTTACTCTCAAGTTGTTATTTGACTAGTACCTAGAAACAGAGTAGAAAATTCTTAAATAATATTACATGATGTTTTAGTGGTTGTAAATATTTTAAGTAGAAGTTCATGTTTTATTTTTATCTTAAAAAGGCGTCGCAAAAGGAAACAAGCTATAATAAAACAGTTTTAGTGATTCTTAGAAAAGATTTTTAATAGTAATAAAAAACTTTCTAAAATATAATTATTTTTCATCTGCTAAAAAAAAGAATGTCGTTGTTACGAAATGAGTAGGCACTTAGTTGGTTAAATAAAGTTTTGAAAAGGTTGGTGGTGGCTTAAAGAAATAAGGGTTGAATCACAGAATATTTGTTGAACTGTGGATTCACAACTCTTTCATTCATTAAAATTATTTTTATTGACCGAGCGAGCGCGAAGCGTCTCTATAATGCTATCGTCTGGCTTTCCGGCTGTCAGTCTGTTCTCCTCTAAAGGTCGCATTTCTCAACCGATTCTCGTAAAATTTTGTGAGCATGTTCAATTCAGCTTTTTTATATTTTTCAAAATGACGGAGATGTGTTAAAGCGACGTCTACAACTCACATAGCCACTAATTATTATTTCTTACGTTACTTTTTGTTTAAATAAAAAATTGAATGAAAACAACCAAAAAACCTGTTTCGTTAATTTTATTTAAACTCTCCTAAAATGTTTGAAACAGCTGATCTGTTTTGTCATTTCTCCAAATTCTAACTGTACCTAACCACTAATTTTCATCTTTTGTGTTAACAAAAAAGTTACGTTGTGCATACACACGACAGTACGTCAAGTTAACTAGTTCAACTGCGCAAACAGATTTTATTACGTTAGCATATCGGTCTCAACATCAACACAGTTCATTCATCTTAACTGCTTTTTGTTTCGGTAATTTTGCTCACTTCAAACCTCAAAGCTCATTTTATCGAAACTTTAGATATAAAGCATTACCAGTTTGGGTTTTCGTCGGATTAATTCAACATGTCATCTACTCGTCTGCACACTCATATGTTTTAAAAGTTTAATTATTCATCTGTTTCATATAGACAGGCGCGCATAGACGCGGAGTTAAACAACACGGCGTGGCGCGTGCGGCCTGAAGAAGTACTGGTGGAGGTGGGCACGGGGCTCGGGGCCAGCCCCGCCCTGCACAGCATCAACGAGGTCTTGAAGGTGACGACCAAATGTGGTTCTTATCATGAGCGTACCGAGGGGACGGCAGGGAGGGGCAGCTGCTCCTATAGCCCCTATAGCTGAACATATAACTTAATCTGATTGCCCCCCCCCGGCCCAGAACTTGGGTACGCCCATGGTTCTTATGTTAGAATAAGGCTATGACTTGCGCACATATTTATAGTCATGTGTATAATAGGGCCTATCTATTTGAAGTGAAGGTGACGAAAAATGGTTCTAATTACAAATAATAATAAGGCGGGTGACTCTCGCTCATAAGCGAAGAGGAAAGATGCGATTTTGTTTTTAAATGAATGAAGGAAAGTAGGAGTACTTAATTGCACTAATGTGTTTATGACACCGGGACATCGATTATACTAAGTCAATATAATTGTCACCATAATTTTAAATACTTACCTTTAGGTTTTGTGCTAAAACGGTTAAGTAGAAAGCGCTACCTTCTCTCGACAATTCCTTTGGGCTATTTCCTCCAGCCTGGTACTAGCTAGCCTAGTTAAGATTAACTGGGACTACCGTTCGTAGTGTTGAACGCGTAGCTAATCATACCAATTAAGAAGAGCCTTAACTATCGTATAATACGAATTAGTTGGAGAGCTCTGAGTATAGCCTAGTGACGTCGTAACTTAAGTAAGTAGGAACCTACTTATCGTTTAAATTTTCGTGATAAGATTCGAAAAAATACATTAGTCGATTCACGGCAAGGGTTTTTTAGATAAGTAGGTAGACCATAGACATAGAAAAATTTTCGCTGCGCTCAAGAAGACCAATAAAGCGTGGAAAAGAGAAGTTAACATCGTACGGACACGGTCTATGTCCAAAAGAGACAAAGGATCAAGTGACATGTGCCAATATTTTTTACAGTAAGAGCCCCTAGCGTCCCGCTTAGCAAATGAGCAATCACAGTTTGTTTAAAATATTTGTTAATCTTGATTAGAATTTAAAATAAGGGTATCGTGGAGCCATGGTGTCTTGTGCCCTAAATAATTGTGATGTGACAAAAAGAAACAATCCAAGTAATCACACTTTTCACAGGTAAATAAGACATTGCCACACATTTCTCTAAAACCAAATTTCGCTACATTTATTCGTTTATCGACAAAGAAAACAGTATGGAACATAGTTTTTTAATTTCCTTTGCCATAATATAGTCATATTTTATGTATCTCATATAAAATGTATGCATTCGTTTTTGGATCATCTGTTTATTGACATTGTTGTTCTTTGACATTCTATTTCTATGAGGTAGACGGTTTGCATAACTTGATTTAATATTGTCAACTGACAAGTTGTCGTGACAATTGACAAATTGTTACAATTTGGTTTAAATTGCTTTGTAGCTATGAGTAGTTGGTTCTGTTTTCAAATTGGTTGACGCAATGGATATCAAATTGTCATGACAGGTGAAAAATTGTCACGTTTACTAAATAGGGTCCTGCCCCCCTACTCAAATGGCCAACATTCTATGCGTTTGAACGCTACGCTTACTATTAAAGCTTTAAAATAAGTAGTAAACTATAAAGCAACGTGCCGTAAGCCCGTAAGCTTGTCAATTCCATACAATACATCAAAGTCTGTGATTAACATAAGTTTGCGACATGTGATTAAATCGTCTATTGCTCATATTAAGGCATCAATAATGAGCGTAGCGTTCAAACGAATAGAATGTTGGCCTATTGGTAGGGGGGCTTAAGTGCTGCTGACTGTAACAGAAAACTTAGAAGACATTCTCTGTTCTCGTTTCGCCATGAAATATTCAGATCGGATATCGTCTAATGTTCCTGCTAAAGCCGGATCCTTCGCCGACTCGAATTGAGTCTATCAATAATAAGGGTGAGTCCATGTGACTAGATTAAAGTCTGAAATAGACCTACAACAGGAATTGGACTCTTGTTTGTTTGTTTCAAAATAAGTCGTTAAATACGTACCTACCTAAGTTGACCTATGGGATATTTCAGGTATTTAATTAAAACACTAATTAGTAAATAATAATATTTTTGTATATGTTACGGCTAATACCCGAAGTGCGGCTAGTTTAAGCCGGCTAAAACTAGGTGAACCGATCTGCTTTACCCCTGTAGGTCCCGAATATAGGTTAGAAATTTAAGGCGAGGGCGAAGCGCAGCGTAGCGTGAGCCTTAAATTTCGAGGTTATTTTTTTTAACAGACTACAGAAATAACTTTCTTTATACCTCATGCTACACCTAGTTTTAGCCGGTTACACCTAGTATTAGCCGCGAGCAAATCGGCTACACCTAGTTTTACATAACAGCTATCGGCTATACCTAGTTTTAGCCGGCTAAAACTAGGTTTAGCCGCACTTCGGGTATTAGCCGTAACATATACACAAACATTGTCACTATTTAGGATACAATTTATGTCAAAAAAAGTTAAAACTTAGAAAATAAATATTAAAATGGTCTCTTATGTTTCGAAGTAGTTTTCTTGGATCGGAAGCTCCCCATCTAATCTATATTAAAACTTTATTTGTTCTCAATAAGTATTTTTTATAAAAAAGAAACACTACTTAATATAAACTTAATAACATCGACTATAACCAAAAATATCTTGCGTTGAGGGTCGCGCGTAGCCTTTTCGACAACAGGCGCATGGCGTGCTATCGACGTCTGCGCCGCACGCAACCTAAACAAATGCTATTTGTGCGCTCCGAGGGGTGCGGGGAAGGGAGGTAATCTGTTTATTTCATGCACAGTAATACAATGACAGGCTACTAGAAATGAGAAATGCATACGACAAGAAATAACAATATTATGAACGAAAATATACCGAGTACGGTCGATTCGACGCCGCGCGACGACCGCTTGAAGGTTAAATATTAGGTGAGCAAATGTTGAGGTAAGTATAAGTATTATTCTGTTTTCATTTTGTTCCACAATAAGTACAAAAGATTATTGTAAACAAGTGTTATTTTCGATTTTGTTACTTTAATGAATAAATACCTAACAACGGACAAGTGTTAATTCTCCGCATTTTTCATAGCTCTTTTTCTTTCTGCTGCTTATAAGCAGTTCGTGATCGGCTGGCCGATACCCAAGACAGGCAGCAGGCAGCATGCGAATGGTTTTCTCGCTCTGACGCGCGTTTTTTCCATGAGACAAGAAGAGAAGACCTATAAAAAAAACGGTAACGGGCGTAGGCGGACCAATAAAGCTCTATCTAGCTAGTAGCCCTAAAGGCCTGGGCACACCGGCTGCGTAGTCACGCGAGTGATCACGCGCGTAGTGACGCGCAGCAAAGATACGTGCGTGTTCGGTGTGACGTCCAGTAGGGAATGCCATTGACTACAACGTCACAAGCTGCAACGCGTAGGGTTACGCATCAGTCTACGCGTTACGCAAGCGGTGTGCTATGTCTCATAAAGTTTCATACATTACAACGTCTTGGCACGTCTACGTGCACGTCTACGCTTACGCTTATGCATCCGGTGTGTTTCGCACTTTAACCCTTAGTTAAGTAACGCATTCCAAATTGAAACCTAGATAACAAAAGTAAAATAATTATAATATTCCCTAGACACAAAATTAGCTCACTACTCTTCACATTTAATCACATTTTACTTCAAATAGAGTTCCAATTGCTATAACACACCTTAATTAATTACAAGTAGCCTTAACAAGGGTAATTACATAATGGCACATCCCAGCGGTTCCATTCGCTATTTGTTCCGTTCGCCATTTAACTGGATGAGTTCGGAAATGGAACTGAACAATCGAGTTCACAGCATTTTCGTTCGGAAATGGAACTTAACGAGCGAGCACACAAGAAAATGACGGCTTAAATACGAATTGTTGAACCATAAAGTTTGATTTGATAGTTTTATTTAGTTACTTTATTTTTCATTCACAATGCTATTTTCAATTGTTTAGTCTAAATGCTCTAAGGTTTAGTCATACTGGAAACTATAGCAGCCGCCCTCGCTTAGCTTCGGTTTAATCATAATCATAATATTTATTTGTGACAAATATGGTACAATATTTCTGATGCCATAATATTTGGCCTGCAGTAGAGGCATGCAAATATTAGGTCACACAAATTGCAGAAGATAAAATTAATATAGTATATAATATATTAATACAGTAAACTAAGTATATAGATTTTATTCACTTCTCAAGCTCACGCGCTCACTAGACATGAAATAAAACACTTTTTAACCTTTTTAACGGATACTAGCGCGGTTTTATTAAAAGTACTTTGGTAATTAGTTGGTATTTGTTTTGATTTCTGATTTTCCCGACGTTTCAGCACCTTTGTAGCTACCGTGGTCACGGGGGACTGAAGCTGCTTGTAAGCCTACTCTCAAGCGATGAATTGTCAAAAACGTTCAGAAATTAATATATAAAAAAGAATTGATTGGTTTAACTTAATTTATAATTTAATTTTGTGAATTAATTAATGCTAAAAAGAAAGAATCTACTAAAATACCACACATTCACAAAATTGGGAGGCCCCTCCAAGAAAGAAATGGCGAAAGAAAACTTGGAGAGGAAAGCCAACCTCCGTCTTTTATTTTTTATTTCAGTCCCCGTGACCACGGCAGCTGCAAAGGTGCCGAAACGTCGGAAAAATCTAAAATCAAACCAAATACCAACTAATCACCAAAGTAATTTCAAGAAAACCGCGCTGGTATCCGTTAAAAAGTGTTTTTTTTCATATTATATAGATTTTGTACACGAAGATTAAGCGTTCAATCGTTTTGCGTTTAACCTTGAAAAAAAAAACCTTACATTAATGCTTTTATGAAATAACCTTAGTACGTACTCCAAATTTCAGCAAGTAGATTTGATTCATAAGTTCGTATGGCTGTTCGCTAGCACCATGCATTTTTCATATTTTTATCATTTTTATACCCGTCTCGTATCTTCTGAATAATTTAAAGAGAATTTACATGTAAATAATCACAACGTTAATCATTCATGACATTATTTAGTTGGATACAATGACTTCTATGTTGTACTCGTATGTTGGATTTAAACAATATCATGATACAGATGTCATCATCTTTCGATTCTGTTTACTCCAGTTTTGATTGATTAATTTAAACAAAAAACTACTCGTATGAAATGAAAAAATATACAGTACATTATTACATACAGTACATTATTATTGTCTGACAACTTTAAGATTATTTTATTAAGCCAATTCTTCATATTAATTTTGTTTGAAAGAAACTAATTTTTAAACTCTCCGTCTGACTGATATAAGGTTTCAGAGTTCAATCCTGGTGTTTAATAAATGCTATTGCTTATGCTGAACAAGGAGCTCGGTGGAACAGTGGTTTAGCGCCTAACCCTGCGTTTGTGGAGCTTAAGCAACTTTCGTAAGGGTCGGTCATGCGATGGGTGACCAATAACTTTTTATCTCGATTTCCACCGTGCTTCGGAAAGCACGATAAGCTCTAGGCCCCGGCTGCATTTGCAGTCGTTAACAACCACCAATCCGCATTGGGCCTGCGTGGTGGTGGCTCTACGTCATTATCCACCCATTAGGAAGGCCTGTGCCCCAACCAGCGAACTAATATCTATGGAATAAGCATTTTGCTCAAAAAATGGCACCACACGAAAAGTACAACTAAGTGGATAGAGCTAAAAATACTGGCATTTAATTATGCAGCACAAAGCGTCTGAGCACTGGTTGCTTATTAGCGACCATGATTTGTATACTCATAGATATTTTCTATACTTAAACGAAAAAATAAGATACGTTTTTTCTGCATCTTTTTACTGCCTTTTTAGCATCTTTTACACCATTTGACTATAAAGGACGTTATTTCTAATAAACTCTCTCTTTCTATCTTTTCTCTATAATACAAACTGCAATTTAGTGAAAAGAACACTAACGTCAGTCACCGGGTGCGTGGCTGGCCCGACTAAAGCTGAGCGGGTTGTACTTTTTCGGCCCCGCGGTGCCATTTTTTAATTAATATTTGTTTGCAATTACACTTCCATAGATTTTAGTTCGCTGGCCCCAACAGTGGGGATATTAAAAATGGCTGATGTCGATGCTAATTAAAACCATTTTTGTTTTACTTACTTACTCCGGTGGCTCAGCAACCCAAAGTGTGTCTTGGCCTCCGATACTAGAGCTCGCCATCTAACTCCATCTTTGCTGTTTCGCGCCAGTCTCCAGCATCGAGCTCACGTAGATCGGCCTCCATCACGTCTCTCCATCGGTAGCGGGGTAGTCCGACCGGGCGTCGGCCAGTTGTACTTGTTTGTTTTACTTACGTCCTGAAAATCGTCTCTCTTATCGTAACCTGTGCGGCACTGCCCCGACTAGACACAATCACCTGCTGCGGCCAGCTATTATGACAACGCCGGTGTACGTGTACCGCTTGCATTACTCCACAAAATCCGATGACATTGTAGAGTACATCAGAATAAAAGCCAAATATACGCTGAGAGTCGAGCGGTTAGAGTCCCGCCATAACATGAACTTAGATTCGTTTGTGGTGAGGGTGCCGACTGAACATCTGTCGACCTTCAAGAAGGAAGATTTTTGGCCGGAGTCCGGAGGTGTCCTATTCCGCCTGTTTAGAGGTCGGCTATCGGACACTACGTTGCGTAACACAACACGTCGCTGCCTTTTATACGTGTAAATAAATAGTTAATATATAATATATCATGTATGTTAGTCTGTAAGGTATTTATTATATTATGGGCCTAATATCGTAAATGATATTTCTGTTGCCTGAAATAAATGACTATTATTATTATTAAAATACCTAAATTCCCCAGTTGTCCCTGGGGTGGAGTGCGCGTGGGGGCAGCGGCGCGTCCGGAGTGAGCACTCCTTCCCTCAACCTGACCTCATTCACCGTGGGCCTGTACAAGGGCAACCGGGTGGCCGTCAAGAAGATCCACCGCAAGAAGCTTGATTTAAACAAAAAGCTGCTGTGGGAGATCAAACAGGTATGCACCCTCCACATGCACAGGCGGCCGGAAAGGCCGAGAGGGACGGAGTAATACAGCCATGTCAAACTCAAAATCATTTGTGGGTCAAATGCATAATGTGCCACAAAACCTAATTTTAAAGAAGAAATAAAACTCATTGCATAAAGTACCTAAAGTGTTACTTTTGAATTGAAATATTATTGAGACACGCTTGGGGGTCGGGCAAATTGAACCGGGTCGCAGTCAAATCAAACGTGTAAAGGGCCATTTGACATGCCTAGTAATACAAAGAAAATAGACATACTGCCAATATTCCCTTTCCTTCGTATTGCTCCGTCCCTCTCGGCCTCTCCGGCCGCCTGTGCATATGGGCCCATAAGTTAGGCCACACTTGTAAAAATCTTATGTCAGGGGAAAATCCAAATGGTGTAAAACTTAAAGGACTAGGTACTTATATTTACTTTGGCAGCACCGGCAATCCAGCATAACATGTCAACTCTCTCTCAGTCACAACAAGAATTCAGGGTCATTTTGTATTCACCATCTAAATTTTGAGGATGTGTTCAGTCCATGAAACTGAACAACTTTCTCTAAGGAACACATGGCCAAATATGTTAAAAAAAATCGACTATCCATACAAATCTAACAGATCACGTGATCAATTTAGTATGGGACATGTGTCGAATTTTGTCACAAAATGTTGGTCATCCCATACTAAATTGATCACGTGATCTGTTAGATTTGTATGGGATGACCAAAATTTTGTGACAAAATTCGATACATGTTTCTTAGAGAAAGTTGTTTAGTTTCATGAACTGGACACATCTTTGAAGTTTGGATGGTAAGTTCAGAATGACCCGATATAAGTACTCGTTTATTTGATTAAAATTACAATCTACTATAGAAAATTTGTGAAAGCGACGAGAAGACACCAAGACATAGCTTAAAGGACTTTGTATCCAATCCAAAACAAAAAAATTAAAGAAAATACCTACCTTACTTACATGTTTTGTCTATGTATTTATTTAGTACTTTGTCCCAGATGTATGCCTAATCGGGTGAACTCCTCAGAAGGTTGCAGAAATGAAAGTACAATCGTCATTTTTCACCCTTTACAACTGATACTTTGCGTGTAATGACTGAAATACATAAGTACATTTCATACTGAAGTTTAACTAACATAAGTGTTGTATGTTAGTCGAAAAGTTGAAACATTTATAAATGTAGGGACGTCTATTTGTGTAGAGTTTGTTAGCATTTCAAATTAATAAAATAGCATGGTCCTCTGTGCTTAAATTTTTCGAATTAGATTTTCCTCTCTGTTCCTAAAGCTGTAGATTGTTTCTTTATTTGTAAAGGGCAAATAAAATCTTAATGTCGTCCCACTACTGAATTAGTTGAGCATTCCAGTGTTGAGCAATGCGAACAAAGGAAGTTGAACAATTAACAATTGTTTCATTCAAGGAGTAAACGTTCAAAAGTATGAACACTTTCATAAAATAAATACAGTCACTTTTGAATCCTTAGATACTACAGCAATATTTATTTATACGAGTTTACCCTCTCAAGCTTACGCGTACATGAAATTAAACACTTTTTAACGGATTCTAGCATTTTTTTTTAATTTCTTTATAAATATTCATCGCTTGACGGTAGGCTCACGAGTAGATTCAGTCGCCCGTGACTACGGCGGCTGCAAAGGTGCTGAAACGTCGGGAAAATAAAAAATCAAACCAAATTCCAACTAATTACCAAAGTACTTTCAATAAAACCGCGCTATAGTATTCGTTAAAAAGTGTTTTATCTCAGTTAAACGAGTATTAACATTTTAATTTCATAACTTCGATACTATAAATAATTTACAAAGGATGATATATTTTTTTATTGTTTAAATAAATCTAACATCAAATTTTGGATAAATGAGGAAATTGTTCAAAATAGTCTCTTACATGCGTCACCAACTTATACGACTCGTTATATTCTTGTGATAATATCTCGAAGTTACAAAAAAGTTATTGCTTTTCGACCAACTGCTGTCTTCCTGTTACTCAAACACGTGACTGACTTCTTTAGCAAGTGTTTAACTTTCTTTGGTAGCTCATTTGTACGTAATTCAATTTCTGTTATTGGAAAAATTACGACAGTAAATGTTGAATAAACTCTGTATTCGTAAATTCAAATGCAGAGTAAATTCGTAAGACGGCAATTCATGCAAAATTATTCCCTAACCATTCCAAAATATCAAAAGTGCACAACGTTAATATTCAAGTTTTCACTTCTGCCGGCACTCCCGGAGTGCAACCTGATTTTTTGTATGAAGACCCCAACATTAAATTTTCAGTAGACGAAACTTTGCTGTGACGTAACGACGATACTTTATAGGTTTTGTAAAGTATCAAATACTTATATTTAAAAAATCTAAGTATTTATTATGTCACCTATTTATATTAAAATTAGGTGTCTTCTGCTAAGATATTATTTTGGATATTTTACATATCGTTTTCATACCTTGCATGAGTACTTTTGGTAAAATATGCAGATTTTTTTTCCTAAAAAAGATATCAACGATATAAGTTTTTTTGATAATTTGTGAAATCCGTTTTATTTATGCTACTTTATCATACTGTAAAATTTCGTCGACTGAGGATTTACTGTGGAGGTCCACTTCCTTTCTTTTCTACACTAATTTCTTATATTAAGGGCTGATTTTTCAATGCCCAGATAAGGCTTTATTCGTTTGATAATGTTTTATGCCGCCGAATTGAAAATGATTGTCATATGTTTGTTTGTCAAATTTTTTGAATGACTTTTATGTTATTCCGATTATAATTTAACTGACTGATATCTGTTATCTGAGGATTGAAAAATCAGCCCTAAGATAATTAATATATCCTCCTCAGATAATAGCGTAAAAAACATAGTCAACTACACACAGGTGCTATTTTCATACAAACGAGGTAACTTTGAAGCCTTGGTTTCCTGCCAGGGATGTACTGTGCTGTGATCCAGGGAGTGAATGGAGGAGATTCAGATCGCTATACACACCCAACTGATCTGACCAGCATTCTAAAAACGTAATGGACATGTTTAAAAAAACCGCAAAAATAGCATGAAAATGTATGGAAATCCTCAAACTGAGAACTCTGACCCATTATTATTTTAGAATGCTGATCAGATCATCAGATTGCAGCACGGTACATCCCTGGCAGAAAACCAAGGTTTCAAAGTTACCTCATTTGTATGAAAATAGCACCTGTATCCCTAGACAAAGTTGATGTGTATATATATAGACTAAATTAAGTCTATTGATTCATTAATTTTCCATAGAAAAATGCAATAATTTTTGAATTTTTTTCTGTGGCGAAAACGCTCTAAGATTTACTGATGACGTCACTTGCCTGTAAATAATTATGGCTTTAGGCGTTTGACACGACCAAGAACCTTATATTTTGGACACGACCATAGACTTAGAATCCGCGATTGATGGCTGTCAAATAGCTATAGGATATTACCACATATTACCAAGGAAATTGTGTACGAAGTACTTACAATTTCCTTGGATATTACAATGTTTACAGGCTTGTGACGTCAACAAGTGACGTTTCCAGCGCCATAGCGTTTTTGGCGCGGTTTTAAAATTTCAAACTTTAACATGGATTTTTTAATAAAATACATTGTTTTTTCCTGAAATATCAATGTGGTGCGCTTATTACGTAATAAGGAATAATTTAAAATGGTTTTCCAAAATTAGTCAAATAGCCTACTATGCTACCGAGTGGGAGCGGTGAATTTTCTAGTACCTACATCATTTTATTACTAATTCCTTGTTCCGCCCGAAGGCTCGCAACGTCTCCCACGAGAACACAGCGCGCTTCATCGGCGCTTGCGTCGACTGCCCGCTTGTGTTCGTGCTCACCGAGTACTGTCCCAAGGGCTCACTGAAAGACGTCCTCGCCAACGAAGAGTTGCAGCTCGACTGGAACTTCAGGACCTCGTTGGTGCACGACATCGTTCAGGTGAGAGGGTGGTGATAAAGTTGCACATACTTCCATTAAAGGTCAATGGGCATTTTGTTCGAACGTTTGATATATGACGTACACAAACGAAATAAGGCTAGATATGTAGATAAATGTATCTGCTACTCAGTGATATGGGTCGCATTCTTGTAGGCCATGTTTAGTTTATTATCATTTAAATAAAAAAATATAAATAAATAAAGACAATACAAACGTTTATTATGATTGTACCATATATTTTCACAATGCTGAAAGTAAAAACTTCTGTTTTATTAACAAAAGTTTAATAACATCATACATATACTCGCATACATACTGTAAAATAACTACTGAAAAACTTACATAAGTACTGTAAGTACATAAAAAAATTATACATATTTTGAAAATTGGGATTGAATTCTTCAATTTAAAACTGGTTTGGTTTCTGTATGCGAACTTTCATCAAGTAGGTAAAATATGCCCAATGACCTTTTTTATTTTTGATGTAATACTTCTAAGATAATTTTGCATCTCTTTGCCAAATTCAATATTACTATTCACGCCTCACATTGATGAAATACTAGGTTCTAAAGATAATTTTGTATCTTTTTGCCAAATTCAATATTACTATTTACTCCTCACATTATTGATGAAATAACGCTGGCTTGCAGCGTAAGAGTGGGATATATACTAGAAGAAATTCGACGATGCTCAGCGGTCAGAGCGTTGGACCGGACTTACAAAGGGCGCGGGTTCGATTCCCGTCTGAAAATAATGATCTAGTGCGAGTCGTATTTTTTCTAGAATATAGTTAGGTACTATTCGCGTATAAAAAAAGTATTTATTATTATGTGTACGATGACGACGCCAAAGTAATAGTGTTAATAGTTTAAAACGACTGAAGGCAATAATTTGACTTTTTGATAGATACATTTTTTTTCACTGAGACAATTTTGTATAATAATTATTATAATGATCATTTATTTCCTATAAATATGTAATCATATTGATCAGAGGAAAATTTGTGATGCTTAGTTGTTTATTATTAAGTTGTTATGTATTAATCTGTGTACGCAAAATTAGATTTTGTTTACCTTCCTGCATGATCCCAAAATAGTTGTCAAGAAGATTCAGGGCAGTCTTCACATTTACAACATATAAACCGGTAGCTCCGATAGTATGTTAACACGTCATTTATTACGGCATTTACATAATGAAGGGTTTAACCTAAATCCATTTATTAGGGCATGTGTTACCTCCACGGCGGGCTGGGTGCGCACGGCAAGCTCCGCTCCTCAAACTGCCTCATCGATGGACGCTTCGTCCTTAAGATCTCCGACTACGGACTCAACACCCTCTGCACGCCCACTGATCTGATTAAGGACGACACATACTATTACAGTAATTATCTTTCTAATGAATTCTGTTTGTGACACACTGTGATACGATTTACATTTACATTAGTTACGATGAGGAAGGATGTGATACGCAAAAAATCGGTCAAAAGCAAGTCGGACTCGCTCGGTCAAAAGCAAGGGTTCCGTACCATCTAATATAAATACACTGTCAGCGCTGTAATTTTTGTTGGTGATTTCTGAAACAATGTGCGTATTAGATACCTACATCGTTTTATTTTTCCTGTAATCTTTACATACATTTCTGCAAACTTCGGAGACAGGGGGGGAAGGTATTTTTCAAATATTTTTAGCAGTTTTTGAGATATCTAACTGTGACACCATACCATTGGGTACCATTTTTTTACGGGACCCTAAACAGACTTGCTTGCACTGGTGATTTATCGCTTTTAAGCGCTATCGCACACCGGCAACTTAGTTGCAGAGCAACTGTTTTGTCTCTCATTTCAAGTCCACGGGTTTATATGGAAGCGGGCACACGATGCGACGCGGTTGCCGGCAACTTTTCATACAAACCATGTGAGAGACAAAACAGTTGCTGGGCGACTAAGTTGCCCGTGTGCGATAGCGCTAACTGGCAAAAGACGTGGATTTTGACATTTGAGTGTCGACACTCATTTGTGAATCGCTATATAATTCGAGAATTATATATATAATATCACGCAATATACTATTATATTATCGTCTTTTAGTGGTCATGCTAGGGCTGAATTTGAATCGCTCAGTTTGTTGCGTTTTTTAGGTACCCAATGGGAAGGTTATGCTTCAGCATTCCCCAATATTAAAAAATAGCTGAGGGTTTCATAGGGGTTCCGAACCAACGAGGTGCGGCTATCCAAATTGTGCGACGAGCGACTTCAGATAGTATTGTTACGTACGCAGTAAAACACCAGGCTCTCATAATCAGGATTATATAATCTCAACAAAGGATTTTTAATTCCAACAATATTAAATTAAATAATTAAATTCTGACAATATGAAAAAATCAAGTCTCCAGATAGTCAATTTGAAGTCTGTCTTTTTCCGAACAAAAAAATAATAATTGGACATAGTTTCGAATTCAAGATTGAGAAATAAGTTTTTACTCTGGGGAAGGTCGCACGGCCACGTTACAGTACTTACTTCATAAAAACCCTAAAAATCATATTTTCTCACGTCGAGAACGTTGCCACCGATGCATAGAGCATCTTGTGTTTGATTGTTGATAATCTACTTATATTTGAATAAAAATAAACACATCCACCTATACACGCTAAAAAATTTTAATCATTTGGTTACCGCAGTGGGGTGGTTCCACTCATGATTACAAGCTACTTTTAGTATGGGGCCAACTCTGATATCGCGAAAAAAATATCAGCTGATCCGTTTACCGTCGACCTTAATGTATGGAACAGCAGATTTTGTTCGCGATATCAGCGTTGGCCCAATAGTAAAAGTTGTTTGTAATGATGGGTGGAACCACCCCACTGCAGGAACCAAATAGTTAAAATTTCATAGTTTCTTAATATGATCCTTGTCGGGGTTGGGAACTCCTGGCCCCTATTTCACAGACGTGACAATTGTAAATTACAATGACAATTTGATGTACGTTGCGGTGTCTGTGAGTAGTTTGATCAGTATATTTTCTAAATTCAATTTGGCTGACTCCATGGGCACCGAATTGTCACTGTCATTTACAATTGTCACGTCTGTGAAATAGGGGCCTGGTCTAACAGTTAAGTTCCTGACTCGTCTGTCTTCCCGTGTGTAGAACTCCTATGGACGGCACCAGAGCTGGTGACGGGCAGCGTGTACCCTGGCGCGATGGCGTCGCTGAAAGGAGACGTGTACAGCTTCGGCATCATCCTAGAGGAGATTGTGCTCAGAGAAGGACCCTTTCATCACTGCACTCCCTCCTTGTCTAACAAAGGTCAGCAATAGCGCGCAGCATTTTCTTGAAGACCAGTTTAAATATTGCTGAACTTATACACTCGGCGTCAGAAAAATCGCACCTTCTCAAAAATTTCTTCAAAGTTAATTTAATGCTTTCTAATTTAATGGTAAGTGTTGTTATATACTTCTTCCCCTATGGACATAGCAAACAGTCTAGAAACCGTTGGAATACTCGTCGAACGGAATCAATAACTGAGATTCAGTTTCAGAGCAACATTATACTGCCTCATTTTTTTTGCAATATTTGAGCAACTTCATGGCAATAGTATCCACCTTGGGTATTCCTTTGTTGGAGTGTGTTTTCTCCATTATCTTGTTATCGAATTTACCCGCATTTCCTAAATCGACCCCTTTTATTTCCCTTTTATGGCGGCGCAAACAATAACGCTTTAAGCGTTTAATTATGGTAACTGTGTTATTGGTTATTAATTAAATCAATTAATTTAAATCAAAGCTCATTAAATGTACTTTCAATAGATATCAACAAAACGTTAGCTAGCAATAGCAGGTGGCCAAGTCTAAACTTATTTTTGAAGTTGTGCGATTTTTCTGACGTCGAGTGTATTTTCCAATTATTTGTGAAATATGTATTTCCAAGTATTAACTTTCGAATATGTTATCAAACAAAAGAACTAAGTTGAAACGCTATACTTTGGCAAGAAATGTATTGAAACGGGCTTAAATTAAGTTCATGTATGATTTAGTGCTGAAATGTATGATCTTCTTAGAATATGCCTAATTACTGCCCCAAGGTGTTTCTAAGAAATTATCAAGACATCATTGTAATAAATTCCAACTCACTAATTAGAATTAATTACGCGTTCCTAGAAATAAGCATGCCTATACCTATTAGTAGATATATTCATATAGTAAACTGTTACATAGAAAGAGTTGAAGTTAAAAAAAGAAAAACCGGCCAAGTGCGAGTCGGACTCGCGCACGAAGGGTTTCGTACCAAAAATGGCAAAAAAAGTACGTTTGTTGTATGGGAGCCCCCCTTCTTAAATAATAATTTTATTCTGTTTTTAGGGTTCCGTACCCAAAGGGTAAAAACGGGACCCTATTACTATGACTTCGCTGTCCGTCTGTCTGTCTGTCTGTCTGTCATCAGGCTGTATCTCAAGAACCGTGATAACTAGAAAGTTGAAATTTTCACAGATGATGTATTTCTGTTGCCGCTATAACAACAAATACTAAAAACAGAATAAAATTAACATTTAAAGGGGGCTCCCATACAACAAACGTGATTTTTTTGCCGTTTTTTGCTCGTTATTAATAACGACAACAGGCAGACAGTTGAAATTTTCACAGATGATGTATTTTTGTAGCCGCTGTAACAACAAATACTAAAAACAGAATAAAATTAACATTTAAGGGGGGCTCCCATACAACAAACATATTTTTTTCCGGATTTTGGTACGGAACCCTACGTGCGCGAGTCCGACTCGCACTTGGCCGGTTTTTAGTACGGTCGCACTCGCGAATTTCGCGCGGAATTCGCCTCAGTCTGTACGAAGCTTTACTCTTCATCCATGTATACCGGGTGTAACAAGACCCTCAACGAAGCCGAGGTGTAGGTACGTATTCTGCCCATCATCAAGACCATTTCAGTTCAAAATTATTGCTGGGAAACGATAAAATTTTTTGGTGTTAAAAATGCATTGCATACATTACCACACGCAATTACATTACCACACGCAATGTAATGAATAGCAGCGTTTATGTGCTCATTGAGTAATGACGTTTTGAAGCCATTGTAAGTTACGAAATACTTAAAATGTTGACAATGTTTCTTTGGACAAAAAATAGGAAATAACGAATAAAATAAGAAATCATGAAAATTTTGAAAAAAAATATTTTGACTTTGACCTTCAATAACTTTGTAACTATTAGTTTCCCAGGTATAGTCTAAAAGACAAAAATGATCCTGATGATGGGCGGAATGCGTGGGCTTCGGCTTCGTTGAGGGTCTTGTTACACCCGTTATACCTTGCGTTAGCAAAATTATGTCCGACTTGTACACAGAAATAGTATCACGGGTGTGCGCCCGCGAGTCCCCCCCCTTTCGACCAGTGGTGTGCGTCAGCGAGGTGGGGGCGAGTGCGGGGGGAGGGGGCGGGGCGGCAGCCGAGCTGCTGGAACTAGCTGCCCGCTGCTGGGCGGAAGCACCCGACGACCGACCCACCTTTGATACTGTCAATGTTAACTACATCAAGTACGCAATCAAAACGCGGTATAGTAGATCAGTAGTGAAGACGGTATCATCTTTGCAGAAGCAATTTTTCTCTAATCTTGCCTTTGAATATAAAAAAAACCGGCCAAGTGCGCGTCGGACCACGCGCAGTAGAGTTCCGTAGTTACCCTATACCATACCTTATTATACCACTACTCATTTTTCATCTGCAAAAATAACTTTGTTTTTCATGGTGTTTGTATAAATGACAAAGTTATATTTGCAGTTTTGGAAAATGTGCTACATCTCTAAATCTACTAAATATATCTCGTTCAAGCCAATTTTCATTGAAAGTGTTTATTAAGATCTACAGCATATATTTTTTTAGATTTTTCACTCTCTTATTTTTAAAGTTAGGGGGGGGGGGGGGACGACACACATTTAAGAAAAAAATGATTTAGGATCCTCAATGTCATTTTTAAAGACCGAAAGATTTTTTAAACTTAGACATAGGTTTGAGGAAAAAAAAATCAGTTTTAGTTCCATGTATGGGGAGCCCTCCTTAATCTTTCTTTTTTATTTTATTTTTGTGTAAAAATCGGAAAGCGGTTTACAGAATACATCTACCTACCAATTTTCTACTCTGTAATTCAGACAGACAGACATGACGAATCTATAAGGGTTTCGTTTTTTGCCATTTACCCTAAAAACAATTTTATTCTCAAGTTCTTTTTTTTATTAATTTTAGTTGGTTACAAAAAAACAAAATGATACAGATCAGACATACATAGAGTAATCTTTGGGATTTATGGAACAGAATATGCAATACCTAATACATTTCCATGTTTCCAAGGGGCTACTGTGATAACCTGATGGATGATCTGCTGCGGCGCATGGAACAGTATGCGAACAATCTTGAATCTCTGGTTGAAGAGAAAACCGAACAGCTCTCTTTAGAAAAGAGGCGGTCAGAAGAACTTTTATACCAAGTACTGCCAAGGTAAGAGTTTTGTAGTCTTGGTTGTTTCTATTCTAAATGATCAGTTGTTCAAAACATTTTTCTATAAAATTATGAGAAACATATTAAACGACCAACTTTCTTACATAATCACATTCAGAGTTGAGCAATATTGAATAACATCCATAGCTCCGCATTTTTTGTAGCTTTGTCTCTTTTTGCCGCTCAGTAACAATTCGCTAAAGTAAGAACACACCCCGGACACTCCATACATCCGCGCCATTATAAACAGATGACGTCAGATGACGTTTTTGTACACGCGCAACTGTGTGTGTAAGTCTAGGGCTACCGTGCAGTATTGTACGAGCGGTGTTCAATTCATAATTTGAACTTTTGGTACCTACCTAAATTAAGTTACGACCGACGCATTGCTTTAAATATAAAAATAAGTTGACAGTTGACAAATACGACTAAAAAGTAACGACGCATTGCTTTGAATATAAAAATAAGTTGACATTTGACAAACACGACTAAACGAGCACACGATTCGGCACACGAACTCGCGGGGTGGGGTGGGGTTGGTAAGTAATTGATTCTGGAGCGGGGCGGAGTGTCCTTTCTGTACGGTAGTAGGTACTTATATCTATACTGTGGTAAGAATACCGTTTAGCGACGATGTGCTTACCGATGATGAAGATCGTGGACGCGGCTAGGATTGTTTTCTCGCTCTAGTGAACGATGTTTCTGATTGACGGAAAGAGATGGGGCTACGTAAAAATTCGGAGACAGGTGGGCCTGTTAACCCATAAGCACAGTATTATAATATAAAGCACCTACCAGTACTTCGACTCCTTTGTTAATAAACGCATGCCGCCACTGCGTAGATATACGCACAAAAACTCCGTCATCGGTCAGCGTTGTCACAACAAAAACTACTCAAATATTTTACATAAAAGTTTTAATTTGTAATAACGAAAGAATAAAAATAATCAATACAGCCTTTTCAAGAATAACATCGTAACAAACAAAACAGAAACAGCAAACATGGAACCGCTGATTTTTTTTCTCGATTTCAAAGTTTGTGCCATAGCAAAAGTTATTCAGTTTAATGGCCCTTATCAAACCATGAAGTGGATTTACAATTTAAAAACGGAACAAATCATGTAAACCTTTATGACATTTTGAAATATCGTTACGTCTTAAAACGTACACCCCTTCAAGGTAGAGAGCGGAAACTAGAGGAGATTGCGTTCGCCGACTCTGTCGCTCACTTCCGCGCGTACCCCGTGCAAGTACATGAGTCGGACGACTGTTAGCAGTATTAAGACTGTGCCATAAGCTACCTATATCAAAATGAAATCGAATGTACTACCTACCAGGCCAGTAGCACAGCAGCTGATGGCCGGTGAAATGGTGCAGCCGGAGAGCTTCGAGTGCGTCACGGTCTACTTCAGTGACATCGTGGGGTTCACGGAATTATGCGCCGCGTCCACGCCCATACAAGTGGTGGACTTGCTGAATGACCTGTACAGCACCTTTGACAGAATCATCGGCTTCTATGACGTGTATAAGGTTAGTAGAACACTGTTTTGCATCACCATAGCAGTCCATGATCTTCACGCTGCCAAATGCTGCTGAAATCGTCACGCTTAACTGGTGCAACCTATTTTATGAGGTGAGGCTGAGGTGTTAACCTCAGCGTCTTTTATCACCTGTAGACCAGTAAAATATTAGGTATGTTATTTGGACCCCTTAGAGGTGTGAAAACTATGTTTTGCAAGCAAAAAAAAAGTTGTGCTACATGTGTGATACGAGAAAAACTGCAAAAAATTTCAGTTTTTAGCAGTTCAATTCAAAAACTATGGGCTTTTAACATTAGTTGCTAGTGTCATTTGGAAAGTATATTAAATTTGAAGGAATTTAAGCCTACCCACAGCTTCGTATATCTAATAGTTTTTAAGATATGATGCATTTCTGCAATGGTTTGCATGTTAATAAATTAGTCAGGTGCACATTTTTCGAATAAGAATATCAAATAAGTATAGACACCTCTCAATTTATCCAAAAAGAGCGAAAGGTAAACCAGTTTCCTTGATCCATACAATGATATATGGAATTTAAATTATGCATTGCTTTACTTTTATTTTTTGATAATTTTTATTATTATGAATTATTAAATAATCTTAATTTTAATATATTTAGTTATAATTTTATTTATTGTAATGATTTTTTTAATTATATTTATTTTAATCATTTTAACTGTGACATTTGTAGCTGTGATAATTTCAATTAAGTAAGTAATTGACTTGTAATAATCTGAATTTTCATCAAATTTTAACTAAACTAACATATTTTTAAGTCGCTACTAACAATAATTGATCTTTGTTGTCTGGAAATTAATAAATTATTATTATTATTATGTTTTATTTTTCTCAGCTTACGCTGGTATTTTGTGTCATTATTAATATTTACTTCATTTTTGGTGAAATTGTCTATACTTATTTGACATTCTAATTCGAAAAATGAGCACCTGACTAATCTATAAACATACAAATCATTGCAGAAATGCACAACATTTTATATTTATGAGACTGTGAAGTGCGCATGTTTGTGTGAAAATAACGGCGTGGGCGGTTAGATGTGCCGGTTAGTGTAAATTTTTCAAGCATCATATTATTATCTCAAAAACTATTAAATGTACGGAGCTGTGGGTAGGCTTAAATTCTTTCAAATTTAATATACTTTCATAATGATACTAACAACTAATGTCAAATGCCCATAGTTTTTTAATTAAACTGCAAAAGTTGAAAAATTTTGCAGTTTTTCACGTATCAAATAACATACCAAAAATGCAGCTTTACATCGCGTTTTGCGTTTTTAGAACATTTGTTTGTAAGATTTTACTGGCCTACTGTTGCAATTCCCATAAGCGTAAAGGGTTGGTGCTATATTCTACTTTGCCGGATGCCACACTGCATCCAAGTTCATGCATGTGGTGGAGGATCTTCTCAACATATTGTACATTACCTTTGATAGGATCATCGGCATTTACGACGTCGTCTTGGTCTTGGTGAGAACTACAGCTGTCCACAACTACAATTATGTATAATGACCGCAGAATGTTGAAAGATAGAAGAAATAGATAATGACAGCCCATAAAAAACGATAAAAAATAAAGTTTTGAGTCAAGTCAAAAGTCAAAAAGTCAAAATTAGCTTTATTCAAATAAACTTAATCATTAAGTACTTTTGAATCGTCTATATTTTCCACCCGTTCAAGACTTTTTTAACTGACAAGAAGAACGGGCGCAAGAAACTTATCAGCTTTAATAGCAATAAGTAACATTACATCCCCCTAAGCATGACCACCGAAACACGATATGATTATAGCGATTTATCATGCTTAACTGTCAAAAGACAATGGATTATGACAGATGGGTGTCGATAAAACGCTATATCACGCGATATATATCGTGTTTCGTCGGTCATGCTAGGGGGGATGATTATTTCTGTAAGATTATTAGGAATTAAGATAACGTGCTCACTCGAGCTTTCTAACGCAACAAAAATGCAATGATTTCGTTGAATTGTAAAATGTCAGTCCCTACTATAAAAAGAAAATGCTTTTACCTTGAAGGTAGCTGACCTATGTTAATAAATAATGAGTTTTCATTCAGACAGGCGAAAGACTGAATAATAGATGATCTAGAGCACTCAACTGCAACTCAATTCACAGACAAGTTTTCGACTAAAATAAAATTACTACACACTAAAGTTATCTGTTAGATCAATTTATAGTTGTAGTTTAATTTTGGTAGTGATTGTATTTATTTATTTATTTAATTTCGAACTACCAACAGCTACTATAATGGTCTGCCTTCACTGACGGAGTCGCTTCTACTTTTAAGTCAACTTGCGTCAAGCGCATGCAATTGCTTCTAAACCACGCGCTTTCTGCCATAAAAGGTTCAACTTTCTGCCTTACCAAATTGACGTTTTTTTGAGAAGATATGGTAAAAGTGATTGTATGAAGACATACCTTAACTTAAATACTTAGCAACAAAAAGACATTTTATAGGTCATCACAAATACGAGGGTGGTTTGATAAGTACATGACTTTGAAAAGAAGAAAATAATTTTTTTTCAAAAAATTGTTGGTGTCTCAAAAAGAAACTCTTTTTTTTTCAAATTTGGCAAAAAAAGCTCAAGCGAGTTAGAAAACTTTTCTTAATGACCCTGTCGACCCTCTCGGCAGCACTCATCGAAACTCATCGAAATTTAATATTAATTAATTCGCCCACCAATCCGCATTGGGCCCGCGTAGTGGGTTATGGCCCATTCTCAATAAAGGCCTGTGCATTGACATTAAATGACATTAAAACATGAACAATCAAAGATTTAAAATCTTTGTGAAAAATGACATTAAAAATGGCTGATGGTCAATATGAATTAATTATTTATATTTAAACTTACAAGAAAGGGTATATAACGATGATACTTATCTTTATATTTATTTTCTTCTTTCATAAATTTCTCTAGTAATTTACACATACATTCCAAACATCCAAAAAATGCCGAGAAAAATGAAAATACATCTCCATTTTTTCAATAAATTGTCGAAAGCAAAGATCTAAATTTTAAATCGTTAGATACGCCCTTTTACTTGAGTGTGAGCTCACCGAAATGTGTCAACATTCAAATGTTCGCACTTCTTTGCTATTAGATGGATATCAGTGGTCATTTGAACACTGTCAGTTATTGCGAGAAACGACGAGAAAACTGTTTCAAAATGCCGTCTTGTGCCTTTTATCTGTGCACCACTTAGATGAAATTAAAACTTTTAATTTCATCTTAGGTGCACCAACAATTCTAGAAATACAAATAAAGCAAATGGTGTAACATTTCACGCATATTAAGCATGAAATTTTTTTCTAGGCGTGAATTGTGAACGAGTACAATTTTAGTCTATATTAGTGGGTTATAGTATAGATAGAGCGTTACGTGCCCCTGAATATACATGAGCAAATGAGGCTGATTGAGCAATATTGTTATTCAAGGTCGAGCAACAAGCTTAAGTGGAGCAAGTTTTAGTAAAGCCTCTGCCTTAAGCTGAGTAATGTATTGACAGAGTCCATATGATTGGTGAAAGTTATCACTGTGATCAATCTTATTCTGGGACATAAACACTTTTGAGATGAGGTGAGCAATGATTTTTAGTTGATGATTTCGAGTATCGCCTTAAATTAGTAGTATAAAAACCCGCCTTAAATATGACTTGGTGGAGACGCATGTTATGGTAGTGTCTGGTCTGCCAGAGCGCAACGGCGCCGGCGGAGACCTGTGGCCCTACCATCAGATGATGCAAACTGTTTACGTTACCGTAAACTATGGGATAATATACCGCTCACAGGTTAATGCGAGTGAAAGAGATAAAACGATAATTTACTGAAACGTAAACAGTTTGCATCAACTCATGGTAGGGCTTGCTCACTGCACGCTTGCGAGATCTGCCTGCCTAATGGCGCTCGCAGTCATCGAGGAGGTGAGGGGTTCTTCGTCGTCGATGTGGTTAGGGGGTTCGTCGTCCGACACCGCTATTATTAATTAAAAGCATATATTTTTATACAGGCATTTAAACTCTTCTATTACTTGAAGGTGGAGACGATAGGAGATGCGTACATGGTGGTGTCCGGCCTGCCGGAGCGCAACGGCGACCTGCACGCTCGTGAGATCTGCCTGATGGCGCTCGCGGTCGTCGAGGCAGTAAGGGGGTTTGTCGTGCGACACCGCCCTACGCACCGATTAGAGGTAAGATTTAGAATACTCACTCATCTTTTTTAAGTTATTTTTTAAAGTTGAGCTCGAAAAATGATAGTTGTTTTTTAGGTAGGTACCCGCTTTTCGTAAGTATTAAGAACATGCAAGAATGATGCAACATTTTGTTCTTCGCCTTTATATTTTTTTTCAAAAGCCACCTTACGCATCACATATCAACCATGAACCTTATCTTACCGCGCCGTATTTTGCCGTACCGCATTTGGTATGGGGGAGGTCCTTAACGAGCAAAGAGGAAAAAACTAACATCAAAATCTTGTGACAGGTTAGAGTGGGGGTCCACTCAGGTCCCGTGTGCGCAGGCGTGGTGGGGGTCAAGATGCCTCACTACTGCCTATTTGGGGACACTGTCAATACGGCCAGCCGAATGGAGTCTACTGGACAACGTAAGCATAAAATATTTTTTGTGTTTTCAGGGGAACGCTACCGTGCAATAGAGTTTACAATTGAAAAGATTTCTATATCGAATATCATAACTCCGGTAATGCATTTAAGAGAACCTAACCTATACATTTTCGTATGACTTTTTATGACTGAGGGCTTTTATTTCACATCTTCTTCTTCTAAGATGCCTCATCCAGATTCACACCTCGGTGTGAATCGAAGCCTCGAGAACCGACTGAATAAAAACAGTGTCTCGCCTTTTCGATGTCGCTCTCGCCTGTTCTCTCGATTTTTTGCCGGCTTTGAAGGGTTTTCTCGGGTTGACGAGAGTGAACGAGACTTCTCGCGTAGTGAGAAGGTATCGTGTAGATTAGATACCTTCTATCGGATGACTCGAGCGAACCCCCACGCCGAGACTTCGACTTTCTCAAGAATAAATATCATTTAATTTTTATTTTTTACAACTTTTAACTTTTAACAACAATAGTTAGCAATGAGATGGCTAAAAGCATCTGTGTTCTAGCATCAATGACCCACAAGTCAAATTAACTTTTTTCTTGTAGCTCTCCGAATCCACCTGAGCGATTGCACCCGAGCACTGCTCGAGCAGTGGGGCACCTTCGCTGTGGAGCGTCGAGGGGAGGTGGAGCTCAAGGGTCGCGGGCGGATGCTAACTCATTGGCTGCTCCACTGCTCAGAACCAGAAGCGCGTCTGGTGTCGCAAAGTCCCCAACCTCCCCCTCAATATCCTATTTTATTCCCGTCTCTACCCCAGCCGCCTATAGCCTTACAAGTACCGTATTTAGTTGTAGAACCACCCACTTTAGCCGCTTAAACTTGATGTAAACTTAAAGTGTTTATGGTAATTTCGAGGGAGTGGAACCGAAGGTCTACGAGCATATCGGCTGTTGCCTGTTCGGAATCAGAGATGCGTCTGGTGGTGCGGTGCGGATCCCCAACCTCCCCCTCAGCTCAGCTCAGTATTTTAAAGGATCTTCTTAGTGTTGTAAAAAACCAGTTTTTTTATAACGTGAAAAAAAGTGTTTTTTTTCTGGTGTATTTTTTTTTTCAAGAGTACAGAAATCAACATTATTAAGGAAGTTTATGAGTACCTACATTACTTTTTTGGTTGAAAAGTACCAAGTTTTCAACAGTCTTCATTCGGTTTATGTTTTTTTTAAGTACCTATGAACTAAGAACGAAGAACAGTGTTTCCAAATTGGGGGGTTTTCCCATTGTGTGTTTTCATTATAGGGGAAGAAAGAAATTCTGTTCTTCATAGAAAACGTAACATTTTGGGGAACAAAAATCGCGTTGGGGAAAACATCATCATCATTTTGGGGAAAAATAAAATGAGATCTGGGAAAAAGTTAAATTCATATCTGGAGACACTGACGAAGAACAAAAATTATTGATTTGATTAAATAAAACGTTTATTTTCCAAAGATTGTATTCTAGAAAAAAAAAAACAAATTTAGAAAAAAAACAACGGTGCTGTGTTTCTTTCATGTTTTTTTCAACATTGTGAAAAAAACAAAGTTTTTTTTTCATGTTACATCACTAGTCTTCTCTCACCTAGGCCCGTATTTATAATTCTCATCGTTAAGATCTATTTTGCATGAGTATTATACTTGAGATGCTCTTCTTATAGTAACAACATTATGTTTGTATATTAATAGAAAATGCCTTAAGTTATTTTGTACGAAACTCGTTTAAACATCATACCTATGTATCACAGTCTTTGTTTGTTAAGTTGATTAAATCAACAGACAAACGAAGGGTAACTTACAAGATAACTGAGTGTTTAATGTTCCGCTGTTTATACCGAGTCACATAACGAGCTATAACATTTACATTTACAAGCTCTCCTGTTGTCTGACGGATCTAGAAGATAAGGCTACTAGCACACTAATATTGTATCGTTTTCTGCTTATTTGGTACTTCTTTCAAGACTTAAACATTAAATATTATTAAATATTAGGTAGGTGCCCTACAGGCAACCTCGGACCAAATCGGCACATAGTTATTACTGAAGCAGTTCCAGTGGTACTACCACAGAATAAATACGAGCGTAATAATAGCTACAAAAAAGTCTTTCTAGAACTGTTTAAAAAAACAAACGGAGTTTACACGAATTTTGTGCTTAAAATTTATACAAATATAAAAAACTGGGAAGTGAGTCTTTGATGTGCACATGATTACAGACGCCGGGACAGGTGACTGTAAATAAAAGCTTGTAAAAAGGAAAGGTATACTTAATATATATGAATTTTTTCACATATTGACCTTTTTAAAAAAAAAATTGCCAGTGTCACTAGGAATGATGTAAGAATTCTAATTATACCCCATTCATCTAAATCCGTAAAGCCATTTAGGAGTTATGGTGGAACAAAGAAAGTCACATACCCAACACACATACCTACACTCCTTTTTTGGGCAGTCGTATAAAATATATTCAACGTTCGACATTCATGAAAGAGCAAATCAAATTCAGCAATCAAGCTAAAAGCTATATAAACAAGAAATGAAAAATATTTGCCACAGATTAAATCAAACTTATAGCTTAGCAAAGTCTAGATGAGAATATTTTTTAAACGTAATTCTAACCAATATTATATTAAAACGTGAGTTATTTTGTTAGGTACGCTTTTTAATTCCAATCATCATGAAATTTTGCAACCACGTTGTCAGGGGTACAGAATAGGATTGGACTGTCCATCCGACCCTTCATCTAAGTAACCACAAAGTTTAAAACTTTACGGATATTTGTAGCGCTGCGCGCTTTGCGCTTGGGTTATGTTCGCACGAGTTTGCATTATGATTTCCACTCGAGCCGTTTCATTTCTGCTTCTTGTTTGTTTTTTAATTCTGACTATGAAATAAAGTGCTTACTGATTCTGACGCTTTTGAAATAAAACACGGATACTGATGCAATTTTATTAAAAGTTTTTGATGTTTTCATTTGTCTTTTTACAAATAAGTATGAATTCTGATAGGTACATTGTTTGAATTTTTTTTTAGGTAAGTACCTACTTTATAAAATATATCTAATCGAAGTAGGTACATATACAAAGAGTAACTAAGAACATAATAAATAAAATAAATAAATAAAACATTCGTATAATGTTTAGCAAAATTTGGGATCAAAATCATTTTGAAACTCTGTTCTTTCAGAATCTCTGTAAAATATCGCATTTAATTAATTCATCACTTCAACAAATCATTCACATTCTGTAGTAAATATATATATATACTTTTATTTATAGATAAACTATAAAATAATTAAATTTTATATTATTACGGCGGCGTAAGAAAAGTCACAATAGAAAATATTTCAACTATAAAGAAAAACATCAGGTAGATTAATACGTTTACTCTATATACTGCGAAAACGTAGGGCATAAAGACAGTCTAAAGGCCGTGTGTACCAACAAGTAGGGCCTGTTTGTAAATTGGCGTTTAGTTAGAAATTTGATATCGTGACAGGCAATCTATAACCATCAAGACAGTCAAATAATCCACTCTATAGTACACCCTTGTTATTAAATTTTGTATCATACCCAAGGGATATAATTAATGTACAACTTATGACAAAGTTCAAAGTTCCTAGTCAATTTCAGTTTTAAAATTATTATTATTTTCTAAGGAAAATATAATTTGGTGTGCCAATTTAAATAAGATTAGGATGTAACTTTTTTCACCATTAAGTAATTGAAAATAGGAGAGAGGATAGAAACGAATCCACAAGTATAATTAAATTTAATAATATAAATAATTCTATGTTGTGTTATAATGTGCAATTTCTTGCGATCTCTTTTATCTAACGCATCAAATTCAGGAAATGTAAAAGATTTACTGGTGAAATGAACTATTTAGATAAAAAAGTGTTAATATTTCCTATCTATGTACTTACAATAAAATAAGTTATTATTTTGACTGTTGTCTTGAAACAGATATTTGTCTATTTTTATATTGATGTTGCTATAAAAATATACTACTAATGCTTCTGATAATTTTAATTAGGTGTCAATTAAGATATAGTAAATTATATCATATTTTTAACGAAATAAATGAATTAAGTTTGATGAAGACGTTTTATTTATGTGTATCTGTATAGACATTAAGAGAAATAGCACTGAGATTGGTTATAACTTCACAAACTATGAACCTACGAAAAATCAAAGCTTATCATATCCTCGTAACGAGTATCAAAAAGCTTATAAATAATTTGAAAATTAAATAAATAGAGTAAAGAGTAATTTCACCTAAATGGTGGACTTCAAAGGTTCAAAACAGTGCAATACGAATCAAGGGAATGAAAGTACTATTGTAAATAACTAGTTAAATCGTTCACTTAATGAACTTAATTCTATGTTTGTCTGGTCTATAGTCCCTCGTTTTGAACCACATTGTTTCCAAAGCGAGAGTCACAGCTGACACCATGAAACCAAGGAGAAGGCACAGGAAACAGCTTGCAGTTTGTTGGATAGTAAGCGCCGTGGCTTCTGACGACTTCATAGACAAAAATGTAGGGTTCAGGACAGCTTCTTTATCCAATAAGCCACTCTCCAAGAGCCGTGGTAGCCACACTGCTATAGGCCTGGCAAAAGGAGAGTGATTTCGCATCCATATTACTAAAGGAACAGTCATTATTGAATCAGTGATAACATAGCCACATGTATCCTCTTTCTTACCCAGGGCCAAACAATAAGCCCAAGCGTACTCCAATGAAGTAGCTAAAATGAAGTCAACTTTCCCTTCAATCACGTTTCTAAACACGTCATCGAAACTTTCTTCTGATACGACCTCAAAACTTTCCCTTATAAAATGTTCGTGCTCAAAATATGTGAGGATGCCGGCACGACCACCAAACTTGTAACCGGTATTGACTGCTTCCTTCAAAGTATCAAACTTACCAACAACCGTATCTGTTTTCAGTGAAACTATAAGAACGCTTTGATAAGCGCTTCTAATCACAAACGAAAACCACATCCAAAGAGATATAATGTAGAAATCCCTAAACAGCCTGGGCGCCATACGTATAGGTTGCCCTATCATTATTCCCCAAGATCTTAATGCTACTCCATGTAATTTATCAAACTTCTTAAAATAGCGTCGACAAAACCTTTTCAAAGGTTGTAATTTTGAAACGAATGGCAATAACTTAATGAAAAATGTTACGGACATAATAAAGATCCACAAGTATCCGTTTAAAGGCCATAAGAGTTTCCACCAAACAGGCCCGGTTGAAAGCGGTGGGGCGATCCAGGCTAGGCGCACTCTAAAATATGGAACAGAGTAAGACAAGGATCCCGATTTATCTGCTCCGAGATAAACAGTGCTAATTGAAATATTGCTCATCCCTGTTATAACGTCGTTTAGGGAGTCGGACCAATTCTTGGCACGATCTGACTCTATGCTGACATAATCTCTCGAGCTTAATATAGGCGTGAAATTCATAACATTTCTTAGTAGCCTCACAATTCCCTTCTTTATTAACTCTAATGGGATCTTTTGCTCCGTATTTTTGTGATATAACTTGTTAGTAGATATATGCAGCGGGCAAGTCTGCATGTTTTGCATTTTATCTGAGTAGAGGTCATCCTTCGTCGTTTCATTACAATAAGCTATGAGACTTGGTAGCGTATTTTGACAATTCATATGGTTTTTATAAGGATAGTAAGTGTATAGCGCTACTCTACTGTGTCTTTCCGATACAACTATAACAACATTAACAACATAGTAACTCCATAAAAAGCTTGCTATTTTATCTAATCTCTTTGGATTTGAAAGGATGAGTATTAAAAATTTTGCTTCACTGCTCAGAAACGTGTTCCCTTGTAGATCAGGCTTTAATTTTGATATCATTTTGGGGAATAAAAGGAATGACTCTACGATGATCACCACTTGTTGAGGAGGATTTTCATATTTCTTAGTTTCAATAATGACACAACCTTGGTAATGCTGTAAGAATTTGTTAACAAACTTTGCATCCACATCACTATGCATAATTGCCGTATGTAGACGGTTATCGAAATTTTTATTCGCGATTCTTATGCCACAGTTAATGACGTCATCTTTGATTGTAGTTTTACTTCCTTCGATCGTCAGTTTTGCTAAAACGCAATCAAGGCAGAATGTTATTAAGATCAGTTGGTATTTATTCATATTACTAAACGCTTCGGAGCGTTAATTAACTCGTGAATCGGTAGGAAGTTCGTTGTTTAATGAAATGATTATTTAATGATGCAAAATGTTCATTTCCTTGAACAATAAACGGGTATTACCTTTTACTATGAAGCTATCTTTTGCAACAATGAAAGGGTCGTAACATCGTAAATCATCCTTTGTTTCAAAATTGTCTGCCAGATTTGTGCTTTTTTAGGCTTCCAGCTAGATTTTGATCGATGTTTCGTGTAAAATGGATGTGCGACCGAGTGATAATAAAATTTGTCTACATCTAATCTGACTGATATAAAACAGGTACTTATTTTTTGCATTGTTTATGAACGAATGTCGTAAGTATTGAAACTTGGACTACCTACTTATCCTATATTAGACAGTTAAACCACAATAATTCGTAATAGTCAACATATTATTAAGATTATGACAGATGACCAAAATGAAAGAATAAAAAAATGCATTAGCCCTGATTCGTCCAAGATTAGCCCAAAAAAATACTTACCTACGAACAGTCCAATCATTCGCTCATTATTTTAGTTACGAAGTTATTATTGAAATACCCATATCATTATTTTTATTTTGGTTATAGCTAAAATAGTAAACAAAATACTTAGGCATTTAAAAAGATCTCTCACTTTTAATCAAAGTCCACTTAGTTAATAGATTTTTCTGAGAAATTAAGGTCCCAAAATAGATGGAATTTATTAATAATTCGTTCATCAAATCTTAATCAAATTAATTTTCAGAGTAACCTAAAAAAATGCTTTATGAAGATTTTTGGCTGATTAATTTAGAAATCCTTCAAATACAGGAATGTAACTACATAATACGATAGATAAGTAGGTAATAAATTCTAATACTAAGATTTTTCATTGTTACGTCCACTGAAGTTACGTCACTTTGAGCAAACCTATTCAGATTCAGAAATAATAAAAAAACAAAACCTCCTTCAAAAATCTTGAAAATAATCTAACAAAAAACAGCTTCAAAAATAAATTAATGGCTCTAAAAAGCAAGAAATAAAATATTGAAATCTGCATAATAACTAACTCGAAAGTCTGTATGCATATCTTATATTAAACAACGCCTTTTGAAGTCGGGTGGGGGGGGGAGGGGGGAACGAAGGATATTTTTTTATCTAAATTTAATCATGGGTTTAAACCCACCCGACTTCATAAGACGTTGTTTAATATAAGATATGCATACAAACTATCGAGTTAGTTATTATGCAGATTTCAATATTTTATTTCTTGCTTTTTAGAGCCATCAATTTATTTTTGAAGCTGTTTTTTGTTAGATTATTTTCTAGATTTTTGAAGGAGGTTTTGTTTTTATTAAAAACTTTTTTATTTTAAACTTTTTTGTGGTAAGTATATTTGGTGATGATATTATCTAAGTTACAATAGCCTTATGTCAACGGCTCATTACTTTTTACATAGTACTGCTTTTCCCGACGCAGGGGCGTTTATTGTTGAGGAGTTCTGCTGGTACTTCACTATCAGCTCCACTTCACCATATGAATTATGATTTTTTTTTTCTTTTTATTTTGGTACGAAACAGTCACTACAATAATTACATGATATTTATATAAGTACTTAATTTTTAGACAGTGAGTGCCGAAAATTACTTATAAAATATTACATTAATGAAGCTTAAATAAAAGGTGGAAATGCAAGTAAGTATTAAACAATATTACTTGGTACGGTATCGTAAACAAACAATAGGTACATGGTTGGTTACAGTAACACTACAAACCATCAAATTTCAAGCAAATAATTAAAAAAGTTAATTATAAAGAACGTAAAGAAAAATAATCTACAAACCTGATGTAGTAGAATTAACAAAAGCTAATATTAACATTTTTTTTTATAAATAAGACAACCCCTCAGGCGCATAATTCTTTTAACAATGTTCGTTTTAAACTCTTCAAGGAGACACCAAATAATTCTATATGATTAAATTCCTTATTGTATAATGTCAGTGAACGAGAGATAAAACAGTTTCGCGTGTAGTTTTTGTGAAGAACTGGCGGCACGAAACATTTTAGTTTTCGGCTGGACCGTGTAGGTAGCCTTGCTTTACTTATAAAATTTAATTTGGATAACAATATAGGACTATCTATCAGGCCATTTACAATCTTGTGTAAGAACGATATGTCAAATTGTTTACGCCTATCATATAAACTTAAAAGATTTTCGTTATTAAGAGTCGTGCTATATGATTCCTGGGAATCACAGCGATAATTTAATAACTTTATAAATTTTTTTTGGACTTTTTCAATTCTGTCTATATGTTTTTAATACGAAGGATTCCAAATTATGCTTGCGAAATCTAGAAGAGATCTAACAAATGAAAAATATAATATTTTTAATGTTATAGTTTGTTTGAAAGGTTTCGTTATTCTATTTATAAATCCTAGGGTCCTAAATGCTCTTTTTACAATGGAGTCTATATGCAAGTTAAAAGATAGTTGCTCATCCATGATGATACCTAAGTCTCTTATGTGTTTTACGAGTTTAAGAGAAACTTCATTGAGCATGTAGTCGTGCTGTATTGGAGATCGGTTTCTGGTGTATGATATTGCGTAGCACTTATCGGTATTTAGGAAAAGTTGATTGTCGTTACAATATTTACAGAGTGCCTCGATATCAGATTGCAACTTATAGCAATCTTCAATACAGCTTACTTTTTTGTACACTTTTGCATCGTCTGCATACAAAATAATTTGAGAAAAGCGCATAGCATCTCCTATTTCATTAATGTACATCACAAAGAGCAAGGGCCCAAGATGGGACCCTTGAGGTACCCCGGACGTCACCGGTAGACTTTTAGAACGATATCCTTTCAAACAAACGGCTTGACTTCGGTTCCGAATGTAGGACTCAATCCATCTCAGCAGACTGCCGTGTACACCGAGTCTATAAAGCTTTTCCAAAAGAAGATCATGGTTTATTTTATCAAATGCTTTAGAAAAATCGGTGTACACGACGTCTACCTGAGTATTCGTATCCATAGCACGCAACAAGAAGTCAGTAAATGTGAGCATATTAGTCTCCACACTTCGCGACTTCATGAATCCGTGTTGAGTTTGAGAAATCACATGACGAGCTGCGTAAGACAATTGTTGCGCTGCGATTTTTTCAAAAATTTTGCCAAAAATGCAGAGTTTAGAAATAGGTCTGTATTGTGTAATTGATTCCTTTTGGGAATTCTTAGGTATTGGTGTGATCAAAGCATGTTTCCAAAAGCTGGGAAATACTCCTGAATTCATTGATAAGTTGAATATGTTACTGATGGGTACAAGTAGTTCCTTAGCGCACTTAGAAATTAGCAAAGGGTGAATATTATCCGATCCAGCCCCTTTGTGAATATTCACATTTTTGAGCTCCCTAAGGATAATTTCATCCCTCAGATCCACCGAATTAATACTCATGCTGGAATCAGTGTCGCTGGGAAGCGGAAGACTAGGAGATGGTGATGTTGACGCTGCAACGAAAACAGACTGAAAGTATTTGTTGAAAGTTTCACATATTTCATTACCATCACTGAGTACTTTGCCGTCATAACACATTTTGTGAGGAATGTCCCCATTCATTTTTTTTTGATGAAACATATGACCAGAAGTGCCTAGGGTGTTCTTTAATTTTTTCTTTAGCTAATGTATTAAACTTCAAATAGCATTTATGTTCAAGTTTCCGTAGTCTAGTCCGAAGTCTTAAGAACTTATTATAGTCTCCTATATTACCATACCTTTTCCATTTGCTGTGGTATTTACGTTTTTCGTTGCTAAGTTTTATTATAGACTGATTATACCATGGAGGGTATTTATTAGTATCGATAACTTTCCTGGATGGTACATATTTCTCAATTAGATTATACAAAATTTCGTAAAAAAGATGAACCCTGGGTTCTACATTAGGCACGCTAGAAAAGCATTTCTCCCAGTCTACAGAGCTTAATTCCTTTTTCATGATGAGCATAAATATCCTAGCAACCATATTAAAGTAATCGTATCGTACCAGTGAACTACTTAGTATTGAATATTTCCGATGATCATCTATGCTGGTCTTCATCATCAGTTCCACTTCACCGAAATAGTACTTTTCGAAAGCAAATGCACAAGTTACTTAAGAAAATACTAAAATCGCTATAGATGTGCCTATAATATTTGAAGAGTTCCCTCGATTTCTCCAGGATCCCATCATCAAATCCTGATTTCATGACAATGGGACCAACTTGAAAGTATATACTTTCAAACGAAAAAATAATTTTTCAAATCGGTCCAGCCGTCTTCGAGTAATCGAGTAACATACATAAAAAAAAAAAGATCCGACGAACTGAGAACCTCCTCCTTTTTTTGAAGTCGGTTAAAAATAAAAGAAAAATAAAATATTTATTACGTCTTTATTCGGGTTCATCCATTTGAAACATAGATAGTATCCTACTAAAAGGGGATTTGAAAGGGGTTTGAGATATCGCCGCCAAACACATAGAAATCTTTGATCGCCGCCGTTAAATTACGGTCGGTATAAAGCCCGGTTGCCTAGCAACCAAATATCGAATTATGTAAACAAACAACGGACGTTTTGTAATTATTAAAGGGTTTCATTTGTTTTTATTTGCTACATTTGTTACATCATAACGAGTGGAAGTGTAAATAGATGTACATAAACTTAAATATTATACGGGCGATAAAACTGAGTTTTGCATAATCACGGTTCAGTTAAACAGGAGTATGATCGTTTTAATGAAGATATGGCCTTGTTTCGTATTATTTAACTATATGAATGGGTTTGAAATGTCATGTAATAGGAGTGAATATTTTGACCCTAGTTTAATGTCCTGTCAAATGTGTCCGAAAAACGTGTCGATGGTTCCATCTGCCGATGGTAAGTAAATATTATAATAAATGAAAGCTTTTTGAACTAAACCTCTGGAGAGCAAGTCTGACAAAGTTCGTGTTTGATGAGTCCTAATGGGTGTAATCATATTAAAGTGTTTGGGCTCTAGAGTCTAGATGAAATTAGTTTTTGTCGTAATTGCTTGGATGATTAGAATTGTATTTTGGAACTTTAATTAACCAAGTAACTCAATAGAAACAAAATTAAAAAGACAAAACCATAATGAAACAAAATACTTATTGACAAAAAGCGAGCGAAATGTCTCCGTTTCAGCTTGGGCGAAAATGCTTTCGTATTTGGCTGTCCGTCTGTTCTCCTCTATAGGTCGCATTTCTCAACCGATTCTCGTAAAATTTTATGAGTAGGTTCGATAATTAGATTTATATTTTGGTCGATTCAGTTTTTCGAAATGTTTCAAAACGGCGCAGACATATTTTAGGGAGGTCTACAGCTCACAGAGGGACTAGATACAATTTATCAATGTTCGTATTTTGACCTAAATTACAAGCCTCTTCTTTTCTGCACACTTCTAGTCAGTACTGTAAGTACCTAGTTTTCAAGCAGCAGGTGCCATTCTGAAAAGCACCTTCTAAATCCGCAGTGAAATTTTTAATTCGTATCTTAAAATTAATGAGGTCGACACTAGCGCGAAGAAGTGATAACGAAAGTGAGAAAAACCATTGACGTTTGTAAGAAGGATTTGGTATTCTGAAACACGTTTCGCTTGTTACATCGAAAGTCATCTCGTGTTTCACACACGAATTTATCTGTCAAATAAAAAGGTTTAACCCGTTCAAAATACCTGTGGACCTCGCTAGAATGCGATTCTCTCCCGCTTCCCCCTTCAAAAATAATAAATCATACTTAATTTCAAAAAGTGAGTTTTTGTTCTATGCTTTCTCATTTCTAGTGATGTTTTTTTATTCACGATTCACGCCACAACAAAGCGTTAATCATCGACGCTAGGTCCACAGCTATTGTGACCGTGGTATACTTACTATTATACAGGGTCATTTTGTATCCACCATCCAAATTTTGAGGATGTGTTCAGTCCATGAAACTGAACAACTTTCTCTTAGGAACACATGGTCAAATATGTAAAATAAAAATCGACTTTCCATACAAATCAAAGAGATCACGTGATCTATTTAGTATGGGATGACCAAAATTTTTTGGCGAAGACACGTTTCTTAGAGAAAGTTGTTTAGTTTCATGGACTGGACACATCCTTAAAATTTGGATGGTAAGTTCAAAATGACCCGATGTGTATATTTACTGTGGTATAATTTTGCGAGATGACTTTTATTCGAAGATTTAACTTATCATTTTCAGAATTACATTTCCTAGAGCATCAAAACAAATGACGACCTAGTGTTTTCGTCGACGGTCAAAGCGCTACTTCTCTCTAGAACACAGTGTTTATATTTAGTGGTTCCATGGTGAGGTGATAGTCTTTTGTTCTACAGAAAGTCAATTTTAGGCTTCTCATGTGCTACCGGAATAGAGTGATGCCGACAGTGCAACTCAATATCCAGGAACTATATTTTATTTTATTTTAGTATATCAGCGGTTCCCGAATTCTTTTGGCTACGGAACCCTTTTTGGTTCACCGCATTTGGGCGGAACCCTAGCTTAAGTAAGAAGTAAACTAACCAGGGTAGTTACATTCAGGTAAAGAAAACCTAGGACAAGGCTGCGCGGCGAGCGCGAAGCGCGAGCCGCAAAATATTTTTGGGTCTATTTTCTAACTAAATGTACGTTGAAATCGTTAAAACTGGCAGTAAAACCACTGTAGAGTACTTGTACTATTAGTTATTCTGTGGTAAAGTCTAGTAACTAGTAAATGAAGGACATGTTGAATGTATGTAAATGTCTGTTATTAAAATACTCAAAATCAATGGAAACAAACGGGCGGGTCAGCAATGTAAGAGAAAAAAAAAAGGAGAACCACTTAACTGAAGGGAAAAAAAGACTTTTGATTTAATGTATTAGGTATTTTTATTTTGACTCTGTTTCCATGCTAATTTTCTATTACTACGGGCCTCTCTCATTAATTGCGCGTCATTTTTGTTTACTTACGAATTCCGAACAAGACATGTCCTTTGCAATTCTGCTTTCATTAAATCTACAGAGCAACGATTTCTGACATTAGAACATTTAAGCTTCATATGGGAAAACCTCGCTCAACATAAGCATTTGAAAGCAGTATGCTTAAAATGCGAGATACAACGCAAAATAAGGCATTTAAGATATTGTCCTTTATGCTTTTAAACATTTGGACCCATTTTTATTAACACTTTGATTGTGATCGCGTGTTATCATCAAACATCTGGACAAAACTAATGGATCGTCGCGGGACAATATCATAGAAATCGGGACTGTCTTTATACCTAAACTCTTGAATTTTCGCGGAACCCCTGCGAGCCTCTCACGGAACCCCAGGGTTCCGCGGAACCCCATTCGGGAACCGCTGCCTTATTATACACTATTAAATCATTTATGTAAATAGTGTATGAGATAAAAACAACTCAACTCAAACCAAGAAGTAAATTAAATACGCAAGCTGCTCCCCTAGGAGATCGAGTTCACATCAGGATGGAATATATGTCAAAAATCTGTTATTTTGGTACATTGAAAACGGTTTCCATGGATTCCATTGTACCGTTTTAACGTTTTTTTTTTTTTATTATACAACTGCTCCCCGCTTTTGGCAGGACCTTTTTTGCTATTTTATGCTTTTATTACTTGTCTTTTTTTCTTTTTTTCTATGCTCTAAGAGCTTACTTGTATCTTTTTTCTCTTTTTGTTCTTCTTTCTCAATATTACAGTTTTTATAACTTTTGCAGTTTTCTTCTTCTTATATATATTACATTGTTTTTTTTTCTATTTTATTACAATATTATTTCTTATGTATAATGTATATTGATTCTAGTACAATTCATATAATATATTAATTTACAGTTTCTATTTTTTCATACATATTTTAATTGTATATCTCTTACTCTTGTACAATCTTGTTTCTACCTGTTTATTTTCTAATGTTGTAATTTTTCTTCATAACTGTATTACAATTTCTTATTTACTAAATAGATGGCTTTACATTATAATTGCCTGCCTGTTTATAAATTTGGGTCTAATTGGTGCCAGTCAATCCTTGTTCCTCCTTATTACGATTTCTACTACTTTTTTGGCATACTGCATTAGTAACATTCTTTCTTTCTTGATGCTCATTATTTCCTTCAGGGTGTCTTTACTCAATTTTGTGTCAATTTTTTGTTGCAGAGTGTGCCTATCGATACTGTGTATTGGACAGTCCAGTATGATGTGAAAGATGTCCTCGATCGCTGCTGGGTCGCAAATACAGGAGGGGCTGTCCCTGCGCTTAAATCTGTGCAGGTATGCACAGAACCCTCCGTGACCAGTCAGTATTTGCGACGCCAATCGATCGATGGACATCTCTCTCACCATACCGTAAGCTGCCACCCCATCAGGGAAAAAGACCTTGGTGGTCTCGGCCGTGTTTTCAGACCTATACCTGCAGTCCCATGTCTCGATCGTTTCCGCCCGGATGTGACGTTTAATGAACGAGATGGGACTACAGTCATAGTCCGATCTGGTTTTCAACTTGAGAGCCGCCTCCTTCGCCAGTTGATCCGCCCTCTCGTTCCCTTTCACTCCGACATGGGCCCTTATCCAAAATAGTGAGACGAGCTGTTGGTTGTCTCTGAGGTATTGAAGGTTGCCCTGGATTGCCTTTGTGATTGGGTGTGAAGAGTCCGGATCAAGTAGCGTCTGGAGAGCAGATCTCGAGTCGCTGAGTACGGCCGTTTCCTTAAATTTTTTTGCCAATAATAATTTCAGTCGCTTGGAGGATGGCATACAGCTCGGCTTGGAAGACTGTACAGTATGGCGCCAGCTTAAACTTCCGGGTACACGTTTCAATCGGCCCTTCCCAACAGGTCAGGGCGGCTCCAACTTTCTCCTCCAGTTTGCTACCATCCGTATAGATTTTCACTAAGCCTTCTGCCAGTTTGCCATCCTCTTCCGCGTTGTCCAAACAAGTAAATTTCGAATTTAGCATCCTGCTGGGGTGGGTGTCAGTCATGAACGAGGCTCGCTGTTCGACCTTTCTACCTCTTAGCACTGCCTGGGGTTTCCCACGCTTTGCCTCAAAAAGCAGGGATGCTTCTTGGATCCGAAGGTCCAGCGGAAGCAGCCCCGACAGTACTAAGGCAGCGTTAAGGGAAACCGTTTTGTTGCTTTTGACGATTTTTTGAGCGAAGCCTCGTTGTACAGTGTTGAGAGCTTTCCTGGAGACTGCTTTCCGTGCCTCTTTGGACCATACGCTGGCTGCGTAGAGGATGACAGGTTCGATTACCGCTTTGTAAATCGTTTTTACAATCTCCGGATGCAGTCCCCAGGTAGCTCGTGCCGCTCTGCTGACTCCCTTGTATATGTTGATTGATTTTTTACAAACATATGCTATATGCTTGTTGAACAACAGCTTGTTGTCCACTTGAACACCTAAAATTTTCATGTCGTCTACCAGTTCAATGTCCGTCCCTCCCATCTCCAGCCTAGGCGTGTCGAATTTCAGCTTTCGCGTGATAATCATCGCCTTGGTTTTATGCGGCGCAAAGTTCAGCTTGTTCGACACGCCCCACTTCTGGACATGGGAGAGGGCGGCATTAGCTTTCCTTTCTATTTCGGTGGCCGTGTTACCTTCGATTATCAAAACTATATCGTCTGCGAAGGCTTGGCAGTAGACGTCGGCAGCGGTGAGTTGATTGAGCAGGGGATCCAAGATGATGTTCCAAAACAAGGGCCCGCTAATGGAACCTTGGACGCAGCCCTTGTTTGTACTTTTACTAAATTCTTCCCCTGCGTATCTCACCGCTACCCTCCTGTCACTGAGGTAGCTGTCCACAAGCCTTCGCAGATTTATCGGGCAGTTCTTATCTTTTAATTGACAAATTATTTGTGGCCACCACGCATTATCGAACGCCCCCTCTATGTCCAGCGAGATCAATGCCATAATCTTCCTCCCATCCAGATTATGTTTGACCCGCTGGATCATGTCATAGAGGGCATCTTCGGTACTGCGTTGCGGCACAAAACCGTACTGGCACGGGTTTAATTCGGGCAACACGTACCACTTTATTCGCCTCATAAGCAATTTTTCTAAGATTTTCCCTAATATTGCGAGCAGTCCTATTGGCCTATACGATTTGGGGTGCGTATAATCTTCCTTGTTGGGCTTTCTTAGAAGGATAATTGTGGCAATCTTCCATGGTTTGGGAAATAGCGATAACTGCAGGCATTTGTTATATATAGCCAGGGACAATGGAATATCTGTAGTGATGGCCGCTGCACATATATCGGCTGTAAATCCATCATTACCCGGAGCCTTTTTGGGGTTGAACGAGGCTAGTGCATGAAGAAGTTCAGCCTCCACGAATGGAGGGTCGTCAAGTTCATCTTGGTTTCCCTCATTCGCCGTTTTAAGCCTCAGATTCTCGATTGCGTTCTGTACCCGTAGCACGAACAGCTATCGAAAAAAATAACGCGCGTAAAATCATTCGATAGTGCAATTTTGTATTGGAAATTTGTACAACGCCATCTACCGCCGAATAGGGAAATTAAAATTTCCATAGATAATTTTCTATCGAGTAATTTTACGCACGTTTTTTTCTCGATAGCTGTTCGTGCTAAGGGTACAGAAGCTTTTGTTCTAGAGATAATATTTAATTATATTTCAGGCTTTTCATGCGTTTGTGAAGAGAACAGTGTACCTGCCGGCGTAGGCCACTGCCGACAGTGCAACTCCACGGAGGTCGTGTCAGCTGATGGCACGGCCTGCGTGCCGAGGAAGTGCCAAAGTTCTAACGGAAGGTTTGCCTGCAGAAAATGTCCGAGTGACTACATATCAGGTAAGTAAAAAAATCCTACTAACTAGTATTGTAAACGTGAAAGTCTGCCCCCTACTCAAATGGCTATCATTCTATACATTTGAACGGTACAGTTACTTTTACGACTCCCGCAGCTTGTGGCTCGAACGCGGCCACTCGAATACCCGGTTTACGCCGATACCATACAAAATGTATGAAAATACTCGTCCGCAGCTTGTGGTCGCGCTTAGTGGCCGCGACTAGTGGCCCAATGTGCGGCAGCTCTTAAAGCTAAAATATGAGCAATAGACGATTAAATCAATCACATGTTGAAAGTCACAGACTTTGATTGACAAGCTTATGGCACGTAGTTTTACATCTTACTGCTTATTTTAAAGCTAGCGTAGCAGTAGTAGTAAATAGCAAGAGTAGCGTTCAAACGCATAGAATATGTTGGCCATTTGAGTGGGGGGGGGGGGGGGGAGTACTGTATGTTTGGAATAATTTGGATGTTTGCTCAATCATGCAAAAACGGCTAAACGGATTTGAAAGAAACTTCGTAGATGCACAGTATCATTTTTATCTCATGAAATAGAATTTAATCCAACTAATAGCTTGATATTTTAATAATTTGCATTTATATAAAGGTGGTCGTCAAAACAAATGAATAATATAAAATATTTTTTTATTTGTTTAACTTCAAAGATACCATTGTCTAACATTCTTTCAGTTACTTTTAAGTTAAGTTAAATATCCGTTTATATGTTTCTTGTATAAATGATTAATTTGAGAATGAACAAAGGACGTTGAATGACCTTCCGTCAAAGAATGTTGCCATGGAAATGGGTCTCATTCAGAGCAAAGCTTATTCAACTCTTATTTGGTTTCTTAAGTTATTGTACTACCTACAGTATAATAAAACATTATTTATTTGCATATTTCTTAGTAGATACGTTATAACTTGTGTTCTCGAAATCAGAAACATAGATGTCAAAGGTATGGCACTTCATAAATCCCGTTTATGACCCTAGACCAAGGGTTCCCAACTTTTACCCTATGCGCTATATTCGCAAGTTTATGGTAAGATACTTATTCCAACAACTATATTATTAACAAACGATGCAGATGTTTGGAGATGATATAAATAAGATTTAGATTTTCCTACTATCCTACGTTTTTTGTGACTTTCGAAACAATAAAATATCTTCATAATTAATAAAAACAAGTTATATTTTCCAGTTACACAAAATTTAGACGGGTCTCCAACTAAAGAGGTCTTATGTGTAAAGTGTGCGCGAGGATATAAGGCTCAAAACAACACGTGCGTGAAGTGCGCGGCGTGTGTATGCTCGAAAGGAGAGGTGGCGGTTAAGGCCGCGTGTGTGACCAAACGGTTTCTCAACGAACGCCCGCGGTATGAAGGGAGTATGCCTGCAACTGCGCTCATGGAGGTGGTGAAGAATGAATACTTATGTATCGTAAGTAGCTACAGTACGAGGCAAACACCTTGACACTTTTTCGACGGAGTGGGGATAAGTTCGCGCATGTGCACTTGTGAGCGACCAATAGTGCGCGCCCCTCTCCCGCCGCCCGCGTATTTCACCGCTACGCATACCCAAAACAAAATAGATGTTCTGCGTAATCCCCACCTGATTTCAAGATGTTTGCCTCGTACTGTTGGATTGGCAGTGCACTTAGTTTATTGAACACATTTTTAAACACCACATTAAAACTGTTACTAATTAATTATTAATTCATGGAAAAAGAGCGTCACTTTTCACAAGAGGTCGATCACAGTCTAAAAACCTAATGTCAAAAGGAAGTGTCAAACCACACAGCCTACACGGTAATTTTTGGACCCCTTTTCAAATTTTGTCAGGCCATTATATAACAGCATTATTATTATTACTGCGATGGAATAAGGATCAAAATTGAATAAATTTCCGGGGTACCAACATAACGCCATAGATAATAACCGATGAAACGCACTCTACAATCAATTTATGAAGTATTTTTTTTTTTAATTTTTACCCCAAACTTTTCCCAACACAAATTAAAATTATTGTCACTGTTTGCACATCTCACTAGTCGACTCATGCGAGCACCCCTCACGCGGGGGCCTGCCTTCCCCCGCTCGCGTCCCGTACATGAGGGTGAGCGTACGTGCCTAGATTTGTAGGACATAAAAAGCAGCTGAAAACTGTGAACTTAAAAAGACATCATTCATAATTATCTCACCTGTTTTTCTAATTGTTTCCTTGAACGTATATTTGATTTTGTAAAGGGGTCGCAAAATTACTCTGTACACCCTGTATAAAAATCATTGACAGACGATTAAAAGCTCTTTGTTCATGTCACATTGGAATGATTACCGAACGACTGAACAAATCAACACTGCAGAATCGTCACGTAAAGCAACGCAGCCATATGACTGAAAAATTTATTGATCGATCAATATGCAATGTGTAAAATTAGTTCTAATTTCTCAGAAAGGCGACCTCCTGTCGTGCCGGGCGCTCGCCGCCGGATGTGTGCACAACTTGTACAGTAGCGACGCCGCGGGCGCCTGCCGGCTGTGGCTGCAGCCTAAAATAGCCCCGCCCACAGGTTACACATTAGGGTTGATATTTTATTGATTTAGGTACTTTATACGATATACAAAGGATTCCGAACTATTTGGGTACCTACCACCGATGTTAGTTATTAAATAAATATCTGGGCGACCGAGCTTTGCTCGGTTATTACTATTTATTGTAATATGGTGGTGTTTAGGTGATAATCTACATTGTTATCTGAAACATTAACGACATTTTTTTAACTTGTCTAAAAACAATAAAAATTAAATATATATATATATAAACTTGAACACTTAGAAATTATTCTAAGCTTGAATATATAAAAAAAAAACAAAAGTAAGTCACCGCGGTATTCGAACCCGTAACACTCGTTTCTTGCCATCCGCGTCTTAAACCGCTGGACCAGCCGGACAGTGGCCGGCCGGATGAAATTAACGATCATATTCTGCGTCGAAAGAAAAACGCATGAAAACTCGAAAATACGCGTTTTCCCAAACACAAGACTAATCTAAATCGATTGTTTACCCCCAAAAAACCCCTTATACTAAATTTCAGCGAAATCTTTAGAGCCGTTTTCGAGATCACAGAAATAAATATACAAGAATTGCTCGTTTGAAGGTATAAGATTTGCAGAATTAAGCTATCGTAAGCAACGAAAATTACAGATATTGTGTTAGAAAATGTTTCTTTCAATTCGAAAAAGAAAGACCTACCTACGTCATTACCTAAGTATTGAAATTAATCCAATAAACATCCTTTCTCCTCAAAATCCTTAATTTTAAAAATAAAATACGAAAATGCAGGACCTTCATCCCTAAGATTTGGCGGCTTAACAAAAATAGCCAAAGCTTTTAGAGAAAAGCCAATCAATTACCTATCGAGTTGACATGACGGATATTTGAGAGATGGATGGAGTAACAACCCTAGCTAATGTTTCTGAAATAAAGCCTTAATAAAAAAAATAGGAATATTTCTACCTACCTTTAACGTAACCTTAATTTTTTACAGGTCTACCAGAATTAGTGATAGCTCCTACCGCTGGAGAAATTAGTCCTGGTGAATTTGTATTACCACATGGTGTGGTATGTACATAATGTAGTGTAGGAAAGGAAGGTAGTGGACCCCCACAGTAAATCCTCAGTAGACGAAACTTTACAGTATGATAATATCATAAATGAAACAATTTTTTTAAATTATCCAAATCGTTTTTTTTTTTTGTTTTTGGATATTTGTACATAGGTTTTGGTTCATACTATATTACACTCCTGCAAAGTTTCATCGACTGAGGATTTAATGTTGGTGTCTCCATACAAATGATCGCTTCATTTCCTACACTAATGTATTAAATTGACAATTACGCTGCATAACTTCACTAACATTAACTTCACTCGATAATGTATGGCAAAGAAAAAATGCAAATTAAAATGCGTCATTTTGTACCGTCTGAAATTAGTCACCTCAGTTGTACTCTGTTAAATTAATCGCATTGTATGTACTTACAATACAAAAAAAAACTGTGTTCAGTAGTTTTTCAGTGGTAAAGTCTCAAGCTCAAAGCACAGTAAGTACTTGTTGTATGGTCTGTGGCTCAAAGTCAGAGCCAAAAAGTTGTCATTGTGATTAGGGAAAATCTTTAATTATAGAACCATAGAATGTTTGGTAATAGCCTCATAAAGCCGAATATGGTAGATAGGGACCATCAAACTGAACAACTTTTACTATGGGACCAACTGAAAACGCGAAATAAAAAAACAGCTATTTCATATAAAAATTAATAACGAAAATATCAATATTTATAAAACAGCTTATTTCTTTTTCGCAATTTCATAGCTGGTCCTATAGTAAAACCTTGTAGAATCATAGCTGAAATGTTTTCGTTGAAATGCAAACGAATATTTTTCTATATACATAAACAAAAGACTGACGATTTGCTTTTGATTTTTATCGTTAAAAATCGAGTGAACGGGTCCATATTCTAACAGGTTTTTTCTTTTTCCAGGATTCACTGTTATTTATTTCAACTGTGTACACGCATGAAGGGGGATTCAACATTTTTCAGTCAATGAAAGAAAAAAAGTATTCATGTTTTTTACCTATCGAAGTTAACATTGGCACTGATGTATCGTAAGTACTAACTTATTTATTTCAATAAATATAATATCATGAAATATCATTTTTGTGTTTTGTTTACTGTTTTTAGGTACGATTGTAAAATGAATATAACGGATTTGATTTCTTTGGATAAAAATTGTACATATTCCGTATACCTTAATATGGGAGGCCGTTTAAAACCTGTTCCAATATTGATGAGAAAACCAGGAGATTATCATGTGAAGGTAAATTTTAGAACTGTTAATAATATAGGTACCTCTTTATGAAATCTTGTCTTGTCAAATGTATAAAGGCTAAGGGCCCGATCGCATTAGGCCGTTTGCCTGCCTTCGGTTACCCGCATGCGTTAATTGGGATGATGACTAATGAATAAAATAACGAAATACTAATAAAAATCGTAAACAAATTAAACTTTTAGAGTAGCTTGTATACCTCTTGGTTTTATATATTGCATATTATATGTTTTATGTTTTGACCCTTCAAAGTTGGTTGGACAAGTCCATTTAAAAAGAATAAAATTGATTAAAATACCTAAATGATACCTTTAATTAGTCCGTAAAATGTATAGCAAATTTGTCTAAGAAACCATTTTGATAAACACAATATTTAATATAGCTGCCGAACAAATTTCCTACGCGTTGCATACAAACTACTCAGGCGTGACGTCATAATTGAGTAGCCGTTAGTATTGAGCGTTTTTGGGTGAGTTCATTTGTGTGCATTTCAAACTGTGATATCTCGGGCAGTTTTCATGCTAGCGAAATAATTCTTTTACCAATGTTTCTTTTTTTGAGACATAATTTATGTAACATAACATAAAAAAAAATGTCATCATGCCTATTGTTCGATGCGATCCCTACGTTGCGTACAATCAAGCATATCAGTAGACGCTTATCATTTGTATGAAGGTGTTGCAAATCTTTTTAGCGAGGGTCGTGGAGCAGTAACCACTTTAGAAGATTCTTCCTCACGGGATATTTGACCACTTCGAGTAATCTTACAAGTATGGTGTATCTTCGATCGCTAGTGTTGAAAATACAGTAAGTATACACCGATAATTTTAAAGTATATCTAAAAATTAAATGGGGATATCAGACCACGTTTCTGAATAGGAAAGTACAGATAAAAGTTAAAAATGTATAGTTTGAAAAATTAAATATCGGAAAAAAAATCTTGATTAATCGGCAAACTCACAAAAATAGCAAGACGCGTACGTAGACACATTCTTTTCATGATTTACGCAGGTAAACAAGATAATAATAATAATAAAAATAATAAAATGTATTTATTGGTCACTTCACAAACTTAATACATTGATGGATGTGTACATAGATCAAAGCATTTATAACCTAAATTTGTGAAGGACTGGTGCCCGAAATAGGTTTCGCAGAAATCTGTACCACAAGGTCGCCAGCCTCCTCCCGCAGAAAGGATTACAAAAGCTAGATAACACAGAGCAAGCTGATGAGCTATAAAACCAATAACGTTAATATAGGAAAAAAAGTCTAGCTAACCTTAGCTAGCCTTTTTTCCTTTATAATTATCATTACCAAATGATTATTATAAATTAACCTAAAGTAGCATTTACTAGATAAGTTATAGAGAACCAAGTATGTGTATGTAATTATTAACTGTAAATGTGGGTGTGATCGGATTAGAGTTGTGTGTGTGTATTATGATTGTGTGTTTGATAATCTCTTTTGATTACGTGCGTATAATTCTATGAATTAGCTCTAAATCCAGAAATCAGTAATATTTTGAGACTTGAACTAACCTCAATATCTGGACCAATTATTAAATATTGAAACTTTTAATTGTACATACTCGATTAGAATAGGAAAGAGATACACTCGTTACATTTTTAGATATACTTAAAAATTATCGGACCATTCTGAACTTACCATCCAAATTTCAAGGATGTGTCCTGTCCATGAAACTAAACAACTTTCTCTAAGAAACATGACTGTGTCAAATTAAGCCACAGAATTTTGGTCATCCCATACTAAATTGATCAGGTGATCTCTTTGATTTGTATGGATAGACGATTTTTTTTTTTACATATTTGGCCATGTGTTCCGTAGAGAAAGTTGTTAAGTTTCATGGACTGAACACATCCTCAAAATTTGGATCGTGATTACAAAATGACCCTGTATAACATAATTTTATTTATTTATTTAAGGATCTCCAAGTCAGATTTGAACAAAACATTAAATCTGTAAAACTTTGTATCGCCTTAATTTATATTTAATACACCATGTTAAAGTAATTTGTTACTTATTTCAACTTGAAGACAATTTATGGCTGTGGATACCGAGGTACGTTACGAATTCTTTGGATTAGGTTTCCAATTTACTCGATAAAGTAAAGAGATAAGGAGGTATGTTAAGTTTTAAACTATAGGATGGAAAGTTAAGTCATTATGTACGCTTACAAATTATGTAAGTTAGGTAATAAAGTTTATTCAGGGCGCGTAAATCAAAAGAAAGTTACACAAAAAGTTTTGAAGCACACAGAATAATAAAGTTGTATGAGATTTGGAAATGAATCTTTATTCTGAAGGTACTTTTCATTGTGAATAATTCTATTCTTTAAAGTAAAATTTGTTTCACCAAAATATACGAACACTAGGTACTTGCTGTATGGTCTGTGCATACGAATTACCATGGTAGGTTTCTACTGTACCTATACCTAAGTATACATTTTCGAATTCGTGTGCCGATCCGTGTGCTCATTCAATAGCTCGCACACAGTTGCGGCGTGTGCAAAAACGTCACTGTGTAGCGTCTGTGTAATAGGTAGTTGAAACGCGACGCTTGTATGAAGTGCCCGGGTTGTGGTTTTACCTCCAATATAAACAGTGGGTGGCATGGCAAGGCAGTTGAGAACCACTGTAATAGAAGGATGAGATAAAACATTTGGTCAACAAATGCTAGGTATTGTATTTCAACTTTGTCTGAACTTCAAAAATTTCAGACACTTGTTCTAAACATTGATTATACCTCATTATTATTTACTGGAACAAATTCGCTATTGCATTTTCTCTAGAATAGAAAGAGACAATCGTATGGCGGGCTCCCTTCGCGTGACCATCCGTATAGAAGCGCAGTACTCCACCAAAACTTCTCTATCACCGATTGTAACCACGTCGCTGAGGGTGGAACATGAGATGCCCAGCGCTGGGATACGACGGGGGTTGGAGGTAAGTTTACTTTCTTTTTGGTTTATTAAAATCAGTACAGAGTGTTCGAGCAGCTCACTATCAGGGGCCCAAGTCTGCTACTTTAATGCTTCGAATAGAGATGACAACTAATGAATAAAATAACGAAATACTAATAAAAATCATAAACATATTAAACTTTATTAGAGAGCTTATATATTGCGTATTATTTGTTTTATGACCCTTCAGAGTTGGGTGGACAAGTCTATTTAAAAAGTACTTATAACATTTATTAAAAAAAACCGGTCAAGAGCGAGTCGGACTCGCGCACCGAGGGTTCCGTACAATCATAAATATATTTGGATATGTTACTTTAGTAGTCTTTAAAAAAGTAGGATAAACGGCAGACAGGTGGAAGGGCGAACAGGCAGACAGTTAATTACAAACTTAGCCACAGCTGCTTATGTGACTGAAAAACGTTTCAGCCACTCCACATTGCAAACTGTTTATATTACTAAGTAGGAACTTATTCTTCGTTTATTCGTACGGCAAATAGTAGGTAATTATATTAGAACCAGCCACCAATTTATTATTGTAGTATTATTAGGGCGCGCCATCTCTTGACCGATAGTGGAACTATTTTATGTTTCTTAGGTTAGCATGCTTAGGACAGCGCCATTTGTTGACTGGTAGTGAAAATAAAGAATTTTTGTTTATTTTTTTGAATTTCTAAAAAAGTGTGTTATATTGAGACATCGTTTTATTTTTCCTGTAATCTTTACATAAACTACTATCACATAGAATTATTTCAGATTTTTCTCTTTGCAAACTTCGGAGATAAGGGGGGGGGGAACGGTATTTTTTTTACATTTTTCATCATAAGTCGAAAACTATGCGGCCTAAGAAAAAAAAATGTTTTAAAATGTGCAAACAGCGCTCTTTCATATGATACCCCACATGCCCTAGTCACCTCACTTCAAATTTTTAAGACCCCTTTTCAGTCCCTGTTGTAAAAAAAATATTATTTTTTTTATTTCTTTCTTATTTGCAAAATAGTTGGGCAAATGTCATCTTAAACTATTCCAAATTTCAAGTTGATACCATTAGTAGTTCTCGAGATATCCAGCTGTGACAGACAGACAGACAGACAGACAGACTGAGTCACACCATAAGGGTTCCTTTTTACCATTTTGGTACGGAACCCTAATAAATAATACCTTTAATTAGTCCGTAAAATTTATAGCAAATTTGTCTAAGAAACCATTTTGATAAACATAGCTGCCGAGCAAATTTCCTACGCGTTGCATACATACTACCTAGGCGTGACTAGGGCTTCCACTCTCGGTCCTATTTCACAATCTCGGGATCGAGACGAGACTATATGGCTGACTCTCGGGACTCTCGAAATTTCGAGACTCTCGAAATGATTATATGACGCATTTCTTTATGATAGATACGCAAGCGCTTGCGCGATATCACGCCTGATGGTAAGCGATGACGTGATTTACGATGGAACGCGCTTGCCTAGAAGATACCTAATCACTCGCGACTTGAAGGCCCCCAGATTGTACCTGTCGGGAAACACAGATTTATGCAAAGAGTTGCACTCTCTGGCGGTACGGATGATAAAATTTGAAGCAAAATGCTAATTCGTATCTCTGGTTGTCCGATGGAAGAAAGGAGATGCGGAATAAGGTTGTGCACTAGGGTTTTCGGACCCGGGTACCCGGGTCGGGTATACCCGGGTATACAAGAGTATTTGGAACCGGGTAATAATTGACAAAAAACCCGGGTACCCGGGTATAATAAAAAATATTTTATTTTACTTTCTATAGCAGCACTCTTAATTTAAATCTGCCGTACAAAGCCCTATAATCGATAAAATCCACTTTTACAGATTGATTAGACAGGCTGTCCAATCATTCTCTTAATTCCTTGGCATTTTCAAAACTTATTTCATTAACAGGTAATAGGACAACATGAATGATGATAATATACCAATAACTATTTTTGTTCCTTTTCTATTTTACATTAAAAATAAGCTTTTATCACTGTTAAGATGTCTGCGCGATGTCTCTATAACCATCTTAGCAACTCTTTTAAAGAAATGCAAGTCGAAAATAGTCGAAATACGAGGATAACATCGTTTTTCCAGAGATGGGTCTTTTCATGTTATGTTTTTTTCGACAGATATTTGCTGGGAGTACCTAGTTGTTTTTTCTTGTTATACAGGGTTATTTGTACAACACCAACAACCTCGCTGGAGTAGATTAGTAACATCATATACAACAACATTTGTTCTACGACTTTTCCAAAAACAGACAAAAAAAATTCGACATCTCATACAAGACTCGATCAGCTGTTCGGACATTTTGTATGGGGAGTCGATTTTATTTTGTCTGTTTTCGGAAAAGTAGTAGAACAAATGTTGTTGTTTATGATGATAGTAATCTACTCCTGCGAGGTTGTTGGTGTTTTACAAATAACCCTGTATACACCGTCTAACTAATCGATTCAATTCCTTGAAGTGGGTTTTTTACGAATAAAACTATTTTTTTTCCAAATTTATTTATGATATATTGATATATGGGACGAAAAATTACAAAGATATTTCCCTATACTAATACTTGATCTTAATGATTAATACAATGTTTTAGCTGTCTAAAGTAGGGTCAATTTAATAGATCACATTTGACACTTCATCGAAATTCAGCAGCGTAACCTTCTAACGGCGGGCACACAAGGTTTATTTTATTAAAGGCACTTTTTTCAGTAAATAATAAGTAAATATTAATTGTTATAAAAATCACAAAATTTACGATTTAGTTTGCCAAATAACACTAAGGACTAACAGATGTCAGATGTGTCGTGTGATCTAAATATTGCTCTACTTTAGTTACTTTACTTAGGGGAGACCCATATATCTTTAGCAAAAACATCTTTTCTAATTTATTTTAATTAGAGAAAAGGTCATTTAAATTGTTTTAAGTTTAAAACGATAAAAATTTAACGGTGTGTATATTTAAATGAGCGAAACACATGGAAAATGTGAAGTGTTATTTGTATTTGAAAATACCCGGGTACCCGGGTATTCCCGGGTATTGAAATAAATAATACCCGATACCCGGGTATGAAAAAAGGCCGGGTACCCGAAAACCCTATTGTGCACTACCTACCACCTTACACTTGCCGAACTGTACCCGATAAAAACCTTGCGACCTTGTGTCTATGCTCGAGACTTCGGAGCTTATTACAGAAAAGATTATCGTTGCCGATGAGCTTCCTGGCCCTTCTGGAGCTCATATTTGGCGGAGCCATCTCAAAGATGACAGCAGTAGTCCATACACGATCGAACTTGCGCCTGGTATAGAATGAGCAACTGTTCCGGCGTGAAGTAAAGTATTTTCTCACCTTTGCAAAAATGCTAAGCTTTTTAGATGCCAATTGTACTTTATTCCAATTACTAGCGACCCGCCCTCGCTTCGCTTTGGTGTAGTGTAGAATTTGACACCATGTATGATACATATAAACCTACCTCTTGAATCACTCTATCTATTAAAAAAACAACATCAAAATCCGTTGCGTAGAAAGATTTAAGAATACATAGAGATATAGGGACAGAGAAAGCGACTTTGTTTTATACTATGTAGTGATAGTGATACTTTATTCTCGATGAAAGAGCCAAAATTGAGTGTTAGAGTCAATGATATGCCGAGAAGGTATAGTTGTTCAGTAATCGGCAATTCGGCACGGATACACCTCGGAAAGTGACTCAGGTCGAAACTACTCCCTTTAGCATAGAACAGACACGCCTGGGTTTTTGATGGATTGAACCTGCCTGACCTGGGGGCTAATTGTCTAATTCAAAAAATCTATCGCAATCGCTTTCGTTTGACAGATGGATGTGATACATTGCTGCATTTCTTTGGTAAGTTTTTATTGGTCCTAAAAAGAAGCTTAAACGTGTGACATCCTGAAAGCGATTGCGATTGATTTTTAAATAAGACATAAGAAAGTCTGATTGGCATCGCCCCATTCGGAGACTGCCTGCAGTGACAGGTTCGTGTTCTGACCATCGCCTCCCTAAGACACTGGGCTTGTTTTTCACTGACTCGAGCATCAGATATGTAGCTCTCTACAACGGTGTTGTCATCTGCGTACCCCAAAATACCGGATATTAGCAGGTCATTAATATGCAGCAGGTGTTTCTGTTTAGTCCACCCCTGAGGGACCAATCCCTGACTCCGGCATTGATAGCCAACTGGTCGGATGAGTAGCCATCAATGACAACTTGAAACGACCGATCCCTCTGGATGTCCGATATCCAGACACAAAACCGGTGGGAAGTACGTATGAAAAAAGCTTGCAATAAGGCTATCATGCCTCACCCTGTTAAAAGCCTTCGAGTTATCAAGAGTAACAGCGAGCGCCTCTCCATACCTCTCGATGGCTTCTCTCCATTTGCAAGTGGTGTACTTATGCTAGAAGATCTCCAGTGGACCGGTTTCGGCGAAACCTTAAGTATTAATGGTCACTGAGGAGGTCGTTTGCTTCTGGATACGACAGGAGCTTATGGTTTAGTACACGTTCCTTTATCTTACAGGAAAATATATCAGAATTGAATTAAATTGAAGGACGATGAAAACAAAAATTCAGATCTTAGATGTAAGATCGTATTGTGTTTGTTTGTTTGTTTGTTCTGTTTATCTTAAAAAGGACACGTTATAATATAACTACTTATTAACACGCGCAACACGCAACTTTATATGAAATATATGAAGTCTACCTAGCGTTTGAATAAGTCTCGAAAATCTCGAAAATCCCGAGACTGGAAACTAAAACTCTCGGGACCAAATATCATTCGAGACTCTCGGGAAATTGAGACTCTCGAATCCCGGGATGGAAGCCCTAGGCGTGACGTCATAACTAGGAAGCCGTTAGTATTGGGTGAGTCCAATTTGTGTGCATTTCAATCAAACTGTGATATCTCGGGCAGTTTTCATGCTAGCGAAAAAATTTACTAATGTTTCTTTTTTTTGAGAGGTTATTTATGTAACATAAAATAAAAAAATATTCGTCATGCTTATTGTAATGCTTTTTGACACAGTTCTTATTACTTAAATCCAAAACCAAAACACTATCACGATATGTCGTTAACAACAGCAGACATGGGCCCCAGAGCCTTGGGGGCTCTGGGGCTTGTGTCAGTAAGTTCGAGACAACTTGCAACAATATTTTTTTAGTCCGAATCTAAGTTTTAGTAATTTTTATAAAGTTTTGATAGATATTAAAAGTAAATAATCCTACGCCTAGCAACGGGCGTAGTGTTGATGTAAACGATAGGAATATGTTCCAGATTTGGGGTGGAGTGTTGGGGTCACTTTTGTCCTTATACGCGGTGGCGCAGTGGAGGGGAGAGATGCGCAGGGGTGGGATTCATTTCTCGTTGCTGCCACTCTTAGCTGGATACTTAGCTGACGCTCTATATTTTGTGAGTTTTTCATATATTTACAAAAAAATATATTATGCAACATTGTATCGAACGACGTACGTATGAAAAACTTGAGGTTACTCATAGCTTTTTAGCTATGAGTAACCTATATTTTTATATTAATGTTTTTTTATATAAAACATTAATATAAAATATTTTTATATTAATGTTTTTTTCTTCTCCAAATGACAATTTTTTCCTTGCATCTCATATTCCTCGCGTAACGCCCGTAGCACGCTACGTAACTCTCGTGCTACGACGCGTCATAGCCGTAGCACAACAGTTACGTAGTGCGCTAGCTATACCATGTGGCTATACTACGGGCTTTTCTTTGTTTTGTGCTACGGGAAACGCGGTTATGGACTATGGTACATCGCGCGGTCGCGTCGCGATATCCGCTTGGAAAATGAATGTTTGGTACAAGTTTTCATATTTGAATTTTACGTGTATTTTGCTATCTTTTATTTTACTTCACGATGTGTGGTCAAGTTTATGCAATAAATCTGGTGTGTCCGGGTTCAATTTCCAAGTCGATCAATGTAAAAGATGAACTTATATTGAATCAGTTGAGCCTGGCTTCTTTAATTAATCATTTAAGGTGGTACCCTGAGCGAAAGTGGCGCCGCGGTGAATTTTATTTAATATTATAATTTTAATACACAATTTTAATAATGTTTATCGTGGAGATTTTAGGGCCTACAGTCTAGTATTTTTAGACGGTATCGTTACATTCTCTAGTAGTCACTGCTAGAAGTAGATAGAAAAACTGCTAAAAGTGGCCGTTTTTGACACATTTGCTATCTACTTCTACGAATGACTACGAGGGCATGTAGTGATACCTTCTAAAAATACTAGACCATGGGCCCTAAAATCTCCACGATAAACATTATTATAATCTTTTTCTATTAATAACTTATTAAATAAAAACCTCTGAGGGCGCCACTTTCGGTCATACAACCGCCTTAAGGTGGCACCAGGGTTTTATAACGTTACCAATTAACAGTAAAAATAACGTGACGTAACGTTATTTTCAATATGATACCTTAATAACGTTATTTTTTAACGATACCTAGTAACATAACAATAATTTAACGTTATATTAAGGTTATGTTACTAGATATCGTTAAAAAATAACGTTATTTTTTATGGTGATTTTATATGTATTGCATATTGTAGGTAGGTACCTCTACTACCTACCGCAGAGACTGATCACGTCACGACGGCCGGCGTCAACGTCAATTACACATTGCTTTTCAATATTTTTATACAGTAACATAATAACGTTATCAAGGAACGTAAAATTAACGATACATTCTGTTTTACCGTTATTAATTTACAGTTTTAACGGTATTTTTTTTAACGTTATAAATTTTTAACGGTATTTGAAGCCCTGGGTGGCACCCTGAGCGAAATGTGGCGCCGTCGCGGTGAATTTTATTTAATATTATAATTCTAATACACAAATTTTAATAATGTTTTACGTGGAATTTCTAGGGCCCACAGTCTAGTATTTTTAGACGGTATCGTTACATTCCCTCGTAGTCACTGCTAGAAGTAAATAGTAAAACTGCTAAAAGTGGCAGTTTTTGACACATTTGCTATCTACTTCTTACGAATGACTACGAGGACATGTAGTGGTTGATACCTTCTAAAAATACTAAACCATGGACCCTAAAAACTCCACGTAAAACATGATTAAAATCTTTTTCTATTAATAACTTAGTAAATAAAAACCTCTGAGGGCGCCACTTTCGGTCATACAACCGCCTTAAAAGAAATTGATTAACGAGTTTTAATACAAATTTAATTTGTAAGTATGATTCCGTTATTAGTCTGTTTATCCTTACTTGTCTTATTTGGTAAATAATCTTCACCCAACTTTTTATTGAAATAATTATCTATAAAATACAAAAAAATGGTTTTCCACATATACAAGGTGTTTGGTAAAAGCCTTATAAAGCCGAATATGGTAGATAGGGACCATCTAACTGAACAACTTTAACTATGGGACCAACTCTGAAATCGCGAAAAAAATCAGCTGTTTCACACATTTTGATATTTTTATTAATTTTTGTATGAAACAGCTGATTTTTTTTCACGATTTCAGGATCGGTCCCATAGTAAAAGTTGTTCAGTTTTATGGTCCCTATCTACCATATTCGGCTATTACCAAACACCCTGTATAATACGAATCATTTAGATACCTATTAATGAAAACTTTTATTTAATAAGTTAACAATTATATTTTTAAACAGCGATGACAACCTGTCAAATTGTTCACTATTTAATTACGACAAAGAATAAACAGTAGCACTACCATGAGTTTACAAAAACCATTCTCGATATCGACCGCGTTAGCAATTTGTATGGGAAATTGAAGCAGAGCCTCTAGCGGATACGCGAAGAACTAAAATCTATAGTAAATGTGCTCACCATCCACGATTTTACTATCCTCGCTAATGTGAACTATACGGGGTAAATGTCCCATATTTCGGCATGTTAAGACTTAGGATATTCATTCTAAATGTATGGGGAAGATGGCGAAATTAATAGTTAAGTTTTAATGTGGCTATGTTATACCTTTAGGTGAGTACATAACTCTCCCCCTCTCCCCTCTACCACGTCACCCCTCCCCCCTAGAAATGTGACCCGTTTTACAGATTTTCTAAATTTTCAGGAAAACCATACAAGCTAGGACAAAATGGTCAATAATTCAATTGTCAATCATAATCAATGTTAATAACTGCCTAAGTATAGTACTAAGCCAAGTTTGGTATCATTTTCGGAAAAATCAATAACGTAGAATTAATTTTTGATTTAAAAAATGCCATCTTAGGTTAGGTCTATGTTTACGTGATCGAGTATTGTGCCCCGATTTATGAAATTGTGACATTTGCCTCTAGTTTCGCTGATATAAAAGGTACGCGGATGGGCTATATATCAAATTGTACGTCTGCCAGAGGGCTTCAAAGTGGAATTTGAATTCCTTAAATAGGTCCGTAACTTTTTGAGATTTTCCAAAATTTTCGAAAATTGCAAATTCTTTTCGCCGACTTGGATCGAGAATTCCCCAATATAGTTTTATTATTACCCACAAAAAAATCCGCGCGGCTATACAGGGTATCCCAAAATTTTGCCACACGGAGGGAAAGTACGTTAATATTGAAGATGGGAAAATTTTACTGAAAGAAGACTTCATTTTATTTTTAAAAATAATTGGAACTGCATTCAAAGATTTTTGGAAAATCACCTGCCTTAACCAGGAATCGAACCCAACAAAAACTTTTTTTTTTAATTTATTTTAACGATACAAATCAAAAGGGTTACTCATAAGGATTATTTTTTCTTAAGTGAGACAGCATCTTAAACAAAAGGAAGACCATGAAATTTAACATTTAAATTATCATTATTACAAATTTGTATCAATTTGTATCGAAACGTAAGCGATTTAAAAAAATCTTTGAATGCAGTTTGGTTTCTTTTTAAAAACTAAATGGCAAGATGGCACTGTTAGATTAATCGTGCTATTGAGTTGTATTGTTAGAAGTATAAGGCATGAGACAATTTTGTTAAAATTAATTATTCCAATACACCTGTCGTGTACTAAGTGGATTTTTATTGAATAGTACACCCTCGAAATCAGGCCTTGGCTGCAACCCTTACTCGAGGGTTCTTCAAAGTTTCTTTCAATAAATTTTCCTATCTTACATATTTAGGGTACTTTCCCTCTATGTGGCAAAGTTTTGGGACATCCTGTATATCTAATTTTTATAGTGTAGTCGCAATGACCACTTTTTGTTCAAATTAGTCAATCAAAACTGGAGTAGAATCGAAAAATGGTTACATATTTTGTTTCATGATATTAATCCTTATCCAACTATATAATTTAATGATCAAGGTTGATTATTTACATGTCAATTCTTATTTAAATTATTCTAATCGGACCTTTCGTTTGGAAGTTACTACGGGCATACGGGATCAGTTGTACTATTTAACTATTTAAAATTTTATTCAAATTGACTTTCTGTGAGCTTAAGAAGTAGGTACAATACGAGCGCTAATCTTATGGTGGTGACAAGGAATACACGCCATAAAGCTGTCTGTGCCGACGACTGAGAGTTTTGAACGTCGCATTGCCCTCAGTCACGGTAATGGATAGATACCGTAACCGTGTCTCAGTTCAGTTAGCAAAATGTTGGTACTTGATTTTTAGACAGTTAATGTGGTATAGATTTTGTACTAATGTAGGTGTAATAATTAATGATTAAACGAACTTACCTGTAAGTGAAGTTCTATCATAATTATACGAAGGATTCTTCCGAAGATATTAGTACTATTAACACATGTAGTATCGCTTGCATGTGTTAATAGTACTAATATTGAGGAAGAATCATGAAGTATAATTAATAATTTGCGACAGAAAAAAAACTTAACGAAATAACGTACTAACCCGAAATATTGGTCGTTTACCTTAGTTGGTATTATAATCCGACTAAGTAAAAAAACACTAGTTAGTGCGTGTATACCGAATGTAAGTGAATTTTGAATTTATGTTGGTTACTATCTTTTTACTTTCCTCTATGGTTACTATTTATGTCAAATCGAAGATGTCAAATGTAATTTTCACGTATTAATAATTATTTATTTTATGTTTTCTTTGCGTATTTTGTTGTGCAATAGCTAGCTTGTTAAGATTGATAAGAATAAAATTAGAAGCAGTCGATTACAGGAGTTTATGGAAAGGTGAAATAAAAGGTTGGTACTTGATACAAATCCTTGGACGATTCGTCCAAGTACAAATCATTAGAAAACTCAGATAAACCTAAATCCAACCAGGAAAATACATTTATGAAATTTTTATAAAACTTACGCTGTTTTAGTTTAAGCTTCTCTTAATAATTGTTTCTTAATATTTATGATTAGCTATCCATGACCTTGATTTGTTTCTACTATTGGCTATAGATGCATTTATTGCAATTTTTTAAAGACGACCTGCCCCCATGCTCCAATTACCAACCTTACTTTTAAAGCTTAAAATATGAGCAATAGACGATTAAATAACGTGTCGCAAGCTTATGTAAATCTCAGACTTTGATATTGTGTGACAAGCTTACGGCACGTAATAACGTAGCGTTCAAACGCATAGAATGTTGGCCATTTGAGTAGGGGGGGACAGAGCGTGATTACGATAATAGCCTAGGTCTTATTTCAACACGGTAGAGCTTAATGAGAATCCCGCAACTTATACAACTTATGGTTTACTTATTTCATTACAGATAATGTGTGTATCATCCAACAATCGACAAAATATCCAATTTTCCTTCCAAATTAATAAAAACATACAAATTGGACGAAATACAACCTGGCAGAGCGACATGCGGCAGATAACTACGTTTTTTTGTGCCTTATTCAAATATGATATTAAATAAACAAATAAGGCCCAAAATGATACAAATCTATGAGTTAAAGTGAGATCTTTTTTTAGAATATATTATTACATGAATATTTACTTTGTTTTAATAAATATTCAATTTTATTGATAAGATGTTTTTATTTAATATGGTTTCTTAACCTCAATTTAACATAAAAAGTTATAGGCCTTAATTTAATAAGTGTAATCGATTTATTACGGCCAAAGTCAAGTTTTCGGAAAATTACATTTAGTTAGAACTGTTTTCTTATATTCCTACTGTTAAATAATAAATTAAATAATATTTAAAGACTTAAAAGTAAATAGGCCTTATTTGTATCAAGTACTTATTACCTTGATACGGACGGAATTAACATATTTGCAACTAAGTAGATTATTATTTAGATTTAACACAATATTTTCTAATTTTGTAATATGCTTGATAGGAAAGTACTTAATTAAAGTTTTTTATATTAGTTTCAAAGTGGAGGAATGCATTACGTTACGGCGTATTTGAATTGTGACCTTAGTAATCTATCCATCTAGAAGGGCCACTATTCAGCGTTGGGCACAACCTGACCCACCCCCTGACTAGAGGATTTCTAATACGGGTTTTCTTATTTATCGGTTTATAATTTGCCCTTGATTTCGTCGCATTATGCAGCTGTGGCGCACATATTTTATGCTAAATAAGCCCTGAAAGACATTATTTAGACTATTTTAGACACAAAAAATACTAAATTAAATTAAAATAGAAGTATTCACGCCAATGACTATGTTGTACCGCGGTTTGATTACATTCTCTTTTGTTGTACCTATTTTTTACATTCCGCTATGCCATAGAGGATAGTTAAAGGTATACTCATTGATCTCACGCGTCAAAACGCAAGTGAGTAACTTTACTACTATCGTTATGGTATTTCTCGATACCATCTGTCAATTAGTAACTCATGGTACCGAATTGCTATGAAAAAGGCCAAAACGTTACTCGATGCTCGCTAGCGAGTATAGTAAACTATTGTAGTTTACTATACCAACTCATGGTAGAGCTACAGATTTTATTCTATCATTCTCTTATACCAATTACCTTATGATGATCGAAGACATTATCATCTTTGCCTTTATCTATCGGGGCATATTTTAAAAGTTTTCGTACCTTGAAAATTTCGATTGGCTTGCCTCGTTACCTGTCTGCGACTTCGCAGACTTTTAATGGAATACTGTTATAATCCGCTTTTCAATCGTCCCTTTTCATCTTTTATTCATTGTCTTTTAATTTCCCCTAGGACAAAGGAAATCCGATTTTTACCCAAATTGGTGTAAAGGAAAATTTAGGTTGAATGACCTCTTCATTTCAGTTTCATGAGTTTTCATAGAAGTTTATGATTATTGGTAACATCATATGAGTTTAGTTTAGTGACGGAAGAACTGTTAATGCAAATGTCACTTTAGTTCTAAACTAGGTAAGTACTTACTTATGTAAAATGCAAATGTCAATTAAAACTGTCTAACTAAAACGTAGTGATTATTTCCTCTATGAGTCTAACTAAGGTGCAAAATCGTTTATGTACTTATTCTTATTACTTATTCAATATTTTGTTTATGTAAGTACCTACAATGTTCATTTTTTATTTTTAATATTATATTTTAAACCAAAACTACAAGTACCTAGTTACAAGTTTTACTAAAAAAATAATGAACGATGAAATAAAACACGTTTTACGGGATACCAGCAATAACAGTCGCGCTTGTATCCGATAAATAAGTGTTTTATTTCAATGTCTTATTATAAACTACTGTTCTAGTACGTTAAGGCTCCTATAACAGTTCAGAGTGGCGCCCTCATCATCATCTTAAATTAAATATATTGCTCGCTAAAGTATCTACATAATGTATCGAAAATTCACATGTACACATTGAAGCTAAGGTTCTATAGTTTGTTTACAAACAATAACCTCAGTAAAATATAGTTCGTTGTAGTAGTAGTAGAGTAAGAGCAAAAAGTGGCCAGTTTAAGCACTTTTGTCTACTAGTACAAAGAACTATATATTACTAAAGGTTATTGTTTATACATATACTAAAGAATCTGATTTTCGATACATTTAGTACTTAGCTAGCAAACAATAAAGACGCCACTTGAAGGATATAGTCGCCATAAATTATACCAATATTTTTTTCTCTTAACTCAGTCAGTGTGGTTCTCGACACTGCACGCTCTAGCAGCGGAGGCGGGTACCCTCGGCATCACCCTGCCGCTGTCTCGTGGTGAAGAACACTTTATCAGGGCTTTCGTGTACTCTACGTTCGTGTTGAAGGTAAGATGTCTTATTATTATTGAATTTTTAGATTTTAGACATTCACCTTGCTATTTTAAGAAAATTAATATATTGGAAAAAATAGTAGAAAAAATCGACACACCCGTGCTTCGTCCATTCCGTCTGAGGTGATTCAATTTTCTAGTGTTTAGTGTAATTCACAGATATAATAGAGTAGAATGTAGAAAAAAATAAGTATGTTAAAACCGTTTCAAAAAAGCTATGGCCAATGTTTTTAGAAACTAATTTACAGTTTAGTTTTCAATTGAAAATTCTTATGAACTAGGTTTTTCATCAATATTTAAAACAATCATTATATTCTGTTGTCATAGGAAATACAGATGCCGGCATATAAATTGGCAAGAGAAAGATGGTCTACTGCGCATCTTTTGTCTCATCTTTTTCTTGCCAATACAAATGCCGGGCAGCTAAGTTATGTACCTAATTAATAAAAATTGAAAATATGTTTCAGTAATAAATAATTAATTACAGGCAATTAATGTAGCTTGGTTGAACTGGAAACAATGTAGCTGCGATATGTTCTTCTTAGATTGGAATGAATATAATCCTTCATATACAGGTATATGTAATTTATATTTTTTAAGTAGTAGTAGTTGTTTTATAAAGTTACTTCACATTACTTTGGCAAAATGAAGCAATAAACTTTTTAAAATATTATTAAAATTCTGTTTTCCGGTAGATGGAACATTAAATGATCGTAGTGACTGGAGAGTCAAAACTTTAGCAAGAGAATGGAGCGGAATGCAGACTCTAAGAAGAATACCGCCAAGCTACACCGCTGTTCTGACTTTGATCATGTTACATGTAAGTTATTTTTTGGCTAGGCCCTCTGGGTGTAATAAATAACTTATTAAATCCAGAGGGCCGAGCCAAAATAAAATTGTGTGCAAATCATCGTTGTTGCTTCGCTTTCGAAAGATGTATGGGATGGGATTGACAACCTTAAAACCACCACATGGCTGAGATTTTTTTTATTTTAATAGAAAACGGCAAAGCGACAACCCTGATGCAGACGGGCTGTTGTTTTATGCACCCTATGTATATATTCGGAATTATTTACCAAACACCTTGTCCTGTATAATTAGTACATCTACATAAAAATAACATGTCAATTATTCAATCTAGAGTACAACTGCGATCTAACACGTAAATCTTTCCAGCTTATGGATCCTTGGTTGGCCCACATTGGTCAAAGCCGTGGGTACAGATGGGCTGCCGCATGCATCGCTTGGTGGGCCAGTTATGGTACACTACTGGCTTGCCGTTGGGTGCTGGACAGGGTCGTTGCGCCACCACCAGCGGTGTTGCCAAGAGTGTGTAGGGCTGTTGGTCTGTCGCTACTGGTGTTTCAAGAGGAGTACTACGCTCACTATATACATGGAAGGTAGACATATATATTAATGTTATTTACAATTATAAGATTTGAGTAGCTTTGAGCTGTGGGTCAAATATGGTGCACCTACTGCTGGACTTACTATGTTGGTCTGTCGCTTTTGGTATTTCTGGAGAATTCATAATTTACGCTCACTAACATGGGAGGTAAGTTTTTAAGAAAGTTTTTTAGACTTTTACGAATTTTTGAATAGATTTTTCATTGTATACAAACATATTCGGACCGTTTTCATTACAAAATGAGACGCAAAAATAACAAACATGCTGAAAAGTTAAAAAACAATTTGGTAAAAGTCAAGAAAAGTGCAAATGCATGAAGAAAGTTTTTAATTTTCAATTTAAACTTATTGGCGTACTTTTCTAATTACGTTAACTTTAATGGGACTTAGTGAACTCTTAAGATACCAGGGAAACTCGAATTTATTTACAAACTGTTCAAGAAGAAAACCGTGAGAGGAATTAAATTAATATTGCATCGGTTCTTTCGGTTGTTAAGTCTTTCTTTTCCTGCTATAAAGTTTGGGAACTCATTGCTTTTGGTGAACTTTTGACCTCATAACATTTAACGTTAGGTTTACCTTGTTTATGGTCAATTGGTAGTTTGGTGGTTTATTCTGCCGTGCGCTATAATGCCGTTAACCGACATGAAGCCGAATTAGACTTTTAAATACCATTTGACACAGGAAAAAAAGCGCTATCGAACATCTGACCCGTTTTTAGGGTTCCGTACCAAAATGGTAAAAAAGGAACCCTTATGGTGTGACTCAGTCTGTCTCTCTGTCTGTCTGTCTGTCACAGCTGGATATCTCGAGAACTACTGATGGTAACAACTTGAAATTTGGAATAGTTAAAGGTGACATTTGCCCAACTATTTTGCAAATAAGAAAGAAATAAAAAAATAAATATCTTTTTGACATCAGGGACTGAAAAGGGGTCTTAAAAATTTGAAGTGGAGCTACTAAGGCATGTGAGGTATCATATGAAAGAACGCCGTTAGTACGTTTTGAATCATTTTTCTTTTTTTTCTAGGCTACTTAGTTTTAGACTTATGATGAAAAACGTAAAAAAATACCGATCCCCCCCCCTTATCTCCGAAGTTTGCAAAGAGAAAAATCTGAAATAATTCTATGTGATAGCAGTTTATATAAAGATTACAGGAAAAATAAAACGATGTCTCAATATGTCATACTTTTTTAGAAATTAACCTAAAAAAGTTAACATTAGTTCCAGTATCGGTCAAGAGATGGCGCTGACCTAAAACTGCAATAATAATTTTATTATTCTACTCTGCAGTGTATTTATTATGATGGTACGGAACCCTTGGTGCGCGAGTCCGACTCGCTCTTGACTGGTTTTATTTTCTAATTTTTTAATTACCTGAGATAACGAAACGTAAAACACCGTTACTTGATAAACTTTTAGAAAAATACAATGCTTTAATGCCGTTAATTACGATTCCATAGCTATAACGCCGTTAACATTTTATAACAAATGTACACTAAACCTTCCCCGTAATTTATAATTAAGTTATAACTTAATTTCCGTAAACTTTTTCAACGAAACTTTCATGCAGTTAAAATATAACTGTTTTGTTTTTTGTTTTTTCCTAATAAATCAAGTATAGCTTTAGAAAATAGGTTCAACTAAAAGATCTTTAAAATACATATTTAATGATATATCAAAGTTTGAAATCCATAGAAATAGAATGTCAAAGAACAACAATGTCAATAAACAGGTGATCCGAAAACGAATGCATACATTTTATATGAGATACGAAAAAAATTACTTAGATTCATAAAATATGACTATATATGGCAAAGGAAATTAATAAACTATGTTCCATACTGTTTTCTTCGTCGATAAACGAATAAATGTAGAGAAATTTGGTTTTAGAGAAATTTGTGGCAATATCTTATTTACCTGTGAAAAGTGTGATTACTTGGATTGTTTATTTTTGTAACATCACAATTACTTAGAGCACAAGACACCATCGCTCCACGATTCCTTTATTTTAAATTCTAATTAAGATTAACAAATATTTTAAACAAAATGTGATTACTCATTTACTAGGCGGGACGCTAGGGGCTCTTACTGTGCAAAATGTTGGCACATGTCACTTGATCCTTTGTCTCTTTTTTACATAGACCGTGTCCGTATGATGTTAACTTCTCTTTTTCACGCTTTGTTGGTCTTCTTGAGCGCAGCGAAAATTTTTCTATGTCTATGTTGAAATCGGTTACATAGTTTTCAAACAGCGACGATTTTTAATTAAAACGCGAATATCTCGAATTGTCATTTTTGCATATAACGGCATTATAGCTTATGCACGGCAGCTTCGAAACGAAGCCTTTGTTGCTCGAAGCACGGCAGCATTGCCGTTATGACGACCGAATATGTCGGAGTTAGGTTAACAGGCCATAGATAGCACGCAAAAATCTATCATCTTATTACCAGCAAAATTTAAATCCAAGTAAAATTTTCGAGATATCGGATAATTTCATTTTTTTTCAGAAGTGACGATAATAAGGACATGCGGATGATGGCGGGGCCATTGTCCATGTGCCGGATAGCGATGGCTCCTCAGTTAAGGTAGTTTACACCTAGAATTGTACCGCATTATTGTAACCCCTGTTTCCTGGTGGTCATACCATCATGACCACGAGGATATTATAGTACATGCCCTGAGTCATACTATACCCACGTGATCTATTAGGTTGTCAAACCAGTACCTTTGACCATGAGGATACACATGTCCAGTACCGGCGTTAGGGGGGGGCGAGCACGGGCGACCGCCCGGGGCGCCGGATATGAAGGGGCGCCGCAGGCGCCCCTTTATGTTCGCAGCCGCAGGTGTCCCTTTATACACACTTGCTCATTGAGTCCTACAATATTGCTATCGGAAATTCCCTTTTAGCGACAAAATCGTTATGGTGGCAACACATAATCAGAACAACTTGGCAATATCTCGCCGAAATTTCATCGCTCGCTGCCATGTGCTGTTTTGCCAGGAGCAGCCCTAGGGCGGCGGTGCAAGCAATGCGACTGCACTGGGTGCCCTCATGTGTGGGAAGCTGAAAACGCCCGACCACCAATCTTATTGTTGCCTGGTGACGAGCGACGACACGATGAATGAAATTTACCAAAAGTCACACTGCGTGGCCATTTTTTAGTATAAACAAACAAGATTAGTGGATTAACAAACTAAAAATCGCGCTGCGCGGCTGCTTTTTTTTTACTATAAACTAGCAGGATTAGTTGATAAAACTAACTCAAAATCGCGCTGCGCGGCGATTTATTTTTGTATAAACTAGCGAGATTACAAGATTAGTAGATGAAACTGAATAAAAATCGCGCTGCGCGGCCGTTTTTTTTTACTATAGTCAAGTAAAATTACAAGATTAGTAGATGAAACTAACTAAAAATCGCGCTGCACGGCCATTATTTTACTGTAATAAGCAAAATTAGAAGATTAATAGAGGAATCTGACCAAAAATCGCGCTGCGCGGCCGCTTTTTGCTATAAACAAGCAAGGTTACAAGATTAGTAGATGAAACTGACTAAAATCGCGCTGCGCGGCCGTTTTTTGACTGACAGGCAAAATTGAAAATTTTGGAATCGCAGATAGGGGGCGCCCCGTAGAAATGTCGCCCAGGGGCGCTGGTAGCGCTAAAACCGGCACTGCACATGTCCTGTAGTCGTACTGTCATTCCTTCGTCCTTTTAGTATAAAATTTATTTTTATCTATATTTTTTTCTTTCTTCGTAAAATAGCAAAAGGATCGGAAAAAATAAGTAGGTATACTTACGAGTTCACCTACAACTGCGAGTTTCTGAAAAGTGTTCAATAGGAATATAGCGCATGAATTTAGCTAAAATTAAACAACCAAAAAAACCCCTTTCCATATAATAATGTTTTAAACTTTATTTGATGCTTAAGTACGACTAAATATTGCGCACATTAAATTTTGTATTGTTTTGTATACAGGATTGTCTACAACCAGCTGTCGAGCAATAATTTAGGTCTGTAAATAAATTAAAACTTATTTAATGATAAAACATTTCTATATCTCATCTAATTAATAATAATAAAACACTAAAAATCAATTGAACACATTTTTTAATTGTCGTTTATTTTTATAGGCACCTAAGTATACAGTGTATGGCCTAGAACCGGGGATAATATTAAAAACGGAGCCTCTTTAGGTCACTAGTAATTGAATCATTAAGGTCCCAACTAATTAAAATAAAATCTTTACTTTTTAATTTTTTCTAACAAACTTAATCGTAAATTCAATGTAATGCAAACAACAGTTCCGCTCAACTCAATCGACAACACGCGTACTACTCATCGTACTTATTCGGAGCTACTCGGAACGTCTTGTTGACAATTTATGGGTTGTCTGACGCAACTTGTATCGGCTGATAGAAATGAACCACTTTCTAGTCAATAGTAAATTATTTATTGTACAAATACTTAACAAATACAAACACAAAGCGGAAAGCTCGTCGCTTCGCTACACAAAAGAGTAAACCACGTATTGAATTTTTAATCCCTGAAGAAGAGTAGATTGCAAAACCAAAAATAAGAACAGAAGACTGACATGTCATGTCATGATGGATAAAATTTAATTATGTAAACAGATTACTGTCATTGCGATATTTAATAATTACATACTTACTATAGATTGTAATTAATTTGAAACTGATTTTATGCTGTGGGAAGTGAAAGCAGTGGGGTCCGGTTCTATTCAAGGAGTTAAAAGTAAATTCTCTAATGGATAGTGATATCATGACGTTTTGCAGTTAGTTTTTTATTATTCCCTGTACCACGATAAGTTCGCAACGTTAGCGATAATGTCGTTTTGGAATAATACACTGATTATGAATCGTAACTTTAAATTTTTATTGTGTGTAACGTATGGGATTTAATTAACTGGGAACTTTTCAGAATAAACACTAATACTCTAGAGAGTCTCTATTTTCTATATTATCCCCGGTTCTAGGCCACACACTGTATAAGTATTGTTACGAAAGAGTTTTACGTAACAAGAAAAATCTTTATATGTATGTTTGTACATTCACTCTAGCTACTTATTTTAACTAAGTATAGGAGTAGCCTACTTATTTTTGCTCGCCGCTTTGTATGATAAAACAACAGATATTGTCCATACCCAATAAAGCCGGAATGGCTCATTTTTTATACATACAATGACTGTGTCCCTAAATAAATGTATTCATACCGCAGATGACTCGGATGCCATGGCCAAACAAGCCCTCCTCTCGAAACTACTTGCGGCTTTCTTTGAAAGGGTAAGCAAAGTATAAGTAATAAACGAGTTCATATGAATAAGTATGTATTGTATTACAAAAAAATTGATGCTGTTTTCCATATATTTTTGCCTAGCCTAGTCTGTTCAACAATGGGAAATGTCTGAAAAAAATCAAATGGGCTGAATATTTTTTAAAGGTAGGTAGGAAATGTTTCCTAATTTTCGGTTGCGCGAAAACTTAAAAAAGGTACTTTTTCGAAGAAGAAGTTATTTTATTGGATTTTTTCACGCAACCAAAAATTATGAAACTTTATTCCTCTAGGTAGATATGAAAAATATTTGATTTTTCCAGATATTCCCCATTTTTCGATAAAGGTGGCACCCTGAACGAAAGTGGTGCTGCGGTGAATTTTATATTTAATATTATAATTCTAACACACAATATCAATAATAGTCACTGCTAGAAGTAAATAGCAAAACTGCTAAAAGTGGTTGTTTTTGACACATTAAAATCTTTTGCTATTAATAACTTATCAAATAAAAACCTCTGAGGGCGCCACTTTCGGTCATACAACCGCCTTAACGAAAGAACAGTTTTCTTTCACAAACCATAGAGTTTTAAAATCGCTTTTTAAATTCATGCATTTTTCGTTTGCTCAGATCATTATAGCTTTTACAAAATGTATTGTCTTCGGGAATTTAAGATTTTGATAAACGATGAATCCAGGCGCTAGACGGCCTCAACTGGGTGGCCAGTGAGCGCACGATGCTCGAACGCCTGCTGGACGTAGAACTCTCCGAGAGGGAATCTGGCACCACCAGCGTATTGCTTTATGACCCTGCGGATACTACTCCGTCCTGCGTCGCTCTCACTTGGTAAGAAATTTACTATGTTATACTAAATAGTACCTATAGGTACTAGGAAAAAATTCGACACGTCTCTTACGCTGCAAGCCAGCGTTTTGGTTAATAAAGCACTTGCTGGACGTAGAACTCGCCGAGAGGGAATCTGGCATCACAAGCGTATTGCTTTATGACCCTGCGGATATTACTCCGTCCTGCGTCGCTCTCATTTGGTAAGAAAGTTTACTATGTTATACTAAATACATAGTACCTATAGGTACTAGGAAAAAAAATCGACACATCTCTTACGCTGCAAGCCAGCGTGGAATCTGGCACCACCAGCGTATTGCTTTATAACCCTGCGGATACTGCTCCCTCCTGCGTCGCTCTCATTTGGTAAGAAAGTTTACTATTAGGGGTTTAAGTATGAAAATGCCGTTTTATACGGAGAATTTTAAAGAATTTGCATTTGTCCTACTAATAATATCTTCTAATCTTTTAAAACTTTTATGCACAAATGTTAAAACTCTGATAACTAATGCCACATGCATTAAGTGAAAAAAAAGTATGGGCTAAGTTACAATGAATAAAGTGGTCATTTCTGCTAACGGAAGAAGGAGTCAATATTAAGATACTTTTGTAACGTTCAGTAAATAAATTAGAAATATTTTTATTGCTGAGAGTTGGTCGTTATGATCATGATTCGAAATAATAACAAGTAACCGAAGAATCAGAAGATATGAGAGCCTAGAAAAATTGCAATTTCATACTTTAACCCCTGATATATGATACCTACTAAGTTAAATAATATACCAGAAAAAAATCGACACATCTCTTACCTTACGTTGCAAGCTGCAAGCCAGTCAGTTTTTGGTTAATAAAGCACTTAATTTAGTGTCAATTCAGAAAGATGTCAGTAATAAATATGGAAGTACCTAAATGTCTATTCCATTCTAATGTACTTAACACTCACACTTTGTAACAGTTTGGTTACTCAATGAAGAGAAATAAAGGGATCTCACCATGCTTAATTGCATTTACCCTGTGGAGATTACTCCCTCCTACGTCGCTCTCACTTGGTAAGAAAGTTTACGATTTTAATCGGATTTTGGATAAGATACTTTTCTCGTTACTTAAAAAAACCTTAACCAATAAGCTTAATAAATTATTAAGGCAACCTTAAATAAAATTGTTGTGGATAACTTTAAGTTGTGTACAAAAAGTAAGTAAGTTTTTAAGTTGCCGATGTCAAATTTTATTTTGTAATCGATTGTACTTTTGATTTATTTCCACTGCTCCTGTTTAAATACTAATTATTTCTATGACCTGTTATTTTTAACCAGCCTGTCGATTCTGTACAAAATCGAACTTCACTTCGAACATCACTTCACTGCGCAGGAATTTTAAATCATAAATAAGATAATGGTAGGCTGTTTTTTAATCCCAAAATATACTATAGCTACGGTAGCTACCCAAAACTTTTTGCAATCGGTAAAAGTAGCTTGTAAATAAAAAAATCACGCGAAGTGAAGTGAGGTTCAAAGTGAGATGCGAGTTTGGTTACAGCCTGATAAACTTAATGTTGTTGATTTCATCATCCCAAATAGCAATTTCTACAGATGCGCAAAATAACTTGGCGGCTCGGAAGTTATCTGCAAGTGATATTCCGCGCAGGGTACATGTCGAGTTCCATAGTTCCGAGTGCTTCCGCCCGCGCCCCGTCCCCGCGCACGCATGTAGGTATTCGTCTACTGCGCAGTGTTACGCGCAAAGTTCAGAGCCGCCAAGTTATTTTGCGCATACTGAACATACGAGGGCAGTTTGATATGTCCGTGACTTTAAGGTTGAATACAATATTTTTTCATAATTCAATTTTCCTGTCTTAATTTAGAACTCTTTGCTGAGCTTATGCTGTTGCATTTTTTAAATTGGCGCGAAATTAAAAAAAAATGAAAGGATTTATGCAAGTGAGGTCGGGATATTCTTTTATAACGGAGAAAAACGAATTTTGCGTATTGATAAAATACTACTTTTTACGTGGTAAAACCATTAAGCAGACGGAGGATAAACTGCAAAAATATTATGGGGACTCTGCTCCATCTCATGGCATGGTTCATAAGTGGTTTACTGAATTTCGTTGTGGTCGTACTACCACAACTGTCGCCGACGGCCCAGGAAGGCCGATTGAGGTCACCACTGAAGATATTGTTAGCAAATCCACGACATTGTTATGGCAGACCGTCAAGTGAAGATACGCGAGATAGCTGATGCTATTCACATCTCTACCGAACGAATTTTTCATATTTTGCTCGATATTATCGGCATGAAAAACCTTTTTGCAAGATGGGTGCCGCGTTTGCTGACAGTCGGCCAAAAACGAACTCGTGTAACAACTTCTAAACAATGCTAGATTTGTATAACCGCGATCCAAGTGATTTTTTTCGTCGGTAGGTACGTAACACTTGACGAAACGTGGGTCCACCATATACGCCAAAGACGAAGCAACAGTCAAAACAGTGGACTTCTACTGGTGAACGTGCCACGGAGAAGGCAAAAACTGTTTGTTCGGCTGGTAAAGAGACGGCCACTGTCTTTTAGGACAGCAAAGGTGTTATTTACATCGATTTTTTGGAGAAAGGCAAGACAATTACCGGAGCTTACCATGTTGCTTTGTTGGATAGATTCAATATAGAGCTGCTGAAGAAAAGACCGCATCTTGCAAAGAAAAAAGTTTTATTTCATCACGACAATGCTCCGGCCTACCCGTTAGTAGGTATGAACCTCTATACAAAAAAAAGTTGGGAGTTACAAGTCGTGATAAAGTTTGGCCACATGATAGAAACTGATCTGTAGGCTGTTTCTAACTAATATTGAGCTGGGCCAAACTATCCTTACATACAGTTCCATACGGCGGCGGGTTGAATAGCGCACTTTTCCCGGCTCCATTCTAAAAACTATAACAATTCAGGTTTAACTAATAGGTCAAATATGGTATCATTTTCAGATAAATCAATAATGTAGAATTCATTTCTGGTATAAAAAAAATGCAATTTATTGAGCAGTTTCTGAAAAATTACACAATAACCAACATTTTTAAACTTCATTTTTTTAGTTTAGGTATTGGCACTTGTTTCAGTATTTTCAAAAAAACTACTTTAAAGAAGCGTTTTTCAGGTTAATTTGTTATTTGCTTTTGTTATGTTAACTATATTTTATACAATTTGCGCCTAACCCAAGTAGTTGAGGTCCATTGTTTGCGGAGACACAGCTAGTCAAAAATATGCATTTTTTCACGAAATAAAAAGGGTTTCCGTTTCATTCGGAAGCATTTTTCACTTTTTTTGTTTATATTTCTGTAAAGTTAATTAAATTTTCTACAATTTGAGCCTAATATGAGTAGTCTAGGTTTGCTAGTTGCAAAGACACAGCTAGTCAAAGATCAGATTTTTTCAATTAATTTCAATAAAAAGCACATTTTTAACCAGCTACGTCTCTGCAACCAATAAACCTAGACTACTCAAATTAAGCTCAAATTGTAGAAAATTTAATTGACTTTACAGAAATATAAACAAAAAACCTATAAAGTGTTTCTGAACGAAACGGAAACCTTTTTTATTTCGTGAAAAAATGCATATTTTTGACTAGCTGTATGACCGCAAACAATAGACTTAAACTACTTGGGTTAGGCTCAAATTGTATAAAATATAGTTAGCATAACAAAAGCATATAACAAATTAACCTGAAAAACGCTTCTTTAAAGTAGTTTTTTTGAAAATACTGGAACAAGTGCCAATACCTAAACTAAAAAAAATGAAGTTTAAAAATGTTGGTTATTGTGTAATTTTTCAGAAACTGCTTAATAAATTGATTTTTTTTATATCAGAAATAAGTTCTACGTTATTGATTTATCCGAAAATGATACCACATTTGACCTATTAGCTAAACCTGAATTGTTATAGTTTTTAGAATGAAGCCGGGAAAAGTGCGCTGTTCAACCCGCCGCCGTATGGAACTGTATGTAAGGATAGTTTGGCCCAGCTCAATATTAGTTAGAAACAGCCTACAGATCAGTTTCTATCATGTGGCGAAACTTTATCACGACTTGTAACTCCCAACTTTTTTTAGTATAGAGGTTCATACCTACTACGTCGGCAACCGCAACATCAAAACTTGTGGAATTGCGATACGACCTATTGCCACACCCCCCGTTTTCACCAGATTTGGCCCCGTGTGACTTTTTCCTCTTCCCAAACATGAAGAAATGGCTTGGTGGACAAAGATTTTCATCCAATGAAGAAGTGATAGCTAAAAAAGGAGCCTATTTTTCAGGGTTTGATAAAAACTATTTTTTGGATGGGTTGAAGAAGTTGGAACATCTTTGGTCGAAGTGTATAGAGCTGAAAGGAGATTATGTAGAAAAATAAAACAAAATATTCTTTAAAAAATTTTTTCTTCTTCACAAAGTCTTATCACTTACTTAGTCTTAGTACTTATCAAACCACCCTCGTACCAGCGAACTCACGGTACATACCGTTAACCGTTTCTAGTTGAAAAAATAAATAAATTTAAGGAATTATTTTTATTCAGGTGGGGTGAAGAATGGAGCTTAGGCTCATTTGACGCGATGCTCTTCGGGTTAGTGGTGCTCACCACCGATGAACCACTTTTGGCAGGTTTATTAACCGTTACTACGTGGAAGGTAAAATAATACATATTATTTCTTACAACGCTCAATCAAACGTAAAGAAATAATTTGCAGATTAATTTAAAAAAATAATGATACTTATGAACTATGATCGAATGTTTTATTTAATTTTGCAACATTGTATTATCAGCAGTTTGATTGTACCTATTATTTATTAACTTTAGTTGGTAGGTACTCAATATTTAACTAAAATAGATTGTTTTCAACACACTTGCTCGTAAATTGAGCCCTAATACATCGCTTTTAGGGCCATAAATCGAGCTATAACAAACGCGTGCAATAATATATAACACTAGTTGGTTATAGAATTAACCCTACAAAGTTAAATTAGTACCTTACTGCAAGTTCTATTCGAGTAAACAGAGCATTCCCAATTTAACCGGGTAATACAGTTATTTTTTTTAGTAACAACAAAGAGGTTCTATGCCTCTCAAAATCCATATACATTTTTGGAATGAATAAATATGTAAGTCCTTAATAAAGTTAAACAAATATTTATTACTATCAAATTATTCATAATTCCCATCATTTTGCTATAAAATATTAAAATATTTGCGTTTTACCGCTTAAAATTATAATTTTAAAGTAGGCTGTATGCTCACTCTCCCCTTTGATCGCAAAATATTCTTGCATTGGGCGTGTGAAAAAAACAAAAACAACCTGCGCGCCTTTTCCAATTATAATTATCGTATTTTGTTTTTGTCGTATTTGTTGCTGTGTGGTAAATTACTTTGTTTTTTCCTCGCAAATGTGTTGAAAAACGTCGTATGAAACTCGTGAGCTCTTGCTTATTGCACACTCGGCTGAGTTACGCCCTCGCCTGCGGTTCGGGCTGCAACCTACAGCCTTGTGTATGTGTGCAATGAGCAACCTAAGCTAACTTGTCTCATAATGTACTATTAGAGTAGTCGTTCATTATATTTTTTTTTATTACAGATTATGCAACGACTAAGGCACTTGTTCGGTGAGCGAAATCAGAAGAAACGGACTAATGTTGATACGACTATGTAGGAAAAGGTGTACTAAACTACTAAGACTAAACATTCCTAACTAAAGCAGTTTAGTAAAACAAACAAATGTGTGCTAGAAAAATAATGAAGGCTTTACTTATCCTGTTGATAACTGTATCATTTTGTTTAACTGCACCTGAAGAAGATTTTAAGCACAGCTATGAAAATAGTGAAGAGAAAGTTACAAGGATGCCCCAAATGAGGTGTAAAGCTAACAGCGAAGTAATTATCAACAGTGAAGATACAGATAGTTGTGCGAGTGATTCGGATGATTGGGAAATGGACCTTTCCCAAAAGAAAGAACGCCGCAAAACAACTACAATTGCATCAACAGCAAAAATCAAAGTTCTTCCTCGTGGTCCATTTTTTGACTTTCTTATTCACATTTGTGATGCTCTACTAAATCATTTCAAAATTCATCGAATCCGCAAATACTTTAACATCCTCGGCAAAGCTTTAGACGGGCTGGGATCAGGGTTTTTGATGAAATGGAAAATAGACAAATTTCGTAAATTTGTAAAGAAAAAGTCCGATTTCGCGGGGAAGATACTAAGACAGTATGTAACTAACTTCGTTCATGCAATAGCCAGTGGCAAACCAAGAACCAACGAGTTCTTTTTCGCAATGAACTCAATTTTTAGCATTTACGACGATAACAGAATGGACGACTACATTTATGAGCTGAAAAAATATGGTAAAGGCGAAATAAAAACTATAGGAGATAAGACTCGGTGGATGTTCAAAGATTTCATTTTTGGAAAGTATCACAAAGCAAAGTACGAAGTCAGTAGAGATATAAAACTTAAATTAAAAATGGCCATCATAGAATATGAGAGAAGACATAAAAATTATCGTTAAAACGAAAATGGAATGGCTGTTTTCAGGGCTATGAGTATTTAAAGCGCAAACCGTGAAATTATTTTCATCGACTATTTATTTACCTTGAACTTTATTAAATTTTTATGTAGCCAACAATTTTTAGTAAATAAAAGATGAAGTTGCGTGGAAAATGTTTTTTTGTACTATTTTTTACTATAGCTTATGTTAAATCAATATTTGGTGTACATTTCGAAGGTGTGATAAGATCCGACCACAGGATAGCTTTTGGGGACCAATTATCGGTACAGGCTGGACTAAGGAGTAGTAACATTTTTGAGAATTTTTTGCGTCAATACTTGGTTGTAGTATCTGGTCTTCCAAAGAAAAAGTTATCCAACTATTGTAGAATCCTGAGCAGAGAATTGGAAGAATTGGGTTTCAAGTACACAAAGAGATTGTCGAAGCATATGAGAGAAATTTCCAGGCAGTCACGAAGTGAACTCCAGGCGGAATTGACTTCTTATATAGCGGAAGTTGACAAACCTTTAACGTTCAGGAAGCAATTTTTAGCGGCAATGAACGACGTGTTCACTTCACAACATGCTCTCGTGTTCAATGACTATATTTATGCTTTAGTGGATTATGGTAATGATGTCCAGCTATTTATTCACGATGAGACTTGTAAACTTCTCACAACAATCGTCGACGCTGTAATGTCAATAAGTAAGAAAGATCGTAATGATTTGGAATTAAAAATGAAGAAAACGATAAAAGAGTACTTCAAGAATAATTGACATAGGGAAGTCCAAAACCAAATGTTATGATAGAAAATTAAGGATGTTAGTGCACTGAGTAATTGACTGAATCTCTTCTTAAAATCACGTTTCTCTGCCAATAAGTTCTAACACCATTCCTTTAATTATGTACATAATTAAACAAATTAAATCATATTAAAAGCAAAACAGTGTTTTTTCTTCACCAAAAATTGTTTAAAAAAAAACAAAAAACCGACTTCAAAAAACCTACCTCTAAAAAGCAAGAAATAATATTCGTAATAATAAAACACGTCTATTGAAGTCGGGTGGGGCTGGAGTACAAATCCCTTTTTTTATTTTAAAAGCCCCACCCGACTTCAATAGACGTGTTTTATTATTACGAATATTATTTCTTGCTTTTTAGAGGTAGGTTTTTTGAAGTCAGTTTTTTGTTTTTTTAAACAATTTTTTATTTTTTTATTTTTAGTGAAGGTACCTTTTGTGTTAGGTAGTGTAAGTATATTATTTAGGTAGAAATTAAAATCGGCTCAGCCAAACGTGAGTTAATCGCGAAGAAACATACATACATGCGGGTCAAACTGAGAACCTCCTTTTTTAAGTCGGTTAAAGAACTACACTTAAGATATCCCTTTTCAAACAAAAACATAATTATCTTAGTCAGTTCATAAACAAAGAAGTTATACGACTGATCATCGAGGTAGTTCACACAAAATCATACTATTTTCGTGCTTTTTTCAAGATTACTTGAAAAGTACTGAACCGATTTCAAAATTTAAAAAAATGGGACCAACTTGGGTGTTTACCTAATGTAATAACGTTTGAATCATTTCAATCGGTCCAGCCGTCTTCGAGTAATCGGTGTACATACAAAAAACAAAAAATCGAGTCGAATTGAGTACCTCCCTCCTTTTGAAGTCGGTAAAAAGAATCAAGCCGGCAGAGCCTTTCAATCATAGAGGACGAAATAAATAGGATCAAATAAAATATCGGATTTGTTCATCAATCGGCATCAATAAGTAATTATACATCATGTCATGTATCAAAAAACCCTGTCAGATCCTGAAACAGGTGATAGTGTTGCTGAAACTGAACTACTTTCTCCATGGAACATAGGTCGAAAACAAAAAAAAAATTCACACTCCCATACAAAATGTATTGGTCAGGTGACCGACTTACTATGGATAGGCGAAAAAAAAACGTTTTTCGACCTGTGTTCCTTGAAGAATGTTGTTAAATTGGAGTTTCAGGATCTCACAGGGTTTTTTGATACATGATGTATAAATACGTCTACAATAATATATAAATTAGATATTTTATGCTGAGAAAAAACGCATTTACGCGCTTCCCGTGGAGACAGCCCCTAAGAGGAACCGTTCCAGAGACGCAAACCATGCAGAGTGAAAGATTCGGACATATACCGAACGAAACAAAGGAGTGGAGGTAACAAACTTGGCGATCATGAGATTTACAGAGATATTGAAACTTGCATTTAAGATAATCGGGAGAATATGAGGACTATGCACGCTGAAATTTTAATCATTTGGTTCCCGCCGTGGGGTGGTTCCACTCATGATTACAAGCGACTTTTACTATGGGGTCAACTCTCCTGCTCGCAAAAAAAAATCAGCTGTTCCATACAAAAGTGCAGTACCTAAATAATATAAAGTTGTCTGTTTAGTTCACGGCCTAAACCAGTTTCCCAATTTTGAATGATGAGTTCAGTTCTTAAGGGGACCAAGTCCATGGTACGATTTTAATCTGTGGTTAATTTTTAAGGTGGTACCCTGAGCGAAAGTGGCGCCGCGGTGAATTTTATTTAATATTATAATTCTAATACACAATTTTAATAATGTTAATCGTGGAGATTTTAGGGCCTACAGTCTAGTATTTTTAGACGGTATCGTTACATTCCCTAGTAGTCACTGCTAGAAGTAGATAGAAAAACTGCTAAAAGTGGCCGTTTTTGACACATTCGCTATCTACTTCTACGAGGGCATGTAGTGATACCTTCTAAAAATACTAGACCATGGGCCCTAAAATCTCCATGATAAACATTATTAAAATCTTTTTCTATTAATAACTTATTAAAAAAAACCTCTGAGGGCGCCACTTTCAGTCATACAACCGCCTTAAGTATAGGTAGGTACTTATCTAAAAAAGTTATGAGCGTATGTGGGGTTTAGTAGAGCTTATGAAATGCGTGCGTGTGGTTTGAGGGCCACTTCATCGAAAGTCAATAAAAATATACTGATGATTTAGTAAACATTATAAAAGAAATGTGCAACTTGGAATCGATTTTGTGAAAGTCATCTTCACCGAGTTATTAGCTGAAGAGTCGGGCCCTCAGTTCTCACATGGAGGATTGAGGGCCCAGCTGTTGCGAACAAACTATTAACATTATAGTAAAAGTTTTAATGCCAAAATCTAAGTTAATCCCGAATAAAAATTGTGGAAGTAAGATTTAATCGCAAAACGCTTTCCTACTTTATATAATCTTAGTTCAAAATGGGCCCTCAATTCTCCAACTTCCAAAATTTCATTACGCATTTTATTTTAAACTATGGATTTACGGCTGTTGTAAGTTGTCCAGTGGGGTACGTAATAAAATGTGAAAAATGTGAAATAAGTAGCTGGCTTCAGCTCCACCTAGTTTTACAGTAATCACCTTCTGAATATTCGGGCCCTCAATCCTCCACATTTTCTTCTTCTTGATTTTTACGCACAAAGTATGGAATGTAAGATTAACATGAAGTTATCTGTTTATGTGAAAAAAAATGTGCAATAAGTTGATATCAAAGGGAAAATAAAAGACCCATTTATTAAGAAGAATATCAATTTTATTTTTATCCCATTAAAGTATGAAATAGGGTGACCACGTTTTTTATCCAATACTTATGAGGAATAGGGAAAACCCAGGCGCTTTCGAAATATATCCCTTTGTGCCTATTAATTTTTATTTAATTAAATAATTGAAAATTTTAGATTGGGCTTTTAAATCCTTTAAACCTTTAAACGAGCAATTCTTGTATATTTATTAATATGTATGTTTATAAATTTATTTCTGTGATCTCGGAAACGGCTCTAACGATTTCGCTAAAATTTGGTATATTGGGGTTTTCAGGGGTAAAAAATTGTTTTAAAAAACAAAAAACCGACTTCAAAAACCCCACTCTACCTCTAAAAAGCAATAAATAATATTGAAATCACTAGATACGCATTTTCATTGCAATAAAACACGTCTAGTCAAGTCGGGTGGGACTGGAGGAGAACTTTTTTTTATTCTAACAGCCCCACCCGACTTCAATAGACGTGTTTTATTGCAATGAAAATGCGTATCTAGTGATTTCAATATTATTTATTGCTTTTTAGAGTTAGAGTGGGGTTTTTGAAGTCCGTTTTTTGTTTTTTAAAACAATTGTTTCTTTTTTTTTTTAGTGTAAGTATCTTTTGTATTAGATATATTATCTAGGTAGATAGAAAAATCGATTTGGCCAAACGTGAGATAATCGCGGGCAACCATGCATACGGGTCAAACTAAGAAGAGAACCTCCTTTTTTGAAGTCGGTTAAAATACCAAAACGTTGTCCTAAGTGTAACAAATACTTTTCTGAAATCCGCATCAAAATTGGTTCAGCTAAACGCGAGAGAATCGCGGACAAACATACATACATACGAGTCAAACTCATAACTTTCTTTTTTTGAAGTCGGTTAAAACACTAAAACCTTCTCCTAAGCATAACAAATACTTTTCTGAAAACCATATCAAAATCGGTTGAGCCAAACGCGAGATAATCGTGGACAAACATACCTACATATATACGAGTGAAACTCAGAACCTTCCTTTTTTTTTGAAGTCGGTTAAAATACTAAAACCTTCTCCTAAGTGTGACCAATATAGCACCGCCCAGGTCTCTCGGATCGAATCGAAACAAAAGCTTTTTCATAGTTTCGGAACTCAAATGAATTTATGTATTTATTTATTTATTTATTTTCGGACGACCAACAGCTATATTAAACAGATAAAATAACTTACATAGTATCAGAAAGCCAATTATAGGTCATCACAAATAGTGAATTAAAATATTTCTAAGAAAAAGGACCGCTTCGCTGGGAAAAACTGCAATTTCCCTAGTAAAATCACAATAGATTTTCCGGATTTTCTTACAAACGTAAAATCAAATTTTCTCTTTGCGTTAAAGCAGGGATTCCCAAAGTGGTCGATATCGACCCCCTGGGGTCGAAATCGGTTTCTCAAGGGTCGACATAAACGAAAGCTAGTGTCCGGCCGAAACTGGAATTCCAGCCAAAACCGAACTTTCGGCCCCGAAACCAACAATTTGATGAAAAAAGAATTACGTTAAACTTACTTTTGCAAGTCAACTTTTTTATTAATCAACATTATTTAATGTACATAACAATAGTCGTATGATCAGTTATTTGTTGTGTTATAACGTACGTACTACCCGTCCATTGGCATAAAAAGGGTCTCTTGTCTAAAATAGTTTGGGAGCCCCTGCGTTCATCTCGGGCACGGCATTTTTTTTAATCCTCTATGACACACACGACACGGCAGCGAGTACCACGCGTATCCCACAGTACAAGTTAGTAAAAGCTAATATATACTTACCTATACTGTGTGTGCTTACGTTGAGTAAATGTCATATTTGATCAGGCGACTTTCATGACATGTAATGTGGTGTGGCTGTGATCAGGACTTTATATTACTAGTGAGCTACGAAAATTTTGCAAACGGCAAGAACAGCCAGTTATTAAAACATCACACAACAAAAAGCAAGGGTCAAAAGAGAGCAATTTTCATGCGAGATATTTTTCTAGTACGGTTAGCAACGAAAGTAGCTTTACACTTTGTCAAAGCAATATTTTTGATTAATATTTCAAACTGTGGCATTCGTCAAAAAAGCGTGTCGAAAAAGTACTTCAATGTTAAACGACATTCGTTGCTGACTGTACATATCTCATTTATTTTAATTATTATTTTCCGCCCTAGGGTGTAAAGCAGTGATTTCCATCGACTTTCCGAGTATGAGAAATAAAAAAAATAATGGTTACCCTACGTACGTACAAGGTGAAAAAACTAATCGATTTCGGTTTTTTTTTAATTTATACTTTTATTCCAATTCTTATTAATAATAAATAATACCAACTTGTTGCACATTTTTTTTCACATAAACAGATAACTTCATGTTAATTTTACATTCCATACTTTGTGCGTAATAAATCAAGAAGTAGAAAATGTGGAGGATTGAGGGCCCGAATATTCAGAAGGTAATAACTGTAAAACTAGGAGGAGTTGAAGCCAGCTATTTGTTTCACATTTTTTCACATTTTATTACGTACCCCACTGGACAACTTACAACAGCCGTAATCCCATAATTAAAAAAAAAATGCGTAATGAATTTTTGTAAGTTGGAGGATTGAGGGCCCATTTTGAACTAAGATTACACAAAGTAGAAAAGCGTTTTGCAATAAATCTTACTTCCACAATTTTTGTTCGGGATTAACTTAGACTTTGGCATTAAAACTTTTACTATAATGTTAATAGTTTGTTCGCAACAGCTGGGCCCTCAATCCTCCATGTGAGAACTGAGGGCCCGACTCTTCAGCTAATAACTCGGTGAAGATGACTTTCACAAAATCGATTCCAAGTTGCACATTTCTTTTATAATGTTTACTAAATCATCAGTATATTTTTATTGACTTTCGATGAAGTGGCCCTCAAACCACACGCACGCTATGAAATAGATAAAGAATATAGGTACTTAATTAAAAAAAAACCGGTCAAGAGCGAGTCGGACTCGCGCACCGAGGGTTTCGTACAATCATAAATATATTTGGATATGTTACTTAAGTACAGTCTTTAAAAAAGTAGGATAAATGACAGACAGGTGGAAGGGCGAACAGGCGGACAGTTAATTTACAAATCTTAACCACAGTTGCTTATGGTGACTGAAAAACATTTCAGCCGCTCCACATTGCAAACTGTTTATATTACTAAGTAGGAACTTATTCTTCGTTTATTCGTACGGCAAATAGTAGGTAATGATATTAGAACCAGCCACCAATTATTACTGTAGTATTAGGTTGCGCCATCTCTTGACCGATAGTCGAACTATTTTTTTTCGCAAGTCAGCATTCTTAGGTCACCGCCATCTGTTGACTGGTACTGAAACTAAAGAATTTTTGTTTGTTTTTTTAATTTCTAAAAAAGTGTGTTATATTGAGACATCGTTTTATTTTTCCTGTAATCTTTACGTAAACTACTATCATATAGAATTATTTCAGATTTTTCTCTTTGCAAACTTCGGAGATAAGGGGGGAACGGTATTTTTTTTTACATTTTTCATCATAAGTCGAAAACTATGCGGCCTAAGAAAAAAGAAAAAATGTTTTAAAATGTGCAAACAGCGCTCTTTCATATGATATCCCACACGCCCTAGTCACCTCACTTCAAATTTTTAAGACCCCTTTTCAGAGTGTGGTGTGAGTGTTCCTTTCTTAAAAATTGTGAAAACTATTAACAAAATAATCAATTCATTATCATGGTTAATTTGGATTTTATAAGAGTTTTTTAGGAACACTCACACCACACACTGTGTGGTGTGAGTGTTCCTAAAATCACTAACGTTAGCTGAATAATATTAAAATATTATTTCTGTATATTATAATTTGGATTCAGAGCAAATTTGTGACACATAAATCTTGACACAAAACGTGCTAGATCAAGAGCAATTAAACATTTTGTTTCTTTTTCAATGCTCGTGTGAGTGTTCCATATTTTGGCATTTATTTAACTAACCAGACCTCGTGTACAAGTGAAGCCTGCATCCAAAATTGTGAAAAGTTTGTTCCTAAAATTTAAAATATAGTCTATTTTCGTAAGTGTTATACTTTAATAGTTATCATTTTTCTTAAATTTTCAAAGGAATATCTTATGTAGGGTGGGTATGCTTTTTTATTTTGTCGGACACAATTTTCGTCTACCCTCGTATTGGCTAACCTTTACTCGTACTTGTGCGTTGTAATAATTCTATTTCTATTGCAGTCTGTTGTTAAATTCTCCAGTGTTTCTGTTTATCAATATCAAGTTATCATGTAAGTTATTAAATTTTCTGTACTTTTTATTTAATTTATCTAATATTATGGAAGGGAGTTCAGTAGTCTATTGTGATTTGATTGTGTGAATGAACTCGTACTTTTTTTTATTTTTAAATTCTTAATCGCATTGTAAGTCGTTGCATTTGCAACTACGTAGAAAAAATCTTACCAGTTAAATTCCGGATACGCTTTCTGTCGCGACACAACACAACACGACACAATACAACAATAATATGTATTTCCGCCTTTAGTTTGTTGGAATGCACTTATCTCATTATTATTTTACTTATGGAATGCTCGCCATTTTTTAGAGCATTACAAAAAAGTGATGATTTTATTTTTTTAATTTTGTTGCACTGAATTTCGTAGGTTTTTTAATTCTTGCTTTAAAATGTCTGATAGCGGTGAATGTAAAGAAAATTTGACGCCGCCCGATATTTTAGATGCAGAGAAGGAAATGACTCGTATCAAGGTACCTAATGTCTCTACCTCTCTTTTCTAACGTTCATTTTTTATTTAGTAGGTTCAATCCTAATTGTGTGAGTGTAGATGAAGTCGTGTATGAAACTGCACATAACTAGGTATTAAAACACTCGTGTGAACACACACTCATGTTTTAATACCACTTTTATGCGTCAGTGTCATAAACTACTATTAAACTTAAATAAAAAAGATGTCGTCGAGCCCAATAAAAGTAATACCTAAATGCTATAGCGTAAGTAACAAAATTACCGTTACATAAAGATGCTGGTAACAATAAAACCAACCCTTAATAGCATGTTATCAACCATATATATTTTTTTTTACTTTCGTGTGTATCTCTTTTTTTGTAATAAACTACTAACTACTATTAAATTTAAATTAAAAAGATGTCGTCGAGCCCAATAAAAGTAATACCTAAATGCTATAGCGTAAGTAACAAAATTACCGTTACATAAAGATGCTGGTAACAATAAAACCAACCCTTAATAGCATGTTATCAACCATATATATATATTTTTTACTTTCGTGTTTATCTCTTTCTTTGTAATAAAATGCTTAAACAAATGTTTTCCCCCTTTATTTCATATGCATGGTCATCCTACATAAGATATTCCTTTGAAAATGTAAGAAAAATGATAACTATTAAAGTATAACACTTACGGAAATAGACTATGTTTTAAATTTTAGGAACAAACTTTTCACAATTTTGGATGCAGGCTCCACTTGTATACGAGGTCTGGTTAGTAAAATAAATGCCAAAATATGGAACACTCACACGAGCATTGAAAAAGAAACAAAATGTTTAATTGCTCTTGATCTAGCACGTTTTGTGTCAAGATTTATGTGTCACAAATTTGCTCTGAATCCAAATTATAATATACAGAAATAATATTTCAATATAATTCAGCTAAAGTTAGTGATTTTAGGAACACTCACACCACACAGTGTGTCGTGTGAGTGTTCCTAAAAAACCCTTATAAAATCCAAATTAACCATGATAATGAATTGATTATTTAGTGAATAGTTTTCACAAATTAGGCACAAATTTTTCATACATATTTTTTTAACATACGTCTAGTATATTGTATGATATCAAGTACGGCGTTTTCGCGAAGCGGGCGGTATGAGTGTTCTATATAATCGACCATAACTTAGTCTACATAGGTTTCACAAATTTTTCGATTTTACCATCAAGTTTGCACAATTATTTCTTAAATTCTTCGTATGGTTAAATCAATTTCGAAGAAAGGAACACTCACACCACACGCACATTTTTCAGTCCCTGATGTAAAAATTTTTTTTTTTATTTCTTTCTTATTTGCAAAATAGTTGGGCATCTTTAACTATTCCAAATTTCAAGTTGATACCATTAGTAGTTCTCGAGATATCCAGCTGTGACAGACAGACAGACTGTGTCACACCATAAGGGTTCCTTTTTTACCATTTTGGTACGGAACCCTAAAAAATATTAGAAAACAAACGCATGAGAAGCCGCCAAAGCCGGCTTTTTTCTAAAATGTTGCTCTAAATTATTTTTTAACTTCCCATTGACCTATGAACTTCGGTGATAATGTTAATTATTATGTAAATTTTACCAAAAAAATACCAATAACACTAAAATATTGATATTATTTTCTTTTAGATTCCCTCATTTTCCTCATTAAAAAACAAACCAACTTAATTTTTTCGGTCAAACGAGTACGTAGCAGCAGCACACAATACAGGATCATTTTGAACTTACCATCCAAATTTTAAAGATGTGTCCAGTACTCCAGTCCATGAAACTAAACAACTTTCTCTAAGAAACATGTGTCAAACGCCAAAAAATTTAGGTCACCCATACTAAATTAATCACGTGATCTCTATGATTTGTATGGAAAGTCGATTTTTATTTTACATATTTGACCTTGTGTTCCTTTAAGATTGTTCATGGACTGAACACATCCTCAAAATTTGGATGGTAAGTTCAAAATGACCCTCGGGCTGATTATCTAATTAGAAACCACCTAGCGACCGGTTGCAGTTCATAGATGATAGTGATCCATTGCTACTTCTTTTTGGATTAAAAAAAAACATACCAAAGAATAGTAGCAATGTATATGGAATGAAACCGATCGCTAAATAGTTTCTTTTAGGTTATTAGGGTGCCGTTATAATACTGCATTTTAAATACCTATGTACAATACAATGTACGTACGTACATTAATTCAGTAACGTGGTCTGATATCCCCATTTCATTTTGATTTGATTTACTTAAAAATAAACCGTCTATTATAAATTTATAAACTATACTTAGGTGTCGAAAATAATATTTATCGAAAAAATAATACAATACGCTTATTAACTTTTTAAAACTTTTGACTTATTATCCGCCAAGCTAAGCATAAATAAGTTTGGTTTATGGATAGCAACATCCGCTTTATTTTAAGCCCTGTTTACATGGGTCAAGCGATTAAGTACTATGCGCTCCAAATAAGAATAGTATTGACAACTTCACGGCACTGGACAATTTTGTTATTGCTTGGTAGAATTGATAACTTCATAATGTATACGATTTGCATAAAAAGAAACAAAATATATAAAAATATGATTTTTATTATTTCTGGCATCGATCAGCATGGCAAACGATCATTGGATTTTTTGCTGGCAGTACAAAATTGACCAGTGACGTGAAGTTGTCGATACTATTCTTATTTGGCATAGTAGTAACTAAATGGGCAACTTAATTTTAAGTTAAAATTTAGTGAAAAGTCGTTCACACTGTTTAAGTAGTAAGTACACTGGGCACACTGGCTGTGTCCAGTGTTGCCGATTACGAAAGGCCATAATATCTGAATGCCAAGCTAGAAATAAGGTTTAAAATCACTTGCACCTGTTTTTTTAAACTTCACTAGTTAAAAAACGATGAAGATCTCATTGATGAAGACCAAGAACCTTATAGTCATAGAATATGAATATAAGGTTCTTGATGAAGACATTGCTGTTTTAAGTTTGACAGCTGTCTTCTGTCAAACTTAAAACAGCAAGGTTGCGTTCAGAGGTTGAGAGTGCGGTTGTTTAATTGTTTTTTTTTTTAACTTACTCTAAGGTTCGGTACGACCAAGAATTTTAAATGTCATTAATATTACAAAGTCCTCTTTTCCATTTGTAATACGAATAATTTAAACTTTCCTTAAACTAAATAAAATAAAAACTGTTTTTTGAGAAGCTACCATGAACTATTTGAAACTTAGACATAAAAACATCAAAATACAAAATAATTCCAATGACATTGACATTTTTTTCTATAGACAAACGTCAGAGCGTTTTTCAACCATCGATTTTAATGGTTAAGAAGTTGCAACGTTTGGAACGGGAAAGTTGTGTCAACCGAACGTCACGCTCTAATGTTTGGAACGCCGTTAGAGCGTTTGGTTGCACTCGGAGCGTTGGTTCTGAACGCAACCCAATATTTCAAAAAGTACCTACTCATCCAAGACTGATGGTATCTTTGAAGAAATGAAAGGTCTTGGTAAGATCTTCATTTTTGATGAGAACTGTCAAATTAAAATTTGTCATCTAAAATGATGATCTGAATTTTAGATAACAGCTGTCAAAGGACATCAGGCAGAGTCCCATAGAAAAAACCAAAGAATGTATAACGTTTCTATTTTTTTCAAAATGTAGGCATGTAATTAGTTAGTCATAGAAAATATTCCGATTTTTACGAAGATTTATGTTTTAAGAGTTATTTACGTTTGAAAGTTTTATTTTTTGGTAACCCCGACACTAAATAGCAACACCAGTTTCATGACAACACGTTTCGTTAGCTGCGTTAATGATACTTATCAGATTAGCACCACAATGTACAAGATGGAACTGATCAAACGGAAAATCTGTGCATATGTCGCACGTAACAAAACGCTTTTGACAGTTGAGTTGACTGATATCCGGCAGACTTTTTTTAATGCGCAATCACTTGTGCCACAGAACAAATATACTCAGGGGAGACTTGTGAAATCGCTAACAAAGATGTCCGTTTCATTGATATTCTTTTCTTTTTTTCAATAATTAATTAACGCTAAATGAAGGAGTTAAAAAATAATGTTGCTATTGTTTTATGATTCTAGTAACATAAAGTGTTTATAGATAACAGAATTATGTTTATACACTTTTGGGTCTCATGTGCCTGATGTCCTTTAATTTGTCGTCTAAAATGACTAATGCGTAAGGTGACTTCTACACGCGTGGTAAATACTGTGATCCATCAGTATTAAATAAGGGTCTATTTCATTAAAGAATTAAAAAGTACAGTAATTTACTTTATTAGTAGTAGAGTTTGGTCAACGATGATGAGATGAATGAGACTCGGTTGTAAATGGAACTAATTTTGCACATTATTTTAAGGTTCAGTTTCCAATGTGCGCTTTTATAATTCTCAACGGCCCGGCACGGCACCGCGCGGCAGCCGTCCAACGGCACAACAGGGAAGTGAAATGTATGGAATCATATGGAGACGCTTTTATATTTCCTCAACGGCACCGGCAAACCGTGCCGGGCCGGGCCGTGCCGGCCAAATCCTACACTGCCGTCGAACTTTTACGATGTAGTGCGTAGCTACAAGGATTCATATGTGTGAGTGTGAGTCCAGAGCAAAGAATATACAGCGTGTATAAAGGGCAGAACCAGTATATTAGCGTAATATCGTTAATGTGTTGTGGTTGGTATGATATGTACCTATGTATGATTGTGGAAACAAACAACATCAAAATCAACAAATAGGTAATATTCCAACAAACAGTTATTTCGATACTGATCGGAAAGATATCTAGGTACTTACAGCGGTGGAAACACCGTTAATAGGGGACTTACCAAAGTTAAATATTGTTTTTTTTTTTTAAATTTGAGATTTTTGCATTTACAATGCTATTTTTAAACAATACTAAATAATATACTAGAAAAAATACGACTCGCACCAGATCAATACTCAGACGGGAATCGAACCCGCGACCTTTGGATATCCGGTCCAATGCTCTGACCGCTGAGCTACCGAGTCACTAGTGACATCGTCGAATTTTTCCTAGTATATCCTAAACTCTTACGTTGTAAGCCAGCGTTATTTCACCAATGTGAGGAATTACCTCGACATTCAATTGAAATATCTTTCCAGATATTTTAACAATTGATTAAGATGAAATAGCTATATAATTTTTAAATTTGAGATTTTTGCATTTACAATGCTATTTTTAAACAATACTAAATAATATACTAGAAAAAATACGACTCGCACCAGATCAATACTCAGACGGGAATCGAACCCGCGACCTTTGGATATCCGGTCCAATGCTCTGACCGCTGAGCTACCGAGTCACTAGTGACATCGTCGAATTTTTCCTAGTATATCCTAAACTCTTACGCTGTAAGCCAGCGTTATTTCACCAATGTGAGGAATTACCTCGACATTCAATTGAAATATCTTTCCAGATATTTTAACAATTGATTAAGATGAAATAGCTATATAATTTTTAAATTTGAGATTTTTGCATTTACAATGCTATTTTTAAACAATACTAAATAATATACTAGAAAAAATACGACTCGCACCAGATCAATATCTGGTGCGAGTCGTATTTTTTCTAGTATATTATTTAGTATTAAATATTGTTACCTATCTCAACAAATACTTACCTAGATATTACTTAAGTAGGTAGTTACCTACTTAATTAAGTAATGTGTTGTGTAGATGCCTACCTATCTTGGTAAGTAGGTACGTAATGAAAACCAGCTACGCCTACATATAATATATTCTTTGATTTTTAAAAGATTTATTTATCATTTAAGTAAGTACTTACTACCTACCTACATTGTAATATAATCATTAAACAACGTGTAACAAAAAGGGGGTATCAACCCGAGAGGAGGTCAATGTACTCGTGAAACTTCCAACAGAAAAAACTTTTTTTTGAATGTCCCTCCCTATATAAAATGTTGGCGGCAAATTCAAATTTTCTATGGAGAGTCCAAATTGTATTTTCGATTTGAAATCTTTTTCTGTTGGAAGTGTTCAGATTCACGAGTACATTGACTTCCTTTCGAGTTGATACCTCCTTTCTGTTACACGTTGTATAATTGATAAACTATTATTTTATGAAATAATTATAAAGATAACAAATATCTAGAGAGAGAAGGTCAACTTTTATTCTTTATATTATTCTAAAGTAAAAAGTAGGTACCACGACACTACTGTACAATGTACAAATAGTAACTTCTTCGCTATGAGTGTTCTGTGTTGAACATCCAACGGCCGGCAACGGCAGCAATTATAAAAGCGTCTTTCGGTGTCGCCACTGCCGTGCCGAGCCGTGCCGTGCCGGGCCGTGCCGTGCCGGGCCGTCGAGAATTATAAAAGCGCACATTAACTTAACCTCTAAACGTTAATTAAACTGGGAAAATGGCGCTTCCATTTCAATCTCATCTTTCGTTGACCAGACTCTATAATGGGGTAGAATTATCTATTATAATGAGCGGTTTTCAATGACAGATTAAAAAAAGGAAACTATGAGTAGATGGCGTTGTGCAAAAGTATGATGTCAAAGTCAACTTGTCAACCCTGACATGACATGTCCAAAAATATCTATCTATCTTGACCGAAGAAATAATACAGCTTCACAAAACACCTGCAGATCAATAAAGTCAGCCATATTTTCTAAAAATCACAAATAATAACCACAACTTAAACTTACATGAGCGTTGTAAGCATGAATCGGACCGGGCGTCAGCGCACTCATAGTGCTGTAAGCGTGATTCGGAACGCGGCCTTAGAATTTTTCGCTAGTTTTTTGACATCATACCTTGAGCGTAGCGAAATTTTTCTATGTCTATGCATCATACTTTTTGATAGCGCCATCTAGTGAAGAAATTGAAACTATTTCTTTTCTTTAAAAAGCGCTCATTAATAATAAACATAATTTTACCCCAATAACAATAATGGTAAATTACTGTAGATTTACTAATATTTTATGAAATAGGCCCCTGATTAAATTTGGCATGCGGTGCGGGCGGCGCGGTTACTTGCCCAAAAAATAGACTAGATTCTATTTATTAATCACTTGCCCACTTAATGGCCAACTTACTACTTAATTGGCTGTTTACACGCGAAAATTTTGTTGACCGACAACTTAATTTTATGTGCCGGCATATAACTTGGCAAGACAAAGATGAGACAGCAGACATTAGCTGCTGCGCATCTTTTGTTTCATCTTTATCTTGCCAAGTTAGCGCTATCGCACACGGGCAACTTAGTCGCCCAGCAACTGTGGAGCTACCGCCCAAGTAGCGTCGACTTCGCCGTCGGCTTCATTTGACTGATGATTGTAATACATTGCTTTTTGTCTTTGCTAAGTTTTTATTTGTACCAAAAAGAAGTAGCAATGTATCTCATCCATCTGTCAAATGAAGCCGACGGCGAAGTCGACGACACTTGGGCGGTAGGGCCCCTGTTTTGTCTCTCACATGGTTTGTATGAAAAGTTGCCGACGACCGTGTCGCTTCGTGTGCGCGCTTCCATATAAACCCGTGGACTTGATGTGAGAGACAAAACAGTTGCTGGGCGACTAAAGGTGCCTTCCCACGGTGCGTGCTACCACGTACCGCACCGAACCGCACGAGGGCGAGCACGGGCGCACCGTGGGAAACGCTGGCACGGGCCGTGCGTCGTTCGGCCATGTTCGGCGCACGGCCCGCTGTACCGTTCCCACGGTGCGCCCGCGTCCGTGCAACGACGCACGAGTGATGATGGCACAGTATAAATAGTCGAAAAGCGAGCCATACCTACGCGCCTCGAGTTTAGTCTGACTGAATTCGGTAGGTAGGTACACAGACAGCCGCGAATGCGCCGCGCCGTAGTGATGAACGATAAATTTATGATCTTTTTAACACTTTTTTTTATTAGGTTGCTTTCTCGTTTGTTTGTTTTCAAGTAAATTTTATTCATTGAAATACCTGTACTTACTATGGCAAAGTGTACCTACTTAATACTGATTTACACATCCATACGTAAGTAAGTAAGCTCAACTGTCCCTTTAAGGTCTACTTACCTACTTAATTAATCGGAAAATGGCAAGTTGTGTTTTTTTCTTATTCTATACATTGTGTTGCCTCGCCTTGTCCGGGGAGAAGGTGAGAGAGCCATTGCCGATTTTCTTGTTTTAACACGTTTTTGTCGTCTGGCAACACTGGATTCCCGCCTTTTTCCCTGCAACATAGACAATTCCCGCCAAGAATCATCCCTTCCACTAGGGCAAGCAAGCGCTGAGCGCTCACTTTTTCCTCATTGCGTTGCTGAACTTCGCAGTGATAACACTTATTTGAGGAAGTCCTGTTGATACGAATAAAGTTCACAATATGGACGCCTCAATGTCTGGTAGCACTGGGAGGCGAAGGCGACAGCGAAGGCGCCGGGAGAAAAGCTGGAGATCACCACCAAACTCTTCTACAGCGAGAATTTCAAGTAGTTCAGTGCGACGTTCATCTAAAAAAGCTAAGTACCAACATTTTAATACTTTGCTAGATAATTTGCGTGCTGAAAAAGCTAAGAATCAACATTTTAATACTTTGCTATGTGTTTTGCGTAACCGAATGCTGGTGTTAACTGAGTTTATGAAAAACGTGTTCCAAAATAACATAAATCTAGTTACATCATATTTTCCAGTAAAGACGGATTAAATCAAATTCATAATGCACCCACCGGTTCACCAATGCCAAGTAACGAATTTTTACAAAGCACTTTGAATTTTGACTACGTAGACTTTAGGCTTCTAGCAAGACGGATTGATAGTATTATTAACTCTTTGCAATTATTTAAATATCCGGACTGGTTGAATAGAAGTATTACTGAAACTCGTAAAACAGATTTTATTTTAGTCCGGTTTTTCCAAACGATCATTTAAAGCGGTACGATTGCAATCTTTTTCTACCCTCATATTGTGAACGTACATTAATAATGTTATCTACGGCTGTATTATCTTAAATATAATTTCAACAAAATTCTTACTTTGGGTTCATTTTAATGTTGATTAAAAGATTTGCAATCTGTGTTTAATATGGTATTCTGTTCTAAAATTAAATAAACATTTTGCGAGGATAAAAGAACTAATGATACCTAATAATATTTCAAATAATATTAAGCAGATTATACAATGTGGAAAGTAAGCTGTTAAACAGAAATTGTTATTTTATTGTATTATTATTATTTTATTCACAAGATTTCCTGTTTTAAACAAACTTAAGATACCTTCTTGAGAGTATCATCGTAAGAACTATTTTTAATTGAGAAGATATTGTTTGATTAGTTTGCATTGCAATGTGGTTTTTTTCTGTCGCTTTTTAAATAGACCTAGGTCTATTTCTAATAATTCCACAATTGATAATGTAAATTGGTAGAAAATGCAACAAAATTGTGGTCTAGTATTTTTCCTAAAGTAGACTGGTGGTCCTTCCCCTTTATACCATATTTTGTAATGGTACTAAAATAAAGATAAATAAATAAACGAGGTTATAGTGGTGATGCCTAGATCGATATAGTTAACTAGAATTCGTTTTAGCCGTTTGAAACCTCTTAACGAAGCATAGAAAGCCATACAAACTTCATACTAATTCATAAGATGATAATATATTATTATCATATCACACTTTCGAATTTTTTTCAAGATTACCTCCGAAATTCTAATATATCAGGTAGGTAATTGATATATTGACCAAATCTTATCTAAACACTTAATGTTACCCTGAGACTATCGTTCCATTTTTTTTAAATCCCAAACTTCCATTGCGATTAGTCCTGTTGACGAAGATGAACATATCTCAAGCGTTCTTTTACGTGAGTATAGCAGCTAAAAGACCGATCCTTTTTAAGAAAACTTTTCATCCAAAACCTTGACGTCATTGTCTTCATACGGAATTGCATGAAATTTCGAAAAACTAGAATGAGTCTAGTTCTTTGTTTAATTAGATTTTATGATGACGTTACTTACTCGCTGAAATTAAATTCGGTGGTTGTAACATTATTGCTTGCTATTATTAGAGTTTATGTCATCAACTTTGTAAAATTTATATTATTTTACTACCGACTCAGAATTTATTTAGAATTTCTGGGGATTCGATGAGATACTGGGGGAAAGCGAAAGTAGGTACCTTCCTAGCAGAATATAATATCTTAAAACTACCTACGTCGTCAGGAGTTTCAGAGACTCCTACTGACCGCGTTGAGAAAATGTGCCATGTGTGAATATTCCCGGTAATATTGGGAATATTTCCGGCAGTATTGGGAATATTCCCGACCCTAAGGCAATATTCCCGGCGACGACACATTGAAGCTGATTGATTATAAAAATATTAAATTGTACAAATTTCGTAGACCATTGGTCATTTACACTGTCACCGTCTCTTTCACAGCCGCCAACAGTTTGAAGATTCCAAGACTAAGACAAACGAAACCGCAACACGTCTTATCCCCAGAGATGATCATGGAACTTCAATGGTGGCACCAGTCGGTGAGCGAATCTTCTCTTATTTATTTACCACAGGTTACACTGACTTCGTCCGGTGACGAATGCATTGCAGCGGTGCATCTGATCAGTTACGGTGCCTTGGATACGACACAACTTGTCCGAATAATGGGTGCTTCATCAGCAGCTCAGCAACAGTTAACGGCCACGTCTCCGACATGCCAATCTTCTGATTTAATCGCACAATGCACTAAGCATTGACTTATCTGCGAAATCAAACCAGACGAGATCTTCTATGCTCACTAAGCAGACTCGCAAGGTATGACGTTTTATCCAGGACCTGAGTATAGTTGTAACATACCAACACCTTCCTATCCTAGATGCTTCAACGGGATCGCCGATCGCTTGGCACTGGGAGATGCCATTCTGGAATATGATTCCTGATCCTGGAGTGACATCTCTAACCAGAGCCATCTTCGGGGCTGTTTCGGGCATTCGGTGTGGTTACCACGGATAGATCTGTTCCCATCTGCTCAGGCTCACGTAGTTCAGCACTACGTATCGCTAAACCCGCTGTATGAGGGAGTAGATTTCCACAATGCCTTCAGCCGGCAGTGGAATTACGCCCTGACTTGGGTGTTTTTAGCTTCGTCCCTCATACCAGGGGTAGGTAAGTATTACTTTTCCTGAGTGGATGCGACGGTCTGTTTGTGGTGATTGCGCCTCGATGACTGAAATTGTTCTGGAGACCTGATCTTCAGGACAGAGCCTTCAGCGGGCCAGTTCAATTACAAAACCTGTCGCACAAAGCACAGGTCACACTCTCCCAAAAGTAGACTATTGTGTTGATTGGAGCTGGAAGTGTCTCCACCAATGTCGGAAAGTAGTAGAAAAAGCTTTTCCACTAAAGATTTGGCGTAAGTCTTTTATTCTATTGAACCAATGCTGGGTAAAATGGTGCGCAGACGACCAACGTTGCTGTTAGCAATCCCCATAGGCAAGAACCTAGCTTAGTGTCTACATCTAAAAATGCTAGCACCTGCTACAATTCACTTCCACAAATTGGTTGTTACAACTGTTTGAGCTACACGTGACGTGAGTAACAAATTGAGTGAAGATAATTTTGCGAAACAGGTATTCATTCACATTCAGATCCCGATTTGTGATCCACAACTTGTTGATGGGATAGATGCTCCTTTCGCTGCGAAAGAACTCTGCCATATATCCACCATTATGTGACGTGACGTCACACTTCCACGGTCTATCACTAAACACTATATCAACGTTGTTGTGGAACTACCTACATTATTATTCGTTTTGGACAATAGACATGTTAATTTATTTTTCATGTTGTATTTGTATGTATGTGCTCGTCTTGAAGTCGATAGTGTACCTAACCATTCTCCTTTAGTCAAATTTTGACTAGTAAAGACACTACTTGGCACCACCAATGAGGTTGGAAGCTGATTACTCGCGAGGATCAAAATAATATTGAGATCAAAATAAAATAAACGTATTGGATTCATAAAGTAGTGTTCTGTATGCTCTAAGTAGTAAAACTATCTGAATGGAGAATAGCTCACTTCAGCAACTTTTTATACAACACTGTGTAAAGCGAAACCTGCTTGCTTCCAGAATGGTAATGGGTAAGAATAGTTTTTAAGTCTGCAGGATTTGATTGAACACAGTCGAAATCATTAGATCAGCAGCAATAACTTCATTGAATAGCTTTGCAACGGTCTGACTGTCATACATTTTTAAAAAGGTAACTGGAATCACGGTTCTACCTACCTGAAAAACTATTGGGTAAATTAAATTTAATATAAATTATTTTGCGTTTGATCTAAAACATAAACATGATGTATGTATTCTCATTGATAATTGAAAATAAAATTAAGAGTAAATACTTAGATTATTGTTTTAAGTACTTACACGGAAAATAAATTATAGCTCACATTAAACGTATTGGCTTATTGATTTATTTTCTCATCATCCCTCACCAGGGCAATAACAAACATTTCTCACCTTCTCCCCGGACAAGGCGAGGCAACACAATGCAGAGGTTTTACCTTCCAATAAAACCGCCATTGTGCTGAGCCTTGTCCGGGGCATTTTACTGGCCCTGGTGAAAACAATGAGGAAAAAGTGAGCGCTCAGCGCTTGCTTGCCCTAGTGGAAGGGATGATTCTTGGCGGGAATTGTCTATGTTGCAGGGAAAAAGGCGGGAATCCAGTGTTGCCAGACGACAAAAACGTGTTAAAACAAGAAAATCGGCAATGGCTCTCTCACCTTCTCCCCGGACAAGGCTCAGCACACAATGGCGGTTTTATTGGAAGGTAAAACCTCTGCATTTTGATATTTTGGTTATTAATTTTTGTATGAAACAGCAGATTTTTTTCGCATTTCAGATTTGGTCCCACAGTAAAAGTTGTTCAGTTTGATGGTCCCTATCTACCATATTCGGCTTTATTAGGCTAACTAAAAACCCTATATAGGTTTTACGCAATTTTTTGTTTTTTGTTTTCACTATTAGTTTTGTAATTTGCTAACCTAGGTATTTTATTGCTTAGAAAGTATTTCGAATTGAAGGTAGACCCTATATAATATTGATTCTAAAATATTATTATTATTAATAATAATAAAAACACTTAATTGCACACTAAGACAGGACATATACAAAGAAAAACAGCAAAGCACACAAAAAAGCGGCCTTATTGCTAAAAAGCAATTTACGTAATACGTACAATCACAAAACTAGAAAGATACGAAAGTACTTAAATGAAATTAAAATACTGTAGGTAATTATTTAACGGCCAGGGCCGATTGACTACTGATAGATATCATACTATGACGCGCGGCATATTGACAAAGGCGACGAGTCGCCACGAACGCGGACGCACAGCGGTACGCACCGCCACGCACCGATCCTTTGAAGTTACCGAAGCTCGATGTATGGTACGCACGACGACGCACCGCGGCGCACGGTCGTTTCCCACGGTGTGTCGGTTCGGTCTGGTGCGCTCTCGTGCGTCTCAAGACGCACCGGTGGTGGGAAGGCACCTTAAGTTGCCTGTGTGTGATAACACTAACGTGCCGATATCTGTAACATTACTTAACAGCTTGACCCGTGTAAACGGCTCTTAAAATAGTATTCTTGGTTCTATTTAACGACAAAATGTTTGCTGCGTTTATAAACCGGTAAATACCGAAAGTTGTTGATGAGAACGAACTGATTATAATTATTTGAACATGGCAACTCCATTGACATCGATGAACAAATGAAATACGGCAACGTCACGCACATACAAAAGTGCTGGACTGAAAAGTGATTGTTCATTCGGCGTTTCTAAAAATTGTAAATTCACAAATTGTAACTAGATTTTTTGTAAAAATGGCTGATAATAAGAAGTAAGTTTATATAATTGAATTATTAGTAGTTTGAGGCTGTAGTAATTGCCCATCGTTTTATCTATTCAATGGATTACACTTGTAAACTTCTAATCGAAAAATTGGCTTGTCATCATGTCTTGAGTTTATGAAACCGATAGTATTTCTGATTTTTATTCAATTTGCTACAGAATCATAATTTATTATTGTATTAGAATGATAATTGATGTTGGAATTACAAATCCGGCTTTAGCTAATACTGTTTTATACTGTGAGATGAGAGCTACTATGACAAGTGATGTACGTTTTTTTGCAGCCACGATGATCTCTCCACCGCGATCCTGCGCCGCAAGGACAGGCCAAATAGGCTCATCGTTGAGGAAGCCGTCAGCGATGACAACTCCGTCGTCGCATTATCACAGGTCAGGCCACCCCCATTTTACAATTGGCATCAGTGCAAACGCGTAAAAATACAAAGGACCATAAATAATTAGCAAAAGACAGCATTATTTATGATTATATCTGAACACCATGCAACAAAGAACTATAGTTACTGAACAACTAAAATAAATAAAAAAAATCTTACTAGGATGCAAATTTTGCTAGTCACTATAACCTAAAAAGTATTATTTTGACTCCTAGTGTTATCACTGTTGTCCACTTTCATTCAAAACTTTACAGTTTATCATAGTTTTGTCAAATTCATCCAAATATTATCTTTTTATATTGAACATTTTAATTTGACCGCATTATTTATTATTGTTATTTTAGCATTACTACATAGTATAAAACAAAGTCGCTTTCTCTGTCCCTAAATCCCTATGTATGCTTAAATCTTTAAAACTATGCAGCGGATTTTGATGCAGTTTTTTTTAATAGAAAGAGTGATTCAAGAGGAAGGTTTATATGTATAATACATGGTGTCAAATTCCACACTACACTGAAGTGAAACGAGGGCGGGTCGCTAGTTATTCATTAAAAATTTATGTTACATAGCTTTTTCTATAACTTGTCCCTCTTGATTGATGGAATTAAACTGGAAGTTAATTTGTAAAAATGGTAAAGTAAATATAAACAATAAAATGTATTGTATCTTATCATTTTGGCTTAAGTTTATCATAATCTGAATAATTCTATAATAACAAAATCACAAACAAAGACTATCTAATTAAGCCAATGACTAATTCAGGGGCTTCCCCTAAAATATAAGATGGAATATAAGGCTGTGTGTTTATAACAACTGAAGTTGTGGGAACAGTGTCAACTTGTCCTAAGAAAACTTATCTCGCCATTTCTGTATCTTTTTTTCACCATTGTTTCTTTAAGCATAAGCACAGTTTTAATAATACTACTATTGTACTATGTACCTACACACGAGGGCGCATCAGACTATACATGTTGATCTCGACCGTCTTTATGCCCTACACAATAAAAGCTACTTTTGCAGTTACTGTTTAACTTGCCATGCTGTTGTCTGTTGTGTGTATGTTTATGGAATGATATGGGATCATAGGTTTAGTTGAAACTGTGACTAGCAACAAAAAGCAATACAGTGGGACAAGACACATTGGGATGCATTGCCCCTGACTCATGGTGCATGGGTGAACTTAGGTGTTTTCCAATAAGAAAATTGCGCTTTACATTACATTTTAGTTAAGCTATTCAGACTAGAGAAGTTTCTCCAACCATTTGTCTTTTTATTTTACTGTTATTATCCTTAGTCCACGATAGGGTTGCCAGACGCCCAGTATTTCCGGGATTGTCCCGGAATTACGTGCCTTGTCCCGTGTCCAGGAATTACACCTTACTGTCCCGGATTTTAAATACCTACCACAATTTTTAGACGAGTAGGTTATGCTTCGTGCATAGCGTAGCATTTGCTGTCTGCGCTTCACGTTGTTGCTAGAGTCTGTCTAAAAAGTCAGTTTACATGAGTAATTTAAAGAGTAATATAAATTAATTTGTCACTTGCGCCCCCCCCCCTACCGTTGTCCCGGAATTGACGTCAGCCAATCGTGCAACCCTAGTCCACGATCTGACTAAATTTATTACATAACTAACTGGGGCTTACTTTTCTCATACCGAAATCCTCCTTAAAGTAGAAAAAGATGCAAAAATGCAATATTTTTAGTCTGACATGTGTTAATTTAACACTTTGATAATTAAAACATTAGATTTCATAATATATGTAAGTATGATGAAATATTGAGTATGTTGTGCAGTATTCATTCAAAAAAAGTGATGAAATAATTTTATTTACCCACTAGTTAAATGATTCACGATAAAATCGTGTTGCACTCCGGGAGTGCCGGCAGAAGTGAAAACTTGAATTTAAAAATTTGAATTTGAAAATTTTTTTATATTTTGGAATGGTTAGCGAATAATTTTGCATAAATTGCCGTCTTTCGAATTTACTCTGCATTTGAATTTACGAATACATAACAGTATTGTACGAAAGTCTTATCCATAGCTTGACAGAAAATCTAGAGCTTTGACATTGAATTAAAAAATTTGCGCGTTGCTATGGTGACACAAGTGTTTACGCCTTGAAATTACGTGCCGCCATTTTCGCCGCGCCCCGTAGAAAGAGAGGGGGATACTTCCGCCGCCGGCTGTCTACTCTCCATCCGTCACATCCGTCTTACGAATTTTCGATCAGGGTCACGTGCCCTGACTGACTGACGCGAGTTTATAATTTTTTCCCCTTTACAAAAAGCGTACAACGCCGCTAAAGAAGTTTTCACTTCAAAAAGATGACATGTATTTTTTTTAGGAATATTATATTTACAGGATGTTTTCTAATAATCTGTAAAATTTTGTTTTTTAAGTGGATCTGGATTTAAAGTGGCCACTATAGGCGTTAATCTAGATTGTAACTACACAAACACATTTAAACCGGAGAAAAAACCCATACAAAGATAGTTTATAACTAATACTAGTTTTGTATTTTTCGGAATTTTATTAAACATAGTTAGGTCATTGTAATGATTTTTTCTCGAGTGGCGGCGCTAGTGGAAGCTCGGTGCGGCCTTAATGAGCAAAAGCAAAACACAATTTAGGTTTAGGGTTGCCAATACTCACTATGCAGTATGTAGTTATGATGAAAAACATTTTTTTTTTAAATCACCGTTTTCAGGTTTTATAATAATTTTTTGAGGGTTTCATGCATGGTACACTATTTACAATATTAAGCTTAAAGGTTTTTTGTTGTAACACATTGTATATAAAAATGAATCCCTATTTCCTTTGGTCAATGGTGTGATCTTGAGAACGTCTTAACTGATTTTACTTATCTTTTTTAATATTTTCTAATACTTAGTAGAAAGGTTCTTACGAAACGAAAATGCTAAAAAATTCCCTAGCTGACGAACTTCATGCATGTTTGAAGTCGTCCATTATTAAGACAGGACAATTTCCATCTAACAGGCCAAAATGGAGCAGCTACAACTATTCAGAGGTGACACAGTCCTCCTGAAGGGCAAACGTCGCAAAGAGACAGTTTGCATCGTGCTGTCAGACGACAACTGCCCCGATGAGAAGATCCGTATGAACCGCGTGGTGCGCAACAACCTGCGCGTGCGCCTGTCAGATGTCGTCTCCATCGCGCCCTGCCCGTCTGTCAAATATGGAAAGCGAGTCCATATATTGCCTATTGATGATTCAGTTGAAGGTTTGACTGGGTAAGAACACCATTCGTTTTGACCATATTAATAGATCATACTGCCCTTCTAGCATGACCACTGAAACGCGATATGATATAGCGGTTTATCACATTTAACTGTCAGCAGATAATGGATTTTGACAGTTGAGTTTCGATAAAATGCTATATCATGCGATATATATCGTATTTCGGTGGTCATGCTAGGTGGGCTGGCTGGATGACAAATAATTCAAAATTGATAAACAAAAACAATAATTTATTAATGTTGAGGCTACATCATGACCTTGTTTACATTATTCCAGTAAAACATTTCAGTAGAAGTACATTACGTGCTGTGTTTGATGTTCTTTTAAAATTAACAAACATGCCAGGCAATTTACTTCTTCTGGAATGTTTTTACTAGAATAATGTAAACAGGGTCTTAGGCCTCACAGAATTTGTAGGCATACTTAAGAATTTGGCCTGTTTCTGTTTACTGACACTCACAATCCTTTGAAAACCTTTTATTAATCGAATTACTTGTATCTTCTAATAACAACATTACTTACCATTGCACAGACGAAACACTTACTGCATAGCAGTTTACCCACCATGTATTGTATGAGGAATTTGTTCGTACGTTGTAATTCTATACTAAAACAAATTTTGCTTCTTCTTCTAGAAACCTATTCGAAGTATACCTAAAGCCATACTTCATGGAGGCATACCGGCCAATCCATCGCGACGACACGTTCATGGTGCGCGGAGGCATGCGCGCGGTCGAGTTCAAGGTGGTGGAGACTGACCCTTCGCCGTACTGCATCGTTGCACCGGACACTGTCATACACTGTGAGGGAGAGCCTATCAAACGAGAGGTAAAATAATGTTGATTCAAAAATTGTCTCATTTATTTCTTGTAGTAATGCAAGTCCTTCAAATATTGTGTCCATTATTTCTTGTAGTAATGTTTATACATTGAATGTCTTATGTTATGACATTCAAACTTGTGTTAATCTAATGTGTTATTTTTATCTCTACTATTTCCATCATTAATCAATAGTCACATCAATATGCACCGAAATACATAATTTTTTATTGTATGTATCAGTTAATTTCACAATAGATTATTTGGGTGAATCAACTTTGAAAAAAACGACCCATGCGTAAATTTGCATAAATAAAAACAAAACTAGATAACTCTTTTTTTAATCTCTTTTTAAAAAGAATCTCTTTTTAAAAAGAGATTTTTTTTTAAAAAGAAACATACTTAGTTTAGTACAAAAATAATCAGAAGTTTATAAAAAACCATGGGTGACCCAGGGAATAATTTGTCCCCTGCTTTTTTTGTATGAAAATATGGGTTGTCCCCTGAGTTAACTATATTTTTCCATAAAATCACATTAAAAATTTCATGTCTTCTAAGCTTTCTTATTATTAAGATAATTAGTAAAGAGTATTTGCAACTACCGATTAACTTGATATAAAAATGACTCATGTAGATACGTATTTAAGAAATGCCACAAAACAACAAAAAGTTGATTCACCCATTTTTAAATATGACATGAATTAACATAGTGAACTAAGAGCTTAGAGCAATCAAAGAGAGTTTGATTGACTGTTGTGCCCTTTCTAGTACGAGTTTAAATTTAAACTGTCATGATATCAAATATAGTTCATGTCAGAAAACAGCAGTTGTAAATAAAAGACGTGATAGATTTCGATAACTAATATAAAATAGTTTGCATAAACTTGCACATTCTCAAGTTACTGTATTGTTCATAAATGATTCATAGACTTATTCTTATGTCACAGGAAGAGGAAGAAGCCCTAAACGCGGTCGGATACGACGACATCGGCGGGTGCCGCAAGCAGCTGGCTCAAATCAAGGAGATGGTAGAGTTGCCACTACGGCACCCGTCCCTATTCAAGGCTATCGGTGTGAAGCCTCCGCGCGGGATACTCATGTACGGCCCGCCTGGAACTGGCAAGACTCTTGTAGCGAGAGCTGTGGCCAATGAAACCGGTGAGATTTTGTTAAGTTTTATTGAGACTTTTGTAAGATTTGCGTATCGATGTGAAGCCTCCGCGCGGGATACTCATGTGCGGCCCGCCTGGAACTGGCAAGACTCTTGTAGCGAGAGCTGTGGCCAATGAGACCGGTGATATTTTGTCAAGTTTTTTGAGACTTAGTTGTAAGATTTGCCTGTCGCTGTGCAAAACTATTAGGTGTGAACCCTCCGCGCGGAATACTCATACGGCCCGCCTGGAACTGGCAAGACGCTTGTAGCGAGGGCTGTTGTGGCCAATGAGACCGGTGAGATTTTGTTAAGTTTTATTGAGACTTGTAGTTATGATTTGCCTATCGATGTGAAACCTCCGCGCGGGATACTCATGTACGGCCCGCCTGGAACTGCTAAGACTTGTAGCGAGGGCTGTGCTGTGGCCAATGAGACCGGTGAGATTTTGTCAAGGTTTATTGGGGACTTTGTAGGATTTGCCTATCGCTGTGCAAAGCTATCAGTGTAAAGCCTCCGCGCGGGATTTAGTTGTAAGATTCAATCGTCTTTACTTCATGGTTGTAAGATGTGACTAAAAGATAAATATAGTCATAAATGTTGAATATCTGCTGGGTACTTTAGGTAGTTAACGCGTTCTCGATGCGGACTTAAAACCTTAAATTTACTGTCGTCACCGTGTCAGGTACCCTAATTATTTCCTTGCTGGTCTTAAGACTACATGACATCTTGACATGACTTTTCCATGGCAATATTGTTGAGACACAGTTGTTTATAGTCATGCGTACATTACAAAGGAGATTTTTCTACTACTCCTAAACGTATTACTTTTAGTGTAGAGTCCACAATGCACGCCTTTGGCTAGGCACCACCACACACACTCTGTCAGCTGCCATGACAGACTCTCTGTCCGGTTTTTACCAGACAATCGAGTGACATATGCTTATGCACTCGAGACAAAGGCAGTACTAACATACTTTCAATACACTACAGCAATTCAAGTACTTAAGACAAAATATATTATGTTCTGTCCAGGTGCATTCTTCTTCCTGATCAACGGTCCAGAGATCATGTCCAAACTCGCTGGCGAGTCCGAGTCGAACTTGCGTAAGGCATTCGAGGAGGCAGACAAGAACTCACCGGCTATCATATTCATTGACGAGTTGGATGCGATCGCGCCCAAGAGGGAGAAGACTCACGGCGAAGTGGAGCGGAGGATTGTGTCGCAGCTGCTGACTTTGATGGACGGTGAGTCTTGTACTTGTGCGTCATGTGTATAAATCGTCTTAATTGACCTCCCATTATTATATTCTTGAAGATGTCATGTTTAGAGATGATAATCTGTCAGTGTACCTATTTATAAATAAATTAGGTATAAAGAAGTCCTCCCACGTGATCTTGATGGCGGCCACCAACCGTCCGAACTTGATCGACCTCGCGCTCCGTCGCGTCGGTTCGGTCGGCTGTTTCGACTGAGAAACAATATTTTGTAAGCTTTCGAGCAACATACTATAAAACGTCGTAATTTACCAGCGTAATAAAATCTATGGAAATGTAATAGCAAACAAATATTGCTTAAAAATGGCACCACGGGGCCGAAAAAGTACAACCCGCTCAGCTTTGGTCGGGCCAGCCACGCACCCGGTGACTAACGTTAGAGTTCTTTTCAATAAATTGCAGTTTGTATTGTAGAGAAAAGATAGAAAGAGAGAGTTTATTAGAAATTAGGTCCTTTATAGTCAAATAGTGTAAAAGATGCAAAGGAGGCAGTAAAAAGATGCAGAAAAAACGTATCTTATTTTTTCGTATAGATAGAAAATATCTATAAAAATAGAAAATATCTATGAGCATACAAATTATGGTCGCTAATAAGCAACTAGTGTTCAGATGCTTTGTACTGCATAATTAAATGCCAGAATTTTTAGCTCTATCCACTTAGTTGTGCTTTTCGTGTGGTGCCATTTTTTGAGCAGAATGATTATTCCCTAGATTTTAGTTCGCTGTAATTTACCCCCCATTAGGTATGAAAAAGTCCTCCCACGTGATCGTGATGGCGTCCACCAACCGTCCGAACTCAATCGACCCCGCGCTCCGTCGGTTCGGCTGCTTCGACCAAAAAATAATATTTGTTAGCTCTCCACAAACATGCTATAACTGTCGATTCGGCCGCTTCGACCGCGACATTATATTTGTCAGCTCTCGACGAATATACTATAAACTGTCGTAATTTACCCATATTGGACATTAGGTATGAAGAAGTCTTCCCACGTGATCGTGATGACGGCCATCAACCGTCCGAACTCAATCGACCCCGCGCTTCGTCGGTTCGGCTGTTTTAACTTAGAAACAATATTTGTCAGCTCTCGACGAACATACTATAAACCGCCCTAATTTACCGCCCATTAGGCATGAAGAAGTCCTCCCACGTGATCGTTGGTGGCGTCCGTCCGAACTCGATCGTCCCCGCCTTCCGTCGGTTTGGCCGCGAGATAGTATTTATCGGCTCTCGACGAACATACTATAACTACTATAACATACCTAATACGTAGAATATGAGATAGTAAAGGAGTTTAAATACCTAGGGATAGTCTTAGACAGCACCCTAACTAAGTTATAGAACACACATAAAAGAAACTAGCAAAAATAGGGAATGACAGCTCTCATGCAGTGCAGAAGAACCGTTGGCAGGAATTGGGGCATGAAACCCGAAGTGGTCCAATGGATCTATAGGGCAATCATCCTACCGAGAATTCTCCACGGAGCACTAGTATGGTCAGGCCTCCTTCACTCGCTCAAGGTCGCGCGATAAGCACCTGCCGCTAGCCGTTCGTTCGAACGAACAAGTGAGCAACGGGCCGCCACACGCCCCCCTGCGTAGTCGCGCGGCATCTTATTCCCTGCGTAGATATTGCTTCTTCATAATAGTAACAATGTCGAATCAACATTACTGTGCCGTGTACGGATATCAAAATCAAAAAACCAATAAACAATTGTCGTTTATCACATTATGATATATGCTACGCAGTTCATTTAAAAGAAGACAACCCTAACGTTGCGTCTTCAGAAAAGGTAAGAGCACGCGATAGAAAGAGAGGCAACTACTAGGTGAACTGCGAGACCTGAATTGCACTTTATTGTGTCGGAGATAAAGTCGCTATTTATTTAAATGACTTTGCCGAGTGCTGCTTCTGTACTTGTACTATTAGTTATTCTGTGGTATGGTGGCATAAGGCACAACTAGAACACAACAGAAAAGAACTCACAAAGGTATAAAGACTAGCTAGCATCATGGTATCAGGAGCCATGAGAACAACTCCCACGGCCGCCTTAGAAATGAATGAGGCCTTAGCCCAATAGATATAGAAATCGAAAAGAGAGCTACAGAAAAATGGTTTAAGGCTTAAACCATTTTTCTGTAGCTCTCTTTTAGGTTTCTCAGACTTACGGCGAAGTGGAGGATTGTGTTGCAACTGCTGACTTTGATGGACGGTGAGTTTTGTATTTAAGTTATGATTTCCATGCTAGAGTTATTTAAAGAAAACGTAAAACAAGCCAACTCATGAAGAAGTAGTTAGAAGAGGTCTATCCTCCCATGTGATCGTCATGGCGGCCACCAACCGTCCGAACTCGATCGACCCCGCGCTCCGTCGGTTCGGCCGCGAGATAATATTTATCAGCTCTCGACGAACATACTATAAACCGTCGTATTTATCTCCCATTAGGTATGAAGAAGTCCTCCCACGTGATCGTGATGGCGACCACCAACCGTCCGAACTCGATCGATCCCGCGCTCTGTCGGTTTGGCCGCGAGAAAATATTTATCAGCTCTCGACGAACATACTATAAACTGTCGTAATATACCCCCCATTAGGTATGAAGAAGTCCTTCCACGTAATCGTGATGGCGGTTACCAACCGTCCGAACTCGATAGACCCCGCGCTCCGTCGCTTCGACCGCGAGATAATATTTATCAGCTCTCGACGAACATACTATAAACCGTCGTAATTTACCCCACATTAGGTATGAAGAAGTCTTCCCACGTGATTGTAATGGCGGCCACAAACCGTCCGAACTCGATCGAACCCGCGCTCCGTCGGTTCGGCTGCTTCGATCGCAAGACCAGGGGCCGTACCGGCTAACGCATCGATTATCGAAAAGTCTACCGAGTTTCAACTTAAAACAGAAAAATCAAAGTAAGGAATTTCGTCTTGTACTTTCTGTTGACGTAATTTGGAAGATATCGATGTTCGTGTGACATCATGAATTGGGGTTCGCCATTTTGGTCCAATTGGGGCTCGATTTATCTGTTTTAATTTGAAACCCGGCAGACTTTTCGATTATCGATTCGTTAGCCGGTACGGCCCCAGCTCTCGACGAACATTCTATAAACCAGCGAACTAAAATCTATGGAACAAGCATTGCGCTCAAAAAACTAAGTGGGTGGAGCTGAAAATGCTGGCATTTAATTATGCAGCACAAAGCGTCTGAGCACATGTTGCTTATTAGCGACCATAATTTGTATACTCATAGATATTTTCTATACTTAAACGAAAAAATATGATACGTTATTTCTGCATAATATTTTTACTGCCTTCTTTGCGTCTTTTACACCATTTGACTACACAGGACGTCTTTTCTAATAAACTTTCTCTTTCTTTATTTTCTCTACAATACAAACTGCAATTGGGATGACGACTAATGAATATAATAATGAAATACTAATAAAAATCGTAAACATATTAAACTTTTACATCATACTTGCTCGGTAACTATGATTTACTTATATAGTATGAGGCTGTGTAAGTTGGCATGTGCAACACAGTGCATTGTTTAGATAGAACGTTCCATTTTCAAATCACTTTACAATTCAAGGATGGTGAATGCTTTAACTGTAAAGTTATTTTACAATTCAAGCATTTAAAACTCCTTAGTGAACCAATCTCATTTCTTTTATTATAAACTGACGAAACTTTTGGCTGAAAAAAAAACAATGAAAATGGCGGCATTTCATTTCAGTTGAAGCTAGGTATGCAAAATTCTGCAATGCAAAAACAGCTGATTTATTTTCGTGATTTCGAGGTTGGTCTCATATTGAAAGTTGTTCAGTTTAATGGTCTGATCAACCCTACGAGTTTTCAAATGAAATAACCCTTTAACGTTTTATTTTTATTTTTGTTTTTGTTTTTATTTTTATTTAGATTTTTTTTTATTTTTTTATTTTTTATTTTTTTATTAAATTTACCTCGCATGAATGATGTAAAATAGTATGCTTACCTCGGTTGTAAGTAGCTATTACACCCTCGAACTATATTCGCCCTCGCTCGCTTCGCTCGCTCGTGCGTCTAAATATCTCGGGTGCACTCGATCCATTAGCGCCCTTTGCGAGCTGCGCTCGCACGGGCACCAAATTGGATCTTGTTCTGTAATAGCTCACTTACATCCCTTGTGTAACAAACTACTATTACAGTAGCTTGTATACCTCTTGGTTTTATATATTGCGTATTATGTTTTATGACCCTTCAAAGTTGGGTGGACAAGTCCATTTAAAAATTTATTAAAATAAATAATAGCTTTAATTAGTCCCTTAAATTTATAGCAAATTTGTCTAAGAAACCATTTTGATAAACACAATATTTAATATATTAAATATCCTAAGATTTTTGGATTTGATTGGCAGCTATAGCTGCCGAACAAATTTCTTAGGCGTTGCATACAAATTACTCAAGCGTAACGTCATAACTAAGTAGCCGTTAGTATGGGGCGTTTTTGGGTGAGTCCAATTTGTGTGCATTTTAAACGGGCAGTTTTTAGCTAGCGAAATAATTATTATACCGATGTTTCTTTTTTTGAGAGCTAATTTATGTAACATAAAATAAAAAAATAGTCATCATGCCAATTATTGTAAAGAACGCTAACGTCAGTCACCGGGTGCGTGGCTGGCCCGACTAAAGCTGAGCGGGTTGTACTTTTTCGGCCCCGTGGTGTCATGTTTTAAGCAATATTTGTTTGCAATTACACTTCCACAGATTTTAGTTCGCTGCTATAAACTGTCTTATTTCCCGTATTAGGTATGAAGAAGTCCTCCCACGTGATCGTAATGGCGGCCACCAACCGTCCGAACTCGATCGACCCCGCGCTCCGTCGGTTCGGCCGCTTCGATCGCGAGATCGACATCGGCATCCCGGACGCCACGGGCCGCCTCGAGATTCTGCGCATACACACCAAGAACATGAAGCTGGGAGATGATGTTGATCTTGAACAGGTGAACTATTTTACAGGTTTAAAGTTTTTTGCACGACTTAAAATTTTCTTATAAATATTTAAATGTATGCCAAATTTATTAACAGGTTTTCTACTATACCTAAAGATATTTTAGTATTAAAAAAATTTTCGTCCACTCACATTCAACATAATTTGCTAGAAATAATGTTTGTGTTAAGAAAATGCAATATTTGAATTTTCAATTGCTTGGCATTAGTGTAGTATAGAGAGAATAGACTATAGACAACATTAAAAACAAAAATAGCACAGGCATCAGTCGTTTCTGAAAATCAGCCATAAGAGAGGCTTCTCTCGTATCTTCATCTTTATCTTAATCATCATCATATCAGCCGCACGACACCCACTGCTGGGTATAGGCCTCCCCCAAGGATTTCCACGACGATCGGTCCTGCGCTTCCCGCATCCAGTGGCTTCCGGCAACCTTCACCAGGGGCCGTACCGGCTAACGAATCGAGCTTCGAAAAGTCTGCCGGGTTTCAAATTAAAACAGATAAATCGAGCTCCAATTGGGCCAAAATGACGAACTCTAATTCATGAGGTCACACAAACATCCATATCTTCCAAATAACTTCAACAAATAGTAAAATACGAAATTCCTTACTTAAATTTATCTTTTTTAATTTGAAACTCGGCAAATTTTCCGAAGCTCGATTCGTTAGCCGGTACGGCCCCTGATCGTCGGTCCACCTTGTCGGGGGCCTACCCACGGAGCGTCTTTATCTTAATAAACAAATGAAATTATAAAAAGCAATGACGCGACCAAAGAACGCCCCTTTTTGAGAAAGATGCCTATATTTGATGAAGCTTGTATTACCCCATAGATCGCAGCCGAGTCTCACGGTCACGTGGGCGCGGATCTCGCGTCGCTGTGTTCCGAGGCGGCTCTTCAGCAGATCAGAGAGAAGATGGACCTGATAGACTTGGAGGATGACCAGATCGATGCAGAGGTGCTCAACTCGCTTGCCGTCACTATGGACAACTTTAGGGTGCGTACGACTTGCATTTTAGTCAGGGCTTCATAATAATCATTATTGAGTCTCCTGTAACTTTTTCGCAGTAATTAAGTCTGGTAAATATCACTATTGATAGTCTTAAAAGTTAAGCCTTGAGAAAAGGGTATATTCGTTTCTCATTTCAATATCTTGAATTTGAAGCACAAACTACTATACAGTGTGTTTTTTTGAACAGTGATCAAATTTTGTGGTTTGGCTTAGACCATCAAACTGAACAACTTTGTGTATAGGACCAACTTAAACAGAGCAAAAAAAATAATCAGCTCTTCCATACATTTTGGTCGAGTAGATATTGATGTTTTCTATGGAACAGCTAAAAATTTTTTTGATCTGATAAGTTAGTCTCATAGACAAAGTTGTTCAGTTTGATGGTCTAAGCCATACCACAAAATTTTATCACTGTTCAAAAAACACACTGTATTGTTAGTTTCACATTTCTCCCTTACAAGCTAATTTAAAATGTTTTTGTGACTAACAGTACGCGATGACTAAGTCATCCCCATCGGCGCTCCGCGAGACAGTGGTGGAAGTGCCCAATGTATCGTGGACGGACATCGGAGGGCTGCAGAATGTCAAGCGAGAGCTGCAGGAGCTGGTGCAGTACCCTGTGGAACATCCTGACAAGTTCCTCAAGTTCGGCATGCAGCCCTCGAGGGGAGTGCTCTTCTATGGACCGCCTGGTTGTGGTGAGTAAATATATAGCAAAATGATTACTATTAGTAACATCGGAGGCTACAGAATTCAAGCGAGAACTGCAGGAGCTGGTGCAGTACCCTGTGGAACATCCCGACAAGTTCTCAAGTTTGGCATGCAGCCTTCTAGGGGAGTGCTGTTTTATGGACCGCCTGGGTGTGGTGAGTAAATACACGCTGAAATTTTAATCATTTGGTTCCCGCCGTGGGGTGGTTTCACTCATGATTACAAGCAACTTTTACTATGGGGCCAACTCTCCTGCTCGCAAAAAAAATCAGCTGTTTCATACATTAAGGTCGAGTAGGTACTGCACTTTTGTATGGAACAGCTGATTTTTTTTTTGCGAGCAGAAGAGCTGGCCCCATAGTAAAACTTGCTTGTAATCATGAGTGGAACCACCCCACGGCGGGAACCAAATGATCAAAATTTCAGCGTGTATAGCGTGATGATTACTACCAGTGACATCGGTAGGTTGCAGAATGTCAAGCGAGAACTGCAGGAGCTGGTGCAGTACCCTGTGGAACATCCCGTGCCGCTACATTCCTCGAGTTTGGCATGCAGCCGTCGAGGGGAGTGCTGTTCTATGGACATCCTGGGTGTGGGGAGTAAATATTGCGTGATGATTACTACTATAGGTTGTCTGGATAAAAAAAACAAACATTCCGAGGAACTGAGAACCTCCTCCTTTTTTTGATGTCGGTTAATGAGTCCTCGCCCGCGGAGTACAGAGACGGGAAATTGAATCTTTGTTGATGAGAGGATATTGAGACTCACACACATTGTTGTCATAATCATGGGCGTACCAGAGGGGGGGAGGGGCTGCCCCCCGAGGATTTTGTTTACCTCCAACAACTATAGTACTGTTGTAGATAAAAACGGTGCACCCGTTCTAAACTAACTAAAAATCGCGCTGCGCGGCCTTTTTTTTATTATAGACAGGCAAGTGTACAAGATTAGTAGATGAAACTTTTTTTACAATAGGCAGGCAGGAGCTCGGTGGCGCAGTGGTTTAGCGCCTGGCCCAGCGATTGCGTATGTCAAGCAACGTCCGCAAGGATCGGTCATGGGATGGGTGACCAAAAATTTACTATCGCGAACTCCTCCGTGCTTTGGAAGGCACGTTAAGCCGTTGGTCCCGGCTGTATATGCAGTCGTTAATACCCACCAATCCGCATTGGGCCCGCGTGGTGGGTTATGGCCCGTCCTCCTTATCCACCCATAAGGAAGGCCTGTGCCCCAGCAGTGGGGACATCAAAAATGGCTGATGGACAGGCAGGCTTACAAGATTAGTGGATAAAACCACATAAAACTGACTATAAATCATTTTTACTGTATACAGCCAAGACAAGATTAGTGGATGAAACTAAATAAAAATCGCGCTGCTCGGTCGGTTTTTTTTTCAAAAGTCAGGCAAAATTATAAGATTAGTGGATGATGAAACTGAATAAAAAACGCGCTGCGCGGCCGTTTTGTTTCGGTAGACATTCATTTGAATAATTTTTTTTATTTCCCCCGTCAACAACCCCAAATCCCGACATTTTCAAATTTTCTCCAGATATTTTGAAGTTTGAACTTCTGATCTTGCACTGTAGAAAGTATGGGAAATAAAACTGCATAAAAAATATGTACCTATTATAATTTAAGTTTTTTTTATTTATATATCAGTTTAAACATAAATACATTGACTAGGTGCTTATGAAAAATCTGATTTGCCGACGTCAGCAACGTGTGCAGTATCAACAGCATTGTAACTAAAATTTTGTACAAAATAAGCGCCCAGATTGAAAGTGGGGCGTTATTTCGAGGTGCCGTTTTTGAGACTGACATCTAAAACTAATCTCCATCCACAGGTAAAACTTTGTTAGCCAAGGCCATCGCCAACGAGTGCCAGGCTAACTTCATCTCGGTGAAGGGACCAGAGCTGCTCACTATGTGGTTCGGTGAATCTGAAGCCAATGTGCGAGACATTTTCGACAAGGTAAGTTTGTCAAAAATGTTTTTCTATGTTTCTGCTTCATGGCAATCTGTTCTAGGAACAATAAGCCACTACTTTGGCCGAAAAATATCTGCACAACGTTATCTTTGAGAGCTATAAACTGCTGAGAGATTTATTTTCAGCAAACTCTACCTATACAGGATGGATTTTTGAGACGGTACATTAAGGGCAGGTACCATGGGCAACAGCGTTGCTTAACCACTGCTAAGGTTAAAATCGCTTGCACGCCGCGCCCGCTGTCACATACGTTTAGTTCATGCAGGGACGATACGCGCGCACACGAATTTTGTTGCAAACTGGTTAAGCGACGCTGTTGCCCATGGTACCTTAACCGTTATAGTTACAGGAAAACGTTCCTAGATGACCATCCATAACTTTTTAAGATATTATGAAATGCATTCACAGATTTTGAAAAAAAATACGGTTAGCAAAAAAATGCTAATATACCAAAAAACTTTTTTTTTATGGCAATCGATCCTATTTCGTGTGGAGATCAAAATACTCTTTGGGACCATTTAAGGTATGAGTACTAGAAACGACAGAAATCGCCAAAAACTTTTCCCATACATTTTGTACTGAAAAACGAGATATCAACTCGAAATATTTTTTATTGCCAAATGATCCTATTTCTTACTGTGATCAAAATGCTCTTTAAGGCCAACTGAAATTTTAGTACAGAAACTACAGCAAGTCACAACACCAGCTTTACACGCAGGCACAATCTTCTACAACATTTGATCTAAAAAACCAGTTCTGTACTCAAATTTCAGTAAACCTGGCGATTTCTGTCGTTTCTAGTACTCATACCTTAAATGGTCCCATAGAGTATTTTGATCCCCACACGAAATAGGATCGATTGACATAAAAAATTTTTTTTGCTAACCGTAAGTTTTTTCCAAAATCTGTGAATGCAGTTCATAATATCTTAAAAAATTATGGATGGTCTCTTAGGAACGTTTTCCTGTAACTATAACGGTTAAGGTACCTGCCCTTAATGTACCGTCTCAAAAATCCACCCTGTATATCTTATTGTTGTAATCTATTGACGAGATTTGGGATGTCATGTTTTTTTAGTCTTTTATGCTGAAGTCCACCTCTTCCACTCAGAATCTGGGCAAGTTCATTTACATGGGTTGTAAGCTACTCCTGGTACTTTAACTTACTTTTTACTGGTACTGTAATTTCTTGCCTAACAGTTTTATGTAAAGGTCAAGTTTGTCAATGATTATTAAGACTTGTTTTCTGCAAATTTAGAATATGTATTTGGATATTATTATTAATTAAGATATAAGTCTGTTTTGCTTAGTTTATAAAAGCTGAAGAAAGTATTATTTCGCCATGGATCTACTTACTAACTAATAAACCCTTTTTTTATATAATTTATCTTTGAGTGTTGCTCTATTAGTCTAAGAGGAAGAGCGCAGTTGCAGTCTGGTCGCAAGGTGCGCGTCCAAACACGCGGCCAAAACCATTCGCTTCAAACTCGTTGGCCGCCGCGGTCCGGTGTGGCCGCTCTACGGCGACTTCCTACTAATGTACCGATCTCGCTGGCCGCAAGTGCGCTATTGTTCTTAGGGCTGATTATTCAATCATCAGATAACAGATATCAGTCAGTTAAATTATAATCAGAATAACATAAAAGTCATTCGAAAAATCTGACAAACAAACATGACAATCATTTTTAATTTGGCGGCATAATATAGTATCAAACGAATAAAGCTTTATCTGGCCATTGAAAAATCAGCCCTTAATCAGCCATTTAAATGGTGTTCTTTGCGAATACCCTAAAAAAAGTTAGGTTAGTAGACATCATATTCAGTATCACCTCAGAATCTCCTCGACATTCAATTGAAATATCTTTCTAGACATTTTGACAATGAGGATCAGTAACAAGTTTGAATCCTATAGTTTAATTAATATAATATAAAAACATATTATTATTCTTATATTATTTCAGCTATGAAACCTATTGAGAGATTTTTTTTTAAATCCGTTTAGAAATGGTCGAGTTATAAGGGTTCGAAGGAAATGCTAAGCTCAATGCAATATGTGCTTTATTACGTATGACGTAAGGTCGCGTACGTTGCGATGACGTCATAAGGACCTCCAAAAACCAGTGTTTTAGCTCGTATATCTTCTCAGGTATCGTAAAAAAAATCACATTTTAATCATGTGAGTGGACGCCCGCAGGCGAGAATTGAAAGGCGAGTTTTGCCATGCGATAATCGCATTCAATTCTTTGCCACTTGCGTGCGAGAAACTTTCCTTGTGTAACAGCGTCTTTGGGGAAAGTTGTTCAGTTTCATGGACTGAACACAGCCCAAAATTTTGGAGAGTGAATAAAAAGTCACCCTGTATAATTAATTATATTACGTTGTATGTGTAATAGGCCCGGTCAGCATCCCCGTGCGTGCTGTTCTTCGACGAGTTGGACTCGATAGCGAAGTCGCGCGGCGGCTCCGTGTCGGACGCGGGCGGCGCCGCCGACCGCGTCATCAACCAGATACTCACCGAGATGGACGGCATGGGCGCCAAGAAGAACGTCTTTATCATCGGTCAGTATAAACGGAGAGTATAAGTGGAATAGGTATCTAGTTTTTAAGTAGGTACCTGCGATAAAATCAAAGTTGGTACATCTCTACAATTTAATGGTTTCATGGAAAAACAATAATGGAGTAAAAACTATTTTCTGTGGCTCCATTAGTCAATGGGACCACGGTTAAATTATTTTTTCCGTTGTCCCGTCAATGGGTCATCCAATGGAGCTACGGAAAAGAAGGGATTAGACTTTAGTTCAATCGCCGTGTTAACTGTGAGCTTTTCTGTCAGAATACAAATGAATACACACGCTTGGCACCTTTCGTGATTCCTTATCAGATTTTACAATATCCCCTTTATAATTTTGTTTCAAGGGTCTTGATCTTGGTAAGATTGGTAATATATTCTTTATCATTGATGTAGGTGCAACGAATCGTCCGGACATAATTGACCCGGCTATCCTTCGACCGGGCCGCTTGGACCAGCTGATCTACATCCCGCTGCCGGACGAGAAGTCGCGCGAGGCCATCCTGCGGGCAAATTTGCGCAAGTCGCCCATTGCCAAGGATGTCGACTTGACGTACATCGCTAAGGTATAGTCGACAAACTTCGAGTTTACCTTAAGGCGCTTTAGTGACCGAAAGTGACGCCGCGGTAAATTTTATTAAATATTGTAATTCTAATACACAATTTTAATAAAACTTCTCGTGGAATTTATAGACGGTATCATTACATTCCCTCGTGATTACTGCTAGAAGTGGATAACAAAACTGCTAAAAGTGGCCGTTTGTGATACTTTTGCTATCTACTTCTACGAATGACTGCGAGGGAATGTAGTGATACCTTCTCAAAATAGAAATGAGCCCTAAAAATTCCGCGAAAAAATTTATTAAATTCCTTCTCTATTAAAAACTTATTAAATAAAACCCTCTGTGGTCTTTCGGTCAGGGAATCACCTTAATTGAATACAGGAAGACCGTTGCATTTTTATTGTATTCATCATCATCATATCAGCCGCACGAGAACCACTGCTAGTTATATGTTTTCACCAATGATCACCACAATGATCTTGGCCCGCATCCAGCGGCTTCCCGCGACCTTCACTCTCACGTCGGTCCACCTTGGGGCCTACCCACGGAGCGTCGTCCGGTGCGCGCGAGCCATTCCAGAACCGCCCCGCCCTCACGGCCATCGGTTCTTCTCGCTATATGCCCAGCTCACTGCCACTTCAGCTGAGCAATCCTCCGAGCGATGTTAGTTTAGTTCTTCTACGGATCTCCTCATGTCTGATTCGATTACGCAGGAAAACGCCGAGCATGGCTTTCTTAATTGCACGCTGGGTGACCTTTGTGTATTATAATAATGTAATATTCTTTGACTTTTAGATATGAAATAGATATCGACAATGTCACAATCGTGGTTAGAACGCCAAATTTTTACATCATTTATTTTCCTAAGTTGTGGTTTTGAATTATCGGCTTTTTCTTTACTATATTTGATTCGATTGTGTTACTTACTGATGTAGTTTCTACAAAACGAATAATGTTTTTTACTTATCATTGGATTGAACTACGTGAAATGAGTTAAATACTCAAACGATTCTTAATTTTAAGGTAATTTTATTTTCAAATAACCTGTTCAGATTTGACACTATGAAACTGACAGTTTTATTTATTAATTCAATAAAGAGACCTCAGCATTAGCTAAAGATTTTTTTAGAACAAGCATATTCGGCCGTATAACAACGTGTTACAAAAAAACCCTATTGCCGAATATGATAGATAGGGACTATCAAACTGAACAACTTTTACTATGGGAACAACTCTGAAATCGTGACAAATAATTTAACTGTTTCAAACAAAAAAATCCAAAATGTAATGTTTTTTTGTAACACGTTGTATTGTATTAACGAGTTGGTTATTTGTTTGTGTTCGTATAGGTGACACAAGGGTTCAGCGGCGCCGATCTGACGGAGATCTGCCAGCGCGCGTGCAAGCTGGCCATCAGGCAGGCCATCGAGGCGGAGATACAGCGCGAGCGCACGCGGCACACGCAGCCCGCCGCTGCCGTCATGGACGTAAGTGTTATACTGCCCGGCACGTAACAGCGAGGCCCCATTAGTGCGTTGCGTCGCGTCGTCGCAACGGAACAACGCTATGTATGCCACACACTGACATGAAAAAAAAATTTTTTTTATTTGACTGGACTGGCCGTCTGTATGATTTGACAGCTAAGTTTTTGTGCCTATTTGAAACGCCACTAGCGTGCGTCTAAAGAACTAATTTTGACGTACAATATGAAAATCCAGACTCTCCAGACTTCAAACTTTAGTACCATGTACGCACGCTATGCTCACGCTACGTCCTACAGCACCAAAATGGCGGAAATCAAATAGGCACAAAAACAGTTTGACATAAGCCTGTCCAGTGTAAATATATGCAGGTCAATGATGCACACCTGCGTTGCGTTGACGCTGCGAAAACGCAACGCAAGAGGGTACACTTGTATAGCTTCCTCTGCAGCAGTGGATCACTGGCGTCCGTCGTCGCAGCTGAGCGGCGACGACGCAGCGCATCACCCCTCCCGCTTCGTCTCTTGTCCGTCGATCCGTTGAAACGTCGCGCGCGACGACGCAACGGTCTAATGGGGCATGTCATAAAAAATATATGGAAAACGACGCAGCGACGACGCAACGCACTAATGGGGCCTCGCTCTAAATTGGCAAGATAAAAACAAGACAAAAGATGCGCAGTAGCCACAAACACTAATCTCGGCGCATCTTTTATAATAAAAATTTTTATTGACACAAAATTACAAAGACAAAACTTTTGAATACAATTAAAATTAAACCTTTACGATTATACAGTTTAGATTTAAAAACATCTGCACCCAAACTAGGAAACCTGTATCTCAGGTGCAGTTCTGTCATCTTTCTCTTGCCAACTTATATGCCGGCATCTGAACATGATTCATCTCATCATCATCATATCAGCCGCACGACACCCACTGCTGGGTATAGGCCTCCCTCCAAGGATCTCCACGACGATCGGTCCTGCGCTGTCCGCATCCAGTGGCTTCCTGCGACCTTCACTTCACAATAGCTATCGGCTACACCTAATTTTAGCCGACTCAAACTAGGTGTAGCCGCATTTCGGGTAATAGCCGTAACAAATACATTTTATAAAATTGTAATTGATCGATGACGATTTTAAAAATAGAAAACAAGAGGACTCTTGAACAGTAATAGTAGTATAATTATTTTTAGAATTTTCGTCTGTTAGTTTCGATCGCGCATCACGTAAAAACTGCTGCACCAAATTGGATGTGGTTTCTGGTCTAACTTAAAATCTGGTGCATGTTGTATCTTGATACGCCAACTAGAAACAAATTCACCCTGACGAAGTCGCGAGCGACCGCTAGTTAATAATGTAGTCGTGGTGCGGTGTGGGGTCTTACCGTGTTTTGTGCTTCACATCACAAGACACATTTGTCTTTAATCTCTAAGATAAATTGTCCATTTAAAATAATAAACGGTACTGTACAGATGGACGAAGAAGACCCCGTGCCTGAGATCAGCCGCGCGCACTTCGAAGAGGCGATGAAGTTCGCGCGCCGCTCCGTGTCCGACAACGACATCCGCAAGTACGAGATGTTCGCGCAGACGCTGCAGCAGAGCCGCGGGTTCGGGACTAACTTCAGGTGTGTTATATGCTATTAAGCGGGAAATACTGTGTTTTTACTTTAATTTTGTGTGCGTGCTTGGTGCAAATAAAAACATTTCATTTTCAAATACATTAGTTAGGCAGATGTGAGCGACGTACGCTGGGTGCGTCCAATAATATACTGGGTTGGGGGTGTTTAAGTAAAATCCTTGTTTCTGTCAAGCATTTTATTTAAGATGGACTGACCTCCCTTAAAAAATTGGCCTGGCTACGCCTCAATCATTATAGAGCGCGGCAGTAATGTACAATAGGGTATTTGATAACATTGAAAATATACTGCAAATTGTGGTCATCCTAACAGATAATGGCGTAAAAAACATATTCAACTATTATACAGACTAAATTAAGTCTATTGATTGATTAATTTCACCTAGAAAAATGCAATAATTTTTATTTTTTTTTCTGTGGCGAAAACGCTCTAAGATTACTGATGACGTCACTTGCCTGTAAATAAATATGGCTTCAGGCGTTTGACACGACCATAGACTTAGGATCCGCGATTGATGGCTGTCAAATGGCTAACCCCCTTACTAATAAAGATTGAATAGCAGATGTATAGTTACACAATGGTTACTCTCTGTCAAACTATTTAAATTTGACATTATAAAGAAAGTGACAAAACACTGTGTAACTATGCAGCTGCTATACAATCTTTATTAGTAAGGGGGTAAGGATATTACAATGGGCGCATTCTGCTAGACAAATCATTGAGTCATCGACCGCCATAGAGTAATTTTTAACCATGGAAAGTTCACTATTTTACTTTCCATTGTTAAAAATTACTCTATGGCGGCCGATGACTGACCGTCTGGCCGGTGACTGCAATATGATAAACGTATGTTTGTATGGCGCAGGTTCCCGTCGAGCGGCGGCGCGGCGGGCGGCACGGGCACGTCGGGCGGCGACCAGCCCACCTTCACCGAGGAGGGCGGCGACGACGACCTCTACAGCTAAACTACCACCAGCACACCGCCACCCACCACCGCCCACTACACTGCCCATGCCACCTTACACATATACTACGATACTAGCGCACGCGCCTCCATACGGTCTACCGCGTTTACAGGCTGTTTAGTATGGTAGATTGGTGATAGGGTATACATACATCCCATAAAATAATTATAAACCCTGAAAACCGCCTCATAGCCACACCCCAGACGCCTATAACACACCGCCGCGAAACCGTACCAGCGGCACCGCGGTAGTTCCGCTGTGAGTTGTCGAGGTTCATATCTACGTAGCGGTTTCGTGTCGTTGCTTTCGCGTGTCGAACCCGATCGGGTGGAATCACGAAAAAAATTATGCATTAGAACAGGCTGTGGAACTTACTGCGGTGTTCCACGGGCGGAGATAGGATTAGTAGGATAGTGCACAGTTTCCGGCAAACATCTTGACGCTCTTTCGACGGAGTGGGGATAAGTTCACGCATATGCACTTGTGAACGACCAATAGCGCGCGCCCCTCTCCCGCCGCCCGCGTACTTCACCGTTACCCATACCCACAATACGCGTTCTGCGCAACCCTCACCCGATTTCAAGGCGTTTGCCTCGTACTGTACTATGCATACAACCCCGAAATTTATGAAATACCCTGAAAACCAACACTTTTTGAAAAACATTCCAAAAATGATAAAATACATATTGATAACCCTAAACCAAATTTATGTTTTTATTTTGCCCAGTGGATAGTATCCAAATGAGTTATTAAAAATACTCACGGTCAAATACCCAAACGTTTCTTAAAGAAGAGCCATCTTAAATTAATAAAAAGATTTCAGATTTGACAGAAACTCTCTGAAACTGACAGCTTCCTTAAAATTAAGGAGACCTTAACCAAAGATTTTAGCTAAAGCCTTTGGGTATTCGGCCGTAAGTCTAGTAAAGCTTTTATCACACAACTCGCAATGATACGAACTTTCTCGAAGAAAATGCGCTCGTGTCTTCACAAAAGAGCGGGTTTTGAAAGTCTTGTCACAAAACGAACATGTAAGTAAACGGTGTCTTAAAATGGGATTGGCTTACCGCCCTAAAAGCAATTACCTCACTCCACCCTGCGAGTTCATGTGCCGAATCGTGTGCTCGTTTAGTCGCGTGTAATACACGGCGGTGTGAATTTAACTTGAAAAAAGCAAAGCAAATTTAAAATCACTCATGGAAACATTTCTCATCGTCGGTAAATATATATTTATTGTTAAAATGGTGAAAAAACCAATATGTTTATTTGCGTGTGTGATTTCCATAGTAGCCCTAGCTTTACACACACAGTTGCGCGTATACAATACGTCATCTTTGTAGGCGTCTGCCTGCGTAATAGTAGTTACAACGGAGCGGTTGTATGGAGTGTCCGGGGTGTGGCGATGTGGATATGTAGGTTTTCGGGGTATTCTAATAATTTTCCGGGGCTATATGCATGCATAGTATCCTATCTACCATATACGGCTTTATAAGGCTATTACCAAACATCCTGTAGATCGCGTCACGTAAAAAGATCGCTGAACAACAATCGAATCATGGAAGAATCTATACTGTCTTTCAAAGACATTAAGATACATTTTCGCTCACTTGAGGCATCTATCAGCGGTCTTTTTACGTGACGCCTGCTATTACTATATTGGTATGAAGTTCATGTATGTTGACATTTTAACCCATCTGCGCCGGCCGTATACCCCCCTAAAAATAATTAGCACCAGAGAAGATAAGAGAACAAAAGTAGAAAACGTAAACACATTGCCGGCTTTATGCGGCCGGCACGGCGTTGACGGAATGGCTTAAGCTATTTTTAATCCCTATTTTATGGGGAATGCTTGCTTAAAGAATTAAGTCCCTATTTTTATGGGGCATTTTGGCGAATTGTTTGTTATTTTAACGACGCTCGACTCGTTTACGAGAGTCGCAAAACGAAAGCAAACCGCTATAAAAATCTATAAAAAGGACCCCTAATGTCAACATTTACATGAACAATCATTATAGTTACAATATAGAGTCTCATTACTACGGTTGAATGTATTTGAGAAAGTACGATCAGCAGCGAAAATAGCTTAACACTTTAGTAATTTGTCATAACAACTTTTTTGACAAATGTCTCACAGTTTGAAGCCCAAGTCACAAAAGTTACTATGACAAAGTACTTAAGAGTTAAGCAACTTCGTGCTGTCTGTAGCCTCAATGAGTATGGGATGGACGTCAATACTTTATCTCTCAAACTATTATTAAAGTAATAGACTACTGCTTTCTGTCGTCTACAGTACTTTACAAAACTTAAATTCCACGAGATTTTAAATGAGATTATATTTCGAAAACTTACAGTTGCGTATTTGCTAGCATTTAATCGGTATATTCCACAATTTTAGTCCATTTAAACTGATTATTTTAAGAACAATGTTATGGCAGTTTGTGGGTGGTGCGATGTTAGCGGTGACCGGTCACAGTTCTAGGACTGACATATTAGTTAAGAATTGAATCGGTTTAGATCCGAACGGGTTAAGAGTCAGGGCGTACTGTAAGCACGCGGGCTTCCCGCATCTCACATCATATAAGATTTTGTGAGCGCGTAAGTTTAACTGCGCGCCGGTATATTGGAAACCTTTCAATTGTAAATGTATTTAATTTTGTAATTCAATCGATAGCATTTGTTTCTGTTCCGGTTCGCTTACATTTAGTTGTAATCAAATAATGTTTGTGAATGTATTGCCCGCCCGGCGGGCTCGTAAGATACTCTTGTTCACAAAATTTTCTCGAAAGCTTTCCTTTCTAACGAGTAGATGAATGATAAAATGACGAATACCAAATTCGGAAGTGATATTGGGAGGAATTTGTGAACAAGGGCGACGTATGATATACCTAGGGTAATTGTTAACTGTATTGCCAGATCCTGTGTGCAAGCGACACGTTCGGAACGGATGCGCTAGCATCCGCGCCGACATTACACAATATCGCAGTGATTTTATAATAAAAATTTTTTAGACCTAACTGGATTTTTTTATTTAACAACCCCTTGTGTAGACCCCAATAAGTTAATTTAATCGACAGCTAAAGTCCATTCCACGAAATGAGCTCTCAAAGAAAATCGGTTTGTGTGCGCCGAATCAACCGTGAATTAAGTCTACAACAGGTTAATGTGCGTGACCTTCACAATGGTTTAGCTAGCTTGCCCCGCATTGACCAATAAGCTGCAAGTATTTTATTTCCTAGGAGTTCGATGAACGGAGTAGTATTATATTATACCCTTCTTTCCTGAGGCAAGTATCTTGAAATCGGGTGGGGATTGCGCTGCACGCGTATTTTGGACATGCGTAGTGCTTAGCGGTGAGAGAGGGGCGCTATTGGTCATTCAGTTGACTCGCCTCCCGCTCACCGCGTCAACGTTCCGCTACCGCTGTGCAAAAATAAGCGGCGTGTTACAGTTTTAGAATGGCAGGTTATATCTCAGGTTAATCAGGCTTTCTGGGGTGGGCAACACGCTGTCCTGGAATGGGGCGGCCACACCCCCCCATTGTACCCCCCCCCCCCCCCCCCTCAGACGAGAGAGAGACGTCTCTACAGCTGCGCCACACAGATCTCGAAAACGGAAGGTCGTAGCGAAAATCTGATTACTTGTATGTATAGCCGTTAGTTTGTCGCACAAAAACCAGAGTTTGTCGGTCTTGCGTTTAGGAGATCTGTGTGGTGCAGCTGTAGAGACGTCTCTACAGCTGCGCCACACAGATCTCGAAAACGAAAGGTCACAGAGAAAATCTAATTTTTTGTGTGTGTAGCCGGTAGTTTGTCGGAGTTTGTCACCAAGACCCAAAGTTTGTCGGTCTTGCGTTTAGGAGATATGCGAGGATACACTGTGGAGACCTTTCTACCTGGATCTTGAGAACGGAAGGTCGTGGTGAAAATCTGATTACTCGTGTGTAGCCGTTAATTTGTCGGAGTTTGTCACCAAGAACCAGAGTTTGTCGATCTTGCGTTAAGGAGATATGTGAGGATACGCTTACTACCTTTCGTTCTCGAGATCCAGGTAGAAAGGTTATCCCCACATATCTTCTAAACGCAAAATCGACAAACTCTGGTTCTTGGCGACAAAATCCGACAAATTAACGGCTACACACACGAGTAATCAGATTTTCGCTACGACCTTCCGTTCTCAAGATCCAGGTAGAAAGGTCTCCACAGCGTATCCTCGCATATCTCCTTAACGCAAGACCGACAAACTCTGGGTCTTGGTGACAAACTCTGACAAACTACCGGCTACACACACAAAAAATCTGATTTTAGCTGTGACCTTTCGTTTTCGAGATCTGATCAGATCTCCTAAACGCAAGACCGACAAACTCCGACAAACTAACGGCTATACATACGAGTAATCAGATTTTCGCTACGGCCTTCCGTTTTCGAGCTGAGCCACACGTATCTCCTAAACGGAAGACCGACAAACTTTGGTTTTTGGCGACAAACTCCGACAAACTATAGACTTCATCATGGCATAGTCAAAAAGTCAGATTTCACTCTTTTTTTCGTGGCGCAGCTGTAGTCCGGCACGTCAAATTTGTATGTGCCTTTTGCTTCCAAAATAAAACCCTGCCTTCAGTCAAGCATACCAGAGTAACATAAATCTAGAGAAGGTTAGTGGTTAAGAGCGCATAGTAGTCTGCACACTAGCGCCGCCATTGGAAAAAAATCATAGTGCTTCTTTAAGCAAAATTTCTTTTTGTCTTAACAAAATTGTGAATTATGTATCTCTCTATAGTGCACTCCGAGGAAGCTCTGTGGTACTTTTTATATCGCATAAACAATATTTTCTCTAGCCTGTCGTTTAGTATAATGGAGTAATTGTTTTGCTAAAAGTGGCCACTTTTTCTCCCTTACCCTCCCCCAGTTTCCAGAATCTGTCCATTCCCCTACGTCTATTTTTTTGCTACCTAACCATTTAGATTAAAGGCAGATCAAAAAAATAGTTCCCATTTTGAATACAATGATTTATGCAGCTATTTATGTATGAACTATTAAATCTAAAAGTTGCAGTCTTTTTTTCTAAAGATTTCTTCGAGATCCGGAGAGCACGCCATCAAGTTTCGAAGCGAGTATGCTCGATCTGTTGCAAAAGAGCTGGAAGTTTGGCCCATGACTGTATGAGAGACCGATCCGTCCACAACACGGAATTCTCCATGTGTCGTTTCTTTGAATAGCTCACTAAAAAGGTGATCTATTTCATCGTCAGAAAAGCAAGTGCATAAATTGTCAAACTCATGGTCCGAGTATTGAGTGCCAACATCTCTAGTTTTGCTTTCCACCACGATTGGTACCGGCGGGGGGCGCTTGCCTTGGGCTTTCTTCACTAGATGTTTGAGAGTAGTTAACGTAATGCGTTCGTAATTAGGTATTTCAGGTGGTTGAAAAACTGACATGTTCCGCATGTAAGCTGGTAGGTGTTCTTGCAAATTCTTTTTGGCTGTTTTAGGACACTTACACTTCTTTGGGTCGACATAATCCATGTAACTCTCCCATTTAGGTTGTCTTTCATGTCTCAATTCATCACCTCTAGTTTCTATTTTCTTACCCGAAGGAAGTGAGTGCAAAGAGGGCTCTCTCGAAGTCATTGCATCGCGTTTCTCTGGTAGTATCTCCTTTGCGACCAATCGAGAGCAAAAGCAGTGTGGAATTTCACAAGGGCAGCATCTAGTTTCCACGTTCTTTACGTTAGGATATTCGTTTTGGAGGACTTGTAATAGTGAACTTTCCAATTTTAACTCTTCCAATTGTGTCGATGGAGTGAATTTCACTGGTACATCATATTTATAATCGTGGTCATCAACAAAATCATTATCGTCGCCGCGTTTGCCATATATGTACTGCTTTATTTTATTAGTGAACATTTCGAAGTTATCACAGGCGGCGTATATACACTGCTTGTTCACGACTATGACAGGCAGCTGTGACGCGCTGGATGTACAATGTTTAGGACAGAGATCCTGGTCAAGAGTGGGCTTATAACCTTTATCGCAAAAGAGAAAGAAAGGATGTGGTCGCGGTACAGGCTCGAAAATGCTCTCTGCACTCGGGTTCTCCATAGCTTCGTTTAGTTGCAACATCATTAGATTTTCCATATTTATGAAAAAGTCTGCATGTTCTGGCAAAGTATTCAGACAATAAGCAACAAAAATTTGTAGCTTCTTGATGACTTCGCATATTTTTTTCTGCCAAATATTGATAAATTTTTGCCGCTTCTCTTCTTTCTCCTTTGCGAGTAAAATTTCAAAGTCCTTCACAGCGATTTCTTCTTTCAAAAGTTTTGCTTTTTTCTCGTGTTGATGTTTGGAAAGCTGCATTTCTTTTTCACATACTTCTCGTTCCTTTAAAGCCGCGTACACTCGACACGCTAGGTTTTGACATTCTAGATAGTTTCGTAACTTCTCTATGGCCAAATGTTTTTCCAAGTTTATGTCGTGTAATCGGTCACCCATATCAGTCCGTGATTTCTCTAATTTATCTATAAACGTTGCTTTCAATTCAGCTTTTTTTCTGTCAAGTTTCTCTGTATAGAAGTCGTAAAGCTGCGTCGCTTGTTGTTTCATAAGGGTCTCCAAACGTAAGGTCATCTTTCGATGTACTTCTTCTTGACTAGTTTTGATTTCTTCAATAGCTGCATCAAAGAGTAAAGATTCTATTTTATTGATCGAACATTTGTATAAAGTAGCGAACTCTTGGAAAGCTTTTTGAATTAACGCAGTGTTCTCTTTCGCAGTTTCATGGGAAGTGCGATCCCATTGCTTCCGACAAGCATTCTCGATAATCCTCTTCCAGTTCTGGTCACTTTCGAGCAAAGCTCGTTCTTTCTCTTCCTCCTGGCTTTTGTGATGGAGTGCCACTATTTTCGCCCCAAAGTAGTCGATGCCCATGTATCCTAATTTGGAGAGGTATTCCTTCTTCACCGGTTGCATAACAACCCTCCCTTTGAGGAGTTCGCTTGGTGGGATGTACCAGTCGCTGCCGCCTCCTTTCATGGGAGGTTCGAGACCAGCAAGGACCTTCAGCCTCGGTCTCATGGACTTGAAGTAAACTTCGGCGAGCGGAGGAGACATCTTTTTCCTGATGGTACTCTGCGTCGGCACTTGTTCCTGCTTTAAGTAACATTTTCTTTGATAATAATTGTCACTGAGGCTGAACATGATTTAAAAATTAAATTAAATTACAAAAACTTTAAAGAAGTAAAACTGTCAAAATTACACTCGAAAGAGCTTCCGAGCGAGAAACACAGATGCAATAGATCATCAATACCTAATAATAATAAATAAAAGTAACATACCAGTAAATGTCATTTTGTCAAACGTAAAATATGTACTCTTCAGTGAATCTATAAACTCTTTGCAAAAGTCGTAGAAATCATTGAAATTATCTTTATAACAAAAAATATATAAAAAGCAATAAATATATTGAATATTAAATCTTTGGTCCAAAACTGTTTTTTATTCAATTTTATCTTGCGATCTTGACCACATATTGGCTATTCTTTTTAAAGTTATTTTGAAACACACTAAATCAAATTATAATATCATTGCACTAATTACAATAAAAAGAAATCAAATTACAAGTCAAAAATATTTTTTATTTTTACAAAAATTATAAATACTATTTCATCTTAAAAATCTATGAATCAGTTCATAACAACTAAGTCACTTCACCCACCGCCATTTGTTGTAATAAGCTCATAACGTGGCAGAACCTCTCTTTGATCTCGGACACCGACCGATGAGGTAACAGCTCCCCTATTCGCCCAAAGACATGTTCAGTATCAGCTTCGCATTTGATAACTTCCAACATCGTCTTGTCCTCATCCCTTGTCCAATTGGTATTTTTTATTTCTTCCACCTCTAACTTCGCTTTCCCACAAGGAGTTTCAATTTTAGCGTGCTTAGCTTTCGAGCCCTCTTCTTTTTTCTGACATGCCGATATTCTGTCTTTTCTATCTCTTTTGTTAGCCGTCTCTTCCTTTTTGCAACTTTTCTTGTTATTCTGCGACTTGACTTTTGCAGTTTTAGGGCTATTCAGAACATTTAACGCGCAGTCTTTTAACTTCGTGTTATCATTGACGTCTTTTATGTTTTTGGTGGGTGATTTTAGTTGCTTTTTTGTTTTCTTGGGGGCGGCTTTGGCGTTTTTGTTGGGTCGTTTCGGGGATGCTCTCTCGTCGCCGGAGTCTGGAGGGGAGAGGTGGCAGTGCGCGGGCGCGAGGCGTCTGGCGTGCACCCGGTATGGTTCTTTGCTGTAAGGATATGTGACGCTCGCTGACCGAAGTAGACGGCCGTGCTGAAGAAAAACCCGCCCGTGGAGATACTGAAACAATTTATAGACTACTAAAAAAGTTTTCTAATTTTATACCAAAATAATACCCCAACATTTATAGGATACAAGAAAAGTTTCCTAATTTTACACTAAATACCCCAATAGCCGTGGTGAAGAAAAAAACCCGACCGTGGAGATACTGAGATAATTTATAGACTACTAAAAAGTTTCTTATTTTACCCCAAATACCCAATCCCGCCCTATCTTTTTTCAAATTTATTTATTAATTCCCCACTCCCCAGACTCATCTCGTTTCATCTAACACACACCCCACTCACCCCGTTTTCTCCTCAATCGCATTAAATTACCCAGTAGACAGCCCATTTCTTCCTGGTGTTTCTTATAATATAAGATACTAGCGGCCGCCCGCGACATCGTCTGCGTGGAAAGTTTTTTGTGCTATCCCTCGGGATCACGTGCCGGACTACAGCAGGGCCACAAAAAAAATGATGGAAATCTGACTTTATGACTATTCCATGATGAAGTCGATAGTTTGTCGGAGTTTGTCGCCAAAAACCAGAGTTTGTCGGTCTTGCGTTTAGGAGATACGTGTGGCGCAGCTGTAGAGACGTCTCTACAGCTGAGCCACACAGATCTCGAAAAACGGAAGGTGGAAGCGAAAATCTGATTACTCGTGTGTGTAGCCGTTAGTTTGTCGGAGTTTATCGCCAAAAACCAGAGTTTGTCGGTCTTGCGTTTAGGAGATACGTGTGGCGCAGCTGTAGAGACGTCTCTACAGCTGAGCCACACAGATCTCGAAAACGGAGGGTCGTAGCGATAATCCGATTAGTCATATGTATAGTCGGTAGTTCGACCGAGTTTGTCGCCAAATACCAGAGTTTGTCAGTCTTGCGTTTAGGAGATATGTGAGATTTTCGCTACGACCTTCCGTTCTCGAGATCCAGGTAGAAATATCTCTACAGCATATCCCCACATATCTTCTAAACGCAAGATTGACAAACTCTGATTCTTGGTGACAAACTCCGATAAACTAATGGCTACATACTCGAGTTATCTGATTTTCGCTAGGACCTTCCGTTCTCAAGATCCAGGTAGAAAGGTCTCCACAGCGTATCCTCACATATCTCCTAAACGCAAGACCGACAAACTCCGGTTCTTGGTGACAAACTCCGACAAACTACCGGCTACACACACAAGTAATCAGATTTCTGTTACGACCTTCCGTTTTCGAGATCTGTGTGGCTCAGCTGTAGAGACGTCTCTACAGCTGCGCCACACGTATCTCCTAAACGCAAGACCGACTAACTCTGGTTTGTGGCGACAACTATCGACTTCATCATGGAATAGTCAAAAAGTCAGATTTCCAACATTTTTTTTGTAGCCCAGCTGTAGTCCGGCACGTCTCGGGAACAATACTTTTTATCTGGTCGAAATGTACCCTATGTCCTTCTCTGTATCCTTGGCAACGTGTATATAAAATTTCATGATGATCGGTTCAGTAGTTAAGACGTGAAGGTATAACAATCAAATAAACAAAGAAACGGACTTTCGCATTTATAATGTAAGGATAACGTCTTCTCTATATTGCTAGGGTCTTACCATCGTGTCTAGTCCCTCCTTGACGTCAATTTTCCGCTTGTTATCGGCTTCTTCTTGGAACTCCCACACGTCGTAACCGGTGTCGGCAGTGAGGAAGCTCTCGTGTATGGTATCCGTACAGTTTTCGTATGCACTGCAAGTATTTGTATTTATTAGATCGAAATAGAACTATTCAGGACGCTTGAACGAAATGGTAGCGCGTTCTTTTTAGCAATCTAGAGTAGAAAATCAGGGTATATACTAATTAAAAGTTGCGGCCCGCAAATAATTTCCCTACAGTCATTTACTGCAGTATTTTTTGACATCATTTCAAAAATTATATTGTCACCCCACCCCATTACCACTTAAACCATTCAATTATAATTGCTGTTCGATAAAATCTAAAACCTGGTGGGGATTGATTCTGGTTACGATATTTATTGTCCTTAAGAAATAGAGTGCTTGGTGACCCTAACTTACAAACATCAAGGTATTATAGATAACTAGCGACATCCCGCGACTTCGTCTGCGTGAAAAGTATTTTTGCTAACCTTCGGGACCAGTACTTTTTTCTGGATGAAAGGTACCCTATGTCCTACTCTGTACCCTTGAGAACGTGTATGCAAAATTAAATGATGATCGGTTCAGTAGTTAAGACGTAACAAACAAACAAACGGACTTTCGCATATGTAATACTAGCGGCCGCCCGCGACTTCGTCAGCGTGGATAGTATTTTGTCTATCCCTCGGGAACAGTTCCTTTTTTCGGGATAAATTGTACCCTATGTCCTTTTCTGTACCCCTGACAACGTGTGTGCAAAATTTCATGATGATCGGTTCAGTTGTTAGGACGTGAAGGCGTAACAAACAAACAAACGGACTTTTGCATCCTTACTAATATTATAAATGCGAAAGTCAGTTTGTTTGTTTGTTACGCCTTCACGTCTTAACTACTGAACCGATCATCATGAAATTTTGCATACACATTCTCAGGGGTACAGAGAAGGACATAGGGTACTTTTCATCCCGAAAAAGGGTATAGTTCCCTAGGGATAGCAAAAAACTTTCCGCGCAGACGAAGTCGCGGGCGGCCGCTAGTTTATAATATTAGTAAGGACTAGCTTCCGCCCGCGACTTCGTCCGCGTGGATATTCGAGAAAATCCTTTGGGAACCATTAACCAGGAGATAAATTGTATTCTATATTTTAATTTCATCACAATCCGATCAGCCATTTTTACGTAATTAGGCGGGTCCCCACGAAGTACGTTCCCTCACGAGGCAGGACGTTTGCCGCGTGCGGCGGGCCTCGTACGAGGCTGCTCGCTTGGTAGGCACCCATAATCACATAATAACGGCTGATCAAATAGATAAAAATAAAAAAGAGAAAACCGTGAAAAACTTCACGATTCATTTTTTTCAAGGATGATTTTAGTATGGGTTTTTTTAGACCTATTAAATAAAAAGTAAAAACCTCTTTATTTATTCCTTATCAAAATAAAAATCTCTTTTTTATTCCTTATCTAAATAAAAACCTCTGTCAATACCTGTCAGGTGGTCTCTCATCGGGGAACAATGATTTGTACAGTTGTATTAGCCGAGGGTGTGACCGCAGGTGTGGCAGTACTCTGGTTTTCATATCATCACTGCTGCCACTGTTGAGACCTGTTGTTAGAGCTCGGAGGATTTTCCTTAAGACTGTTGGCTTGCGGTAAAAAGTACACTGAAACAACAGCTAACATAATTTATTTTCTTGACTTACCCAACAGGGTAAGCATAACTATCCTCATACAGTTTTTAACTTTGTATTGGGGTGTTTGGGGTAAGTAAAATAAAAGGGAGAAAAACCCTATATGACTAGCAGCCGCCCGCGACTTCGTCTGCGTGGAAAGTTTTTTCTTTCCCTCGGGAACAGTGCTTTTTTCTGGATGAAAGGTACCCTATATCCTTATCTGTACCCCTGATCAAGTGTATGCAAAATTTCATGATGATCGGTTCAGTAGTTAAGACGTGAAGGCGTAACAAACAAACAAACAAATGAACAAACAAACGGACTTTTGCATTTATAATATTATAGTAAGGATATATATAGTAAGGATATGCACCGTTTCCAAGTATTACTTAATCAAAATGTGCTCTACAAACTATGATACTATTTTAGTTTTCATCCATAATCTCACCCTATATTTTAGTTAAGCAAATGAAGGGCACAAGGCTAGAATGATGAAGGACCATTTTAAAGGTTTTTGAGATAAACTGAATTGAAAATGTTGAAAATTGAAAATCTCAGTATTTTAGCAGTGTAATATGTTTGCGTTTTCTTTAAAAAACTTATGACTCATCTTTTAAACATTTGGTTCTCTGACAAAAAGATGAAGCTTGTGGAATAGGTAGATAAAACTACCATAGACAATAAAATAAAAAATAGAGTTTTTGAACCCACAATTCTAGCCTTGAACAAGATATTTACTCTCTGTTTTCATATTGAGACTGCCGAGAATCGGTTAGAATCTTACTTTAACTCTTTACTCTAAATTACTTCAATAGTGTTGTCAGATTATTTCTCATCTTGTTTCAAAAGCTTAGAATTATGAGCAATTTCACCAAATCAAGAGTTTGATAATTGCCTTTTTATGTCTTTAATTTTTAGTACATTTAATATAACATAATTCTGTCTTAATTCGCTTAGCATTATTTTTCATTAAGTTACCCATTCAACTTACATGTAAAAGTTTTATGAAACCATTTAATTGCTCCATCATGAAGTAGTCCATAAAACGTCCCACTTTTGCCGCTTGACCCGGTTTTAAAAACAATAAAAAGTCTTCTAAAATATCTCTGTGTTCATTATCACACAGCTGCTCCATTTTTCTGTACAGGTCCACTGGAGTTTCTTTTGTAGGATCAAATGTTTTCAGTATAGTTTGAAATTCAATAAATTTCTTATTAGGCACCGAAGGATTCGAAGAAAACCTTGATTGTACTTTTGTATAGTATGATTTAACTAATGCTGAAAAATAATATTATTCATAAAAAATAATTATTTCACTGAAAATTTTATATCTCAAAGATGAATTTAAATTTGATATGGCTTAAACATTTTGGAAATACATAGGTAGTTATATAAAGTACAAAGATTCAAATGAAATCATGGATTAGTCATTGGTCTTCTGTCTCTTACCTGTCTCTAAAACTTTATTATCAAATTTAGGTGGTTCCTCTTTCTTTTTTGCAGTTCCTTTCCCCTTGGGCTCTTTCTGTGCTGCTTTTGTTGTCTCTTTAGTGACTGTAGCAGGCAGAGGTGGAGGCTGAAAAGAATTATGTTTATCATACTTCTCCAATTTCTCGATAAAAATGGCGACTGGAATAATGAAATTATTTACGCAAATTTATATGAAAATTAACCACAAATTCTGAGTTTTTTCTACTGGTGACGAGACTTATTTATGATATATTAAGGGCAATTACCTCTATTATACAGATTTAACAAGAAAAGCGACGGATTACATAAAAATAATGTTGGTAATCTGTTAGCCTTACCTCTGGTTTTATAGCTGGTTTTGCAACCAAATTTGCATTGAAAAAACTTGTGCTTGGCTCAATTTTATTGCCAAAAGCATCTTGACTCTCTCGAGAAAATAAAATTGGCATAGAAGGCAGCATCAGGCTAAATTTCTGGTAATTCTAGATAAAACGAACACGCAGTATCACTACCACTTCACAATGATTGATATTTTCACATAATATTCATTACAAACTAAAAGCACTGATAATACTCATATTCTATGAATTATAAAGGACATAAAACCATATAAATTATAAGATAAAAAAACATTTTTGTTTATGTATTTACGCAAACAATACAAGCCATCGAAAGAATGGAAACATTTTTGACAGACGGAAGGAAGAAGATTTGGGCGACGCAAACTGGCGGCTCTGCCGTTTCATTTCAAGAAAGTTTTCAATATACTGGGGTGAAACAAAATATTTGCAGCTCCGAAGCAAATTATTAAAAGATGAAATATCTTATACATATTTGTTCAGTTTTCTAATATAATATTTTAAATTGTTAAAATGAATCTACACCGAAGAAATTCCGTCGTGCCAGGCAGGCAGGACTGTAATTTATACCGCCCGTGACTAGGCGCGCGTTTTCAAAACATTAGTGGGTAATTATTTATATTTCAATGAATACTACACGCTATTTAGAACTTGATTGTTATGTTTATTATGTATATCACGATCGCAGTAAGTATATTTTTAATCGACACTACTAAAAGTAAGTACATAAATCTTTCTGACATTTATTACAAGGTAATTAGTAATGATGAACTTCAGTGAAAGACTGTCGCGCAACTGACCAAAAGTTTCCCGTGTATTATTTTATTTGTGTACAGTGTCTAATGGTTTATTGTCCTCATTGTGTATTATACTTTCTTACTGTAAATTAGGTATGTATAAATAAGTTATTTAAACCCATTTAATTAAGCGCGCAGATTTAAAAACTTTTCTGAAACGTAACGTAACGTAACGTAAGCTGAACCACAGAAAGATCACTCTGATAAATCTACTAGCTACTACGTGCATAACTAATATAATAATAGGTTGGGCAAAAAGTTTCTTCGCATTTTAGATGTTTTTTTTTTACATTTAACTAAAGTATGCAGGTGCCATCATAGAGTACATTATTATGGGTGCCATTTTGTTCGATAACTTTTTGCCATCTTGTAGGTAGGGAGGGATCCCATGCTATAAAAATTTTGGGACTTGTGAAAAACCGCTTTGTTAGTCCTCTCGTGATGTTAACCTGACACTGTCTCAATAATTCTGAAGAGACCGAAACAGGTAGAAATTTGAAGGTGCAAGGTCAGGAATATACGGCGGATGCATTAACACCTTCCAGCCAAACTCTCTTAATTTTTGCTGAGTGGCTAAAGATGTGTGAGGTCTAGCGTTATCATTATGAAAAGCCTTCTATTGATTAATTCCGCTTTGTCTCAACTTCTTGCTTTAATCTCATCAGTTGTTCGCAGTAGATTTCAGAATCGATGATGGCGGTAACAGCTCATCTCATAATGAATAATGCCTCTCCAATCCCACCATACACATCACCTTTTCGCCACAATCTGTGAAGCCTGACCGGCGGGCTGATTATCTAATTAGAAACCACCTAGCGACCGGTTGCAGTTCACAGATGATAGTGATCCATTGCTACTTCTTTTTGGATTTAAAAAAAAACATACCAAAGAAAAGTAGCAATGTATGTGGAATGAAACCGGTCGCTAAATAGTTTCTTTTTAGATAATCAGGGTGCGGCTATTAACCACGACCTTTTTCGCACGTTCTTGTCGTACCTACGTGATCCACTTTTCATCACCTACCTATCAGCTTTTTCAAAAATGGTTCGATTTCTGCATCGACACTTCTAGGTAAGTACCCTATTCAAAGAATATCCTGCCTATTCAAAGAAAATAACGGTAGGTAGGGTATTATAGGTAGAGTAGGCCTTATTTCATTTTAATAATACATCTATGTACCTAGGTAAGTACCTACTTTGTATATTCACTTCTCAAGCTTACGCGCTCACTAGACATGAAATAAAACAATTTTTAACGGATACTAGCGCGGTTTTATTGAAAACGTCGGGAAAACCAAAAATCAAACCAAATACCAACTAATTACCAAAGTGCTTTCAATAAAACCTACTTTGTATGTTTATTGGCTGTCCAATTTTCAAAGCTTCATTCATAATTGTTGTTCTTGACCTCACTACAGAAATTATTTATGGATTTATATATGTAGAGCGGATATTGATGCCTTTGTGTTTGCTTCGTTGTCTGGTAACCACATCGATTTTGCCATTGCTGCTTTGTCAACGAATCGGGGAAGAGCATTGTATGCTCTGGATTAAAATAAAATGTTTGAACATGTTTGACAAAGTTTGTGTTGATTTATGAGTTGATCCAGCTTTACCTGTGAAAATAGGTTTTAAGAAGTTTTGCGAGAATGGCGGCAATTTTACCTGCTGGTTTAAGGAATGGAGTGAGTCTTTGTTTATTTTTTTGCCTTTTATTTCCTGGTTCAGGGATAGGTTTCACCTACCTTATAGTAAGTACTCTAAGAGAGCCCCCTCTTCTCTTCTGTATCCCCAAAATTCTCACACTGAACCACTGAACGAAACACTTTGGGTACAAAGTGCGGGTATTAGCAAGTTTTAGGTAATAGAATACTATTTGAAATGCAAAAACTATTTAACGAACTGCTTTGACTTGACGTGACTTATCTATCGATACTTAAAACCTTACTTAAAACTGTGGCAATTATTATTGTTCTTAAAGCTAATCGTAGTTGACTATTTTTACCGACTTCAAAAGGAGGGAGGTACTCAATTCGACCCGTTTTTTTTTTTTGTTTTTTTTTTTTGTTTTTTGTATGTACACCGATTACTCGAAGACGGCTGGACCGATTGAAATGATTCAAACGTTATTACATTAGGTAAACTCCCAAGTTGGTCCCATTTTTTAAAATTTTGAAATCGGTTCAGTACTTTTCAAGTAATCTTGAAAAAAGCACGAAAATAGTATGATTTTGTGTGAACTACCTCGATGATCAGTCGTATAACTTCTTTGTTTATGAACTGAATAAGATAATTATTTTTTTGTTGGAAAAGGGATATCTTAAGTGTAGTTCTTTAACCGACTTAAAAAAGGAGGTTCTCAGTTTGACCCGCATGTATGTATGTTTCTCCGCGATTAACTCATGTTGGCTGAGCCGATTTTAATTTCTACCTAAATAATATACCTACACTACCTAATACAAAAGGTACCTACACTAAAAATAAAAAAATAAAAAATTGTTTAAAAACCAAAAAACCGACTTCAAAAAACCTACCTCTAAAAAGCAAGAAATAATATTCGTAATAATAAAACACGTCTATTGAAGTCGGGTGGGGCTTTTAGAATAAAAAAAAAAGGGATTTGTACCCCAGTCCCACCCGACTTCAATAGACGTGTTTTATTATTACGAATATTATTTCTTGCTTTTTAGAGGTAGGTTTTTTGAAGTCGGTTTTTTGGTTTTTAAACAATTTTTATTAGGTACTAATAGTCTTTCTTAAACTAGGTAGATAGGTAGGTATAATTAATTGAACCTGCAATAATTCCCACGAGAGTTTTAAAAGGAGACGTGGTGTTTTTGGTATCAGTTTGGCGTCTTACTTAAAACTATAAGCCTTTCTGTTAATTAGCACTTTTCGGAGGTTTTCATAGTAAGGAGAGAACAATTGTATAATTCTCGTAGACATATCTTGATCATGAACATAGAGCAAGGTCCATGCCACTAGGAAACCCGTTTTTTTTTCAAATGAAAGAACAATTTAAGAAAAAGAAATTTATTTGCAGACTTTTCCTACTAAGAATTTTGATGCTAAGTTCCCCAAATTTTTTTTCTGGATCGTTTAGGCAGTTCTTCATTTCTAAACGCTAAAATTTCAAATCAAATAAATTCATTTATGGCGGGTCGCCATTGTTCTTTTTGTACCCACCTAATGTAAAATATAAACCTGCAGATAATTATAAAACTTACTAATTAAATAGCAGTCTCAAAACAAACAAAGGTATTGCTGCGTACGTGATGATTGTATACTTATTGTTTCGACGTTTTGTTCCGGCCTTGTGTAAAGGAAACATTCTAAGTACTGCCTTCCTCCCTGATTTTCCATCAAATAGTTCCACTGTGTTCGTTAGCTTGAGAACATCTGTGCATTAAAAATAATAAAGAAGTTAGTGACTGTGTAAGTAGTGATGGCTGACAAACAGAAGAGTTTTGTTGAGAACGATAGTGAAACTCCGACGGTGACCGTGGAAGAGATTGAGGTAGCACAAAACGCTTCGACAGATGTCGCCGGAGATAAAGTAAATATTATTGTGTAGATAAAGTTCTAGTTAACATGACCATCTTTAACTTTACCCCAAGAGCATTGATGGTAAAACGGTATTATAAAATAAAAAAACCGTCCAAGTGCGAGTCGGACTAGCGCACGAAGGGTTCCGTACCAAAAAACGGCAAAAAAAATACGTTTGTTGTATGGGAGCCCCCCTTAAATATTAATTTTATTCTGTTTTTAGTATTTATTGTTATAGCAGCAACAGAAATACATCATCTGTGAAAATTTCAACTTTCTAGCTATCACGGTTCATGAGATACAGCCTGGTGACAGACAGACAGACAGACGGACAGCGGAGTCTTAGTAATAGGGTCCTGTTTTTACCCTTTGGGTACGAAACCCTAATAAAAAATGAAATATTTATACTTACAGAGTTATTTGTAACATCAACAACCTCGCCGGAGTAGATTATACTAACATTATAAACAACAACGTTTGTTCTACGACTTTTCCGAAATAAGACAAAAAGAATTCGACTTTCCCTACAAATACTTATCAGAACAGATGCAGCTGCATAAGATCGAGTTTTGTATGAAAAGCGGATATTTTTTTTTGTCTTTTTGAAAAGTCGTAGAACAAATGTTGTTGTTTATGATCTTAGTCTTGTTAGTAATCAAGTTCTGCGAGGTTGTTGGTATTTTACAGTGTCACTGATAACGCAGTCATAATTAGGTATACTTATTTCATTTTATTGACCGAGCGAGCGCGAAGCGTCTCTGCTTCAGCTTAGGCAAAAATTCTTTCGTACCTGTCCTTCCTTCCGGCGGCTGTCCGTTTTTAGGTACCTATATAGAATTTTTCAGACGAGCCAGTTTTTCGAAATGGCATAAAAAAATACATTTTTCTGTTGAAAAATGTCTTTTCGATAAATTTAGAAAAAATATCAAAATGTAACAAGACTTTTTTGTAAATTAACACGTTAATCTAGGCGTCACGCAGATGTGGCCAACACTTTAACGTGTTTTATTTTTATGTTTTTTATTTTTTTGTGTAAATTTACAAACGACATTACTAAATAATATGTCTTTGGTTGATTCGTCCAAGATCTTAGCTAACACGAGGCTAACACGTAGTTGGATATTATCTTATTACAGGTGGAGCCGTAGCATTAGCGGTCCAAAGTAAATTTTGATTTTTTATTTTTAGAAGACTAAAAAACATCAATCAAAACATTTTTGGCCAATATTCGAAGTTTGAAAATAAATATGGTTGTGACTTTGTGACAGAACCTAGGTCTACGTATATTATTTGCACAATATAGATACTTATGTATTTATTTAGTTGAAAAAACTAATATCTATTCTGTTATTTGTTTTAAAAAAAATACAGTTGAGCTATACTAAGATTTTCGTTGGACGATTTACTTAATTTTGTGCGTTCAGCGTAGCACGAACAGCTTTCGAGAAAAAAACGCACATAAAAGTACTATGGGAAATCTCACTTCATTTTTCGGCGGTAGATGGCGCTGTACAAATTTCCCATACAAAATTACTTTATCAAACTATTTACGCGCGTTTTTTTTTATCTATCTATCAAGAAAAAAACGCAAAAAATTATAAAAAAATTGTAAAAAAAAATTGTACATCTGTTCGTGCTATACGGCTTGCTATACAGGCACTGAACACAAATGTCACGAAACGGAATGAACGTCATCCGATTATAATTAGTTTTTTAGTAAGCCCTGACTAACTTTAAGTAGCTGTGTATGTGCCGGCTTAGAATAGCACTACCCCCTCACATCCCGTGGGTGTCGTAAAAGGCGACTAAGGGAACACAGCCATCAGGAGACGGGCAGCAGCGTCTCCAAGAACCTTGGCCTACTACGATCGCCAATCCGCCTGCCAAGCGTGGTGATTATGGCAAACCCCCTCATGTATGATGGACACACAAATAAATCGGCCCCCAGTCCCCGGTAGCCCAGCTATTCCTAGTTTTTTGGGGGAGGCCTATACCCAGCAGTAGGTGTCGTGCGGCTGATATGATGACTAACTTTAGCCTGATTTGACAGATGAAAGGCCTAGACGCCAACCGGTATGCGACGAAGAAGACGGTGGCGCAGGGCATGCTGGACATCGCGCTGCTTACCTCCAACGCGTCCCAGCTCAAGTACGTGCTGCAGGTGGGGCCCAAGCATGAGTTCTACACGCTGCTGGTGGTGCTCATATCCATCTCTATAGTGCTGCAAGTGAGTCTCGCTCTGCCCCCATAGCATGACCACCGAAACGCGATATGATGTTGCGATTTATCACGTTTGACTGTCAAAAGACAATGAAATTTGATAGTTGAGTGCTGATAAAACGCTATATCACGCGATATGCCTATATCGTGTTTCGGTGGTCATGCTAGAGGGGCATGGAATAGAATTCGTATGAATAGGTACCAAATATTACAATAAAAAAGAAAATACGAGTTTTCGCCTAATTTCGATTTTATATTAGGTATGGAATTTGACTCGCTCACCAATTACGATCCAATGTGAAATAAAAGACTCAAAATAGTGCGCTTCAAAATGGGTGCGCTTCGAGGAATACCTCAGATTTGTTGTGTGCGCTACGACGTAGCAACGATTGCTACGACACATTGGGCCCTATTTTTGAATCGCTCGGCTGGCGTCGAGCGCTCTTTTCTACTGATTTTCGCTCGACATCTCATACATTTGAGTCAAATGTCGAACGAAAATCAGTCGAAAAGAGCGCTCGACGCCAGCCGAGCGATTCAAAAATAGGGCCCATGAACGAGTCTGTTGTAGGCGCGCAGAGTCTGATTTTAATTTATTCTGTACCTATAAAGTGATGCAAACGGTAGACCCACTGACAATATCCAACTAAGAGAGCGAACTTCTTTATTTAAATAACGATTTCGGTAAAATTTGCTACTAATCAATTCCATTCCATTCAAATTTTCTTTACCAAGGCCATAGAGAAGGAGTCTTGTTTAACATCGGTTCTGGTGTCTGGTGTACCAAGTGTCGGAGTTGTCTGTGGCTAGGTGGCGATGGGCATGGTGATGCTGTCGCTGAACCTGCTGCACGACTGCCGGTTCCACCTGCCGCGGTGGCGCGGCTCGGCGCTCGGCGTCAACTACGTAACCACGTGTGCTGCCTTCATCGTCACCACGCTTAACGTGCTGGTGGCCGCCTTCGACTCGTCGCTCGCTTCATACATGGAACTTGACTATGTGTAGATTAGTATTATCAACTACGCGACCACGCCACGTGCGCTGCCTTCGTCGTCACAAGCTTGACGTGGGTAGCCGCCTTCGACTCGTCGTTCGCTTCATATATGGAACTTGACTATGTGTAGATTAGTATTATCAACTACGCGACCACGCCACGTGCGCTGCCTTCGTCGTCACAAGCTTGACGTGGGTAGCCGCCTTCGACTCGTCGTTCGCTTCATATATGGAACTTGACTATGTGTAGATTAGTATTATTAACTACGTGACCACGTCCGTCGTCACAACGCTCAACATGCTGACATGCTGGCCGCCTTCAACTCCTCGCAGGCTTCATACTTTGAACTTGATTACCTATGTGTAGGTAGGCGTCTAAATACAATGTAGATGCTAGTACTTATGCCTGGAACTTGACTATACCTACATACCTAGATACAGTGATAATCCCACCACCTCCATCCTTCAAGGACGGTCGTTACCATCGATATATATATTAATATAGATTCGACAAATATACGGTACAAATTGTCGCAGCGATCGCAAAGATGGCGGCCAGTGCGAGCGTGAGTTGTCAAAGAAAAAGTAGCATGCACACAGATGCGACACATTCTTCATAATGATTATGATATACCTACATAGTAATTATTGCATAATATTATAGGAAAAACGCAATTTAATTAGATATATAGGTGTATGTTAATACTTACTCGAAAACAAGAAAGGAGGATGGGCATTTAGTACCCGCCCTAATAACAATCATTAAGTGTCGTTGAATAGATTTTTTTATTAGGAAAAATATTACTATGACAACTTGGAAAAATATTTATATAATATAAAAATATTAATATTAATAATATTAATAATAAAAAATAATAATATAATAAATATTAATATAGGTATATGTGTTCCTTTGTCATGTATTAATTTATTTTTATATATGTTTGTATTCGCTTATTCTGTTGTATTAGGCTAAGCCTGTAATAATAGATATAAGCTTGGAATTAATAAATAATAAATAAATAATAAAAATTTACTAACCCAGATCCTCGTCAGGAAACCGCGGGGGTGACAATTAAAACTCATTAAGTAACGAAAATAAACAATGGAGTAATTAACATTTTTAAAGTTTGTTGATGTTGACGTCCATATTCATTTGTTTTTTTGTTATGATTAATTCTTAATATTCTACATTCTGGAACTATAAACCAATTTTATAGAAATATCGTTTTATTTAGGAATTATTCATTAAAACGTTCTTAGTGAGTGAGTACAAAAAGAAACAAAAGTTAATTTTACCTCTCGAGTGGCAGGAAAATTTCACTAAGTGAACTTTACCTGCCGAGTTCAACAAATACTTTTGGATTTAGTGACTTTTGCTTCTTGGAATTCCGTAAAGTAATGCACATATGCAAATGATGACCTTTTCCCGGGAAAGTTGTTGATATTTTAATGCACTTAGTGTAAAAATATCGTTTTTCTAATTTTTGTAATTAGTGAGTTTTATTTGTCATCCCACGAACTAATATACTCTGATGGATCTGCTGCTTATAATTATGACTCTATCATAACACGAAGTGAAATAAAAACGTACTAATGAATTCGAAATACAAAACCACATCGGACCAGCCGTCACAGCGCCTACCCAAATGGTAGTCAACGGCCTTAACCACCGACGACGCTAAAATTGATTTATTAATGTATATATTATAGGTACCTACAGTCTAAAAAAGCCAAATTAAGCGTTTCTCAAACAAAAAATGTTTTGAACATTTTTTTGTTTGAGAAATGCTTAATTCGCTTTTAAAACAAAATATGTATTGTTTTTTTAGGGTTCCGTACCCAAAGGGTAAAAACGGAACCCTATAACTAAGACTCCGCTGTCTAAATGTCACTAGGCTGTATCTTATGAACCGTGATAGCTAGACAGTTGAAATTTTTACAAATTATGTATTTCTCTTGCCGCTATAACAACAAATACTAAAAACAAAATAAAATAAATATTTAATTTGGGCTCCCATACAATAAACGTGATTTTTTGTCGTTTTTGGTACGGAACCCTTCGTGTGCAAGTCCGACTCGCACTTGGCCGGTTTTTTCTAAACTGCCGAGTCAGATTGTTATGCCACTTTGCACAAGGGTGTAGTTGAAGTATCCCTACAGAAATACAACAACAGTGTCGCTACGCTATTGGTTCATAGACCTCTTCCCATAGAAATTTGCCAACTCTCCTTTCTCATAGACAATTACTGTATCGAGCTTCAAGCACTTAGGCGCGTTTTTGTTTTTAGAGATAGATATTCGTGTTCGGGATACACATTCGAACTCGCTATTTGCCCCGCCTGCCTCGCTACTCGAGCGGATGTGTAATTGTGGCAATGGTGCACACTTGTTCTGTGTACAGATGTGCCTCGACATCAAAATACAGCAGGGATTTAAGATTAATAATAATTTATTTTTCTTTTCTGACTGACAAGTCCTGCACATTTTCGACTGACAGCGTAAGTACACGGGCGGCGGGGCGGTAGTGTCGTCCTACATCAAGGGCGGTTCTTAGCGGTATAGAATCATATACTTATAATGTAAAACTGTGCTATTAGTTCACCTATCCTAGTTTAGTACCTACGTATACAATATGTATGGTTCACTTTTCATAATCTATGATTTTCATACAAAATGTCGGGTCAGTAGAAATAATGTATAAAAAATCGTTTTGATTGGTTTATGTTAATGTTTTGTTTGTTTACCGATGATAAGTCACACCATTATCTTTTTCCTTTGCAGTGGATCGATTTTTGTGCGAATTTAACTCGCAGAACGGCATTTTTGTAGCAACAATTACACCGTGTTATCGCGGTGAGCGTCGGCGAGTGACTAAATGAGTTGAGGCCAGTTGGCCTCAACGCGTGGCGCAAAAATCGGGGCCGCTATGTCGAATCTATAGTTACATATCGATGGTCGTTACATACGTTTAGGTCACCGAGCTTGTGCTCTTATCTGTTATGTTTACTGTTTTGTCACGTTTTGTATGAGTGTGAGAGTGATAGGTAATCACACTTTGTAACTTTGTACACAAATAATACAAACCGAATAAAAAAAAACTCGGACTCTAAGTTCAGCCCCCTATTCTTAAGGCCAACTTTTTAGGTTTGGACTTAACAAACATTTAAGGGTCCATAATAGGAAAACATGGTGTGGGAAGTGGGAAGTCTCTTCTTTTATATGTATAGAAAACATAAAGTTGTAGTCACACAAAAAAAACACATGACAAGCTAAAGAGTTTCTCTAGTTGCTACAAATATAAAATTGCGTATAAACCTCACTGATGATTGTAAAAAAATTACCAAAAGTATTATTATAAAATTCATCTTTTTGGCGTAAATAATAGTGGAAACGTATTAAATTCTACATCAAAATACACTTTAAGTACCTAAGTAGGTACCTAACTGTAAAGTTGCTTCAATTACCTTTATACCTACAAGAAAGATAATTGTGATAAAGATAATGATGAAAATCAAATCATCAATCAAACATCGAAAAAGTGCAAAAGTGAGGCTATTTTCCTTACTCTTTACATGTAAAGAAAAAGTCAGAGACAAATATTCCAGCGTAACCGCATGCTAACTTAAGTTAGCATAAGCGTTCAAACGAATAGAATGTTGGCCATTAGAATAGGGAGGATAGAACAATCTTCAAGGGCGTCGCCATCCCATGGCCCAGGGAGGCGGGGCAAGTTAATATTAAAGAGGATTTTTTTATAGTAAATGGGGTTTGCTCTTGACCCCAGTCTACCCCAAAAGCAAAGACAGGGTCTACGATGGAGCGAGCTTGCCCAGAATGAGAGCAAGTGCGGTCCGAGGGGGGGGGGGGTCACAGGGGACATGACCCCCCCCCCAAAATCGTACACGTCACATAGAAAAAGCTTCTAAAAATTTAAAGAAAAGCAATTATTATTATGAGTGACCCCCCCCCAAATTTTCTGGCTGCGACCGCGCCTGAATGAGAGAGAAGAGAGATGAGAAAAATATGAATTGTATGTAGTAAAACAGTAAAAGTCTCAGACCAAATAAAAAAGTCTGAGGTAAAAGTCAAGAGCGCCTAGTGAATTTATTCAAGTTTTGAGATGGGTCGGGAATCGGGATTTCAAATCAATGTTGGTTATTTTGCTGTTGGCTAAATTTTTTAACCTCTGGGACGGGGGGGGGGGGGCAGTTCCCCCCGTGCCTACCCTTGGCGACGCCCTTGACAATCTTATCCTTGTTTTAGCTTCTGGTCGGGCTGATGTTCGTCGTTATCGGCGGATTGGACTTGAATGACCACGCCGACCAGCCTTCAGCGCTCATCCTCAATGACGTCATCGTCATCTTCATCTTCGTTATATCCGTCATCAATATTGTTATATCCGCTTTCGGAATAGAATACTCAAATAACCCCTTGATATTAGAACGTCTCCAATACATCAACAATGAGTATTTAAAAAAAGGAAATTTAACAGTAGTTTAGGATTTAACGGTTGTTAATTAGTACCTACTTAAACTTGATAACTTCTACTTCGAAGTACCTAAGCTCAATAAAAGTCAATTATACCTCAAATTAATTTAAATGGCATGCAATAGTTAGCAGCTCCAGTGTTGTGTAACAATCCGTTTTGCTAATTAACGAATGCTGCCTTGACTTGATTTCTTGCGTTCTATGTAGGTAGTTTCTTGGACGTTTCTTGGTATCAAACAAGTGCTTTCATTTCACACAAAGTTATCATAGACAATAATTTAACTTTTACTTGATGCAGGCGAGCGCGGGAATCCTGGCGATAGTAATGACCTCTTTGGACGTAGAGAAAAGTGAAAGACAAAGGAAGATCTCGTACTGGCTGTACCACGCGACCATTGGTATGATGACCGGAGTGGTTTTCTGTGACGTCATCAAAATGACCTTTGGCTTGGATCCCGCGCTCTCCCTGAAGGACGCACTAGGAAACGGGACATCGAATTTTTACGATTGGTTCTATAAAGTCAAACAATAATCAAGATGATTTTAAGATACCATTTCGAATGCCTAAAGTGCCATGTATTAGTCATAAAGTAGCTAGATTTTATAATCGTAATTAATTACTAAAGTATGTGTGTGTGTAACCCCAGACTCAATAAAAAAGGTGTGTAACAACAAAGTTAAACATAGCCACTTACCGTTAGGTAGGTATTGTTTCTTTTTCCCCTTTAAGTTTGTACTGTGACTGATCCTTTGTGCTTTGTTCTAATTTTGCTTTTATTTTCAGTTGTGACACTGTCCTTGTTTTTATTATGTTCATTTGTTTTATTCCCTTTATTTATTTGTTGTTTTTGTCACCCTAGCCAGGTGGTATCAGCAATATTAAACAAAGTTACCAGTAAGTTATTATTTCTTTTCCACTTAAAACAAAGCAAAGACAGTCACAAAACCAACCTGTGACTGTCTTTGCTTTGTTTTAATTTTGTTTTTATTTTCAGTTGTGTGACCCTGTCTTTGTTTTTGTTTTATTTCTTTTATTTTATTTTTGTTTTTTTTTCACCCTAGGTGGTATCAGCCATAGTGGCCGCAGTGTTGGGCACCATTTTTAACATAAACCGACTCCCTGACTGCCGAAGGGCTGAAATCCTCAACGACACAAGTCTCGTTTTTAAAATTGTGAGCATCAGCGTCAATATTGTTATAAGTGTCCTTAGTTCTATAGAAATTGATAGCTTTAATATCGTAAGACTTTAATTTGGTTATTGTTTACTTGTGATTTTGTTCATCTCGAATACCTATCTACCTTTACTTATTTATCAAACTCTGCCAAGGTATATTAGTTAGCATTTCTTGTGTTTTTTTTAAAAGTAGGTATTATCTATCTAACTTTTGTCTTAAACATCCTTTCTCTTCACCCTGTATAATAATATGTCCATTAAATCATTTGTACCTAATCATAACCATTTAGGCTGTATTATAATTATAACCATAGTCTGTGTTATAATTATAACTAAGTAGAGATAGACAGTAATTTTTTAACAAAATATTGTATCTATAATGAACCTAGATTTTTAAGTCTCATTGCTAAATTACAATATTATATTAATAATACTCGATACACCTACCAAATGATAATAATAATGTAATGTAATACTATCTATTTTGGCCACTTAAGCCCTCAAGTGGCGCACTCATTTTAATATTAAATTGATTGCTCGCTAGAATAGTAGCACAGAATAGATATAAGTACTTCCGATAGTAGGTAATATATAATAATAGTAGTTTAAAATAGTAGTACTTAGTAGTAGTATTTTACCTACTATTACTTACTTACTATTACGTTGTAGTCAACGAACTATATATTATAATAAATAAATAATAAATAAAATTCTTTATTTCAAAATTGATTACATGTAGGATTCTTAAAACTAAAATTCCACACTAGGCTTAGCCTGTATCGTGGTAATCTTATATGAATTATCCGGTCTAGATGTAGCGGTATACCTACAGCAACATTGACTATAAAATTTTAATGAAAAGAGTAATAAATTTCTTAATTAATTTAAAAATATGACAATTGTTTACTATATATTACTGATGTCATTGTTTGTCAATAAACTATAGAACCTTATAGTTTCAATCTGTGCATGTGAATTTTCGATACATTATGTACTGTACACTTAGCGCCGCGAGCAATTTAATAAAAATTAGGGTGCCACTTTTAGAGATATAGGGCCCTTAATAAAAATATGTAGCATAAGTGTATGGAACCTAGTACAGTCTTTTAGTTTCAACCAAAAATAATTTAGTTAGCTGCCAGGATAACTTGGATGATTCACAAATCGTCCATCAGTCGACGCACTAGCACCAACTTAGCGTACTGCTAGCGCAATATAACTTGACCCAATTTTTGACTCATTGTCTATGGTTTGGTTCAAGTTATGTTGAGCGAGTTTTACCTACATTTATAATGCGATTTAATTTACATGCCTACTTGATAGTGATCCGCTGCAACTTAATTCGAGAATGTATGGCAAAGAGAAAAAACACTAAAATACATCATTTTGTACCGCGAACGCTCTAAAATAGCCACTTCAACTGTTGTACATTGTTAAATTAATCGCATTGTTTATGGGTTCAAATAACTGTAGCCTTAGAGCAACGCGGCTTCGTTCCAGACGGAAGCCGCGGTGCTCTAGTCTAAGCTGTAGCATGTGAGCTTACACATTATACAACACAAATTAAATATGAAGTAAGTAAGGAAGTAAGTAAAGCTCTTAATAAATCATTGATAATAAAATCATGTCTATTATTTACTTCATGACGATTCGCACGAATTCACCTGGGCCCTATATAATCATTATCAATCGATTTGAAAATAGAATAAACTACTCATAGCTACACCGCAATGTAAACGAAATTGTCGAACCAATTTACAAATTGTCATTAAATAGGGCCCTGATTTTATTTTAAAGAGCATCGGTCACACAACAGAGTAATATTTAAAAAATCCACTCTATGGCAATCGATGACACAGCGATTAGCCTGCTGGAATACACCTCAACAGTCACTGTCAGACGACTCTGTGGTCGTACTCTGTTGAATATTTCAGTGATAGATTGTTTCAGTTACATTAAAATGCGGGTGCATCGCATTCCAATGCTGCTTGGAGCATTTGGCACCAAGTATATCAAGACAGTTTACTTGGTAAGTAAGTTCTGCCGAGGTAGCCACCACTACAGTAAAAGTCTCGGCTTCACACAACCAAGATCGCGCCTATTTCAATTATCCCACATATTGTTTAGTTGCGTAGACACTTTGTTGCAATCAACTTTGACAGAAATCGCAGTGACATTGCTGCTTTAGTACGAACCAATGTGACAACTATCTTACTTAAAGCAGCAATGCAACTGCGATTTCAATCGAGAATTGTTAGCAACAGCTTTACGTAATTCGGGGTCCGTTTTGGTTAGTATACGAACCAATACATAGATGGCGCTGAAAAAATATCGTTCATAAAACATCGTTATTAAAAAACGATTTTTCATCGATGTTAACAGTTTCAAGATCGATGTTAAAACTTTGATATTTATGAACGATACATCGATGTTTTAAAACATCGATGTATCGTTTGCATCCCTACATCTGTCAAACAGCTGGCTGACAGACGTCAAAAGACGTCAGCGAAACTTGTTTATTTAATTAATTTTCCATGATTTGCAATTGCAATCAATAATAAAAGCATGCGCTATCCTACTGTCCTCAATATTTAATTTAAAATACATAGTAACTGTCGAATAAAGTGCAATTAATTTTTAGTAGTGTCATACCCCATACCTACACTACAAGCGAAGCGTTCGTGTCACACAGGGCTCGACAAAAAGTTGGACTGTTGGAGTGAGAGTCGAGTCGAGGTTACCGCATTTACCGCTGCGAGATAACGAGTTTGCATTTTGTTGCCCCCGATTTAAGATTGTTCACTGTTCAGTCAGTTGGTTCTTAAAGCCGGTGGTAGAAAGACGTTAAAATGGCAAGCGGAAAGATAGTCGTTTACGGTGGGCGTGGGGCGCTCGGCGCTGCTTGCGTGAACCACTTCAAATCTGCCAACTGGTGGGTCGCTAATGTGGACCTCAACCCGAATGAGAGTGCGGATTGCAACATCACCGTGCCTAAGGACGCTTCGTGGGTCGAACAGGAAGAATTCGTGGTCAACGAGCTTGGTGCCGCGTTGCAAGGTCAGAAAGTGAATGCTGTTATATGCGTTGCCGGCGGCTGGGCAGGTGGAAACGCCGCCAAAGACCTCAGCAAGCAAACAGAGCTAATGTTGCGGCAGTCCGTCTGGAGTTCCACTATTGCCACCACTCTCGCTGCTAAATACTTAACTCCAGGAGGTCTGCTTGCTCTAACTGGAGCTAAGGCTGCCTTAGAGGGTACTCCTGGCATGATAGGATACGGTCTCGCCAAAGCTGCTGTGCACCAACTCACGAAATCTTTAGGCGCCAAGGACTCTGGGCTTCCCGAAAACTCACTGGCTGTAGCCATACTTCCAGTCACGTTAGATACAGAGATGAACAGAAAATGGATGCCTAAAGCTGACTTCGGCTCTTGGACACCGTTGAGCTTTGTGGCTCAATTATTTGACAAGTGGATCAAAGGAGACGAGCGACCGCCAAGCGGCAGCTTAGTTGCTCTTGTCACAAAGGACAATGTAACAGATCTGATTGTACAGTAATTAAAAAAAAATCTTGCCACATAAGGATAAATTGTAGAGAGCATTTTTGTGACAATAATAAGAATGTAACACAATAATAAATGTGTAGAAAAATAGAAGCATTTATGAATGTGCTAATATGCTTTTAATGTTTTAAGTTATTAAGTGTATTTATCAGATAATAAGGGAACAAATCTCATTAAGTGTAGTAGTTGTGAATGTATAATGAATATAAATATGTGATTCAAAAATGAATGTTCAATGTGATATACTCTATGAAAATGTTGAAATATATTATTATACTAAATGTTGTCTGAGGTCAACAATATTTTTTATTAAAACCTTTTTCTTGACACTGATAACAAGGTCAACCAAACACAGAAATAGATTAAGTTATAGATAGTGTAGTAAAATATTAAGTATGATGCAATTTTTGTTAGGTAGGTACTTGATATAATATTTTTTTATGAACTAATTCCGTTAATTAAATACTTTAATTAAATAATATTTATTGAAATTTGAAGCAACTTGTCCGGTCCTATATTTTGTTTTCCATTTTTAATACTACAACTACTTAATATTTGTATGTGCCTGTGATACAACTACCAAAATTAAATACCTTAGGGTGAGTACTTATTACAGTGCGGTTTCATTGGTTATTTCCTATGCGGTTATATTGGTTTTCCGAAAATACATTCAATTTTGAACTGAATCCATCAGTATAAGATTACAATGACAGTACTGCCAACATAACATCATAAGAAGTATCCGATGAAACGTATTTTATACATTCTGTGCCTTAGGCCTACTTAGTCTAGAATGCCTGATTGATTAGGTAGCTAAATTGGTGAGAATGTTCCAGGAAAATATAAAAAAGGGGATTTGACCAAATCCCCACAGACGTTAAAATGATAATTAGATTTTTACCTTACAAAATGAAATAATTTAATGAAATCCCTGAACTACTTTACTTTATTAAAATTACAATTTTTTTTTTATTTTTATTAATATAGGTATTATTAATATTTTTACTAGAGATGCGCCGAATGTTCGGCCGAATATTCGTATTCGGCAAATTCGGCATATTTTTTCATGTTCGTATTCGGCCGAATATTCGGTTGATTTGCCGAATAATTACCGAATGTTTAAATTGTACCAATAATACCAATTATTTATTGACAAAATAAAAAAGATTAAGAGTATTCTCTAGCAAACGGTCTCCATACAAACGGCGATAACGTTTCCCACCCTCTCTAAACCTTAACCTACAGCAACAGATTATATAATCCTACAGCAATGAATTTTCGGTATGTCTTTGAAATGCCTAAAAACTAGGGCTGTATGTTTTGATTTTTTAAATATTGTAGATTTGAAAATATTGGCACTTTTTTGTTTTGTATGAAATCACTAAAATGCAAATAAGTATTTCAAAATCTTTGATAGATATTCAAAACACCAAAACGTACAGGCTACAGCCCTCTTGTTTTTAGGCATTTCAAAAACATGCCTATTTTTTTTAAACAATAAAAACTGCTATCTTTATAAACCACCACTAGTATTAAAATGTATAATCAAATTGTTTTTTTTTAATAAATGTCAATGTATGCCTTATCTTTAAAGACTTTCATCAATGTAATAATAAATTTCAAAGTATGCAGTTCCGAACTGCAATTATTTGTAACCGAAAGAGCGGTACATCGACTGAGCGAACCGTGCTAGAGAAGGAGTTGCTGTGTGGCAAACGCCCGCCCGACACGTGTAAAACCTGTTTACTGCGCAGAATTGAACCGAATGATTCGGCCGAATATTCGGTTCGGTACATTTTGGACCGAATATTCGGCCGAACATTCGTATTCGGTTAAACCTACATTCGGCGCATCACTAATTTTTACATTACAAAAATGGACATATTTCTAATGGGTAATTAAGTATTTTAAAGGAATACTAGATAAATTCAAGAGAACCAAACATTTTCTTTTCTTTTATACAAAAATGTTTTTTTGTTCAAGCAAGTTGTGGATTGTGGCACCTTAAAGAAAATTATTTGTTTACAGGCATAGGTTAAGTACCTATTTGTTTTGACTGCACTTTGGATTTGTCACAGGAACACTTTTGTACCCTTGCCCGCCAAATAACGATAATTTAGCTGCAATTTCACGAAAGCTTAACTGAAAAATTTCTAAGCTATTTGAAGGTCATTTCTAGGAATCCAAAAAGTGGCGTTCAAGTCTTGATTTGTTTATTTTTAACGTTTTACTAAAGCAGTTCAAGGATTTGATCAAATCACATTATTTCATAGGAAAAATGTTAAAATTAAATCGTAATTTAAACATAATATGTTATGCCGGGATTTGGTCATATCCCATTGAAATCGCGAAAAAAATTCTGCTGTTACATAGAAAATTCATCCATTTCTATGGAACAGCTGATTTTTTTTTTCGCTATTTCAATGTTGATACCATAGTAAAAGTTGTTTGTATGCATGAGTACATTGACCCCATTTGTGCACTATTTAAGAAGGACCAATAATAAGGTGCAAAATTAGTTCCATTTCCTACCGAGTCTCATCTTTCGTTGACCAAACTCTAGCTTATCTTTGAATTATCTATGTATTTACATATTTATTGAACAGTCTTGATCTTGATTTGTTTATTTTTAACGTTTTACTAAAGCAGTTCAAGGATTTGATCAAATCACATTATTTCATAGGAAAAATGTTAAAATTAAATCGTAATTTAAACAATATGTTATGCCGGGATTTGGTCATATCCCTTAGGGATTTGATCAAATGCATGTTTTTATCATTTCCCTGCGACATAATTATACATAAAAGAGTAATAGAAGCCAATTATTATTTTTAGAATTTTAATCTGTCTGCTACGAACAAAGTCTGTCTGTATGTTTGTACGCTCATCGTGCAAAAACTATTGCACGAAATTAGATGCGGTTTTGCGGTTTTCACAGATTAAATTGTATTTCTGAAAGTTTAGCTCCATTGCACGTTTCATCTTGATATGATACGCCAATTATAAATTTTATTATAGAACAAAGTCTATACGGGCGAAGCCGCGGGCGGCCGCTAGTTACTAATAAAACTGCAGATTTTACCACGTTTAGTCATACCGTATACAGTAGAGAATTCAACTGTAAATTGTGAATTTTCTGAATCAATCTCCTACAAAACATACTTAAGTACCTACATAATATACCTAACAAAAATATATGTAGATTCGCTGTGTATGACGCATACTTAATTTGCGGTTCTTCGCCGTCAAATTTCCCGTAGCAGTATGTAGCTTCAGTTACCTACTAATTTTCCTTCCTCTAATGACGTCTTGCTTACGAAAAAATATTGAACTGGCTATCGGAAATACCCTTGAGTTAGGTATATGACGATCGGACTAATATGCGGGAATGCGGGTATATCGGCATTTTAAATAGGTACCTATTGAGCTAGCTTAACGTATATAATCAATGTTCGTAGTAGTATGACGGTCACAGCAATGGAAAACCTAAACCCCCCATAACATCAATCAAAATACTTAATAGCTTAGCTTGGAATATAGGTACATATATGCAGAGGATTATGAAAGAATTTAACTTTGCGTTAAATTTTGACCGATTTCTGGGTTTTTAGCACGCTCGCATCTAGCCTCCTCGCACGTTAGTAGAGCGACCGACCGACGTATTAATATGAAGTATGTAGCACCTTGTAATAAGATTTAAATCTTTGCATGTAATGTGTTAATAAATTAATTAGGAATTTATTTTTAAAAAAAAAGTAGGTTTAACCACAGATAATAGGTTACCTATACTGTTTAACTTCGTCCTTCATTTGTCACTGACTTAATTACTTATAAAATTCGAACTACAGAAGAGTTTTTGGCGGGATTTTGTCGAGTTCAGTTCGGTGACTATTTTAATTATTCGCAAATTGATTCATAGTGGATATTGTGTCTTAAAATTGGTGCAGTTTTGTGGTACAAGTGTCTACGCAACTGAACAATATGTGGGATAATGGAAATAGGCGCGATCTTGGTTGTGTGAAGCCGAGTCTTTTATTGTAGTGGTCGCTACCTCGGCAAAACTTACCGAGTAAACTGTCTTGATATACTTGCTGCCAAATGCTCCAAGCAGCATTGGAATGTGATGCACCCTCATTTTAATGTAAACTGAAACAATCTACTAGAAAATCTAGAAATAATGAACTATTCAAAACATGACACTGGCAAAAATTACTTCCAAGAGGAAAGTAGATTGCCATAACAAAAATAAGAAGAAGAAGAAGAACTACAGAAGGCCTGTGTAATCCAACTATTTTAATTATTTATTCTGTGATCTAACATCGATTTATTATAGGTGTTTACAAACTAGAATATTATGTGACATCTCCTTCAGAGAGATTATCCGTAATTGGAGCAACAGAATTACTTTTACTACTTATCTGTGAGTTTTTTGGAAAGTAAGTACCTATCAGGCAAACCGGTGCGAGAACAATCTAATGACATGGGCAAACTTCAATATCAACGAAGACAGCAGCGACTGGTCACTGGACAACAGCTTGATCTTCGGTTTGGCTTGGTGAAGTACGGTGATGCCAAACGACTCAACCACTGAATGGCGAAACTAAACCAAATAATGAAAAACAAACGAACAGACAAACAAACGAGAAAGCAACCTAATAAAAAAGTGTTAAAAAATACCCTAAAAATCATGATCCTAATCATATCCTAATCGTAACACTTTCCCTGTTAAATTAACGTTTTGGAGTTAAGTTATTGGAAACTGAACCATATAAGGTCCTTCTTCAATAGTGCACAAAATTTTAAGGGGTCAATGTGCTCATGCATACAAACAACTTTTACTATTGTGCCAACATTGAAATCGCGAAAAAAATCTGCTGTTCCATAGAAAATTCATCCATTTCTATGGAACAGCTGATTTTTTTTTTCGCGATTTCAATGTTGATACCATAGTAAAAGTTGTTTGTATGCATGAGTACATTGACCCCTTCTGTGCACTATTTAAGAAGGACCAATAATAAGGTGCAAAATTAGTTCCATTTCCTACCGAGTCTCATCTTTCGTTGACCAAACTCTAGCGTATCTTTGAATTATCTATGTATTTACATATTTATTGAACAGTAGGTAACTTAATTTAAGCTTAAGATATTTCTCGAATTTGCAGGCACATGTGTAACTACTTTTTTTTTTAAATTTATAAATTCAAATTGATTTGTAACTTTCAAGTTTTCCTATAAATAGAAAGAAAATGAAAAGTTTTCATGAATAACTGTTTCGCATTTCATCAGTGGCGGATACAGAAAAAAATCAAAGGGGGGGCGCAAGGGGGCGGGGCACAGACGGGGGGGGGGGGCTGGACGATGGCTTGAGCTATGGGCATATTGGGCATGTAAATTAAATAGGTACTAGACCTATTTTTTGTTTGTATTGAAATTATTAGGTCTTTAGAGCAATGCGGCTTCCATATAATACCTAAAACTGTAGGATGGTAGGTTCAAAGGTTGGTTGGTCTCCGGGATATTGTGATCATTACCATTTAGTAAAATCTTTGATATTTTTCTTTCCGGACGAAGGCCACGTTACTCTAATCTAAGGTCTTTAGCTATGAAAATGACGATATTTTTTCACAAGCAGAGAATGTCATAACTTCCTATTCATCGATTGGTTTATATTATTATCGAATACTGACCATGAAGGTATAATTCCGATCTCGGCAGCAAGCAAGCTTGCTGATGGTCAACTATCAGCAATAAAAAAATCCTTAACATTAAAAACATTAAAAATCCCTTCAATTTCTTGAAATTTCTCCATCCTCTCCAGGATCTCTAAAAACGAGAAGTAGCAATTTTTAACCGAATTAAAAAATTTGAAAACGAGAAGGTTATAGCTATTCGTCGCGTATATAATATATTTTTTCAACACACTCGCTCGTAAAGTGAGCCCTAATACATCGCTTTTAGGGCCATAAACCGAGCTATAACAAACGCGTGCAATAATATATAAAATACTAGGTTGTTATAGAATTATCCCTACAAAGTTAAATTAGAACCTTACTGCAAGTTCTATGCGAGTAAATAGAGCATTCCTAATTTAATCGGGGAATACAGTTATTTTTTAAGTAACAACAAAGAGGTTTTATGCCGCTGAAAATTCATATACATTTTTGAAATAAATAAATGTGTAAGTCCTTATTAAGTCAAACAAATATTTATTTTTATTAAATTATTCATAATTCACAATATTTTGATATAAAATATTAAAATATTTGCATTTTATCACTTCAAATTATAATTTTGAAGTAGGCTGTATGCTCACTCACTCCTTTGTTCGCAAAATATTCTTGCGTTAAGCGTGTGAAAAAAAAACAAAAAAAACTACGCGCCTTTTCTCATAATTGTCATATTTTGTTTATGTCGTATTTGTTGCTGTGTGGTAAATTATTTTGTATTTTCCTCGCAAATGTGTTGAAAAACATCGTATGAAACTCGTGAGCTTTTGCTCATTGCACACTCGGCTGAGTTACGCCCTCGCCTACGGCTCGGGCTGCAACCCACAGCCTTGTGTGCAATAAGCAACCTAAGCTAACTTGTCTCTTAATGTACTATTATATGTATGCACACCGATCACTCGAAGACGGCTGAACCAATTGAAATGATTTAAACTTTATAACGTCAGATTTCTCCCCAAGTTGGTCCCATTTTTTGAAATTTTTAAATCGGTAATAACCAGCGTGGAATGTAGAAATTAAGTTACTAGGGGTAGGTATACCATTGAAAAATGTGAAATATTAAAACGTTTTATTTATAATAGAATCTCTTACTTACTTACATATCGTCGGGTGGGGCTTTTAGAATAAAAAATTATAACACCTACTTGAGAAACCAACACATATAAAAAGTACATAACAAATACCGCCAGCCCCCGGACTTCAATAGACGTTTTGCTTTTTTAGAGCTGTTTTTTAAGGTTTTTGAAGTAGGTTTTGCTTTTTTTTTAAATGCTTTTTCATACAAAATGTTCTTACCATGAAGCCTTATGTTACAAAACTTTTATGTAAGTACATTACTTACTTACTCCAAAAATAAGTTTTGGATAAATAACAACAAGTAAAGTGGTCATTTTTGTTTATTTTTGCTAACAAAAAAGGAATCAATGAGCAATTTTTTAATGGTAAGAAAACTCAAATAAGGATTTTATTATTGCTGATAGTTGACTATCGACTATCATGGCCATAGTTCAATAAAATAGGTAGATGAATATTTTAAATCAAAGAAGCTAGGTGGTTCTCTGTTTGTGAAACAATATGGGCAATTTCATAGGTAAAGAAAGAATACAATGACGCGGACTAACAACATGCTACAAAGAAATGCTGCTTTTTCGTAAACAGATGTTCCACAGATGCGATGTTGTACAAAAATCCCCAACTTTTATTTTCAATAAGGATTGCAGGCAAATTCTTTATCTATTGTCTTGTTTTATTGTGTTCTGATTCTGATGGTTGCTGGGCCGCCTGCCACCCGCGTCCCGCATTATTGTTTTCTGTTTTTTGACTGTTTCCGACTGGTTAGTTAAGTGTACTAGCCGTAAATAAATTCTTTTTATTTTTATTATTTATATTATGTGAGTGACGCGGGTCACGCATGGGGGGGGCGCGCGCCCCCTGCGCCCCCCCCCCTGTATCCGCCACTGCATTTCATAGCTATATCTGATCTCAACTCGGCAGCCAAATTGTATTCGCCGTACATAGTGAATTTATGCTAAGATTACGAGATATTGCTGCGTTTAAAAAAGTAGGAGTTTTCATAAAAGCTCGATCCGTTTTGTTACAAACGTAGTTATTACAGCCTCCCTAGCATGACCGACGACACACGATATATATCGCGTAATATAGCGTTTTATCAACACTCATCATCATATCAGCCGCATGACACCCACTGCTGGATATAGGCCTCCCCTAATCATCTCACTCATCAACACTTATCAACACCCAGCTGTCAAAATCCATTGTCTTTTGACAGTTTTTAAACGATGATAAATCGCTATATCATATCGCGTTTCGGTGGTCCTGCTAGGGCGGCAGTAGGTACAGAGATTCCCTGAGAGAGAGCTCGATGGCGCAGTGGTTTAGCTAATGGCTTACGCAAGGATCGGTCATAGGTTGGATGTCAAAAAAAATATTATATCGAGCTCCTTTGTGCTTCAGAAGGCATGTTAAGCAGTTGGTCCCGACTTCATTTGCAGTCGTTAACACCCACCAATCCGCATTGGATCCGCGTAGTGGGTTTTGGGTAGGGTTGCCACCTCTTGGCCGTTTGAATTCGGGATATAGAATACTTCATAAAAACGAGTCCTTTTTTACACTTTTTATTATTTTTTGAACTTAAAGGTGTGATTCCGGTCTCGGAAATGCTGCCGCTGCAGTATCGCCGAGCTCGGAATGTAATCTCATATAAACCTATAGAGAATGTATGGGGACCATTAATGTTGCGCTGCTTGCTGCCGAGATCGGAATCATACCTTTATTTTTCATTTGTTTGTACAGATTTCAAAATTTCTGGCTTAGAACTTACAAATGAAAAAGTCTCTCTACATTCCATTCGAAAATTGACGAATGGTCTTCATTTAGACGTTTATTTCCGAAGAAGACGATACTAAAAATGCGCTCGCAAGGAACTCACAAATCGAAAAAACTAAATTACATTCGAATATCGACGAATATTAAATTCCGGGATAATTTGGGTTATCTTGAAATAATTCCGGGAGACGGGAGATTTTTTTCGAGGCACGATTCCGGGAGACTCCCGGAAATCCGGGAGAGGTGGCAACCCAGCTAGTTATGGGCCATCCTCTTTTATCCACCCATAAGGAAGGCCAGTGCACCAGCAGCCACCGCGACTTCCCTTGGGAACCTATGACCAGGATAAAAAGTAGATTATATGATAATCCAGGTCCCAATCTGTCTACCAATCAAATTTCATCCAAATCCACCCAGGCGTTTAGGAGTGAAGAGGTAATAAACAAACAAACACAAAAATCTATAGAATGCATTTTTGAGATGTGTCACTCATTTCATTATATTCTGGTCTTTCTACCGTTCTTTGGGAGGTCTTGGAGCAAAAATATTTAAGGACCTTTGCGAAATGAAAGAAAACGTTTATTAAATAGAAAAATATTTATTGTCATGGCTGACTTACAAATAGAGCGAAGTAAACTTCGAGTTTCACTCTTTTGCTTATTAATGCCATCTACCTACACGAGTATAAAATTGCCAATCAAAATATTTCACTTAAGTACTTACTTAATTAGTTATAACTAAACCAATTACAAATAAATAAAAGCTTAACTAATGTTCATCGAGTGTACATAGAACGTAAATCTCACATTTTCTGTAAAATTGCTTGAAAATTAGGTTCATCTAACTTCAGGACCTACTTACATTTAATTATTCATTGGACAAAACAAAGTTTGGAAATCTTTCGTCTCTAATAGTTTAACATTGGTTTTGCACTGGAAAAAACAACAAATTTGACACTACTTATTATTTACCTTGAATAACGCAAAGGGTCTGCTTATGATCGAGATTGACTTAATTAATGGAGACTTGTATAAATTCTGGATTCTATTGACTTTAGTGATAGGTACATTAAACCTTGGTATTGATTTTAATTCATAAATTAACTTATGTAGTATGTAGTTGAATGCAGTCTGGGGGTGCTGCTGTACGTACATGCATTTGTTTAAATAACTTTTTACCCGACTGCAAGAGGGTTATGTTTTTCGCGCGTATCTTGTATGTAAGTTTGTATGTAATAATCTTTATTACCTCATATCTTTCAAACGGCTGAACAGATTTCCATGATTAACCTATCGTTAGATTTGTCTCGTCAGCCCAAGTGTTCTTAAGAAGGTGGCGTTACAAAAAAAACCAACATGGCGGCTGTACGGTGCTTATTATACGTAGTGGAAAAAAAATTTTTTAGAATACTGCAATATGGATGTCAAATTAAAGGGCTTATTATAAGGATTTCAAAAAGGTATATCATATAAATAATAACTAAAAATAAATAAATAAAAAAATAAATTTAAAAAATTAAAACCCGCCTGCCTAAAAAGACAAGTCAACTGAAAAGATGGAAACAAGTTTAAATATTAAAGGCAACATTATAACATGCAGTCGGAGGCATATAACTCAAATCATTCATAATGTCACTTTCTTTATGCATGCCTCCGACTGCATGTTATAATGTTGCCTTTAATATTTAAACTTGTTTCCATCTTTTCAGTTGACTTGTCTTTTTAGGCAGGCGGGTTTTTAATTTTTTAATTCCATATGATTCTCCATCTTTTCGTTACAACACAAACTGTTGTTGGCAATAACTTAAATAAGTGACAAAATAAAATTGTTCAAAATTAAGAAGTAGGATCATGCACATTCTATTATAAAGAAAATATCTTCTTATCATATACTAAACAAGCGACTATATTTTTTAACTAAGTATGAGGTCGCTTTCTAATAGTTTAATTAAAACATGGCAATTCCCTGTAAGAAAAACATTTTAATGTTTTACTGTTCCGTGTTTCCGTTTAGTTCTTTTAATTGGCGGAAATTGTAGTACTTACATATTTTTTACTATTATGTATTCTGCTGTGGTATGACAAGCAACTTTCTGATAATTTTAATAAGGAACACCTAAGTAATGTTTAAATACATTTCCAAATGACAAAATTTGAATTATGCGGGCCAATTGACACTTTCCATTAAAGACATTTTTCATTAAACCTATTACAAAAGGTTAAACAGCCTTTAGTTTTTCAAAAGCTGGGTCATCCACGTCGCACTGAAGAACTTGAAGAAGCCCTTTGTTACTTAACTGTTAAAAATTTTAAACTATTCAATTTGCGAGTTGGTAAAGTTATGTTTTCCATTAAATCAAAAATCTGGTTCCCGACATATTTAACGGTTTTAAGGGTTAAACTAAATTGGCCTCAGCACCGAATTTTCCCATAGCTCTATCTTTTTTCGTCACACAGAAACATCGTTCACTAGAGCGAGAAAACGACTCGGCCGCGTCCGCACTCGTCAGCTTTAACGACGAGAACCACAGAGCTAGAAAACCTTTTTTCTTGTTCTGTGATGAGTACCACAAGAATATTACAGTCATAGAGCTCTATGGAAAAACGCAAAACCGGGTGGTGCAATAAAGTTTAAGTTTAAGTTCAAAATAGGCGGAATGTTAATTCCTCATATTTTTATGGCGAAATACCGATTTGTGAACGGCTTAAAAGAATCGCTCCCAACTGGTCTACCGTCCAATGACAGCGCGCACAGTGTTCTTCAGGATGTCAGTGACTAGTTCCGTGGTGCGTATGATCTTGAAGCCGATGTGGTCGATCAACGTGAAGGCGGTGGTGTATGGTGGGGGGAGGTCGCTGCTCGGACGCAGCGGGAACCGCGTCGGGATCGCTTCGGACCCTGCGCTTGCAAATGTCATTTGGGTTGGCCTGGAAGTCAAAGTTGGAGTTAAAGTAAAGAATGTAACAAAAAACCGGTTCATCCGTTTAGGAGCTATGTTACCACAGACACATACACAAACACGTTAAACTTATAACACCCCTTTTTTGCGTAGGGGTTTGCATAATATTTGTTTTCTATTTGTGGTGGTGGATGATTTAAGTTATTGCAATGAAAATGTTTAAAAACAAATTGGTAAACAAAAATTTAATGGCTACAGGACATAATGATAAATAAATTGATAATGCAGCAGGATGGTGGGTAGTAATAATGGATGATGGGCAAGGGACAAGACAATTTTGTCTTAGCCTCCCTTGAGCAATGAGTAATATACACTTTGTACCCGGTTTTTTTTGTTTTCTTTATTGAACTGACTGACTGGGCAGGCATTTGACCACCATCTTGCTTGGTAAACAGGATGTGTTCTAAGGTGTAACACGCTTGCCCAGGAAATGCCTAATTGCCTATTCACGGTTTGGTTGGCGGTAGGGCTTAGGTATCTATTTCAAGTCCGCCTGGCTAGTTACCACCATCTTACCTAAGTTTGACGCCATAACATAACAACATTTAGAAATTATACTTTGTGTTCCGGCAGTTAGTGGTAAGATAGCCAGTTCCACAGTGATGAGGATTCCGGGTGTAGTGCGCTTCCACCTTCGGCCTTATCATCACTTAACATCAAGTAAGGTGAAGGTCAAGTACTGTAGTAAAGTAAAGTAAGTGTCAAGTGCATAAAAAAATGACAAATATGTATACTTGACATTTGCTGAATAAAATAAAATGTTTAAAATTTAAAGATCTTTCCAATGATGTAACACTCTTGCTAGTCATCCTTTACGATAATGTTTCATACGTTTCACTTTCTTTACCAAAAATTTTACCCAATCAAAACTGTGAATACACGAAGTGTTCACTAGCTGTATGTGATGGTGAATTTAACGTTCGACATAAGTAGAATAGAAAAATATTTTTTTTTTCCATAGGTACTATTAGCTTATTTTATTATCTGTCGTACTATAAAGATATGACGATCTTCGTCCTTGCTTTAGGGTTTTCCTCTAAATGTAGCATTATACCAGCTTAAACTTACATTATGTTTTCCTAGGTATAATTAGACAAAATAATTAGTCCTTGATTATAAGTTAAAATGGTAAGTCACTCTCCACTCAATTACGCCCTAGACCAGTGGTTCCCAATCAGTTTTTTCTACATACTTATCCCTCAAATTCGCGTAACCTTTATTACAGGAATGATATAATAATAATAATAATAAAATGTATTTATTGGTCACTTCACAAACTTAATACATTGATGGATGTGTACATAGATCAAAGCATTACGATAAGTAAATAAAAATGAAATTAGATGTAGAAATGGTTGCGCGTATCCCTTGATGCAACCTTGGGTACCCCAGGGGGCATGCGTATCACTAATTGGGAAACACTGCCCTAGACAAAGTAAAATTTGGAAATCTTCGCTAGGTATTGCTTCGTTTTCAAACGACGGTCTTTTTATCGAATAAGGATTAGTGGCCACCTCTGGTGTTAGAGTTTATCAAGCCGCCTGTAAGGCCTCTAACGTGGCTTAACGTCTGTTATCAGATGACAACAGCCGGGACCGACCGTTTAACGTGCCCTTCGATGCACGGAAGCGCTCAGTAATGCCACTTTAACGGTCACCCATCCGACACCTGACTGGACCGAGCGTTGCTTAACAAACGTGATCGAGTACGATTAGTCTGTCAAGTTCCGCCATGTGTGGGACTGACATGAGTTTTCGTTAACAATCTGCTTTAAAAAGAAATCAAACATATAGTTTAAAAAATAACATATTTTTCGAAAGCGAAGCGATAACGGAAGTTTGCAAATGTTATTTTGTCTTGAGGGCTTAAGACTCCTATTGCCCTCAAGTGGCACCCTCATCTTAATTAAGTTTATTGTTCGCTAAGATCTTAAATCGTAACAAAAATTCAAATGCACAGATTGAAGCTAAGTTTCTATAGTTTATTTACAAACAATAACCTCAGTTAAATATTGTTCGTTGTAGTTAATAATAGGCAAAAGTGCCTAAAGTGGCCATTTTTGCCAAAGATGAAGGCGGCATTTTGAGGTATATAGGGCCGTTAACTAATCAAACAGTGCTTACTGACCGTACAGAGTACCTCGACGAAATCCCATGCCACTGCCCTGCAATGCACTCATGCAACAAACGATGCAAGTACCGTATGAAGTACGCCCTGCCACCCGGGAGGAGAAAACCTTTCTATTAGCATGCTATACCTTTCTACCTTTCTATTAGCATATATTTCTATTCACTATGACGGCGTAGCTAGACTTTAATCAAATACTATTTGGAATAATGATTAATTTCCTTGGCCTTGCATAGTGCTAGGTGTACGCAAAAAAACGCAAATCGATGTACAGCAAAGCCACGTATACTAGAGGTCAAAATAATATTTTGGTCCCGCAGTTCTTAAAAATTCTTACCCTAGTAGAGGAGTTATGGTGTCATCTTTTATTTGTAAGGGAAAAACATTTTTTTTTCTTTAAAACCTATCATGTATCGTAGGTATCGGTAGGAGCCCAAACATGTGTTTTGTGGTTATTTAAAACAAGTGGCTGAAATGTACCGTGTTCATTCTATACCATAGGAACATGATAAATTTTAGAACAAAAATTTTTTCCCCATAAAAATAAAAGATGACACCATAACTCCTCTACTAAGGGAAGAATTTTTAAAGACCTCAAGTAAACGTATACCCAACGGCTATGCTGTACATCGATTTGCTGTTTTCCATTGATTTTGGGCTCGTACGCCGACCACTTTGCATTGTTATTTCGTAGCACAGATTATTTCGTAACGCGTAGAGGGTGGAAAATTCGTTGGACGAGCGATTATCCATTTTTTTAATCATATTTACGCATGACATAATAATGTTATTTTTTCTTACAAAAATAAATGGCCAAGATTTTTACAAACCAAGATTTCGGTCAGACTCAAGTGGTAACCAACAATTATGATTTCTATTAGTACACTTTTATAATAATCATGCTTTATTTTTCCGAAATAATTGTTTGGTCAAAGGAAAAGTAGGAAAACCAAAAACAGTTTTTTTTAAGTTTGCAGAAGGAATTTTAAGTAAGTATCTCAAAAGTCGAGCTATGCCGTTATTAAAAAAAGCAACAATGAAGCATGGTCTAACTTACTTTTCAGGTGTAGAGTGTGTATTTGTTCAATTAGTTATGTGTGGTTTTTGCTGAAATAGGCTTATTGGCGAACTTGAACGTGTTCATCTGTTTGATTTTCATAAATTTGTGTCAAAACTAATGTTTTGTTTGTGTACAGTATTTTGTTTGTTACTTAGATGTTTTGATCTAGGAGGTAATAATTTCCAAAAAAACTTAGGTAAGTACATAATATTTATTCGATTTCAAAAATTATTTGACCATTAGAAAGCTGCACTATCCTCGAGTGACAAAAGCTATATTGTAATGTTTTATATATGTTACGGCTTATACCCGAAGTGCGGCTGAAACTAGGTGTAGCCGATCGGTAGCTGTTGGCTAAAACTAGGTGTAAGTGTAACCGATCTGCTTTACTCCTGTAAATCCTGAATATAGGTTATTTTTTTAACAGACAACAGAAATAATTATCGTCAAGCCCCATAAATTACTCCCCCTTAGTAGAAGCACAAAGGAGGCTAGACCATAAGAATAAATTATTCTTATGGTTGGGCTAGTTTTAACCGGCTACATCTAGTATTAGCCGGGAGCAAATTGGCTACACCTAGTTTTAGTCTACTAAAACTAGGTTTTTCCGCACTTCGAGTATTAGCCGTAACATGATAATTATTATACTTTAACATTGAAATTACCCCTCTAAGCGGAATTCCACGTGGACACAGCCGCGGACGGAGACTAGTACTTAGGTATAATTCAATAAAGCTACTGAAAACTTTACAAATATATTTTTTTAATACTACACTTTAGTTGTTTTTGTGAGTTGTAACAAATAAACATAGAACTTTGTTTTCCGTGGTACAGTACGAGGCATATAACTTGAAATCGGGTGGGGATAGCGCGAAACGCGTATTTTGGGTATGCGTAGCGGTAAGTGGCGCGCGCTATTGGTCGCTCACAAGAGCACATGCGCGAACTTATCCCCACTCCGTCGAAAAAATTTCAAGATACGTGTCTAGTACTGTAGTAGACAGTTTGTTTTCCTTGAATCAACGACAGTAATTCTTATGTGATTAATTGTGATTATCTCTGTTGGGATTATGACATCATCATAAACAATTGTTATGTTCTTAAATGGTATTCTTGTCGGTGAATCCTCCATGAGTATTTAATCATTATGAAACATTCCTATATTAGTATTTCTGTGAGCTGTAGACCACGCTTTAACATTATCTCCAGGGTATTGTAAAAAATTTAAAAACTGAATCGACAAAAAATTGATGTAATTATCGAACCTGCTCACAAAATTTCACGAGAATGGGTTGAGAAATGCGTCCTGGGGCTGTATTATGACCCCTTATTTCCAGTCAGTTTTCTGACTGGCTATCAATCTATCTCTTTTATTTGCTATACAGCGAGAAAGAGATGTCACTACAGCAATTTATAAACCTGGCAGGATTTAAGAGCTCGTAATACGGCCTCTGTAGAGGAGAACAGACGGACAGCCGGACATACGAAAGCATTTTTGTCCAAAAATGTATTTAGGTACGTACCTACATATGTAGTTTTATTTACCATCATTTGGAGGTAATTAAGTAGGTACGTTGAGAAAAGGGTAACCAAACTTCCGACTTTCCGGATTTGATTCTTTTGGGATTCTGTCGAAACTTTGTAAACATTTTTCATTAAGATGGTAACATTTGGAATACTTAAAGTAGAATTTTGAAATATAAGTATTCATAAAAAATATTTTATGACTGAATGTGAGTCTTTCTGTCCGATTTTTCAGATTTCGATATGGTAATCCTTGTTGAAAACATCTAATTTAATGGTAACTTCCATAATAAGCTAAGCTACCTATGCTCAGCGAACTAATGCTAGATAATCATTGTTAAGGAATTTTAAATGATATCACATGTTTAAATATACATATTACTACTTATAAGTAGTAGGAATAATGTACAACGTTATTTACTCGAGAATATTATATTATACAAACAACTGATCTATGTGCGTGCAGTAGTTTGAAATAATATAATGTATTTTGCCTATATTGATGTATTTTGCCATATTTTTCAGATTAGATAGGACTGTCATGGCTATTGTTAGATAAACGTCCATAAATAAAGAAAAAGAAATTTATAATCTCTCTGATGAGATGGATGATCTTTCAATCATCTGTTTTAAAGCGATTGCTTTTAATGATCATTTAATTCACCGATCGCGATCGTACTTAATTTTTAGAAGTTTTTTTTTTAGGGTTCCGTACCAAAATGGTAAAAAAGGAACCCTTATGGTGTGACTCAGTCTGTCTGTCTGTCTGTCTGTCTGTCACAGCTGGATATCTCGAGAACTAATAATGGTATCAACTTGAAATTTGGAATAGTTTAAGATGACATTTGCCCAACTATTTTGCAAATAATAAATAAATAAAAAAATAAATTTCTTTTTTACAGCAGGGCCTGAAAAGGGGTCTTAAAAATTTTAAGTAGAGCTACTAGGGCATGTGGGGTATCATATGAAAGAGCGCCGTTTGCAAATTTTTAATCTTTTTTTTCTAGACGGCATAGTTTTCGACTTATGATGAAAAATGTAAAAAAAAATACCGTTCCCCCCCCTTATCTCCGAAGTTTGCAAAGAGAAAAATCTGAAATAATTCTATTTGATAGCAGTTTATATAAAGATTACAGGAAAAATAAAACGATGTCTCAATATAGCATACTTTTTTAGAAATTATCAAATTTCTAAAACAGTTAACATTAGTTCCACTATCGGTCAAGAGATGGCGCTGACCTAAAACTGCAATACTAATTATATTATTCTATTCTGCAGTGTGGTTTAATGGTACAATAATGATGGTACGGAACCCTCGGTGCGCGAGTCCGACTCGCTCTTGACCGGTTTTTTTTTTCTTTAAAGTCCTCAGAGACGTTACGAAGTTACGATGTCATGTGACTGTGAGCTCGTAACAGAAATTAATTTAAAAAAGTATTTATGTCCTCGATCAATAGGGAACTAACTACGATACAAGAAATAAAATTCCTCCGACAGACATTATGGATTTAACTTTTCTAGACACTATGACTAGCGAAAACTTTTGTCAATCTTAAACCACATATAACATCGGTTTTTAAGTTGATTGTAGTGGAAATGCGGGGTTACACACAAAACTGCTTTAAGCCACAGAATACAACAGTCACGAGTAATAAGATGTACACACCATAGAACTTTGTCACATTAGGTTTTGAATAACCTAGGCTCAGATCAAATAAAAAAGCATGATGGAGCGTTGCGAATCTTATTTTATTATATATATTTTATATATTATGTTTTATTTTATTATATATTTAAGTGAGGCCGGTTTTTGATGGTATATGTATGCGTACAAGGGGGCGGGCGGGGGCCGATCGGCAGGGTTTTATATGGAATGCCAAGGCGTAGTTTTACAGGCCTCATCGCTTCGTTCGAAAGACTCCGTCTTACTTTTTTATTTGGTCTAAGAACCTAGGTAGGTATAACATGATCACAGAGAGATATATTGATTGAATGTGACATAGTTCTAAAGTGTGTACATAGCTCGTGACTGTACAATACAAAAGCCAAGATAAGAAGCTCGTACCCCTAGAAAAATTACTCGATCCTTTGTTTGTTTATGAGTTTAATATCGTTTTTCGGCAGTGGGCGCTCTGTAACTAACTTTCCTATAAAATTTACACTACGAATTTTATTAAACGCTTTTTTGCTCAATATCTGTTGGTTCTACGGGTACTGAGAGATCGTACGAGGTACAGCATGTCAGTGTTATTGTTTTAATTTTAATTTGTGCATGCAGTGTGGAATGTTAAAAATGTCAGCTTATACAGGGTCACTGGAAATATGACGTATTCCTGTTAAGGGGTTATAGATGAGGTCAAAACAAATATTTTTTGTCATATAACTTTTTCTCAAAAAATAAATAGTTTTTGAGTTAATTGAAATTAAGTATTTTTTTACCAAAAGTACGTTTTCAGACACAAAAATTTAAAATAAAAGATAACTACTCATTCGATTCCGGATTTTTTATTATTTTAGGATGGAAAAGAATCTGAGTGTTGATAATTAATAAAAAATTTTTTCATAAAATACAGGTGTTTATAAAAAAATCAATCCTAAATGCATTTTTTATTTTTATTTTTTCAGATTTTTTAGAAATAGCTTCAAATATCTTTAAAAAAATCCTAGGAACTAAGCGTGCATAATATAGAATGATCCCTACAAAGTTAAATAGGTACCTTACTGTAAGTTCTATGCGAGTAAACAGAGCATTTTCAATTTAACCGGGTAATACAGTTATTTTTTTAATAACAACAAAGAGGTTTTATGCCGCTGAAAATCCATTTGCATTTTTGGAATAAATAAATGTGTAGGTCCTTAATTAAGTCAAATTCAAGTTAATTATTATCAAATTATTTCTAATTTACAAGATTTTGTTATAAAATATTAAAATATTTGCATTTTATCACTTAAATTTATAATTTTGTAGTAGGCTGTATGCTCACTAACCGTATTGGGCGTGTGAAAAAAACAAAAAAAAACCTGCACGCCTTTTCTCATCAGGATTATTATTTTGTTTTTGTCGTATTTGTTGCTGTGTGGTAAATTACTTTGTTTTTTCCTCGCAAATGTGTTGAAAAACGTCGTATGAAACTCGTGAGCTCTTACTTATTGCACACTCGGCTGAGTTACGCCCTCGCCTGCGGCTCGGGCTGCAACCCACAGCCTTGTGTGCAATAAGCAACCTAAGCTAACTTGTATCATAATGTACTATTAGTAAGCACGATCATTTATAGCAAACTAGCTTCCGCCCGCGACTTCATTCGCATTTACATTTAAGAAAATCCCTAGGGAACCTTTAATCAAGATAATAGTATCCTCCTATGTTTTAATCCGGCTTATAAACTATCTGTGTGCCAAATTTCATCCAAATCCGTTCAGCCGTTTTGCGTGATTGATTAACAATCATCCAAACAAGAAAACTTTCACATTTATGGAATAAGTAGGATAATACGGCCACCTCCGAAGCGCTTGAAGTAGGAAATTTTTGCTACATGAAATGGGACTGCTATTTAGTTAAGTCTTAATTTCTCATTTTTTATTTAAGCATTTATTAGGATTTTTTTAAAGATATTTGAAGCTATTTCTAAAAAATCTGAAAAAATAAAAATAAAAAATGCATTTAGGATTGATTTTTTTATAAACACCTGTATTTTATGAAATTTTTTTTATTAATTATCAACACTCAGTTTCTTTTCCATCCTAAAATAATAAAAAATCCGGAATCGAATGAGTAGTTATATTTTATTTTAAATTTTTGTGTCTGAAAACGTACTTTTGGTAAAAAAAATACTTAATTTCAATTAACTCAAAAACTATTTATTTTTTGAGAAAAAGTTATATGACAAAAAATATTTGTTTTGACCTCATCTATAACCTCTTAACAGGAATACGTCATATTTCCAGTGACCCTGTATATTTTGATAAAGTCATGCAAATCTTTAGTTTGTTATAGTAGAGTAACTACTTAAGTTAATTATACTTTATTGCCGTTTAATTTCCAAAAACAATTTTCATTTCTATTCAACAGTAGGTACTTAACTAAACTAAGCTTAACTTTTGGAGATTAAACGGCTATTTTATTCTTATTATTGAAAAAGGCTATTAAGTATTATTTCAATCTGACATTGCATTATTGGTATTATATGTTTTGGTATAAGTTAAGTTCTTATTTGTCATCAGTTTAAAGACCAATTATAATAAAAAGATCTTTTTGATGAAAAACTTGGATAGGTACAGATGCCGGCATATAAATTGACAAGAGAAAGATGAGACAAAAGATGCACAGTAGCCATAAACTTAGTGTTCTCAATATAAATGCCGGGCAGTATACCTGTCTACAGCAATAAAAATGAGTGGGAATAATAAAATCAACAATAAAGTAATTTTTCATTAGGTATATCTGAATAATTCGTCTCGGTAACGTGATCTGTGAATTTAAAATTCACCATAGGCCGCGATAATTTAAATTTTAAGTAGATAATATAAGTTGATAGCTCTGGTCATGATTTGAGTATAAATATGCTAATGGATCTAGTTATTCCAGTATTGTATTACTAAAAAAACAACAGCTGAGAATGTCCTATAACTGCTTTAGGTAAAGATTATTAGGAACGACGTCAATGCATAAAAAGGCGATATATTAATCACCAAGCTGTTTTTTCCATACCTAGTTTAGATCACAACATTAGTTTTATCAGTATATGTGTTCGCAGTAATAAATAGGTAAGAACCTATTTTTAATTTACCACACCACTTCAAAAAAACAGAGAAACTTTAAATTAAGTAAGCATGTTAAATTATTAAAATAATACGACACACCATACATTCAAATCCATTGAGCCATTTAGAAGTTATGGTGGAATAAAGAAACTCACATACGCACTAACACATGAACCCTGAACACATTACACACTCTCTGTTTTTTTGGGAAGTCGTGTAAAAATAGTAAGTTTAATTTACAGATGATTTGACATTTTTTTCATATCTCAAATGTACAACTCAGAACTTTTTGATTGTGAAACAGACCATATCATTTTTTGTTACATAATATTGTTACTTATGGCTGTTAAAGTTGATAAGTTTCTTGCGCCCATTCTTCTTGTCAGTTCAAAAAGTCTTGAACGGGTGGTAGGAAAATATAGACGATTTAAAAGTACTTAATAATTAAATTTATTCGAATAAAGCTATTTTTGACTTTGACTTGACTTTGACTTTAAACTACTTAGATAAAAGATTCGGGTGTTACATTAGAGTATTTGGTACTTTATTTTGTTAAAATCTGTATTTGTCGCCATGTCAAATCGATTAGGCATGATTGAATGATTTCTTTAATGTAGGTAAACTTCAATTTTTGACTAATCGTTAAACAGATAAATGATTTGAATAAAACCCTGTGATCTGTGATTATGGGTACGTATCAGAATGTCTAAAGTTAGAATGTCTAAACTTAAAATGGCAAAATTCAAAATGTCAAAAATTTGAATGTCTAACGATTAAAATGTCGAAAGTTCAAAATTTCAAAAATGAAATGTCAAACGGTCAGATAGTCCTAAATAAAAATGTCTAAGTTCAAATGAACTAAACTTAAAATATCTAATAGTCCAAATACATATAATGACGTATAAAATTTACTTATGCCTTTCTTTCATTTAGGTACCTAATTCATTAGGTTAACCTCTGTGCCTCCGCCGCACGTCACCATAGCCGCGCCGCGCCGCTATCTGATTACCGAATCAGAGCGGCTACTGAATCAGTGACTGGCACCGGCTACCGAGCCGGCGAACAAAATCCACCAATTGGGTTTGAAATAGTTTTTATCTGGCGATTCGTTTTAAAATACAACCTTATTCAAATAAATCATTGTGAACTTAGACTTAATGACGTCAAGTATTTGATACGTTTGATACTTTGAATTTTGCTATTTTGAAGTTAAACATAATGATTTTCGATATTTTAAACCATTTGAATTTTAATTTTTGACATTATGAAGTTTGCCAACGTTGCCTCTTGAAATTTTAAGTTTAGAGACATTCTAACTTTAGACGTTCTGATACGTACCCGTGATTATACCAAACAGGTGCAAAACAAACGCTGCCTGACCAATGCAGTGACGTCGCCGAATAGGAAGTTAGGAATCGAAGATTAATAAACACTTACTTAATTATTGTTAATTTTACTAAACGTATAAATTAATAGAACAATCTCTCTCAGCTGCTATTTTCTCAGTAATAATGTAAATAGGCTCATGAAAACAAATTACAACAATTGTATGTAATGAAATTGAAAAAAACGTTCCATCAAACAACGAAATGGTTTTTTTCATCACACTACTATTATGGTTCAACCATGCGACTCAAACCTTTTAATTGGTAATATAAAGTTGGTGTTACCTGGTGCTGGTGGTAGGTTTGAAGGTGTTGAGCGATATGGGTGGCCTGGTGGGGCGAGGAGTGAATCCTGTGGCTGAGGGGCTGCCCATCATCACCTCCCCTTCGTCTCCGAACCTGGAAGACAACATTGTTTTTGTAGTGAACATGACACTTGCACTTATAGCTTTACTTTGAGCTGGATAATTTGACCATCAGCCATTTTTTTAATGTCCAGCATTGCTGGTGCACAGGCCTTCCTAATGGGTGGATAGGGAGGATGGGCCATAACCCACCACGCGCGGGCCCAATGCGGATTGGTGGGTGTTAACGACTGCCATTTGCAGCCAGGTCCTACGCAATGGCTTAACATGCCTTCCCAAGCAGGGAGGAGCTCGAGATAATACATTTTTGGTCACCCATCCCATGACCGGCCCTTGTGAAAGATGCTGAACCTCCGCAATCGCGGTTCCAGGCGGTATACTAACTGCGCCACCAAGCTCCTCTGGATAACTAAGACACCTAAATGTAATATTTAAGTAAAGAATTGCGAAACTGCTTTTTGGTATTACTTTTTAAGAGAAAAGGCTATACTACTGAAATTTATGATTTTAGAAATTCAGTAAGTGCCTAGAATTCTACACTAAATAAGTTTTTTCATTTCGTATCAATTCATGCTGAATAATTACGGTACTAAAATCATATCCATGTTCATTTTGCAATTTGTCATATTTAGAGACGCTTTAAGGATATACTAATTTTATATAATTTGGAGATAAAAAAAATATATCAAAACGTAGACAAAGTTCGAGACAAGAGACAAACAGATTTAAAACGAGCGAGAAACTGGATAATTATCATTTTGTTACTGACTTCAAAAGGAGGGAGGTACTCAATTCGACCCGTTTTTTTTTATGTATGTACACCGGTTACTCGAAGACGGCTGAACCGATTGAAATGATTCAAACGTAATTACATTAGGTAAAAATTCAAGTTGGTCCCATTTTTTAAAATTTTGAAATCGGTTCAGTACTTTACAAGTAATCTTGAAAAAAGTACGAAAATAGTATGATTTTGTGTGAACTACCTCGATGATCAGTCGTATAACTTCTTTGTTTATGAACTGAATAAGATAATTATTTTTTTTGTAGGAAAAGGGATATCTTAAGTGTAGTTCTTTAACCGACTTAAAAAAAGGAGGTTCTCAGTTTGACCCGCATGTATGTATGTTTCCGCGATTTATTCACGTTTGGCTGAGCCGATTTTTCTACCTAAATAATATACCTACATTACCTAATACAAAAGGTACCTACACTAAAAATAAAATAATAAAAAAATCGTTTAAAAAACAAAAAACCGACTTCAAAAAGCTTCCCTCTAAATGGCAAGAAATAATATTCGTAATAATAAAAACACGTCTATTGAAGTCGGGTGGGGCTTTTAGAATAAAAAAAAGGAATTTGTACTCCAGCCCCACCCGACTTCAATAGACGTGTTTTTATTATTACGAATATTATTTCTTGCTTTTTAGAGGGAGGCTTTTTGAAGTCGGTTTTTTGTTTTTTAAACAAATTTTTTCGAATAGAATGTTAACTATACTACCGAGAATATTCGCAAAAACGGTACTTACTTATTATAATAATAATAAGATAAGTTGAACTCTTTTTCTTCTTTAATCGTTTTAAATTCAAGTGAGGTCACGTGAGCCGCTTTTTCATAATATTCAGTGCGTGCGTGATGGTAACAAACTGGAGGGTCAAATTAGGCTTATTATTCTAAAAAAAACTTCGAAACTCAAATCAGCCGCAATTTTATCTTAAAAAAATTACCTGCCTTATTTCAACCTCATTATGTACTTTTACTGAGTTACAGACAATCGCGTGTTTCATGTGCTATCAATAAACGCTAGTATGCTATCGTGTACTTTGTGTCAATAATTAACAATAGATAGACAAGATATGTCAGCATTATAATGATGAGATTAGTCTTATATTATGATGCGTGATTGAAAGGTGATTAATGCGAATGTTACGTGATATTACATTACATAACCATGTAAAGGGTAAAAGGCATGCACCAATTTCATTAATTATTATTTACTAAATAATTAATATTAAATAAAAAATCATTTATGTCCATGTCAGACTAGCTAAAGCTATGATATTGTATTGATTTTCTTAATTTAACAAACTAGGGTCTTCTAGTTGTTAAATTAAGAAAATCAAACGAATAATTATAATAAAAAAAATCCCTGGTTACATAATAAAATAGCTAAGGTTTGTCTAAACCTTAGCCATTTTATTATTGTATAAGAAGATAAAAGGAAACATGTAACCAGGGATTTTTATTATAATTATTCGTTTATGTCAACCCCTGGGAAACCGATTTCGACTCCAAAGGGGTTGATATCGACCACTTTGGGAATCCCTGATGTACCCTACCTACATAATTTATGCATTATGGAGAAAAAAATATAGCAAAATTTTTAATAGGTACTTACCTACATTTTCAATATACTATGTTATGTTCGATATAAAAAGAAGCTAATATTTTGGTTAAACCTATTACTCTACCACTACTCTACCTGAGTACCTACTGTACTTATTACACATTAACTTTGACAATTAGCCGTTAACATCGATGAGTAATTTAAATTTTGAGAAACCCATTTTTTGTTCTGTCTGTTTTAACTTTAAGACGACTGTTCATAGACTTATTTTGCGACTGTTAGACAAATTGCCTGTATTCTGTATCTTTTTTGTCAATAGTATAAAAATGCTTGATATTTAGACATCAAAAGTATTAGAAATAAATAAAACACTTTTTACGGATCAAACCGCATATATTGATTAATTCAGATGTTATTTTAGAATTATTTAGTTTTGATTTGTTGAAACTAAATAATTTTAAAATAATATCTGAATTAACCAATACACGGTTAATTTTTAACTATATCTAAAAATGAAATGGGGATTTCAGACCACGTAAATGAACAACTTTTACTATGGGGCCAACCACGAAATCGCGAAAAAAATCAGCTGTTCCATAGAAAAGTACAACATCGACTCGACTATAATGTATGGAACAGCTGAGATTTTTTTTTTCGCGATTTCGTGGTTGGCCCCATAGTAAAAGTTGTTCATTTACGTGGTCTGAAAACCCCATTTAATTTTTAGATATACTTAAAAATTAACCGTGTATACGCGCTAAAATCCGTAAAAAGTGTTTTATTTCTAATGAACTCTACGCGCGGAAGCCTTTGAAGTGTTTATCAAATCAAAAGTATTACTTACATTAAATAACCATATTTAATAAGTGGTGTATTTTTTTTATATTGAGTTTGTGTTTGTCTACGATCACTGTTAATTTAGATAAGACGTTACTCATATCGATTCGGTGTGGATGGACCGAGCTCAATGGTTGGCTTCATGCTAATTGACTTCATTTGGCCATAATGAAACAAAAAAACCGGCCAAGTACGAGTCGGACTCGCGCACGAAGGGAAAATGGTAAAAAAGGAACCCTTATAGTGTGACTCAGTCTGTCTGTCTGTCACAGCTGGATATCTCAAGAACTACTAATGGTATCAACTTGAAATTTGGACTGGTTTAAGATGACATTTGCCCAACTGTTTTGCAAATAAGAAATAAATAAAAAAATCAATATATTTTTTACAACAGGGGCTGAAAAGGGGTCTTAAAATTTTGAAGTGGGGCTACTAGGGCATGTGGGGTATCATATGAAAGAACTCCGTTTGCAAGTTTTTAACCATTTTTTATTTTTTCTTAAAAATAAAACGATGTCTCAATATAGCACACTTTTTTAGGAATCATCAAATTTCTAAAAAAGTAACATTCGTTCCACTATCGGTCGAGAGATGGCGCTGACCTAAAACTGCAATACTAATTTTATTATTCTACTCTGCAGTGTGGTTTAATGGTGCAAATATGATGGTGCGGAACCCTCGGTGCGCGAGTCCGACCGACAGACAGACGGACAGCGGAGTCTTAGTAATAAGGTCCCGTTTTTACCCTTTGGGTACGGAACCCTAAAAATTGTTGCAGATTAAAGTACCTACTAGCATATCTAGTCTAGTTTATCTGTGGTATTATGTTAATCTGTGATAATTATATTATTATCCACTTCTCTGTTGTAGAAAAAGTTGTTGAATGACGCCAAACTACGTCGAGTTCTATTTTAGCATTGCAAATTATAAACTATTTAAGTCATTATGTTTCTGAATTTATGTGTCGGAACGAGTTTACTTAGCAGTTAAGGCATTTAGGAAAACCAGTCGAATCAAATCTTTATTAAGCAAAAAATATAATAATGTGTTTGTTACAAGTTCTTGAACCAATATTTTAGTTTTCTGTTTACTTAAAATATCAAAATATTCTACAGCATTTTATATGTATATGTTTGGCACAAAGACCGAAATCGGTTTTTCAGCAAAATTAATTAAAAAACAAACAAAATGTTCTCACAAACTACTTACATATAGCGTACAACGCTCAAAACATTCCAGGAATGTGCATTGTTCAGACTGAATTCACGTAATTATTGAAGAACGTATTTTAATTGCAGTTTCACTAGTTTTTTTAAATAATGGATAATTTCTTAAATGCCGTTTTCCTTGAAAGGTTGTTAGTTTTAATTATGATAACTGTCGCTATGTGACATTGTTACAATAGAAGATTTTTAATAGGCTTTGCGTTAATAGAAAATTAAAAGGTCATGTAGGTTAAAGGTTGAACAATACGCATAATTATTTTAATTTAAACCCTCTAATACACTATGTATAGTAGTTTAGTGTATTCCCAACAACAGAAAGAATAGTACATTATTGCAAAGGCAGCGAAATAGGCAATTGCCATTTCGGCCGAGGCATATATAGTGCTTTTCTTAAAAAAATGCAAGGAAATAAAAAAGGGCCTTTTACATAATAAATTTAATTAATATTAAAAGTTATATTGCTCATGTTAGGACAATTATTGAACGAAAATGTTATCGATTTTCGCTTCGCCTTTGTCGCTAAATATATATCATCGGGGGGCTTCGAGTAGAAACTGCTTTATGTTTCCAGTCAAAATCTTCGATTTTTTTGCTCTTAAACCCAGACGATTGTCGTTTTAAAAAAGTTGATAAATTTCCCTAGTTCTTCAAGTCAATGCCGTTTTTAATATGAACTGTACATTTCAGCATAGAATAAATCGCCCATAATGTAGACGGCTTTTTAGTTTTAGCAATTTCATTTAAATACGCTAAAAACACTGTTTCGGAGAACAATTTTGTATTCTCGTTTTTCCAGAACATGAAATTTTCATATCCTTTCATATATTTTTCTTTTGATTTCGCTGGAAGCAGGTTTTCCATCGCTAATTTAGTTTCCGATCTTCAATCTGGTGGAGTGCAGTCAATGTTCATTTAATTTTCACTTTCAGAATCATCGGAACTCATTTTAATAATTTTTTATTAACAAAATAACAACAAACTCCGCTTTACCGCCAATTTTTTATTTTATTTAACAGTTTGTGCCGAAAGGTAAACGCATCTGTGGCTATACAGCCACGAGAACGCAATGTGCATAGAGGAAATAATCACCGTGTACGATAGATGAAAGAGTTCTAAATTCAAACAGCACACCGTTTCATACAACATTGCCGGCGCGCTCTTCGTTCCAAATTCAAAGAACGCGCCGGGAAGTGATTTGGTTTTTCAGTCTACGTAAAACTTCTCGTGTTCTTTGTTCGAAAGTAATGACAATATTTCCGCGCATGTTTAAGAAAAAGACATTAAAGAAGTACTACTTACCTAGTTCCCCGAAATCCTCGAGTACCTACCTATTTTAGAAAATTCTTTTTTTTACGTTTACGGCAAAATTTTATTGATAAGTCGTAAGAGTAATTATATTTTGACAAAGGTTTTGAAAAAAAAAACATTTTTCGAAATATCGGAATTGATATTTTTTTAAACGACGTTTAGCTATGATTGGTTATTATTTTAAGCGTGCCCGCAGATTACAGACTTTCTATTGGCCAATAGTTGGCCCGATTGGTTGGTTTTGTATGAAGAATCGGCCGATACCAAATCGTTGTAGTGTGCGCACTTGCATACTTCTTCATACTGATTCCAACTATCGGCCGATAGTTTGGTCTATAGTTTGCGGGGACTCTAAGAGTCTTATAGAACTACGTGTTTAAAGTATGAAGCGTTACGTAAAGGCCTGTTATTATGAAGATATGTTAAGCTTGTAAAGGTTGATCAATGCACACTAATGCGATGACTACTAATTGTACTGCTTTATGGGAAAATTATTCTTGATCTTTAATTAAGTATAATGACGTGATTATATTTGAAAATTAATTGCTTACTCTTAACGAATCTAATTTTATCCGGGTTTCCTTTGTTTTGTAGTTTGGTAGTTCTTTGTGATTTCTGTGTATGAGAAAGTACCGCCGAAAAGCGAAGTGTTTTTTTATGTACTCTATTGAGTACTTTTAAGGCTCCTATAATCCTGAAGTGGCACCTTCATCTTAATTAAATTATTGCGTATAACGTATTGAAATTATCGAAAATTCACCAACCAATCCTACCAAAGGAAATCTCTGGTTCACAAAATTCCGTATTTTTCACCCTAGAGACGCCACTAATTGAAGGTAAGGTTCAATAGTTTATTTACAAACCTCTGTTAATATTGTTCGTTGTAATAATAGACAGAAGTGCTCGCAAAAAAAATCAGCTGTTCCATACAAAAGTACCTACTCGACCTTAATGTATGGAACAGCTGATTTTTTTTTTGCGAGCAGGAGTGTTGGCCCCATAGTAAAATTTGCTTGTAATCATGAGCGGAACCACCCCACGGCGGGAACCAAGTGATTAAAGTTTCAGCGTGTATTTTACAGAGGTTATTGTTTGTTAACAAACTATAGAACCTTTAGCTTCAATCTGTACATGTGAATTTTCGATACATTATGTACTTAGCGAAGAATAAATTTAATTAAGATGAGGGGGCTCGTTTTTTTCTCGGTAGGTAAATGTTCGATGTAGATATTCCTACTAGGAGCAAAAGCCTAATTGGTAGTCCTATGGCAAATTTTGTACTAAATACGGTATTGTCTTCCTTTTTTCCACAGTAAGTAACTATTCGAGCCTAACTCGTTGCAATTAGATCTCTGACCGTTCAACCAGCCGGTAACCGTGTTTTGTAGGTACTTGTGCCACGATTATAGGCATGAAGAACTTGGCCACACGCGACTTAATACTGCCGAATAAATGCATAATCGTGTGATGTAACAGAAGCGAATCTGTAAACGCTACGTATGTTGCAGACAAGGCAATATAAAACTTGTATTGTTTAAGACTAAAAGGCGTATAGGTCTTGCAATCTCACTACTGTCCCAACTTACCTTAATAGTGCGTAGTTAGCTAGCTATGCGTATATACGTGCGTAGTTATTCCTTCCGTACACCATTAAAACTACCACAATTTATTGAAAGTTTAAAATAATATACTTACTTTGAAAAATATTTAAAAGGCAGATGATATTAATAGGTACTTACGTGTAATAAAACAACCGAAAAAAGATCAAATAGTAGACAGGTACTACTAAAAACATTTTGTTGGATCTCCTAAAATTTTTAATGTTAATTACGTTATTTTCGACCAAAACAAAGTATTTTATCTACGTTTTTTGTTTTCTCACAACTGTAACTCAACTCCCATCAGATATCTTTTAAAATGTACCTATAGCGTGGCAGATAAACATTGGGAAGCTATATTGTTCTCTACCTTATGTGATACACGAAGCTTGAGAAACAATAAATTGCAAATCCTAACAATAATTTTGCAGTAGAATGTTACGTTATTAAAATATCTAAACTCGTTATACGAATCTAACGAGATTTCATAACTACGTAAATTCGCATTACATTAATTACTGATGATGTCGCATTACCATACATTAAATGCTACAACTAAACCAGTATACAAAAATAAAGACGTCATTCTCCATAGATTTGCAGACCGCAGAAGCACGTCTCAATATAAGATATATACAATGGCGGACACAAAGACACCAGTTGATTTTCATACAAACAAGGTAACTTTGAACCCTTGGGTCTCCGCCAGGGATTGACCTAGCCATGATCTGATGAGGCCATCCAGGGAGTGAATGGAGAAGATTTAGATCGCTATATACACGCAACTGATGTAATTAACATTCTAAGAGAAAGGATATGTTTAAAAAAACCTCAAAATTAGCATAAAAATGTATGGAAATCCTGAATTTGAAAACTCTGATCCTGAGTCTTTAATTATGTGACCGCCACTGTAAGTCATGACATGAGGTCTATGCTTTCAATAGACTTAAAAATGATTTGAAAAACAATTTTATTAAGATGTATTCAACATTTTGAAGTAACATTCATTTATATAATTTTCAGACACCTAAATCATTTACCAAGTGAACAGGTTTAGAAGATTTCTCTTAATTATTTTTTCTGGATTAATATGTATAACGTAATGTTAGTTGTGTTAATTTATTTATCGTTCAAACATACTGGTAATGCAAATTAGATTAAAATAATAAAACAATATTATAATCGACAAAAAAATTAAAAGCTGTTTGGACATTTGCATATTTCGCAACATGTTAGTTTAAATAATAATTCAACAGTGTTTTTTGTTACAAAAATTGGTACTTCCTCTCACCAATAATTTAGTCGCAAGCTAGGCTCTTCTTAGTTTGTACTGTACATGGAGATTTAAAATATCGGATAGAATACATAAATGAAATGATGATGATTAAGGAAAATATCATTTCAAATTCTAAAAACGCACTGCCCCCCTACTCAAATGGCCAACATTCTATTCGTTTGAACGCTAACCTTACTATTAAAACTTTGAAATAAGCAGTAAACTATAAAATTACGTGCCGTAAGCTTGACAATTCCATACAATATACATCGAAGTCTGTGATTTACATAAGTTTGCGACATGTGATTTAATCATCTTTTGCTTATATTTTAAGCTTTAAAAGTAAGCGTAGCGTTCAAAGGAATAGAAAGTTGGCCATTTGGGGGCTGGTATCACTGGCAGAGGAGGCAGGATGATGGTAGTATAATGACGGTACAATTTACATAGAAACCCACCTGTTAAGTATGACGGGATTGGGTGGGATGATAGCGTCGGGTGTTGACTGTATGGACGCTGTTGGTGGCAGCGGAGGCTGCTGCGGTGGTGATGCAGGCACGTTATGTATCCGCGCTGATATCACTGGCAGAGGAGACATGATTGATGGCAGTGATGACGGTACAATTTACATAGAAACCCACCTGTTAAGTATGACGGGATTGGGCGGGGTGGTAGCGTCGGGCGTTGGCTGTGTGGGCGCTGGTGGTGGCGGTGGAGGCTGCTGCGGTGGTGATGTAGGCACGTTGGGTATCCGCGCTGGTATCACTGGCAGAGGAGACAGGGTTGGCGCTGGCTGTACATATGACGGACCAGCGTCGTTGTTGCCCGCTGAAAATCATATGGGATGAGCATTTTGATCACATTTGGACGCTAACTATCCTGTCAAGGCGAGACTTGTATATAGCTTTGAAATTACATTCAACTTTGATATTTACAATGTGATTTTTGTATGTATTGTAATGTATTCTGATTTTCATGTGAGTTTGTCACCAATCGTTTTGCAAGGAAAGGTCACATTATTATTTAATATTTCATCAATATAATATAATAAATAAATAAGTAAAAGCATTAGTTAAGTAATGAATATGAATATCGATGTAGGTATATTCTTTAAATACTGATAAACATCATATTACAAATGTAACTATAAACTAGGAGAAATTCCAACTTTTAATAATATACTAACTATAACCTGTAGGTTTACAAAAACTTTGCAGTAAGCGTTCAAATAATATTATAAGAATTTTTTGTTTGCCCATTAAAAATTCAAGAGTCAAATCATTCTCATTAAAATATTACAACCGATTATTAGAACCAGATATTTTTGACTTTTTTTTTAATTCTTATGAACTCTTGCTCGACTGAATTTTGGGGGCTATGACCGTAACGGTACATGATTTCTTACTTATTAATTTATGTATATGTACATACACCTACAGCAATACATGCATGCAAGAAGAGTGGGTTAATTGATACAAAAAAACCTCGGTAAAGTATGCTTGCATCTACTTACAGCCAAAGATAGTTAATATTTTTAATTTTAGTTTTGAATTTTAAGATACATTAATATTTTGTTTGGAATTTCATCAACATTAGATTAGTAGTCATTCTGGATATCTCAAGGCTAAACCTTTATGGCAATCCAAATGTATCTCTTGTTCGAGTGACATAGTTCTAGCTAGGTCATACTGAAAGTACATATTGCTTTGGCTTGTTTTTATTTATTGTTAAAGCTGAAAAAACGGTATCTGTATGTTACCTTTTAACCCCTTAGCTCGTGAACATCTATTGAAAAATTCGATAGAGTATTTTTGTGTCACCGTCTACCGCTGAAAAGCGATATGAAATTTCCAATAGACACTGTCAAGTACATTAACGCGCGTTTTTTTTTCGATAAATGATTGTTCCTGCTAAATTGTACTGAACAATTATGAATTTAGGTAACTAACTATAGAGATAGATTGATCCATTAGCATGAACATAGACTAGGTATATTTTTTTTTGCCAATATGAATACTAAAAACCGGCCAAGTGCGTGTCGGGCCACGCGCAGTAGGGTTCCGTAGGTTCATTATACCATACCATATTTTAATACCGCTATCATTTTTCGTCTGAAAAAATAACTTTGTTTTTCACAGTGTTTGTATGAATGACAAAGTTATATTTGCGGTTTTAGAAAATGTACTATATCTTGAAAACTAATTACTATATCTCCTTCAAACCAATTTTTGTTGAAAGTGTTTATTAAGATCTATAGTTTGTATTTTTTTAGATTTTTCACCCTCTTACTTTAAAAGTTAAAGGGGGGGGGACACACATTTTACCACTTTGGCGGCATATATCTTTCAAACGGTTGACTTTGAAAAAAAATAGTCTTATAAACCTCAATGTCATTTTTAAAGACCTATCTATAAACACCCCACAAGTATTGTTTTGATGAAAAAAAATATTTTCAGTTACAGTTCCATGTATGGGGAGCCCCCCCTTAATCTTTTATTTTTTTATTTTTGTGTAAAAATCGTAAAGCGGTTCACAGAATACACCTACCTACCAAGTTTCAACTATGTGGTCCTAATACTTTTGGAATAAAGTGGCTGTGACATACGGACGGACAGACAGACAGACAGACATGACGAATCTATAAGGGTTCCATTTTTTGCCATTTTGGCTACGGAACCCTAAAAAGGGGTGTAATAAGGGAAAGTTCGTATTTATAAGACGAGACCTTGACCAAAATCCACGTGGAGGAATTTACGGGTTGCTGCTAATGCATCAAGTTTTGCATAATTAGATAGATCGAACACAATTTTAAATGTAAGGTCGGCATCAAGCCATTAGCATTGAAAGTACTCTAAATATTTAAAAAAGATAATTTTAACACTAATTTTAAGCTCACCTTGGCTTCTTCACGAATGTGAAACAAAACCTTATTTTAATGATAAGCTATTAAACTTTAAGTTTTGGAGCAGGCATGTACATTTAATAATACTTTGCTTTTATTTTTAGATTCTCGATGTCGTGACGTTTTTTGTTTAAATAGCCTTGTGGGAAAACAGACTTAAAGTCATTGGCATAAAAGTGGAAGTGCAACTAAGGTCAGGGTCTCGTATTTGTCTCTAATGAATGAAAACAAACTTAAGGAAAACGCTTCTTTCAAAAGAGCACTAATGACTATGAAAAATTCCGTGTCACATTACAATACATCACTTATACAAAACCATAATGCATAATGCATTTTTTGTTGGTCACCTCATCAGCATCTTGAGACAAGTTGGGCTAAAAATATAAAATTTCTAAAATATTCTTCTTTTTTCGTTGCCAGCTATTTCAAATATCTCGTTTGTTTCTTGAGAATTTCAGGTGCAAATGGTGTAATTACTTATTGAAACCTAGTCCTAGTGTCTCAAAGACTTTTATTTTGTGTCTCAAGTTTTAATTCATAGTCAATACTGTAAAAGCCTCCTCTCCGAGGCGTGAAAATGTAACAAACAAACAGAGATAAGTAGTTACCTCCGCCTTTCGCGTTCATAGTATTAGAATAAAGGTATGGGGAATAAGATTTAGGACTGAAGTTCCTCGTAGAAGGTGTATGCCAGCTATAGTGGACATTTTATTGACACGGAATAATTAGTGTAGGAAATGAAGCGATCTTTGTATGGAGACCCCAACATTAAATCCTCAGTCGATGAAACTTTGCAAGGACGTAATATAGTATGAACCAAAACCTATGTACAAATATCCAAAACAAAAAAAACCTTTGCATAATTTAAAAAATACGTTTAATTTATGATACTTTATCATACTGTAAAGTTTCGTCTACTGAGGATTTACTGTGGGGGTCCACTACCTTCCGTTCCTACACTAAACCAGAAGCTCAGACGAATCTCAAACGAGTGCATGACGCAGGTGTAGTCGGTCGGTGAGAGCTGTCGATACGTTGCGCGCATAATAGGTACTGTCATCTCTATTTTATTAAGATTAAGGGTTCATGATTCTCCACTTACCAGATCCAGAAATAGTGTTGAAGCTCTCATTGGCGAGGTACTCTTCAAAGTATCTGGTGAAGTCGCCGGTGGGGTCCCACCGGGAGGCAAACTTGGCCCATTCCTCAGGGAACTCGTTCTTCAGTCGTCGGATCACCTTCACCGCCGTTTTCTTCTGATTCTCTGTACACCTTATGCACTTCGTCCTTAAAGCTTCTGGTAGTATTCCTGTCAGAAAATAATAATTATTTGTATTGTTATTCTTTGTGGCGACACTTCATTACATATTTTCTGTATTGGGGCTGTGGCAAGTACTTCCATGTGTGGTGGGTATATTAGTATATTTTATTTTTAACAATGATATCTTTACGTTATCTAAAAGTTTAATTTAATATGATGAGGAGGACATTTTCAGTTAGGTATACACTGAATATTTTGATAAACATGACGAATACGCTACGCGATAACTAATAGCCATGTGAAGTGCTTCCGAAACGAAATTTCCAACAATTTACGGATATATCTACGCGTTTATTGTGAAAACATGGTCGAATGTTATAAATCAACAAGTGAATAAATATTACGATGCCATGTTTTTCGTCATATACATTAAATAAGTAAATCATTGAAATACCAGAAATACAAAAACCTGAAAATAAAAACGAAAAAAAGTTGTCCTCCAGCCCCACCCGACTTCAAAAGACGTTTTTTATTAAAATTGATATGCGTATTGGTAATTTGAATATTATTTATTGCTTTTCAGTGCTTTTTAATTTTGAAGCTGTTTTAGTTTTTATTTTTAGGTTTTTGAAGGCGGTTTTTCTTTTTTTTTAAATAGCTTTTTATCTTTTTTGTGGTATGTAAGTGTGTAATATTCTTTAACTTTATATGTTTTCAAAATGCCCATAACTCAATTTCCAAAGGAGTTCCGTTGTGCCTTTTTTGTCCAAGTTTAGTCCAGAACGTATAGCAAACAGACCATAGCTCGGTTTGTTTTGGATTTTCATAAGCCTAACAATATCTCCTATTTGAGTTTGAGGAGCTCCCTTGGATATCTTCGGGGTCCAAGGTTCAATGTCAATGAAATTAAAAGAACTACACTTAAGGAATACCTTTACCAACAAAATACGACAGCTGATTCGGTTCATAAATAACAAAGTCGTCAAGGAAGTTAATGCGAAATCATAGTATTTTCAGGATTACCTACATGAAAGCTACTGAACCGATCTGAAAAAAATGGAACCATTTTGCAAGAAAATTCAATCAAACAAAGAAGGAATCCTCAAAATCGGTCCATAAATAACGAAGATATGCGTGAACAACGATAAAAAAAATTCGTCAAGATAGTTAATGTAAAACCGATCTGAAAAAAAAAATTGGAACCATTTCGCAAGAAAACTCAATCAAACAAAAATAGTATTTGTTTTTACTATTTTTGTTTGATTGAGTTTTCTTGAAGAAGAATCAAAATCTATCCATAAATGACGAAGATATGCGCGAACAACGATAAAAAATCATACAATCTAATTGAGAACTTTTTTTTGAAGTCGGTTAAAAATAAGAAAAAATCGAATCGAAGAGGCGTGCAATATAAACTGTTTTTTATTCCTCGTTTTCATAAAGTTTACAATAACTTCTAATTAGGTGATGGGTTTTCGGAGGATGTTTTAAAAACTTGATCTTGAATCTTGAAAAAAGAAAAAGGTGACCCTTAATGGATTTATTGCTTATAAATAATGTTTTTTTTTGCAAACAGGTCTCTTAAGGCTTATTTGCATACACACTTTTATATTTTATCGCATGAGGTCAATAACCTTTCTTTTTTTGTAAACAAGCTCATGATTTAAGGTCTCAGTATACGTAACGTGACGAGTTTTTTTCACGTCTCGGATAGATCGGAGCGATTTCTTGATATTCATATTCATATTCTTTATTTGCGTTCTTGTTGTATATTTTAGCGGCCAAACCCGATTTCAGGACAAACTAGTTTGGCCTAGGCTAAACTAGTTCTTCCTATACGCGATGGGACACTAGCCTAGACCGATAGGATATCCACATATTTTGACTGAGGTGAAGAGTTTTTGTAGTTAGGGCTAGTAGAGTTAGGACGCATAGAGTTAGAAGCTTGGCTCTACATGAGGTCTGATTACTCTTTGACAGTGCAAGCCATATGGAGTCTTGGCAACACAATACATGAAAATGTTTTTGGTGAGATCTAACTTTACTGTGGATGTTAACTTTATAAAATCTGCAACCACGCATGATGTAGCGTGAAATACGTCTAAAGATAGCCCAGTGGCGTCAGTACGAGACGTCCATTTTGCAGACATCTAAATGGAATAATTCCAAATGGAAATCGTCCAGATTTAATCTATGAGGCTTATATCTTTTCATAGCTCTACAATCTACATAATACGGTAGCATTATTTGACAGATCATACTAGCTTTTTAAAATCACTTCGTCACGTATCATCTGTTTGTCACGACTGTATCCTGCTTAAAATGTATATCAACTGCAGGTAGCCAATGAAAGCCACTCCATTATTGTATTTTTATGATATGTTGTGAAATAAGTAAGGATTTACATATTTGAGAAAATAGTACAAGTTAGAGGGAAAAGCTAGACTTAAAATTCGTAGGGAAAGAAAAATGATGCATTCATGGCGCTGAATTTACTAATAGGTAAGTAGTAGTATTTTATGTCATAAAATAGCAAAAAATACATTTCTTACGGCAAAATACTCAAACGAATCTTAAAGTTAAAGCCACCTTAAAATTCAAAAAAGTTGTCAGATTTGACAGAAACTCTATGAAACTAAAGGAGACCTTAACGTAAGATTTTACCTAAGAAGCCTTTGAGTATTCGGCCGTTACGGCCAAATACTTAAACGAATCTTTAAGTTAAGGCTACGTTATGCGAAATCATTTGTCTCTGTCTTTTTCTTTACGTGTAAAGAGTATGGAAAATAACCTCACTTCTGCACTTTTTCGATGTTTTTCGTTGTTTTTTATCATTATCTTTAGCACAATTATCTTTCTTGAAACAAGGTTTTTGAAGCCTGTTGCTCCAGTAAATTAAAGTGTATTTTGATGTAGAATTCAATACGTTTCCGCTATTATTTACGGCAAAAATTGGCCCGCGACAAGCGCTTTTGATGATACATATTCAGATTTTTTTTACAATCCTCTGTGAGGTTTATACGCAATCTAATACTTGTAGCTACTAGATAATCTCTTTAGCTTGTCGTATGTTTTTTTGTGGTTACAACTTTACGTTTTCTATATAAAAATGTGGCCCACGCAAACCATGTTTTCCTATAATGAGGGCCATTAAGGCCACCTTAAATAAAAAAAAATTGTCAGGTTTGACAGACACACTATGAAACTGACAGCTTCCTTAAAGTTAAGGAGACCTTAACGTAAGATTTTAAAGAAGCCTTTGTGTATTCGGCCATTAGAATACTAGCACTCCATAAAAAACCGCTCAACGCTAAAAACATTCGGAAGAGTAATTTTGTATGAGAATCTGCCGCTAAGCGAAATGACATTTCAAAACAAAACCACTGTCGAGTACTTTTACGCGCATTTTTTTCTCGATTGATGTTCGTGCTACGGGTATAGTTGGGAATATATAGCTATCTAGATTTCCGCCATTCACTCCCTGGATAGGCCGTGAGTCAAATGGCGTTGTACAAACTTCCCATGCCAAATTACTCTATACAATTTTTTACGTTTTTTCTCGACATATTATTATGTTCGTGCTACGACTGCTACGGGCATAGACTCATAGACTTATTATTTGCATAGACTTATTATATTAATGGCTACGGGTAACAAAACAAGCAGGATTGGTCCTGATCGAAGACTATTCCCTAAAAATATACTTAGATAAAAACAAAAGATGCTTATTGCATTTAAACTGTGTCCATTGTGTTAGTTATAACGTGGCAAGAATTCTAAAAGAGGCATTGGAATTATTTCCGTATTTTAAGAATGTCTCGGACATTTTTTACTTTAATCAAGCACTGACAAAGTCAAACCTCATTTAAAAAGGATATTTACGTGGTTTCACGAACATATATAGAGAAAAAAAACTTGCGTACTCGATAGAGCAATGGTCTATGAAAAATTTTATTTCGCTTTTCGGCGGTAGTTGGCGCTGTTCAATTTTTTCATACAAAATTACACGTGCGTTTTTATTGTCGATTAATATGTTCGAGCTAAAGTCTGTCCATCCTTACTTGTCTTATATGGTAAACAATCTTCACCCAACTCTTTATTGAAATAATCATTTATAAAATAAAACAAATGGTTTTCCACACATAGATTACGAAAGAAATTGTTAATAAATTAACAATAATTTCATAAACTTACTAACATATTTTTAAATAACGATTTAAGTTTAAAAGACGTATGACAACTGTCAAAAACTGTTTACTAAATAAGACAAGTAAGGATGAACAGACTTTACAGGTGAAGATTTGAGTTAAACTCCATTTTTGTTATTATTGTTAAGATTGATTGTGAAGATACTAATAGGTATTGTTTTAAGCTTCTTCTTCTATTTTTGTTTTGGCAATCTACTTTCCTCTTGAAAGTATTTTTTGCCAGTGTCAAGTGTTGAATAGTTCAGTGGTAGTTTGTTTCAGTTTACATTAGAATGCGGGTGCATCGCATTCCAATGCTGCTTGGAGCATTTGGCACCAAGTGTATCAAGACAGTTGACTCGGTAAGATCAGCCAAGGTAGCCACTGTAGAAATCAAACTCCAGCATAGATGATAATAGTATTTATTTCACACTTGTAACTATGTACTTATACGAAACACTTATTCCGCTGTTCAACCGTTCACTGTGGCGGCTCCCGTATGACTGAGCCCCTCCACTCCGCTACCGCATATTTATAGCCTATGCATAGCGCGTAGCGGGGTGACTCACTCTAGTGGGGCGACTCTAGTCACCTGATAACTACAACTAACGTTTCGGTACTTTTATATTTAAGAACAACGTAATAAATAGAGTTATTAACAAAAGGTAATAAATAATTAATTAGTCGCATAAATATACATATCCAGTATACTACAGCCACCACTACAATAAAAGTCTCGGCTTCACACAACCAAGATCGCGCCTATTTCAATTATCCCTAATATTATTTAGTTGCGTAGACACTTGTACCATAAAACTGCACCAATTTTAAGACAAAATATCCACTATGAATCAATTTGCAAATAATTAAAATAGACACCGAACCGAACTCTACAAAATAGCGCCAAAAACTCCTGTTTTAAGCTTAATAAACGGCGAGTCTTTAATTACTGTCTTAAAATTATTATACTCGCTCTATTATTAGGTTTTGGTAGCAGAATGCGAAACATCAGTCATTAATAATACATACATTCAAACAATTAATTATTATATTTATTAGTTTTTTTAAGTCAATACAAACTTAATAAAGTAGCAGCATGCGATATGAATCTATTAATCAAATATTTTATTGAGATATAATAACACTATGATTAATTTTATCGATTGAAATAAATAAAAAAAATGCATGGGCAAAGATGATTGAACCGTTTAAACCTTTTTTTTACAATTAAGTAAGTAATTGTAATTTATATTGTACAGCATTATAGATGGATCACAGATAAAAATGATTCTTGTAATTATTGATTTGATGTTTGGTATTTCCATTATTTGATTAATGTTTTATTTTGTACTGATTAATCAAGTTCGAAAAGGCCAGACGTATTTAAAATGATACTTCTGTATTTTAAGTTTTGACTTTTAAGTCTCGAGTTCAGTTTTTATCTAAACAAACTTTGAGGAGATTTTTTAACATATTAATTTCATTTGACATTTTAGATTTACATCGAAGTTGTAAAATTATATGATACTTACCTACTATGGTTCAGTGAAGTTTACTTTTAGAATTAAAATTGCAGAAATAAGCTTTGCTATGTTTGAAAAGACAAGAAAGTATTGTACTTTCATAAATTGATTTATCTGCCATTTTTATTGTCTCCACTGCTGAGGCACAGGCTTCCTTATGGGTGAATAAGGAGGATGGCCCGTACGTGACCCACCACGCGGGCCCAATGCGGATTAGTGGGTGTTAACGACTGCAAATGCAACAAGGACAAACGGCTTAACGTGCCTTCCGAAGCACAGAGGAGCTTGAGATAATAAATTTTTGGTCACCCATCCCATGACCGACCCTTGAGAAAATTGCTTAACCTGCATTTGCCGGGCCAGGGGCTAAGCCACTGTGCCATCGAACTACTTAGCTTATCTTGTATTTTTCTACTTTCAAATATTTAATACCTACCTACCAGAATATCGATGTCAGATATCGAAACAAGCATATTATGGTAAATAATAATAGGCAATTGTTTCCCCGATGGATCGTTGAACCATCGAGTTTCCCATGGCCGACTGCGACAAAGGAGCTCAGAAACATAATAAAAAATATATCAGTAACCTATTGACTTTATATTTTTTAAACACAAAATAAACTTAGATAAAAACAAAACTACTATTGAAATTCTAGACTTTAGTCATCCACAGTGCTATATTTATATAAGAGAATTAATTTAATACAAAAAAATACTAGAAAAAATCGACTCACCCGGAGCAGCCATCCCGTCTGAGCTGCTACGGGCGAGTCGATTTTTTCTATTAAGTAATTATCACAAAACTACTATTTTGCGTAGAGACCTAAAATGCAATATCTAATTTTATAAAGCTCGTAATACAGTACATTCAGATTGGTAATGCTCGACATAAGGAAATTAAAGAATCCCATCTTTTAATATATATAGAGCATAAACCAGAATTTATGTATAGAGTGTCAGATCTTCAATTAGTATTAGTATCAAATAGTATTTAATTTATTGCACCTTGTTACATGGTTGATGTTGAAAACAAGTAACGATCACAACATAAGTATCATGCTATGTGGAACTTAATGGATTCCTACATATCCATTGAGCAATAACAATAAATTGAGTTGAATTCAAACTTAATTTACAATAACTTTGCATAGAAAATTAATACTTAGGAGAACTTAAATCAATTTATTTTAAGTTTGATATTTAATTAAACTTAACATAGAATCAATTTTATCAAAAATATCTTTTGTTCAATGTTAGAGAGGCTCGTTCGTTCCCTTGTAAAGAGTTAAACTTACAAGTCATGTATTGATTATAAAGTTTTTAGCTGAAAAATATGCACATTGCTACATTTTACTGATGTAACGTTTATAAATCGCTATAAACGTGAATAATAACCTTGACGATATAAAAATCTTTTAGGGTGACTTGTATTGTAGATGAACTACTGTAGTCAAGTAACTATACCGCAGTGTGGTTTAGTGACACACTAGCTAGACACACGGCACCGCTGTAACCGCAGGCAATACTAGTAATAACACACTCGGGTAAATCATTTGTTTGATTTCAATAACGTTATTGTTTGCCAGCAACATCCTCTGAAAAAAATATAGTTAAGTACCTACTCATAATTTTTTTAAATAAAATTCTATTTGTTGCTGTGTCATAAATAAATAAATCAAAATAAAATAAAAATAAAAACTGGTTTAATGCTTTAACTCTGTCTACCGTTTGAGACTTGTCAAATTGATTTTTATAATTTTGCGAAGAAATTGAAATAGAAGATTTTACAAAGTTCGCGGCGAGATGTTTGACTTTAAATAGTTTTGTCAATAATTATAGTTATTATTTGACTATTAAATCTGCTATAGCTGTGTTAATTGTTTATGATTCTGTTGATTTATTCTCCAAATAGAAATAATCAAGAATCGATGGAAACAATAATAATAAATTATTGCAAATTTTTCAAAGCTCGCCATAACCACAAACGCAAGAAATACAATATTTTTACGGAGCCACAGCCATAAAATGATTAAAAACCACAGTTTCTCACGTTGTTATGAGTTCTGTGAAAATTTTATTGTTTATGTGACATTTCGGCTCTTTTTAGGGAGCAGCAAGTCCTAGAAAACTTGTTAATAAAGTCATATTTAATACGCATGACGAATATTTATTTTATTTATGTTAAGTTACGGATATCGTGGAACGTACACCCATCTAATTTTATTACCACATTGTATGTTTGATTCACTTAAATCATTACTTTGGCGCAATACAAATAGCGCACAAAGTGATGAACAAAAAATATCAAAAATTAAAAGCAGTTGATGTTCACCAATAGTTACTATTTAATTAACGCTTTTTTAATTGATAAATATACTACTTAATTATACCATAATAATAATGAATAATTGCAGCTGATCGTGTTTCAGTTTAAAGTAGAAAGAGCTTTCTCTTTATATCTTGATTGAGAAAAGAGTCTTAGAATTACTTCTTTTTCATAGTTTAATAGTTGAGGGTTTGTAAGATATTTGTACAAAAAATGCGAAATCTCATACCAGTAGTAAACCCCTTACATATTTTTTAAATAAAATAGGTACTAGTAGTATAAAAATCCTTTTATCCAAACAACTGAACATCTTTTCTACGCTTTTTTTCCTGTTTGACTCACAGCTTTTCATGAAAATTGCATCAAACCCAAAAAGGTTATGACCAACAAACCTTATGAATCGATACAAAAAAAAAATCGATATCAATCGATGACCATGCGAGCATTGAAAACAGCCGTATAACTGCATTTGGTATTCACTCGACGCGCGGTCTTGATACTCGCTCGTTATGGCAACGCCTATGATTCAAGCATTACTCGTGTATTAATTAGATCATTGTTATCCGTAAATATTTGTAGAAAACATCTGCTACTAACTTTACTTTCTTTACCAAAATTAATGGCAGATATTTTTATACAATTCCAATCCAAGAAATGTTTCGAGTGGATAAAATGATTCGACCACATTTTTTTTAAACGAAGAATATAACTCTAATAAAAATAGTGAAATCGTAAAACATAAGTACGAGGTACGATGCACTTAAAGTTGATCTATCTCACGAAAACCGTTTAGCTATGAATGTTGTTAGCACGTGCACGCACGCACATGCACATCATTTTAGTGTGCGTAATACGAAAGCGTGCAGACAACCCTATTAAACTAATTAGAAGCATGTAAATTCACAGAGAAACTTCTACATGTCAACAACAACACCTTATATTATTCGAACGCCTCTACATCCATTTCTCAAATAACTTCTTACCAAGTACCGTACCCAAGATCAAGTGCCAATTAGTAAGTATTTCTCTAATTAAAGGCATTTGCTGTAACGGGCTTTTAAAGTTATGAATATAAAGCTTCTATTTGTGCAGTAAAATTCAGATGCCAGCAGAAGTCAAACAACTCTCGAAGGCCGCAACTGGATACAGAATCCAGTCCCTAGTCTCAAAGGCTAACAAGTGTAGGCCTCTAAATGCACGCCCGGGTAAGCTGCCATTATTCATTCAGTAACAAAGAGAAGACTGATTACTATAGTGTACGGTTTATTTAACATTTGTAAGGACAATATGTTGGAATAAACGGCCAAGAAACTACTTCCTATTCTTCTCTACAATACCTACATTAAAATGTGTGCTTTTTTTTCTCGAGCGAGTTGTATCGGAAATAGAATACTCGTACTTATTATGTTCGTTTTATGATGACGTTTTTGCAATGATTAAAAAGCCGTGGGAGTGGGACAAAAAAAATAGAGAAACAGTGTAGAGTTGCGTAATTTCTTAGTTGGAACTGAAAACGGACAAAGGCTACCTTTCACCCAAAAAAATATCTCAAAAGATATAACGTCTTAACTGACCAAAATGAGTTCTAAACTACATACAAATAGATTTCAGTTTGTAACTGTTTTGCATTGCATTTTATAACTGCTTGATTATCCGGAAACGACAAATTACATTTTTTATATTCTATGCATATAATCGAATAGTAGGAAGCTTCGCTTTTATAAAACCGCTTTAATTATGTATGTATGTGGTGTGCGTGTAAACAATTATTTATATCTCTGACTGTATCAGGATTCATTCTTATGCGTTAATAAATATGTATAAGGTAAAGAAGTATCACATCGATATTCTTTGTTTCATTTTTTTTATTAGCTTTTAATATTATTCTAACGACTATTGAATCCCATGATAGGGGACTAGGACTGATCGTCGAAAATCAATTCATCGAATGCCATTTTCTCGACCGTCATAATAATATCATAGGATAGTTAATTTATAGGTAAAGTAATAGTTATCGGTAGCATGAATATTGGTCAGTGCATTAGGCCAGATTCCCGAGGGCCGGATTCCATCTGAAAAGCTACGGGTGAGTAAATTTAACTAGTAACTATATTATTTATTTACTTACTATACCGTCGAATAATTAAACACAACTCATTTTGTTAGTAACAATAAAAGTATTGTAACTAACATAATATTTTTTAGTTTTAGTTTTATCGTAGGTCTTTAATAGAGCTCAAAATTAAAATGATGTTAGGATTTATTAAAAGGTACCCTATTGCAAATTACCGAGTGAAGAAAAAAGAAGAAATTATGGAAAACTGACGTGAAAATCTGTATTGTTAATTTTGTAATGACTGTGACAGAAAAAAAATCCTTCATTCTTTGCTTGTTACTATAAAGTCGTGCAACTGGACTTGACGTATGCCTGTGCATTGTCCGGAATGCCAGACCTTGTTTCCTTGGACCAAAATTAAAATTTACGGTCCGTTCGCTTAGATAGTGTCGGTACACCCGCAAGCAGTTGTGTTCAGAGACAGGAATACCGGTAACAAACACAATCTTTCACTACTTTTAAACTAAGTGTAAATTAAATTGCCAGTCATAATTATCCGTTACTTTTATGAGGTAGGTAATTAAGTGCAAACTTAATTGTTTACTACTGTATTCTAAACACGATTAGTCAGTCTTTATTTGGTGACTTTAGCGTTATTTAACTAACGGTATTCTAGAATCATTGACACAATAATAGACCCATTGTCGCATTCCAAAAAACTATACAAAAGCGGTTTTTTGCATAGTGCTCTTAAGTATTTTACTGAGATATGTACTTTACCCTTAGATAAATAGCACGTCTTGCTGTGATTCTTGGAGGATTTTCTTGATAAAGTAAAAAAATACTCAAAAAATTGAAGTTCAATTTAAAATCGTTTGCAGAGTTGTACTTTAATTAAAAACAAAATTAAAAATATAATATTAAAACTTGGAATTAAAACTTGGACGAATCAATATTAAATTTTTTTTGGCAATGGAGATAGCAACGCAAAGCTAATTGAAGATGGCGCTGCGTACGCTTGTTCCTAAGACAGTAGACGTTGAACAAATAGGAAAATAGTTATTTATTTTGTGATTTTTTTTTACCGAAAAAGACCCATTGACCCAAAATGGATATTAAAGACTATTCTACAATGCAAGTGCCGGAATCGAAAGCCAAATTAAGTAAATTTTTTATTCTTATTTATATCCAGATATAAAAAGATTTTTAAAATCCTTTGTTTTGGTAGTTTTCGTAGAGCAAGCGTACGCAGCGCCATTTTGACAGTTGCGTTCACCAAGAATATTGAGATACATAGTAATAAAGTAAAAAACCGGTCAAGAGCGAGTCGGACTCGCGCACCGAGGGTTCCGTACCTACATAATAAATACACTGCAGAGTAGAATAATAAAATTATTATTACAGTTTTAGGTCAGCGCCATCTCTTGACCGATAGTGATACTAATGTTAACTATTTTAGAAATTTGATAATTTATAAAAAAGTGTGCTATATTGAGACATCGTTTTATTTTTCCTGTAATCTTTATGTAAACTGCTATCACATAGAATTATTTCAGATTTTTCTCTTTGCGAACTTCGGAGATAAGGGGGGGAACGGATTTTTTTTTACATTTTTCATCATAAGTCGAAAACTAAAAAAAAACTGATTAAAAACGTGCAAACGGCGCTCTTTCATATAATACCCCACATGCCCTAGTAGCCCCACATCAAATTTTAAGACCCCTTTTCAGTCCCTGTTGTAAAAAAGATATTATTTTTTTTATTTCTTTCTTATTTGCAAAATAGTTGGGTAAATGTCATCTTAAACCATACCAAATTTCAAGTTGATATCATTATAGTTCTCGAGATATTCAGCTGTGACAGACAGACAGACAGACTGAGTCACACCATAAGGGTTCTTTTTTTACCATTTTGGTACGGAACCCTAAAAAGGTAGACTGAAAATCAATTTTGCAAAAGATACTCGCGCTCGTTTGTTTTTCCCGCTTTCTCCTTAGACTCCAAGCGACATACACTTCATACAATTATTGACCCACTATCACACACGTGAGAAATTCCCATTAGCAAACAATAGTGTGTGGACCGTGTGTCACTTACCGTATAAACTGATACCTTTGTTCCATATACAACGTCTCGAATTAAGATGATTAAGTCAACGTATGGATGAATGCAAATCTTTCAATGAAGAAAGTCCAAAATAATGTTTTTAAAACCAAAGCAAAATTGAGTTTTTTGTGGCAAGTGGTGCCGATGTACTTATGATTTCTTATTTTAAATTATTATTATTACAACAAAAATGTTTATAAAATTAAATCAACAAAGGTATGTGAAAAAGAATACTATGTAAATAAAGATTCGACCATTCATATAAAAAAAACATCTTTGTCTGTTCTACTTTGTAAGTACTCATTCAAATGATATCAATTGGTTAAACGATAAGTGACCCTGACTGCAAAACGGTCAAGGGTTCACGGTCGCGGTCACTTTTAACAAGCTAACTCTATTGATCTGGTAATATTATTGATAAATTAAATGTTGTCAGTATTACATTCATCAAATTAATTATAAGATATATTGATATGCGCAATCCCAGCCACTATCTATCATGAGAGAGGAAGCTAAAATATGCGGTTTGATTTATAGCCCGAGAGCTATTTCTAACGCTTTCTAGCAAACTATTTCGCTATATGAAGATTCAACATTATTTCATATCAGTATTTTTTTACTTATGTTTAAATGATCACCATACTAACTTAACCTAACCCAGAATTAGTAAATGCGCACCAAATCTTGGGCGGTTTAGGATATGGTGAGCAAATGCTCACCATATCCGCACTGCATTAAAAAAAAATTTGTTATCCAGTAAATACTGGATAACAAAATTTTTTTTAATGCTTTATTATTAATTCCCTTTTTTTATCAAATAAAAGATTTCCTAGTTTATAAAATGGATATGTAATTCAGGATATAACTTTTTTGGTACCTTATGCCAGTGCGCGATCAAAAATATAATTACAAATTTGGCTTGATATTGTTTTATTTTTCAAAAATATAGAATACTTCCAGTCCCCCTACTCAAATGGCCAACATTCTATTCGTTTGAACGCTACGCTTACTAAATTAAAACTTTAAAATAAGCAGTAAACTATAAAATTACGTGCCGTAAGCTTGACAATTCCATACAATACATCGAAGTCTGTGACTTACATAAGTTTGCGACATGTGATTTAATCATCTATTGCTCATATTTAAGCTTTAAAAGTAATCGTAGCGTTCAAACGAATAGAAGGTTGGCCATTTGAGTAGGGGGGGCTGGGCTATTTAACCGCACCGTGAACGCTGCGCATCGCTTGGAATGTGCGCGGCGAAATGGTCAACAGAAGCACTGAATAAATAGTCAAAACCACTCAAAACTTTTGCTAGATTAGTCTTTCCTTGTACGTCCTTGTCTCAAAAGTCGTCTCAAAACAAGAACACAAAACTTCAAATAATAGGATTAATATACTAGTTAGCATAAATGAGTATGGACAATAAGATGCGGCACAGTTATTTGAATATAGTTTATTATATTTTTATACCTCTTACCCTCGTATCTATAAATGAGTAAGTAATGACTTGAGTAAAATTTGCAATTTTCAAATCCTTCTAATATTATATTCACATCACATGCAATTGCTTGCATATAAATTTATATAGTATAAATTAATCTTAAATGCATCAAAACAATTGCAAGAAAATTGCATGTTTTATTCAAATCATAACTTACTCGTCTATAAATATGATACTTATTACTTAGAGTTACTTAAACGATATGTAATATGTTTGTAAATTCTCTTCATATCTGCTTATATTACTCCCAAAAGGAAAAGGATCAAAACAAACGTAAGCTAATCGAGCTGACGTTGTATGCGAAAATAATTGATAATAACCACGCAACCAGTTTTATAAATTGAAAATAAATTGAAGTCCTCCCCGACTGCATTTTAAAATTAATGGAACTTTAAAAATAGAATGAAACTTTTTTACAAACTGCATAAAAAAACTTACTTAGCACGCATCTTCAATTATAAATTCGCAAATCAGCTTAATATCCCAAGAAAACAACTTTTTTTGAAAATTACTTCCTGTTTGAGAACGTTTTAGCAATTTAGTTTCACGATTGTTATTTGTATTATTAACAAAAGTTATAAATAACTACAAATTGTTATTTACCCAAACTGTATAGATAGTTCTTGAACGCGTTGAAGTCTTTTCAACGTGATGCCTAAAATAAGTTTGGATATTTTTTTACGCATGACAAATATTAAAAAATGTGTTAAAACATGCTTCTTCATGCTGATTACTGAACTTAGTATTTTTAACAAAACAAGAAAGGTTTCCACCATTCCCTAGGGATGACGACTAATGAATAAAATAACGAAATACTAATAAAAATCATAAACATATTAAACTTTTAGTGTAGCTTGTATACCTCGTGGTTTTATGTATTGCGTATTATTTGTTTTATGACCTTTCAAAGTTAGGTGGTCGAGTCCATTTAAAAAGTATAAAATTTATCACAATAAATAATATCTTTAATTAGTCCGTAAAATGTATAACAAATTTGGTTAAGAAACCATTTTGATAAACATAATATTTAATATAGCTGCCGAGCAAATTTTCTACGCGTTGCATACAAACTACCTAGGCGTGACGTCAAAACTAGGTAGCCGTTAGTATGGAGCGTTTTTGGGTGAGTCCAATTTGTGTGCATTTCAAACTGTGATATCTCGGGCAGTTTTCATGCTTGCGATATAGTTCTCTTACCAATGTTTCTTATTTTGAGAGGTAATTTATGTAACATAAAATAAAAAAATATTCGTCATGCCTACTATGAATAGTGATAAGTATTTGCCCATGTCTAAGTATACAGTACTTATTATTAAATCTTATCATTTAATTACGGCAAATATAGGAAATTATTCTAGAATGCGTATTAACAAAATGATATAGCAACATAACATGAGGATATTATCAACTATGAGTGGTCTCGTCATATGAGAAGTCTGTTATTTAGATAGATTGTAAGACGGAAGCGATAATTACAATTAAAGCAAACGAGTACTCTTAGCCGAGATAGAAAAAACTCGATGATTTATATATCTAGCTAGTACATAAAACGAAGACTGAAACATTGCAAAGTATTCAATCAAAATTTAATTTATGTTTTATAAAATACCATACTAAAATAATTTATCGTTTGCACCTTGAAGGTTAAGAGTCCGCGGACGTTATCACTGAATGTATCCGAGGTACCTCGGGAAAAAAGTGCCCCTAGGGGACTACTCAAATAGCCAATTTTCTATTCGTTCGCTAACTTAAAAATTAAAAATAAGCCACAAACTCTAAAATTACGGGTCGTAGGCTTGTTAATTCCATATAATACAACCATGTCTGTGATTTACATAAACTTGCGACATGTGACATATTATTATTATTAAGCTTTAAGTTAGCGAACGAATAGAAAATTGGCCATTTGATACTAGGGGGCTGGTATGAACTAATAAAGTGAACCTCGCGGGCAGAGGGGGGTTAAAAGTAACATTACTTAATATGCCTAAAGTATAATAAGTCTTTAGAGATGAGTAGTTTTTTTTCTACGCATTCAAAAACAATGATTACTACCTACATAGCTTTATGCAAAACTCCCGACATTAATCGAAAGTTCCATTTAACGATGGCGCCAATCGCAAATACTATCACATAATGAATAATGTAAACAACTCGTTTTTTGGAAACAAAATATCTTCTGGAGTAGTAAAATAACGGTACGCTGCGTGGTAACCAGTAGTCCATCTATGCAGGTCACAGAACATTAGCAGTCAGAACAAATATACCTATATGTTTGCTGAGAAACTCAGCTCATGAGAAAGTTGACTGTTTAAATTACTATTTTTAAATATTCTCATGTCCAACGACGGGAAAATAAAAAATCAAAATAAATACCAACTATTACGAAATTTTTAAAAAGTGTTTTATGTCATGTTTATTTCTATGATTCAATATCTACGTACTGTTTACTGAACCAAAAAGTTCATCCGTTTGTCGATCACTTAAATACACTGGCCTGCAAAAGTAAGTACTACAGAGGCCTATTTTCATACAAACGAGGTAACTTTGATGCTTTGGTTCTCGGTCCAGGATTAAACGGGGTGTGATTTGATAATGGCCATTCAAAGAGTAAATGGAGGAGGCCCAGATCGCTAAAGAAACCCAACGGATTAGAAGAGTCGTTTAGGTCAGGGTTGAACTTAAAAAAATAACAAGTTAAAATTACATCAAAAGTATGGAAAATGTAACACTAAAAAGTCCGTTCGGTCTCTGGTGTAAACGCACACAAAACACACATTTTACAACTTTGGCGGTGTATAACTTTCAAACGGTTAACTTTGAGAAAAAAATGATTAAGGAACCTCAATGTCATTTTAAAGACCTGTCTATAGACATCCCGCACGTATTGGTTTGAAGAAAAAAATTTTTTTCAGTTTCAGTTCCATGTATGGGGATTATTAATCTTTTATCTTTTTTTTTATTTTTGTAATAAAATCGTTAAGCGGTTAACAAAATTTTCAACAAGTTTCAACTGTGTAATATTAATACTTTCGGAATAAAGTGGCTGTGACATACGAACAGACAGACAGACATGACGAATCTATAATGGTTCCGTTTTTTGCCTTTAGGCTACGGAACTCTAAATACATGCCTCTGATCAGACACTAAATAAAACTAGTTTAAAACATGTCTGATTTTATATTAATCTGTGTTTATGTAAAATAAGGAAGTGACTATCTGGCAAATGGACAACTTTTAAAGGTCACCTATGATACAGTATTAAAAACAATTACTTTACTGATATTTCCATTCCTTATTGAAATTGAAGTTGTATCTAATTACAGTTATCTGTGCTGTGACTAGATAATATTGCAAATTATCATATAAACAGTATTTACTGTATATGTATCTATTCTTAGTTGTCGTAATTTTTTAATTTGTTGCAAAAACGGAAGGCACTTTCCAATTCTATGGAAACTGTGAGATTTTTACTTCTTTTCTGGTCTCAGTTATTAATAAAAAACCTCTAGACAAAGTCAAATTGTTAAAAACTAATTGTGTAGATTTGGGATTTCAAAACGTTTTTATTTGTCCTTTGTAATGGTTAATTTATTTACGCAAATTAATTTTAATTTTGCAAAGTTTTCTTTCGCTTTTCCATTTAAGTAAGCGAATTTGGCTTGGCATCCTTACTTAATATTATAAATGCGAAAGTCCGTTTGTTTGTTTGTTTGTTTGTTTGTTACGCCTTCACGTCTCAACTACTGAACCGATCATCATGAAATTTTGCATACACGTTGTCAGGGATACAGAGAAGGACATAGGCTGCCTTTTATCCCGAAATAAGTATTGTTCCCCAGGGATAGCAAAAAACTTTTCCACGCAGACGAAGTCGCGGGCGGCCGCTAGTTATACCCACCCCGGTATCGTATGGGTGGTGCCATGTATTAATTATATTGCGATTTAAATGACAGAAAAGAGAAAAACAAACTACGTCTTTCCGTAGAAAATTTTTTGAAACTTTTTGTTTATAGGTACAAACCTTCTTCTAATAATAACAACACTTAGAGCATTTAACCAAGTAAGGAGGCGTCACGAGAACTAATTTCTTTTCAAAAAAGTCTGTCACTTTCCGCGGGGGACGAGGTAACGCACACACAAATAGTGTTAAACACTAATGCATTTTCGATCACGTTGCTACGCACGCACACGACAAAATTATCAAACACTAGCTTAAACTTTACGCACACAAATACATACACACGCAGAAACCAACCTGTCAGTACACGCGATGACGTCATTTTCATGTAAACGTTGCTAGTGCTTGACACTATCGATATTTTACTCCGAAGGTATCGCTTCGGCTCATATTTTAAATTTATGTCATAATGATTGAATTATGATGACAAAAATTCAAAAATGAGTCTAGTTTTTTTTTTTCAATTTAGGCCCTTCGATGATGCTAAGGCAACCTTTGGTTGTCGTCAAAATCTACAGGGTAACTTATTAGAATAAGTCAGTAAAATTGAGGATACTGCAAGAAATTCTACCCGGTCAATTTAACTAAGCAATAGTTTTCAAATACTGGTAGATTTTCGCATCTATCAAATCAAAAACAATTTCTTAGATTAGTGAAGGCCGATTCAAATCTCAGCGGTATCCTCTACCGGTGGTGGTAACGATATCCCAATGGGTATGCGGATAACGCGCTGTTTTAACCATAGCGGAATTTCACCGCTATCGGAGGCGGTAGCGGTGGCGGTGGTGGCGGCGCGCGACGCGAGGTGCATTCGCGAGGGTGTGTCCGCGGGGGCAATAAGGCTTTGTTCAGACGATAACACACGACCCGTCCTCAACCAGAACTCAGTTTGAAGGTCCCATTTTTCAGTTTTTTACATATATCTCAAAAACTATGCATTCCAGCGACGTGATTTTTTTTACAAAATGAAAACTTTTAATCAGATTTCATCATATAGGAGAAGGTTTATTCAGTAAAACTTTTCGATATCTTATATAGTTTTTGAAATATCCGCTCCTGAATATCTGAAATTTAGGAAAAATAATATTTTTTGATTGATGATGATTCGCAAAAATCTGTAGAGGTTGCATAGCTGAAAGTTTGTAAGTGGATAACACTAACACGACAGTGCCAGTTCTAAGCGTCAAATTACTGACTAGAAGAAAAAATCAAAGTAAGGATTAGGGATTCCATTCCACCATTTCAGTGTGTAAAATAAAAGAATATAAAATCGATTATGGTATCGATTAAGGTATGAATAATTCCCGAAAAAATATGGTATTTTTTGGAACCTGCCTAAGTAATCATGTGCAGTAAGATAATTTCAAATACACATTTTAGTATTCACTTGCCTTATTCTATTTTCCCTACTTTTTAACCTGTAACCAGGTGTCAACCCTTGAAGAATGGGTATAAGTTTTGAGAGCTTGTACTTTGTTCCGTTTATTTACTCATGTGCTACAATACCTATTTTAAACATAAGTTTAATAGTCCTGCTATTTTTTAAGTATTGAGTAAGAGCTTATCTTAATATATAAAATCGTAAACTGAATGACTGACTGATCTATCAACGCACAGCCCAAACCGCTGGACCTAGAGACTTGAAATTTTGCACACAGATACCTTATACAGTGTAGGCATTTACTAAGGAAGGATTTTTGAAAATTCTATCCCTAAGGGGATGAAATAAGGGATGAAAGTTTGTATGAAAGTCCCTCAGTTTTGAAGCTAGGATCGTTAAATTTTGTGTTTAGGCTGATGATTGAAAATTAATAAATACGGGTCTCAGCGTTTTTCAAAATTCTACCCCCGAAGGGGTCAAAAGGGGGATGAAGTTGTGTAATGAAGAAAATCCTTTATTTTCGAAGTCAAAATTGCTAAATATATATTTTATGCTTATGGAGGGAAATCTAACGCAACTTATATTGTTATTGTTAGTATTTCAACCCCTACGGGAATGAAAAGGGGTAAATAAACCTAAAAATAGATACGGATGTCGTTATTGGGGTTTTCTGGGATGACGATTGCAAAAATGACATTTATTTTGAAGTCCAACACGGTGGACATGATTTGACCCCTAAAGGGGCGAAAATGGGGTTCGAATTTTGTATGGAAAAATAAAGTTAAATGGACATTACAACTTTAAACTTCGTAGGAGCACGTCTAAAAATAAATAAGCAAACATATATTTTGTGATTTTGAAAATCAACCCCTTAGAGGGTAAATGGGGTGAGTAAACATAAAAATTGATGTGGAGGTCGTTCTTGAGGTTTTATGGGATGGTGATTACGAAAATGAGATTTATTTTGAAGTCCAACACGGTGGGCATGATTTAACCCCTAAAGGGGTGAAAATGAGATTCAAATGTATGGAAAAAGAATATAAAATAGACATTACAACTTTAAAATTCGTAGGAGCATGTCTAAAAATAAATAGGCAATCACATATTTTGTTATTTTGAAAATCGTCCCTTAGGGTGTAAATGGGGTAAGTAAACATGAAAATCGATGTGGATGTCGTTTTTGAAGTTTCATGGGATGGTGATTGCGAAAATGACATTTATTTTGAAGTCCAACACGGTGGACATGACACATCATGGACCTGTACCTGGATATGCACATCCAGGTAACGGGAACGAGAACAGGCACGGGCACGGGCACGGGCACAGGAACAGGAACAGGAACGGGAACGGAAACAGGACGAGAACGGGACGGGCCGGAACGGAAATGGAACGGGAAGGGAACGGGAATGAAACGGGAACGGAAAAGGAACGGAAAGAGAACGGGAACGAAACGGGAAAGAAACGGGAATGGAACGGGAAAGAGAAAGGGACAGAAACGGGACGGGAAAGGTACCGGGAAAAGGAACGGATGAGTAAGGAGTACGGGACAGGAATGGGACGCGAACGGGAACGAAACGGGAACGGAAAGGGACGGAACGGAATGTAAATGGAATGGGCACGAAACGGGAACGATACAGGAATGGAACGGGAACGAAAACGGGACGGGATCGGTAAAGGAACGGCACGGGAACGGAGGGGAAAGGATCGGGAACGGAATGGGAACGGAATGGGACGAGAACGGGACGGTAACGGGAACGGGAATGGAACGGGAATGGGAGCCGGACGGGAACGGGAACGGGACGAGACGGGGACGGGAACGGAACGGAACGGGACGGGGATGGGAACGGGAACAGAAACGGGAACCGGAAGGGGTACGGGACGGGTACGGAACGGGAACAAGAACGGAACGGGACGGAATGGGAACGGAACGGAAACGGAATGGGAATGAAACGGAAAAGAACCGGGAACGGAACGGGACGAGAACGGTACGGGAACGGGAACGAGAACGGGATGGTAACGGGACGGGGAAGGGGTACGAGAACGGGACAGGAAAGGGACGGGAACGGACGGGAATAGAACGGGAACCGGAACCGGAAACGTAAAAATGACTGGTCAGATCCTGGTTGAAGGTTCTCTAAGGATTTTCTCTAGCATCCACGCGGACGAAGTCGCGGGCAGAAGCTAGTCATAAATAAAGATAAAGAAAAAAATAACAATAAATAAATTTGCAAAAAGTAATCTACACCTAACAAATTCATCAAGCATCTACACTACAGTACCTAATGAATGGTAGGCATTAACAAGTTAAGAACGTGATGTTTTAAGTGTCAAAAATTCAACCTAAAAAATTAGGCTAAAAGGCATTTGTATAATTTAGTGGCAACACTGTTTGATTGACAATATTTTTGAATTATTTTCATTTTTAGTGCATTATTTGAAAACAATTGGACAAAATAATACCAGCAGATGGAAAATAACGTTATCCTTTTGCACAGTAAATGTTTCCGATATTTTTTTTACATTAAAAAACACTGCCAATCGGCATTTTTAGCTCCGGTCGTTTCGCGTGTATGATGATCAGCTGAATGGCGGGGAACTCGGGTCAACTAGTTTTATATAACGAGTATGAGCGGCGGTCTCGTACCTTTGACAGAGGGGTACGCCTGACAGTGGCGTCTCCTTAATTGGTTAAATGCTCTAAGTAACAACACAACAAAAAATAATTATCTAATTTGGTGCAGAAGGGTGCAGTCATTCTAAAGTTATGCGCTTTCATACCTACATTTCGGCGATTCATTCGTTTATTTATACAAATTAAGAATCTTCTGCATTGGTGTTGGAGCTATAATAACCTATTTTTGACCTCACACTTTATTTAATGTTTTTATTATTCATACAGTTGCATCTTGACGGACATACAGTGCATAGGAATCAGATAAGATATGAATTAATTAAACGTTTCTGTCTAAATATCAAGGTTGAAATAACGAAACTAATATTGTAATGTGTTTCTTATTTAGGACAAATAAAGTGTTGGCGTACAAACCACAACAAAACAGTTTCCGGCGATAATTTCAATATTTAGTTAAGTTTAGTCGGAAGTTATAGGTACTTACAACCTTTAGTCATTTGCTGTACAGAAAATAATTCTTTATTATTTTAGTTTAATAAACACTACTTCCGTAGAAGTTCCGTGTAAACGTACGTAACAATATTAAATTCAAGTTTTTATTGGCCTAAGTAATTTTAATGCATCTGTCTGTATAATTTATACGCAAAGTTTTTTAAGTAAAACTTATCCAGTAATAACTCTCAATAACATTATTTTCAGACTGAAAAATTCCTGTGTCAAATGTTTTCATTTAAATTATCATCTACGTACGCATTAAACTTAAAATGTAATAACTTGATGATTATTTCATTGCTACTTAAAATATAATAATCTTACGTTTGAGTTGTTTTCCTTCAGGGGTGCATCGCTGAGCGTTGATAAGACAATCCACATAATTCCTAATTAGTCTTTTACTATTAAATAACGCATCTAAGTCCAGATAGTCATATCTTCTATCATATTTCGGCAAACTTGTCAAATCGTTCTGATTTTGTTGTCCTGCTACAACATAAACACAAACGCAAAGAAACAACACTGCACGCATTTTTACTTTTTTTTGAAATCACTGACCAAGGAGTACACTTCTTATTTTTTTTTTACACGGCCAAGTTGTGTTCGATTTTCAAAGTTTGTTCTTTTATAGTTCGCACTCAGAGATCGTTCGTTCCCGCGCAAAATGACAGCGGCATTTGGCACGCGTGCGCGGTTTGCGCGATCAACGTGTTATGGCACATCCGACTGTGACCTCCACGTTATAAGATAAAGCCTGTGACTCTGCCGGCTTTCTTTAGCTGTAAAGGACCTGTAAAAAGAGTTTATATTATAGGTAATGTACTCTAATTTTGTCATTATAATAAAAGTGCTGCATCTAGTAAACACCTAAATCTGGAACGGGTAACTGGGTCTGGGTAACGGGTAACGGTTAACGAGACGGGTCCAGTAATGCAACATACAAAAACAATTTATTTTTCAAAATGTTGAAAAAAAAAACACAGCACCGTTGTTTGTTTCTAAAGTTGTTGTTTTTTTCAAGAACACAATCTTTAGAGAATAAATGTTTTATTTAATTTTTATTCTTCGTCGGTGTCTCCAGATATGAATTTATTTTTTTTTCCCAGATCTCATTTTATTTTTCCCCAAAATGGTACATTTGTATGAAGAGAAGATTAAAAAAATCCGCCAACGCGATTTATTGTTCCCTAAAATATTACGTATTGTATAAAGAACAGATTTTCTTTTTTCCCCAATAATTAAAATTTACCACAATGGCGAAAACCCCCCAATCTGGACACAGTGCTTCGTTCTAAGTTCATAGGTACTTCAATAGAAACATAAACCGAATGAAGATTTTCCCGTGCGCGTATTTAAATGCTGCCAACTGTTGAAAACTTGGTACTATTCAACCAAAGAAGTAATGTAGATTAAAAAATGAACAGAAAACTTTAATATGAACTCATAAGTATTGATCTTTAACGGAAACTTCCTTAATAATTTTAATTTCTGTACTCTTGAAACTGAAAAAAACATGCTCCAGGAAAAATAACGTTTTTTCTTTTTTCACGTTTTTTTTTTCACGTTAGAAAAAAACTGTTTTTTACAACACTAGACGGGTCGGATATGGAAAAAAGAGTTTGGAACGGGTGGTAGGAAAATATAGACCATTCTAAAGTGCTTTTGTTAAGCTCATTTGAATTAAGATATACACCTAGATTCATAATCAACTTCACGTCTAAGCCACTAGATTGAGAGAAGTTGACTGTCAGAAATATGATTAAAAAGTATAAATTATCTCGTTCGCTCATAGAAAGTCAACGCTAGGAAGTCGCAGAATACAGACATAATAAATATAATAATAAGCCATTTTGCAATTTCACTTTCTTGATCTACCGCAGCCGCAGTTTTGCGGTGTCTTACCGACGACGGAAAATGGCAGTTTTACGACAGTTCATAAAAATTACAATCAAATCACAAGACTTACGTATTCATTTTTTCCATTGAAAACTCCGCCAAGGAAGTGCTATTGTGTACGTGCAACCATTTGGAACAGACTCAAGAGATTGCTATGTAAAATGACTAATATTGTGAAACATACTGTATGCACTGTACACATACATCTTAGCTAAAGATGTACGAAAGGGTTAGCTTAGCTCGAATAAAAAACCTCGTAGGCTCTATCTACTCTTTGGACACACCCCGGACACTCCATACATCAGCGCCATTATAAACTGATGAAGTCAGATGACGTTTTAGTAAACGCGCAACTGTGTGTGTAAGTCTAAGGCATAAACATAATATTCCACTGGAATAGACGAACAGAGTTCGCTTGGCTGCAACACCAAAAGTGACATGAGCCAGTGTGTGAAAATTGTAAACGTGTGCGTGAATTTTAGAGATGCCTTGAAGTCCATTTTAGGTTGTCGATAACCTTAATGTATTATTGCTCTAATAAGTAAAACACAAACAAAATTTTGAACAATTTTATTTAAAAAAAATCTTAAAGTCTCCTTTAAGGGCTCCCAGTCTATTCTATTTATGACATTTATCCAGTAACTTAATGACTGGATTTACAGGAAACCTGGAAATATTGTTAAATTAGTACTTAAGTAGGTATAATTTACCATTTGAAAACTGTCGGTTAAAAGCAGCTTTAGATAAAACTATCAGTGTTCACAAAGACAAACAAAGTTATATTGGAAATCATCGACATGAGTATCGATATCAATAATTTTTGATCAATCTCTACGCCTTATTTTGTCAAGTTCACGGACATAATATCTTTTTATCTAACATATAATATTTACAAATCAGCCTTTATTTAGAAAATAGGCGGTTAATAGCATGATATTAATGTATTACTTAGTGTGTTTGGGAATATATTCAACTAAAATATGAAATATGAAAATGGTACTTGTACAATCTTATTTACCTGTGAAATGAGTGTTTATTTGGGTTTTTGTTGTAAATAACATTACAATTTAACACAGAACACGACACCATTATAGATTTATGTAGTTATAAGAGCCAAATTGACCCGATCGCGATCAAAATCAGATAATAATCGAACGGACGCTTTTCCCCAAGATGATAAAAGATGATAAATGAAGTCAAACTAGGTTCTGCTGTCATTTTCTTTTAACTCTTTCTCACACATCGCATAAGCCGTAAGAATCGGTTTCTCACTCGCACCATAGTCCGTCTAATTGAGCGTAGCGAAAAATTTTCTATGTCTATGGTCTAAGGCTACCGTGCAGTTTGTACTGTATGAGCGGCGTTCAATTCATAATTCGAACTTTTTGGTAAATAAAGTTAGGATGCATTGCTTTGACAGTTGACAAACACGACTACGATTCGGCATACGAACTCGCGGCACAGAATAGATAAATAGTACAAGTCTCGCGGGGAGGTAATAATGAAATTGATTGTGGGGCGGCGGGGCGGAGAGCGTCCTTTCTGTACGGTAGTACTATCTATTCTGTGCTTTGGATTACAAGTCTGAAGAACAGCTGTGGGACAAGTAAAAAAGTCTTCTAAAAATAATTGAATGGCAATATTTGCTTAAGGCGGTTGTATGACCGAAAGTGGCGCCCTCAGAGGTTTTTATTTAATAAGTTATTAATAGAAAAAGATTTTAATAATGTTAATCATGGAGATTTTAGGGCACATGGTCTAGTATTTTTAGGAGGTATCACTACATGCTCTCGTAGTCATTCGTAGAAGTAGATAGCAAATGTGTCAAAAACGGCCACTTTTAGCAGTTTTTCTATCTACTTCTAGCATTGACTACTAGGGAATCTAACGATACCGTCTAAAAATACTAGACTGTAGGCCCTAAAATCTCCACGATAAACATTATTAAAATTGTGTATTAGAATTATAATATTAAATAAAATTCACCACGGCGCCACTTTCGCTCAGTGTACCACCTTAACCAAATAACATTATAAAAATAAGTACCTACTTATCTATAAGCGCAAAACCGTTTACGTTACGACCTAAACCGATCTTATCATAAAACTTCGTTACCAGTAGCTGGCAAGTGAAAAATAGATTACCTATCTGGAATAGAATGTAACTTCGCAATTGTCTTTTGTACCGCAAACTATTGAATTACCATGGGCACTGGAAGATTAGATCTAATTATTGCCCGCTCCACAGATTATATAACACGATAGTACATGCATAAACTGTGGTAATGGCTGCGCTTACGATCCTTTCATTAAGGTAGCACTATGCATAATTTAAATGATTTTTGGATAAGATAAGTATGTTATTGTACCTATATATAAAGAAAACGTATTTAATGAGTTCAACCTGGAGAGTCATAGGATTAGAATATCTAAGTTTATAACAGCCATCTTGTTGATTTTCGGAAGTCGTTTGCCGAATATAAACAATATGTTTTGCTTATTGTGATACTTACTACTGCTTCAACGTGGGCCATGATGTCCCAATGGGCACAGGCGCTCTTTACGGTTGTCTAAGGATGATAGTAGGGAATGCAATCTTGTTCTCGCGAGATTTCGGCCATTTTCAACGAGATTTTAATCACGGCCAAAAATCAGACGAGATCTCGCGGGGATTAGGACTGATCACTGACAATCAGTTCACCGAATGCCATTTTGCCGATTGTCATGTCACCGAAGATTCATTTCATCGACAGACTATTTTACCGACAGGTCATTTCACCGACAAGCCATTTGGCTGAAATTTATTTCACCGATAGTACATTTCTTCGAACGCCATTTTATCGAAAGGGAAATAAAATCATGAATGTAAGTAAATCAACAATTTTTATTTCAGACATTGATTGTCAAAACAAATCAAAATAATATGACATTATTATTAATCAATAACAATCAGGTACACTTAATAAAATGACGTTCGAAGGAATGTAGGTACTATCGGTGAAATAAGTTTCAGTCTAATGGCTTGTCGGTGAAATGACCCATCGGTCGCTAAAATAGCCTGTCGGTGAAATGGATCTTCTTATAAATATTATTTCTCTCGGCTTCGCCAAAATCTCGCGAGATTGCATTCCCTAGATCAGGGGTGCCCATACCTACATTTTCTTAAGGAGATCGACCTAGCAAAAATTTATGACTAAGAGATAGACTTTTTGACCGTTTAACTCACCAAATATATATCAAGAAAAAATGTGCACTGGTAAAACTACCTACATTGGGTGCAAAGTGTCAAATCTGTTATCCTTGGCGATCGACCGTATAGGCACCTCTGCCCTAGATGATAGATCACAACTGACAATGCCAACCCAATCAATGACTCCCAATGCAGTCAGGACCAAGCTCTAAGTACCTTGAGAAACATTGATTTCAAAACAACCCATCATAATGAAGACTAATGGCTGACTCCAGCGATAGTTACCAACTGCCCAACCGTTGCAATCGCACGCAGGCTAAATCAACTAAGTGTTAAAACAGAGTAGAGCAGGGCGGGCGGATCTGCTCTATATCTCTCTATAACCCCTTCCTTAGAGAAAAATAGAGCGGATCCAGTGGCTAAAGCTAGAGTTTTCTAAAAAAGCGTCACATAGCGGCCGTAAGTAATTTTACGGTCGTAAAAAGATTATTTGATTTTACGGTGTCCAGTGCCGCTCTCTAGGAAATCGCACCGTATTGTTTACATAGACAACGTTCTACGTCGCTAATAATATGACGGCAACGTCATCCTAGGTAACCCTAGCTTTAGTGATTCGGCAATAGCTGGATAGCGTAGTTGGCCAAGTGACGCCACTGCGCCATCGAGCTCTTGCTCACTGTAGAATAACGTCTCATCATCTCTTCATCATCATAATCAGCCGCATCCAAGTTATAAGAAGATGTTTGCTGCTTAAACACTTGAGCATTTAGTAAGTATATGATATTTTTTTGAATGCTGTTTCCCTAATTTGATTTCTGGGTTGTTTTCGATTTTTTTATAAGTTTGTGTGTTTGTAAAATTAAAGTCGTTTAAAAAAGGAATGTAATCGCAGTTTGAATATGATGCAACAAGTAATATGTCTCAAAAAACTGCTTTCAGTCTTCATAATGCTACAGAAATAGGTATACAAAGTACCTACCTATAAAAGAAAGTTTAAGGCGGCTAAATGGCATTCACCTGACAATCAACATCAATGCCTTACATTACAAGAATGTATTTGTTACTAATAATTAGCATGAGAATTTCTCTTTGCATGTTTTTTATTTAGTTATATTGTTAATTTTAACACTACAGTGACAATGAACGGCGTAAACAAATATTCAGAATGTATGTAACTGGGCCAAGTTTACAAAAATATTGATTGACAACTTTCTTAACCTAACTAGTGCCTCTTTTTTCTTTTTGTATAAAATAAAAAAGAAATTGACACAAATGAGATGTTTATTTAAACAATGTACCTACTTTTCTCTTCAATGCATACGGGTATTTTTGGTTAAAAATAATAAACCACTATTATATTGTCTTTGAAAGAGTGTTAAGTATCAGGTGCAATATTTACTGTTATATTGGATGGTACCTATTATTGAGTCAACGGTTTATTATTTTTTAGTCCAAGTGTCATCAAAATGTAGTAGACGATATCGATGTCATAGAATATTTTCAATAAATAATAGCGACCATTGAGATTTTGACATTTTTCTTCACCTAGGTTAAGCTATTTAAAACTAACAGAAACTAAAGTAGAATAGTACTTTTGTCTATTCTGTGCTAAAGTGTAAGTTAGTTTCTTCACATAATCAATATTCCCGAAGTTCCCGAATATTCAAGTCAATAAGCCAATAGTTTAAATAATTTAAATAATTACATTGGCCATACGTAAATAAGTAAGTAATGACTTGAATAGATCTTGCAATTTTCAAATGCTTCAAATATATTCACATGCAAATTATAGTATGTATAATTAATCCTTAATGCCTTTGCAGTTTTGGTGCATTTAAGATTAATTTATATTATACACCGTAAATTTTTAAGTATATCTAAAAATGAAAAGGGGATTTCAGACCACGTGAATGAATAACTTTTATTACGGGACCAACTACGGAATCGCGGAAAAAATCAGCTGTTCCATACATTATAGTCGAGTCGATGTTGTACTTTTCTATGGAACAACTGATTTTTTTCGAGGTTCCGTGGTTAGACCCATAGTAAAAGTTGTTCATTTACGTGGTCTGAAATCCCCATTTAATTTTTAGATAAACTTAAAAATTAACGGTGTATATACTATTGATTTCATGTCAATATAATAATAGAAGCACTTGAAAATTTTAAGTTTTACTCAAGTCATTACTTACTCGTCCACACTTTTTAAATTGCAATTTCTACTAAAATAATATATTGAAGTTCTTTCAAATTAAAGTATCTTTTTAATCCTTATCCTTTATATGTCAAAACTATATCTTGTGTAGGTAGTTAGGTACTGTAAAACTTATTGCAATTTTAGAATTGTAGTACCTACTAAGGTTGAAGGCCAGTGTAATAATCGAAACTCTTAGGACCTGGAAAAACCTCGAAGAAATCAATGTATTCGATTTAAAACAATTGCCTCTTAATACGTGTTTTTATTTTAAAAAAAACTTTTTTATCCTCTTCATCGTGGTAGATAACAATTATACGTTTGTTATCCATCCTCCCACTTACTTCAAATTAATTAAATTACCAAACAAACGAGTTTGGTTAGTTTCCGCGGTTTTCCCACATTTTTGGACAGAATTATCTAGTTATCTCATTTGAATTCATAATCATAATTATGTGATCTTTGTAATATTATACTTACTACAATAAAACAGCTTTATGCGAGACATACGCCCAGCGAAGATTTTTTTTGTGATTTTTAAATGATGATTCTCTATATTTATTTATAGTTGAATTATGTGTTTTTCTGCTACAACCTGACCGCACCTAGATTCCAATCGATTATTACAACCTTTTTAGGGTTCCGTACTCAAAGGGTAAAAACGGGACCCTATTACTAAGACTCCGCTGTCCGTCTGTCTGTCTGTCTGTCTGTCACCAGGCCCCTATTTCAACAAATTGACATTTGTCAGTGACATATGTCGGAAATTTTTACAGTACTTTCCTTATTTTAATAGGGGACAATTTGTGTTGTGAAACAGGGAATAAATTTTTACAAGTCGACAATTGTCACGCAAACTTGACTCAGCTCCAATGTCATATCAAGAATTATTGACAAATCTACAAATATGTCGACCTGTAAAAAATATCGCTGTTTCACAACATACTTGTCCCTAATTAAAGTAATGACAATTGTAAAATTAACCGACATATGTCACTGACAAATGTCGACTTGGTGAAATAGGGCCCAGGCTGTATCTCATGAACCGTGATAGTTAGAAAGTTGAAATTTTCACAGATGATGTATTTCTGTTGCCGCTATAACAACAAATACTAAAAACAGAATAAAATTATTATTTAAGGGGGGCTCCCATACAACAAACGTATTTTTTTTTGCCGTATTTTGGTACGAAACCCTTCGTGCGCGAGTCCGACTCGCACTTGGCCGGTTTTTTTCGACTGAAAAGAGTTACTTAGTAAATACATTTATTAAACCTAGACCTTCAGTTACTAATGTTGCTATAATAATTATTTAATCTTAAGTTGTGCAACGTGATGCGCTAATATCGACACTGTTCAAAGAGCCTATTACAAAAAAAAACATTGCGATAAGCGTACGATGTTCGTTCTACTCCGTGGCAGTACGCGTTTCCACCTGCAAGAAACCTTCTGCAAGAAGTGTCCCACAGCCTGTCAGACAGTAGCTTACATGTGTTAACTAAATAGCAAATGCACTGGCAAGCGTTCACAAGCTACGGTGTGACAGGCTGTGGTTGAATGCTCTAAGGACTGTCAGTGTAAGTTCTCGCAGAAGTTCTTGCAGGTTTATTCGCGGCCTCACGAAAAAGGTTCAATATATCAAGTTGATTGAACGAAGAATTGCGTCTGCCTATTTTTTGTAATAGGCCCTCAGTACTTAGTACTAAATAGCAGTCTGCCAGTTTGAAGCAATTCTGCTTTTTCCGCTCCGCTGCACCGGCCGCAATCAGCAATTTTAATCACACATAACAACATAAATGAACTGCAACATATTGAACCTTAAAAACAAATCATTAAGATACATTTCAGGTAAAGTATGTTAGCTTTGGTATGCTGTTTATTGTACCGTAGCATCTGTTTTTGCGGAGCAATCACATGCAAAGTGATTTTCATATGATATTAACGCTCATCACTTTTAAATGCATGCTTTCATATACTTGACGAGTTGATAGGATATTATTCTTCAGAAGAAAAGAAAAAAAAATGTTTCAGCGAACTTAATTGGTGCCCGTCAAGATTTAACGTGGCTTTGACATCGACAAGACGTGACCATGACCATAATGTTCAATTCTGTTATTTACTGACATTCTTTATTATTTCCGTGTTGTCTTTTCTATTAGCTTCTTTTATTAAAAGCTTATACTCGTATATTCAAATCAAGAACCTTATATTCATATTCTATGACACTGGACATTCTACTACTGAAGGATGGTTGGGGATGAGGTCATTCACCTTTGCAGATTTCTTTTATCCCTCTCAGACTGTGACTGAAATTGCCATGCTAAGTACAAAATATCCCAATCCATAGTCAATTTACCCAGGTCATGTACAAAAATTAATTAGATTTTCTTAATAAATGTAAATATCGGCACACTTTAAATTAGTTACATGATGTTAAAATTTATTAGTACATGCCAAAGTAATTATTTAGAGAACAGATGAGTCCATTTTGTTATTACAATATTTTACGTTTAACAGTAATTTCTCCATATTTCATAAGTTACCAAATAAAAATAAGGTGGCATCACTGATGGAATTGTCTTTGATTTGACATGTCACTAATGTCAATGATTTTCCACCGCATCTCACGTACAAAAATATAAAATTATTTAAATAAAATTCGCGTTACAAAGCATGTGTTGCATTGTGCAAAATTGCAAAAGTGTTTCAAAACCAAATTCTAACATTATATTTCACAAGTAAGTGTTTTTTAAAGTATTTTCAGCATTCAATTTTTCCTTCTCAGAAATCTGAATTTTAGCAGATTTCAAAGATTGTTTCCGATCTAATTCGGAAATATTATAGAAGTTAATTATAATTCCACCTTAATTACGTATTTTTTATTTCGATATAATAAATATAATATGTACAACAAATCTGTATTCATTTTCGACACATAAGAAGCTTTAGAAATATTATCTGCATATCGCAGGGTGACCATAATCACAGCAGAACTTTTGAATAAGAAAGAAAGATTTGGATGAAAAATTTACGTTTACATTTAACATTACATTTTATGTTTTTTTGCCACATTTAACTTTGAGAGCGGAATTATTTTGTATTCTTAACAGAGAGAAAAAATGTAATGTAAACTAAAATATTATCTTACGTAGTTGAGTTAAACAATTTAGATCAGTTTCAGCTAAGAATCGGACCTACCTAACTTACTACCTTACTACTATACTAGTTATTATGGTCTTTGACACCCATTGTTTATTCGTAGTAACAAAATAAAAATTAATCTTATTTTATTTTTCAGATTCCGAAACGATGAGGAAAAGAAAAATTTATAGTATATCCCAATTACCGTTAGAGGGAAATTATTTTCAACGGCCAAAATAATGCAGTTTTGACATTTTATATTGCAACTTTTTTTAATACCATGACTAATAATGAGACTTAATTTTTTTTTCACACGACCGAAATTTCTAAAACTTTTTTCTATTACTAAGGGCGCTTATTCCTGCCTATAAAAATATTCAGCCAATTTGTTTTTTTGGACATTCCTCGTTGTACAAAATAAAAATACACGTGACTTTAGGGTGGAAGGGCAGGTGTGTATAAAAAAAACTGCCCGGCATATATATTGGCAAGAGAAAGAAAGGGACAAAAGATGCGCAGTAGCCATAAACACTAAGTTTATGGCTACTGCGCATCTTTTGTCTCTTTCATTTTCTTGCCAATATATATGCCGGCATCTGTACCTAAGTGTTAAACCTCACCACGTATCTCCAAGTTTTGACTTTTAACCAGCCGGACCGTACAGGACCAAGGGGTCAAGTCTGCTATTATCGTGACTAACGCCGTAATCGTGTTTCAATGGTGTTTGGATGGTAATGCTTTTTGACACAATTCTTGTTTTTATAAACCCAAAATTGGAACACATTGTTTTTCCTAAAAATCCAAACCCGTTAGACACTGTGTCTCAGTTTTGGGTTTAAGAATCAAGAACTGTGTTAAAAAGCATTACCGTTCAAACACCATTGAAACACGATTATATGATGTTAACAATAGCAGACTTGACCCCCAGCGTGACCACCATTCCAAAACAGTATCGTCCATCCGGAGAGGAGCCAACCGAAAATAATCATTAAGTAAATATTTTGTGTTGCGCGCCGCCGCTGGCCAAAAGGGGGGTTTGAATGAATATATAGAAAGGTTATAATATGGTTGGTCAAGAGTAGTAATAATCCTATAAATGCAGTAATATTCTAAATGCGAATGTTTGTACGTTTAGAGATACCCAAACATACAAACTTTGGCACTAACTAACATCTAAACTATTCTAAACATTCAAATGTTTAGAATCTAAACACTTTTGAATGTTTGGATTGGTCGTCCAAAAAACTTACGCCGTAGGCATAAGTTGATAGTCTGTAGTAAGCACCTATTTGTAGTGACTGTCCTACGAATGGACAACATTGTTGTCACCCTAATGAAAGAGATGGAAAATATCGTTGACGTCATTCAAGGTTATTTTTTCGTTCTTCAAGCCCCAAAAGGTGACGCAATGTCCAGAGTCATATATAAGGTTCTTGATTCAAATTAAATATTTTATTGGATCTTAAGTAGGGTTACCAGGACCAAAATTCGGAAATCCGGTCGCAAGAGGTTGAAAATCCTGATCTTTGGACTAAAGTCCGGTCTTTAACTCAATTAAAAAAAAAATTAGGCCATTTGCATTAGGAACAACTTATATTATTATCTGCTGGCTTTAAATCCTTTTTTGGAAAATTTACACAAATTGGTAGTTTCTTAGAAGAAAATTATGAGCATCTTTCAGGAAACCACCCATTCATAGAGCCTAGTCGCGGCGTGCAGAGCGCGCCGCGCGCTTCGAGCTGTGCGGCGATGATAGTTTACACAAAATCATTACAATCAATTATTTTGACCAGGCGCGATTGAAAATCCGGTCTGGAATGAAATCCGGGCGGAGTCCGGTCTGAGCTCATAAAATCCGGTCAAGACCGGATTAATCCGGTCAGATGGTAACCCTAATCTTAAGGTACGCTGTCTATAAGTATAGGTACTTACTATCTACCTATATTCTTTAAATGGCCAAAGAGTCCGCATTGTGATGCTCTCTCAGCACCTTTAACCTTATAAAATGCTTAACTGAGAACTAAAATGTAAAACTCTTTTTATAATAATAGGTAAGTAGGTAGTTTCAGACACGGAATGTTTTTATCAACTATCAGTTCATCATCATCATCAGATCAGCCGCACGATACCCACTGCTGGGTATAGGCCTCCCCTAAGGATCTCCACGACGATCGGTCCTGCGCTGCCCGCAACCATTGGCTTCCCGCGACCTTCACCAGATCGTCGGTCCAACTATCAGTTATTCAATAAAAATTAATTGTCTTTTTGGTTGATATTTTTATTCAACAGCATTTAAACGGATGTGATCGTACAAGTGTATCGATCATAGGCTTTCTCTTCACCTGCTAAATTCACAACATTAGGTAACGAACGATCTCACTGATGCCATTGCGTAACGTTAATAATTTTCATTTGGAGTTTTGCATTACTCTATGAAGATCGAATATATAGGTAGTGAAATAAAAATAAATTCCGTCTCCTTACGTTTATTTTTTAATATAGCAACCCCTTTAATAATTAGTTTTTGAGACAGAGCAGAGTAAACATCTGAATTTTGGTTAAGTCTCTTTTATATAAACTATTTATTATTATCAAGAACACTTTTTATCGTTTTGGGTTTCGAATATCTTAAGTAAGTACCTTGTTTGTTATCCACATAGAAAAAAAAACTCGTTTCAAACGTAACCGCTGGATTCGTTTTAAAAATACTTAATAAGTTATTATCATAAATGGCAAGAGGTCAATACACCTCTCAAAATGTTATGTAAACAAGAAATCTATCAACTTTCTGATTACCGATTTGATCACGTAGTTTACAGTTTTTGAGAAAAAAATACTTACTCTTGATGTGCGCCTTAAAATAATTAAATAATACTTAGTTGTATCATTTTTTGTTAAATGAGGAACGAATGGCAGTGGTTTAAAACCAGGTTTTTAATTTTAATCCACGATTTAGCATGAGGAGGGTTGTCATACTACATCAAAAGTAATTAAGTAAGTATACCAATTTATGAAAAAGTTAAGCAACTTTTTCGAAACAAAAATAACATCAAATAATTTCAGTGTAAAAACAGCCAGCCAAAAACTGTAACGTAATGAATTGGAATAGTATCATAAATGACAACTTATAGAAACTGTTATCTCGAGCTGGAGAGAGGAATCTTGCAATAAGGAAATTCAGAAAAATATATGTAGTTATTTATAGTAACTATAATATTTTCTTCTATATTCCTTTTGCAATTTCCTGCAGACAAACTATCCTGGATAATTATCTTACATAACTATGATTTATTACTTACACAATCTTCAATGTACGAAAGTACACCAGAATGGAGATTATACCTTTTGCCACCTGCCACAACCACAACACAAAAAAGTTATAACACAAAATGTAAATAAAAATTTTTAATCTCTTTGTGGTTGTGGTAGGTGGTGGCAAAGGTATAATCTCCATTCTGCTGTTACTTTCGCACATTTGTCAAAGTCAAAGTCAAAGAGACTTTTATTATTATTTACGCAACCGAAAATTCTGAAACTTTTTTCTATTACTAAGGGAGCTTATATTCAGCCAATTTGATTATTAACGGACATTCCCCATTGGTTACTAGAGTCACTATTGAGTATATTAACGTAACTGTGCAAATTCATAATACAGAACTATAACCGGCCCTTAGAATCGGGACGTTAACAATCGTTATAAGTAATATTGTTTTATCTTTTCCTTGTAAAAGGTAAAATTTTAACAAATAACATTAATTAATAAGATGGTTTTCTCGGGTATGCATAACAATGCCGACAATTCATAATACATACGACCGAAATATCGACACATAAAACACCTATTTTCAAAATACCGAACATTCTAAATATATCCATTTCCGATAGACCGAAACTTGAAAGATCGATTATCAAATGACCGAAAGTTCGAAATCCCGAAAGGTCGAAATCCCGAAAGGCCAAAATCCCGACAGTTAAAATGTCGAAACTTACTTCACCTACACATACATTTATGAAGGTAGGCGTTGCGGTTAATTTGTTTTACTCAAAATAATGCTTGTAAAATGGTCATTATTTTGACAAAATCCACCAATAGAGTTTGAAATAGTTTTTTTTGGTTGGTTCATGTCAACCTAACATGCTCGTCGCTACGCTCCTCGCACCTATTTCGTGTCGTGACCTACGGTCTACGGTTTCTAAGTCCCAGTAGACTACTTTAGACTAATTTTCGGCAGCTAAATTTACTATAAAGCATTTCAGGCGAAGCCCAAAGACAAGACACCTCCACTGCCAATTCGGTATTAAGTAGTTCGGGGTTTAGAACTTAGGTATATTAACCGTCGGTATTTTAAGCTTCGGGATTTAGTATTTTAGGTAAAATGTCCTTTCGTGATTTTAAACGTACGGCCAAACAACCATTCGGCCTTTTAATTTTCGGGATTTCGTATTGTAAAATTCGGTCTTTTCTACTTCGGCATTGTAACACATACCCGTTTTTCTCTGTACTCATTAGTTTTCTCATAAATATCGTAAAAAAAAGGCAGGTAAAGCGATACGCGTTTTCCAATGACAACGTTTAATACCAACATACATCTAACCATTAATTAAAAGCAGAAAGATTCCTATGTGTAGTTATACATAAATTGTATATGTACATAGTTATATGAAGAACACCTGCATTTTAAGCACGCTGCTCTACCATTGCACAAACGTAAATCTGATTTAATTGAAATAAATAACTTTTAATTGTTTATCATTTGCTCGTAAGTAATAACAGTATTTTATATTGTTGTTCATGTTAGATATAATATTACACAGGACCACATCACATAAGTCCATTGTTGTTTTAGCACTTCGTGTATGGAATATGAAAAAGATCATTAAAAATAAAACAAAGAAGTAGTATTTCTTCTTCGTGGTTTTTCCTCACTCACCTTGACGTGAATAAGAATAGAGGAGAAGCTGTAATGCTTAAGCTTCCCTAGCAGGACCACCAAAATACTATCTTCTTAATATATAAAATCGTAAACTGAATGACTGACTGACTGACTGATCTATCAACGCACAGCCCAAACCGCTGGACCTAGAGACTTGAAATTTTGCACACAGATACCTCATACAGTGTAGGCATCCACTAAGGAATGATTTTTGAAAATTCCATCCCTAAGGGGGTGAAATAAGAGATTAAAGTTTGTATGAAAGTCCCTCAGTTTTGAAGCTAGGATTTTCAAATTTTGTGTTTAGGCTGAAGATTGAAAATTAATAAATACGGGTCTCAGCGTTTTTCAAAATTCTACCCCCGAAGGGGTGAAAAGGGGTATGAAGTGGTGTATAGAAAAAAAACCTTCATTTTCGAAGTAAAAATCACTTAATTTATAGGTAAAGGCTTATGGAAGAAAATCTAACGCAACGTATATTGATATTGTTAGTACTTCAACCCCTATGGCGATGAAATAGGGGTGAAATGTGTAAATAAATCTATTAATAGAGATGGATGTCGTTATTGGGGTTTTCTTGTATGACGATTGCGAAAATGTAATTTATTTTGAAGTCCAACACGGTAGGCATGATTTAACCCCTAAAGGGGTGAAAATGGGTTTCAAATTTTGTATGGAAAAAAAATATAAAATAGACATTACAACTTTAAACTTGGTAGGAGCACGTCTAAAAATAAATTGGCAAACATATATTCATTTTGAAGTCCAACTCGGTGGACATGTATGATTCAGCCCCAGGGGACGGGGAGAAAGGGAACGAGAACTGGACGGAGCGGAAGAGAACGAGAACGGGAGCGGGACGGGAACGGGAACCAGACGGGACGGGGATGGGAACGGGAACGGGGACGGGACGGGAACGGGACGGCAACGGGAGCGAGAACGAGAGCGGGAACGGGAACGAAACGGGATGGGATGGGACGGGAACGGAATGAGAGCGGGGTCGAGAACAACACGTAATGGGACGGGACGGGACGGGGATGGGAACGGGAATGGGAACGGGATGGGTCGGGACGGGAACGGGACGGGACGGCAACGGGACGGGACGGCAACGGGATGGGACGGCAACGGAACGGGACGGTAACGGGAACGAGAACGGGAGCGGGACGAAACGGGAACGGGAATGGGAACGACCAGTCGTTTTTACGCGATTAGGCGGGTCCCTACCGAGCGAGCGAGCCTCGTGTGACAAACGCCTTGCGTCTTGCGTCTTGGCAAACGTCTTGCCTCGCGAGGCAGCGCGCTTGGTGGTGACCCGCCTAATCGCGTAAAAACGGCTGGTCGGATCCTGGTTGAAGGTTCCCTAAAGATTTTCTCTAATATCCACGCGGACGAAGTCGCGGGCGGAAGCTAGTAAAATATATAGGTTGATTTTTGAATAGTGCACTTTTGTGGTGTGGCTTAGTTAGATCGTCAAACTGAACAACTTTTTCTATGGGATCAACTTAATCAAAGAACTAACTAACTAATTTTCTATGGGAACAAAAAAACCGGCCAAGTGAGAGTCGGACTCACGCACGAAGGGTTCCATACCAAAAAACGGCAAAAAAATCACGTTTGTTGTATGGGATTTTATTCTGTTTTTAGTATTTGTTGTTATAGCGGCAACAGAAATACATCATCTGTGAAAATTTCAATTGTCTAGCTATCACGGTTCATGAGATACGGCCTGGTGACAGACAGACAGACAGACGGACTTTGGGTACGGAACCCTAAAAATAATCAGTTGTTCTATATTACATTTTGGTCGAGTATATTTTGACGTTTTCTATGGAACAGCTGATTATTTTTTTGCTCTGATTAAGTGGTCCCATAGACAAAGTTGTTTAGTTTGACGGTGAAAGCGACTCCACTTTGTGCACCGTTCAAAAAATCAATTTATCTAGAAATAGCGGCCGCCCGCGACTTCGTCTGCGTGTAAAGTTTTTTTTGCTTTCCCTCGGGAACAATAGCTTTTTCGGGATGAACGATACGCTATGTCCTTCTCTGTATCCCTGACAACGTGTATGCAAAATTTCATGATGATCGGTTCAGTAGTTAAGACGTAAAGGCGTAACAAACAAATAAACAAACAAACAAACAAACGGACTTTCGCATTTATAATATTAGTAAGGATTATCCAAATACAATGTATTTACCAATAAAATTATCTGTCGGGAATTTTAACTAAAACATATCCAGAACCTGTGAATGCGTAGCTCTTTCACGCTCGTAATATTTCAATTTATAGTTCATCTGACCCCGAATTACGTGTGTTGCTAACAATTCTCGATTGAAATCGCAGTTGCATTACTGCTTTAAGTAAGATACTTGTCACATTGGTTCTTACTAACGCAGCAATGTCACTGCGATTTCTGTCAAAGTTGATTGCAACAAAGTTAGATAATCAGCCTACAGAACATTATGATAAAACTCCAAGTTAAAACTATCGTGAAGATCCTGTTTAGTAACTGATTAGAAACTATCCCGCACACGGGACTATTATTTAGTTATTTTGTGACCAGGGGCCCAATCGCGCGAATTCTAAACTATAAAACCAAAGCCGTTACATTGTCAGTTAAATAAAAAAAATTTTTTTCATGTCAGTGCATTGTCATTAAGGTTTTATTTTCCTAACAATCTTTAGTTTAGCTTTCGAATTCTCACTTTAATTAACCACGATTGGCATTTTTAGCTCCCCAGGCATAGCTTTCAACAATTTTAATAAAACAAAAGCGAGTCTTTTTCTGTAAACGAAACTAAAACGGTTTGTAATGATTTAGTTTTGGTTTTACGTTGAAAATTAGCGCTATTGGTTAGCTTTCTCCTGGCGCCTAGGACTTAAAATAAAATGTTGATTGGCGCTTTGCCATGCGTGCACACATAAAAGTAAGGAGAAAGTCCTCGGTATTAAGAGCAGGCTCGTGAATGCAACCAAGTAGGTACCTAACGGGAAAGGACCTTTCACCACTTCACTCCGGTTCCGAGTAACTGCACAATTTTCTTTGTTCTCCTTATACAAGAAAGCTTGCGTTTAAATGACTTGTCACAGTGAACAAAGAACTTTATATTTATAACAAACAAGATATTCAACAACTTTAACCTTTTTAGGGTTCCGTACCAAAATGGTAAAAAAGGAACCCTTATGGTGTGACTCAGTCTGTCGGTCTGTCTGTCTGTCACAGCTGGATATCTCGAGAACTACTAATGGTATCAACTTGAAATTTGGAATAGTTTAAGATGACATTTGCCCAACTATTTTGCAAATAAGAAATAAATAAAAAAATAAACTTCTTTTTTACAATTGGGTCTGAAAAGGGGTCTTAAAAATTTGAAATAGGGCTACTAGGGCATGTGGGGTATCATATGAGCGCCGCTTGCATGTTTATAATCATTTTTTTTTTCTAGACCTCATAGTTTTTGACTTATGATGAAAAATGTTTAAAAAAATACCATTCCCCCCCCCCCCCTTATTTCCGAAGTTTGCAAAGAGAAAAATCTGAAATAATTCTATGTAATAGCAGTTTATATAAAGATTACAGGAAAAATAAAACGATGTCTCAATATAGCACACTTTTTTGGAAATTATAAAATTTCTAAAAAAGTTAACATTAGATCCACTATCGGTCAAGAGATGGCGCTGACCTAAAACTGCAATACTAATTTTATTATTCTACTCTGTAGTGTGGTTTGATGGTGCAATTATGATGGTACGGAACCCTCGGTGCGCGAGTCCGACTCGCTCTTGACCGGTTTCATTTAAAATAAGCCTGATGGTGAGCGATGATGCGATCTACGATGAAACGCACTCGCAACTTGGAGGCCCCCAGATTGTACCTATCGGGAAACACATACATCTCAGATCACCTATATCAGGGGCCCTATTTTTAAATCGCTCGTTTCTACTGATTTTCGTTTGACATATGACTCAAAACAATGAGATGTCGAACGAAAATCAGTCGAAAAGAGCGCTCGACAGCGGTACAAAAATAGGGCCCCTGATCTAGAGGTTGTATGGCCAAACATATCATTGTCGATTGGTTTGATGAGAAAATAACTTTTTTGGCTTGCGTTGAGATATTATACAAGTCAAATTTTCTGTGTGCGAATTTTATATGTTACTTAACTGTTGAGAATAGATTTATTGTGCCAGTATGAAATCGTTCCAAAGTATGTTACCACTTGAATTATCCCATATAAAAAATAACAAAACAAAATTCATAAAAAACCGGCCAAGTGCGTGTCGGGCCACGCGCCATAGGGTTCCGTAGTTACCTTATACCATACCATATTTAATACCACCTATTATTTTTCGTCTGTAAAAATAACTTTGTTTTTCACAGTGTTGGTATGAATGACAAAGTTATATTTGCGGTTTTGGAAAATGTGCTATATCTCAAAAACTAATTACTATATCTCGTTCAAACCAATTTTGGTTGAAAGTGTTTATTAAGATCTACAGCATATATTTTTTTTAGATTTTTCACTCTCTTATTTTAAAAGTTAAAGGGGGGGGACACACATTTTACCACTTTGGCGGTGAATATCTTTCAAACGGTTGACTTTGAGAAAAAGTTGTCTTAGAAACCTTAATGTCATTTTTAAAGACCTATCTATAGACACCCAACACGTTGTGGTTTGAAGAAAAAAAAATTTTTCAGTTTCAGTTCCATGTATGGGGAGCCCCCCCTTAATCTTTTATTTTTCTTATTTTTGTATTAAATTCGTTAAGCGGTTAACAGAATACATCTACCTACCAAGTTTCAACTGTGTAGTCTTAATACTTTCGGAATAAAGTGGCTGTGACATACGGACAGACAGACAGACAGACAGACAGACAGACAGACAGACAGACAGACAGACATGACGAATCTATAAGGGTTCCGTTTTTTGCCATTTAGGCTACGGAACCCTAAAAATTAGTATACATCAACTTTGTCTAGGGATACAGGTGTTATTTTCATACAAACGAGGCAACTTTGAATCCTTGGTTTTCTGCCAAGGATGTACCGTGCTGTAACCATCCAGGGACTGAATGGAGTAGATTCAGATCGCTATACACACCCAACTGATCTGATCAGCATTCTAAAAGATTAATGGGTCAGAGTTCTCGGTTTGAGGATTTCCATACATTTTCATGCTATTTTCGCGGTTTTTTTAAACATGTCCATTGCGTTTTAAGAATGCTGGTCAGATCAGTTGGGTGTGTATAGCGATCTGAATCCCCTCCATTTACTCCCTGGATAGCCGTCTTCAGATCACAGCACAGTACATCCCTGGCAGGAAACCAAGGCTTCAAAGTTACCTCGTTTGTATGAAAATGGCACCTGGTATCCCTAGACAAAGTTGATGTGTGTATATTAAAAATAAGGAATCATCAACATTTTAAAACCCATTTTTTGTTGTAAGCACGTTAGTTTTATTCGCCTCTATAAGTAACTAATTTTTATCTCATTATAATAATTCAACATTGGCATTTCAAATGCGGTCTTGATTTTTAAAGCGTCATTTTGGTTACATGTTATCATTGGTACAGTAAAAAATTGATTCCTCCCATTCGATGTTCAGGTTTCTTTAAATATTTTCGACAAAAAATATAGCTGGCCAAAGTAGCAGCAGACTGTCCATAAATAATACTTGAAATAAGCTGGCATTAAGGTACGTTTTAAAATGTACAAAGATCTTTTCATCGTTTTTTACTTATTTCTTAGGGTTCCGTATCTAAAAACACTTCATTATTTTCATCTCTAAAATCTGAAACATATGGGGTATATATTTTTTTTGACCTATAAATAGAATCATTAATAATTTATGACTCTAAATCAGTGTTTCCCAAATACGCGAGGTTGCGTCAGGGGGTACGTGGAACAACCGCTTACTAAACCAAGATATTATATCAGTAACCTTTTTAATATATCACTCCTGCTGGGGGGGTGCTATTGCTCTGGAGGTACGCGAGTTTGAGGTCTTTCTTGGAGGGGTACGATAAGTAGAACTAATTGGGTACCACTGCTATAAATAATACCTAACTATAAAAACTTCATAGTCATTCTATGGTGAAACACTGTTGCGTTCATAACGTGTCATAAAAGTGTCACAAAAAACATGCTTGGAAATATCACAAATCAATTGTAATGAATGACCCATCGAAAAACACAATAAGGATTAAAATTTAAGTAGGTATAAAAAATGTTATTGTTTTGATTTTACTCAATGATAGGTAATACATAATACTATTAGTACAGTTTAAGAGAATGAGTACCTACACTACCTACCATGGGCAACAGCGTCAATTTGAGGACGGACCCAAGGATGGATTTAATGTTTGGCCTTCAGCCCAATCTTAATGGATGTTTAAGGTGGCACCCTGAGCGAAAGTGACAATATAATGCTAATACACAATTTTAATAATGTTGTACGTGGAATTTTTAGGGCCCAGTCTAGTATTCTTAGACGGTATAGTTACATTTCCTCGTAGTCACTGCTAGAAGTAGATAGCAAAACTGCTAAAATTGGCCATTTTTGACACATTTGCTATCTACTTCTACGAATGACTACGAGGGCATGTAGTGATACCTTCTAAAAATACTAGACCATGGGCCCCAAAAACTCCACGTAAAACATTATTAAAACCTTTTTCTATTAATAACTTATTAAATAAAAACCTCTGAGGGCGTCACTTTCGGTTATAAAACCGCCGTAAACTATGCCAAGTTTGAAATCATATTCGTATGAATTTAGGGTGTCGAATTCAGTTTTGGATTCATATTTGAACGATTTAAATGTTAAACTATTTAAAAAAATAAAAAGAAAATAGGTAGGTAGATACTTGAAAAAATCCATTAAATACACATATTGAAATATTTGAAAAAGAAAAATAAATTGTAGGAGCTCTATTATCCTTTTATTTTAAAATAATAATAAAAGAAAATATTATTGTTCAGCTAATTAAAAAAACCGGCCAAGTGCGAGTCCGACTCGCGCACGAAAGGTTCCGTACCAAAAAAGGGCAAAAAAAAATACGTTTGTTGTATGGGAGCCCCTTTTAAATATTAATTTTATTCTGTTTTTAGTATTTGTTGTTATAGTGGCAACAAAAATACATCACCTATGAAAATTCAAACTGCCTACCTGTTGTCGTTATTAATATCGAGCAAAAAACGGCAAAAAAATCACGTTTGTTGTATGGGAGCCCCCCTTAAATATTAATTTTATTCTGTTTTTAGTATTTGTTATTATAGCGGCAACAGAAATACATCATCTGTAAAAATTTCAACTTTCTAGCTATTATGGTTCATGAGATACAGCCTGGTGACAGACAGACAGACAGCGGAGTCTTAGTAATAGGGTCCCGTTTTTACGCCTTGGGTACGGAACCCTAAAAATAACTTCGTTACCCGTTGTAAGGTAGTTTATTTAGTAAATATTCAAAAAATCAAATCGGAACTTGTTTGTGATAGGCTCAAATTATATTAAATTTAGTTGGCTTTACAGAAGTATAAAGTAAAGATACCTGAAAAACGCTTACAGTACCCTTAGCACGAACAACTATCGAGAAAAAAAACGCGCGTAAAATTACTCGATAGTGAATTATCTATGAAAATTTTAATTTCGCTATTCGGCGATAGATGGCGTTGTACAAATTTCCAATACAAAATTGCACTATCGAATGGTTTCACGCGCGTTATTTTTCTCGATAGCTGTTCGTGCTAAGGGTACTGAAGGTAGTTTTTTCGAAAATATTATCGTCTATTTTGTTTACCCTGACCCATTGAAGACGTTCGCCATTTTAAACAAAATCAATAGATTTAAAATATGACTCAAATTTTCGGCCCTGACTTTTACAACTGCATTTTAATCTGCTGAAGTTTTTGCTTGAGATTAAACATGATGCATTCAAAATTTTAGAAAGTATACAAACATTAAATAAAGATGATCGAATAAATAAGGCTATTTTAAAGAGTTTTAATACTTTTTTTAAGTAAAAAATTATCATGATCATCATGTGTACGGCCTGAATAAAATGTATGTAGTTGTAAACGCGCGTTAAGCGCTTGTCATGTAAACCTATTTTTTGGGTCCATTTCTGTATTAGGCCTCTCCCAAATTCTTCCACTGAGTCCACTTTTGCGCCTTCGTCATCCAGTTGTATCCCGCTTGTCCTCTGATGTCGTCAACCCATCGTTTTGGAGGGCAGCCTCGCTGTCTTTTGTTTACCCATGGTCTCCATTCAAGGATCCTTCTCGCCCATCGTCTTCGATCCATACGAGCTACAATGATCCTCCTATAGTACTGTCGCCCGTAGTACATTTAAATCACGAAAAGGATTACCGTTTGCCTTTGTGATATCGTTATTTATTACGCCATTATACCAAGATACTAAAACCCAAAATAGGCAGATCGCAACCCGCCGTAACCTATTTATATGATTTTCAAAAGTGATATTTTCTTATCTTTAGAGGTTTACCACAACACGACAATACCTAAAACCATATCATGGTTTGATTACCACTGATAATAGTAAGACTATGGAAAGCGACCATACACAGATTTAAGACCAAATAAAGTCCTTAACCATTTTATATGGTCTTAAGGTTAAAGTTTAATCTTTTGTAAATTGCAAGTAATTAATCGGTTCCTTTTCTATGATTCTTATAAGGTGTAGGTAATAATTTTATATTTTATATAACTATTTGTGAGGACCTATAATTGGCCATCTGTTGCTATTTTCTTATCATATTTTATGTAATGTAGGCTGTTGGTCTTCCTAAGAAAAATAAAATAAAAATAAAATAAAATTAAATCTGTATATGGTCACTTTTCATAGTCTCACTATTATCTGTGGCAATCGAACAAAGCTGTAGAACACGACAATAATTAAACCATGTTATAAACCTCAAAAAGTATTAAATATTATGTACTTTTGGAGATTTTTGATAATGATTACGGCGGATTGCGATATGTAAAACTTGGGTTTTAGTATGTATTATATAAATAACTATATTACAAAGGTAAACGGTAACCTTTTTCGAGAAATCAAACATATTTTATTAATTATCCAAAACATATTTTTTTTCTTTTTTGGATATTTGTACATAGGTTTTGGTTCATACTATATTACATCCCTGCAAAGTTTCATCGACTGAGGATTTAATTTTGGGGTCTCCATACAAAAGAAGTCTATGACCAGTGTGTGTTGCCAGTGATGACTTACGGCAGTGAAACGTGGTCGCTAACTATGGGTCTCATAAGGAGGCTCAAGGTCACCCAGCGTGCAATGGAGAGAGCCATGCTCGGCGTTTCCCTGCGTGATCGAATCAGAAATGAGGAGATCCGTAGGCGAACTAAAGTAACCGACATCGCTCGAAGGATTGCTCAGCTAAAGTGGCAGTGGGCTGGACACATAGCGAGAAGAACCGATGGCCGTTGGGGCGGGGCGGTTCTGGAAGTGCGACCGCGCACCGGACGACGCTCCGTGGGTAGGCCCCCGACAAGGTGGACCGACGATCTGGTGAAGATTGCCGGAAGCCACTGGATGTGGGAAGCGCAGGACCGATCGTCGTGGAAATCCTTGGGGGAGGCCTATACCCAGCAGTGGGTGTCGTGCGGCTGATATGATGATGATGATGATGATACAAAAGATCACTTCATTTCCTACACTAACATCCCTCATCCCCGTTTTCGCCGGATCCTTTCGTTCCTTATTCTGTCGCGCAAAGTTATTCCTAGCATCAGCATGGCTCTTTCTATTATAAAGTAGAGTAAATTTTATCGAGTAAATTTTTTATCACCTACTAATTTACATATCTCAAAATAAACAGTCGTTAATTAAATCAATTCCATATTGCCATTTCCAAACATCACCAACCAGTTATAAGAAAGCGTGTTTCTATGTTTATAAATCGTCGTTTCCATACGTTATTCGTGTTATTAAGTATTCTATGATTTTATAATTCATTAACGTAACAAACAAAAAATGAAACTCAATTTAGTATTTATGATATTAATAATAGTTAGCAATTAGCATACCAAACTTCAAACAAGTTTGGGCTAAAATCAGATTAATTTATAGTCCTATTTATAGGAGGAGGCCTTGAAAATATTATTTTGACCTTTGTAAATTTTATTACTGGTCTGGAGATTTTAATAAACACAATACCACAATACATACAATAATAAAGTGTATGCATTTTGACAATTAATTTATAACTAAAATGAGTAGACTAATGGTTATTATTGTATACCTAGATGTGCATGTGCAAAACACGTAAACGCCTACATATTGAGACATTCAAACCGTTTAGTGATCAACTTGACTGTGGAAATTTTATGAGGAAAGCAAATTCAATCATTTAGATACAAAGGTTGTGCACTAAGGCCTAATCACAGAATACTTTAACTTAAGAGTAAATATGCTTAAATGTTGTGCAGATAATAACTAAACATGACAAAATTGTAATGATTTTTTATTGGATCTAATTTAAACTAAATGTCGAAGATACTGAGAAACTTTAACCGATAATAATACAATAAATAAAATAAATGTGTAATGGGGTAATAACGTAAAATGATATCTATCTATAAATGATATATCGGTGTATAAATATTTATTTATTTTAAATTATTAAATCATTCAAATTCCAAATTCATAAGTAATACCTAAGCAGTGACATTTATAAATATTTGACTAATTTTCTTTATCCACATTATACCTACTACCTTTAGGTACTTCAAATAGTGATGAAATCAATGATATCATTGTAGAAATACTAAATTAAATACGTTACGTTTAATTAAAATAAATATGATGGTAAGTTAATAAAGATGGAGCTTAAAGCTCATAAAATATCTAGTGCAAAACTCATATCAAATTAAAAAAAATAGACCTACAGAAAATCAATGTACAGTACGTGGCAAATATCTTGACACTTTTTCGACGGAGTGGGGACCAGGGGCCGTACCGGCTAACGAATCGATTATCGAAAAGTCTGCTGGGTTTCAACTTAAAACAGAAAAATCAAATTAAGGAATTTCGTCTTGTACTTTCTGTTGACGTAATTTGGAAGATAACGATGTTCGTGTGTCATCATGAATTGGGGTTAGCTATTTTGGCCCAATGAGCGCTTTTTTAAGAAAAAAAAAATAGTTCCAATTTCCTCACTAGATGACGCAATCGAAAAGTATGATGTCAAAAAACTAGCGAAAAATTCTAAGGTGGCGTTTCGAATCATGCTTACAGCGCGCTGACGCCCGGTCCGATTCATGCTTACAACGGTCACGTAAGTTAATTTGTGGTTTTTATTTGTGATTTTTAGAAAATATGGCTTAAACGGCTGAATTTATTGATCTGCAGGTGTTTTGTTAAGCAGTATTATTTCTTCGGACAAGATAGATAGATTTTTTGGACATGTCATGTCAGGGTTGACATGTTGACATTGACATTGACATCATACTTTTGCGCAACGCCATCTACTCATAGTTTCCTTTTTTTTTAAATCAGCGGTTTTCAATGACAGATTTAAAAATGAGCGCATTGGGGCTTGATTTATCTGTTTTAATTTGAAACTCAGCAAACTTTTCGATAATCGATTCATTAGCCGGTACGGCCCAGTTCGTGGATGTGCACTTGCGAGCGACAAATAGCGCGCGCCCCTCTCCCGCCGCCCGCGTACTTTACCGCTACGCATACCCAAAACAGGCGTTCTGAGCAATCCCCACCCGATTTCAAGATGTTTGCCTCGTACAGAGTATAGAGTTCTCTTCTCACTCGGTCTGCAATGGTTTGACGTTCAGCCTCTTCGCCAAGTCATCGTACAGCTGTATCAGATTAGGAGCGTATGTGATCGTTCCTTTACTGTGCGTACGCGCAGCGTTCTGGCGTTCCTTGTCGCCAGGCGCGAGCACTGGAAGGGAGGGGTCCGCCTGGAAGTTGTTATTTTAAATTTTAGGGAGAATAATAAAATAGACCAAATGCCACTGAGAACATGGTAATGGCACAGTTTTACCATCTTGTAATAGTAAGTAGGAGTCGTGAAAAAAAATAACCCAGACGTACGGGGTTGCTTAGAGGACGTTATGTCGACAAAAACGGTGTTTTTGTATTTTTAATAGTATATTACTTTTTATTTCGTGAAAAAATGCCTATTTTTGTAGTGAGGTAGTGTTTCGTAAACGACTTAAAGAACTAATTCTGTCACAAAAAAAAGACGGCTGCAATACATTTCTATGATTTATAAATATAAAGTAATTTATATGTATTTTTTAATTCAAAATATCTTTATATCTTTCATTATCAATCTCTAGGTACCTATCAATCATTACACATTTTTTATCTATCAACACTCGCACAATCACCGTTTTATTTACGTTTTATGCATGCAAAAGTATGTATAACTATAAAACCACCGATCTTGTCATTCCTTTTTGTGTACCTCTGTTTCAGGCCCAGCTGAAAATCAGCATCGTGACCCTGACAGGTCATGATATTGTTAGCTGAGCTGGTTGCCTTTTTGGTTACCATAACATAATTATACGTAAGTAGGTAATTTAGAAATTAAGTATTTTATAAGTGAATGTTTTGTAACATTTTTGTGTGTAAGTAACCAAATAAAGTTTTATTCATTCATTCAATTTTCAGCGGCATAAAACTTCTTTGTTGTTACTAAAAAAAATAACTGTATATTGCCCGGTTAAATTGGAAATGCTCTGTTTACTCGCATAGAACTTGCAGTAAGGTACTTTTTTAACTTTGTAGGGATAATTCTATAACGCACTAGTGTTTTATTGGTATGTGTTACAATGCCGAAGTAGAAAAGACCGAATTTTACAATGCCTTATGGACGAAATCCCGAAAATTAAAAGGCCGAATGGTTAATATACCTAAGTTCTATACCCCGAACTACTTAATACTGAATTGGCTGTGGAGGTGTCTTTGGGCTTCGCCTGAAATGCTTTATAGTAAATTTAGCTGCCGAAAATTAGTCCAAACTAGTCTACTGGGACTTAGAAACCGTAGACCGTAGGTCACGACACGAAATAGGTGCGAGGAGCGTAGCGACGAGCATGTTAGGTTGACATGAACCCAGCGCGCGAGCCGAGCGAGCGAAGCGAGCGTGCCGCGGCAGCGGCCGCGGCGAAACGCCAGAAAAAAAACTATTTCAAACTCGATTGGTGGATTTTGTCAAAATAATGACCATTTTACAAGCATTTTTGAGTAAAACAAATTAACCGCAACGCCTACCTTCATAAATGTATGTATAGGTGAAGTAAGTTTCGACATATTAACTGTCGGGATTTTGACCATTCGGGATTTCGAACTTTCGGTCATTAGATAATCGATCTTTCAAGTTTCGGTCTATCGGATATCGATATTTAGAATGTTCGGTATTTTGAAAATAGGTGTTTTATGTGTCGATATTTCGGTCGTATGTATTATGAATTGTCAGCATTGTAATGCATATCCAATGAAATGATATCTTCAATGACAACTTACGTAGTTTTAAAGATAAAGTGCTGAAACACGTCAATTCTTGGTCAGTTTAACTTATTAACTTAATTGTGATTTTTATATAATAATATAATAATGCATTTATTTCAAGTAACAAAGACCCATTACATAGAATAATATCAGAATTAAGTTTTAGTTTAATTATTAAAATTTAGTTTGTTTCGATTTTATTTATTTCGATCTATGTTGATTTTATTTTATTTTATTTTATTTGATCTGATTTAATTGAATTGAATTTAGCTTAGATAATTTATTTTAATTTAGGTAATTTAATATTGTTGATTTAATTTGAATTGATTTATTCTAATGTGTACAATATTTGGTTGTAATGATAATAATGTATGATTGTTTTTAAATTTAAGTATCAATCAATGCTTCCCTACTTGATGTTAATTTAATAGCATAACATAAAAAAATTAATATGGGAAATGTTGTGTATACCAGTAATTGGTTTTCATTTATGAATATATCATTAATAACTTCAAGACCCACTTGTATATAATTGCATGTAAAACTGTTGGTATATGTTTTATAAATAAATAAATAAAAAATAAATAAAATTCCGACACACACTTGGCAACTCTTTTATTTCAACTCAACGCCCATTAAAATTCTAAATCCTTTTCCATTTAAAAACCTAGATCCCACACTAGGATTGCCTGTGTCATGTCGTCGTAAAAATAACGAAATTTGACCCAGAAATCTCTAATATACATGTCTTTTTGTATTTTTATCTACACCCGTTTATATCTTTAAATCCTCTGTGAAGGGTTCTGAAACGGTTAGCTTACTGCCAACATTACAGTATCCAAGCGAGAGGAGGTCACGCTGCGCCGCGCGCCCACGCGCGAATTGTTGCATTATGAAATTCAGTACAACATTATAACACTCGTTCGGATGATAAAATGACGAAGAGGAGGAGGAAAGTCAAATTCAAAACCCTTTATATAGGATAATACATAAAGGATACATCTCATGGGTATAGATAAATGTCATGGGTGTTTTTAATCCTTAAGTACCTATTAAAATACTGTTTGTTTCCCAACTAAATATAAAAAAAGACAAAGTCTTGTATGCAACTGTATATAATTAGGTATTAAAACACTCATGTGATACTATTATCACACGAGGCGAAGCCGAGTGATAATAAACCCACATTCGTGTTTTAATACCCCTCGTTATAGTACAGTTGCATAAATAACTAGTATGCAATCTATATAAGTAGGTATTATAGTACCTGGGACGTTCTTCTTTTTTATCGACAATAACTTGTCTTCTCCGCAAAAAAATAAATATATTTCTCCTAAATACTACATTTAACTTTTTTATAAAAATACACTTGACAATGCAATAATTATATTATCCTCAAAACTAGATTTTAATCCTTACTAATATTATAAATGCGAAAGTCCGTTTGTTTGTTTATTTGTTTGTTTGTTTGTTACGCCTTCACGTCTTAACTACTGAACAGATCATCATGAAATTTTGCATACATGTTGTTAGGGGTACAGAAAAGGACATAGGGTACCTTTCGTGCAGAAAAAAAGTAATGTTCCCGAGGGATAGCAAAAAAACTTTCCACGCAGACGAAGTCGCGGGCGGAAGCTAGTTATTAATATTTTTTTCAAAATTAGTGTGACATAGTATACAAAAAGCGTGACGGAGGTGTTTTACATACAAATAAAGTGTGTCCCTCTATGACCACTAATGTAAACAAACTACTCTCGTAAAAAAAATCACATAGAAAGTTTCTATCCAAAAACATTTACTGAACTAGTTAACCTTTGTTATTTAACATTTTTAAGAAGAAATAATTTTAAATTGTTCTATTATTAAATAAAAAATATATTTTATTGACTGTCTCCCGACGTATATGATTTTTGTTGCTACCTTCTGTCACTCATTTTATGGTACAAAATAATATGCGTTAGCAATTTTGACCTTGGTCACTAGACAAGAGAATAGTCCCACCCCGGACCTAGACTATTTTTATTTTTTATTTTTTATTTTTATTTTCATGGAAGATTTACAGACAAATAACATCTTTTAATAGAACTTATAAGTAAATACTATGCTATTGACAAATCTTCACAATTGAGTGTACAATAATGTTTTTTACCATAAGGGCGTAATGCGACTATTATGTATTCTGTGCGGTTCCCTATGTATTTGCATAAAATTTTAAGGCATAATATGTCATAGCATAATATGATTTCGCCGAATGATGTTTACGCATAATATTATTTAGTCATAACAGCTTATGCATAATTTTTTTAAGCATAACTACTTTAAGCATAATCATGTTTAAGCATAATATTCTTTAGCATAAATTTAAACACGCATAATGTTATTTACGCATATTTTTATAAACAAAAAAATCACGACGTTTAAAATCACAAAAGAACATTTTACCTAAAATACAAAATCCCGAAGCTTAAAAAACCGAAGGTTAATTGAGGGTTACATGCCAGCAGGTCGGTTCTGGCACTTCGCCGGCCGCTGCCACGGCACGCTCGCTTCGCTCGCTCGGCTTGTGCGTTGTTGGTCGCAATGGAACCTTACCTCCTCCTCGCTCGCTACGCTCGCTCGTCGTCGCACCTAATAGACCTAAACAGATTTTCGGGATTTTTAACTATCGGCATTTTAACTTTCAGGGTTTCGAATTATCATCAGTTATTTAATAATAAATCTTTCAAGTTTCGGTCTATTGGATATCGACATTAAGGATTTTCGGTATTTTAAAAATAGGTGTTTTATGAGTCGATATTTAGGTCGTATGTGTTATGAGTTTTTGGCATTTTAATACAATACCTACCCCATTTGCATGAAAATAAATAAGTGCGTAAAAATATTCATTCTTATTGTTTTTTATTTTATATGTCTAAATAATATTAGGCGAATAGACAATATGCCTAATAACATTATGCGAAAACAAATTAGTCTAAATGATAATTATGCTAATATAAATAGTATGCCAAAAAACAATTATGCGAAAGTATTATTATGACAAAAAAGATTATGCCAAATTCGTTATGCCAAATCAAATTAGGTATAAAACAATTATGCGAAAACAAGGGATCCCATTCTGTGCTATGCGTCCTTACACTGGCAATACCAGTCAGTCGCTCGAAACGGGTAAAAGGAGGTGCGTGTGCGTAGCTCTGTCTACGTGCGTGTGTTTATTTAGCGACCGCTCTGTCACATAAGTTACTACATCCAAATGTTATTCTAATTTCTGTGTTTTCATATTATTTTATTGATTCCTGATAAATATTTCATATGTGCCCAGTTTTATGCGTAAATTGTTGTTTGTCGTAAGGCTAACTTTGTTCGGCGTGTAAACATTATTTACCACTCCGTCACTTCATTAACCACTCTGTCACAATTTGTCCCCCTTTAATTTAAGTTCAAAGTAATGTATGAACCACTTTATTGGTAAAATTTACAAAAATAACGTTTTTTAGTATTATATGCTAAACAATAAAGGTGTTCACTAGATTTTCAAGTTACTTTATTGGGCGACTTCCGTAATATTAAATAGTTTTTGTCTTAAGAAGCAAAATGTGACAGAGTGGTATTGGATATATTTTTTAAAATGTTTACTTCAAGAATTTCGTCCAATGGAGCTAGATGAAAATAAATGTTTATATTCTTGATAAGAAAGTAATAAAAAACTGAAGATCTGATTTCAAATGAGAAATAAAAAATAAACATTTTTGTGACTGAGGTGTTATTATTTTTATATTATTTTAACGAGGCAATAATTTAAATCACATGTTTACTTTTTTAACAAATATAAAAATTTGCCGGTCAGATTGTCGATAAAAAAGAAGAAATTCCCACCTATAGTTGCATAAATAACTATTTCTTCCAACTATGCTTTGATTTCATCACAATCACACTAAATCTCAGTACAAAGCGAGTCTTTAATGCTCTAGCTAGAGCAATAAAAATGTATGAAATTTCATTATTGCACAGTTTTTTTTTAATCGCACCAAAAGGTGCCAATCTCAATGGATTAGCTCTATTCAGCCAGCCGATATCAATACTTTTTTTTACGTACGTATTATTCGTTACTATCCTACTTGTTCCAAATTTAAAACTCTTAACCTTACGTTTAATAATTGTTCAAGCATAACTTTTAATTTCCATAATTAAACTTCTATTTTAACTGTTTGATATGAGTTTCTTTTATCTACTATTCCTATAGGTAATAGTTGAAAGAAATCGCCTTAAATATTGCCCTCGTGCCTGTTAAATTAGAGCCCTCGCTAAATCAGACACTCGGTGCAATAATAAATTACTTTGTGCTCGATGCAATAATCTACTATTAAGACACTTTATGTGATTAATTTTACCGGCTCCATACTCCTCATGTGTTGCAACAAGCCCACCATCCTGTCCTCGAAGCCAGGAGCGAACTGCCCAGGGTCTATGGCGATGAAGCACTGCCCCAAGTCGGCTGGGGTGCTGTTCTCCAATGACCATTTACGAACCTGGTATGAGGCTGAAGAACCTATAAAAGAAAGGATAAGCTCAAAAGTTGATTTATCTACACTCACAACGTAATGTTCCAAATATGATTTCAAAAAAGATTGTATAAACACGTACTTAATTTTCGAAATAAAAAAAATCTGATTACAGTGCAGTCAACTGCAACATAAAATAACTTTTTAAATTTTTACAGCACAATTTTACTTTTTAATTTATTGGCGCGTATGGGCTTATTGTAATATCTATGGTTTGTGGTGCGGGGCGCGTCATTTTTAACGCAAAACAAAAAAGTTATGGTTTAAATTTTCACTTTTTGTTGTAGGTTCTGAATTTCGTAAGATTTTTTTTATTCTTGCTTTAAAATATCTGATAGCAGTGAATGTGACAAAAAATTTACTCCGTCCGACATTTTAGATGCAGCACAGAAATTGCTCTTATATCAAGGTAGTACGGTAATATCAGCAAAGTCTCTCTCTTTTTTTTTAACTTTAATCTTTTATTTAAGTAGTAGGTTCAATCCCAAATTGTATGAGTGTAGATATGTGTAGTGTATGAAACATATAACTAGGTATTAAAACACTCGTGTGATACTATTAAATTTAAAACACACACTCGTGTTTTAATACCCCTCTTTATGTATCAGTTTCATAAACTACTATTAATGATACGTGAGGTTGTCACGTTACGGAAGGTAATGGAGCAAAGGAGTAAGAGTCGTACCTGCTACAACCTAGTCCTACCTTTGTTAGTCTTACTTACTTAGTTTAACTTTAGTTAGTCTGGTATAAGTACTCTAAATTTTTGTAAACCGCTAGGACGTGACAATTTAAAATAAACATCTGAATTCCAGTTCCTTTTTTTATTTCCCCTCTTCCAAATTTTGCTTCGTTACCTTCCGTAACGTGACAAGGTATCAGTAGCGAAAGGTCCATACATGCCAATTCCCATTGTCTTACCTTTTAGAAATACCACCCCACCGATCCACTGTGCACATCATAACATTTTTGTATAACGGCTTGCCTTCGCCATAATTTCACGCCTACTGGAGTATGATATGTCTGATTGGATGCACTCTGCCATTAACCATTTTTATTGCCCTTTTTAGAGTTATGTCATGGCCCAGAATCCGGCATGATGCTTTAATAGTATTCAAAACTGTTTTCCAGTTTTGGGAAAAAATAAAACTAGACTATAGATTTTTTTCTTTAAATATCTTAAAAATATAAGGCAACCTCTACTACGAGTAGTTAGTAGTAGTAATTAGTATTTACTATATTTAATACAAGTAGTAGTAACAGTCGTCTTCTGGTATTGGGAGCGACAGACGAAGATACCTACTAAATTTGTGATTTTGTTAAAATATGTAATTGTAGTTTTATGTTTTGAGTCAACTTTTGATATCAAAAATGGTTAATGATAGGTATTAATAAAGAAACAATTTCTAATAATTATCCTACTTTAAAGTTACCCTGGATGACATAATACCAACTTATTATGACTCAAAATATAATATACACACACATATAAAACAAATTAAAAAGGTATACATGAATACAAGTGACCAAAGGCTTTCAATATCTAAAAGTGGGGTACGTATCAGAATGTCTAAAGTTAAAATGACAAAGTTCAAAATGTCAAAAATCAAAATGCAAATGGTTTAAAATGTCAAAAATCATTATGTATAAATTCATAATAGCAAAATTCAAAATGTCAAACGGTTCAAACGTCAAACTAGTTAAAATATCAATGGTCCATAAGTCAAAGGTTTACAATGATTTGAAAACAACAATTCGCCTTTTTTTTCATTTATCGCCTTGCAAAATTTTGTGAGCAATTCTTTATAGTTTCTAGTAATTGCGTTACAATTTTTTAATTGTAACATGGAGGAGGATATACTTACGTTTTCGAAATTTGTGATTATTTACCTAAGATGTAACATTATTACACTATTGTGTAAAAAAATGTTTTTTTTACTATTATAATATACTTACTGTGATTATTTATAGAGGAGGGGCCAGGCCTTCAAAATTGAAATCCCGTCGGACAAGCGAGTGCTCTACCGACAACTAGTATCATTGTCTTCAGCATAATCTCCTGAACAATAATATAGCGGTTGTCGCATTATAAAGTGGTGGAGGGGGGAGGGGGGGGGAGGGAAAAGGTGCAAAATTCGGTTATCAGAGTTTCGCTAATTTCTCAATAACCACGTGTTCGATTTAAACAAATAAACTGTCATATGGTAGGTAATATCCTTAACAACAGATTTTATCAAACAATAGTTTTTGTAGATACTATAGTTTATGAAATAATTAGATAAAATACGAATTTCAAATAAATTTTTTTTTTGTTTTGTAGAATTGAAGCAGTAAATTGAAATAAACTACTATGTAATTAAAACTATGAAGATTTGCTCCAGAAAAAAAATATCGGTGAATAGCCCAGTCATTCCCCTATATAGAATAATAAACTTGTTAAACATTTTTGTCTAGTAACAGGTTAAAAAAAATTTTTTTGTGTCGCGTGGTGAAATTTTCTCTTCCATTTTTTTTTCTTAAATCCTCTACAGAATTAAAAGTATGAAGATTTGCCTCAGAAAAAAATAACGGTAAATAGCCCAGTTATCCTATTATATAGAATAATAAACTTATCAAACATCTTTGTCCAGTAATTATGTTAAAAAAAAAATTTTTATTGCGTGGCGAATTTTCTTTATATTTTTTTTTCGAAAATCCTTTACAGAATTAAGACTATCAAAATTAGCCCCATAAAAAAATAATAGTAAATAGTCCAGTTATTTTTCTATATAGAATAATAAATTTGTTCAATATTTTTGTCTAGTAACTGTGTTACAAAATGTTTTGTGTTGCGTGGCGAAATTTTCTTTATAGCTTTTTTTTCGAAAATTCTCTACAGAATTTAAACTATGATGATTTGCCCTAGAAAAAAATCCTGGTGAATAGCTTAGTTATTGCACTATATAGAAAAAATAACTTAATAAACATTTTTGTCTAGAAATTATGTTAAAAAAATGATTTCTATCGCGCAGTGAAAATTTCTCTAACATTTCATTTTTCCATAAATCTTCTACAGAATTAAAACTATGAGGATTTTCTCCAGAAAAAAAATTACAGTAAATAGACTAGTTATTCTACTATATAGATTAATAAACTTTTCAAACATTTTGGTCTAGTAACTCTGTTAAAAAATGTTTTGTGTCACATAACACGGTGGACCTGCAAAGTTATGTTTAAACGAGTTTGCATGGCACAAAATATTTTTTAACACAGTTACTAGACAAAAATATTTGACAAATTTATTATTCTATATAATGAAATAACTGGGCTATTCACTATTATTTTTTTTCTGGGGCAAATCCTCATAGTTTTAATTCTGTAGAGGATTTTCGAACAAATGGTAAAAAAAATTTCACCTCGTGAAAAAATTATCATTTTTTTAACATAGTTACTAGACAAAAATGTTTAACATGTTTATTATTTTATATATATTGAAATAACTGGGCTATTCACCAGTATTTTTTTCTGAGGATAATCTTTATAGTTTTAATTCTGTGGAGGATATTCGAAAAAAATGGTAGAAAACATTTCGCCACGCGACCCAAAAAATTTTTTTAGCATAGTTACTAGTTAAAAATGTTCAACAAGTTTATTATTTCATATAGTGGAACAATTGTGTTATGATTAAGTATTTTTTTTCTGGGGCAAATCTTCATAGTTTTAATTTCATAGTACTTTCTTTTAATTTACTGCTTCAATTCTACAAAACTAAAAAAGCCTTTGTTTGAAATTCATCTTTTTCCTATTTTTGTAATAAACTTTAGTATTTACAAAAAACATTGTTAGATAAAATATGTTGTTACAGGTATTATCTACCATATGAAACGTTATTTGTTTTAATCGGACAAGCGGTTACTGAGAAATTAGCCAAACCCTAATACCCGATTTCAGCATCTTTTCCCTCCCCTCCCTCCCCCCTCAACCACTTTATGATGCGACAACCGCTATATTCTTGTTCAAGAGATCATGCTGAAGACAATGATACTAGTTGTCGGTAGAGAACTCTTCGGTCCGACGGGAATCGTCATTAGACGACTTTCGTTAAAGCGGTTTCCATATTATTCGGACAGTGACCTCCCGCACTATATCGATGATAATTTTGTTGTCTTCCAGGCAAATTTCAAAACTGAAAAACAAACAGCAAGCCAATGATTGTGGCAATTTTACGTAGTGCTTTATACTATATTTACTTCTGTACTTTATTTTAATTTACTGCTTCAAATCTACAAAACTAAAAATGATTTTGTTTGAAATCCGACTTTTTTCTAATTATTTAATAAACTATAGTATTTACAAAAACTATTGCAAATGAAAATATGTTGTCAAAGATATTACCTACCCTAAGACACATTATTTGTTTAAATCGGTCAAGTGGTTGTTGAGAAAATCAACCAATTTCCGATACTCGACTTCCGCATCTCTTCCCTCCACCCCTCCCCCCTCCACCACTTTATAATGCGACAACCGCTGTATTCTTGTTCAGGAGATCATGCTGAAGACAATGATACCGGTTGTCGGTGGAGCACTCTCTTGTCCAACGGGAATCGTAAATAGACGACTTTCGTAAATGTGGCATCCCCTCTATTAGGTACTTAGATGTAAAGCTTTTACATTATGATGTAAATATAAATGATGATTTTCTTACCTATTTATCATATTTATTTTCTATTATTTTAAGGGCATGATTTTGTCAATTACCTAATAAATGCGTTTTCAGTGACCTAGTTAATAATATTTGTTCCTAAAATAGTAGATCTCTCACCTAAATCGAATCACCAAATAATGTTAAAACGATTACCTAAATATTAATTAAAAATTACTTGGAAATAATATCAATTATCAAAATAATAAAAGTGTCACTGAAATTGAATCACCAAACAATATCAAAATGGTTTTAAAAACTCCGTTATAAAAACTCCGCCCCTATTAGGATTTTTTCTGTTAATTAGGTAACAGATCTATAATTTCGATAATTGAATGAATTAATCGATGCTAATAGTTAGATGATTAGATTTATAGTGACAGGTTTATTATTTTAGGTAGGTGTATTATTCCTGCCCGTAACTTACTTTTTAGAGCATAGATCTTAGGTATATTCAGGCAATAGAAAAAAGTGATCAAACTTTAATTTAAGATACATATTTACATTAATCCGATGATTTATACTTTAGAGACAGTTTTGGTAAATATGATAACTAATATATTTCTTGGAGATAGATATTATTATTAGGGTATTGTAGATTAGTGACACGTCTAAACTTAGGTGACAGAAAATTTTGTTCCCTTTTATTTTCACTTTTGCTATAGTATGTACCTGTGCGAATCAAGTTTGCATACGTACACACTATGGCAAACTATTTTCAGCACAGGATATTTTTTTTTTTGCTGCAGGTTCGCGAACCTAAGTGAGTACCCACCTTAACGTGCGCCTATTGTCCTCCAGTTTTTTGTGTGCATTTCTTTGATTCATTGCAATATATCATATATACATAAATAGATTGGAAAGAATACAGAAAAAGTTTATTAAAGCATTAGAATATAGAACCGGATCATCTTACGTATCTTATAACGACTCCCTTAATACATATTGTTATCATTGAATTCCCGACGTACACAGTTCAATCTCGTATTTCTATTTAAAATACTAAATAATTATATCGATTCCCCTAACCTAGTTACAGAAATAAAGTTGAGGATTTCATTAAAAAGTGTTCGCAGACCTAATAGTCTTTTCGCAATTCCTAGTTCAACTACTAATTATACATCAAACTCTTACTTTCACCGTTGTTTGACCACTCATAACAAAAAAGTTTTAAACATAGATATTTTTTGTAATAATTTAAACAAATATAAAAACTGTATTAAAAATTATTTCATGTCAGATTGTTGACAGGTTTGACAAAATCACATTATCTTTAATTGTATTATGTAAAACATTAAAACACCTTTAATTGTGTTGTTCTTTAAATATATTAGGTAAGTATTACATTTTATTTTAAGCTACCATAAAATAAACTTTTGCTTTTCACAAATAATTTAATTATTTACTTGACAAGTAATTTGATTTAAGTTCTGTTCCATTTTGTTATATTAAACCATAAGTTAATGCCTATTCATTGATTGTAAAACGAGTTATAACATGCACTCACTACAAAACTAAATTAACACATATGTGAATTAGCGTTGTATTTTTGCTTTGTTTTTTTTTTATTGCTAATTGAATTAGTTTTTAATTGTATAGTCACTTGATCTCGTTTATCACGAATCGTTTCCAATAAGATTTGTCACATACCTAGGTATATATAATTTTTATAAAGTAATAATAGGCAATCTAGGTCTATAAGTTCAATAATTATTAGTTTAAACATATTTATGTCGACGTACACGACTGTTTGTTGTCACTAAATAAATGAAAAAAAAATCAATTGGAGGCACTCGCCGAGATCACCAGTCAAGACTAAGACACCACAAGACGCGGAGTGCACGCCGCTCGACCAATGCACCGCGCCCGTGTTGTGCACGCGCTGACGTTGTCGTAATCAAGTTGTTATTATCTCTTAACTTATTCAAATCACACTTTCTCAACTTCAATTTTGGTAGACTGCTACACTTATTACCAAACATTAAAGCAGGAGAATAAGCGATCCCCTCCATGAAAAAAGACTCCGGCAAACAGTGAGCTTTCCTTACAAACGTAATACATAATTATCTGTGGTAGGTAATACCAAAATGATTTGCGATTGAAACATATTTATTCCTCACCACTGAGGTACTGGCTTACCTCTTACTGCCGGAACACAACAATTTTCAAAGTCCCCCTAGACTATGGCTATGCTGAAACGTCAAGAAAATCCAAAATCAAACCAAATACTAACTAATTATCAAACTACTTTTAATAAAACCGCAAGAAAACCGCGCTAGTATCCGTTACTCCGGCGAACCGTGAGCTTCCCATACAAAGTATTAACATAACACCAAAATGATTCGCAATTTAACCATAATTAACTTTTTTTGTGATGTTATTAATTGGATAAAGAAAGACATTATTTATCTAGTAATATTTAACTAAATAAAAAATCCAAAATACCAAACCAAACAAAAATTATTGCTATTTACAGTTTTGTATGAAAAAATGTAATTGGAATTTATTATGAATTGGTAATTTGAATATTAGACATTTTAAGTTTTAATCATTTGAACTTAAACATTTTAATTTAGGACTATCTGACCGTTTGACATTTTCATTTTTGACATTTTGAACGTTTTACATTTTAATCGTTAAGCTCGCCGGTAACGATCAATTGCGATTGTCAATTTTTCCGTCAATGCCATTGTTGGAGCAATTGACAATCGCTTCAATTGCACGCGTAAACGATCAATTTTTCGGTCAATGGGCGTCAATTGCGGAAAAATTGACAATCGCAATTGATCGTTACCGGTGGGCTTAAGACATTCAAATTTTTGACATTTTGAACTTTGCCATTTTAAGTTTAGACATTCTAACTTTAGACATTCTGATACGTACCCCTGAAAATGACACTATAAAGATCAGTTTGGCAATTTGATAGTAACGTTTCTTTGCTTGCATTTTTGCAAGGAAATCATAAGTAGTTTTGTACGAAGTAGTTATAATTTCCTTGCATTTTTGCTACGAGATTAGTATTCGGACTTTACCTAGTAGCAATGGGAAAATGCTAGTGCTAAAAAATATATCGTGTCATCGTGTGAGCTTAAGGCCTATAGAAAAAGTGTAAGTTTCCGACACCAGTCGACATCCATTATGGTACCTAGCGCACGATAGTTGCTAAAGAGTTTTCAAACCTGATAACATGGCACACAGCACTTCGATGAGTATGGACAGGGCGTAACCTTTGTATCCACTAGTTTGCTCGAAGCCACCCAAAGGCAACATACGCTGAGTCGTCAGAGCCTGCCAAAAATACATAGAGTATGACCAGACCAGCTTACACAAATTGAAAATTTGGGAGTTGTTGCTAAGAGGAACCTTTCTATTTGGCAACACATCAATGAAACAAAATAAAAAATAGATATTATTGTGACCTTTTTTTGTGACAAATTACTTACATAATTTCAAATGCAAGAACTTCCAAAAAGCAAAACATGTTCGCAGGTATGAATATTTTAAATACTTATTAAATAGATTTTTATGTTTATTTAGGAACTACATAAGACAACTAAATTGAGTGAGCTAGTATGTAGTTAGTTATTATAATCGTATTTTGCCTAGGGTTATTACGTTACCAAATTGGCGTCGGTGGTAGTTCGGCCATCTGGGCCCAATGCCCATCCTTCTGGTATTGGCTCTTCCTTATGCACTTGTATTTCAATCTGGAAAAAGAGATGTTCCTTTTTATTATATTTTTGGTTAACCGCTTGTACACACTTAGAAAAGTCGCCGGGTCTCCACGAGAATTCGTGTCGTTTGTATACAAAAACAGTGCGAACAAGAAAAAAAAATCTTGACTGCGCTGGACACGACGCGCTCTGTGTTGCTGCGGGTAGGGAATAGTGGGGTAGGTGAGGTCAATGAGAATTAAGGCGCTGCTTAATCGAATTTTTAGGTTTTTGAGGGGGTGCGGCAGACGAAGCGCGGTGTGCACGTACAGCGGCGCCCCTCCCGCGCCGCACCTCACCTGCGCTGCGAGTGTAGCGGTGTAGACAGGGCCGCATTTAGAAAATTTTTGTTTAATTTTAAATTATTTGCTGTTGTGAATAAATGTCATGTTCTCTGATCAGGGTGAACAAAACTTTGAATTACATTTTGAGATATTACAGAAAAAGTATACTTTTAATCACGTAAACGAGCTTAAAGTGTTATAAAAAAAAAAAAAACTCGATTTCCAAGAAAGTTTCTTTGAAAAATTTTCCCACAGTGATGGTCTATTTTTATAAGAAAAATTGTCTTTGGGGTACCTACTATCCTTTTACTATCCCTTGGTTCTTGTAAGAAATTTTTTACATGATTATTATTTCCAATTTGTGCACTGTGTTGCCTTTTTGCTAAGCTCCTTATTGGCACACAATAATTTTGGTATTTTGCATTTTTGGTGTATCTTAGGCTGTTTCGTTGACGAAACTCTAAAAATATGAGTTGCGCGACTCCTAGGCGAGACTTGATAGACTGAGAGGTCACGAAATTTTTGGTAACGATCGAGGAAAAGGTTAGACTCGTTTTTATGGGTTGTAGAGTGGTCCCCTAATGTGAATGATGTCGGTACGCCTGATCTCAGTGGTTGCAACTTCGAGTGATCTAAATATACACGGTTAATTTTTAAGTATATCTAACAATGAAATAGGGATTTCAGACCACGTAAATGAACAACTTTTACTATGGGACCAACCACGAAATCGCGAAAAAAAAATCAGCTGTTCCATAGAAAAGTACAACATCGACTCCACTATAATGTATGGAACAGCTGATTTTTTTTCGCGATTTGGTGGTTGGTCCCATAGTAAAAGCTGTTCATTTACGTGGTCTGAAATCCCCATTTCATTTTTAGATATACTTAAAAATTAACCGTGTATAAAAGAAGAAACTGATTGGTGACTGACATATCAACGCACAGCCCAAACCGCTAGGTCTAGAGACTCCAAATTTGGTACATAGGTTCCTTATAAGGTCTAAGGGTGCAATAAGAAAAGATTTTTTCAAAACTGAAACGGGTGTCCAAAGTTTGTATGAAATTCCCTCAGTTTGAAAGCGAGGATCTTCAAATTTTGTATTTAGAATGATGATTGTATTTTTTTTTAAATTCCACTCTCTAAAGGGTGAAAAGGGGGATGAAGTTGTGTATAGAAATAATAAATATCCTTCATTTTCGAAGTGAAAATCGCTAAATTTATTATTTAAGCTTATGGATGCAAATTTAACGTAACGTACATTATTATTGTTAGTATTTCGATCCCTATGGGAATGATAATGGGGATGAAATGGGGTAAATAAACCTAAGAATAGATATGGATGTCGTTATTGTGGTTTTCTGACGATTGGGAAAATGACATTTATTTTGGAGTCCAACATGGTGGACATGATTTAACCCGAAAAAGGGTGAAAATGGGGTTCAAATTTTATATGGAAAAAGAATAAAAAAGACATTACAACTTTAAGCTTCGTAGGAGCACGTCTAAAAATAAATAGGCATACATATTATATTTTGTGATTTTGAAAATCAACCCCTTAGGGGGTAAATGGGGAAAAAAACAAAAATCGATATGGATGTCGTTCTTGAGGTTATGGTATGGGTATGGTATAGGTATGGGATGGTGATTGCGGAAATGACATTTATTTAACAGGTCTTACCTGTTTGTTTTGTCATTTTTTTTCACTTTCTCATTAATTTTAACACTAGAAAAGCCAAAAAAACATCCAGTCACACAGTTAAAGTCTATTAATAATTGTTTTAATATATAAAGCTTTAATATTCCCAACGAAAAAACAAAAATATCGACTGCCACAACTAATAGTGTTGAAACTGCAAATCACGTACTTTACAGTAGAGCAGTTTAAAGTTTTTTTTAACCTGCTACAAAAAACATAAAATCGTAATTTTGAATTGTACCATTAAAGTTTCTTTACTAAATTATAGCTTATTTTTGTCTCTTTTTTGTGCCTAATAACAATTTTATTATAAAGTTATAAAAATATTTTCCAAGATATTTCACATTCGATAATATTCCATGCTTTTAAAATCAGGAATTTTATCGAATATGGCTGATTCAATAGTATTCAATGCTTTTGAAATCTGGAATTGTATCGAAAGTGGCAGATTCGATAATATTCTATGATAATTTATTAAGAAATAGCTATATATTTGCACTGAAATCTCTCTATGAGGATTCCCGTGCATGCGTCAGGATTGACGGCGTATACACTGACTGGTTTGGTATCTCTAGGGGTGTCAGACAGGGATGTGTTGCGTCACCATGGCTCTTTAATCTGTTTTCGGACAGTTGTATGAAAGGTCTGAAAGAACGTGACTGTAGAGTTATGATGAATGGGACTCAAATCAAGTGCCTCCTCTACGCTGACGACCAAGTTATACTTGCGTCTTCTGCGCAAGAGTTTAGAAGAATTTAGAAGGAACGATTGCGCAAGGGCGTCCCAGAAAAACCTACGTGGACTAATTAGAGGTTATTATAAAAAAGCTTGGTGTACGCAGTGACAAAAACCGTAGGGCATGTATGAAAAGACTGATGATGGATGTGAATGAAGTGAAAGAAGTGTGCAATGATCGTAGCAGTATCCAAGTCTCTGCATACCCCCATGGGAAACAGGCGTGAGTATATGTATGTAAGTATACTAATCTTGGCATCATCAGTTTGTAAAATAGGAAAAAATTCGTAATAAATATTGTTTTAACTCACTCCTCCACTTTAAAGTCGTTGTAGACTTGTAGTATATCGACTCTAAATGAAATAAAATATATATTTTATATCATGTTACTTTTGTTAAGTAACATGATATAAAATATATTTAAAGCAAAAGAACAATAAATAAACAACTTTTTAATTAAATTATTATCTAAAAAAAATAAAATAAAAAAGGTTACTGATATAATATTCTAGTTCCATTCATTCTCACTAGTTCCATTGGATACAGTTCCATGGTACTACTGATACTTTTTGTTCTGTAGTTCCATATATTCATTCTCACTAGTTCCATTGCCAATGGAACTAGTGAGAATAATCAGTATCAGTAGTTCCATGGAACTATATCCACTGGAACTAGTGAGCAGTAAGAGATTGCTCCGCGTAGCCCTTTGATGCAACCTCGCGTACCCTTTAGGGTACGCGTACCACTGATTGGGAAACACTGCTTGAGACAATCGGTACAGGCGTGTTAATACTAGGGCTAACTCAGAGGCGCAAGTCCTGAGAACTATGGCTGGTATACTATCCAGACTACTGGCTTTATTCACGTCCAGAGGCCGTATTACAAGCTCTTAAATCCTGCCAGGTTTATAAATTGCTGTAGTGACATCTCTTTCTCGGTGTATAGCAAATAAAAGAGATAGATTGATAGCCAGTCAGAAAACTGACTGGAAATAAGAGGTCATAATACAGCCCCAGATCAAGCAATGTTTTTTTTAAATTCGGTCTCTGATGTGGATTTCCGACATTAAAATCCCACAACTTGGTAAGACCGATGGTACAACATTGCCAGGATCTAAAGAATCTAAACGAGAACACTCGGAAAATAAATTGGCAAAACGGTATGTGCCAAAGATCCTCCTGGTTCCCGCAGAGGAGGCATTGAGGGACGGCAGAAGTTGACTTCCACAGATTATACCAGAATTTTTCAAGAAGCAAGTTTTCCCTATGCAGGACTTGGCGGCTTTGTTAAAGGCTTTCCTCTTTTCACGTGTATTTCTAGCTTTACAGGATCGAGCATCAACCCAAGCAAGATATAACTCATGTTTCGACGCTACTGCATCTCTATATTTAGCAAGAGTGAACTTCGTAAGAGACCCTGTCAAAGCAGAACGGTCACAGCATTCGTGAAGCAGAAGGAAACATAACCTTACCTAAAAAAAATTTTTTTTCTGCTTAAAAAACTAGTATAAAATCGATACACAGGAGCAACATTAGCCTTTAGCCATAGGCCTTGTCCCGCTACATTTTGTTATTTTGGTTGCATTATATTCATTAGGTAAAAAAACTTATCCATAGTAATATAGTGACTGAAAGTTTTGTTGGCTTTCCTTGTGTTAAAATTGATGAGAAAGTAAAAAAGAATCACAAAACAATTAGTTCTTACTTAAAAATTACGATTTTAAACTGTTTCAAAATCCAATATGTATTGATTGGATTGGACAATTTTAGGCGCGCGTTAATAGTGTAGGATTATTGTAAACATGTGAAATATTGACGCAGAAGTAGTTTTGAGGCGGAAAATATTAGGAATTAGCCGTAAGAGCACATTGAATGTCTCACTCCATACAAAAAAAACCATAAAATATTTTTATCCAGCCAAACTTTTCGTTTTAGACACAAATATCTTAAGAAATTTCTTATATAATAAAGAGTTCTATCGATTAATATTTTAAAAAAATACTATTCAAAAAAAATTGTCGTAACTTGCGCGCGTCATAGCTCTAAAACGAAACCACTGAGAGCCGGCAGACCTCATCGTTTTAGCTACGGAGAAGTCATACTTTAAATAGGTATTAATACTGACAATTTCTCTGATCGTTACTTTCTCGTAACAATGAAGCCTCTTATAAGCGCTATTACTGGAAGTGGCAACCACTGAGATCAGGCAGACCGACATCATTCACATTAGGGGACAACTTTACAACCTATAAAAACGAATCTAACCTTTTCCTCGACCGTTACCAAAAATTCCGTGACCTCTAAGACTATGATGTCGTCGAAGACGCGTCATCGACATCAAGTCTTGCTAGATGCAGCGCGACGAGGCGGGCGTTTACCTACTACATCGCTTCTAATACTAACACTATTTTATTTATTACTAAAACCTAAAACTACAAAACAAACAGCTAAAACTATTACTTAATTAACACTAAATAAAATTATTGAAGTGAAACCTTCTTTATCGGCGTTGTACGCTTTTTTGTTGAACTCGCGTCAGTCAGTCAGGATCACGTGACCCTGATCGAAAATTCGTAAGACGGATGTGACGGATGGAGAGTAGACAGCCGGCGTCGGAAGTATCCCCGTCTCTTTCTACGGGCGCGGCGAAAATAGCGGCGCGTCATTTCAAGACGTAAACACTTGTGTCACCATAGCAACGCGCTTTTTAGGGTTCCGTACCCAAAGGGTGAAAACGGGACCCTATTACTAAGACTCCGCTGTCCGTCTGTCTGTCTGTCTATCCATCTGTCTGTCTGTCTGTCACCAGGCTGTATCTCATGAACCGTGATAGCTAGAAAGTTGAAATTTTCACAGATGATGTATTTCTGTTGCCGCTATAACAACAAATACTAAAAACAGAATCAAATAAATATTTAAAGGGGGCTCCCATAAAACAAACGTGATTGTTTTGCCGTTTTTTGCTCGATATTAATAACGACAATAGGTAGACAGTTGAAATTTTCACAGATGATGTATTTTTGTTGCCGCTATAACAACAAATACTAAACACAGAATAAAATTAACATTTAAGGGGAGCTCCCATACAACAAACGTAATTTTTTTGCCGTTTTTTGGTACAGAACCCTTCGTGCGTGAGTCCGACTCGCACTTGGCCAGTTTTTTACATTCTCTTTGGTCAAAACTCTAGATATTCTGTCAAGCTATGGATAAGCCTTTCGTACAATACTGTTCGGTATTTGTAAATTCAAATGCAGAGTAAATTCGTAAGACGGCAATTCGTGCAAAATTATTCTCTAACCATTTCAAAATATCAAAAATGCACAACGTTAATATTCAAGTTTTCACTTCTGCCAGCACTCCCGGAGTGCAACCCGATTTTCTTTTATTTACTTAAAACAAACAAAATTTACAAAACTTTCCAAAATCCAAAAGAAAAAGACGAGACCGACTTGACCAACAAGTTTCGATATGAAATATGAAATGAAAAGTACGGCCCCATCCATTCTCGATACCACCCGATGCAAGCCCCGGGCGTTCACCCCGCGCGCCCGCGCCCGCCCGCTCCATATCTCTGTGAATGCCGAATACTAGCAAATATTTTTCTAAGTGTATTGCTCTTTACATTTTTCAGGCGCTAAAAAACCTGTTTATTTTGATTTTAATAGTGATTCATAACATTTGCATTCTTTTTTTTTGATAAGTCTTTAATTCATCTTATGTTCGAATTGTATTTTGAAAAAAATATGCTAGTTGCCGCTGAAAATTTCGAGTATTACGCGACGAAAAAACTTTTTAGAAAAACATGTTTTTTTCACTAACTAAGCTTTTACTTGAAATTATTTATAGCTAAGTCTTTAATTCAGGATATGTCAAATACAACAATATTTTTTTCTACCTTTCAAAATGAGTGGATTCTTCTAACTATGCGACAAAACTTTATATGTTTTCATTGACGCTACGTTTTGCAGGTCCTTAACATTATTCTTCACATCACAAACAAACAAAACGTAACGTTTACACGTCCATTTGTCTTGTTTGCAACAGACAAGATAAGTTTTCGTGCCTAAGTCCAACAAAATTGTTGTCGTGTACATGCTGAGTTGGTCTTGTCGTAGGCCGTATACAGAGAGAACGCTGGTTGTCGACCGGCGTTTGTCGGCGCTGGTCCGTGCCGAGCAGGTTGAAGCAGGATTTCGTAGTAAACGTAACCAGCGCTGACCGGCGCGTGTCGGCGCTTGTCAGCGCTTATCAGCGCTTGTCGCCGCTTATCAGCGCTTGTTCATTCAAATGCCTTCGGTCGGCAACCAGCGTTCTCTCTGTATACGGCCTAAAGCAGACACGGTGAATTTTCTTAGCGTGTATGTACAAGCGCCCAGTGGGCGTTTCAACTGACCTTTCCAACTGCTACCGCAGTGCTAGCCATGTCAACTCCCAAGCTATCCCCGCCCGCGGCAGGAGCAAACATGGCGACAGGATTCGTGCCGCAAGCTGCCTGAAAAATTAAAAGTAGGCCTACAATATAGGTACAGTTTTAAATTAACAGAAAGCGAGAAATATAAACAGAATTTGAATGGGTGGTAGAGAAAATATGTAGGTACAATGTACATACATACCTAAACTTTAATTAATGTTTATTTTATTTCCTTTGGTTCTGATATTTTTTCTATGTAGAGAGTATTTATTATATATAAATATAGCCCACCCCATTGGCCCCCGAACTGGAGGCAAGGCCCCCCCTGGAATATCTCTAGATACGCCCATGTATAGAATATTAGTGACTTTGACTTGTGAAGTAACTTACATGTTTTGCTCGTGTTGGCACCAAAACTGGCGAAGAGTTAGTAAAAGCTAGCCCAATGAGCCCTTCTCGCTCTGCCTTCAGTGCCCACCAGCCTGCCATGCCAAAGTGGTTGCTACCTAAAATCATAATAAAATGCTGGTATACATTCCGGCAAACATCTTGACAACAGTTTAACAATGTCTTGACGCTCTTTCGACGAAGTGGCACAGAATAGATAATAGTTAAATCAAGTAATTTGTGATAAGTTCGCGCATAGATAATTTTGTGATAAGTTCGCGCATGTGCACTTCCGACCAATACCACGCGCCCTCTCCCGCCGCCCGCGTACCTCACCGCTACGCATACCTACCCAAAATACGCGTTCTGCGCAATCCCCACCCAATTTTAAGATGTTTGCCCACTGATATGAAAATGTTTTTTATTTAACTGGACTGGCTGTCTGTATGATTTGACAGCTAAGTTTTTGTGCCTATTTGAAACGCCACTAGCGTGCGTCTAAAGAACTAATTTTGACGTACAATATTAAAATGGTTGTCGTGATGGTCTCTCCAGACTTCAAACTTTAGTACCATGTCCCGCATGCTATGCTCACGCTACGTCCTACAGCGCCAAAATGGCGAAAATCAAATAGGCACAAAAACAGTTTGACATAAGCCTGTCCAGTGTAAATATATGCAGGTCAGTGTGTTTGCCAGCTACTATACATATCTGCAAACTTAGGCACCCATTACACGGTAGGTTTTGCTGTCAGTTTAACCACAGTCACGGGCTGTGACTGACGATTAACCTACCGTGTAATGTAGTGACTGATGGTTGCATGATGTGATTTGTTCTTTCCATCTGACTGATCAGTGATGGAATTTTACTGAATCTTGCATGACCATGTAATGGGTGCCTTACGTTTAGCCGTGACCAATCCAATGCCAGCTTCCATCGCTTTCCTCATGGCGAGGTCCATGCAGAAGTTGCTGACTGTTGAGCCGAGGGCGTTGTCCCCGTCCACCACGGCCGTCGCCGCGGCCTCTTGCACCACCGCGGGCTCGCCGTGAGGGTTGGTGGAGCCAGACTCAATGTCGTTTATGTAGAATACTGTAAATTACAGAACTAGTTATTTTGTTTGTCATTTAAAAAACTGATAAAATTTTATTTGATCTGAAACGGTAACTCTCACAGCTACCAGACCAGACATTGCTCCAGGACCTCCTTACACACATTGCTATGCCTCCTTACCAAGGACCGGAACCGCATACCTACCGTTAAAGGGGTTTTTGATTGGGTATTTCATAGATTGTTTTCAAAAACCCTATCAATACGGTAACCCTATCGAAAGGGTAACCCAAGTAAGCACTTACCGAATCCGAGAACCCTATTTGAGAAACCCTATGAAGGCTTTATAAAGGGGTTTTAAAACGTGTTCAAGCAATTGATACCTAGTCCCATCTAGGTCGAAATACCGGAACCGCTTACCGTCAAAGGGGTTTTGATTGGGTATTTCATGAACCGCTTACCGAAAAAAGGGTTTTTGATTGGGTATTTCATAGACTTGTTTTCAAAAACCCTTTTCAATACGGTAAAGCATATCGTGGACTAACCGTATCGAAACCCTATCATTTGGTAAGCTTTTTAATAGGGTTTCCCTAATAATTGGCTTAAACAAAAAAAGGGATTTTCCGATCCCTGCCCTTACACATATGCTGAGCCAAATTTATATCGTATAATACTTACTCAGTCTATTCAACCCATGGCTGAAATGTCCAGTGACGTCAGCATGGAGTAGCCGCGCTGCGTGAGCTTTGGCTTCGCTCTCCGGCGCTCCCACAGCCACCAGACATTTCTCCATGAACCTCCTTACACTCATTGCTATGCCTCCTTTTACACATATGCAGAGCCAGGTTTATGTCGTATAATACTTACTCTGTCCATTCAACCCATGGCTGAAATGTCCATTGACGTCAGCATGGAGTAGCAGCGCTGCGTGAGCTTTGGCTTCGCTCTCCGGCGCTCCCACAGCCACCAGACATTTCTCCATGAACCTCCTTACACTCATTGCTATGCCTCCTTTTACACATATGCTGAGCCAGGTTTATGTCGTATAATACTTACTCTGTCTATTCAACCCATGGCTGAAATGTCCAGTGGCAGTCAGCATGGAGTAGCAACGCTGCGTGAGCTTTGGCTTCGCTCTCCGGCGCTCCCGCAGCTACCAGACCAGACATTGCTCCAAGAACCTCCTTACACACCTTGTATGCTGAGCCAAGTTTATGCCGTCGTATAAAACTTATTTGGAACGTGATCGTGAACTATGGGTCTCATAAAAAGGCTCTAGGTCACCCAGCGTGCAATGGAAATAGCCATACTCGGCGTTTCCCTGCGTGATCGAATCAGAAATGAGGAGATCGGCAGGCGAACTAAAGTAACCGACATCGCTCGAAGGATTGCTCAGCTGAAGTGGCAGTGGGCTGGACACATAGCGAGAAGAAACGATGGCCGTTAGGGCTGAAAGGTTCTTGAATGGGGACCGCACACCGGACGACGCTCCGTGGGTGGGCCCCCGACAAGGTGGTCCGACTATCTGGTGAAGGTCGGGGGAAGCCACTGGATGCGGGCAGCGCAGGACCGATCGTCGTGGAGATCCTTGAGGGAGGGCTATACCCAGCAGTGGGTGTCGTGTGGCTGATATGATGATGATGATAAAACTTACTTAGTCTATTCAACCCATGGCTGAAATGTCCAGTGACGTCAGCATGGAGTAGCAGTGCTGCGTGAGCTTTGGCTTCGCTCTCCGGCGCTCCCACAGCCACCAGACATTTCTCCATGAACCTCCTTACTTCTTCTGGCCGTATCTCCACCATTGTGACTGGCTAGGAGAAAGCGACACACACTTTATATGTGAAATTGATCATTATGCGGTTGCCACAGGGTGGTTCTTTAGGACAAAATATGTTTTACAAATATTCTTTTGTTTGAAAAACAAACAAAAAAAATAGGAAGATTTTCACATATCGCCTATGTACGTGGTAATACTTATGATAGCTGTTACCTTAGTAGGTACATTTTTTAAAGAAATAATTAAGTTAAACTTATCATGAAGTATAGTAACACAGTGATTTCTCTTCTACTTACCAATTACCCAAAATAAGATTTTATTTCAGATTAAAAATCCCAGTTTTGTATTAACTTAATACTTTAAATACCTACCTAATAAATTTTAGGTAGTCTGAAAAGTTCGCGGCTTTTTTGTACTGAAAATAATAAAGATACCAAGACGAAGAACATCTTTATCATCCAAATTACAAGACCTGTATCTGTTGAACTATTTTTTACAGTATTATTCGACAAAGCATCTTCACCATAAACATTACAAATCCAAAATACAAACCCTTATCGAAAAAAAAAATGCAAAACGTAGGTATCTAATAAAAAAAATATGAAAACACAGTAATTAATGGGGGATGTCCGAAAAAATTCAAATTGGCTGAATATTTTTTCTATAGGTAGGAATTCCTCAGTATTAGAAAAGTTTCAGAATTTTTGGTTGGTTAAAAAAAATAAAGTCCCTTCGACTTCACAAATATATGAAAGTAACTGCAGGTATTAAAAAAAAAGTTTCAACGAAAAATGTCAAAACATTTTTTTAAAATACTTGCTACGTTTTTTTACTCATGTGCTGTTGTTGTGGCAAGTGATGGCAATGACACATGAGTAAAAAAATGTAAACTGAAAAGGTATCTTCATTCTGCTGTTACTTTCGTACTTTTGTGAAGTCAAAGAGCCTTTTAATTTTTTAAATTTTTTCACCCTACTGAAAATTCTGAAACTTTTTTCTAATACTAAGGAAGCTTATTCCTTCCTAAAGAAAAAAATATTCAGCCAATTTGATTTTTTTCGGACATTCCCCATTGTTTTAATTTTACCGCTATTACCTGAAAGTCAGCTGTCAAACAATATAATAACTTTCCGCCTAAGTTTAGTATTGCCAGAAATATTATAACACGCAAAATTAATGCTTCAAAAAGCCCGCGAACTTTCCCGACTACCTATTACCTACTTATCTTCCTATGTCTGTTTATGTAATCGTTTGTATTGTGTTGTAGATATAGTCTAATTACTGTAGTCGGTGACTCTAGTAAAGAGTTTATTTCATATCTATTTTTTCTCTATAATAAACACCATCTATACAAATGTATAACCACAGAAGTATCATATTGCGATTAGGTACTGCGGATATTTTCTACGTGAACATATCAAAATCGAAACAATATGACTCATTTTCAATAACCCTTATACCTACCTACCATGTTCAATTATGAAATAGAGAAATATAGTGTTTCTTAAAGTAAGTGTGGTTTATTTTTCAATACTTACTGGAACAAAGCTAATTTAGCTAACCAGTATGTAATAATTACATAATCAAAAGAAAATTGCAATTTATCTAGAAAATCGTAATTTCGGTCTACTTACCTAGATATTTTTGTCAGAGTATCGAAAAAAGAAAAACACTATCTAACTTCTTGGTACAATGTACAAAAAAACATGAAATAAATAAGTTATTGACATTTATAATTTCATATGTTCTTGAGAAACTGAACTCATTACTGATAACACTATAAGCAAGATGAAACATTTTATCATGTCACACATTATATTTGTCAATATTCTCCCACCCCACCAACTGGGTAAACTAAGATTCCGGCGAACAGTGAACTTCCTATACAAATGTAAATACATTTGTACTATTATGTACATATTCTGTGGTAAATTCCAAATAATTAATTCTTCTTGTGATTCATGATTACGTATTCTACCTTTAGTACTAGTAGCTCCGTGAGCTGTAGACCTCGCGATAAAATAAATAAAATGTCGCCATGAAGTTTTTAAAGCACACAGTACGTGAGTATTCGCAGCTAGATGGTGATTCTAATTTTGATAATTTTTCGAAATATAAAACTGGCTTGACTAAATTTTAATATAATTATCGAATCTACTCACAAAATTTTACCAGTATCGATTGAGAAATGCGACCTGTGGCCCTAACATGAGTTGATGCAAACTGTTTACGTTACAGTAAACTGTCGGATATACTGCTCACAGTCAATACGAGTGAAAGAGAGAAAACTATAGTTTACTGTAACGTAAACAGTTTGCAACAACTCATGGTAGGGCCACTGTAGAGAAGAACAAACAGCCGGAAAGCCGGATTGAAATATGGTTTTTTACACATATCCGTCATTTTAAATAAATTTAAAAAACTGTCTCGATAAAAAAAATCTATATATTTATCAAACCTGCTCACTTTCACCGGATCGGTTGAGAAATGCGACCTGTAAAGGAGAACAGCCAGCGCTTGAAAGACGGACTGAAATATGTTTTTTTCCATATCTCCATCATTAAAAAAATCGAAAAACTAGCTTACTAAGAAATTTTTATACAATCTTCAAACTTGCTTACTAAATTTCACGAGGATCGGTTGAGAAATGCGACCTGTAGAGGAAAACAGACAGCACTGGAGAGCCGGACTGAAATATGTATTTTTTAACATTTCTCCGTCATTTTAAAAAAATTCAAAAAACTGGCGTGACAAATATTTCTATATTATTTTCAAACCTGCTCACAAAATTTCACAAGAATCGGTTAAGAAATGCGACCTGTAGAGGAAAACAGACAGCGCTGGAAAACCGGACTGAAATAGGTTTTTTTTACATATCTCAACCATTTCAAAAAAATTCAAAAAACTGGCTTGACAAATAAATTCTACATCATTTTGAAACCTGCTTACAAAATTTTACGACAATCGGATGAAAAATGCGACCTGTAGGTGAGAACAGACAGCCGGACGGACATTCGAAAGAATTTTTGCCCAAGCTGAAGCAGAGACGCTTCGCTCGCACTTCAGGCTCGCTCGGTCAATAAAGACTTTTTCGTTTTTTTAGGCTCGTCGGTAATAAGGGCTTTTCAAAATGACAAAAAACTGTAGGCTCGGTAGATGGCTTTGTTAAAAATATATGTGTCAAAGTGATTTTTTTTACTAAGCTTCGAAGAGTACTCAGGTAGGCAGGCAGATGTAACCCTAAAATGTTTCTCTTTGGGCAGATGTCAGCCAGCGAGCGCTTACTTGCTTCTTTGGTACAGGCCGTTTGTTTTTAAAAGCCAATTTTGACACTTCTCTTTCCGTCAACGCCATCTAGTGAGGCAAATAGTTACTATTTTTATTTTTTTAAATGTCACTTTAAAAACCCTCATAGACAAAAATAAAAAATCCAAAAAACCAAACCAAATAAAAATTTATGCTATTTACAGTTTTGTATGAAAAAATGTAATAGGCATTCAACAGATTAAAGACGTCGAATTTCAAAACTACGCTTTCATTCAATAAAATACCTAGATACTGAATAAAGTAATTTTTCAATAACATCTTGTTAGGAGTCCGAAAACTACAGGCTGTAATCGAAAACTGAAAACGATCGACTTTTGTGGTGTGGCTTATAACTTTGTCAACGGGACCAACTTAATCATAATCAGAGTAAAAAAATTATCAGCTTTACATACATTTTGTTTTTTTATAAAACAGCTGATAATTTTTTTGCTCTGATTAAGTTGGTTCCATAAACAAAGTTGTTCAGTTTGAGGGTCTAAGCAACACCACATTTGTCGACTGTTAAAAAAATCACCCTGAAGTTAACTTCAGGCCGAAAAGTATCGGCCGACAATTGAATCCGAGAACAGGCGAAATCGTCACTTTCTGGTATTTTATTTATTTCAAATTATAATATCATCTGACTTATAAGTAGACAAGCTACTCAAAAATATGTTTAAGAGTTACTCATTTTTGGCTTAGTTTTAATGTAGGTAAGTAAATAACTCATCTTGAAGTATTTTTTTTCCATATTTAGCTGAAATCAGGCTTAATCACCAAGTTTCAACTCTGCATAAATTAAAACTTGGTCTTACTTACACTAATTTACTTTTTCCTTTACTTTTAATGTGTTTACATTAAAAGTAAAGGAAAAAAATCCAAAAATAGTTATTTTATGGCTTTAACACATTAAAAATTAAAAACCCGCCTGCATAAAAAGACAAGTCAACTAAAAAGATGGAAACAAGATTAAATAAGATTAATTGATTTGAGTAATATGCCTCCGACTGCATGTTATAATGTTGCCTTTAATATTTAATCTTGTTTCCATCTTTTCAGTTGACTTGTCTTTTTATGCAGGCGGGTTTTTAATTTTTTTTATTTATATTTTTTTTATTTCTTTTTAGTTATTATTGTTAGGACTTTATAATAAAAGATGGTTTTATTTTAAAGAACCAGCAGCGTTTAATTCGTTTCAGGTGACACATAAATATTAACACAAGAACACAACAATACAATCGGCGACCATTACACAATCATAGAGTAGGGATCATAGCAACCATAGACAAATTTCATTGCCACTCTCAACAATTATTACAATCATGATATACCTTTTTGAAATCCTTATAATGAGCCCTTTAATTTGACACCCATATTGCAGTATTCTAAAAAAAAAAATTTTTTTCCACTACGTATAATAGCACCGTGCAGCTGCCATGTTGGTTTTTTATAACGCCACTTTCTTAAGAACACTTGGGCTGGCAAGACAAATCTAAGGATATGTTAATCATAGAAATCCGTTCAGCCGTTTAAAAGATATGAGGTAAAAAGAATATTACATATAAACACACATACAAACAAACAAACATACATACAAGATACGCGTGAAAAACATAACCCTCTTGCAATCGGGTAAAGATATTAATAATGGATCCCTCGTACACGAGTCAAACCTTCCTATGATAAAATTAAATAACAAATTCGTTGACAAATCAAATCTTTGCGAGATATTAATAAAAGGCGCTTTTAAAACTTACTCGACAAATAAAAGTCGGTCGTCAAGGGTAGCCGGTTCTAGCTGAATGGCCGTAAGTTCCTAATGTGGGGGGAAAACCTTTGGAAAATTGCTATGCTTATAGCCGATCAGCATTAAACATTCCTATTATAAAAAATAAAAAATTAAACACTAGTTTTAAAAATGTTAAATAGATTGTAAAAAATGGAATCAAACCTCAAACAACATGCGTTTGATCACAAATTAATTCAGTAGGTTCAGGTAATTTTGCCTGGAAATAATTCAAGGAGTTTTTATTTATTTTTTTGTGCGTCAGATAACACAAATGGCTGTTAATAACAAGAGTGTCGCCAGCCCATGGCCCAGGGGGGGGCAAGTTAATATTAAGGACGATGAGAAAACAAAAATATGAATTCTAGGTACAGTCAAGAGCAACCTAAAGTCGCATTACTCATCTCCCAGCAAAAATGTAAACAAAGGTGTTGCCAGAACAAAACAACTCAAGAGGAAATAGTATATTGCTAAGTCAAGAAATAAGCACACCTACATGTTTTTTCATCACGAACCTAATAAAAATAGATTAGATAATTATTCTGAATCATGAGTTTTGCGGCAAAAACAGTAATATAATTTAATATTTCATAAGAACAGTTTTATAGTAGAATAGATATTCATGATGCTGTGCACACATCAACTGCAAACCGTGTACATCAACCTTTGGTACATTTTATAAAATTTCATAAAAAAATAGTAATAATAGTAGCTGTAGTAGTAACATTTGTCTTTTGGTATTTGGGGAGGGGGGGGGGGACGACGACGACGACGACAACATGCAAAGATGCTAAGACGTTCTGCCAGTTCTCGATTAAGAATGTATGTAAAAGATTATAAAAATTGTCTTAAAATAAGTTCAGTTTAACTTGGATCCTACATTTTAATAAGAATACCTAAATAATGTTTTCTTATTCAAAATAGTTTAACAAAAACTATAAACATTGAATTCGTAGGGGAGACATAGGAGGGTTGTGACATTATTTTATTAACCGACTTCAAAACATGTGGTTTATAAGGCTATTACCAAACACTGTGAATAGATAGTTATTCGTTGTAATTATTTTTTCTTGTGGCGGCGCCAGTGGACGCACGATGCACCTTTAAGTATTTGGTTACTAATCTTGTTGTAATTTATTTGCATTTGCGTAGGAAGGGGGGAGCGTGCGCACCCCATAACAGTATGTTGCCACCCCAGACAAAAAACCTGATATATTGCCCTTCTATACTGCAACGAGGCTCTAGCACGCACCCTCCTTCCACATCAGCTTTACCTCCGAACTGCCCCCCCCCCCCCTGGAAAAATCTCTAGATAGGCCAATGTATATTTGGTAACGATATAGTTAAGTTTGTAATATCGTTACTTATCCCTGTTAAAGCTGATAAGTTTTTTGCGCCCGTTCTTCTTGTCAGTTGAAAAAGTCTGGAACGGGTGGTAGGAAAATATAGACGATTCAAAATCTCTAAATTTTTTAGTTTATTTGAATAAACATTATTTTGATGTCGACTTTTACTTTTATTGTAAATAAGGTTAGTTGAAACAATTATAATGGGGAGGGCAACTCTCAAAATGGCGCTGAATTCTGTAAAGTAAATCTGGATATAGAAAAAATGCATAAGTTCTGTAAGAATAAAACTGGCTTAATTTGGCTTTCAATACCAGCATTTGCATTGCAGATGCTTTTATATCCATTTTGGGTCAATGGGTCTTTTTCGGTAAAAAATACCACAAAATCAAGAACTATTTTCCCATACATTTTGTTCTGAACGTCTACTAGTCTTAGGAACAAGCGTACGCAGCGACATCTACAATTAGCTTTGCGTTGCCAACCCCATTGATTGCAATGTCCTGTTACCTACGTATTTTTGATAGTAGTAATATCTAAGTTTAGTTTTATTATCGGTTCGTATCAAGAATTTTTAACATCAAAATGGTTACGATAGGTTATAAAGATAAAATTTCTAATTACCATCATACTTTAAAATTACCCTGAATAACATCATATTTATTATGACTCAAAACATAATAAACCAATTAAAAAGTTATAAAAGTGACCAAAGGTTTTCAATATCTGAAAATGTCACTCTCAGGGTCAGTTTGCCAATTTGACAGTGACGTTTCTTTGTTTACATTTTTGCTGGGAGATGAGTAATGCGACTTTAGTGAATTTATTCAAGTTTTGAGATGCGGGATTTATCGGATAAGCAAGTTGCACGGCCTCAGAACTTTGGTTACTTTGCAGTTCGCTACATTTTTTTAACCTCTGGGGGGGGGGGGCAGGTGCCCCTCCCTCCCTGCCCACCCTTAGCGACGCCCCTGGTTAATAAAATACATTTTTGCGACACTGAAAACTGTGTGGAAATAAAAAAAAATGCTATTGAGCCACTTGTATTTTTAATAATATCTGATCTTTGGAAAAAAATGTCTTAAAAATAAAAATAATAAATAAAATCATTTTATTTCAGACAGTGTCCATACAATATAAATGACAATTAGTTAAATTCATAATAAAATCAAAATTAAACCAAACTACATCAAAATTAATATCAAAATAAAATAAAAATCAAATAATTACATCAAATTAAAATCATAAAATCAAAATAAAATAAAAATTTCACAATAAAATCAAAATTCAAATCAAAATAAATTAAAAATTACAAATCAAAATTAAATTTAAAATAAAAAAAAAATAAAAATAAAATAAAATAGCATTTTTTTTTTAATCCAAGTCACCTCTTAGTTTTAAACGTCAATTCAAGTAGCGACCCCCCGCGGCCACATTTCTTAAAAAGAAAATTAAATGTTAGAAAACCAATGTTTACTACATTTGCAACAATTCACATTTTTATTTTCAAAGATCAGAATTATCAAAAAGTACAAGGGCACAATTTTGTTTTTTTTTTTATTAATCGCAAACTTAAAGAACCAGTGCTATCTGCGACGCACTATAAATCAAAACTCCTTAAATTATTTCCAGCTAGAGTTTCCAGAGAGAGTACTTATGTAATAGTCAAACTCCGAAGTCCAGGCGCTCCTAGGTTTGCCTAGTTAAACCTCAGGTTTGACAAGAAGGCTTAGTCAAAGTCCAAAACTAATAGCGTGTTTCGGCCTTTGACTAGCCAAACCTAGGAGAGACTAACTTGGACAGTCAAACACTGAAACGCAATTCGATCAAATCGGGGTATGACCAGTCAGACTTAAATTAGGTACAGAATTTGTTTATTTGTATTTAAAAGTATGAAAAACACATTCTTTAGAGTGATAATTTAATTTAATTAATAAGCTTCCTGTGAAACATTTTGTTTTCTATTGTCTGTTTAAAAAATAACCACGAATTTTTAGACGATCGCGAAGCGCAGCGGAGCGGTCTTAAATTTCTAACCTTTCACGTGACCTAAACAGGAGTAAGGCCAGGCGCGGTCCGAGGGGGGGGGGGTCACAGGGGACATGACCCCCCCCAAAATCGTACATGTCACATAGAAAAAGCATCTAAAAATTTACAAAAAAGCAATTATTATTATTAGTGACCCCCCCCCCAAAATTTCAGGCTGCGACCGCGCCTGAGTAAGGCAGCTTTCTTCTTAAACGTGGTTATTTTTTAACAGACAACAGAAATCTTTGTTTCACAGGACGATTGTTGATTTAGTTACATTTTCACTCTAAAGAATGTATTTTTACACATTTACATACAAAATAACACATCCCTAATTTAGGTCAAAGCCCGATTGATCGTATTGAGTTTCGGGGTTTTACTATCCAAGTTGGTCTCTCCTAGGTTTGCCCATAAATTCGTTAGTCAAAGCCCGAAACACGCTTTAGTTTAGGACTGGACTAAGCCTTCTTGTCAAACCTGAGGTTTGACTAGGCAAACCTAGGAGCGCCTGGACTTCGGGGTTTGACTATAACACTTATACAGACCGATCAGACTATTCTTCTTCTTCAGCCTCCCTCAAGTCACCCACTGCTGAGTGTAGGCCTCATTTGCACGCCATCCCCTTCGGTCTTGTCCTTTTCTCATCCAGTTTTTCCCCACTACTATGGACGACATCACCATAGTAGCGGTGTACACCGTATGTATAGCGGCATCTACCTACAAAACACATGGTGGCAATTGGCATCAAGATTCATCACCGTGTTTACTAGATGGCGCTAGTGTCGAATAAACACAAAGATTAGTAAGGAAAATAGCACCACGTCCACAGAGGAAATAATCACTACGTTTTAACCACGTCGGTAGTATAAAGAATATATGGAGACTAGCTTTTGCCCGCGACTTCGACCGCATGGATATTAGAGAAAATCATTAGGGAACTTTCAACCAGGATCCGACCAGCCGTTTTTACGCGATTACGCGGGTCCCCACCAAGCGCGCTGCCTCGCGAGGCAAGAGGTTTGCCGCGTGTGGCGGGCCTCGCACGAGGCTGCTCGCTAGTATTTCTAGTCTCTACGTCCAGTAGTTTGGGCTGTGCGTTGATTTGTCAGTCATTTTGGGCCTTTTTGCCCCATTATGCCCTAAAGGGTTGATTTTCGGAAAACCACGAAACACGTGTTTGCTTATTTGTTGTAAGAAGTACTAGGAGTACTAGGAGTACAAAGTTTCAAGTCGAAATGTCTATTTAATATTTTTTTTCCATACAAACTTTGAACCCCCATTTCACCCCTTTAGAGGTGAAATTTCCAAAAATCCCTTCTTAGTGGATGCCTACACTGTATAAAGTATCTATGTAATATCAAATCTCTAGGTCCAGTGGTTTGGGCTGGGCGTTGATATGTCAGTCACTTCTTCACTTTTATATTATAGATATTGGAGAAACCTACATATCCTACACTGGTAACCCCCGATGGAGCACATCAATTAATTAATTTATTTAATTGCAATATTTTTACTTTCTATAAGTAGTCAGTAGTTTTGTAAAAGGCCTATGAAAAGCTTTTGGATATTAATTTTCAATTCTAGCCTTAGTATGTCATGCTTTCTTTAATCTTTTCTGCGGTGGTCCGTGTGAGGCGGGTCGTTACGTTCCCTCAAATATGGTTGAACGAAGCGATGGTAGGTTCATGCGTCATGCTCGTGAATGGGTGCTGCCAGTGGGAATGGATCTGCTTCTGACTACCTACGAATATTGAATTGTATGTCTTGTAACAGCCTAGACTGAATAATAACTTCAAACTTTGAATTTAGCCACACCCCGGCACTCCATACGAGCGTCGCGTTTCAACTACCTATTACACAGACGCTACACAGTGACGTTTTTGCACACGCGCAAGACATTAATCGGAGACAACAACGCGACGATACCACAAAGACCCTGACCTGAGACAATATAGTAATTTCGTTTTTAGTGTTCTGTACCTCAAAAGGAAAAACGGAATCCTTATAGGATCACTTTGTTGTCCGTCTGTCTGTCTGTCAAGACCTTTTATCTTGGGAACGCGTGGAGGAGTTGAAATTAAAACCATATATTCACGCCTAAAAAAATCAAACTTAAGATACGAAGGCATATTTCGACACTCTCAAAGGAATTAAAAATTTATAGGGTACTTCCCGATGATCTAAAACTATGTTTGGCCAATAATATCGTCTAATACTACAAGTACAGGAAAAAGTCTGAAAACTATACATTTGTAATTAAATCATCATCATATTAATTTCAAAGAATCGTAGGTAATGATATTTCTAAAGACATCAGATTCATATTTTTGTTATCGAGCATTGTTTTTATACAAAAATAGTATGATAAGCAAACCTTATCGTCTGTTAACAGGTTGGCTTTGGCTTGTTACTTGATAAAATTACGTAATTTATAAACTAGAAGCACAGAATTTATATTAAAATAGTAATAAACGTCAATACTCAATAGGTACATTAAACTACTATACATCGTTATAATTTTCATAATTATTGTACCTATTTAGCATTCCTAGGTTACCTACATACTTTCTTCTAATTTAAGAAATAAATAAGTAAATAATATATACTTACTTAAAAGATACTTGAAAAAATGTTTACCTTTCTTGCCTTGCCTTGCCTTTGGGTAAAATACCTAGATAGTAGGTATGAACCTCTATACTAAAAAAAGTTGGGAGTTACAAGTCGTGATAAAGTTTGGCCACATGATAGAAACTGATCTGTAGGCTGTTTTTAACTAATATTGAGCTGGGCCAAACTATCCTTACATACAGTTCCATACGGCGGCGGGTTGAATAGCGCACTTTTCCCGGCTCCATTCTAAAAACTATAACAATTCAGGTTTAGCTAATAGGTCAAATGTGGTATCATTTTCGGATAAATCAATAACGTATAACTTATTTTTGATATAAAAAAAATCAATTTATTAAGCAGTTTCTGAAAAATTACACAATAACCAACATTTTAAAAACTTCATTTTTTTAGTTTAGGTATTGGCACTTGTTTCAGTATTTTCAAAAAAACTACTTTAAAGAAGCGTTTTTCAGGTTAATTTGTAATATGCTTTTGTTATGTTAACTATATTTTATACAATTTGCGCCTAATCCAAGTAGTTTAAGTCCATTGTTTGCGGACATACAGCTAGTCAAAAATATGCATATTTTCACGAAATAAAAAAGGTTTCCGTTTCGACGAGAAACATTTTTCAGGTTTTTTGTTGATATTTCTGTAAAGTTAATTAAATTTTCTACAATTTGAGCTTAATTTGAGTAGTCTAGGTTTATTGGTTGCAGAGACATAGCTGGTTAAAAATGGGTTTTTTATTGAAATTAATTGAAAAAATCTTATCTTTGACTAGTTGTATCTTTACAACTAGTAAACCTAGATTACTCAAGTTAGGCTCAAATTGTAGAAAATTTAATTAACTTTACAGAAATATAAACAAAAAAACTGAGAAATGCTTCCGAACGAAACGGAAACCCCTTTTATTTCGTGAAAAAATGCATATTTTTGACTAGCTGTGTCTCCGCAAACAATGGACCTCAACTACTTGGGTTAGGCGCAAATTGTATAAAATATAGTTAACATAACAAAAGTATAAAACAAATTAACCTGAAAAACGCTTCTTTAAAGTAGTTTTTTTGAAAATACTGAAACAAGTGCCAATACCTAAACTAAAAGAATGAAGTTTTTAAAATGTTGGTTATTGTGTAATTTTTCAGAAACTGCTAAATAAATTGATTTTTTTTATATCAGAAATAAGTTCTACGTTATTAATTTATCCAAAAATGATACCACATTTGACCTATTAGCTAAACCTGAATTGTTATAGTTTTTAGAATGAAGCCGGGAAAAGTGCGCTATTCAACCCGCCGCCGTATGGAACTGTATGAAAGGATAGCTTGGCCCAGCTCAATATTAGTTAGAAACAGCCTACAGATCAGTTTCTATCATGTGGCCAAACTTTATCACGACTTGTAACTCCCAACTTTTTTTAGTATAGAGGTTCATACCTACTAAGAGCTGCACCATTTGAATCCAAATAAAATATTTTTATTTTATTTTATTTATTTAGGAAAACAACAGTATAATCATAATAAAATTAACTATTAAGTAACTTACAAATGTATAAAGCCAATTATAGTTATCCGCTTAGAATAATAATACCTAGAACGATAGTTCTCTACAAAGTGCACTGTCAAAAAAGAGGCAACTAAAACAGCCAAAATGACCCCGTTTTCAAATGTTTATTCTCCATTATTACATAATCATACCGAATAAGTACAAAACGGTTTAAATTTTCCTTTATTTATTAGATTAGTTACTATATTATTGGGTTTTAATTACGATTAGGTAACGTATGAAGGATATAAATCTGAATACTAAGCCATTCTGGCTTGGTATTAGTTGCCTCACTTTGCATACAAGGACACGGTTTCTAGGTGTTATTATTCTAAGGTTATCCGTGATATTACATGGTAAAATTTAGTTAAAAGCAGACATTTTCTATTAAGTTTGAGAAAAAAGTTTCACATTAACAAAAACAATCAACATTTAGTCAACAAAAAAGAATTATTATTATAATGCAGGCCAGTATCCATTCGATCGTCCAATCGCCATGATACTACTTGTACATATTGTATATATTCTGTGATGATACTGCCGATTGGATCCAATCGAATTGACCGTGTGTGGCCGTGGATATCGGCAGGACGATCGAATTGACGGAAAAATCAAAATTCAATGGGGAAGGCAGCTGTCAAAATGGCGCTGCGTACGCTTGTTCCACGAGAACTATGAAAACAAAGGACTTTTACTTAACAAAATCGTTTTTTTAGCTTTAAAATGATTAAATTTTGTTTAATATGCTTTAAAAATGTTGGCACTTACATATTTCCGAAAAATCTGGATATAGAAAAAATTGATAAATTCCAATGGGTCTTTTTCGTTAACAAAATACCACAAAATAAATACCTAATTTCCCATACATTTTGTTCTGAACGTCTACTGTCTTAGGTACAAGCGTACGCAGCGACATCTACAATTAGCTTTGCGTTGTTGCCAACCCCATTCTTTTGCTGGATCATGCCGATTGGATCATTCCGATTGGACGGTGTATGGCAGTAGGCAATCGATCGTATGATTTTCTTAACTGACTTCAAAAAAGGAGGTTCTTAATTCGATTGTATATATGTATTTATTTTCATTGTTCGCGCGTATCTTCGATATTTATAGACCGATTTGTTTCTTCTTCTTTCTTTTTTCTTTTAACCGATTTCAAAAAAGGTAGGTTCACGTTTGGCTGAACCTATTTTAATGCGGTTTTCAGAAAAGTATTTGTTGAATTTAGGAGAAGTTTTGACATTTTGTATTGAAACTTTTTTTATACTATGTTGTGGTTGTGACAAGTGGTGGCAAAGGTATAACCATTCTGCTGTTACTTTCGTACATTTGTGAAGTCGAAGAGACTTTAATTTCTAAAAAAAGTTTTACGCAACCGAAAATTCAGAAACTTTTTTCTATTACTAAGGGAGCTTATTCCTACCTATAAAAAAATATTCAGCCAATTTGATTTTTTTCGGACATTCCCAATTATCCAATATACTTATGTTACTTTTACACTAGTAGTATTATTTATTCTGTGCTTTTACTTACTTCCAATTATGGATGTGTAAACCGGGCTTAACGTTACTTTAAACAACAAAGGGGGATAATTGAAGTCGGGTGGGGCTGTTAGAATAAAAAAAAGTTGTCCTCCAGCCCCACCCGACTTCAATAGACGTGTTTTATCACAATGATAATGCGTATCTAGTGATTTCAATATTATTTATTGCTTTTTTGAGGTAGAGTGGGGTTTTGAAGTCGGTTTTTTGTTTTTTTTAAACAATTTATTTATTTTTTCCTTTTTAGTGTAAGTACTTTCTATATTAGATATATTATCTAGGTAGGTAGATGGAAAAATCGGTTTGGCCAAACGTGAGATAATCGCGGACAACCATGCATACGGGTCAAACTGAGAAGAGATCCTCCTTTTTTGAAGTCGGTCAAAATACCAAAATCTTGTCCTAAGTGTAAAAAAATACTTTTCTGAAAACCGCATCAAAATTGGTTCAGCTAAACGCGAGATAATCGCGGACAAACAAACATACATAGGAGTCAATCTCAGAACCTTCTTTTTTGAAGTCGGTTAAAACACTGAAATCTTCTCCTAAGTGTAACAAATACTTTTCTGTAAACCGCATCAAAATCGGTTCAGCCAAACGCGAGATAATCGCGGACAAACAAACATACATACATATATGCAGGTCAAACTGAGAACCTCCTTTTTTTGTTTTTGAAGTCGGTTAAAAACAGCAGTCAATTAGTAAGTAAACAGCTCACAGTACGTACTCAGTAGACAGACAGCCCGTTGCAGACTCGTTCGTACTATTATGTAATTATGTATTCTGTCTCTGTGGTTGCAGCCAGGAGCCAGCCAGCCAGTAGTAGCCATCAGTCAGCAGGCAGGACTGCACGTGTCCATGATGTCATTATTTATTTTTCATCAATGAACCTAAAGTATTAGCAGTTAAGGTTAAAAATCGATCAAAAGTTCATCGTGACCTCAAGGAATACATTATTGGTAAGTCTTTGGTGTTTTAGAATTTAATATCTCTTATTATTATGAAACCTTGTTTCGCAAAGCAATATGAACCTTACTGTATTTATATTTTAAGTTTCAACGTCTCCGAATACATTTACGACCTTTCAAGGTCTACATGGCTTCACGTGTTATGACTTATGTATTTGTAATCAGTTGTTTGTTTGTATACTAACTTTATTAGAAAAAACTCAATTCACACAACCACACCTTGATATCTCTGATTTAGAAAGAAATGAAGTAGGTATATTTTGTAATATTAAAAAAAAATGTGTTACTAAAAGTGTTAATTTGTTACTTTAAACATAAGTAATTTGATGGCATAAGTAGTGAAAATTAATTGATACCTAACTATTTTATAAGGCAAGGTAGTAGGTAACTAAGGTAACACACCTAATAAAACAAAAATAAATTACTAAGGAAGAACAGTTTGAAAATATGTTTAATAAAAGCCCATTAATTATAATTTTATGTAAAATAAAAGCCACAGGTAGGTACATATGTCATATTTTTAGGTAATAAATGTACAATAAGACTGAAATTATAATTTTATGTAAAATAAAAGCCACAGGTAGGTACATAATTATGTCATATTTTTAGGTAATAAATGTACAATAAGACTGATTAACTGAAGTGGCTAACTTCAGTACCAGCTATCGAAAAATAAAAAGCGCGGTAAAGCATATGATAGAGTAATTTTATTTTTTAGAGTTTTTGGCGCCATTTTGTCGAGTACGGTTTGGTGTCTATTTTAATTATTTGCAAATTCATTCATAGTGGATATTGTGTCTTCAAATTGGTGCAGTTTTGTGGTAAAGTGTCTACGCAAGTGAGCGTGATATGTGGGATAATTGAAATAGGCGCGATCTTGGTTGTGTTAGCTGAGTCTTTTATTGTAGTGGTGGCTACCTCGGCCGAACTAACCGAGTAAACTGTCTTGATACACTTGGTGCCAAATGCTCCAAGCAGCATTGGAATGTGATGCACCCGCATTCTAATGAAAATTGAAACAAGATCTACCACTGAACTATTCTACACTTGACACTGGCAAAAATTACTTCCAAAAGGAAAGTAGCTTGCCAAAACAAAAAAGAAGGAGAAGTAATTTATACATTGCCATCTCCTTTCCATAGATAATTACTCTATCGAGTCCTCCTTTTCAATTATACAGGGTGGAATTTTTTAATGCCACCTGGAGGAAAAGTACTCTAAACAAAGGAGATAGCAAATTTCACTCAAAGGAAACATTCCTTTATTTTTAAAAAGAAAGAAAACTGCAATCAAAGTTTTTTGAAAATACGCTTCCCACACCCAGGAATCGAACCGGCTTAAATTCGAAAAAACATCATCCTGTACTTTTATGATATCAACCGATAGGGTCAAACATAAGGATGAAATCTCTCTAACAAACATAATAAATTAAATGAAAGGAAAACCATGAAGACAGCGTTTTTACTCAAGGATCCATTATGTTAGTAGTTCACAATAAATTATCTTTTACGTAGAACTATTTCGATAAGATGTTCGTAATACAGACTCTTTATTAGATGTTGCATGAGACATAATTGCGTGTGACAGTAATCTAAATTATGGTTTTTTTACATTTGAAAATGGAACAGGGAAATATGAGACTCCGCGTTTGCCAAAATTATTGTTTTCCAAATTATTTCATATTATTAGTCATTTACAGCGAAACTAACTATAATAAAAATGGCTTATCAGGAACAATTTGATTTAATAGAAGCTTTTTTTTTAAATGGCCAAAATGTAAATTTAGCTCTACGGTGGTACGGAGAGAGATATCGGGGCCGACAAGTACCAACTCGATTCGTTTTCTAGCGAATGATAGATAATTTAAAAAATACCGGTAGCTTCAAAAGGCTACGTCCACAGCGGCCGCAGTACAATTCCGATTTTGATGTCAGTGTGTTGACATATTTTGAAGCATATCCAAAGGCTTCAAGCAGAGAAGCGCCGAAGAAATTGGTACTACCCATACTCAGAAGTACTGAAAAAGTACAAGTATAAATGTTATCGTGATGGTCGGTTGGTACAAAAATTACATCTTGGGGATCCCGAGAGAAGACTACAATTTTGTCAAACCATGCTGGCAGAAGTTGCCCGTAACCCGAACTTTTTGAGTAACATAGTGTAGTCTGACGAAACCAACTTTAGTAATAATGGCATGTACAACCGCCGCAATAACCATTACTGGTGTAGAGTGAATCCTGTTCGTGTTCATGAAACTAACAGTCAAGTGAGATTCTCTTTCAACGTTTGGTGTGGCATTATGAGAAATAAGATTGTGTTATCCACATTTATGAAGGTCATTTAAACACTGTCAAATATCTTGAAATACTGGACCTCTTAAGAAATGAGTTGAATATTTTACCCGAGGACGAGCGAAACCGTATAATTCTACAGCAAGATGGTGCTCCGGCCCATAACAGCAGAATTACCACTGACTTCCTTAATAACAATTTTAACACCTGGATTGGTACAAACGGCACAATCCAATGGCCTGCGAGGTCACCAGACCTCACTCCTCTGGATTTTTTTTATGGGGATATGTAAAAAATCTAGTTTACCAAAATTCCTATGCAACTGTAAACGATTTAAGAACTGAGGTCCACAGTACAATTATGAATATTCACCACAACACGCTATTAAAAGTTACTCAAAATGAGTTCCTTAAAAGAATAAATTTATGTATCCAGCAACATGGGGCCCATTTTGAACAGCTAATTAGTTAGCTCAATAACATCTTTTTTTCTCTTTCAATTAAAATAAGTTTAGATTTAATGGTTTTCCTTTCATTTAATTTATTATGTTTGTTAGAGAGATTTCATCCTTATGTTTGACCCTATCGGTTGATATCATAAAAGTACCTGTTGTTTTTACGAATTTTAGCCGGTTCGATTCCTGGGTGTGGGAAGCGTATTTTCAAAAATCTTTGAATGCAGTTTTCTTTCTTTTCAAAAATAAAGGAATGTTTCCTTTGAGTAAAATTTGCTATCTCCTTTGCTTAGAGTACTTTCCCTCCAGGTGGCATTAAAAAATTCCACTCTGTATATCATATCTATGGGTGCTCTAGCGCGTTTTTTTTCTCGATAGCTGTTCGTGCTATAGGCTATGTTTACATTAGTCGAGTAAAAACGTTCCAGTAGAAGTACATTACGTGGTGTGTTTGACGTTCTTTTAGAATCAACGAACATGCCCGGCAATGTACTTCTACTGGACGGTTTTTACTCGACTAATGTAAACATAAGGGTAAGTACCTACTGAGCGCTTGCGGTATTTTAATCTGTAAAATCACAAAATAACTAATAGTACGTAAAATTTACTCTTTGTCATACATTCTCGAGGGAACTTGCATTGCAGTGGATCACTTGTAATTGTAAGTATGATAAAGAAAGCAATAAGTAAAGAATCATCAAATTTAATTTAAAGAAAATTGTATGTGTCACCGTTAAAGTGCGGAAATCAGTGAATCTGTAGATTAACTAGTCAAATCAGTTAAAGTGCGCAAATTGTTTCATTTCGTATTTTAACAAGGTAATCTGCAGACCTAGCTAATCTGCAGATTAACGACTAAGGATCAGTTAAGGTACGGAAACAGGTACTTTTATTGAAGAAAATGTGTAATAACATAAAGGGAATAGACACAACAGTGGGGGATGGGGGGCGCAGTCCCCTTCAAGGGGGGCTCGGGGGGCGAAGCCCCCTGCCATGGAAAAAGTCTTAAAGTATTGCGACCAAAAACGGGCGAGCCGAGCGAGCGAAGCGAGCGTGCTGCGGGAGCGGCCAGCGAAGCGCCATAAACGAAGTTATTGTAAAATAAACTTTCAATATAGGTCTTTTACCTTAATTTCCTGAAGCCTTGGCTATTTCACTCACTGTATTCCGCACTTTAACGGTGTAGCATCCGTTAATGTGCAGATTAACTAGTTAAAGAGCGGAAATCGTCTACTTTAAGAAAAATTTTGCACTTTAACTGACTCGACCAGTTAATTTGCAGATTCACTAGTTAATCTGCAGATTAACGGATTCCGTACTCTAACGGTAACATACCGTGCGTGGCTTGTTTGTCGTTTTCTCGGACGATGAGTCAATGGCGGCCATTACACACGTCAATCTGGTGTAATCTGATCAAAACCACAGATTGATGGAATTTGATGCAATTGGTTTGCGACGTTACACGGTGAATCCAGCGAGATCTGGATCGCAGTAGATCTTGGTAGATTGACAATCTACCACGATCCACGGTGGTCTTTGGCAGGGTTGCCCACTTTTTGCATTAATTTTCGCGTGATATCGATCGATGACCCGAGTGGTGCAGTATTCAACATGCCAGTCTACCACGCAAGAGATCCCGGGTTCGATGACCGGACGAAATTGAAATGAAATATTTTAATTTCTGTGACAGGTCTGCGTATAATAAGTACCTATCTATTGCGAAAAGTAAGTACCTACCTAGTAAAATCAGTTGTCTAGGGTTAGATGGCGCTGTGTGTGTAAAATCAAATATCGATATTTATAATACTCTATTACTAAGCTATGAACTATCTGAGTGCCAAATTTCATCCAAATCAGTTCAGGAGGAGAAAAGCAGGAGGTTGTTTTTCTGTTCGTCTGTATGTTATTTTAGGGTATTTTTCAAATGTCCAACCAGATGTAGTCGCGAGCGGAAGCTAGTTAAAAATAAATATGGGCTATATTTTTTATAAATTTCTCAAAAGTATTTTACCCTAGGGTACCTTTGACCAGGATAAAAAGTATCTTATAATTTAATCCAAACTATAAACTGTGTGTTAAACTCCATTCAAATCAGTTCAGCCTTGAAAACAACATACAGACGCACAGAGAAACAAACTCCTGCTTTTTTGAAGTCGGTTAAAAATATTAGATCGCAGTATATTGTGCTAGATTGTCAGTCTACCGTGGTAGATTGACAATCTACCACAATCTACCGCGATCCGATGCAAACAATCTACTGGGATCTGATATTTTAACCGACTTCACAAAAGGAGGAGGTTCTCTGTTCGTCTATATAATTGTTTTTTTTTTATGAGATTTTTCAAATGTCCACGCAGATGTAGTCGCGGGCGGAAGCTAGGTAGTTAAAAATAAATGTGGACTTATATTTTTTTTATAAATTTTCTGAAAGTAAGTACTTACTACATATTAATTTCAATGTTAAAAAAAAAACTAAAAATACCTAGGATACCTTTGACCGAGATAAAAAGTAGGTATCCTATGTTTTAATCTAGGCTAATAAACTGTGCCCTAAATTTCATCTTTATCAGTTCAGCTTTAAAAAAACATGTATCGGATAGAAGTAGATTGCGATGAGCAGACTGCAGGTTCTCTATTCGTTTGTATGTTTGTTTTTTAATCATTTTTCGAATGTCCACCCACGCGGATGTAGTCACGGGCGGAAGCTAGTTAAAAATAAATATGTACTACATTTTTATAAATATTCCAAAAGTAAGTACTATAATGTTTAAATGTTTTGAAAATAATACTATTACCTCGAAAAAAAGGTGCCAACCCTAACCCAGACCGCGCCAGATTGACGTAGATTGACAATCCAGCACAATCTGACCACGCCAGACCGCGCCAGATTGAAACAGATCACGAACAACGTTACACAATCAATCTCTGTCAATCTGGCGCGGTCTGGCGCGATCTGGCGTGATCAGATTGTGTGTGTAATGGGTGCCTATGACACATAAAATTTAATCAACTAAAATGAGGTTTAATTGCTGCAAACTACCAACCCTAATATCATTGATCTAACCTAATAGTAATTATGAAAAGGAAACTGCATTTTGTGATGGAAGCAAGCCACTTTGCACAGTGATAGTGGGGGCCAAACTAAGCGATTTCATCCGAGGATAAACGAGATTCACCCCTTAGGAACAGAGATGGCGCCACTTGTTTAAAAAAATCTTTAAAAATTTCTAAAACCTAAACGAATGATCCGATTTTGATGAATAAGGTGTCTATCGACAGACAATCAGTTGTTTTACTATTTAAAAAATAATAAGGTAGCAGAAAATAATAATGAATACCAGAAAACCTACATTATTGAAAAAAAAAATTTTTTTTGTCAGTATTTATTTAATTTTATAAAAATAATGTATGAATATGGTACTCTTTTATTTATTTATATAATTACCTATTTAGTTGCACGTTTAATAAAAAATACCGCATATCAATATCTTGTATAGTTCCAAAGTTATTGAAGAAAACACTACATGGTTCCGGTATATCCCTTAATTCGCTGAACAAAAAAATCTCAAAAGTGATATTTTTTTCTTTACATATGCTTTATTTATGATCTCTATGTATACACAAAAATAAAATAAAAATCTATAATATACCAATTTTGAGAAATTATATGTATAATTCGGCGAGTGATCTTTATTCTTGAGTTTCGAAGGTGCTGGTTACCCTGAAAATAAAATAGCAATGAAAAATATCATAATAATAAAATAATAATAAAAGACGCTAAATAACATTTGAACTAAATCTTTATTTTACTTTCGTTTTCTTTTCGCATTCGCCTTTGCAGGTTTTGCACTGTTAAGTGCAAGGTAGGCCAACGCCTCGGCAGCCACAACGCATTGAGTCACAGTTCAATTTACATCCACAATGGTCAAGGAGGCTTAATTCTGGCCAAATTGCAGTAACCTTCGACCATCGTGGAGTCCATCTATTTTTGACATCTTTCCATCCCCAAGAAGATGGACTTTGGATTGATTTATCCATAAGGCATTTCCCCATAATATATGTCGCCCTCTTAGACGCTGCACGCAGACCATGTTGTTCAAGGGCGGCTGAAGTAGGCGGAAGACTTGTCACCAGCCTGCTTTTAGTCGATGATTATAATTGATAGAGATCGCTGGGCATAGGCAAGGAGCAACCCATATGTTAATGCGATCTTCGGACACAAATGTGTTGGTTCTGTTTATTTCGTACTAAGTACGAAATTTTAAAAGATGAAGGTCTACAGGTAATGTCGATGTTGACGGGGAGAGCTAACAAACGCCGTTACGGAGCAGTAGTGCAAAAAATATCTTTATACTTTAGGTCATGAAATGTCAACTGCGCTTCGAGGCTTTCATGCTTTCACAGGGTGTTATTTGAATAAAAAAGGTAAAACACTTGTTTTAAAACATGGGTTTCACACCCTGAAGTAACTACTGTTTTTGCAAGTATGACGAGTCCTATCCTATAGAAATTCCTCTGAAGAAATATTGGCTCATTTGGAAAGGTTTGTACCCATTGTTTTATTGTATATAGTGTAAGTTAACATAATTATTTCACTCGTTCTCAAATAAAGCTAATCTTGCTTCCAGATGCACTTGCCAGCTGTACGATGCACAAACAGAGAACATTACTGTTATGGCGGTTCGGAAAGATTTGTTTTCGACTAAAAGCAGGCTAGTGACAAGTCTTACGCCTACTTCAGCTGCCCTTGAACAACATGATCTGCGTGCATGGAGAAATGCCTTATGGATAAATCCATCCAAAGTCCATCTTCTTGGGGATGGAAAGATGTCAAAGATAGATGGACTCCACGATGGTCGAAGGTTACTGCAATTTGGCCAGAATTAAGCCTCCTTGACCATTGTGGATGTAAATTGAATTGTGACACAATGCGTTGTGGCTGCCGAGGCGTTGGCCTATCTTGCACTTTACAGTGCAAAACCTGCAAAGGCGAATGCGAAAATAAAACGTAAGTAAAATAAAGATTTGGTTCAAATGTTATTTAGCGTCTTTTATTATTATTTTATTACTATGATATTTTTCATTGCTATTTTATTTTCAGGGTAACCAGCACCTTCGAAACTCAAGAATAAAGATCACTCGTCGAATTATACATATAATTTCTCGAAATTGGTATATTATAGATTTTTTATTTTATTTTTTAAATAAAGCATATGTAAAGAAAAAATATCAATTTTGGGATTTTTTTGTTCAGCAAATTAAGGGATATACCGGCACCATGTAGTGTTTTCTTCAATAACTTTAGAACTATACAAGATATTGATATGCGGTATTTTTTAATAAACGTGCAACTAAATGGGTAATAATACGAATAAATAAAAGAGGACCGTATTCATACATTATTTTTATAAAATTAAATAAATACTGAAAAAAAGTTTTTTTCTTAAATAATGAAGGTTTTTTGGTATTTGTTATTATTTTCTGCTACTTTATTATTTATTAAATAGTAAAACAACTAATTGTCTCTCAATAGACAGCTTAATCATCAAAATCGGATCATTCGTTTAGGTTTTAGAAATTTTTAAAGATTTTTTTAAACAAGTGGCGCCATCTCTGTTCCTAAGGGGTGAATCTCGTTTATCCTCGGATGAAATCGCTTAGTTTTGCCCCCACTATCACTGTGCAGTGCAAAGCGGCTTGCTTCCATCACAAAATGCAGCTTTAGGCCAAAAAGTGACCATAATGTCTATGACTATAAATAAATCATTATGGTTCAAAATAATATTTACTGTTCTGTGAAGATAGGCAGCTTCCATTTCGCTTTTGCATTTTTTAATGTCAAACTTTACCTGTTATGCTACGACCCAGCGATAGTTATATATATACTTTGAAGCTATGAAGACGTTCCCAAGAAGTTGGTACAACCAAGTACTGCAGTTTTTATATCATTATTTTTTACTTTCTTCTATAATGATATTAGTGGCTCCGTGAGCTGTAGACCTCGCGTTAAAAAGTAACTCAAAAAGTTGTTGAAAAAATAATAGAACTAAGTTGCCCTCTCGCCACGAGATTTTCAAGGCATAAAGTAGGGTACGTGCTGTTTGGTATATTAAGTATTTGGTATATTTGCAGGTAGATGGCACTTCTAACTTAATTTTTTTTTCAGAATGTGTGATACATTTAATTTTTAGAAAAAAACAAAAAAAACATTTTTTTTAATTTTATTTAAGAAAATTAAAAAAAAAACCAACTTGCTCACAAAATTTCACGAGAATCGGTTGAGAAATGCGACCTGTGGAGGAGAACAAACCGCGCGCCGGAAAGCCAGGCTAAAATATGTTTTTTACATAATAACACCTCCGCCATTTTGAAAATTAAAAAAAATTAGGTTGCACTCTGGGAGTGCCGGCAGAAGTGAAAACTTAAATATTAACGTTGTGCATTTTTGATATTTTGGAATGGTTAGGGAATAATTTTGCACGAATTGCCGTCTTACGAATTTACTCTGCATTTGAATTTACGAATACAGAACAGTATTGTACGAAAGTCTTATCCATAGCTTGACAGAAAATCTAGAGTTTTGACATTGAATAAAAAAATTAGCGCGTTGCTATGGTGACACAAGTGTTTACGTCTTGAAATGACGCGCCGCCATTTTCACCGCGCCCCGTAGATAGAGAGGGGGATTCTTCCGCCACCGGCTGTCTACTCTCCATCTGTCACATCCGTCTTACGAATTTTCGATCAGAGTCACGTGATCCTTAGGTACTGACTGACGCGAGTTTAAGATTTTTTCCCCATTACAAAAAAGCGTACAACGCCGCTAAAGATGTTTTCACTTAAAAAAACTGGCTTAATGGTTTTTTTATTTATTTTTCAAACCGGCTCACAAAATTTCACGTGAATCGGTTGAAAAATGCGACCTGTAGAGTAGTGTAGAGAGAGGAGAACAAACAGCGCCGGAAAGTCTACACCACTACATCTACACCAATGCTTTAATTAAATCCTCTGTAAAAAAATTGCCAACGTTGCCAACATTAAAACATCATCCAAACTAGTGTTATAATATTAAATAAATTTTATAATGCAATTCCAACATTAAAATAAAACAACCAGTGTCATAGTAACCATTATAATATCATAACCAGTGTTATAATGTTGAGCAAATTTTTTTTATGTAACTCCTTCAAAATTATGGTGGATATAGGACACTGGTTGTCTTAATGTTAACAATATTTTCAGAACCTTTTAAAGAGGATTCATGGGTGTAGATAAAGTCTTGTGTGCAACTGTACATAATTACGTAATAAAACACTCATGTCATCTATTATCACATTCGTGTTTTAATGCCCCTAATTATACATACAGTAGCAAAAATAACTATTAAATAGCTGCCTATATTTATTATTATTATCATTACGTCCTCGTTAGGATGTAGCATTGATTACCTATTTGGCAATTTAAAAAAATTATAATACAGTTTTTTTTTTCTTTTATATCGGTAGCTTCCAGTGGCGAAGGGTCCATACATACAAGCTGACCGGCCATCGGCTTAACTTTTAGAAATCCCACCCCATCGATCCACTATGCAGATTGCAATATTTAGTGGCGTGTCTAGGGTGAAAAATACAGTGTTTTTTGAACCAGAGATTTCCTTTGGTAGGATTGGTTCTTAGTACCCTAGGATGGATGTAAGAAGTGGAGTCACCACGGTTTTTGTAGTAAATTTTTTGAAGTTTTGGCTTTCAGCCCAATCTCGGTAAATGTTTTGGTTAAGCTGCTATGCCCAGTTTGATATTCGTATGAATTTAGGGTGTCGAATTCGTTTTTGGATTCATATTTGTACGATCCAATTGTTAAACTATTGAAAAAAAAATACTCGTTTGATTGAAGATTAAATTTTACATTAAATACACAAATTAGAATATTTGAAAAAGAAAAATAAATAAAAATACCTCGTAGGAGCTTTATTATCCTTTTATTTTTAAAATAATAATAAAGGAAAATATTATTGTCTGACTTATTAAAAAAAATAACTTCGTTACCGTTGTAAGGAAATTTATTATTTATTAAATATTACAATTTTAAAAATCAAATCGAAACTTGTTTGTGATAGGCTCAATTTGGCTTTGCTAACTTTTTGAACATGATCAGAAATCTCAAAACCATTTCGAGAAATAAGCTTTCTGTACAATGTCTACTAAGAAGTCTATATTTTTAAAGATATTCAATAAAAAGCTTTAACCATCAAATGACCTTTCTATGACGTCATCACATGCAGATCCCCAAAATATGAATATAAGGTTCTTGCAGATCCCCCAGCTATAATAAAAAAAAAGAAAAAAAAAGGGCAAAGACAATTTTGACAATGAACTTGGCATTATGGATGGTGGAAGGTGGAAGTGAAAAAACATCGATGTATAATATATAATAGGTAATATTTTTGAGAAAAATTGGGATGATGACTAGGTAATGGTTTCTAATTTTAAGGTATACTAAAGCAAAAAGAGAAGCAAAATAAACCCCTACGCGAAATTTTGGCTCGATTTTACTAATTTTAACTATGATTTTTAAGACTCTAAAGTTGGAAAAATCAAAAAAATCAAAATGTGTACTACAGTGACAAAATAGTGGCGACTATTAGAATCCATACGTAATACAAAAAAAAAAATTGTTATGGAAACATTATGTAGGCCATACACCATCCATTCGATCGTCCAATCGGCATGATGCAGGCCATACACCATCCATTCGATCGTCCAATCGGCATGATACTGCCGATTGGATCCTATCGAATTGACCGTGTGTGGCCGTGGATCGGAAGGACGATCGAATTGACGGAAAAATCATTTGGCTGGATCATGCCGATTGGATCCTGCCGATTGGACGGTGTGTGGCAGTGGGCAATCGATCGTATGATTTTCTTAACCGACTTCAAAAAAGGAGGTTCTTAATTCGAATGTATATATTTATTGTATCATTGTTCTCGCGTATCTTCGATAGGTATTTATAGACCGATTTTGATGATTTTTTTATCTTTTTCTTTCTTTTTTCTTTTAACTGATTTAAAAATAGGTAGGTTCTCAGTTTGACCTGTATCCACGATTACCTCACGTTTGGCTGAACCGATTTTAATGCGGTTTTCAGAAAAGTATTTGTTGAATTAAGGAGAAGATTTTAGTATTATAACCGACTTCAAAAAAAGGAAGTTCTCAGTTTGACCTGTATAATCTGTATATGTATGTTTGTCCATGATTATCACAAGTTTGGCTGAACCGATTTTGATGCGCTTACCAGAAAAGTATTTGTTACATTTAGGACAAAGTTTTGGTATTTTAACCGACTTCAAAAAAGAAGGAGGTTCTCAATTGGATTGTATAGGTATTTATATTTTTTATCATTGTTCGCGCGTATCTTCGATATTTATGAACCGATTTTGGTAATCATTTTTTGTTTGATAGAATTTCTTGCGAGATGGTGCCATTTATTTATTATTTTTTTAAATCGGTTCAGCAGTTTTCAATTGAAGTATCCTGAACATACTATGAATATGGGTGACTATGAATATGAATATGGGAAACTTCCCTGATGACTATTTATGAACCGAATCAAGTGATTTTTTTTTAAATGGATAGACAGAGCGTGAATTTGGAAATTGAGTGAGAGCCTATGGGCATTTTGAAAATATGTAAATTTTAAAAAATATTACATGCCGTACATATTTACCTACTACAAAAAATTGAAAATAAATAAGCTTTATAAAAAGAAAAACCTAATTCAAAAACCTAAAAATAAAAACAAAAACAGCTTTCAAATAAAATAAAAATGTTCAAACAAATATATACAATCGAATTAAGAACCTTCTTCTTTTTTGAAGTCGGTTAAGAAAATCATACGATCGATCGTCACTGCCGATTGGACGACCGAATTGATGGTGTGTGGTGTGTATGGACGAACTGCAGATTGGATCCAATCGGCAGTATCATGCCGATTGGACGATCGAATGGATGGTGTATGGCCTGCATGATACTGCCGATTGGATCCAATCTGCAGTTCGTCCATACACACCACACACCATCAATTCGATCGTCCAATCGGCAGTGAACGATCGATCGTATGAGTTTCTTAACCGACTTCAAAAAAGAAGGAGGTTCTTAATTCGATTGTATATATTTGTTTTATCGTTGTTATTTAATTTTAAAGCTGTTTTTGTTTTTATTTTTAGGTTTTTAAAGGAGGTTTTTCTTTTTTAAAGGTTTTTTTTTTTGTGGTATGGTACAGTCAGCGACACGTCAGACTATACATGTTGACCTTAAGACCGCCTTTATGCCGTACGTAATAAGAGTTGTTCGAGCCGTCGTGCGTAACTAAGCATGTAATATTTTTTAACTTTATATATTTTCAAAATTCCCATAACTCAATTCCAAATTCACGCTGTCTATCCATTTCCCAACAAAAAATCACTTAATTCGGTTCATAAATTGTCATCAAGGTAGTTAACCCATAATCATAGTATTTTCTGGATTACTTCAATTGAAAACTGCTCAAAGAATGGGACCATCTCGCAAGAAAATTATATCAAACAAAAAATAATCTTCAAAATCGGTCCATAAATATCGAAAATACGCATGAAAAACGATAAAAAATATACAATCAAATTGAGAACCTCCTTCTTTTTTGCTGTTGGTTAAAATACCAAAACCTTCTCCTAAATGTAACAAATACTTTTCTAGTAACCGCATCGAAATCAGTTCAGCCAAACGCGAAATAATCGTGGACAAATATAAATATTATACAGGTCAAACTGAGAACCTCCTTTTTTGAAGTCGGTTAAAATACTAAAACCTTCTCTTAAATGCACCAAATACTTTTCTTAAAACCGCATTAAAATCGGTTCAGCCAAACATGAGATAATCGCAGATACAGGTCAAACTGAGCACCTTCTTTTTTTGAAATCGGTTAAATAGAAAAAAATAATCATCAAATATTGTTTGTAAATATCGAAGATACGCGCCAACAATGATATAATAAATATATACAATTGAAAAAAGAACCTCCTTTTTTGAAGTCGGTTAAGAAAATCATACGATCGATCGCCCACTGCCACACACCATCCAATCGGCATGATCCAATCGGCATGATCCTTTTCCGTCAGTTCGATCGTCCTTCCGATCCACGACCACACACGGTCAATTCGATTGGATCCAATCGGCAGTATCATGCCGATTGGACGATCGAATTGATGGTGTATTTCCTGCATTATTGTAAAAAAATCTATCGATATATCAGAGTATTTAATATCGCCCGAAAAATATAGGTGTACCTACCTACTTATCGCAAAAAAAAAAACGTATTTTTTTCGACATCCCTACTATGAAATGATAGAAATAAAAGTATGCACATATTTTCACAATTTTTATATTATGTCAGCCTGCAAATTTATCAGTCCACAAGCAACAATTTGATCCAAGTAGCCTACCTCCAAAATAGACACATTTCGCAAAATTTGGGTAGATTGCGCGTGTTAGCCTTTACAAAGTTTTTCAACTGAGTTTCCACTGGTAAGCATTATTATTATAATTATACCACCTCAAAAATTATTGCGGAAAATTAAGAAGGTAGGATAAAACCGTCACAACTGGATTAAATGAATAAAATAGAAGAAATATTAACTTTAACTTATTTGTTTACAAACAACCAATATGTCATTGACAGTTATTATGACAGGTAATGACACTTGGCCGTTAATTTTTCTAAAAGTAGATGGCAAAGGTATTCCTTCTTAAACTTTCGTGCCACTAATGACGTATTTCCGGCTGACCATATCCACTAGACAAATATGTATATTTATAAAAAAATAAATACGCAATCAAACGTTAAAATATTCAAATTAGTTTCTTAAATTGGCCTAATCTGTAAGAAAAAAAATAAAAAATATACCTTTATACTACACCTGCTCGGAAAGTACCTTGATACTTTAGCAAATTTATGGTAGAAAGTACGTCATCGCATATCGAACAAATATGCGGGGAGAAAACGCATCTGAGCGGGAGAGAAAAGTGTATGAAAATCCATTTCTTACGTGGTTTTTCTTTTTAAATTTTGGGTAAGACTATGCGCCGGTAACCTAAATATCAAAAGCCAAAAAGTTTTTACAGTGAGTTTTTATCTCCAAGTTCGCAAAATGACACTGGCCACTAGCTGCTGTGTGTCGGAAGGTGTCGGGCTGGCAGTGCGACCCAAGGAGGTTTATAATAGGGAGTGAGTACTCTACAAAAAATTTCACCTATCGTTTAAAAGAAATTCAACTTTATTGCATTGCCAATAGAGTTGAAATTCTATCGACGACATTGACTGAAGGCACTACTGTGTGAATGAGACAACACCAGGTAGAGGTCGGTGTCTCGTTCGCACAATTGCCATTACTAAACAATAATACCACGATAGTAGGACTAAAAATATGTACGTTACCAATCAAGTAGTGTATCAAAATTAAGGATTCGGAGTGGGAAGTCGAATATATACTATTTAAATATTAATTTTAGAATGACACATAATAATTGTAATATAAAACAGAAGTTTTTTGATTTAATTAGATATTTACAATAACGCTAATCAGCAATCATCGGTGAGGTGGTAATAAATAGAAGTGTCAATCCTGGCAACTCCGATTTTGACCTTGAATTTCAATTTAAGAATTTCAATCTATAGGGAATGTTACTTTACAAAACTAGTGTGACCATAAATACTTCACCATTTCAGATTTCCAGAAAAACGAAATTGTTTTATTGAAATGGCTAGAGGTCGCAGGCGAGACGGTAAAATTAATAATATTAATCAAATTCATGTTTGTGCGCCTATTTCGATGAAACTCGGTTTCTGGTATTAATTCAACATGAAAATAACAACGCAATGTTGAAAATTTTAAAAATCCAAGATGGCGGCCTACTTTTTTGTTTTTGGGCCGATTTCGATGAAACTCGGTTTTTGGAACTATTTTGACAAGAAAATAACAACGCAATTTTTAAAAAACTAAAAATCCAAGATGGCGGCCAACTTTTTTGTTTTTGGGCCGATTTCGATGAAACTCGGTTTTCGGTACTATTTTGACAAGAAAATAACAACGCAATGTTGAAAATTAAAAAATCCAAGATGGCAGCCAACTTTTTTGTTTTTGGGCCGATTTCGATGAAACTCGGTTTTTGGAACTATTTTGACAAGAAAATAACAACGCAATTTAAAAAAAAACTAAAAATCCAAGATGGCGGCCAACTTTTTTGTTTTTGAGCCGATTTCGATGAAACTCGGTTTTTGGAACTATTTTGACAAGAAAATAACAACGCAATTTTTAAAAAACTAAAAATCCAAGATGGCGGCCAACTTTTTTGTTTTTAGGCCGATTTCGATGAAACTCGGTTTTCGGTAATATTTTGACAAGAAAATAACGACGCAATGTTGAAAATTAAAAAATCCAAGATGGCGGCCAACTTTTTTGTTTTTAGGCCGATTTCGATGAAACTCGGTTTTTGGAACTATTTTGACAAGAAAATAACAACGCAATTTTTAAAAAACTAAAAATCCAAGATGGCGGCCGACTTTTTTGTTTTTGGGCCGATTTCGATGAAACTCGATTTTCGGTACTATTTTGACAAGAAAATAACAACGCAATTTTTAAAAAACTGAAAATCCGAGATGGCGGCTAACTTTTTTGTTTTAGGGCCGATTTTGATGAAACTTGGTTTTTGGAACTATTTTGACAAGAAAATAACAACGCAATTTTTAAAAAACTAAAAATCCAAGATTGCGGCCAACTTTTTTGTTTTTGGGCCGATTTCGATGAAACTCGGTTTTCGGTACTATTTTGACAAGAAAATAACAACGCAATTTTTAAAAAACTGAAAATCCAAGATGGCGGCCAACTTTTTTGTTTTTGGGCCGATTTTGATGAAACTCGATTTTTGGTACGATTTTGACAAGAAAATAACAACTCAATGTTGAAAATTTAAAAAATTCAAGATGGCGGCCAACTTTTTTGTTTTTGGGCCGATTTCAATGAAACTCGGTTTTCGGTACTATTTTGACAAGAAAATAACAACGCAATTTTTAAAAACTGAAAATCCAAGATGGCGGCCAACTTTTTTGTTTTTGGGCCGATTTCGATGAAACTGGGTTTTCGATACTATTTTGACAAGAAAATAACAACGCAATTTTTAAAAAACTGAAAATCCAAGATGGCGGCCAACTTTTTTGTTTTAGGGCCGATTTTGATGAAACTCGGTTTTTGGTACGATTTTGACAAGAAAATAACAACTCAATGTTGAAAATTTAAAAAATTCAAGATGGTGGCCAACTTTTTTGTTTTAGGGCCGATTTTGATGAAACTCTGTTTTTGGTACGATTTTGACAAGAAAATAACAAAGCAATGTTGAAAACTTACAAAATTCAAGATGGTGGCCAACTTTTTTGTTCTTGGGCCGATTTCAAAAACAAATAAGCAGCCATTTTGATCTTTTTTTATTTTTCCATCAGTTTACATTGAGTTGTTTTTTCTTGTCAAAATAGTACCAAAAACCGAGTTTCATCGAAATCGGCCCAAAAAACAAAAAAGTTGGCCACCGCCTAAGATTTTTAGTATTTTGAAAAATTGCGTTGTTATTATTTTGTCAAAATATTACCAAAAACCGAGTTTCATCGAAATCGGCTCAAAAACAAAGAAGTTGGCTGCCATCTTGGATTTTTAATTTTTTCAATATTGTGTTATTATTTTCTTGTCAAATTAGTCCTTAAACCGAATTTCATTAAAATTAGCCCCAATCACAAATAAAAGAGTTGGCTGCCATATTTGTTTATATTTTTAACATTTCGTTGTTATTTTTTATCAAAATAGTAACAAAATCGAGTTTCATCAAAATCGGCCCACGAACAATATAGTTGGCCGCCACCTTGGTTTCTTTTTATATTTTTAACATTGTGTCGTCGTAAATCTCATGCACCCATTTTATTAACTTCACAAGTTAAGAAATTGGTGCAAGAATTTTAGACCTTATTGACATATTTACCAAAATAACAGTTTTTAATGAAACAGCAAAGTAAATGAACTACTATAATTATGGGAAAAAGCAACCGAATTTCAAAGGTCAATAAAGTGGAAAATCGTTTGCATCTTTTTTTGACTACAGATCACTAGACAATGTTTTCCTACTTTTACTTGTTTTTCCAACATTCATTTGTTTTTCCGAAGTTCACGCACATTGTATTTTTATAAAAAAATGGAATAAACTTTAAAGTTGCGTAATTATTTACACTTGAACTTAAATTGAATTGAATAAACTAGATTTTGTATTGGTTGAATTACCATATTTAAAAAATAAAAACAAAAAAGCAATTTAATTAAAACGTGATAAATAAATTGTTCCAATTTTTTTTTAAAAACTAATTCTTTTCTGTTTTTTAGTTAACGAGCTAAATTAAAAATATACCACCGCCTATCAGAATACTCGTCAAGACCATTCAAACGAGTCCAAACTCGATGGGGTTGAAAGGTTTTATTACAAAGTTCCTGTGGCCTTCTTCCGGCTTCCTTCATCAGACTCTTGGATACTATTACCCAACAGAGCACTCGTCAAGACGATTCAAACGAGCCCAAACTCGATGGGGTTGCATGATTTCAATATTGAGTTCCTATGGCATGACCTCCAGACTTCATCATCCAACCCTGAACCTCGTCTCTCGTCAGAGTACTTGTCAAGACAATTCTAACAAGCCCAAACACGATGGGGTTGTATAGTTTCATTCATCATAGCGTTCCTGTGGCGTTCTTCCGGCTCCATCATCAGATCAGCTCAATGACATTGTAATATTGCATTTCCTTCCATTTCTGACCTGTGTTCAAAGTTTCAAATCTCTAGCTCATCGGGAATTCAGTATAAAATCGTTTGCAAAATTTGTGCTCAAACAAACAAAAGAGCAAGCAACCTAATAAAAACGCGGTAAAAAGTGTTAATTATAAATAAAGAACTACCTAGGTATTTAAGTTTATATTAAACAGTTTAAAGTATTATGTATGTCTCCGGCCAACCATACGGTTTGGTCACCCTAATGAAGAAAAGGACACATACATCTACTTGACCTCTCTGTCGGCTCGTTTTGGGGCGAAGCGCTCATTCCGGTTTATAGTACTATTTCCATGGTGCGACCCAAGTGATTATTTCCTCTATGGTGCGACCCTGCGGCGGGCGGCAGTATAAACAATTTGAAAAAAGAATATGTGAAAATTGCAGACGCCATTGGCGCCAATTGGCGCCATTTTCAATTTGTGTGTTGTTTGAGGATTCAGTTTTCGTAGAAAGTAAAATAAAACTATCAAAATGATAAGTAGTGATAGTGATGATGAAGATTTTTTAACTCCGCCGCAGTTGAAGGAAACAGCAAAAATACTGATTGATAACCACAGAAATCAATTAAAAAATATTATAAAACTTATGACGATTTTTCGAAGAGAAAGAGTAATTTCAATATAAATTTCAATTAGTAAAGATTTAGTTTTTTATTTTCCTCGTAGGTGTAGTATTAAGCACTATGTATCACTCGAGAGAAAGTGCGCTCTTTCTCCTCTCGGTGAACAATGTACTATTTATTTATTAACCAAAGCCAATTGTAGCAAATTTAGTTAGCTTTACAAAAGTATAGAATGGAGATACCTGAAAAACGCTTCCTTATGGTAGTTTTTTCGAAAATACTGAAACAAGTGCCAAGTTTTTTCAGCAGTACAGGGTTTCCAAGGGAAAACTTGGATAAAACTACTCTCAAGGTAGGTACCTAACAATATCTGGAAAATCGTAGTTACATGCGCGTGAGATAATGGTTATAATTGATGTACTTAAATTATTTTAATAGCATATTTACATTAGGTAATTAATTATACAGATATTTTGGGCTTTTGATGAATTTTAATGAATTTTACACAGATTTGTATTTTACATGTATGTATTACACTAATAATAAATATATTTTAGACTTTATAATAATTTTATCACAATGTTATGTCACTGCCATATTTTAAAATCATTATTCAATAAAAATGAATAGTCAAATGACTAGCCTAGTCTCTTAAGGTTAACGCACACTTAGGCGGGCCGCAGCGGGGCGGGTCGCATCGCAAAAATCCGCTCAAATCGCTCCCATACATTTTATATGAACTATCGCACACTATGCCGGGGCGGAGCGGGCCGCATAATCCGTCGCGCATTTTGTTGCGATGCGATGCGGCCCGCCCCGCCCCGTTGCGCCCCGACTCAGTGTGCTATAGCAGGCGGATTTATCGATCGGGAGTCATCCGAAAATACCCCAAAACTTTTTTGTCGTATAAAAGATTGGGAAAAAGATATAGATATCCTATATAATTTTGTAAAAATACCCTTAATTAAAATTCCTTACTTGTTTTTTTCCTTTAGAAATAAAAAAAATACCTATGAATATTTTTCAATATTATTATAGCACATAACAATGAAAGTATCCTCTGCACTGACGTCCTTGTATAATGGACGTCGTCAGTGATCCTCTGCATTACTATATTTTTTGTTATACATTTATTAGAAGTGGCACTCGCCGTCGAAAAAATACTTAACTTGTATACAATGAAATTAAATTTGGTCTTAAAATAAAGCCACTATTTTCCTTTCTTGAAATTAAAAAACGCAGTGTTTATTTGACTTCTGATTTGGCATTGATCTGTCATTTGGTTGACAGATACCACAGCCAGAAATAAAAAACTGGTCAAGTGCGTGTCGGGCCACGCGCAGTAGGGTTCCGTGACACACATTTGACCACTTTTGAAGTGTATACCTTTCAAACGGTTGACTTTGAGAAAAAACGGTTTGAGGAACCTCAATGTTATTTTTGAAGACCTATCTATAGGCACCCCGCACATATAGGTTTGATGAAAAACATTTTTTTTTTTAGTTTCAGTTCCATGTATGGGGATTCCCCCTTAATCTTTTTAGGGTTCCGTACCCAAAGGGTAAAAACAGGACCCTATTACTAAGACTTCGCTGTCCGTCTGTCTGTCTGCCTGTCTGTCTGTCTGTCTGTCACCATCTGTATCTCATGAACCGTGATAGCTAGACAGTTGAAATTTTCACATATGATGTATTTCTGTTGCTGCTATAACAACAAATACTAAGAACAGAATAAAATAAATATTTAAGGGGGGCTCCCATACAAAAACGTGATTTTTTTACCGTTTTTTGCTCGATATTAATAACGACAACAGGAAGATAATTTTAATTTTCACAGATGATGTATTTCCATTGCCCCTATAAGAACAAATACTAAAAACAGAATAAAATTAATATTTAAGAGGGGCTTACATACAACAAACTTGATTTTTAGCCGTTTTTTGGTACGGAACCCTTCGTGCGTGAGTCCGACTCGCACTTGGCCGGTTTTTTATTTTTGGCTAAAAATTGTAAAGCGGTTCACAGAATACATCTACCTACCAAGTTTCAACTGTGTAATCCTAATACTTTTAGAATAAAGTGGCTGTGACATACGGACGGACAGACAGACAGAAATGACGATTCTATAAGGGCTCCGTTTTTTGCCATTGGGCTACGTAACCCTAAAAAGTAAAGCAAATTATGAATCACAGATTAAAGATTTTAAAAGGTATACAACTTTGGCATTAAAGGCCGGGTCTCTTTTGTCAAACATTGTTTTTGTAAGAGTAAAGTTAACACAAGATTTAGCCTAAGAGAAACAGTAGGAAAATCTATACCCTAATAATTACCCTGCCGGATAATTTTTACCCTAAATCTAGGGTAAATTACCCTAAGCTGGCACCACTGTACTCAAAATCCGCCGATGCGATGCGACCCGGCCCGTCACAGTGTGCTATAGGAGCATTTTGCGATGCGCTGCGACCCGGCCCGCCCCGTTGCGACCCGCCTAAATGTGCGTTAACCTTTACGTGTACAACACGTGATATGATGCCACCGCAACTCACCCCACCCATCCGTCACCCCACCCGGAGAGTGGGGACAGGTTTAAAAGGCTCGGTACCAGTGCGGAGCGGCACTTTTTGATTCAGCACTTGGACGGAACGAAGCTCTGCCCGAAGACGATTCGACAAAATTAAAGTTAAGTAGTAATGTTGCCTTTTATATAAATGTATAATAAAACATTTTGTGTAGTTCTTTTTAAAATAGTACAAAAGTCTATACGATGTGTAAATATAATTGAATTGGTTAGTATTTCATTAGGATGTAATATAAATTAACTTACCACCATCTTAAAGTAATTAATGCCTTATTCACTATTGAATTTTCTATTGTACTTATCGTATAGTAATACTAATGACACTTATTTCTAGAAACTATAGCTACTCTATTTTTAAACTTAATAAATGTTTGATTGTATTCCATTAGTTTTCTTTGGAAATTCCTTGCTAAAGATTTATAATTTCTCATTAACAATACCAGTTAGTTGTGAAAATCAGATAAATTTTAACACGCGCTTGTGATATTTGCCTTTTTTGTCAATATTGACTGGCATTTTTTGTTTTTCTAATAATTTACTAATATTTTTTACTTCTGCGTTATACTTTTTATGTTTCTTTCAGTAGTTACCTAAAAGTGTTATAATGTATATATGTTTGGAATTGGCTATATATTTATTACCTTTCATTTGATACTCAAATTGTTATAATAAAAAATAATATATTTCCATGGTGTAAAAGAAATTGGCGGAACGCGAGAGTAACATTTTTTTTCGCTATATATTGTTAATAAATAAATTTGTAAGTTATATTTTTTCAAGTCTTTATTCTATAAGCTTTGTTACATATTTTTGGTTTGCAAATAGGAACATCAGTTTAATATTTACCTACGGTGCGGTGACTTAAAATAAAAAAAATGTAGTTGAAAATATTGGTTATTGTGTAATGTTTAGGAAACTTCTTAATAAATTACATTTTTTATACCAGAAATTAATTCTACGTCATTGATTTATCCGAAAACGATGAAAATGACACCAAACTTGGCTTAGTATCTAAACTTAGGCAGTCATTAACCTAGGACTTTGTTAAGGCAGAATTCCTTCCTCCCCTCCACCTGCTTGAAAAATCCAGGTGGCTCCACTTCGTAAATCCTTGGAACCCAAGGATCAATCCTACCGAAGGAAATCTTTGGTTCAGGGATAGCCGTATTCTTCGTTTTTTGTCTCTTACGAATGGGGCTAATTCTTGTAGAACGGCTTATCTTCGCCACGCCAGCCACAAGCAGCTTCAACTACTTAATTAGCCAATTATATTATAGGTAATAGATTAATAGACTATAGTGGCTCCGTGAGCTGTAGACCTTGCGTTAAAAAGTAGCCCAAATTGTATATTGTTTTAAAAGTTTGCACCAATAACAAAAAAGTTTTGCTACATTTTTGATCATTTTTCGAAACGGCTGGAATATGTTATTTTTTACTGAAAAATTTCGAAATACTGTCTCGACTAAAATATTCTGTTGTAACTATTAAAAATATCGAACCTACTCACAAAATTTCACGAGAATCGGTTGAGAAATGTGACTTGTAGTAGAGAACAAACGGACAGACATCCGACGAAAGATTTTTTTTCTCAAACTGAACCAAGACCATAAGAATAACCAAGACGCCTTATTCTGAGCGAGTAGCGAAACTAGCGAGTATATAGTAATCTAATAGGTTCCTACCTATTCGCAGTTTCTAAAGTCACGTTTAAGAAAATTACCTATGCTAATTATCACACTCACGTGTTTACAATCTACAATGACATTACTGACGTCAATGATCTTATTCTCACTTTCCAGCTCTTCAACCATGGGTAAGGTAGCAACAGCAGACGTGATGCGGTTTATGACCGACTGCCTGAAGGCGGTGGGAGCCGCGGCAAAGGCGGCCGAACAACAGGCGGAACTGCTGATCCAAGCTGACAGCATGGGGCACCAGAGCCACGGGCTTAACAGGCTAGGTAAGGACATGGTGCCTACTCAAACTAATACTGGCTCCTTGAGCTGTAGACCTCGCGTTTAAAAGTAGCTCAAATTGTATATTGTTTAAAAATATATTTTTTATTAGAAAGATGTCGCCACGAGGTTTTCAAAGCACATAGTACGTGCTGTTTGGTATATTATTTGGTATATTCGCAGGTAGATGGCGCTTTTAATTTTGTATATTTTTTACACGAATGCCCAAAAAGGAGTGTATATGTGTTTAGGGTTCATGTATGTTTGTGGGTATGTGAGTTTCTTTATTCCACCGAAACTTCTAAATGGCTCAACGGATTTGAATGTATAGGGTATTGTTATATCCTTATATCATTCCGAGTGACACCGGCTATATATTTTTTTTAAAGTCAATATCGCATCTGTACGACGCCTTTTTCAAATGTGAAAAATTAAGTTTTTTCTTCAATTATTACAATATGGACATCAAATGAAAGGCCTTAATGAGCACATTTCAAAACTATATGAGTGAAATAAAAATAAATTTGAAAAATATTAAAAACACGACTACCCTGCCAAAAGCGAACTAAAAAGTTAATTTAACAAGTGTCTTTGCAGTCGGGGAACCTCTTTGATTAAAAATTGTCCCACAAAACGGTCCCCCGACTGCAAGACACTTGTTATTTAACTTTTTAGTTCGCTTTTGGCAGGGCAGTCGTGTTTTTAATAATTTTTTTTTTCGAATTGAAGAAATAGTAAATTTCGAAAAACTGGCTTTTGCATGGGAGCGAGATAAAGATTAAGCGGAGCGAGTATAATCTATATCAAATACATCACATACCTATAGGTATAGATATTTAGATTTTTTATCGTTAGGAAAGTTAATTCCATTAAATACAAAGAAGTCAAAATGATAACAGTAGAATATTGGCAAGCTATCCCGGATATAGGTACCGTTATTTATAGCTGCCACCTTGAATGAGCTGAAGTTTATTGACCCTATTATTTTATAGTACGCCCTCATCAAATATATCTGCTAGGAATGGTCATTACGTAATTTGGGAATTAACATTTGACACTTGTGTAACTATGGTGTGAGCACAGTATAAGTATTACAATACAACAGTGCTAGAGTTAAAGGTACAGTAGGTACTTTCCTAAAATTACTTTGGTATTTCCAGAATTGTATGTTAACGACATCCTGTCTGGAGCATGTCAGCCTAACAACGAACCTAAGGTACCTTTCATGAAAAAACATCAACTCATCCATACCAGTTTCATGATTTACCACCTCAATGACTGACATTCTATGTAGGCCCTAATCACATTTACATCTTGACAACTCCCGTACTTAAGTATCACCATCTCTCTGCCCGTAGCTCTTTTTATTCCTTATTTTTTTTTCCTTACTCCTGGGCACAAGCACAGGCTATCCAGATACATACCATACCAACCACGCAAGCCCTTTGTGGTTTAAGATTGCAAAATGTTGCTGGAACCAAAGGCTTCACGTGCCGTAATAAATTATTGGTCACCGCATGACTTTCAGGACGAATACGCTAACCCACTGCGATATCTAGCTCCTCTGCGCAGTATGGTTACATCTAGTGATGTACAAACCTCGAGGCGTCGAGTTTTACTTTTGACGCCTCGAGGCGGATTGGCAGGACTCGGTGAGCTCGGTAGGCTTGTAAACCCGAGCTTAGCCGAGACACGCGCTCTCTGAGCCACACCTCGAGGCTTCAAAAGAGCTTGAACCTATCTAAAGAGCTCGAGCCTTTAAAAAAAGCTCGAGTCTTAAAATGGCCGCGAGCCTCATAAAAGCTTAGAGTTTATGCCGTCGACGACCGCCGACGAGCACTTTAATATCTCCGTAAATAATTAAAGCCGAGCCTATCGAGCTCACAGAGCCCTGCAAATCTGACTCTAGTCTCCAAAATTATAACTCAAAAAGATTAATGTCTTATGTCATAAAGAGCACCGTAGATGCTTAATCTATTGTGCTTTAGCTCTACTTATCCTCATTCATCAGCAGCCCATCACAACTAGTGCGCCGAAAAAGAGCTCGAGCCGTGATAAAGCCTCGAGATCGACTGGTCTCCAAAAAAGGCTCGAGCTGTGAAAAAGACTCCCGAGTCGTCGAGCTTCATACAAACGAGGCGAGCCCAGAAAAAAAAATTCAAAGCTCTATAGACAAAAGGACTCTCGGAGGCCTCGAGTCTTGTACATCACTAGTTACATCCTTTTTCATTATTTCCTGTCACCCGTCATCTCGTCATCTCTCTTTGCTTCCATAATTATGGTAATTCAAATAATCCACTTTATCGTAGGTACTGAAGGAGACAGCATCTACCGCCTGGGTAGACGCCAATAATGTGCTGGGAGCGACTGCCAGCCACTTCGGCATGGACCTTGCCATTCAGAAGGCCAAGGATACCGGAGTTGGATGGGTCTCTGTTAAAGGTAACAGCTTTTGACATACCTAGTCCTACACATAAACTTTCTGCATAATGGATATCTATTACTGTGTATCTCAGCTCATAGAAGACCGCAGTAAAACTGCACGGGTTACAAAATATTATACCTTTTTTTACATTTAATGGGCTTACTCTTGGCCACATTCGAGAACCATAAGGCTAAGAAGAGGCCGAAGATGAAGCGAGCTTGCCCAGAAGAAGCCTATTCACTCGTGCCTTAAATATCGCTGGGTTATATTCTTTCGGGAATACAGATGCAGGCAGGGAATTCCACTCCTTGGCTGTGCGCATTAAGAAGGAAGATGAAAAACGCTTCGTGCGCATGCATGGAATGTCAACCAAATAGGGGTGAAACCCCGTCGTGTGTCTGGATGTCCGATGGTAGAACGGGGATTGCGGAATGAGCTCATGCAGCTCAAGAGCACACTCTCCGAAATATAGTCTGTAGAACACCGCCAGACAAGCTACTTCACGGCGGTGGGAAAGACTGTGAAACTTGGTTTTTATTAGCGCACTATCCCCTATGAGTTTTCTGGCTCTGCGTTCAACCGAGTCGAGTGCGGCTAGCGGACCCATCCCACAGGTGGCAGCAATATTCCATGCACGACCGGACTTGCGCTTTGTAAAGACCTAGTTTAGGATTTGTGACCATGTGTTACCATCCCTGTTACTACCACGATTATCCAATCCATCCCTGATAGGCTTCTTCTGGGCAAGCTCGCTCCATCTTCGGCCTCTTCTTAGCCTTATGGTTCTCAAATGTGCCAAGAGTAAGCCCATTTAATGTAAAAAAAAACCGTACCTGTAGCATACCAAGCTTGAGAAGAATGAAATTTCAAGATTGACACATCTTTTGTGTTGCTATAAAAATTACCTACACTCCCAAAATAACAAAATCTTTTGTCAAACTCGTCGTATCAGGCCTGATGGTGTAGTGTAGTTACCAAGATTATCTACTAGTGTGCTCATCATTAGCCGGCCATATGCTTGGCACATTCACACATTAAAATCCGTATTTACCAATTTTTATGGAGAACATTTTATTGTTTCCTTATTTCAGGCTCAAACCACAACGGCATGGCTGGTTTCTGGGCACAGAAAGCGGCTGACAAAGGACTTATAGGAATGGCGTTCACGAACACTTCACCACTCCTTGCACCAACCAGGAGTAAACAGGTAACGTGGATTACCACGAACAACGCCAGTTCTTCTTCTACCCTACCGTCTTTTTCAAACACAATCAGAATTATATGCATCGTTTTGTTCACTGACTTAAGAAAAATGAGACATTTTTGGGACATGACTCATGTCATGAGATATGGTGCTAGAGATTCAGTAGTTTGTGGCAGTGTTTTGTCTAGGAAAACACATTTGTTAGTTTTTTTTACATTTCTTAAGTTTTTTTAACCGACTCAAGTCATAATCTGCTAGGTAATATACCTACCTAGCTAGTTTAGAAAAAAAATTGAATGAAAAGGTGGAAACAAATTATCGACGCTTATGGACGCAGCCAAAGTAGAATTTGTTTCTACTATGAATGACGCGGCCGACAGCCGCGACTAATAATATAATATGTAAGCATACTCATAAGACATCCAGCGCACCAAATTGCAATCGGACGTCATCCGACAGCTTTATATTAGTCGGTTACGTCAGCGACTTACGTCCAATAGTTTGCACATCATCATATCAGTCGCACGACACCCATTGCTGTGTATAGGCCTCCCCCAAGGATCTCCACGACGATTGGTCCTGCTTGGCCCGCATCCAGTGGCTTCCCGCGACCTTTACCAGATCGTTGGTCCACCTTATCGGGGGCTTACCCACGCACGGAGCATCGTCTGGTGCGCGGTCGCCATTCAAGAACCTTTCCGCCCCAACGGCCATCGGTTCTTCTCGCTATGTGTCCAGCCCACTGCCACTTCAGCTGAGCAATCCTTCGAGCGATGTCGGTTACTTTAGTTCTCCTGCGGATCTCCTCATTTCTGAATCGATCACGCAGGGAAACGCCGAGCAATGGCTCACTCCATTGCACGCTGGGTGACCTTGAGCCTCCTTATGAAACCCATAGTTAGCGACCACGTTCCACTGCCGTAAGTCATCACTGGCAACACATACTGGTCATGGACTTTTGTCTTGAGACACTGAGGTAAACCGAAGCTGTGACTGTCAGCCGTGTCCATAAACCACGTCTAATAATTTGTTTCCAGCTTAAAGCATATGTTATGTTTCAGCCGGCTCTGGGCACGAATCCGATATCAGTGGTAGCGCCGGCTTCTCAAGGTGAATCCTTCTACTTGGACATGGCCACCACGGCTGTCGCTGTTGGTAAGGTGAGGATAGGTCAACTCAACAGTTCTCCTTAATTAAATATTTCAGTAGCATGTGTTACGGCATGATGTGGCGCTTTGGACGGTAGGAAGGCAGTAGTAGAATATTACAGAACTTTCTTGAGACAGATAACAGCGATTCTCCGCTTATCGGTGTATGGGGTGGGGGCTCTATCTTTTAATGTCCCCACTGCTGGGGCACATGCCTTCCTTATTTGTGGATTAGGAGGATAAGCCATAACCCTCCACGCGGGCCCAATGCGGATTGGTGGATGTTAACGACTGCAAATGCACCCGCGACCGACGGCTTAACGTGCTTTCCGAAGCACGGAGGAGCTCGAGAAAATAAAGTTTTGGTCACCCATCCCATGACCGACCCTTGCGAAAGTTGCTTAACCTCCGCAATCGCTGGGCCACGCGCTAAACCACTGCGCCATCGAGCTTTTCGACTCTATCTCGGCTCTATCTATGATGTTTTGACTTGTATCTATGCCTCTCCCACCAATGAATAAAATAACGAAACTAATAAAAAATCGTAAACATATTAAACTTTTAGAGTAGCTTGTATACCCATTGGTTTTATATATTGCATATTATTTGTTTTATGACCCTTCAAAGTTGGGTGGACAAGTCCATTTAAAAAGTATAAAATTTATTAAAATAAATGATACCTTTAATTAGTTCGTAAAATGTATAGCAAAGGAAATCAGGCAGAGTCCCATAGAAAAAAACCAAAGAATGTATAACGTTTCTGTTTTTTTCAAAATGTAGGCATGTAATTAGTAAGTCATAGAAAATATTCAGATTTTTACGAAGATTTATGTTTTAAGAGTTATTTACGTTTGAAAGTTTTATTTTTTGGTAACCCCGACACTAAATAGCAACACCAGTTTCATGACAACACGTTTCATTAGCTGCGTTAGTGATACAGATTAGCACCACAATGTACAAGTTGGAACTGATCAAACGGAAAATCTGTGCATATGTCGCACGTAACAAAACGCTTTTGACAGTTGAGTTGACTGATATCCGGCAGACTTTTTTTTAATGCGCAATCATTTGTGCCACAGAACAAATATACTCAGGGGAGACTTGTAAAATCGCTAACAAAGATGTCCGTTTCATTGATATGCTTTTCTTTTTTTCAATAATTAATTAACGCTAAATGAAGGAGTTAAAAAATAATGTTGCTATTGTTTTATGATTCTAGTAACATAAAGTGTTTATAGATAACAGAATTATGTTTATACACTTTTGGGTCTCATGTGCCTGATGTCCTTTGTCTAAGAAACCATTTTGATAAACACAATATTCAATATAGCTGCCGAACAAATTTCCTATGCGTTGCATACAAACTACTGAGGCGTGACGTCATAATTCAGTAGCCGTTAGTATGGAGCGTTTTTGGGCGAGTCCATTTGTGTGCAATTCACACTGTGATATCTCGAGCAGTTTTCAAGCTAGCGAAATAATTATTTTACCAATGTTTCTTTTTTGAGAGGTAATTTATGTAAGATAAAATAAGAAAAGTTGTCAACATCCCAATTGTATCACCCAATGGCCTCTAGGCCGCCGGTAACGATCAATTGCGAATGTCCATTTTTTCGTCAATGCCATTGTTGTAGGAATTGACAATCGCTTTAATTGCACGAGTAAAGGAGCAATTTTCGCATCAATGAGCGTGTTGGAGGGAGGCCCTTATTAAAGGGTCTCAGTTTCCACAAAAGTGACGCCCCACCATATTAGGATGCCAATTCATATCACTGTATACAAAATACAGTACCTACACTGTACTCAAAAATAGAAAACTTTTCCAGATTGAAATGCAACTCCGTAAGGGTGAGCCCATCCCCAGCGGATGGGCGCAGGGTCCAGATGGCCGCGAGACCACGGACTCCAAACTGGTGAGTTGCTGCTGCTGACTTATTTTTTATTCATACATTTTACATATTAATACAAGCTACCAAATTGTAACCTCCGTGCTTCGGAAGGTACGTCAAGCCGTTGGTCCCGGCTGCATTTGCAATCGTTAACACCCACCAATCCGCATTGGGCCCGCGTGGTGGGTTATGGCCCAATAACTATATGGCTCCTTATCCACCCATAAGGAAGGCCTGTGCCCCAGTAGTGGTGACAATAAAATGGCTGATGGTCACCAAACTGTGATATTCAGTTCATAGTCAATTCCTCAGTATTGTGTACTGACGTAAGACGGTCAGTTCCTTAACGGTGAGGATTCCCCGTCGTAGACTTGAATCACCTAGGGGAATAGGTGAATTAAATATACTGTCTGATTTGTATACTTAATTCATTTGTTATTTTTTCAATAGGTATTATTTTTTTGTATGAAACAGGTATTTTTTTCGTGTCTTCAAAGTTGGTCCCTTTTTTATGGTCCCTATCTACCATATTCGGCTTAAGAGTTTTTTTTTGTTATACACGTATATCGTTTCTACATTAATTGCTAGATTAGTTAAATTATTGACGAAACTTCTTACAGGCATTCAAAACTAGTTGCTTGATGCCACTTGGTGGAGGAGAAAAAACCTCGGGATACAAAGGATTTGGACTGGCAGCTATGGTGGAATTATTCTGTGGGATTTCATCTGGTACGAAATGTTCTTTATAAATTGGCAAGCGATCAGCGTAGCGTTTGTAAATATCGTTACTTATGGCTGTTACAGCTGATAAGTTTCTTGCGCCCGTTCTTCTTGTCAGCTAAAAAAGTCTGGAACGGGTGGTAGGAAAATATAGACGATTCAAAAGTACTTAATAATTAAGTTTATTTGAATAAAGCTTATTTGACTTTGACTTTGACTTTGATACAGTGGCGGTCACATAATTAATAGGAAACAACACAGTCGAGAGATTTGAAAAAAATCTATAGAAAATTAACAAAATCAAACGTTTCGTAGTCCCCTGTTTCCTCCGCCAAAATTAAATCGATTTAAATGTTTTTTTCATCAAAAAATAAAGAAAAGTTTTGGCTGTGTTCCTATGTTTTTTTTTTAATTTAATTTCGTCATACTTGATTGCTGGTAGTATAAATATGACAATTTTTACAAGTTTTTGAAGTTTTTTTTTAAGTAATAAAATAATTTATGAAAAAAAATAGGAACACAGCCAAATCCTTTCTTTAAATTTTAATGAAAAAAGTATTTTAATCGGTCTAGTTTTGGAGGAGGAAACAGGGGATTACGAAATGTTGATTTTGTCAACTTTCTATGAGATTTTTTTAATTCTCTCAACCATGGTGTTTCCTCTTAATAACACCAGCTGATTTTCATACAAACGGGGTGACTTTGAAGCCTTGGTTCTCCGCCAAGGATTGACCTATGATATCTGATAATGATAACTATCTGATGATGGCTATCACACCCAACTGATCCGATCAGCATTTTAAGAGATATAAGGATATGTTAAAAAAACGCAAAACCTGAAGAATCTGAAAACTCTGATTCATACATCTCTAAGAATGCTGATCCTGGGTGCGATTACGTAAGTTAATCGTATTCATTTGACAGTTCATATCGTATTTCATTGGCTGCAATTTGTATGGGATGACATATATTATGATACAATATGAACTGTCAAATGAATAGGATTGACTTTACGCAATCACCTAGCGGATCAGTTGGGTGTGTAAGCGATCTGAATCTCCTCCATTCAGTCCCTGGATGGCCATCATCAGATCACAGCTAGGTCTATCCTTGGAAGAGAACCAAGGCTCCAAAATCACCTCGTTTGCACGAAAATCAACTGGTGTTTTTAATTATGTAACCGCCACTGTATGTTTCTATTGTTGCATAAAAATTAAATTTTACCCTCTTTATCACATAAAAAATTCGGGTTGCACTCCGGGAGTGCCGGCAGAAGTGAAAACTTGAATATAAACGTTGTGCATTTTTAATATTTTGAAATTAGCGGCAAAGGATTAGAATTATTTCTTTCCTATTACTATACAGTTACACAATTCAATCAGTTTGTAATTAGAGAAAAATTCGAAAGATTTCGCGCCAGTGGCCTTTTTAATTTCTACATGCACGCATTCTACGATTTAAACTTATAGTCACAGAGTATAAATAAGTCTATGATTTCACCGAAGAGATCGCTGCTATTAGTTCCATTTTCAAAATTAGCGCGTTGCTGTTGACACACGTGTTTTCGTCCTGAAATGACGCGCCGCCATTTTCACCGCGCCCCGTAGAAATAGAGGGGGATACTTCCGCCGCCAGCTGTCTACTCTCCATCCGTCCCATCCGTCTTACGAATTTTCGATCAGGGTCACATCACATGATTCTTACTGACGCGAGTTTAGCATTTTTTTTCCCCATCACAAAAAAGTGTACAACGCCGCTAAAGAAGTTTTCACTTAAAAAAATATGTAGGTAGGTACCTAAGTATTTGATTTCTTTCCTCAGGGTCCAAGTACGGCCACCACGTCCGGTCTTGGTCACATACCGGGGAAGGCGGCCCCGCTAACTTGGGGCACTGTTTCGTAGCGGTGGACCCTGAATGCTTCGCCCCTGGCTTCGGCGACCGACTTGCCGAGAGTATACAGCACTGGAGGCAGCTGGAACCGGTACCTAATTAAATTAAAACTTTAAAATTGGTGACTGGTGCATGATTCCGAAAGCACACCCCTGACTAGGGTTGCCAACCCTACTATATAATATAGTATCCTACTATATTGAAGGCTCGCTTACTACATTTTTTGAAAAAATATATAGTAGGCAAAACTACTATATTTTTTCAAGTGAAAAAATTAAACAAAAGCAACAAAAAATATTACTTAAATGCACATAATTATGTAATAACATAATATTTTTTGTGATTCAACACTTGTCTTTATGGTTGTTAAATAAATTATGAAAATGTTAGTACTTAAGTTAAGTATGAAAAATGCAACTTCTTTAAAATCCTCCATACAAAACTTCAACCTACTATGTTTTTTGGACTTTTTCGCCATCTACTATATTTTTACACTAAAAATCTTGAAACTACTATATTTGATCCAAAAAAAGTTGGCAACCCTACCCCTGACATTCCATACAATCACGCTATCATACATAAACAGACGACGTTTTTGTACACGTACGTAACTGTGTGTGTAAATCTAGGGCTACCGTACCGTGCAGTTCGTACTGTAAAGCTACGGCTCCACCTGCGTTAACGTTAACGTTAATGATAATGTTCAACTACGCGTTAACTAAGGCATTATATAAGGTCCTCCCTAAATAGTGCATACAATTTTAAGGGGTCAATGTACTCATGTAGTTTTTTCGCGATTTCAATGTTGGTAACGTTTACTATGGTACCAACCTTGAAATCGCGAAAAAAAGTCAGCTGTTTCATAGAAAATTTAAAATCGAAAAGATCAAAATGTATGGAACAGCTGATTTTTTTTTCGCGATTTCAACGTTGTTACCTACCTACCATAGTAAAAGTTGTTTGTATGCATGAGTACATTGACCCCTTAAAATTTTGTGCACTATTTAAGAAGGACCTTATATATAATTAGGTACTGTCGTTTGTAAATTAACACGTTAAAGACTTGGCCACATCTGCGTAACGCCTAGATTCATTTACGCAGATGTGGCCAGCTATGCAGGGTATGTGTTACAATGCCGAAGTAGAAAAGACCGAATTTTACAATACCTATGGACGAAATCCCGAAAATTAAAAGGCCGAATGGTTGTTTGGCCGTACGTTTAAAATCACGAAAGGACATTTTACCTAAAATACTAAATCCCGAAGCTTAAAATACCGAAGGTTAATATACCTAAGTTCTATACCCCGAACTACTTAATACCGAATTGGCTGTGAAATGCTTTATAGTAAATTTAGCTGCCGAAAATTAGTTTAAACTGGGACTTAGAAACCGTAAACCGAACCAAAACGACACGAAATAGGTGCGAGGAGAGTAGCGACGAGCATGTTAGGTTTACATGAACCCAGCGCGCGAGCCGAGCGAGCGAAGCGAGCGTGCCGCGGCAGCGGCCGGCGAGGCGCCAGAAAAAAAAACTATTTCAAACTCGATTGGTGGATTTTGTCAAAATAATGACCATTTTACAAGCATTTTTGAGTAAAACAAATTAACCGCAACGCCTACCTTCATAAATGTATGTGTAGGTGAAGTAAGTTTCGACATTTTAACTGTCGGGATTTCGACCTTTCGGGATTTTGACCTTTCGGGATTTCGAACTTTCGGTCATTTAATAATCGATCTTTCAAGTTTCGGTCTATCGGATATCGATATTTAGAATGTTCGGTATTTTGACTTCGTAGAGACTGAGGCGAGCGAATCGCGCGCGTCGCTCATTTTGACAGATTTTGATCACGTAACTCAAAGCAATAGCCATAGCCATAGCCATTGCCATAGCAATTTCTTTGACAATGGCTATGGCTATGGCTATCGCTTTGAGTTACGTGATCGCACTCGCGAATTTCGCGCGGAATTCGCCTCAGTCTGTACGAAGCTTTATGCTTACTGCACGTAGTACCTACTTATAGCAATTCTGTGCCGATATACTGCCGATAGTTATATTCTTTTTGTGGCGCAACAAGAATCTTTTCATGATACATACATACGTTACTGTATGAATTAATTTGCGTGCTGCTAATAAAACAGCATATTACCTACCCCAAGTGTGTTAACATAGAGCATTTCATTCATAGCTTTGGCTTCAACTGCTTTTATGCAGTTACGGCTACAGCAGAGCAATAATCAAAGATACCGCTGATTTTTCTTATTCTTCAAATGAAGTACCTACCTAAAAGTGTGTATGTTTGTTTCCAGACCGAGCCTGATTTGCCAGTATTAGCTCCTGGCGATAAAGAAAAAAAAGCAGCCAAAGAGACTATTGAACGTGGGACTGTATCCTATGTGAAACAACAGATTGAATCTAGCGCAGCCCTAGCGAAAAAACTAAATGTAAAACCTATGGATGTCATAGAATAAATGTATTTGAATCAAATGAATGAATGACTGATCGTGCATACATAAGTAAAGAAGAATGTGGATTGAGTTTTAGTTTAAGTGCATTAAAGTTAATTTTATTATCTATTGTTTTCATTTCGTTTAAGCATATCTCAATATGTTTCAGTTAATAATTATTGTCATTGTTAACAATGATATAAAAAATATATATATCATTGATTGTTAATGAAACTAATGCGATAAGTAATGTATTTATTATAAATGCAGGTTTCGAGTAAGTTGTGTTCCCAAATTGTATAGTTTCTGCTGCATCTTTCAATAATTGAAAAAAGATATTTTATTTTATTGAGGGCTTTTCAAAATGACAAAAAGCTCTAGGCTCGATAGATGGCGTTGATAAAAATGTGTGTCAATGTGATTTTTTTACTAAGCTTCGAAGAGTAGGTATAGTTCGTATCACGAAAGATGACCACAAATGGCGCCCATCTTCGCATCATAACTCCTGAAGAAAAGACTAATGAGACTAAATAATATTTCATATATTAAAATTCAAAATTTAAAAAAAAAACAAATATAATTTATTCAGTCTAGGCTGTTACAAGCACTTGTGAATGTCATAGAAGCTACGCCATTGGTTCGCAAACCCTAAGCGGGAGACCTTGTAACGAGAATAACCGGCAAGAAACACGTCAAGGGCTGCTTTTTTCTCCCTGTACATTTCATACAGAGTCGTCAACATTGAAAAATGAGCTCCACGTTTAAAGTGAGGTCATTTTCCATCACAATAATTATCAATAGTTTGCACACAATGGGTAGGTAGGTTAAAATTAAATAACTACTACATATGGCCGAATATTCAAACGCTAATTAACTTTGAGGGGCTCTCAAACGTCGTCCTGTCGCATTAAATGTCAAAGATATGACAAAGACAGCACGCTGTTTGAGAGCCGCTCAAAGTTAAGTAGCGTTTGAATATTCGGCCAGATAAGTAAATGTGAGAGTAAATAACTTTTAACTAGTTGAGAAATCACTCTGTTTGCTACTCGAACCAAAAAACACTTGATGCAAGACATAAAAAGTAAAAACGCAATTCTTACAATTCAATATGCGTTAAGATAGGTACTCAGAAGCAGACCCATTCCCACTGGCAGCACTCGTTCACGAGCATGACGCATGGACCAGCCATCGCTTCGCTCAACCATATTTGAGGGAACGTAACGACCCGCCCCACACGACACCACCGCAGAAATGATTAAAGAGAGCATGACATACTTAGGCTACCCATCCTAAGGCACTGAATTGAAAACTAATATCCAAAAGCTTTTCATAGGCCTTTACTTACAAAACTATAGACGAAAAAATACGAAAAAATATTACGAAAGCAAAATAATCATTTGAGTCATTAGCAATAAAAAAGTGAGAAATCAAAACAAGGATTAGTTATTAATTTTATGTTTTGAGTAAGAAGTGCCATACAGATTGATAATATTAAACAAGAAGAAAAAATATATATGCGACGCCCTTAGAACAAGCAGACAGAAGCAGACCCCTATATAAAATAAAATATATATATCTATACGAATATGAAATATTATTTTGTACTAAGTCTTTTCTTCATGAGTTATGATGCGAAGATGGGCGCCATTTGTGGTCATCTTTCGTGATTCAAACTGTACGCAGGTAGGCAGACAGATGTAATCCTAAAATGTTTCTCTTTGGGCAGATGTCAGCCAGTGAGCGCTTACTTGCCTCTTTCATCAGACCGTTTACTTTTAACCATAAAGCTAATATACCTACAGTACGAGGCATATAACTTTAAATCGGGTGGGGATTGCGCGAAACGCGTATTTTGGGTAGGCGTAGCGGTGAGGGGCGCGGGCGGCGGGAGAGGGGCGCGCGCTATTGGTCGCTCACAAGAGCACATGCGCGAACTTATCCCCACTCCGTCGAAAAAATTTCAAGATACGTGCCTAGTACTGGGGCCGTACCGGCTAACGAATCGATTATCGAAAAGTCTGCTGGGTTTCAACTAACAAAACAAACAAAATGCAACTGAAATTAAGGCTAGAGCCACAAAATGTGATGTTAAAAATAACTTTCAAACGTTTTCGTAATTATTGTATAAATTTAATTAAAAAGTTAAAGCGCCGATATAATAAGAAGAGAATTGATGAATCAACTTCAAATTCAAAAAAACTTTGGTCTACAATTAACGATATAACTAAATTTAAAACTCCTAAATCACCTAGTAATAACCTAATTGTTCAATCAGCTCACCCAATAGACGTAATTAATCGTGTTAATCTATTTTTTGTGAGTATTGGTAAAACCTTAGCAGATGAAATTACCGTTAATTTTTCCCAACAGTATCGCTTGTTAGTCAATACTAATCCACTAGTATCCTCATTTGTTCTACTTGACACAGATCCCCAGGAAGTTGATGACATTCTTATGGGTCTCGACTCAGCCTGTGCTTCCGGATGGGATGAAATATCTGTCAAATTGCTGAAAAGCTGCAGAGATTTTATAGTACCGATTATTACCAAACTAGCTAACCTATGTTTTCATACTGGCGTTTTTCCAAAAGCTCTTAAGCGTTCAATTATAACACCTGTTTTTAAATCCGGAGATAAAACGGACATGAATAACTATCGGCCTATCTCCGTTATAAGTAGTATTGCTAAAATAATAGAGAAGCTGCTAAATAAAAGACTGCTATCTTATCTTAAGGAACACAATATTTTGTCTAGTTCACAGTACGGTTTTCGAAAAGGATTATCAACGCAAGATGCAGTTAAAAGCTTAATAACACTGATTGTAGAGAAGGTTGATAAAGGTAGCAAATGTCTCGCTGTTTTCTTAGACCTGAAAAAAGCCTTCGATACCGTTTCGGTACATATTCTGGTTCAGAGGCTTGAAGAAATTGGTATAAGGGGTACTGCTCTTTCTTTGTTTGAGAATTATCTCACAGAAAGAAATCAATTGGTTAAAATTGACTCTTTCAAGAGCAACGAAGAGAGTGTGACGTATGGAGTACCACAGGGTAGCGTCCTTGGCCCGACGCTTTTCTTAGTTTACATAAACGAATTGTGTAAACTGGGAAACGTTGGCGGGCAGGTTTTCTGCTACGCTGATGATACTGCTCTGGTATTTTCTGACAGCTCTTGGGAAACTGTAAAAACCAGGGCTGAATCAGGTTTGGCTAAGGTATTTAACTGGCTCAACAACAATCTTCTAACCCTTAATCTAAATAAAACAAATTATATTTAACACACTATATTTAATTAAATTATATTTACTGAGGAATAACGGGACTCGGGAGCAATGAGACGACGTCTTCACGGTAATCCAAATGTATCAGTTCTGAAGCGAGCACACACACATCAAACGGGCCATACAAAAGTTTTACATATACCCCCAAATAGCACATACATTACACCTCCCAGGTTATTTTGACAATACTACATAACTAATAACAACTTAAACTTACAATAGAAAAACGTACAGAGATTGTTTCTTAACTTAATAGGACCTCTCCACCATCCATTGACAATCCTACAAAGTACATGATTATGACACTTCAAAATTAACTACCGGTTTTCTGATCCTTTGGGAATATCTGTGTCCGGGCTGAGTCGATGGAAGATCAAATGGAATCTGAGGTTGTTCACCACAATCCGTTTTATCAGATTGAGTTTCATCAGTTGACTGTGTTCCAGGTAGGTTAACACATTCCAATTGATCTTTTTCCGCAACGATAACATCCTCATCCGACCTCTTTTCCGTACCGCAGGTAACATCAGAAAGTGTGGATCTTCGTCTAATTTGATCTACATGTCTTTTTAGAAGTTGACCGTCATCCCTTACCACTGACAACCTTCGCGCATCGTTACCTTCCCTTCCTTGCTCAGTGATAGTACCCTTGACCCACTTATCATTACCCGTATACTCTCGCACCCATACTGTATCGCCCTCTTTAAATTCCCGCCTGACACCCCCAGCGTATTCAGTCTGGCGCTGCTGGGCCGCGCCGACTCTGTCCCGCACGCCGCGCCCCGGCCGCAGCAGGTCCAGCCGACTCCGTAGCTGACGACGTTGCAATAGTATAGCTGGCGTCTCACCCGTACTAGCGTGTAATGTATTACGATATGCTAACAAAAACGATTGTAAAGCTGCGTCTACATCTATATGGTCCTTAAATGCCTTTTTTATTGCGCGTTTACAAATTTTCACCGCATTCTCGGCGGCACCATTCGACGACGGATGATAGGTTGGAGAAAAGCTTTGGCGAATACCGTTACTAATTAAAAAGTTGCGAAACTCGACACTCGTAAGCCCTTGATCTGAGACTAACTCCTCCGGTAAACCGAATCTTGCAAATGTTCTGCGTAATACTTTGATAACGTTAGTCGCGTTGGTTCGCTTCATTTCAAAAATCTCTAGCCATTTAGATGTCGAGTCAATTAAAACTAAGAATGTTAGATTTTTATAGGGACCGAGAAAATCAATATGCAACCTCGTCCATGGTCTAGAATGGTAACGCCAAGGCTCGGGCGGCGCCCGAGGAGGCGCGTCGGCTACCGCCGCACACGTTTCACAATTGTTACAAAGTTGTTCTATAGCTTTATCTATGTTAGGCCACCACACATAGCTATGGGCGAGGCCCTTCATTTTGACTATGCCCATGTGACCACTATGTAACTGTACTAAAATGTCTTTTTCCAACGCACTAGGTACCACTATGCGATAACCCCACATGACGCAACCGCCTTCTATGTATATTTCATGTCGTCTCACAAAATAAGGCTGCAATTGCTCATCTTTGCATTCCTGGGGCCACCCTGACTGTGCGTACAACATTATTCTACTAAGTATTACATCAGCTGCCGTCGCTTTTCTAATCTCACTGCTCGTAATCGGCAAAAATTTTTCTACAAAATTCAAATAACTACTTTCTTTACTGTTTTCGCGTTCAGTTACTGTTTGTGGCAATCGCGACAAACCGTCAGCACAGTTTTTACTCGATGACACATACTCGATATCATAGTTGTAGCCGGATAACAGAATCGCCCATCGCTGTAAGCGTGACGCGGCCATAAGTGGTATACCCACCTTATTACCAAATATGTACGTTAGCGGTTTATGATCCGTTTTAAGTATGAATTTGCGACCATATAGATATTGATGAAATTTACGCACCCCGTACACAATGGCAAGCGCTTCCCTATCTATTTGTGCGTAATCCTTTTCTGCGCGGGTGAGAGTGCGCGAAGCGAACGCCACTGGGCGCTCGCCCTCGCACGTTAGGTGTGATATCACCGCCCCCAGCCCCACGCCACTCGCGTCTGTCGTTAGCACTAACGGCAACTCACTCGAGTAATGTGTTAATACTTCGCTGCTAGCTAGTAATTCCTTTACTTTAGAAAAAGCCTGCGCGCAAACTGAATCGAAATTGAACTTTACCCCCACTCTTAACAGCCTGTATAACGGAGATAAAATTGTACTAAGATTTTTTATGAATTTACCGTAGTACATGACCATGCCAATAAATGCTTTCAATTCCGAAACTGTCGTAGGGGCTGGCGTTTTTATGATTGCTTGAACTTTCTCGGGACATGTGTGGACCCCGTCCTTACTTATAATGTGTCCTAGATATTTCACAGAATCGGCAAAAAAAACACATTTTTCCTTCTTTACTTTTAACCCAAATTTTTGTAAACGTTCAAATACTTTATGTAAATTATCAATATGATTTTCCTTAGAAATCCCCGTTATAATAATGTCATCTAAGAAAACCCCCACATGAGGCAAATCTGCAAAAAGCTGCTCGAGTCTTCTTTGAAAAATGCCGGGACTGGACGACAGACCAAATACCAACCTATTATACATAAACAACCCTTTATGAGTATTTATAACGGTATACTTCTTCGTGTCATCGAGTTCGAACTGTGCGTACGCTTGCGATAAGTCTATTTTGCTAAAATGTATTCCGCCTTTTAAGCGAACTAACAAATCTTCCATCCTAGGCAAGGGATATCGATCAACTTCTATCACTTTGTTTAATGTTAATTTATAATCGGCATAAATTCTAACATTACCGTCCTTCTTCATGACTGGTACTATCGGCGTCGCCCAGTCAGAGCGCTCCACCGGTGTGAGGATGCCATCGCGCACCATGTCAGCGAGCGCGTTCTCCACGGGCTCGCGCAGCGCGTACGCCAGGGGGCGCGCGCGCATAAACACCGGCCGCGCGCCTTCACGCACCGTGATGCTCACGGTGCCGCCCGTAAATCGACCCAGCCCGTCCGCAAACACCTCACAATATATAGAACTGAAAAGTGATACATCGAATTGATTAATGTTCTGTACCGGCAACAAACTATTTTCGAATGGTGGCAATTGACAACATTTCATTTTGAGAAAGTACTAAAATTAGAAAACCATTTCGAGATTTTAGTGTTCTAGGCTCATATATTTTTTTTCAGAATTTTTAGATCAGTATTTTGTACGTAAATAAAAAAAATCTGAAATCTAGTCCATATAGGGAGTTTGAGTTGAGTCTCTTTGCCTTCTATTTAAAAAAAAAACAGTGGTGCCAGCTTAGGGTAATTTACCCTAGATTTAGGGTTAAAAATATCCGGCACTAAGAGACGACACATAGCCCTTTCGAGTAATTTTAAATCCCGAAATTGAAATTACAGCATACCCAATTACCCGATTAGTATAATTAAATACAAGAAAAATATTTCGTTCCACTACCTATTTCTTTCTTTATAAATCAACAAACAATTCTTCCATGTACATGTAAGGTGGGGCGGAGAGTGTCCTTTCTGTACGGTAGTACTTATTAATTATTATTTATTTATATTATATCTATTCTGTGATCTAGGGTAAATTAAGACCCAGCCTAGGGTAGTGTGAAAATCTGATCTGGCAACACTGAAAAAATCAATTGTCATAAATGTCATAATAATGACTGAATGTCTTTCGAGTGTATTTCTATTTTCAGTAAAATTTAGATATTTTTAAAGTATTCTTGTAAGAAAATCAAAAGAAAGTCGTAGCATCGTTTGTGATACTTAAGCGTTACCTGTGACATTATGTTTTGTGTGATTGAGGGCTGTAAATCACATACAGGAACATAAGAAAATAATCAATAGATATTATCATTTAATCGGTGAGTTCATATTGTTTTCATTTTTTTATGTTATGTAAATAGCCTGAAACTACTATAATATACTAATAATTTGTGCAAATAGTCGTTTGTGTCCAGTTATTTGTCGATTTTTGCAAATATCAGATCTGTTTATTGAGGTGTGTTTTTCGCATAGTGATGTGCATTTTTCTATATCGATATGTTTTATTGTACTTTCTTCGGTACTTTATATTTGATGGTAACAAAAAGTAGAAAACCATCACATGGCTTGGCTAGCCTGGCACATCTTTCTTAATAAATGATAATCAAGTTATTTAATTCAATTTAACTCAAATCAGTTATAACTTAATTTTCTGTATGTAGATACTTATTACTACAAGCTCAACTTCTTTATTTTAGGAGCCGATATCCAACATACCACAAAAATGTAATGAGCCTGCGTGATGTCGACGACATGAAGCAATGGTTACTAGTTTGCAGCAACAACTAAAAAGATATAAAAAAGTCTTCAAATAATAAACACTGTCATTTTTATTACCTGTTCTTTTATTTCCTTGTCTTGTCTGCATTCGAGAAAGTTCTTAGGGATACCAGCCCTACTTCTCAAATGGCCAACTTTCTATTCGTTTGAACGCTACGCTTACTTTTAAAGCTTAAATATGAGCAATAGATGATTAAATCACATGTCGCAAACTTATGTAAATCACAAACTTCGATGTATTGTATGGAACTGTCAAGCTTACGGCACGTAATTTTATAGTTTACTGCTTATTTTAAAGTTTTAATAGTAAGCGTAGCGTTCAAACGAATAGAATGTTGGCCATTTGACTAGGGGGGCAGTTACCAGAGGTCGTACTCTGAGCTCTTATAGCAAACTCAAAGTGATGTTGTTTTGTTATAGAGACAGAGCTATACATTGCGTATAGCGCACTTTTCAATCACAACATCGCTTCGATATTACTTTTGAAAGTCTTTGTATGGGGGCTTTTAGTTGAAACTGTTTTTAGAAAGCGACATTGAAAGAAAAATGACCCACCTCTTCTTAGAAAATTACTCATACCCCTTAAAAGGTACTACGATAATTTACATAGTTGTTATTGGGGTTACTATAGTTGTTATTATGTTTCTTATTTATTATGAAACATGAAACCAAAATACCATTATTATCGATATAAAATACTAGCGTGCCTACATCTCTATAGGCATCAAAGACAGTTTTTTTTTAATCGACGTTTTAAGAGGCAAGGCAAAGGCATCGCTTATATTTTACCTATATCTTGTACTTACGTCCTTTTAGAATAAACCGTTTTTTATTAATTAATATCTCAGTAATGTATGAAAATAAATGGAAAAGAAAAAATACGTGTTGCCTAAAAAACGATAAATTTTCATCATATCCATAAAAACATGAACCTAAAAATTTTGAAATGTTGTCAATTGAATGTTTAGAGACGCCATCCACTGTCTGCCTAATAATATAGTTTTGCCATTCTCTATGACATAAAGATCCAACCGATCAGATTTACTATTATATTTTACAATTGGACGAATTAATCCTAACGGTTTTATCGTTTCCCCTGTATAATATCTTAAAATTATATTACAAGGTTCTAGAGGTAAATCTTTTAACAAATTCTGATAACATTCTCGGCTTATGCAAGAAATAGCACTACCTGTATCACACTCCATATCAATGTTTTTTCCTTCAATGTTCATCGTGATATATATAGGCTTGCACTGTGATAACGATAATTGTGAAAGTTCAATAGTAATTACCTCCTCATCACTGGTAACATCTACGTTGTCTTCGTCTCCCACCTGAGTGTCCGTCGCCACACTATGCTGATTCGTCATGTTCGGACACATGCGCCGTAGATGCCCTCGCTGATTGCATACACGACATACGTAACGCAGGAACTTGCATCCAGCCGAATCATGTTCAGCCCCGCACACCGTACACTGCCGCTGCTCCCGCCGGGCCCGCTCAGCTGGTGGCGCGGGCGCATGCTGAGCGCGCGCACCCCGCTGCCCGCGAATGCCGCCGCCGCTCGAGCCGCCACGATATGCCCCCGCCATCGTTGATCGCTCCGCCCCCGCTCCCATAGGTCGCCGATCCACTCTCAATGCCTGACATTCGACTGATGCACTCGATGTCCTTCTTTGACCTTCGACCACCGCTGCATCCTTCTCTGCTGCTTCCATGCTGATGGCTAATCGATAGGCTTTTCCAAAATCCAGCTCATTTTCCGAAAATAACCTCTGGCGAATAACTTCACTGCGTATTCCGCACACCAGTTGGTCTCTCAGGTTCTCTTCGAGTCCTGCTTGAAATTCGCACGTCTTTGACATTTTTTTCAAAATAGCTATAAATTCCGAAATGCTCTCATCGGCCATTTGCTTTCTATTCCTAAATTTATATCTTTCTGCCAGTATGCTTGGTTTTGGTTGAAGGTATTTTGTCATTACCTCACATAATTCGCCGAACTTTTTATCCTTCGGTTTAATCGGCGTGCACAAATTCACTAACAGCTCATAACTTTCTGCGCCCATAACTGTTATAAGCGTTGGGACTTGGATATCGGCCGCTATTTTGTTCACTAAAAAATATTGTTCCAACCTTTCCACATACAGTTGCCAATCGTCTTTATGCAAGTCAAATTCGGTTATTTTTCCAATTGACATTGTAAATACACTTTAACACACGCGTAGGTTACAATTACTAATTATTTTTAATAATTATTAATTATCACTATCTCGCCGTCACTGAGGAATAACGGGACTCGGGAGCAATGAGACGACGTCTTCACGGTAATCCAAATGTATCAGTTCTGAAGCGAGCACACACACATCAAACGGGCCATACAAAAGTTTTACATATACCCCCAAATAGCACATACATTACAGTTTCACCCCCCGCCAACAGACCCAACCATCTGAGGATTTCCATTTATATATACACGGGTGTAAAGATTTCCTAACTAATACAAATTGTGACTGCTCTTGTGTTCAGAAGGTGACAAATACTAAGTATCTGGGGATAATAATAGATCAGCGACTGTCATGGCACTTACAGATTGATCTGGTTATTGAAAGAATCCGCAAGCTTAAATGGATCTTCAAATCGCTGCGTTTCGTCATGAATAAAGAACTCCTAAACAGGATATACATATCCTTGGTACAACCAGTATTGACATATTGCATTCCGCTGTGGGGAGGTGCCACTAAATGTAAATTACTTGAACTTGAACGAGTTCAAAGATCACTCATAAAAATTATGTATTTTAAACCATATCGTTACCCTACCGGAGATCTGTATAGGCTCTGTGATCTGTTATCTGTAAGAAAACTGTATCTTCTGAACATAGCGCTTCTATTACATAAAACTTTACCCTTTGATCCTACTAGACTAGCCAGAAGAAGAAATGACATTGTAGCTAATCCACTTCCAACTCGCACAGCGTTTGCCAGACGTCAATATCCTAGTCAAAGATTCACATCTATAACACTATAAATCGTAGAATGGAAGACAATATTTATCCAATGTTGACATACAAATGCAAAAAACTTTTGACGGAGTGGCTAAAGACCCTTGAGTATGAAGAAACTGAAATAATTTTGGAAAGAATAAGTTAAAAAATACCATTCATAATTAAATTGAAGTCATATAATGCCGTTTTAATTATGCATATAAATAATCAAATAATACTTAGATACTATACACACATTCACACACACACACACACACACACACACTCACACATTACTTTGTTTGTAGTCTAAGTTTTCCCACCTTGTAATCAGGCACTAAGGTTACGAGGAGACACCCCCAACACAAGTATTCCATTACTTTCTGGGGCGGTCTCACCTCAAACTAAATTTTGTATTTTGGGAAATAAAAACTATTTTTTTTTTTTTTTTTTTTTTCAACTTAAAACAGAAAAATCAAAGTAAGGAATTTCGTCTTGCACTTTCTGTTGACGTAATTTGGAAGATAACGATGTTCGTGTGATACAATGAATTGGGGTTCGCCAATTTGGCCCAATTGGGGCTCGATTTATCTGTTTAAATTTGAAACCCAGCAGACTTTTCGATAATCGATTCATTAGCCGGTACGGCCCCAGTACCTGACGGAATAGAGGCACAAACATGAGCTGTCAAACGAATTCGAAATTCTCAGCGTAAAGATCAGTCTCAGAAAAAGGAAACCTATGGAAGTGACACAAACTGCAATAACAAAGGATTCGTGAAATCAGGCGCGTGTCGTGTCCGCCATATTGTGTGTCAGGTCCATATTATTCCTTCGTCATTGAGATAAGTGCAGACGAATTGTCAAACAGTTGCGAAAAAGAGTACTGTTACGTCATATCACGCATCTCTTTTTATCACACTTTGTTGCTGATTGGCGCCATCTCGCTTACTCAGCCCTCTATTCCGGTAGGTATATTAACTTTATGCTTTTAGCCCACTTGTTCCTGCATTAACTTTTATTGCACAATCGATTTGAAATTTCGTATACCTAACATAATGGTGAAAAATGAATAAAAAATAATTTAAAAAAAAATCATATTATAAAAAGCCGGAAAATGCCGTGTCGTAAACGACACACTAGGAAAATCTACTACTATTATCATTTCTATGTTGATTTGAGTAGGCTTCGTAATAAATAAAAAAAGAGATAATAATAATTCGAATATTGGACGCAAACGCAAAAACCATGTTAAGCAAGCAATAACTTCCACCACAACAGATGGTAAAATACGCAAGAAATCTATGCACCACCCGCAAACAAATTCACATCCAAATACCTGCAGACATACAGACTGTAACACACCTTGCCCTCATACCAACTACTCTACACGTATTTTGCCCCTAAACGGTGCATCATCAGCTAGTGGGAGATCGTGGGGATTGATTTGTATGGGGACCTTACATTTTTACATGACTGCCCAAAAGCACAGAATAAATAATAGTACAAGTACAGAAGCAGCACGCCGCAAAGTCATTTAAATAAATAGCGACTTTTGCACCGACACAATAAAGTGCAATTCAGGTCGCGCAGCGCTAATGGCCCACAGTTATATTTACCTAGTAGTTGCCTCTTTTTCTATCGCGTGCTCTTACCCTTTCTGACGACGCAACGTTAGTTGACTTCTTTTAAATGAACAGCGTTGCAAATATATCATGATGTGAAAAACGACAATTGTTTATTGGTTTTTTGTTTTAGACATCCGTACACGGCACACTAATGTCGATTCGACATTGTTACTATTATAAAAAGAGAATACCTACGCAGGCAGTAAGATGCCGCGCGACCACACAGGCCCAATTTGGCAGCCCTCTGCTCACTTGTGCCTCCGTAGGCACGGCTAGCGGTAGGTGCTTATCGCGCGACCTTGAGCGAGTGAAGGAGGCCTGCCAAAAGGAAAAAGAGTGTATATGTGTTCAGGGTTCATGTATGTTTGTGGGTATGTGAGTTTCTTTATTCCACCATAACTTCTAAATGGCTTAACGGATTTGGATGTATGGGGTATCGTTAGAATCCTTACATTGTTTCGAGTGACACTGGCTATAATTTTTTGAGAAATGTCAATATGGCGAATGTACAGCGGCGCCACTTTTAAGTGTGAAAAAAAAATTCTTTCTTCTGTTATTACAATATGGGCATTAAATGAAAGGCCCTAATGAGTACATTTAAAAATTATATAATTTGCCAATAAAATATGTAAAATAAAAACAATAAATTTAAAAAAATATTAAAAACACGACTGCCCTGCCAAAACGAACTAAAAAAAAAACCGGCCAAGTGCGTGTCGGGCCACGCGCCATAGGGTTCCGTAGTTACCTTATACCATACCATATTTAATACCACCTATCATTTTTCGTCTGCAAAAATAACTTTGTTTTTCACAGTGTTGGTATGAATGACAAAGTTATATTTGCGGTTTTGGAAAATGTGCTATATCTCGAAAACTAATTACTATATCTCGTTCAAACCAATTTTGGTTGAAAGTGTTTATTAAGATCTACAGCATATATTTTTTTTAGATTTTTCACTCTCTTATTTCAAAAGTTAAAGGGGGGGGGACACACATTTTACCACTTTGGCGGTGAATATCTTTCAAACGGTCAACTTTGAGAAAAAGTTGTCTTAGAAACCTCAATGTCATTTTTAAAGACCTATCTATAAACACCCAACACGTGTTGGTTTGAAGAAAAAATTTTTTTTCAGTTTCAGTTCCATGTATGGGGAGCCCCCCCTTAATCTTTTATTTTTCTTATTTTTGTATTAAATTCGTTAAGCGGTTAATAGAATACATCTATCTACCAAGTTTCAACTGTGTAGTCTTAATACTTTCGGAATAAAGTGGCTGTGACATACGGACAGACAGACAGACAGGCAGACAGACAGACAGACAGACATGACGAATCTCCGGGTTCCGTTTTTTGCCATTTTGGCTACGGAACCCTAAAAAGTTAAAAAAGTGCAATGACACTTGTTTTTTTAACTTTTTAGTGTGTTTTGGCAGGCCAGTCGTGTTTTTAATATTTTTTTTAATTTATTATTGGGACAAAGCAAACCGCTTGGAACAGGTGTTCCTGCGGGTGAACTGAACCGAGTTAGCCCGGTTGCCACGCGGTTCCCCCCAGCAGGTGGGCAGGGGAGGGGGGAGAACAGTGCGCCCGGCGGGCCTCACTCATCTGCATACATGTAGCAACTGTATCAAGTGTGGTGTCTTTTTCTTATAATTCGAGGACGAGAAATTCATTTTTGGAACTAAATTTTTACTCACCCATACAAAAAAAATCGCGAAATTCAAAAATATTTTTTTTCTCTACTATTATTTTTTCGAAAACCCTCTACAGAATTAAAACTATGAAAATTTGCCCCATAAAAAAAATACTAATGCTGAATAGCCCAATTATTCGACTATACACCGTAAATTTTTAAGTATATCTAAAAATTAAATGGGGATTTCAGACCACGTAAATGAACAACTTTTACTATGGGGCCAACCACGAAATCGCGGAAAAAATAAGCTGTTCCATAGAAAACTACAACATCGACTCGACTATAATGTATGGAACAGCTGATTTTTTTTTCGCGATTTCGTGGTTGGCCCCATAGTAAAAGTTGTTCAGTTACTTAAAAACTAACCATGTAATGTAAATAATAATAAAGTTGTAAAAGGATAAATGGTAGAGAAATTTTCGAAGTGCGACTATTTTTTTAATACAGTTACTAGACAAAAATGTTTAACAAATGTATTATTCTATATAGTAAATTAACTGGGCTATTCACTTATATTTCTTTTTCTGGGGCAAATTTTCATAGTTTAATTTTGTAGAAAATATTCTAAAATAAAAAAATGTAGAGGAAATTCCGCCGCGCAACACAAAACATTTTTTAACACAGTTTCTAGAAAAAATGTTAAACAAATTTATTTTTTTATGTAGTAAGATAACTGGGCTATTCACCAGTGTTTTTTTCTGGGGAAAATCTTCATAGTTTTAATTCTGTAGAAGATTTTTGGAAAAAAAATCCGCCGCGCGACTTAATTATTTTTTAACACAGTTACTAGACAAAAATGTTTAAGAAATGTATTATTTTATAAAGTAAACTAGCTGACCCGACAGACGTTGTCCTGTTGAATATTGAATTCAAATTGGTATAATTATTGAAAAGTTGGGTTCAGAGATATTAATAGGTACCGTTCCCGTTCCCATTCCCGTTCCCATTTACTTAATACCATACCCAACAGCTTTAAACCAAGTCTATATCACTTGCTATGTTAGTAACGTGTATGTTAGTCTATCCAAAATTCCAAACTTACCAATTTAATATTAGGTGTGATGGCTCTGAACTAACCGTTATGAGCACTAAGAAATTCAGTTATCTTAGATCCCTTTTGTAAGAAATAATAAATTAATTATTTTCATGTTTCCTCAATAAAATAACTCCGACCGAAGCATCTGTTTTATTACATCCTTTTTGACGATATTTACAACACGCATTCTTTCAATTCAATGTCAAACGTCATAAGGTTACATTAAAAAGTTTATATTGTCCAAAATAATTATTCTTATTCTTAAAAATTTTAAAGTCATATGGTTACATAAAAAAAGATTTTATGTCCAAAATAATTTTATACGGTGGTTAAGTAGGTATTCTTAAATTTTCTAATTTTCCGCGCAATTTTCTTATTTTTTTCTTTCATAACAACCATCTCCTGATAATAACAAACACAACAAAAAAAGAATTAGCGAAATCGGTCCAGCCATTCACGCGTGATGGCTTGACCACGCGGAATTGGATTATTTTTTATATATATATATAGATATAGATTAACTGGGCTATTTAATAATTATTTTTTCTGGGCCAAATCTTAATAGTTTTAATTCTGTAGAAAATATTTGACAATTCCGCCGCACGACATAAAACATTTTTTTAACACAGTTTAGGACAAAAATGTGTATCAAATTTATTATTATATTATAGTGGGATAACTAATTTTCATAGTTTTAATCTGTAGAAGATTTTCGAAAGAGAATAGCAGAGTTTTTTTTTTAACTTCGCGTTTTTTTTGTGTATGTATGAGTGAGTGAAAATTTAGTTCCAAAAATGAATTTCTCATCCTCGAATTATAAGAAAAAGACACCAAACTTGATATAGTTGCTACATGTATGCAGATACGAAGAGTGAGGAACGAAATAGAGTCCAAAAACAAAAAAAAAAATCGATTTGAATAATTTAAAAAACATTTATGATAGGTACCAAGAAGCTTATACCTCCAATGGAGGTTGCACGGCTAGTGTCATAGTGAAGATAGAAAAAACCGGCCAAGTGCGAGTCGGACTCGCGCACAAAGGGTTCCGTACCAAAAAACAGGAAAAAGAATACGTTTGTTGTATGGGAGCCCCCCTTAAATATTAATTTTATTATATTTTTAGTATTTGTTGTAATAGCGGCAACAAAAATACATCATTTGTGAAAATTTCAACTGTCTACCGGTTGTCGTTATTAATATCGAGCAAAAAACGGCAAAAAAATCACGTTTGTTGTATGGGAGCCCCCATTAAATAATAATTTTATTCTATTTTTAGTATTCGTTGTTATAGCGGCAACAGAAATACATCATCTGTGAAAATTTCAACTTTCTAGCTATCACGGTTCATGAGATACAGCCTGGTGACAGACAGACAGACGGACAGCGGAGTCTTAGTAATAGGGTCCCGTTTTTACCCTTTGGGTACGGAACCCTAAAAATGTCCTTGAGTGACGTTACGGCTTATTGCTATCTCTTTCTTTAGTGTGACAATACGTGTTCAATGTTCGTCGTTCGTTCGTTCGTGAGAAACGAAAACGTATTGTAACACTAAAAAAAGAGATAGCAATAAGCCGTAACGTCACTCAAGGACATTTTTTCTATCTTCACTATCAAGCCAAGTCAAGTCAAGTCAAAGTCTGAGGATTTACTGTGGTGGTCCACTACCTTCCTTTCCTACACTATTTGACAGTTGAGTGTCGATAAAACGCTATATAATTTTATCTTGTTTCGGTGGATAACCGGGGGATGCTTCTTCCACGAAGTCGGCAAATATACTGACCGAACCATTCAATTCATTCGATTAGTAATCGAGCGTTGTTGTCTCGCTTCCTCTATTATTGCGTGATTATTTATTATCCGGATTATTTGTGCTCCCGGGAAAAAACGGTGTGTAGAGCGCATTTAAGAAAAAATACTAAATAGTATTAAATTGAAAAAGAAATTAAAATCAGATTTTGATAAAATATCTTGACAATAAAGTAGTAAGTAATTAAATCGTTCGTTCTTCTTTTCCCATCCCTCACAAATCCTTTTCGTTTTCGACCATTTTCGTGTGAGTGAGTGAAGTTAACCTGCTTTCGACAAATGTCAAAAATAGACGTTGTTTTGGTATTGGTACTTTATCCAGTGAATTTATTTAACTTGAATTTAAACAAAACAAGTGGGAAGTGACTGAGTTGAGTACATTGATAAATAATTGCCCGCTCACAGAAATCAGTAGCCAGTAGCGGAAGCACAGCGAAATTGTGCAGTTGTTTTCTTTAGCTAGTGTCAGTGTTTTCAATATAATTTCGAGTTAAAATTGTTAAACTACAGTTCCAGTTTGTAGCTAAGTTTAAAATTCAGTGTTTGGTGTGTGTTTTATTACAATTTCATCGTTTTTGGATTATCATCTCCCTCTCCAAAGAAGTTTTTGTGGGTGAGTTTTTAATATGATTATTATGTCACTTTTAGTTTTTATACAATACCATAACTAAATCCGTATTTTATTTCGACCAATTTGCGACCAATCTTAACTTAAACATTTAACTTTTATTCCTCCATTTATTTGCCACTTGTTTTTGTTTTTATTACAGGTCCACTCCATTGTGCTTGTGCCCACATCCTTCCCACACTTTGATTAAAACAAAAAGAGGTTTAATCAAGGTTCCTACAGTTCCCAAAATACAGCCTTTTTGTCAATCCTGTCCTATGCCATATTTTTATTTTCTTTTGTACCTATACCTTATTTCAGTCTTCATTTGTTTTCTTTTCAAATCCTAAATTTTTTGATCACAAGGGTAATATATAAGTAATCATTAATCTTTATAGGATCCCAATATAATTAACTGTTCAGTTTAACTTTAATTTTAATTTATTTGCATTCCAAAATGTTACAAAGCTGGTAGGTACTTATTATTAGTAACTTTATGGATATATTAGATTTTGCATTACTTACTGTAAATAATAAATGTTAAGATAATTAATATAATAGAAAAAATCACTACAAAAAATCAACTCACCCGTAGCAGCTCAGACGGGATATAATAATAAATGTTTTTTATATAATTCTTGTATACCATAATAATTACCTGACCTAGTGTAGGACATTTGTGGAATTAAATTAGAATAGTTTGAATTACTTATTAATAAAAAATAAACACATTATATAATAAACTGATGGTCTGATCATTTTAATGCTTAAACAGTTGATTGATATTGCGGTGACATTTGCCCAGTTTATTCCAGTAGGCTAGTAACATGATAACAATTAATCGTACAAGATAATTCAAGTCGGATTCAATTTAAATTGCAAAAGTTGGTATTGAATTGATATTTTCAATTTTGTAAACGGAAACACAGTTCAATGCGGACAAAATCGCATTAAATTCTACTATCTAATATTTTGTAAAATATACAATAATTATTTTAATTACAGAGTAAAAAATAATTGTACTAGTGAGAAATACAGTTTCTCATACTATGAACAGTTCATTGTACATACTTGACTTAAGTGGCCAAAGTTACATGAAACCTTATAACGATTATAGCTAGTTTGTTCCTCCCTGTTAATAATTGAATGTATTAAACAATTTTAATAATACCTTGAAGTTATGACAATAATATTAAAGCAACTGATTTGATATTATAGTACACAGTCACAGGAAGATTCATTGTATACTAACCGCCGCCCATGACTTTGTCATCATGAAAAGTTTTTTTGCTATCCCTAGGGAACAATACTTTTTTCGGAACGAAAAGTACCTTATGTCCTTCTCTGTACCCCTGACAGTGTGCATGTAAAATTTCATGATTATCGGTTCACTAGTCAAGACCAGGGACCGGAAAACCCCTTTTTTTTGTTAACCCAATTGATAGGAAAACCATTAAAAGCTTACCAAATGATAGGGTTTCCCTTTTGTTAGGGTTAGTCGACGTCATGCTTACCGTATTGATAGGGTTTTTGAAAATAAGTCTATGAAATACCCAATCAAAAACCCTTTAACGGTTAGTGGTTCATGAAACACCCAATGAAAACCCCTTTAACGGTAAGCGGTTCTGGTCCTTCAGCCCAGGTGGAACTAGGTATAAATTGCATGAAAACGTTTTAAAACCCCTTCATAAAGCCTTCATAGGGTGTCCCCGATAGGGTTTTCGTATTCGGTAAGTCCTTACTTGGGTTACCCTTTCAATAGGGTTACCGTATTGATAGGGTTACCGTATTGCTAGGGTTTTTGAAAACAAGTCTATGAAACACCTAATCAAAAACCCTTTTAACGGTAAGCGGTTCCGGGTGAAAATGTAATGAACAAACTAACGGACTTCAACATTTATAATTAGTAAAGGATGTAGATTGTCATTTTCATTCGACAGTAGTCAAGAGCGCTCGACGCTACGAACAAAGATACTAAGGAAGTGTAATTCTGCTCAAAAAATAGCACCACGCAAACTACAACCGAGTGGGCGGGGCTACAAAAGTACAACCGAAGCACTGTTTAGTCATGTCTGTCATGCGCTCGGTGACAGTCGTTAGCGCAACGACAAAAAAATCATTAAAAAGTGGTAAAAAATGACGTCATGTGTGGTCAAGTGGTGTAAAAGACCAATAGAAGGCATCAAAACAAATACGGTCATATCATATCATTGGTAAGTAAAATATTTTTCGTTATTTAGAAATATCTATGAGCGTATACATGCAATCTATGGTAGCTATTATGCAACAAGTGTTCAGTCACTTTGTGGGGCAGAGTCAAATCTTCACGTTCACTGCTATCACAGATTTTTAAACAAGAATAAAACTCTCTCATGAAATTCAGTACAACAGAAAAAAAGGAAAATTAGAATCAAAATTTTGTAATGCTATAAAAATGGCACGTCCTGCAATATACAATCCATAGAAAACGAGTAATCTGATGTAAACTCCTTGCTTTTTATCATTATACAGGGTGTAACAAAAACTCTGTCCAATCCGTGAAGGGATGATAATCATCCCTTCATATCGAAATCAAATCAAATCAATAATAGAATCGAAACTTTATAGGTACTTACCTAATGGTAGGTACCTATAAAGTTTCGATTCTATTCACACAATCCTCTTTGATTAACAAGTAAAAAAATCCCTGGTTAAAATAGAATAAACGAAAAATGGGGAACTCACATTGCAACACCGAAGGCAGCGGCACCACAAGTAGTGACATCATAAGGTCAAGACCGTCAGAACACAAAGTAATGACAATTTCCAGAAACTATGATTTTTATGCAGCTCTGAAAACAGCTTTTTAATATGGAGTTTGATTCGCGGATCGTTCTGCTGAAACCCCAATATGAGATCTGCTGCGAAGATGCTACTCCATATTTCCACCACCAATAGCAATACATGCCCAGCAACTGTGCACTAGATTGTCTCGAACACTTTGCAGCACACCTGTATTCAACTTAATAAGTACAAAAGTGGCTATTATTCGCAAACGCATTACGGCTTCACTCTCACAAATATTTTTAAACATCAACTGTTAACATGACCTCACAAATAAAACTCAAGAAGTGTCAAATCTGGCGATCGCGCTAGCTACGGAGTTGATCCACCTCTTCCAATCCACCGTCTCACATATTGCTAGCTTAGGTATTCGCGCACCGGTCAATAAGCATATTAAAATAGTCTGCATTTGAAAAAGATTTTTGGCAAGAATAAATTTTGACTTGGTGGAATACGCTGCTATAAAAAAATATATTCCGACGAACTGAGAACCTCCTCCTTTTTTGAAGTCGGTTAAAAAGATGTCGCTATACGAATTTTGTACTGCCAATTAAAGCATGCTTTTTTATGTGAAAAATAAAAATAAAGCAACGTATTAATACGCAGTCACACCTCTAAAAGACGTATTGAGGCGTTGCTTTCGCCAATGTGATAATTATCCACATTATGTACTTACATGTTATGAAAAAGAAATTTCTACATAATACATTCTCTTTTATTAAGCATACCTATTTTATTTCAATGCCTTACCTAATTTTAGTCCTTCTTGAAATCAAGTGTCTTATCAATTATTATGATCTTTAGCCGTAGCAGGTTAGGTGTACTGACTGCATTCTACATTACACCGTCCTCGCTTCAATGACAAAGGCACGACAACGGCCCAATGAGTGACACGGCGCGAGCCAAATATCCAATCATGTTTGATCTGCGTTCAAACCCCAGCCAATAGAAAACGTGATATGCGTTAGAATACTACCTAATACCGATTATGCGTACATTGTAATAAGGTATGTTTTTACTAGTTCATTGTTGAGTTTGCGACCTTTTTGTGTTACAGAATATGCGAAGGTGCCATTTTTTAAGCAATATTTGTTAGGAGTTAGGCTTCCTTAGTTCTTATTTCGTTGGCTCGACGCCAGCCGAATGCTTTAAAAAATAGGGCCTTTGGTAATTTGTATTACCTACCGTTTATAATATGGTATACAGCAGCAGTGAAGAGTCCATGCAAACCGATTCCCATCAACTTACATTTAAATCCCACCCCACCAATCCACTATGCAGTTCATAACATTTTTGTAGAATGGTTTATCTTCTACGATAATTTCACCCCTTGCCACTGATATGCAGTAACATAAATTTTATTATGTTTTTCAATTTTATTGTATAGAAATCCACAGTAAAAATTGCCTATTTCTTTCTAAGTACTATGTATGTATTTGTCCGTATATGGCTTATCTTGCTCCAAGCTCAAATTAAGTACCCTAGGTAATTGAAAAGGAAATTATGGAATAACTAATCCAATACCATACCATGTAGTCCTTAATCTGGGACCCCATTTTTAGGGTTCCGTACCCAAAGGGTAAAAACGGGACCCTATCTAAGACTCCGCTGTCTGTCTGTCACCAGGCTGTATCTCATGGACCGTGATAGTTAGATAGTCACATTTTCACAGATGATGTATTTCTGTTGCCGCTATAACAACAAATACTAAAAACAGAATAAAATAAATATTTAAGGGGGGCTCCCATACAACAAACGTGATATTTTTGCCGTTTTTGGTACGGAACTCTTCGTGCGCGAGTCCGACTCACACTTGGCCGGTTTTTTTTTAGTCTTGTTTTGTCCAGCCTAACATATGAGAAACTAGCTTCTGCCCACAATCTCGCCTACATAGACATTCGGAAAATCCTTAGGGAACCTTTGACTGGAATAAAAAGATGTTTTTATCCAGGCTATAAACTACTTATCTGTCTGCCAAATTTCATCCAAATCTGTTAAGCCGTTTTTGCGTGATTGAGGAACAAATATGCAAACCCACAAACTTTCACATTTATAATATTAGTAGGATTGTATCTATGATTTTTCTGTGCTTAGTAACTAAGTCCAAAACTATATAAAAACATGTTAATATAACTGGCTTATCAGAAAACCTTTACCTAGCGTTAATTAACTGTTGTGTGCCCATTAAATTTTAGTAATCTTCCTTTTATTGGATTTTACATTGCTTGTTTATTTGTAATGTTCATAAATATTTTAGCTAAAGCAATTAATATTGAGTCCTATTCAAAACGAAAGTAAAAAGGTATAGACAGCCTCAGAACTAACTGATAGGTACACCTAAGTACAATGTCACACTAACTATTGTTTTGTGTTTGTTCAAACACTATCTATAGTACCTAATGATTCAGCCATTATCTATACTCTATAGGAACTTAAGAACTTAGTAGTTTGTGTGACATGGTACCAAAGCGTTTGCTACTTCGGAGGCTGACAAACTAATTCTTTTATCTACCAATATTGTATTTGTCTATCTATTTCACCAAGCAACTGCATATAAAAAATCATATAATTTAATAAAATAAAAAACTTTATTATTTTGCGTACATACCTATTACCTACGCACGTTCTGACTGTACCTACTTGCGTAAATAAAGGCAAAGTATTTTAGTAATCTATTTACCAGCTTCTATAAGTAGGTACCTAATGTATTTTGAACCTATTGTAAGCTATATAATATAAACAATTTTCCGTATTGGCTCCGTGCACGCTTTTAGCGCCACCTAGCGTGTTGCAACTTTGTTGGCTCTGACCTGACCGTTTTGACGTTTTGATATGTAATGGCGGCATTGTGACAAATACTATACATATTGTGTTATTAATGTAAATTTCAAAATTACTATGATTTGGGTGGACAAAGTGTTGTGAAATAATTTTTGGTCATTTAAATTAAATATGGCAAGTAAGATCTATTCAAAAAGAGTGTTTTATTTTGGTTATATCAGGGTTTGTTTACTTCTTTTTTAGTTGTAGATTTTGTAAAACAAGAGGATAAAGCTACTTTAATAATTTTATTAAGTGATAGTAAACATATATAATTGTTTCTGCATCGCTAGTAATAAATTAAATATCGTTTTCAAACAGATTACAGAGCCTTCATTATTTCTACTTTTTGCCACCATGAGCGCTGTGATCGATTATTATACCTTCGCACCCTCCCAATAATAATGATATTTTATCAAAATATAGGGGACAAAATTTTGTAATACAGACAGATTCTCTAAAAAAACCGTTCCTTGAATTTTTTTTATGCACAACGGGATAGTGCTTGCTTGCCCTTCACTTCACCTGATGTTAAGTGACGATAAGGCCGAAGGTGGAAGCGCACTACTGGAGGAACTGGCTATCTTACCTCTAACTGCCGGAACACAACAATTTTTAAATTGTTGTTATGGCGTCAGATTTAGGTAAGATGGTGGTAGCTAGCCAGGCGGACTTGAAATAAGCCCTACCACCAGTCAAACCGAGTACAAATGTTCCCCCCTCCTGGGAGTCGAACCCGGGACGCGCATTTACAAAGGCTTATACTATTTGAGTCACGAGTCAGACTCTAATAGATGAGCTTTTGTTTGTGCATATTACTCGACAGAACCGCAAAAAAAATGTTTTAGTTTTATTATTATTTATTTGTACTCGCAACAAGTGTGGAGTGTGTACTTGTTTCTCACCTAATAAAAGTTCGTTTGTTAATTCTTTTTTTTGTCAATCAAATACAGAATAGAAAGGAGTACTCGTAAATAATTATTTTAATATTAAAATAATAAAAATTGCCATATAACTATCGACCTATTATTGAAGCTAACGATCGGTAAATATCGGTATCAAATTGAATAGCATTTGTTGCTGCAATAAGTACTAGGTTTTGTCCGTGAATTTTCTATGATAATATCATATTAGGTTTTGTCGAGTAATATGCATAAACAAAAGCTCATCTATGAGAGTCTGACTCGTGACTCAAATAGTATAGCCTTTGTAAATTCGCACCCGGGACCCCTGCGTCTTACACAGGTGGGCGAACCACAGAGGCAGTAAGCTACTTATAATTAAAAATAATGACCCTGCGTCCCTGTCACAGTATAGTTGACGATGACGACGGCCGTTCGTGCGTCATTCTTCAAATAAAAATATCTGGGCGACCGAGCTTTGCTTGGTTATAACTATTTATTGTAATATGGTGGTGTTTAGGTGATAATCTACATTGTTATCTCAAACATTAATCACATTTTTTTAAAAACCCCGTATACCAAATTCCAGTGAAATCGTTAGAGCCGTTTCCGAGATCACAGAAATATACCTAAGTACATATAAATAAATACCTATACAAGAATTGCTCGTTTAAAGGAATAAGATATTTGACGATAAATTCAGAAATAATGTCAGTCAATTGCTTTTTAATCATAGATGTTTGTTAGAACAACCAAACATATTACCTAACTATTGCAGGAAGTACCATATCGGTCGTGGTGTGGTGTGGGGCACAGCACAGCTGATACCGCCAGCGTACCTTCCTGTTTCACACGCTTTTGTTGACGTTACTCGACGCGCCTCGATTTCGTCCAATTGATGTTGATGTCAATAGAAACTGAGCGTATTGTTTTTTTTATGATTCTGCCTCGTGAGAAATTCTGAAGAATAAACAGTTTCATTTTCCTACTACCACGACGAACTATAATTTAACTGAGGTTATTGTTTGTAAATAAACTATAGAACTTTAGCCACAGAATACATAATAGTACAAAGTCTTTAGCTTCAATGTGTGTTTGTTAATTTTCGCTATATTATGTACTTAGCGAGCAATTTTAATTGAGATGAGGGTGCCAGTTGAGGGCTTAGATTTGAAAACATATTTTGTAGTACTAAACGTCTTTAACTTTCAAAATTATAACGCTGTTTCAGAACAAGGTTTTTGAACGTACTGAATTTCCGTGTTGAAACAAATTTTTACACTCGTTCATAACTTTTTAGACTAGAGTCTATCCTTGAATCGAGTTAAATAATGTTAATACGAACCTTTACCTAATAACCTCATCCTTTTTAGGGTTCAGTACCCCAAGGGGCCAAACGGAGCCCTATTGCTGTCACTCTTATACATAATATATTATATATTATACGTCTGTCCGTTTATCGTCAGTCACAAGTCATAGCAGCTAAATCGTTTAAGCTAATAGTTTTCATATTTGCACCAAAGATATGTCTTTTTTTTATTACTATTATGAACTTCCTAGCTACCTACTTAACTTCCTAGTATTCACCTACAAACTTGAAAGGTGATAATGTTTATGATAATGTATCAATGCATTAACAAATCGAATTTCTCTTTTCAACAAAAATATCTCTTTTAAATTCCCTCATTTTCCTCCACCCCTATTTGGTACGGAACCCTTAGGATAATAACACCTAGAAGCCGTGTCCTCGTACGCAAAGTGAGGTAACTAATACTGAGCCAAAATGGCTTAGTTTTCAGATTTATATGATTATATCCTTCATACGTTACCTAATCGTAACTAAAATCCAATAATATAGTAACTAATCTCCTAAAGGTAGGAAAATTGAAACTGTTAAAGTACTTATTCGGTATGATTAGGTAATAATGGAGAATAAAAATCTGAAAACGGACCCATTTTGGCTGTTTTCAGTTGCCTCACTTTTGACAGTGCGCTTTACAAAGCGCGATCGATCTAGGAGAACGATCGTTCTAGGTGTTATTATTCTAAGACGGAACCATAAATGTGCGAAGACTGACACGCACTTGCCCGGTTTTTTATTAGGTAGAAAAAAGGTTTGCCAGACTGTAATAAAACTTACATTATTTTATTTACAGCGACGTTTTTTTTAAACATTTCGTTAATTCATTTATCACACAGCAGCAGTATGAAATTATCTCGATTACCATAAGTAGCAAAACTGGCAGTTAGATAACGCGCATGAGGCTCATAGTCGGACCATATGAATGTAATTTAATATCACAGACAGACAGCCGTACACAACATTATTACAATCTAATACCTAATTCAATGACGTCTCACTTAGCAAATAAGTAGCATTATAAATGTAATACATATTGTTCATGGATACTTCAGTTTGCTTTTTTTATTATTATGACGTAAGGTCGTCCGTGACCCGTGAACATCTGCTAATAAGAACTATGATCTCATCGCCTAAATTTCTGAATGCCTATTTGAAGAATACTACACGACTATTATAAGTAGTTCTTCTAAAATCGTCATTCCATGCCCCATGGCAAGATGTAGCACGCTAGACGGTTGGTTTGGCGATCGCGAAGTTGGACCTATTCATCAGAAAACGAAACTTTCCATTTTCAAGTCCCATAACATGCTATCGAGAAAAAAAAAACGCGCGTAAAAGTACCTACTCTATAGCGTAATTCTCTATAGAAAATCTTATTTCTCTTTTCGACGGTAGATGGCGATGTACTCCCGTACAAAATAACTCTCGAATTTTTTTCGGTAAAGTAGCTGTTCGTGCAAAGGTACTGCTCCAGAGGTTTCGTTACCTCTTTAGTCTTTGGTCGCCTTTTAGTAAAGCCCATATAAAGGGTTGGTGCCTAATTCTATTTCATTAGAGGTAATAAATCTTTAAAGATCTTGTTGTCTCTAGATGCCATATTATAAAATAAAATACCTATCACTGAAAGTAATATTTATATTAAAATACACGCTTCAAATGACCCTGTAATCGATTTATTGATTCAGTCGTAAATTTTCAATTTCATCTAATGCAAACATCTTTGTTTCATGCTTGTCGTGAAGCAGGGTTACTAATTTAATGGCTTTTGATAAAGAAAATCAATCATCTTTGTTGACGTACGTAAGCAATGCGACACGACAATGTAAAATGATGGTAAAATGCCTTTTTTAATATGAAATAGTTTTTTTGTTATCAATACAAAAATTAATTTAAGATGTTAACACTTCACAGGTTCACACAAAGAAAATAGACTAGAAATGTGGTGTGTTGAAACCACATTTCTAATCTTTTAAATTAAACTAACCATTTGGTTTTTCGCCAAGGGCTTCCACCACAGATTTGCAAACCGATTATGGCAAAATATAATGGTGGCCAAATAATTAAGCACACCAATCGATTTTCATACAAACGAGGTAACTTTGAAGCCTTGTTTCGTCGCCAAGCCACAATAGATAATAGTACAAGCCAAGGGACCTAGCTGTAATCTGATGATGGCCATCCAGGAAGTATATGGAGGAGATTTAGATCGCTATACACACCCAACCTGATCAACATTATAAGAGATAATATAAGGATTATGTTAAAAAACGCGAAATTAGCGTAAAAATACGTATTTGGAAATCTTGAAACTGAAAACTTATATCTCTTAGAATAATCAGTTAGGTGTGTACAACGATCTGAATCTCCACCATTCAGTGTCTGGATAGTCATTATCAGATCACAGCTAGGTCAATCCTTGGCGGAGGACCAAGGCTTCAAAGTTACCTTATTTGTGTGAAAATCGACTGGTGTCCTTCATTATCTGGCCGCCACTGTATAAAGTTCATTCGCTTAGATAGTGTCGGTACACCCGCAAGCACTTGTGTTCAGAGACAGGAATACCGGTTACAAACACAACCTTCCACTACGGCGACATTTCTATGTAACTGCCAAAATCCAAATTGACTTGCGGGTGTACGCCGCACGCGGTATCCTTTCTTTATGCGGCGGCATCCTTTGACAAGAAGCGGCACGTGCAAAGTCGGTGCGATAAAAGGGCGTCACTATCTAACCGAATGGACTTTTATCTATCTATTCACAAGTCCTTTTAATCAATTAATAAACAACGATGTTTGCTTTGTGTCTTTAACTCCTGTAAGATGTCATAGGTTGGTTAGGTATCTTATCATAACTTATAGCACCCTATGATTAATAATTTAGGTGCGCTTGAAAATGGGTGCGCTACAAAGAATACCTACCTTTTCTTTTCACAAGCTGTAATAATATCTTTCCTCTGGATATGTCGTCCGTTGGTGGCCTTGGTCAAGTCTTGATGCACTTGATTATCCGTAATTGAGACGGCGGAAAGCCACTAATTATAGTTAGACTAGCTTCCGACTGCGACTTCTCCCGCGTGGATATTCTGAAATAAAATCCAAAGGGAACCTTTGACCAGGGTAAAAAAGAATCCTATGTTTTAATCCAGGCTACACCATTACCGCTATAAACCATCTTTGATGCTCTGGGTGCCAAACACCAAAATCCGTTCAACCGTTTTTGCGTGGTTGAGTATCAACCTAACAAACATCTAAACATCCAATTTGATATTGGTAGAATCTAGGTATAAGTAGATCTAGGTACTGACTGACCTATACGATTATAATCCTCTTACAGCATTAAAACTACATTTACCTCCTCTATAATTAAAACGGAGTGAAAATAACTTTTTTCTTATCAGTTTCTCTGTTCTCTGTGGCTATTAAAACAACATTGTTAACATTTCTGCGTTAAAAAAGAGTTGGGATTGAATTTGTTTTTTTTTTTTCATATTTGAAATACAATTTATTTAACAAACAAGATGACTTCGATCTAAGTCGCCACCAAATCATTAATGCTGGAGTATTTATATAAGGTGCTACCATGTAATATTTAATTAAATAAATCACTTTTCTTTGCACGTAAAACTAATTTTAATAAGTTGGTAATTTTAAGTACCTAGTTGGTTTACCAACAAGTGGGGATTTGTAAAAGGCATTGGAAAATCTGTAAAATATGTTATGCTATTGTTTAAATTTGACTGTAAATCCATAACCAAATAAAAAATGACTAAAACGCACTGCAGCTGTAAAATCATTCTCCGACTTTAAAAAACCGGCCAAGTGCGAGTCGGACTCGCGCACGAAGGGTTCCGTACCAAAAAACGGCAAAAAATTACATTTGTTTATGGGAGCCACCCTTCAATATTAATTTTATTCTGTTTTTAGTATTTGTAGCGGCAACAGAAATACATCATCTGTGAAAATTTCATTTGCCTACCTGTTGTCGTTATTAATATCGAGCAAAAAACGACCAAAAAATCACGTTTGTTGAATGGGAGCCCCCCTTATATATTAATTTTATACTATTTTTAACCGACTTCACAAAAAGGAGGAGGTTCTCAATTCGATTGTATACTTTTTTTTTTTTTTATCGTTGTTCGCGCATATCTTCGACATTTATGGACCGATTTTGATGATTCTTTTTTTGTTCGATTGAGTTTTCTTGCGAGATGGTCCCATTTAATTTTTATTTCAATCGGTTTAGTAGTTTTCAAGAAATCCTGAAAATACTATGATTTTGCATCAACTACCTTGACGACTTTGTTATTAATAAATCGAATTAGATGTTTCTTTTTGTTGGGAAAGGGTACTTTCAATGTAGTCTTTTTAACCGACTTCAAAAAAAAGAGGGTTCTCTCTCAGTTTGACCTGTATGAATGTATGTTTCTTCGCGAATTTTTCTACGAAATAATATACCTACACTACCTAATAGAGAAGGTACTTACACTAAAAATGAAAAAATAAAAAATTGTTTTAAAAAACAAAAAACCGACTTCAATAAACCTGCCTCGAAAAAGCAAGAAATAATATTCAAATCATTAGATACGCATTATCATTGTTATAATAACAAGACGTCTATTGAAGTCGGGTAGGGCTTTTAGAATAAAAAACCGGCCAAGTGCGTGTCGGGCCACGCGCCATAGGGTTCCGTAGTTACCTTATACCATACCATATTTAATACTACCTATAATTTTTCGTCTGCAAAAATAACTTTGTTTTTCACAGTGTTGGTATGAATGACAAAGTTATATTTGCGGTTTTGGAAAATGTGCTATATCTCGAAAACTAACTACTACATCTCGTTCAAACTAATTTTGGTTGAAAGTGTTTATTAAGATCTACAGCATATATTTTTTTTAGATTTTTCACTCTCTTATTTCAAAAGTTAAAGGGGGGGGGACACACATTTTACCACTTTGGCGATGAATATCTTTCAAACGATTGACTTTGAGAAAAAGTTCTCTTAGGAACCTTAATGCCATTTTTAAAGACCTATCTATAGACACCCAACACGTGTTGGTTTGAAGAAAAATTTTTTTTTCAGTTTCAGTTCCATGTATGGAGAGCCCCCCCTTAATCTTTTATTTTTCTTATTTTTGTATTAAATTCGTTAAGCGGTTAACAGAATACATCTACCTACCAAGTTTCAACTGTGTAGTCTTAATACTTTCGGAATAAAGTGGCTGTGACATACGGACAGACAGACAGACAGACAGACATGACGAATCTATAAGGGTTCCGTTTTTTGCCATTTAGGCTACGGAACCCTAAAAAAGGAAGTTGTACTCCAGCCCCACCCGACTTCAATAGACGTCTTGTTATTATAACAATGATAATGCGTATCTAATGATTTGAATATTATTTCTTGCTTTTTCGAGGCAGGTTTTTCAGTACTATTTTCAGTATTTGTTGTTATAGCGGCAACAAAAATACTTCATCTGAGAAAATTTCAACTTTCTAGCTATCGCGGTTCATGAGATACAGCCTGGTGACAGACAGACAGACAGACAGACGGACGGACAGCGGAGTCTTAGTAATAGGGTCCCGTTTTTACCCTTTGGGTACGGAACCCTAAAAATGCTTAATCTCTGGGTCAATTACTGGCTAACCCCGGTGTCATCATGTTTGACCCAATGAACGATACCTTCTTACAAAATGTAATTTTCCGTTCCACATTTCATTAATACGGTTATTATTCTTGAACGAATTTATTATTGTAATAATAACCGTACGAGTAAATAAAAGTACGAGTGTATCGTAAAAAAAGGACCTGTAGGTCATTTTCACAAGTAGATAAGTGGATTTTTCTGAATTTTTATACTACAAGTTATATTTGTTATAGTACGAATCACGAAAGATGACCACAAATGGCGCTCATCTTCGCAACATAACTGACTAAGAAAAGATAAGTCTTTTCTTAGTCAGTTATGTTGCGAAGACAAAATTATATTTTATATACATATAGATATACATAGGTACTATATAATATAATATGAAATAATATTTAGTCTTTAGTCTTTTCTTCATGAGTTATGATGCGAAGATGAGCGCCATTTGTCACGCCATCTTTCGTGATTCGAACTATACTTGGTCTCATTTTTAAGTACTGACGTTTGGGTAAATGTTAATATTTCGACCACATATTTTAGCACCGATACGTGATACGATACAATTCTGAATGATTTAGTACTTTACAATGCTGTGCCAGCCAATAAATAGCAAACGGCTTAAGTTTAAATGATCACCACTAACCAACCACCAGAATTAGTAAATGATCACCAACGGTGTAAGATTTGGTGATCATTTACTAATATGGAGAACAAAATGATTTTTTGTTTGTTAAAGCGAATAGATATTTGTTCGCTGATCGCTGTGTTAAAGTATTAATCCCCATAATAAACCTGTATCTTGAAATAGTAATCTCCAACTGTGTTCGCCCTAGCCTATTGATCATTCAGTTCAATTAAATATTTTGATTTGTGTCTCATTTTTGCCTGAGATACCTACATAGTTTTATATCTATCAGATCAGAATCTTGTCAAAGAAAATACACTAACGCGACTTTGTCACTTGTCAGAGTCGTAATATAAGTACTATTTGCCAAATGTCATCCGAATATAGGTATCAAAGCCATTGTTGAGTTATAAATGGAGTGGGTGTTAATAACCCCGACTTTGTTGTATGTAGGTATGATAGATAATGTGTGATTATGTAGATATGTTTTATGTATGATAGATAATGTGTGATTATGTAGAGATTTTGAATGATTTTCCACGCCATCTTACAGTTCCTTGTAAAACAAGTATGCCGTCCTCTTGTACTTTTCTAGATTCCCTTCCCTACGTAGATATTCTCGCAAAAGGTAACTAGATGGCGCTGAGCAAGGTTTAAAAAGTTTTCTATAAAATATTTTTTTTTTATCAAAATAAATTCACAATAAACTTGGTTTATTTATTGCAGGTTGGGTTTAATTATTAGCCATTATTTTTTAAATATACTGTGAAATCAATCTTCTTCTTCTTCTTATTTTTGTTTTGGCAATCTACTTTCCTCTTGGAAGTAATTTTTGCCAGTGTCATGTGTTGAATAGTTCAGTGGTAGATTGTTTCAGTTTACATTATAAAAAAACAAAAAACCGACTTCAAAAAACCTACCTCTAAAAAGCAAGAAATAATATTCGTAATAATAAAAACACGTCTATTGAAGTCGGGTGGGGCTGGAGTACAAATTCATTTTTTTTATTCTAAAAGCCCCACCCGCCTTCAATAGACGTGTTTTTATTATTACGAATATTATTTCTTGCTTTTTAGAGGTAGGTTTTTTGAAGTCGGTTTTTTGTTTTTTTAAACAATTTTTTATTTTTTTAATTTTTAGTGTAGGTACCTTTTGTATTAGGTAGTGTAGGTATATTATTTAGGAAGAAAAATCGGCTCAGCCAAACGTGAGTTAATCGCTGAAAAATATACGTACATGCGGGTCAAACTGAGAACCTCCTTTTTTAAGTCGGTCAAAGAACTACACTAAAGATATCCCTTTTCCAACAAAAAAATAATTATCTTATTCAGTTCATAAACAAAGAAGTTATACGACTGATCATCGAGGTAGTTCACACAAAAGCATACTATTTTCGTGCTTTTTTTCAAGATTACTTGAAAAGTACTGAACCTATTTCAAAATTTTAAAAAATGGGACCAACTTGGAAGTTTACCTAATGTAATAACGTTTGAATCATTTCGATCGGTCCAGCCGTCTTCGAGTAATCGATGTACATACAAAAAACAAAAAAAAAACGGGTCGAATTGAGTACCTCCCTCCTTTTGAAGTCGGTAAAAATGCGGGTGCATCGCATTCCAATGCTGCTTGGAGCATTTGGCACCAAGTATAATCAAGACAGTTTACTCGGTAAGGTCAGCCGAAGTAGCCACCACTACAATAAAAGTCTCGGCTTCACACAACCAAGATCGCGCCTATTTTCATTATTCCACATATTGTTCAGTTGCGTAGACACTTGTACCACAAAACTGCACCAATTTTAAGACACAATATCCACTATGAATCAATTTGTGAATAATTAAAATAGTCACTGAACCGAACTCAAAGAAATGGCGCCAAAAACCCCAGTGAAATCAATCAAATAATAGGAAAGTGCTACCTATCCGGCTACCACTTATTCTAAACTACAGAGTTGGTAGATAGGTACCTATCGATATATTTTCACAATCTAGTTTATTTATAACCTCGTGGTATTTTTATGCAAAATACGTTTAAATGAAACAAACGTATACAATATGCGTGAATTAAAACAAACAAAGGCTACTTGTTATTTTATTGTTCAATATAAATGTAGGTATATAACGGTTCAAGCTTATTCAAATAGGTACATTACAATGCAATAGTTTGTATAATAACGGAATTCTAACGGGTTGAATAGTGCAATCTATTCTGTGATAGTGCAATAGCTTGTACCTAAGTACCTAGGCCAAGTCTGGTTTCAGTGGTATATGGAACCTTGACCGTGTAAAACTTTCTATCTACACCCATGCTTTAAATCCTCTGTAAGAGGTTCTGAAACAGGCTTACTGCCATCATTACAACATCCCGAGCGAGAGCTGGTCCTGCAGCGCCGCGCGCCCACGCGCGAGTGTTGCATTATGAAATTCAGTACAACATTATAACACTCTTGCGGAAGACTAATGATGAGGAGAGAGAGAAAAGTTAAAGTCAAAGACAAAGTCAAAGTCAAAACCTTTATAGAGGATACATATCATGGGTTTATATAAATATCATGGGTGTTTTTAATCAATATGTATTAAAATATTGTATGTTACCCTAATAAAAATAAGAAAAAAAAAATGGGTGTAGATAAAGTCTTGTATGCAACTGTTTCATAATTAGGTATTAAAACACTCATGTGAGGGTGGGTACCCACTTAGGTTCGCGAACCGCGCTCCGCGAACCTCGAACAGTGATCCATAGCAAAAACAAATATTTTTACTTTGGCTACAGTGTGTACCTGTGCGAACCAAGTTCGCATACGTGTTCGCTCACGTACACACCTGGGCGCCCTGTTCCAGCAGAGGATAAACGATTTTTTCGGTGCATGTTCGCGGAGCGCGGAGGTTCGCGAACCTAAGTGAGTACCCACCCTGATACTATTATCACACGAGGCGAATAATACCCCTCGTTATAGTACAGTTGCATAAATAACTATTATACAATCTTTGTTTAATAACTTAAAAATGAATGTAAGGTTATTTTATACCTACCTACTTATAGTAGGTATGAACCTCTATACAAAAAAAAGTTGGGAGTTACAAGTCGTGATAAAGTTTGGCCACATGATAGAAACTGATCTGTAGGCTATTTCTAACTAATATTGAGCTGGGCCAAACTATCCTTACATACAGTTCCATACGGCGGCGGGTTGAATAGCGCACTTTTCCCGGCTCCATTCTAAAAACTATAACAATTCAGGTTTAACTAATAGGTCAAATGTGTTATCATTTTCGGATAAATCAATAACGTAGAAATTATTTCTGGTATAAAAAAATGCAATTTATTACGCAGTTTCTGAAAAAATACACAATAACCAACATTTTTAAACTTAATTTTTTTTAGTTTAGGTATTGGCACTTGTTTCAGTATTTTCAAAAAAACTACTTTAAAGAAGCGTTTTTCAGGTTAATTTCTTATATGCTTTTGTTATGTTAACTATATTTTATACAATTTGCGCCTAACCCAAGTAGTTGAGGTCCATTGTTTGCGGAGACACAGCTAGTCAAAAATATGCATTTTTTCACGAAATAAAAGGGGTTTCCGTTTCCTTCGGAAGCATTTCTCAGTTTTTTTGTTTATATTTCTGTAAAGTTAATTATATTTTCTACAACTACAGGCGACGCTCTTGCAAAAAGCAAATAAATAGTAAAACCATTCGCGGTTAGCGCGAAATCTGGCGCTTTTTTTTAAAATGCCATTTTAGCGCAATCTAGCGCTTTTTTACAGCGTTGACAGCGCGTTTTCGCTCAGACTAGTTGGCAGCACTGCCTGTTGGTTTAGTTTAGTACGTCAAAGGCGAAAAATTATATCTAGACATCTAAGGTGACCTGTGGCACTGTTATTTATTTTTGTTTGCCTTATAAAAACTTTTCAAATTTAATATCACGAAAAACTTGAGGTGATTCTAAAGTTGCGCAAGCTAAAGAGCATTTTGCTAATTAACTTAATGAGGATATAGTAGACCTAGACACAGCGCGAAAAATGCAAGCGGTTCAAAAAATATATTCCACACAGCATACGAATTATTTTTAACTTAAAATCTTAATATCTTTTAAAGTGTAAAAAAGGAGCCAAGTATTTATGCTAGCTACAGTAATATTTCTTTCTTATCAAATTGAAAACCCTTTTTGTTGGCAAATAAGCGCATATGAACGAAAACCTATTCTTTATAGAAATAGTTTGCACTAAATACTTATGATAAATTAATTAATTACTTAATAATTATGAATAATTAAGGTTAATTTGGTGAAAGTATTTGATTTTGCTCTGTAGAAATTGCAGACACTCATAAAAGCTTAACATTACATGTCACATTGCGCGTAGCTTTATTTTATGAAGGGACTTAGTAAGCAGGTACTTACCTATTGTACATTATTTTCAGTATGGCGAAGCTCTTTTACTTTATGATGCTCAATTTATTCTAGACCATGAAGTTTTCACTAAAATGAACCTTAATATCTTTCATTAAAGCTTATTAAGAGCATTGAAAGCAAAGGTGTAAGAAAAAGATCAAAAGCTATTTATGTCCCATTTATGACTGCCAAATTATTTTCGGGCACTTTTATTGCCCTGCCAATATCCGCTACCGTTCGGGACAAATACGTTCATCAAATATAATAATAGGTGCCGTTAATTAACCAGTTTATGAGTATATGCCACGATAAAGTAAAGAGAGAGATATATATTTTTTCACTCGCGCAATACCCCCCGGGTTGTGGTTATTAGAAGAATAAAAGTACCTTAACTACACTATTGTAATGTTAAGATAATATATTATTAAATGATTAAATGCCCCAGTGCTTATTTTGGCAACTACACCGAATACCATCTTAGTTATTCTAGCACCATCCTATCGAAGGAAATCGATGTACAGGATAGCCGTTTGGAGTTTGGCACACGTATACTTGAGATCAAAACAACTTTTTTGAGCGGCAGTGAAAGGAGTTATGACGTCATTTTTTTGTATGGAAATAATGTTTTGTTCTAAAATCTATCCTATCGTGTGTGGTATCAAATAACACTACACAGATTTCTAACTACTCGGTCTCAAGCTTGTTATCACATTAATGATAGTTCTATGTACCATTTAGTATATTATACTTATGTATTCAGTGGTACCATTTTGGTACCATCATGGTACGAAATTGATAAAAAATAGATAAGTAAAGATAGTCTGCGTAAATATAAAATCATTTTGATCGTTCCTTGTACTAATGATAAAAGGATAAAAAAACCGGCCAAGTGCGAGTCGGACTCGCGCACGTAGGGTTCCATACCAAAATCCGGAAAAAATATGTTTGTTGTATGGGAGCCCCCCCTTAAATATTAATTTTATTCTGTTTTTAGTATTTGTTGTTATAGCGGCAACAAAAATACATCATCTGTGAAAATTTCAACTGTCTGCCTGTTGTCGTTATTAATAACGAGCAAAAAACGGCAAAAAAAATCACGTTTGTTGTATGGGAGCCCCCCTTAAATATTAATTTTATTCTGTTTTTAGTATTTGTTGTTATAGCGGCAACAGAAATACATCATTTGTGAAAATTTCAACTTTCTAACTATCACGGTTCATGAGATACAGCCTGGTGACAGACAGACGAACAGCGAAGTCTTAGTAATAGGGTCCCGTTTTTACCCTTTGGGTACGGAACCCTAAAAAGAGAGTTTGGAGTCACTTTCAGGAAATCTATGTCCGATAAAACCATGATAAAACGGACACGTGCATGAAACAGAAGTCTAACATAATTATTATTTTCCCACAACAGATTACGTCTTCTTTAATCGCAGATAATCGTCCTTTTACAACAGCAAGAAAAATGTTACCTATAAGAAATAGGCAAGCAAATTACTTAGCTTTAACTTTTCCCATCTTCTATATTCTACCTATTATCGGTGATTAATTAATAAACTAACCTTTTACAATGCAATCAGAGCTAACACTATGCTTTGTCACATTCATCAATGCGCTTGTTCGGAATGTAACCACCCTATTATATTGAAGTCGATGATTGGTGCGACATGGTCCTAATATGTTAAACTAATTCTGAGAATGACCGTATCATTAGCTCAAAGAAGAAATAAAGTTAAAGTTATTCAGTTTTCTAACTAAGTAGGAATTTTTAATGATATTTGTGAGTGACGTGGCCGTGAACCAAAAACACTGCATGATTGTTAATTTTTTTTGTTGGTAAGTAAGAAGGTTGTTGCACGGTAATGAAATATTGTTGTTTGGAAAACGTCTAAACGTCCTATATTCGAGAACAATTCGTTGTGCTTACGGATGGATGGTAGTATTTGAAATGTGTCAAAATTCTACCATCCGTAAGCAAAACGAATCTTTTCTCGAATATAGAAATGGGGGGTAAGAATAATTAAGAATGTTAAAGCTAAGATATTTAATAACGTCTCAAATTATTAATTCATCACATGCAAATTTTGTCTTCTCGTAGGGATCTGACAACACAAAGGTACGACAAAGTAATGCATTAAATATGTGCATGGGGAAACATCCCACGTCTAAGTTAGTTTGAAATAAATCTGAAAATGAGATACTGCTCTTTGCTGAACATTCTGTGATAAAATCTTTAAAACAAAGTTTTTGCTACAGACAGCCGGACCTCTCAACTTTAATGTGAAAACTTAAAAATGGTCCTTTAAAAATCTGAGCAAAGATCATGGAGTCTCGTTTCAAAGTGAAATTGCGAAGTCTAACTTTACAATTAATTAAATTTTAATTATGTATATTATTAACATTATTAACATCAGTTTCTTACATAGTTTTAGCTTGTTTTTACAAGCTTTTAGTTTCAGTGTCAAAATGTTGTAGTATAAATTGTTGCAAAGGTCCCCTTTGGTTTGTTCGGATATTATCAAAAATTCAAGGGCTCGATCACATTTTTATTTATAATAATACTAGCTGCCGCCCGTGACTTCGTCTGCGTGGAAAGGTTTTTTTCCTATCCCTCGGAAATAATACTATTTTTCGGGATGAAAGGTATCCTATGTCCTTCTCTGTAACCCTGACAACGTGTATGCAAAATTTCATAATGAACGGTTCAGTAGTTAAGATGTGAAGGCGTAACAAACAAACAAACAAACGGACTTTCGCATTTATAATATTAGTAAGGAAGTCTGACTTCCCCACAGTTTTCAAGGTCGCAAAAAGTGCTATCTGCGCCCAAGAAATCAAAACTCTTTGAATTATATCCAGGCCCTGACAATTGGACTAGATTTTGCAGAACAACATTTCTTCGATGGTGTCAAGTACCTATAGGAGTTTTTATAACAGTCAAATTCAAATATTTACTTATCCGAATACGCATTACATGTACCTATTTTATTTCCACACGCTCTCCCTTTCTTAATATGCATATTCATAGCAAAGATTTCTATGTGTATACTACACTAGATATGCTGGTCAGCACGGAAAAATTGCTCATAGAGTTACGGTGCATGATCAACAAATCATTTAGTCTATTGCGAGCCACAATGAAGAACAGTTGATGGCCGCGAAGGTTGTAGTCGGCAAACTAACACTTAAATCGATTAGTGTAAACAATAAAACATTGATATTATTTACCTGCGATTTTTTTTCTACGTCTTTTCATGTTATTTTAGGTAATCAACTCTATTATTTCTTGATTTCCGACAAAACAATATTTATAAATGACACATTATGGCGTAACTGACAACTGCCATCTTAATATTGACATTTCTTTTACTCTTAACTAGAAATATTATAGAGCAAGCAGTACTACCGAATCGCTGTCAAAGAATAAAAAAATATTCAAACAGATGTGCACTTAAAATGTGGAAAGAGGTTTCTACTGTTTAATGTTATACCATGTTTCTCAGAAGAGCAAATTCACCTTGATGTAAGTAACGAATGAGTAATTTCTACGTGTTTTGTGTTTGTATTTTGTTTCATTCTGTCATAAAATGAAAATTCAGAAAATTTCACCTAATTTTTAAATTATTTTCAAAAGGTATTATGCAGGATAACAAGACACTAAACATCTATTTGCAACATTAGAGGTTGCAATTACTTTGAACGCTAAACCACGATGGTATGAGGAGATGTTTAGATTTATCAAGTATCGCCCACCATACGTCGCTTGTTCAGGTCGATGACACAACTTTGAAAACCAAAGGATAGGTACTCACTGGCAAAGCTGCCTGTTGATTTTCACTTAATTTAGAAATTTTTGATAAACACACAGAGCGGCGTGCGTGCACGTTACAGCTCGGCAGGCTGATTATCTAACTAGAAACCGCCTAGCGACCGGTCTCTATTGACAGATGAATGTGATACATTCACTGACAAGTAAAAAATTTTTTTTATTTAACTGGACTGGCTGTCTGTATGATTTGACAGCTAAGTTTTTGTGCCTATTTGAAACGCCACTAGCGTGCGTCTAAAGAACTAATTTTGACGTACAATATGAAAATGGTTGCCGTGATGGTCTCTCCAGACTTCAAACTTTAGTACCATGTACGCACGCTATGCTCACGCACAAAAACAGTTTGACATAAGCCTGTCCAGTGTAAATATATGCAGGTCAGTGGATACATTGCTACTTTTTTGGGGTATAAAAAAACATACCAAAAAAAAGTAGCAATGTATCATATTCATCTGTGAACTGAAACCAGTCGCTAGGTGGTATCTAATTAAAAACATTAATATTTAAGGGGGGCTCCCATACAAGAAACGTGATTTTTTTTGCTGTTTTTTGGTACGGAACCCTTCGTACGCGAATCCGACTCGCACTTGGCCGGTTTTTTGGTATGATTTTCTCATACTCTTATAAAAAATAACAGTAGAAGATAATCTGTTATTCATTTAATTTTTGTATCTTGAGAATTTAGGTAGACACAATATTATTACAATACAATAAATGAGTACCTACCTACATAATTATTAAATTTTATTATTAAAAGTTTTATACCTAAGTACTCTCAGAGTCCAACAGGAAAAAGGCAAAGAATACGTTAGTGTCGCATCTGCGTCAACACTGAACTATTCTTTGCACATTTTCCCTCTCCCGCCCCCCAATACCTCAGCCCGCGCACGTCTGCGTTGTGAGACAATTTGTATTTTGACCAGCGTGTCTAGTGTAGTATACACATAGAAGTCTTTGATTCATAGAAATTAAACATAAAACAAAATGACAAAAAAGTATTACAAACGAACAACAACTTTAGCAAAAATACCAAAACCAGACATACATGCACTTGTAGTGCTTTGCCTTTGGCTTCTAGGTGTTATTATATTTCATCCCATCTATTCGGAAAAGACGACTTGGTGCGCCTTTAAGTGCACCCGTATTTCAACCTTCTGAGGTTACCGATACTTATAACATCAGTGACATAAGCGACTTAGACTTAAAAACCTGCACAGATACTCTAATTAGTAATATAAACTTATCAACCAACAGTATATTAAATGAGCTAAAGTCATTGGATTGTACTAAGGCGTCGGGCACGGACAATTTACCGTCAGTATTTTTCAAGAACACGGCTTTGACCATATACAAACCAATACATATAATTTTCAATAAATGTCTCGAGGAGGGTGTGTGCCCAAAAGTGTGGAAGTCTGCAAGGATTACTCCAGTGCACAAGGGAGGTTCAAAGACGGATGTAGCCAATTATCGTCCTATCTCGATTTTATCTGTCTTAGCGAAGCTTCTTGAGAGACTTATACACAGCATCTTGTACTCTCTTCTTCATAGTAGTATACTTCCACAACAACACGGTTTTGTCGCCAAACGTTCAACAACTACCAATCTCATGGTATATGCAGCCGAATTATTTGAAAATATAGATGCAAATAAACAAACAGATGCTGTGTATACAGATTTCAAAAAAGCATTCGATCGCGTGGACCACAAAATTTTGCTACAAAAAATTGCTTTTAATGGTATTCGGGGAAATCTCTGGAGATGGTTCAAGTCTTACATAAGTAATAGGACCCAAAAGATAGTAATTAAGGGTCATGAGTCTGAAATTATTACGGTAACTTCTGGTGTACCCCAGGGGTCGATAATCGGACCCTTGCTCTTTGTTATTTACATCAATGACATTAACGAATGTTTTAAAAATAGTAAATTTTTGTTATATGCTGATGACCTAAAAGTTTATCGTACTATAGAAAATGTTAATGACCAAAATAAAATTCAAGACGATCTGAACCGATTAACAGCATATTGTAATAACAATAAACTTAGTCTAAGTCTAGATAAATGTAAATGTATATCTTTTACAAAAAAGAAATCATTATTTACTTATAATTATTCCTTGTGTAATACTTATCTTGAGAGGGTACAAAGTATTAGAGATTTAGGTGTTATAATAGACGCTAAACTGACTTTTGATGTACACATCGAAAAAATTTGCAACAAAGCTTATAAAATGTTCGGCTTTGTTGTCCGAGCCAGCAAAGATTTTAAACTCCCCACTACTTTTATACATTTATATAAATCACTTATTCGTTCACAGTTAGAGTATGCCACTTCCATATGGGACCCTTATTATAATAAATATTCAGACCAACTCGAAAAAGTACAAAAAAAGTTCTTACGGTATATGCAATTCAAGTGTTTTCGAAGTCGTTTATCATATCCGGTACTTTTGAAAAAGTATAAATTACTTTATCTTAAATCTAGGAGACTACAGTCTCAGGCAAAGTTGTTGTATGACTTTTGTCACAATCAATATGATTGCAATGACATTGTGAATAAAATAAGTTACCATGTGCCAGTCAGACCGCAAAGACGTGCCTGCCGAACTACTAAACTTTTTGTAACAAGCACATCGCGAACAAATGCAGGCAAACGTCTACCCATATCCCGGATGGCTGACACTTATAATAAATATTTTCAGGATATAGATATTTTTGTTACGAGTATTGGCTCTTTTAAGAGATTAATTGTAAAGAAGTTATATGAGATCGACACTATGCCTAATTAAATAACCTTAACATAAGATAAAACATATAAAACTTTGTATTTAACCTTAAAATATTCCCATTTCTATGTGTAATCAGTGGTTAACGATGTTGGTTCCACATTTACTAATTTTCTTATGTAAGTTAAACTGTTTATTAAGCACATTGTGAAACTGTTTGTTAAACCCCAATAAACTAAAAAAAAAAAAAAAAAAAAAGGTGGTGTTTTCTATAAGAAACTTTTAGCGGGCAGTAATGAGTTTTTATTCCTCTTTATAAGTGCGCCGCAAATATCTTTGCCGCGCACTTTTTGAATTTGGAACATCTTATTCGGAAGCAAATATTGTTTGAATAAAGACTGGCTGGTACGACGGCACAGAATAACTAATAGTACGACGGCCCCATAGTCACATGAGCTGAATAAAAAAAACCGGCCAAGTGCGAGTCGGACTCGCGCACGAAGGGTTCCGTACCAAAAAACGGCAAAAAATCATGTTTTTTGTATGGGAGCCCCCCCTTAAATATTTATTTTAATCTGTTTTTAGTATTTGTTGTTATAGCGGCAACAGAAATACATAATCTGGGAAAATTTTAACTGTCTACTTGTTGTCGTTATTAATATCGAGCAAAAAACGGCAAAAAAATCACGTTTGTTGTATGGGAGCCCCCCTTAAATATTTATTTTATTCTGTTTTTAGTAATTGTTGTTATAGCGGCAACAGAAATACATTATCTGTGAACATTTCAACTGTCTAGCTATCACGGTTCATGAGATACAGCCTGGTGACAGACAGACAGACAGACAGACAGACAGACGGACAGCGAAGTCTTAGTAATAGGGTCCCGTTTTTACCCTTTGGGTACGGAACCCTTAAAAGAAATCAAATTATAACCGCGCGAACTACGGCCCGCGTGATCGCAATTTTCACGGATTGTTAGAAGTTCATGGTTTTGTTTTGAAAAATCAGTTCTTCAAGTGACAGTGAAAGTATAAAATTAACTCCTGAAAGTACCTATTAGAATAAGAACTGATCAACTGACGCACGAAATGTGATGAATAACATTACCTGCAAAATCACGGGAGAAATATGAAAGCCTATGGTAATTTTATTGAATGGAGAAATGCAATGCTTTCATAATTGCGAAAATGTCTCAAATGTATACCTATTTAAGTTTTTAGTAGTTTTATTATTAGATACTACTTATATAATTTCAATTTAGTTGTTACTATAAGTTTTATTAAATAATAATATAAAAATAAAATATGAGGCGCCTTTTATTTTCACATAGAGGGTGATGGAAAGTAGAGTGTATCACTCGGTCGCAAATGTATTTTTGGCTCGGGCGACGTACTTTGAATCCCTCGCTACGTTCAGGATTCTACTAACGAATCCATCGCTACGCTCGGGATTCTACTCTAGAATCCCTCACTTCGCTCTGGATTCAAAAAAACGCCCTCGCCGTAAAAATATTATTTTGCTCCCTTATGGTACAATCTACTATTAAGTATACACCTTGTTATTTTCGACTATTACTGTAGGTAGACTAGGTAAGTACTATCACAGGGTAAAGAAATTTCAATTATAGTCTTGCCTTGCAGATATCGCATAATGTAGCTGAATGTATTATGTATATAGCCCAAAATTCCCGTGGCGACCAACTCTTAAAGTGGAACGTTCAGGTACGGCCCAAGGCGCCTCCAGCGGTCACAGGTCTCGAGACGTTAGGTCTGTAGTGCTGCACCATGTACCAAGCATAATATCGATTCTTAAGGCTATTCCCTGACCGAAAGTGGCGCCCTCAAAAGTTTTTATTTAGTAAGTTAATAGAAAAGGATTATAATTAAACTTTTCGTGGATTTTTTAGGGCTCATAGTCAAGTATTTTCAGTGGGTATCTCTACATTCCCTCGCATTTATTTGTATTCATTTGTAGTCATTCGTAGAAGTAGATAGCAAATGTGTCAAAAACGGCCCATTAGCAGTTTTGCTCTCTGCTTCTAGCAGTGACTACGAGGGAATGTAATTATACCTACTGTCTAAAAAACTAGACTGTGGGCCCTAAAAATTCCATGAGAAGTTTTAATAAATTGTGTATTAGAATTACAAGATTAAATAAAATTCACCACGGCGCCACTTTCGGTTAGGAAAGCGCCTTAAGAAACAAAATACGGGTTATTAGCAATACCGGTAATTCCCAGTCGACCCCGGTGCCATTGAAACCGTTTTCAATGTACCAAAATAACGTTTTTGACGTTTATTCGATCCTGCCCTCCTACTTTCGACGGAATCGAGTTTACATCAGGGGCCGTACCGGCTAACTTACATGGCTATCGTAGTCACTTTCATTTGACAGATGGATGTGACAAATTGCTACTTTTATTTGGCATAAATAAAACCTTACCATAGAAAAGTAGCAATGAATCACATCCATCTGTCAAATGAAAGCGATTACGATAGCCATGTAAGTTAGTCGGTACGGCCCCAGGATCGAATTAACGTCAAAAATCTTAATGGTACTTTGGAAACGGTTGCTATAGTTTCCATTGTACTGTTTTGACGAACTCAAAACTCAACCTTGTCGGTTGTAAACCTCCCCCCCACCCTGATGTGAACTCGATGTCGTCGAAAGTAGGAGGCAGGCTTACAGTTTTTCCTGGTTAGGATCAATACTAAAAAAAGCACATCAACAATAAGAACATTTATATAAAGGAACGCAAAAAATGCGCATAAAAATATTACCCAAAATAAAATGGAGCAATTTCTATCCTTAAAAATAAATTTTCAATTACGTACATCGAACAAGTTTCTGGCAACACTATGTCCGAGTTTATTGGCAATTTTCTATACCAGTGCACCAGATTGGACAATGGACTTCTAAAATTCAGACCAAAGACAATGCAGAGATGCTTTTCGTGCCGAATAACAGTGGATCGTGTAATGGAAAACAATCGAAGTTTTTTAAAACGCTATCGTGAGCACCACACAATGGCGATACTAGGTACTTCCTGAACAATTACAATGTACTATTGTTAAAATATTTTATTCACATCACGGTAGCTGACAACTTTTTCGTTGTAAAGTAAATAATGGCTTGTTATTTTTTTTATCAAGTGCTACCTACTAGCACACTTCGTGCAATGATAAAAATACAGTGAAAATGTGCAGGAAAAAACTAACACTTATCATAATTTGAATACGTCTAGAACATTTTATGAATTAAAAATATTAATAATTGCAATAAACATATTTTTCAGCAGCTTGAAATCTCAATAATGAAAAAAGACCCTACTGAAGTTGAACCGTAATTAAGTATTATTGCATGGTCTGTGGACACTTACACTGAGGGCTTTTCAAAGTGACATTTAAAAAATAAAAATAGTGACTATTTGCCTCACTAGATGGCGTTGATGGAAAGAGAAGTGTCAAATTGGCTTTTAAAAATAAACGGCCTGTACCAAAGAGGCAAGTAAGCGCTCGCTGGCTGACATCTGCCCAAAGAGAAACATTTTATGGTTACATCTGTCTGCCTACCTGAATACTCTTCGAAGCTTAGCAAAAAAAATAAATTGACACATACATTTTTATCAACGCCATCTATCGAGCGTACAGTTTTTTGTCATTTTGAAATGGCCCTCCTTGATATTTGACAGTTTATTTTTTGACAACTACTACCTATCTATAACTGCTTTTGGTAGAAGTATTATAGAAAAGGTTGCTAAATAACATCTTTGACTTTGGCAATGACGACTTGAAATTGATGAGTTTTTGTCTATCTATTGTTCTAATCGGTCACCTTCAGAATGTCGCTGTATCCGAAAATATTTTATTTAATAAATACTTTGGGAAATAGTTATTTGTTATACAAGTGACCAAAATCAATAGCGAGTGATTCTAATATAGACTACTGAGCACAGTGAGTGATTTAAAGTCACGAGACAGAACAAAATTTTGGTAAAAAGTTAAATTTCAGAATTAGAAACTTGTTCACTCAATTCTTTTGGAGTTAGACAACTATCTTCATCGTTGGACGCACAAATTTTTTGTAATTTATCACAAAAATAGTTCGATCAAACATATGCTGAAAAATTTTATTCATAAAGTAGATTCCCGCCGTTTTGTTTTACATTATTACGTTGTGCTTTTCTCTTATTCATTAATATCCCATCTTATTTATTTATAATCATAAAACACTAATTTGTTAATAAATTTCATAATTTTTTCTTATTTTATATTTATTTCATACATGCGACCTCATTTTGTCCTTCTTTTTTAACAATCTTTATTTAAAACTCCTTGGTATAGCCGTGCATTTTATTTTTTTACTTTTTAATCCATGTATGACACCATAAAGCACTCTATCTATCCTTTTCTCACATATCAATTTTACAAGTCTCGTCCTTGTCACTTAATTTCTTTTTTCTTTATTATTTTAAAAGTTGGTATTAGAAATTAAAAAAGCACTTTGCCTCACGCTCGCAGCAAAAATCGATTTTGCTGCGAGTTTTTACGCGCCAAAAGCGCCCTTTTCGTGCTGGTGAGGTGAAAACACATTTTCCTATGTGCAAGTGTCGCAGAGCAGTTTCGGTGGCCGCTAGCTAACTACCTATCTATCGACATATCGAAATAAAATTATTTGAATTAAATTAATTCAGTTTAGTTAGCATTGCTTAATGCTAGCTCGAAATCGCAGACATGGCTTTCACACCACAAACTTGTAATGTAAACCGTTTTTAACCCCCGACGCAGAGAGGGGTGTTATGATTAATATTTTTTAAATGCGCACCGAAGTTGATAGTTTCGTTTGTACTATTAAGGCTGGTTTACATTATCTTAGTATTTAGTAGAGTGCTTAGTAGCGTGCGAGTAGATTCGAATGCGAGTGCTTTAGTAGTTTTGGTGCCTTTCCAGTGACCGTTTACACGCTTCCAGTAGTGTCATTTTCGCCATACCTAATACCTATTATTTAATTCAATTACACGTCACGCGTTCACCGGCAAATACACTCTACTAAAGACGCTACTAAAATGTCGATTTACATGCTTCCAGTGCGAGTGCGAGTAAAATATCGCGCGGGGGGTGAGCGGGCGCGCAGGGGGTGCTACTGGAAAGCGAGTAGAAAGGCTACTAGAACGTTACTCTCTTTAGTCATAAGACGACCGTTTACATGTTTCCACTAAAGCACTCTCCTAAAGCACTCTACTAAAGACTAAGATAATGTAAACCAGCCTTTAGTTACAGTATGAGGCATATATCTTGAAATCGGGAGGGGATGGCGCGGAACGCGTATTTTGGGCATGCGTAACGGTGAGGGGCGCGGGCGGCGGGAGAGGGGCGCGCGCTATTGGTCGCTCACAAGAGCACATGCGCGAACTTATCCCCACTCCGTCGAAAAAAATTCAAGATACATGCCTCGTACTGTATTCTGCGGTTTCGTTAACTCACCCGTAGCACATCAGACGGGATTACGGACTACTACCTGTGCTAGCTGAGTCGATTTTTCTAGTTTTTTTCTTATATATCAATTGTCTTAACATAAAAATGGCATTGTATGCCTAAAATCTAAAAATTCAATAAGTCTCGTGAATACGTTAGTTCCCAATTCCAATGATATCACCGTTTGTTTTAAGACATTGACGTAAACTTGGGATGCTCGTGTAGGACGGCCCATCCTGACTTGTGTCAATCTTGTGCATTCCGCTGACTATTAAATAGCAACTTGAACCCACGTCACTTAAAATCTGAATTCTTAATAGTCAAGGCTGCCACATGCTAAATAAATAAAGCAAAATAGATTTCAATGAAAATTACTAAATTTAACTACCTTGAGAAACTGCATGACATTAATATAGCAACTGCCAGGTGTTTTGTAAATTAAATATTTTCGTACTTAAAACTAAAGATGATGCGCTGTTTTACGGCCGATTTCAATGACCTATACTCAGTAAGAGATAGGCTTAGAGCGAGGCCCCATTAGTGCGTTACGCTGCGTTGCGTCGTCGTCGCAGCGTTGTCACTGCGTCGTTTTCCATAATTTTTTTATGACATGCCCCATTAGTTAGACCGTTGCGGAGGGTGATGCGCTGCGACGACGGCCGTCGACGGCCAGTGTTGAGTGCTCCACTGCTACAGGAGGAAGTGAACAGCCACACGGCGCGTTGCGTCAGCGTTGCGTCGACGCAGCGCTACCACTGCGTTGTTTTACATACAAATAACCAAGGTGTTCACACGGCGCGCTGCGTCGTCGCAACGCACACATGACGGACAGCAGCCCCCGAGAAGGGGGTGTACTCGTGCGACGTCGGAGCGTCAGCGCTCAGTTGTTTGTGCGTTGACAGGGAGGATACACGGAAGTTCATTTCGTTTTACGTTTACGTTTTTGTATTTAGTTTTATTTGCAGGGTAATTAGTTTTATTTGCAGGGTAAAATGAATACCATTGAAGAAATTGACATAGATTACTTGATTACATTGATACAGGAAAGGGAAATTATATGGGACAAGTCAAACGTAGATTTTAAAAATAAAAATTTAAAAACAAAAGCCTGGGAAGACATATCAAAAGTTTTATTTCCTGATTATGAGAATTTCACAGCTGAACGAAAAAACAAAGTTGGTGAGTTCACAGTACAGATATTTATGTTTTTTTTATTTAAGAGGGCTTTCAAGATTTTCTTGCACCGCCAATTCCGCGATCAGTACAAAATTAATATCTCGACACTCTAAAATTTTAAAACTTAGGGAATTTAGATTAGCGTGAGTACTATTTTATTACTTAGCTCAAAACTAACCTAGACTACGCTGAGTAGGTATAAAATATTATTTTTTTACTGATCGCGGAATTGGCGGTGCAAGAAAATCTTGAAAACCCTCATAATACAATTATACCTTATTTAGCTGCCAAGGCAGAGTTCCTCTAGTCATAAAATAGGTCGCATATTGCTGTCTTATGACATTCGGTGCTGTCTGTTCTTCATGTACGGGTTGTATTGGGAGAAATTCATCAACACTTATAGCAAATTTATCTCTTTGTCTAAAACCATCTCGATCAGCGACAAAATTGTGTAATACACAACATGCTTTTATAATGTCAGTAGCGAAGTCATAGGACACGTCTATCGGTCTGTGAAAAATGCGCCATTTGTTGGCCATAATCCCAAAAGCGCATTCGACATATCTTCTGGCTCTGCTTAGACGGTAATTGAAAACCTTTTGTTGTAAGTCGAGATTTTGACCGCCATATGGACGCATAATATGTTTGCTCAGTCCAAAAGCTTCGTCACCCACAAATACATACGGGGTTGGTATATTGCTACCAGAGAGTGGCTGGGGTTGAGGTAGTGGTAAGTTGTTGTTAATCATTAGCTCGTACAGTTTAGAATTTTGTAATATGGTTGAATCGCATTCTTTTCCGTATGCACCGATGTCGACAAATACGAATTTGTAATTTGAATCCACAATAGCTAGCAACACAATCGAAAAAAAGGCTTTATAATTAAAAAAAAGTGAGCCACTATTTGCAGGATTACACACGCGGATATGTTTGCCGTCGATGGCACCAACACATTGAGGAAAATTTGCCTTTACATCAAAACCCCTCGCTATTGTTTGGAAACTTTCAGTTGTCAGTTCAGGGATGTTGTCTCGAAGAAGATTGGTCCATATAGCACGACAAACTCTTTGTATTATATATGCAATAGTAGATTTTCCCCGTTTGAATTTGAAATGTAAATCAGTTATTGAATTTCCACTTCCTAGGTATCTGAAAAGAAAATAATTATTATAATATGCATTTATGAGATAGATAGATACCCGAAAAAAAATACTGACATATTCAGACATCGATAGCAAATAACTTTCTCTATGTAACCAATTAATTCTGGAATCGCGAAAAAAATAGCAGCTGTTGCATACATTTTGATTCAGTAGGTATTGCTTTTTGTATGTAACAGCTGTTATATTTTCACGATTCCAGAGTCGGTCACATAGTGTTTGTTAATGATATCTGAATATGTCATTAAATTTTATCGAGAAATTCACTATGTATAAATTATTAAATCATGTTTACTATTGGTTTTGCAGGTAATGATTTAATAAAAAAATGGAGAAGTGTAAAAGATAATTACTTCAGATATTCAAAAAAATTAAAAGAAGTATCAAAATCGGGCTCGGGCGCTACGAAACTGAAGAAGTATCATTTATACAATCAACTCCTTTTTTTGAGAAAAGTGGAACAAAATGCCACCGAATCTAGCTTAGACTCGCCTAGAGAAATCAACAATGAATCTACGTCTACAAATGATGACATTACCACAGACAACACTCCGCGCTATGTTCCAGTCGCGCGCAAAAGGGCAATGCAAATGGATGAGTTTGAAAGAGAAGGACTAAAACTTCTCAAGGAGCCGGAAAATCGCCATATGTCCTTTTTCAGAGCTATATTGCCATCTATTCAAGAATTTTCCGACCAAGAAACTCTCCGTTTCCAAAGTAAAGTTATACAAATTATAGATGAAATGCGGTATGGACAAACATCATCATATGTGAGTGGCCCATCAACGTCTCACCAACCACCATATGGGTATCAAACAGCAAATCAAACAGCAAATTTTCAAAGTACATACATTTCTGATTATAATAATTCAATTACATCTCCAGAAACATCTCAAGCAAGTGAAGAAACTGAATACGATTTTTCTAATTTGTAATTACTGGATGATATCTCTCTTAAATAATGTCTAAATTTAAAATTATGACAATTGCTGATTATTTGTGAGTTGATTACTAATTAAACAAACCAAAAAAACTGTTATATTTTTATTACTTAAATATATTTATATAGTTACCTTAAAGTGATTCCCAGCATTTCTACTGGTTCCACTGGATTCCTCATATTAGTATAGTTTTTTCGTATGTGTGGTTCTAAGGACTTCAATAAACATTCGAAGCTGGATACACTCATTCTAAAAAAATTATAAAACTTCTTTTCGTCTAATAGCAACTCCCGATATTCTAAAAAAAAAAACTGTCCATCACGATTTCTTAATGAAATTAAAGGACTGATCCAGTACCGTCTTGTGATCTTGCGTCGATTTCGGCGGTGACGTAGTAATAGGAGCAATGCTAGACGTCTTTTCCGATCCATGATTTGCTATAGACTGACTGCGAATTTTTTTCAAAATACTTGCCGCAACTGTGCGTCGCCGCTGCGCCGACGGAGCGTCATAGTAACGCTGCAGCGCCCGTGTGGCCGGCTATGCGTCAAAATATTTGCGTTGCGACGACGCAACGCAACGCAACGCGCCGTGTGGACTGGCTCGAAGCTAGACGAGCGTACCCTCTTGCGTTGCGTTGACGCAGCGTCAACGCAACGCAGGTGTGGCATACATTGCGTTGTTCCGTTGCGACGACGCAGCGTAACGCACTAATGGGGCCTCGCTCTAACAGTTGCCTAGATATTACACAATTATATGACAGGAAATAACAACAATCTAGGATCCATATTAGGCCTATCTTTAAAGATAGATTATTGAAATCAGCCGTGATCAGCCCATTACAAAGTACTCTTAAATAGGTTTTATTTAACATATTAAAAGGCAGTGACAAAAACCGCAGGGCATGTATGAAAAGATTGATGGATGTTAATGAAGCGAAAGAAGTATACAAGGATCGTAGTAGGTGGCGATCCAAAGTCTCTGCCTACCCCCATGGGAAACAGGCGTGACTTTCTATATGTATGTATATTAAAAGTCCAATATACTTTAATTCCACTGTATTAATATATTGAATCTGTGCCAAAGCCAGACAGATTCCCCATGCTACCCATTCCCGTGGGTTCCGCGATGGATCGCCGTGACGGAGGGATATCATCCGAGCGATCAGCTCTAACGACCTTAGGTAGGGGTGCAGCTCAATAAGACACCAAATTACCTCATTACGTTTTTAGGGTTCCGTACCAAAATGGTAAAAAAGGAATCCTTATGGTGTGACTCAGTCTGTCTGTCTGTCTGTCTGTCTGTCTGTCTGTCTGTCTGTCTGTCTGTCACAGCTGGATATCTCGAGAACTACTAATGGTATCAACTTGAAATTTGGAATGGTTTAAGATGATATTTGTCCAACTATTTTGCGAATAAGAAATAAATAAAAAAATAAATACCTTTTTTACAACAGGGACTGAAAAGGGGTCTTAAAAATTTTAAGTGGGGCAACTAGGGCATGTGGGGTATCATATGAAAGAGCGTCGTTTGCACGTTTTCAAACATTTTTTCTTTTATTTTTAGGCCGCATAGTTTTCGACTTATGATGAAAATTGTAAAAAAAAATACCGTTCCCCCCCCCTTATCTCCGAAGTTTGCAAAGAGAAAATTCTCAAATAATTCTATGTCATAGCAGTTTATATAAAGATTACAGGAAAAATAAAACGATGTCTCAATATAGCACACTTTTTTAGAAATTATCAAATTTCTAAAAAGTTAACATTAGTTCCACTATCGGTCAAGAGATGGCGCTGACCTAAAACTGCAATACTAATTTATTATTCTACTCTGCAGTGTGGTTTGATGGTGCAATTATGATGGTACTGTTAGCGACGCAAGTGAATTATGAGTGTTAGTGACACGTTATAAGTGATAAAATTAATACTGAAAGTGTTATGTGTAATATGTGTTAAACTTTTAATAGTGAATTGCAATTAGTGAAGTGAGACTTATGAATAATAAATTAAGGACTTTAACTTAGTGAATCTACGCTTTAGATGTAAGACTTTGTTAGTTAGACCTTTTATTAGTTCTTTACGTTCTTATTAGAATCTAGGTTTTTGCTATTTGTAAGTAATTTTCAGTTTTTTCAGAAATGTAAAGTAAGGGTATACCAACTGGGCAATACCTTAAAGACAAAGCCCCAATTTTGGAAATTTGGCATATCAAAGGGGCAATACCACATAGAAAGCCCCCGAAGGTTTTTGTGTAAATATCTTTTGAAATAATTGAGATTTTTGAGATTTTGTTATAAAATAGTTAATAATCGATTAGATGTTTATAGTTCTATCTATAGAAATTAAGTTTAAGTTAGTTTTATCAAAGGTTTGTAAAAATAAACCGCTTATTTCGATATCAGAAAGAGATAGAGATAGTTTTGTTTAGAATTAGACAAAGACAGTTGCGCGTGAACAGGACAGACATACTGTGCGACAGAGAGATCCGAGTTCTAGAAAAACTATATAGTTCTAGATTGATTTTCATGAAAATTCCAAGAAATCTAATTGGTTCCGAATTTTCTAGGATTAATTTTCAATCGATATATAAATAGGAGAGTTCGAAGTAAGCGCATAGTTTTCGTTTTTGCTATTTGTAAGTAATTTTCAGTTTTTTCAGAAATGGAAAATAGGGTATACCAACAGGGCAATACCTTAAAGACAAAGCCCCAATTTTGGAAATTAGGCATATCAAAGGGGCAATACCACATAGAAAGCCCCCGAAGGTTTTTGTGTAAATAAATTTTGAAATAATTAATGTGAAGTGACATTAGTTTATGAACACTGTTGACTGGTGTGTTCCGTGATAGTGTTTTTCCGACCGAGTGTTCAACCGCCTTCCTCGTCCAGCCCGCGATAATCCTATGAAGACTTTTGAGTGTTTACAGTCCACTAATTGAGAGTTATCGAGTGGTATTATTATTTGTGACGTGTGTGGTTTAGTGTGGACGATCTTTTAAGTGCTCTCGTCGTCGTCTGCCCGCCGCGCCCGCCACAGGTACGGAACCCTCGGTGCGCGAGTCCGACTCGCTCTTGACCGGTTTTTTTTTAAAAGTAGGACGCATCAAGTCGTGGTAAAAGCTAAAATGGTTTCTGATAATACACCTTTGTAATATGTACATTTCCACTTCAGACTTTTACAATATCAGTAAAGGGGATTGGTTGGGATTTTTAATTCTCGGTGGATCAGTTACAGTGGATCGGATGGGAATAACTCGGTATTTGTAGTATTTTGTTTGAAAATATTTTGAAGATCAATCAGATACTTAACCACTAGTGTTCGTGTTCCAATTTTTACCGATACGGAAAGTTCTAAACTGAAATGCATCAGGTGTTTTTATTGGTATTTTTTTTAGAAAAGCATAAATCTATAAGACACCAAATTACCTCATTACGATTTTTTTGATAATACACCTTGTAATAGATTTCCGCTCTGGCCTTTTATAATATGAGTAAGTATTTGTAGTATTTTGAAAATATTTTGAAGATAAATCAGAAAGTCCCATACTTACCTACCTACCTATGCAGGTGTTTTCAATTGGTGTCTGTTTACAAAAGCATAAATCTAAGATTTTGTTAATTTAGGTAAATCTGTTAGTCGTTTTAGTAATTAATGTAGGTATATCGAACCAAGCATTTCGAGATGCAGCATGTCGCCGCGCGGAGCGACTCGGAATTTGTTAATTTCCGCCGCGAAGTTTCCGTCACTCTGATTACTTCCCTGCTAAGAAATTGATAACTAACTGCCATGTAAATTAATTTAAGCACATTTACTACTGAAATAATTTAAATGTCTCTGCGGAAGCTTGCTTTGTTTAAAGTCGAAGTCAATAGTAGTTTATGATACAAGGTTGGTAAGGAGGTTTTTAAAACGAGTTGACGTTTTATAAGCCCGAGCCGCAGGCGAGGGTTTATAATCGTCACGAGTTTTAAAAAACCTTAACAACCGTGTGCCATACTACGTTTTTCAATACATTTGCGAGAAAACATTATAGGTATTACTAAAATTGTAATCTATACATATAATAAAACTGTCAATTTTAAATATTTGTGCGCGTATTACGCAAAAACCGCTAAAAGAATTTTGATGGGCTTTTCACAGTTTAGTAAATTAAGGTCCAACTTAAAATATAAGCTATGTTTCATTAAATTCAGGTGGGTGGAACCAGGGAAACAGCTTGAACTCTCCGTAGTACTAGCTTTCATACACTAAAGAGTTCATTTTAAACTGGTTCTTATATTTTTCTACTGTCCACGCAGACGAAGTCGCGAGTGAAAGCTAGTAGAAATTAAAAAAAACGTACGTAAACAAAAACGCACGGCGCGGGCGTGCGGTAAAATCAACTTACCGCACGCTGTACTAAACCTTAAACAAAAACGCACGGCGTGCGGTAATAGTAGTTTATGAAACTGATGCATAATGAGGGGTATTAAAACATGAGTGTGAGTTTAAAAACCGAGCCGTAGGCGAGGTTTTTAATAGTATTACACGAGTGTTTTAATACCTAGTTATGTACAGTTTCATACACTACTTTATCTACTCTCATACAATTTGTGATTGAACCTACAAAATAATTTAACAATGATAAAAAGAGTAGGTAAGTTGTTTCTCGACTTTCTACGACTAGGTAGGTACTTACTTACTTAGGTTAAGTAAGACATTTTTCCGTCGCCGCATCTAAAATATCGGGTGGAGTCCACACTCACTACTATCAGTCATTTTTAAGCAAAAGTAAAAATTAAAATCTATAAATGGCGCGTATTCTATTAGAAAAAAAAATTAAATAAGTGCATTCCAGTAGACTAATCGTTACGCTAAGTCATCGATCACCATAGAGTACGTTTTAATCATGGAAAGTATATGGGAATATCATTGTTTTTTTTTTAATATCGCAGCACTGCCTTCTTCTTGGATTTGTCTTGTATCGTAATGAGAAAAAAAGTTATTTTATAACATTGCTTAGTATAGCGAAGGTATGTTATAAAATAACTTTTTAATTTTTTTTCGGTATTGCGTGTATAAAGTATGCCAATATAAATTCGTTTTGAATTTCATAATTCGAATTTTACGATATGAGAGTAGATAAAATCAACTTACCGCACGCTGGCCTGTCATCGTAAGATCACATTTTCGAGCAACTGTATTGAAGAATAAACTTTATTCAAATTATTAAAAAAAATCCTCTGTTATCTTGATTGTCTCGTCGCCGTTTCAGCTTGGGCAAAAATGCTTTCGTATATCCCTGTCCATTTGTTCTCCTTTACAGGTCTCATTTCTCAACCGATTCTCGTAAAAGTTTGTGAGTAGTTTAGTTTTTAGAATTTTCCAAAATGTGGAAAACCATATATAAGCCATTTCGAAAAATGTTCAAAAATGATACAAACGCGAGGTCTACAGCTCTACAGAGCCACAAGTTCAACCTTATCTACGTCTTAACCTTACCTAAATTTATTTTATTCTGTTCGGAATACCAAAAGCAGTTACTTACACATTATATGGAAACAATTTTTTAAATGTACATAGCTATGAACAGGTAATACTAAATAATATACTAGAAAAAATACGACTCGCACCAGATCATGAACAGGTAGTCGCTTATGAAAATAATATAGGAACAATTTCTCATAAAATATAATTACATACGTACATTCACACAAAAACGGCTGAACGGGTTTGAATTGGCAGTATTGGCACACAGATAATTTAAAACAGAGGATACTTCTTAACCCGATCAAAGGTTCCCTCTTCAGATTTTCCTAATGTCCACGTGGACGAAATCACGGGCGGAAGCTAGTCATTTATATTTTTGTGATGCACAAAAGTTTTAATAATGTGATGATAAAAAAATGTCGTTGTTTGTTGTAAATTCCTGAAGTTTTATAATATTTATTCACTCGCATGAGAACAACACAAATTGTTTACCGCTACAGAGAGTAAAATAAACATTTGTATGAGGATTGTCTTAATAATTAACAATAGATCAAAGTTCAATAAATTAATTGTAAAAATTTAAAACAAATTCGGTTTACCTTCTTTTACAAATACTTCGTTTACTCCTGTTACTCGTAGATAATTTGTTAGCATTTTATTTCAATGTCTTGTGAGATTAAAATAATGTAATCTATGTAATAGATAATATCTTCATACTGTTCTATTTTTTTGAGAAATAAATTTCCCCTGACTGGTCTTTCCATCCTAGTCAAGATTTTAAATGGTTTTAACTTATTATCCTATGTTCTAAACTTTAGATAAACTGCCTTTGTGCAGACTTTGGTTAAATCCTATGCAAGTGGTATACTCGAGAATGTTAGAGGTTGGGCCACTTTTGAGCACCTGAAGCGTTGCATGCCAATTATGCTTGTGTCTGGCATGACACAAAATCCTGCAGGAACACATTATAACGTACGCCTTGGTGTTAGGAAAATGCATAACTTATCTTATTAGTCAGTTATCTTGAATAAGGAATCACAAGATAATTAATTAAAAACTTAGTATAAATACAATTATATACTCATAGACTTGAAAATTTTTCGCTGCTATGGGTATACCAAAGGGAATCGAAAACGTGAAGAAAATGAAAAAAACCGGTCAAGAGCGAGTCGGACTCGCGCACCGAGGGTTCCGTACCATCATAATTGCACCATTAAACCACACTGCAGAGTAGAATAATAAAATTAGTATTGCAGTTTTAGGTCAGCGCCACCTCTTGACCAATAGTGGAACTAATGTTAACTTTTTTAAAAATTTGATAATTACTAAAAAAGTGTGCTATATTGAGACATCGTTTTATTTTTCCTGTAATCTTTATATAAACTGCTATCACATAGAATTATTTCAGATTTTTCTCTTTGCAAACTTCGGAGATAAGGGGGGGGGGGAACGGTATTTTTTTTTACATATTTCATCAAAGTCGAAAACTATGCGGTCTAGAAAAAAAATAAAAAATGATTTAAAACGTGCAAACGGCGTTCTTTCAGTAGTAGCTCTACTTAAAATTTTTAAGACCCCTTTTCAGGCCCTGCTGTCAAAAAGATATTTATTTTTTTTATTTATTTCTTATTTGCAAAATAGTTGGGCAAATGTCATCTTAAACTATTCCAAATTTCAAGTTGATACCATTAGTAGTTCTCGAGATATCCAGCTGTGACAGACAGACAGACAGACTGAGTCACACCATAAGGGTTCCTTTTTTACCATTTTGGTACGGAACCCTAAAAACATAATTTCTGCAAACGAGGGTCATTTGTTTTGTATTTTCTTTCCACGCAACACGAGGTGAGGTGCGAACAATATTTTAATTAATTTTTAAAGTTACACTATTATTATTCCAGGGTTACTTTTAATTCATTAAAAACCTCACGTGGGGTTTATCAGACCATCAAACTGAGAAACTTTCATTATAGAAAGTAAACCAACCTTGAAATCGCGAAAAAAAATCAGCTGTTTCCTACATTTCGATGGAGTACGCATTGTACTTTTGTATGGAACAGCTGATTTTTTTTGTAATTTCAAGGTTGGTCCCATAATGAAAGTTGTTCAGTTTGATGGTCTGATCAACCCCACGAGGGTTTTTAATGAATTACAAATAACCCTGTAAGTTTATTATTATTATCTTTTGTTAAATTTACAAAGAGTCAGAGTCATGTATTTAAAGCGATAAGCCGATTTCATTGGTCTGCGTGAAGTGAATTCATCATAGAGTTAGAATTCATTCGCTCAATCGTAAGTTTCGATCGTTTTATTAATTGAACTAAGTAGTTACTTTTACGTAGGTACTTATTAGGTTTATTTTTAACCCTTCAGTAGCTTTAATTGATTTTCAATATTCAAAAGCATTTGCGGAATTTTTCCGAACCAGTAAAAGCGTAATGGAAATGTTAATCAGAACTGTTAAAAAATCTCAGCACCTGCCTACGAGAAATATCGCCTGCCATAAATTGTGATGAACGAATAATTTCGCAATTTATCAAGCTTTATAACATAATTTCGGTTAATGAACACCACAATAGATAGCCCATTCCAGGTGCGATATTTCCGTCCTTCTTTTATTTCTTTTATTGGAGAATGACAAAAGAAAAACCATTTTCTCGGAGTCTGACCGAAATGTTGTATGAAATTCGTTCCAAACAAAGTGATTGAGTGTAGTTCCAGACGAAGTGAATTCCGTAGTCATTATTATGGTATGAGAGAAACTGCACCATTCGTAGAACATATCATTTTGTACATTTTTATCTTAATCCAATGTTATAATCTCTGTTTATACAGATTACAATTTACAACCTATCAATTATACTTATCTACGTGTTATTGTTTCAGATAACAATGTCTCCTAATGCAGTTGACGATTTGGCAATTATGAAATAGTAAGTTTTATAATAGTACATTATGATACAAGTTAGCTAAGGTTGCTTATTGCACACAAGGCTGTGGGTTGCAGCCCGAGCCGCAGGCGAGGGCGTAACTCAGCCGAGTGTGCAATAAGTAAGAGCTCACGAGTTTCATACGACGTTTTTCAACACATTTGCGAGGAAAAAACAAAGTAATTTACCACACAGCAACAAATACGACAAAAACAAAATGATAATCATGGTGAGAAAAGGCGCGTAGGTTTTTTTTTTGTTTTTTTCACACGCCCAATGCAAGAATATTTTGCGAACAAAGGGGTTAGTGATCATACAGCTTACTTCAAAATTATAAATTTAAGTGATAAAATGCTAATATTTTAATATTTTATAACAAAATATTGTAAATTAGGAATAATTTGATAATAATAAATATTTGTTTGACTAAATTAAGGACCTACACATTTATTTATTCCAAAAAATTGTCAGAGGCATAAAACCTCTTTGTTGTTACTAAAAAAATAACTGTATTACCCGGTTAAATTGAAAATGCTCTGTTTACTCGCATAGAACTTGCAGTAAGGTACCTATTTAACTTTGTAGGGATAATTCTATAACCAACTAGTGTTTTATATATTATTACACGCGTTTGTTATAGTTCGGTTTATGGCCCTAAAAGCGATGTAATAGGGCTCACATTATGAGCAAGTGTGTTGAAAAATTATTTTACCCACATACTTATTTTATTATACATGTTTTCTTCTTTATTATTTTTTATGCACAACGGGATCGTGCTTGGCCTTCTCCTCACCTGATGTTGAGTGACAATAAGCCTGGTGGAAGCGCACTACACCCGGAATCCTCATCACTGAGGAGGAACTGGCGATCTTACCTCTAACTGCCGGAACACAATAATTTTTAAATTGTTATTGCGTCAGACTTAGGTAAGATGGATAAACCCTACTACCAACCAAACCGAGTACTAATTGTACCCCCCTCCTGCGTGGGTGGGCGAACCACTCGACCATAGAGGCGGTCTTTCTTCATGTCCACTTGTTCGCTCTCATTCTTCATCGCGTTCACTCTTCCTTTTGATCCCTCTTAGATTTTACTCTTCATAGAACTCTTCTCCACCCTCATACTTCTTCACAATCATTCTTTTCTCTTAATGTTGAATATTATACACGCACCGGCACGGAAATTTGGCCAACCTGTTTTTTGATTTAAATGAAATAAAATTATTTTGTTCATTATTTAGTCGATGCTAGTGAATAAGATAATCACTTTTTTATGTTTTTAAACAATTTTTACAGTCTCTTAGAATTTATCACAAATTTTCAAGGAAATAAAAATCCCAACTTAAAACACTACAAAATTAAAAATCATTAAAATTTATCAGTTTCCTGTACATTTTCATGATGTGTGTTTCGTTCTCTTGCTTTTTTATGTTTTTAGGTTTAAGATTTCTGTAGGTATAGGGTATTAGGGTAAAATAATAATATAAAATAATAATAAATAAATATTTACAGAAGAATTTATATTTTACTTTTTAGTTTGTTTTTACTACTCCGCTTTAATGTTTTTAGTCCGATTTTTTTTTTGTAATAATTTAATTTTTTGGAATGGTTAGGGAATAATTTTGCACGAATTGCTTTAATTATCAGTATAAAAGTACTTACTATCATTTATGAGGTAAAATACAATATTCATTTATTGCGCTATCGTACACAAACATGACAATTTATATTACATTAAAAAGTTTATCTCTCAGAAAAATCAACCCGCCGAACGCCAAAATGACGCGCCGCCATTTTCGCCACGCCTTAGAAAGAGAGGGGGATACTTCCGCCGCCGGCTGTCTACAATACATCCGTCTTACGAATTTTCGATCAGGGTCACGTGACCCTGACTGACGCGAGTTTAACATTTTTTACCCATTACAAAAAAAGTGTACAACGCCGCTAAAGAATTTTATCTTCAAAAACAGGGTGGCCCAGTTTCCGTGCCGGTGAGTGTAGTAGGATAATAGGGATTATAATCCCTTTCGACCTCGTTGAACCATTCCATTGTTTCTGTTATCTGTTGTAATGTAATAGAAAAAGAGAGCTATATTCATTCTAGTGCGTTGAATGCATTTTGGTGAATGCTCGCAGTCAGTATCGTAACGTATATTAAACCGACTTCAAAAAAGGAGGAGTTTCTATGTTCGTCTGTATGTTTATCTTCAAAGTGCTCTGCCGTACGTACCGTCCGCCGCGCGCCGGTTTGCGCAGGGCCTAAAATGCTACCTACTTACCTACCTACCTACGTAAGTCCGTTACGTACTAAACTAAAAGGACCAGTAGCTTGTTATAATGTAAACGGTAAAACAAACAAACCACTTACATAATCAATAACGTTCTAAATAGAATTAAAATACGAAAAGCATCGTAGCTTCGGTCGCAGTCCAAAAACCACTTCAATAACAAAAACTAGTGATGTGCATTTGCGTGGATTTTCGTCCATTTTCAATTACGTCCGTAGGCAAGTCGGTACACCTCAATATTCCGCGAGGGCCCTCGAATTCGGCCAAGAGGCCAACTAGCAAAATTGCAGAGTGATGCACAGATAGCTGCAGGAAACGCGCCATTTTTGAGAACCACTTAGTTAGGACTGCTCACGTTCGCAATTACGGAACCATTTTAAACTATGGGTCGAAACTGATGAATAAAAACGATGGATCAAAAACTACAAAACCTTACTGTGAGAAATGAATCAAGGATAAAATTTAAACTAAATCATCATTAAGTAAGATAAGTACTCACTCACAATGTGATAACCGTAGTCAAAATATTATTTGTCTTATCCGCTGACAACTACTTATCTACTTATACCTACCTACATACTCACAGCTGTCATCAAAGTCTAGGTATTACTGATATTCACAGTAAAGTGATATCATCACATAAACATAAACCCGCTGATTATCAGCGGCAGCGCCCCTGTTGCCACACAGCACAGCACTATCAATTACCGAGCATAAAATAATAAAATTTCTAATTCAAAAAGTAAGAAAGCTATTTTCTCTGCGGTTGATGATTCCGCGTGAAGTGGATGAAAGCCAAGTAGGTATAATGTATGTGTTATAGTCAAAGCCCGATATGTAGTCTCTTCGCGGAATGACTGGTTTATCGTAGGTTTGACTGACCCCTTTCGGCAAACCTCGAAATGAATTCTTATTTCGGATTTTAACAGATATTTTTTTAGGCAAACCTAGAAGTGCCTAAATGTCTAGTCAAACCTCAAATGCAAAATAATTTGTTTCGGGCTTTGCCTAGTCAATCCTAGGAACGACAAAGGCAAATTCGTCAAACGTCGTTTTGTACTGCATTAAACAGGTTTATTTATATATAACAGTCGATTAATTGTGCTGTACTTGTTTGTTGCATGTTAAAACATTGATTTGCACTGTATATGTTGCATGCTTAAATAGGTTTTTTCGTCAAATGTTGATTTGTACTGCACTTGTTGCATATTCAAACAGGTTTAGTGTTTAGTTAGATATTTCGACAGGCTTAGACACTTCGACAAGTTTAATTAATAACAATAATTAATTTGTTATAAAATAAAATCAAAATGCCACAACGCATTATATAGGTATACCTTGCCAAAATAAAGAGTAATTTTTAGATTTTTTTTTGGTAATATTATTGTCAATTTGTCATTATAATAAACGAAAATAAAGAAGATACTAGGTATTGTGAATTTTAGTATTTTTTATTAACGTCAAATTATTATTATAATTTTGAAAAAATATTCATCTGTTTTTTTAATAGTGAAGCAATAAATATTAAAATTAAGAAATAATGATTTATTTCTTAACACATTCCTAGGTTTGACTGGTAAAACCCCGTTTTAACCGTATTGAGTTTCGGGCTTTAACTGCCCAAGTTAGTCACTCCTAGGATTAGTCACTTCTAGGATTTATCACAAATTCATTAGTCAAAGCCCGAAACTCGCTATTGCTTCGGACTTTGACTAAGACATCTTGTCAAACCTGAGGTTTGACTAGGCATACCTAGGAGCGCCGGGACTTCGGGGTTTGACTATAACATATGGAAAAAAAAGTAAGCCCTTGACGAGTTTCTTGCTGGTTCTTCTCGATACAAGGTCTCCCTTAGGGTTTGCGAACCGATGGCGTAGCAGTTTTTTGACATTCACAAGTGTTTATAACGGCCCTGAATAAATGACTTTGACTTTGAAAACAAACTAAAATATGTACCTATAGCAAAAACCAATGATCTCATATTTAAAACACTCATATTAGTCTAATTAGCATGATTATTTGATGACGATGGCATGCACTGTATGTCTACCTAAAATGTTGCTATTTTAACAAACGACCGCACGTGCACACTGTTTCTGTCTCGTCTCGTATTCATCGATTTCCTGAAAATTATTTCGTTACGAAATCATATTTTCTTTTTTGTGAGTAATTCACTGTTTCGTTCGTCCCTTCGTCCTAATGTTACTTAATTAACACGCTTCCTACCTGTTATCCAAACTCTAAAATTTTACAATGCGGAAGGCAACGAGGTATCAAAAATGTTAAGAAAATCTCTAATGTGCTAAAATCAAAATTTCGTCATTATTTAATCCGTGCGTGGCTGATCTACTTTTAACAATATCCCATTCGATTAAATGGGATTCGTTTTAATGACATCGTTCTGGGAATAATTTACTATCAATACATTACTCTAATTAATCCACTGCTTTAATCAAATGATAGATTTAAAAAAATAAATTGTTGATTGTAAGTTTATATGAACTTGTACTTACCTATTACTCATTATCATGTAAGAACGATGGTCGCCTCTGGTCAAACGTTTAACCGCCTCTGTGGTCTAGTGGTTCGCCCACCCGTATAAGACGCAGGGGTCCCGGGTTCGATTCCCGGGGGGGGGGGGGTACAATTTGTACTCGGTTTGGTTGGTGGTAGGGCTTATTTCAAGTCCGCCTGGCTAGCTACCACCATCTTACCTAAGTCTGACGCCATAACAACAATTTAAAAATTGTTGTGTTCCGGCAGTTAGAGGTAAGATAGCCAGTTCCTCAGTGGTGAGGATTCCGGGTGTAGTGCGCTTCCATCTTCAGCCTTATCTTCACTTAATATCTCAGGTGAGATGAAGGCCAAGCACTATCCCGTTGTGCATAAAAAAAAGATGGGTTTTGAATAGCACACAGATATTTTAAAGGCCGGATTTAAACATGGGAGACTTTTATCCCGGTCAAAAGTACCCTGGGGATTTTCCGAATGTCCACGCGGACGAAGTTGCGGGTGAAAGCTAGTTTCGAATAAAGCCCTAGAGAATTAATTAGTACTACTCGTATTTCTCTATGAATTTACGTCAGACATCATATCAGCCACACGAATAAGAATTTACGTACTGAGCAATATTCCATTGAACAGGAACAGGGATTTGGACTTAAAAATGTTGAAAATAATATGAGAACTGTATCTAAGTTATGTTAAGTCTAATCTAAACGCAACAATATAAATATTTTCGAATTGCTTTCTTGTGGTTTGATTTGAGGATATTATTTTATATCTCCTAAAGCCTGAAGGAGCCCAAACTTACTATTTTAAAAATGTTTTTTGGCTTCATTTAGAACGAGTGGCTGAAATGTAATGATGTGATATATTTTTAGAACCGGCCCAGTAAGCCCTTTCATTTGATACCACACACGATAGGTTTTATAACAAAAAAAAAATTCCCCGTACAAAAAAAAGATGACACCATAACTCCTCTCCCAAGGGAAGAATTTTTAAGAACTGCGGAGTAAAGAGTAATTTTTAGATTTTTTTTTGGTAATATTATTGTCAATTTGTCATTATAATAAACGAAAATAAAGAAGATACTAGGTATTGTGAATTTTAGTATTTTTTATTAACGTCAAATTATTATTATAATTTTGAAAAAATATTCATCTGTTTTTTTAATAGTGAAGCAATAAATATTAAAATTAAGAAATAATGATTTATTTCTTAACACATTCCTAGGTTTGACTGGTAAAACCCCGTTTTAACCGTATTGAGTTTCGGGCTTTAACTGCCCAAGTTAGTCACTCCTAGGATTAGTCACTTCTAGGATTTATCACAAATTCATTAGTCAAAGCCCGAAACTCGCTATTGCTTCGGACTTTGACTAAGACATCTTGTCAAACCTGAGGTTTGACTAGGCATACCTAGGAGCGCCGGGACTTCGGGGTTTGACTATAACATATGGAAAAAAAAGTAAGCCCTTGACGAGTTTCTTGCTGGTTCTTCTCGATACAAGGTCTCCCTTAGGGTTTGCGAACCGATGGCGTAGCAGTTTTTTGACATTCACAAGTGTTTATAACGGCCCTGAATAAATGACTTTGACTTTGAAAACAAACTAAAATATGTACCTATAGCAAAAACCAATGATCTCATATTTAAAACACTCATATTAGTCTAATTAGCATGATTATTTGATGACGATGGCATGCACTGTATGTCTACCTAAAATGTTGCTATTTTAACAAACGACCGCACGTGCACACTGTTTCTGTCTCGTCTCGTATTCATCGATTTCCTGAAAATTATTTCGTTACGAAATCATATTTTCTTTTTTGTGAGTAATTCACTGTTTCGTTCGTCCCTTCGTCCTAATGTTACTTAATTAACACGCTTCCTACCTGTTATCCAAACTCTAAAATTTTACAATGCGGAAGGCAACGAGGTATCAAAAATGTTAAGAAAATCTCTAATGTGCTAAAATCAAAATTTCGTCATTATTTAATCCGTGCGTGGCTGATCTACTTTTAACAATATCCCATTCGATTAAATGGGATTCGTTTTAATGACATCGTTCTGGGAATAATTTACTATCAATACATTACTCTAATTAATCCACTGCTTTAATCAAATGATAGATTTAAAAAAATAAATTGTTGATTGTAAGTTTATATGAACTTGTACTTACCTATTACTCATTATCATGTAAGAACGATGGTCGCCTCTGGTCAAACGTTTAACCGCCTCTGTGGTCTAGTGGTTCGCCCACCCGTATAAGACGCAGGGGTCCCGGGTTCGATTCCCGGGGGGGGGGGGGTACAATTTGTACTCGGTTTGGTTGGTGGTAGGGCTTATTTCAAGTCCGCCTGGCTAGCTACCACCATCTTACCTAAGTCTGACGCCATAACAACAATTTAAAAATTGTTGTGTTCCGGCAGTTAGAGGTAAGATAGCCAGTTCCTCAGTGGTGAGGATTCCGGGTGTAGTGCGCTTCCATCTTCAGCCTTATCTTCACTTAATATCTCAGGTGAGATGAAGGCCAAGCACTATCCCGTTGTGCATAAAAAAAAGATGGGTTTTGAATAGCACACAGATATTTTAAAGGCCGGATTTAAACATGGGAGACTTTTATCCCGGTCAAAAGTACCCTGGGGATTTTCCGAATGTCCACGCGGACGAAGTTGCGGGTGAAAGCTAGTTTCGAATAAAGCCCTAGAGAATTAATTAGTACTACTCGTATTTCTCTATGAATTTACGTCAGACATCATATCAGCCACACGAATAAGAATTTACGTACTGAGCAATATTCCATTGAACAGGAACAGGGATTTGGACTTAAAAATGTTGAAAATAATATGAGAACTGTATCTAAGTTATGTTAAGTCTAATCTAAACGCAACAATATAAATATTTTCGAATTGCTTTCTTGTGGTTTGATTTGAGGATATTATTTTATATCTCCTAAAGCCTGAAGGAGCCCAAACTTACTATTTTAAAAATGTTTTTTGGCTTCATTTAGAACGAGTGGCTGAAATGTAATGATGTGATATATTTTTAGAACCGGCCCAGTAAGCCCTTTCATTTGATACCACACACGATAGGTTTTATAACAAAAAAAAAATTCCCCGTACAAAAAAAAGATGACACCATAACTCCTCTCCCAAGGGAAGAATTTTTAAGAACTGCGGGTCCAAAATAATGTTTTGAAATCATGTATACGTGTACCAAACGGCTTTGCTGTAGATCGATTTGCTGTTTTTTTTGCGCACACTTAGCACTATTAGATTGGAACGTGGTGCATTGTGCTTCGTTCCGTTTGTAGTCTGTGTCATAAGTTGACTCCATATAACATGTAATGCATCATAGGTTCATGATTATAATTTTAGCTCAAGTCCGCTGATATCTGTACTCATAAATATGTCCTCATTTCGCATCGTATCTCATCCGTATCCGTACAACATATACATCACAGTGCACAGCTCCAACATTGCCTAGCTCAACAGTTCCCGAATGGTGTTCTAAGTCTATGTGACTAAATATTTTTATCTTAAAAAGTCCTTCTTTTAAAGTCACACTATACGTTTACAAGATGCGAACACTAAGCCAAAAAGCCTCAGTGTGGTGTGATTTCACGTAAAAAAACAATGTTACAGTTACTTTCCTTCTTACTTGAGCTAAGGTTTCGCCCAAAAACGGTGAACCAAAAAGGGTTCCGTAGCCAAAAGAGTTCGGGAACCGCTGGCTAGCTAACCTACATTAGTGTAGACGGTAGTACTTATATCTATTCTGTGACTGTAGACAGCGATCTAGACTCAGGCTGATCCCTCTCGAACCCCTTACCACTCAAGTGTCCTTCAGCGGTAGGAACAATGGGTACAGACGACAGAATATTGCTTAGCTCTATAATATGCAACGACCAAGGGCGTCGCCAGCCCATGGCCCAGGGGAGGGGGCAAGTTAATAACGAGGATGAAAAAACACAAATATGAATTGTAGGTACAGTCAAGAGCACCACCTAGTGAATTTATTCACGTCTTAGATGCGGGATTTAAAAAAAACTGCCCCTGCCCCTCCCTGCCCACCCTTGACGACAACCTTGAAATGAACCCAAAATGGGAAAACCGTTTCTTCGGAAACAGTTCGATGGTCCCAATCTATCTGTCGTGGGCTAATCGTTGAACTGGGCCGATCGAGATCTGCCTGGCCAGATCACGATGTGCCGGCATTTCATGATCTGGCCATTAATTTTATGATGTGCCCAATCAAAAATTAGGCAGGTCAATAAAAGCAACCTATTCGTCGATTTGCCCTACACTACAATATGGCTGGGCGCATCGTATTATACTTTCGTTTCGCGACGCTTGTGGCGCTGTAACGCTGTTTGCGCTCTCTGTGTATTTACGTACTAGTCCAATCAATGAGCATATTTGTTGTATGGAGACTTCCGAAAAATTCTCCCGTCTATAAAATTTGGCTTGTGATGAAGTTAGGTAACACAGATTACAGATGAACAATAAGCCAATAAAATTTGTTACGAGAAGTTAGGTATTTTTACCTAAACATGAAAATCGCTTATATCTCTCTGTGAATATTTCCTCGGGCTAAAATACTTTCTGTATACGTATTTGTGTATTAGTTAGAATAAGTATGTAAAAGAATCCAATATCTTTTCGATTTCGGAGATACTCCAAATTTAAATTTTAATATTTTTCAAAATATCTTTTCTTGATAAAAATATCTGCTGATTATAATTTTTTAATATGTTTTTATACCCTTAATATATAGATTTGTTCAGTAGGCCAACAAATTTACTTCTTTAATCATATTTATACGTAAATGTATGAAAATGGACCGACTATTTTTCACATTACCTCTTAAGACCAAAAAATTAAAAAAATATGATTAAAGAAGAAAATTAATTGACTTACTGAACAAAGCTACATATTTAAGGATATAAAAACATATTAAAAATAATAATCAACAGATATTTTTATCAAGAAAATATATATTGAAAAATATTAAAATTTAAATTTGGAGTATCTCCGAAATCGAAAAAATATTGGATTCTTTTACATACTTATTCTAACTAATACACAAATACGTATACAGAAAGTATTTTAGCCCGAGGAAATATTCACAGAGAGATATAAGCGATTTTCATGTTTAGGTAAAAATACCTAACTTCTCGTAACAAAATTTATTGGATTATTATTCATCTGTAATCTGTATTACCTAACTTCATCACATGCCAAATTTCATAGACGGAAGAATTATTCGGGTTGCATAAGCCCCGTTGATTGGACTAGTACGAGCAAGATGGCGGCGTAAATCGAAAATTGACAGTGAGTTAGTTGAAGAAAAAAGTGCTTTCCGAGTGAATTACGAGCGTCAGTTAAATGATTTTTATGCGAGTCACGCAAAATCAACGCACAATGTCAAATAATGAGAATGTTAAGATGAGAATGATGATTTATAATAAACAAAATTAAAAAAATATATTAATGTACATTCTTTTCATTTTACTAAAACTTTGGTCACCCTATATACAGACTATTTATCCCAGCATGGCTGGTTATCATTTTATTTGCTTGTACTTTGGCCACCCTTCAGAATCGATTTGCCCAAGTAGTCAGGTGTGTTCAGTAAAAAATACGGCGTTTGATGATCGAGGGATATCCTTTGGCAAGGTGAACCTTCTGAACCCTTAGATCATTTTAAGAAGGAGAGCCATCTTAGATTTTTGTATGGGAGGGAGTTATAACAGAATCTTTTTTTGTATAGAACTAGATTTTTTTTTTTTCCAAAACTGATTTTTCTGATTTTTTTTTAAACTAGTAGCTGCAATGTCATAATATTGTACATATTAGGAATCACCTCAAAATACCTTTCATTCGATACCCCACACGGTGGGTTTTGGAAAAAAAAATTGAAATACCATACAAAAAAGATTGTGTTATAACTCCCTCCCATACAAAAATCCAAGATGGCTCCCCTGCTTAAAATGATCTAAGGGTTCAAAAGGTTCACCCTGCCAAAGGATATCCCTCGATCAAAAACGCCGTGTATTGCACTTTCATGTCGTGTGGAAATGCCACTAAAGCATGGCCGGGCAAATCGTCAAACGTTATGCTTTGAACGATATGGTGGGTTTTGAAAAGGCAAATCAAGAAATGGCGGCGTATCGTGATCTGCCCAGGCAGATCTCGATCGGCCCAGTTCAACGATTGGCCCACGACATATCATATTCGGCATTAGGGCTTATTTTGTACCACGTTGTATAAATCTCCTAGAAATTACGAGGAAATTCGGAGAGATAGGTGATTAATGAGTTTTTTTAATAGGCTTAGTTCCAGAGATAAGTGACCAAACACACAGAAAATAAGGATAATCCCAGCTCAAAAAACCCAATTAAAATCCCCGAAATCCAGCAAAATAATACGTGTTCCAATTAATGAGTTAAAACGAGTACACCTAATTAAATCAGCGAGAATTGCAATTGCAATAGCTAAATCAATACAACATTGAAAATGTTTTTTTTTTTTTTTTTTTATACACAACGGGATAGTGCTTGGCCTTCATCTCACCTAATGTTAAGTGACGATAAGGCCGAAGGTGGAAGCGCACTACACCCGGAATACTGGCTATCTTACCTCTAACTGCCGGAACACAACAATTTTTAAATTGTTGTTATGGCGTCAGACTTAGGTAAGATGGTGGTAGCTAGCCAGGCGGACTTGAAATAAGCCCTACCACCAATCAAACCGAGTACAAATTGTACCCCCCCTGGGAATCGAACCCGGGACCTCTGCGTCTTACACGGGTGGGCGAACCACTAGACCACAGAGGCGGTTGATGTAATGTAGTAGATGTAGTAGAATGAGTCGATATTTTGGGGTCTTAGCATTGTTCCCTTTTTGAACAATTTGTTTTAGAATTGATCTTAGTATTAATTCTGCAATGATTTTTTTTATGTATTTATACATAATAAAAACTTTAATAAATAAAGCCCAGCTATTAACTGTGTGGAATGCCTTATCAAACACACAGTTTCACATAAATCTTGCCTATCATTTTTTTGCTTACTGTACGTACAACGAAAGAGAATCACCCCTTTGTCTTTCCTCTCAAATTGCCGATTTTAGACCATAAATCTTAGCATTTAAGGCGTAGACAGTGAAATTTTACTTTACCCCAAGTAATAGTTAAAACTAGTAAGTAAAAGTGGAATAAAAACGTGTTGAAATTTTTAGACTAATTTCTAGACAAGTATTCCTATCGTAGGTTAATACCGCCAACCAATATAATACTAACTAGCGGCCGCCCGCCCGCGACTTCGTCTGCATGGAAAGGTTTTTTGCTATCCCTCAGGAACAATACTTTTTTCGGGATGAAAGGTACCCTATGTCCTTTTCTGTACCCCTGACAACGTGTATGCAAAATTTCATGATGATCGGTTCAGTAGTTAAGACGTGAAGGCGTAACAAACAAACAAACAAACGGACTTTCGCATTTATAATATTAGTAAGGATATTAGTAAGGATAGCTGCTTATACTACAACTTTTACTTTAACTTTAGTTACAGTAAATTTTGCACTTTGCTCTACACTATTTCAGCTGCCAAAAACAAAAAACTCTGAAATTTTACCTTTTATGAATTATACAAAATCTTTTTATTTGTTGAAATAAATACAAAGCAGATGTTTGTCATCCATTCTAATAAAGATTATCACAAAAAAGTATAAAATACACCTTTTCAACCTTGGTGAACTTCACTTGGCAAATTAGGGTATGTCACAACTCGAGAAATTGCTTTTTGGAAGTGTCACTTGATCCTTATTAAGGAGGCAACGTCCGCCCAAAAGTTGCCGCGTCAGCAATGGACATTGCTCATTGCTCAGAATAAATGGGAAAAGTGTCTAAGAAACATGGGTATAAGAAACAAAAGCCGTGTACCTCTACAATGATGTATTTAGACTAAAAGGAGAATAGTTACGAATAGGACGGATCACTTTCCATGAAGCTGATTTTAGTTAAAAATCTGGTAAAACTTGGCATTTTATGAGCAACTTTAATATCTACAATGACGAGTCACTCGTCGCCACGCATCACGCTGAATCTCACAATCGCAGTCCCAAGGAGTTGCATCTTCGTCACTTCAGGATCTCCCAGCAGTCACACAGGTAAAAGTGCGAATCTTTCTATTCATTTCTTTAATTCGCTAGCTTTAATTAATTCGCTAGCTAATTTGATTATATCTTTTTCCGCATACAGTCCACTGCACCGCTCATCCATTTCCTTTTTAGCGAATCTCACATCGCGACGTACAACGCTGGATGTGAGATTCACTACGAACCCTTTTCAAAAAACAATACACTTTATACTATGTTGTTTTTCTTTATTCTTTTCGTTCGCTGTTATAGTATTTTGCGTCATTCTTATCAACCTTAAATTAATCTAAGTTAGTTATCAAACCGAAATTGCTGACATTCAGCATAAAAACATAAAATTATATCGCGTCGATAATAACACGTTTTACCAGCAATTCTTATAACTTGTCATAAAGTGATAGATAAGATTTTATCTGACTAAAATATCAGATAGTTATATCGTTACTTATAGCTTTGCAAGGTGTATTCAAATCCAATATATGAGTTTTACACTTCCTAACGGATTGCAATCTAAATTCAGAAGGGGCTTCCGATAAATCTAAACCAGTGTTTTATATTCATGAGAACATAAATAGAAGTTAATTCACTTTTACTCTATCGCCGTAGCTATTAGCAGTATATTTGTCCTATTAGTAGTCGTCTCGCTCATGGCACACATTAATAAGTCTGGCATTGGTATTCCAGAAGTGTTTGTAGAAATACTTATATACTTAGCCTGTTTAAGAAGCGAAGCGTGCGTTAAAGTAGCGGACTTTTAAAAAGATGGCAGCGAGCTTAAATACTGTTGTATTTTTGGTCAAAGTAAAAACTAAAGAAATTCTCTAATATTTTCTGAAAACTTTTCTGATAATATTAAGAGACTTTTATGTGTACAAACAAATGAACGAAAACAGTTGACTTAATTATCAGTTCATTCATAATGATGACATTGTGCTGCTCCTAGTAAATCTAATACCAGATAAGATACTGCCACGCATCGCGCTCTATTAGGCGTATAAATTATACTAAAGTTTTGCTACTTTAGTCTAAATACACTCGGCGTCAGAAAAATCGCACCTTTTCAAAAATTTCTTCAAAGTTAATTTTATCCTCTCTAATTTTGTGAACGGGATCAATTACTGAGATTTTTCCAAGCAACATTACATTGCCTCATTTTTTTGCATTATTTGAGCAACTTCATGGGCAATAGTATCCATCTTGGGTATTCCTTTTTAGGGTTCCGTACCCAAAGGGTAAAAACGGGACCCTATTACTAAGTCTGTCTGTCACCAGGCTGTATCTCATGAACCGTGATAGCTAGACAGCTGAAATTTTCACAAATGATGTATTTCTGTTGCCGCTATAATAACAAATACTAAAAACATAATAAAATACATATTTAAGGGGGGCTCCGATACAACAATCGTGATTTTTTTGCCGTTTTTTGATACGGAACCCTTCGTGCGCGAGTCCGACTCGCACTTGGCCGGTTTTTTTTAATTGGGCTGTTGAAGTGTGTTTTCTCCATCATCTCAATAGCGAATTTACCCGCATTTCCTTCCCGCTTTAAGCGTTTAATTAAACTGTTATGTTAATTAAATCAAACAATTATTAATTGAAATCTCATCAAATGTACTTTCAATAGATATCAACATTTACACAATTAAACGTTAGCTAGCAACAGCAGGGTGGCCAAATCTAAAGTTATTTTCGAAGAGGTGCGATTTTTCTGACGTCGAGTGTATTATGCAGATTTACTTTAGTAAAACGATATTAACAAACTATTCTAAAACGTCTCTTCAGTACTATAAATTCTATCCTTCGTAATGAAAAACTTTGTACTTAACGCTGGTTAACTTTGCCGGCCCGAGGTGCATATTTTGTCGTTTACTATGAAACTTTTAGTTTAACAACTTTTAATTTCCGCAAAGTCTATTAAAAAAGTGTTGCTTGGTAGTTAAAATATTTTTAAATTAAACAGCATTAAGCATTAACAGTTCATTGACACAGAAGTTATTTGAGATATCTTGAAGAATTTAATAGATTAGATTTAATCAAACAAACTAAAAAGTCTAAGGCTCGTATTACAGAACGAGACTCAAGCACTGCTTGCTGCTTGAGTACAGTTAGAAAGGGATGGTGCTATTCATCGTATATAGAGATTTGAGTCTGAGTTTGATTCTATAATACCAGCCTAAGTATGCACACAAATTAAATGATGTGATGATCGTAAATCGCTTATCATTAATTATATTAGTTTTTCAGCTATCTGTCTATAAAATTTTATGAACTCATGACAGTCAAGCCTTGCCTTACCTTACTTATAAATACAAACGGACTATCTATTTGAAAAGAAGTTCAACCAGAGATTTTGAAAGGAACAAATTAAATGTCGTTTTTCACATTCATAAACTGAATGGTTTCACGTTCTCTCTTATGAATCAAAAACGAAACACTCTCTGTAGATAAAAAAAAGGTTTAAAATCAATCGCTCTCGGCTGTCTGGCATAAATTTTGCGCGTATTTCTCGATTGAAAAAACTTGTGCAACCATTGAGGGATGAATGTTGACCGCGACTGAACTTTTAGTTGGAAACGCATTACGATATTAAACACAAACCGACGCCATCGACGATACCAAAGTACCAACCTGGCATTTCCACTAATAGTTTCCATAAAATATACGCGGAAAATGGTGAATGATAAAAATGGGTAGCATATTTCCACATTTCCGCGTGCTTAGATTTTTGAATAATCTAGGTCTCTATCAAAAATTAATGCTTCGATTGGTTTAAGTATAATTTGAGTATGTTATTGAGCTGTGCTGTATATACAAGGTGCGTATTTATAACCACTTTCCAAATAAGGATGTGTTTAGTCCATGAAACTGAACAACTTTCTCCATGAAACATGGTGTCGAAATACGCCAAAAAATTTGGTCATCCTATACTTGAGCACGTGATCTTTTTGATTTGTATGAAAAGTATTTTTTTTTTTACATATTTGACCCTATGTTTCTTAGAGAAAGTTATTCAGTTTCATGGACTGAACAGATTCTTAAAATTTGGAGAGTGGTTACAAATACACCTTGTATATGTGAGCATTTAGAACACAGCAATATAAGTAGGTTTTTTTTTTTTTAATTTGAGATTTTTGCATTCTCAATGCTATTTTTGTACAATACTAAATAATATAAGTAATTGAAAAAATATGACTCGCATCGCACCAGATCAGTAAGTGTATTTTTCTAGTAAGTATTATTTAGTATTATAAGTAGGTATATGCCTTAACTCCTTAGTTAAGCTAGGGTATCCTAAGAAAGCGGTGCCGTCACATAGCGGTCGTAATTTGACGGACGTAAAAAGACTTTGACTTTACGGTGTCCAGCACCGCTCTCCAGGAAACCGCGCCGTATGTTTACATAGACAACGTTCTTCGCCACTAAATTACGGCCGTAATATGACGGCACCGTCATCCTAGAAAACCCTAGCTTTAGGGTGTAAAGGTGCACCTGGCTCATGCTGGAGATACGCCGGTGGCTTTTGCCACTGAATATGGACTGGGTACTCTCGGTAGCTATTTGTACTGACAAAATAGTGTGTGAGCCCCGAGGATAAGCTCGCTCTTCTAACCCTGGCTACATCGTAATAAAACAAATCTACGATTTTTAATATGTTCTAAGATAGCTCAGAATAGCCTCAGTTCAGAATGAGCATGAATGGAATGTCAAAAGAATATGGCATCATAGCAGCTTTTAAATTTAATTTTATAAACCAGTGAATCGCGAAATTAAAACTTAATCTTTAAAGGCAGACGTAGTTGTTGAAGACATACTTTTGTTAAAGTGATATATTAACCTAAGACTAATCTTATATTCCTCAAGACCTTTATCCTTAGTTAGGTATGTTAATGCCCCTCATAGCGTTGTTTATTCCTCTAAGACTGCCATTTTGAAAAATTTCGGAAAATTGAATCAACAAAAACGACAAAATAATTATCGAACCTGCTTAATACACGAGAATCGGATGAAAATTGCGACCTGTAGAGGAGAACAGACGGACAGCCGGAGATACGAAATCATTTTTGCCCAAGCTGGAACAGAGACGCTTCGCTCGGTTAAAAACCGCTTCCTCGTAAATACACTTTTGAAAAAACCGGCCAAGTGCGTGTCGGGCCACGCGCAGTAGGGTTCAGTAGGTACATTATACCATACCATATTTTAATACCACTATCATTTTTCGTCTGAAAAAATAACTTTGTTTTTCAGTGTTTGTATAAATGACAAAGTTATATTTGCGGTTTTGGAAAATGTACTATATATCGAAAACTAATTACTGTATCTCGTTCAAAACAATGTTGAAAGTGTTTCTTAAGATCTATAGTTTATATTTATTTTTTTAATTTTTCACCCTCTTACTTTAAAAGTTAAAGGGGGGGACACACATTTTACCACTTTGGCGGCATATATCTTTCAAACGGTTGACTTTAAAAAAAATTGTTTTAGAAACATCAATGTGATTTTTAAAGACCTATCTATAGACACCCCACAAGTATTGGTTTGATGAAAAAAAAAAATTTTCAGTTTCAGTTCCATGTACGGGGAGCCCGTACATGGAACTGAAACTGATCTTTTATTACTATTCTCCTTTTATTACTCTTTTTATTACTAATCTTTTATTTTTTTATTTTTGTATAAAAATCGTAAAGCGGTTCACAGTATACACCTACCTACTAAGTTTCAACTATGTTGTCCTAATATTTTTGGAATAAAGTGGCTGTGACATACGGACGGACAGACAGACAGACATGACGAATCTATAAGGGTTCCGTTTTTTGCCATTTTGGCTACGGAACCCTAAAAAGTACATCTTTGATCCTTAGGGATACACTTTCATCTAATACAAAAATTCCGAAAAGTGTGTTGGAATATTTTTATATTGGTTGTTGATGACCACGGAAACACGTTATGAATAAAGCGAGTCATCGACACTTAAAACTGTAAAAAGCCATTGTCTTTTAGCTGAATCGGCCTCAAAAAAGCGGAACTATTAATACACACAGACTAGTACACGTCACAATAAGTATTTGACATTTTCATTATCAAACTGACTAACCGAACTATACAAATATTTTTTTCCTTGTTTTACAGCTTGACAAACAGTAAATCTATCTATACCTATGCATGTAGTACCCAATACATACTATAAGTATGAGTGTAAGTAATCTTATCGATATCGGTCAATCTATTCGCGGAGCTAGTTATTAAAGTCTTTTCAAGCCAATAGAACTTTCATTTATATCAGACATAGAAACTACCTATTTTGTTTAAAAACATTTTAAAGATAAACTTACAAAGGGGGAGTATCGAACTTAAAACGCAAAAATTATTTATTTGTTTTTGCATTCTGACAATAAAATACATATAATATAATGTTATACTATGTATCATGTACAATCCCACAGAATATATAGTACTAAACAATACGACGACTACCTACTGTTTTACATTGTATGAGATTTTCTTATACAATGTAAAACAGGTAAAAATAAGACACAGTATTCTTTGATTAAAATACATTGTTTATTTATACAGTTAAGCGCATAAACAAAAAAGTTGATAAATAATAACTCTTTTCTAATTATAAACTCATAAAATGCATATTTTAAATAATAATAAAGTTAGAGGTGATTAATCAAAGTACCTATAAAGCTTACAATATTAATTAAAGTCTAATTTTAAAGTAAAGTGTTATTATTGCAGATTACCTACGTATCTAATATTTTATTTATTTTATTGGTGTCAAATATTTTCAATAATATCATATATATTTATCTCTAATTTTGGGTGAGGCTTTCTCGTCGTCTATATTATCCAATAATAATTGGTGTTATTAAAAATCATATTAAAAGTGCCAAGATCTTCAAACTACTGAAATGCTTTACAAATATGTGATGCTTAAAAAAAATTCGGGTTCACTCCGGGAGTGCCCGCAGAAGTGAAAACTTGAATATTAACGTTGTGCATTTTTGATATTTTGGAATGGTTAGGAAATAATTTTGCACGAATTTACTCTGCATTTTAAATTTACGAATACAGAACAGTATTGTACGAAGGTCTTATCCATAGCTTGACAGAAAATCTAGAATTTGGACATTGAATTAAAAAAATTGCGCGTTGCTATGGTGACACAAGTGTTTACGTCTTGAAATGACGCGCCGCCATTTTCGCCGCGCCCCGTAGAAAGAGAGGGGGATACTTCCGCCGCCGGCTGTCTACGCTACATCCGTTTTACGAACTTTCGATCAGGGTTACGTGACCCTGACTGACGCGAGTTTAACATTTTTTCCCCGTTACAAAAAAAGTGTACAACGCCGCTAAAGAAGTTTTCACTTCAAAAATTGTACTTTGAACATAAATAAACGCATTATGATAGCAAATTTTATAAACAAAATGAAAATAACTATTATTGTGAACGATTAGATAAACCTTTTAAAGCAACGATACAGTCAGTCAACAGCAAAAATAAACTAATGATTGTACACAAGGTCATTTTGTATTCACCATGTAAATTTTGAGTATTTGTCAGTCCATGAAACTGAACAACTTTCGCTAAGGAACAAATGGCCAAATATGTAAAATAAAAATCGACTTTCCATACAAATCAAAGAGATCACGTGATCAATTTAGTATGGGATGACCAAAATTTTGTGGCGAAATTCGACACATGTTTCTTAGAGAAAGTTGTTTAGTTTCATGGACTGGACACATCCTTGTCGATGGTAAGTTAGTATCGGTTAGTAGTAAGTAAACTGTCGGTATTTTACTAGTGCTGTTGTTAAAATATCTGACACTTTAATATGCCATCACATAACTTCGACAAGCTTTATTTTATTATCATAAACCTCAACTTAATAATAATCCTTTATATTAAGTCCATATTATAACAGTTGTTTCGTCGCTTAATCTAGTCATAAGACTGTTCTGAACATGTCATACATATTACTTTTTAACATTACTACTATCTTATTGTTCATACTACATAAGCTCACACTATATAAAAACTTTCACGACACTTTACAGTGTTTTATATTCATTAATTAATCATTTCGGGGGTAGCAGTACCTACCTATATCACATAAAGAACAATGGCGACCCGCCATACATGAATTTATTTGAGTTAAAATTTTTGCGTTTAATAAAACGCCTAAACAATCCAGAATAAAATTTTGGGGAAAAAAATTCGAACATACCAATTTTAAGTTATCACTTTAAATTAGAGAATGATTATCAAAAATACTTATGTATTAAAACCAATATAATTAAGGTAACTTATTTCAAACCCAATATTTTACGGTAATTTTACGATAAATACCTATATCTAATGGTTATATAATAAATGGTAACTCAGTTTTTGATTCCAACATAGTGGAATGGAAACATAATAACAACCCAACCCAATGTTAAGCTATTTATCGTAGAATTTGTAAACTAAGGCCTTTACTAGATCTATTATACTTTAGCTATTATGATCCAAAACTAGATCAAGAAGGCAGACTAAGTTTTTACATAAAAATAAGTTGTTACTTAATTATATAAGCTGTTAAAAATATTAAGCTGTTAGTTATTACGCATTGTGTAACAGAATAAAATGATAAAGCTACGACGAATGACTTTATGTCATACAGGATGAAACTTAAGCTTGAAGCATCTTTTTCTTAGAAATCCTTTCTGAAAAGTTTTCATCGTCCTCGTCTGTGGAGAACATCCGGCGACGTGATATGAGATATAAACAGGATTAAGTTAAGATCACAGAATAAATAATAGCTGAGATTCAAAACTAAGTAGGTACCTAATCTAAGAAAAGTTACTCTGCATCTATGGTGCACGCATGACTACACATTAATCCGCCCATTTATTTTTGCAGTCCTTTTCTCATAATATTTAATACGTATAACTTGATTGCCAATACCAACAGGCAACAACCCTTATTAAATAAAACGTTGAATTATCTAGGACCACATCTCAAACATTGTTTTGATATTCCAAGTTAGTAAACGTCCCAAATCGTGGTTCTTTCGTAGCTAAGTATCATAAAGTTTTGTTTGAATAAAAAATGAGTTTTTAAGAAACTACGTGATACAGATGCCGGCATAGAAATTGGCAAGAGAAAGATGAGACAAAAGATGCGCGGTAGCCATAAACACTAAGTTTATGGCTACTGCGCATCTTTTGTCTCATCTTTTTCTTGCCAATATAAATGCCGGGCAGTATACTAAACGGTGACAAAGATATTGTATCATTTCGATTTTAAATTAGGCCTCGAATTTCACACCATTTAGTTCTGCCACAAACTAACATATACATAGTACAACAATACAAGTGTTCCGCGTGTTTATTGAAATAAAAACACTTTGTTTCTTCACTATCCAAACGGTAAAGTTAATAATAAATAAACGCATGTTATATATTCGCAATAAAACGGCGACTCTACCTACTCTCTCTGCATCTGAGACGAAGTTCCAAATTATTTTAATACCTACTTTTTCCTTTGCAAAAGCTAGAACACCTGTGTCTGTATCATCCTAACATTGGTGTAGTTTAATCTTTGTTTGTAACCAAATAAACATTATTGTTATTATGATTATTTGTAGGACCGACTTTTCGTACGACGTGTCTGCTAGTATTACGTATTTTGGACAAAAATAAAATGTTATATTATATTCTGCGACCAACAAAAAGTCTGTCAGGCTTGGGCACACTAATACCAAAGTTCTAAAAGCGTTTTTAAATATTAGAATCTACGGTTACAGGCATAGAGAGTAGTCCGTCTGTTTTGCTTAGAACTATCCCTCCCTACTTCTTGGTCCTGCTCATTAGCTCATTATAACTTGGTATCCTTCAGCAGCACTGCGGCTTCGTATGATGGTAGACCGCTGTTACTGCGCTCAGCATGGCATTGCGGGAATGAGTCCAGCATATCCTGGAAATAATATAACTTTAATAATTTTATCTTCATAAGTATTGTAAAACACGCAACGATTTAGGGAGAATTCTTCTGCAGAAATAGATTAATAGCTTTTGCAAGAGTAAACAAATATCATCGTCATATCAGTCAGACTCCTGGGCATAGACCTCCCAAAGATTTTTATGATGATTGGGTACCCGTGACCTTCACCAGATCTTCGGTCCCCCTCATAAAAAATATAATTTAGCTTTGGGGGCGTCAATTAATCACGTGAGGCATTAGGGAGGGGGAGGAAATCGAGCCAAAGCTCAACCAATCTCACGTGGGGGAAAAAGTATTGCGAGAAAATTGGGTTACATTAAATACCTACTACACAATATGGTTTTGTAATAAATGCAATGCTAGCGAGCACAGATTAACGTATTTACATTTCATAACATTTTGAAAAATCTCACGAGATTTATAGGGGGGATGGTCTCGAGCCAAATCTCAGAATATCTCACTAAGGGGGAAAGGGGGAGGTCCAAAAATCACCTCACGTAATTAATGGACGCTCCTTTCAGAAAAATATTATATCTTATTGTGTGCCAATATTTACATGTGTGCTATTCTTAACGGAGAAACAAATTGTCGTGGTAAATTGTAACGAACCTGTGAACCGTGACAGCCAGGCTTGTGTTGTAAAGGCACATCTAAATCCACAACGGTCTCGTAGGCCGGTGGTGGACCAGGCAGATCAGCTTGCAACTGAAAGAAAAAATACAGTTGATTACACTATTCCATTACCATGCTATTGAAATAGATAGATGGATAAGAAGAGTAACCCACCCCACATGCTCAATGTGGGTTAGTAAGTGCCTTAGAGTAGCTTGGGTTGTTAAATTTTTGAATATCCATCCGATGACCGACCACAGCGAAAATTGCTGCCAATTACTGAACCGTCGCAATCGAAGGCCGAATGCGGTGCCCCGTCGAGCTCCTACAATACTAAAATCTTTAATTTTTTTTTTTAAATAGGCACATTTTAATGTTGACTTTGACATTTCTTTACCGTGCTTTGACTGTTATATTAGGTAGGTATTTAATAAGCTAAACCAGGGGTCTCCAAACTACGGCCCGCGGGCCAGCTCCGGCCCGCGAGCACCAACAATCCGGCCCGCGAAAGTAGGCCCTATTTTACCAACAATAGTGAAAGAAGATCGGCGAAACTCGACTTCATATTTAACAAGGACGTTCACAATCGGAAACATGTTAAATAAATAGAGTTAAATTCGTAGAATTTAATTCCACAAAATCATGAATTTAAAAGAAGGGAGTCAAAAGATAAATAACTATCAATTATATTGTAACAAAACGTTTCCATAATGCAAAAACTAAACGATATATTCTTGTAAGCAAGAAGCTTATACCTCCAATGGAGATTGCACCGGCTAGTATCATAGTGAAGATAGAAAAAATGTCCTTGAATGACGTTACGGCTTATTGCTATCTTTCTTTAGCGTGACAATACGTTTTCGTTTCTCACGAACGAACGAGCGATGAACAACGAACACGTAATGTAACACTAAAGAAAGAGATAGCAATAAGCCGTCACGTCACTTAAGGACATTTTTTCTATCTTCAATATGACACTAGCCGTGCAATCTCCATTGGGGGTATAAGCTTCTTGCTTGTAAGAGTATGTTCCAATCAACGCAGAAGTTTTAATACTAAAGTAATCAATTCCATTTTCAATATGCATAATGTTAAAGTATATTTAAAATGTTTTGATCTATCAAACATCAAGCAATACATACTCTAGGAGACATTAGAAAGCGATACACCTGTATTTTGAATGTATTCTACTGCAAAGAGAAAAAAAAAATACTGAAGAATGTGGCTGTATAAACATACACTTCTTTGCCTTCCCATAAATAAAAGTGTGTTGTTTCAACAATGTCAGTCAATGTCAAATCCTCTGAAAAAGGAAACCTATGGAAGAGGCATAAACTGCAATAACAAAGCATTCGTGACTCGTGTCCGCCATATTGTTTAGCGTTTACATGTTACAATTTCGACTCTGTGCTGTATAAGGCGTACACTAAGCTAAGCCGCCATGTTTAGTTGCGTTTGAATGGAGACCAATGAAATAGGTATGCACGCTTTTTTCGTAGGTATGTCAGGTCCATATTATTCCTTCGTCATTGGTCAAATCTATCACTGACATTGACGTTCGGGGTTGCCAGATCGTACCTTTTGGTACGATTTACGTACTATTTGAGCGTGTGTCGTACAATGGTTCACATCACAGTATTTAATACTTTTTAACGATTGAACCCCAAAATGTAAAAATAGGCGTATGTTTCTCAAAAGACAGTAAAAGAAAAGAATTTTGTACCTTGATTTATTGGTTTGCGTGCCCTTTTTGCCATTTTCGTACTATTCTAGGGGCCTGGGCGTACTTTTTTAGAAACCTCTACTGGCAAGCCAAAACTCACGCACGTTTGAATTTCTGTGTTTGTTTTCGTATCATCGTGCGTATTTAATATCTTCTTAATCCCAGCTTTGAAATAGTTAAAACGATTAACTATTTTGTTAGTCTAGCGTAGGTCTATAAATATCAGTCAATTCCTTTCATGAACGGGACCCTTAAGTAGAGGTCTGAAATTACATAGAAGTTCGCCGATCTTCTTTACTGTATGTTGGTACGGAGATAGGTAGATCCTGGCCCTTGGGATTTCATGGAGTAGTTAGTCTGGCCCTTATGCTAAAAAGTTTGGAGACCCATGAGCTAAACTATTAAAGGAATAAGTTATTGTTAATAACAATGTATTTTTTTAGTTTATAAATGTTAATCATAGAAAATAAACCACATATCTGTCGTTATAATCACGAATTGTATATTTTGGACGAAATAGAAATACCATAATACATCAACAAGTGAAAGCAGCTATTTTAACTCGGACCGCTACAGGCGTTCTAGTTTAATTCCCTATGAAAATAGTACCCACCACACGACCTAAAACAATAGGGGTCAAATGAAACTACGTGTTTGCGTCGACAAATTCGGTACTGATTGGCTCGTACAGCTTTTGAATGTAATGCAGATAATATGGTTGCTATGTTTAACTCACAATGGAATAGAAATAGTTTCTTGCGCCCGTTCTTCTTGTCAGTAATAAAAGACTGACGGGTGGTAGGAAAATATTGATGATTCAAAAGTACTTAGTCATTAAGACAATTTGACTTTGAATAGAAATAGAATCATGAATTTGCGAATACTGAGTATACAAGCTTCTTCCTTTCAAAATATTAGTGTAAAACTTGACGAATTTGTACGATAAATCAACCGACAAAAATTCTATATGCTACAAGCTACATGAAATTCAAAATAATATCTGCAGTCGTAGACTTATTATATTACTGAAATCATTGTCTGCAGTTAAGGCTTTATTATGGCCTTAAGGGCATGATAAATACCTAATAGTAAAATATCTTATGAAAGTCACAACGCAAAATATTTTATTCAATTATGTCATTTTATAACGAGATGTCTATTATTTTGATAAAAATATTTTCTTTATTACAGATGCTCAAATGAAGAATCCCAAATACAGCCTTGAGTTCAATGATATCACTGTTATGGTAAGTTTAATATTATTTTGTGATTTCACTATGTAAATACAAATAAATTATTTGATAAATAGTCTTAAATTATTTATTTCATTTGTGCTTTTGCGTGTGTGTTACAAAGTTTTTGTAAAAAAAAATTGATAAAAGTAGGTAACTTGGTAATTGTAGTCTGTTTATTCTTACTTGTCTTATTTGGTAAACAGTTTTAAACAGTTGTCAAACGTTTTTTGAAAATATGTTGTCCTATGTCATTGATACTCGTTTATGATCTCCTTTCGTATTATATGTGTGGAAGAAATTAGAACAAAGTACTTATAGGTACCTATCGCTGACAATGACTGCTAATCAGTGAGACAATTTCATATTTAATGATATTATTTAATAGGTCGGTAGATAAATTACGCCATAAAAAAGTAATAATAAACGCAGATAAACTAATTAATTTGATAAAACTAACTGGTTTTGCTATCGCAGTCGAATGTGGCGCATCATTTGCCTGATACACTGATATTATAATAGTAACTGACATCATTCTATGGTTTACCAATTAATTCTATATAAGGAGTGTTTTGAATGCCGTTTCTACGGTTACGTATACTTCCGAGTGATTGTAACAACAAGTAGCTATGTAAAGTAATTGATCATCATATACCGGGTGTAACAAGACCTTCAACGAAGCCGAGCTCTACGTATTCTGCCCATTATCAGGACCATTTCTGTTCAAATTATTGCTGGGAAACGATTTTGATTTTTGATGTTAAAAAGCATTGCATACTTTACCACGTAATGTAACGCGTACAACAGACCGCGCCTGCAAGTGTATGCTACATAGGTGCGTGCGGCCGAGTTGAAAGGCAGTGTTTATGTGCGTGCTCATGAGATACATCGAGTGACGACGTTTTCAAGCCATTGTTTGTTACGAAATACTTTAAATTTTGATAATGTTTCGTTAGACATAAAGTAAGAAATAACGAATATAATAAGATTTCATAAAAGTTTTGAACTAAAATTTTTGACTTTGACCTTCAATAACTTCGTAGCTATTGGTTTCCCAGGTATAGTCTAAAAAACAAAAATGATCCTGATGATGGGCGGAATACGTGGACTTCGGCTTCGTTGAAGGTCTTGTTACACCCGTTATTTTTTATGAATTTTTTACCCGTTCGGTTAGAAAAACTAATTTGTAAATAGCTTCTGTTATTTAAAAAATGAAAATAGAACTTTGTCGACAACAATAACAGTTCTAAGTAAATCTACGAGTAGTAAGTACAGAAGCAATACCGAAAAGAAGGCAATTAAAAACTGGCGGGAGGTATCGTAAAGAAGCATATGCGATTTTAAGGATCGGTTATGCGAAAACACTGTCTCTATTTTTCTTTACGTGTAAAGAGTATGGAAAATAACCTCACTTCTGCATTTTTTCAATGCTTTTTGTTTTTTTTTTTCACCATTATCTTTAGCACATATATATTTCTTGAAAAATAGTTATTGGGAACTACTGCACAGTACGTTAAAATGTATTGTGATGTAGAATTCAATACGTTTCCGCTATTATTTACACCAAAAATATGAACTTACGCAAGCGCTTTTCATGTTATTCAGATTTTTTTTACAATCATAGTGTGAGGTTTATACACAACTAGCGGCCGCCCGCGACTTCGTCTGCGTGGAAAGGTTTTTTGCTTTCCCTCGGGAACCATACTTTTTTTTCGGGATGAAAGGTACCCTATGTCCTTCTCAGTACTCCTGACAACCTGTATGCAAAATTTCATGATGATCGGTTCAGTAGTTAAGACGTGAAGGCGTAACAAACAAACAAACAAACGGACTTTCGCATTTATAATATTAGTAAGGATTCAATACTTGTAGATACTAGAGAATCTCTTTAGCTTATCGTATGATTTTTTATGTGGCTACAACTTTACGTTTTCTACATAAAAAAATGACCCCCGCAAACCATGTTTTCCTATTATGGACCTTTAAGAGGGTTCAAACAGACAAAGTTTTCCTTTATGTAAAGTGGTTGTTAGAGGGTTCAAAAATGTTCTTTGACAAAGTTTTCCTTTATGTAAAAGAGGTTGTGTGCTTTTTTATAAACCTAATATGTTTATGGTCTTGTTATATAGTTTTTTCTTGTTTTATCCAAGAATGTTTTGAACGGAACCAATGGTTATCCTAGCACTATTGGTAGCTTAGCATTTCTAGAGCTACTAATTTGCACGGTGTTCTACGCTCGAGTGTAAGGCATGCACTGAAGTGTATATGCTTGGCTTAACACGTGGAGTGCTCAAGTGTTTGCGCTTCGATCACAGTGATTTGTTGGCTTAACGAGATGCATGTTTATATGAGATTGATGACTTTTTCTCGGAGTATATATAGAAAATAAAGCTAACCTACCATATACAATGCAGCTAGCTACCTAGTATAAGTTTTTTAAGTAAAACACATGGCCACACTTTAAGAAAGGTTTATTTTTTAGTTAAATACAAAGGTGTCGTGACGCGAAGACCGCCTAAGGGTCCACCCAGACCTACCGGTTTCTTTTCTTTGCTTTGCTGTTCTACCTTGCTGTTTAGACCGCCGGCCAACAGGGTCATTTTCAATCTATCGCATATTGGGACCAGACCAAATTGGCAAAATCGCTATTAGCTTGGTGGTATCAAATATAATCGTTTGGGTTGCGAAGTAGGAAGCTTCTGGGAGATATGCCACCCTGAACATGGTCTCCGATTGCTAAAAATAAATCGATCGCATATTTATATAAATTGTGAACAGGGTCGTGGGTGGCCTCATTACCTACCTGAACTATTTTTTTGTGTTTTCATAACGATCGTTTAAGGAACAAAGCTCACATATGTGAAATGTACTTAGATTGAAAATATGCGATAGATTGAAAATGAGCCTCTTGGCCGGCGCTCCATTGCCGGACAGCAAAGCAATGAAAAGAAACCGGTAGGTCTGGGGGGACCCTAAAGGGAAGTACAGACCCACACCCCGTCTCTCGCACGTACAATCACGCGTTACTTTCAGGTATCACATTATTCTACCACTAGTTTGTACTAGTAGTTACTGAAAAGAAGAACTGTTAGGATGATAAGTTCAAATTATCTTACTATAATAGTACTTCAGATTCGCAAATGGTAAAAAATCATCTTATGGTAAGTTATCCTATGAATGCCACAGTGACACTGACCTCCATTAAACAAGCACGCAGGGGGTCAAGTCTGCTAATGTTTTCCTCAAAATCGTAGTTCGATGGTGTTCTAATGGAAATGCTTTATGACACAGTTCTTGTTTCTTTAGCCCAAAATCAAGACACAATATTTTTTCGTTTTGGGGTTTAAGAAACATAATGTGTTTCATTTTTGGGTTTAAGAAACAAGAAAGAAAAGAGTCAAAAAGCATTACCATTCAAACACCATTGAACTACGATTTTGACGAAAACATTAGCAGACTTGACCCCCTGGACAGGCTATTGTCATGAAATGACAGTAATTTTTTGTGCCGATTTGAAAATCGTCATATTGGCGCTGAGAGCAATAGATTCTACTATGGCAGTAGTGAGTGAACTTGGAACTAATAAGTTCCTATTCTTTGGAACTAATAAGATTGGTGACGTTCGCCTGTCCAGCGTCCATACTTGTTTAATGGAGGTCAGTGCACAGATGAATAACCTCTTTTCTCTAGAGCAGGGGTTCCTAACCTTTAACCCTGTGCGCCCCTCCTAACCGTATGCTAAAATACTATTTTTTCAAGTATCAACAATCAAACACAAGAGATGCACTACGCATAGGAAGTACGGTTCCCGCCGTGAGAAAATATGCTTTTTTAAAGTTTTTATAAGTACTAACTATCTGGCTGGTGCCCCTTAATAGTTCCTTTGCCGTTATGTTAGTTTTCCGAAAATCTACTTAATTTTGCACCTTATTAACGCAATAAGATTACAATGAGAGTACTTACTCCCAACATAACTGCAAAGGAACTATTTAATGAAATGCACTCTAGCTGGAGCTCCTGACATAGGCAAGACCTGCCAAAAGTCACACGTTACCACACCCCAGACACTTCATACAACCGCGCTATTATAAACAGATGACGTCATGACATGACAGGACGTTTTTCTACACGCGTATAAGTCTAGGGCTACCTTACAGTTTGTACTGATTAACGGCGTTCTATATATGATTCGAATTTTTTGGTAAATAAAGTTACGACGCATTGATTTGAATATCAAAATAAGTTGACAGTTGACAAACACGACTAAAAAGTTATGACGCAAATTACGTTGTGCAAGACTATGAAGACCGCTGACGTCGCGATATCCAAATTAGAGCAAACATTTATTACAATATGACGGAATCGCCGACGCTGCACAACGTGACCGCTGCACACGGACGTCGACTCCCCCCGCGCGTCTTCGACGCCGCGCGCCTGCATTTGTCCAACACTTCGGTTCACACTTCGAATCAGTCAATTAGTTATAAGAAATAATTGTAATTTTCCTGTAATAAACTTTGTTAAAATCATTTTCGGTTTTTTTTAAATCCTACGGCTGCTGCCTTCGTATTTGGCGCAGTCGGTAGGATTCTCGCGGTCGGTTTCGCGCTTCTAAGAAGATTTCCGTCCTTCGCTTGCACGTGCCGCCCGTGTGGCTTTCAAGTCGCGCATCGAGAATCCCGAACCTGAAGGAGCAGCCAAGGGGAGTATCCAGCCATTGATACGCAGAAAGGGCCGAAATGATATTGTAAGTGCACTGAAAGAATTGTCTTTGTGTTGCTTTGTGCTAGTTTTTTAGGATTTTTAGTAGTTAGGTAATCGCCAAAATTTTCCATCCAGGAAAATCGTCTAGCGAGACTGCATCGCAACAGTCTCGCCAGCAGGCTGTAGATTCTAATAGGTTTAGCGTAGAAAATATAGATAATTTAGTAGAGTCCGATAACTCGGACAATAACGATAATTTAGATAATCAATTGAATTTAGTCGAGTCAGATAGTTTAAATATTAGCGATAATTTAAATAGTATTCTAAATAATCAGGAGTGTCAGCTACCAGACATGGCACTGCCACATTACGACCCTGATGTAATTTTCAAGGCCTTACGCCTGGTTCCCGACTTTGACGGGAACCCGAATATTCTCACCAGATTTATAAGGCTCTGTGACCAGGTGGTGCAGACCTATACCATCCTAGACGGCCCGGGAGCCGAATTAAATAATCTGTCACTTTTAAACGGCATTTTAAATAAGATCACGGGTAATGCCGCCAGGACAATTAACTCAAATGGAATACCTGCCAGTTGGCTTGGCATAAGAAACGTTCTTATTAATAACTTCTCAGACCAAAGGGACGAAACAGCCCTCTACAATGATTTGTCGTTGCAGACGCAGGGTAATAGCACACCCCAGGAGTTTTACGATAGGTGTCAGACACTTTTTAGTACTTTAATAACATACATTACTTTACACGAGAATATTCCTACAACGATTGAGGCTAAACGCGATTTATATAGAAAGCTAACGTTACAAGCATTTGTTAGAGGCTTAAAAGAACCCTTAGGGTCCCGGATACGCTGTATGCGCCCGGAAAGCATAGAAAAAGCCCTGGAATATGTCCAGGAGGAACTAAATATCATGTATCTCGTGCAAAGGAATGAAAGTTCTCACAGAAACCAACCCTCATCCGCTATTAACAAATTTACACCTAATTCATTTGTGCATGCTAATAATATTAACCCCAGTGTGCCTAAGCCATTTGTGTTACCGCCTTTTGCACCACAGCAGATACCTCATTGGCAACGTCCTGTTTCACAGCCACCGCAATTTAGACCTAATAATGTTCAGTTCAATAACGTTGGCCGTATGCCGTCCCGAACTCAGCAAATGTTTAGGGCGCCGCCGCCAAACTATAACGCGAATAGCAATAACTTCCGTTTGCCCCCTAGAAATAATTTTTCTAATAACTATACGCCTAAACCTATGAGCGGTGTAAGTCCTTATGTATCAAAACCCATGCCCTTAACAGGACATGACTGGCGTAGACATGGGAATCCACCCCCAAGTAATTATTTCAAATCTCGGGACGTGAATATAAATGACTGTTTAACTTATGACAATAACTATGACTATTACCACTGTACCACTCCGTACGACTGTGACGCTTACAATGACTACGAGACGTACTACGACAGTAGCTACTGCTACGGTGAACAGACAGACTACTACGGAACCGATAGCGCTCACTGCTACGACAACGAGCCACTATTAAGTGCAAATCAATTAGAAGATTCGCAACAGACAGACACTGACACGACTCAGGAGGATTTTCAGAAAGCTTTAATTTCAAAAAAGTCAAGATAGAATTAAACCTACAAACTCAACGTCAGCTACCGTATATTCAGATAGAAAATCCACCACTTAACTTTCTTATAGACACCGGCGCTAATCAATCTTTTATTAGCCCCGAAGCCGTTCAAAGATATTTTTCTCATTTAGAACCTACTTATGAGCCTTTCGAAGTTACGAACGTTCACGCTACGAGTAGGAATAGTCATTCTATTTTAATACCGTGCTTCCCGGAATTTAATCAGCCGGACGGTATCAAGTTCTTTATATATAAATTCCACGAGCATTTCGACGGGCTTATCGGTCTTGATTTGTTAACTAAATGGGAATCAAATATTGATTTAAAAAATATGACATTAAGAACAGTATCGTCTATCAACCCGATTCATTTATTTAATTCAAGGAACGCGAACTTGTATGAGGATATTATTCCTGCAAACTCAACAAAATTAGTTAAAATCCCTATCAACTCAGCCGATGGTGAAGTTTTAGTTCATGAACAAATTTTAAGTAACTGCATAGTCCTTGAATGTTTAACGACCGTTATTAACAACCGCGCTTATGTCGAAATAGAAAATCCTAGTAATAACGACATTATCTTTTCATTAGATCGACCCGCGCAGGCTAGCATGTTCAATATCGAGAGCACGCGCACTGACCGTGACTCACAACGTGTACGTGAGGTTTTGTCGCGCTTACGAACGGATCACTTAAACGAGGAAGAAAAAGCGAATATTATGTCTCTTTGTACAAACTATGCAGATGTTTTTTATCTCGATGGTGAGCCTTTGACGTTCACGAATAAAATCAAGCATTCAATTCGGACCACCGACGAAATTCCTGTTCATACAAAGAGTTATAGATATCCGTTTATTCATCGGAAAGAAGTTAACGATCAGATAAATAAAATGCTAGAGCAAGGCATCATTCGTCCTTCAGACTCAGCCTGGAGCTCGCCAATCTGGATCGTACCTAAGAAAGCCGACGCGTCTGGGAAACAAAAATGGCGAATTGTAGTCGATTTTAGGAAACTAAATGAGAAAACTATCGATGATAAGTACCCAATACCGAACATCACAGACGTCCTTGATAAATTAGGTAAATGCCAGTATTTTACCACTCTAGACCTGGCATCAGGATTTTATCAGTGTGAAATGAACCCCGACGATATAGCTAAAACCGCGTTCAATGTTGAGCATGGGCACTATGAATTTTTGAGGATGCCGATGGGTCTCAAAAATTCTCCATCGACCTTCCAAAGGGTTATGGATAACGTGCTCCGTGGACTCCAGAATAGCATATGTCTCGTATATCTTGATGATATCGTCGTATTCAGCACATCCCTTCAGGAACACATTGGTAACCTAGAAAAAGTATTCCAAAGGTTAAGGGAATCTAACTTCAAAGTCCAGATGGATAAGTCAGAATTCCTTAAACTCGAGACCGCTTACTTAGGACACATTATTAGTAGGGAAGGAATCAAACCGAACCCAGACAAAATTACAGCAATTCAAAACTACCCCATTCCAAAGACCCCTAAAGAAATAAAACAATTTTTGGGATTAATAGGATACTACAGGAAGTTTATTCCAGACTTTGCTCAGATTACTAAACCGATGACTGTATGTTTGAAGAAAGGCAGAAAAATTACTTTTGACTCCGAATACGTAGAATGTTTCGAAAAATGTAAGACCTTACTAACTAACGATCCCGTGTTACAATACCCCGACTTCACTAGGGACTTCATATTAACGACAGACGCATCTAACGTGGCACTCGGAGCTATTTTATCTCAAGGGCCAGTGGGCTCAGATAAACCAATAGCGTACGCTTCACGTACGTTAAATGAAAGTGAACAAAAATACGCCACTATAGAAAAGGAGCTTCTTGCCATAGTCTGGGCAACGAAGTATTTCAGACCTTACCTTTTTGGACGCAAATTTAAAATCCTAACTGATCATAAACCACTCCAGTGGGTTATGAACCTTAAAGAGCCTAATTCCCGCCTTAACCGATGGCGCTTAAAGTTAAGCGAATTCGATTTCACTGTAATCTATAAAAAGGGCAAAGATAATACTAATGCAGACGCCCTCTCCCGTATGGAGATCTGTAATGAGGAAACCAGCTCCATTGTAGCCAACCCGACAGAACGACAGGCATCATTGACAGGATCAACTACAGTAACTGCTCATACAAACCAAGAAAATCCCATCTTAGAAATTCCTATAACAGACGAACCCCTTAACAAGTTTCACCGACAAATACACTTGACTATTGTAGGAGACATAAAAAAGAGACCCACAGTTTCAAAGCCTTTCGAATCTCATACTCGGACCTCCGTACAACTATCAAGAGGTAACTTAGAGGAAGATCTGATAAACGCTATTAAGGAGTACGTGAATCCTAAAGTCAAAACCGCGCTGTTAATTACACCCCCACTTGACATGTATACTATCATACCGATCTTACAAGATAAATTCAAAAGCTCCGCGATGAGCTTAGTACTTGTGAAAACTGAATTAGAGAACGTCAAGGAGTACTTACGACAACAAGATATTATTCGTCATTACCACGATGGTAAAACCAACCATAGAGGTATAAACGAATGTTATTTGGCTTTGTCACGTAGGTACTACTGGCCTAAAATGAGGGAGCACATTACTAAGTTTATAAATGACTGTACTATATGTGGGCAATCTAAATACGACCGTAATCCTATCAGGCAAGAGTTCAATATAGTACCGCCACCTACAAAACCGTTTGAAATAATACATATGGACTTATTCACAGCTGAAAATGAAAAGTACTTAACCTTCATTGATGTATTTTCTAAATATGCTCAAGCTTATCATCTCCGAGATGGTACAGCACTCAGCATCATTCAGGCTTTATTAACATTCTCAACTCATCATGGGCTTCCATACACTATAGTCACAGATCAAGGCACAGAATTCACTAACCAAATGTTTTCAGAGTTTACTAAGTTGCACAAAATCACACATCATAAGACCCTTGCACACTCACCTAACGATAACGGTAATATCGAACGCTTTCATTCAACCCTTTTGGAACACTTACGCGCACTACGTTTACAACAACGAAAGGAACCAGTAGTTAATCTTATGCCATACGCAATATTAGCATATAACAGCTCAATACATAGTTTTACAAAATGTAGACCCCTTGATTTGATATTAGGCCACTGTGACCCTCGCGACCCTTGTGATATTGACCTTAATGAATTATTACTTCAACAATACATTCAAACTCACCGTAAGCAAATGCAATTAGTTTATGATATTATTAACGAAACGTCGCTTGGTAACCGTACATCTCTTATCGAAAGTCGCAATAAGGATCGTGAGCCAGAAGTTGAATATCAACCTGGTCAGCAAATATTCGTTAAAAATCCATTAGCTTCCCGTCAGAAATTAGCAGCTCGTTACACTCAGGATACAGTTTTAGCCGACCTCCCCATCCATATTTACACATCGAAAAAACGGGGTCCGGTCGCCAAATCTCGTTTGAAACGCGCCCCTAAAAACACTAAATTGTTACAGGTTAATCCTCGTACTTCTACCGATGACTCATTCTCAAGAGATAAAACTTGAGAGCCTGGACAACGGACCGGGACTCCTACCATTTAAATTAGGACCCATGGCGCTTATCACCCATTATCACTCATTCCTTCAATCCATTGACTTGCATGATATAGATATTAATATACAGTTAGTTTACAGTCAGCTCGCAATGATCGAATCTCAGTTATATGGTAAAGATACAAAATTTTTATATGAATCTCAGTTACATTATCTCAGAAGTAAATTGGGTAAAGCTTCATCTGAATTAAAAAACCTTCAGCCCAACGACCGTCCTAAACGAGGCATTGTAGACGGCTTAGGTTCTGTTATAAAAAGTATAAGTGGCAATTTGGATTACACAGATGCTTTAAAATATGATCATGCCATCTCAATTCTCAGGAAAAATCAAGATAAATTAGTAAATGAGTTGAATAGTCATATTAGTCTTAACAAAGACTGGATGACTCATCATTCCCATATTTTATCTCAAATTATAGATAACCAATCGAAAATTAATAATACAGTTCAACTCATCTTAAAAAGTAGTAATTATGGTGAGGACATTTATATTAGGTTAACTAAATTAAGTCAGTTACTTACTATTACCGGTGAGAACATCGACGATTTATTATTAGAATTACGTAGAATAGAAAATATAATAGCTTTTACACGTGCATCGAGCACTCACCATTCTATGATAGGCATAAATAGTTTAGGTAGTTTAGTAACGCAACTTAAAACGCTGTACGATAAAGAGCAGGTACTTGATATAGAATTACGTGAATACTATGACGTAATCATACCTAGTTTATTTTATTCAGAGAGTAGTATAGTTTTGGTACTTAAATTACCGATAGTGGCTAGTGATAGGTATAATCTTTTTAAATTATCCATATTACCTAATAAAAATAATCAGATCATTATACCACCATCTCCGTACATAGCAACCAATGATGAAACTTTTGTGTACATAGAGGCTGAATGCCCGAAGTTAAAAGCCCATTATCTCTGCGAAGAGAAATTCAATCGACAGGTCCAGACACAACCAGACTGCATCCGGAAGCTGCTAACTGAGCAATCAGTTGACGTATCCTGTAAAACGATGACCATCACCTTATCTAGAGAAGCCATGGAGAAGCTGGATGATAAATACTACGCCCTCGTGCTGCCTGAGCCGACCAAAGTACAACTTCAATGTGGCAGCAACGAAGATTACACCGTCCTGAAAGGAAGTTATCTCGCTACCATACCACGTCACTGTCACCTACGAACCCGAAAATTTACGATCATCAACGAAGAAAATCGTATCCTGGGTCAACCTATCAAGATCACTCAACTTACCAACGAGACCGCCTCTCCAGCATCCGCAGCATCACTTCATCTGAACACCATCAACCTAAGAGAATTACACCGATGCGAAGATAAGATGTCATCTCAGCCACCTATACAACTCGATGACGTAACAGATAGCACCCTGTACCATACGACTCTGCCATTTTACATACTACTTACCTGCGCGACGCTGCTTGCTGCAACTTTGCTCTGGCGCCGCTACATTTCTAACCGAGTAAAGAAGAATAATTCACCCGCTCGTGTCGAAGAATTATACACAGAAGTCAAACCTGCCAATAAAGTCCAGAATCAAGTACCAGCAACTTTTTCATTAAACGTCATGAAATAGTTGCTGCTCTGAGGGTGGAGGAATTACGTTGTGCAAGACTATGAAGACCGCTGACGTCGCGATATCCAAATTAGAGCAAACATTTATTACAATATGACGGAATCGCCGACGCTGCACAACGTGACCGCTGCACACGGACGTCGACTCCCCCCGCGCGTCTTCGACGCCGCGCGCCTGCATTTGTCCAACACTTCGGTTCACACTTCGAATCAGTCAATTAGTTATAAGAAATAATTGTAATTTTCCTGTAATAAACTTTGTTAAAATCATTTTCGGTTTTTTTTAAATCCTACGGCTGCTGCCTTCGTATTTCGCACTGCTTTGAATATTATAATAAGTTGACATTTGACAAACACGACTAAACGAGCATACGAGTCGGCACACGAACTCAGGGGGTGGGGTGAATTAATTGATCGGGCGGGGCGGAGAGTGTCCTTTCTGTACGGTAGCACTTATATCTATTCTGTGTCGTTACACTGCATATTGCTAAAAATATACAGTTATATAGAAATCTAGTTTTTAAAACCAGAGACTAGAAAATTGCCCAGGCAGTCTCGAGCCCGTAGGCAGTCTACCAATTACCGGTTACCCGCTAATGCGATTTTATTTCGCGCCGCCGATCGTCAAATCCGGGGCAAATAGTTCCCGGCGGAAGGTTCCTCATTGCAGTTCTGCTTAATGTGCACTCAATAGCAAATAAATAGGTTTTTTACTGCCTAGTTTACGGCTTTGGATTAAAGAGAAGGTCATTTAAAATGCCTATAAAAGTACCAATTCACTATTAAATACCTACCTGTTGATATATCCTGTGAAATATGTAGATTTCTAACATAAAATAAAATCTAATCTAAGTGATATTCGTTTCACTATTTTATTAACTGAATATTAAACATAACAATAATTTGTTCATTAGCAGGCACCTCAATAGTATACAAAAAAATCATACCCACACCTATGGAAATTAAATACAGTCATAATTTAACCTGTTGGGTCAGAATATAAAAAAAAAACCGGCCAAGTGCGAGTCGGACTCGTGCACGAAGGGTTCCGTACCAAAAAACGGCAAAAAAAATCACGTTTGTTGTATGGGAGCCCCCCTTAAATATTTATTTTATTCTTTTTTTAGTATTTGTTGTTATAGCGGCAACAGAAATACATCTTCTGGTAAAAACATTCAAAACCCTTATATTACCTGTAAGTCAATGATTACATTTAATTTTAAGTAGCTCAGTATGACCTATTTAATATTAATTAATTACATTTAATTATAAGTGCGGATCCATCACACACCATTGCAATGCAAGATTGAATGCACGTACAGATTACAGTTGATTCCAAAATAATCGAACGAGATATATCGTGCAGTTAATTAAAACCACTAGAGCCGGCTCTCTGTCTGTATCCAGTGCCGAATTAAGGGTATAACCAGAATTCCCAGAATATAACTGACTAAAAGAGTAAAAAATAAAAAACTTTGTGATTTAACAAGCAAAACAACAATTAGTAGCTGTAGGCTGCTTGTCTAACTTTGCTGCAATCAACTTTGACAGAAATCGCAGTGACATTGCTGCTTTAGAAGAACCAATGTGACAACTATCTTACTTAAAGCAGCAATGCAACTGCGATTTCAATCGATTTCAATCAAGAATTGTTAGCAACAGAGATACGTAATCGGTGGGCTGGAATCCCCATTTAGGCAAAACAATACCTATTGGCTCCGTGCACGCTTTTAGCGCCACCTAGCGTGTTGCAACTTTGTTGGCTCTGACCTGACCGTTTTGACGTTTTGATATGTAATGGCGGCATTGTGACAAAATGTTAAAAAATACTATAAATATTGTGTTATTCATGTAAATTTCAAAATTACTGTTATTTGGGTGGACAAAGTGTTGTGAAATAATTTTTGGTCATTTAAATTAAATATGGCAAGTAAGATCTATTCAAAAAGAGTGTTTTATTTTGGTTATATCAGGGTTTGTTTACTTCTTTTTTAGTTGTAGATTTTGTAAAACAAGAGGATAAAGCTACTTTAATAATTTTACTAAGTGATAATAAACATATATAATTGTTCCTGTATCGCTAGTAATCAATTAAATATCGTTTTCAAGCAGATTACAGAGCCTTCATTATTTCTACTGTTTGCCACCATGAGCGCTGCGATCGATTATTATACCTTCGCACCCTCCCAATACAAGACAGAGATTGAGTACAAGAGACACAGTCAAGCATTAACTTTTTTTTGAAAATATCGTTTTAAGATAATGTCCTGAAAAAGGGTCAAAGACCCTTCAATTATGGACTATTGTTTCATAGTCTTACTTCAATTTAAGACGCCATGTTTGTTTGAACAAATTCATGATTGACCCTATCGATTGGTGTCATAATAGTACTTATATATAGGATGTATTCTTTTTGATCAGTGTCGGGTCGATTCTCGGATAAGGAAAGTGTGTTTTCGAAAATCCATGAACGCAGTTAAGTTTGTTTTTAAAAATAAAGGAATGTCTCCTTTGAGCAAAAATTCCTATTTCCTTTATTTATAATACTTTTCCTCCAGGTTCATTTAAAACATTCCCAGGCTGTATAGTTGGACAAATGATGGTTTTATCGTACGATCAATCCAATATATTGTAAAATAACTGCTGATACATTTAAAATTATAGAAGGAGGCATCACCTCCATGGGAAATTAAATTTCTTTCGTTTTGATATTTATTAGTTTTAAGGCCCTGCAAGGTACCCGTAACGAAATGTGTAAGTATGACATTTACAGTACAAAAATAAATCATTTTTTTGCACAATATATTTCCCGTCCATCGTTTTAGGAAACTTTCATTGGATTTTAATAAAATAAGTAAGTTTTTATATTACACTATTTAAATATAAAACAAGTTTTGCTTTAAGAAAAATAACTTTTAGCTTGTTAAATAGTGAACATTTTATTTACTGTTTGAATTTCAATGGTGTTTTACTACAGCTATCAGTGAAAATCTGTCTGGAAATTTCTAAAACACTTAAGAATCACGGATACATTCTATAAAATATTAACCTTCCAATCTTGTGTAAAATGTTTTTGTTAAAAACAAAGCGACGTAACTTAAAAAAAGTTCAGCTCGTGACCGACAGACACTTAACTGTATTCTGTCCGCTTTTAAGCGTTAAGTAGCTAAGTTCAAGCTTAATCGGAGAGTAGTGGATTTAATGGACTTATTTATTCATTGTTGACAGCTTTTAGAGATCAGCTGATGATTTAAAACAAACTTGTTTAAAAGGGAGGGGAGACAAATGTGGTTTTGACGCAGATCGTCACTTTCGCAAATGGTCATCGCGAAAAGTTTGGTCACTTTCGCATATGTTCACTTTCGCAAATGGTCACTTTCGCAAATCGCCACTTTCGCAAATGGTCACTTTCGCAGAATGTCATTAACAATTTTCACATATAGGAGAAAAAAAGAAAAAAATGTGAATGACATTCTGCGAAAGTGACGTTTTGCGAATGTGACCATTTGCGAAAGTGACGATTTGCGAAATTGACCATTTGCGAAAGTGACCAAATTTTTCGCGATTACCATTTGCGAAAGTGACGATCCTTTAAGCTCTAATCCAATTACAATAAAAAAAATCCATAGATAGCATTAAATAAAGATATTCCGAAAAACTTGAGCACATCATACCTATTAAAGATGAACTTTACAAACTGCGGTAGTTTTTACATGCTTGAACACTACAGAATATGCAGAAAGTAAATTCTGTACTCAATAGCATACAAATAATATAGAGAAAAGTAATTTTTAAAACCAGATTACTTCTTATTGAGAGAGGATACGATATTATTAAGATTTAAAAAAAAGTGTTATTTGGCAATAGTGGCAGAACTGTACAAAAACTGTGCAACTTGTTTGTACAAAGTTTCACAGAAATAACGGAAAAAATATATGTTTTCACTTTCAACGTCTTACTAAGTGTTAGAAGTTCAATAACAATCGAACTTTTCAGCAAACTACAACCGTTTAATATCGATAAAACGCTGCGGTTGGCCCGCGGAGCAATTACAGCTAATGCGATTTTTATCAGAGTCGGCCGACAAAATGATCGCCGCCCGCGGGAGCGAATGAGCACAAATTATTATTGTTGGCCTGGGAAATCTTGCGATGCGAGCGTGCGCCATGAAAACTTAATGGGCCCGGAATAATCACAAACGGTGTTGTCGGGAGTGCGTTGAGGGTTACCAGATGACATGATTTCTGACGTGTCACGATCACGACTTCTTTATAAAGTACACGTAAGAGTTGAAGACATGTATGTTGTGTACTACCGTTTTAAACTACCTATCTACCAAAAAAGGAAAAACAGCGTATCTTCGGACCCACAAACTTAACAACTTTTACAACTGGACCAACTCTAATATTGCGAAGAAAATCTGCTGTTTCATACAAAAATTAATAACGAAAATATCAAAATGTATGAAACAGCAGATTTTTTCGCGATTTCAGAGTTGGTCCCATAGTAAAAGTTGTTCAGTTTGAAGGTCCAAAGAAACGGTTTTCTCACTATTGGTTCATTCATTAACACCTTGTACCTATACTATAATTACTGCCCATTATAGCACACTGCAAGACCCTTTCCCATGAGGGTTACCAGATGACAGAAATTTTCCTAACATGTCAGGAATTTTAGCAATCCGTCAGGAAAACAGGGACGAACTATTATTGACAGGTAGACAATACCTAATTTAAAAAGTAGTAGTATAAGTAATGAAAACACATAATTTTAAATGATTTTGGTGAGAGAAAATAATCAAAGTCAACTAAATATGGACTGTAGATGTAGAAAATGTTAAATGTCAGGAAATTTTCTTGAAAATCAGGGGAAAAGTCAGGAAATCTCATGCATTATGATTTCCTGTGAAAAGACGTTCCCGTAATCTCCAAGCTTGGGAAAAGAGTTTGAATTCGCAGTATTAACACTATTATGTATTTTGTGGTATTAGACCGTTTTTATTAGAAATACTGATGTCAAACAACCTATGATTATAAGTATTTGATGTAAGGCAAAGCTAAACGAGCTGCGGTATTCGCAATTGCTTCTCCCGCGGGAAATAGACGAATTTAGCTCGACCAGTAAAGTAGAATATTCCTTGCTTATTACCATTTTGTTCTGGATTTAAAGCGTTTCGACTGTAGTCGGTTACAACATTTATGTTCTTGACAACCCATAATACTTATAATATAACTCAAGATGCGACGAAATTGAGCCACTTCGCTCGCCGTGTGTGCCTAAATCATAATTATCAAAATGTGTTAGCTTTTCGGCTGCCAATGCTAGTGTAGGTAGGTTTAAATACTATAAGTAAAGCTAGAAAAAGCACTGATTGGCTATAACCACTGTTAATTTTGCGAGATTAAAAAAAAACAGTATCTTGACACCCCTACAAGTGCTGCCATTTAATGAACTTTTGCCACTGACATGCCCTACGAGTCTATCACAATTTATAAATCTCTTAGCGTGTCTAAGAGAGCATCACAACGAAGAATGCTGCACGATGAAATCTTTTGCTTTAGGTTGAACCAGATAATTACTTTATTTTACTTGGAATTGTTTATCTGACACACTTAGGAAAGTCTGACACTTTTAGCTAACTTAAAATTAGAAATAAAACACTTCTACGGATTATAGCGCGTAGGTATATTATTAATTCAGGTGTTATTTTATAATTATTGATTTATATGTTTTTAGATTTCCTGACGTTTCGACACCTTTCGAAGTTTCCAGGGGCGTGCTATGGATTACAGCACTGCCCCTGGAACCTTTGAAAAGTATTCGTTAAAAAACCTTAAAAGCGCGGAAGTCTTAAAAGTGTATAGGTAACTCAAAATTTACTGAATATTAACATATTCTTAATAGAAACCCTGATATTACGCACTTTCTGCGTATCCTGCAATTTGTGTTCTTATTTTATATCACAACTCTTCTTCTAATGCTTATGTATTCTCATTTCTTTCGGATGACGAGTAACTTAATAAAGAAAGTTTATCGGGTCACTTAACCAACTTTACTATGACTAAACGGTCATAAAGAGACAGATTAACTAACTAAAGAAGTTAAATCCCTCAATAGTAGTCCGATGGCGGGTCCTACAGAGCACTCGGCGAGCTTTGTTAATCTGTTCCTGATTGTTTGCTGCCGCGGATCCGTAGGGTTGCCACTACCTGATTGGGTTAAAAAGCTGTCATGCGACTGAATTTTGTGCTCTTACACTACCCGAAGAGTCAATGGGCATTTCTTGGACAGGCATGCTACACCTTAGCACATCGTGTTTACAGCCAAGTACATTACTTAAATTAATTAATTCAAAAAACCCGGAAACTATTGCTGAATGATAGATGAACCTGATATTTTTTATAAAAAGCTAACACGTGGGGGTTTTGAAAAAAACCAATGCTAACTGTGGTTTATTTATTATAAACGAGCATAAGCAAACATTAAAATAAGGAGATAGATACTTCGATAGAATCCGGTAATTTTCCATTAGTTATTTTTAAAATCCAATACCCCCAGAATTATCTTTGGCTATCCGTAAGAAAGGTCGGTGCCTCCGTTGAAAATAGAGCCATTGTAATGTCTACTGCTGAGGATGACGATCCAGGAGGCGCTTACTGAGGATTAAGTGGACCGCTCACCGGACAAACATTTCCATCTTAAAAAAAGCTTCGTATCAAACAAAGACTCGTCGATTGTGCAAGCGCGAATCCTAAAGATGTTTGGATATCATCCTTAACAAAAGTTCGTACACGCAGTGCCACGAACAGAGAGATAGAGGAGTATCGCAAATGCCGCACCAAACAATCCATGACCACGACCACTCCGCCAGGAATGTACAACACAGAAGAAGCTGAAGATACTAAAATTTATGAAATATAATTTTCACCTTGGAACTAAATTTTGACAGCCCTGGCGCTGACTGACCGCAGGCTCTCACCTGGCGAGCTTTCAATTGAATTGTTTGTGCTCTAAATTATTAATTATCAACAAACAGAACAACTGCTTTCATAGTTTGACGAGTTTACTAAAAATACTCTTTCTAATTACGAGTATTATTCTGGAATATGAAATTGACTATTTCTGCTTGACTGCAATGGGGATGAGGCAGAATAGAATAGATAATACTTATTTAGGTATTTGCTTAAAAACTGGTAAGTATAGGAGATGTTTCATGTATATGAGGCCGCACACTTTTCTCCAGACAAATATAATTAATCACATATTGGAAATGGGAAAATTTGAAGTAATTCTAGGTAATTTTGATGTCAAACAAGCGATAACTAAACTCCTGTAACACTTGAAAAAAAAAATCTACTTCGATTATACAAAATAATAAGGTTTTCAATAGATATAAAGTATACTAAATAATATACTAGAAAAAATACGACTCGCACCAGATCAATACTCAGACGGGAATCGAACCCGCGACCTTTGGATATCCGGTCCAATGCTCTGACCGCTGAGCTACCGAGTCACTAGTGACATCGTCGAATTTTTCCTAGTATATCCTAAACTCTTATGCTGTAAGCCAGCGGTATTTCACCAATGTGAGAATTACCTCGACATTCAATTGAAATATCTTTCCAGATATTTTAACAATTGATTAAGATGAAATAGCTATATAATTTTTAAATTTGAGATTTTTGCATTTACAATGCTATTTTTAAACAATACTAAATAATATACTAGAAAAAATACGACTCGCACCAGATCAATACTCAGACGGGAATCGAACCCGCGACCTTTGGATATCCGGTCCAATGCTCTGACCGCTGAGCTACCGAGTCACTAGTGACATCGTCGAATTTTTCCTAGTATATCCTAAACTCTTACGCTGTAAGCCAGCGTTATTTCACCAATGTGAGGAATTACCTCGACATTCAATTGAAATATCTTTCCAGATATTTTAACAATTGATTAAGATGAAATAGCTATATAATTTTTAAATTTGAGATTTTTGCATTTACAATGCTATTTTTAAACAGTATTGTTTAAAAATAGCATTGTAAATGCAAAAATCTCAAAATTAAAAAAAAAAAAAGATATAAAGTAATTTATTTGTATGTATGTAAAAACTGGTTTTTACTGTAACATATACAGGTAACATACTTTAGAAAGAAGTGTTTTAATCTAAGCTTAAAGCTCACATATTGCCAAGTGTCTGTTGCCTAAACTCTGATCTAGTTTGTACTATATGGATAGAGTAAAGAGTTCACACGGATGTTTGTTCAGTGGAAAGTTTTACTAATGAATTACAATTCTGCACTCCTAAAAATCTTCACCACATTGTCTATTTGACAAGCAGAAACTTAATTAAACAGTTTCAACAAACGAATAGAATTAATAAATAACGCGTTGATGTCTTTTATTTCTGATATTTTTAATAACTCTTATTTTGTTGTTTTTTTACTTACTTCATATTCTTCCTTTATATTATTAACCACATGTAGTCTGCATTAGAAAACAAAAAATACATCAATAATAAGTGTTACATCAATTTTGGAAAAGTGAAAAGGCTTTTATGGTTCCGATTTACAATACATTATGTATCGGATCCATGGAAATAGTACTATAAACCGGAATGAGCGCTTCGCCCCAAAACGAGCCGACAGAGAGGTCAAGTAGATGTATGTGTCCTTTTCTTCATTAGGGTGACCAAACCGTATGGTTGGCCGGAGACGTACATAACACATTAAACTGTTTAATATAAACTTAAATACCTAGGTAGTTCTTTATTTATAATTAACAATTTTTACCGCGTTTTTATTAGGTTGCTCGCTCTTTTGTTTGTTTGAGCACAAATTTTGCAAACGATTTTATACTGAATTCCCGATGAGCTAGAGACTTGAAACTTTGAACACAGGTCAGAAATGGAAGGAAATGCAATATTACAATGTCATTGAGCTGATCTGATGATGGAGCCGAAAGAACGCCACAGGAACTCTATGATGAATGAAACTATGCAACCCCCACCGTGTTTGGGCTTGTTAGAATTGTCTTGACAAGTACTCTGACGGGAGACGAGGTTCAGGGTTGGATGATGAAGTCTGGAGGCCATGCCATAGGAACTCAATATTGAAATCATGCAACCCTGTCGAGTTTGGGCTCGTTTGAATCGTCTTGACGAGTGCTCTGTTGGGTAATAGTATCCAAGAGTCTGATGAAGGAAGCCGGAAGAAGGCCACAGGAACTTTGTAATAAAACCTTTCAACCCCATCGAGTTTGGACTCGTTTGAATGGTCTTGACGAGTACTCTGATAGGCGGTGGTATATTTTTAATTTAGCTCGTTAACTAAAAAACAGAAAATAATTATTTATTAAAAAAAATTTGGAACAATTTATTTATCACGTTTTTATTAAATTGCTTTTTTGTTTTTATTTTTTAAATATGATAATTAACCAATACAAAATCTAGTTTATTCAATTCAATTTAAGTTCAAGTGTAAATAATTACGCAACTTTAAAGTTTATTCCATTTTTTTATAAAAATACAATGTGCGTGAATTTCGGAAAAACAAATGAATGTTGGAAAAACAAGTAAAAGTAGGAAAACATTGTCTAGTGATCTGTAGTCAAAAAAAGATGCAAACGATTTTCGACTTTATTGACCTTTGAAATTCGGTTGCTTTTTCCCATAATTATACTTGTTCATTTACTTTGCTGTTTCATTAAAAACTGTTATTTTGGTAAATATGTCAATAAGGTCTAAAATTCTTGCACCAATTTCTTTACTAGTGAAGTTAATTAAATGGGTGCATGAGATTTACGACGACACAATGTTAAAAATATAAAAAGATACCAAGATGGCGGCCAACTATATTGTTCGTGGGCCGATTTTGATGAAACTCGATTTTGTTACTATTTTGATAAAAAATAACAACGAAATGTTAAAAATATAAACAAATATGGCAGCCAACTCTTTTATTTGTGATTGGGGCTGATTTTAATGAAACTCGGTTTTAGGACTAATTTGACAAGAAAATAATAACACAATATTGAAAAAATTAAAAATCCAAGATGGCAGCCAACTTTTTTGTTTTTGGGCCGATTTCGATGAAACTCGGTTTTTGGTAATATTTTGACAAAATAATAACAACGCAATTTTTTAAAGTACTAAAAATCTTAGGCGGCGGCCAACTTTTTTGTTTTTTTGGGCCGATTTCGATGAAACTCGGTTTTTGGTACTATTTTGACAAGAAAAAACAACTCAATGTAAACTGATGGAAAAATAAAAAAATATCAAAATGGCTGCTAATTTGTTTTTGAAATCAGCCCAAGAACAAAAAAGTTGGCCACCATCTTGAATTTTGTAAGTTTTCAACATTGCGTTGTTATTTTCTTATCAAAATCGTACCAAAAACAGAGTTTGATCAAAATCGGCCCTAAAACAAAAAAGTAGGCCGCCATCTTGGATTTTCAGTTTTTTAAAAATTGCGTTGTTATTTTCTTGTCAAAATAGTACCAAACACCGAGTTTCATCGAAATCGGCCCAAAAACAAAAAAGTTGGCAGCCATCTTGGATTTTTAGTTTTTTAAAAATTGCGTTGTTATTTTCTAGTCAAAATAGTTCCAAAAACCGAGTTTCATCAAAATCGGCCCAAAAACAAAAAAGTTGGCCGCCATCTTGGATTTTTAATTTTTTTTAAATTGCTTTGTTATTTTCTTGTCAAAATAGTTCCAAAAACCGAGTTTCATCGAAATCGGCCCAAAAACAAAAAAGTTGGCCGCCATCTTGAATTTTTTAAATTTTCAACATTGAGTTGTTATTTTCTTGTCAAAATCGTACCAAAAACCGAGTTTCATCAAAATCGGCCCTAAAACAAAAAAGTTGGCCGCCATCTTGGATTTTCAGTTTTTTAAAAATTGCGTTGTTATTTTCTTGTCAAAATAGTACCGAAAACCGAGTTTCATCGAAATCGGCCCAATAACAAAAAAGTTGGCCGCCATCTTGGATTTTTAGTTTTTTTTAAATTGCTTTGTTATTTTCTTGTCAAAATAGTTCCAAAAACCGAGTTTCATCGAAATCGGCCCAAAAACAAAAAAGTTGGCCGCCATCTTGAATTTTTTAAATTTTCAACATTGAGTTGTTATTTTCTTGTCAAAATCGTACCAAAAACCGAGTTTCATCAAAATCGGGCCTAAAACAAAAAAGTTGGCCGCCATCTTGGATTTTCAGTTTTTTAAAAATTGCGTTGTTATTTTCTTGTCAAAATAGTACCGAAAACCGAGTTTCATCGAAATCGGCCCAATAACAAAAAAGTTGGCCGCCATCTTGGTTTTTAGTTTTTTAAAAATTGCGTTGTTATTTTCTTCTCAAAATAGTTCCAAAAACCAAGTTTCATCGAAATCGGCCCATAAATAAAAAAGTTGGCCGCCATCTTGGATTTTTAGTTTTTTAAAAATTGCGTTGTTATTTTCTTGTCAAAATAGTTCCAAAAACCGAGTTTCATCAAAATCGGCCCAAAAACAAAAAAGTTGGCCGCCATCTTGGATTTTTAGTTTTTTTAAAATTGCGTTGTTATTTTCTTGTCAAAATAGTTCCAAAAACCGAGTTTTATCAAAATCGGCCCAAAAACAAAAAGTTGGCCGCCATCTTGGATTTTTAGTTTTTTTTAAATTGCTTTGTTATTTTCTTGTCAAAATAGTTCCAAAAACCGAGTTTCATCGAAATCGGCCCAAAAACAAAAAAGTTGGCCGCCATCTTGAATTTTTTAAATTTTCAACATTGAGTTGTTATTTTCTTGTCAAAATCGTACCAAAAACCGAGTTTCATCAAAATCGGCCCTAAAACAAAAAAGTTGGCCGCCATCTTGGATTTTCAGTTTTTTAAAAATTGCGTTGTTATTTTCTTGTCAAAATAGTACCGAAAACCGAGTTTCATCGAAATCGGCCCAAAAACAAAAAAGTTGGCCGCCATCTTGGATTTTTAAAATTTTCAACATTGCGTTGTTATTTTCATGTTGAAATAGTACCAGAAACCGAGTTTCATCGAAATAGGCGCACAAACATGAATTTGATTATTATTATTAATTTTACCGTCTCGCCTGCGACCTCTAGCCATTTCAATAGAACAATTTCGTTTTTTTGGAAATCTGAAATGGGGAAGTATTTATGGTCACACTAGTTTTGTAAAGTAACATTTCCTATAGATTGAAATTCTTAAATTGAAATTCAAGGTCAAAATCGGAGTTGCCAGGATTGACACTTCTATTTATTACCACCTCACCGATGATTGCTGATTAGCATTTTTGTAGATATCTAATTAAATCAAAAAAGTTCTGTTTTATATTACAATTATTATGTGTCATTCTAAAATTAATATTTAAATAGTATATATTCGACTTCCCACTCCGAATCCTTAATTTTGATACACTACTTGATTGGTAACGTACATATTTTTAGTCCTTCTATCGTGGTATTATTGTTTAGTAATGGCAATTGTGGGAACGAGACACCGACCTCCACCTGGTGTTGTCTCATTCACACAGTAGTGCCTTCAGTCAATGTCGTCGATAGAATTTCAACTCTATGAGCAATGCAATAAAGTTGAATTTCTTTTAAACGATAGGTGAAAATTTTTGTAGAGTACTCACTCCCTATAATAAACCTCCTTGATCGGATCTCTGTACCTGTTTTATAGGCACGAGTTTAAAAAAAATCGTTATGGGCGAGTTGTTTCTATCATTGTGACAGTAGAGCAAAGCTCCATCTAGCGAAGTTAACGTATGGAGTGGGAATGTACCTACTTAAAATACCGTTACAAACAAACATTAACGCGTAAAGAAATGGCCGGATACAGCAATTTTATACGATTTCCCTATTGGAATGCAGCAAAGAAATACCGGCATGATTTTATTTATTTCGAATTACCAGCTAACAGGACGATCCGGAGGAATTCAGGATATTCTGTTTACATTCAATCTTGCGAGAAAACATGATTTGTCGGCCGCCGACAAGTTTAAATTTCCTGTGAGTTACTATATTTTACTACAGAGTTACAGACTTTTATTCTCCATGATTTTCACTTCGTCACCAATATACTTTTTTAATCTTTTGGCATCGTTTTTGTGACGTCAGACGTATGCTGTGTTCTGTGACGTCAGATCCAGAGTGAATATACTAACTTTGCGGGTTCCCTAATGTGATATCGAATGCAAACGAAAAATTCTCGATCGCTTCATTATGGTTCAAAATCTCGAAATCTTAATAGCGCGATATAAGTATAGCAAATTAAATAACGGTTTAGTAGCTTTTTTAATTCGCAACCAATATTCGGAACCTTCGATATTTTCTTTTTGTTTGTAAAGTTATTTTGTGCCACTCCAAAACAACACATCTTTTGGAAAAGTATAGTCAGATTATTATTATGGATTCCATGTAAGTTTCCGAAAAGGTAACCGCGTCACGGCATGATGTGACCCGGAGAAGTAACGTGGCCCCGAGCGACCGATAAGGTAGAGAGTCACGAACGTAACGCAGAAGGAACGATCTAATAATAGCCTCACCAGCCAACTGGGTCACTTTTATGTGCCGCGAAGGTTTCGTGGAAACGGTAACTATACTAGTAATTAAGATTAAAAGCTTGACTGATGCTTATTTAAAATCTTTCTTTTTTTATTTCTACTCCTTTTTTATTTAAAATCTACTACTTTTAAGTTCCCAGTTTGTTAGTCTTGCTTGATTTATCTACTCAAGTCTGCATGATGACGTGTGAGACAGTGTGTGATACGGATAATATCTTATACATATTATAAAGGAGAATGACCATGAAATAAAACACTTTTTAACAGATACTATCGCGGTGTTATTGAGAGTACTTTAGTAATTAGTAAATGAGGCAGCTTTTTAACTTGACTGTACCTTTTATTTGCAAAAAAACTGAGTGTGCCCAGTTGGTGAAAACATAACATAAAAGTGATTTAATCTAACTTTCACTATGTGGACACGCGTCGAAATCTTGGCGTGCCCAGATAACGAAATAATAATAATAATATAATAATAATAATGCTTGGACAATTTCACACAGCGCCATCTAGCCCCAAACTAAGCAAAGCTTGTAATATGGGTGCTAGACAACTGATATACTACTTATATACTTTTTAAATATATACTTATTATACATAGTAACACCCAGACCCGGCACAGAAATTAAAATTCATCATTTCAATTTCTGCCCGGCCGGGGATCGAACCCGGGACCTCTGCGTGGTAGGCGGCATGTTGACCACTGCGCCACTCAGGTCGTCAGATCATAATAAGTGATAATTTTGTGTTTCACCAACTGGACACACGTGTGTCTAGTCTCTTGTGTGCAGTTGGTGAATAACCCAACTTAATAACCATAGTGAGTAAACAAGGTACTATGTTTATTGGCAAATGAATAAATAATAAAAAATGTATATTGAACTGTCAGCATTGTTTATGTTAACAGCTGTTAACACAATTTGCCATGTATTACCCGTATCGGGTAGCAGTAACACTTTCATTATAGGCCGAGACCTTTCTCTTGATGTTGATTGGCAGAACAATTGCCCTTAGTTTCCACTTAGACACACTGACTTATGAAATGTATTGTCTGGTAGGCAACACGTCATTATACGTATATGTAAGCATTCACATCGACAAACAACTTATCCCACATAACAATCACAAGCAAGAGCAACGTAACTAGAGGTTATATAGTCCGTTTTTTCTAGCTCGGCCTTATTTAATTTAGTAAACATTTTTTAGCAGTTCTCATTCGTACATTTGATATAGGACAAGTAAGAAAAAAAACTAATAATAATAATAATAATTAATTTTTTAAAGTTAACTTCACTCCCGTAAATTTTATTATATTTTCACCCTTGTAATTTCCACTGTATTGGACACAATTCATGACAATGAATGAACTCGGTGGATCGCTTCGTTTCACTAACAATTTTGTCAAGTTACTCCTGCTTTTCCACTGTTACAACGCTCTATTTTATGTCTATTTGCTGTCCAAATCTTGAACGTTAGTTTTGCATTCCCGTTGAAAGCAATAGAAGTTTACTTACTTTAGTGTTTCATGTGTCCCTTGTACAGTAAGATCCTGGCTAAAGGTTCCCTAAGGATTTTTTCGAATATGCACGCGGATGAAGTCGCGGGCGGAAGCTACTAAGAATATAAAAAACATCCATGACTATCAGAATTCGAGATCAAATACTTATGCTCATCCATCACACAGACATAAATACCAAAATTCTAAATAATTGCATCATTAATTTTGGAAGATATTTTGAACACTTCAGCTGATGCAGTGCATCGGTTGTCTCCAAAAAAATCAAAATTAATATTTGACCAAATATTTGACGCCGACTGTACCAATAGAGACGGACTAATAATTAGTACAATGCGATTATTTTAACAATGTACAACTGAAGTGACCAACTTCAGAGCGCTTGCGGTACAAAACGACGTAAGTATTTTCCTTTTTTCGCTAAATGGCAGATTCTGGAAACGGCAGATTCTGTAAACGGCAGATTCTGTAAATGGCAGATTCTGTAAATGGCAGAAGTACAGCCCCAAACAACATTCTAATTCTAAAAATAATTTTCATTTTTATTAGGCTCTATCAAGAAAAATGACAACGGAAATAATGACACACGACAATCCCGACTGACGACCGACCTGTCTGACCCGTGGTCATATCAACTTACCACACCAGTGTGACTACGGGGATTTTTTACCCGTAGTCACACCGACTCATTATGCCCTTGACCTTGCCTTGACATTGAAAAATGTGAAAGAAAATTATAAACTTTTTTTCGTAAAACAATACGTCACCAAAGTACCAGGATCTCATAAATATGGAGAAGGTTAACCACCACCAATATAAACGTCAAAATGTTATTTATTAAAATAAATTCTGGTCAAAACCAATGTTCAAAAAAACTGTGTCAAAAAACTTTTCTTTTTGCTGACTGACTGTACAATATCTGTTGTTAAAAGAATCCGCCATTCACAGAATCTGCCGTTTACAGAATCTGCCGTTTCCAGAATCTGCCATTTAGCGAAAAAACGAGTATTTTAATCAGTAAATTTTTTTTCCCCAAACATTCTCGAGTGAAGTTGCAGTTGGATCACAGTATACCTAGTGTTAATTTAATTGCATTGTAAAAGCAATGTGGCGTGCATTGCTTTTACAATGCAATTAAATTAACAATAGTTATACAAGCGTTTTCCTTTCATTCACTTGCAGTGTAATTAAATACAATTTATCAAAACAAAAGAACTACTTAATCAACTTCATGCAATCAACGTTGTTGAATAGTTGACTGGAAAAAAATCATATCAAAATGTGTTTAACGTTTGTATAAAATTATAATTATTTGGTATAAAAGATCTGTCGATAAGCTAATTCTAGTAAGATTATTCAACTTATTATGTTTACTAAATGAATTTGTTAACTCTATGTATTATTTGGAAAAAGGTTGCTGTTAGAAACAAATGTCAGAAAGAATCTCAAATAATGGTCTAAGAAAATTTTTTTTCAATGTGTTCTTTGGAAAAGTGTCTCTAACAGTCTAACCAACGCCATTTTCCAACAGGTTACCGTCTCTATGGTCTAGTGGTTCACCCACACGTGTAAGACGCATGGGTCCCGGGTTTGAATCCCGGGGGGGGGGTACAATTTGTACTCGGTTTGGTTGGTTGTAGGGTTTATTTCATGCCCGCCTGGCTAGCTAGTAGCTACCACCATTCTACCTAAGTCTGACGCTAACAACAGTTTAAAAAACGTTGTGTTCTGTCAGTTACTAGTAAGATAGCCAGTTCCTCAGTGCTGAGGATACCGGGTGTAGTGCGCTTACACTTTTTCGGCCTTATCGTCACTTAATCAGGTACGGTAGTACTTCTATCTATTCTGTGCATCAGGTTAAGTCTGGCCAAGCAATATCCCGTAGTGGATATAAAAATGTTTCTAAAAAACTGCCAAAAAGAATGTGCCTGGCGAATAATATTATCTACGTTTTAATAACGGTAGCAATTATTCACTAATTATTGTCACTTATATTTAGACTAAGTAAATATCGTACGATCATGCTGCATGCAACAGGGAACCAAGACCTCGAGGTAATAATAATTAAAAAGAAATATTAATAACTTAATCTTTCAACACTTGATTCTATAGTAAAATTGAATAGTAATAAACGCACTATGCAAAGGTTTTATTTCCCTGCAAACACTAATGAAACACTTGTATCCTATTATTACTCTAACACAATATCAGTGATTTAATTGCAATCAACGATGTCGGCTGATAAGCTTTGCTACTGATTGCCGATTAATTCTAGACGATATTAATTTATGTTTTCCAGAAGTGCTATTTTATAAAATTTTCTATAGAAAACGTAGCGCGTTTAAACATAAGTAAAAAACTGGCCAAGTGCGAGTCGGACTCGCGCACGAAGGGTTCCGTACCAAAAAACGGCAAAAAAAATACGTTTGTTGTATGAGAGCCCCTTTCCAATATTAATTTTATTCTGTTTTTAGTATTTGTTGTTATAGCGGCAACAAAAATACATCATCTGTGAAAATTTCAACTGTCTACCTGTTGTCGTTATTAATTTCGAGCAAAAATCGACAAAAAAATCACGTTTGTTGTATGGGAGCCCCCCTTAAATATTAATTTTATTCTGTTTTTAGTATCTGTTGTTATAGCGGCAATAGAAATACATCATTTGTGAAAATTTCAACTTTCTAGCTATCACGGTTCATGAGATACAGCCTGGTGAGAGACAGACAGACGGACAGCGGAGTCTTAGTAATAGGGTCCCGTTTTTACCCTTTGGGTACGGAACCTTAAAAACACTATCTGCCGTACAAATAAACAAACAATTTGTTTATACCCAAAAAGTTTGTTAAGAATATGACGCTTTGAGACGTCAAACGTAAAAAGTATTATCGCTAAGCAATATTTTTGGTTATCCTAAGTAAAAACACAGTATACATTTAAATTAAAAAAAAACTTATATATACTGTTGTAAAAACTTATTCTTCGTTTCTTTGAGTTGGTAGAAAATTCATTAAATGTCAACGAAATCGAAAGCCACTACAGGCACCTCTATAAAAGCTTCATAGATTACCTAGGTTTAGGTTCCAAGAACCAATAAATTTCCCTAACTAGGCAAAATTTTATAATTTGAAAATTTATTAGTTAATTAAAAAGGAGGCCAAGAAACATCAAAATGTGCCGCTGCTGGCGCCATTTCTACTTAGGAGAATAGCATATAGGAGAATAGCATAGCTCATATAATTTAATACTTTAATCTCAAATCTTCCTTCTCACACGCAAATAATTAAGTAAGTAGGTAATTGGATTGTTTGGTATAAAATGAAGCCTCTGGGAAGCGTCAAGGTTACTGTTTAAACACCAGTGAACGACTGAAACACTAATCGCATTACTTAGTTAGTCGATTATTTAACCCCCATTATTTTTTATCTACAACTCGTATGTGTAAGTACTAGGACTTCATCTAAACTGGTGTTAAATATCGATAAGGAAACACACTTATGGTTAAACATTAGCACGTGACTCGCTATTGTAAGCACATAACGTGGTTTCCCAGGATTTCAGCTTTTACACAAAATATTTTAGCGTGTCCCGGCAACTAACGGCAATTGTTCACTATGAACTATGTAATCAAAGCAAAATTATCGCAAATGCAATATGTTTGTAGTGTTTGGCGAATACAACTTTAATATGTACAAATAAGTGTATATGTTACACACTAAAGTTGTATTCGCAAAATACTACAAACATATTGCATTAAGTGAGATAAGTTTGCTTTGATAACATAGTTCATAGTGAACAATTGTTGTTAGTTGTCAGGACACGCTAAAATATACAGGGTCATTTTGTATTATTATACTAGTATAGTAGTAGTATTTGGATTTGTTCAGTCCATGAAACTGAACAAATTCCTCTAAGGAACACATGGTCAAATATGTAAAAAAACGACTATCCATACAAATCAAAGAGATCATGTGATGAATGAATTTAGTATGGGATGACCAAAATTTTGTGGCAAATTTCGACACATGTTTCTTAGAGAAAGTTGTTTAGTTTCATGGAATGGACACATCCTTAAAATTTGGATGGTATGTTCAAAATGACCCGATATTGTGTAGAAGCTTAAATCCTGGGAAACCACGTTATGTGCAAAAGCGAGTTACGTGCTAACGTTTAACCTTAACCCGAATTCCACTAAGGAACTGCCTATGTTGCCGAGACACAATTGAAAAAATATTGTTATGGCGTCGTCAGATCACACTGTTGGCTCTCCACAAATCAAGAATTCACTCATACACCCTATCCTAACTCCTAAGGAGTCTAATACATTCGAAAGAAGATTTTTAAGTAGTTGCAGTTTCGTTAACCCTACAGTATTCAAAGCAACTGCATTATTGCAGGTGCTCAGAAACGTCGGAGCACATTGTTGGCTCTCCACATATCAAGCGCATTCGATTACCAGCGACTCGATCTTGACTCCACACAAAGGAATTCTCCAATCCTCGCTTCGATCGCAAGAGATTGCAGGCAAATACCGCATTTATGGGCCACTTTTTTGATAACATATTGTACATTCAAGTACTAAAATCCGTAACGCGTGAAAACGTCTCGTCTCGATGTAACTCGCTAACCATACTTTATCATTATAATTGAAAATTATTTTCGGTAATGACCTTCAATTTAATTTAGAAATTATCTATGCTTATAAATACCGGGTGTAACAAGACCCTCAATGAAGCCGAGGTCTACGTATTCTGCCCATCATCAGGACCATTTCTGTTCAAAATTATTGCTGGGAAACAATTTTAATTTTTGGTGTTAAAAAAGCATTGCCTACATTACCACGCAATGTAACGCGTACAACGGACCGCACCTGCGAGTGTTTGCTACACAGCTGCGTGCCAACTCGGCCGCACGCAGGCAGCGTTTGTGTGCGTCTCATAAAGATACATTAAGTGATGACGTTTTGAAGCTATTTTTTGTTACGAAATACTAAAAAATGTAATAAAGTTTCTTTGGACAAAGGTTTGTAAATAACGATTAAAATAAGATTAAAAAAAAAAATGACTTTGACCTTCAATAACTTCGTTGCTATTGGTTTCCCAGGTATAGTCTAAAGACAAAAATGATCCTGATGATGGGCGGAATGCGTGGACTTCAGCTTCGTTGAAGGTCTTATTACACCCGTTATGTATGAGATGAGTATTTAGCTGTGTAAAGTCCTGCTCTGAAATTGCAAAAGAAAATCATCTGTTAGTAAGTATTTAAATTAGGTAGTATACATTGAATTTTCTGTTAAACGCTGTTTTTTTTAGTTATTTAAAGTTGGTTATCTAAATTTTATTAAGAACATTTTAACATCCCCTTAGCTTTTTCGTTCGAATTATTTTGTCTTATTTATTTACAAAGACTTACGCGCACTAATAATATAAGTAAACAAATATAGTATTCATTTATACAGCAATCCATTATGACAAATGCAAGGAACATTTCCTGGAATAAACAGCGTGTTTATGTGAATGTTGTAAATTTATTTCCTGGTCTTCATGTACCTGTAGGTATCGAGAAAAACACATTTGATAGAGTAATAATTTTGTATGGGAAATTTGTACAGCGCTATCTACCGCCGAAAAGGGAAATGGGATTTCCCATAGAGAATTACTTTATCGAGCACTTTTACGCGCGTTTTTTTTCGATAGATGTTCATGCTACGGTTTAGGCGGAAAGTATGCCCAATGCTACGGTTTAGGCGGAAAGTATGCCCAAAAGTGGCGCCCTCAGAGGTTTTTATCTAATAAGTTATTAATAGAAAATATTTTAATAATATTTTATGTGGAGTTTTTGTCGAGTATTTTTAGAAGGTATCACTACATGCCCTCGTAGGTAGTCATTCGTAGAAGTAGATAGCAAATGTGTCAAAAACGGCCACTTTTAGTAGTTTGGCTATCTACTTCTAGTAGTGACTACTAGGGAATGTAACGATACCGTCTAATAAAAATAAATTCTACGTAAAACATTATTAAAATTGTGTATTAGAATTATATTTAATAAAATTTACCGCGGCGCCACTTTCGCTCAGGGTGCCACCTTAATAGTTTATTATGTTATATTTTGTATGACCAAATATAGAGTAAGATGAAGTACAAGTACAAGGTAAATGCAGCAATTGAACTGCAAGCAAAATTTAGGTTATTCCGGCTAGTGCCGTGCCCTCTTCCAATATCCACAGGTGCAGCTGATCCAAAACCTAATTTGGTTTTGCTTGTTATACAAACACTAGATCCTACATATTACTTTTCTAGACTAGGGCATTTAAGATCACAAATTGATGTAAAACACAGAATGTAAAATATGCAATTTATTTAAAGTTGCCTAGGTACTTAAAAAAAACTAATTTTGAAAACGGAAAAGAAAAAGTGTTGTTAAACTTTTTTTTGTAATTTACTTAATTAGTTTAATTAATTTATTTAATAACCGCGTCTCACGCGGTTCAGTGTTTTTTGTCCAAACTAAATCAAAGTAAAATAGCAGAAAATTTATGGTATGTTGTCTGCTAATAGCACAGAATAGATAATACTAGTTTAAAAGTTGTTTAAATACTAAACCTGGCAGCGGTTTATTTTTTGGGCGACAAAATAACTAAACGGGCGACAAACTGTGGATTACAAAAAATACGTAAAACGGGCGACTACATGTGGAAGATAAATAATTTAAGTGAGCAGTGATAATTCTAAATGAGTGTCAAAAATACTGAGTGGGCAACTATTACACCAAGTAGGTAACTATATACTGATTTAAGCTTCCCAGCATGGTATTTTTATCATCTCGATTAGGATAATAGTCACCTTTTTTTAATAAATAATATGCCAAATTTTTAATATTTGGTGTGCCCTAAGGTTGTCGCCAAAATAGTAATTTGGTCGCCCGTTCTGAATAACTAGTTACTCAATTTGTATTTTAAAGTCGCCCATTTTCAACATTTGTAGTCGCCCTCAGTACGTCGCCCACTTAGTATTACAGTACTTACGCTATATTCAGTATTTTGATACCCAAAATGGGAATTTATTGTTACCCGATTCAATACTACCTACCCGTTGAAAAAAACCTTAGAGCAACGCTGGTACAGAAGCCTGTCTTGCTCTAAGAAAAACACAATTACAATTTAACGCTATGACATGTCAAATTAATGTAACGTACCTACTATTTTATGATGTTGACAAAAAAAGTCCGTATTCAGTTATACATCCATTCAAGACATCATTAAGACAAGAAGACTGGGCGCAAGAAACTTTGAATTCTCAAACTAAATTCATATACATAATAAGAATGAAACAGTGTTTGTCCTACTTGGGTCACCACACGTGCGTTCCTAATGCGCCCGTAAAGGTCACAGTTTAGCAAAAACTATCATTACCGTTAAATTCTGTCCTAGAGCTCAGTTTAGCCGGTTTTTGTTCAACTTATAGCTAGGGTTACCACTTACCATACGTCCGAATTTGTCCAGAATTTGAACTTTGTGTAACATAATTCAACTGCGTCCCTAAGTAGCAATCAAGTCCATTTTTTTTAAACTAAGATAGAAAATATTTTATGAAATTTTGTTTGATTTTGTCATTTCATGATGATGATGATGTCCTCTTATCCCTTATCCAGAGACTTAGGGCTCTCAGAAGGGACATCCACTTCTTCCGGTCTAGTGCGGCCACCTCAAGATCTGTCAAGCCGTGACCAATTGATGCAGCCTTTTTCTCAACTGATCTCCTCCAGGTGGTACGAGAGCGACCGGCGGCTCTACCGCCTAACTCGATTGCTTTAACTATTGCTTTGGTTTATGACGTCAGTGCACTATCCGTCCTTGTCATCGTGTTATGATATGACAAGGACGGATAGAGTATTGCTATCGCTATGGTTATAGCTTTGAGAGGCGGTAGGGCCCCGGGTCTTATCTTGCTATGCGCTTGCCATTTTAGACCCTGTTTCGGGATGCGGTTGTCAGGTCTCCGTAAGACATGACCAATCCAACGCCACTTCCTTAAAAGAACCCCCTTGGCTATCAGTATCTAGTCAGTTAAGTTCCACAGCCTTGCACCAGATCGTGGCCACAAGATTCCCACTATCCGCCTTAAACATTTGTTGACGAACACCTGTAATTTTTTCATTTACCATGAAAAGAAATCTTTTTTTTACCAGATGTCTTGAAATTTTTTAAGAGTAGGTACGAACTTTTATCCGGAATCTTTAAAATGTTGATATGGTAACCCTACATAGGTATACTTTTTATGGCAAAGATACGCCTTTGTGGCAGCCCTTTGATAGAATACATATAGGCATATACTTAATAGGGTTACTGGTAGTCAGTAAAATAGACCAAAATCGCATGCGAACATAACATAAGAAGTCGGTACTTAAGGTATTAAGGTCTGTTTTTTACGCAAGAGTAGAGATGTGATATGTTTACTTAAAGGTACTATGTGTTTTATATTTTATGCATTCTATGCAACAAGTTCCAAAATTCTAGTCTTTTGTCTTGTTATACCTATTCATGTAGTTTCATGATGAGTGTCCATCCATGAAACACATTCCTCTTTTATTCAACATACTCAACTCGGCAATAATAGTAATTCTATGAAGATGTTAAAGTAAAAATATACGAAACATGTAATAAAACTTAATAAGATATTTCCAAGTTTATGTTTAGAGAAAATAAGGTTTAAAATGTTTTACGGCGAAACGTAAAATGTCTCCGTCAATAAAAGTGCATGAAAATTTACGAGCATCTCCGGGCGAAGTCATTTCACTCGCCATCGCCATGTGGACATGCGTCCTAAACGAAGTATAAATGTTGCTTTATTTATTTCAATATTTTCCCTAAACCTCGTATAGGAATTGCTTCCTTTCGACCCTTGTCTAACAATCTTTGCTTTTATCATAAAGCTGTAAAAACTTTAACTTTCTTGTGAGAAGTGAATAAAATTGGGTGCTATTGTGATATTTTCAAAATTTAAGTAAATCATCCCCGGAATCATTACAAAATTTAGATTATTCTTATCGCTAGCTTTATTATGTTAACATTGCTGACCCAGTTATATTTAAGGTTAACTTAATGTTATATCATTAAAATAACTTAAGGTTATATCATCAAATAGATATGCGCGCTCGACTTTGGCGAACAAAGAATTAATTTTAAAGTAAAATATTTCCGATTTAACGTAATTTAATTGTAATCAATAATTTCAACAGTGTTGACATTAGGTGTACAATCAAAGGAAAATCGCATTATAGCTTTTTATATTTCACAGTATTTTATATTATGCAGGTCAACATTGACATTAGCAGATAAATATACTAGGATCATTGACATCAGCAGATAAATACACTAACTAGGATATAGGGTACATGTAGATTTCCTTTGTTCTACTAAACGTCTTCTAAAAATAGTCTGCTCTATCGAAAAACCTTTAATCAGTCTCACAAACAGCGTCGTAAATTACACTAATCGAAGAGGCAAGGCACTAATGAGTATAAAATCGATAGGTAGTGAAACCCTCAAAGATGTGATGTTACTGTTCAACAAATTTAATGTATTTTATGAACAATTTTCCCATTTTGAAAATCCTACTATATAGTCCTTACTTCTGAAAGTAAAGTTTATTTGATACGCCTTCACGTCTTAACTATTTGACAAATCATCATGAAATTTTGCATACACGTTGTCAGGGGTACAGAGAAGGACATAAGGTACATTTTATCCCGAAAACTGTTCCCGAGGGATGAAGAAATAATTGACCACGCAGACAAAGTCGCCAGCGGTCAACAGTAGTTTATGAAGCCTGTATTAATATTCCCAAGAATAGGCAAAATGATTTGGTTCCTTCCCTTGTCCAATAATACGAATTTCTACTATTTTACATCAGTCACACCAGTGTTCTACGCTACTCTCGGAATCTTGGAAGTATGGTTTTAACGTACCTACTATTATACAGGATACAGGGTCGTTTGTAAATCACCAACTACCTCGCAGGAGCAGATTACTAACATCATAAACAACAAATTTGTTCTACGACATTTCCGAAAACAGACAAAAAAATCTACTTTTCATACAAAACTCGATCATCTGTTCGGACATTTGTATGGAAAGTCGAATTATTTTTTGTCTGTTTTCGGAAAAGTCGTAGAACAAATGTTGTTGTTTATGATGTTAGTAATCGACTCCTGCGAGGTTGTTGGTGTTTTACAAATAACCCTGTATATTATGTGACATTAGATACGGACATCATTATCCTTTCTAATATTATAAATGCTAAAGTCAGTTTTTTGTTTATTTGTTTGTTATGCCTTCACGTTTTAACTATTTAACCGATCATCATGAAATGCACACACGTTGTCAGGGGTATAAAGAGAATAAAGGGTACCTTTTATCCCGAAAAAGTACTGAACCCGAAGGATAGACATTATAACTGACTGCGCAGACGAAGTTGCGGGCGGAAGCTAGCCAAAAAATAGAATCAGATAAAGTTACCTGTACAAGCGCGGCGTCAGCACTGACGGTGTAGACCCCTCGGCACTGTGGCGCCTCCTCCGGCTTGTCGGAGGCAGGCGACCGCCGCCAGCAAGCAGCACAAACCGCCACCAGGACCCCGCATAACGTAGCGCTGGGAACAAACGAATATCATGTGTGTTGGCCTTTACTTCCTTTTAACCGACTTCAAAAAAGTAAGAGGTTGTCTGTTCGTCTGTATGTTTGTTTTTATTGGTGTATATCCGCCGATTACTCGAAGGCGGTTGGACCGATTGAAATGATTTAAACGTTATTACATCAGGTTTAATCCCAATTTAATACCATTTTTTTAAATTTTGGAAATCGTTTCAGTAGTTTTCCAGTAATCCTGAAAATACTTTCATTCGGTTACTACCTTATTAATGGTTGTTCGGATATTTTAGATGATTCTTTTGTTGGAAAGGGGATTCATTTTGATTTTAATGCATTCATTTCATAGTCGTTAGGTCGTTAGCTTCAAATTATATATTGTATGTAATATATTGGCTTATAGAAAAGAGAGATGAAAAAATAGGCGTTTAGAAAAGCTGCAAATATATATTTTTAGATAACATTTCTTGCTTATTTAATATTTGTTTGACTTTAAGAATCCTCTAATTAAATTTTTCATAGCATCTTGATTAAGTTTCTTACAACATTTTATTCAATCTTTTTGTATCGTACAATGTTACTAGCATGAGTATTGTGGTTAGTGAGTTATGTGATAAAAACAGTTAAAATGTAATAACTATTAAAAGTACATAAACGTATTTATGGCAGGTACCGTTTAACGATCATACAAAATATAATTAAATTACGTTTACATCGTGCTTAATCTGTAAACGACATAAAATTATTTTTACCCTGTTTGCTATACGGCAATTTTTAGGGTTCAGTACCCAAAGGGTAAAAACGGGACCGTGACCGGGACCCTATTACTAAGACTCCGCTGTCCGTCTGTCTGTCTGTCTGTCTGTCTGTCTGTCACCAGGCTGTATCTCAAGAACCGTGATAGCTAGAAAGTTGAAATTTTCACAGATGATGTATTTCTGTTGCCGCTATAACAACAAATACTGAAAACAGAATTAAATTAATATTTAAGGGGGGCTCCCATACAACAAACATGATTTCTTTGCCGTTTTTTGCTCGATATTAATAACGACAACAGGTAGACAGTTGAAATTTTCACAGATGATGTATTTTTGTTGCTGCTATAACAACAAATAATAAAACCAGAATAAAATTAATATTTAAAGGGGGCTCCCATACAACAAACGTATTTTTTTTTTGCTGTTTTTTGGTACGGAACCCTTCGTACGCGAGTCCGACTCGTACTTGGCCGGTTTTTATAAATACTTAATAACTCTTTGACACGTGCAAAAATGATCTCTTACAAAAAATAAGTATGATTCTCCTCTATGAATCCTCTGACTATTAAAATAAAATAGCGCAGTTTTCTTTCTTTTCATACGTAAGTACAAAATCGTTTGTTTCATAGTACATTTTCTACTAAACAGGATTTAATATAATTTTCACTAACGAATAGAGCGTTTAACAAAGGCTTTATTAATAACGGTATTATTAATAGAGCAGTTATAGCGGGGAAGTTTAATTTGCTACAACTCTACAACTACAACTGAATTTAAGCGACTGCGATCACAGATTACAGGCGGGAGCGAGCGATCGAAGCGATTAGATAATTAGCTGCCGTATCTCGAGTGCTAACATCGCGGCACTTAGCACTTAGTGATTTTACTAAATGACTAAACACTTAGGGCTGGCAACATTGCATTGAGTGCCAGTCATGGATTTAGTACATTTAGGTACTACTTGGTGAAAAAAAAACTGTTTATTTTTTGGAAAAAGCTACCTTTGTTTTCTAGTATTTTATAAATACTTGTAGTCTTTGTCAACATAACGAGCTCTAAACAATGATACTCCACAAGTATGGTTAAAAAATAAAACTTTTCACGCTCCTCTTCACTAAAATGGGAGAATACTTTAACTGGCTTTGGGTCGGTAAGACACCTTTGGTGCAAATATGAAGATTATAACGGTTTAGCTTTGTAACAGACGACGGACAGACGGACACAGGAGTGATAGCAATAGGGCTCAACCTCCCGTTTGGAGGTATTCCTCGTAGCGCACCTATTTTGAAGCGCACCTAACGTTGCGCACCTTAATTATTCATATTCGATTTTGTAAACTCAATGAAAGGTGCGCAACGAGGAATAGTTTAGGTGCGCAACGATAGGTGCGCTTCAAAATGGGTGCGCTACGAGGAATACCTCTCCGTTTGGCCCTTGCCTGCACGGAATCCTAAAAAAGGTCAAATGTTCCAAAACATCACTAATCTGTTCGATTTTCAAAAAGTCCTTACGTTTCCCTCCATCCGACACCCGTGCGCTGCAGTAATCCCGCTTTCGGCATGCAAATGGATCCTCTAAGCACACACGCTGCGATTCTTATCTACGTTTATAGCCATTTACGCGACAATAAAAGTAATTCCAACCAAGGTTTAGCTGCTCTGTGTCACACCCTATTGCAATAATTTTTAATTTAAAACAGGCAAAAGTTAATGGAGTAAATTTTAATTACTCTCATAATTCTCTATATTCAAAATATGTGACTGTAAGTTCTTAGCTTTAGTTAAAAAGTTAAAGAATAATTTGGTGTGGTATCTTATCGTATGGAGCTTGAAATGTTCAATTTCCTTTTATTTTTTACTGAAGCTTATAAAATATTTTATCGTATAAATTTGATAAAACATTTAATATTTTTCTTTTTGCAACTTATGGTCGAATACTCAAACGCTAATTAACTTTGAGGGGCTCTCAAACGTCGTCCTGTCGCATTAAATGTCAAAGATATGACAAAGACAGCATGCTGTTTGAGAGCCGCTCAAAGTTAAGTAGCGTTTGAGTATTCGGCCATTAGACCCAAAATACATTAATTGTAGTTTTGTCGTCTACGTAGAGAAGCAAAAACTTTATGTACTTATGATCAATATAATAAAGTGAATATGTCTATGTATGTAGTATATTCTCAAAATATTTTTCTTATTTCAAAATGAAATCAATTGGAAATTATAAAAATAACTTTATATTTGCCAACTTCTTTAGTCAAATTAAAGTCAAAGAAAAAGTATTACATTTCCGGGTCTCATATGATATTTCCGGGTCGCATCCGGCGGTCGGAACGGACAACCCTCACTCAATCCGTTTCCTCGAAAGACCGGCGGCGGGTCGTTTAACCCCCGAGTGGCTCTGAATCGGTATCACATGTCGAATTAGCGGCCACTAGCGATGTAGCGATCACTTAAATTGAATCTAACCCAAGATACTCCAGGAGACAGGAGTATATTTAATATTATTTAAAAAATGCCTACAGGAAGTAATACAAGACGATAGTTTAACAGCACCATCAATAACAACAATAACACATCTAGCTTGTTTTTTTTATTCTCTTGTTATTGTAGATTTAACTAGCATCTCTCCATCCTGTAATAACTATCAGTCAACTACTTCTTCATTAGAAAAAAATAATGTTTACTAAGGGATAGAGCGTTTAACAAAGGTTTTATTAATAACGGTATTATTAATAGAGCAGTTATAGCGGGGAAGTTTAATTTGCTACAACTCTGTGTGAAATTGCAAATGAATTTAAGCGACTGCGATCACAGATTACAGGCGGGAGCGAGCGATCGAAGCGATTAGATAATTAGCTGCCGTATCTCGAGTGCTAACATCGCGGCACTTAGCACTTAGTGATTTTACTAAATGACTAAACACTTAGGGCTGGCAACATTGCATTGAGTGCCAGTCATGGATTTAGTACATTTAGGTACTACTTGGTGAAAAAAACAGATTTTTTTTTTGGAAAAAAGCTACCTTTGTTTTCTAGTATTTTTTAAAATATAAAATACTCGTAGTCTTTGTCTACATAACGAGCTCTAAACAATGATACCCCACAAGTTTGGTTAAAAAATAAAACTTTTCACGCTCCTCTTCACTAAAATGGGAGCCTCTAATTTTTTTTAATACTTTAAGAGTCCGCTTGCAAAATTTTTACGTGCGTTCGCTGCCCCCCACCCACTTATTTTACTCGCAACTGTCTCGCTCCCGCACTTTATCGCGCGGCCGAGCGCTTTGTGTCCATCTTTCTGGCAGCGCCCCGGTTTCCGATTATTAAAGTGCAAAATTTTCAACTGATTTAAAATATATGTTTTATATGATTTTCTCTTTTCGCCTGCAAACAAGGCTTGATCTGTTCTGAGAACACTCATTAGAATTATAAAGGTAAGTATAAAAGTAAGTAATAGAACTATAGATAAGTATTTATATTTTTGTGGCAAGCTTACTAATAAGAAAGAAAGAAAATTAAAGAAAATGCTTTTTACTATTCCCCATTCAGTATATACACATATTATTAGTAAGGTACCAAAAAGAAAGAAAGAAGAAAGAAAGAAAGAAAGAAAAACTATTTATTGACCGTAAAACATTATAGACAGTAAGGTAATTAAAAATAAAAGTTATAAAGCAAAAAAAAGAAAACAATGTACCTACACGAACTAATTTGTGTGCGGCCAACTAGGCCCCAACCTCAGCAATGCTACAGTGGCATACCGGAGCATACCACTGCAACGCTAGTATTCTGGAGGAGCCTACTTGGTGACGACAACCGACAGACAAACCAAAAAAAAAACAATTGTACTTCCTATAAAATACAGAAAAGTCAATTTCAACGAAATAATACCTACATAATAATAATACCAACGCGATAATGCGATATCAGTGGCTGAGTTCTGGTCCTATACTATATGATATACTCTTTGTCGGTGTCAAAAAACAAAGAAATACTCTTTGTTTTGGGCTGCGGTCCGCATGGCGATGAAATCGAATTTTAGCGCGAATCCGACCAAATTAAATAGTAGTCTCAAAATATTACTATCCCCGTCACTACATTTACGGTAAGATAGAATACGTCAAAGTTAAAAGTAAAAAACATAAAATTTAAGAATAAAATTACTTAATGACTATAAAATTGGTAAAACAAGGCACAAATAAGGACACTGTGTGTGTGTATTGCTGTGGTGAGCAACATTCAGAGAATGTCTCAAGAAGATTAATTTACGATAATGATGTTATTTTTAAATTAAAACTTTTCTACTCGATGTACCAATTGTATGGCATATTGAATCAACGGCTTATTTCTCGGAAAGTAGCTGTGTTATACTCGTTACAGATATTTTCCGGGTTTGCTAAGGCAGAACTAAATATTGGCATGCTCAGTTTGGTTACAGGTGCCCTGAATTTTGCTGTACAAAACAAGAGACACTAACATTTAGCAGAAATGTCGGCTAAGTACATCTATAAAATTCAGCACTGTATCTCTTCCGGTGACTGAAATACAATACTTTTCGATATTCCTTAAGAATTCGCTGTGAAAGGTAACCATATTATATGAATGAAACCAGGACAAGTAGTTTTTTTATTTACTTTGACATCATATCAGACGACCTGAGTGGTGCAGTGGTCAACATGCCGGTCTACCACGCAGAGGTTCCGGGTTCGATTCCCGGTCGGGCCGAAATTAAAATGATGAATTTCAATTTTTGTGACGGGTCTGGGTATTACTATGTATAATAAGTATATATTTAAAAAGTATATAAGTAATATCAGTTGTCTAGCACCCATATTACAAGCTTTGCTTAGTTTGGGGCTGGATGGCGCTGTGTGAAAAATTGTCCAAGCATTATTTATTAATTTATTTGTATGCGTGTATTTGTTTAAATGCATTGTGGTAATCATGGAAATACCACAAAGCAAAATTCGCGTCGTGGTCAACATACCAAACGACCACATCGCGTTGTGGAAACGAAAAAAAGCCATTTAAAACAGAAATTTTTGCTAAATGTAAGCGTATCTGGTTTTGATTTCATTGTTATCTGAGGTAGGTACAGTAAGTAAGTTGTTTATATGCAAAACGTCAGCATTGAGGAGCCATACAAATTGCGTTCTCCAGCACTACTGAGCTAAAAATTAAAAAAAAAATAGCAAGTACTTTACACATTTGCTGCTAAACGATGCATTAATTTTCTAAAGTATTCAACGGGTACTTAGCGAGTTCCAGAATGGCTCCTCAAACCTGATGTTTAGACTGAGGAGCCACCTTTGCATTGCTACCTCTCGCGATATATTATGATGCTAACTTCAGGATTTGTGCTACAAAATAATCTACTTTGCTGCTAAATAATGGTGTGACGTGGCTCCTCAAACCTAATAATGGACATATACGTACATCTTCGGATGTACCTCTTCCAGTGGGGGGCGATCAAACCTACTTTCTCCCGAGCTCCCGACTGGCAAAAATTGACATTCGTGATGTATTTAATTCACGCAAATCGGAGACCGTGGCTCTGCCAGAACGATGAACACGCGCGCTTTGCTGTTTGTTACCCATGCCACAGTTATACAATCTTTATCATAGAAATTTGAGGGAAACCGCCCTTGCCCTCGCGAAATCCCCTCCGTTGCTCTGCGCAAGTATATACGTTAAACAACTGTATAGATAGATTGCAAAGCAATGCTCGTACTGATAAAAAATTCGATGCGCGAGCGACACACGTCCTACCTCGACGGCGCACTGCGCAGTACTAACGAAGGCGGCGCCCGCAGCGCGCTGGTATTTAATCTCTTTTTTGGTAATAACAATAGTAATAATTAATATATACGATTTTTGTGCCGTCAGTCACTGGAACACGTAATTTGCTTATGATTTACATAAATTTTGCTCAGAAACGATGTATAATTAAAGAGATATTTCAAAAATTCCCCTAAAAAGGACATGTTTTCAGAATAAAAAACTATAGAGCCAAACTCAATAATTTCTGAAATCCTGCCGTCATCCACTAAATGAAGGTCCATAAAAGCATATACATATCTGAATTTGACATTCATTGAGATTGTACAGACGTCACCATTTGAGTTCAAATATTGCCAAATTCTGGGAGCCTCCTCTTAACTGGCTTTGGGTCGGTAAGACACCTTTGGTGCAAATATGAAGACTATAACGGTTTAGCTTTGTAACAGACGACGGACAGACGGACACAGGAGTGATAGCAATAGGGCTCAACCTCCCGTTTGGAGGTATTCCTCGTAGCGCACCTATTTTGAAGCGCACCTAACTTATTCATATTCGATTTTGTAAACTCAATGAAAGGTGCGCAACGAGGAATAGTTTAGGTGCGCAACGATAGGTGCGCTTCAAAATGGGTGCGCTACAAGGAATACCTCTCCGTTTGGGCCTTGCCTGCACGGAATCCTAAAAAGGTCAAATGTTCCATAACTGAACATCACTAATCTGTTCGATTTTCAAAAAGTCCTTACGTTTCCCTCCATCCGACACCCGTGCGCTGCAGTAATCCCGCTTTCGGCATGCAAATGGATCCTCTAAGCACACACGCTGCGATTCATATCTACGTTTATAGCCATTTACGCGACAATAAAAGTAATTCCAACCAAGGTTTAGCTGCTCTGTGTCACACCCTATTGCAATAATTTTTAATTTAAAACAGGCAAAATCTAATGGAGTAAATTTTAATTTCTCTCATAATTCTCTATCTTCAAAATATGTGGCTGTAAAGTTCTTAGCTTTAGTTAAAAAGTTAAAGAATAATTTGGTGTGGTGGCATCTTATCGTATGGAGCTTGAAATGTTCAATTTCCTTTTATTTTTTACTAAAGCTTATAAAATATTTTATCGTCTAAATTTGATAAAACATTTAATATTTTTCTTTTTGCACATTAGACCCAAAATACATTAATTGTAGTTTTGTCGTCTACGCCTACGTAGAGAAGCAAAAACTTTATGTACTTATGATCAATTTAATAAAGTGAATTTTTCTATGTGTGTAGTATATTTTCAAAATATTTTTCTTATTTCAAAATGAAATCAATTGGAAATTATAAAAATAACTTTATATTTGCCAACTTCTTTAGAAAAATTAAAGTCAAAGAAAAAGTATTACATTTCCGGGTCTCATATGATATTTCCGGGTCGCATCCGGCGGTCGGAACGGACAACCCTCACTCAATCCGTTTCCTTGAAAGACCGGCGGCGGGTCGTTTAACCCCCGAGTGGCTCTGAATCGGTATCACATGTCGAATTAGCGGCCACTAGCGATGTAGCGATCACTTAAATTGAATCTAACCCAAGATACTCCAGGAGACAGGAGTATATTTAATATTATTTAAAAAATGCCTACAGGAAATAATACAAGACGATAGTTTAACAGCACCATCAATAACAACAATAAAACATCTAGCTTGTTTTTTTTATTCTCTTGTTATTGTAGATTTAACTAGCATCTCTCCATCCTGTAATAACTATCAGTCAACTACTTCTTCATTAGAAAAAAATAATGTTTACAAATTTTTTTTACTACGTACGTAGTAGTTATGAGTGGGGCCCTGATAAAGTTTTGAATTTTTTTTTTTGTTATTGTAAACTTAATTCAAATACCTATTTAATCCAAAGTTTCGGTAATTTCTATAAACTACATGCCCATGTTATTTTTTTTAACTTTTTCAATGTGTTATTCGCGTGCTGTCTAATCGCAACTCCACATCCGGTGAGATTAGGAAAATACCAACGGTTTCTGTTATTCCTTTAGTTTTAAAAGGTATAAGGGTATTGTTTTAAATATATAAAAATACAGATTTAGGCATAATTCAGTCAAGGCTACTGAATATTACGTACATACTTTTACACGAGAATAAAGCAAATTGTAAAATCAGATACTTTTTGAATAATTAAAGAGATACTTATAGGATTTGTAAAAAAAGAAGAAGAAAGAAAGAAAAAAAAGCAGATTTTTTTCTCACGATTTGACATTTGATGTTTGAAATAAATTATGGAATCAGCTCCAGGTCTAATATATATGTGTAATTCCTTAGGCGGGCACGCTCGGCGGAGTTCTGACGTCTGTAATTGTTCTGCTAAACTTGGTGGCCTACTGAAGGCTTGACAGAAATAGATACAGATCGAAACATATACAAGAATGGACCTTGATGAACTTATAAACTTGTCGGGAAAAAGAATAAATTGTAATGAAAGTGTTATAACAACAGAGTTCTAGGCGACGACGTACGCTAATAAAAACTTTAAACTACTTAGAAGCCAAGTCAACAATTTTTAGGATATGAACCGCATTTAAAGACTCGAGTACGATAAATAAAGCTAATCTAGCTTCACCCAACAATTTTGAAACGACACCGTCCTACAAAACTTAATTGAGAAGTCGACGACAAAGATTCTCAGAGTACATTTAATTTTAAAAGAAAGGCTGCGCGCACCTGCTCTCTCGCCTAAATTATTTAACAGGGAGGCCCCCTACCCTTTACCCAGTAATGTTATGTTTAATCTCGACAATAAAACTCTGAGGAAACCCTCGAGAAAAATTTACTCATCTATAAAACTGGTCGGATGTGACCACGATGTATCGGTGCCTCGTCGGCCATCATGTCCGTCTTGTTATCATCGTAAAAATGTTACGAGCCTCTTCTACGAGGCTATATGTGTCTGCAGGTGTGTTTCCAAATCTGGACTAACGTTTTACGACAACAGCCATTAGTCAGTCCGAGTGAAATAAAAAAGAACGCGTGCGACCAATTACTCGTCGAATCGAATGTTTCAGCCTGTTGTTGGTTACTTGAGTGCGTGTAGAATTGTTTCAATATTTGGAGTGTATTTAAATTAAGAAAATGTTTTAAGCAAGAAAACACAATGCTTCTACAAAAAGATAGTTTTGTGTGGTTTTGTCATCATGAATGTAAAAAAGTACCAACCTCACGAAAAATATATTGACAGTGTAATTTGAAGCTTCCGTCTGCCCGACCTCTGGCTGTGTGTGGTTGTAGTAATGTTTCGAATGTGAGACGGCTGCGACGGCCGCTAGCCGTTGCGAGCTGCCCATGGCCCAGCCGAGTGGGCTGCGCTGGGCCCCGACGCCGCCCACGCCCACCAGCCACAAGCAGCGCCAGTGAGCCACAACCACACAGCGCGGCGCCGCCTGCGCGACTGCCGCGGCAAAATCCCGCTTCTTCTTTCAAATGTCAATTTCTTTTTAATTTTTCTTCAAAAACTCAAGAAGTTTTAATCAAACTCTTTTTGTCCAGCTTCCTAAAGCCAACTCTGCGCATCGCTTCTGTAATTTCCAGAAGCTGATCTGAAACAATACAAATTCTAACTTTAAACATAGCAGTCTATTTTCGGTTGATTGTCAAATTATACATTCAAAATACTTCGCCAAGTTGAGCTTAATTGGATTCAGAAAACATTCGGAGCCGAACGACGAACTGTTACTTATTTCGGTGGTGGATGGTGCGTGATCTAACTGCGAAGAATTCCTTCGTTCGAGCTGCCGGCCGTTCGAACAACAACAATAACTCTAATTAACCGAACACTTACAAATTCTTTTCTACAAAAGAATTTACGTAGGTTTTTGCGAGATCCTAAGGTAAATTGTAACGACGTATTCCAGTGTTTAGTACCACAGTACATAATTTGATTAGGTGGTTGATTAGTCAAATAATGTTCATCGTTGCGTTTACAGTGATTAGATATAATCTGGTCAATCCATATGAGGGCTTCGCGACCTATATATCTTGTCAATCTCCGCATAATTTGGCACGAGATATAATGAAATAGCGGCTACGATTAATTGCAGACGTAAATTATGATGTGCCGCGGTCGCAGGACTCCGGCCAGGAATTATTAACGACGCCTTCTAGGTAGCGAAATTATTACCACAGCTACTTTGCATAAGTAATTAAAATTAATTTTAAGACCTATAACTTAAACTGGTAAATCTTTATTCGAGTAAGATTCACTTCTTATCTGTCTTATTACAAGAAGCACATTAAAATGTCCTTATTATTTTTCCTTAAATGCGAACTGCTAAAGAATGGAATACGCTGCTCATGTGTTCCCCGATAGTTATAACTTTGGTATCTTCAAGGCAAAGTGAATAGGCATTTCCTGGGCAAGCATGCTACACCTTAGTCCACATCCTCGTTCCCAATTTCTTAAACAAAGTCGCGAGCTTAATATCTTGTAAAGGAGAGGAATGTAAACATAATAATTACTCCTAAGATAAAAGGGTTTCCGTGATCGATGTTCTTAGCGCGAAATTAACGGTGGTGTCGTTAGGGCACTGTAATAATGAGAGTCCGCTACGTGAGGTGGAAGAATCCTTGGGTACTATTTTATTTATTCTTATGATTTAATTATTTGTTACGAAATGATGAGACTTGTATAATAAAATTATAACATGGCTGGCATTTTTTTTTTCGAATAGCAATTAAAGGACAAGAAGTTATTTTTTTTACTTTTCTGATAAACAATAGTACTTGTAGTAACGAAACGTCATGCCACATATTTTGACCAAGGTGTAGAGTTTTTGAAGTAAGGCTTGTAGAGTTAGGGCGCGTAGAGTTAGAAGTTGGCTGTACATGAGGGCTGATAACTTTTTAACAGTGTGAGCCATATGGAAGTCATGGCAACATTCGAAGCGCTCATGGCGGAACTTGACAGACTGATCGTACTCGATCACATTTGTTAAGCAACGCTCAGTCCGGCCAGGTGTCGGATGGGTGACCGTTAAGTGGCATTACAACTGAGCGCTTCCGTGTTTCGGAGGGCACGTTAAACCGTCGGTCCCGGCTGTTGTCATCTGATAATAGTCGTTAAGCCAAGTTAGAGGCCTTACAGGCGGCTTGATAAACTCTAACACCAGAGGTGGCCACTATTCCTCATTCGATAAGAGAGAGATGGCAACATTACACATGAAAATGTTTTTGGTAGGATAATAATTATTAAGGTTTACTATCGGTCGTTTTGTTATAGGTCCTCTTTACTCTAGGTCCCTACTCTGATCCCGGAAAAAATACAAACATATTCATTTATTATTATTATTATCACCGTATATTAAGTTATGTAAGTTACAGTATGCGCTTCAAACACGCGATGGTGTGCAAAAGAATCGCACCGCTTGAGTCTAATGTCCATATAACGGGTGTAACAAGACCTTCAACGAAACCGAAGTCCACGTATTCCGCCCATCATCAGGATCATTTTTGTCTTTTAGACTATACCTGGGAAACCAATAGCTACGAAGTTATTGAAGGTCAAAGTCAAAATTCCTTTTTCAATTTTTTAATGAAATCTTCTTTTATTCGTTATTTCTTAATTTTTGTCCAAAGAAACATTATCAAAATTTTAAGTATTTCGTAACAAACAATGGCTTCAAAACGTCATCACTCAGTGTATCTCATGAACACGCACATAAACGTTGCCTTTCAAGTCGGCCGCACGCAGCTGTGTAGCATACACTCGCAGGCGCGGTCTGTTGTACGCGTTACATTGCGTGGTAAAGTATGCAATTCTTTTTTAACACCAAAAATCAAAATCGTTTCCCAGCAATAATTTTGAACAGAAATGGTCCTGATGATGGGCAGAATACGTAGACCTCGGCTTCGTTGAAGGTCTTGTTACACCCGGTATCAAATGCAAGGAAATCGTAAATTCCACAAAGAGTCCTGTATTTTCCGGGAATTTCTAGTCGGTAATTACGTAGATTAGGAATGAAGATGATTAATGTTTATTAGATTTTTTAGGTTTTATACTTAATGAGAAAACTTAAAAAAAAAACTTTTTATAAAAGATTATTTGTCCAGCTTTGATATATTAAATACGAAATATTAAATGATCACAATAAAATACGATAAATGGCTAAATTATCTTACTAATAATATTAATGAGAAGTTTGTGAGTGTGTTTTTACTTCTTATCGCCTAAACGGCTGGACAGATTTGGATGCAATTTAGTTGGTAGACAGATTAGGACCTGGATATATAGACGTTTGATCCCGGTTAAAAGTTCCCTAGGGTCCCCGTCGGGCTGTCCAGCGCCCCACTGGCATTTTCTCGAGTCACCAACTGGATAGCAAAGCTGTTAAGGGAGCGCGGTCTTCAGGTTTAGTTTATTTAGACGATTTCTTGATCGCTCAGCAGGATCCAAGCTTGTTAGAGACTCACATAGTCTATGCGGTCAATCTGCTCCAGAGTCTGGGTTGGTGTGTCAATCTAGGGAAATCAGTTTTGAAGGCGACAAGACGAATAGAATTTCTAGGCATCATATGGGATACTGCTACAAATCAAACGTTGTTGCCGGCAGAAAAATTAGTCAGAACAAAGAAAACTGAAAGATCTGCAGACAGGCGGTCATTGGAGTTGGCGAACAGCCCACCACTCTCATCGGCAGATTTGGCTTCGCCTCCCATGTGGTACCCCTAGGACGGAAACATGCATATAGCTGCCCGAGGGTTGTCAGAGGATCACCCATTTCGAAAGAGCAAGTTACCCACAGATGCACAGACGTTTTATCCTGGTTAAAATTTTCCCTAGGGTCCCCGCGAAGAATGTCGCTGACGGCCACTAGCTAATAATAAAAATATTAACGATATTTTTAACAGACGATTGATGATGGCTTAATCGATGTTAGGGTCGACTTGAACTACGAAACGTACCAACAACATTTGTCTTTATTTATCTCTCGGTCATCGCCCGGACACGGACTGGACACACCGTATAATGGCGCCCAACGTGGAACCATAGGCATGATAAATATATTTTTTTATTTTATGTTACATAAATTACCTCTCAAAAAAAATTTTTCGCTAGCGTGGAAATCGCCCGAGATATCACAGTTTGAAATGCACACAAATTGGACTCACCCAAAAACGCTCCATACTAACGGCTATCTAGTTATGACATCACGCCTGAGTAGTTTGTATGCAACGCGTAGGAAATTAGTTCGGCAGCTATATTAATTATTGTGTCATCAAAATGGTTTCTTAGACAAATTTGCTATACATTTTACAGACTAATTAATTATTTGCTTCCATTTGTAATAAAGTAGCTCCCTCTTATTTTCAAGTGACGTTAAAGATATTTTATAAATAGCTTGGAATATTTCAATGGTATAATTTATTTATTATACTGTTTTTTGTTAATAAATCGTATTGAATTATTATTATCTTGTTAGAAAAGTGGATCTTAAGCGTAAGATTTTGATGATCTGCTGGTTGAAGTCACGGGGGAATTTAAAAAAATAACGGACTTTACTAATGGTTTCCAGGTTTTGTTATTCTAATTCTAGCCTTTGAATCTTGTCACGGATAAACATAGTAACAGTTGGGAAAAGGGAATAGTATTTACAGTTTTGTTCACGTCACTCAAACGTTACTTTGAACCCGTGGAAGACAGACACGCCACTGAATAAACTATTCAGAGCTAACATTTCAGTTTATTTATCACACCACCGTAAGTAAATAAGTTAGTATTGGATCTTAGGTTGATTATCTGTTTCTGCTAATTTGTATTTCCTTTTTCGGGTGGAATAATAATATCAATATCAAATTCCGCTTGAGAGTTCATTATTCTTTGGATATTTAATTAAAAAATCTCAAAATGCTTCATGTGAGGTAATTGAATTAAAATATATTTTGAGTTTGAGTTTACTCGTACGCCCAATCGCCCATATGTCTCAACTTTGGATCGAGAGGTTCTTAAGTTTTCACTCAGATTTTTAATTATGAAACATTACCCATTGCAGTTAATTTTGCTATTTCTGACTCACTTTGTTTTAGCCTCAGCATGTTATTAATCACGAACTCTTGTAACCTCTAAAACTTAATTTTAGCAAGATTACTTTAATACAAAGTTATGATACAGCTAACAAAGTCTTATTAAGTTTAGTACTTCCTTAGTTAGATTTCGCATGATCAGTGCGAAGTGAGAAGCTCTATAAACGCTAATCACATAAATCGCTGCGATAGTAAGGTTTCTTGATAGAAAAAACTAGCATGAGACGGAGACATTTTATGTCTATCTATTGTTACAAAATAGGTATTGGTACTTTAGTTTGTTTACAACATGGGAACAATATTATTAACTTAAAGAAGTTATTTAGAGCAACTAGGTACTTACTATTTGCTTGTTCAAATATAAGAATTATTCATTGCAAAATTGTTTGTACTGCAAAGTCAAAGAAATTGCTATTTTAAGTTAGTAGTTATTACTCTTTCAGCAATAGAAGACTTACAAAACTCACTGTTTATTAAGTTCTAAAGGAAAATGTTGACTTTGCCATATCGTTTGTAATTTGCAAATACAGCGAAGTTGGTTAATATAATACAAAGATGTTATTTTATTATGAATGAGAGCTAACACTTTTAATACACCGTCGTTTTGTAGTCGTTTTAATTAACTTAACTTTCGACTGATGAAACTAAGTAATAAACTTTATGCTAAAGAGACATGGAAACAAACCGTCAAAAAATGTTGGTCTTCCTATATATAATAACTAGACAGCTAAAACATTATATTAATAAGAGAAGTATTTTTTTTGTCTTTTTTCGACCCATGTTTCTTTGGCAAAAATGTTTAATTTCAAACACTCAAAGAACTACAAAATGACGGTGAATTAACTTTTATTTATTATTAATAATTAATTATTAATTCGATTAAAGCATGTAAAATAATAACCGGACTATTTTGTCCTGTTGTAGTGCACATAAACTATTAACGTACGAATTCTTGTCTTATCTAATTATTTTTTCCTTCTCATGATTTTAAGTACAATATAGCAAAGCATAAAGTACAAGTTTGTGTTACTAAACTGTGTCAGTCTTACTATAAAACTTAATTATAGTATCGCGTTTTAGTCGTTGTTGTTTAAGTCGGAAGTCTCAATTTAAAGTTTGTAAACCCGCAAACTTAACTATCACGTTTGCGTTTATTATCAGACTAAGTTCTTACATTATTGTAACGATAAGGATATTGTTACTCAAATTATAATGATATCTGTCAAAACAATATTGACAAAAAGTAAGGATTATTCTAATAAAAACAATGCTTACATATTCGAAAACATTTAATTATTAGATTAATTTTACTAAATAATTTCAGTTTCAACATGATTGTAAATTAAATTAGGTTGTTATTCTATATGCCATATAAATACCGGATTTATAAATAACAATTGTAAAGATTTATTGTTTCCTCATTAATGAACACATTCAAACGAGAGATTTTTATCCGCGTAAAATTACCAAAAACAAACCTGCGTTTTAAGTTTGTAACACTTTTTTAACGGAAGTTGGAAATGAAACCGAGTTTCGAAACACTGCACTCGAACGCGCGGAAACTTTATACGGGCGTGAAACACGAGTTTCCACCCCGGAATATCGCGACAGAGTGGATTCAATCCGCCCGCCTTGGGGGTGGGTTTGGTCAATGTTTGGATAGGTTATAGCCAACAGCCAACACGTAAATAAGATCGGACTGCGCGGAACAATTCAGCTATTACATTTTTTATTCTATTCAAATCAATAGGTATACCAAAATAGACAATTGAACGAAAGGTATAATTTGGTTTTCCGCCTGACATGAAAAAAAGATAAAGTACGTGTATTAAATTATCTTATTAGAAAGTTATTTTAAGTGCTGTAACTGTAAAATGTATACCTACTCAATTTTTCATGATTTTCAAAGGTTTTCAAAGGAATTTCAAAGATATGGTAAGAAAGGCAACGTCAGTTAAAATTGGAACCCGGCACTTTTAACAGTTATGAACCCAGTTATACTGTGATTAAAGGCGACATATTGTTTGAATATACACCGTTAATTTTAAAGTATATCTAAAAATGAAAAGGGGATTTCAGACCATGTAAATGAACAACTTTTACAATGGGGCCAACCACGAAATCGCAAAAAAAAAAATCTGCTGTTCCATACATTATAGTCGAATCGATGTTGTACCTACTTTTCTATGGAACAGCTGATTTTCGTGGTTGGCCCCATAGTAAAAGTTCATTTACGTGGTCTGAAATCCCCATTTCATTTTTATATATACTTAAAAATTAACAGTGTATATACTTTATTGCTATTAATTTGATAAATTAAATAACAAAAACTGGACGCTTATGCCGAAATTATACTTGAAAAATTCACTGCCGGCATTCAATTCGAATATTGGCCCAACCCACCAACAAAACGTTGGCGTTGGCGGAGGCGGCCGATTCTGTCACTCCCTCTCGCGTGTTCGGCCCGTCACGCCGCGACAAGGTACGTGAAGCCGTGAAGGCTATTGTTGTTTAGCGTGTGACGTCACCCGCGTCACGCGATGCCCTGCCTTAACACTTTCATGGCCTGTGTGTTTGTTTTAGTTGTTTTTTTACTCTGTGTACTTAGTAAACGTGTCAATAAATTAGCCGTTGATGTTCTTTTGTTACATTTACTTAATTTATTGCACTTGTTTATTTTGCTAGTTGAAAATACTAGTACCTACTGTAATGCTTTATTTGCTTACGCGCTTTAATCGTTTTATACTAGTCACATTGTAATGTTATTGTATATTGTTTATCTCCGAACGGACAGTAAACTATTACTTCTATCATGGACGAATGCTTCTATTCAATAAATCTGTCCCCAGTAAAATATAGACCTACTAAATATGTGTTGCTTATTTCTACGTGTCTATTTGTTGTGTATTTCTGTTAAACGGCTGTTAACTGATCTATGGTAGATTTATTTTTTAATGAAAATAGGTTATAAGAATCAACAGCCGTTAGACCATTTCCCATAACGAATATTGTTCTAAACCTACCTATACAACATTATTTTTTGTATATACGAAAGCCGAAACACGGAGCACATTTTTCATTTTCAGAATCAGTATAAAAAAACCGGCCAAGTTCGTGTCGGACCACGCGCCATAGGGTTCCGTAGTTACCTTATACCATACCATATTTAATACCACCTATCATTTTTTGTCTGCAAAAATAACTTTGTTTTTCACAGTGTTGGTATGAATAACAAAGTTATATTTGCGGTTTTGGAAAATGTGCTATATCTCAAAAACTGATTACTATATCTCGTTCAAACCGATTTTGGTTGAAAGTGTTTATTAAGATCTACAGCATATATTTTTTTTAGAATTTTCACTCTCTTGTTTCAAAAGTTAAAGGGGGGGGACACACATTTTACCCCTTTGGCGGTGTATATCTTTCGAACGGTTGACTTTGAGAAAAAGTTGTCTTAGGAACCTCAATGTCATTTTTCTATAGACACCCAACACGTGTTGGTTTAAAGAAAACAATTTTTTCAGTTTCAGTTCCATGTATGGAGAGCCCCCCCTTAATCTTTTATTTTTCTTATTTTTGTATTAAATTTGTTAAGCGGTTAACAGAATACATCTACCTACTAAGTTTCAACTGTGTAGTCTTAATACTTTCGGAATAAAGTGGCTGTGACTGTGACATACGGACAGACAGAAAGACAGACATGACGAATCTATAAGGGCCATTTGCCATTTAGGCTACGGAACCCTAAAAATGATAATGATACTCGTACCTTAAAAACACACGAAGTTACAAGATATTTTGTTGTCCCGTTAGTTGGACTAGGGTGTGCGTTAATTATGGGTTTGTAATAGTACATTATGATATAAGTGCGGTACGTTGAAAATTACAGCCGAGGCGATATTGCTAGCCCGAGCCGTAGGCGAGGGCTACAAGAACGCAGAGGCTGTAATTATCAAAGCGCACGTATGTCATACGACGTTTTATTACATATTTGCGAGGAAATAAATAAAACTCGGACGTTGCACCTTTGCTTGTTTTCCATATGATTAAATTTTGATACGCTTGTAAGTTTCAATTTTTCGGGCAAGAGGCTTAGAGTAGCCTTTTTCGCTGCCTCTGAGACTTCTGGCGGTGTTAAATTAATAAATTCATCAGTACTTGACGACATTTTCAAATAAAAACAATACAGCAAAAAAAAATTAAATTAGCAATGCGCGCTCATCAGCGCTTTTTTTAAGGCAAAGGCATAAAAACAGCCAGTATTACTAATAAAGTAAATTAACATTTTTGTGTTTTTGTTTCAGATAAATGGTTGTAATTTATTGTCAACATTAATTAAATTGAATAATTAAATGTTAATTTATTATATTTTATCTCCCAAAGTTAATTTTATCCATAAAATGTTGACCTCTTTTCTGACATAAAAACTCTTTGCTAAGAATTAAAAAAGGACCGTTCGTTTTAGACGAAGTAAGATAAACCGTGCGGTAATGTAAAGTAAAACGCACGGTTTATCAAGGAAACCGTGCGTTTTACTTTACATTACCGCACAAGTTCGTAATGAGATACAATACGATATTGAAATTGGTGTAATAAGAGACCCTTTACGAGCAAATATGTTATAAATATTATTTAGTCAAAATATAGCATGATAAAAAAAAATGCAATCGATTCTATTACTGATTCTAAACAAACAGTTTTCAGGTTTCGTATATACTAAAAATAACATAGTATAACTATTTCTAACGGACTTAAAAAATTAAAAAGGAGAAATTTATCTATTCGTCGCGTACCATTTTTTTTATGTATGTACACCGATTACTAGAAGACGGCTGAACTGATTGAAATGATTCAATTCAGTAATTTCATTGCACAGGTTTGTTCCCAAGATGGATACATTTTTTTAAATTTTGCGGATTTTTGTTAAGAACCGTTTTAGATGATTATTTCTATTGTTTATTTTAGATCTTAACCGAATCTGTGGTCTAGTAGTTTGCCCAACCGTGTAAGACGCAGGAGTTCCGGGTTCGATTTCTAGGGGGTGTACAATTTGTACTCGGTTTGGTTGGTGGTAGGGCTTATTTCAAGTCTGCCTGGCTAGCTACCACCATCTTACTTAAGTCTGACGCCATAACAACAATTTAAAAATAGATGTGTTCCGGCAGTTAGAGGTAATATAGCCAGATCCTCAGTGATGAGGTTTCCGGGTGTAGTGCGCTTCCACCTTCGGGCCTTATCGTCACTTAACATCAGGTGAGATGATGGCCAAGCATCTATCCCGTTATGCGTAAAAAAAGATCATTATTTTTTGTTTTTATCACTTGTGTCATGATTGACGAAAAGATAACATCGACCTTAAATTACCTAGGGTAATTTAAGGTAATAAACTAGGTAACTGGGTAAACATCCGAAAGGTAATGAACTAGGCTTGTTTGCCGGGCAAGTTCGTCACCTTTAGGTACATTGCCTTGTTAAAATAAGTTGTCACGGTGTCACCGTAGCAACGTTAGCGACGCACATTTTATTTTGCGTGGAAAATAAAAAAATACTTCGTTTTCTTATGTCAAAGTACAGTTGACAGTTAACTTTTTTTTAAATGTGGTGATTAAGGACTAATAGCAAAGGAATAATCCATTCTGCTGTTACTTCTGTATGTTTGCAAAAACGAAGTAACTTAAAAAACAAAAATCCAACTAACCAAAAATTCTGAAATGATTAGCTTATTTCCAAACTATAAAAAAATATTGAGCCTTTTGATTTTTTTCAGTCATTCCCCATTTTCCGTAAGTAGCCTTAGTAGCCTTTTATCCCTTTCTGTCATTCGGAGATCTCCCGTAACAGTACCGTAGCACAGTGCTACAGTACGGTACTATGCTACGGCCTTGCTACGGTGCCGTAGCATCAGGAATGTAGTAGATTTTTTGTCAGTGTAGAAACTGAAATAATGGAAAGAAGGTGTTACAATAGTTATTTGTTATACAAGAGAGCAAAGTCATTTTTTGCTGCGAGTGCTGACTTTTAAATCACGAACTAGCGAAGTAGTCTAGAATTGAATCACGAGCGTAGCGAGTGATTCTAATATAGACTACTGAGCACAGTGAGTGATTTAAAGGCACGAGACATCAAAAAATTTGCTCTCGTGTTAAACATACAACTTTTCACCTCTACCAGCGAGAAAAGGTGTTAGAAATTAAAAAAGCACTTTGCCTCACGCTCGCAGCAAAAGTCGATTTTGCTGCGAGTTTTTGGTAAAAAGCACTTTGCCTCACGCTCGCAGCAAAAGTCGATTTTGCTGCGAGTTTATACGCGCCAAAAGCACCCTTTTCGTGCTGGAGAGGTGAAAATACACTTTTGCTTCCGTGCTGTGGCACAGAATACTTAATTTTCCGTGATCTAACCTTTTCTGTACCCCTAGCACGAACATCTATCGAGAATTGATAGAACGAACATCTATTGAGATCGCGCGTTTTATTTCCTATGGGGAAATGTAATTTCGCTTTTTGGCGGTAGATGGCGCTATGAAAATTTCCTATACAAAGTCTATCGATTTTTTTACGCGGTTTTTTCTCAATACACTGCACTCGGAAATATCCCGTAGTACCGTTGTACTGTTTAGTTTGTTTTTGTCAGTTTCGCGTTGTATATTTTATTTGTGAGCGTAGAAACTGACAAAGCTTTTGTCTGCTTTTGCAAAAAAAAATTGGAGCGTATAGCAGTAAAGATATGAACTTGCATTTTGGCGTACCACAAGGTAGTGTGCTAGGACCAACCTTGTTTTTAGTGTACATTAACAGCCTATGCAAAAAATCTTTACCCTACTGCGAAATGGTCACCTATGCTGATGACACGGCTTTGATAGTTCATGGCAAAGACTGGAATGAAGCTCAAAGTCGCACTGAAATAGTTCTTAGAGAAGTAATGCAATGGTTAAACTATAGCTTACTAACTTTGAACATAGCTAAGACCAAATACATTACTTTTTCACTTCGTTCTGACACACAACCAACAGATTGTTTTCGTATTCGAGCTCACTCATGCAGTCAAGATGGAGGGTGTGGATGTCCTGATATTGATAGAGTCCCTAATATAAAATATCTGGGTCTAACTATTGATAGGTTCATGAATTGGTCGGAACATATTAAAAATTTAACAAAGCGTGTGAGGAAACTAATACCCGTTTTCCGAAAATTAAGGAACTCATCTGACCAAGAAACACTGTTATGCGTCTAATATGCTCTTGCTCAGAGTCTAATCCAATACTGCATAACTACATGGGGTGGTGTTGGAATCTCTACTTTACTCCCTTTAGAACGTGCACAAAGGGCTATACTTAAAGTCATGCTTGGTAAACCGAGAAGATACAGCACAGATCTACTTTACAGTGAATGTCCAGTCCTTACAGTAAGAAAGCTCTTTATTATCAATGTAATCTTAAGAAAACATAAAGATATAAATCTTGCTTGTTTGCCAAAGCGCAAGAATAAGGGAGTTTGTCCAACACAGTCACACAGAACAGCAGTTGCAAAACGACAATATTATGCTTGTAGTTCCCATATTTATAATGTGGCAAATAAGGTTAATAACATGGTATTACTGTCACCTTATAAATGTAAGCAGATAATTCGTCAATGGTTACTTAACCTAAACTATAAAGAAACAGAAGAAATTTTACTTAAGTAACACACCTAATAACACAAATAGACACACACATACACACACACACACACACACACACACACACACACACACACACACACACACACACACACACACACACACACACACACACACACACACAAACACACACATTTTGTGGTTTTTATTAGTGATTACTTGTAATACTGGTAACAGATGACGATTTGTTGTATTATTTTTTACTTTTGTTATTTTCATGGTTTTTCTCTTTGTAAAAGGTAATAGATAGTTCTTGACCCAGGGCGGGTGGGAGACGCTGACAGCTGTGACACAGTTCATACTAGTACGGCTGTCAACGTTAACCTCTTGAATAGTTGTAAAATCTATTTTTATGTTCCATCTAATATAAATAAGAGGATATTTGTAACTTAATATGAAATAAATATATAAATTTAAAAAAAATTATAATTATATCTCTTAAAAATCTTGAATGGTAGGAAAATATTGAAGTATCAAAAGCGCTTAATTTTCAAGTTTAATTAAATAAAGATTATTTTTATTGACTGTAGATAGATACCTACTTCGATTACTAGAAGCCATTTCCCATCTATATACAGGGTCATTTTGAACTTACCATCCAAATTTTGAGGATGTGTTCAGTCCATGAAACTGAACAACTTTCTCTAAGGAACACATGGTCAAATATGTAAAATAAAAATCGACTTTCCATACAAATCAAAGAGATCACGTGATCAATTTAGTATGGGATGACCAAAATTTTCTGGCGAAATTTGACACATGTTTCTTAGAGAAAGTTGTTTAATTGCATGGACTGGACATATCATTAAAATTTGGATGGTAAGTTCAAAATGACCCGATATAGTGACGTGTTTTAATGAGGTTAATGAGAACGAACATAATAATTAATAGCTTAATTATTTTCGTTTGTAAAAATATTTTCTTACGTTTCCCTCAGTAATACAACTGTATCGTAAAAATAAATAATAAAAATGTCAGTTTGACCCTTGTACAGTAGGGCTCTGGAGATTTGTCCAATTTATTGGATTTGTCCATTAGTGCCGGCTTCACGAAATAGTTTACAGTGGTTACCGAACTCCTTGACGTTTGTACGACAGAGTGGCGTTAAATCGAATACGCATTTCAGTACCCGTACACGAAAAGCTATCGAAAAAATAACGCGCGTAAAACTTCCGTTAGATTATTTTTGTATGGGAGATTTTTATAGAGCTATCTACCGCTGAAAAGCGACAAGAAATTTCTCATAGACGATTACTCTATCTTAATTTCTTATAAACATGTTTTGTATTTTAAGAATTAACTTTCGAATGGACTAACAAGGTAGTAATTTTTAATTTTAATATTATTCTTACCTTCTATTAGCCTTTAGTATAACATTGAAAAAAAAAACAATTAATTATACGTTTTCTTTATTGTTCTTAAATTTTATTCTGTTTTTAGTATTTGTTGTTATAGCGGCAACAGAAATACATCTTCTGTGAAAATTTCAACTTTCTAGCTATCACGGTTCATGAGATACAGCCTGGTGACAGACAGACAGACAGACGGACAGCGGAGTCCTTAGTAATAGGGTCCCGTTTTTACCCTTTGGGTACGGAACCCTAAAAAGATTGACTGAATATGAAAAATGTGGTAACACAGTCATCACGTCATGGTTAAGACATTACGCTAGCTAGGGGAATCTCGAATTATCGCACTACCGCAATAAACAAAGACAATTGTTTATGTTTATCCACTCTAGCACGCTAGTTTAGGGTTGCTACAGCGGAAAATTCGTTACGAAAAAGTAACCTACTTACTAGGTACTAATTACAACAATTATCTCGGATAAACTATATATTGAAAAGTTTATCTTTGATTAATAAGTTTTTGTGTAATGTAGAAATCATCTAAATGCACGATACATTTACTGATAATTATCACTACATATTATAAAATAAAGTTCTCCGCTGCGTCTGTTTGCGATAAACTCAAAAACTACTGCACGGATTTTCATGCGGTTTTCACCAATAGATAGAGTGGGTAAGGTTTTGGTACCTATATAATTTGATAAAGTTTTTTGTAAATTAGTTGAAAAATAACATAAGCCGAGCGATAACCCTCCTATAATAAACAGACTTGGAGCGAATGGAGGTGTCGACTGGAAGGTCTTTGTTTACTTTTTGGGGTTTGTGCGAAACAAAGCGAAGCGAGGGTGGGTACTAGTTTGTGATAAAAAAAGAACCTAATGCATTTAAAGCATTTAAAGTCGAAGAAAAAAATATTTGGAGCCTTAGCACGAAAGCGAATAAAATAACTCACTAAGTTTTTAAGTTTATCATCACAGTGCTCTACTTTCGTTCCTGTGACTGTCAGAAAATCGTTGCCAGCCCTGCCTTGGTCAGCATTATCTTAATTGAAACGGAACCCGCACTCATTATACTAACAAAGATACTACATACGGAGCACACCTATACAGGGTGCCCCACGGCGATGCCACATGGAAGGGAAATTTAAATATATTACTCAAAGAAAACTTCATTTCGATTTTCAAAATAATTTGAACTGCGTTTAAAGAGTTAATTTAATTTAACCTCCTCTGTAGTCTAGTGGTTCGCCCACCCGTGTAAGATGCAGAGGTCACGGGTTCGATTCCCAGGGGGGTACAATTTCTACTCGGTTTGGTTGGTGGTAGGGCTTATTCCAAGTCCATCTGGCTAGCTACTACTATCTTACCTAATTCTGACGCGTTAACAACAATTTAAAAACTGTTGTGTTCCGGCAGTTAGAGCCGTTAGAGGCAGAAGATAGCCAGTTCCTCCGTGTTGAAAATTCTGGGTGTAGTGAGCTTCGGCTTTATCGTCACTTAACATCAGGTGAGGTGAAAGCCAAGCACTTCCCCATTGTGTATAAAAAAATTCAAATAAAATGTATGGTAATGTGCAGTTAACTTAATTATTAAAGAAAATATGTACATACTACTATAAATATGTACAACTAATTACCAAAGTACTTTCAATAAAACCGCGCTCTAGTATCCGTTAAAAATAGGCATGATGACATTTTTTTATTATTTTATGTTAAATAAATTACATCTCAAAAAATATAAACATTGGTAAAAGAATTATTTCACTAGCTTGAAATGCACAAAACCCGAGATATCACAGTGTGAAATGCACAAAATTGACTCACCCGAAAACGCTCCATACTAACGGCTACTTAGTTATGACGTCACGCCTGAGTAGTTGTATGCAACGCGTGGGAAGTTTGTTCGGCAGCTATATTAAATATTGTGTTTATCAAAATGGTTTCTTAGACTTTGCTATAAAGTTTACGGACTAATTAAATATATTATTTATTTTAACAAATTTTATACTTTTTAAATGGATTTGTCCGCCCAACTTTATAATTCTTGAAATTCTAGATTCTAGGCATTCACAATGCTATTTTTATATTAAGATAATTAATTTAATAAGTAGCTATACTCGCCCTATCCCGTCTGAGCTGCTACGGGTGAGTCGATTTTTTCTCGTATTTTTTCTATTAAATTAATTATCTTAACTTTATAATTCTTTATGATTTCCTATTTTTCGATTGGAAAGTAGATTCAGTCTAATTTAATTCCAATAACCATTTAATAGATTGATCCTGCATTATGAATTTCATTTGGGATTGCTTGTAAAAGGCAATTTCTAGCCCTACATAAAAATAGTTTTCTTTTACGCATCACGTAAATCTCGCATAACTTCGTGCTTTTATCATCAGTGTCACCTGTGACTAAAGTTAGATTGTATTATCGAAAATTTCGGCAATAACTTATAGTATTCGGACAATAGCGACGTGTCTGTTGCTATTTATCACCATCGGCCATCCGGCAAGATGGCGCGGGGCGACGTGCCGGACTACAGCTGCGCCACAAAAAAAAACTTGGAAATCTGACTTTTTGACTATGCCATGATGAAGTCGATAATTTGTCGGAATTTGTCGCACAAAAACCAGAATTTGTCGGTCTTGCGTTTAGGAGATACGTGTGGCCCAGCTGTAGAGACGTCTCTACAGCTGCGCCACACAGATCTCGAAAACGGAAGGTCGTAGCGAAAATCTGATTACTCGTGTGTGCAGCCGTTAATTTGTCGGAATTTGTCGCACAAAAACCAGAGTTTGTCGGTCTTGCGTTTAGGAGATCTGTGTGGCGCAGCTGTAGAGACGTCTCTACAGCTGAGCCACACAGATCTCGAAAACGGAAGGTCGTAGCGAAAATCTGATTACTCGTGTGTGCAGCCGTTAATTTGTCGGAATTTGTCGCACAAAAACCAGATTTTGTCGGTCTTGCGTTTAGGAGATATTGGAGGATACGCTGTGGAGACTTTTCTACCTGGATCTTGAGAAAGGAAGGTCGTAGCGAAAATCTGATAACTCGAGTGTGTAGCCGTTAGTTTGCCGGAATTTGTCACCAAGAATCAGAGTTTGTCGATCTTGCGTTTAGGAGATATGTGAGGATACGCTTCCGACCTTTCGTTCTCGAGATCCAGGTAAAAAGGTCTCCACAGCGTATCCTCACATATCTCCTAAACGCAAGATCGACAAACTCTGATTCTTGGTGACAAATTCCGACAAACTAACGGCTACACACTCGAGTTATCAGATTTTAGCTACGACCTTCCTTTCTCAAGATCCAGGTAGAAAATTCTCCACAGCATATCTTCACATATCTCTTAAACGCAAGACCGACAAAATCTGGTTTTTGTGCGACAAATTCCGACAAATTAACGGCTGCACATACGAGTAATCAGATTTTCGCTACGACATTCCTTTTTCGAGATCTGTGTGGCTCAGCTGTAGAGACGTCTCTACAGCTGCGCCACACAGATCTCCTAAATGCAAGACCGACAAACTCTGGTTTTTGTGCGACAAATTCCCACAAATTAACGGCTGCACACACGAGTAATCAGATTTTCGCTACGACCTTCCGTTTTCGAGATCTGTGTGGCGCAGCTGTAGAGACGTCTCTACAGCTGGGCCACACGTATCTCCTAAACGCAAGACCGACAAATTCTGGTTTTTGTGCGACAAATTCCGACAAATTATCGACTTCATCATGGCATAGTCAAAAAGTCAGATTTCCAACTTTTTTTTTGTGGCGCAGCTGTAGTCCGGCACGTCGCGGGGCGCCGAATTTTGATGGTCACGTCATCCTTCACTAGTGAGCTTTCTTTGAAAGTATAAAAAACTAGCTTTTGCCCGTGACTTCGTTCGCGTGATTAAGATAGTTGTGCCTTTATTTTGAAAGTCGCGGATTACCAATATACTTACCTAGGTATTTTATCAGTAGACCTCATTTCACACATTTAAATTTTCCCATAAAAAAATCATGTACAAACTGGCAGCACACTCTGTAGCACCCTGTCTAACGAGAATTTTCCAAAACCCTTTCTTAGTGCTCACCTACACCATGAAAGATATCTACCCTCCAAATATGGTATCTCTGTGTATGGAAATTTGTATCCCTATACAAATTCCCATACAAACTTTCGTCCCCTATTTCATTCCCTTAGGGGGTGAATTTTCCAAAATCCTTTCTTTGGGCTCACCTACACCATGAAAGGTATCTATTCTCCAAAAATGGTCTCTACCTTCAGCCGTTAGGGCTCTAGCCGTATCCATTCCCAACAATCAATCAATTAATTTAGAGTTTTATATGTATAGATAAACAAGTTTTTCTAGTTTTAAGGCCGGCTACACACGGACAGGTGCCTAGATAAGTGCCTAGAGCCTAGATATGTAACCAAGGAAACCGATGTTAACGAATGTTCGCAACCGGCCGCAAGCTGCGCGCTTGGTGCCTTGATACATCCAGGTGACTACCTATTTAGAATGTATCGTAGGCGCGAGGCTTACAACCAAAGACTATGAGACCAAGGTGACTATCCTAGCGACTTACCTAGTTGCTAAGTTACTTTGTAGTCTAAGTTATCCCACTTGTAATTAGGCACTAAGGTTACGAGTAGACACCCCCAATACAAGTATTCCATTACTTTCTGGGGCGGTCTCACCTCAAACTAATTTTTGTATTTTGGGAAATAAAAACTATTTTTATTTTTTATTTATTATTATTACCTACCAGTAGTGGGGTCATTAAGTAATGACCGCATAATGACTGGATAATCTAGGCACCAATCTAAACACCTGTCGGTGCGTTCGCAGCCTTATAATGGCACAGTTCTAACCTAACCTTTTATTTTCTTTACAAATCTAGTGCTTATCATGTATGACTAAAAATAAATTGACAACTTCAAGTTGAACCTGTGACTCGAAAAAATAAAAATAATAGTAACTAATTAAGTAAACAAATTTTAAAATTAAAGAATTATTTTAATTATATTTCTCAGAATCAGTAACATGGAGAATTGTTTACGTTTTAATAGTTTTCTAATGTTTTGGACATGTTTTATCTACCTAAGACCTAACTAACTTAAATAACATCAAGACTGATTGATTTCAAATATTTTTTTTTTTTCATATTAATTATCATCAAGGCCTAGGGTTTTACAATTCTTGAATTTAACACCTTGAATCAACCAAGGCAAAACAAAAACATCCGTCCGAAGGTGAAAGGCCGAACATTTGAGTTTGATAGAAGGTGCTAGCAACTTCTATCAAAGGTGGACATCAATGTTGAAAGATTGTAACATCCGTTAATTATATTTCTGCATTGTATCTATAAAATAAACAAAATCACTTTTATCTAATGTGATTCATTGTAGGTAGCCGTTTTATAAAACGGTGCGCACGCGCAGCAAATACGCACGGGGGGAACGCGGGCGCAGGAGGCGAGGCGCGGCGTTCCCAACCAGACCGGTTGGCTACGGATTGCGACACTGACTCGCTCGATCTTGCTTGCGAACAACTGTGTTTCGCTCTTATAAATAAATTCGTGCTACGAATACTTTTAATAGGTATTTAACCACCTTAAGTTCTAAATTTGTTGTACCTACATAATAATCTTAGAGTTGGTATTTGCTGAAGCTCACAGATAGTGTATATCGTGTTGTGATTACCTTCAATCCCGTACTGGGTAAGTTGTGCAAATCTTATTAATCGTATTATAACAGCTGTAGTTTTATTTTAGCATAGACGCTTTTGTGGTTTGCGGTTACGCAATGTTTTGAGTGTGCGAATTAATAGAATAGATAAGATACATTTTCAAATTCTACCTTTCAATAAATTCAAATATTAACGTACGTTACATATTTTGTTGGCAGTGTAGGTTAATTGTAATTTAATAAATAGTAACATAGAATAAGTAATTAAGAATAGTAATATAGATATAATAATATTATATTAGCTAATTAAAATAGTAAAATGCCACCAGTTACTGCTTAGTTGTAACCGTTTCTGATTTTCTTTGTACTGCCACTTCATCCCAGTTTAATTTAAAATGCTCAAATCACTCCGTGTACGTGTTAGCCTGGTGCACTTCTCTTTTTTCGGCTTGGCTTTGCTTACACTTGATCGAACCCTTTTTACCGGCTAAGTGTTCCTAGTGGCAGTACCAGAGTTACCAATCCTGGTACTAATTTGGTACCTTGGCTTCTTCAGGAACTCCCTTCGGGCATTACTGCGCTTGAATTGGGCCGTCGCTCGTCGGGCCTGTTCTATACCTACGAGCCGTCCGCTGAACCTGGAAGACCTGGAGTCGCAGTCGAAGTTCATCGGACAGCGCGACCGTACAGGGGAGTGTCGTTCTATTACAGTCAACCTACTACAGTGCGATCTCAAAACTACCCACGACTTTTTTTATTGTAACCCCTAGATTATTGTAAATCTTATATGTAATAATATCTAGTAAATTTGTAATAATTCTAATTTGGCCGTTTTATTATATTACTCCGTCACTTCAATAATAAAACGCGACAATGGCGCCCACTCTTTTAGTTTAAAGATTTTGAGATTGGCTGTAGTTGATTACTGTATATAGGTAGCTTTTATTTTAGCTGGTGTTGGCTGTGTGCTTGTACTTAAGCTTGTAAACGATGATAGTTAATAATTCAAATTATGTGCTGTAGTTTACTATCTCGCTGAATCACGCACCTACCTAGTTAGCTCAACTGCTATTTTTTTGTCGTTGTTTTTTTTATTTTATGTTTTTTTATGTGTAAAAGATTAAAGAAACCTATTGTTTATCTCTATAAATATCTAACTTAAATTAGGGAGCTAATCAATGGAAAGCACATAATTTGAAAACGGTATTTTTTCCGACAGGTGATAAGGGACTTGTCGGGATTTTTATGAATATTTAGTACTATTTTTTTTGCTATTTTTTATCACAATATTATTACTACATCGTTCTTGATCAAAGTTGATTATTGTGACAGAACGGATATTGTGTCTGTTTGGCTTATTGTAATTGTGTAGAAAATTTAACTGTATTTTTTGTTTTGATTTTTGTGTTTTTTTTATTTGCACAACATATCCAGTTTTTATAACGAAATGTCTCATCCAATTAAGTTCCTGCATCTGCAAAAAGCAGAATTGCAATACGAAGTCACTATCAGGGGTGATATACCAGCAAGTACTGTTTTAGAATTACGACGCCAAGTGTGTAAACTGACCCAAATTTATCCCTCTGATGACATTGCCGATTCTTGTCTAGAATTTTCTGAGGATGTCAAAGGTATAACAGAGTCTTTAAAGAAAGTTAAACTTAACTTAGATAGTTTAGCATCAGCGCCTGATGAGGGACTCACCAATCGAACACTTTCATTATTACATCACCTACATCATAGAATACGGCGCGTCGAGCAGCCGGAGACACCTGAGTCTATTACTATTTGGAAAACTATAAAATCACAATTTAATGACTACTTTACACAGTTTTCAAGAACTCCTAAACCTGGCAGTGATGTCGATCCTGATGCCTTTTTCATAGCTGACGATATGACTAAAGCTACATCTAGTCTAGGTAATCTTAATGTTTCTGTAAGTTGTGATCGTGGTATGTCTTCTGATATATTAAAACTTAAATTTGACGGGAAATCGTGTGTTAGGTCTTTTATTCAAAGGCTGGAAGAATTTCGGTCATCAAAAAAACTCTCCGATGAGAAGTTAATGTCTCTTGCATATGAGATATTCACGGGAGATGCACTTCATTGGTTTCGGGCAGTTATAGATAACATAGACAATTGGGATGGTATTGTTGCTAAGCTCCGCGAAGATTTTGATATCTTTGATTATGATTATCGAATGATAACTGAAATTCGTAATCGTACTCAAGGGGAGTCCGAAAACATTATTGTTTATCTGTCAATAATGAAAGGTATGTTTTCCAGAATTAGCACTCCGATGCTCGAGAAGGACCAGCTTGAAATAATACTACACAATATACGTCCGTGTTATGATAACGTTTTAGCTAACTGTCCAAATATTACTACAATAAATCAACTGCAGCAACTTTGCAGGAATTTCGAACAAATCAAATCCCGTTCTGCAAACTTCAAGGAACCTGCTCCTTCTTCATCTAAAACACTTGCTCCCGAGTTTGCTTATAGCGCGCCTAATAAATTTATATCAAAAAATGCAGATACACATTCTAAGCCCTTTTCATATTCTAACAATTTTACAAAACCTGCCGCAGGTCCCTCGAAAGTGTATGCAGTTTCTAATACAAAGTTTTGCTATCGTTGCCGTTCAGACACTCATAGCATGAAGGAATGTTCCGCTGCACGAGATATTTTTTGTTTTAAGTGCGGGAAAAAAGGCGTGCGTTCTCCAGAATGTCCAGACTGTAATATAGTTAAAGAATCTGAAAATAAAAAAAACTAATGAGTGAAAATTGTAGCAAACCATCAACTGGTTTTTTCGATAGCTCGGATTGGGAAAATTGGTTGATGACGATCAAAAAATTTTTTTCCTCTTATAACAACATTGCTTCAATTTTCACTGTTAAACCGAGTAATGATCCGCGCCCTTATGCAAGAATAATTGTGAATGGTAATAAAGACCTCAACTGTTGCGGGTTACTGGACTCGGGCTCCGTCGTCAGTATTTTAGGTAAAAACTCTCACGAGTCAATGGAAAAAATTGGGTTTGCCTTGTTTAATGACGAAAAAATTTATGTTCATGCGGCTGGAGGACAAAAACTCAGATCTCAAGGTTACATGCTCTTACCTGTCACCTTTCATAATCAAGATCATACTATTAAAATGCATGTTATCCCGGAAGTTGATTCGGCCTTGATTCTTGGTATAGATTTTTGGGATAAATTCAACATTCTTCCAAAACACTTAAACAATGTTGATTTCTTAACGGCCGATGACCCTGGACTCCTTAACTTATCTCTCGAACCCCAAATTTTTCTTCATTGCTACGAAAACTTGGATGATGGGGAGAAATCGATTGCTGATAGTATTGTTGACAGTTTTAAGTCAATTTCTTTTGAGGAAGTTGGCTTGGGTAGGACGGATGCTATATCCCACGCTATTGATACTGGAGACGCGGAACCCATTCGTCAGAGGTACTATCGAATGTCACCGGAAAAACAAAGAATTGTCAGTGAACAGGTGGATGAGATGTTAGCTCTTGACGTCATAGAGCCATGTGAGAGCCCGTGGTCGTCGCCAGTGCTAGTTGTTGGGAAGAAGGACGGCAAACCACGCTTTTGCCTAGATTCAAGAAAACTTAACTCAGTAACTAAAAAAGATGCTTACTGTATACCTTATGTTTCCGAAATACTTGATAACTTGAGAGATGCACGGTATTTATCCAGTATTGATTTATCTAAATCGTTCTGGCAAATACCTATTAAAAAAGAGGATCGGGAGAAAACGGCTTTTTATGTTCCGGGTCGCGGAACACTACAGTTTAAGGTAACTGCTTTCGGCTTGTCGAATGCGCCAGCTACACAGCAACGTCTAGTGGATACTCTTTTTGGCCCTGAGTTTGAACTTAAAGTGTTCGCATATCTGGATGATATTATAATTCTCAGCCAAACTTTCGAGGAACACGTATCCTTGCTCCAACGTGTACTCGCAAAATTACAGAGGGCTAATCTAACTGTTAATCTAAGCAAATGTCAATTCTTTCGCAGTCAGCTGCGGTATCTTGGATACGTAGTTGATGTACAAGGCCTGCGAACTGACCCAGAAAAAGTAGAAGCTGTACTTAACTACCCGACCCCTTGTAATCGTAAGGAAGTGAAGCGGTTTCTTGGCACGGCTTCCTGGTATAGAAGGTTTATACCAAACTTTAGCACAATTGCAGCACCTCTGAACAAGTTAACTTCTACCAAAAAGAGCTCACCACCTTTTGAATGGTCGGCCGATGCTGACAAGGCTTTTACCACTCTTAAATCATTACTAGTGAATGCTCCCGTGTTGATTTGTCCAAATTTTAATGAACCATTTGAGGTGCACACTGATGCCAGTAATTTTGGAGTGGGAGCTATGCTCTGCCAAACCATTGATGGTATAGAACATCCGGTTGCCTATATGAGCAGGTCTCTTTCTGGACCTGAAAGAAATTATGGTGTTACAGAACGCGAAACCCTTGCTGTTCTAGTTGCCTTGGAACATTGGCGATGCTATTTGGAAAATGGTAAGCGGTTTACTGTTTATACGGACCATTCTGCTATTAAGTGGTTCCTCTCTCTCTCGAATCCAGTTGGCAGGCTGGCCAGATGGGGCGTCCGCTTATCGGCCTTTAATTTTGATATAAGACATCGACGCGGTAAGGAAAATGTTGTTCCCGATTCCCTTTCTCGACTGCCCACTCTTGCGGCAATCTCAAACTCCAATAACGCTCATATGACTCAGGATGCGTGGTACTTAAATATATACAATGGGGCTCAGTCGTCACCAACTAGTTTTCCTAATTACCGGGTTGAAAATGGATCCTTGTATCGCCTCAGTAAAAACAAGAATATTCTTACTTCTGAATTTGACTGGAAGTTAGTGGTACCACAGGAGCAACGTCTCAACATTCTAAAAGAAAATCACTCTGAGCCTACATCTGCTCATTTCGGGATATTTAAAACCTATAGAAGATTACTCCTTCGCTACTACTGGCCAAAAATGCATGCTGATGTAGTTGAGTTTATATCCAATTGCGATACATGCTTAGCCTATAAGTTACCGACACATGGTACCTTAGGCACAATGGGAAGACCTAAAGAATGCAGTAGACCTTTCCAAACAATTTCTATTGATTTGGTGGGCCCCCTGCCCCCTTCTCGAAAACAACACTGTTACATTTTTGTAGTAACGTGTTGTTTCTCAAAATATTGCCTTTTGTTTCCTTTGCGAAGGGCAACTGCGGAAATGGTTACTGGGCGTTTGGAAAATGACGTCTTCTTGGTTCACGGTATTCCGCAAACAATTATATTAGACAATGGGGTCCAGTTTACAAGTAATGAAATGGATAACTTGTTTCAAAGGTATTCCATTCCAAGTATTCACTATACCCCAAAATATACACCTCAAATTAACACTGTAGAAAGATACAATAAAACAATAGTGACGGCAGTCTCTGCATTTGTTAATGATGACCATCGCACATGGGATGCGAATCTTGCAAAGATTCAGTTCGCAATGAATACCTCAGTCAATGAAACTACTGGTTTTACACCAGCGTTTTTAGTATTTGGAAGAGAATTAGTAACTGATGGGTCTCATTACCTGGAAAATGATACCCCTAATGAAATAATTTTTCTGCCGCGCGATGCCTATGCAGAAAACTTGGGTCACCTCGCTACCATTTTTGATAAAGTTCAATGGGCACTTTGGCAGGCTCATTTAAAGAACACCCAGCGATACAACTTGAGACGGAAATATGCTGAATTCAATATTGGTGACGTCGTTTGGAAGCGCTGTTACTTCCAAAGCGACAAAGATGCTCGCTTTACTAAAAAACTTGCACCAAAATATTCAAAGTGTCGTATCAAACATAAGAAGTCTCCCTTAGTGTATGTTTTAGAAGACATGTCCGGTAACGACCTAGGTTCATGGCACATCAAAGATTTGAAACTGACCAATAGTTAGTGTTTTGGTGAATGAGTTTAATGAGTAGCGGATTTTATAAGACGTAAAATCCTTTTCTAAGAGGAGGGGTACTGTAACATCCGTTAATTATATTTCTGCATTGTATCTATAAAATAAACAAAATCACTTTTATCTAATGTGATTCATTGTAGGTAGCCGTTTTATAAAACGGTGCGCACGCGCAGCAAATACGCACGGGGGGAACGCGGGCGCAGGAGGCGAGGCGCGGCGTTCCCAACCAGACCGGTTGGCTACGGATTGCGACACTGACTCGCTCGATCTTGCTTGCGAACAACTGTGTTTCGCTCTTATAAATAAATTCGTGCTACGAATACTTTTAATAGGTATTTAACCACCTTAAGTTCTAAATTTGTTGTACCTACATAATAATCTTAGAGTTGGTATTTGCTGAAGCTCACAGATAGTGTATATCGTGTTGTGATTACCTTCAATCCCGTACTGGGTAAGTTGTGCAAATCTTATTAATCGTATTATAACAGCTGTAGTTTTATTTTAGCATAGACGCTTTTGTGGTTTGCGGTTACGCAATGTTTTGAGTGTGCGAATTAATAGAATAGATAAGATACATTTTCAAATTCTACCTTTCAATAAATTCAAATATTAACGTACGTTACATATTTTGTTGGCAGTGTAGGTTAATTGTAATTTAATAAATAGTAACATAGAATAAGTAATTAAGAATAGTAATATAGATATAATAATATTATATTAGCTAATTAAAATAGTAAAATGCCACCAGTTACTGCTTAGTTGTAACCGTTTCTGATTTTCTTTGTACTGCCACTTCATCCCAGTTTAATTTAAAATGCTCAAATCACTCCGTGTACGTGTTAGCCTGGTGCACTTCTCTTTTTTCGGCTTGGCTTTGCTTACACTTGATCGAACCCTTTTTACCGGCTAAGTGTTCCTAGTGGCAGTACCAGAGTTACCAATCCTGGTACTAATTTGGTACCTTGGCTTCTTCAGGAACTCCCTTCGGGCATTACTGCGCTTGAATTGGGCCGTCGCTCGTCGGGCCTGTTCTATACCTACGAGCCGTCCGCTGAACCTGGAAGACCTGGAGTCGCAGTCGAAGTTCATCGGACAGCGCGACCGTACAGGGGAGTGTCGTTCTATTACAGTCAACCTACTACAGTGCGATCTCAAAACTACCCACGACTTTTTTTATTGTAACCCCTAGATTATTGTAAATCTTATATGTAATAATATCTAGTAAATTTGTAATAATTCTAATTTGGCCGTTTTATTATATTACTCCGTCACTTCAATAATAAAACGCGACAAGATGCATAAAATGATCAGCAACTTTAGCACGGAGACCATCCTAGACCCATAGAGAAGGGATGGAGAAATAGACTATAAAATAATTACAATTTTTACGCGGGCCAAGGAGCATTCATTCTAAATAGATACTAGATACCTATAAAAAAAAATCAAGTACCTATTTATTATTTAGACCAAATTTTGACGTGCTGGGTCGGTGTGACAGATGAAATTTTGACTTGGCTCCAAGTTACGTACTTGAAGTATCTTGTAAAACACACTCGCACCATCACTACATAGTATAGTCGCTTCCCGCTATCAGTCCCAATGTATGCTTAGATCTTTAAAACTACGCAACGGATTGATAACAAAGACCACAAATTCAGGTCAATACAATATTCTTCATCTTCTCTACCTGCATCTACGCTAAACTACACGAAAGTAACTAATAATAACTATACTTAATACTGTAAAAATAAACTCCATGACTATTACATAAATAAATTGTATCAGAAATAGAATATCCACGAGTAGAGTTGTAGTTTTCCAGTTCACAATGCTGGCAATATTTCAAACTATCGGCTATTTTTACAGTTTTAAGCTTAGATCAATCGAAGTTTTATTCTATCTGTACGCTAAATTTCGTTACTTTTTTATCATGCAACACCATTTGACTTCGTAAAAAGTTGTTTAAAAAACTGACTTCAAAAAACCTACCTCTAAAAAGCAAGAAATAATATTCAAATCATTAGATACGCATTATCATTGTAATAATAAAATAAAAACACGTCTATTGAAGTCTGGTGGGGCTAGAGTAAAACATCCCTATTTATTATTCTAGAACCCCCACCTGACTTCAATAGACGTGTTTTTCATTATTACAATGATAATGTGTAGTGATTTGAATATTATGTCTTGCTTTTTAGAGGTAAGTTTTTTGAAGTCGGTTTTATGTTATTTATACATTTATTTATTTTTATTTTTAGTGTAAGTACCTTCTGTATAAGGTAGTAGGTAGTGTTCCATATCTCAGGATTTGTCCTGAGATCTCAGGATTTTTGGACTTTTCTTAGGATTGAGGCCGGATTTTGAAAATCTCAGGAAGTCTCAGGATTTTTAGAATTTTCAATAAAATAGGTACAGTACATTTTAAAGGAAACACTTCGGTAGGTTCACTACCTTCTTTAATACCTAATTTCTTTCCGTTGAAGCCATTTTGAACTCTTGCGAGGTGAGGGGCGATCTTAAAAGTTTTTTAATAACATAAACATTATTATTTAAAATAGGTATTCCTATTCAGATTCGGATTCTTCTATTTGCTTTAAATGGTTACTGACCGACCAAGACCATTACCATGAAAAATCTAAATAAAAATATATAGCCGTCTTAGTCTTTGCAGACATTCAAGTATTTGCCTTTTCATTACATTACATAAGTTTCATTTCTACTTATATTAATTTCATTCAAAATTTATTCTCATTCTTTTTTAATTACTTCAACTACAATACAAAATATGTCAACAATTAAAAATATGTAGGTGATATAATTATAATTATGCATGTCCATTTCAAGATGGAAATCATTCACCTTTCCATCACATTACATTTGTTTCATTTCTAATTATATCCCGCTATTTTGGGCCATTCATAAATTACGTCACACGTTTAAGGGGAAGGGAGGGGGTCGACGAAGTGCGTCATTGTATGACAAGGGGGTGGGGTCCTAAATTTCGTGACGTCACATTTCAAAATCTTTAAAATTGAAATAAAACAAATTTCGGAATTGCTCTTTTAATTAAATAATTATTTCTAGATGTAAATAAAATAGTAAAATATGTGATGTCACACTATAGAAGGTATGAACCTCTATACTAAAAAAAGTTGGGAGTTACAAGTCGTGATAAAGTTTGGCCACATGATAGAAACTGATCTGTAGGCTGTTTCTAACTAATATTGAGCTGGGCCAAGCTATCCTTACATACAGTTCCATACGGCGGCGGGTTGAATAGCGCACTTTTCTCGGCTACATTCTAAAAACTATAACAATTCAGGTTTAGCTAATAGGTCAAATATGGTATCGTTTTCGGATAAATCAATAACGTATAACTTATTTCTGATATAAAAAAAATCAATTTATTAAGCAGTTTCTGAAAAATTACACAATAACCAACATTTTTAAACTTCATTTTTTTAGTTTAGGTATTGGCACTTGTTTCAGTATTTTCAAAAAAACTACTTTAAAGAAGCGTTTTTCAGGTTAATTTGTTATATGCTTTTGTTATGCTAACTATATTTCATACAATTTGCGCCTAACCCAAGTAGTTTAAGTACATTGTTTGCGGACATACAGCTAGTCAAAAATATGCATTTTTTCACGAAATAAAAAAGGTTTCCGTTTCGTTCAGAAACATTTTTCAGGTTTTTTGTTTATATTTATGTAAAGTTAATTAAATTTTCTACAATTTGAGCTTAATTTGAGTAGTCTAGGTCTATTGGTTGCAGAGACATAGCTGGTTAAAAATGGGCTTTTTATTGAAATTAATTGAAAAAATCTTATCTTTGACTAGCTGTGTCTTTGCAACTAGTAAACCTAGACTACTCAGGTTAGGCTCAAATTGTAGAAAATTTAATTGACTTTACAGAAATATAAACAAAAAAACCGAAAAATGCTTCCGAACGAAACGGAAACCCCTTTTATTTCGTGAAATAATGCATATTTTTGACTAGCTGTGTCTCCGCAAACAATGGACCTCAACTACTTGGGTTAGGCGCAAATTGTATAAAATATAGTTAACATAAAAAAACATGAAACAAATTAACCTGAAAAACCCTTTTTTAAAGTAGTTTTTTTGAAAATACTGAAACAAGTGCCAATACCTAAACTAAAAAAATGAAGTTTAAAAATGTTGGTTATTGTGTAATTTTTCAGAAACTGCTTAATAAATTGTTTTTTTTATATCAGAAATAAGTTATACGTTATTGATTTATCCGAAAACGATACCACATTTGACCTATTAGCTAAACCTGAATTGTTATAGTTTTTAGAATGAAGCCGGGAAAAGTGCGCTATTCAACCCGCCGCCGTATGGAACTGTATGTAAGGATAGCTTGGCCCAGCTCAATATTAGTTAGAAACAGCCTACAGATCAGTTTCTATCATGTGGCCAAACTTTATCACGACTTGTAACTCCCAACTTTTTTTAGTATAGAGTTTCATACCTACTACTAGGGAAGGGGGATCTCTCAAATGTGACAAGGACGGGGGAGAAAGTCAAAAATCATGAAATTCGTGTGACGTAATTTATGGATAGCCCCTAATTCTATGGTTCAATGGTGTGTATTTCATTTGTACTGATGCGACAGGTCGCTTACTGTACAACCCTAACGTTCCCCAAGAATTCATACTTGACAGATTTTTATTCAGAGAAGCACAAAGGGCTGGAAAGGTCGAGGGCTCTACACTTCATTTTAAAGATCGACTCAGCCATTCTTACGTCAATGGCGGCTTTACGCCGGAAATGAATCGCGTGTGGAAAATGAATAGAAAAATAATGTTGAACAGTTAATACCTTATCTTACGTACGTTGGTAAATAAATATTGACGCACAATTCTTATCCTAAAACAATTTGTAGCTAAACAGTTGTGTCATAGAACTCATACTCTAATATTACCAATTTTGTTTTGGTTTTCCCAAAATCCGCCTTTATTCTTTCGGAATCATGCTGAATGTTTGGTAGACAGATCAAGGCAAAATTCTGCCTAAGAAGAATTTTAAGAATTTTGCCTTGATGGACCTCAAACGTCGTTCTTTTCCAATAATATAGGTAGAGAAAAAAATATCATTTTTGGGACTAATCCACCCAAATGTCAATAACCAGAAATTCAAATATAATTATTTTTAATAAGTTCAAAAATAATGTTTTAGTGCAGGTGCAAAGTATCGCATAGAATACAATAATATACCTAAGCCGTATTGTATCAACGTAAGGTGTAGAAAACTGTAATCGATGCCACTGAATAATAGATCGGCTCATACGCCTTGGGCGAGTGATGACGTGTGCGTCCCTGATTGGCTAGTCACTGTTCTGGCTTTGTCCTATATAATTATGGAAATGCTTCATTATAAGTTATAAGTAAATGTTGGACAAACTTCTGGGTGAAACGTGAACAAGACATTTACCTATTCACTGCGATGTAGTTAAATCACCGAAAAGACTATGATAATGATAATGATTTATTTGCTTTAAACATGGTACAGACAATGGTGGACAGTAAGTTATAAGTTCTCACATTTAGTCAATTCAGACATGCAAAATAAAAATAGAAATAGAAATAGAATTACTACATTTTATAATCGCATTGTATAGGGTTATTTGTAAACCAACCACCTCGCAGGAGTTGATTACTAACATCATAAACAACAACATTTTCATTTCTCATATTCGGAAAGTGATGTATATTTAAACTGAGCAGCGGGTCCAAAACCATTCGTTCCACCCTAGGGAGTAAAAGAAGTTTAAAAATAGAACTGAATTTGGTTACATAGTTAACCACAGAGTTACCTCTTCTTCTTCTTATTTTTGTTATGGCACTCTACTTTCCTCTTGGAAGTAATTTTTGCCAGTGTCATGTTTTGAAAAGTTCAGTATTTCTATATTTTCTAGTAGATTGTTTCAGCTTACATTAAAATGCGGGTGCATCACATTCCAATGCTGCTTGGAGTATTTGGCAGCAAGTATATCAAGACAGTTTACTCGGTAAGTTTTGCCGAGGTAGCGACCACTACAATAAAAGTCTCAGCTTCACACAACCAAGATCGCGCCTATTTCGATTATCCCACATATTGTTCAGTTGCGTAGACACTTGTACCACAAAACTGCACCAATTTTAAGACACAATATCCACTATGAATCAATTTGCGAATAATTAAAATAGTCGCCGAACTGAACTCGACAAAATCCCGCCAAAACTCCAGAGTTACCTCATCGGTAATGGTTTAAAAAAATAGATAGGGCAAATTCACGAACATCAATGAAACATGGTATAAACAGCCAGTGCAAAATTAAAAATATTGGGCGGAGCGGCCGGCGACGCGGCGTGTTCCAAATTCAAAATAATAATTTAAAATAAATATAAGCGGGATACCTTACTCTGTGACTTTGAGCTGTGTATGTTGAGTTGATTTTATATTTACTAAAAATTTGTTCATCAAGCGATTTGATTGACCCCGGATTCAGTAACAAACGAGGCAAACAAAATAATATAAAATCTTTTGCCAGAAGTTTCGAAGGAAAAATACTTAAATGCGTACAATGATTTTATGAAGTGGCGAGCAAACAACAAAATAAAATCATTTTCAGAAAAAGTATTTCTCACGTATTTCACTGGATTATCAAAGAAAATACTGCCTTTCACTCTATGGAGCAAGTACTCTATGCTCAAGAGCACATTAAGTGCTAAACACAATGTAAACACTAATTGTTCTATTTTTCGATTAATTTTAAATAGATATAATTAGTATAAGGTACCAGCTACATGTTATTATTAATAAACATTTTGGAAAAAACTAAGATTTTTTAGTTTCTTTATATTCGAAATGAAAAGTAGAGTGTTAAACACGGGTCAAAGTCATCAATTCCATACTCGAACTATAGCCGCCCTCGCTACGCTCGTGCGTCTAAATATCTCGTATGGGAATTGCTTCCTTTGGACCCTTATATAACAATCTACTATTGTTTTACGACATTTCCGAAAACAGAATAAAAGAAATCGACTTTCCACACAAATGTCCGAACAGCTGATCGAGTTTTGTATTAAATAGTAGATTGTACAACAAGTGCATAAACCTTCATTTAACCCTTCGCGTTGTTGCGGCTGCCTCGCTTCTGTAGCGCGTCGGGAATGTTCGCCGAAGCGGGTGTAGATGATTTTTTCACCATCATGCGAAAAAGAGCAGCCTCGATGGCGCGGCGGACGCGCGACAGCGGCAACAGCCTCCTGGCCGTGGTCGCAGGCCGCGTGGATGGTCCCTTTCAGTGTTTCTTTCAGACAAAATTCTCCGGGGGGGCAATAAAGAGGTTCGGGGGAGCTCATCCGTCGTTCACTACACTAGTTTGCCTGTCTATTTACACACAACTCATTTTTCTCCGGGGGGGCACTAAGGCTGCTCCGGGGGGGCCCCGCCCCCCCGGAATAGTACCTGAAAGAAACACTGGTCCCTTTATGGGGCACTGGCTATCCTTACATGGACCAGTGCCTCATATTGAAAGACAATTTTAATTTAATTTGTAGGTAATTTTTACTAACATAAGTTAAGTATACTAACACAATGTGAGCCCATGGTCGCTTGAATAAATGATTTAATTAATAATAATAATAAAACGCATCATTTTACCCGAGATGTATATATCCACCCGAGCCGCAGGCGAGGGTGGATAGTCAAGTCGAGGGTGTGAGGAAATTAAACAACAATAATGTAAAAATAAAAAAATTCTTAAATTTTAGTGACAAATTCTATATTTTTGGAATGTGCTCATCAAGCCCTTTCATTTGATACCCATATTCAAAAATTGAAAAAAAAAATGTTTTTTCTTAATTTTTTGTGACAAAATATCTATTTTTGGAATGTGCTCATCAAGGCCTTTCATTTGATACCCATATTCAAAAATTGAAAAAAAAACTTTTTTTTTATAAAAAAAAATATAATTTTGGAATGTGCTCATCAAGGCCTTTCATTTGATACCCATATTCAAAAATTGGAAAAAAAAAACTCATTTTTTATTTAAAAAATATAATTTTGGAATGTGCTCATCAAGGCCTTTCATTTGATACCCATATTTAAAAATTGAAAAAAAACTCATTTTTTTATTTAAAAAAATATAATTTTGGAATGTGCTCATCAAGGCCTTTCATTTGATACCCATATCCAAAAATTGAAAAAAAAAATTTTTTTTATCAAGGTCTTTCAAAAAAATTTATACCCATTTTCAAAAATAAAAAAGTATTAAGTATAACACAACAAAAAATGAAGAAACAATGAAGTGACAAGTTAATTTAACGAAGTTAAATTGCGTATGTGGCTGTTTACCTGACGACCTTTGTCTTAGAGTCTGAGACTTAGACGAAGATTTTACTTTATGCACTAGAGCATAAAAAGCGATTTTATGCAGCCTATACCCAACATAAAGACGAACTTTACGAGCATGAGAAGTGAAAAGTTAATTTTTTTGTCTGTTTTCCGAAAAGTCGTAGAACAAAAAAGTTGTTGTTTATGATATTAGTAATCTACTCCTGCGAGGTTGTTGGTATTTTTTAAATAACCCTGTTAACACTAACGGCCGCCCACAACTTCACCCGATTGGACCGTAGTAGGGAACCTTTGACCAGGATAAAAAGTAGCCTATATGTTTATCCAGGTCCTCATCCGTCTACCAACCAAATTTCGTCCAAATCCGTCTAGCCGTTTAGGCGTGAAGAGGCAACAAACATACACATATACATAGACATATGATTGTACTAGCAGCCGCCCGCGACTTCGTCTGCTTGGACAGTTATTTCTCTATCCCTTGGTAACAATGCCTTTTTTGGGATATACCCTTTGTCCTTCTCTGTACCCCCTGACAATGTGTATGCAATATTTCATGATGATCGGTTCAGGAGTTCTATGACGTGAAGGCGTAAACAAACTGAGTTATTATTATAGTAGGGATTTAATTGCGGCCTTAAAACTTACCTTTACCAAATTATCTTCAGCACTCGTAACTATTTTCTATTTTTCGCCTATCGTAAATTCACACACATCTATCAATAAGTGAACACTATTGTCTGCCAGCATTCCCTGCCTGAATACATTGACTGTTCAGGCAGATGCTGGTTCCCCAGGGAGACTCCCGCGCGCGTCAGCTGACGGCATAAAAACCACCATCGACACAACTCCTTAGTTTTATGCACTCCTGGTACTTTCGAAGCTAAACAAAATGAAATTGGATACGAATCTTCGAAAGCTTTTTAAGATGGATGACGTGGATAAAATAACACGTGTCTTATTCGAAATTTTTATTTTTCTACAAACTGCGGGTTGGCGTTATTCGTGCAAATTATAAAATGGCCCTTGTTTAAAAAGTTTATTTCTGTTTTTCTGTATATGTCTATTAGATAATGAGTTTAACACTAGTATACTTAGGCCCGTACTCTCAACGTTGAGAGCCATCTTAAGATCATACCTGAGATGCTGTTCCTATAAGAAGAGCATCTCAAGACTAGTACGATCTCAAGATAGTCCTCATCGTTGAGAGCGCGCGAGCGGTTTATAAATACGGGCCTTAGTATTATCTGTACCTGTATATGTAGTTTTTTATAGCATACTGAAATCGACGTCCTAACTGCTGCAAATGCAATGTAATCATGTAGTGCAGGTGTTCCCTAACTTATTTGGGACGCGCCTCCTTTCTACCAAAAATAAAAGTCCGCGCCCTCCTTGAAAAGTCTCTGCGCTCCCCACTTTCAAAACCCTTGATGTAGTGTAACACATGGCTGGTGCTGATAGAAAACTTCATACATGTTACACAGTTACTGTAACAATAGATTAACATATTTCTAGTCACGATAGTTACCACAAACGCCGCGCGCCGATCCGTCCCGTATAGCACTCGTAAATATTGCACCGGGCCACTGCGAAACTTCGAAGCCGCCACACACCTGCATACTTTAACAGGTTCTCCGCGAAAATTTGTGAATAGAACCTTTTTAGAAGCGATGGTTTTAGACTTCAACGGGCACGATCGTCAGCTTCGCTTTATTTGCCTTTATTATTTACTAGCTTGCATTTCTATGCATTAAGTTCTCTATTCGGTTTAAATTTCGACTAACTGCTTATACCTACTGTGTTTTTTACCAGTTCCTATCACGGTGATTGAACTTATCTTAGTCATGTGGTATAATGAAACATAATCATTACCTTGCTGTCACACAGTCATGTACTACGACGGGAGGTAACGGATGTTTTTCGTATTGTACCCTCAACACAAAAATGTAAGTTTTTTAAACTGTATTTTTATTGGACGATCTGTATCATATTATGCAGAATAAAAAGTTTTATTATTATAGCTTTCAGCTCGCAGCTTTGCCCGCGTGGACTACAGGTTATATCGTGCGGGCGCAGACCCGTGTCCAGAAGTGGGATTAAAAGTAGCACATGTACCTGTCCAAAGAAACCATTTGAGTTAATATTAGTTAGTGCAGAATAAGTAATGCGTACCAGGTGTCACTATCACTATTTTTTTATTGAATAAATAATAATGAACTATTGTACTTATTTTCTTTCTTAATAATAATAAAAATGCTGTTACAAAGAACTAGGTACCTACATTCGGCATTACGATTCTTTACGTACCTAATTACCTATCCAAAATTTTGTAACTAACTGTTACTAATTATAACTAACTCTTTTCGGAAACGTAAAACATCAGGTTTTAAATTAGCCTCATTTCACTAAGCCCACCTAGCCCAGCCTACCTACCCATTGTGTGCAAACTTTTGTTAATTATTGTGATGGAAAATGACCTCACTTTATTAAACGTGGAGCTCATTTTTCAATGTTGACGACTCTGTATGAAATATACAGGGATAAAAAGCAGCCCTTGACGAGTTTCTTGCCGGTTCTTCTCGTTACAAGGTCTCCCGCTTAGGGTTTGCGAACCGATGGCGTAGCTTCTATGACATTCACAAGTGCTTGTAACAGCCTAGACAGAATAAATTATTTTTGAATTTTGAAAATTTTGAAAAAGCTTAATAATCCGAATTTCGTTATTACAAAGTGTAAACTTAGCAGGTGCAGGGGTTCAGCGACGTCGGGCAGAAGAATTAAAACTCCAGCTTTTTTTTTTTTACTATTTGTATTTTCAAACCATAGTAGGTATATATTGAACTGAACTGAACTGAACAATTTTCATACAAAACAACCTTATTTAAGTACAAAATGTTTACTCGCACTTAGTGGCTAGTTAGTTTTCTACAATATAGCTATTAGCCAATTACAACGCATACAGTTTGCACACGGCACTAATTTTTGCACACGGCACCAATCTTTCCTGTCTCTTTCCAACATTATAGTGCTATCTCTTTCTAACGGTGCAAACAAAATCGCTAATAGTATCTATACAAGAAAGATAAATATCAAATCAAAGGTCTTAATTCCTATCTTAATTTCTACATGTAAAATATACTAGATAAACATAATTTAGTGTTCAAATAAGAGAAAATAATGTGATAAAACAAAGTAATTCTACAAAATATCAAAATTTAAACTATCTTAACTATATTTACATATTTTACAATCGTTCTGCCGTCAACATTCCACCCCCTGGTTGCGGATTTACTCCCAACCATCATGCCTCTGTAGGCAGAACTACCACTTTAACTGCAGGGCGGCGTAATGTCCCACGGCAAGTCCTTATGTCTACTATCCTAACTTGGCCATCCGCTCCAGGGTAAACCTTTACTATCACACCTCGGGGCCAGACGTTTCTGGGCAGAGTGGGGTCGACGATTAACACTAAGTCCCCAACTTTAACGGTGCCACATCCTTCGTCCACTTCGATCGCTTTTGAAGTGTCGGCAGATACTCTGACACCCAGCGGCGCCAAAATATGTCGGCCAATGCTTGCGCAGCTTTCCATTGTTTCTTCGTTGTCAGGTCTTCTTCCGAAAAATGTCCAAGTCTGGTGGTCGTTGACGCGGTACCCAAGAGTAGATGGTTCGGAGTTAACGTTACTGGGTCGTTCGGATCCACAGAGACGTGGGTCAGTGGTCTACTATTGATCGTAGCTTCCACCTCAGCCAGCAGCGTTAGTAACACTTCTTCTTTCGGCGCTCTCGCATTCAGAGTTACTCTCAATGCGGTCTTCGTGGAGCGTACTAAACGCTCCCAACATCCTCCCATGTGTGGCGAGGCGGGCGAGATGAATTTCCATTTGATTCCAAGTGTGGTGGCTGCATCTTCCAGCTGGATTTCCAGGTTCTTCCACGCGTTCCTTAGTTCTTTATCAGCTCCTATGAAATTCGTGCCCTGGTCGCTGTAAAGTGTTTCAGGCTGACCGCGGCGCGCAATGAAACGTCGGAGGGCCATGATGGCCGAATCAGCGCTAAGAGAGGAAGCGACTTCCAGGTGGATTGCTCTTGACGTCAAACAGGTCAAGACGATTCCCCAGCGTTTCTCATGACGACGTCCAATGGTCACTTCCATGGGTCCAAAATAATCAATTCCACAGTGAGTGAATGCACGACGATGATGGGCTAATCTGGCGGAGGGCAAGTCCCCCATCTTCGGTGGTTTCGGAAGTGTTTTTCTTATCACACACATGGGACAGCTTCTCGCGACTTTCTTGACAGCTGGTCTTATCTTCAGTATCCAGTACTTTTCGCGGAGCATGTTCACAACTGCTTCATTATTAGCGTGATGAGCTAATCGGTGGTAATGCAGAATTATCAACTCAGTCAGTCGTTCCTTTGCATCCAGGATAATAGGATGTCGTTCCTCAAAGGGTACATCGGCTGTCTGGATCCTTCCTCTCACTCTCAAAAGTCCATCCTCCATTATCATTGGATCGAGAGCTTTCAGACGACTTTGTTTCGGTAAATCCTTGCCTGCTTTCATATTTTCTATGTCTACTTCAAACGCAATTTTCTGAGACTGAAGGATCAATATCTTCTCAGCTTCTCGGATCAAGTCTCCAGTGACCTCGGGCCGTTCTTTCAGCCTTAGGCGCTTGATGTAGGCCAGCACACGAGCCATTGTTCTCACCGCCCGAATCCAGGACGAAAAACGCTGGACTTCCAATATAGTGGGCGGGGCTTCCGTGATGGTGTGAACTCGATTCGGGCGTAGTTCACTGGTCTCTTCATCGGTGGCATTCGATAAGCCTTCTTTCGGCCACTCATCCTCATTTTCCTTAAGAAAGTCTGGGCCTGAGAACCATATCGACTTTTCTGGCGTCCAACCCTTTCTTGTTGCTTCGTCAGCTGGGTTTTGTACTGTCGGAACCCATCTCCATTCATCGCTTCTGGATCTCTCATCTATTTCAGCTAAGCGATGTGCCACGAACGGCTTGAAATCCCTCGGGTCCGATCTAATCCAGTGCAAAACTGTTTTAGAGTCTGTCCAAAATACTCTTCTTTTTATCTTGAAGCTATGTTCTTTCTCCACCATGTTTGCCAGGCGGCAGGCTAGCACGGCTGCTTGCAGTTCAAGCCGTGGCATCGAGACCATCTTCATGGGTGTCACTTTGGCTTTTCCTGAGACGAGCGCCACTTCCCTTTTCTGGTCAACGAAGTACGCGACGGTGGCATAAGCTTGCTCGCTCGCATCGCCGAAGATATGAAGTTCAACTTCTTCTTCCTCGATCCCATAATGTCTCGGTATTTTCAGTTCTCTAAGCACATGAAGACTTCTTATCCATTCTTTCCATTCTTCATGACATTCTTCGTTTATTTTCTCGTCCCATTTGACGCCGGTCTTCCATATCCGTTGCATTAAGATCCTTGAGCTGATTGTCATTGGGCATATCAAGCCTAGTGGATCAAACAGACTCATTATGAGTTTGAGGAACTCTCTCTTTGTGGGCACTTCCTCGCCACTCGCAACTTCTTTCTTGATTTTCTTGAATGACACGTCGAAACTCAGGGTGTCATCACTCGTTTGCCATACCAGACCCAACGTTCGTTCTGTTTCTCCACCAAGCTTTGACAAATTCACGCTTTGCGGTGCCACGTACGGGAGCTTTTCACGCAACTCAGGATGGTTGGTCGTCCACCCCCTGATGTTGAAGTTCCCTTGAGCGTGAATGTCACTTATTTCTTTAATCATCTTGATGGCATCTTCCACATTTTCTACACTATCTATGTAATCGTCCATATAGTGTCGTTTCTTAATAGCCTCGACCGCTTCTGGGAACTCTTCTTTAAACCTCTCAGCGTTTCTGTTTAGCACGAAGATTGCCGATGTTGGAGAAGATGTTGCTCCAAATATCATCGATTCCATTACATATATCTCAGGGTCTTCATGTTTGTTCGCACCTCTCCACAGAAACAGCTGTGCTCCTTGGTCTTCTTTCCTTATCTTTACTCTAAGGAACATATCCTCGATGTCCGCGGTGATTGCGATCGGCTTCTGGCGAAACTTAAATAGTATTCCTAAAAGGGAGTTCAGTAAATCTGGGCCGCTCAATAGCTGGTCATTCAATGACGTCCCTTTATATGTCGCAGCTGCATCGAACACCAAGCGCAACTTTCCTGGTTTATTGACGTTTGTCACGCCAAAATGCGGGAGAAACCAAGTGTGTTCGGAAGGTATCGGTTCTTCCACACGTTTCGCGTATCCTTTTTCAATTAACCTGCTTATCTGGGCGCAGTAGGCAATCGCGAAGTCCGGGTTTCTGTCCATTTTGCGCTCGATTCCTCTTAGGCGTTTCTCAGCGTCGTTAAAATTATCTGGCAGCTGGACGTTATCTTTTCTCCAGAGTAGTCCCACCTCCCAACCTTCATTGGTAAGGCGCGCAGTCTCATTGAGTATGGTCTCAGCTCTCTGTTCTTCAAAGTTCACTCTCTTTTTGGCGACGATCCCCATATTTTCAATGTCAAACTGCTGTTTGACGAGATCGTTCAGCTCCGCCATGCAGTTTACGGTGTCGGGCTCGTCGCTCTTTGTACTTACCGGGCCATGAATTACCCAACCTAGCTTGGTCAGGGAGGCCACCGGTCTTCCCGATTTCCCTCGCCTTATGTCGCCGCCCACTATTGTTTCCCAATTGTCTTGTCCTATGAGGACTAGTGGGACAGCGTCTCTCATTTCTTCAATTCCCAATCCTTTCAAATGATCACTATTTTCGATCACACTCTTTGGCACAGTCTGCGGCGGCAGGTTCATCTCCCTGATGGTCCTCATCTTCAGAATGCGGGGTTCTTCATTTGGTCCCCATAAAGTCACACTTACTAACCTTGATGAGTCATCTTCAATCGAGTGTCCGCCGGCACTGAGGATCTGGATCGGTGATCTCGGACCTCGCAATTCCGTGGCAAGAGTCTCGTCTATCAACGAAATAGTGGCACTGTCGTCAAGCAGAGCGTAAGTGTCAATCAGACGACCCCCGTTTTTCACTTGTACAGGCACTACCTTCAGGAGTGACTTCACACATCGTCTGTCCCCGAGGTTAGTGACACGCTCAGTCTGAGTAGAAATATCAAAAGGTTGGTTACCTGGTTTATCCACGTGCAGGAGCGTGTGATGGCCATAATTACACTTAGCACATTTCCTATATTTACACCTTAATCGACTATGATTGCCACTTAGACACTTAAAACATAACTTATTGTCTTTAACAAAGTCCCAACGTTCATTTACACTTTTGTCACGAAAACTGTCACACGAAGCTAACCGATGATCACTTTCACATAGCACGCACTTTATTTCACTGTTGTTATGCACGTTTACTTTATGCACATTTTTCACACTGGCACGGTTACTCACAGTTTGATTCCGTGGTGTCACCTGCCTTTGCGCAGCCGCAGGTCTGCTCCCGATGATGTCGGCAGGAAGCACGAAAGCTGCGGTGTCGGCGAGCTCCTCCAAGAAGTCCACGAATATGATGAGGGTTGGTGACACACGCAGATCGACTCCACCGGCGATGGCTTGACTCCGTGCAAACTTGGAGTACTCGTGGCGCTGGGTCGGTGTTAGTTTCTCCAGCAGCTCACTCACAAGTTGTGGGTTGTTGATGAAGCCGTCCGCCTTGATGTTTCTGAGTGTGGAGATGCAGGAGCGGACGGTGGCACTGAAGACACGAAGGCCATCGCTGTCATTGTCGGCGGTCTTGGGTAGTGCTCGAATCTTCCCGATAGCGCTCTTCAATAGGAGGTTTGGATCCCCGTAGGTGCGCTCTAAGCATCTCAGGATCTCGCCAGGATCGGAGCTGGTGCGGAGAAGGTCTTCAACCAGTTGCTTCGCCTTGCCATGTATTGCTGATTGTAGTCTCGCAAGGTTTTCTGATGGCCGGAACTCGTACTGGGCAGTGGAATCTTCATATTTCTTCTTAAAGGCAAGCCAGTCAGCTGGATCCCCACTGAAGTTAGGCAACTCGTAGAAAGCTCGTGGCATAGGGCGTGGTTTGGCCATGTCTCGTAGGGTTTCGGCCAACTCTTCAATCGCCTTCCCGGGTTGTCGACGTCCCCTTGATGAATCACGTCCATCTCGGCCAGAATGCGGGGTCTTCTCACGAGCGGGCTCAAAAGGTGACTTCTGGATCCACTCCTGGATGCGATCTTCTTTAGGTGGTTCTATTCTCGCTAAGGCCTCTTCCTCTTCTTCCTCCTCTGCGTCTAGTTCCGCCAGTTGCATTGCCTTCTTTTTCTCGGCGAGACGCTGTTGTGCTGCGCACATTTCAAGTTCTGCTTCGTATTCGATTCTCTTTCGTGTCGCTTCTCTGTGTGCGCGACTGGAACGGGACGACGTGACACTTGGAGCTTTTCGGGGCGCTCGTACGGTGCTCACGGTCGGCGTTGCTTCATGATCTGGATCTCTGGTCGTGAAATCCACCACTCTTCCACCAATGCCGGAAGACGGAATCTCTGGGATGTATATTTCACCAGGTATCCCTTGGTTAACCGTCGACGGCGATCGGAGTGGGCGGACGAACGTAGCTACCCCGGAGTCTGCGGGTTCCGTATGTGCAGGATCGCTCTGGGCCGTTGACGTTCCGCCTCTCTCCTTTGCCTTGCTCCTCGTCGGGTACGACATGGTTGCTTCTTCAAGTATCCCAGGAATTCTTCAAGTCCCAGACTGAATGATCCAAAAATATTCTAAGTCTTGGGAATTTTTCTTCAAATTTTCTAAGTCCTGGGTGCTGGCAGCGAAATCTTCTAAGTCCCCGGCGTATCCGGCTCGAAGGACCACTTGTAAACTTAGCAGGTGCAGGGGTTCAGCGACGTCGGGCAGAAGAATTAAAACTCCAGCTTTTTTTTTTTTACTATTTGTATTTTCAAACCATAGTAGGTATATATTGAACTGAACTGAACTGAACAATTTTCATACAAAACAGCCTTATTTAAGTACAAAATGTTTACTCGCACTTAGTGGCTAGTTAGTTTTCTACAATATAGCTATTAGCCAATTACAACGCATACAGTTTGCACACGGCACTAATTTTTGCACACGGCACCAATCTTTCCTGTCTCTTTCCAACATTATAGTGCTATCTCTTTCTAACGGTGCAAACAAAATCGCTAATAGTATCTATACAAGAAAGATAAATATCAAATCAAAGGTCTTAATTCCTATCTTAATTTCTACATGTAAAATATACTAGATAAACATAATTTAGTGTTCAAATAAGAGAAAATAATGTGATAAAACAAAGTAATTCTACAAAATATCAAAATTTAAACTATCTTAACTATATTTACATATTTTACAATCGTTCTGCCGTCAACACAAAGTGTATTCGATGTGCATAAATCCAAAGTCTGGCGCGGTCGGCTACATGACCGTGTATCAAATATGCAGCTACATTCAGAAACCACTTTATCCTTATTGCACATGATGAATTTATCAATGCTATGAAGGATGGAGAATTTAGTATGTATTAAATTTAAACTCATTTTTGTTACAAAATATGGTAGAACATTTTATTTTTAAATAAAGGCATAACTAGGTACCTACTGAATACAATTTCACACATTTTTAAAGAGCTAAGATTGGGTTTCACATTTAAATCGAATTCCAATAAATGTTGTACACAACGTTACATAGAACAGTACCTAGGTAATTTTTAAAAGTAACAAGTGTTAAGCTAAAAAAATAAAATAAAGAAGGAAAAATACAATCAAAACAAAAATATTTCGTGCATGACAATAACAATACAAAATACCATAATAATCAATAGTCACAGTTATGTCCATTACGTTTGAAATAGCTGTTTTATTGTTATATATGTGTGCAAAGAAATTAATTAAAAACTATGTTTAGCGTTACTATGAGTGCCAAATAAGAATAGTATCGACAACTTCACGGCACTGGACAATTTTGTTATTGCTTGGTAGAATTGATAACTTCATAATGTATAGGATGTGCATGAAAGGAGACAAAATATATAAAAATATGATTTTCATTTTTGCTGGCATCGATCAGCATGGCAAACGATCATTGGATTTTTTGTTGGCAGTACAAAATTGACCAGTGACGTGAAGTTGTCGATACTATTCTTATTTGGCACGCATAGTACATAAATAGTATGACTTAATCGAATGAATTGATGTTACAATTTCAGAATATCTGTAAAGCAATTGGACTCATTCTAAAATCATTAAGCAAATACAATGCGGTTAATTTAACAATGTACAACAGAAGTGACCAACTTCAGTGCGGTTGCGGTACAAAACGACATAATTATAATCTGTAAAATTTACTATTTGCAATAGGTACCATGGGCAACAGCGTCGCTTAACCACTGCTAAGGTTAAAATCGCTTGCACGCCGCGCCCGCTGTCACATGCGTTTAGTTCGTGCAGGGGCGATACGCGCGCACACGAATTTTGTTGCAAACTGGTTAAGCGACGCTGTTGCCCATAGTACATTCCCGTGTGAAGTTGCAGCGGATCACTGTCTATTGTCAATTGATTATACATATTTTGGGTAAATTCATCAAAATGTTGCAGTACAGTACTAGGCACGTATCTTGAAATTTTTTCGACGGAGTGGGGATAAGTTCGCGCATGTGCTCTTGTGAGCGACCAATAGCGCGCGCCCCTCTCCCGCCGCCCGCGCCCCTCACCGCTACGCATACCCAAAATACACGTTTCGCGCAATCCCCACCCGATTTCAAGTTATATGCCTCGTACTGTACGTATCTGTGCATCGGTATCTGATATTTTTTTTAATGACCTGAATAATGTGTCGATCATAAAACATCGAATTTTAATTATTTAGTTTACTTTAAAACATAATCGCTGTTACTCGAAAATCTGTTAGTAAATTGTTACAAAATACCTACCTTTCTTCTTCTTCTTATTTTTGTTTTGGCAATCTACTTTCCTCTTGGAAGTAATTTTTGCCAGTGTCAAGTGTTGAATAGTTCAGTGGTAGATTGTTTCAGTTTACATTAAAATGCGGGTGCATCACATTCCAATGTTGCTTGGAGCATTTGGCACCAAGTATAATCAAGACAGTTTACTCGGTAAGGTCAGCCGAGGTAGCCACCACTACAATAAAAGTCTCGGCTCCACACAACCAAGATCGCGCCTATTTCCATTATCCCACATATTGTTCAGTTGCGTAGACACTTGTACCACAAAGCTGCACCAATTTTAAGACACAAAATCCACTATGAATCAATTTACGAATAATTAAAATAGTCACTGAACCGAACTCGACGAAATGGCGCCAAAAACTCCTACCTACCTTTATTTTCAGTAGATGTTTGCAACGTGCTTGTATTTACAGTATGGTTCAAACCATTACGAATGTGATGCGGGTTTAAAAATCACTCACTATTCAATAGCATTTGTACCTACATAATGAAAGTACGTACTTTTATTTGAAAGGCTAAAAAAATATAAGCATAATTTTGCTATCACCTATTCACACCACCTCAACAAATCGTATTTTCTCCTCTGTTTATCAACTGTTTTTTTTTCCTTTTTTGGTTTAGAAGGATATATTTTAATAAAATTTTCAATAATGATTATGTCGAATTTTGACCACCCTGAGCGAAAATTAGTAATTAAAAATATTCAAAACCGAAACTAAGTTAACAAAAACTTTATGTAAGTTTTTTATTACTTTAGTACTCACTTACAAATGTCAAATCAAACATACCTCATCGTTGCCAACCTAACGACTGTAAAACAATATTTTGCCAACCTACAGGAAAAAAAATAGAGATGGGCGACCTAGTATTAAAATTTTTATCGATATCGATGTATGCACTGAACTGCGCTTACTTAAGGAATAATTTTAAAATTTCCACTAACATGGCACAATGCTCCGTTTTTTAACTAGTACTGAGTCACATAAGTATGTTACAATTAATTATGAAGCATTTAACCGTTGGGCAGTACTTTAAAAAACAGAGCATGTGTTCAGTTTAATATTTGAAATAAAGAAATTAAAAATTAAAAGTATTTATTTCTAAAAAATCTTCATTGCACTTCTTCAATTATTTCCACGGCTGATGGTAATGACCTGAAATAAAAATTATATGAAAACATTTTTATACTTAAATGCAAAGATATTAAGGTTCAAAGTGAATTTTGTCAGTTTTGTATAACATCATGTGCCTGCTGACTGTACAATGCAACGGGAAAGTTATAAAGTACATTTTACCTACATTTCTTACATTACAACTAAAATTAAAAACATCGATATCGATATTTATAGATGTAGGTACTCTATTTCCCATCAGTTTATATTCTTACTAAAATTATTATTTACATTCAAATACCTACCAAAAAGTTTAAACGAATGTTAAATTGATTAATGTATTTACTCACCGTTCTCACCGAAGCTCATCAAAAGGAAATTTGGCCATAAAAAACCATTTTGTGTCCTTTCGCGCCGATTTCAAACCACAAATTTCACATACGCTTCATTATGATTTGATTAGGAACGCACTTAAAATTCGCAACAACTTGACCATTAACCACTGACTTATTATATTACTAGCGTACTATTAACACAAATTGATAATTTTATTTGTTATAATTTTATTAATACTAAGAACTTCCCAAAGATCTTTAAATGTACCGCCGATAGTTGCTCTGACTGACAATTGACGTATCATCAAAGAACGAGAAAGAATGAGGAAGAGTGAGACAAATATAGTCGCCATCAAAATTCGTGTCTGTTTCATAGAATTATTTTTTGTATGAAAGTTGCGACAGACTGTTCGAGGCTGCAAGACAAATGACTGTTTGTCAAACAATAGAAATAAAAGGAACTTAGTAGCTGTGGACTAAATCGCATGTTGAATTAAATGTTTAATTAATGATATAGAAATAAAACACGATAGATACGTAGTAATAAAGTTCTAAATAAGGACGTAATAAGTTAGACGTTGTTGACCATTTATTAAACAAAAAATAACATTTTCGTAGCGAAACCATTACAAAAAGGAACTTATTTTGTGTCCCAAGTTTCATTAGGCTCAGAGATACTTCGATTAATAAAAGACAAATATTTGTTTAGTAACTTATTTGTACCATATGTACCAAAAACTGAATGCTCACCAAATTGTATTTGGAAGGAACTAAAATTTTTGAGGCATTTAGCCACTATTTAGCTAAGCTAAGTTAGTTATCCTATAAACAACTCATTACAATAAAAAAACAGTCCTGTATGGCCTTCGTATAAAGAGGTTACAAGATAACTAACAATACCTGATTTCCAATAATAATATGATTGTGCCTCCTACGGACTACCTATTATGTTTTTGATGGCTGCACGATCTGGTAAACAGATGGCTGAGTCTATAATATAGTCTTACGGCCGGTTTCTGAATTGAGAAATTGAAGTTGAGCACTACTCAAATCTTACTCACCCATACAAAATTTGTACTTAAGTAGTGCTCAACTTCAATTTCTCAATTCAGAAACCGGCCGTTAGCTAAGTCTATATTTAGCGTGGCTACACTAACAACAGACTTTAGTTTGTGAAACTCCTCAAGTGTGCACGAGAGACGTCACTTACGTTGTGTTTACGATTATTAAGCTATGATAACCCTTGAATTAGAGAACACTGGTTTAGCAAGTGTCAAGCGATTTTATGCTTAATAAAGTACTAATGAGTAAAGATTGACTAGTCGTGAAATGTAATTAATACGCGTCAATCTTAGATAAGTAATCAAATTGTTTTTATCGTGAGTTAACTGGTAAAAAAAAATTGAAAAAGGTTAGAAGAAGACTGTCTAGCAGAGGCGAGGGGTGAAATTATGGCGATAGTAAGTTTACAATATGTTATGATCTGCATAGTGGATCGGGGGGGTGGGATTTCTAAAAGGTAAGCCGATGGGAATTGGCTTGTATGGACCCTACACAGTGCTGGATTAACCCTTAAACAAATTAAGCTATTGCTTAGGGTATCACGTCTGGGTGGCATCATAATCGGCACCGAAAAAAAAATCGAAAAAAAATTGTTTTCTTGTAAGAAATAAAAAATAAAACGTTTTAGTTCAAATTAATTTGTGTGGCCATGTAAAATGACTTACTACAAGATTAGTGGATGAAACTGACAAAAATCGCGCTGCGCGGCCTTTTTTTGAACTAAAAACTGGCATTTTTCTGAAAAATCAGGAACTTTGTGCATATCCTAGACAGGCATTTTCCCTTACGTAAATGGTAACCCTATATAGGGAGCCCACAGGCGTGGATTGCTTAGGGCACCAAGTTGTCTTAATCCGGCACTGACCCTACGCCGCTACAGTCTGAAACATAGACATAGAAAAATTTTCGCTGCGCTCAAGTCTATTTCTATGGTCTGAAACCTTACCTTTTTCAGCTTGAATTTTTACTCCTCTTTCACTTAACGTAGGATCGCCTTATCAAATTGTAAGTAAATTGCATCAACTAAGTGTTCTAACTTTATACTTCATAATTATCCTGGACAAGTTTTTAAACTCAGCTAAACTAACGAACAAACAGTGAACCCTAGGAAGGAACAAACAACTTAGGTAAACTAGAGACGGTAAAAACACTGAGAATTAAAATACAAAATTAAGTTACGTGTGACTGACATGGAAAATTGCAGGAAACATTTTCCAGGTGCGAAATCTTATCAAGTTTTTTTAAAAATATAGAATTCAAATCTAATTTATCGTGCAATTTTAATACTACTTATATTGTTAGGCACCCTGGAACATCTATGCTTTAGAAAAAAGTCCTGATTCACTCACCGAATGATTCATCGTCGCACAGACTACCACTAGACCAGATATTCCCAACCTTCTACCTTATGCACCTCACCCAACTTATACCAAAATACTAAGATAATAATTACAAAACTATTAAAATTCAAGTAGATTATTTATCAACAATCAAACGATGTGCACTACGTATCGGTGGCACCGTCCGCGCCGTACGAAAATATAAATTTTAATAAGTATTAATTACGAGTATGTAATGTACAGTACACTTATCTGGAGCCGTTCAACGCGCCCTCCTTTGGAATTCTACACCCCCTAGTGGAGCGTGCCGCGTCCCCCACAGATTGGGAACTCAGTCACTACACGAATTGGGCTGAAACTTGGCATAATAATATTACTATGACGTGCAAGACAAGTTTAATCTGACTGCGCACCGATACAATTCAAAATATTGTTACTCGTATCTAAATCTATGCAATATGCCCTTTTAGTTATTCCGTATCCGTGCTCAGAAAACTCACTTAAGCCGCTTTCACTTAACAAGCCGTCAGCCGAGCAGATGAGCAAAGAGAAGTGACCTAAAAGCGGCCTCCGATTGTCTTTTCAGCCGGCACCTGAAATAGACGCACAACACAATCGCCTCCCGTTTTGATGTAAGCAGTTTTAGCGTTTTTAATTTACGAAAAAAAACAGTAAAGATCGATTGCTAAATTTGGGGACAAACAACCTAAAACGTATTAAAAAGATACCCAAGACAAATAAGCAAAGAACCATAATGCTGTTCGTTTGTTTCTTTTTGTTTTCGTCGTTACCTTAGGTTTTTAAAGCCTCTGATTGATTTGATTACTGTGATTTTTTTACAACATGACAAGCCAGTTTCGTCAATTTTTATTTCGAAATGTTCATCCTATCTACAACAGCACTTTTCTATTGTTTCAGCTGATCAAATAAGCGCAATGATGACGATGTGGGGCGAGTCAATAGGGCGCGGCGCGTCGGCGCACTTCTCGCGCGTGGGCCGGCTGCGGCGCGCCCTGGTCGCGCTCGCGGCCGCCGCGTGCACCGCCGCCGCCGTGCTCTACTGGCGGCAGCAGACCAACGAGCTGACGACCCGGCCTATGCACAACATGTACGCGTGAGTCCACACACTGTACCTTTCTCTGCAAGAGTCAATAGGGCGCGGCGCGTCGGCGCACTTCTCCCGCGTGGGCCGAGATTTATCGAGACCAGTTTTTGGAGGGGTCGGTTGGTATGTAAAAAACGCTTGACAGAAAAAAGGATTTTACTAAGTATGTCCTTATTTCGGGGGAGGTTTGAACCCCCAAGTCCCTTCGCTACGCCCATGAAACAGTTTTGGAGAGTGTTTAGCTAGGTCACTCCTGGTAAGGAGCGGAGGTATGAGCGGCTGTTTCTCCCACCTTCCATGCATCTTCTGCATAAGGAACTGTCGGTCGGTGACAACTGTGGGGTCTGGGGTTTTCCTTACTACTGTTCAAACCATGAATTCCCAGCACATGGCAGACATGTTAACAAACATACGATTATTATGTTGTGCGAAGCCATACCAGAAAATAATTATAGTTTATGACCAGGAAATTAAGAGATCAGACTAAACTTTCTAATCTAAGGAATAGATTAATTGGGCCGGAATCCTAAGGGTGCGGGTTCGAGTCCCGTCTGAGCTGCTACGGGTGAGCCGATTTTTTCTAATATTTTCATTATATTAATCATCTTAATATAAAAATAGCATTGTGAATGCAAAAAATCTAAAAAGTTAAAGTTATATGACTGTTTCACCTTAATTGATTGTCTAGCATCTGCAAAGAAGCTGCTTTCGAATGTCGAAGTGATTCTCTTCACATTGGTGAGATGGCGCTGATCTTCAGCGGAAACGTAGAAAGTATTAGAAAAATTTCGTCAAGTCCATTAGAGGCTCGGTAGCATAACTGGTAGTGCATTGGGCCGGAATCCTAAGGGTGCGGGTTCGAGTCCCGTCTGAGCTGCTACGGGTGAGCCGATTTTTTCTAATATTTTCATTATATTAATCATCTAAGGAATAGACTTAATCAATATTTGTTCATGTTAATTCAATAGATAGACGCGCACCAAATCACTTATACAACCACATTAACCAATACCGTGTCTTTTTCAGAGGGACAGAACCTCAGTGGACATGGATCTGCCGAAACGATCGGTGCGAGCGACTACAGGCGTCAGAATCGACTACGTTACAGTCACTGCAGACGTGTAACATGCTGTGTGCCTCGACACAGCTGTGGCCGCAGCCCTCGGGGCCCGTGAGCCTCGCCACCACCGCCGCGCCCGTCAAAGCCGATACCTTCTACCTCAAAGTCATCAAATCACCATCCAACGAAGTCACCGAACATCTCAACGATGCCTTCATACTCATGCGGGAAGACATGCGTTCCTTAGAAAAAAGTGTCAACGGTGAAAGACGGAATGACGTCGGAAGCCCACGCTCAGTTCATGTGCGCGTCACAGTCAACGGCACGGGGGATACCCGCATGCGACTCAACACAGATGAGAGCTACAAGCTGACTCTCAGACCTCTAGGCACCGCGTTAACAGCGGAAATAACCGCTAATTCATTTTGTGGAGCTCGACACGGCTTTGAAACGCTATCACAGCTTGTGTGGCTCGACCCATACGCAAACTCTTTGTTGATCCTCGAAGCTGCCACCGTAGAGGATGCGCCACGATTTAGTTACAGAGGCCTACTTCTAGACACAGCGCGCAATTATTTCCCAGTAGCCGACTTAATGAGAACTATAGACGCGATGGCCGCTTGTAAACTGAACACATTTCACTGGCACGTTAGTGACTCGCAATCGTTTCCGTTAAGGTTGAATAGTGTACCGCAGTTAGCTCAGCACGGGGCTTACGGTCCCAGCGCCATATACACTGCAGATGATGTTAAAGCCGTAGTGCGTCGCGCGAGGCTTCGTGGTATTCGCGTGCTGTTGGAAATCGACGCTCCCTCGCATGTCGGGCGGGCCTGGAGCTGGGGCCCCGCCGCCGGCCTCGGCCACCTCGCGTACTGCGTCGAGGTCGAGCCGTGGGGCGCCTACTGCGGAGAACCCCCTTGCGGTCAACTCAATCCAAAGAACCCCCACGTATACAAACTCCTGGAGCGAATCTATACCGAAATCATCGAACTCACCGGCGTCGACGATTTGTTCCATCTCGGAGGCGACGAGGTCTCCGAGCGTTGTTGGTCGGAGCACTTCAACGAGACCGACCCCATGGATTTATGGCTCGAGTTTACGCGCCGTGCTATGAAAGCTCTCCAGCGGGCAAACAAGGGTAAAACGCCAGAATTGACATTGTTGTGGTCGTCGCGGCTGACGCGGTCCCCGTACCTCGAACAGTTAGATTCAAAACACTTAGGAGTTCAGATTTGGGGTGCGTCCCGTTGGCCTGAGTCGAGAGCGGTTCTCGACGCCGGGTTCCGGTCGGTGATCTCGCACGTAGACGCCTGGTATCTCGACTGTGGGTTCGGTTCGTGGCGAGACAGCAGCGACGGGCACTGCGGGCCGTACCGGTCGTGGCAGCAGATGTACGAGCACCGGCCGTGGACGGAGGAGGGGTCAACAGGGGAAGGGTTGGCGTGGCGGGTGGAGGGAGGGTCCGCGTGTCAGTGGACTGAACAGTTGAGCCCGGGCGGGCTGGATGCACGCGTGTGGCCACGGACGGCGGCACTGGCAGAGCGGTTATGGTCGGACCGGCCGGAGGGCGCAGCGGCGGATGTGTACCTTCGGCTAAACACACAACGGTCTAGGCTGGTAGATCGGGGCGTGCGCGCCGCGCCGTTGTGGCCGCGCTGGTGCTCGCACAACCCGCACGCGTGCCTCTAGCCGCCCGCCCCCGCCGCTGACGTCGGCGCCCCCGCGTCTTCTGAAGCTGACGCTCACGTACGCGCTCCCAGTGAGCTTGGCGCAATTCGAGGCTGAACCACCGATGTATCGGTTTTAGTGGCATCTTAGCCCGTATAGGTGCGATAGTAATCGAAGACGATTGAACCGATTCACTTTGAGTGGAAATCGTGATCGCGAAAGTACTTTTGTTATTTAATAAACCGATGATATTGTTTATCATAAGAGTAGATAGAAATTTGTACAGGCTTTGATAGTTTAACTTAGCTAGATCTGACGGTTGATTCCACGCAGTACGCCCATATATAACATCACAAAATGTATACTATGTATTGAATTTTACGGTAGCTAGACTTAGCTCCTAGTGTTATTTTATCCATTCAAAGTGTACTAACACGAAGTTATAAAATAGTAAAAAATAAGTAATATAATAAAAAACTCTAAGGGAATATTAGGAGTTTAAGTATGAAATTGCATTTTCCATACTAACATTTTCTTAATTTATTTATCAACCATGAAAACTAATATCTAAAAATTTAATTTACAAATGTTTACTAAACACTATGACACTAATGCCACAAGTGTTAAGTGAAAAATAAGTTACAACGATGTAAGTGGTCATTTCTGCTAACGAAAAATGGAGTCACTTACTTTTTTAACGATGGAAAAAAATAAGAAATATTTTTATTGCTAAAAATTGGTCGTTATGATCATAATTCGAAATGATAACAAGCAACTGAAGCATCTATAATATCATAGAAGATATGAGTCTCTGTGTATGAGAAAAAAATCGGTAATTTCATACTTAAACCCTTATTATTGAACAGACATCTAGTTTTAGTAGAATCAAAACGCACTACTTACCGCATTACAAATACATACCTACTACTGGGTACGTATCAGAATGTCTAAAGTTAGAATGTCTAAACTTAAAATGACAAAGTTCTAAATGTCAAAAATTTGCATGTCTAACGATTAAAATGTAAAAAGTTCAAAATGTCAAAAACGAAAATGTCAAACGGTCAGATAGTCCCAAATTAAAATGTCTAAGTTCAAATGATCAAAACTTAAAATGTCTAATAGTCCAAAATTCCAAATACATATAATGACGTCTAGAATTTACTTATTTTCTTTCATTTAGGTATCTTATTAATTAGGTTAAATAACTGCGTGTTAACCTCTGTGCCTCCGCCGCACATCAACATAGCCGCGCCACTCACTGATTCAGTAGCCGGCGAACAAAACCCACCAATTGACTTTGAAATAGATTTTTTTTCTGGCGCTTCGCCGGCCGCTACCGCGGCACGCTCGCTTCGCTCGCTCGGCTCGCGCGCTGGGTTCATGTCAACCTAACATGCTCGTCGCTACACTCCTCGCACCTATTTCGTGACCTGCGGTCTACGGTTCCTAAGTCCCAGTAGACTGGTTTAGACTCGTTTCCGGCAGCTAAATTTGCTATAAAGCATTTTAGGCGAAGCCCAAAGACACCTCCAAAGACTCAATTAACCTCAAAGAAGGCGATTCATTTTAAGATTCAACCCAATTCAAATAAATCATTGTGAACTTAGACTTAATGACCATTGATATTTTAACTTTCAAGTATTTGATACGTTTGATACTTTGAATTTTGCTATTTTGAAGTTAGACATAATGATTTTCGACATTTTAAACCATTTGAATTTTAATTTTTGACATTTTGAACTTTGTCATTTTAACTTTAGACATTCTAACTTTAGACATTCTGATACGTACCCCTACTACTATCGTAATTATGTACACACGACAGCGCATCAGACTGTGTGTGCCAGTGTGATCACTGCATGTTGACCTTGAGACCATCTTTATGTCCTACGTTATAAAAGCTGTTTTTGCAGAACAATTGTTCTAATTGCCTTGCTGTTGTGTGTACGTATCATAAAATTATCACTAAGCAGCCGCCGCGACTAGTTTAATGGTAGGTAGTTGTTTTCTAAGCTGTAAAAAAAACTAGTTCCATCTGCTTATCTGCTACACGGACCTAAAAAAGGTCTTATTTTCAGGTCTGTGATCGGCTATTTGCAGCCATCTAGGTATGCGACAAAATTACTCAGTGAAAATTGTATCTTAAAAGATATTAAGGCAATTGTTACTGTATTTTTTTTTATTTTACTAGACTACATGAGGAAGACGTGCATCATTATATGAGAAAAACCTGGAGAATATAGAAAATTAAAATTGGGTAAAAGTTACATAAGACGGATTTGAGATTGCCATGCATTACACTTCAGACTGCATCATGCATGACCAGGGGCCCTACCGCCTAACTCAAAGCTTTAGCCAGAGCGATAGCAATGCTCTGTCCGTCCTTGTCATATCATAACACGATGACAAAGACGGACAGTACACTGACGTCATAAACCAAAGCCAGAGTCAAAGCGATAGAGTTAGGCGGTCCCGCCGCAGGGAAGTCTTACACCGCGCTTAAACTTTTATATTAGCATACTGGCAGATGACTCAGTCGAGCCAGCGCACGAGGAATGTCATGTATCGGTTGAGACAGAGCTACGCGACAGAAAGAGAAGCGCTTCGGAGGCGCTTATAATAATAGGCACGCAGCGCTGTGCAATTTGAAATTTTACTTCATTACCATGCAGCGAGAGTAGCTTATTATTTGATTGTTCTCTCGCGGATGGGCTTCTGTACGTTTGGTAGGTACTGTTATAAATAGTCTATGGCATGACTGCAAAAATTGTTCGTAAAGTGCCAAGTTTGTATAGAAATCACACGTGGTGTAATGTAAAACACCAACAATGCATAAGCGAGTGAACTAAAATCTGCATGACGGAAGGTCATGCGTGGCAGCATTTTCACTGGATGTGAACGCGAAAACGTGCACAAGCACGTTCCTCTGCGTTGTATTATGTGGAAAAAAACTTTTACGGGTTATTATGAAACACCTTGTATAAGAGACAAACCGCATTACGCACACGTTATGCTCATGCACGTATACGCGTTTACGCGTACGCTCTACGCGTTTCAAGGCTTTACAATGGATGCATGTCTCTTCTGAATCAAAATTTTTACTGCCACTATTTCTATTTGTCACTATTAATGTAAAGATGATTATTGTAGCTAGGCGACAAAATAACTAGGTAGGCACTAGGTAGACTATGTCAAAAACTATTTATTACGACAATGACATTAGAATAATTATGTTGTTATTACTATTGTTCTGTGAATAATATCTGTCACATGCTGAGTATTGCCTTAGAGCCTTTACTCATTTGTCGGCACAGCATCGGTACGACATCAGCATGCTCGATGTATCACGGTACCGAGCGAGAGCATACCGAAAAAGGTTACTGGACGCCTTAGAATAATAACGCCTAGAAACCAATATTGCAAGCACGAAAAAAATTCAAAATTCAATTCAAAAAAATTCAAATTCGTTATTATTAGATGGACGCCTATATTTCAATAGAGCGTTACCCATTTGTCGGTGTGGTACGCGCCACCGCCGTGCTGTGTCGCGCCGCTGCTGCCCCGACAAATAAGTAAAGCTCCATTGAAATAGTTCAGTAAGCTTCCGGTATGCATTCGGTACCGCTTATACGGCAGGCTGATTATCTAATTAAAAACTATTTAGCGACGGGTCTCATTTGACAGATGAATGTGATACATTGCTTCTTCTTTTTGGGATATAAAAAAACATAGCAAAGAAAAGTAGCAATGTAGCACGTTCATCTGTGAACTGAAACCGGTCGGTAGGTGGTTTTCAATTAGATAATCAGCTTGCCGAGCATGCTAATGTCGTGCCGATATGATGCGCCGACAAATGAGTAAAAGGCCTAAGTGTCACATTCTACATATAATTGAAGCATGTATTTATTTTATAATTTATAGTAATTTTTTGGGCCACTAAATAAGTTTCTATTCTTTTTTATATAGTTAGAAAAGGGGACATAGAACATCAATCAAGTTAACCTAATTTCTAACAATAACTAAAAAATGTAGTTATTTTCCACACCTATGGTAAGTACCCCGGAGGTAGTAAGAGGTATCTAATGAACCCACAGAACATAGAAGTATGTTTATTTGTTCTGTGAATGAACTCGTCAAAAACGGTAAAGTGCAAGCTAGATTATTTTTTGTATTAACTTTGTTGGTTAATTGAATTGGACTGTAATTATATAAATAATTGAATATAGGCGGAAAACATTACTGTATAACCTGCTAATCCGGCTGTTATCAGTTAGTGCCTACTTCTCATTATTTTCTTAGCAATATAAAATAGTTGCCACTAATGTCCATACTACTCTTAGCATGAACATTTGAGCATCTACAAATCTAATTCGTATCGAGTATGTAATTTTTTGGAATGGAAATAGATATCGTTGGTTTCTCCGACGCGAAAAGAATGACGCGAAACCGCTATGTAGATGTGATCGTCATATATCGTCGTCGATAGAAGACAATTCATGGCGGACCTACTGCGGTTTAGCTGGTATATTGTTTCGCGGCGGAGGTGTGTTACTGGCGTAATGGAAGATTTAATAGGTAGTAGCTTTGCTTTTTAATAATATGACACTCACAAAAAAGCATTTGTTCCCAACGAGACACACCATCAACTGTCACTGGTTGGGAAACTTTAAAATATCCAACGAGTCACATCTGTAGGCTGATTGTCTAACTTTGTTGCAATCAACTTTGACAGAAATCGCAGTGACATTGCTGCTTTAGTAAGAACCAATGTGACAACTATCTTACTTAAAGCAGCAATGCAACTGCGATTTCTATCGAGAATTGTTAGCAACAGCCTTACGTAATTCGGGGTCTGTTACTCGATGGGAACGTCTTATTAGAAATTTCCCAACCAGTAACACTGTTACAGAGCAAAATAACTTTTGACAGTGTGACTGGTTGGGAAATTTCTGATAAAAAGTTCCCATCGAGTAGCAGCCCATTGATTACGTAAGTCTGTTGCTAACAATTCTCGATTGAAAGCGCAGTTACATTGCTGCTTTAAGTAAGATAGTTATCACATTGGTTCTTGAATAAAGCAGCAATGTGACTGCGATTTCTGTCAGAGTTGATTGCAACAAAGTTAGATAATTACCCCCCAGGTGTGACTGGTTGGGATTTTATTAATAAAAAAATCCCAACCAGTCACATTGTTACAGAGCAAAATAACTTGTAACAGTGTGACTGGTTGGGAAATTTCTGATAAAAAGTTCCCATCGAGTAGCAGCCCGTTGATTACGTAAGTCTGTTGCTAACAATTCCCGATTGAAAGCGCAGTTACATTGCTGCTTTAAGTAAGATAGTTATCACATTGGTTCTTGAATAAAGCAGCAATGTGACTGCGATTTCTGTCAGAGTTGATTGCAACAAAGTTAGATAATTACCCCCCAGGTGTGACTCGTTGGGAACAAATGCAAAAAATAAACAAAGAAATTATTAAACATCACTTGGATTTGAGGTTATGAAGACATAATAATACTTATTAATTTGTTGTAAATCTGTAGAAATCTTGAGCCAAAATGCTACTGTAATGCGCACAAAAGCTCGTGTGATTTGTTTTTTATTTTTATTTATTTTTTATATTTATTTAATTTGTACAAAACTTGTTGTTGCTTTCGATTCACGTACATATTTATGTAGATGTTTAATGAAATTATTTATTTTGTACATTTATTAATTTAGATAATTACTTATTTATTTTTCGCAAATAGTGTATTAGTGAAATCGAGCTATCTTGTTTTAAGTATGACTTAATGTTTTTATAATAATTATCAATTAGTGTGATCAATGAAATGGCACAATTTTGTACATTTGTATGTAATGTTCGGTGCTAAAGTGATTCTCGTGGTGTACTTCTGTGAAATAAAAATAATGATAAGACTTAAGAATTTCATTTACCTACATCATAATCTTTCTTCTGTCTGCTCCACACGTTGGCCCAAACCTTGGCCAATTTATCGTTCGTTGATGCTTTTGGACGAACCTCTTTCAAGCATTTGTTACAAAACCGGCAATGTACCGACGAATTTGCTAATATTGTGGCCAACGTGTAAAGCCGGCATTATATTGTTTTGGCGCGTCTTTCTTGTATGAATACTCTTAAAAGAGCAAATGAGTACTGCCCCTAGCGCCCTAGTAGTATGACCACCAAAACACTGTATAGAACGTGTTATGCAGGCCATACACCATCCATTCGATCGTCCAATTGGCATGATACTGCCGATTGGATCCAATCGAATTGACCGTGTGTGGCCGTGGATCGGCAGGACGATCGAATTGACGGAAAAATCAAAATTCAATTCTTTTGGCTGGATCATGCGGATTCTTTGCCGATTGGACGGTGTGTGGCAGTGGGCGATCGATCGTATGACTTCCTTAACCGACTTCAAAAAAGGAGGTTCTTCATTCGATTGTTAAATACGTGCCGGACTACAGCTGGGCCACAAAAAAAATTTTGGAAATCTGACTTTTTGACTATTCCATGATGAAGTCTATAGTTTGTCGGAGTTTGTCGCCAAAAACCAGAGTTTGTCGGTCTTGCGTTTAGGAGATACGTGCGGCGCAGCTGTAGAGACGTCTCTACAGCTGAGCCACACAGATCTCGAAAACGGAAGGTCGTAGCGAAAATCTGATTACTCGTATGTGTAGCCGGTAGTTTGTCACCAAGAACCAGAGTTTGTCGGTCTTGCGTTTAGGAGATATGTGATGATACGCTGTGGAGACCTTTCTACCTGGATCTTGAGAACGGAAGGTCGTAGCGATTATCTGATTAGTCATATGTATAGTCGGTAGTTCGACCGAGTTTGTCGCCAAACACCAGAGTTTGTCGGTGTTGCGTTTAGGAGATATGTGAGATTTTCGCTACGACCGTCCGTTCTCGAGATCCAGGTAGAAATGTCTCTACAGCATATCCCCACAAATCTTCTAAACGCAAGATTGACAAACTCTGATTTTTGGTGACAAACTCCGACAAACTAATGACTACACACTCGAGTTATCAAATTTTCGCTACGACCTTCCGTTCTCAAGATCCAGATAGAAAGGTCTCCACAGCGTTTCCTCGCATATCTCTTAAACGCAAGACCGACAAACTCTGGGTATTGGTGACAAACTCCGACAAACTACCGGCTACACACACAAGAAATCAGATTTTCGCTACGACCTCCGTTTTCGATATCTGTGTGGCGCAGCTGTAGAGACGTCTCTACAGCTACAGCTACAGCAGCGGAGATCTCTCCTAAACGCAATACCCACAAACTCTGGTTTTTGTGCGACAAACTCCGACAAACTAACGGCTTTACATACGAGTAATCAGATTTTCGCTACGACCTTCCGTTTTCGAGATCTGTGTGGCGCAGCTGTAGAGACGTCTCTACAGCTGCACCACACGTATCTCCTAAACGGAAGACCGACAAACTCTGGTTTTTGGCGACAAACTCCGACAAACACTCCGGCATAGTCAAAAAGTCAGATTTCACGTCACGTTTAGTCTTTTGATCTCATATCGCGTTTCGGTGGTCATGCTAGGGGGCTGAATGACGTAAAACAAATGAAACCAGACTTTATAATAAATATAAATTAATGAATTTATTCATCCAATACTTGTTTGTTACATTTACAAAATACTAAATCACTTTTTCTTGAAAAAGCTCAGCCTTCTGCTACGTGGCGTACCCTGTAAAGAAAAAAATCCTCTTTTAAATAATAGAAAAATCCGTATTGAATGTTTAAACTATGATGAAAAATTAAGGGCGCACTAATAACTGAAAAGGTGTTAATCTTTTGGAATCAATACTATAAATTATAAAATGTGAAGGTATAACTTGTGACTTTTACTATTTCATGCCTGAAACGCTGAATAAAAAAAAAATACAAATATGCAATTATCCCAGCCTGCCTAGCATGACCGATTTATATCGCGTGAGATAGCGTTTTATCACGTTTAACTGTCAAAAAGACAAAGGAATTTGACAGTTGAGTGTTGATAAAATGCTATATCACGCGATATAAATCGGTCATGCTAGGCAGGCTGAAACGGTGCGACGGACGGTGCGTCGGTCCCGGTCGGTGCCAAAAAACCTTTATTCCCATCTGCCCGCTTCAAGCTCCGCCACCGGGGTGGTGGTGGGCACTAATAGGTGGCGTTCACCACCCCGGTGGTCGATAGCACCTATTTATTCCCATCTACCCTCGAAGGTGGCTTAAAATGACACAAACAGAGCGAGTCATTCCGTAAACATAACAGAAGTCGCGTCATAACAAATTACACAAAACTTTAAGAAATATATTAAATCTTACTGCAAAGTAATATAATAACACGGAATGGTGTAGTACGGACACAGTATGTTCATACGCTCACCAATAATGAAATTCCATACAACTTTGTTGGCGTATTTAAGTAGCGCGGAAAGTTTGACTTTGCTCAAAGGTTGTCAAAATAATGACCACATTACAAGCATTTTTGAGTGAAGATACATACCTCAGCAGTGTCATTCTTGTTGGAACGGAACAACGCGCGGAGACGCGAGGGCGTGCTCGTCTTGCGCGATGCATGCGGCTCGGGCTCCGACCGCAGCGACTCACGCAGTTCTGAATCCTGTTGGAGAAGAACAACAGATGGCGTTAAGGGGCCATAATAGGTAAACATGGTTTGCGCGAGCCATATTTTTATATAGAAAACGTAAAGTAGTACCCACACAAAAAACAATCGAAAAGCTTAAGAGATTATCTAGTAGCTACAAGTATTAAATTGCGTATAAACCTCACAGACGATTGTAAAAAAAAAAAAACAGAATATCATCAAAAGCGCTTGTCGCGGGCCATATTTTTTGCATAAATAATAGCGGAAACGTATTAAATTCTACATCAAAATTCACTTTAACGTACAAGAGTCACTCTCTAATAACTTTTTTTCAAAAAAGCTAATTGTGCTAAAGATAATGATGAAAAAACAACGAAAAACATCGAAAAAGTGCAAGTCAGGTTATAGATACGTAAAGAAAAAGACACGAGATAAATGATTTCGCATAACGGAGCCTTAACATCCTATTTATAATAATATGCTTACTCAACTCAGGACTCAGAAATAGCAAAACTTTACAGTAGGTATATTACAACTTCCAAAAATCGTGTTTCAACTAAATTGTTCGTATTTTAAAGAATAAGAAATAAATTTTCTTAATATAAATTTTTCTCCATTCTAAATTTTACTCTACTTTAGCTACTGTAGTTATCTTCTAAATATAAAATTAATTATAAATCGATGTAAAGAACGATATCTATTATATTTGATTAATTTTTAAATACAAATATAAAAAAAACTTATTTCATATTGTTATTTTCTAAATTTCTGGTACTAAGTTGTAATTCCATCTACATATTATGTATATGTCACAGGTCACTTGTCACAGCCAACTAATTTAATCAAACAGCCCAGCTAGACTTTTTAAGAAACGTCGCCTTTCAACTAGCGGCCAGCTCTAGCATGACCACCGAAACACGATTTTATCATGTGATATAGCATTTTATGGACACTCAACTCAACTGTCAAAATCAATTGTCTTTTGACAGTTAAACGTGATATCGATGTTTCATATCATGTTAGAGGGGCTGATTGATGTACTTACAGATTTCAGTCATATAAAAAAATATCTTAAAGACTATAATAAGATCGGTCTTCTGTCGTCTTCTGAATGTGTTATTTGATTTTATTATTTAATTATGGTGTTATTTTGTTTTAATGTTAAGTAACGATTTAATTTCTTTGTGAATATAGTTAATTCTGATTTCTGACAAAACTGATAAGTTCTTGCGCCCATTCTTCTTGTCAGCTAAAAAAGTCTCGTATGGGTGATAGAACAATATAGACAATTCAAAAGCACTTCGCACGTGACTTCGTCCGCGTGGACATTTGGAAAATTCCTAGGGAATATTTGACCGGGATAAATAGTATCCTATGTTGGGATTCAGGCTATAAACTATCTGTGTGTCAAATTTCATCCAAATCTGTTCAGCTGTTTTCACGTGATTGAGTAACAATCATCCAAACCCACAAACTTTCACATTTTAATATTAGTAGGATTCAAAAGCGTTTTTTTTAAGTTTATTAGAATTAAGTATTTTTCATTTCATTTCCTTAAAATAATAACACCTAGAACGATAGTTCTCTACAAAGCGCATTGTCAAAAGTGAGGCAACTAAAACAGCCGAAATGGCCCCGTTTTCAGATTTTTATTCTCTATTATTACCTAATCATACCGAATAAGTACAAAACAGTTTCATTTTTCCTTTATTTATTAGATTAGTTACTATATTATTGGGTTTTAATTACGATTAGGTAACGTATGAAAGATATAAATCTGAATACTTTTATATATATTCTGGCTTGGTATTAGTTGCCTCACTTTGCATACGCGGACACGGTTTCTAGGTGTTATTATTCTAAGTTCATTTCATATCTTCATACATACCGTGGCGGAGACTCTCCCCGCCTGCTTGCTGGGCGTGGGCGGGCCGGGCTTCTTGTACGCAGTGATGCCCACCTCTTTCCTCTGGTTGCGACCTCCCACTGAAGCGGCGCCCGTGCACTGTTGGACGAACATTCACTTATAAGAATGGTGTGATATAACGTTCACGATGAGCGCGCGTGGACGCATTCATTAGCCGCGTACTGACTGGGCGAGCAGCCTCGGTCAGTCAGGATGTGCCTCGCCCGAGGCAAACGCACGCGCTGCCTCGCCCGAGCGTGCCTCGACCAGCCTTTCTATTGTCTAGTTTAAATATCTATCGCAATCGCTTTCAGGATGTAACACATTGAAGCTTCTTCTTCGAAAGCGATTGCGATAGATTTTTTAATTAGACAATTAGGCCCCTGAGCCGAGCGTTAGCGGTTTTTGACGATGCTCAAAGACGCCTCATTAGGTTTGCCGCGCGCACTCAACGGTTGTTTTGCTTCGCCTAGCTTGATCGTTCATACGTCAAGGATAAGTGTCTTAAATTAATACAATTATACGGCGAATATACACTACTTTGGGACGAGCAACGTTCTAATTATACTATAAAGTACTAAGAGAAGGACTATCGTATATGGTTTTCATCCAAAAACGTTTAGGATTTCGTTTCTTTTTTGTATTAGTCGAAGAATTAGTAAAGACAGTAGTGGCGATAGTTTTACGAAGGTACGGTCCCATGACACGCGCGGCCTCTGTGTGACTTCACGTTAATTAAACTGAGTGCTCGATGCTGACTCAGCCTCACCGTGGCTCGGCCTTGCCGCGCGCGGCACCTTCATGCAATAAATCTACAGAGCGTGGCTGCTTCGCGCGGAAAACGTTGCGCGGAAAACGTCCGAGGCTACATCGCGAAGCTGCGCGCCTAATCAGTACGCGGCTATTGTCGTTCAAGTCGCGTAGGGTCAGGCTAGGCGCACTCCGCGCTTTAGGTACGAAGCTACGAGTAGCCGGCGGGTCCGTCTGGACGGACTAATTTCAGAGGGCTGCCGCGTGCCGGCTGGGACGCACGTTAGCAATTCGATTTCTATACTCACTCACGCACCGCATTCGCGTATTGTCGCGTCGTTCGTTAGTACATTTATGATATTTAACCAAAATGAAGGCATATTGCATCGCAATGGGCTGCCTTAATAGTAATAAAAAGGATCCGAACCTCACGTTTATCACACTTCCAAAAGTTTCAAACGACATCGTGCTTATCTACTACCTAGTTAGTATTTAGTATTCGTTTATTCTTAGGTACCTACTTACGTCTTATTTAGGTAGGTACTTACTTATCTACTTTCGAAATAAACTTAATTATTAATGACAATTTGATTTCGTAAGAAAGCAAATTGCCTCAAATCAGTACTTATGTATAGTCTGATGTGGCGTTGGATGTACCTAGCCTAGGTTTTTTGAAACGTATTTAAGTACATATTTTATTTCACAAACACATAACTTGTAATAAAGTATTGTAAGCTATTATTTCATTATTATTTAAAAGAAGAAACCCTAAAGTCGTTAGAAGAGATAAGAGCTACGCGATAGAAAGAGAGGTAACTTCTAGGTGAATATAACTGTAACGGCCCGGCCACGGACAGCGCGGCAGGAGGCGAGGCAGGCGGCGCGGCAAGCGAATTCGGTAACCACTGCGCGGTCGTGACGACGAGCTGAGAGGCCGCCATCGGGATAGCGCGCAGTGATTATTGAATTCGCTTGCCGCGCCGCCTGCCTCGCCTCCTGCCGCGCTGTCCGTGGCTGGGCCGTAACGAAGGGAGCGGTGTGCGACCTGAATTGCACTTTATTATGTCTAGGATAGAGTCGCAATTTATTTAAATGATCTTCTGTACTTGTACTGTTATGTATTCTGTGGAAGATTTGTGTGCAAGATTTAGGCATTATATGCTGGTGTGGTCTCAACTTTATGTACCTGTAAGTGTATTATTAGGACTATAGCTAGTCTATACTAAAGATGTTTTCGTCGATGGCGGGTGCAAACTGTTTCACCACCACCTCTTTCAGGCACCGGTTGTCTAACACGCCTTAAAATTGTATAGGTACCTTGATTTCTTCCTCGTCGATGGCGGGCGCGAACTGCGTCTCCGCAGGGTAAGAGCTCTTGAGATGCGGCGGGCACAAGGAGTGCCTCCACCGCAGCCCCGATATCCGGCCGGACGAGGACCGCTTTGCCGGGCGTCGCCGCCAGCTCTTTCAGGCACCGGTTGTCCAACACTTCGCCTTAAAATTGTATAGGTACCTTGATTTCTTCCTCGTCGATGGCGGGCGCGAACTGCGTCTCAGCAGGGTAAGAGCTCTTGAGATGCGGCGGGCACAAGGAGTTCCTCCACCGCAGCTCCGATATCCGGCCGGGCGAGGACCGCTTGCCGGGCGTCGCCGCCAGCTCTTTCAGGCACCGGTTGTCGAACACTTCGCCTTCTTCGTCGGACATATGAAGGCCGCGACCCTCTGTAGATTATAAATCACAAACATTTCAATTAAAAACCGGCCAAGTGCGAGTCGGACTCGCGCACGAAGGGTTCCGAACATTGATATAATTCAATTATTTATTTTTGAATTGAATATACAACTAAATATTCTGAGAATATTTCAAGCATCTACATGTTGCCTTTATTAATATCAAGCAAAAACGGCAAAAAATCATGTTTGTTGTATAGGAGCCCCCCTTAAATATTAATTTTATTCCATTTTTTGTATTTTTTTTAAATAGCGGCAACAGAAATGCATAATCTGTGAAAATTTCAACTGTCTAGCTATTACGGTTCATGAGATACAGCCCTGATGACAGAAGGGGAGATTAAATAAAAAGATGTGTTCAATACGGATCTCTATAATGAACTAACTTACTTAACAAAATACACTAACTTACACCTAGCGTTTGTTTATATTATAATCTATTTATAGAATTAGGGTTCTCAAAAACTATAAAATCGATGGTGACAGACAGACACCGACGGGCAGTGGTGTCTTAGTAATATGGTCCCATTTTTGCCCTTTGGGTAAGGAACCCTAAAAAAGACATTTAGGTACATTGCTGAAATTGGAAACATTAACGGAATAGTGTGTATAATCGATCCTGATCATAATTTTGTTTGAATTGTGTCAGAAAACCTTAATTTCTCAAAATATATTAAATATTAGATATATTCACCGTTATTTTGTAGTCATTTTAATTAACTTACTTCCTTAAATTACGTTTTTCGACCCGTTTCTTTGGCAAAAATGTTTAGTTTCATTGGTAGTGGTATAACACTCCCTTAAGAGGGGGCTCCCAGAATTTCTCAATATTTGAACTCAAATAGTGACGTCTCTACAATCTCAATGAATGTCAAATTCAGATATATGCTTCTATGGACCTTCATTAAGTGGATGACGGCAGGATTTCAGAAATTATTGAGTTTGGCTCGATACTTTTATTTTCTGAAAACATGTCCTTTTTAGGAGAATTTTTGAAATATCTCTTTTATTATACATCGTTTTTGAGCAAAATTAATGTAAATCATTAGCAAATTACATATTCCAGTGACTGACGGCACCAAAATCGTATATAATAATTATTACTTTTGTTATTACCAAAAAAAGATTATAATACCAGCGCGCTACGGGAGCTGCCTTCGTTAGTACCGCCAGGCTAGGCGCACTCCGCGCTTTAGGTACGAAGCTACAAGTAGCCGGCGGGTCCGTCCGGACGGACTAATTTCAGAGGGCCGCCGCGTGCCGGCTGGGACGCACGTTAGCAATTCGATTTCGATACTCACTCACGCACCGCATTCGCGTATTGTCGCGTCGTTCGTTCGTACATTTATGATATTTAACCCAAATGAAGGCATATTGCATCGCACTTTCGAAATAAACTTAATTATTAATGACAATTTGATTTCGTAAGAAAGCAAATTGCCTCAAATCAGTATGTATAGTGTGATGTGGCGTTGACTGTATTTAAGTACACATTTTATTTCACAAACACATAACTTGTAATAAAGTATTGGAAGCTATTATTTCATTATTATTTAAAAGAAGAAACCCTAATGTCGTTAGAAGAGATAAGAGCTACGCGATAGAAAGAGAGGTAACTTGTAGGTGAATATAACTGTAGCGAAGGGAGCGGTGTGCGACCTGAATTGCACTTTATTGTGTCTATAATAGAGTCGCTATTTATTTAAATGACTTTGAGGAGTGGATCTTCTGTACTTGTACTATTATGTATTCTGTGGTACCGCGCAGTGCGCTGTCGAGGAAGGACGTGTGCCGCTCGCGCATCGAATTTTGGCACAGTTTTACAATCCATACAGTTGTTAAACGAATGTACTTGCGCAGAGCAACGCAGGGGATCTCGCGAAGGGTAGGTAGGTAGGGGTCAAATTTTTATGATTAAGATTGTTTATCCAAATGCAAATACATTACATAATTAAAAACGATAGAAAACTGAAAAAAACCCAAAAATAAAGTGACACGTAACATCTGGCAGTGCAACACAAGTACATGTAATTAGGCACATAGGTACTTGTAAATAAATTATGTATTATATAATCATCAAATTTATCCCGCGGCGTCGGCCGTCATGTCATCAAAGGCGTTTAACAACTGTATGGATTGTAAAACTTGGAATGGGTAACAAACAGCAAAGCGCGCGTGTCCATCGTTCTGGCAGCGCCATGGTCTCCGATTTTTGCTTTTATGTATTTTGTTCATTGGTTATAACAAAAATATGTTAACGATCTTTAATTATTCTAAACAATAGATCTTTTGGCCATAGTTATCTCGAGAATAATTGGAATAGGTTTAGTTATTATGATATGTAACTATAAAATTACCTACGTGTAGATTCTTTCCATAATTGTTTATACTTGGAACCTGAACACACTGTATATATTGTATTACTTATATGCACATAAGTAGGTAATTGCGTAATAATTATTGTGTTTAAACACTTGTGTTTATGGTTGTTAAATAAATTATGAAAATGTTAGTATGAAAAATGCAACTTCTTTAATATCCTCCATATAAAACGGCAACCGTAATATTTTTTTTACTTTTTCTCCATCTACTATATTTTTACAAGTAATAATCTTAACAATACTATATTCTATGCAAAAAAAGTTGGCAACCTTAGGATAGACAGACTTTAGGAGGTATATGTAGCTAAGTATGTAGTAAGTACTTGTCATTTTCAACACTAATCTGAACTAGGTTTATTGATGTAGGTACTAGTAAGTGCGTGAATTGGCGAATAACTCATCTAAGACGTTGTGGGATTTCCCATATCTCGAAAACGGTTTGTCGCAAAAGTTTGAAAAAATACCAGTTATAGGCCGTAATTTGTTTAAATTTGTTCAAATATACTTATTTCGATTCATCAACAAATATTGATATAATTAATTGTTTTTTAAAACTGGAAAAACCTAAAGCAGTACATTTGAAAACAAATAAAAAACAAATATACCTATGATATACCTTTTTAAGGTGTACAAATTTGGATTAACAAACTTTGAAAACAGAAATGTGGAAATCTCGTGTTGGACGCCGTGAAGTGACGTGTGATACTTAAATATTTCTTAGCAAAACATAATGAATGCGAAAATTTCAAATTATAAATATTGATTATTATTTTAATAATTTTACTTAATGTACTTAATTTTAAAAAAGTACTCGTTAAACGCATTCATCCATAATACTATGAGATAGGTTGAACCATGATTCTTTTTAGTACTGATCTAAAAATCTGGTAGCAATTAGGTATTGCTAAAAACGAATTTAGTCGAAAATAGCTAAAGTAATAATTTCACACTAGATAATGTAACTTATACTTAAAACATTTCAGATTTTGGCTACATTAATATTTTTCTGCTTGACTGTACTATATATATCGGTTATTAGGCTGCTAATTTGAGTTCTGTTGAGATTCTACTCAAATTAGCAGCCTAATAACCGATATATAGAACACCCGCAAGTATGGCGCGATCGCTTTTTCGTAGCCTCCGTAATTTATAGGAGAGTTTCTGGCACTTTATTGTCTTTGAAAAACTTTTAATCCATCTGAGATTTAAAGCTGAAACTTTCAGGGATGTTTTTTTAACAAAATGAACAAATTTGTTCACTATAGTTTATTGTTTTCCATTCAGAAGGAGCTGCGTATTCGATCGCCAAAGTGGAAAATTTGACAAGAAGCTTGAAATTTGAATGAAAATCTCTTTATATCTTCATATCGCGTAAAGTTTGTTAATCCAGATTTGTACACCTTAAAAAGGTATATCATAGGTATATTTAATTGCTTTTGTTTGTTTTTAAATGCACTAGTTTAGGAGTAAATAGTTTTTTTCCAGTTTTATAAAAAACAATTAATTATATCGACATTTGTCGATGAATCAAAATACTAATATTTGAACAAATTTGAACAAATTAAGGCCTATAACTGGTATTTTTTTCAAACTTCTGCAACAAACAGTTTTCGAGATATGGGAAATCCCAAAACATTACCCCAGCAATATCTTGAAAATATCTCAAAAACTATAAGTTGAACAAATTTTGCTATTGGTATTCATTTACAACTCATCAACTTGTACTTGTATGTACTTGATTCCAAACTAAACGCCTTTTTTTAAAAAAATCACAGATCTCGTGCCTTTCACGACCTTCTGGTACATTGAAAATGAATTTAATTAATTACCTAAACCAAAATTTATTCGTAAACATTTTTTATTATTATTAAATATACCTATGTATATACCTATACTATAACTAAAACATCTTAGAATTTCTACAAAAAAATACCTAATAAAAAATTCAAATCAAAATCAAATGCAGTCTCGCGCTGACTTCATCATCATTTGAATAATAATATGTGCGATAACAATGTTTATCTAGGCATCATCTTCACATTCTCATTTAGAGACCGTTGTAAAAATTAATTTGGAATCGTAGCGTACTAAGAAAAACATGAGACATGCCCTATCGAGTAATTTTAAATCTCGAAATTGAAATAATAGCAACCCACGAATATACAGCAACATCTTTAACATTAACATAGGTACCTATTTATTTCCTGTTTACACGTTTTGAGTGTAATTTATCTTAAAAATTCTAACCAATTAGTGCAAATGCTTTTCTGTATCTACTCCTAAGTATGGAGGCTCAAACTACAAACTCTCCTCTATTCAACATTCGCTCAAGATTCGTTTATTCGTTTGCCTATACAAAAAAGTGCCATGTATTATAACCATTAAAAAGTCATAAATAAATAATTATTAAAAAATCACATTAACAAAACTTAATACAAACATAAACTCATTTAATCTAATTTTACTTGATTTAAGAATTTTACAGAAGTATCAATAAATTAAAAATATATTTTTGTTTTGCTTTTAAAAACACTTTCATTAGGTACCTACCCGATTTATTTATAATAAGAAAATAACATTTTATTACATTTACAACTCAAAATATAACTATAAACAAACATTTGTCTTTCAGACCATTAGCGTTGATACGACTGGTACGTACGTACACTACTGCGCTCAGCGCTCACTCACACGCTCCGCGCAAACTTTAATTCATAAAGGTTAAGCTACAGAATTATCCTTTTGTGTTATTTACCTCAAATATTTTTTTAAAAGTAGACCAATGTCATAACTCGAGGTGTTTTTAAATCGACCCGATTTCGCGTTTTGTTTACGAGATATGATTTTTTTCTCGCCGAAACTGGGCGAAAATCGACCACATTTTTCACATTTTTGTGATTTAAAAAAAAAGATTATGAGATTTTTGAAAAAATTTAGCTTTATAATCTACGAAAATCGGGCCTATACAGATGCCTCAAAAAAAATATTTTCAATGTTAAAACATTTTGCCGGGGAAACGGTACCTTAGCAAAATCTGTTTTTCTCGAATAACTTCGAAAATACAACTTGAAAAATTTTGCTATACTTGAACAAATTGCATCTAACTATGAACTATTATCTGTAATACTCTCATTTCTCTAAGACGCAACATTTTGGTGGGGTTACGCATACAATGGGGAATAGTAAAAAGCATTTTCTTCAATTTCTTTCTTTCTTCTTTATAACCTACATAGCTTACCACAAAAATATAAATACTTATCTATAATTATTAGCTTTATAATTCTAATGAGTGTTTTTAGAACAGATCAAGCCTTGTTTGCTTGGCGAAATCTTAAAGAAACAAAACAATCATATAAAATATATATTTTTTAAATCGATTGAAAATTTTTGCACGTTAAAATCAGAAACCGGGGCGCTGCCAGAACGATGGACACAAAGCGCTCGCGCTGATAACCGCGCGATAGCGTGCGGGAGCGAGACGGTTGCGAGTAAAATAAGCGGGCGAAGGGCAGCGAACGCACGTAAAATTTTTACAAGCGCCCTCTTAAGTTAATAGGGTATTTGACAACATAGAAAATATACTACAAATTGTGGTCATCCTAACAGATATTGGCGTAAAAAAACATATTCAACTATTATATAGACTAAATGAAGTCTATTTATTGATTAATTTCACCTAGCAAAATGCAATAATTTTTGATTTTTTTTCTGTGGCGAAAACGCTCTAAGTTGAGTGATGACATCACTTGCCTGTAAATAAATATGGCTTCAGGTGTTTGACACGACCATAGACTAAGGATCCGCGATTGATGGCTGTCAAATGGAAGGGTATTACAATGTTTACAGGCTAGTGACGTCATCAAGTCACCGTGTCCAGCGCATTAGCGTTTTTGGTGCGGTTTTAAAATTTTAAACTTTAACACTGTTTTTTTAAATGAAATACATTGATTTTTCCTGAAATATCAATGTGGTGCGCTTTTTACGTAATAAGGAATAATTTAAAATGGTTTTCCAAAATAAGTCAAATAGCCTATTAAAACGACTACCAAATATTCGCGGTGTATAGTGCGTCACGTAAAAGAGCACTGAACAATAAGCAAATAATTGATGTTTCTATACTGTTTTCTAAAGACATAAGATTCATTTTCTCTCACCTTTGAGGCACTTATCAACGCTCTTTTTGAATGACGCCTATTTTATGTACTTTAAGAATCACATACAAAACAATCTAAAAAAACTCGTTTTCTACGTTAACTATAGACAGCAGATAGACCCTCATAAAAGAGGTCACTAGCATAAGGTTGGTAATTTTACCTCGTTTGTTGGTGTTGTTGTGTACTGGCAAGGACCGCAAAGAGTGCGCGTCGGACGCACGCAGAGACTCGTCCCTCGGCGGCGGGACCAATCCAGACTGAAAGTGTAAAAATTCTTTAGCCATTATCCATCATATAATAAGCAAACTTATTGGCGGCTGTGAAGTTAGCCTCTATGCGCGTAGCCGTGGCCACTCGCCTCCCCCATACACTTAATCAAAGTTGCGCATCGTCTCGCGCGATGTTCCGAGCTGCAAATAAGTTTGAAACGCACTATACATGCTATAAGATGGAAATAGTTAAACAAAATATTACATTCTAAGAGCGCGTTCACAAATAGGCGTTTTAACCGCGGCGTAAGCGCGACATACGCGCGTCTTGTCATATGTATGGATACGATAGGTGCACGGCTTACGCCGCGACTAAAACACCTATATCTATACGTGAAAGCTCTGTTGACTGGGAGAGAATGCTTTTAGCATTAAGTCCGCCTTTTGTACATTAATTTATTGTAGTACAATAAAGAGATTAAATAAATAAATAATAAATAAAAAGCTCTCTAAAATTCAGCAACAACAAGGTCGATATACATACGGAATGTATGTGTTGCAATGACATGAGCGATCCGGATCGCTGTTTCTTCCTCTCCCACTCTAACTCGTCCTTCTTCGACAGGAACTTCTCCCCGACGCGCCACAGCTCCGTAGTGAGTGCGCGGATATGCTCCTCGTACGCCTTACTAGACTCCGCCAACTTGTCCCGAGTCTTGCACAACTCTCGCTCCATTGCACTAATCTCATCCCTCTGCTTCTCTTTGTACACCGTTATCTGCTCTTGATACAATTGTTTCTGAAAAATCATACAAATATTAGAATTATAGTAAAACCCACATTATGCAAGCTTGCAAACATGCACCAAAAGCATGCATAAACACAATCAATTACCTTGATCTGCCGATTACTCGGCTTCGAAAGCATACAGTATGAAATACTACACTACCAAACTCTATGTTTTAATGAACACTAAAAACGAAAACTAAGAAATAAAACAAAAGTATCCATTAAAACATACTTTATTGAATAAATAAATGACTTTACAAGTCGCGAACAAAAATAAATAAAAAAGCCACACCGATCAGTAGTCCATTTGCAGATAAAACCACCACACGACCTGATAGAGCAATATCAATAACAGTATGGGTAGTATACTGACCATTTTAGCCTTCATTCTGTTGAGCTTGTCCTCATATTCGGCGCGGACCTCCATCACGGTGACGGACTGCGCGTCTCTCGCGCCTTCTCCCTTCTGCGCGCGAACTACTTCCTCAAGAAGCTTTTGGAAGGAGTTCTCCAACTCTTCCAACTGTACCTCCAAACTAGCATTCTGGAACGACGCAGACGCTAACGACGCTCGATCGTCATCGGTACTAAACGCCTGCTTTATTTTTTCCGGTGAAATGGTCCTGCTTATGCATCTCTCTACCCATCGCTCCAAGTTCATGACACATTCGGAAAGATCCTGCATCACCGCAGCGTATCCTCTTTCGAGCTTGCACATTGTAGCGTCATTTATATGTCCATCTAGGCTGAGAATTTCCCGCCGAACCGTCCTCTGCACAGACACTACCCTACTCAACTTCTGTGTGTACAATTCCTTCACGCTGCCGAAAGTTTTGAAACCCACAGACAGCTCCGTCAAAAACTTCTTCAGATTAATAATTTCCGACTCATTTATCCTGTTCACTTCAGTTAGCCTGTCTCTTTCTTTCTGTAGCGCGATCTGCTTTTCGGAACACCGTCGCAGATGCTTGTCAGTCGTTTCCAAAAAGTTCTCTAGGTCTTCCATCGTGATTGTCCCCGCGTTCAAGCTTCTGCGCAATTCGTTGTCCCCGTTTGCAGAGTTGCCAAAATTGGTCAACTCTTTCAAAACTGCGTTAGATTTAATTTCAGATATCCTCTTCAAAATGATCGCCTGGTATTTCGCGGACACCTTAATGATTTGGCTAGCTCTGTTTTCGGTGATGGTCATTTTGTTAACCTGCTTCTTTAACTCTGCTATTTCTTCGTTCTTTTGATGAACAATTTTCTTAAGTTGACTGGAGAGTTGCTGACAGTTTTCTTTGGTGACTTCCAACTCTTTAGACACATCCAACAGTTTGTTCTCGGAGTCGGCGACTAAAGTCTTTAAGTACGTGATATCACTTTGGAGGGTTGTGATTGTCCTGTTTTTGTCATGAATTATCCTTTCTAAGTCTGAAATGGTCTTAATACTCTCCAAGGATGAATGTGCAAGGTCTGAGGTTGTGTTATCTACCTGATGGTGGTAATCACGGTATTCCTTCTCCAGTGGACCCGAATATTTGTGGCTTCCAGTCCTTTCAGAACTAGCAACAGCATCTGAAACAAATTATTTAAATCATGATTAATTCATATTGTTTAATTGTTCTCTTCTAGCCGTGAGACAATTGGCATTAGATATGGGATTTCTTTGGCATTTGAATACTTACAAATATCCCTTTGACCTATAGCTTTAACCCACTCCTCGTTCCTACAAGCCCTTTCCACGTCTTCTGAATGAGCATTATCCATTTTCTTTTGCAATTCGACCATTGCTTCCCTTGCATTCACCTCTGTTTGCAACTTTTCTCTAGTAGCCTTAACTTCCGCCAATTCCTGTTTAACAGAACTTATTATTTCATCTTTTTCTTGTATAACCTTTTCGTAGTCATCAGTTTTGGATTTCAATGTCTTAATTTCTTCTTCTAATAGAGTCAATTCTTTCTGTCGTTCTTCCAGTTGCTTCTCAGCTTTGATCTGATACTCTTGTAAAATAGAACATTTATTGTTAAGATTTAACTTTTCGGAATCATTTGAAACTTTTTCACGTTTGATAGCTTCTTCCAAGTTCGATATGACTGAAAAGGAAACAATAACAACTAAATAAAATGTTATTTCTACAGATGCTAATTTAATAATACTTGAACTACAATTACATTGCTTTTGTGAAGTACTAGTTTTACCTTTTTTATAATCTTCTACTAATTTAATTAACTTTATTTTATCTTCCCTTAATTTAGAAATATCTTCGTTTAATGTTCCATCTTCTTTAGCAATTTGAGCTTTCATTTCTTCAAAAGTTTCCTTATATTCATTTTTCTCTTCTTCCAGACGATTATAAGCTTTTGTGAGTACTTCAACCTGATTATTCAGAGCTCTTACTTTTTCCTCAATTTGAATTGGTAACTTGTGTTTCTCTTCTACTGTGCTTTCCAAATGCCTGTTTATTATAACTTGTTCATTGTATTGCTTAGAAATACTTTCAACCTTTTTATTAAATTCAGTTTCTTGAGAATCTATCAATATTTTTAATTCATTATTATTGACCTCCATTGACGCCAGATCTAAAAAAATAGATAGAAGTAAGAAAGAATACATAGTGAACAATTGTTGTACTGGATACAATTTAATGTCGAAAAGATTTACTTGCCATTTTTGCATTGCAGCAAAACTTCTTCTAGTCTCTTATTTTCATATTGTAATGTCTCTATTTGTGTAGATTTTAATGTGATATCATTCTTCAATGTATTTATTTCTTCTACTAAGCTTTCTTTCTCAATAATTAAGATTTTTTGATGGTTTTCTTTCTCGTTCATTAATTCATATAGTTTCCTAATTTTAGTTTCAAGAACAATTTCTTTCTCTTGTAACGTTTGCTGTGCATTTTTCTTTTCAGTGTTAATGGTTTCTTTCAATGTTTTGATTTCTTCTTTTAATGCATCAGTAAATTTTTGATGTTCTAAAGTAACTTGGTTTAAATTAGCTTTGTGTTCTTCGACGAGACTCTCAGATACACTGATCATTTCTTCCAAATTCTTTTTTTCTAGATTAAAATCTGCTACATACTTTTCTTGTGCTTGTGTCAGAGTTTGTACTTCATTTTCCAGCGAAGAAATAACTACAATAAAAATTATAAAACATTAAAGACTACAATAACTTGTTTTTATATATAAAGTCCTTCTTAAATAGTGCACATAATTTTAAGGGGTCAATGTACTCATGCAAACAAACAACTTTTACTATGGGACCAACATTGAAATCGCGAAAAAAAATCAGCTGTTCCATACATTTTGATCTATTCGATTTAAAATTTTCTATGGAACAGCTTTTTTTTCGCGATTTCAATGTTGGTCCCATAATAAAAGTTGTTCGTATGCATGAGTACATTGACCCTTTAAAATTATGTGCACTATTTATGAAGGACCTTATATGTATTTTGTCTTAAAATAAAAAGATTACTTAGATTATTATCTCACGTACCCATTTTTTTATTTTCAACAATATTTGCCAATTTTGTGTTCTCATGTTTTAATTTTTCAATTTCTTTATTATATCTTACAGTTTTATTTTCAATTTCCAATTTGACTTCATCACTCTTCGCTTCATACTCACTTAACTTTTGTTCAAGTTGTACTTTGTCTTTTAATACTGCTTCTAATTCATCTGATAGCTTTGAAAGTCTAGTTTCTATGTTAGCATTTAATAAGTCTTTCTCTACACAATCCAGTACCAGTTTTCTATTTATTTCATGTCGTTCATCAAGTTCTTTAGAAATCCTGTCGACCTTATTTAAAAGTTCAGTTTCTTGATCATCTTTCTTGATTTTCATTTCATTGTTATGTTTTTCTATCAGGGCAATATCTGAAAGGAATTAAAATTGAAACAATATAATGTCTTACTATGATTATACTTAAGTAATCTACAATAGTGTTAAATTTTCATTATTTACCTTCTTTGCATTGCTGAAGAGCAGCACTGAGCTCTTGCTTTTGCGATTCCAAGATTTCAATTTGAGATGATTTAGAGTTAATTTCTGTTTTTAATGTTTCGATTTCAGCAACTAAATTATTCCTTTCTGCTTGGAAATCTTTTTGGACATTTTCACTAACTACTTTAGCTTCCGTCATTTCTTTAGTCATAGCAGTAATTTTGGTATCTTTCTCCTGAATTACTTTCTCAAAAATTTCTTTTTCAGCATTAATCTTTTCTTTTAAAGTCATATTTTCTTTTCTAAGAGCAGCACTGAGCTCTTGCTTTTGCGATTCCAAGATTTCAATTTGAGATGATTTAGAGTTAATTTCTGTTTTTAATGTTTCGATTTCAGCAACTAAATTATTCCTTTCTGCTTGGAAATCTTTTTGGACATTTTCACTAACTACTTTAGCTTCCGTCATTTCTTTAGTCATAGCAGTAATTTTGGTATCTTTCTCCTGAATTACTTTCTCAAAAATTTCTTTTTCAGCATTAATCTTTTCTTTTAAAGTCATATTTTCTTTTCTAAGAGCAGCACTGAGCTCTTGCTTTTGCGATTCCAAGATTTCAATTTGAGATGATTTTGATTCAATTTCCGATTTCAATATTTCGATTTCAACAACAAAATTATTTCTCTCTGCTTGGAATTTTTTTTGTAGGTTTTTACTTTCTATTTTAGCATCTGTCATTTCTTTAGTCATAACAGTAATTTCGGTGTTCTTCTCCTGAAGTACTTTCTCATAAATTTCTTTTTCTGCGTTAACCCTTTCTTTCAAAGTCATATTTTCTTGCTTTTGTGTTTCCAAGACTTCAATTTGAGATGATTTTGAGTCTATTTCCGATTTCAATGTTTCGATTTCAGCAACTAAATTGTTTCTCTCTGTTAGGAAATATTTTTGAATGTTTTCACTTTTTATTTTAGCTTCAGTCGTTTCTTTAGTCATAGCAGTGATTTTGGCGTCCATCTCTTGGATCACTTTTTCAGAAAATTCTTTTTCAGCATTAATCCTTTCTTTCAAAGTCATATTTTCTTTTTTAAGTGCCGCACACACGTCTGCATGTTCCGCTAAAATATGGTTTAGATTTTCTTTTTGCTTTTCAATAACAGATTTGGAAACTGTTACTTTATGAATGAGCACTTGTTTTTCAGATTCAAATTCACTGACTATTTTCTCATAATGTTGTTTTTCTGATTTGACTTCATCTTCTAGAGATGTTATTACTGAAAAAAATTATAATATAGCACAGCTTGTAATAACTTAATTTTATCATTTAATTACAAAGTTACTCACCAACTTGGTTATTATCAATTGATTTAAGTAATTTGAAGTTTTCTGCGTTAAGTTTGGCGATTTCATTATTTAATTCTACTATGTTAGTAGACATTTCGGTTATTAACTCCTTTATTTTAGTTTTATCGTTATCACTTTCAAGTTTTAATTGTTTATTATCGTTTGTTAAAGTTTCTAATTGATTAGTTAGTTTTAAAAGGTTTTCTTCAACCTCTATATTTTTCCTTGTTTTATCTTCAAGTTCACTTTCCAATTTTTGAATAATTATTAATTGCTCATGTATTTTTTTAGAAATATTTTCAGCTTTGTTAGTTAATTCTGTTTCTTGCAAATCTTTTTCAATTTTAAGTTCTTTTTTACTTTCTTCAGCCAATTCTTTATCTACAAAATATGCAAGGATTTATTAAAATATATTTAACTTTATACATATGCTTTGAAGAAACAACACGAGTTACCATTTTGGCAAATCTGTAAAAGTCCTTCTAGTTCATTATTTTCCATTCGGAGGTCCTCTAGTTGTTTTTGCTTGAGGTCAATGTCTTGCTTAAAATTTATGATTTCACTTTCCAAATTCTTGTTATGTTCTTTCATTTGTGCTATAACTACAGACCAGAAAAATTGAATATATTAGAAATCTGGATCATCATAAGTGCCATACTAGAAAAAAAGGAATAAGAATAAACTAACCTTGTCTGGATCTCTGTGAATCATGTTCCAAGTCCTTACACCGCGACTCGAGATTTGACAGTTTGCAGGTCAAAGACTTCATGTTTTCTTTGAAAATTTTAATTTCGCTTACCAATTCATTTTTCTCTATTTTTATTAGTGAAAATTCTAAAATATGCCAAAAAAAATATTACTTATATTATATGGATTTGTTACAGGCAATGTGTATAATCCGGTACTGTATACAATGCCAGAAACGTTCAGGTAATGTATGAAATATTATTCATTTTAAACTTTACCTAGGCATTGTATACAATACCACCTCGAGCCCCCTAAGCACGCCCTTCCCGAGGGTAGTATGAAATAAACGATAATATTCATTCAACCACTATTAGCATTTGTTCCCAACAGGTTAGGGAACGTACCCATACTACGTGACCCATATTTTACCATTTTTGACCCCCCTCTCCCCCCCTCGGTGACCACCCGTAGTATATCTCCCCCTGGTTTTCACGTAGTATTTCATAGATAATGGTTTTACATCATTTTCAACAGAAATCTAAAAAAAATTTGCTTATTTTTGTCTTTTCATTAGTAAGGCGCTTGCCACGTAATGCCAAGAGTTTGTATTATAATTTTACATACAATTACAAGTGAAAAAATGTATCAAGAAGAAAAGAAATTTCACTGCGTGCCAATTTGAATACAAGTTGAAAAAAAGAACCTGATTTCCATTGACAATATTGACTACGTGACAAAACATAGGCCCCCCTCCCCCCCCCCCCCTCCGCTGTGACCAAGCATGGTATTTTAAAGACCCTCCTCCCCCCCTTAACGGGTCACGTAGTATGGGTACGTTCCCTTATCAGTGTAACTGGTTGGAAAAATTCTAATAAAAAGTTCCCATCGAGTAACAGGTGTGACTCGTTGGGTTTTTTTAATAAAAACTTCCCAACCAGTTAAAGCGTGACAGTTGATTGTGTGACTTGTTGGGAATTGGGAACAAATGACTATGAGCGTGCAGCGGTATGTTCTGTCCTTAGAAAATGGGCAATATCTTTTATTTGTATAAAAACTTTTTACGAAATATGTATTTACCTTCGCTACATTTTCGCAAAACACCTGTTAATTCCTTGTTTTGTGACTCTAACGTCTGTTTATCAGATTCCGTAATAACAAGTTGCTCTTTCAATTTGTTTAATTCACTGGTGAAGTATTGTTTCTGATTATCCAACTCTTTTTCCAGTTTCTCTTTAGAATTCTTTTCTTCAGACAATTCTTTAATAACACCTCCAAATATTTCTTCATTTTCTTGTATCTTGACCTCTGTCGCCGCTTTTTCGGTCGCGAATCGATGTTGTATATCTTTAAGTTCCGCTTTAAGGGTTTCTATTTCTTGGACACGGTTTGAAATCACCTCATTTAAGCTAGTTTTTTGATCTTCCATTACTGATTCAGTTAATGTTACCATATTTTTAAGAACGAATATCTCCGACTCAAATTCACTAATCATCTTTTCACGATTATCTTTTTGACATTTAACTTCCTCTTCCAAAGCTTTTATAACTGTAAAACAATTGGGTTTTTTTAAACCACTAACATCGGATTTTTTTTAATAAGTTAAGAAATGAAGAGTTACCAATTACACTTACCACAATGATTGCCGTTAATTATTTCTTGAAGTCTCTCCTTCTCTTTTTTTAAAGAATCCAATTCCACTGTTTTATCTTTCAAACAGCTTGTCAGCTTGGTCACCATTACATTAAGATTTTCGATCTGACATTCGTAGGAATTCTTTAATTTTTCTGTCAAATTCTCACTGTCTGTGAGTTTCTCCTTCAATGAATGTACTTTTACATCAAGCTGTTGCTTAACATCGTTAAGTTCGTCGACGAGCAACTTATTCTCTTGCTGTAGAGTGTGAATGTCCCTAGCCCTGCTCTCTAACACTGCGGTATATGAATCTTTTTGCCGAGAAATTTCTGAAAATAGAAAAAAATACATTATTTATACTGTTACACCTATAGCTCTTCCATGAGTTGATGAAAACTGTTTTCACTACCGTAAACTATCGGATATACTGCTCAGACAATGCGAGTGAAAGAAATGGAGAAAACGATAGTTTACGGTCTACCGTAAACACGCTACGCTACGCTAGTAAACAGTAGGGGCACTGTTACAAAAATACGATCATTTTCGTTCCATAATAAGCCTAAAGTAACATAACTTAACATAAACTTACCGTCACGAGTTTCTTCAATAGTTTTCGTTAAACTTGTTATCTTTATTTCATATTCGTCAATACGTTTCTTATGGTTGTCTCTTTCTTCACTTAAAACATTTTTGTAATTTTCAATTTCTTTGCACTGCTCATCAAGTTTATCATCCCGAATGGTTATTTCTTTGTTTAATGAATCATTAGTTTCTCCCATATTATTGCATATCGCTGTAAGCTGTGATATTGAATCTTTCAACAAGTGCATCTCTCGATTTAACTCTTCCGTGTAAGTATAATTGTTATTGAGTTTGTCCATCAGGCTCTCTATCTCTTCATTCTTCTGTTGTATCATATTTTCTGCTTCCATTTTTTTACTGTTCACAAGTTGTAGTTCATTGTGGTATCTATCTACAACTTCGTCTCTAGCTTGTTTCTCTTTCCTTAACTCCAAGTGAAGACTCTCAATCTGTTCACTCTGTACGCAAACATTATTTTGTAATTCAACCAATTCATTGTTTCGGTTGAGAACTTTCTCATTCAACTTCATTATATGGTTATCAAAATCTTCTTTCATTTTTAATTTGGATTCTTTTTCAGCTGCCATATCTGACTTGAGATTTTTGATAATGCCTTCTAACTTGGTTGTTTCATCATTGAGACTACAGAGCAAAGACAGTTTCTCTTCCTGTAGGGTCTGTATCTCCTGCATTTTAGATTCAATCACAAACCTATACTGATTACTATTATCTTTCAGTTTCTGTTCCAACTCATTAATTTCGTTGTTAAGCCTACTGTTTGTGTCACTATATTGTAAAACTAACTTATTCTTAGCTTCGATCTCTTCATTAATACGATGTTTCAAGTTGAAAATATCATTATCTTTTTCAGATACGATTTTGTTCAAAGTTAGTATTTCTGTTTCACTCTTCTGAGTCAAATCATTTAGCTGCTCCTGTTAAATTAAAATAAAGGAAAAAGTTAAAAGCTACTTCTCTTTGGTAGATATAAGAGAATATTCAACTTGAAATCAAGTTAAACATTATGAACAAGGTTTACACTACTTGCCTGTAATGATTGTATCTGTTTATTTAGAAGGGCAATTTTAGCTCTCTCTTCACTTAACTGCACCTCTACAACATTAACACAGGCTTCGCTGCAAATGGCTGCAATAAACCATAACAGTCACTATTACTAAACATGTTTATAGAACACATGGCATTTAATTAGTAACTCCTCTTTGATGCATCAATGCCCGCGCGGCTGCATGCGACCGGACAACAATAAGCGCTCCACGCTCAGCTCTCTTGTTGACTGAATTAAACTTACACGAGTTGTGAGTCAAAGATTGTATGCTGGCATCGGGGTCGTCGCACTCGAGTTGGCTGGTGTCCAGCCGGTTGAGCTGCTGATGCTGGCGCAGTTCCTCCACCAGCTCCTTCAGCGACTGTACGTGGCGGCGCTCCACGCTCAACTCTTCAGACAGTTGCACGACGCGGGCGCCCTCTTGTTGACTCAAGCTCAACCATTTGTCACGCTCTTTTTTCAACTCATTTACCTATCGAAAGGTTTGATACGTGTTTCAAATACATAATGCGATTGTTTACTAATCAATAACATTGCGTAATGTATAGAAAAGTGTTATTTTTCAATAAATAGTCAAGTAATAAGCCCCGCCGCAAGTGCTCTCAACCGCATCATTAAAACCTAGTAAGTTATACAAAACTACCAAAAAATATCTCCAATTATTTTGAACTTTTGAATTGAATTTTGAACCTTAATTCTGTGACTCAGTTTGCCATTGACTGTACATGAGCAATTGAGCATGACCATAGGTTTTAAATACCGACACTCGCACTCGCATGCAGCTCGTACGACCAATGCGAGTGTGAACATGTGCGGCAGGGCTAAGAAAGTAAGTACATAATTTTTACATCAGGTTATACAGGGGAGTGGTTCTCAATTAGTTTTTTCTACATACCCCCTACATGCCCCTAAGACAGGCCCCAAACTCGCGTACCCCTAATTGCACCCACCTCCCCCACAGGAATCCTTACTTCCTTACTAATATTATAAATGCAAAGTCCGTTTGTTTGTTACGCCTTCACGTCTTAACTAACCGATCATCATGAAATTTTACATACACGTTGCCAGGGGTACGGAGAATGACATAGGGTACTTTACATCCCGAAAAACGTACAGTTCCCGAGGGATAGAGAAATAACTGACCACGCAGACGAAGTCGCGGGCGGTCGCTAGTGGTATATAAAAAAAGGTTACTGATATAATACCTTACTTAAGTAAGAGATTGTCCCGTGTGCCCCTTGATGCTACCTCGCGTACCCACTAATTTGGAAACACTGAAGTAGGGCATAAAAGCAGTCTCAAGGTCAACATGTATAGTCTGAGGTGCCGTCGTGTGTACCTATGATATAAAAAAGAAAAAAATCAGGACATACAGATCGCAATAACGACATCTGCCGACATACCTTATCCTTATAGGCGTCCCTCTCATACAGCGCTTCATCGAGCTGCCCCTGAGTCTGCACCAGGCGTTCCTCAGTCTGCAGCAGCTCTTTCATCAGTTTTGCCGTTCCCTCGGACGCTTTGTCCCCAGTATTTGTCTCGGACTCTTGACCACAGCATAAGGATATCTTTGCTTTAAGGTTTACTATGTCCAATTTGTATTGCTCTTTATCTTTAACTGAAAAAAAAAATATTTACTTGTATTTTTTATGCACAATGGGGTAGTGCTTGGCCTTCACCTCACCTAATGTTAAGTGACGATGAGACCAAAGGTGGAAGCTGTTACACCCAGAATTCTCATCACTGAGGAACTGGCTATCTTACCTCTAACTGCCGGAACACAACAATTTTTAAATTGTTGTTATAATGGTATATGGTACCCTTATGTAAAGGTGGACTTTGCGCTATACCCAATTCCCATGACTGCCCGCCATGAACAGATTTGTATGCACTACAGTGTACTAGGCACGTATCTTGAAATTTTTACGACGGAGTGGGGATAAGTTCGCGCATGTGCTGTTGTGAGCGACCAATAGCGCCCGCCCCTCTCCCGCCGCCCGTGCCCCTCACCGCTACGCATACCCAAAATACGTGTTTCGCGCAATCCCCACCCGATTTCAAGTTATATGCCTCGTACTGTAACAGTCTCGCCAAACAAAAGAGCGATCGCCGGCGCGGCGAGCTAAATCTCTTCATTGCATGGTCAAAACGCTCACTGAACAGTGGTTATTTTGCATCACACGCCAATTTGGAATTCGCTCACATCAGACGTGCGGTGGGGGCTTTATAATGGGCCCTCCACATGCACAGGCGGCCGGAGAGCTTGAGAGGGACAGAGCAATACGAAGAAAAGGGAATGTTGTCAGTATATCCCTTTTCTTTATATTGCTCCGTCCCTCTCTGCCTCTCCGACCGCCTGTGCATGTGGAGGGCCCATAAAGCAGGGATGTCAAAGATACGGCCCGCGGCCAGAATCTATCTAGTGAGAATTTTAGACATCATTCGATGCCACTACCTATTGTAAGATAATAAAATAAGAAACCTCAGGTATCTGGATCTTCAAGGTTAAGAGAACTCCTGTCTATTACCTTTGTATGAAAAGAAAGATTTTAATTTAGTATGCGTTTGAGTTTTTAATTTTGACTCTGGCCCGCTTACACATTCTTAACTTTTAAATGGCCCTTTAGAAAAATCAGTCTGTCACCCCTGCCATAAAGGAATTTTTGCTTGTTTGTTTGCGGAAAATACGCCACACCATCGGTGCAGTCCCTTATTAATACCACTTACCCAACTTCTCAACCCTCAAGTTGGTTCTAGCAAGTTCCTCCTGCAGATAATTACGGTCAAACCGCTCAGCGTCAAGCGCTGCCTGCAGCCGACGCACTTCGCCGTGCAGCGAACGCAGCGCCGGCGGCGTCTCCGAGACAGAATGGACGGTGCTGCTTGATTCAGCTGCCATTGTATCGGTACTACATGCATCTATGAATGGAGAAAAAGTACAAGTTCATTTCTTGACTAAAATTTGAAGTTGATGAAATTGAGAAAAATAATAAATTTTGCCGGTTCTTCTCGTTACAAGGTCTCCCGCTTAGGGTTTGCGAACCGATGGCGTAGCTTCTATGACATTCACAAGTGCTTGTAACAGCCTAGACTGAATAAATTAATTTGAATTTTTGAATTTTAATCTAGCTAGACAATAGAATGATGTAGTGAGAGGGTGTTAGCAAATCAAAAGACAAAAAATATATTGTAATCTTTATTTGGCCTACCTAAGTATGTACTTATAAGTATATAAGTATGTACGTATAATCTTAACAAATACTGAGTGAAGTTGTGAGTGGGGTTTACATTAAAAAAAATAAGAAGTTATATTGAAATTAATTAAACACTTTCATTATTATATGTATATGTAAATTTTATGGATTTTTGTTTTATTTAATTATCAAATAACAAACTTATTAAAAACTCCAAAAACCTTTGTTAAAATTTTAAATTCAAAATCATTACTTTTAAGTGTTTTAATTATCTGTTTTACTTTCACATATCACTTTCTCATCTTATAAGAGATCATAATCCTCTTGTGTGCCTATCTGTCTATAACAGGGGTGGCCAACAAGACCAGTCGATCTCTGGAGACAGTGCAGTCGATCGTGAGAGACATAAAAAAAAGGCAGGGGGATTGTCCATTCAGCCGTTAATTTATCGTTCATATTTCACTGTTGTCTTGTGTTGATTGTTATGTTTAGATTTAAGTGTGTTTTCAGTCATTGTTCCATGACATCACCAAACCGGTTCCAAAGGAAGATCAGCGTTGGGTTATAAGCCTAGCATTATGCTGAGTCGGGACCGATTCGGGACAAAACTAAGATAGCCTCTGTTTATTTTATTTATTTTTATTTCTTGTGTATTTTTGTTTTGTCTCGAATAAATGTTTTTCTATTCTATTATATACAATGTTAGACTCCATCCATTAATGTAAAATGTTGAGAGATCTATAAATTTTCTCTCAAAACAACTTTTTTTTATGCACAGCACAACTGACTTGAGATAAGTCTTACCACCAACCAAACCGAGTACGAATTGTACCCCTCCTGGGAATCGAACCCCTGAGTCATAAGGTGGGCAAACCACTAGACCACAGAGGCGGTTAAATACCTACACATATTTTAACCCAGACATGATTATTTACATTGGTTTACTGTTTAAAATTCTCACCAGATTGATCCACTACGAAGATCATAACATTTTTCAAGATTGGCTTACTTTCACTATAATTTCACCCCTCGCCACTGCTAGGTACAATTGATATAACATACAGTGAATGAGACTCACCCGTAATAGCAGACTGGACATCTTTGTATGTAATTGGTGTGCACTCCATCAGGCATTTACTGAACTTCAGTATGACCTTCTGGTCTTCACTGCTCAGATTACTGCACATAGCATTTTTAATATCTATATCTTTTGAATTCACACAAACAAAATATAGTAGCAGTGATGCAACCACATACAACTCCTCTTCATTGTTAGCTTCAACGGTTCCATTAGAAAATGTGAATTCTGGATATTTCTCTTGAATAAACTCTTCGACAGTATGTGCCTCTAGTGTGGCAGATTTTGATTCATCAAGGCTGAGATTTTCTCGCAAGTGTGATATAATACTAAGAAGTGAATCAAGAGTAACACATGGCTCTATAGCATTGGTTTCAGTGAAGTAACAGTTTATCTGTAATCATCAAAAAGCCAGTAAAAAAAAACACATGAAATAAAGTACTTTCAATAAAACCGGGCTAGTATTCGTTAAAAAGTGTTTTATTTCATGACTAGTGAAGCTTGAGAAGTGAAGGAATATAAAAAACACACGTAAAACAGAGAACAAAAAAGTTATAGAATAAAGACAATCACTTTTACCCAATTGGTAAGAATATTCTTCCATTTCTGTAACATGATGATGAACTTATTCACATAACCAGCGCCGACATTAAATTTCTTCTTTTACAACTAATATCACATGAATAAATATCAACAAACAATTTCATAACAGTTGTTTTGTAAAATGTAGGTTCACCGTTGCAGTTCAAAATTCAATTTGTTTTTTTGAAATTCCGTTGACAGACTATACGTCACAGTCACAAAGAGTATATTACCAGTGAGTGTTGCCGATTAGGCCATAATACCCGAATGCAAAGCCAAAAATTCCCGATTTCGGGAAAAGATAATTCTGAAATACCTATTTTTTCCCGCTCTAGTTAATACGCTTAGAGCATACAGAACGGGAGTAGGCAAAACACCCGCCCCCTTTCACCAAAGTACATGACCAATTTGGTCGTGTCAGTTTATAAAAACTAGTTGGTCACGAACACTCGCCGTTTTGTAATACTACATATCGCCGAACGCAGCTCCGCTAAAATGATGTATTATGCAGTGATTTTGTGCAAAAGACGATCCGAAAGTTCAAATTTTACTAAAGACGGTTTTTCCTATCACACCTAAACTAATTTTGCTGCCTCAAGTTTGTGATGAGAAATAAATGATTATTATTATTATTATTATTATTAATTTTATTAACAAACTGTGATATAATCACGATGAAAACGCAATTTATTAAGTAAGCTAACGATAGATATTGCGATAGCAAAACGATACCAAACATAATACTAATCTATGAAACAAACATCATGGTACAAGTCTAGAGCTGTGACAGTGTGAACAAATGTGTGTGCTCCCGTTCGCTTTGAACGAATGAAAGATCAAATGAATTTTAACTATTATTTTGATGTGATTTGATCAGGACCTATATTATCAATGATTAGTTTTTTTTATAATAAATATTATGTAATAATTGTATACTTTTCTTGCAAAATCTATACTTACATAGTCTGGTCAACGAAAGATGTGACTGAAATGGCGGCGCCACTATGTTTTAACATTTGGAGGTTAAGTTACTGGAAATTGACCCCTAAAATGTGGTGCAAAATTAGTTTTTCCAACAGACTCTCATCTTTCGTTAACCAAACTCTAGTATAAAGGACACTTTTTCGACTGTTTGTCTGAATCTCCGCTAACTTCTCTAAAAACCACGATTTGGAATTTAATAGAGTTAATTTGTACTATCCTTTAAGAATTTCAACTATATGGACCGATATATTCTGCCTAAGTGTATGAAGTTTCATTAAAATCGGTTCATCCATTTCGAAAAATAAGGACTTCAAAGTTTGTATAAAATGTAGTTTGCCGTTAAGGGTCCATGATAGGAAAACATGGTTTGCGCGGGTCATACTTTTATATAGAAAACGTAAAGTTGTTGCCACAAAAAAACATACGGCAAGCTAAAGAGATTCTCTAGTAGCTACAAGTTTTAAATTGCGTATGAACCTCACAGATGATTGTAAAAAAAGTATCTCATCAAAAGCGCTTGCTTGTAGGGTCATATTTTTGGTGTTAATAATAGCGGAAATGTTTTAAATTCTAAATCCAAATACACTTTAACGTACTGTAAAGTTCAAAAGAAAATGATGAAAAAACATCTAGAAAGTGCAGAAGTGAGGTTTTTTCCATACTCTAATGAAAAAAAACCGGCCAAGTGCGAGTCGGACTCGCGCAGGAAGGGTTCCGTACCAAAAACACGGCAAAAAACCACGTTTGTTGCATGGGAACCCCCCTTAAATATTTATTTTATTCTGTTTTTAGTATTTGTTGTGATAGCGGCAACAGAAATACATCATCTGTGAAAATTTCAACTGTCTAGCTATCACAGTTCATGAGAAACAGCCTGGTGACAGACAGACAGATAGACAGACAGACGGACAGCGGAGACTTAGTTATAGGGTCTCGTTTTTACCCTTTAGGTACGGAACCCTAAAAACAGAAACAAATGTTTTCGTATAACCGAGCCTTAACACTCTTTATGTAGAATTTAAATATGTAATGGTCATACTCATGATGATTCCCTCAAACTTTTATGATAAAGATTGTTCATCCGCTGAATTTTCAAGCGCGAAAAATTTTAAAAAAGTGTAAAATTAGCTTGATCAATTTTAAATTAAAAAAAACAGCCAAGTGTGTGTCGGGCCACGCGCAGTAGGGTTCCGTAGTTACCTTATACCATACCATATTGAATACAACTATTTTTTTTGAAGATTTTTTGAAGATAAAAGTGCGATATTTTATGTATGTTATTAAACATTTATTTGTAAGCTATTTTAGTGATTGTTGCTGCAAATCACAAAATCAAATGAAGACTTTTTTTGTTCGTAATCATAATCAATCAATCACTCATCTTCAAATCAAAGCTTCTAATCATTCAATTTCTTCGGTCTTTTTATGTCCCATCACTAACCTTAACGCAAGGGCAAACTTATTTCTGTCGGTAAGTTTGGCGCTGCCGTCTACGTGATCTGTCAGAATTTGTACTAAGATGGTTAGTTCCGAATTTGACCACCTGCCAATATAACTTTGTGGTCATTCTGTTTTTGTGTGCGTGTGTAACAATATGACTTTAAGCTTCAAAAGTGTGCGTGAATATGAAGTTGTGTGCTGTGCGTGTGTACCTCGTCTCCCCCCAAAATCGGTGAACAAAATCTAGAGTAGGAGAGCGCTCTTGCTTACTCCCGTTCTGTATGCTCTAAGTTAATACGTATTAAAATGAAAGTGTTAAAAAAAAAACATTTATTTATTAATTTAATTAAAATACTCGACTATACATTTTATTCGGCCAAACTCTGCTGCCCATCTATAAGTTTATATTGCGATTTAAATTGACAGAAAAGAGATTTGGGAGGCCCCTCCAAGAAAGAAATGGCGAAAGAAAACTTGGAGAGGAAAACCGACCTCCGTCTTTTATATTAAGTTATTTATTTGCAAAAGGAACTAACCGTATCATTAGATCTTACAGTGTGTGTGAGGGGCTTAAGCTTGTGAATGATGGGGTCCCAAGCTGGTGGAAATTTCCAACCATTGGAATTTTCCAAGCAATGGAATGTTTTAAAAAAAATCAAAGATGGCAGCCAAATTATTTAATTGTTTTTTTCAACTGAGTCACATCAAAATCAACCCAAAAACAAAATTAGCAGCCATTTTGATCTTTTGTGATTTTTTCATCAGTTTACATTGAGTTGTTATTTTCTTGTCAAAATAGTACCAAAAACCGAGTTTCATCGAAATCGGCTCATAATAAAAAAAGTTGGCCGCCATCTTGGATTTTTCAAATTTTCAATATTGCGTTGTTATTTTCAAGCCCAAATACTACGAACAAAGATACTAAGGAAGTGTAATTCTGCTCAAAAAATAGCACCACGCAAACTACAACCGAGTGGGCGGGGCTTAAAAAGTACAACCGAAGCACTGTTTAGTCATGTCTGTCATGCGCTCGGTGACAGTCGTTAGCGCAACGACAAAAAAATCATTAAAAAGTGGTAAAAAATGACGTCATGTGTGGTCAAGTGGTGTAAAAGACCAATAGAAGGCATCAAAACAAATACGGTCATATCATATCATTGGTAAGTAAAATATTTTTCGTTATTTAGAAATATCTATGAGCGTATACATGCAATCTATGGTAGCTATTATGCAACAAGTGTTCAGTCACTTTGTGGGGCAGAGTCAAATCTTAACGTTCACTGCTATCACAGATTTTTAAACAAGAATAAAACTCTCTCATGAAATTCAGTACAACAGAAAAAAAGGAAAATTAAAATCAAAATTTTGTAATGCTATAAAAATGGCGCGTCCTGCAATATACAATCCATAGAAAACGAGTAATCTGATGTAAACTCCTTGCTTTTTATCATTATACAGGGTGTAACAGAAACTCTGTCCAATCCGTGAAGGGATGATTAGGTAGGTACCTATAAAGTTTCGATTCTATTCACACAATCCTCTTTGATTAACAAGTTAACAAGTTTAAGTAAAAAAAATCCTTGGCTAAAATAGAATAAACGAAAAATGGGGAACTCACATTGCAACACCGAAGGCAGCGGCACCACAAGTAGTGACATCATAAGGTCAAGACCGTCAGAACACAAAGTAATGACAATTTCCAGAAACTATGATTTTTATGCAGCTCTGAAAACAGCTTTTTAATATGGAGTTTGATTCGCGGATCGTTCTGCTGAAACCCCAATATGAGATCTGCTGCGAAGATACTACTCCATATTTCCACCACCAATAGCAATACATGCCCAGCAACTGTGCACTAGATTGTCTCGAACACTTTGCAGCATGCCTGTATTCAACTTAATAAGTACAAAAGTGGCTATTATTCGCAAACGCATTACGGCTTCACTCTCACAAATATTTTTAAACATCAACTGTTAACATGACCTCACAAATAAAACTCAAGAGGTGTCAAATCTGGCGATCGCGCTAGCTACGGAGTTGATCCACCTCTTCCAATCCACCGTCTCACATATTGCTAGCTTAGGTATTCGCGCACCGGTCAATAAGCATATTAAAATAGTCTGCATTTGAAAAAGATTTTTGGCAAGAATAAATTTTGACTTGGTGGAATACGCTGCTATAAAAAAATATATTCCGACGAACTGAGAACCTCCTCCTTTTTTGAAGTCGGTTAAAAAGATGTCGCTATACGAATTTTGTACTGCCAATTAAAGCATGCTTTTTTATGTGAAAAATAAAAATAAAGCAACGTATTAATACGCAGTCACACCTCTAAAAGACGTATTGAGGCGTTGCTTTCGCCAATGTGATAATTATCCACATTATGTACTTACATGTTATGAAAAAGAAATTTCTACATAATACATTCTCTTTTATTAAGCATACCTATTTTATTTCAATACCTTACCTAATTTTAGTCCTTCTTGAAATCAAGTGTCTTATCAATTAATATGATCATCATTCCTCAACATCATCATTTTATAATTTTCATAAAATAAAATAACAATAAAATCATCACAGCCGAAAGACGTCCACTCCTGACATTATGTCTCTTTTAGTTTTCCAGAGCGACTAGTTGCAGACGACTTACATTCAGCGTATTCGAGCGATCTTTACCAAGTCGTCTGTCTACATAATAAAACAAACATTATATCTAACAAATAATAATGTACTAATTTCATAAAACAATTTTATGATGCCGCCCACCGCGCCGGGCCGTAGTGATCTTAGCAGGTTAGGTGTACTGACTGCATTCTACATTACACCGTCCTCGCTTCAATGACAAAGGCACGACAACGGCCCAATGAGTGACACGGCGCGAGCCAAATATCCAATCATGTTTGATCTGCGTTCAAACCCCAGCCAATAGAAAACGTGATATGCGTTAGAATACAACCTAATACCGATTATGCGTACATTGTAATAAGGTATGTTTTTACTAGTTCATTGTTAAGTTTGCGACCTTTTTGTGTTACAGAATATGCAAAGGTGCCATTTTTTAAGCAATATTTGTTAGGAGTTAGGCTTCCTTAGTTCTTATTTCGTTGCCCAAATAGTACCAAAATCTGAGTTAAATCGAAATCGGCCCAAAAACAAAAAAGTTAGCTGCCAACTTTGATTTTTTATTTTTTTCTATATTTGTGCTATTATTTTCTTGTCAAATTAGTACTAAATGCCGATTTTCATTTAAATCAGCCCACAAATAAAAGAGTTGGCTGTCATATTTTTTTTTTTTTTACATTTCGTTGTTATTTTTTTATCGAAATAGTAACAAAATCGAGTTTCATCGAAATCGGCCCACAATCAAAATAGTTGGCCGCCATCTTGGTTTTTTTATGTTTTTTACATTGTGTCGTCGTAAATATCTTGCACCCATTTTATTAACTTCACGAGTAAAGAAATTGGTGCAAGTATTTTAGACCTTATTGACATATTTACCAAAATAACGGTTTTTAATGAAACAACAAAGTAAATGAACGAGTATAATTATTGGAAAAAGCAACCGAATTTCAAACGTTAATAAGGACGAAAATCGTTTGCATCTTTTTTTTACTACAGATCACAAGACAATTTTTTCCTACCTTTACTTGTTTTTCTAACATTCATTTGTTTTTCCGATGTTCACGCACATTGTATTTTTATAAAAAATTTGAATAAACTTTGTAGTTGTGTAATTATTTACACTTGAACTTAAATTGAATTGAATAAACTAGATTTTTAGGTATTGGTTAAATACCATATTTAAAAATTAAAACAAAAAAGCAATCTAATAAAAACGTGATAAATAACTTGTTTATAAAAAAAATAATAAAGAATTATTTTCTGTTTTTTAGTTAACGAGCTAAATTAAAAATATACCACCGCCTATCAGAGTACTCGTCAAGACCATTCAAACGAGCCCAAACTCGGTGGGGTTGAAAGGTTTTATTACAGAGTTCCTGTGGCCTTCTTCCGGCTCCATGATCACACTCTTGGATACTATTACCCAACAGAGCACTCGTTAAGATGATTCAAACGAGCCCAAACTCGATGGGGTTGCATGATTTCAATATTGAGTTCCTATGGCATGGCCTCCAGACTTCATCATCCGACTTTGAACCTCGTCTCCCGTTAGAATACTTGTCAAGACAATTATAACCAGCCCAAACACGATGGGGTTGTATGGTTTCATCATAGAGTTCCTGTGGCGGTCTTCTGGCTCCATCGTCAGATCAGCTCAATGACACCATAATATTGCATTGCCTTCCAGTTCTGACCTGTGTTCAAAGTTTCAAGTCTCTAGCTCATCGGGAATTTAGTATTAAATCGTTTACAAAATTTCTGCTCAAACAAACAAACGAACACACAAACAAACGAGCAAGCAACCTAATACGCATCGACGTGGCAGCAAACAACACGTGGGAGATTAATAATTACTTGTTTATTTTTTTCATTGTAAATTGTCAATGTCAATGTCAGTCAAGCAAGCGCATAGAGAAAGTAACCACTCCACAGAGTTCTCTATCGCTCACGCACAGACTAGTGTAAACAAAAATATAATTTTCCCTCTTTTCCTTTACTTAATTTGTGTGTACTTAGGCCGGCCACACACAGACGTAATCACGCAACGGAATCTCGCAACGGAATCACGCAACGTGATTCCGTACGTACCACCACACACAGACGTTTTTTTTCGTTCGGAATCACGGCTCAGTCAGGCGCCAGACTTTGATGAGTGAACATTGAGCGAAGATGAATTATTTTGACTTTTAATGAATAATTAAGATGAATAATTATAGTCTATTTATTATTTATATTACGCTTAGGTCAATTCAATTGTTTTTTGAAATTTTTTTTGTTAAAATAGAACTAATAACTTAAGGTGGGTCCATAGCTCGTGTTTTGCTCTATTTATTTATTTATTTATTAGGCACAGAAACAAAATACAATCAACTCTAATAAAGTTGATTACTACTAAATACTAAAATTCACTCTACACAATCAACAAAAAGATCTACACAAAACATTGTTTCGCGAAACATTTTTGTGTAGAGAAACAATGTTTCTGCTTTCCATGCCCGGTGGAAAACACGTACACAAAACATTTTGCGCGGGTCGAGGGGCAGGATATTGTCATGGGCCAGCCGCACACACGCAATAAAATTGGCAACTATAATATAACACTTCTCAATATCGCCCGCAAACACACAATATTATTGTCAATATGCAAATTATTGCCAATAATATTGCAAGTGTGAGGCTGGCCTGTCTGTGGTTATAATGGGCGCATTTTGCCAGACAAGCCGCTAGGTCATCGATCACCTGACCGAATATTTTAATTGATGTATTATGTGGAGTACGTTTTATGGGGTGTTTTTTAAAACCGGTGGCGTACATTGCCAGTTTTGTAACAAATGTGTCAAAGAGGACCTTTCCAAAAACATCAACGAACTATAAGGGTGGGTACCCACTTAGGTTCGCGAACCTCCGCGCTCCGCGAACCTCGAACAGTGATCCATAGCAAAAACAAATATTTTTACTTTGGCTACAGTGTGTACCTGTGCGAACCAAGTTCGCATACGTGTTCGCTCACGTACACACCTGGGCGCCCTGTTCCAGCAGAGGATAAACGATTTTTTCGGTGCATGTTCGTGGAGCGCGGAGGTTCGCGAACCTAAGTGAGTACCCACCCTAACGTTTGGAGGCGGAATTATTTCGATTCGATTACTAATCTCAATGGAAAAAAAAACATTTTTGACACTCGCAAACTGACCTTGATAGTAACATTTTCAGATATATCTGAAACTTTGGTCACTTTAAATTTTATTTCATACATTTTCGAGTCATGATAAGTAATAGGCTAACACAAAATGCTAAATTGGCAGCACTGAAGTTTTGTCTACTCAAGCCACGCAATCGCTGTGGACGGCGTGTGTAGAGAAACATGTTTCGCGAAACAATGTTTTGTGTAGATGTTTTTGTTGTGTAGAGCAAAACATGCGCTATGGACCCGCTCTTAGCAAAATAATTAAAAAGTAGGCCAATAGTCTGGTATCCAGAGCTGTAATAAAAAAGTTAGCATTCCGTACGTACGGAATAACGGTTGTGTGTGGCGACCAATACAAAATCTATGGGAGGCTTGCGTTCGGAATGACTTTTTTCCGTGCGTGATTCCGAATGCACGAGCCCTCATGTGGAATTCCGCATGGAAAAAAATAACGTACGGAACGTTGACGTCTGTGTGTGGCAGGCGTCGATTTTGTATGCAATCGCTGCGTTCGGAATTCCGAATCGGGATTCCGTTGCGAGATTCCGTTACGTGATTACGTCTGTGTGTGGCCGGCCTTATCATGCGAAATTTTTCTGTGTCTATGGTACTTATCTACTAATTTACCTATTTGTGTTAGGTACGTCACTGACCCTGTCAGAAAAACAGCGCCTCTGTGCCTGTCTACCGGTCACAGAGCCTAAAGTGCATTTAGGAACGTCCTAAGGTTAGTGCAAACCAATTCTTTGCTAAAAATGTCTTAAGTTAGTTACACCCATTTGCACTAAACTTAAGAATCGCCTAAGTCTTTTCCTAACTAACTTAAGACATTTTTAGCAAAAAATTGGTTTGCACTAACCTTAGGACGTTCCTAAATTCACTTTAGGCTATTCTTAACTTACGCGCCCAATATCGAGCGCCCAAGGCTTAAGAAATTCCTATGTTATGAATTGTAAATCTGTGGTTATAGCCTGTGGCCGTCAATTGTGACAGAAACAGAAATATTTGCTGAAAAATGGAAGATTCATGGAACATTCATTTAAATAATTGAATTACTAAACGACTCGGTGGAAAATCGCAAAAATTGCAGTATTTCAATACAGTTACTGCACTTATAAAATAATAAGAACGTATAAAATAACTGTACTTGTATGTAAACTTCTGCATTAAGCTGCCGTGTCAAGGTTAATTTTTGACCCCAATTGCCGTATTATGCCGTATTATACGGTAATTGGGGTCAAAAATTAACCTTAAGTTTTCTTAAGTTAGTTAGGAAAAGACTTAGGCGATTCTTAAGTTTAGTGCAAATGGGTGTTGTTGAAGACTCGTGCCGCTGGCTGATACAACGGGAACACGACGAGGACTTGTAGGGCTTGAAATAATGTAGCCGATGTAACCGATAGACAGTTTATTGTCTTTTAACACTGTTATGCTTAAATAATTAAATATTCTAATGAGATGTGAATTGATTTTATGGAGGACATGCAAGTTGTAAAAATATCGCAAAGATGGAGGACAAAGAGTATATATATGAGGTGGAGCGCGTTCGCGACGAGAGCCACGAACCACAGACCATTCGTCGGTGTGACAAGGGCGCGAGATCGGTAGTCCTTTTCTCGCGCCGTGAGAAAAAGAGACGCGCACCCTTCTGCCGATGCTGCTGTCTCGCTCTTGCGCGTTAACATGCTGCCCCCCTTGGAACATCGTGTTGTTCCAACGGTGGAAGGGGACAAAGTCTGTTGAAGCCCCTTCGTAGCGTGCCTGATGAGGTGCGGACGTCGGCCACCCGGACGACGCCGTCGGAGCCCGGATACACTGCCGTAACTCTGCCTATGGGCCACTTGTTTGGCGGCAACCTCTCGTTCTTGATTAGCACCATCTGCCCCAAGCCTGGTTGAATGCCATCTACTCGCCATTTGTTTCTGCGTTGCTGTTCTGAAATACATTCCCGGCAATAACGTTTCCAGAAGTGATTAGAGAGTGCTTGAATCCGCTTGTATCTGGTTAATGAACAGATGTTTCTTTCTTCCACCTGAGTTGTCGGTAGAGCCATGTGCGTACGACCAATCAAAAAATGAGCTGGGGTAAGCGGTGTAAGATCTGAAGGATCTGATGAAATAGGCGTTAGCGGCCTCGAATTGAGTGTCGCTTCAATTTGTACTAACAACGTATACATCTCCTCATAGTCTAAATTTGCCATAGCCGATACTCGCTTTAAATGATGCTTGATTGACTTTACCGATGATTCAGCTAGCCCATTAAAATGTGGGCTGTATGCCGGATAAAATTGGAAATTAATTTCATTTTCAGATGAGTAAGTAGTTAAGGCATCGCAGTTAGTCCTTAGAAATTTTGACAGTTCATTCGCGGCACCCACAAAATTTGTCCCGTTATCTGAATAAATGGTAGAGGGCTTCCCCCTTCGAGAAATAAATCTATTTAAAGCCGCTATAAAGGCTTGTGACGACAAGTCGGTGACAAGTTCCAAATGCACCGCACGAACCACCAAACAAACAAACACACAAATGTACGCCTTTACCATTTTACAACCTCTACCTTTTCTGTTCGCTATCAGAATTGGACCCGCGTAGTCGGTTGCTGTGTTAGTGAATGGAAATTCGGCATGTAGTCTTTGTGATGGTAAATTACCCATGATGGGTTGGAATGATTTGGCTGCAAATCGACAACAGCTCATACAATTACGAGTCACTTTCCTTGTCAAATTTCTACCACTAACAATCCAATATTTTTGTCGTAAAGTGGCCAATAGTAATTGTGGTCCACCATGCAATAATATTTTATGATAATATTCTGCCAGTAAGTTTGTGATATGATGTGAGGAGTGTAACAGTATTGGATGTTTAAGATCATAACTATAGTTTGCGTTAGAGAGTCGTCCGCCTACACGAATAATGCCATTACTATCCATAAATGGGTTCAAATGTAGCAGTTTGTCTTTAGGTGGTAGTTTATGACCCTTTGATAACAGAGTGTACTGTTTTAAAAATACATGTATTTGTACTATTCTACATAAAATTAAATTTGCATTTTTATATTCCGAGGCCTGCAGGGGACCAGTTAATTTACTTGAATTCTTGCAATTGTGAATGAATCGTTTTATATATATAATTACACGTTGTAGTTTTACAAAACTCGAATATTTATAAATGAAGTTAGTTTCTGTGGAATCGTCCAACAACAGATTTGTTTCAACCTTAACTTCAGGTAACTCAACGCTTGCTAGGTGTGGTTGCCTAGGAAATAATACTTCATTATTGTGTAAGAATGGAGGTCCTTCCCACCACAAGGAAGAATCTTTGAGCTGAGCTGCATTAACTCCCCGTGAGCCGATATCTGCAGGGTTTAAACCTGTAGGTACATAATTCCATTTAGTTATATCACTGTTAGCACGGATTTCCCTTATCCTATTATGAACATATTGTTTTAATTTAAGTTTAGAGGATTTAATCCAGCCCAGCACAATCGTCGAGTCACACCAAAATAATTCATTATCTATTTTAAGTCTTAATGACTGCCTTGCCTTTTTAACTAATTCCATAGCAAGCACAGCTCCACACAGCTCTAGCCTTGGCGTGGTAAGTTTTTGCTTGAGTGGAGCAACCCTACTCTTAGCTAACAATAAATGTACTGATACCGAACCATCTTCGGACACTGATCGTAAGTATACACATGCTGAATATGCTTTGATGGAAGCATCGCTGAATGCGTGTATTTCAACATGACTGAAACACTCGCAAACAACTCTGCGTGGTATTGTGATAGTAGCTAGGTCAGGTAAGTATTTAATAAAATTATTCCAAAGAATTTCTAAGTCATGAGGTAAGTTTTCGTCCCATGATATATTTTTTGCCCAAAGTGCTTGGAGAATGAGCTTTGCTTGAAGCATGCATGGATTAATTAACCCTAGGGGGTCAAATATCTGTGCTATTATTGATAAGATTGTACGTTTGTTTGTATTAAGTTTTCGTATATTATTGTGTGTGTATGAAAATAACAATAAATCCTGCTTACACGACCATAATAGCCCCAATGTTTTTGAATATTCTTCACTACTTAAATTTAATAATTTGTCATTGTTGTTTTCACCCACGACTTCGTTTAGTATATGTGTAGAATTAGAATGCCACTTTCTCAAATGAAAATGAGCCCCTTCTAACTCTTGAATGACACCCTTGCAAGTTTCTATCAAAATTTTTTCATTATCATTACCTGTGATAAGATCATCGTAATACATATCTTTGAGGATTGTTTCACCTACAGTTACTTGTGAACAATTTTTGCCTAATTCTGTTAAACATCTAGTGGCCAAATACGGCGCACAAGCGGTTCCATAACTAATCGTGTTGAGTTTATATTGTTTAATGGGTTGACCTGGATCAGAACGCCAGAAAATTTGTTGCAACTTCCGTTGGCTCTCGTTAACCCAAATTTGTCGATACATTTTCTCAATATCAGAAGTAACAACAAACTTGTGCTGACGAAATCGAATGAGTATCGCTATCAAATCATCCTGCATAACAGGTCCTATGTGCTAGATGTCATTAAATGATTTGCCTGATGTCGTTACCGCTGAGGCATCGAATACTGTTCTCAACTTGGTAGTCAAGCTGCCTTCCCGCTCAACTCCGTGATGTGGTAAGAAATATGAGCAGTCATCCTCCTGCGGATTAGTGTTTTCCGTCATGTGACCTAGTGCTATATATTCGTCAATGAACTCTGTATATTTTTGTTTATATGATGGATTGCGTTTGAATTTTCGCTCTAATGAATTAAATCTTACTAGTGCTTGGTTTCTAGAATCACCCAAGCATTGGATTGATTCCTTTAATGGTATAGTGACTACAAATTTATTGTCATCTGGGTGACGTTTAGTTGTTTGTGTGAATATGGTTTCGCACTCACTCTCACCGTTAGAGTAAGGTTGTTGAGCTGTGGAAACTGATTCATATTCAAAAAATTTGTTAAGTTTCTCTTCAAGCTCCATGCTATTCGAGAAATGACAATGGACTGTATTATAGGTGCGTAATGTATTGGATGAGTGGTTGTTGTTTTGTATAGATCCGGAAACAAGCCATCCTAGTGTTGTTTCAACTAATGTAGGCATATGCTTTCCTAAATTGATATGATTATTGGATAGAACATTCCAAAAGATGTCAGCCCCCAACAACATCTGAATTTCGGATGGATTGTTGAAGCCTGGATCAGCTAATTGGATGTGACTGGGTATGTTTAGTGAATTAGCGTTGATTTTTGTTGCTGGAATTAATTGTGTAATTTGTGGAACAACAAAGCAGTTTACTTCTGTCGTATAGCCACTGTTTGTTAGCGATGACATAGTTACTTCACATCGTTTTGTAATTTTAGATAATTGATTATTTAATCCACGTACTGTTATTGCAGTGGAATAACTAGGAATATTTAATTGTTTAAATAATGAGTCGGTAACAAAACTTGATGTGCTGCCATTATCGAGCAGTGCACGAACCCGATGTACCTCCCCATTGTTGTCTGATACATTAATTATAACCGTTGAAAGAAATACATATTGTTGTGTATTATGTGTTGCTGAAAGTGTAACATTATTTGTTTGGGATACTTCAGAAATAGAATTCTGTGGTTTTTGTGGAGTGGTAGTAGGTAATACCACACAATCTGTAGGAGTAGATTGGGACTGTTGCGTTTGTTGAGTTGGTATATGGATCATAGTGTTGTGTCTCTGTGAACATATCCTACAAGGTCCCAATCTACAATTTTTATCTGTATGTCCCGAGCGAAGGCAATTTTTACATAAATTTAATTTATTTATTTTGTCAATTCTAACTTCGATTGGCATTGTTTTAAATTTTAAACATTGATAAATAGTATGTTTATTTTGGCACACTGGACATAAAGGTAAATGTTTTGTGATCGGTGTTTGATTAACTATAAATGTTTTTGGTCTAACATGAGTGATGTCACTATGTCTGCGTATCTTGTTATGTGTTTCCTCCATTGTCTCCAAATAGTCTGCACGATTCTTTAAAAATGTATGAAATTGCTCTAATGTTGGAATATCTTGAAGTGTATTTCTGTATGTTTCCCATTCCCTAATAGTATAATTGTCCAACTTGTTAGAAACCATGTGAATCAATAAGATATCCCAGTGTTCAACAGATAGTTCTAATGTTTTTAAACATCTTAAATTTTTGTTGATAGTATCTATTATATTTCGCAACAATTTTGGAGATTCTCTAATAATTGGTTCAATATTAAATAATGCTTGAATATGGTTATTAATGAGAAGTCTACGGTTATTGTATCTGCTGCACAACAACTCCCATGCCACGTTATAATTTTCCGAAGAAAAATCTAAAGATTGTATCACTATTGCCGCACTATCCTTCAGCGAAGCTCGTAAGTAATGAAATTTGTGTATGTTTGTAATAGATGTATTATTGTGTATGAGCGATTTGAAAGTATCATGATACTCGAGCCAATCCTGATAGCGTCCAGAAAAAGTTGGTAAATGGATAGTAGGTAATTTAACGTTTGGCCCACCTGCGGTTGCACCTGTGACTGAACCTGTCTCCGACTCCTCGTTGAGCCTCTCAGAATGACGACTCAGGATGTCCTGAGCAGTAGCAACAGCACTGAAGTAGGATGCCTCAAACGCTTCCCTTTCTCCGAACTCAGAATCTGGAATTTCAGTCATATTTTCTATTTCAGTTTGAGTCGTATCAAAATCGTTGTACAATAGATCAATTTTATTTAACCGTGAAGTTAGCTCGTGCAGCTGTAACTTATTTAGGGTTTTATTTAGAATTAGAGGTTCAAGGAATGATTTGAAAATTGTGAGTTTTGACTTTTGCGATGCCCTAGTTCGTTTTAACATTTTAATATCCATCTTTAAATGAAATCTCGATGCGTATAATATTTACCAAATTGTAAGCTGTAAGGAAATGTATTTAATTTGTAGGTACACAAAAAACAAATGTATTTAGCATGAGTGATGCAAGGATTTAAACTGTGATTGATGGGTCGTACTTACACACAGCATAGCTAACCACAAACCCTTTTCTTGGTTTGGTACATATATATAGCTTGTGGAATGGCACGATGGATGCGTGCTATGAAAATTGACCTTCCAAATGGCTTCTTAAATGGCACTTTATATGACGTGCTATGAAAATTGACCTTCTTCCAAAGCCGTGCTTGATGTCCGCGCCGCGGATTCCGTCGTGCTTTTGGTCCCCACCGTTACTTCTTGGCCCAATCTTGAATTTCTTACAATTCCCTTGGAGCCTTGCTCTTGAAGTATCCGGCTCGAAAAATGTTGAAGACTCGTGCCGCTGGCTGATACAACGGGAACACGACGAGGACTTGTAGGGCTTGAAATAATGTAGCCGATGTAACCGATAGACAGTTTATTGTCTTTTAACACTGTTATGCTTAAATAATTAAATATTCTAATGAGATGTGAATTGATTTTATGGAGGACATGCAAGTTGTAAAAATATCGCAAAGATGGAGGACAAAGAGTATATATATGAGGTGGAGCGCGTTCGCGACGAGAGCCACGAACCACAGACCATTCGTCGGTGTGACAAGGGCGCGAGATCGGTAGTCCTTTTCTCGCGCCGTGAGAAAAAGAGACGCGCACCCTTCTGCCGATGCTGCTGTCTCGCTCTTGCGCGTTAACAGGTGTAACTAACTTAAGACATTTTTAGCAAAAAATTACCGTACCATTGGCAACACTACCGCGATTTGATTTCCATTTTCTAAATTGACAGTTGATGACATAACTTTTTCGATCACCCTACCAAATAAAATAAACCAACGCCTTATCTTTCGTCTCCTTTTAACTCACGAATGAATCAATGTGATGTTATAACCAAAAAAGTACTCTATGACCTATATTACTTCGCCGGCTTAAAAATCCATAAACAATTACTATTTACATTCGTTCATTCTTTCTCTTAGCAAGGCGATGCCCAAGTTACGACGTAGTCTGTTAGTGCAAACAAAAATTTCAGTTCGGCATTTTTAGGCTGTTCCTAAGCTAAGAAATAACTTAACTAGGACACGCCTAACTTGAGTTTAGTGCAAACGGCTGTTAGGAAAAGACTTAGGCGATTCTTAAGTTTAGTGCAAATGAGTGTGAATTTATCTAAAAATAAAATTTCTACACTTCTTTAAAACCTCACAAAATTCAGCTAATATAAATATTATTTCTCTAATCAATCACAATCATTATAATTAATAAACAAGTAATCGTTTTTTAGGGTTCCGTACCCAATATGTAAGAACGGGACCCTATTACTAAGACTCCGCTGTCCATCTGTCTGTCCGTCTGTCTGTCTGTCTGTCTGTCTGTCACCAGGCTGTATCTCATGAACCGTGATAGCTAGAAAGTTGAAATTTTCACAGATGATGTATTTCTGTTGCCGCTATAACAACAAATACTAAAAACAGAATAAAATTAATATTTAAGGGGGGCTCCCATACAACAAACGTAATTTATTTGTCGTTTTTTGGTACGGAACCCTTCGTGCGCGAGTCCGACTCGCTTTTGGCCGGTTTTTTTTTTCTCTTTTGTTTTTGTTAGGTTATTATCTTTATTGAGTAATATGGTTTAAGTAATACGTGGATAACGGTGTGGGTTTTGCAATGAACCAAACTAAATTGTATGAACATGTATACTTAAGAAATAGGTAGTAGTTATATTGTGTAAACTGTTTGTTGTCCCCAATAAAATAAAATAAAATAAAATTATAAAACAAGAATATTTTTCATTATATTTATTAGGTACTTTATATTTGTCTTAGATTATATTTGCATATTGATAAAAAACAATTAAAAATACATTTTTTTTAAACAATTTGCTTATTGTTACCATATAAAAAGAAGCAATACCTACATAAATGAAATAAACAAAATATCAGCCGTACATGAGTTGAAAAATTTATTTATAATTAAAAATTGCTTGAAAATAATGATAAAAATGAATACATTTCATTAAAATTCCTAACAAAACACTCGTTTTATTCACTGTTACCCTCTTCATTTCCTTTACAAAAAAGTACGTAGATCTACGAACTTTTCACGTGCAATTTTTACTAAATCTACGTGCTTTTCTTAACTGGCCTACGTCTTTTTAAAAATCCGAGTTGGCAACACTGACTGTGCTGTCACTGTCAGCTGTCATGTCATCAGCTGTGTGTGGTGTGTGGACAAACAAACCAAGATCGAAAAATGTTGGTTTTGATGAATATTTTCTAGCAAGCAAATGAATATTAAAATCAAATAATGTCACCCACCCGTGCAGCTGGTTTAGTTATCTTCAGACAAATTAACAAAGCGGTTCAATTCCTTATGCTACAAACATCGTATGGTGAAAATCACTGGACACCTCCTAAAGGTATATTTTAAATTATTTAATTAATTTTAGCATTAACGTCCCATTTATTTTCCATACCTAGATTACTTATCACTTCCTCTCTTCACACATCTTCCCTTGTAGCTTTTGCGAGACGGGCAGCGTGGCGTGTCGCCTTTTATTCCTAATTTAATTATAAGTACCTAATGGAGTTATAAATAAGTGATCATCTGATTTATTAGCCATAGACATACTTTGTGAATTTGTGATGATATACAACGTGTTAATGAATTAAATTAACGCAAAACGAGAAAACCGTTCTTTGGACCATCAAACTGAACAACTTTTACTATGGGACCAACTCTGAAATCGCAAATCAGCTGCTTCATACAAAAATTAAAAACGAAAATATAAAAATGTATAAAACAGCTGTTTTTTTCGTGATTTTAGAGTTGGTCCCATAGTAAAAGTTGTTCAGTTTGATGGTCTGAAGAAACGGTTTTCTCATTTTGTGTTAATTCATTAACACATTGTATAAACCTATGACTACTAATAGGGTTAATAACCTTAAATGTATTACAGAATGTAACTTATTAACACTTTGATCCTTTGATCATATTCTCGACCTGCTGCTGCTAATAGATGCTGAAAATCCTGAATTTACCTTACAAAAGTAAACGCAGGCTTGGCCGCACCGCTAGGGTGGGCAACTGTCTTGTATTTTGCAGACTGTCCCGTTTTTCAGTTATCATTTTGTCCTCTGTCCAGTATCTTTCCTTAAATCCTGTAATTTTAGATCGCTTATAGGTACTTTAAATTGAGCACACGGGTCAGTCACCCTATGCATCGCATCGCAGCCACTGCAATCTTTATTTTGTGTGTGATGTGAAGTGCAGTCCTCATACTCACACGCACATACATACATACACACACACGCACGCACACACCACACCCACAAATATAGTGTAACACTAATTAGTTAGAGCATAAGTTTACTTGTTTTGTTATCTAAGTAAGGAAGAGCGGTGTCTCACAAACACAGGCTTACAGCTTAAATGGAGACACCAATTAATTCCATAAATAATAAATAAAAAGATGATGTTCTTACAGGTCACGTTGATCCTGGTGAATCAGATTGGATAACGGCCCTCAGAGAGACACAGGAAGAAGCTGGCCTATCTGAGAATGATTTAGAAGTAACAACACTTACTTATTCCTCTTTTTTTAAATTGTAGAGCAATTTGTACCATAAACTGGGGTGATGAGCAACTTGCGTGGTGAATATGAATAACATCACCAACATTTTTGATAGAATAAATAACAAAAATTCAAAATTAACCGCTTGGGCCTGTTAGTTCATAGAACATTTTTATATAAAACTAATTCGGTCATTTTGATCCTCATCCCAGTTTACCGTACCACAGATTACATAATACTACAGATACTTCATCCCATACTAAAGAAATGGCCTGTCGTAAGGCGATTATCGGGGCGATTTAATACAAATCGAATCGCCATTTAGTGAGGTTTTAAACTAATGTTAGACACTAGATGGCGGTACCTGCTAACTAAGCCACATGTTCCTAGTCCCCCAGACCGTACTAAAGTTTTATAAATTTATTTTCAGATTTTCAAAGATATATCAAAAACATTGAATTATCAAGTTAAACAGACACCAAAAGTGGTGGTGTACTGGTTGGCAAAGTTGAAGGATCCTCAGACAAAAGTGACCCTCTCCAATGAACACCAAGATATGAAATGGCTCTCTCTCGAACAGGCACAGGAAATATCAGGCTATGACGATATGAAACAGTTACTTGCAGAGTTTCATGATAAAGCTAATAATTTATTATCTTAGACCATTAAGTCTTAAAATAATGTTTTTTTTTTCTTGTATGTATATTGTATAGTATTTCATGATAATAATTTTTAAGATTAGGTATATCTTTTAAAAATCAATTTATCAAATGTTGCTATTTTCATTTGTTTTTTTAAGGTGACTGACACCGTAACAGGGTAAAACCCTAAAGTTAACCCATAAGAATAAAAAAAACTGACTAGAACGGACACTCCCGCTCCCATAAGAATAAATAAAAAAAAAATAGTATACTAAATATTAATTTACTTTATTTATACAAACTCTAGAGCAGGGATGGCGAACCAATGGCACGCGTGCCATTAGTGGCACGTGACACAATATTTTAGGCACGTCACCGATTACAAAATTCATTATGCACTACGAAAAAATTACGAATTAATTAAATGACGCGTATAATTGGAACAATGCAAAATGTATCTATTTTTTGTAGTAAATAAAGAGTTTTGAGCTGACAGTATTATTATTACACGACTGCCCAAAAAGGAGTGTATATGTGTTCAGGGTTCATGTATGTTTGTGGGTATGTGAGTTTCTTTATTCCATCATAACTTCTAAATGGCTCAACGGATTTGGATGTTTGTGGTATCGTTAGAATCCTTACATCATTTTGAGTGACACTGGCTATATTTTTTTTTTTTTTGAAAAAAGACAATGTGGCGACTGTACTACGCTATTTTCAAATGTTAACAAAATATTTTTTTCATCAATTATTACAATATGGGCATCAAATGAAAAGCCTTAATGAGCACATTTCAAAACTGTATAATTTGTCACTTATGTATGAAATAAAAATAAATAAATTCAAAAAATATTAAAACACGACTGCCCTGCCAAAAACGAACTAAAACGTTAAATAACAAGTGTCATTGCAGTCGGGGGAGCTCTTTGATTAAAAATTATTCCACAAAACGGTCCCCCGACTGCAATGACACTTGTTATTTAACGTTTTAGTTCGTTTTTGACAGGTCAGCCGTGTTTTTAAATATATTTTTTTATACAATAAGTTACAAAGTCAAAATTATTTGATGGCACGTTTATGACCTCATTAAACATTTCTTTAGAAAAATGGCATGTTGATACTTATAGGTTCACCATCCCTGCTCTAGAGTATGTAAGTAAGTACTGGGTAAGTACCTAGAAAAAGTGAATATTTTATTTTTGTATGTAGGTACTAACTAGAATAAAACAATAATTTCAAACTAAAGAGAAACTCATAGTACTGTAGCCCCCGGACATCTAAATCACCAAAAAGGTTACCGTTTGTCATTGTGATATTGTTATAGATTTTGATTTTGTCTTAAAGATCGTAACCCGCCGTAACCAAAGACAGTGATAAATCTAAAATCTCCATTTATGTTAGTTATTTACATTTCGAGGTTACCGCATTGTTTCACTATTGTCATGGTAAACAGATTTGTTAAATTACTACACATATCCGTAAGACTATGGAAAGTCGCCATATACAAATTTAAGACCAGATGTAGTCCGGCCATTTGGATAATAATTTACATTTTAGAGTTACCGTTTCAAATTTATACTAAAGATAATAGGCCCTCTGAACAAACCATATGCCAATTTTAAGACGGTTTCTGTGGCCGGTTTAGATTTTAAGACCCATTTGGTCCATAAACAAACAATGCAAAAATTAAATAAAACGCATTTACTTAACTTTCTACTACAAAAACTTGAAGATTAAATGGATATTTCTCAAAATAATTGTACCGTTACGTGCATGTAAATGCAGTTACGCACACGGTTTGTTACGAACATGTAGAAAATGTTACGTTCATGTCAATATAAAGGTCGTTTCATAATAAAACATCATATTTTATTTATTTTTTATTTAAATGAACTATTTTTTAATAGAGATAACAATTTTACAAAATATAATATGTGTTTATTATTATATACGTTTCCTATTCTATTTTCTATTTATTTATTTATTTTATTTTATTTCATAGGAAAACATACAGTGACTTAATAGCGTTGTAAGTAATAGTTGTAGGAGTCTATGCACTATTATAAGTTTTCGCATATAACATCTAATGCTTGCTGATTAATATGAAAAAAAAACATGCATTCACACACAAAATACTAAACAATCACAAAGCAAATAAGCAAAAAAGGTCAGTTAAACATAAGCGCAGATACAACACAGATTAAGACAAATTAAGAATTAAGAATGGTCAGTCAGAGAACCATCAAACCACTTCTGCACCATAAGATTTTGAATACTTCGCGAGCTAGAATTAATAGATCTAAATCAGTAAAGTCTACAATTTTATTATATTCTACAGCCGATCTAATGAAAAAAGAGTTACGACGATATTTAGTCGCGGACTGCGGCACGATAAGACATGCCGGTCGTCTTAATATGGTTCTCGCTGGTACTTGAAGCTGAATATTGGAGAGAAGTTCCGATAAGTCTATTTCATTTTGAGCAATATTCAAGAGGGTTTTCAAATCTGAAATATTACGCCTTATTTTCAAAGGTAAGATATGGTGCCTACGACATCTATCTTCATAACTAGGGTCAGAGCTTCCACATTTATATTGCACAAACTTAAGGAACCTGCGCTGGACTGATTCAAGTCTTTTGATTGCATAATCGTACTGCGGGTTCCAGACTTGCGTACAATACTCGAGAACGCTGCGGACGAATGAACAGTAGAGTATCTTGATCACTTTAATGTTATTGAATTGCGAACTAGATCTAAGCGCCATCTCAATCACAACATCGCTTCGATATTACTTTTGACAGTCATTGTAGGGGGGCTGAACGCACCTTTAATAATTCGTTACGTACTTGCTCTACCGATATCTATTCGATATAACATAAAGTAAAATTCAAATATCTTATTATCATTAAGGCTCATATATAACGCCGGAGGGGTGTCAGGATTTTGTTCAGACATTAGGGCGTGTATACGGACAGAAATAAAACTGAATTTAAAATAATTAAATTTACTATTGATCAAAATTATTAATCACACTGTATTTCAAAATAGATCAAATTATTACGACCGATCGCGGTACAGGTCCCAGGAGACTTGTGCACGCAGCGACTGCCGGAACGAAAGTGAGTCTGCCCCGTCCGCTCACGCCACAGCTCCTAGACTCTGCACAACGCCACTAGGTAGCGCTTGCATTCCGGTCCAACTTCAGAGTGGTCATGAGTACGGACGGACTCATGACACTAAAGCGTCGTAATCATGATCCTAATGCGACATATATATCTCAAAGCATGAATTTTCATCTTTTTTAAATGCGTTTTTCTCCATAAGTATTATAGTTATTGAAATGAAACCGCTTGGTTTCGCAATTTATTCTAATTAATTTTCCGAACAAGTACCTACACAAGAGGTTTATGTGGATAGGCAGCAGGCGGAAGGAAAAGGACTTACATGTATGGCTGGCCACTACTTAGCCAGCGGCAGTGACGACTCCAAATGAAGATGCTGGTGGTTGTTGACACTTGCACCACACTGGCACTCACTTCTGTTAGGTTCCTTGATCGATCAATGGAGCCGGCTCCGTCTTTTACACCGTTTTTCACAGTAATTTAAGGATTTTCAGCGGGCGGTGACCCGGCGCGTGCACGCGGTGTTTCGAAGAGAGAGTTCTTCGTCTTCTTTTGAGGGCGCTAATGTCGCGCAGCCAGGTTTACGTATTGGCGTCAGAGATGGCGCTAGGTGTTTTGAAATGGAGGTGAAATAAGTAGGACAATAGGATGGGAAGCCCAAACATAATCCCCCCACTTGAAATCGTCTCGATTTCAAAAGTACAAAAGGTAAGAAGTCAATGACGAACTAATTGTTAAAGTTGCATTCCTTCCTACCAATAGTTTAAAAATTTAATAATGAATTTGGTTTTGCAATTAAGATTGAGGAATTATCAAATTGAGAACTTAAAACTAAGAAAATGTACCGATGAAAACCGATACACTTAATGTTCTATAGGCAACGGACAAAGTTTAATGACTGGTCTCCGAAGGAGGCCACGCGTAGTACGGACTGTAACGACACGGACCACACCGTCATCGCCAGGGTGTAAGGCTATCACTTGCCCTGAACGCCAATCTAATGAAGGCAAATTGTTATCAACGAGCATTACAATATCACCGCACTGCACGTTAGTTTGACCGTGAAACCACTTCGCACGCTGTTGTAACTAGGGCTTGCAAATATTCGATGAAATCCAATATTCGAATATTCGAAAAATTTTAAGGAGGTATTCGAATATATTCGAATATTATTCGAATAATTTTGTAAAATAAGACAGATGGTCGTAATTATTAAATATTGCTTATTTTTTCACGTTAAACCAATGTTAAATGCTTTGTTTAATGGGACGCATTGTTTAAAAATTATCCTCAATTGACTTTTTTTGCCTTCGCCCCACATTTTTAGTTTAAAAACTTCTTTGTAGAGTTAATTATTTTATAATTATTAGTCCGTTTTTCTAGTTAATTTTAAGGGCATATTTTGAGTTCAATTTTGATACTTTTTAGTTCATTTTTAAAAAATGTTTTTTGGTTTGATTGTCAGTAAATGTTTATTTTTTGTTTTTTAGTCTTGTATCTGTGTTTTTTTCGGGCTTTTTTCCGGCTTCATTATTAGACCAGTGTCTAGTACTAACTCCCATCAGAATACATGTCAAAATGAATCAAACGATCCCAAACTTGATGGGGTTGTATAGTATTATTATAGATCCTGTACCTTCTTTCGGCTCCATCACCAGATCTTGGATACTATTTCCCAACAGATTACTTGTCAAGACAAATCAAACGAGCCCAAACTCTATGGAGTTGTATGATTTTATTAGAGAGTTCCTGTAGCCTTCTTCCGACTCAATCACCAGACCCTGGAAATCATCTTCCGTCAAAGTACTAGTCAAGACAAATCAAACGAGCCCAAAATACATGGAGCTGCATGGTTTTATTACATATTTTTCGTGATTTTCTTCCGGCTTTATTATCAGACACTGGACACTATTTTCCCAACAGAGTACTTGTCGAGACGAATCAAACGAGCCCTCGATGGTTATATATGGTTTTATTACAGAGTTCCTGTGATTTTCTTCCGGCTCCATCATCAGATCTTTGAGAAATAGTTCTCAACAGAGTTATTGCCAAGACGAATCAAACGAGCCCAAACTCGATGGATTTGTATGGTTTCATTACAGAGTTTCTATGGTTTTCTTCCGGCTCCATCGTCAGACTTTGGAGTTCTGGACACTATTTCCCAACAGAGTACTAGTCAAGACGAATTAAACGGGCCCAAACTCGATGGATTTGTATTGTTTTATTACAGAGTTCCCGTGGTTTTCTTCTGGTGCCATCATTATACCATGGACACTATTTCTAAACACAGTTATTGCCAAGACGAATCAAACGAGCCCAAACTCGATTGATTTGTATGGTTTCATTACAGAGTTCCTGTAGTTTTCTTCCTGTTCCATCACCAGACCCTGGACAATATTTCCCAACAGAGTACTAGTCAAGACGAATCAAACGAGCCAAAGCTCCATGAATTTTTATGGTTTTAGTACAAAGTGTCAAACATAGGCCCTGACTCAAAATCACTATTTGAAGCTAAGAATATGCCAAAGAAAATGAAAAGAATACGAATGAAAAGAATTCAGTGATACGCTGAAAGACCGTCAAAATCAGAGGAAATAAGAAAAAAGAACGAAAGTAGAAGACATAATAAGGAAAATAAGACTGTTAAAATGGCAATGGACGGGTTAAATGGCAAGAGAAAGCAAGGAAAAATGTACCAAAATTATTACAGAGTGGCAACCATGGGACAGAAAAAGGAAAAGAGGAAGACAAACCAAAAGATGGGCAGATGATATTATGAAAACTGGAGGAACACTTTGATCTCGAAAAGCAAGAGATAGAACAGAATAGAAACAGTTGAAAAAGGCCTACGTGTCGCAAGACAAGCTGATCACTTTAGTGATCTTTTGTTCATTTGATATTGATTGAAGAAAAAATATTTATTTGAGACAATCACACACCTGTACTTGTCAAGACGAATCAAACGAGCACAAAGTCGATGGGTTTGTATGGTTTTATTACAGATTTCCTGAGGCCTATTGGTTCCATCATCAGATCCGACCCCGAATTACGTAAGGCTGTTGCTAACAATTCTCGATTGAAATCGATTGAAATCACAGTTGCATTGCTGCTTTAAGTAAGATAGTTGTCACATTGGTTCTTACTAAAGCAGCAATGTCACTGCGATTTCTGTCAAAGTTGATTGCAACAAAGTTAGACAATCAGCCTAGAGCTCAATGACACTATAAGATGTCATTGTCCTGTTCTGACCTTTGTTTTAAGTTTCAGGTCTTTGACTCATTGGGAACCTAGATTTAAATTGTTTACAATTTGTGGAAAAACAAACAACATAGGTAAACAAATAAATAAACGAGAAAGTGAACGTTAACAATAGCTTCATTCTATGCTCACAAAAGCTATTCGGGTATTTAATGAATGACTTTTGCCTAAATCCAAAAAAGTGGAAAATATTCGAATATTCGAATATCACTGACTTGAGTATTCGAATAGTAAAATAAGGCGAATATTCGAATAATTCGAATATTCGAATATTCGAATTGCAAGCCCTAGTTGTAACGTATGGAGGTAGTCACGCTGCCAGATACGCCAGAATGATTGGGTAAGTTTTTGTAGCATCTGCCAACGCTCTCGAGGGGACACGAATTGATCCGTCAGTTCAGGTTCAGGTAACGCTACTAAAGGACTATTAACTAAGAAATGCCCCGGTGTTAGAATATCTACTTCGTCCGGATCCGAGGATATGTTGCACAACGGTCGCGAGTTCAGTACCGCTTCGACCTTAGCAAGTACAGTTATCAACTCCACAAGAGTTAAAATCTGCGATCCAATTACCCGTTTTAAGTGGTATTTCATGGATTTAATTCCACTTTCGAAAATTCCACCAAAGTGACTATCGGTTGGAGGGTTAAATTGCCAGATGATTCCACGATCTGCGAGATGAGATGAGATGGGATCGCGATTTTCCCATATGAGTTTATATAATTCGTTAAGATAGCGTTTCGCGCCGATAAAATTGGTACCGTTGTCGGTAACTATAAAAGTACAAAGCCCACGACGGGAAACAAATCGGTCTAAAGCCGCAATAAACGCAGGAGTGGATAGTTCGGTGACTACTTCAATGTGAATTGCCTTTACGGCCAGGCATACAAAAACGCATACGTAAGCCTTATAAGTTGGCGCCTTTCGTCTATGGCTTTCTTTAACTAGGAAAGGCCCAGCTAGGTCGATTCCAACTTTTTGGAAGCAACGCGTTTGTTGGACTCGGGAAGATGGAAGATCTCCCATAAGAGGTTGACACGGAAAAGGTTTCGCTTTAAAACATCGAACGCATTTTGAGAGTCTGGAACGAATCAAATTACGAATCCCAAGTATCCAAAATTGACGTTGAATAATCGATTGCAGGGTACGAGGCCCACAATGCAAGTAAGTTATATGGAAATAATCTACTATGAGTAAGGATAGACGTGAACCTTTAGACAATAAAACTGGATGTTTAGCGGATACAGGTAAGTTAGAATGTTTTAGTCGTCCCCCCACTCGGAGGAGACCCAGGTCGTCTACAAATGGACGGAGTTTCTGGATAGCCTTAGAACTCTGCACGTCATCAGTAAGATATGACTGCTGTTCATGTTTAATCAAACACTGAAGCGAATAGTTCAATTCTTTAACGATAAGCGTTTTACTGTTTTCGGAATGGCGTGAACACGCCGATATAAATCGCAAACACCAAGCAAGAATGCGCTGCACACGCGTTAAAGAAGAATAGCGTTCTAATAATGTAGATACGAGACCAGACTTATCTTGTGCAGTTGTTGCTTGAGCTAAACACGCGTTGGGACGCAGTTCTGGAATATCATTGGAGCAATCCAAACGCGGATTACCTGGCCAATAGGAAGTATCTTTCGCCAACCAGTCTGGACCCACCCACCAGGAGGAACATTCCGTGAGTTTTATCGAGCTTAAGCCTCGACTGCAGTGGTCCGCAGGGTTGTCATGAGTGGAGACGTGTTGCCAGTGCTCGAGGGGAACATCTTCTGTTATTTTAACAACTCGATGTGCAACGAACGTCTTCAGCTTATGGGGTTCGATGTGAAGCCAGGCAAGCACAGTGCTACTGTCAGTGAACGCAATGATTTGATTTATTGGGATTTTAATTTTTAATAAATTATGCATATGTTTAAGGACGCGTGCAAGTAAAACAGCGCCACAGAGTTCAAGGCGGTTTACTGTTAATGGCTTTATGGGAGCCAGTTTAGACTTGGCAATCAATAGATGCACTTGACATTCATCAGGACCGACACTGCGCAAATAGACACAGCATCCATATGCTTTTGAGGACCCATCACAAAATCCTATTAATTGATGTTGAACAGCATCATCAGCTGTAACTTTACGAGGAACAGTAATGTTTTTAACATATTCTAGTTCAATGAGGAAGTTACGCCATTTCTCAGCGATATCTGTGGGAACAGTGTCGTCCCAGCCTAAATTAAGACGCCAAAGGTCTTGCAAGAGAAATTTTGCTATCAAAACAACGGGTGCAAGCCATCCAACGGGATCGTAAATTCGAGCGATGCATGACAGAATAGCACGCTTAGTGAAACTTGAATTCAATGCTGAAATTGAATAAGTAAAAAAGTCTTTAAGGGGGTCCCACTGGACGCCTAGGATTTTGATAATATGTTGATGATTTTCATCACAAAATGATTTTGGAACCTGACAGTGTTCAACAGGAAGAGATGCATTAAATTCAGGTGAATTGCTACTCCACTTGCGGAGTTCAAACTGAGCACAAGCCAAAAGGTTTACAAGTTGGTCTTTTAACTGAAGTGCTTGGGCTACAGTAGGTGCCCCCGCCGTTATGTCGTCCATAAATGTGTCCTGACGAACCACTTCAGCAGCTTTAGGATAGTCAGCGCCGTGATCGGCTGCGAGCTGATGCAATGTACGAATTGCCAAATATGGTGAACTAGTCACGCCGTAAGTAACTGTTTTTAGCTCGTACTCCGAGACATTATCAGAAGGTGACGATCGCCAAAGTACGTGTTGCCACACCCTATCTTCAGGGCGCAAATCAATGTTCCGATACATTTTTGTTATATCGGCTGTGAACACTATAGGTTGCAAACGAAATTTGGTAAGTATGTCTACGATATCATTCTGGAGCTTAGGTCCAGTATAAACAATGTCGTTTAACGATTTTCCATTTGTTGTTTTTGAGCTGGCGTCAAAAACAACCCGGAGCTTTGTGGTCGCACTATCTGGGCGGACTACACAATGATGTGGAATGACGAATTTACCTGAGCCTAAACTTGAAGGTTGCATATGACCTAAGTTCTGATACTCAGCCATAAAATCGCCATAATCTTTGTTTAACTCGGAATTCCGTTCGAGTCGTTTTTCGAGCTTACTTAAGCGCGACTTTGCGTTATTTAAAGAATCGCCTAAAGATTCGCACGAATCTTTTAACAGTAACGGCACCACGTATCGCCCGTCAGGGTTGCGGGAAACTAGACTGGTAAATAGCTCCTCACACTTAACGTCCTCCGGGTTCACTAATTCCGTTTTTGGTGGCTCTTCGACCTCCCAGAAACGCTTGACCACGTCATCTAATGCACGAGTGGAAGCCACGAGGGAAGAGATTGTGGATGGGGGACGGCTAACGGGGTCGACCCTGCCCGTGAGAACCCACCCGAACACGCTGTGTAAAGCAACCGGTAGACCGTTGCCCAAATCGAGGCGTTGGCCGTCATAAATCGCGTGGAACTGCTCCGCGCCTAATAATAAGTCGATATCTGTCGGTTTGTCAAATTGCGTATCAGCAAGTACTAAATGTTTAAAGTTGTTACGTACAACCGGCGGTATTGGAACTGTAGGCATTTTACTAGTAATTGTGTCCATAACAATGACATTAAGATTAAATTTTGGATTATCCGAATCGCGAGGCTGTACCGTACAGGATGTCTCCCCTTTTATCTGATGCACTACGCTTTTACCTAGACCTGCGACGGTTAATTTGCAACGGCGCATAGGCAAGCGTATACGTTGCGCGAGCGATGACGTAATGAAGCAGTCCTGCGCACCGCTATCTATGAGCGCGCGAGCCAAAACAGGCGGAGCGGAGCCCGCCGGATCGCATACGCGCACCGTACAAGTACCCAGTAGAACCAAAGCGCGACTATGTCCTAGGTGTGTACTAGTAGTTACCGACGTTTCGTTTACGATAGGCGGTTCGATCACGCTAAACCCATTTGAACCGTCAGTCACTTCGGTTGAAATACCAGGTACCGCGACAGTGGTCCCGCCACCGTCATGCAACAAACTGTGATGACGCTTGTTACATACCGAGCAAGAAGATTTAGAAAAACACTGATCAACATTATGATTCGGACGTAAACAATTTTTACATAACTTATGTTTAAACACGACTTTATTCTTTTCAGGAATGTTAAGTGATTGAAACTTAGAACATTTGAAAATATTATGTTGTTCACCGCAGTACATACAGGTCACCGAATGCTGATTAGGTATCGAAGCATTGACGGCGCCGGCACTGGACGGCAACGAATTAGATTTATAATTGTTTTTGTTTCGAACCTCTAAGGGGCGTTTAGTTATTTTATTTAATTGAGTACCAGAACCGGATATCGTGCCGGATTGACTGACCTCCAATACTTTGACATAACTTTGTAGAAAGGTTAACAAATCCGAAAAAGTAGGTATTTGTTCCTTATTCTGAATTTCAAAACGTTTACGAGTATCGCTATCTAGAACGCGCGAAGCTAAATAAAAAAGTATAAACTCATCCAATTGTTTTATTTTCATAGCCCGAAGGGCGTTAACTGTTTCGTTTAAAATGTTAGTTAAATTCCTAAGATCGGAAAAATTACTATTTTTTAAAGGTGAAAAATTACTAATTTTTTCCAAATAATTATAAGCCAAAACGCGTTTATTTTCAAATTTATCAATAAGAGTATCGAAAACAATTGGATAATTTTCACTCGTAACCGGAATGCCCTTGGCAAGCGACAATGCCTGACCGGAAAGACATGATAACAAATAATGGAACTTCTCAATCGAACTTATGCTATTATTGTTATGCACAAGTGACGAGAATGTGTCAAAGAATGTTTGCCAAAGTTCAATGTTGCCATCAAATTTTTGCAACTCAAGACAAGGTAAACGCACTTGCGAGAATGGTTTCGCGGTATGACAACTATCACACGCGCCGACTTTTGTCGAGACGCGAGCGGCGTGAGCCGTGTCGGTACTACCTTCGCTTTCGCTCGGAAAAATACTATCCGCGACGGCTATCACACTATAGTATAAATCGTCAAATGCTTGGACAACTCTTAAATCAATTTTTTCACTTGGTTTTAAGATTAACTTCAATTCATTTATCTGAGTAGTGTACTCGAAGAATTCGCTACGTAATTTCTCAATCCGTTTGAACCTAGCTTTGAATTTAGTTAATGCTGATTGATCAGAGTGAATATTATTAGATAAATCCATCAAAATTTGCATATCACGAAACGCATATTCTCGCTGCGTTTGAACCACTTTTAATTTTCTTTCATTCATTAATGCACTATTTGCATTATCACTAGCGGGCTGTGCATCTTCAGGCATTTTCTATAAGTACCTAACACAAAATACCTAAAAGTAAAAATCTATATATGAACCAGTTTTAACGATAAAATTCGTTAACTAACATGTAATTTTATGTAAAAATACGTAATTATGAATGGGATTTAATGAGATTCACTTTTTTCTTAAATGATCGGTAAACAAAAAAATGGCCGGCGTTCGGCGAACACACAGCGCTTGAGTTGAATAAATAGGTACTTATAATTTACGCTAGGAATGCAACGTTAACGATTATTTTGATTAAAATTTTGCTTTATATGTTGTAAAATTGGACTGTAAATGGAATTTAAGCTGGTTAAAAACCAGTAACCATAAGCATCTGTGCTCGTATGGACCAAAAAATGAAATGAAACCGCTTGGTTTCGCAATTTATTCTAATTAATTTTCCGAACAAGTACCTACACAAGAGGTTTATGTGGATAGGCAGCAGGCGGAAGGAAAAGGACTTACATGTATGGCTGGCCACTACTTAGCCAGCGGCAGTGACGACTCCAAATGAAGATGCTGGTGGTTGTTGACACTTGCACCACACTGGCACTCACTTCTGTTAGGTTCCTTGATCGATCAATGGAGCCGGCTCCGTCTTTTACACCGTTTTTCACAGTAATTTAAGGATTTTCAGCGGGCGGTGACCCGGCGCGTGCACGCGGTGTTTCGAAGAGAGAGTTCTTCGTCTTCTTTTGAGGGCGCTAATGTCGCGCAGCCAGGTTTACGTATTGGCGTCAGAGATGGCGCTAGGTGTTTTGAAATGGAGGTGAAATAAGTAGGACAATAGGATGGGAAGCCCAAACAGTTATAGCAGTCAAAAATATATATATGCAAAACTACATTATATATTAGAGGGCATAGTTGTTTTACTAGTAATGGATAAAAAATCTCGAACTTACCTCCATTATAATTTTTAAATCCATTTCGCTCGGTTTATATTATTTTTTCTTTGTAAATATTCTACAAAAAAAGACGCAGGGCATGGTTACTTTAGATTTTTATTAGTGGTCAAAAATAATTTTAATTTTATTATATTCCATTCCGCGCACGGTCACACGTCGTCGTGCCCCTCTCTCGTGCAAAAAAAAACAGTGGGAGAGAAGGCGTCTTGCTGAACGGACCTGTGTCGCGCAGCGTAATTTTTTGGCGTTTTGCAATGACAAATATTACATTGAAGTGCCACAGAGTACGCAATTCTCCAGTATGCCAATTTAATAGTACCCCTAATAACAGCTCTTGTTAGGGTTCCGTAGCCTAAATGGCAAAAAACGGAACCCTTATAGATTCGTCATGTCTGTCTGTCTGTCTGTCTGTCTGTCCGTATGTCACAGCCACTTTATTCCGAAAGTATTAAGACTACACAGTTGAAACTTGGTAGGTAGATGTATTCTGTTAACCGCTTACCGAATTTAATACAAAAATAAGAAAAATAAAAGATTAAGGGGGGGCTCCCCATACATGGAACAGAAACTGAAAAAATTTTTTTTCTTCAAACCAACACGTGTTGGGTGTCTATAGATAGGTCTTTAAAAATGACATTGAGGTTCGTAAGACAACTTTTTCTCAAAGTTAACCGTTTCAAAGATATACATCGCCAAAGTGGTAAAATGTGTCCCCCCCCCCCCCCTTTAAGGGGGGTAACTAAGTAAGGGTAACTACGGAACTAACTAACTAAGGGTAACTACGGAACCCTATGGCGCATGGCCTGACACGCACTTGGCCGGTTTTTTGATGATAAGATATAAATAAGTCTAAAAATCAACATAGTTATTAGGTATTAATGTAAAAAAGATGACATCGTGCAAAATGGCACCAATGTTGTAGGCAAGCGTTTAAATGCAGGAAGAGCGAAAAGCCCCAATTTGGGCTGTCTTTGTTTTAACATGGAGAGGGCCATGCTCGGCGTTTCCCTTCGTGATCGAATCAGAAAGGTCCGCAGGAGAACTATAGTAACCGACATCGCTCGAAGGATTGCTCAGCTGAAGTGGCAATGAGCAGGACACATTGCGAGAAGAACTGATGGCCGTGGCCGGGGCGGCTGGTGGCTAACTGCTTGTTATTATGATTGGCGTGTAGAGTAAAACTATAGGTTAATAGGTGCGGCGTGCTGAATGAAAAAAAGGGGGTTGCCGGCGGACCCCATGGCCCGCTAATAAAAGTATAAGAAATGAGCTTTGGCCTGCTGGATAAAAAATTTTGAGGGTCGCCGGCGGACTCCATGGCAGGGAGAGTGTTAATTTAGATCAAAATAATCTTTCTTTAAATTAGTAAAGGGAAGAGGGAAAAAAATACAAAAACATAACAATTAAAACTGAAATAGAGTTAGCTTTAAATAAATTCTTATATTTTTTTACTTAAGTAATTATTCAACATAAATTATCTAACTCATAATATTTTAGTCGTTATCGTTTAACAAAAGAACACTGAACCCCGAGTGTAAGTTTTTCGTTCCAAATCATAAAACGTCACCAAAACGTTAATCGAGTTGACGCAAACTTTAAAGTTGTGTGATACATGCGAGTGTAGGCTATATCTCACCACTCGATAAACGTTTACGTTTGCTCACTTATCCGAAAGTTAAGTCATGATTTTTATGTTGTCAGTCCTGTCTTCGGATTCGGTTTTTTCTTTTTTATTCCCAAGAAAGACGGAGACAAAAGATACGGCCCTCTTACTACCTGCTTGCCATTCTTTCAAACTATAACTACTCTACTACCCTACTAGTTAACTTTCAATGGCTGGTGAGCATTTGTTTGTTTTGAACATTTGATTCCTAAAAACAATAAAGAAACTGCATAAAAATGCATTTCAGGTTAAATTGTGAGTGCGTGCATTTTATTTCGCCGAGCTTCCGTTGTTATTGGTGTTAAAAGTGTTAAAAGGGCTTAAACTAAATCAAAATAATAGTTTATGATAGGCCTCTGAAAGTGAATGAAGCCAAGTGCTACGCAATTTTAAATATTGGTGAATTTAATGGAACAGTGAGTACCTACCTACCTATACTTCTTGTAAATATAATATATATACACCTTAATATATTCACCGTAAATAAAAATCAAATAAAAATAATTGTTTTGTAAGATTGACTGGATCAAAGGAACCTAAAAAATAAAATATTAATTTGCCTGCGTAGGTGATTACAATTCGTCTTGCATTTCAGTGATCGCTAACATCCTTCAAACAAAACATATCTAGTAGCCATAATAAATTAATAAACACTTCAAAATATCCTTGCAAAACACTGAAACGCTCGATCTCACTAGCGAATCAACAAGTGAGTTACTTAACTACAACGTTTGCGTTAGTTAACTATTCGAACTGTCAAACTTGTCAATTACACTCACAAAAAGCACCCAAAAACCCAATTCGGATAGCAAAACGCGCTCGATGCGTTTAAAAACGGATCGACCTACGTTTTGAGCAAACTTACACTCACGAGAATTGGTTCATCCTCTCGCCGCATGGCGGCGCTGTACTTTCCCCATACAAATGTTGCTCGAAACGTAAACGCTGTAGTTACGTTTTTTCTTTGTGAAAACTTACATTCGGGATTCTGTATTGAAAAATTCTGAACCAATGTCACAAGTAAAATTGAAACATTACCAGAACCAAATTTTGAAGCCAATAATTTTGTGTCCTAGCAAAGTCCAAGTAGGGTGCCCTTCGCATCGCATAATTTCGATTGTCCTAAAGTCACTTGGCATAACTCGATTGGCATAATAATCACAAAGCATACTATTTATTTAGCATAAATTTCGATACGCATAACCATCGAATTGCATAACTTTTAAAAAGCATAATATTTCAAAGCATAGAAGTTACAATTCCTAATTTCAATTGGCATATTGTCAGTAAGCATATTTTGAAAGGCATAATTTTGTTATGCCTAATATACATAACTACTAATGTTTTATAGCATAATATAAAAAGAAACATAACTAATTTTAATACTAATTTATAAAAAAAAAACTTTAATTGTGACTACCATTGGTGGGTTAGGTTAGGTCAGTGTTTAAGAGTTTAGACCACTCTAAGCTAAGCAGGTGGAGCTTAATAATGCTTGTATGCATGTTGCACGCTGCATGCTTGCTTGCATTGTGGATGCTTGCTTGCAAAATGCTTGCCGGGGGGTGCAGGGGGGCTGGCCCCCCTGCTCGGGGGGGTCGGGGGGCCTGAGGCCCCCCATTATAAAGAAAAACTTTTTGTGTACTAGGTAGGTTAAGTTAGGTTAGTGTTTTGACCACTTGCAGCGGAGCGAGCGAAGCGAGCGGAGCTCTATAGTGCTTGCATGCATGCTGCATTTTGCATGCTTGCCTGCATGCTACATGCTTGCCTGCATGCTGCATGCCTGCCTGCATGCTGCATGTGCTGCATGCTTGCCTGCATGCTTGCTTGCGTGTTGGGTGCTTGCTCGCACGGATGCTGCAGGCTGGGTTTTTGCGTGCAGAGTGCTAGCCGGGAGGTGCAGGGAGCAGAAGTGCTCATATTTTTAATGATTACTTATTCATAAAATAATTATGAGTTTTAAAAAATATGCCCAAAGAAATTAGGTCTCTTATTACAATGCGTAATAAGATTGTCTTTTGATGATTATGCTTTTTAGACAATATGCCAATTAAAAAATATGCGTTTTGACATTTATGCTTTTTGAAAATATGCCATTGAATATTTATGCTTAACAAAATTAAGCCTTTTTTTTATTATTATTCACAATGGGATAGTGCTTGGCCTTCATCTCACCTGATGTTAAATGACGATAAGGCCGAAGGTGGAAGCGCACTACACCCGGAATACTGGCTATCTTACCTCTAACTGCCGGAACACAACAATTTTTTAATTGTTATTATGGCGTCAGACTTAGGCAAGATGGTGGTAGCTAGCCAGGCGGACTTGAAATAAGCCCTACCACCAACCAAACCGAGTACAAATTGCACGCCCTCGGGAATCGAACCCGGGACCTCTGCGTCTTACACGGGTGGGCGAACCACTAGACCACAGCCTTATGATATTATGCGTTTTGAAATTGTGCTTTAAAATATTATGCTAAATGATGATTATGCCATTTAACAGTATGTGTTTCATGTTTAGGACAAATAAAGTTATGCGTTCCATTAGGTAATCGTCCAAGTACTTTGCAAATAAAATAAAATTAGCTGATAGTAAAATTAAGGCTACTTGGAATATTATTAATAAAGAAACGGGCAAACTTTGCAAGTACCGTAAGTTGCTAGCGGACGAAGTAAATTTTAGTTAAAGTTTAGTTACTTTGGATTGGTATCTACCTAAAACTAAGATGTGAAAACTTTCGTTATATTCCATTCACTTTAATTTTATTTGCCCAACGAAATTATGTATTTTTTATAATGTTTTGCTTAAATGAAGGAAGATTGCTTGATCATATTTTGTAAAATTGTTATCTCATTGTTTTTCATTAACTGTTACTCTATTAAAATATAGTTGATTTAAATAAAAAAAAAAGATGTTTTATTATGAAGCGACCTTTATGTTGACATGAACGTAACATTTTGTACATGTTCGTAACAAAACGTGTGCGTAACTGCATTTACATGCACGTAACGTTACAATTATTTTGAGAAATACCCATTTAATCTTCAAGTTTTTGTAGTAGAAAGTTAAGTAAATGCGTTTTATTTAATTTTTGCATTTTTTGTTTATGGACCAAATGGGTCTTAAAATCTAAACCGGCCACAGAAACCGTCTTAAAATTGGCATATGGTTTGTTCAGAGGGCCTATTATCTTTAGTATAAATTTGAAACGGTAACTCTAAAATGTAAATTATTATCCAAATGGCCGGACTACATCTGGTCTTAAATTTGTGTATGGCGACTTTCCATAGTCTTACGGATATGTGTAGTAATTTAACAAATCTGTTTACCATGACAATAGTGAAACAATGCGGTAACCTCGAAATGTAAATAACTAACATAAATGGAGATTTTAGATTTATCACTGTCTATGGTTACGGCGGGTTACGATCTTTATGACTTCGGTTTTAGTATACAATATTGCAAAATCTATAACAATATCACAATGACAAACGGTAACCTTTTTGGTGATTTAGATGTCCGGGGGCTACAGTACTATCATATTTTAGCGATTATTATGTATGCGTAAATAAAAGAGCTTATCTACTTCATGTAGTCGCATAGGAATATGAACCATATTTCAATATACCTAGCTAAAGTGTTTTTTATTTATTGTCAAGTAGGCGAAGTTTGGTTGCGTTTTACCAATAAATAATACCTACAAATCTCAGATTTTGTTAACATTAAACACAAATTTTAAAAAAAATAACACATTTTCATAATTCTAAGAAAAAGTAGTTAAATGATTTAAGCGTAATTATTCTAAGCTCTAAGCTTCGTACAGACTGAGGCGAATTGGCTTTGATAACTTTTTGAACATGACTGGAAATCTCAAAACCATTTCGAGGAATAAGCTTTCGGTACAGTGTCTACTAATTAAATTTAAAAATAAGTCTATATTTTTAAAGATATTTATAATATTCAATAAAAAGCTTTAACCTTCAAATGACCTTCATATGACGTCATCACATACAGATCCCCCAGCCATAATAAAAAAAAAGAAAAAAGTGCAAAGACAATTTTGACAATGAACTTGGCATTAGGGATGTGGAAGGTGGAAGTGAAAAAATATCGATATAGGTAATATTTCTCATAAAAAAATGGGAAGAAATGGGATGATGACTAAGTAATGGATTCTAATTTTAAGGTATTGTAAAACATAAAAAATAGCAAAATAAACCCCTACGCGAAATTTTGGCTCGATTTGACGAATTTTACGATGATTTTTAAGACTCAAAAGTTGGAAAAAATCAAAATGCTCCAATGACAAAATAGTGTCGACTATTAGAAACCATACGTAATTACAAAAAAAATGTTTTGGAAAAATTATTGTAAAAACATCTATCGATATATCAGAGTATTTAATATCGGCCGAAAAATATCGATGAACTTATCTCGTAATTTTTTCCACATCCCTACTATTAAATGTTTGTAAATAGAAATAAAGTATGCACATATTTTCACAATGTTTATTATGTTATCCTGCAAATTTATCAGTCCACAAGCAATCGTTACAATTTCATCCATGTAGCCTACATCCAAAATAGACACAATACATACAATACATTTCGCAATTTGGGTAAATTGGGCGTGTCAGTTTTTACAATGTTTTTCAGCTGAGTTTCCACTGGTAAGCATTTTTATTATAATTTTACCACCTCAAAAATTATTGCGGCAAATTAAGAAGGTAGGTTAGAACCGTCACAACTGGATTAAATGAATAAAATAGAAGAAATATTAACTATAACTTATTTGTTTACAAACAACCATAAAGTCATTATGACAGGTAATGACACTTGGCCGTTCTTTTTCTATAAGTAGATGGCAAAGGTTTTCCTTCTTAAATTTTCATGCCACTAATGACGTCATTCCGGTTGATCATATCCGCTCGACAAATATATTTATTTAAAAATAAATACGGGACCAAATGTTAAAATATTCAAATTGGTTTCTTAAATTGGCCTAATCTGTAGTAAAAAAATATAAAAAAAATACCTTTTATTTTTTAACCAAAGCCAATTCCGCGCGAAATTCGCGAATGCAACCACGTAACTCAAAGCGATAGCCATAGCCATAGCCATTGTCAAAGAAATTGCTATGGCAATGGCTATGACTATGGCTATTGCTTTGAGTTACGCGATCAAAATCTGTCAAAATGAGCGACGCGCGCGATTCGCTCGCCTCAGTCTGTACGAAGCTTTATTGCAGTAATAAAACAACGAATTTATCAAAATGTAGTTAAGCGAAGTTTGGACCTCTTGTGTTATTAAACTGTTGCCTAACATTGCCTGGCCAATTTAGGCCAAGATATGTGATAGTTAATAAAATGATATATTGTATTTAGTTAGCTGACTATGGCTATGTTTCATAGATATAGTATTTACATTACGCCAAGTAGACGACCGAGTCGAGTAGCGAGTGGAAGTACATTGCCTGGCATGTTCGTCGATTTTAAAAGAACGTCAAATACACCACGTAATGTACTACTACTGGAATGTTTGCTGGGCCGAGCTGCTGGCGTAATGTAAACATAGCTTATATGTTACAAGTTACAATCGACAATATAAGTATTAAAATCTTGCCTTTTCAAATATGGACACAATAGACGACTTTTTGGGGACACTGTCGAAAATCAAGCGGGAAAACGCCGACTTTTTTTGCAACTGCTTTAAATTGACAGCTAGTTTCCATAGACAGTAGAATGCAGTTTTGGCACAACAAACGAGAGATTATTTTTATTACCAAACTCAAAATAGTGGCTTTGCTATTTAATTCACGAGATAATTGTTTTTTTTTTGTTTTTAGCCGAAGTTTAGTTTAGTAGGCAAAGTTATAGGGTTTTACCAAGAACCTTATATTCATATTCTGGTTTTACGGTAAGCAAAAGAGACGGGGTGTAGAGACGAAGAAGGGGGAAGTACTTATATAAGTAAATATACTCTAACCCCCTTACTAATAAAGATTGTAGCGATGAAGAGACATTAGCTTACGGCTTGCCACAGGGAAGCATCAACGCCCCGACTCTGTTTCTTGTTTATATTAACAGCCTTTCCAATATGCAGCTCCACAACGGTACAATATTTACATTCGCAGACGACACAGCTCTGCTTTTTTGTGGAGATACTTGGGAGGAGGTCTATGATAGTGCTCAGAACGGGTTAACGGTAGTTAGTAATTGGCTTCGAAACAACTTGCTCACGCTCAACACCTCAAAAACAAAATACATCGCGTTTGCCCATAGATCCCATTCACTACCCCCTCCATCCATGTCTATAACCGCCCATAGCTGTCATTTAACAACGGATGACTGTTCCTGTCCCATTCTACAGAGAACGGATTCTCTGAAGTATCTTGGTGTAATAATGGATCAAACGCTGACCTTTAAAACGCACATTGATTTGCTAGTGACTCGCTTACGCAAGCTGATCTACGTATTCAAGAACCTCAGACACATATCAGATCGCAAGGTCATCATAATGGTGTATTCTGCGCTTTGTAAATCTCTCCTAGAATATTGCATCACCTCATGGGGCGGGGCAGCCAAATCCCATCTGATCCATTTGGAGAGAGCGCAAAGGGCTATTCTAAAGGTGGGCGCTGGCCTTCCTTTTCGCTTTCCATCAACTGATCTGTACAAAGAATGGGGCCTACTTACCGTAAGACAGCTATACATTCTTCGGACAGCTCTTAGGCAACATTCCCAGCTACCTTACGACCCAAATCTTATGAAAGGCAAACGTATAAAACATAATGTTTGTCGTACTCAAACATTTAACACCAGCCACTCTCATCAATTTTTCTGTTTTCTGGGCCCGTTCATATATAATAAGTTGAATAAGAACTTGGAAATCTACCCTCTCCATGGCTTTCGGTGTAAAACAGTTATAAATGAATGGCTCCTGACTCTCGACTACGACGACACCGAGCACTTCTTGCTCCCTATTAAATAATAAACCACTACAACCAACAACATGAATATTAATGACAACAATTATTACTATTTTTTCACGATTGCACAAATCATAAAGCTCCCTTATAAGGCACATAACTAATCGAATAATAATCATACACACAAGCACACCCCCCCCCCCCACACCCACACCCACACACACACACACACACACACACACACACACACACACACACACACACACACACACACACACACACACACACACACACACACACACACACACACACACACACACACACACACACACACACACACACACACACACACACCTACTCACAACACAACCCACACTTCATGCACACATTAAATAAATGTTATCTACATTCACTTCATAGACTAAATATATATGTAATACTGATTAACTCTTTAACAAACATCAACACAGCTCACACCTTAACTACCACTCTCATAACTTGAAATGAATATACCATATTGGGGGCACTGGTGACCTGTAATACGGGTTTTTTTAAAACCTATCTCGGGCATCAGTCCTCACATAATGGCTTCTTTATGTTTGTTACTATTAGTAAGTTAAGTGCTTTATGTAATCAACCATTGTGTGATGGAAAATAAATATATTTTTATTATTTTTTATTATTATTGTATAGCAGCTGCATAGTTACACAGTGTTTTGTCACTTTCTTTTTAATGTCAAACTCAAATAGTTTGACAGAGAGTAACCATTGTGTAACTATATATCTGCTATTCAATCTTTATTAGTAAGGGGGTTACTGTCTTATTCACAGTGCGTTCGTTAAACTAGGGCCAAAGTTAACATGGCGTTCGACTGCGGACTAACGTCATTTTAGCGCAAATCGTATTCAGAGTGACAGTTTATCGTTTAGTCCCACCGTTTATGGATTAAAAGGTGCATTGTGATTGGTTTACAAGCATTAAACCAGGTTTTGTTAGAACAGTCTTGCACCCCAGTTTTGTGAAACATCTCTGAATAAGACAGTAAGAGTAAATGGCGGCATTTGGGACTCGGACAAAGAAGAGTCCGTTCTAGTCAGTTTTTTTTTTGCCCCGGGGAAAATGCCTACGCATATACTGACGTCCATTATAGTCGTAGGTATTATGGTCACTTTTTGGCATAAAGCTGAATTTTGTGATGGAAGCAAGCCGCTTTGGACAGTGATAGTGGGGTCAAATTAAGCGAGTTCATCCGAGGATAAACGAGATTCACCCCTTAGGAATAGAGATGGCACCACTTGTTTAAAAAAATTTAAAACCTGAACGGATGATCCGATTTTGACGATTAATACTAATACTAATAATAGGCACATATTGTTCAGTTGCGTAGACATTTGTACCATAAAACTTCACCAATTTTAAGACACAATATCCACTATGAATCAATTTGCGAATAATTAAAATAGTCATTAAACCGAACCCGACAAAATGGCGCCAAAAACCGAAACGCACTCTATTCTACTTCCCATCGGTTTCCAATTCTATGTTTTCCAGAATTTTACTGTTTTTTTTCGGGCTAGCAACAACTAATGCTAGAAACATACTATTGTGTTGTGTTGTGTCGTGTCGCTATCTGTCGCGTATCGGTTTCATACATTTAGTATGGTCACAGAATACATAATAGTACAAGTACAGAAGATCCACTCCTCAAAGTCATTTAAATAAATAGCGACTCTATCCTAGACACAATAAAGTGCAATTCAGATCACACACCGCTCCCTTCGCTACAGTTATATTCACCTAGAAGTTACCTCTCTTTCTATCGCGTAGTTCTTATCTCTTCTAACGACTTCAGGGTTTCTTCTTTTAAATAATAATGAAATAATAGCTTACAATACTTCATTACAAGGTATGTGTTTGTGAAATAAAATGTGTACTTAAATACGTTTCCAAAAACCCTAGGTACATTATACTGATTTGAGGCAATTTGCTTTCTTACGAAATCAAATTGTCATTAATTATTAAGTTTATTTCGAAAGTAGATAAGTAAGTACCTACCTAAATAAGACTTAAGTAGGTAGGTACCTAAGAATAAACGAATACTAAATACTAAATAAGTAGTAGATAAGCACGATGTCGTTTGGAACTTTTGGAAGTGTGAAAAACGTGAGGTTCGGATCCTTTTTATTACTATTAAGGCAGCCCATTGCGATGCAATTTGCCTTCATTTTGGTTATATCATAAATGTACGAACGAACGACGCGACAATACGCGAATGCGGTGCGTGAGTGAGTATTGAAAAAATCGAATTGCTAACGTGCGTCCCAGCCGGCACGCGGCAGCCCTCTGAAATTAGTCCGTCCGGACGGACCCGCTGGCTACTTGTAGCTTCGTACCTAAAGCGCGGAGTGCGCCTAGCCTGGTATGGTTAGAAACACATTACTACAGTGTGTCGTGTCAACACAACACAATAGTGTGTTTCTAGTCATACTATGTATGAAATCGATACGCGACAGATCGCGACACGACACAACACAACACACGTAAAACGTAGTGATTATTTCCTCTGTGGTGGCAACAACACAGTCAGGGGTGCGTTCGTAAACGAGGCTCGAAGTCGGACCTTCACTCCAAGGCGTGCGACGTTCGTCATCCGACGTTTACGAACGACACTGCATAGCTGTCACTGTCCTATTAGATTTGTTAATTTTGATATTAATGAAGCGCGAAATGCAACAAACAATAAAATGAAAATTAATGTTTATAAACCAAGAAGACGTGTCAACTGTCAAATAAAACGTCAGAGCGAATTTCACCCACCTATTTCGTGGGGTGACCGGTGCGTTCGCCGGGCGTCGTTTACGAACGGCTATTGATCGTCGGGCGATCGCCCTGATGGTTTAAAGCTACGTACAGACTGAGGCGAATTCTCTCGCGCCATGCGGGACGCGAATCTATGCGATTCGCTCGCTCGCTTAGCCCCCCAAACTGAGGCCAGCGAATCGCAAGCGTCTTTGGGCGCATTCTGTCAGACAAATCTTTGAGTCATCGATCGACATATAGTAGTTTTAACCATGGAAAGTAATTTGTATAGTATGTTTAATATTTTACTTTCCATGGTTATAATGTACTGTATGGCGATCGATGTCTCAAAAGTCCGGCAGAATGAGTCTATTATTTTTGGTTTCTGAATAGGAAAATATAACTGAGAAAGTAATCAGAAAACATGTCTTCTGATAAAGAAGCTGAGGTTTTGCAATTAGCATTAGCGGAAGAAGAATCTCAGAATGTAACGAAAAAAAGAAAAATATAGGTTGTAACACCGGCCGCTCTGGCAACACCAGCTGTACCGAGTCAATCCAGCGACCGTGCTTCTCACGTTTCTCCTTCACTCTCCACCTCTGTAGGGGGCGCCACGCGCCATGGTCGCCGACCAATCCGGCTGCCCGCGCGCTATCGAGTGTGACGTACGAAAGCGCGCTCTGGTTAAATGGGCCAATCGGGCTCATTTGTGCGACGTAATTATGTTAGCCATACTTATAATTATTTTTGTATTGTTTGCTAACCTGTCAATTGTTATATTTGTGAAAAGGAAGTAATAAAGTTGTTGTTGATCTGTCGCCATATTGAGTGATTATCATTTTGCATAATTCCCTGTTTTTCCCCTGAAAGTTAGTAAATCTGGGCGGATCTCATCACCAAGAAGCTCATCTCGGATCCTCGCCTCGGTGCCGCAGAGAATCGCCACCCAAACTGAGCTAGCCAGGCGAAAAGGTCCATGATGAGATAAATACTCAACACATAGAATATGGAGAGTTTTGCACTTTGATACCCACATTACGAAAAGATAAACAAAAGATTTTATATATATTTTCGCATGCCAGAAGACTGCTATGACGAAGTTGTAACAAGAATCGAACAAAATATACGAAAACAATATACCAACTTTCAAGAATCTATAGAGCCCAGTGAGCGTTTAGCAATATGTTTAAGGTACCTAAGTAAATCATTCATATATAATTTTTCAATACAGTTGCTCGAAAAGTGGGCTAACGATGACAGAACAGCGTGTGGTAAGTCGATTTTACCGCAAGCTTGCGTTTTTGTTCACAGTTTATTTTTTAATTTCTTTTACAATAATACAGACCAACTGTATATAAAGAAATTTGTAGAGCCATTTTGAAGAGAATTTGTGAAGAACTTGCGGAAATTTGTCACAATTAATGGAGAATTTGTAGATAATTTGTTCAGAATTCTGCTCATATTGTCCACAAACTCTGCACAAGCTCTCCACAAATTCTGCACAAATTATGCGCAAAAACTGCATTTATGCACAAATTTCGTAATTATCACTGTTCGCTAGATGGTTTTTAATTAGATAATTAGCCTGCCGAACGTCACGCACGCTCTAATGTTTGAAACGCGCCGTTAGATCTTTGGTTGCACTTGGAGCGTAGGTTGTGAACGCAACCCTATCGCGTGATTCGCGTTTTCGCCGCAACTCATGTGACTATTGGCGCATTTCGCGTCAATGTGAACACGTACATACAAGTTAGCTGACGCAATCGAGCGAATCTGGCGCGCGAGCGAATCTGGCTCGAGCGAATTCACCTCGTCTGTACGAAGCTTTAGAACGCGTACATGTCATCGAGCGTCGTCGAGCGAGCTTTACGAACGCACCCCTGCTCAGCAGAGGTGGGTTTGTTTTTTATGTAGTCTGTCTGTCTGTCAGTCAAATTGTCAAAGTCAAAACGGCGTTTTTGTTGGCGGGCCATTAATAAATTAAGAATCAATATTTTGTACAAAATATTGTTTAATTTATTATTCTAGCACCGAAACTATTTTTTATTTTACTGTATTTATTGTGGTTTGCATTCTATTTATTATTATAATGCTGCTAACCATGTAATTGTGAAAGACTGAATCTGAAGAATTGATTTCGTTGTTCATCAAAAAATGAAGTAGTATTTTAAGTGTAATTCAGATAATATGTATACAGATACGATTGATAATAAAGACGAAAGCACTGTGCATGGGTCTGATAGCAAAATTAAATCGAGAACTAGAGGAAAAAAGCGTAAAAGGTAAGTTAAAAAAACTTAAAACTATTATGTCCACTGTTTGCATTTTTAACAGTTTCTGATATAGTCAAGAAGGTATGGTAAATATGACTTAACTGAGACAAACCATCGAAATTGCAGTTCCATGGGATTTGATGAAAAAACTTATGTACAGAATTTAACTTGTTTTCTTTATTTTCTTTTTGTAGGAGCAATAGTAGTTCCGAATCAGAAGATGTACTCCCAGAAAATGCTTTGGAGGTGGAACATAATCTTATTGCATCCGCTGTGAAGAATAACCTTGATGATGTTAGTGTTAAGAAAATTTTAAAGGTGAGGAACTTATTGTGTTATTACTAGAGATCGGATATTCCGATGCAAATTCACCTAAAGTTCAGATGTTGGGTATTATGGAAAGAACTGTTTTATCAAAAAAAATCCAAGGCCTTTGTGTTGAGGGAGGTTCCTAACCTATATGCTCTGCTCTATGGCACATTCGGAATTCAAGTGAGTTTGATTATGTCAATCTGCCTGCACATGTAGTTTGACGTAGTCATTGTAAAGCCGTGGTATCGAAAGGTTGTCTTAGAGTTATATTAGGAAAGCTATCTGTTGAAGTGTAACATTATGTAAAGTATAAGAGTGTGAACTACTTCTCAATAAACGTGTATACAAAAGTCTCCTGGTCTCATTGCCACAAACCTTCAGGTTATGGGCCCAGGGTAAAGGTTGTAGCCCTATAGAGACCGGGAGTGAAAATAATAAGAGAAATAGTGAGTTTTGCATTTGAGATGATTAGTTTGAGATAACAGATAACTGACAGAATTGCATAGAGACCTTAGCAACGGAGTTTGTTGACAAAATAGTGTTGCTAAGGGCGATGAAATGAAAGTTTAAAATACAGATAAATAGTGATGATTAGAAATAAAATAAAATGAGGAATGAAGCTAGACTTTAATTATGATAAGATAAAGCTGGTGAAAATCATTGGCTGGTGAATTTTATCTGAATTTTAAAATTGATTTCGAAATTACACTTTTGCCCTTGGAAAGTATGATGAAGAAATAAACAAACAGAAGAGGAAACAAGTCAAAATTCAACGGTAAGTAATGAAGAATTTCGAGAAAATGGAGAAAGCAGAAATAGAAGTTTTAGAGAAACAAGAGATGGTAGAACAAATGACGATCAAACAAACGAAGGTAGAACAAATGACATTCGAACAAACGAAGGCAGAACAAGTGACGGTTAAACAAATGAAGGTGAAGAAAGTTATGAAAAATTTTATTATTTTGTGAAGAACTGTTTTTTTGGGAATAAGTTTATTTTTTGAAGGTGATTGTATGAGGAGATCGAGCAGGAGTTATTATGATGATTGATGATGAAGTTGAGAAGAAGAAGTTTTTATAATCAAATGTAATGATGATGAAGAAGGAAGAAGTTTTTTTTAAGGATGATGAATCGAGTAGGAGAAAAATAGAAGAAGTTTTATAATAATGATGAGTCAAGTGGGAGAAATGTAGAAGAAGTTTTTATGATGATGAGTCGAGTGGGAGAAATATAGAAGAAGTTTTATAATAATGATGAGTAGAGGGGGAGAAAAGGAGAATAATGAAGATGATGTTGAGTTGTTGGGAGTAAAGGTTTATAAAGAAGATGTCGAGTAGGAGAGGTTTTATACAGAAGATGTCGAGAAGGAGAGGTTTTTAAATATAAGATATCGAGAAGGAGTTTTAATATAGAAGAGGTAGAGGAGAAGTAATTTTATAATATTGAAGAAGTTGAGTAGGAGCGAGATAGTTTTGAGAAGGATAATTTTATGAGAAGAATATAGAGATATTTATGAAGAAGTTTAGTAGAAGTTAGAATATAGAATTAAGGGGGTGCTTGTGTTCGTTAAGGGGGTGCGTTAAATAATGATTCATTTAAGGGGGTGTGGGATTAGAAAGAAAGTAAATGAATCATCATTTAAAATGAAATGTTTTTGATATCCAAGTGTATTTTGATAATTTTTGGTTGAGTTTGAGGTTTAGTTAGTTAGGTCTTTGGTTTGGATTATTGTACGTTTAGAAATTTTGTCGTCTGGGTTAGGTAAAGTTAGGTTCCTGGGTTGGGTTAAAGGTTAATGTACTTTGGTTGCACTGGTAGGTAGAAAACTGTTTTAGTCAGTATGGTCAGCATGTGCAGCAGATTGAGGGGTGTGTTGAGGGAGGTTCCTAACCTATATGCTCTGCTCTATGGCACATTCGGAATTCAAGTGAGTTTGATTATGTCAATCTGCCTGCACATGTAGTTTGACGTAGTCATTGTAAAGCCGTGGTATCGAAAGGTTGTCTTAGAGTTATATTAGGAAAGCTATCTGTTGAAGTGTAACATTATGTAAAGTATAAGAGTGTGAACTACTGCTCAATAAACGTGTATACAAAAGTCTCCTGGTCTCATTGCCACAACCCTACACTTTGAAGCATCCAATGATTTTGAAATATCCAGGGATTTAAAAAAATCCAAGGATTCCAAGATTAACCAATTTTAGTGTATACTCGTCTGAGATAATAAATAAACCCGATTTGACACAAATTCCAGTTGGCCTGTTACAAACATAATTAGTTGCTTTTCCCTACTTTTCTTTTATTTTTGAAGAAGCAAACACAATTTTTTTTTTGTTGTAACGAGGCCTATTAAACTTTATGGGAATATACACGTTTTGTAGAATTTTAAATATTTTAAAAAGCCGCTTCAATAATATGTTAGTAAACAATTGACTATTAGTAAATTTGCATCTGATTATCCGATCTCTAGTTATTACAATCTCTTTAAAATTTACATAGCTCTATACAAAATAGAAGAGCTCGATGGCGTTGTAGTTTAGCGCCTGGCCCAGCGATTGTGGAGGTCAAGCAACTTTCGCAAGGGTCAGTTACGGGATAGGTGACCAAAAATGTATTATTTCATGCTTCTCGGTGCTTTGGAAGGCACGTTAAGCCCTGGTGCATTTGCAGTTGTTAACACCCACCAATCTGCATTGGGCCTGCGTGGTGGGTTATAGCCATCATCCTTATCCACCCATAAGGAAGGCCTTTGTTCCAACTTTTTGTATGGATTATAGCCAATACAAATCACTAATATTTGAAAATGTTCAAATAAAAGAATCAAACTATCAGTTTACCTACATTTCTGTACTATTATCCCTTAAAGGGAAACACAATGGTTGCTTTCTATCATTGTTGTTCTTGATATGGCAATTTTTGTAATCTAAGGTAATCCCGATAGAATATGACTCGAGCTACTGCTTTATGCAACAATGCTGTCCATAGAAATATGGCAATTTTCATAGCTAAGATTTGAATATTTTTCAAGAATTCTCGAGTCTCGAATTATAATTTTTGGCTTAATATGGTAATTTTTATTTTCACTTAAGCAACCCTAAATTGCCAGGAACAAAGCTGCTTACTATTTTGTGATCTTTAATTTTTTCTTTCAGAAAGTGGTAACTAATGACCATGTGTTAGCACTTGTTAAGTTACGGGAAGAAGAAGAGGAATCAAGTAATGAGCAAAGTGGTGTCAGACCTAAACTCACCCGTGCTAAAGTCAAGTAAGTTTTTGTATCATCATCATCATATCAGCCGCACAACTCCCACTGCTAGGTATAGGCCTCCCCCAAGGATCTCTACGACGATCGGTCCTGCGCTGCCCGCATCTAGCGGCTTCCCGGGTCCTTCACCAGATCGTTGGTAAACCTTGTGGGGAGCCTACTCACGCGGTGCGCAGTCGCCATTCCAGAACCTTTTCACCCAAATGGCCATGAGTTCTTTTCGCTGTGTGTCCAGCCCACTGTCATTTCATCTGAGCAATTCTTCGAGCGATGTCAGTTACTTTAGTTCTTCTGCGGATCTCCTTATTTCTGATTTGATCACGCAGGGAAACACCGTGCATGGCTCTCTAGTTTTTGTATACTGTCACAGAATACTCTACAAAATCAAAATCTTGCTCCGACACAATAAAGTGCAATTCACGTCGCACAGCGCTCCCATCCCTACATTATATTCACCTTGTAGTTTCCTCTCTTTCTATTGGCCTGTCCACATGACCACGTCACGACGTCGTCAACGTGAAACGGTGCGGTGTCGCGATGCAGTGCGTTGACGTGACGTGCAAATTTACGATGTCGCAACGTCACATGTTGTCGTGTCTTCTAAATACCGATACATTCTTCACTCACATACAGAGAAAAAGCAGTCTCATTCTAAATATGGATATATATATATAGCAGTCTCTTTCTAAATATGTATGTTTTACGATCATTTCGATCGATTTGCGGTTGTACTATGGGCAACAGCGTCGCTTAACCAGTTGGCAACAAAATTCGAATACGCGCGTATCGCCCCTGTACGAAATGTAATGTAAACGTATGGTTATGACGGTGCAGCGTGCAAGCGATTTTGACCTTAGCAGTGGTTAAGCGACGCTGTTGTCCATGGTACATTATTTTGAGCTCGTACGCCGACCACTTGCTTACGACGGGACGTTAGACGCGTAGCACGACGCGACAAGGAACCGCGCCGCGACAACGCACCGTTCCACGTTGAGGACGTGACGTGGTCATTTGGACAGGCCCTATCGCGTAGCTCTTATCTTTTCTGACATATGAAATTGGTCTTCACTGAGGATGCCGACCACTTCATACTCACGCGCGGATTGACAGAGCCCTGTTATAGTTCTTGCAACTCACGAATGCGCGTAGGCTATGAATGTTGTTAGGCGTGCACATACACATTGTTTTAGTGTGCGTAATAGGAAAACGTGCAGACGCACACTAAAACAATGTGCACGTGCACGTCTAACAACATTCATAGCCGACGCGCATTCGTGAGTTGCAAGAACTATACTGTTAATTCTCATGGAAATATCATGCTGCTTAAAACGCTTCAATTCATTGGGAAAATGCACGAGAGAGCAAAATTATCACATACTTACAAGATCTCCTACCACCAATGATTTATTTGACTTTCTCAAGTGTATGTAACAGGATACAGATGTTTTATCTCACGAGTGCGGGTCGGCTATGTATGTAATTAGGTAGCACACATGCACATTGTTTTAGCGTGCCTCTGCACTCTCGTACGCACACTAAAGTAATATACATGTGCACTCATACTACATTCATAGCTGACCCGCATTCATGACATAAAACGACTCTAAACAGAACAAATACATGTGATTAGTTTTACTAATTATAATTATCTGATATTCCCCAGGGAACTAATGAAAGTATCTCCAAATACAGCACCATGGAATTTGGAGAAAATAGAACTGACCCCTATCAAACATATACCAGTGAAAACTCGGCCCGAGGTGAAAGCCCTGATTGCTCAGGAGCTCCCAGAAGACGAAGATGATGACGAGTATGAGCCAACACATGATGATGTGCCAGTAAGTTTGTTTTTGACACATTCAATAGTTTATTATCCCCGTCAATTGGTAATGCGCCGGAACCTTGTCACATTAACATCCACGTTGACGTGATTTGCAACTAAAAATGTTGTGAAACAAGAAATTCTAATAAATAATCTGATATATGAATTATTATTTTTAATAAGGTAGGGTCTAGGTATATAAAAATTTTACAATTCTTTTTCGTTTGTGAGGTTAAAATAAAATCATGGCCGCCAGGCGCATTACAAATTGACGGGGATAGTATCTATCGAGTCTAGTCATAAGTTTTGTCACATATAGAAAGTTAAATAAATGACGCAATGAGTTACGCACTACAACCATTTATATATCAAATGAAACGGTATAAAATACAGATTTAAACCACATTAAAATGATTCGAAATGTTGGATCTTGCTTGGATACAAGCCTTCAATCTCCGAGGCCAGTCATCAATCAAATCACGCACGAAGTTAATGTCAATATCGGCGACCAAGGATGCTTTGAGTGACGTCACATTGCGATGGTGTTTAGCGCAGACCTCCTCTAAGTACTGCCATATTTTGTAATCCAAAGGATTCAAGTCTGGACTGGAGGTCCAAGCCTCATGCCTTATAAAGTTGATTCCACAGGTCGTCAGCCAGTGTTTTGTACTTTTCGCCTTATACGCTCATATAGTAACCACAATATCCGAACGAGAGCACGTCGTGCCCACGTCCGAGTGAGTTACATTATGAAATTCGGTACAACATTAAAACACTCGTTTGTGCAATGATATTAAAAGTAAAGATGAGTTATACGCCAACATAATTGCTATTTAAAACAGCGCAACGGTACTATAGATACACACATTGACCGCTGCATGTGTATTGGCCGTGAATTGAAAGCGCGTCAGCTGTCTCCTTCACTCACACGCGCAAAGCAGACAGCGCGCTCTTTGTACAATATGGCTGGATAAAGTAATAGAAAATACATATTTTTATTAAATACAGTACTTACGTGTGAAATTAAGCATTTTTCCGATCTCTGACTGTTACTGTGTAATTTGTACATCGTCTAAAGACGCAAGGAGACATTTTTTTAAAGGAATTTCACAATTTTATCGCGTCTGACTGACGAGAGCCTGTGCCTGACTAATTGAAAGTCGGGCAATTACCTGACTTTCGTCTTGCCATTTTGGAGTGCGCGTAACGTATCTATACTTTTAATATCATTGCGTTTGTGTGATTTTATGACGGGCACGGCGGGTGCGGGCGCGTGGGGCGCGACACATGCTCTCGCTCGGACATTACGGCTACCATGACACTGGTTGTTTCAATGTTGCCTATTATAAGCCACTGTTACAAAACCTTTTATAAAGAATAAATATCATGGGTGACGGGTGTGGGTGTGGATAAAGTCTTGTATGCAACTGTACCATGGGCAACAGCATCGCTTAACCACTGCTAAGGTTAAAATCTCTTGCACGAATTTTTCTTTAGGAGATCGACCTAGCAGAAATTTATGACTAAGAAATCGACATTTTCACCCTTTAACCCACCACATATTTATTACTAATAATTTTAGCTATCCTTGGCGATCGACCTTAAAACCTCTCGTGATCGACCGTATGGGCACCTCTGCTCTACATATAGTCTATTGTACGATTCAAACCAACCGACCTCTGCCTGAGGAAAATAAAGCGTCTATACAGTACATAGTTAAATTCCATATTGCGGGCGGTGCGGCGCCAATCGGCTGCCGCGGTTTCATGCAAACATGGAATTAGCTGCAGTATAGATGCTTTATTTCCTCTGGCAAAGGTATAAGTTTTAAAATCCATTCTTGCCAAAAGTTAACTTGCTAAAACTTTGAGCTAAAAGAATTTTAAAACATACAGAAAGAATGAAAACTTTTGAAAAGTTATTTAAAAAAATATTAGAGACAATTTAAGAGATTATTACAAGAGCTTTTTTAGGGTTCCTTACCAAAATGGTAAAAAGGAACCCTTATGGTGTGACTCAGTCTGTCTGTCTGTCTGACTGTCACAGCTGGATATCTCGAGAACTACTAATGGTATCAACTTGACATTTGGAATAATTTAAAATGACATTTGCTCAACTATTTTGCAAATAAGAAATAAATAAAAAACATAATATCTTTTTTACAACAGGGACTGAAAAGGGGTCTTAAAAATTTGAAGTGGGGCTACTAGGGCATGTGGGGTATCATATGAAAGAGCGCCGTTTGCACGTTTTCAATCATTTTTTCTTTTTGTTTTAGGCCGCATAGTTTTCGACTTATGATGAAAAATGTAAAAAAAAATAACGTTCCCCCCCCCTATCTCCGAAGTTTGCAAAGAGAAAAATCTGAAATAATTCTATGTGACAGCAGTTTATATAAAAATTACAGGAAAAATAAAACGATGTCTCAATATAGCACTCTTTTTTAGAAATTATCAAATTTCTAAAAAAGTTAACATTAGTTCCACTATCGGTCAAGAGATGGCGGCGCTGACCTAAAACTGCAATACTAATTTTATTATTCTACTCTGCAGTGTGGTTTGATGGTGCAATTATAATGGTACGAAACCCTCGGTGCGCGAGTCCGACTCGCTCTTGACCGGTTTTTTATTTAGAATGAAGCTGGGCAGAGCGCTACTTTAACCCGCTGCCATTTGGACTTGTCTGCAAGGACAGTTTGACCACAAAATAGTATATTTTTGTTTGGCCCAGCTCAATATTAGTTAGGAACAGCCTACAGATCAGTTTCCATCAAGCGGCCAAACTTTATGACGACTAGTAACTCCCAAGATTTTTTTGTATGGAGGTTCATTTATACCTACTAGGGGGAATGAAATATTTTCTAAATGATCATGCTCAAAGCTTTATTTTCAATCAATTAATTACATAGGTATATGACGCTTATTTATCTCCAAGTGTTAGTCCTCGTACGCACTGACGGTTGACCGCGAGGGGCGGGTACGGCTGGCCGCGCGTTTCCATTTTAATATGAAGTTTTGTTATGGTAACGCAACCGCAACCGCAAGTGCGTACGATCACGAGCGGGGTTGCATATTAAAATGGAATAAACGGCCAGCCGCGCCCCACGGTCTACCGCCAGTTGTTAGATTCCTCGCAAACTACAGACCAAACTGTCGGCCGATAGTTGGAATCAATATGCAAGTGCGCACACTACAACGATTTGGTATCGGCCGATTCTTCATACAAAACCAACTATCGGGCCAATAGAAAGTCTGTAGTCTGCGGGCACGCTTACGTACGAGGTCTTACCCTCGTATCTATAGACGAATAAGTAATGACTTGAGTAAAACTTGCAAGTTTCAAATACTTCTAATACTAAATTCACATGCAATTTGTTAATATTAAATGCACCAAAACTGTATTTAAGATTAATCATACTACAAATTGTATGTGAAGATAACATTAGAAGCATATTTTGATAATTGCAAATTTTACTCAAGTCATTACTTACTCGTCTGTAGATACGAGGGTAAGACTTTTAGTTTTCTAGCAAACAGACATGCAATCACAAATTAAGTAGTAACAAAAATAAAGGCATAGAATTACTGGGCACCATATGCAGGCTGCACAAATTAATAACATTCCATTACAACAATCTCCCAAAATTTTGCACGTTGTTAAACAATGCGGATACATGCTTGGACATAATGTATAAAACCAAAGGTAAGGTTTCTTTTTTAATGTTAATAAAAAGGTATCTTTACAACTTAAATCCCATTTGCTTTTTGTAAGATTCTTATTACAAATACAACTATTTTGATTTTTATTAGGAATTTTGTCCTTTTTGTACGAAAATGAGAATATTTGTTTGCGTTCTTCATTTTGTCTTCTGTCTCCTGCTGCCAGTTCTGGTTTGTAGTTTTGGCCTCGTTTTTTGCTACGATGTTGATGATGTTTTTCATCCGATTGTCTTTTACATGGTTGTTGAGACCGCGGTCGTTTTACACAATAAGTTTGTTGATCCCCATGATGCGGCAACGAAGATCGTGGTCGGCTTCGTCCCTCTCGTCCAATTTCAGGATCCGACTGACATGTCTTCGGACGTCGGGGCACTGGTTTGTGGTGTGGACAGACTATAAACTTTTTTCTAGGTGGTGGCTGCTTTACTTTTAAAGAATGATGCAAGCAATGGGATCTTGTGTCAATCAAGCGCCTGTTTGCTTTTGGAGTTTTCGTAATAGGATATTCGCAAATAGCATGTGATTCACTTGTGTCAATCAAGCGTCTGTATGCTTTTGGAGTTTTCGTAATAGGATGTTTGCAAATGACATGTGATTTACTTGTGTCAACCGACCTCCTGGTTGCTTTTGGAGGTTGCGTAATAGGACATTCGCAAATAACATGTGATTTACTTGTGTCAACTGACCTTCTGGTTGCTTTTGGAGGTTGCGTAATAGGACATTCGCAAATGACATGTGATTTACTTGTGTCAACCGACCTCCTGGTTGCTTTTGGAGGTTGCGTAATAGGACATTCGCAAATGACATGTGATTTACTTGTGTCAACCGACCTCCTGGTTGCTTTTGGAGTTTGCGTAATAGGACATTTGCAAATGACATGTGATTTTGATGTTTGTGTTTCAGAGTCTTTTGAAGTGGAACATTGGCATCCGATATGTGTATTAGGTATTATTGATTTAGTAGCCTTTGAAGTGAGAATTATTGGTTGATGTTTAGTGGTATCCGGTGGCTTATTTTCATGTTCACATACACATAGCTTGTGACATTTCTCTTTGTCTGGAGATAATAACTTAGTTTCATGTTGAGATACAGAAGCCTGCAGTATGGAGGATTGGTTACAACGATCAGTTACTACTGAATCCCAAAAAGACACCGACTTTTTATTTCGAGAGCGTTTACCTTTTAGTATAGAACTGACACTGGAGAATCGATTTGGCAATATCCGTTTATGTTGATTTCGCATGGGTTTCATTAACCAGCCCCTTTGTTCCGAATGGTATACAATGTATTTCTTGTCAGTATTACGTTGGGGATCGAAAGGGCTTTGATCTATAACCTTTGAAGCACAAGTACCATAACATCTGGGTGTTGGAGTTATGTTTATTACAGCTTTAAAGACACATACTGTTTTCATATATGATCTAGTTACACACTCGACTAACTTGGTCAAAAATCCATTTCTACACATCGAACACGCGGGCACGAATTTGTCCGTCGTAATATCGTTAGGCGTCAGCGGAGAAACCACGTACCAATACACGAATGCAACAATAAAACACGGCGACCAGACGATTACAGTTAGCGCAAGCAATAAATACTTCAAAATAGTTAACAACATTTTAAAAATAATTGCTACAAACGCGTTGCTCTTTTTTCTTGCTTTGTAAACTGTTCTTTCAGGACCACACTTCTTATCAACTTTCACCGTTGGTGGTTCTATAATGTTCGAAGTTGCAGTGCCCATTTCATTTGTGCACTCACACTGTATCAATGGCTCTGGTGGCTTTTTATCCTTAAGAGCCGGCACAGTTATACGTATACCTTTTAGTATCGTTTTCTCCTTAATAAATGAACGTCGGGGTGACTCCTTATCATTATTTGAAACTTTGAATTCTAGACTTCGGCAGTCAGCTATAGCGTAACAAATTTCATCTCTTTTAGCATGGTGACAAGATTCCAATAAACGATTTGCAGGCAGGACGTCTGATTTTGATTTTTCTATCCCATTGTTTCTGTTCATATTAGTCTTCGATAATCTTTTATTTTTCCATCTACAAGGTATGCTTTGCGTTTTGACAACATTTTTTGGTTTCTTATCGCAGGGCGCTGCGCTCGGGTCAATCTTGACTTCTATTTCGTTCTTGATACCATGTTCTCTAAGCCTTTGAGAAGCATACAAAACCTTTATGTCATCTTGACTTTCTTTACGTTCCTTGTATATCATATTGTTAATTTTCAAACGGTTACACTTGAGTCGGTTCTTCAAATTTAGTTTTATATTAAAAGAATTACATTTTTTCATTCTCTTACCAATATCATCTAAGCTCAAGGTGCGTACAGATTGAACAGCATCTGAAATTGTGATCCTTTGATAAGTAAGAACTTTATCTGTCTTATTCAGAGATGTTTCACAAAACTAGGGTGCAAGACTGTTCTAACAAAACCTGGTTTAAACCAAAAACAGCTTGTAAACCAATCACGATGCACCTTTTAATCCTTAAACGGTGGGACTAAACGTTAAACTGTCACTCTGAATACGATTTGTGCTAAAATGGCGTTAGTCCGCAGTCGAACGCCATCTTAACTGTGGCCCTAGTTTAACGAACGCACTCTGAATAAGACAGTATAAGTGTAAATGTGTATGTAATATAAACAATGCAACTTAGTAGACTTCTTTACATTAAATCTTATTTAAAACTAGCTTCCGCCCGTGACTTCGTCCGCGTGGACATTCGGAAAATCCTTAGGGAACCTTAGACCTAGATAAAAAGTATCCTATGTTTTAATCCAGGCTATAAACTGTGCGTCAAATTTCATCCAATTCTATTCCGTTTTTGCGTGATTGAGGAACAAACATCCAAAACCACAAACTTACACATTTATAAATTAGTAGGAAATAGTAGGATATATAGAGTTAAGGATGGAAGAAAAGATAACCCTATGTATAGTGCTATTAAATTGACAATAAAAAGTGACTCGCTGCAACTTCACTCAAAAATGTATAGCAAAGTGTAAATTTTACAGATTAGAATACGTCCTTTTGTACCGCAAGCGCTCTGAGGTTGGTCACTTCTGTTGTACATTGTTAATTAATTGCATTGTATTGAAATGATTTCTAGAATTAATATTATTTGTGCGTCAAGATATACACCAATGTATTTGTGGCAACTATTATTCACACTTACCTATTACTTTAGTTTTGGAGGAATTTTCAGTTGATTTTGCTTGTGTTTTTCTTTCTTCTTTGGACTGTTGAATTTTGCTTTGAATGTTAAGAGAAGGGGTTAAGTTATTTTTATGTGGTTTTCTTTTCTGAATCTTCTCATTAGTTTGACATTCCTCACTTATATAAACTTTACAATTCTTTGATTTATACAGTTCACATTTTCGATCGTAGTCAACGACATGCAGACGATGAAAATCCATTTTAGGTTACAGATGTGGTTTTTCAGGGGAAAATGCGCGTATTTACTCTGATCATACTGTTTTCATAAGTAATAAATAATTACTTATTAAGAATCTTAAAAAATATTTGTAAAATATAAAAATATTTCTTAACAAAAAATAAAACAAAACATATCAAAAGACATAAAAAAACATAAAATAAAAACACTTTCCTCTATGGTTAAGTGCGGCCGCCACTGACCTGCGTATATTTACACGGGACAGGCTTATGTCAAACTGTTTTTGTACCTATTTCATTTCCGCCATTTTGGCGCTGTAGGACGTAGCGTGAGCATAGCGTGAGGGATATGGTACTAAAGTTTGAAGTCTGGAGAGACCATCACGGCAACCATTTTCATATTGTACGTCAATATGCAGGTCAGTGTAGAATATGAATACTTAGAGCATTTGCTCTAAGTATGAATATGAAATTCTTGGTAAGCCAAGAACTTTAAATTCATTCTATGACAAGCGTCAGAATACGACAAAGAGTAGACTTATATAACGACCTTAAAAGTTTTTACCATAGACATAAAAAAATTTTCGCTGCGCTCAGTTTTTACCCTTGACACCTTACACTACACCACAGCGTAAAAAACAAATAAGCCAACAATAAGGATGGTGAATTGGTAACTTTTTAGAACCGCTTTTTTATAGGTAAACATGTTAATAATTAAAAAATCCGTTCCGATTGGCGTTTGCAGTCACATGATTTTGAGCATTATTGACCGAGCGAGCACGAAGTGCGAGCGAAGCGTCTGTGCTTCAGCTTGGGCAAAAATTCTTTCGTATGTCCGGCTGTCTGTTCCAGCCTACAGGTCGCATTTCTCAACCGATTCTTGTGAAATTTTGTGAGCAGGTTCGAAAATTATATAGAATTTTTTTGTCACGCTAGTTTTTTGAATTTTTTTAAAATGACGGAGAAATGGTAAAAATACATATTTCAGTCCGGCTTTCCAGCTCTTTCTGTTTTCTTCTACAGGTCGCATTTCTCAACCGATTCTCATGAAATTTTGTGAGCAGGTTTGAAAATTGTATAATTTTTATTGTCTAGCCAGTTTTTAATTTTTTTTTTTAAATGGCGGAGATAATGTAAAAAAATCGTATTTCAGTCCGGATTTCCGGCGCTGTCTGTTCTCCTCTACAGGTCGCATTTCTCAACCGATTCTCGTGAAATTTTGTGAGCAGGTTTGAAAATAATATAGATTTTTTTGTCACGCAAGTTTTTTGAAATTTTTTAAAATGACGGAGAAATGTTAAAAATACATATTTCAGTCCGGCTTTCCAGTTCTGTCTGTTTTCTTCTACAGGTCGCATTTCTCAACCGATTCTCATGAAATTTTGTAAGCAGGTTTGAAAATTGTATAGATTTTTTTTGTCAAGCCGGTTTTTTTTTATTTTTTAAATGGCGGAGATAATGTAAAAAAATCGTATTTCAGTCCGGATTTCCGGATCTGTCTGTTCTCCTCTACAGGTCGCATTTCTCAACCGATCCCGGTGAAATTTTGTAAGCAGATTTGATAAATATATAGATTTTTTTGTCGAGGGAATTTTTCTAAATTTAATAAAATGACGGAGATATGTAAAAAAACATATTTCAGTCCAGCTTTCCGGCTGTTTGATCTCCTTTACAGGTCGCATTTCTCAACCGATTCTGGTGCAATTTTGTGAGTAGGTTCGATAATTATATATAACCGTTTAGTCAAGCCAATTTTTCCAAATTTATAAAAAAAATATTAACCCATTTTGAAAATTATCTATATTAGAAGCACCATCTAGCTGCGAATACTCACGTACCTACTGTGTGTTTTGAAAACTTCATGGCGACATTTTATTTTATTTTATCGCGAGGTCTACAGCTCACGGAGCTACTAGTTTTAAAGGGAATGGTTCTATTTATAAGGGTGGTTTAGCTTTACGTGAACATTAAATATAGTTATAAATGATTCTTATTTCTAATACTTTGTACCTAAAAGCAATGAATTATTCATAAAAAAAATTCAAAATAATTTATTCAGTCTAGGCTGTTACAGGCACTTGTGAATGTCATAGAAGCTACGCCATCGGTTCGCAAACCCTAAGCGGGAGACCTTGTAACGAGAAGAACCGGCAAGAAACTCGTCAAGGGCTGCTTTTTTCTCCCTGTATATTTCATACAGAGTCGTCAACATTGAAAAATGAGCTCCACATTTAAAGTGAGGTCATTTTCCATCACAATAATTATAAAAAGGTTACACACAATGGGTAGGTAGGTTAAAATTAAATATCTACTACATTCAGATAGGTAATCGTGAGAGTAAATAACTTTCAACTAGTTTAGAAATCACTCCGTCTGCTACTCTAACCAAAAAACACTTGATACAAGACATAAAAATAAAAACGCAATTCTTACAATTCAATAGGTATGCGTTAAGATAGGTACTCAGAAGCAGACCATCGCTTCGCTCAACCATGTTTGAGGGAACGTAACGACCCGCCCCACACGACACCACCGCAGAAATGATTAAAGAGAGCATGACATACTTAGGCTACCCATCCTAAGGCACTGAATTGAAAACTAATATCCAAAAGCTTTTCATAGGCCTTTACTTACACAACTATAGACAAAAAAATACGAAAACATCGTGATAACGAAAGCCAAATAATCATTTTGGTCATTAGCAATAAAAAAGTGAGAAATCAAAACAAGGATTAGTTATTAATTCTATGTTATTATATGTATATATATCCGTATACAATCCATACGGATTGATAATATTAAACAGAAAAAAAAATATTATTATAGTAATAAACTTGCCGGAAAGTCTAAAAATGTGTTATTATGACTGAAAGAAGTTGATAATGATTGTTTTTCCAAAATAAATGTATTAATTACACTTTGACACTTACTTGAGGTAATAGAATAACATAAATCGGTATCATCAAAGAAAATCGAGTTTACATAGGAAAAACAGGACAAGTGCGAATCGGTCTCGCCCACCGAGGAATCCGTACAATTGTTATTTAATAAAAACTATACTTTTTATGATTTAGTTACAAATGTATAGTTTTCAGACTTTTCTCTGTATACTTTGAGTTTTTTGTGGCATAAACAGCCGTATCTTTTTTTTTACGTAAACTTAAAAGTTTGATTTTTTTTTTGTCAGCTTCAAGTGACCATACATTTGAGTATATAATTTTAATTTCAACCTGATAGCTCCACGCGTTCCTGAGATAAAGGGTTTTGACACACCAACCGACAGACATACAGACAGTTTATGATTTAGTTACAAATGTATAGTTTTCAGGTTTTTCCTTACTTGTAGTATAAGACGATATTACTTGCCGAGGTCAACGGGAAGTACCCTATGATAGCCACAGATGCGTGAAGTACCCTAATAAAAATCAAAATAGTTGTATTTAATAAGTAAGGTATTTGTGCTGAGAATTATAGGAATATTGTGAAGATTATAATGAGTGCTTTTGTCACTGCAGTTAGTTTTTCGTAAAACGGAATATGATGAAAACGACCTCATTAATTCAATAAACTAAACTCAACTCAGATCATGCCTATTTTCAAACGATGCTCGAGCAATACTCAACTAATTTTAGAACTAAAATCTCTGCTTAGAATGAATTTGATCTCTGTTTACTGTGAGTATGGTCAAGACCACGCTTGAGCTTTGATTTGGGCTCATGTATACATTAGTTAAAGTCGAATTTAAGGGAGCGGATGGTTGGGAGAGACCCCACGCCTCCCATAAAAGCATTTCAATTTTTTTAAATGAATTTTGAAATTTTACCAAACCTAACCTCAAAATGTATGAAAAAACGGACAAAAACATTTAAGGGGGCGAGTGAGGGGAAAATTGTAGAGTAAAGAGGGGAAATTCTCCCATCCCCCTTAAGTTTGTCAAGTGATGTGATCGGTTAGAAATTTAATTTTCATGTTTTTTTTAATAGAGAACACAAAATATCATTCTTAATAAGTAGGTACCCCTTAAAGTTTTGTGAGGAGTCCGCCCTCTCTACTCTATTCTTTTCCCCTCGCTCGCCCCCTTAAATGATTTTTTTCATACATTTTGAGGTTAGGATTAGCAAAATATTAAAATTAAATTTAACAAAAAACTATGCACCTCTCCCTCTACCTCTCCCCATCTAAGCATTTAATGCGGAAAGCATTAAATGCTTAGATGGGGAGAGGTACCCTCTCTCTCTCCCATCCACTCCTTACCCTAAATTTAACCTTTACTTATAGAAATAAAACCCTGGCAACACTAGCGAAAACGTAAACCTAACCTACGGAGTCAAGCATCGTTCTAAAATAAGCAAATCTGAGTCGCGACTCAACCATTGTTTTAAAATTAGCATGATCTGAGTTTGAGTTTAGTTTGTTGAATCTCTGCTCGAGTACAGTTCTAGAATTAATACTCGACTTAAAACTAGTTTTAAGTAGAGATCAAAGCTTGAGTCTCGTTCTGTAATACGAGCCTAAATCTCATCACTAGTGGTCAGTTGAGAAATGAATTTCGCATCTGACCACTGGAGGTGAATTGGGAGCAATTTATCCCTAATTCATCACCAATGATGAAACTGATGAAGTGGGGTTTTTTTTTTGTTTCAACTAACTACGGATGACCTTTTGAAAACTATGTAAGCCTATTTCATTAAATCATAATTTAACCACCATAAGTTAACCTTTTCCATATTTATGTGATCCTGGTAATTTGGAGATGCAAGTGATTGAAAATATTTCATTTTGAACCAAAGCGAAGCGAGGACACGTTGCTAGTTAATTATAAAATAAAAATGACACAGAAAATTATAGAAGTTAACCTTCTCCGTATTTATATGATCCTGGTACGTAAGTAATTAAAAATATATAAAAAAACTGAAACTCCTTGTCAGCAGAAGTTGGGAAATAATCATATCGCAGTCAGATTTGAATATTTTATAAATATAATATTTTTGGTTTGGTCACCACACCAGTGGTGAAATGGGAGTAAGATGGTGTTATTTAATAACGGGTAGTCAGTTGAGAAATTGGAGTTCCAACCAACCACTGGTGGTAGGATTTGGTGGTCAGATGGTCTGGAAGGAGCAAAAAAGTCTCAGGATGCGTACGTTATTAGAGTGGTAGGCTTACAGGGCTCTTATAATTGTTTTGTGACATGTCATCGTTCTTAAATTAGTCTTAAAAAGTTAATACGGACACAAGAACACTCAGTCTTATTGTCAAGTCTCATATACGTATTAAGAGCATTTTATGGCGTTTTTCTATTATAAATGATCATATTCCATTCATTTTTATATAATAATATAAGATGTATCAAAAAGAATATTTATTCTGTGAGAGAACCAATTAATTTATGCTGTGATATTATTTTACTCTTTGACGCAGAATGTAACAGTGCAAAGCTGCAAAGACCAAATTGAGTCTGTCAGAAGTTAAAAAGAATTAATATATATTTAAGAATTTTTAGGTATATCACATTTATGAGAATGCCTGGAGCAGGACCAGGCCATGTCCTTTATCGACAAACATTGTGATACGGTAACATCACTAAGTTGCTCATCGGCGAGAACTCGGATTTATCTAGCGACAGATCTGAAATTTGTACGAAGGAGCCATGGACGAGCAGACCGGCAGGCTGATTATCTAATTTAAAACCACCTAGCGACCGGTGATAATTACGAAATAGTCGCTGTCAAACTCGATTTCATACCACCGATCGAGTTTCTACGAGTGCTGCCTCCAACGGACAACTAAAGAACTAAAATATACGAGCACTTGCAAGGAAATGCTCCGAAATTCGTATTATCTAACTCAGAAACCGCGACGCGACCGCGACGATTTCGCGATTTCTTCTGTCAAACAGAAACCAGACAAAACGTAATTTCTGATTAGTTTTCGTTAAATTCTTAGCCTTACCTTTGACCAAAATTAAATAAAATTGCTATAATGTAAAACAAAAGGCCTGTCCTTCAATGCCTACACGGAATTTGCCATTTTGAAGACGAAAAAATGTAAACGAAATTCGAAGCGAAAACAAAAAGGTTATGTTCACAGAGCACATATAGTCAGACACATACACAGATACAGACTACTTTCGGTAAAAGGACTTTTCAGTCGCTGCCACCGGTTGCTAGTGGCGCTAGTTTCTATGGAGATCTTAACGAGCATAAACTGGAGCATAAACTAATCAGCGATCGCATACATAATACCAAATCAGTGACTCGGTCGCGCGACGATTTCGAAATAATTCAGGAATCGATTTCGGTCGCTCATTTTAGATAATCAGCCTGCCGATGTCACTGAATAAATTTGACAACTAATCAAGAATAAAATATACGAATTTAATGTTTAAATGTAAACAAATAGCAATAATACGACAAAAAATTACTTTCATGTGAAATGTAACACCGACTTTTTGTAAACTTTGATGTTCCAGACCTCTTTTAACAGCAAAAAACTCATCAATTCGGCATTTTAAACACTGCAGCGTTCACATGCGCGACTGGACTCGGTCTATAAAGAAATCCGGGCGCAACTGGTTTTATCAACCGCATATGCCCATTTGGGCTTGTACTTCGGCAGAGGGGAAAGCTTCGTATGGCTTCTCTTTCTGGGACAGAAGCGCGTCTTACTCTAAGGATTTAGGTTTTTCAGTCTACGTAAATATGATACTTCGCGTGTTCATTATTCAAAAGTAACGACAATATCTCTGCGCATGTTTAAGAAAAAATAATTAAAATGAGGTCCGATGATTCTGAAAAAGAAAATGAAATGAACATTGACTATTAATATTAAAACCTAACATGAGCAATATAACTTTTAATATTAATTAAATTTATTATGTACAGGCCCTTTTTTATTTCCTTGCATTTTTTAAAGAAAAGCACTATATATGCCTCGGCCGAAATGGCAATTGCCTATTTCGCTGCCTTTGCAATAATGTACTATTAATAGTAGATGAAAGAGTTCTAAATTCAAACAGCACACCGTTTCATACAACATTGCCGGCGCGCTCACGCGCCGGGAAGTGATTTAGGTTTTTCAGTCTACGTAAATATGATACTTCGCGTGTTCTTTATTCAAAAGTAACGACAATATTTCTGCGCATGTTTAAGAAAAAAATATTTTTAAAAGATTTATTGACCGAGCGAGCACGAAGTGCGAGCGCAGCGTCTCTGCTTCAGCTTGGGCAAAAATTCTTTCGTATGTCCTTCCGGCGGCTGTCCGTTTGTTCTCCTCTACTGGTCGCATTTCTCTACCGATTTTGTGAGCAGGTTCAAAAATTATATAGAATTTTTATATGGATCCAGTTTTTGAAATTTTTCGAAATGGCGGAGATTTGACGGAGATATGTAAAATAATAATAATAATAATAATAGCTTTATTGCACACGAAACACAAAAATTCATATTTCAGTCCGGCTTTCCGCGGCGGTGTTTGTTTTCCTCTACAGGTCGCATTTCTCAACCGATTCTTGTGAAATTTTGTGAGTAGGTTTGAAAATCATATAGATTTTTTTTGTGGAATCAGTTTTTTTTTTTCAAAATGGTAGAAATAATAAAATAAAACATATTTCAGTCCGGTTTTCTGGCGCTGGCTGTTCTCCTCTACAGGTCGCATTTCTCAACCGATTCTCGTGAAATTTTGTGAGCAGGTTTGACATTTATATAGAATTTTTCAGTCGAGCCAGTTTATCGATTTTTTTTCGTACTGGCGGAGATATGTAAAAAAGCCATATTTCAACAGGTGCGAAAAATTATCAAAAATGTAACAAAACTTTTTTGTTGCAAAGCAAATTTTGTTTTTTATTTTTAGAAGATTCAAAAGTTCACTAATCAAAACATTTCTGGCCACTGACCTGCATATATTTACACTGGACAGGCTTATGTCAAAATTATAGGTGGTATTAAATATGGTATGGTATAAGGTAACTACGGAACCCTATGGCGCGTGGCCCGACACGCACTTGGCCGGTTTTTTTATTTTTGCTGAACTATTTTTATATACATGTACGTTTTGAGAATGATTTTTGGTTTAATTTAAAACAAATTTCTGAAATGTGATATATTTTTAGAAAGGGCTCAGAAAGTCCTGGATATAATGCACTTAACACCACATTTCAGATAGAATATCGAATAAAAAAATAATATTTTGTATGTCACACAATTGTAACTTAAACGTAAAATTTAGGGAGGTAATTGAAAATTCTTGGCTCTAATAAACGTGTCGAACGAAATCATGGTCGGCGACGTCACAGTTCATGACTTGTTAATTCTGTTGACGGTCCAAATAAATAAAAATTAAAAAGAAATGACCGTTTTGTATAGAGCGTTTTCGGCGGGTGCTACTGCGTGCTAACTTCAAGTAACTATATCACAAGAGAAAAACGCAAGAAAAAAGTTTTAATATAAAAGTTGAGTTTCTCACGTATTATATACTTTTGATTTTGATTAAAATAAAATTTGATGTACCTATGTGAATGAAGCTCTTTCAAATATGGAATATCCTTTTTTTGGTTTTATAATCACATTATTATTGTTTTTACTATAGAGTGATGATGATCAAGGCCTCGAGTCATGCAGCGATATTGACTCTCAACCTAGGACTCCAGCGACGCCCAGGAGCGTCGGTAAAAGCAGCCCAAGAGTGGTCAAAGATGGACCCTTTAAGGTGCCGCAAGTAAGTATTAGTAAGTTGTAAATCTGTGCTACTTAATATTTATAAAAGCGGTTAAGAATTTTGCTATTGAAAGTTGCTATCATGGGCGCCGCCCTTGTCAGCCGTGTCGGCAGCCCAGTGCACCTCCTGTCAGGTAAAAATACTTAGTTTTTTTTATTATATTATACTGTTTGAATAAAAACTGATGGCGTCTAGGTAACTGTCCAAATTTGTTCATCACCTTGTCAATAAATTCAGTATCTAAGTTAAGGACATTCCGGTTAAAGACCTAACGTGCCTAAAGATAGTATAATATTATGTAGAAGCTGATGCACCTCCCTGAAAAAAAACTGGCGCCGCCCATGGTCGCTAAGATTTCACTAACTATATTTAAAAAGTAAATTCATACATTATTCGAGAGCGAAGTTCATTGTTATTTTTACACGACTGCCCAAAAAAACAGACTGTAATGTGTTTAGGGTTCATGTATGTTTTGTATGTAACTTAACATTGACATACACTATAATAACAATAAAATTGACATCGTAGATAGCACAGTATTTTTAGGTATAAATCTAGATAAACATTGCAGTTGGAAAAAACATATAGACGGTCTCTGCACTAAACTAAATAAATTTGTATTTGCACTAAATAGAATCAAAAATATAACGTCTTTTCAAGTAGCCTTACAGGCGTACCACGGATACGTCTCTTCTCTACTGCGTTACGGCATAATAATATGGGGCAACAGTGTAGATGTAGACAGAGTTTTTAGAGCACAAAAGAAGTGCATTCGTGCCTTATGCGAGATAAAACAAAGAGAATCATGTAAGCCCCTATTTCAAAAACATAGAATATTACCTCTACCATGTATATATATATTAGAACTATGCTTGTTGGTTAAAAAGCACCCCGAATACTTTTTAAAATGTAGTGAAAAAAACGATAATTTACGAGCATCGAGAAAGAATAAACTAGCAATACCTAAATCCAATCTAGCTATATTTCGAAAGAATGTATATTGTATGGCTATCAAAATATTTAATAAGCTACCGCTGGACATTATTAATCAACCAATAGAGAAAAATATTTTCAAGAATAAATTATTTAATTGGCTCCTACAGCACAGTTTCTATTCGATCAAAGAATATTTGGAAAATAAATGACATCTCTACTCAATCTGACATAGTATTAAGGATAATTTTGCATAGCTGACATTTAATTTTGAATATGAGATTTCTATTGACAATTTTGTAATTATAATTGACATCAGTAATACTTAGTAGTAATAATATTCATTATAGATAGCTTACACACTTACACTTACTAACATTTGCATGCCTACAGATTTAAGGCAGAATATTGTTGAAATTTTATTAGGAACATTGTCATCGATCTCAATGTAATGTACACAATATTGTGCAAATAAATATTCTGATTTCTGATTTCTGTATGTAAGTTTCTATTATCCACCATAACTTCTAAATTTCTTAACGGACTCGGATGTATGGGGTATAGAATCCTTACAACATCCCGAGTGACCTGCCTTTCTATTGTCTAATTTAAAAATCTATCGCAATCGCTTTCAGGATGTAACACATAGAAGCTTCTTTTTGGGACAAATAAAAACTTACCAAAGAAATGAAGCAATGTGTCACATCCAAATGTCAAACGAAAGCGATTGCGATAGTTTTTTTGAATTAGACAATTAGCCCCCTGGTTATATTTAAAAAAAATCATTACGGCGAATTGTCAGACGTCACTTTCAAAGGTGAAAAAAATACGAAAGTGACATTGTCTCAGCTCCTTGATTACCAATAAGCTTCTTGTTGATTACGTAACTCTGTTGCTAACAATGAGGGCTTTTCAAAGTGACATTTAAAAAATAAAAATAGTAACTATTTGCCTCACTAGATGGCGTTGATGGAAAGAGAAGTGTCAAAATTGGCTTTTAAAAATAAACGGCCTGTACCAAAGAAGAAAGTAAGCGCTCGCTGGCTGACATCTGCCCAAAGAGAAACATTTTAGGGTTACATCTGCCTGCCTACCCGAGTACTCTTTGAAACAAAAATCACATTGATACATACATTTTTATCAACGCCATCTTCATGCTTACAGTTTTTTGTCATTTTGAAAAGCCCTCATTCTCGATTGAAACCGCAGTTACATTGTTGCTTTATGTAAGACTAGCGGCCGCCCGCGACTTCGTTTTTTTTGCTCTCCCTCGGGAACAACACTTTTTTTCGGGATGAAAAGTACCCTATGTCCTTCTCAGTACCCCTGACAACGTGTATGCAAAATTTCATGGTGATCGGTTCAGTAGTTAAGACGTGAAGGCGTAACAAACAAACAAACAAACGGACTTTCGCATTTATAATATTAGTAAGGATGATTGTCATTGGATCTTATTAAAGCAGCAATGTAACTGCGATTTCTATTAGAGTTGATTGCAAGTAAGTTAAAAAATCAGGGGGCAGTTCGATTTCAGATTCTCAATCGCGTTCAGGAGTAAACCCCCCCCCCCCCCCCCCCCCCCCCCGCCCAGTTTTCAATTATTCCTAAGGTTCGTTATTGTTGTAAGTTACCTTTATGAATAATAATTTTATAGGACATTTCGACGCCATCTCGCCGCAAACTCGACATGAACGAAGAGGAAGCCACCATAGCTCTCCGCACTAGATCCAAGTTATGCCTATCTGAGACGCCCATAGAGCACATTGAGAGTTCGTTCGTTCCCCCTGACGAGGCGCCTGTCCCACCAGTAGATGATCACCTCTGGAACGAGTTCTTGAACGAATGCCTCAACCCTGCATCCGTGTCTAGGAACGAAGATGATGATGAAGCTGATCCGGAGTACAATGTTGCCGCTGATCCAGATGCACGTAAGAGAGAGAACTAACTTTTAGCACAGAATAGATATAACTACCACCGTACAGAAAGGAAACTCTCCGCCCCGCCCCGCAATCAATTACCTCACCGCGCCCCGCGAGTTCGTAAGCCAGGGGCCCTATTTTTGAATCGCTCGACTAGCATCGAGCGCTCGATTCTACTGATTTTCGTTCGACATATGAATGTATGCGATGTCGAACGAAAATCAGTAGAAAAGAGCACTCGACGCCAGCCGAGCGATTCAAAAATAGGGCCCCAGTTCGTATGCTCATTCAATAGCCCTAGACTTCACGCACACAGTTGCGCGTGTGCATAAACGTCACTGTGTAGCGTCTGTGTAATAGGTAGTTGAAACGCGTTTGTATGGAGTGCCCGGGGTGTGCTTTTAGACTTACAACGTGTTTTAAAAAACCATAATGCCGAATATGGTAGATAGGGACTATCGAACTGAACAACTTTTACTATGGGACTAATTCTGAAATCGCGAAAAATAAATCGGCTGTTTCATACAAAAAATAATAACGAAAATATCAAAATGTATAAAACAGCTGTATTTTTTCGCAATTTCAGTGTTGGTCCCATATTAAAAGTTGTTCAGTTTGATTGTCCTTATCTATCATAATCGGCTTTACGGGTTTTTAGGGTTCCGTACCCAAAGGGTAAAAACGGGACCCTATTACTAAGACTCCGCTGTCCGTCTGTCTGTCACCAGGCTGTATCTCATGAACCGTGATAGCTAGAAAGTTGAAATTTTCACAGATGATGTATTTCTGTTGCCGTTATAACAACAAATACTAAAAACAGAATAAAATTAATATTTAAGGGGGGCTCCCATACAACAAACGTAATTTTTTTTTGCCGTTTTTTGGTACGGAACCCTTCGTGCGCGAGTCCGACTCGCATTTGGCCGGTTTTTTTTGGAAGTAACGCGTTGTATATTAGTAAATTAAAATTCCTCTTATGTTACATCATAGATGTGGCGTGGCTTTCAGCTCGCCTACCAAACTTCATCGACATCACGACAATTTTGTCGACACTTTTTGTCGCGATAACGCGACGTATGTCCCGCTCACACCGCACTGATGTGAGCGGGACAAACATCGTAAGAGAATGGGGAAGGCAACTGTCAAAATGGCGCTGTGTACTACGCTTGTTCCACGGGAACTATCAAAACAAAGGACCTTTGCTTTAAAAATCGTTTTTATAGCTTTAAAATGATCAAATTCTGTGTAATAGGCTGTAAAGATGTTGGCACTTACAATTTTTCTGTCATCTGTATATGTATCTATATAATCTGTCAATTCTGTAAGAATAAAAACGTCTTAATTTGGCTTTGAATTCCGGCACTTCCATTGTAGAAAAGTCTTTTATATCAATTTTGGGTCAATGGGTCTTTTTCGGTAAAAAATACCACAAAATAAATAGCTATTTTCCCATACATTTTGTTCTGAACGTCTAATGTCTTAGGAACAAGCGTACGCAGCGACATCTATAATTAGCTTTGCGTTGCCATGCCCATTGTCGGCAAATAGTGGTGGTGCATATTTCGAATTGTTTCTTCTTACGAAACTGAATATCTCCTTCAGTATAAATACGTAATGTATACTAAATCTATCAGTTATGCTAAAATAATAGTATTTTCCAGATGATGAAGATGCATTAGAATTGGAAGGCTCCTTAGCCACGATCTCAAAGAAAGAGCTGAATGATCTAGTGACGGAACTATTCAACATAATGCCCGAGTCAACGGTGGACGACGAACTGACTAACATGGCTAACAGCGTGCTCCCAGACCACACACATAACGGGGTAATTATTACATAGAATAACTAGTGGCTCAGTGAGCTGTAGCGTTTGTGCGTTAAAAGGTAGCTCAAATCGTAAGTTGTTTTAAAATTAATCTATGTTTAAACGTCTCTGTGGTCTACCACCTGTGAAGGTGCAGGGGTCCCGGGTTCGATTCCCAGGAGGGGGGCACATTTGTACTTGGCATGGTTGGTGGTAGGGCTTATTTCATTTAAAAATGGTTGTGTTCCGGCAGTTAGAGGTAAGATTTCCTAGCCAGATCCTCAGTGATGAAGGTTCCGGGTGTAGTGCGCAAGTAGTTTCGAAGATGGCTTCGGCCTTATCGTCACTTAACATCAAGTGAAGTGAAAGCCAAGCACGAACCCGTTGTGCTTTAAAAAAATAGATGTCGCCACGATATCTCATTAAATGCAATATTTTTGTAGTATTTGCCGAATACAACTTTAGTGTGTGTTTAGTGTGTAGCGGTGTGTAATTATACATTACTAATATCATAAACAACAACATTTGTTCTACAATTTTTCCAAAAACAGACAAATAATTCCGACTTTCCATACAAATGTCAGAACAGCTGATCGAGTTTTGTATGAAAAGTCGGTTTTTTTTGTCTGTTTTTGGAAACGTCGTAGAACAATTAATGTTGTTAATGATTAGTAAACTACTCCTGCGAGGTTGTTGGTGTTAATAATAGTAGTATAATAATAATTAGTATCATTGAAAGTGATTTTTTAGGGTTCCGTAGCCTAAATGGCAAAAAACGGAACCCTTATAGTTTCGTCATGTCTGTCTGTCTGTTTGTCTGTCTGTCTGTCTGTCTGTCCGTATGTCACAGCCACTTTATTCCGAAAGTATTAAGACTACACAGTTGAAACTTGGTAGGTAGATGTATTCTGTTAACCGCTTAACGAATTTAATACGAAAATAAGAAAAATAAAAGATTAAGGGGGGGCTCCCCATACATGGAACTGAAACTGAAAAAAAATATTTTTCACTTCTCATGCTCGTAAAGTTTGTCTTTATGTTGGGTATAGGCTGCATAAAATAGCTTTTTATGCTCTAGTGCATAAAGTAAAATCTTCGTCTAAGTCTCATACTTTAAGACAAAGGTCGTCAGGTAAACAGCCACACACGCAATTTAACTTCGTTGAATTAACTTGTTATTTCATTCTGTTTCTTCATTTTTTGTCTTATGATACTTTTTTATTTTTGAAAATGGGTATCAATTTTATTGAAAGACCTCAAATTAAAAAAAAAAACAATTTTTGAATATGGGTATCAAATGAAAGGCCGTGATGAGCACATTCCAAAATTATATTTAAAAAAAATGAGTTTCTTTTTTATTTTTGAATATGGGTCTCAAATGAAAGGCCTTGATGAGCACATTCCAAAATTATATTTTTTTTTATAAAAAATTGAGTGTTTTTTTTTTCAATTTTTGAATATGGGTATCAAATGAAAGGCCTTGATGAGCACATTCCAAAATTATATTTTTTTTATAACTTTTTTTTTTCAATTTTTTAATATGGGTATCAAATGAAAGGCCTTGATGAGGATATTCCAAAAATATATATTATGTCACAAAAAATTAAGAAAAAAAAATTTTTTTTTTGAGTTTTTGAAAATGGGTATCAAATGAAAGGTCTTGATGAGCACATTTCAAAAATATATAATTTGTCACTAAAATTTAAGAAAAATTTTTTTTTTTACATTATTGTTGTTTAATTTCCTCACAATCGAAGTGAAAAGCAGAGTGTATAACTCGTACATAAAACCCATTTTATGCACTTGTTGTACAATCTACTATTCTTCAAACCAACACGTGTTGGGTGTTTATAGATAGGTCTTTAAAAATGACATTAAGGTTCCTAAGACAACTTTTTCTCAAAGTCAACCGTTTGAAAGAGATTCACCGCCAAAGTGGTAAAATGTGTGTCCCCCCCCCCCCCCCCTTTAACTTTTGAAATAACAGAGTGAAAAATCTAAAAAAAATATATGCTGTAGATCTTAATAAACACTTTCAACCAAAATTAATTTGAACGAGATATAGTAATTAGTTTTTGAGATATAGCACATTTTCCAAAACCGCAAATATAACTTTGTCATTCATACCAACAAAGCTGTGAAAAACAAAGTTATTTTTACAGACGAAAAATTATAGGTGGTACTAAATATGGTATGGTATAAGGTAACTACGGAACCCTATGGCGCGTGGCCCGACACGCACTTGGCCGGTTTTTGTTTCACAAGAATAATAATTTATTATTTGTATATTTAATAATTTATTGTTGTGTTTACCTATTCAGACAACTACTTGTTGGGAAGGCAAACAAGAGCCCCTTTCCGACGAAGAGCGCCCACTAAAAATAAGCGAGAAATTGTCATTTGAGCACGGAAACAGTATCAGTAAGGTGTCCATCGGCAAATCTGAGCCAATAGACGAAGACCCTCTAGCACTGGACGGTACGGAACCAACGAGCGAAAGACCCCCTGAGGAGGGTCAAAATATTCGGAAGATTGCTACGTGAGTTTTGAATTATGTATTTGTGTAACGATTTTCTTCTTGTCTTCTTATCAAATAAGGAGTTAAGTCGACAAATTCCAACTTCTACAAATGCCAACTTTTTTTAAAACGCCAGATTGTACAAATATTTTTATAACGAAGGAAAGAAAAAAACTAAAAATATCCAAATTCCAAAAGTGATTAAAAATACACTATAAAAAAATACGCAAAAATAGTAATCAAAAAGTGATTGAAAATATTATTTCTCCATAACAACTGAATGTTGGCATTTGTAGAAGTTGGCATTTGTCGACTAAACCGAATGGTCAACAAATACCAACTTCGAATAGTGGCCACCTGTGATGTTAGAGTTTATCAAGCTGTCTGTATGGCCTCTAACTTGGCTTAATGACCACAGCCGGGACCGACGGTTTAACGTGCCCTTCGAAGCACGAAAGCGCTCAGTTGTAATGCCACTTAACGGTCACCCATCCGACACCTGGCCGGATCGAGCGTTGCTTAACAAACGTGATCAAGTACGATCAGTCTGTCAAGTTCCGCCATGAGCGCTGCTTTCTGTGTAACGATGAAAAAAATACAGGCACTGGAGTCAAGTGGTAGCTCAGCGGTCAAAGCATTGAACCGGACATCCAAGGGTCGCGGATTCGATTCCCGTCCAAGAATTGTTCTGGTGAGAGTAGTATTTTATCTAGTATATTATTTAAGGTTGCATAAAAATAGCAGTGTGAATGATAAAATCTCAATACTAAATAATATACTAGAAAAAATACGACTCGCACCAGATCAATACTCAGACGGGAATCGAACCCGCGACCTTTGGATATCCGGTCCAATGCTCTGACCGCTGAGCTCCCGAGTCACTTGAGTCTAGTGACTCGGGAGCTCAGCGGTCAGAGCATTGGACCGGATATCCAAAGATCGCGGGTTCGATTCCCGTCTGAGTATTGATCTGGTGCGAGTCGTATTTTTTCTAGTATATTATTTAGTATTGTTTAAAAATAGCATTGTAAATGCAAAAATCTCAAATTTAAAAATAAAATCTCAAGTTAAAAAATTACAGGTAATTTGAAAATTCACTCTCTCATCAATAATGAAATTCAGTTAAGTTTTTTATCTAGTAGGTGTGTTTAGAACTAAAAAGCATTTTCCACAGTTTTTTATTAACTGTCTTGTGGTTTCATTTACAAAATTTCAAGTAATAAGTTATTGGGATTTAAACGGAATTTGTGAAACAGGCTCGTTTTCATATTACTCTGAAATATTTTACAAATGGCGATGTTTCAATTTATATACTTTTTACGTATAATTTCTACATACAAAAAGTTATAACAAGATTATATCATTTGTGGAAATTGGTATATATCCATAACAAAACAATATTGTTTCTTTTTTAAGTTTGAGATTTTTCCGGTCCTTGTATTACTAAATAATACAAGGACCGGAACCGCTTACCGTTAAAGGAGTTTTTGATTGGGTATTTCATAGACTTGTTTTCAAAAACCCTATCAATACGGTAACCCAATGAATACGGTAACCCTATCGAAAGGGTTACCCAAGTAAGCACTTACCGAATACGAAAACCCTATCGGGGAAACCGTATGAAGGCTTTATGAAGGGGTTTTAAAACATGTTCAAGCTAATTTATACCTCGTTCCACCTGGGCTGAAGGACCGGAACCGCTTATCGTTAAAGGGGTTTTGATAGGGTATTTCATGATCCGTTAAAAGGGTTTTTGATTGAGTATTTCATAGACTTGTATTCAAAAACCCTATCAATATGGTAAGCATGACGTCGACTAACCCTATCGAAAGGGAAACCCTGTCATTTGGTAAGCTTTTAAATAGGGTTTCCCTATCAATTGGGTTAAACAAAAAAATGGGTTTTCCGGTCCCTGAAATAATATACTAGAAAAAACTGGACCATCACCAGAATTGTCTCAGGCGGGTGCCCTTCGCATCGCATAATTTCGATTGTCCTAAAGTCACTTGGCATAACTCGATTGGCATAATAATCACAAAGCATACTATTTATTTAGCATAAATTTCGATACGCATAACCATCGAATTGCATCACTTTTAAAAAGCATAATATTTCAAAGCATAATAGTTACAATTCCTAATTTCAATTGGCATATTGTCAGTAAGCATATTTTGAAAGGCATAATTTTGTTATGTCTAATATACATAACTACTAATGTTTTATAGCATAATATAAAAGGAAACATAACTAATTTGAATACTAATTTATAAAAAAAAACTTTAATTGTTACCACCATTGGTGGGTTAGGTTAGGTCAGTGTTTAGAGTTTAGGCCACTCTAAGCTAAGCAGGTGGAGCTTAATAATGCTTGTATGCATATTGCACGCTGCATGCTTGCTTGCATGCTGTGCTTCCTTGCATGCATGCATGCTTGCTTGCATTGTGGATGCTTGCTTGCAAAATGCTTGCCGGGGGGTGCAGGCCCCCCGCTATAAAGAAAAACTTTTTGCGTACTAAGTAGGTTAGGTTAGTGTTTTGACCACTTGCAGCGGAGCGAGCGAAGCGAGCGGAGCTCTATAATGCTTGCATGCATGCTGCATGCTTGCCTGCATGCTGCATGCTTGCCTGCATGCTGCATGCTTGCCTGCATGCTGCATGCTTGCCTGCATGCTTGTCTGCATGCTGCATGCTAGCATGCTGCATGCTTGCCTGCATGCTTGCTTGCGTGTTGGGTGCTTGGTCGTACGGATGCTGCAGGCTGGGTTTTTGCTTGCAGAGTGCTAGCCGGGAGGTGCAGGGAACAGAAGTGCTCATATTTTTAATGATTACTTATTCATAAAATAATTATGGGTTTTAAAAAATATGCCTAAAGAAATTAGGTCTCTTATTACAATGCGTAATAAGATTATGTCTTTTGATGATTATGCTTTTTAGACAATATGCCAATAAAAAAATATGCGTTTTGATATTTATGCTTTTTGAAAATATGCCATTGAATATTTATGCTTAACAAAATTAAGCCTTATGATATTATGCGTTTTGAAATTGTGCTATAAAATATTATGCTAAATGATGATTATGCCATTTAACAGTATGCGTTTCATGTTTAGGACAAATAAAGTTATGCGTTCCATTAGGTAATCGTCTCAGGCGGGAATCGTACCCGACTTTTGGAAGTCCGGTCCAATGAGTTAACTGAACTAACTGACCTCCTGAGTCACCAGTGGCATCGTTGAAAAGTTTCTCTCGAATCTGGTGTCGGGTCGAGTTTTTTTAGTATTCTATTTAGTATTATTTCTCTTTTCTATTGACTTTAATAAATATAGTGGCGGTCACATAATTAAAGACACCAGATATTCATACAAACGAGGTAATTTAAAAGTCTTGGTTCTACGCCGAAGATTGACCGAGCTGTGATCTGATGATGACCATCCAGGGACTGAATAATATAGATTCAGATCGTTATACACACCCAACTGATTTGATCAGCATTTTAAGAGATATAAGGATATGTTTAAAAAAACAGTGAATTTAGCATAAAAACGTATGTAAATCCTGAAACTGAAAACTCTGATCCTTATATCTCTTAGAATGCTGATCAGATCAGTTGGGTGTGTACATCATCAGATCACAGCTAGGTCAATCTTTGGTGGATAACCAAGGTTTCCAAGTTACCTCGTTTGTATGAAAATCGACTGGTGTCTTTAATAGGGTATTTGACAACATTGAATATATACTACAAATTGTGGTCATCCTAACAGATATTGGCGTAAAAAAACATATTTAACTATTATATACACTAAATTAAGTCTACTAATTGATTAATTTCACCTAGAAAAATGCAATAATTTTAGATTTTTTTCTGTGGCGAAAACGCTCTTAAGTCGACTGATGACGTCACTTGCCTGTAAATAAATATGGCTTCAGGCGTTTGACACGACCATAGACTAAGGATCCGCGATTGATGGCTGTCAAATGGCTAAGGATATTACAATGTTTACAGGCTAGTGACGTCAACAAGTCACGTGTCCAGCGCCATAGCGTTTTTGGCGCGGTTTTAAAATTTTAAACTTTAACACTGTTTTTTTTAATGAAATACATTGATTTTTCCTGAAATATCAATGTGGTGCGCTTCTAACGTAATAAGGAATAATTTAAAATGGTTTTCCAAAATTAGTCAAATAGCCTATTATGTAACCGCCACTGTATCTATCACTTGTAGAATTCCAAACACAACGGTCCGTATAGCGGTAAACGAAACAGAATACGCGGTCAAGCCACCACCTGCAACGCCGCTGGTGCCGCCGCTGCTGCTGCAGCTGCAGCCCGGCCTGCCCATCCTGCAGGTCACGGTCGAGTCGCACCCGGTGGTGAGCTACAATTTTCATATTAAAGCTTCGTACAGACTGAGGCGAGCGAATCGCGCGCGTCGTTCATTTTGACAGATTTTGATCACGTAACTCAAAGCAATAGCCATAGCCATAGCCATTGCCATAGCAATATCTTTGACTATGGCTATGGCTATCGCTTTGAGTTACGTGATCGCACTCGCGAATTTCGCGCGGAATTCGCCTCAGTCTGTACGAAGCTTTAATCTTCTTTGACCAGCGAAATAAAATCTATGGAACAAACATTGCGCTCAAAAAATTGAACCACACGAAAAGTACAACTAAGTGGATGGAGCTAAAAATGCTGGTGCAGCTCTAATCTGAGCACTGGTTGCTTATTAACGACCATAATTTGTAAACTCATAAATATTTTTTACACTTAAACGAAAAAAATATGATACGTCATTTCTGCACATTTTTACTGCCTTCTTTGCGTCTTTTACACCATTTGATTACACAGGATGTAATTTCTAATAAACTTTCTCTTTCTATCTTTTCTATATACACACATCAACTTTGTCTAGGGATACAGGTGTTATTTTCATACAAACGAGGTGACTTTGAAGCCTTGGTTTCCTGCCAGGGATGTACTGTGCTGTGGTCTGATGACGGCTATCCAGGGAGTGAATGGAGGAGATTCAGAAAATAGCATGAAAATGTATGGAAATCCTCAAACTGAGAACTCTGACCCATTAATCTTTTAGAATGCTGATCAGATCAGTTGGGTGTGTATTACGACCTGAATCTCCTCCATTCACTCCCTGGATGGCCATCATCAGATCACAGCACGGTACATCCCTGGCAGAAAACCAAGGCTTTAAAGCTACCTTGTTTGTATGAAAATAACACCTGTATCCCTAGACAAAGTTGATGTGTATAATACAATTTCTCTGCAATTTTTGTAAAGAACGTTGACGTCAGTCACCGGGTGCATGGCTGGCCCGACTAAAGCTGAGCGGGTTGTACTTTTTTGGCCCCGTGGTGCCATTTTTTAAGCATATTTGTTTGCAATTACACTTCCATAGATTTTAATTTGCTGGCTTTCTTCAAAATTTATACTTAAAATATTATTCATGCCAAAGTAACTTTGTCTGTGTGTTACGCTTTCACGCCTAAACTAATGAACTGATTTTGATGAAATTTTGTACAGAGATAAAATAGAGCTTGAGGAAGGACATAGGCTACCCTTTATAGCGAAATGAGGGTTGAAAAGGTTTAAATAGGGGATGAAAATTTGTATGAAAGTTCCTCGGTTTCGAAGCTAGGATATTATAGTTTTGTGGGGAAGGGTGTGTGAGGGACAGGGAGAGAGAGAGGGAGGGAAAAAGGGGGGCAGCGCGTTTAGTGGGGTCGCGCCCAATCACGTAAAAATGGCTGATCTGATTATGATAAAATTAAAACATAGAATACTGTTTATCCTGGTTAAAGGTTCCCTTAGGATTTTCTCGAATATTCACAGAGACGAAGTCGCGGGCAGAAGCTAGTCCATAATAAATGTAAATATGGTCCTTCGACCTGGATTTTCGAAGTTGAAATATTCTGATTTTTTATTTATTTTGTTGGTTACAGATACTACCGGAACAGATTCAGATCGTGCAGCAACAGCTGCGACAGCACATACAGCTCTCCACATCCAACTTCTTGCAGCTCTTCGTGCACCCCATGCACTGGTCTATGGCACCCACTTACAAAGAATACTTGGTAAGAAAAACGAAGTGTATTTAAATTAATAAATACTAGTGGCTCCGTGAGCTGTAACCTCGCGTTAAAAAGTGACCCAAATTGTATATTTTTAAAAACAAATAACACAGAATTTATATGTCGGCGCATCCGCTAATCATTCCTGCTGACAGCGCCCTCTATTAGTTGATTGTGATTTAGTTAATTATAATTATAATTATATAGTGAATAAGATTAAGAACGTTATTTCATCTCCCGATAACCCACGAACCCCTCGCTAATAAAGGCCACGTGCCATCATTGATATCATCATTGTTACATTTTTGATCATTTTTCGAAACTGCTGATATGTTTTTTACATATCTCCGCCATTATGAAAAAACTGGCTTGACTAAAAATATATATGTAATTATCAAACCTGCTCACAAAATTTCACTAGAATCGGTTGAGAAATGCGACCTGTAGAGGAGAACAAACGGACAACCGGAAAGACATACGAAAGAATTTTATCCCAAGCAGAGACGCTTCTGGCTCTGGGCCATAGCATAGCACCAACTTACAAAGAATATTTGGTAAGAAAACGAGCTTTTTAAAGTTTTTGCTACGTGTATGTATGTTCTTAAGAGGCCGTATACGTTGCCGCTTTCTCGTTCGCACGGTACAAAAAGTTGTCGTTTCAGATAGTTCAAATAACTTTCAGTAACGAAATATTTTGCGATAACGACAACCTTTTGTACTTCAGCAGCACGAAACTGAAATATATGTCAAAATGTTCGTTATCTTATAATGCGAAAAGTGGCCAGAACACTTTTTTTTATTACGCACTTAGATTTATGAAATTTTGAGAAAACGTGAAGTGTGCGAGCGAAAGAACGGCATATCATATACGGCCTACTACTCTGTCACTCCCCGCGCGAGTATGAAGCGCTCAGTGTCCTCAGCGAGGAAAATTCATACGTCAGAAAAGATAAGACCTACGTGAAAGAAAGAGAGGCAACTACTAGGTGAATATTTTGTAGCCAAGGGAGCGCTGTGCGACCTGAAATGCACTTTATTGTGTGTGTGTGCAAGAGTCGCAATTTATTTAAACGATTTTGCAGAGTGTAACTTCTGTACGCTAGTACTATTATCTATTCTGTGCTACTACTCTAGAAGGGTACATTTTACGTTGAATTCTCCAGGAATCGTTAGTGAATATGTTAGAGTCCAATCCGTCGTCGGTGGTGGGTGTATGCAACCTTCGGCCCGCGCTGGAGCTGGTGCAGCAGTGGGAGCTGACCGTCGCCAAGGACACGCCCGAGAACGCAGCAATGGTCGAGTCAGTATCTTTATTTATTTATTTTTATTTATTTACTACACTCGCGAGCTAAAATATGGAATCACAGGCCGCGCTTGCGGCAGCGTAATTTTAAAGACGTGCAAATAATTCTAACTCATACTATTTTAAAATACTGAAGTAAGTTTATTACGCTTTCACGTCCTACATTTTGCATTTTTTCAGGGGTACAGAAAAGGACATTTATGAACCTTCATGCGGAAAAAAGAACTGTTGCAGTGCAGTTCCGAAAAAATAGCTAAAGCGCATTCACTTAGATAGTGTCGCCCTTTTATCACGCCGCCTTTGCACGTGCCGCTTCTTGTCAAAGGATGCCGCCGCATAAACAAAGGATACCGCGTGCGGCGTACACCCGCAAGTCAATTTGTATTTTGGCAGTTTGCATCGAAGCGCCGCCGTAGTGAAAGCTTCTGTTTGTTGACTCTGCTACGTATACTAAAAATATTTTTTCATCCTTGGAAGGACAGTAATTAAGTGCCTCAAGATGAAACTTTAAGTGAACCAACAAAAAAATACGGGTATTTTGTAAAACATGTAAACAACTTATGATCAATGTCCATCGGCACTGCGTTGAAATCAGTTTGTCTGCACCTATCAGAGATACTTCAACAATAGTGGGGATACCAAACCAAGAACTCAAGAACTAGCGTCGGAATAATATTAAAAATAGGCCCATTAACACTAAAAAACGTAAAAATGGAAGAATCCCACTATCGAAAACGGACGACTTTGACTGTGATGTAGTACGTCCGAACAGTATACAGATTTTATGCTAATAAAAAACTTCCGACACTAGACACGATTCTAGAAAATTTACAAGCTAATAATACGGACTTTCCGTATAAACGTACGACTCTGCGAAATGTCAATACATTTCTAAAATTTGGATTTAAGTATAAAACACTTAATAAGCTAAAACTATTGCTTGAATCATCGCTATTTTTTACCGTTATCAGTAACGTTATTTGTATAACGTTACCAAAAACTTACCGGTATTCCTGTTTCTGAACACAAGTGCTTGCGGGTGTACCGACACTATCTAAATGAATGGACTTTACACTCGCGAGCAAAAGTATGGAATCATAGGCCTATTTTCATACAAACGGGGTAACTTTAACGCTTTGGTTCTCTGCCCAGGATTAAACGGGGTGTGATCTGATGTTGGCAATTGGCTTTGGTTAAAAAATAAAAGGTGATTCTTTATTTTTTTTTTATTACAGATTAGACCATATTAGATTATTCCATACTTTTGCTCGCGAGTGGAGCAATTTTTTCGGGAACAGTTCTTTTTTTCTGCATGAAAGTTAATAAATGTCCTTTTCTGTACCCCTGAAAATTGCAAAATGTAGGACGTGAAAGCGTAACAAACGTACTTCAGTATTTTTAAATAGTAGAATTATTTGCACGTCTTTAAAATTACGCTGCCGCAAGCGCGGACGGTTCAACAACTTTGGCTATTAAAGTCATTTGATGAAACTTTAGCTAAATGTGTGAGTCGAATAATTTTTTCATGATAGTTTACGAAACTAAATTTTTTATTTCATTTCAGATTTATTCAAAAAGAAGCACAAAAATGGTAAGCTTAATGTATTTTAGTAGAAAATATTTTATAAGAAATTGTATTTTTAGTGCATGTCACACTGTTCATTATGAAAAACGACGTTTTTTATTTTCTTAACTCACCCACCAAAATTTCATTAAACGGAAGTCATTAAATACAGCAAAAAAAATGTAGAGCAGTCAGTATGACATTAATTGCTTTAGAAATGTTTGCTATCCGAAAGTTGCTGACCAACAACAATTTTGGCTGACCAAATATATTTTTCTGCTCACCAAAATACGAGTATTTTGTTAACCCCCATTTAAAAATATGTTTGCATGTTAATTAAAATAGTCTTTAATATAATATTTTAATTAAATGTTTGGTTCAGGCGACGATCCATGGCTCAAAACCGGCCGTACAATGGCGATTTCCACGAAACGTTCAAGAAAGTGGTGGCTAATAGCTCCGTGTTCCTGTACCCGTACTTACTGCCACCCATGCCCCTCGCCCCAGACTGCAGGCGGCGGTTCAACTACCTACACGCGGAGGACGAGTGAGTGCACATAACGATTACATATAGTTGTACTATCTCTCGAAGACCATTGTAAATTTTCATGTCAGTGATTGTAACTAATGGAAATTTGATAGTGACCGACCGAAGTTTCGGTTTCGGTAAGTTTCGGCCAAAAAAACTAGTTACGGTTACAGTTTCGGTTTCGGCCCGACCGAAACTCCGTTTTGGTTAATTGTCGCGCGTCAATTGGCTAACTTCGGAGTTCACTAGCCGGCGGGAATCGGCGCGATCGTGTTGAATTAAGGTTACGTGGTTTATTATTCAGTTACTTGATTGATTTCAATTGTAAAACATCATTTACCCTACCACCAATCATGTATGTGTAAAAAGCAACGTCAATTTAATGCGTGAAAACAAGTTTCGGTTTCAGCCGAAACTGGAACCAGAGCCGAAAGTTCGGTTTCGGTTTCGACCAGAATTCCAGTTTCGGTCGGATACTAAAATTAGAACCCTGGCAACACTTGTGAAAACATAAGACACGCAATCAAGAATCGTTTTTAAATTAGTCTTAATCGGAGTCGAGTACTTGAGCATCGTTACTTAATACTAGTTTTAAGTAGGCTTGAGCAACGTCTTGTAATACGGGCTTTAGATTGATACATTCATGGTCCAAAAAAACAAAGTCTGGCATTACGGGCGATGCACAGGCATAGGTACGTCACAGTCCAGTTGCGCGACTTTATATTAACAAGCAAAGGATGAAGGATTTTTTTCTGTCACACAGTACAAAATGATTATTATCATCATCATCATATCAGCCGCACGACACCCACAGACTGCTGGGTATAGGCCTCCCCTAAGGATATCCACTACGATCGGTCCTGCGCTGCCCGCATCCGCTGGGGGCAGGTCACCACCAAGCTGGTCATCAGGCGCGAATTACTCTGAGTTTGAGTCCACTATGGAGGAAGTCTTAAAAATATTTTTTAGGAAGAATAAAAAAGTCGCGATTTGTGGAGATTTTAACGTCGACATCTTAGATCCTAAATTAGCCAAGCTATCGAGTAGGTTCATAAACCTATTTAAATCATTTAATTTACTACATACTTTTAATGAACCAACGCGAATCACTCCCACATCGGCAACCTGCTTAGATAATATTTTTTGTAACTGTAATGTTCTTAAAAAATCAATTTTGAATTGTATTAAATCCGACCACAGTGGACAATTAGCCTCTATTGAGCACCATCATGTTCCGCCTAAACAGGAAATAATGTGTAGACCAATAAAAAAACACTGTATTGAAAAATTCAGAACCAATGTCACGAGTAAAATTGAATCATTACCAGAACCAAATTTTAAAGCCAATAACTTATATAATATTATTTAGCGTAGTTCAAACTGAATTTAGTGAAACTTTTAAGCAAAAAGTCATCAAATGTAACGATAGTACGAAATTTAGTGACTGGGCCACACCCGGTATATATAAGAGCAGAAGGAAATTATACGAACTTTATGCAGAAAAAGCTACTTCCTGTGATCCTAACTTCATTGAATTTGTCAAAAAGTATTCACAAACATTCAGACAGGTTTGTATCCTAGCAAAGGCCAAGTACTTTGCAAATAAAATTAAATTAGCTGATAATAAAATTAAGGCTACTTGGAATATTATCAATAAAGAAACGGGCAAATCAAAATCCAATATAAATTCCTTCTGTTTAAAATCTGGTAATCAAACTTTTGAGTCTGACAATGAGGTCGCTAAAGTTTTTGAAGATTTCTTTGCTAGGATACCAGCAGAAACTACCAGTACTCTTAGTGCTTGTCCCAACATCGCTGTCTCCCTCCTGGAGTCTAGTGTTGATAAGTGCAATGAAACTTTTTCCTTTAAATATATAAATAGTGCAGATATCATTAAAGCTTTTAAAACAATTAATGTTAAAAAAACAGAAGATCTTTGGGGCATGTCAACAAGCATTATTAAATCAATTATTGATATACTAGCCCCTTACTTGGCTTTTATTTTTAACAAATGTATTGATGAAGGGGTCTTTCCTGACTTAATGAAAAATAGTAAATTGATTCCTCTTTTTAAATCTGGGGATAAAAGTGACCCAGCTAACTTTAGGCCAATATCAATACTTCCAGCACTTAGTAAAATATTTGAAAAAATTATATATTCCCAATTATTAGATTACTTCACATACAATCATATATTACATAAAAATCAGTTTGGATTTTCCAAGGGTAAAAATACTACTGATGCTGGAATTGCACTTCTCAAACATATTCTTGACGCTTGGGAAGAAAAGCAAGATGTAATTGGTATTTTCTGTGACCTTTCTAAGGCATTCGATTGCGTTGATCACCAAACACTATTAAAGAAGCTAGAACATTATGGTGTCTCTGATAAATCAGTTAGCCTTATGAAATCGTATTTGTTCAATAGAACTCAGAAAGTAGTGATAAATAAAACTGAATCTACTGGAGCCTCCATCAATATGGGTGTGCCGCAGGGATCAATATTGGGCCCATTGCTGTTTCTCATTTATATAAATGACCTTCCCAACTACGCGAATAATTTATGTGAGACAGTACTATTTGCGGATGATACTTCTTTAGTTTTCAAAGTAAACAGAGGTAATAACTGTTCGGACGAAGTAAATAGTGCCCTCTCTAAAGTTTCATACTAGTTTAATAGTAATAATTTAGCACTTAACCCCAAAAAAACTAAATGTGTAAAATTTTCATTGTCTAATGTTGAGCAGACAGAATTAAATATTAACTTGAATGACGATGAAGTCGAGTTTATTGAAAGTACAAAATTTCTAGGTATTACACTAGATTCTCGACTGCAATGGGATCCACATATCGAAGCCTTGTCAAGTAGACTTGGTTCAGCGGCATTCGCTGTTAAGAAAATAAGGCTTTTAACTGATATTGAAACGGCAAGGTTAGTATATTTTAGTTATTTTCATAGTGTAATGTCTTATGGACTGCTATTGTGGGGCTCAGCTGCCAGTATTGAAAATATTTTTGTACTCCAAAAAAGAGCTGTTCGCGGCATATACAATCTTCGGCGGAGAGATACCTTGAGAGAACTGTTTAAAGAAATAAATATTTTAACTTTGGCAGGCCAATACATGTATGAAAATTTAGTTTATGTAAGAAAACACTATGATTCATTTGCTAAGAACAGCAATAATCACCAGTTTAATACAAGAAATAAAGATAAACTTGCCGTTCCAAGATTTAGGCTTGCAAAAACTAGAGGTTCATTTATGGGGAAAGGCATAGCCTTTATTAATAAAGTTCTACAACAAGTAATTGATCTTCCTTTGCATGAATTTAAAAACCATGTTAAAAAAACGCTCATGGGTAAAGGTTATTATAAAGTAGACGATTATCTTAAAGATCAAAATGCGTGGAAATGATGTAACACATAACTACTATAAGTACTTTGTTGCCAATGATAGTAATATAATAAGTCTATGTTTGTTGCCAATAATCCTGTCACCCTGTTGTAATAATCTGGTAACGATATATTTAAGTTTGTAAATATCGTTACTTATTGCTATTAAAGCTGATAAGTTTCTTGCGCCCGTTCTTCTTGTCAGTTAAAAAAGTCTTGAACGGGTGGTAGGAAAATATAGACGATTCAAAAGTACTTAATAATTAAGTTTATTTGAATAAAGCTATTTTTGACTTGACTTGACTTGGCACATGTTCATGCGTTAATGCAGCAATTTTCTCAATAATAATACATTACATATAGTGAACTAGCTTCTTTGTCTCTGCGATAAATGCAGACAATTGAAGACTAGTCGTAATCGCAGTGGTGATACGTTAGGTGCAGCTCGCCTGCCCCGCATCCCAACTCATCATCGTTGCCCTGATAAGACTGCCATTTCACCCAGTAGTAGGCATCATTACGCTATAATTTAATTATGGTCTTGACTTGAGTTGGAAATAAAAATTTACATTTATCTTCGAGAAAAAGAAAACTTAAAGCTTTTTTTACTCATTTGTCGGCGTAGCATCGGTACGACATCAGTATGCCCGGTATCCGCGATGTCGAAAACATGCCGAAAGCTTTCTGGACGGCGCCTATATTTCAGTAGAGCGTTATTCATTTGTCGGCGCAACACCAGCTCGGCGCTGTACAGTCTGTACAAATTCTTCACCATGCTGATAAATGAGTAAAGGACCTTATTTTTCCGATCTCTGACTGTTGCTGTATAATTTGTACATCGCCTAAAGACGCAAGTAGATATCTTTTTAATGAAATTTCACAATTTTATCGCGTCTGACTGACGAGAGCCGCGTGTGTGTCCGTGTCGCGAGACTGCTTGACTAATTGAAAGTCGGGTTATTACAGTACGAGGCATATAACTTGAAATCAGGTGGGGATTGCGCGAAACGCGTATTTTAGGCGTGCGTAGCGGTGAGGGGTGCGGGCGGCGGGAGAGGGGCGCGCGCTATTGGTCGCTCACAAGAGTACATGCGCGAACTTATCCCCACTCCGTCGAAAAAATTTCAAGATACGTGCCTAGTACTGTACCTGACTTTCGTCTTGCCATTTTGGAGTGCGGGTAACGTATCTATACTTTTTAATATCATTGGAAAAAATGATCTCCAAATAGGGTTTTCGGACCCGGGTACCCGGGTCGGGTATACCCGGGCATACAAGAGAATTTGGAACCGGGTAATAATTGATGAAAAACCCGGGTACCCGGGTATTATAAAAATATTTTATTTTACTGTCTATAGTAGCACTCATAATTTAAATCTGCTGTACAAAGCCCTATAATCGATAAAACCCACTTGCACAGATAGGCTGTCCAATCATTCTCTTAATTCCTTGGCATTTTCAAAAGCTAGTTTCATTAAGAGGACAACATTAATGATAATAAACCAATAACTTTTATTGTTCCTTTTCTATTTTACATTAATAATAAGCTTTTATCAATGTTAAGATGTCTGCGCGATTTTTCTAAAGTATTTCTATAACCATCTGAGCAACTTTTTTAAAGAAATGCAAGTCGAAAATAGTCTAAATACAATCTTTTATGTTATGTTTTTTTCGACAGATATTTGCTGGGAGTAACTAGTTGTTTTTTTCTTGATAAATACACTGTCTAACCAATCGATTAAGTTCCTTAAAGAGGGTTTTCTACGAATAAAACATTTTTTTTTGCCAAAGATACATGGTTCGAAAAATTACAAAAATACTTCCCTATACTAATACTTGATCTTAATGACTAATACAATGTTCTTAGCTGTCTAAAGTAGGGTAAAATTAATAGATCACATTAAACGCTTCATCAAAATTTAACAACGTAACCTTCTAACGGCGGGCACATAATATTTATTTTATTAAAGGCACTTTTTTCAGTTAATAATAAGTAAATATTAATTGTTGTAAAAATCACAAGGAAAGCAAATTTACGATTTAGTTTGATAAATAACACTAGCAAAAAATCTTTATTTTCATTAGTGGAACACTCATATAAAGGGATTTTAAGTTTTAAACGATTAAAATTTAACGGTGTGTATGTTTAATTGAGCGAAACACATGAAAAATGTGAAGTTTTATTTGTATTTGAAGATACCCGGGTACCCGGGTATTCCCGGGTATTGAAATAAATAATACCCGATACCCGGGTATGAAAAAAGGCCGGGTACCCGAAAACCCTATTTCCAAATAGGTTGATCGCCTTGGGGCTGGAAGAGTTCTGGAAGTACGTAGAAGCCAACCCGGATCTGTTTCCGAAGCCGGGGCGCTCGCACCCGCGCCACCGCTGGGGGCTGCAGGTCACCACCGAGCTGGTCATCAAGCACATGTTCCCGTGGCACAACGTGAGGGCTCTCATGCAGCACATCATGGTCCAGAGGAGGCAGAAGGATAAGAACAACCCTATATCTGTGAGTCTTTTACTATAATATGCAATCTGTAACAAATATTAGTACTATGGGCAACAGCGTCGCTTAACCAGTTGGCAACACAATTCGTGTGCGCGCGTATTGCCCCTGCACGAACTGAACGTATGGTGTGACGGCGCGGCTTGCGAGCGATTTTAACCTTAGGAGTGGTAAATCGACGCTGTTGCCCACGGTACCTATGAAATCGACGTTTTTTAACGCACTAAAGGCGCCCTTTTCTTCTGAAGAGAAAATATTTATTTCTGTTTTTTTTAATAATAATGAAACTTTTTGCCGTAGAAATTTATGCAGACGGGCGAGGTGACGGCGGTGAACCACAAGCTGCTGCCGTTCAACCCGCGCCTGTCGCTGTACGAGCAGCCCGAGCACGAGATGCCGCAAGTGTGGACCAAGTACCTGGCGCAGACTAGCAAGCGGTTCAAGGTACTGTTGTCTTAGGCTAAGTTCATATGACCGCGCCGTACCGCGCACGACTACTAACCGCGCGGTACAAGATTACCTATACTATATTATTACCTATATTACCTATACCTATTTCATATGAAATTGAGTGATACTGACGTCTGCAGATATTGTAATGAGGAGCAAGAAACACCCAAGCACCTCTTATGTGACTGTGGACCCTTAATCCACAAGCGTAGTATCCATCTGGGGCGACACGTAATCGACCCGGAGGAAATAAAAACTCTGAAAACCAGGAAGATATTAGACTTCTTGGAAGCCGCTGGGCTTAAAGAGTTGCTATAAATAGGTGGCGAGTTACAACAGATCTTTTAGGTCGCAGTGACTACAGCTTTATCTGAGCTGCATAGCCCCTCACAATCAAATAATAATAATAATACCTATACTAAACTGTGTTATATCGTTTACATTACCGCGCGGTGCTGCACGGCACCGCGCAGCGCGCCGTGACCCGCGAGCAAGAGCTTGCACCGCGCGGTTCAAGATCTACAAACATCAAACCTCCATCGAGCCGTTCGGTTGAGCCGCGCGATTTGCGGAACAAATTGCCCCCTCCACGTCAATGTTGATGCCAGACTGCCGCGCGAGCAGGGTTGCCACCCGTCCCGATTTTGCCGGGACAGTCCCGATTTCGATGAAATTGTCCCGCGTCCCGATGATCCATCAGTTTTGTCCCGATTTTTGATGAGAACACGCTAAATGCCCTTAAATGATCTAACGTCAGAAATCGTTGTTCTGTAGATTTAATGAAAGCTAGCCGAATTGCGAGATCCACCCCCCGCTCCCTTGTCCCGACTTTTATGTTCCTAAAGGTGGCAACCCTGCGCGCGAGCTTACGCGCATTCTTATAATGAACTTAGCTTTACTCGCGAAATATATGGCGGACTAAGTTGTTGCATTTTTAGCTATACTTACTAGTGTCTCTGAGCTGTAAACCTCAGGTTTGTAACATTTTTGAAATGACAAACGTTATTTTTTTCGAAAAATTACGAAAAACTGAATCGACAAAAAACTATTTAAGTAATTATCGAACCTGCTCACAAAATTTCACGAGAATCGGTTGAGAAATGCAACCTGTATAGGAGAACAGACGGACAATTTTTTTATGTAATGCCATAAGTCGCTGAAAGATCCTACGGATCTGAAATTACGATATAATATTTCTATATATTTTTATCCAGACACATGTATTGAATCAGAAACACGATTTTATGATTTTGGCTCGATATATTTTAATTTCAAAAATACCTCTTAAAAAGTCTAAAGTTTGATATTGTTTAGAAACAACATTAAGTATTCAAGTCGAAATTGCTTTAAAAAAATAATTTGTATCATCAATATTCACAGTCGTGTAGAAGCATTTCTCTTTCGTTATCGTTATTTATTACGAATTGATTTCGTGATTTTTTCGCCTAATCTGCCAAATCAGACTCGCTCCGGCGTGCGACGTTAGGTTTAGGTTTAAAGACATTTATTCTCATACAAACATTAATGTTCATTTATAATGAGATACAAAAGATACTTAATACTAACATCGTGCCTCTGGCGCGTCGGCATCAAACAAAACATAAAATTCGTAATATAAGTAGCAATAAGTAGGTAGTCACAATGTGCACACGTATTCTTTTAGCTTGGATTTGAATGAGTTAATGTGATTACATTCTTTTATTTTGTTAGGTAATTTATTGTAGAATTGGACACCTTCAAATAATATTGTTTTCTTACCGTAATTTGTTCGTGTATTAGGTAAAAGTAGTTGATGTTTATTTCTTAAATTGTGTCTATTTTCTTTTATGTGTAATTTAATATTGGATCGGACTATCTCGCTTTACTGATATAGCGCCTTAACATAGAACTGACTGCTACAACCAACTTCTTTCCTTTACAGATCTTCTTACGTGGTAAAAGACGAGAGGCTGTTACAGGACAAAAACCGACAGGCGTAGACGTCGAAGTGGGGGCCGAACCTCTCCCCAAGCTACCCTTACCGATAGACTTCACCAAAGAGATAAGAGGGGCGAAACGATACCCCTCTCCACCCAAACCAGTACTGGCCGACAAATTAGACGTCAATATTGAAAAACCTACTCCTTTAAACTTTTTCCAACTAGTACAGACAAGTGAAGGACAGACTCTCGTTCCTCTGGCGATAAAAGAAGATAACACTGCAAAGATAACTCTTGTGGCCAAAACCTCAGAAGACAATGTAAACCCTAATATATCCCTACAGGATAGTGGACAAACGAATACTGTTGATAGCAATATCGTCCCTATTATTAGTGCCATAGAGGTCAATACCACACAAGTACAAAGTATTTCGAGAAAAACAGAAAACAACCACTGCAGTTGCTGCGAAATATTCAGAGAAATTTGTAAACTTAAACAAACTGTGATAACCGATTTCTTTAGTAGTAAGAATAAAAATGTAAGTAGAAGGAAATGTGAATGTAACGAAAGAAGGTACCCTACTATAACGAAAAGGTTAAAACTATTGATAAAAAGGTATAAGTATAATTCGAAATGTCTTTTTGATGATATTCAGAGGAAATTGAAGATCAGGAAGTCGCAGAATCAAAACGAAAGTACAAGTTTAGACGACAATTCGGAACAGTACAGTCTGGAAGATTTGGGTACGTATATAATACTGAATAAACACTAGTGCATGAAAATAAGCAACTAGAATATTTAATATTTCGTTGACTGGAAGCTTTTGTTTGCATATAAATATCCTACCTCCTTGTGAAAGTCACAAACGGAAAAGCGATAATAAACTTTGCTTTAAGGCATGGGTCTCCAAATTTTTTAGCAAAAGGGCCAGACTTACTCCTCCACCAAGTTCCAAGGGCCAGGATCTAGCTAGCTCCGTACCAACATACTGTAAATTACAGTATTGTTGGTACGATCCGGCCTGCTTTCGCGGGCCGGATTGTTGGTGCTCGCGGGCCGGATCTGGCCCGCGGGCCGTAGTTTGGAGACCCCTGCTTTAAGGCTCCGTTATGCGAAATCATTTGTCTCTGTCTTTTTCTTTACGTGTAAAGAGTATGGAAAATAACCTCACTTCTGCACTTTTTCGATGTTTTTCGTGGCTTTTTCATCATTATCTTTAGCACAATTATCTTTCTTGAAAAAAAGTTATTGGAGGATCTGCACAGTACGTTAAAGTGTATTTTGATTTAGAATTCAATATGTTTACGCTATTATTTACGCCAAAAATATGGCCCGCGATAAGCGCTTTTGATGATATTCTGATTTTTTTTTACAATCATCTGTGAGATTTATGCGCAATTTAATGTTTGTAGCAACTAGATAAACTCTTTAGCTTGTCGTACGATTTTTTGGTGGCTACAAGTTTACGTTTTCTATATAAAAATATGGCCCGCGCAAACCATGTTTTCCTATTACCGCCCCTTAAAAGATGTATTTATATGTATAATATGTATTACACATAAGTTTTCGCTTGGTCTCCTATTTTATGCTATACGCGAATTATCTCTATTTATGTAAACATTATTTAACCTTATGAATCTGTAACAAATGAATTGTCTGTAAATTATTAATTTATCTAGCTAAAATCAACAGCAAAATCAAATACTGGTGTCGTTTAGGTTGATCACAACTTAACTAAATTGACAAAACTGAACTAAATTTAGTTTTCCATTCTTTTCTTTCTGTATCGAAAAACCAAGAACAGAATGCTAATAAATAAAACTAACATACATACAAGTACATACACTCACGCCTGTTTCCCATGGGGGTAGGCAGAGACTTAAGATCGCCACCTGCTACGATCCTTGCACACTTTCGCTTCATTCACATCCATCAATCTTTTCATACATGCCCTGCGGTTATTGGCACTGCGTACACCAGCCTTTTTAGGGTTCCGTAGCCAAAATGGCAAAAAACGGAACCCTTTTAGATTCGTCATGTCTGTCTGTCTGTCTGTCTGTCCGTCCGTCCGTCCGTATGTCACAGCCACTTTATTCCAAAAGTATTAAGACTACATAGTTGAAACTTGGTAGGTAGGTGTATTCTGTGAACCGCTTTACGATTTTTATACAAAAATTAAAAAAATAAAAGATTAAGGGGGGGCATACATGGAACTGAAACTGAAAATATTTTTTTTCATCAAACCAATACTTGTGGGGTGTCTATAGATAGGTCTTTAAAAATGACATTGAGGTTTCTAGGACTGTTTTTTTCAAAGTCAACCGTTTGAAAGATATATGCCGCCAAAGTGGTAAAATGTGTGTCCCCCCCCTTTAACTTTTAAAATAAGAGGGTGAAAAATCTAAAAAAAATAGATGCTATAGATCTTAATAAACCCTTTCAACGAAAATTGGTTTGAACGAGATACAGTAATTAGTTTTTGAGATATAGTACATTTTCCAAAACCGCAAATATAACTTTGTCATTCATACAAACACTGTGAAAAACAAAGTTACTTTTTCAGACGAAAAATGATAGCGGTATTAAAATATGGTATGGTATAATGTACCTACGTTACCCTACTGCGCGTGGCCCGACACGCACTTGGCCGGTTTTTTATTAAACTTAAGCTTAGTCCTGTCATTATTGTTAAGTTGTGCCAACCAAATCTACACCAATGTTCAAAACATAACTACAAGTTTTCTCCACAGCTTTCGTGACCGCTTTCCAAATGAAGCTAACGATCCGCGCTTCAGTGGCGAAAAACGCTCAAATAAAAAATCGTATAAATACTCTCTTCTCGAAATTCGACCTCGATTGGGGAGACCCCATCAAGCTCGTGCTAGAACTAGAACAGGCGTTTAGCACCGAAATGGTGGATATGTTGAAAGAATTCATGGGGTTCCTAAACCCGGAGCAGGCAGACAGAGTAAACTGCTTTAAGGACTACTTCATACACAACTGCGCTGAGGATTTGGTGAAGAAGATAGAAGTAAGTATATGAAGTGAGTATTGCTACCGACTTTGCTTCCTAGTTATTTATTAGTATACTAGTTGTTGATCTGTTTTGTTAGGTCGTTCGATTCAGACGTTGGGAGCCACTCTTGGCGTCCTCGCAGACAACAGACTTTTTATAGGCCGATAGCACAGAATACATAATAGTACAAGTACAGAAGCCGCATTCCGCAACATCATTTAATTAAATTGCGACTCTTGCTCCAAAGCAATAAGGCGCAATTCAGATCGCACACCGCTACAGCTGCTACAGTTATATTCACCTAGAAGTTTTCTCTCTTTCTATCGCGTAGCTCTCATCTCTTCTGACGCCGTTAGGGTTGTCTGCTTATAAATGAACTGCGTAGCATTGCATTATATCATAAAAAGAAAGCGATTTTACGTGGGTGCTATGTTTAAAGAAAATCTTACAATAATATTTGAACATTACTAATAATACTTAATAATCTAACTAGGTAGGTACTTACCTACCTAGGTAGACGTAAATATGGGGGACATAAAAATAACAAAAGTCAACTTTTGGTGCCTAGTTAAATAGGTAGGTAGGTTACTTATTATCCCCGTCAATTGGTAATGCGCTGGAACCTTGTCACATTAACATTTACGTTGACGTGATCCGCAACTAAAAATGTCATGAAACAAGAAAATTCTAATAGGTAATATTGTAATTATTGAATTATTATATTCAATAAGATAGGGTCTAGGTATATAAAAAAATTATAGTACCAATGATGTTAAAATCGTAGCCGCCAGGCGCATTACCAATTGACGGGGATTGTAGTTGTTTATCGTTAGTTGTCCTATTTAGTAAACAGTTCTTGTTTCTTGTGTCATACCTACAACTACACCTTTTACAAATTATGCTTTCCTACGAAATCAAATTTGTCATTAATAATTTATTTCGTAAGTAGGTACACACGACGGCACCTTGAGACCGCCTTTATCCCCTTCGTAATAAAAGTTGTTTTTGCAGTTTAACTGTAACCTGACGTGCTGTAGTGTGTACCTACCTATCTATAAATTATTATTTCAATAACAACACAATTTTTCATTTGTTTTTTTTTTTTTGCTTTGACACCCATCCACTGGTTTCGGCATTTCGAGGAGTAAGGGGGAGTAAGCGCGGGAAAGGTGCGGTAGTCGCGCTCGGGCGGGCGTGCGGCCCTATGCCAGTTGTATCGTGGACGATACGCCGAGCGATAGGTATATAACGCGTGGCCTTGAGCGAGTGACGGACGCCTGCCGATAGTTGGTTTTTATATGAAGAGTCGGCCGATACCAAATCGTTGTAATGTGTGTACTTGCATACTTCTTCATACTGATTAAAGGCCCGACCCAACTATCGGCTGACAGTTTAGTCTGTAGTTTGCGGGGACTCTTATCCTATCATATTTTACATTAACATAATTAAGAGTCAAAACGCACTGTCGACCGGTCGCCGAGCGACTAGTCGACAGCGACTGTAATATCTACAGTGGCGTGCCTAGGGTCTGAGATCAGGGCAAGCCCGAAGGCCCGAAGCTCTAAAAAAACTACAAAATATATACATCTGGCGTAGGTCTGTATGAAGATATTGAAGATAATAATATGACCTGCTTAATTCGACTATGTTTAATGAATTTACCTTTCCCTCGCCGGCCAACACTTTTACATTTTTACATCACAAGGAACCACATTAAATCATCGATCTGAACTGTGACATCATTTTTTACAACGATAAACACTGATTTATGCAAAACACTTGTAACTTTTTAACAAACAAACATTCACTCAACTGCATGCAAAACAAAACAAACACCTGTTATTGTTAAAAGTTGCTACTTCACACAGCACAGGTAACAATATGAGCGCTATGACGCGCGCTCAATATCGCTGTTGGGTAAATTTCACGAAAAATTTCGGTCTGTGAAATATTTAGAATAAATTTTATTTTGGTTTGAAATATTTCAGTTTAGTTAGAGTGAAATTTATTTTTAAGTTTCATCTGACCTAAATAAAACAAAATTACATGCATTTTGTCAATATATCAACATAATTATAGAACTAAACAATAAACAAATAAGTTTGCTTAAATTACGAATAGCTTTGGCTATTTTACAACTTTTAATAACAAAACATTCAATGTCTTGTTTCGATTTTCGGCCACGATGGCGTAGAAGAAAAACGACTGCATCAACATTACCAAGGAATATGTAGAAAACTAACAATAAAAGTCGCAAAGTAGGACCAATATTCAGAAAATTGTAAGTTTAACCGTGGTCGCGCAGTCGAAACGTGGAGAACCGAGCGGCCACACAGTTCTCTTAAATGGAGCTTAGTAGGGGTCCCATTCTTTTTGCTTAGAAAAATATAGAAAGTATAAAAAAAACCTAATGTTTGGATTTCACGACCTACATAGCTTAAATGCTATGGCCGCGCCATAGTCCGCGCGGTCACGCAGTTCTCTTAAACGGAGCTTAGTAGGGGTCCTATTATTTTTGCTAATCGCTGACACGATTATGTATAAAATATAGTCAGTATAAATAAAGCCCTAATGTTTGGACTTCACGACCTGCTACAGAAATTAAATGCTATGGCCGCGCGGTCGAAACGTGGAGAACCGCGCGGCCACGCAGTTCGTGGAGGACGTTTCGACCGCGCGGTCATGGTTAAACTTTCTGAATATTGAACCTACAAATTTGCGACTTTCATTGTTAGTTTTCTACATATTCCTTCGTAATGTTGACGTAGTCGTTTTTCTTCTACGACACCGTGGCCGAGCAATCGAATCGAAACCCCTTTTTCCTCACTGCTCACGAGGTCTTTCAAAGCAATTATTTGGTTATGTGCTGTTTGGTATATTATTTGGTAGCTATGCGCAGCTAGATGGCGCTTTTAATTTTGAATACTTATTTTTGGAAATGGGTGATATTTTTTATAAATTTCAACTAGCTCGACTTAAAAAATCTACAATTCGAACTGCTCGCAAAATTTCACGAGAATCGGTTGAGAAATGGGACCTGTAGAGGAGAACAGACAGCTAGAAAGTCAGACTAAAATATGTTTATGTATAAATCTCCGCCATTTTGAAGAATTAAAAAAAAACTGGCTCGACAGTAAAATTCTAATAATTTTCGAACCTGTCCACGAAATTTGACGAGAATCAGTTGAGATATGCTTCTTTTACATATCTCCACAATTTAGAAAAAAATCGAAAAACAGGCTACAAAAATTTTTTTTATGTTATAGGCAAACGCCGAAGCTCAGGCACTCCTAGGTTTGTCTAGTCAAACCTTAGGTTTGACAAGAAGCCTTAGTCAAAGCCCAAAATAAAATCGTGTATCGTCTTCCTAACCTATCACGTGTCCTATAGGAGTAACGCAGACTCTTTGACTAAACTTAACCTCAAGATTATGAAAAACATCATTCATTTCCGGCTGCCTTACTCCTGTAAGTCACGTGATAGATTAGAAATTTAAGACAATCGCGAAGCGCAGCGGAGCGTTCATCTTAAATTTCGTGGTTATTTTGTTTTAAACAGACAACAGTTTTTTTTTGTTTACAGAAAGATTGTTAATTTAGTTAAATTTTCACTCTACAGAATGTGTTTTTTATAGTTGTACAAACAAAATATCAAATTCTGTGCCTAATTTAAATGTGACTGGTCAAACCTCGATTTGATCGTATTGAGTTTCGGCTTTCGACTGCCCAAGTTAGTCTCTCTTAGGTTTGGCCATAAATTCGTCAGTCAAAGGCCGAAATATGTCATTGGTTTTGGACTTTGACTAAGCTTTCTTGTCAAACCTGAGATTTGACTAGGCAAACCTAGGAGCGCCAGGACTTCGGGGTTTGACTATAACATTTATATAATTTTCGACCCTGCTCACAAAATTTAACAAGAATCGGTTGAGAAATGCGACCTGAGGGGGTATTACAACCTCTTAAAACTTGCCAGGTTTATGAATTGCTATAGTTACATCTCTTTCTCGCTGTATAGCGAATAAAAGAGATAGATTGATAGCCAGTCAGAAAACTGCAAGGAAATAAGAGGTCATAATACGGCCTCTGTACAGTAGAACAACAGCGCCGGAAAGCCGGACTTTTTTTTTTTATTTATTTATCACTGTAAAAGATACAAAAAAATTACAAATTTAACTTTCGCCAAACTGCATAACAGTTTGTCGGCGCAATGTAAAAAAAACTATGCTCTAGTTCTTAACAAAAGACATAATTCAATATAGGTGTTGAAGTTAATTTAAATAATTTTACATTTGGTGCCTGTTTCACAATCTATGTTATGGCACTAACTTCTGATCTATTTTAAGATGAAACAATTTATATGAAATTACTTGTTAAGTACTGAACTAAATCGGACTTTGTGAAACAGGCCTTAGAAACATTAACAGAGTGCAATATACATTAGCTACTTATTAATACATATCTGAGAAAGCTTTCTTCAAATATTTTTTTATAGAATACTTGGACTTTAAATTATTGCTGGTTAAACCAAGTTTATTGAATATTCTGGGTGTAACATAAGATCTTGTCCGTTGTTTATAATAATTACCTGTATTTGGCTCTTTGTACTTAATTTTTTTTGATTGTCTGGTATTATACGTATATAATCTTATCTCTTTATTCATGTCTGACTCAAATTGTTCTAAAGCTATCATATAATTTACTTTAACATCAATAGGCATTATTTTACAAAATTTAAATAGATCATAACTATTGTTAAGTTTTTTCCTCTTCTTTCTATTAACAAAATGCTTTAAAAATCTGAATTGTATTTTTTAATTTTCTCTAAATAGGTCTTAAATGTAAGTCCATAAGATGCAAGTCCATAGCTTATAATAGAATCAACAAGTGCGTAATAAATAACAAATAATGTCCTTTTGTTTAGAGAGCGTTTAAGATGATAGAACTTTCCAAGTACAGGTCTTAATCGAGAACACACCGTTTCTATTTGTTTTTTCCAATTCATATGCTGATCTATGTAAACCCCTAAGTACTTAAAATCTTGTACATATTCTATCTTCGGACAAGAGCAGTTTAATTTATTCTGATGTAGGCAGGAATACGAGTGACCTATTATGCCTAGAGATGTGAAATTAACATTTTTTGCTATAGAGTTGTATGGTGAAAATATATGTAGACATTTGGTCTTATCTATGTTAAGTAAAATGCCATTATCATGCGCCCACTTAGTCACATTATCAAAATCCGACTGTATTCGATCATGTATATTTTTTATATCATCTGACGAGTACAGTAGGCACATGTCGTCGGCATACATAACTAATTGACTGTGTTCAAGCACATTGGTCACGCTGTTCACGTGCATTATGTACCCTACTGGGCCATACACGGAGCCAGTCGGAACACCTAGAGTTACGTTAGCGGTTTCTCCCTCCTCTCCGGCAACTCGCGCCTGCATCTGGCGATGCCTTAGGTACTGGAGAAGCCACTCGCTCACAGGCCCCCTGATACCACATTCCTTCATAGCCTGTAGTAGCACTTCATGATTCAACGTGTCGAAGGCCTTTTTAAAGTCTATAAATAATGCTAAAACCTGATGACCCTTCCCCAAACTATTATTTACAAATTCTGTGAATTCCTGTAAAGCAGTTGCCGTACTACGGCCTCTTCTGAAGCCGTGTTGCGATTCAGATATTATATTATTGCTCTCGAGAAATGAACTTATCTGCCCTATTACAACTTTTTCCATTATTTTATTTATCACTGATAAGATAGCAATAGGTCTGTAGTTTGTATATTCATAGTGACTATCTTGTTTATAAATTGGCCTAATAATAGATTTTTTTTAACTCATTAGGATAAACACCTTGTTCAATACACATATTTATAAACTTTGCTATAACTGGGCAAATAAAGTCTCTTATATACTTTAAGTCAATCACTCTAATATTATCGCTACCAGGAGACTTTTCACATGATAATAAGTTGATAATTTTTCTGACATCGTCCGAGTTTACTTTTCTAAATCTAAAAGAGACGTTGGCCTCGCGCACATACTTTAACCTGTCTAGAAAATTAACATTACATTTATGTTTAATTTTCTCAATTTCTTGAGTAAACGTTTTTGCAAAATTTGTACATATATTAGTAATAGAATCAGTCTTACCTAAGTATTTCAATATTACCTCATCCACATTGTTCTTTGTTTTTCCCATCCACATATTAATTAATAACCATATTTTACGAAAATCACCTTCACATTGTAAAATCTCTTTTTGTCTATAGCGGTTTCTAGCACTATTCACTAATTTATTCACCAAGTTCCTATACCGTGTATAAGCAAGCCTTTTACTCATACTTTTCGGACATGCTTTCCACTCCCTAAATAACTCATCCTTACGATTTAACTTATTACACAATTTTTTTGTTATCCATGGCTGGCTAACTCTGGTACTAGAACATTTTTTACTCACTTTACATTCCTCGTAAATAACACTAAAAATATTAAGTATTTCTGAATAAAGCTTTAACGGACAATCAATCTTTAACAAATCTGACCACTTAATTAACTCAAGTTTTTGCTTAACAAGTCTATTAGTAGTAGTATATTATTGTCTAACAAAACTCGCGATTCCGGACCGTCATTCGCACTCGAAGAACAAAAATAAGACACGCTCGTCCCTATAACGTAATGGTCGGAAATCGTACTTATAAACAAGTAGGCGCACGTATTGTGTTGATGGGCCGCTCGCAGCCACACATGATCGATGTTCGACGATTCTACCCGCCCGTTTACTATCGCCGTGCGGGTCACTTCTGTGTTGGGAATTCCGCTTTGTAGGCCGCGTTCACACAACATGCTTTTATAGCTTTCTGTAGTCGAGTTATTTGAGCGATCATTTTCTACGTACACATCAATATTAGTATCTCCTATTAATATAAGATCCTCTTTTGCATTTATTTTCCTTATTAACATATTTAACTCGTCTAAAAAAGTAATTCTGTTTGTACTAGGTGGTCTGTATATGGCTAAAATATTTATGTATTTGTTTTCAATTTTCAGTTTTCCATGTAAGTTCTCCAGGCTCAGAGTGTTATGTGCTTCAGCTTCAAAGTTTAAATTATCTTTCACGTATATTATTAATCCTCCTCCTCTTTTATTCTGTCTCGTGTTGGCAAATGTATTATAACCTTTGATAGTGTACAATGATATTTCTTCTTTTTTAATATTTATTTCACTCAATATTATTATATGTATTTCATTTATAGTTTTCTATAGTTACTTGAAATTTATTGAAGTGCTTCTTATTTCCAGTCAGTTTTCTGACTGGCTATCAATCTATCTCTTTTATTTGCTATACAGCGAGAAAGAGATGTCACTATAGCAATTTATAAACCTGGTAGGTTTTAAGAGCTTGTAATACGGCCTCTGTAACCTATAGAGGAGAATAAACGTACAGCAGGAAGGACATACGAAAGAATATTGTTGCCCAAGCTGAAGCAGAGACGCTTCGCTCGCGCTTCGCGCTCGCTCGGTCAATTACCGAAGCCTTTAAATTTCTATTAATACGTTAAAATAGTAAACTAATTCAGAAAATAAGGGATTTCTAGTACTGGAAATAAATTTCACTCAAAAGTGAAATATTTCAACCCGTTTTGAAAGATTTCATAAATTTCATATAAATTTAATTTTCATTTCATTGAAATTTTCACTGGACCCATCCCTAATCGCTCCTGATTCGCCCGTTAGTATGCGCTAGGCAGCCATTGGTCCGATTGCGGCCTGCTGCGCAGGGATTGGCCCGATCGTGAGCTGTTGACTGTTGTGAGTGCGTTTCATCGGTTGTTGGCGTTATGTTGGTACCCCGTAAATTTATTCTTATTGCGATGGAATAAGGTTCAAAATTGAATAAATTTCCGTCCGGGGCACCAACATAACGCCATAGGTAATAACCGATGAAACGCACTCTACGCGACCGGCCTCGTACCCACTTGCAGCTGACTTCATTAGCAAGCATGCTTTGGCTCAGATTGAGCATTATTCATAGAATTTATAGATACCTACAGTAGTATGTAGGTAGTGGGGTACCAGTTTCGCTAACGTTAGAAGAGTTAGAAGAACGTTAGTGCGGATGTATGAATTCGCGAAGCCCGGTTGCAAGCCAATGAGTGCGAGAGAGATGCAGTGTATTTTTCGATTAATACGCTATATTATGCAGTTTAACGACTTGACTATCGATCAGTTGTTTGAAAAATTGAATCTTTGGTTGATTTTGATTGAAAATTTACGTTCGTGAATAATATTTTGTTGTCATTAATTGAGATTCGTTAGAAGTGTAAATAAGATTTTGTTAGGGCAAGCCGGGCTTTTGGGCTTCTATGGAGGTACCGCCACTGAATATCTACTAGTTTATAGGACGCGGTCGCCCGGTCGCTGGGCGACTAACCCCGCAGCGGCAACTAATAGTTCTTATTAATTTATCTGTTTTTGCAACAAAGAACGTGCCTTTATTTTTTCCTCATTTGTTTCTCTATAATTAGTAACGATAATATTGCCACTTCCATGCACGAATGTACAAGAAACACTTCCCATAATAATTATTTAGGTCGTGGTCGCCGGATTAGTAGCCCATGTTTTTGGTCGCCGGGAGACCGAGTCACTCGCCGATCGGTCGAATATGCGTTTTGGCTCTTATACTGACGTTTATAAAACTTCTCAATTATTTTGTAACAGGAACAAGTAAAAGACGAGAACTCGAAGCGGAAGCTGCTGACGCAAATAAGCGTTTTCTTCAGCGGGCGCCAGTGGACATCTTGTTCGATGTGCACCGCGCTGCTGATGCTGTCGCGCGGGTACCCGGCACTCGCGCGCTACACGTTTGCGCTGTTCCCGCACTCGAGACGGTACCTGTGAGTAACATTGTATACTAATGATGTAGATCAACGTATTCATATATTGGACGTCTTGTTCGATGTGCACCGCGCTGCTGATGCTGGTACCAGTGAGTAGCATTATGAACCATTCATATAAATCAGCACATAACATAATCCCTAATATCAAATTAACTTTTAAAGCCTTTAATACGCAGTATTTATTAAGATATTATTGGTATAAAATTAATTTGATTTAAAATGGTTTGGGACTTCCGCCAAGTGACGCCTGATTCAATCAAATATTTATTAAGATAATTAATATATTAGAAAAATAAAAATAAAAAAACAACTCACCCGTAGTATCTCAGACGAGTCCTTTATATCTAGGTAAGCTGCAAAATGCGTTGCGATGCGTGATTGTCCACATTTGATACAGCGGAATGGCCTCATGCAATAATTCTTTGAGTGACCATACTGCTGACAGCGCTGGCACTGAACTATTGTTTTGCTTTTTTTGGGATCTTCTATTGTAACCCTATGGTGGTAGATGTATTTGATTTCTTTTGCAGCTTTGTGGTTTGGTCCCGCTACAAGGTTTATAAAGAATGTTGAGGTTGGTCTTTTTTCTGGGCCAGATCTTGCGTTGATGATTTCTCTGACTATTTGGTTTCCTGTCTCTTCAAATGCTTCCTTGATTACCAGGTGCGGAGTTGTGTGATGTAGATTTCTGAATTCTGATCACCAGCCTGTAATGTCTGTTATCTTTCCTGTTGAACGTGTGACCTTATGAGACCATTTTCTCTTCCTATTGTAATAAGTTTTTTGTATATTTCTACATTTTCACAATTTATACGGAGTTGATTTTTATTATATGCAAATAAAAAAAACTTTTATAAACAGAATGTGTAACGGCCCGGCCGCGGCGGCGCGGCAAACGAATTCAATATTCACTTCGCGCTATCTCGACGTAAGCCTCTCAGCTCGTCGTCACTACTGCTCAGTGATTACCGAATTTGCTTGCCTCGCCGCCCGCTGCGGCGGGTTGTGACTGAACCGTAATAGTGTAGCTTTCTTAATTTTTTTTATAGAATTATTAATATAATATCACTTTTTATTTATCAGTGTTAGCAACCGTCTAACGAAGACTGCGCCGACAAGTACAGACACTCCACCTGAGGCTGTCAATGGAGATGGACCTGTCGCTACTACTGATAATGTTGAAGACAGCGTAGCACAGGCTGAAGCGGACGCGGACGCGGACCACGAGACACCGACGGGCGTGAACCACGAGGCAGATCATTCTTCCAGGTTTGTATTCCCTGCAATACAACGTGACTACAATGCGATTAAATTGACAATAGACAGTGATCCGCTGCAACTTCACTCGAGAATATTTGGCATTGAGAAATTTTTACATTTTAAAATACTTCTTTTGTACCAAAGAGCTCTGAAGTTGGTCATTTCTATTGTACATTTGTATGTGCATTCCAAATACGAATGGGCAAAAGTCCTTAACTTCAGCCACAGAATAGATATAAGTACTACCGTACAGAGAGGACACTCCGCCCGGCTCCAGAACCAATAGGGTTGGCAACGCAAAGCTAATTGTAGATGTCACTGCGTACGCTTGTTCCTAAGACAGTAGACGTTCAGAACAAAATGTATGGGAAAATAGGTATTTATTTTGTGGTATTTTGTTAACGAAAAAGACCCATTGACCCAAAATGGATATAAAAGACTATTCTACAATGGAAATGCCAGAATTTAAAGCCAAAGTAAGACGTTTTTATTCTTACAGAATTTATATTTTTTTTCTTTATCCAGATTTTTCGGTAATATGTAAGTGCACACATTTTTAAAGCCTATTACACAAAATTTAATCATTTTAAAACTAAAAAAACGATTTTGTTAAGTAAAAGTCCTTTGTTTTCATAGTTCTCTTGGAACAAGCGTACGCAGCGCCATTTTGACAGTTGCCTTCCCCATTACCTCACCCCACCCCGCGAGTTCGTATGTCGAATCGTGTGCTCGTTTTGTCGTGTTTGTCAAATGCCAACTTATTTTTATAATCAAAGCAATGCGTCGTAACAACTTTATTTACCAAAAAATTGCTATTTTGTAAAAATGACATATGACGTCATCTGTTCATAATAGCGCGGTTGTAAGGAGTGTCCGGGGTGTGCTTCAGCAAAGCGAAATATTGCTTATATTATAGGAATAAAGCGCAAGAAAGATAGCATTAGTTAGAAAAATTGTGTTCATCATTGTACTCTATGCCTTTACAATTAGATATATTTTGCTTTTTATTAAGAGTGCACCGAGCCTCCACTAGCGCCACCACTCAAGAAAAAATCATTACAACGAAATAACTATGTTTTGTAAAATTCTGAAAAATATAAAAACTAGTATTAGTTATAAACTATTTTTGCATGCGTCTTTTTCCTGGTTTAAATGTGTTTTTGTAGTTACAACTTGGATTAACGCCTTAAGTGGCCACTTTGGGCGTTAATCTAGATTTTAACTACGCGAACACATTCAAACTAAAAATTAACATATACAAAAATAGTTGATAGCTAATACTAGTTTTTATATTTTTCAGAATTTTATTTAACATAGTTATTTCGTTGTAATGATATTTCTTGATTGGCGGCGCTAGTGGACGCACGATGCACTCTTAATAAGGACTCCCCCAGTGTTCTGAAAAGTGGTTTATCGATGGTTTTCTTTATTAGTTTTCTATCTCTCTCCAAAACAGCGGCAGTGAAGAGGACACCGAGAGGCACTCCATTACAAACTCAGTACCTGAACCTCAACTCCAAAATTGTCACATCACAACAGTTATTAAAACAGTACGTACAGTATTTAATGCTTACTAACACAACAAGATTAGAGAGAGAGATAGAAGAAAGAGAGAGAGAGATTTCACAAAAAAAAATTCGTAAATCACAATGCTATTTTTATATTATTCTAGTATATCATTTATCTTAAAACAAAGTAAAATTGTTGTAATTAAAACGATCTAACGTGATCAGACAGGCCCTCTGGACAAAGTTATATTTTGTAGTAGCAATAACAATCTTAGCATACGTCGTAAAAATGTATAGGATTGCCCTAATCAACTGTGGCCCTACCATGAGTTGATGCAAACTGTTTTCGTTACCGTAAACAATCGTTTTCTCTCTTTCACTCGCATTGACTGTGAGCAGTATATCCGATAGCTAAGGGTAGCATCAACTTATGGTAGAGCCGCTGATCTATTAACATTATCATTTGGTTAGGGTTTTGAATTGGCATTCATATCATACATTACATATCATTAATTATCTTTAAGGCGCTGTAGGTAGTGAAACTAGCGCCGCCACTACATTTATTTTTATTACTCGTAAACCAAGTCAATATTTAAAAAAGCTCATGTAATAATCTCTTAAATTGTCTCTAATATTTTTTAATAACTCTTCAACAGTTTTCATTCATTCTGTAAGTTTTAAAATCCATTTTAGCTCAAAGTGGCCACTTTTGGCAATAATGGATTTTAAAACTTACAGAATGAATGAAAACTGTTGAAGAGTTATTCAAAAAATATTAGAGACAATTTAAGAGATTATTACATGAGCTTTTTTTAAATATTGACTTGGTTTACGAGTAATAAAAATAAATGTAGTGGCGGCGCTAGTTTCACTACCACCGCGCCTAAAGGCTTTAGTAAATTAAATTCATTGCTATTAAAGTAAGTTAGTATGGTTCCATTCGTGGTCGTTTAGAGCTCTCGCAGACTACAGACCAAACTGTCGGCCGATAGTTGCGTTGCCTTTAATCAGTATGAAGAAGTAAGCAAGTGCGCACACTACAACGATTTGGTATCAGCCGATTCTTCATATTAAAAATGGTTCGACCCAACTATCGGCCAATAGAAAGTCTGTATTCTGCGAGAGCTCTTAATAATGAGCAAAGTAAGAACAAAATACCGTGTTAATAATAATAAATAAATCTTTATAGGAAGCGCCAATTCCCGCGGACAATGTCACATCCGAAATGATGATAGGTAAGATTGAAATCGAAGAGTACAGCGAGTCGGATATAGTCATGTCCGAAGATGAATCCGTTAAATCCGAACCACTAGAGTGGACCCGAGATGAAGACAAGCTTATACTAGAAGTTTTGAAACAGCACATAGCCCCGGAGGAACGGAAAGATAAGACTATACTAGAAATAATTGAAGAAAAACAAATTGTCCAAATACTCAAAGAGAGCATAACGGATAAATCATTTCATGAAATCAAAGAGAGAGTGATAAGTATTTTAAAATTGCTTATTGTGGGAGAATAGTCATTTTTAATTTTATAAATAAATGTGTTTTTAATATTCAGTTGTTTGTTTTCCAAATAGCATTTATTTTCGTATCGCATCGAGTGTACTTCTAATTGCAGGATAGTTTTGCTGCTTCACAAATCGTCCACCAATCGGCGCACTACCACTAATTTGGCGCTAGTGTAGATGTAGACCTGTCATTTTGTTGTTTTCTATGTGTTTGCTATCAATTTTTGGATGTTGGAAGCGATTTTACGTATATATTAATTTTTTTTCCAACCAATTTTGGTTTTCTTCAATCTTTAATTCGTTAACTGTCCGAATTCCATAATAATTATTTATTAATATCAACCTTTTTTAGATATAATTTAAAATAAACGGGAAAATCGGAGATAAATGCCCGTACAAAGCATCTCCAATGTGCCGGACTACAGCTGGGCCTCAAAAAAAAAGTTGAAAATCTGACTTTTTGACTATGCCATGATGAAGACGATAGTTTGTCGGAATTTGTCGCCAAAAACCAGAATTTGTCGGGCTTGCATGTTTTAGATTGGGAGATTATAATGGTAGCCAAATCAATATTATATAGTATAAGTCTACCACAATTTTATTTACTGTTCATGTCTATTACGCTTATCGATTATGGATAGTACACAATTAACTCTAAATGATATTGACAAATCTGAAATTGCAAATTCCTTTAAATGTGACGTAAGCGAACTAAACAAGTATATCAATATTTACAAAAATGATTTAACGTTAATATCTCAAAATATAAGAAGTATACATAAAAACTTTGATGATTTTCAGACAACCCTATCTAGCTTAAACTTTGACCTGGATGCTATAATATTGTCCGAGTGTTGGGTTAGCTCTGGTAAACCGATACCTTATTTACCGAATTATACATCGTTTGCTACTAAACTTAACGTAAATCAAAACAACGGTGTAGAAACGTATGTTAAAAACAATCTTAAGGCGAAAATGAAAGAAGTAAAATTGGAGCAAGCAACTTTTCAATTAACTATATAATCGATCGAACCATTTTATGTATTTACCGTTCGCCATCAAATCTGAATGCAAGTGTTTTCAACGCTTATTTAGAAACCATTAAGTCTCATCGTAACATAATTATAATGGGAGATATAAACATAAACCTTATTCCTAGAGAAACCGACGTAGCAACCGATATTAACAATAGAAATAGCTATTTGAGTATGTTATCTTCGCACGACATTCTCTCTGGTCACCTTTTTCCGACTAGAAACGATGCATGTTTAGACCACTGTAAACTAGACCAAAAAAAGATGGTATCACACATTGCTATCTTAAATACTACCAAAGATGGTATCACACATTGCTATCTTAAATACTACCACCACTGATCATGACACAGTATTCAAAAAAGTATCCAAAGTAAAACGTAATATTAAATGCCGAAAGACTAAAGAATATGTAGATTTTGACAAAGCGCACGCTATTCTACTGGAGAAAAATCTATCTTCATTACTATATTGTGACGATCCTGACGTAGTAGCTGAACAACTGATTAAAAACTTAGCCAACTCTCTGGAGGAAAGTAAAATAGTAAAAAGCATACCCAAACGTCAACGTAGCATTAAGCCGTGGATCACTCAGGGTATTTTGCGCTGTATCCGTAATAGAAATAAAATGCAAAAAAAAAATCTGATCCATCTAATGAAATTTTGAAAATAACATACAAGAGATACCGCAACTATTGCAATAAGTTGCTAAGAAAATTAAAAACTAAATATGAAAGAGAACAAATAGCTAACTGTGTAAAAAATTCAAAAGTATTATGGAAAACAATTAAAACAATAACGGATCTAAATTCAGAAAAAACACCTGATCACGATCTGCTTAATATTAAGGCTACTCAGAAAGATTCGGTTGATTTCATCAGTGATTACTTTGCAGGTGTTGGTAGGAAACTTGCCGAAGATATACTTCTAAAAAATGTGACTATTGGGCTTGATAAGCAGTTACTCCAGCCGTGCTCGCAGTTGTCGTCTTTTGTCCTCTTAGATACCGACCCTTATGAAGTCGACAGAGTCCTGTCGGGTCTTAAGTCCGAAACCGCGCCTGGATGGGATAATATCCCAATTCGATTTCTGAAGCTGACACGATCTACAGTTGTTCCCGTAATCAGCCATCTAGCAAATCTTTGCTTTCAAAATGGAACGTTCCCTCGACCTCTAAAAAGATCTTTAATTACTCCTGTGTACAAGGGTGGTGACAGGAGCGATATTAATAATTATAGACCAATTTCAGTACTGCCTCTCCAAAATTTGTCTCCAAAATTTTAGAAAAGTTAATTAATAATCGTCTTGTTAACTACCTTGAAAATTGTAACATCCTATCGCAAAATCAGTTTGGTTTTAGGCGTGGAAAATCCACAGAAGATGCGGTCTTAGCCTTAAAGTCGTCCATAGTTAAGTGTCTGGATGATGGAAGCAAGTGCCTGACAGTTTTTCTCGATCTTAAAAAGGCCTTCGACACGGTTTCTTTGCCTACTCTTGTACAAAAACTTGATTCGATAGGAATAAGAGGAATTCCACTGAAGCTTCTGACGGACTATTTGCAGGACAGGAGGCAGAGGGTAAAGGTAGATGACTGTTTGAGTAAGGATTCGGATCTCTTTTGGCGTTCCTCAAGGGAGCGTACTCGGCCCTACCTTATTCTTGATATATATTAACGATTTAACCAGCCTTAATATAAAAAATGGGCGAGTATTCTCCTATGCTGATGACACTGCATTGGTGTTTACAGGGCGGGACTGGAATTCAGTTTTTAATAGTGCTGAACGTGGACTTGCAGTTGTCACCAATTGGCTGCAAGCGAATCTTTTAACTTTAAATACAGAAAAGACGAATTATATATGCTTTACCATCAATAGTAAAACGCAACCGTGTAGCACATTAGTTTTGAAAATACACCAGTTCGAAAAATCTGTATCTAGAACTTGTACATGTACTGTAGTTGAGAGAGTTAAAACAGCAAAGTACCTAGGGATTATTTTAGATCAACATTTGAATTGGCACTCTCATATAGATTCAATATGCTGTAGAGTTCGGAAGCTAACGTGGATTTTTAGGAAGTTGAGATATGTCACCACTAAGAAACTTATCAATCAAATATATGTTGCTTTGGCTCAATCCATGATAGGATATTGCATTTCGGTATGGGGAGGTGCACACAAGACTAAATTTCTGGAATTAGAAAGAAGTCAGCGATGTCTACTCAAGGTCATGCATTTTAAACCATTTAGGTTTCCTACTAACGACCTTTATCACTTTTCTGAACTCCTCTCGGTCAGAAGGCTGTACATTCTCTCAGCAACTTTAAAGATACACAAATCCTTGCCAATTAAAGCCAATGTAACGAGTAAAAGTCTACGTATATAAAGTATCAGTAGGGATATGATTATCTGTGTTCTTGAACAAATTCTCCCCATCATTGTTCACATTATCAATCATTCCTTTCTGACAGGTGAATTTCCTTCTCTTTGGCGTATGGCTTTTGTGATCCCTCTACCAAAAATTTCGTCTCCTCAACTATTAAACAACTTTAGACCAATTTCCATTCTTCCTTTTCTTTCTAAAATTCTCGAAGCCGCTGCCCATAAACAAATCTCTTCTTTCATCTATTCGAACTCCCTTGTTACTCCCTTCCAATCTGGTTTCCGCCCTGGACACAGTACTACCACAGCACTCCTTAAGGTTACTGAAGATATTCGTCTGGGCATGGAAAGCCAATTGGTCACGCTTATGGTTCTCATTGATTTTTCCAACGCTTTTAATATGGTTGACCATGATATTCTGCTAGCCGTCCTTAAATCTCTGAACTTCTCGTCGCTGTCACTGGAGTGGCTTTCCAATTATCTCCGTGGTCGTCAGCAGGCAGTACGTTTGGGATCAGATGTTTCCCAATGGTGCCATCTCTCTGCAGGCGTGCCACAAGGTGGTATTCTATCTCCTCTCCTTTTTTCCTTATTCATTAACGTCCTCTCCTCATCGCTTAGCTGTACTTACCACTTTTATGCTGACGACTTACAGATCTATGCACAGACATCTGCAGACGATATCAACTCAGCTGTCTCACTGTTAAACTGTGTGCTATATAAAATTGGGAAATGGTCGACCAACTTTGGTATAGCTGTTAACCCATCCAAGTGTCAGGCAATTATTGTCGGAGGCTTGAAACAGATCGCAAAGATTGATTACAGTTCTGTACAGCCCATAATGTTTGACAACATCACAATCCCCCTCAGCACTAGCGTTAAAAACCTTGGTTTGCACATTGACTCTTCTCTCAGCTGGACAACGCAAGTTGCTGAGGTCAGTCGATCTGTAATAGCCTCTCTAAGCTTTCTGAACCGATTTAGGAACTTTCTTCCCATTCGCACAAAAATCACTCTAGTAACTTCCTTAATTCTTCCACTCATTGATTATGCTGATGTCTGCTACCCTGACTTGAATGAGGATCTCCTTAATAAGTTGGACCGGCTTATTAATAATGCCATTCGTTTCATATTTTGCCTTCGTAAATTTGATCATGTTTCTTCGTACCGGTCTCAGCTTAAATGGCTCCCTATACGTCTACGCAGACAGCTAAGGCTGCTCTGCTCACTCTATTCCATCCTCCACAATCCCCATTCTCCAGAATACTTGAAATGCAAATTTCAGTATCTCTGTGATACTCACGATCGTCCCCTTCGCTCTGCCAATTCTCTTGCTCTCTCCACTCCTCTCTTTCGTTCTGGCTATATGTCTGATTCTTTTACGCTGCAAGCTACCCGCCTCTGGAATAATCTCCCTGAAACTATCAGGAGATCTCCTAGCAAATTCTCATTTAAAAGAAACGCTCATGCTTTTCTTTTGGAAATGTGAATGATCATTGTCTCAAACTTATTTCTTGTTATTTTTGTAATATATTTATAATATATGTATTTATATATTAAGGTTTATTTATTTTTATATATATTATTTATCTATGTGTTATTTAAATATTTTTTAAGGTTCTGTAACTCCTTTGTATGTACCGCAAATTCATGAATGTCTTTTTATTGATGCTTGACTAGTATAGAATGCTTTTAGCATTAAGTCCGCCTTTGTACCTTACTTTGTGTATTGTTGTGCAATAAAGATTAATAAATAAATAAATAAATAAATAAAAGGAGAAGTGATAAACCTGCTAAATTACTACAATCTAGAATCGATTTCGCTAAACATCAATACGAAAGGCAATCAGCACATATGTACAATAAATTAAATGATGATCTTAATATTCATGAATTAAACTTAAGAAGGTGTAAGGAAATGGTATCAAAGTGGCTATTACCAAAATCTTACGATGAAACTGAGGCTTTTTTGCAGTATATGAAGTAATATATCAATTAATTATCATTATTATTGACAAATAATATTGAATAATAAAATTATACTTTAAACTACGCATGGCTATACTTAATTCACACCCTCACACACACATACACACGCACGCACACACACGCGCACACACACACACACACACACACACACATGTAAAACTATATATATACATTGTAAAATTAGGTGTTAAATTGTTTTGTTTTTATTTTTTGTAATTATAATTGTAAAAGATAAAGTCTTAAGTTACTGGCATTAAGTACTGGCATTAAGGAAGAGCGGGACCTCCTGTCACAAGTGTTTTCAAATACTTAATAGGTCGTTCCAACCCCTTGTATTAATATTTAAGACTTTATTTTGAATAAATAATTTTTCACTTTCATTATCATTTTCATAGAGGACCTATACTTGTAGTATTATATTCTTATTTTTGACTATGCCATGATGAAGACAATAGTTTGTCGGAATTTGTCGCCAAAAACCAGAATTTGTCGGGCTTGCGTTTAGGAGATACGTGTGGCGCAGCTGTAGAGACGTCTCTACAGCTGAGCTACACAGATCTCGAAAACGGAAGGTCGTAGCGAAAATCTGATTACTCGTGTGTGCAGCCGTTAATTTGTCGGAATTAGTCGCACAAAAACCAGAGTTTGTCGGTCTTGCGTTTAGGAGATCTGTGTGGCGCAGCTGTAGAGACGTCTCTACAGCTGAGCCACACAGATCTCGAAAACGGAAGGTCGTAGCGAAAATCTGATTACTCGTGTGTGCAGCCGTTGATTTGTCGGAATTTGTCACACAAAAACCAGATTTTGTCGGTCTTTCGTTTAGGAGATATGTGAGGATACGCTGTGGAGACTTTTCTACCTGGATCTTGAGAAAGGAAGGTCGTAGCGAAAATCTAATAACTCGAGTGTGTAGCTGTTAGTTTGTCGGAATTTGTCACCAAGAATCAGAGTTTAACAAATCAACGGAATCACATTTTATCACAGATCTTGAAAACGGAAGGTCGTAGTGAAAATCTGATTACTCGTGTGTGCAGCCGTTGATTTGTCGGAATTTGTCACACAAAAACCAGATTTTGTCGGTCTTTCGTTTAGGAGATATGTGAGAATACGCTGTGGAGACTTTTCTACCTGGATCTTGAGAAAGGTCGTAGCGAAAATCTAATAACTCGAGTGTGTAGCTGTTAGTTTGTCGGAATTTGTCACCAAGAATCAGAGTTTGTCGATCTTGCGTTTAGGAGATATGTGAGGATTCGCTTACGACCTTTCCTTCTCGAGATCCAGGTAAAAAGGTGTCCACAGCGTATCCTCACTTAGCTCCTAAACGCAAGACCGACAAAATCTGGTTTTTGTGTGTCAAATTCCGACAAATTAACGGCTGCACACACGACTGATCAGATTTTCGCTACGACCTTCCGTTTTCGAGATCTGTGTGGCTCAGCTGTAGAGATGTCTCTACAGCTGCGCCACACAGATCTCCTAAACGCAAGACCGACAAACTCTGGTTTTTGTGCGACTAATTCCGACATATTAACGGCTGCACACACGAGTAATCAGATTTTCGCTACGACCTTCCGTTTGCGAGATCTGTGTGGCTCAGCTGTAGAGACGTCTCTACAGCTGCGCCACACGTATCTCCTAAACGCAAGCCCGACAAATTCTGGTTTTTGGCGACAAATTCTGACAAACTATTGTCTTCATCATGGCTTAGTCAAAAATAAGAATATAATACTACAAGTATAGGTCCTCTATACTTGTAGTATTAGCATAGTTTAGGTACGCTCGGCCACCACACCACTTGGTGGGGCTAAGGCTGCCTGTCCATTGACGCAAAGCGAGGCGGGCGGCGGAGCGGAAAATCTAGGAAATTATTATCCAATAGGATTGCATATAATCCTCGCTCCACAATCATATTGGTTAATATTTCCTCGTTTTCCGCACCGCCCGCCTCGCTCCGCGTCAATAGACAGGCAGCCATATAAAAAATCTAAGAGGCAGCCTAATAATTCAAGTGCTTATCTATATTATAAGTTACTCATCGTTCTGCTTTACACATGTTATTACTGCATTTTTTTTGCTGAGTTTGAATTACCTATATTAGACGAGTGGCAGCGTCTTGCGGCTTTGTATATGTATTAGGTATACTATAGGTATACCACTCATGACATGAGTCAGCGGTGTGCCCAAAGAAATATACAATGTTGAAGGTACAAGTACGAGGCATATATAACTTGAAATCGGGTGGGGATTGCGCGAAACGCGTATTTTGGGTATGCGAGCGGTGAGGGGCGCGGGCGGCGCGGCGGGAGAGGGGCGCGGGCGGCGGGAGAGGGGCGCGCGCTATTGGTCGCTCACAAGAGCACATGCGCGAACATATCCCCACTCCGTTGAAAAAATTTCAAGATACGTGTCTAGTACTGTAGGAAAAGTGAAAGAAGATTTCATTTTTATTTAAAAAATAATTGGAACTGCTTTTAAAGATTTTTTTAAAAATCGCCCGCCTTGACCAGGAATCGAACCTACCAATAAGCATGTTACATTAATTACCCCTAAGAAAAGAAACATTTGTTTATGAATTATTACGCTAGCATGAAAACTGCCCGAGATATCACAGTTTGAAATGCACAAAATTGGACTCACCCGAAAACGCTCCATACTAACGGCTACCAAGTTATGACGTCACGCCTTCCTAAGTTGTATGCAGCTCGTAGGAAATTTGTTCGGCAGCTATATTAAATATTGTGTTTATCAAAATGGTTTCTTTGACAAATTTGCTATAAATTTTACTGACTAATTAAATGTATTATTTATTTTAACAAATTTTATACTTTTTAAATGGACTTGTCCACCCAACTTTGAAGGGTCATAAAACAAATAATACGCAATATATAAAACCAAGAGGTATACAAGCTACTCCAAAAGTTTGATATGTTTACGATTTTTATCAGTATTTCGTTATTTTATTCATAAGTCAACATCACTATTATAGAAAAATACACGACCGGCCCGTGGTCACACTGTTTTACCACACCAAACAGTGACTACGGGGATTATTTTTTTACCCGTGGTCACACCGACTCACCCTTGACATGAATAATTATAGAAAAAAATACGTCATCAAAGTACCAGGATCACATAAATATGGAGAAGGTTTAACTTCTATATTTTCAGTAGCTTTTTATTTATTTCTCATTTTTCGTAATACCTACTACTAACAAATATGTTTTTGAGATTTCAGATAAAAATAGCGCGAGGCGACAGAGATATAGTATAGATGGCTCATTGTACAAAATTCCTTCAGCTTATAACCTCCTAATTACTGCAGCAGTCAAAAAAGGATTGTAAAAGGTAGTTTTCACAGCGCTTTCCCACACAACAAGTGTGAGTGAGTAAGCGAGATGAGAACAGGTACGCCGCCCTTTCTAATCCCATTCTTTAACTGCGCCGGATGTATTATTACCTCCTTTTTGGCGCGTTTCTGTCTGTACGCATGCGCATACTTCCTACTTATAAATATTGTTTGGTTAAGGGTGTGTTGGTCTGACAACGGGTCAGGATAAATTCCCTGTAGAAAAAAAAATTCTACGTAGTCACACCGCACCCTGATTATCTAAAAAGGAATTATTTAGCGACCGGTTTCATTCCACATACATTGCTACTTTTCTTTGGTATGTTTTTTTTTTTAATCCAAAAAGCAGTAGCAATGGATCACTATCATCTGTGAACTGCAACCGGTCGCTAAGTGGTTTCTAATTAGATAATCAGCCCGCCGGTGTGGTAAAACGGTGTGACCACGGGTCGGTCGTGGAAAAAAATACGGTACAGATCGAGAGGGTTACTCATAAGGATTATTTATTCTTAAGACTTCGTTCAGTAAAACCTACCTTCCATATTTAAGGTAGACCAAACTGCGCTTCTGAAAGATACTTAACTGAAGGAAATATGTAAAAATTGAGATAACTTTTTATACAGGGTGTTTGGTAATAGCCTTATAAAGTCAAATATGGTAGATAGGGACTATCAAACTGAACACATTTTACTATGGGACCAATTCTACACTCTACAATCTACCACTGAACTATTCAACACTTGACACTGGCAAAAATTCATCTTCTTCTTTTTGGGCTTTGGCGCTTCGGGCGCTTCCCTTTTGGATTTCGCCAGTATCCAGTCTGGCAAAAATTACTTCTAAGAGGAAAGTAGATTGCCAACTAAAAATAAGAAGACAGTGACAGATATCATGTCAATGTCAGAGTGACATTTTCGCGGCAATAGTTTCGCGCAAAGTTGTGATTAATTCTTGTTTTTCTTTTATAATTTCGATAAAATGGCCCGCAATAGTAATGAAAACGACGATGATAGTATTGACCCAGCATCAGTAACATCAAATGTGAAAAGTACCATCAAACAAGTAAGTATCATTGGCTAGGTCCACTCATGCGAAACGATCACATTCACATTACTCGACTATTGATTATATTGCTTTACTCTACGTGTGTACATCGCTCTTCCAGGAAGTTATCAAAGATCTTCTGAACGGTTCATTTCAAGATAATAAAACCAAACTGGGCAATGATGCGTTGTCCTTGGTTGTGGAAGTGGCGAAATGTCTCGTCACTGAAACGTGCCTCAGAGCGTCTAACCAGGCATTGCGGGAAAGCTGTGACAAAGTCGACCTGGAGCATGTTGAGAAGTGTCTTCCACAATTGGTTTGTATATCTTTTTAATCTTTACTTAAATACTATGATGAAATAATACTATTGTCCTCTACATCAGCCATGTCAAACTCAAAATCGTTGGTGGGCCAAATGAATATTGACCGTAGAATCAGTGGGCCACAAACCCTAGCTTTAAAGAAAAATAAAACTCATTGCACAAGTACTTTTTAAACTGAAATATTATTGAGACACACTAGTGGGCCGTGTGAGAAGGATGTTTCTAAAATTGGACCGGACAGCATCAGCAGTCAAACGTGTAAAGGGCCGCAGGTTTGACATGGCTGCTATACATCAACAATATATATATAACAATATTATCAAACAGCTCGTGGCAAGATTTTAGAAGTGCAGTCATTGAATTAATAACTTGTTAACGCTCAGAAATTGAGACAATATTGTTGTCCGGACGCTGGCATCCGATTGGGTGTTGATGAATTAAGTTTATTTGTTGTTCTTCCTAAAAAATTCATAAACCAACTAATTAAAAATGTTATCAAATCAAATTGTTTTAGTCACACAAAATAGAGTGCATAGTTGTTATTGATTACAATTCCAGTTCTCTGCCTTGCCATACAAAGGGCATGTGAAATGTCAGTTTAGATTAACTAGATAATAAATAGATATAATTAAATTTGCTCTGAAAACAATTACTGCAGGTCACAAATCTTTTTGTTAATTACTTCTTTTTATAAGAAAAATCAAAATTACAGTTAAAATCTATTCTTTATTTCAGATGTTGGACTTTCCATAAATAGTGCTTGAAACTCAAACATTTCTGCCTTCCCTCGTGTGAAGAATGTGATCAGTCAAGAACCTTCTAGAGTACTATAAGTGCTTAAACAATGAGATTCTTGAGCAATATGTCATGTGGTTGTATTCCCCATTCAAATTATAATAAAGTAGGAACCTGGTGCTGTGGATATTGTATTTATAATAAATAGACTCCTCTATTTGTGAATAATTCCAACCATGTTTCAGTTAATAACATTTCTTTTAAAAATATTTAATTATCAGTATTATGATTATGATTATTATCAGGGGTTACTCCCAACGCCATCAACAATATCGAGTAAATGTTACTATGGAAACCATGAAAAACTGTTTCAATGTACAGTCAGCAAAGTTATGTGCTAAACACCTTAAGGTTCATTTCTAGATTGAGTGGTCTGTGTTGTCTTGTAAATGCAAGCCATAAAGTTGAGATAATAAAAGCATCTTTTGTATAAAACAATGGATACAGGTAAAAGACAAACTTTAGTGCCATCCTTGCAAGGGAATTTGTTTTCAAAGTGTTAAGGTCATAACTTTGCTTACTGAAATAACAGTTTTTTATGTTTATTCGATCCTGATGTGAACTTGATCCCGTCAATTCCTGTCGAGAGTAATGTAAACTTTCAGGTACATAAATAAATGAAAGTAAATTTTTTAATTATTATCTTTAGTATTAGAAAATGAAGCCATGACTTATGTATAACTAAACTATGATGATAATATAATATTAATCATGCTTTGATTTATAGTGTACAATTCCATGAAAAATGCATTTTAAAAAAGATGCAGTTTTTAAACTCTTCATTATTTTTCACTTTCTTTATCTTAAAGTTCAATTGTAAAAGACTGTTTTTATTACTCCACTGTTTGATCGAGCTCAAATAATGATCTTACTTTAATAAAATCTTGATACTTTTTATCATCTTTGATAGAAGCTTGCCACAAAGGGCCTTAATGTACTGTTGAGTTGTAGTGAACATAAAAGGTAGCTTGTGTAATTAACAAACAATAATTGGTTTTTCTCTTGATTGCAACTGTTGATGTTAGATGTGTATAAAATAATATATTTTCAAAAAGACTTATTTGGTTTCCTTCCATCAATGTACAGAAGACAAGGCACAACATACATAACCATGTTGACTTGAGACCGTCTTTATTATGCCCTACATAATAAAAGTTATCCAGTCCAGCATTACTTAACTATAACATCTGAGGCTGGGTAGGGTAGTACCCACTTAAGTTCGCGAACCTCGTGCTCCGCGAGCTTATGTTGCAGATTCGCGGAGCTCAATGTGGAGGCTATTGCGAATTTCTACTTGTTCTCACTTTGTTTGCGTTCGCATCGGATCACAAAATGCATAGCGTGCACAGAGGTTCACACTCGTACAGTACGTTGCAGTTTCGCAGAGCGTGGAGGTTCGCGAACCTAAGCGGGTACCGAACCGGCCCTGACGTGCCGTCATGTATACGTATATCACAGTTAGGTACAGAAGTTTGAAATGCAGTAATGTACTTTAGAATCTCGGGCTAATCTGACCCCAGCTAGAGCACGAAACATTTTACGTTTCATATATGAAATTGCTTTTAATGATGTAGAGGGGAAACTTTATAGGATGAAATATTGAAAAAAAATCTCGACTTTGACGCTTTTATTATACAAAAAGTATTTTCAGAGCCTTACACTAAGACAGAGACATCTTAGCATTTCCGTTTTCATTTCTCTAGTAAAAAAAGACAATACTCCTTTTTTATCAGTCATAATTAACAAAGTACAGTACGAGGCATGTATCTTGAAATTTTTTCGACGTAGTAGGGATAAGTTCGCGCATGTGCTCTAGTGAGCGACCAATAGCGCGCGCCCCTCACCTCTACGCATGCCCAAAATACGCGTTTCGCGCAATCCCACCCGATTTAAAGATATATGCCTCGTACTGTCTGTACCAATACTTTTGTTACATATTTTATATGATGTAATGTGACATGATTTACATTCTCCCACTTTGCGTTGCCATTCCGTCTGGATAAAGCCAATATGGCCAAATTTGACTGCGTCCTACCCGTCCGGCTTTTGTTTAATATCTATCGCCCCGCCCGCACCTCACACACCTTACCCTACGCGAGCGGTGCGGGGGAAGGGCGTTTCGTTAGCAGTCACATTTAACCTTGGGACTCAAAAGTCCGGCTTTCAAATATTATTTGAAAGGTTAAATGTGACTGCTTGAACTGAAGAATTTTTGACAAAAATATTGATATTTAATAAAATACATAATATGTATTTTATTAAATATCAATATTTTTGTCAAAAATTCTTTTTTTTTCTTGGCGTCTAGTCTTAGGACCCAAAAGTCCGGCAATTTTAAGGGGCGAGTCCAGCTTTTTAATATTTAGAGATGGCAACGCTACTTTTTTTTTCTTCATAGGTATATAATAGGCGATTTTAAATACATATTTTGTATCATCCTTATTTCATGAAATACAAGTTGTTCATTCCATAGTAACATTTTTATTTCTTAGCATGTCTACTTGTAAGATTTGAGGCAAGTAGCATTTTCCAGGTTTCATCTAATGAGAGAAACAATAGTCCCAACTACATGTGAATGTAGCATACAGTCAGTATGAGATAAATAAAGGTTATTTTTTATTTCATGTTTTTATAATAGGTTAGTAGCAAAAGGCCTTATTCGCAAAATGCCACACGAGCTTTTTTTAAAAAAATGCCTGCCAGCTTTAACGTTAACAGCAAATGATTGGTAATTAATTTATACAGACTGCCTGTTTTTTCGTTTATAAAAGGGTTGAATTACCTACTTCAAAACTTACTTCCAACCACAACCTGTACTATTGGCAACAGCGTCGCTTAGCCAGTTAGCAACAAAATCCGTGTGCGCGCGCGTATCGCCCCTGCACGCGATTTTAACCTTAGGAGTGGAGTGGTTAAGCGACGCTGTTGCCCATGGTACATAACATACAGCCTTCCTTCTTCTCTGGTTTAATTAACAATATGAATTAAACCAGAAGAACCTTACAAGTTGAAGTTGAGTACCAATGTTAGAACCAGTTAGAACCTCCCAACCCTGCTTTTATCATTGATAGATTTCACATAGCAACCAAATGTTTATTGATTTGAAATCAATACAGTCAGACTCCTGGAAAATGCCAAAATATAATTCATAAGCTATTATTGTCTACTACTACAGCTATTTTACATCCAAGTTACATTTTGAACCGTATAAATAGACAATGGATTTTTATATAAAAAAATATTTTCAAAGGCGGATGTGAACACCTCAATGCCCATTACATCTAAGTACTTAATTTTTTTATATGTTCAATATATTGACCTTAATTAAAATTAAGTAGGTAATCATTATCATTATTATCTACATTGCAAACTATGAATTGTTTTCAATATTAAATCCTTTCATAGACAAGAGATATAATTCAAAATAATGAGTCCTTTGGCATGGCATGAATAAAAATAATGTGATTTCTATTGAATTCTCACAAGGTTTTATGCCAGTACCACACCTCCGCCGCGAAACAATACCAGCGTAGTAGACTTGTCTTCTATCGACGACGACTTAATTTTGACGAGCACATCTACATAGCGGTTTCGCGTCATTCTTTTCATGGCGGAGGTGTGCCAACGGTCCGAGCCAATCGGGCGGAATCCTGTTCCTGGATCCTCTCGGAGAGAGCCTGTTCTAACGCATATATTTGACTATGATGTAGTTAAATATATGCGTTAGAACAGGCTGTTTCGCATCTGGGCCCCTATTTTTGAATCGCTCGGCTGGCATCGAGCGCTCGTTTCTACTGATTTTCGTTCGACATCTCATTGTTTTGAGTCATATGTCGAACGAAAATCAGTCGAAAAGAGCGCTCGACGCCTGCCGAGTGATTCAAAAATAGGGCCCCTGTTTCGCTTCCCGTACAGTACAAGTACAACTGACAAGTCATGGCGGAACCTAATGCGGTTACGCTGGTATTGTTTCACGGCGGTGTGTGCCTGCAGACGTCAACCCTGCTCGGGAAGCATGACGAGATCGAGAAGTTTTGACTATATCGAAATGTCAAAAACAGGAACCGGAAAACTCCTTAAAAACCCCATCGTGCGTATAGGTTTTTAGTATTTACAGAATGAAAATAAAAAAAAATATCCATTATAAATAGATTTTTTGATAGGGAAACCCTATTCGATAAAAAAACAATCACAGCATCATGAGAATACGAGATATCGTAGATCAAAATCGAAAGGGTTCCGGTCTCTGGTCGAAACAAAATATTTGAGATAAGATATTAAACGCCGATCATTCACCCGTGCATTTAATAATTTTATTACTACTTAGATAGCTAAACAAACGGCATATTTTCAGACCATTAACGGCAGTTTCATCATACACTTGACGTCAGAAAAATCGCACATTTTCAAAAATTTCTTCAAAGTTAATTTAATCTTATCTAATTTAATGGTAAGTGTTGTTATAAACTTCTTCTCCTTTGAACATAGCCAACAGTCTCTGGAAACCGTTGGAATACTCGTCGAACGGAATCATTAACTGATATTTAGTTTCCGAGCAACATTACATTGCCTGATTTTTTGCAATATTTGAGCAACTTCACGGGCAAAAGTATCCGTCTTGGGTATTCCTTTTTTTAATTGAACTGTTGAAGTGTGTTTTCTCTTTCATCTCGAAAGCGAATTTACCCGCATTTCCCGAACTAAGCCCTTTTTATTTCCCTTTTATGGCGGCGCAAGCAATAACGTTTTATGCGTTTAATTATGGTAACTGTTAATTAAATCAAACAATTATTAATTGAAAGCTCACTAAATGTACTTTCCATAGATATCAACATTTACACAATAAAACGTTAGTTAGCAATAGCAGGAGGCCAAGTCTAAACTTATTTTCGAAAAGGTGCGATTTTTCTGACATCGAGTGTATTTTTGAATACGATTTTTTTACATCTATATAAGTGTGCTAAGGTGCGAACTAGTCACAATATAAAAATACGGTACTTATAACCAGAAATTACTTAGTTCTATCAAATATATGGGTTCATTTTACAATCTAATAATAGTGTTTTTACTTGTATTAATAGGTAGGTAATACTTATTTAGTTCCGTTGAATTTATGTTTTGATACTTAGTATTACAATTTATTTTTACTGGGCGACTACGTTTCAGCGGCCTTTATTCCCATCTGCCCCTTCAAGTTCCGCTACCGGGGTGGTGGTGGGCACTAATAGGTGGCGTTCACCACCCCAGTGGTCGATGGCACCTATTTATTCCCATCTGGCACCTTCTAGGGTGCCATGAGGGTTGTGATTGGCACTTATAGGTGGCGTTTACCACCCCGGTGGTCGATGGCACCTATTTATTCCCATTCCATCCCTTAAGTACCATTAGCCTTTATTTAGTGCATGTTGTGTTTGTCTATAATAGATTGTGCAATTAGATCACCATTAATTGGTGTAATTAGAAAGTAAGTTTTATTGTTGCAATTGTTGACAAACTATTAATAAATTTAAAAAAATCTGCCCCCTTCGTAGTTATAGCACCGCGGTGGCAAGTTCGAAGGGGGCAGATGGGAATAAATACGTGCCATCGACCACCGGGGTGGTAAACGCCACCTATTAGTGCCAACCACCACCCTGGTGGCGGAGCTTGAAGGGGGCAGATGGGAATAAAGGTAAAGTGCAGCACATCATTTACCACAAATTGTCGATTTCGACCTTTACACCTAAGACATTAGGGTTCAAAATCAAATGGGGAGAGACAGTTTAGATAACCTAATGTTCTGATCCATGTATTGCGGCGGTTGGCGCTCTGCCACTTTGCAAAGGGAATTAATACTTTAACACACCAAAAGAAATCATTTTGTTCTCTAAAAGTAGTAAATGATCACCAAATTCTTAACCGCCCAGTGGTTTGGTGATCTTTTACTAATTCTGATGGTCAGGTTAGTATGGAGATCAGTCAATCATAAGCCCTTTGCAAACAAAATGCTTCGAACGGTTTTCATCGGTTACTACGTCGTTAGCGCAAACAATTTTTACCTTGCTATCCTGGCTTGAAAAACTAGCTTCGTGTATCCCGGGCATAAAGGTGACAGAGCGCCGGCGCCCCGCGACTGTACAATACGGCGTCAGTGCAATATGGAAGTAAAACAAAATTGCTCCACAGTCTTCACAACGTGCAACAGAATTAATGGCTAAACCAGAATATGGTAGACTAGCTTCCGCCCGCAACTTCGTCCGCGTGGACATTCGAGAAAATCCTTAGGTATCCTTTAACCAGGATAAAAAGTATTAATATGTTTTAATTTTATCAAAATCCGATCAGCTGCTTTTACGTGATTAAGCGGGTCCCTACCAAGCGCACTGCCTCGCGAGGCAGGACGTTTGCCGCGTGCAGCAGGCCTCGCACGTGGACGAAATTGCGGGCGCAAACTAGTTTAATATATTCAGAATTAGGTTCAGAGACATTAATATCCCGTCCCCGTTTCAGTGCACCCCTAAACCTCATAATAAACTTATGTGCCATAGACCTACCGGTTTGGGCTGTCCGTTGATACGTCAGTCACCAATCAGTTTCTTCTTTTCTAAGTACATAAATTTACAAAATTTGAACACCAACTTCACCCCTATAGGGTGTCATGTCAATATGAATCATGTCCACCGGTGTTGGACTTCAAAATAAATGCCATTTTCGCAATCATCATCCCATAGAACCCGAATAACGACATCCAAAAAAATTTTTAGGGTTTTTTTTACCCCATTTTACTCCCATAGGTGTTAAAATACTTACAATAGGCTGAATATACGTTGCGTTAGATTTCCACCCATAAGCCTAAATAATTAATTTTGCTATTTTTACTTTGAAAATGAAGGATTTTCCATACACAACTTCATCCCCCTTTTCACTCCTTTGGGGATAGAATTTTCAAAAACGCTGAAAAACGTATATATTAATTTTCAATCGTCAGCCTAAACACAAAACTTGAAGATCCTAGCTTTGAAACTGAGGGACTTTCATACAAACTTTAGACCCCCGTTTCCTTAGGGAGTGAATTTTGAAAAATCCTTTCTTAGTGCACCCCTGGACCTCATAAGGAACCTATGTGCCAAGTTTGGAGTCTCTAGACTCAGCGGTTTGGGCTTTGCGTTGATATGTCAGTCAGTCAGTTTCTTCTTTTATATATGGTAGATATAGGGACCATCAAACTGAACAACTTTTACTATGGGACCAACTCTGAAATCGCAAAAAAAATTGCTGTTGCATACAGTTTCATATTTTCGTTAATTTTTGTATGAAACAGCTGATTTTTTTCACAATTTCAATTGGTCCCATATAGTTGTTCAGTTTGATGGTCCCTATCTAGTATCTACCATATTTTGATTTAGCCATTAATACTGTTACACGTTGCATATTCATTAGCAATAAAGTAGTAGTTATACATATTACTTTGTTTTTGACTGGTATCACCTCCGCCTTTTAGATAATAGATAGGTAAAAGACCTAGACCTATGTCTATAGCACCTCATAGACATCAGGATACTTTGATAACACAACAGACATCGGCCAAAAGTTTTTTAACATATTTACAAAAGTAGCTAAACGTCTTTAGCACCTTTTCTTGTTACTTGACAAAAGTGCACACTATTACTACAAATAGTGACTTCGTGCACAGATTACATAATACTATAGTACTTCGTGATATATCCATGTCACTAATCAAGGGTAAGACATTTTAGTACTTCTGTGAAGTTTGAAACTTATTGTCTTAATTATGTTTAGGAACATGTTAACAAAACATATTCTGGTTCTTCGGCTGCTTTTGAGTAAAAAAAAACTACAGACAAAAATTTAGCTCAAAGTTACCCAGACCACTTTGCAAACGTGACAACAGTTGCGGAACTTACACCAGCCCCTATAGCATGACGGGATCGATCATAGACATAGAAAAATTTTCGCTGCGCTCAAGAAGACCAACAAAGCGTGGAAAAGAGAAGTTAACATCATACGGACACGGTCTATGTAAAAAAGAGACAAAGGAGCAAGTTACATGTGCCAACATTTTTTACAGTAAGAGCCCCTAGCGTCCCGCCTAGCAAATGAGCAATCACAGTTTGTTTAAAACATTTCTCAATCTTAATTAGAATTCAAAATAAAGGTATTGTGGAGCCATGGTGTCTTGTGCTCTAAGTAATTGTGATGTGACAAAAAGAAACAATCCAAGTAATCACACTTTTCACAGGTAAATAAGATATTGCCACACATTTCTTTAAAACCAATTTTCGCTACATTTATTCGTTTATCGACGAAGAAAACAGTAAGGAACATAGTTGATTAATTTCCTTTGCCATATATAGTCATATTTTATGTATCCCATATAAAATGTATGCATTCGTTTTTGGATCACCTGTTTATTGACTTTGTTGTTCTTTGACATTCTATTTCTATGGGATCGATAGCCATCGATTTGTCTGTCAATATGACATTTAAATTAAAGTAGACAAAATTTTAACAGATTTGTCATGCTACACTTGCAGCCAATGTAACATGACGACCGCGAGAACGATTTATTTATGTACGATTCACACTGACCGGCACGAGTCTGGCCGCGCCGGAGCGCTTTTTACAATCTGCTGAAGGAAATTTAAGCTTCTATATGGGTAGCTAAGTTCTATTCTATATCTGGTTGGAATTTAAGCAGGTCGGATCTCTTCCAAGTCTTTAAACCAGACGATGCCATAGCATATACTGATACTGATGAATTTGAAATTAACTCTCTTCTTGGCCAAGACCTTCAACTCGATCTACCACTGAAACCAACAAGTCCTGATGAAGTCTTTAGAATTATCAAATCAATGGATAACAATAAAAACCCCAGGGTTTGGGCTCATCGATAAAAAAGTTCTAGAAGAGCTCCCACGTAAGGCAAGAGTGTATCTTACCAATTTATTTAATGCCATTCTGCGTATAGGATACTATCTATCTAGCCAGACCTGTGAAAAGTCTCACAAATTATAATGGTTCACAAACCTGGCAAACTTAGCCACGAAGTTACTTCATACAGGCCAATTAGTTTACTGCCAATCGTGTCCAAACTATTTGAAAAAATATTGCTGTATAGACTCACCAACATTCTGAAAGAAAAGTCCGTCATTCCCGAACATCAATTTGGCTTTCGAAAAGAACATGCCACCACGGAACAAGTTCATAGAGTGCGCAGAGCAATTAGGAAGCCATTTGAAAAAAAAGAGTACTGTTCGTCGGCTTTCCTGGATATGCAGCAGGCTTTTGATACAGTTTGGCACAAAGGGCTATTATGCAAAATAGAATCCTTGATACCACACACCTATTTCGGAATCCTTAAATCATCATATTAAAGGATAGAATATTCCAAGTCACGGAAAATAATTGCACGTCAAATTTCCACGAAATCACTGTAGGAGTTCCACAAGGGTCTGTACTTGGGCCTGTCCTGTACACTCTGTATACGTCAGACCTGCCACAAAGTCAAAATGTCACAGTAGCGACCTTTGCAGATCATACAGCTTTACTTGCTTCGAGCCCATGTCCAACTCAAGCTTCTGAGCTCTTACAAATTGGACTAAATAAAATGGAGAAATAGCTGGCGAAATGGAGGATTGCTGCTAGCGTGTCCAAATCAATGCACGTAACGTTTACTCTACTGCGCCCCAGTTACTCTAAATGGTAGTCATCTTTCCCATCAAAATTCGGTTCAATACTTGAGAATGCACCTAGACCGAAGGCTCCTGGAAGAAGCACGACCAAACGAAAAGAGATGAGATTAACTTAAAATATAAGGGCATATACTGGCTACTTGGTAGAAACTCAAAATTAGCTATTGACAACAAGATTCTCATATATACAACAATGCTAAAACCAATCTGGGTTAACGGAATAGAACTATGGGGCTCTGCCTGCGACTCCAATATCATGATAATACATAGGGCGCAGAATTACATCTTGAAACAAATATCAAACACGCCATGGTTATCAAAACAGAGGAGATCCATGACATCCTGAATCTGCCAATGGTCAAAGAAGTGATTAACTGCCGTGGTGCTAACTATAGGTCACCACTACAAAAACACCCAAATCAGCTTGCAGGACAGCTAACCATACCTGAGAGTATTCGTCGACTGAAGAAGAGGCGAGACATCTTTGACTAGATCATAGTAACCTGTCCTAGATAATTCTGTTGACTGCAAATAATAATGGGCACGCTCCGATGGGAGTGGCTCCCTATAAGCCATATTGACTACAAACCATCTGCTTATAGCTTCAATCAAGAATACCCTAGATGTCCGGTCAGTCTCAAAAATGGCACCTCAAATAGCGTCCCACTTACACACTGGGCGCTTATTTTGCACAAAGTAAGTGATAAAAGATGTGATTTTGTACAAAATAAGCTTATTTGGTACAAAATAAGTGATATGAAATGTGAGTTTGTACAAAATAAGAGGTGATTATGTACAAAATAAGCGCCAAGTTTGTAAGTGGGACACTATTTGAGGTGCCATTTTTGCGTACTGTTTTAGTTCGTGAAGCGGGTTCTAGGATATTCTTGATCGAAGGCTTATAGTTTATCTGACTGATTGCATGATAAAGAAAAAAAAAACCAAAAAGCAGCTCGGAACCCGACAGGTTCAGAGCGCCCGCGTCGGCAGCCGGTCGGCTGCTCTCGGCTCGGTCGCCGACGCGCCGGGTCACTTATCAGTGATCACTGACTGCGACGCGCTCCTAGAAGAGAGTGCCGACGGATGCGCGCGCATGCCGACGGATGTGCACTCGTGCTGACGGATGCACGCACGTACTAACGCATAATGTGCGTATCCGCTGCGACGCAGCCCGACTCGCGCCGGTCGGTGTGAATCGTACATTAGTCTTTATCGTTTCAAAACTGACATACCGCACATGTAGCACATTTCGAAGGTCGAGGTCGTCGTGCTACAGAGGCTACAAGATGTCTACTCAAATCAACTTAAAACCGACGAATTAAGCTCAATACTGTTTAAAAATGTTTATCGGTGAGCTGGTTGACTGAAGACTTTTAAGTTATACCTACCTACTTAGGGTTACCATTTCAAAATTTGGAAAATCCTGATAAAAAGCTGGACATTTTCACAGACAGATCCAGACTCCATACATTTTGGGACTTTTCTTTTGAACACTACTGCCATTATGCTATGTAGGTATGTTTTTTAACTAGATTTACACCGCCAAATTTTAAAAAGCTGGACAAATTACAAAGCCGGACAAAGTCCGGACAATAGTCTAAAAGTCCAGACGTGTGCGGACTAATCCGGACGTATGGTAACCCTATACCTACTGTTATTTATGTTTTGTTAACTGGTGAAAACAAGAAATAGAATGACAGTAGTGTTTTTAAGGCTACGAATGTCTCTTAAAGTTTAAGATAGTTGAAATACCTAGATCTACATTAAACTGATATAAATACACCTAAGCAGTGCAATTTTTATAATCACTGATCATGCCGCACTATGTTATCTATATCTTTAATTTTAACTTTCATCTATAAAACAACAATGTTGCAGCTCCTTACGAAATGTCCTCACTCATTTTAATTTAATTTACATAGTTGATTATAAACACCACGCGCAAAACGACATACGGAATCCGCTGAAAACACATGGTACACATGATAATTATTAGAACCTCAAAATGGGGCTTTTCAACATCACAGTTATTTAAAACAGGTCCATATCATCATTGCACATCACCTCGAGGAAGTCGTCGTCATCATACCCTTGCACGGAGCGGGGATCCGTCCGGTCCGGGAGTGGGGATGACGGGCGCGCGGGGGAGGGGGGAGCGTCCGTGTGAGCGTCAGTGTCACTGGAGCACTCGCGAGCGTCGGTCGCGGGCGACGGCGGAGGGTTCGACCCGTGCTCAGACAGCACTGTCGCCTCACCTCGTGACAATAACGAAGGTAATTCTGAATCTGAAAATAAGATATTTAGTCCAAGATTGTATTTTTTTATCTCTGCTTATTAAGATAGATTCGATTAAGGATACCCTAGATGTCCGGTCAGAATCTCAAAAATGACACCTCAAAATAACGACCCACTTACAAACTGGGCGGTTATTTTGTACATAGTAAATGATAAAAGATGTGATTTTGTACAAAATAAGTGATATTAGATGTGAGTTTGTACAAAATAAGATGGTGATTATGTACAAAATAAGCGCCCAGTTAAAGTGAGACGAGATTTTCGAGGTGCCGTTTTTGAGTGCTGTTTTAGTTTGTGAAGCGTTATCTAGGATATTCTTGATCGATGCTTCTTATCCATAATTGCGAAAATAATTGTCTGTTTATTTGAGCTAATACTGAAAGTCTGGTACAAGCCTCGGCACGTATCTATAGTGGTGACACTTATAGCGCAGAAGTATTTTTGGGTCTCATTGGCGGGAGACGTGGTGCGGAGCTACTGCAAACATGCGCAGTAATCCCCTCCAATTTCTCTCACCGCTAAAGATACATGCCAAAAAAATTGGAGAAAGAGATAAGCTATTTTTTTTTTGAAATTCCCCCAGGAAAGAAAATTTCTACACTTGATTACAGCATCAGTAGCTTAGATTTACCTGTAAGACTCTGCTTGAGTTGCTCCACGACCTTCTGGCGGGTGTTGGCGCGCGATTTCTTGATTTTGCGAGCTGTCGCACGGCGGTCGTCGTTGAATATTTGTGTTACCGTCTCTTGGGACACGTCATCATCGCGTTTTAGGAGGAAAAAGAATACCCCACCCGCGGTGCGGCGACGGGTACCATTCTGCAATAGATTTTGCGATATTGAGACAGAGATCCTTTAATTTTAAGATAGTCAAAAGTCTAATGGATTCTTAACTCTAACGTGTTGGATTTAAGGTTCAAATTCACTGGATTTTTTTTTAATATTGTGGAAACTTAAAGTACAGCTCTGTGTACTCTCTCTTTTACAGGTCGCATTTCTCAACAGATTCTCGTGAAATTTAAGCATATTCGATAATTATGTTTAGAATGTTTGTGTTGATAAAGTTTTTCATTTTTTTTTTCAAAATTGCGGATATATTTTAAAGCGAAGTCGACAGCTCACAGAGCTACTAGTTTATTCTTGTGTAGAACATAAAACCTTAGAGCATTTAACCAAGTAAGGAAGCGTCACGAGAACTAATTTCTTTACAAAAAAGTCTGCCACTTTCCGCGGGGGACGAGGTAACGCACACACAAATAGTGTTAAACACTAATGCATTTTCGATCACGTTGCTACGCACGCACACGACAAAATTATCAAACACTAGCTTAAACTTTACGCACACAAATACATACACACGCAGAAACCAACCTGTCAGTACACGCGATGACGTCATTTTCATGTAAACGGTGCTAGTGCTTGACACTATCGATATTTTACTCTCGATACCTTCGGCTCATATTTTTAATTTATGTCATAATGATTGAATTATGATGACAAAAATTCAAATATGAGTCTGTAGTTTTTTTTTTCAATTTAGGCCCTTCGATGATGCTAAGGCAACCTTTGGCTGTCGTCAAAATCTACAGGGTGACTTATTAGGATAAGTCAGTAAAATTGATGATACTGCAAGAAATTCTACCCGTTCAATTTAACTAAGCAAGAGTTTTCAAATACTGGTAGGTTTTCGCATCTATCAAATCAAAAACATATTTTTTTAGATTAGTGAAGGCCGATTCAAATCTCAGCGTTATCCTCTACCAGTGGCGGTAACGATATCCCAATTGTTATGCGGATAACGCGCTGTTTTAACCATAGCGGAATTTTACCGCTATCGGAGGCGGTAGCGGTGGCGGCGCGCGACGCGAGGTGCGTTCGCGAGGGTGCGTCCGCGGGGGCAATAAGGCTTTGTTCAGACGATATCACACGACCCGAACTCAGCCATAACTCAACTCAAACTCAACTCGAACTTAACCGGAGCCCACTCCTTGAAATAAAGCGCTTTCAATTTTGAGTTTTATGTTATGACACATTAATAAGCTCCGTAATATTTTGTCAATGCTACTGCACACGCCCCGCGCTCAACCTTAAACTCACCTGAACATTACACAGTGACTCAAAATTGTAAGCGATAAATTTCAAGATGGGCTGCGGTTGAGGCGAGTTTGAGTTAAGTTCGGGTTGAGGTCGGGTCGTGTGTATTATCATTTGAACGCAACCTAAAAGTTTTGCTGAACACGCGGTACGTATCACGTACGCGACAACAGCTGCGAAAATGCCATCATACAAAATACCCACGGTGGTAGCGGATACCGCTCTTGTTTAAGTAGGCCTTAAAACGTAATAACTTTATTGAAAATCTTTATTTGTTATACTTATTTTAAAGAAAGTGGTTCATGCGTCATGCTCGTGAATGGGTGCTGCCAGTGGGAATGGGTCTGCTTCTTTCTGCTTGTACTAAGGACGTCGTATATTTTTTCTGTTTAATATTATCAATATGTATCGCACTTCTTACTCAAAACATAAAATTATTAAGTAATACCTCGTTTTGATTTCTCTTTTTTTATTGCAATCATTTTAAGTTCTATAGTCACATAATCAGTAATTTCTCAACTAGTTAAAAGTTATTTACTCTCACAATTACCAATCCAGTTAGGTAATTCATTTCATGCCCATTGTGTGTAAAAAAATTTGTGATGGAAAATGACCTCACTTTAAACGTTGAGGTCGTTTTTCAATGTTGACGACTCTACATGAAATATTATATAGGGAGAAAAAAAGCAGTCCTTGACGAATTTCTTGCCGGTTCTGCTCGTTACAAGGTCCCGTTTAGGGTTTGCGAACCGATGGCGTAGCTTCTATGACATTCACAAGACTTGTACTATTATGTATTCTGTGTCACAAGTGCTTGTAAAAGCCTAGACTGAATAAATTATTTTGAGTTTAGTGTTATTAGCTTGTATTATAAAACAGTAGGAAGCTTCAAAATGCTGTGACCAAATTGTGCTAGTACGTTGAGGAAACATGTTTTGCACAAGCTTGGATCGAGGCATCTCGTATCATTGCATCTTTTGGAAATCTCAAATATAAACATTAAGGCCACTTTCGTCACATTCCGCTTCCGTCAAAATAAATAATAGACTGTTTTTTTTCTGAAAAAAAAAAAACGAAATTCCTCTTTCGGCAGAAAAAACGTTAGTATTTTTTTCCAATATTTTATAACCAGAATAACATACCTACTGATAAAGTCGATATCGATATTTGTTTCTGTGCTGTCACAACATTACTTTTGCTGCAGTGTGGCCACCGTTTTTAAATTAAAACAGCATATTTTGGGAAAAATTAGTGACATCCGTAAATATTTTATAATAATAAAGTATTATGTAACGTTAAGGAGGTAAAAGAAAGATAAGTGTAGTAGAATCTGCCTAAGGAGAATTGTATCTAAGAAGTGAAAGACAGAAATATAATTTAATAAAATACAATTTATTTATGATAATCCTCAAAACACACACGTAGTGTAGTGAAAGCCCGCGGCCGGTCACGTCACGATACTTACGATTACGATGGGGAGAAGCACAGAGAATGGAGCCCGCGACAAGTCACAATGAAAAGAAGCACGGAAAGTTGTGATTTGACAATGGTTTAATACTAACTATCCCGCATAAGTAAAAGCCCCCCCTTAATCTTTATTTTTTTTTATTTTTGTGTTAATTTCGTTAAGCGGTTAACAGAAAACATTATCTACCTACCAAGTTTCAACTGTGTAATCTTAATATTTTCGGAATAATGTGTCTGTGATCCGTTTTTTGCCATTTACGCTACGGAACTCTAAAAAAACCGGCCAAGTGCGAGTCGGACTCGCGCACGAAGGGTTCCGTACCAAAAAACGGCAAAAAAATACGTTTGTTGTATGGGAGCCCCCCTTAAATATAAATTTTATTCTGTTTTTAGTATTTGTTGTTATAGCGGCAATAGAAATACATAGTCTGTGAAAATTTCAACTGTCTGGCTATCACGGTTCATGAGATACAGCCTGGTGACAGACAGACAGACAGACAGACGGACAGCGGAGTCTTAGTAATAGGGTCCCGTTTTTACCCTTTGGGTACGGAACCCTAAAAACGACGAAGTTATCAAGGTGGTTCATACAAAATCATAGTATTTTACCGACTTCTTTCAGGATTACTTGAAAATTACTAAACTGTTTAGTATGAAAATTAAATGGGACTATCTAGAGCATATACCCTTTAGAATGACAAAATAATTTTGAAAATCGGTAAACATAAGTTTAATAGTCCTGCTATTTTTTAAGTATTGAGTAAGAGCTTATAATAAATAAAGATAAAGAAAAAAATAACAATAAATAAATTTGCAGAAAGTAATCTATACCTACCTAATAAATTCATCAAGCGTCTACACTACAGTACCTAATGAATGGTTAATTAACAGGTTAAGAACGTGATGTTTTAAGTGTCATACATTCAACTTAAAAAATTAGGCTAAAAGGGATTTTGTATAATTTAGTGGCAACAATGTTTGATTGACAATATTTTTGAATTATTTTCATTTTTAGTGCATTATTTGAAAACAATTGGAAAAAATAATACCAGCAGATGGAAAATAACGTTATCCTTTTGCACACTAAATGTTTCCGATATTTTATTACATGAAAAAACACTGCCAATCTGCATTTTTAGCTCCGGTTGTTTCGCGTGTATGATGATCAGCTGAATGGCGGGGAACTCGGGTCAACTAGTTTTATATAACGAGTATGAGCGGCGGTCTCGTACCTTTGACAGAGGGGTACGCCTGACAGTGGCGTCTCCTTAATTGGTTTAATGCTCTAAGCATAAAACACATGCCTTTTTACGGGTATGCATTACAATGCCGACAATTCATAATACATACGACCGAAATATCGACACATAAAACACCTATTTTCAAAATACCGAACATTCTAAATATCGATATCCGATAGACCGAAACTTGAAAAATCGATTATCAAATGACCGAAAGTTCGAAATCCCGAAAGGTCGAAATCCCGAAAGGTCAAAATCCCGACAGTTAGGTAAAATATCGAAACTTACTTCACCTATACATACATTTATGAAGGAATAGGCATTGCGGTTAATTTGTTTTACTCAAAAATGCTTGTAAAATGGTAATTATTTTGACAAAATCCACCAATCGAGTTTGAAATAGTTTTTTTTTTCTGGCTGGGTTCATGTCAACCTAACAAACATGCTCGTCGCTACGCTCCTCGCACCTATTTCGTGTCGTGACCTACGGTCTACGGTTTCTAAGTCCCAGTAGACTAGCTTAGACTAATTTTCGGCAGCTAAATTTAGTATAAAGCATTTCAGGCGAAGCCTAAAGACACCTCCACAGCCAATTCGGTATTAAGTAGTTCGGGGTATAGAACTTAGGTATATTAACCTTCGGTATTTTAAGCTTCGGGATTTAGTATTTTAGGTAAAATGTCCTTTCGTTATTTTAAACGTACGGCCAAACAACCATTCGGCCTTTTAATTTTCGGGATTTCGTCCATAGGTATTGTAAATTTCGGTCTTTTCTACTTCGGCATTGTGACACATACCCCTTTTTACACGACTGCCCAAAAAAACAGAGTGTAATGTGTTCAGAGTTCATTGTTTGTGGGTGTGTTGTGTGTTTCTTTGTTCCACCATAACTTGTTAATCTAACCTCAACGGATGTGGATGTATGTAGATGTATGTATTGTTAGAATCCTTACATCATTCTGAGTGACACGGGCTATTTTTTTTTGCTAAAAAAAATGGTGACTGTACGACGCCACTTTCAAATGAGAAAAAAATATTTTTCTTCAATTATTACAATATGGGCATCAAATGAATTTTATTGTGATGACAAGGTCTTTCATTTGATGCCCATCAGTACATTCCAAAACTATATAATTTGTCACTAAAATGAGTGAAATGAAAATAAATAAATTAAAAAACAGCCTTGCCAAAATCATAGTGTCATTGTAGTCCCACCTCTTTGATTGAAAATTGTTCCATAAAATGGTAATGACTCTTTTTTGGCACGATTTTGGCAGGGCAGTCGTGTTTTTTAATATTTTTTTTAGTTAATTTTTCTTTAACCTGTGCGACCTGTCATAGGCAAACAATATCTTACCATGACAAGCATGCCGCCATCAGCCTCCACCCTTTGTGTAGCTTTGTACAGCTCCATAGCTTTATGAGCACCTAATAGTTGAACTATCCTCCCTAAAAGACAATAAAGCATAAAACAACAAATATACTAGGAGGTCATAACAAATTTGGTAACGATCGCGTAAGTGGCTCACTTTGGGTTCACAGGATGGAGAGGCACTCTTTAATGCTAAATATGTCAGTCTGTTTGTGTGACGTGATTGCGTTCTTTTTATATGCAGGCTGACATAGCATCAGAGTGCCTCTCCATCCTGTGAACCCAGAGTCAGCCACTTACGCGATCGTTACCAAATTTGTTATGACCTCCTAATCTAAAAGAATTGGATATAAAAATGGATACAACAAAGAAATAGACAGTGGAAGCTATGATGTAAATTTGGGTTAAAAACAAAGAAAGTAAGGTTGGCACTTTTGATTTAGTTACTTTTGTTAGGGGCTGACTCCACGAGCGAGAGAATCGCCGACGATGTTATCGTCGTGCCACATATTTCTACACTCTCTGCGTATGTCTACACACGGGGATGTTATCGCGGCGATACTTGTATGGAAATACGTAACATCGTCGCGATTCTCTCGCTCGTGGAGACAGTCCCTTAGGAATAACTATTATGCTGTATTGTTTTGCTCCTGGGTATTATTCCATATCTCAAGAAGAGAAACTTGCTTGCTTTAAAAGCCCGTAGCAATTTTGCCGCTGACTGCCGCTCTCTCACTCGCACAAATAATGTTTTCTCAAGATTTCTTAAATCTGAATGACATCTGTCTGACATTTCAACATTTATTTTAGTTTTGAGTAGCTGAAGTACAAAAAGTTATCGTATTTGCCAGTTCAAATAACTGTTAGAAACGAAAGCTTTTTGTACTCTAGCAACAAAAAAACTGAAATGTATTTTAAAATGTCTGTAGTTTTATATTGTGAAAAGTGGCCGAGACACATTTTTCAATTACGCACTCAGTTTTAAGAAATCTAGAGAAAACATGAAATGTGCGAGCAAGAGAGCTGCAGTCAGCGGAAAAATCGCTACTCAAATGTTTGTTTTTACCCAAAATGTCAAACTCCACCATCATGTGACATCACACTTTCACAGTCTACGCATGGCCAGTTGTGCCAGTACACAACTTGTTTCTGCAACAAGAAAGAGCATGTTTTATAAAATAATCTTACCAACTAATTCCTTCTTCTCCTCTGCTAATTTTTCAGCTATCTCATTGGCAATTGACTCAATCGGATCTTCAGCGGTTACTAACAAATCTGGTAGGAACTTGGGGTTTTGTTTGGCTTCAAATTCCTGATGACTATTCACTCTTTTGCCGAGTCTCAGTTTCACATTAGCTCTATCTGACCTCCTCCGTTTATTTGACGTTCGATCATGATTATCTTTATCATTTGAAAATACTTTCTTTGATATATAGTTGTCGTCTAATCTATATTTAATAGTATAATCATAAGATTCTACACCATAGTTGCTGCCTTTCTTGGTGACATCACAGCTTACCATGTCCTCTGTTAATAGGTCTTCCTAAAAGTATTAATCATATACAATATAACATTATTAATATAACCAAATAACATTAGTTGTTGATATACAATGTGTTACAAAATAACCCCTAATCCCGAATATGGTAGATAGGGACCATCAAACTGAACAACTTTTACTATGGGACCAACTCTGAAATTGAGAAAAAAAATACCTGTTTCATACATTTTGATCTTTTCAATATTAATTTTTATTCACGATTTCAGAGTTGGTCCCATAGTAAAAGTTGTTCAGTTTGATGGTCCCTATCTACCACATTCAGCATTAGGGGTGTTTTTGTAGCACGTTGTATAGTTCTAGATGTAAAAATCTAAGAAAAGTTTCATTTTCTTTGGGTATTATTTCCAGGATTTAGCCATTTCTCAAAACTAATGAAAACATGTAAATTTGTTCCAATCCGCATTGGGTTCGTGTGGAGGGTCATTACCAATCTCCTAAACCATCCATGAGGCGAACCCTTTTTTTTAGAAGGGGGGACACCAGCGAAGCCGGACGGGTGATCAGTCACCTTGATTGGAACCATTTCACCCATAAACCGAACCCTACATGCATGGTAAATACTGTGATCCATCAGTATTTTATCAGGGGCCTATTTCATAAAAGAATGGTAAATTTAATACAATAATTTACCATAGTTGTTATTGGGGTAGAATTATGTTTCTTATTCATTATGAAACATAATAGGCTTGTTTCCACTAAGAATAAATCGGCTAGCATAAGGTTCCTAATGATTAAACATGTTAAATAGTAACCAAAAAAACACTTTTTTCATTAAAATAAATAAAGATTACCAATATTTACGGAAAATAAAATCGGCAAAATTGGCCGTTTAATCACGTGACATTGAACACCAATCAGAGACGCGTGACGTCACGCCTCGCGAAACATTTGTTGTTGCTGTCATTTTCGATAAGTTTACAGAGTGTGTGTGTGTGTGAACAATGACAGTCATAAACAAACACGAATGTTTTGCGAGGCGTGACGTCATTCAAGACGCCATGCCAGTTTTGGCCTTTTTTGATGTCATTTTGAGTTCATTTCTTAAAACGCAAAATTCATAGGTAAAATGACTTATTTTTCTTAAAATAATATATTTTTGGGGTAAAGTAGATACTAGACGTGTGCGCCGATCGGCGTGGCGCACGCCGCCGGTCATTTTAGCCACGCCGCCACCGCCGAAGTTTTCGTCGGCGTCATCGGCGTCAAAATCCAAGTGATGTGTAAGAAACAAGTACTAAAAGCTGAAATAACTTGCATCTAGGTCCATAATTATATCATATTTTTTTATTCTTTTCCTCTCTTTTTAGGTTTCCGTACCCAAAGGGTAAAAACGGGACCCTATTACTAAGACTTCGCTGTCCGTCTGTCTGTCTGTCTGTCACCAGGCTGTATGTCATGAACCGTGATAGCAAGAAAGTTAAAATTTTCACAGATGATGTATTTCTGCTCGTTATTAATAACGACAACAGGCAGACAGTTGAAATTTTCACAGATGATGTATTTTTGTCTGCCGCTATAACAACAAATACTTAAAACAGAATAAAATTAATATTTAAGGGGGGCTCCCATACAACAAACAATTTTTTTTCCGGATTTTGGTACGGAACCCTACGTGCGCGAGTCCGACTCGCACTTGGCCAGTTTTTTGGATTAGTTTGATTGTTGCCATTGAGGTTTTTTTATAGTGATTTTATAATTTAATCTTTATCATATCATCCGCACATCATCCACTGCTGGGTATAGGCCTCCGCCAAGGATCTCTACAACGATTTGTCCTGTGCTGCCCGCATCCAGCGGCTTTCTGTGACCTTCACCAGATCGTCGTTTCACCTTGTGGGGGCCTACCCGAGGAGTCGTCCAGTGTGCGGTCGTCATTCCTACCTTTTCGCCCCAACTGCCAGTGTTTCTTCTCGCTCTGTCCCGCCCACTGCCACTTCAGCTGAACAATCCTCCGAGCGATGTCGGTTACTTTAGTACTCCTACGCATCTCCTCATTTCTGGTTCGATCACGCAGGGAATGCCGACCATGGCTCCCTACATTGCATACTGGGTGACCTTGCCTTCTTATGAGACCCGTAGTTAGCGACCACGTTTTATCGCGGTAACTCAACACTGACAACACACACTGGTACTAGACATTGGCGGATCCAGGGGGGGGGCCAAGGGGGCCATGGCCCCCCCCCCCCACAAGGCCGATTATTTTTGCGGATAACATTGAACTTGCATTGAAAATTATAGTTGATTGTTTTTATTCTTTATGTTTTCATATTTTATGTAGGTAGTGTGTGTCTCTAACTTTATTTAATTTTTAACCATAAAACGTGGCCCAAGTAGGGACACCATCTGACAGGCATTTGCCGCATTTGACAAGCATATTACGGTTTCAAAGGCGTGCGGCTGGCGCTAAGCTGAGACAGGCATTTTTAATTTCGCGGGTTTCGCTATGAAATCTTGCATACATGCTTCAATCACGCACGCCTTGCTTCGCAAGCTACTCGTCCCGGATGAAACCACATATTACAAGATTAATGGATGAAATTAGCTAAAAATGGCACTGCGCGGGCCCCTTTTTTTACTACAGACAATATTAGTGAACGAAACTGACTAAAAACCATGCTGCGCGGCCTTTTTTTACTAAAGACAGAATCGCGCTGCGCGGCCGTTTTTTTATATTATAGGCAGGTAAGAGTACAAGATTAGTGGATGAAACTGACTAAAAATGGCGCCGTTTTTGACTCATCACTGGCAACACACACTCGTCAATGGCTTTTGTCTTAAGACATTGAGGTATATTGAACGCGAGGCGAAGGTTTTTTCGAAACTTTCCAAATGTTGCCTATCCAATCTGAATTCGACGAGAGATCTTTCTCGAAGTTGGACTTACTTAACTGGACTTTCTGTACTAGGTATACGTAATGGTCAACAACGTCGACTGTAGTGTTCCCAATATGAGCTGGAGCGGGTACGACATGGACATTCGCCATGATTTTCGACTTATCCATGTTCATCATCAGACCAACTCTTCGAGATGATTTTTATAGGCAAATGCAAATAAAAAAAAATTGATATACCTAATAATATTACAAATGTGAAAGTTTGAATGTTTAGGTGTTTGGATATTTGTTACTGAAACACACGAAAACGACTAAACAATGAATAATGAAACTGACTAAAAACCGCGCTGCGCGGCCTTTTTTTTTACTAAAAACAGACAAGATTAGTGGATGAAACTGAATAAAAATCGCGCTGCGCGGCCGTTTTCTTGTATTATAGGCAGGTAAGAGTACAAGATTAATGGATGAAACTGGCTAAAAATGGCGATGCGCGGCCGTTTTTTACTATAGGCAGACAAGATTAGTGGACGAAACTGACCAAAAATTGCCCTGCGAGGCCGCTTTTTTTTACTATAGACAGACAAGAGTACAAGTATAACGGATGAAACTAACTAAAAATCGCGCTGCGCGTCCGTTTTTTTTACTATAGACGGACAAGAGTACAAGTATAACGGATGAAACTAATTAAAAATGGCGCTGCGCGTCCGCTTTTTTACCGAAGACAGACAAGATTAGTGGATGAAACTGACTAAAAATAGCGCTGCGCGGCCTTTTTAACTATAGACAGACAAGAGTACAAGTATAACGGATGAAACTAACTAAAAATCGCGCTGCGCGGCCGTTTTTTTTTACTAGACAGACAAGAGTACAAGTATAACGGATGAAACTAACTAAAAATCGCGCTGCGCGGCCGTTTTTTTTACTATAGACAGACAAAGAGTACAAGTATAACGGATGAAACTAATTAAAAATGGCGCTGCGCGTCCGCTTTTTTACCGAAGACAGACAAGATTAGTGGATGAAACTGACTAAAAATAGCGCTGCGCGGCCTTTTTAACTATAGACAGACAAGATTAATGGATGAAATGAAACCGACTAAGAATTGCGCTGCACGGCCGTTTTTTTACCACAGACAGGCAAGAGTACAAAATTAGTGGATGAAATTGACAAGAAATCCCGCTGCGCGGCCGTTTTTAAGTATAGACAGGCATTTTTCAGAAAAATCTTGCGTTTTTTGCATCTTAAACAGGCATTCGCTCTTACATAGATGGTAACCCTCGGCCCGACGCTCCGAGGGCCCCCCCCAAATTGGAATCCTGGATCCGCCCTTGGTACTAGAATTTTGTCTTGAGACACTGAGGTAAGTTGGACGCGAAGATTTGTCGAAGCTTCCCGAATGCTGCCCATCCGAGCTGGATTACATGAAAGATCTCTTTTTCGAAGTCGAACTTACCTAACTGCACTGTCTGTCCTAGGTATACGTAATGGTCAACAACTTCGAGTGTTGTGTTCCCAACATGAGCTGGAGTGGGTACAACATGAGCAGTCGACATGATTTTCATCTTATCCATCTTCATTCTAAGACCCACTTTTTGGGAGGCACTACGGATATCTTCGAGCATTATGTTCAAGCCTTCCATGGTCTCAGCCATAAGAACTATATCATCGGCAAAACGAAGGTGTGTTAGGTACTGGCCATTAATGTTGATACCGAGTCCTTTCCAGTCCAAGAGCTTAAAAATGCCCTCCATCGCAGCTGTGAACAGTTTCAGAGAAATAACGTGAGACATCACACCTCGCTGTAGTTGGATGGGATCTGTGCTCTGATTCTGTACTCGGGCCGACACGACATGGTGGCATTTTCTTATAAGTGCCTCAACACCTCGATATACCTAGTCTACTTGGTGCACCTCTGGAGACTGCAGCAGTGCCCAGGTCTCAATCGAATCAAAGACTTCAACATAGACCACGAACGTCAAGCAAAGTGGCAGATTATACTCCCCGGTCTTCTGTATAATCTGCCGCAGCGTATGGATGTGGTCTATGGTGCAAAAGCCTTTTCAGAACGCGGCTTGTTGTTTGAAGTCGTCGAACTTGTGAGTGCGACGATTCGTAATATTCGTATTCTTCAAGAGGGTCTTGTCACCCTTTTTAAAGAACACAATCACCTAACTTTCACTTCACTTATGTTCCATGTCTTCGGCATTCTGCCCTCGACGATGACGAAATTGAAAAGCTTCTGGAAGTCTTCTATTCTACTTATTTTGACCATCCTCGCCGATCACGCCGATGACGCCGCCGCCGCCGACAATTTAGACGCCAGACGCCGCCGCCGGTCAAATGATCATCGGCGCACATGTCTAGTAGATACCAAACTTTATTTTTAAACTATTTTCAAAATTTTGACAACTAGCCTATTCTACCCAATAAATATAAAAGTAAATTACTATAGTTTTACCATTCTTTTATGAAATAGCTTAGAATAATAACACCTAGAACGATAATTCCCTACAAAGCGCACTGTCAAAAGTGAGGCAACTAAAACAGCCATAATGGCTCTGTTTTCAAATTTTTACTGTTCATAATTATCTAATTATACCCAATAAGTACTAAACAGTTTCAATTTCCCTACCTCTAACAGATAAGTTACTATATTATTAGATTTTAGTTATGATTAGGTAATATATGAAGGATATAAATCTGAGAACTGAGCCATTTTGGCTGTTTTAGTTGCTTTACTTAGCACACAAGGACACAGCTTCTAGGTGTTATTATTCCAAGTGAAATAGGCCCCTGATAAAAGACTGATGGATCACAGTATTAACCATGCATGTAGGGTTCGCCTGAGGAAGCCCTGTGCCCCAGCAGTGGGGACATTAAAATGGCTGATGATAATGTAAATTTGTTACCAAAGCATTTAAAATACATAAATGATAATATAGTACTGGGTCACCTGCAAGGCTTGGCACCACACTTTATATTTATCTTTTTTGTCCGGCTGCCCCTGCGACTGTGGTCTCCGTGGTCTCATTTTGGTACGTTTCGGCCGCCGTCGGGGCTCGTCGTCAGAATCCGTGCCCGAAGACTCCGACCACGACAGTTCATCGCTCTGCTCATCTTGGATTTGCATATGCACTAAAGAAGGCGGAGTGAACGCTTCCGGACGTGTCAGAGGAATATACGTGCCCTCTTCTACATCCGAATCTTCCAACTGCAAAGAACAAACAATGCCATACACATTAATTACGCCCAAATGTCATGACGTGAAACTTTCTCAGAACTTTGTGTCGTTAACTCCATGGCTTCAAGAGTAAACCTTGGCACAGAAGAAACGTAAAACTTCAAGAAACATCATCAATAATGAAAGTAAACTGTTCAAAAACCACACAAAAACGCTCGGCATAAAAATTGCATTCTAACCTCTCCTTCTTCCCGATCGTTTGATACTTCGACATCCAGTTCTCCTTCTGTGGTTGACATCATGTTGGGAAGATAAAATTCGAGTCAAAAAGTAGAAGGTCATCAAATATTTTGATGAAAAACAGCTATTCCGCCTTTTACACTTGTTAGCTAGCTGTCAAAAAAATCTAGTGACAAACGCAGACTAATAAGAGAGATAAGAGATACTATGACAAAAGCCTGTCTGGCCCCGTACTTGTTGGATGGTCTAAAAGTGACAGTAGGCTAGCCGTTTACACTGGTCAAGTAGTATATTAATAATTTAGTTAAGTAGTAAGTTGCCCATTAAGTGGGAAAGTGATTAAGTAAATAGAATCTAGTCTATTGACTACACTACATATTCGTCGGGGGGGCACTGCCCCCCCGACGAATATTGAGTAGCGGATTAGCGATTAACGAATTTAACTTTTGGATTAACTGTGCCCACTCCCACCTTTGAGTGCCGGCATATTTTTGGGCAAGTATCCGCGCCGCCCGAACCGCATGCCCCCCGCTGTGCGTGGCCACACGCTATACTTGACACTTGCTGTCGCTTTGCGGGATTTCTCCCGATTTCGGGAAATATGGACCGTATAGTCGAAATTAAATCTGGAATCGATTTTAATTCGGGACCTTTCGGATATTTTGGACATATAAATAGAAATTATAATCAAATATTGAATGGTATGTAATACGAGAATATGGGAAAAAAATAAATTTCAAACGGCTATAATGTCGAAAATCGCTTGCTCCAGTTTTTTAACTAGTGAAGTTAAAAAAACGTGTGCAAGTGATTTTTACCTTATTGACATTTATCAAAATATCAGTTTATTAATGAACAGCAAAGTTAGTGAACGAGAATATGGGAAAAGACAACCGAATTTCAAACGTCAATAAGGACGGAAATCACTTGCACTCGTTTTTAAATCAGTGTAGTTAAAAAAAACGGGTGCAAGCGATTTTGACCTTATTTCTGGCTTTGAATTCGAGTATTATGGCCTTTCGTAATCGGCAACACTGGCTACTTACTTCTTAAACCATGTGAACGACTATTCACTAAATTTTAATTTAGTTACTACTTAATCGCTTGACCCATGTAAAAAATAGCCCAATAGATTAATAAATAAGTGGTACGGCCGGGGCACTGACGTCCAATATACAAGTACGCGTACTTTGTATAATGGACGTCAGTGGGCGGGGGCATACTCTTTGGGCCGGCGAGATCCTTGCGAGATCGCATCAAGTGAGTCCCGCCCAAGAATTTTATATTCATAGTGTCATAGAATATTATTTAAAAGTTCTTGGTCCCGCCCATCATCGGTGTGAGTGTGAGAAACGCGCTTGAATTTATTTTCGCGCGCATTATTTTTTTGTGACAATTCCTAAGATATTCATTTAAATTATTCAAAACAAATATTTTTTGTGATATTACTTTTTCTCAAAAAGTTCATAGTTTTTGAGTAAATTGAAATTAAGTAATTTTTTACCAAAAGTACGTTTACATAAAAAAAATTAACATAAAAGATAACTACTCGTTCGATTCCAGTTTTTTTATTATTTTGGGATAGAAAACAGTCTAAATGTTGATAATGTATAAAAAAAGTTACAAAAAGTACATGAGTTTATAAAAAAATCAATCCTTAAAAACATTTTTTATTTTTATTTATTTAGATATTTTAGAAAGGGCAGCAAATATCTTTAAAAAATTCCTTCTCACCATTTAGTGTAGCTGGTGATACATTTGGTCCAATTATTTGCCCATTTATGATGCCTGCCCACAAATTTATTTTGAATTGTGTTTGTGAGCGACCAATACAAGTGGCATGCGGGTTCTCAACTGCCCAGTGATGAAAATTGTGTAAATTTGTGTAGCCGTCCTTACGACAGGATGACTCGTCTGTCCACAGAATCTTGTTAAAAAAATTCGGATCCTCCTCCATTTTTCTTAGCATCCGCCGACAAAATGTCATTCTTTTTGGGTAATCGGATGGCAATCATGCTTGGACTCGCTGCACGTGGTACGGGTTCACGGTATCACGTGCAAACAATTGGCTTTGGTTAAAAAATAAAAGGTATTTTTTTATTTTTTTTTACTACAGATTAGGCCAATTTAAGAAACTAATTTGAATATTTTAACATTTGGTCCCGTATTTATTTTTTTATAAATATATTTGTCGAGCGGATATGGTCAACCGGAATGACGTCATTAGTGGCATGAAAGTTTAAGAAGAAAACCTTTGCCATCTACTTATAGAAAAAGAAAGGCCAAGTGTCATTAACTGTCATAATGACTTTATGGTTGTTTGTAAACAAATAAGTTATAGTTAATATTTCTTCTATTTTATTCATTTAATCCAGTTGTGACGGTTCTAGCCTACCTTCGTAATTTGCCGCAATAATTTTTGAGGTGGTAAAATTATAATAAAAATGCTTACCAGTGGAAACTCTGCTGAAAAACTTTGTAAAAACTGACACGCCCAAACTACCCAAATTGCGAAATGTATTGTATGTATTGTGTCTATTTTGGATGTAGGCTACATGGATGAAATTGTAACGATTGCTTGTGGACTGATAAATTTGCAGGATAACATCAGTCTGTCGCAACTTTCATAGAAAAAATAATTCTATGAAACAGACACGAATTTTGATGGCGACTATATTTGTCTCACTCTTCCTCATTCTTTCTCGTTCTTTGATGATACGTCATTCATTTGTCAGTCAGAGCAACTATCGGCGGTACATTTAAAGATCTTTGGGAAGTTCTTAGTATTAATAAAATTATAACAAATAAAATTATCAATTTGTGTTAATAGTACGCTAGTAATATAATAAGTCAGTGGTTAATGGTCAAGTTGTTGCGAATTTTAAGTGCGTTTCTAATCAAATCATAATGAAGCATATGTGAAATTTGTGGTTTGAAATCGGCGCGAAAGGACGACACAAAATGGTTTTTTATGGCCAAATTTCCTTTTGATGAGCTTCAGTGAGGACGGTGAGTAATACATTAATCAACTTAACATTCTTTTAAACTTTTTGGTAGGTATTTGAATGTAAATAATAATTTTAGTCAGAAAATAATCTGATGGGAAATAGAGTACCTACATCTATAAATATCGATATCGATGTTTTTAATTTTAGTTGTAATGTAAGAAATGTACCATATACACTTTATAACTTTCCCGTTGCATTGTACAGTCAGCAGGCACATGAGGTTAATTATATAAAACTGTCAAAATTCATTCTGAACCTCAATATCTTTGCATTTAAGTGTAAAAATGTTTTCATATAATTTTTATTTCAGGTGATTACCATCAACCGTGGAAATAATTGAAGAAGTGCAATGAAGATTTTTTTTAGAAATAAATACTTTTAATTTTTAATTGCTTTATTTCAAATATGAAACTGAACACATGCTCTGTTTTTTAAAGTACTGCCCAACGGTTAAATGCTTCATAATTAATTCTAACATACTTATGTGACTCAGTACTAGTTAAAAAACGGAGCATTGTGCCATGTTAGTGGAAATTTTAAAATTATTTCTTAAGTAAGCGCAGTTCAGTGCATACATCGATATCGATAAAAATTTTAGTACTAGGTCGCCCATCTCTATTTTTTTTCCTGTAGGTTGGCAAAATATTGTTTTACAGTCGTTAGGTTGGCAACGATGAGGTATGTTTGATTTGACATTTCATAGATTTTTTTTCCTCTATGAAGTCCCGTCTCTTCTTACGTAGTTATTGCTTTCTCTGTGGATAACATAATAAACATTGTGAAAATATGTGCATACTTTATTTCTATTTACAAACATTTAATAGTAGGGATGTGGAAAAAATTACGAGATAAGTTCATCGATATTTTTCGGGCGATATTAAATATTCTGATATATCGTTAGATGTTTTTACAATAATTTTTCCAAAACATTTTTTTGGTAATTTGGCTCCTAGCTTGGGAGATGAATTAAACAGCCAGTGTAGCTTGTCGCTAAGAAGCTAAGAACGATGTTTATTATTTTATTCATCTTATATACTAAATTATTACATATAATTGTATGTGCGTCAGCTGGATATTCTTAACACAGTGTGTGTGAGTTTGCTCTAGATACAAAGTCCGAGCTGACGCTACATCACTCCCCCCTAAAAATAAAGGAATAGGGATGAAAAAAAAGTTGTATAATACCTAAGCCTATTAAAAGTTAAATACAAAATAATTATTATTGTAAAAGTAATCTACGATGACTAATTACTATGAACAGGTGTTGTAAAATGACACTCTGTTCACTGACCGAGGTCAGTATTTGCTGTATAGGCAAAATCATAGACATAGAAAAATTTTCGCTGCGCTCAAGAAGACCAACAAAGCGTGGAAAAGAGAAGTTAACATCATACGGACACGGTCTATGTAAAAAAGAGACAAAGGATCAAGTGACATGTGCCAACATTTTTTACAGTAAGAGCCCCTAGCGTCCCGCCTAGCAAATGAGCAATCACAGTTTGTTTAAAATATATTTTAATCTTGATTAGAATTTAAAATAAAGGTATCGTGGAGCTATGGTGTCTTCTGCTCTAAGTAATTGTGATGTGACAAAAAGAAACAATCCAAGTAATCACACTTTTCAAAGGTAAATAAGATATTGCCACACATTTCTCTAAAACCAAATTTCGCTACATTTATTCGTTTATCGAAAAAGAAAACAGTATGGAACATAGTTTATTAACTTCCTTTGCCATAATATAGTCATATTTTATGAATCTAAGTCATATTTTACGTATCTCATATAAAATGTATTGATTCGTTTTCGGATCACCTGTTTATTGACTTTGTTGTTCTTTGACATTCTATTTCTATGGGCAAAATACTCGCGGCGATAAAAATAGACTGTTTTTATTCAATTAATCATTGCATTCAGTGCATAGGATTAATTGAATTTAAATCTGACGACTGGCTTGGATATTCTGCCGGAACGGGTTGTCTTCACATTGTCCTTGGCTGGATGTTGACCCTCAGGACTCGTCGATGGTCCAGACTTCCTCACGGGCGGCGGCTGCGGTTGTTCCTCGCTGATTTTTCCACTCTGCTCGTCGTGAAGTAGGAAGGCTGGCTTGAGACGGTCGATGGAGATGGTGACTGTTCGGTTCGGCAACTCGACTGAGTAAAACTTCTCGTGACGTTCGAGCACTTTATACGGGCCGTTGTAGGGTGGCGTAAGTGCGCTCTTCATTGCGTCATTGCGTACGAATACATGTGAGCAAGTTCGTAGCTCGTCATGTACGAAGATGTTACGCTGAGTATGTTGTCTCCTTGGTGTCGATAGCAGTGACGTCATCGTTTGCTGAAGTTGCTGTAACATGGCATTCTCGTCTCGAGGTGTCGTCCTGGCGGTGAAGAAATCTCCGGGTAGTCGTAATGTCGTGCCGTAGGTCAGTTCTGCTGCGCTTACTTTCGTGTCGTCCCGTATTGCGGTGCGAAGTCCGAGCAGGATCATGGGTAATTCTTTGACCCAGTTTACTCGGTTGCACTTCGTCATCAGCGCGGCCTTGAGTGTTCTGTGCCAGCGTTCTACTTGTCCATTAGCTTGCGGATGATAAGCGGTGGTGTGGATGTGGTTGATGCCCAGCTTGTTTGTCAGCTTTCGGAATAGTTCGGACTCGAACTGTCGACCTTGATCTGACGTAATCGTCGTCGGTGTTCCGAATCTGGCAATCCAACCTCTGAGTAGAATCTGGCAGATGGTTTCGGCGGTGATTTCTTTGACGGGATACGCTTCTGGCCATTTCGTGCAGCGATCGATCATAGTTACGCAATATTTGCATTCTTCGGACGTAGGTAACGTAATTATGTCAATGTGCAAGTGTGAGAATCGATCGGCCGGCGGAAAGTGCATGATCGGCGAAACAGTGTGACGTTGCACTTTGGACTGTTGACATAATAGACATGTCTTTGCCCATTTTCCGATGTCTGTATTCATCGATGGCCAGAAATAGCGTTGCGCTAGCATGCGTCGTGTTCCTCTGACGCCGGGATGGCTGATGTTATGCACGATATCGAATGCTTTTCGTCGGTACAGCTGCGGTAGATATGGTCGCATATAGCGCGTTGATGTTTCACACATTATGACTTTGTCGCTATTTGGTACGGGGAACATTTTAAACTGCAAGCGCGGGTTGTTTCGCAATTCACTCAGCTCGCTGTCTTTTTCTTGCTCTGCCGACAGTTGCTCGTAGTCGATGGGCGAAGGGAAGGTGATCTCCTCCACTCGAGATAGGCAGTCAGCAACAACATTATCTTTGCCGGAAATATGTTGTATGTCGGAGCAAAATTGTGAGATGAAATCGAGCTGGCGCAGTCTTCTTTCCGTGTCACATGAGCTCGCTGGTTTTTGTAAAGCAAACGTCAGCGGTTTATGGTCTGTATAAACCGTAAATTCTCTTCCTTCAATCATGTGACGAAAATGTTTGATTGCCATGTATATAGCAAGTAGTTCCCGGTCGTACGTGCTGTACCGTTTCTGTGTCTTGCTCAGTGTTTTGGAGAAAAAGGATAGGGGTTCCCATTTTCCATTCACGTGCTGCTGTAGTACTGCTCCTGCACATGTGGCCGAACAATCTGTCATTAAGCCGAGACGAGCGGAAGTGGATGGGTGAGATAGTGCAACAGCGCTTTTTATGCTTTCTTTGCACTTCTCAAACGCTTCTTTTGACGTTTGTGTCCACTTTATTTCGCTTTTGTCCTTCCTCTTGGAGTTGTGCAGGTATTTGTTGAGTTCAGCTTGTATGTTAGCAGCGTGAGGTATACACTGGCGGTAGAAATTCACCATGCCAAGAAAACGCCGCAGCTGTTGGACTGTGGTGGGCAAAGGAAAATTTGATATTGCCTCAGTCCTGTCATCCAGCGGACGTATGCCATGTTTGGATATGTGGTAGCCCAGAAAATCCAGTTCTTCTTTGCCAAATTCGCATTTTTCCACGTTTAGTGTGATGCCGTATTCGTCCATTCTCTCCAGTACTTTTCGAAGTAGGGTCTCGTTATCCTCTTTCGTCCTTGATGGGATAAGGATATCGTCGATAAAAACGAATACATCGAGTCCTTTGAAAACCATATCGACGAAGCGTTGGAACGTTTGGCTGGCGTTACGTAATCCAAACGTCATTCTCGTGAATTCAAAAAGTCCAAACGGTGTTGTTATCGCGGTTTTCGGTATGTCATCTTCGAAAATTGGGATGTGATGGAACGATTTTCGGATGTCCAGCTTGGTGAAGACGGTCTTGTCACGCAGCAAGTATGTGAAGTCTTGAAGCCTTGGTATAGGGTAGCGATCAGGAAGTGTGACGGCATTTAATCGTCTATAATCGCCGCATGGCCTTAATTCACCATTTTTCTTTGTGACGATGTGCAGCGGCGTTGCCCAAGGACTGTTAGAGGGGCGGCAAATGCCTAACTCCATCATCCTTTGGAATTCCTGTTTCGCGGCTTTATACCTTGCTGGGTTTAATGGACGAACTTTTGCATAGATCGGCGGCCCCGTCGTATGTAAATAATGCACGACATTATGCTTAGGTGCATTTTTCAGCGTCGACGGCCTTGTTACGTCAGGGAATTCACGTAGTAACTCGGCGTAGAGTCCGGTTACATCTATCGTACGGACCGATGAGTCATTCGAGTGCATTGTGCGCGCGGCAACCGATAATTTCGTTATTTTGTCGATCAATCTCTTTTCGCTTAAGTCAATGTTTAGTTGATTTTTAGCGAGAAAATCTGCTCCGAGAATTGATCTGCGCACATCGGCTATGACGAATGTCCACGTGAATGGTCTTCGTAATCCCAGATCTATGCAAACTGTCTTAAATCCGTAGGTCTTAATTTGCGTTCCGTTGGCGGCATAAATTGCGTAATCGGCATTTGTGGGCTTTTCTTTAGTGCGGGCGAGTACAGATATGTCTGCTCCGGTGTCTATTAAAAATTGTGTCCCACTTTTTCGGTCGGTGACACATAGACGGTAACTTGTTCCATCAACACCAACTCCCGCCGCGGTTAGTGTTGGAGTTAGTTTTCCGACAGCGTATTTCGCTGCGCTTTGTAGGTACAGCGAGCTTTATCTGTACACCGCGTCGATTGATCTCCAAACTTTCGGTGGTACCAGCATATCCAATCGTTGTCTCGCCGGAATCGTTGCCTAGAATGTGAGCGGGATGTTGATCTGCGCCTCTGTCTGTCTCTGTCATGCCCCCTTGACACGTGACGATAAGAAGAGCGCATTTCGCATATTTCCCGCGTCAGCAGATCCGTTCTTTTAACAAGACAATCAATCGTCGATTGGTCTGTATTTCTTGATGAGACTTGTGCTATTTCCAAGGGCCTCATGTTGTCAAGGACTTTATCAGCGATATTCGCCAGCGTTTCCAAGTCCTTGCAGTCGCTTACGGTTAATACTGCTCGTACTGCGGCTGGTAAATGGCGTTGCCACATGATTGAAAGGGTTTCATCCGGAATCTTATTCCTGGACAGCTCTCGCATTCGCCTTAATAGTTGTGTCGGTCGCTGATCTCCCAGGTCCATTTCTCCCAAGAGCTTTTGAAGTTGCCTGTTTTCTGACTCTTCAAATACTTGTAGCAACCGCGAACGCAACGCATCATATTTTCCGGTGCTCGGTGGATTCAAAATGATGTCGCTGACTTGCTGAACCTCGTCCTTTCCCAACTTGCTGACGACTTGGTTGTACTTAGCATCGTCACCTTGTTTCTGGGGAGTCATTACTGATTCAAATACGGAGAACCATAGGCGTGGTTGGTCCCGCCAAAAGTCTGGTATCCGAGATGAAACGGATAAAGCAGATAATTCTGCCGTAGCTGCAGATGTTGCCGTTGGCGCCGGAGCCGGTAATATGGGGTTCAGCGTAGGGACGTTCTGATAGGCCATAGCGCTTGTCTTCAATAATTTCTTCTGTCTAGTTATTCGAAAATCTATGTGCGACTTCTCAATTCGACTGGTGTGACCCGCTTGTGGGAGGCCAGTCAAACCGATCCGCTAGAAAATCGAACGACGCGACGTAGTCGTTACTTCAGATTGCGTAAATAGCGCTTTCTTTCCTCAGATGTTCTTGCTTGATGGTTATTGATGGTCACTGGGTGGCTGCGATCTGTTTGTCTCCCTGGGCGACGAAGGACTTCCGTGATTATACGCCTCTTGAAATTACAATCGGTGAGATCCGCTTGTGGAAGGCCGATTGAAATGTGCGATCACGGAGAAATCCAGCAGAATCACGTCGGGGTCACCAATTTGGCTCCTAGCTTGGGAGATGAATTAAACAGCCAGTGTAGCTTGTCGCTAAGAAGCTAAGAACGATGTTTATTATTTTATTCATCTTATATACTAAATTATTACATATAATTGTATGTGCGTCAGCTGGATATTCTTAACACAGTGTGTGTGAGTTTGCTCTAGATACAAAGTCCGAGCTGACGCTACAGTAATTACGTATGGATTCTAATAGTCGACACTATTTTGTCACTGAAGCATTTTGATTTTTTCCAACTTTGAGTCTTAAAAATCATCGTAAAATTCGTCAAATCGAGCCAAAATTTCGCGTAGGGGTTTATTTTGCTATTTTTTATGTTTTACAATACCTTAAAATTAGAATCCATTACTTAGTCATCGTCCCATTTCATCCCATTTTTTCTGAGAAATATTACCTATATCGATATTTTTTCACTTCCACCTTCCACCATCCCTAATGCCAAGTTCATTGTCAAAATTGTCTTTGCACTTTTTTCTTTTTTTTATTATGGCTGGGAGATCTGTATGATGACGTCATATGAAGGTCATTTGAAGGTTAAAGCTTTTTATTGAATATTATAAATATCTTTAAAAATATAGACTTATTTTTGAATTTAATTAGTAGACACTGTACCGAAAGCTTATTCCTCGAAATGGTTTTGAGATTTCCAGTCATGTTCAAAAAGTTATCAAAGCCAATTGGACCACATGTATTACCAGCTACACTAAATAGTGAGAACTACTTGGAATTTTTCCAAAATGATTTATTCGAGCTACTGTTAGAAGTGCCGCTGGCAACCAGGCAAGGAATGTGGTACCAAAACGACGGGTGCCCAGCTCACTACGCCCGCAATGTATGGCAGCACTTGAGCGAACAATTCCCGCAACGCTGGATCGGGCGCTTAGACCCAATTTTGTGGATCGGGTGATTTTTTTTACTGGGGCGCTCTGAAGGACCTGGTTTATGCAACTACCATAACGTCCATACACCAGCTGCAAGAGAGAATCAATTCAGCCGCCAAACAAATCAGCAATGCGGGTCATGCACGCCGAATCAAAAGATCATTCATCAGAAGGTGCCGAATGTGCATTAGAGCCGAAGGCCGCTATTTTGAACTTCTGTTGTAATGCAAAACAATGAATTAATTTTATTTACTTGTTATTTTGTTGTTATTTACCTCCACTCACCTAAAAATAAACATGTTTTGCTATTTCAACTTTATTTCAAACACTTGCCAAAAATTACCCTTTTGGATTAAAATTATAATAACAAGAGTTTAAAAGAAAAAGTTATTAACTATTATACCATTTTAAAATTCTTATGAAATGAAGTATTTTTTTAAATTATTTGCACACTCCATGTAGTATTTTTTTTTTTTCACCAGGGCCGATCAAAAGTAAGGTAAAAAAAATTGTAGATGAAAATTTTAAATCTGGACCTAAATTTTAGGCATAAAGTTAATATTCCACTGGAATAGAGGAACAGAGTTCGCTTGGCTGCGACACCAAAAGTGACATGAGCCAGTGTGTGAAAATTTGTAAACGTGTGCGTGAACTTTAGGGATGCCCTGAAGTCCATTTTAGATTGTCAATAACCATAATGTATTATTGCTCTAATAAATAAAACACAAACAAGATTATGAACAATTTTATTTAAATAATTAACTTTATTTAGAAAATAGGTGGTTAATAGCATGATATTAGTGTATTACTTAGTGTATTTAGGAATATATTCAACTAAAATATGAAAATGGTACTTGTACAATCTTATTTACCTGTGAAATGAGTGTTTATTTGGGTTGTTGTCGTAAATAACATTACAATTCAGTACAGAACACGATTTCATTATCTTAATATATAAAATCGTAAACTGAATGACTGAATGACTGACTGACTGACTGACTGACTGATCTATCAACGCACAGCCCAAACCGCTGGACCTAGAGACTTGAAATTTTGCACACAGATACCTTATACAGTGTAGGCATCCACTAAGGAAGGATTATTGAAAATTCTATCCCTAAGGGGATGAAATAAGGGATGAAAGTTTGTATGAAAGTCCCTCAGTTTTGAAGCAAGGATCGTCAAATTTTGTGTTTAGGCTGACGATTAAAAATTAATAAATAAGGGTCTCAGCGTTTTTCAAAATTCTTCCCCCGAAGGGGTCAAAAGGGGGATGAAGTTGTGTAATGAAGAAAATCCTTTATTTTCGAAGTCAAAATTGCTAAATATATAATTTAGGCTTATGGATGGAAATCTAACGCAACGTATATTGTTATTGTTAGTATTTCAATCCCTACGGGGATGAAATGGGGGTGAAAAGGGGTAAATAAACCTAAAAATAGATATAGATGTCGTTATTGGGGTTATCTGGGATGACGATTGCAAAAATGACATTTATTTTGAAGTCTAACACGGTGGACATGATTTGACCACTCAAGGGGTGAAAATGGGGTTCAAATTTTGTATGGAAAAATAATATTAAATGGACATTACAACTTTAAACTTCGTAGGAGCACGTCTAAAAATAAATAAGCAAACATATAATTTGTGATTTTGAAAATAAACCCCTTAGGGGGTAAATGGGTGAGTAAACCTAAAAATAGATACGGATGTCGTTATTGGGGTTTTCTGGGATGACGATTGCAAAAATGACATTTATTTTGAAGTCCAACATGGTGGACATGATTTAACCCTCAAGGGGTAAAAATGGGGTTCAAATTTTGTATGGAAAAAAATATTAAATGGCCATTACAACTTTAAACTTCGTAGGAGCACGTCTAAAAATAAATAAGTAAACATATATTTTATGATTTTGAAAATCAACCCCTTAGGGGGTAAATGGGATGAGTAAACATAAAAATCGATGTGGAGGTCGTTCTTGAGGTTTTATGGGATGGTGATTGCGAAAATGACATTTATTTTGAACCGTGTTGGACTTCAAAATAAATGTCATGTGTGTCATCATGATGTGTCATGTGTCATGACACATCATGGACCTGTACCTAGACATGCACATCCAGGTAATGGGAACGAGAACAGGCATGGGCACGGGCACGGGAACAGGAACAGGAACGGGAACGGGAACGGGAACAGGACGAGAACGGGACGGGAACGGAACGGGTCGGAACAGAAACGGAACGGGAAGGGAACGGCAACGAAACGGGAACCGAAAGGGTACGGAATGGGAACGGGAATGGAACGGGAAAGAAACGGGAATGGAACAGGAATGGAACGGGAAAGAGAAAGGTACAGGAACGGGACGGGAACGGTACCGGGAAAAGGAACGGAAGGAGTACGGGACGGGAACGGGACGCGAACGGGAACGAAATGGGAACGGAAAGGGACGGAACGGAATGGGAATGGAACGGGAACGAAACGGGATCGATACAGGAATGGAACGGGAACGAAAACGGGACGGGAACGGTAAAGGAACGGCACGGTAATGGAACGGCACGGGAACGGAGGGGAAAGGATCGGGAACGGAACGGAACCGGACGAGAACGGGACGGGAACGAGAATGGGACGGGGCGGGAACGGGAATGGGAACTGGACGGGAACGGGACGGGGACGGGGACGGGGACGGGGACGAGGACGGGGACGGGGACGGGAACGGGAACGGGAATGGGAACCGGACGGGGTACGGGACGGGTACGGAACGGGACGGAATGGGAACGGAACTGGAACGGGATGGGCACGGGAACGGAACCGGAATGAAACGGGAATGAAACGGGAACGAAACGGGACGAGAACGGTACGGGAACGAGAACGGGACGGTAACGGGATGGTAACGGGACGGGAACGGGAATGGCAACGGAAGGGGTACGAGAACGGGACAGGAAAAGGACGGGAACGGACGGGAACCGGAAACGTAAAAATGACTGGTCAGGTCCTGGTTGAAGGTTCTCTAAGGATTTTCTCTAACATCCACGCGGACGAAGTCGCGGGCAAAAGCTAGTTGATTTATATAGCTTTATGAGCCTAACCGATCAGATCGCAGTCAAAATTACAAAATAATCGTGTGGATGCTTTTCACCAAGATGATAACAGACGATAAATGAAGTCAAACTAGGTTCTGCTGTCATTTTCTTTTAACTCTTTCTCGCACATCGAATAAGCCGTAAGAATCGGTTTCTCACTCGCACCATTGTCCGTCTACTTGAGCGTAGCGAAATTTTTCTATGTCTATGATTTTAGGTGTTTAATAGAGGATATCTGTAACTTCCTTGTATTCAATCGATAGCAGAATGATTCAAGATTAAAATAAAAAAACCGTAATTGAAAAGAAAATAATTTATAGAAATAGCATGAAAAAAACCGATCAAAGGTAGAAATTTTCCAAAATAGCATAAAACATCAAAAAACTCGGGAACCATAAGACTTTTACTAAGGTATTTTTTTATTTGTAGATCCCAATGTGGCCTATCAGCAGGTAAAAGGTTATCCATGACTTCCCGGACACCCTGTCTAGTAACAATATTATTATACATAGTAACACCCAAAGCCAGACCCGTCACAGAAATTAAAATTTGTCATTTTCAATTTCTGTCCGGCCGGGAATCGAACCCGGGACCTCTTGCGTGGTAGGCGGCATGTTAACCACTGCACCACTCAGGTCGTCAATTCTATGATTATATTATTTCAACCAAATTACACGAAACAAACCTTGATAAGTTTAGTTATATAGGTATTTTTAACAATTATATAAACCTTCTTCATTAATCACTCTATCTAATAGTGAAAACAATCCATGCAGTAAGTAGTTTTTAGTTTATTATCACGAACAGACAGACAGACAGACGTGACGGAGGGGAGGAGTTTGTTTTATAATAGTGCACACAGAGGAAATAATCACTACGTTTTAATAGTGCATAGAATCTAAGATGTAGAGATAGAATAAGAATTTAAACTTCTTGATTTAGAAACATTTACTCTTCGATCATCTATGATAGAAAGATTATAATATTATACTTTCTCTGAAAAATCTCTTTTTAATAGGGGTATTTACTTTGTCTTTGGTATTTATATACTATCTAAACAAGAAGGAGGAATAATAAAAAAATTTATTAACAATTATTTGGTTTTAAGGAAAAGACGTCAAGGCGACAATTATATTATTAGACAGATTCCAAGCAGCAAGCAATCAGGAATAAATAATTATCAATATGTAAGTCAATTTTAATAAACTGACCAAAGATTTAGATACATCGTCTGACCGTTTTTTTTATAATTACGAGAAAAAATTCTAATATCTTTGCTTACGAGTGTAGTAGTACCAACCGGGGGCCGCCGTACCGGCTAACGCATCGAACTTTGGCAAGTCTGCTGGGCTTCAAATTAAAAATCAAGCCCCAATCAGGCCAAAATGGCGAACCCAGAATAGAAATAGTAATAATTTTATTTGCTTATGATTGGGGTACATTTATAGGTCTTAATTAGTAACATCTCCTCCCATTCAGTCAACTATAGCATATTTCTAATTCTAATATGAATATAAGATTCTTGGCGAACCCCAATTCATGATGTCATACGACATCGATATCTTCCAAATAACTTCGGCAAACAGTACAAAAAGAAATTCCTTACTTCGATTTATCTGAGAGCCCCTGAGATGCTGTTAGAGAAGAGCATCTCAAGTATGATCTCAAGATAGCTCTCAACGTTGAGAGTACGTATGATTAATTGCTTGCTTTGTGTGAGCGGTTTATAAATACGGGCAATAGTAATTTTTCTGACCTCTAAGAATTGAATGTGGAAAACGAAACTTTTTCAAATACTCGTTGTTTCTGTAGGTGTTTCCAATTTCCTTATCAAAAAATATTCATAATTTAATAACTTTTTTTCTAAATGCGCTAAAAAAAGACAGAACTTTATTAATGTAGCAAATATTTTATTTTAAGACCAAATTCAATCGTAGGTATACAAGTTAAGCATTTTTTTTCTATGGTGACTGTCGCTTCTCCTTTGGGCTGTTTAAATGGTTCAAGCGATAGTAATGGGCAACTTAATTTTAAGTTAAAATGTAGTGAATAGTCGTTCACTGGTTTAAGTAGTAAGTAGCCAGTGTTTGCCTCGGGATTTTGACTAAATTGTGACTAAAACGAAATTACCTGTTTAGGTGTACTTACATGTGGCAAGTGGCAAGTACAGCGGGGGGAGCATGCGGTGCGGGCGGCGCGGTTACTATGCCCAAAAAATAGACTAGATTCTATTTACTTAATCACTTGCCCACTTAATGGCAACTTACTACTTAATTGGCTGTTTACACGTGAAAAAGTTGACCGACAACTTAATTTTAACTAAATTTCTTAACAACTTGAACCGTGTAAATGGTTCATTAGGTAGGTATACTTTTGTGTTTGGTAATAATTGGTAATATTTGCCGATATCAGCACAGACATACAAGGATTTATTCAATAATGTACAACTAAGCGCTATCCAAAAAAAACGACATAAGTATGTAAAATAAAATGTAAAATACAAAGTGGCAGCCGTATATTGTCAATTTTATCGCATTCTATATAATGAGATACCTAGCAAGGTATATGAATGGATATCAGTGCCGCGTCTACGGGACTTCTAGGTGGCGCGGACTCGTGTTCCCGTACATAGTAGTGTTGCAGGATTATCGATAGTTTGATTATCGATATTTGGTTGACCTTGAAAAATAGGAGGATTGGATCGGTCGATAGTAAAGCAATACCACTCGATTTGGTATGCTAACTATAGCGTTTTTTTAATTCTTATTTTATTATTCATTTGATTGCCAACACAAACTTATCTTATGGAAAAGAAAGTAGGTTATATAAGGTGATAGGTGCTTTTAAAAAGAACCTATTTGCTTTGATGATAAATTAATTCTAATGGATATTTAAGTACATATAATTTTTGTATACTTCCTTATCTTTTGTTTTTATTCTACAGGGCAGCTTTTGAAACGGTTAGTAAAGTGCTTATACGGCCACTGAACAATACTTCAATGATAGATTATAGAACAGTAAGGCTGCCTACGGATAGACCAGAGGATGCGGATAGCTTCGAACCTCGAGATAACAGAGAACCTAGGAATCCTATAAGGTCCGATATTGAGAATTTAATTACCTACATAGAATTGAAGTACAACCAAGAAGTTTATAGGTACAATATTGGTTTCGTCCGTGAATGCATATTAAGCCCAGTATAAACAATCTCGTTTGGATTGAATTAATTAGGTATTCAATTTGGTTGTCCAGTAGGTAATAAAAATAATAAACAAACCAACCAACCTCTTGAGGTCCAAGCTTTCTGCCATTTACCAACTGGGGCCTATTTCATAAACATTACAATTTGTAATTTACTACAGTCATTCGTATACATTGCGGTGTCTGTGAGTAGTTTATTTTCTAGTTTCAAATTGGCGACGCAATGAACACCAAACGATTGCTGTAATTTACTACGGTACCTAATGTTTATGAAGCAGGGCATGTTTTGATTTGAATGCTAATGCTAATGTACATTTATGATAGCCTTTGGATGGCGTACTTCAACCTGATTCGCGCGGGTTTTGGCGCAGGAATGCTCGGCTTACCATTGGCCGTTAGTCAAGCTGGAATAATATTGGGAACATTTATGATGATATTCATTGGATTACTCATCACCTACATGCATTGGACATTGGTAAAATTTCACACTATAAAGTTGAAATGCTCACCGAAAAATCTTTGAATGTACTACTTAACTAGGTCTAGGTACTAGTTAACCCTCCTCCGATTTTCAGCTTCATTGTTTGAACGAAATCAGCCGCCAACTTAAAATACCGCATATATCGTACCGTTATGGATTCCGCATTGCTTTGTTGCACGGTCCTGAAGTATGTCACAGCCTTGGACACCATGGACCGTATGTCAAATTTTTATATCCTTAGATAGAAAACTGTTCCTCCTTTATACATCTACGTGACGTGACATTACGCAAGGTTGATGCCTCATTTTCTGTGTGACGAGATTTCTATGTTGAAGCCGAAGCCTTGTATTGTAATAGGTGCAAACGCCACAGTATCCAGTAGTCTCACTATAATTTTATGGTGTTGGTTGAGTGTCCGACCACTGTAACCTTGTTATAGGCTTTTGATGAACGCAAATAAACGGTTGGTATACGCCAAATCAGATATGATTTCTTTTGGAGATCTGACACCCCGTTCACCGACAGAAACAACAAAAAGTTGACAGTAGCGAAGCGTTCTGATATATTTCTGTTTCAGGAGCATCATTGCTACATTTATGTTGATGAGTCAGTTGGGTATCTGCACTGTATTTGTTGCATTCACTTCAGACAGTTTAAAAGATGTTAGTATTATCTGAATCCGGTGTTTGGGCCTTTAGGCCTTAGGTCATGTTAATTTTTGTGACTTAATTAACGTCATCAACGTCAATCTATAGTTGCACAATGGAATTATATGCTTTCAAGCGACGACACGTGCCAAGCGAATCCAAATACTTTGTGTGATGTCAATTAACGTTGTAGTTGTACTGTCACCAGTTCACTGCCGATAAAAGCGATTAACCGATTAATCGCTAACAAAGCATCTATTTTAGAATACCTATAGTTTTGCTACTTCTATCATCTTCACAACCTGATTCTAGCCACCTTTAGCGACAACTACAATGTCAATCAATACATTGATCCAATGATCAAGTTGCGTCTGTCGTTGTTATGGAAGCTGTTGCTGAAGCGGTGGTCGGAACGGAGGCCTGAGTATTTTATTTATCTTATTTTTCTCTTCTTCATAAACCCAAACAAGTTGATGGATTGGACTGACGTTAACTATGCTTTGCTTGCACTCTTGTTGCCATATCTTATTTTGGCGTTTTTTATGAAGACATTGAAAATCGTTAGCTACGTATCTTTACTCGGTAAGTTTGGGAGTAAGTACCTATCACTTTCTAATTCTGAAGAATTAAAAGTTGGTAATATTTACTAGGTAGGTAGGTCCCTTCCTAGGTACCTTACACTAAATAAGATATTTGGTATAAGGAATTAGAGCTAAAAAAACCGGCCAAATGCGAGTCGGACTCGCGCACGAAGGGTTCCGTACCAAAAAACGGCAAAAAAAATCACGTTTGTTGTATGGGAGCCCCCCTTAAATATTTATTTTATTCTGATTTTAGTATTTATTATTATAGCAGCATCAGAAATACATCATCTGTGAAAATTTCAACTGCCTACCTGTTGTCATTATTAATATCGAGCAAAAAACGGCAAAAAAAACACGTTTGTTGTATGGGAGCCCCCCTTAAATATTTATTTTATTCTGTTTTCAGTATTTGTTGTTGTAGCGGCAACAGAAATACATCATCTGTGAAAATTTCAGCTGTCTAGCTATCACGGTTCATGACATGGGCGTCGTCAGGGGTGGGCACGGAGGGCAGCTGCCCCCCCCTAGAGGTTAAAAAATGTTCTTGACTGTACCTACAATTCATATTTTTCTCAGCTTTAATATTAACTTGCCCCCCCCCCCCCCCCCCTAGGCCACGGGCTGGCGACGCTCTTGGTTCATGAGATACAGCCTGGTGACAGACAGACAGACAGACGGACAGCGGAGGCTTAGTAATAGGGTCCCGTTTTTACCCTTTGGGTACGGAACCCTAAAAATCGTACCACGTCGATTTTTATCCGGTGTTTGGGCCTTTAGGCCTTAGGTCATGTTAATTTTTGTGACTTAATTAACGTCATCAACGTTAATCTATAGTTGCACAATGGAATTATATGCTTTCAAGCGACGACACGTGCCAATGACGTGGTACCAAGTAAATATTACTAACTTTTAATTTTTCCCACAAACTGACAGATACCATCTTTGCAGATGAAGTCACGGGCGGTCGCTAGTAGTTTATAACCTGGATTACGAAGTCGCGGGCGGCCACTAGTTAAAAATATATTTGTATCTACATTGGGTGTGGCGTGGGGCCGTGGAGCGATTGACTAAATGATAAAGTCAATAGGGTATTTGACAACATTGAAAATATACTACAAATTGGGGTCATCCTAACAGATAATGGCGTAAAAAACATATTCAACTATTATATAGACTAAATTAAGTCAATCAATTGATTAATTTCACCTAGAAAAAAGCAATAATTTCTGAATTTTTTTCTGTGGTAAAAACGCTCTTAGATGACTGATGACGTCACTTGCCTGTAAATAAATATGGCTTCAGGCGTTTGACCATGAATTCAGTACTGGACACGACCATAGACTAAGGATCCGCGATTGATAGCTGTCAAATGGCTAAGGATATTACAATGTTTACAGGCTAGTGTCGTCAACAAGTCACGTGTCCAGCGCCATAGCGTTTTTGGCGCGGTTTCAAAATTTTAAACTTTAACATTGTTTTTTTAATGAAATACATAGATTTTTCCTGAAATATCAATGTAGTGCGCTTATTACGTAATAAGGAATAATTTGAAATGGTTTTCCAAAATTAGTCAAATAGCCTATTATCGATTTTTAGGGTTCCGTACCCAAATGGTAAAAAAGGAACCCTTATGGTGTGACTCAGTCTGTCTGTCTGTCACAGCTGTATATCTCGAGAACTACTAATGGTATCAACTTGAAATTTGGAATGGTTTAAGATGACATTTGCCCAAATATTTTGCAAATACGAAATAAATTAAAAATCTATATATTTTTACAACAGGGACTGAAAAGTGGTCTTAAAATTTTGAAGTGTTGCTACTAGGGCATGTGGGGTATATGGAAGAGCGCCGTTTGCACGTTTTTAATCATTTTTATTTTTTATTTAGGCCGCATAGTTTTTGACTTATGATGAAAAATGTAAAAAAAATACCATTCCCCCTTATCTCCGAAGTTTGCAAAGAAAAAATCTGAAATAATTCTATGTGATAGCAGTTTATATAAAGATTTACAGGAAAAATAAATAGATGTCTCAATATAGCACACTTTTTTAGAAATCATCAAATTTAAAAAAAAGTTAACATTAGTTCCACTATCGTTCGAGAGATGGCGCTGACCTAAAACTGCAATACTTATTTTATTATTCTACTCTGCAGTGTGATTTAATGGTGCAAATATGATGGTACGGAACCCTCGGTGCGCGAGTCCGACTCCCTCTTGACCGGTTTTATTTTATTATCATTAGCGTTTTATTTCCCTATTTCAAATTCATTTTATTAATTCATTGTTTCATTCCAAAATGCTTTCAGGTAACGTTTTTAATTTGGTTGGTTTGATTCTGGTATTCTACCAAATATTCAGGGATCCGCGGAAAGAAATTAGTGCTGCTGTTATTAATGGAATGTCCCTGTTATTTGCCTTAGGTGTCATGCTGTTTAATATGACCGCGGTTAGTGTGGTTAGTATAATGCCTAGGCCGCACTCATCGCGATAACGCGAATATTCGGGTTATCGTGATATATGTAGCCAAATATTCGCGAATAATTCGGCACTTCGGGCGAATCTTCAAGCTCATCGCTCCGCTGTCGGTAAATTCTCGCAGATCAAAGGGTTTTATCGCGATGAACTTCGCTTGCGTGGCCACACTTCAGTCGGCCCGTAGTCCCGTACCCATCGTGCCTAGCGGTCGTGTTGTTGTGGAATGCTGATCAAAATCTGATTGATTTTAATATTTCAGATTCTAAATAACATTTTTAGCACTTATCGCAATTGTTAATGTTATTTTTCTTTTGGGTTTTTTTGCAGATTGTAGTAATTGATAGGTTGATACTGTATTTGATTTGTATAATTTAAGTTTTCTAATTTTGCAGCATATGTGTAATTTGTTTTTTAGATGGCATAAATGTAAAAAATAATTATTTGCTCTTATAAAATACAGAGCAACCGCGGCGTCCATTTTGTTTTTCTGCGTTTGTATATCGCTCGTACATCGCGATAAACTTTACAACGCGCGTTATGTGGCCGCGAAAATTCGCCGTAGACCGAAGACGAACTTTATCGCCCGAATGTTATCACGATGTGTGTGGCCCATGCATAACGAATAACGCTATGTTCACATATTGCAGTTCACGCCGCGTATTCAATTCACACTATGACATACCATTCGGTTTATTGCAGAAAAACAAAACCGAATGCCGTGTGAACAGCGTATTCGGTTTTGCCGTATACGGTAAAAATCCGATCCGGAAAATCGTGTCTCCGTCTGAATTCTGTACCCTTAGCACGAACAGCTATCGAGAAATCTTACGCGCGTCAAAAAATACTACTCGATAACGTACTCGATACGAAAGCTAGCAAAATCGGCAGCACGAAGTTTACAGAGCTGGCTAACGTTAGCTCGATAGTAGTAGCGATAAATAAAGCTAACGTGCATGAAGCAAGGTGCGTTCAAAAACCATGTTACATATCTATGTAAATCATAAATATGTAAATTAAAATTCAATCAAGTTGTTTATCATCATAATTTTACATTTATTATTCTTATTATTATTAATAAAATTGTTAACAATATTAATTTCATTTAATAACTTAAATTAATTTGCAAATATTAAAATAATTTTTCAATATGTGCATGATTTTGCCCATGCTTTTGAACGGTCATTGCACCTTGCCCGTGATTGGTTTGAAAAAGAAGAGTGTCTCTATTCTTTCTCTCTTTCTTTCGCATCCTGTGATTTAATAAAAAATATAACCTAAAATAATAAAAAGCCGTGAAGGCATTACTTTATTTTGTTTTTGTCTAAAATGATTTATCTGTGTCGGCTAACAAATAATACAATCGTGAGGAAATAATATTATGACCTAAGAGTTAACTACAATGTGTCATAATTTCACCAAATTGTTCTACTTAATTGAAGATTTTTATGAACTTGAAGAATAACAATGGAGTATCGTCAAATAACAAGAAATTGTTTACAAATAAACAATAAAATCTTTGGACGTGCTATAAAAATATGTGAATTTCATCGGAATTAGTGCCTGCCTATAGTGTTTGAAGATTCGATAAACTTTATTAAGTTTGCATTGTTATATTTAGTTAGTGTTTTCGTCATAGTTTTAAGGTCTTATTGTTTTAATACCTATATTAAATATAATTAATTAACTGTATGCAAACTGTGTGATTTTGTGACTGAAAACAAATATTATAAGTATAACCCCGTATCCTCTAGTTTTATTTGAGTTTTGTAAGTAAGTTCTAAAATATTGCTAAAAAATAGGTATGGTGGATGTGGGGGACACCGTGGATAGCGTAAAATGACGAGATTTTTATTTTACAAATTTCTATGTTTAATGAGAACAATTTAAGTAATATCGCCTGAGGATAATTCAGTGGACATGTCATAGTTCTTAAATTTAATTTTTGTTACTACATACATGCTTTTAGAATTTAATAATAAATAATACAAATTTGCTCGAAAAGTCTCTCACTAAAAAAATTTCAGTGAGTAAGTTGTCGATAGCCAGCTTGCGAGTTTCTCGATACCGTATGTCAAAAGTGGGTTCGTGCTACGGATTTCCATACAAGTTGTAACTTTACTATTCGAATTCGATTCGAAGGCTGCTCGATAGCTTATGTCAAAATGTTTCGTGCTTCGAAATTTTAGTTCCGTTTACGGACGTAGTGGCGCTGTACCAATTTCCATACAAAATTATGAGATTCGAGTAATTTTACGCGCGTTATTTTTCTCGATAGCTGTTCGTGCTAAGGGTACTGAACGTAGCGTTACATTTCTTAAGGATTACAGCCAGGCCTTAGCCTGTTGCGGTGTACTTCTGTTTAAATATTTCACGTTCTAGATACTATCTTTAGATAAAGCGTTGAAGAACCCCAAAGTAATGTCGACGAAGTCCGGAGTAATAAACGTCGGTATGCTGATCCCACTGGTGGTGGCCACTGTCTTCAGCGTCACCGGCTACTGGTCTTTCGGCACCATGGAGGAAAATATCCTCAGGTCGCTGCCTTTTGATGACGCGTGAGTAATTGGTGGCGGTATCTAGCTGTGGCCCTACCATGAGGATAAATCTACGTTGTTTCTTACTTCCTGCGTCATTGTCGTTACTCGAAAATCTTTAAAAATCCAATGCATCACAAGGAATAAATCAAAAATATGCCATCATTTACATTAGAGTACAAAAATAAATTGTTTTCATTTGCATATTTTTTATTTATTGATTGCGATGCATTGGATTTTTAAAAATGTTCGAGTAACGACAATAGGGCGCAGGAAGTAAGAAACAACGTAGATTCACCCATGAGTTGATGCAAACTGTTTGCATTACCGTAAAGAATCGTTTTCTCTCTTTCACTCGCATTGACTGTGAGCAGTATACCCAATAGTTTACGGTAACGTAAACAGTTTGCATCAACTTGACCATCAGCAATTTTTATATGTTCCCGCTGCAGAGGCACAGGCCTTCCTTATGGGTGGATAAGGAGGATGGGCCATAACACACCACGCGGGCCCAGTGCAGAATGGTGGGCGTTAACGACTGCAAATGCAGCCGGAACTAACGGCTAAACGTGTTTTCCACGGAGGAGCTCGAGATAATAAACTTTTGGTCACCATCCCACGACCGACCCTTGCGAAAGTTGCTTAATCTCCGCAATCGCAGGGCCAGACGCTAAACCACTGCACCACCGATCGAGCTCTTCAAGTTATAATAGAGCTACTGTTGTTGACCGTGACTGAGAAACCCTTGGATTGGACATAGGGTTGACTTTTTAATACCGTAAAGAGTATTTATATCAATGTATGGTTTTTTCCTAATTCCCATCACGGACCAAGTGATGATGATGGGAGGGGAGACACTAATGGGGAATGTCCGAAAAAAATCAATTTGGCTGAATATTTTTTTATAGGTAGGAATAAGCTCCCTTAGTAATAGAAAAAAGTTTCAGAATTTTCGGTTGCGTATAAATGAAAATAAAAAATAAAGTCACTTCGACTTCACAAATATACAAAAGTAACAGCAGAATAGAGATTATACCTTTGCCACCACCTGTCATAAGTAACCCATGGAAATAGTACTATAAACCGGAATGAGCGCTTCGCCCCAAAACGAGCCGACAGAGAGGTCAAGTAGATGTATGTGTCCTTTTCTTCATTAGGGTGACCAAACCGTATGGTTGGCCGGAGACATACATAATACTTTAAACTGTTTAATATAAACTTAAATACCTAGGTAGTTCTTTATTTATAATTAACACTTTTTACCGCGTTTTTATTAGGTTGCTTGCTCTTTTGTTTGTTTGAGCACAAATTTTGCAAACGATTTTATACTGAATTCCCGATGAGCTAGAGGTCTGAAACTTTGAACACAGGTCAGAAATGGAAGGAAATGCAATATTACAATGTCATTGAGCTGATCTGATGATGGAGCCGGAAGAACGCCACAGGAACTCTATGATGAATGAAACTATACAACCCCATCGTGTTTGGGCTTGTTAGAATTGTCTTGACAAGTACTCTGATGGGAGACGAGGTTCAGGGTTGGATGATGAAGTCTGGAGGCCATGCCATAGGAACTCAATATTGAAATCATGCAACCCCAGCGAGTTTGTGCTCGTTTGAATCGTCTTGACGAGTGCTCTGTTGGGTAATAGTATCCAAGAGTCTGATGAAGGAAGCCGGAAGAAGGCCACAGGAACTTTGTAATAAAACCTTTCAACCCCATCGAGTTTGGACTCGTTTGAATGGTCTTGACGAGTACTCTGATAGGCGGTGGTATATTTTTAATTTAGCTCGTTAACTAAAAAACAGAAAATAATTATTTATTTAAAAAAAATTTGGAACAATTTATTTATCACGTTTTTATTAAATTGCTTTTTTGTTTTTATTTTTTAAATATGGTAATTCAACCAATACAAAATCTAGTTTATTCAATTCAATTTAAGTTCAAGTGTAAATAATTACGCAACTTTAAAGTTTATTCCATTTTTTTTATAAAAATACAATGTGCGTGAACTTCAGAAAAACAAATGAATGTTGGAAAAACAAGTAAAAGTAGGAAAATATTGTCTAGTGATCTGTAGTCAAAAAAAGATGCAAACGATTTTCGACTTTATTGACCTTTGAAATTCGGTTGCTTTTTCCCATAATTATACTTGTTCATTTACTTTGCTGTTTCATTAAAAACTGTTATTTTGGTAAATATGTCAATAAGGTCGAAAATTCTTGCACCAATTTCTTTACTTGTCAAGTTAATAAAATGGGTGCATGAGATTTACGACGACACAATGTTAAAAATATAAAAAGAAACCAAGATGGCGGCCAACTATATTGTTCGTGGGCCGATTTTGATGAAACTCGATTTTGCTACTATTTTGATAAAAAATAACAACGAAATGTTAAAAATATAAACAAATATGGCAACCAACTCTTTTATTTGTGATTGGGGCTGATTTTAATGAAACTCGGTTTTAGGACTAATTTGACAAGAAAAAATTAACACAATATTGAAAAAAATAAAAATCCAAGAACTTTTTTGTTTTTGGGCCGATTTCGATGAAACTCGGTTTTTGGTAATATTTTGACAAAATAATAACAACGCAATTTTTTAAAATACTAAAAATCTTAGGCGGCAGCCAACTTTTTTGTTTTTTGGGCCGATTTCGATGAAACTCGGTTTTTGGTACTATTTTGACAAGAAAAAACAACTCAATGTAAACTGATGGAAAAATAAAAAAAGATCAAAATGGCTGCTAATTTGTTTTTGAAATCGGCCCAAGAACAAAAAAGTTGGCCACCATCTTGAATTTTGTAAGTTTTCAACATTGCGTTGTTATTTTCTTGTCAAAATCGCATCAAAAACAGAGTTTCATCAAAATCGGCCCTAAAACAAAAAAGTTGGCCGCCATCTTGAATTTTTAGTTTTTTTAAAATTGCGTTGTTATTTTCTTGTCAAAATAGTTCCAAAAACCGAGTTCCATCAAAATCGGCCCAAAAACAAAAAAGTTGGCCGCCATCTTGGATTTTTAATTTTTTTTAAATTGCGTTGTTATTTTCTTGTCAAAATAGTTCCAAAAACCGAGTTTTATTGAAATCGGCCCAAAAACAAAAAAGTTGGCCGCCATCTTGGATTTTTTAATTTTCAAAATTGCGTTGTTATTTTCTTGTCAAAATAGTACCGAAAACCGAGTTTCATCGAAATCGGCCCAAAAACAAAAAAGTAGGCCGCCATCTTGGATTTTTAAAATTTTCAACATTGCGTTGTTATTTCATGTTGAAATAGTACCAGAAACCGAGTTTCATCGAAATAGGCGCACAAACATGAATTTGATTATTATTATTAATTTTACCGTCTCGCCTGCGACCTCTAGCCATTTCAATAGAACAATTTCGTTTTTTTTGGAAATCTGAAATGGTGAAGTATTTATGGTCACACTAGTTTTGTAAAGTTACATTTCCTATAGATTGAAATTCTTAAATTGAAATTCAAGGTCAAAATCGGAGTTGCCAGGATTGACACTTCTATTTATTACCACCTCACCGATGATTGCTGATTAGCATTATTGTAGATATCTAATTAAATCAAAAAAGTTCTGTTTTATATTACAATTATTATGTGTCATTCTAAAATTAATATTTAAATAGTATATATTCGACTTCCCACTCCGAATCATTAATTTTGATACACTACTTGATTGGTAACGTACATATTTTTAGTCCTACTATCGTAGTATTATTGTTTAGTAATGGCAATTGTGCGAACGAGACACCGACCTCCACCTGGTGTTGTCTCATTCACACAGTAGTGCCTTCAGTCAATGTCGTCGATAGAATTTCAACTCTATGGGCAATGCAATAAAGTTGAATTTCTTTTAAACGATAGGTGAAAATTTTTGAAGTGTACTCACTCCCTATTATAAACCTCCTTGAAGTAACCACAACATGGCATTAACAAAAAAAGTTTCAACACAAAATGTTAAAACTTTATTTTTATACTTGCTGTTGTTGTGGCAGGTGGTGGCAAAGGTATAATCGCCATTCTGCTGTTACTTTCGTACATTTGTGACGACGAAGAGACTTTAATTTATTAAAAAAAATTGACGCAACCGAAAATTCTGAAACTTTTTTCTAAAACTAAGGGAGCTTATTCCTACCTATATAAAAATATTCAGCCATTTTTATTTTTTTTTTGACATTCCCCATTTCAGCTGGGCGTACTTAATATACTTAGTTATGTATTTTATTGTAGTAAATTAATACACTTTTCCTGTCACCACTCGCTCGATTTTAATCAAATGAGTCTGACATTTTTTATGTTATATCGTCCATTGTTTCTATATTAATACCTACTGTAGCCATCCATAAGCTAACAGCCAACCAAGAGTTATCATTAATAATAATATAGTATTATTTTACCGCATTAAAACTCATTAGGGTATACCGCACCGAGACGTCTCACTGAAGGACTAGGTACCAATACCATTTTTTACTGATTTAAAACCCAAGAAGAGTATTAGGTGCTTGACTTGCTCTGCTCATAAGGCGGTATACAAAAAGAAAGCTGGTAGCCGGCGCCGATCTACCAGCGCGCCGCTAAGCCTTGTGCGCTTGTTCATATAAATGCGCTGCTTACCTGCGTGGACTAGCGCCGATAAGCGCTGGTAGATCGGCGCCGGCTACCAGCTTTCTTTCTGTATACGGCCTAACAATCAGTACCTACCTACTTAATACGTTTTATTTTCTTTTTTCCTATATGCAGTGTAAGCCTGATTGCGATAAGTTTGTACCTGGCGGCGGTGGCATTTGCATACCCTATTCAGAGCTTCCCGGCTATTCAGATGGTCTTGGAAATTGCCAAGAACAATTATTCAATAGAGTCACCTTCGGATGCCACTTTGAAGATTTTAGAAACGAGCACCAGGCTCACTTTTGTATTTGTTACTTGTAAGTAATCGCGGCCTGTCGATTAAGTATTAATAACCATAACATACAGGGTGGATTTTTGAGACGGCACGTTAAAGGTCATGGCACATATAACGGCACCGCAACAGCACCGCTCCAACCCAGCAATTAACTTGTCATTCAAATAAGAGCTTTAAATCATGTGTCGTAAAATATTTTTCATAATGTCAATAAGAAAAAGCCAACGGCGGGCGGTCAGCGCGCTTACCCCTACCTTAAGGCTGGTTTACATTATCTTAGTATTTAGTAGACTGCTTAGTAGCGTGCGAGTAGATTCGAATGCGAGTGCTTTAGTAGTTTTGGTGCCTTTCCAGTGACCGTTTACACGCTTCCAGTAGAGTGTCATTTTCGCCATACCTAATACCTATTATTTAATTCAATTACACGTCACGCGTTCACCGGCAAATGCACTATACTAAAGACGCTACTAAAATGTCAATTTACATGCTTCCAGTGCAAGTGCGAGTAAAATATCGCGCGGGGGGTGAGCGATCGCGCGGGGGGTGAGCGGGCGCGCTACTGGAAAGCGAGTAGAAAGGCTACTAGAACGTTGCTCTCTTTAGTCATAAGACGACCGTTTACATGTTTCCACTAAAGCACTCTCCTAAAGTACTCTACTAAAGACTAAGATAATGTAAACCAGCCTTTACGACTCGACTCGCAGCCGGCTCGCTGGAAGCGAGCGGACTGCGCGCTTGCCGCGCGCCGACTGCGCGCTTGCCGCGCGCCGACCGCGTGCTTACCGCGCGCCGACCGCGTGCTAACTGCGCGCTGACTCCGAGTCATCAGCGAAACAACATCATATGCAAAATAGCTTACACTCGCGGCCGGCACGCGGTATGCAAGCTTACATCTCGCGGACGGCGCGCTGGCGGCTAGCCGTAGCCTAAATTCGAGGTGACGCCGTGCTGTTGCTGTGCAGCTGCGGTGCCGTTATAGTGTGCCATGACCTTAAGGGAAAACGTTTCTGCGAAACCTTCCATAACTTTTCGAGATATTCTGAACTGCATTCACAGATTTTGGAAAAAAGTTACCGTTAGCAAATGAAATGCAAAAGTACCAAAAAAAATTTTTTATGCCAATCGATCCTGTTTCATGTGGGGATCAAAAGACTCTATAGGACCATTTAAGGTTTAAGTACATACTAGAAAAGACAAGACAGAAATCACTAAAAACTTTTCCCATGCATTTTGTACGGAAAAACGATAAATCAACTTGAATATTTATTATTGCCAAACGATCCTATTTCTTACTGTGATCAAAATGCTCTGTAAGGCCAACTAAAACTTGAGTACAGAAACTACAGTTACTAAGTCACATCACATCACAACACCGGCTTCACACGTAGGCAGTCTTTTACAACATTAGTTAAAAAAAGTAGTTTCTGTACTCAAATTACAGTACAGTTGGCCTTAAAGAGCGTTTTGATCACAGTAATAAATATCGTTTGGCAATAAACAATATTTCGACTTGATTTGTCGTTTTTCCGTACAAAATATATGGGAAAAGATTTTGGCTTTTTTTGGTCGTTTGTAGTACTCATACCTTAAATGGAAATGGGATCGATTGGCATAAAATATTTTTTTTGGTATTTTAACATTTTTTTTTGCTAACGGTAACTTTTTTACAAAATCTGTGAATACAGTTCAGAATATCTCAAAAGTTATTGAAGGTCTCCTAGGAATGTTTTCCTGTATCTATAACAATTAAGGTACCTGCCCTCAAAAATCCATCCTGTATAATTATAGGTATATTAGTTTTTTTCAAATCTAAATACCTACTGTGGTATTACTTTGTTTAGTTGGTACCTATAGTGTTTTACATAAAATAACACGGAAAAATATCGAGGTAAAGGTGGTTTAGTACTTAACTACTTACAATAACACCACACATCGTATACTTTATCCCAATATTATTAATCGATATGTTTATCGATGCTACCCCAACACTATTAAACTTTGAGTTTTCTTTCTATTTTAATAAAGAGACTGAAAATGGCGGCCCTTCTATTTGCCTCTCATTTACACAACACCTACGCTCACTGTCTTCTTCACTTGCACTTGTTAAAAAGTCTATCCAAGGAGTTTTATTATAAATCCAACCATAGACAATTAGACAACGAATGTCTCCTCTGACGGCATAGTACGAGTTGGTTTTTTGTACTCACTTCACTTTGCGAATAGTTAATTATCGTCTTCTCTCTTTCACTCGCATGATGTTCTCTCTTTCACCCAATACTATTCGCAAAGTGAGATGTACACAACTTCAACTCGTACTAGGACTACTAGGCCCTCTGTCTGTTTCACCCACAGCCACAGACCATACAACAATCACCCAACATAGAATACACAATGATATTAAAAGTAAAGATGAGTTATATTATACGCCAACATCATTGCTATTTAAGGCCGGCCACACACAGACGTAATCACGTAACGGAATTCCGAACGTAATTTCGACAATGTATGAAGATTCCGTACGGAAAAAACACGCTTGTGTGTGGCAGCCCATAGATTTTGTATGCAGCTGCTGCGTTCGGAATCACGTACGTGCGGAATTCCGTTGCGTTATTCCGTCTGTGTGTGGCCGGCCTCTAACAGCGCAAAGGTACTATAGATACACACATTGACCGTTTCCTTCACTCACACACGCAAAGCAGACAGCGTGCTCTTTGTACAATATGGCCGGATAAAGTAATAGAAAATACATATTTTTATTAAATACAGTAATTACGGCTTGACCAAAAAGAGTTGAAATTAAATAAAATGGAACTAAAAATTTTCAGTACTAAATGTAGCCAGTGTTGCCAAATTATTCGTGATTCGGACGTATTTACATAGAAAGTGGCGCCCTCAATTTATGTCAACTCTTTATGGTCAAGCTATACGTGTGAAATTAAGCATTTTTCCGATCTCTGACTGTTACTGTATAATTTGTACTATGGGCAACAGCGTCGCTTAACCAGTTTGCAACAAAATTCGTGTGCGCGCGTATCGCCCCTGCACGAACTAAAACGTATGTGACGGCGGGCGCGGCATGCAAGCGATTTTAACCTTAGCATAGCAGTGGTTAAGCGACGCTGTTGCCCATGGTACATCGTCTAAAGACGCAAGGAGACATTTTTTACGTGCCGGACTACAGCTGCGCCACAAAAAAAAGTTGGAAATCTGACTTTTTGACTATGCCATGATGAAGTCTATAGTTTGTCGGAGTTTGTCGCCAAAAACCAGAGTTTGTCGGTCTTCCGTTTAGGAGATACATGTGGCTCAGCTGTAGAGACGTCTCTACAGCTGCGCCACACAGATCTCGAAAACGGAAGGTCGTAGCGAAAATCTGATTACTTGTATGTATAGCCGTTAGTTTGTCGGAGTTTGTCGCACAAAAACCAGAGTTTGTCGGTCTAGCGTTTAGGAGATACGTGTGACGCAGCTGTAGAGACCGTCTCTACAGCTGAGCCACACAGATCTCGAAAACGGAAGGTCGTAACAGAAATCTGATTACTCGTGTGTGTAGCCGGTAGTTTTTCGGAGTTTGTCACCAAGAACCAGAGTTTGTCGGTCTTGCGTTTAGGAGATATGTGAGGATACGCTGTGGAGACCTTTCTACCTGGATCTTGAGAACGGAAGGTCGTAGCAAAAATCTGATAACTCGAGTGTGTAGCCATTAGTTTGTCGGAGTTTGTCACCAAAAATCAGAGTTTGTCAATCTTACGTTTAGAAGATATGTGGGGATATGCTGTAGAGATATTTCTACCTGGATCTCGAGAACGGAAGGTCGTAACGAAAATCTCACATATCTCCTAAACGCAAGACCGACAAACTCTGGTATTTGGCGACAAACTCGGTCGAACTACCGACTATAGATATGACTAATCAGATTATCGCTACGACCTTCCGTTCTCAAGATCCAGGTAGAAAGGTCTCCACAGCGTATCCTCACATATCTCCTAAACGCAAGACCGACAAACTCTGGTTCTTGGTGACAAACTCCGACAAACTACCGGCTACATACACGAGTAATCAGATTTCTGTTACGACCTTCCGTTTTCGAGATCTGTGTGGCTCAGCTGTAGAGACGTCTCTACAGCTGCGCCACACGTATCTCCTAAACGCAAGACCGACAAACTCTGGTTTTTGTGCGACAAACTCCGACAAACTAACGGCTATACATACAAGTAATCAGATTTTCGCTACGACCTTCCGTTTTCGAGATCTGTGTGGCGCAGCTGTAGAGACGTCTCTACAGCTGAGCCACATTTATCTCCTAAACGGAAGACCGACAAACTCTGGTTTTTGGCGACAAACTCCGACAAACTATAGACTTCATCATGGCATAGTCAAAATGTCAGATTTCCAACTTTTTTTTTGTGGCGCAGCTGTAGTCCGGCACGTACATTTTTTAATGGAATTTCACAATTTTATCGCGTCTGACTGACGAGAGCCGCGTGCGTTTCCGTGTCGCGAGCCTGTGCCTGACTAATTGAAAGTCGTTCAATTACCTGACTTTCGTCTTGCCATTTTGGAGTGCGCGAAACGTATCTATACTTTTAATATCATTGAGAATACATAATAATTGTACCTACGTGTAGTGTATCTCAATAAAAATAATGATGTAGAGTAGAGAGGGAATGACGTTCGTTGGCCTTAGTTGGCCTGCGGGTCTATTGGCTAAAAACTATGAAGTTTATGTAAGCTTTTTGGCACAAATAAAAGCTTACCAAAGAAAAGTAGCAACTAGCGATGCACCACATCCATTTGTCGATTACTTACATAGCAATTTAGGTAAAGCGATAGTTCCTGGTACGTTTTCACCTTTATACGACAAGGTTAAACTTTCATACCCATTGCTTTTTGGGTCCAAAAGTGATTTTATAAGTTACCTACTAGGAGTTCATGGCTATATTTGCAGTTTGCATTTTATAGTCTTCAAATAATCTTTATATTTTTTTGTTTCAGTTTTTGTTTGTTATTTGATACCATTCCAAGCGCCGATCGTAGCGTTTGTGGGGCATCTTTGCACTACACTGTTGGCTTTAGTGTTTCCGGCTCTGATGGAACTGTGTATAAGGTACCCCAATGATTACGGGAAGTTCAAAATTTATCTGATCAAGAACCTTTGCATTATTTTCGTAGGGACCATCACTTGGGCCAGTGGAATTGTGTTCGGTGGGTACTTAATCTATATTCGAGTCCTTTCTTTGTACTCACCAAACGTTATGGATTTAGATTGATAGGCTACCTCAAATACTTAAGAATTTATTAATTAAAAATATAAATTTATATTATTCATAGTTGTTTTCTTTGTACCTACCTACAGTAGTACTTTTGGTATATTTATCTTTCTCTATGAGTATGGCACACTAATGGGTCCTACACATAGCCAGACCCGGCCGGAAGGCCGAACCGAAAGGGACGGAACAATATGAAAGAATAGAACATACGACATCTTTATCTTTCCTTTGTATTGCTTCGTCCCTTTCGGCCTTCTGACCGGCCCAACCCATGTGTAGGGTTCATATTTTCATAAGCACGACAACGAAATTGATCCTGTCACATAACGCTACGTGTGTATGGAGTTAATAATATAATGATTAGTGAGCGCATAGAAACTTCTATTGGTATTCATAGTAGGTAGATAGTGAGCGCACATATGTTCACTGACAGCTTTATCTGTGTAAAGAAATGCTAAGTCGATGCTGGAATGGAAAGGTGCCGCCACCGCCCGTAGGTACACGTTGCGTTGTGATTAAACGCTCTTTGCTCGGAACTACCATGCTTGGAAGGATAGGCCGCTGGACCTGGCTGGACACCTTTGATGACCAACCACGCCGCTGGCATAGGTGGCCGACACCCCAACGAAAAGACGTGATGTAGTCGTACCTACTAGCTATAGCTACACAGTCCTGCTTACCACCCCTAAACTTTCGCGATCGCAAGGTAGGTAACTAGGGCCAATATAATTTACTAAGTAGGTATAGCGATATATAATGAGAAGAAGTAGGTCAGGTCAGGAGGGAGTCAGAAACACTGATGGAGAAATAGAAAAGACAATCTCTTTTCTCTAGTTGGATAATAATAGCACAGAATGTAACAATTAATAGCAGACTATTCCCTCCCTTTCCTTGTCAACACCATAGATAAACGTAAAAAATCAAGTACCGAGAATATTATTATTGTCAATCATAGCCTTCTGCATTGTTCCCTTCCTACCAATACAGAAGGCTATTTGTTAATCCAATACACTGACATGAAAATTTTTTTTTTATTTAACTATATGCAGGTCAGTGACCCAATATATAAAAAAATACACTTTACGTCAAACAAAGATGACCAAAGATGTCAACAGCAGGGTCCCAAAAATACTGAATCTAGCGTACTGAAATACTAAGTGGGCGACTACAAATATTGAAAATTGGTGACTTTAAAATACAAATTGATCAGAACGGGCAGCACTAAAGTTAATTAAAATAATTAATAAGCGACAATATTACTATTTGGGCGAGAACCTTAGGGCACACAAAACATAAATTTGGCATAATATTTTATTAATTAAAAAAAGGCGACTATCCCCACATATAGTTGCTCGTTTTACGTATTTTTTGAAACCTACAGTATGTCGCCCGTTTAGTTATTTTGTCGCAAGACAAAATAAACCGCTGCCTGGTTTAGTATTTAGTCGCTTATATTGTTTCCAGTCACCCTATTAAAAATATCCCCTACAAAATTCGAACAGGGACGATTCGAATTTTCCCGCTCTCATTGTTTCTGCAGCGAGGCCGCAACAGCGCTAGTGTATCCATGAATAAAGCTGTGTTTGCTTTTTTTATTAGGGAGTTACTATTCTTCTCTGTTAAGAGTAATTTTTTTCTATGGTCAACAGAACACAATGTCAATCAGAGGAACGTGGGATTTTATAAATATTATTTTTATTTTAACGAATACTAAAATACAACTTTTATATAATACGAATGACTATTACTTATCTGATTAAATGATATCAAATGAATTTTATACATCAATAGCTTTAAAAATCAGCATGCATTACAGTATTTTTTTTCTGATAAACTTTTATTTTAATTTGAATAGAGCAATAACGCCGTCATTTGAGTAAGTATAGTATTAATCTTATGTAGAATATAGAATACTTTATTTAGACATTAATTTTGAGTTCGTATATTTATGCAAGTTATTAAATTTCAGAGAACAACTGCCACTATGGACTTGGGAATGTATAAGTGAAAAATGTGTGCCCTTCCGAGTAGTTGATCATCATACTAAATTGCAAGCGCTTGAGACTTGCAACAGGTTATGTGCCTCAATACAAATCTGGCCCCAGCCGACTGGGCTAGTAAGCCTGTCTACGACAGCGGTCCCTATTCGAACAAATTTAATGAGTCTCCAGATAGTCATTACTTCTTCCAAAATAATAAATGAACATATTGAGCACGCATTTAAACTCATGCGTAACGATTTGAGACTTCTAGAAAGAAAAGTGCGCAATTTTGAAGAGTGGCGTTCTCTCGTGGTGCGTGTTTCAATGAACGGCAGCGTAGACCCTCGAATGCGTTTGAATACTGATGAAAGCTATAAATTAACTTTACATCCTACTCAAGAAACAGGAAGCTATAAATTAAGATCAGATCCAACTCCAGAAACGGAAAGCTCTTTAGTTGCAGATGTAATAGCACAATCCTTCTGTGGTGTTCGACATGCTTTTGAAACGTTGTCACAGTTAATTTGGCTTGATCCTTACCACAATGCCCTGCTAATTTTGGAGGCAGCGAAAATAGAAGATACCCCTAAATTCAATTATCGAGGACTTATGATCGACACTGCACGTAGATACTACCCGGTCAAAGAACTGCTTAGAACCATAGATGCGATGGGGGCTTGCAAACTAAATACGCTTCATTGGCACGCAAGTGACTCACAAGCATTTTCATTACGATTGCGTAGTGTTCCAGAATTGTCATATCATGGATCTTTAGGCCCTACTGTGACCTACTCTATAAACGATATCAAATTAGTGATCCATCATGCCAGGCTACGCGGTATTCGTGTGATAATTGAAGTGGACACTCCAGCACATGTCGGCCGTGCTTGGAGTTGGGGCGAAGCGGCCAACCTTCAGACGCTGGTTCACTGCGTGGATTCAGAGCCATGGACAACCTACTGTAATGAACCACCCTGTGGGCAACTCAACCCGCAAAACAGTCACGTTTACGAAATCCTCCAGCGTATGTATGCCGAAATAATCGAGCTTACTGGAGTTGACGATATTTTCCACATTGGTGGTGACGACGTCTCGGAGCGTTGCTGGGAGGAGCACTTTAATGATACCGATTCAATGACTCTTTGGTTGATGTACACTCGGTCTGCATTGCGCAGTCTTGAGTTTGCCAATGGAAAACTACCGAACATCACGCTCATGTGGTCTTCACAACTGAGCGACTACATTAAAACTCATTTAAAAGAATTTACTCATTCGTTAGGCCTTCAGTCCAGAGGAGTACTATGGGCGCATAAATATGTGAGAGGTTTACGTAACGTAATATCTCATGAGGACGCTTGGGATTTAAATAGTGGAATGGGACAATGGTATGAAGAGACAGATGGTACACCATATAATTCTTGGCAGCGTGTTTACGAGCACCGGCCTTGGTCTCGGAATACTGAGGAGTGGTGCGTGGAAGGCGGTGAAGCTACTGTTTGGTCGTCTTCAGTGGGAAGTGGTGGGCTGGATGGGCGTGCATGGCCGCGGGCAGCTGCGTTAGCGGAGCGGTTGTGGACGGACAGGCCGGAGGGCGCCACGCGACCCGTGCATGCGCGCCTTGACGTTTTCCGCATGCGTCTTCTGGAGCGCGGCATTAAGGCTAACCCAATTTGGTCCATGTGGTGTACTCACAACCCTTATACATGTGTTTAATTATTGATATTTGCTTTACTATTCTTCTGCATCTGCTGAATGTAATATCTCTTCTGAAAACATTACCCTTTACTGCTACTTCAGATATTTTATTAAATTGAATGCTCATCTTTTTATTATGCTGCGTACACTCTGGGCAAACGAATGTCCCTCTGTCTCAATAAAAATAAGCAAATAGAAAGAGTGCGGATGTCGTTCGTTAGCCTTCGTATGTGTTGTGTACCCAGCATTACAAAATTAGAATACAAATCAATTGTTATTTTATTAGGTACATGAACTACTCTATCTACCACGTGTAAGTACCTACCTACATCTCCCAAATCTTTATAAAACATTTTGTTTTATAACTGTGCATGCAAATTGATGCAAACAAAACTTTATCCCTGTTCATTCATTGACCAAATGTTAAATTACCTTTTGTCTTGGAAGTTAAATTCCTTCCCCACGTTCCACGGGTGGGCACGGCCCACCCTAGAACGGAACACCCAATCTCCAGCGCGGCTCTAGCACCCCTCCCCCTCCTAGCTTTCCCCCGGAACTGGGCCAAGACCCCCATAATATTTCTAGATACCTACGCCTATGCCATTCGCAGCTTCCGTTTCACCAAAACTCATTATTATAATAAACCTACGCGCTATTATGTATTCTGTGCCCACATACCCTACCGAAAAATAACCGTAAAACACGCTGAGCACGTACTTTTTCTCTGGTTACAAAGATGACATCCAGCCCGAGCTGATTTTCTGGCAACATTGGTAGCCCTTCGCTGAAATAAGTTTGCCAACCCGCCCCTAAATTGGTGAAAGCTAGCCAGGCACGGCTGAAATAAGCCCGATGTTAGGTACATCGGGCTTATTTTAGCTTTTCCTGGGAATCAAACATTCAAACCCGAGACCTTGCGTTACACAGGTTGACCAAACAATAGACCGTAGAGGTACTTACAGCTCGCACAATATAACTTGACCCAATTTTTAATATCACCACGTGACCTGCGCACTACAATTTTTGTACTGAAAATTGCTACTGCGCAAGCCTCATTGTCTATATCCAAAAATTGATAGTAAACTCATAGAAAACAACAAAATTACAGGTCTTCTACACTAGCGCTAAGTTAGTGGTACTGGTAGTGCGCCGACTGGTGAACAATTTATGAATAAGCAAAATTATCCTGCCATTTGTAAATTATTAATGTCGCTAAAAACAAGTGAAACCCCGTAATAGGTTTATTTAGCCAGCAAACTGTCTAGCTAGGCACTAGATAAGTTAACCTACTCATTATAGAGTTTAAGTATTTTTTTTTTTATTAATTATGTATCTAAAAATCCATTTGTTTATATTGGATTCGAAGCCATCTTGATAATACGTTTAATTTCTAAACCAGTGTATCCGATAAATACATTTTATACAGAGTACAGCATTGCAAATTAGGAAACGGAAATCGCAATAGACAAATTTCGTTTGTTTATGACTCAATCTCATGTGTGCCAGCTTTATAGACTAGAACTGCTATTTTGAAGAATTATCAATGCCAAATAGTATCAAATTCTTCATATTTTTTACACTTTCTATAGTAGTAGCGTTAATCTACGAGTATGGTAGCGTTGCGTGCTACTGCTATCAGAATAAATGTAAAGGCGAAACACATGAGCTGAAATGAAATATTTTGTCTATTACCAATACAATATGGCTGCGTTGCTCACGCTGTCTGTTTGTTTCTGCTGTTGAACGTTTCAAGCGTCAAGTTATGGCGTTTTGATTGAAGACAGACATTCGTAAATAGTTTTTTTAAATGTTATTAAATGTCAGTGTAATTTATAAAACTAGTTTTTAATATGAGCAGGTATTACGATTATAACAGCGCGATATCATGGTAAGTGTTGGAAAACTGCAATAATCTGACATCCATATTGCCTACAGAGTTTTGTGTGCGTTCTCATTTTTAGATTATTTACGCTTGTTTACTCATAAACCATGCGCAAATATAAAGCGGCATTATTTCATTATAAATCCTATAGGTAGTCTAATGATTTTCAGAGCTTTCGATCAATTTCATATTAGCTCAAAAATTGACAACCCTAGCGGTTGAATGAACGAACGTGGTCAGGAAATTTTATGAATTTGTTGCATTTTAACTTTAGCGACGAAATTAAAGTAAATTTTATTTTATTATATTGCCAAACTTACCATTTAGCCCATTTTATTTGGTCATAAATAGGTATACCTAGTTTTTTAAATTGAGGTACAGTCCGCAACAAAAGTAGCTTATCACTTTGCTACTTTATCATAGCAACTTTTTTTGACAGAAAAGTCCCACAGTTTGAAATATTAATAAAAAAAATGCTATAACAATGTACTGAAGTGTAATAAGCGACTTTCATTGCTGACTGTACAATATCATATTATTTTATTATATTATCTGCACAACTTTGTGTGTAATTTAAGATTGAAAAATACAATTTCCAAAGACACTCCATCCAATATTAATTTATGTTACATGAAATTTTATTTATTCTAATTTTAATTATGTACTTATTGTAGTTTTTTAGCAATGTTTATTATATAGGTACTGTAAGGTTGAACTAACAGCATGATGATTGTTGTGCTATTTTGATTGTAAATAAATAGACACAGTTTGGGCAACAAACTTAGTTGGTAGTATCATCGCCATTACTGAGATACTTAGTACATTTTATCCTCTCGCCAGGTGGTCCTAATTACATCCCTTTTGTATGAGCATTTGATAATAAAATGCTTTCTAACATTTAGAGGAACTGTTAAGTTTTTTTTCTGGAAAATTTCATTGACAGGACCGTCATCTTATTTCTCTTACAATTAGCTCCTGTCTTTTTAACAGTCGTGATTTGTCCTGTGAGTCTTGAACACTGTTAATGCTATTTCTTTCCTTAGCGATGCTACTTCACAGCTGCAGTGGAATAATTTTTCTGACTTTAAAAAAATTGGACCGCCAACATTGTTCTAAAACACTATCAGCAAATAAGGGCATTTGTGGTTTGCTTAGATGATAGCTAGAGCTGTAAGACATGTTTTAACCATTGATGACTTTAATAAGTAATTATTCAATTGCAGATGTCATTCGGACCCCTTTCCCTTAATTTCAATTCCAGTTTGTGGTGTAAGAGAAATAAGGAGACTCGCAGTGCTGATATGTTTGCTACGTCGAAGAAATTTTCCAGAAAATCATTCAGTTTGTATAGTTGTCTTATGATAGTTTGTCCGTTTTCGGACTCGTGAATTTCAGTTGACATGAGATGGTCGCACGTCAACAATGGTTAAAACACGGTCTTCAGCGAGGGTAGGAAGCGCGGCCCAGAGTGCTCCCCCTGAAAATGGAACCAGTTCCGAACTTAGAGCGCGGCTCAGAACCACTGAGAACGGACACCGCTCACAAAAGAGCACATCTAGGCAAGTGTCAGGTTGTTCTCGCGTTTGCCTCACATCTAGCCGTCAGCATGCCCAACAAGCCCGTGGTTATGATGCCTCCGCTGCCTATGGTGCACATCTGACTGATGGCATATCAAGACAACGTTGATGCATGAATCCTTAGGGCTTCTGGTGGTGGGCAGTAGCTTCTAAGTTTTAATGTAACATATAGCTAAAACAACTAAAAATAAAAGTTTGAAAAGTCAATAGTATAATGTAATTCAGCCACTGTTGAAAGGGATCTTTGTTATTTATGTTAAATTATAATGGTGGATGTTTTACCTTGATAACTATTATGTTAAGAAAAGTATTTGATGAAAGTTCATAACAGTCCCCTAAAGCATAACCATCAAAACAATGTTTATTTGATGTGGAATGCCTCCGAGGACATTGACAAACCTGTAAAGGGAAGCACACACTCCTGACTTATCACTTTATTCATAGAGAAAGGTTGTTAAAGTTTGATAAAGCGTAGATTGCTTACCCTTAAGCAATCTTTAATACAATGAATTCTATGCAGATATTTGTTAGGACCACACCTTTATTTAACTACCTTTCTCATACACCAAAGCGGGAGCAAGACTTATAGAAAGTCAGTTCCTAGCTTGGCAAAACCTAAGGGACCTGTGCATACGACGCGTTGCGACGGTGGCGCGGCGCAGGAGCGTTGTCGCTACGGCGTTTAACATATAAATATCCATGGTCCCGTTTCGCGCCGCTGCAGGCACACCAAATTTACAGCCCTTTTACAACCTCCGAGACGAGGGGAGACTGCGTTGCGTCTGTGCGGCAAGATCTAATGTATACGTCCGCTGCGACAACGTAACATACGTCGCAGTGGCTCCGCGACATTGTTACGACGCCGCCCCGCGCCGTTACGTTGCGAAGCCTCAACGCCCGTGTGAATACAAAGCCTATTCTCTAACTAAAACAAAGTATTATCAACAGGAACAATCAGGCTTTACCTTCAGGCGGAAGCGGTCACAGCGGGGGCTCGCAGGGCAAAGACCCTTTGGCCCCCGCGCTGCCCGGTTCCCGCAACATGTACCAACACTCCGCGGTCACTGGGTACAACCCGCAGGACTCGCGGGCGCAGCAGATGCCCGTTACTGTAAGTAGTGGTAGCTGGTCATCGGGTAATTGCAGAGAGCTTACAGCATTTCCATTTCATTAAACTCCAGTAGCTCTACCATGAGTTGATTTCTACTGTTTCCATTATAAAACTGTTTCCTCTACCGTAAACTATCGGATATACTGCTCAGTCAATGCGAGTGAAAGATAACAAATGATAGTTTACAGAAGCGAAATCAGTTTGTATCAACTCGTGGTAGGGCCACAGTAGTCTAAGATTGGTGGAAGATTCATCAAAGCTATCTGTTAACCTTTTTCTAAATTGATGAATAACCTGTATCATAATTTTTATCTTTTTATTAATGCTTTGTAAGAAAAAATAATAAAAGGAAATGAAAATTAGGTTTGTCATTTTCATTAGGTTCCATCATCAACATTTCAACCGTCTTTGGATATCGCATGACTTTATACCCATTAATTACGCTGCACAATCAGCAATACATATCTAAATGTCTAATAATCAGTTATGAAGTTCCTCATGTGTGACTAGAAAAAATACAAACCAAAATACAGAATTCCGCTTCTTTCATTTTATTAGAAATGCGATATCTATTGATAGAGAAACAAAGTGTCATTACCAGAGATTGGAATAGGTAGAGTATTTCTGACTCCGTGCACACATACATGCTTTTTAAAATGACAATAATAAATCTCACAGTTTTGAAATGTCGATTTTTTTCTTGTCTATTTATTTGAGAGCAGTAACCGTGTCCTCACTTTTCTAATTTGAAGTATTAGGGCTGGTTTACTTAGTTGTGAGTAGACCGAGTCATACTCTAGTCTCGAATGTGAGTGCATTTGTAGTTTTGGTGCTTTTTCAGGGAGCGTTTACATTGTTCCAGTAGTGTCATTTCGTCGCCAGGATGGACAAACAAAACATTTTCGCGTTCACCGGCCGGCAATTGATTAATGCACTCTACTAAATACACTACTAAAATAAAAACGTGTTCATAAAATAACGATTTACATGCTTCCAGTAGCGAGGAGTGTCGCGTGGGGGATGTGCGAGCGCTACTGGAAAGCGATTCTATTTTGATTCAAGTTGAAAGGCAACTAGAATCTGTTAACGTTATGAGAGAGTTATACATTAGACAGTTATCTCTTTAGTCACTTTTTGAATTTTTCATCAATTTTGAACGTCGCGGCAGACAGATAAAGCGATGAATTGTATAGTGCTATCTCGTTTTCGCATTACGTCTACAAAGCATACCAGAGACAAACTAACCGCTCACCTTGAGCCAAAACAATCTTAAGCAGTTCATCTAAAAGACGGTCATGGTACCAATTTAAGCAGACCTGTTAAAGGCCTGCTTTTGAACTGAACGGCTCAAGGATGGTTTTTTATTTTTGTTTTACATTGTAGAAAATTTATTTTATTTTGATTAAAAGTAAGGCTAAGAATTTATCCGATGGAGGCAGCACTCTTAAAAACTTGATTGGTGGTACGAAATCGAGTTTGACAGCAACAATTCCGTAATTATTATTACTGGTCGCTAGGTGGTTTTTAAAGACAACCGTTCACACGTTTCTACTAATGCACTAACAGTTAAGATAATGTAAACCAGCCATGTATTGTTACAAGTTTAAGTTTATCGCCAAAAACGTACCTATTCCTATCAATGGCAAGTTAACTCGTCGCGCTTGGTACTAACACCCGAGCATGTGAGTTGGATTAGTTGGGTAAAATGAAACAGAAGCACCCCGACAGGCGCGGCAGAACCCGATGTACGCGGGCGGCATGTACCACGGGTACGGGCACGGCGCGGGCGGCGCGACCCTCGCCCCTATGCCCTCGCCCTCGCCGACTGCGCCGCTGCCACCCTTCCCTGTCCACCCGGATGTTAAGTTCAAAAAGTTAGTATGCCATATCACACCTTTTTTGCTAAGATTTGAGTTAACCCATTGACAATAGTTATTTGTTATACAAGAGAGCAAAGTATTTTTTTGCTGCGAGTGCTGACTTTTAAATCACGAACTAGCGAAGTAGTCTAGAATGGAATCACGAGCGTAGCGAGTGATTCTAATATAGACTACTGAGCACAGTGAGTGATTTAAAGGCACGAGACATCAAAAAATTTGCTCTCGTGTTAAACATACAACTTTTCACCTCTACCAGCGAGAAAAGGTGTTAGAAATTAAAAAAGCACTTTGCCTCACGCTCGCAGCAAAAGTCGATTTTGCTGCGAGTTTTTACTTTTGCTGCGAGTTTTTGGTAAAAAAGCACTTTGCCTCACGCTCGCAGCAAAAGTCGATTTTGCTGCGAGTTTTTACGCGCCAAAAGCACCCTTTTCGTGCTGGAGAGGTGAAAACAATATTTAGGCTTGTAATATAGAATCAAACTCATATTCAAATCTCTGTTTGAGTACAGTTAGAAAGGGATGGTGCCATTCATCGCATAATAGACAAAAATTAGGAAACAACAAATAAAATTAGATTTCATAATAAATTTGAAAAAAAATATTGGACTCTGACATCAATAACTTCGTAGCTATTGGTTCCCAGGTATAGTCTAAAAGACAAAAATGATCCAGATGTTGGGCGGAATGCGGATTCATCCCTTTCTAACTAGGTATACTCAAGATTATACTTTACGCAGAGATTTAAGTTTGATTCTATAATATGAGCCTTAAATTTCCTATTTTGTGTAGCCAGAATAGCAGTGAATGGGTATTAGTATAGGCCAGTGAATAAAAGTATAGTTGTTCTATCTCACGAAAACCGTTTTGCTATGAATGTTGTTAGGCGTGCACATGCACATTATTTTTATTGTGCGTGATACGAGAACGTGTAGGTAGACGCACACTAAAAGAATGTGCATGTGCACGCCTAACACATCCATAGCAAAACGGTTTTCGTGAAATAGAAGAACTATAAGCCCGGCCGCACACACGACAGAATCCCGATACGGAATTCTGAACGGAATATCAGCGGAATATCGGTCAGCCTGACTAACACATACAGACGGAATTCCGTACATACGTGATTCCGAAAGCAGCTAGTCCATACAAATCTATGGACCTACCACACGCATGTGGGATTTTTCCGTATGCAATTTTCATATATTATCGATATTCCGTTCGGAATTCCGAATCGGGATTCCGTCGTGTATGTGATCAAATTTCAGTTGGGAAGGCTAACTGAAATTTGAGTACAGAAAGTACTTTTTTTGATCTAATGTCGTAAAAGACTGTGCCTGCGTGTGGAGCCGGTGTTGTGACTTAGGTACTGTAGTTTCTGTGCTCTTTCAGTTGGCCTTAAAGAGCATTTTGATCACAGTAAGAAATAGGATCGTTTGGCAATAAAAAATATTTCGAGTTGATTTATCGTTTTTCAGTATGGAATGTATGGAAAAAGTTTTTGGCGATTTCTGTCGTTTCCAGTACTCATACCTTAAATGGTCCCTTAGAGTCTTTTGATCCCCACATGAAATAGGATCGATTGGCATTAAAAAATTTTTTTGGTATTTTAGCATATATTTTTTTTTGCTATTGGTAATTTTTTTCGAAAATCTGTGAATGCAGCTCAGAATATCTTAAAAAGTTATGGATGGTCTCCTAGGAAAGTTTTCTAACTATGACGGTTAAGGTACATGCCCTTAATGTACCATGAAAAATGTCTCAAAAATCCACCCTGTATATCTTTTTAATATGGTTACGCTTACACATAGGTGTAAGAAGGACTGAATTAATTTTTGCGATGATAATAAGACTATCAGATGATTAGTTTATTTATTTTATACCATATTTATTATAAAAAAGTAAATCTGCATCCATCTCTAGACTCCACAAGCCCCATTTTACTGTAAACATAAAGTCTGACACCAAAATGTGTGTTCCATAGGCTTCCCTTCTACGATGTGCTGGCGGAACTGATGAAGCCGTCGACCATGATGCCGATGCAGGCAGGCCGCATGCAGGAGGGCACCTACATATTCCACCTAACGCCGCAGCAGGCCACGGAGATTGCTTCCGGCAAGGATATAGTCGGCACCAGCAACAAACTCGACTACGTCATACAGGTATTTTGTCAGTTACTACAATTTTAACCGCCTCTGTGGTCTAGTTGTTCGCCCACCCGTGTAAGACGTATGGGTCCCAGATTAGATTCCCAGGGGGGGGGCGGTACAGTTTGTACTCGGTTTGGTTGGAGGGTCCGCCTGTCTAGCTACCACCATCTCACCTTTTTAGGGTTCCGTACCAAAATGGTAAAAAAGGAACCCTTATGGTGTGACTCAGTCTACAGTCAGTCAGTCAGTCTCAGTCTACTAGACAGACAGACAGTCTGTCTGTCTGTCACAGCTGGATATCTCGAGAACTACTAATGGTATCAACTTGAAATTTGGAATAGTTTAAGATGACATTTGTCCAACTATTTCGCGAATAAGAAATAAATAAAAAAATAAATATCTTTTTTACAACAGGGACTGAAAAGGGGTCTTAAAAATTTGAAGTGGGGCAACTAGGGCATGTGGGGTATCATATGAAAGAGCGTCGTTTGCACGTTTTTAAACATTTTTTCTTTTTTTTTTAGGCCGCATAGTTTTCGACTTATGGTGAAAATTGTAAAAAAAAATACCTTTCCCCCCCCCGTTATCTCCGAAGTTTGCAGAGAGAAAAATCTGAAATAATTCTATGTGATAGTAGTTTATGTAAAGATTACAGGAAAAATAAAACGATGTCTCAATATAACACACTTTTTAAGAAATTCAAAAAACATACAATTTTTTTTTAGTTATACTACCAGTCAACAGATGGCGCTGTCCTAAGCATGCTAACCTAAGGAAAAATATAGTTCCACTATCGGTCAAGAGATGGCGCAACCTAACACTACAATAATAAATTGGTGGCTGGTTCTAAAATAATTACCTACTATTTGCCGTACGAATAAACGAAGAATAAGTTCCTACTTAGTAATATAAACAGTTTGCAATGTGGAGCGGCTGAAACGTTTTTCAGTCACCATAAGCAGCTGTGGTTAAGATTTGTAAATTAACTGTCCGCCTGTTCGCCCTTCCAACTGTCTGCCGTTTATCCTACTTTTTTAAAGACTGTACTAAAGTAACATATCCAAATATATTTATGATTGTACGGAACCCTCGGTGCGCGAGTCCGACTCGCTCTTGACCGGTTTTTTAGGGTTCCGTAGCCTAAATGGCAAAAAACGGAACCCTTATAGATTCGTCATGTCTGTCTGTCTGTCTGTCTGTCAGTCTGTCTGTCTGTCTGTCTGTCTGTCTGTCTGTCCGTATGTCACAGCCACTTTATTCCGAAAGTATTAAGACTACACAGTTGAAACTTGGTAAGTAGATGTATTCTATTAACCGCTTAACGAATTTAATACAAAAATAAGAAAAATAAAAGATTAAGGGGGGGCTCCCCATACATGGAACTGAAACTGAAAAATATTTTTTTCTTCAAATCAACACGTGTTGAGTGTCTATAGATAGGTCTTTAAAAATGACATTGAGGTTCCTAAGACAACTTTTTCTCAAAGTCAACCGTTTGAAAGATATTCACCGCCAAAGTGGTAAAATGTGTGTCCCCCCCCCCCTTTAACTTTTGAAATAAAAGAGTGAAAAATCTAAAAAAAATATATGCTGTAGATCTTAATAAACACTTTCAACCAAAATTAATTTGAACGAGATATAGTAATTAGTTTTTGAGATATAGCACATTTTCCAAAACCGCAAATATAACTTTGTCATTCATACCAACACTGTGAAAAACAAAGTTATTTTTGCAAACGAAAAATGATAGGTGGTATTAAATATGGTATGGTATAAGGTAACTACGGAACCCTATGGCGCGTGGCCCGACACGCACTTGGCCGGTTTTTAGGGTTCCGTAGCCTAAATGGCAAAAAACGGAACCCTTATAGATTCGTCATGTCTGTCTGTCTGTCCGTATGTCACAGCCACTTTATTCCGAAAGTATTAAGACTACACAGTTGAAACTTAGTAGGTAGATGTATTCTGTTAACCGCTTAAAGAATTTAATACAAAAATAAGAAAAAAAAAAGATTAAGGGGGGGCTCCCCATACATGGAACTGTAACCGAAAAAATTTTTTTTCTTCAAACCAACACGTGTTGGGTATCTATAGATAGGTCTTTAAAAATGACATTAAGGTTTCTAAGACAACTTTTTCTCAAAGTCAACCGTTTGAAAGATATAAACCGCCAAAGTGGTAAAATGTGTGTCCCCCCCCCTTTAACTTTTGAAATAAGAGAGTGAAAAATCTAAAAAAAATATATGCTTTAGATCTTAATAAAGACTTTCAACCAAAATTGGTTTGAACGAGATACAGTAATTAGTTTTCGAGATATAGCACATTTTCCAAAACCGCAAATATAACTTTGTCATTCATACCAACACTGTGAAAAACAAACTTATTTTTGCAGACGAAAAATTATAAGTGTTATTGAATATGGTATGGTATAAGGTAACTACGGAACCCTATGGCGCGTGGCCCGACACGCACTTGGCCGGTTTTTTTTATGTGAGAAACTTCCCGACTGGATAACGCGTCGGGTATTTACGAATATGCACCCGGGCCTCCTCGCAGTTGGGAGATGGCCGAGCAAGTTTGGCCATCTCCCCAGACGGCTGAGACCGTGCAAAGCAGGCGATGGGTCACCCCCCACCACCCGCTTGACCTCGTTTAAGGGGGAATGAGATTCGCGTAGCGACACCTTACCCCCGTCCGTCTGTGGCGGAGAAGAACCGCATGAGCGTCCTCTTCGCGGACTCTCTCCGCTGTCTCCTTCTGGAGGATGACATTCTCACAGAAGGAGACTACCGCCTGCCATGATCTTTCACTGCTCAGCATCGCACAGGGGCCGTACCGGCTAACGAATCGATTATCGAAAAGTCTGCTGGGTTTCAACTTAAAACAGAAAAATCAAAGTAACGAATTTCGTCTTGTACTTTCTGTTGACGTAATTTGGAAGATAACGATGTTCGTGTGACGTCATGGATTGGGGTTCGCCATTTTGGCCCAATTGGGGCTCGATTTATCTGTTTTAATTTGAAACCCAGCAGACTTTTCGATAATCGATTCGTTAGCCGGTACGGCCCCTGGTGACGCTGGACAGAGAGAGATCCCTTCCCACCTCCCCAAAGAGTTCCCGACGCTGCTCCGACCTTCAGGTCACGCCTCTAGCGTGTGTTGCGCCGTATCCAGAACAGGGTCGCACTCGTGGCATTTCGGGGACTCCTCCCTCTGTATCCGGTGCAGGAACTTTTCCGAAACATCCGGGTCCGGTATGGACCTGCACCAGTCTATAAGGCATTGCCCTGAACTTCCGCTCCTTCCACTCCCTTATCAGCGGGCGCACCGCCTCCACCGTATTTGCGCGCGCTATGGGGTTACCACCATCTCATCTCACCTAAGTCTAACGACATAAGAACAATTAAAAAATTACAACACCAAGAAACCATTGAGTGGGTAATACAGAGCGCGGAAAGAAAAGTATCTTCTAGATAAATAAATTATAGGGAACTAAGCGTTGTGCGACCTGAATTGCAGTTTATTGTGTCGGAGTAAGAGTCGCTATTTAAATTATTCTACTCACTTATGCTCTAAAATGTTATCATTCCATTTGAAAAAGGAATGCGGGGCGTTCAACATTTCCGTGTGGGGCTGGTTCATCACATTCTAAATTTGAAATTCAGTGCGGAAATGAAATTCAATACTTATTTCCTTATTCATTCCTATTAATACTTATTCCCGCATTTGTGCGGGAAGTAAGTATTCCAAATTCAAATCGGTAGACCTCATCAGCAAGCATTATTTTTATAAAACTATATGGTTGCATGGCTGGTCATTTAACATGATCACACGAACCAATTTTAATATCACATTTTTACTAAGAAAATTATTTCCTCGCATTTTGTGAGAAAAGTATTTTTCATCCCTTCTATTCGAAAAATGATGCTTTGTTCCTATATAAGTGGGACCAAAATAGCTCTTTTCTGGTAAGAACTTTTTAGTGGGAGGAAAAGAGATTCGAATTTAGAACATGTATCTTTCAAAGAATTCGAACGCCGCCGCCGGCTGGTATGTATTGACTGGCTGTATAGACGGCGCGGCGACTGAAAAAAAAGCATAAGCGCGCGAATTAAGTCTGTGTTCTTGTAATTAGTACATACTTTGTTCTATTTTGCTAAAATAATGAGTTCTCCGTCGAGTTATGAAAGTGACAATGTATTAACTCCTGAAACAATAACTATAGAAGCTAACAACGTTGTACAATTATTTTTACTTTTCATATGTCTTTTTTAAATAAAGAACATTTTCATTAATTACATAAACACCAGTCTCCTATTTATTTTCTCATAGAAAGGGGATGAAAAGTAGAGTATATGACTCGGGCGCAAAATATTTTTGGCGAGGGCGACATATTTTGAATCCCTCGCTACGTTCAGGATTCTACTGAATCCCTCACTTCGCTCTGGATTAAAAAAAACGCCCTCGCCGTAAAAATATTATTTTGCTCCCTTGTAATACAATCTACTATTACTCACTTATGCTCTGAAATGTTATCATTCCATTTGAAAAAGGAATGCGGGGCATTCAACATTTCCGTGGCGTTCATCACATTCTAAATTTGAAATTCGCTGCGAAAATTAAATTCAATACTTACTTCCCGCACTTGTGCGGGAAGTAAGTATTCCAAATTCAAATCAGTAGAACTCATCAGCTAGCATTATTTTCATAAAACTTTATGGGTGCATGGCTGGTCATTTAACATGGTCACACGAACCAATTTAAATATTACATTTTTACTAAGAAAATTTTATTTCCTGTAAAGTATTATACAAACCTTGTACTGGAAGCTACTTGCCTCGAATGATTAAAGCCCGCGCCTGCGGCTCGGGCTTCAAACCATCCTCGACAATGCAATCGCTAGCTTCCCGTTCTTGGCTGTAATGTACTATTGCGGAGTGTCCCTTCTGAAGCATAGAAAGCTACAGCCACAGTAATATCAACGAATTACGCACAAATCTCACGTATCAAAACGAGTAAAAAAACGAGGTAGCGTATGATGCGGTTTTTTGGCCACTGATTTTGGATTTTGAGCTCTGTCCCACATTTTATTTTTAAGAAATTTGACAACCTAATACTTAGCCATATACTAGCAATGACAGCATAGCGAGGTCACCATTGCCGTTGCTTAATAATTCTAGTAGATACAAGTGTCATTTCCTTTAACTTTATTTTCTTTGTTACAGGCGCAGTTGAGATTTTGTCTTCTCGAATCATCATGTGAACAAGAGGACTATTTCCCACCTAGCGTTAATGTTAAAGTAAACAATAAAATGTGTCCACTGCCAGTAAGTATTATTAACACGTTTTTATTTATTTTTTCATATTACACTAGCATAATAAAATATTTATTCACCAATTAGTTACTTAAGTATTTGATTGAACGTTAATGTTTAAATAACATAAGTCAACCTCACCTATCTATAACCCCACCTATCACACCTCACCTAAAGGGTTTGCCAATTCATATGATAGTTCCATACAATTTATCCAAAGCTTCAAAAATGTCTTCTATCTTGAGAGAAAAACAAGGCTCAAATACTGAATTGAACCCAAAAGAATGTCTGATACTATGGATATTATTATTATTATGTGCGGGCCCAAATAAATTTATTTTTTCTTTTTAAATTGTCATTTTTTGCCAACAGAACCCGATACCCACAAACAAGCCAACTCCAGAACCAAAGCGGCCCCCGCGGCCAGTGAACATCTCCTCGCTCGTGAAGTTGTCGCCCACAGTCGCCAACACCATCCACGTGACGTGGGCGGCCGACTTTACACGAGCATACGTGCTGAGCGTGTTCATGGTGCGGAAACTGACTTCAGCAGAGCTCCTACAGCGGCTCAAGAACAAAGGCACCAAGAACCCGGACTACACGCGCTCGCTTAGTAAGTATAGAATAGAATAGAATATACTTTATTATTGGCAACACACAGCACATATACAATAGGCGCAATAATAATAATAATAAAAAAAACAATGAAATACTTATACCTAATAAACAACGTGCTATGTGATGCCAATACTGACCTCAGCTCAGTATAAGCAGCAGACAACGTCTACTACACTGGTATTCTGCTGAGACCAGCAGTGACATCACGGAAACAGAGACGAAAACAATACTAACATTACAAAACAAACCAAGATATTGAAACAAAGAAACAGAATAAAAATAAAATAAAATCCAAGCATAAAATGGCTAGCAGTGGGGACAGCACAGCATTCCTTTGCCTTACAGAAAACTTGGTACGCAAATAATAAATAAAAAAAAAGAACTCTTTGGCTCACTGACACACACACACACACATAATTTTCGTGCAAGTCATGTCACAGATCAAATCACATTTCATGCGCTAAACTAACCTAACTTATAGTAAAAAAATGTTATAATACAGATATACAGAAGAATAAAAATGTCATAGTATTTCATCATCATCAACATCATATCAGCCGAACAACTCCTACTGCTGGGTATAGGCCTCCCCCAAGGATCTCCACTCGGCTCGGTCCTGCTTGGCCCGCATCCAGCGGCGCACCGCGACCGCGCACCCTCACGTCGTTCCACCTTGTCGGGGGCCTACCCACGGAGCGTCGTCCGGTGCGCGGTCGCCCTTCCAGAACCACCCCGCCCCAACGGCCATCGGTTCTTCGCTGAAGTGGCAGTGTCCAGCCCACTGCTACTTCAGCTGAGCAATCCTTCGAGCGATGTCGGTTACTTTAGTTCTCCTGCGGATCTCCTCATTTCTGATTCGATCACGCAGGGAAACTCCGAGCATGACTCTCTCATGGCGCTCTCATAGTATTTACTATATACAGGGTCATTTTGAACTTAAAGTCTGTCCATCCTTACTTGTCTTATATGGTAAACAATCTTCACCCAACTCTTTATTGAAATAATCATTTATAAAATACAACAAATGGTTCTCCACACATAGATTACGAAATAAATTGTTAATAAATTAACAACAATTTCATAAAGTTACTAACATATTTTTAAATAACAATTTAATTTTTAAATTTGAGATTTTTGCATTTACAATGCTATTTTTAAACAATACTAAATAATATACTAGAAAAAATACGACTCGCACCAGATCAATACTCAGACGGGAATCGAACCCGCGACCTTTGGATATCCGGTCCAATGCTCTGACCGCTGAGCTACCGAGTCACTAGTGACATTGGTGAAATAACGCTGGCTTACAGCGTAAGAGTTTAGGATATACTAGGAAAAATTCGACGATGTCACTAGTGACTCGGTAGCTCAGCGGTCAGAGCATTGGACCGGATATCCAAAGGTCGCGGGTTCGATTCCCGTCTGAGTATTGATCTGGTGCGAGTCGTATTTTTTCTAGTATATTATTTAGTATAACAATTTAAGTTTAAAAGACGTATGACAACTGTCAAAAACTGTTTACTAAATAAGACAAGTAAGGATGGACAGACTTTACCATCCAAATTTTGAGGATGTGTTCAGTTCATGAAATTGAACAACTTTCTCTAAGGAACACATGGTCAAATATATAAAATAAAAATCGACTTTCCATACAAATCAAAAAGATCACGTGGTCAATTTAGTATGGGATGACCAAAATTTTCTGGCGAAATTTGGCACATGTTTCTTAGAGAAAGTTGTTTAGTTTCATGGACCGAACACATCCTTAAAATTTGGATGCTAAGTTCAAATAAACCCGATATAAAACTATAAAAATACTAATGACGTGACGTAGTGGGCGGCTGACTTCACGCGATATTTCGTGCCGTGCCGTGTTGGGCGCGGAAATTAAAATCTGCGATCTCCACGCTTGGCATATGGTATAAAAAAAATTCAGGTGAATGGTATGTCGAAATGGTAAGAGGTTATCGACTGCCATAGCTGAGCTGAGAGTCGAGGCGCATAATGTTCTATTCTCGAAATGTCCTTTCTCAAAATGCCCTTTTCTAGAAATGTCCTTTCTCAGAATGTCCTTTCTCAAAGGACATTATGCATCTAGCTAGCTATAACTAGACACTGGGAGTTACGGCTTTATTGAGTTTATCAAGTAACAAGAAAAATCTTTATTATAAACAAAAAATTGTAAATCCTTACTAATATTATAAATGCGAAAGTCCGTTTGTTTGTTTATTTGTTACGTCTTCCCGTCTTAACTACTGAACCGATCATCATGAAAATTTACATACACATTGCCAGGAGTACAGAAAAGGACATAGGCTACCTTTCATCCCATAAATACGTACAGTTCTAGAGGGATAGCAAAAAGCTGTCCACGCAGACGAAGTCGCGGGCGGCCGCTAGTATAATTTTAACATCACTATGCGTTTTTTTGTACCAATAGTCAAAGAAAAGCTATCAGAGGACTACGACAGCGAGATCGCGACAACGTCGCTGCGAGTCTCCCTGATGTGTCCGTTGGGCAAGATGCGCATGTCGTGTCCGTGCCGGCCGGCCGCCTGCCCGCACCTTCAGTGCTTCGACGCCTCACTGTTCCTGCAGATGAACGAGCGCAAACCCACGTGGCTGTGTCCTGTGTGCGACCGGCCGGCCTCTTATGACTCGCTAGTGGTGGATGGGTGAGTGTATCAATATCATGACAGCTCATTTCAATGTTTGCAAGCGGGTTGGAAAATGCAGAAAAGGACCATTTTCATCAGAAACCGCTGCTGCCCATTTTCTAATTCACGGTGGTACCTTCAAGTCATTAGTCGCCTTTTATGACTAGCTTAATTATAGAATTGATGCTATTTTACTTTGCCGGATGACATACGGCTAGTATACTGTCTAGTCTACTAACATGATGCGTATTTCGTGTCCGTGCCGGCCGGCCGCCTGCCCGCACCTTCATTCAGTGCTTTGACACTTCACTGTTCCTGCAAATGAATGAGCGCAAACCCACGTGGCTGTGTTCTGTGTGCGACCGGCCGGCGCCTTATGACTCGCTGGTGGTGGATGGGTGAGTGTATCAACATAATAACAGTCTATTTTAGTTCACTGCAGGACGTTGCTACAATCTCAACGCTTGCAAGCGGGTTGGAGATAGCAGAAATGGACTATTTTCATCGGAAACCGTTACTGCCAATTTTCTTGTTCACATGGAGGTACTTTTAAGTCATTAGTCGTTTTTTACGACTACCTTATGAAGGATTAATGCTATTTTTTTTTTACTTTGCCAGCCAATTACTTGTGAGGTTAAGTATGGGCGGTTTACTTACAAACATTCGTTCCATAAGTTGGAGTTCAGAGGCCATGCCCACCCAGCATATAGGGCGCTTATAATCGTGTTGTATAATGATTTAACGTCAAAATATACGTATGTAGTTGTCTTTACTTTACCTGCGTATTAATCTAGAGCCGTTATCATCCAGGTACTTCCAAGAGGTGTTAACCTCTCCTCGTCTCGCGAGCGAGTGCAACGAGATCCAGCTACATGCAGATGGCAGCTGGAGTGCTCACACGCCGCCTCCGCGAGTGCCCTTACAGACACAGCCACAGCCCGAGCCCGTCACACTCATATCTGATGACCTGGGTACGGTACTGTACTACTAGCATCACCATGTATAGCAACCACGAGATCCAGCTACATGCAGATGGCAGCTGGAGTGCTCACACGCCGCCTCCGCGAGTGCACACACAGACACAGCCACAGCCCGAGCCCGTCACACTCATATCTGATGACCTGGGTATGGCACTGTACTACTAGCATCACCATGTATAGCAACCACGAGATCCAGCTACATGCAGATGGCAGCTGGAGTGCTCACACGCCGCCTCCGCGAGTGCCCTTACAGACACAGCCACAGCCCGAGCCCGTCACACTCATATCTGATGACCTGGGTACGGTACTGTACTACTAGCATCACCATGTATAGCAACCACGAGATCCAGCTACATGCAGATGGCAGCTGGAGTGCTCACACGCCGCCTCCGCGAGTGCCCTTACAGACACAGCCACAGCCCGAGCCCGTCACACTCATATCTGATGACCTGGGTATGGCACTGTACTACTAGCATCACCATGTATAGCAACCACGAGATCCAGCTACATGCAGATGGCAGCTGGAGTGCTCACACGCCGCCTCCGCGAGTGCACACACAGACACAGCCACAGCCCGAGCCCGTCACACTCCGTTTTGGATTTTGGATATATTGTTGGTAATGTGAAGGCAATAATAAATCCTAAGTTTTCGACCTGGGCAGACGACCGGGTCTAAAAAGTTTTAAGGTAGGTAGGTAGGTTTTAAAACGGTTTTGATACGACCGATAGTTTCAGAGACACATCTTTTCAAAATTTGGCCATCCTAACTTTGAAAATGAAGGACTTTCCAGGTACAATTTCATCCCTCATTTCACCCCTTCGATTGTGGAATTATGAAAAACGCTGACACACGTCAATATTAATCTTCAATCTTCAACCTAAATACAAAATTTGAAGATCCTAACTTCGAAACTGATGGACTTTCATACAAACTTTCATCCCCTATTTTACCCCCCTTAGGGGAGGAATTTCCAAATTTTTTTTCTTAGGAAATGCTTACACCATGTAAGGTATCTATGTGCAAAATTTCAAGTCTTTAGGTTCAGCGGTTTGGGCTGTGCGTTGATATATCAGTAATAGCCCAGGACTTTTAGGAAAAACCTAGGACTAATTCCGGCGGAAGGTTTTTTGTTTTTAAAGTGTTCCTTAGGTCCCCCTGAATATATCTGGAAAGTTCCCCGTGAATCCCATGTACGCTCCCCCCTCCCCCCCCCCTCAAACGTCTCCCTGATTTTAGTTTTTTCTATTTATCTCAGAAACGGTTGAAGATAGAAGAAACTTGTCAACATATGATATAATTGTTATAAAATATCCAACCCATCGACACTTCAATCATTTCGATGTGAGCTGTAGTCTCTGAAATATACCTACAGACATTTCACCAAAAATTTTTTTTTGCCCAGAAATCATTCTTTGTACTAGTTTTTAAGAAAAGTGAGTGAAGTTGTGGCGAAATTATGTAAGGTCATATGAATCTTGAAACATTGAGGAATAAAACAAGGTATAATACATTTTTATAGCAGCATCAGTTCTAGATTAACACCGAATGGTGTCAGCGCCACGATGTAATTTTTAGCCCAATACTTTTAGATAAAAATTTCGCGATACCTAGGACTAATACCGGTGGTAAGTTTTTGTCTTTTAAAGTGTTCCTTAGGTCCCTTTAAACATATCTGGAAAGTTCCCCGTGGATCCCATGTCCGCTCCCCCCTCCCCCTCAAACGTCTCCCTGATTTAAGTTTTTCCCATTTATCTCAGAAATGGCTGAAGATAGAAGAAAGCTATTAAAGTATGATATAATTGCTATAAAATATCTGACTTGTCGACACTTCAATTGTTTCGATGTGAGCTGTAGTCTCTGAATAATACCTAAAGACAATTCACCAAAAAAATTGTTTTGCCCAAAAATCATCATTTGTACTAGTTTTAAGATATTTGTGAAGTTGTGGCAAAATAATCTGAGTTCATTTGAATTTTGATACATTGAGGAATAAAACGAGGTATAAAACATTGTTTTAGCAGCATTGGTTCTCGATTTACAGCGAGTGTCAAACACCACGGTATAATTTTATAGTATGAAGACGGCAGGAACTATGCAAATGACGTTCGTTGCCTTTTAGGATTAAGTTAAAGCAATTATATTATTAAACGAAATTAAATTGAAAATTATTCTACTGGAACACTCAAGATTTATGCTTTTATATATGGCGCCACTTTATCGTCATCATCCATCATCATCAAAATGGTTGCTCCGATTTTAATACATGATGGGTCAAACGGTAGGTATCAAGCGATACTACATGTAATTAATAGTACTAATATCTTTGGACGAATCCTTCGTGTAACTTCACTTACAGGTTAGTTCGTTTAATCATTAATGATCATGCTCCCTCACTCACCCGCGTCGTACATATGAAAGATTTGTATGTATGTATGTTTGAACGAATTAACTCATAAATTACTAAAGCTAATACTACAATAAATTTATTTGGAGTTTGACACCACTCGCTATAAATCGGGAACCAATGCTGCCAAGACAATGTATTGTACTACGTTTTATTCCTCACACAATTCATATGAACTCAGATTATTTTGCCTCAACTCTACTAATTTATCTTAAAAATTTGTGCAAATAATGATTTTTGGGTAAAACCTTTTTTTTTGGTGAAATGTCTATAGGTATATTTCAGAGACTATATAGGACACATCGAAAAAATTTAAAAGTCGACGGATCGGATATTTTATAACAATTATATCATATTCGATAACTTTCTTCTATCTTCATCCATTTCTGAGATAAATGGGAAAAACTTAAATCAGGGAGACGTTTGAGGGGGGAGGGGTAGCGGACACGGGATCCACGGGGAACTTTCCAGATATGTTCAAAGGGACCTAAGGAACACTTAGAGAAAAACTTACCACCGGAATTAGTCCTAGGTATCGCGAAATTTTTATCTAAAAGTATTGGGCTAAAAATTACATCGTGGCGTTGACACCATTCTGGTGTGAATCGAGAACAGATGCTGCTATAACAATGTATTATACCTTGTTTTATTCCTCAATGTATCAAGATTCATATGACCTTACATAATTTTGCCATAACTCCACTCACTTTTCTTAAAAACTAGTACAAAGAATGATTTCTGGGCAAAAAAAAATTTTTGGTGAAATGTCTGTAGGTATATTTCAGAGACTACAGCTCACATCGAAATGATTGAAGTGTCGATGGGTTGGATATTTTATAACAATTATATCATATGTTGACAACTTTCTTCTATCTTCAACCGTTTCTGAGATAAATAGAAAAAACTAAAATCAGGGAGACGTTTGAGGGGGGGGGAGGGGGGAGCGTACATGGGATTCACGGGGAACTTTCCAGATATATTCAGGGGGACCTAAGGAACACTTTAAAAACAAAAAACCTTCCGCCGGAATTAGTCCTAGGTTTCTTTGAATTTTTTGCTAAAAGTCGTGGGCTATAAGTCAGGACTTTAAATTTTATATATTAGATATTCTACCTAACACCTTGTTTGGATGGATCACTTGGGTCCCTAAAAACGGCAAATAATAAACGATGAAAATGCCAGTAGGAAAACCTAACTCGAGGAATTAGCGATTATCTATATATCTATAAACATATAATAAAACTGTAAATTCTAAATGTTTGTGCGCGAATCACGCAAAAACCGCTGAACAGATTTTGATGGGATTTTCACAGTTTGGTAGCTTGGGGTCCAACTTAAAATTTTAGTTATGTTTTATCTAATTCAGGTGGGTAGAACCTGGGAACCAGCTTGAACTCTCCGTAGTACTAGCTTTCATACACTAAGGAGATAATTTAAACTGGTCCACTTATATCCACCAATTTCCCACGCGGGAAAAAGGGATACCTACTGGGGATTTTTCTACTGTCCACGCGGACGAAGTCGCGGGCGGAGGTTAGTTAGAAATAAAGCTTCAGAAACATAAATACTTCCGAATAACATGTAATTTAGGTAAAAAAATGTATTTTTTAAAATTGGCTTAATTTTGAAAAGCTGTGTCTCCGAAACTATCGGTCATATCAAAACCATTTTACCCTCAAATGGTTGCAAATTTAACCTTCTTTAAAACTTTCTTACATAATCTTGATGAAAAACAAGTCCTTCTGGGTCAAAATCGTCAAAAACTTAATAAAGGTACCTTTTTTTTGTTTTGAGAATGACCCGGTCGTCTGCCGAGGTCGAAAACTTGGATTTAACATTGCCTCCAAATTACCAACAATATATCCAAAAACCAAAAATTCCTGATTTGATACAACGGTAAATGACTAATTTAATTGGATCAAAGTATAAAATAAAAGGAATGAAGAAAATACCTACTTAAATTCATAATTGGGTTTTGAGACATCAAAGATCAATACATTTTCTATCACTTTGTAAATAAAGGATTAGGTTGTTTTTGTTCACATTTTTGTTCAAAATTTAATTTGATTTCCATACTAAATGTGTAGGTACAGTACGAATCACGAAAGTTGACCACAAATGGCGCCTGGCGCCCATTTTCGCATCATAACTCATGAAGAAAAGACTTTAGACAAAATAATATTTCATATATTTAAATATAATGTAAATATATATATTAGGATATGAAATATTATATTATCTTAAGTCATCTTCATGAGTTATGTTATGATGGAAAGATGGGCGCCATTTATGGTCATCTTTCGTGATACGAACTATATTAACTTTATTTATACAAACTCAGGAGTAGGTAAGTACTTACTTACCCAGAAAAAATGATTATTTTATTTTTGTATCTACTAACTAGAATAAAATAATGATTACAAACTAAAGAAAAACTCATATTTTAGCAATATTATCTTTAAATGTAAGCAATATTTAACAGTAAGCAACTCTGGCAACACACGCTTGGACGACAGCGGGGCGTAGCGACGTGAAGGGGGAAGTAGTCATATAAATGGCGGCATTTGGGACTCTGATAAAGAAGAGTCCGTTCTAGTAAGTTTTATTTATTCTTATGGTTTAAACTTGTAATTGTCTACAGAGGTGATCCCCGTGGAAGGCAGCAACGGCGGCGGCAAGCGCGCGGCGGTGGGCGAGGCGCGCGCGCCCAAGCCCGCCGAGGCGGTGGTGGACCTCACCTCCGACTCCGAGGACGAGCTGCCTCTCAAGAGGAAAGTGCCGCAGCCTAAAGCGACGCCGCCCGCCCCAGAATCCACTATCAAGACCGATGAGCCGTATAACAACTCCTGTATGTGCTGATTTTTGATTCATACTATCCTACTAATATCATAGAATAGATAATAGTACAGAAGTTGCACTCCGCAAATCGTTTAAATAAATTGCGACTCTTGCTCCGACACAATAAAGTGCAATTCAGGTCGCACAGCGCTTCCTTCGCTACAAAATATTCACTTACTAGTTGCCTCTCTTACTATCGCGTAGGTCTTATCTTTTTTGACGTATGTGTCTTCTCAGAGGACGCCGAGCGCTTCATACTCGCGCGCGGAGTGACAGAGCTCTGCTAATATTATAAATGTAAAAGTTTGTGGGTTTGGATGTTTGTTCCTCAATCACCCAAAAACGGCTGACCAGGTTTGGGTGATAGATATGATATATAGTTCATAGCCTGGATTAAACATGGAAATAGGATACTTTTTATCCCGATTAAAGGTCCCCTAGGGATTTTCCGAATGTCCTCGCGGACGGAGTCGCGGGCCAAAGCTAGTGCTATAGGTAAAGCTTTATTCGTTTAATAGCGTTTTATACCGCCAAATTGTTTTATTTTTGTCATTTATTAGACTGCAATATTTTTAGAATGACATTATTATATTTGGTTAATATTTAAACTGTTTGATGTAAGTGTAATAAATGTTGTTTTTTTTTACTGTGATTGCATATTATGAAATGATATGAATATGAAATGAATAAGGAGATGATGAGGTACTGTGTGATAGAAAATAGTGAAAGGGAGAGAATTACGTACTATGCCGATCGCAAAGAATAGAGTGTTACCGTTTCATTGGGAAAATATTTTTTGTATATCTGTCCCGCTGTCCATCTGTTCCTCTGTGCAGCTACAGGTTGCATTTCCCAACCTATTCTCGTGAAATTTAGTGAGCAGGTTCGATAATTTTATAGATTTTTTTTGACTATCGTCAAACATATCGAAAAATGTCACAAATACGAGGTGTACAGTTTACAAAGCCATTAGTCCCAAAATAATTTACGATATTTTCCTTGTGTGCAGTGGAAGTGGTATCATCGAGCGGCTACCGATCACCGAGTGCCGGAGGCGGCAACGGCGGTGCAGTGATATCCCTGGACAGCCCGTCGCCGCCCGCGCCCGCCTCGCCGCTACCGGACCCACTGCCCGACCACCCGCATCTGTCCATCACGCCCACGGACCGCTGTGAGTATACGAGTAGTTCATCAGACCCTGGAAACTATTTCTAACCGAAATATATAAGGTCCTTCCATACATTTTGATCTATTCGATTTTATATTTTCTATGAAACAGCTGATTTTTTTTTTCGCGATTTTAATGTTGGTCCCATAGTAAAAGTTCTTTGTATGCATGAGTACATTGACCCCTTAAAATTATGTGCACTATTTAAGAAGGACCTTATATATTTAAGACGAATCAAACGAGCCCAAACTATTTAAGACGAATCAAACGAGCCCAAACTCGATGGGGTTGCATGGTTTCGATACTCAGTTCCTATGGCCTTTTTCCGGCTTCATTATTATTATTATTTTGAAGGGGGTCGGCAGCGAAGCCGGACGGGTGGTCAGACCTTGATCGGAACCATTTCACCCATTTCCCCAAACCCCCTGAAAGCTGAGAGCAGGGGGAGGCGGGTTCTCATTTACCCCACCGGCGTCGGACCCTCGAAACTACCTGTACGCTTACAGAACCTCTTGAGTTGACTTATCGTTAACTGCTTTAGCTCCTCTTCCTTAAGCTTGTCCGCTCCAAAGAGCTCCCGGCGTAGTGATACGTACATCGGGCATTCTGCCATGAAGTGGTAGCTTGTTTCTTCTCTTTCTTCATCATCAGACCCTGGACTTCGTATCCCGTCAGAATACTTGTCAAGACAATTCTAACAAGCCCAAATTCACTGGGGTTGTATGATTTTATTACAGAGTTCCTGTTGTCTTCCGGCTTCATCATCAGATCAACTCAATGACACCATATAATATTGCATTGCCTTCCAGTTCTGACCTATATTCAAAATTTCAAGTCTCTCATCGGAAAGCTAGTTTAAAATCGTTTGGCAAATTTTCTGACAAACAAAGAAACAAATAAACGAAAAAGCAACCTAACAACAACGTGTTAGAAAACACAACTTGTCTTCAATCGCTCAGGCGGGAGTTGTTTATTTTTAACCGACTTCAAAAAAAAGGAGGAGGTTTTCAAGTCGACTATATGTTTTTTTTTACTTAATTTTTTTATGTATGTTTTACCATATCTTCACCAGCTGTTAAACGATTTAAATAATTCTTTTCTATCTGAAAGAACATTATTCAGATATGGTCCCATAAAATTTTTTTTTCGTAACCTTAAAAATATAAATTATTTAGCTTTGGTAAGCTTTGGTAAGCTAAATAATTTATATTTTTAAGGTTACGAAAAAAAAATTTTATGGGACCATATCTGAATAATGTTATTTCTCCTTCTTCGTGTTTTTCAGGCATAACTTCATTGTTTGTGAACCGATTTTTAGTAGAAAGTTTAGCATTTAAAAAGCCAATCTATAACATAATGTTGTTTTTGTATGTTGTAGGCACTAGCAACAGCACAGAGCGCGAGGAAGCCGAGGCGCAGCCCGCGCACTGGGCGCCCTACGCAGACTCGGATAGGGAGAATCACGACTCCTATAGAAGGTATGTTATAATCAGGGACCGGAAAACACCTTTTTTTGGTTAAGCCAATTGTTAGGGAAACCCTATTAAAAAGCTTACCAAATGATAGGGTTTCCCTTTCGATTAGGTTAGTCGACGTCGTGCTTACCGTATTGGTAGGGTTTTTGAAAACAAGTCTATGAAATACCCAATCAAAAACCCTTTTAATGGTAAGCGGTTCATGAAATACCCAATCAAAACCCCGGTACGCGGTTCCGGTCCTTCGGCCCAGTCGCACCACAGACCATAGATACTACATTAAGCCCATACGCGTCGATAAATTAAAAAGTAAAAGTGTGCTTTAAAAATTAAAAATTTATTTTATGATGCAGTTGACTGCATTGTATTGTATGGGGTTTTTTTTTTATTTTACCTATCCACGAAAATAAAGCACGTGTTTATACAATCTTTTTTGAACTCATATTTGGAACATTGTGTTGTGAGTGTAGATAAAATATTTAAAATTCTTATGCTACGGCTCCACCTGCGTCTTAACGCATAGCTTAAAGCGTTAATCTAGGCGTTACGCAGATGTGGCCAAGACATAACGGCGTTAATTTACAAACGACAGTACTAAATATTTATAATGCCCACGCGTACTTGGATATTACCATTAACGTTAACGCAGGTGGAGCCGTAGCATTAAAATGTGTATATTCCCCTGAATTTTAATGGCATCTACACATTAAATGATGGACCCTAAAAGCCACCGATTGGAAAGGGCCTCCTGGAAAACGGACTGTGGGCAGACCACGCGCGCGCTGGAAGGACGACATAGTGTAGCGGGCAACAACTGGACAACTAGGGCCCAGGACAGAGAAACGTGGTAGGAGTTGGGGGAGGCTTTTACCCAAAGGGATTCAGACCCAAATTAGTTATAGTGCCTATATATAAAATTGAATTGTGAAAATAAGGGTTTGAAAATAAAAAGTTTTATTATTAGTATTATTATTATACACTCGATTATAAGTAGCCAAATCGTTTCTGCAGAGGTGCGAATGGCTGTTCATAACGGAGTGCTGGTACCGACACTGATGTATGGAAGTGAATCTTGGGTATGGCAGAAGAAGAATGAAAGCAGAATAAATGCGGTAGAGATGCGATCGTTGAGGAAAATATGTGGAGTCAAATTGAGTGATAGAGTGAGCAATGATGTGATTCGTAAAAGGTGTGGTCTGAAAGATGATATAGTGACAAGAATTGAGAAAGGAATGCTCCGGTGGTTTGGTCACTTAGAGAGGATGAATGAAAGGCGAATCACGAAAGAGATATATTGTGCGAATGTGGAAGGAACGATTGCGCAAGGGCGTCCCAGAAAAACCTACGCGGACCAGATAGAGGATATTATAAAAAGGCTGGTGTACGCAGTGACAAAAACCGCAGGGCATGTATGAAAATATTGATGGATGTGAATGAAGCGAAAGAAGTGTGCAAGGATCGTAGCAGGTGGCGATCCATAGTCTCTGCCTACCCCCATGGGAAACAGGCGTGAGTGTATGTATGTATGTATGTTATTATTAGACATTAAATAATCTAAGTGTATATTTCCAGATACTGACTGCGGGAGAAGAGTGGCCGCCCCATGTACGCGGGCGACCATTCTTCTGAAGAGGAGCACGAGCCGTCCTACCCCGAGGTGCCCGTGCTGCCGCCCTAAGCGTACGCCGCCACACAAATCACGACCTTTGCCTGGTTTAAACTGCGTCAACATGCTCAAACTACAACATGTTAATGAATTAACGCAAAATGAGAAAACCGTTTCTTCGGACCATCAAACTGAACAACTTACTATGGGACCAAATCTGAATTCGCGAAGAAAATCAGCTGTTTCATACAAAAATAAATAACGAAAATATAAAAATGTATGAAGCAGCTGTTTTTTTTTTTGCGATTTCTGAGTTGGTCCCATAGTAAAAGTTGTTCAGTTTGATGGTCCGAAGAAACGGTTTTCTCATTTTGCGTTAATTCACTAACACGTTGTATACTTGGACCAAGTACACTTGCGAGCAAAAATATGGTATCACAGGCCTATTGTCATACAAATGAGGTAACTTTGAAGCTTTGGTTCTCCGCCAGGGATTGACCTAGCTGTGATCTGATGATGGCCATCCATACACATCCAACTGATCAGCATTCTATTCTAAGAGCTATTTGGGTATTTAAACAAAAACATGAAAATTGCATCAAAATGTATGGAAGTCTAAAAACAAAGAACTCTGATCCTTGCAACTCTTAGAATGCTGAGCAGATTAGTTGGGTGTGTATAGTGATCAGGGGGGGTATTGCAACCTCTTAAAACTTTATAAATGGAGATAAATTGATGGCCAGTCAGAAAACTGCCAGGAAATAAGAGGTCATAATACGGCCCCAGTACTAACTTCCCGCTCGCAATTCAGTCCAGCTGACTAGCTCCCCGTTCTATTTTCGGGCGCAGTACGACTTACTGCCGATCCTGTCGACATGTACCCAGTTACTGGGTCCGAAATTCCGAGTCACTGGATCCAGTCACTGACCCCGTATACACCCGACCACACGCATTTGGCATAACCATATCTCAAATTTCATTTTTCTATTTCTACAGACTGTATTTTTATTCACTCTCCAAATTTTAAGGATGTGTTCAATCCAAACTGAACAACTTTCTCTAAGAAACATAGGGCAAATATGTAAAAAAAATTACTATCCTCACAAATCACGTGATCAGAGGTGCGATTGTGTAAAGCAATCTTATTCGTTTGAAATCGTACGATTTCAATTGTCGAAACGTCTAATTGTAATGAGAATTATTTCGTTTGACAAGTAAAATCGTACGTTTTGAACTGTCAAATTAATACGATTGCTTTACACAATCGCCTACCAGTTATGAAACTCCCTTATGAAAGGGATGACCAAATTTTTGTGGCATATTTCGACACCGTGTTTCTTAGAGAAATTTGTTACGTTCCATGGACTGAACACATCCTTAAAATTTGGAGGGTGAATAAAAATACACCCTGTATTAAATCCCTTGGTGAACTGGAAGTGAGAGCTTTAATTATGCCTGCACATAAATACAAATGGACAGCGATTAAGTGATGTGAATATTCAAGTGACATTTAAGAGTCCCCGCAAACTACAGACCAAACTGTCGGCCGAAAGTTAGGTCGGGCCTTTAATCAGTATAAAGAAGTATGCAAGTGCGCACATTACAACGATCTGGTATCGGCCGATTTTTCATATAAAAACTTTCGGGCGATAGAAAGTCTGTAGTCTGCGAGGACGCTTAAGAGTTTCCATTTGGTAGTTGATAGAATCTATGAGAATAATGTGATTCCAATATTTGTACTTTTTTGATAATTAGCATCTAAATCTTCATTGTAAGATGAATGCATGATACAAAATTTATGCGATTTCGACACCAGCGCGTATTATAAAATATGAATATTCTTACACTTCGTATTTATAAGAATTGATGAATTAATAAAAATCATACTTGATCAACTTAAATAAGCATTGTTAAATGGTTCTCAATACAAAATATTCCATGTGTTTTAGGGACTTAACTTTCTTTGTACACATACATGATTTAGACAAAGCTGTAGTTTTAAATTTTTTGCTTTTAATTTCTATGATTGTTCTAATTTATTTATGGTAAGGTAAGGTGTAGCATAATTTGTGTGTAAATTGAATAGTTGGAAATTTGAGATACCCAACTTAGTTCTATGACAAATGGACACCTCCAGTAAACTCTAGGCTTTGTGTTAAGATGTAACAATTAAGGAGAAATAGAATAATAAATGTAAATATGCTCATTCTTTTGTTTCACTGTTGATCCAACCAAACGCATTTGGGCTCGCTCTCTGGACCTAATTCTGAACGGGGATGCTAATGCCGGCACTAGATATTTGCCAAGCATCGGCTCAATTCATACGTTGCCGGTTTTGTAACAAAGGCTTCAAAGAGGTTCTTTCAAAAGCATCAATGTACGATAAATTGTGCCGATGCTTGGCGAATACGTAGTGCCGGCATAAAATGTCTACGCGAATAAAGTCGCGGCCGCCGGGGCAAAAGTTCTTTAATCTTCAAACAATATTACAATCCCACGTGTCTCAAATCTACACCATCGGCAGGCTGATTAATTAAAAACCACCTAGCGACCGGTTTCAGTTCATAAATTAATGTGATACATTGCTACTTTTCTTTGCTATGTTTTTTTCACCCCAAAAAGAAGCAATGTATCACATTCATCTGTCAAATGAGACCGGTAGTCAGCGGGCTGATTATATAATTAGAAACCACCTAGCGACCGGTTGCAGTTCATAGATGATAGTGATCCATTGCTACTTCTTTTTGGATTAAAAAAAAACATAGCAATGTATGTGGAATGAAACCGGTCGCTAGTTTCTTTTTAGATAATCAGGGTGCCAGTAGGTATATCGATAGGTGAAATTCTTATTTTTGGTTTAGCAATCTACTCTCCTCTTTAGGGAATAATTTTTGCCAGTGTCAAGTGTTGGGTGTTTGAAGGTTCAGTGGTGGTAAGGCTATGTTTACATTAGTCGAGTAGAAACGTTCCAGTAGAAGTACATTGCCGGGCATGTTCGTTGATTCTAAAAGTACGTCAAACACACCACGTAATGTACTTCTACGGGAAAGTTTTTACTCGACTAATGTAAACATTACATTTGTTTCAGTTTACATCATGTAACCCCTAGCTAGACGATCAAGCATTACTTCTCAATCATTTACATTGCATTTACCATTTGGGGGCGTGGCCTACTTTTGATTGGCCACGGTAATCTATCTCTTCTGTGGTGCTTGTCAAGCATAACGATCAAAATGTGATTGACAAGCTGATGCTATGTAAATTATTGACAAGCAGATTTGATCGTTTAGGGAATGCAGAATACGGTTGCATCGCATCCCAATGCTGCTTGGAGCATTTAACACCAATTAGGTATATCAAGGTACTCGGTAAGTTCTGCCGAGGTGACTAACCACTACAAAAAATCTCAGCTTCACACAACCAAGATCGCGCCCATATTGTCCAATTTCGTAGACACTTGCACCACAAAACGGCACCAATTTTAAGTCGGTACGTGTGAATTTTCGATACACTATGTATGAGCGAGCAATAAATTTAAAGCGCATTCACTTAGATAGTGTCGCCCTTTTATCGCGCCGCCTTTGCACGTGCCGCTTCTTGTCAAAGGATGCCGCCGCATAAACAAAGGATACCGCGTGCGGCGTACACCCGCAAGTCAATTTGTATTTTGGCAGTTTGCATCGAAGCGCCGCCGGCGCCGTAGTGAAAGCTTGTGTTTGTTGACTCTGCTACGTAGGTATACTGAAAATATTTTTTCATCCTTGGAAGGACAGTTAAATGCCTCAATATGAAACTTTAAGTGAAATAACTAAAAAATACGGGTGTTTTGTAAAACATGTAAACAATCGGCATTGCGTTGAAATCAGTTTGTCTGCACCTGTCAGAGAGATACCTCAAAATAGTGGGGATACCAAGAACTAGCGTCGGAATAATATTAAAAATAGGCCCATTAACACCAAAAAAAGTAAAAACGGAAGAATCCCACTATCGAAACCGGACGACTTTGAATGTGATGTAGTACGTCCGAACAGTATACAGATTTTATGCTAATAAAAAACTTCCGACACTAGACCCGATTCTGGAAAATTTACAAGCTAATAATACGGACTTTCTGTATAAACGTACGACTGCGAAATGTCAATACATTTCTAAAACTTGGATTTAAGTATAAAACACTTAATAAGCTAAAACTATTGCTTGAATCATCGCTATTTTTTAACCGTTATCGGTAACGTTATTTGTATAATGTTACCAAAAACTTATCGGTATTCCTGTCTCTGAACACAAGTGCTTGCGGGTGTACCGACACTATCTAAACGAATGGACTTTAATTAAGATGAGGCGCCATTGTGAGGGCACTAATCTAATCGCCAAAATAGCCCGCCGAAGGAACACCAAAACTGCCTCATAGGGGAAACAACTCGTGTATGAGCAATTTTTGGCATAGTTGTAGGGAATGATGTCTAAAACAACAAAAAAGTATAAAATCATCTCGACTATAATGTATGCAACAGCTGATTTTTTTTTCGCGATTTCGTGGTTGGCCCCATAATAAAAGTTGTTCATTTACGTGGTCTGAAAACCCAATTTTATTTTTAGGTATATAAAACTTAAAAATTAACCGTGTATAACTGCTTAATAAATTTATTTTTTTTATCTGAATCGAATTCTACGTTATTGATTTATTTGAAAATGATACCAATATTGTCATAATAGCTTGTTTGGATCTTGTAGTTTGTTTTTTCCCCTTGTTCTGTGGTTTTTTCCAACGACCGGCGGGGGCGCTCTTCGAACAAGCCCCTCCCCACTCCAGAGGGGGGAACCGAAGGTAGCCGGACTAAACTAAATCAACTTGGTTTTACGCAAAGGCATGGTGCTTATGACCCCCACTATAAGTTTATTTTAAAAACTAAGAAAAGGGACCTTTATCCCCCCTTCCCTCGTTAGCTCCACCCCCATCTGTCAGTACTTTGAAACAAGACATCATTCCTTACCATGAATTTAGTTCCTTACAACTATGCCAAAAATCGCGCATGTACACGAATTATTTCCCCTAATTTTCTTTCGTTTGGCGGACTATGCTAGTGTCAGTGCTGCCAACTAGTCTGAGCGAAAACGCGCTGTCAACGCTGTAAAAAAGCGCTAGATTGCGCTAAAATGGCATTATAAAAAAAGCGCCAGATTCCGCTCTAACCACAAATGGTTTTACTATTTAGTTGCTCTTTGCAAGAGCGTCGCAAACCCCCCCCCCCCCCCCCCCGGCCCCAGACTAATTAAGTACTAAAAATACTAATTAAGTATAGAATTTGTATAATTTTAATAGATTCCCCAAGCATTCAACCAAATAAATGCAGCAGGCCAGCAGGTAAATACTTAATCTATTAAAATCTAAAAAAGCGCTAGATTTAGCGCTGGGCGCTAAAACGCGCTTCGAGACAAAAAATGCGCTAGATCTGGCGCGAAAAGCGCTAAGTTGGCAGCACTGGCTAGTGTTGAAAATGATTAGCCTGTAATCTTAGGCTAACCACACACACACGCAATTATTGCCAATAATTTGCATAGATATTGACAATAATATTGTGTTTATTGAGAAGTATGTCAGTAAAATTTATATTCTTCAATATGATTGTTGCCAATGCCAATATTATATTAATGCGTGTGTGCGGCTCGTCTATCCGTTGTCCGTCGTCTTATCGTGATACATTGCTACTTCTTTTTGGGGTGAAAAAAATCATACCAAAGAAGATTAGCAATGTATGTCAAATGAAACCAGTCGCTAAATAGTTTCTATTTAGATAATCAGCCTGCTGGTGTCGTACACAAAGCGGTGTATTGTTTTGTATCGCAAGCGAATTTGCGATTACGTACGACTTTGCTTCGTAAAATTTTAAATCTTTCCGCCATCATAGATAATACAGTAATGCTGTGTATCCTTGTCATGCGTATGAAATATGATAAGTATATCTCGCTCACTCTTGCCGAGCATGCCGCGCCGCGTCGCCGCCGTCGCCGTCCGTCGGCCGCCGCGCCGCACACCTCGGCCGGGGAAAACGCGTTCCGTTCCTCGCTCCGTCGCTCGCTCTACAAACAAACCGACCGACCGAATCGAATCAACAATCGAGTCGAGTAAAGTTCCGCGCTCGGCCGCCGACTCGAACCGGCGCTGACGTGACTTGCGTGCGTCTTGCGTCGAACTGTCGCTAGTATTTATCAGTATTTATTTTTACTGAGAAGTGTGAAATCTCCAATGTTATTTGTTTATAATCTACTACACCGTGTAAGCATCGAATCGCTTCACCGTTTTGGATTGACTACTGACAGTGTGGTGTACGTGGGTTTATGAGCGTCGACTCCAAATACTATTGTGAAACGGGTCGGCCGTGTTCGTTTGTGCTGAATGGTGATTAAAAGTAATTTGCTTTTACGGTGTTGAGGGTCGGCCGGAGCGGATCGATCTCACGTTGAGACACAAGTCACAAATCCGGTGGATTGTTGTGGCTGTATGAGGTGGTGCATCGTAAGGTGAGTACCTACTATCAACGGCCTTTGTACAGCCAACCAACCTCTTTCTACTTCCACCGCTCAAAATGCACACGTATGTCTCTATCTGAATTAACGAGCAATGAACCATAAATTAAAAAAAAAAACACTGGGTACAATTTCGACTGAGATGAAATAGAATGAACCAAGACGCAACACGGCGCGACAGACAGTGAGATAGAAGATGAGAAGAACAACTAGAACAAGTTTCCATTCCATAATGGCTCTCTCGTTGACATTATCGAAGTGTACTTGGACCAAGTAAATTGGACAAAGTAGCTTCAAAGCTACTTTGTCCAATTTACTTGATCAATCAAAGTATACTTGGGATAAGCTGCATTGACATGATCAAAGTATGCTTGGACCAAGTAAATTAGACCAAGTCGCTTTTTAATATGGTGACGACAAAGTGTATTTGGATTGCTTGTTTACATGATCCAAGTAGCGTCCAAGTAGTCATCATAGTTATCATAACTACTTGGTCCAAGCAGGCTTGGATGAAAGAAGAGAAAGCAGTTTACTTTGATTAAAATTTTGACCAAAGTGCGCTTTGATCGCTTGTTTTGTTTACATGATCCAAGTAGTCATCCAAACTACTTGATACTCATGAATGTATTTTTATTGATGGTTGACTAGTATAGAATGCTTTTAGCATTAAGTCCACCTTTGTACCTCACTTTGTGTATTGTTGTGCAATAAAGATTAATAAAATCATGTCAATGCGACTTAATAAGCTGGGTCCACCCTTGGTAATATTTTGGCTTGTCAGACACTGTGTTTATCATCACATTGTCTCTTCGATACCAGTACTTATTACAACAGCGCACACCCAATCAAACTAGCAATGTATTATGATTAAGAGACATGGTGATCTGACACTGACACACTTAAATGTTACAAGTGTGGACCCGTCTTTAGCCTAGCTACGCCCAGTGTGACCAGATTAAATTTTACGAAAATACCGAAGCACCTCAAAAAAAATACTGAAATATACCAACTTGCATATGCAAAATATACCGATAAAAATACTGATGCTCAAAACAGATTTTATATTAATTTATAATCACATAAATGTAAGAAATTGTATATTAACATTCAATTCGAAGGCAAAACTAGACATCATTTCCAGATGGACGCGTCAAGTAAAATAAAACCAAAGAAAAAAAAACACGCTCTACTTAAACGACGACAAAAAGGTACTATTTTGGTGAAATTCTCGAATAATGGAAAGAAAAACCTCAAAGATTAAGTGAAGTGCAGAACAAAAAATAATTTTGTTTTAACGTAGACGATGTTTTGATACTATTTCTAATTCTACTACGGTGACTGCCTGTCATGTCCTATCTGTAAGTTACTGATCTTTGCTTCTGAATGAAATATAGACTAAATCCGGGAAATTCAATGTTCGCGGGGATGGAACACCGTAGTTACCATAACTTTATAACCAAAATATACCGAAAATACTAACTTCCGCCAATATATCTATAAAAATACTGATGCTCGGAAAAGTCGATAAAATATACCGAAAAAGTATTAAAATACTGAATTTGGTCACACTGGCTACGCCTTTTGTTTTAGGTTTTTGTTTATCGGAGAAAATGCAGTTACATACAGAAAAATCTTTTTTGGTGTGAGTGTGAGTACGGACTGAGACAATACTTAGTACTCGATCGGCTAATAATAAAAAATGAAGTATTAAATCTGTTTGTGACTTCTGTCACATTACATAGGTAAACCTCACTAACGTACCTACCCATACATTTTGTAGGTAGGATCCTACTTAACTAATTGCATAAAAAAATTACCTATTTAAAGTCAATTCAATTATATTTATTGTGTTAAAAGGCTGCATATTTTTCTGTGGTATGCGTACTGCGATATACTTAATCATTATGAATTACCAAAAAAACTTAGGTAGATTCCTTACATATACCTTCCTACAAAAAGAAGGCAAACAAAGATTAAATGTTAACAAGGGTTCAAATCGCTTACAATAACTTCAAAATAGTAGACCCATAGTCATAGTTCAAAAATAGAAACCTTTTAATCTAAAGTTATTTTTAGACTAACTAATAACTAGAATTGCATAATTTTTGACTAACTATTGAATATTGCCATAAATTATTATTTGAACTAGTTTATTTAAAGAAGTATTAAAATGTTTAAAATTGTTAACACTACTTAAAAATAATTGCTTACTAAGTATATTGCACACTTAGCTGAAAGAAAGATATTTTATGTATAGGTATAGGGTTGCCAGGCGTTCGGCTAAAGCCGGACATAGGTAGGCTTTTTTATTCAGTGTCCGGCCAAATTAAACGGTGTCCGGCCTGTCCGGCTTTTGTTAGGCTTAGCCTTTGACATTTACCACTCACTCACGCGTAGCGTGACGCGACTCGTGCGTGCGTTACGGCCCGGCCACAGCTAGCCGTGGCGGGCGGCGCGGCAAGCGAATTCAGTGATCACTGCGCGTTATCTCGATGGCGGTCTCTCAGCTCGTCGTCACGACCGCGCAGTGATTAGCGAATTCGCTTGCCGCGCCGCCTGCCGCGGCGAGCTGTGACCGGTCCGTTAGAGCGAGACAGCGAGCACCGAGCATCAAAAAGCCTAGTTTTACGTAAAAAAAACTTAACGTATTATTACTAAGACACAAAATCCTTAATAATTTAGGGAGTCTTTTTTACCCAAATGTCCGGCCAAACTGGCTGGTCTGTCCGGCTATTATGTTAGACGACCTGGCAACCCTATATAGGTAGGTATTGTACATTATATGTATATTACAATATAAGTTCTCCGACGTCCAATGGAGTTTAATGTGAGTAATTAATATGTTATAAAAATATAGTTAAACATTTTTCAAACTTTTCTAAAATTAAACGCATACGTAGGGTGTATGCTCACTCACCTCTTTGTTCGCAAAATATTCTTGCATTGGGCGTGTGAAAAAAACAAAAAAAACCTACGCGCCTTTTCCCATATATTTGTCATATTTTGTTTTTGTCGTATTTGTTGCTGTGTGGTAAATTACTTTGTATTTTCCTTGCAAATGTGTTGAAAAACGTTGTATGAAACTCATGAGCTCTTACTCATTGCACACTCGGCTGAGTTCGCCCTCGCCTGCGGCTCGGGCTGCAACCTACAGCCTTGTGTGCAATGAGCAACCTAAGCTAACTTGTCTCATAATGTACTATAATGTATCTTTGAAATTTTTTTTGTTACTAAATGAGTTGCATAAAGTCCACATGGCCACTGTATTGTATCAAAACTTCTACAGTCGATGGTAACTTTAAAATGTCCTGTTATCAAAACTACCACTCCACCAAATTGTCCACTGTATCAAAACTAAATATAAATAATAAAAAAATACTATATACTAAAATACACAAAAATAATTAATAAAAAAATTAAACATCTTTTCAGACAAATTATACCTACTTTTTGGAATTGCTAGCAAAGAGATACCTTAGCAAAGAGATTTTTTATAGGGTTAGATGATAATAGGGATGAATTGTCAGTCTTAAGTAGGGCTGCCATCTCAAAAACTTGCCGCCCAGGACTGGAAGCGTAAAAACCCGGACTTTGGATCCTTGACCCCGGACATTTGTTTTTTTCAAACAGGTAAAAAAATATATATGTAGTGCAAATGTTTAAATAAAGAAAGAAATATATTTTTAGCTTGGTTAAAAAATATATTTTTCCCAATAACTTGACTGAAAAAAAAGGAATGTTAAGCCTTTTTTCGCATAAAATAGTGTGTTTTACTAGTTTTAATAGTAGTGTAAGAGTCCGTACCGTAGAGCAGGATGTCCAACACAATTTAGTGGAGGGCCAGGGCCCAGGTTTAGGATATTTTTAAACGTAGCAGGCCTTAAAAAACGGCCGGGCAGCACTATTTTTACTCAGTTTCATGAACTAATCCTGTAATCTTGCTTGTTTACAGTAAAAAGAATGGCCGCGCAGCGCGATTTTTAGTCAGTTTCATCCACTAATCTTGTAATCTTGCTTGTTTATAGTAAAAATAATTAATGTACTCCGGGAGACTTTAATTGTAGTCCGGGTCTTACCGGACTACAATCAGAAACCCGCCCGGACGCTCCCCGGACGCCATCCAAACTAGGACAAATCCGGGGAAACCCGGACGGATGGCAGCCCTAGTCTTAAGTCACAATATTACAGAATAATAATTGAACATAGCAAGCAATATACTTTTTATTTTACTGAATAGTAAGTTAAATTGTATTTAGTAATTAATAAAATACTTGTTTCAATAACATTTTAGTTTATTTCTGACTAACTGACAATTAATTTATGTCATATTAACATGATAATTTCAAATCGTTAGAATCTTGATTGTTGCATTCTAAAAATGACAAATCAATCGGGTCATAATTTTTCTCACGAAGGAAAGAAATAACTAAAAATATACTATAAAATAACCTTTACCTACTTAAAAAGTCTCTAGTTTTTATCAGACTCAAGCCCATTGTGTGATTTAATATTCTGACTGTACACTGCAGACATTTTTTCCCTTCTCCGCATGTATCCTTCGGATCGTCTGGAGTACCTAGTTATATCGGGTCGTACGTGCAGCGAACATCGGCTAATAGCCTCACATTCTGAGTGAGTAATGCCCTTCCCTAATGGGATAATGGCACGCCGCCGGCCGCCGCGCGCTCGAAATATTTATAAAACGGTCCGAATCGCGAGTTGCCGGTCGGCTGTTTGTGATGTTTGGTGTTTGCCTTCGCATTAAGCGAGGGTGCCGATAACGCTAACTTGCAACCAAAGGTCTCGCGAGACAGCCGGCGGCGTGGCGTGACGGGACGGAACGTCGACGCGACGCTGAGCAGTTGTAATGTACTAGATATTACGGACGACGCCACACAAACCGTTGTTCTGCTCGACGTGACGTGACGGTCTGTGTGGCGTCATCCGATATATCTAGTACATTACAACCTGGGGGTCAAGTCTCCTAATGTAAACGTCAAAATCGTGGTTCACTGGTGTTTGAATGGTAATGCTTTTTGACACAGTTCTTGTTTCTTAAACCCAAAACCGAAACACATTGTGTTACTTAAACCCAAAACGGAAACACATTGTGTCTCGATTTTGTGTTTAAGCAACAAGAACTGTGTCAAAAAGCATTGCCATTCTAATACCATTGAGCCACGATTTTGAAGTTAACATTAGCAGACTTGAACCCCTGGTGTCACGCCACACCGGCTATCTGGTGAGACCTCAGTGGTTCCCAAATTGTGCGGGCGTCGCGGCGCTGTCCCAGGAGCGTTACGTACCGGTATGCGTATGCTCAAGCGTATGGAATTCAAAAGCTACACGTGACGTGGGTATCTTCTTTTACATGGAAACCGCAAATATATTACAACATGTAACGGGAGTCGCAGTATAAAAAAGATTGGGAACTGTCATGTCATGTTGGGAATTGTCATGTCATATCATGATGTCCCATCCCATCCCAGTGCCATAATCCCCTTTATTCACCAACATCAAGAATAAGGAACACCTGTCTTTGTAACTTACACCTCCCGAAAGAGTTGGTTTTAAGTAAAAGAGATGATTTTTTTTTATCACCTGAAGAAACCACACTCTCCGTACCGTACCGTAGTACACATTTCTTTGAAAGTAGAAAGATTATACGAGTCTCAAGATACAAGCTCGGTCAAACAGTGTATGTTACTGGCTAAATTTAAACAAAGCTTATAATGACTTTAATGACGAAGCCGTAGAAAATAATAAGCAGTTTAGTAGACTACAGGCAGGTAACACAATATTTAGGCAGGCAGACATACTCATCGCTCTGGTATTGATAGTTTCCCGGTAGTGTCAGATTTCGGATTAAATTTTTAAACGCCCTTCTTGTTGTTTTATACACCTATAAACATTTTGGCTTTTGAACAATTTTTATTATGGTTAAAAAAAAACATTAAATGCGCTGGCATAAAAATATGTGAATTCTAGGCAATATAATTACCCCAGCAAACCTAGTTTAAATAACCATGACTAAGATTTCACCTGAGGCGATATGAACTTTGATATAATTTACTGACCATTTTGCTAATAACGCACAAATTGCATTATTACATTACTTACAAATAATTACAGTGTCGTCAGATTCAATAGTGCTTAAGCAAAATCAAGCTAGACCTGAATAAAAAAAATTCAACTAAAAATCGAAAATATTTTGTAGGGTGTTTAATTTATCATATCTTTTGTGACGTTTACGTGGATCATGAATGAATGATTTTCTTTTTACACGACTACGACTGCCCAAAAAGGAGTGTATATATTATGTGTTTAGGGTTCATGTATGTTTGTGGGTATGTGAGTTTCTTTATACCACCATAACTTCTAAATGCCTTAGCAGATTTGGATGGATGGGGTATCGAGAATACTTACATTATTCCAATTCACTGGCTATTTTTTTTTTTAAATTCAATATCGCGACTGTACGACGTCACTTACAAATGGGAAAAAAAAATCTTCTATTATTACAATACTAGCGACCCGCCCTCACTTCGCTTCGGTGTAGTGTGGAATTTGACACCATGTATCATACATATAAACCTTACTTTTGAATCACTCTATCTATTAAAAAAACCGCATCAAAATCCGTTGCGTAGTTTTAAAGATTAAAGCATACATAGGGATATAGGGACACAGAAAGCGACTTTGTTTTATACTATGTAGTGATGAGCATCAAATGAAAGGCCTTGATGAGCACATTCCAAAACTATATAATTTGTCACTAAAATGTGTGAAATAAAAATAAATAAATTAAAAAATATTAAAAACACGACTGCCCTGCCAAACACGAACTAAAAAGTTAAATAACAAGTGACATTGCAGTCGGGGGACCTCTTTGATCAAAAATTGTTCTATAAAACGGTCCCCCGACTACAATGTCACTTGTTATTCAACTTTTTAGTTCGTGTTTGGCAGGGCAGTCGTGTTTTTAATATTTTTTAATTAATTAATTTTTTACTGTGCCAAAAAAAAAACTGGGAGAAACTATCGAAAATCAGCAAAATCATAACTCATAACCATATCAATTTGAATTTCACATCTTCTCAGTCGATAGTACAATAAGCAGCGTTTTTCCATACGATTATGATGTTCTCTCAAAACAAATAGTCAATCAAAGTTTCGGTGCCATAAGAAGGCACCGCAGCTGCTATGGAGTAGCTGAAGGGCCCTAACCGGCGTCGAACCGATGGCCCTCCACAATGATAAGTAAACACCACCGTATCACAGATACAACAAACACTCGTGCAAACAATGACGATTTCTACTTCGGATAGGGACGCCACTTTCTGAATTTAACGCGGGTGTTATGTTAAGTCGAGTTTTAATCACCAACTGCCCAACTGCATTAGTTAGAAGTCTAGCTAATATATATTTCAAATGTCTTTTGCTTAATGTGATTAGGCGGTAAAAGATACGTGAATTACCCTGTTCACGGTTGCCCGATACCAAAGAAAAGCCCGCCGGTAACGATCAATTGCGATTGTCAATTTTTCCGTCAATGCCATTGTTGGAGCAATTGACAATCGCTTCAATTGCACGCGTAAACGATCAATTTTTCCGTCAATGGGCGTCAATTGCGGAAAAATTGACAATCGCAATTGATCGTTACCGGTGGGCTTAAAAAGAGTTTTTATATTTTGTCCAACTCCCAAAAACTACTTTACTTCCAAATAGAAAAAAGGCAACCCTAATCATTCGTACTCATTCGACAGGGTGAGAAAGCCTCAAAATAGGGTAACCAGATGAACAATTAAAAAATTGCGAACGTCGTTATTCGAACTAAGCCCTTTCGGGCGGGGCGGGTCGCAAATCATTAATTTAATATTTGAGTTGCGGTTTCGGCTGTCAATTTGTTTAGAATTTACGATGATATGATGTAGAATTTAATTTACGTTGTTTCAGATTAATCCTTTCCGATAATCCACAAACAAATAGCATAAAGGAAAAATCCGTTCATTTAAATTTCGTTTTCCCTATTATTTATCCTTCGCTTCGTGCATGTTAATCTCTGTTCAAAAATGGGTCTAAATAAAAAAAAAATCAAAAATTTTTATTTTGCTCACAAAACATTGGTTTTCAAAACAGCAGGTTGGGACTGCCTAGTGAGTATACACGCACACAGAATAAATAACAGTACCTAGTACTAGGTCTAACTAACATAGCTACTCATCTAAACGGGGTCCAATGGCGGTATGTCACAAAATTTATCCCGCTTGGTGGCGCTACTGCTGCTGGAGACCTTATTGTACGGGCCATAGAAATAGAATACCAAAGAACTGGTGATCCGAAAAACGAATGTATACATTTTATATGAGATTATCTCATATTTTATGTAAGTCATATTTTACGTATTACGTAAAATATGACATACATAGAATATGACTATATTATGGCAAAGGAAATTAATAAACTATGTTCCATACTGTTTTCTTCGTCGATAAACGAATAAAAGTAGCAAAATTTGGTTTTAAAGAAATGTGTGGCAAAATCTTATTTACCTTTGAAAAGTGTGATTACTTATATTGTTTCTTTTTTCATATCACAATTACTTAGAGCACAAGACACCACGGCTCCACGATACTTTTATTTGAAATTCTAATAAGGATTAACAAATATTTTAAACAAACTGTGATTGCTCATTTGCAAGGCGGGACGCTAGGGGCTCTTACTGTAAAAAATATTGGCACATTGTCACTTGATTCTTTGTCTCTCTTTTTCACAGACCGTGTCCGTATAATGTTAACTTCTCTTTTCCACCCTTTGTTGGTCTTCTTGAGCGCAGCGAAAAATTTTCTGTCTATGGTAGGGGCATTTATCCCCGATTTCCCATTTATTTTAAATTATATATAAAAATGGTTGATACTAATAAATAATTATTATAGAAGTCAGACAGTAAACGAATTAAAGCCCGCCGAAAAGAATAATCAACATGAGTATTCGTTTTTAAGGTGTTAGTTTAGAAAAAATATCGCTAACATTACACCAAAAACAGTTGTTTATTACACAAAGCGGGGCTGGCTTATAGAAGTCAAGAAAACTTCCGTCGTTCATAATAAACAGCATAACAAAAGTAGTAAAAACGCAGACAATATACGAAGGCTCGTAATGAGTCACCCCCTTCAAATATATGAACGGCGAAGTCGGAGAAACTTGGGGAAGTTATATTGAAATTGGAACAAATCTATTCATTCTACGTGGAGCCAGCCAAGAACTTCATGCCTCCCTCTGTATGCTCATCGGCACTCGAGAACTTTTAGTTACGTCGGTTATGCAAACTTGTTACGTGTCTTGTGAAGTGATGCTCCTCGCATGCAATATTCTAGATAAAATGTTATATCAATGTGAATTGGAAATTCTGGAAAAAATTACAACTGTAACATTACTCTTTGATATTGATATTTATGTCCAATATGTTCAAAGTATATTTATCATAAAAGTTATAAAAATACATGCCGAATTAAGTTGGAAAATTGTTTGCAATTTCAAATTTACTGTTTTCAAAATAACTGTGTGCCAAGGTCAAGGTTTCAAAATGTTCTGTCAATCAAAGACCTCAATAGGTTCTGGTACTCCAAATCATGACACCTCCCAATTTACCAATAATATGAAATTAATTGGAGGAAGTACAAAAAACTCCCTCGCTTTCAAGGAAAAAAATTTTGCCTATTTACAATTAACAATGTTGGTGTTTTACCTGCTAACCAAATTCTTCACGGTTGATCACGCATTTAAATAACCAATGCATTTTGTAAGTGATACCGACAACTGTTGTTTCATTATTTAAGTTTCTTGAAAATTACAGCATACAATTAGCGTTAATAAAAGTTAATACAATAGGAAATATCCTAGCATTCTGTTAATTAAAGAAAACAACTAGGTTTGATGATTGATATTATGTACCCGCCAAATGTTTTGGATCCAGTTTCATTTGCCCCTTTATCTTTTATGATGTCATTGATTTGATTAGTGACAATGACAATGCAATGTCTTATCAAATTCTTATGAACGAGACTCAAACATTTAGTATAGATACGAGTAGGTAGATAGATGCTCATAAAACGCTGATCACTTGATCACACTTATTGTATGGATGAATTCAAATCGAAGTGTTCATCTCATAAAACGTCACGAAGCATGATTGCCGTTGATTGCGCGCCGTCAATAAAGCAATAAGAACCGGTGCGTCGTGTTTTGATGTCGAAGAACAAAACAAGGGAATGTTAAAACATAGCCACTCGTTAGTTAGAGCTCCGAGGTCGTGCCTAACTCGACTCCAATTTGTAAGTTTTTTGGTACTCTTGCGATCGCAGCGGGCAGCCCGCGAAACACTACTCTTCTCTTTGTTATGTTACCGAATTTTCACTGGGTAGATATTCCCTTTCTTCATCGCTTATTGTCGTACTATTTCCTCGCTCTTTGTAGCCTCAACGTTGTCCAATAATATATTGCGATTCCCGGAGGCTTTTCAATGATATCTTTATAGTTAAGATTATTAATACAATTGATGTTAATCAATTCAAATTTCAATGTTGAAAAAATCGACTCACCCATAGCAGCTAGCAATCCTAAGGGTGCGGGTTCGAGTCCCGTCTGAGCTGCTATGGATGAGTCGATTTTTTCTAATATTTTTCAATTGTATTAATAATCTTAATATAAAAATAGCATTGTGAATGCATAAAAAATCTAAAAGTTTAAATTTTTTTATAGTTTTCTATGGTCTTTCGATATGTTTTAACAAGCGGTTTGTTGAATGATAGCTCTTTTTCATTTTATTCCTCGAATGGTCTTTAAAATTCCATTACTAACGCTACCAAATCTGCGATATCTATCTTTAACGGTCTCTTGACTCGATATGATCTTAACATTGACAAAATCAATGGACTCGACTAATAAGTGTACCGTTATCCTGTTATCTTGTCGTATTCTATCAGACGGGCGGCGAGGCGGCGGACACCGACGTTTCTTAACAAGATCTCTATTAAAATCACGTTCATTTTATAAGAGCCGAGAGCGGTTTAGTTCACACCGCATCGGACGTATGTGCGGTACGTTCGGGACAGCCCTCGCCCGCTCTAAAAACGTTTTCTTTTTTTGTCCGATTCCTTTTTAAACTTTTCCCTTTGTCCCTTTTGTTGGAGCTTTCATATCCTTCTGTTTTCCGGGTGGATTAATTTTAATTTGGATTCAAATGATCTCGGACTTTTTTCATCTTCAGTCGGCGGTCAATTTATTGAAATATTTGTTGGACATCCTTTGGCGTTCAATACATAGATGGAATATTTATCGGAGGGGTCGCGGTCGCGGGATCAGCCGCCCACTGGCAATTTGCTGTCGGGCCGAGCGAGGCTGCCTCGCCGCACACCGAGACGTGTTCTTAGACTAAACGCTATGCTAATGTAATGGGGTTCCATTTGATACCAGCCCACGGGCAATTTCAAATTTTCAATGAGACGTTTGTGGCAGCAATTTTACTATAGTTGATTTGTTCATCAGTATTGAGTACCTATTACGGTGTGTGCTTTTATGCTAATGTAAATGATTGTATCGACGAATTAGGGATTAGTCGAATCATAAAGCAGTATATTTTATCACCTTGATTTGACGATCTAGCATTCACAGTTAGTCAGTATCGGTTTTCTTCAAATTGATTACTTTGTTGACGGCACCGTGTCGTGTAACTTCGTGTAACGCAGATAAAAGTAGCTAGGTAGGTAGTTTGTACAAAATTATTTCTGCAGAGTAGGTGATAAAAATTGCTTGATGTGACGAAAATATAGAATTAAAAACAAGATGAATTTTTTCCAACGCAAGATTCAAAGTTTGCGACGGGTGACGACGGCTTCTCAGTAAATATTTGCGGCCGCTAATTTGCTCTGTGGGCATTGAAAGGTTTTTGTCGTCAGTGGTGATTCGTCTTCAAACAGTTTGATAGCGTAGCTGCGATCTGTGGCTCGTGACGGGCGTCCGTCGACAAATCATGTTTGTGTTTGAACATTTATGCAACGAGTGAGTCCCTATGTTTAACACTCAATTCACGTCTGTTTCTCAAGCAGGTTATGCCTTTTCGCTCGGTGAAACCGGTACGATATAGCCTCACTGACATGTGTGGAGTGGCTGTTGGTAGCCGGATCGTAAATCACTGCGGCCCGCGGTAATGCGTAGATAAGAGCTCTCTCATTTGTTTTCCCATTTCCCCAGAGAAATTTCTTAGCGACGTCGCAGCGCGTGACGCTACGGACGTTACACTGGGTTCATTACGAACCTTTGCCGAGGCCCATGATGTGAATTGATTGCTTTCAAACTTCGATTATCTAAGCTTTCAAACCATAAATGTAGCTTTATGAATTCTGAATTCATTACAAACTCATTACGATACAAATAGATAAATGAATATGAAAATAAATGTTTTTTCATAAATGTTTTTCTTTCTTCTTTCTTTCTGTCTTTCTTTAATTAAATTGGATTGGGGTATACATTTAGTTCTAATTCATTTATTAAATAAGAATCTGAGTGAGTCCTAATTGGCTGAAAAACTAGTTAGGTAATTAAACTTGTATCATCGTCTTCTATAATCCAACAATGAATTACCGTTCTATGAAGTAATTAACCAAAGAAATATAATTTGATAGTGTGATTGTATCTGGTTCCTTCGCTCACTCGTGATCAACTTAATTTAGAGACCCGTTACCTATTTGATAGATTTCTGCCGAATCATTATTTACACAAGATATTTGCTCGCAATTAATTAAACAAATAATCAATGCGTAATTGCAATGGGCAAGCCGACATTGCTCCGCACGCCATCTCGCTTGATTAAAGGTAATTACGGTGTTCACGCCATTATACCCCGATTCCCGGATAACCCTACTATTTGCATGAGACGCCTCTTTCATTACCATGCCATGAATTGCCATACCGTTTCGCTGTTTCCATGTTCGAAAGCATTAATGGCTACAGGCGTGGATGAGTCTAATAGACGCGCAACTAGGTTTCCATTCACTAGCAAATTACAACTGTCAGCTGCTGAAAAGAAAATGGAATTTGTTCGTATGAACACGTTCCATTTAGTTAATTGAACTGGATTTTGTAAATAGAAATTATAACTTTACAACTTAGTGTTGTAAACGTTTATCGCTGCATCGGTTGATCCTGGCTAGATATTCGAATGCAGCGTTTGATCGAATTCTTTTGTTCACAAAATAAAAGTTGGTGCTCCACAGAATTATTTATGTCACCCACCCCAGGCGTGATATTTTTTTGCATGTTTTCCTTTCGTGTAGTCATTAAAACCTAATCCAATATCAGAGGATTATTTAAAGAAATTAGGCTGCCCATATTTGTCTTCCGATCGAGAAAAAGTGCACCTCCCGGCTCTTTTCATCTGGAATACTTCTCCAGATTTGGTTTGCTGTCGATTAATTGCAAATCCCTGTTTTTGTACGGTTGATCTGGCAACTTCGCATCATGGGCGTGCAGAAGCGAGTCAGTGCGAAGGTCGGCAGAACCAGTTTGGCCGGCCGCCCGCCGCAAGGTGCCACGGGCCAACTTTAAGTGCACTGTATTAGCATCATCGCCCGCCCTTTCATGTCTGCTTATCTCCCGGTCTAGCCCATTCAAATGAGCCTATTGAATTCTACCACAGATAAAATAATACTACCTACTAGATTCTACGAAGTTGCTGCACAAGTTCGGACGCCATTACGCACAGATAAATTTTCTATCAACACTGCTCTTTTTTTTATCTGAGATGGCTTTCATGCGTTATGTCTCTGTGGTCATTACCGATCATACTATTTTATATTGTATCAATAGTAATAGGTACCTGATTATTGTTGTGGTGAATGAAATACTGATTCTGTACTAACGTCATCCTTTATTAAGTTAACTAGCGGCCGCCCGCGACTTTGTCTGCGCGGAAAGTTGTTTTGCTATCCCTCGGGAACAATACTTTTTTGGGGATAAAAGGTACCTATGTCCTTCTCTGTACCCGTAACAACGTGTATGCAAAATTTCATGATGATCGGTTCAGTAGTTAAGACGTGAAGACGTAACAAACAAACAAACAAATAAACAAACAAGCGGACTTTCACATTTATAATATTACTAGCGGCCGCCCGCGACTTCGTCTGCGTGGAAAGTTATTTTGCTATCCCTCGGGAACTATACGTTTTTTCGGGATGAAAGATACCCTATGTCCTTCTCTGTACCCCTGACAACGTATATGTAAAATTTCATGATGATCGGTTCAGTAGTTAAGACGTGAAGGCGTAACAAACAAACAAACAAACGGACTTTCGCATTTATAATATTAGTAAGGATAAGTAAGGTAAGTAAGGTATTAAGTTAATGATAGATTAGAAATAAATATCATAACGTGTCATAATTACAACAGTTTTTGTGTCAGTTAACTATTTCACATTAATTAACTTTTGAAATAAATCTACAAATGATGTATTTCGTATTCTACTAACTAGCTTATAATAATAATATTTCCGTTTACTACCCAAATTTTAAAACAATTCCGTTTTCAACCCACAAAACTTCAGTACCTACAACATTATAAAATAAGCCGTTAAGATCGGTTGAAGAAACCAGCATCCATTTTGGGTAGAATGCGGAAATATAATAATTTGTTGGAACCAAGGTAGGTGGGTAGAAATCTGATTTAGCTACCTATTCGTGGGATAGAAGAAGTGGGTAAATAGTACCAAGAAAACATGTAGGTATGACGCTAACAAAAAAAGTAAACTTTCCCAAATAATTTTAGGGTTTTAAATATTTGTTGTCAAGATTTTTTGTAACGAAAGGCCTTACTTAACCTTAAAAACAACCTTAAGGAAAACTGAAAGATACGATACAAAATACGGGCGTCCCTGACTCGATTCAATACAGATTTGTATTCTTTTTAATGAGGTACAGTCCTTGAGTTGAAAAGAACATCTATTATTAGACTTGAATTATCAAAATGTAGATATTTTATAACTTTGAAGTAGAATTACTGCTGAGAATTTATTAAAAAAAAATATCCACAGGACCTAACTGAATTTTTGCTAAAACGAAGTAAGTATAAGGCCTACTTTGAATTTTTCTATATTTTCGTTACTTATGCTTAAAAAAATTAAATTTATTCAGAATAGAATATTTCCTTTACGCAAAATCTTCCATGAACTGAAAACTTGTACTGTTTTTGTGACTGAAATCATAATTTTTCACTGTACATACCTACATAACCATTTTGCTAAACATTCTTGCAAGTAAAAATAAAACTTAAACAAATTATTTTACCTATCTATGCTATGTAGGTAGGTGGCTATTGAATTAATTAAAAAAACTTCTGTTTTGTTCATTGTTATCATTTTACATATTCTATTTGATTTGGTAATCAATTAGGTATTATAATTGACGGGGACAACAATTAATTATTATTTATACTCATAAATTACTGATTTTATTGTACATTCATAACATGACAGCTAGTAACCTTGCCAGCTAATTAATGACCTACCTATTAAATATCTAATTAAGTGTTAATAAACGCTAATTAGTATTATGAAGAATAAAATAGAAATAGAAAAATTATTTATTGAAATAAGCTCACAAAATAAGCATTTTTGCGACATATAAGTTTGGAACCGGTAAAAAAAACAACTTCAGTAGTTCAGGAAATATTTTAACGATTTAGCATAGTATAATAATGAATGAGTAGGTTTAAGATTTTCATTAGTGAATAATATAAATACACAAAAAGTGCACTATTCAACAATAAATGATTATCTATATCCAATACAGTATAAACCACGTGACGTTTGATGTGAGTGAACTCGACATTTTTGTGTCAGAGTCACTACGCAAAGTCCGACATCACCTGGAATTCCAGAGAATAATACCCGGCAACGATTCTCTTTGTTTAATTTACTGGGACAACCGACAAAATCTGGAGGCGCGAGGGTAGGTTCGGTTTCCATAACAACACGCGCCTGGTGGTTGCCCCCGCCCCGCGCCGGGTATCGATCCCAGCGTCCCCCGCGCGCCCCGCGCCACTCCAAATCAAATTACAGAGGAACGACGCGAGGTGGCGTAGCTAGTACTCGGGCACACTCAGGTCTCGGACAAGTAAAACCGCGTGGCGAGACTGGCGAGCGAGTCATTCATCAACTCTGTATAGGCGGTATTTTAATTGTATTGGCGCGCATTTCGTCGAACGAGCTATTTGGCTGTGCCTACGCAGGTTACTTCCATTTTCCATTCCATAGAAACTCGATAATTGTGTTATTTCGATTGGAAGACAGATCATTATTTTTATGCTATGCACCATTCCAAAAGTTAAGCTAACTAAAGTTGATGTGGTATAACAAAAAATAATCGATTATAAACGGCCTGATAAAGATGAAGAATATAGATGAAGAATATAGATATATAGAATATAGATAGACATAAAGATGAGCCTGATAATTAAACCAAACTACCTACTGGTTTGAATGAATAATTTGATACTTACCCACCTACTATGTCTGTCGTGGTTGTGGTGGCCAATCAACATTGAAGTAAGTTCAAAAGTTGTTAGATAAGTACTTAGGTTAGTATAGAAAATACGGTGATAGTTGTTTGATATTAATTGTGAATTGTTACCTTTACCCCTCAGTAAACGATAAAGTCACAGAAAAAGTAAACATAAACTTTGTTTTATAGCCTCTTACTAATGAAGTATTAAGTCTAAAAAATTACCTATAAAGCTATCAAAAAACAAACTATAAAAAGCCGTACAACCTCGCGTGTGTAAACAGAATTCTATTTTAAATTAACTCTGCAGCAATACGATCGAGTGCTGAATCGGTTCCGCTTCACACAACAACAATCCGATACAACAATGGTGTATATCGGCGTATCGCCATTGCCAACGAAATAAATCTCTTATTGTCAGCGGCCGTAAGAACAATTAATAAACTTGTTGATAATCTCTCGATTGGATCATGATTCGTGATGTTACCGTGGTGTGACAGAGTTAAGGCTAACAAAATTCTTATCGACGATTTTATTGCGATCGACATCGACAGTGAAATCGATTATCGTATCGCGGAGGGGCCGACAGTCGCTCGGGGACATTTTAATGAGGGAATGCCGTGATGCCGAATGGAGTAAACCAGCGGGACATTTGTCTCCCTCCGAATAATGGAAAAGCGCTGAAAGGGTATTTATCAAAACTGCCGGGACTTCTCGTTGGCTTATTTTATTTGCAATATTTCTTTTGTCATTAAACGAGACACAATAAAATTTGGAGACGGTAAAAATACGAGTTGCCTTGTTTCTGATGTTAAGATCACATGACAAAGTTTACTCAAATACTGCGCTAGTCACAACGAGAATAGTCGTAGCTTGTTTTTGATGGCCATTTTCCGCGATACGGTAAATTTGTTGTTAAATGATGCCTGTGTGTTGCGTGATTGTGATGAGCTTGTTTTTGGGTCGACGCCAATAGTGCCACACTCACATCGGTGAACATTCTCGGGGAAACGTTTTTATTATGCTCGGTCTGACTCATTCTAGGCTCATTTATCACCATATGATACGTTTGACAAACAAAAGTTCTTTCCCACGTTATTTATGCACTAGTTAGGCAAATATAATCCGAATTCCAAACCGTAGAAGTCAGTACAACTTTTTAAATTGCTCATGCAGTGTACTAAATCAAAATTGTAAATGACGTTTGGATTTCCGCCAATGTAACTTTGTTTCCAACTATCCGAGTATTCATAACTGCCTAACTAATCGAAATGTGGATTTGTTATTATTATAGATAGAGCGTTAACGAGTAGAGCGTGGCCGGTGGGCCCGGAGCGGCCGGGATGCTATTAAAGTAAATAATTAGGTCGCAGCCGCAAAGTCGACGCGGAGCACGTGTAAGTGTCGAGAATTCGAGATCAGTGAAGCGATACCAAGTGACCTCCAAGGGTCGTGGTGTGGCGCGAATCGCCAACCGGCCGCCGCCCGTTTGCCCGCCAACTAAACTACGGACGTGTAGGTATTAACATGAGCAGAGGTAGAGAAGAGACCGCTAATAAACACCTACGACGCCATGCACGTACGACGCCACTTCGTGCGGACACAAATTGCTTTTGTTCACCAACGGACGTGCAGTGATGGAGGCTGCCGGAATTATACCAGCGGACGCCGACTCACAATGAGCTCACTGATACTTAATTAGCTCCTTAAAACTTTTACCTTTTCTAATGGAGCTGGCTTTATGCAAAGTTAAGATCGTTAAAGACATGCCTTTGAAAACGAACTTCACCGTTAGAAAACTTGTTTGAAGAGAAACCTTTTGTTCAGTTCAAAACGGTAACAGCATGTCTGTTTAATTTTAAAGGAAACATTTCTGCGTGGTGGGTAAAGTTAACGTTGAAATTAAACATGATGATGATTGTGAATACAAGATCAAAAATCCAAACTTGAACCATAACTAACGCATTATACACCTATAATATTTTATTAGCTGCTGTAAACATAGAATGAATGATAAAAATGACGTCGATCCCTTTGTAAAGCGTGTTATCTAATCTTATTGAAATAGAAGAGGCAAGGTTAGTGGCTAAACACATCAAATAATACACTGACATGTTTCTTATTTTATTTTATCTGCTGGGAAGATAATATTTTATATGCGTTATCTGTTCGCCGCCATCGTATTCGTGATCAGAGTACTAGGCGAGCATAAAACTAAGAGAGCGATTTGGCTTAATAATATCGTCCGAGGTGGTTTTGACACGCGTGGGTGAGCCTAATGTATGTGTAACTTGGCTATCGGATGATCGCTAAACTTGGTATTGGGTTTCTTGATTGGAAGCATCGGTGTGTGGTTTATATTTATCATCAACATCAAACTTAAAATCATTATAATAACTTGAACATTGATTGATCCTCAAATTGTGGTCAAGTTTAGCTTTTAGTTTTTATACTACACCTAGATATAATACAGAAACAATAAAAAGATGATATTCTTAGCTTTGAATGTGAAGAGAAATAATAAATCTCTCCAATTTAGGCCAAACAACGATAAAATGTAAAATCATGTTTAAAGTCGTGCCAGCGGCAGTAATGACCTACTATTTGTATGAAACATGATGACTTTTCACAAATACCTAATTTTATATTGTCACGCAAGCAATGAAATCGCTGATTTAAAGTTTATATCGTCAAGATACATGTTTCACTTTTTTGACGAGGAAAACGTTTACAACTTTACACGCTACCTTTACTTTCAAAGTAAACTCAACTTTTTAAATTATCATTCAATGTATGGCAATTATTTAAACTATCACAAAGAATATGGTGATATTGTATCAATATTCGGTTGTGAAATTGTTCTCTCCAGTTAGGGGAGCATAAAGGATCTGCCGTTGGATCGTATTTCATTTCACACAAAATGGATTCCGCCTCTGAGGCAAAAAATATTTATGTTGTATCAAAAGAAAGATCAAAAGTCCTCGCCTCGCGTAAGTGACTCGGTCTTGTAGGGTCGCCAAATGGCAGTTTTGAGACTAATACAAAGCTTATTATAGAGATAAACAAAAATAGACATGTTTTTTGACACTTGTAATTGATCATTGTATTACTTATAAATCAACTATATTCTTAAATCAGGACTTAAAGATATTAATTAAGATGATGAAAGTCAAAAAGATCATTAGGAAAACGACAAGAAAGAACTTTTATGAGTATGCTCTTGAGATCTAGATGGTGCTCTATCTAATGCGTTAATAACTAGATGTAGGTTTTTCATTCATGTCACCTCCATTGTTTTCTTTACGAACATGTTTAATGGTTACTTTCTCACATCACAGCCCTACGTGATACTTAGGTACCTTAAGTAATACAGTATTAGTTGATAATTCAAAATTCTCCTCAGACCTCATTTGAACCATGAACGACTAAATTTATCTAACAATATACCGCGAGATTGATGCTAAATTGACTGTTGCGTCAACCTGCAAGTAGGTAGACTCAAAAGTCAGTTTAGCTTCATCATGTTCTTCTTAAAGTCCTGCAAAAATTTGCACGTGGGAAAACCTACATAAGGGTAGTCCATGAGGGATTTTTATCGTTCCACTTTCTGCCAACGATAATGCCGATCTAACGCCACGGCGGAAATATTGTAATGTTGCATGAATACGAAATTTATAACACCGCACGTTTTACTTTATATTGGGTATAAAATCACTGTGGAGGAGGTCGTATTGTGTCTAGTCGAGATTTATGTTATTTGTTTCGAAGCTAAAAGCTGCTGTTGTGTTGTACTTGAATTTTGACGGCAAGACAATAAGATTGGAAAGAAATTCACAATGACGCAACGCAATTTACGATCAGGAACATCTATTTGTCCATTTTCCAGACAGCATTTTACAACGTCTATTTGACCAAGAAGGGGATTCAACTAAAGATATTTTCTTTAAAAGTATCCTATCGAGTGTTGGAATGGAAGTTATGTGGGGGAACGGATGAGGGTAGAACAGTTCACTGCCATTGTCAAAATTGTTTGGGGCGTTAATAATTCGACACACGCCTCGATTCCTCGCATAACAGTTATTTTCGTGCGGAACAATTTTATTACTAAACGTGCACGTATAATTTGAAATAAAATGAGTAGATCAATGCTAAGTGGATCTATTATATAAACCAAAATAAAGAAAACTTGTTGTTAGCGGTTTTTTATTAATAAAACGTAATTCGTTTTCTTTCACAGATTCAATTTTGTTAATAGACGATTTAAAACCAGTCGCAACGATGATTAATTTTGCTCGATATATTATTATTTTCTCTATAATAACATTCGTATTACTATTGATGCTATTATACCGTTTCTTAAATAAGTCATAAATAAGATGAGTATCAGAATTACTTTGTTCATTGAAATGCTTATCCCACGCGCGTGTATTCATAGCGATATATTTAACCAAATCGCAATTCATACATATTAATAAGGTGTAGACTTAACAGATTAAAATATAAAAGTTTATGAATCAAATTACCATACATTAAAATGTGTCTTGCAATATGATTTAAGTTAAACGAGTCGGCATGGACCAAATTTATAAAGTTTCAACGCTCGGTTGAGAACAAAGAATTGAGAGACAGAGAACATAAATATAATATCTCTAGGGTAGGGTGCGTGTTTGCTCTTGTTAAACTATTGGTGTATTTGTATGTATCTTGGGTATAAATTTATGCATCAATATAATTAGGGATCAGGGAACAACGGGGTGTGTGTGAGCGATAACACTGAATTGACACCGCACCATCAATCACTTGGCGAGTGGGCCGATCGAGTATCGCGTTGCAGTTGTGGTTATCGGCTACAAATTGCCGTCGCTCAGATGATTAACAATGCTCTGACGCGACTCATACGACTAAATAAAGTAACACTACGTACGGACGACGCGCGTTCAAATAGAATCCAGGCTTAAATAAACAATCTCACGTTGCGATGAACAGCGCGCCGTAACTCGTACGGAGCAGAAATATAATACCACCGTCGGCGTAACAATAGTTAAAGGCATTTCAAAACACGAGGTAATAATATTGTGTTCTATAAATGGTGAGCTAAAATCGTGTTCAAACACTCCAATAGGGCTACTACACATCAAAGGGAGGATAATAAATTTTACAACTAATGACAATAATCCGGAATTATTGTTCACGGTTCACGCAAAGTTTATCAACAAATTTTGGACATCACTGACCACTTAGTACTAAATCCTAAACTTAGAAATACATAATTAACTTTCGGCAAATCGTAAAGTTACCTAGTGCGTAGTTTTAATGGCCTTTTAGAATGCGATGACAGGTTACCTTGATAAAAATGCCCAAGATAATATCGGTATTCAAAGTGAGCCCATGTCGATTATAGCTTCCGGTATCTCTTACGGTCTATTGTATGCATTATTGTTCGGTTGTGCGAAGGCAGGCCTTCGTCCGGTTCTCGGAACGCCAGCTGACGTTTCAGGGGTCCCTACTCGTCCCACTTAGATTACAATGTCAATAGCCGCTTTAGCCGTTGAATTCCCAACTTTTTTACAAACAGTGCAAATCGTCTTATTGCCGTTGAACATTGTCATGTTATGATTAATCATCAGTTCGTCTTTACCTTAACTTAACTTAATATCTTGGCTCAACTGACAATTTGATAAGTAAACGATAAAGAATTTTGATAATATCAACCTTATTTGATTTTATTTTGTTTATTACATCATTCCGTTAAATGAGGAATTTAGAATAGAGTATCGAATTATGGTATATTTTTTCCTAGACTCAGCAAGCCTTTATAACTCTAACAACAAAGAACGGGCTGCCGCCCCGAGCCGAGATCTGACAAAGGAATATGAGAAATATCTGCGCCTCTACAATCCGGATCACATCGGACTCGGTTTATATTGAAAATATTTTTATCCCCTCGGATATCCGAATGCTTAAATAAAAGATAGATAGAGAAAATGCTTTGTGGAACATGATACTTGTTCAGAGTCAGATATGCAAAGCGGCTTATTACATACCTTAATTCTTTTAAGCACTTTTTGTTATCTATAAATTTACTTATTTTAATTGTCTTATCTATTGCTTGATGGTGAGTCAATGTGAAGCCATTCATAATGTAATCGTCAGTTGCTTTGTTTGAATTCCTCCCTTGGCTAAAGATCTCTTTGTCATTCTTAATACAAAAGCCCCTTTCAGAAGGGATATTCGTTTTAATAGCGTATTTGAACCCGGAGCAGCAGTTTTTATTCTTAAAATTGATTTCGCATTTATCGCGTATCCATTTTTTTATCAGTAAGGAAACCTTTATTATTCTTTCCAATTTATCCATTTAGAGCGCAACCGTACCGTAAAACGTTTTGTAATTAAGGATTCGTTTGTTTAAAGAATGTTGAACACAAATAAACTTTACGAGTCTGGCGTTCAAACATAACTTTTTATTATCTCACATGTTTTCTTCAACGCACACACACGTCGGGTTAAAATTGTTTTTATCGCCTCATACCGCCCAGCCAGCGCGGGCTCGGCTCAGACCTCATTATTATAATTTATTCAATAAATTTGTCAATTAAGCTTGTCTGCGGCAGACGATTATCTGTCATTATAATGTTACAATATGAATAAATCTTCAATCAGACCGGAATATCCGTCCGTACCGTAGTGCCACTTTGTTATCCCTTCATGCATAAATGTTTGTGTAATATTTTGGGAGCCATGTTCCTGTTGAATCCCTTGCTCGGGTTCCCCTTGCCATACAGTTCCCGCGTCCTCGCTGCCACGTTGCACCGTGCCGTGATACATCTTACGTCTCTTTTCAACATTTAAAGACGCAATGTCGTTATACCACAACGTTCGTTTCATTTTCGTTACGTGTTGTAGGAATCTTTTCTACCGTTTCAAGTTTTAATACTTTTTGAAGCGGGATTAGGACTGATCATCGAAAATAAATTATAATTAATTATTTACCTTCCGATAAAATGGCGTTCGAAGAAATGTACTATCGGTAAAATAAGTTTTCCGTCAAATGGCTTGTCGGTGAAATGACCCATCGGTAAAATAGCCTATCGATGAAGTGGATCTTCGATGATATGGCCGCCAGGTCGAGAAAATGGCATTCGATGAATTGATTTTCGATGATCAGTCCTAATCCCATTGCTGTTGAGTTCTGTTAAGTTACGATACGAGTTAGAAAATGTAATAACACTCGATTAAGGACGTTTTGATTTGTGTTGGTTGCTCATAGATGTGGTTTGCGTATAATTTTACACTTTACTCTTCCACTTAGAGTAGAGAGGCGTGGAATGATTTTTGCCGCTGTTAGAGAATTCAAATTCAGCTCACGGGCCGCGGCGAGCGACTCGGCTCGAGCACCGCGGCTCGTCGCGTCTCGGACTCGAGCGATCGAGTGTACGAACGAGTCGTACTCGACTCCTGTCAGTATACGTGCGGCGTGCACTTATAACGCGCGTTTATTTGTACCTTGCGTCCGCACGTCTTTGATTGCGTTCTGTGTATCTACTTTGACAATCAAATTCATGTTTTGGTGTGCAGTGTATGCTGATTGTTTCCTTTGTCTCTCCGTAGGTGTCGAGCGGAGCGCCGATCGCAACCGGGATGCCAGTGTGTCTAGTGATGGTGCATTGAGGTCGTGCTAGTACCTACCGAGTAGTGTTAGTGTAACTATAGTGCTATAAAGTGCTGAATGGATTGTGTTCCTCTTGGATTGCCCCCGCGAGTCTACAATAGATCTAGTTGAGAACGGTGAGACACTTTATTCTATAATTATTCTTTAAGTAACAATATTTCTATTACCGTATGTCAGTAGCTATGTAGAATGAAGTTAAAAACCTAATGCCTCTGTAATCTACAACTGTCTAACCTTCATTTAGTTATCTGAAGTATGTAGAACCTCAATATCATGTGCCTAACTGCCTAAAATTATGTATGAAAGAAAACTATACTCTATGACTGCGCATTCAGCTGTCTCGTCAATACAACTTTACTATAATCAAACTTGATTCATACATCTTTAATTTGTGTACTGTCGTTTGTTATTAATCTATCTATCCGTACCTAGCTAACAATATAGCTATTTAATTAAATAGGTTGGTAACTACTTAATTATGTTATGCAAAACATGATCTATTCCTATCGAGTACCAAAAACTAATACCAAATGGTATTTGTTTATTGCCGTTATAAAATTCTATTCCCAACGAGTTCCAATTTTTAAATATTTAAATAAAGCTCAAAATCTATTCCCAACGAATACCAAAACATAACATTTGGTACAGTCACCGAAACAATTTATTTTGCGTTTTAATAATTTAATATTATGATCAACATAATACAATCCTAAATTCACTTCATTCCGGCATTTTTTTTTACTCACGACACGAGTAGCTTAAGTGTATCACTTGCCAATTTTTTTACCTGCGAAAAAAGGTGAGTTTGCTTTATAGTTTCAAAATCCAAGCGCCGTGTGCAAACGAATTTTTTTATTGATTGTTGGAATAAACGCTAAGCCTAATGAAATAAGGACTGTTTTTTTAAATATTTTTGTTCTTGCATAAATTATTATTATTTATATTAAAGTGGTCAATTCTAAGGGATATTGTTATCTATTCCTTAGTACTTTTCTGTGTGTGGTGGCGTGCGCGCAATAACTTGAAACAAAATTTAAAGTGTTATTTATTCAGTGAGTACTTATTAGTTTGTAATTTTATATTGATTTACTTATCAGTCTTTTAGTATACCTATGTTTATATTCAATATGATGTGTATTTATATAATGTACTAGCGACCGCCCGCGGTTTCACCCGCGTGGTTCCCGTACCCCTGGGAATATCGGGATAAAAAGTATCCTATGTTTTAATCTAGGCTATCTCCTATCTGTGTGTTAAATTTCAACCAAATCCGTTCAGTAGTTTTTGCGTGATTGAGGAACAAACATCCAAACCCACAAACTTTCACATTTATAATATTAGTAGGATTACTTAGTCAAATTTTTAAAAGATAACAATTAAAGTCACGTGTTTTGTAAAGTCCAAGTACCTAACTAAGTAGAAATCCCCGTTTTAGTTTATGCATTTCTTTTTTTAGAAATGTCTGATGAAGAAGCTGTTACTCTGCCTCCCACAACTTCAGAAAACACAAGAGGATTGACTTTTATTAAAAGAAATGGTGGCTTAGTGCTGTTGAGAGCTAACCAGCTCTATATACTATAGTTTTTTGTATACTAGTCACCACCAGTATACAAAAAACTTTTTTTTAGTAAATAAGTATTTAATAGTTGATTGTTTGTGATATTCTTTAATTGTTACATTTTGATGACAATAAAAAATATAGATATGTAGGTACTTATCTAATTAAGTATCTCTGTTATTATAATAATGATCCAAACCTTTTCATACTACATTTTAATATGTTTGGAGAGACTGATTTTTATTAAATAAACACTACTTAAAATCACATTTAAAAGCATTTTTATTACTGACTGTACCTCATAGCATTTAACTTGTTTTAGGATTCGTTTATGAGTGGTACTCGTTGGGAATAGAATTTTATAACGGCAATAAACAAATACCATTTGGTATTAGTTTTTGGTACTCGATAGGAATAGATCCAAAACATAACGCTCAAAGTCTATTGCTAACTTTCTTATCACTGATTCAAACTAACTTTTCAAAGATTTTATACAGGGTTACTGGAAATATGACGTATCTCTGCTAAAGGGTTAAATAGATGAGGTCAAAACAAATATTTTTAATTGATACCTTTTTCCAAAAAAATTTTAGTTTTTAAGATAGTTGAAATTAAGCAACTTTTTACCAAAAGTATAATTTAAGGTACAAAAAATTAAAATAAAACGGAACTACTCATTCAATTCCGTTTTTTTTATTATTATTTTGAGTAAAAAACATTCTAAGTGTTGATAATGAATAAAAAATATGTCAAACAACTACAGGCGTTAAAAATCCTTAAATGATTTTTTCATTTTATTTTTACAGATAAAAATATTCCTAGTAACTAAGCGTGCAAAATATTTTAAAAAATATGTATCCTCTATTACCTACTATCTCCATCTATTCAGCTTTCAGTTGAAGTATAAAATGTTTCCATTTCTTGTGACAAAAATTTCCTACTTCTAAGGCTGCGTTCAGACGATAACGCACGACCCGACCTCAACCCGAACTCAACTCAAACTCAACTCGAACTCAACTCAACTGGAGCTCACTTCTTGAAATACAGCGCTTACAATTTTGAGTTTTATGACACATTAATAAGCTCCGTTATATTTTGTCTATGCAAATGCACACGCCCCGCGCTCAACCCGACCTCAACTCAAACGCAACCCGAACACAACCTAAACTCAACTCAAACATTATGTATTCTGTGCTCAAACTCAACCCGAACTCACCTCAAATACACCTGAACTTTACACAGGGGCTTATTAATGTGTCATAAGACTCAAATTTGTAAGCGATGTATTTCAAGGTGGGTTGTGGTTGAGGTGAGTTTGAGTTGAGTTCGGGTTGAGGTCGGGTCGTGTCTTATCGTTTGAACGCAGCCTCACCCTTATGAAGCCTCTATGAAACAGTAATTGGTCGTACTTAACGGCTGGAGAAGCAAAAAGTGATACTTATTTAATTATTTTCTTAAAAGAAAGTAATCAAATGTGCAAAACCTTTTAAGATATAATATCTTAATTTATATAGTTTATTATTAGTATCATTAAGTATTAAATTTTTAAAGCTAGATAAATTAAATTGATTTCGAAAAATAGATCTATTAATAATTATTTTTTTATACCTCAACTGAAAGCCGAATAGATGGAGATATTTTTAAATATTTTGCACGCTTAGTTACTTGGAACTTTTTAAAGATCAAAGCTGTTAAGGTATTTCCAAAAAATCTGGAAAAAATGCATTTAAGGATTGTTTTTTTTTGTAAACGCCTGTGTTTTTGTAAACGCCTGTGTTTTTGTCAATTTTTTATTCATTATCAACACTCAGAATGTTTTCCATCCCATAATAATAAAAAAACGGAATCGTAAAAAGTAACTTGATTTCAAGTAGGTATCTCAAAAATTATTTTTTACTTTTCACGGGTAGGTTGTATTGTATGGTATGGTTGTAGGTATGTCCAATTTTCAGCGTTTTCTGCTCTGTCTGGTTTACATTATCTTAGCTGTTAGGGATCTTAGGGAGTAAAGGTATACATTGCCTGGCATGTTTGTTGATTTTAAAAGAACGTCAAACAGTAGGCAATGTATGCCTACTCTCTACTAATCTACTAAGAACTACTAACAGCTAAAATAATGATAACCATCCCTAGACGCTTCACGCAGTATTGACACGTCCACATTTATATGCATGACTGGTTTTATTGCTGGTGTAATAAATAGCACTGATTGGAAATCGGCAGTGGATGTATCACAACGATAAATTGAAGCCAATAAAAATGTTTATAGAGTTCGTATGGTCAAGCTGAGCGTATGATGCTTTAACCTATTTTAAATGATTAGCTACCTTGCCAATGGCAATGGGTAATTAGTAGACATCGGATTATATGCACTAACAAAGGGCCAAAATATGCATGCTAATATGCACTAAAAACTATTATTATGTCCAAAATATGCACAATGCAAAATCAAAAAATCATTTTTATTTTATATATTTTAATTAAAGACGGTAAAAAACTAGCGTCTTAAAATTAAGCATAGTTTATGTGACAATATACAATAAGTATTTTTCCAAAATTTCGGCGTTGCCATTGGCAAGTTCAATCATTATTTTCAGTTTTTCTATTGATTTAAATAGAGGCTAGCTTAAATAGCTCCCTAATTCCCTATACATACCTCCCGCTACTAAACGAAATATGCACGATTGGGGAAGAAAGGCTAAAATATGCATTAACGTCGTAATTACAGAGTTATATGCATTTCCATATGCAAATGCTTAAAATCCGATGTCTAGTAATTAGTTGCATTGCAATACTATATTAGTAAGATTATCAAATGAAAACCACGACTATAGAAAATTTATGCAAGGCATTTCCATTGTGTTTGTAAAATCTCTTTCACCATTGGTGTGTAACTGTTTTATTTTGCTAATAATAACAATCAATCTTATTTGCAAATGTGATTGAATAAAGACTTGAGAACAAAAAACCAATTACAGACCAACAAAGTCAGGTAAGTAAGTTACCTAATCAGTGACAAAAAAAGAGGTAAATACACCAACTATTGCTTGACGGAAAAAAAATCACTACTCAACTAAAACATAATAGTAATATAATGGATTGTTACCGGTGTAGTAACTAAACTGATAAGAAACACGTTACACGACAAATAGTAACTTAATTAACAGTACAAAACTTATTATAGTATGTATTGCGCGCATTAAAATCAGTCGTATAAAAATAGTTCTTATTGCGTTCGCAATAAGACACAGTATGAATTTCAACATACTTGTTAACGTGTTAAAACGGTGAGCGGTCTGCCATCTCTCGCTTCGATGAACTTCTTAAAATTAACAAGCTGTTATTTTTGTCTACGTGTTTGGACATTTAACTTTTTTAATTCTGCCTTTAGAACCGAATATTGAAAAAAAAATACTGATTTTGATTTGGTTATGAAGGCATAGCGCGGCCAGCCCCCGTTTTACAAGCTCTTAAAACTTGCCAGTTTTATTATGTGATCCAATTTTAAAATTCATTGGTACAGTTTTTTTTTACTTTTGTTTTACTTAAATACCAAGGGCACTCTAAAAGTTTTGCGTACCTATCTGGCAACTCACAAATATTTGAGTATAGAATGTTATGTTTTTTTAAACGTAAGAACTCATTCATGAAATTAAAACAAAAATTGACCGGAAGTCGCGAATTATTTGTTTTTATCACAATGCGAAGTTGTCGCCGCAAAAATGAAATTAACGCGGAAAGATTTCAGGGTGACATAGGTATACTGCCCGGCATATATATTGGCAAGAGAAAGAAAGGGACAAAAGATGCGCAGTAGCCATAAACACTAAGTTTATGGCTACTGCGCATCTTTTGTCTCTTTCATTCTTTTGCCAATATATATGCCGGCATCTGTACTGAAACTTCGCTTTCTCCGCAAGTTTGCACTGCTTCATTTCTAAATGCTTTTAGAAAAGGAAGCAACCTTGTTTGAGTTTCGTAAAGCATGTGGCATTTGTATGCAGAATGTAATCGTTTTCTTGTCTCTCCTATGATGAAATTGGTGAAGGTCGGCATTCAAATGCGATCACTGTGCAAAAGATATTGTCACATGATTAATTAAAGAAAACCACCTATTGGAGAATTGGATGATACTTGGGGATTGATATGACATAAAATTAAAAAATATATTAATTAGCATTCAAAAGTTATTGCCGCTGGATTCTTCATGAACTCACCATCTAAAAAACGGGATCGAATTGATTGATGTAAAAAATATGTTGTTAAAGTGTAAATTTCATTTCATTTCATATGAATGTTCAAAGTCGACAGTAAACCGATAAAATTAAACTGGCAAGAATCGTGGGCCAGGTATTGACTGGGAAAAAAAGATTTTTTTCCCAGACGGGTTCTATCTAAAATAACCTACTTAGGGAACAAAACACAGCTAATGGTGAGTAGACGACTACCATTTGTCGTTAAAAAAAGTAAGGAAAAACGACCAAGAAGAACATTCTATTGCACGATGACAATTTTTCAGTGCATACCGCGATGAGGACAAAGCCATTTTCATCTCTGAAAATATGGAGTTCTTCATCCATTCCACATTAAGTTTAGCCCTTACATCTTACGATTTCTTTGGTATCCTATAATTTAAAGATACGATGAGAAATTTCACATTTAAGGAGCCAGAGAAAGCCGTGAAGGCGTATGAAAAACAGGCCCTCAGACAAAATATGATGCTTATTGTTAAAAATAATAGTTTTAATGGAGAATACTGTGATACGCAATAAATATAAATAAATAAGTTTAATATTGTTTTATTTATGAGTTGCGCAAAACTTTCAGAGTTCCCCACGTACCTAATTCTCAAGTAGTTACGTTATGTTTACAGACATAAATAAACTTACTGTTGATTGAATATTAAATTGCCGTCTTTTATGAGACGGTTCGAGAAAAGTAATAAAATTTGATTTACGAAACGATTCTTTTACGATTTACGTGTCCTTGTTGAGTAAGTAACTAAAAAATATTTATAATATATACGATTTGCAGAATTAGAATGTAATATCGATTTAGTTAAAAAATAATAATAAATATTTTATGGCGAGCGGGTTGCCAAAACTATAGTCCGATTTACAAATGTTTTTATGTCGGAAATTACGATACAACATCCTCAATCTATATATTGCATACTACCTATATAATAAATAATAACTAAAAATATTTAACATGTTGTAAAATATTTTTGGACAAAATGTCTCTTTGAGTGAGTGAGAAAAGCACGGAAAAGACGCAACGTTGGGGCTTCACAATTTGCGTTTAGAACTGTCTTTTAGTTTTTTTTTAAATGAAACAGAATTTCTATTTTCTGTAAAACTGGTCCTGAAACTTTAACTTTTAAGTCTTGAACTTCGCCGTATACAGTAATTCGGTAGGTATTGGACTTTTAAATATTTATTACAAACCTCATTCAGATTGGAGTGACGCTTAAAGATAATAAAGCAAAGGATATTTTTATTAGCACATCTAAAACTAACTGTAGCACAAGTATTATTTCCGTGTGGCATTTTTCGGTACTTATACGAGATCAATGAGGAAAAACCGAGGGGTATTGTCAGCTATTGTCAAAGAGAAACGCCAAGGGGACAGGCAGGGCACCCTTCTCAAAATGTACTGATATGTTTTTTTTAGGATCTAAATCGAATGAATACTTTTTAAATGTCCACATGAAGTGCTGATGATATCCCTTTTACCTATTCAGTTGTTTTTTTAAAGCGAGATGCTATTATATTTTTTGTTTTATTTATACTTACAACGTGTTCCATCAAACTGAACAACTTTTACTATGGGACCAACTCTGAAATCACGCAAAAAAGAATCTGCTGTTTCATACATAAATTCATAACAAAAATATAAAAATGTATAAAACAGCTGATTTTTTTTGTGATCTCAGACCCATAGTAAATGGACCGTCGGCCAACCAGGGTCATTTTCGATCTATCGCATATTGGGACGAGACCAAATTGGCAAGATAGCCATTAGCCTGGTGTTAACAAAAACCATTGTCTGGGTTGCGAAGTAGGAAGCTTCTGGGAGATATGCTACCCTGATCATGGTCACCCATCGCTAAAAAAATATCATCGCATATTTACGTAAATGGTGAACAGGGTCCTGGGTGGCATCATTACCTGAACTATTTTTTTGTGTTTTCATATCGGTGGAATAAGGAACAAGGATCACAAGAGCATATAATGTGAAATGTACTTAACTGCCCTGACCTCCTAGACGCTTCCTGAAAGCGACGCAAGACTATGGTTTTATATTCGCTTGAGACCTGCCCCACCACCTGAATGTAATTACATGCCAATATGTAGTCGATTATTTTTTTGGAAAAAAGGCTCTATATTTCTACCCTGGCCGCGCGCATGCTTCCTAAAAACTAACCAAGCCGATGTCTAACATGTTTGTAATAATGCCATTTACCATCCTGTTCACCATTTATATCAATATGCGATCGATTATTTTTGCGATCGGAGATCATTGTATGGGAGGCCATATGTTCAGGGTGGCATATCTCCCAGAAGCTTCCTACTTCACAACCCAGACGACAATATTTGATAACACCAAATTAATGGATATCTTGCCAATGTGGTCTGGTACGAATATGCGATAGATTGAAAATGAGCTTCTGGGCCGACGGTCCAAAAAGTTGTTCCGTTTGATGGTCCCTATCGTATCTACCTACCATATTCGACATTAGGGATTATTTTGTAACACGTCGTACTATGAAAATTATTATAAAAAAACATATTATTAATTTTGATTTTAGGCATTCACAATGCTATTTTTATATTAAGATCATTATTATATCAGAAAAAATCGACTCACCCGCAGCAGCTCGGGAGGGATAGACCAGTTTGAGGTGCTACGGGTGAGTCGATTTTTTTCTAGTGTTCTAATATATTAATGATTTTAAAAATAGCATAGGTTGGAGTTGTAAAATATTTATTGGTTTTTTAAAGAAATATAAACGTTATCTATCAGTTAACGGCAGGATAATTTGGCTGATTCACACAAATCGTCCACCAGTTGATTCACTAGCATAGCACCAACTTGTCTTTACTGTAGATGTAGTGTAGACCTGTTATTTTGTTGTTTGCTGTATATAGGATTCATAGAATCATAATTAAGTATCAGTTTTTTTCAAAATACGTCCGTCGCCATTTTGATGACGTCATATCTACGGAACAAGGCACTTCACAGGTGGTCTCCCGACGGTTTTTAAGAGAAAATAAAATGTTGAACAACATAAAAAAAATTTGATGCTGGTATCACAGAGATAACTTTACCGGCCTTTAACAGAACGCATTTTTGAGATATTTTTATGTAATTGCCGCGCTGTGTATAATATTTTTAAACGCATTTTTTTATGAAATTGAAATTCCAATTAAACTTATATTTTTTAAATTAGTATTAATGTGGCTTTCTGAAAATATTGTTTTATGCCGATATTTGTACTCTTTTCTTTCAACAACCAGTAATCAGTACTATTCAGTACTCATTTGTTTATCTCTCAAATGTAAAAAATGACTTCTGCTGCCAAAACTACTGAACCGATTTTGATGACTGAGGTGTCATTGGAAAGGGGGTGATGTGTAGATGTGTTTGCATATGCCAATTTCTTATAACCTTCCTATTTAGCTTCATAAAATGACATAAAACGGAATTATACGGAATAAAACGTCCTCGATATCGAATTTGACCTCTAAAATACGTTAGGGGTCAAATCCAGATGGCCTTCACATCTTAAAATAATCACAGTAAGCATGGTAAAAATTTTACGCTTTCATCACAATGCGCACAATTTTATCGATTTCCGGTTCTACTAAAATCCTTTTTTATTGTAACATATTTTTATATTCGGCAGATTACTATGCCAATGAACTTTAGACTATTCATTCGTGGTCGTGGTACGAAATACTCGTGATTCTACCTGGGTTCTTATAACTTGTTTCCGAGAAGGCTGATACAAAAACACTTGATAAAACATGACAAATGTTTGGTGACAAATATGGCGAAAGTCATTAACGTGGTTAAATACACGGTTATCTCTGTTCGCAAATATTAATTAGACAAATTTACATAATAACTGTTATCTGGGAAGATAGATAAGTAAAGTTTTTTTTAGAACAAACATATAGTGGAATGTTTCTTGATTTATTTTTCATAAAAATAATTAGTTTTTAGGGTTCCGTACCTAAAGGGTAAATACGGGACCCTATTACTAAAACTACACTACTGTCCATCTGTCTGTCACCAGGCTGTATCTCATGAACCGATCACGGTTCAGCTATCAAGCTGGACAGTTGAAAGAACATCAGGCACATCGGCACATGAGACCCAAAAGTGTATAAACATAATTCTGTTATCTATAAACACTTTATGTTACTAGAATCATGAAACAGTAGCAACATTATTTTTTAACTCCTTCATTTAGCTTTAATTAATTATTGAAAAAAACAAAAGCATATCAATGAAACGGACATCTTTGTTAGCGATTTCACAAGTCTCCCCTGAGTATATTTGTTCGGTGGCACAAGTGATTGCGCATTAAAAAAAAAGTTTGCCGGATGTCAGTCAACTCAACTGTCAAAAGCGTTTTGTTACGTGCGACATATGCACAGATTTTCCGTTTGATCTGGTTGCAACTCGTACATTATGGTGCTAATCTGTATCACTAACGCAGCTAACGAAACGTGTTGTCGTGAAACTGGTGTTGCTATTTAGTGTCGGGGTTACCAAAAGAAAAAAAACTTTCAAACGTAAATAACTCTTAAAACATAAAAATTTCGTAAAAATCTGAATATTTTCTATGACTTACTAATTACATGCCTACATTTTGAAAAAAAACAGAAACGTTAAACATTCTTTGGTTTTTTTCTATGGGACTCTGCCTGATGTCCTTTTCACAGATGATGTATGTAATGTAATATCTGTTGCCGCTACAACAACAAATACTAAAAGCAGAATTTGTACGGAACCCTCGGTGGGCAAGCTCGACTCGCCCTTGTCAGGTTTTTTTTTATAAAGAAATCTGTCTAAATTTTGTTTGTGACATGAAGTTGGTGTAAAAAACACTGACTTATTGAACTTTATTCAGTACAGAAAAAAAAGTTGGAAATTGTTGTTCCCATTGCTGTAAGCAAGCAGTCGTCTGTAAAGTTGTGTCATGATGATTTCTTTACCGATATGTCTGTATGATGATATTCAAGTTGAAATCGGTATCCTTATCGCTCGAAAGTGAGTTTAGATTTTTAAGTGTTTTGATTACTACGTAGTTTTTTGAATGAGCTACGTACGAAGGACTACGAGTAGAGATGAAAACTTCCAGGAAAGATTCCATTTCTAAGGAAGTATTCCTGAAAACTTCCAAAACTTCCGGCAACTTTGGAAGTTTAATTTTTTTTTCTGCTATCAATTATAGGTACAATAGTTTCGTTACCTAAATAATTAGTTTAACGTATAAATAATTAGTTCAACAGTGAAACCCGCCATCTTTGGCCGCTTTTTGCACATAATCGGCTTTAACTTTGAAAAAATGTAAGACAAGGACTAGTTTTTTTTATTTGTAAACCAATTGCAACCTCAACTGTAACTCTTGATGAAAAGACTCGAAAATTGCTCAATATGAGTTTTAATTACCAAAAAAAAATTTTATATAGCCGAACAAAGTTACCTCAACTTCCTGCCGACATTTGCCACTGCTTATATAACTCTTGAACTACTTATGGTAATAATTACACAAGGTTCAACGTATCCCCAGTTTTTCTAAGTCAATAAATCTATTTTGCAAACTTCCAAAGTTGCTGGTAATTTTGGAAGTTACTAAAAATATTTCCGGAAGTATTCCTGAAATATTCCAAAGTTTAGTAAACATTCCGAAGTTTTCACCACTAACTACGAGTCATAGTCGTAGCACAGACTACATAATAAATTAAATAAATAGTACAAGTATCGTAGCTCACTCAAATCAAAACTACAGCTTGACCATAAAGAGTTGACAACAATTTAGGGCGCCACTTTCTATGTAAATTACGTCAAAATCACGAATAATTTAGCAACACTGACTATATTTTGTACTGAAAATTGTTAGTGCCATTTTATTTAATTTCAACTCTTTATGGCCAAGCTGTAGGTACGTAGTAATCAAAACTACACTCGCGAGCAAAAGTATGGAATCATAGGCCTATTTTCATACAAACGAGGTAACTTTGAAGCCTTGGTTCTCCGCCAGGGATTGACCTAGCTGTGATCTGATGATGGCTATCCAGGGAGTGAATAGAGGAGATTCAGATCGCTATACACACCCAACAGATGTGATCAGCAATCAGTGAGATATTAGGATATGTTTAAAAAAAACACGAAATTAGCATAAAAATGTATGAAAATCCTAAAACTGAGAACTCTGATCCTTATATCTCTTAGTATGCTGATCAGATCAATAGGGTGTGTATAGCAATCTGAATCTTCTCCATTTACTCCCTGGATGGCCATCATTAGATCACAACTAGGTCAATCCTTAGCGGAGAACCAAGGCTACAAAGTTACCTCGTTTGTATGAAAATAGGCCTGTAATTCCATACTTTTGCTCGCGAGTGTAGATACTCGTAATCTACTTATACGGACGTAGCTAAGCATAAAGTTTATATGACCGTTACTAGCACTGTTGTATGCCGTTGTATCGTTTATTAGATGATATGATCACAATAGGGCCTTGTTGCTAACCATAGGTATGTAGGACGCGTCCGACAGCCAATGGCGTTTAAGCATATTGAATTATTGGTCCATTCTCTTGTCATAACGACAGCACTGATGCGACCAGCCTCGATTTATCAAACCACTGATGTGGGTGGACGACGGCTTTTATTTTATTAGACGTGACAGAGGCAACTAAATCAATAGAACTAAGAGTCAATTTTAGAAGAAATATAGTAAGCAAATATTGCAAATGTACGCATCATAAAATGGCAATTATATTTCAAATTGATGTGATATAAGTAACTGGGCGCTATTTAATAACGTGTGACAATTTGTCAATTGTCGTGACGATTTGGTTTATATTGCGTTGTAGTGTAGCTATGACCTATGAGTAGTATGTTGTATTTTCATATTGGTTGGCGAAATGTATATAATATTGTCATGACTGGTGACAAATTGTCACGTTTATTAAGTAGGGCCCTGTTATTTTGTTAAGATAGTTTTACAGGAGGCTATGTCAAGTTTCTTTGTTTTTTGGAGGAATTTAATTCTGTTTTATGTCTGTTTCAATTAATTATAATAGTTTGTAAATTATTCAAAGCAACAATAAATCAAATTTTATTTCAAAGAAATAACTAAATCATGTTTAACTAACTATCCAATCAATCTAAAGTCACAAGGTGGACCACGTTATCATGTTGCAATCAATCGCAAAATTAATTAGTATAACGGCTGGCCTGTCTCTCTGTGCAATATAAGCATCACAAGAAAGGAAACACATTAATTTCAAAACGTCCATTATTTATAACAATAGCGTTAAGAAGCGCGCTTTCAAAGCTAAAAGTTTTTCTCACAATCAAAAAGTTCAAGGAAAAATGTGTTTGACAAATGCTTTTATAAAGAACCGTACCAAATAGCCTTTAAAAATGCTGTCTGAAATCTTTCCTAGGTTGTAAAAAATCTCTAAACCACCAGGCGCTCATAAATGACTAGCAGTTCCTAAAACATTTTCTTTTCATAGATAATCATCATCCGAGATAATCCCGGACGATATTGCCGCCCCGGGCTCTTTCACGTTTAACTTGTTATTAGCGCCTACAATATGACCAGACCGAATATTCATCTAAATCAATTTACGTTCACCTTTACAAAGGAAATACTTAACCTTCAATCTCGCACAATTTCACATCCGACTTCAAAGGGTAACTATACCACTTGCCAACACTCAAATAGGGTAACTGTACCATTTACCAACCTTACAGTTACAATAAACTTTTTTATTGATATAGTTCATTAATGCCTTTCATTCTATGCCCATATTGTAATAATCGAAGAAAAAAATATTTTTTTCACATTTGGAAATGGCGTCATACAGACGCCATAATGTTTTTTTTTTCAAAAAAAATATAGCTGTTGTTATTGATATAGGTCCATTAACTAAATACCTATAGCCCAAACTAATTATTATTTGTTTGTGATTGATTGGACATCTTGATTCAAATCCTCTCCTTGATTATGAGACATGTTGATTATGAAACTCATTAACTGTCTATCCGCTAGGTAGCACAGCACCATTAGTGTGTTATAATTAGAGAATCACTCAATCCTATTGCGTCATTAGTAGTTAATATTATTGTGACGCGTATTAACGGAACGCAAAAAAGTACGGTTCAAAAATGTTTTGATGCGCTTTTGTTTTTTTTTTTTAGTTTGACAAAAAAGTGGCCTACCATAGATTTAGCTGTACAAAACTAAATAAACGGATCTCCTTTTAGTTGGTTGCTCGTTGGTGCGTAAACCTATTTAGTGTGAAGGAGATAGATTGTAAAATATACTTTATTTTGTAAGCCATAAAGCCCAAATATTTATGAGAGAGGTTCTCAATCTCATGGATAGGGAATAGGGATTCTATAATTCTCCGTGTTCTTTGGATCGCGTAGCTTATATATAGTTCAGTTCATAGTTTTAGCACATTAATTACTATAAAATATGATGTTGCATCTTGTTCAATTATCATCACTTTAAGTAAAAGCTTTAACTGTCTCTATTAGGTTATTTAACAAAGGTGATCGTTCCCATCAATTTTAAGTAGAGGCTCATTAGTCAAAATGAGGCTTACAAAAGAAAGAAGTATTTTGTTTACAAAATCTTCTGAATTTCTGAAAAAAGAGTGGTGTAAAAGATTAACACAATAACTTTTTAATTTTGTAACCACCTAAAAACAAATTTACACTGATAGTCTGATATTATATTTTCAGTGTAATATTTGTTTGCCTATAATAAATTAGAAGTTATATTTTAATGAAAGTATGATAAAAAATGTCACAATTAAAAATATTCTATAAAATTATTCCTTCAGCACCGACCGGGGGCCGTACCGGCTAACGCATCGAACTCCGAAAAGTCTGTCGGATCGGATTTCAAATTAAAACAGATAAATGGAGCCCCAATTGGGCCAAAATGGCGAACACTAATTCATGAGGTCACACGAACATCAACATCTTCCAAATAACTTCAACAAATAGTACAATAAGTAATTCCTTACTTCGATTTATCTGTTTTAATTTGAAACTCGGCAAATTTTCCGAAGCTCGATTCGTTAGCCGGTAAGGCCCCGGGGCGGGCAATAGTTATTGAAATGCATTTCATTCAGCCTTTCGAGTCAAAACAAGCTTCTCTATCCAGTTCTTGTTCATAAAAATATCAAATCATGTCTGTCATTCATTATCCCAGTTACAATTTATATTTAATAATAAACTAAGAATTAATCATTAAAAGTAATTTCTACTTGCTATTAATTCTTTCCGTATGACATTATGCAAACATTTAATGTTCGTAGTAATTTACGTTAATGTTATGCGAAATCCACTTTCGCAATCGTTGATAGCATAGCATTCAGATTATAGTCATTTCCATTTACTTTAATTGATTATGGTCATAATCTTATTTGATTAGAAAAGTAATTACCTGTAGATTCTACAGGTAATTACTTTTCTAATCAAATATTATTTACAAGTTTGTAATCTAATTTTTGTTTAGGTAAATTGTTTCGATTAAATGTATCAGATTTTAGACGATTGAATTTAATTTATGTTAATTTTCAACGATACATTTACATTGCATGTTTCCTTGATAGACTAACTATTCGGATCTTGTAATATAATTAGTTTTGCGTCAAATAGTATTCAAACAAATGACAATCACGAATCTCCAATACTGAAAAGCACTTAAAGCACTAGACGTCTCTTGTTATAAATAGGTAGCAGCAACAATTTATCATATCGTGTGTTGTAATAACTGTACTCGATCACCGCTGCGCTGTCGAGCCCAATATGCGGAGCACGCTCGCGCATACATTGTTTTATAATAATATCATTGCCGCACAATAATGTTTAACACGATAATGCACACCGCTATTACCCTCGCCATCATTGCTACGTATAAAGTGCTGCAATTTACCAGCGAAACAACAATTTCGTTCTAGCGGAATAGTTACGTCATTACGGGGAACGTGAGATAATCTCTGGTGGGATATTATCACGGCTCACATCGTGACAGATTAACTTGTAGATGGATTTCGTTGTATTGTCAACACGGTAGCTGCCTCTTGTTGCTGTCGAGTCAACGACAATGCCACACAATGCTTTATGAAAACATTGATCTATCAACTACTTTGTGTATGTTCTTTAATAGTGTCCCTTCTGTATTTTATTCATCTTTTATCATCTATAATAACGCGTAAAAGACATCGATTATAGGTATATTGATGATATTGAACTGGTTATAGACGTTTATATCGGTAAAATTAATGATTAAACGAACTTACCTGTAAGTGAAGTTCTATCATAATTATACGAAGGATTCGTCCGAAGATATTAGTATATTAACACATGTAGTACCGCTTGCATGTATCACCACTTAGCACGTTATTTTAAAGCAATAACCTAAAAAACCTAAAAAGAGAAGGTTTTTGACTTAAAATTGACAGATATTTTGACATTTCCGGTCCAAGTTTGCCCTGTCACTGCTACACGCCAACCACTTCATTTAGTTTAAAGTCCAAATCCTATGATATTTCCTCATTTTCTTCAGTGGGTAAACAGTTATTGTAATTTACAATAATGAGTAGGGAGGGTGGGATTCTATACTAATATCTTCGGACGAATCCTTCGTATAATTATGATAGAACTTCACTTACAGGTAAGTTCGTTTAATCATTAATTATACTTCAGATTCGTCCTCGATATTAGTATATTAACACATGTAGATGTTAAAAGCATTATAATAAGAAAATGGAAATATCATTTCTTGCGTATTAGTCTTTTTTAAAAAAGAAAAGAATACCGTTTAACATCATTCTGAACGTTTTACATGATTACATATACTAAAAACGGTACCTATAGATGGCTGGTACAATATATATATATACACGCACATATATACATATAAATATACAAGGTTGGTTTGGAAAACTCAGTTTGATTATCGGTGATAATATGTTTTAATATTTTGCAAATATAGCGGAGTCATTGACCATTTCGCCGTGTTACCTGGAACATCTATAGTAATATTTTTTGTTAGGGCTATAAAGGTATCGGCATACGTCGAGTACTAAAACTGGTTGGACACAACACAAGTCTACTTCATTTCATTAAATGTTTCATTTCAGCAATCTATTACTTACATTACATATAGAATTTAATTTCTTTCTAAATAAGAAGTGATTATGAACTGTTTATTTAATATAAATATGTATGATCCAGTCTTGATTTTTCTTTTTTTTTTTTTTGTATTGTTTGCATTATTTGTGCAATAGGCAAGGTAATCAAAGTTAAACTTTTAAGATAAAAATGATGAAAAAAGAATAAAATTGGAAAATATGTAATAAAATGTCTTAAGTAATCTAAGATATCCATTGTATTTGTACAATGAAGTCTACGCAAAGGCGTACTTAGTTAAATTCTTTACCAAACCTTGAGATTAGTTCAATTTTGTCCATTCAATAATGAACGCAATATTATGTAATACTGATAATTGTGTTATACACATCTGTAAAAAAAATAATGTTTATTATGTCTATATTAGTATTTGTTAAATAATCGAACCGTTTCTGTTACCAAACTCTGTACTTCTTGATAGTATTAACAGACAGCAGCTTCAATAATAACATAAATAATATACCTGTAAAATAATACCACCTTGATAATGTTATGAAAACCAATTTATTTGTACGATTAATTTCCGTCCCTGAAATTAAAAGTTATAGAATGTTAATACTTTATATTAGAATAAGATATACGAAGAAGTACCTTACATGTGAATAAGAGGTGCCAAACCGAGGCTCAAGATTGTGACGATTATGATGGCACAATTGTTACACCTTCGTTTAAAAAACTGGTGGAAAAGAATCAAAATAATAGGTATCTTAGTGTCAGAATAGTCTTTGTACAATACTAAACCAAAATAGCATTGTGAATGCTATAATCTCAAATTAGAAAATAAATATTTTTGAAATCAAATGCTAGAAATAGAGGAAAAGAAAATCTACTGCATTTAATCTCCACTGCTTAATTCGACTTGCATTGCATTTGAATTTACTCAATCTCAATCTGGAAAATAAAAACCAAAACTGGTGATTAGTTTTTGAATTTATGAATTGAATAATTTCTATTTAGCATCAGAATAATAATATCTAGAATACTTAACACCCCGCACTGAATACAATAAGAAAAATTGCAATGAAAGCATATTGAACTGCATGTTCTAGATAATTGAAATGCAAATATTTTGCAATTTGTGATTCCTGATGTGACCATTAGTGTCTCCTAGTCCACCCCATTGTTGAAAGGCCCAAAAGAAAATATGTCGTCTCTAATTAGACTTACGCGGAATTCTGTGTAAGTATCGATGACATTCAACTAAGTGATTTCTGCAGTTTTGTGAACGTTTGTCTTGTAAAGATCATAATTGCTAATACATCTGTAATAAAATGGAAAGTTGCGACGGTAGCTGTATATAAAAAAAAAAAAAAAACATTGTATATAAAAAGATGAACTTCATTTCTTTCAAAAATGTTCTGAGACCCTTATTAATAGTAAATATTGTCCAATAACAGGGAAATCATGCTATTTAAAAAACTTTATAGCCGGTGGCGGTAGTTTTGTAATAAAAATATGGGCACTAAAATGCCCAAAATTTGTTTTTAAATTCGTATATTACTATCACTTTCCTTATCAATATTAAAACCTTAAAGGTGATGGGATGTCTAGACTGTGTTTTTAAAAACAATAAGTTACATTTTAATCGTGATAAAATTATTTTTAAGTACTTAGAGTACGTAATTTTTTATAAAAGCTAAATTAAATTTTAAACAGTTCTTAACTAAATCTGATATGACAACCTGTTTTTTTTTTTTTTTTTTTTTTTACTCATGTCACCTTCTGTTGAACCTTCAACAAATTGTAACAAAACTATTATTTGTATGTATTATAACTGTTATGCATTCTGCTCGACTGGAGATGATATACTATAATATATATACATAATAGAAAAATATAATAATAATCTGGGTGACCTGTGTAGCGCTGCTAAATGGTACTTATATTCACACAGACGATTACCGGCGCAAACGATTAAGTGGACCTTTGCGCCTGTAGTCGGTGACCACTGCCTGTATTCGCTGAATACAGACAGATGTCACACCAGCACGCACCCTCACGAATACATTATCTTAACGGGTGTCCTTACCTCACGTATGATGATTGAAGGCAAAAATTGATGATGCATCATCGGCAACTATTTGGATGGGCCGTAATGCCCGTCTGCGAGTCTGCTGTGACTGACGAAACAAACAGCTGATGGGGCTTCCTCGCCGCGTCTCGCTGTTCGCTTGCCGTCGGAGATGAAGCATGTGACATACCTGCCTACGTCTTTTGTTGTCGGTTTTAAGGCAAATAAATATATAAATCAGTTTTAAAATTGTTTTATTGAGCACTGTGCCCGATTTACTTAGTTTTTTTTTTTGTTGGTGGATATCGTTCACATCGGGCCTGTGGCCAATGCATCATTCACATTCGACTGAACTGTCGGTGGCCTTTTAAGTGAGCAGCCTCAGCTACACTAGAGTTGATCGTGTACGGTATAATTGAACGTCGTAATGCCCCACATTATGTAAAAAATTCGAAATACTGTCACAAAAAGGTGTATATAGTTTTGTATTGGAAAGCTGCCTAAAACTTCACTGACACTTGTAGCTAATAATTTTCCCACATCAGAAACATTATTTTGTACACTTTCACACAAATTAAATTTACAAAAGTAATAGAGATAATTTGTACAAGGCCATAGCTTAGAAAGAAACGTACTAAATAGTTAGTAATGAACAAGTTCAACATGTTAGGTCTACCCGCCTGAAATACAAGGTTTCCTAGTTAAGGCAAATGATTAAATTTTTTACTGTATTCCAACAAACATAAATTGCATTTATGATTTACTAGCGGCCACCCGGGTTTTCAACCGTATGGTTCCCGTTCCCGTGGGAATATCAGGATTAAAAGCATTCTATGTTTTAATCTAGGCTACTTACCATATGTGTGCCAAATTTCAACCAAATCCGTTCAGTAGTTTTGGCGTGATTGAGGAAAAAACATCCAAACCCACAAACTTTCACATTTATAATTTTAGTAGGATAATTGCATTGCAATTATGATTCTTTTATAGATAATAAAATGTAAGGATTATGTTATTCCATTTTTAGTTGAAATTTCTATCAGCATGCCAGCAGCTAGCTATTTCAGCAGCTAAGCTATTTCACATAATAGGTGTGTGAAGTATCAGGTATGAGCTATTTGCTGTAAAACTCAATATCTGGTTCCATTAAGTTATTAAGTTTTAGCATTTATAGCTAACTTTGTCAGTTTTGTAAACTATAAATTTACCTTAGTACCGATGGTACACTATAATACCGTTGAGATTAACTCAACACCAAGGATATCATGATGTCAAAATTCATACCTGATGAGCAACGCTGTTGTCAGGGCTGCTCTTGCAGCTCCAGCACAGCGGCCACCTGCCTGGATGGTGGCGATTCAGCGGACGACGGTGTCACCCGATTGGTGCTCGGCAGCGGTTCCAACAACGTGGCAACCTTTGAGGGTAGTCTGCTTTTTTACAATGTCGCGTCGTCAACGGCACTTTGAGTTGCTGCAGTAGCGTTGTTTGACGTATCTATGCGGTGAAATAGTCCAGTATGACTATCTCGAGTGCAATAGATATTTAATTGTGTCTTAAACACAATGCTTTGACAGAAAGTACCCAGTATGGTAAATTCGCATCAGACAAATAAATAAACTGACAGAAAGTACCCAGTATGGTAAGTTCGCATCAGATAAATAAAAAACTGACAGAAAATACCCAGTATGGTAAGTTCGCATCAGATAAATAGCAGACAATTATGCTGTTTAACCAAGTAAACGGCATTTAAAAGTGTTCCTCCGTCTTGACTTCATCTTCTTGTCCTCTTCCGTCTTGAAAACTTTTTTCTTTCTTCACGAAGTAAATGCTTAACTATAATTTAATTTTCACTGTAAAAATATAATTCTAAAGAAGTCTCACTTTGAGACTGTATACGTGCGTCCGTGGCGAAGCACGAAAAGCGAATGAAGTGGTTGGCGTGTAGCAGTGACAGGGCAAACTTGGACCGGAAATGTCAAAATATCTGTCAATTTTAAGTCAAAAACCTTCTCTTTTTAGGTTTTTTAGGTTATTGCTTTAAAATAACGTGCTAAGTGGTGATACATGCAAGCGGTACTACATGTGTTAATATACTAATATCGAGGACGAATCTGAAGTATAATACCATTTATCAAAACTTAAACAAATTAACAATTTTCTTGGTCTTTATTGACTTGTTTGAGCCATTACACTTGTTCAGACAGATCACGCAAGAGAAAGCTAATATTGATATCCAGAACATATTTCCGCGGTACAAGCAATTTTTCTCTTGTAAAGTGCACCTCTGCTCCGGGTTCGATGCTCGGGCAGAGCGCCAAGTAGCTCGGCCAGTCTGTAAATCACTGAGGCAACACTTCCATTCCATGTCAAGCATTTTGTTCTTATTTCTCCGGTGATAAAGTTGAAATTCCTCCAAAAACAGTTTAGTTATCACGCTTGGAGTACTGGGCTCGCATCGCGCCGAGGAGCTTCCAATCAGGCGGCCTATTGACAAACATACGGCCGGGGTATAATGGAATACGTAGCGATTTATCTGCGCCTTTTCGTTCCTTTTCATGTGGATGCATTCAGTCAGCCGGAATGAGCTCGGCATTACGGATTTATTGTCGCCGTTTTGGATTTAAACTGAGGTTTGATTGAAACCAAAAGGAAGATTGATAGCTAATGTGTAATCTTTATTTAATTGGACAAGAAGTTGAGAACTTATGATGAACACGTCATGATGATTTGTTTACTCTTTTATTAACATTAACCTATGTATTACACAGAGTTTAGTGAATGAGGTGCTGTATAATATTTATTTCTTTCTATTTTCATTATACTTACCTTGTATTGTTTTCTTTGGGTGACTGTATAATCACACAAAAAAAATTAGTCGACTTCATAACATCGAGCGAGATTATTTATTCTTTCCTGGGATATTTATTATTAGCATAAATTATTAAAGCAAAAATAATCTATCATCATAAAATTGTATTATAAGTAAAAAGGTGTTTTATAAAGTCAGCGGTGGCATTATGGTGCATTGCAACTGGTTTTCAGTCAGCTTAGGTATGCGCAAACTTATCATAAAAGTAGAATTATTATATAATTTACTCTGCGGTAAATAAAATTAATGCTTGTCATCGGATTGCACATTTGTAATTAAATAATTTGCTAGCAAATAACGTTTCCAGTTTCAACAAAAGGGTAACTGTTTCGATATTTCTGTTTATGTTTCGACCAAATCATAGGTAATGTACATTTAAAATAATTACCATAAAAATGATCATTTGTAACAAAAAAAATTAGGGAATATTGGTTTAACATTTGAGGAGCTTTTTGTATTGTGTTGCTTAAAGTGCCAATAATTGGGTAGTTTACCCTATAATATAGGTATACGCTAAACATATAGGGCCTATATGTTTAGCGTTTGTTACAATGCGGATTTCACTGTGAGTTAAATTTTTAAAATTTTGTTTAAGTATTCCTGATATTTCCTATAATTAACCCGTTGGATGATGTGGAGTAATAAAAGCACATAAGGGTCAACAACTTTTAAGTCCTATAATTTTGATCAAACATTAAAGTGTATTGTTATCTTGAAATAAAAAAGAAGAAAATTGTTCAGCTTATAATTACTTAAACATAGGTCTTAAAGTAACATTTTTGTATAATCATACCTACCAGAAACATCATAACAGAAATAAATATATTGTTTACATATTTGTTCCAGTTGACATTTCATTGATTTCATAATGCTCTAAGATTCATACTCATCATATCAATCATCATCATAAATTCATATCATCATACAATGAAAAGGGACATCGACGACGTCAACTGGACCGTTAAAATACGAACAAATATGTAAATAACATATTTATTAAGAAAATTGAAATAAAAAAATACTAGATGTAGGGAATGTGGGTAGGGTTGTATGGTAGTATGGAGAGAGGGTAGCCACTGATAGGAAGGCCAAAGTAGAAGATCTTCCTCCGGGCTGGGAGGTATTAGCCCGGGGACCGCGGTCCAACCGATGATGGTTGGCAGTTGTATATATGCTGCGTCGCTGAGAAAACTCCGTCAGCGAGATGTAGGTTTCTCCATATATTCTCCATACTACGAGGTGTTGTTCCTTATTAATCTTTGTGTTCATTCGACACTAGCGCCATCTAGTAACATGGTGGTTGAATCTTGTTGTAACCGTGTTGCTATGTGCGGCGGACGGTAGATGCCGCTACACTAGATATAATATACAGGCTGTCCCAAAACTTTGCCACACTGAGGAAAGTACCTTAAATATTGAAGATGGAAAATTTTACTGAAAGAAGACTTCACTTTGTTATTAAAAATAATTGGATCTGCATTCAAAGATTTTTGAAAAATCGTCTGCTTTAACCAGGAATCGAACCCACCTAAACCGATTTTTTTTTATTTTTTATTACGATACCAATCCACAGGGTTACTAATAAGGATTATTTATTCTTAAGTGATACAGCATCCTAAACAAAAGGAAGACCATGAAATTTAAAATTTAAATGTTAATTATTACGGTTTGTATCAATTTGTATCGAATCGTAAGCGATTTAAAAAAAAAACTATGAATGCGGTTCCGTTTCTTTTTAAAAACAAAATGAAGTCTTATTTCAGTAAAATTTCCTATCTTCAATATTTAAAGTACTTCCCTTCGTATGGCAAAGTTTTGGGACTCCCTGTATAGATTGTTTCTAGTATTATTTCTAATATTAATTATCTTAATATAAAAATAGCATTGTGAATGCCTCAAATCTAAAAATTCAATAACATATTTATTTCTATTACCAAATGATACTGTAAGAATTAAATTCAACCCAAACCATAGTAGTACTAGTAAATAGGTACTAGTTAATATTTATTTTTAAGAAAATATACCTTTATGTTTGGGGACAAGAAAACTGAAAAGTTGATTGACCCATAAATAATAGTAGGTAGGTACTGTAGATAATATATATGCAGACTTTCCGCTTGATTCTATTTTGAAAACTAGATTCTCACGATTTTGTTGATTGCCTTTTTATTTTATTTATCTTAGGAAGATCAACAACCTAATAATATAATATGAAAATAACACCAGATGGCCAATTTATAGGTCAAAATAAAGTCCGTTTAAATCAAGATTCGATGAAACAGTGAACAATTCATTTGTTTTGTTATGTTTATTTTATTGATTTTCAATTCCTTGGATGTTGTATAAATAGAGGCGCATGTAAATTACTGTTGAAGATAAAATAAATCTTTTTATGATATCCTACTTTCCTGTCAGGAACTACGATAAATACCACGGCAGTACCAGGCTCGCGCGCGTGCGTCGTAAAAAAGTTACGGCGAGTTATCAAAAGGGGGCGCCGTAAAAGCAGCAGCATCCACGTCATAAAATACCCGCTGCAAGGCCTGTAAGCAATCACACTCCTCGTAGCTCTGTCTTCCTAGTACTCTGAAGAGTTTTATTAAGTTTCTTCACTGAATAATTAAAATCAGTTTTGCTCAGAGTTTCTCAGTTTCAAAGCCGAGTTTCTTCGGTGCTTCGGCCAACAAATGAACTCGATTTAGTTTATTTATACTAATTGCTCGCCCAAATCGTATGCTGGCACTTGGTGATATAATCTCGAATATTCATTTTCCTCAATCGTTAAACAATTAAATAATAAATTAAATTCCAAGAAGTTTACTCGTAAAGTTCTAAAAACGTGGACGAAGTTGCGGGCAGAGGCCCTATTTTTGAATCGCTCGAATAGCGTCGAGCTCTCTTTTCGACTGATTTTCGTTCGACATATGACTCAAAAGAATGTGATGTCGAACGAAAATCAGTAGAAACGAGCGCTCGACTGGAGTCGTGCGATTCAAAAATAGGGCCCCAGCTGCTCTAATATTTTTGTTCTATTTGACTTTATTTAGTGATCTCGGCCACAACTGTATAAGAATAAAATTAAAAATAAATATTGTATTAAAAATTAAAACGTGCTTATATTATACCACATACTTTATTTCCGTAAACTATTTGACAGTTTTGGTATCGTAACATCAGTATTTAATCAACTCCACTATTCGTATTTCTAATGATGAATGAATAACTTAAGAGTCCGGCGAACACAGAGCTTCATTTACAAACGTATTACCAAAATTATTTGCAACTAGCTTCTGCCCGCGACTTCGTCCGCGTGGATGTTAGAGAAAATCCTTAGAGAACCTTCAACCAGGATCTGACCAGTCATTTTTACGTTTCCGGTTCTGGTTCCCGTTCCCGTTCTGTTCCCGTCTGTTCCCGTCCCTTTCCTGTACCGTTCTCGTACCCCTTCCGTTGCCATTCCCGTTCCCGTCCCGTTCCCGTCCGGTTCTCGTTCCCGTTCCCGTACCGTTCTCGTCCCGTTCCGTTCCCGTTTCATTCCCGTTCCGTTCCCGTTCCCGTTCCCGTTCCGTTCCCATTCCGTCCCGTTCCGTTCTTGTTCCCGTTCCGTACCCATACCGTACCCCTTCCGGTTCCCGTTCCCGTCCCGTCCCGTTCCCGCTACCGTCCGGTTCCCGTTCCCGTTCCCGCCCCATACCATTCCCGTTCCCGTTCCTGTTCCCGTGCCCGTGCCTGTTCGCGTTCCCGTTACCTGGATATGCATGTCCAGGTACAGGTCCATGATGTGTCATGTCCACCGTGTTGGACTTCAAAATAAATGTCATTTTCGCAATCACCATTCCATGAAACCTCAAGAACGACATCCACATCGATTTTCATGTTTACTTACCCCATTTACACCCTAAGGGATGATTTTCAAAATAACAAAATATGTGTTTGCCTATTTATTTTTAGACATGCTCCTACGAATTTTAAAGTTGTAATGTCTATTTCATATTCTTTTTCCATACATTTGAACCTCATTTTCACCCCTTTAGGGGTTAAATCATGTCCACCGTGTTGGACTTCAAAATAAATCTCATTTTCGTAATCACCATCCCATAAAACCTCAAGAACGACCTCCACATCGATTTTTATGTTTACTCACTCCATTTACCCCCTAAGGGGTTGATTTTCAAAATCACAAAATATATGTTTGCTTATTTATTTTTAGACGTTTTCCTACGAAGTTTAAAGTTGTAATGTCCATTTAATATTATTTTTCCATACAAAATTTGAACCCCATTTTCACCCCTTGAGGGGTCAAATCATGTCCACCGTGTTGGACTTCAAAATAAATGTCATTTTTGCAATCGTCATCCCAGAAAACCCCAATAACGACATCCATATCTATTTTTAGGTTTATTTACTCCTTTTCACCCCGATTTCATTCCCGTAGGGGTTGAAATACTAACAATAACAATATACGTTGCGTTAGATTTCCATCCATAAGGATTTTCTTCATTACACAACTTCATCCCCCTTTTGACCCCTTCGGGGGTAGAATTTTGAAAAACGCTGAGACCCGTATTTATTAATTTTTAATCGTCAGCCTAAACACAAAATTTGACGATCCTAGCTTCAAAACTGAGGGACTTTCATACAAACTTTCATCCCTTATTTCATCCCCTTAGGGATATAATTTTCAAAAATCCTTCCTTAGTGGATGCCTACACTGTATGAGGTATCTGTGTGCAAAATTTCAAGTCTCTAGATCCAGCGGTTTGGGCTGTGCGTTGATAGATCAGTCAGTCAGTCAGTCAGTCAGTCAGTCATTCAGTTTACAATTTTATATATTATAAAGATTTGAGCATAATGAACTGTTCTTGTGATATTATTCGGATTAAGACAGTATTTGTCTAGGGTTCTAATTAAATAATAAATCCAAAAATACTAACCCAATTTAAAATAAATGCCAATAAAATTTTCTCATACAAAACTGTAATTTGAAAAAACCCTACACAAATATACTGTCAATTCGAATAAAATAACAAGAAGAGTTTATTATTATACATTTTTTAGTTTTTAGGCATTCACAATGCTATTTTTATATTAAGATAAATTAATATATATTAGAAAAATATACTAGAAAAAAATTTCGCCGCTCCCACTAGCGACTCGGTAGCATAATTGATCAGTGCATTGGATCAAGAATCCCTTCGATCAAGAATCGGGCCGGAATCCCAAGGGTGCGGGTTCGAATCCCGTCATGAGCTGCTACGGGTGTGTCGATTTTTTCTAGTACTTTTTTCTAATATATTAGTTATCTTAATATAGAAATAGCATTGTGAATGCTTAAAATCTAAAAATTCAATAATAATAATATAGCTATTTATCTTAATCGGTTGTCTTGCATCTGTAAAGATGTTGCATTTGAATGTCGAAGGTAAGTCTTCACATTGATGAGATAACCCTGACTTGCAGCGAAAACGAAAAAAGTACTAAAAAATTTCGCCGCTCCCACCCTGTAGCATAATTGGTCAGTGCAGCATTGATTGGGCCCGAATCCCAAGGGTGCATTCGAGTCCCGTCTGAACTGCAACAGGTGAGACATTTTCTAATATTTTAAGAGTTAATTATGCTCGAATTGCAATTCATTTTGGTATAACGTTTGTATGGGAAGCTCACTGTTCGCCGAACTCTTAATGATAAGGCGATCCAAACCTGGATTCTCCAATACGTTATCATCCATTCGGATTGCATAAATACATATTAATTTGGTGCGATGACTAACTTAATACCAGTCGAGTAATATTACTTGACCTCAAAATTTATTCCAACATCAAATTCGCACCGGAGTGTTAAAATAAATGTTTACGTGGGAGGAATACTTAAACTTTGATAAACAAAATAATTATGTATATGCAGATACGTTACTTTTCTTCATCTTCATCTAAACTTTACAGTCATACAGGAAAATTGATTGCAAGTAAACTTTATGTATGATTGAAATCTGAAACTACTGAAAACATATTGATAGGTGCATTTTTATTGGTTTTCTAGAATAATTTAAGGCCAATAGCCTTCCATGTCCTCACCAACATTTAGCCAAAAGTCTCATATTTATGTCTAACTAACTAACTAACTAAAACTAACAGTTATTGGTAAATATGGTTAATTAGACCTTGAGAATTCGCCACTAAGTTTTATAAAACAAAAAGAAATCGTAACTTAGTTTTTGTGTTCGATAATTCTAATTAAGTATATGGTTCCACAAAAAAATAGATAAGCGCATAAGGTAACACTATTACTTAAGAAGTTAGGTTAGGTTTTTGAGAAAAAGCAAAATATAGGAACACAGCCAAGAACTTTTTAATGAAAAAGTAATTAAATCGGATCAGGGGCCCCATTTTTGAATCGCTCGACCGCCGTCGAGTTTTTGAGGAGTAAACATGGGACTATAAAACGTTGATTTTGTCTACTTCTCACAGTAATGTTTCAATTCTCTCTCATAAGGTTACCAGATGAAATAATCAAAAGTCCGGAGAAAAGGCCTGATATCCATTGAAAAGTCCGCAGCGGCGAACTGATTAAATAATAGAAAGCTTATTTACCCTTCTATTAAATGTAAGTACTGAATTTTATTGAAAATTCTAAAAATCCTGAGGTTTCCTCAGATTTTCAAAATCCAAAATCCGGCTGCAATCCTGAGCAAAGTCCTGAGATCTACGGACAAATCCTGAGATATGGTAACCCTACTCTCTCGTCCGTCGTGACGGATTTTAACGATACAACCTTTGAGTCTACTAAATACATTTATATGTGTCCGCGACAAAAAGTAATAATGATGATTACTGGAAATTTATGGGGTTAGTTAGAAATGAAAATGAAAATTAATGGAGGCTTTCTCAGAGTCAACCTTGACCCATACACAGTCAAACAACAACTAAAAGTATGAAATTAGATTTTCTTATGAAGTAAAGATTTTTTACGTAATAATATTAATGTATTTAGGAGAAATTAACAGTTGATTATGAGCGTTTTTAGTAGTTTTATGATTTTTGATTGAGTTTTTTTTTACATATTCCATACATATCTATACGAACTATGCGACTATAATAAGAGATAATGTTTTTTTTGTTTTTTTATTTTCATTTATGTTCAGAACAGTAGTTTAATCCAATAGCAAAAAGTAAAAATTTTTGAAAATCTTTCTCTGCCAAAAAAGGCAAATGTAAATTTTGCAGGGTTCGAAAATATCCGATATTTATTATATATATCAAAATATCGGATATTTATGATATATATCCGATATATGTAAAAATTTGATATATTATCCATTTTGTATGACAGCCACATTATTATTTTATTGTATTATGATGTATGTATAAGTACTGTTTGCATATGTGTTTTATAAACATAATTAATTATTTTAAGAAAACTAGAATATTTTTGTTTTATTTAGGTACTTATTTGACAAATTAGTAAAAAATGAGTGGTGGAAAATGTGGACATAATAAAATTATTGGATTAAAAAAAAAATACACTACATTTTTTATTTACTTTTTTCATTTAATATGATATTTATATTTATTACTCACCTCACCACCAATAGGATAGGGATATATAATATAGTCAGCACACACATCGCAAATCAATATTATCACATTTTTTGGTATTTTTACGTGCGAAATTCAAATTACAATAACTATATACAGCAAAAGAAAACAATAGCATGTTTTATCGCTACATCAACGCCATCTAAGTAGCAATATAATAACAAAAATCTACATAGTATTGTCAAATTTTTAAACTATTTGTATATTGATATATATCACAAAAATTCGTTTGATATATATCAGATATATATCGGATATATATCATGATATATATCCATTGATATATATCCTCGAACCCTGAAATTTTGTTTAACGTTTTAATTAAACCCAAAAGAGTTTAATAATAAAGTTAAACAAAATTTACAAAGCGACGAAAAGACGACGAAAGCCGCTACGTACGAACTTTGCCAATTGCTATACTTCACAATAGTGAAAAATAGCTATAGCTTATTGAATACAATCAGCCAAAATTGTTAATGTTGGTCAGATCAGTTGAGTGTTTATAGCGATCTGAATCTCCTCCATTCACTCCCTGGATAGCCATCATCAGATCACAGCACAGTACATCCCTGGCAGGAAAGCAAGGCTTCAAAGTTACCTCGTTTGTATGAAAATAACTCCTGTATCCCTAGACAAAGTTGATGAGTGTATGTGTAGTTTTCACGCAAATCGGAGACCGTGGCGCTGCCAGAACGATGGACACATTTGTAAAACACCAACAACCTCGCAAGAGTAGATTACTAACATCATAAACAACAATGTTTGTTCTACGACTTTTACGAAAACAGACAAAAAAAATCGACTCTCCGTACAAATGTCCGAACAGCTGATCGAGTTTTGTATGAAAAGTGGTTTTTTGGGTATTTTTGAAAAAGTCGTAGCAAAAATGTTGTTGTAAGTATATTATGTTACTAATCTACTCCTGCGAGGTTGTTGGTGTTTTACAAATAACCCTGTATAATAAGTACAAGACTTGTAAGTTTTGGTAAACAGGGCACCGATCTAGATTAATTGCTAGGCAACACCTAGGCAAAGAACTGTCAAAAAATATTTATTAATATCAAAAGTTATTGCATAGCAACTAATCTGGATCAAACCCCGAATTACGTAACTCTGTTGCTAACAATTCTCGATTGAAATTGCAGTTGCATTGCTGCTTTAAGTAAGATAGTTGTCATATTAGTTATTACTAAAGCAGCAATGTCACTGCGATTTCTGTCAGAGTTGATTGCAACAATTTTACATAATCAGCCTACAGGCCTATCCCAATCTGTGGATTGATTATTAATAAGGTAAAAGCCAAAAGTTAATATGAAACGCCTTAATTTTATAATTTTATTGTCTTTGACAATAACAATCGTAGGGGCTATTACATAGTAGATACCTAATTAGAGGGCTTTATGACGCAGAGTCTAAAGAGTTCTATTAGACTATACATTAATTTAAATTAAATCATATTACCTAGCGGCCCTAAGATCTTGTCCTATCCTAATACACATCTTCAAGCCAATGTCTATGATATATCTTTCCTGTTGTTATACGAGCATTTGCTTTATAAATCGTGTTAAATAAGTACTTTTGCTCTAAGCACGAGGCTGAGTTTATGCTTCACTTTGTGAGAGTACCTGCTTATCTTGACTGTTTTATGACTATTTTACGATTATTGCTCCTTCGAATTGGTTATAAATGCGAACGATATGAATTTCTATAAAGGAATGATTTTATATGAACGTTTTTATTAAAGGACCTCACTGGTGCACATTACATCTTTTCAGTTCTGTGCTAGAATATTTTATATTTTTTAATAACTAAACAACCAGCCCCCATCGTAACGCGATAGTATTTATTATTATTATTATTATTTATTATCGCAAAATCCAAAGCACATCAATATTGACAATATTACCTTATTACCTTATTTACTTAATGCCAATAATGGATTTACATTGTTTGTTTAATGATATAGCGATTTATACGTTTAACTGACAAAGCCTGGGATTTGACAGTTGAGTATCGATATAACGCTATATCAAGACGAGGTCGAATCGATTTACCTACGACAAAAATTTTGGATAACCCAATAATAAACCGATCACGATTATTAATTACTTACACTACCTACCTAACTACTCTGATTTGTATGAATAGTTTAAACTTTGTTCAAATGCATGGACTGAACACATCCTGAAAGTTCGTCATCATCATCATATTAGCCGCACGACACCCACTGCTGGGTATAGGCCTCCCCCAAGGATTTCCACGACGATCGGTCCTGCGCTTCCCACATCCAGTGGCTTCCGGCAACCTTCACTAGATCGTCGGTCCACCTTGTCGGGGGCCTACCCACGGAGCGTCATTCAAGAACCTTTTCGCCCCAACGGCCATCGGTTCTTCTCGCTATGTGTCCAGCTCACTGCCACTTTAGCTGAGCAATCCTTCGAGCGATGTCGGTTACTTTAGTTCGCCTGCGGATCTCCTCATTTCTGATTCGATCACGCAGGGAAACGTCGAGCATGGCTCTCTCCATTGCACGCTGGGTGACCTTGAGCCTCCTTATGAGACCCATAGTTAGCGACCACGTTTCACTGCCGTAAGTCATCACTGGCAACACACACTGGTCATAGACTTTCGTCTTGAGACACTAAGGTAAATCGGACACGAAGGAGCTTTTTTCGGAGCTTCCCGAATGCTGCCCATCCGAGTTGGATTCGCGAGAGAAAGTTCGTCAGGTGACTTTAAAATAATCCTGCGCTATTATGATTTTTAGTGTAGGAAAGTAAGGTAGTGGACCCCCATAGTAAATCCTCAGTAGATGAAACTTTACAGTATGATAAAGTATCATAAATTAAACTATCCAAATCGATGTTTTTTTTTTGTTTTTATATATTTGTACATTGGTTTTGGTTCATACTATATTACATCCCTGTTAAGTTTCATCGACTCAGGATTTAATGTTGGGGTCTCCATACAAAATATCGCTTCATTCCCTACACTAATTATTGACTGAGCGAGAGCGAAGCGTTTCCGTTTCAGCTTGTGCAAAATGTTTTCGTATGTCCAGCCGTCCGGCTGTCCGTCTGTTCTACTCTACAACCCCCCTAGTATGACCACCGAAACACGATATATCGCGTGATATAGCGTGTTATCGACACTTCGACACTCAACTGTCAATTGTCTTTTGACAGTTAAACGTGATAACTGATAAATCGCTTCCGCTATTGGCTCCGTGCACGCTTTTAGCACCACCTAGCTAGCGTGTTGCAATGGTTGCAACTTTGTTGGCTCTGACCTGACCGTTTTGACGTTTTGATATGTAATGGCGGCATTGTGACAAAATATTAAAAAATACTATACATATTATTTTATTAATGTAAATTTCTAAATTACTGTGATTTGGGTGGACAAAGTGTTGGAAATCATTTTTGGTCATTTAAATTAAAAATGGCAAGTAAGATCTATTCAAAAAGAGTGTTTTATTTTGGTTATATTAGGGTTTGTTTACTTCTTTTCTAGTTGTAGATTTTGTAAAACAAGAGGATAAAGCTACTTAAATAATTTTATTTAGTGATAATAAACATACATAATTGTTCTTGTATCGCTAGTAATCAATTAAATATCGTTTTCAAACAGATTACAGAGCCTACATTATTTCTACTTTTTGCCACCATGAGCGCTGCGATCGATTATTATACCTTCGTTCGCACCCAGCGAATATCATATCGCGTTTCGGTGGTCTTGCTAGGGGAGCAGGGGATATTACAAGCTCTTTAAACTTGCCAGGTTTATGAATTGCTATAGTTACATCTCTTTCTCGCTGTATAGCAAATAAAAGAGATGCATTGAGCCATTCAGAAAATTTACAAGTTTTGATAGCTTGTAATACGGAGGCAGGTCGCATTTCTCAAACGATTAGCGCGTTGTGAGCAGGTTCAATATTTGTATCTGAATGAATAATATGAATTTTTTTGTCGATTCAGTTATTCCAAAATTTTAAAATGGCAGATAGAAAGCATATTTCAGCCATTTCGAAAAATGTCACAAACGCTTAGTCTACAGCTCACAGAGACACAGTTTTTTTATAAGTCTATATTATTGTTTTGTTCGTCATTAGGATATCAATTGAGACTTAGATCTTAAACAAATTGGTATGATGGATGAATGACGTTTAAACTTGTCAAATAAAAGCCGTCCCTGCACAAACACGAATGTACCTACGCGCGCTTTTCCATATTCTACTACCCACTTTTTTTCCCCACGAATATATAATTCCGCTTTCTACCCAAAATCTATTCCATTTTTTACTTTTGATACAACAAATTATTACATTTCCTCATTCTACCACCTGCCCCTTCCGGTTACGACCCCATGGTTTATCATAAAATGTACTGACGGAAAAAGTTTTATGGGTTGAAAACGGAATTATTTGAGAATTTGGGTAGAAAACTGAAATAATATTATTATCATTAGTAGGGATGCATCAATACGCCTTTTTGCCGATACGATACCGATACCGATATTCGTATAAAAATATCGGCGATACCGATACGCTTGGTGAATTTAAATGAAAGTTAAAAAACGTACTAAAAAGTAAAAAACAAGTGTCATTGCACTCGGAGGACACTTCTGTTCTGTGGAACACTTTAGAGTTTTTTGGTAGGGGCAGTCGTGGTTTTAAATAATTTTTAAGTTATTTATTTTTATTTTATACATTTTAGTAAAAAAAAATAGTTTTGGCATGTGCTCATCAAGATTTTTCATTTGAATCTCATATTGTAATAGTTAAAGATTTTTTTTTTTCATATTACAAAATATTGATTACAGCCGCCATATTATTTTTTTGTTTAAAAAATTTCTATGGGGTCATTGTCACTCGGGTTGATGCAAAGATTCTAACGATACAATACAAATCCAAATGTGTTCAGGCATTTGGAAGTTACGGTGGAATAACGAATGACACTCCTTTTTTGGGTAGTCGTGTGAAAAATAAAACACAAGTTGTTTTCTTTTAATGGATATAAAAAAATAACATACTTATTTTTGTTTAAATAAAAAAAGGCAATTTCGCAAGTGTAGAGAGGTGGTATATGCAAGGCTAAAACTAGGCGAGACAATACCACTGAAAACTGCGTTTGAAGCTGGTTTGCAATTAAATATACGAAAAACAGCGCGCGTTTTACTTTCTTGAAGCGCTAAATTTGAAAAGTATTGTTGTATCGACACATTCGACACTAAAAATATCGCCGATGCCAATATATCGGAAAACCCGAAGTATCGTCGATATATCGGTATCGGTATCGAATGCACCCCTTATTATAAGCTAGCTAGTGATTAGAATACGAAAAACATCCGAACACGGGTACTGTACTGTTTACCCAGTTTACCCACTCATTCAGTTGAGCCTTCGGTCGGCTCTAGGGTAGCGGTACGGCCTCTCTAAAATTTAGACTCTAAATAACCCTTAGTCTTCTGGAAGATCCAGCACCATTCTTACCAATGTTTGGCTTAGGATTTGTTTGACGGTCGGTGGTGTTGTTGCAGGGCTACAATGGTGTGTGTGTGTGCGGGGCAGCGGGGGGCGGGCGCGGCGAGCCGGCGCGCATGGCGGCGCCAATGAGGGAGGGCGCGCCGGCCGGCGGAGCTCGCCCCGCGCCCCACGCGCACCCCGCCAACTTCGAGTACGATGACAACGAGTGGGACATCGGCATCGGCGACCTCATCATAGACCTCGATGCCGACATAGAGAAGACCGACGAGGCGGGCGGCATGGCGGCGCGCGCCGAACCGGACGCGCAGCGCACCGCGCTCAAGATGAAGATCAAGCGGACGAAGCCCGGCACGAAGAGCTCCGAGGCTAAGCACGAGATCGTCAAGTCGAACGAAATGAACGGCGAGCCGAAGCCTCCCACGGCGGCCGGCACGCCGCCCGCCGCCGCCAAGCGCGGCTCAGGCGGGCACCGGCGCGATAAAGCGCGAGATAAGCACCACCACCCCCATCCGCCGCACGATATCAATGGTGTGCCGCGAGTACCACCGCCGCCGAACGCGCCCGGGCCGCCTGCGCAGGCGCCGGCGACGCTTCCTCCCGTGGCGAGTCCACAACCTATCCTTAATAAGCAAGAGCCTCGACCGGCGCCCCCGCCGCCGCGGCTCGAAGCGAAACCACCCCCGGCGCCGGCGCCCGCGCCGCCCGCCGCGCCGCCGCCCGCCCCCGCGCCCGCGGCAGCACCCGCGCCCGCGCCTGCGCCCGCGCCCGCGCCCGCGCTCGCGCCCGCGCCGCCCGCGCACCCGCCGCACACGCCCGCGCCCGCCTCCACCAAGCCCGAGCCGGACGACTCGCGGCAAGACACCTCCCAACCACCACCGGCCAAGAAACAAAAAACAGAACCTAAGGTATTTTGCCCATATTTTTAATTTACCGATTAGCGCTTTTTAACCAACGCCAATTAAGTGAGATACGATCGCGATGGATAATAATGTAACAACGATATTATCGCCCACTTAAAGTTTTTATCTAGGTATAGATATATTTTTTTAACGGCAAAATCGAAGCTAATTTTGTAGAGGACGACGATAAGTACGATAAACTGACCCCCTAGCCAAAGTAACATTTGCAAATTTTCGCTATCGCTTCGCTCCGAAAAATGTATGGAATTGACGTCTTATAATTCGATAGTTAACGAAACCTTATGTCAATCCCATACATGTTTCGAAAGCGAAGCGATAACGAAGATTTGCAAATGTTACTTTGGCTAGGGGGTCTGTTGTCCCATTAGGTCGTAGATGTAGATTATTTTTTCGTTAACATTAGTTATCTGTTAGATCAATAACTAACCAATTTCCAAATCTCCAATGAAATAATAAATTTTTGACATGGAGTAATGAACGTTTAGTGCTATTATGTATTCTGTTGTAACGAAGAGCTTATTGAAAAGACGTTTTAAAGATTGAATATTCTACATTATAAATAATTTGCTCGAAGGTATTTTAAAACATTAACATTTTCGAACACCTGCTTATTCTTATCCACCAGTGTTTTATCGAGTCAATCAACAACGATAGCGATTATCGTGCTAAACTGTGTTATTGCTGTTATCGCGGTTGTATCCGATTGTTTCGGAGTGTATTTAATTGTCGAGGCTTAGGGCCGTTTGCGAGGTTGATTGAGTGCAAACGTTCGTGGGGAGTAATCCGCGCTGTCGCCCGCCGCATCGGTTCATTAAATCACCCTCCGCTGCTCGGACGCCAGGCGACGTCACAATACCGCTGCACTCAGGGAACTAAAATCTATGGAATAAGCATTGCGCTCAAAAAATGGTACCACACGAAAAGTACAACTAAGTAAAAATATTGGCATTTAATTATGCAGCACAAAGCGTCTGGGCACTGGTTGCTTATTAGCGACCATAATTTGTATACTCATAGATATTTTTTATACGTAGACGAAAAAATATGATGCATATTTTTACTGCCTTCTTTGCGTCTTTTACACAATTTGACTACACAGGACGTCATTTCTAAAAAACTTTCTCTTTCTCTCTTTTTTCTACAATACAAATTGCAATTATGTATTGTAAAGAACGTTAACGTCACCGGGTGCGTGGCTGGCGTGGTTGTACTTTTTCGGCCCCGTGATGCCATATTTTAAGCAGCATTCATTTGCAATTACACTTCCATAGATTTTAGTTCGCTGGCTGCACTCTACGAATTAATACGATTGCGGCCTCTGCGGCGACAGCAAATAACGCTTTGTGTCCCCGCTCACAATTGCAGATGCTTCGACTCGACCCATCTTAATAAATAAATACCAATAAAGTTTCTCCTGGGGCTTAATTAGCAGTGAAACTCGCTGTAACTAAGAATAAGACTGACATCTGTAGTGTAGCTCATTCGCCAACTTATGCACCTGCATTGAGGTCTTTCACAACTCGCGGCGCATCATTAATCAAGACGACGTGACTTGAAGTTATTGCCAAAGGTTCATGCAAATTACTGTCGAGTCTTATGAACTTATCACGTTTAACCACATCAAATTATCCTGTTTTGTACCTGGCAGAGCGACAGCTGCTTGGGCAATATTAGATATTGCAACCACAATATTTTACGGTTTGCGTCAAATTGCTCCGTGAAGGTATCTTTCATCACCGGTTTAGGAAGGGGTGGGTCCCCATGCTTTTCTTAGTTATTATTCGGCGGAGGGGAGACGCCTCGCATCTCGGTCTCCGAAATTCCATTCATTAATCACTGTCAAGGGCTCTAAAAATTTCTAAAGTGCTTGTGGAATCAATTTACGTTCGCTCCCTAACTGGAAAAGTTTTAGAGCGTGATAATTAAAGACGAGATATCAATTTGGAGTCCTCCAAATTCTACTTGCTTCAATTTATTTTCTTTTATCGTTATTAAAATGACGCTTTTTGTTCTGGACATGAATGCAATTTGGTATAATTGAATATTAATTGCTGGAGACGGGAGCTTCACATTATTTAGTTTCCACAACATCCATAAACCGTGCATGGCGCTGCGTGCACTCTATAGTTAGTGTCTCAATACGTTGTTATTACGAGCAGCCTCAAATATGGGGTGACTCCCTCATCAATAAAATGCTTTCGATTCCCTTTCTCCCTTTAATATGGCTATTTGGACTATAAAAAGACGGTTGCTTTGTGAAAAGTTTTCAATAGAAATGTTTTTGTTGAAAGATATTATGTGTTAACGTCTTTAAAAAAATAGTAGATTATCATCATAAATTCCGGCTATGAATGCTTCCATTATTTTATTCTTGTTGTGAATATTTCAAGTGTAACTATGAACACTGTTGAAAGCGGAAATGAGTCATCCACTAGTCAATTAGTTACTTATACTTATCATTATCGTAAAGATATTAAAAATGGTTGTTGCAACACGACCAACTCTGAAATCGAGGAGTGGAAGTTACAAAGGTGCTAACTATCAAAAACAAAATTGTGTTCTTTTTTAAAAAAAGAAGCTGTCTGTACAATGATATGCCAATGACCGTACAAAGGTTTCAATTCCAAGTCATTTAATTGATAGTATAGTTCAGAGCGTGATTCAAGGATGATGCGCTTCAAAGGTTCAAAAAGGCAGCGGTTGATAATAATTTTCGCTCATTATCTCTGTTTTATATAAAAATCACATAATAATAATTTCCACCCCTCAATTATTTACATACAGAAAATAATAATATTGAAACAATTGTACTCGTATGTATGTTTGTAATGTATAACAGACAGAAAGAATGATGTAGGAAGAATGTCAGAATAATTAAGATACATTTGTGATGAGATGACTGTCTTCACCTTTAGTGGCAGTGTCTAAGTGTAACTAAAACATTTTAGACTCACTTTAATAATAAAATAAGATTTTATTTTGCCAATGCAAAACGCCGTGACCTCATGACTGCGAAGTCAGATGTTATCGTGTCTAGACCTATTCATATCTGTTGAACACCCATTCCATTTGATTTCATTCAACGCTAGATAAAAAATGTCTTAATGCATTATTAATGTGTGAAATTAATAAGATTTCTATCGGTATCTATAGGGAAGAATGATCTTTAACATGTTACACGTTGCCGCGAATGAGGTTAATAGCTGGGCTCCGTTCGATTATACTGATCGCCCTGAATAAATTTACATGTTGATTGCTGCCTGATCAGGGCCCGCCGCTAAACTAACTGCTAACTGGCGGTCGGTCCCGCCGCATTAAATAAATACGTCAACAGCCCTCCCCGATTCCCAAGACAATCTGTCTTGTAACGCAAATTGTTTTCTGTTTCATGGCGACTATCATGCCGGCTCGTCGCAAACATTAGTTCATCAAACGCTTAAATATCATCAGTCATTCATTGTTCTTCTTTATCACTATCAAATAATGAAATATTTACATCAGTTACTATAAAAAGAGTCCTCATTTTTCGAAATTGCGAACATGGTGAAAAATCAACTAACTCGAATGATAAATTCTGATGAATTTTCCGCGTCAACGACTTTATTTAAACATCGAGCTGAGGTATCGCGTTACCTGCCTCGGGCGTGTATCATCGTTTATTTCAAAAAAACGTTATTGCTTTAGCCAAAACGCTTCAACATCACGGTCAGATCGTGAATTAAAATTTTAATAACGAATACTCGAATTGATTGATGCGATAAAATAAATCGCCTCTGGAGCCGGCTAGCCCTCGCAGGGCCGTGAATCGAATCGTAATAATTATTATGAGTGGCCATGATAATTATTATAGCTCTTCGATCACATATGCCACTCAGTGGATAAATAGAAGTATACCCAAATTGTTTTTATTTTATCTGAAATTATGTATCTTTTCTTTATTCGATTCTATATCAAAGAATCTACAGGCGTCAGAAGTCGTGTGTTCCTCATTGATAATAGTAGCCTTTGTATCTATTTGCTCTATAATAAATAATGAAGTATACGAATTTACGAAAGTATTGAATGAAATTTACATACAAATGTACGCGTTTAAAGCCAATTAAGATTCCGTTCTCTTACGCAGATGTTATTATAAGATTACTTACAATATTAAGTACCTAGTTGTTAAAGTAATAAAGCGGATGAAACTAAAAATTGTGGAAACAAGTCACGGAATCAAAATACTGGAATTCTGGAAATGTATACGGTAGAATGAGTGAGTGACTGAGAGAGCAGCGAGCTCGAGGAGGTCGCCCAGCTGCCGGCGACTACTGTGTAATTATTATTGGCGTAATTAGGATGTGAAGCCTGCGGCGCCGACAGCCCGCCGCTCTAACAAATGCCATTATTATTTCCGCTTCGCATTACACTCCGCCGCGGTTTGTTACGTTCTCGTTTATTATGTCATGAACAATTGAAACGATAATAAATATTCACTGCGGCAAAGCAAATTGATTCAACGTTAATTGTGCCGGTGCGAGCTATCACGAGCTCCGAACGTTCACGAGTTATTTACAGTTACTTGTTACTTAACGGTTTTGTAATTTAGAGGCGAACGTTTGAGCCGTTCGCTGTATTAAGACGCTCTATTGTAGCGTCAATTAACGCTTCAATCTGTCGTCGGTAACACATCCTTTGTGCTCACAAAATTCCTCCATCTTAGTTGTCACAAACCCATTTAAGTTCGTTATGCGGTGTTCGGGATTCGTTGCCGGTCGGGTTGGGTCGGTCGCCCGACGGGTCGGGGGTCGGGTCGGGAGCTTCGTCGGGCAGCGGCAGTAATCCCCAGCTGCCGTATACCTGGATGTCTTCTTTGTTCGAGTGGAAAGTTTTGCTTGCAGCACAACTTTAGATTTCTTGTACACCAACTGCCGAAACCTTTATGCATTTATGGAATAAAGAAAAGACTACAGATATTTGTTTCGTGAAGGAATTTAATAGCTTTAGTAATTCTGCTGACTGTTGAAGATGGGCACTTTGATTGAACGCTCCAAATTTTTTATCCTCATTTAAAATTGATATTGCATTGCCGGTCCAAATGAAATCACAGACGAGAATAGCTCCAAACAGATAAATGAATTCATTGTGGATTCCGACCGGTTCGTGGACTAGTCCGCCGACTAATAAAACCTTCACAAACACAATACGGGGGAGCCGAGGATCTACAGTTGATTTTTTGTTATATTTTTTATAAGCCGCTATTTTGCCCTCTTTTGTGCCCGTGTTGTTTACTAATGGGTTCTGCTGGGTACGACTTAAGATAATAACTCTGGTTTTTCTCGCCCATGTGTCGTACAGAGTTTTTGCCGGCGGATATGCGAGAATGCTGTAGGGTTGGATTAAAATATATTTTGTTGATTTTTCGACTTTAATCTGTAAACGGGCGAGTGTTCGCGCACGGCCATGTTTTTGTTTTATTTCACTTTGTTGGCAAACGATTACCGCTTTTAAATTCACTTTCGTTTCGTTCGGATGACGTGTTTGTTTTGTAAATTGTTTCTTGATAGTCTTTTATTTACTCCACTTCTTTAACGGTAGCTTTTCTAGACCTTGTTCTTGTTGTGTCTTCGTAAAAACTGCTTCTATAAATGCCATTTCTTTTTTAACGAGCTCATTATATTTGATGTTTTTATTGGACATGTGCTTAGGCTTAACTAGCTTCCGCCCGCGACTTCGTCCACGTGGACATTTGGGAAAACACAAAATTTGAAGATTCTGGATACGAAACTGACGGATTTTCATACAAACTTTCATACCCTATTTTACCCCTTTAGGGGCTGAATTTTCCAAAATCCTTTCTTAGCGCAACTAACTAATGACCATTAGTGTGCCAAATTTTAGCTCTATCCGTCTAGTAGTTTGAATTGAGCGTTGATAGATCAGTCAGTTTCTTAGCCTTTTATATATACAGATTCATAGGCACTTATCATTTCATATTAAATATTTATCAATTATATTGATTGCCTTAGAAAGGCAATCATTCCTAAACACCTCAACATTAAATTTAATATGGAACATTCCATTTCGTAGATTACAATGCGGGCCATTTAATTACGAACAGATTCAACAGCGAGGGTTGGCCCTAATTCATCAGCCCGGGCAATATCCAGCTATAATCGTTATCGCCGCTTAATCAATCACCGCTCTCGTTTAATGCCCCAATATCCTGCGGTATCCAACTAACAATTACATGTGAGGGTCCCGTTATCCCGTATCACCGGACTCCAGCTTCGGTGCCAATAACATAAATTGTCACGGGCGGTCGGAAGCCCCCGCGCCCCGCGCCCCCGCTCCCTCTGAGATTGCCGTCGAGTCGACAATCGATATTCAATCTCTTTGACGTTTTATACGCTCCCTACTTTCTTACTTTGTGTCGCCGTTTAGAACATGATTGGGATTGAAGCCGGCATTCCTCGGCGCTTTGATCGATCTCACCCATTCTTCTTTGCTCATTTTCTTGTACAAATTTTTGCAACGACTCTTCACGCGTCGTCTCCGATGAGGGTTTGCTCGTTTTATTTCGACCATATTACAACAAGACAAATATAAACTTACTTAATTACAGGCTATTCATAGCGTTTCATAGCATTTCATATCCGGGATTTATTCAATCTTTCATACCTATCAGTTATTAACGTCGAGCATTCGCCTCGTCAACTCCGGTACTTTGTAATAATATTAATTCATGAGATAATGTAATTTTCCGTCGCGAAATGTTTATTAAATCTCGCGTCAAAAGCTTTTACGCTTACGATTTCGGCGAGCTCATAATTACGACATAGTTGAACTAATTAGCGAATTCTGAGCGCGGAGCAGCCATCGGTCGGAGGTAATTACGAATCCGACCCGCGTCGCTTATCCCACCAAGTTATAATTGAAAGCTCGGTGGCCCAGAAGCCGGGCGCTTGTATCGCGTTATTAGGTGCGCATACGTAATTTGTTTGTTAAAGACGGCACGCAGTTATATACCCGCTGTGAATAATTTAAATTCATCCCCTCGCTCGCTGGGCCGCGGGGAGGCGCTCGGCAGGCCGGTATCGATTGCGTGTTGTGTATCTGTGTTTGTGCTGTGCGGTCCGACCGCCACTTTCGGCGGATTCTGCTCCCCTGGTACCTACTGCAGGCATTAGAGCGGGATTCTCGGCTCGTTCGGTCGGCGCGCCGCAAAGCCCGGCTATCAACTTGACACGCCTAGCTTTACCTTCTTTACAGCTGCTCCGCAATCCACTAATAATACTTCACCCGAATGAAAAACAACCGACATCCCTTTTCTGCTATCACAAATGATATTGCGTGTAAGTTAATAAATTACGTCCGTCCCGCACCGTTGCTAATTATGTTTAAATTTCCATAATTGTATTCAAAAGCATTCGGAAATACGAATGTATAGATCGTTTCGCGACCCAATAACGTCAATTTATGTGTATCGAGTTGATTTATTCGATGACTGCTTATTGTGGTCTACGAAGCGTAAATAAATATTTGAACGTATTAATTTGCGTTTACGATACGTGTCAATTGTTCCGACACAGGTTTCGATATTGTGTCAACTTTGATATAGCCACAGCGATAGTTAGAATATTATAATTCTAGTTTTTTTAATTAATTCTGAATGTTTGTTTCCAAAACATTTTGATGTTGTGGCAACCCACGCGTCTATTTCTAAATCGTATGTCTAAAAAACGGCCTCACACAGTCAGAGGTTCTATTTACGTAAAACATTGAGGCAAAGCCAAAAACATAGTGTGTTATGTTGACAAAAAACTTCTCGCCAACCATTTGAATATCCGATTGGAATTTTGAGCAGCCGAGCATGATTAGTGTACCACGATTTAGTTGCCAAGATCGTTAGTATTTGTATTTAAAATTGTAAATTCTTGCGCGTGTCAACAATTTAGTTTAGTACAAAATGATGAGTGATTAAGTATTTTCTAACGTCTCCTATTTTCAGTGACAAATTGTTTGGAGTAATAGAAGTTTATTAGTCAATAAGCCAGTTAGCCAGTCCATTATATACTTACGTTGTAAACTTCTAATAAACACAAGGGCAAGTCAAATGTTACAATAAAATTTATCGACTCCTAGATAGTTACATCAGTGTTATTTTGACGTTAATAGTTAATACACAGACAGTTAATTGAAACAAACAGTAGGTACTGTGATAACAATTATCAAACTTAATAATGAGTTTCAAGTTAGTTGATATTTTAATGATTCAATTCCGTCATATACAGAGGAGGATGCAATTGTAATTGTATGTGTTTGTGCTTTCCATATAAATAAATAATACTTACAGATTATAAAATGACCCCATAGAGAATCAAGATAATCTATCTCGTTATCTGTTAATCTAATACCTAGATCTTGTTTATTTTTTTAATTAAAACTATCTGTCAAATTCAAAATGTGTTTTTATGATTCTGGTTCAGATTAAATCAATTTAAATTACCTTATGGTTAATGTACCTACTTAATTACATAAGAATAATTTGCAAACGAACTAAATGTGCAATTACGAAAAACGAGAAACGTATTTTTTTTTCACTCTAATAAAAAACAGACTTCAGTCATTATGAAGTCGTTAAATAACTATAAACACAATAAGAATTAAAAAAATGCCATCTGAAAAAAATATGACTGGTGTTCACGTCGTGATATTCTGATTAGAACAAAGGAATAACTGAGTACAGGTTTTCAAAAGTTATAACCTGGTTATTTTATATTTTTATAAAACAGTATTGATGTTATAAAGATTACAAAAAGCATTTATATTTTCTCAGGCGTAACCTTTTAGATAATTCAATGCCGTAACATAAAAATATGAAAGTACTTCGGCGCTATTGAACTCTCGGGGAAAACATTTCTTTACATATTTCCTGCTTCATCCGTTATTGGTTCTAAGAAAATACACGAGATATTTTATTGGCTCCTTTATATAAAAGTATCGAAGCGTAGGGCATAATATTATTAGAGCGCGTTTCAACAGGCCGCTGAAATTGAGCGCTTCATTATTTTTATCAGCGCACACTCCGAGTGACAGTTATCTGATAATGCACGAAACAGCGCTGGCCATGTCTGAGCAAATTGACTTAATTGCTTATTTATGTAGCCACATCGGTCCAGTTTATAGCGGAACAATTAAAAGGCAGATGTAAATAACGTTCCGAGAAAAACGGGTGCCGATGCGAGCGACTCTCGTTTTATTTCAGACTCGTATTTTTCTGAGCGTCTGATGAATTTCATTTTATATTTTACGTGTCGGAACGCCTCGCCGCTCGCATCACACTCGTTATTTATAATTCAATGCGAGTTTACTCTGCGATATCTTTACATCTGTTTTATTATTGGCCACCTCTCGGTACATGACATGTGTAAATTGTCGTTGTGAGATTCAAGCGCAATGATCGCTCATTTTATGCGGCATGACTTATTTATTGGTGTACTAGAAAGCGGTGTGTTGACACAGAATAAAAGTGAGGAGGGATGTTGAGCGTGGGTCGTGGTAGAGCGGCCGCAAGCTGACAAATGGCGCGGAATTCAGTCCCGGTATAATTTGCCGAGCGTCAGTCGGCGCAGGAAGGGCAAAGTGAATAAAGTTTGCAGCGCGTTAATTGCCAAGCGAACGGCAGGCACGTCTTAATGAGACGGCTTCTTTAATGAAATACCGGCGCTACATGCTACCCGGGCCGGTTCTCATGCGACAATAAACACTAGTATACGCATACGATTTTAACTGGCTAATAATTACATAGATCGCTGGATAGATAATTGAAATCTCGTGAATAACTTGGACGCGGCTCCTTTCGTGCACGTCACATCGCGTGAGCGTGTGATTGCACAAAAAAATAACGATATAGATATCGTTCATGCTTCTCGGAACGGACTCGACCGGGCTTGCAATACAAGCATTTGTTTATTGGACTAACGGAATATCCGATGTTTCTGGTGTATTCGTGAATGCACTGTGTCCATATCGATAACACTTCAAGCGGAACCAATTGGAAAGATTGGCTGCAAATATTTAAGCTTTTTTTGCATTGGCGCTTTGTCACAGCTAGTAGGGTATAGGTAGTTTTGTTTTTTAAATATTTTCAAGCTTTGGTATCATAAATTGTGATGACTGAATTTTATGCTGATTTCATCAGTCTCGGCGTGGTCTTGGTCAAATTTAGGACAATGTTTTTCTTAATTTCGACGTTGACAAAATTTTGAACCGTGTGATAGAGCTAAGAGCCTGAACACATAAAAAGCTCATTTGGTATTAATGTTTGGCAATTATAAAAAAAATGAAACACATGAGGAAATTGAACACTGACATTACAATGAATCAGAAACTCGTTATGAAATAATTCTAGAAATAAATTATAGAAACGACTAAAATTTTGATTGTACAAGATAAAAAAAGCGATAGAACAAAACAATACATACATAGTGACATTACAAATGAATTTGGGATAATTTAAAAAATATGTTTCATTTATGATACTTTATCATACTGTAAAGTTTCGTCTACTGAGGATTGACTGTGGGGGTCCACTACCTTCTTTCCTACACTAATTATTTTTGTATACGATAATTATAAGAGCTACCGAGTATTTTGTTTGATTAAAAGTTTTACCATTTTTGGTACGTTTCGTAAACCTTTCCTTTATGGAAATATTTCTCTCACATTATGCGGGCACATGTTTTCAACTCCTTATAAAGGCAATAGGGTGACCAGAAATTATAATTAATCTTTAGGGACGTCTCATTTATAGACAAAAGGGAATTTAATTTAAAAAAGAAAATAATTGCAGTTTGTATTGTAGGGAAAAGAGAGAAAGAGAAAGTTTATTAGAAATGACGTCCTGTGTAGTCAAATGTTGCAAAAGACGCCGCCAAAAAGGCAGTAAAAATATGCAGAAATAACATCATATTTTTTCGATTAATTATAGAAAATATCTATGAGTATACAATTTATGGTCGCTAATAAGCAACCAGTGCTCAGACGCTTTGTGCTGCATAATTAAATGCCAGCCATACAACATAGAAGTCTTTGATGCCAGCATTTTTAGCTCCATCCACTTAGTTGTACTTTTCTTGTGCTGCCATTTTGAGCGCAATGTTTGTTTCATAGATTTTAGTTCACTGACTTAAATAATTGATAAAAACGTGTTACAAATTCGGTAGTTTCGGATTCACAAAAAGTTCGATACAAACTATGGTAGGTTAGGTATACACAAAGCGAGTGGGGACAAAAAGGTCAAATAAAAAGTCATCATGTCATCCCATAAAATACGGGACCACCTGGTAACCCTAGAAGGTGGCCATTATTTCCAAGCCCCATCCGTCGGTCGCTGCCGTTTTGGTATTAAAACCGGTTCGCGGGGCTAATTTATAAATTAAACACTTAATTACATCTCGTTGGTCATTTACGCCGGAGGCGAGCGCTATAAAAAACTAATAGGGCCCCGTTGTATCGATAATTATACATAATTTATTTTAAATTACTATATAAGTCAGACTCAGTAAAATTAAATCCCACGCGACGAGAGATTCATGTCTAAATTTCACGTTATGAGATTAATAGATTATGATTTTATAACAAAGTGCGAAATGAGTGGGCTGACAAACGCTTAGAAGCTTAGTTGTAACGATATCATGAATATGTAAGCGGATAATTTAAATGTAATCACGGTTTTTGAAAAGATAATCTCTTTAGTTAAAGGTAATCTTCCAATCCTTAACATAACAACTAGACAAAATTACTAATGTGATAATAATAATACTTTTTACAAGTGTTGGGATGTTTCTCGAATCATTATTAGTTCAATAGTTGATGCAATAACGTCTATTGCGTCACCGTTTCGCATTTGTTTTCAATGGAGCGATTTTGTAAAAAGTTCTACTCTAAATTTGAATTCAAATTAGTGGCCAGTCACCATTTACATATTCCATTGATAAAGATATTTCATTTGAATGATTTGCATGCAAATTGAACTTAAATCATCATTTGTAATACTGGTTAAGTAATTGATATTTAGTTAAACTGTTAGATATACAAAAAGAGCTGTGAATTGACATTGGTTGCCTTGATTAATTGTATGAGTTTTTATGATTTAATTTAGAGAATTTCGATTCAAATTGGTTGGAAGAAACTTTTACACTTTACAACTTATGATTCTAAAAGATCTTGCATCATAATAAGATACAATTCTTTTGCATAATTCCTTTTCATGTAGACGAATTAAGTTGAAGTTGTTATCATAAATTACTTTGAAAAATCTTCATTCTCCATTGTGGCTATTTATATTAACTTAACTCATAACTAAAATAATTAAAAATGTAAAACTTAATCTCTCAACTTATATCCTTTTTTAGTTTCTTATAAAAGTATTACGTAGTATAAAGGCAAAGTACAACAAGTTTACTCACATCACAATGGCGTTAAAATAATGTTTGCCACTAATCCCTACTACAAAAAAAAATATATTTGAAATATTATAAATGCGAAATTAACCCTGTCTGTCTGTTAAGCTTTCACGCCTTAACACGCTCGCTGCGGCAACAAAAAACGTTAACTTTCCGATATTAATGTATCAGGTTCTTTAGACCCGTTACGGGTGACTTGGCGGCTGTGCGTTGTCGGGTCGAAAAGATCTGTTCGACATGCTGTTGTTTTAATGAAATTATCTACGCGAATATGTAAATATTCTTGTATTTCTTTTCATAAAATTTTGTATTTAGGCACTTGATAAGAAATAAATAAATATTATGTTGTATACTGCCCGGTATATATATTGGCAAGAGAATGAAAGAGACAAAAGATGCGCAGCAGCCATAAACTTAGTGTGTATGGCTACTGCGCATCTTTTGTCTCTTTTTTTCTCTTGCCAACATATATGCCGGCATCTATAACGTTTTTGAAATTTCGATCTGTTTGGGGATGAATTAGGGGACGTAAGTTCGTATGGAAATGAAAGTCCAACCAAATCTATGTTTGCTATAGGTACGTATATTTATCGAAAAATAAAAATAACGCCCAAATTGTTCCATGCGGACAAGGTCGCAGGTAAAAGCTAGTTGTCTATCCAGGTAGGAATGCTACAAAAATCCGCTATTTCGAATAAGCAAATGTGACAGCCATTTAAAGAATGTAGGCGTCGAGCGGCGTCATTATATCGTAAATCAGTGTCGACGCAACGTAATTGGCTCTCGTGGCCACTCGCAACGCGCAAACTATCGAGTATTCGCAGTTGAAACTATCGATACTGGAGCAAAACTAACAATCGGTTGTTAACACGAAACGTGCACTTCGAATCGGTGGAGTTTGAAGCGTCTAGTCTTTTGTTATCGTTCTGTTGAAATCACTTCTTGTCTATCTAACAATATCGGCGAAGCTATATTTGAGATAAGCTATACTTTTCTAATACTTAGTTACCTACCATTTTGTTTTTTACTAGAGATGCGCCGAATGTAGGTTTAACCGAATACGAATGTTCGGCCGAATATTCGGTAAAAAATGTACCGAACCGAATATTCGGCCGAATCATTCGGTTCAATTCTGCGCCGTAAACAGGTTTTACATGTGTCGGGCGGGCGTTAGCCACAGAACAACCACTTCTCTAGCACGGCTCACTCAGTTAATGTACCGCTCTTTCGGTTACAAATAATTGCAGTTCGGAACTGCATACTTTGAAATTTATGATTACGTTGATGAAAGTCTTTGAAGATGAGGCATACTTTGACATTTATTAAAAAAAACCTAATTTGATAATACATTTTAATACTAGTGTTGGTTCCTAAAGATAGCAGTTTTTATATTCTAAAAAAAATTAGGTATGTATTTGAAATGCCTTAAAACTAGGGCTGTACGTTTTGATATCTTCAATATCTAGGTATCAAAGATTTTGAAGTATTTCCAATATTTTCAAATCTACAATATTTAAAAAATCAAAACAGACAGCCCTAGTTTTTAGGCATTCTAAAAACATACCGAAAATCCATTGCTGTAGGATTATATAATCTGTGCTGTAGGTTAAGGTTTAAGAATTGGTATAATACTACATTATTTATTGACAAAATAAAAAAGACTAAGAGGATTGTCAAGCAAACGGTCTCCATACAAACGGCGATAACGTTTCCAACCCTCTCTATTGTAAATTATACCAATAGGTACCTACAATTAAATATTCGGCAATTATTCGGCTAATCAACCGAATATTCGGCCGAATACGAACATGAAAAAATATGCCGAATTTGCCGAATACGAATACTCGGCCGAACATTCGGCGGAACATTCGGCGCATCTCTATTTTTTACCTTTCTCTGACATAACTGAAACAACAATATGTTTTGATAATGTTCTGTTTGTATAACCCACAATTAAAGTAAGACATTTATTGATATCAGTGCCTATTTCACAATCTATGATTAAGCACCAACTTCTGGCCCCTATTTCACCAAACGAACATTTGTCAGTGGCATATGTTGGCAATTTTTACTTTATTAAAGGACAATTATGTTATGAGACAGGGTATAATTTTTACAAGTCGACAATTCGTCACGCAAACTTGACTCAGCTCCAATCTCATGCCAGGAATTACTGACAAATCTACAAATATGTCAACTTGTAAAAAATATCCCTGTATCACAACATACTAAACTTGTCCCTAATTAAAGTTACGACAATTGTAAAATTAACCTACATATTATGTCACTGAAAAATATCGACTTGGTGAAATAGGGCCCTGGTTCAATTTAAAAATGGAAAATAATTTATTTATTGACATTATTACATGTAGCAGAGATGAAAATGCTAAGGTGGATGTGTGGTGTGACGCGGGATAAAATTAGGAAATGAGTATGTGAGAAGAAGTTTAAAAGTAGCACCAATGATAGAAAAGTTGAAAGGGAATCTGGGTTGGTATGGGCATGTTATAAGAAGGGATGAAAGCATTGTTACTAGAAGAGTAATGGATATGGATGTTGAGGGCTGGAAAGTGGAAGACCGCAGAAAAGATGGATGGATTGTGTGCGGAATGATATGAATGTGAAGGTATTGGATGAGATGACGAGTGACAGGAGGAATGGAAGAGAAGGACGCACTGCATCGACCCTAAATAAATTGGGATAATAATTTTTAGTTATAATGATTCTTAGTTAAGTACAATTATATTAATTTGAACTTAATCGGACTTTCTGAAACAGGCCCCTAATGTACAGACTATCCATAAGCTATTTTTAACGAACGATATTTAGATAAATCGACGTTGGCGTTGACGGTCACTCGATCACTGGTCACAATGGTGCCACAATGGTCAGTTTCGACAGATGCGATCGATTGATTGGTCCAATTTGGTTTAGTGACTGGGCAAATGTTGGTTTAAATGTTATGTATAGTATGTATTTGTTTGTCTAACAAACCATGTCTAGTCAACGGAAACGTAGCAATTATTATTATACAAGTTTTATTATTTGGCATTTGGCCCCAATAGATCGCTGCACCTAAAGTATAATAAAAACGATTATATCGCATTTGAATTTCCGTGTTTAATTTTGTTTTCAGTTTTCCCTGACAAAACTGAAATAGCAAAACGAATATGTTTTGATAGTATTTCTAGAAGCATATCAAAACATAAACAATTTGAGCATGCAACCAATCTGCAAAATGTAAGTATGTAGTCTTGAATCCGGTTTTAGATCGATTCGTATGAAATCTCGATTGAAAACCTATTAACACTCTCTTGCATTGCAGATTTGTACTACAGACAGACAGCTATTTACACGCAAATCCTACAAAGGCCACATAAAGCATAATACCACTGTGATAACAGTGAAAATAAAAACGCTGACATCGTAATTGATACGGCGCAGTGGCTACCGTACGTATCACGTTCCGCTCGTAAAACGTACCCAGCTAATGCACGTAACGGAACGTAAGCCGGGCTGGAGCGATAAATCTCGAGTTTAGAAAGTGACAGCTAATATTCTCGAATATTTACAATCCAGCTCGTTTTAATACCCGTTAATCCTCTTAATGGGAGCGCATCAAAGACTTTTTATTGAAGTTCTCAACGCTTTAGGGACAATAAGGACACCAGTTTCCCGCGACAAAAAGTTCTCAAACTTCCGACCATTTGTCGGTGACGAGTGAAGAGTTTGTTGTTTTTCTGCTTTTACAGTCGAATCGAGACAATACTGAACAATATTCCATTCCACTACGCAAACGATATGGGAGAACCCTTCACTTTCTTATTATTTCTGATTGCCTGATATTTAAGTTCTTAACTCAATATTTTTACCGTCGTTTGATAAATATATTAAAAAAACAAAAAGATGAAAATCGTGTACGTACGCCCACCCAACAAGCATTTTGTGTTGTGGTAATGAAAATCATTAAAGACTACGGTATAAGGCTGGTTTACATTTATCATAGCTGTTATGTTAGTAGAGAATAGAGTATGAGTATTACCTGGCATGTTCGTCGATTTTAAAAGAACGTCAAACACACCAGGCAATGTAAGTCTACTCTGCTCACAGCTAATATTGTAAACCAGCCTTATCACAAACATCAAACCCTAATTCTGATTACTGAATAACGAAATTTTCTGTTAATTTCTATTCGTCAGAATTTTATTTCGACAGCATGTCATCACTATGATATTATGTATAGTGAGTGACGTTTTGTTGGCATGCATACTAGTCACTCACTCGACAACGAAGATCGTAATTATTCTTTCCATTAATCAAAGCTATCATCGTATATTTATGGTTCGGCTTTGCAAGATTATGTTTGCTAACATCATCTTGTCGAAAGTATGTTGATAAGGTTATCTCTCAAGTAAATATGTGTACACTTCGTGAGATAAGCATTTCGAGTAATTTACTTAACTGGTAGAAAATGCGGCGGCCCACTAACAGCATATTTTTATCTTTGCAGGTAAGTCGAAACTGGACAAGCAGGTGCGTTTTGCTCTATTTGCGGTTTTCAATGGACATGTGTGACTTTATTATTACTGGTTTTATTACCACGGACAAACAAGTCTAAACGGAACGACATCTCATCTCACAGCGGGATCATTCCGTCACCCGCCCTCGGTGTCGCTAACGACGTCGATAATGTTAATGTTTCACATTAGACGTCCGGTCCGGTTAGCGATAAAAAAAGTAAGAATTTTTATAGATTCCGTTCGCTCGTATTTGCGTTAGCGTTTATCATATCGCTGAGTAAATTTAAACAAGGAAACAACGGTTCCGCAGCAGTAAATTTGTCATAAAACATACTAGGAGCGTTGTAAAAACGCTATCGTGTGATTGTTTGCGAAGTTAGCGGTGCGTGTGAACCCGGCCGGCGCGGGTTGTCGCGGCCAAACGACCCACATCAGCGGCTATTCAGCCGAGCATAGCGCGCATTAGGCCCACATTGAGGTAACGTCTCGCATTAACACTCATAACAGTAACCCTTAGTGCCTTCACTGCGGCGAATTGCTATTTATTGCTGCCATTTTAAAACGACATTAAATAACCGAGCGCACGATTCGAGACGCACTCACGTCTTATCTCCAGTTTTATTGTCGCTTTGACCTATCAATGTTGTATGTAAAAGTTAATAATAGATGTGAGTGAATTGGCGAGGTGGCTCGACGTTAATCTGGAGATTTCATCGCTATGATACGAATGTGAGGCGATAAAGCGAGAGTAAAACAGTTGATGGCTGATTGATTCATTTTAGTGTAGATAAAGTCACGTTGTGTGAGACACGGTTTACTGCGATGGGGTTTATTGTCTCGACGCAGATATAAAGAGGTCGAGACTGACGGCGGCGGCACCCGCCCTGTTCCCTTAAGCTTTGTCCAGACTAGTCCATTTTGGTGTATCAGCAGCGTTGCCGTTTAGTACAAAATTACACATTTTGTGTGTAATCAAGGCCTCGTGTGTAATCCGTGTGTAATAGGAATATGTGTGTAATTGTGTACTATTACTACTATTACAATCTTGTATATATACATATAATACAATATATACATTTCTGCGTGGAAAGAAACGCATCTTTTGTTTGTCACTTTTTAGCGTTTTTCCACAAACCTCTTGCAATGAAAAGACATCTAGATACGCCAATGTGTGTAATAGTGTGTAATTAAGGAGTCGTGTGTGTGGGATTTGATCGAGAGGCAGTGGCAACACTGCGTATCAGATCACCGTATCTTTAACCTACATCGCTAGTTTGGTTGGGCGTGCGTTGAAGTAATATCAAAATAAGTCTGGACAAAGCTTTAAGGTTAAACATAAGCACATGACTCGCTATTGTAGGCACATAACGTGGTTTTCCAGGATAATACAACTTTAGTGTGTACATATACTGTACACACTAAAGTTGTATTCGCCATATACACACATCAACTTTGTCTAGGGATACAGGTGTTATTTTCATTCAAACGAGGTAACTTTGAAGCCTTGGTTTCCTGCCAGGGATGTACTGTGCTGTGATCTGATGACGACTATCCCGGGAGTGAATGGAGGAGATTCAGATTGCTGTACACACCCAACTAATCTGGCCAGCATTTTCAAAACGTAAAGGACATGTTTAAAAAAACCGCGAAAATAGCATGAAAATGTATGGAAATCCTCAAACTGAGAACTCTGACCCATTAATCTTTTAGAATGCTGATCAGATCAGTTGGATGTGTATAGCGATCTGAATCTCCTCCATTCACTCCCTTAATGACCATCATCAGATCACAGCACGGTACATCCCTGGCAGAAAACCAAGGCTTCAAAGTTACCTCGTTTGTATGAAAATAACACCTGTATCCCTAGACAAAGTTGATGTGTATATTACCAACATATTGCATTTAATGAGATAATTTTGCTTTCATATCATAGTTCATAGTGATATTATTGCCGTTAGTTGTCGGGCTACAGTTGCAAAACTTCTGAAAGATTCCGAATAATTCTGGAATACTTCTCGGAAAGTTTCTTTCGATCAGAACTTTTCAAAATAAAGATAAAAAATTATTTTTATTATTAATAGGCTCAGATCAATTTTAGTCTTCGATCATAGGATTCATAGGTCAATCTTGCTAGAAAATATACCCGTCGACCGACCGAGGCGACGACTAACGGACGAACACGGTACGAACGAACAACTCGTGCGCGGTGCGTGGCGCCATCTAGTGGCGGGTGGCGGCAGCAGCGGAGCGCGGCGAGCGGGGAGTGGCGGGCGGCGCGGCTCCCCCCGGGGAAGTATTCGCCCGCTCACCGCGCCCCGCAGAGAAGTTTTCAGAATATTTCGGAATAATTCGCGCTCGCAGGGAATATTTCAATCTGGTTGATTTTAAAAAGTAATTAAGTATGTTCTCAGTGTATCATTGATGGTGACGGTGAATTGTTTTTTATTAAGGGTAAGTAAAGTTTAAATGTTTATTTTATTACCTATGTAAAGCAAAATTATAACCAATTTTCTATTTTTCGAGGTTTTTCTAGGTAGGTACTCAATTTGTTAGTAATGATTTAAAAATAAAATGCTGAAGAGTAGTTACCTAGTCCTTCTACTTTAATAGGTACATTATAAATAAAATAAAGTAGGTAGGTACCTACCTACACTTTAGTTTTTAAAAAAAACATTAAAAACTATGATAGGTATCTAAAAGTACATTTTTAGAGTTCCGTACCCAAAGGGTAAAAACGGAACCCCATTACTAAGACTCCGCTATCCGTCTGTCTGTCCGTCTGCCTGTAACCAGGCTGTATATCATGAACCGTGGTGATAGCTGACAGTTGAAAATTTCACAGATGATGTATTTCTGTTGCCGCTATAACAAAAAATGCTAAAAACAGAATAAAATACGTATTTAGGGGCGCCTCCCATTCAGCAAACGTGTTTTTTTTTGCCATTTTTAGTACTCTTCGTGCGCGAGACCGACTCATACTTGGCCGGTTTTTAAAATTATCATAGATTAAGAAAATACTTACCTACTTATGTTGACATCCGTTCCAAGACTTTCAAGCAATTCAAGAACAATAAAAATTCGCTAAAATACTTAGTTTATTAGGTACTTCTTAGGTAGGTACCTACTTAAGTACTCAGAAATTGTATTTAAGAGCTAGATATTACAATATCTATCCATACCTACTTTACTACTTTTACTATGATCAGAGAATGATTGAGTTTTTTCTTGCTAGGAAGGCTAGGTAGGTATTTAAAAATGTGTTAACTAATTTCTGCTGCTTTTTAGGGTTCCGTACCCAAAGAGGAAAAACGGGACCCTATTACTAAGACTCCGCTGTCCGTCTGTCTGTCGGTCCGTCTGTCTGTCGGTCTGTCTGTCACCAGGCTGTATCTCATGAACCGTGATAGCTAGACAGTTGAAATTTTTCCAGATGATGTACTTCTGTTGCCGCTTTAACAGCAAATACTAAAAACAGAATAAAATAAATATCTAAGGGGGGCTTCCATACAACAAACGTGAATTTTTTGCCGTTTTTTGCTCGCTATTATTAACGATAACAGGTAGACCGTTAAAATTTTCGCAACGATGTATTTATGTTGCCGCTATATTAACAAATAACAAAAACAGTATAAAATAAATATTTAAGGGGGGCTCCCATACAACAAACGTGATTTTTTTTTGCCGTTTTTTGGTACGGAACCCTTCGTGCGCGAGTCCGACTCGCACTTGGCCGGTTTTTTTTTACCGATCTTGCTTTTTTATTATCGTTACTCCTGTTTTTCGATAATCGAAATATTCCGAATGTTTCCGAATAATTCAGAATATTTCCGAAGTATTCCAAGGGAATTATTCGGAATGTTTCCCGCCAGCAACTGTAGTCGGGACACGCTAAAATATATTGAGTAAAAGCGAATGTCTTGGAAAACCACGTTATGTGCCTACAATAGTGAGTCACGTGCATATCATAACTTTAATGACCGTCGTACTATTTTAATTTTAAATATTTTCCAACTATTATTTTATTACGCTTTAAGTATTTATTCTTTAAGGATTATACACTTCAGAAATGATCAGAAAGAAAATTCAATTGGTACCAGGACTACATGAGTATTATAGAGGTTGAACAGAAGGAAAACCGTGTAGGTAGGAGGTAGACAGTTCCGCCCGGCCCGGTCATTTGCATCGCAGCTTTTCCAGGAAATTGCTGGTGTGTCCGCCTTCGCCATACGCTGCCTGGATACTAAACCAACGAGACAGTCCGATTGCGAAGGGTTCGTTGCACCTTCGACCTTATTGACATTGCCATAATGTCACTTTTATAATAAAAATAAATTATGAAAGATACCATTATCGAGCTGTTAGCTTCTCATTAATAAGCTTATAAATTAGCCCCGCGGTCCACCTGTTTATCATGTAAAAGATTTGTAAATGTCGAACTATTGGCATGTTTTCACATTTAAAGCAATATTAAAAGATATCCTAGATTAAAATGTCAGATTAGACGATCATAATAAATCATAATTATGACTACAACATATTCATAATGTGGCCACTTTTTGCTCTTTTGCCTACTAGGTACTCATTCTACAACGAACTACATTTGGCTGAGGTTTTTGAAGTGAAAACTTCTTTAGCGGCGTTGTGCGCCTTTTGATTAGAGAAAAAATGCTAAACTCGCGTCAGTAAGAATCACGTGGCTGATCGAAAATGCGTAAGACGGATGTGACGGATGGAGAGTAGACAGCTGGCGGCGGAAGTATCCCCCTCTCTTTTTACGGGGCGCGTTGAAAATGGCGGCGCGTCATTTTAAGACGTAAACACTTGTGTCACCAGTAACGCGCTAATTTTGAAAATGGAACTAATAGCAGCGATGTCTTCGGTGAAATCATAGACTTATTTATACTCTGTGACTATAAGTTTAAATCGTAGAATGCGTGCATGTAGAAATTAAAAAGGCCACTGGCGCGAAATCTTTAGAATTTTTCTCTAATTACAAACTGATTGAATTGTGTGACAGTATAGTAATAGGAAAGAAATAATTTTTATCCTTTGCCGCTAATTTCAAAATATCAAAAATGCACAAAGTTAATATTCAAGTTTTCACTTCTGCCGGCACTCCTGGAGTGCAAACCGATTTTTTGTTTGTAAATAAACTATAGAGCATTGGTTTCAATCTGTACATGTGAATTTTCGATACATTATGTAATTAGCGAGCAATAAATTGAATTTAGATGAGGGCGCCAATTTTAGGTATATAGGGCCCTTAAAATAATTAAAATCCAACGTGTCATGTCTTCTTGATTATATTGTGGCAATTCTCTAGCAGTCTTGCTTCATTTAATGTAAAATAACTAATAGTATATTACTTGATATTATTTAGTCAAGTATTTACTTTACTTGTTTCGTGTACATATATTCCAAGTTTAATCAAGCGTTAATTAACAAATTAATACATCTAATGAACTGAAATGGTAAGGTAAAGCCAAGTGGGCTTAATAAATAATTATGAACTCAATTTAGGCTGAAGCGTGTCATTTATTTGAATGATTTTGTATAACATGGACCTGGTATGAAATAAATTATTATTAATTATTAACAAACAATGCAACGAATTTAATATTATTCTGTTTTATTATATTTCTATGCAAACACAAACAATATTCACTATTACATAGTTTTTAAAGCCATTTTGAATAAGATGGAGTGCCTGTTTTATTTTGTTGACTTAAAAAACTAAAAAGTCTATACAGATTTTGGAAATGGTTCACCCTTTCACTTATGTATTTAGAATATATCACGTAATAGAACACGTATCACATACAAACTTAACAAGTATACCTTATGTAGAAGTAGAAGGTGGTAGAAGTCGTCTATCTATAATGTCTATATGTTACGGCTAATACCAAGTGCGGCTAAACCTAGTTTTAGCCGGCTAAAACTAGGTGTAGCCGATAGTTTTGGCTAAAACTAGGTGAACCGCACCCTGATTATCTAAAAAGAAACTATTTAGCGACCGGTTTCATTCCACATACATTGCTACTTTTCTTTGGTATGTTTTTTTTTTAATCCAAAAAGAAGTAGCAATGGATCACTATCATCTATAAACTGCAACCGGTCGCTAGGTGGTTTCTAATTAGATAATCAGCCCGCCGATCTGCTTTACCCCTGTAGGTCCCGAATATAGGTTAGAAATTTAAGTCGAGCGCGAAGTGAAGCGTAGCGTGAGCCTTAAATTTCGAAGTAATTTTTTTAACAGACAACAGAAATAACTTTTTTAATACCCCATGCTACACCTAGTTTTAGCCGGCTACACATAGTATTAGCCGCGAGCAAATCGGCTACACCTAGTTTTAGCCAACAGCTATCGGCTACACGTAGTTTTAGCAGGCTAAAACTAGGTTTAGCCGCACTTCGGGTATTAGCCGTAACATATACATATTGATCATAATTCCCGCAAGCAAATGTAGTGTTCAACTGATAACAAAAGTATTAGCACAGAATATATTATAATACGTATAATGTATTAGGTAGTAAAGTAGGCACACGTGTTACCTCTTTAGCACCACATTAAATAGGTACGTATTGGTTGATCAACTCGCTAATTGTACAAAGTTTTAATGCCGCCCCGAGCAATCCGGAGCCAGCTATGTATGAATAGTAACTGCGTATAGTATATTATAATATGTAGAAGCTTGCCGCTCACTCGCAATACAATGTTCCTTCACAACCGAGCTCGTAAAGGCGGCTTTTAAAATTTTAATACTGTAATTTGCGAGCTGCGAAGCACTGAGACGCTTGCAATATTTGCACTGCAGTTACGTAATTCACTTTGCCATCGTGTTTGTTCTCTATTGCTTTTACATGTGTTATGAGTTATTACCGCGAGTGTACATACCGTTTCATAATGAACGCCCCCGACGCTGCCCGTGCCCGCTTCCGTCCCGTGGTCGTAATGTGCCTCTAATTACACAGCCCTACTTTTAGCTCAGCCACGTGGGAACAAATCGCTCGCTCCAATTTTAGTTGCCACATATCACGGTATGCGTGTAATAGCTCCACTGATACGTTTTAAAACGCCCTTTTTATACATAACCGCTCGAATTCCATCAAATCCGTACGCGAGTTTCACAACAAAGTTTCGAGGGCCTCCAGTTTTATCTCTGTATAAATTGTATTAGTTAAATTTTCTTAACTTTGGCACCCGTAACCATTTCTACGAATTGAACTTCGACGATTCTTTACGAAATTAATAAAGTTTTAATTGAATTCTGTCGGAAAGCAATTTTAGCCGGCTATAGCGTGGAGTCTGTTTAGCGTTTCAAATCGGAATTTACGTTATAATATCTCGACGTCTCATGACACTGAACGTATTGTTGTTGGTATTGTCAGTGTATTGTGTTGCGATGTGAGGGGGGGCGATTACCGATTTCTGGTCACGTGTTTGCAATTCCTTTGTCCGATGTCAGGAATCCTCAGGCGCTCGCGATCCGTCAAGATGGCTATCTGAGACATCCCAATGAGTATTTCTTGCTAAATCAGCTACATTTACTGTCGTTCCTTTTACGAGTATAATAGCAGTATTTCTTTTGAGTCTATTGTATTTTATTCTTAGGAATTTGAACTCATCGTTTATTCAAGTTAATTTATTGGATTGGAGCACATTGATCAATCAAGTGAGGTCCCGAAAACTTTAATATATTTTGTTGACCTCAACGATTTATAAGAAAAAAAGACATTCATTCTGAGACTACCACTTCTGGAACTTAAAAAATGTATGTATATGAAGACAAATTATGATCGCATGACCTGCACGGACTTTATTGTAACTAATTGGTTACGGTTCACTTTATCAATTACCTATTCAAAACAATGAATCAGTAGCATGTAGCAGCACTTACAATAACTCATATCCATCTAGCAAAAACATTCGCAGTTTTTTATCGCAACAAATTTCTCGGCAGGCGTTTTGAATATGACAAGAATAAATGAGACGTCTTGTAGTTGAAATAGTGCGACGATAGTGGGGGCAATCGATCACAGAAACTTACGAATTGCAACATTTATATAGATCTCCGTCTTCCCACTTCAGAGATTTATTTTCACGACACCTCGCGGCTCGCACCACCCGTGGGCCCTTTGAAGTTACTGCACGAGGGATAAAATTCTTGCCGCTCTCCCTCCCTTGCTTTTAATTAAAACAGCATAAAGTTTAAAAGTGTGCGCGGCTTTTTGTGAAATCCTGCTTATGGCTGTTTCAAGATAATTTAAAACACGTTCTTTGTTGAATAAAAGAGGGGAACGGAACGTTGCTTGTTTATATTAATTTTTTTTACTCGCAATTAGTGAAACTTCACTGGTTACCTTAATGACTTCATCTTATAAGTTTCCCTTTAAATTTGGTTTAAAATATTCATGAAGTTTTATGAAGTTATAACGAGATCTGTCGGCATCGATAAGAAACGTGCGGTTAACTATTCTTCTAAAAACAGGGCCACTTCAAATAAAGTGTGAGCGTTAAAAGCTATTACGGAAGTCATTGTCCGAGCTCAGTCTGGCTAGAGTGTGATCTGCACTTAATCCTGTGTACGCGGATAACAGCGCTAACAATGTGATAAACCAGCTCCCGACGCGGCGCTCCCTCGCAATAACTATAAACTATCAACCGCAAATGTCTGCCATCTTGAAGCCGGAGTCGATGAAATATCCTCGTCTCCCTCTTATCCCCGGCATGGCCGGTGCTTTGTCTGCCTCATCCACCCAAACATACTGAACAGACGAGAGAGCGCACCGAGCAGTTTTACAGAATTTTCCGTGGAATACGATATATCGCAATTATCTTGAAGCGACAACTCTCTCTTCACGAAGATGTAAATCATGCACTAGCGAAGATTCCATTGTTTTCTCCATACTACTTATCATTAACCTCCGTATCTATAGACGAGTAAGTAATGGATAGTATTATATTATCTGTGGTAATGGCATGTAATAATATTACATGCCATGTATAGTATAATTTTAATAATCTGAAATTAAGTTTAGTTTTGGTGTTATTAAAATTAATTTATACTATAAATTGCATGTGAATATAATATTTTTAGAAGCATTTGAAAATTGCAAGTATTATTCAAGCCATTGGACTTATTACTTACTTGTAACTTATAATAAGCTGATTCTTAACCTGTTGTAGTATACGAAATATAAAACTTGCATTTTAAATAAATTAGCTAAGATATTATATAGTTATTCTAAAACATTGTTTCCTTTTCTGGTTAATTAAGATTAATGGTTAATAAACCTGTCAAGACGTTGGAGTTTAGCGTTTTATTATATCTAAACTTGTTAAATTTGTAATCCATAAAAGATAAGTTGTCGCTCGTTTGTGCGTTCGCTTTTACGTCGACGTCGACGAGCTGAATACCTCCTCAACTTCGTATTCTCCTGGTATTGGAGTTTAAATTACACGAATTAATCCAGCCGGGTACTCCGCCTTCCCGAGGGATGAATGGTGCTTTACGGACTTTATTCCGTTCCGTACAGAATTTTGTTTCGCGCCACTGATTTATTTTTCAGGTCCAATTCTAATATTATGAAATAGACTTCAATTTTAGATTTTTTTTTTCTTCATATCAACTAAAATCGGGAATTTGTAGAATTTGGCATTTGTAGAAGTGGGTATTTATAGAAGTTGGCATTTGTAGTATTTGGTGTTTGTAGAATTTGGCATTTGTCGACTAAACCGTTATCTTTTTTTGATCCATTCAATGCAATTTATCTGTTGTACGAAGAGGCCATTTGGGAAAGGAACATTTCGGGAAAGAGAGCTTTTGAAACATAGGGACCTTATGGGAAAGGGACATTTTGGGAAAGAGACATTTCGGAAAAGGGACCTTTTAAAACCGAGGGGCATTATGGGAAAGGGACATTATGAACCTGAAGGTTCTCAGAGTTTGTAGTTGTATTCGGTAATACCCGTTCGATCTTCCATTTTCATGGTCTGGATATTAATGTCAACGATCATAATTAATAATCTGCGTCAGGGGCAATGAATATGCAAGATGTTTATTGACGTTGTTACTAGCTACATGCAAAGTAAAACATGCTTGACAGCTGTTTCATGATTTTATAACGTTAATACTCCGTATTTCCGTTACACCCAAGAGTCAAGAGCAACCCATTATACAACGTGTTACATACAAAAATCCCCTAACGCCGAATATGATAGAATACAAGGTTATTTTTAGTAATATACGAAACCTGAAAACTTTGTTCAGAATCAGTAATAGAATCGATTTCAATATTTTTTATATCATGTTATTTTTGACTAAATAATAGTTTTGCGCGCACAACACAAAAAGCTTGTAAGTTTTTAAGGTATCATTATAATTTTTTTATACTAATTCTGAAAATATATGTGACCCGTGTTTCCGCTTTCGTATATACAAAAAATAATGGTTTATTATATACAACCCCCTAAAAAGAAAACCAGAATATCGACACTATTTAAAAAACACTTTTTTCTTTTCATGTTAAACTGCATAGTGGCAACCCTAGACCTAAATTATGTTTTGCTTTTGCTAGACTGACACACTGTTTAACACTTTGCAGTTTTTTGTTCCATGTAAATAAAAAACAAAATTTTACAAGTTATATGAAACAACCTGTATAAATACACATTAAAATAAGTTACTACACACGCCGTTGCAAACATTTGTTTCATATTTTACTGTTTGAAGAATCTGAAGCGAGCATTCGTAAACTATTGTTGTTTGTTCTTCAGAATAGCAAGCGGCGATAAATATACATTAGTTTGACGTTGAGCGTATGCATTGCGGTTCACAAAGAAATACTTTAGTGATTCAGTGTTTCAAATTAGTATGGCGATCACAGAGCACTTTCTCAATGGTGCGATGTAACATGAATTATTGATGGGGCGCTCCGCGCAGACGCGGCCCTGGCAAACTCGCAACATATCCACACACCATTTTATTGTTATAAATTATTCTTTTACCCGACCACTTTTACTGACATGTCAAATAATTCAACTGTACGTGCGATAACATCTATTTCAAATCTTACTATTACAATATTCTTTTAAGCCGTTGGAAATTCGTTAATATGGATGAAATTGCCAGACGCAAATTCAAGAACGAATTGAAATCGTGCCAAGACATTCGAGTGAAATGAAGCTACACAAATGCTACAGTTATAAAAATCGCAGTAATTTTGACTGACGCAATTAAAGTGAGTTTCAAAAATAAACGATAATTTTAAAAGTGACTTTGGAAAAAAGGAATGATAAGTGTTTATTAAGTTTTTAAAACGATAAGCGATGTCGACAGGTTCTCACTGTTAATCAATTACACACGCCGCTGACCGCGTGCTTTTTCGCGTCGTAATGGATACCACAACACACGGTCGATAACGAGTAGGTACGTAGGCACAACGAGGTAACTGGCTTCACGCACGAATGCACCAAGTGCGTGTACGGTTCGTGCTCGTGCCGATGATGTAGCAGGGTTGCCAGGTGTTCGGTATTCTACCGAACTGTTCGGTATTTAAGCACTGTGTTCCGTGTGACAAAAAAACCGAAGTATGGGCGGTTGGGTAGATTCAGCTTTCAGATTCGACGCAATCGGCTATCATTGTTGCCGCTTCGGGCCTTCGGACACATGCTCACTGTTTTCGAGCCATTTTTGCAGATTGCGGATCGTGCTTGACGTTTTCCATCTCCTTTTTACGTTATAATCAGGGACTCTACCGCGTAACTACCTATACTGATATAAAGTTCATGTAAATGTTGACACTGAAAGTCAGTATTTTTAAGTTTTTTTTTTGTTGATTTGTTTGTTTTTTGCAACGAAGCTCAAATCAACGAAGCAATGTTATTACGGACGTCGTTAAAAAGACAAAAAAATGACAACATTTACAATTTTCGTTTTGCTCACTGTTCGGTATTTATTTGAAAAATACCACCTGCCAACCCTGGTACCAGTGTGCGCGTGTTGGCCGTTTTTCCCGGTGCATGTGTGCTGGCAGCTTTATTCCGTTTGTGGGGCGCGGATGGCATTGCACGTTTGCGTGTTTTCTGTTCGCCCGCTGCCATTTTTCGAGAGCTCCGCTTGCGTGCACAGCCTCGTTTCTTGTTTGTGCTCTCTTTGCTTTATTGTTTCCGTTTGGGACTACAAAAATGAGCTTCATCGTTATTGTTCACTCCGCTTGTCCTCGGCTTACGCTGAGCGGTTTCTTCGATCCGAGTCATTACAATGGCATTATTAAACGCTTACAAGCAAGTTTTCTCATGTAAAAGCTTATCCAATGATCCATTTCGCTCGGTCCCGTTAAAGTTTACGTTGATTGCTGTCTATTGAATGGCGCCGAAACGAGATACGGACGATCGGTCACCGATTTAGGGTTTAAAGCGTCATACAATGAACGATTGGATTCGGTATTGCTAAAGGGGTCTCGAATTTACATAAGGACGTCGAGTTAACGTCCGCGGCCCAAATAAAGACGGAAAGTAATTTGCATATGCAAATATCTTGCCGTTCTCATGCAAATACCCTGTATTACAAACGGCTTAATGATACTTACACAGCCTCTGCGACTCCCTGGGCAAGTGCCGGCCCTATTTGTCATTCAATATCGGCCAATGCAATCTGACGTGCTCGTTTGATTTCATTGAATGTCATTCGTTTCCCAATGTATTTAATCATAAATTCTGCTGTGTAATATCACAGATTACCTAATAGTTACAGATACACAGACAGATTACAGTCAGATACAGATTGATTACCTATGTCGAAGGAGCTCGATGGCTCTTTGGTTTAGCACCAAGCCCAACGATTGCGGAAGTTAAGCAACTTTCGCAAAGATCGGTCGTGGGATAGGTGACCAAAAACTTATTATCTCGAGCTCCTCCGTGCTTCGGAAGGCACGTTAAGCCGTTGGTCCCGGGTGCATTTGAAGTCGCTAACACCCACCAATCCACATTGGGCCCGCGTGGTCGGTTATGGCCCATCCTCCTTATCCATAAGAATGGCTGATGGTCTAATACTTCATGTTATATTTCTGTTGTTATTTTAGGGAACGACACGACAACAAAGAAGGTAGAACTTCAAAATCTCACCCTAATTGTTTCTGGTTGGGACCTCCGTTAAGGTTATACGAACATCGTTATTTGCTAGACTAGTTTTAAAAATGTTGTACTACAAAATTTTGGTTGGTTTATAAACTGGAACTCTTAAATAGAGCTTGAGATCATTGTCATGTTAATATCTAAATCTGAAAATGTTCTCATCTATTGACTCTTTAACATTTGCTTCCTTATTTACTTTCATTACGACAGTTAGTTAATTTGATTGTTAAGTTATTATAGCCAATGACACAGCATACATTGCTCATTACCAATCGTTTGTAAAAGGCTACATATCCGCCATACTTTAAGCATACCTACCTAATTCAATAGGCGACAAACGAGTTCTTTCATTGGAAGTGTATATCACATGCCTATCATGAGATAATGTATTAGTTTTTTGCGATACTTGTCATCTTGACAGAGTTATTACAATAATAGCTGATGAGTGTCAATACGAAAGGCCGTCTGGATATATAATTGCTACAATACAAGGTTTATCGACTGTTTAATTGGTCTTGTATCGTAGTCAGAAAAGGCAACAGATGACTAATGATTACTATGAATTAACATAAAAAACGCGCTATATAGATTTTATTACTACTTGCAGGCAAGATTATTTGAATGTTGATTATGTTTTTATACCATGTTGTTTTGTTTTACGCTTTAGTTTATTCTTTTGACTACTTATATGTGTTGTGTTTTCCCATTTCAATAAAACCACTTTATTGTCCTATTTTAGCTTTAATTTATATTGCACTCGGAAATATAAAACGTGTTCAGATACTACATTTTTTAATTGGTTATATGGTTCTGTTCATTCAATAAAAATGTAAATGTTTCGCGCAAAAACAAAAGCTAAACGCTACTGGTAAAAACTCGGTTGGCAATTTAACGTTGCATGTACAGCCAAGCCCTGTTATTTACTCTGTGCATTAATGTTTTATCTTCGCTCAGCAATGTCGTTTTATTGCCTGTGCTGTGCAGCGAATGTGCTGGCGTGTTCTCACTATTTTTATCACCACTTTCTTTGTAACTGCCGTTGGAAAGTGCTAGGCAAACATTTTTTTAAGGTTAAATTGATTTCAATTGTTTGGTGTCATTTGGATCAATTCATTGTTATTGATATTTATTTGTTTCGAAAAACAGATTCTACAGATAAACATACAGACTTCCATGATATGAAAAACATTCATTAAGGTCATAATAATATATTTCCATCTCTTTTACAATCTTGTCTACTACAATATAAAAGATATCATTATCCTTATTATTAAAGATATGTATTCAATTTATTCTCCGTTGCAAATTGATAGTATCGGTTTAAAAAAGACACCATGTCCTGCTTTTAATTTTGCAACATGTGGGTTGAATATTTTATTTCGAGAACGCTAATAATTAACATTTGGTATTTAATTTGGTATTTCATTTAGTAAATCATTGCCATATCTGCAGCTGATGTGGTACTTGCTATTCCGAAACGAATAACGAATCTCTTTCATCAATTTAGGTTTGGCATCCGAAAGGACTTTCTTTATCAGCTATCGATATGCACAATAAACGGCTCGCTTCTCGGCCAGCATCCGATAACATCACTATACAAATAGCGCTATTAACCTTAACACCGCTAAACGCGACATGTTCGTAACCGTTGTCTTCCATCCTGCTCTTTTACATTAATTTAATGGGTATTCTCGCTCTTACACGCAGCCGGCACGAACGTACCATGTTTTAAATAACGTGTCGATGAATTAAAAAGATAAGAGTGAGCGTGGCTGTACGTATAGCGGAGTGACGTAATAAGTAGTAATTGATAAAATAAACATTAGTTCTCGCGCGGCGGGCGGGGCTGCGATACAATCGAGGCTTGGTTCGAGAATTGAGCCAGTCGAGGCGAGTTCCGATCGGCGTTCGATGACCCTTTTATCGGCTTGTCTGAGATTTAAGACTTTGTAAACGGATCCCTGTCGATATCATATTAAAGCACCATTACCATAGAATAAATAACAGTATTACCGTCTATTACTTCATCTACATTGGTTGAATTTGCTTCACTATCACTATCATTGTCCTGTATTATGAAAAATGTATTAAGATATAATTAAGTACTTATAATGGTTGTATTGTATAGCCAGTAATAAGTTACGCAGTGTTTTGTCAAATGTAAAATTGTAAATAAACAAAGACAAAGGCTACATGAAAGTATAACGTAGAAAAGAAAATAATTACCTACACTTTTATAACGCGTGAAAAATAACGTTCACGTCCATAAAATGGACATAGGCGCTTGATTGTCCTAAATTCCTGATATACATCACATACCTCAGTGACCTGTCCAATAAATAAAACGCGCGAAACGTAATAAATAACGTTGCGGCAACGTTGTAGCGCCGTTAATCGCGCGGCTGCCGGCCGTGGATGACTCTATTTGTACCAGGGCGAAAGGAGTCGGTGGAGCGAACTCGGTGAAGTATTGTTCGGTGAATTTGTTTACGTTTCTGTCGCAGAGATTTATGTGAAGGTGTAATACTATAAGCAGCTGTTACACTATCGAATTGTTAGGAAATCGATAACTGGCAGGCATGTATCGGCAACTTCCCCCAATGCTTTTAAAACTGTGATAGTTCTAAAACTTAAAGTAATTCTACTCAATTGAAAAATTTGCTTGCATCGCAACTAGGATACCTAATCTACTTCCCGTCTTCTGTATCTGGAAAATCACAATATTTTGTCAAAAAGTCAATCTGATTTTAGACAGAATCACAGTGCTAACTAATCACGGTGAAACTATTTTAACACTACTCGATTTCCTTCGCGCTTTTTACATCATCAAAATGTCTATTTTACTATCTAACTAAACTCTCCTATTATGTTTTATCGGAGCGTTATGATTGTTTGCAAACTACCTTAATGTTTGGTCATAATTGGTAAAGTTTTCTGACAAAAGCGGCTCAAAATGTGCATCAAATTAATATTATATTATCCATTCCATGAAGTGTTCCTCAAGGTTCCATTCTAGGCCCAGTACTTTTTGCGATATGCTATGCTGATCTGCATGCAATTAAATAAGTCTTTCAAGCCTTTCTATGATACGAATTCTGCTGTAAAAGTTTTAACATTTCGTTATTTCAAAACGCGATTTAAACCAAATTGCCTTTTTATTAACATCTCTAATGAACACTCCCATCGTAAAAGTTAATTAGATTAATAGCTAGAGCGAGCGTCGTTATATTGAGTGTTCTCCACTGCAACAATTCGGTACAGTAGCTATTAAATTTCAAAGTAATCGATAGCGTCCCTTCTCTTTATTCCAAAACGTTGTTTTATTTATCAAAAGAACAGAGTAATTTTAAAACTCGAGAATTAGAACCGTCATGAGCGCTTTCTTTAGCGAGGCACGGCCATAATTCCATTTTCTCTACCGGGGTAACATGAGGCGTTGGAGCTCATTTCATAACCCATAATGCGGCAGCGAACCCTCTCCTCGCGCCCTCAAGTGCGAGTGGGATAGGAGGAGCTATAAACCGATCCTTGTCTGAATTTGAACTCTACGCTGCCACTATTAAATACTGTTTTCGGTAAGGTGAGCACGCCACGATGTCTTCCGCTGTCGGCAAACAAAGCACGAGTAGAAGTTTTCTGCTTCATTTATTAGCCGGCAAATGTCGACATGCAGCCAATATACCGTCGAGCGTTCGCCACCCCGGGTCCTCCAGACGATTTATGAGTGAAATACACTAATTCCACTAACAGCACTCCCCCAATTTGAATGTTAATTTTTAACAATTTAGGACTGTTAGCGACTCGGTATGAACTGGCGCGTCTGTTGAATTCGTAATGCCATACCTCGTTCATTTCGGATTTACGCCTTCAATGGCTCAGATAAACGCTCGGTAATAATACGTATTTACGATTATTGTACTGCGAGGAACGCTACAGTTGTTTATTCAATAAAGTTGACAAATACCTGTTTGTACTGAGATTGTACTTGATATTTCTACATGACTATTCAAAGAGCTTGTGAAAGATTTGTGTAAGAGGTTTATTAACGGGGACGTAAACATTAAACCTTTATTTCCTTCGCTGAATAGTAAATTACAAACATGAATTACGTTTAATTTTAGTGTAATTTTGTTCACAGGTAAGTCGTCACGAGACGGGATTTCATCGAACCCTGTATAATTTTCCGCAGTAAGTAAGAAAGTAACAATGGACTTAAAAATATTTCGTTACGAGTGCCGCTCGAAATTAATATTCATTTCTGTATATTTACATACAAATAGGTAGATGAGTTTGCATAATTAAGTGGATGTTTTCAAAGACCTTTGTGAAATTGTAGTTTTATTAAGCCAAATGATGGGTTAGGTCACGTTTCTACCATTAAGTTGGAACGATTGCTTATTCCAAATCGCCATTACGCTTTGTTCATGTTTATTGTGCAACTTTTATCACTGCGGTTGTTCTGTTCAATGGACACTTTGGTTTGCAAATGTTTGTACCGTTTATGACATCTTTTTAAAGAGGTTTTGCAACGCAATACGACTATGTTTACTGTCATTTGAAACACTAAAAGCTGTTTTATAGTTATTTATACTAACAATAGCAATTTTTTTAGCTTTTGCCAACTAAGTAGGATATATGCAAGGTTATTTTTAGTTCATACGAAACCTCTCGTGGGGTTGATCAGACCATCAAACTGAACAACTTTCATTATGGTCAGTTGTTTCATACATTTCGATGGAGAAGAGAAGGCATTGTACTTTTGTATGAAACAGCTGATTTTTTTTCGTGATTTCGAGGTTGGTCCCATAATGAAAGTTGTTCAGTTTGATGGTCTGATCAACCCTACGAGAGGATTTTGTATGTACTAAAAATAACCTTGTATACTTTAATCACATGCATATAAATAAAACGTATTTATTATTTTCCCATTTTTTTATTGTTAAGGTGTGCTCTTTTCATTCCATTTTATTTTTTTAATGTGAGTCGTTTTTTGTAAATCATTTCTCTAACATTTATATACCATTTCAAGATTAAAATAAAAAGAAATAGTCTTCCCAAACATTTATATTTTCTTATGGCAATCCTTACAAAACAATCAAATCGAAAGATAAGTATCTTTATTATTAATATTTTCACTAGAGATGGGCCGTCTATGACTTTGGCCGGCCGACTAGTCGGCTGCAAAAAGGCCGACTAGTCGGCCAAAGTCAGTCGGCTAGCTAGGCCGACCATTGTTACGGTAGATTTATCACTTGCTTGTTAGTTTAATTTAAGGTTGTCACGGCATCTCCCAAATCTTTTTAAACATCTGTTTTACAATTTAACAATCCTTGTGCAAACAATACGTTTTATCCTTGTGTATTCATTGACCAAAGAAATTGTTATATTAGCTTTAAAAATTTACTTTCGAAGGCCAATTGTCTTGTACATATTTTATTTCCTTTTTTGTTTGTTATAGGTTGTAAAGTTTAACAGTTTTTAATTTTATGGTCTAAATGCTGAGGAACTTTAGCAAATGTTCGAAGACAAGCGAGTCGAAAAAGAAATCGCGTAATTGGACTTACTTCGACAAATTTCAGGATGATTCCTGTAAAGTGAAGTGCAATCAGTGCCAAAAAGTTATTTCTCGTGGGGGCCACGGTAAAAAAGCTAATACTACAAGTATGAACAATCATATAAAATATAAACATCCACAGCTGATGCCACAATTAGGTTCTGTGATTAAAATTGTTCATAATCCATCCCCGAATACGTCAACACCAACATTGTCTACTCCGTCAACTTCAGCGTCGTCAGAGGTCAGTAATTTGTCTCAAAAATATCAGCAAAATATTGAGGAAAGTTTTGTCGTATGGACAATGGTCACATGAAATTTCTGGCAATGCTACAGTGAATTAGCCTCAAGAAAAATAGAGGATGTTCAAGACGACAAGGCAAATGCAGCTCATGAATTGCACTCGTACTTTGCATTGCCAGTAATAAATCACAACAGTGACCCGTTTCAGTGGTGGAGCCGTTACAGTACTAGATATCCCGAAATGTCGTGTCTAGCTAAAGTGTACCTTTGTTGTCCAGCTAGTTCTGTTTACAGTGAGCAACTTTTCTCTGAAGCTGGAAACGTGTATGAAACACAAAGAAATAGATTGCTGCCAGACAGAGCAGAAAACTAAGTCTTTTTACACCATAACATGCCCCTAATTAAAAAATATTAATTATTTAACTAAACATGCTCTCATCTAACTACATATTATTTATGTTTATTACTTTTTAATAAGTGATTCCTGTACCTACACTAGGTACACACTACAGAGTGCTACAGATTCCATTCATGATTCGACCTAAAAGCTTTATTAAGTGTTAAAATTTAAGTCTTTTAAGTATAATTGAATTTAGATTGATAATTAGTTCTAGAAAAAATTCATATTCCTACATTATATAACAAATAATAATCTATAGTGGATTTCTTTTCAATCACCCCTATTAAACATTATAAATGTCTTAACATAAAAATATGAATATACTAATAGGCCGACTAGTCGGTACTTTTTGCGGACTAGTCGGCGACTACAAATGTGGCTGGTACATCTCTAATTTTCACACCAAATTGTTTATTCCTATTCTAATCGTTAACGTAATAAAACTCGTAAATCCGACACGCAATCTACTATATTATTTACGTCGGTACTTTGATGTCCTCCATTTTCTTCTTATTTCCCTTGCTTTAATTATTTCGCTGTGAGCTACCCCCGACGACGCGCACTGAATTTTAAGAGGTTCTCGCAAATAGACTCTTAATTACAACTTAACAAGAGTCGTATTTGTATTGTAATAATTAATTAATAAGTTTCCTTTTATGACTTGACTGTTATTGCGTTCAAACAAAGATTAAATCGTTTTTAAAGACGATTTCCAACTGAAAAGACCGAAGTAAAATAAGTAACTGCTTCACTGACTTATAATTGGCAACTTTTAATGACCTTGAAGATTAACACTTCCCTGATAAACGTTCCCTTAAATAAATACTTTTCCATGTTGTTACAGTACAGTCTAGATACTATAGCTAGAGATACCTAACCTGCTTACCTAGATTATTATAAATTACAAGTTAGAATATAAATGACTTTGTATTTTATAATATTAGAGACATTTTGACGTGTCTGCCTGCAAACATTGTTTTGAATTTTCCTACTAATCTAATACTTGCAAAAAATAAATTGAGTACTTTCATTACATGTAATGCGAATTTAAATGCAAAAAATAATAGGTTCATGCATGGCAAACTCATTGTTTAGTATTTTTTAACTAGAGAGATCTTAGAATAATAGAAGCCGAGTCTTTGTATGTAAAGTAAGGCAATAAAACTGAGCCGAAATGGCTATATCCTTTATACGTTACCTAACTAATCGTAACTAAAATTCAGTAAAATAGTAACTAATCCCCTAAAGGTAGGGAAATTGAAACTTTTTCGTTCTTATAGGTACGATTAGGTCCCTCTACGGAGGCTCCGGACGACTTCGTCATTTGTAACTTATTAAGGATAAAAATCTGAAAACTGAGCCACTTTGGCTCAGTTTTATTCGCCTCACTTTTGACAGTGCGCTTTGTAGGGAACTATCCGTTCTAGGTTGTTATTATTCTAAGAGGCAGATAGTGACACTGACTGAGATATTTTTTCTAAACTACCTACATCTTGGAAAAACGATTAGAGTTAATCTATTGAAACCAACGCATGTTTTACAGTTTTTAATAAATAAGCTTTTTAATAGAAAACATTAATTTTAAACGGGAAGACATATTAATTATTGACTGATAAATACATTCTGTGGCACAGAGCAGTGAAAATCATCGATCTAAGTATCTATAACTTCGTAATTAAGAATTACTTCTCAAGAAAACGGTCTGACGGTTAAAGCAAAAGCTAAAAATAACCGGTCACGCTAATAATACTGAGTGTCGAGTTACCCAGTCAAAAAGCCCATTATTTTATTGAGGAAGTGCTCGCGCCGGCCGTCGTTAAACCCAAACGCGATCAAATTCTGACCATTACTATTTTATACTGCCATAAACGGTACATGACTCCCGTCTATTTTATAATTATAAAATTACACTCCGAATCCAGTTTCTGAGCTAAACGAGGACGATTTAATTTAGTTTCCAGTTAAACCCACCGATATATTTTGCTGAGAAGCGGAGTGGCTTAGAGAAAAGTATATAACAAATTGTTTCAATGTTTCACAGAATCACAGCTAACCGGTTTTATGGTTATAATAAGCTAATTTAACAATTAATGTCGCGTATTTATAATAACTTAAGATAGATCTTTACGAATTTAATATTATGACGTAATTATTCCAGCAATTTTAGCACACAGCACAATAATATCGTAAAGAAGTTCAACAATGATAAAGAACCATATTAACCTTTAAGAAGATTTTGACAACTTGTTTTATTTGCCTTATCCATCGATCATGTTTTACAAATAAGCTAGACAAGGTAATATGAGCTATAAAAGGTACTAGGATCGCATTATCCCTGGAGAGTAGCGCGTTGATTAGAAAGTTTGCGTGAGAATTAGCAACGCGGGAGAGCGTCGTAATCGCATTATCGCTACTCGGATATTCCAGCGAGCCCCACGGCGACTACTGCCAACTCAGACGGCTAAACTTATCCGACTCATTTGATCTCCACACACTCTTGCGAGCCTAGTAATTGAACTCTATTTGGTGAACAATTATTGTGAAATTTGTCTCGGAGAACGTTAAAAAAATAACAAACGAAATAAGCTGTGTAAAATAAAAGTAGCAATACGCGACACTCGTTTCACAAGGCCAAATAAAACAATGAAGGTCAAATAAATATTCTTATTTCGTTTATAATTTAAACAAGCTCTTTTGTTTAGTCCAAGTAGGTATGTTAAGCTAAGTTACACTTTTTCTACTACATATTTTTTTTTGTGACTCGGGTTTTACAATCTTTCTCTGTAATATTCTGATATTGCGAGAAGTGTAATGTTATTTATAACCTTTAGGAGGTCCTTTGTAAACGTTCCCAAGAATGTAAACTAATGGAAACTGTATAAATAAGAAACTAATGTAAACCAGTGTAAATAAGACTAGGAAACTGTATGAAAAGAACAAAAAGACACGTCAATCATAGAACAGTTAGGCTGCGTTCAAACGATAACGCACGACTCGCCCTCAACCCGAACTCAACTCAAACTCAACTCAACCGGAGCCCACTCCTTGAAATACAGCGCTTACAATTTTGAGTTTTATAACACATTAATAAGCTCCGTTATATTTTGTCGATGCAACTGCACACGCCTCGCCCTCAACCCGAACTCAACTCAAACTCACCTGAACATTACACAAGAGCTTATTAATGTGTCATAAGACTCAAAATTGTAAGCGATGTATTTCAAGGTGGGCTGCGGTTGAGGTGAGTTTGAGTTGAGTTCGGGTTGAGGTCGGGTCGTGTGTTATCGTTTGAACGCAGCCTTACATCTCAATCACAGATCTTTGATAGTTAAATTAAGATTCTATAAAACAATTATTAATAGTTAGATCAGAAAATAAAGTCAATCTTGTCGCGACAAACGATCTTTAATAATCTTCAATCGCAGTAACGAATTATTTTCTCACTAGCGAGTGCCGATTATGGATCGTAGAGATAATAAAATGCAATGTCAGTAACCGGTTTGTAATTGCGCGGCTTGGCTATAATGTTCAGAATGTTACGTCTCGTCGCTTTCCTCGTGTATATAGCGAAACAAAGAAAAACTCGGAAAACCTCATTAACTTTTTAAAGAATTCGTTTGCTCCTCATGTATTATTCAGCATTGTGTATAGACACGCGCCGTCTCTGCGGTACATGTGTTTATATGGCGCGGCTACCGCTACCCTCCTCAAAATTGACATTTTGCAAAGTGCCCAACCCTTTGTTGCTCGGATGAAATGTGAATTTCAATGAAAACGGGGTTAAAATTGCTCAAGCCCGACAAAGCCGTAAAAAAGAGATTTCATTAGCAGTCATCGTTTTGTTATGATTTTTGTGTTCCATCCATTCCCTTCTTGAAGAATCGTCAAGGCAAAACGGTTCTTTTTCTTACTTTTTAATGTTCCCAGCGAAAAGCTTCTATAATACTTTGTCAGAGAGGTAATTAACTTTGGGGTTGTTTTTTGTGTTATTCGCTTGCTTTTACCCAATTAAAAATAATTTAAAATAATAAGTACGGACAGACACAAAGACAGAGGCGAGACGCGGCTGGAATAATTTGAAGCTGCGCGCAAACCTCTGGAGTTAGCATCTTGTTTCATTAGCGCGCCTGTCTCGACAATATTTATACGCCTCGCGGATCATGAATATTTACGCTGTGGCGTGGCTTTAAACAGCAAATTTTGACAGAGCTATTTACTCTTTTGAAATATTAAATTATGCAGTGAATTTGTAGCGCGACTGTTATTAATTTGGTAGTTTGTTTGTTGTATGAGAGATGCAACAAAAGGAACGTTGAGCGGTAAACTCGTTTTATGTGTCTCGAGGGAGGAAAATCGGATGCGTATGCTCGTAAAATTGTTTGGAGAGAATAAATAACACATTGAGACCTCCGTGAAGATAGCCACCCCGTTTCGAGTGCCCAGGTTTTGAGGGTGCAGGTCGTTAGTTTAGCGTTAGTTTTGATTTGTTTTGGAAAAAAAATCGTTTGTTTAGATTTCCTTCATACTTTTTTTTTAAAAACAAAAGTGGGGTGGCTATCTTCACGCTAGCCACCCCATTGCACCAAATGGTTTTATTTAAAGCTTATTCGATAGATATTTGTTAGTTTCGTTTGTTTTGATTAAAAATTTCGTTTGTTTAGACTCCGTATTCCCTAGAAAAAAATGCAAAGTGGGGTGGCTATCTTCACGTGAAGATAGCCACCCCATATGGCAAAACAAAATAAAAATTGCGCATTATGATTGCTTTCCGTTAGTTTTGATTTGTTTTGATAAAATTTTGTTTGTTTTGACAAACGGAAAAAAGTTATGATTTTTTTAATTTTTTTAGAAAAATATTGCCTGCACGCACTAACAACCTCAATAACTCGTTATATGGACTAGTTTATGTAAGGAATCATTGAATAATGCTAAATCTATGTGAGTACATCAAAATGTACCGTTACTCATAGAAAAAATTGGGCTATAGATAGGTATAGGTAGGTATAGGATAGATACACATAAGAAAAATACTCAAATTGTAGAATTCCGTAAGTACGCGTAAAAACGCTATTCTAATATTCGTTTAAAGGAGCGCCCGCAAATGACTAGGTTCAAATAAAAGATGCAAGTCTTAGCTATGGCCTTACATAAGTCTTTTCGTTTGTTTCGAAATAGACAACTGTGTAGACCAGGAGCAAACATACGGTTCGTTAAAGTTACCTACTCACTTCGAACCGCTAAAAGTATTTGTTTTGAAGGAGCGCCCGCAAATGACTAGGTTCAAATGAAAGATGCAAGTCTTAGCTATGGCCCTACATAAGTATTTTCGTTTGTTTCGAAATAGACAACTGTGTAGACCAGGAGTAAACATTCAGTTCGTTATAATTACCTGCTCACTTTAAATTGCTAAAAGTATTTGTTTTGATGGAGCGCCCGCAAATGACTGGGTTGAAATGAAAGATGCAAGTGTTAGCTATGGCCCTACATAAATCTTTTCGTTTGTTTCGAAATAGACAACTGTGTAGACCAGGAGTAAACATTCAGTTCGTTATAATTACCTGCTCACTTTAAATTGCTAAAAGTATTTGTTTTGATGGAGCGCCCGCAAATGACTAGGTTCAAATGAAAGATGCAAGTCTTAGCTATGGCTTAACATGAGTCTTTTCGTTTGTTTCGAAATAGACAACTGTGTAGACCAGGAGTAAACATTCAGTTTGTTATAATTACCTGCTCACTTTAAATTGCTAAAAGTAATTGTTTTGATAGAGCGCCCGCAAATGACTAGGTTCAAATGAAAGATGCAAGTGTTAGCTATGGCCCTACATAAGTTTTTTCGTTTGTTTCGAAAAAGACAACTGTGTAGACCAGGAGTAAACATTCAGTTCGTTATAATTACCTGCTCACTTTAAATTGCTAAAAGTATTTGTTTTGATGGAGCGCCCGCAAATGACTAGGTTCAAATAAAAGATGCTAGTGTTAGCTATGGCCCTACATAAGTCTTTTCGTTTGTTTCGAAATAGACAACTGTGTAGACCAGGAGCAAACATACGGTGCGTTATAATTACCTACTCATTTCGAACCGCTAAAAGTATCTGTTTTGAAGGAGCGCCCGCAAATGACTAGGTTCAAATAAAAGATGCAAGTCTTAGCTATGGCCCTACATAAGTCTTTTCGTTTGATTCGAAATAGACAACTGTGTAGACCAGGAGTAAACATTCAGTTCGTTATAATTACCTGCTCACTTTAAATTGCTAAAAGTATTTGTTTTGATGGAGCGCCCGCAAATGACTAGGTTCAAATAAAAGATGCTAGTGTTAGCTATGGCCCTACATAAGTCTTTTCGTTTGTTTCGAAATAGACAACTGTGTAGACCAGGAGCAAACATACGGTGCGTTATAATTACCTACTCATTTCGAACCGCTAAAAGTATTTGTTTTGAAGGAGCGCCCGCAAATGACTAGGTTCAAATAAAAGATGTAAGTCTTAGCTATGGCCCTACATAAGTCTTTTCGTTTGTTTCGAAATAGACAACTGTGTAGACCAGGAGTAAACATTCAGTTCGTTATAATTACCTGCTCACTTTAAATTGCTAAAAGTATTTGTTTTGATGGAGCGCCCACAAATGACTAGGTTCAAATGAAAGATGCAAGTGTTAGCTATGGCCCTACATAAATCTTTTCGTTTGTTTCGAAATAGACAACTGTGTAGACCAGGAGTAAACATTCAGTTCGTTATAATTACCTGCTCACTTTAAATTGCTAAAAGTATTTGTTTTGATGGAGCGCCCGCAAATGACTAGGTTCAAATGAAAGATGCAAGTGTTAGCTATGGCCCTACATAAGTCTTTTCGTTTGTTTCGAAATAGACAACTGTGTAGACCAGGAGTAAATATTCAGTTCGTTATTATTACCTGCTCACTTTAAATTGCTAAAAGTATTTGTTTTGATGGAGCGCCCGCAAATGACTGGGTTGAAATGAAAGATGCAAGTGCTAGCTATGGCCCTACATAAATCTTTTCGTTTGTTTCGAAATAGACAACTGTGTAGACCAGGAGAAAACTTTCAGTTCGTTTTAATTACCTGCTCACTTTAAATTGCTAAAAGTATTTGTTTTGATGGAGCGCCCGCAAATGACTAGATTCAAATGAAAGATGCAAGTCTTAGCTATGGCCCTACATAAGTCTTTTCGTTTGTTTCGAAATAGACAACTGTGTAGACCAGGAGCAAACATACGGTTCGTTAAAGTTACCTACTCACTTCGAACCGCTAAAAGTATTTGTTTTGAAGGAGCGCCCGCAAATGACTAGGTTCAAATGAAAGATGCTAGTCTTAGCTATGGCCCTACATAAGTCTTTTCGTTTGTTTCGAAATAGACAACTGTGTAGACCAGGAGTAAACATTCAGTTCGTTATTATTACCTGCTCACTTTAAATTGCTAAAAGTATTTGTTTTGATGGAGCGCCCGCAAATGACTAGGTTCAAATGAAAGATGCAAGTCTTAGCTATGGCTTAACATAAGTCTTTTCGTTTGTTTCGAAATAGACAACTGTGTAGACCAGGAGCAAACATACGGTTCGTTATAATTACCTGCTCACTTTAAATTGCTAAAAGTATTTGTTTTGATGGAGCGCCCGCAAATGACTAGGTTCAAATGAAAGATGCAAGTCTTAGCTATGGCTTAACATAAGTCTTTTCGTTTGTTTCGAAATAGACAACTGTGTAGACCAGGAGCAAACATACGGTTCGTTAAAGTTACCTACTCACTTCGAACCGCTAAAAGTATTTGTTTTGAAGGAGCGCCCGCAAATGACTAGGTTCAAATGAAAGATGCAAGTCTTAGCTATGGCACGACATAAGTCTTTTCGTTTGTTTCGAAATAGACAACTGTGTAGACCAGGAGTAAACATTCAGTTCGTTATAATTACCTGCTCACTTTAAATTGCTAAAAGTACTTGTTTTGATGGAGCGCCCGCAAATGACTAGGTTCAAATGAAAGATGCAAGTCTTAGCTATGGCTTAACATAAGTCTTTTCGTTTGTTTCGAAATAGACAACTGAGTAGATCAGGAGCAAACATACGGTTCGTTAAAGTTACCTACTCACTTCGAACCGCTAAAAGTATTTGTTTTGAAGGAGCGCCCGCAAATGACTAAGTTCAAATGAAAGATGCAAGTCTTAGCTATGGCCCTACATAAGTCTTTTCGTTTGTTTCGAAATAGACAACTGTGTAGACCAGGAGTAAACATTCAGTTCGTTATTATTACCTGCTCACTTTAAATTGCTAAAAGTATTTGTTTTGATGGAGCGCCCGCAAATGACTGGGTTGAAATGAAAGATGCAAGTGTTAGCTATGGCCCTACATAAATCTTTTCGTTTGTTTCGAAATAGACAACTGTGTAGACCAGGAGTAAACATTCAGTTCGTTATAATTACCTGCTCACTTTAAATTGCTAAAAGTATTTGTTTTGATGGAGCGCCCGCAAATGACTAGGTTCAAATGAAAGATGCAAGTCTTAGCTATGGCTTAACATAAGTCTTTTCGTTTGTTTCGAAATAGACAACTGTGTAGACCAGGAGCAAACATACGGTTCGTTATAATTACCTGCTCAATTTAAATTGCTAAAAGTATTTGTTTTGATGAAGCGCCCGCAAATGACTAGGTTCAAATGAAAGATGCAAGTCTTAGCTATGGCTTAACATAAGTCTTTTCGTTTGTTTCGAAATAGACAACTGAGTAGACCAGGAGCAAACGTACGGTTCGTTAAAGTTACCTACTCACTTCGAACCGCTAAAAGTATTTGTTTTGAAGGAGCGCCCGCAAATGACTAGGTTCAAATGAAAGATGCAAGTCTTAGCTATGGCTTTACATAAGTCTTTTCGTTTGTTTCGAAATAGACAACTGTGTAGACCAGGAGCAAACATACGGTTCGTTAAAGTTACCTACTCACTTCGAACCGCTAAAAGTATTTGTTTTGAAGGAGCGCCCGCAAATAACTAGGTTCAAATGAAAGATGCAAGTCTTAGCTATGGCCCTACATAAGTCTTTTCGTTTGTTTCGCAATAGACAACTGTGTAGACCAGGAGTAAACATTCAGTTCGTTATTATTACCTGCTCACTTTAAATTGCTAAAAGTATTTGTTTTGATGGAGCGCCCGCAAATGACTAGGTTCAAATGAAAGATGCAAGTGTTAGCTATGGCCCTACATAAATCTTTTCGTTTGTTTCGAAATAGACAACTGTGTAGACCAGGAGAAAACATTCAGTTCATTATAATTACCTGCTCACTTTAAATTGCTAAAAGTATTTGTTTTGATGGAGCGCCCGCAAATGACTAGGTTCAAATGAAAGATGCAAGTGTTAGCTATGGCCCTACATAAGTCTTTTTGTTTGTTTCGAAATAGACAACTGTGTAGACCAGGAGTAAACATTCAGTTCGTTATAATTACCTGCTCACTTTAAATTGCTAAAAGTATTTGTTTTGATAGAGCGCCCGCAAATGACTGGGTTTAAATGAAAGATGCAAGTGTTAGCTATGGCCCTACATAAGTCTTTACGTTTGTTTCGAAATAGACAACTGTGAAGACCAGGAGTAAACATTCAGTTCGTTATAATTACCTGCTCACTTTAAATTGCTAAAAGTATTTGTTTTGATGGAGCGCCCGCAAATGACTGGGTTCAAATGAAGGTTGCAAGTGTTAGCTATGGCCCTACATAGGTCTTTTCGTTTGTTTCGAAATAGACAAAGGTGTAGACCAGGAGTAAACATTCAGTTCGTTATAATTACCTGCTCACTTTAAATTGCTAAAAGTATTTGTTTTGATGGAGCGCCCGCAAATGACTGGGTTGAAATGAAAGATGCAAGTGTTAGCTATGGCCCTACATAAATCTTTTCGTTTGTTTCGAAATAGACAACTGTGTAGACCAGGAGTAAACATTCAGTTCGTTATAATTACCTGCTCACTTTAAATTGCTAAAAGTATTTGTTTTATATTTATATATATATAAGTAGGTAATTATAACGAACCGTATGTTTGCTCCTGGTCTACACAGCTGTCTGTTTCGAAACAAACGAAAAACCTTATTTAAGACCATAGCTAAGACTTGCATCTTTCATTTGAACCTAGTCATTTGCGGGCGCTCCATCAAAACAAATATTTTTAGCAATTTAAAGTGAGCAGGTAATTAAAACGAACTGAAAGTTTTCTCCTGGTCTACACAGTTGTCTATTTCAAAACAAACGAAAAAACTTATGTAGGGCCATAGCTAAGACTTGCATCTTTCATTTGAACCTAGTCATTTGCGGGCGCTCCTTCAAAACAAATACTTTTAGCAATTTAAAGTGAGCAGGTAATAATAACGAACTGAATGTTTACTCCTGGTCTACACAGTTGTCTATTTCGAAACAAACGAAAAGACTTATGTAGGGCCATAGCTAACACTTGCATCTTTCATTTGAACCTAGTCATTTGCGGGCGCTCCAGCAAAACAAATACTTTTAGCAATTTAAAGTGAGCAGGTAATTATAACGAACTGAATGTTTACTCCTGGTCTACACATTTGTCTACTTCGAAACAAACCAAAAGACTTATGTTAAGCCATAGCTAAGACTTGCATCTTTCATTTGAACCTAGTCATTTGCGGGCGCTCCATCAAAACAAATACTTTTAGCAATTTAAAGTGAGCAGGTAATTATAACGAACCGTATGTTTGCTCCTGGTCTACACAGTTGTCTATTTCGAAACAAACAAAAAAACTTATGTTAAGCCATAGCTAAGACTTGCATCTTTCATTTCAACCCAGTCATTTGCGGGCGCTCCATCAAAACAAATACTTTTAGCAATTTAAAGTGAGCAGGTAATTATAACGAACTGAATGTTTACTCCTGGTCTACACAGTTGTCTATTTCGAAACAAACGAAAAGATTTATGTAGGGCCATAGCTAACACTTGCATCTTTCATTTCAACCCAGTCATTTGCGGGCGCTCCATCAAAACAAATACTTTTAGCAATTTAAAGTGAGCAGGTAATAATAACGAACTGAATGTTTACTCCTGGTCTACACAGTTGTCTATTTCGAAACAAACGAAAAGACTTATGTGGGGCCATAGCTAAGACTTGCATCTTTCATTTGAACCTAGTCATTTGCGGGCGCTCCTTCAAAACAAATACTTTTAGCGGTTCGAAGTGAGTAGGTAACTTTAACGAACCGTATGTTTGCTCCTGGAGGTCTACTCCGAACGTCAATTGTCAAAGTTTCGGCCGATCAATTGGACCATTTCCTACTCCGAAATACATTCGTTCCAAAGTTCGGTCCGACCGAACAATCAATGACGTTTCTCGTATCGGAGCTTACTCCGAACGCGCGTAACACGATCAAAGTTTCGAATTTGACATAAGATTTCTAGGGAGAACAGTGTCAAAATTCACGATAACAAATTAGGTGCCTTTTGTTCGTCGCAAGTCTCGGAAGTGAGAAATAGTTTCAATAAGGTGTGTCGAATACAAAATTAATGAGTGAAATTGATGATGTGAAGTTATTATCTAGACAATTACAATTATATCTTAGTGAAAGCAATGGCAGCAAGACTTTTTTTTCTACGAGAGTGTCTTGAAGAAAACGTTTGGTACGCAGGAGACGCCGTCGACACTTAAGAGAGAGATTTGACCTGCATAAAATTTCCGACATTGAGTTTATTAATAACTATAGACTTAGTCGGGAATTGTTTCAAACTCTCTGTACGGAGATAGTACCTACCTCTTTTGCGCCCGAAAAGGAATAGTCGCGGAATTGATCCCGTAGTCAAGGTATACTATAGTATTTATTATAAGTAGGTACTACGCAAAAACTTGCAAATGTAAATAAGCAATAAAATTAAATAAATTTGATATTTTGAGAATAGTTATTTTGAAGTATAATGACGATTTCGGGGCCGACATTTCTTTAGACTCCTTTAAATACACTATCAATGTTTAAAAGCGACACTTCGAATAAATTCCCGAGTCTAACTGAATACAAACAAACTTCTAAACCGTAGAAAGTCATGTTTTTAACAAAAAATTGAGTCTTTGTACCATGAGAATAAGGGTTTATACAATCGTCCACTAAAATTTCACAGAACACACGAAACTACACTCAAAAACCACTTAAAACGTAGAACTATTAGGTACAATAATATTTTTAAAGGTTAAGAATTCCTTTCAATTCCAATAAACTTTTTGATTTACGACTTGTTTACAAAAACGCATCCTCCCATAGTATGTGAGCAAAGACATTCAGCAAACAGCCATGAGTACATTTTTTATCAAATTACGTAACAAATTAACATTTCAATCGCTTATACACCTTTATTAGTTCATGTTGGACGTAAGTTATAATATTTTATATATCATAAAAGCTTAAATAATTTAAAATATCAATATGAAAGAAAAATCGTAATCAACATGTAAGATTTTATAAATGTCCGCACTATTCATTCGTTCATTGTTCTTTCACGATGATTGTCACGTGACTCCGATATAAACTCGCGAGCCCGATATGATTTCGGAGTAAGGTCACGGCATAAACTTCGGTCGGGACTCGGTCGGGCCCGAAGATTTGAATGCGCGGTTTCGGAGTAGACCTCCTGGTCTACTCAGTTGTCTATTTCGAAACAAACGAAAAGACTTATGTTAAGCCATAGCTAAGACTTGCATCTTTCATTTGAACCTAGTCATTTGCGGGCGCTCCATCAAAACAAATACTTTTAGCAATTTAAAGTGAGCAGGTAATTATAACGAACCGTATGTTTGCTCCTGGTCTACACAGTTGTCTATTTCGAAACAAACGAAAATACTTATGTTAAGCCATAGCTAAGACTTGCATCTTTCATTTGAACCTAGTCATTTCCGGGCGCTCCATCAAAACAAATACTTTTAGCAATTTAAAGTGAGCAGGTAATTATAACGAACTGAATGTTTACTCCTGGTCTACACAGTTGTCTATTTCGAAACAAACGAAAAGATTTATGTAGGGCCATAGCTAACACTTGCATCTTTCATTTCAACCCAGTCATTTGCGGGCGCTCCTTCAAAACAAATACTTCTAGCGGTTCGAAGTGAGTAGGTAACTTTAACGAACCGTATGTTTGCTCCTGATCTACTCAGTTGTCTATTTCGAAACAAACGAAAAGACTTATGTTAAGCCATAGCTAAGACTTGCATCTTTCATTTGGACCTAGTCATTTGCGGGTGCTTCATCAAAACAAATACTTTTAGCAATTTAAAGTGAGCAGGTAATTAAAACGAACTGAAAGTTTTCTCCTGGTCTACACAGTTGTCTATTTCGAAACAAACGAAAAGATTTATGTAGGGCCATAGCTAACACTTGCATCTTTCATTTCAACCCAGTCATTTGCGGGCGCTCCATCAAAACAAATACTTTTAGCAATTTAAAGTGAGCAGGTAATAATAACGAACTGAATGTTTACTCCTGGTCTACACAGTTGTCTATTTCGAAACAAACGAAAAGACTTATGTAGGGCCATAGCTAACACTTGCATCTTTCATTTGAACCTAGTCATTTGCGGGCGCTCCATCAAAACAAATACTTTTAGCAATTTAAAGTGAGCAGGTAATTATAACGAACTGAATGTTTACTCCTGGTCTACACAGTTGTCTATTTCGAAACAAACGAAAAGATTTATGTAGGGCCATAGCTAACACTTGCATCTTTCATTTGAACCTAGTCATTTGTGGGCGCTCCATCAAAACAAATACTTTTAGCAATTTAAAGTGAGCAGGTAATTATAACGAACTGAATGTTTACTCCTGGTCTACACAGTTGTCTATTTCGAAACAAACGAAAAGACTTATGTAGGGCCATAGCTAAGACTTGCATCTTTTATTTGAACCTAGTCATTTGCGGGCGCTCCTTCAAAACAAATACTTTTAGCAATTTAAAGTGAGCAGGTAATTATAACGAACTGAATGTTTACTCCTGGTCTACACAGTTGTCTATTTCGAAACAAACGAAAAGATTTATGTAGGGCCATAGCTAACACTTGCATCTTTCATTTCAACCCAGTCATTTGCGGGCGCTCCTTCAAAACAAATACTTCTAGCGGTTCGAAGTGAGTAGGTAACTTTAACGAACCGTATGTTTGCTCCTGATCTACTCAGTTGTCTATTTCGAAACAAACGAAAAGACTTATGTTAAGCCATAGCTAAGATTTGCATCTTTCATTTGAACCTAGTCATTTGCGGGCGCTCCATCAAAACAAATACTTTTAGCAATTTAAAGTGAGCAGGTAATTAAAACGAACTGAAAGTTTTCTCCTGGTCTACACAGTTGTCTATTTCGAAACAAACGAAAAGACTTATGTAGGGCCATAGCTAACACTAGCATCTTTTATTTGAACCTAGTCATTTGCGGGCGCTCCATCAAAACAAATACTTTTAGCAATTTAAAGTGAGCAGGTAATAATAACGAACTGAATGTTTACTCCTGGTCTACACAGTTGTCTATTTCGAAACAAACGAAAAGACTTATGTAGGGCCATAGCTAACACTTGCATCTTTCATTTGAACCTAGTCATTTGCGGGCGCTCCATCAAAACAAATATTTTTAGCAATTTAAAGTGAGCAGGTAATTAAAACGAACTGAAAGTTTTCTCCTGGTCTACACAGTTGTCTATTTCGAAACAAACGAAAAGACTTATGTAGGGCCATAGCTAAGACTTGCATCTTTCATTTGAACCTAGTCATTTGCGGGCGCTCCTTCAAAACAAATACTTTTAGCAATTTAAAGTGAGCAGGTAATAATAACGAAGTGAATGTTTACTCCTGGTCTACACAGTTGTCTATTTCGAAACAAACGAAAAGACTTATGTAGGGCCATAGCTAACACTTGCATCTTTCATTTGAACCTAGTCATTTGCGGGCGCTCCAGCAAAACAAATACTTTTAGCAATTTAAAGTGAGCAGGTAATTATAACGAACTGAATGTTTACTCCTGGTCTACACAGTTGTCTATTTCGAAACAAACGAAAAGATTTATGTAGGGCTATAGCTAACACTTGCATCTTTCATTTCAACCCAGTCATTTGCGGGCGCTCCATCAAAACAAATACTTTTAGCAATTTAAAGTGAGCAGGTAATAATAACGAACTGAATGTTTACTCCTGGTCTACACAGTTGTCTATTTCGAAACAAACGAAAAGACTTATGTGGGGCCATAGCTAAGACTTGCATCTTTCATTTGAACCTAGTCATTTGCGGGCGCTCCTTCAAAACAAATACTTTTAGCGGTTCGAAGTGAGTAGGTAACTTTAACGAACCGTATGTTTGCTCCTGGTCTACTCAGTTGTCTATTTCGAAACAAACGAAAAGACTTATGTTAAGCCATAGCTAAGACTTGCATCTTTCATTTGAACCTAGTCATTTGCGGGCGCTCCATCAAAACAAATACTTTTAGCAATTTAAAGTGAGCAGGTAATTATAACGAACTGAATGTTTACTCCTGGTCTACACATTTGTCTATTTCGAAACAAACGAAAAGACTTATTTTAAGCCATAGCTAAGACTTGCATCTTTCATTTGAACCTAGTCATTTGCGGGCGCTCCATCAAAACAAATACTTTTAGCAATTTAAAGTGAGCAGGTAATTATAACGAACTGAATGTTTACTCCTGGTCTACACAGTTGTCTATTTCGAAACAAACGAAAAGATTTATGTAGGGCCATAGCTAACACTTGCATCTTTCATTTCAACCCAGTCATTTGCGGGCGCTCCATCAAAACAATTACTTTTAGCAATTTAAAATGAGCAGGTAATAATAACGAACTGAATGTTTACTCCTGGTCTACACAGTTGTCTATTTCGAAACAAACGAAAAGACTTATGTAGGGCCATAGCTAACACTAGCATCTTTTATTTGAACCTAGTCATTTGCGGGCGCTCCATCAAAACAAATACTTTTAGCAATTTAAAGTGAGCAGGTAATTATAACGAACTGAATGTTTACTCCTGGTCTACACAGTTGTCTTTTTCGAAACAAACGAAAAAACTTATGTAGGGCCATAGCTAACACTTGCATCTTTCATTTGAATCTAGTCATTTGCGGGCGCTCTATCAAAACAAATACTTTTAGCAATTTAAAGTGAGCAGGTAATTATAACGAACTGAATGTTTACTCCTGGTCTACACAGTTGTCTATTTCGAAACAAACGAAAAGATTTATGTAGGGCCATAGCTAACACTTGCATCTTTCATTTGAACCTAGTCATTTGTGGGCGCTCCATCAAAACAAATACTTTTAGCAATTTAAAGTGAGCAGGTAATTATAACGAACTGAATGTTTACTCCTGGTCTACACAGTTGTCTATTTCGAAACAAACGAAAAGACTTATGTAGGGCCATAGCTAACACTTGCATCTTTCATTTGAACCTAGTCATTTGCGGGCGCTCCATCAAAACAATTACTTTTAGCAATTTAAAATGAGCAGGTAATTATAACAAACTGAATGTTTACTCCTGGTCTACACAGTTGTCTATTTCGAAACAAACAAAAAGACTTATGTTAAGCCATAGCTAAGACTTGCATCTTTCATTTGAACCTAGTCATTTGCGGGCGCTCCATCAAAACAAATACTTTTAGCAATTTAAAGTGAGCAGGTAATTATAACGAACTGAATGTTTACTCCTGGTCTACACAGTTGTCTATTTCGAAACAAACGAAAAGATTTATGTAGGGCCATAGCTAACACTTGCATCTTTCATTTCAACCCAGTCATTTGCGGGCGCTCCATCAAAACAAATACTTTTAGCAATTTAAAGTGAGCAGGTAATTATAACGAACTGAATGTTTACTCCTGGTCTACACAGTTGTCTTTTTCGAAACAAACGAAAAAACTTATGTAGGGCCATAGCTAACACTTGCATCTTTCATTTGAATCTAGTCATTTGCGGGCGCTCTATCAAAACAAATACTTTTAGCAATTTAAAGTGAGCAGGTAATTATAACGAACTGAATGTTTACTCCTGGTCTACACCTTTGTCTATTTCGAAACAAACGAAAAGACCTATGTAGGGCCATAGCTAACACTTGCAACCTTCATTTGAACCCAGTCATTTGCGGGCGCTCCATCAAAACAAATACTTTTAGCAATTTAAAGTGAGCAGGTAATTATAACGAACTGAATGTTTACTCCTGGTCTACACAGTTGTCTATTTCGAAACAAACGAAAAGACTTATGTAGGGCCATAGCTAACACTTGCATCTTTCATTTGAACCTAGTCATTTGCGGGCGCTCCATCAAAACAATTACTTTTAGCAATTTAAAATGAGCAGGTAATTAAAACAAACTGAATGTTTACTCCTGGTCTACACAGTTGTCTATTTCGAAACAAACGAAAAGACTTATGTTAAGCCATAGCTAAGACTTGCATCTTTCATTTGAACCTAGTCATTTGCGGGCGCTCCATCAAAACAAATACTTTTAGCAATTTAAAGTGAGCAGGTAATTATAACGAACTGAATGTTTACTCCTGGTCTACACAGTTGTCTATTTCGAAACAAACGAAAAGATTTATGTAAGGCCATAGCTAACACTTGCATCTTTCATTTCAACCCAGTCATTTGCGGGCGCTCCATCAAAACAAATACTTTTAGCAATTTAAAGTGAGCAGGTAATTATAACGAACTGAATGTTTACTCCTGGTCTACACAGTTGTCTATTTCGAAACAAACGAAAATACTTATGTAGGGCCATAGCTAAGACTTGCATCTTTCATTTGAACCTAGTCATTTGCGGGTGCTCCTTCAAAACAAATACTTTTAGCGGTTCGAAGTGAGTAGGTAACTTTAACGAACCGTATGTTTGCTCCTGGTCTACACAGTTGTCTATTTCGAAACAAACGAAAAGACTTATGTAAGGCCATAGCTAAGACTTGCATCTTTTATTTAAACCTAGTCATTTGCGGGCGCTCCTTTAAACGAATATTAGAATAGCGTTTTTACGCGTACTTACGGAATTCTACAATTTGAGTATTTTTCTTATGTGTATCTATCCTATACCTACCTATACCTATCTATAGCCCAATTTTTTCTATGAGTAACGGTACATTTTGATGTACTTACATAGATTTAGCATTATTCAATGATTCCTTACATAAACTAGTCCATATAACGAGTGATTGAGGTTGTTAGTGCGTGCAGGCAATATTTTTCTAAAAAAATAAAAAAAATCATAACTTTTTTCGGTTTGTCAAAACAAACAAAATTTTATCAAAACAAATCAAAACTAACGGAAAGCAATCATAATGCGCAATTTTTATTTTGTTTTGCCATATGGGGTGGCTATCTTCACGTGAAGATAGCCACCCCACTTTGCATTTTTTTCTAGGGAATACGGAGTCTAAACAAACGAAATTTTTAATCAAAACAAACGAAACTAACAAATATCTATCGAATAAGCTTTAAATAAAACCATTTGGTGCAATGGGGTGGCTAGCGTGAAGATAGCCACCCCACTTTTGTTTTTTAAAAAAAAGTATGAAGGAAATCTAAACAAACGATTTTTTTTCCAAAACAAATCAAAACTAACGCTAAACTAACGACCTGCACCCTCAAAACCTGGGCACTCGAAATGGGGTGGCTATCTTCACGGAGGTCACATTGAGTGCGGTGTTAGTCATGTGGCTAGCCTAATACGGATTAGTCTCGGGCATGGACGAATCCGTGGTTTGGGCGAAGAATAATAAAAAGTATTTTGACCGCGTTATACTGGGCTGCGTCGGGGTAGCAGGCAGCGGCCGGATTTGGGGATGAATGGTTTCCTAGGGACCGCAACTATATTCTACGGCGAAGAGATACCTTGAGAGAATTGTTCAAAGAAATAAATATTTTAACTTTGGCAGGCCAATACATTTATGAAAATTTAGTTTATGTAAGGAAACACTATGATTCATTTGCTAAGAACAGCAATATTCACCAGTTTAATACAAGAAATAAAGATAAACTTGCCGTTCCAAGATTTAGGCTTGCAAAAACTAGAGGTTCATTTATGGGGAAAGGCATAGCCTTTATTAATAAAGTTCCACAACAAGTGATTGATCTTCCTTTGCATGAATTTAAAAACCATGTTAAAAAAACGCTCATGGGTAAAGGTTATTATAAAGTAGACGATTATCTTAAAGATCAAAATGCGTGGAAATGATGTAACACATAACTTGCTACTATAAGTACTTTGTTGAAGTAATATAACAATAAGTCTATGTTGTTGCCAATAATCCTGTCACCCTGTTGTAATTATTTCGTAACGATATATTAAAGTTTGTAAATATCGTTACTTATGGCTGTTACAGCTGATAAGTTTCTTGCGCCCGTTCTTCTTGTCAGCTAAAAAAGTCTGGAACGGGTGGTAGGAAAATATAGACGATTCAAAAGTACTTAATAATTAAGTTTATTTGAATAAAGCTTATTTGACTTTGATTTGACTTTGACTTATTTGCAACCGCTACTATTACCCAATGGAAAATGAGCTTGTTTAACACAGTTATTGGTCAGGTGGTGTTCTATTATAATTAATCCTTTTGTAATAAATAGTGTTTTGTGTATGCCTTGATGTAGCAATTTAATATTACGTTCGTTGATTACATACTAGCGACCCGCCCTCGCTTCGCTTCGGTGTACTATTGATAGATTTTGAATAATCTTTAAAATGTTTTTTGTTCCTTCCTTTAAAAAATCTTAGGTTAATTAATGATTATTTCATAAACTAAACCTATATATATTCAAAATTTCAGCAACCTAAATTGGATGCGTAGGGTTCTTCGCTCAAACCGCGCATTTCTCATGCTTTTAGCTTTTAGTATTACCCGACGTAACTTCTAAACGAAAGGTCGGATTAGTTTTGATTGATTAATTTGAACAAAAAGCGGTTATTGCGTCTTAAATATAATAGTTAGATCCCCAAATTAATTGGGATAAGGTTAGGGTGACGATGATGATACAACCTCATAGTTTTTTTTCCACTTCTCCCCAGACGCGGAGTCCAGGCCTTTTTAGGGTTCCGTAGCCTAAATGGCAAAAAACGGAACCCTTATAGATTCGTCATGTCTGTCTGTCTGTCTGTCTGTCTGTCTGTCTGTCTGTCTGTCCGTATGTCACAGCCACTTTATTCCGAAAGTATTAAGACTACACAGTTGAAACTTGGTAGGTAGATGTATTCTGTTAACCGCTTAACGAATTTAATACAAAAATAAGAAATATAAAAGATTAAGGGGGGGCTCCCCATACATGGAACTGAAACTGAAAAAAAATTTTTTCTTCAAACCAACACGTGTTGGGTATCTATAGATAGGTCTTTAAAAATGACATTGAGGTTTTTAAGACAACTTTTTCTCAAAGTCAACCATTTGAAAGATATTCACCGCCAAAGTGGTAAAATGTGTGTCCCCCCCCCTTTAACTTTTGAAATAAAAGAGTGAAAAATATAAAAAAAATATATGCTGTAGATCTTAATAAACACTTTCAACCAAAATTGGTTTGAACGAGATATAGTAATTAGTTTTTGAGATATAGCACATTTTCCAAAACCGCAAATATAACTTTGTCATTCATACCAACACTGTGAAAAACAAAGTTATTTTTGCAGACGAAAAATGATAGGTGGTATTAAATATGATATGGTATAAGGTAACTACGGAACCCTATGGCGCGTGGCCCGACACGCACTTGGCCGGTTTTTTTATATCTAAGTACTCATACATTCCAGTTCTCGCATTTGTTCCGCTCGCACTGTCATTCTTCATTCGTCTTTCTTTCATTCAGTGTCTTTCTTACTTTTAACGGGTGGGACTGCCCGCCTATTTCCTATTCTTATTTCTTTTCTTTATTAAAACTCGGGTAAATGATGGTACACAATTTTTTCCAACTGTCTCATTTACAATATTTCTTATTTCCTATCTATTTTTGTTTATATCTCAATAACATATTTTAAATTTTTACTATTACAATTTTGGACTTACATTACATTATTATCTATATCTTCTTATATCTATTTGTAGACATTATCTTTTATTTTCTATTTCTTCTTATGGTACTATTCTGAACATTACATTTTTAAAACATATCTGTACATTTTGTACTTGTTATTGTTTTTATCTAAAAACTCTCTTAACAATTTTTTCAGAGTCTATGACTGCCAAACAATGATATTTTCTGCTTATTTCAATAATCATTTCCTTAAATTCTGGTTTGCATAAACATTAGTACTATTTCAATCTAAGCTTTACTTATATTCTTAGCCTCATAGTTAGACCATATAGCCTCGCGGACTTTTTTTGTGAGTAATGATGATAATTGAGAACAATAAACATACAGTACCTACATTATTTTTATGTATCATCAAGTTTTCGCAGCGCCCGCCAAATAATTACTTTTATAGGAAAAATTTTGATACCGTGGGTTTCATTTTTGCATTTTCGTAGGGATCTCTAATTTTGCTGATAAATGTAGCTTTCTATGGTGAAAGAATTTTTTAAATTCGATGAGTAGTTTTTAAGATTCATAACAAACAAACAAACAAATCTTTCCTCTTTATAATATTAGAATAGATTTACAGAAAACATTTTATCAGAATTATTCTCAGATCATTTGCGTGAGTTGTCTTTTATTAAAGACATAACTCAAAGCACCTAATTTACAACTTGTCTTGTAACTAAATTGAATTGAAAAGATCAATAGCACTGAAAATTAATGAAATGCTGTAACACTATTTTAATGTTGAACAGAATATTTAAGTTGTATCAAGCAAAGGTGTGTGGGTTGATATTGAATGTTCGCTTTCATTAGTAAACGTAAAGGTTAATGTTTCTGCAGAAATATTAAATATCCAATAAAATATTTCAATGAGCTACTTAAGTATTTAAAACTTTTTTAACCGCAAAGTTTAATCGTTGAGCGAATCAAGTCAACTTGGCTCCCCGCAATGGATAATATGTTTGGGTTTAAGTAATTGTATAAATGAAAAATAACAATTTTTTCTAGGTATTTCTTCAGATGTACTTAAAAAACTAATCACTTGGTTTGGATCATAAGTAAACTTTAAATGGCTCATTCAAATACTTGTGGTTTGCATTCAAAACAAATAACTTCCATTTTTTTGCCTTTCGATATATTTCCTTGGCATTGGAACGTGTTTATTTAAATACCTCGCTAACAGATGCTAATACGTATATTTTCCATACATATCCATGCAAATAGTAAATTATTATTTTTGTTGAGGTTCCCATTACCTATATTTTTTAAAGGATATTGAAAAAACCATTTTGTGTTATTTTGTGTGACAAGTTAAATAAAATAAAAACTGTTCTGTGGCCCTACCATGAGTTGTTGCAAACTGTTTACGTTACAGTAAACTATCGTTTTCTCTCTTTCACTCGTATTGACTGTGAGCGGTATATCCGACAGTTTACTGTAACGTAAACAGTTTGCGTCAACTCATGGTAGGGCCACTGTGCAAGTTACCAGCAATGTTACCATCCATACTATAAAATCAATTTTGTGATAAAACTAATACCTCAGTCGACTTTTACGACTTGCGAGGGTTATAAGTAGCTGATATATTCTATATTTCTATCACAATTCAAGGGATCATAAAGGGACATTAGAATAAGCTAAGCGAATTGAGGCTGAGAAAACGTTCGGCATTTTTATTATGATAAAATAAGTAATTAAATATCGACGACGACGCGACGTGCCTATGACGACGTTCTCATAACACAAAATTGAGAAAAAGTTGCAAAATATATGTAGCGTTGTGTTGGTTGCGTGTGGCGGGACGTACAATATTGTTAGCGAAGGCTTAAGGTTTGACTTTCTTTGATTCACATATTTAATATTTTATTCTGGCGCTAAATAAACGTTTTTTGTTTTAAATAGAATATAAACTTGGTATGTTAGGTTTATTTATATGAAACTCACGTTTAAGTCGATTATTACCTCGCATGTTTCAGTAGCTTTGTTCAAAAACAATTTTATACGGAAACCAATTGCCTCTTAATTTATTTGTTCTGCTAATTCCACACTCAGAGATATATTTCAATTAGCCGAACCTACCTGCCAAAGAAAAGACCCGCGATGTTTTACCCGAAATAGAAAAAGCACTTAACTAAATGTTTTTCAACAAATTACGGCGAGGGAGTCGGGAACACACAGCCTACAGATATAAATCTGATTATCCTCTCAAGCCCTGTGCTTAAATTAAATGGCTCTGAACGAAAATTACGATGTTGTCCAAACGGTTTTATGCCTTTGTTTATTTGGACATTTTGCATTCTTTCCGGAAAATATTGGATGAAGGTTTCTGGCAGTTCTCTGCGATTCCTTTGCCGTCATTAAGTGCTTAAAGAGCGGAAAAGTGTCACAAACAAACAATAAAAAAGTTCGCCCTCTTTCGGTGTATTCGTTCTTGCCTTCCAAACTCCCGTTTGTCATTGCAATGTTGTATCCAAAATTCTACTTTAACAAACCTTAGGAACGGAAAAGATTTTTACCTGATTTATCTTTCTCATAAATATACGAGCTATTGACGCCAAAACATATTGTTGTAATGAAAAATTTTTGAGAAAAAATCTGTTTCAGAATAACTTATTGCTGACATTGTCACAGATTAGATAATAGTTACTGCGTACATTGTTCTCTATTACCAAACTATAAAGCGAACGTTCCAAAGTTCAAGAGTATTCGGTCATTTCAGAATTATTTAGAAGAGCCAGCGAACTAAAATCTATGGAAGTGTAATTGCAAACAAATATTGCTTAAAAAATGGCACCACGGGGCCGAAAAAGTACAACCCGCTCAGCTTTAGTCGGTCCAGCCACGCACCCGGTGACTGACGTTAGTGTTCTTTTCAATAAATTGCAGTTTATATTGTAGAGGAAAGATAGAAACGGAGAGTTTATTAGAAATGACGTCCTTTATAGTCAAATGGTGTAAAAGATGTAAAGAAGGCAGTAAAAAGGTGCAAAAATAACGCATCTTATTTTTTCGTTAAGTACAGAAAAGATCTATAAGTATACAAATCATGGTCGCTAATAAGCAACCAGTGTTCAGACGCTTTGTGCTGCATAATTAGATGCCAGCATTTTTAGCTCTATCCACTTAGTTGTACTTTTCGTGTGGTGCCATTTTTTGAGCGGAATGCTTATTCCATAGCTTTAGTTCGCTGTTCTAAGCTAACAAACCCGTAATGTAATGTTAGTAGAAGAAAGCTGCGGATGTTTTCATTTTAGTTACTATAGCCTTGTTCATATAAGTACTGTGGATATTAGGTATACGTCGAATAATGTATTGAATTGTAACGGGCTTATGTGGACAAAAATCTCAACAGCTAATAGGGACAGGATATTGAGAACTTTTTCATTGATGACCAAACAAGAATCACCCAAAATTAAAGTCATTATTAGTATACTCCTTCGACAACCTGCAAACCAAACGCTATATAAATATTTTATCGTCTTGAATATAAATACATACTTACTTTCATGACTATATTCGAAGGTAATAAAGATAACCTAGTAATAATCGTGAGAATTAGAAATTTCTATCTTGTTCATTAAAAGACCATTAAATTCATTTGACATTCAGGTGATTCAAGTATGTCCACGGTAAATAAAATTTGTATTTATCACTATAATCAATTTGATTTAATTTCCTTTCGGTTTCCGACGACAAATTAATGCTAATTGCTGGTTTTGAATTTTAAATAAGACATTTAAATAACATTTATTTTATGCTTCTAGTAATGTATTATTTTGTAACATATTTATCTAGATTTCTAGAATTAATAGAGACACGACTGGTATATTTAATTGTTCGAATCTTACGAAAACATATGTATTTTGTAACATCTCACCTCACATAATGTAACATTTAACAGAATTATAGAAATTTTTTTCATATTTTCCACAAGCACGTCAAAGAAAACATTCAGAATTTCAGAATACCTTTTTTTATTAAAGCGCTCTCTAATCGTATTATGTTTATTTTCTATGATGTGCACTCGAGCGTTATAATGGCGATTTCAGAAAAAAATAACTACTTACCTACCTAATTTAATGGGCGAATTAAACAGCAAGTATTTTAGGTACTCTGATAAAATCAACCGTGACCAATTACCGGCAACTTTTACTGTTAAATGTCAACATAACAGTAAAAATTGCCGATAATTGGTTTTAACCAATTCGGAAATTCACGGTTTTTCGTACGTTTATTTCATACTACGAATTGAAAACTTATTGAAAATATAAACTTTGAATATTTTTTTACAACAAAGGCATTGTTGCACTGTCAAATTATAGGTACGATAATAAAACTATTCAGAAGGAATCATTCTTAATTTCAGACAAAATCGAAATAAGGCCAACAATTACGTAACAAAGTTCTCCAAACATTACACAAACAACGTAGCGAATAGGTAATAAATAATTTATGACGCCTAAATACCCATAAAATATAAACAGTAAACTGTTGTTTGAACACGAGTTATTATAAAACATTCATAAAACTTTACAAGTTTCAACATCTAAGTATACAAAGATTAAAAGAAAAATCCGTTACAAAATTGTGATTAAATCTCCCACAGAGTATATTTCACCCCCGCGGTCTCCCCTCACAATCTATTCCTACCATTATACTCGTATTTATATTTATGTTAAACATCCCCTCCTGAATAAAACAGCTTCTACAAAGACGGAGAATATTAAAAAATATTTCGCCGTTCTTTGTAAAGGTACGGTACGCAAAGTAAGATTCATAAGTACTCCAAAACACTTAAAAGCTATATTGCTTTTGATAAATTTTCTACGAATTATCTTAGTAGATTTTTTAGGATAATAATGTTATTCGATTTATTCGTTGAAACGAAAATTAGAATTTAAAAAATTTATTTAAAAAATAATGGTAATAACTAGTGATGGATGAAACAAGATTTATATTTTTTATTCTGTCGAAATTAATTCGAAACGTTATTAATTTTACTCGTTAAAACAGAAAACTGTGTAAACGACTTTGAACAAGTAATTAACATATTTTCCGAATCAGTGCACTTTTGCCATTAAAAGTATATTTTTTAAATAAGTTGCTTGCTGCGTTTCTGCCACGATTCATAGCTAATTAGAAGGGTAGCTTATTAGGGGGAGAGCGGAAATCATCCCCCCACAAGGAGCCGTTTAATTATACCTCTACGAAACTGAGATTAAAATGATAAAAATGCTTTTAAAACTGAAATTCAGAATATTAAACTGCAACGAAACCAATTTCTTTCATTAGCTTTTAATTTACTACTGATTATTTTAGCACGTTTCCGCGACTCCAAATGAAACGGGTTTGAACCTCTTATTATGAGAGGCTAAATAATAAAATGAATCGATATTGATTTAATTCTCAGAGGACTGGTTTTGATAAAATGTTGATAAAGGGCTTTGAACGTTTTGGCATAGTAGGAACCATAATTTTCGATTTTTGACGGGGATTTTGGAAGTAAAAGCGGCGCACGATGAAACCTGTGTATAAGTATCGATAGAGGATGTATAGATAAACAAAAAAGTCACAATGATGTTAACTCCTAAAGCGCAAAGTTTCCGCGATAATCCATGTAAAAGATCCTGTATAGATAAAAATCGAAACTTATTCCCCGGTTTATCTCGAAAACGTTGCGCTTTAGGACATTATATTATCATAAGACATTTTTTGATCGTCTATAGATCTCCTGTCGATACACATAGATTTCATCGTGCGCCGCTATTACTTCCGAAATCCCCGTCAAAAATAAAAAAATATGATTACCACTATGCAGATCCCGTGATCCAAATGTTCAAAGCCCTTTATCAACATTTTATCAAAACCAGTCGTAACTCTGAGATATAATCAATATCGATTCATTATTTAGCATTACTTCACTAAATCCGTGTTATGTCTGTGAGTGTCAATATCAATCACGGTTGTCATCATATCGAATATCGGTTGAATCGATATTCGTTTCACAATCACGCATTTCGATTCAGAGATAGATCGTATTGCTTGATTACGATCGTATGCGTCCGTCCATTTATAATAAATAGACTATAGATTACGTTTCGATATTTGTTCGTCATTACATTCTAATTAAGATACCAAAGTTATTTATAAGTTTTCGTCCTGTTAATGCATGAATAATTAATTACTTACTGTTACTTAGAACTGGTTAATTAAACATGTCTGTTTTTTATCCATATTTTTTACATTCAGTATTTGTCTATCATCATAAGACTACATAGTAAAAATCTCAAAATCAATAGTTTTTTTACTCTTTAGAATATTGCGACAAAATCATACCTCAATTTGATAATCCAGATTTTTTTTTTTGCGGTTACTCCCCGCTTTTTGGCAGGACCTTTTTTGCTATTCATATTTTATTCTTGTGTTTTCTTTTTTTTTTTCTCAGCTTTATAGCTTTTGTCATATTCTTTTTTATTGTTTCTATTCTTTTTTCTTTTCTCAATGTTACAATTCTCTTAGTTGCTAATACAGTTTCATTCTTAATTATAATACATTTTTACTTTATTCTTATTTGTTAACATTATGTTTACACTGTGTGTAATATGCTTAATTTATTATATAATTATTGATACTTATCTATTGTTTATTACATTACATTTTTTTTAACATATCCTTACATTATGCGCATATTATACTTAGATTAGACTAGACTAGACTAGATTAGACTTAGATTAGATTAGACTTAGATTATTATTTTAGCATAATATCACTTTCTTTTTTTGTTATCTATTTATTTTCAGTAGGTAGTCGATATTTTAAAAAAGGCTAAAATACTTAGGTTAAATCGAAATGTGTTAAAAGTTTAATCAAAGCTTACGTTGAGAAGGGTCACGCATCGCAGGGGTTGGATCCTGTACTAATTATTATTTATACCGCGTCCTTGGGTGGCCGCTCTCAAGTGTATTTTGATCTCATTGCACAGTCAAGTATTTAATTTGAATTTATTATTCACCAACCGACAAACAGTAGCATAAAAATAAAGATTAAATCTTCATTTGCATCAGAAGATAGCATAGATAGTTGATTGACGAGCTCCATAGTTCAAACACCTCTCGCTACTCTTATTGGCATTTATGATAGTTCTGTCGGAACATGCGTCCTAACCCATTAGCTGGCACGGACACTCTTTGTCGCCACTTATTCCGCATAGCACGGAATTAATGTACCGACCCGTAGGTGGCGTACAAACAACACGGTGGGTGGCTATTTATCGTCTCTGGCACCGCTACTTGCCATAAAAGCGAGCACTGAAACGTGCTATTTCCCTAAATTATCTCAATGACAAATGTTTCACAAGTATCGGTGAAAATTCTTGCCAAAATTTCACGGAAGGATTGATTGATGTATGAATACAATTTTGGAGGCGGCTATTCTTAAACTCGTTAGTTAGAATTCTGATCGATTTGGTTAGAATCAAATGGTGCCGACGTTGCACGTTGGTACCGTTTCCTTGTACGGTGCGGTCGGCGTCGAGACTACAAATTAGTTCCTGCGATGGTTTACAATGAGAGATCCCGATTCCCTTCGGCGTCTTAATCGGAGAATGCCCATTACCTCACTACACTGCGCTCTTTTGTTTCTGAAGCTTGTGCATTGATTTACTTTCCATTGTTTTTGCGTTGCACCTCACGATTTCTGAAGCAGTTTGAAACTCGAACCTGCATAAAGTTTTTTCTGAGTATCCGCGGCGAGACGGCAGTTCGTTTGTCAAGATAAAACGGCAGCTGGTCGTTCCCCGGTCCCCCTTACCGACCCCACTCCCCACAATGTCTCCCCGACTCGACTCGTTCACGCCGACCATAAAGGATTTAATAGCGATATGGCGTGTCGAAATATTAATATGTTTGCGGGTAAACTCTCCATATAAACTGAGAGTCAAGCTTTCGCCGTGGCTCGATCCGTGGGCGAGATGATAGCACATTTGTCATTCTACTAACAATAAAGCGTTTAATTTTGTTTATAGACGTCGCGTGGGTTTAACATTATCGATGCGCTGTTATCGCTCTTAAGTCATTCAGACATATGGCTTCATATCATATGCAGCTTCGACTGAGTGCCGGCCAAGAGTATTCTCGTGTTTATTTAGGTGCTTCGTTTCGTATTGATGGAGATGATCATTTCTCTAAAAACAAATTGCTTCCAAACACACTGCCGCCGGAGTGAGCCTATTAAATTAATGGTTTTGGGGTCAGCATCAAGGAAGTGGCATCATTGTGTTCGTTTTGTTTCTTATGTCACTTGTTTTTTGGCTCTTCCATCTGAAAGTTATTATGTTACTGAAACTGAATATAAAAACATTTTCACTATTAATATCGTTTGAAATCTTTACATAAATAAGTTCATACACACACGACCAGGTGCGTTGATTCAACTAACATTTGAAAAATGGTAAAGTTTACTGACAATATTGAGGTTTTAATAATTCAATATCCTCACAATTACGCCTCATTTCAATATCCTTCGAAAACACCTTACCCTTGTGAGTTATAAGGCGATCTAGCGACAACTTGAAACGATAAAACGATACCCTACTTGTGAAACGGTTATTACGCAGATAATATCTGTCGGAAAGTGTCTGCTGACATAAAATTTTGTTATTTTTCCAATAACATTTTGGAAGTCGACATCTCCGATTCACTGGGAGTGCTTTAGTTCACAATTTGTGACGCCATTATCCGCGTGAGTGAAGAAGACAGGATAATATTTTCCGTCTTGCTCTCGTATCAGGCGCTGAATGTAAATGGCTTCATTTGATTATGCTCCACGTCACTACACGTAAATGCTCTTTGCATTTATGCAATCCTAGTAAAGTTACGGAGTTAACTCTCGGCTCGTATGATTTTTCTTCTTTTTGAATTATTGTTATTACAACTTCCGGACACGGGGAGGTAAGTTATTCGTAGGCAACTAAATTACCTACTATAATTCCTATTTCTTAAAACTACGTGCGGGAAGTAGCTAATATTTTTTATTAATAGCAGTATGAAGTTGTTATTTTATTTCCATTCCTATTACCAAGTATTTAGTTTAGAGGAAGAAGTTTCATTTTTGTATATTTTATTACAACAAAGCATAAAAAAGTCTGATTGCTCATATTAGCGGCCCATCCACCAGGAAGTAAGTCCCCAACAGAGCGAAGAAATTTATTGCGCTCTTGAAACCACAATACCTAATACATTTGTTTGTTTTATCAGACAAGGTTATACAACGTGTTACAAAAAACGCCTAAAGCCGAATATGGTAAATAGGGACCATCAAACTGAACAACTTTTACTATGGGACCAACTCTGAAATCGCGAAAAATATCTGCTGTTTCATATATTTTGATACTACTACTACTATTAAAGAAGATCTCAGGAAACGTATAGAAGCTTTCGAAATGTGGGCATACAGACGCATGATGTTTATATCCTGGACTCAGAAAGTCACCAATGAGGAAGTTCTGCGACGAGTCAGACAGAAACGCAAGCTTTTACAAACCGTCAAACAGAGAAAAGTTGCATATCTGGGGCACGTGCTTCGGCACGATAGATACGAGTTCTTGCAACTAATTATGATGGGAAAAGTTGCAGGAAAAAGAAAACCTGGTCGCAGAAGAAAGTCTTGGTTGCGAAACATTCGGGAGTGGACGGGAATAACAAGTGCCGCCGAACTCTTTAGCCTTGGCAAAGACAAGACCAAGTATGCTGAGCTGACTGCCAACCTTCACTAGTTGGAGAGGCACCATGAGAAGAAGAAATACATTTTGATATTTTCGATATCAATTTTTGTATGAAACAGCCATCAAAATCTTATTTCGATGAAAACAGCTGTTTTTTTTTTGCGATTTCAGAGTTGGTTTAGTAAAAGTTGTTCAGTTTGATGGTCCCTATATACCATATTCGGCTTTAGGGGTTTAATTGTAACACGTTGTATAACCTTGTCTGATAAACAATTTACTTTCTACTTTATTTAATGTGATTTTATCCATACCTACATTCTTAGAGTAAGACGCGCTTCTGTACCAGACGAAGTCGCGATGCTCTAAGCCTACATTAATTAAAACTGTTTTCGACTCATTGTTCAGTTAACATGAAACTATAGAATCTCCAATCAACAGTTTTATTTGAAATTGCGAAACCGAACCAAAGCAATTATTTACGAAATAAATTCAGTGGCGCGGTGTCTCATTTCACGCGTGCATTAACAAGAACCAGTTGAAATTAATATTTTATCCATTTAAAACGGAACACGTTAATTGAAAACACGTGATTTTCCATATGGAAACATTCTTGTTATAAATTCGTTGTTTGTATAATTAACTGTTGTTTGTTTTGGGTTTTCAAACGTGTGATTCTATCTGCGTTTATGCTTAGCAAATTGAAATTGGTTAACCACGCTGTTTATTAATTTTGTTGATAATAATAAATATTGATTAATACCTGAAGCATTGAACAAAATAATTATATTAAAATTACTTTTTTAAAAGATGTATTTATTGTCTTTATTTGTTACAGAAAACATCTTTGTTATTTTATTTGTTAACTACAATTTAACTAAGTTCATTTTTCGGAAAGAAAAACGAATCTTTTGTTCGTATAACCTTCAACAGTACTTCATTAGATCTTAAAAACGTGTTAAAATGAATATCATTAAGTACATTTCCTGTGTTGCTAAATGAAATTACAAATTATTTGTACTTATTTGTTTCAAAACTCATTATTAAATAGCATAGCCTGAATGTTTATTGATTTTTTCATGACAGACATTGAAACAATAGTGGGAAGACGGATATTTTGCTCATATTTTGATTTTCTTATTCGCAACACTTATGTTGTCAGTGGGAAAATGTCACTAGATAGTCGAATTTTCGGAACATATTTATTTTCGAATTTTTACCTCATTTCAATACACTATGTTTACAAAGCGATGCCTGGAAAAAAATGCTATTTAGCAATAAGGCCGCCTATTGTGTGCTTTCTCTGTTTGTTGTTATTCTTTGTAATATGTCCTATCAAAGGCTGCCTGTCCGTTGACGCGGAGAGAGGCTGCATCGGAGCGGAGAAACAAGGAAATATTAACCAATATGATTGCGAAGCGGAGATTTTACGCAATCCTATTGGTTAATATTTGCTCGTTTCTCTACTCCTTCGCCTCGCTCCGCGCCAATGGATAGGCAGCCTTAGTGCGCAATAAAGTGTTAAAATTATTATTTTTTATTATAATTAAAGTTTCAAGGAAAAAGCTAAATTTTCCTCTTATCCTTTCGCAGGAGACAGCAGAAGTATGCGTGGGGACGTCAGTAGGCACCATCACGGAGCCCGACTGCCTCGGTCCCTGCGAGCCTGGTACCTCGGTCACGCTGGAGGGCATCGTGTGGCACGAGACGGAAGGTGGTGAGTTGTTACTAGCGCACGAACGCACACCGTAGCGCCATCTCTGCACGCTTATGCACGCTTGGTACCTCACGTTGCTTCGCTATCCATTTCATAACGTCACAGTATCGTGGTATCATCTCAAAAATATCACTAGGTTTAACTTTTGTCAGGTTGTAAAGTTAACCCCAAGTTGTCATCACACAATAGAGGTTTTGAAATAACTCCAAATACCAAAATCTTTATGAAAAGTGATTGATTAACTGTTGATGGCCTAATGGCATTTACATATGGCACCAAAATACTAAGAGTAATGATAAAAGTTGTCGATAAAATATGTTCCTCAAGGCATCATTAAATATAATGATATGCCTATTTAAATCATGATAGTGAATCACGGACTAACCATTCTAGCATTTCTAGTGGCTTCCAAGGAACAGCAGGAAAACAAGAGTCGCTATACAAAAAGAAACATAAAAAATAACGTGAAGCCTTCTAGTTGATTATTTTCTGTTGATCTATAAGAAAATCCTTCAATTGCTCAATTAAATTGATTAAAAAAACACAACATTATCGTCACGTTCCGTGACCACGACCCCGGGAAAGGAGTCGAAACGTCGGGAAACCCAAAAAACCGACAAATCAAAACTAAATAATTCTAAAATAACATCTGAATTAACCAATATACGCGCTGTAATCAGTAAAAAGTGTTTTATTTCTAATTTCTAAATTGTTGTTAAGGCGTTAGATTTAGGTAAGATGGTAGTAGTTAGACAGGTTTGACTTGAAATCAAGCCCTCTAGTACAAATTGTACCCCCCTCCTGAGAATCGAACCTGGGACCCCTGCGTCTAACACGGGCGGGCGAACCACTAGACAGAGGCGGTTACATTACATCACAAAAACATAATAAATGCAATAAATAGTACAGTACCCCGTAGAACATTTAAATCACCAATAAGGTTACCGTTTGCCGTTGTGATATAGTTAATTATTACGAAATCATAGATACTTTAACCTAAGTTTTACAGATTGCAACCCGCCGTAACCTATATTTGTATATCTCCAAAAATGATATTTTTTTATTTTTCAAGGTTTACCACATGGTTTAGCTATTGTCGTATGCTACAGGTTTGTTTGATTGCCACTGATAATAGTAAAACTATGGAAAGTGATCATACACAGATTTAAGACCAGATAAAGTCCAACAATTTTCATCAGGTCCTAAATCTGTGTATGGCTACTTTTTATAGTTTTACTTTTATCTGTAGCAATCAAACCAAGCTGTAGAACACGACAATAGCTAAACTATGTGGTAAACCTCGAAAAATAAAAAAATAACAATTTTGGAGATATACTAATATAGGTTACGGCGGGTTGCGATCAGTAAAACTTTGGTTAAAGTATCTATAATTTCGTAATAAATAACTATATCACAACGGCAAACGGTAACCTTTTTGGTGATTTAAATGTTCTACGGGCTACTGTACTAAAATTATGATTCGACAAAAAGAACTCATAATTAACGAATCTTTGCACAATGTCGGTACACCAATTTCTTTTATCAGCTCTGTGTTTGATAAAATATATCATCTTAATATATAAAATCGTAAACTGAATGACTGACTGACTGACTGATCTATGCCCAAACCGCTGGACCTAGAGACTTGAAATTTTGCACACAGATACCTCATACAGTGTAGGCATCCACTAAGGAAGGATTTTTGAAAATTCTATCCCTAAGGGGGTGAAATAAGGGATGAAAGTTTGTATGAAAGTCCCTCAGTTTTGAAGCCAGGATTTTCAAATTTTGTGTTTAGGCTGAAGATTGAAAATTAATAAATACGGGTCTCAGCGTTTTTCAAAATTCTACCCCCGAAGGGGTGAAAAGGGGTATGAAGTTGTGTATAGAAAAAAATTCTTCATTTTCGAAGTAAAAACCACTTAATTTATAGGAAAGGCTTATAAAAAAAATCTAACGCAACGTATATTGATATTGTCAGTACTTCAACCCCTATGGCGATGAAATAGGGGTGAAATGTGTAAATAAACCTAAAAATAGAGATGGATGTCGTTATTGGGGTTTTCTGGTATAACGATTGCGAAAATGACATTTATTTTGAAGTCCAACACGGTGGACATGATTTAAACCCCTAAAGGGGTGAAAATGGGTTTCAAATTTTGTATGGAAAAAGAATATAAAATAGGCATTACTTACAACTTTAAACTTCGTAGGAGCACGTCTAAAAATAAATTGGCAAACATATATTTGGTAATTTTGAAAATCAACCCCTTAGAGGGTAAATGGGGTATGTAAACATAAAAATCGATATGGATATCGTTCTTGAGGTTTTATGGGATGGTGATTGCGAAAATGACATTTATTTTAAAGTCCAACACTATGTACATGATTTAACCCCTAAAAGGGTGAAAATGGGGTTCAAATTTTGTATGGAAAAATAATATAAAATAGACATTACAACTTTTAACTTCGTAGGAGTACGTCTAAAAATAAATATTCAAACATATATTTTGTGGTTTTGAAAATCAACCCCTTAGGGGTTAAATGGTTAAGTAAACATAAAAATCGATATGGATGTCGTTCTTTAGGTTTTATGGGATGGTGATTGCGAAAATTACATTTAAGTATTTTAAAGTCCAACACGATATACATGATTTAACCCCTAAAAGGGTAAAAATGGGGTTCAAATTTTGTATGGAAAACTTATGGAAAAATAATATAAAATAGACATTATAACTTTAAACTTCATAGGAGCACGTCTTAAAATAAATAGGCAAACATATATTTTGTGATTTTGAAAATCTACCCCTTTTGTGGTAAATGGGGTAAGTAATCATAAAATACTATATATGGATGACGTTCTTGAGGTTTTATGGGATGGTGATTGCGAAAATGACATTCATTTTGAAGTCCAACTCGGTGGACATGCATGATTCAGCCCCAGGGGACGGGGAGAAAGGGAACGGCAACGGGAACTGGACGGAGCGGAAGATCACGGGAATGGGACGGGGCGGGAATGGGAACGGGAACGGGAGCGGGACGGGAACCGGACGGGACGGGAACGGGACGGGACGGGGATGGGAACGGGAACGGGGACGGGACGGCAACGGGGGCGAGAACGAGAGCGGGAACGGGAACGGAACGGGATGGGATGGGACGAGAACGTAATGAGAGCGGGGACGAGAACGGAACGGGACGGGACGGGGATGGGAACGGGAATGGGAATGGGAACGGGACGGGTCGGGAAGGCAACGGGACGGGACGGCAACGGGACGGGACGGCAACGGGATGGGACGACAACGGAACGGGACGGTAACGGGAACGAGAACGGGAGCGGGATGAAACGGGAACGGGAATGAGAACGACCAGTCGTTTTTACGCGATTAGGCGGGTCGACCGAGCGAGCGAGCCTCGTGCGACAAACGCTTTGCGTCTTGCGTCTTGGCAAACGTCTTGCCTCGCAAGGCAGCGCTCTTGGTGGTGACCCGCCTAATCGCGTAAAACGGCTGGTTGGATCCTGGTTGAAGGTTCCTTAAAGATTTTCTCTAATATCCACGCGGACGAAGTCGCGGGCGGAAGCTAGTAAAGACATATTCCGTCTGATTATTCGACAAAAAGAACTCATCATAATTGATAAACATGCTGTATGAGGCCATTATTAAGGCCAATAGCTCAAGTATTTTTATTGGCAATTAAACCATGGTGGTCGTGCCTCAAGCCACTTGGAATGGAATCAAATGATTTATCTGATTATGACGTCAACATTTCCTTCGTAAAATCGATAATAAAATATATCGGTAAAATCCTTATTTTAGTTATTTGATCGCTCAAATCTATAAAGAGAAACTAGAAAATATTAAAAATGCTTTCCATTCTCCTTTTGGGAATCACTCTCAGTTTCTGAAGTCAGTCTAAATGGTAATGTGTGTGTAGGATAGGACCACAATAAATGTATTACCAAAAATAATTTACTATTAACTTGTCAAAAATATGTGGTAGGTATTTAAACTGTATTGTAAGGCAGAATTTTCAAAAGGTAGGCTGTAAAATAGTAAATAGTTTGTTTCTTTCAATGAGTCTGTCCGACAAACCGCAGAAACAATTAAGACTGGTTGTGTCCGAAGCCTTCTGTCGAGTAATTGCGACACGCCAACTATAATAGTTTGATTTATATCGCCTTGTGTTCATTGAATAATAACACCTTTTAACATAATGCTGCCAACTATAATAACTACGGTTTTTATTATGTCTCTTATTGTTAATTTCAATAGAAATTTAAATTAAATCTACAAACCTACAACTTGTTACAAAAATACCCCTAATGCCGAATATGGTAGATAGGGACCGTCAAACTGAACAACTTTTACTATGGGACCAACTTTGAAATCGCGAAAAAAAATCAGCTGTTTCATACAAAAATTAAAAACGATAATATTAAAAAGTAGTAGTATTAGTAAGTATTTTTTTTCGCGATTTCAGATTTCAGATATTGATTGACAATAAAATTCCTTCTCGCACTTTTTTAAATCTTTTTCTAGTGGGCTCTTGCCCTGTTTAACGAAATAATACTTAGGGAACGTACCCATACTACGTGACCCGTTAAGGGGGGGGAGGGGGGTCTTTAAAATACCACGCTTGGTCACAGAGGGGGGAGGGGGGCCTATGTTTTGTCACGTAGTCAATATTGTCAATGGAAATCTGGTTCTTTTTTTTCAAGTTGTATTCAAATATGGCACGCAGCGAAATTTTTTTTCTTCTTGATACATTTTTCACTTGTAATTTTATGTAAAATTATAATACACACTCTTGGCATTACGTGGCAAGCGCCTTACTAATGAAAAGACAAAAATGAGCAATTTTTTTTAGATTTCTGTTGAAAATGATGTAAAACCATTATCTATGAAATACTGCGTGAAAACCAGGGGGGAGGGGGGGGGGGGGGTCTTGGCATATACTACGGGTGGTCACCGAGGGGGGGGGAGGGGGGGTCAAAAATGGTAAAATATGGGTCACGTAGTATGGGTACGTTCCCTTAGTAAAATTATGATTACAAGTAATGTTAAATTGCGTTCATGTGCATTTGGTCCACTTCGCATTTGGTCCACTTGCCGAAAAAACGTCCATTTCGCAATACGTCCATTTCGCGAAACGTCCATTTCGCATTTGGTTCATTTCGCCGAACGTCCATTTCGCATTTGGTTCATTTCGCAGAACGTCCATTTCGCATTTGGTCCACTTTCTACCTCCTTTGCGAACACAAAGTACGTTTACCTAATTGTTAAAATATATAAGTTAACATTCTCCATATTTATGTGATCCTGGTACTTTTGTGACATACTAAGAAGAAGAAAAAAACAAATATATAAAAAAGGTCTGTGAAAAAAGGGTAAATATACGTTAACATTCTCCATATTTATGCGATCCTGGTACTTTCGTGACGTGTACTAAGAAGAAAAAAAAACAAAATATATCAAAAAAGGGAAAATATATAAGTTAACATTTTCCATATTTATGCGATCTTGGTACTTTGATTAGCGAAGTACTAAGAAGAAGAAAAACCAAAATATATCATAAAGTGAAAATAGGAACTAACATTCTCCATAAACGAATGTATAGGTATAGCATGTAAAAGTTGACCAAATGCGAAATTGACGTTCCGCGAAATTGACCAAATGCGAAATGGACTTTCTGCGAAATGGACGTTCCGCGAAGTGGACCAAATGCGAAATGGACCAAGTGGACCAAATGCGAAGTGGACCAAATGCAAAGTGGACCAAATGCGCATGAACGGTTAAATTGGTCGTATGAATGAGTTAACAAAGTATAAGCATGGATCAATGTAATTTTGCTCTCTAATTAAATATTATATTACTTATCTAAAGAGAGCTATGAATATTTAATTATGCCCTCCTCCCTTCTAATTTTCTGCGCCCGACAGGGCCATAAAGTAATACATTTTGTTAAAAGACGAAACAACCATTGTGGAATAGTAATAAAACATGGAATTGAATTGTTAATATACCTAAAAATTAGTACCACAATATTAAAAGATAAATAATTGCGGAACAGTTGAATATTTTTTACTCTCTCCCATAATTCTAAGTCATTGTAACCGCTTGAACAGTAATTATAATATTAACGGTAAGCTGGTGAAGTTGATTGGTAATTAAGCAGGCCCTTGTAAAGTTCAGATGGTATCTGAAGGTCATTATGACCCCATGTTACCGGGTTACTGACGATATGCTAATTACTAAAGTCTATGGGCGAATATAATGTGCTTTTATTGGTCCGACTTTTCATGGAATGGGTTGGTTTAGCTGCTAATCAATTAGTTAGTGCACATTGTAAGTACTTAGTTATTCATCAATCGATTTAGAGGGTCTTCAAATGGGTAACAAAACAAGATATAATGATTATAAAGTGTGTTTAAATTACATCAATTTATGATCAGCACGATACAGTAAAACCCTAATAACTCTCAGAGTCCAGTTTAACGTTCATCTGTAAGATATGAGCTATCCATTATCATGTTGGAAATAAAATAAGCGACGAAACAAGAGAACTCGGATGGGCACATCAGGAGGGCTGTAACACAATGCCGAGCCCCGGCCCCGCTCGTAATTATTATAAAACACGATAATAAATCACCATCTGCTCGCTTCTGTTGCCACTTTCCAAATTTATCCGCCCGCTGGCTTGCGAGGGGGGCGGGAGGTGGAGGGGAGCGAGTAATTCACACCCCTCTCCAACCTTATTTATTTTCGGCTAATGGCGTCGAGGATCTCACGGAAATTAAATATTGTTTACTGTACTCCGACCGCGTTATAATTTTATCACCACAAACTTTAATCATTCGCTTGCGAAGAATACCGTTGTTTGGAATATGCTCGCGCGTTAAACACGGAGGTTTCGAGCTCAAAAAATACCCTTGAGACCGGTTTATGAGAGTGCGAGCTAACAATTAAGTAGATATACTCCAGTACCCTTCGGTACAAACGACCAATTAGCGGACATGATAAATATACGGTGTCAGAAAAATAGCACCTTTTCAAAAATTTCTTCAAAGTTAATTTAATCCTATCTAATTTAATGGTAAGTGTTGTTATATACTTCTTCCCCTTCGGACATAGCCAACAGTCTCTAGAAACCTTCGGAATACTCGTCGAACGGAATCAATTACTGAGATTCAGTTTCCGAGCAACATTACATTGCCTCATTTTTTGCAATATTTGAGCAACTTCATGGGCAAAAGTATCCATCTTGAGTATTCCTTTTTTTTAATTAACTGTTGAAGTGTGTTTTCTCCATCATCTCGATAGCGAATATACCGGAATTTCTTTAATTGACCCCTTTTATTTCTCTTTTATGGCGGCGCAAGCAATAACGCTTTAGGCGTTTAATTATGGTAACTGTTATGTTAATTAAATCAAACAATTTATGAATTGAAAGCTCAATAATGTACTTTCAATAGATATCAACATTTACACAATAAAACGTTAGCTAGCAATAGCAGGGTGGCCAATTCTAAAGACGTGCGATTTTTCTGACGTCGAGTGTATAATGATTTTTATGTTTACGTTTACCAATTTACTCGTTGAGTCTTTTAGTAACGCACAGGTCACGTAGTAACTAGTCATCTGTGGCACAGGGATCGGATAACGGATTACATGTGAGAATAAAACCTTTATTTATTAGATAGCTAGATAGATAGGGATCATGAATATATTACCCTATTCTGTACGCGATAAAAACAAAGGGTAGGTTTGTTTTAACAACGGGACACAGTAGAAACATGATAATAAAATATGGCACAAATCATAAATTACCAAAAATCGTTCTTAGTAAACAGAACAGAAAATTTGACAATATGAGTTAAGGGAACAATAATGCTTGAATGAGCCTTCTTGTTAAAACTACGGATTGAGAAAGCTAGCAATATGAGGAAATAAAAGACGTCTTTTACTAACAAAACCGCTTTACTCCCGCCCACTCATCCTTGTCTAACACGATATTCCTGGAAAGAGTACACAAAACGCTCACATTTTAAAGTTAACATAGGTATTATACGAATTAATCGAAACAACAAACAAAACAGCCATTGTTTCAATCACAACGGTGCTGTCTGTTTGAAATTCCTGTGAAGTACCAGGAGTTCAGAGGAACGTAGGATTTATAATAGTTGGTGGGAACAAAGCGTTGCCCGGGAAGCGAGGGCACGACAACCATTAGGCCGTCGATTACCGCGACCACGCCGTAATTAGCATCACCGAATGAACCATTCCACAGTTCTATGCTCCTGGTATTGCGACGGCTATCTAAATCGGACAATTAATATTTAGTGACATGAAACAGATAAATGGAGTAATTGAAAAACTTAGTAAAATAGTTACTTTCTTGTGGATTTATGTTAAACTTTACAATATGAATAACCTTATTGATTTTCAAGAAAAATATCTAAGTAATTTCTAAATCAATCAAGTTACTTACACTCTCACGTTAGAATAATAACGCCGTATTTTAAGACTCACGCACTTACATAACTCATAATTAATTATCTAAATGGAAAACCAGTAACTCATATTAGTTACCTTACCTACATAAAGTAGCAGTGGGTACATACTACCTAGGGACATAACTTTCCTGATTAATTTTATTTAAATAAACAAAATTATGCCGCCTTTATCCATTTTAAAATTATAAGTCGAAAATAAAATTCAATTTATCGTGTAATATTAAGTAGCTATTTGAGTTTTATTAAGGTGCCTTAAGGTGAATAAAACAAACATAGAGACATAACTAACACCAACAGCGATAGGTACACATTAAATAAAATAAAATAAAAAATAAATAATTTTTTCACAAAAAAGTTTCAATTTGATCTACTCCGTACTCACTTTTCTACTAACTACATAGCTTATAAAAATAATTAATAATAATTCCGTTTTTTACCCGAATTCTAAAACAATTCGATTTTCAGCCCACTAAAGTTTTTTCCGTCAGTACAACATTTTAAACAGCCTTAAAATATTGTGAAAAAGGGTAGATTTACATAATACTTTGTTTTCAAAAGTTTTAGTGCAAACGTGTTCGTACGCCAATTACAAGATGCTGTGTATGTATGTATGTACATACCAGTGGCGAGGGGTGAAATTATGGCGAAGGTAAGCCGTTCTACAAATTTGTTATGATCTGCATAGTGGATCAGTGGGGTGGGATTTCTAAAAGGTAAGCCGATGGGAATCGGTTTGTATGGACCCTTCGCCACTGGTACATACCATACACAGCATCGTGGTACCTATATATTATGTCATAGAAAGTGTTCTTCAACTGTCATCGTCTCTTTACTTAAACAAGACTAATTTTAAATGCAAAGCAACTTCAATCATGCTCCGAATAAGTACCGTTTACAAGTCACCATTTCGATACTACGACAAATTACAGAAAACATGACAGTTTAATGATAGCACAACGTCGCCATGCTAACGACCTACCTATCTAATGACGTGTCGGCCATTAACGGAGACATACATACAAATCGAAGCGATTACGGACAACCGAACAGAACCGGACGGCTTCTAATTTAACTTTTCCGTGACCGGAGGTCCGTATTAACCTTTTACAAGGGAATTCCAACCCTAAATAATAAAAGTGCGTGGGGCGGCGGACAATTTCCTGGGGACGCGAGCAAACTCGCCCCAGAGCCGCGTGATGCCGACTAAATGCCGTTCCAAACTAGTAATTTGGTTGTCCGTCTTTATTAGTATAGAATCTTATGTTGCTTCATTAGAAACATCAACCTCAGTGTAATTTCGTTGTTTTTTTATGAACAACGGAATAGTGCTTGGCCTTCACCTCACCTGATGTTAAGTGACGATAAGGCCGAAGGTAGAAGCTCACTACACCCGAAATCCTCAGTACTAAGGAACTGGCTATCTTACCTCGCTGCTGGAACACAACAATTTTTAAATTGTTGTTATGGCGTCAGACTTAGGTAAGATGATGGTAGCTACCAGGTATGGTGCCAGGCGGACTTGAAATATAAGCCCTACTACCAACCAAACCCGAGTAAAAATTGTACCCCCCCCTGGGAATCAAACCCGGGACCCCTGCGGGTGGGCGAACCACTAGACCACAGAGGCGGTTAAAGTCTGACAGAGAGTCACTATTAACTATGGTGTATTCAATGTACTTAATAAGAGCGTGGGTGGTTTTGATTGATTGAATTTAATGTGATTTAATTAAATTGACTTAAAATTGATCATGTTTATAGTGGATTACGTCAGTCAATATTATGTGGTTGATTAATCAGTCAAGTTTTCAAAATGTTTCGATGACAAATAATCGCTATTTATCTTATTCCAATGATTAACCACCAGTATCGATTTCTATGAAAGCTAAATCGATTAATTTATAAAAACATAGTTGTCAAAGAAGCATCCAATTACTGGGCCGACACGATATCTCCATCGGTTTATGTAAATCGCTTCTAGATAATGCTTTATGTGTCTATTGTTCGTGAAACAATAAGCTGGTATTAAATATAGTGCCTTTAACAATTGGACTGGATAACAAGACGGTTCTAATTTAAGTAAACAGTATTGGTACGTGACTCGCTCTTTATTCATTTGTTATTTAGAAAGATACTCATCAAACAATGATGGCTTTATACAAAAAAGTAACAAAAACACAGCACGGTCCACAAGCAATCAAGGTGTAAAAAAAATGTGAACAAAATGAACCTCTTTTTTAGAGAAAAAAAAACATTGATGTTCAAAAAATAATTTTAGTCGCTAAAAAGTTTTATTTGACTAGTATTGGAATACCAGAATATTGTTTCACAGTACAATCTAGTTTGATTAGTTAGTTTATTTATTATACCTTTCCATTTTTTACTAACTAATATCATTCATTAACCTCATTCATAAAGTAGAAACAGAAGTTAGATGCTTTGCTTTTTGTTATGATATAAATAAGGTAATTTAGATTTAATACTTATGTAGTTTAGTTAGTGTTACGTGTGGTGTTACCATAAGAATAATTATTTTACTGTAAAAAGAGTAGATTAGATTTTAAAACTTCTATGTATTTTTAGATAATAGAAATTTTGCCCAGAAAGAAAATCTACTGCACGACGTGTTTTGGTCGCGCAATACTTTTCCCTGGACAAATTCCTATGAAAAGTAGTTTCTTTAATATTATTGATTGAAGCTTTTTAATTAAGTATTTATAAGATGTACTTAAAAGCAACTAAATTATTCGACTAGCCCCTAGCCAAATAGCCTACCATCACATCAGTCAAGGAGACCCGTTTGCTCGTTTACCGTCTTTTATTACAAAAAAACCCTTAAAAAGTTACAAAGCTCCTTTATTTACAATTCAACGAGTTTTTATTTTGCTATATAAAATGTCTCCGCAATAGCTCGCCTGGGATTAAAAAGGGATTGTCCGAGACCCTCATTTTTATCTCAATTTGTTCATCTTGTTTACGAAAAACATTTCGCGGGCAAGAAGATTAACTCGCTACGGAATATCAATAGGTTAGTCTTGAAAATAACATTGGGTTCATCATAGATTCATAAAGAAACTTTTGTAAATATAAAAGGAAAAACGCCTTATGAATAAAGGGGGTCGGATTGATTAATTAAATTTGCATAAGTTGACACGCTAGCACGATAAGCACTGGGGAGGCTTAATCCGCGCGGGTGCCTCGGATATGCGGTCGCAGTCACGTCCGTGCGAATGCGACCTCTAGGTCCCTTCTCATTCCCTAATATGCAAATGAGAACCCGTGACAAATTGGATCGAAACCTTCCCTGCCACAGTGCATCAATTTTGTTAACGCCGAATTCAACAGTTCGAAACAACTAATCCTATTTCCTAACCCTCTTCGACTGTTATTGGGAAGCCATAAATTTTACGGTAAGCGTCTTTGTTGCAGGTGTTTTGGTGGTGAACGTGACGTGGCGAGGGAAGACTTACGTCGGAACTTTACTTGATTGCACGCGGCACGACTGGGCGCCTCCACGGTAATAATTTATGATCACGACTTCCTTAATGACCTTTAAACAGCAATTTGTCAACGCAATATGAACTTGATTGGTATTAATGAGTACATTGATTGTGATTACAGATTTTGCGACTCGCCAACGGAAGAGTTGGACGCGCGGACACCGAAAGGTCGGGCGAAGAGAGGACGTGGTGCCGCTCCCACAGACATGACAAACTTCACGGAGACACGCTCTTCGGTTCACAGTAAGCTTAGAAACGGCGGTGCCAAAGGACGCAGAGCGTTGCCATCGCCCACACCTTTCACGCCTCCACGGCCAGACTCGAAGAGAAAACGCACGTCAGAAGCAGAAGAGAGACCACCAACGCCTAAAGCAAAGCGTCCACCTCCAACGCCTTCATCTCCTCCACCAGACCCCGTCCTTCTGGAATGCCCTGAACCGAACTGTTCGAAAAAGTACAAGCACGCCAACGGGTTGAAGTACCACAGGTCGCATGCGCACGGAACGCCAGACGACGATGACAAAGACGGCTCGAGTTCAGAGCAGGAAGAACCAGCGGCGGAACCGACTTCTCCAACGCAACCTCCATCAGAACCAGCTACACCGGCTACGCCTGTGAAATCCCCCACTCCTGTGAAATCGCCTGAGGCGAAGGCGGAGAAATCTCCAGAGAAATCACCGGAGAAACTCGAAACGCCCGCGGAGTCTCCGCAGCCAGCGCGGTTCCCGGACGAGTTCGCGCCGACGCCGGAGCCTCAACCCGCGGAAACGCCACAGACGCCACCAGCATCTACAACGCCTCCACCGGAAAGTCTTCCTAGCATGCAACCTACGCAATTTAAGGTGAGAATAGGAAAAAGGCAATAGTGACCTGTTAGTTAGTGCTTACTTCTATACAATTTTAACTTAAGGCTATTTGAAGAGCCATTCCACTAAGCCAATCCACTGCATTGGATTTTCCTCTCAAGCAAATTCAACTGGCTTGCTGTCCTGGCTCAGTGAATGGGCCATTATCATCATACATTTATCGTGACGTGATTTCGTGGTTGCACAACTTCAGTTGCTGTGCGTTCTTCTTTCTAAGCATAGCATATAGTTCAATTCTGCTGTAATTCTGAATGATTTCCACTTATACAGGGTTATTTGTAAAACACCAACAACCTCGCAAGAGTAGATTACCAACATCATATTTGTCCTACAACTTTTGATAATTCGTTAGATTTTACTTTCATACAAAAAAAAACATTTTAATTTACCGTTCGTATGTTCATAACTCTACGCGCGGCGCGCAGAGCGCCTGGTGCATGCGACCGCCCGCCCCATAGAAATAGAATGTCAAAGAACAACAAAGTCAATAAACAGGTGATCCGAAACCGAATCAATACATTTTATATGAGATACGTAAAATATGACTTAGATTCATAAAATATGACTATATTATGGCAAAGGAAGTTAATAAACTATGTTCCATAATGTTTTCTTTGTCGATAAACGAATAAATGTAGCGAAATTTGGTTTTAGAAAAATGTGTGGCAATATCTTATTTACCTTTGAAAAGTGTGATTACTTGGATTGTTTCTTTTTGTCTCATCACAATTACTTAGAGCAGAAGACATCATAGCTCCACGATACCTTTATTTTAAATTCTAATTAGGATTAAAAAATATTTTAAACAAACTGTGATTGCTCATTTGCTAGGCGGGACGCTAGGGGCTCTTACTGTAAAAAATGTTGGCACATGTCACTTGATCCTTTGTCTCTTTTTTACATAGACCGTGTCCGTATGGTGTTAACTTCTCTTTTCCACGCTTTGTTGGTCTTCTTGAGCGCAGCGAAAATTTTTCTATGTCTATGGCCCGACCCGCCGCCATCCATAGACGTAAAAAGTGTCGAACAGTACAATAAAAACTTGAAAATTCATTTTTGGTGAATGTATTGAGTTATGATAAAAGTCGTAGAACAAACGTTGTTGTTTATGACGTTGGTAATCTACTCCTGTGAGGTTGTTGGTGTTTCACAAATAACCCTGTATAAAAGGATTCAATACTTTATTGCTATCTCATCTACTAACATGAAATCCCTGATTAATTCTTTAAACGCGAGGCGGCCGCATGAGGTCGGACAATTGTGTCTGGCTTGATGGGTTAAACATTCCTCCTTTCTTTCACCAGGTGAAACCCCGTTCAGCATTGATGCCGTCAGAAGACCGCAAGTCGACGGAGTCCGCCGAAGAGTCCCCTGGCAAAAGGCGGCGGCGCTCGCCGACGCCCGGCGTGCGCTCGCCCGCCTACTCGGACATCTCCGACGACGCCGCGCCCCCCGACCCCGTCGCCGATCCTGACCCCACGCACAGACCTTTCCCGGTATACCACCAGGTCAGTAATCTCTTGAGCTGGTTACATCTATGTCTGTAGGACACCTCAAAATCTAGTTTGAATCTGGTACTGCGTCACCTCATGACTTCAGGATACCTCTCCAGGGCCCTATTGCGGTGTAGTGTAGCTATGAGTTGTTCGTTCTATTTTCAAATTGGTTGATGCAATGGATAAATAATTGTCATGACAGGTGACAAATTGTCACGTATATTAAATAGAGCCCTGGTATAGGTATACATACATGTCTGTAGGATACCTCAAAGTCGAGTTTGAATCTGGTAATGAATGAGTCACCTCATGACAGGATACCTTTCCAGAGTCATAAGTGCACAGCATGAGCGCAGTAATAAAAATAATAATGAACCTTTCAAAAATGCTTTGACCTATTTATGAAAAACTAATAAAGTTGTTGAATTCACATTATCACAAAACAGATGGAACCGAAAATTTTACTAAGAAAAACAAATATTACTCAATAGAACCTTTTAGCACTACAATTGTTTAGCAAGAGGGAGGAGAGTAGCAGTTTAGTGGGGTGAGGATGAATGTGAAAATTTTACGAAACAAAAAAAAAATATGTAAGGATCGTAAGAAGTAGAAGCAAGTGATCTCTGTTTATACCCCTATAGGAAAAAGTTGTGACCTAGTTTACTTAATGATTGCTAAACAAAATGACGTTTGGTGTTTAGTACTACGGACAACCACCGTACCTGCCCCCTGCGCACGCGCCGCCCGCGCCGGCACCCGACAAGGCCAAGGACGACCTCGCTAAAAGAGACCCCAAGATTGACCACAAAGTAAGGGGTCCAAACCCCTCATTTCACCTCCATTTCCCACTGTTTTTCTCTTTCTACCCGCCTTAGAAAACTAAGAATAGTTGTCATCGGTCTCACTGAATATGATTTCTTAAAACACATTTTCTATTTTCTTTACACACATTCTATTCAATGTCTTGGTTTCTCCATCTTTCTCTGTTTTCCATTACCCATTCTTATCTTATTACGTATTTTTTTAATTACTTCTATCTTCTTCTCGCACATTCTATTCAATGTCTTGGTTTCTCCATCTTTCTCTGTTTTCCATTATCCATTCTTATCTTATTACGTATTTTTTTAATTACTTCTATTTTCTTCTCGCACATTCTATTCAATGTCTTGGTTTCTCCATCTTTCTCTGTTTTCCATTACCCATTCTTATCTTATTACGTATTTTTTTTAATTCTATTTTCTTCTCGCACATTCTATTCAATGTCTTGGTTTCTCCATCTTTCTCTGTTTTCCATTATCCATTCTTATCTTATTACGTATTTTTTTAATTACTTCTATTTTCTTCTCGCACATTCTATTCAATGTCTTGGTTTCTCCATCTTTCTCTGTTTTCCATTACCCATTCTTATCTTATTACGTATTTTTTTTAATTCTATTTTCTTCTCGCACATTCTATTCAATGTCTTGGTTTCTCTATCTTTTTCTCTTTTCTATTACCCATTCTTACCTTATTACGTCATTTTTTTCAATTACTTCTATTTTCTTCTCACACATTCTATCCAATGTCTTGGTTTCTCTCTATCTCTGTTTTCTATTACCCATCCATACCTTATTACATCTTTTTCTTTCAATTAATTACTGCAGATAAGATACTCAAATTTTTTTTTATTGTTATCAATATACCACACTAAACTTCATTTCATAGATAAACGATTCTCATTCCCTTCGTTTAGTTCATTTTAACTGTTTTATCTTTTCAGTGTTGTTAAAATGTTTTGCGGCTTTATCAACTCCATTTATTTTACGTTCTATCATTAAACTTTACAGTCTTTTTTAAGACCTTTTTGCTTCGTTCGTAACAACTAAACTTTATTTCGTTCATTCTTTTATTTAATTGATCTGATCGCATTTATTTAATGTTTAGAAATAAACTTTGGACTAACAACTTAATTCTATTTGAAATCGAGAGATTCATCTGAATCTTGTTTAACCAGTTCTAAGTTTATTCAAAACTTTGAAATTAAGTTCTCTTCAATTAACTTTATTAAGAAAATTCATTCCAAAACATTGATATTGACTTCTTTACACTGTAAAATTTTAACTTTTATTAACATCACTAATGGTTAGGGAGGCGAGGTAGCTAAATGGCGTAATTCAACGGCGCCGTCGAGACCTATCAAAATCGAAAGATAAAATAATTTCGAAAAGAAAAGCTCGTATGGTAAAAACCATTTTAGCGGTGGGTTTGGCGTGTACGGTTTTTCAAAAATGTAAAAAAAAACAGTTACTTGGGCATTCTCGAGCGCGTCAGATATTCATACTACGTATGCCCCAAGTGCCTCTGATAACAACGGTATACTAATCTGCCGGTTTGCGTGGTGGGGGTAGGCATATAAAGTAGTCAAAAAAGCAAAAAAAAAAAATCTACTCGAGCGCGTCAGATTTTCGGAAGGGGTGTTAAGTAGGCCCCAAGGAAGCTCCCTTTAAAAAAACTGACGATTTCGACTTGACCATAAGTTACGATGAATTTTTGAAAATGCAAAAAAAAAAGTTTTTTTGAAATACTCGAGCGCGTCAGATTTTCATAGGGGAGGTTTATCTCGGTATCCTGAAAGCATATTTTCTTAATCTGACAAAAATGTTGGTGTGTTCTCTTAATCTGACCGGAAAGGTTTTTTGTTTTTTTTTTCCTTTCTTTCTCCTTGATAGAACGGGGAATTTAAGAATGACAATAAAGCGATAGTTACAACCAACGTAAATGTAGATGAAATTTAGTACGAATTGTATTATTTATTGTATAAAAAAATGAAATGATATAAAAAATGGTTTTCAAGATATACTCAAAAAACCGGGAATTTGAGTTTTTATGATGCTTCAAGTCAAAAAGTTTTAACTTTGGACAAAAATGTAAAGAGACCTTTTTTGTGTAAAATAAAATTACCTTTTTTGTTTATTTAAACTTTTTTTTGTAAAATGTATCGTTCGCGACTTATATGCCGCAACGTGTTTTTCGGAAGACGAAATGGCTCCTCCACACTCCCGGTCATGCGGAAACCGGCAGATTTTGTATTTTTAGTACGTTTTAGATTATATTCTTCAAAATAAAAAAATATAAAATCGCGCTCGAGAATGCCGGATTAACGTTTTTTTTTTACAAGTTCGCGACCCTATAACTCGGCGGCGTCAAGGACTTATCGTCAGATTAGTTAAATTTAGTCTTATAACACTAAAATCAACCCCCAATATCTTAATCTGACGCGCTCGAGTATTTCAGACTATCGATTTTTTTTTACTAATCTGATCGTCTATCCTAGGCGCGCGTCACTACATATAGAGCTAAATACTTTACAAGGTTGTTCTATTAGGTCCAAGGTATCTCTCATATCTTAAACTGCCACGCTCGAGTATTACCGAAAATTCCCCTATTCGCCTCCCTAACTATAATTAACTATTTACAGCCGAAAATAACTTTAAGTAGGTAATTAAAATGAAACTTAAACTTTCACGGTTAATGTAAGTATTATTTGTATTTCAGGACAACAAGCCAGACAACGTTCCTCAAAAGGTGTTGCCCCAACATTTCTACCCGTACAATTATGTTCCAAATTTTCCCTACAACGTGGAGCCAGGCGGACCACCCCCGGGGCCGCCTTTAGAAGACAAGGGAAAAGACTCAGACCGTTCTAAGACTACACCGAGTCCTTTAGACAAGAGTAAGAATAGGCCGCCCGACGGCAAGGACAGCCAAGGCCGGCCGAATGACACCCACCAAATACTGAAGGAAAGTATTGAAATGAAAGCACAGATGGGCTCGTACGCGTTTCAAAGGCCACCGCATGCGAGAGAAGATGAATTGAGAAGGTAATATCTTTATCTACAGGGTGTTACAAAACAACCTGCAATGCCGAAAATGGTAGATAGTAGAGTTAAAAAAAGCACAATTATAATTTTAGGAAACTTGTGAAGATGACTCAAACTATATCATAGTCATTTTTTTATTTTATTTATGTAACTTTAAGGATCCTTAAATACACAGTAAAATAGGCAGACATACCTTAGAATAAATAATAGTACTAGACATACCGCTAAAAGCATTTTTGGCGAACTATCCCTTCTATCGGGAGTGAAACGACCGTTGTCCGTTTAGAGTACTTTATTACTAATAAACTAAATACATCAGTGCACGCTTTATATATATTATTCATATACGACACACAGCGGCCGCGGCGCAGCGCGCCGGGCGCTTGCACAACGCACGTGTTTACATTGTCTTGGCCGGCAGGGTCGCCATATCGGGAGTGAAACGACCGTTGTCCGTTTAGAGTACTTTATTACTAATAAACTAAATACATCAGTGCACGCTTTATATATATTATTCATATACGACACACAGCGGCCGCGGCGCAGCGCGCCGGGCGCTTACACAACGCACGTGTTTACATTGTCTTGGCCGGCAGGGTCGCCATATCGGGAGTGAAACGACCGTTGTCCGTTCAGAGTACTTTATTACTAATAAACTAAATACATCAGTGCACGCTTTATATATATATTATTCATATACGACACTTCGAATAGCTCTCGTATTAAACAGGGTCTGAGGGTGTTTAAAATTACTATAATATAATTTGAGTCATCTCAAGTTTCTTAATTTTTTTTTGTATGATATTTATCCTGCTATTTTAACTCTTTATAACTTTTCTATTAATATAGAAAACATAGATTTATTCTACGGAGTCGAGGGGAAAACAATTCTTAACATAATTGCTTCTTTATCCATATCGGAAAACAAATTGGGTAGTTGTTCCCGTTTCCTTTTATTAATTAATTGATATTTTTATTTACGTGATATTTATAGGTAATTGGATGTTTACGTTTGGCCAGTTTGGCTTTTCCTAACTAGGCCATTGTTGTAGTGACCTTTTCCTTGTATAATCATTCTATTTCCCAAATTAAATAAAATAGAAACGATATCCACTGATTAAAATAATACAAACAAGAATAAAATACCAACCAGTAGGAACAATTGGGTATTTTAACTTGTTGTTATACACAATGGGATAGTCTTCACCTCATCTGATGTTAAGTGACGATTAGCCGAAAGTGTAAGCACGCTACACCCGGAATCCTCACCCCTGAGGAACTGGCTATCTTACCTCTAACTGCCGGAACACAACAATTTTCAAATTGTTGTTATGGCGTTAGGTAAGATGGTGGTAGCCAGCCTACCACCAACCAAACCGAGTATAAATGTTGGTTTTAACATAAACTATGTTCTGTTTCCGAGAAATTTTGCAAATAAGACCAAAAACAGGGTCCATGGGATATTTTTTTTTACATAAATTTTTATAAATTTTACATTTTTATAAATACTTTCAGTTAAATATTTTGTGCATTATTTCTTGTACATTATATATTTTTTCATGATAGCTTTACGCCAATTCACTTTAATTTGAATTGAAAAGTAATTTAGACCTGACTCCTACTTTCCGAGGTGTATCCGTGCCGATTACTGAACAACTAGAGATTCTCGGCATGTCATTGACTCCAATAATCAATTTTGGCTCTTTTATTGAGAATAAAGCAAAATTGGCATCTAAAAAGCATTGCGTTCTGGAAAAGGTGAGATAGTACTTCACGCCGAAACTGCTGCTCAATCTATACCAAGCGCAAGTTCGATGGGATTGGGATTTGGGATGGTTCCGCCAAATACCAGCTCCAGACGCTTGAATCCATTGACCGGAGGGCCAGAAAGCTCATCAGCAACGATATTTTTTACTATAATAGGTCATAAATCTCGAGCATATATCGGGTCATTTTGAACTTACCATCCAAATTTTAAGGATGTGTCCAGTCCATGAAACTAAACAACTTTCTCTAAGAAACATGTGTCGAATTTCGCCAGAAAATTTTGGTCATCCCATACTAAATTGATCACGTGATCTCTTTGATTTGTATGGAAAGTCGATTTTTATTTTACATATTTGATCATGTGTTCCTTCGAGAAAGTTGTTCAGTTTCATGGACTGAACACATCCTCAAAATTTGGATGGTAAGTTCAAAATGACGTATAGACGCAGCTTATCGGTTTTTTATCGGATACATTTCGGCGAGTGTGCAAATGAATTGCACAACCTAATTCCACCATCCATCTCCCTTCTTCCATCGGACAACCAGACGTACGAATCAGCGCCACCGTTTTTTGGAGGATTCCAAAGACTCTTACAAACGTTTGGCTTCAAATATGATCCATACCATACCCTCAGAGAGTGGAACTCTTTGCCTGAGTCTACGTTTCCCGAAAGGTACCATGGGCAACAGCGTCGCTTAACCACTGCTAAGGTTAAAATCGCTTGCACGCCGCGCCCGCTGTCACATACGTTATTCGTGCAGGGGCGGTACGCGCGCACACGAATTTTGTTGCAAACTGGTTAAGCGACGCTGTTGCCCATCATAGTACAATCTGGGGGCCTTCAAGTCGCGAGTGAATAGGTATCTTCTAGGCAAGCGCGTTCCATCGTAGATTGCATCATCGCTTATCATCAGGCGTGATAGAGGGCAAGCTCTTGCCTATCATAAAAAATATTGGGATTTGACACATCACGTTAATGCCTTAACAAAAAATTTTCTACTCCTCAGATACTACATGTCGTTAGAGCAAAGGCGGAAAGATGGCGGCGATGGTAAGCCCCCATCGGGGCCCCCCGGGGCGCAGGGGGGCCCCGGCGCGTCCCCCGCGCGCCCCTCGCAGCACTCGCTCAAGCCGCAACAGAAGGAGAAGGATGATAAACCAAAGGAGGAAGTTAAGGTATGGATAAATCTTTTGATGACTATTCAAATTTTATTTTATTTATTTTCAGCGTATGCTTAAGCCCACCGGTAACGATCAATTGCGATTGTCAATTTTTCCGCAATTGACGCCCATTGACGGAAAAATTGATCGTTTACGCGTGCAATTGAAGCGATTGTCAATTGCTCCAAAATTGACAATCGCTTCATTTGCTCGCGTAAACGATCAATGTTTCCGTCAATGGGCGTCAATTGCGGAAAAATTGACAATCGCAATTGATCGTTACCGGTGGGCTTTATTGGAGAAAATTGCTTTGTGAATGATCAAGTAATTCAAGCAAGGGCAAAAGCAAGTTGCTTAACGTGCAATAAATTAACATCAAAGTATTAAAATAACTAGGTACTTAAGATTGGTGCACGAGCTTTCGTCGACTTTATGATAGCAATTTCGTGCTTTGAATTTACGCAGCTTACACATTTTATGGAAAATTCTACTACTAACTTAAAAGGAATTTTCTTTGGAAAGTAGACTCTAAATATAATAACAAAATAAACTTTGTTTCGACAGAACAAAATAATGCAAACATGAAAATCGCTCTTCAAATTGTCTCGCTTCTATCACCATGTTGTTTGAACAAGTTCACAATGTTTTCTTCATGACCGTCATTTCAATATACATAGTTGTTCTATCTCACCAGTCCGTTGGGCTATAAATGTTGTTAGGCGTGCACATGCACATTGTTTTAATGTGCGTCTGCACGCTCTTGTACACTAACGCATACTAACGGCCGAATACTCAACTAAAATCTTTAGCTATGGTCTCCTTAACTTTAAGGTAGCTGTCTGTTTCAAAGAGTTTCTGTAAAATCAGATAATGATCTCTAGATAGCTCTCAACGTTGAGAGCGGCTTATAAATACGGGCCTAATATGTGCATTGGACACCTAACAACATTCATAGTCACACTCGATATCCGTGTTTATTTCGTGAAATAGAAGCCACACGGATTTCGTAAGATATAAGAATTATACGATTTATCTTTACCCCAGGTGAAGCAAGAAGGCCAGAAGCCTACAACGGAAACACAAGGGCCTCCTCCACCTCCCACCTCACAATACTACCTCCCCCCGTACATGCAGCCGCCTCACTACGGGGCTTTGCCCTTCGACACCGTATACCGTCCCCCTCTCAGCCCCATGCTGGTGGGGGGCTTCGGTGGGGGGTGGACGGTTCCACGGTACCACGCACCTGAAGACTTGTCGAGGCCTGGGCAGCCTGGGAAGTTAGAGCTGCTTCCGGGCCATGGCCCGCAGTATTACGGGGGCCATGGGGCTCACGGTGGACATACGGGGCATGGTGGCCATACTGGGCATTCGGGTGAGTTGTGATATTTGCTACTAGTTACTAAGGTTATACGTTTCCGAGACCGTATACGTATAACTTGGCGCTAGTGTAAATGTAAACCTGTTATTTTATTATCTGCTATGTGTTTGCTACCAATTTTTGGATTTTGGAAGCGAATTTTCGTAAATGTAAATTTTTCTTCAAACACATTGGGTTTTCCTTTTTTGCAATTTGATCTTTAGTAATTTACTGTCCAACGTCCATTATAATTGTTATTACTATCAACCATTTTTAAATATAATCCTACTAATATTATAAATGTGAAAGTTTGTGGGTTTGGATGTTTGTTCCTCAATCACGCAAAAACTACTAAACGGATTTGGTTGGAATTTGGCACACAGATAGTAGATAGCCTAGATTAAAACATAGGATACTTTTTATCCCGATACTCCCACGGGAACGGGAACCACGCGGGTGAAACCGCGGGCGGCCGCTAGTTTAATATATATGTAAAAAATTAGGGGTAATTGTCCGTACATCTCCAGCAGCAGTAGCGTCACCAAGAGGGTTAAATTTTGTGACACCCCATCCATGTCAATGTCCATAGGGGTTGAAATGAGTTTCAAAATAAGCTGAAAAATTGGTTTGTGTGTATTCTGTGGTAATAACTAATTGATGGTCGTGCGCAGGTCACGCGCCCCACAAGATCCACGAGCTGCAGGAGCACGCGAAATCCCCGGCGGGCAAAGGCGGGGGCCCGCGCCCCGACCCCCCCAAGGAGCCCCCGCGCAGCCCCCCGCCGCAGCGCCACGTGCACACGCACCACCATACGCACGTGGGGCTCGGGTACCCGCTCTACCCGCCGCCCTACCCCGGTCAGTAACATACAGTTAGATACACATAAACCTCTGCATAACAAACGACGCGGACGCAAGCACTTATTGAACTTTGTGACGCTGGTCGCTAAAGAGACACGCTCACTATGTTCGCTGGGCCCACGCTTTGATTTAGTTCTAAATGTATAACCTAACTCATTTATATTTTTTTACCGTAAAGGGAGAAGACGGCGACACCACTCTGAACAGTTGTAATGTACTACACTCGCGAGCAAAAATATGGAATCACAGGCCTATTTTCATACAAACGAGGTAATTTTGAAACCTTGGTTCTCCGCCAGGAATTGATCGAGCTCTGATCTGATGATGGCCATCCAGGGAGTGAATGGAGGAGATCCAGATCACTATAAACACCCAACTGATCTGATCAGCATTGTAAGAGTTGCAAGGATCAGAGTTCCGTACATTTTAATGCTATTTACATGGTTTTTTTTAAATACCAAAATAGCTCTTAGAATGCTGATCAGATCGGTTGGGTGTGTATCAGTGGCGAGAAGTGTCTATTCCGTGTTACTCCATACTGAGGCATACTGAGTTGGAATCAGAGAATAATAAACATAGAGTGAGGACCGTGTCTTGTATTACAGGTTGCATTGCAACCCAAACCATTTCAAGCATCAGTCTTCACAACTAGTAATCTAAGACTGATATTCTTCATATTACTGTTACTTGTTAACACACAACAAACACTGTTTGTGAAGAAATAAATAAAGATTTATATTATTTTTTATTATTATAGAAAACAAAACCATTTTATTGAGTTTGCAACTGCTAGTCATCTTTGTTTTTGTCAAGTTTTGATTAGAAAACAAAGTTTCACCGGTAAGTAGTCAGTTAAACAACACTCCATATGAATAAAAGCCATTATGGCAAATAAAACTTACCGCAATGAACAAATAAGTATATAAGATAAACACAGTAAAACAAATAAAAAACCGGCAAGAAGTATAGATTCTCACTCACTAATTCACTATTTTGCAAAAAAAACTAATCACTTCCCAAACTCGCACGTATTATGATAATGGCGGACACGTACTAATTATCTAATTTCCGACCACCTACGACACACTTAGGGTTGCCAGATCGGAAGTCCAAAATATCTGGAGAAAATTTGAAAATGTCGGGATTTTGCGGTTGTTGTCGGGAGAAATAAATATTTAAAATAAAAATGTAATTCACTTCTCAAGCTTACGCGCTCACTAGACATGAAATAAAACACTTTTTAACGGATACTAGCGCGGTTTTATTGAATGTACTTTGGTATTTAGTTGGTATTTGGTGTGATTTTTGGTTTTCCCGACGTTTCGGCACCTTTGCAGCTGCCGTGGTCACGGGGGACCAAATACCAACTAAATACCAAAGTACATTCAATAAAACCGCGCTAGTATCCGTTAAAAAGTGTTTTATTTCATAAAAATGTAACTTAAATGCCTGTAAGTACATATATAAGTAGTAAGAAAACGGCCGCGCAGCGCGATTTTCGGTCTGTTTCATCCACTAATATTGTACTCTTGTCTGTCTATAGTAAAATAAAATGGCCGCGCAGCGCGATTTTTAGTCAATTTAATCCACTAATCTTGTACTCTGTGGTTTCATCCGTGAAAATTATTGCTTTCTAGAGAACTTTCGGACCAGCTGATTTTTCGGGAGATTTTTAGATTTTTCGGGAGTCGGGAGATCACTTGAAATTTCGGGAGAATCCCGACCATCTGGCAACCCTAGACACACTCGTATGTCATTTCAATGCATTCGCGGCTACTCGTAATAGACAGAGAAAGGAAACGTTAAAATCGCTTGAAATAGAAAGAGATGGAAAAATGCAACCCGCTGGTGGACCGGGTTATATTAGTTTAAATTAGCCGAAAGGCATGCGTGCGTGTGAATGAGACAGAGTAATAACAATGTTACGGTGACCATGGCAACGCACGCCAGACGCAGTGCTTAGATGAATCCGAAAATGGACGGCTTGCCTCGTTGAGGTTTGCTATGGAAATAATTGTAGGCGCTTTGAAATATTGAAACAATAATACTGTCCATGTATTTTTCCTCGCAATCTTGTGAGAATAATTAATGACATATTATAATCTGCATGGTGGATCGGTGGTGGGTAGTTAAGGGATTTCTTAAAGGGAAGCCGATGGAAATCGGCTTGTATGGACCCTTCGCCACTGGTGTGTATAGTAATCTGGATCTCCTCCATTCATTCCCTGGATGGCCATCATCAGATCACAGCTAGGTCAATTCCTGTCGGAGAACCAAGGCTTCAAAGTTACCTCGTTTGTATGAAAATAGGCCTGTGATTCCAATTTTTTTGCTCGCGAGTGTAGATATTACGGACGACGCCGACGCCACACAGACCGTCACGTCGCGTCACATCGAGCGGGACGGCTCTGTGTGGCGTCATCCGTGTCTGCGAGACCTTAAATGCGTTCTTCTTGCCCGCGTTAGACGCCCGTCGTGGGACTCTTTTCGTACCTAATCAAAGAACTTCGTGCCACGCAGCAGTTGTTATTGATTTGCCAGAAACAAATCCACGGCACGTATTCCACAGTCGACCCAGCAGAGGCCCTTTTGTAACAACAAGTTCCGAGGTAAACTAATTGAATGTTTTCTGTATTGTAGCGGCGGCAGTACTGGCGAGCACACAGGCGGTTGTGAACTCGTTCCCGACGCCGCCCAAGTGAGGCGCCGCGCCCCTCCCCCCGACGCCCCCCGCGTCTCGGACCCCTCCCCCAGCCGTAGCCATAATTTAACACTGTGATCTCGCGTAACCCACGAAACGTGTATGTGATGTGCGCTTTGAATGTTCTAGTGACGATAGTTGACTGTTTCGTGCCGAGTGTCGTGTTATGACTCCCGAGTGGTTGTTGTGTTCGGAGGCGCTCGGACTCTGTCGCCTCCGCTCGTGTCCGATTCGTTTTATATGTTTACTAGTGAATGCACAAACTAGTTCTGTAAATATTAGTGTTACATGTAAATTACGTTACGTCGATAGTTCACCGCGAAGGTTTACTGTAATATAAACATCGAATTCTCCGATTCTCCATCTGGGCATTGTACTGATGTTTGAGCCCCCCCTAAATTTTAATACCGTGCGAATATGGCATAGTAAGATCTTTATTTATGAATACTGCATTCCACAAAGAAAGCGAGCGTACCTAGATTTAAACGCGTTAGGTTAATTGATTAAAATTAAGTAAGTACGTTAGTGTAAGTTTAAAGGCGTCAATGTGATCATTACATGAGTCGTAGCGTGCACAAATCATACTCTATCTCGATTATAGTGATGAATGACTTATAATATAAACCGTAGAGAGCATCCTAGAGTCGTGGAGTGTTTGGGCATTGCTGTATGTGTATTGTATATCTGGCTTTTAATGATAAAGTATAAATCTCTTAGTCCGATATTCTTACATACAAGGGATTAGCGTTTCACTACTTCTTACTATAAATGGTTCCACATACGGCCTCGATGCAGTGACCAGCGTCCAAATGTACTTTTTATATTCCGTTATACCAGCATAACCAAATTGCCAATTTGTTGTCTTTCATTCCTGCATCTATCTTTAGAAAAAAGCTCCTGTGTGGAAGCACCATTTGTTATGTATTGTTTGCATTTAGTCACCCGAATGTTTGGGGCCATGCTGATCTTAAAATTACAGATATCAAGGAAGATAAACAAAACTAGTATATCTGAGAAATGATGATCCTTAAATGTTAAAGCTCTCTCGTTGTTTGTAATTTTGGATTTCTTGTCGGCATCAGGCAAATCTTTCATACCGCCTAGTTGTTGATTATGATATCGCGCGGTATGATACAGCAGTCTTCCAATTGATTTGAGATTGATTTAGTAACAATTTGTACTTGCATTTGTTTATTTCTCACTGAAAAGGAAATGATGCAAAGTAAATTATTATCTATAATGTTACATTTAAATTTTAGAGAGTGATTTGATTGGAAAATGTTCGTTGGATCGCATAAACTAGATGAACATTTACACATTATGTAACATAAAAATATTATTGTAGTTTAACAATATTATTTTCATTAAATTTTAGCCATTGTACAAGACGTACCTGTTTCTCGTTCATTAAATTATTAACAAATCAATATTTATAAATGTAATTATGCAGGCCTAAGTACCTATTTTTTAAAAAGCCAGTGATTATACGAGATCTTGATTTTATTTCGGCAATGTTTTGACACAATTGTGTAACATGAACATGTTTTTATTCAGTATTGATCAGTGAACACGTATACACATACTATAAAAATACAGATTAGTTACTAACTTACCTTTTATCTGGAACTGACTTCAACTCTGTTTATATTTTTTTCGCTGATCATTACTGGTATGAAATGGCAGGATGACAGAAAAGGATTATGCCGATTTTACTATACAAGCTAGGCCATGATGAGCTTTGATGAAATTACCAAAATACTATAGTAATTTTATAATGATTGCGTGGGAAGAATATCATTAAAATATAATGCGGGAAAAAAGAGAAATCTCAATCTCAAGGAGCCGTTTGGGGTTACATTTTCCTATTATATGACATTTTGTTATCTACCCCTTTTTGACATGACATGAGTCTGTCACAGATTTGTATGGTTAATGCGCATCATGGCCCAGAATGCGGCATGATCCTTTATCCCGCTTGATGGCGCTGCTGTAGATGGAGACCTTTTGTAGTACATATGGGTTATATTCCCAGTTATTTTTCAATTATGTCTAAAAATGATTGATAATAATAATTATTTTGAAAGTTGAAGAGTAAACGAATTAAAGATTGAATTGAAATAAATAAAACCCAAAATGTGTTGGTTTTTTTTTTTTACGAAAATTCGCTTCCAACATTCAAAAATTGATAGCGAACACATAGCAAATAACAAATTGATAGATTTACACTAGCGCCAAATTGGCGGTAGTGCGCTGATTAGTGAATCAGCAAAATTTCCTGCCAATGTAAATAACTGCATTTTACCTGTATGTAAAAGTCAACAAAACAACTTTTTAATTGATCCTAGTATGAATGTAATAGGAGAGCATGAGCAAGATGGAGCTATCATGATCTCAAACGCAGCGCTCGATGCATCGGCGAATGCATAGACTGATCGTTTCATTTTAATGTTAACAATCTAGTCAGTACACATTTTCTTAAACCCTCTTTTATTTCATTGTTGAATGTTTAAAATTATGTGGTATGGTATATTACAAAATTGTTGTTGGTTTTAATTTTTTTAACTGTAAACATGGCAAAATTTTAACATTGTACAGAACGAGGCAAACATCTTGGCATTTTTTCGACGGAGGGGGTAAGTTCGCGCATGTGCACTTGCGAGCGACCAATAGCGCGCGCCCCTCTCCCGCCGCCCGCGCGCCTCACCGCTACGCATACCCAAAATACGCGTTCTGCGCAATCCCCACCCGATTTCAAGATGTTTGCCTCGTACTGTAACAAAGCAATAAATCCATGGGGGCTGAATCTTGGAAAATTATTGGTTGTACATAGACATACATATCTTCCTTGACAATAATCTCATGCCAAATAATCCACTTGTATTATCGTTAGTGTTTCGTGCTGACTAGATTGAAGAAACGCGTACCTACACGCGATATTACGCTTTCATTATTTTCTATCGGCCAGTTCGGCTACCAGTGCAGACTTGGTTATACACGTCATTGTATTTATAATGTATCGATATAATATGAACATTTGTGTATTTTTTGATGTAACTAAAGCCAAGTTTGATTTTCTTAGAAAAGAACTCGAGACGTTAAAAAAGGAATAATAAAGATAAATTATTTCTTATTCATGTGTTTTTATTTAAAAGTCCTTATAATTTATGTCGCTTACAGGTTAATGTCATGTGCAAGGTGTGCAAGATTATGCTTGGAAATTGTGACGATTGACTAGGAGGTACAAATAAGGCCACGTACGCACTGCCAGGCGGCTTGCTTAGCGCATAGAGCCTAGCGAGTTGCTTAGCGTGTCGTGAAGCGAATGTTCGGAAATTCCGAACCGCACTGCTCGCTTAGGGCCTCGCTAGTTACCCAGCGTGTAGCGAGGCATAGGTGTAAGCCACTGGGCAAGGCGCTAAGCAAGCTACTTGTCAGTGCGTATGTGGCCAAAGGGTCAGCGTATACCGACGGGAAGCCGTGAAGAAACCCTTTTTAAGTCGACTTCAGTTACTTTTGGCCGCATTATTATTTGGTAATGTCAACTTCAACCTTATGCTAAACTAACTTATTATGCCGCCTTTCGATAAGGAATTAGTCTCCTCTCGGCTAATCCGTCGGTCTGCGCTGACCTTAAGTTATAGGTACATAGGTAGGTACATTGAATATCAAAAAATGTATGGTAACTTACAATTAGATGGGTAAATAAGGCGTTTAAAAATTAAAGCTTATGATAAAATAAATTACACAATTGCAAATTCATTATAAAAATAAAATACTGTTAATTAACTTTGATATTAGTCGGTAGGTTAAGTGCATTATGTGCAAATATGATGTTTTATTAGTTTATTTGTTATTTTATTATGTTAGATAACACTAAAATTAACAAACGAAATATTATTAATTTGAAAAAAAAAGAGATCATTTCTTGATTTTTAAAATATGATACTGAGAGCCTGTTTAACAGGTACCTTATAGGACTAACTTCTGGTTTAATTCAAAACGAAACATTTCTGTAAATATGACTGTCAAGTTAAAAAAATTACATTAGTTTTATTTCATTATCTTTAACTAGATGGGGTCTACTTGGTCTTGGCTGTTATTATTTGAAAATTAATCTTAGTGGAAACATACAGCGTCAGCACTGCATCTAGGCTAGGATCTATCAAGGTAAATGACGAACTTAAAACTACATATAAAATATAATATACACAAAGGCAATACTTGTGAGTACTTTGGTACATCTGTCCGTCCGTCCCTACATTGAAAAAGCTTCAATCCGTAAATTGACAAACATGTTAGTAAGGTGAAAAAACATTACGTTAATATTATATCAAATAGGTACTTAGTATATTAAAAAAACCCCGTCTTGAAAAGGACCTCAAAACATTTTTTACTTGCAACACACGGTTGTCTACAAAAGTAGTCAAGTGTTGCCATGAATAAATATTTATGACAAAGAAACATTTTTTTTGCTAGACTATATGGGAATACCGTTTCATCGGACCATAGATCAACTAAACTACTTTTACTATGGGACCAACTCTGAAATCGCGAAACAGCTTTTTCATTTAAATTATTAATTACGAAAATATCAAAATGTATAAAACAGCTATTTTTTTTCGCGTTTTTGCGGTGCGCGAGTTGGTCCCGTAGTAAAAGTTGTTCAGTTTGATGGTCTGAAGAAACGGTTTACCCATTTTGTGTAAATTCATTAAAATATTGTATAGTTGTTGCTTACCGTTTAAATACATAATTACAGATATTTTAGAATATAAATAAAAAAATCTTAAAAAGTACTCTGTGAATAAAAATTTTGTTTCGTTTTTATATTTATTTAGGTAGGTATCTATTTTGTTTTGTAAAAAAATATGTTAAGGATTGTTAAGTACAAAATATACTTAACACTAATTCATTCTGAATAAAAAAGTAAAATGAGTTTAAGAGTGCATTAAATCAAAATAACTATCTAAAAATGCAAAATCAAAGAGTTACTAAACTCTTTTGTTCATTACACGATTGTTGGCAAGTTCCTTAAAATTCTATTAAAAATAGTTTAAACTCGAATAATTTACTCCATAAGTAAAGAAAATAATTTCATACGTTCTTCATACATACTAAGGAAATACGTTAATTTCATTTCACCTAATAATAATATTCACAACCAATTTACAATACAGCCTACACAAAGTCACAGTTAGTAAAGCGATAACGAAGTTCGCTTTGGAAAAAAAATATTGGACATTTTAAAAATACAATGTGTTAATGAATGTACCAAAAAAACCGTTACTTCGGACCATCAAACTAAACAACTTTTACTATGGGACCGACTCTGAAATCTCGAAAAAATCTGCCGTTTCATACAAATAATAATAACAATATCAAAATGTATGAAAAAGCTGATTTCTTTGGCGATTTCACAGTTGGTCCCATAGTAAAAGTGGTTAAGTTTGATGGTCGGAAGAAACGGTTTTCTCATTTTGGGTTCATTCATTAACACCCTGTATAATTGATTGGAAACTTAAGGCAACATCACCTGTTAACCCCATAATTATTGGCGAAGTTTAGTATCGCTTACGCAAATGTGACTGGAGAGACTCCACTAGTCTATATCATCAGGTCTTAATTGCCTTTCTCCTTCACTCAAGAATATCTGCATAGCTTTATACAATAAATATAAACCTAGCATTCGTCTTTCTTTCAAAGGCCATGAGGCGGCAACACCATAGTAATTGCCTACTTTTAAATTTTTCAAGTTGGTAACACCTAACACGTCAATCATCGCCGCTTCGTAGGTATAAGCCTCTGCGGGAATAACGTTCTGAAATATATGTAGGCAGATTACACCCACCTTGTCGGACCAGATGTCTAGGATTTTCTGCACTTTTTTGTCTTTCGAGGTTCTGAAGTCTCGCTTCCAGAGAGTTAACGCTTGGTAGAGGTGGGAATATGGTCTTGACCGCTTACCTGAAAAGATTATGTGATTTGTTTAAATTATTAATATTTTATATACATTCGTTGGAAAAATTCATTTCATATAATTGTAAAAACTGAATTCGACACAGGTACAGCTCGCGCAACATAACTTGAACCAAACCATAGACAATGAAGCTTGCGCAGTAGCAATTTTCAGTACAAAAATTGTAGTTACATTAGATGTGGTCAAATGGTACAAAAAATTAGGTCAAATTATGTTGCGCGAGCTGAAGTAGTGTGAATAATGGCGTTTAACTAAATCCCTCCTTTTTTTAATGTAAAGAGATGTGTTGTATAGTTTTAAGATATACACTTGTTTTATCTTACGAATGTGGTTCGGCTACAAATGTTGTTGTTGCGTTCACATGCACATTGTTTTAGTGTGCGTCTGCACGCTCTCGTATTACGCACTCTAAAATAATGTGCATGTGCACGCCTAACATTTATAGCCGATCCGCATTAGCGAGATAAAACAACTGTATTAAAATTAAGACCGCGCATGATTCTTAACTATGAACTTAAAAGTAGAATTTACCGCAAAAAAACTAAAACCGTGCATTAATGAAGATCTGCGCAAAGGTTTAAATCTTTGGATCCCAAAAAATAATCTTAGAAAAAGGTGGAAAAAGTTCGTCATCTGCGTAACGCTAAAAAGTCAACATAAAATCGATCTTACCTTTACCGACATAGAATATAGAATTCACAAAAGTGACCCATGATAAGTGCGCCGCTTGTTTAGGTGCTTTTGATGGCAAATCATCTGTAACTCTTGGGTCCAGCAGCAAGTAGGTAAACGAAGTTTTAGCGGAACCTTCGCGCCATTTCTTAGACGGATTTGTGAAGTCAGTCTTTACCTTACTCTCTAAATCTATGTAAGGTGCGAGGTTTTTAGTCCACTCGTCTGTTCTAAGTGATTTTTCTAATTCTAAGCTGTAAGCTGTAAATAAGGTTTGTTTTAATATAATGCATTGTACATAAAAAGTTTCTTTGGCGTTGTAAACATGTGATAATAATTTTAGAAATTGCTATGAACACCTTTGGGTAATAAAATTTTAGTGACGACTTTACTGGATAATTTAAATTTTTTGAAAACCATTTTAAAATGGAAATATGGTATCTACTAAATGGTATCTACAAATAATAATAAAAATATCAGAAAATAACTGAAATTTCGATCATCGTAAACATTGAAATGATTGTGTCATGTTCATGTCATACCTTAAATATTATTTAGTTTATGATTATTTTTCAACAAATGAGGTTCTAATATTATATAATCTAATGTTCTAATAGTATATAATGGCAACAGATAATACGTTGATATTTCAAGAACTTTTGCGCTTATTATAGTTACGTTACGTTACGACCAATCAACAAATAAAAGCCTTAAGGTGGCTATACTACCGAAAGTGGTGCCCTCAGAGGTTAAAGGACATCATCCATTTTGGTCCAAAATATGAAAGTGCCGGCCAAAAAGCAAAAGTGCTTTATTCTGATAGATTTTGTCCACCTTAGCATTTTTTATTATGGCACCGAAGCTGTAGCACCGCTACACTTGATTTTAAATAAGTTCATAAAGTCTGACTTTTCATACATTTCGGCACAAATGTAAAAAAAAAGTCGGCCAAAAAGCAAATTCTGATAGATTTTGTCCGCCTAAGCGTTTCTTATTATGGCACCAAAGCTGTAGCACCGCTGTAATTGATTTTAATTAAGTTCAAAAAGTCTGTCTTTTCATACATTTTGACACATTGTGAAGCGGTCCTACAGCTTCAGTGCCATAATAAAAAATGCTTAGGTGGACAAAATCTATCAGAATAAAGCACTTTTGTCTTTTGGCCGGCACTTTCATATTTGGACCAAAAATGTATGAAACATGGATGATGTCCTTTAACAAGTTGTTAATAGAAAATGATTTTAATAAAACTATACGTGGAATTTACAGGGCCCATGGTCTAGTATTTTTAGAAGGTATCACTACATTACCACGCAGTCATTCGTTGAAGTAGATAGCAAATATGTCAAAAACGGCCACTTTTAGCAGTTTTGCTATCTACTTCTAGCAGTGAGTATGAGGGAATGTAATGATACCATCTAAAAATACTAGGCTATGGGCCCTAAAAATTCTACGTAAAGTTTTGTTAAAATTGTGTATTATAATGACAATAAATAAAATTCACCGCGGCGCCACTTTCGGTCAGGGTGCCACCTTAATGAGATATCTGTAACAAAACTTACTTTTCCCCTGACTGCTAATGACAATAGGGTTTTTCCTCAACGCGTGCAGTTTCTTCAGATACAAGGTTCTCGTTGAGTCCTGTATTGGCCCGGGACGGAATCCGAGTTTGATCAGCTCCGCCCTCAAAGTGTTGTTGTCGTATTGCACAGACGTGGGGAGGGAAGATGCTACGGATATAATGGTCTGATCTGGGCTTGATAAGTCTGCACCTTCTTCTACTGGAAGCCTGTTAGGGAAATAAATAAAATAAAAAAATATATTCGTCGAGTGGTTTGCATGCAGTTTTCAGGGCGTCATTATCTCTTGAGGCCCCAGGTTCGATCCCCGGCTGGTTCAATGTACAAAATGAACTTTTCTATATTGTCTCAGGTCTGGGTGTTAGTGATACCACAATTGTCTCTAATTTCTATAACACAAGTGCTTTAGCAACTTTGGAATCGGAGCAATGTATGTCATGTTTTCATATATTTTTTATTTATACCTTTAGTTAAGAAATTAGGTTATTCTGATAATCCTTACTTGTCTTATTTGGTAAACAATCTTCACCCAACTCTATTAAAAAAATCAATTATAAATATGGGCGCCGGCAGCTGGGTGCAAGGTCACGAAAAAATACATAGAAAAAAGTTTTTTTTTAAATTAAGATAAATTACTGTTTGAATAATAACTGAAGATGTCTAGGTTTCTGTCCAAGTTCACCATCTTGTTAATAAATTCAGTATCCCCCTTTATTAAATAAGTTAATAGTATGTAATGTGTAGACGCAGGTGCACCTCTTTGAAAAAAATCCTGGCGGCGCCCATGATTATAAAATACAACAAAATGGAGCTGTTTACTAAATAGGATAAGTAAAGGTTAACAGATGATGATCTAATCGGAAAATGGAAGTTCAAAATCTCGCATCCATTATCTTTACAATATGAACCATTGTTAGTCATTCTTTTGTTTCAAAAAATATCGTTCTACTTCCAATCTATATCGTTCAGATTATTGTAACAAAAAAAACAGATAACTTCTCAAGTGCTACTTACACTACAGATGATGTCAGTAATCTTTTTTCAATCAAAACAACATCTTCCTCTTTATCTTCGTATTTATATTCCTCGTGCATGCTCGCAATGACGATGCTGCCTCCGGAATAGTTGCTGCTCACTCCACTGCTCGCTGAAGACCTTCTAGTATTCATAGCCTTAACATCCGTAACCGAAGAAATGTTGCTGTATAAAAATTCATTTGTCTTATTCTGAACAACAACTACAGCTTTGTCCAAATCAACGTGAGACGCGTCATCCGTAACTAAAGAAGAGTTATCATCGAACGTCAACATATGCTTAATATCAGAACATAAAGAAGCAATGCAGTTCTTACATTTTTTCAGGCTACTCTTACTATTATAGTTCTTATGTGTAATACTGTTGGGCGAACCAGGTAATGAGAAGTTCTCATAAATGCTCATTCGATTTTTCTTCAAATCTGAAGAATTGTCATGACTGCATGAACAGTCTGTCTGGTGTACCGTCGATTCCAAACGTTTAACACCACTAATATCTACGTTGTAAGGTACATTCTTCGTCAAACAAGTCTTATAACTATAATTGGTCGCATTCAATTCAGATTTGTCTGAATTATCGTTATTGAGATCACAAGTTGTGTTGTTTTTGGTAAAGTCACCACTTTTCCAAGGAACCGATTCATTTTCTATCAGGTACGTATCTCCTAATATGGTGGGGTACAGTTTGTTTATAACATGGCTGCTTTTTTCACACCAGTCACGGACCATTTCTGACTTTCTGGGTGCAGTGCTGTCACACAAAGTATTCTTTTCTATTGGTTCATATTCAGCAACCATTTGGTCTGTAGTCACTAACAATTTGTCTGTAAAGAGTAAGAAAGCATTAAGTAGTTGAAAACTTTAAAACCCAAATTAATCTAAGTCAGCGTTTTCACACATACCCCAAGGGTTATGTGAGGTAGCATCAAGGGATACGCGGGACAATCTCTTACTAACCTTTTTTATATATCATTTCTGGGTGGGGGAGAGTGCAATAAGGGTTACACTAGTTTGCGTTCTTTCTTGGAGGGGTATGTAGAAATAACTAATTGGGAACCACTGATCTAAGTGTGTACACATACCTAAATCTAAAGTATACGCGCATTGAGATCCAAACGAGTCATCCAGTTGGTCCACAACATTGTGGAGGTAGTCGTACACAGCCCACTGCTGCTCTTTGGCAGCGTAATCGAACGCTGAATGCCCATCCAGGTCATGGCGGGATGGGTCGCCGCCGCAGCCTATCAGCAGCTTCAGGTTGTCCACACGGCCCCATATGGCCGCTATGTGAACTGGGGTTATTCCATCGTCATTACTGGAATAACATTATTATTATTATACAATAAAAACAAATTCATCACTCATATGGTTTTTTTCTTCATAGCTGATGCATTTGCAGGCAATATGAATATCTTTGATTATAAGATAAAAATAATATAATTTATTAAATTGTTTGATCCTGGGCACCAAATTTGAAAGCCCTTATAAAGTCATTGTACTCGTATATGTCAGAGTCAGAGAAATACTTTCATGTGTTGAAGAATGGTCATGAAAGATTTTTTTTCATTCATTGTGTATGATTAAAATGAAAAATTCTTCAACACATGAAAGTAAATAAAATAAACCATGTTTTATCAAAAAAACAGTACAAATATTTAATTTAGGTATCTTTTGATCAGACAGAAAAACCCTTGAGAATGGATTGACAAAATGAGGTCATTTAGAATGTCTTGTTTTTCGGCACACTTCACTTATCTCACAGAAATTCCAAATCAGATTAACCTGGTTTTATTTTAACGTTTTATAATTTTATAATAAAAATATTGAATTTAATTTCAATTATTTTATAAACCCTTGGTACTGTAAGACTATTCATTTAAAAATAATCAATTCTAGGTACCCATATGAATGAAACAGATCTATTTCAGTAACTTTGAAGTGTTTACTGATAAACTTATAAAAAAGCATTATGAATACAAAAATCTAAAACGGTCTGGTTTATACATGGTCAGTGACTGGAGGGACCGAGTGGCTCAGTATTTTGGACTAAGTTACTGGGACAGACATTATGGCATATTATGGCATAGACAGGATCAACAGTAAGTCGTACTGTGCCCGAAAATAAGTCCAGTCCAGCTGACTAGCCACCTGTTCTATTTTACAGTAACAAGTATGTTACAGTGACGCGTTGGAGCAGTTGCTGCCAGTTTCGTAGTTTTTTACCACCAGTGTCAATAATCCACAGGCAACGGACTTACTGCCGCTCCTGTCTACTCTACATGTACCCAGCAGTTACTGGGTCTGAAATTCCGAGTCACTGCTCTTGTGTAAACCACAGGTCACCATAAGTATCATTCGGGGTCCGGTTTAAGAAATGAAATGACCAGTGCTGAGGGGTGAAATTATGGTGAAGTTAAACCGCTCTACAAAAATGCTATGATCTGCATAGTGGATCAGTGGGGTGGGATTTCTAAAAGGTAAGCTGATGGGAATCGGCTTGTATGGACCCTACGCCACTGGAAATGACCATTGTGGTCTGCACAATATTTTATAGAAAAAAATATGTATTACAGAAATGTAATTATTAGGTACTTATAGTAGGTATTTTTGTAAGTTCCTGTGGTCTTGCGGTCAGCACAAAATGGGTCTGGATGAGGACTGCAGTCCGCCATTTGGTGACCCGTGGTGTAAACCATGCATAAGAATAAGATAAAGTTCTTACCAAAGATTTGGATCAGCCCCATACTTTAAAAGTAGTTCAGAGCATACTCTGGACTTTTCCAGGGGTTCTATTCCTATAGCCAGGTGCAGCACTCCGATGCCTTTGCACGGCAGAACTTCATTGATATTCACTTGACAATTCTTCAAGAAACTTTCAACTGATCTGTAATAAATAAACGGTCATAATAAGTTAATAATAATAATAAAATTATTTATTTGTGCCAGAAAACTACAATTTTACATTATATTGAAAACAATGCTACTTAATTCATTGACGCCAACCCGGCCATATGAGGCCGGATAAAAATAGCATAAGCCATTCCGTCAACGCCGAAACCGGCCGCATGAGGCCGGCAACTTGTTTACGTGTTCTTCTTTTGTCTCTTTTCTTCTCTGGTGCTAATTATTATATATATAATACGGCAGGCACAGATAAGTTAAAAATAAATCTAGTATTATAAATTGCGACAAAAAGGCATGTGGCTCAGCAGCTGATAACTGAGTCGTCAACTGTCGTTGTTATTCTGCCACATCCGTATACTGACATTCCCAAAATATGATAACTTAGCAAGTTTGATAAGAATAAAATAATATGATTTGAAACATTATTAGGTACATAAATCCACTAAAAACTGAACTCTAAACTATCCGCTGTGTTGTTCTTTAAGGAACCATAGTTTGCACTTTCCTTCAAAATTACTCTTAAGCTTTGTCCAGGCTTGTATCATTTTGGCGTATCAGATCACCGTATCTTTACCATACATCGCTAGTTTGGTTGGGTGTGCATTGATATTATTTCAACGCACGCCCAACCAAACTAGCGATGTATGTTAAAGATACGGTGATCTGATACGCCAAAATGGAATAGTCTGGACAAAGCTTTGGACATCAAAAGAAAATAGTTAAGCTTGAGCTCTTCCTCTTTTTCTGAAATGTTTATTTTATTATTTTCCTTCTTAAGTTTGACCAATCAATGCAGTTATATTAAGGAGAATTGTGCAATTCTTATTGGTTTATTTCACATGCCATTGTAATGTTGTGCAATATTACACAATTCAATGAGTTCCATTATTACATTTATTTAATTAATTACCACATTAATTTAACTTAATTCTGATCAAATACTTATTATTGACCATGATATTTAAAATGAGGCTACACAAATGAAGGAATTTCAATACTTAGCAGAATAACACTTAGGGAAGAAGCAATATACTTTTATATTTTTCAAATATTACATATGTACTTATCTCTTAATATAAACATCATTATTGATTCGTATAGTAAAGTACCCAAGTATTAACTAGAAACAAAATATAAGTAATTAAGTATTTACTTGCGAAAATGAAACGAAGAATTAGCACCAACTAGAAACTATAAAATATAAATATACACAGTCATTTGTGTACAATAATAAGTACGTACCTTGTATCACCGCATTGTATTAAGTCGTATAATTTAAATAATTCCCTGTACGTCGTACCCATGATTCAAACTTAAAAATACTGATCAAAATTTATCCTCGTTCTTGTAACAGATCATTTCCTGTGGGTTGGGTCCGCGATCACTTTCACTTCATATTCAATACACTTCGAATAAAATTATGTAGAATAGCACGTTACTTCATTAATGGCAGGTGTTGAATTATCTACATTTTTATTCGTTTGTTTTCAATACATCATTTTCAAATCATTAATTTAACGTCATTTTGCTTTTGTTTTGTTTACTTAATGAATGACGGACGCGTTGCGCGACAAACCGTCAACAATCTCAAAACCAAACGTACGTCAACGTCAATGTCAAATCAAACGGTTTCATTTCTTCTTCTTCTTATTTTTGTTATGGCAATCTACTTTCCTCTTGGAAGTAATTTTTGCCAGTGTCATGTTTTGAATGGTTCAGTATTTCTAGTAGATTGTTTCAGTTTACATTAAAATGCGGGAGCATCACATTCCAATGCTGCTTGGAGCATTTGGCAGCAAGTATATCAAGACAGTTTACTCGGTAAGTTCTGCCGAGGTAGCGACCACTACAATAAAAGTCTCAGCTTCACACAACCAAGATCGCGCCTATTTCCATTATCCCACATATTGTTCAGTTGCGTAGACACTTGTACCACAAAACTGCACCAATTTTAAGACACAATATCCACTATGAATCAATTTGCGAATAATTAAAATAGTCACCGAACTGAACTCGACAAAATCCCGCCAAAAACTCCCGGTTTCATTTCACGAGAGCGCGAGGCGAGAGACGCATTTCGTGAGCATGCGAATCTCCGTGCCACTGAATAATTCCATTCTAAAACTACCTAGAAGTAATGTACCGATGATATACGTTCTTATTTCAGATATCAAATCGATTGTACCGGCTTCCCGGCAGAATGATTGACAAAAGCATGTGGCACGGAGATTCGCATGCTTTGAGGTTATGTTTTTTGTTAAATCGTCGAATTCCAGATCAATCGGAGCCTGTACCGCTGGGTTGATGTATTTGTAGCCGTTACATATTCATTGTAACAGCTACAAACACATTTGTTGCTCATGTAACGCAACAGGGACAAAGATATGGCGATCTAAAGTTTTAAAAGCATGCGACTCTCCGGCCCACACGCTTAAGTCTAAAATACTGGTGAAAATTGTATTAAGATTAAAAATAAGCAAGTTTACGTAACCGTTTGATCACGATAAACGGCCCGAAAACATATTTTCACTATATCTTCATTCGTTTTAGAGAAATAAGTAAATTTATTTACTATGATTTATTATGAATAATCAGTGTGTAGGGTGACCATATCGTCGGTCCGTAGGAATCATTAGGCTGTTTCTAATAAAATTCAAGTTGAACTACATAATGTTGAGGGTTGATTTGCCTACATACTCGTACGTATCGTACCTACTATCATACTGTTACTGACTATGCAATATTGCAATATTTTTTAGGGGACGTAAAAAGGTGACTTTTATCCTAATCGAGATGACAAAATACAAACAAACAAATGAGAAAGTAGGTAACCTTATAAAAACGTGTTAAAAATGTGAACGTCATAATTGGTATAATAATTGCCCACTCAGTACCAGTCACCCATCATCATCAGTATCAGTCACCCATTAATTAAGGTCTCGGTTGAATGCAACCGAACTGAGAACTTCCTTCGTTTTTTGAAGTATTAGTCTTTCAAAATAGGTATCTAAAAACACTTCAACTTGCATTTTAGACCGATGGGATAAGTTTTTAGCTTTTAAAAATATTAAAGTTTGTTTTTTTCGTATATAGTTTCTGCACCATTCACTTAGCCTAATACATGAAATTGTGTCATTTTGGTTTGATGCATAAGTAACAATTTAGGTTTTTGTCTTTTTTAACGCTATCGGACGAAAAGAAAATTAAAGTTGAAAATTTTACTTTCATGATGATTATGAAGTTGTAACCGATGTACTTACTTGAGCTTTTTGTGTCATCTTTGTCCACGGGAATACTGTTATTTGACTATTACCTAAAGCGTTACTTTAGTAACTCCAAAAGAATATTACAATTGGTTAAATAAGTGTTAAATGTTTTAGATCAATAGTATCTGTTGTACATAATGTTTTGTGCTAAATTCATCAATGGAATTTTCAGCTTTTTATTTTTTTCTTTTCAACACCCTGTAAAAGTCACAAAAGAAAATGGGGGGGGGGGGGTGGGGGGGGTGGGGGGGTGGGAGCCGGGGCACCGCTGTTTGCTGCGTACTTCGAGCACCGCTGCTACGTACTTTGCCGTTCGAGCGACTTTGGGTAAAAGAATTTGTAAAAAGTAGCCTCTATTTCGTATTGAGCCAGCACAATATCCCACTTCAAATTAATTCGCCTAATTTAAAGTAAGTAAGTGACTTAAGTGACGCCTAAGCATAGGTACTGAAGTTCGGTGACACATTTGAAGTAACGAGTAGGTAGGTAGGTAAGAAGTATACGAACGAATATAAATACATTTGATGATACTGTGGCCGCGTTCCGAATCACGCTCACAGCGCTGTTAGCGCGTATCCGACCAAATTAAATAGTCACAAAATATTACACAGATAGGGTATTTGTGTACCTACTTCATTTAATGGATTATAGGCTAACAGTGCTGTTGGCGTGATTTGGAACTAGGCATGTGTTATTATTGTCAATTACAGTCTCATTGATGAGATGACATCATTAACATTCTTGTACTCTACCTCTTGCAAAGTTTAAAAAGAAAGGATTACCTACCTACTGTAACAAAATATTTTTTGAGGGTAAGGAAATAAAAACCGGTCAAGTGCGAGTCGGACTCGCACACAAAGGGTTCCGTACCAAAAAACGGCTAAAAAATCACGTTTGTTGTATGGGAGCCCCCTCAAATATTTATTTTACTAGCTGACCCGACAGACGTTGTCCTGTCTTAGTTATAAATATTAAATTCGAATTGGTATAAATTATTGAAAAGTTTAGTTCAGAGATTAGTAGGTAAGTACCGTTCCCGTTTCCGTTTTCGTTCTCGTTCCCGTTCCCATTTACTTTAAAACACAACAGCTTTATAAATAACCAAGTACCTATACATCACTTGTTATGTTAGTAACGTGTATGTTAGTCTATTCAAACTTACTAATAAGGCGTGATGGCTCTGAACTAACCGTGATGAGCACTAAGAAATTCAGTTTTCTTATAACCTCTTTGTAAGAAAAAAAAAAATATTTTATATGTATTTTATTAATAAAATAACTCCGAACGAAGCATCTGTTTTATTACATCCTTAATTGTATGTTTTTTTTTATCGTTGTTCGCGCGTATCTTCGACATTTATGGACCGATTTTGATGATTCTTTTTTTGTTCGATTCAATTTTTTTGCGAAATGGTCCCATTTATTTTTTTTTCAAATCGGTTCAGTAGTTTTCAAGGTATCCTGAAAACACTATGATTTTGCATCAACTAACTTGACTATTTTGTTATTTATGAACCGAATAAGATGATTCTTTTTGTTGGGTAAGAGGTACTTTTAGTCTTTTTAACCGACTTCAAAAAAAAGAAGGTTCTCTTTCAGTTTGACCTGTATGAATGTATGTTTCTCCGCGAATATCTCACGTTTGACTGAGCCGATTTTTCTACCAAATAATATACTTACACTACACTACCTAATAGAGAAGGTACTTACACTAAAAACAAAAAAAATAAAAATTGTTTTAAAAATAAAAAAAAATGTTTTAAAAAACAAAAAACCAACTTCAAATAACCTGCCTCTAAAAAGCAAGAAATAATATTCAAATCATTAGATATGCATTATCATTGTTATATAATAACAACACGTATATTGAAGTCGGGTAGGGCTTTTAGAATAAAAAAACGAAGTTGTACTCCCCAGCCCCACCCGACTTCAATAGACGTGTTGTTATTATATAACAATGATAATGCATATCTAATGATTTGAATATTATTTCTTGCTTTTTAGAGGCAGGTTTTTTGAAGTCGGTTTTTAGTTTTTTTTAAAAGGTAAGTAAATACTAAAGTTTAATTTTTCAAGTTTTGACTTATGTAGTAAGCATAAATTACTTTACAACCATTGAAACTTGTCCCAAGTAACAATACAAAAACTCACATACATACAAACGTAGAGCAGTGTGGAACAATGCAACACCAAAAGCTCTGAGTCTCATATTTCTCTCATTTTTAAAGATATGAATTCCGTTTTTAGAGGAACGGAATCTACTTAATTAGGTATAAAATGGCAGTTATAGTTTCATTAATAAATAGATACATAAACCAATAAGAAGACTTTTAAAAGAAAATGGGAATTGTTTCATTGTGTCCACCTAGGTGTACACAATGAAACATCCTCTGTCCAACAATGAAACACTGTTATTAATTTTGACATTTTCATATTTAGTGGAACAAGTAAATGACAAAATCTGTTGAATTCCAACCGATAAAGGTTTTCTCAAGGTATTGCATAATTATTCAGACTTTAAAAGTACCTATAGGTTTATCTCAGGTACAATGATTTGTGTGTGACTTAAAGATAAATGAGTCTAATTTTTTTTAAATCGTAGTTATGTACCTTTTATAGGCAATAACGATTTAAAATCAACAATTACTTATAATAGGCATTAATCTCTCAGGTAAAATTCTACATACTAAAAGATTAATGAGTCTGAAAATCACAAATATTAGGTAGTAGTAGTGGAAACACTGTTACATTGTGTCCACCCTTGAGCTGTGACATTCTTGGACACCTGGGGTATTTTAGAATAACATCAAAAAATAATCTACCAAAATCGAACAATTTATTAGGTAGTATCATAGTTATTCTGTGGTAATGTAGTCCACGTGAATCTATGATACATGTACAAATATATTGATTAAAAAACACATTCGATGAGAAAGGCAACTGTCAAAAAAGCATTTTTTTTAAAAGCCCACGACTTAGGACAATTATTCTTAATGAAGGCTTTACAAAGTGACATTTTAAAAAAATAGTAACTATTTGCCTCTAGATGGCGTTGATGGAAAGAGAAGTGTAAAAATTGGCTTTTAAAAATAAACGGCCTGTACCAAAGAGGCAAATAAGCGTTCGCTGGCTGACATCTGGCCAAAGAGAAACATTTTAGGGTAACATCAGATTTGCCTGCCTACCTGAGTACTCTTCGAAGCTGAGTAAAAAAATCACATTGACACATACATTTTTATCAACGCCATCTTATCTATCGAGCATACAGTTTTTTGTCATTTTGAAAAACCCTAATTGAAAAACAGTTTGGTTAATATTTTTACAAAAATCCTCCGACTAAAAGTAATGAACATACTCTGTCTGTCAGCTTCATCATCAGACCCTGGACTTCGTCTCCCATTAGAGTACTCGTCAAAACAATAGGGATGACGACTACTGAATAAAATAACAAAATACTAATAAAAACCGTAAACATATTGAACTTTTAGAGTAGCTTGTATACCTCTTGGTTTTATATATTGCGTATTATTTGTTTTATTACCCTTCAAAGTTGGGCGGACAAGTCCATTTAAAAAGTTTAAAAGATATTAAAATAAATAATACATTTAATTAATCCATAAAATTTATAGCAAATTTGTATAAGAAACAATTTTGATAAACACAATATTTAATATAGCTGCCAAACTTTCCTACGCGTTGCATACAAACACCTAGGCGTGACGTCATAACTAGGGTAGCCGTTAGTATGGAGCGTTTTCGGGTGAGTCCAATTTGTGTGCATTTTAAACTGTGATATCTCGGGCAGTTTTCACGCTAGCGAAATAATTATTTTACCAATGTTTCTTTTTTTGAGAGGTAATTTATGTAACATAAAATAAAAAAAAAATTCGTCATGCCTATTCTAACGAGCCCAAACACGATGGGGTTGTAGGTTTTATCATAGAATTCCTGTGGGCTTCTTCCGGCTTCATCATCAGATCAGCTCAATGACACCATAATATTGCATTGCCTTCCAGTTCTGACCTATTTTCAAAGTTTCAAGTCTCTAGGTCATCGGAAAGCTAGGATAAAATCGTTCGCAATATATATCTATAAATATTAGGTCTTTACTTATGAACTTGCCGATATTTTGTCACATACAGAGAAAATAATAACTTCTATGTTTTAAAACATTTAACAATATCTTGATTTACGTATGTCGAATTATGACCATGATAGTCAACTATCAGTAAAAATAAAGTCCTTTTTTTAAGCTTTCATAGCATTAAAAAAAGATCTTGAAAGTTACTCTTTTTTTGTGAGCCAAAAAAGGGTGACCGGAGGGGTTGTAACTTGTAACTTAGCCAAAACTTATTTTTTTCGCCTATCGTAAATGGAATAGGTTAGCATAGTGTTCAAACATTAGTACATAAAAGTTTTGTTACAAGAGTGTTAACGGTTGTTAAATGAACAAAGAAAATGCTAGTATGAAAAATGCAACTTCTTGAAAATTCTCCATACAAATCGGCAATTTCATAGGTAAAGACCTATTGTAAGAGTAAGTCCTTACAAGAAAGTATGTTTAGATGATAAGTTTAGTTATGAGTACGTAAGTTAGGTTTTTACTACGGGAGCGGGATGTTAATTAAAGTGGCCGTCACCGTGTATAACGTTTATTGTACGACTGAATTAAATTACAATTCATAAGTATTGAAGTGACGTAAAATGTCTATTCAACAAAATATAATAAATGTCGAGCGTGCTCGTACATGCTGCCAAAGAAGAGAAAGAAGAAAGGATGCTTAAGGCGGTGACGCTTTGTCTAATTTACGCGCAGCAGTTACGATCACCTCGTTAACAACACTTTCGATGTCCGAATGGCGCTGTTGTGACGTCGTCGTCGGTCTCTCGGCTGATGGCGGATACCTCTGAAGATTCGCGCTGCAACGATATCTTCTTTTGATCCTTAATGTGCCCCAAATCATGGAACACATGATGATGACACCGCATATCGAGTAAAGCACGTAGTTGTGCGTGTCATGTGTCGATGTTTTCACATTTAGCGTCTGTTGTTGCTGTTTGACTATGTCTATATTGGTTTTCAGGCCCTGAAGTATTTCTTGGTGGTCTTCAGGAATAAAGTTTAGGGTGTGGTTGAAGTCTGTCAACACGTGGTTTACGCTGGATTCGCTCAATTTAATCGAATCAGAGTTTATCTTCAAATCGCTGTGGTAGTCGTTGCGAGCGTGAATAGTGAAGCTGTCACCCTTGAGCATGCATCCAAGGCCTAGTGCTACAATCCCTGTGCCATGAAGGTGTTGTGTTTGCATTCCACTTGGGCAGAAAATGCGCGCAGTGCATTCTTCGCAACACGAAAAAAACCATGCGCCGCGCCTGTGTAACCGTACCCACTTGTCGGTGCAATCCGATACTTCGACGCGGCATGGCGATAAGCTTCCATTGTTTATAATTTGCGCCTCGCATAATGTTTTTACAACCTTGATATCATAAGTGGGTTGATTGATAGTGCAGAGTAATTTTAATTCATTTGAATGAATGCATGTTGATACATCTTTGTTTTCTAAAGGCACTATTAAATCCTTTCGTAAGTTCACTACAACGTACTCGGAAGTGGGCTTGATACTTTTTATTCTGTGCCCGGTGACTTGAGGTATAGGTATAATCCGGTTAAGTTCATATTGTTCGTTGTTTATAAGCGGCAGCTTTATTTCGAATATGAGCAGTGCGCTTGTTAGGTGCACGTGCACTCGAGCCAACTTATAAAGTTCACGCGTACAGTCTCGTGTGTGCGTGATACAAGGTAATGACAAGTCACTTGAAAGTTGACCGGCACCTTGATTATCTAAAAAGAAACTATTTAGCGACCGGTTTCATTCCACATACATTGCTACTTTTCTTTGGTATGTTTTTCTTTTAATTCAAAAAGAAGTAGCAATGGATCACTATCATCTATGAACTGCAACCGGTCGCTAGGTGATTTCTAATTAGATAATCAGCCCGCCGAAATAATGTTCAATTGATGTTCGAATTGTTCTGGCTTGATGAGATGCGTATCAATTCTTCCGTCTCGAGCATCTGTTACCAAATCTAGTAACATCTGTTGGATTCGACGTATATTTGAGATCATTAAATCTATGGCGAGCGCGCTAGCTGTTATGTATAAAGCGTTGTCGTGGCTAGCGCGTATGCGTTGTTCACTTTCGGCAAGATGTTTTTCAATGATTAAAAATTGTTTATTCATCACTTCTTCATTCCTTTTCAGAAGATTGTATTCGCTCTCTATGATTGATGTATGATTTTTGTATAAGTCAAGCAGATGGTTTTCGTTTGATTGTATAATGTTGATGTCGTTTTCATACTTCTTTGCAAATCTCTCATCTAACACACCAAAAAGTGAGTTTTCAAGGTAGCCAATTCCATCGACGAGTCCTCTTTTAGATCGTGTTCGACGATATGAGCTGTGTTCTGATACTAAGATGTCGTTATAATGTTGGATCTCGTTCAGTTCATGCTGAAATTGTGCTGATATGGTAAGGAAGGCTGCTTCAGTTTTGCATAGCTCTGTTAAATGATCGACATAACGTTGAATGCTTGTTAGACTTCGCCAATATGTTGTGGTGTTGTAATATACAACCATTTTCCATTCATCTTGTATTATCTGCATGTCTGCTATCTTGTCGAAGTAGATGAGTCTGTTTGGGGATAAGTTGGTAATGTTGGCTACTTGTTGAGATGACGGTCCGATGAATATTATGAAGGTCAGTAAAAGAGTATAAAAAATGTTGAAAAATACGTTTTTGGAATTGACCCTTCTCCGACTTCTTTTCGGCCTTTCAGCAGGTTTGTCCTGATGGTCAACGACGTTTGGCTGCTCGTTGCTAAGTAACTTCGACTCGATTGGAAGACGTGATAATTTTGTTACAGGTCGTTTTATGGTGGACGTCTTCGTTTTCACCATGGCTACTCGTACCCGTCCATCCGGCCCAGGGTAAGTTTCAATGATTCGCCCAAGCAGCCATTTGGCGGGTGGAATGTTGTCTTCTTTCACAAGCACAATATCACCAATTTCAAGGTTTTTGGATGGAAAATGCCATTTACTCCGAGGCTGCAATGTTTGTAGGTACTCATTCGACCATTTTTTCCAAAATGTCTTAAAAATGTTTTCAGTTAATCGCCAACGGGTTGACAGATTCATGTGTTCATCTTCGACTGAAAGTGGTGGTGCCAATGTAGAAGTTCCAATCAAGAAGTGAGCGGGAGTTAAGCATTCAAGGTCATCTATGTTTTCAGTTGGAGCAAGTAATGGCCTTGAATTAAGGCAGGCTTCGATCTGAGCGAGGAGTGTGGAGAACTCCTCGAAGGTAAGTTTCTGCTCTCCCAGCACTCGCTTGAGGTGATTTTTCATGCTTTTGACCGCGGCCTCCCATAGGCCGCCAGCTGATGGCCAGGAAGGCGCGTTGAAATGCCATTCTATTCCTTGCTCGGCCAGTTCTATTAACAGCTCCTCAGTTATGTAATGTTCAAGAGCTTCCTTATGTTGTTTCTGCAGCAGACGTGCAGCGCCGACAAAGTTGGTGCCATTGTCGCTGTACATATGTTTGGGCGTCCCTCTGCGTGCACACAGTCGTTTGAGGGCGTTCAAGAATGCAGCAGTGCTCAGATCGCTAACCAACTCCAGGTGGACAGCCTTGGTGCACAGACATACAAACACTGCGACGTAACCCTTTGAGGTTTTTATTCCTCTGCCTTTGCTGGCCTTTACTTCGACGTGCCCAGTGAAGTCGATAGCGCAGTGTGTGTACGGCCGGGATGGAGTGACGCGTGGCTGAGGAAGGTCTGCCATAAGTTGATTGTTGCTGGTTTGTTTGAAGCGATGGCACCGTACACATTTGAGTAAATGTTTTTAACTGCTCTCATGCCGTTGACTATCCAATATCTATTACGTAGATAAGTCAGGGTTAGTCTGGCGCCTCCATGAAGAGTTTTCACGTGAGCTTGTTCAATCAATAACTCCGTTAACTTGCTGTCATAAGGTAAGATAATAGGATGTTTCTGTGATTGCTGCAAGTGAGCGTTTTCTAATCGTCCTCCAACTCGTAAAATGTTTTGGCTGTCTAAAGTTGGATTTAAGTTAAGTATGTTGCTAGTTCGTCGCACTAAGTTTTGTTTTTGTAATCGCTCAATCTCGTCGGCAAAATAAATGTTCTGTATTGTCTTTATAATTATATTATGTGCATTCTGCAGTTCACTTGTAGTTAAGTGCGATAATCGCTTGGCAGTTTTATCAGCTGTAGCATTGTTTACAAATCGAAGTATCCAACTTAGGATTCGTGTTACACGCGTCATAGAGTTATAACGCTGTAGAAGTTCTTCGACTAATTTGTTCATTTTTAGTGACGCGCAGACTTGTTTTGTTTTTCGTTCCTCTTCATTGGTTTCAAATGTTGCTTGAGTGGGGGTGTAGTTGCTTTTCAGCCAAGATGGCCCTTCCCACCACAAGGGATGCGAGACGAGCTGCGACGGTGTTAGACCTCTGCTGGCACAGTCGACTGGGTTGTCTTCGGATTTCACATGTTTCCAGCATGAAGGTGGCATGTTCTCTGTTATTTTGGCTACCCGATTGGCTACGAACGGTTTCCATCGAGTAGGGTTACCATTCAACCAACCCAAAACGACCATCGAGTCTGTCCATCCATGAACTGTTACTGTCTGTGCGTTTATTGACTCTATGGTCTTTTTCATAAGACGCGACAGAAGCATACTGGCGCATAATTCCAATTTTGGCAAAGAAATGTTGTTCTTCAAGGGCGCGAGCTTGGTTTTTGCAGCCACTAACTTGATGACGTAATGACCGTTTTCGTCAATCGACTTGCAGTATATAGCGCACGCGTATCCCTTCTCCGACGCATCGCTAAATCCGTGTAGTTCAATCGTCTTGTTTATATCGCCAATCCACCGAGGTATGTTAATGTCGTTTATTTGGGGTAGGTCTTGTCTAAATTGTTTCCACTCCTTTTGAATGTCGTCAGGCAAGGCTTCATCCCAAGATGTTGTAGTTTTCCAACTTCGTTGGAATATAAGTTTGGCCTTCATGGTGGCGGGTGATAACCATCCGAGCGGGTCGTATAGTTTCGATACGTCAGATAGTAACATGCGCTTCGTGATGACGTCATCCTCGTTGTTGAGTGCATTTTGTTTATATGTAAAACAATCTGTTGACGGATTCCAGTTAAGTCCAAGTGTTTTATTGGTTTCGGCATGCTTGAAGTTTAACATATTTTGGTGGACGAGTTCTTTTGGCAAATTTTCCAGTAAGGTTGCGCTGTTGCTGGACCACTTGCGTAGGTTGAATCCGCCTCCCTTCATCATGTTAATTAGTTGACCTTGAGTAGTTTTTGCGGTTTCAAGGTCGTTGCTCCCGCCGAGGAGGTCATCTACGTATAGCTGATTTTCTAAAATTGGGGCGGCCAGGGGGTATTTGTGACCATCGTCCATGATAAGCTCTTTGACGGTGCGCATGGCTAAAAACGCAGCGGCCTTGCAGCCATAACTTATAGTGCACAGCTGATACTCTGTAATCGGATCGTCTCGTGAGTCACGCCACACTATCTTTTGTAAATGTTGATCTTCGTCGCATATCCATACTTGTCTATAGAATTTTTCTATATCAGCTATGTAAACGAATTGGAAAGCTCTCCATCGCAGGATAATTGTTTGAAGATCTTGTTGTATGTTGGGACCACATTCCATAAGTTCATTGAGGCTGTGGCCCGATGAGGTTTTAGCTGATGCGTTAAAAACCGTGCGGAGCTTTGTTGTTGTAGAATCTGGTCGTAGGACTCCATGATGAGGTAGAAAGCAGCTGGGTTCCTTAGGGGTGTCACATTTCTTCATATGATTAAGGTTTCGGTATTCGTTAATGAAGGCCTTGTAGTGTCCAGCGAACTCTTCGTTTTTGTATAGACGTTTTTCTAGTTGTTTGAATTGGGCCACTGCTTGAGGTTTTGATGAGCCCAAATGTTGCTCAAAATGTGGTTTCATTGGAATCTTGACCTTGTATCGCCCGTCTTCCAATCTTTGTGTTGTTTCGCGGTATAATGATTCGCAATAGTCGTTTTCGGGTGTTTCAGGAGGCATCTCAGAAATTTCTTCCATTTCCCAAAATCTTGAGAAATCTTCGGTGTTGTTGAGTATGACGTGGCAGTTGAAAGTTTTGACATTACCCATCAGCACCCATCCAAGTTTGGTTTGTTGGGCGATGGGCGCCTCGGGTGAACCCTTTAATACACCTGTCATTACGATGTCTGCATAGACCCCTGCATCAAGAAGAATGTCGACCGGGCGCAAAATGTTATAGTCAGGATCCGCTAGGTTAATGTTGTCCAAATGGGGCCAATGTTGTTTTTCGAATGAGTAGTTTGGAAGATTGTTTAGCATTTTACTCATGACAAGTGCTTCCGTGGTGAAAGTGTAGTCACCAAACAGTGATTCGCCTACAAGTTTGACGGTCCCATTGCTTTGGTTAGCAGAAAATCCGATCCCGGATATTGTTGCATTTTGTTTTCGGCGTTGAAGGCCAAGGCGTTGAGCAGCTGATTCTGTTATCAAGTTTATCTGAGATCCTTGATCAAGTAAACATCTCATTGTTAGGTACGTTCCATCAATTGACCTAATTTTTAGTTGAGCGGTAGCAAGTAAAACTTCGTTGAAATCGTTGGCAACGTGGTTTGCGTTGCGCTGTGGTTGCAACCTTGAAGTAGCGGGCGGCGGCGGCGGTAGCGGCGAGTTCGGAGTCATGTTGCCGGTTGGATTCAAAGAAACCGCTTCACGTAACACGTCGTGTAAAGATGTGTGATGTGCGTTGTTACACACACGACAACGTTTAGTTGACGTGCATTTTTGCCCGTTGTGTGAAAACATGCAGTTATTACACAAATTCAATTGCGAAATAGATTTTAGCTTGGCATCCGGCTGCATTTGTTTGAATGTGATGCAATAAGGCAGGAAATGATCGCCTTTGCACAAAGGGCAATTTCTTCCAGTATTGATGTGGTAACTTTTGCCAAAATGTTTTTTAGGTTTGTTATTGTAATGTTGAGATTCCCGCAGAGACGATGCATTGAACTCCCTTGGTGGTTGATGTGGCTTCGTGGAGTGAAGTGGTTGCTGTTTTTTCTTGTTTACAGGTTCCAAGGCTGTGAATTTTCGTTGCAGGAACGCCATAAATTCGTCATAAGAGGGAAGTTCCCGGGGATGTTGTCTGCTTTCCATATAAGAAGCGTAGGTTTCAGTGTCTAGTTTTCCCGCCAAAATATGAACAAGGATGGGGTCCCACGACGTTGTTTCTATACCCAAGTTGTGAATAGCGTGGATAGTTTCTAAACTGGTGTCATATAGGCGTTTTAGCTCGAACGATGTTTGTTGTTGGATAGAAGGCTGATTCATAAAAACTTGAATTTGTTTCGTGAAAAGCAGCTGTTTGTTGTTATACCTGAGGGTAAGTATCTCCCAACAGGTATCGTAGTTTTCAGCCGACACCGATAAATGTTGAACTATGCGTTCCGCTTCACCTCTAAGCTTTCCCTTGAGATGCTGCATTTTCTGAATTTTGCTGAGCATAGTGTTATTGTGAATAGCCTCGCTGTACAGGTCCATGAATGTTGGCCATTGAGCATAGTTTCCCGTGAAGGTTGGAATCTCAAGAGGCGGCAAGGATTGTTGTTGATGAGATGTCGTGTTTAGCTTACGGTTCAAATCTCGTTTGGCGTTTTCGTAGTCAGCCTCATGTTTCGAATACTCTTGTTCATAATCCAGATTGGTTCCGATCAGTAGGTTGTCCAGTTGCCAATGTGTTTCATCGATGACCTTCCAGCGCGACTGCAGCGTTTGAAGCTTGTCTTCAATTTCCCATTTCTCGTTGAGCATAGGTAGGTTCAGGTTACGTATCATCCGAGAAAAGGCACGAAAGTTGGTTGTTTGCTGACTCATAAGTTCATCAGTCTTGGAAAATCCACCTGCATCAGTTTTTCCAGCAGAAATTAGTTTCTGAAATTCAGATCGTAAGGTTTCGTATTTCTTGCTAAGAATGTCGTAGGCATTGGTGGTAAAATAGATGTCTGACTTATCCTCAAATGTTAGAAGATGTTCGTGGTTGAGTTTGAATTCATCCCACAAAGGTTGAAGAGCATCCAATCGTTTCTGAGCATACTCCAACGTCTTGCGTGAGGCAGGGTCCTTCTTGTAGTTGACGAGTATTTTTTCAATTCCCTCAGCAATCGTCTGTTGGCGTTTCAGGATACCTTCCATGTTGGTAGTTGTTTGTTTTTAGGTGGTGACTGTGGTGCAATCAACGTGACAGGGGCTCGTCCACGATATGTGCGTCCTCGTCTCAATTTGCCTGGTGAGACCCGCTTCTGGGAGGCCAGACAAACCGATTCGCTATCGCAGGTAAGTCACTAATCACGCAATCACACTTCACTGGTTGGAGATCACAGATCACACACAATCCGGCTCGAAGAAATGTAAGAGTAAGTCCTTACAAGAAAGTATGTTCAGATGATAAGTTTAGTTATGAGTACGTAAGTTAGGTTTTTACTACGGGAGCGGGATGTTAATTAAAGTGGCCGTCACCGTGTATAACGTTTATTGTACGACTGAATTAAATTACAATTCATAAGTATTGAAGTGACGTAAAATGTCTATTCAACAAAATATAATAAATGTCGAGCGTGCTCGTACACCTATTATATACGGTTACGAAAACCTGCTTATTTTTAATCATAATACAATTTTCACCAATATTTTAGACTTAAGCGTGTGGGCCGGAGAGTCGCATGCTTTTAAAACTTTAGGTCGCTATTGCGTTACATGAGCAACGAATGTGTTTGTAGCTGTTACAATAAAGCACGTTCCAGACGGATTTAATCACGCCTCCCAACCAAGGTCACCTTGGTGGAAGCTTGATGGGGGCGTGGTTTCCATCCGTGGATTGTGTTGCGGCTACACGAGTTTACATCCAAGCGCCGCCAACTAGGGCTGCCAACCATACTATAATAATATGTCGTATTATACTATGTTTCGGGTCTGCGTGCTATATACTATTGAAGAAATATATAGTACGCAAAAATACTATATTTTCAACATCGATCGCTAAGAAACAAATGTTTCTTTTTTTTTAATTTGTGATCGTGAATTTTGACTGATTCTATAGCGTGTAGTGTATAGTCACACCATATAACAAATACTATGTGTATAGTGTATTGTATCTGAATTCTGAACGTATCTATCTGTCTTATTGCGTTCCAAACTTGTCAATATAAAATTGACAACTTAATTAAATCTTAATCCATGGACGAAATATATCTTAATCTTAACCATGGACGAATTTCTTTCATGTCTTAACTTAATCAGTAATACTGATACAATCGTAAGTAAGTTAAAAACGAGTTTTTAATTTACTTATATTTAATTAATATTGATGGTAGAAAATAATATGAGACTTTTATTTTGATTCATGATTGTTTTATTTATGGTTTATGATTTTGACCAAAACATTGTTCAAAAATGCAAAAAGTTCAAAAAATATAGTTTTTATAAAAAGTAAAATATAATAATATATTTGCCTAATTTTTGCCTTTTCCATAAACTACTATATTATTTTAAAGTGTACTAATTTTTTTAAGCCTTATTTGAAAAATACTGTATTTCGCCTTAGACATGTTGGCAACCCTAGCGCCGACACTCTTTCCCATTCCACGGTAAAGATATCTATCAGTACTGTAACTCGGCCCTGTCCTTGAAATAATTACCTAAATAAACCCGCGCTGGTTCAATCAATTAATTTTAAGGCAATAATATAACTAGATTAACAAAACTAATGGTAAAATAAAAATAAAAAAAAAATACATTATTGATGGGAGAAACAAATTATTTAATAATCCTTAGTACAATACCTACGTATTATATAATATTTTAAGTATACTTAATCTTAGCTTTCGGACTTTCCAGGTATTTAAAAATGTAAGGTATCTCTGGATTATTGGTTAATTATATTTATAATAAAAACAGCACAATCTGCACTTTGCAATAGTAAGAACTTATATTTCAATCAATAGTACCTATTGAATTTTTAGACTTTTGGCATTCAGAATGTTATATAATATTTAATAGTTTCTATATTAAGGTAATAAATATAATAGAAAAAAACCCGGCCAAGTGCGTTTTGGGCAACACGCCGTACGGTTCCGTAGATACCTTATACCACACCATATTTAATACCATTATAATTTTTCGTCTGCAAAAATAACTTTGTTTTTCAGTGTTGTTATGAATGACAAAGTTATATTTGCTGTTATGGAAAATGTGCTATATCTGAAAAACTAATTACTATATCTCATTTAAACCAATTTTTATTGAAAGTAATTATTAAGACCTACATGCAGCATATATGTTTTTTAGATTTTTCACTTTCTTATTTCAAAAGTTAAAGGGGGGGGGAGGATAAACATTTTACCACTTTGGAGGAGTATATCTTTCAAACCTTAGACTTTGAGAAAAAAATGTCTTAAAAACCTCAATGTCAATTTTAAAGACCTATCTATTGACACCTCACACGTTCGCAGTTGCAGTTCCATGTATGGAGAGCCCCCCCTTAATCTTTATTTTTGTTATTTTTGTGTTAAAATCGTTAAGCGGTTAACAGAATACATCTACCAACCAAGGTTCAATTGTGTAATATTAATACTTTTGGAATAAAATGGCTGTGACAGAAGGACAGATAGACAGACAGACATGACGAATCTATAAGGGTTCCGTTTTTTGCCATTTAGGCTACGGAACCCTAAAAATACTAGAAAAAATTGACTCACCCGTAACCCGTAGCAGCCGAGCCATTTGAGCCCGTCTGAACTGCGAGGGCTGAGTCGATATTTTATAGTATTTTTTCTATTATATTTATTACCTCGTACATCTTTCGTTCATCACTGCGGCGCATTCGCGACTGTTTGTGTACCGAGTGCAGACTGCAGACTGAACTCGAGGGCCGAGGCGCGTAGGTACGACTCGCTTTTCGACTATTTGTACAGATGACACTTGCATATAAATTGGCAAGAGAAAGATGAGACAAAAGATGCGCAATAGCCACAAACACTAAAATTTGTGGCGCTGCACATCTTTTGTCTCGTTTTTATCTTGCCAATAAAATGCCGGGCAGTATATGAAGTTGGAGTACTGATAAATATCATTACCGTGCCTGTGTTGGAACTCGCGCCCTTCCACCAAGGACGTTGAAGGTCATTTGGATTGGTTGGAGAAATTTGGATTAAATCTGCCGTCTAGATGGATTAAATCAAGCAAGATCACCTCTGTTGGGAGGCGTGATTTAATCCGTCTGGAACATGCTTAAATATGTAACGGCTACAAATACATCAACCCACCGCTACAGGCTCCGATTGATCTGGAATTCGACGATTTAACAAAAAACATAACCTCAAAGCATGCGACTCTCCGGCCCACATGTTTTTGTCAATCATTCTGCCGGGAAGCCGGTACAATCGATTTGATATCTGAAATAAGAATGTATATCGTCGGTACATTACTTCTAGGTTGTTTTAGAATGGAAACAGAACAGATATGTATGTACTATGGGCAACAGCTTCGCTTAAAAAGTTAGCAAAAAAATTGTGTGCGCATGTATCCCCCTGCACGAACTAAATATATTATGTTATGACGGCGGCGGCGCGGCGTGCAACCGATTTTAACCTTAAGAGTTGTGGTTAAGTGACGTTGTTGTCCATAGTACATCTGTATGAATTTCTAAAACAGGAGATGTAATTCTATAGAGTACCTACTTAACCAAACGAAAGGTGCGTGTTCGTTCGTATCGTGACGTGAGACTTATAGGTATGTACGTACTTAGTATCCAACCGAAACGGACGAGCTTCGTCGTCCCTCGCCACGCGCCCGCGCCTACTCGCTTCGACCGCAAACTTTTTGAATACCTACCTACCTAGGTATTATCCATGCATGAAAATGACACAAATTCATTCTGTCCATCACTCATGTATTTAAGATATTAAATATGTAAACTCTAATAATACTAATATTTTTTATAAGCATCAATGGCTCGGACAAACAAAAAAATTGAAAATATTAAAAGTCCATGCCTTAATTTGGCACAAATTTATTTCATAGGGATTTTTAAGTGATCTGAGGTATATGGTACTTGTTTTTCAAATTGTAATATTTTTTTGACGGTGTTATTAATGTACGGGTCCCACGTCTGTTTCCATGGACGAAAATGACACAAATTAGGTTTGTACACTACGCAGGCTATCTTAAATACAATACTATTGTTTCTTTTTACTTTAAAACAATTTTGACAGTTTAGACGGTTCTCACACTGGCGACGCGCGCGGTCGCGGCGCACCCACGCGCGTCTTTTACGTTGTATGCAAGTACATTAATTTGTACAGAAAACCGCCTCGTCCAACACACCAAGGCGCGCCACGGCGCGTGAGCACGCACCGCCGCGTACCGCCGGCGATCCGCGAGCAGTTTGCGCCAGCAGACGCGTTACCGCGGGGTACAACACACTGCGACGCGCCCCGCGGCTGGTTTTCGATGATCGTTTCGTTACGATGGCGGGATTTCCTCTGGTTTTCCAATGTTTCGTGGCTTGGATATACGCCCATTTTAGTGCCATTTGGTAGGTACATTATGCAGCACATGAGGTTATACAAAACTGTAAAAAATCTGTTATTTATTTGATTGAATATCATTACGCTGTCGTGGAAGCCCAGCGTGCCGTTGACCGTACCTACCTACTCGTATGTTATTAAAATTCCGTCATTAATATCGAGATGGCAAATCTAAATTATTTGTCTGGACGTTTTAATCTCATGAGTGATTTTATATGTGTTCAGTTTTTTTTCCTTTTGAGGTACGGAACCCTAAAAACCTGGAAATTAAAACAAAACAACTTCAAAATTTAATGCCTCTAAAAAACAAGCGGCGGGGACGCGTCAGACGCCGAATGGCGCGGGGGCGCGGAGAAAACCGCCCGAACAGGCGTTGCGCTGCGCCGTCACCGCGCGCGTGAAACGCCAAACCGCGCCCCGCAACGACGGCGCGCGTTGGCAGTGGGAGAATCGCCTTAGAGTCCAATTATTTATAACCACCACAAATAATCGAATTTCTCAAGATGCATCGGCTAGATGTGACACAAAACGCAAAAATAAACTAATTATATGCCAATGTATCGACAGGCAAGAATTCATAAACTTTAGAATTCTTGAAGGTTATACCCTCAAAATAACGTATTCCGATCGGTCTATTTTCTAGAAACAGCCTAATGATTCTGACCGACCGACGATATGGTAACCCTACACTGTGATTGTTCATAGTAAATAAATTTGCAAATTTCTCTAAAACGAGTAAAGATATTCTGAAAATATGTTTTCGGGTCGTTTATCGTGATCAAACGATTACAAAAACCTGCTTATTTTTAATCTTAATGCAATTTTCATCAATATTTTAGACTTAAGTGTGTGGGCCGGAGAGTCGCATGCTTTTAAAACTTTAGATCGCGATATCTTTGTCCCTGTTGCGTTACATGAGCAACAAATGTGTTTGTAGCTGTTACAATGAATATGTAACGGCTACAAATACATCAACCCAGCGGTACAGGCTCCGATTGATCTGGAATTCGACGATTTAACAAAAAACATAACCTCAAAGCATGCGAATCTCCGTGCCACATGCTTTTGTCAATCATTCTGCCGGGAAGCCGGTACAATCGATTTGATATCTGAAATAAGAACGTATATCATCGGTACATTACTTCTAGGTAGTTTTAGAATGGAATTATTCAGTGGCACGGAGATTCGCATGCTCACCGCATTTCCACAAAGTATTTTTGACCAATCCAACAGACCAACCGCTGAGTCATCGGTCGCCAACCATAGAAAGTAATAAAATTTTAAAATTAACGTTATTCCAATTAATAACGTTAATTTTTTACCGATAATTTTACCGGTACTAAATTTAACGCTATATTTAACGTTAATTTTACCGGTAAAATATTTTAACGTTATTTTTACCGGTAAATTTACCGATAAAATGTTTTAACGGTATTTTTAACGTTATTTTTTTATATCGTTATTTTTTTTAACGGTATTTCAATCCCTGTATAAAAGTAATAAATTGCTATATTACTTTTGAGCTTCTACGGTCATGCTAGGGTAGATGAAGTAGATTTTGGTGTTCTTTTTCCCCTTTTTTATTTCCTATTTGAACTGGAGGTCCCCTGGAAAATATCTCGAAATACGCTCATATTTGCAAAAAGTGATGATTTCAGTAAGTAAAAAAAAAGTACCCTAAGCACGAACCATGCTCCGACTCCGTGGGTGCTCGGGTACTCCACCCACGAGAGACAATAAAATAATTAAAAAATAAGTATAACTATGACATTAAAAAAGCTGGAGCACCCACGGGATTTTTTAAAACCCAGCGGCTATATGACACGAACAGCTAGGTAGCTGTTCGTGCCATATAGCCGCCTGCGTTCTTTTATTTTCGATAAGTAGGTACTTATCGGAAAAAAAATAACGCACGTAAAAACATTCGATAGACTATTTTTGTATGGGAAAGTACAGTGTCGTCTACCACCAAAAAGCGAAATTAAATTTTCCATAGTTAATTAATTACTATAATGAGTCATTTTATGCGCGTTTATTTTCTCGATAACAGGGAGGAAGGGGTACAGTACAGTACTATAAGGGTACTGTACTGTACCCCTCCCTCCCTATCACGAATGAACGTCTATACTAGATAGAGTAATTTAGTCTATGAGAAATTTAATTTCGCCTTTCGGCGGTAGATGGCGCTGTACAAATTTCCCATACAAATACACTATCGTTTTTTAACGCACGTTTTTTATCTCGATAGTTGTCTGTGCTGCTGCTACGGGTACCTACGGGTTTGAATGCGGGTAATTATTTCTTCATGCTCTGAACCAACAATACAATTTAGTTCTGCTACAAAAATATATGTAAGTTACCTGACTAATGAGTTGTTAATTTTATGTTATCTCTCTAAATATGTGGAACGTTCAAAATATTTCGGTTAGTAAGTAGGTATTCAATGACATGTGTTTGTTATTATGATATACCTACGTACGCTACGTGATGTGACTATTGATACATCTACAAGGTGTTTGGTAATAGCCTTATAAAGCCGAATATATCAAACTGAACAACTTTTACTATGTGACCAACTCTGAAATCGCGATAAAAAAAAATCGGCTGTTTCATACAAAAGATAATAACGAAAATATCAAAATTTATGACAAAGTTGTTTAGTTTGATGGTCTTATCTACTATATTCGGCTTTATAAGGCTATTACCAAACACCCTGTATAGATACGACATAGTACTTACTTATACCACTTCAGGAAAAATAATGATTTAAATTAAAAATGTTATATAAAATTGAAAACGGGCATTTTAAAATTGAATCAGAAATGAGGAGATCCATAGGAGGACTAAAATAATCAATATCGCTCAAGGATTGTTTAGTTGAAGTGGCAGTGGGCCGTGGGCGAGAGTGTCGAGACTGATGGCCGTTGGGGCGGGGTGGCTCGCGCGCGCCGGTTGACGCTCCGTGGGTAGGCCCCCGACAAGGTGGACCGACGTGAGGATGACCGGTGAAGTTCGCGGGAAGCCACTGGATGCGGGCAGCGCAGGACCGATCGTTGTAGAGATCCTTGGGGGAGGCCTATACCCAGCAGTGGGTGTCGTGGGGATTATAGGATGATGACGATGATGATTTTCAAATCTGCTAAAAAAGATAATATGTATTCGCACGCAGTCACATTCTGTGACTGTTGTGCAGCAGTTGTGTTGTGTGTGGAGTGTAATTAAATTAGTGATGCACTTTGAAAAAAAACTTTGTTTTTTTTTCAATTTTGAAAAAAAACACAGCATCGTTGTTTTTTTTCTAAATTTGGTTTTTTTTCAAGAACACAATCTTTGGAAAATAAATGTTTTATTTAATCAAATCAATAATTATATTAGATTTTTATTCTTCGTCAGGGTCTCCAGATATGATTTAATTTTTTTTCCAGATCTCATTTAATTTTTCCCCAAAATGATAATTTGTATTAAGAGAAGATTAAAATTTTTCCCCCAATGCGATTTTTTGTTCCCCAAAATGTTACGTTTTGTATGAAGAGCAGATTTTCTTTTTTCCCCCAATAATTAACTTTACCACACAATGGGGAAACCCCGCAATCTGGAGACACTGTTCTTCGTTCTAACTAAGTTCATAGGTACTTAAAAAAACATAAACCGAATGAAGATTTCACTGTGCACGTGAACAGAAAACTTTGATAATATGAACTCATAAGTATTAATCATAACGGGAACTTCCTTAATAATTTTAATTTCTGTACTCTTGAAAAAATAACATGCTCGAGAAAAAAACATGTTTTTTTCATGTTTTTTTCACGTTTTTTTCACGTTAGAAAAAATACTGTTTTTTTACAACACTAAGTGTAATCTGTACCATTAGCACGAACAGCTATCGAAAAAAATAACTCGCGTAAAAACATTTGATGGGTAGTGTAATTTTGTATGAGAAATTTGTACAACGCCATCTACCGCCGAATAGCGAAATGAAATTTTCCATAGATAATTCTTTAATTTTACGCGCGTTTTAGAATCAAACTCAGACTCAAATCTCTGCTTGAGTACAGTTAGAAAGGGATGGCGCTATATGCGATGAATAGCACCATCCCTTTCTAACTGTACTCAAGCAGCAAGCAGTGCTTGAGTCTCGTTCGGTAATACGAGCCTAAGACTGATCTCCCGAGTGGTACCCAAGTAGCACATTGGCTGATCAAGTGTCGAATTATACACCTACATAAGGTTAAAGTGTGATTAAAGATGTTTATAGGTTTTCGTAGCTTCTCAAGGCTGATATGTTGCATTTAAAAAAGTTATTTATTCAATAATCTGTAAAAGGCACTCCAGAAATACTTAATTAAGCTATGGGCTATTTTAGAGTTCATAATGCATGTTTCACTACGTTTGCAGCTGAAAAGCGGCGTAAAGAAATTCTTCTATAATGTTTTTTGCTGTTGAATGGTCTAAAATTAATCCTTTCTAACACCAACTGGTTAACAGTACGTCTGAAAGGTATTGTAAAGTTAGAAGCTGTGCATTGATCTTGAAGGCATCTTTTATGACGATTTTGAGCTACATGTCGTGTCGTGTAATATAATACCACTGTAAGGTTGTCTGGTTAAGATCATTAAGGAAATACTTTTAACAGCCTGTTGCTGCTGAAATTACGCCTAAGTAGAAAATAATAACTCTTAAAGCTGAAGAAGTGTATGAAATCATATATTTATACAGCTTTATTTAAGAAACCATTTTTCAAGCGCTTTGTAATTCTTAAAGAGTTAGAATGTAATTTGTCTATACTATTAAACAGTTTTTGGCACCCAATTACACCACATTAAAGTTCGTTGCTGTTATTGACTCCATTTAACAGCTTTTCTACCTATCTGTTGCAAAATTTATTATTTTGGTTACTAGCTAGTCTTCGAATAAACTACGAATTCAAGGTTTATAAGTAATAATAATGGACAAGCCTTGGTCGACAAGAAAACGTAATGGTGCAATAAAAAGAAAGTTAGCAAGAGAATATCAAAAAATATTAAAAGAACATAGCAGCAGCCTAAGTAACATTTAAGCGGAAAAATATTATATTTACCAGCGCATTACATGTGGAATGAAACCGGTCGCTAAATAGTTTCTTTTTAGATTATCAAGCACCCTGATTATCTAAAAATAAACTATTTAGCGACCGGTTGCATTCCACATACATTGCTTCTTTTCTTTGGTATGTTTTTTTTAATCCAAAAAGAAGTAGCAATGGATCACTATCATCTATGAACTGCAACCGGTCGCTAGGTGGTTTCTAATAAGATAATCAGCCCGAAGGTGCTGATTATCTAAAAAGAAACTATTTAGCGACCGGTTTCATTCCACATACATTGCTACTTTTCTTTGGTATGTTTTTTTTTATCCAAAAAGAAGTAGCAATGGATCACTATCGTCTATGAACTGCAACCGGTCGCTAGGTGGTTTCTAATTAGATAATCAGCCCACCGACTTATGATCTTTTACTTTAATGATTTTTCTTATTTAATAAAGTGTGGCACAAAACTTGAATAGACATAGATTTTTAAAATTAAGACAGGAAATCCGCCCATCTCCATTCCATATCAATTAATTGTTATTTACAGTTTTCTATGTTCTCAATTTACATAAACAAAATTAACGAGTTGGTAGGTTAGGTACCTACCTATCTCTACATCAACGAAATATTTCGTTGCTAAAGAGGAAAGATTTGTTTTTGTTTGTTTGTTTATTTGTAATGGATTAACACAAAAACTAGGTACTGATCCAATTTTAAAAATTCTTTCACATATAGAACGCTACATTATCAGCGAATAAGATAGGCTGTATTTTATTTCAAAACAATTAGAGATCCTTCCCTATGAAAAATGTAATAATGAAAACCACGCCAATTTTTTTCATATAAAAGTAATTAGTTATTTGACGTGCGCTGCCAAACTATTGATAAAACATAACAATACCGGCACCCTGATTATCTAAAAAGAAACTATTTAGCGACCGGTTTCATTTCACATACATTGCTACTTTTCTTTGGTATGTTTTTTTTAATCCAAAAAGAAGTAGCAATAGATCACTATCATCTGTGAACTGCAACCGGTCGCTAGGTGGTTTCTAATTAGATAATCAGTCCGCGGGTGTAACAAGACCTTCAACGAAGCCGAGGTCTACGTATTCTGCCCATCATCGATCATTTCTGTTCAAAATTATTGCTGGGAAACGATTTAGATTTTTGGTGTTAAAAAGTATTGCATGTACGTAAAATATATAATATAAATTTTACACAAAAAAGGAATTCAAAATTATAGTAAGGATAATAATTATAATAATTTAACAAAATAAAGTTAATTTAGTATTTTACATGGCTTCATTTTATTCGTATCGTCATAATTGGGTATTAGACAAATAATAATGAGTTTCTACATATTCTGGGAGTAACAGGATTGTTTTTAATAGTCAGCATTCTATTTATCGCTCTTATAAATGGTCTTTAAAACAAAAATATCTACATCTACCGGTTAGCTAGGATGTGGACACCCCACAAAAATTGACCTAAAAGTAACTCTATACGTCGTATATCCGTTTATGGTAAACTTATAACCATATTTACTGACGTAAAAACCGGTAGATGTAGATATTTTTGTTTTAAAGACCATTAAAACTGATTTTCTAAGGTGTAAATCCAAGCTAACTTCGAAACTGAAGAAGATAGATAAGTTTTGATGATTTAGTCTTTTTTATTCCCAAATTCTAAGATGATTCTTTCTTGGTCAATTTTTTATAACTTAAAAAACAAAAAAGTTATGATTTATTATTTTAAATTAAAAAAGGTTTTTTGGCTCTCCTCTCGGGTTTGGTTTATACGACCTTTCTACCCAAAGGTATCGAATTATATCTACACTCTACCTAACACAAAAGGTACTAAAAATTAAAAAAAATTAAAAACTGTTTAAGAAAACAAAAAAAGCGACTTCAAAAAACCTACTTCTAAAAAGCAAAAAATAATATTCGTAATAATAAAAACACGTGTGGCTTTTAGAATAAAAAAAAGGAATTTGTACTCCAGGCCCACCCGACTTCAATAGAGGTGTTTTTATTATTACGAATATTATTTTTTGCTTTTTAGAGGTAGGTTTTTTAAGTCGGTTTTTTGTTTTTTAAACAATTCTTTTTGTTATTAAAAGTCTGCAATAATGTTCTGGTTCCGAACAGCATCTATTTTCTGGTTTCTTTAATGCCGGCACTACATATTCGTCAAGCATCGGCACAAATCATCGTACATTGCCGGTTTTGTAACAAATTCTTCAAAAAGGTTCTTTCAAAAGCATCAACGTACGATAAATTGAGCCGATGCTTGGCGAATGTAGTGCGGCCAAAGATTTTTGAGTGCGGCCCAATAATGGAAATGAATTCCTTATCTGTATGTCTGTCAAGTAATTTAATTGGAACTTACACGGAATCTGTGAATCTGGTCTTATGTCATAATTTGTTTTTACCATAGCTATTGTTTTCTTTCATTTGATATTGCGGTAGACTCTATATCTCTACTACTTACTACTAAAGGGAAATACCTAGCTCTAGGACATGACATTAGCGGTCATGGAGGGAGCCGCAACGCTGAATGTTGCGGTCCTCTCCTGGAGAGTCCCACATTTCGAACCCCTGTTCACCTGCGGGGGGGGATGCGTAAACGCATTTTCTCCGGCAAAAAAAAAAAAAAAAAAGGACATGACATTAGCGACTTTACGGTATCTTCTACGTGCGAAGACTCCGAACAGATGATGTGATAGCCTGCTGCGTGTGCTTATCAACTCGAGACTACAAAATAAATACCTTTAACTAGGTTGATTTGATGCCATACCAAGTTTGCGCTTTGTTATAGCATAACGTTAAAGTGAACTCTGCTCCAGTGTTTAAAAAAAATAAGATAAAAAAAGAAGTGTAAATTCAAAAATATGGCGGTAAAAGCTGTAAGTTTATTTTAAAATAATAGGAAAGGCAATCAATATTATTTTAACTTGTTGATTTATTTGTTAATCAATAACTAATTGATTTTGAATTTAAATTTTAAAGTGAATTCTCTGTTACAAAATGCTGACACTTTGTGGCATTTAGCGGCATAATCTACCCTCATTTCTGATCATAGGCATTTTACGCTAGAAACATACTATTGTGTTGTGTTGTGTCGCGATCTGTCGCGTATCGGTTTCATACATTACATAGTATGACTAGAGACACACTATTGTGTTGTGTTGTGTCGACACGACACACTGTAGTAATGTGTTTCTAACCATACTAAATGTATGAAACCGATACGCGACAGATAGTGACACGACACAACACAACACAATAGCACAGTGACAATAGTATGTTTCTAGCATTACGCTTTGGTACCTACTTAATTTTTTTATGTAGGATAAGGTAAATTATAAAATACTATAAGTAAAAAATGTGTAGTTAAACTAGGTACCAGATTTGGTATTATTTAGTAAGTACAATAAATTAAAATAATATTAATTTAAACAATTTTTAAAATAAGAACTCCAAAGGCTGGCATGCATTAGGGTAACTGAAGTAGGTAGGTACATAAGCCATGTTCCATTTGTCCTGTATCCATATTTTAAATAAAATAAAAATTTACTACCTACCAACATTGCTAAACGGTAATAAAAAGTTGAACTAGGTAGGTACCTATTCAAATTATTTATTTAAACTAGCATAAAAATATTTAGCTAGGTAGGTACTTACTCACCTACGAATATTATGCCGATTTATGCCACTTCATAAAAGTCATTCACCTTTATGTTTCTTTTAAAATAAAAACACGTTAAGTAACATTCCTAAAGTTCAATACAAAATCCTCGACAGAAGGAGATTAAGGTGTAAAAGCCGTCTCTTTCGTTTGGAGGTGATTAGAAAAGAACAGAGAAACTACCAGGATGTTGACCCCATTTTGATTACGGTCTCGGTCGTTGAAAACAATTGAGATCAATTTTATTGCGATAGATAATGCACATAAATAAGATAGATAGACAGACAAAAACACTTGTCCTTATCAACAACTGATCTAGAACGAATGATCCAAAACTTGATAAAAAAAAAGGTTTTAGGTTGACGATTTTTTCTCACATACAGACCTAATTCGATGTGGGACCTGCCTTTCTATTGTCTAATTTAAAAATCTATCGCAATCGCTTTCAGGATGTAACACATTGAAGCTTATTTTTGTTACAAATGAAAACTTACCAAAGAAACGCAGAAATGTGTCACATCCGTCTGTCAAATGAAAGCGATTGCGATAGATTTTTAAAATTAGACAATTAGCCCCCAGCATTCTAAAAGATGCTTCAGTAGTTATTGAGGCTGTATTTCCAATGAAGTTATCTAAAGAATGAAAGCATTATTATTGATGTAAACTTTCGTTTTAGAAAGAAAAATTCTTAAATTAGTGCCGTATAGAGAGAAAAACATAATAAATTGTCAGGTATTTTAAAACGAAGACAATTTGTTCAAGTGGAATTTCAAATGTGCTTGTCAGAGGTATTTTTCAAAAACGTTTCAGCTGTAACAAATAAGAATACGACTCATATTTATTTTTTCACTTATTTTGTATTGTCAAGGAGTTCCCTATAGAGAGAAATTAAAAAAAAATGCTTTTAATCACAGAGAAATAAAATATTAAAAAATGCCCAAATTGGTACACTTTGACATGTTTTTTTACTGGTATTTACAGAATCTAAAGTAATTTTTAATTTTTCTTAGGAATAATGAGGTATTTGTCTAATGTATTGCGTGTTTTGTATATACTTATATCTATTTAATAATTTAATAGGAATTTTCAAAGTTCGCTCTCATTACGGCTCGCGCAGAGTTGTTTTGATCATTTGTATTGAAAATTTAAAAATGGAACGTGATGCGAGTCTACAGCCTTAAGGCCCTCAAGTACACCCACTGACCTGGGGCCGGCCGACTGGTACCGGCTAACGATTCGAACTTCGGAAAATTTGCCGAGTTTCAAATTAAAACAGATACACCGAAGAAAGGAATTTCGTATTATACTATTTGTTAAAGTTATTTGGAAGATATTGATGTTTGTGCGACCTCATGAATTAGGGTTCGCCATTTTGACCCCATTGGGGATCGATTTATCTCTTTTAATTTGAAACTCGGCACACTTTTCGAAGTTCGATTCGTTAGCCGGTACGGCCCCTGCATATATTTACACTGGACAGGTTTATGTCAAACTATTTTTGTGCCTATTTGATTTTCGTCATTTTGGCGCTGTAGGTCGTAGCGTGAACATAGCGTGCGTACATGGTACTAAAGTTTGAAGTCTGGAGAGGTCTCTCCACACAAATTAAAACAGATACACCGAAGAAAGGAATTTCGTATTATACTATCTGTTAAAGTTATTTGGAAGATATTGATGTTTGTGCGACCTCATGAATTAGGGTTCGCCATTTTGACCCCATTGGGGATCGATTTATCTGTTTTAATTTGAAACTCGGCACACTTTTCGAAGTTCGATTCGTTAGCCGGTACGGCCCCTGCATATATTTACACTGGACAGGCTTATGTCAAGCTATTTTTGTGCCTATTTGATTTCCGTCATTTTGGCGCTGTAGGTCGTAGCGTGAACATAGCGTGCGTACATGGTAAAGTTTGAAGTCTGGAGAGACCATCACGGCAACCATTTTCATATTGTACGTCAAAATTAGTTCTTTAGACGCACGCTAGTGGCGTTTCAAATAGGCACAAAAACTTAGCTGTCAAATCATACAGACAGCCAGTCCAGTTAAATAAAAAAAAATTTTTTTCATGTCAGTGAGTACACCTCAAAGTGGCGCCCTTAACACAATAAAATTAATTTTGCGCGTAAAGTAGGTACTTAATGTATCAAAATTTCACATTTACAGATTGAAGCCAAGGCACAGAATACACAATAGTACAAGGCCAAGGTTCTATAGATTTTTTAGAAAATCTAGTTCGTTGTAGTAGTAGTTAGAATAATAAAAACGTGTTAAAAAGAGCAAAAAGTGTGGCCACTATTACCCTTTGTACCCTTTGCACGAACAGCCATCGAAAAAAATAACGCGCGTAAAAACATTTGATAGAATAATTTTGAAAGGGGAATTTGTACAGCGCCATCTACCGCCGAATAGCGAAATGAAATTTTCCATTTGATCATTATTCTTTTTTTTATTCTTTATTTAATTTAGGGACTTTTACAGAGTACGTCAGTCCCATCCACAGACATACAACAAGTACTTACCTATTCTACAACACATCAAGCACGTGATTGCACGATAATTATTCTATCGAGTACCTACTTTTAAGCGCGTTTTTTTTTCGTCAGCTAAGGGCATGCAAGGGCATTGTGCATGTGAATCTTTGATACCTACATATTATACATAAACGAGAGTAAATTTAATTAAGATGAGGGCGCCACTTGAGGCTGATAGTCGCCTCTAACTCTCTAGGTACCTATTTCGTTTGTAATCACAAAAGTAGAGTGCTAGCTAAGGTTTTTTTATTATAGTTTCAAGATTATAGGCATAGCATTGAAAAACTACAAAATTAGAAGTCTCTTTAATATTATATACCCAAAGAATAAAAACGGGACCCTATTACTAAAACTCCGCTGTCCGTGTGTCTCTCTGTCTGTCACCAGGCTGTATGTCATGAACCGTAATAGCTAAATTTTCATCGATGATGTATTTCTGTGGCCGCTATAACAACAAATACTAAAAACAGAATAAAATAAATATTTAACTGGGGCTCGCTTAGAAATTATCAACAAAAATTACATTAATTCTACTATTGGTCAAGAGATGGCGCTGACCTAAAACTGCAATACTTTACACATCGCGAAAAAATAAATTAGTTCCACTACCGGTCAAGAGATGGCGCTGACCTAAAACAGCAATAGTCTACATAGCAGAAAAAATAAATTAGTTCCACTACCGGTCAACAGATGGCGGTGACCTAAAACTGCAATATTCTACAATTTACATAGCAGAAAAAATAAATTAGTTACACTATCGGTCAAGAGATGACGCTAACCTAAAACTGCAACAATAATATTTTTTATTATTATTCTACTATGCAGTGTATACTATGATGGTACGAAACCCTCGGTGCGCGAGTCCAACTCGCTCTTGACCGATTTTTTTCTATCAAGAAAAGTTTTATTAAACTTGATTCTTTGTCAGGGCCACAACCGAAAAGACCACACCTTATCAACAGTCTTACACTACCTACTCACTAGCTTAAAAACGAACTCATAAAGATGAAGTGTCATCGTTTCCTTTCAGTTTTTTTTTTTATTATTATTATACAACTGCTCCCCGCTTTTTGGCAGGACCTTTTTTGCTATTTTATGCTTTTATTACTTGTCTTTTTTTCTTTTTTTCTATGCTCTAAGAGCTTACTTGTATCTTTTTTCTCTTTTTGTTCTTCTTTCTCAATATTACAGTTTTTATATCTTTTGCAGTTTTCTTCTTCTTGTATATATTACATTGTTTTTTTTTCTATTTTATTACAATGTTATTTCTTATATATAATATATATTGACTCTATTTCCTTTCAGATTACCTTGCTATCGTTGGTATTTGCCTGCGGGGTTCCCTCGGTCCTCGCGCTGGACAACGGTCTCGCGCTGACGCCGCCCATGGGATGGCTCACCTGGGAGAGATTTAGATGCCTTACAGACTGTGATCTGTATCCTACGGAATGTATTAGGTAAAGTAGACATATAGGTACATTTTTTTGGTCATGAATTTTGACGACTGTGTGGTGCATAGGTACGACGAAATGGTCTGTAATATAAAAGCTGGCTATATCTGCTTCAGCCCCCCTACTCAAATGGCAACATTCTATACAATTTCCGCACTTTAACTAGTTAATCTGCACATTAACGGATGCTTCACCGTTAAAGTGCGGAATACAGTGAGTAAAAAAATGGCCAAGGCTTAAGGAAATTTTATTAAAAGTTTATTTTACAAAAACTTCGTTTCTGGCGCTTCATATTCATATTTCTTTATTCGCCGGCCGCTCCCGCGGCACGCTCGCTCTGCTTGCTCGGATCGCGCGTTTTTGGTCGCAATACCACAGAATTCATCTAAGCACAGAATACATAATAGTACAAGCAATACTAACATTTTCCATGGCGGGGAGCTTCTCCCCCCGAGCCCCCTTACGAGGGGGCTGCACCCCCCCGTCCCCTCGCTTTTGTGTCTACCCCCTTTTATGTTATTCGCCGATTCCCATCGGCTTACCTTTTAGAATTCCCACCACACCGATCTCTATGCAGATCATAACGTTTTTTTAGAGGGTTAGGTACCTACCCCTCGCCACTGTAGGTAGGTAGGTAAGATAATCAGTTTACAACCAAGTTTTTAGCAACCGTATTCAGTTATTTTAATTGGTAGTCGTCAGTTCAGGCACGGTGGTGGGTACCTTATAGATGGTTATAGCTCTAATAGGCAGGATAGTAGCCAAATTAAGGGCACCTACTTTTCAAAAAGGCATGCATCTTACTCGATCCTTCACTTTGCAGTGAAAACCTTATAATGCGGACGGTGGACCTGATGGTGAGCGAGGGGTACCGTGATGCCGGCTACGAGTATGTGGGCATCGATGATTGCTGGCTGGAGAAGGAGAGGGGGCCGGACGGTCGCATGGTGCCCGATAGGAAGCGGTTCCCCAGCGGGATGAAGGTGTTAGCTGATTACGTGAGTAATGGACTGAATTTGGGAAGATATGGGTAGCGTAGTAGGAGGGTATCGATGACTGCTGACTAGTGCTCAAAGGCGGATTCAGGGTTTTTTTTCTGGCACGTGAATAAAGGGGCACCTTTTTTCCGCCCGTGCACATGGATATTTTAGTGGCAGAGATCTCCATTTTTTTCTCATCAATTACAATTACAAAACATATGAAACTGACTTTGATAAGCTTATTATTTAGTTCATTGACTTCATTTTGTCAGTTGCAGAAACACGATTAGTAAACTTTTTCAACAGAAAAAAATATCAATAAGTCTCAGAGCTGCTGCATTGCGGCTGCATTTTTGCCGTCGGAAAGACTCATTCGCATTTGAGCTTGCGTAGTGGCTTTAAGGCTCATTATCTTTGATAAATTCATAAGGAAGACTTAAGGGACCATTATTATTACGGTTCATGTTATAGTATTTCAATATGTTCCCAGATCCATAGTCGAGGACTGAAGTTCGGCATCTACCAGGACTACGGCAACAAGACGTGCGCGGGCTACCCGGGCGTGCTGGGGCACGAACAACTTGATATTGACACCTTCGTCCAGTGGGACGTCGACTATTTGAAACTAGACGGCTGTTACATAGAGCCCACGGAAATGGATAGTGGTGGGTATATCTTTACAATTTTCTCTTATAGCGTTAATCACATATTTTTGATCTCTGGCGATTATAAGTCATTTAATTTTCTGCTAAGTAAGTGAGACGTTAAATTCACTGTAGGTACCAAAAATTGCATTGAAACGAAATTGCTTCTGCTGCTGAGGAAACTTTATAAAATAAAAACAAGCTGCACGGACATTTTTGACATGCAAATCGGTGAACTTTGCAAACAAAGGAGTGTTTAACCTCTCCGATAACATCCCCCGAATGCCGTTGGGGCTCCCCCGTATTCTTCTGATGATGAAATAAGACTTTTTCTGCATAAAAGCAAGAAGAAGCATAAATTCTATATATTTATGGTAACACAGTGCATTAAAATGCTAGAAACATTAAAAATAAGTGAATATTCCAGGTTATCCAGCCTTTGGAAAATTGTTAAATGAAACTGGTCGTCCCATCCTATATTCATGTAGCTGGCCAGCTTATCAAGAAGAGGACAACAAAATTTTGGTATGTTTTGGAAGGGTACTTTTTTAACTAGGTGCTATTCCGTGGGAATTTCGGAACAAAAAGTATGTACCTTATTTGTTTTTCTTCAACTTTACGGTCCAATCTTTGATTATTTACCTATCAATATGGTCCAATATAAATTTCTATATCAAAATTCATCAAATTAGTTAATTATTTTAAGTTTCCCACACTTATACGCTCCTACTCCATCCTTTTCCTCCCAAATTCTCCACTTTATCTTAAAGCATCCTTCGACTTTCAATCCTCTTCTTCACTTCGTACTCTACGTTCTTTTCTAATCTCACTTTCGATATTCCCCGTCATTCCACTGGTTTCGTTTCCTATTCTCTGTGCATGCTGTACTTACTTAAAAAAAGCAATAAGGCCGCCTTATGTGTACTTTCTCCCTGTTTATTGTCTGCTTCTTTGTTATTTCTTTGTCTAGTGTGCAATAAAGTGTATTATTATTATTATTTCTTCGGTTTAGGCGGAAAAAGGTAACCTGTCTCCATTAATGTTTTATGTTTTGTAAAACACTACATTTCCCAGCCGGACTACGCGTCGATCGCGCGACACTGCAACCTGTGGCGCAACTGGGACGACATCGACGACTCGTGGTGGTCCCTCGAGCGGATCATGGACTGGTTCGGGGACAACCAGGATAGATTTGCTCAACACGCTGGACCGGGACACTGGAATGACCCAGATATGGTAAGTTCAATGGACAGGAATCATCATCATCATCAGCGCTGTTGCCGTGCGAGCAACGTTTTCATCGCAATGTCATTAAGCTGAGGCAGGGTCCTGGTTGGCTCATCACACACTCTATTAACTTGATGTTAGGTACCTACCTAATTTTATTGTTTGCATTTTACATAGTTTATTGTTTTTCTGTTTTTGTTTTTTTTTTGTGTGATTTTGTCCAATAAAAGCTTTTATTCATTCATTCATCATCATCAGTTCCTTCCTAGCCGATTTCGGCCTCGGCGACTGTAGCATGTCTCATCTTTAGCAGGTGTTAGTCCGACGGTCCGCCCTCTAGTGGGCTCGCACCTCGCATGTGTACATATCGGGAAGAAATGCATAGAATTTTTTTCCTGATCCCCCAGTGGTGGACAGAAAACGGGAATAATAACACTAGTACTCGTAGTGGGCCTCCGAGGATCATGGACTGGGACATTGCGTTGCGCATTGTAATGTAACGATCTTGATATTGCCTTAATAGGCATATAATAAATAGGAAGAATAGATAATTCTATAGAAATATTGAAATCAGAAAAAGAAGAACTTTGAAATACCTACTCCACAAGTTTTTCATAAGTAATTTGTATGTTCTAATTAAATATTCAAGCTTTATTAACGTGACTTTACAAACTGTGCTATTTCCACAGCTAGGTATTTCCTTGGATCATTTTGGAACAATTTTTATTTCTATGTAGGTACTTAGTTGACAAAAAACTCAATTTAGGCAAATAATAAGGGAATACCCGTTGTACCCCACTGATTGTCCACCACTGGTGGATATCAGGAAATAAAGTATGGACGTTCTGTTCCCGTTGTCCACCACTGGGGGATATCGGGAAGAAATGTAGAGAAAAAAAACTTTTTTTATGATAAATCGCGATCGCGATCGCGAAAATGTAAGCGATGATGCGATCTACGATGAAGCGTAGAAGATACCTATTCACTCGCGACTTGAAGACCGCCAGATCAGATTGTACCTATCGGGAAACACAGACTCAGGCAAGGAGTTCCATTCTTTAGCGGTACGGGTGATAAACGCCTAGTTGGATAGTTGGAATATCCACCTAAAAACGGTGGCGCTGATTCGTACGTCTGGTTATTCGATGGAAGAAGGGAGATTGCGGAATTAGGTTTTTCCCCGATATCCCCCAGTGGGTGGACAACCCCACCTTTAGGACAATGGGAACAGGTCTTGGTTGTGAACCTAAAAGAAAATACTTTTTTTACAGTTATTGATCGGCAACTTCGGGCTGAGCGAAGACCAAGCGCGCGTGCAGATGGCAGTGTGGGCCGTGCTGGCAGCGCCGTTCCTCATCAGCGCGGACTTGGCCACTGTCAAACCAGAATTCAAGCGGATACTGCTCAATAAGGATATTATTGCAGTGGACCAGGATGCGTTGGGAAAACAGGGCTTAAGGGTCTTTAAGGTAAGGGTTTCTTTTCCTTTAAGTAGTCGTTAGCGGTGATAGAAATTGGAGGGGATTACTGCTCAAGTTTCCAGTAGCCCCGCACCGAGCCAACCAAGAGACCCTAAAATTACTTCTGCGCATTGTCACCGCTCAAGATCTGTGCCACGGCCTACTATAGAGATACTGTTTGCTAATTTTGTGGCTAGCTTTTGCCCACAACTTCGTTCGCATGGACATCTTAGAAAATTTTTAGAATTTTTAACTCGTCCCTTCAGAACTGGGTCCAGAGATATCCACTCCACTCGACTCAACTCGACTCGACTCCACTGACTCCACTCCACTGCCCTCCACTCCACTCCACCCACTCCGCACTCGCACTCGCATCGCACCCCACCATGACCGAACCTTGTTAAAGTTGCTTAACCCCCGCAATTGCTGGGCCAGGCGCTAAACCACTGCGCCATCGAGCTCCTCTAAGTTTCTAAAACCTGACTATTTGTCTGGTACAGGAAAAGAAGATAGCTATTTGGACCCGGTCGCTGTCGGACGGATCGTACGCGGTAGCATTCGTGAGTCATCGAACGGACGGCGCCGCCTACGTGTACCGGTATAGCACACAGCACTGCAAGCTGCCCAACGACACCTATGAGATACAGGTATGTTGCATCATCAGTGTACCGGTATAGCACACAGCAGTGCAAGCTGCCCAACGACACCTATGAGATACAGGTATGTTGCATCATCAGTGTACCGGTATAGCACACAGCACTGCAAGCTGCCCAACGACACCTATGAGATACAGGTATGTTGCATCATCAGTGTACCGGTATAGCACACAGCAGTGCAAGCTGCCCAACGACACCTATGAGATACAGGTATGTTGCATCATCAGTGTACCGGTATAGCACACAGCACTGCAAGCTGCCCAACGACACCTATGAGATACAGGTATGTTGCATCATCAGTGTACCGGTATAGCACACAGCAGTGCAAGCTGCCCAACGATACCTATGAGATACAGGTATGTTGCATCATCAGTGTACCGGTATAGCACACAGCACTGCAAGCTGCCCAACGACACCTATGAGATACAGGTATGTTGCATCATCAGTGTACCGGTATAGCACACAGCACTGCAAGCTGCCCAACGACACCTATGAGATACAGGTATGTTGCATCATCAGTTTACCGGTAGGTATAGCGGTATACTGTGTAATAGCTAAAATCCTAGAAAAGCAAGCTATGATAAAATGACCTTTCATCAGTTACTTGCAAGCCCTGTAAGATTAGAGAAGTTTCGAGAAGGTTAATCGCTGACTCGAGTGCTGACATTTAAGCTTATATTATAAGTTAAGCCGTAGGTAGTGTCGGCTCCTCATAGAGCCATCCATTTAATTTTAATTTTAATATGTTTACAGGATTTGTATAAGGAAGATAAAAGCAGAATCGTGAATCCAGATGAAGAATTTACTGTCAAGCTGAACCCTACAGGTACCTACCTACCTATTTATTTCCAAAAACCAATATTTCCGGGGTTATTAGTAACAAAAGATTTTTTAAACACCTGTTTAGTAACTTAGACACTGTCTAAATGAGTGCTGTCTATTTCGAAAAATATTGTCCAAAAAGTGTCAGCATTACATTTAAACAGTGTCTAGGACCTAAGTTAAACAGTTGTTTAAATATATTTTGTAACAACACCATTGAAGTTTAGTGTGTGGGTGGACAAAACCCATAGAATCGTAGAATTGTAGAGTAAAAAAGTGTTTCTTGTCAAAGTCAAAGTCAAAAATAGCTAAACTTAATTAAGTACTTATTGAATCGTCCATATTTTCCTACCAACCCCGTTCAAGACTTTCTTGTAAATATTAATACTAATATTATCTTTTCAGGTGTGAAATTCTACAAGTTTGTCCCACAGACGGTCTCAGGAAATATTTTAAACCAAAAAGTTGAATCTGTTAAAGAAAATGAGCTAGAAGTTAAGGATAGTTTAGAATAAGTAAGTACCTGTGAATATACATACATACAATCATGTTTATTTTATTGAATAAACCTAATAATAATAATAATTTAAAATATTATTGTGTTTTTATTAAAATCCTATAGTTAGCTTTGCCTGTAAGTCCTGTAACTATCTAAAAAAATATTGAAATTTATGAAACATTTCCGGTTTCCGATTGAGCTGAAATTTCGCAAGCACTCCTTGCGTCAAGCTATTTTTGAAAATATTCGTTAGCATTTAAATCGGATTTAATTCCTACAAAAGATTTTATTGTTTTAATAGCTTCATTTGTTGCCCAATATGACTATTCTAGGGTTTCCCCCTCGACGGAGTTGTGTTTAAGTGGTGGGGGGTAAAAATGTACCCCAAAAGGGGTATTCTTTGCGGTGTTTTGGTTATATATCGTTTTTCACCAAGATTGAGTAAAAAGATTTTAAAGTTGGGTAAATTTAGGCACGATAGTTTCGGAGATACAAAGAAAATACCACTATAATTTTTCGTTTGCAAAAAAACTTTGTTTTTCATAGTGTTTGTAAATAACAAAGTTATATTTCCGGTTTTGGAAAATTGCTAAAACTGCTAACTATATCTCGTTCAGACTAATTTTCGTTGAAAACGTTTATTAAGATTCACAGCATATATATTTTTTAGATTTTCCACTCACTTATTGCAAAAGTTACACGTGGGAGGGGAAATTTTGGTAAAAATTGGCCTAATTTCGAAGTGCTGTGTTTCCAAAACTATCGCTCGTATCAAAGCCGTTCTACCCTCAAATTGTTTCAAATTTAACCAACTTTAAAACCTTTTTACAGGATCTTGATGAACAACCCGTCCTTCCGGGTCAAATCCCCTTTTAGAGTACATTTTTACCCCCCACCACTTATGCACAACTCCGCCGGGGAGAAAACCTAGGATAGTCATAATGGCCAACAAAAGATGCCATTAAAACAATAAAACCTTTTGTAGGAATTAAATCCAATTTTAAGATTTTTGGTTTCTACTGAACTTTGTATGGTTTTTTCTCCCAGTTCTATAAGTTAGTACACGTTAGTATTTTTTCCAAACTTATGCTAAGTAAATATTAATATTTTCATATTGCTTTCAGGACGTTAAAAACCAGTAAGTAGTACTACCTAGCTACTAGCTAGGTAGGGCGTATAAAAACATTAAAAATTCACAAATTAGAAAAATAAAAAGGCAAGAACTACTGAGGCACTGAGCGAGAAATTCTGAGAGAATGGGCGCGTTAAGACAGGAAATCCGCCCATCTCCATATTATCAATTTATTGCCTAAGTGATATGTTAATTTATGAACCTGCTATCAGTTTTCTATGTATACCTAATGATTAGGCAAGTATCTATCTAAATACATACAATACAAAGTAGCTAATTATAGATTTTATTGACATTTCCGGTAACCAATTAAAAAAACAGATAAAAAAAATATCAGGCAGTGCTTATATTTTTTATTCATAAAGGGCCTAGGTAGTTATTTTTTATTTGTGGTTAGCACCACCTATTTTTTATTTATAAAAATAGAAATGTATTATTCAAAACTTATCGATCAAGTAATTTATTTATTACTAGCGGCCGCCCGCGACTTCGTCTGCGTGTAAAGTATTTTTGCTATCCCTCGGGAACAGTACGTTTTTTCGGGATGAAAGGTACCCTATGTCCTTCTCCGTACCCCTGACAACGTGTATGCAAAATTTCATTATGAACGGTTCAGTAGTTAAGACGTGAAGGCGTAACAAACAAACAAACAAATAAACAAACAAACGGACTTTCGCATTTATAATATTAGTAAGGATTTATCGATGGAATGCCTACCGATAGTAGTACTTTTCTTCTAATGGCGTATTGTTTTTACCCGACTGCAAGAGGGTTATGTTTTTCGCGCGTATCTTGTATGTAAGTATGTAATTTTGTTTGTTTGTATGTAATATTATTTATTACCTCATATCTTTCAAACGGTTGAACGGATTTCCATGATTAACATATCGTTAGATTTGTCTCGTCAGCCCAAGTGTTTATAAAAAAACCAACATGGCGGCTGTACGGTGCTATTATACAAAGCGAAAAAAAATTTTTTTTTAGAATACTGCAGTATGGGTGTCAAATTAAAGGGCTTATTATAAGGATTTCAAAAATGTATATCATATAAATAATAACTAAAAAGAAATAAATAAAAAATAAATTTAAAAAAATTAAAAACCCGCCTGCATAAAAAGACAAGTCAACTGAAAAGATGGAAACAAGATTAAATATTAAAGGCAACATTATAACATGCAGTCGGAAACATATAACTCGAATCATTCATAATGTCACTTTTATGCAACGAAATAAGAACTAAGGAAGCCTAACTCTTAACAAATATTGCTTAAAAAATGGCACCTTCGCATATTCTGTAACACAAAAAGGTCGCAAACTCAACAATGAACTAGTAAAAACATACCTTATTACAATTTACGCATAATCGGTATTAGGTTGTATTCTAACGCATATCACGTTTTCTATTGGCTGGGGTTTGAACGCAGATCAAACATGATTGGATATTTGGCTCGCGCCGTGTCACTCATTGGGCCGTTGTCGTGCCTTTGTCATTGAAGCGAGGACGGTGTAATGTAGAATGCAGTCAGTACACCTAACATGCTAAGAACACTACGGCCCGGCGCGGTGGGCGGCATCATAAAATTGTTTTATGAAATTAGTATATTATTATTTGTTAGATATAATGTTTGTTTTATTATGTAGACAGACGACTTGGTAAAGATCGCTCAAATACGCTGAATATAAGTCATCTGCAACTAGTCGCTCTGGAAAACTAAAAGAGACATAATGTCAGGAGTGGACGTCTTTCGGCTGTGATGATTTTATTGTTATTTTATTTTATGAAAATTATAAAATGATGATGTTGATGAATGATGATCATATTAATTGGTAAGACAATTGATTTCAAGAAGGACTAAAATTAGGTAAGGTATTGAAATAAAATAGGTATGCTTAATAAAAGAGAATGTATTATGTAGAAATTTCTTTTTCATAAGATGTAAGTACATAATGTGGATAATTATCACATTGGCGAAAGCAACGCCTCAATACGTCTTTTAGAGGTGTGACTGCGTATTAATACGTTGCTTTATTTTTATTTTTCACATAAAAAAGCATGCTTTAATTGGCAGTACAAAATTCGTATAGCGACATCTTTTTAACCGACTTCAAAAAAGGAGGAGGTTCTCAGTTCGTCGGAATATATTTTTTTATAGCAGCGTATTCCACCAAGTCAAAATTTATTCTTGCCAAAAATCTTTTTCAAATGCAGACTATTTTAATATGTTTGTTGATCGGTGCGCGAATACCTAAGCTAGCAATATGTGAGACGGTGGATTGGAAGAGGTGGATCAACTCCGTAGCTAGCGCGATCGCCAGATTTGACACCTCTTGAGTTTTATTTGTGAGGTCATGTTAACAGTTGATGTTTAAAAACATTTGTGAGAGTGAAGCCGTAATGCGTTTGCGAATAATAGCCACTTTTGTACTTATTAAGTTGAATACAGGTGTGCTGCAAAGTGTTCGAGACAATCTAGTGCACAGTTGCTAGGCATGTATTGCTATTGGTGGTGGAAATATGGAGTAGCATCTTCGCAGCAGATCTCATATTAGGGTTCCAGCAGAATGATCCGCGAATCAAACTCCATATTAAAAAGCTGTTTTCAGAGCTGCATAAAAATCATAGTTTCTGGAAATTGTCATTACTTTGTGTTCTGACGGTCTTGACCTTATGACGTCACTACTTGTGGTGCCGCTGCCTTCGGTGTTGCAATGTGAGTTCCCCATTTTTCGTTTATTCTATTTTAACCAGGGATTTTTTTTACTTGTTAATCAAAGAGGATTGTGTGAATAGAATCGAAACTTTATAGGTACCTACCTAATCATCCCTTCACGGATTGGACAGAGTTTTTGTTACACCCTGTATAATGATAAAAAGCAAGGAGTTTACATCAGATTACTCGTTTTCTATGGATTGTATATTGCAGGACGCGCCATTTTTATAGCATTACAAAATTTTGATTTTAATTTTCCTTTTTTTCTGTTGTACTGAATTTCATGAGAGAGTTTTATTCTTGTTTAAAAATCTGTGGTAGCAGTGAACGTGAAGATTTGACTCTGCCCCACAAAGTGACTGAACACTTGTTGCATAATAGCTACCATAGATTGCATGTATACGCTCATAGATATTTCTAAATAACGAAAAATATTTTACTTACCAATGATATGATATGACCGTATTTGTTTTGATGCCTTCTATTGGTCTTTTACACCACTTGACCACACATGACGTCATTTTTTACCACTTTTTAATGTTTTTTTTGTCGTTGCGCTAACGACTGTCACCGAGCGCGTGACAGACATGACTAAACAGTGCTTCGGTTGTACTTTTTTAGCCCCGCCCACTCGGTTGTAGTTTGCGTGGTGCTATTTTTTGAGCAGAATTACACTTCCTTAGTATCTTTGTTCGTAGCTTTTATGCATGCCTCCGACTGCATGTTATAATGTTGCCTTTAATATTTAATCTTGTTTCCATCTTTTCAGTTGACTTGTCTTTTTATGCAGGCGGGTTTAAACAAGTTTAATTTACGAAGATTATACTTCATTACTAAATTTATAATATAATTTGTCGAAATATTAAGCAATAATTAATCATTTAAGATCGAAAATTTTTTATTAAAAAACATCACCTTCGATTTTATACTAATTATGGCATTTAAAGAAATGTAGGTAAGTAAGTACTATATCGGTAAAGTAGGCTTTCGAACATTTGGTTTTTCGATCAAATGACCCATCGCTCAAATAACCCATCGGTCAAATAGCTTTTCGTTGACATGGCGTTGCTGTTGGTTGGAGAAATGGATTTCAGATAGGTAACTCTACTCTACCTATACCTACGTAGGTACCAACAAAGACCTCGTACGGATGGATAGTGTGAAGCCTGCTGTGTTTGCTTATCAACTCAAGACTACAAAATAAAATACCTTAACTAGGTTGATGCCATACGAAGTTTGCGCTTTGTACAATAACGTACTTGTACTCTCCACCAGACGTGTTTAAAAAAAATTAAGAAAAAGCAGCGATAATCAAATGGCGGTACACGATGTAAGCGTATTTTTAATTTTTTATCTAGGAAAAGGCAATCAATATTAATTTATTTTTATTTATTTAATCGTTACGTCTACACAATTATTAAATGTATTTTTAACAGTTTGTATTATAAAGTGAACAGAACTGCAATATAATTAACATTAAAAACATTTAACCAGTTGTTTTGGCATATAAATACTAGTGCGGCATTTAGTCCAGTCGACGAATGGCTCAAAAGGGGTGTAGAGTGCGCGAGCGGGTAACTGAACGATTCCTTTAGAAACTTGTTTAGGGTGATTAGGGAGTGAACATACTAAAAGTCCCCTTGTCTGGGGGATTTAAAGTCTGTGTATAGAAAAGTGTTAGTTTATTTTATTTAACCTAAGATTTACCAACATACGGGCTTTTACAGTAACATAATTAGGTATTATGTCGTAGAGTAGTATAATCGTATAAACCGGATCTTTACGAAAATCCTAGGTCCATTGTAAATAACCAGATAATTGAAATCTAAAGGCTGGTTTACATTATCTTAGTATTTAGTAGAGTGCTTAGTAGCGTGCGAGTAGATTCGAATGCGAGTGCTTTAGTAGTTTTGGTGCCTTTCCAGTGACCGTTTACACGCTTCCAGTAGAGTGTCATTTTCGCCATACCTAATACCTATTATTTAATTCAATTACACGTCACGCGTTCACCGGCAAATGCACTCTACTAAAGACGCTACTAAAATGTCGATTTACATGCTTCCAGTGCGAGTGCGAGTAAAATATCGCGCGGGGGGTGAGCGGACGCGCAGGGGGTGCTACTGGAAAGCGAGTAGAAAGGCTACTAGAACGTTACTCTCTTTAGTCATAAGACGACCGTTTACATGTTTCCACTAAAGCACTCTCCTAAAGCACTCTACTAAAGACTAAGATAATGTAAACCAGCCTTAAGATAAATTTTCACAATCTGTTACGCACGCCGCAACTAGACTTCTATCATAGTAGAACCAAATAAGTAGGCCAACTCGAGCCTCGAGCGAGCGATACAGCTTAAACACGTAGGGCTGTCACATCGCTAGTTTATTCAATCGTCAAAAAATGCATAGTCAATCTCTATACAAAATATTTTTTTTCTTGTAGGGTAAGCATCAGGGAACTATAATACAAAGTTTTTTTTTATATTTTTTTGTACGTAAACCAGCGGGTCTATCGACTAAAATAATGAAGTTAATGTCAATTGTAATTTTACAGATGTATGTGATACATTGGCACTTTCATTTTGACACCAATAAAACTTACTAAAAAAAAGTACCAATGTATCACATCTATCTGTCAAATTACAGTTTACATTAAATTCATTGTTTTCAGGAACTGACTACAATGTTTTCATTGCCTACGTCATGTTTTGTGATTTGAAAACTTACAGTCGAAATAGGATTAATTAAAATGTGGCTTTACTAAATAATGTTTATTCAAATAAAATAAAATGATTATGAAATTTTATTTTTTACACTATTAATTAACTGTTTCTTACTTTTTCATTTACCTACACTTATCACAATAATAAATCTTTAAATTCGGAAATTGAAAACTTTCCATACCTAATAGGCATTAAAAGTACTTTTTCCTGTAGGAATTTATGAATTTTTAACAAAATTACACAATTGATATAAAAAAAAATTCGTCTGTTTCGACAAGTACGCAATTATATACCCTCATTCTTACAAATCTTTTTGTAATAATATCTTTGCAAAGCATGGTATGTACTGTAGGCGGCGTGAAGCGTGCGAGAGCGCGAGCGGGATTACGTACGGCGCAGCCATGACTGTTGCACCTTTATCACCTTTAAATTTTGTCAGTGTGTGCGTGCGACGACACATACGTACGGGCGCGCTCACATACAAACCGCGTTCGTGCGTATAATGAGTAAGATGACTTACTTATTTGGTTCTACTATGCTTCTATGCAAGCAATGAGTATAAATATAAAGGCATCTTTCAAGAAACTGCAAAACTAAGCGCGGGGAAAAGATAGAATTAAATTTGGCACTCAAAAGAAATATTTTCTTTCTGACAAGTTAAGAGTAGTCGTAGTTAAAGGGCGTTCCAGTCTTTTGCCTAGGGCGCCAAGTTTCCTTGAGCCGGCGTGCTTACTTGGGTTACCGTATTGATAGGGCTAACCCTATACCCTATACCCTAAGGTATAGGGTTTTTGAAAACAAGACTATCAAATACCCAATCAAAAACCCCTTTAACGGTAAGCGGTTCCGTTCCTTGCGCTAGGGTAATGATTGCACCCGGGCGCTACATGAGCTAGAGACGCCTCTGACCCTACCACCCTAATTTTGCAGATATTTTGAGATTAAAAATACTTAAACCTGTTCTAAAATTACTAATTGGGTATTTGACTAGAGAATGGATTCTACTTTTAAGGTATAATAGAGCAGAAAGGGAAGTAAAATAAACCCCTACGTCACTATTCTGTGACGTCACATTTCATACCGCGCAAAAGAGTGATTATCTAAGCAAAAAATGATTTTATAATAATATTTCCATAATATTTTTTATTAATTACGTGTGGATAGGTACTATTTTGTCACTGGAGCATTTAGATTTTTACCAATCATAGTGCAATTCGTCAAAACGAGCCAAAATTTCGCGTAGGGATTTATTTTGATTCCCTTTCTGCTCTATTACCTTAAAAGTAGAATCTATTCTCAAGTCAATTACCCAAAAAATTTTTGGGCTTTTACCATTAGAGTTTGGCCATTTGCTTACCTATCAGTAAAAATCTTACATATTTTTCAGTAAGTAAAGCTAAGGTTTCCTAGGATGACGGTGCCGTTATATTACGGCCGTAATATAGTGGGGTTGAATGTTGTCTATGTAAAAAATATGGCGACACCGTGACATCAGAAACCGCGCCGTATTATTTACATAGACAACGTTCTACGCCGCTAAATGGCCCTAATATGACGGCACCGTCATCCTAGGAAACCCTAGCTTTAGTAATACTTTATACATTTCTCAGAAACTTAATTTTTTTCCTATCTTATGAGTGAGTATTTTAATAATTCATTACGATATAATTAATCGTTTATCGCTTTTAACGGTATAATTTTATTATCAAACAGCATCCCCCTAGCTGCTAGCACGACCACCAGTGCCTTGATTTTGTAACTTTGTTGCAATCAACTCTGAAAGAAATCGCAGTTACATTGCTACTTTAGTAAAAACCAGCCAAGTGCGAGTCGGACTCGCGCAAGTAAGGTTCCGTACCAAAAAACGGCAAAAAAACACGTTTGTTGTATGGGAGCCCACCTTAAATATTTATTTTATTCTATTTTTAGTATTTATTGTTATAGCGGCAACAGAAATACATCATTTGTGAAAATTTCAACTGTCTAGCTATCACGGTTCATTAGATACAGCCTAGTGACCGACAAACAGACAGACAGACAGCGGAGTCTTAGTAATCCGCGGTTCCGTTTTTTCCCTTTGGGTACGGAACCCTAAAAACCAATTTGACAACATGTTACTGCGGTTTCAATCCAACAAAGTTACGTAATCAGTGGGCTAGTATTATTGCGGGAAAATCACCTAAGGGAACGAAGTCCGGGCGGACGAAGTAGCGGGAGACTGCTTTTGGCTAGGAAAACACGAAGCGATCATTTGCGATCAGCGTCGGAGCTAGGGGTTATTAAACTAAAAAAAAGATGCATTAGTAGGTTAATTTCGCATTTAACATGGTTTCCAATTTTTCAACTAAACAATTTCTATTAAACCACAAAAGGAGTCGAATGTTCAATATCAGTAATGTCGAGGCTAGCCTCAGTACATTGAAACCAGAAGTTTCCGTCACATGGCCACCGAAGAGTTACTTGAATCGTAGCGGGTGCGAGCCAGAACGGCTGCGGGAATCTGCGAATGCCCCCTCCATAGCATTGCAATTCAATCCGCCTAGCATGACCGACGAAACACGATATATATCGCGTGATATAGCATTTTATCGACACTCAGCTGTCAAAATCCATTAACTTTTGACAATTAAACGTGATAAAACGCTATATCACGCGATATATATCATGTTTCGGTGGTCATGCTAGGGGGGCTGGAAAACCGAAGTTAGAGCAGCTTCGATTCAATTTCAAACTGCTTCACTGTGTAGAAACGGACCCCTGTAGTGAGGCAAGATTTGAATTTTGCGCCCCCAAGACTTATTTTGAAGGAAGAGAAACTTAATTAACGCCCATCGACGCGAAAATTGATCGTTTACAAATGTGCAATTATAGCGATTGTCAATTGCTCTAACAATGACGTAAAAATTTCCAATCGCAATTGATCGTTAGGGGCCGGGGGCCTTAAAAGGGGTTGCGCCGAGTATTCGGTATTGTAAATTGGAAGCCTAATAATGTTGACCCCATCTTAATTTAGGTCTCGGTCGTTGAAAACAATCGACATCATTTTGCTTGCGATAATACACATCACCATCAGATAGATAGACAGACAAAAACACTTGTCCTTATCAACTAAGTACTGTACTGATCTATTGTTATATTATCAAATTTAATTGTTATGGTAAAATAAAATAAAACAGCTGCGCAAACTTGCGCAAAATAAGGCCTTGCTTAAATGTAGGTATAATAAATTACAGCTGAATTAGAAAATATAATTATTTATTATTAAACTTGTCGGTGACATTGACCAAAATACAGACAATAATTTGGCTTTAAAAATTTCTTCCCTTATCTTATAGCATGATAAGAAGGCGTCTCATCGTTTCATTTCAGATTGCTTTGCTATGGTTGGTATTTGCCTGCGGGGTGCCCTCGATCCTCGCGCTGGACAACGGTCTTGCGCTGACACCGCCCATGGGCTGGCTCACCTGGCAGAGATTCAGATGCCTCACCGACTGTGAACTATATCCTACTGAATGTATTAGGTGACGTATATGACTGGTCATAGCCGGTTTTTCAAAATCTTATACCTTTAAACGAGAATTTTTTGTATATAAATTTATTTCTGTGATCTCGGAAACGGCTCGGGGGTAAACAATCGATCTAGATTAAATTTAAAAAATGTAGTTAATGTTTGAGATAACAATGTAGATTATCACCTAAACACCAACATATTACAATAAATAGTAATAACAGGGCAAAGCTCGGTCGCCCAAATATTGATCACCTATAAACAATAATGATATATCAAAACAAATATCATTGCCTATAAACTTGTAGGTAGGATACGTGCAGTCTGTGTGTTAATTATACCTACGCAGAGGGCTTTCAATGGAGTGTTTCGCAGGTTGTATGGTAGGTTAACTAACATGCTTTTTTATTTTCGAAAATACTGCAATGCTACTTATTAATATCCCATTTCAGTGAAAAACTTATAATGCGGACGGCGGACCTGATGGTGAGCGAGGGGTACCTCGATGCTGGCTACGAGTACGTGGGCATCGACGACTGCTGGCTGGAGAAGAAGAGGGGGCCGGACGGTCGCATGGTGCCCGATAGGAAGCGGTTTCCTAGTGGGATGAAGGCGTTAGCTGATTATGTGTGTGCCTGAGTATATTAGAAATATTTTGTACCTATATGTATTATGAGAAATAAGTAGAACAATTTAAAATAAGTAAAAAGTACCCTCACGCCTTTAGCACACACCACCGCGAAACACCGCAGTAGGTTCCGCCATGAGTTGGGCTTAGGGTTACCAGGACCAAAATTCGGAAATCCGGTCGCAAGAGGTTGAAAATCCTGATTTTTGGACAAAAGTCCGGTCTTTAATTCAAATTTTAAAAAAAATACGTCTTTTACAATGCACAACTTATATTATTTATCTGCTGGCAACAGCTTTACCTTATTTTTATGTAAAAGTGGGTTGTTTCTTATAAGAAATGGGCATCTTTCAGAAAACCACCCATTTATAGAGCCTGTCGCGGCGTGCGTAAGTGCGTAAGTGCGCCGCGCGCTCCCAGCTGTGCGGCGATGATGGTTTAGACAAAATCATAACAATCAATGATGGTGTAATGATTTTAATCAAGCATGATTGAAAATCCGGTCTCGAATGAAATCCGGGCGGAGTCCGGTCTGAGCTCTTAAAATCCGGTCAAGACCGGATTTATCCGGTCAGATGGTAACCCTAGTTGGGCTCCGATCGTTGACACACGCGAAAGTAATGACGCGAAACCACTACGTAAATTGTGATCCTCATATCGTCGTCGATATAAGACAAATGGACGGAACTACGGCGGAACTACCGTCATATCAGTTCTTTTTTAAATTTTTGACGTCTCTGTATGAATACAGGGAGAAAAAAGCAGCCCTTTCTTTACAAAGAAAATACACTAATGTCCTTGACGAGTTTCTTGCCGGTTCTTCTCGTTACTAGGCCTTGCGAACCGATGGCGTAGCTTCTTTGATATTCACAAGTGCTTGTAACAGCCAAGACTGAAAAGAATTGACTTTGAATTTTTGAATTTTGGCATTTTCGGATTCAGATTTTCGGGAAACTCGTTGGACTGTTTGCAGTGACTAGGATTAAATTGTATTGGACAATCCTGTTCCGGATTTTTCCTTAGCTCTATGATTTTTTGGTGCATAAAATCGACTTATATACGACTTGCACGCCGATATTGAAAGCGGTCGCGTGTTTTCTGTCTTTAGTGAACGCTTCTCTCGAGGGACGGAAAGAGATAACGAAATTATATGCGGTGATCCATGTGCCCAAAATTTCTAAAATTGGTCGACCACAATCCCATAATCGAGATACTCCATGTTTCGGAACTTTCGAAGAGCGCACATTAAGCCGTTTGGTCTTGGCTGCATTTGCAGTTGTTAACACCTATCCGCATTTCCATTTGCGTGGTCTTTATGTTGACAAAGCCCGCGTGGTGGTATTGGGCTTTAATTATATGAAAGACCTTGTGTGCATTGAAATGGCTCATCACAAAGTAGGTATTTCAAAATTTTTCCAGATCCACTGTCAAGGGTTGAAGTTCGGCATCTACCAGGATTACGGCACAAATACGTGCGGCGGCTACCCGGGCGTGCTGGGGCACGAACAACTCGACGTGGACACCTTCGCCGAGTGGGACGTCGACTATTTGAAACTGGACGGCTGTTACATAGACACTTCAAAAATGGATAAAGGTGGGTATTTCGTTTAAGGGAAAGCATTTATTACACCTATTATTTTAATCGGATGCGTGATCAACGATATTTTTATCATCGCGGAGACTCATAAATATTATCCTCCTTTCTTTTTGGCAAAAAGATATAATCGATTGAAGAACCTCATTACATGGTAGGTATTACTACGTTTTTATTCAGTCGTTTTCTTGTTTGATGTTGTCCACAAAAGCTTTCCAATGAGATAGAGACTTGAAACTTAGAACATGGGTAGAGTATAGGCGTTTGATTCGTCTTGACAACTACTCTGATGGTAAACGGTGTGCAATATCTAGTGATGGAGCCGGACTAAGGCCACATGAACTCTATAATAAAACCATGAAACCCCATCTTGTTTAGGCTAGGTATTTTAATACGTCTTGACAAGTACTCTGTTGAGACTGTTGAGAGATAGTGTCCAGGGTCTGCTGTCAGAAGGCCACAGGAACTCTGCAATAAAACCATACAATCCCATCGAGTTTGGGCTCGTTTGATTCCTCTTGACAAGTACTCTGATGGGGGATGGTGTCCAGGGTCTGATAATGAAGCCAGAAAAAAGCCACAGGAAAAATATTACACACATTAATAACACACAGAACTAAAAAGTAGAAAATAGTTATTTAGTGTAAGAAATGAAAAACAAAAACTTTTTCAAACGGACTAAAAAGTATAAAATATTTTTTCCCGTAAGTAAAAATTATTTTTCAATACAGTTGCTTGAAAATGTGAGCTTATGATGACACTCCAGAGTGCGGTTAGTTGATTTTACCGCACGCCGTGCGTTTTTGTTTACGGATTAGTACAGCGTGCGGTAATTTGATTTTACCTAGGGTTACCAGGACCAAAATTCGGAAATCCGGTAGCAAGGGGCTGAAAATTCTGATTTTTAGAGAAAAGTCCGGTCTTGACTCAAATAAAAAAAAATGTAAGCCATTTACATTTATATATTATATTATTATCTGCTGGCAACAGATTTAAATTTATCTTTTTTTTTGTAAAATTTTACACAAGTGGGTGGTTTCTTATAAAAAAAATATGGGCATCTTTCAGGAAACCACCCATTCATAAAGCCTAGTCGCAGCATGCGGCATGCACGTATGCCTTAGCTTTGCGGCGATGATGGTTTAGACAAAAACATTGCAGTCAATGATGGTCTAATGATTTCGACCAAGAACGATTGAAAATCCGGTCTCGAATGAAATCCGGGCGGAGTCCGGTCTAAGCTCTTAAAGTCCGGTCAAGACCGGATTTATCCGGTCAGATGGTAACCCTAATTTTACCGCACGCCCGCGCCGTGCGATTTTGTTTACGTACTATGGGCAACAGCGTCGCTTAACCAGTTTGCAACAAAATTCGTGTGCGCGCGTATCGCCCCTGCACGGACTAAACGTATGTGACAGCGGGCGCGGCGTGCAAGCGATTTTAACCTTAGCAGCTACGAACAAAGATACTAAGGAACAGTAATTCTGCTCAAAAAATAGCACCACGCAAACTACAACCGAGTGGGCGGGGCTAAAAAAGTACAACCGAAGCACTGTTTAGTCATGTCTGCCACGCGCTCGGTGACAGTCGTTAGCGTTACGACAAAAAAAAACATTAAAACGTGGTAAAAAAACGACGTCATGTGTGGTCAAGTGGTGTAAAAGACCAATAGAAGGTATCAAAACAAATACGGACATATCATATCATTGGTAAGTAAAATATTTTTCGTTATTTAGAAATATCTATGAGCGTATACATACAAACTATGGTAGCTATTATGCAACAAATGTTCAGTCACTTTGTGAGGGCAGAGTCAAATCTTCACGTTCACTGCTATCACACCTTTTAAACAAAAATAAAACTCTCATGAAATTCAGTACAACAGAAAAAAAGGAAAATTGAAACCAAAGTTTTGTAATGCTATAAAAATGGCGCGTCCTGCAATATGCAATCCATAGAAAACGAGTAATCTGATGTAATCTTCTTGTTTTTTATTATTAAGCAGGGTGTAACAAAAACTCTGTTCAATCCGTGAAGGGATGATTAGGTAGGTACCTATAAGGTTTCGATTCTATTCACGCAATCCTCTTTGATTAGCGAGTAAAAAAATCCCTGGTTAAAATAGAATAAACAAAAAATGGGGAATTCACATTGCAACACCGAAGACAGCGGCACGACAAGTAGTGAAGTCATGAGGTCAAGTCAAGACCGTCAGAACACAAAGTAATGACAATTTCTAGAAACTATGATTTTTATGCAGTTCTGAAAACAGCTTTTTAATATGGAGTTTGATTCGCGGATCGTTCTGCTTGAACCCCAATGTGAGATCTGCTGCGAAGATGCTATCCATATTTCCACCACCAATAGCAATACATGCCCAGCAACAGTGCACTAGATCAGGGGTGTCAAACTATTTTTTCTAAAGGGCCATTTATAAAATTTTGGGTGTGTTAGCGGGCCAGACTCAAAATTAAAAAACTCAAATACGTACTAAATTATTATAAATAAAGCACGCGCAATTTTAAACAATACATAGTGGCATCGAATGCCGTCTAAAATCCTCACTGGATAGATTCTGGTCGCGGGCCGTATTGAGATGGCTTGGGCCGGATATTTGACATCCCGACGCTAGATTGTCCCGAGAACTTTGCAGCACACTTGTATTCGACTTAGTAAGTACAAAAGTGGCTATTATTCACAAACGCATTACGGCTTCACTCTCACAAATGTTTTTAAACATCAACTGTTAACATGACCTCACAAATAAAACTCAAGGGGTGTCAAATCTGGCGATCGCGCTGGCTACGGAGTTGGTCCACCTCTTCCAAACCTCCGTTTCCCATATTGCTAGCTTAGATATTCGCGCACCGGTCAATAAGCATGTTAAAATAGTCTGCATTTGAAAAAGATTTTTGACAAGAATAAATTTTGACTTGGTGGAATACGCTGCTATAAAAAACACATTCCAACGAACTGAGAACTTCCTCCTTTTTGAAGTCGGTTAAAAAGGTGTCGCTATAAGAATTTTATACTGCCAATTAAAGCATGCTTTTTTATGAGAAAAACAAAAATAAAGCAACGTATTAATGCGTTATTCTTTATCAGTCACACTTCTAAAAGACGTATTAAGGCGTTGCTCGCGCCAATGTGATAATTATCTACATTATGTACTTATATGTTATGAAAAAAAATCTACATAATACATTCCTTTTTATTAAGCATACCTATTTTATTCCAAAACCTTACCTAATTTTAGTCCTTCTTGAAATCAAGTGTCTTACCAATGAATATGATCATCATTCATCAACATCACCATTTTATAATTATCATAAAATAAAATAACAATAAAATCATCACAGCCGAAAGACGTCCACTGCTGACATTATGTCTCCTTTAGTTTTCCAGAGCGACTAGTTACAGACGACTTACATTCAGCGTATTCGAGCGGTCTTTACTAAGTCGTCTTTCTACATAATAAAACAAACATTATATCTAACAAATAATTATGTACTGATTTCATTAAACAATTTTATGATGCCGCCGCCCACCGCGCCGGCCGTAGTGCCCTTAGCAGGTTAGGTGTACTGACTGCATTCTACATTACACCTTCCTCGCTTCAATGACAAAGGCACAACAACGGCCCAATGAGTGACACGAAGCGAGCCAAATAGCCAATCATGTTTGATCTGCGTTCAAACACCAGCCAATAGAAAACGTGATATGCGTTAGAATACAACCTAATACCGATTATGCGTGCATTGTAATAAGGTATGTTTTTACTAGTTCATTGCTGAGTTTGCGACCTTCTTGTGTTACAGAATATGTGAAGGTGCCATTTTTTAAGCAATATTTGTTAGGAGTTAGGTTTCCTTAGAATCTTTGTTCGTAGCTTAGCAGTGGTTAAGCGACGCTGTTGCCCATGGTACGTTTATTTTAATTTCTACTAGCTTCCGCCCGCGACTTCATCCGCGTGGACAGTAGAAAAATATAGGGACCAGTTTAAAATGACCTCTTTAGTTCAAGCTGTTTCCCTGGTTCCACCCACCTGAATATAATGAAACATATCTTAGATTTTAAGTTGGACCTCAATCTACTAAACTGTAAAAAGCCCATCAAAATTATTTTAGCGGTTTTTGCGTTATTCGCGCACAAATATTTAGAATTTACAGTTTTATTAAATGTTTTAGATTACAATTTCAGTAGTACCTATAATGTTTTCTCGCAAATGTATTGAAAAACGTAGTATGGAACACGGTTGCGTTAAGGTTTTTAAAACTCGTGACGATTATAAACCCTCGCCTGCGGCTCGGGCTTATAAAACATCAAAACGTTTTAAAAACCTCCTTACCAACCTTGTATCATAATTCATAAACTACTATTATAAAATGTAGGTATCTACGTGACGTGGCCGTGGGGCGCATCGCATTCAACAATCTTACAAAATACGCCCCACTACTATACTACTCCTCGTTCACTTTCGTTCTAAATCTTCTATTTTACGGTCATAAAATAATCTTTACGGTAAAATTATATTTTTTATGATTTTTAAGTCCGTTTTTATGAAGTCGGTTTGATTAAATTAGTAGATATTTTGCATATTTGTTATGTTTTGCTTACTTTTTTCCAGGTTATCCGGCATTCGGCAAATTGTTAAACGACAGTGGTCGTCCCATCCTATATTCATGTAGCTGGCCAGCATATCAAGAGGGCACCACAAAGTTGGTAAGTAAGATAGAGATGAGATAAATCTTTTTGTAGGCACCCATGATTTGAAACTTGCGATTTTTGTTAGGTTAGTCTTTCCTACAAGGGTCCCTCAGGGCCAAATAACGGGCGCGAAGGAAAAGCGCCGCAGTTTTTAGTGGGTACCTACCTATTCATGTATTTATTACCCTTCCGAGATCCCATTGAGCGACTCGACTAGATTTAAAATGTGAATATTAAACATTTTTTATAACGGCGGCACAGAATACATAATAGTACAAGTACAGAAGATCCACTCCTCAAAGTCATTTAAATAAATAGCGACTCTATTCTAGACACAATAAAGTGCAATTCAGGTTGCACACCGCTCCTTTCGATACAGTTATATTCACCTACAAGTTACCTCTCTTTCTATTGCGTAGCTCTTATCTCTTCTAACGACATTAGGGTTTCTACTTTTAAATAATAATGAAATAATAGCTTACAATACTTTATTACAACTTATGTGTTTGTGAAATAAAATGTGTACTTAAATACAGTCAACGCCACATCACACTATACATACTGATTTGAGGCAATTTGCTTTCTTACGAAATCAAATTGTCATTAATAATTAAGTTTATTTCGAAAGTGCGATGCAATATGCCTTCATTTGGGTTAAATATCATAAATGTACGAACGAACGACGCGACAATACGCGAATGCGGTGCGTGAGTGAGTATCGAAATCGAATTGCTAACGTGCGTCCCAGCCGGCACGCGGCGGCCCTCTGAAATTAGTCCGTCCGGACGGACCCGCCGGCTACTTGTAGCTTCGTACCTAAAGTGCGCTGTACACATTGGCCCAACGCGTTGGCCGAGCGCGTTGGGCCAACGTGTAAAGACCTACTTGGCGGTATGTTGGGAGTTGGCGCCAACGTGTAAACAGTGACATGCCCTGGCCGCGCGCGTTGGCCCAACGCGCGCGGCCAGGCGTTGGCCCAATGTGTACTTCGGGCTTAAAGCGCGGAGTGCGCCTAGCCTGACGGCGGGCTGATTATCTAATTAGAAACCACCTAGCGACCGGTTGCAGTTCATAGATGATAGTGATCCATTGCTACTTCTTTTTGGATTAAAAAAAACATACCAAAGAAAAGTAGCAATGTATGTGGAATGAAACCGGTCGCTAAATAGTTTCTTTTTAGATAATCAGGGTGCGGGTGTAACAAGACACTCAACGAAGCCGAAGTCCACGTATTCCGCCCATCATCAGGATCATTTTTGTCTTATAGACTTATTTTAATTTATGAAAATAACAGTCAGACCACAGTGTCATGTCATGGAACATAGGCAGTCAGCAGTCGCTCAAAGGGTGGAGTCGAAACAACTGTTTGGAGCTACAACGCGTTACAAAACAGGATTACACAGTTGAAACTTGGTGAGAAGATGTATTCTGTAAACCACTTTACGATTTTTACATAAAAATAAAAAAAAACATGTGGGCCCCATATACGGAACTGAAACTGAAATTTTTTTTTCATCAAACCCATACGTGCGGGATGTCTTTAGATATGCTCTTCAAAAATGACATTGAGGTTCCTAAAACCTTTTTTTTCTCAAAGTCCGTTTGGAAGAAATACACTTCCAAAATGGTAAAATGCGTTTCCCTCCCATTTAACTTTTAAAATAAGAAAGTGAAAAACCTTAAATAAAATATGCTGTAGATCTTAAAAAACACCTTCAACGAAAATTGGTTTGAACGAGATTTAGTTAGCAGTTTTAGAGATATAGCTCATTTTCCAAAACCGCAAATATATATAACGTTGTCATTTATACAAACACTATGGTTCGTTATTCTGGTTGGTTCTTCAACGTTCGTTGTTGGTGTTTTGCAAAAAGCCCTGTATACACATCGGTGAATGAAAATGGTAGGTAGGTAGGTACCTACTTATTACATAAAGTTATTATTACAATATAAAATTGAATAAATATTTTTTTATTTTATTACAAAGTGTTTGAGATTTGTAGGCGGAATTAAACAAAACTAATTAAGCTTCGTACAAACTGAGGCGAATTCGCGCGTGTGCGGCAATTTTGACCACCTAACTCAAAGCGATAGCCATTACCAATAGTCCAATCAACGGGGCTTATGCAACCCGAATAATTCTCCCGTCTATGAAATTTGGCATGTGATGAAGTTAGGTAATACAGATTACAGATGAACAATAATCCAATAAATTTTGTTACGAGAAGTTAGGTATTTTTACCTAAACATGAAAATCGCTTATATCTCTCTGTGAATATTTCCTCGGGCTAAAATACTTTCTGTGTACGTACTTGTGTATTAGTTAGAATAAGTATTTAAAGGAATCCAATATTTTTTCGATTTCGGAGATACTCCAAATTTAAATTTTAATATTTTTCAATATATCTTCTGTTAAAAAAATTATCTGCTGATTATTATTTTTTAATATGTTTTTATACCCTTAATATAGAGATTTGTTCAGTAGGCCAATAAATTTTCTTCTTTAATCATATTTATACATAAACGTATGAAAATGGACCGACTATTTTTCACATTACCTCTTAAGACCAAAAAATAAAAAAATATGATTAAATAAGAAAATTAATTGACTTACTGAACAAAGCTATATATTTAAGGATATAAAAACATTAAAAATAATAATCAGCAGATATTTTTATCAAGAAAATATATATTGAAAAATGATAGAAGTTAAATTTGGGGTATCTCTGAAATCAAAAAAAGATTGGATTTTTTTACATACTTATTCTAACTAGTACATAAGTACGTATACAGAAAGTATTTTCGCCCGAGGAAATATTCACAGAGAGATATAAGCGATTTTCATGTTTAGCTAAAAATACCTAACTTCTCGTAACAAATTTTATTGGCTTATTGTTCATCTGTAATCTGTGTTACCTAATTTCATCACATGCCAAATTTTATAGACGGGAGAATTTTTCGGAATACTCCATACAACAAATATGCTCATTGATTGGACTACAAAGCAATTCTAGAGCAATGAGTGGTTTTCAATGACAGATTAAAAAAAAGGAAACTATGAGTAGGTGGCGTTGTCCAAAAGTATGATGTCAATGTCAATGTCAACTTGTCAACCCTGATATGACATGTCCAAAAATATCTATCTTGTCCGAAGAAATAATACTGCTTCACAAAACACCTGCAGATCAGTAAATTCAGCCATCTTTTCTAAAAATCACAAATAATAACCACAACTTCAACTTACGTGAGCGTTGTAATTGTAAGCATGAATCGGACCGGGCGCCAGCCTCATAGTGCTGTAAGCGTGATTCGCGGACTTAGAATTTTTCGCTAGTTTTTTGGACATCTTACTTTTTGATAGCGCCATCTAGAGAGGAAATTGGAACTATTTTTTTTTCTTAAAAGTGCTCATTGCTTTGGATATGGCTACCTATGGCTATCGCTATGAGTTAAGTGGTCAAAATTGCCGAATCGCGCGCGAATTCGCCTCAGTTTGTACGAAGCTTTATGTCACTACTTTATCACTTTCACAGCCGAACTACACATCGATCGCGAAACACTGCAACCTGTGGCGCAACTACGGAGACATCGACGACTCGTGGGGGTCGGTCGAGCAAATCATGAACTGGTTCGGGGACAACCAAGATAGAATAGCCCCACACGCTGGACCGGGACATTGGAATGACCCGGATATGGTAAGAAAAGTATAGGACTTATTACAGGGTCTGATGATAAAGCCGGAAGAAGGCCACAGAAAATCAGTATTGTAACCATGCAACCCATCGAGTTTGGGCTCGTTTGATTCGTCTTGATGTGTACTCTGTTGGGAAATAGTGTACAGGGTCTGTTGATGGAGCTTTTTTTATGCACAACAAGGTAATGTTTGGCCTTCATTTCACCTTATGTTAAGTGACGATAAGGTCGAAGATGGAAGCGCACTACAGCCGGAATCCTCATTAACTGAGGAACTGGCTATCTTACCTCTAACTGCCGGAACACAACAATTTTGGAGCTGGAAGAAAGCCACAGGAACTCTGTAATAAAACCATGCAACCTCACCGAGTTTGGGCTCGTTTGATTCGTCTTGACGAGAACTCTGTTGGGAAATAGTTTTCAGGATCTGATGATGGAGTCGGAAGAAGGCCACAGGAAGTCTATGTATGATAAAACGGGAACGAAACCCTAGTCCGTTTTAAAAACGTCTTTTTTATTTAATTTTGTTTTTGTTCTATTAACAAGCAGTAACTTTTCCCATAATATGGGTTGCCAACATGCCAATCTAAAGGAAATAGGTAGTATGATTTACCTTTTCCAGTTGGTGATCGGCAACTTCGGACTGAGCGAAGACCAAGCGCGCGTGCAGATGGCAGTGTGGGCCGTGCTGGCGGCGCCGCTCCTCATCAGCGCGGACTTGGCCACTGTCAAACCCGAGTTCAAGCGGATACTCCTCAATAGGGACATTATTGCAGTGAACCAGGATCCGCTGGGCAAACAGGGGTTAAGGGTTTATAAGGTAGGAAGTTTCTTGCGTCCGTTCTACTTGTCAGTTATTGTCTGGAACGGGTAGGTAGTAGGAGTAGGAAACTATAGATCATAATTTCCTTTTGGATTCTGTGAAACTGACATTAAGTTTCTTAAACCTGTTTCTTTATCTGCTGCAGGAGCAAAATATAGCGATTTGGACCCGATCGCTGTCCGACGGGTCGTACGCGGTAGCATTCGTGAGTCATCGGACGGACGGTGCCGCTTACGTGTTCCGGTATAGCACACAGCACTGCAAGCTGCCCAACGACACCTATGAGATACAGGTATGTTGCATCATCAGTGTACCGGTATAGCACACAGCACTGCAAGCTGCCCAACGACACCTATGAGATATAGGTATGTTGCATCATCAGTGTACCGGTATAGCACACAGCACTGCAAGCTGCCCAACGACACCTATGAGATACAGGTATGTTGCATCATCAGTGTATCGGTATAGCACACAGCACTGCAAGCTGCCCAACGACACCTATGAGATACAGGTATGTTGCATCATCAGTGTACCGGTATAGCACACAGCAGTGCAAGCTGCCCTACGATACCTATGAGATACAGGTATGTTGCATTATCAGTGTACCGGTATAGCACACAGCACTGCAAGCTGCCCAACGACACCTATGAGATACAGGTATGTTGCATCATCAGTGTACCGGTATAGCACACAGCAGTGCAAGCTGCCCAACGATACCTATGAGATACAGGTATGTTGCATTATCAGTGTACCGGTATAGCACACAGCACTGCAAGCTGCCCAACGACACCTATGAGATACAGGTATGTTGCATCATCAGTGTACCGGTATAGCACACAGCAGTGCAAGCTGCCCAACGATACCTATGAGATACAGGTATGTTGCATTATCAGTGTACCGGTTTAGCACACAGCACTGCAAGCTGCCCAACGACACCTATGAGATACAGGTATGTTGCATCATCAGTGTACCGGTATAGCACACAGCAGTGCAAGCTGCCCAACGACACCTATGAGATACAGGTATGTTGCATCATCAGTGTACCGGTATAGCACACAGCACTGCAAGCTGCCCAACGACACCTATGAGATACAGGTATGTTGCATCATCAGTGTACCGGTATAGCACACAGCACTGTAAGCTGCCCAACGACACCTATGAGGTACAGGTATGTTGCATCATCAGTGTAAAATGCCTATCTTTAGTAAAAAAACGGCCGTGCATGTTTTTTTTTACCAAAGATAGGCAAACTAAAGATGCAATTTTTGGTCAATATGTCTACTGATCTCACAAATCTAGTAATATTGTGTGTGTTTCATGCGGTTTCGCGGCCACCGGCCGCCCCCTAGTCTTCGCCGCCTAGGGCAATAATTGTCCCGTCCTGCCCCCCTTAGATTTGGCCCTGATATCATCATCCATATTGGCGCGATAATAATGGGCGATTTTCTGACAGCTCAAATAAAAAAAAAATAGTTTAAGAAATTTCGTAAGATGGCGTTTTATGAATACCGAACCGTTAAGTTAAACCCCCTTTCACACTAAATAATTTATCGCATGCAATTTCACCCCATAGGCCTAGTGCCTACAGCATTTGCAATCAAAATTTAAAAAAAAATTTAGCATGAATGGGGAATGTCCGAAAAAAAAAATTGGCTGAATATTTTTTTATATGTATGAATATGCTCTCTTAGTAATAGAAAAAAGTTTCAGATTTTACGGTTGCGTGAATAAAAAAAAAAACTCTTCAACTTTACAAATGTACGAAAGTAACAGCAGAATGGAGACCTTATACCTTTGCCACCACATGCCACTACGACAACAAGTATTTAAAAACATATTGTGACATATTGTGTTGAAACTTTTTTAAATACCATGTTGTGGTTTTATTGTGGCAGGTTGTGGTTGTATTGTGGCTAGAGATGGGAAAGTGTTTCTGCCCGGGCGGGAAAATTGGGAAAAAACCCAGGCACATTGGGCATAAATCTTTTATGCCCAAATAAATGCCCAATCTGTGGGCAGAAAAAAACGATTGTTCAACAACGAATAAATTAAAAAGTTTTAAGGAAATAAAACGAAATATTAGTTATTTAACAAATATTTATTATAATTTGACTTTAAGGTATATATTTTAATGATAAGTCTAAGCAAACAAAGGTAAATAGAATCAACATTTTAAAAAACTCGCTTATATTCGCCTTCTATCCATTCCGTGTCGCTGTCGGTACATTAAAGGGTTCTCGGGTAGCCGGGTAGTATTGCCAAGTTTTATGTATAGTAGGCGAACTATCTCTCCAGATTCCCACTGTCCCTCGTGCCAGTTAGCCGACATTCACCGTAAATAATGAGCCTAATAAAAACTTTTAAAAGTGTCGGTAAATTGGACACTCGAACTATTATTGCATTTTTTAGGAACTATTATTATTTTATTTCGAATCATTATTATAACATTATTATTAATTATTATTATTTTGAACCATTATTATATACATTAGCTTATCTATATACACACATCACCTTTGTCTAGGGATACAGGTGCTATTTTCATACAAAGGAGGTAACTTTGAAGCCTTGGTTTCCTGCCAGGGATATACTGTGCTGTGATCTGATGACGGCTATCCAGGGAGTGTATGGAGGAGATTCAGATTGCTACACACACCCAACTGATCCGACCAGCATTCTAAAAACGTAATGGACATGTTTAAAAAAACCGCGTAAATAGCATGAAAATGTATGGAAATCCTCAAACTGAGAACTCTGACCCATTACTCTTTTAGAATGCTGATCAGATCAGTTGGGTGTGTATAGCGATCTGAACCTACTCCATTCACTCCCTGGATGGCCATCATCAGATTACAGCACGGTACATCCTTGGCAAAAAACCAAGGCTTCAAAGTTACCTCGTTTGTGTGAAAATAACACCTGTATCCCTAGACAAAGTTGATGTGTATAGCTGGGTTCAATTAACGTTATAAAGAATTAATGCAATGTAAAATTTTATGCCTAGGTACCTACTCGGCATAAAGAATTTTATTGCGATTATACCCTACCTTTTTTACCTACCTAATAAGAATAGTAGTAGGGTAGGTATCTTGCATTGCGGATGTCAGCAAAATGTCAGATAAATAATCTATACTTCTATAGGTATACCTAGTATCTCCGTAAATTACATAAAAACCTGGCGGCCATTTTTTTAAATCCAAAAACGAAAAACAATTGTATTTCTTATATTTTTTATTTCCTAGACCCTATCTTATTGGAAATAATAATTAAATAATTAAGTGGATGACGTTAACGTGGATGTTAATGTTAACAATGTTCTTCGTATTTCCAATTTGGGGGATAGTTCCCGCAATGAGAGTAAATAATTTATTTACTTCTTCGATTAATAAACCACTTATACCGACTCGTTTACCGGTAGACTTATGATAAGATAATACAGATTTACAAACAAAGTTTATTCCGTCATTTCGCACAAACTCGTCGATCTCGCTATTCGCCAAAAGTTTTGCCCATCGGCGAACACCGGGAATGTAGGGAGCCAGCTAGCATTAACCTCACCGAGTGGTGCGGGGTGGCCAAGCGAGTTTAAATCGGGAGTGTCCTTCTCTACTTGTATTTTCATATGATTATTTTCCTTTAGTATATTTTTTTCCACTTTCGAAGATTTTGTGACAAATATATACTTACGTCTACGATTCACATAAAATATTTTGATTAGGATGTCCAAATTCATGAAAATATAAACTTATGAACGATAATCTTAACTAATTTAATTAAAATTAACTATATTTGTGTTTTGTTATGTTTAAATAAATTTTGTGGATCAATTTTGTAACAAAAAATAAATGCCCAGATAAATGACCAGTGGGCGGGAATCTATGGGCGTTTATTGGGAATATTCCCAATCTGCCAAAAATGCCCGGCATTTTCCCCATCAGTAATTGTGGCAGGTGGTGGCAAAGGTAAAATCTCCAATCTCTGTTACTTTCCTACATTTGTGAAGTTGAAGATACTTTAATTTTTTAAATTTTTTCACGCAACCGAATATTTTTACCGACTTCAAAAGGAGGGAGGTACTCAATTCGACCCGTTTTTTTTTTTTTTTTTGTTTTTTGTATGTACACCGATTACTCGAAGACGGCTGAACCGATTGAAATGATTCAAACGTTATTACATTAGGTAAACTTCCAAGTTGGTCCCATTTTTTAAAATTTTGAAATCGGTTCAGTACTTTTCAAGTAATCTTGAAAAAGGCACGAAAATAGTATGATTTTTGCGTGAACTACCTCGATGATCAGTCGTATAACTTCTTTGTTTATGAACTGAATAAGATAATTATTTTTTTGTTTGAAAAGGGATTTCTTAAGTGTAGTTCTTTAACCGACTTAAAAAAGGAGGTTCGTAGTTTGACCCGCATGTATGTATGTTTCTCCGCGATTAACTCACGTTTGGCTGAGCCGATTTTTCTACCTAAATAATATACCTACACTACTTAATACAAAAGGTACCTACACTAAAAATTAAAAAATAAAAAATTGTTTAAAAAAACAAAAAACCGACTTCAAAAAACCTACCTCTAAAAAGCAAGAAATAATATTCGTAATAATAAAAACACATCTATTGAAGTCGGGTGGGGCTTTTAGAATAAAAAAAAAAGGAATTTGTACTCCAGCTCCACCCGACTTCAATAGACGTGTTTTTATTATTACGAATATTATTTCTTGCTTTTTAGAGGTAGGTTTTTTGAAGTCGGTTTTTTGTTTTTTTAAACAATTTTTTACCTATAAAAAAATTTCAGCAAATGTTGTTTTTTCCGACATTCCCCATTCATAAAACCCCATCTATCGAAATTTTTTGAACTATTTTTTTTATTTTCTTATTGAACTGCCAGAAAATCGTCCATTATAATTTGAATCTGCTTACAGGATTTGTACAAGGAAGATGAAAGCAGAATCGTGAATCCAGGTGAACGATTTACAGTCAAACTGAACCCTACAGGTACCGATTTTTTTTACAAATTATTTACGGAGTTATTTCAAAAGTTTTTTAAGCACTTGTTTATAACTTAGTCACTGCTTAAATATGATTCTGTCACTTTTTCGACTATATTGTTTGAAAAAGATTAACATCTCATTTAAATATTTTAATCAGGTGTTTAAAAAAATATTTTGTAATGACACCGTTAAAGTCTAGTGTGGTCAGAATCTTAGAACCACAGAGTTAATAATAAGTGAAATCATTCCGTCTTTTGTTTGCGTTTGTTGTAAAATAGTTGATGATATCTTTTCAGGTGTGAAATTCTATAAGTTCGTCCCACAGACGGCCTCAGAAGATATTGAAAACAAAAAAGTTGAACCTGTTGAAGGAAATGAACTAGAAATTAAGGAAAGTTCAGAATGATTACCTGAGGGCTTATACAGACAAGTGGCAAAAGTTTGGCTTTTCGATTATTGGAATAGAATAGTATTAACATTAAGGCGACGGTCAAATACTATGATCCATCACCATAGAGTAAATTTTAACCATGGAAAGTTAAATATTGAACATTTAATTTTAATTCCATACAAATTACACGGTAGGTTAATCGTCAGTCACAGCCGTGACTGTGGTTAAACTGACAGCAAAACCTACCGTGTAATGGGTGCCTTACATCAATGGGGTGATTTTCCGAGACAAAAAAAAAATTAGTTCAAAAAATCTCGATAAATGGCGTTTTATGAAAGCCCAACGGTCGTCGTCGTAAAGTTACATAAATGTCTATCGCTGTTTTAACTCTCCCGCCCAACTCCCGCCCTTATTTCGATGCTCCCGCCCCATATGTCACTCTCCAAGGCTGAACGTGAGGCTGACTTCAGCATTTGCGATCAAAACTTTGAAAAAACTGCATTCGATAAATTGCTTGGTGTGAAGGAGGTTTAACTTTACGGCTTGGCTTTCATAAAACGCCATCTATCGACATTTTTGAACTATTTTTTATTTTAGCTGTCAGAAAATCGCCCATATTGTGTTCAAACCTCGGCAAGTCACATCCCTACAGCTCGAAATCAAACTGTGAATGCCGCTTTTAGTTCTTTTCTTCAAATCAAGATAAATCATTAAAAAACTACTAAAATAAGTAACTATCAATAGTCGATAGGTAGATGTTCGTGGTACGGGGCTTACTTACCTAGAATATTTAATTAATGTTTAAGTGATTAAGTTACAATTGTATTATTAATATAGGTACCTAGTTTAAAAAATATTTTGCTGTTTTATTTACCTACTAGCGGCCGCGACCCCAGGCTAATTGCCTAATAAAAAAAAATCTATCGCAATCGCTTTCGTTTGACAGAAGGATGTGACACATTGCTGTATTTCTTTGGTAAGTTTTTATTTGTTCCAAAAAGAAGCTTCAATTTGTTACATCCTGCACGCGTAGCATGACCAACATCGAGATAAGATTCGACTCAGAGAAAAATGGCTTGTCTACACCGAAATGTCACTTTTGTCGGGTTGAGATCGAGATACTCATGCTCGCATTTAACAACTAGTAGACTCGTATTGTTCTTTGTCGTGGCCTAATGTCAAAAGTCGACAAACATGAGCTTTTCTCTTCATTTTTTTTTTAATATCTTCTTCCCGTCAGTTGGGAAAGGCAAAGGCAGAGCCATACAGCCATTGTCTTATTTAAAATAATTTCAACTACAAGAATTCCAGCCTCTAGATTTCATTTTTCTGTAATTGGGTTTTGTAAGGCCAAAGCCACTTCTTTAATTATTATTTTCTCCGTGTCCAGGTAATGTAAGGCCAAAGCCACTTCTTCAATTTTCTTTTTCTGTGTCCGGGTTATATAAGGCCGTAGCCACTTCCTATTCCATTTTCCTTGTCATCTTCAGTGTGATATAAATCTTCAAAGTCTTATCCATGTTTATAGTTCCAAATCCGATGATACAACAAAGTTGTATAAATCCTTATAAGTTTCAGGATTTGTGAGAATGTCTTGAATGTCGCGCGGGATGCTATTAGATGTCTTATATATTTCTAATAATCTGTCCACCAGGACTAATCTCTGAATGTTGTAAGCAGGGCAATCAAAAAATATATGATTAAGAGTCTGATCCACACCTAAATTGCATTCAGTGCATGTTGGAGATGTGATAATACGCATTCTATGTAAATGTGAGTTAAATCGACAGTGTCCAAATCTCAGGCGTGTTAGGATAGAATAAAACTTTCTGCTATGGTATTCTGCTGATTTTGTGAACCAAGGACGACAGCCAAGAACATTATTAATCTTCGCATACCAAGTTCCTTTTACTGTTAGAGTTTCTTGCCAATGAGTGGACCAGTCTTGTTTTGACAAAAGTTTAAGTCTTGGTAGTAAATCAGAGTACGGTATAGCAACATTTTTAATGTCAATGTTGACATTTGCGGCGTCATTTGTAATGGCTCTAGCTAACTTATCGGCACTTTCGTTTCCAGATACTCCAATATGCGACGGAACCCACATAAAAACTATATCAATATTATTACTTTTGAGCTTGAAGTAGGTTGTTTTAATATCTTGTAGAATATAGTTACATCCGGTATCAAATCTGGTATTTTGCAAAGCTTTGAGACAGCTCATGCTGTCTGTTAGGACTAACCATTGAGTGCATTCTTGGGTGTTCTCCTCAATAAACTGTAGCGCAGCAAGAATAGCAAGACACTCCGCGGAAAATATGCTCATTTGGCCCGGGAGTTTAATTCCATGACCCGTTTTCAAATAAGGTATGTAAACAGCCATCGAAACATTATCATTATTTTTGGAACCATCTGTATAGATATGTCTATGCTGAGGGAAATTATCAGTAATTTCATATACTTCTTCTTTATTCTTTAAATCAGGGTGAATGTGGATATTCAGGTCACAAAAATGTGTATCATAAGATCCTGTGTAACATATCCAATTATTCTCAGTTTTATGAATGTTATACTGCTGATTGAACTCTACGATATCCGAGAAGTCATGAAACAGATAGGGGATTCGGGGTACATTCAAAGGAGAATATGTTGTATAGAGAAATTCAATTTTTCTGAGTAGGTGATGAGTAGACAGTGAAAGTAGTTTTAACAAAAACTTTGATTTTAAAAATTTGAATCTGAATTGAAGTGGAGGTATATTGCATTCCACCTGCAAAGAGTTAATGGGAGTAGTCTTCATAGCACCAGTAATGCATCTCAGATTATGATTCTGCAGGATATCTAATTTTTTTACTAATTTGGGATCAGACCCAAAACAAAAAAAGCCATATTCAAAATGACTCCTCACAATTGATTTATACAACATTAATAGAATTTTAGGATCAATTTTTGATAAACTTTTAATGACATTGAATGCCTTATAGGCTTTACCCAGCAAATATTCTATATATTTATTCCAAGAAAGGTTATTAGCAAATATGACACCCAAGAACTTGACTTCACTTTCCAATGGCAGACTAATATTATTATATACAATATCAACATCAAAATCACATTCACCAAACACAACAACTTTAGACTTTTCTGGACTTACATCTAAGTTTAGGTAACTGAAATAATTATTTAATTTTTTAAGAGCAGAATTAACTATAGAGGATACTTGTCGAATATCAGATCCAGAGAAGTAAATAACTAAGTCATCAGCAAATTGCAAATTTTTTACTTGTGGACCTAATATGTAGTTCAATTTATGTACATATAGTATATATATCAATGGGGATAATATGCCCCCTTGACACACACCCCTGTATGAATATCTTGGTCCAATTAACTGATTATTTGATTTCACATAAACCTCACGACCATGCAAAAATTCAAAAATCCAATTAACCAATTTTTCAGGAATACCAAGAGAAAGAAGTTCACCAGCTAAAATATGGTGATTCACATTATTAAAAGCACCAACGACATCGAAGAAGACACCAATAAGAACATTATCTTGTTTGAGAGAATCAAAAATATCAAGTTGAAGATGTGCTATACTCTCTCTAGAGGATCTACCCCTACGAAAACCAAACTGATTTGAAGGTAAAAGATGATTACTTTCAATGAAGAATTCAAGCCTTTGTTTAAGAAGTTGTTCAAACACTTTTCCCATGCATGATGTTAAAGCTATTGGCCGATATGAATTTGCTTTGGTTTTATCTTTGTTCGGTTTTAGAATAGGAACCAGACAATCCTTTTTCCAATCCAGAGGTATGGCAGAGGTAGACCACAACAAATTATAAACTTTCAAAATGATATTTTTGGCATTATCTGTAGTATGTTTTAACATTTTATAAGGAATACCATCGAGGCCATGTGCTGTATCTCGTCGTGAAAAAATTGCATTTTTAAATTCTTGAAAATTAAATGGTGCTAATAAATAATTACTATTACGTACAGGATTAATACTATTTACATATTGTAAAGGGGCCTCAACAGTATCTGGTGTATATTTTTTAAGAAATTCTGGAATCCAATCTGTATAAACATTTTTAAAAGAAACAGGTTGACCATTAAACCTCTTAGCAATCCTCCAGATTTTAGATATGGGTGTAGATCTATTTAGTGACTGACATAATGAAAGCCAACTTAAGTTTCTTTCTTTTTTTAAAACAATTTTTTTAACAGCTTGTAGCCTTTTAAACTTAAGAAAACTTTCTTCTGTAAGACTGTTTTTAAACTCAATATATGCCTTTTTACAATCTTCTACTGCTTTTGCACAATTTTTATTCCACCATGGTAGTGGTATACGTTTTTTGCGGATTCTGGACTGAAATTTCCTAACCGATTGATTTGATTGGTCAACAGAGAAAGACCTATTGCTGATAATAGCTGACTGCTGCAATGCAAGATCTAATAACGCAACCAAATCAGAATAACATTTTAATGGATTAGTTTGATCAATGTAAAAATTTTGTAATAAGTAATCAACGTTTTTGCTATATTTTTGCCAGTCTACTAAACGAAAATTGTAAGAAGTAGGAGGTGTAAGATAATCAGATGAATCATTATTATTATTACTAATAGTGATGTTTATAATTACAGGTAAATGATAGCTGCCCATAGGGTCGTCATGGACCGACCACTCACATTGCAATGCCAGAGAAGGTGATACCATAGTAAGATCCAAAGCATTCCTTTGCCATCTACTAGAACCAACAGTTGTCAACTGACCATCATTCAGAAGAACCAAGTTATTGTCGTCGATGCTTTCAAGAATATCACGACCACGTGTATCAATATTACTACAACCCCATGCTGTGTGCCGTGCGTTAAAATCGCCGGCAATCAACAAAGGGCCCGGTAAATTAGAAATTAAATTATTAAGTTTTATTTTAGAAAATGAAACATCACAATTACCAGGACTATACAAGGACATAAGCGAAATTTCTTTGTTGCCATACTGCAATCGCACAGCTATATTTTGAATTGAATCATCAAAAGAAGTGTCTATTTTAGCAAATTGTAAACTATTATGAACTAAAATGGCTACACCATTATGTCTTGTACCAGAATCTAATCTAATTATATTATAACCTTTCATATTAAAACGAATGTGAGGCTTTAGCCATGTTTCACATACTAAAGCTACATGAATCTGATACTCTTGCAAAAAATTTAATAATAAATATTTATGTGCAGGTAAACTCTGAGCATTCCATTGAACTATTCTTAAAATATCCATAAAAAAATTAAATAATTTATTTCTTATTTTTTTTAATTGTTTCTAAGAGAGTATCTTTAATACTCTGAGTGGAAATAATTGTATCATTAGTTTTATTCATTGTTATCAATTTAACAACAGACTCAACAACCATATTCAGTATTTGATCAGAATTCAGGAGTGAAGCTAGCATTTCAATGGGATTTTGTTTCAGAGGAGGGAATGACTTCTCGTTTAATACAGCAGAATATGTTTTGCTTTGAGCTTTTTCTCTATTTAATTGTATTTTCTCTTTCTTAACAGGACATTGTGATGAGATGGCAACATGATTTCCCTTGCAGTGACAACAGATGGCTTCTTCAGATGATTTCAAGCAGAATTTAAAATTATGAGACTCACCACATATGGAGCAGCGTTCGGAGTTCTTGCAATATTTGGCAATATGCCCATACCTCAAGCATTTGAGGCACTGCTTCACTGGAGGAATGTAAGGACGCAGCTCGAAGCGCCAGCTGTTGAGATCGACGCTTTCAGGAAGCACCGGGCACGAAAAAGTAATTGAAACTGTTTTTGTGGGTTCTAATTTGATTAGCCCATTATCCATCTTTGACCTTCTCATGAATCGCCTAATACTCACAATATTTTTGGTTGTAGTCAGTGCGGAGTAAATCATTTCATTTGATAAATCTATTGGTACATGTGTAATTACTCCTGTTACCTCGCTGGCCGCCGCAGGGATGCTGGCAGCCAAACTGTAAGCGTCCAAAAAATTTTTATTTTGTAGTGCCGCATTAGCCAGGCCTGGCCGCTCAAAAATTACTCCAATCTTGTGTTTGTTAATTCTTTGCAATTGTTTGACGCCCTTGTTGTATCTCTTTAAACAATTAGCCAATGACATCATGTCACGGTTGCCTATAGGTTGGTCACTTTTCGTACTCTCTATGAATACAACATATTCGAAATTGCCGCCTTGTTCTGGATAAAACCGAACATAATTTGGGATTCTAAAATCTTTGTACTTATCCTCTTCCATTTTTTCTTCCAGGGACTTCGTGGAGCAGGTATCACTGAAGTCGGACTCTCCACCTTCGCCTCCACTCCCGTCTTCAAGTTTTTTCTTTCGTTTTCGCCCACTCTTCTTCCCCATATTTACAGTTTTATTTTATTTACAACAATGAAATATTGATTATTTACACCTTTTTTATACAAATTATATACAAATTGCAACAATTAAATATTTTTTAGTTTTATTTGTTTGAAAAGACCGTCAATCCCGTCAAACGTTCCCGCGCTTTTTTCCTTTTCTCTTCAACTGATATTAAAGGCCGGCCACACACAGACGTAATCACGTAACGGAATTCCGAACGTAATTTCGACAATGTATGAAGATTCCGTACGGAAAAAACACGCTTGTGTGTGGCAGCCCATAGATTTTGTATGCAGCTGCTGCGTTCGGAATCACGTACGTACGGAATTCCGTTGCGTGATTCCGTCTGTGTGTGGCCGGCCTAATTTGACAGTTGAATCAGAGAAACTTGTCTACCACCGTTTGAGTAGTCGAGAAGGTCGAGAGAGAATCACAGACTAATAAGAAGATTCGAAATAGGTTTCTACGTATTTTATTTTATATGAATCTAAATTTCGCAATAAAAATAAATCTAAATTATCCGTGCTTATATCTTAATCCTTAAAAACTTAAAATTAAAATTATTTTCATACGTTGATTTCAATATTTCGTAATTTTCTCGTCATTATACACAGATTACTAAATTAACAATTTCGTTAGTAGTCTGTGTTATCTTTTCAAAATACTCTCAATAAAAGAAATAGTAGGGCGGTAAAACAAGGTTTGAGGTTAGTTTTCGCACAAGTCATCACGGAAATATGAAAATGTGGTATCGATGCATTCAGTACGATGCCCTGATTACAAATATATAAGATGACAAGCGCGAAAATGGTGGAGGTAGAAACTGTGACGTCATAAAGTTTTCAGTACAAAGAAATTTTTTTTTCATACCATGTGGTATATCAAATGAAAGGTCTTTGTGAGTAGATTCCGAATATATCACACACTATAACATTTTCACTACTTGGTCTAACAAATTATCAGCAAATGTCGAAAAATTTCGCAATTCAGAGTCGCCATTGAACAGGTCTAGATTGAAAATGACTGAATTGATTTTTACAAAATACATGACAAATAACTCTGCACATACTCTTTTCGAATGTCTAAAGGTGATTGACCAAAGATATTCAAAAATAAAAAAAGTACATCAGTTTTATTAACAGCATAATTTTCTGCTTTTTTTAAATTCTCAGATTCCTTTAATAATTAATAAAAAAATAAATAAATAAACTTTCGTATGTTAATCCTTACTAGGACAAGTTAAGATAAACAGACGAAGGTTTTAATAACCAAATTTTGACACTTTAGATACTTCTTTTAAACTTAATCACTATTTTAAAACATGTTGTCTTATTAAATCAAATATTATTAACAATTTACAATATTTTTGGTATTCTATGCGTGGTAAAACATTTGTTGTATTTTACGAATGATTATTTACACCCGTTAAGCTCCTTTTACACCCATTAGAAAGACTTTGATTTTTGTGTATTGTTTTGATTTTTGTAAATAACTTTTGCCTATTGAGTTTCGTCAGGTTATTTAGGTCTCCGAGCAACTGTGTGTGTTTTCCATGTGCATTTGTCATTACTTTTAGTTATCCTTACTTGTCCTATTTGGAAAACAAACTTTACTCAATTCTTTTTTTGAAATAATCATGTATAAAATTCAACAAATGGTTTTCCACGCATTGAATACCAAAGAAATTGTTAACACATTATTTAATAGTGATTTAAATTTAAAAGAAGCATGGAAACTGTCAAATACTGTTTACTAAATAGGACAAGTAAGGATAAACCTACGCAAGTTTATTAATTTATTTTTTTATTAATTATTAAAAGAATCTGAGAATTTAGAAAAAGCAGAAAATTATACTGTTATTAAAACTGATGTACTTTTCTTATTTTTAAATTTCTTTGGTCAACTACCTTTAGACATTCGAAAAGAGTATGTGCAGAGTTATTTGTTATGTATTTTGTAAAAATCAATTCAGTCGTTTTCAATCTAGACCTGTTCAATGGCGACTCTGAATTGCGAAATTTTTCGACGTTTGCTAATAATTTGTTAGACCAAGTAGTGAAAATGTTATAGTGTGTTATATATTCGCAATCTACTCACAAAGCCCTTTCATTTGATATATCACATGGTATGAAAAAAAAATTTCTTTGTACTGAAAACTTTATGACGTCACAGTTTCTACCCCCACCACTTTCGCACTTGTCATCTTATATATTTGTAATCAGGGCATCGTACTGAATGCATCGATACCAAATTTTTATATTTCCGAGATGACTTGTACGAAAAGTGTTTTCTAAGCGTCTTTTTTGAGATTACCGCCGCTCTAAAAGGTAAACGAATTTATATCCATACAGCTATATTTAATTAGTTTTAAGAGTTTAGCGTTGTGAAATCTATAGAAAGGAACGGTGCTTTATGAGAAATAAAGTAATTATTTTCTATTGGCAATATTATTCTTCTCGAGCTCGAGAGAGCTTGTCTACGGAAGAGAACGCTTTCTTGAGTGCCTCTTTATCTTAGAACTTATAAAAAAAAATGAGAATCATGTTTACACTAAATTATTTCGGATCATTTTAGATAATTTTGACGTTTATTGGTGTTGAAATAAAAAGATTACCTTTAAAATTCACTTTTTTTATTAAAAGACATTAAAAGGTTTCGAAATTCTGAGAACGAGTCCCACCTGTCTGTCAAACTGTGCTCAGCAATCGAGAAGGTCGAGACGACAAGTCTTCGTAGACAAGAGTCTTGTTTGCTCATGCTACGCGTGCTGAAAGCGATTGCGATAGATTTTTAGATTAGACAATAGAAAGGTCCTAAATTCCTAGGTCCCATTCCTAGTCTCGGCTACTGGCCTCATGTAAATGAGCAACTAGCAACATCTTTTGATTGTTTCAGTCTGTCGAAATTAAATGGGCTCTATTTTTCTTACGTTTTGAAATATTTGACTTTTTAGCGTTAAGGTTAACGCACATTTAGGCGGGTCGCAACGGGGCGGGCCGGGTCGCAGCTATAGTTGTAAAACAGCGGTTGTTATCGGATAGTTATCTAAAGCAGCCGATAATATCGTACAGACAGCGGCTGACAACCGGCTGCTTATCCGACTCAATACCAAAACGTCTTACAATTTTTACAATTCCTGAGTCGAAATTGTTATAATATACGCGTCGTTAAATGCAAATAGGTATTTTTAGTAAATTAAATACCTACTCTGTCATGATGAATTCGTGGGCGATGAATTTGTAGAACATCAAATTGGAAATTCTGGTGTTCTCGTCAATTTCTCTGCACCACAAAACTGTTTACTGGTAAAGGTTAACGCACATTTAGGCGGGCCGCAGCGGGGCGGGCCGCATCGCAAAAATCCGCTCAAATCGCTCCCATACATTTTATATGAACTATCGCACATTATGCCGGGGCGGAGCGGGCCGCATAATCCGTCGCGCATTTTGTTGCGATGCGATGCGGCCCGCCCCGCCCCGCTGCGCCCCGACTCAGTGTGCTATATATATAGCAAGCGGATTTATCGATCGGGAGTCATCCGAAAATACCCCAAAACTTTTTTGTCGTATAAAAGATTGAGAAAAAGATATCTATATCTTTTTCTCAATCTATTGATATCCTATATAATTTTGTAAAAATACCCTTAATTAAAATTCCTTACTTGTTTTTTTTCCTTTAGAAATAAAAAAATGCTTATGAATATTTTTCAAAATTATTATGGCACATAACAATGAAAGTATCCTCTGCACTGATGTCCTTGTATAATGGACGTCGTCAGTGATCCTCTGCATCACTATATTTTTTGTTATACATTTATTAGAAGTGGCACTCGCCATAGAAAAAATACTTAACTTGTATACAATTAAATTAAATTTGGTCTTAAAATAAAGCCACTATTTTCCTTTTTTGAAATTAAAAAACGCAGTGTTTATTTGACTTCTGATTTGGCATTGATCTGTCATTTGGTTGACAGATACCACAGCCAGAAATAAAAAACCGGCCAAGTGCGTGTCGGGCCACGCGCAGTAGGGTTCCGTCCGTGGTTACCATATACCATACCTTATTTAATACCACTATCATTTTTCATCTGCAAAAATAACTTCTTATAGGAGTACAAACTTTTTTATAGTGTTTTTATAAATAACAAAAAATATATTTGCGGTTTTGGAAAATTTGCTATATCTCTAAAACTACTAAATATATATGTCATTGAAACCAATTTTTGTTAAAAGTGTTTATTAAGTTCTACAGCATATATTATGTTTTAGATTTTTCACTCTCTTATTTTAAAAGTTAGAGGGGGGGAGACACACATTTGACCACTTTTGAAGTGTATATCTTTCAAACAGTTGACTTTGAGAAAAAATGGTTTGAGGAACCTCAATGTCATTTTTAAAGACCTATCTATAGACACCCCGCACGCATAGGTTTGATGAAAAACATTTTTTTTCAGTTTCAGTTCCATGTATGGGTTAATCTTTTTAGGCTTCCGTACCCAAAGGGTAAAAACAGGACCCTATTACTAAGACTCCGCTGTCCGTCTGTCTGTCTGTCACCAGCTGTATCTCATGAACCGTGATAGCTAGACAGTTGAAATTTTCACATATGATGTATTTCCATTGCCCCTATAACAACAAATACTAAAAACAGAATAAAATAAATATTTAAGGGCGGCTCCCATACAACAAACTTGAGTTTTAGGCGTTTTTTGGTACGGAACCCTTCGTGCATGAGTCCGACTCGCACTTGGCCGGTTTTTTTTTTATTTTTGTCTAAAAATCGTAAAGCTGTTCACAGAATACATCTACCTACCAAGTTTCAAATCCTAATACTTTCAGAATAAAGTGGCTGTGACATACGGACGGACAGACAGACAGACATGACGATTCTATAAGGGCTTCGTTTTTTGCCATTGGGCTACGTAACCCTAAAAAAAGTACAGCAGATTATGAATCACAGATTAAAGATTTTAAAAGGTATATAACTTTAGCATTAAAGGCCGGGTCTCTTTTGTCAAACATTGTTTTTGTAAGAATAAAGTTAACACAAGAGATACAGTAGGAAAATCTATACCCTAATAATTATTAGGGTAATTACCCTGCCGGATAATTTTTACCCTAAATCTAGGGTAAATTACCCTAAGCTGGCACTACTGTACTCAAAATCCGTCGATGCGATGCGGCCCGGCCCGTCACAGTGTGCTACAGGAGGAGCATTTTGCGATGCGCTGCGGCCCGGCCCGCCCCGTTGCGACCCGCCTAAATGTGCGTTAACCTAAAGGTGCCAGTCGTGGCTGCGCCGTACGTAATCCCGCCCGCGCTCACGCACGCTTCACGCCGCTGTGCTGCCGCTCGTAATAATTTGAACGTTTACCTACCTACAGTACATACCATGCTTTCCAAAGATATTATTGCAAAAAAAATTTGTAAGAATGAGGATATATTTTACATTAACTTTAAATTATAAGGCATTTCGTACTTGTCGAAACAGACGAAATTTTTTTTTATGTCAATTGTGTAATTTTGTTAAAAATATCACAAATTCCTACAGGAAAAGGTACTTTTAATGCCTATTATTTAAGGTTATGGAAAGTATTCAATTTTAGAATTTAAAGATTATTATTTTGAGAAGTGTAGGTAAATAAAAAAGAAAAAAACAGTTAACAGTGTAAAAAATATTTTTTAATAATATGAAATAAAACACTTTTTTACGGATACTAGCGCGGTTTTATTGAATGTTCTTTGGTATTTAGTTGGTATTTGGTTTGATTTTTGTTTTTTATAATATATTTTTTATTTGAATAAATACATTATTTTTAGTAAAGCCACGTTTTAAATAAAACCTATTTCGACCATAAGTTTTCAAATCACATAACATGACGTACGCAATGAAAAATTGTAGTCAATTCCTGAAAACAGTTAGGTTAATGTAAACTGTAATTTGACAGATAGATGTGATATGTGATACATTGCTACTTTTCGTTAGTAAGTTTTTATTGGTGTCAAAACGAAAGTGCCAATGTATCACATACATCAGTCAAATTACAATTAACATTAACTTCATTATTTTAGTCGATCGATAGACGCGCTGGTCTACTTACAAAAAAATATTAAAAAAAAACTTTGTATTATAGATCCCTGATGCTAACCCTACAAGGAAAAAACATTTTGTATAGAGATTGACTATGCAATTTTTGACGACCGAATAAACTAGCGATGTGACAGCCCTTTGTGTTTAAGCTGTATCGCTCGCTCGAGGCTCGAGTTGGCCTACTTATTTGGTTCTACTATGCTATACGGGTTGTAACCGCGTATGATGACCGAAAATCAAAATGAATGTTGTATACGGGCACCATACGGGTTTCATACGGGCACCATACGGGTTTCATACGGGCATCATACGGGTTGTATACGGGCACCATACGGGTTTCATACGGGCACCATACGGGTTGTATACGGGCACCATACGGGTTTCATACGGGCACCATACGGGTTGTATACGGGCACCATACGGGTTGTATACGGGCACCATACGGGTTGTATACGGGCACCATACGGGTTTCATACTGGCACCATACGGGTTTCATACGGGCACCATACGGGTTGTATACGGGCACCATACGGGTTTCATACGGACACCATACGGGTTGTATACGGTCACCATACAGGTTTCATACGGGCACCATACGGGTTGTATACGGGCACCATACTGGTTTCATACGGGCATCATACGGGTTGTATACGGGCACCATACGGGTTGTATACGGGCACCATACGGGTTGTATACGGGCACCTTACGGGTTTCATACGGGTTGTATACGGGCACCATACGGGTTTCATACGGGCACCATACGGGTTGTATACGGGCACCATACGGGTTTCATACGGGCACCATACGGGTTTCATACGGGCACCATACGGGTTGTATACGGGCACCATACGGGTTTCATACTGGCACCATACGAGTTTCATACGGGCACCATACGGGTTGTATACGGGCACCATACGGGTTTCATACGGGCACCATACGGGTTTCATACGGGCATCATACGGGTTGTATACGGGCACCATACAGGTTTCATACGGGCACCATACGGGTTGTATACGGGCACCATACGGGTTTCATACGGGCACCATACGGGTTGTATACGGGCACCATACGGGTTTCATACGGGCACCATACGGGTTGTATACGGGCACCATATGGGTTGTATACGGGCACCATACGGTTTTCATACGGGCACCATACGGGTTTCATACGGGCACCATACTGGTTGTATACGGGCACCATACGGGTTGTATACGGGCACCATACGGGTTTCATACCGGCACCATACGGGTTGTATACGGTCACCATACAGGTTTCATACGAGCACCATACGGGTTGTATACGGGCACCATACGGGTTTCATACGGGCATCATACGGGTTGTATACGGGCACCATACGGGTTGTATACGGGCACCATACGGGTTGTATACGGGCACCATACGGGTTGTATACGGGCACCATACGGGTTTCATACTGGCACCATACGAGTTTCATACGGGCACCATACGGGTTGTATACGGGCACCATACGGGTTTCATACGGGCACCATACGGGTTGTATACGGGCACCATACGGGTTTCATACGGGCACCATACGGGTTGTATACGGGCACCATACGGGTTGTATACGGGCACCATACGGGTTTCATACCGGCACCATACGGGTTGTATACGGTCACCATACAGGTTTCATACGAGCACCATACGGGTTGTATACGGGCACCATACGGGTTTCATACGGGCATCATACGGGTTGTATACGGGCACCATACGGGTTGTATACGGGCACCATACGGGTTGTATACGGGCACCATACGGGTTGTATACGGGCACCATACGGGTTGTATACGGGCACCATACGGGTTGTATACGGGCACCATACGGGTTTCATACTGGCACCATACGAGTTTCATACGGGCACCATACGGGTTGTATACGGGCACCATACGGGTTTCATACGGGCACCATACGGGTTTCATACGGGCATCATACGGGTTGTATACGGGCACCATACGGGTTTCATACGGGCACCATACGGGTTGTATACGGGCACCATACGGGTTTCATACGGGCACCATACGGGTTGTATACGGGCACCATATGGGTTGTATACGGGCACCATACGGGTTTCATACGGGTTGTATACGGACACCATACGGGTTTCACACGTGCACCATACTGGTTGTATACAACAACGGGCACCATACGGGTTGTATATGGGCACCATACGGGTTGTATACGGGCACCTTACGGGTTTCATACGGGTTGACGGACACCATACGGGTTTCACACGTGCACCCATACTGGTTGTATACAACAACGGGCACCATACGTGTTGTATACGGGCACCATACGGGTTGTATACGGGCACTATACGGGTTTCATACGGGCATCATACGGGTTGTATACGGGCACCATACGGGTTTCATACGGGCACCATACGGGTTGTATACGGGCACCATATGGGTTGTATACGGGCACCATACGGGTTTCATACGGACACCATACGGGTTGTATACGGGCTCCATACGGGTTGTATACGGGCACCATACGGGTTTCATACGGGCACCATACGGGTTGTATACGGGCACCATACGGGTTGTATACGGGCACCATACGGGTTTCATACGGGTTGTATACGGGCACCATACGGGTTGTATACGGGCACCATACGGGTTGTATACGGGCACCATATGGGTAGTATACGGGCACCATACGGGTTTCATACGGGCATCATACGGGCTGTATACGGGCACCATACGGGTTTCATACGGGCACCATACGGGTTGTATACGGGCACCATACGGGTTGTATACGGGCACCTTACGGGTTTCATACGGGTTGTATACGGGCACCATACGGGTTTCATACGGGCACCATACGGGTTGTATACGGGCACCATACGGGTTTCATACGGGCACCATACGGGTTTCATACGGGCACCATACGGGTTGTATACGGGCACCATACGGGTTTCATACTGGCACCATACGAGTTTCATACGGGCACCATACGGGTTGTATACGGGCACCATACGGGTTTCATACGGGCACCATACGGGTTTCATACGGGCATCATACGGGTTGTATACGGGCACCATACGGGTTTCATACGGGCACCATACGGGTTGTATACGGGCACCATACGGGTTTCATACGGGCACCATACGGGTTGTATACGGGCACCATACGGGTTTCATACGGGCACCATACGGGTTGTATACGGGCACCATATGGGTTGTATACGGGCACCATACGGTTTTCATACGGGCACCATACGGGTTTCATACGGGCACCATACTGGTTGTATACGGGCACCATACGGGTTGTATACGGGCACCATACGGGTTTCATACCGGCACCATACGGGTTGTATACGGTCACCATACAGGTTTCATACGAGCACCATACGGGTTGTATACGGGCACCATACGGGTTTCATACGGGCATCATACGGGTTGTATACGGGCACCATACGGGTTGTATACGGGCACCATACGGGTTGTATACGGGCACCATACGGGTTGTATACGGGCACCATACGGGTTTCATACTGGCACCATACGAGTTTCATACGGGCACCATACGGGTTGTATACGGGCACCATACGGGTTTCATACGGGCACCATACGGGTTGTATACGGGCACCATACGGGTTTCATACGGGCACCATACGGGTTGTATACGGGCACCATACGGGTTGTATACGGGCACCATACGGGTTTCATACCGGCACCATACGGGTTGTATACGGTCACCATACAGGTTTCATACGAGCACCATACGGGTTGTATACGGGCACCATACGGGTTTCATACGGGCATCATACGGGTTGTATACGGGCACCATACGGGTTGTATACGGGCACCATACGGGTTGTATACGGGCACCATACGGGTTGTATACGGGCACCATACGGGTTGTATACGGGCACCATACGGGTTGTATACGGGCACCATACGGGTTTCATACTGGCACCATACGAGTTTCATACGGGCACCATACGGGTTGTATACGGGCACCATACGGGTTTCATACGGGCACCATACGGGTTTCATACGGGCATCATACGGGTTGTATACGGGCACCATACGGGTTTCATACGGGCACCATACGGGTTGTATACGGGCACCATACGGGTTTCATACGGGCACCATACGGGTTGTATACGGGCACCATATGGGTTGTATACGGGCACCATACGGGTTTCATACGGGTTGTATACGGACACCATACGGGTTTCACACGTGCACCATACTGGTTGTATACAACAACGGGCACCATACGGGTTGTATATGGGCACCATACGGGTTGTATACGGGCACCTTACGGGTTTCATACGGGTTGACGGACACCATACGGGTTTCACACGTGCACCCATACTGGTTGTATACAACAACGGGCACCATACGTGTTGTATACGGGCACCATACGGGTTGTATACGGGCACTATACGGGTTTCATACGGGCATCATACGGGTTGTATACGGGCACCATACGGGTTTCATACGGGCACCATACGGGTTGTATACGGGCACCATATGGGTTGTATACGGGCACCATACGGGTTTCATACGGACACCATACGGGTTGTATACGGGCTCCATACGGGTTGTATACGGGCACCATACGGGTTTCATACGGGCACCATACGGGTTGTATACGGGCACCATACGGGTTGTATACGGGCACCATACGGGTTTCATACGGGTTGTATACGGGCACCATACGGGTTGTATACGGGCACCATACGGGTTGTATACGGGCACCATATGGGTAGTATACGGGCACCATACGGGTTTCATACGGGCATCATACGGGCTGTATACGGGCACCATACGGGTTTCATACGGGCACCATACGGGTTGTATACGGGCATCATACGGGTTTCATACGGGCATACGGGCGGGTTCGATCCGTTTCAGTGGGCATAGTAGAGCGTATCGTGTTGATCCTGGCTGATACGTTCCTAGCACGGTCATGGTATGGCACAGTGTAGTGGGTTTATACTATAATTAGCGGCCGCCCGCGGTTTCACCCATGTGGTTCCCGATCCCGTGGGAATATCGGGATAAAAAGTATCCTATTTTTTAATCTAGACTATCTTCTATCTGTGTGCCAAATTCCAACCAAATCCGTTCAGTAATTTTTACGTGATTACAAAAAATATAGTGATGCAGACTGACGTCCATTATACAAGGACGTCAGTGCAGAGAATACTTTCATTGTTATGTGCCATAATAATATTGAACATAAGTATGTTTTTGATTTCTAAAGGAAAAAAACAAGTAAGGTATTTTAATTAAGGGTATTTTTACAAAATTATATAGGATATCTATAGATATCAATATAAAAGATTAAGAAAAAGATATAGATATCTTTTTCTCAATCTTTTATACGACAAAAAAGTTTTGGGGTATTTTCGGATGACTCCCGATCGATAAACCCGCTTGCTATAGCACACTGAGTCGGGGCGCAGCGGGGCGGGGCGGGCCGCATCGCATCGCAACAAAATGCGCGACGGATTATGCGGCCCGCTCCGCCCCGGCATAGTGTGCGATAGTTCATATAAAATGTATGGGAGCGATTTGAGCGGATTTTTGCGATGCGGCCCGCCCCGCTGCGGCCCGCCTAAAATCCTAAATGTGCGTTAACCTTTATAAGCATGAAGCGGACCGGCGACGTCGCCGGCGCGGCGGGCAGATCTACCGGCTAAAAAGAATAAAGTTAATGTTAACTAGTAATGGTTTTCTTTGGTACGTTTTTATTTGTGCCAAAACTAAGTAGCAATGTATCATATAGGTACATCTGTCAATTAATGATACCTAGCTAACATTAACTTCTTTGTTTTTAGCAGGTAGACCAGAAGGCTGATTGTCTAACTTTGTTGCAATCAACTTTGACAGAAATCGCAGTGACATTGCTGCTTTAGTAAGAACCATGTGACAACTATCTTACTTAAAGCAGCCATTGCTGCTTTAAGTAAGATAGTTGTCAACTGCGATTTCAATAGATTTCAGAATTGTTAGCAACAGAGATACGTAATCAGTGGGCTGCTGCCACTAGATGGCGTTGATAGAAAGAGAAAGTGTCAAAATTGGCTTTTAAAAAAACGGCTTGTCTGTACCAATGAGGCAAATAAAATAAGCGCTGAGCGCTCGCTGGCGCTTTTGATATTAGTTTTGGAATTCAAAATGGCGGAAGCACCTTGTATGTATTTTTTGACAGTTGTCAAACTTAAAACAGCAATATCTCGGTTGTACTCATCCTAGACTGATGGTGACTTTAAAGAAATGATAGGTCCAAGAAGCTTATATCCCCAATGGAGATTGCACGGCCAGTGTCATAGTGAAGATTGAAAAAAGGTCCTTAAGTGACGTCACGGCTTATTGCTACCTCTTTCTTTAGTGTTACAATACGTGTTCGTTGTTCGTTCGTTCGTGAGAAACGAAAATGTATTGATTGTAACACTAAAGAAAGAGGTAGCAATAAGCCGCACGTCACTTAAGGACATTTTTTCAACCTTCACTATGACACTGGCCGTGCAATCTCCATTGGAGGTATAAGCTTCTTGGATAGGTCTTGGTGAGATCTTCATTTCAGATGACAGCTGTTAAACTTAAAACAGCAATATCTCGAAAAGTACTAATCCTAGATTGATGGTGTTTTTGAAGAAATGAAAGGTCTTGGTGTGGTGAGATCTTAATTTTAGATGACAGCTGTTAAATTTAAAACTGCAATATCTCGAAAAGTACTCATCCTAGATTAATGGTGTCTTTGAAGAAAAATGACAAATTTAAATTTGACAGCTGTCATCTAAAATGAAGGTCTCACAAAGACCTTTCATTTCTTTAAAGACACCATCAATCTAGGATGAGTACTTTTCGAGATATTGACGTTTTAAGTTTGACAGCAGTTATCAGAAAAGAAGATCTCACTAAAACCTACCATTTCTTCAAGGTCACCATCAGTCTAGGATGAGTACAACCGAGATATTGCTGTTTTAAATTTAACAACTGTCAAAAAATCCATATAAGGTGCGGCCTCCATTTTGAATTCCAAAAGTAAGCACTTAATACAATCAATGTCGCTACAAAAACAAAAAAAAAACTAACAATAATACGTGCTAACTGCTAAGCACACTTTAAGCCCCTGTCACAAAAAATTACGGACAGTACATAATACTATTTTATTAAACTCAATCGAAAACGTAAACCCTGTCGGGATAGCTCCCGAGCTGCGCTGCGTACATTGTTTCAGTATGCCAGCTCGGGAGGCCCCCCCCACCTCCTCTTCGGGTCCCCCCAGACCTACCGGTTTCGTTTCTTTGCTTTGCTGTTCTACTTGCTGTTTAGAACGCCGGCCAACCAGGGTCATTTTCAATCTATCGCATATTTGGACCAGACCAAATTGGCAAGATAGCCATTAGCTTGGTCTTATCAAATATCATCGTCTGGGTTGCGAAGTAGGAAGCCACCCTGAACATGGTCTCTGATTGCTAAAAATAAATCGATCGCATATTTATATAAATCGTGAACAGAGTTGTGGGTGTCATCAATACCTATCTGAACTATTTTTTTGTGTTTTCATATCGATCGTTTAAGGAACAAAGCTCACAAGAACATTCTTATAAGTGAAATGTACTTAGATTGAAAATATGCGATAGATTGAAAATGAGCCTCTTGGCCGGCGGTCCATTGCCGAACAGCAAAGCAAAGAACGGAAACCGGTAGGTCTGGGGGGACCCTAAACTGCACACCAACCCGTACGATTGCTCTGTCTAGACGCCTCCGATGACCGACTGTATGAAGATTCCTCTCTAGGTTGTGATTCGGCTATTATAGCCTTTCGTAATCGGCAACACTGGCACACTGGCTATTTACTACTTTACTTACTACTTAAACCATGTGAATGACTTTTCATTAACTTAAAATTAAGTTTGCCCATTTTGTTACTAAAACAGTAAAACTTAAAGTGTGATTCGGAACGCACGCAGCCTCTTACATTTGACGTTGACGGCTTGTTGACGTTGACGCATTAGATGACAGCAGTGCTGCCAACTTAGCGCGTTTCGCGCCAGATCTAGCGCTTTTCTCGCAGCGCGTTTTAGCGCCTAGCGCTAAATCTAGCGCTTTTTTAGATTTTAGTAGATGAATCTATTAAAATTATACAAATTCTATTTAATTATGGTACACCAAGCATTCTAATAGATAATTCTCATTTTCTTCTTTCACCTACTTCAATTTTTTTTAACATCTAGGGGGTGGGGGGGGGTAGGCGATGCTCTCGTAGGAAGAGCAAATAAATAGTAAAACCATGTGTGGTTAGCGCGGAATCTGGCGCTTTTTTTTAAAATGCCATTTTAGCGCAATCTAGCGCTTTTTTACAGCGTTGACAGCGCGTTTTCGCTCAAACTAGTTGGCAGTTGGCAGCACTGGATGACAGATGTCTGTCAGTCAGTCAACAAAAGAAAATAGGTACATCGCCGGTGGCTAAAGTCTGTTCATCCTTACTTGTCCTATTTAGTAAACAGTTTTTGACAGTTGTCATACGTCTTTTAAACTTAAATCGTTATTTAAAAATATGTTAGTAAGTTTATGAAATTATTGTTAATTTATTAACATTTTATTTCGTAATCTATGTGTGGAAAACCATTTGTTTTATTTTATAAATGATTATTTCAATAAAGAGTTGGGTGAAGATTGTTTACCATATAAGACAAGTAAGGATGAACAGACTTTACGAAAGTTGTAAAAATAATTATAATTTTATAATTGCCAGTTGCTTCTACCTTATCTATAAAAAAAAGTAACTGAATGAATGCTGATACAATATTAAATACGTAACTGTGATAGGTTTCCGGCCGCCGTAATTATTTATAGGGCGATCTTACGCACGCGAAAGAAAGCTGGTTCCGCAGTAGGTCAATGATGTACCGGTAACGTTGTGATTGCTGACGTCGAAGTCAGACGCCTCTCCAGTGAACTGTGGCGGGGAGCATCAGTCCGTGTCCGTAACTGTGCCGCTAACACGTCGCGTTTTAACTTACGTGGTATCTTAAGTTTTTCTATTCCTAGTTGAGAAAGATAACCCCAAAGATGGGTGGTCGTGTCGAGAATGTGGGCATATTAGCCATGGAATTATATTTCCCTTCGCAATACGTAAACCAGACAGAGCTGGAGAAATTTGATGAAGTGTCTTCTGGGAAATATACAATTGGACTTGGCCAACATAAAATGGGGTTCTGTTCTGACAGGGAAGATATAAATTCTCTCTGTCTTACAGCTTTACATAGGCTTTTAGAGAAGAATAATATTGATTTACATGATATTGGGCGTTTGGAGGTTGGTACGGAGACTATAATAGATAAAAGTAAGAGTGTTAAGACTTTTCTCATGACCTTATTTACAAAAGCGGGTGCGACTGATATAGAAGGCATAGACACAACTAATGCTTGCTATGGAGGCACAGCTGCTCTGTTTAATGCTATCAACTGGGTGGAATCTTCATCATGGGATGGAAGAAAGGCAATTGTTGTGGCTGGAGACATCGCAGTTTATGGAAAAGGCCCCGCAAGGCCTACAGGAGGAGCTGGTGCAGTGGCAATGCTCGTAGGGCCTAGTGCACCACTAGTCTTTGATAAAGGTGTACGAGCTTCATACATGACTCATGCTTATGACTTTTACAAGCCCGACCTTGCATCGGAGTTCCCATTTGTAGATGGGAAACTATCAATTAAATGCTATCTCAGCGCACTAGATAATTGCTATAATTTATTCTGTAAGAAAATGAGAAGGGAAGACCCTAGTTTCAAAGGGTTGTTGAGTTTAGATGGAATGTTATTCCACTCTCCTTACTGTAAACTAGTGCAAAAATCTCTTGCAAGAATTAGTTTTAACGATTTCTTGAATTGTCCTCCTGAGGAGCGTGAAAAGCAATTTCCAGGGCTGTCAAGCTTCAGTGATTACAAGTTAGAAGACACATACTTTGACAAAGATGTTGAAAAAGCATTCATGTCGTACAGTCAGCAATTATTCGAAGATAAAACAAAGCCCTCCCTTCATATAGCAAGAAATGTTGGCAATATGTACACTCCATCATTGTACGGAGGGCTACTGTCATACTTGATTAGTAAGTCTCCAGCGCAGTTAATTGGCAAGAAGTTTGGTTTATTTTCTTACGGATCTGGTTTAGCATCGACAATGTATTCAATGAATATATGCAATGATATGAGCGCAGGCTCAAAGTTGGCTACTTTAATAAATTCCTTACATGATACCGTTTCTATGTTAGATAAAAGAGAGTGTGTGGATCCAAAAATGTTTTCTGAAATAATGGAGAACCGAACACAAAACTACCACACAGCTCCCTATAAACCAACAGGGTCTATAGATGTGTTGTTCCCCGGTACTTACTACCTCGTCAACATTGATGACCAAAGAAGACGTAGTTATGAACGTAAAGTTTAACATTAATAGATTAATTAGCTTTGTGTGTGAAATATGAACAATGGTGCAGGAGACAAGTAGTGGCAAAAGTAGACTTATAATTGTAATTGTTTATTTATTTGGAATTGTCAGTGTATCAGTTTGTTAGCTAATTTTATAGATAAATGTTTAATTTATAATGTTTTCTAAATTATGTTAAAATTTTGGTTTATTTATACATGTATTATAATTTTATTTTGTCTTTATTTGATGTTAGGTAGGTACCTACTTGTTAACTTTTTCTATGTTGCATTTATGTGAGTATCCATTATCACTTTTTATAATAATACTTAATCACTGTCTGAAGATTGATATTTTTCCTTTTCTTATCTAATTTGTTATGTACTAAGATATTAATGTGTGTGTTATTTATTATAATTAATGACAACTTCATTGGGCACAGACAGGACATAGTAAATTATTGTGAATTATTATTTTCTATTTTAACAGATAAAAAATTACAGTGGAAACAGGAAGTTTCCTTAAATCGAATTTTGAAAATAAAAACAATTTTTTTAAAGCATTTTAAAGCATAAGCGTTTAATTGTAATAATATTATGAAAATAGTTTTTCAATATCTTAAAAAAATATAATACATATAATTATGAAAGGAGACTTGTGACGTCACAAATTCCCTAAAATTTTGTACGAAAAATGCAAGTCATTAAAACTTTGAACTGCTTTATCTTTGTCGTTTTTTGTCATATTAAAATGTATTACTGTTATGTGATTATAATTGTAAAAATTAAATTTTAGAATCACAAACACTTAATTGGAAACTCTCTTATTTGATGATTATGATATGACACAAGCAAGTCACAAAGTGAATTATGCTAATCAAAACTGATTATAATAATTTTGAATTTTGCATAATATTAAGTCTTTGTGTTAGAGATACTATTTCATTTCTTATACTTACTCGTATTTTCTCACAAAACAGAATTTGTTCCTAAGTTGTAATGTATGAAATAAAAATTCAATGTAACTAAGATGCATTTATATTGTGTATTTTACAACAAAACAAGTGGTAATTTATAATTTCCATTAGGAAAATTAAGTGTAAATTCTTAATAAATATGTTTTTATTTTTTCGTAAGGACAAATTTATGAAATGTATGAAGTTAAAAGTTTGAATGAATGTTAGACCATAAAATGGGATGACGAATTCAATATAATTAATTAATAATTTATTTATTTAGATGAATATGATTTTTCTTTGTAATAAATGACATCATTGGTGCTCATTCCAAGTTTTTATTTTTTGATCAAACGATTATGTACTAACGACAACACTTCCGCTTTACCACTCCTAAGGTTAAATTCGCTTGCACGACGCGCCACCGCGCCGTCACTAACATACAGAGGCACGTACCTTGAAATTTTTTCGACGGAGTGGGGATAAGTTCGCGCGTGTGCTCTTGAAAGCGACCAATAGCGCGCGCCCCTCTCCCGCCGCCCGCGCCCCTCACCGCTACGCATACCCAAAATACGCGTTCCGCGCAATCCCCACCCGATTTCAAGTTACATGCCTCGTGCATTTTTAGGGTTCCGTAGCCTAAATGGCAAAAAACGGAACCCTTATAGATTCGTCATGTCTGTCTGTCTGTCTGTCTGTCTGTCTGTCTGTCCGTATGTCACAGCCACTTTATTCCGAAAGTATTAAGACTACACAGTTGAAACTTGGTAGGTATATGTAGTCTGTTAACCGCTTAACGAATTTAATACAAAAATAAGAAAAATAAAAGATTAAGGGGGGGCTCCCCATACATGGAACTGAAACTGAAAAAAAAATCTTTCTTCAAACCAACACGTGTTGGGTGTCTATAGATAGGTCTTTAAAAATGACATTAAGGTTTCTAAGACAACTTTTTCTCAGAGTCAACCGTTTGAAAGATATTTACCGCCAAAGTGGTAAAATGTGTGTCCCCCCCCCTTTAACTTTTGAAATAAGAGAGTGAAAAATCTAAAAAAAAATATATGCTGTAGACCTTAATAAAAACTTTCAACCAAAATTAGTTTGAACGAGATATAGTAATTAGTTTTTGAGATTTTTAAATTTGAGATTTTTGCATTTACAATGCTATTTTTAAACAATACTAAATAATATACTAGAAAAAATACGACTCGCACCAGATCAATACTCAGACGGGAATCGAACCCGCGACCTTTGGATATCCGGTCCAATGCTCTGACCGCTGAGCTACCGAGTCACTGGTGACATCGTCGAATTTTTCCTAGTATATCCTAAACTCTTACGCTGTAAGCCAGCGTTATTTCACCAATGTGAGGAATTACCTCGACATTCAATTGAAATATCTTTCCAGATATTTTTGCTATTGCTATTTTTAAACAATACTAAATAATATACTAGAAAAAATACGACTCGCACCAGATCAATACTCATATTCTCATATACTCATACTCGTATTTTTTCTAGTATATTATTTAGTATTGTTTAAAAATAGCATTGTAAATGCAAAAATCTCAAATTTAAAAATTCTAAAGCTATTTCATCTTAATCAATTGTTAAAAATATCTGGAAAGATATTTCAATTGAATGTCGAGGTAATTCCTCACATTGGTGAAATAACGCTGGCTTACAGCGTAAGAGTTTAGGATATACTAGGAAAAATTCGACGATGTCACCAGTGACTCGGTAGCTCAGCGGTCAGAGCATTGGACCGGATATCCAAAGGTCGCGGGTTCGATTCCCGTCTGAGTATTGATCTGGTGCGAGTCGTATTTTTTCTAGTATATTATTTAGTATTGTTTAAAAATAGCATTGTAAATGCAAAAATCTCAAATTTAAAAATTCTAAAGCTATTTCATCTTAATCAATTGTTAAAAATATCTGGAAAGATATTTCAATTGAATGTCGAGGTAATTCCTCACATTGGTGAAATAACGCTGGCTTACAGCGTAAGAGTTTAGGATATACTAGGAAAAATTCGACGATGTCACCAGTGACTCGGTAGCTCAGCGGTCAGAGCATTGGACCGGATATCCAAAGGTCGCGGGTTCGATTCCCGTCTGAGTATTGATCTGGTGCGAGTCGTATTTTTTCTAGTATATTATTTAGTATTGTTTAAAAATAGCATTGTAAATGCAAAAATCTCAAATTTAAAAATTCTAAAGCTATTTCATCTTAATCAATTGTTAAAAATATCTGGAAAGATATTTCAATTGAATGTCGAGGTAATTCCTCACATTGGTGAAATAACGCTGGCTTACAGCGTAAGAGTTTAGGATATACTAGGAAAAATTCGACGATGTCACCAGTGACTCGGTAGCTCAGCGGTCAGAGCATTGGACCGGATATCCAAAGGTCGCGGGTTCGATTCCCGTCTGAGTATTGATCTGGTGCGAGTCGTATTTTTTCTAGTATATTATTTAGTATAGTTTTTGAGATATAGCACATTTTCTAAAACCGCAAATATAACTTTGTCATTCATACCAACACTGTGAAAAACAAAGTTATTTTTACAGACGAAAAATTATAGGTGGTATTAAATATGGTATGGTATAAGGTAACTACGGAACCCTATGGCGCGTGGCCCGACACGCACTTGGCCGATTTTTTTGTACGTTTAGTTCGTACGGTAGCGATACGCGCGCACACGAATTTTTCTGCAAAGTGGTAAAGCAAGTGAGTTGCCGTCAGTACCTACGACTTTTCGAATGGCTCTGTCATAATAACGATCCTAACTGGGTTTCTGACCTTTTTTTCTGACCAGTTTTCGACCATATTGGCCAATTTTCTTGTTTCAATATAAGTAGTCGAAAACTTGTGTTTTTGGGGCATAGAATAGAAGCAATTATCAACTTGCACAGCTGCTATTAATTCAATACCCAATTATGGGTGGTCCAAAAATAGGGGTTCTGGGATGCGTTTGCGTAAGTTAATTCATTCATGTATTCATTTCAATTCATTTCATATCGTATTCCATTGGCTAGGATGACATGTACTATGATACAATCAAGAACCTTATACAATATAAACTGTCTGTCAAATGAATACGATATACGATTGACTTTACGCATCACCTAGCTTGCCTAGAACTAAGTCTGGTAGGTACTCACCTAATCACGGAGTAGGTAGGTACCTTTGTTGCCCGTGGTACCTACACCTAGTATTTAACTCATTGACCTGCATAAAAAATTTTTCATGTCAGTGATTTAACTAAATTTTTTCTAGTTCCAAACTAATGGTCCCATAAGGCCACTTAAACAAATAACCAACATGAATAAACTGTTAACGATGTGCGAAACTTGTCAAGATTACGGTAAAAAAATCTCTTGCCCATAATACCTACCCATAGGCAGTCAGGCACGCGACACGTGACATGTGATTACATTACAAACCGCATCACCGTTACAAAACCATGCCTATGCAAAGATCGAAGAACTTTTATACATGTTAATTGACTTGGACCCATTTATTCCATTTGAGGAATTTTGTTAGAGTCTGTTCGGAAAGAGAACCGTCGTCGTGGGCTTTGTGCTTGATTACCGTTTTTGTCATGTTATACCTTAGAATAAGTAATAACACCTAGAAGCCGTGTCCTCGTATGCAAAGTGAGGCAACTAATACTGAGCCAAAATGGCTCAGTTCTCAGATTTACATCCTTCATACGTTACCTAATCTTAACTAAAATCCAATAATATAGTAACTAATCCCCTTAAGGTAGGGAAATTGAAACTGTTTTGTACTTATTAGGTATGATTAGGTAATAATGGACGATTAAAATCTGAAAACGGCGCCATTGTGGCTGTTTTAGTAGCCTCACTTTTGACAGTGCGCTTTGTAGGAAATTACTGTTTTCTAGGTGTTATTATTCTAAGTGTTATACCTACGTAATTAAAGTGCGACTATCTTGACTTGATAGATATCAAAATATTACAATCGCACTAAAACGTAACCTACAGTGCCGTCAACATGACAAAAACGGTAATCAAGCACAAAGCCCACGACGGTTCTTGTTCCGAGCAGACAGAGGACGTCATTGCGTTACTGCAGATTTGTACTTAGCTCATCAGTTTAAATTGAAAAAATGGGTACTTACCTATCTATTTCAAATTCAATTCAATTCAACATTATTTAGTCAGTCTAGGACTCTAGGTTATTGATAGTGAAACTGTCAAAGATGCGCCTGTCATCGGTTCGGAGAACTGCGGCTGGGCCGGTAGGGGAGTGCGCAAAGAACCACTAAGAAATAAAAAAATACCTAGGTACTTGTCAAGACGAATCAAACGAGCCCAAACTCGATGGGGTTGCCTGGTTTTATAACAGAGTTCCTGTGGCTTTTTTTCGGTTTTATCATCAGATCCTGGTCACTGTCTCCCATCCCATCAGAGTACCTACTAGTTAAGACTAATTAAACGAGCCCAAACTTGATGGGGTTGTATGGTTTTATACAGAGTTCCTGTGGCCTTCTTCCGGCTATATCATCATCAGCTCAATGAACCTAGACAGTCCAGGACCACCCCGTAAAAACGTGTTAAAAATGCTGATTGTGACATTTTATGTCAAATAAGTCTTAAATGCGGTAGACCCACCGGTCTTAGGCGTTTTGCATCTTCCCCGCTATTTTGGTGACCATTTAACTTATATCAGAGATTATAGGTATACGTATACCTATCAGGATACCTACCTATTGCCTTTAGCTTCATTTATTTTTTGATATTTTTTTTACAATATTTACTTAATTATTTTATTTTGAGCTAAGTAGGTATATTTGAAATGACAATGGGACGTGAACCCGCGACCTAAGTGCTAAGAATATCGCAATTGTATTACAAAAGGCAGGAAACGGAGATCCTAATCTGAGATGATAAGGAAGCGAGAATATTTTAACGCTTTTTTATTAAATGAATCGACTAAATAAATTTAAATCTCAATTAAAGTAACACTTAAACAAATATAGGCAAATATTGAACATCAAAAGGCATCATCGCTCCGATTCCAAAGGCTGAAATATACAAACGACTTGACTTGAGAAAAACTGCAATTTTCAAATGCTTCTAATATTATAAATTCACATGCAATTTATAGTAAGAATCTTGAAAGCAGTTATAGTGCAGTTTTAGTGCATTTAAGATTAATTTATACTGGGTATAAATTGCATGTGAATTTACCTAATATTAGAAGATGATTAGATGTATTTGAAAATTGCAATTTTTCTCAAGTCAATATTTACTCGTTTTTTTGTACGAGGGAGACCGTGACAGTATGAAAAAGTTTATCTGTCCCGAATCGACACCGCACCTCAGAAAGGGTCTTTGTGTGTAATTCTTAAGAGATACGTTGGTTATTATTAGATGTCATCATTATGTTGATTAATGATTATCAAACTATCATTAGCTATGTTTCTCTACGCAACGAAGGAAATCGATACAGGGGTCAAATGTTGTCGATAGCACTCTACCTATTAATGCAGTTTATTTAACTAGAAGACGTAGCTGCGCAAAGATGAAAACAATGTCATAAAATCTCCAGAAGATAATATCTGCCCTAAAGAAAATATAAAATATTAGGTAGACACGTGCATAGTTCAGGTATAATAATGAGTTGACACGGGTTTGGTATGGACATGTTATGAGAAGGGAAGAAGGCGTAGTACTTATACGGTATACCTAAGTAGAAAACTGGGGCCGTACGGCGGGCTGATTATCTAATTGGAAACCACCTAGCGACCGGTCGCAGTTCATAGATGATAGTGATCCATTGCTACTTCTTTTTGGATTAAAAAAAAACATACCAAAGAAAAGTAGCAATGTATGTGGAATGAAACCGGTCGCTAAATAGTTTCTTTTTAGATAATCAGGGTGCCGGCCGTCAGGATAGCGCTCTAGCGCGCGATAAGTGCGCGTTCTGTTTGGAGAACGTCTTTCACATTTATAATACAACGTGTTCCAAAATCAAAAATACCCCTAATGCCGAATATGGTAGATAGGGACCATCAAACTGAACAACTTTTACTATGGGACCAGCTCTGAAATCGTGAAAAAAATCTGCTGTTTCATACATTTTCATACTTTTTATTAATTTTTGTATGAAACAGCAGATTTTTTTCCACGATTTCAGAGTTGGTCCCATAGTAAAAGTTGTTCAGTTTGATGGTCCCTATCTACCATATTCGGGATAAGGGGTATTTTTGTAACACGTTGTATAAGTAGGATATATATTCTGTTACTTTCACATTATTATAATATTAGTACGATATCCATAACCCGTTCATGCCCCGTTCCCATACCCGTTCTCGTTCCTGTTCCCGTTCCCGTATTATTTCAGCCCTTTTTTCCACCCTGTTGAACTTCAAAACAAATGCCATTTTCGCAATCAACATCCCATAAAACCTCAATAACGACATCTATATCGATATTAGGCTTTTTTTACCCCATTTATCCTCCAAAGGGTTGATTTTCAGAAATCACGAAATATGTGTTTGCTTATTTGTTTACAGAAGTACTCCTATAGTTTCAAGTCAGATTGTCTATTTTATATTTTTTCCATACAAAGTGTGAAGCCCCTTTTCATTCCTTGAGGGATTGAATAATATCTACCATGTTGGATTTTAAAATAAACGCCATTATCGCAATCAAAACTTCAATAACGACACCCATCTGTAAACCGCTTAACGAATTTAACAAAAAATAAAAGATTAATATTACCTACCATAATACATGGAACTGAAACAGAAATCTTTTTTTTTTCTTCAAACCAATACATGAGGGGGGGGAGTGTTTTTTAAGATCTACAGCAGATCATAATAGATGTATATGATGAGAATTTTTAAACATAATACAATTTGAACTACTTCTTTATCTATTTATTTTATTTATTTCTACAAAACCGACGACCTTGAAATATTTACAGGACAATCTTTAAAGTATTTCCTTTCTAACAAAAAAAGATTGAATGAAATCGGACCACGCGTTAATGAATTACAACTAATTACATATTTTGACTTTTATCCCCTCTCCCAAGGGAACCGTGCTGAATTTCGGGATAAAAAGCATACGTCGACCTCAAATCAGTCGATCAGTCGTAATATGAACTCAAATCATGCCAAGTTTCATTTGAATTCATTCAGTAGTTTCGGAGTCCATAGCGGACGTGATACAGACAGAAAGACAGACAGACAAAAATGAAAAAAAAAATACAGTTTTGGCTTCAGTATCGAATACAGAGTGCCCTTCAAAAAAATTTTTCAAAATATTTTCAATGTACAGAATTGGACCTGTTACAGTTTTATTATAAGTATAGATTAAAATCCACCACTTCCCATTTTTATCCCCACTCAACAAAAAAATAAATTAATTGATAAGTTTCTTATTAAACTTAGTTATATATTCAATTTTATTACTTACCTCAATATTGGGTAAAAAAAATGATAAAGTACCTGGTACTTACTTCCATTATAGTAACAATAGGCTAACTAAATAACTCAAACTCAAACTAAAAGTTGTGAACTTAGCTGTTACTATCGAACCACTATTTTATGATCTAACTAACGATATATCAGTAGACACAAATATGAATAGCAAAAGGATGTAGTAGCGACTACCTAGATAGGTAGTCGCAATAAACAGTAAAGTAACGCAGTTGCGTTACATTACTGTTTATTATTATTGCTGTATTATCTTTGGCAATAATTTCACATCAATTATCACTATCAGTTTTGTAGTAAAGATTGTGTTCTATTCTAACTTTATGATTGCGATAATTAAGTTTCTGGGTTTTCTTTTATTTTCTATTTCTTTCATACAAACTTTTTATCTAGGTAAGTACCTGAATTCCACAGCGATCAATTTCAAGTCTATTTTACCTAGGTATCAGCTAAAGAAACTAACTTCGACCAATGTTGAGTGACTAAATTAATACTGTCGAGTCTGTCGTATATAATCATAAAGTTGCTATCTTTATCTTAATTCCAACTGAAAACGTAATTCAGCATACATAACTGGTTTATATAAATTATGTTTTAAGTTGAATTCGGCCCCATCCCATCTCATATGGGTTACGTACGGCAATACCACGGTATTACCGTACGTAGAGTCTGGCTTTATCGTGATAAAGTCATCGTATTCCTTCGGCAAGCTGTGAAGCGCCTAATAGAATGTACTAGCAGCTAGCTACATCAATTGGATTTGCAAGTTGGTTCTACTCTACTACCTACCACGGAACAGAAAGACTCAAATCATTAAAATATTCATATAGGTATAGGGCCTAATGTATTCGATGCTTAATAGTAGGTCCCTTAGAAATTCCTCATAAATCTACTACCTAACAATGTGCTATATTCAATCAAACTAATAACGACACATACCCCAAAACTTGTCAGGTTCAAAATTAAAGTCATCAAAATAATGTTAATGATTATCACATTAAACAAAAGAAAGTAACTACCTACTTAATCATTTTATTATACACATATTATCTTTAATTAATTCATGTCTTCAGTAATAAATCATTAATTTTATTTATTAAACTTCTACCTGTAATAAAACAAATAAAACGTATACGGCGGCACTTTAACGTTATCACTAACATTTTATGGGCTACCTAGTGTTCATAAAATAATTTAATTTTTTATAGTTATGTATCTCGATAATGATGATAATCAAACAGATGCAGTATAAAAGGACTGTGGAATTACAGTTGGAGTATCAATTTGATCTACGTTCAACGCAGTGGTAAGTGTACAGCTATCATTACTCTGATGCCGGCTACCATGAGCTTCTAATGGTGTTAAAGTGAGACCTTCAGCTATTGGCAATTTATAGTACTATCTTACTGAGACTTTTCGTTTAAAGTCCTAGTAAGGCCATTAAGTATGTCTTTGATCATCGTTATCCTCGATGGGGGAAGAAGATAGAGGTATCTTCCAATTCTCGACGGAAGTATGTAAAACCATATAAACATATAGAGATTGGCATCAGTCATTGTTATAAACAGTTTTACTATGTAAAAGTCCATTACTTACGCAAAACTTTTCAAATCTGAATATCTTTCAATAATTCAATATGTTGTTTCTTGTTTCCAGAAAATAAAAATGAAATTCTTCGTTGCTTTCGCTGCCGTTGTGGCTATTGCTCTCGCCAGCCCCCTGAAGCCAACATCCAGCGACTATGCTCAGTTGGAGGCCATAATCGCCGCCATCAACAGCCCCAGCACCGACCCAGCTACCGCCGCCCTTCTAGAACAGCAGCTCCAAGAAATCTACGGTTTCCACCCCATCCATGTCGGACCTGCTATCGTTGAGACTGGACCCCAGCCCATCCAAGTTGGACCTGCTGTCGTTGGCCCAGTCAAACCCCCTAAGCCAGAACCCATCATGACTCTGCCCGCTGAAATTCCCTTCCCGGTCTACGAGGATGGGGCACATCCCATTATGATTCTGCCAGCTGAGATCCCTTTCCCCGTCTTCGATGAAGCTAGCCCCGTCGCTGTGGAATCCGGGCCGATCCCAAGCCCCAGTAGCAGCCCCCTCGTCCAGATCATCGTGAACGTCAACCAGGCTTCCGATGTCGCCGTTCCAGTCGCATCTTACCCCATTGAGGACATCATCGCTACCCCAGTCAACATCGTTGATGCCGCTCAGGAAGAGATCATGCCTAGCCCCATCAACATCGTCGATGTTGCTCAAGAGGAGATCATGCCTAGCCCCATCAACATCGTCGATGTTGCCCAAGAGGAGATCCTCCCCAGCCCAGTCCACATTGTTGAGGAAGCCGATGCCCCCGCTGAGCCCATCATCATCGGTAACCCCATCGTGCCTATTCCCGTGATCAACATCCCTGGAATCCTGAACTAAGCACTGCTATATCGCAATGGAGCTAAAACGGACTAGAACTTTTATTTTCAATGTGAACTACTTAACGTCCGTAGTTCTTCCAGCTCAGAATCAAATATGACAGCTTTTGATCAATAAATATATTGTTTTTATAAAAATCTTGTTTCCTTAAAATCCTGTTTTTAGGTGTTACAACAGCTTAAATTACTGTTCGAATCGAACAGTTTAAACTAAGTTAGTAGTTAGTGAGTTATTTTGGACTTTGGGAAGAATCTATAAATCCTGAAATTCCCAGAAATGAAATTCCATGTCGTGTCGACGTGGGCAAAACCTAACCAGTCAATCCTACAATCTACAAAAATATTTAAGTACTCACCTAAGTACTTATATTATAAGTTATTTTATTTTTAAGTATTTTTGTATTGTGTAAACTGGAATTAAGTACATGCTGTTTGATAATAGCCTAATAAAACCATATAGGATAGATACCATGCATACAACCCCGGAAAATTATTATAAACCTTGAAAACCGCCACATGGCTGAGTTTTTTTTCTTTGTTTGGAAATATGCAGAATGACAACCCTAGACGTAAATAGACAATTGTATACGATAATAAATCTCAATAATGGGAAAAAACAAACATAATTTCGGTCTAGGGTTGCCACTATGCAGTTTATCATTAAAAGAAAAAACCGGCCAAGTGCGAGTCGGACTCGCGCACGAAGGGTTCCGTACCAAAAAACGGCAAAAAAATTACGTTTGTTGTATGGGAGCCCACCTTAAATATTTTTTTTTTGTATTTTTTGTTATAGCGACATCAAAAATACATCATCTGTAAAAATTTCAACTGTCTACCTGTTGTTGTTATTAATATCGAGCAAAAAAGAGCAAAAAAATCACGTTTGTTGTATGGGAGCCCCCCTTAAATATTAATTTTATTCTGTTTTTAGTATTTGTTGTTATAGCGGCAACAGAAATACATCATCTGTGAAAATTTCAACTTTCTAGTTATCACGGTTCATGAGATACAGCCTGGTGACAGACAGACAGACAGACAGACAGACAAACAGACAGACAGACAGACAGACAGACAGACGGACAGACAGACAGAAAGATAGACGGACAGCGGAGTCTTAGTAATAGGGTCCCGTTTTTACCCTTTGGGTACGGAACCCTAAAAAGAAGTGGTGGTTTTCAGGGTCTGGGTTAATAATATTTTTCTAGGGTTGTATTATAATGTGCGTGTGGTGTGAGTGTTCCTTTCTTAGAAATTGATTTGTCCATATGAAGAATTTAAGAAATAATTGTGCAAACTTTATGGTAAAATCGAAAAATTTGTGAAACCTATGTAGACTAAGTTATGGTCGATTATAAAGAACACTCATACCGCCCGCTTCGCGAAAACGCCGTACTTGATATCATACAATATACTAGACGTATGTTAAAAAAATATGTATGAAAAATTTGAGCCTAATTTGTGAAAACTATTCACAAAATAAAATAATCAATTCATTATCATGGTAAATTTGGATTTTAAGGGGTATTTGGATATACACAGTGTGTGGTGTGAGTGTTCCTAAAATCACTAACTTTAGCTGAATAATATTGAAATATTATTTCTGTATATTATAATCCAGATTCAGAGCAAATTTGTGACACATAAATCTTGACACAAAACGTGCTAGATCAAGAGCAATTAAACATTTTGTTTCTTTTTCAATGCTCGTGTGAGTGTTCCATATTTTGGCATTTATTTAACTAACCAGACCTCGTATACAAGTGGAGCCTGCATCCAAAATTGTGAAAAGTTTTTTTCCTAAAATTTAAAACATAGTCTATTTCCGTAAGTGTTATGCTTTTTTAGTTATATTTTTTTAAATTTTCAAAGGAATATCTTATGTAGGGTGGGTATGCTTTTTTATTTTGTCGGACACAATTTTCGTCTACCCTCGTATTGGCTAACCTTTACTCGTAGTTGTGCGTTGTAATAATTCTATTTTTATTGCAGTCTGTTGTTAAATTCTCCAGTGTTTCTGTTTATTATTAACAAGTTATCATGTAAGCTATTAAATTTTCTGTACTTTTTATTTAATTTATCTAATATTATGGAAGGGAGTTCAGTAGTCAATTGTGATTTGATTGTGTGAATGAACCCGTACTTTTATTCTTAATCGTATTGTAAATCGTTGCATTTGCAACTATGTAGAAAAATCTTACCAGTTAAATTCCGGTTTCCGAATGAACTGATATTTTACATGCAAAATCGAATGACAATATAATATTATTGTTATGACATGGAGCTGGGGCCCTACCGGCTAACTTATCGAACTTCGGCGGGTCTGCCGGGCTTCAACTTAAAACAGATAAATTGAAGTAAGGAATTTAGTATTGTATATTTACCGAAGTTATTTGGAAGATATCGATGTTGGTGTGACCTGTGACATCATAAATTGGGGTTCGCCATTTTGGCCTAATTGGGGCTCGATTTATCTGTTTTAATTTGAAGCCCGGCAGAGTTACCGAGGTTCAGAGCGTTAGCCGTTATGTCTATAACCAAATTTGTTCTCATTACGATACAGGGCAAATCCAAAAAGAAGGCAGTGCCGTGATATTTAATAAAAACAACGAATTTTCCACATACTTTCCAAGATTAAAAATTCGATCGATGACTAAAGGTGTCGGCCGGGCACACTATTGTGTTGTGTTGTGTTGTGTCGTGTCGCGATCTGTCGCGTATCGGTTTCATACATTTAGTATGGCTAGAAACATATTACTACAGTGTGTCGTGTCGACACAACACAACACAATAGTGTGTTTCTAGTCATATACTATATGTCTGAAACCGATACGCTTTCTGTCGCGACACAACACAACACGACACAACACAACACCACACAATAATATAGTATTTCCGCCTTTAGTTTGCTGGAATGCACTTATCTCATTATTATTTTACTTATGGAATGCGCGCCATTTTTTAGAGCATTACAACCATAGACATAGAAAAATTTTCGCTGCTCTCAAGAAGACCAACAAAGCGTGGAAAAGAGAAGTTAACATCATACGGACACGGTCTATGTAAAAAAGAGACAAAGGATCAAGTGACATGTGCCAACATTTTTTACAGTAAGAGCCCCTAGCGTCCCGCCTAGCAAATGAGCAATCACAATTTGTTTAAAATATTTGTTAATCTTAATTAGAATTTAAAATAAAGGTATCGTGGAGCCCTGGTGTCTTGTGCTCTAAGTAATTGTGATGTGAGAAAAAGAAACAATCCAAGTAATCACACTTTTCACAGGTAAATAAGATATTACCACACATTTCTCTAAAACCAAATTTCGCTACATTTATTCATTTATCGACGAAGAAAATAGTATGGAACATAATTTAATAATTTCCTTTGCCATATTTAGTCATATTTTATGTATCTAAGTCATATTTTACGTATCTCATATAAAATGTATGCATTTATTTTCGGATCACCTGTTTATTGACATTGTTGTTCTTTGACATTCTATTTCTATGATTACAACGCTCGATATTTTAGATGCAGAAAAGGAAATAACTCGTATGAAGGTACCTAATGTCTCTATCTCTCTTTTCTAACGTTCATCTTTTATTTAGTAGGTTCAATCTCAATTGTGTGAGTGTAGATAAAGTAGTGTATGAAACTGCACATAACTAGGTATTAAAACACTCGTGTGATACTATTAAAAACCTCGCTTGCGGCTCGGTTTTTAAACACACACTCGTGTTTTAATACCCCTCATTATGCGTCAGTGTCATAAACTACTATTAAACTTAAATAAAAAAGATGTCGTTGAGCTCAATAAAAGTAATACCTAAATGCCATAGCGTAAGTAACAAAATTACCGTTACATAAAGATGCTGGTAACAATAAAACCAACCCTTAATTGCATGTTATCAACCATATATTTTAATTTACTTTCCTGTTTATCTCTTTTTTGTAATAAAATGCTTAAACAAATGTTTTCCCCCTTTTTTCATATGCATGGTCACCCTACTACATAAGATATTCCTTTGAAAATGTAAGAAAAATGATAACGATTAAAGTATAACACTTACGGAAATAGACTATGTTTTAAATTTTAGGAACAAACTTTTCACAATTTTGGATGCATGCTCCACTTGTATAGAGCCTCTAGCGGATACGCGAAGAACTAAAATCTATAGTAAGAGTGCTCACCATCCACGAGTTTACCATCCTCGCTAATGTGAACTCGATAAGGTAAATGTCCCATATTTCGGCATGTTAAGACTCTTAATGACTTCAAGATTTTAAAATTGTAATATTTTAGGTTTTCATGATCGAGTATAGTGCCCCGATTTATGAAATTGTGTTGTGTCATTTGCCTGTAGTATCGCAGATATGATAGATGTGCGGATGGGCTATTAAAAGGTTTCATATTTAGAACCAAATAAAGATATTTTAGTATTGAAAATTCTGTTTTTTTTTTTTGGGAAAATCGAAATTGGCGGAAAAAACGCCAAAAATTCTTACCAGATGAAATAAGGATAAGGAGTAAGAATAGAAAGCTGCATTATCAGTGAGAAATATAGGCTATAGTTGTTTAAAAAATTGAAATATCTATAACCTCTTTAGTAATTGCAATAGTGAAATCCTACCAAAAAAAATCCTATAAAATTATTTAGCGTGAACTGTGAAAACTATTGATAATAAATAAAAGATTTTAACATAGTCTTCTTTAAATTATTCTAATCGGACGTTTCGTTTGGAAATTACTACGAGTATATGGGATCATTTTACTACTTAACTATTTAAAGTTTTATTCAAATTGACTTTCTGTGAGCTTAAAAAGTAGGTACATACGAGCGCTAATCTTATGGTGGTGACAAAGAATACACGCCATAAAGCTGTCTGTGCCGACGACTGAGAGTTTTGAACGTAGCATTGCCCTCAGTCACGGTAACGGATAGATACCGTAACCGTGTCTTAGTTCAGTCACCAAAATGTTGGTACTTGATTTTTAGACAGTTTATGTGCTATAGTTTGTACTAATGTAGGTGTAATAATTAATAATTTGTGACAGAAAAAAAAAACTAAACGAAATAACTTACTAACACGAAATATTGGTCGTTTACCTTAGTTGCTGTAGTTTGCAATTATAATCCGAATAAGTAAAAAATCATTAGTTAGTGCGTGTAAACCGAATGTAAGTGAATTTTGAATTTATGTTGGTTACTATCTTTTTACTTTCCTCTATGGTTACTATTTATGTCAAATCTTCCTGTGAGTATAAATGTTCCTTGTGTCAAATCGAAAATGTCAAATGTAATTTTCACGTTTTAATAATTATTTATTTTGTGTTTTCTTTGCGTATTTTGTTGTGTAAAAGCTAGCTTGTTAAGATTGATAAGAATAAAATTAGAAGCAGTCGATTAGAGGAGTTTATGGAAAGGTGAAATAAAAGGTTGGTACTTGATACAAATCCTCGGACGATTCGTCCAAGTACAAATCATTAGAAAACTCAGATAAACCTAAATCCAACCAGAAAAATACTTTCATTAAAGTTTTTATTAAACCTTACGCTGTTTTAGTTTAAGTTTCTCTTAATAATTGTTTCTTTATATTTATGATTAGCTATCCATGACCTTAATTTGTTTTTACTATCGGCCATAGATGCATTAATTGCAATTTTTAGGGTTCCGTAGCCAAAATGGCAAAAAACGGAACCCTTATAGATTCGTCATGTCTGTCTGTCTGTCTGTCTGTCTGTCTGTCTGTCTGTCTGTCTGTCCGTCCGTATGTCACAGCCACTTTATTCCAAAAGTATTAGGACTACATAGTTAAAACTTAGTAGGTAGGTGTATTCTGTAAACCGCTTTACGATTTAAACATAAAAATATAAAAAATGAAAGATTAAGGGGGGGCTCCCCATACATGGAACTGAAACTGAAAATATTTTTTTTCATCAAACCAATACTTGTGGGGTGTCTATAGATAGGTCTTTAAAAATAACATTGAGGTTTCTAAGACCAATTTTTTTCAAAGTCAACCGTTTGAAAGATATATGTCGCCAAAGTGGTAAAATGTGTGTCCCCCCCCCTTTAACTTTTAAAGTAAGAGGGTGAAAAATCTAAAAAAAATATAAGCTATAGATCTTAATAAACACTTTCAACGAAAATTAGTTTGAATGAGATACAGTAATTAGTTTTTGAGATATAGTACATTTTCCAAAACCGAAAATATAACTTTGTCATTCATACAAACACTGTGAAAAACAAAGTTATTTTTTCAGACGAAAAATGATAGCGGTATTAAAATATGGTATGGTATAATGTACCTACGGAACCCTACTGCGCGTGGCCCGACACGCACTTGGCCGGTTTTTTAAAGACGACCTGCCCCATGCTCCAATTGCCAACCTTACTTTTAAAGCTTAAAATATGAGCAATAGACGATTAAATAACGTGTCGTAAGCTTATGTAAATCTCAGACTTTGATATTGTGTGACAAGCTTACGACACGTAATAACGTAGCGTTCAAACGCATAGAATGTTGGCCATTTGAGTAGGGGGACAGCGTGATTACGATAATAGCCTAGGTCTTATTTTAACACGATAGAGCTTAATGAGAATTCCACAACTTATACAACTTATGGTTTACTTATTTCATTACAGATAATGTGTGTATCATCCCACAATCGACAAAAATATCCAGTTTCCTTCCAAATTAATAAAAACCTACAAGTTGGACGAAATACAACCTGGCAGAGCGACATGCGGCAGATACCTACGTTTTTTGTGCCTTATTCAAATATGATATTAAATAAACAAATAAGGCCCCAAATGATACAAATCTACGAGTTAAAGTGAGATCTTTTTTTAGGAATATATAACATAAATCTTTACTTTGTAATAATAAATATTCAAATTTATTGATAAGTTGTTTTTATTTAATATGGTTTCATATTTAACCTCAATTTCAAATAAAAAAGTTATAGGCCTTAATTTAATAAGTGTAATCGATTTATTACGGCCAAAGTCAAGTTTTCGGAAAATTAGATTTAGTTAGAACTGTTTTCTTATATTCCTACTGTTAAATAATTAATTAAATAATATATAAAGACTTAAAATTAGATAGGCCTTATTTGTATCAAGTATTACGTTGATATGGACGGAATTAACATATTTGCAACTAAGTAGATTATTATTTAGATTTAACAAAATATTTTCTAATTTTGTATCATGCTTTATAGGAAAGTACTTAATTTTTTTTTTTACATTAGTTTCAAAGTGGAGGAATGCGTTACGTTACGGCGTATTTGAATGGTGACCTTAGTAAGCCCACTGAATGGAGGGCCCACCTAGAAGGGCCACTATTCAGCGTTGGGCACAATCTGACCCACCCCCTGACTAGAGGATTTCTAATACGGGTTTTCATATTTATCGGTTTATAATTTGCCCTTGATTTCGTTGCATTATGCAGCTGTGGCGCACATATTTTATGCTAAATAAGCTCTGAAAGACATTATTTAGACTATTTTAGACACAAAAAATACTAAATTAAATTAAAATAGAAGTATTCACGCCAATGACTATGCTGTACCGCGGTTTGATTACATTCTCTTTTGTTGTACCTATTTTTTACATTCCTCTATGCCATAGAGGATAGTAAAAGGTATACTCATTGATCTCACGCCTCAACTTTACTACTATAGTTATGGTATTTCTCGATACTATCTGTCAATTAGTAACTCATGGTACCGAATTGCTATGAAAAAGGCCAAAACGTTACTCGATGCTCGCTAGCGAGTATAGTAAACTATTGTAGTTTACTATACCAACTCATGGTAGAGCTACTGAATCTAGCACGTTTTGTGTCAAGATTTATGTGTCACTTTGCTCTGAATCCGAATTATAATTATACAGAAATAATATTTCAATATTAATATTAACAACTAATAAACACGACAATGACTGAAAAGAACCGTTTGTGTAACGAACCAACCAGTAGTTTATTGCATAATAAAGAGGTTAAATTGTCTTCAGGATATTCGTAGCCGTAGTACAGTGGCCGTAGTAGGTAATCGTAGCAGAATATCGTAGCAGGGCGGGATGGGATTATTGACCCAGCGAGCGCGAAGCGTCTCTGCCACAGAATACATAATAGTACAAGTTCTCTGCTTCAGCTTGGGCAAACATTCTTTCGTATGTCCTTCCTTCCGGATGTCCTTCCGTCCGTTTGTTCTCGTCTACAGGTCGCATTTCTCAACCGATTCTCGTGAAATTTTGTGAGCAGGGGGCTAATTGTCTAATTTCAAAATATATCGCAATCGCTTACAGGTTGTGATTACTTGTGATACATTGATGCTTCTTTTTGGCACAAATAAAAACTTACCAAGGAAATGCAGCAATGTGTCACCTCCATTTGTCAAATGAAAGCGATTGCGATAGATTTTTTAAATTAGACAATTAGCCCCCAGGGGGATGTAACACGTTGCTACCTTTCTTTGGTAAGTTTTTATTTGTCCCATAAAGAAGCTTCAATGTGTTACATCCTGAAAGCTATTGCGATAGATTTTTAAACTAGACAATAGAAAGGCAGGTTCGATAATTATCGAATATAATAGATGATCAAACGAACTTCCAAGTGAAGTTCGATCACTATTATATGAAGACACTTCATTCGAAGATATAAGCACACATGTAGTACTTTTATCCTACAGGCAACACTACGCACATTTTTAGAGAAGGTACTTCGATTTTATTTTGTTTTCTAACTACCTTACCGAGCCTACACAGTAGATGCGGGTCGGTCGAATTTCATTTTTTAGAGGAGGAGCTTACAAAATTTCTGCTGGGCTTGGGAAGGGGGGGAACTTATATCTTCGAATGAAGTGTCTTCATATAATAGTGATCGAACTTCACTTGGAAGTTCGTTTGATCATCTATTATATTTCATTCACTTCATTCTTCAGATATAAGCACACATGTAGATGTTTAGAGCAAGAAATTTTGTAGCAGAGATCAAGATTATAGAATAGTGATTTTATTTCAAGAAATTTAAATGAAATGCATTTAATGATTCCTTACATTGCTTTTATTTCATAATCAAACAGGTCATATAACAATCAAACATGTTAAATTATAGAAACTGCAAGTTTTAATCGTCTTATTTCACCTTTTCATATCTTATTATATACTTAAATCTTAAATTAACCTAGGGGATTACATCAAATAATTACTTAGAATAAGTGATCAATTAGGCTTATTTTTAAGGCATACTGAGCTTGCGAATTGACTTTGGTTTATTATTGGACGGTTATAAAATGCTGCAAATGTTTGCGAGTTTTCCGTCCAACCTGCTGTTTTCCGTATAAGGTCGAGTGAAACACCCTGCGAGCGCGCCGTGGAGGTGGCGGCATGACGCGTGCTGTGCGCGCTGAAAGTCGCCACGTCCACGCCGCTTTCTGCCAACACCTGTTTAATCCATCGGCTGATAGTTTGCGCGGTAGCTGCCTTGTGTGGGGGTTTCGTAGATAACAGCAAATTTGATGTATTAGGCCTAATGTCTTTTGTTATTGCTAAATAGTCTTTTAATACGGAAGCAGGACAAATGTTTCTATTTTGTTTAAAATATGGTAAAAACAAGACAGGTTGGTCTCGCCCTATACCAGAAGTTTTAATAATATCATCAATACTTATTTGTATGCCGTTTTTATCTATTTTAATAATTACAAATTTTTATAAGGCTCAAAGTTTGCACTCTATGAGCGGTACATAATGCGAGTAACATTGCAAGCTTTTTGGTTATTTTAATTAATGACAGCTCTTTATTAGGAATCCAATTTGAAATATGTTCAAAAACTATTTGTTGATCCCAAGTAAACGAGTATTTAGGCATAGACGGCCTTAACTTGAAAACACCTTTTAACAAACGTCTTATCTGTTCTTCGGAACCAAGATCATTTCCAAAAAGTAAACTTAGGGCCGATCGGTGGTTATTTAAGGTTCCGTATGCGGCACCCTTATGAAACTGCTCGGTTAAATATATCAGAACTGAGGGTATGGAACTAATGTATGGGTCTGTATTAACATTGTTGCAAAAGTGCCACCATAATTTGTATGTAACACTGTATTGGGACAAAGTATTTTTCGCTAAAGAGGCCATCATTAAGTCTAAGGAGGCGTGCGGGACCCCGCGCCTACAGAATGCGATCCGGAGAGCGTCGCTACTCCCAGGGTAAGGTGAGACAGATGCTGTTCCCTGAAAGGAGAAGTAAATACGTTCTTATTGGCGTCTAGAAACAATATGTCTGACGTGATCAAAGTTTTCAGCAGTGGGAACCATGGCTGCGATGGCCAATAGGGAAAAACTAAAATACCGTCAGCTTTCTCATTTGATATTTTTTGCAGACATTTTAATATTAACGAAAAAGGTGGGAATGCATAAAATAATGAGTTCCGTGGCACTGTAAAGGCATCTATAGTGAGAGCATCCGGGTCTGGTTTCCACGAAATGAACTTACGACATTTAGCGTTGGTGCGAGATGCGAACAAATCTATATCAGGAGTACCAAATTTGTTAACTATCATTTCGAACGCATCGTCACCAAAGGACCATTCAATATCAGGGTTGACTTTCCTGGATTCTTCATCAGCTTCCTTGTTATCTTTTGTATTGATATAAGAAGCCGACAACCAAATATTTCGGATCTCACACCACTGCCAAATGTCGCGCGTCAAATTGTTTAAATGAGGGTATTGTATACCACCCATGCGGTTTACATAACTTAAAGCAGTTGTGTTATCAACGCGTAAAAGAATTGTACAGTTCGAGTGATTTTTTGCGAAACATTTAAGTGCAAAAAATACTGCTTTTAATTCTAAATAATTAATATGATGTTTCATTTCGTTTATGGTCCATTTTCCGTTTACCCGTTTACCACTACAATAGGCACCCCATCCAGACCTTGATGCGTCACTGAATATTTTCATATCATATGTTAAAGGTATAATCGGATTAAACGAGGTTAAAGCGTTTGTAGCCCACCATTGTAGATCAGGTAAAATTTCAGCAGAAGGCGTAAATTTAGCGTCATAGTTATGTAATTTTTTTAACACAAGGAATTTTTGACGTTCTAAGCGCTTGGTGTACAACCAACCGAATCTTACGGCTGGGCAAGCTGCGGTCAAAGTACCAATAAAGTGTGCAAACTCCCTTATTGTACACAGAGGTAGGCGTGCCCTAATCTTCTTACGTTTCTCGTCTGGTAAAGACATGGTCATTTCGATAGAATTATATATGAAACCTAGGAATTTACATTCCCTATTAGGTACCAATACACTTTTTTCAAAGTTTATGATAAATCCAAGGCACTCTAATAATTTTATGGTTTCTTTGACATTTAATAAGCAATCTTCATATGTAGAACCAAAGCACAAAATGCCATCCAAGTAAATTACAGATATAAAACCGCGACTCCTAAGGTAAGACATTATTTCTTTCATAATTTTGGTGAAAGTTCTGGGTGCGGAAGACAAGCCATAGGGCATTGCATTAAATTCATACAAAATGTGACCGCGCTCATCATCCTCAAATTGAAACCTTAATAGTTTTCTTTGCGAGTAATGAATTGGAATTAACAGGTAAGCTTCTTTTAGATCTAGGGTAGCCATAAAACAATTTTGTTTGATAATTTTGGATACTGTCCTAAAATCCTCCATTTTAAAATGATTTTTTACAACGAACTTATTAAACGGTTTCAAATTGAGTATGAATCTCTTACTACCGTTAGATTTTGGGGTCAAAAATATAGAAGAAATAAATTGGTCTTTATGAGGTTTACATTCTGAGATTGCTCCTAAACATAAAAGATCTTGAATGGCTAACTTCATATCTTGTTTTTCACTTAATGAAAAATTATTAAAAGGTATTCTCTTTTGAGTAACCTTTCGTGAAAGCTGAATGGTATAACCATTACGAATCCATTCTAATATATGTTTATTTTTAATAATAGCTTGCCAACAATTATAAAAGTGCTGCAGTCTGCCAGCATGTACCTGAGTTATAGTTTGGTCGCACGAGGGCGGCCCCTTGGAGTTGCATTGCGCGCGGGAGTCGTGAACGGAGGCCGGCGGTAGAATGGCGCTGGCGCTGGCATCGTCGCTGCAGCAAAGGCCGTCGCTGTCCGCCCCCCCCTGCTCGACGACGCGTAGCGAGGAGGGCCCATCCAGTTTCCCTGGTACTGGGGTCTGAATGTAGATGGAGTGGGTTTTGTTGTAGCTGGCTTGAAGGATGCAGTTGGTTTCTTTATTTGATGTCCTTGTTTCTCAATGGCTTTGGAGGCCTTAATCTTTTCGGGTAAATTATTTCCGAAAAGGGTAAAGTCCCTTTCTTGATTTTGTATAAGTGTTAAAAACGACTTTTCAAGACGTGGTGTAATAAGCTTGGTTCGAACTTGAGTCTCAACGAAATGTAAATCCGTTAGAATTCTGCATCCGTCTGTTAGCGCCTTAATAGCTTGTATTTTGTCATCTCCTAAGAGTAGTAAGGTAAGAGCTTTACTTATAGCTGCGATGCCCTGGCCAAGTTGATCTTGTTTCATCAATATGTTCTTGTCTCGATTTCGAATGATATCTACGATAGCCGCTGAAATCTCAGGGTTTAAAGTCGGGGCTTTGAGAAGGCTGCAATTTTCCGGTATTAAATATTCCTTGAGAAGTTTTTCTTTAACTTCCTTCGCTAATCCTTTTTTCAAAATGGGAAGCCATCGCTGAGCAAGCGACTGATGAATTTTTTCTCCAAAGCCAGGTTGATCGTCAGCAGCATCTCCTAGAGCGAGAAGGAGGTCTGGATCTAGTTCTGGAACGTCCGCCGGCTTATCTGAGGCAAGCGCCTCGGTCGGTTGCGGTTGCTCTTCGGCATGCTCCTGGGAGTATTCGCCGGTTACTGTATCGGTGATATTCACCACTTCATTTCGTGAAATTCCAACATCTACGAACAATAAAAAAAATAGCTTGTGTTTTTGCATAAAATCCTTTAATAGTTACCTATTATTTAAGTACCTACATCACGTTAGACGTTAGTCTAACTTATGGATGTCTAATCTACACAAAGATCTATTTTTCTCAGTTAAATATTCTAGGTACTATCAGTAAAGAACAAGTGATCAAGTAAACTACGAACAAATGACTTATTTTCACATTTTTTATATAACATATTTTTATGTTACCTCGCGATGAAATGTTTTCAACTTAAGAGGCATAAAAACACCACGCTTTGCCTTCGTGATAATGTATACGAGGCAAGCTTATTGGGTAATAAATTTAGCAAATTCATTGTCATAAATACAGGACATATATTTTAACTGTGATGTACGTATATGATTTTATCATAAATTCTTTCACATCGTTTGTCGTAATTGTTTTACGACAAACTTATCATCTTGTAGTTTTACTTTTTGAGCACTGCACTTTCACTTTATTATAAACTGCCATTATTGTGCTTACCTTGATTTTCTTCGGAGTCCGACGAAGAAGAAGATGAATACACAAACACACGGCGTCTATTTTTACAATCATTTTGTAATTTTCTGAATTTGCTTTTATAATAGTCTATTCTATCAGCTTTACGCTTAGGCATAATAAAGTTAAATGGGTTGAAAGTTAAAAATAGAAACTATTTTCTTGAATTGAAATATTGGAGTGTGTGCAAGTTGCCACGCACGATAAAAGAAATGAAATTCGACCGACCCGCATCTACTGTGTAGGCTCGGTAAGGTAGTTAGAAAACAAAATAAAATCGAAGTACCTTCTCTAAAAATGTGCGTAGTGTTGCCTGTAGGATAAAAGTACTACATGTGTGCTTATATCTGAAGAATGAAGTGAATGAAATATAATTATATATATTTTTTTTAGTCGAACAGGGGGCTAATTGTCTAATTTAAAAAATCTATCGCAATCGCTTTCGTTTGACAGATGGATGTGACACATTGCTGCATTTCTTTGTTATGTTTTTATTTGTCCCAAAAAGAAGCTTCAATGTGTTACATCCTGAAAGCGATTGCGATAGATTTTTAAATTAGACAATAGAAAGGCTGAGCCTGTAGCCAATGACCCATTTACAAATATTCGCTATCGCTTCGCTCCGTAAAATGTATGGATTTGACGTTTTAAAATTCGTTAGTTAACGAAACCTTATGTCAATCCCATATATGTTTCGAAAACGAAACGATAACGAGGATTTGCAAATGTTACTTTGGCTAGGGGGTCTGTTTTTCGAAATGATTTTTCGAAAAATATCTTATTTTAGCCGTTTCGATCAATGATCAAAAAAATTTAACAAAACTTTTTGTTAGCAGTGTAAAGCAAATTTTGTTTTTCATTCTGAGAAGACAAATTTCTGGTCAATATTCGAAATTTGAAAATATATAAGGTTGTGACCATAGAAATAGAAAAATTTTCGCTGCGCTCATTGTGACTTTGCTTAGAGCATTTAAAAATGCTCTAAGTTACTTTGTGGTAGAACCATAAAGTTAATATACTTATGTATAGAGAACTTAGGACTGCGTATATTATTTGCACAGTATAGATAGGTACTTATTAGTTAAAAAAACTAATATCTATTCTGTGTAATTTGTTTTTGAAAAACAAACCGTTTGAGCTAATTTTTAACGCGAGGTCTATACAGTTCATGGAGCCACTAGTAGATAGATAAATATTACTAACATGGATGCCTTAGAATAAGTGCTCCACGGCTTCGAGCAACAAAGGCTTCGTTTGTCTGTAGAAGTCTGTAGAAGTCTTACTCTAAGGCTCCACGGCCTCCGAAAATGTTGTTGTATAAATGACCCATCTCTAAACCTATTTCAGGCGCGGTCACAGCCTGAAATTTTGGGGGGGCACTAATAATAATAATTGCTTTTCTGTAAATTTTTAGAAGCTTTTTCTATGTGACTTGTACGATTTTGGGGGGGGGGGGGGGGGTCATGGCCCCTGTGACCCCCCCCTCGGACCGCGCCTGACCTATTTCCCCATAATATTCTACTTCGCTACATGCGTGCCTACTGCCTGCCATTCGTTGAATTGTTTTATGAAAGGGTAGTATTTAATCAGGTAACAATAAATTCCCATTTTGGGTATCAAAAACACTGAATATAGGGCGACTACTCATGTTGAACATGGGTGACTTAACAAATTGAGTACCTAACTAGTTATTCAGAACGGGCGACCAAATTACTATTTGGGCGACAAGCGACAACCTTAGGTAGGGCACACAAAAGCATTTTATTTAGCATAATATTTTATTTAAGGCGCTGCTTAATCGAATTTTTAGGTTTTTGAGGGGGTGCGGCAGACGAAGCGCGGTGTGCACGTGCAGCGGCGCCCCTCCCGCGCCGCACCTCACCTGCGCTGCGAGTGTAGCGGTGTAGACTGGGCCGCATTTAGAAAATTTTTGTTTAATTTTAAATTATTTGCTGTTGTGAATAAATGTCATGTTCTCTGATCAGGGTGAACAAAACTTTGAATTACATTTTGAGATATTACAGAAAAAGTATACTTTTAATCACGTAAACGAGCTTAAAGTGTTATAAAAAAAAATAAAAACTCGATTTCCAAGAAAGTTTCTTTGAAAATTTTTCCCACAGTGATGGTCTATTTTTATAAGAAAAATTGTCTTTGGGGTACCTACTATCCTTTTACTATCCCTTGGTTCTTGTAAGAAATTATTTACATGATTATTATTTCCAATTTGTGCACTGTGTTGCCTTTTTGCTAAGCTCATTATTGGCACATAATAATTTTGGTATTTTGCATTTTTGGTGTATCTTAGGCTGTTTCGTTGACGAAACTCTAAATATGAGTTGCGCGACTCCTAGGCGAGACTTGATAGACTGAGAGGTCACGGGATTTTTGGTAACGATCGAGGAAAAGGTTAGACTCGTTTTTATGGGTTGTAGAGTGGTCCCCTAATGTGAATGATGTCGGTACGCCTGATCTCAGTGGTTGCAACTTCGAGTGATCTAAATATACACGGTTAATTTTTAAGTATATCTAACAATGAAATAGGGATTTCAGACCACGTAAATGAACAACTTTTACTATGGGACCAACCAAGAAATCACGAAAAAAAAATCAGCCGTTCCATGGAAAAGTACAACATCGACTCCACTATAATGCATGGAACAGCTGATTTTTTTTCGCGATTTGGTGGTTGGTCCCATAGTAAAAGCTGTTCATTTACGTAGTCTGAAATTCCCATTTCATTTTTAGATATACTTAAAAATTAACCGTGTATAAAAGAAGAAACTGATTGGTGATTGACATATCAACGCACAGCCCAAACCGCTAGGTCTAGAGACTCCAAATTTGGTACATAGGTTCCTTATAAGGTCTAAGGGTGCAATAAGAAAAGATTTTTTCAAAACTGAAACGGGTGTCCAAAGTTTGTATGAAATTCCCTCAGTTTGAAAGCGAGGATCTTCAAATTTTGTATTTAGACTGATGATTGTATTTTTTTTTAATTCCACTCTCTAAAGGGTGAAAAGGGGGATGAAGTTGTGTATAGAAATAATAAATATCCTTCATTTTCGAAGTGAAAATCGCTAAATTTATTATTTAAGCTTATGGATGCAAATTTAACGTAACGTACATTATTATTGTTATATTAGTATTTCGATCCCTATGGGAATGATAATGGGGATGAAATGGGGTAAATAAACCTAAAAATAGATATGGATGTCGTTATTGTGGTTTTCTGACGATTGGGAAAATGACATTTATTTTGGAGTCCAACACGGTGGACATGATTTAACCCCAAAAAGGGTGAAAATGGGGTTCAAATTTTATATGGAAAAAGAATAAAAGAGACATTACAACTTTAAGCTTCGTAGGAGCACGTCTAAAAATAAATAGGCATACATATTATATTTTGTGATTTTGAAAATCAACCCCTTAGGGGGTAAATGGGGAAAAAAAAACAAAAATCGATATGGATGTCGTTCTTGAGGTTATGGTATGGGTATGGTATAGGTATGGGATGGTAATTGCGGAATAGACATTTATTTAACAGGTCTTACCTGTTTGTTTTCTCATTTTTTTTTCACACTAGAAATGCCAAAAAAACATCCAGTCACACAGTTAAAGTCTATTAATAATTGTTTTAATATATAAAGCTTTAATATTCCCAACGAAAAAACAAAAATATCGACTGCCACAACTAATAGTGTTGAAACTGCAAATCACGTACTTTACAGTAGAGCAGTTTAAAGTTTTTTTTACACAAAAAAAATAAAATCGTAATTTTGAATTGTATCATTAAAGTTTCTTTACTAAATAATAGCTTATTTTTGTCTCTTTTTTTGTGCCTAATAACAATTTTATTATAAAGTTATAAAAATATTTTCCAAAATATTTCACATTCGATAATATTCCATGCTTTTAAAATCAGGAATTTTATCGAATATGGCTGATTCAATAGTATTCAATGCTTTTGAAATCTGGAATTGTATCGAAAGTGGCAGATTCGATAATATTCTATGATAATTTATTAAGAAATAGCTATATATTTGCACTGAAATCTCTCTATGAGGATTCCCGTGCATGCGTCAGGATTGACGGCGTATACACTGACTGGTTTGGCATCTCTAGGGGTGTCAGACAGGGATGTGTTGCGTCACCATGGCTCTTTAATCTGTTTTCGGACAGTTGTATGAAAGGTCTGAAAGAACGTGACTGTAGAGTTATGATGAATGGGACTCAAATCAAGTGCCTCCTCTACGCTGACGACCAAGTTATACTTGCGTCTTCTGCGCAAGAGTTGCAGGAAATGATGTCTGTTATGAATGATGATTTTGTGAGAAAAGGGATAAAAGTGAATGTAACTAAGACGAAAATGATGGTGTTTGAGAGAGATGAAGAAATGACTGACTGTACGGCAATGTTAGGTGGCGAAAAAGTGGAACAAGTCCGTGAGTTTGTATACTTGGGGAGTTTGTTCACAAGGGACGGAAAGAGAGAGAAATATATAGAAAGGCGAGTGAAAAAAGGAAATTCGGTGAATGGTGCTATACACTCGGTTATGAGGTCAGATCGTTTCGGCAAAGGCGCGAATGGCTATTCATAACGGAGTGCTGGTACCGACACTGATGTATGGAAGTGGATCTTGATTATGGCAGAAGAAGAATGAAAGCAGAATAAATGCGGTAGAGATGCGATCGTTGAGGAAAATATGTAGAGTAAAATTGAGTGATAGAGTAAGCAATGATGTGATTCGTAAAAGGTGTGGTCTGAAAGATGATATAGTGACAAGAATTGAGAAAGGAATGCTTCGGTGGTTTGGTCACTTAGAGAGGATGAATGAAAGGCGAATCACGAAAGAGATATATTGTGCGAATTTAGAAGGAACGATTGCGCAAGGGCGTCTTAGAAAAACCTACGTGGACTAATTAGAGGTTATTATAAAAAAGCTTGGTGTACGCAGTGACAAAAACCGCAGGGCATGTATGAAAAGACTGATGGATGTGAATGAAGCGAAAGAAGTGTGCAATGATCGTAGCAGGTGGCGATCCATAGTCTCTGCATACCCCCATGGGAAACAGGCGTGAGTATATGTATGTATGTATACTAATCTTGTCATCATCAGTTTGTAAAATAGGAAAAAATTCGTTATAAATATTGTTTTAACTCACTCCTCCACTGTAAAGTCGTTGTAGACTTGTAGTATATCGACTCTAAATGAAAGAAAATATATTTGTTAAGTAACATGATATAAAATATATTTGAAGCAAAAGAACAATGAAAAAACAACTTTTTAATTAAATTATTATCTAAAAAAATAAAAATAAAAAAGGTTACTGATATAATATTCTAGTTCCAATCATTCTCACTAGTTCCATTGGATACAGTTCCATGGTACTACTGATACTTTTTGTTCTGTAGTTCCATATATTCATTCTCACTAGTTCCATTGCCAATGGAACTAGTGAGAATAATCAGTATCAGTAGTTCCATGGAACTATATCCACTGGAACTAGTGAGCAGTAAGAGATTGCTCTGCGTAGCCCTTTGATGCAAACTCGCGTACCCTTAGGGTACGCGTACCACTGATTGGGAAACACTGCTTGAGACAATCGGTACAGGCGTGTTAATACTAGGGCTAACTCAGAGGCGCAAGTCCTGAGAACTATGGCTGGTATACTATCCAGACTACTGGCTTTATTCACGTCCAGAGGCCGTATTACAAGCTCTTAAATCCTGCCAGGTTTATAAATTGCTGTAGTGACATCTCTTTCTCGGTGTATAGCAAATAAAAGAGATAGATTGATAGCCAGTCAGAAAACTGACTGGAAATAAGAGGTCATCCCCAGATCAAGCAATGCTTTTTTTAAATTCGGTCTCTCTGATGTGGATTTCCGACATTAAAATCCCACAACTTGGTAAGACCGATGGTACAACATTGCCAGGATCTAAAGAATCTAAACGAGAACACTCGGAAAATAAATTGGCAAAACGGTATGTGCCAAAGATCCTCCTGGTTCCCGCAGAGGAGGCATTGAGGGACGGCAGAAGTTGACTTCCACAGATTATACCAGAATTTTTCAAGAAGCAAGTTTTCCCTATGCAGGACTTGGCGGCTTTGTTAAAGGCTTTCCTCTTTTCACGTGTATTTCTAGCTTTACAGGATCGAGCATCAACCCAAGCAAATATAACTCATGTTTCGACGCTACTGCATCTCTATATTTAGCATAATACCAAGAGTGAACTTTGTAAGAGACCCTGACAAAGCAGAACGGTCACAGCATTCGTGAAGCAGAAGGAAACATAACTTTACCTAAAAAAATTTTTTTTTTCTGCTTAAAAAACTAGTATAAAATCGATACACAGGAGCATTAGCCTTTAGCCATAGGCCTTGTCCCGCTACATTTTGTTATTTTGATTGCATTATATTCATTAGGTAAAAAAACTTATCCATAGTAATATAGTGACTGAAAGTTTTGTTGGCTTTCCTTGTGTTAAAATTGATGAGAAAGTAAAAAAGAATCACAAAACAATTAGTTCTTACTTAAAAATTACGATTTTAACTGTTCCAAAATCCAATGTGTATTGATTGGATTGGACAATTTTAGGCGCGCGTTAATAGTGTAGGATTATTGTAAACATGTGAAATATTGACGCAGAAGTAGTTTTGAGGCGGAAAATATTAGGAATTAGCCGTAAGAGCACATTGAATGTCTCACTCCATACAAAAAAAACATAAAATATTTTTATCCAGCCAAACTTTTCGTTTTAGACACAAATATCTTAAGAAATTTCTTATATAATAAAGAGTTCCTATCGATTAATATTTAAAAAAAATACTATTCAAAAAAAATAGTCGTAACTTGCGCGTGTCATAGCTCTAAAACGAAACCACTGAGAGCCGGCAGACCTCATCGTTTTAGCTACGGAGAAGCCATACTTTAAATAGGTATTAATACTGACAATTTCTCTGATCGTTACTTTCTCGTAACAATGAAGCCTCTTATAAGCGCTATTACTGGAAGTGGCAACCACTGAGATCAGGCAGACCGACATCATTCACATTAGGGGACAACTTTACAACCTATAAAAACGAATCTAACCTTTTCCTCGACCGTTACCAAAAATTCCGTGACCTCTAAGACTATGATGTCGACGACGACGCGTCATCGACATCAAGTCTTGCTAGACGCAGCGCGACGAGGCGGGCGTTTACCTACTACATCGCTTCTAATACTAACACTATTTTATTTATTACTAAAACCTAAAACTACAAAACAAACAGCTAAAACTATTACTTAATTAACACTAAATAAAATTATTGAAGTGAAACCTTCTTTATCGGCGTTGTACGCTTTTTTGTTGAACTCGCGTCAGTCAGTCAGGATCACGTGACCCTGATCGAAAATTCGTAAGACGGATGTGACGGATGGAGAGTAGACAGCCAGCGTCGGAAGTATCCCCCTCTCTTTCTACGGGGCGCGGCGAAAATAGCGGCGCGTCATTTCAAGACGTTAACACTTGTGTCACCATAGCAACGCGCTTTTTAGGGTTCCGTACCCAAAGGGTGAAAACGGGACCCTATTACTAAGACTCCGCTGTCCGTCTGTCTGTCTGTCTATCCGTCTGTCTGTCTGTCTGTCTGTCTGTTTGTCTGTCACCAGGCTGTATCTCATGAACCGTGATAGCTAGAAAGTTGAAATTTTGCACAGATGATGTATTTTTGTTGCCGCTATAACAACAAATACTAAACACAGAATAAAATTAACATTTAAGGGGAGCTCCCATACAACAAACGTAATTTTTTTTGCTGTTTTTTGGTACGGAACCCTTCGTGTGCAAGTCCGACTCGCACTTGGCCGGTTTTTTTTAATTCAATGCCAAACTAAAACGCTAGTTTTTAGGGTAAAACCGGGACCCTATTACTGAGACTCCGCTGTCCGTCTGTCTGTCTGTCTGTCTGTCTGTCTGTCACCAGGCTGTATCTCATGAACCGTGATAGCTAGAAAGTTGAAATTTTCACAGATGATGTATTTCTGTTGCCGCTATAACAACAAATACTAAAAACAGAATCAAATAAATATTTAAAGGGGGCTCCCATAAAACAAACGTGATTTCTTTGCCGTTTTTTGCTCGATATTAATAACGACAATAGGTAGACAGTTGAAATTTTCACAGATGATGTATTTTTGTTGCCGCTATAACAACAAATACTAAACACAGAATAAAATTAACATTTAAGGGGAGCTCCCATACAACAAACTTATTTTTTTTGCCGTTTTTTGGTACAGAACCCTTCGTGCGTGAGTCCGACTCGCACTTGGCCGGTTTTTTACATTCTCTTTGGTCAAAACTCTAGATATTCTGTCAAGCTATGGATAAGCCTTTCGTACAATACTGTTCTGTATTTGTAAATTCAAATGCAGAGTAAATTCGGAAGACGGCAATTCGTGCAAAATTATTCTCTAACCATTCCAAAATATCAAAAATGCACAACGTTAATATTCAAGTTTTCACTTCTGCCAGCACTCCCGGAGTGCAACCCGATTTTCTTTTATTTACTTAAAACAAACAAAGTTTACAAAACTTTCCAAAATCCAAAAGAAAAAGACGAGACCGACTTGACCAATAAGTTTCGATATGAAATATGAAATGAAAAGTACGGCCACATCCATTCTCGATACCACCCGATGCAAGCCCCGGGCGTTCACCCCGCGCGCCCGCGCCCGCCCGCTCCATATCTCTGTGAATGCCGAATACTAGCAAATATTTTTCTAAGTGTATTGCTCTTTACATTTTTCAGGCGCTAAAAAACCTGTTTATTTTGATTTTAATAGTGATCCATAACATTTGCATTCTTTTTTTTTTGATAAGTCTTTAATTCATCTTATGTTCGAATTGTATTTTGAAAAAAATATGCTAGTTGCCGCTGAAAATTTCGAGTATTACGCGACGAAAAAACTTTTTAGAAAAACATGTTTTTTTCACTAACTAAGCTTTTACTTGAAATTATTTATAGCTAAGTCTTTAATTCAGGATATGTCAAATACAACAATATTTTTTTCTAACTTTCAAAATGAGTGGATTCTTCTAACTATGCGACAAAACTTTATATGTTTTCATTGACGCTACGTTTTGCAGGTCCTTAAAAAGGTGACTGTATTATCCTAAATGAGATGACAAAAATACCATGTTGAGCAGCTTAAATCAGTACCCTTAGCACGAACAGCTATCGAGAAAAATAACGCGCGTAAAATTACTCGAATCTCATAATTTTGTATGGAAATTGGTACAGCGCCACTACGTCCGTAAACGGAACTAAAATTTCGAAGCACGAAACATTTTGACATAAGCTATCGAGCAGCCTTCGAATCGAATTCGAATAGTAAAGTTACAACTTGTATGGAAATCGGTAGCGCGAACCCACTTTTGACATACGGTATCGAGAAACTCGCAAGCTGGCTATCGACAACTTACTCACTGACATTTTTTCAGTGAGAGTCATTTCGAGCGACTTTGTATTATTTATTATTAAAATTTAAAAGCATATATGTAGTAACAAATATTAAGTTTGAGAACTATGACATGTCCGCTGAATTATCCACAGGCAATATTACTTAAATTGTCCTCATTAAACAAAGAAATTTGCAAAATAAAAATCTCGTAATTTTATGCTATCCACGGTATCCCCCACATCCACCATACTTATATTTTAGCAATATTTTAGAACTTACCTACAAAACTCAAATAAAACCAGAGGATACGGTGTTATACGTTTTATATTTGTTTGTATGATGTCATACAGTTTGCACTCAGTAAATTATGTTTCATTTAGGTAGGTATTAAAAAAATAAGACCTTAAAACTATGACGAAAACACTAAATATAACAATGCAAACATAATAAAGTCTTTAATTTGTCGAATCTTCAAACACTATACCTAAGCACTAATTCCGATGAAATTCACATATTCTCATAGCACGTTCAAATGTTTTATTGTTTATGTGTAAACAATTTCTTATTCATTGACGATAATCCAATGTTATTCTTCAAGTTCATAAAAAATCTTCAATTAGGTAGAACAATTTGATGAAATTATGACACATTGTAGTTTACTCCCACCTAGGTCATAATATTATTTCCTCGCGATTGTATTATTTGTTAGCCGACATAGATAAATCAATTTAAATAAAAACAAAATAAAGAAATGGCTTTACGGTTTTCTATTTTAGGTTATATTTTTCATTAAATCACAGGATGAGAAAGAAAGAGAGAAAGAATAGACACACTCTTCTTTTTCAAACCAATCACGGGCAAGGTGCAATGACCGTTCAAAACCATGGGCAAAATCATGCACAAATTGAAAATTATAATAGTAATTTGCAAATTAATTAAAGTTATTAAATAAAATAAATATTGCAAACAAATTTATTATTATTAATAAGAATAATAAATGTAAAATTATGATGATAAACAACTTGATTGAATTTTAATTTACATATTTATAATTTACATAGATATTAAACATGGTTTTTAAACGCACCTTGCTTCAATTGGATTGATAATTGGATTGTGTCACGTTAGCTTTATTTATCGCTACTATCGAGTTGACGTTAGCCAGCTCTGTAAAATTGGTGCTGCCGATTTTGCTAGCTCTCGAATCGAGTACGTTTTCGAGTAGTATTTTCTTACGTGCGTAAGATTTCTCGATAGCTGTTCGTGCTAAGGGTACAGCTATTATAGTAGGTAACTATAATAGCTAGCTATAATATGTAGGTACTTAATACTTGGTAGTTGCCCACTCAGTATTTTTGTCACTCATTTAGAATTTTTACTGCTTACTTAAATTATTTATCTCCCATCGCCTTTAATTATTTCTAGTCACCCAATTAATTAATTCCGTTTATGAAATATTAAATATTAATTTTGCCAAAAAATATTAATTTCTCCGAATCTAGGGGTCGTCCATTAATCGTGACGTGATGTTTTTTGGCCAATTTTAAATACTACATACTACATATTCGCCAAGCATCGCCACAATTTATCGTACGTTGATGCTTTTGACAAAACATTTTTGAAGCATTTGTTACAAAACCGGCAACGTACCATGAATTGTGCCGATGCTTGGCGAATATGTAGTGCCGACACATATTTATTCTTATGACCGACATTGGGCCGACATTATCTTAAGGCGCTGCTTAATCGAATTTTTTGGTTTTTGAGGGGGTGCGGCAGACGAAGCGCGGTGTGCACGTGCAGCGGCGCCCCTCCCGCGCCGCACTTCACCTGCAAGTGTAGCGTAGACTGGGCCGCATTTAGAAAATTTTTGTTTGTTTTTAAATTATTTGCTGTTGTGAATAAATGTCATGTTCTTTGATCAGGGTGAACAAAACTTTGAATTAAATTTTGAGATATTTACAGAAAAAGTGATATGAAAAAAAACTCGATTTCCAAGAAAGTTTCTTTGATAATTTTTCCCACAGTGATGGTCTATTTTTATAAGAAAAATAGTCTCTGGGGTACCTACTATCCTTTTACTATCTCTTGGGTTCTTGTAAGAAATTATTTGTGCACTGTGTTGCCTTTTTGTTAAGCTCATTATTGGCACATAATAATTTTGCTATTTAGCATTTTTGTCGTATCTTAGGCTGTTTCGTTGACGAAACTCTAAAAACGTAAGTTGCGCGACTTAGCGAGACTTGATAGACTGAGAGGTCACGGGATTTTTGGTAACGATCGAGGAAAAGGTTAGACTCGTTTTATGGGTTGTAGAGTGGTCCCCTAATGTGAATGATGTCGGTATGCCTGATCTCTGATAGAAAAGTACAACATCGACTCGACTATAATGTATGGAACAGCTGATTTTTTTTCGCGATTTCGTGGTTGGTCCCATAGTAAAAGCTGTTCATTTACGTGGTCTGAAATCCCCATTTCATTTTTAGATATTATTATACTTAAAATTTATCCGTGTATAAAAGAAGAAACTGATTGGTGACTAACATATAAACGCACAGCCCAAACCGCTAGGTCTTGATACTCCAAATTTGGTACATAGGTTCCTTATAAGGTCCTTAAAAATCCTCAAAAATCCTTTCTTATAGCACCCTGAGAGTGCAATAAGAAAAGATTTTTCAAAACTCACCCCCTTAGGGGGTGAAACGGGTGTCCAAAGTTTGTATGAAATTCCCTCAGTTTGAAAGCGAGGATCTTCAAATTTTGTATTTAGACTGACTATTGTATTTTTTGAAAATTCCACTCTCTAAGGGGTGAAGAAGGAGATGAAGTTGTGTATAGAAATAATAAAAAAATCTTCATTTTCGAAGTGAAAATCGCTAAATTTATTAGGTATTTAAGCTTATGGATGCAAATTTAACGCAACGTACATTGTTATTGTTAGTATTTCGATCTCTATGGGAATGATAATGGGGATGAAATGGGGTAAATAAACCTAAAAATAGATATGATGGATGTCGTTATTGTGGTTTTCTGACGATTGCAAAAATGACATTTATTTTGAAGTCCAACACGGTGGACATGAGTTAACCCCAAAAAGGGTGAAAATGGGGTTTAAATTTTATATGGAAAAGGAATAAAAAAGACATTACAACTTAAAGTTTCGTAGGAGCACGTCTAAAAATAAATAGGCATACGTATTATATTTTGTGATTTTGATAATCAACCCCTTAGGGGGTAAATGGGGAAAAAAACAAAAATCAATATGGATGTCGTTCTTGAGGTTATGGTATGGGTATGGTATAGGTATGGGATGGTGATTGCGGAAATGACATTTATTTAACAGGTCTTATTACCTGTTTGTTTTGTCATTTTTTTTACTTTCTCATCAATTTTAACACTAGAAAAGCCAAAAAAAGTCCAGTCACACAGTAAAGGTCTATTAATAATTGTTTTAATATATACAGCTTTCATATTCCCAACGAAAAAACAAAAATATCGACTGCCACAACGAATAGTATTAAAACTGCAAATCACGTACTTCACGTACTTAAAAAAACTTTAAACTGCTCTACTAGCAGTTTAAAGTTTTTTTTTTACACAAAATTTAACATAAAATCGTAATTTTGTATTGTATCATTAAAGTTTCTTTACTAAATAATAGATTATTTTTGTCTCTTTTTTGTGCCTAATAACAATTTGATTATAATGTTATATTTTTTATTTTCCAAGATATTTCACATTCGATAATATTCCATGCTTTTAAAATCAGGAATTTTATCTAATGTGGCTGATCCAATAGTATTCAATGGTTCAATTCCCAGAAAGGTGTACATTTATACTCGGTTGGGTTGTTTGTTGGTAGGGATTGTCTCAAGGCTGCGTTGGAGGATATTTTTAAGGTCCTAGACTGGAAAGGATTCGGCATCAATATCAATGGCGACTATCATAAGACACCTTCGTTTTTCCGATGATGTAGTTCTAGCTGGAAAGAACTGAATACAATGATTGATGATCTGATCTCCATGTGCCTCCCAAAGAGTAGAGATCAGGATGAAACTTGATTAGACGAATATCTTGTCAAGCGCCTATGCTTACACGCACCAATCAATTTTATTTTTCTCTTTCTTTTTTTTTTAATTCCACAACGGGTCAGTGCTTGGCCTTTATCTCACCTGATGTTCTTTTGATGGTCTCACTTAACATCAGGTCTGCATCCGGAATTCTCAACCACTGAAGTATTGGCTGTGTTAACTCTATGATATCAAATAGGTTTCTTCTTTATTTAGAATCGACGACTACAATACTTTTAAGAAGTGGAAGGTTAAAACGATATCTATTACACAAACAGAGGATGACCAGATTAGTGTCAATCTGGCCAATAAGTCCCACAACATTGAAACTGGCAGTGAAGAAAGTAAAAGCGGCAAACAGTTTCGTCTCACTCCTCGCTGCAGTTAGATGGGATTTATGGTTTGGTTCTGCAATCAGAATAACATGGTGGCATTTACGAAGTAGCTCAGCATCTTGATATACCTGTAGTTTACATGGCTCCACATGGCACCTCTGGTAGACTGCAGCACCACCCAGGTCTCGATCAAAGGCTTTCTCATAGTCAACGAACGCCAAGCAAAGTGCCAATTATATACACTTGGGTCATGGTTAGAGTCTAGAGACCTTTTTTACTGTCAGTGCAATGTAGTGGGTTTAATTGGCAAGACTGATACTAATCTTGTCATTATCAGTTTGTAAAGTAGGAAAAAATTCGTAATAAATATTGTTTTAACTCACTCCTCCACTGTATAGTCGTTGTAGTATATCGACTCTAAATGAAAGAAAAATATATTTTATATCATGTTACTTTTGTTAAGTAACATGATATAAAATATATTTAAAGCAAAAGAACAATAAAAAACAACTTTTTAATTAAATTATTATCTTAAAAAACAAAAATAAAAAAGGTTACTAACATAATATTTTAGTTCCAATCATTCTCACTAGTTCCATTGGATACAGTTCCATGGAAGTACTGATACTTTTTGTTCTGTAGTTCCATATAATTCATTCTCACTAGTTCCATTGCCAATGGAACTAGTGAGAATAATCAGTATCAGTAGTTTCATGGAACTATATCCACTGGAACTAGTGAGCAGTAAGAGATTGCTCCGCGTACCCCCTTGATGCAACCTCGCGTACCCTTTAGGGTAGGCGTACCACTGATTGGGAAACACTGCCATAGACAATCGGTACAGGCGTGTTAATACCAGGGCTAACTCAGAGCCGCAAGTCCTGAGAACTATGGCTGGTATACTATCCAGACTACTGGCTTTATTGAACGAAACATGACTTTACCTAAAAAAATAGTTTTTCTACTAAAAAAACTAGTATTAAATCGATACACAGGAGCATTAGCCTTAAGCCATAGGCCTTTCCCCGCTACATTTTGTTATTTCGGTTGCATTATATTCATTAGGTAAAAAAACTTATCCATAGTAATATAGTGACTGAAAGTTTTGTTGGCTTTCCTTGTGTTAAAATTGACGAGAAAGTAAAAAAAATCACAAAACAATTAGTTCTTACTTAAAAAATACGATTTTAAACTGTTTCAAAATCCAATATGTATTGATTGGATTGGACAATTTAAGTCGCGCGTTAATAGTATAGTATTATTGTAAACGTGTGAAATATTGACGCAGAAGTAGTTTTGAGGCGGAAAATATTAGGAATTAGCCGTAAGAGCACATTGAATGTCTCACTCCATACAAAAAAAAACCATAAAATATTTTTATCCAGCCAAACTATTCGTTTAACCACTGAGAGACGCCATACTTTAAATAGGTATTAATACTGACAATTTCTCTGATCGTTACTTTCTCGTAACAATGAAGCCTCTTATAAGCGCTATTACTGGAAGTGGCAACCACTGCGATCAGGCAGACCGACATCATTCACATTAAGGGACCACTCTACAACCTATAAAAACGAATCTAACCTTTTCCTCGACCGTTACCAAAAATTCCGTGACCTCTAAGACTATGATGTCGACTACGACGCGTCATCGACATCAAGTCTTGCTAGACGCAGCGCGACGAGGCGTGCGTTTACCTGCAGCGCTTCTAATACTAACACTATTTTATTTATTACTAAAACCTAAAACTACAAAACAAACACCTAAAACTATTACTTAACACTAAATAAAATAATTATTGAAGTGAAAACTTCTTTAACGGCGTTGTACGCTTTTTTGTAATGGGGAAAAAATGTTGAACTCGCGTCAGTCAGTCAGGATCACGTGACCCTGATCGAAAATTCGTAAGACGGATGTGACGGATGGAGAGTAGACAGCCGGTGGCGGAAGTATCCCCCTCTCTTTCTACGGGGCGCGGCGAAAATAGCGGCGCGTCATTTCAAGACGTAAACACTTCTGTCACCATAGCAACGCGCTAATTTTTAATTCAATGCCAAACTAAAACGCTAGTTTTTTTACATTCTCTTTGGTCAAAACTCTAGATTTTCTGTCAAGCTATGGATTAGACTTTCGTACAATACTGTTCTGTATTCGTAAACTCAAATGCAGAGTAAATTCGTAAGACGGCAATTCGTGCAAAAATATTCTCTAACCATTCCAAAATATCAAAAATGCACAACGTTAATATTCAAGTTTTCACTTCTGCCAGCACTCCCGGAGTGCAACCCGATTTTCTTTTATTAACTTAAAACAAACAAAGTTTACAAAACTTTCCAAAATCCAAAAGAAAAAGACGAGACCGACTTGACCTACACGCTACGATATGAAATGAAAAGTACGGCCACATTCTCGATATCACCCGATGCAAGCCCCCGGGCGTTCACCCCGCCAGCCCGCGCCAAATCTCTCAGTGTATGCCGAAAACTAGCAAATATTTTTCTAAGAGCATTGCTCTTTACATTTTTCAGGCGCTAAAAAACCTGTTTATTTTGATTTTAATAGTGATCCATAACATTTACATTCTTTTTTTCTTGATAAGTCTTTAATTCATCAGTTGTTCGATTTGTAATTTGAAAAAAATATGCTAGTTGCCACTGAAAATTTCGAGTATTTCGCGACGAAAAAACTTTTTAGAAAAACATTTTTTTTTCACTTACTAAGCTTTTACTTGAAATTATTTATAGCTAAGTCTTTAATTCAGGATATGTCAAATACAACAATATTTTTTTCTACCTTTCAAAATGAGTGGATTCTTCTAACTATGCGACAAAACTTTACATGTTTTCATTGACGCTACGTTTTGCAGGTCCTTAACCCAGGGATTGGTTGCGGTTGTTAAATTTCGGTATGTTTTACGGTTAATATAGCGGTACCGAAATATTCTACCCTTACTTAGGATACCGATAAATTAAATTTCGGTATAAAACCACCGAAATATAGAGGTACCGAAATTACGGAACCTATGTTGAAGTACCGAAAAATTAAGGTATCGAAATATAAAGGAATAGTTTTAAATAGGTATGACGTCATACCGATATAAAAAGGTACCGCAATTTTCCGGTATATCTGTTTTTCGGTACCTCATCAAAGCGGTACCGCAATTTTTCATTACTCAACCCAAACCCAAATATAACGGTACCGTTATATTTGGGTTAGCTTAACCTCTTATAAAGGTTTCTATTATAAAGTGGAAAGCTGCGCAGAATAATGATCAGTAAGTAATTATTAAACCTGTTTGTAATACGCAGCGCTAGTGGACGGTCAACCAATCTGTGCCTGTGCTTTAAATAACGTTAAATATAAGTAATTTATCGCTGTATTAATAATTATGTATTAATCGCTGTATTAATAGCAGTAACAAAAATTGAACGCTAAAATTAAAGAAAAAAATTAAAAAAAGCTTTTTGGTTAAAGGTACTTACAAAATAAAAAACCGGTCAAGAGCGAGTCGGACTCGCGCACCGAGGGTTCCGTACAATCATAAATATATTTGGATATGTTATTTTAGGACAGTCTTTAAAAAAGTAGGATAAACGGCAGACAGGTGGAAGGGCGAACAGGCGGACAGTTAATTAACAAATGCTGCTTATGGTGACTGAAAAACGTTTCAGCCACTCCACATTGCAAAATGTTTATATTACTAGTCCATCAGCTATTTTAATGTTCCCACTGCTGGGGCACAGGCCTTCCTTATGGGTGGATAAGGAGGACGGGCCATAACCCACCACGCGGGCCCAATGCGGATTGGTGGGTGTTAACGACTGCAAATGCAGCCGGGACCAACGGCTTAACGTGCCTTCCGAAGCACGGAGGAGCTCGAGATAATAAATTTTTGGTCACCCATCCCATGACCGAACCTTGCGAACGTTGCTTAACCTCCGCAATCGCTGGTTCAGGCGCTAAACCACTGCGCCACCGAGCTTCTCGTTATTATTATATTACTATATTACTAAGTAGGAACTTATTCTTCGTTTATTCGTACGGCAAATAGTAGGTAATTATATTAGAACCAGCCACCAATTTATTATTGTAGTGTTCGGTTGCGCCATCTCTTGACCAATAGTGGAACTATTTTTGTCCCTTAGGTTAGCATGCTTAGGACAGCGCCATCTGTTGACTGGTAGTGAAACTAAAAAAAAATTGTTTGTTTTTTGAATTTCTAAAAAAGTGTGTTATATTGAGACATCGTTTTATTTTTCCTGTAATCTTTACATAAACTACTATTACATAGAATTATTTCAGATTTTTCTCTTTGCAAACTTCGGAGATAAGGGGGGGGAACGGTATTTTTTTTTACATTTTTCATCATAAGTCGAAAACTATGCAGCTTAAGAAAAAAGGAAAAATTGTTTTAAAATGTGCAAACAGCGCTCTTTCATATGATACCCCACATGCCCTAGTCACCTCACTTACAATTTTTAATACCCCTTTTCAGTCCCTGTTGTAAAAAAAATATTAATTTTATTATTTCTTTCTTATTTGCAAAATAGTTGGGCTAATGTCATCTTAAACTATCGCAAATTTCAAGTTGATACCATTAGTAGTTCTCGAGATATCCAGCTGTGACAGACAGACAGACTGAGTCACACCATAAGGGTTCCTTTTTTACCATTTTGGTACGAAACCCTAAAAACATAAATAATAATCAACTATGTTTTTAATAATTATAACAATCATATCTTCAGATAATATAGAGAATTAAAATTATTAATAATAGTAATAAGTCTTCTTGATTTTTTTATTACACATGTTAGTATTAATAGGTCTTTCTTATGCTAATAATAAAGCGGAATTCAATTATTATTGTCACATTTCAGAGCAGTATTTTGTCGAAGGTATGTTCCGTCGAAATAGAGATCCGTCGAACAAGTGCATTTCGAAGAAGGGTTCTGTCGAAGTAGTGTTATTCGAAGTTGTGTGTCGAAATATCGTCCCCGTCGTGTCAAAATTAAATAACTAACACTTTTGGCAAAATTCACTTTTTCCGTTTTTTGTAAAGTAGAAAGTGTTACCTATATTTTGGTTTTTATCTCGTTGCGATATGATTGATATCTGCAAAGATATCTTCAGTTTAGTGAAACTATTGACCATATATTACAACAGTGTTTGTTGTAAAATTAACGTGGAAAAACTGAATAACTTTTAAATGAATTAAATAACTACAGCTAAGTGCGTCGCTAATACAAGAAAAAATTAATAAGTAACATTATTTAATTCTTCCACAACTGCAGTGAGTTGTGGAAGAAACATTGCTACAAATTTTGGCTGTGGCAAAATTAAATAAATGCTCTTATTTAATTCTTTATTAAATACGTTGTGATTGGACATAATTTTAATATCTATAAGTGCACTTAGTTAGTTTTGCCTATTTGGTAGCGTGAATAAAAATAAAACAAGCAGAGTAAAAATTCATCACCATATCAGCCGCACGACACCCACTTCTGGGAATAGGCCTCCCCCAAGGATCTCCACGACGATCGGTCCTGCATTGCCTGCATCCAGCGGCTTCCCGCGAACTTCACCAGATCGTCGGTCCAACTTATGGGGGGCCTACCCATGGAGAGTCGTCCGGTGCGCGGTCACCATTAAATAACCTTTCCGCCCCAACGGCCATCGGTTCTTCTCGCTATGTGTCCCGCCCATTGCCGCTTCAGCTGAGCAATCCTTCGAGCGATGTCGGTTACGTTAGTTCTCCTGCGGATCACCTCATTTCTGATTCGATCACGCAGGGAAACGCCGACCATGGCTCTCTCCATTGCACGCTGGGTGACCTTGAGCCGTTTACAATCCTGTTCGACAACAAAGTTAAGGAGGTCATCAATATGTATGAACGCGTCGCTTTTTTGTGGTCTATCGAATTTGAACGGTTAATAGGAATACTGACAGTTGTTTTGGATTTTAATTGATATTTCCTTTAATACGAAGAATTTGAAGCTGAAAATTTCAGAGCATGTACTTCATTAACCGCACAGATTATTCATTGGGCCAGGATCTAAATAATCTCTCATATTTTTATCCTGCTGACCGTCAAAGTCATGACATGGTCGGTCTCACCTTCATGTGGGTATTATTCAAAAACATGTATGTGTGCGGTTTTCAAAATTTTTATAGTAATGAGAAATAATAAGAAGAATAGAACACCGTTTTTAGTTTCTTTATTTATGTGGTAGTTTAGGCGCTAGAATTTTTTTACTGTTTTCAGAAAATACCCGATTACTTCAAAATTTGTGAATATTTTTGAAATGTTTTCTAATGCACAAATAGCACAAATTAGGGGCTACTTCTATATGTTTACTGTAAGATCGCACATTTAGTAGTTTCCGAGATCTGGGATCCGGCAAAACGTTACGCCAGCAGGAAATCAAATATCTCCAAAACTATAAGGCCCACAAATTATATATTTGGCGCACATTTCTTGCTAGTATCAAGCTACCCGCCCATATATCATTTATTTCTCTCCGATCATTAGTTTAGAATCTTCCTGCTGGAGTACCGTTACCCCAGCAGAATTCGTTTTTCCCGTTTTATTCCAAAACTATAAGGCCCACAAATTGCGCACAAATTATTCATCAAACTCGCTTCCCTCTAGAAGCTACTTTCTTGCTGGCGTAACGGACTCACCAAAATGGTAAAAAAAAGGAACCCTTATGGTGTGACTCAGTCTGTCTGTCTGTCACAACTCACAGCTGGATATCTCGAAAACTACTAATGGTATCAACTTGAAATTTGGAATAGTTTAAGATGATATTTGTCCAACTATTTTGCAAATAAGAAAGAAATAAAAAAAAAAATTTTTTTGAAGTGAGGTGACTAGGTAATGTGGGGTATCATATGAAAGAGCGCTGTTTGCACATTATAAAACATTTTTTTCCTTTTTTTTTAGGACGCATAGTTTTCGACTTATGATGAAAAATGAAAAAAAACAACCGTCCCCCCACTTATCTCCGAAGTTTGCAAAGAGAAAAATCTGAAATAATTCTATGTGATAGTAGTTTATGTAAGGATCCTCAATATAACACAATTTTTTAGAAATTCAAAAAACAAACAAAAAAAAATATTAGTGCCACTACCAGTCAACAGATGGCGCTGACCTAAGAAGAAAAAAATAGTTCCACTATTGGTCAAGAGATGGCGCTGACCTAATACTACAATAATAATTGGTGGCTGGTTCTAATATAATTACCTACGACTTTCATTCTGAATATCGACAGTCAATTATTTCGACAGGGTCTGAATTTCTAAAAACAATAGTGCGACTACTCACTGCTTTGACAGAACATATTTTGACACACACTCCTTCGAATAACACTACTTCGACGGAACATACCTTCGAAAAAATACTACTCTGAAATGTGACAATAATTATTGAATTCCGCTTTTTGGTTTAAGGTACTTACAAAATAAAAACATAAATAATAATCAACTATGTTTTTAATAATTATAACAATCATATCTTCAAATAATATAGAGAATTTAAATTATTAATAATAGTAATAAGTCTTCTTGATTTTTTTATTGCACATGTTGGTATTAATAGGTTTTTCTTATGCTAATAATAAAGTGGAATTCAATTAATATTGTCACATTTCAGAGCAGTATTTTGTCGAAGGTATGTTCCGTCGAAATAGAGATCCGTCGAACAAGTGCATTTCGAAGAAGGGTTCTGTCGAAGTAGTGTTATTCGAAGTTGTGTGTGTCGAAATCGAAATATGTTCTGACGAAGCAGTGGTCGCACTATTGTTTTTTCGAAATTCACCCTGTCGAAAATTCGAAATAATTGATTGTCGAAATTCAGAATGGTCATTACCTACTATCTGCCGTACGAATAAAGAAAAATAAGTTCCTACTTAGAATAACCAATAATATTGCTTAGCAATATTATTCCTTACGTTTAATTCATGAACGCCCGAGCGGCCTCCTGGTCCCGGATAACAATGGAATATCTATTGTGTCTCTTTTTCCGGGCGTTGAAAGGTTAAATCGATAACATTTCATCAGTTTGTGGAGTGGCTGAAACGTTTTTCAGTCACCATAAGCAGCTGTGGTTAAGATTTGTAAATTAACTGTCCGCCTGTTCGCCCTTCCACCTGTCCGCCGTCTATCCTACTTTTTTAAAGACTATAGGTACTAAAGTAACATATCAAAATATATTCATGATTGTACGGAACCCTCGGTGCGCGAGTCCGACTCACTCTTGACCGCTTTTTTTAATTAAGAATACCTACCTATTCCCGCCCGGAAAATTAGAGTAGTGAGACACAAAAGATTTCCCATTGTTGAGCGGCCCGATTGGGCCGCTCAGGGATTGAAAGATTAAGAATAACTATTTTAAGTGACGTGGGTTTTTTATTTTTTTTTATTTTGCTTTTTATTTTAAACTTTTTAAATAATTCATACTTTATCTATTTAATAACCGCTTCCAAATCGGTCAAACCGATTTATATACATAGGTATAGATAAACATACAGATTTATTTCCATAATATTTTTTTTTCTTTCTTACATTAATTTTTATTTAAACTTATGATAAATGTATTTTTTGTAATAAAAACGAACTGTAATTTTAGCCTCGGTATAACATTAAAAATGAAAAGAACATAAAAAATTTATTCAGAGCCCAAAGTGCACATGCGCGAACTTTCCCCCACTCCGTCGAAAAAAATTCAAGATTAATAAAATGCCTCGTACTGTACTGAAGTGTACACTGTACACCGGAGTCTCTCTCTACCGTCTACTCTCTACTCGCGAAATGCACGGAACTTGTCGGTTCGTGTTCAATACAGTGCATTTCGGTACCGAAATAAAATAACGGTTAAATAGCGGTACCTCAAAATAAGGGTTGTCATATTTCGGTACCAATATTGAGGTACCGAAAAATTAAGGTATCAAAATTCGAAGGAATAGTTTTTAATGGGTATGACGTCATACCGATAAATAAAGGTACCGAAAAATTAAGGTATCAAAATATGAAGGGACAGTTGTTTTAATAGGTATGACGTCATACCGGTAAATAAAGGTACCGAAAAATTAAGGTATCAAAATAATGAAGGAACCGTTTTTAATAGGTATGACGTCATACCGATAAATAAAAGTACCGTAATTTTTCGGTAAATCAGTCCCTGTAACCTCCCCTCGCTCCCTCTAAATCACGTGATTTAGAGGGGGAAAAAACGTGTATTTTTTATTTTTTGGTACAAAATAATCCCAAAATTTTTCAGTACAAATATGTCGCGATGGGCGGGGAAATCGTCCTGGTAAACGGCGAGTCTACAAGATAAATACACGTGATATAATATCTCACGACACCCCTCCCCCCTCTTTAAAAAAACATTGTATAAACTCAACTTTAATATAGGCTATATAAGGTATACGTCAAAAAAATGCACAAAATTAAAAACATTTTGAACATTTATAATAATCAAAGGATTCACGAAAGAAAACTAAGTAATTTTGGAAATAGATTATCAGTTTATTTCAACGGACATACAAGTACCTATAAGCTTCAAGCTCTTGGTAGAAGTCCTTTTTATCCCATTTGACACTTACATTCTATCAGTGATCTACTTTACAGTAAAATTTGTAAAGATTAGTTAAGGGTCTCGGGGAGAACGACAGCGGGGGAGGGAATGATGGGCTCAGGGATCACGACGGGTCCGGGGACGATAGGGGTGGGCAACTCAGGGGTGCCGATCACGATGGGGGAGGGGACGATGGGGGTGGGCAGATGAGGGGTACCGATCACGATGGGGGAGGGAACGATAGGGGTGGGCAGCTGAGGGGTGCCAATCACGACGGGGGAGGGGACGATGGGAGTGGGGAGCTCAGGGGTGCCGATCACAATAGGTTGAGGTACCACGGGCGTCTCGGCCTCTTCGACGATGGCAATGGGAGAAGGCACAATAGGGATCTCGTTCTGGTCGACAATGTGGATGGGGGAAGGGACGATCTCTGGGATCTCTACTGTACCTTCAGCCTGGTTGATGTTCAGGATGATCTGGACGAGGGGAGTGCTGGCGGGTACAACGGCGGGAGATGGCACAGGGGAGGGAGCGGGGGCAGGCTCGAAGTGGTCAACGATGGCTGGGCCAACATGGATGGGCTCGAACTGGTCGATTACGGCGGGTCCAACTTGGATAGGCTCGAACTGGTCGATGACAGCGGGTCCAACATGGATAGGCTCGAACTGGTCGATAACAGCGGGTCCAACATGGATAGGCTCGAACTGGTCGATGACGGCGGGTCCAACATGGATGGGTTCGAATTCAACGGGGGCAGCGCCGGCTCCAGGGCCGGGGATTATAGGGGCAACGCCCGCTGGTCCAGGGCCGGGGAGAACAGGGGCGGCGCCCGCTGGTCCAGGGATGAGTATGGGTGCGGCTCCGGCGGCTCCAGGAGTCACCAGGTAGCGGGTGGGGCCAGCGACGGCCACGGACACGAGAGCGACAGCTACCAACAGGAACTTCATATTTACTGTGAAAGAAATAGTTGCTGGATTAGTAAAGTATTAATTGGAATACATTAAGCATGTTCCTTTAACCTACTCATCAGCACAGAAAAAGAAAGAAATAGGTAATGTTTTTAATGTTTTAGTTTTTAAAGTTTTTAATGTTATAAAATATGAAAGAGTAATAATGCAAGCGGCTTTTCAAAAATTGACAATGCATTAGAATTGTTATTGCAAGATGCTTAAATCTAGAGCAAATTAATGTGAATCCTTAATACATTCGCTCTGGCACTTGATAGATAATAAGTGTAGAAAAGTCACTTGTTTCTTCTCACAAAGTTAAGAAATCAATACCCACTGTTGGTTTAGAGTTGCAGAAACAAACTATGCTCGTTTCGGCTTCACTTGGAAGTTTTATACATTTTTTTATCAGTCAGATATTACAATACTAGTAATAGATAATCTTCCTTTGTTAATCAGTTTTTTATTTCTCTTAATATGACTTAATCCCAACACGTCGCGCTAAAACTTGGTGACTGATATAAAACAATTTTAAGTATTACGCGGAAATAGTTATCATTTATTGGAACAAAGGGCTAAGGAAAAATAAAACAACATGTCATTCAATAAAATATTTGAAGAGGAGTCAGGATCAGGACACAAATTCAGGAAAGCGCCTTTCGCAAATCTATTTTACGCATGTAGGTTTTTTAATACGTATGTACAATTGAGGGTGGGCCGATTTTAAGCATTTTTGGAATTTTGCTTCACAAGACCCCTCAAAAGTTGCGTAATGCAACGTAGGTTATAGGAAAAATAATATAAAAAATTAAGATTATATGTATTTCGTGTCTATCACACTTAAGAGTTTTGCATTAAAAGACCCCTCAAAAGTTGCGTAGGTACCTAATGCAACGTAGTTTCTAGGAAAAATCATTAAAAAAATGATCTTATCAATTTGCAACAGGAATTTTATGAATACCGATTCGAAAAGTCGAATTTTCATTAATTAATTTTTACAAAAACTCGATTGCTATCTATTTTAATTATTTTTCCTACAACCTACGTCTCATTATGCAACTTTTGAGGGGTCATTTAATGAAAAATTCTAAAGTATGAAATACATGAAAATATGAAATACAGGTATTTTATAAAAATTCGATCGCTAGTAGAGGGCTCAAAGTGATAGATAATCTTAATTTTTATAATTATTTTTCCTATAATCTACGTCGCATTACGCAAATTTTGAGGGGTCTTGTGATGCAAAATTCGAAAAATGATTAAAATCGGCCCACCGTAAATTGTACTGTACTGTATTGTACTGTACTGTACTGTACACAGGCCTTCCTTATGGGTGGATAAGAAGGAAGGGACATAACCCACCACGCGGACCCAATGCGGATTGGTGGGTGTTAACGACTGCAAATGCAGCCGGGACCAACGGCTTAACGTGCCTTCCGAAGCACGGAGGAGCTCGAGTTAATAATTTTTTGGTCACCCATCCCATGACCACCCGTTGCGAACGTTGCTTAACCTCCGCAATCGCTGGGCCAGGCGCTAAATCACTGCGCCACCGAGCTCCTCGTACACTATGTACATTATATAAATTGTGCAATGTGATGAAAGAAATTTCATAACATTTCGTAGTTTCAAAATGTAGGTAATGTAGGTATGTAACCTTAATTGTTTTGTTCTTTTTTATTTATGATTCGATTTCTCCATTTTCATGCGAAAATTCTAATTTCTTTGAGATATGGCTAATTTTACTAACTTGTTAATATAATATTTTAAATTACTTGCTTAATTAAGCAATTAACTTCAGTACGAAGTAGGCAAATGATATCGACAGCCATAAATTCATTAAATCTCTTGTCAGATTATTAAAAATTAGGGGGCTTTAGTAGTCATAAATTGAGATAATTATTATTTACTTCCTGCGGTAATATTTTGCAATACACGTCACATAAAACAATACCTATTGTTATTTTTGATATGATACTTTTGTATGCAATCGTAAAAATTTTCGATATCCTACAGGAGTAATTAGTTGGGAAATCTGGGAATAATAAAGTTTTAGGAGAGACCTAAGTATAGGGTTACTATTTCAAAATTTAGAAAGTCCTGACAAAAAGCCGGACATTTCAATAAAAGTCCGGACACTTTCACAGACAAATCCAGACTCCATACATTTTGGGACTTCTCCTTCGAACACTACTGCTATGTATGTTTTTATAACTGGTATTACACCGCTCAATCTTAAAAAACCGGACAAATTACGAAGCCGGACATAGTCTGGACAGTAGTCTAAAAGTCCGGACATGTCCGGACTAATCCGGACGGATGGTAACCCTACCTAAGTAACTTAATGGATGACCTCTGTGCGGCCCTGGCATTCACAGTTTGATTTCGAGTAGGGCCCCTACTCGAAATCAAACTGTGAATGCCAATCCCGGCAAGTCACACCCCTACTGATAGGGGAGCGACTTGCCGGGGTTTGATATTTAACCACACAATTTTGGACCCTGTTAGCCAAAGAGGTCAAGTGCAACAAATTAGTAAACTGTGGGTCAAGTGTTGCATTTGATTCTGAGGTCCCAGTACCACCCAATCCAAGGGCTCTATCGGCTAAACTTACATTGCTATCGTAATCGCTCTGATTTGACAGATGGATGTTACATTGCTACGTTTCTTTTTATTTGTGCCAAAACGAAGTACCAATGTAATTTTATCAAATTACAGTTTACATTAACTTTATTGTATTTAACCGTTAGGTAAACCCGCAGGTTCTAACCACTGGCGGACTAAGACTTTTTGAGGCCCGGGGCGATCTTTAATTTTGGGCCCACTAACGCCTTCAGATGATGAATATTTGCTGAAATAATGAAACACAGCCTCGAATCTACGTCTTCAAAAGCGGGATGTAGCAGGCAATTTTCCGCCCTCTAGGTAACAATTTTCAACAAATCTGCCCCCCCCGCGCCTAGTTACCGTAAAGGAGGATGCAAACAATGCCTGATTTTTCAGGAACATGCCTGATTATAGTAAAAAAGGCAGCGCAGCGCGATTTTTAGTCAGTTTTATTAAAAAATCTTGTATTTTGTCTATCTTCAGTAAAAAAATCGGCCGCGCAGCGCAATTTTTAGTCAGTTCCATCCATTAATCTTGTAATTTTGCCTGTATAGTAAGTATAGAAATAGAGTAAGTATAGAAAAAAAAACGGCCGCGACGTGCAATTTTTAGTCAGTTTAGTCTACTGATGTCACAAATCTTGTAATTGTGTGCTTTATCCGGGTATTATACAGGGTTACTGGAAATATGACGTATTCATGCCAAGGGGTTAAAGATGAGGTCAAAACAAATATTTTTTGTTAATAACTTATTTCGAAAAGTTATTGAGTTAATTGAAATTAAGATTTCTTTTACCAAAAGTACGTTTTCAGACACAATAAATAAAAGATAACTACTCATTCGACTCCGGTTCTTTTATTATTTTGGCATAGAAAACGTTCTGAGTGTTGATAATGAATAAAAAAATTGTAAAAAAAGTACAGGTGTATAAAAAATCTATCTTTGAATGCATTTTATTTTTATTTCTTTCTAAATTTTTTAGACAGCATCAAATATCTTTAAAAAATTCCTAGTACCTACTTACCTAACTAAGCGTGCAAAATATTTTAAAAACATCTCCATCTACTCAGCTTTCAGTTGAGATATAAATCTTAAAAAATGAGAAATTAAAACTTAACTAAAAAAGCTTTCATTTCGATAAAATAATTCCTGAGAGGTTATAAAAATTAATCAAATAACCTTACCTTAAGAATAATGAATTAAGAATGTATGAAGTTTAAATTAATACATTGTTTGCTTTGGCTTTGGATTTGGTTTGCGTTGGTTTTTTTTTACTTGCCAAACCAGGGTCCCCCCACAGGTGTGGGGCCCGGGCACATGAGTAAAGAAATTCTTTACTCATGTGGCCCGGGGCGGACCGCCCCTGCCGCATCCCCCTTAGTTCGCCAGTGGTTCTAACAATAAATGAAGAATGGAGAAGAAGAGAAAAGAATCAAATTGATAGTAGCTTCCAGCATCATCACGTCCATCTATTTGAGCCTTTGCTCCTAAAAATAAAATAAGAAATCTGTAAGGTGAGCACATAGTTCACAGCAAAACGAGTTGGTTAATAAATAATAGGTATGTAGGTTAATAAGTATCTAGTCAAAGACTTCTATGTGTATAGAAATCTTTGTATCGTAAATATTTTTGTTTAAGTGAAAACTTCTTTAGCGGCGTTGTACGCTTTTTTGTAATGGGGAAAAAATCTTAAACTCGCGTCAGTCAGTCAGGATCACGTGACCCTGATCGAAAATTCGTAAGACGGATTTGACGGATGGAGAGTAGACAGCCGGCGGCGGAAGTATCCCCCTCTCTTGAAAATGGCGGCGCGTCATTTCAAGACGTAAACATTTGTGACACTTAGCAACGCGCAAATTTTTTAATTCAATGTCAAAACTCTAGATTTTCTGTCAAGCTATTATATGGATAAAAGACTTTTGTACAATACTGTTCTGTATTCGTAAATTCAAATGCAGAGTAAATTCGTAAGACGGTAATTCGTGCAAAATTATTCCCTAACCATTCCAAAATATCAAAAATGCACAACGTTAAAATTCAAGTTTTCACTTCTGCCGGCACTCCCGGAGTGCAACCCGATTTTTCATCCAAATCTGCTAATAAGGCCTACGAAGAATAATTATAAAAATATTCAGTTTGTCCTAACAGTTTATCATGACATTGTGATGGTCAGAAAATCAAATCAAAATCATTTTATGTAAAAATAACATTTTAACATAAAATGATATCGCAGCAAATTGCAATGCGGGATAATTATTTTATATCCTAAAAATCTAGGCGCGCACTCACCCTCGCGCACAGGTCGCGAGCGGGGGAAGGCGGGGAAGGTTGACCCGCGCGAGACCCCTCCCACCACCCGCCGGTGGTGGGAGGGGTCTCGGGCGGGTCAACCTGTACATTATGTATTCTGTGCCTGTACAATGCGCAAACAGTGACAACAATTTCAATTTGTGTAGGGAAAAGTTTGGGGTAAAAATAAAAATAAAAAATAGTTCATAAATTGATTGTACTGCTGTTATAGAATGACCTGACAAAATTTGAAATGGGGTCCAAAAATTACCCTGTATGTTTACGTCGAAAATACCCGAAAAGTCCCGAATTAAATCGATTCCGGATTTAATCCCGAATACGGTACATATATTTCGAAATCAGGAGAAATACAGCATAGAAGTCTTTGGGAGAAATCATTTTATTTTCTTTTTTATTTGAAAATAAAGACATATCAAAAATAGTTTTTTTTAATAATAGAATTAACCTTCTCCCTATTTATGTGATCCTGGTACTTTAAAATGGTACCCAATCAGTTACAGTGAACATTTTGGGAAATACACTTTTTTGGGAAGTGTACATTTCGGGAAATGTACCTTTTGAGACCGGTGTAGTGTACATTATGGAAGTGTACAGTTTTAACCTGAAGGGATTGTACTTGCACGTAGCTGTAAGGTAGCCTGCTACACTATAAAGTTATCTGAGGCTATCAATTGTTTTGTTGTCTGTCAAAAACTTTTTTATGTATGCTCCAAAAATTCAAGAACTTTCAGCGATTCGATGGCAATCGGATGCCATTTTTTCCATCGCTTTTGATTTTCGATGGGTAAGATTTAATCGGGTAACAATTCATTCCCAATTTTAGGTATCAAAAATACTGAGTAGGTACTTATAGCGTAGGTACTGAAATACTAAGTAGGCGACAAGTATAGTAGGTACTAGTATTTTGTACCTACTGAAAATTGCTACTGCGGAAGCCTCATTGTCTATTATATGGTTTGGTTCAAGTTATGTTGCGCGAGCTGTACTTGAGTTACTATCAGTTTTTTTCTGCAAGAACTTTTGAAACTTTTATTTAATTAAAAATAGGGAATGTCCGAAAAAAATTTAATTGGCTGAATATTTTTTTATAGTTAGAAATAAGCTGCCTTAGTAAAAAAAAGTTTCAAAATTTTCAGTTGCGTGAAAAAATAAAAAATAAAGTTTCTTTGACTAAAAAAAATTACAAAAGTAGGTAACCGCATAATGGAGATAAACCTTTGCCACCACCTGCCACAAACACAACACGTATTAAAAAAAGTGATTGACATTTTGTACTGAACCTTTTTTTAATACCATGTAGGTACATTACGGGAAATGTGTATTTTGGGAAGTGTACATTTTGGGAAAGATATTTTTTGGGAGGTGGTTATTTTGAGACCGGTGTACATTATGGGAAGTGCATTTTGAACCTGAAGGTCATTGTTTCTCATCGAAAATCAAGACCAATGGAAAAAACGGCGCCCGATTGCCATAACCGCTTAAAATTAATAGATTTTTGGGCGTGCGTGTGGTTTGAGGGCCACTTCATCGAAAGTCAATAAAAATATACTGATGATTTAGTAAACATTATAAAAGAAATGTGCAACTTGGAATCGATTTTGTGAAAGTCATCTTCACCGAGTTATTAGCTGAAGAGTCGGGCCCTCAGTTCTCACATGGAGGATTGAGGGCCCAGCTGTTGCGAACAAACTATTAACATTATAGTAAAAGTTTTAATGCCAAAGTCTAAGTTAATCCCGAACAAAAATTGTGGAAGTAAGATTTATCGCAAAACGCTTTTCTACTTTGTGTAATCTTAGTTCAAAATGGGCCCTCAATCCTCCAACTTACAAAAATTCATTACGCATTTTTTTTTTTATTATGGGATTACGGCTGTTGTAAGTTGTCCAGTGGGGTACGTAATAAAATGTGAAAAAATGTGAAACAAATAGCTGGCTTCAACTCCTCCTAGTTTTACAGTTATTACCTTCTGAATATTCGGGCCCTCAATCCTCCACATTTTCTACTTCTTGATTTATTACGCACAAAGTATGGAATGTAAAATTAACATGAAGTTATCTGTTTATGTGAAAAAAAATGTGCAACAAGTTGGTATTATTTATTATTAATAAGAATTGGAATAAAAGTATAAATTAAAAAAAAACCGAAATCGACTAGTTTTTTCACCTTGTACGTACGTAGGGTAACCATTATTTTTTTTATTTCTCATACTCGGAAAGTCGATGGAAATCACTGCTTTACACCCTAGGGCGGAAAATAATAATTAAAATAAATGAGATATGTACAGTCAGCAACGAATGTCGTTTAACATTGAAGTACTTTTTCGACACGCTTTTTTGACGAATGCCACAGTTTGAAATATTAATCAAAAATATTGCTTTGACAAAGTGTAAAGCTACTTTCGTTGCTAACCTTACTAGAAAAATATCTCGCATGAAAATTGCTCTCTTTTGACCCTTGCTTTTTGTTGTGTGATGTTTTAATAACTGGCTGTTCTTGCCGTTTGCAAAATTTTCGTAGCTCACTAGTAATATAAAGTCCTGATCACAGCCACACCACATTACATGTCATGAAAGTCGCCTGATCAAATATGACATTTACTCAACGTAAGCACACACAGTATAGGTAAGTATATATTAGCTTTTACTAACTTGTACTGTGGGATACGCGTGGTACTCGCTGCCGTGTCGTGTGTGTCATAGAGGATTAAAAAAAATGCCGTGCCCGAGATGAACGCAGGGGCTCCCAAACTATTTTAGACAAGAGACCCTTTTTATGCCAATGGACGTATATATGTAGGTATGTTTGTCCACGATTATCTCGCGTTTGGCTCAACCGATTTTGATATGGTTTTCAGAAAAGTATTTGTTATACTTAGGAGAAGGTTTTAGTGTTTTAACCGACTTCAAAAAAAGAAAGTTATGAGTTTGACTCGTATGTATGTATGTTTGTCCGCGATTCTCTCGCGTTTAGCTGAACCAATTTTGATGCGGATTTCAGAAAAGTATTTGTTACACTTAGGACAACGTTTTGGTATTTTAACCGACTTCAAAAAAGGAGGTTCTCTTCTTAGTTTGACCCGTATGCATGGTTGCCCGCGATTATCTCACGTTTGGCCAAATCGATTTTTCTATCTACCTAGATAATATATCTAATACAAAAGATACTTACACTAAAAAAAAAAAAGAAACAATTGTTTTAAAAAACAAAAAACGGACTTCAAAAACCCCACTCTAACTCTAAAAAGCAATAAATAATATTGAAATCACTAGATACGCATTTTCATTGCAATAAAACACGTCTATTGAAGTCGGGTGGGGCTGTTAAAATAAAAAAAAGTTCTCCTCCAGTCCCACCCGACTTGACTAGACGTGTTTTATTGCAATGAAAATGCGTATCTAGTGATTTCAATATTATTTATTGCTTTTTAGAGGTAGAGTGGGGTTTTTGAAGTCGGTTTTTTGTTTTTTAAAACAATTTTTTACCCCTGAAAACCCCAATATACCAAATTTTAGCGAAATCGTTAGAGCCGTTTCCGAGATCACAGAAATAAATTTATAAACATACATATTAATAAATATACAAGAATTGCTCGTTTAAAGGTTTAAAGGATTTAAAAGCCCAATCTAAAATTTTCAATTATTTAATTAAATAAAAATTAATAGGCACAAAGGGATATATTTCGAAAGCGCCTGGGTTTTCCCTATTCCTCATAAGTATTGGATAAAAAACGTGGTCACCCTATTTCATACTTTAATGGGATAAAAATAAAATTGATATTCTTCTTAATAAATGGGTCTTTTATTTTCCCTTTGATATCAACTTATTGCACATTTTTTTTCACATAAACAGATAACTTCATGTTAATCTTACATTCCATACTTTGTGCGTAAAAATCAAGAAGAAGAAAATGTGGAGGATTGAGGGCCCGAATATTCAGAAGGTGATTACTGTAAAACTAGGTGGAGCTGAAGCCAGCTACTTATTTCACATTTTTTCACATTTTATTACGTACCCCACTGGACAACTTACAACAGCCGTAAATCCATAGTTTAAAATAAAATGCGTAATGAAATTTTGGAAGTTGGAGAATTGAGGGCCCATTTTGAACTAAGATTATATAAAGTAGGAAAGCGTTTTGCGATTAAATCTTACTTCCACAATTTTTATTCGGGATTAACGGGATTTTGGCATTAAAACTTTTACTATAATGTTAATAGTTTGTTCGCAACAGCTGGGCCCTCAATCCTCCATGTGAGAACTGAGGGCCCGACTCTTCAGCTAATAACTCGGTGAAGATGACTTTCACAAAATCGGTTCCAAGTTGCACATTTCTTTTATAATGTTTACTAAATCATCAGTATATTTTTATTGACTTTCGATGAAGTGGCCCTCAAACCACACGCACGCGATTTTTGGAGCATTCAGCTAATAGGTAGCAATAGGGATGGGTCCAGTGAAAATTTCAATGAAATGAAAATTAAATTTATATGAAATTTATGAAATCTTTCAAAACGGGTTGAAATATTTCACTTTTGAGTGAAATTTATTTCCAGTACTAGAAATCCCTTATTTTCTGAATTAGTTTACTATTTTAACGTATTAAATGAAATTTAAAAGCTTAGGTAATTGACCGAGCGAGCGCAAAGCGCGAGCGAAGCGTCTCTGCTTCAGCTTGGGCAACAATTCTTTCGTATGTCCTTCCTGCACGCGTAGCATGAGCAAACGAGACTCTTGTCTACGAAGACTTGTCGTCTCGACCTTCTCGATTGCTGAGCACAGTTTGACAGACAGGTGGGACTCGTTCTCAGAATTTCGAAATCTTTTAATGTCTTTTAATAAAAAAAGTGAATTTTAAAGGTAATCTTTTTATTTCAACACCAATAAACGTCAAAATTATCTAATTTGATCCGAAATAATTTAGTTTAAACATGATTCTCATTTTTTTTATAAGTTCTAAGATAAAGAGGCATTCAAGAAAGCATTCTCTTCCGTAGACAAGCTCTCTCGAGTTCGAGAAGAATAATATTGCCAATAGAAAATAATTACTTTATTTCTCATAAAGCACCGTTCCTTTCTATAGATTTCACAACGCTAAAATCTTAAAACTAATTAAATATAGCTGTATGGATATAAATTCGTTTGCCTTTCTTTTATTGAGAGTATTTTGAAAAGATAACACAGACTACTAACGAAATTGTTAATTTAGTAATCTGTGTAAAATGACGAGAAAATTACGAAATATTAAAATCAACGTATGAAAATAATTTTAAATTAAGTTTTTAAGGAATAAAATATAAGCACGGATAATTTAGATTTATTTTTATTGCGAAATTTAGATTCATATAAAATAAAATACGTAGAAAACTATTTCGAATCTTCTTATTAGTCTGTGATTCTCTCTCGACCTTCTCGACTACTCAAAGGGTGGTAGACAAGTTTCTCTGATTCAACTGTCAAATTAATGTCAGTTGAAGAGAAAAGCTCGTGTTTGTCGACTTTTGACATAAGGCCCAAGGAGGTTCATATAGGGAGTGAGTACTATACAAAAATTTTCACAATTCGTTTAAAAGAAATTCAACTGTATTGCCTTCGTCATAGAGTTGAAATTCTATCGATGACATTGACTGAAGACTCTACTGTGTGAATGAAACAACACTAGGTGGAGGTCGGTGTCTCGTTCGCACAATTGCCATTACAAAACAATAATACCACGATAGTAGGAAAAAAAAATGTACGTTACCAATCACGTAGTGTGTCAAAGTTAAGGATTCGGAGTGGAATATTGAAAATATACTACTTAAATATTAATTTAGAATAACACATAGTAATTGTAAAATAAAACTAAACTTACTCTTTTGATTTAATTAGATTTCTACAATAATGCTAATCAGCATTATTGTAGTTGTATAAATTCAAGTGTCAATCCTGGCAACTCCGATCCGATTTTGACTTTGGCGCCAAATTTCAATTTTAGAATTTTAATATTCGGGAAATATTCCTTTACAAAACTAGGGTGACCATAAATACTACACCATTTCTGATTTCCCAAAAACGAAATTGTTCTATCAATGGAAATAACTGGAAGTCGCAGGCGAGGGGTAAAGTTTATATTAATAATCAAATTCATGTTTATGCGCCGATTTCGATGAAACTCGGTTTTTGGCACTATTTTGATAAGAAAATAACAACGCATTTTTTAAATATCAAAAAATTCAAGATGGCGGCCAACTTTTTTGTTTATGGGCCGATTTCGATGAAACTCGGTTTTTGGCACTATTTTGATAAGAAAATAACAACGCATTTTTTAAATATTAAAAAATTCAAGATGGCGGCCAACTTTTTTGTTTATGGGCCGATTTCGATGAAACTCGGTTTTTGGCACTATTTTGATAAGAAAATAACAAAGCATTTTTAAAATATTAAAAATTCAAGATGGCGGCCAACTTTTTTGTTTATGGTCCGATTTCGATGAAACTCGGTTTTTGGCACTATTTTGATAAGAAAATATCAAAGCATTTTTAAAATATTAAAAATTCAAGATGGCGGCCAACTTTTTTGTTTATGGTCCGATTTCGATGAAACTCGGTTTTTGGCACTATTTTGATAAGAAAATAACAACGCATTTTTTAAATATTAAAAAATTCTAGATGGCGGCCAACTTTTTTGTTTATAGGCCGATTTCGATGAAACTCGGTTTTTGGCACTATTTTGATAAGAAAATAACAACGCAATTTTTAAATATTAAAAAATTCAAGATGACGGCCAACTTTTTTGTTTATGGGCCGATTTCGATGAAACTCGGTTTTTGGCACTATTTTGATAAGAAAATAACAAAGCATTTTTAAAATATTAAAAATTCAAGATGGCGGCCAACTTTTTTGTTTATGGTCCGATTTCGATGAAACTCGGTTTTTGGCACTATTTTGATAAGAAAATAACAACGCATTTTTAAAAGATTAAAAAATTCAAGATGGCGGCCAACTTTTTTGTTTATGGGCCGATTTCGATGAAACTCGGTTTTTGGCACTATTTTGATAAGAAAATAACAAAGCATTTTTAAAATATTAAAAATTCAAGATGGCGGCCAACTTTTTTGTTTATGGTCTGATTTCGATGAAACTTGGTTTTCGGAACTATTTTGACAAGAAAATGACAACGCAATTTTTAAAAAACTAATAATCCAAGATGGCGGCCAACTTTTTTGTTTTTGGGCCGATTTTAATGAAACTCGGTTTTTGGTACGATTTTGACAAGAAAATAACAACGCAATGTTGAAAATTAAAAAAATCCAAGATGGTGGTCAACTTTTTTGTTTTTGGGCCGATTTTGATGAAACTCGGTTTTTGGTACGATTTTGACAAGAAAATAACAACGCAATTTTGAAAATTTTAAAAATCCAAGATGGCGGTCAACTTTTTTGTTTTTGGGCCGATTTCGATAAAACTTGGTTTTTCTTGTCAAAATCGTACCCAAAAACCGAGTTTCATCGAAATCGGCCCAAAAAAAACAAAAAAGTTGGCCGCCATCTTAGATTTTTAGTATTTTAAAAATTGCGTTGTTATTTTCTTGTCAAAATATTGCCAAAAACCGAGTTTCATCGAAATCGGCCCAAAAACAAACAAGTTGGCTGCCATCTTAGATTTTTTAATTTTTTCAATACATATTGTGTTATTATTTTCTTGTCAAATTAGTACTAAAAACCGAGTTTCATTCAAATCAGCCCACAAATAAAAGAGTTGGATGCCCTATTTTTTTTATATTTTTAACATTTCTTTGTTATATTTTGATCAAAATAGTAACAAAATCGAGTTTCATAAAATCGGCCCACGAACAATATAGTTGGCCGCCATTTTGTTTTTTTTATATTTTTAACATTGTGTCTTCGTAAATCTCTTGCACCCATTTTATTAATTTCACAAGTAAAGAAATTGGTGCAAGTATTTTAGACCTTATTTACATCTTTACCAAAATAACAGTTTTTAATGAAACAGCAAAGTAAATGTACAAGTATAATTATGGGATCGAATTATACAATCGAATTTCAAACGTCAATAAAGTCGAAAATCGTTTCCATCTTTTTTTAACTACAGATCACTAGACAATGTTTTCCTACTTTAACTTGTTTTTCCAACATTTATTTGTTTTTCCGAAGTTCACGCACATTGCATTTTTATTAAAAATTGGAATAAACTTTAAAGTTGCGTAATTATTTACACTTGAAATTAAATTGGATTGAATAAACTAGATTTTAATTGGTTGAATTACCATATTAAAAAAATAAATAAAAAAGCAACTTAATAAAAACGTGATAAATAATTTGTTCTTAAAAAATATTTTTTGAAATAAATATTAATTTTCTTTTTTTTAGTTAACGAGCTAAACTAAAAATATACCACCGCCTATCAGAGTACTCGTCAAGACCATCCAAACGAGTCCAAACTCGATGGGGTTGAAAGGTTTTATTGCAGAGTTCCTGTGGCCTTCTTTCGGCTCCATCATCAGACTCTTGGATACTATTACCCAACAGAGCACTCGTCAAGACGATTCAAACGAGCCCAAAATCGATGGGGTTGCATGATTTCAATATTGAGTTCCTATGGCATGGAATCCAGACTTCATCATCCGACCCTGAACCTCGTCTCCCGTCAGAGTACTTGTCAAGACAATTCTAATAAGCCCAAACACGATGGGGTTGTATAGTTTTATTCATCATAGAGTTCCTGTGGCGTTCTTCCGGCTCCATTATCAGATCACCTCAATGACACTGTAATATTGCATTTCCTTCCATTTCTGACCTGTGTTCAAATTCAAAGTTTCAAGTCTCTAGCTCATCGGGAATTTGGTATAAAATCGTTTGCAAAAGGCTTACGCCCATCTACGGCCCAACTTTAAAATACCGTGTACAAACTTTCGATAAAATTTAAAAATCATTATTTAATTTAATATGAATAATGCAATTGGAATTGTTGAACCAAAACCATTTTAATAACAATTCAAAGATTTTTATCCGAGTGACGTTGCTCTAGGTACGGAAAAATCTCGTAAACAATCGATTCGATATAAAAATCGATACCAACAAAATATATTATTAATTACTAACATTATTTGTAACGGCAACTCTTGTTTGACTGAGTATAACTTCAAAAAATATAGTTTTTATTAAAACCAGTAATATGATAAAATATTTTTTAGATTATACACAGTATTGAACAAGACTAATATCGATTTAGTAATCGATTCCAATAGAAAAATGGCAGCACTGTGTACTCGGCTAGTCTACTGTCAGTTTGATAGTATAGTGACAGTACGACGACAGCGACGTCACAACGTTTGATTGTCGTTTCGTTTGTTTGTGTTTTGTTGTTTTGTTTTGTATTGGAAGTGTTTTGCAGTTAGTTTGTTTTTTCTCGTGCATCCTTTACTTTTTGACCCATTTTTTTACGCTAATGGACTCCGAGACCCTATCCCGAACTTTGGAGTAAGGCCCCGCTATTTTATATGACGATAATCTGGAATGGAAACTGCTCACTTGACTCTCGCATGCATTGGATTCTGAAAGCAGCTCGGGTTAGTTTATTCAAAGTAAACAACATTACATTTAGTTAAAATTGACTTCGAGTGACTAAAACGATAAAACAAATGCCTCTGATATGAAAATTGTTAAAATAAATTGAGCTCATACTGACGGAAAAAAATCGTTTTATCTAAAAAAGGCGACTTATTTTCTTAACCAATTTCAGTTTATTGAGTTTTTGACATGCCATGCTTTCATTTAATGCACAATTTTTCTGTGTACACCGGGGTCTGCTGTAGGCCGGAACTTCTATAGACCTGTGGGCATGGACCTTTGTGCTCAAACAAACAAAAGAGCAAGCAACCTAATAAAAACGCGGTAAAAAGTGTTAATTATAAATAAAGAACTACCTAGGTATTTAAGTTTATATTAAACAGTTTAAAGTATTATGTATGTCTCCGGCCAACCATACGGTTTGGTCACCCTAATGAAGAAAAGGACACATACATCTACTTGACCTCTCTGTCGGCTCGTTTTGGGGCGAAGCGCTCATTCCGGTTTAAAGTACTATTTCCATGATAAGGCCACGACAAAGAACAATACGAGTCTACTAGTTGTAAATGCGAGCATGAGTATCTCGATCTCAACCCGACAAAAGTGACATTTCGGTGTAGACAAGCCATTGTTCTCTGAGTCGAATCTTATCTCGATGTTGGTCATGCTACGCGTGCTGCTGTCCGTTTGTTCTCCTCTATAGGTTACAGGTAGCATTTCTCAACCGATTCTCATGAAATTTTGTGAGCAGGTTCGAAAATTATTTAGAATTTTTTGGTCGAGTCAGTTTTTCGAATTTTTTCAAAATGGCGGAGATGTATAAAAGAACATATTTCAGTCCGGCTTTCCGGCGCTGTTGTTCTCCTGTACAGGGGGGGGGGGGGGGGGGGCATTACAACCTCTTAAAACTTGCCAGGTTTATGAATTGCTATAGTTACATCTCTTTCCCGGTTTATAGCAGTTAAAAGATTGATAGCCAGTCAGAAAACTGCCAGGAAATAAGAGGTCGTAATACGGCCCCAGGGGCCTTACTATGAGCTCTTATAGCAGGACTTATATTGAACTGCCTTACTTTTTCGTACTATGATCTCAAAGGTTAGTATGAAAGCAGGCCTTAAGCAGTCCTGTTTAAGGCCTGCTTTTGAACTGAACGCTTTCTTATTTGCTGATGGTAAGCCCCCAGGTCGCATTCCTTAACCGATTCTTGTTAAATTTTGTGAGCAGGGTCGAAAATTATATATATATTATAGTCAAACCCCGAAGTCCCGGCGTTCCTAGGTTTGCCTAGTCAAACCTCAGGTTCGACAAGAAGGCTTAGTCAAAGTCCAAAACCAATGGCATATTTCGGCCTTAGACTGACGAATTTATGGCCAAACCTAGGAGAGACTAACTTGGGCAGTCGAAAGCCGAAACTCAATACGATCAAATCGAGGTTTGATCAGTCACGCTTAAATTAGGCACAGAATTTGATATTTTGTTTGTACAACTATGAAAAACACATTCTGTAGAGTGAAAATTTAATTAAATTAACAATCTTCCTCTAAACAAAAAATGTCTGTTGTCTGTTTAAAAGAAAATAACCACGAAATTTAAGATGCACGCTCCGCTGCGCTTCGCGATTGTCTTAAATTTCTAATCTATCACGTGACTTACAGGAGTAAGGCAGCTTTGACTAAATACCACATCGGAAATGAATGATGTTTTTCATAATCTTGAGGTTAAGTTTAGTCAAAGAGTCTGCGTTACTCCTATAGGACACGTGATAGGTTAGGAATTTAAGACGATACACGATTTTATTTTGGTCTTTAAGCCGAAACACGATTTTATTTTGGGCTTTGACTAAGGTTTCTTGTCAAACCTGAGGTTTGACTAGACAAACCTAGGAGTGACTGAGCTTCGGCATTTGCCTATAACATAAACATTTTTTTTTGTACCCTGTACCTTTTCGAAACATTTCAGTCCGCTATTCCAGCACTGTTTGTTCTCCTCTACAGGCGCATTTCTCAACTGATTCTCGTCAAATTTTGTGGACAGGTTCGAAAATAATATAGAATTTTACTGTCGAGCAAGTTTTTTTTTTAATTCTTTAAACTGGCGGAGATATATACATAAACATATTTTAGTCTGACTTTCTAGCTGTCTGTTCTCCTCTACAGGTCCCATTTCTCAACTGATTCTCGTGAAATTTTGCGAGCAGCTCGATAATATTATAGATTTTTTAAGTCGACATAATTGAAATTTATCAAAAATATCACCCATTTCCAAAAATAAATAATAATATACATAAATATTAAGTATTTTTATTTAAACTTTGCGATTTTTATTGTTAGTTTTCTACATATTCCTTCGTAATGTTGATAAAATCGTTTTTCTTCTACGCCATCGTGGCCAACAATCGAAACAGACATTGAATATTTTGTTATTAAAAGTTGTAAAATAGCCAAAGCTATTCGTAATTTAAGCCAACTTATTTGTTTATTGTTTTGTTCTATAATTATGTTGATATATTGAGAAAATGAATGTAATTTTGTTTTATTTAGGTCAGATGAAACATAAAAATAAATTTCACTTTAAACTGAAATATTTCAAACCAAAATGAAATTTATTCTAAATATTTCACAGACCGAAATTTTTCGTGAAATTTACCCAACCCTAGGTAGCAATCGATGACTTAGCGGCTTGTTTGCCAAAATGCACCCATTTACTCTGTGGTGATCGATGACCTAGCGGTTGGTCTGCCGAAATGCATCTATCCAATTGACATTTGGTGAGCATGCAACTCTCCGTGCCACTGAATAATTCCATTCTAAAACTACCTAGAAGTAATGTACCGGTGATATACGTTCTTATTTCCGATATCAAATCGATTGTACCGGCTTCCCGGCAGAATGATTGACAAAAGCATGTGGCACGGAGAGTCCCATGCTTTGAGGTTATGTTTTTTGTTAAATCGTCGAATTCCAGATCAATCTGAGTCTGTACCGGTGGTTTGATGTATTTGTAGCCGTTACATATTCATTGTAACAGCTACAAACACTTTCGTTGCTCATGTAACGCAACAGGGTCAAAGATATCGCGATCTAAAGTTTTAAAAGCATGCGACTCTCCGGCCCACACACTTAAGTCTAAAATATTGATGAAAATTGCATTAAGATTAAAAATAAGCAGGTTTTTGTAATCGTTTGATCACGATAAACGACCCGAAAACATATTTTCAGAATATCTTTACTCGTTTTAGAGAAATTTGCAAATTTATTTACTATGAACAATCACAGTGTAGGGTTACCATATCGTCGGTCGGTCAGAATCATTAGGCTGTTTCTAGAAAATAGACCGATCGGAATACGTTATTTTGAGGGTATAACCTTCAAGAATTCTAAAGTTTATGAATTCTTGCCTGTCGATACATTGGCATATAATTAGTTTATTTTTGCGTTTTGTGTCACATCTAGCCGATGCATCTTGAGAAATTCGATTATTTGTGGTTATAAATAATTGGACTCTAAGGCGATTCTCCCACTGCCAACGCGCGCCGTCGTCGCGGGGCGCGGTTTGGCGTTTCACGCGCGCGGTGACGGCGCAGCGCAACGCCTGTTCGGGCGGTTTTCTCCGCGCCCCCGCGCCATTCGGCGTCTGACGCGTCCCCGCCGCTTGTTTTTTAGAGGCATTAAATTTTGAAGTTGTTTTGTTTTAATTTCCAGGTTTTTAGGGTTCCGTACCTCAAAAGGAAAAAAAGCTGAACACATATAAAATCACTCATGAGATTAAAACGTCCAGACAAATAATTAAGATTTGCCATCTCGATATTAATGACGGAATTTTAATAACATACGAGTAGGTAGGTACGGTCAACGGCACGCTGGGCTTCCACGACAGCGTAATGATATTCAATCAAATAAATAACAGATTTTTTACAGTTTTGTATAACCTCATGTGCTGCATAATGTACCTACCAAATGGCACTAAAATGGGCGTATATCCAAGCCACGAAACATTTGAAAACCAGAGGAAATCCCGCCATCGTAACGAAACGATCATCGAAAACCAGCCGCGGGGCGCGTCGCAGTGTGTTGTACCCCGCGGTAACGCGCCTGCTGGCGCAAACTGCTCGCGGATCGCCGGCGGCACGCGGCGGTGCGCGCTCACGCGCCGTGGCGCGCCTTGGAGTGTTGGACGAGGCGGTTTTCTGTACAAATTAATGTACTTGCATACAACGTAAAAGACGCGCGTGGGTGCGCCGCGACCGCGCGCGTCGCCAGTGTGAGAACCGTCTAAACTGTCAAATCAAAATTGTTTTAAAGTAAAAAGAAACAATAGTATTGTATTTAAGATAGCCTGCGTAGTGTACAAACCTAATTTGTGTCATTTTTGTCCATGGAAACAGACGTGGGACCCGTACATTAATAACACCGTCAAAAAAATATTACAATTTGAAAAACAAGTACCATATACCTCAGATCACTTAAAAATCCCTATGAAATAAATTTGTGCCAAATTAAGGCATGGACTTTTAATATTTTCAATTTTTTTGTTTGTCCGAGCCATTGATGCTTATAAAAAATATTAGTATTATTAGAGTTTACATATTTAATATCTTAAATACATGAGTGATGGACAGAATGAATTTGTGTCATTTTCATGCATGGATAATACCTAGGTAGGTAGGTATTCAAAAAGTTTGCGGTCGAAGCGAGTAGGCGCGGGCGCGTGGCGAGGGACGACGAAGCTCGTCCGTTTCGGTTGGATACTAAGTACGTACATACCTATAAGTCTCACGTCACGATACGAACGAACACGCACCTTTCGTTTGGTTAAGTAGGTACTCTATAGAATTACATCTCCTGTTTTAGAAATTCATACAGATGTACTATGGACAACAACATCACTTAACCACAACTCTTAAGGTTAAAATCGGTTGCACGCCGCGCCGTCGCCGTCATAACATAATATATTTAGTTCGTGCAGGGGGATACGTGCGCACACAATTTTTTTGCTAACTTTTTAAGCGAAGCTGTTGCCCATAGTACATACATATCTGTTCTGTTTCCATTCTAAAACAACCTAGAAGTAATGTACCGACGATATACATTCTTATTTCAGATATCAAATCGATTGTACCGGCTTCCCGGCAGAATGATTGACAAAAACATGTGGGCCGGAGAGTCGCATGCTTTGAGGTTATGTTTTTTGTTAAATCGTCGAATTCCAGATCAATCGGAGCCTGTAGCGGTGGGTTGATGTATTTGTAGCTGTTACATATTTATTGTAACAGCTACAAACACATTCGTTGCTCATGTAACGCAATAGCGACCTAAAGTTTTAAAAGCATGCGACTCTCCGGCCCACACGCTTAAGTCTAAAATATTGGTGAAAATTGTATTATGATTAAAAATAAGCAGGTTTTCGTAACCGTATATAATAGGTCTTTACCTATGAAATTGCCGATTTGTATGGAGAATTTTCAAGAAGTTGCATTTTTCATACTAGCATTTTCTTTGTTCATTTAACAACCGTTAACACTCTTGTAACAAAACTTTTATGTACTAATGTTTGAACACTATGCTAACCTATTCCATTTACGATAAGCGAAAAAAATAAGTTTTGGCTAAGTTACAACCCCTCCGGTCACCCTTTTTTGGCTCACAAAAAAAAGAGTAACTTTCAAGATCTTTTTTTAATGCAATGAAAGCTAAAAAAAGGACTTTATTTTTACTGATAGTTGACTATCATGGTCATAATTCGACATACGTAAATCAAGATATTGTTAAATGTTTTAAAACATAGAAGTTATTATTTTCTCTGTATGTGACAAAATATCGGCAAGTTCATAAGTAAAGACCTAATATTTATAGATATACAGGGTGGAATTTTTTAATGCCACCTGGAGGGAAAGTACTCTAAATAATAGAGATAGCAAATTTCTTTCAAAGGAAACATTCCTTTATTTTTGAAAACAAAACAAACTGCATTTAAAGATTTTTAACATATGCTTCCCACACCCAGGAATCGAACCAGCTAAAATTCGAAAAAACAACACCCTGTGCTTTTATGTTATCAATCGTTAGGGTCAAACATAAGGTTCAAATCTCTCTAACGAACATGGTAAATTAAATGAAAGGAAAATCATTAAATCTAAACTTTATTTTAATTAAACGAGAAAAAAGCTTAACTAATTAGTTGTTTGAAATTGGCCCCATGTTGCTGGATACATAAATTTATTATTTTAAGGAACTCATTTGCATGCAATGGATGCGTAATAGTCTGCATTATGAACATCTTATCGAAATAGTTCTACATAGATAATTTATTGTGAACTAACTAACATAATGGAGCCTTGAGTAAAAGTGTTTTATCTTGTCTTTCATGGTTTTCCTTTCATATAATATACCATGTTTGTTAGAGAGATTTGATCCTTATGTTTGACTCTAACGATTGATGTCATAAAAGTACAGGGTATTGTTTTTTCGAATTTTAGCCAGTTCGATTCCTGGGTGTGGGAAGCGTATTTTTAAAAAACTTTGAATGCAGTTTTGTTTCTTAATAAAAATAAAGGAATGTTTCCTTTGAGTGAAATTAGCTATCTCCATTGTTTAGAGTACTTTCCCTCCAGGTGGCATTAAGAAATTCCACCCTGTATATTGCGAACGATTTTATCCTAGCTTTCCGATGACCTAGAGACTTGAAACTTTGAAAATAGGTCAGAACTGGAAGGCAATGCAATATTATGGTGTCATTGAGCTGATCTGATGATGAAGCCGGAAGAAGCCCACAGGAATTCTATGATAAAACCTACAACCCCATCGTGTTTGGGCTCGTTAGAATAGGCATGACGAAATTTTTTTTTATTTTATGTTACATAAATTACCTCTCAAAAAAAGAAACATTGGTAAAATATTATGTAGGCAAATCAACCCTCAACATTATGTAGTTCAACTTGAATTTTATTAGAAACAGCCTAATGATTCCTACGGACCGACGTCGAATCACGACGAATAATCAGTGTGTAGGGTGACCATATGGTCACCCTACACACTGATTATTCATAATAAATCATAGTAAATAAATTTACTTATTTCTCTAAAACGAATGAAGATATAGTGAAAATATGTTTTCGGGCCGTTTATCGTGATCAAACGGTTACGTAAACTTGCTTATTTTTAATCTTAATACAATTTTCACCAGTATTTTAGACTTAAGCGTGTGGGCCGGAGAGTCGCATGCTTTTAAAACTTTAGATCGCCATATCTTTGTCCCTGTTGCGTTACATGAGCAACAAATGTGTTTGTAGCTGTTACAATGAATATGTAACGGCTACAAATACATCAACCCACCGGTACAGGCTCCGATTGATCTGGAATTCGACGATTTAACAAAAAACATAACCTCAAAGCATGCGACTCTCCGTGCCACATGCTTTTGTCAATCATTCTGCCGGGAAGCCGGTACAATCGATTTGATATCGGAAATAAGAACGTATATCATCGGTACATTACTTCTAGGTAGTTTTAGAATGGAATTATTCAGTGGCACGGAGAGTCGCATGCTCACGACATTTGATAAATCAGACAGATAAACCAGCACGCGTAGCATGAGCAAACGAGACTCTTGTCTACGAAGACTTGTCGTCTCGACCTTCTCGATTGCTGAGCACAGTTTGACAGACAGGTGGGACTCGTTCTCAGAATTTCGAAACCTTTTAATGTCTTTTAATAAAAAAAGTAAATTTTAAAGGTAATCTTTTTATTTCAACACCAATAAACGTCAAAATTATCTAATTTGATCCGAAATAATTTAGTTTAAACATGATTCTCATTTTTTTTTATAAGTCCTAAGATAAAGAGGCACTCAAGAAAGCGTTCTCTTCCGTAGACAAGCTCTCTCGAGTTCGAGAAGAATAATATTGCCAATAGAAAATAATTACTTTATTTCTCATAAAGCACCGTTCCTTTCTATAGATTTCACAACGCTAAAATCTTAAAACTAATTAAATATAGCTGTATGGATATAAATTCGTTTGCCTTTCTTTTATTGAGAGTATTTTGAAAAGATAACACAGACTACTAACGAAATTGTTAATGACGAGAAAATTACGAAATATTAAAATCAACGTATGAAAATAATTTTAATTTAAGTTTTTAAGGAATAAAATATAAGCACGGATAATTTAGATTTATTTTTATTGCGAAATTTAGATTCATATAAAATAAAATACGTAGAAAACTATTTCGAATCTTCTTATTAGTCTGTGATTCTCTCTCGACCTTCTCGACTACTCAAAGGGTGGTAGACAAGTTTCTCTGATTCAACTGTCAAATTAATGTCAGTTGAAGAGAAAAGCTCGTGTTTGTCGACTTTTGACATTAGGCCACGACAAAGAACAATACGAGTCTACTAGTTGTAAATGCGAGCAATAGTATCTCGATCTCAACCCGACAAAAGTGACATTTCGGTGTAGACAAGCCATTGTTCTCTGAGTCGAATCTTATCTCGATGTTGGTCATGCTACGCGTGCAGGGGGGGGGGGGCACACTTAGCGTCATCTCTAAATTTTAACCTTCAACTTTCATAACAGTCTTCAAGTTTGCCAAAAGATGTCTCTGCAGTCGGACTTATAAAATATGCAAAATAAAATAAATAAATTAAGAAGACAGTACCAATATAATTAGTAAATTCGACACTTGAAGTAATGTCTCAGTAGCGTAGCGGATATCTACACAACCAACGTATATACCACCACAACCAATACACTGCCATCGTTCGACAAATACCGAGTTCGATTCTAGCATAATCACATTTTAGCTTTTTGTGTTTTTTGTTTCGATTTACTCTTTTTTATTAATATTTTTGTTTTAGGTATATAAAGAATATTACAAAAAAAAAGTGTTAAAATGACTAAATATATTTACGAAAAAACACTTTTTAAGCAATTATTATTTCACGCATTTCTCTTCATTAGTTCCGCTCAAACCTCCAGAGGCGCTGATGGCCATTTCAAATCAGTGTTTCAAAAACTTGCCACGAGTGGGCGCTCTTTTATAATATTATACTCTTTCTTTGACAGAAACGTCAAAATAACAACCTCACAAAAAACGTATTTTTCCTATTATTTTAATTTTGCATAAATATTGTAATCAAACTCTTCAAAAATGAGAGGCAATACAGCTCTACTATCGTGTTTTAACCAGAAAAATGCACGAAGACCACAGAGGGAACCTGTTCCTTTTCAAATGCTGTTACCCCTGGAACTAAGAAAATTCGTTTCTGGGAAAGGGGATAAGATGAAAGAAGCTGCTTGTATGCAAGAAATGGCAATAATGTTTGCTTGTTTTAAGAAGAGTGAGTTCGACCAGCAACAGTGTTTGAAAGAAGTTTCTTCATTCCAAACTTGCTACAACAATTACAGTGAGAAAGTTAAAGTACAACGGGAACAGGGAAAGAAAGGTATTCTCGTCCCTGGAGAGAAGAACTTAACGCATAAACAATTAAACAAGCTTTTGCAAAGGTTTCCTCCGAAGAAGTAATGGTTTTATATTAGGTTTCAAATTATTATAGGTTACAAATTACGATAGTTCTGTATAGATTGTATATTATAGCACTAAATAAAGCATACATCAAATTATTTGTTTTATCCACACTTCTATAATCCGCGCGCGATGAGAATGGGATGGAACCTCGTCAACTGAGACACGCTTGGTACTCCGGCCAGCCACAGGGATATCCAAAAACATGGTTTCATACATCTGAGGTGAGGGAACTTATACAGCAACTTCAAGTAGCAAGATAAGTAATTATTTCTTTTAACTTTCAAACTGGGTGCTTATTTTGCACAAATTAAGTGATGAAAGATGTGTTTTTGTACAAAATAAGAGGTGATTGTGTATGTACAAATAAGCGCCAAGTTTATAAGTGGGATGCTATGGATAGGATGGATTGGATAGGATAGCTAGGATGCTATTTGAGGTGCCATTTTTGCGTACTTTTATTTTGTAAAGCGTTATATTTGATATTGATTGTTATTATATGAAGTGTTAGGATATTCTTAATCGAAGCACACAGATTATACTTTTGTAGTGTTAATGTCTCCAAAATAAAAAATCCATATTATCTTTAAAAATAACATTTATTTGTAGTCATAATAAGTCAAGTCTAGTAATAAGTCAATAATATCAATATATAATCATAAATATGTAAAATAGCACATGTCTATCACTTTGGGGTGGTGTGGACCCACTGTGGCGAGGACACTTGAAGCTCGATGCGTCTAACTGTGATAAGCTCATCGTCTATTTCATGGATATTGTAGAATCTCTCCAACTCTTCTATGGCTTTATCTTCAAGCTGTAAAAAAACCTAAGTGTTAATAATATTCAACTGATCCATTAATCTTAATATATAAAATCGTAAACTGAATGACTGACTGACTGACTGATCTATCAACGCACAGCCCAAACCGCTGAACCTAGAGACTTGAAATTTACAGTGTAGGCATCCACTAAGGAAGGATTTTTGAAAATTCCATCCCTAAGGGGGTGAAATAAGGGATGAAAGTTTGTATGAAAGTCCCTCAGTTTTGAAGCTAGGATTTTCAAATTTTGTGTTTAGGCTGAAGATTGAAAATTAATAAATACGGGTATGAAGTTGTGTATGGAAAAAAATCCTTCATTTTCGAAGTAAAAAATCACTTAATTTATAGTAAAGGCTTATGGAATAAAATCTAACGCAACGTATATTGATATTGTTAGTACTTCAACCCCTATGGCGATGAAATAGGGGTGAAATGTGTAAATAAACCTAAAAATAGAGATGGATGTCGTTATTGGGGTTTTCTGGTATGACGATTGCGAAAATGACATTTATTTTGAAGTCCAACACGGTGGACATGATTTAACCCCCTAAAGGGGTGAAAATGGGTTTTCAAATTTTGTATGGAAAAAGAATATAAAATAGACATTACCACTTTAAACTTCGTAGGAGCACGTCTAAAAATAAATTGGCAAACATATATTATTTGGTAATTTTGAAAATCAACCCCTTAGAGGGTAAATGGGGTATGTAAACATAAAAATCGATATGGATATCGTTCTTGAGGTTTTATGGGATGGTGATTGCGAAAATGACATTTATTTTAAAGTCCAACACGATGTACATGATTTAACCGATTTAACCCCTAAAAGGGTGAAAATGGGGTTCAAATTTTGTATGGAAAAAGAATATAAAATAGACATTACAACTTTAAACTTCGTAGGAGCACGTCTAAAAATAAATTGGCAAACATATATTATTTGGTAATTTTGAAAATCAACCCCTGAGAGGGTAAATGGGGTATGTAAACATAAAAATCGATATGGATATCGTTCTTGAGGTTTTATGGGATGGTGATTGCGAAAATGACATTTATTTTAAAGTCCGACACGATGTACATGATTTAACCGATTTAACCCCTAAAAGGGTGAAAATGGGGTTCAAACTTTGTATGGAAAAAGAATATAAAATAGACATTACAACTTTAAACTTCGTAGGAGCACGTCTAAAAATAAATTGGCAAACATATATTATTTGGTAATTTTGAAAATCAACCCCTTAGAGGGTAAATGGGGTATGTAAACATAAAAATTGATATGGATGTCGTTCTTGAGGTTTTATGGGATAGTGATTGTGAAAATGACATTTATTTTAAAGTCCAACACGATGTACATAATTTAACCGATTTAACCCCTAAAAGGGTGAAAATGGGGTTCAAACTTTGTATGGAAAAAGAATATAAAATAGACATTACAACTTTAAACTTCGTAGGAGCACGTCTAAAAATAAATTGGCAAACATATATTATTTGGTAATTTTGAAAATCAACCCCTTAGAGGGTAAATGGGGTAAGTAAACATAAAAATTGATATGGATGTCGTTCTTGAGGTTTTATGGGATGGTGATTGCGAAAATGACATTTATTTTAAAGTCCAACACGATGTACATGATTTAACCGATTTAACCCCTAAAAGGGTGAAAATGGGGTTCAAATTTTGTATGGAAAAAGAATATAAAATAGACATTACAACTTTAAACTTCGTAGGAGCACGTCTAAAAATAAATTGGCAAACATATTATTTGGTAATTTTGAAAATCAACCCCTTAGAGGGTAAATGGGGTATGTCTTAGAGTAAGACGCGCTTCTGTCCCAGAAAGAGAAGCCATACGAAGCTTTCCCCTCTGCCGAAGTACAAGCCCAAATGGGCATACGCGGTTAATAAAACCAGTTGCGCCCGGATTTCTTTCTAGACCGAGTCCAGTCGCGCATGTGAACGCTGCAGTGTTTAAAATGCCGAATTGATGAGTTTTTTGCTGTTAACAGAGGTCTGGAACATCAATGTTTACAAAAAGACGGTATTACATTTCACATGAAAGTAATTTTTTGTCGTATTATTGCTATTTGTTTACATTTAAACATTAAATTCGTACATTTTATTCTTGATTAGTTGTCAAATTTGTTCAGTGACATCGGGTCTGCTCGTCCATGGCTCGTCCGTACAAATTTCAGATCTGTCGCTAGATAAATCCGAGTTCTCGCCGATGAGCAACTTAGTGATGTTACCGTATCACAATGTTTGTCGATAAAGGACATGGCCTGGTTCTGCTCCAGGCAGTCTCATAAATGTGATATAATTGTTTACATTAAATACCTGAAAAATCCTTAAATATTTATTAATTCTTTTTAACTTCTGACAGACTCAATTTGGTCTTTGCAGTTTTGCACTGTCACATTCTGCGTCAAAGAGTAAAATAAAATCACAGCATAATTTAATTGGTTCTCTCTTGGACTTTTTGTCGCGAACAAATATAAATGAATTTAGTAGACCCAAAGGTTTCTCTAGGTTGTAGCGCTAAAATCCGTCAAAATCGAAATTTCGCCGAAAAAATGTGATAGGGCCCTTAAGACTAATTTAAGAACGATGACATGTCACAAAACAATTATAAGAGCCCTGTAAGCCTACCACTCTAATAACGTGCGCATCCTAAGATTTTTTGCTCCTTCCAGACCATCTGACCACCAAATCCTACCACCAGTGGTTGGTTGGAACTCCAATTTCTCAACTGACTACCCGTTACCAAATAACACCATCTTACTCCCATTTCACCACTGGTGTGGTGACCAAACCAAAAATTATTATATTTATAAAATATTCAAATCTGACTTCTGCTGACAGGGAGTTTCAGTTTTTTTTATATATTTTTAATTACTTACGTCTCCAAAGTACCAGGATCATATAAATAAGGAGAAGGGGCTCTTTGTTGTTATTCACCCCATGTAAAATGTTTGAGTTTGTTACCTTTATTCCTTTTTCCGTATCGATATTGCTGCAACGACAGTTGAGCCCAGCCCTTTATGTCAAAAACGTGTCATATTTTGATGTGTGACTCATCCGTACACAAACTTGCTGTTTTGTTTTATTTTTTATGTGTTGGTGTCGTCTTTACAGTGTTGTTTTTGTATGTGGGTATGCGGAACTGCACTTGTGTGCACTTTCCCCCCCCGCAAAAAATGCCAGAATAATTTGAATAGAGTAATAATCGCTAAGGCTGCTCCCTTCCGCGATGCTCTAAGAGGTATGTAAACATAAAAATCGATATGGATATCGTTCTTGAGGTTTTATGGGATGGTGATTGCGAAAATGACATTTATTTTAAAGTCCGACACGATGTACATGATTTAACCGATTTAACCCCTAAAAGGGTGAAAATGGGGTTCAAACTTTGTATGGAAAAAGAATATAAAATAGACATTACAACTTTAAACTTCGTAGGAACACGTCTAAAAATAAATTGGCAAACATATATTATTTGGTAATTTTGAAAATCAACCCCTTAGAGGGTAAATGGGGTATGTAAACATAAAAATTGATATGGATGTCGTTCTTGAGGTTTTATGGGATGGTGATTGCGAAAATGACATTTATTTTAAAGTCCAACACGATGTACATGATTTAACCGATTTAACCCCTAAAAGGGTGAAAATGGGGTTCAAAATTTGTATGGAAAAAGAATATAAAATAGACATTACAACTTTAAACTTCGTAGGAGTACGTCTAAAAATAAATAGCCAAACATATATTTTTTGGTTTTGAAAATCAACCCTTTAGGGGGTAAATGGGGTAAGTAAACATAAAAATCGATATGGATGTCGTTCTTGAGGTTTTATGGGATGGTGATTGCGAAAATTACATTCATTTTGAAGTCCAACTCGGTGGACATGCATGATTCAGCCCCAGGGGACGGGGAGAAAGGGAACGGGAACGGGAACTGGACGGAGCGGAAGAGAACGGGAACTGGAGGGAGCCGAAGAGAACGGGAACGGGAATGGGACGGGGCGGGAACGGGAACGGGAGCGGGACGGGAACGAGAACCGGACGGGACGGGAACGAGACGGGACGGGGACGGGGATGGGAACGGGAACGGGAACGGGAACGAGAACGGGAACGAGAACAAGAGCGGGGACGAGAACGAAACGGAATGGGACGGGACAGGAACGGAACGGGACGGGAACGGGACGGGGATGGGAACGGGAATGGGAACTTGACGGGTCGAGACGGGAACGGGACGGGACGGCAACGGGATGGGATGGCAACGGAACGGGACGGTAACGGGAACGAGAACGGAAGTGGGACGAAACGGGAATGGGAATGACCAGTCGTGTTTACGCGATTAGGTGGGTCCCCACCGAGCGAGGAAGCCTCGTGCGACAAACGCCTTGCGTCTTGGCAAACGTCTTGCCTCGCGAGGCAGCGCGCTTGGTGGTGACCCGCCTAATCGCGTAAAAACGGCTGGTCGGATCCTGGTTGAAGGTTCCCTAAAGATTTTCTCTAATATCCACGTGGACGAAGTCGCGGGCGGAAGCTAGTAACTATCAAAACAAAATCCATCACTATCTCATAGGGTAACTTCTCGAAATGGCAAAACATAAATTTACAAATTTAATGCAAGAATGTCCTATAGATCAGGGGTGGCAAATGAGGGCTAACGCATATGAATTCGCAATCAGAGGTGCTGGTGTTGCGTGAGGTCTTCGAAACGTCAAATGTCATACTTTGTGTGTGAGCTACGCACGTTTATTTCTAAAATAAATAAAATGTTGTGATTGTTTTGCAATACGAGATTCAAACAGGCAAATATGAATTACGGGTTAATGAGCGTCTAACGGAACTGCACAACATTGTGGTATGCTGGATATTTTTAATAAATTGGTATTATCTAAGATTTGTTTACTTTCATACCCGTAGAACCGTAGGGGCCTTAGTAAACAACCTTTTACAGGACCTCTTGCGACCGTGGCGCCAACTGGTGAGCTAATAAACGGTAGCCGTAGCCCTCATTGGGTTTGAACCTCTTAGTATGAGAGGCTGGCAAAGTGGTAACCATATTTTTTGTTTTTGACGGGTATTCCGGAAATAGCAGCGCACGATGAAACCTTACCGATAGAGAATGTATAAACAAACAAAAAATGACATTATATGAAGTCCTAAAGCGCAACATTTTCGAGATAATCCTACTATTATAAATGTGAAAGTTTGTGGGTGTGGATGTTTGTTCCTCAATCGCGCAAAAACTACTGAACAGATTTGGTTGAAATTTGGCACACAGATAGTAGATAGCCTAGATTAAAACATAGAATACTTTTTATCCCGATATTCCCACGGGAACGGGAACCACGGTGAAACCGCGGGCGGCCGCTAGTCTCAAGATAAAATACAAACTTATTCCCCATTCAATTTAGGTACCTTTACCTTATTAGGTATTTAATAATTATAGGTTTTATCGTGCGCCGCTTCCTTATTATCTCGAAAGCGTTGCGCTTTAGGGCTTTATATAATTTAACATTTTTTGTTCGTCTATAGTTCTTCTATCGATGTACTATGGGCAACAGCGTCGCTTAACCAGTTTGCAACAAAATTCGTGTGCGCGCGTATCGCCCCTGCACGAAGTTCTTACTATTAGGCAATTATTCATACTCAATGTCACACTTCACAAACATTGTACCCTTAGTTATGATGCGTCATTCATCCATTCTAAACGCAGATCAGACAACGTATGCAAAACACTAACACACAATACAGCTTTCTTCCGTAGGCACTACGAATTCCTAGCACCTTATTTGTACAATAAACTTAATAAACGTTTAAATATATACAGTAAAACAAGATATGAGTGTAAAGCTGTTATTCGAAATTGGCTGCTAAAAATTAACTACAATGAAACACACATACACACACACACACACACACACACACACACACACACACACACATTGCCCATGGTACATAGGTTTTATCATGCGCCGCTAATTTTTTTTTCTCGTCAATATAAAAATTTATTGTTACCATTATGCCAAAATGATCAAACCCTTTTCCTGGCCTATTGAGATCGACTTAAAGCATTTTCATTTTTGGGGTATTTTTCACTACAAAACCGCACCCGCCTCCTGCACCGTTTTGTTGTAACCCGACTGCAAGAGGGTTATGTTTTTCGCGCGTATCTTGTATGTATTAGAGATGCGTCGAATATTCGTATTCGGCAAGTTCGGCATATTTTTTAATGTTTGTATTCGGTCGAATATTCGGTTGATTTGCCGAATAATTACTGAATATTTAAATTGCACCAATACTGCCAAATATTTATTGACAAAATAAAAAAGATTAAGAGGATTGTCTAGCCTAGCAAACGGTCTCCATACAAACGGCGATAACGTTTCCCACCCTCTCTAAACCTTAACTTAACCTATAGCACACCCAATGAATTTGCGGTATGTTTTTGTAATGCCTAAAAACTTAGTGCTGTATGTTTTAATTTTTTTAAATATTATAGATTTGAAAATGTTGGCACTTTTTGTTTTGTATGAAATCACTAAAATGCAAATATTTCAAAATCTGAGATTCCAAATGATAGGGTCATAATTCAAACAAAAATAACTCTCGAAATATGCAACATAGAGCAATAAATTTTAAAGTCGTTTTGTAGATAATATCCCTGTGAATTTGAATAATGCAAAAAAATGGATATGAATGTCCTAATTTTAATCATGAATATGAAAAATATAATGATGATGAAAAAATGTAATCATCATCATCAGCCATTTTAATGTCCCCACTGCTGGGGCACAGGCCTTCCTTATGGGTGGATAAGGAGGACGGGCCATAACCCACCACCCGGGCCCAATGCGGATTGGTGGGTGTTAACGACTGCAAATGCAGCCGGGACCAACGGCTTAACGTGCCTTCCGAAGCACGAAGGAGCTCGAGATAAAAAATTTTTGGTCACCCGTCCCATGACCGACCCTTGCGAACGTTGCTTAACCTCCGCAATCGCTGGGCCAGGCGCTAAACCACTGCGCCACCGACCTCCCCGGAGAAATGTAATAAAAACTCAATAAAACCGGCCAAGTGCGTGTCGGGCCACGCGCCATAGGGTTCCGTAGTTACCTTATACCATACCATATTTAATACCACCTATCATTTTTCGTCTGCAAAAATAACTTTGTTTTTCACAGTGTTGGTATGAATGACAAAGTTATATTTGCGGTTTTGGAAAATGTGCTATATCTCGAAAACTAATTACTACATCTCGTTCATACCAATTTTGGTTGAAAGTGTTTATTAAGATCTACAGCATATATTTTTTTTAGATTTTTCACTCTCTTATTTCAAAAGTTAAAGGGGGGGGGGGGCACACACATTTTACCACTTTGGCGGTGAATATCTTTCAAACGGTTGACTTTGAGAAAAAGTTGTCTTAGAAACCTTAATGTCATTTTTAAAGACCTATCTATAGACACCCAACACGTGTTGGTTTGAAGAAAATTTTTTTTTTCAGTTTCAGTTCCATGTATGGAGAGCCCCCCCTTAATCTTTTATTTTTCTTATTTTTGTATTAAATTCGTTAAGCGGTTAACAGAATACATCTACCTACCAAGTTTCAACTGTGTAGTCTTAATACTTTCGGAATAAAGTGGCTGTGACATACGGACAGACAGACAGACAGACAGACATGACGAATCTATAAGGGTTCCGTTTTTTGCCATTTAGGCTACGGAACCCTAAAAAGCACACAAATTACGTGTAAAATTTTACTTCAGTAATTTTTTATGACGTATTAAGTTGAAAGTTTACACATATTTTTTTTAATTGATGGATAATATTATTAGCTTTCGAACAATATTTTTGTTATAACTGTAGGATTTGTAAGTCCGGAGAAATCAATATTTTTCGGCAGGGTCATCTAAAATAAAAAGTCAAATTTAAAATGGCGGCCATTCCAATAGGAGTGGGGATAGACAAGACACCAACATGTGGGTGTTTTTGTCGATAAAATTAGGTGTATTTCACGCCTTTAATTTATCGCTAGTTCTAGACCAAAGGCACTGTAAAGTTGGGTATGTGTTACAATGCCGAAGTAGAAAAGACCGAATTTTACAATACCTATGGAGGAAAATTAAAAGGCCGAATGGTTGTTTGGCCGTACGTTTAAAATCACGAAAGGACATTTTACCTAAAAGACTAAATCCCGAAGCTTAAAAAACCGAAGGTTAATATACCTAAGTTCTATACCCCGAACTACTTAATACCGAATTGGCTGTGGAGGTGTCTTTGGGCTTCGCCTGAAATGCTTTATAGTAAATTTAGCTGCCGAAAATTAGTCTAAACTAGTCTACTGGGACTTAGAAACCGTAGACTGTAGGTCACGACACGAAATAGGTGCGAGGAGCGTAGCGACGAGCATGTTACGTTGACATGAACCCGAAAAAAAACTATTTCAAACTCGATTGGTGGATTTTGTCAAAATAATGACCATTTAACAAGCATTTTTGAGTAAAATAAATTAACCGCAACGCCTACCTTCATAAATGTATGTGTAGGTGAAGTAAGTTTCGACATTTTAACCGTCGGGATTTTGACCTTTCGGGATTTCGAACTTTCGGTCATTTGATAATCGATCTTTCAAGTTTCGGTCTATCGGATATCGATATTTAGAATGTTCGGTATTTTGGAAATAGGTGTTTTATGTGTCGATATTTCGGTCGTATGTATTATGAATTGTCGGCATTGTAATGCATACCCGTAAAGTTCTACCTAGTACATATAGGCACATTTATGTGCTTACCCAAAATGTATGTGTTTCTCCAGTTGATTTTAATACTTCATTTATTGATTGTAAAGTTCATAATTAATTGAGGGAATTCTACATGTATTATAAAGTAACAGCAATCATTACCTGTGTCAATGCGAGAGGTTTTGTCATGATTCTTGAAAGGTCTTCCTTCTGTTTCCTTTGATCTGTTAATATTTGATTAAATTGAATAGTTTTTGCTTTAGGACTGCTACTGGCGATGGGGGACTCGCAAATCTTCCACGGATTCTTAGGCTTTTCTGGGGGACTTTCTATGATTAACTTATTAGCAAAGTAATCATTTAGGTTTTGTGAAGTATTTTCACCAAGCGTAGCCATTTTCTTTCTTTGCTTTTGGGACAGTTTTGGTCCTACATGACTTATGACCAGATTGCCTTGAGGACTTCTAGCCAAATCTGCAAGAGGAGATTCCTTCGGAGAGACAGACATTCGTGAAGTAGTCGGATTTTTCTCTTGACTTCGAGGAATAGAGCTAAATGAGTTATTCTTAGTCAACCTTGTGAATTGTTCAGTTTGAGGCTCATTCAGAATGTCTTTAGCGCTGCTCACAGCTTTCAATCTCGCTTGGATAACCTTTTGCTGCTTTTGTAAAGCAGACGGTACTTCTATCCACTTTTCTTTTTTTTCACGAATACCTTTCTCAGATTCTTTAGATATATTGCTGAGTGACAAAGTGATGTCTCCGGAAATTTCATTCGACAAGTCTAGTGACGTAACTGAGCTAACAGATTCGTATCTCATCCTGGCTTTCTCACTTTCCGTGTACTCAATCTTTTTAGATTTACTTTTCTTTTTATTCAGCTCTAAGAATGCTTCATCTTTTTTCATTTCTTCATCGGTGTAATCTAAATTGACAGGATAGTTTAGGGCGCATTCTTCAATCATTTCATCACTGGGGGCGCAGTAAAATGGTGTTATCACTCTCGATGACATAATAGGGTTGAATTTGCAGTAGTATTTAGAAATGTCGTCAAGTAAAACTTCTTCAATGACATCTAAAGACTTGTTTTCAAGGACGCTGGACAGATTTAGGGATATGAATTCCATGCAGCATTGTTTGAGCTGGGTAGCGTTGTACGTGTGGGCGAATTGGCAAAGTTCTGCGCAGTTTTTGAGCGTGATCAGATTTGCTAGAGTGACTTCACACATTTCTCGTAGACGCGTTATGAACAGCTGATCTGCAACTATGAGCATGCTGCATATGAAGTCTATACTGTCTGAAGTTTCAATTTCAGGGCATGTGTCGGTGTATAAAAAGTTTATGACCGGTAGAAGAATCCCATGGTTTATCGGTAGATTGACTTTTGAAAGAAGTTTATTCTGTAATAAAAGGAAAAAAGACAGGTTATTATTTTAGCAATTATTTGTTTTTTTTTGGAGAACTAAATTATTGAGGTGGGCTAGGGAAACTTGTTTTTTTAACAAAACGGTGCGCGCCCCCCAAAGGCGCAGAGACCAAGGGGGGCGGGGGCACTAGTGTAGTTCATGTCATTGTTTTGGGTCCTTTTTAGGGTTCCGTACCCAAGGGTAAAAACAGGACCCTATTACTAAGACTCCGCTGTCCGTCTGTCTGTCTGTCTGTCTGTCACCAGGCTGTATCTCATGAACCGTGATAGCGAGAAAGTTGAAATTTTCACAGATGATGTATTTCTGTTGCCGCTATAACAACAAATACTAAAAACAGAATAAAATTAATATTTAAGGGGGGCTCCCATACAACAAACGTGATTTTTTTGCCGTTTTTTGCTCGATATTAATAAAGATAACAGGTAGACAGTTGAAATTTTCACAGATGATGTATTTTTATTACCGCTATAACAACAAGTACTAAAAACAGAATAAAATTAATATTTGAGAGGGGCTCCCATACAACAAACGTATTTTTTTTTTGCCATTTTTTGGTACGGAACCCTTCGTGCGCGAGTCCGACTCGCACTTGGCCGGTTTTTTTCTCCAACCAGCGGGTCTACTGGCTAAAAACATTGAAGTTTCATGTTAACTGTAATTTGACAGATGGATGTGATACATTACTACTTTTCTTAGGTAAATTTTTATTTGTGCTAAAATGAAGTAGCAATGTATCACATCCATCTGTCAAATCACAGTTAACATGAACTTCAATGTTTTTAACCGATAGATCCGCTGATAATTAACCTAAAATTGTCTGTCTGGGATTTTTTTTTGGTAGAAAGGGGGCGCGTCCCAGATAAGATAGGGAACCCCTGGTCTAAGAGAAGAGTTATTGCTAATAGAAAAACGTACGTACCTCGGTCCAAGAATGCAAGAACATGCCCTGAAAATAGTCCAGTCTAGCGGCTAGCACGCACTTATGCGCGGGCACCAGTATCCCGTCTTTGGAACATACGTTGGTGTCTACTAGCTCAGGGAAAGAATCTCGCTGCCAATATTGGGGCAAGTTTTTGGAGTAAGTAGCAGATTCCTTGAGATAAATAGTACCATCTCGGTAGCTGTGGACAAAGGAAAATATTAATTATTATGTTAACGTATTTGAACATTTGCGCGCGACGCTCAAAGAGGTTTGATGATTAATTACTAAAATTAAATTAAAACTCATGTTTGTCAAAAATTTTGATAATATTATAGTAAAATAAAATGCCGAAACCCACCAGCCAGGGAATGTTAACGTTATTTTTAAATATAACGTTAATTTTTACTCTTATTACCGTTAATTTTAACATTAACGTTATGTCAATAAATAACGTTAATTTTAACGTTAATTTGAGAAATAACGTTAAATTTAACGTTATTTACTGAAATAACGTTAATTTTAACGTTAATTTAAACGTTAATTTTAAAATTAACGTTATTTCAGTTAACAACGTTAATTTTTACTGATAAATTTTACCGATACTAAATTTAACGTTAATTTTACCGGTAAAATATTTTTAACGTTATTTTTACCGGTAAAATGTTTTAACGGTATTTTTAACGTTATTTTTTTAACGGTATTTCAATCCCTGCCACCAGCCCTCCTAGCATGACCACCGAAAGGCGATATGATATAGCGATTTATCACGTTTAACTGTCAAAAGACAATGGATTTTGTCGCCTTTTAGTGTCAATGAAATGCTATAATATCACGCGATGTACACTTATAGGGTAATTTTGCCACCCCTTTACAAAATCAAATTTACAAAAACCTCTTTACAAAAAAGTTCAAGTAATAAAAAAAATTGGTAAGATAATTATGTTTTTTTTTAAATTCACAGTTTTCAGCCACTTTTTATATCCTAAAAATCTAGGCGCGCACGCTCACCCTCGCGCACGGGATGCGACTCTTCAAACTTGCCAGGTTTATGAATTGCTATAGTTACATCTCTTTCTCGCTGTATATCTAATAAAAGAGATAGATTGATAACCAGTCAGAAAACTGCCAGGAAATAAGAGGTCAATAGGGCCCCTGTGCGATGCGCAAACAGTGACAACACTGACAACAATTTCAATTCGTGTAGGGAAAAGTTTGGGGTAAAAATTTAAAACATATTTTTTTTACTTCATAAATTGATTGTACTGCTGTTATAGAATGATTTGACAAAATTTTAAAAGGGTTCCAAAAATTACTCTGTAACAGTGTTTTCTCGGTCTTGCTAGCGGGGCTGATGCGTAGTGCGTGTACGCGTAGACTTGTCGTCCGTTAATCACGTGATGTTTTTAGCAACTTTTTGATCTCCCCTCCTCTTGGTGATACGTGATGAGGTTTTAGACCGCCTCTGCCCCCAAAGTCACGTATTTTTTTGTATAAAATTGGGTACGGTTTCGTTCGCATAAAATTTTAGTCATAATTACTCTTTTTGCATAGTGGCATATTCGCAGTTTCATTGGCATAAATAACGATTACTTGTACTTTTAGTAATTTAACATAATATACAAATGGCATAATTTATTACTATAAGCTTCATTCATAGTCATAATTTGATTGGCACTACTAAAACATTTGATGGACTAGTTATGTTGGTCTAGGCCCTTTGGTGAACCGACGACGAGCGAGCGAGGAGGTTAGGTTCCATTGCTACAAACAACGCACGAGCCGAGCGAACGAAGCGAGCGTGGCGCGGCAGCGGCCATAGAAGTGCCAGAGCCCAGAACCGATCTGCTGGCGTGTATGCATTATGCCACAAGTTGTTATGCTAATAAACGTTATGATTATTAAGCGGTCATCATCATCATCATATCAGCCGCACGACACCCGCTGCTGGGTATAGGCCTCCCCTAAGGATCTCCACGACGACTGGTCCTGCGTTGCCCGCATCCAGTGGCTTCCCGCGACCTTCACCCTCACGTCGGTCCACCTTGTCAGGGGCCTACCTACCCACGGAGCGTCGTCCGGTGCGCGCGAGCCATTCCAGAATCTTTCCGCCCCAACGGCCATCAGTTCTTTTCGCTATGTGTCCTGCCCATTGCCACTTCAGCTGAGCAATCCTTCGAGCGATGTCGGTTACTTTAGTTCTCCTGCGGATCTCCTCGTTTCTGATTCGATCACGCAGGGAAACGCCGAGCATGGATTTCTCCATTGCACGCTGGGTGACCTTGAGCCTCCTTATGAGACCCATAGTTATAATGAGATTATTAAGCGGTAATGGGTAAAAAATGTTTTCAATAAAATTTTATGCTTTTTGATCATTATGATAACAGTATTTATGCGGAATGAAAGTAAGCGTAAACGTTTATTTAATACTAGCGGCCGCCCGCGACTTCGTCTGCGTGGTTTTTTGCTATCCCTCGGGAACAACACTTTTTTCGGGATGAAAGGTACCCTATGTCCTTCTCTGTACCCCTGAAAACGTGTATGCAAAATTTCATGATGATCGGTTCAGTAGTTAGGACGTGAAGGCGTAACAAACAAATAAACAAACAAACGGACTTTCGCATTTATAATATTAGTAAGGATTAATGTTATGCGAATTGATCATTCTGCCAAAAAACGTATAATGTTATCTGTATACAGATAGTGAGACTCACTAGAACTTGTCGAGTAGTTTGTGCAGTGACATCACTTGCAGCCGCTTGGCCGCCGCCTGCACTAACTTCACGGGGTCGCAGTGCGTGTGCTTCGGCGGCGTTTCGGTGCTGCGACGACCTTTACGCTTCTGCTTGTCTTGTTTGTACACTTCGTATGCGGATATTTCTGATGAGTTTTCTGAGAAAAGGCAAAGCGTAAAAAAATATGAACATAATTTTCAAAAAAGTTGAAGAAAGCCCGCTAGGCTTATTTTATTACTTGTAAGCTTCGATCAAAAATATCCTAGATAACGCTTCTCGAACTAAAACAGTACTATAGAATTAAGCAACATTTATGCGTGCCGACATCTGTGAGCAACTATTACTGGTGGCGCATGAGACATAAATTGTTACAAAAACTGAGGGCGACTTGCACCATAAATTAAATATTGTTTAAGTACCACTTAAACATAGTTTTGTATTTCGTATACGAAATTTGGTCATTGGGCATATTTGACATGCTCGATGAAAGTTCGCGTACAGAAACCAAACCAGTTTTAAATTGAAGAATTCAATCCCACTTTCCAAAATATGTATTATTTTTTATGTACCGACCGGCAGAAAAAAGTTATTTTATAGTATGTGTGCGAGTATATGTATAATGTTATTAAACTTTTGTTAATAAAACAGAAGTTTTTGCTTTCAGCATTGTGAAATTGTGTGGTACAAGCATAATAAACGTTTGTATTGTCTTTATTTAATTATTTTATTTTATTTATTATTGAAATGCTATGAAATAATGATAAAAAATTAAACATGGCCTGCAAGAATGCGACCCATATCACTGAGTAGCAGACACATTTATCTACATATCTAGCCCTATTTCGTTTGTGTACGCCATAGGTCAAACGTCCAAACAAAATGCCCCATGACCTTTATGTTTAAGTGGTACTTAAAATAATATTTAATTTATGGTGCAAAGTAAATTACGACGTTTTTGCGTAAGCTTACAAAATGTAATGTAATATAACGATGTCACTAATGTTTATTAGGAGATTTGAACGACAACTAATATCCCTCAAAAAATAAGTAAGTACTGCGAGTAAATCACTTAATTCATAAAAATTTCTGGTATTACAATTACTTTACAACTACTTTATCATTAATTATACCGCCTCTGTGGTCTAGTGGTTCGCCCACCCGTGTAAGACGTAGGGGTCACGGGTGATTCCCAGGGTTGGGGGAGTTACAATTTCCCTCCGGCCGCTATTCGCAATTCAGTTTGGTTGGTGGTAGAGCTTGTTTCAAGTCCTTACAAGTTTCACCATCTTATCGAAGTCTGACGCCATAACATTAAAAATTGTTGTGTTCCGGCAGTTAGAGGTAAGATAGCCAGTTCTTCAGTGATGAGGATTCCGGGTGTAGTGCGATTCCACCTTCGGCCTTGCCCGTCACTTAACATCAGGTGAGGTTAATGCCAAGCACTATCCAGTTGTATATAAAAAAAATCATTCAACCTAATTAAAGCATACCAATGAGCTCTGTATCTTCCTCATCATTCTCCTTCCCTTTCTTCACCACCGGCAGATCTTCCTTCCTTATCTTCAAACTGCAGGCGCCTAATTCCGCCACGTCACACGTTCCAGTATACGCGAACTTCAGTATCCTTTGGAACACGTCTGGGTGTATATGGTCTAGAGTTATTGTAGGTTTGTCTCCAGAGAGTTTGAGGTCTTGGTAGAGCTTGTAGAGGAAATCACTGCTGGATGCTATAATGAATATGTGCGCTGGGTATAGTTTGGGGCCCACCTGGAGAGATCAGAGAGATGTAATTACTAGACTAGAGATCTGGGAGATGTAATTACTACACTAGAGATCTGGGAGATGTGATTACTATACTATTATACTTAGTTCTCAAAAATAATATACTTTAAATTTTAAAACTACCGCATTTTCCTTCCTGGTTCCCGGAAACATCGTTCGCTTTAATGTATTATGTAAAATACTATTCGACGAGACGGCCGGAGAATGCCAACCCTAGCAATCTGATGGAGTGCAATGACAAAAGGGACATACTTATACATATACTGTGGTTTCATGAACTGGACACATACTTGAAATTTGGATGGAAAGTTCAGAATGACCCGATATAGTCACATTTGGAAAAAAGATAACAAACTTCGCTTTCATTCAAACGTATGGAATCAACATTTTAAAATATGGTTAGCAAATACTGAAAATCTCTTCTCCCAACTAAAACTACAAACACGCACAGTAGGTTCAAAATTGTTTGATATTAAACCTTAATCCGTTGATTTTGAGTTCAAAATCAAATGAGGAAATATAGAAGCACATATTTCTGTGTATAAAAAAATAACCCTATTGACTACTAAGTGCTATTTACCTTGAAGATAACATCGTGCAGTAGGTCGCCGTCAGCGGCCGATTCCATCAGAGATTCCATGTGCTTGGCTAAGCCTGATGGTGATAATTCTGGGAGAGATCGCAGTCCGCATGTCGGCTTTATCTAAGTACAAATGCCGAATTCAGAATGGCAGAATAATTTGGGTAATTCCCAATTCGTCCACCAGTTGGCGCCCTAGCACATAGGGTACAGGGTTTGGTAATTAGTTGGCAAAGAGAAGCATAGGGACCCGCGTCAAAGAGACCAAAGTGCTTTAAATAAAACCGCGCTAGTATCCGTTAAAAATTGTTTTATTTCATGTCTAGTGAGCGCAGGGGCGTGCATACCATATAGGCAGTAAGGCAGTGCTTACCTCAATCATTATACCTACGAACCTATTAAATCGGCACTCTAAATATATCACTACATTAAAATAATTTAGTCTAATTTGGTTAAACAAGTACGTTATTCTATTGCCAAACTTCTATTGAACACTGTGTAACCTTTTTCCTTACGCTAATAAGTACTATGGTATGCCCGGTTAGGCAGTCTTTGGAATGCATATTCGAAGCTAGAAGCGTTTCATACAACGAGTTTTAGAAAAATAATCCGTCAAAGTTATACGACCACAGAAAGAAATGCACTATTTGTACGCATTACGTTCTAAAACATGACCTCCGCAATTTAGCAGCGCTAGGTAATCAACGTTACTCGGCTGGACGGTTTTTGCCGAGAATAGCCGACCAGCCGACAGGCCGATAACAATATATACGTCCCATGTGGTCCCATGCCACATTAGAGTAAGGTCTGTTTCGCTCGCTAGCGGAAATAAAAATAATGCAAGTGCTGGCTGGCCATGTTTTTTGTTTCTATTTAAGTCCCAACTCCCGATTCACTTTCGCTATTACATGTTTGTTTATTGTTTAGTAATATGAAATTATGAAATGTAAGAAAAAATATTACTGTGTTTGTTTATTGTGTTGTGTTTAAAATGTTTACTACTTACCTAATTATCTTATTAAATAATGGAAAAATAGTTTTGAAATTTGAATGATATATTTTGAATTTAATTTTAGAAAGAGTGGTCCAATTATGTTGATGATTCCGTTTGTTTAGAGAAATTATTCTTACCCACCTCTTATCCTTTCCCATTTTTTTTTAATAAAATAAAAACAGTGCTCATATAACAGCATTACAAACTACTTTTAGCATTATTAAAACTAGGGTCGTAAATGCGATTAGTTAGAAAAACATTCTCGCTATAAAAAAAATCTTTAGTGTCTGACTGCTTACCTAGCCGGAAAATCAATGCACGCCCCTGAGTGAGCGCGTAAGCTTGAGAAGTGAGTAAAGAAAGAAGTCCATCTGCGCGAGGACAATAAAATAATAAGCTACTATCGATGGCAATAAAGTACAATTTCAAATTGCACAGCGCTGCGTGCCTATTATTGTCTGCACCTTCTCTTTCTGTCGCGTTAGTCGCGTAGCTCTGTCTCAACTCAACCCATACACGACATCCCTCGTGCACTGGCTCGACTGAGTGAGTAGGCTAATATAAAAGTATAAGCGCGGAGTGAGACCCCCTTGCTGGCACTCGCGCCAATTAGGCGCTGGTGTGCATATAGACCTGTCATTTTGTTGGTTGCTTTGCTATGTTCGCTATAAAGTTTTGTATGTTGGAAGCGAATTTCGTAATATCAATTATTAATCCAATACATTCTAGCTTTTATTTTATCAATGGGCGATTTTACGAGACCAAAAAAAAAGAAATTAGTTCAAAAAATATCGATAAATGGCGTTTTATGAAAGCCTATATGCCTATATATTGCTATCGCCGTTTTAACTCCTCTGCCTCGTTTATCACTCTCCAAGGTGGAGGGGTATTTACAGCATTTGCGATAAAAAAAATGATCAAAAAAATTTATGCGATTAATTGCTTACTGTGAAGGGAGTCAAACTTTACGGCTCGGCTTTTATAAAACGCCATCTATCGATTTTTTTATTTATTTTTTGTTTGAGCTGTTAGAAAAAAATGTATTGAAGTTGGAGAGCAAACGAATTTACTGTCCAACTTCCATAAGATTTTTTTTTATTATTATCATAAATTTTTTCAGAGTAAACTTTCGATAGCATTAGCCTTTATACCAAACTAATACAGTACGCGGCAAACATCTTGAAATCGGCTGGGGATTTCGCAGAACGCGTATTTTGGGTATGCGTAGCGATGAGTACGCGGGCGGCGGGAGAGGGGCGCGCGCTATTGGTCGCTCGCAAGTGCACATGCGCGAACTTATTCCCACTCGAAAAAATGTTTGCCTCGTACTGTACTTACTTGTAAGCAAGCGAAGTTAAGACCTTCACTGTCCACCGCAATCGACACTGCTCTATGCACATTCGGTATCTTCGTGATCCTGACCGGAGTACAATCATCCTTCTCCAAAAACTTCACTAGCGCCGACTTATTGTTGTCTCTTTCCTTCTCCCTTTTGATTGGCTGCGGCTGAGTGGGCGTGGTCTTTCTAGATATACTGCCGATGAACGCTTCGCCGTGTTTAGTCGTGAAGTAGAGAGCGTCGTGGGTTAACGTCACTTGAGTTATCACGGTTTGGTGGCTTAGGCCGAAGACGCATCTACGGAGGAGCAGTATTTGTTAATAAGATCAACTTTTCACCTAAAATATGAGGTCAGTGTTGTAAAAAAGCAGTATTTTTTCTCAAGTGAAAAAAACGTGTTTTTTTCAAGAGTAAGTACAAAAATGAAAATTATTAAAGAATTTTCCGTTAAAGATTAATAACTTATTTATGAGTTTATATTATAGTTTTCTGTTCATTTTGGAACCTACATTAGTTTTTTGGTTGAAAAGTACCAAGTGTTCAACAGTTGGCAACATTTAAAGACACGCACGGTAAAATCTTCATTCAGTTTATGTTTTTTTAAGTACTTATGAACTTAGACGAGGAATAATATCTTATTTAAATTATTGATTTGATTAAATAAAACATTTGTTTTCCAAAGATTGTATTATTTGAAAAAAACAACGGTGATATGATTTTTTTTTCAACATTGTGAAAAAAACATAGTTGTTTTTTCATTTTACATCACTAGATGAGGTATATTACTTAAGATTATCAATTATTATAAATATTAAAAAAAACAATAAATTCAAATTAAATTCTAAAATAACACCTTACTTAATAATATACGCGCTGTTATCCGTAAAAGTGTTTAATTTCAAATTTTAAATTCCTTAAAATGTAAATACAAGCCACATCATCAGCCTTTTTAAAATGTCGTAACTGTTGTGGCACGAACTTTCCTTAGTGGATAGATGAGAACGATGAACAATTAGTCAATCATAAATCAATATGTTACAAAAATACTCCTAAAGCCGAATATGGTAGATAGGGACCATCAAACTAAACCACTTTTACTATGGGACCAACTCTGAAATGGCGAAAAAAAAAAACAGCTGTTTCATACAAACATTAATAACGAAAATATCAAAATGTAATCCAAACCTGGTAAGTTGGTTGGTGGTGTCTTGCCATATGAGCAGTTGCCCAACAGTGGTCAGCAGTAGTACTGTCACTCTTGAATACACACCCTGCTCGCTCACTTTAGCCTCCACGCACACTTGGCGAAGGTTAATTTGCCTGCAAACAAATTGTGGTCAACCATGTTTCTGATAAGATGCAATTTCGCTTGGTTTAAGTTATATTTGACAAGTTTTTAGGAGAGACAAAATACTGATTTGAGCAGTCTCATATAGATATATAGTAGTGTAAAACCGCACAAGTCGTCAACTTATGCGGTTGTAACTGTACCAGTTTTTTCCGATTAAGTGCTGGTGATTGGCTAATTTTGAAATTTTGAGTAACATCATTGGATGCGTGTTAATCATAGCTATCCAATGAGGTATTCGTCGTATGTAGGGCCATTTTTCGACTTACGCGATATTGTTCTACAACGTGTTACAAAAAAAACTCTAATGTCCAATATGGTAGATAGGGGCCATCAAACTGAACAACTTTTACTATGGGACCAACTCTGAAATCGCGAAAAAAAAAATCAACTATTTCATACAAAAATTAATAACGAAAATTTCGAAATGTATGAATCAGCTGTTTTTTTTCCGCGATTTCGGAGCTGCGGCCCTACCAGCTAACTTTTCGAACTTCGGCGGGTCTCAAGCCGACTTTCAACTTAAAACAGATACATCGAAGTAAGGAATTTCGTATTGTACTATTTGTTAGATTAGTTATTTGGAAGATATTGATGTTCGTGTGACACCATGAATCCCCAGGAGTTCGCCATTTTGGCCCAATTAGGGCTGGATTTATCTGTTTTAATTTGAAAGCCGGCAGACTGCGTTAGCCGGTACGGCCCCTGGTCCCATAGTAAAAGTTGTTTAGTTTGATGGTCCCTATCTAACATATTCGGCATTAGGGGTTTTTTGTAGCACGTTGTATAGCTACCTACAACTACACATTATTTAACAACTACACATTATCTGACTACACTCACTTGATGGGGATCTTCTTACACATGTACTTGTGCAGTAAGTACACGTCGCCGCGGCTCGTGGTGAGGACGGTGGCGGAGTCCGCGGCGCCCGCTAGCTGAAGACCTGCGTCTTCCTTGTTGTTTATAGATATACACGGTTAATTTTTAAGTATATCTAAAAATGAAATGGGGGTTTCAGACCACGTAAATGAACAACTTTTACTATGGGGCAAACCACGAAATCGCGAAAAAAAAATCTACTGTTCCGTACATTATAGTCGACAGCTGATTTTTTTTTTTCGATTTTTCGTGGTTGGCCCCATAGTAAAAGTTGTTCATTTACGTGGTCTGAAAACCCCATTTTACTTTTAGATATACTTAAAAATTTACCGTGTATAGCTAACTACAACTACATATTATCTAACTACTACACTCACTTGATGGCGATATTCTTGAACATGTACTTGTGCAGTAAGTACACGCAAGCTGAAGACCTGCGCCTTTCTTGATGTTTATAAACATATAGCTAACTACAACTACACATTATCTAACAACTACACTCACTTGATGGCGATCTTCTTGCACATGTACTTGTGCAGTAAGTACACGTCGCCGCGGCTCGTGGTGAGGACGGTGGCGGCGTCTGCGGCGCCCGCTAGCTGAAAACCTGCGTCTTCCTTGTTGTTTATAGATATTGCTACCTAAAAGCAAAGATTTATCTTAAGTAAAATATACGTAAATATCAAATGGAACCGGAAGCTTTTCTACAACCGTCTGATTTATTTATTTTATTTTATTTATTTATTTATATATACATAATTATACGGGATAGATAGACTGATGTGTATTGGTTAATTGTTTCTCTTGCGATTAATTTAAATCCAGACTATTTTTCCCACTTAGGTATATGGCTTATTCCGTTTATCCACCCTAAAACAGCCACCCTAAGATGGATACTCGGAAACTCATGTCCATCTATCCACCCTGGGGCTGGGGCACCCTGCTATCTTTTCGAACTTCGGCGGGTCTGCCGAGCTTCAACTTAAAACAGATAAATCGAAGGAATAAAACAGATGAATCGTAAGGAATTTCGTATTGTACTGTAAGTTTACCGAAGTTGTTTGGATTGGAAGATATATTGATGTCACACGAACCACATGAATCGGAATTCGTCATTTTGACGTCGTTCGTCTGATTGGGGCTCGATTAACCTGTTTTAATTTGAATCCCGGCAGACTCATCGAAGTTCGATGCGTAAGCCGGCAAGGCCCCTAAACGGGGTGGACAATCGGGATTCACATAACATCTTACTTTCAATTTTCCACCCCAACACCCCACGCCCCTGATGCCTTACTAACAAAAGTACATCGTCCATATATTCTTTAAAAAAGATCAAGCAAGAGGTAGCTTTATGAATGTTGAAGTCCAAAAACCTAAGGATTTGCTTCAGCAAAAAATGTTTAAAACGCACTCGTTTTGGTGCGGCAACTACTTTTTCTTCCTGCGGATGCCCTAATTGTCCAACATTGGTCCCCCACGTATACACTGCGTGCACGTTCCACACGACCGCGTGCGATAGCCCCGCGCACACGCCGATAGGCTGCAACAACTTTAGCACTGGTTTGACTGCAGGCAGATTGATTGGCATTGACCAATCACAACAATATGAATAAACTCGTTTCAGCACAGCCAAGAATTTCTCGAACTTGTCAAAATTGCTTCATGACTCTCGTCAAAATTGCTTTATGACTGCTGAAGTCTTAGAACCCTAGGATTTGCTTCAGCAAAAAATGTTCAAAACTCACTCGTTTTGGTGCGGCAACTACTTTTTCTTCATGCGGATGCCCCAATTGTCCAACATTGGTCCCCCACGTATACACTGCGCGTATGTTCCACACGACCGCGTGCGACCTCCCTGCGCACACGCCGATAGGCTGCGACAACTTTAGCAGTGGTTTGATTGCAGGCAACTTGATGGATGTTGGGGTTTTAACGCCAGATTGGCTCACGTTGTCGGTGCTGTTTAGCGAGTATTGGATAACCTAGAAAGATATGATACTATTCAAATTGTGACACTATACAAAATGTGCTAATCTGGCGACGCAAAGATGGATGCTTTGTCACGCAATGCATAGAAATTAGTTGCTAATAAAAAACTAAGAGGTTTGGTTTAATATCATTTGCGAATAAATATCTCTTGTCAAAATTTCTGATAATTCTGATCCGCCCGCTACATGTACCCCGGCTAGTACTCACCGCGCCGCTCTCCAGCAGCAGCACGGTCGCGTGCAGCATCACCGCAGCCTGCACGCACGGCTCCCACAGCGCCAGTAGTGCGGGCGCGAGGCAAGTAGCGCGCGGCCCGCCCGCGCGGGGCACTCGCCCGCTACATGTACCCCGGCTAGTACTCACCGCGCCGCTCTCCAGCAGCAGCACGGTCGCGTGCAGCATCACCGCAGCCTGCACGCACGGCTCCCACAGCGCCAGTAGTGCGGGCGCGAGGCAAGTAGCGCGCGGCCCGCCCGCGCGGGGCACTCGCCCGCTACATGTACCCCGGCTAGTACTCACCGCGCCGCTCTCCAGCAGCAGCACGGTCGCGTGCAGCATCACCGCAGCCTGCACGCACGGCTCCCACAGCGCCAGTAGTGCGGGCGCGAGGCAAGTAGCGCGCGGCCCGCCCGCGCGGGACACTTGTCCGCAACACCATACTTCGCCGTGCGACGCGCCCGAGCATACGTATACGCTGTGGAATTTGCCTAAGCACACCTGTTGGACAACATTATTGCGATCAACGAAAGGAAAATAAGCAACCGTTTTGTAGAAAACTAGCTACAGTGGTACTGTAGACCTCGCTCAAATGGTATGTTTAAAAAATAATCTAATTAATTTCGCTACGAGATTGTCACTGCTTTTGAAAAGCAGTACTAACAGCTGTTTGGTAGGTTAGGTATTATTTTAGTATAATATTCTATAATAAGCTAAATTGAACATTTTGACGCTTTGAACATTTTTCAAAAGGGTCATATTTTTTTTCATGAAGCACTCGCTTGGTCATGTTTTTTATTTTTTTTTGTCACATACAGTCATAACAAAGAAATAATTAAATAAATTATCTACGACATCATCCGTGTGGAATATCGTTTCTTGTAAGAATTTTGGGGATATAATATTTCTTTCCTAGGTCGAATCTATCTTCAAGCAAAATATTTTCAGCGGTTTATGCATAAAAAAGTTTGAATTTTTGTAATTGGTTTTCTAAGCCATTCAGAATCATACTGCAACCGAATAATTGATTTTTGTTTCGTGATTAAGTGAGGTGCATACCAGAAGTTGCTTTTTTTTACCTCCACTGCTCAACTGGTTATATTCCCCACAGCCTAACTACAAACTGCTCTACTGGAGAAGTTTCAAGATGTTAAAAAACACTTTATTTAACTTCATAAAATTAAAATTTAGCCTCAAATAAATATATAAGTGAAAAAAAAAAAATTAAATCCGTCAATAAATGGCAAAGCAATAAATTTTTAGCTGAGGTTTTTTGCGCGACCTGTACAATTAAGCAATAACTAAACAAAATAAATAATTAAGCAATAAATAATTCTCTATTTTTATGTAATCCTGGTACTTCAGTGACGTACTACGTTTATTTTTAATCACTTTTTGATAATTTTTGTTTTTCATAAATATGGACTTCTATATTTTCAACCACTTTTTAATTATTGGACATGGACAACCCTCGTGATAAAATAATCATACTTCTTTTTAAATTTGTTTTAGTTGAGCAGTACAGTAAGGAAAAGGTATAAGCCAAATTCTCAACTAGTCAGTTTGGTTGAGCATTGGGGATTCCCCACTGCTCAACTATTCGAAGTTGGGCAGTCTAGTTGAGCAGTGGGGGAAAAGGAAAAGTTGTAAATTATGATGAGTTCCCTACTCATTCTCGAACGGGATTATTTATACATGTCAACAACACATGAACACATCTTAAGACGTTCATCAATATGACTAAGGTAAAACTTTTACAGCTTCCATAAATCTAAATCAATCTCGTAAGTTTTCATTTCAATTAGATAACCCAAAAAAACAAAGAAAATGTATTGGTAAAATTTATTATCAATTACATCGTTGGATAATGATATCCATCATCACTGTAAGGCATGGTATTCGGCGTAAACTTGTAAGTTTGAAATGGGTTGACAGCGGAAATCACTCTCACAACTTTCTTCGTAGGTTCCTCTACATATGAAATATTCTCAGTATACGACCTGGCAGGCACCGCTTCACTAGGATGACTTTGAACAGTCGACGGATACTCATATCCTCCAGTTAAAGCCCTTATCAGAGGTTCTCCTCTAAAAATGCAATATGCAAACAAAATCAATACTGAGTACGCTATTATCAACAGAATCACGTAAAATATCAACTTCCCCTTATTCGACGCTATAGATTCACTCAGGACGTCGAAACAACCGGTATCTATAAAAGATTCGATCGATTTATCAACAATCAAAGTGCAGTCCTTTGAAACGGGTATGAGCGCGGTTTTGTTCGCCAACTTGCAACATTGCACGGGATACAGTTTCTTAGTTTTCTTCTGCCAATTCGAGTCCGCAAAATCTTTGTAACTATTCGTTCCGCAACATTTGTATTCCATCATAACGTAATTCCAGATATAAGTTATCAAGTCGTTTTCCATTCCATAGTCGGACTGTATCGTTCTTTCGAAATACTTTCGTGTCTTCTCGTTTTTAGTGTATATGTTGTGTATTCCAGATATGAAGAGCACCCAAAATGCCACTGAAGAGATGAGGGTAACAAGGAATATGTACGATTTAACGGCGCATCTTAGTTGGCATCCAGCCGCTAGAATTCCACAACAAGAGGTCAGCATAGTCAAAACCGCCATACTTATTAGTATCGTCGTCATAGGGATGTACCACAATTTCAGGTTAACGAATTCGGCGATATCTCCAACTTTTGGACTATTGGTGACTGTATAATTGACGTCTTGAAAGAACTGTGTGTTGAACGCACACCACGCGCAAATTACGAAACCAATTAATCCAAACATAAAGAACAGAATGTTCGTGAAACCTAAACAGGTTCGGGGCAATCCAACGGTGTGCATTGTGGGTTTATTATTTAAATTATATTATGAAAAACGGATATCATATAAAGTAAATATCATGTCACTTTTATCGGTTTCATGACAGATGTCTTTATTATGTTATGCTATTTTTTAAAAAGGTTGCTGTCTAGGTAATAGATCTTTGTAACTTTAATAGAAAACTCTTTCGTGTTTTAAGATCCCGATCAAAACACAGTAAAGTCCGATTCACACATATTTAGTTCGTGGTTCGTTCCGTCACAGTACCACCGACAGTAACAGGTGCGTTCATAAAGAAATTATTTCTTTAAAATTCTTTAAAAGAATGTATGAAAGAATAATGCTAATAAATGCTAATGCATACATACATGTTAAACATGCAAATGCATATTGCATTAAGCATTTGCATATTTAACCCATTTTCAGTAGTAGTTGCATATTTTGGCAAAAACATTAAATCATGCATATTTACGCTCGATCTTGTTCAGATGTCTAACATGTCCAAACAATGGCACTCAAATTTAAATTCTACACAGTCACCTCAGTGCATGCCTCAGTGGACGTTGAACTGTCCTTTCCGCTTACAAAAATATATTAAACGATCATAGACACAATTTCTCTTCAGAAAATTTGGAACAGTACTTAATCGTATACATTTTAAAAAGGTAAATTTCAATGTGAAATATATTGTATAATTGATATTTTCGTAAATACGATTGTTATCGTTGAGTAATAATACCTTTTAAGAATAAAAAAAACTTAAAAAAAGTCTTTTTTATTATTTCAAGTTGCATATTTTGGCCCTTATTATGGATTTTACAAACCTACAAAATAGTACAAAGCTCCTCTTATCGAACATTATGAAGGGAAAAGAAGAATGATCAATATTATATATAAAGCACGGACACAATTCTTTACCTGTTTAACGCAGGTGTTGTTTCTGCTGAAAGATCCAAGCAGTTCCGGCGTGTTCCGTTGTTGCTGAGTGCCAGTGCCCAGCGTGTAATTTGAGTTGCTGCCCCAAACGTACACCTATAGAGAAAGAAGACTAATTTACTTAGTGTCACACAGGAGTAGTATAGCTCAAGCTAACCACACGAGACGTTCATTTGGCAGAAGTCCAAATGGATGTTAGTCCAGATTTAAGATATGGGGCATCGATGACTATACACACAGAATAAATAATATTATTATTATAGCGTACAGAAGTTGCACTCAGCAAAATCGTTTAAATAAATTGCGACTCTTGCTCAGACACAATAAAGCGCCATTAAGGTCGCACAACGCTCCCTTCGCTCCAAAACATTCACTTAGTAGTTGCCTCTCTTTCTATCACGTAGGTCTTATCTTTTCTGACGTACTATGAAATTTATCCTTTCAGAGGACGCCGAGCGCTTCATACTCGCGCGCGGAGTGACAGAGCCCTGCTATACATACTTCCATTTGGACACACCAAAGCTTTGGGTTGGTCCCACTATTCCCATTACCCATTGTAATAGTAATAATGACTTTACTTTTTTCTCAAAACAGTCCTACCATAACAAGTGATTTAAGAATTGACCACATACTTCCATAAAACGTAATGGTAATTGTGGAGTTAGTGCTACTCAAAGATTTGACTTCCTTATCTTGAATCTCGACATACCTTCTTCCATTTGAACGTCTTGCCAGTGGCTAGCTTTATATTACCATCATTACGAGGGTGGTTTGATAAGTCAATGACTTTGAAAAGAAGAAATACTTTTTTACATAATTTATTTTTTATTTTCTTTCTTTCTTATTTTTATGTCTTAAAAAGAAACTCCTTAAGGCATCTTTACACTACATTTTTTCAAATTCGGCAAAAGATTATTACTTTTGCAAACAAAAAACTCAAGCGACTTCTAACTTTTCTTAATGACCCTGTCGACCCTCTCGGCAGCACTCATGACATCAAAACTCATCGAATGAAGATGCGAATCCTTCCTATTCTCTAGATTCCCCCAGTGAGATTTTTTCTCCTACCAAACATGAATAAATATCTTGGCGGGCAAAGATTTTCATCAAGCAAAAAGGTGGTGTCTGAAATGGGCCCTCATTTCAGTTACCAGTTTTCAGGCGATGAAAGAATAAAAATGGGTTAAAGAGGTAGGAACTTCATTGGACTGAATACGCAGAGCTACAATAAGATTATGTAGAAAAACAAAATGTTCTGAAAAAAAGTCTTTCTTCATTAAAAAGGTCATGGAATTATCAATCTACCCTCGTAAAATTAAAACTTGACACTAAAAAGTCTATCTACTTACCTCACTTGGGCCCGAGCCCTCCAACTTATACATGTAGTGGCGATCGAGCATTGCATGCTCTAACGCCTTGTAGTCATCTTTGTCCACTATGTCGGTGCTTGCCCCTGTTCAGAATATAGTATTTTATTTATTTCTTTATATAATAGTACAGTAGCCCGTAGAACATTTAAATCACCAAAAAGGTTACCGTTTGCCGTTGTGATATAGTTATTTATTACGAAATTATAGATACTTTAACCCAAGTTTTACTGATCGCAACCCGCCGTAACCTTTATTTGTATATCTCCAAAATTGTTTTATTTTTATTTTTCGAGGTTTACCACATAGTTTAGCTATTGTCGTGTTCTACAGCTTGGTTTGATTGCCACAGATAGAAAAATAAAAGTAAGACTATAGAAAGTAGCCATACAGATTTAAGACTTCATGTAAATGGTTGGACTTTATCTGGTCTTAAATCTGTGTATGATCACTTTCCACAGTCTTACTATTATCAGTGGCAATCAAACAAAGCTGTAGAACACGGCAATAGCTGAACCATGTGGTAAACCTTGAAAAATATAAAATATCATTATATTTTTTTTATTTTATTTCACCAGGGACAAAAAACAGTCATACAATATATATTACATTACTTAAAATTAAATATAATAATTTTGACTAATTGTAAGACCAGCATTAATGTCCACATGTTACTTGAAGGTAATCAAGATACAGTACTTAACCGATTAAAATGTAGTAAAAAAACATAAATTATATACATTATACATACATTACTTTAGAAACTATTAATTTGCAAAATATTTCAATTTTATCTGTACTTATAAAGTAGGCACTTTTACGGCCAGGCTCAATAAATCCCTCCACAGATAGGAGTAGGCCTAATCCAGATTAGTTGCTATGTAACGGTTGATATTAATAAAAAATTAACGACAGTTGCTTAGCTTAAAAACTAATCTGGATTAGGGGTACTCCAATGTGTGGATTATTGGATCTGGGGGTTAGTAGATTTGATAGGATTGTGATATTAGATGGAATTCAATAGGCTACCTTACAATGAACATTTACCCATTTTCATCAACGCCACAGCTGCATTAATTTGCCCATAGAATATACTCCTGTGAAGTGGTGTATACCCAGATTCACGGTCTCGAGCATTAGCAAACGCCTCGGAAGAGTGTCGCACCAGCCATTCCATCAATCTGAGCCTGCCGCGGGAAGCTGCCATATGTAAGGCAGTGCGACCCTGAAATTAATACGAAATAATGTATTTGGATGATTTCTTGGTCTGGAACTGCTAAGTTGAAAAGGGAAGTGTCAAATAGTTTTGTGCACTACCACATATTCGACGACTTGTGTGGTGCAGTGGTCAACATGCCGCATACCACGCAAGAGGTCCCGGGTTTGATTCCCGGCCGGGCAGAAATTTAAATGATGAATTTTAATTTCTGTGACGGGTCTGGGTGTAACTAAGTATAATAAGTATATATTTAATAAAAGTAAATAGGTGAAAAGTTGTCTAGCACCCATATTACAAGCTTTGCTTAGTTTGGGGCTAGATGGCGCTGTGTGAAATTGTCCAAGCATTTATTTATTTATAACATTCTTATGCGCTGATCAGATTCACATGCATTTTGCTTTCCTCTATGATACATTGCTTTTGTATAATCAGAATGAATAGAGAATTCCTTTATCATGTTTAGAAATATAATGTGTTACAAAATAACCCCTAATGCCGAATATGGTATATAGGGACCATCAAACTGAACAACTTTTACTATGGGACCAACTCTGAAACGACGAAAAAAAACAGCTGTATCATACAAAAATTAATAATGAAAATATCAAAATGTTTGAAACAGCTTTTTTTTCGCCGTTTCCTTGTGGCCAAACTAAAATGCCAAACTAATTTGGCCACGAGGAAACTTAATTCCTTGTAGCCAAACTGTAGTCAAAGTTTAAAAATAACACACACTGTACATGTTTATTTTTTTTCTAGTAGTATGGATTTTGCGCCAGCATCGGCATTCCTACGCCATAGAAATTCATAAAAAGTGACAGATCCGTCTGCTCCGTGCCGATGCAGTGGATGTGCACCTTTAAGGCATCCATTACACGGTAGGTTTTGCTGTCAGTTTAACCACAGTCATGCGCTGTAACTGACGATTAACCTACTGTGTAATGTAGTGACTGATAGTTGCGTGATGTGATTTGTTCTTTCCATCATTCAATCAGTCAAACATAATTCATGGCTGATAGAATTTGACTGACGCTTGCATAACCATGTAATGGCTGCCTAAATAGAGCTCTTACCTCGAAATCAAATGCTTTGACAAAATTGGCGCATGTTGCTTTTATGAAGCTGGCCAAAGCTTGGTCGCCAATAGATCTCTTGGTGATTGCACTCGTCAGAGTTTGGCCATGGCTGCGAGACCTGCACTTGCGAGTGCAGTCTGCTTCTGCTTTATTCTTACTCATTTTTATTGATTGAGACACTCCGAATCTTTTGTATCAATAACTTTTTCAGTAGTTAAAATTAAATAAATCTCTAGATATGTACAAGTTGTACTTTGTACTATTTTCTTAATCTTTAGTGAGAATAAAATTAGATCTTCTGCAGGTACCGTGAGCTGCGCTCTGCAGCCCCCAATGGGGCTACACTGTTTCTTCAGCAGGACATAATGGTTGTGATGGCAATCTGTAAGAAGAAAATAAAGATGAGCCTGTCCGACTATTTTACAGCCTTATTAATAAACAAAGAGTAAGTTTGGTTTAGCAATAATATTACTCCTTATGATTGAAGTCTCAAAGCGTCATATTCCTAAGCAAACTTTTTGGTTAAACTAGGTGTAAACTTAATCACTGAGCTCCTCAATCAATCAAAATCGAGGAGCTCGGTGGCGCAGTGGTCTAGCGCCTGGGCCAGCGATTGCGGAGGTTAAGCAACTTTCGCAAGGGTCGGTCATGGAATGGGTGACCAAAAATGTATTATCTCGAGCTCCTCTGTGCTTCGGAAGGCACGTTAAGCCGTTGCTCCCAGCTGCATTTGCAGTGTTAACACCCTATCCGCATTGGGCCCGCATGGTGGGTTATGGCCCGTCCTCCTTATCCACCCATAAGGAAGGCCTGTGCCCCAGCAGTGGGGACATTAAAAATGGCTGACGGACGAAACTTAATCTACCTACATTTAAGAGCTTTGAGCTGCCGCACATTGGGCCACTAGTCGCGATCACAACCTACAGACGAGGTTTTTCATACATTTTGTATGGTATCGGCGCAAACCAGTTGTTTGAGTGGCCGCGTTCTAGCCACAAGCTGCGGAAGACACCCGCGCTCGCCACTTGTGGCCACGATTGTCGCTCGCATTGGGCGTACACTCGGCCACAGAAGCCAGCTTCTTCCCGGCGGCGGGCTGTGGGCTGTGGGTTGGCATTCATAGACATGCAATTCAGAATGTAGAAAGTGTCGACTTTGCTTGAATATTATTTAGGAGACTTACCACATGCCTAAAAATAGTATCATTATGATCTAGCATTTTAATTGTTCGACCCCTGCAAGCTCTCGACGGAAATGAACAGAATTGCCAAAAGTTGTGGCTTAGTGGTGGCGACTAGTGGCCGCCACTAAGCCACGAGTGGCAGGGATTGGTGGCTGCGTCTAGTGGCTTGACCGAGCCACTAGTGGTCGCGATTAGTGGCCATGACTAGTGGCCCAATGTGTGCTTGCACTTAGAGTATTGCTTCTAATTTAAATATGGAATTTAATAAGGGGATGTTGCTTTTAATTTAAATATGGAATTTAATAAATGCAAGAATTTTATACTCATATTCTTTTTAAATGTAATCCAATTTTTTTAATCACTGTAAAATAAATAAATTAAACTTTATTGCAGGACAAATGAACTTTATTACAAGATGTGAACTCTCAACCATTGCATAATGTTTGTAATTACAAAAAAATATTAAATCTACTGTCTTCAATCATACTAGGGCATTGGAGTAATGCAATATGATATAATTTACTAGTGAAAATAGTAATTTTAATACATAAATAAAAAATATTACTCACACTCTTTGATAAAAAAAGAGGTTTTTAATCAATGTTCTCACTACATATAATAATAAGAAGAATAAAAACTATACTTATTTTTAAGTTCCCATTGAATAGGTCAGGAACCTATTTATTTGTTGATCAGTACATAACAGTGTTTCAATCTTATTGGCGGTTCGGTGTAAAGAAGTAAGGCTACGCATCTTCTTGGTAATGTCAAGTCTATGATTGTGTACTGTGACATCACAAGTTATGCTATGCTATGTCCTTGTGTTTTATACTCTCTCTGTCAAGCTGTCGTTGATTTGTCTCGAATTTTTACTTACAAATTAAACTCGTAATAACTTCCTCAATCAGTTCTTTATTCGTTAAAATGGTAGCAGAGAATCAATATTCGAATTGAACTGAGGGTGTAGATTGGCAAATTTCGTTTCGGTGGTAAAACCAAAACAAAGTTCCAACACTGAAAATTCGACGGAACGAGACCTGCAGTCAAGATGGATAGATCTATTGCAGACGTTTCGAAGATTCAACTTGGGGATTTAGATGCCAAAAAGTTCAACACGTGGAAGTTTAGAGTTTTCATGGTACTTAAGGGGCTGCCTGGGGCAAGAGATGTGTTGGAAGGAAGAAAACCGAGGCCAACATTACTGCCTGGTGCTACAGCAGAAGCCACGAAGAAGTACGAAACAGATGTTTGTGAGTACGACAAACTCGACAGCATAATTTCCGTCCTGATAACGTCAAACCTACCAGATGACATACTCGAAAAAATGATGCGTTTTACTTACTCCAAGGACATGTGGGATGAACTACACAGACTTTACGGAGGCTGCACCGTAGATAGGAGGTACGCGATGTGCAAGGCTTTCTTCTCATACAAGAAAGATGCTACGCATGATATGGCGACTCATATTTCGACGCTCAAGAACTTATGGCACGAATTACATAGTGCTCTGGACCTGGAAAAGGATTTGCCAGATATGCTATTGATTTACAAAATTCTTGACACATTACCGCCGGAGTACATGACGTTCGAATCAAGCTGGCTTTTGATGACGAAGAATGAGCGCACAGTCGATAACCTCACTGTTCAGCTGTGCTCCCATGAACAGATTCTTGCGAGAGGAAAGAAGGAAAACGATGAAGGCAGCAGCACTGCCGAAGCATTATGGGTAAAGCCAGGAATGATGGAAACAAAATCTGCTAACAAAGAAGAAAGCAAGGAAAAGACGCGAAAAGATAAGAAAAAGTGCAAATACTGTGGAAAACTCGGTCACTTTGTTAGAAAATGTGAGAAATGGATCAGTGATGGAAGACCAAAGAAGTCAGAAAAGGACACTAAAAATGCCAACATGACTATCTTATCCATAACTGGTGACGAAGATGCGAAAAGTTTTTACGTGGACAATGGAGCAACCAGCCATGTATCAAACAACGTTGATCTTTTTGTCGAGTTCAGCCATTTTAAGAGAAAGCACACAGTAAGAGGGGCAAATGGTAATGAAATCCAAGCAGTAGGGATTGGCACCATTAGAGCACAGGCACTAGTAGATGGTGAAGTACATCAAATTATGTTAAGAAATGTATGGTATGTACCCACCATAACCAGAAATCTTTTCTCAGTTCTTGCAGCGCACGATGCAACAGAGAACAGCACATTCGAGTCCACTCCAACGACTTGCATTTTCAAGGTAAACGGTGAAAAGCGACTAACTGGTAAGAGAGCAAAGCATGGCGATCTCTATAAACTGGAAATGACATGTTTAAAGCCTGCAGAAATTAATCAGTTATCAACGCAGAACCTTCTTCAACTATATCATGAGCGTTTTGGACACCAAAGCAAAGCACATGTAAAGAAGTTACTGGAGAAAGAAGTGAACATCAAAACAGAGATCAACAAGGATCTATGCGAAGGGTGTGTCTATGGAAAATCTCACCGACAGAGATTTGGGACCAGAGAGAAGGCAACCCGACCTGGAGAGTTGATCAGTACAGATATTTGCGGCCCTTTCCCGTATTCTTATGGAAAGAAGAAGACAGCGAAAAAAGCCAGTAGCCAGACAGAAAACAACAAATTCAATCTAGAGTTTTTGGGATTCCAGTATGGATCTAGCAAAGATACTGTTGTGGAAGGAGAAAGAGAAGTTTTCAATGATAATGAACCAGTAGTCAATGGCGAAGAGGAAGTAGTCAGTGACGAAGAAGTTGTCAGTGATGAAAGAACTGAATCAGAAGAAAGGTTGAACATCGGAAATAATGAAGTGAATGATGAAGACGATGACATCGCACAAGGGTGTCAAACTGGAAATGAAGATGTTTACGATGATACAGAAGATGATGGTGCCCAAATTCCTGAAATTGAAACAGAGAACGAGGGTAGAATGACTCTACGGAATCGTAATAATCTTAGACCTCCAAGCCGATACCGTGACTTTGTCTGTAACATCTGCCATAAACTATCCAAATTCGATGAACCTATGTTAGGGCCAACCACATACAAGCAAGCGATTGAAAGCGTTGAAGCAGACAAATGGCGCAAAGCAATGGAATGCAGATCATGGGGGAGATCCTACGACAGGTCAATCTACTTCCGGAATGGTCTGCCTATATTCAAGAGGAGCAATCGACTGGCAATGCAAAAGGTAGAGGACAGTTGCGATTTCCTCCACAGAGGCCGAGATTGTGGCTGCCAGCGAAACGGCCAGAGAAGTCATATGGCTAAAGAAAATTCTGAAGTTTATGGTAATTGGAGACGTCTATACAGAACTTCATCTCGACAGTGAGTCTGCGATACGTTTGGCCCATGACCCACCGTACGAAAGACATCAGAGGACGAAACATATTCAGATACGACATTTCTTTGTGCGTGAATGTGTGACTTCAGGAAACCTCAAAGTCTTGAAAGTGGAAGCAGCGAAGCAACTAGCCGACTTCCTAACCAAGCCGCTATTCAAGCCACGGATAAAAGAGCTTAGCGCTCTTATAGGCCTAGCATAGAGCTAGAAAAACGAGACGGGATGTAAAGAAGTAAGGCTACGCATCTTCTTGGTAATGTCAAGTCTATGATTGTGTACTGTGACATCACAAGTTATGCTATGCTATGTCCTTGTGTTTTATACTCTCTCTGTCAAACGGTCGTTGATTTGTCTCGAATATTTACTTACAAATTAAACTCGTAATAACTTCCTCAATCAGTTCTTTATGCGTTAAAATTCGGAACATTGCACAAGATGATGTGTGCAGAACACAATATTTCGAAGTAAGGGGATGAGACCAAGACTCCAAGACTGCCAATCACACATAGAATTACTAAGAACATTATTGAAATTCGAACAATCAAAGAAACCAACCAGAGATGGATGAAAAAAAAGGACTGTAGACAGTCTAAGATCTTCATTAAATCTGTTGACAAGAAGAAAACTAGAGAGCTGCTGAAACGAAGCAGGAGAAATATAAGAACGATTGTAGGAATACTGACAGGACACTGTCCATTAAACAGACACTTGTCAGTGATCAAACGGACAGAGGACCCCATCTGTCCGCAATGCAAAGAAAGAGAAGAAACAAGCTACCACTTCATGGCAGAATGCCCGATGTACGCATCACTGCGCTGGGAGCTCTTTGGAGCGGACAAGCTTAAGGAAGAGGATCTAAAGCAGTTAACGATAAGTCAACTCAACAGGTACTGTAAGCTTACAGGTAGGTTCGAGGGTCCGACGCCGGTGGGGTAAATGATAACCCGCCTCCCCCCTGTGGGGATTTGGGGAAATGGGTGAAATGGTTCCAATCAAGGTGACTGATCACCCGTCCGGCTTCGCTGGTGTCCCCCCTTCTAAAATAATAATAATAAGGGGATGAGAGAGGAGAGTGGTGAACCACCACATATGTCTATACGCATAGTGGCTAATTTCAATGCCATGAATAAGATTGACATGGGCAACAGCATCACTTAACCACGACGGCGCGCAAACAATTTTATTTCATCCTAAGGTTGAAATAAAATCGTTTTGTTCGTGCAGAGGCGATACGCGCAGACGAATTTTGTTGCTAACTGGCTGTTGCCCATAGTACTACCAATCATGAGAATTTGTAAATAGAAATAGGTACCAAAACATTATCTGTATTGTATACTGTGCAATCTAAGCAGCCAGCCAGAGTGGTAGAAATAAATGATGATGATATTAAAGTAAAAGCCGGCGGTGCTAAAAAAAAGATTACACCAATACACCATTACGACCGATGCTATTATTTTCAAGGACAAATGTTATTTGGTAAGGTGACACCGGTATCATACGCCAATTTAGAACATTCAAAGATTAACCGTAACTAATTTAACTTAATAGATTCTATATCTCTAAATAAAAAAAATATTATCTAAATATTAAATATCAACACTACAATATTACCTTTACGACAAAACAGCTGTTCCAAGTAGATTCTTTTCGGAGAAGATGTAGTTCACCATAGTTCACCTTAAATTATTTATCTTCAATAATAATAACATATGAATTAGAGTCAACTAATTCGTGAAATGAACAAAGCCGTTTCTAAAAATTCTAAATATTGCGAAATAGAAAAATACAGAATACGAATTCCGATAAAAATTCTGCCTGCCACAATCAATCAATTGCAGTGTTGCCAGTGGCCGATAGTCAAAAGTAACACAAGACAAGACTGCTCAAAAAGTAACATTTTCATGAAAAAAGTAACATTTTCTTATTTTATGTAGAAATCGACTCTACTGTATTATGGCATTTTAATACGATTATTATTGATAGCACGTACAACTAGTTTTTTAGGGTTCCGTAGCCTAAATGGCAAAAAACGGAACCCTTATAGATTCGTCATGTCTGTCTGTCTGTCTGTCTGTCTGTCTGTCTGTCCGTATGTCACAGCCACTTTATTCCGAAAGTATTAAGACTACACAGTTGAAACTTGGTAGGTAGATGTATTCTGTTAACCGCTTAACGAATTTAATACAAAAATAAGAAAAATAAAAGATTAAGGGGGGGCTCCCCATACATGGAACTGAAACTGAAAAAAAATTTTTTCTTCAAACCAACACGTGTTGGGTGTCTATAGATAGGTCTTTAAAAATGACATTAAGGTTCCAAAGACATTTTTTTCTCAAAGTCAACCGTTTGAAAGATATTCAGCGCCAAAGTGGTAAAATGTGTGTCCCCCCCCCCTTTAACTTTTGAAATAAGAGAGTGAAAAATCTAAAAAAAATATATACTGTAGATCTTAATAAACACTTTCAACCAAAATTGGTTTGAACGAGATATAGTAATTAGTTTTTGAGATATAGCACATTTTCCGAAACCGCAAATATAACTTTGTCATTCATACCAACACTGTGAAAAACAAAGTTATTTTTGCAAACGAAAAATGATAGGTGGTATTAAATATGGTATGGTATAAGGTAACTACGGAACCCTATGGCGCGTGGCCCGACACGCACTTGGCCGGTTTTTTTATTTTAATTCTCTTTGACGTACAAGTCGACAACAAACAAACTAACTACAGTGGTTGGTTTGTTTGTTGTCGAGTGCTGTACCGTAAATTGCCCTTTCTGCGCCCTGTGCGAGCTTCTATAACTGCGCCCTTAGGATTTTTTTATAGATATTATTGGGTACCCTACAATTTTTTGGGCCATAATAAATGCCCAATTGTCAGGGGTAGCTTGAAGCAAGTCTATAGTAATCGGCAACGCAGCGCGATTTTTAGTCAGGTTCATCAACTAATCTTGTAATCTTGCTTGTTTATAGCAAAGAAAACGGCCGCGCAGCGCGATTTTTGGTCAGTTTCATCCAGATAACTTTGTAATCTTGCCTGTTTATAGCAATAAAACGGCCGCGCAGCGCGATTATTAGTCAGTTTCATTAACTAATCTTGTAAACTAGCTTGTTTATAGTAAACAAAACGGCCGCGCTGCGCGATTTTTGGTCAGTTTCATCCAGATAACCTTGTAATCTTGCCTGTTTATAGCAATAAAACGGCCGCGCAGCGCCATTTTAATCAGTTTCATTCACTAATCTTGTAATCTAGCTTGTTTATAGTAAATAAAACGGCCGCGCAGCGCGAGTTTTAGTCAGTTTCATAATTTCATTCAGTCAGAGTGATAAAGTAATGTACAAGGGACTTGGTGTTGGTGGACCAATTATTAGCTAATACTTTGGAAGAAAAATATTTTTTCTTCAATTTCATTAGACGTTTTTGGTGATACTGGCATGCACGTATGTGTTGGAACGAGCACTAGGGGCGCAGGGGGAACTTATCAGGAGCAAACCGAACAAATAATTAGTCCTAGTCTGGCCATTCTTGCGCCCCCCTATCGATCGATCTATTGCGAGTCTATGCCCTGTGCCTGAGCACCGGTAGCACCGCCTCATTTACGGCACTGCGGCAACCACTTCACAAAACTCCACTATTCTGCTTCAAACTTTCGGTTGGTTGAAGATTATTTAAAAAAAGTTTTGTCTTCAATCGAAGTTCGTGCTATTGCTATGTTCAAGCATTGCATTCTTCAAGTGTGAGAATGAGATGGAAAAAGAAAAAAACGACAGACGACAAGACGGCCCAAAATTAATAAGTGTGTGTGTGCCACACGAACGAAAACTTCCTTTGGTGCGTTCTGTCTCACGATTATTTTTTGTTTGCTGGAAAATATTTGAGTATTTTTGATTAAGTTTCAAAAGTAACGTAAAAGTAACATTTTGAGTCGTGTAACATCGAGGTAACATGCGAAGGTCAAAAGTAACACAAAATGTTACAAAAGTAACATTCTGGCAACGCTGATCAATTGATCAAGAACTGACATTGACATTGACAGTTCACATTGCACACTATTTCTGGCTGCGGTCCGCATGGCGATTACATCGATTACGGCGTTTACAACGCTCACACGAGGTCCGCATTCGATATCGCGCTCAAATCGATAAAATCGACAAATGACAGTTGGCGAATGCGAACCGCTCGTAAGCGCGCTAACGTTTTATTCTAACCTCAAATACAAGATGGAATAATTGCTAGATACTATTTTTGCTCTCTAAAGCGATGATAATGATGAAGAACGTTTGATTATTGAGTCGTGTGCACCCAACATCTTTTTTTTTCAACTTTTTACATCAACCACCTTTTTGGATAAGCTCCAAATTAATATTAACAAAATATTAACCAATATAATGCTCTATCCTTTTGTTGTGAAGTGAGGAATAGATCCTTCTATAACGAACTCTCTCATTTTTTGATTTTTTGACGAAATAACATTCTGGTTGCGGTCCGCATAGTGATAATATCGATATTATCGCGATAACAGCCGGTTCGCATGCACGTTAGCGCGTTTACAATATCTAGCGTGACGTCACTCATGACGTCATTACCAGCACCATCTTGGGCTTACAGCGACCATGCCTCGGAGCGTAATCACTGTGAACGTCCTGTCAAAAGTTATAAGTGACTGTCAAACGAAACAGGTGTCAGAATTTTATTTCGTCAAAAAATCAAAAAATGAGAGAGTTCGTTATAGAAGGATCTTTTCCTCACTTCACAACAAAAGGATAGAGCATTATATTGGTTAATATTTTGTTAATATTAATTTGGAGCTTATCCAAAAAGGTGATTGATGTAAAAAGTTGAAAAAAAAAGATGTTGGGTGCACACGACTCAATAATCAAACGTTCTTCATCATTATCATCGCTTTAGAGAGCAAAAACAGTACGTAGCAATTATTCCATCTTGTATTTGAGGTTAGAATAAAACGTTAGCGCGCTTACGAGCGGTTCGCATTCGCCAACTGTCATTTGTCGATTTGAGCGCGATATCGAATGCAGACCTCGTGTGAGCGTTGTAAACGCCGTAATCGATGTAATTGCCATGCGGACCGCAGCCTCAGACACCTGTTTCGTTTGACAGTCACTTATAACTTTTGACAGGACGTTCACAGTGATTACGCTCCGAGGCATGGTCGCTGTAAGCCCAAGATGGCGCTGGTAATGACGTCATGAGTGACGTCACGCTAGATATTGTAAACGCGCTAACGTGCATGCGGACCGGCTGTTATCGCGATAATATCGATATTATCGCCATGGGGACCGCAGCCCAAGATGGCGCTGGTAATGACGTCATGAGTGACGTCACGCTAGATATTGTAAACGCGCTAACGTGCATGCGGACCGGCTGTTATCGCGATAATATCGATATTATCGCTATGGGGACCGCAGCCTCTGTCTTCTCTATGGAATTCCCATAGACTTTATCATCGGCTATGATTTTTATTAGGGCGTATGGACATGGCTGGGTGGGCCAGACTGGCGGTCAAGGCTGTCCGACCGGCCGGCCGGCCAGGCGACGACACCACCGCGCGCCGGCGCTGGCGCCGACGCCGGTGACGCTTTATCATGGCTGGCATGGCATGTGCTCGGCGGGCTGATTATCTAATTAGAAACCACCTAGCAACCGGTCTCTTTTGACAGATGAATGTGATACATTGCTACTTCTTTTTGGGGTGAAAAAAACATACCAAAGAAAAGTAGCAATGTATGTTGAATGAAACCGGTCGCTAAATAGTTTCTTTTTAGATAATCAGGGTGCCGGTGCCGCGTGCCCCATGTAAAGTCTGTCCATCCTTACTTGTCCTATTTAGTAAACAGTTTTTGACAGTTGTCATACGTCTTTTAAACTTAAATCGTTATTTAAAAATATGTTAGTAACTTTATGAAATTGTTATTAATTTATTAACAATTTATTTCGTAATCTATGTGTGGAAAACGATTTGTTTTATTTTATAAATGATTATTTCAATAAAGAGATGGGTAAATATTGTTTACCATATAAGATAAGTAAGGATGGACAGACTTTAAATGTGACCGCACATGAGCGATTTTTTTCAATGCACGATATTTTTACCGCCCACGAAGTGCCACGAGAAAAGGTACTTTATGGCCAGGCCATAAGGTAACTTTTCCTTGGGAACATGTCGTTATCGTTCGTGCGGACTGAGAAGTCATGTGATGTGACGTTCCACGAGAAAAGGTACCATAAGGCGACGACTACACGCATGGTACATCGCAATACTGTGCTGTGAATGTGATCCATCGCCATTAACTAAACAATGGTCAAAATATACTCTATGTCTATCGCTGACTCAGCGCATAGTCTGCTGAAATGCACCTATTGTCAATGTCAGTCATGTCATTCATGCATGTCAGTGTCAGAACTCAGAATATTTTTTGTGGAGTTGTATAATCAAATCATTATATAGTATTTTCTTTTGTTGTATGCAAATTACTAAAATTCTTCTTCTGACTGTTGAAAACCAGTAAAATGTTACAAGCTATCAGTCGAGTGGCGACATTGTCCAAGGCTGGCCTGTCAAGGTACGGAACATAGTCGTCGTTGGTCGTGCGCGATACATTTCTTTCGGTTGTAAGACTGGTTAATAGGAAGGTTTTTGCTGCAGGTCTTTGCCAGTATTGTCAACATCAAGTTCCCGTTTCACCTCATCTGACCCAACAAAGAAGAAAGAGGCTTGGAAGATAGACAACGAAGCTGTTTTAGCATTGCCAGAAGAAGCTCGAGTTAAGAGTGCTCTGGAATCTACCATCATTGTTCCTACAAAGGTAATGAAATGAAAATAATAAAAACAAATTTGTAACCTCTGCATACCAAAAATAGTCCAAAATTCAGTCCATAATTTTATCGTCAGTGTTGTAAATTGTATCTCAGAGCCAGTAATTATGGCCTTACTCATTTACACAGAGCCAATACTTATCCACTGGCCAGTCCAATATTGGCATTGCATAAATAGAGACAGAGGTCCACTCCATTAGATTGTCTTCTCAAGCAAATTCAACTGGCTTGCTGTCTTGGCTTAGCGTATTGTCGTACAATAAATGTAAATAGACCATAAGGCTTAAGACAAAGGAAAATAGTCCTATCTAGATTAAAGTGTTCCCTATACTATTTCCTGGGGCCCAAGTCTGCTATTTTAACGTCATAATTATGTTTCAATTGTGTTTCAGTTTTGGGTTTTAAGAAAGGGTTACAGGGCTACTGGTTCACTTGTTACTGGTCCCTGGGCCCAGTAGCAAGTGGACCAGTAGCCATCTAACCCTTAAGAAATAAGAACTATCTCAAAAAGCATTACAATTCAAACATAATTGAACCATGATAATGACGTTAACAATAACAGACTTGGGCCACTGGAATATTGACACTACTGGCTGCTGTTCTGAATAAATTTTCATATTTTATGCTTGTCAATGTCATTAGTGGGGCTGGAAATCGAAAATATTGTGCGCTTTGTGATGAAAGTGTAAAATTTTTACCATGCTTAGGGGACACCACTGTGATTATTTTAAGACGTGGAGGCCGTCTGGATTTGACCCCTAACGTATTTTACAGGTAAAATTCGATATCGAGGACGTTATTCCGTTTTATGTCTTTTTATGAAACCAAATAAGAAAGATATAAGAAATTGACATATGAAAACACATCTACACAACCCCCCCTTTCCAATGACATCTCAATCATCAAAATCGGTTCAGTAGTTTTGGCAGCAGAAGTAATTTTTTACATTTGAGAGATATTCAACTGAGTACTGAATAGTACTGATTACTGGTTGCTGAAAGAAAAAAGAACAAATATTGGCATAAAAAATATTAGAATTATTAGCTTTCATTGAATAGCCATATTGTTATACAATACTTTAATACAAAATATCTTTTATATAAGAAATAGACGGTGTGCGACGTTTAATTTTTTTTTCACAATTTTCTGTTTGTTGTTGTTGAAAATTATAAATTTTCTAATTTACATTAAATGGTATTTATCAACATATTTTTTGTTTGCACTAAAATTATCAGTTTAATATTTACGGTAATTTTAAATAAAATAAAAAATTGGGAGTTTTTATAGATCAAATTTCCATATAATTTATTATTTTCGTAACTGTACTACTCAGACTATGTTTTGTATTATAACATTATAGAACACTTAATTCCCTTTAATCTGACACCCCATACATATATAGGATTCATAGAATCATAATTATCGATATTTTTCAAAATACGTCGGCCGCCATTTTGATGTCGTCATATCTCCGGAACAAGACACTTTACAGGTGGTTTCCCGACGGTTTTTAAGAGAAAATAAAATGTTAAACAATATACAAAAATTTGGTGCTGGTATCACAAAGATAAAAGTACTGGCCTTTAACAGAACACATTTTTAAGAATTTTTTATTTAATTGCCGCGCTGTGTATAATATTTTTAACGCATTTTTTATGTAACTGTTCCAATTAAAATTATATTTTTTTAAATCTGTATTAATGTGACTTTCTAATCATATTTATTTTAAGCCGATATCGGTACTCGTTTGAAATTTATCGCCACTCGAAAATTCTTTTTTTTTTAATTTTCGATTTTTTGGTTTCGGAATCACGGTTATTTATTTTCTAGTATGTAAAGGTGTGATTTTTATTTTAGAAAATGATTGGCCATCTTTTATTTATACGAAAATGATACCACACTTGCCATAGTAACTATAAATTAGCAGTTATTACGACCAACATCATGCGCGGCGAAACGATAGGTCCGTAATGAACAATTTGACCTCTTATCATCTGTTAGGGGTCAAATTCAGCTTGCCTCCACATCTTAAAATGATCACTGTAGTGTAATCTACGAATGGTTAAAGAAACACGCTTTCGTCACAATGTGCAATATGTTTTTTTTATTTTTTGAAATATTAATGAAAATATGCGATTTCCAGCTCAACTACATCCAATCTCACAAATTTATTTTGTGATTACAAAAATAAATGTCCTTCAACATTACAGGTAGACATTTCACCCATTTCTGGGGTGCCTGAGGAGCACATTAAGACTCGTCGTGTTCGCATCTACCAACCACCCAAGAATGCTATGCAGAGTGGCACAAATAACATCCACCACTGGGAAATGGAATTCGATAACCGCCAACGTTGGGAGAACCCTCTCATGGGCTGGACTTCGACCGGTGATCCACTTTCTAACATGAAAATCCAATTCTCCTCTCCCGATGAAGCTATCGACCATTGTGAGAAAAATGGCTGGATTTGGTATATAGATGTTCCTAAGACTGAGAGGGAATATAGACCAAAAAGCTATGGGCTTAACTTCTCCTGGAATAAACGTACTAGAGTCTCCACCAAGTAAAGAAATGTTAGTATATTGAAATTCTTTAATAATAATTATAGTCATTATTATAGTGAATTACATATGAAGATTCTATAAACACTTAAATTAAATTTTTGAAATGCACTTGAATCTTTCTTTTGAAATACCTTTTATAATTTTAGCATTTCTGCAGTAAAAAAAAATATTTTTCGTAACTTTCAACTAATTAGTATACTGTTTATTTATTTACAGGATAAATGTAGGGTAGTAAAAGGCATTATTTCTATATTTTCATTTAATCATAGTTTTCAACATGGTTAATTTTATATTTTTGTACCTCGGAAGAAAATCATATTTCGCAGGTCTCACTTAAAGTTTTTATTTACATATAATACAAGTTACAACATATTTTACACAAATTATATTTGAATCATGCCCAACACATGTTGTATAATATATTGCAATTTCTCTAACTATCATAGTTTTACATGTACACCGTACATAATTAAATAATATAATATAAAGGAATTTTTCTAACAACCTTTTAATTACACTATTTATAGATAAAATTATGAAAAATTATTGCATTCTCTTTTTTACCTATTTACATAATAATGAACAATATTTGAGAATTAATGTATTCTATTAGAACAATTTTATCATGACGCGTTTTTAACAATTTTAGATTCAATGTGAACGTGGGCTGTTATTTGAAATATTAAAAAGGTTTAAAGCAAAATGTAAAAATCGATGTACAAAGCGAAGTAGTATAAATAGGTACATTATAATGTTTTAGCCTCTAAAATTCTAGAATTATATTGAAACAGGTTTCGAAAATTTCTACATACAAACAAATTCAAAAAGGTTTTGGTCAAGATTAAATTCAGATTAGGTACTTAATAAAATAATCGACGAAATTTGGTCCTTACTAAATGGGAAAATATCAGAAAGCTAGTTATTTTAACCTCTCTCTACTGTATTAATATAGGAAAAGAGCAAGTTTATAAAAAAATTACATGTTTTATATGATGAAAAGCTAAATCTAAAAGCTGATACTTTGGGAATTAAGTAAATTGAACAACATTTTGTATAATACTAAATAATATACTCAATATAATAACTAAAAAAATCAACTCACACCAGCCCCCCAGCATGAACACCCAAACGGGATATGATATAGCGATTTATCATGTTTAACTGTCAAAAGACAATAGATTATGACAGTTGAGTGTCGATAAAAGACTATATCACGCGATATACATACATTTTGTTTCGGTGGTCATGCTAGGAAGGCAGATCATATTAGATAATGTGCAATTCGAATTTCTTTCTAGTATACTATTTAGAATTATATAAATATAGCATTGTGAATGCTAAAATCTCTAAAAACATCTTGTAAGTATGCGAAACTAAAAGAGTGCTTAAATAGATAACGCATCATTTGATTTATTTTTAAAGCACTTTGTGCATTAATTAATCATACTAAATATTATGGCAGCTATTTTAAATTTAATACTATGAACTGAACAAATAATAAGTGGACGGGCTATATTCTAAAATTATGAATTACTAAAATGATTTAAACGAAACAATACAGATGAATAAATTACACAACAAATATAAAGACTTCGGGCCAATAAGCCGTTGCTACTTAGCTAATAAATGATTTTATAACAGCCTGAACTTTAATTATATTGTCTCCTTATGAATACTTGCACTATGTACTATTGTTCAAAACGCTCCGATTTTATATATCTGTGAACATCGTTTTAGTTAGCCCACCTAAGAATTTTCCTTCCTATAGACTTACATTTTCTTCTCAAATTGTACTGATTCGAAGCTTACAAATACTTCACTATTGATTACATTAATGTTAGTATGAAAATTTGAACAGCGCCTTTAGTGGCTGAACTATAGTTATTTTTAAAAAAATCGGCAGGCGGTAACCTCATTTTTAGACTTTTATAAAGATAAAGAAAAAGCAACGATATTCACAGGTATAGGGACGAAGCTTCAATTAACTTCTTTGTGCGAATCAATTAAATTAGCGAAGATACTAAAATCAACATGGCCGACGAATTTCACCCACAGCTCGAGAGACACAATTTTAGATTTCTTTAGTCACACTAAAGCCCCTTAGACCACACAATTTTCAGTGCGCGATGTTCAAACTGTCTCAAAGTCTGACCTCTAAATATTCAGAGTCAGACAGTAAGACTGTCTGACTCTGAATATTCTCTTTTCTGAGTCAAATTGTCTGGGTGTAAGGGCCTTACACCAATTATTTTTGAACTGATGAACTTTATGCATAAAGATTGGCAAAGTAAGGAAAAGGAGTGATTATAATACCAACTTGAAATCTGTCTTTTTCAGGAATTATTCTGTATATTAAGTATTAGCTCTGTAGCGATGGGTGGCTTTATTAAACATAGGTACCTACTAAATAAACAGCGTTGTGTGCGTGAATTGCAAGAGGCACTCAAATCAAATTAGCATTTCTAACTATATAAAGATGCCTACGCTAGTTATGATACAAAACAATTTGCCTATCTAGCGAAAATTGACCTTTGAATAAATTCATTTAAAGTTGCTATTTAAATATTATCATATCGGGTTTGGTTTTGATGTTCCTATTTTCATTTTCATACTTGAAATGTAAACAGATGTAACTTTTGGTTGTTTCTAAAACTGCTTTGAAAACCTCATAAATAATTTTATGACGCCTCATATATCGTTAAGTTGAAGTTAAATTAACGCGCATTAGTTAATATTAATTAAAGGCTCATAACAGCTATTTTGGCATTGTCCATTTTTAATTAATTTCCCTGTGTTAACGTTCTATAAAATATGAATATTGGTTTAGTTTTTATCAGTTTATTTAAAATATCATATATATATATATAAGACTAATATTCTCGTCTCAGGCAGTACCTACTTTAGTTTACTTGAACTAATTCATAATTAATAGATACTTGGAACTAAACAAGTGAGATACTACGTCCAGAATATCAGTCTTCATAAAATATATTATGGGATCGCAAAAACTCCTCTACTGACCGCCAAACTTCAATATGAAGATGCCAGATGATAAAATATTTTGATACGATAGTTTTCTATTTTACATCTGTTTACATTTATTGATTCGCATAAAAATGGCGCCACGCCACGGCACGGGTACTGTTTGTAAGTGGTTGTAGTTTGTTCCACCTTGTAGTTTTACAGTCAGTAATTTTACATACTAAACAGTCAGCCAATTCGATTTCTAGGCCACTCTAGAATCTTATTTAAAATCTTAAATCAATTTGTCAATCTTAAATTAAGGCTTATTATGATTATAACGAAAGACGTGGCCTAGGTTGATTCACATTGTGTGTAAAAACTCAGTTTATTGGTATCGTTGTGATCATCTCTGTTTATCAATAAGAAGGTCCTGCACTCCACTTTAATGGGTGTTGTGGGCGTGGCGTCAATTTTTACCAACTCTACGATCGTCTTGTCGGTTTTAATTCGTTACACTGTGTAGACATTTTAATATCGATTTTATTGTAATTTTAAGCCCGTTATTGAACATATTCTACGTACGGTAGCGACGTATGATGACGATTCAGTCGTTCACATATATAAATACTATTTACAATAACAAATTCACATACAACCCATTTTTGAGACTGGTCTCACATTAGCGTAACTACTTGAATTCTGGGTTACCAGATGCCACGGGTTGTCCTTTCAACATTTTGAAGTTTTTGTCAGTTTCTTAGCTAAACATTGAAAATTGCAGTAGGTACGATTGGCCACGCACGCACTTTACTACTTTGCAGAAAAAATCGTGTGCGCGCGGATCGTCCCTTCACGAACTAAACGTATGTTAGTGACGGCGCGGCTTGCAAGCGATTTTAACCTTAGAAGTAAAGCGGAAGTGTTGCCGATAGTACTTACATATTTCTTCAAGATAATATTTCGATATTGTAATCTAACACCTGGTAACCCTTTAAATCGAACTTGTCATAAAAACAGCTGTACAAACAAATCTCCACTAATTAAGCGATAACTAGCAAATCTTAAAATACATACTTAGATATGTAAGTGGTATCTTGCCAAGAGTTGAATATTTTATTTCAACAAATTCCGAAGCTGTATACCGTTATACTGTCACTGTGTACAAGTATTGATTGACTTTCATAAAAAAAAAAACAAAGCAGTGTGTACACCGATTCAACTTGAAAATAATTATACGCGCTGTATTCAGTGTGTGCATAAATATTGGAAAATACTTAGATATCGTTATTTGATGTAGTCTCCTTCTGCTTACAAGGCACGAGACGCGCGTTTTTAGAAAAGAATACAACTTCCGTTTCTTTCACGAGAATGGTGCCCTCTGGCGACCCCGTCCGCCATTATCTTGTCGTCATGTAGACGTTTAAGTTTATAGAAATATATAATAAAGAAGTGTACTGTTATGTACCTATAGATGTTAGGATGTTAGTAACTTCTTTTTACTACTACAATTATCTTTCGCGATACACTAGCTATCTTTTTTAAATAGGCCCCACGTTGGGCGCCAGTTAAAAAGTTTTGTTACTTGCTTTATCAAACCTATAGATGTTAGAATGTTAGTAACTTATTTGCTTTCATTTGTACAATTATCTTTCGCGATACACTTACTATCTTTCTAAAATCAGCCCCACGTTGGGCGCCAGTTAAACAGTTTTGGTTACTCGCTTCATCAAACCTATAGATGTTAGAATGTAAGTAACTTATTTGCTTTCATTTGTACAATTATCTTTCGCGATACACTAGCTATCTTTCTAAAATCGGCCCCACGTTGGGCGCCATTTAAACAGTTTTGGTTACTCGCTTTATCAAACAAGGTTGTGAACGTTCAGCTAATGGCATACTGGACTACAATAGGGTAAACAATTTTAAATTTGAATGCGAAGATATTAGACATTGGAGATATTTGACAATTTTGTATAACTTGTTGACTTAACTATAGTGACTGTACAACAAAAAAATATTCAACTCCAGGCATTTTGGGTTTCCTGCATTAGTATTTTTAAATTAATCGGGATCGGTGAACTATTAAGATAATTTATTGCAACTTTGGAAGTTCCTGGTTACTATTCGATCTATTCACTACCGATGCAGAGATAAAATAGATTAAATTTAGCCGTTTACGAGTTTGAAACTCCGTATTGCTTCAATAAATATGGAAAAATATGATATTTTATATTCCGTGTCCGGTCGTTGAGGTAATCATAATAACTTTTGAATATAAACTTAATGTAGTGAGGTTACTGGAAACTAAATTAGATCTAATTATCTCTACATAAATACGTTTCGAACTGTTTATATTTGATAATTTGATAAGCTACAATTAATATTAAAAATCACAAAATTACAATAGATCTCTCCTGACCACTATCACTTTTGCGCGCGTTTTTCTTTCACAATACGATCACAAACGCGTTGCATTAGATGGCTGTTAATCCATAGAAAAGCTCATTCCGCTCCTGACCTTTTCAACTCTGAGCGTTAATCTTTGATTAGCGCCATCTATTTAACTATTAACGCACGTAATTCGCAGACCCAACAAATCATCTCATAATAAATTTTCTGCTGTAGCAATAATCACATTCTTCGAACATTTCTTTTAAAACTTATCATTAGACTGACTATTTAGATTAAATACTTTTTAAAACTCACCACGCTTTAAGGTGATTATCAGGCAACAATGGCGTTCATGAAATCTCACTACTTTCCAAACTAACGAAGATTAGTAAGTAGTTTCGATTCGTAAAAAGTCACTCGATAATTATGTACCTTAGAACTTATATCGAGAACTACAATTTTGACACTAAAAAGTCTGTAAAATTAGTTGGGGGTAGCCGCATCGGGCTCGGCGGTCGATCAGCTGGGTTGCTCGTCGCTCTCTCTATGCACCAGCACTCGGACGACTGTGGGGGGTGCGGAAGGTGGTGGGGCGGCGTCTGGTGACGCTTCCGTCACCAGAATGCTCACTTCACTGTTAGCGTGCGGCGAGGGCGTACGTGCTCTCGCTGGCGTAGTGGCACGTCGCGCTGAATTCCGCCGCGAGCTTATACGAAGGGAACCTGCGTGATAGCATATAGGTGTTTTTAAATAAAGTTGCTTTTATTTATCGTTAAATTAGTCTAGTACTTATAATAATATTCCTAGATAAACTTTTCTGCCTGTTTCTTGGTCTTTGCAATATTTAATGATTTCAAGTACCTTGACTTATTTTTGCTCGTTTAGAATTTTGGTAAAGCCTTAAGGACACTAACAAAAACACACGAATGCCAATAAAGTTCTAATTGTCAGTAAACTTCTAACATTATTTTTTTCTTGCGAATTTAATTTAAATTTGGTTGGGAGATTTTTTTTCTGGACCTACCTAATTCATCTTAATGTGATTGATTACATTCTATTTCATACCTTCTTCCTATTTATCAAACCAGAATCTAAAACTATGTATGTTTGGTTTGTTGAAAGAAATATACTTAGTTATAAAGAACTTCTAAAACTAACTTATAAAATGTAAAGGAAGAAAATCGAAAACTACACCAAAATCGACGCAGTACACGGCATACAACATTCCTTCTACTACTTACAAAAAAATCAACGCATAACAAGCACATCGTCTGAATTGTGCTGCAAACCAAACACACTTTCATTCGTTTATAAAGTACGGAAATATACATAACAAACATTAAGAAGATAAAAACAAGCAATCATGCAAAGCATCCATATCACTATGAAAAGAGATTATAGTACTACCAATTTAAAATATCAACTTCGATCAATATTTTCAATTCGTCCGATATGGGTAATGGATCTTGAAGGGTCTAATTCTACGAAGTTCGTAGTAAGCGGTTTTTTATTTTCCAATAATTTTATTAATTGTAGGTATGTTGATGTACAAAAATAAATATTAAACCCTTGACGTATTCTGAAATCATTAACCGCTTGCTGTGAACTGTTGTAAACATAAATCAATGCCATTACTAATAAAAAGTGTTAAATCAAACCCAGATTTTGGACGAACAAAATTTTTTGCTGTTACATTTTTGATTTGCTAATGGGTGTTAAAATAATAAAGGTGTTTATACGTAACGTTTTTTGCGTATCTTTCCCCTAAATTGATTTCAACATTACCACCTATTCATTCGAAGTAGCCAATCCACATTTTGCGCAAATACGTTTTCATGATATGATGTGTCGTTAATCGTTGGTAAAGGGTATTCATTTTTTATTAGTAGATGGCTAGTCTAACAGAGGAAAACACGAAAAGCATAACGTTACATATGAACCTGCGCGTTTTGGGCCGCCGTCTTCGTCCACTGCATCTTGGTGCCTCAGGAATAAAGGCAGGCCATACGCGGAGCGTCGTCGTGGCGGTGCTGACTCCATACCATTCGCCGCCTGCCCAGACGTATGTATTTCACACTCTGACCTCTTTGCTACCAGAATGATACCTCGTTCCTTCTCATCATCAGAACCGCAGAGGTCGCAGAATATTCAACTTTCTTAAAGCTACGTGTTCTCTCCTTTTGCTACTTTGTTAAAACCATTTGGGATGTGTTTTGAGCAAGTTTCGATTATAAGTTCGCTAAACACCGCATAAAAGCTAATCTTATATGACTCTGCTAAAATACTAAATACGCTAGTTGCTCCTACATTATTAATATAAGTAAAAAGATGTAAAATAACAAAATAGCAATATGTCCCAATTCCAACAAGTTCAGCTTGCACCTCTGTCTAATGGCATGAGCAAAATTCATATTAAAAACAGCCTTCAACCGGAAAGTCTATCTATCTTGAAGAATTTTGAAGACTACCTATAAATTTGAAGATTATTGTTACGGGAAGCGTATATGGAATTAATACCTGTTCCCCAGGTGTTGCTCCTGGCAGCAGCAGCAGTGGGAGGTTTAGCCAAGCTCCTCCTAACTCGCTGAAGTCGGAAGCGTCAGAGGCTCTTGATGATTTGCGGCTTGAGGCGTGGGAACTTCTCCGGACGTGAAGTAAGGCACTCAGGCGCCCTCCCCAGCCTCCACCAGGTGACCATTTTGTGCTCTCCTCTTCGTTTGAAGGACTGCGATTTTTCCGCCTGTAATATCGACGTATTTTTCATCAAGGTTGTCTTGTAAAATTGCTTGAATACAAATTATTAGTAGGTAAATACTATAAAAATATAAACTTAAAATAATAAGTAGATAGGCCATAAAAAGTTACGGGTATTTATCAAAGTCCGTGGCATAAATGTCTTCAAATGATATAAAAGGTTTTATAGTCTTAAAAGTTGCTCCTGAGTTGGATACGACTTTAGAGACTATAAATCCTAATTTATTATCTCCGAGATCATAAGGCAAGGCACCTTAATAGCAGTTTTTCTTAAAATTAAATCCTGCTTATCTGTCAAGTTGAATTACTTCAGGTATTTTCTTGTTGCTGAGCTTTACAAATTAGATTTGAAACATTTCACTCACTTAACGTATTCCCTCCAAGCTCGTTGCACTTTTCTAGCTGCTTTATCTTCCCTCTTCCATATTCTAGTTGAGGATACTATTTCTAACTCTTTTCTGGTAGGAAATTGCTTCTTAAACTTAACGTCCATCTGCTCCTGTAGTTGTCTGAACGTATCAGTTTCTTCCACATGTCCCAAAACATGTTTGACTAAAGCATGAAGAATGTCCAAACAGTGAATTTTATTTCCCCTTGCTATAGGAAGATTAAAACTAACCAATGCTACTGTATTGGGTTTTGATATACCCAATGGGGGGTCTAAAGAGGCTATGAAATCTGATAGTTGAGCAAAACTAATAAACTGTGTTGCGTGTGGATCGTATCTGAAATACATAAAAGAGACATTATAAGTTTTATGTTACGCAAGATAAAATTAAAGCTTTAAAGTCAGTTACAGTGATATATAGTATATAATGTACGAATTCTCATTAAAAAACTAGGAAATTGGAGAATACAGTTCTGTATTCCATGCAAAAATTTGATAATCTTAATATATAAAATCGTAAACTGACTGCCTGACTGACTGATCTATCAACGCACAGCCTAAACCGCTAGACCTAGAGACTTGAAATTTTGCACACAGATACCTTATTTATACAGTGTAGGCATATTCACTTCTCAAGCTTACGCGCTCACTAGACATGAAATAAAACAATTTTTAACGGATACTAGCGCGGTTTTATTGAAAGCACTTTGGTAATTAGTTGGTATTTGGTTTGATTTTTGGTTTTCCCGACGTTTCGGCAACTTTGCAGCTGCCGTGGTCACGGGGGACTGAAGCTACCCGTGAGTCTACCCTCAAGCGATGAATTTTTTTAGACGTTCAGAAATTAAAATTTTAACAAAATTTTTAAATGTTTTATGTTGATTTATAATTTAATTTTATGAATTATTTAGTGCTAAAAAGAGAGAGAATCTACTGAAGCTACCACCATTTCATAAAATTGGGAGGCCCCTCCAAGAAAGAAATGGCGAAAGAAAACTTGGAGAGGAAAACCGACCTCCGTCTTTTATATTAATTTATTTATTTGCAAAAGGAACTAACTGTATCATTAGATCTTCAATCTCAAAGTTGCCGAAACGTCGGGAAAACCAAAAATCAAACCAAATACCAACTAATTACCAAAGTGCTTTCAATAAAACCGCGCTAGTATCCGTTAAAAATGGTTTTATTTCAGTGTAGGCATTCACTAAGGAAGGATTTTTGAAAATTTGGGATGAAATAAGAGATGAAAGTTTGTATGAAAGTCCCTCAGTTTTGAAGCTAGGATCTTCAAATTTTGTGTTTAGGCTGACGATTCAAAATTAATAAATACGTGTCTAAGCGTTTACCAAAATTCTACCCCCGAAAGGGTGAAAAGGGGGATGAAGTTGTGTATCGAAGAAAATCCTCCATTTTCGAAGTAAAAATCGCTGAATTTATTATATATAATATTATTATAAGGCTTATTAATTATAGAAATCTAACGCAACGTATATTGTTATCATTAGTATTTTAACCCCTATAGGTGTTGAATTAGGGGTGAAATGGGGTAAATAAACCTAAAAATAGATATGGATGTCGTTATTGGGGTTTTGTGGGATGACGATTGCGAAAATGACATTTATTTTGAAGTCCAACACGGTGGACATGATTTAACCCTTAAAAGGGTAAAAATGGAGTTTTAATTTTGGATGGAAAAATAATATAAAATAGACATTACAACTTTAAACTTCGTAGGAGCATGTCTAACAATAAATATAAGCAAACATATATTTTGTTATTTTGAAAATCAACCCCTTAAAGGGTAAATGGGGTAAGTAAACATAAAAATCGATATGCATGTCGTTCTTGAGGTTTTATGGGATGGTGACTGCGAAAATGACATTTATTTTGAAGTCCAACACGGTGGACATGATTCAGCCCCAGGGAACTACCTTTTTTCTACCTTTAGGGGATCAGTTACTATATAATTAGACTAGCTTCCGCCCGCGACTTCGTCCGTATTTTATAATAGCATAAGAATTAACTGTTGAAGTAAGTATTATTACTTACTTCGACCATCTAATGTAGAACATCTCTAAATCATCTTCAACGATTCCTATTTCTTCCTCCTGGTGAGCTTGATTGAAATTCTCCAAAATAATAGCGATGTACATGTTGATGACGATCATGTAACTGATGATGATGAAGGAAGTGAAGTAGGTGATAGCCAGGAGTGGGCTACCACAGTTGCCGTTGGTGTGGCCAAGATCACCTAGTTCGCACTCTGGAGGTTGAATCATCAGTGACGCTAAAACATCATTCCAGCCCGCTGACGTCATGAGACTGTAAAATAGAATGTTTAACATTTAATCTTTATTGTTGAATTAGAAAAGAAATAGCATGGAGATTCTTAGAAAGTCCTTAACGGCGAAGTTACCTATAACAGGAGATTTAGACAAAGCAGTTTTAAGCAGTAAAGGTACAACAATTTAACATACCGAAAAAGCAACTGCATACTCCTTCCAAAGGTCTGAAAATTGACCAAGTCATCCAAAGCGCCCTGCTCCTTCACGTGCCCGAATACCGACATCCCGATGATGGCGTATATGAACGTGATCAGTGCCAGCAGCGCTCCAATGTTGAACAGAGCCGGTAGAGAGACTACCAGCGCGAATAGCAGCTTCCTTATGCCTTTGGCGGCCTGTTTGGGAGATAGGCACAAAATTTCAGACGTGCTCGCTTTGTACTAGACTTTTATGACAAGGAAATAGGAATCACAAAACCGTTAGCTCTCAATAAAAACAAAATACATACTTTAATCAGTCTTAAAATTCTCCCTATTCGGAACACTCTGACGACACGGAGCAGCGTGGGCGATATGGGCAGGTCTATCATGATGTCTTCCATGAGGATGCCCAGAATCGACGCAAGCACCAAAAGGAAATCGAAGACGTTCCACGGCACCGTAAAGTAATGATATCTTAGTCCTACAATTTTTACTATTGCTTCTGTAAATAAAATAACCAGGTTAATTAATTTAGCACGTTATAGGTACGAAAGAAAAACCCGATGAAGAAATCTTACCTAAACCGAAAACTGTGGTGAAAAATGCATTGCTAACTTCTAAAATGAAGAAAATTGAATGGGGCTGGTCGTAATGCTCTATTCCCATTGTGAGCATGTTCAAGAAAATTAATACAAATATGGCTATTTCGAAGCGTCGCGAATTTGACAAATCGTAGAACATTGCAAGGAACTGGTTCCTCGGTCGCTTTATTACTTTTTGGGGCTTCTTTCTACCGAGTTTCTTCATCGCTGTATAATAATGCTTTTGGCTTTCAGTCAAGAACATCTCTAGCACTCCCCCTTCGTACTGAAATTATAATATTTATGAATTATTAAGTCTTGGAATTGTACCAAGTTTTTGTTCAAAAACTTAATAATTTTGGCCGTTGAAATTAGTTTTTACGACTAAGCAATCCCTTAACGAAAATTAAGCATTGTTTTCCTTAAGAATAATATGCATTATTTGAGATAATTTCCTCGGTAACGCGTTTACAACGAAATTATTAAAAATACTTATTAAACGTACCTTTTTCTTGAGCATATTAAAATTATCGATGATAACTCCGATAAACAGATTGAGAGTGAAGAATGATCCGCATACAATAAAAATCACAAAATAAATGTAAGCGTAGAGATTAGCTTCTCTGGCTGGTTGGAGATCAACTCCTCTTGCATCCACGGCATCAGCCATTACTTCCATCCAACCCTCGAACGTAGCCACTTGGAACAATGCTAAGTAAGCTATCCCGACGTGGTCAAACGAAATTTTCGAATTTATCCAAGTAAAATTATTATAATAACACTCCCATTTGTCATTTACGATCTGTAATAGAGACCATGCATTAGAACTAGAAAAGTAAAGATGAAAACTACAGTAAAAATATAGGTAATATATGAAGAAAGAAATAAGTTAAATTAATTATACATACTATACCCGTGTATTTTGTAGTCTCAACCTATATATCTGAAGCACATATAAAAATTAGACTTTTTAAATAAAACTTATCAAATTATGACTTTTCTTACCTCTAAAGGGAGAAGTTCACCTTCGTTGTCGACACATTTGAAAAACTTTCCACCGAAGAATTGAACTCCCATTATAGAGAATATCAACCAAAACACAAGACAGACTAGTAAGACGTTGAAGATGCTTGGTATAGCGTACATTAAGGCATTGACAACTATTCTCATGCCTTGCCATCGCGATATTGCTCGCAATGGTCGTAATGCACGTAAAGTTCTTAGCGATCTCAACACTTTTAAATTCTCATTTTCTTCTATTAATAAACTAAACACTGACACCTGTAAGAGATTTTATTAATATTATGTATGAAAGCGAAGTGATACTAATGGATTTCTAAAGATGGTAATAGTCACTACATTAGAATAATTTTATTAAGTATTATGAAGTTAAGTATCAATCTCTAATATAAAATTGTTTTATACTTACAAAAACTATGGTAAAATCTAACAATGTCCAGAAGCTCGTGAAGTATCTGAAGAACCCCAACGCGATCCACTTGAGAAACATCTCGATGACGAAGATCATGCAAAAGCCGAGATTAGTCCAGTACAAGATCTTCTTCAATGGCTTATTCTTCTCCAGGTGGATATCTTCGAAGCACAGGGTGATGCTAGAGGCGAAGATGAGCACCAAAACGAACCACTCGAAGGCAGGCGTGTCCACGTAGCGAAGAACGAAAGTCCGGACGAACATCCAGTGCTGGCCTAATTTTGTTTGGATAAACAAGTCCCAACAGGAACATCTGAAGGAACGGAATGGACAAAATAAAAGCATAGCAGCAAACGCATGGTATGTGCCTCCTTCCGCGTGATGAGCGTAATGGTCCTGATGCTACCTACTTAAAAGTGAACAAGGCTTCGATACTTAAAATGTTACCTACGAAAACAACCTACTCTGAAATACTTGGTAAAAATACAAAAATGGCGAAGAAAGAAAGTGTTCTATGAGTGGAAATTACTTTTTAATTGTTCTTGCTTATTATTTTATTAATAGTAACTATCTACGTAGTTAGTAGGCAGGTCATTATAGTCAAGCATTCAATGAGAAGGCACATGCCGATTCCAACAATATTAGATGGAGGATTAGGAGCCATGCTAAACTGATTTCAGTAGAGAGGTAAAGTCAACACTAAAAGTGGCGTTTATAATAATTTTGGATGCATTAAACTTGAAAACATACGTCTCATAACATTGACGAGGGAAACAATCCTGCGGTATTTTTGGCTCCTTCTGTTTCCCAAATCCCGGAAAATTTCCCATCGCATCCGCATATTGGCCCTTTGAATTTTTTCTCCCACCTACGGTTAAGTCATCTACATATGAGACTAAAGTTTGCCATGGATGTTTCATTTCTTCTTCTGGTTTTTTCTCAGTTTCCTTACTTAAAAACGTTGGTGTTTCATTTCCCCCTCTTCTAGCATTTTCTGGCGTCGTTTTACTTGATATGTGAGCCATTTCATAATGCTCATTGTCATCTGAAAGTAAAAGTAAACATACAGTCCACTGGTATAAATATCGACGGTATGTCTATACTTTTATTCACCTCTTGAATCCGACGGCTGCGTGTGATATCCTGACGACATCTGGTAAAGTAATTTCTGAGCTGCAATTTGTTCTATGGGTGTGGATGGATCCTCCAAGTTTTCCTTGGAATCCTCCCTAATACTAGTAATTTTATGTTCAGCGGCTAAATCACGAACATCTTTTAAAGTTTCTTGGCTGCCATGATTAAAATTATTCCCACTTTGGTACACTGGTGGAAATAAATCTGATCCTACTGGCCTACAAATAAAAAACACGGTTAATGTTTTCGAACATATGAATTAGAAATGAAATATCATCATTCAATATTTTATACTAACCTATTTAACGCTTCTTGATAACTATGACTGTAAATATTGTCGTGTGGAAAAAGTATTGTTTCCTGTATTGACGCTGAGTACCTCTGCTCACTCGGTATAGACACCTTTTCCTCTTTTACGGCACGTTGTTGTGACATATATTCGTTAACTAGTTCTTCTAATTTAGATTTTTTTTCAGTCTCTTTACTTCTCGATATAAGGAAACCTTTTTTTCTAACTATAGAACGTATTCTATCGAAACTTTTAGCTAATTTCGAATCTTCACCTACTTCCTAAAGGCAGAAAAGAAGATTTTGCAATTAACTGAAGGTGATTTGATTGTGATGAGATTATTGTTAAATATTGCAAAGACTGATTACCTCTTTTTTATTCTTAAGCTCCTCACTGTTGAAACTATTGAGCAGTAAGGCAAGAAAGAGGTTGAGCACCATGAAGTTCCCCATTACTAAAGCGGGCAGGAAAATAAAGAAGCAACTTTCTGCGCCGGTTGCCTGCTCTGCTCTCATGCAGTCCCATAGGGGCTCGATCCACTCGCCACAAAGTATTCGGAATATCATCATGAACGAGTGAAAGAAGTCGTTAAAATTCCACCTAAATAACAGAATTGACATAAATGACATCAAATCTAATGTGCGTATAGAATTTGGCAAGAGGTGTGCGCGTATTACAATAAGATTTGTTTTCACTAGATACATGCTTACCTCGACGACATAATGCAGAGCCTTATCAGTATTATGAAGACTTAAAAATGCTCGTCATTATAAAACCTAGTTCAATTTTACAAATAATGCACAAATTATGAAATATCATATATTTTTTAATTTTCTAACAAAAATATAAACTCGGAAAGTCTATTTTGACTCCTGTTTTAAGAAAAGCAGTAATGGTAACTTTTTAAAGGGGAAATAATTTTAACTTTATTACCCAAATCTCTCATCGTACTACTTGTAAAAGTTTACCTCATTAGCAAGAATTATTTATTAGTGAGTTCGTGCATGAAACGTGCCCTTTCCTGTAATGCGCATTTTTGCCCGCATGCGTCTGAACTAAATAATTTACTTAACATTTATTCACCATGCATGTGGACGCGTAACATCCGCAGCGGATGATTCACTTGCATTCTTTTAATTTAATTCTGATCAGACTTGTAGGCTTGAGAAAATTCACATCACAGAAAAACCTTAACAATGGCCTTACCAAGAGCTCTGGAAAGAGCCTTTGTGAAAATCAGACGCCGCTATACGATTTTTGCTGCATCTATCTCACACAGCCCTATCTAGATACCGGATTCGGTTCAGAGCTAATGGTTAGACCTACCGAGAACTATTTGTGATTTTAAATTAGTGGTTAGTTTGGTTCATACCTGGGCACTGGGTCCGGCTCAAACTTGTCCGGGGTATAAGATTTAGAGAAAAGCTGCATTCCGATAACAGCAAATATGTATATAACTATCACTAACACGAACGTCAAATTACCGAGAGCACCGATTGTCGATATTATAATACTCAACAACACTTTCATTGTAGTCCATGACTGAGCTAATTTTAACACTCGTAACTGAAAAAAAGCACTTAAATATCAAAAACAGTAATAAAAGGAAATTCATTAACATTCAAACAATATAACTAACTTATTTAAAATGAACTAATTGTTTTATTTTTACTCACCAAACGAAGGCCTCGTAACACAGATAGGCCATCCACAAGCTCAAATATAAGATCTAACAGACTGGCTGACACTATAATTAAGTCGAATATATTCCAACCACACGCGAAGAAGTCTTTACTCATCGCCATCACTTTCATTATACATTCTAAAGTAAATATAGATGTGAACACCTGAAAATATATTATTAATGTAGAAACACCCACCACCGTTTATTAAAAGAGTTCGGAAAGTAAATAATATTACCTTATTTCCTATATCTAACGCTTGTCTAACGTTCTCGCTCATCCCATGATGCTCTAACGCAAGAAAAAGTGTATTGAGAACAATACAAGTTGTTATAAACAATTCGAACAGCGGATCTTTCACGATGCCGTAAAGACCATTTTGAAATTGGAGCCAACCTTCATAGTCTATGCAGCATGAAACGCAGCATTCACAGTTTCTATCCACGAGCTCATCTGCGATCAAATTAAACAAATTATTCAAGCCAAGACTTAAGATATAACAGACATTACATCGAATACAGAAGAAAGGAAAATTGGAGAAATATATAAATTGGAAGAGCGAAAGCATAGTGAAGCTTACGGAGTTGTTAAAATGCGAAGCTTACTTTCGTTAAAGTTGTCAACTGTGATACAGTATAAGAATAATAATATACATGCAAAAGCGGAAGATCAGGACTAAGACAGTACGCAGGAAAATGCACGGTATTAAATTTTGGAAATGCCAATGGTTGAATTTTGAAATGATTGTGTAAGTGCACTTAGTATTTCAGATTCTTTCAATTTGGTGTTCCCATAGATCGAATCGCATAAAAGTTTGTGTGTTAATCTACAGGTTGGTTTGTTATCTACTAGACTTAAATGCGATTCTTAAGGCGACGAGACGACAGCAAAAACCAATCGCAAAGTCACCCTGCAGTCTTCCTGTGGGGAACAGGGGTGGACTGGGGGGTAGAAGCGTTGGCGTCTGTGTTTACTAACCTGTGAAGAAAGTGCAATTTTGCTCGTAATTGCCCATATGAGATTTGTGCGTGGCTGCCAATAAACTGAGCTCATTAATTTTCGTCGTCTCCGCTTGCGGGAGGTCGGGCGCGCGCTTGTATGGCCAGTCCGCCCCTGACGATATTAATGAGGGTAGAAGCGAGATTGCAACAGTGTTTTATAAAATGCCCAATGAGGTCCTCATTGAGAAGTGAAGCTACTAGTGAACTTTACCAGCCAACGGAAGCTACCATTAGACTCTTGCAAAACCATAATTTAGAAACGACTTTAGAGTGAAATGATGACTTCTTTGACGATAGCATAATAATTATTTTTATTGCAAAAGTTAATTGCATTATCTACAAATTAGTAGCTTATTGAATTTCTCATAAAATGCGTTTTTAATAGATAATTCACTAAGCTACCAAAGGTCACCGTTTGGCTTTATTGTGATCATAAAGTTCCACAAGCGATTGCTCAAACGGCTTACAACTAAATTGCAGATCAGGAAAGAATTGGTGAAACCTTACATAATGCTTCAGAAATCCAAAGTAAATATCTGTTTGCAAATGCAAGTTGAAACAGAGTGATTAAGTTAGAATTTCAAAAAAAAAATCGAAAGGAACTACATCAGAATCAATTTTGTATTTGCTGAGGTCTTTTTAGTAACCTTAGAACTAAATTTAGTAAGAAAGAAAATTGCAGAGAATGCAAGCGCGGAAACTTTACAATAGATATGAAAACCTAGAAGTTGATTTGTTGTAAGAAAATTTAGTAGGTTCCATGCATAATAAATAATAATGTAAGTAGTAGCCAATTTATATTGGATAAATAATTTAAATTCTATACTACTATGATTTGTAAATGGAAGATTTTAAATGTGTTTTGTGTTTTTTGTAGTATGTTTTGCAGTGTAGTTCTGCTGTAACTGTCCTATTCAAAGGTTCCCGTGTTGGCAAAAGCAATCATTCTTTAACAGTGGTAGCGTCTTTATCTCTGTGTTTTGTATTTCGTGCTTTTGTGTCTAAGCCGTGCCAATTGAAGGGATCTCTCAAGATGATACCATCAAATGGAAGTGATTGCATCCGATGAAATACTGACATTTCAGGCCATTTTCATAGTTAATCATCTTCTATATTGATGGTACCTTCTTTTTCTTTACTTTTTGAAGCAGTGCATTATTTGAATTAAACAGAACTTTACCTAGCACCACAATCTGACTGAGGTAGTCAGGATTTAGTGGATATCTCTCGTGTTCGATGCCTTTCTCTGATTTCTTCGATTTCTCAGTTTGCTTCTCCGTTTTTCTTGAAGGATATTTTTGGGTGGAATCCTTTGTGTTTCTTTCCTGTGATACAGAATCATGTTCAGACGTTCGACGATTCTTAAAAGCTTCATGGTATGATGATTCATGAAAAAATCTGCGCTCAACAAAAAACATATGAGTGGCTAGAAACAGAAAGTGATAAAACACCTGTTGAATCGGGGGCATCGGTGTAGGTGGATGGTTGGTAGGGGCGACCATGATGTGCACCCTCCGAGTGTGGGAGTGCGGCGCCTGGTCGTCAGAGGTGTGCTCTCCGTCGTCATGATCGTCGACCACGCCGGAGTCGTCCAGTGACGACTCCCGGTTGTTGCTGTGGTCGCTGAGCTGACGACCCGCTGCGCTGAGCGCGCCGCCGCGACCTGAAATGTGGACCTGTTATTCGGAACCTTTGTGACGTTTTGTTATTCATTCAGTGTGCGACTAGAAGAAATTATTAAATATTAGATTGTGATTTGTCATTAAAAACTTTAGAGTCTATACAAATTATTGTAAGAGTCTATAAAAACACCTTTCCACCATCGGGATACCAGACGCAGGTTAGCATATCACCCTTATATAGTAGATACTCCAAGGGTCCGTACCAGGCGCTTTGCCAATACATTTCTTATGCGAACTGCAAAAGAATGGTATGCGCTCATGTGTTCCCCGATAATTACAACCTTGGTTTTTTCAAGGCAAGAGTGAATAGGCATTTCCTGGGCATGCATGCTACACCTTAGACCACATCCTTTTTATTAAGCAAGATGGTGGTCAAATGCCTGCCGAGTCGATATTAAAAAAACCCTCTTTTTGTCCTTAATAGGCTTTGAGTTGTCTCAATTCAAATGCAACTCTTCAGCTTTTGACTATGAAAGTAAAAACAATATACACTGTTGCATGGAAAAGTTTTGTATGTAACTTTTTTCCTAGGCAACTGTTACTATGTTTTTACTATTCTACGTATTATCTGTGCTTTATCATAAATATTATACAGTGTTATTTGTAAAACACCAACAACCTCGCGGGAGTAGATTACTACCATCATAAACAACATTTGTTTTACGACTTTTCCGAAAAGAGACAAGAAAAATTCCACTTTTCATACAAAACTCGATCAGCTGTTTTGACCACTTGTATGGAAAGTTGATTATTTTTTGTCTGTTTTCGGAAAAGTCGTAGAACAAATGTTGTTTATGATGTTAGCAATCTACACCTGCGAGCATTGACCTCTATATTATTACACTGGACTGGCTGCTGTCAAATTGCTCTTGTGCCTATTTGATTTCCGCCATTTTGGCGCTGTAGGACGTAGCGTGAGCATAGCGTGAGGGACATGGTACTAAAGTCTGAAGTTTGGAGAGACCATCACGGCAACCATTTTCATTGTACACGTCAAAATTAGTTCTTTAGACTCAAGCTAGTGGCGTTTCAAATAGGCACAAGAACTTTGCTGTCAAATCATACAGACAGCCAGTCCAGTTATAATAAGAAAAAAATATATTTCATGTCAGTGCCTGCGAGGTTGTTGGTGTTTTACAAATAACCCTGTATAGATAACAATATTGGAACAGCTTCAAACCTTGTTCACGTTCAGCTTTTAAACAGATAGTTTTCATAATGGATCGTTTAGATCTACCTAAGGCGTTGTCAGGATGCAACGTGTGTGCAGGAGGAGGCGGCGGGGGTGCGGGCGTGGGCGGCGGGGGTGACGCACTCGGGGTCACTGACCTCGACCGGGACCTCGCTCGGTCATTCCTGAAAAGAAATCATTAGTTAGTTTAATGCCTGGATTTTTTTATTGTAGAACAGATGTTCTTTTTATTTTATCACAGAACACCTCGTCTGTCTCTTTGCAAGAACCTTTATAAAAAATATTTATTTAATACAAATTAACTTGCAAACAGTGTAAGCATATTTAAAATTTACATTATTCCTTAATTTTCGTCGGAAATTGTCGATTGGCAACCGCGGTAAATTGTCTTGCCTCTAATAACAATTACCCGAGCTATCTTGATGCCAACGGCAATTCAGTTTAAGTGGGATCAACTGTGTTCAGACGAGCGATCAGACATTTGAACTGGAATAAAACAATTTCGTTTTAATTTTGTTTCCAAAATATTTTTGATTCAAGATCCTTTTGGGGTGTAATTTCTCTAGTTTTCAGAACGTCCTCGCTAGAGGATGTCATTGTCATCACTAAATTGATGGAAAGCGACTATAAACAAAAGTATCCTCTACGTCAATGTTGATGCCAGACTGACGCGCGTGTTAACGCTATCATGATCAAGTGAAGCGGCAGGCGGCGTTCAATAATCACTGCGCGCTATCTCGATGGCCGCCTCTCAGCCCGTCGTCACGACCGCGCAGTGATTACCGAATTCGCTTGCCGCGCTGCCCCTGCCTCGCCGGCTGTGGCCGGGCCATTAGAAACGCGTGTGGGACTACGACTGTCTAGTTGCTACGAAACTGCTACGATTGCTACGGATGGATATAGATAGGTAAACGTTTTCATGGCTCTTCAAAGTAACGTTAGGTACAATCGCCAACTCAAGTGCTTTACCACTTTGCAGAACAATTCGTGTGCGCTCGTATCGCACCTGCACGAACTAAACGTAGGTATGTTAGTGAAGGCGTCGTGACGTTCAAGCGATAACCTTAGGAGTGTCAAAGCCGAAGTTTGTCGATAGTACGCTATATTCTATAAATAATCGCTCGAAGGATTGCTCAACTAAAGTGGCAGTGGGCTGGACACATAGCGAGAAGAACCGATGGCCGTTGGGGCGGAAAAGTTCTTGAATGGCGACCGCTCACCGGACGACGCTCCGTGGGTAGGCCCCCGACGGTTCCCTATGTATTTGCATAAAATTTTAAGGCATAATATGTCATAGCATAGTATGATTTCGCCGAATGATGTTTACGCATAATATTATTTAGTCATAACAGCTTATGCATAATTTTTTTAAGCATAACTACTTTAAGCATAATCATGTTTAAGCATAATACTCTTTAGCATAAATTTAAATACGCATAATGTTTTTACGCATATTTTTATAAACAAAAAATCACGACGTTTAAAATCACGAAAGAACATTTTACCTAAAATACAAATCCCAAAGCTTAAAAACCGAAGGTTAATTGAGGGTTACATGCCAGCAGTCGGTTCTGGCACTTCGCCGGCCGCTGCCGCGGCACGCTCGCTTCACTCGCTCGGCTCGTGCGTTGTTGTTCGCAATGGAACCTTACCTCCTCCTCGCTCGCTACGCTCGCTCGTCGTAGCACCTAATAGACCTAAACAGACTTTCGGGATTTTTAACTATCGGCATTTTAACTTTCAGGGTTTCGAACTATCATCAGTCATTTAATAATCGATCTTTTAAGTTTCGGTCTATTGCGATAGTATTGCGACATTAAGGATTTTCGGTATTTTAAAAATAGGTGTTTTATGAGTCAATATTTAGGTCGTATGTGTTATGAGTTTTTGGCATTTTAATACAATACCTAACCCTTTTGCATGAAAATAAATAAGTGCGTAAAAATATTTATTCTTATTGTTTTTGATTTTTATGTCTAAATAATAGTAGGCGAATAGACAATATGCCTAATAACATTATGCGAAAACAAATTAGTCTAAATGATAATTATGCTAATATAAATAGTATGCCAAAAAACAATTATGCGAAAGTATTATTATGACAAAAAAGATTATGCCAAATCCGTTATGCCAAATCAAATTAGGTATAAAACAATTATGCGAAAACAAGGGATCCCGCCCCCGACAAGGTGGACCGACGATCTGGTGAAGGTTGCCGGAAGCCACTGGATGTGGGAAGCGCAGGACCGATCGTCGTGGAAATCCTTGGGGGAGGCCTATACCCAGCAGTGGGTGTCGTGTGGCTGATATGATGATGTTGATTGATGATTGTATGTTTTCTTTTTTGTTTCTCTCTGTATTGTTTTTGTCGTGTGCAATACATTCTTTATTATTATTATTATTAAACTTTGGTTTCCAACTGAATGAGGCGTAGAGATGAAAATCTGTGCTATCTTGTAATTTGCACTCCCCTTTGTCCAAAATGATGCCGATCTGCCGTCCTTCACTTTGAGAATGTGACACTGCCGCGTGGTATGCTAAACTGCCTCAACGCAAACACTATTATCATGCAAATGTAATGGTGTTATGCCAGTTTACTGCTAATCAGGTCAACACTGCCGAGGTGCAAGTTCAGAACCCGGAATTGGTACTATGATAGGTTAAATTATATGCAAAATTAAAATGACTATAAACTCAACTCAACCTTGACTTAAAGTGCTTAATTTGAGTTTTGAGAGTTTCATAAAAAGTGTTTTTTTAAAGCTTTCAATAAGTTTCTTTCGAAATTTATTTCTTTAATAGTGTCCATGATAGGAAAACATGGTTTGCGCGGGCCCTATTTTTATAAAGAAAACGTAAAGTCGTAGCCACAAAAAGAAAACATAGATACGACAAGCTAAAGAGATGAGCTTGTCGTATAGAGCTTAGTAGCTACAAGTATTAAATTGCGTATAAACCTCACAGATAATAATTGTAAAAAAAATCAGAATATCATCAAAAGCGCTTGTCTTGGGTCATATTTTTGGCGTAAATAATAGCGGAACCGTATTGAATTCTACATCAAAATAGAAATAAAGAAAGAAAATAATTTTATTCAGCACAGAAGTACAGAATATAAAAAAAAAATACATGTGCTAAAATGGCTCCCACTCAGGATTATGCCACAGCACCCTATACTTAATTATAGAGGAGCACCGTGAATGACGCTGATTTTCAGTGTTCATCAAAGGGTGGGTACCCACTTAGGTTCGCGAACCTCCGCGCTCCGCGAACCTAGTACAGTGATCCATAGCAAAAACAAATATTTTTACTTTGGCTACAGTGTGTGCCTGTGCGAACCAGCTCCGCATACGAGTTCCCTCACGTACACACCTCGGCGCCCTGTTCCAGCAGAGGATAAACGATATTTTCGGTGCAGGTTCGCGGAGCGCGGAGGTTCGCGAACCTAAGTGGGTACCCACCCAAATACACTTTAACGTACTGAGAAGTTGCTCCAATAACTTTTTTTTTCAAGAAAGATAAATTGTGCTAAAGATAATGATGAAAAAACAACGAAAAACATCGAAAAAGTGCAGATGTGATTATTGTGAGGTTATTTTCCATACTCTTTACAAGTAAAGAAAAAGACAGAGACAAATGTTTCCGCATAACCGAGCCTTAACAGAAACTATATGTAAGTACCTATAAACCAATGCCTAATCCTTTTTGAAATGCTACCTAAGTACTTATTTGAGGATCATCAGGACGAAGGTTGTGTATTACTTCTGTCTAATGTCGCATGGATAATACGGATAGACTAACCCTATTGCAGTAATGGGCGGCCCAGCGTACTCCATACTCAGTGCCAGTGTCGGAGCTAGGGTCATGAGCGCCCCTGGCAAGATTTGAATTTTGCGCCCCAAAGCTTGTTTCTAGGATAACGAGCGCCCCCAGGCAAGATTTAAATTTTGCGTCCTAAGACTTATAGACTTATTTTCTCTGTGAGTCAGCCAAGTGCGCCCCCTGAGGGTTGCGCCCCTGGCAGCCGCCCACCTTACCAGCCCCTCTCTACGACGCTGCTCAGTGCCGGAGTTAGTGCGCTGATGGGAACAGTCTCTTTATTGATCTGTCTTCATAGAGTCGCTTCACTTTCAAGTCAATTTGCGTCAAACGCATGCAATATTGCCTCGAAACCGTGCGCTTTCCCTTTCAACTTTCAATTCAACTTGCGTCAAACGCGTGTAATATTGATTGCTTCCAAACCGTGCGCTTTCACGTTCAACTTTCTGCCGTACTACAGTACTTTTCATTTCGTTTTCGAAACTAAGTTTCGAAACCAGTTTCGTTTCGAGAGAAGAATTAAAATTATTTTCATTGCTTTAACTACATAAGTATCAAAATGTTTTTATTTTATAAATAGTATGTGATATATTTTATTGGGAATTAATTAATTGGGTGACTGGAAATAATTAAAGGCGACTGTTAATGGGATACTTAAATACTAAACCCGGCAGCGGTTTATTTTTTGAGGACAAAATACTCGTAACTAAACGGGCGACTAACTGTGGATTCAAAAATTACATAAAACGGGCGACTACATGTGGGAGATAGATAAAATAAGTTAGCAGTGAAAATTCTAAATGAGTGACAAAAATACTAAGTGGGCGACTATTATACCAAGTAGGTAACTACCTATATATACTTAACCGATTTAAGCTGCGCAACATGGTATTTTTCTCATCTCGATTAGGATAATAGTCACCTTTTTTGAATAAATGTATATACCTATGCCAAATTTTAAATACATTGTGTGCTCTAAAGTTGTCGCCCAAATAGTACGAGTAATTTGATCGCCCGTTCTGAATAACTAGTTACTCGATTTGTATTTAAAAGTCACCCGTTTTAAACATTGTAGTCGCCCTCAGTCTGTCGGCAACTTAGTATTTTAGTATGCTATATTCAGTATTTTTGATACCCAAAATAGGAATTTATTGTTACCTATTTTATTACGTAAAGGCCCTAGCACACGTCCCTGTCCCTGTGTAAGTAGTCTCGCTCCGATTCCGAACAATTTATTTATTGAAACAAATATGATTACTGAATGAACCTTCAGGAATGTTGCGTCATTTTGTATTATGAACCCCCCGTTTTGGCTGAATAGCTTTTGTGTCTTTGTTCGCGATTGTAACAACTGTATAAATGTTTTGAGTTTGTAAACTCGGCTTATTTTTGTTGTTAATTTGAATGTGATTCCGGGGTGCTGTTGTTATTGTCGTGTTAGAAAAATTTAAGTAAGTAATACTTTTACGTGATACATGTCACGTAAGTTATGTTTTAGCACTGATCTATATTGTGGTTGTAGTAAGGTTTTAGTGTTATATCAAAATCTATGTTTTGTAAACTGCCCGGCACGTAACTTGGCAAGATAAAAACGAGACAAAAGATGCACAGTATAGAGATTGCAACCGGCACCTTGATTATCTAAAAAGAAACTATTTAGCGACCGGTTTCATTCCACATACATTGCTACTTTTCTTTGGTATGTTTTTTTTAAATCCAAAAAGAAGTAGCAATGGATCACTATCATCTGTGAACTGCAACCGGTCGCTAGGTGGTTTCTAATTAGATAATCAGCCCGCCGGTATGTTTCTCAACTCGGCCAGGCCCGGTAGCATTCGTCGCCAACGCAGGCCGGGTCGCATATTAGCTAAATCTAACTCCCGAGTTTTGATTTGATGGTGGTCCCTGATTGGTCAAGAAACTCAGTAGTTAGGTTTTGCGCGCAAACTCTAACTCCCCATATTCACTTCTCAAGCTTACGCGCTCACTAGACATGAAATAAAACAATTTTTAACGGATACTAGCGCGGTTTTATTGAAAGCCTGCAGTGAGTGAACACGCCTTTGAGGGGCCCAACCATTATATTAGATTTGACAAACCCCAAATCCTTGCTAGGGAACGTAGATTTATTCCTAGAATGCTCCGCGAGGCTATCGAAATAAATAAATACCCTAATTTCAATAGAGATGATGGTTGGAAAATTCCACCAGCTTGGGACCCCATCATTCACAAGCTTAAGCCCCTCACACACACTGTAAGATCTAATGATACAGTTAGTTCCTTTTGCAAATAAATAAATAAATATAAAAGACGGAGGTCGGTTTTCCTCTCCAAGTTTTCTTTCGCCATTTCTTTCTTGGAGGGGCCTGCCAATTTTATGAAATGGTGGTAGCTTCAGTAGATTCTCTCTCTTTTTAGCACTAAATAATTCATAAAATTAAATTATAAATCAACATAAAACATTAAAAATTTTGTTAAAATTTTAATTTCTGAACGTCAAAAAAAAAATAAAAAATAATAATAATTCATCGCTTGAGGGTAGACTCACGGGTAGCTTCAGTCCCCCGTGACCACGGCAGCTGCAAAGTTGCCGAAACGTCGGGAAAACCAAAAATCAAACCAAATACCAACTAATTACCAAAGTGCTTTCAATAAAACCGCGCTAGTATCCGTTAAAAATTGTTTTATTTCATGTCTAACTCCCCAGTTTCGCGCTAATTCGATAGTGATCTCTGATTGGTCAAAAAACTCAGTAGTTAGGGTTTGCCCACAAACTCTAACTACTGAGTTCGCATCTTTATTTTTTTTGTCAGTAGTAATGTATAGCGCGTAATTGTATAATTGATTTCAGGGACTTTGCTAGTTTTGTTATTTATATAACAAGAAGTTTTGCAATATATTTTCATCAGTAATTTATGGCACTTAATAATGATTAGGAAAAAATTAATCAAATTTCGTTTAATATAAAATTTATTAAGAATGTTTCTGTGCAATAAATATTTATTTTGTTGTTTATTAAGTACCTATTGTTTTATTCTCAAAAGTTTTAACCCAAACCCAGGAGAAGTCTTCTTCTTCATGTTGCCTAGGTTTTCTTAACGTTCAAACATTTGTACTTACAGAAAAGTTATGTTGCAATAGTGTTCACAGTTGTTAAATAAATTGAGAAAAATGTTAAAATAGAAAATGCAACTTGTTAAAAATTCTCCATACAAAACGTCAATTTCATAGGCAAGGAATATTTAGTTAAGCAGAAAAAAAAGCTTTTGCGTTCAGATCTGGGTATACTGGATTATATTTGCAAAAACTTGGAAGATTAGAAATCGGTGGATGCGCACTCAGTAGTTAGAGTTTGCGGGCAAAACCTAACTACTGAGTTTTTTGACCAATCAGAGATCACTATCGAACTAGCGCGAAACTGGGGAGTTAGAGTTTGCGCACAAAACCTAACTACTGAGTTTCTTGACCAATCAGAGATCACCATCAAAACTCGAGAGTTAGATTTTGCTTATATGCGGCTGGGTCCGCCGGCCCGGCCGGGTTGATATGTTAGCGAATTTTCATAAAATAATTTAAAGGTTTCACTTTTAAATTATTTTATGAAAATTTGCTATATATGCATGGAAAAAGACAATGATTCATGGTTACGAATTAATATTTATTTCTAACTCGCAAATCAACAATAATCATAATAATCAGTCTCACAAAGTCTGAAAATCACTAGTTTAATACAGAATTGATTACCTTTACTATCTTGTGGACGGCATAGTAACATTAGTATTAGTAATAATTATTTTTTATAAGTTTAAGCAAGCATATCTTTCTCAATACTCATTATACGTAGGAGTGTCTATTTGAAAACATAGTATTAGAATAAGAAACTAATATCGCAGCTTAAAGTAAAGTACTAAACTTGTCTTATCAACTTAGATTAGAAAAATAAATAAAGTTTGGTAGCTTTGGTATACTTAAATAAAACAAATTATTATTTGCTTTTTAGCAAAATATTTTTTTTTCTTAAAGTTTAGCTATTAAAACCAGTGAGTGTTATCAATTTTCTACGAGTTGGCGCCCCCGCGCCGCGGTTTTCATACCTACCGGGTCCGGTGACCGGGCCCGGTGGTTTGTCAAAAAGGGAACCGGGCTCGGGCTCGGTTTGCAATCTCTAGAGTCTAGCGCAGTAGCCAAAGAGAATGTAAAAATAACTAGCGTTATAAGAGTCGGGAGTGTCATACAAAAAGTGTGAGTATGAAAATGGAAGCGAATTCAACGAAAACAAACAAAAGAGAAACGTTAAACGGCATTTGCGGTAAAACGGTCAAAGATGATAGAATACTCTTTGATGGGGCGAAGTATAATACACCTAAATTCGAATGTTGTCAATAATACTGCTTTGTGGATTGTCAACGTTCTTTCAAACTTAGACGGGTTAAAAATTCGCTTCCGTTTCATAGATCGGTTTTTACTGAGAGAGTTGCGCCAGGCTGGTAGTAGCTACAAACACTAAACTCGGCGCAAAAATTAGGTTAATTTAAAATTCTTTTAATGAAAAAGACGAGTTACTTTTGTAGTAAAATAGTTTAAAATAATAAATTAATACTTATCTTCTCAAAGTCAAAGTCAAATCAAAATGTCTTTATTCAAATAAACTTAATAATTGAGCAATTTTGATTCGTCTATATTTTCCTATCACCAGAAATTTTTCCAGCCTTTTTAACTGACAAAAGAACGGGCGCAAGAAACTTATCAGCTTTAACAGAAATAATTAACGATATTTACAAATTAAAATATTATCGTTACTTACCAAATACAGTACCTTCTCGTAAAGTACAGTACCTACTTTTTATCTAACCATTGTGTATATTATACGTTGTATACCTTAAACCTCCAAAAAACGCGGTGAATTTAAAGGCCAACGTCTTGCATAATTTATTAGATAATGGAGGTCAAACCCAGACCAAGTATTTAATTAAACCGAGGAAAGGAGGAAAGAAGTATAACTAATGTATTCGCCCTGAAAGGAATGAAAACGTAATAGAAAACATAAATAAAATATGACAGGAAAACCTCAGCTTGTAACACCTGTTCGGGCCTTTGCTCTTTTTTTGCTTAGAAAATGTTTATGCTTTTGTTGAAGTTAGGAAAAAAAAGTATTTCCATTGACAAGGTAAGTATTTTTTTTATACAAAAGGAGCATTGGATTCGCGGCAGCTAAGCAACTTTTGCATTTGGCGCCTGTCATGGGAAGGGTGAACAGAAATGTTTTAACTGTTTGTCCTAGGTTTTGTCCTGTTAAAACGTTTATAATTTTATAACTTAGTAGGTAGGTAGATAATAAATGAGTAGGTACAGCGAAATACTTACCTATGTAGATCGGATTGAATTCGTTTTCGTTGAATTCTGTATTTTGTAAAAGCTCTATTAAATTAATTATTTACGCTCAAACAAGAACACTAAAAATGGAAATGAATTGCTCTCAATTTAATCCAATAAATGCCTTATTTTAACCTTCTGGCTTTACTTTAAACAAAAGCGCAATGCATTTAATAAATTGTGCAGTTTTTGGTTGGTTTCGTTTATTTGAACTATAGGTCAGGGATTGAATATGTACCCAAGTTCGATTAATCAATCCTTAAAACATCTGTATTTACTATTTATGGCCAAATTAATTACATTATGGCTTATAATACAAGCAATCCTTCGGGATTTGATGATGAAAATGAAGTATCTAGTACCTATCTACGATTCTTTTTATTCCGCACATTAAGTTTTACAGTTGCACGATAGACAACTTTTATTATGTAGAGCGTAAAAACGGTCTCAAATTTCATATGTATAGTGGGATGGGATGTGACTTCACCTTCTTACAATAATTTGACATTCAAACGATGGCGAGATTATTCTAGTTAGAATAGCTGGTAGGTACTTAGTTTCAAATCAAAATATTTGCAGAGACGGTTTGTTTAATCAAAGATAACTCGACTCAGTCGAGACTGTCGAAACTGAGATAGCAGTCAGGATTAAGAGTTATTGTTGGAGAATAATTGCAGTATCGGGATTGTGGAATTTAGATTTACATTTATTTAAGGGTTAAGTAAAATTATACAAGTTATGTCCTTGGGCAGGGTTCAATCACAGGAATAATAACAGATTTTCGTTTACCTAACTCTGTGGTAAAACTTTCTTCAGCTATCATTATTTGTTGCCTTTACCTATAGATAAGCTGCCGTAGGTATCCTTATTATTTGCATTTTTGAAGTGAAAACTTCTTTAGCGGCGTTGTACGCTTTTTTGTAATGGGGAAAAAATGTTGAACTCCCGTCAGTCAGTCAGGATCACGTGACCCTGATCGAAAATTCGTAAGACAGATGGAGAGTAAACAGCCGGCGGCGGAAGTATCCACCTCTCTTTCTACGGGACGCGGGGAAAACAGCGGCGCGTCATTTCAAGACGTAAGCACTTGTGTCACCATAGCAACGCGCTAATTTTTTAATTCAATGTCAAAACTCTAGATTTTCTGTCAAGCTATGGATAAGACTTTCGTACAATACTGTTCTGTATTCGTAAATTCAAATGCAGAGTAAATTCGTAAGACGGCAATTCGTGCAAAATTATTCCCTAACCATTCCAAAATATCAAAAATGCACAACGTTAATATTAAAGTTTTCACTTCTGCCGGCACTCCCGGAGTGCAACCCGATTTTTTTCTAATATTACTACTTAAGTTGGTAAATGAACTCAGTAGCATTACATTATCAATACATCTAAACATTAAAACAGTAAATTCTAAATGTTTGTGCGCGATTCACTCAAAAACCACAACGGATTTTGATGGGATTTTTAGTTTGGTAGCCTGGGGTCCAACTTAAAATCTAAACTGTTTCATCTAATTCGGGTGGGCAGAACTTGGGAAACAGCTCGAACACTCCGTACCTAGTACTAGCTTTCATACACTAAGGAGATAATTTAAACTGGTCGCCTTATTGTTAAATCGCGGGAAAAGGGATACCTACCTGGGGATTTTTCTATTGTCCACGCGAATGAAGTCGCGGGCGGAAGCAAGTAATGATATAAGTATCTTTTATAGTCGTCCAACAATAAATGTATCACGATCGCGCGAAAATATTGATAGGTAGGTAGGATTCCTGCAGCCACTTTTATACCCCCTAAGGGCATCTTAAGTACGGAGTGCCTTATCTCAATGACAGATTTGTAATATACTCCACAAAACTCAAAATAAATCCGTAGGTAAAGCAATTTTACTGAACTCATAGTTCAGGCTTTTAAGCCTGTACAACGCTCGAAGCAATTTTCATAGTAAAAATTATTGAAATTATTGTTAAAATAATCGTTTTTATTATAAACTATTAAACTAAGTATTTCTTAATTGGAAAACTGTTAAAAACTAAACTAGAGGGCTAGCTAAGGTTTCTTTTATTAAAGTTTCAAGAGTATAGGTTTACATCAGTGAAAAACTACAAAATTGGAGGTAACTTTACGGTTTTTCTTTCTATCGACAAAAGTTTTAGCCATCATGTTTCTGTAAATCACATAACAGTACCTACTAAAATCAATGATACGCTAGTACCTAATATAATAAGTCTATGACTAAAATCTACTTTATAAATATTTTTTGGGATCGATAAATTAAGTAATACTGTGTGAAATCTTTTCTCAAAAATGCATTTTAATACATATACATTTATACTTACGTATAAATTCATTCATAAGCATTCTGTGCTTACGTATGTTAAATAAATATAGTAAATTGATATTAGTATTAGGTGTGATGGTGTAGGTTAGCATCAAATGTAAAGTTGGATGTTGTTATTGTGTATGCTGTTAGTGTGTCTTAACTAAATAAAATAAAAAGTGAATTTGTCGTTGTACGGCCCCTTAAGGCAGGATTATTGAATCCCCAGGGAGAGTGTCCAGTGAGGACTTCCTGTTGCGCCGCCACTCATTTCCCTTTGCACGTGTCTGAGCGTTATCTGTACTTGCTATCGTGTTCAACCCATTTATGTTAAATACTTTTAGACTTGAGTTGTTGATTTTGTTTTGAATTTGTATTGGTAGCACAGATAACATAATAATTTACTTGTGGTATCAAAATGTGGTCACGGTAAAGGAATAACATAACGTCACTTTTCGACTTTTTACTACCTATGCCAAAAAATATTTAATAGTGGCAACACTGACATCAAAAGTTTAAATATAGATTTGACATTGAGTTTTTGGCGCCATTTCGTCGAGTTCGGTTTAGTGACTATTTTAATTATTCGCAAATTGATTCATAGAGGATATTGTGTCTTAAAATTGGTGCAGTTTTGTGGTACAAGTGTCTACGCAACTGAACAATATGTGGGATTATTGAAATAGGCGCTATCTTGGTTGTGTGAAGCCGAGACTTTTATTGTAGTGGTGGCTACCTCGGCTGACCTTACCGAGTAAACTGTCTTGATTATACTTGGTGCCAAATGCTCCAAGCAGCATTGGAATGCGATGCACCCGCATTTTAATGTAAACTGAAACAATCTACCACTGAACTATTCAACACTTGACACTGGCAAAAATTACTTCCAAGAGGAAAGTAGATGGCCAAAACAAAAATAAGAAGAAGAAGAAGATTTGACATTAAAATTTGTTACTATGACCCGCACCCTGATTATCTAAAAAGAAACTATTTAGCGACCGGTTTCTTTCTACATACATTGCTACTTTTCTTTGGAATGTTTTTTTTAAATCCAAACGAAGTAGCAATGGATCACTATCATCTATGAACTGCAACCGGTCGCTAGGTGGTTTCTAATTAGATAATCAGCCCGCGGTTCTACATAGTTGCTGAAAATTCAAGTTCTTTTACGCGAGTTACATTCATTGTAATTTGTAACGCGAGTTACCTTATAATTTGGTGATATTTTAAAAAGTATTCTTTAATACTACTGTTTCTATTAAAGGAAGACTAATTTATTTGTATATTGTTGCTTTCATTTATACATCATTCCAAGTAATAGACCAACACATTTCGTAGAAATTTTTGAAACAAAATACTCTCTAAACTGGATGTCTAAAAATGGTAACGCGAGTTACTGATACAATTTATTATTTATTTCAATGATTATTACATTACTGTTTTTATTAGAAAGTTCTGAAAACCAGGATAATATTTCATTTATGAAAATAAATTATTTCATTAACCAATTGAAACAACCTTAAAAAAACCTCATTTAACTATACCTACAGTGTGTCCCTGGATAAAGTGCAATCCCGAAAGGGGGCGAAACTAGATTATGTTATTGGTTAACTTTGAAATTTTGAATCAGTGACTTTAAAAGCTCATAGCCAGCGTGTTATTTTTAGTGAGTGCATATTTTTGTTGTTGTTTGAAAGCTAATATGATAAAAATTATAATTAAATGATAAAACTTTGTGGTATGGGGGCGAAATTTTTAAAAATTTAGTGATTAATGAAAAAAAAAAAGATTTAAGATAGTAAGTATTTGAGTAAAACGCTTATTTCGAATTTACATCAACTAAAGTTGAACAAGTTGTCAACTCACCAACAACACCTATTCCACTTTGAGTGGATTTTCTTTTTCTTATTTATCTAATACAAAAAGGACATTATATAAAATAATCTTAAAAGTGTTTAGACAAAAACCATTCCTAATATATCCAGCCTCTTACATTGAAGATCAAACCTACATCGACTTCTAACCCCTCACGTTTTAAAGGAAGTTTAAATTTTAAATTGGAAAACCGATGTTTACGCTGCGCTGCGGCGCGGCGGCTTCGCTTCGTGGAGAAACTCTTATAAACGTATTACATTTTAGTTCGAAAGATATCTTTAAATTTTTAAATCGTATATCGGTTCAACAACAACAATATTACTGACGGAAAGTAGGTAGGAAGTAGTGAAGTTACTGTGTTAAAATAAATAATTTAATAAAAAATAAGGTTAAACAATTAAAATAATAGAAAATCCAAATACGAGTTATTATAGGAAAAGCTTGATTTATTTCGTTAGATCGAAAACGGGATATCATTTGCGAAGAGTGTATCTTTTTGTGTGTGTGGGTGAGTGATCTTTCGAATACAAATTCCACCACTATTATAGGAACATTATTTACTCGTACTTATTGGTCTTATTTACAGACATCATTATTATTCATTCAAGGTTCGAGCTACCCAAATAACATCACAAATAATTTTAGGGCTAACTTAAAACATTTTCCAGAACAAAATGCATTTTCGAAATAAGTCATAAATCTACTGCGACTCTTGAAAGCCTTGAATGTCAGAAGCTCTCATAATATCAACTGAACAGGTTTATTTACTTAGCGAGAAGGAATAAGATACGGCGATTCATTAAGATTGTCTACTCAGAAGACTTAACTTGATGCTTATCCGAAAGGTAAGGCTTCGTTAGTGTTTGTAATGCTACTTCGCGTGAATCTATGTGCTTGTTAAAAGTTATCCAACTTAGAGTTGTGATCTAAGTAAAATGAAGTGAAAGAGAATAATTAATTTATCAGTGAACTGGAAAAGCTAAGGCTGATGTAGAGTTAATCATATTATAAGTTTGTTAAGATTTGTATCGTGTTGTGATTTTATGACTTTTCTTTAATCTACAGTATATAAGTATACCGGGTGTAACAAGATACTCAACGAAGCCGAAGTCTACGTATTCTGCCCATCATCAGGACCATTTTTGTTCAAAATTATTGCTGGGAAACGTCTTTAATTTTTGGTGTTAAAAAAGCCTTGCATACATTACCACGCAATGTAACGCGTACAAAAGACCGCGCCTGCGAATGCTACACAGCTGCATGCGACCGAGTTGAAAGGCAACGTTTATGTGCGTGCTCTTGAAATACATTGAGTGATGACGTTTTGACGCCATTGTTTGTTACGAAATACATCAAATTTTGATAATGTTTCTGTAGACAATCATTAGGGAATAACGAATAAAATAAGATTTCATAAAAAAATGAAAAATGTTTTGACTTTGGCCTTCAATAACTTCGTAGCTATTGGTTTCCCAGGTATAGTCTAAAAGACAAAAATGATCCTGATGATAGGCGGAATGCGTGGACTTCGGCTTCGTTGAGTGTCTTGTTACACCCTTTATAGATCCTCGTCCTTGGGAAGGCAAGTTAAGCAGATGGTCTCGGCTGAATTTTCTGTCGTTGAGAACCACCAACTTTTTCAATTTTGGCCCAAGTAAGTAAGTAAGTAAGCATTTATTTCAAACTCATTATCTATCCATAAGGAAGGCTTCTGCACTTGTACTATTAGTTATTCTGTGCTTCTGCTTCAGCATTGGGGTGTAGGGACATGAAAATGGATCATATGTTGTATAGTTTCAGATTCGGTTTTTACGGTCACCTTCTTAATCAAAGTCTACCCCGTAGCTAAATAACAGTCATTCAGTGCCTAACAGTCAGTCCTATCACAATGTTGTAACTTCGCAGTATTCGACAACCATTCTGTCTATCCGAGCCAATCCGTGAATTTGCCGACGGCAGTATAATCTGGCTCACTGATTTAAGCTCGCAATATCTACCCACCGAACCCGCATGCCATCGGTAGAACAACAAACAAAACGTACTCGGAATTGCACTGTATGTAACAATTCGTAAATTATGAAAAAAGTTATGTGCGTGTGGTGTGAGTGTTCCTTTCTTAGAAATTGATTTAACCATACGAAGAATTTAAGAAATAATTGTGCAAACTTGATGGTAAAATCGAAAAATTTATGAAACCTATGTAGACTAAGTTATGGTCGATTATATAGAACACTCATACCGCCCGCCTCGCGAAAACGCCGTACTTGATATCATACAATATACTAGACGTATGTTAAAAAAATATGTATGAAAAATTTGTGCCTGATTTGTGAAAACTATTCACAAAATAATCAATTCATTATCATGGTTAATTTGGATTTTATAAGGGTTTTTTAGGAACACTCACACCACACACTGTGTGGTGTGAGTGTTCCTAAAATCACTAACTTTAGCTGAATAATATTGAAATATTATTTCTGTATATTATAATTTGGATTCAGAGCAAATTTGTGACACATAAATCTTGACACAAAACGTGCTAGAGCAAGAGCAATTAAACATTTTGTTTATTTTTCAATGCTCGTGTGAGTGTTCCATATTTTGGCATTTATTTAACTAACCAGACCTCGTATACAAGTGGAGCCTGCATCCAAAATTGTGAAAAGTTTGTTCCTAAAATTTAAAACATAGTCTATTTCCGTAAGTATTATACTTTAATAGTTATCATTTTTCTTACATTTTCAAAGGAATATCTTATGTAGGGTGGGTATGCTTTTTTATTTTGTCGGACACAATTTTCGTCTACCCTCGTATTGGCTAACCTTTACTCGTAGTTGTGCGTTGTAATAATTGTATTTTTATAGCAGTCTGTTGTTAAATTCTCCAGTGTTTCTATTTATTAATATCAAGTTATCATGTAAGTTATTAAATTTTCTGTACTTTTTATTTAATTTATCTAATATTATGGAAGGGATTTCAGTAGTCTATTGTAATTTGATTCTGTGAATGAACCCGTACTTTTTTTTTATTTTTAAATTCTTAATCGCATTGTAAGTCGTTGCATTTGCAACTACGTAGAAAAAATCTTACCAGTTAAATTCCGGATACGCTTTCTGTCGCGACACAACACAACACAACAATAATATAGTATTTCCGCCTTTAGTTTGCTGGTATGCAGTTATCTAATTATTATTTTGCTTATGGAATGCTCGCCATTTTTTAGAGCATTACAAGAAAGTGATGATTTTATTTTTTTAATTTTGTTGCACTGAATTTCGTGGGTTTTTTAATTCTTGCTTTAAAATGTCTGATAGCAGTGAATGTAAAGAAAATTTGACTCCGCCCGATATTTTAGATGCAGAGAAGGAAATGACTCGTATCACGGTACCTAATGTCTCTATCTCTCTTTTCTAACGTTCATCTTTTATTTAGTAGGTTCAATCCTAATTGTGTGAGTGTAGATAAAGTAGTGTATGAAACTGCACATAACTAGGTATTAAAACACTCGTGTGATACTACTAAAAACCTCGCTTACGGCTCGGTTTTTAAACACACACTCGTGTTATAATACCCCTTTTATGCGTCAGTGTCATAAAGTACTATTAAACTTAAATAAAAAAGATGTCGTCGAGCCCAATAAAAGTAATACCTAAATGTTATAGCGTAAGTAACAAAATTACCGTTTCATAAAGATGCTGGTAACAATAAAACCAACCCTTAATAGCATGTTATCAACCATATATACTAGGAAAAATTCGACGATGTCACTAGTGACTCGGTAGCTCAGCGGTCAGAGCATTGGACCGGATATCCAAAGGTCGCGGGTTCGATTCCCGTCTGAGTATTGATCTGGTGCGAGTCGTATTTTTTCTAGTATATTATTTAGTAAAACCATATATATTTTTTTACTTTTGTGTTTATCTCTTTTTTGTAATAAAATGCTTAAACAAATGTTTTTCCCCCTTTTTTTCATATGCATGGTTACCCTACATAAGATATTCCTTTGAAAATGTAAGAAAAATGATAACTATTAAAGTATAATACTTACGGAAATAGACTATGTTTTAAATTTTAGGAACAAACTTTTCACAATTTTGGATGCAGGCTCCACTTGTATACGAGGTCTGGTTAGTTAAATAAATGCCAAAATATGGAACACTCACACGAGCATTGAAAAATAAACAAAATGTTTAATTGCTCTTGCTCTAGCACGTTTTGTGTCAAGATTTATGTGTCACAAATTTGCTCTGAATCCAAATTATAATATACAGAAATAATATTTCAATATTATTCAGCTAAAGTTAGTGATTTTAGGAACACTCACACCACACAGTGTGTGGTGTAAGTGTTCCTAAAAAACCCTTATAAAATCCAAATTAACCATGATAATGAATTGATTATTTTGTGAATAGTTTACACAAATTAGGCACAAATTTTACATACATATTTTTTTAACATACGTCTAGTATATTGTATGATATCAAGTACGGCGTTTTCGCGAGGCGGGCGGTATGAGTGTTCTATATAATCGACCATAACTTAGTCTACATAGGTTTCACAAATTTTTCGATTTTACCATCAAGTTTGCACAATTATTTCTTAAATTCTTCGTATAGTTAAATCAATTTCTAAGAAAGGAACACTCACACCACACGCACATAAAAAGTTTATTTAATGGTGGCAGATACTGGCAATTATTTTGAACGGTACTGTGGGCAGTTTATCTTTTCTTTTGTCATTATTTTATCTCGACGATCTCTGAATTTGGATGTGTAGCACCACACAATCAAAAGTTAAGAGAAGAGCCACTCGAAAGAAATCGTGGTTTTCCGTAACACAGTAAGTCTGTTGCTATTATATCTGGGGTCCCGAAATTATTTTCCATTTATGATTTTAAATAATAACCAGAAAAAATCGACCCGTCGATAAGTTTCTCAGACACCATTATGATTTTTCTTACGGTATGGGTAGTTTTGGTACCGTCGTTTGATGTTTTTCAATGGCAAAGGTGGAACCTACTCACAAGTTCCACGAAAGGCTATCTTAACCAAACAGTTACCTAAGATAAAAAAACTCATTTTACAATGAAAAAGGTGGAGTAGTATTGTCTGTGGAAGGGATCACAATGATTTATCCCGTGACGAACAAAAGGGGCTGCTCATTCCCGTGGTTACACACAGTTACACGCAGAATTATTGAACCGGCTACCATTGAGGGCTACCGGCTCGTGAGAGATAAACCTGTGTTTCTTAGCTCGCTACATTGAATTTTTTGTAGGGAATCACTGCCAACGTATGGTCCTGATGTAACGTCGCTTTTAGGAATTGACTGCTGGCATTATCTCATTTACGGCTCGGAAAGTCCTGAAGAAAGAGGCTAGAGTTTATGCCAAAAGAGGATGAAATTCACATGTTTTTGTCTTTTGTTCCTATGGTGAATGACCTAGGCCAGGCTCTTATTCATTAGTTGAGAGCTATCTTGAGATCATACGACTTGAGATGCTGTTCCTAAGAAGAGCATCTCAAGTATTTTCTCAAGATAGCTCAGCTCTCAACGTTTTTCAAAATCAAATTCAAAATTCAAAATAATTTATTCAGTCTAGGCTGTTACAAGCACTTGTGAATGTCATAGAAGCTACGCCATCGGTTCGCAAACCCTAAGCGGGAGACCTTGTAACGAGAAGAACCGGCAAGAAACTCGTCAAGGGCTGCTTTTTTCTCCCTGTATATTTCATACAGAGTCGTCAACATTGAAAAATGAGCTCCACGTTTAAAGTGAGGTCATTTTCCATCACAATAATTAACAAAAGTTTGCACACAATGGGTAGGTAAGTTAAAATTAAATATCTACTACATTCAGATAGGTAAATGATATAGTAAATAACTTTCAACTAGTTGAGAAATCACTGTCTGCTACTCGAACCAAAAAACACTTGATGCAAGACATAAAAAGTAAAAACGCAATTCTTATAATTAAATATGCGTTAAGATAGGTACTCAGAAGCAGACCCATTCCCACTGGCAGCACCCGTTCACGAGCATGACGCATGAACCAGCCATCGTTTCGCTCAACCATATTTGAGGGAATGTAACGACCCGCCTAACACGACACCACCGCAGAAATGTTTAAAGTGAGCATGACATACTAAAGCGTTGAGAGGGGTTTATAGATACGGGCTTTAATCTGACAGTCCAACACAGATTACTTGAATTATAGCAGTTGAGGCTCTATGTTATGCGTTTATTAACACCCTCCAAAGAACGCAATAGATATAATATCAATATTTTTTTAGAATTCTAGGGCTCAAAATAGCGTTAAATATATGATACTCAAATAATGCATTATTTAACTGTAAAAAAGTTATTTAAAGTGAAGCAAGTAGTGATACTCTATTCCATAAAACTCCGTGAATGTAATTAAAAAAGTTGGAGCAGAGCGTTGCGCGTTGGAGTGAACAAAACGTGATGGGCCTTCGTTTGTAAACCACAGTTCTGAACGCTTGACGGCTCTAGAATGCAGTGAGTGAGAATATTCATTGAAATATACAGAACGCGATTTGCAATCAGCATGAAATAAAATCGACCTTTCATATACCTTACTAATGGTATTCAGTGGTGGACGGATAATTAGAAACACCGTAATATTTATTAGGGTGCGTCCAAATCTCGCTTGATCCGCTGACGTGCCTGCTATACGGTACGCATAATATTGCTATACGCGCTTGTGTGCAGTAGTGTACACCATGAGTTCCTTGCATGAGTTACCCCCGGTTTCTGAGGTATTTTATCGAAAAAGGTTTAACTTAATCGGAGGGGTCAACTCTGTCTCTATCTGATTTAAAGCAATAAAATTAACTTTAGACCAGATAATGTTGTCGATAAAGTTAAACCTCCGATTAAGTACCCCAGAAACCGGGGCAACTGCACGCGTATGATGCATTTGCTAGATGTGGACGCAACATGTTATAAAAAACTCACTTTTCCGCAACAGCTGCAACAGCTGGCGAGTGGTGGATGGTGCTCCGCCCCCGCTTGCGTCTCCTCGTCCTCTTCCTGGAGTAGGAAGCCAGGAGTAGCCACTTCCTGGTGTCCATGCGCTCCTTGGAGTCCTTCGCCAGCGCGCGCACCGACAGCGAAGAAGGGTCGAAGCTGAACGTGGAATCGTCGCGATGCTCGTTCAGATCCTTTTTTCTTTCCTAAAAAGTTACAAAGATATTAAAAAAGGTTTTTAAAAATATTGTGCTAAAGTAAAACATCTATACTTAGTTGCGTTAGAAATTCAAACCCTATACATACACAGTTCCAGTTTATTTACACAACAAACAGGAAATTTATTAATTTCCGAAGAAGATATTATCGATCGAGTGCCAGCTTGTTAAGGCTCATCTGATTCCATCGAAGTTTGATAAATTATTATAGATGTCACGGCTAATATCCGAAATGCGGCTACACTTGATTTAGTGGCTAAAAATTGGTATAGCCAGTAGTTGTTCGTTAAACCTAGGTGTGACCGATCTGCTTTACTCTTGTAGGTCCCGAATATAGGTTAGAAAAAGGCGAGCGTTAAGCGCAGCGGAGTGTGAGCCTTAAATTTCGCACAAAGACCTAGTATTAGCCGTAAGCAAATTGGTTACACCTAGATTTAACCAACAGCTACGGCTACACCTAGTTTTAGCCGGCTAGAACTAGTTGTATCCGTACTTCGGGTATTAGCCTTAACTTAGCCAATTAATGAAAAAAAATAAGAGGATTATCATAACAGGGGACTTAAATATTGACACTATTGAAACCAATACAAAAACTGAAATTTTAAATGACATTTTACAAAACAATAATTTACAACTACATATTAAGGAGCCTACACGTGAAAAATCTTGTATAGACCATATAATAAGTAACATAAAAAGCGCAGAAGGAAAAGTTCATCATCTTTATTTGTCTGACCATAATACCGGCCAGACTTTGACCTTTCCAGTGAAACAACGTAAACAACAGCTAAATCATTGGTACGTGTTTAAGAGGGACTATAATAAAGATAATATAAAAAGATTTAGAGACTGTTTATCTAACTTAGCATGGTGTGACGTTTTTAATGAATCTGACTGTAACAAAGCTTTTGACATTTTTTATGACATGTTTCTATTACTATACAATCTCTGCTTTCCAGTAAATAAAATCAAAATTAATTGTAAAAAAAAATCCCCTAGATGGATAACAAAAGGTATAAAAACTTCATCTTTAACTAAAAGAAGGATGAAATTCATTTGTTATAAAAAAAATACATCTGAAAATAAACTTAAATACAAGTCATATGACAAAACATTAAAAAAATGCGTGATTCAATCAAGAATTAATGCAAACAATGAATATATGAATAAATCAAAAAATAAATGTAAAGCATCTTGGAATATAATAAAAGACAAAACAGATGATTTAAAAACTAACCAATTTATAGAAACAATTAGGTCAAATGGATGTGTGATAAGTGACGCTGAAGAAATTGCAGAAAATTTTAATGAATTCTTTAATTCACGTACAGAAACAGATGCAGGTGTTAAGCCTGATTATGCTTCCATTAATTCGGTCAATTCCAGTATATTTCTAATGCCAACATCACCGGACGAAATCATGAAATCGATTAGGTCACTTAACAATACTAGCGCAGTCGGATATGATGAGGTAACAACACATGTTATTAAAGAAAGTGCAACTGAGCTTGCAGAAATCTTATCCTATCTTGTTAATCTCTCATTTGATCAAGGTGTTTTTCCAGAAAAACTCAAAATATCTCTAGTAAAACCACTCCATAAAAAAGACAGTAGACAAGATTTGAACAACTTTAGACCGATAACCTTGATTCCAATTTTAGCTAAAATGTTTGAAAAGCTTATGCATCTACGTTTAATTAGTTTCTTGAATAAATTTAATGTCATTATTGAAGAACAAAACGGTTTCTTAAAAAACAAATCCACTACGCTTGCCGTCTTTTCTTTAATTAAAAACATTGTTGAAAACATAAATAAGAAGAACCGTGTTTCAGGTATCTTTTTCGACATGACAAAGGCATTTGACCTAGTTAATCATCAAATCTTACTTGATAAATGTGACCGTTATGGTATTCGAGGAAACGCTTTAAAATGGTTAGCTAGTTATCTTCAAAACCGCAAACAATGTGTCGAAATAACGAGGATAGATAAAGAACTCATATTAAAAACTTTTAGATCCACTTATCGAATATGTAAATCTGGAGTGCCCCAAGGAAGTGTATTAGGTCCCCTTCTGTTTCTTCTTTACATTAACGATATTTCAAAAGTGACTAAGCATAGTTGTGTCTTATTTGCTGATGACGTCTCTATCGTAGTACCAGAAAATTGTAAAAGTACGTCTTATGAAGCAGTACTGAACGAAACTGTGGAATCCATTGTGAAATGGCTCGACAAAAATAATTTAAAAGTAAATGCTCTGAAAACAAAACTAGTCCAATTTTCGAATTATAATAATAAAAGAGAAAACTTAAATGTTATCTGTAATGGCGAACATATAATGGAGGTGTCTGAAACATCATTTTTAGGCGTGGTACTTGACAAGCACTGCAATTGGAAAGCACACATAAAACAAGTATGTAGCAAAATCAACAGATTTGTTTACGCGTTACGAAAATTGAAAAGACTAGCATGTGAAAAGACTGCCATTATCGCATACCATGGTTATGTTGCCTCTGTACTAAGATATGGCTTGTTATTGTGGGGGAACTCAACCCACATTAATAAAGTATTTATAGCGCAAAAGAAATGTGTCCGTGCAATATGTGGTGCTGGTCCTTTGGAGTCTTGTAAGCCTTTATTTAAAAAACTTAAATTATTAACATTTACTTCACTCTATATTCTGGAAATAGGAGTTTTTGTGAGAAAACATCCAGAACTGTTCCAAAAAAGTGTCGATTTCAAGAAAAAAAGCTGTAGAGACCCCAGTAATCTTTTGGTCCCTATGAGTGCTAGCCATCTGTATCATAATAATTGTTATTTCATGGCTATTAAAGTATTTAATCGGATACCAAAAAATATAAGGGAGTTGCCATTTAATTTTTTCAAAAGCAGACTTACGAAATGGCTTACTGAAAAATGCTTCTACACAATGAAAGAGTTCATGGAAAATAAAGATTAAGTTTAATTTATAATAATTATAATATGATATTAATATGATACTCTTACACTATTTCTAATTTAAATTGACTTGTGATCGACTGTTATATCGTTATGTAATTAATTTAATTGACATTTTGAATCGAATTATTTAGACTGACATTCCATTAATTGATTTATATTTAATTGACATTTAGAATTGAATTATTTAGATTGACATTGAATTAATTGATATATTTTTTTTGTACTTTTTTGCATGCTGAATAAACAATCAGCGAAACATGTAGATCGTCGACTGTTTTTCCAACTGACATGTACACCCACCGTGTTTCGAGCAAAATAAACTATTCTTATTCTTATTCTTATTCTTAGATAAATTAATGGATATCATTTCGAGCGTGTTATAAATAAAGTTAAAACGCATTAACAAATGGCGATGCCATTAATATTAAAAATGCAGCAGCAACGGTAACAAATAAATGAATTCAAAACTTTTGGTATTTGAAAGGCAAATTTTAAAACTATGGTTCGGATATTTAAAAAAAGTTCCACAGCAGCACCGATATATTCCGAATAAGAATAAAATCCGACGATGAAATTTCCTCTTTTAGTTTTCAATCGGGGAATTTTTCACAAACAATATGTTTTTTACGTGTATTGTGATTTCAAATATACACCTTTCATCGCAAATTTTGATTTCGGTAAAGGATTTCAGAATGAAGTGCAATGCTCAACAAATGGAAAAAGTAAAATTTTACTTTGCAGGAGTTATTAAAATATTTTTAATAAGATATTTTTCAACGGTATTAACGCTAGGGATTAATGCATTGTAAACCCCGTTTTTTTTAATCAATGATTCAAGTAACATCCACAAATAGAGATTAGTAACTACGTGCTTAGACACTAAACTTATAATAATAATAATAAAAGCCTTCATTCTCTGACCATAGTTTCCACAATAAATGAATAATTAAAACTAAATATTGTCGTTATATTCTTCTTATCATGTTGTGGCATCACCATCCTGTACTTGGTCAAGCTGTCCCCGGACATAGGCCTCCTCCAGGTACCTCCACCCCTCTCTGTTACATGCTGTCCTCCTCCAGCCTTTCGGCAAATCGTCCTTCCATCTATTAATTTGCCTTCCTCTTCTCCTTTTTCCGTCCCTTGAATACCATTCAGTGATATCTTTAGTCCACTTCTTTGTTTTGGATTTCCACATGTGCCCCGACCAGCGCCATTTCAGAGTTTTTTTTACCTTTTTTTATCACGTCTACAATTTTCGTTTTTTCTCTGATGTTTTTGAGTGTTTGTATGTCTGTTTGTTACAGGTGTTAAAGCACTAAACTTACTCGTAAGTAATTAAAAGTTATAATTTGATTTGATTTTAGTTATTGTTAATTAAATCGTTAACTTACCATGGCACTGAGATTGCGATTATTCCCATCACTTTCCACCATAAGTTTATCCACCACCGGTGGACAGTGATACATTATTTTAGTTTTATCAATAGTATAAGAACTGCTAGTGTAGTGACCCAGACCCTAGCAGTGGGGACAATGTCGCGACAAGATATTGGTACTGCTAGTGACCAGACCCTAGCAGTGGGACATTGTCACCACAAGGTCGCGCAGCAGCTGTTGATGTGCAGGTTGTCAGGGTGGTCTTGCGAAGGTGGTGAATAAAAGATGTTGCACTAATTGCTGGTTCACATTCACGGGCTTAGTTACGTGAGACGATGGTATGAATGTTGCGGTTGCGTCTTATAGTGCAAACAGCAAGTAAGAGAGTCATGCCTTCGTTCGCCTATAGGTGCGAGCCAGTCGCAGCGAGTTCGGAATGAATGAATGTTACATTATTAACGTTGGGAACATCCCAACAGACATTAAAATGACAGATGATGATGCTGATGATGATTATATTTACATAATCACCTCTTGCGTAATCTGCGACTCCTCTTCATAACTAAGCGCGACGACGGCCAGCATCAGGTTGATGAGGTAGAAGGAGCCGAAGAACACCACCACGGTGAAGAACGACACTGACATCGGCCCGCACGACGACAGCACCTGTGGACGATAACGACATCAATCGTTAAGAAATAATTTATTCTACAGAATTAGCTGACTGGAGTGCGCCATAGATGAAGAGTACAAACTCTTCACACTTAATACCTTAACATGCATCAATCCGAGCGGGTCGATCTGTGATAGAGTGAAATCGAACGTAACTCTATACGCTTTGGGTTCAAATCAGTGCGCGTTCGAGCGCCGAATCCTCGATTTTTACATGTTTTTATTACTTTTCTTCGGATTACTAATGAATGGGCAAAAAACGTTACCCAAAATATCACATCACAAACTATCTTATGCAAATTTTCATTTGGCAAAAAAACATTTGTCAAAACAACTTATCGCAATTTTTCAGTTAGCAAAACTCTTTTTGGCAAATTATTGTTTAGCAAATAATTACTTGGTCAAAGTTTCATTTTACCAAGTATTATTTAGTCAAATGTATCCTTTGGCAAAACATACTCTTCCCAAAATATTGCATGGCATACGATTTACATATCAATTTTAGTAGTAGTACATAAGATACAAATCGACGATGAAGAAAATACCTTAGTTTTTAGCTATTTTAAGTTTTTATGCCAATCGACATAAAATACAATTTCGCATGTACGGGCAAAATCTCCTAACGCAATATTGTACTATTTAATCCTCCATTTTACTGCGAATATACCCTAACTTAATAGAGAATACCTTCTATGTAATTATCTAAAAAAATATGTTAGAAAACCTCCTACCTACTCCAAAAAATTTACAAAAACATTGCCAAAAAATGTGAAAATGATTTTATTTACTGGAAATAAAGTTATTTAATAAGCCTTGAATTATACACTATTTCATAATTATGAATATCTGCTATAATCCTCCCAATTTTCCAAAATTTTATTCATTACTAAAGTGTATTGCAACTAATTTAAAAATTTAAGTTTATAAAATTACTTACTTATTCAGATTTAAAAAACATAGTAATTCGTTTTTAGTTTCTTAATTTATTAAAAAAATACCTACCATTATCCTGTTATGATTACTTTATCAATAATATTTATTTCTGCCAATTGTTCCTTTTATACTTGGAATTCCTATATACTCCTGTCCTGTTTTCCTGTATCAGTAAATATAAATTCTCATTTGCTAAACTTATGCTATAAATAAGTTAAGTGTGTGAAGTGACAATTTGACCATAATTTTTTTTGGAATATAATATTTGCCAGAGTAAAAAGTTTGCTTAGTAAAACTTTACAAACTAAAAATATGCCAAATGATAATAAGATCAAGTGAATAAAATGCGAAATGAAAATTTGCTAAAGATTCATTTGAGAAATGAAACTAGTGCGATACGGTTTTTTGGGAAGTGAAATTTGACCAAAAATAATTTGGCTAAACGGCAGAACCCCCTTTTCTTCGCTTTCAAATAACTTAATGTTCAATTAAGATTGAAGGAATTAACATCGCATATTTTTATAAACGAATGTTCTGTTTCCGAGAAGTTTTGCAAATAAACCCAAAAACGAGGTCCACGTGTTATTTTTTTTCATCAAAGGTGGTAAAATTTTTATAAATGTTTTAAATTAATTCTATTGCGTATTATTTCAAGTGTATTATTATATTTTTCTATGATAGCTTTACGCGCGTAGTCTTTCAATATTTTGAATTGAATATTGGGATTTGACGCATGTTAACGCCTTAGAGAGCACAAACTCTTCACACTTAGGGGGTGTAGTAAAAGTGATCTTACGGCCAAATACTAAAACGATTCTTAATGTTAATAGCATAGTATAATATTAATTAGTGGTAATATTAAGTTAGTTAAGACTGATAGGATATTTATAATCAACGTTCTATGTAATCCCAGTAGATTCAATTTAATTATTTGTGTACAGCGTAGTACCTATTACCTATTCCGAATGAAATTATCCTATGTCATTTCATTTAAGAGTTCTGTTAATGCCCCGCGTTCACGACCACCCGAGCACGTGGTGCAATCTCCGGCTGCGGCAGATGGTGCCATAAAATTAAGGACTTCATATAATCCCCGGATAGCTTCTACGTGGATAGTACCACTATTTAAAATATGCGAAAATATCGCGTTGGAAAAAAGAAAAATGAGTTAAGTTCGAGAAAATATTTTTACACTACAATTTTTTTATTAGTCACGTTAAGATAAATAAATACTTAATTTCAAATATACTGTATAATGCACATACAAAATAATATAGATCTTGAGAATATTTGAAGGAAAAGAATAAAATTTAACGTAAATTCTTGAATGAAACTATTCGATCAAATTTGAACGACGCGACGATGAAAATGAATTAGGTACAGGCTCGCATTGGCGTGTGGTTGTATTTAATGGCCTGACGAACCGAATGGGAAAAGTTCGAAAAAAAAACAAACAACATTTTTTAATACCATGTTGAGGTTGTGGCAAGTGGTGGCAAATTAATGTATAATTTCCATTCTGCTATTACTTTAGTACATTTATGTAGTTGAAGAGACTTGAATTTTTTAAAATTTTTTCACGCAACCTAAAATTCAGAAACTTTTTTCTATTACTAATGGAGCTTATTCCTACCTATAAAACATTTTTCACAGATCTCGTGCCTTTCACGACCTTCTGGTACATTGAAAATGAATTTAATTAATTACTTAAAACAAAATTTATTCGTAAACATTTTTATTATTATTAAATAAACCTATGAGAGTACTATAACTAAACCATCTTAGAATTTCTACAAAAAAATACCTAATAAAAAATTCTAATCAAAATCAAACGCAGTTATTCAAATGATGATGAAGTCAGCGCGAGAGCTGACTTCATCATCATTTGAATAAGTGCAATAACAAACTATGTTTTATCTAGGCATCATCTTCACATTCTTATTTAGATACCGTTGTAAAAATTCATTTGGAATCGTAGCGTACTAAGAAAAACATGAGACATGTCCGATCGAGTAATTTTAAATCTCGAAATTGAAATAACAGCAACCCACGAATATACAGCAACATCTTTAACATTAATATAGGTACCTATTTATTTCCTTTTTTACACGTTTTGAGTGAAATTTATCTTAAAAATTCTAACCAATTAGTGCAAATGCTTTTTTGTATCTACTCCTAAGTATGGAGGCTCAAACTACAAACTCTCTTCTATTCAACATTCGCTCAAGATTCGTTTATTCGTTTGCCTATACAAAAAAGTGCCGGGTATCACAAAATCCCACGGTGCAGGCAATGGTCAGGAAATATAGCCAAAACAATAGAAACAGATACGCCGAAATAGATTTTTTTGGATGCTAACGTGCAACTGCAAGGCAAAGCCCGGCTTTTTGCATAAGTATAGAAACGCGTTATTAACCAAAATAGGGTTAATAAATAAATGATATCTTGTTCTTCGTATGGGTAATACTAATGGTGTTTATTTAACTTAGTTGTTTTACGTTAGATTTGACACCTAACCATTAAAAAGTCATAAATAAATAATTATTAAAAAATCACATTAACAAAACTTAATACAAACATAAACTCATTTCATCTTATTTTACTTGATTTAAGAATGTTACATAAGTATCAATAAATTAAAAATATATTTTTGTTTTGCTTTTAAAAACACTTTCATTAGGTACCTATCCGATTTTTTTAATAAGAAAATAACATTTTATTACATTTACAACTCAAAATATAACTATAAACAAACATTTGTCTTTTAGACCATTAGCGTTGATACGACTATAGGTACGTACGTACACTACTGCGCTCAGCGCTCACTCACACGCTTCGCGCAAACTTTACTTCATAAAGGTTAAGCTACAGAATTATCCTTTTATGTTATTTACCTCAAATATTTTTTTTAAAGTAGACCAATGTCATATCTCGAGTTGTTTTCAAAATCGACCCGATATCGCGTTTCGTTTACGAGATATGATTTTTTTCTCGCCGAAACCGGGCGAAAATCGACCACATTTTTCACATTTTTGCGATTTTCAAAAAAATATTTTTAGTTTTTTGAAAAAAAAAAAAAAAAAAATTCAGTTTATAGCCCTTGATTAGACGCGTCATTTGATATCTCAATAATTTACGTAGCTCTAATATCTACGACACCAGGGTGATATCGCACTTTGGCTGAAAATCGGGCCTATACAGATGCCTCAAGAAAAACATTTTCAATGTTAAAAAAATATTCAGCCAATTTGTTTTTTTCGGACATTCCCCATTTTGTCCACCTGCTACTTGTACTATTGTACAAGTATGTATTCTTTACCTTTACTCCAGTCATGTTACGGAGCGAATGTTGGTGAACAAAATTTTATGCATTTTTAATTTGCAATTGTGAAACGACAATGCAACAATAAATTAAATGTCGTATAGCTAATAATGTTTCCAGTCTGCATAAAAAAGAAAAAAATAATATCCACAGGAAATATTTTTCAGATACTGTTTTGAGTACCTAAGTACAATTAATGTTCGTGCTATTTAGTTTGTGATTTTTTATATTTCTTTCCTAGGAGTTATTTGAAAGTAATTTACAGAAAGATTACTAATATTATACTTTTCATTAACCGTAATTATTAATTGTTATTAGGAATAAAATCAGGCCTTGATCGTTAGTAAAATTCGTAAAATTCGTAAGATCGTAAAATTAAGTATACTAAAACTAACTGTGAGGAAGATAAATTGAAAATGTTAATTACATTTTAATGGTGTTACTAAGAATATTTTCTCACGCGAAAATATTAATTTTTCAGGCAGGTCTATTAAATCAAAAGTACGTAGTGGTTATTTTTTCGGTGCAAATGGCAGCCAATCATTAACCGTTCATTATTCTATAAAAAATTGCTCTTCAAAATTGGAAACTGGTAATTAACCTAACCTACCTATTTCTACTTTAACACTATGTTAGTACTATTATATGTATGATCTGTGGCACTATACAAGGTGTTTGATAAAAGCCTTATAAAGCCGAATATGGTAGATAGGGACCATCAAACTGAACAACTTTTACTATGGGACCAACTCTGAAATCGCGAAAAAAAATCAGCTGTTTCATACAAAAATTTGTACTTAACGAAAATATCAAAATGTATGAACAGCTGATTTTTTGTTCGCGATTTCAGAGTTGGTCCCATAGTAAAAGTTTTTCAGTTTGATGGTCCCTATCTACCGATATTCGGCTTTATATGGCTTTTACCAAACACCTTGTATTTATATTTATTCGTAGTGTCTTTGATAAGGTTAATCGCAGTTGATTTGCGCTATTGTTTGTCTTAGGACGTAGGTAGTGGCCTCGAGAGTACTCGAGGGAGAAAATTTCTACCTTGAAATGAAAAAAAAAACTAACAGTTCTGAGATTTCCACGCTTGGCAGCAGGTTGGAGATGGCAGCGTCCGATCCGGAACGGAGTTTTGTTTTCTTGTGCGTCAGATATTGTGCGAACTTGAAAACTGTGTGGAAGTAAATTGTTATGTTTTAAACTTTCACACAGTTTTCAAGGTCACAAACTTAATGTATTTAACAACCTTCAGTGCTACCTGACGCACAAGAATTAAAACTCCTTGTTTTAGTTATTTCCCGCTAGAGTCTTCGATCATTTATTTCTGGCTAGAGTGAAGTATACCGGTCTGACTACTGGATTAGAGCTGCTGGCTACAGAATAGTTCAATTAAGGCTGATTGCACTTGAAAGCTAACAAATCACCCACATTCGGCAATGAGGGCAAATCAGTTAGCGTCGGATTTCGTCTCATTACGCCACTGCAGAACTTAATCAGAATGCGCCATTAGATTAAATTAGTGCTTTCGATTTTGCGGTACTTACAGTATACCTATACTTACATATAGCTGTAGACTTCATTCAAAGTAAACGACTTCAAATTCGTCAATCTCATTCGTTGAAAGCAGGGATTGAAATACCGTTAAAAAAATAACGATATAAAAAAATAACGTTAAAAATACCGTTAAAACATTTTATCGGTAATTTTACCGTTAAAAATAACGTTAAAATTATTAAACCGGTAAAATTACCGTTAAATATAGCGTTAAACTTTAGTACCGGTAAAATCGGTTAAAAATTTACGTTATTATTTGGAATAACGTTAATTTTAAAGTAACGGTAACAAAAAGTAAGAAATAATGTTAAAATTAACGTTATTCACTGAAATAACATTGGTTTCGTTAAAATAACGTTAAAATTAACGATATTTATTGACATAACGTTAATGTTAAAATTAACGGTAAAAAAAGTAAGAAATAACGTTATCATTCCCTGGTTGAAAGTCCGGTAGACTTAGAAACAGCACTTTAAATACATAAATTATGTTCTTTATCCAGTTAAAACAGAATTTAATAATGTGTAGGTAGTTAGATAGACATCTTTAACCCGTCAAGCCAGACAAAATGAGACACAACAGATTTTCCATTTATCCGGCCTCATGCGGCCGCCTCGCGTTTAATGAATTAATTAAATTCAAGGTTTGTTTGACATTATCAGCCTAACTAATATTACACCAAATAAGAGTATGAGTGGAACTTTTGAGACTACGTCCTCTTCAATTGAGCTCCTTTAATAATTTTTTCAACACACTTGCTCGTAAAGTGAGCCCTAATACATCGCTTTTAGGGCCATAAACCGAGCTATAACAAACGCGTCCTATAATATTATAAAAGACTAGGTTGTTATAGAATTATCCCTACAAAGTTAAATAGGTACTTTACTGCAAGTTCTATGCGAGTAAACAGAGCATTCCCAATTTAACCGGGTAATACAGTAATTTTTTTTAGTAACAACAAAGTGGTTTTATGCCGCTGAAAATTCATATTCATTTTGAAATAAATAAATGTGTAAGTCCTTATTAAGTCAAACAAATATTTATTATTATCAAATTATTCATAATTCACAATATTTTGTTATAAAATATTAAAATATTTGAATTTTTTAATTAAAATTATAATTTTGAAGTAGGCTGTATGCTCACTCACCCCTTTGTTCGCAAAATATTCTTGCATTGGGCGTGTGAAAAAAAAACAAAAAAAAACCTTCGCGCCTTTTCCCATAATTGTCATATTTTGTTTTTGTCGTATTTGTTGTTGTGTGGTTAATTACTTTGTATTTTCCTCGCAAATGTGTTGAAAAACGTCGTATGAAACTCGTCAGCTCTTGCTCATTGCACACTCGGCTGAGTTACGCCCTCGCCTGCGGCTCGGGCTGCAACCCACAGTCTTGTGTGCAATGAGCAACCTAAGCTAACTTATCTCATATATACTATTATTATTCATTTCTCATAGTCAGCGTTTCAGCACAGTTTCAGCGCTAACTTACTTAAGTAGGCGAGGCGATGCTACAAAAATTAAGTTACTACTTAACACATGGAGTAAGTACTTATACTATTAAATGGCACCCGTAAACAGTTTAACAATTCCAACCGGCCAAACGGCTAAATTCGAATGGTTTGGCAAATCAAGGCAGCCGTTAGGCGTTGACCCGTCATTAAATTTGATTGGCTGTTCAATTAACTCGCAAGACTTAATTCAGGCGGACGTTTTGATAGGCACCTACTAAAAGTTAACTGAAGAAATCTATTTAAGGTGGTTATACCATCGAAGCCCTCAGAGATTTTTATTTAATAAGTTGTTAATAGAAATGATTTAAACGTTATAAGATGAGGTTTGTTCCCAAGTTCGTCCCATTATTTGAAATTGCGACATTGGGAAACAAATGTTTTCGCCGTTTTACAATAATAGCTATTTAATTGATAACTATCGAAAAATGCCCAATATCAAAGTCAAAGTCAAAATGGCTTTATTCAAATAAACTTAATAATTAAGCACTTTTGATTTGAATCGTCTATATTTACCTACCACCCGTTCCAGACTTTTTTAACTGACAAGACGAACGGGCGCAACAAACTTATCAGCTTTAACAGAAATAAGTACCTACTTATCAAAATTAAGAACACTTATAAATCTTCTGGGACTCATAATATTATACTCACAGGAATATTAGTCAAGAAGTTAGTCGTCTATATTAAGAGCTTTTATGATACCATAGACATATTATTATACATAATGTAAAGGCTGTACCTATCCCTTAATTAAACCTTTACCGTACCCACTGTCGTAGGAGCAGTCCTGTTGTGGTACGGCCCCGTCCTATCTAAACATCAGGTGAATTGTTAGATAGTTGTTTATGCCGGAGATGAAGGTTATAAACATGGAACTTTGGATTTAATTTAGGGACTTTTGTTTTAAGGTGGCCTTTTTGTTGTACCTACAAATGAGTTTGCATTGTGTTTTTCTTTGATGTTGAGTCAGGAAGTTTGTTCATCGTGTGTTGCGTTGGCTTGGTTGGGTGTCACAAATAATAAAGTTATACATTATAATACAATACGGATTTTAAGATCAAAATTGTAGAGAAGGCACAGTAGCTTCAATTTACTCTATTAAGTATTTGCTCATACTATGGATGCTAAATAATGGATATAACACCTTAATTAATAATGTACGTTGATGACTACCATAAATTGGAACAATTGCCTCATTAAACAAACATGAGAACCCTAACCGTAGCTAAGATATTTCCCATAACAGTCAGAATCACTAGGTAGTGATGAACACTTGTTTTTATTACCAATTGGATAAAATGTTGACCACTGTTTAGTATTAGGTAATACTAAATAGTGGTCAACATTTTATCGAAGTGGTATCTAAAACAAGTGGGGTAACTGAAAAAGTGAAGAAACTCACCATATTATAAACATTCTCCCAGTAGTCGAGGGTGATGAGTTGGAAGGTGGTGAGCATGGACCACAGGAAGTTGTCGAAGTTGGTGTACCCGTGGTTCGGGTTGGGGCCGATGCAGAGGCACGTGAACCCCCAGGGGCAGTGCCGCGCCCCGGTCAGGTTCCCGCAGATTATAGGCACTTCTTCGTCGTCCACCATCCAGTTGGACGAATCGTTGATCCACCTATAGAATTGAGTGAATATTCAAATCTGTGGCAGATAAGAATGCGGTTCGACTTGATAAGTGGTAATGGCGAAGTCACCAGAAAAGTCAATAGTTAAAACTGCAAAGTCTCAACTCTCTTGAAGCATTAAAGAGATAATTATCTCCCAAAAGCTATATCCCCAGTAGTATTACAGTACATTCCCCATCAAGGCATAAATTTTGTGGGATTTCTTGCTTGATTTTAGAGCTAGGAGCCTTCTGTCGAGCCTTCTGTCATCATCATCAGATCTGTACGACGATCGGTCAGCTCCGTCCGCATTTAGCGGCTTTCGGCGACCTTAACCAGATCATCGGTCCATACAAAACAAGAGTATGCAACGTGTTTCAAAAATACCTCTAATGCCGAATATGGTAGATAGGGACCATCAAACTGAACAACTTTTACTATGGGACCAACTCTGAAATCGTGAAAAAATTAGCAGTTCCATACATTTTGATATATTCGTCATTAATTTTTGTATTCATGAAACAGCTGATGCTTTTTCGCAATTTCAGAGTTGGTCCCATAGTAAAAGTTGTTCAGTTTGATGGTCCCTATCTACCATATTCGGGATTAGGGGTATTTTTGTAACACGTTGTATAGAAGCATCAAGAAAGCTTAAACTAGTAATTGTCCTTCATACTTACTGCGACCATATTTCATCAGTGAAGTTTTCTCCAAGTGGCACGACCAGGTTCCTCACGCACTTGTTCCTGAGCTCCCCCATGTAGACCTGCAGTGCGAACAGCGCGAACACCATCAGACAGAAGATGGTCAGCGTCATTACCTCCGCCAACTGCTTGAACGAGTGCAGCAACGCGTTGATGATGGTCTTCAGACCTGGAGAAAGAGCGTACCTATCATTAGATGGTTTTGTTATCATTAATAGTTTACATTTAAACATGATTAATTAATGGGGAATGTCCGAAAAAAAAAAACAAATTGGATAAATATTTTTTTATAAAACAAAAAGCTTCAGAATTTTTGGTTGCGTGAAAAAATTTAATAAAATTAAAGTCTCTTCGACTTCAAAATTTTTTTTTGTATTACTAAGGGAGCTTATTCCTACCTATAAAAAATATTCAGTTAATTCGATTCTTTTCAGACATTGCTATTTAATTTCTAATTTAAAAACACTAATTACCTACATCTTACAATGCTGTACAAACGAAGTATTTATTTATCCTGTACCAAGTCTGTAGCTCTTCGTTCAAGTGGGAATTTGAAGACATTGCTTGTTAAACCGTGGCTTCAGAGTGGTATAATATTCATAATAATAAAATTTTATACGACAATAAAGCCCTAAATGAGTTTAACAAAGTGAAAGTCCGTGTCAATATTAAAGCCTTAACCGGAAGCTGGAGACGAAACACAACGTTTATTATGAAGTGTGATGATGAATGACACTGATGATGTTGTCACACATCAATTGTCAAAGTGTCAAATTAAATCGTGGAGTTAGAATTTGTACCAACTTTGTAATTTATTTTCTTTAAGCAACTGAACCTATTTTAAGCCATTTTTGATGTCCTCACCGTTGGGACACGGGTCTTTCGAAAGGCCGCCGGTCACGATCAATTGTAATTGTCAATTTTTACGTCAATGCCATTGTTGGAGGAATTGACAATCGTTTCAATGAAACATTTTCGTGTCAATGGTCGTCAATAACTAACTACGTAAAAATTGACAGTCGCAATTAATCGTTACCGGTGGCCTTTATACAATGTGTTACAAAAATACCCCTAATGTTGAATATGGTAGATACTAGATATGGACCACCAAACTGAACTTTTACTATGGGACCAACTCTAAAATCACGAAAAAAATATCAGCTGTTTCATACATTTTATATTTCCGTTTTAAATTTTTGTATGAAATAGCTGATTTTTTTCGCGATTTCAGAGTTGGTCCCATAGTATAAGTTGTTCACTTTGATGGTCCCTATCTACCATTTTCGGCTTTATAGTGTAGGAAATGAAGCAATCTTTTGTATGGAGACCCCAACATTAATTCCTCAGTCGATGAAACTTTGCAGGGATGTAATATAGTATGAACCAAAACCTATGTACAAATATCCATATAACAACAAAAAAAAAATCGATTTGGATAATTTAAAAAATGTGTTTAATTTATGATACTTTATCATACTGTAAAGTTTTGTCTACTGAGGATTTACTGTGGGGTGGGGGTCCACTATCTTCTTTTTCCTACACTAGGGTTTTTTTTGTTGGTGGGATTTGAACCCCCCGGTCTCGAAATCAAGACATACTTAGTAAAATCCTTTTTTCTGTCAAGCGTTTTTTTACAAACCAACCGACCCTTCCAAAAAGCTGGCCTCGATCCCCCCCGATAAACTAACCTGCCTTTCTATTGTCTAACTTCAAAATCTATTGCAATCGTTTTCAGGATGTAATCCATTGAAGTTTCTTTTTGGCACCTATAAAAACTTGCCAAAGAAATGTAGCAATGTGTCAGATCCATCTGTCAAATGAAAGCGATTGCGATTGATTTTGAAATTAGACAATGCGCCTATGTAACACGTTGTATAGTAATGAGGAGAAAGAGCCCACTAACGTGGATCCAATGCGGACTGGCAGGTGTTATGCAAATTCAGCCATGATGATGACCTGGGGCCGTACCGGCTAACAAATCGATTATCGAAAAGTCTGCTGGGTTTCAACTTAAAATAGAAAAATCAAAGTAAGGAATTTCGTCTTGTACTTTCTGTTGACGTAATTTGGAAGACAACGATGTTCGTGTGACATCATGAATTGGGGTTCGCCATTTTCGCCCAATTGGGGCTCGATTTATCTGTTTTAATTTGAAACCCAGCAGACTTTTCGATAATCGATTCGTTAGCCGGTACGGCCCCAGATGGTTTTATAGACACCGACGCACAGCAAACGGCAGTGTACTTACACATTGTTATATCACCAAAACTCTTTTTCTCTCCCACCGATTTTCATCAAGTCTAAGTAGGTAACACAGTTTTTAAGTCTTTCTACAAACAAAGTCGTAAAAAAGGGTTTTAATCATACTTAGAAAGTTAGCAACGTCTGATACCGATTCAAAAGTTTGGTGGAGCAGTTAGCTTCCATAATCTTGCTGAGGAGTTCAAAACTGTAATGAGACTGTTGTTTTACTGAATTGTTTACTGTTTCAGTTCATTAGTACCGTTTTTATTTTCGGTAGTAAAGTAGATTCTATTAGATATTCAATAAAGTGTAAGAAACAATAAGTTGTTGTTTTGCTTTGTCGCACGTATGTCCTTATTTAGTTATTTATAAAAAGTATTTAATCGTATAAACGTTCATTGTATTTAAAACTCTTTTTTGCTTCCATATTTATGTATTTTTTGAATAAGTAAGTATTTGTCTTTTCTATTATCACCTCTTTTCACATCAAACACATCATGAAATTCTCTTCATGGCGTGTCAAATTAAATTATGGAGTTATAATTTGTACCAACTTTGTAATTCATTTTCTTTTAAGCATTTGATGTCCCCAACGTTGCACGGGTCTTTCGAAAGGCCGCCGGTAACGATCCATGAGAACTTTTCAAAGTGACATTTAAAAAATAAAAATAGTAACTATTTTCCTCAGTAGATGGCGTTGGAAAGAGAAGTGTAAAAATTGGCTTTTAAAAATAAACGGCCTGTACCAAAGAGGCAAGTAAGCGCTCGCTGGCTGACATCTTCTAAAGAGAAACATTTTAGGGTTACATCTGCCTGCCTACCTGAGTACCCTTCAAAGCTTGGTAAAAAAAACACACATTGACACATACATTTTAACCAACACCAACTATCGAGCCTATAGTTTTTTGTCATTTTGAAAAGCCCTCATTGCGATTGTAAATTTTTACGTCAATGCCATTGTTGGAGGAATTGACAATCGTTTCAATATGGTATTTGACAACATTGAAAATATACTACAAATTGTGGTCATCCTAACAGATATTGGCGTAAAAAACATATTTAACTATTATAATAATATAGAATAAATTAAGTCTATTAATTGATTAATTTCACCTAGAAAAATGCAATAATTTTTGAATTTTTTTCTGTGGCGAAAACGCTCTAAGATGACTGATGACGTCACTTGCCTGTAAATAAATATGGCTTCAGGCGTTTGACACGACCATAGACTTTTTTTTTCTGGCTCGTACGATTCGTACATTTGCCAATGTCGAGTAAAAGACCATAAACTAAGGATCCGCGATTGATGGCTGTCAAATGGCTAAGGATATTACAATGTTTACAGGCTAGTGACGTCAACAAGTCACGTGTCCAGGGCCATAGCGTTTTTGGCGCGGTTTTTTTTTAATTTTAAACTTTAACACTGTTTTTTTTTAATGAAATATATTGTTTTTTCTCGAAATATCAATGTGGTGCGCTTATTACGTAATAAGGAATAATTTAAAATGGTTTTCCAAAATTAGTCAAATAGCCTATTCCACATTTAAACGATAATTTTGTTTCTTCTCGAAAATAGGCGTTTTCGAATCATTCAGTCGAGAATCATCCAATCATGATTTCCTTGAGTAAGCCCGCGTAAGACCGTTCATTTGTATCTGATGTTATCGCGACGAAAGGTGGGACTTTGCTTAATCAGCTGATTGTTTCTCGAAATGGAAGGTAAAATAGATGAAATCTCTTCAATCTGAGTGCTTATTATTCATGAAAAGCTTGCATAAATTGACGAGAAAATGATTTTATGCCTTTAATAAAACAGTTTTATACGGCTTTGACTTTTGAATTGAAGTAGTACTAGTAGAATTGTGGTACAAATAAAATAATTTGATTGAATGGGGATGTCAAAATGGCGCTGCGTACGTTTGTAATACGAGAAATACGAAAACAAAGGACTTTTACTTAAAAAATAGTTTTTTAAGCTTCAAAATGATTAAATTCTGTGTAATAGGCTTTAAAAATGTTGGCACTTACAAATTTCCGAAAAATCTGGATATAGAAAAAAATGATAAATTCTGTAAGAATAAAAACGTCTTAATTTGGCTTTAAATTCCGGCATTTGCATTGTGGAATAGTCTTTTATATCCATTTTGGGTCCATGGGTCTTTTTCGGCAAAAAAAAAATACACAAAATAAATACCTATTTTCCCATACATTTTGTACTGAACGTCTACTGTCTTAGGAACAAGCATACGCAGCGACATCTACAATTAGCTTTGCGTTGCCATCCCAATTAGTCAGGTCAAAATGGATATGATTGGCTATAGTACAGTAGCCCGTAGTACATTTAAATCACCAAAAAGGTTACCGTTTGCCGTTGTGATATAGTTATTTATTACGAAATAATAGATACTTTAACCCAAGTTTTACAGATGGCAACCCGCCGTAACCTATATTTGTATATCTCCAAAATTGATATTTTTTTATTTTTCGAGGTTTACCACATAGTTTAGCTATTGTCATGTTCTGCAGCTTGGTTTGATTGCCACTGATAAAAGTAAGACTATAAAAAGTAGCCATACACAGATTTAAGACCTTATGAAAATGGTTGGACTTTATCTGGTCTTAAATCTGTGTATGATCACTTTCCATAGTCTTACTATTATCAGTGGCAATCAAACAAAGCTATAGAATACGACAATAGCTAAACAATGTGGTAAACCTTGAAAAATAAAAAAAATACATTTTTGGAGATATACAAATATAGGTTACGGCGGGTTGCGATCTGTAAAACTTAGGTTAAAGTATCTATAATTTCTTAATAAATAACTATATCACAACGGCAAACGGTAACCTTTTTGGTGATTTAAATGTACTACTACGGTGGTGTAGCAGCTACAGCGTAGCAGCTACGATTTCCGTGCTACGCTGACGAGTTCCTCCTGTCGTAAAAAAGAAATACTCTGTGGTCGTAGCAAGAACTACAAATGATATATTAAACCCCGCTAGGCTATGAATAATTTGAAATGATTATAACGAAATTTCGAGTCGAAAAGGTCACATTATAAAATAAAATTTGAAGTAAGTACTATTTATAATTTATATTTCTTTGTAGAAAATGGCTTTCAAATAATATCCTTCTTCAGGGGAGCCTATTCTGGACAAAAAACTTATTTTCGCCATTCATAACAATAATCCATAATTCATTATAATAGGTATAGGATAGTTGAAGTTCAATTTTTCGCACAAAACTTTGTTCTTTCGGGCGAAAGTTTTCAGAATCTGAATCTTTGATGAAAGTGTAGAACACTTAGTTCTAGTTTTGGCCACCGGGTCATTTAAGTTTGTGTCACTGTACTACACTGACAAGTACTGACCAACGAGTGATTAAAAAATACGACTTTTGCCAAGTACGCCAGTCGAAGGATTTCAAAAATAGTTAGGGACTCAGGTTCGGTCTTTACATACAATCAACAAAGTACGTAGCGTTGCGTTGACATGTATATGACAACATATGTCACTCCGAATGTTCGGTGTGACATATACCATACCATAGCATTTTATACATTACAACGTCGTTTGCCGTCACGCTACGCAACGCGCTGTGCTGTGCTATATTTGGCTTAACTTTTAACCTAGGCTTAATTGTCAACGGTTAACGTCTCACTAATTAGTTTGAGGTAAATGACACCGTCTATCGTTCCTCAGCATATTGATTTGTTATTGAAAATTTTCATGGGCCATTTCCCTAACGAGACCTGATGGAAATCAGCCCTTTTAATGGACTATTAAATTCTGTTTTTAACGATGCAAGAAACGGCAATTTGGTAACATTAGTGCCGCATTCGGATCATTTCAAAGGACGTCCTTATGATGGCAATTTTAACTTTTTGTCAACTTTCCAATTCATTTGTTATTAATTTCAAATAATGTGGTTTTGTTTTTGTGGACTCTTTAAGAATTATTTTTTCGTCACAAAATTGAGCCTGCGATGCAAATAAATGTTTCGTCTAATTTGGCTATAACGTCTTTTTATGAGTTTGAAACTAAGCCATAAAGTTTTTATTTTGACATAATTTGTAAATCACTTTTATACTGTTTCCGATAAGTTCCATTTAATTATTTATGAAAAATCTGTTTAATTTTAAATTAAACCAATATCTAAAACTATCTGTGACAGGCTCACACATAGGTATATTATGCTTAAACATTCATTATAACACGCAAGAAAATACCATCTACGAATTTTACGAAATGTCTGCTGCTGTGACGTCATTGTTTCGCTGAATACAATTTCCTTAACAATCAGTCATCAATCGCTAACATTTTCACAGCATTACGTGCATTAAGGGTATAACCGGCTCAGTAATGCGGTTGTGAGTTTCACCCTTAGAGGCCGTTTTTACTGAACGAGTTTCGGTATCACGACAGATAGCGCGTTGCGGGGTGATGTTAATGACCTCTTTATGAGTCGGGTGGACATTTAGTGAGTGTCGGTGAGCGAGTATGGCGTTCGATTTGGTGAGAAGTAGGGGTAGAATGGTTGGTGGATAAGTTAAGGAAGGAACTGTTGTGTGTTATGTTCGAATGGAGGTTTTTTTCAAATTGTGTTTGTTTGTGGTTAGAAATTGAGCCTGTTTCACCACGAAGTGGAGCCAGTTCCAAGTTTTTGGTAACAGAATTTTATTGAAAGAGAGGAAGAAGGAGAACATAATAGGCGCTTAGGGTATTCTATTCTGTGCTGGTTAGAACCAACCAATCCCTAACCCCAAAACCATTCAGGGTTACTTGTAAAACACCAACAACCTCGCAGGAGTAGATTTGCCATCATCATAAACAACAACATTTGTTTAACGACTTTTCGAAAAAGAAAATATATCGACATTTCATACAAAGCTCGATCAGCTTTTCGGACATTTGTATTGGAAAGTAGTTTTTTTTTGTATTTTTTCGGAATAGTCGTAGAACAGACGTTGTTGTTTATGGTGTTCTTTATCTACTACTGCAAGGTTCCTTGTTGGTGTTTTACAAAGAACCCTGTTTATTTGACGACCTCCGTGGTCGAGTGGTTTGTACGCCGGTTTTCAAGGTTTCTATCTCTGAGGTCCCGGGTTTTATCCCCAGCTGGGTCAATTTAGAAAATGAACTTTTCCATATTGGCTCAGGTCTGGGTATTTGTAGTTCCACCGCTGTCTCTGATTTCCATACACAAGAGCTTTAGCTACTTAGTTTGGAATCGGACCAATGTTTGTGATGTTGTTTAATATATATAAGTATTTAATATAGATGTTGGCGACTGGCTGGTGGATGGATCAGATCATAATACCATGTATATTTTGATATAAGTTTACTCTCTTTTCTTTATTGTCATGTCATATGTCAGGTGTGAAAAAATATAGTTGTTGTCAGCGAATGGTCTTTCTTTGTGTTTCCGTCCACTTATCGAATGTTGGCGACTGGCTGGTGGATGGATCATAATACCATATATATTTTAATATAAGTTTACTCTCTTTTCTTAATTGTCATGTCATATGTCAGGGGAGAAAATATAGTGGTTGTCAGCGAATGGTCTTTCTTTGTGTTTCCGTCCACTTATTGAATATTTATATTGGCGACTGGCTGGTGGATGGATCAGATCATAATACCATGTACATTTTAATATAAGTTTACTCTCTTTTCTTTATTGTCATGTCATATGTCAGGTGAGAAAATATAGTGGTTGTCAGCGAACGGTCTTTCTTTGCGTTTCCGTCCACTAATCGATTATTTACATTTGGTCCAAATGTAAATAATCGATTAGTGGATGGAAACGCGGGACAGCGTTCGTTGGTGCCAGCCGAGAGCTCAAGGTCCTGTTCGCCCAACCTCTTCGAGACTTCGCAGCGGACAACGCCATCACATGGGAAGTTGTCGACAAGGTCCAGTGGCTTTTCATCCCCCCGGCGGCGCCCTTCATAGGTGGCGCTTGGAAGCGAATGGTTCGCACCGTGAAGACGGCCTTAAGAGCCACATTAAGAAACAAGGCCCCCAAGGAAGAAGTATTTCAAACCCTCTTAATGGAAACCGAGAGCCTTGTCAATTCCCGGCCATTGACGTATGTGGTCTCCTCAGCGGACGCCCCCCAAGCGATCACACCGTTTAACTTTATAATCGGATCTACTTCAAGTGCCAACTGGCTAGCGGGCGAGCTATGCGATTCAGACTTAGAACGTCGCGCAGACTGGCGCCGAGTTCTCCACCTCGCCGACCATTTCTGGGCAAGGTGGGTGAAAGAGTACTTGCCCACTCTTCTGAAAAGACCAGCACGAGGAAGTACCACGAACTTTGTTGAAGGGGATGTGGTTGTAGTGGCTGATCCGACTCTACCGAGAGGGCTGTGGCCGCTTGGTAGAGTCACAAGAAAGTATCCGGGAGAGGAAGGAGTCGTTAGAGTAGCTGACGTGGCGACACAAGCAGGGACTCTGAAGCGGCCAGCAAGGAAACTTGTACACTTGCTACCAGCTCAACAGTCAGTCACCACTCCATAGACGGTGCTTCTCACCAGGGGCCGGAATGTTGGCGACTGGCTGGTGGATGGATTGGATCATAATACCATGTATATTTTAATATAAGTTTACTCTCTTTTCTTTATTGTCATGTCATATGTCAGGTGTGAAAAAATATAGTTGTTGTCAGCGAATGGTCTTTCTTTGTGTTTCCGTCCACTAATCGATTATTTACAATACACATCAACTTTGTCTAGGGATACAGGTGTTATTTTCATACAAACGAGGTAGCTTTGAAGCCTTGGTTTTCTGCCAGGGATGTACCGTGTTGTAATCTGATGATGGCCATCCAAGGACTGAATGGAGTAGATTCAGATCGCTATACACACCCAACTGATCTGATCAGCATTCTAAAAGATTAATGGGTCAGAGTTCTCAGTTTGAGGATTTCCATACATTTTCATGCTGTTTTCGCGGTTTTTTTAAACATGTCCATTACGTTTTTAGAATGCTGGTCAGATCATAGTTGGGTGTGTATAGCGATCTGAATCTCCTCCATTAACTCCCTGCACAGTAGGTACATCCCTGGCAGAAAACCAAGGCTTCAAAGTTACCTCGTTTGTATGAAAATAACACCTGTATCCCTAGACAAAGTTGATGTGTGTATATTGAAGAACTTTACTAAACTTAACTAAAACTGAACTAAATTTATATTTACCTGGCATTATGGAGACAGTCTTGAGCGCCCTTAGAACCCTGAAGGTCCTCAGACCGGCCAGGTTTCCGACTTCCATACCGATGGTGGCGTATCCTGACGTGATCACCACGAAGTCCAGCCAGTTCCAAGGGTTCCGGAGGTACGTGTACTTGTTCAATATGAACCCTTTCGCGATGCATTTGATTATCATCTCCGCTGTGTATATCGCCAGAAATATATACCTGTGGAAGAGGAAAGTTTTTAATTAATGATATGACTACAGGCACCTGGGAAGAATACTAACTACGTAGACGTAACTATGTTTTATTTTTACATAATGAGGTATAAAACTGTGTTACGCTTTATTTGATATATTACAATACAATAGTTACATCAAAACCTGAAAATGACAAGCAATATAATACTGAATATCTTTTAAAGTACCTTATCAATAAGTTTAAATACCTAATATGTTTGATTTTTCTATTGTAACTAAAATAGTTTTAGCTTGCGATGTTTTAAGGTCACCGTATTATATTTTTGTCGACACATTATGTCGACAAAAAAAAACCGTCCTTTTCTCGGATGAAGGCACTTTCCCTGTATCTTCGCTGTGGTACAAGCTGAAATCTGTTTTCTTAATCGGGTTTCTATCTTACTCATGTTTAATATTTTGATATGTTTATTAACATAATGAACACTTGTGTACAGTATTGGAGGTACGAATAAGCATACAATTTCAACTTCGTCTATAATATTTACAGTGTGAAATTTCCAGTTCTGCCTGGGGCTTAACAATTTTGTACGAGATACGACATCAAAGTTGAGGGGTGTTAAATTTGGGAAGGATATACAATCTTACGGGTCAATTACTTTGAGAATCTTATCTTGTAGAAGTTTGACTGATGATGTTTTGCACGATAGCGTAATGTTGACGAATCATAAGCCTTTTTGATGAAGAAATTAGGTCGAAATTGATGTACATTTAAAAACATTAAGTATAAAGTTAATGTGGGCGTTGAAAATTTATCAGATCAGGACTTTCAGGATAAAAGGGTATCCTTTAGTTTCTTTAATCAACGTAATTCATGATATTATTATGTATGATCTGTACCCGCATCACGAACATTTATCGTGAAAATCGCGCGTAAAAGTACTCGATAGAGTAAATTGTCTATGAAAAATTTCATTTCGCTTTTTGGTCGTAGATGGTGCTTAACAAATTTCCCATAACAAATTCTCTATCATGTTTTTTTATGCGCGTTTTTGAAGTGAAAACTTCTTTAGCGGCGTTGTACGCTTTTTGTATGGGGAAAAAAATGCGTAAGACGGGTGTGACGGATGGAGAGTAGACAGCTGGCGGCGGAAGTATCCCCTTCTATTTCTACGGGGCGCGTTGAAAATGGTGGAGCGTCATTTTAAGACGTAAACACTTGTGTCACCAGCAACGCGCTAATTATGAAAATGGAAAAAATAGCAGCGATGTCTTCGGTGAAATCATTGACTTATTTATACTCTGTGACTATAAGTTTAAATCGTAGAATGCGTGCATGTAGAAATTAAAACGGCCACTGGCGCGAAATCTTTAAAAAATTTCTCTAATTACAAACTGATTGAATTGTGTGACTGTATAGTAATAGGAAAGAAATAATTTTAATCCTTTGCCGCTAATTGAAATATCCAAAATGCACAACGTCAATATTCAAGTTTTCACTTCTGCCGGCACTCCCGGAGTGCCAACCGATTTTTTTTCTCGATAGATATTCGTGGTACATACATAACATACATGAATTACGTTGATTATAGAAACTAAAGGATACCCCTTTACACGGTAAAAGGAATCTACTCCTTCTACCGTGCCCTTTATTCTGACGATCCCTTATCTTCAGTGTTGTGTACAATTTCAAATGTATTAAGACGTAATAGAAATACTCCAGGGACTTTAGGTATTCTTCACTTAGACACGTTGTTTGATAAACCTATTACCTACCGGTTTGTTAAGTTAAAATCGTATTTTAGATACTCATCGTGACAAAATTGTATCGACTCTAGAGAGCAAAACAGCAATTTATGAAACTGATTAAGTTAGAAAAGACGTTAGCACCTTTTTCAAAAAATCTTCAGATCTCTCTCACACTACTAACTATCAAAGGCATTGAAAATGTAATTTAGAAATAAAGCACACAATAAAATTTGACATTCTTTTACGTACTGACGATAAAGCTCAACGGAGCGCATATCCTCAATCTTATTGAAAACTCAACTCACCATATCGGTTTAACTAAATCCAATTGAGACAATCGGGTCATTTATCTAAGTAAAAGTAAACAAGTCTTTAAGACAGACAAGATCGTTAAAGGATTAGTAGCTTAAGTAATTTAGAACCGGTTAGAGTCGAATTCAGTAAAAAACAAACAAATGATCCTACGGTACGGTAAATATTATATGAAATCTCTGCATTGTTGTGTTTGAAATAGGATTTTCAGTTTGTTATTCTTAGAGGTATTCCATTATTTATGTTATTTATTATTAGAAGGCAATTTTGTGTCTTTAAACAAACTAAGAACTTTTTAAGCTTGAAAGTTCAGGTTGATTTATAAAATGGAAGTTGATTTGTGTCCCTCCTCGACTCATGTCTTGAAACAAAGTAAGAGTTCTTTTTATAAGCTTGAAATTTTTCAAAGTTGAATTTCATTTTTTTTTTAATTGTTTTGTGTCCCTTCTCGACTCGTCGTCCGGTCCTTTGAACAAGATTGTGGAACACTAGATCCATTCGTTATTCGTCCTTTTTATTTTTTACAAATTTCTATATTAGTCTGATTTGCATTTTTACCCTTTCATCATTATTCAACTTAGTTTACTAGTGCTTTAAACTTTTATCTGTAACGTTTTGCATTTTCAAATGCAATTTATTTGATTTATTCCTAAAACACGCGTATTTTTTTAAGGTTTTAGATGTTGTTTAATTTAATGTATTAGGTTTGGTTTATAACTTTTTAAATAATACTAAATGGACAAGGTTTTAATGCTATTGGTTTTAATGTTTTAATACTTACAATTTTTATTGAAAAATATATACTTGAGTACTCTGTCAGTGACACCGCAATCAATACGTTTTCTTAATAAGCAAAATATTCAAATTAATCTGTTGTTTTAAAAATAATGCACTTTATTTTGCATAATGCGCTCATTATGCTAATGCTGGCATTTATTAAGTTGGTGAAGAAGAACGTTAGGGCTGCATTGCACCAACTTTTAAATGCGTTTTTAATTCTAATTATTATACCGACACCTTAGAGTGTAAATCACACTGAGGGAGTACTCCCTAAAATAAAAATTATAATTTATTTAACTCTTTCGGAATGTAATTTCAGCGGAGCAGCGGAGTTCGGAATCATACCTTTATACAGCCAAATGTATCAAACAGGTTCAATTTCAGAATCGAACAGCAGTTTCGAGCTTATATAATAGATACGAACAGCGTTAAATTGAAATCATCCATTCTCATAGGACCATGAGCATGAGTATGATCATTCGGCACTCTAAAATGCATGCTGAATTTATGCCACAGCGTACGTCATGCGAAACTACTGCAGTTGGCAGACTGATTAATTTGAGTTAGAATGTCAATTTGTAATATAAAAGTGGTAAATAAGCGTGTTTTTAGGGTTCCGTACCTCAAAAGGAAAAAACGGAACCCTTACAGGATCACTTTGTTGTCCGTCAGTCTGACTGTCCGTCCGTCTGTCTGTCTGTTAAGACCCTTTATCTCGGGAACGCGTGGGGTTAGGTATCGAGTTGAAATCAAAACCATAAACTCGGTTTATAGTCCTTTGAAGCTGTGAAAAAATCAAACTTCTAAGTTTGTGTAAAAAAAAGATACGGCCGTTTATGCCGTAAAAAATGCATATTTCGACACTCTTACTTAAGGCCGTTGTATGACCGAAAGTGGCGCCCTCAGAGGTTTTTATTTAATAAGTCATTAATAGAAAAAGATTTTAATAATGTCTCTCGTGGAGATTTTAGGGCCCATGGTCTAGTATTTTTAGAAGGCATCACTACATGCCCTCGTAGTCATTCGTAGAAGTAGATAGAAAATGTGTCAAAAACGGCCACTTTTAGCAGTTTTGCTATCTACTTCTACGAATGACTACGAGGGCATGTAGTGATACCTTCTAAAAATACTAGACCATGGGCCCTAAAATCTCCACGAGAGACATTATTAAAATTGTGTATTAGAATTATAATATTAAATAAAATTCACCGCGGCGCCACTTTCGCTCCGGGTACCGCCTTAAGAGAAACAAAGTTCATAGGGTACTTCCCGTTGACTAGAACTTTTAAATTTGCAAAAAATCTGAAAGCTATACATTTGTAATTAAATCATAAAAAACATAGTCTTTATTTAAGTAGGTACGGAACCCTCGGTGGGCGAGTCTGACTCGTACTTGTCCGGTTTTTTTATAAATGATGTGCAACTTCAGTTTACGTTTATTTACTCATGTGGTGCAACTGTTTTTTGTACGAATTAATTGCATATCCTCCTACTAACTAACGCCACTAAATGTACTTTTTTTTAAGAAACATTACCCTGAAATTAAAAAAATAACACGACTGCCCTGCTAAAGATAAACTAAAAAGTTAAATAACAAGTGTCATTGCAGTCGGGGGACCGTTTTGTGGAACAATTTTTAATCGAACAGGCCCCCCGACTGCAATGACACTTGTTATTTAACCTTTTAGTTTGTTTTTAGCAGGGCAGTCGTGTTTTGTTTATTTATTTTTATTTCACACATTTTAGTGACAAATTATATATTTATGAAATGTGCTCATTAAGGCCTTTCATTTGATGCCCATATTGTAATAATTGAAGAAAAATTTTTTTTTTTACATTTGAAAATGGCGTCATATAGTCGCAATATTAACTTTTTTAAAAAAAAAGTATAGCTAGTGTCACTCGAAATAATGTAAGGATTCTAACAATATCCCATACATCCAAATCCGTTGAGCCATTTGGAAGTTATGGTGGAATAAAGAAACTCACATACCCACAAACATATATGAACCCTGAACACATATACACTCTTTTTGCTTTGGGCGGTCGTGTAAAAAAGAGCAGCATTCAATATAGTGCGCTTAAAAACCTAAAAAAACAATTTAAAATTTAATTAAAAAAAAAACTAAACTTAACATCAAAAATCATTAAAAAAAACCGAGCTTTATAAGTTTATTGTATTTCAACAACCCACAAAGTTTAAAAATGCAGTGAACATTTTACTGGTTAGTTGCTATTTGGAAGTATTACTAGACATAAAAAATCTAATTGGCAAACTAAGGTTTAGTTGTTAAAACAGCCAGCCAAAACTAGATTCGCGGATAATCTAGTTTTCTAAACCAAAATTGCTATTCTCGTAATCGTGTCAAACAAAATGTTGCCAAAGTAATTGTTACTTTAAAAATATTTGAGGTTTTCCGTTTACTACACGAGTTGTGCACATTTCTGTCGATATGGTGGCGGGCGGGGCCGGTCGGTCAGTTAGCATGCAATATTGTCATTAACATTGGATATTTCGGCCGATTTCTGAGATAAAGCTGTAATACATTTTCCCTGTTTTTAAATAATTAACATTTAATGTTTTAATGCTTGTTAATATTTTAAAGACATTTTTACTTGACGAAAGCATTTGGTCATTGTCTACACTGTAACTATGCGATTTTGACTTTTAAGCTTTATTAAATAACTAGCGACCGCCCGCGATTTTGTCTCCGTGGTCAGTTATTTCGGAACGGTACTTTTTTGGGATGAAAGATACCCTATGATCTTCTCTGTACCCCTGTCAATTTTCATTATAATCGGTTAAGTAGTTAAGACGTGAAGTGAAAGCATAACAAACAAACAAACTTACTTTCGGATTTACAATATCAATTAGGATGGAGAAATTTATTAAAAAAGACACACGGAACAAGTAAATCACAATTTACATAAAACAAAACAATAAAATTGGTTTGTATCGAAATAAATGTTTTGAAATAACCAGGCGGGTTTGACTCCAAAAAGTGCACAACAATTCAATAATCTGTCGCCTAATTCATAATGTTATTATTATTAATGTATGTAGGTTTAAGATTTTTCATGTCATGAATCACTGACCCAAAATTGATGAATTTTAGTACCTATCGAAAAAGATTGGATCATGGGGAAGAACAAAGGTACCTAATTTGTGTCGCAAAAATGAATATTCGTGGGAGTGAAATAGGAGGTGTAAGTTCGTATAAGAACCTGGAATGGAAGTTGATGCAGGTCAGTTAGAACAAAACATTACCTAAAGGCATAGACTTATTGCATAAAGGTTTTATCTACCTTAACTACATTAGTGCCTCAGAATTAAAATGGCTATTGCAGGCGTTGTGCACTAAATGAAGCTTGCATAATTGCATCTCTTCATTAGGAAGTGCCTGACCGACGACGCCTCGTCCTAATCTGATTTACTCCAAAGGAAATCTAGTCGGGAATATTGTTGCACTTTTCGTAAATATTATAACTTAGTTGCATCTTTGACTAATATGATTGCTGTTTCAGTGATAAATTAGAATACCTGTTGGATGTGGATGTAAGATTGTCTTGACTTTTTAATTACTTTTTTCTTTTCTTTATTTCATGATATTTTTAAACGACGCTTCATTACAATTATTGTATAGTTAGGTGTTTATAATCTTTTAGGGTACATGAGGGCCTATTACAAAAAAGAATCACTATAGGCGGACGCAATTCATCGTTCAATTAACTTGATATTGAACCTTATTCGAGAGTCAATAGTGCCACGGAGTGGAGTGGGACGAACATTCTACGATTAATCTCGATGCTTTTTTGTAAAAAGGCCCTATGGTCTTTCTGCTTTTTGTTTTATGGTCTGTGTTCTGTACCCTTAGCACGAACAGTTATCGAGAAATCTTACGCGCGTAAGAAAATACTACTCGAAAACGTACTCGATTCGAAAGCTAGCAAAATCGGCAGCACCAATTTCACAGAGCTGGCTAACGTCAACTCGATAGTAGCGATAAATAAAGCTAACGTGACACAATCCAATTATCAATCCAATTATCAATCCAATTAAAGCAAGGTGCGTTCAAAAACCATGTTTAATATCTATATGTAAATCATAAATATGTAAATTAAAATTCAAATTAGTTGTTTATCATCATAATTTTATATTTATTATTCTTATTAATAATAATAAATTTGTTTGCAAAATTTATTTCATTTAATAACTTCAATTAATTTGCAAATTATCAATATAATTTTCAATTTGTGCATGATTTTGCCCATGGTTTTGAACGGTCATTGCAGCTTGCCCGTGATTGGTTTGAAAAAGAAGAGTATGTCTATTCTTTCTCTCTTTCTTTCTCATCTTGTGATTTAATGAAAAATATAACCTAAAATAGAAAGCCGTAAAGCCATTTCTTTATTTTATTTTTGTCTAAAATGGTTTATCTGTGTCGGCTAACAAATAATGCAATCGCGAGGAAATAATATTATGACCTAGGAGTAAACTACAATGTGTCATAATTTCATCAAATTGTTCTACTTAATTGAAGATTTTTTATGAACTTGAAGAATAACAATGGATTATCGTCAATGAATAAGAAATTGTTTACACATAAACAATAAAACATTTGAACGTGCTATGAAAATATGTGAATTTCATCGCAATTATTGCTTATAGTGTTTGAAGATTCGACAAATTAAAGACTTTATTATGTTTGCATTGTTATATTTAGTGTTTTCGTCATAGTTTTAAGGTCTTATTTTTTTAATACCTAAATGAAACATAATTAACTGTGTGCAAACTGTATGATGTTGTTGCTGAAAACAAATATAAAACGTATAACACCGTATCCTCTGGTTTTATTTGATTTTGTAGGTAAGTTCTAAAATATTGCTGAAATATAGATATGGTGGATGTGGGGGATACAAAATTATGAGATTTTTATTTTACAAATTTCTTTGTATAATGAGAACAATTTAAGTAATATTGCCTGTGGATAATTCAGCGGACAAGTCATAGTTCTCAAACTTAATATATGTTACTACATATATGCTTTTAAATTTTAATAATAAATAATACAAAGTCGCTCGAAATAACTCTCACTGAAAAAATGTCAGTGAGTAAGTTGTCGATAGCCAGCTTGCGAGTTTCTCGATACCGTATGTCAAAAGTGGGTTCGTGCTACCGATTTCCATACAAGTTGTAACTTTACTATTCGAATTCGATTCGAAGGCTGCTCGATAGCTTATGTCAAAATGTTTCGTGGTTTGAAATTTTAGTTCCGTTTACGGACGTAGTGGCGCTGTACTGATTTCCATACAAAATTATGAGATTCGAGTAATTTTACGTGCGTTATTTTTCTCGATAGCTGTTCGTGCTAAGGGTACTGGTTAAACTTGGGTTAAACTCAATTACTTTTTGTTTTTTCGAGTGTCACTTGTTTTATGTTTTTTATTGCGCTATGGTTATACGTTAAGCTGTTCGAGTACTATGGTGCAATGCGAGGTTTAAACAATAAGTTTACTTTTTCATGTCTTTTATGCACTTCCACTCTATTCTTATAATACTTCCTAACGTCAGTTGAATCTCTCGGGAAATTCGTTTATCTGAGAAACTTGCTCTCTCTTTAGACGCAGGAGTACACTTAGGTCTTGTATTTATAAATGACTCCCAGCTACCACGTTATAATGCTATTTATTTCTATTTTCTCTCACTGTAATCAAAGTGTTAGAGAGATATGAATACAAAACAAATTGTCGTTTATAGGAACTTCGTACTGTTGTGTGGAATACTTATAATCTTTTAAGTTCTTGGTTCAAATTTATCAATGTTGACAAAAATAAAATTTGCTAATAATGTTAGTTCAATAAAAAAAAAACCGGTCAAGAGCGAGTCGGACTCGCGCACCGAGGGTTCCGTACAATCATAAATATATTTGGATATGTTATTTTAGGACAGTCTTTAAAAAAGTAGGATAAACGGCAGACAGGTGGAAGGGCGAACAGGCGGACAGTTAATTTACAAATGCTGCTTATGGTGACTGAAAAACGTTTCAGCCACTCCACATTGCAAAATGTTTATATTACTAGTCCATCAGCCATTTTAATGTCCCCACTGCTGGGGCACAGGCCTTCCTTATGGGTGGATAAGGAGGACGGGCCATAACCCACCACGCGGGCCCAATGCGGATTGGTGGGTGTTAACGACTGCAAATGCAGCCGGGACCAACGGCTTAACGTGCCTTCCGAAGTACGGAGGAGCTCGAGATAATAAATTTTTGGTCACCCATCCCATGACCTTGTTATGCGAACGTTGCTTAACCTCCGCAATCGCTGGTCCAGGCGCTAAACCACTGCGCCACCGAGCTTCTCGTTATTATTATATTACTATAACATTACGCAACATTATAATTACCAACTGGATGGAGAAGTGATGGAGCGAACTGAAACAGTTCGTGACTTAGGCGTGCTCATGGACACCGAGTTGACATTCCGTAATCACATAGTGACTGTTTGTAAAAAAGCATATAGAAGTTTAGGATTTATATTGAGAAGAGCACAAAATTTCACAAACGTAAAAGCCATTACGGCATTATATAATGCACTCATTAGGAGTCAATTAGAATCCAATGCAATGATATGGTCTCCACATGAAACTAAATATAGTAACATGTTGGAGAAAATACAAAACAAATTCGTGCGTTATTTGTACCTTAAACTTTATGGTGTGTATCCCTACTATCCCTTAATGTACCCAACACTATTTGTTCTGAGTATGGTTGGGTATAACAAATTGGTGGTAAGAAGGGACTTGGCACTTGTAGTATATTTATTTAAATTATTGCGTGGCAAAATTTCAAATCCGGAATTGCTAAAGGAGGTGATGTTGCAGGCACCTGACAATTATGTGGGGAGGAGGCGACAGCCACGGCTGCTGGTGGTACCGCGAGGCAGGACTAATTTGCTAAATAAAGCCCCGATCACACGCGCTCTGCACACACTCAACGAAATTTCCCAAAGTATTGATATTTTCTCGTGCCCTTTGAGTGAATTCGCCAAAGTGTCATTATATATTATATGTTATAAGCTGTAGGGACTACTGTATCGAATTGGGATATGTCCTGTCATGATATTGTGTTTGTGTTAATAAATAAATAAAAATAAAATAAATACTATATAGTAATATATTGGATGTACTCTGAGTGAATTCACAAGGGCTGCACTGTTTATTATTTGTTATAAAAATAAATAAATAGGTACCTACATAAGTTATCATATCAAGTTGCTGGTATTATCGCCTTGGATTTTTCTTAAGTCTGTAATGGTAGTACTAAGTTTTGTTGAATAAAATAAATAAAAAAATAAAAATAAATATATAATTACTTAGTAAAGTATGAACTTATTCTTCGTTTATTCGTACGGCAAATAGTAGGTAATTATATCAGAACCTGCCACCAATTTATTATTGTAGTGTTAGGTTGCGCCATCTCTTGACCCATAGTGGAACTACTTTTTGCCCTTAGGTTAGCATGCTTAGGACAGCGCCATCTGTTGACTGGTAGTGAAACTAAAAAAAATTTGTTTGTTTTTTGAATTTCTAAAAAAGTGTGTTATATTGAGACATCGTTTTATTTTTCCTGTAATCTTTACATAAACTACTATCACATAGAATTATTTCAGATTTTTCTCTTTGCAAACTTCGGAGATAAGGGGGGGGGAACGGTATTTTTTTTTACATTTTTCATCATAAGTCGAAAACTATGCGGCCTAAGAAAAAAGGAAAAATTGTTTTAAAATGTGCAAACAGCGCTCTTTCATATGATACCCCACATGCCCTAGTCACCTCACTTAAAATTTTTAAGACCCCTTTTCAGTCCCTGTTGTAAAAAAAATATTAACTTTATTATTTTTTTCTTATTTGCAAAATAGTTGGGCAAATGTCATCTAAAACTATTCCAAATTTCAAGTTGATACCATTAGTAGTTCTCGATATATCCAGCTGTGACAGACAGACAGACAGACTGAGTCACACCATAAGGGTTCCTTTTTTACCATTTTGGTACGGAACCCTAAAATCAGCTTTTCACTGAGCTATAAAATATACTTTGTCCAAAGTTTATTCACTGCGTACTCTACTTATTAGCTATTAACGGGCTCCTTTACGGCATCTAACAATAAATATCAGTTTGCAAACTGTTCCTGTACAAGGTTTCGTATAACCCAAGTTGAGTTACCAACCGCTAGGGAGCGCAAACACATTTGAATCACGTTAATTAGGAGCCGAAATGAGCAAAGCGGTTGGACTCGTTTAAATAAATTCGTAAGCAGTAAACATTTAGATTTAGGGGTTTTTCTTTAAATCTTCTTGTTTAGGTATAATGTTGCTTTTAGTAACGAATGGAAATAAAGCTTTGGTGTACAATATTCTTATTCGAGTGAAAAGTAAACTATCGTCACTTATTTAAAACATAGAGGTGAAACTTAGCGTGACTTCATTTGAATCATATGTAGGTACCAGTGGCGAAGGGTCCATACAAGCCGATTCTCATCGGCTTACCTTTTAGAAAGCCCACCCCACCTACCCACTATGTAGATCATAACATTTTTGTAGAACGGCTTACCTTCGCCATAATTACGGCTTACCTTCGACATAATTTCACCCCTCGCCACTGGTAGGTACCTACATAAAAACGTCAAAACTTTTGATTGCCTTGACCATAGCAACTGCAAAAGCAAATTTCTCAATCATGCTTGGAAATTAGAACATTATTTTGACAACCTTCTTTTAGAAGTAAATATTGTTAACTAGAGTTAAGTAACAAACAATTTAATCATAACAGTAAACTTTTAATTGTGATTTGTCGTTAATTCGTGTGGCAATTAGCGGTATTTGTGTTTGTAAGTAAAGCCTCACGGCTATAATACCGATGTTGATTGTTTGTTGATTAAACCACAACTCGGGGTTTGCCTACATTAATGATGTATCATTAAACAACGACAGAATTGATGAATTTATTTATGGTGTTATTTTGTATGTCTAACATAATAACACCACAAAACTTACCGTATATGGAACATGTTTTAATCTGTCTCCCAACTGCAATGACATTAGTAATTGTTTTTGACTTTTTAATTTCTTTTAGGCAGGGCATTTGTATTTAAAAAATATATATTTTATTTTATACATTTTAGTGACAAATTGTATAATTTTTGAATATGCTTATCAAGCCTTCAATTTAATTCCTATATACTTAATGTCCTGAATATCTTATAAATAATTTAAGTTGTTTTTCTTAACTTTTATTTTTTTGTTTGTGTTTTTTTTTTGTTAAACTTTGAAGTAACTTGGATTATATTTGCACAAACCAATGAGCAACACTTTGTGTTTGTAGTAATAGCAATTTCTATTAGGGCTTTATATTTGTATTATGCTAATTTTACTTTTATACGTCATTAAAATTCACAGCATATTCTGTGCAAGCATGTTATTTGGGCTTAACATAATTCAACGAAATTATCATCTTGAACAATGAATGGCATAAAGTTACAACGGTTTAACGAACTGACAGATTGATGCGGAAATTAAATTTTAGTAATTAACATCGACTTAGTTTAAACATTGTTGTACTTAAGTCACGGATTTACATAGGTAATGAGGATGTTATACTCCTTCCACGACAAGTAAATTTTATTTCATAACCTGAAATGCGGCAGCTGAGTTACTTATGTCGCTCTGTTGAGATGAATTGTCTTAAAAAATTAGAAAATATATACATTTCAATTATTAAGTCTAACCATTGTCTGTCAGACGGGGCTCAGTTGGAAGAGCATTGGATCGAACTTCTAAATGTCGCTAGTTCGATTTCCACCTGACATGATGATCTGGCGACGAGTCGAATTTTTTCTAGTTATATACAGGATCTTTCTCACCTCACCATCCAAATTTCAAGGATGTGTTCAGTCCACGAAACTGAACAACTTTCTCTAAGGCGATTCTCACACTGCCGGCGCGCGCCGTCGCGGGACGCGGTTTGGCGTTTGACGGTTTGACGCGCGCGGCGACCGCGCAGCGTGACGCCAATTCGGGCGGTTTTCGACGCGCCTCCGCGCCGGTCGGCGTCAGAAGCGGCCCCGCGCTTACGTACAAAAACCGGCACGATACTATGGAGCTCAGTGTGTTGTATCCCGCGATTCCCGCGCTCCCGCGCCTAGGCGCGGCTTCGGTGTGTTGGACCAAGCGGTTTTCTATACAAATTGATGTACTTACATACAAAGTAAAACACGCGCGCGGGAGCCCCGCGACCGCGCGCGGTGCCAGTGTGAGAACCGTCTAAGGAACACAGGGCCAAATATGTAAAAAAATCGACTATCAAATCAAAGAGATCACGTGATCAATTTAGCCCACACTAAACCAAAATCTTGTAGCGAAAATCGACACATGTTTCTTGAAGAAAGTTGTTCAGTTTCATGGACTGTGTAATGGACCATAGGCCATACACGACAAGAAAAAAATCTATAGTACTGAAAACATCGCCAAACATTTCAACATGTGGCTACCATTAAAAACGTCTTAGAAATTCGTTGCCAAAGTAATGTAACTCAAATCTCCTTTTTTTTTTGACACTTAAATAGACAATAAATTTCTATTCGGTTGACATTTTAGTTCGTAAATATCGTTTAAAAATATTCCACATCTTTGAAATGGAAGATAAGTTTTTTCTGCAAGTAGTTTTTGCAACACTTGCTTGCGACGCGAATCGCTGACCCAAACGAATATAAAAAAAGAATATTTACACGGAAATGAAATGTGATAACTGAACTTCGTTTGCTGAACAAATCTTGACCTTAAGTTCTGATGGATAAAGACTAAGGAGACATAATACTATGTCTCTCTAGTTATTTTCAAAATCTAAAAAATGCAGTTTCTACGCAAATACCTTTTAGTTTTCAGGTTTAATCAGATGATGACTGAAGACATTCTAAATTGAATGTTGGAAACAATTCAAGGCATATTTTGGACAAGTAACGCTATCTATTGGGTGGAAATTGAAACGGGAACAAATGCAGAATACGACGAAGGACGATATGATATTGCCCCGGCGCATTGAAAGGATGTGGTTTACCAATGTGCATCGAAAGCGAGTTAAGAAGAAATTGGACTCTATCTTCATAACAGGAAGAGCGTATTAGAATTAAGTAGTTGTAATTCTATTGTTGTTAACAATTGTATAGAGATATTTGAAAAGGTGGAAGATTAGCGAAGGACGAGTGTGGAGTGCAGACGTCTTTTGGATCGATTATATAAATTGTTGTGAGAAATAAAGCGTCCCTTCGAATTATAAATTACAAATAGTTTGGATCCATATTAATAAATTAACTAAAGTTTCATTGTTGAATTACAAGGAGCTCCTTACTGCAGAAAGATAAGTTAAGTAAATAGAAATAAGAATTATGTATAAAACACATACTTATTTTAGACTTCTCATTTATAACTTGTGTTAAGTAAATAAATTATTTAATTGATGTGCATCGATCTCACATAACTAAAAGTCTAAAATAAATACGCCATATTATATTTCATTTCTGTGTGTTCATGTTTGTTTAGAATAAGTAATTTAAACTGATGGAGCTGGTTTTTTTTCGTTATTCGCTTCACTTTTTTCCAGTTCATAATCATCATAGGAAGTCGAAGCGAATGGTCAAACGTTTTACTAACGTGAAAGTTTGATCAAAATTAATCAACAGTTTCTATTAAGAGTCATTTTATAAGTTGTTCAAATAATTAAGTCATTATTTTTAAATTGATCAAATAATCAAACAATTTCAAATTAAAGACTTATTTATATAATATATACTATTAATGATTCATAATAATCAGATAATTTCAAAAATAATCAAAACCTCTAAATTAAACCTTTTTATTAAATAATTATAATAACTTAACAATCAAATCACTAAATCAAAACCAATTAAAGTAATTTTCTTGAACAAAACAAATAATCAAACAAATACCAAAACCAAACATTGCTAATAATAAATGACTCTAACAATTATTCTGTATTCATATTTATTTTCCCATTTATAGGCACCCTTTTTTTCACTGAAGAATTATTTGCAATAACTATCTTCCAGAGATAGAGTTTAATACCTTTTGTAGATATCATTAAATTAATATACTAGTGTTATCTTCGATGATGATGCTTTATTTTGTCTGTTGGGTAATGGACAAAATTAGATTTCCTTACTTTGAATTTGATTTACAGTGTCATGACACTTGAAAAATACTTGGTACATGTTTATAGATAGAGTAAAAGCTATCACAGTTCTTTCGAACAGAACTTAGAATTTTATAGGTTTTAAATTGATAGCCCTGTTAATTGATACCAAATTCAACTTAAATAAGGCTCTCCTTTAGAGCACATTATATATCTAGATGAAATGCCATTCATTCAACATGAATTATTTATGAAGTTGTCATAAATCTTTGACACTATAATTGAATTTAGGCTAGAGGTTGTGATTCATAAAGTAATAATTAGTATTCATTTAGTTTTATTCTAAATCAGAAACACGCTGTTTGGATTCAAATGGTACAGAGTGTGACTTTCATTGTGGTCAATGTAGAAATAGCATAGGATATATATTGGAAGCGCTGAAAGCTGATCTAACCCTTAAGATGGCCATCTGTTTTCAAAAAGAAGGAGAGAAAATTTTTCTCGCCCATAAAATTAATAATAAAAAGGGTTAATAAGACAGCGATTAATTGACACACGTCTAACGATGATGTCAAAACTCAGAGTAGGGATGGCAGGATCACAACTGAATAGATGCTCATATCAAGATTGAATCCAAACGTGTATTAAAATCATTGTAATCTTTTATTAATCGAAAAAAATATTATTACATCTCAAGCTTTATTATCTAAAGGCATACAACATTAACAATCCCAGACGAGATTGTTAAAATGTACACTTGGTTTAAGCTGAGTTATATTTTGGGATATTGTAATCATATAAATCACTAGACGATCAAATCAGATACAGTAAGTATCACATCACATACCGATTGGTCATTAGCAGCAGACAAGCGACACGCAGCCGCGGGGACCCACCACAACTGGACACATCCTGGAGTTTTGAATGACCCTGTATAGCATTGTGTATTCTAAAACTCAAATAAAAAACAAAAAGTGTTTTGTTCAATTTTTATCCAATACAAATGTAAATTGGAAGTGAGTGCCAATCGGTATTCAATAAACGGATCATGTGATCGGGTGACCACTAATCACGCCCGGCTGTGTCGCTCCCGGCACCCTGATTATCTAAAAAGAAACTATTTAGCGACCGGTTTCATTCCACATACATTGCTACTTTTCTTTGGTATGTTTTTTTTTAATCCAATAAGAAGTAGCAATGGATCACTATCATCTATGAACTGCAACCGGTCGCTAGGTGGTTTCTAATTAGATAATCAGCCCGCCGGTGTCAGAGCGACGGACATGAAATCGAATTAACGACCATTCTAGTATTATTATGTTTTTGCTTAATTAACCAGGCATATTCATTTTATTAAGATTCGATTGTCTAGTAGGTATAGCTATTGTATTATGTTGGTTTTCCCATAGAATAAATATTACATAAACAGTGAGGTTTTCTTGTGATAAAAGCTGGATTTAATATTTTATTTTTTAAATAAAATTGCTTTGCTTTTAAAATGGTAAAACGAAAGGTTGTGTACCTTATTATTTTTAACTTCGATCTACATGATCGAAGATTTTTAATCTTATGTCTGCTTGCCACCCACGACTATATTTTGACAGCGCACATATTCTGTCTGACCGCCACCTCAGAGGTTTGTTTTACTTAAAAACCGTAGTTATTTTTTTTTAACGAAATGTTATAAGTTAAATTTAAAATAAATGGCAAGCCGGACGTTTGCAACACTAGGCTCTCCACAGTGGAGTATCGGACAGATCTATTCGGACGTTATCCGGACAGCTCGAGAAGATCACCCGTCCGAACCGATATAAGATCACTGCGATGATACGGGCCATTTTACAGATACGCGATTTTGGTTTCATTAAATAATTTTGAAGCTGACGAAGACTTTTACGATAGGATACAGGATACGGAATGAGAATGGTTTTTTTCATTATAGTCATAGTACCTAGATATATTGAGACTTTGTTTTCTCATTTCGCGTTACTTGCCCGTGGTCCCCCAGTCTAAGTTCCCCTTGGGGTACCACGAGCAAATACTTTTTACCGTGGAACCCCCTCAATAACAATATCCTTTCTAAATATATTTTTCATTTCTCATATTTGGAAAGTGATGTACTTATATTGAAACTGAGCAGCGGGTCCAAAACTCTTCATTCCACCCTAGGGTGTAAAAGAAATTTAAAAAGAGAACTGAATTTGGTTACATAGTCAACCATAGAGTTACCTCATTGGTAATGGTTTAAAAAAATTAGGGCGCATTCACGAACAACAATAAAACATGGTATAAACAGCCAGTGCAAAATTAAAAATATTGGGCGGAGCGGCCGGCGACGCGGCGTGTTCCAAATTTAAATTAAGAAAAATATATAATATTGGCGGGATATCTGTGGCTTTGAGCTGTGTGTGCCAAGTGTGTGCCGTATTAAAGTTTTGTGTTGATTTTGTATTTACTAAAAATGAGTTTAAAAATAAAACAAAAAGTTCGAACAAAATAAAAGAAACAAAATAAACCAACGCTCTAATTCGCCTTAAACAACTACTTCAGGATAGTCTCTGCCACGGACTTCACCGTCTTATCAAAGACCAAAGAATATCTCCAACTTTTACAGGTATTCAACAAAGTCAAATCTGTCATCATGATATATCAAACTGTAAATATTCCAAGCAAGAATTTAACTTTAAATTTCACAAATTGTTCTAATTTTTCAATTAAATTTAAATGGGTAAGGTGGGTAAGTTAGCATAATAAATATAAGGTCTTTCTATGTAGTTACTAAGTACATGTTTTTATTAATAAACATTTTGGAAAAACTAAGACTTTTGTTACTTTCCTTATATTCGAAATGAAAAGTAGAGTGTTAAACACGGGTAAAAGTCATCAATTCCATACTCGAACTATAGCCGCCCTCGCTATGCTCGGGTGTCTAAATATCTCGTATGGGAATTGTTTCCTTTCGACCCTAATATAACAATCTACTATTTATTGTCCGTGGTACCCCATCTCATACATTTCAATCTAACATAAAAAAGATTAGAGGTACCACGGCCCATACAATTTTCCCATGTTACCCCTTTGTTCGCCTTGGGTGTTCCACGGGCAAAAATATTTGCTCGTGATACCCCCAAGGGGAACTTAGACTGGGGGACCATGGGCATGTAACGCTCATTATTTGATCTCTTTAACTAATTAGACTTATAAACTTTTAATAATGATTACAAGCACAGAGGAAATAATCACTACGTTTTACAAGTACTTTATGATAAGACGAAATTTACGTAGTAAGGATAAACAACTAAGTATCTAGTATCTGTACTTTGTATCGGTACTTTCCTACCTATAAATCTTTATGTCTCCCATATTTACGAACAGGTTACTCCCATATTAAGGTACCTAGATAAATAGATTATTAAATATTATTATAATGTCCGAATATTATTGTAAGATCTTCTTTAACCATAGTACGTAAAATCACTTTCCTTTTATGATATACTAGCGGCCGCCCGCGACTTCGTCTGCGTAGAAAGATTTTTTGCTATCCCTCGGGAATAATATTTTTTTTCGGGATTTATCCCATTAGGGAGGTAGCCTATGTCCTCTGTACCCCTAAGAACGTGTATGCAAAATCTCATGATGATCGGTTCAGTAGTTAAGACGTGAAGGCATAACAAACAAACGGACTTTCGCATTTATAATGTTAGTAAGGATAATATGCTACGCAGTTCATTTAAAAGAAGACAACCCTAACATTGTCAGAAAAGATAAGAGCACGCGATAGAAAGAGAGGCAACTTCTAGGTGAATATAACTTTAGGCCATTAGCGCTGTGCGACCTGAATTGCACTTTATTGTGGCGGAACAAAAGTCGCTATTTATTTAAATGACATTGCGGAGTGCAGCTTCTGTACTTGTACTATTATGTATACTTGTACTATTATGTATTCTGTGATCGTGTGCTCGTTTAGTCGTGTTTGTCAAATGTTAACTTATTTTGATATTCAAAGCGATGCGTCATAACTTTTTAGTCGTGTTTGTAAACTGTCAACTTATTTTGATATTCAAAGTAATGCGTCGTAACTTTATTTATCAAAAAGTTAGAATTATGAATTGAACGTCGCACATACAGTACAAACTGCACGGTAGCCCTAGAGTTACACACACAGTTGCGCGTGTACAAAAACGTCATGTGACGTCATCTGTTTATAATGGCGCGGTTGTATGGAGTGTCCTGGGTGTGGTTGGAGGGAAAATACCCTAAATATTTATCATGGTAAATTTCACTATAAGGAAACATTTCTTTAATTTAAAAAATAAGTAAAATTGCATTCAAAGATTTTTTGATAAATCGCTTGTCTCAGCAACATATAGATTTTTATTTTTCTTGAATCTGCCTTATTTTGAAGCAATTGATCCTTATCATTGACCCTAATCGATTGGTTAGGTACAGGTAACAACAGTACATAAAAGTACAGGTAACAGTACACAAAATTAATGATTTTTTTCGGAAAAATTTGCCATCATTAATAGTTAGGCTACTTTCCCTCCAACTACCATCTTTTTTCCGCCCTGTATAATGTTTGATAAATAGCAAGAAGTTTTCGAAGTGTAAATTCATTAGAATAAGTATTTAAACTTCTTGATAAAGAGTTTGTATACGTCAGTGAAGTCGCGTGCTATCTGTGGCAGGTATCGATGTAGGCGATGGCGGGTGCCATCCGGTGGCGCAACGCTGAATCAATAAACCTGTTGAGTGGCGCGATAGAAACACTCCTCGCTCTATTCTGTTATAAAGCTTAGCTTAGAATATTTTATGCTGTGGCGTCAAATCACTATCAAAATTTATAATGCTTACTAAGTAGTTTTCGGTACCTTTGTGAAGATATTTTATATTGACGTTTAAGGGGTTGTTATTTGATTTTAGTTTAACAGTCATTTATAAAAATAGCCTGACACAAAGCATATGAAGAAAGAAAGAAGAAAAAAAAAAAATTATTTAAGACACAAACTAAACACAAAACATCAACACAGAGATATTTGTCTCAAAACGGTCCCGACTCAGCACGGTCATGGTCTGCGACCAGCACTGATCTTCCGCCGGGACCGGTTTGTTGACGCTGCGATAAACGTACACAAAAAAATACAATAATTATACTGTAACTTATAAATCTACTAATTTATCACCCTATTTCTATGAGTGTATTGACATTATCCCCTTGCCTATCCGATTACGTAGAAAAACTGGTTAAAAAAACACTACTTTACTCTGTGGGCTGGGGATTGCATCGCGGAGTAAAGTGTTCTGTGGCATTGCGCAACAACAAATATGTAAAAACAGAATATTTTTTTACACAAAACTGTTGGTTTACTTATCGAGTTAACACAAATATTAACTACAGATTTAGAAAAGAAGAACAATTGGAATGGTTTGGTAACTCAAACATTATTAGTTACGGACGAGTGAACCAAAAGTAACCAAAAATGCCTTTGCGGCTGACATGAAATGAAACTAAAAGAAAAGTTCATAATAATTGCTTACTGGCAAAAATCTAGCCAGCAAGGAAAACAAAACTATACTAAATGATTGGGACAAACAATTAAGGTGAGTCTATAAAACAATAATAAAAGTATGGCTACAAAACACTCATGTCTTGCCTGAGTGTCTCCTGCATTCTCTGACGATTAATAAGGAACCATTTTAATTTATTCTTGAAACCATTAATAATTTGCAGGTCCCTAATTGATGGCGGGATGTTATTCCAGCACTTGGAAGCTGCATAGCGGAAACTACCACGGTATGTTAATAGTTCTACTACGTCGTATTGTAGTGCTGAAAAGTTAGTTAGTTAGCGAATATCAACTAGGTATTCAGTTGTTGAAATGATAAATTTTTACGCAGGCTGACGTCATTTCGGTTGGTTAAGCTGTTGTGCCACTCCAATAGGATTTTACAGAATATACCTGAAAATTTTGATGGTGTACGTAGTATCTTCGATCAAGGATACCTTAGATGTCCGGTCAGAGTTTCAGAATTGGCACCTCGAAATAGCGTCCCACTTACAAACTGAGCGCTTATTTTGCACAAAGTAAGTGATAAAAGATGTGATTTTGTACAAAATAAGTTTATTTTATACAAAATAAGTGATATTACATGTAAGTTTGTACAAAAGAAGCGCTCAGATTGTAAGTGGGACGCTATTGGTTCTACTTTCCATTAGTTGGTCTCGAATTTGGGGGTGAAAGTGAGGGGGGAGGGAGGGGGGAGGCTCCCTTACCCCCCTCCTAAAATTTGGGAGTTAGGAAATGGATACTTTTTTTTTAAATGAATTTTCAATTTCCCCATCGTAGACTTAAAGTAATGATAACAGCCAAATTACTGTTATTTTTCGGCAATTAAAGATAGGGAAGGGGAGGGGGAAGGGAAACAACTCCCTCCTCCAATCCCCATCTGCCGGTGATGCCTAGTTTTCGAGAAGTATTTTTTGTGTAAACATAACCTCAAAACAAAAAATATGGAAATTAAGCAGGGGAGGCTAAAAAAAGGTGGGGAGAGGGGAGGGGACGTACATACAAAATTTCGCACGTAAAAAAAAGTCGTTTCTGGCGCTGCGCCGGCCGCTGCCGCGGCACGCTCGCTTCGCTCGCTCGGCTTGCGCGCTGGGTTCATGTACACCTAACATGCTCGTCGCTACGCTCCTCGCACCTATCACGTGACCTGCGCTCTTTGGTCACCATTACAACGATTTAGCAGTGCTACCAACCTAGTGCGCCACCATTAAACGTCAAAAATGACGACATTGGTCTAATTTTAGACAAATTCTCAATTTTCAGAAATTTATTTCTCGCTTATTATTTGGTTCCTAACTATAAAATTTGGTATTTGTGTGCCATATCATTAGTTCTTTACATAAAAAAAATATGAACTCAAAATTCGTGACCAACTAATGGAAAGAAGAGCCACGCTATTTCGAGGTGCCGTTTTTGCGTGCTGTTTTAGTTCGTGAAGCGTTATCTAGGATATTCTTGATTGATTGTAGTACCTATACAAAGTTTTTTGACACTACTCAACAACATTTTTAAATAAATAGGAAAAAATAGTCTATTCATACAAATAAGAGTAATTGTGGTAATTACGTGATCGGTTTAGTATGACCACGTATTTCGACCTATGTTTCTTTAGAGAACTGAAAGTTGCTCATTTTCATGGATTGAACACATCCGGTTTGTGTGTAATAAATTAATTTTAATTTATATAATTGAAAATTGAATTTGTTCCAAATCAAGAATTGTTGATCACAAAATATTAGTCATTGGAAACTACAATTGTGTTGTGGTTGCACTAACTGGTGTGCGTCATGGCTTTTCTTCAATGCCACAATGCGTTGTGGTCATTTGGTGTGGTGACCACGACGAGAATTCGCTTTGTGGGCTTCCTGTTTTTACCTCAACGCGTCATGGGTGTTTTTATAAGAGCCACAATACGAACTTTGCGTTGTGGATTTTTGTCAGTGACCACAACGCATTGTGAGCGGGCGCTCATTGAACGATTTCGGTCTTTTAACATAAGCCTAACGTAAATGTATAATTTAATTTTAAAATATCTAAGGGACATTAAGTCTAACGTATTTTTTTTTATGGAATTCCACAGAATACATTTTAGAGCTTTATTCGTGTAAGATATTACGAAGTTATTTCAAAGTTATCCATTAAATATACCTATTACAAACCTACCCAGTTATTTACTAAGTTCTTCGGAAGCTTTTAGTCGCTCTCAAACAGTTAATAGAAAAGTTTAGTAAAACCGTAGTTCGGTTGGTGACCAAGCTTTCCGTAGACTAATGTACCTAATTTCATTATGAATACAGGATTTGTTTTTTTACTGATATATCCTTTTCATAACACTTTTTCAACAAAACCAATATATTCATGAGTCATTACCTAAACAAATAAGATTTTTTATTTAAATACTTGCGTTGCGTTGCTTTTTTTTACGAATTCATATTGTGTTGTTTTTTTCATTCTTCATTTATATCCTAGATTTACAAGTATAATATTACCTACTTACGACAAAATAGGTAACATAAAACATTTAAGCATTAGCTGTAGTTTTCCATAATGGTACTGAAATAAAAAAGGGATATTTCCTTTACTTTTTTCAATACAGACTTAGTATTGATAAGAACATTGATAGCTTATAATTTATTTGCATTATTGCAGAGGATAAGTAAAGATAGCTACAATCACGTGATCATCAGATTATCAGAAATAATCTCGTGTTCATAAGATTATTAGAAAAAGCGCTTAAGACACTGTAGCTTCATTGTTGCTTTACCTGCTTGTTCGTTTTTCCTTTAGTATTTAGTAAAAACCTTCTGATCCATACAAGATAGATGTCTTTGTAGGGCACTCGTTAATTTCATGGAGTTCCGATGACTTATTCTCATCTTCCAACCTAGCTATATCCACCCCAGGTTGGATGTTGGGAATTTTATGTGTCATCTTCCAATGTACCTCAGGTTTGTTAATGGGAGTACAGTCATTATCTTAACTATTTTTTGCAACTTCCAACCTGTCATTAATGCGTTATCGTTAGTTATCGACTATGTATTTACATGGTTTTTATATTTCGTATTCGTAGATTTTATGGGTGGTAGGAAAATATAGACGATTTAAAAGTACTTAATAATTAAGATTATTTGAATAAAGCTTATTTGCCTTTGACTTTGACTATGTTCTATCACTTTTGCTGGCCACTGTAATTAATGATGACTAGACATCGGATTATATGCACTAACAAAGTGACAAAATATGCATGCAAATATGCACTAAAAAGGCCGAAATATGCACTAAAAACTGCTAAAATGCCCAAAATATGCACAATGCAAAATTAGAAAAACATTTTTATTTTTATAAGTATATTTTAATTAAAGACGTTACAAAAACAGAGAAATGTTTTTGAAATTATATATAGTTTTTGTGACACTATACAATGAAGTATGTTTCCAAATTTTAGCGCGCAGTGACTTTTGTCACCCATTATAGATTTGTATTATACGCCGTTAATGAAGGCATTCATATTCTTCATGTTTTCAAGACTAGGTTTTTTTACGCAAAATTGCGTTTGATTTTTTACAAATCTTTTCTGATATTTAATTAGGAAGGGCTTTGGCGAGTTCGATCATTGTTTCCACTATTTCTATTTATTTAAATAGAAGCTAGCTTAAACAGATAGGGAGTATAGGGATTCATACCTCCCGCTACGAAACGAAATATGCACGATTGGAAAAAAGGGCTAACATATGCATTAACGTAGTATTTAGTGAGTGATATGCATTTGTATATGCAAATATGCAAATGCATAAAATCCGATGTCTAATGATGAGATTGGAAGTTGGGGACAAAAATAGTTAAGATAATATATTCCAATTATTCAACCTGAGGTAGGTTGAAAGATGACACACAAAATTCCCAACATATAAAATGGGGTGGATAGCTAGGTAAGAAGATAAATAATAATAATAATAAAAATCTTTTATTGTTCCAAAAACTATTACATAGCTTAAAATTATGACACTTAAGTACCTAAACTAGGTCGAACCTGTTCTTATAGGCACTTATGCTCTTTGTTAAAAAATGGTTTGTGTGCGCTATGAATGTGTGCGTTTTTATGTTGCTTGACTGTGTGTTTGTGTGTGTGCATGTGTGTGTGTGTGTGTGTGTGTGTGTGTGTGTGTGTGTGTGTGTGTGTGTGTGTGTGTGTGTGTGTGTGTGTGTGTGTGCGCATGTGCGTGTGCGTGTGTGTGTGTGTGTGTGTGTGTGTGTGTGTGTGTGTGTGTAATTTTGTCATCCAATATTGGTCCTGCAACATATGAAAACCGATGAGCGAAACAAGTATTACAAGTTGATCTAATAATACGAGGTCTGCGTCTTGTACTAGTATCACAATTATTTTTATATTGTATTGTGTGCTGATTTAAAATTATTTCAAGGAGGTACAGCTGGCGAACCGTAAGGACCTCAAAATCACTGTACAGTTTAGCTGTGGGGTATCTAAATATCACAGCACGTTGTGCTCTTTCTAACAGCAAAAGGTTACTTTTAAGTGCTCCTCCCCAGACACTAATGCAATAGGTCAGTATAGACTGACACAATGCAAAGTATAATGTTTTCAACAGATTTTTATTAGCAATATGCCTGATTTCCCTAAAGATTGCCGTAAGTCTACGTATTTTTTGTGACAATATCTTAATATGGGGTGTAAATGTAAGTAGCGAATCTAATGTAAGCCAAGATATTTAAATGTTGTAACGTTTTCTAAATTTGGACAAGTACAGTTGTTATGTTTTAGATTACAGTTTGACTGGTGCGCTTTAATTGAAAAAGTCTTCGAGCATGGTTGAGTTTGTTCAGTTATAGTAAAAGTCATTAACTTAGATGGTAATAAGTCGTTCCCAAGGTCGTTCCGATTGCTAAAACCTATTCACACAATAGATAGATCAATATAGGTACTTACTTATTAGGTTTTTTGATTAAATTTTGTTATTTCGTACCCAAAATCCTTTTGAGTTAACGGAGATACACCTTTGCAAAAGAATATCACAACAAAAAATCATTTTAGTTTGTTCACTTTTGAAATTAACTTTGCCGTATGCTTCAGTGACAAACACGTTGTTATCGCCATGTGCATTTGAACTGAGAGCCCATTCTATAAATAAATCATTGCGAATTGCGAATCAAATTAAGACTTATAATGGATCCAGTAAACAATTCTAAAATGTGAATTAAAACATTCATAACCGAATGTGTTGGGCCCTCAATCCAAACGGTTGCAATAACCATAGCTGTATTAATAATTATCATTTTTACCGACTTCAAAAGGAGGGAGGTACTCAATTCGACCCGTTTTTTTTTGTTTTATTTTTTTGTTTTTTTATTTTTTGTATGTACACCGATTACTCAAAGACGGCTGGACCGATTGAAATGATTCAAACGGTATTACATTAGGTAAACTCCCAAGTTGGTCCCATTTTTTAAAATTTTGAAATCGGTTCAGTACTTTTTAAGTAATCTTGAAAAAAGCACGAAAATAGTATGATTTTTGTGTGAACTACCTCGATGATCAGTCGTATAACTTCTTTGTTTATGAACTGAATAAGATAATTATTTTTTTTGTTGGAAAAGGGATATCTTTAGTGTAGTTCTTTAACCGACTTAAAAAAGGAGGTTCTCAGTTTGACCCGCATGTATGTATGTTTCTCCACGATTAACTCACGTTTGGCTGAGCCGATTTTAATTTCTACCTAAATAATTTACCTACACTACCTAATACAAAAGGTACCTACACTAAAAATAAAAAAATAAAAATTGTTTAAAAAAACAAAAACCGACTTCAAAAAACCTACCTCTAAAAAGCAAGAAATAATATTCGTAATAATAAAACACGTCTATTGAAGTCGGGTGGGGCTTTTAGAATAAAAAAAAGGGATTTGTACTCCAGCCCCACCCGACTTCAATAGACGTGTTTTATTATTACGAATATTATTTCTTGCTTTTTAGAGGTAGGTTTTTTGAAGTCGGTTTTTTGTTTTTTTAAACAATTTTTAGAAGCCACTACTCGTGAATTATAAACCATGGGAGGTGTGGTTCTAATTACAAAATACGTCACAGACTAAAATGCGAAGTCCTTCGTTTTCAATTGCCACCTACTCATCGTGAATTGTTTTTTCACTCATCAAGCGGCCGTTCCAAAAGGCAATCAGTGAGCCGAGTAAAATCCGTACGTATGTGTTTTATGTGCTACGTTATTACCAAGGGGCTATCTCTGGATTAATTTTACACTCTGTTACGGCTCCTTTTACTGTTAAATCAAACCATTTTGGGATAATTTTACGGTCGCTTTTAATTTCACAGTGCGTAAAATTTCTCATTTTAAGTATTTTCTGCAAATAATTTCACCTAAGTTGTGTGTAGTTGTTACACAATTTGTACTTACATACCTGTGATGTTTTTAGTGGAGCTGAAACGTAAATATCTTTTATAACATATTTGCTCGTAAAGGGTCTCTTATTACACCAATTTCAATATCGTATTGTATCTCATTACGAACTTGTGCGGTAATGTAAAGTAAAACGCACGGTTTCCTTGATAAACGGTTTATCAAGATACTTCGTCTAAAACGAACGGTACTTTTTTAAATCTTAGCAAAGAGTTTTTATGTCAGAAAAGACGTCAACATTTTATGGATAAAATTAACTTTGGGAGATAAAATATAATAAATAAACATTTAATTATTCAATTTAATTAATGATGACAATAAATTACAACCATTTATCTGTAAGAAAAACACAAAAATATTAATTTACTTTATTAGTAATACTGGCTGTTTTTATGCCTTTGCCTTAAAAAAAAGCACTGATGCGCGCGCATTGCTAATTTAATTTTTTTTTGCTGTATTGTTTTTATTTGAATATGTCGTCAAGTACTGATGAATTTATTAATTCAACACCGCCAGAAGTCTCAGAGGCAGCGAAAAAGGCTACCCTAAGCCTCTTGCCCGAAAAATTGACCGATAAGATACAAGCGTATCAAAATTTAATCATATGGAAAACAAGCAAAGGTGCAAAGTCCGACTTTTATTTATTTCCTCGCAAATATGTTATAAAACGTCGTATGACATACGTGCGCTTTGATAATTACAGCCTCTGCTTTCTTGTAGCCCTCGCCTACGGCTCGGGCTAGCAATATCGCCTCGGCTGTAATTTTCAACGTACCGCACTTATATCATAATGTACTAATATAGTACGGCTCATTTCAATCAAACACGGTCCCATCCGGCAGAAAGCATGAAACTTGGCATGCATGTAGCTTTTACGTATACAATAAAATATAGAAGTAGCAGCAAGCCGTAAAGTGATTTTTCCTCCCCTGGGGGGGGGGGGGGGGGGCGTTTTGTGTCCCCAATTGCAGTCTACACTAGGCTCTGTTAGTATGGGGGACACTCGTGTCGTGTGATTTAAATTAAAAAATAATACAATTTGTTATTGGTCATGAAATAGGTAGGTAGTTTTATTAATTGCCTAAATTCCGTTACTTACCCAATGATTGTGAGTTTGTTTTAAACACTATAAGTCTTATATAAAAAAAATATTGTAGAAAATTTAAAGAAGAATATATTGTTTTGCTGTAGCTTACACCGTTTATGGTAACTTTTTTAAATTAGAATAATAAATAGGAAGTTTTTATAGATTTATTTATACCACGCTGTGTATAATATTTTTAACACATTTTTTTGAAATTATTCCAATAAAACTTATATTTTTGGAATTTGTATGAATATGGTTTTCTTATCATATTTTTTTCAAGCCGATATAGTACTCGTTAGAAATTTACGTTAGAAATTTATCGACACTGGTAGTCTGGTAAATATTTTTTTTTTTGTAAAATTTTAGATGTTCCGCATTTCAATTACGGCAATTTATTTTTATGTATGTAAAGGTGTTTTTTTATTTCTGAAAATGATTGGCCATCCATTATTTATCCGAAAATGATACCCGATTTGCCATAGTAGCTATAAATTAGCAGTTGTTACGCCCAACAGTACGCGTGGCGTTCGAAAATTTCACCCCCTGCCCTTCCCCCCAGCAGGGTGTCTCCCGCTGTCTCCCGGGCGTTTTCCACTCTGGAATGAGAATGAGACTTGGCACACTTGTACCTTAGGTAGCCAACAACGATATCTTTAATGCAAAAAATATCGTTGTTGTCCTATACGTTTCCCACAGGGTGATTTTAAAAAAAAATATGTTGTTGTTGTAGCTTTTAACGTTTTTTATTAAAAAAATAAAAACTACAATTGGAGACACAAAACGCCCCCCCAAGGGGGGTGGGGGGGGAAACAATTTACGACTTGCTGCTACTTCTATACTTTATTATATACGTAAAAGCTACATGCATGCCAAGTTTCATGCTTTCTGCCGGATGGAACCATAACCTAGTATAATATAGGTTGAAATGAGCCGTAATAATGGACAACTTATGGGATTTAAGGCTGTTTTGAAATTCTATTAAATCTTAAGGGAATGCAAATAGTACTAAACATTTTATTTTAATTCAGTCCCTAAAATAATAACTGAACTGACATATTATTCTCGCCAACCAAAAACTGAGACCTACAAACTATATAATAATAGGGAAATTAAACATAAACCGATATCAGTAATAATCGCAATGATAATAATCTCATGTTTTATTGCATGTAAATTAATTTTTGGACACGTACCTAGTAATATTTAATGTTTTATCTAAAGGATTGTAAATTTTAAAGTCTTATCGTTAAAGCGTTTCTTCCTCTAAATCTTTATTATCGGCTTAAACCACTATTGCATCAATTAGAGTTTATTAGTACAAAATTAAAAAGTTACTGGTTAATAACAATATTATCTGACAGTTGTAAAAACGCGCTACTTCAATGCGAATGATGACTGAGCATATTATTAATTAGAATATAATTTCTTTACACACAAACAATATCTAAAACTATTATACACACATCAACTTTGTCTAGGGATACCAGGGGGGGCTACTCAACCACTTTTCTATTCGTTCGCTAACTTAAAAATTAAAAATAAGCCATAAACTCCAAAATTACGTGTCGTAGGCTTGTCAATTCCATACAATACAACAATGTTTGCGACGTGTGACTTGATCGTTTAATTGCTTATTTTGAAGCTTTAAGTTAGCGAACGAATAGAAAAGTGGCCATTTGAGTAGGGAGGCAGAGGCCCTACCACAGAATACATAATAGTACAAGTACAGAAGATCCACTCCTCAAAGTTATTTAAATAAATAGCGACTCTATTCTAGACACAATAAAGTGCAATTCAGGTCGCACACCGCTCCCTTCGCTACAGTTATATTCACCTACAAGTTACCTCTCTTTCTATCGCGTAGCTCTTATCTCTTCTAACGACATTAGGGTTTCTTCTTTTAAATAATAATGAAATAATAGCTTACAATACTTTATTACAAGTTATGTGTTTGTGAAATAAAATGTGTACTTAAATACAGTCAACGCCACATCACACTATACATACTGATTTGAGGTAATTTGCTTTCTTACGAAATCAAATTGTCATTAATAATTAAGTTTATTTCGAAATAATAATTAAGTTTATTTCGAAAGTGCGATGCAGTATGCCTTCATTTGGGTTAAATATCATAAATGTACGAACGAACGACGCGACAATACGCGAATGCGGTGCGTGAGTGAGTATCGAAATCGAATTGCTAACGTGCGTCCCAGCCGGCACGCGGCGGCCCTCTGAAATTAGTCCGTCCGGACGGACCCGCCGGCTACTTGTAGCTTCGTACCTAAAGCGCGGAGTGCGCCTAGCCTGGCCCTACTCAAATGGCCAACATTCTATTCGTTTGAACGCTACGCTTACTATTAAGGCTTTAAAATAAGCTGTAAACTATAAAATTACGTGCCTTAAGCTTGTTAATTCCATAAAATACATCAAAGTCTGTGATTTATAAAAGTTTGCGACATGTGATTTAATCATCTATTGCTCATATTTAAGCTTTAAAAGTAATCGTAGTGTTCAAACGAATAGAAAAGTGGCCATTTGAGCAGGGGGCCAGGTGTTAAATTCATACAAACGAGGTAACTTTGAAGCCTTGGTTTTCTGCCAGGGATGTACTGTGCTGTAATCCGACGACGGCTATCCAGGGAGTGAATGGAGGAGATTCAGATCGCTCGTTTGTATGAGAATAACACCTGTATCCGTAGACAAAGTTGATGTGTATATTTATAGTAGTTTGTAATGTTATTAAGCTGCATGTTACCTACCTCAAATAAGAAATGGCCTTATTGTTTAAGTGGCTTTAGCCTTCACTATCTTGAATAAGAATTAGGCCTACACATTTTGTTTGCCTCTAGATATTTCTGTTAACTTACTTGAAATACCAAGAATTCTAATATCCGATTCGTATTACATCTAAGTAAGACGATAGATTATTGGGAACAGCTGTTAGTCTATTGTCAACAGTTATGGAGCAAAAAGCGTAGATAATGTAAAAAAAACCGGACAAGTGCGAGTCGGGCTCGCCCACCGAGGGTTCCGTACAGACCTACATCTATACATAAAATAAAGCTATAGAAAAGTTGTGTCGGTACAAAGGAAATATTTTGAAAAAAAGTGCTTGGTAGTTATTAGTTTTTTATATGAAAACTGTACTACGGAGAGTTCAAGCTTTATCCCAGGTTCTACCTACCGGAATTATGTGAAAAATTGCTTAGTTTATAAGTTGGACTCCAAGCTACCAAACTGTAAAAAAATACCATCAAAATCCGTTCAGCAGACTGCTATATATAGATAACCATTTGAAATCCTTTGTCGCCACGTAGAAAATAACCCTTCCAGGGATTACGACAAAGAATTGACCACGGGCGAAGTTTGAAATGGAATAGTACATTACTGCAGCGGCACTCAAGACAGGCATTGAAGAACATACGTTAGTCCATCAATGCCTAGTTGCGGCCAAGGCTTGTGTAGTACTTTTAAACTTTTAACTTTTTAGTTTTAAAAGTTTTAAGCTTTTTATTTTAATTTTAAATTACTTACAGTAATTGAAAAAAGAAAATGGAAAGTGGAATGTGCACATAAAGGCCTTTCATTTGATACAGCTGCCGGCATATATATTGGCAAGAGAATGAAAGAGTCAAAAGATGCGCAGTAGCCATAAACTTAGTGTTTGTGCTACTGCGCATCTTTTGTCTCTTTCATTCTCTTGCCAATATATATGCCGGGCAGTATACACATATTGAAAAAAAAATCCGGTTTTTTTCATTTATTTCCAGTTTTTCATTTTTTTTCCAGTTTTTTGGAAAGTGCTCATCAAGGCCTTTCATTTGATACCCATATTGCAAAAAAAAAATATTTTTTGTTTAATTTTTTTTTTAGTTTTTTTGGAATGTGCTCATCAAGGCCTTTCATTTGATACCCATATTGCAAAAAAAAAAATTACCTTTCTTTTTTAATTTTTTTTTTAGTTTTTTAGAATATGCTCCTTGATGAGCATATTCCAAAAAACTTTTCAAAAAAACTTTCATTTGATACCCATATTTGTGTTTAATTGAAAAGTTCGCTCCATTTCTGAATTACACGTGTGTAATGAGTTTTAATAGAAACATTGCTGGACAGACGCTGGCAATTTTGTATGAAAATCCATTATAACACGTTAGTAATGGATTCTCATACAAATATTGACGGCGCGGTTTAGGTCTGTCCGTAAACTCTGATTTAGCACGAAGAAGGTTGTCAAAATAATGTTCGAATTTCCAAGCATTTTTGAGAAAAAATAAAATAATTACAAACCCACCGCACCTGTATAAAATACAAGTACTGTTGATTGTCAACAGATGGCGCTGTATATCAATAGTACACTGTATAATGTTCTGTGAAATGGTTTTATCTATCGCAATGTTATTAGAGAAAATGGGTGTATTCCAACAGGACCCTTTGGTTGTGTGAAGCCGAGACTTTTATTGTAGTGGTGGCTACCTCGGCTGACCTTACCGAGTAAACTGTCTTGATTATACTTGGTGCCAAATGCTCCAAGCAACATTGGAATGCGATGCACCCGCATTTTAATGTAAACTGAAACAATCTACCACTGAACTATTCAACACTTGACACTGGCAAAAATTACTTCCAAGAAGAAAGTAGATTGCCAAAACAAAAATAAGAAGAAGACCCCCTGTCATACAGCTTGACACACCGCCATGTTGCGAAAATATTTAGAGCCAAATTTATTACTTTTTAATTTTATTTTTAAAAGTAATTAACTATAACAATATTTGAAAGGATTTGAATAATTAATCATAATAAATATTGATATTTTTAAAAGAATTAGTGGCGCGATTAATCCAAAAGTAATTAGAAGTTAAACTATGACCGCGCAATGCCGCGCATACCGTTGTTTCACCAAGATGATTAATAATTACGTATTTTAATGACCATATTTTATTATGATTTAATTACAAATATACAGTTTTCAGATTTATTCCTGTAAGTGTAGTATAAGACGCTATTACCTGACAAATTTCATAGTTCTAGGTCAACGGGAAGTACCCTATGAATTTTGATTCCTTTGAGAGTATCGAAAATGCGTTTTTTGCGCCCTAAACGGCAGTATCTTTTTTTTACGTTAATTTAGAAGTTTGATTTTTTTACAGCTTCAAGGGCCCGTAGACCTTAGTATACGGTTTAAATTTCAATTCGATACCTCCACGCGTTTCCGAGATAAAGGGTCTTGACAGACAGACGGACGGACAGACAGACAGACGGACAACAAAGTGATCCTATAAGGGTTCCGTTTTTTCCTTTTGAGGTACGGAACCCTAAAAAGTGCCTAACCTACAACTACAAACAAATCATATTTAGGCAAAGTCTACGAGTACATCTTACATTCTTCTCAACCTCACATATCATACCTCACATAATATAATTAGCTTTCAATTAAAAAAAACGGCATTGAAATCGCTTGATCCGTTTAGTCACTACGATGATAAGTGCAGACAGACAGACAAACAGACAGACATATGCTTCAAACTTATAACATCCTTCTTTGCACTGCGTCGTCGGGGGGCTAAAAATGACAAATGTTTCAGCCACAAACAAATAAATAAATATAAAACAAGTCAAAAACTTAAAACAGGAAGGAACTTTATAAGAAAATAGTGCAAACGCTACTTGTTGGGAAAGGTTAGGAACTAGATACTTAGCTATATTGGGAATATAAATAACAGTGGAGTAGCTTTATGTAGCGGTACAGTTTTACAAAACTGTGGTAGCGGTTTTATGCGTCGAGGACAGCTCTAAATGTTTCATAATATCATCTCTAAATAACAAATCATTGCAGTCCACTGAAGGACGTAGGTCCCTTGGAGTTATAAGTATGTTGTTATTATTTCCAGGCTTTGGAGATGGCAAAGTTAATATACGTAAGTAAGCGAAATGAGTAGGTAAACATATTTCGTACGAATAAATATAGGTACTTCTAGATGTGTATCTCATAATTTTTTGCTTGTAAAGACAAGCCCATAAAGATGGGCTTCAATATCAGTGATAATGATTTCGTGATGATAAAGTTGCATATAAAATCCCACGATACAGCAACAGTGACATAGTCTCTTCAAAGACGACAAAAGAGTAAGTTGAAACCCTTTTGGTTTGCTTTCTGATTATAGCAGTGACATAGTAGTATTAATAAATGATAATAATGATATTTATTAACTGCAAAGATTACATATTAAAATTTGAATTTCTCCTGCCTCCTGAACTAGGTATTAGACCTGTATATAAGGTTTTTTATTTATTTATTTAGATTCAATCGTCCATCATTGCCAGACGCCCGGGATTTCCGGGATTGTCCCAGAATTACGTGCCTTGTCCCGGTGTCCAGGAATTACACTTTACTGTCCCGGATTTCAAATACCTACCACTATTTTTTTCATTATTTTACGAGTAGGTTATGCTTCTTGCATAGCATAGCGTACAGTGCGTACTGTTTGCTATCTGCGCCAGCCAATCTGGCAACCCTACCTGTATATCAGTATGCAGTCGCTCTTCATAGGTGACCTAGTACAGTAGCGAGTGCAAACAATACATTAGTACTTTAAATAGAAAAACTTAATTTAAAACATAAAAACTTAACACTGAAGCGCCTGTTGTTATGAATGAGTTTGTGATTGTGCGTGTGTATAGGTGTGTGTGAGAGAGGAAATAACTCATTATAATAATACTTCTTTGCAGGACAAGATGAAATTCCTATTGGTTCTCGTTGCCGTGATCGCCGCCGCCTCGTCGGCTGCTGTGCGCAGCCCTCTGAGCGCAGCCCAGATGGCTGAGCTGGAGGAGGTGATCGCCGCTATCAACAGCCCCAGCACCGACCCTGCCACCGCCGCTGCTCTCGAGCAGATGGTCCAGGACATGTTCGGCATTGATTCCAGCCCCATTGCTGTTGGACCCATCATCATTGGTGGGCCTGAAGGCATCGCCGTTGGCCCCGCAATCGTGGAGCAGGCTCCCATCGTCCCCACGCCCGTGATCATCGTGGACCAGTCGCCCATTGTCGAGGAGCCTTCGCCCGTGATCGTGACTGAGGAGGTCCCTTCTCCCTCTCCCGCAGCCGCTAGCAGCGCACCTCTTGTCCAAATCATCCTGAACATCAACCAGGCCGCCGTTGAGTCTCCCGCTGCTCCCCCCTCCCCGATCGTCGTTCCTGAAGAAGCCGCCCCCGAGGTTATTGTGCCCACCCCCGTGATTATTGTGGAACAGCCCGAGATTGTACCCTCCCCCGTGATCGTTGTGGAACAGCCCGAAGCTGTGCCTGAGCCGATCATCATCGCTCCTTCCCCTGAAGTCGTTGTTCCTGAGCCAATCATCATTGCTCCCCTGCCTGAGCCAATCATCATCGCTCCTTCCCCTGAAGTGGTTGTTCCTGAGCCAATCGTCATTGCTCCCCTGCCTGAGCCAGTCATCATCGCCCCCACCCCCGAGGTTGTTGTTCCTGAGCCAATCGTTATCGCCCCCGCCCCTGAGCCAGTGATCATCGCCCCCACCCCCGAGGTTATTGTTCCTGAGCCAATCGTGATTGCCCCCGCCCCTGAGCCAGTGATCATCGCCCCCACCCCCGAGGTTGTTGTTCCTGAGCCAATCATGATCGCCCCCGCCCCCGAGCCAGTCATCATCGCCCCCACCCCTGAGGTCGTTATCCCTGAGCCCGTGGTCATTGCTCCCTCCCCCGCTGTAGTCCTGCCTGAGATCCTCAACTAAATTTAAAAACTGCTATGATGCGAAATAAATTTATATTTTAATTAAATATATTCATTTTATTTAACCTTTAACTTGATTACATTCAGAGTAAGCGTCTGGCAAATTAGAATAGCACTAACTCTGAAGAGTGATTTAGATAAGTAATAAAATAAAAAACCGCCTTATGACTTAGAGGCAGTACTAGTTTACAGTAAACAGTTTACTACTATGTATTTCGTGGTAGTTAGAACATGCCTTAGAGCAACGCCGGCTTCCTAACGTGCAATACTTGGTGGACAAGGAAAAAGGCATCGTGCTTTCCGATTAAATTGGTCCAATACTGCGGTCTCCAACCCACCCCCCGTGCTATAGGTAATCGTGGAGAATATGGCAACAACACCTTCCCACTGGAGAGCCTCTGCAGTAAACTATAGTGGGCGATAATGATACGAATTTATAATTATAAATCATTTTATGAAATGGTGATGCTTCATTGCTTGTCGGGTTTTGTTAAGCAAACCTGATCAAAGTATTAACAAAACTTAAATTAAAAAAACCCTAGAAAAAAATGTAATAGCAGTTTAAATTAAACTACTTAAATATAATTAAATGAATCCAATAAAGAGTCTCCTCCATTCATTTCTAGATTTCAGTTTGTCTAATTGTCAGATTTTTTTTGAGTTAAAATACACCCTCTTTCCATATTTTCACTGACATGAAACATTTTTTTCTTATTAACTGGACTGGCTGTCTATATGATTTGTCAGCAAAGTTCTTGTGCCTATTTGAAACGCCACTAGCGTGAGTCTAAATAACTAATTTTGACGTTTACAATGAAAATGGTTGCCGTGATGGTCTCTGCAGACTTCAGACTTTAGTACCATGTCCCTCACGCTATGCTCACGCTACGTCATACGGCGCCAAAATGACGAAAATCAAATAGGCACAAGAGCAGTTTGACAGCAGCCAGTCTAGTGTAATAATATAGAGGTCAATGATGTACACACATCAACTTTGTCTAGGGATACCAGGTGCTATTTTCATACAAACTAGGTAACTTTGAAGCCTTGGTTTTTTGCCAGGGATGTACTGTGCTGTGATCTGATGACGGCTATCCAGGGAGTGAATGGAGGAGATTCAGATCGCTATACACACCTAACTGATCTGACCAGCATTCTAAAAACGTAATGGACATGTTTAAAAAAACCGCGAAAATAGCATGAAAATGTATGGAAATCCTCAAACTGAGAACTCTAACCTATTAATCTTTTAGAATGCTGATCAGATCAGTTGGGTGTGTATAGCGATCTGAATCTACTCCATTCAGTCCTTGGATGGCCATCATCAGTTTACAGCACGGTACATCCCTGGCAGAAAACCAAGGCTTCAAAGTTACCTCGTTTGTATGAAAATAACACCTGTATCCCTAGACAAAGTTGATGTGTATATTTTATTAATATATTATTATTAATTTTTTTTTATCATTAATATATTTTTTTGTATGGAAATGGCTGACAAATGGCCAGATTCTGAATGAAATATGTGAAATCATCAAAAGAGTATCTTCGAAAGTCGTTTACCAAGAAAACGTCTACCATTAATTTTAATCCTATATCGAAAGAAAGAAAGAAGAAAGAAAATACATTTATTTTGAACAACACACAACGATACACAACATTACAAAGACAATACAAACAGCTTACACATACAAGGCTATACCAATAAAACATTGTGCATCGTCGCGTGATGTCAAAACTGTACTCGGCTCAGTATAAACAGCAGGCTAGGCCTGCTGCACTGATATTCTGCCGAGCACAGTAATGACATCAGGAGCGAAAAACACAAAAAGTTTTACGAATTAATACAAAAAATAGCACAGTGCCCTTAAAATATTAACAGCCGTTTGCACTAAACTCAAGTTAGGCGTGTCCTAGTTAAGTTATTTCTTAGCTTAGGAACAGCCTAAAAATGCCGAGCTGAAATTTTTGTTTGCACTAACAGACTACGTCGTAACTTGGGCATCGCCTTGCTAAGAGAAAGAATGAACGAATGTAAATATTAATTGTTTATGGATTTTTAAGCCGGCGAAGTAATATAGGTCATAGAGTACTTTTTAGGGTTCCGTACCTCACGAGGAAAAAACGGAACCCTTATAGGATCACTTTGTTGTCCGTCTGTCTGTCTGTCCGTCCGTCTGTCTGTCAAGACCCTTTATCTCGGAAACGCGTGGAGGTATCGAATTGAAATTTAAACCATATACTAAGGTCTACGGGCCCTTGAAGCTGTAAAAAAATCAAACTTCTAAGTTAACGTAAAAAAAAGATACTGCCGTTTAGGGCGCAAAAAACGCATTTTCGATACTCTCAAAGGAATCAAAATTCATAGGGTACTTCCCGTTGACCTAGGACTATGAAATTTGGCAGGTAATAGCGTCTTATACTACACTTACAGGAATAAATCTGAAAACTGTATATTTGTATTTAAATCATAATAAAATATGGTCATTAAAATACGTAATTATTAATCATCTTGGTGAAACAACGGTATGCGCGGTCATAGTTTAACTTCTAATTACTTTTGGATTAATCGCGCCACTAATTCTTTTTAAAATTTCAATATTTATTATTATTAATTATTCAGATCCTTTCAAATATTGATATAGTTAATGACTTTTAAAAATAAAATTAATAAGTAATACATTTGGCTCTAAATATTTTCGCAACATGGCGGTATGTCACGCTGTATGACGGGGGTCTTCTTCTTCTTATTTTTGTTTTGGCAATCTACTTTCTTCTTGGAAGTAATTTTTGCCAGTGTCAAGTGTTGAATAGTTCAGTGGTAGATTGATTCAGTTTACATTAAAATGCGGGTGCATCGCATTCCAATGTTGCTTGGAGCATTTGGCACCAAGTATAATCAAGACAGTTTACTCGGTAAGGTCAGCCGAGGTAGCCACCACTACAATAAAAGTCTCGGCTTCACACAACCAAAGGGTCCTGTTGGAATACACCCATTTTCTCTAATAACATTGCGATAGATAAAACCATTTCACAGAACATTATACAGTGTACTATTGATATACAGCGCCATCTGTTGACAATCAACAGTACTTGTATTGCACACACCTGTATAAACAGGTGCGGTGGGTTTGTAATTATTTTATTTTTTCTCAAAAATGCTTGGAAATTCGAACATTATTTTGACAACCTTCTTCGTGCTAAATCGGAGTTTACGGACAGACCTAAACCGCGCCGTCAATATTTGTATGAGAATCCATTACTAACGTGTAATAATGGATTTTCATACAAAATTGCCGGCGTCTGTCCAGCAATGTTTCTATTAAATTAAAACTCATTACACACGTGTAATTCAGAAATGGAGCGAACTTTTCAATGAAACACAAATATAGGTATCAAATGTCGCCTTGATGAGCGAGCACATTCCAAAAATTTTTTTTTTAATATTCGGTATACAGTACCCTTAGCACGAAGAGCTATCGAAAAAAATAACGCGCGTAAAATCATTCGATAGTGCAATTTTGTATGGGAAGTTTGTACAACGCCATCTACCGCCGAATAGCTAAATTAAAATTTCCATAGATAATTCTCTATCGAGTAATTTTACGCGCGTTTTTTTTCTCGATAGCTGTTCGTGCTAAGGGTACTGGTATCACGTGAAAGGCCTTGATGAGCACATTCCAAAAAATTGAAAAAAAAAATAAAAACGAAAACAAACTGTTTTGGTGCAATATGGGTATCAAATGAAAGGCCTTGATGAGCGCATTCCAAAAAGATAAAAAAAAATTAAAAACGAAAAAAATTTTTTTTTCATTACCTATGGGTATCAAATGTAAGTTTTTTGAAAAGTTTTTTGGTATATTGGAAAAAAAAAACGAAAGGTATTTTTTTTTTGCAATATGGGTATCAAATGAAAGGCCTTGATGAGCACATTCCAAAAAACTGAAAAAAAAAAAAATTTTTTTTTTTGCAATATGGGTATCAAATGAAAGGCCTCGATGAGCACTTTCCAAAAAACTGGAAAAAAATTAAAAACTGGAAATAAAGGAAAAAAAACCGGTTTTTTTTTCAATATGTGTATCAAACGAAAGGCCTTTATGTGCACATTCCACTTTCCATTTTCTTTTATCAATTACTGAAAGTAAATTAAAATTAAAATAAAAAGCTTAAAACTTTTAAAACTAAAAAGTTAAAAGTTTAAAAGTACTACACAAGCCTTGGCCGCAACTAGGCATTGATGGACTCACGTATGTTCTTCAATGCCTGTCTTAAGTGCCGCTGCAGTAATATACTATTCCATTTCAAACTTCGCCCGTGGTCAATTCTTTGTCGTAATCCCTGGAAGGGTTATTTTCTACGTGGCGACAAAGGATTTCAAATGGTTATCTAATTATAGCAGTCTGCTGAACGGATTTTGATGGTATTTTTTTACAGTTTGGTAGCTTGGAGTCCAACTTATAATCTAAGCAATTTTTCACATAATTTCTGTAGGTAGAACCTGGGATAAAGCTTGAACTCTCCGTAGTACAGTTTTCATATAAAAAACTAATAACTACCAACCACTTTTTTTTCAAAATATTTCCTTTGTACCGACATAACTTTTCTATAGCTTTATTTTATGTATAGATGTAAGGTCTGTACGGAACCCTCGGTGGGCGAGCCCGACTCGCACTTGTCCGGTTTTTTGGTTATAACATCACATTGATTCATTCGTGAGTTAAAAGGAGACGAAAGATAAGGCGTTGGTTTATTTTATTTGGTAGGGTGATCGAAAAAGTTATGTCATCAACTGTCAATTTAGAAAATGGAAATCAAATCGAATCGAAGTATCCTGTACATGTTTTGTGATTTCGGCGGTCTCTCTGGGCTGGGACCCTATTTTCGAATTGCTTGACCTCGAGCGCTCTTTTCTACTGATTTTCGTTCGACATTTGACTCAATCTATATATTTGAGTCAAATGTCGACCGAAAATCAGTAGAAACGAGCGTTCGACGCCAGCCGAGCGATTCAAAAATAGGGCCCCAGGTCTTATGCCCTTATCGGAACCGGAATGCCTTTCTTTACCACTCTGCTCCAGCTTTTGGTACCTTGGGTCTTTTGTGAAAGGTGATGGTGCGATTGACCGCGATATAACAAACCGGATCAACGCAGAGTGGACGAAATGGCGACAGGTTACGGGAGTTACATGTGACCCGTGGAGCGGATGCCACTTTAGTTAAAGGGAAATTTTTATAAGTCCGTAATAAGTCATGTATGGATATGAAGAAAATGGAAATTACATGTAGCAGAGATGAAAATGCTGAGGTGGATCCGTGGTGTGACGCGAATGGATACAATTAGGAATGAGTATGTTAGAGGAAGTTTGAAAGTAGCACAAGTAACGTAAAAGTTGAAAGGGAATCGTCTGGTTTGGTTTAGGCATGTTATGAGAAGGGATGAAAGGCATGTTACTAGAAGAGTAATGGATGTGGAAGTTGAGGGCCAGAAAGTAAGAAGAAGACCGCAGAAAAGTTGGATAGATTGTGTGCGAAATGATATGAATGTGAAGGGAGTGGATGAGGAGATGACGAGTGATAGGAGGGAATGGAAGAAGGACGCACTGCACAGACCCCAAATAAAAATAAATTGAGATAAGGGGGATGATGATCGAAGTATCCTATAAAGTGAGCAGCCTCGTGTGAGGCCCACCGCCGCACTTAGCAAACGTCCTGTCTCGCGAGGCAGCGCGCTTGGTGGGGACTGTCTAATAACGTAAAAACGGCTGATCGGATTTTGATTAAACTAAAACGAAGAATAATTTTAATTCTGGTTTTAGGTCTGGATTTTCTCGAATTTCCACGTGATTGACATTTCGACTTCAAACTTCCTAGGAGGACTTCTAAAAACAAATAAGGAAACACGTACTTTGCAATTTTCTGAAACTAAACCCCTTAGGGTATAAATCAGGTAAATGAACGGAAAAATTCTTTGCAGATGTCGATAATGAGGTTATATGGGATGTTAATTGCGACTAATCAAATCAATAAACAAATCATCTAACAATAATAGTTTCAGCCAACGTTTAGTGGGATGTTAAAACATATGGAATTTGAAAAAAAATTGTAAGTGAAATTCGGAGTTTCAATAATTTGTCAACTGTGTTTTTGGTAAAATGAAAATTATGGAAAACAAAAAAAGGCAAAACGATTTCAGCAAAGTAAATTCGTAAAAGGAAAATTCGAATTTAAGATAGGTAACCCATTTATCTCATTTATCACCTCAGGGGTTGTTTTGGAAAACCACGAAATATATGATCGTTTATTTGTTTTTTGAAATGTAGGAGTGAAGTATGGTATGGAGTATGGTATGAGTTAGGTAGCCACTATTAGGAAGGCCAAATAGAAGATCTTCCTCCGGGCTGGGTGATATTAGCCCGGGACCGAAGTCCAACTGATATGATATGAAGATGGTTGCAACTTGTATATATGCTGAGTCGCTGGGTGAACTCCGTTAGCAAGATGTAGGTTTCTCCATATATTCTCCATACTACGAGATGCTATTCCTTACTAATGTTTGTGTTTATTCGACACTAGCACCATTTAGTCACACGGTGATGAATCTATAATATGCGGCGTAGGTAGATGCCGCTACAGAAGTACACCTAAGTACGAAGTTTCAAGTTGAAATGTCTATTTAACTATTTTCCATATTTTGAATCCCCTTTCACCCCTTTAGTAGTGGAATCATGGCCACTATGTTGAACTTCAATATAAATGCCATTTTCACAATTAACTTTCCATAAAACCTCAATAACGTCATCCTCCTCACCTCACCTCACCTCACAAATCTCACAATACAAAAATGTCAAACGTTTCAGCCTAGGGCTTGCAAATATTCGATGAAATCCAATATTCGAATATTCGAAAATTTTTAAGGAGGTATTCGAATATATTCGAATATTATTCGAATAATTCTGTAAAATAAAACAGATGGTCGTAATTATTAAATATTACTTATTTTTTCAAGTTAAACCAAAGTTAAATGCTTTGTTTAATGGGACGCATTGTGTAAAAATTATCCTCAATTGACTTTTTTGCCTTCGCCCCACGTTTTAGAGTTATAAATATTTAAAGGGGAAATTATTTTATATTTATTAGTCCGTTTTTCTAGTTAATTTTAAAGGCATGTTTTGATTTCGATTTTGAGAGTTTTTGGTTCATTTTTAAAACGTTTGTTTTTTGGTTTGATTGTCAGTAAATGTTTTTTTTTGTCTTTTAGTCTTAGCTGTGTTTTTCTCGGGCTTTTTTCCAGCTTCATTATTAGACCAGGGTCTAGTACTATCTCTCATCAGAATACATGTCAAAACGAATCAAACGAGCCCAAACTTGATGGGGTTGTATGGTATTATTATAGAGATCCCGTACCCTTCTTTCGGCTCCATCGCCAGATCGTGAACACTATTTCCCAACAGATCCTTGTCAAGACAAATCAAACGAGCCCAAACTCTATGGAGTTGTATAATTTTATTAGAGAGTTCCTGTGGCCTACTTCCGACTCAATCACCAGACCCTGGAAATAATCTTCCGTCAAAGTACTAGTCAAGACAAATCAAACGACCCCTAAATAAATGGAGCTGCATGGTTTTATTACATATTTTTCGTGATTTTCTTCCGGATTTATTATCAGACACTGGACACTATTTTCCCAACAGGGTACTTGTCGTGACGAATCAAACGAGCCCTCAATGGATATGTATGGTATGGTTTTATTACAGAGTTCCTGTGATTTTCTTCCGGCTCCATCATCAGATCTTCGACACTATTTCTCAACGAGTTATTGCCAAGACGAATCAAACGAGCCCAAACTCGATGGATTTGTATGGTTTCATTACAATACAGAGTTCCTATGGTTTTCTTCCAGCTCCATCATCAGACTCTGGAGTTCTGGACACTTTTTCCCAACAGAGTACTAGTCAAGACGAATCAAACAAGCGCAAACTAAATGGAGTTGTATGGTTTTATTACATCGTTTTTGTGGTTTTCTTCCGGCTTCATTATCAGACACTGGACACTATTTTCCCAACAGAATACTTGTAGAGACGAATCAAACGAGCCCTCGATGGATATGTATGATTTTATTACAGAGTTCCTGTGATTTTTTACCAGCTCCATCATCAAACCTTGGACACTATTTCTCAACAGAGTTATTGGCAAGACGAATCAAACGGGCCCAAACTCGATGGTTGTGTATTGTTTCAATACAGAGTTTCTGTGGTTTTCTTCCGGCTCCCTCATCAGACTCTGGACACTATTTCCTAATAGAGAACTAGTCAAGACGAATCAAACGAGCCCAAACTAAATGGAGTTGCATGGTTTCATTACATAGTTCTTGTGGTTTACTTCAGGCTTCATTACCAGACCCTGGACACTATTTTCCCAACAGAGAACTTGTCGAGACGAATCAAACGAGCCCTCGATGGAAATGTATGGTTTTATTACAGAGTTCCTGTGATTTTTTTCTGGCTCCATCATTAGACTTTGGATACTATTTCTCAACAGAGTGATTGCCAAGACGAATCAAACAAGCTCAAAGTCAATGGATTTGTATGATTTCATTTCATAGTTCCTGTGGTTTTCATACGGCTCCATCATCAGACCCTGGACACTATTTCCCAACAGAGTACTAGTCAAGACGAATCAAACGAGCACAAATTAAATGGAGTTGCATGGTTTTATTACATAGTTTTGTGGTTTTCTTCCGGCTTCATAACCAGACCCTGGAGACTATTTATTTTTCCAACAGAGTACTTGTCGAGACAAATCAAATGAGCCCCAATTCGATGGGTTTTTATGGTTTTAGTACAGAGTGTCAAACGAAGGCCCTGACTCAAAAGCATTATTTGAAGCTAAGAATATGCCAAAGAAAATGAAAAGAAGCTTAATAGGTGTTACGCTGAAAGACCGTCAAAAATCAGAGGAAATAAGAAGAAAAAAACGAAAGTAGAAGACATAATAAGGAAAATATGACTGTTAAAATGGCTATAGATGAGTTAAATGGCAAGAGAAAGCAAGGGAAAATGTACCAAAATAATTACAGAGTGGCAACCATGGGACAGAAAAAGGAAAAGAGGAAGACAAACCAAAAGATGGGCAGATGATATTACGAATACTGGAGGAACACTTTGATCGCGAAAAGCAAGAGATAGAACAGAATGGAAACAGCTGAAAAAGGCCTACGTGTCGCAAGCAAGACACACTGATAACTAAAGCCAAAAAGGAATAAAATGAACAAAAGAAAGAAAAATATTTAGGTATTTGAGACAATCGCACATTTGTACTTGTCAAGACGAATCAAACGAGCACAAACTCGATGGGTTTGTATGGTTTTATTACAGATTTCTTGAGGCCCTTTGGTTCCATCATCAGATCAGCTCAATGACACTATAAGATGCCATTGTTTCCTGTTTTGACCTATGTTTTAAGTTTCTAGACTTTGATTCATTGGGAAGCTAGATTAAAATCATTTACAATTTGTGGAAAAACAAACAACATAGGTAAACAACTAAACACATAAATAAACGAGAAAGTTAATGTTAATGACTTCATTCTATGCTCACAAAAGCTATTCGGGTATTTAATGAATGACTTTTGCATAAATCCAAAAAAGTGGAAAATATTCGAATATTCGAATATCACCAACTTGAGTATTCGAATAGCAAAATAATTCGAATATTCGAATATTCGAATTGCAAGCCCTGTGGCTGAAATTCAGCCACAAACAAATTAAAAAAACCGGACAAGGGCGAATCGAACTCGCCCACTACACCGAGGTTTACGTGAAAATTCTGTTTTTTGTATTAGTTGTTATGGACAACTGAAATACATCATCAGGAAAAATTTCAACCATCTAGCAACCACAGTTCATGAGAAGCTGTAGTACAAGTACAGCCTGGTGACAGACAGACGGACAGTGGAGTCTTAGTAATAGGGTCCTGTTTCTACCCTTTGTAAAAAACTTAAAACAGGAAGGAAGTTTAAATAAGGGAGTTTATGCAAGAAAATTGTGCAAACGCTACTTGTTAGAAAAGTTTGGGAACTAGGTACCTACTTAGCTATTTTGGGAATATAAAGAACAGTTGATTACTGCAATCTGCAATATTTTATGTAGCGGTTTTATGGGTCGAAAACAGTTCTAAATGTTTCATAATAACATCTAACAAATCATGCAGTCGACTGAAAAATGCAGGTCCCTTGGAATTAGGAGAATACCCTGGAGTTGTCATTTTCTCCATGCTTGACATGAGAATTGGACATGGTAAAGTTAATAATATTATGTAAGTAAGCGAAATGAGTAGATATAAACATGTTTCGTACGAATAAATACAACTGTAGGTAGTAGGTATGTAAATATTTCATAATTTTTGCTTGTCTTTATGGGCTTCGATATCAGCGATAATGATTTCGTGATGATAAAGTTGAATATAAAATCCCACGATACAGCAACAGTGATATAGTCTCTTCAAAGACAACAAAAGAGTAAGTTGAAACCTCTTTGGTAATTTGCTTTCTGGTTATACGTATAATATACTCATAATAATAATACTTCTTTGCAGGACAAGATGAAATTCCTATTGGTTCTCGTCGCCGTGATCGCCGCCGCCTCGTCGGCTGCTGTGCGCAGCCCTCTGAGCGCAGCCCAGATGGCTGAGCTGGAGGAGGTGATCGCCGCCATCAACAGCCCCAGCACCGACCCTGCCACTGCCGCTGCTCTCGAGCAGATGGTCCAGGACATGTTCGGCATTGAATCCAGCCCCATTGCTGTTGGACCCATCGTCATCGGTGGGCCTGAAGGCATTGCCGTTGGCCCCGCAATCGTGGAGCAGGCTCCCATCGTCCCCACGCCCGTGATCATCGTGGACCAGTCCCCCACTGTCGAGGAGTCTGCTCCCATCGTGCCTTCCCCCGTGATCGTAACTGAGGAGGCCCCCTCTCCCTCTCCCGCACCCGCTAGCAGCGCACCCCTTGTCCAGATTATCCTGAACATCAACCAGGCCGCCGTTGAGTCTCCCGCTGCTCCCCCTTCCCCGATCGTCGTTCCTGAAGAAGCCGCCCCCGAGGTTATTGTGCCCACCCCCGTGATTGTTGTGGAGCAGCCCGAGATTGTGCCCTCCCCCGTGATCGTTGTGGAGCAGCCCGAAGCTGTGCCTGAGCCGATCATCATCGCTCCTTCCCCTGAAGTCGTTGTTCCTGAGCCAATCATCATTGCTCCCCTGCCTGAGCCAATCATCATCGCTCCTTCCCCTGAAGTCGTTGTCCCTGAGCCAATCGTGATTGCCCCTGCTCCTGAGCCAGTGATCATTGCCCCCACCCCTGAAGTGGTTATCCCCGAACCCATCGTCATCGCCCCCGCCCCTGAGCCAGTGATCATCGCCCCCACTCCTGAAGTGGTTATACCCGAACCCGTCGTCATCGCCCCCGCCCCTGAGCCAGTGATCATCGCCCCCACCCCTGAAGTGGTTATCCCCGAACCCGTCATCATTGCCCCCGCCCCTGAGCCAGTAATCATCGCCCCCACCCCTGAGGTAGTTATCCCTGAACCCGTCGTGATCGCCCCCGCCCCCGAGCCAGTCATCATCGCCCCCACCCCTGAGGCCGTGGTCATTGCTCCCTCCCCCGCTGTAGTCCTGCCTGAGATCCTCAACTAAATTTAAGAACATTATGATGCGAAATAAATTTATATTTTAATTAAATACCTTTATTCATTTTACTTATCTACCTATCTTTAATTGATTATAGTCGTTTAGCGTAGAGTATGGCAAATCAGAGTAGCACCAACTCTGAAGAGTGATTTAGAGGTGTCGTAAAAAGCGACTAACGACTAGAGATAGTACTTGTACTACTATATATATTCGGTAATAGTACATCTAAAACTCGGTGGCCCAGGAAATAGGCAGCCGTGCTTTCCGATTTAATTGGTCTAATACTGCGGTCTCCCAATTGTGGAGATTATGGCAACAACACCCTCTCACTGGAGCGTCCCTTCAGTGTGTCCACTGCAGGGGCTAGTAGTGGGGGATTATGGTATGAATTTATAATGAGGGCTTTTCAAAGTGACATTTAAAAAATAAAAATAGGAACTATTTGCCTCAGTAGATAGCGTTGATGGAAAGAAAAATTGGCTTTTAAAAATAAACGGCCTATACCAAAGAGGCAAGTAAGTGCTCGCTGGCGGACATCTGCCCAAAGAGAAACATTTTAGGGTTACATCTGCCTGCCTATCTGAGAACTCTTCGAAGCTTAGTAAAAAACCGGTCAAGAGCGAGTCGGACTCGCGCACCGAGGGTTCCGTACCTGTGGCGGGCGAGGCGGGCAGATGACGACGAGAGCACTTAAAAGATCGTCCACACTAAACCACACACGTCACAAATAATAATACCAGTCGATAACTCTCAATTAGTGGACTGTAAACACTCAAAAGTCTTCATAGGATTATCGCCGGCTGGACGAGACTTTTGTAAAACCTACTTAATTAGTTATAATTATCGATATTTTTCAAAATACGTCGGCCGCCATTTTGATGACGTCATATCTCCAGAACAAGACACTTTACAGATAGTCTCTCGACGGTTTTTGAGAGCAAATAAAATGTTGAACAACAAACAAAAACTTGGTGCTGGTATCACAGAGATAACTGTACCGTACTTTAACAGAACACATTTTAAAGATTATTTTTGCAATTGCCGCGCTGTGAATAATATTTTTAACGCATTTTTTTAATGAAACTGTTTCCAACTAAACTTATATTTTTTAAATCTGTATTACTGTGGCTTTCTTATCATATTTTTTAAGCCGATATCTGTACTCGTTTGAAATTTATCGTCACTCGAAATATATATTTTTTTAATGAAATTTTTAATTTTTGTTTTTCGGATTTACGGTTATTTATTTTCTAGTATTTAAAGTTGTGTTTTTTTTATTTTGTATTTTAGAAAATGATTGGCCATCTTTTATTTATCCGAAAATGATACCACACTTGCCGTAGTAGCTATAAATTAGTAGTTATTACGACCAACATCATGCGCGGCGAAACAATAGGACCGTGATGAACAATTTGACCTCTATGATCTGTTAGGGGTCAAATTCAGCTTGCCTCCACATCTTAAAATGATCACTGTAGTGTGACCTACGAATGGTAAAAGAATCACGCTTTCATCACAATGTGCACAATTTTAATGAAAATATGCGATTTTCGGCTCCACTATATCGAGCCTACAGTTTTTTAGGCTTTAAAGATGGTAGAAGCATGGCTATTGCAGAACATGTTACTTCTTAACCACAACAAAACATGTTTTGTAACATTTGCACCAATACCCCAATCTCAACCTGATCCTTCGTTTTGCATATTTTTGCATAAAAGGCAGTGCCCACCTGTTGGTCAAACTTCTTGTACTATAAACAACTGTATTTCTATCTCACGCATCAGTCACGTTAAATACTTGGGTGTTATTGTTGATAGTGTAATGTCATGGAAGAAATATGTGAAATCCGTCTCAGCCCGAATCAGAAAACTAATCTTCGTTTTCTGCAAATTGAGAGGCTGTGCTGACACTAGCATGCTCAAGTCTATCTACTTCTCTTTAGCACAGTCACTACTGACCTATTGTATCACTGTGTGGGGTGCATCGGGAAAACTCACCTCTTGCAACTGGAACGAGCTCAAAGGGCAGTATTGAAAGTAATGGCTTTTAAACCTATCCGCTTCCCCACTATGCAGCTGTATGACTTGTGGAAGGTTATTTCTGTTCGTAAATTATTTGTAATTAATCTTATCTTACGCAAGCATGCGTCTTCCGAGTATCATCCAGAGGTTGGTTTAAACAAACGTTTGGCAAATAGAGTCTTTAAGGTGGAAAGTTGTAGTACTGTTTTGGCTAGACTTTATTATTTGTACCTTAGCTTTGTATCATATAACAAAATCAATTACAAATTAAATATTTATAGCTTACCTTTGCGCAAGTGTAAAACTGTACTGAACGAGTGGCTCTTAAGCCTGGGATATTGTGATGTTGAGTCCCTTGTTAAATTAAATGAAATTTAAATCATATTATGTATAATCATATATATTATACCTATAATATTTTGTTATATATTTTATATATTGATACTCACCCACACACACACACACATACGCACACACACACACACACACACACACACACAGTTTCAAAATTTAACTTTTGTCATCTAAAATAGTTTTTAATGTGTTATTTGTTACCTGATAGACGAGTTCGAGGTGGGCGCTAATAACTGCGACACAGTCTTAGACTAATGTGGTTGTTAACGTTAATTATGTTCTGTAAATATATAGCACAAATAAATATTATTATTATTATTATTTTTGTCATTTTGAAAAGCTCTCATTGTAAATCAAGTTTTGAAATGCTGATGTTTCATCGCTTGACGGGTTTGGTTAAACAATAGCAGCGATCCCGCTCAAAGTTCTAACAAAACTCTAATTAAATAACCCTAGACCAAAAATAATAATTGTAATGGCTGTTTAAATTAATCTACTTAAATATAATTAATAAATCCAATGAAGGATATCCTCCATTCACTCCCTGAATAGCTATCATCAGATCACAGCTTAATCAATCCCTGGCGGAGAACCAAAACTTCATAGTTACCTCGTCTGTAGGAAAATTGACTAGTGTTTCTAAAATATCTGTCGACCACAATTAAACATCTATTTTTTTAAGTTAATTTAAAATACACCCTCTCTCCTCTTTAACTTTCTCTCAAGATTCGTTTTTTTTTATTTTATTGCCATTTAAATTTTTTTAAAGGAGATTTTTCAACATGTTATTGTATTATGATAAATGGCCTGGCCAGAGATATTTTCAATGGTAAAATGCCCACAACTCAATTTCCAAAACGCTGTTTGTTTTTGAGGAGTTCCGTTGTGTCTTTGTAGTCCAAGTCTAGTCCAGAACGTTGCATCGCAGACCATGATTTGATTTGTTTTGGATTGTCATAAACCTACCAAAATCACTTTACATATACTATTTGACTGTGAGGAGTTCCCTTGTGTATCTTCGAAGTTCAAAGTCCAATACCGATAAAATTAAAATGTGACCACTCTTGAAGTACGAGTATATCCTTTCAAACAAAGAAAGAATCATCTAAATCGGTTCATAAACAAAGATGTTATGTCCGAAAATCCTTAAAAACACGTGTGATGGCAAGCTAAATATTTGATATTTTTCAGGATAATGAAAAACTACCAGCCAGATCTCTGTAATTTTTTTATATGACTACACACAAACTATGTTCTTTGAGAAAAAATATGTATGAATCGGATAACAACTGACGAAGTTATGGTAAAACATACATAAAAAAAATAAAAATAAAAAATACCGTCGACTTGATAACCTCCTCCTTTTTTTGAAGGCGGTTAAAAAAAAATCACTCACCCACAAACATACATGAACCCTCGACACATTACACTCTCTGTTTTTTGGATAGTCGTGTAATAAAAACGGCAACGTTTTGCTATAATGTAAATAAATATTTTTGGGCCCTATACATATTATAATTGTAATAGGGAACATGCATAAGTCACCGATTTTGATAAATTTGAGCTTGGTCGCTGCGGACACGTATAAAAACATGATGGAACAAAAAATAAATAAAAAAATTAATTATTTTAGTTTTATCACAGATGGGAAAATAACGATTTTTTTTTTTTCATTTTTGGATATAACGCACTTAATAGTCGGATAAAATATCGAATAAGAAATAATATTTTGTATGACACATATGTACTTAAACTCAATATTTAGGGAGATATTTGAAAATTCTTGGCTAACTCCATATAATGCGCTTGAAACGTGACATGAGTGACGTCACAAATGTTAACCTTTTTGTATAGAGCGTTTTCGGCGGGTGCTGCTGCGTGCCAACTTCAAGTGACTATATCACGAGAAAAAAACGCATGAGAAAAGTTTTAATATTACAGTTGATTTTCTCACGCATTATACTTTTGATTTTACTTACAAAAAAAAATTGTGCATGTTCCCTATTGAAATTAGCAGCTGGAAAGGCCTTTAGATATAATCAGTAATTAGTTACTCTTTTGTTTTTCCTGGTATTGTTTATTACAACGTGTTACGTGTTACTGTGTTTCCGAGCGCATACAACCAGACTCTTTTCAAGGCCAGAGTGAATAGGCACCTTCTGGGCAAGCTCGCTCCATCGTAGACCCTGTCTATACTTTCGGGCTAGACTATGGTCAAGAGCAAACCCATTATAATTAAAAAAAACCCCTAATGCCGAATATGGTAGATAGGGACCATCAAACTGAACAACTTTTACGATAATAAAAACTTTTCCCATAGGACTAATTCTGAAGTAGCGAAAAAAAAAACAGCTGTTTCACACATTTTCATATTTTCGTTATTAAATTTTTAAGCCTCCGTACAAAAAAATTACAGCACGCAGTTTTTTCTTCCTCCTGAAAAGTTTCTTCTTTTACACTTACGAGGTTTTCACTCTAAGATGTCGATATTTGGCATTAAGGGTGTATATTACATTTTCCGCAGCATTTTGATTTAGGTATTTTTGCAATATGACGACAGTTGACCTAAAACTAGATAAATCAAATCAGTTAGGTAAGTAGGTACTCCATAGAGCTGTCTTCAATCTCAGGATGGCAAACGTTGACTGAGTAACATAGACTTATTATATTACTAGCTGAGTAAAGTCAAATTAATTATAGTACGCGGCACGTATCTTGAAATCGGGTGGGGATTGCGCGAAACGCGAATTTTGGGTATGTATAGCGGTGAGGGGCGCGGGCGGCGGGAGATGGGCGCGCGCTATTGGTCGCTCACAAGAGCACATGCGCGAACTTATCCCCACTCCGTCGAAAAAATTTCAAGATACGTGCCTCGTACTATAGCTACTCAATAAAATTGTTTTTAATCTTAGGTAATGAAAGATAATTTTAAAGATACCTATCTTTAGGATTGGAAAATAATACAATATTATTTGATTAATAAACTTAAAAAATTAGTACCTACCATAAAACGCAATAAATAAAAAGTGCTGTGGACGATAATGAAGCACGTTGACTGAGATAAGTCAAATCAATTAGCTACTAAGTAAAACTGTCTTCAATCTCAGGAAACAAAAGATAATTTCAAATATATAATAAACAAAAAAAATATAAACAGATACATATAATGGAATGTAAAAATAATACCATATTATTGGATTTTAATTTGTTGAGGCACAGGCCTAAAAAGAGGGATTAGAACTGTTCATCAAAAATCAATTCATCGAATGCCATTTTCTCGACCGTCGCATCATCGAAGATCCACATTTACCGATAGGCACTGACGTCCATTATACATTTGTTTAATGGACGTCAGTGCCGATAGGTCATTTCACCGACAAGCTATTTAAAGGAAAACTTATTTCATAACATTTCTGCGAACGCCATTTTATCGAAAGGGAAACAAAGAAAAAAGTTTTATTTATAATAAAAAAATACTTATAAAACAAAGAGTATTTAGTAGTCAACCATAGCTGCATTCCAGCAGATCAATTCCTAAGTCATCGATCACCACAGTACCTATACATTTTAACCATGGAAACTTCGATCAAGAATAACGTAGATGTCCGGTCAGTCTCAAAAATGGCACCTCAAATAGTGTCCCACTTACTGAGCGCTTATTTTGCACAAAGTAAGTGATAAAAGATGTGTGTTTGTACAAAATAAGTTATTTTGTACAAAATAAGTTATATAAAATGTGAGTTTGTACAAAATAAGCGCTAAGTTTGTAAGTGGGACGCTATTTGAGGTGCCGTTTTTGTGTATTTACTGTTTTTAGTTTGTGAAGCGTTATCTAGGATATTCTGGATAGAAGCATGAAAAGTAATTTGTTTAAGGTTCAATTTTTGTAAATGGCGTTCGAAGAAATGTACTATCGGTGAAATAAGTTTTCCGTCAAATGGCTTGTCGGTGAAATGACCCATGGCACATATCACACACACCAATGGCATTAAAAATATACACATCAACAATAATTGTATTTTTTGTAATATTGATTAGTTATCTAGGACATCTTAAGAAAATCTAACTTATTAGTTCGTTTTTGGCATGGCTGTCGTGTTTTTTTAACTTTATATATTTTTATTTCACACATTTTAGTAACAAATTATATAGTTTTGGAATGTGCTCATCAAGGCCTTTCATTTGATACACATATTGCTTAGAGCATGCTCTAAGACATATTGTAATAATTGATAAAAAAAAAAGATTTTTTTACATTAGAAAGAGGGGTCGTACAGTCACCATATTGATTTTTTTCAAATAAATATAGACAGTGACACTCGGAATGATGCAAGGATTCTAACGATACCCCTTATATCCAAATCCTTTACGGCATTTAGAAGTTTTGATCCACCAGAGATCGAACCCAGAGCCTCAAGAGATGACGACACTATGAAAACCGATGTGCAAACCACTCGACCACGTAAGTATCGTCAATTCGTCAATCGTCTATTTTATTTTGCGATAGTTAATTGCTTACTTAAAGTTCAAAAACTACAAGTAAGTACTATTTCTTTTGCATATTCACCTACTATGTATTTGTAAGGTAACTCTGAACACCTCTAATAAACCAATTTAGATTAGTAAGTAGTCTAATTTATATCATAGAAATAGGTAATCATTAAGTAGGTAGGTATATAACTAATTCGTCTAAATTATAGTTTTCAGATTGAGTTTATTAGTTTGATATCAGTGATAATAATTTTACGGATGATAAAGTATAATATAAAAACCCTCGATAGAGCAATAGCGACATAGTCTCTTCAAAGACGACACAAAAGTAAGTTGAAACCTCTTTTGTTATTTGCTTTCTGGATACAAGCAATGGCATTCTTTCTTACTTACTTATCGAATAAGGATTAGTCACCTGTGTTAGAGTTTATCAAGCCGCCTGTAAGGCCTTTAACTTGGCTTATCGACTGTTATCAGATGACAACAGCCGGGACCGACGGTTTAACGTGCCCTCCGAAGCACGGAAGCGCTCAGTTGTAATGCCACTTTAACGGTCACCCATCCGAAACCTGACCGGACCGAGCATTGCTTAACAAACGTTATCGAGTACGATCAGTCTGGAATTTAGACAACTATTATTATAATAACGCTTTTTTGCAGGGCAAAATGAAATTCCTATTGGTTCTCGTCGCCGTGATCGCCGCCGCCTCATCGGCTGCTGTGCGCAGCCCTCTGAGCGCAGCCCAGATGGCTGAGCTGGAGGAGGTGATCGCCGCCATCAACAGCCCCAGCACCGACCCTGCCACCGCCGCTGCTCTCGAGCAGATGGTCCAGGAATTGCTCGGCATTGAAGCCAGCCCCATTGCTGTTGGACCCATCATCATCGGTGGGCCTGAAGGCATCGCCGTTGGCCCCGCTATCGTGGAACAGGCCCCCATCGTCCCTACGCCCGTGATCGTCGAGGAGTCTGCTCCCATCGTGCCTTCCCCCGTGATCGTGGCTGAGGAGGCTGCCCCCGCTCCCTCCCCCGCACCCGCTAGCAGCGCACCCCTCGTCCAGATTATCCTGAACATCAACCAGGCCGCCGCTGAGTCTCCCGCTATTCCCCCCTCGCCGATCGTCGTTCCCGAAGAAGCCGAAGAGGTTATTGTGCCCACCCCGGTGATCATTGTGGAGCAGCCCGAGATTGTGCCCTCCCCCGTGATCATTGTGGAGCAGCCCGAGGCTGTGCCTGAGCCGATCATCATCGCTCCTTCTCCCGAAGTTGTTGTTCCCGAGCCAATTGTGATTGCTCCTGCTCCTGAGCCAATCATCATTGCTCCCAACCCAGAAACTATTGTCCCTGAGCCGATCGTGATTGCCCCCATCCCTGAGCCAGTGATCATCGCCCCCACCCCTGAGGTCATCGTCCCTGAGCCAATTGTCATCGCCCCCGTCCCTGAGCCAGTGATCATCGCCCCCACCCCAGAGGTCATCGTCCCTGAGCCAATTGTTATCGCCCCCGTCCCTGAGCCAGTGATCATTGCTCCCACCCCTGAGGTTATCGTTCCTGAGCCCGTGGTCATTGCCCCCGCTCCTGAGCCAGTCATCATCGCTCCCACCCCTGAGGTCATCGTTCCTGAGCCCGTGGTCATCGCCCCCGTTCCTGAGCCAGTCATCATCGCTCCCACCCCTGAGGTCATCGTCCCTGAGCCCGTGGTCATCGCCCCCGTTCCTGAGCCAGTGATCATTGCTCCCACTCCTGAGGTGGTTATCCCTGCACCAGTTGTGATCGCTCCCTCCCCCGCTGTGGTCCTTCCCGAAATCCTCAACTAATTTTTACGAGATTTGATGGGAAATAAATTTATGTCTTAATTCAATTTACTCTTTTTATTTTACCTGTATTAAAAAAAAAGCAGAATAACGTGAAACGAATTTAATGTATTGCACTAATTTTAAATTAGTACCGCCTCATCTTTTGTTCTGTCTGTTGTTTGATATCTGTTCACAGCACATGAAGCGTGTTTAATATGTCGTTCAGTTTGCGTCGTAAGGGAGTCTTAAGATTTATGTACCCTTTTATAAACCTCAGCAGGAGTGACGTGTGAGTGTGAGCATCGAATATTTATCATGCAAGCAACTGTCATCATAGGATGATGGATGTACGCGATTAATAGACGGAAAAGCACTTCATGAAGTGTATTGATTCTTAAAGTTTAGGATAAAAGTAATATAATATAAGCTGAACACGAACCATTGGTACCATAAATATTTAAAGTTTATTTGTGATACAGGGTTTTAATAGTGGGTCAGATTACGAACGTAAAACTTAGGTAAGTGTTTCTTGCACACAAGACGATGCAAGTCACTAAAAAGGAAGGTTTATGTTCCTAAAGAGAACTCGTTGCTAAAACGATCAGTCAGCCTATCAGGCGATGACCAGTTGAGAAGAATGGCTGACATGACGAAGTAGTCGAAAGACTAATCGGCAGAGAGGTAGCACGCGGAGTTTTTAGATGTCACGTTAGTAAAATAGTAGCACTGATGATAGCTAAATACTTACTCAGCCTCTTCGATCGTCTCCGACATGGCGAGGAAGACACAGTTGAGCAGGATGGTTGCCATGACGATGTAGTCGAAGAACTGGTTGGTAGAGAGGTAGACGCACGCGCGGCGCACCGGTGACCACGGCGACCACCAGAACAGTGATCTGGTTGCCGTGAACCGGTGGATGTAGTTCTTCCGAAACCGCTTGGACACCACACAGAATGTCTGTAACAAGTTAAATATACTGAATTATAATCACGCTCTTAGCTGTCGTGTGGTGTGTGACAACCTCCGTGGTCGAGTGTTTGTACACCGGTTTTCAATGTGTCACCATCTTTCGAGGTCCCGGGTTTGAACCCCAGTTGGGTCAATTTAGAAAACGAAACTTTCTCTATTGGCTTAGATCTGGGTGTTTGTAATTCCAACGTTGTCTCTGATTTACATAAGACACAAGTGCTTTAGTAACTTACTTTGGAATGAGAGTAATATGTTTTCTAATATTTATTTATTTATTTACTGAATTTATAATACGCTCTTAGTTATTGTCCAAAAAGAACCTCAATCAATGTGGAAACTTAGATTGTTAATTTTACTTCCTGTATTTTGCTATAAAAAAATAAAACCGGTCAAGAGCGAGTCGGACTCGCGCACCGAGGGTTCCGTACAATCATAAATATATTTGGATGTGTTACTTTAGTAGTCTTTAAAAAAGTAGGATAAACGGCAGACAGGTGGAAGGGCGAACAGGCGGACAGTTAATTTACAAATCTTAGCCACAGCTGCTTATGTGACTGAAAAACGTTTCAGCCACTCCACATTGCAAACTGTTTATATTACTAAGTAGGAACTTATTCTTCGTTTATTCGTACGGCAAATAGTAGGTAATTATATTAGAACCAGCCACCAATTTATTATTGTAGTATTATTAGGGCGCGCCATCTCTTGACCGATAGTGGAACTATTTTATGTTTCTTAGGTTAGCATGCTTAGGACAGCGCCATCTGTTGACTGGTAGTGAAACTAAAGAATTTTTGTTTGTTTTTTTGAATTTCTAAAAAAGTGTGTTATATTGAGACATCGTTTTATTTTTCCTGTAATCTTTACATAAACTACTATCACATAGAATTATTTCAGATTTTTCTCTTTGCAAACTTCGGAGATAGGGGGGGGGGGGCGGGATCGGTATTTATTTTTACATTTTTCATCATAAGTCGAAAACTATGCGGCCTAAGAAAGAAGGAAAAAATGTTTTAAAATGTGCAAACAGCGTTCTTTCATATGATACCCCACATGCCCTAGTCACCTCACTTCAAATTTTTAAGACCCCTTTTCAGTCCCTGTTGTAAAATAATTTTTTTTTTATTTCTTTCTTATTTGCAAAATAGTTGGGCAAATGTCATCTTAAACTATTCCAAATTTCAAGTTGATACCATTAGTAGTTCTCGAGATATCCAGCTGTGACAGACAGACAGACAGACAGACTGAGTCACACCATAAGGGTTCCTTTTTTACCATTTTGGTACGGAACCCTAAAAACAAAACAAGAAGCTTGTTGGTATCAGGTGAAATATAAGTTTTCAGACAATATTTGATTTTTCATACAAAACAAAACCCTTATAAACTCATATCTGTGATATTAAGTTCTAATAGAATGTGGAAGGGTCGAGTATTGACTTAGCAAATATAACCGGTACAGGTGAATGTTCACTGCAACCTACACATACGGAGCGTAATTAACATTCAAGAAATGTAAACTTTGTAGAGTCATTCGCTAATGCTTCTTACATAATACCTGTGTAACACAAACAACTTGGTTAGCATTTCAAAGTTTGAAGTGGAGCGTTGTGATTTTAAATTACTTGGAAATTTTGTAGTAAAATTAATGCTGTGGATTTATTTATTTATTGTTTGACATACTATTCCGGCAACAGGTACTCTCTGTTGTGGTAGCGTTAATAAATCATTTTTAGAATAATAGTACATACCTACACAAATCTGTAAAATTAAAAACCTTTAAAGACCCGTACAAGTCAATTGCATTTAGACTCTAACTAAAGTTTAAAGCAAATTGCAAATGAAAATATCTGAAATAATATGAAATAACTTTGTCAAAATCTATTATTGTGCTCATGCTCTGTGCAAGATAAACTTAACTCCTCACTATTTGTCTGAGTTCTTTCAAGTGAATTCTGCACCGAGTTAAAAATTAAAAGAAATAGGTTGAATGTTCTTAATTAACTTAATTCAAGACTTTCTACATTTTTATGAACCTTTCGAGTTTTACGAGTCAATAAACTTTGCAGCGATACTGCAAAGTGCAAACGTCCTTATCTTTTCCATCAACGTTTGTTCACGTATGGGGCATAAATCATTGCAACTGTATTACGCCATGGATATTATGCAAGGTGGAATAATACGTGTTTTCATGGAATATATCATTTTGGGGCCATTCCACGTCAAATACACATTTTTAAGCAACGATTTCAGATAGTATTAGTTGATTTATCGCTTCCACAACAATTAAACAGAAAGTAGATTGTGTGATTGGCAGAAACATGATAGCTAAAATAAATAAAATGTTAGAAAAATTCAAATATATTAATAATAATCTTAATATAAAAATAGCATTGTGAATTCCTCAAACGCATAAAATTCAATAATGATTAATAAAACTTATTATCCAAAGAAAAAATCGTAAAGTGACAATCAGTTTTTCCATGCTCAGCTGTGCTAACAACCAATAATAAACTTATAATATTGAAATAAAAATAAAACCTTAGCTACAGTACGAGGCCTGTAACTTGAAATCGGGTGGGGATTGCGCGGAACGCGTATTTTGGGTATGCGTAGCGGTGAGGGGCGCGGGCGGCGGGAGAGGGACGCGCGCTATTAGTCGCTCACATGAGCACATGCGCGAACTGATCCCCACTCCGTCGAAAAAATTTCAAGTTACGTGCCGCGCACTATAGCTCCCTAGTTTTGTGATTGAAAGTTTTCTAAAGTAAGATATAGTTTATTTGTTATTGATTATTTTAACTGAAAAAATAATTTCAATAATTTTTACTATGAAAATTTATTCTATTTTTGAATGTCAAAGACCGGGTAGTTTAGACGATTTTTGGAGAAAAAAGAAATAATTTTAGCTGGCTGAACGTGTCTTTACACGTTATATTATCGGGACCTTTATCCCGATGATATAATGGTGTAAGTAAAAGTACAGTTATCAATACAGAAAATATGTTTTAGTTGATATTGAATTTTAAATTGTAATTCCAGCGTGATTTGAGTATCTCTTTAAAACTTGTAAAGAATACATTTTATCAGTGATATTTATTTCCAAACACATGTTTATTTTGATCAAACGCACCTGCAGTAGCGTGTTCCTAACTTCTAATTCTCCAAACTTTATAGTTTGTCCTCCGAGGGTTGCCATTGTGGCTCAACTAATTAACTTTAATTGTCCCGAGCAATTTCTCTTTGTTGGCAATAAACGTTAAGTATTTGACACAAAGGATGAATGGTCCTACTGCGCTTCAAGATTTGTTGTAAAGAAAATAATTGGTATCAAAATTTATGGTAGTAGCACACAATACTAACTTTATGTTTTGTCGTAGTAGACTGTAGAATTCGTAGTAGACTCCATTACAGTTACCTAATTTTACTCTTTTTTTAGAGAACAAAGTTTTTTAGATATAAAACACTTTTTTTCGGATTAGAGGCGTTATTTTAGTATGATTTAGTTTGAATTTTTTTGTTGTTTGATTTCCCGACGTTTCGACACCTTTCCAATCGTCGGAAAATAAAAACACCAATATATCGAAACAAAATAATTCTAAAATAACGCATTAATTAATAATTTACGCGCTGTAATCCTAAAAAGTGTTTCACTTCTAATGAATGAATTGTACTGTATGCGCGGAAGTCTATGTGAACCAAGTTTTTATTAAAAAGCCTGACAATTTGTGCCGATAATTTAACCCAAGAATCAAATCTTTATGTCCATTAGTGGGGGTTGTGCTGCTGATATGATGAAAAAGTAAAGCCTGTACCTAGGACACCAAGCACTTTTAATGTCCCTATTGCTGGGGCACATTATCGCACCATGCCTTCCTTTTTACGGCCGCGCGGACTTGCATACAGGATCGTGAATGGGGCACTTTATGTGTGGATAAAAGGATGTACAGTGGTTACTCATTTACGGATATTATATGTAGCTTTCGCCCGCAACTTCGTCCGCGTGGACATTCGAGAAAATCCTTAGAGGACCTATAACCAGGATAGGTATTCTATGTTTTAATTTCATCAAAATCCGATCAGCCGTTTTTACTTAGGCGGAAACCCCACTGAGCGCGATGCTTTGCGCGAGACGTTTGCTGCGTGCAGCTAGGGTTACCATATCTCAGGATTTGTCCTGAGATCTCAGGATTTTTGGACTCTTCTCAGGATTGCGGCCGGATTTTGCAAATCTCAGGAAATCTCAGGATTTTTAGTATTTTCAATAAAATACAGTGAATGTTTTTAAAGATTTTTCATTAATAAACTTATTTCTACACCCCTCCACCCCCCCCCGCTACATCCCATTCTCAAACTTCTATAAATCTCAGGATTTTTAAAGGGAAATCGGGCCTTTTCTCCGGACTTTTCATTTTTTCATCTGGTAACCCTACGTGCAGCGGGCCTCGAACGAGGCTGCTCACGTCAAAATGTCAAGTCTCTAAGTTCAGCAGTTTGGGCTGTGCGTTGATATATCAGTCGGTCAGAACTTTAAATTTTATATACAGGGTTATTTGTAAAACACCAACACCCTCGCAGGGGTAGATTACTAAGATAAACAACAATATCACAACTCATGTGACAATATTTTGTTCTACGACTTTTCAGAAAACAGACAAAAAATTTCGACTCTTCACACAAAACTCGATCAGCTGTTCGGGAAATTTGTATGGAAAGTCGATTTCATTTGTCATTTTTCGGAAAAGTCGTACTTAATGTTGTTCTTTATGATGTTAGCATGGACCGGAACCGCTTACCCTTAAATGGGTTTTCGATTAGATATTTCATAGACTTGTTTTCAAAAACCCTATCGATTCGGTAAGCATATCGTCGACTTACGCCAACGAAAGGCTAACCATATTAATACAGTTAGTTCGGGTAAGCACTTACCGAATCCGAAAACCCTATCATTTGGGAAGCCCTTTCATTTGGAAAGCCTATAAAATGCTTTCCCTAACAATTAGTAGGCTTAAAAAAAACACTATCGTAGGGAAACCCTATCATTTGGGAAGCCTTTTATTACGCTTTCCCTAACAATTGGTTTAATAAAATAAACACTATCGATAGGGAAACCCTATCGATACGGAAACCCTATCCGCTAAAAACGCTTTCCGTAACAATTGGCAATGAAATAAACACTATCGATAGGGAAACCCTAGGGAAACCCTATCAATACGGAAACCGTATTGATAGGGAAACCCTATCGCTATCGAAATCGGAAACCCTATCATTTGGGAAGCCTTTTAATACGCTTTCCCTAACAATTGGCTTAATGAAATAAACACTATCAACAGAGAAACCCAATTGATACGGAAACCCTATCGATAGGGAAACCCTATCATTTTGGAAGCCTTTCAATACGGTTTCCCTAACAAAAGGCCTTATCAAATAAACACTTTCGATAGGGAACCCTATCATTTGGGAAACCCCATCATTTGGGAAGCCTTTTAATACCGTTTCCTTAACAATAGGCTTAATCAAATAAATACTATCGATATAGGGAAACCCTATCATTTGGGAAGCCATACCATTTGGGAAGCCTTCTAATATGGTTTCCCTAACAATAGGATTAATCAGATGAAGGGGTTTTCCGGTCCCTGGATGTTAGTAACCTACTCCTGCGAGGTTGTTGGTGTTTTACAAATAATCCTGTAAAGATAGGTATAAAAGTATAGGTACCTACTACCGACTTGTGTAAATGCTTCTGGTATTTGTTTAGAATATGTAATAAAACAAAGTACTTTTACAACCTTTGTCTGTACCGATGACTGATACTACTTATTCCTATTCATGATTAGATAAGATTCGAAACCATTAAATATTTAGGTAAGTTAATTAGTAAGTACTAGTAGGTAGCGCGGTTTTATTGAAAGTACTTTGGTAATTAGTTAGTACCTATTTGGTTTGATTTTTTATTTTCCCAAAGTAGTTATAATAAAACCGCGCTAGTATCCGTTAAAAAGTGTTTTATTTCATGTCTAGTGAGTGCGTAAGTTTGAGAAGTGAATACTTACTTTAGGTTCTGTAAAACGACAGTTTTGAAATCACGCCCAAAAACAGTTTAGAACTATGTCAATCTAAAAGCTTTTACTTTTTTTAAACAGAAATCAATGACAAATGACAACTTCAACAAAGTTACAAGGTTCTAAACTGTATACATATTTTTACACGTTGACTGTACCTAATTAAATGTCATAAAAATAATAAAATTAACTTGTGCCTATATAATAAAATATAATGACTCAATAATTTCATAACCCTCTCATTCAACATAAGGCCATAAAATTATTTAAACTTTAAACCCTGCTTTCCGTTCATGGTTCACAGTTTAGAATTAAACTTCCGTTTAGAGTTAAACTTGGCTTCAATATTAAACAAGGTTTCCTCAATAAATACACAGTTTAACGACAGTTCGACAATGTCCCACATCCCCTAGAATATTAAATTCCGGTGACCTACCAAATAACAACTTAGTAACTATTAATATTACAGGTGAAATGAAACTTCGTACCTGAGTTCATGATCAATCTTTTTAGTACTTTATAAGATAATACTTACATAGAAAATACCTTTTTAGGGTTCCGTAGCCTAAATGGCAAAAAACGGAACCCTTATAGATTTTTCTTATATAAACTAGTAATCAGCTAAGAAATTATTTTCTCTTTCCGCATTCTGGAGTAACCACGAGCCTCCTAATTTGTGCAACATAATTTATTCATTTATGAGAAGGCTCCCTGTATCTCATTTGATACGTCTTTCGTATGTACTTGGAATAGTGCCACTGGAGTTTTTGCCAAACAATATCTAAATTGGTAAGGATCCTCGCATTGAAATATTTATTTTCATAATTTTTAATTAAACTTTATGTGCCATTGGTTTAATACAAGTCGAACATAACTTTCAATGACAAAACTTTCAATTACCAAACTTAAGTTATAATGACAACTAAACGATTGAAATTAAAATAAATTGTCAACTACTAGTAGCCATTATTTGACGTATTGTATGTATGACCATCAGTCATTTTTGATATCCCCACTGCTGGGGTACAGGCCTTCCTTATGGGTGGATAAGGAGGATGGGCCATAACCTACCATGCGGGCCCAATGCGGATTGGTGGCCGACTGCAAATGCACCCGGGACCAACGGCTTAACGTGCCTTCCGAAGCACGGAGAAGCTCGAGATAATACAATTTTCGGGCACCCATCCCATGACCAACCCTTGCGAAAGTTGCTTAACCTCCGCAATCGTTGGTCCAGGCGCTAAACCACTGCTCCTCTATTTTATGTACAATGTTTCATAATTAATGCATTCTGCTCATTCCTACACAGTATTTTGATTGACCCAGACCCAGAAAATGCTGTGCCTAGTAAAGTCAACGCCCTGAAAATAGCTGTCACACCCTTTACACTAATTTACATGTTATCATACGTACAAATGTATGATCCCGTCCTATGAAAATATTACTTGTGACGAGACCTGACCCAAAAGCTTTACATTTCAATTTGTTCTATATTCCTGCCCATTTGATCTTATGTTATCAAAATAGTGTGTCCCAAGACCGATATTTGTTTCTATTCGGTAGCGTTGGAAAAATAGGTGAATTATTAGCTTGATATTTGGGCTACACATATAAATATTTTGAGGTTTACATTAAATAAGTACAGAAATCTGTTTATGAGTGGCTAAGGGCTCTACAAAAATGTTATGATCTGCGTGTGATCTGCATAGTGAATCAGTGTGGTGGGATTTATAAAAGGTAAGCCGATGGGAATCGGATACTTAGACCATGGAAGTGTGACGTCACATAATGGCGGACATACGGCGGAGTTTGACATTTTGGGTAAAAATTAACATCTGAAACAAGGAAGTTTCTCTTGTTGAGACTTGAGACATGGTATCATACCAGGGCATAATGCTAATTCCTAACACCAAAATAATTCAATAATTTGATAACAAAGCAAAAATGCCAATGTTCTCGTGTTTGTTTTCACCCAGTTTTACGTCATCAATTCCACGGTCTATTGTATGGACCCTTTGCCACTGCTGTTTATTTAACAAAGACATTAAGTAGATATTGAAATTGATTGAAACTATTGCCTAACATAATGGCAAAACAGCTTTGTCATTACCCTGTTTCATAGTTTTGTAAAAAACACAATTGAAAGCTCTGTAAAAAAAATCAACAACAGACGTTATACAATCCTAATGTGACATAAACCTATAAAAAGTTTCAATGTAAAACAAAGATATTCATACTTTCAAAGATTTCATAAATAAATCACTAAGGCAACCTCTGAACTTTCGCAAGAAAAACTTTAAAAGCTTGGTAAGAGCAGCAAACGAAGACAGATTTATTAAGTTGACTACTTGAAAACAGGAAGCATCAAATCTCAGTGTAAACATTATAACAAAGTCGAAACTCAAACACCGACTGGCTGTACAAATATGATCCCAAATAATATTTACATCTCTCATATTCGGTAAGTAGGTCCTTATTACCCCCAAATGGAGCTTGTAGGTAATTAGCGCTCTAGGGTAATAATGTAGCTAGAAAAGCCCTAGGGCGGTAAGTAATTAAAAATAATCCTGTAAGTAATTAAAAATCCGGTAAGTAATTAAAAAAAGCCCTAGGGCGGTAAGTAATTAAAAAATCCTGTAAGTAAGTAAAAATCCGGTAAGTAATTAAAAAAAGCCCTAGGGCGTTAAGTAATTAAAAAAATCCAGCAAAGTGGCTGAAGTTACATTTAAGATTCCATACAAAAAAAAATTACCAACAAAATAACGGAAATTATTCAGCTTTCAAAAAATGAAACATCTTTCACAAGAGATGATCCGCATCCATCAACTTCTGCTGAAGAAAGCTTCATCCCGTCAGATTTTGAGAGGTATCACGCAGACCATATACGACTCCGGCTCTAATAAAATGTTTTATTCTTGTAATGCCGGTTTTTTCCTACTTACCTCACCATCGAGATGTAAAGCAGAGTAGTTAGCTCGGGTGTAACCATCAATTGCAGCCCGAGATATTTAGGCGCATTAGCGCATGGCTACTAATCTAATATTAATTCACTTCTGTTCCGTTGTGAATTCTCAAGAATTATTATTACCTTTACATACATTACTATCTTTGGAGTTTGATGGCGCAGTAGCTTAGCGCATTAGGATTTTATGGTTGGGAGAATGCTGATATCCCGTACCTGTTGGCAATAGGGTCACGGGTAGCGCATTAAGCCTGCAACTGCAACAGTTAAGAGATTTTCACAAGAATCGGTCATCGGATGGTTGTTCAAAAATTTTATTATCTAAAGCTTCGAAGCGCTTGTAGCGAATCTTGACAGACTGACAGACAGATGCCGGATGGGTGACCGTTAAGTGGCATTACAACTGAGCGCTTCCGTGCTTAGGAGGGCACGTCAAACCATCGGTCCCGGCTGTTGTCATCTGATAACAGTCATTAAGCCAAGTCAGAGGCTTTACAGGCAGCTTGATAAACTCTAACACCAGAGATGACCACTAATCCTCATACGATAATAAAAAGAGATAAATAGGCGTTAAGCTGAAGTGACGATATCAAAAAATTATCATTACTTCCTCACTCACCGCTTCTTACCCCACTTAACAAGAATTATCCCTTACAGGTACAATATAAATTATTAATGGATGATTTAAGTTAAGGTGGTACCCTGAGCGAAAGTGGTGCCGCGGTGAATTTTATTTAATATTATAATTTTAATACACAATTTTAATAATGTTTATCGTGGAGATTTTAGGGCCTACAGTTTAGTATTTTTAGATGGAATCGTTACATTCCCTAGTCATCACTGCTAGAAGTAGATAGAAAAACTGCTAAAAGTTGCCGTTTTTGACACATTTGCTATCTACTTCTACGAATGACTACGAGGGCATGTAGTTATACCTTCTAAAAATACTAGACCATGGGCCCTAAAATCTCCACGATAAACATTATTAAAATCTTTTTCTATTAATACGTATAACTTATTAAATAAAAACCTCTGAGGGCGCCACTTTAGGTCATACAACCGCCTTAAGTGATTTTATGCTGGAATTTCTGGAGTTATCCCCTTTTTCGACTTAAACAATAAAATGCGTTAGAATTTGATTAGACATCGAGACTTTTGACTAATCGACATTACTCATTTAAAATGTGATTATTAAAATTAATTAAATTAAAATTAATTTAAATTATTAAATTAATGGTACTTACAGAGTTATCACATCACACATAGCTGGTAAAAGAAGTTAATAAAATAAAACCTATCTTTCCTTGATAGATTATACATTGGGTACTATTACAAAATATTTCGTTGTTTACTCTTTTAGTCAAGTCTGTGAACAAAGGTGAGTTTTACAGTCAGTTTCTGAATTAAGAAATTGAAATTTAACTCTACAAAATTGTTACTCAAGCAACCCAAAAATAGTGCTCAAGTAGTAATAGTTACTTTTCTTTTTATAAATTACCATATGAAAATAATGCAATTAGGTGGTAAGCACTGGTTCATTAAGTTCTATTTACAATTTATTCTTCACATTATATCTGTACATCAGAGCCAACTGGTCGGATGTCCAATTTTTACGAAAATCACTTTTGTTCTAGAACACATTAATTATTTTGTCCTCTTTCGGGCTCTCTTATCATTATTTCGCTATCTCTTTTATTCACAAAGTTAAGCTTACAAAAAAAAGTCGGATGTCCACATGACTTTAGAGCAAAAACAACTAATGTTTAGTTGAGACTTTTTACCTTTAGTAAATTTGAAATAACGGTTAAAAGTAGGTCTTATGTTCATATAAGACATATCGTTTCTAAAATTTTCTTTAGAGCGTAGCGTCTGAAATTAACATCAGACCTTTTGGTTCGGGAAATCCACACAACTTCCAGAGTGAAAGAGATAGCATCATTTTATAATGGGCGTTAGAAAGAGACAAAACGATAACATACGCTCGACGAGCGCCGACAACCCGCGGCCGCACACGGCCAGTAGCGTCGGGTAGTGAGTGTCATGTAAAAACCAGTTTGTTCGTGTTGCGATCGCGGGTGGAATAGTTTGGTGCAAATAAATAATTATTCATGTTTATTATCAAATGCAGTGTTTTAAACTTTACAGCATGAATCCTCGTGTCAATAGGATATTCCAGGAGTTAAGGAAAGCTGAAAATATTAAGTATGAAGGTGTCATATCGATTTTTATGTTTACTTACCCCATTTACCATCTAAGGGGTTGATTTTCAAAATCTCCAAAATGTTTGGCTATTTATTTTTAGACGTGCTCCTACGAAGTTTAAAGTTATAATGTCTATTTTATATTCTTTTTCCATACAAAATTTGAACCCCATTTTCACCCCTTTAGGGGGTTAAATCATGCCCACCGTGTTGGACTTCAAAATAAACGTCATTTTCGCAATCGTCATACAAGAAAACCCCAATAACTACATCCATATCTATTTTTAGGTTTATTTACCCATTTCACCCCTATTTCATCGCCATAGGGGTTGAAGTACTAACAATAACAAAATACGTTTCGTTAGATTTTCTTCCATAAGCCTATATTATAAATAAGGTGATTTTTACTTCGCAAATTAAGGATTTTCTTCTATACACAACTTCATACCCCTTTTCACCCCTGCGGGGGTAGAATTTTGAAAAACGCTGAGTGTATTTATTAATTTTCAATCGTCAGCCTTAACACAAAATTTGAAGATCCTAGCTTCAAAACTGAGGGACTTTCATACAAACTTACATCCCTTATTTCACCCCTTTAAGGATGGAATTTTCAAAAATCCTTCCTTAGTGGATGCCTACACTGTATGAGGTATCTATGAGCAAAATTTCAAGTCTCTAGGTCCAGCGGTTTGGGCTGTGCGTTGATAGATCAGTCAGTCAGTCAGTCATTCAGTTTACGATTTTATATATTAAGATACGGAAAAACCGATATCCTCTGTCAAATACAAACATATTATGACACTTTTACAATAGATACCGGCAGAATTCCATGGTTTTTACAAAAATCTGCATCACGACAGCACTGCAAGCGATGTTCACTGCGAGACCGATCAGACAGGCGCAGGCGGCGACGAAGAATCAGCTGCATTCTAATGATAATTATTGTTCTACTAATTACATTTATTTTAATAAACCTACCTACTTGATACATTTTATTTTTCTTTGGTTTAATACAATTCTTGTTTCTGCGTTTCTTTTAAAATGTTAGTATCTCAAAAACTTAAATGTTCAAGGAAAAGTCGGATGTGTGTAAGAGCAGGTCAAATATCCCCGGACCAAAATATCTTATTTTCACATACTATTTATTGGATTTATGTTTGTTTTCGAACCATTTGGTCAGATCTTAATATGAGCCCTAAAATTGTTAATCAAAGTTAATGTTTTTTAGAACCAAAACAGCGGATGTTATTATCCGACCATGTCATAAGAAAATACCCTCATTTTTAAGGTCGGATGTTGCTCCTTTTTTATAATTCAGATTTAATTGCGTTGCTGTTCTTGGAGAAGGGATGAAATAGTATAGCGAAAAACAATCACTATTAAATAGTAATTTTACTCACCTAAAGATTTTGCGTAAACTTAGTAGTCTAAGTTAGTAATCAACGTTTGAAAGTTAAAATTCCTTCTCCTGTAAAGTATCAAAAATGGACATCCGACCAGTTGGCTCTGATGTACAGATATTTACTTCAGTAAATCAGTTAACAATGAAACTCTAAAACTGAGATAAAAAAAATGTAACTTGAGAGCTATTTCTGTCTCTGGCTGGGAATAATGAGCTCAGCCATGCGTGGCTTGGCCGGCCGGGGACGCTCGCCCGTGAAAATTTTGTTGTTGTCAACCATTTGAGCATCAGAAAAATTACGCTGAAATCCGTTTTATGTGGAAAGTATTGGAAACTTTTCGTTTGGAAAAAGCTCTTGTTTTTTAACCGACTTCAAAAAAAGGAGGAGGTACTCAAGTCGACGGTATTTTTTTTTATGTATGTTTTACCATAACTTCGTCAGTTGTTATCCGATTTATACAATTCTTTTTTTATCTCAAAGAACAAAGTTTGTGTGTGGTCCCATAAAAAATTTACAGAGATCTGGCTGGTAGTTTTTTCATAATCCTGAAAAATGACAATTATTAAACTTGCCATCACACGTGTTTTCAAGGATTTTCGAACATAACATCTTTGTTTATGTACCGATTTAGATGATTCTCTTTTTGTTTGAAAGGGTATACTTCAAGAGTGGTCACAATTTAATTTCATCGATATTGGACCTTGAACTTCGAAGATACACAAGGAAACTCCTCATATTCAAATAGTACAAGTAAAGTGATTTGGATTTTGGTAGTTTTATGACAATCCAAAACAAACCAAACCATGGTCTGCGATGCAACGTTGCTACGGATGACGGACTAGACTTGGACTACAAAGACACAACGGAACTTCTTAAAAACAAACAGCGTAAATTTTGAAATTGAATTGTGGGCATTTTACCATTGAAAATATTTTATACAGTTAAAAAATATTTACATGCTTACATACCTACCACTAAAAAGTTGAAAATAAAAAACTTTTTAATAAAAAAGAAAAACCTACTTCAAAAAACCTGAAACAATACCAGCTTCAAAATTAAATACCTCTAAAAAGCGAGAAATAATATTCAAATCATTATCTACGCAAAACATTATTAATAAAACACGTCTAATGAAGTCGGGAAGACAACTTTTTTTTTATATTTTTAAAAGCCCCACTTTTAAAAATATAAAAAAGTTGTCTTCCAGCCCCACCCGACTTCAATAGACGTGTTTTATTAATAATGTTATGCGTAACTAATGATTTGAATGTTATTTCTCGCTTTTTAGAGGTATTTAATTTTGAAGCTGTTTTTGTTTCAGGTTTTTTTTTAACGGAATGCTTGCCTAATTTCTGCGTTTATAAGCAAATTACTTTCGAGTAATTATATTATCAGTGGTTTTCAATTCAATTCAATTCAATATATTTATTGCAACCATAATGTTATAAAGATGTTACAACTAAAAACAAAGTACAAGTTATGGACCCTGTTGGGTATCGCAATATTGGGAAGGAAGAGAAGACAAGAGGACGAATTTTCCATAATAAAATAATATGAACTAGATTTTGAGGCTTTTGTAAAGCGTATACAAAGACACCTATTTATTGTCATTGCCATTTTGTAGATTAGTTGATTCTTTTTAAACAAATATCTACTTTTAAACTCGGGTAAGTCAAGACAGAATAAGGCCAAAACAGTAAAGTAGGAACAGTAAGGTAGAAATAGAATGTCAAAGAACAACAATGTCAATAAACAGGTGATCCGAAAAACGAATGCATACATTTTATATGAGATACGTAAAATATGACTTAGAAACATAAAATATGACTATATATGGCAAAGGAAATTAATAAACTATGTTCCATACTATTTTCTTCGTCGATAAACGAATAAATGTAGTGAAATTTGGTTTTAGAGAAATGTGTGGCAATATCTTATTTACCTGTGAAAAGTGTGATTACTTGGATTGTTTTTTTTTACCTTTTATTTTAAATCCTAATTAAGATTATCAAATATTTTAAGCAAATTGTGATTGCTCCTTTGCAAGGCGGGCCGCTAGGGCCTCTTACTGTAAAAAATATTGGCACATGTCACTTGATCCTATTTGTCTCTTTTTTACATAGACCGCATCCGTATGATGTTAACTTCTCTTTTCCGCGCTCTGTTGGTCTTATTGAGCGCAGCGAAAATTTTTCTATGTCTATGGTAGGAACTGAGTAAGTACCTATGTATTTTTATCCGACTACGGCGAAGCAAAACGGTAGCATGCGAGTAAGTATGTAGTATGTTCATCTATTTCATCATAAATTCTATATCGTAATTTGCCAGATGAGGTATCGTTAAAAGCGTCTTAATCGTCGAAATAGCTTCATGACCACAATAATGGATAAAATATAATAAGAATACTAGCAGCAATTCACGAACAAATACAAATTTATGAGCACAATGCCTAAAATGTAACATGCCACTGCTGTATAATAAGTAACACGTCAATTACCATGTACCCCAAGGGGCCAAAATACAGATTTTCTTTATAAATAAATGGATGTAAGTAACGAGGAACATAACGAAGAATAATTCCACTTACTTAACAGGCTTTATACGGTCACGTCTTAAGACGGAGGCTTCGCGGAAAAGCCGCGAGATTTAAATGAAATTATTTATTTGACGGCTGTAAAATTAATGCAAATTGGTGTGAGACGACGAATGTCGCAGGATTTGAGTGCGCAGTTATTTTCGTAATTCTCTTAGCGCGTGTTACATTATGGACGGAAAGTTTTACGATTTTTTAAAGAGATCGCGTTTTTATACTATTGTATTTTATAACATCGGCGGGTTAAGTTAAGTTTTGACAAAAATAAATAATTAAATATTTAACAGCATCACATATATTTTTCCGATTGCAAATTAATAGTAGCTAAAGCTATTTTGGAAATCAGAAAAGACGGCAGTACCGCAAAAGCTAGTTCCTCAGTGATGAGGATTCCGGGTGTAGTGCGCTTCCACCTTCGGCCTTATCGTCACTTAACATCAGGTGAGGTCAACGCCAAGCATTATCCCGTTGTGTATAAAAAAAACTTATATCCCTGAGACAGTATAGAAATAAAAAAAAAATCTAAATTGACCCAGCCGAAAACGAGAACAGTCAAGACCACGTAGACCAAAGTGATGAAAAAAAATTTTAAACAATACAATAAGGCTATTAATTAAACAAACGATCGGTTGAATTTTTCAACTACAGTAAAAATACACACATCAACTTTGTCTAGGGATATAGGGGGTCTATTACGAAAAGTTTAATACGATACACGCAGCTGTGTTCGTGCTTCGTTTTGATTGTTTCCTATTACAAATCACTTTCGTATGCGATATCGCGAGGTGATTGCATGAGTTTGACAGTTTCTCTCTAGCGTATCCGATAGCATTCGTTCAGTAGTCTATGGACTACGATAGCTAAATTCATAATGTTTGTTATAACTACAACCGATGAACTGCGGACGACTATCGTGGCCAAGTGACTGCGTTACGCAATTGGCTTTGGTTAAAAAATAAAAGGTATTTTTTTTATATTTTTTTACTACAGATTAGGCCAATTTAAGAAACTAATTTGAATATTTAAACATTTATTTATTTATTTATTTTTTTATAAATATATTTGTCGAGCGGATATGGTCAACCGGAATGACGTCATTAGTGGCATGAAAGTTTAAGAAGAAAACCTTTGCCATCTACTTATAGAAAAAGAAAGGCCAAGTGTCATTAACTGTCATAATGACTTTATGGTTGTTTGTAAACAAATAAGTTATAGTTAATATTTCTTCTATTTTATTCATTTAATCCAGTTGTGACGGTTCTAGCCTACCTTCTTTATTTGCCGCAATAATTTTTGAGGTGGTAAAATTATAATAAAAATGCTTACCAGTGGAAACTCTGCTGAAAAACTTTGTAAAAACTGACACGCCCAATCTACCCAAATTGCGAAATGTATTGTATGTATTGTGTCTATTTTGGATGTAGGCTAAATGGATGAAATTGTAACGATTGCTTGTGGACTAATAAATTTGCAGGATAACATAATAAACATTGTGAAAATATGTGCATACTTTATTTCTATTTACAAACATTTAATAGTAGGGATGTGGAAAAAATTACGAGATAAGTTCATCGATATTTTTCGGGCGATATTAAATACTCTGATATATCGATAGATGTTTTTACAATAATTTTTCCAAAACATTTTTTGGTAATTACGTATGGATTCTAATAGTCGACACTATTTTGTCACTGGAGCATTTTGTTTTTTTTCAACTTTGAGTCTTAAAAATCATCGTAAAATTCGTCAAATCGAGCCAAACTTTCGCGTAGGGGTTTATTTTGCTATTTTTTATGTTTTACAATACCTTAAAATTAGAATCCATTACTTAGTCATCGTCCCATTTCATCCCATTTTTTTCTGAGAAATATTACCTATATCGATATTTTTTCACTTCCACCTTCCACCATCCCTAATGCCAAGTTCATTGTCAAAATTGTCTTTGCACTTTTTTCTTTTTTTTATTATGGCTGGGAGATCTGTATGTGATGACGTCATATGAAGGTCATTTGAAGGTTAAAGCTTTTTATTGAATATTATAAATATCTTTAAAAATATAGACTTATTTTTAAATTTAATTAGTAGACACTGTACCGAAAGCTTATTCCTCGAAATGGTTTTGAGATTTCCAGTCATGTTCAAAAAGTTATCAAAGCCAATTACGTACGTTATTTTTGTAATAGGCCCCCAGGTGTGATTTTCATACAAACGAGGTAACTTTGAAGCCTTGGTTTCCTGCCAGGGATGTGCCGTGCTGTGATCTGATGATGGCTATTCAGGGAGTGAATGGAGGAGATTATTCAGATCGCTATACACACCCAACTGATCTGACCAGCATGCAAACGTAATGGACATGTTTAAAAAAACCGCGAAAATAGCATGAAAATGTATGGAAATCCTCAAACTGAGAACTCTGACCCATTAATCTTTTAGAATGCTGATCAGATCAGTTGGGTGTGTATAGCGATTTGAGACTACTCCATTCACTCTCAGGATGGCCATCATCAGATTACAGCACGGTACATCCCTGGCAGGAAACCAAGGCTTCAAAGTTACCTCGTTTGTATGAAAATAACACATGTATCCCTAGACAAAGTTGATGTGTATATTATCTAATGCAGTGTCTTCCGTTTGTTTACTTATGTATGTCCATCAGCCATTTTAATGTCCCCACTGCTGGGGCACAGGCCTTCCTTATGGGTGGATAAGGAGGACGGGCCATAACCCACCACGCGGGCCCAATGCGGATTGGTGGGTGTTAACGACTGCAAATGCAGCCGGGACGTGCCTTCCGAAGCACGGAGGAGCTCGAGATAATAAATTTTTGGTCACCCATCCCATGACCGAACCTTGCGAACGTTGCTTAACCTCCGCAATCGCTGGTCCAGGCGCTAAACCACTGCGCCACCGAGCTCCTCACTTACTTATGTATACTTAATAACATATTCTTAAGAAATTCCTTGTTACGCAAACTTTGCAGACGAGCGTAATGGCCGGAACACATACGCGCGTCGCCACCGAATAAAGCTTACACAGAAACATCTGCTTTCACAATACATTGTTTCGGTTTCAACATAAAATGGAAGGCGATATTTCAAAAGGATTACAAAAAATGTGAGGCTTAAAATTCGCCTTGGCGGCGTGACTTACAAAAATAATCATACATGAAGGTTACGAAAAACATTAACTCCCTTATTCATAGACAGTGTTTAAGGATTACATAGTTAAAAAGTGATTTGTCGCTTTCACTCCAATCAAATACAAAGGGCTTGATTAAAACATTAATTTTTTTTAAAACGCTACCAACGTGCTACGATCCGTAATGGGCTATTTACATGGATCGATTTTAGTCACCGGTGGTGGTCGACATTAGTCACCTAGCAAGTCTCTTCTAAAACTGAATCGCAGAAGATGGTGTCGCTGTTGGTGTAACCTTGGTAACAATATGGAATAACATAGTTCCAGTTTTGGCCACCGGATGAGATAATTTTGTTCAGTCACCTGCGACCTAGGCCGAATTGCCATTTATACACTCAATTTTAGCCGTACGGCGAGTTGTGCGGCTTTAGTCGCCCATGTAAATACCCCATAAGTGCTTTTTGCTACGACAACGGCTATGCTACGATCGATCGTACTTAGCTCACGACAAAACACATCGCGTATGCTGCGAATTGTCACATGAACCTCTTTCATACCTTATACTCGTACCTTAAGATGGTAATAAAATCACTTTCAACGGAATAAAATTAAATATAAGCACTTATCTGGGTCCCATAAACAGTTAAAGCTAATGTTCTTGTTAAACGAAAGTTGAATTCAAGTGTTCCGATTCGTTCCATGTAATTTCATCTTTTACTGAATAGAACTATAAGATTTATAAACAAAATTCAACTTTACTTATCCACACATGATAACTTAGGCTCACCGAGTCTCTACTAGCGCCGCCAACCAATAAAAAATCATTACCATCAAATTAGCCATAATGTCCCCACTGCTAGGATGCAGGCCTTCCTTATGGGCGGGCCCAATGCGGTTTGGCAGCTGGGACCAACGGAGGAGCTCGAGATAATAAATTTTTGGTCACCCATCCCAAGACCACCGCTTGCGAAAGTTGCTTAGTCTCCGCAATCGCAGGGCTAAGTACTAAAACACTGCACCACCGAACTCCTCCATAGAAAAGTGACCAGTTTAGGTGGTTTTCTTGATTGTAACTACACAAACACATTTTGTACCAAGAATAGACGCATACAATTTTTTTTTGTAACTGTTATTTTTTTAGGTCTTATAATTTTCAGTTTTTTTTTAAACAGTTATTTCGTTATATACCTATGTTAAGCTCAAAGAGCTATGAGCGAAAGAACGCTCACAACGCGTTCTGGTCACTGCCAAAATGCCACAACGCGAAATTCGTGTCATGGCTCTTATAAAAATGCCCAGAACGCGTTGTGGTAATCATAGAAATACCACAAAACGAAATTCGCGTCGTGGTCAACATACCAAACGACCACAACGCGTTATGGAAATGAAGAAAAGCCATTACGCGTTCTGAGGCCTAGTTGGTGCAACCATAACACGACGGACAGGTCGTAATGGACAACACGAAAAAAAATAACATGCCCTGTTTATTTGCTTTTCGAAGAGAGAATGAAAAAAGACATGACCCAAATACTTAGTTTTAGTTAAATATTTTTTTTTGCTAAAATAAAAATGTTTTAAATGTTTAAAAACTTTTCCGGAAGTGACGTAGCTCTGAGGCTTTTTGTAGTGATTCATTCAGAAAATACGTGGGAAACGCATTCGTATTGTTTGACTGTGAGAAATGTCAAACAATGCGACTATTAGAGATGGGCAAGGGTTTAAACCTGGCCTTTTGGGTCTTTACAGGATTAAACCCAATTTCGACCCAACATTTTTATTATTTTTTTATTTTTCAAATCAACATAATAATGCTACTAATTGTAGTAGCCTTATTATGTTGATTTGAAAAAATCTATTGTAATAATAAACATAAATTACCAATAACTTATAAAATTTGTTACAATAAGTATAAGTTGGCCTTTTAAAACTACATTGTTTTTTGTTATTATTAAAAGTTTAAACTTATTATTAAAAGTTACAACAAATCATTAATTTAAAAGTACAAAAATATTTCTTAAAGATATCTATAAAAGTTTTGAAACTTGTAGGACCCACACACAGGTATTACAAATCAGTGTGCGTCATATTCTATTTTTAACATGGTTCCATAGGCGTCATGGCTTTTCTTCATTGCCACAACGCATTGTGGTCGTTTAGTATACACGAATTTCGCGTTGTGGCATTTTTGGCAGTGACCAGAACGCCTTATGAGCGTTTTTTTCGCTCGAAGACCGAAATCGGTCTTTGAACCTAACATATACACTTTTATTTCGTTGTAATGATTTTTTTTTTGTTTGGCGGCGCTAGTGCACACTACAATATATTTCAAAATCTAGTGACGGCTATCTTCCTTATTTTAGCATTGTTTAATTTTTTTGTATAATTCAATTACGGTCTGCAAAATCCCACGCAATCTAAACGACTCTGGCTCATAGAATGGCGTAAAATTAACTATTAAAAATACAACGTAGGCGGCCGCTTTGCTTCATGGTGCGGCAAAAAACAGGACAAGTGCAAGTTTTAACGGCGTTTTGAGGGTTCCGCAAAAAAAAGTGATATAAAGTAATTGCGTTTAGTTTACGGAAAGTGAGCCCAAGGTGCCAGGTGGTTTGAAGCGCTCATGGCGGAGCTTGACAGAGTGATCGCACTCAATCATATTCGTTAAGCAACGCTCGGTCCGGTCAGGTGTTGGATGGGTGACCGTTAAGTGGCATTACAACAGAGCGCTTCCGTGCTTCGGAGGGCACGTTAACCGTCGGTCCCGGCTGTTGGCGTCTGATAACAGTCGTTAAGTCAAGTCAGAGGCCTTACAGGCAGCTTGATAAACTCTAACACCAGAGGTGGCCACTAATGTTCATACGATAAGAAGAAGCCCAGCCCCCCTACTCAAATGGCCACTTTTCTATTCGTTTGAACGCTACGCTCACTATTAAAACTTTAAAATAAGCAGTAAACTATAAAATTAGGTGCCGTAAGCTTGACAATTCCATACAATACATCGAAGTCTGTGATTTACATAAGTTTGTGACATGTGATTTAATCCTCTATTGCTTATATTTAAGCTTTAAAAGTAAGCGTAGCGTTCAAACGAATAGAAAGTTGGCCATTTGGGTAGGCGGGCAGGTGCCTGATCGCGTTTGTTTTCAATGTTAAAACCAAAGCTAAATCGTTACCGTTTCAGTTTCGTTGTCAGAAAAATACCTACTCGCTTTAGTTTTCTTAAAATTATGCCAATCTTGGACAAATTGAATGAGAATTCTAAAGGTCATTGGGCATATTTGACCTGCTTGATAAAATTTCGCGTACAGAAACCAAACTAGTTTTAAATTAAAGAATACAATCCCACTTTTCAAAATTTGTATTATTTTTTATGTACCGACCGGCAGAAAAAAGTTATTCCACATTATGTGTGTGAGTATATGTATAATGTTATTGAACATTTGTTAATAAAACAGAAGTTTTTACTTTCAACATTTTGAAAATGTGTAGTACAAGCATAATAAACGTTTGTATTGTCTTTATTTATTTATTTTATTTTATTTATTACTGAAATGCTATGATATAATGACAAAAAATTAAACATGTCGTGCAAAAAAGCGACCCATACCACTGCGTAGCAGATACATTTATCTACATACCTAGCCCTATTTCGTTTGTGTACGCCGTAAGTCAAATATCTGAACAAAATGCCCAATGACCTTTCATAGGGGTTTTTTTTTAAGTTCTGAACCCTAAAAAGCGTTTAAGATGAGCATCTTTGTGGGCGGAGGGAGATCGTCCGAGGCGACCCCTCGCGGTGCTTCACAAATTAGATACCTACCTACGCATGAACTGAAAATTCAACCTAGTTGAGGACATCGTAGGTGACGTGATACTGATTTTGAATGAAAAACAATAACCTAATGTACGTTTTATGTCCATAAAACCGAATGAGCCGTTAATAGAAAGAAACATTAAAATGTAAATACGACGACGGCAACAGCTCCTGAAAGGTATGTTTCTTTCTAATAACGGTTTGTATACAGACCTATTTGGTTTTATGCACTTATTGACCTTGCGACTATCTTTACGCCCTAGGTAAATAAAAGCTGTTTTCGCACTTTAACTGTTTAACTTCATTTATGTGCGTACAGTAAAATAGGTAAGTTAAACTAGTGGTGGTATTACTGTAGACCTCGCGTTTGTGACATTTTTTATCGTTTTTTGAAATTTCTGTAATATTATTATTCCCCATATCTCCGCTTACTATGAAACTGACTCTACAAAGAAATTTCATATAAAGACCATCCTGTAAAGATAGAATCGGTTGAGAAATGCGACCTGTAGAGGAAAATAAACGGACAGACCGACAGTCGCACGGATATACGAAAGCATTTTTGCCCAAGCTGAAACGAATAAAGTAAGGGTTTTTAACAATATTCAAATAGTGATGAAAATATGCCATTAAAAAGAAAACAAAAGCAGAATTTAGACAGAAATTATTTAACTGCAATGTCAATTTTTTGCATCTTATAGCAAAATATACGACATGCAGAATCATTCTATATATAGTACTAGCTGACCCGACAGACATTGTCCTGTCTTAGTTTTGATTTATGAATATTGAATTCGAATTTTAAACGACATTCAGTTTTTTTGCAGCCCGCATTCTGTCAATTCTAAGTCAAACATAAGGTTACATTAAAAAAGTTTTCAACACACATGCTCGTAAAGTGAGCCCTAATAAATCGCTTTTAGGGCCATAAACCGAGCTAATAACGAACGCGTGCAATAATAATATATATAGCACTATTTTAGTTGGTTATAGAATTATCCCTACAAAGTTAAATTAGTACCTTGCTGCAAGTTCTATGCGAATAAACAGAGCATTCCCAATTTAACCAGGTAATGCAGTTATTTTTTTTTTAGTAACAACAAAGAAGTTTTATGCCACTGAAAACTTTTATACATTTTTGGAATAAAAAAATGTGTAGTTTGTCTAAAAAGTCAGTTTACATGGGTAATTTCAAAGGTAATTTTAATACCCACCTAAATCCCCAACCACCCCACCGATACCCATCTAAATAAAATTGAGTAAAGCTATGTTTACAATGGGGAAGGCAACTGTCAAAATAGCGCTGCGTACGCTTGTTCCACGAGAGCTATGAAAACAAAGGACTTTTAATTAAAAATATCGTATTTTTAGCTTTAAAATGATTAAATTCTGTGTAATACCTATAGGCTTTAAAAATGTTGGCACCTACAAATTTCTGAAAAATCTAGGTATAGAAAAAAAAATATAAATTCTGTAAGAATAATTTAAATTCTAAATAAATAAAAAATAAAAAAAAAGAATGAAAACCTCTTAATTTGGTTTTCAATTCCGGTATTTGCATTTTAGAATAGTCTTTTATATCCATTTTGGGTCAATGGGTTTTTTTCGGTAATAAAATACTACAAAATATTACCTATTTTCCCATACATTTTGTTCTGAACGTCTACTGTCTTAGGAACAAGCGTACGCAGCGACATCTACAATTAGCTTTGAGTTGCCAACCCCATTAGAATTTTGACAGCACCAACAGGGTTACCAGTATAATTTTTTATAAATGATTTAATATTTTCTCATGTAAACTGACTTTTTAGACAGACTCGTCCTTAATTAAGTCAAACAAATATTTATTATTATCAAATTATTCATAATTCAAATATTTTATTATAAAATATTAAAATATTTGCATTTTATCAATTAAAATTATAATTTTAAATAGACTGTAAACTCATTCGCCCCTTTGTTCGCATAATATTCTAGCATTGGGCGTGTGAAAAAAACAAAAAAAACTGCGCGCCTTTTCCCATCATAATTATCATATTTTGTGTTTGTTGCTGTGTGATACATTAGTTTGTTTTTCCTCGCAAATGTGTTGAAAAACGTCGTATGTCGAAACTCGTAAGCTCTTGCTTATTGCACACTCGGCTGAGTTACGCCCTCGCCTGCGGTTCGGGCTGCAACCAACGGCCTTGTGTGCAATGAGCAAACTAAGCTAACTTGTCTCATAAATACTCGTAATGTACTATTATAGTCCAAATTAAATTTTATATGGTGGTTAAGTTTTCTTAAATTTTCTTATTTTCCGCGCAATTTTCATTATTTTTTCTTCCATAATAACCTTCTCCTGATAATAACAAACCTTAGAACATCGTCGGCTTCCTACGGAACGAAGCCGCGATGCTCTAAACTCTAAATCATGGGTCCCTAAACTTTTTAGCATAAGGGCCAGACTAAGTCCTCTATGAAGTCCCAAGGGCTAGGATCTAGCTAGCTCATCGTATACCAACATAATATAAATTAAATTACAGTATGTTGTTGGTACGATCCGGCCTGTTTTCGCGGGCCGGATTGTAGGTACTCGCGGGCCGGAGCTAGCCCGCGGGCCGTAGTTTGGAGACCCCTGCTCTAAATAACAAACACAACAAAAAAAGAATTAGCGAAATCAGTTCAGCTGATCTCAAGATTTGCGCTTAGCAAGACATTCAGCGATTCATCTTTATATATTTGTCATTGCTTATAATAAAAAACATAATTTTTGCATATAACCATATTTTGTGTTACTAAGTTAGTGTTACCAGGCAGCGTTAGAATCACCTGTTCATAATCAACCACTCAAACTATCTGTAACAAAACCAATCTTACTTCAAGAATGTTTACCAAATCTGGGGGTTGACGGCTCTTGAACCGAGTAGCCTCTCGACGGGAGCACCGAGCTCGAAGGCCTGCTGGCAGAGAGCCATATTTTACCAGTTTCGTTATTGGCTGTGTTTTAAAACTTTAAACGATTCCACGCTGCGCTGTAAAATTCAACTTTGTGGGGTAGTTCATTGATGAAAGTGATTTATGTTTCAATTACACAAGAGCTTTATTTATATAACACGATTAATATAACACGTGTTAAATTTATTCTATTTACTGTGGTTTTAACCTTGATTTAAATAGGTACGGGATTTAGTAAATCAGAACGTTTTACGCTGATTCTGATAAAACATTTTCATTTGCTTTCATTATGTTACACACGTTTACTCAGTTTCTTCTTATAAGACACGTTCTTTCATCAACCTCTTTCCGTCGCAGGAACAACGTAAAAAATGTCAAACAATTACTTTCCCTCAGTATTATATACCATTAAATAGTATACGCCCGGCATTCCCTCACTGGCATCTGGATTAAATTATTTCAAGCGACTGCCCTCCGCCCGCAATCTCGTATAATAAGGGCCATTTCTCATTTTTCTCCGGGAAAATAAACCTAGTTTCTTCCTACTTTATTATTCCGGGACACGCTCTGAACTACGGTGCAGCGGTGACTGCTACGTTTGACGTATGCCTTATTCTTAGTATCAAAAATATTAACTCGGTGTTATACTTAGCTAAATCGCTACTCTGGCTGCATTTAAAAATGATTTCCTCTGCTGTATTAGGGGTCTGATTGTGTTGGCCCATTTTTGTTGGACATAGGCCTGTATGTGTAATGTCTATGTGTGCCGCTTTTTAACAATTTCAACCCTCAACATATATTTAAGTAAACTCTTGCAAGTCTCTTTAAAACAACTTTTGTATTCAACTGTTAAAAAGCTGGTGTTTTAGATAGGTAGACTAGGTATAAGACTAAATTTGTAATTATGTATGCATAAAAGATAATAAAATGTAAACTTCTTTGATAATAAAAACCATTGTGCATATAATCTGCTTCCAATTGTTTGTAGGTAATCTCAAATAAACCCTAAGTAACTTCAAGGAACAGAATTTGTAAGAACAGATTCAATATAACTCTTAGGCGAGGAGACTAATAAATTATTTGATGTTAGCGATTGTTCGCGCTCGCTCCGACACAGTGAATTAACTCGTGCCCGCCTCCCTCATCGATTTAAAAGTCAATCGTAAGATATTACTTTACTAACAGCTTTATCTAAAATGGCTTCGTAACGAAAGCTTCGAATCTTTTAGGGCGACATTTTAACAGAAAACTTTACAGTAGTACTCGTCTTAGTTACATTAACTCGCCATCAATGGGACCTGCTGTCATTTTTAGGGTTCCGTACCCAAAGGGTAAAAACGGGACCCTATTACTAAGACTCCGCTGTCCGTCTGTCTGTCTGTCACCAGGCTGTATCTCATGAACCATGATAGCTAGAAAGTTGAAATTTTCACAAATGATGTATTTCTGTTGCCGCTATAACAACAAATACTAAAAACAGAATAAAATTAATATTTGAGGGGGGGCTCCCATACAACAAACGTGATTTTTTTACCGTTTTTTGCTCGATATTAATAACGACAACAGGTAGACAGTTGAAATTTTCAGAGATGATGTATTTTTGTTGCCGCTCTAACAACAAATACTAAAAATATAATAAAATTAATATTTAAGGGGGGCTCTCATACAACAAACGTAATTTTTTTGCTGTTTTTTGGTACGGAACCCTTCGTGCGCGAGTCCGACTCGCACTTGGCCGGTTTTTTATTTACCTATTTATTTACTTCAGGCAGTCCAGTGCGGTATGTCCAACTTCGAGAAAGAGATCTCTCGTCGAATCCAACTCGAATGGGGAGCATTCGGGAAGCTTTGAAAAATCTTCTCGTCCGATTTCTCTCGTCTCAAGACGAAGGTCTATGACCAGTGTGTGTTGCCAGCCAGTGATGACTTACGGCAGTGAAACGTGGTCGCTAACTATGGGTCTCATAAGAAGGCTCAAGGTCACCCAGCGTGCGATAGATAGAGCCATGCTCGGCGTTTCCCTGCGTGATCGAATCAGAAATAAAGAGATCCGCGAGAAGAGCGCTTGAAGGATCACTCAGCAGAAGTGGCAGTGGGCTGAACACATAGCGAGAAGAACCGATGGCCGTTGGGGCGGAAAGGTTCTGGAATGGCGAACGCGCACCGGATAACGCTCCGTGGGTAGGCCCCCGACAAGGTGGACCGACGATCTCGTGAAGGTCGCTGGACTCCGCTGGATGCGGGCAGGGCAGGACCGATCTTCGTGGAGATCCTTGGGGGTAGGGTTACCAGATGAAAAAATCTAAAGTCCGGAGAAAAGGCCCGATTTCCCTTTAAAAATCCTGAGATATGTAGCAGTTTGAGAATGAGGTGTGGAGGGGGAGGGGACGACGACTAGTGGTCGTTGATTAATACTTAAACAGTTCTTCGCCGTATTTTTAGTTTAACTTTTTGTTCAAAAGATCTTTAAAATGCATTGTATTTTATTGAAAATTCTAAAAATCCTGAGATTTCCTGAGATTTGCAAAATTCGGCCACAATCCTGAGAAGAGTCCAAAAATCCTGAGATCTCAGGACAAATCCTGAGATATGGTAACCCTACTTGGGGGAGGCCTATACCCAGCAGTGGGTGTCGTGCGGCTGATATGATGATGATGATATTTCACATGTAACCATCATGTAACTGTAGTGGCATCTACCGTACCGCCGCACATAGCAACACGGTTACAACAAGATTCAACCACCATGTTACTAGATGGCGCTAGTGTCGAATGAACACAAAGATTAGTATGGAATAACACCTCGTAGTATGGAGACAATATGGAGAAACCTACATCTCGCTATCGGAGTTTTCTCAGCCGCCAAACTATATATTATACAACTTCCAACCATCATCGGTTGGACCGCGGTCCCCGGGCTAAGATCACCAAGCCCGGAGGAAGATCTTCCACTTAGGTCTTCCTACTAGTGGCTACCTCTACCATACTACCAAACCTACTACATTCCCTTCACTGGTGACCCCCGAAGGAGCACATCAAGCACCTTCAGCAACGCAGCGCAGCCATCACTCCTCATACCTTATCCAGCATCCGCAGCAGTCGTCACACCGCAAGCAGAAGCACAGCATCCAGCAGCCCTCAAGGTTCCATCGCAGCATCACTGACGACGCTTCCTGGACCTTCGGCAACTCTCGACGGCATCATCCCGACCTGATCTTCGCAGCCCACGACTGGAGCATCACTGGGCCCTTACTCCGGCGTGGCAGTTCTGCGCACCTCACCAGCAGCTCGGACCTACCGTCACCTTCCACTGCCCCGACTCACCGTGGACAGGTCCCGACTCACTGTGGACACGGATCTACTTGCAGCACTGGCGGACGCGCCTTCCTACCCCACAACGTCTCGACTCACCGTAGACTGTCTCGACTCACCGCAGACTGGGGCATCTCCTGCAGCACTCTACTCTGGCACTTGCATAGCTCTGACGCACTGACAGCTGAGCTTGGACAACCCTTGGACTATCGACCTCCGGTGTCAGGGGAGGAGTGATGTAGCGGCATCTACCGTACCGCCGCACATAGCAACACGGTTACAACAAGATTCAACCACCATGTTACTAGATGGCGCTAGTGTCGAATTAACACAAAGATTAGTATGGAATAACACCTCGTAGTATGGAGACAATATGGAGAAACCTACATTTCGCTATCGGAGTTTTCTCAGCCGCCAAACTATACATTATATACAACTTCCAACCATCATCGGTTGGACCGCGGTCCCCGGGCTAAGATCACCCAGCCCGGAGGAAGATCTTCCACTTTGGCCTTCCTACTAGTGGCAACTCTCTCTCCATACCACCACCCTCTCTCCATACTACCCATACTAACCCTACCTACATTTCCTACATAACAAAAAATTATAGGCACAGATCAAGTGAAATAATTGGTAACAAAGTCATCTCTAAGTACTAATATCACAGAATACATAATTAAGTTTGATATTATCATAAAAAACTAACAACAACTTTTCCCCATGCAAGAAAATTACAACGAAATAACGATCTAAAATAAAATTCTGAAAATTATAAAAACTAGTATTAGCTATTAACTATTTTTGTATGCGTTAAATTTTTAGTTTAAAAATGTGTCCGCGTAGTTAAAATCCAGATTAACGCCCAAAAAGGCCACTTTTGGCGTTAATGCACTTTAGGTTTTTACCACATAAACACATTTAAACCAGGAAAAAACGCATACAAAAATAGTTTATAACTAATACTAGTTTTTACATTTTTCTGAATTTTATTAAACATAAGTAGTTATTTCATTGTAATGATTTTTTCTTGAGTGGCGGCGCTAGTGGAGGCTCGGTGGGCCCTTAACAAAAAGAAATTATAGGAGTAGTTGACAACTTGACAAGGTATAGTCGAAGAAGAGGATACAATATTTTTTGCTTTCAAAAAACTAAAGTATCATAAGAAAAGCAAAAGAAAAAAAATCGGGTTGCACTCCGGGAGTGCCGGCAGAAGTGAAAACTTTAATACTAACGTTGTGCATTTTTGATATTTTGTAATGGTTAGGGAATAATTTTGCACGAATTGCCGTCGTACGAATTTACTCTGCATTTGAATTTACGAATACAGAACAGTATTGTACGAAAGTTTTATCCATAGCTTGACAGAAAATCAAGAGTTTTGACAATGAGTATAAAATTACAAAACCGCCTTCAAATAAAACCGGTCAAGAGCGAGTCGCCGGACGTGCGCACCGAGGGTTCCGTACCATCATAATAAATACACTGCAGAGTAGAATAATAACATTATTATTGCAGTTTTAGATCAGCGCCATCTTTTGACCGATAGTGGAACTAATGATAACTTTTTTAGAAATTTGATAATTTCTAAAATGTGTGCTATATTGAGACATCGTTTTATTTTTCCTGTCCGAAATAATTCTATGTGGTAGTGGTTTATATAAAGATTATAAACCACTACCACATAGAATTATTTCGGATTTTTCTCTATGCAAACTTCGGAGATAAGGAGGGAACGGCTTTTTTTTACACTTTTCATCATAAGTCGAAAAATATGTGGCCTAAAAAAAGAAAAAATATTTGAGAATGTGCAAACGGCGCTCTTTTATATGATAACCCACATGCCCTAGTAGCCCGACTTCAAATTTTTAAGACGCCTTTCCAGTCCCTGTTGTAAAAAAAATTTTTTTATCTTTTTCTTATTTGCAAAATAGTTGGGCAAATGTCATCTGAAACTATTCTAGCTGTGACAGACAGACAGACAGACTGAGTCACACCATAAGGGTTCCTTTTTTTACCAATTTGGTACGGAACCCTAAAAACCTTACGACAAAAACCGCATCAAAATTGTCTCTAACAAGCAAGAAATAATATTCAAATCATTTGATACGAGATACGCATATCAATTTTAATAAAACATAAACATATGGTTTTTTGAAGGAGGTTTCCCTTTTTTTTAAAAGATTTTTTATTTTTAACTTTTTTGTGGTAGGTTTGTCAGAAGATATTTTGACAATTGAATAAGTAGAAGCAGCTTTAAAATATTTAAATTTGAGATTTTAGCATTCACATAGCTATTTTTATATAATACCTACTAAATAATATAGTAGAAAAATTCGACTCCCCCCGGTCCCGGTAGATCATATTCTCAGGCAGAAATCAAACCCGCGACCTTTGGCAGTCCGGTTGGCCTGCAAAACTTTGGCAAGGGTCAGTCGTGGGATGGGTGACCAAAGTGTATTATCTCTATCTCCTTCGTGTTTCAGAAGGCACGTTAAGCTGTTAGTCCCAGCTGAATTTGCACTTATTAATACCCACGAATCCGCATTGGGCCCGCGCGGTGGGTTATGGCCCATCCTCCTCATCAATCCGTAAGTTAAGCCTGTATCCCAATAAAAATGTCTAATGTGAAACCTTTCAATAATTTAAGGTAATCACTAGTACACTATCCTATTTGATTTTGAAGAGTTCTCATGTGTACCTTCGAAGTCCAAGGTCTAAGGTCCAATGCCAATGAAATTAACATGAAACCACCCTTAAGATATTTTCTTTCCAACAAAATAAGAATTATCTTAATCGGTTCACAAACAAAGAAGTTAATGTCTGTAGATCCGTAAAAACTCGTGCAATATTTACCAGTATTTTCAGGATTACTCGAAAACGACTGAACCGATTACAAATTTTCGAAAAATTGGGCCATCTTGGGAACAAACCTGATGAAGTAATGTTTAAATCAGGGATCCCCAAAGTGGTCGATTTTTCGGTCGTCGTTTCCTAGGTGTCGATATAAACGAATAATTTTAATAATAATTATTAATTACACTTGATATTTATAGGATTTTTTGAAATAATTTGGCTATGGCGGTCTGAGGTATCATGATAACGAGGCTGCTTAACAGCCGAATAACGGATTTCCATCACGCTTAAAGCTGAATATGGAACCTGCATAAAGGCTGTATACGACCTTATACAGCTCTTATAACTCTTAAATGGGCACAAATTATTCAGCCTTAAGTTCACATAGCTGCTTAAGAGCTGTGTAGCAGCAACTTAACAGTGTAATAAAGGGTAACAGGCTGTGTAGCAGAAATTTAAGAGTGTTATAAAGGGTAACGACAGTACTATGCGCTGAAATTCGACTGATTAAGAGATCACAAGTTACTCTTTATTCAGAAAATATGTCACATGTACGCTTTAATACATATTTTAAACCGCGCAAGGCTGCTTGCGGCCTGTGTAAAATTAAGTGAACTAATATTTGAAGTGTAAACGTTTAAGCACATATAAGGCTAACATTGAACACTTTATGTTACGTGAATGAATTAGAGTTAACGATAATATTGGTGGATATTATTCATATTCATACTCTGTTTGACATATTATAAAGGGAAAATGACTGGGAACGTAATTTTACTGACATTATATATATATATTATCTAACAAAATTTTAGTGCGCCACGAAAATATTCTGTTTTGAATTAGTTTTGTGATATAAATAAACTGTGATGTAATCTTGACAAAAAAAAATGTAGTGCTTTGAAAAGAATTATAAGATAAAAAGTTATTATTAAGATATTTTGAAGTTAAAACTGATGCATTACATTCCTATTTCTTGCACTTAACATCGTAAAGGTTGAAAAATCAATCAGAATTTTTATAGGTTATACAAAAAATGGTGGATTATGTTACAAATTACATTGACTGATTACAGTACCACATATGTTCTTTTATTCAGATAACATCTGTTTTAATGTACTTTTGTGAACCATTATAAAGTAGAGGCCGTTAATCCGATACACTAGTGAGTCTCTAAGCAGCTGCGAGGCATCTAGTGAATGTATAAACAGCCGCTATGCAGATAATATCAATGGCAGTATAAAGGCTGATTAGCGGTAGACATATTTAGCTAGAAGTTGAAATATGGGTCACATATCATCCATTATACAGCTTTTCACTTCATAATAGTTCACACGTGCCTCTTTAATAAGTTAGTGTAATAGGAGTTCACAAATACCTTCTTATACAGTATTTGGCGAAATTTTATCCACTAAACAGTCCTTACTAGGCTTTAGGCTTTAGAATATGTTAGAAGCTGAATAGAGTCGAGAAAATATACCTTTATAGCACTCTTAGCGTATTAATGGTGGTTTTGTCGATCTTAATAAGCCTTAATGCGGCTCTTAATTAGCCTAAGCTGTTTAAATATCACTGACAGCTATTATGCAGCTGTAGGGTCACCAGTGTACTCTTAGAAGTGTCTTAATAAGCACAGAGTTTTAAATAAGTCTAAAAGTGAGTAGTTATACAGCTATCTGTGTTACTTGGGCAGTTCTTATTTGAAAAGGGGCTCTCGCCTAAAATAGTTTGGGAATCTCTGGTTTAAATCATTTCAATCGGTCCAGCCCATAGAAATAGAATGTCAAAGAACAACAATGTCAATAAACAGGTGATCCGAAAAACGATTCATACATTTTATATGAGATACGTAAAATATGACTTAGATTCATAAAATATGACTATAATATGGCAAAGGAAATTAATAAACTATGTTCCATACTGTTTTTTTCGTCGGTAAACGAATAAATGTAGCGAAATTTGGTTTTAAAGAAATGTGTGGCAATATCTTATTTACCTGTGAAAAGTGTGATTACTACAATTGTTTCTTTTTGTCACATCACAATTACTTAGAGCACAAGACCCCATGGCTCCTCGATACCTTTATTTTATATTCTAATTAAGATTAACAAATATTTTAAACAAACTGTGATTGCTCATTTGCTAGGCGGGACGCTAGGGGCTCTTACTGTAAAAAATGTTGGCACATGTCACTTAATCCTTTGTCTCTTTTTTACATAGACCATGTCCGTATGATGTTAACTTCTCTTTTCCACGCTTTGTTGGTCTTCTTGAGCGCAGCGAAAATTTTTCTATGTCTATGGTCCAGCCGTTTTCGAGTAATCGGTGGACATACACAAAAAAAAAACCTCCTCCTTTTTTGAAGTCGGTTAAAAAGGCATAAATGGAGGAATATGCTAAAATATTATGTACTTAGTTTACATTGAATAATGTGTTAGCTTGGGTACTACCGAAATTACAACATTAGATTTTTAAGCCTTACAAAAGTCATCGGGATATTAAACAATTCCTGAGCAAAATAATAAGATTTTACAGGCAGTACTTTCTCGTGACTTTGTCTCATAGCATAATTTTCACTACAAAAAAAATTTGAAATTGTGAAATTTTACTACACGAGAGCACATTTATTGTGATTCAGAATAGAAGAGGAGCATCTAACCATCCTGAATGGATTTATGGCTAAGGCCCCAGCTTTAGGAAGATGTGTAAAACATGATACCTATCCGTATGGAGGAGTGAATGGTTTGGCCCTGTTCCATAATTCTTGTACGAATGAGATAGCTTTGGTGACTTTCTTCGCAAAATAATGCTGATAAAAATTACATTAAGGACAAGAGTAGGCATTGCTTGTGCGCAAAAGATTTACATGAGAATGAGTAACAAAAAAAACAAGGTAGGTATGTACTTAAAACCATAGTCATAGAAAAATTTTCGCTTGTGCTTAAAACACACCAACACTCCTGACTTATTATGTCCCAAGTTTCGATGAGGCATACATAGGTTTTACGTGTACAGGCAATCTCAGGCCATACCGGACTATAGTCAGTAGGCATTTCCAAGCAACAGGCCTATTACATATTACATAAAAAGAATCGCGATAATCGGACGCAATTTGTCGTTCAATTTACTTGATATACTTATATTACGAACATCGTCCGCTTGTTGCGATTGTTTTTATGTAATACATTTCTTACAGTGGTAATACTTAGGCCTGCAGTTTCTATCGCAACAAGCAAATTACGGAATGATTTTCGGATGCGGCCAGAGTGGCGCTTATGATACAACGCAGACTTTTTATTCTGTTCTGCTATCGTCTAAATTTGTAACTACATATATTATATGTACCGAATTCCCTCGAACCAAACCGAGATTTCTCGTACGTGATGTCTATGTGTTCACGGAAACCGCGATTTATCCTGTTAACTTATCATTTTGTGCCTCTTATGTATATGATAATGCCGTCCCAGCCAGGCCCTTTCCCACAGGCCTCATTGGATTTATATCCCACCTACATCGATAGTCTGCCCGGTCGTAGTGGCGAACATTTTGCGGAGCGTGCCATTCCCGCAGCTCACATTGAATTTTTTATGTCCGAAAGCGTTCGAGTTTCGACCTATGTGTAGTTAACGGCGAGAATGCACGGAATGTGAGATTTGTCGGTTCTGATTTAGCAGGTTTGCGCAAATATTCATTAATTCAAAATCGTATTGCTGGAAATAATTGGATTAATATTTTATCAGTTCTACGCTAAAGTAGTAGTAGTAAGTTTTTTATATGACAAAGTCAAAGTCATAGTCAAAAATAGCTTAATTTGAATCGTCTATATTTTCCTACCACTTGTTCCAGACTTTTTTAACTGACAAGAAGAACGGGCGTAAGAAACTTATCAGCTCAGCAATAAGTAACGATATTGGCAAACTTAAATATATCGTTACCAAGATAATTACAACAGGGTGACAGGATTATTGACTACAAAGTACTTACAGAGTTATGTGTTGCGTTTTTTCCACGCATTTTGATCTTTAAGAATCGTCTAGAGCACAATTATGTATTTAGAAGTATTTGAGTACCTAGCGTGCATTGGAGAGAGCCATGCTCGGCGTTTCCCTGCGTGATCGAATCAGAAACGAGGAGATCCGCAGGAGAACTAAAGTAACCGACATCGCTTGAAGGATTGCTCAGCTGAAGTGGTAATGGGCAAGATACATAGCGAGAAGAACTGATGGCCGTTGGGGTGGAAAGGTTCTGGAATGGCGACTGAGCACCGGACGACGCTCCGTGGGTAGGCCCTCGACAAGGTGGACCGACGATCTGGTGAAGGTCGCGGGAAGCCACTGGATGCGGGCAGCGCAGGACCGATCGTCGTGGAGATCCTTAGGGGAGGCCTATACCCAGCAGTGGGTGTCGTGCGGCTGATATGATGATGATGATGATGATGAGTACCTAGACCCTCGATTTGTCATTGGGAGTGCTGGCACAGAATAGGTATACAAATAATAGAAGAGACACGGTAAAAAAAGACATAAGAACCGCTCCTCAATCTAATCTAAGACTCCATAGTTCGGGAGCTCACGTTTACGCCATAAAAATCTATAATAGGTAAGCTCTCCAAAATAATTAAAGATGAAAATAATATAAATTGATTCATATAAGAAAACTGAAAGAATATTTGTTGGAAAACTGTTTTTATACTATGCAGGAGTTTTTCGAGTTTTGTAAATGATTATTTTCAAAAAATGTATTGTACTATGGTATGTATGTTACTTATATTTATTACACAATTGAAAATGTTAAAATTAATTAAGCGGGTTCTTAATTTAATTGAATAAATTGTAGTGCTCTAACGGGGTTCATGATGATACTTCTAATATTTACCACCATGTAAAACTCATGAGACAATAAAGATATTTATATTTTGTATAGTGCTGGTATAAGTATAAACTAAAGAGAATTAAAAAAAAACGTAGCTATAAACTTTCATTTATGAGGTTTTTAAATCTTCATATCCCTCGTTTTATAAGTGGTATAAAACAATAACGTCTGCATAAGCCTGTCCCTAGAGAACAATTTAAAATTAGGTAAATTATGCACGGCGCTGTTTGTTCTCTTTTAAAATTAAAAATGTGAGAGGTTAATAAGCTTACTACGGCCTCGTATGTTTTTAGTGATAATCATCGTAGGTATTCAAAAGCAGACGAGTTAAAAATGGAATGTTATTGGTAAAATAGTGTTACGAAGATCTAGCCAAAAAATTTTAAATAGTTACTCTTTACTACATAATTTAGTGTATAACTTGCCAGTATCAAATAATTGAGCAAGGAGTATCTAAAAACTTTTTGCATGCCCCTCGTACTATTCTAGGTTAAGTATACTGTACTGTACTGGGTACCGGTACGATATTTTTCAACACACTTGCTCGTAAAGTGAGGCCTAATACATCGCTTTTAGGGCCATAAACCGAGCTATAACAAACGCGTGCAATAATATATAAAACACTAGGTTGTTATAGAATTATCCCTACAAAGTTAAATTAGTACCTTACTGCAAGTTCTATGCGAGTAAACAGAGCATTCCCAATTTAACTGGGTTATACAGTTATTTTTTTTTTTAGTAACAACAAAGGGGTTTTATGCCGCTGAAAGTTCATATTCATTTTTGAAATAAATAAATGTGTAAGTATTTAATTAAGTCAAACAAATATTTATTATTATGAAATTATTCACAATTCATAATATTTTGTTATAAAATATTAAAATATTTGCATTTTATCACTTAAAATTATAGTTTTGAAGTAGGCTGTACGCTCACTCATCCCTTTGTTCGCAAAATATTCTTGCATTGGGCGTGTGAAAAAAACAAAAAAAACTTACGCGCCTTTTCCCATAATTGTCATATATTTTGTTTTTGTCGTATTTGTTGCTGTGTGGTAAATTACTTTGTATTTTCCTCGCAAATGTGCTGAAAAACGTCGTATGAAACTCGTGAGCTTTTACTCATTGCACACTCGGCTGAGTTACGCCCTCGCCTGCGGCTCGGGCTGCAACCCACAGCCTTGTGTGCAATGACCAACATAAGCTAACTTGTCTCATAATGTACTATTAAGATAGTCAAATTGCTATATGATAATGTGGTAATGAGTACGCGCACGATGAGTAAGACTATCGATGACAAACTGTTGAACATTAAAATGACCTAAATTAACCAAACATAGAAATCTTTGAAATTAACGAATGTGACGTAAAATGCTTACAAGACAAAACTATACGTGCTGGCTCGTACAAGTACTTTGGACGATTAAGCAGTCACGATACTGATTAATTTAGTAAATAAGTATTACTCACAAAAAAATTCTAATATATATACAAACATCTAGTATATAAAATTAGTACTTATAAAACTACAATAAAATTATATCAATTTCACAAAATACAAGACGAGAAAATCTTATTTTACCGCAAGCCTAATAAAAATACTATTTAGGACGACGTCTGCATTTTTTGTATGCACAAATAACAATTTCTTCCACAGTTAGGGAATCCAGTGTTAAATCTATAGGGAAATAAGCCCGAGTGATACCGCCGATGTATAAGCATATGGATGATGTAGAGGCATCTGATATTCTAAGCAATGGAATTTAGGTTGAAAATCGATTGGAGAAATTTTAAACTTTTGGGGCCTTTTCCTACTAATGAGCTAAATTCTACGTTTACGCAATGGGAAAACAAATAATAATAAAAAGTACCTTACACCTGCAAAATTTGTAAAAATTAAGTGAAATAGAGATTAAATTTCATTCAACTTGTGATAAAAAACTCAAATATAAAAAATAAATATCACCTTATATTCAGCAGTTTGAGTACTACGATGAGTTAGCAATTTTAGTTAGGTACGGTCAATAAATAAACCATTAATTTTTTGCTGGCGAATGTTTTAACATTGAGCACGCTTAATTCAAACTCAATTACAACGTGAAAGGCTGGCCTGAAAGAGATGCTGAAATATTTAACTCGCTTTGCCTTTAGCGAGTTTTTGTGAAATAAGATATTACATTTTAAATGCATAATTTGGTTAAAGTTTTAATTTTAAATGCTTCGATTTAATCATTAATGAGCTTACATAAACACGATAATATTATACCTTCTATAATCGAATCAGACAAAAATTAGAAATTATAACCCCCACTCAGGTAAATTTTTGGTGCAGGTTCGCGGAGCGCGGAGGTTCGCGAACCTAAGTGGGTACCCACCCTATGATTGGTCTGGCATTAGGGATCAAGGACCGGAACCGCTTACCCTTAAAGGGATTTTTGATTGGGTATTTCATAGGCTTGTTTTCAAAAACCCTATCGATTCGGTAAGCAAATCGTCGACTTACGCCAACGAAAGGCTAACCATATCAATACCTACAGTTAGTTCGGGTAAGCACTTACCAAATCCGAAAACCCTATCGGGGAAATCCTATCATTTTGGAAGCCCTATCATTCGGGAGGCCTTTTAAAACGTTTTCCCTAACAATAGGCTTAACAAAAAACATTATTGATAGGGAAACCCTATCATTTGGGAAGCCTTTTAATACACTTTCTCTAACAATTGGTTTAATAAAATAAACACTATCGATAGGGAAACCCTATCGATACAGAAACCCTATCAATACGGAAACCCTATCGATACAGAAACCCTATCAGTACGAAAACCCTATCGATACGGAAATCTATTGATAGGGAAACCCTATCATTTTAATACGGTTTCCGTAACAATTGGCAATGAAATAAACACTATCGATAGGGAAACCCTATTGATACGGAAACCCTATTGATGGGGAAACCCTATCATTTGGGAAGCCTTTTAATACGTTTTTTCTAACAATTAGCTTAATGAAATAAACACTATTGATAAGGAAACCCATTCGATACGGAAACCCTATCGATAGGGAAACTCTGTCATTTGGGAAGCTTTTTAATACGGTTTCCTTTACAAAAGGCTTAATCAAATAAACACTTTCGATAGGGTACCTAACCCTATCATTTGGGAAGCCCCATCATTTAGGAAGCCTTCTAATGCCGTTTCCTTAACAATAGGCTTAATCAAATAAACACTATACATCGATAGAGAAACCCTATCATTTGGGAAGCCTTTTAATATGGTTTCCTTAACAATAGGATTAATCGGTATTAATTAATAAAAAGGGGTTTTCCGGTCCCTAATAGGGATATTATGCTAAAACTGGACTAATAAAATCGACTCACCTGTAGCTCCTCAGACGGGACGCGAACCCGAGACATCCGGCCCAATTATGCTACCGAGTCGTAGGATCGTCGAAATTATCTAAAAGTGTATCTTACGTTTTCGCTGCAAGCCAGCATTGCAAGCAAGCATTGTGATTTTTCTACCACAAAATAAGATACCTACGTACTTACATTAAAGTTATTATACTAAGTTCTTTTTGAGTCGAAGCATTTGCAAAGCATGCAATATTTCGTTTGAGGAAACGAGAGACTAATTGCTGTACGGTTGCTCTGTTTGTGGGTAGCATTGGTAGCATCGTTTGCAGTGGCGAACCGAGAGCTCTAGGGTTACCACTACCCTAAAGTTTTGTTTTTCTTATCATAGGTACTCTTACAACTTTTCTTATTTGCTATAAAAATCGGGCGCCAATTGTTTATGCTTTTTCATTTCGAAGAAGTGATGGAGTGGTATTTCGTTTCGTTTTCTTGACAACAAAATTAGATCGGTATTTAAAAACATAATAGATTGACCAAATTGATTAATTTTAATTTAAAACAACGTATCAACAGTAAAATTATATGTTTTCTGCCACTCATTTGATATAAAGAGTCATAAGTTGATTGTATAACAAAAAGGCCGAAAAGTAAAAGGAACGGAAGTAAAATCGTAACATCAGTACATTATGTTTACTATCAAAATCGTAATCACTTGTGAACCGTAAAACCTTTCTAATTATGAACTAAGAGTTGAGAGAAATTGAGTCTCTTTACACATTGAATGCCATATCTGGCATCTAAGTATGAACCTGGCATTCAATGTGTTAAAGCTTATCTTATTCAGTTTTATCTTTTACATACAACGTAGCAGCCCTGAGCCCCAACCCCCCTTTCAAAGGCCTACCTGTGGGCGGTGACGTCACGCCATGTCGCAATGCGCGTCGTCACATGTGTAAGCTCAAAACATACCGATGCTTGTTGCTGTAGCTGGTACACACCGCAAAATGAACCATATTCCATCCGAATAAGTTTTGTATTTTAGGCAATGTAAATACGCAAATCGAATTTATTTATAAGCTGATATTCGTTGATGAATGGCCGCAGCACCATTGGCTCTGTTTTTATGGGCTTTTGTAAGCTACGAATTTGCTTGTAATCAAAATAGACTTAAGTATAAGTACTCAAATTATGTTTTTACTAAAATGAGAAAGTCATTAATATTTAAACTTTTTAGAAGATTTTTTATGCATTCGCTATGCTATTTTTATATTAAGATTATTAATACAATTGAAAAATATTAGAAAAAATCGACTCACCCATAGCAGCTCAGACGGGACTCGAACCCGCACCCTTAGGATTCCGGCCCAATGCACTAACCAATTATGCTACCGAGCCGCTAGCAGGATTGACGAAATTTTCTAATATCTTTCACGTCTCCGCTGTAGGCCAGCGCCATCTCACCAATGTGAAGTGAATTACTTCGACATTTCAGTAATACCCATGGAGTAAAATTATCATTCAATCGACTCAAATGAAGAAAAACCCCTATGTATTCTGCAATTCTGCATTCCATAATCTTTTTATGTCACCAAACTACGGGGATTTATCCTAGTTACCCTTTTAGATCCTAATGGCTTGTGCTCTGACAATTCCTAAAAAATCCGTAGAAGTCAACGGAATCTGTGACAAAATTGAAGGTTAATGGTTGCGGTGCAAGTATGTTAAAATTACGACGTAGCTGCAAAACGTTTCAGCATGTTACGGTTAAATGCCAATTAACTTATTTGACAGATAAAATTGAATTAATTATATTATTTATTCATTGGTATAAATTAAACTAGCGTTAAGGCAACCTACATTAGGTCCAACTGAAAACCAGCGTTTTGTAGAATAGACTCCACAACATAAGCTGAGCCTGCCCCCCTACTCAAATGGCCAACATTCTATTCGTTTGAACGCTACGCTTACTATTAAAACTTTAAAATAAGCAGTAAACTATAAAATTACGTGCCGACAATTCCATACAATACATCGGAGTCTGTGATTTACATACCTAATTTTGCGACATGTGATTTAATCATTTATTGCTCATGTTTAAACGAATAGAAAGTTGGCCATTTGAGTAGGGGGACTGGTCAGCCCTTTCAGTTGTTTAATGTTATAATCACAATTTTTCTTTAAGATTTCTGTATTGTATTGAAAACGCCGAATAAATGCTTACTTTATTTTACTTTAACAATGTAGACAGACAGTAGTGAATCAGACACTTAAATGCTTAATTTCGCCAAATTAATCGGTGTTTATTAATTTTAATTAATTAAAGTGTTATGGGAAAATTCCATTTGGTTTTCTAGGAATAATATCAGCAATGAAATAACCAAAGGATACAAATAAAAACTGTCAAATAAAATTTACAACTGACCATTTTTATGTGTAAGAGTTAATTTATCGTCAGTCGAGAAGACGAATTTTTTTCACATATTTTTATGTGTTCCATTACTGGCAGCAATACCACGGACATAAAATTTACGATAAGGAAAATTTTTATTAAGGGTCTACATTTCTTCGGTGCATTTATGTGTGTAAAGCTTTATATTGGATCAGTATCGGAAATTATCCTTGTGACTTCCCCATAACGCGACTTTATAGGGGAAAGTAAAATAAATATTTGCTGGACTGAAAAGGAAAATACAACTGAATAAACTTAGCGTATGGGGTGCTAAAAGGAATGACACACTCCTTTTAGTAAAAAGTCTATGACTCAGTATTTTTTTTTATAAAATCTCAATCTCATGTGAAAACCAAACTAAAAGACCTTTACGAAAAACGCTTTGCAGTCAATAAAAATATTTAATTTCGGAACGTAGATAGTTAATCAAACCAAGAGAATCAAGCCACACCTAGCAAAAAATTAGGTTTGGTTAGTTTCAGATCTTTGAGTAAATTTCTACCGTAATAGTAGCAGTGTTACGGACAGCTTCAATCGCGTGAAACTAGTGAAAAAAGTGATTAAAATGTGTAAAGCAAAAAGACTGTTTAATGGACCGCTAAGTGCGTTACTAGTGATAGAATCTGTGTTTGTGATTATTTCATGTAAGTACTTTGATTTGTAAGCTCGCACGGCCCAATTCGTCATAACCACAATATATGGGCATATAAGAAGAAAGTGTTTCATTCTGTTCCTGCTTGGCGAATCATCCTATGGTGCAGTGTTGAGGTTACCGACATCGGTAACAGTACTGCGTGGTCCTTCAGAGCGCGGATAAGAAGAATCTACTGCGTGGTCCTTCAGAGCAGCGGATAAGAAGATTCTGCGCGTCAAGCGAGAAGAAAGAAGCGAAGCATCACAGTAACATATATACGTCCAACGATTATTGAAGAAAAGAAGCATCACAGTAAACATAATACGTTCACTGAAGACTGAAGAAAAGAAGCATCACAGTAAACATAATACGTTTACTGAAGAAAGAAGAATCACAGTAACTAGTTTCACTACGCGGGTGGACCGCGGCTCACACTGCCACACCCTAACGGTGCCAAGTGTGGTTAGTGTGAGTAACGCCATTCAAGGCGGTGCAGTCTGACGGACACGGCTGCCAGCCGCCTTTTTCAAGGCAGCTGAAATTGTCCGGCTACGCCGGTAAGGGTTGTGTCGCACTGAGGGCCGGTCTGTAGGCACTGCTGACGCTGCCGGGCGTTCCTCCCGGTAGCCGAGCACCTCGGAGTTGCACACCCCCTCTGCCGGGTAGTTCCTCCCTTCCACTCCTGCTACAACCTCCATCCTCACCTGGGCTCCCCTCGCTAGTGTGCCCGGGCGAGATTGTTAGGAGTAGACATCAAGAAAGAAAAAGATGCCAGTCACGAGAAGCCAATCTGGAGGGAAGAAGAGGGAGGCAATTACATATGATGAGCCACCGGCGTCACCGTCGACGATCGCGCCACAGCCACCGCCACCACCACCGTTATTGACTACAGTCGTGATGCAAGAGGCCACAGAAAGTGGTACAGAGAGATCGTTACCGCCGCCGCCCACCAAGGAAGTTGACGATGGCAACGCCGCCGCCGCCGCCGCCACCACCGACACTGGGGCTTTGAGACGTAACCCGCCGTCAGTGTGTTCGTCGAGTGTAGCTGCGCGCGTCCGGCAGGCGCAACTTCGGGCCGCGGAACAGTTGGCCGAGATTAAGAGACGAGAAATGGAATTAGAACGTGAATTAATTCAACAAAGGTTACAAGTTGAAATGGATACTATTATGGAAGAAGAAACCCGTGCGAGCTTACCCGCCGAGAGCGTCCCAGAGAGGCTGAAAGAATGGTTGGATACCACAGCCGATCCTCGGTGTCGGGTAGACGAAAATTTAGAGAAAGACAGAGATATCGTTCCCGTCGTTTCACAAGAAAGAGACAGAGATATCGCTCCCGCTATCGTGCAAGACAGAGACAGGGATATGAAGCGCAATGAGGCGCGCGCCTTAGAAACAGATAGAAACCGAACGTTTAGTATAAATCCAATGGAGGCTGACGCGAGGCCCGTAATCGATACGAAAAAGGGCTACGGGGTGGAAAACCTCGCTGAAACATTGGACAGGGTTCTAACTAGACGACCGATGCCGCGGTACGCGCAAGAGCTGCCCGTGTTTAGTGGCTCACCGACGGAATGGTTGTTATTCAAGGCCGCAGTGCGTGATTCCACACGATTATATAAGTTCACTGCAGAGGAAAATCTAGCAAGATTACGCGTGAGCTTAAAAGGGGAGGCGAGAGAGAGTGTGTCGGCGCTGTTATGGAGTGCGACCGACCCCGATCGTATTATGACCACACTAGAACAATGCTACGGCCGCCCCGAAGTGCTTATAGACAGAGCGCTCGAAGATATGAAAAGTTTACCGCGTTCCGGTACGAGTGCTACAGAATTAAATACCCTCGCTGTGAAATTGCAAAATATAGTTTGCGTTATTCAAGCGGTTGATGACCGAGGGTACTTACGAAATCCGCTATTGGTTCGAGAAGTAGTCAAGAAACTCAGCCCACATTTGTTATCGAACTGGGTCGCCTACGCCGAAAAGAATGAATCGAGCGAGCCTGAAATAATTATTTTATCTCGATTCCTTATGAAAGAGGCCGACTGCGCGCTGCGTTTTGCATACGTACCGACTACGTCACAGCAAAGAGAAAACGTCGCTGTAAAAAACCGTAGCGAGAAACGCACCGATAAAAAGAAAAATGTAGCAAGAATATACACTTTGGGCCAGAAAGAGACGCCGCCAGCGCCGTGTTTACTATGTGGAAACGATCATGAAGTACCCCACTGTAACAAATACAAAGCCATGACGGTAGATGAAAGATGGCAGTGGGCAAGAAATAATGGAGTGTGCTTTCGGTGTGTAAACAATATAAGCACCGGAGGTTCCGCTGTACACACAAACTATGCGGGGTGAACAACTGTAATGCGCGTCACCACGCTACGTTGCATAAGGACCGTGCCGCCAGTAATGAAGAGACGTTGGTGCGAGAGTCGCAGACTGAGACGATCGCCACGATTAATAGGGCCAACGTCGCGGCGAATGTCATGTTAAAGGTGTGTCCAGTGACAGTTAAGGGACCCGGCGGCGCCGTACAGACATATGCGCTGCTGGACGAGGGATCGACAATAACGATCATTGATCAAGTCCTGGCGGACGAAATAGGTGCGAAAGGGCCTGTAAGCGACTTGCGTATATGTAGTATAAACGCGCAAGGGAGCGTAGCGAACAGTGAAGACGTAAGCCTAGTGTTAGTAGCAAGAGATGAAAGCACCCATCATGTTCGCGCCAAAACGATGACAAGTTTGACGCTCAATCATCAAACAGTTAGTGAAGATTGCTTACAGTACGCACACTTAAGAAAATTAACGGCTAGTGACGTGTGTTATGACAGAGTGAAACCACGTTTACTGATCGGGGCCGATAATTGGCATTTGATTGTGTCACGAAAGTTGTTAATGGGCAATCAGAGACAACCGGTAGCGTCGCTTACGAAGCTAGGGTGGGTCATACATGGAACGGCGCCTCGAATTACGGCGCTAGAGGGCGCGTCTAACGTATACAAGACGGAGCTCATCGCACCCGAGGTTGAATTGCACGACATGGTGAAACGTTACTTTGAAATAGACGCACTCGGTATCGCTAGGAGGGAACGCGAAAACCCAATGGAAGTGAGAGCGATTAAAGCGTTCAATGAGAGTATTAAACGAGTCGGCGGCCAGTGCGAAGTACGACTACCGTGGAAGAGAGACGACGTCACGCTACCACCCAGTTATTATAACGCTGTAAAACGCTTGAAGTCTATAGAATGCAAGATGGACCGGTCAAGCGACTTTGAAAAAGCTTATACAGCACAGATAGAAAATTTATTCACGAAAGGCTACGCGGAGCAGTGCAGTGGGAAAGAGACAGACGATCCACGATCATGGTACCTGCCTCACTTCGCGGTTACTAACGTGAACAAGCCGGGGAAGTTAAGATTGGTTTTCGATGCGGCGGCAAAAGCCGATGATGTTTGCCTCAATGATGAGCTTTTAGAGGGGCCCGATTTATTACAAGATTTAAATGGGTTGCTTTTGCGGTTCCGTGAGAAAAGGATAGCAATAACAGCCGACATTCAAGAGATGTTTTTACAAGTGAAAATCGCACCTATAGACCAACCGGCACAGATGTTTCTATGGAGAGGCGGCGATAGAGATGGACCGCCACGAAAATATAAAATGACGTCGATGATATTTGGGGCAAAGAGTTCGCCATTCTTAGCACATAGTGTGCGTGACTGGAACGCGAGAGAGAGCGCCGACGAGTACCCACTAGCATTTCAAGCGATAACTAGCAATCATTATATGGACGACTGGGTGGACAGTTTTGATGATAAGGAACGGGCAATTACTACGATGAAACAAGTGATTGAAGTGCACAGGCGAGCAGGATTCAAGCTGACAGGCTTCAACTCAAACGAAGCTAGAGTCTTAGCTGAGCTGCCATTAGAGAGCCGTGCTACGTCATCGCCCAAGCAACTGGGGTCCAACCTAGACGATTGTGGTCGCACGCTGGGGTTACTATGGGATGCGGTGACCGACACACTGGGGTTCAACACGACGCTTGCGAGGGTACCGGCTGAAGTGAAGACGTTAGCGAGGCCGCCGACAAAGAGAGAAGCGCTAAGCGCCGTGATGTCGGTTTTCGATCCGTTGGGCTTACTAAGCTACTACACCATTCGAGCGAAGATTGTATTACAAAACATTTGGAAACTAAACGTAGAGTGGGACGAGGCTTTACCAGGGCCGGAGGCCGAAGAGATAATCCAATGGCTTAGAGACATAGAAAAGCTACGAACACTAAGATTACCGCGCCTCTACGCTCAAAAGGGGGGAGAGCCGAGCCGAGAACTACATATATTTTGTGATGCAAGTGAAGTTGCTTACGCGACCGCGGCTTACTGGCGCGTCAAGAATGAAAATGGTGAAATAGAAGTGACATTAGCGGCCGCTAAAGCACGGGTAGCGCCAATGAAACATCTTAGCGTACCAAGACTCGAATTACAAGCGGCTCTGATTGGGACGCGTCTGGCAAGCTCTATCAAGAGACAGCAAGGCTGGGAACCCGAGAAAACTGTATATTGGACGGATTCGCGTACCGTGTGGCATTGGATACGGAATGATAGCGTGCGTTACTCACCATACGTAGCGCACCGCTTAGGAGAGATAGCCGAGACTACGGACGCTAGCCAATGGAGATGGGTTCCGACAGCGCTTAATGTGGCGGACGACGCAACGCGCCCTAATGTAGAGATGAAGACGTGTAATGACAGATGGTTTAAAGGACCCAAATTTTTATATGAAGATGAGGCTTTATGGCCCACGTGTGATATCGTAACGGAAGAGGACACGGTAGAGATAGTGCTCACGACAATGGGAGAAGCAAACGATAGTGTGCCCCGAGCCGAGCGTTTTTCCTCATATGAACGCTTGGTGAGAGCGATGGCGAGAGTATTACTATTCGTACGCAAATGTCGTGACCGTGCCGCTACGATGAATGAAGAGCTTTTAGAAGAGGCTGAGATGAGATTGCAACGTTGGGGCGCACTATTTACGTGTCTCACGACGAGAGCGATACATATAGAATTGGTGGCGTCGCTATCCACAGACTCGGCAATCATGGCTCTAAGAAGAATGGGCGCGCGCCGCGGGTGGCCGCGCGTGATGTACTCAGATAATGCAACAAACTTCAGAGGCGCCGACGTAGAGTTGCGTCGTGCGGTAGAAGAATGGGAACCGGCGCTACGTGATTACGCACTAACAGAGCGTATGGAGTGGCGCTACATCACTCCGGGCGCGCCACATGAGGGAGGCGCGTGGGAGAGGCTCGTGCGCTCGGTCAAAAGCGCGCTACGAGTCACACTGAACGAGAAGTCGCCGCGAGAAGAGGTACTAGCTACGCTGTTGGCGGAGGTAGAGCACACCATAAACGCTCGCCCGCTAACCCACGTACCAGTCAGCGAAGAAGATCCAGAGGTGCTCACCCCAAATCACTTTCTGCTGGGGGGTTCGCGCGGCCTGCCACTCACTGGGCCGTGCGAGCCAGCTTCGCGCAAGGCATGGCGTGCTGCGCAGGCGCTGGCCGACGAGTACTGGCGCCGCTGGGTGCGCGAGTACCTGCCCGAGCTCATTCCGCGCGGGGGTGCGCGTGACGTCACGGGCCGCTCACTTAAGCCCGGTGACGTCGTCATCATCGTCGACTCCAGCCTGCCTCGCAATGTGTGGCCGCGAGGCGTCGTGACGGCGGTGTATCCGGGACCAGACGGCGAGATTCGCAACGCTGATGTCAAGACAAGAGGAGGAGTTTTTCGTCGCCCGACAGCGAGATTGGCTGTCCTCCCTACTGAAGAAGAAGGTGCCGCGAGTGCTGCACCGGGGGGAGACTGTTACGGACAGCTTCAATCGCGTGAAACTAGTGAAAAAAGTGATTAAAATGTGTATAGCAAAAAGACTGTTTAATGGAACGCTAAGTGCGTTACTAGTGATAGAATCTGTGTTTGTGATTATTTCATGTAAGTACTTTGATTTGTAAGCTCGCACGGCCCAATTCGTCATAACCACAATATATGGGCATATAAGAAGAAAGTGTTTCATTCTGTTCCTGCTTGGCGAATCATCCTATGGTGCAGTGTTGAGGTTACCGACATCGGTAACAAGCAGGTTGCAAATATTTCGCCTATACATACACGCCCTTAGTACACCAACGCATTCGCATGTGGCAGCGATTCAACCAAGTCAGTTGTATGGCAGCGTTTCGCATAGGCTATGTCTCCGCTATTATTAGCGAGATAACATTGTTTCATACTTTTTCGGTACAGTTCCGCAAGCATCAGCGAAATGATCGTTACATCGACGCTCACATTTCGCAAATGTTTCACTGCCGCAAACAATTCGCAGCCGCTTGCAAATGCGCCGGTGGTGTAGTATCCGAGCGGACAGATTTTAGAATACCTACATTCCCCAGATGTTTCGCTACCGCGAGCGATTCGCTTCCGCATGCGAATGCATCGGTGTACTAAGGGCGTTAAGACACCATAATATCCATATCCGACATATAAATATATTCTTTTAGAGATAGCTAAACAAAAGAAAAACAGAAGTATTCCACGCCATCACGATAGGCGTTGAAATAATGAGGCTGTTTGTAAGAAAAATTGCTTATATACATGTTGACGTCACGTTGTGAGCTAGGTAAGTTATGAAAATAAGGTTGATGAATACTATAAAAAAGAAAAAATATAGATTTTTAGCAAGCTTGACAATATAGTAACTAAAGATGTTTTTTACTTGATGACATCGTGTGTTCATCTTCAAATTCTAGACAAACTAAACCATAAGAGCAAATTATATATGAACGAATCACGGTTTTCCGTGAACGCACACATAGACATTACGTACAGTATATGTAATCTCGAGCCAAACCAGACCCAGACCCATTGCCAGAACTGCAGCGATATTATCCTACTAATCCTACTAATATTATAAATGTGAAAGTTTGTGGGTTTGGATGTTTGGATGTTTGTTCCTCAATCACGCAAAAACTACTGAACGGATTTGACTGAAATTTGGCACACAGATAGTAGATAGCCTAGATTAAAACATAGAATACTTTTTATCCCGATATTCCCACGGGAACGGGAACCACGCGGGTGAAACCGCTGGCGGCCGCTAGTATTTTCATAAAACAATTTAATCACTCTGGCCGTATTTGCAAATACTACTGTAACGGCCGTAACTTTTTTGCGCTAACGAAACATTGCTGTTCTGACAATAGGACTGGGTCTGCTTTGGCTTTAGATTGCATGTACTGTAGTACCTACCAGTAAAAACGATCCAGTAGATGTACATTACGTGGTGTGTTTGACGTTCTTTTAAAATCAACGAACATGTCAGGCAATAGAGGTATCTATTGAACCGTTTTTACAGGATTAATGTAAATCAGCCATTACGTGTACGTTCACGGAAAACCGTTATTCGTACATAATCGCTCTTATGGCTTAGTCTTGTCTAGAATTAGATATGTTAAGTGAGGATGGTAACACGATGTCATCAAGTAAAACATCTCTACTAAATTGTCAACGTAGGTACTTACTAACATAGTGTAACAATGTTTTAAGTTATCTGTGATACAACCCAATCAAAATTCATTATTCGTACTAATAATTTATGACGCGCACAGACTAATTTTACAGTGATTAATTTTTGCTACGCACCAATTTTCCATTAATATTCACAAAGAGGGATTAATTTAAATGTGGCTATCAATTTTAATTTGTCATGGAACATTGGAATATGCTTTAAATGATTTTAATGTTTATATAAAAAAAACGTTAAAGATTAATAGAGTATCACTTTAGACAAGAAAAAAAAATAAGAGCTTTTTCACATTTAAAACTTTTCAATACTTATATAAAACATAGTTTATTGTATACGAGGTGTTTGGAAATAGCCTTAAAAAGCCGAATATGGTAGAAAGGGTACCATGCATATAACCCCGTAGAATTATTTACAAATAAATCCTGATAGAAAATTCGTTTTTTTATCGCAAATATACTATTGTTTTCGATAAATAAATGCCATTAATAGGCAAAAGTAAACAACGGGTTACCACTATGCAGCTTATATATCATATTTTTTTAGGTTATGATTTTCAGATTTTATTATAATTTTCTGTATGCATGGTACGGTACCCTATAATATCATATTCGGCTTTATAAGGCTATTTTAAAAGTTTTGCGGATATAAAAATATTTTTTCTCATTTATGCTCTGAAATATTATAATTACCTACATTTAAAAAATATGCGTAAGGTTCTACATTTACGTGATGGTCTGGTTATAAATTTGAAATTTAGTGCGGGAATAAATTTCAATAATTATGCCCAGGATATACGAGGCTAGTTTTTCAAGCTAGGATAGCAAGCTAGTGCCAGTAAGCTAGCAAGCTAGATTCTAGCTTACTGGCACTAGCTTGCTATCCTAGCTTCTGGCTTCGTGTAGACAAAACTAGCTTCATTTCTTAGCTAGTAAACTAATAAGCTAGTTTACAAGCCAGGACGGTTTTAATAGAATGAAGTTCTATTTTTAAGGCTAATAGCACCCCCCACCACTGATTTTACTATCCTGGCTTGTGTACTAGCTTCGTGTGGCCAGCAAAGTTAGTTTTCAGTTGGCTAGTAAGCAGGAACCACGCGTTTCGTTTACGTGTTTTTGAGATTTTAAGAAGCTCAAACTAAAACTAAGTACGATGTTTTTTAAAGTTTGTACAACTGTACCATGACCATGAATGTCTATGGAACGCCACCCTTCCAAGTTATAAAAACAAGTCTAAACGTGATTCAGCACTCCAAAAAATATGTGGCGAATTATTGACAGTGGGTATTGATATGACTACGAAAGATATACAAATAAAATAAAAAATTAGGAGGAACAACGTATTCTCTCATTTTGGACGTGTGGTCACCTCAGCCACTGCAATAGTACCTACTAGCTTAAAATGATCTTAGCTTCATGTATACAGAACTGGCATGTTTCGAACCATGTCAAAAAGCCAGACTAGTTTAGTAAAGAAGTAGCTTGCTATCCTAGCTTGAAAAACTAGCCTCGTGTAGTCCGGGCATTACTTCCGTATTCCAATTTCCAAAAGGAATAAGCTTACGTTATTTTTTTTAACTTCATGTCTGCATATATGGCTGATCGTCACATGGCCACACAAACCAATAAAAATTACGAATTTACTAAGAAATTGTTATTTCCTCGCATTTCTTGAGCAAAACACTATACAAGCCTTGCGCGAGAAGTAATTTTACATTGCCTCGAATAATTAAAATCATCCTCGAAAAACTTCCCGCGCTCACCTGTAATGTACTAATGTTTGTTCAAATATGCGTGCTTAATTTCAACGAAAAGTGCGTGTGAAGGAAAGTTCCCTTAATGGTGATAACCACAGAGTTTTTATTAGTAGAATTATCTCGAACTAAATACTAACCAAGCTAACTAGAAAATAAACAAAAAAAGGTCTAGCTTTCCGACATACCATAAAAAATACGATAAGAGGCATATGAAAAAACTGCGCAGATTTACAAAGAATCGGGCGAGCCAATCATGCAAGCTTCTTCCCCAGTGTAAGATTTTCGATATTAGCTGATTCAGCATTATATTTGAAGATGCTTTGAAGTCTAATACGAATTGAAAACGAGGAAAATTCTCCCTTCCATTCCACATGAAATGCTGTGTAACGTTTGGGAATAAAATTTCTCTGGCTTCGTAAATGCAATATGACAAGTGTCGCAAGGAAGCAGAATGTCAAATAATAAAGTTGTATTAGTATTAGTTTTCTTTTAGTTATATAAGCAACTGTACTATAATAAGGGGTACTGTACTGTACTGTACTATATTAAAACACGAATGTGGGTTTATCACATGAGTGTTTTAATACCTAATTATGTACAGTTGCATACAAGACTTTATCTACACCCATTTATTTATCTTTTTATTTTGTTTTGGGAAACAAACAATATTTTAATATTTAAGGATTAAAAACACCCATGATATTTATCTACACCCATGATATGTATCCTCTATAAAGGTTTTGACTTTGACTTTCCTCCCCCTCCTCGTCATTATGTTATCCGCAAGAGTGTTATAATGTTGTACTAAATTTCATAATGTAACGTTCGCGGCGCAGCAGTACCAGTTCTCGCTCGGGATATTCTAATGATGGCAGTAAGCTAACTGTTTCAGAACCCTTTACAGAGGATTTAAAGCATGGGTGTAGATAAAGTTGTAAATAAATAAGTATAGTTACGATTAATGATAGTGTGATATTATAAATATGTGTTTAGATATTCATTGTCGCATCTTAAAAATTGAAAAGCTAGCTAACAAAAAAATAAACAACTAGCTTCTGCCCGCAACTTCTGTGGACACTCGAAAAATCCCTAGGGACCCTTTGAAACCCTTTTAAAACTTTTACCCTTTTAAAAGCCTATGTTTAATCCAGGCTATAAACTATCTGTGTGCTTATTTTTGCGTGATTGAGTAACAAATATCCAAACATCTAAACATCAAAATTTTCACATTTCTAATATCAGTACGATAAACCTTGTTGCAAAGCAATGTTATTAAATACTTAATATGATGGGTTGGGTAAATACATATAAACAGGAAAGTGTTCCCGCCTTGATGCCTTCTAATGATAATGGAACCTACATAGCGTTGTTCTCATACAAGAATTTAATATCATAAACTCTTAGCAAGTCCTTCTAGCGTAGAAATTCCCGTATAAATTCCTAGTGATAAACTTTCCCGAAAGATGTCTACATCTGCAATCTGGACTCGCTTTGTATGCACTCTTGAATCTTTGCTTCTTGCATACTTGAAATTGAATCCTTTCTTGCAGCTTGCATACCTACTTGAATCTATTGCTTTGATTTAAATCACTGTTACATAGTGTTTTACTTTGGAAAAGCAATTTTAGTTGTATTTATATTTCTCAATTTAGTAAGTTTATCAATCAATTGAAAAAAACAGTCATTGTATATTTATGACGTTCGAGCCTAAACGTTAGTGACCCTAACTGCGAAACCAACAGCTACTATAATTATACATTGAATTCATGTTTATATATTGCTTTTTTATGTTCTGTATTGGACAAGTATCCACGCACTTATAATAATTTAGTTTGGAACTAAATAATTGTTGTGAGTTAACTTTTTTCTTATGATCGACCGAAGTTTCGGTTTCGGCCAGTTTCGGCCAAAAATAGTAGTTTTGGCCACAATTTCAGTTTCAGCCAAGTAGTGGCCGAAACTTTTCGATTTTCGTGAATTGTAGCGCGTCGATCGGCTTACTTCGAAGTTCACTAGTCAGATCAACTGATCTGCAGTTGGGTCTGTATCATTAGGTCAGATCGCTATCTGGATCTCCTCCATTCACTCACAACACAGCTCTATCAGTCCCTGACGGAGAAACAAGGCTTCAAAGTTACCTCGTTTGTATGAAAATCGACTGGTGTTTCTAATTAGCCGTCCACCACTGGCGGGGGTTTGAAACAAATCCTATCACCAACCATGTAAGTTTGTAATATAAAAAAACAACGGCAATTTTGATGTGTGAAAATAAGTTTCGGTTTCGGAACCGAAACTAGAACCAAGGCTGAAAGTTCGATTTCGGTTTCGGCTGGAATTCCAGTTCGGTCGGACACTACTTTTTTCTCATTAAAATAAACACAAAAAATGGGTACATATTCCCGCCTATACTTATATGCTATGACAAAAAAAAAAAAGAGTGTTATTTTTATTATTCTAAGAGAAAAATAATGAAGGAATCCGTAACGTTGAACTTTAAAGTGACACACCTCGTTTTACGGAAATAAGTGTCATTTCGCAATCCTAAATTGCATAGTACTAATTTACAAATGAAAAATCTAAAAGTTTCATTGTTTTCAAACGAAGACAGTCGGTGCAAATTGCTCTAATATCCATCCTTAATCATCTCGTCTCTTTGTCTTAAAACTGAAAATACTCCATTTGTCTTGGGCTTGTAATATTAAAGCGAGAGTTATGACGAGCGTATTACCGAACCGGCTGGGATCTGAATTTGGCTGAAATTAGAAATGAACGTATTATATTACGAGTATTTTGATTCCATGACCTTAGGTACATGCTTGCCATTAATTACGTAATTTTGTTTATTTTATCCATCTTTTTATTTATAGTCTATTTATCTTTACTTGTCCTATTTAGTAAACAACATTTGACAGCTGTCATATGTCTTTTAAATTTAAATCGTTATCGTTGTCCTAATAAATAAAAAAATTATTTAGAAACCTAACAGCTTTTTACCAATAACTTGTAGAAATAATAATTATTATTATTTAACTATTATTAATTAGCTAATTAGTTAGGTAGCTTAGTTATACTTAAGCAGATTTTCACAACATGACCATTTAAATTAAAAGACAAAATAAAATTAAACTTTCGCGTCCACTGCATCGGAATCGAAGCATGCGGCGCGGACGGAGCGTCGGCATTTGTCACTTTGTATGGATTTCTACGGCGCGGAAATGGCGATGCAGTGCACACAGTGCCAGAGATAAGCCATTACTTTAAAAAAATAGCCGTGTATGATAAATGCTCTAAAGTATGATATGATCTAGTATCCTATGTTTTAATCCAGGTTATAAACTATCTGTGTGCCAAACATACACCACACAAACTTTCGCATTTATAATATTAATCGGTATTTTACTTTTAAACCTTAGTATTTAGACCGGTACCGCTAGGATTTTAGGTTTCAAAAATATCAAGTTCTAATTTTTTTTGGAAATAGTTTCTGCATGCCTAAACATAATTTTGTGTCATATCAGGTAAGTTCATGTAACAATTTAGGTTTTTATCTTTTTTAACAATATTAAATAAATTCAAGATAATATTTTTACTTTAATGATGATTACGAAGTTAAAACGGATGTAGGTACATGAGCTTTTTGTGTCATCATCATCACTGTCCACGGGAATACTGTTATTTGACAATTACCTATAACGTTGTTGCCTTATTGCGTTAGTAGCTTCAAAAGAATATTACAATTGTTTAAATAAGTGTTAAATGTTTAAGATCAATAGTATCTGTTGTTCACAATATTTTGTGTCGAATTTATCAATGGCATTTTGAGATTTTTTTTCTTTCCAACACCCTGTAAAAGTCACAAAATAAAATTCGAGTTATTAAAATTTGTGTCCTTATTATTATTATGGAGTAACGAAACACTGTTCACAAATTGTGTCGTTTTTATCAATATACCTAATCTTATATTAGATGTGTATTTTTAATGTTTTTTAATGTACTACCCCAAATCAGTTTCCATACACGAAGATGACACAAACTAGGTTTGTACACTACGAAGGCTATCCTAAATACATACCATTGAGTTTTATTTTTAACTTTAAATCAATTTTGTCAGTTTTGAGTTCAATCATACTTACCACAAATAATCGAATTTCTAAAGATGTGACACAAAACGTAAAAATAAACTTTTTATAATAATATGCAAATTGTTTCGACAGGCCAGATTTCATAAACTTTGGAATTTTTATAGGTTTTGGACTCAAAATAAGCTAGCGGTACTGGTCTAATTTTACAAAAAATACAACACAATTTATAGAAACTAAAAAAACACCCAGCTAATGAACTGCATGTGCTATGAATTGAATACCTAACATAATTTTATCTACACCCATGCTTTAAATCCTCTGTAAAGGGTTCTAAAACAGCTTTCTGCCATCATTACGATATCCCGAGAGAGAGTTGGTCCTGCTGCACCGCGCGCCCACGCGCGAGCGTTGCATTATGAAATTCAGTACAACATTAAAACACTCTTGCGGAAAACATAATGACGAGGAGGGGGAGGAAAGTCAAAGTTAAAAACAAAGTCAAAGTCAAAACCTTTATTGAGGATACATATCATGGGTGTAGATAAATATCATGGGTGTTTTTATCCATATGTATTAAAATATTGTTTGTTTCTCAAATAAATATAAAAAAATAAAAAAATGGGTGTAGATAAAGTCTTGTATGTAACTGTAAATAATTAGGTATTAAAACACTCATGTGATATTATATTACAATTCGTGTTTTAATACCCAACATTATAGTACAGTTGCATAATAACTATAAAAAAATGCCTGGTGTAAAATAAATCAAGGCGGGCTGACGTCAAAGGAGTCTCAAATGATATAATTCTAGTTAACTCGTTTCCGTGCCCTGACAAAGGAACGCAAATCAAACGGCTTCTCAGCTGCTTTATTATTTATTCCAATTCACTCGGAACTTCCCGCCTTTGGTATGGCAACACTTCTTAGACGGCTACTTTATTTGACAGGACTATGCTAAGCTAAGGGTACTCACACGCCATAAGTCGATAACATAAGTTAGGACTTAAAAAAAGTAGGCTTTTTTTTAAATCTAGGGTAAAACCATGATAGATGCCGCAGTGGGATAGATGCCTCATTTTCAAAAAACCTAACTTCCCAACCTCGCAACTAAGAATTAATAGTATAAGTAGGAATTCTGCAAAATCTGTAATTGATAGGTCAAGTGTAGAATTCAACATAAATGATTAAGCTTGCTACATTCGTAAAAATTATTCATATTAATGAATAATGAATATTTTTTAAATTAGGAGGCCATTTCAAAAGGTACGGCATCTATCCCGGTTTTACCCTAGTACCTCTGACGATCTAGATATGTCACAGCCATTTTTATCTAAAGCTACCCTTACATACCAGTTCTATTTTGTATGCTTCTCACACTTCCATACTGCATAAGTACGATTTCTTTCTTTTATTCATCGGTTCATCTTAGTCCCTACCTAAAAATATTGTTGAAAATACCTATGAGTTTAGTTATAATATAAGATACCATGGATGAGATGGAGTTTATTTCCTTTACCTTTTTATCGGCGAAAGACGTGCATTCCAACAAACAATACTTCTACGAAATGTTTCACCTTGGAAAAATACTGCACCTTGTGTCATGTGTGAGGTCATCTAGTGAGGCAAATACATACTATACAGGGTTATTTGTAAAACACCAACAACCTCGCAAGAGTAGATTACTAACATCATAAACAACAACATTTTTGTTCTACGATTTTCCCAAAACAGACAAAAAAATATCGACTTTTCATACAAAAATCGATCAGCTGTTCGGGACATTTGTATGGAAAGTCGAATTTTTTTGGTCAGTTTTCGAAAAAGTCGTAGAACAAATGTTGTTGTTTATGATGTTAGCAATCTACTCCTGCGAGGTTGTTGATGTTTTACAAATAACCCTGTATATATTGGACACTAGATTGGCTAATGTAATCGCGGCTTTAGTCCTACTCGCCCTGAGTTAGTGTGTAGTTGCCCTGAATTCTTATTTATGTTATTGCTACTACTGGAACAAATTACACGAGTTAGCGATATTTATGTCCTTGATACTCGTTGCTTTTACCTATTTTAATTCAGAAATACCTACCTAGCTGGTGTGTACAGAAATAAATGGATTTTCGAGATTAGTACTACTATTATTTATGATTTTATTTATAACGAACAGTGGCGAAGGGTCCATACAAGTCGATTTCCATCGGCCATTGACCTCTTTATTATTACACTGGACTGGCTGCTGTCAAACTGCTTTTGTGCCTATTTGATTTCCGCCATTTTGGCGCTGTAGGACGTAGCGTGAGGGACATGGTACTAAAGTCTGAAGTCTGGAGAGACCATCACGGCAACCATTTTCATTGTACACGTCAAAATTAGTTCTTTAGACTCACGCTAGTGGCGTTTCAAATAGGCACAAGAACTTTGCTGTCAAATCATACAGACAGCCAGTCCAGTTAATAAGAAAAAATTTTTTTCCTGTCAGTGCCATCGGCTTACCTTTTAGAAATCCCACCACACCAATCCACTATGCAAATCACAACATTTTTGTAGAACGACTTACCTTCACCATAATATTACCCCTCGCCACTGACAACGAACTTTTTCAATACTGTCATTATAGGTACAATTTGGGCCAAAAAAAATCCCCTAGCCTCAAAATCAACCTTTGCCCAGCATCAAACATACTCGTTGATTGGTTGACAAGAAAACATCTCCAGTTTAGAACAGAAAGCAGAAATCTATAGTAAACCATTATCCCATGGTAAACAGAAGAAGCTAAAAACCAAACCAATACATGTTTATTTTAGGACTGCTTTAAGTTATACCATTTGTGGAACAGGTAAAAACGGGTGACTAGTGAATTCAGCTAACACAATTGCGGGAATTCAAAAGACGAATTGGGTCGCTTTCCCCCCGGGGCAAAACGGGAACGGGCTTAGTATTAGAACTGGCGACACTTTAACAGAATTCTGTCTTGTCGTGTTTATTTCTAATGCTTTGATTAAATCCTACGTTTTTAGGGTTCCGTACCCAAAGGGTAAAAACGGGACTCTATTACTAAGACTCCACTGTCCGTCTGTCTGTCTGTCTGTCTGTCTGTCACCAGGCTGTATCTCATGAACCATGATAGCTAGAAAGTTGAAATTTTCACAGATGATGTATTTCTGTTGCCGCTATAACAAAAAATACTAAAAACAGAATAAAATTAATATTTGAGGGGGGCTCCCATACAACAAACGTGATTTTTTTGCCGTTTTTTGCTCGATATTAATAACGACATTAGGTAGACAGATGAAATTTTCACAGATGATGTATTTTTGTTGCCGCTCTAACAACAAATACTAAAAACAGAATAAAATTAATATTTAAGGGGAGCTCCCATACAACAAACGTAATTTTTTATCTATTTGGTGTAGTGAACATGTATTTTAAGTATTTTGAGCATAACATGTTTTTGCCTTCTGTATTTTCTTCTATATGAAATTGAAAGCAACAGTGTGTCTAAAAACTATTAAGGCAATTTAATAAGCAATTACGAGCTGTCTAACCGCAGAATAAGACAAGTAACATTTACCGTGAAGAATGTAACAATGAAGCTTGTGTACGTTCCAATATTGTTCGGCCGTACCATTGTACGTACAACATACAGAAGCGAATGCACTCATGTGCAAACAAAAGAGAGATACCCGCAAAATAAACTTACACTACAAAGCAGTATTTACTAATGGCTGAACCTTTTAGGGTTTTGTTTGAAAGCGTACAGTTGTACGCTATGCTTGATAGTAGAGATGCGCCGAATGTTCGGCCGAATATTCGTATTCGGCAAATTCGGCATATTTTTAATGTTCGTATTCGGCCGAATATTCGGTTGATTTGCCGAATAATTACCGAATGATTAAATTGTACCAATAATACCAATTATTTATTGACAAAATAAAAAAGATGAAGAGGATTCTCTAGCAAACGGTCTCCATACAAACGTTTCCCACCCTCTCTAAACCTTCACCTACAGCAACAGATTATATAATCCTACAACAATAAATTTTCGGTATGTCTTTGAAATGCCTAAAAACTAGGGCTGTATGTTTTGATTTTTTAAATATTGTAGATTTGAAAATATTGGAACTTTTTTGTTTTGTATGAAATCACTAAAATGCAAATAAGTATTTCAAAATCAAAACGTACAGGCTACAACCCTCTTGTTTTTAGGCATTTCAAAAACATGCCTATTTTTTTAAACAATAAAAACTGCTATCTTTATAAACCACCACTAGTATTAAAATGTATAATTAAATTATGTTTTTTTAATAAATGTCAATGTATGCCTCATCTGCAAAGACTTTCATCAACGTATATAATAAATTTCAAAGTATGCAGTTCCGAACTGCAATTATTTGTAACCGAAAGAGCGGTACATCGACTGAGCGAACCGTGCTAGAGAAGGAGTTGCTGTGGCAAACGCCCGCCCGACACGTGTAAAACCGGTTTACTGCGCAGAATTGAACCGAATGATTCGGCCGAATATTCGGTTCGGTACATTTTGGACCGAATATCCGGCCGAACATTCGTATTCGGTTAAACCTACATTCGGCGCATCACTACTTGATAGTTATCAAACAACCTATTGTTTGAGACACGAATAAACACTCTTGTTTTCAGTTTTGTCCGTAATAAAGGCCGTTTAATTATTTCACACTGTTCTCACTGATTAGTTTCTGCGGCGAGGGCTTTTGAACGTATTAGAAATGTTCTTGTAGTTCTATACCTATCAAATCATAGACAATTTCTAGTATATTAATTATCTTAAATCATATAGTGAACAAATTAAACTAAACCACGTTTAGGATCCGCCTAGCGATTGCAATCACAAAAGATTTTTCTTACTCAAATATATAGATACAGCGACCATAGGGGTATATTACAGTGTTTTACATCTTTTGAATCGTCTCACGTCTTATTTCAACACACACAGCTTTTTACTAAAATTAATTAAGAGAGTGTCCTCTATGTTTTAATCTTATGATTAGCCTTTAATGATTTCATTTCGCATCAAAAGTACAAATGTTTTAAAAGTAGAGTATAGCGCGCCACGAAAGGCATCACACGGAATTTTAATGGAATTAAATAATACACAAGATAATATAATATCTATTGTTATTGAAATAAAACCCTTTTTTAATAACTTAAAAGGTACCAGTGGGTGTATTACAACCTGTTAAAACTTTTCAGTTTTCTGAATGGCTATCAGTGACTCATTTCATTTGCTATACAGCGAGAAAAGTTGTATCCGCAAAACACCACAAAATCTCGAGTTGGTATTTTGCGTTTGTGGTATTATGCGTCTAAAGAGTAATACCCCCAGCGCCTCCTACAAGTGACGTTTTCGTGGTGCGGACCTGTGAATTTTCCCTAGGTAATTAGGTACTTCTTATTTTAGAAAAAGCACCACACTGATATTATTCCTACTACATTTACAATATTGATTTAACAACATTCTTAAATAATGTTTTATTAATACGCGAGGCGTAGAATTAAAAACAATCGCACCTTTTAAAAAGTTGTAATACCCCCAGCGCCTCCTACAAGTGACGTTTTCGTGGCGCGGACCTGTGAATTTTCTCTAGGTAATTAGGTACTTCTTATTTTAGAAAAAGCACCACACTGATATTATTCGTACTACATTTACAATATTGATTTAACAACATTCTTAAATAAAAGTTTTATTAATACGCGAGGCGTAGAATTAAAAACAATCGCACCCGTTGAAGCCGCAGCCACAATGCACGCGACAGGAGCTCACCGCGAAACGACGCGCAATAAATTATACAAACAGCTGCAAAAACAATACCCGGCACCCTGCAAGGATTTAAAACGATTAAAAAAGGTAAAGTCTTCTCTAATTTATCTGATTACAAGACTGTATATAGATGTAAGTAATTATGTAAACAAACATTTTGTTACTCGTAGGCTCGTAGGTACTTTTACCTGTAATAGGGAATATGCATATTTTTTTTGAATCAAAAGTATGATGCGTGAGAAAATCAGCTGTAATATTTAAACTTTTCTCTTGCGTTTTCTTTCTCGTGATATAGTTACTTGAAGTTAGCACGCAGCAGCACCCGCCGAAAACGATCAAGCTCAATTTATCAAAATCGATGACTTATGCATATTTCCTATTGTGAGAACACCAGCAATACAAAATTAAACAAAAAAACCGGCCAAGTGCTAGCCGGACTCGCGCACGAAGTGTTTACCAAAAAACAACAAAAAATCACGTTTGTTGTAACATAAATACATCATCTGTGAAAATTTCAACTGTCTAGCTATCAGGGTTCATGAGATTCAGCCTGGTGACAGATAGATAGACAGACATACAGACGGACAGTGTGCAGTCTTAGTCTTAGTAATAGGATCCCGTTTTTACCCTTTGGCTATAGATCCCTAAATATGAAAGAGCGAAGTTTTCAAGAATCAAGAATCAAGAATTTATTTGCTAGAATGCGGTACATAAAGGTCTTAATTTATTTCATATTGTCACATCACATTCACCAGGAGCTGGCATGCAAAATATAATAGTGGAAAATATAGTAACTATGTCAACATTAATATCATTCAAAATTACAAGTCATAATCTTATAGATAAAATTATTAGCATTTAAAATTAAAAAATTCAGTCATCGTATAGAAACAGTTTTTTACTAGCCATGTCTTTAATATAGATTTGAATTTATTAACAGGCAGATCTCTAATATTATTAGGAATCTTGTTAAATATTTTGATAGCCATGGAATAACAGCTCCCTGATCTGAGTTTAGTTCTCATCCTTGGTAATATTAATTTATTTGGATACCTTGTAGGGAATTTACGAACTATTTCATCATTTCTTGTAAATAAATCCGGATGACTTTTAACAAAAATACATATTTCTAAGATGTATAAACAAGGGACAGTAAGAAGATTTAGATTTTTAAACAATGGCCTGCATGATACCATATTGTCTACATCACATATGGCTCTGATGCAAGCTTTTTGTGCAATGAGCACCTTATTTATATTGCAAGAATTTCCCCACAAAAGAATACCGTATCTTAGAACTGAATTAACGTAACCATGATAGGCTTGAAGAGCTGTTTTCTTTCCAGCAGTTTTTGCCAGTCTCCATAGAGCATAAGAGAATGGGTAGATTTTGTTACATATATTGTCTAAATTTTTATACCATGTCAAGTGTTCGTCTAGAGTAATACCCAAAAATTTTACATTACTAGTCTCTTTTAGCGTCTTATTCTCATATGTAATTTTAATGTTCGATTTTTTTCCTTGATAGTTCCTAAATTGTATGTAATTTGACTTGTCAATATTTATTTTTAAATTGTTACGTCTTAGCCAAAGTATGATTTCTTCTACAGTCTTATTTATTTCATTATTATATTCTTTTATGTCATCACATGGAATAATAACTGAGATGTCATCTGCAAAAAGAACGCACTCATATTTTGTGATACTAGGCAGATCGTTTATATATATAAGAAAGAGCAATGGCCCTAAGATACTCCCCTGCGGAACGCCTGTACCGTTTATTTTCATTTCCGAATTGTGACTAGATTCAGTGTTATTTTCGTCCAATTTTGTTATGACAACATATTGTTTTCTCTCATGTAGATATGATTGCAGCCAATTGTGTGCTAGGCCTCTAATCCCGTACTTCTCACATTTTTGTAAAAGTAATTTATGTGAAACGAAGTCAAATGCTTTTGACATATCAAAAAAAACTGCAGTGACAGATTTCGGTATATCAATGTATTCAGTTATTTTATTGACTAAAGTAAAAGCAGCCAACGTGGTCGATTTTCCTTTTTGAAATCCGTTTTGCTCGTGTTTAATGACTTGATATTTTTCTAGAAATCTTGTTATTCTAATATGCATAGCTTTTTCAATGATCTTTGAGAATATAGGTATTAATGATATCGGTCTATAATTGCCGGGATTTGATTTGTCTCCTTTTTTGAATATCGGTTTGACAACAGATATTTTTAACGCATCTGGAAATTCACCTAAGCTGAACGACAAATTAACGATAAAACTTAAAACTGCTGCTATTTCGTATTTCACTGATTTTACTATTTTAGTTGAGATGTCATCATAACCAGAAGAGTTTGTTAGATTTAATGAATTTATGATTTTTAGAATTTCATACATGTCAGTCGGAGATAAGAATATACTATCATTTATAGCATTTATGCCGTACAAATGAGAAGAGTCAATTTTTTCACCATTTGGGTCTGTCATATTTATAAAATAATCATTAAAATAGTTTGTTATGTCAGTAGGATTTTGCAAAGTATTATTGTCATTTTTTAATTTTACTACATCGCTTTTCTTTTTTGTTTCATAGGTCTTATTATTTATCACATTCCATGTAGCTCTGCATAAGTTATTTGCATTGTTTATGTATTTAGCGTTAGCAATCTTTTGAGCTGTAAAAATGCATTTCTTTAATAATTTATTGTAATTTTGATAATTTGTCCTATTTTCTGTATTTTTGTGTTTATAATATTGAAATCTAAGATGACGCTTTTTTAGAGTAGCTTTTTTTATACCGATAGTGAAATAACTAGGTCTTTTAGGTTTCGCTGAATATCTCTTTTTAATTTTCGGGAAGCATAAATTGTAAAAAAGACAAAAATCTTTGTAAAAGTTATTGAATGCCGTGTTTAAATTTTCTGATTTATATACTTCTGACCATGATAAGGATCTCAAAGCTTCCTGAAATTTCCTAATATTATCATTACTGTAATCGCGTTTGTAGTAAAACCAAGAAACCGGTTGTTTCTCTGATTTATTTATCTTAAATGTAATAGATTGAGCTGTATTGTGATAATCCCAGATTGTGGACCATAGGTTTAGCATTCGAGATATTGCTGAGTATGTGGTCTATACACGACTTTTGCCTAGTAGGTTCCTTTATGTGGATATCAAGATTAAAACTACTAGCAATTTTATGCAGTTCATCTGCTGCCTTTGAGTTTTCGAAGGTATCGATGTTAAGATCACCAGTTATTATTATTTTATATTTAGTTTTATGTTTTAATCTTGTCATTAGTAATTCTAATTTCTTAAAAAAACTTTCCAAATTAGATTTTGGTGTGCGATAAATGCAAATGATAATACACTTCGACGAGTGTAGCTCGACACCACAGCATTCAAATACACAATCAGTAGAAAGACCATCAGTAATGTTAGTTTGTTTTGTATCTATGTTGTCCCTAGAAAGAATACATACGCCACCTCGTTTTTGGTGGTTACGAGAATAATAAGATGCCAGTTTAAAGCCGTTTAAACGGATATTTCTTTCACTACCAGCTTTGATAAAAGTTTCAGTAAAACAAAGCACATCCGTCTTAACTTCATTTTTTTCCAATTCTGCAAGAGTGAGTTCTATTATTTCTTTTTTATTAAGTAAACCTGCAATATTTTGATGGAGAACTGTGAAATCGCTTGTATCATTATTTTCGAAAAAACTCATTATCATTCTGAACCGATATTGTATTCTTATGTAGGGTCGAGTGAGGGAAATAGTCAAGAATTGATTTTTGTACTAGCTTGTTCGAAATGCACGATTTGTTTGTCCCTTTTTTATACTGTCTATTCTTTAAGTGTTCTCTAGTAATATTATAAGTATTTCTGTTTTGTTTTGTTAACAAATATTTATCCTCATAGTCTATAGTATCAATAAGAACATTTATTTTTTTACATAATAGTTGCATTATCGTGAAATTATTCATAAAGTCATCAGCATATTTTTTTAAAGTTATAAAATGGCAGTTTCCAAATAGGTTACAAGTCAAGTTAATACTATTGTTTAACATGTCAACATTCTGGTAAATATTATTTAAAATACCTAATACTATGACAGAGCATTTGGTTAAGATTTTAAGAGTCAAATACAATTCTGATGTAGTTTTTAAAGCGTTCATGTCATTTTCTCCTACACATAAAATTATTTTGTCACTGGTATTAAAATTTTGTTCTTGAACAGCTTTCAAAATTTCTTCAGTCGATGCAAGCGGTTTAGTTTCAGCGAATATTGTGTATTTTTCGTACTTGCTGTTGAGTCGCATATTGGATAAGTATGATGCTAATCCACAGCATTGTTGTGCGCCATAAATTAAAATTCTGTTCGTGCTTTGATTATGTTTTTGCTTTCTGTTTGCTGTATCTTCTAGATTTGGGTTATCGTTTTTCACATATGTTTCTTTGTTTTCATGTCCTGAATGTGTGTTTGTTTGGGGAATACTAATATTATTAATAAAGGAAGTATCCAGAGATTTATTTAGTTTAAGTGTTGTATCTTCAAGTTTATTTGTCTTTTTAAGTTTTTTCTTTGGGGAGTTACATATTTTTGTCAAATTACCTATCTTTTTTTCTTTGTCTTGTAACTGTTTACTTAAAGAGTTATTGAGTAGATGTAGATTTTCTATTTCATTATTTGCACTTTCTAGCTTCACATTTAAATCGGCGATGATTTGTTTTAAAGTTTTTATTTCATCACAGTCTCTCGTTGACAAATCTGGGAGGCTTCTAGCTAGAGTATTAGAATCAGTGGAGAGAAATGAATTGTCCTCTGAAAGAGTTTCAACATTTTGACAAAAACATGGACTTTCCACGATTTTCTGTTTAGGTCTCCTTGTAGTAATATTATTTTCCGTTGATAAATTTAAAATTTCATAGTTCTTGAATGGGTTACTTTGTGGGATAGGTGTACTTGTATTCGTATTTTTATTTTCAACAGTAGTCTTAGTTTTAAAGCAGTTATCACATTTCCAATTTTTTTTGTTATCATATGTCATTAAGAGAAATCGTTTTTCTGCGACATTTCCGCATTTCAGATCGAAAATCTTGTTACACTTGCTGCATTTTAGGTATTCTCTATTTATTATATATTTTTTACACACAATACAACTTTTCCCATCTTTATTTTCAGTTGTTCTCTTAGACGTCGACATTATAAATAATTATGGAATTTTTTTCCTTCGGGAGAACGGAACGCAAATCTAATTGTCAAATAGCAATTTCTGAACGTAGTTTGTTATGTCAGCTGACAGATTTTAATCTGCGCTAATCTGTCATAAATCAATCAATCAAATCTGTCAGTCAGATAAACACGGAAGTGTTGTAATGTAAAGAGGCGCAGTTTCTGTTTGAGTTTTTTTGCATGTAATTGGCTGATTTTCAAAAAATAGATTTGTCGTTATGTTGTGATTTAGAATTCAGTGAAAATACTTTTGAGTTTTTCGATAAATATCAGTGCAAAAAACGATGTGCGGTATAGGTTATGTGCGTACCTTGTTTGCGCCGGAATGACTGCAGGTATCTATGGGGTATTCACTAGTTTATGTGTACTATTTCGTGTTTAAACTTTAAATTAACTTGGAGCAAACGATATTTCGTCTTACTGCTACGAGAACCGGAAGTGGATCCTATGATATGAATTGATAAATAAAGAACAATAGAATACCTAGGTATTCTACCTATTATTCTATTATTCTACCTATTATACCTAGGTATATTAATGCAGTCCATGCATTTGAATCGTTTCGGGCTTCTGTTTGGCATAAAAATGAAAAATAAGTTTTTTACTTAGAATAACCAAAAAGTTTGTTAAGGAATATGACGCTTTGAAACGTTAAACGTAAGGAGTAATATTGCTAAGCAATATTTTTGGTTAAACTAGGTATATTGGTTTATTTGTACGACAGTAAGTCTTGTATGAATCATAAAAAATATTGTAGATTAGAAAATACTTGATATCTCCAGATGCAGCGACCACGGACGTACAATAGCTCGCCAGACAATGGCCGCTGGAATCACAGTTTTTGTTCCACTTCACCAGCTCTGCTTTTTTAAAATATCTCTGCTTTGACAGAACATGTATTATTACTAAGTGTAATAATACTTTTCATTATGAATTAACTCATGATATCTAAATAAAAACATTTGGGTTGTATTTAACTGTGCACACATCATAGTAACGTAAACACCCGACCGAAGGGCTAAGTGATTTAACCGCCTAACCTCTAACCATGTTACAATAACTTGTATGAGTTTTTTTATTTTATATTTTGTTTAGTGTCCTTCCCGAACTGTTCATATCTGTTTTCTCCAAATCAGCTCAGCGTGTTTGGTGACAAAAATATATTTACACACAAAAATAAATATGTTTGCGAGAAAATTATGTGAATATCTTCGATTGATAACTTTTTTCATATAATCTTATATATTATATATATAAGATTATATGAAATATATATACTTATAATATATATATTATATAAGATTATATGAAATTATATTTTGTCTTGAGTCTTTTCTTCATGAGTTATGTTGCGAAGATGAGCGCCATTTGTGGTCATCTTTCGTGATTCGCACTATACTCCATTAATGTACGTTGTTTCTTGATATCTGATTTTAATATGATTCATTAAAACGGTCGGTCATGGGATGGGTGACCAAAAATTTATTATCTCGAGCTCCTCCGTACTTCGGAAGGCACGTTAAGCCGTTGGTCCCAGCTGCATTTGCAGTCGTTAACACCCACCAATCCGCATTGGGCCCGCGTGGTGGGTTGTGGCCCCATAAGGAAGGCCTGTGCCCCAGCAGTGGGGACATTAAAATGGCTGATGGTCATACACGAATAGCGCACACTACTACATTGCACGCATTTCGCTAACGTATGGATGGATACTCAATATACTATGTTTCTTGCAAGGGCACTATACGGAACCGTACGTGCATGTACGTATTGTACTTACGTGCGTGTATTTTAAATACATAGCACAAACAGCTGTAACCAAAATCCAGGCGCTAATGAGAAACACAACACCGAGGGACCGCGTTGAAAAGTGCGCGACAATGAAAACAAATGAACCCATATCCGACCCACTATTACACACTTTTACAAACATTATCCGAATAAGTATAGCAATCTCGTATCTGCCAAAATGTTTTAAAGTTTTAGGTACCTATATAACAGTCTACACAGAACCGAAAATACAGTACACGACTACACTTTTGAGTAAATTTGGAAAGCCGCAAAAGAGGTTGAGGTAGTTTCATGACATCAGTTTATTTACGTCCATGCTTTAAATCCTCTATAAAAGAAAAGTTTCTGAAACAGCTTATTGTCAACATTAGAACAATCTAGGGGTCTATTACGAAAAGTTAAATGCGATACACGCAGCTGCGTCCGTGCTTCGTGTAGGAAATGTGTTGGTAGTATGGTATGGTATGGTATGGAGAAAGGGTTGCCACTAGTAGGAAGGCCAAAGTGGATAGCCCGGGGACCGCGGTCCAACCGATGATGGTTGGAAGTTGTATATATAGTTTGGTGGCTGAGAAAACTCCGATAGCGAGATGTAGGTTTCTCCATATATTTTCCATACTACAAGGTGTTGTTCCTTACTAATCTTTTGTGTTCATTCGACACTAGCGCCATCTAGTAACATGGTGGTTGAATCTTGTTGTAACCGTGTTGCTATGTGCGGCGGTACGGTAGATGCCGCTACACTTCGTTTTGATTGTTTCCTATTACTGATCACTTTCGTATGCGATATCGCGAAGTGATTGCGTGAGTTTGACAGTTTCTCTCTAGCGTATCCGACATCGTTCGTTCAGTAGTCTATGGGCTACGATAGCCAAATTCAAAATGTTTGTTATAACTACATAACAACCGTCGAACTGCGGAGGACTGTCGTGGCCAAGTGACTGCGTTACGCAGTTACGTACGTTATTTTTGTAAAAGCCCCCCAGTGTCATAATAACCATAATTTCAAAGGAATAGCATTATGAAATTTATTACAGCATACGTTTTTTAATACCTCTAATTATACAACAGTTACATAAATAACTATTATATTCTCAGATTGATAGAAAATCTTTTGCCCACCAAACCAAAGTAACATTTACAATCTTTCTGAACACTTTCGATACATTGTATGGATTTCACGTTTCAAAAATCGATTGTTAACTAAAACTTAACATTAGGTACAACTTTCGAAAGCAAAGCAATAACAAACAATTGCAAATGTTAGGTACTTTGTCTAGTAATGCCTAGCCCAGATTCTAAATACTCGTCGTAGTATTCTCATCAGCTGACTTCACTTAGAAGTCACACCATTTGCACGTATGTCAATTTAATCAATTCCCTAATAGCGTTAACTAATCAATCAACTCCTCAGCTTTCAGCAAGGGTTAAGTGTCGTTAAATGTTCAAAGGAAGGAAATGCAATGAATTTAGTGGGGTCGATAAGGCCAGTTGGATGTTAGTGTCTGTTCTGATGTTATCTGATGTCAACCCTTGCTGTCCTCTTGGGGATATGGAAAATAATGTCGTGGAATATTCCTACCCGGTAAAGACATTACACGGCAATTTTGCAGACAATTTGCTTTGTTTACCGAGAAAATATAGTGTGGTAACTTCTTTCACATCAATTTTGTTAACTTTTGAATAAAATTTTAAAATAAATATCATGATATTATAATAGTACCTAATCGCTACTTTCACAATCATAGCAGTAGGAGCTTTAAACAAAATAAGTATTTATACAATAAATTAAAGATTTTATTTTATGGATAAATAAAACATACAGCTCAATAAAATACATATGAATGAAAAGTATTATGTTTGTACATATTATGCTAACACAGTTAAAAGCAATAGAAGTTGAGTATAACATAAGAATTATTAATTCTTATGAGTAAACCTAGACAAGTAAACGAATTATAGCATGTACAACTTGTTACAACAGTATCTCAGAAAGTACAGACTGATGGTGTCTTTGAAAAAATGAAAGGTCTTGGTAAGATCTTCATTTTAGATGACAGCTGTCAAACTAAAAACAACATCAATAACTATTAGACATATAGACATACACTTTTTGAACTTATGAAAAGTAAAGGAAAAAATATCGATTTGTTGATAGTTCTTATCATAAAAACTACAAAATCTTACAGAGAAGCCGGTTTTTGGCATAATTGGTCCGACAAAAAGGCGGAGTAAAGGTTTTCGAGGATCTCAAGCAAGACTTTTGCATTTATAAAATTATCTTACTACTAAGATAAATCGACTCAATGACTCAACCATATTAGTAAAAAATAAAGCTGCACTAGCTACGGTATAATGTTCTGTGGCTGCACTGCACACGTCAACTTACCTCGGTACATTCAATTTATTGCAACCTCAATATTAAATATTTTCATATCCTTATATCAAAACATATATCACATAATATTTTCCTTTTCATAATATGCACATGTATCACGGATGCCAACGAGAAAGCGGAAATATGGAGCTATTCAACATTCACGCGATATTCATGCGAGCCAAACGCCAGCCAAATACCAGCCTATGCGAACTATTTGTTACCGATTTCACGATCCACTGAGCCTTTGATTCTTGTATACTTTCACTAATCGCATCGATATGCACCAATGCATTTTGTTCTTGTAACAAGTGTGAGAGTGTGAGCTGATAATATTTCAAGCTAAACATAACCCTCTTTCAGTCAAGTAATAGAAAATGTTGCTCAAGAAAATGAGGCACTACAAAGGTATATTTTGGTTTGACCCGTTTTTCTGGAGATTGGATAATTAACCACTATGACCCTAATACACATTTATTTCATATACTTTGGGTAGGAGCCAGCGAACTAAAATCTATGGAAGTGTAATTGCAAACAAATATTGTTTAAAAAATGGCACCACGAGCCCGAAAAAGTACAACCCGCTCAGTTTTAGTCGGGCCAGCCACGCACCCGGTGACTGACATTAGTGTTATTTTCAATAAATTGCAGTTTGTATTGTAGAGAAAAGATATAAAGAGAGAATTTATTAAAAATGACGTCCTTTTTAGTCAAATCCTTACTAATATTATAAATGTGAAAGTCCGTTTGTTTGTTTATTTGTTTGTTACGCCTTCACGTCTTAACTACTGAACCGAACATCATGAAATTTTGCATACACGTTGTCAGAGTTATAGAGAAGGACATAGGGTACCTTTCATCCCGATAAAAGGGATGGTTCCCGAGGGATAGCAAAAAAACTTTCCACGCAGACGAAGTCGCGGGCGGCCGCTAGTGGTGTTATAGATGAAAGAAGGCAGTAAAAAGATGCAGAAAACATGTATATTATTTTTTCGTTTAAGTATAGAAAATATTTATGAGTATACAAATTATGATATATAATAAGCAACCAGTGTTCAGACGCTTTGTGCTGCGTAATTAAACGCCAGCTTTTTTAGCTCTATCCACTTAGTTGTACTTTTCATGTGGTGCCATTTTTTGAGCAGAATGCTTATTCCATAGATTTTAGTTCGCTGGTAGGAGCCTACTTATCGAATTCAGGCTGGTGACTAGGTAATGTAGCTTTTACACATTGACAGAGGCATCCGCAGATACGTCCGCTGATGTAAGGCTGATGTGGTAGAGGAGGTATTTGCATCTGTGGATGCGTCTGCCGATGTGATAGAGGAGGTATTTGCATCTGTGGATGCATCTGCCGATGTGGAAGAGGAGGTATTTGCATCTGCGGATGCATCTGTCGATGTGGTAGAGGAGGTATTTGCATCTGCGGATGCGTCTGCCGGTGTGGTACAGGAGGTATTTTCATCTGCGGATGCGTCTGCCGGTGTGGTAGAGGAGGTATTTGCTTTTGCGGATGCGTCTACCGATGTTGTTAAGGAGGTAGTTGCTCGTTTACCGCCCCCAAACGTCAAATACCCCCGTCCAAACATATGTAGAGGCGCCATAAAATGAGTGCAGTCACTTAATATTATCATCATCAGTTGTTACCGGAGACGCATATATTTTTAAAACAACTATGATCACTAAATTATCGCACTTTACTTTTCAATGATCATTTAAACTCTTTTTAAAATGCATTTTTTCGTTAATTCCTGTAACAAAATGCAAAATTATTTGCAATCCCAGTGGTCGTACTAGAACAATAGCAGGTATTGTTTAATAATGCAAAGCAGTCTTGACAACGGCGGCGGTAGGTAGACGTCTAGTAGACGTAAATAAAATGGAAGATAGTGTAAAATGGATTTACATGCGGCGGTTTTGGGTGGCTTCGGCGCGCTTTTATAGATAGTAAGGTGAGGAAAATTATTGTTCGAGCACGGAAGAATATTTAGTTACTGCTGTTTCGGTTGAGTTGTCTTGTCTGTTTTGAAACCGAAGAAATTGTTTTCTTCTATTCGAAGCAGCTAAAACTAAAGATTTTTTTGTTTGACGAGTTGTTCTTGTTGTTTTTTCGTTTTATAGGTTAAATTATTGGTTTTAGTTTTCGTACCACTGAGCGTATTTCATTCGATCATTACATTACAATAATAAGTAAAATAAGTTTTCCTGTGACCACGCCTCAAAACGTCATCGTCAGGATAAAAAATAGTAGATTGTTATACAAGACGCTAAAATGACCTATTTTATACGAAGTGGAAAGTTCATCAAAATACGTAAGAAAATCTCCTTCCGTAAACGAATCCACTCGTTTTTCTATTCTCCACTTCATAAACTTTTCGTATAGTATCTTATATATAAAAGATTTGTGCTTGACGGCAAATATATATTATAATTATTTCTATAGATTTCGCGCCAGTGCTTTTTAATTTCTTCTGTAGCTGCTACGCACATAGAAAATACACTATATAATTCAAAGCTACTCAACACAATGCAAACTTAAATAAGTCTATGATTCTACTGAAGAGATCGCCGCTTTTAGTTCCATTTTAAACAATAAAAAAACGCGATTATTCTAATAGGAATAAAAACTTTTTCGTTTTAGTATGTAGGCTCGTAGGCTCATTGGTAATAGACAAACATTAAAAGAAAAAACTTTGTCCCCTAGGGGTAATTAAGCTATTTTATCCCAGCTCTTGTACGCTACAATGACGGACTTTTTGAGCAAGAGGAGTGAAAAAACTATTAAGTACCTAGGTATAAATTGTTTTCGTTTATGTTACGTTATGTTACATTCATAACGAAACGATTCATATTTAAAATATTTTTGTTTGAAATTCGATTAAGTATATTCTCGATAAAAACAGTCACTGCATTTTGCCGCTTAACTGTAGAATATTAAACGGCTTATATTTTATTCAGTTCACGCTGTGCCCTGCAAAGTTTCAGTGATCCCGAGGACTGATCTCGTAAATATGAGGGGGAAAATACAGAGCTGACTTTTTGAAGTTCTGATGAAGTATAAATTAGAACGAAGATTGAAAAACTCTTATTATTTTTACTTATGTACCTCGATCTATTTACGTAATTATGATCGGTTGCAGAATTTTCTTATAAGTAAATATTACATATTGCATATTGATATAGTGATACTTATTATATGTATATACTATATATAGCACATAGCACAAGCATAACATAGATAAAAAATAAAATCATAATGAAAACAGACCAGTAAGTTAATAAATACTGTGATTTTTTTACAATCTCGATTTGTTCATTTTTTTTTTGCATAAAAGAGTAGACAAAAATTCGTAAAATTCCAAACCAAAGAACGAAAAACATGTCACCTTTAGTATTTAGAGATATGCAGCATTTTATATGTAATTATTTTATTTCCAATAACGTAAAATATTGAAATGTTATATGGAAACATGTAAAATATGAAAGTCAATCAAATAAACTTAATAATGAAGTACTTTTTAATCGTTTATTTTTTCCAGACATTTTTCGTAACTGGCAAGAAACTTATCAGTTTTAACAAGAAATAAGTAGGTAACGAAATTTACAATTTCAATAAAAAAAATTATTTAGGTAAGTAGTACTGGACAGCTAGCAATAGACCTGGTTACGACGAAAATAAAAAGGAGGACCACACAATACCAAATTCGTACGAGTTTAATATGGGGAATTAACACCTTAACATATAAAAAAAACATTTTGTTCTCCAAAATTAGTAAATGCTCACCAAATCCTAAACCCCCCAAAAAGATTTGTTGGGCATTTACTAATTCTGGTTTAGGTTAGGTTATAATGGTGATCAATAAAGATACGCCTTTCATATGCATACTGTATCATTTCATATACAAAGTTGGTTTAAAAAAATATCGCGTACTTTCCGTTTGGCAGTATCTTTCAGAACCTTTCAAGTTTTGCGACTAAAGCACCATCTGACGCCGCGCATAAGCAACCAATGGAATATTAAATGCCTTTTCTATTCACCTTCGCGACCCCAATACTGGCAAAGCCTTCAGCAGAGTAAATACAGGAGATAAATAGACTAAGGTTAAAATATGGATGGTGAATGTGAACTAATAATTCAGTATTTTAGTAAAAATAAAGAGAACTTAAATTGTATTACGCGAAAAGAATAATTGAATTCATCATAGACATTTGAATCTTTCGAATCTGACCACATTAATTATAAAAACTACCTTCTGGTTTAATTACGTAACGGATTTTTTGTGAAATTAATCTGCCAAAAAGCTTTATTTGAAAGTAATCAAAAACCTCTAAAACAGTAAAACCGACACTTATTGATGAAAATCTAGCACTATAATAAATACTATTCCGGACATACCCTAATACTTATAATGTGATAATTTTGTAGCTCCTATCACCTGTATTTATGGCACAATATACGAAAGCAGGTCAATATGATCACCCTGCATTCCATCTAATTCGAATAAACAACCTAGTGTATGCGCTCTTTTATTATTTTTAACAAAACCGTCTATTCCTTTAATTCCCTATAATTACGTAAAACCATTTCGGTAATTGCTTGAGGCGTTAAAATTGATTGTAATTAAATCTATGGTGCCATTAGTGGCCTGTTAATGTGTTAATGTACCTAAATATATTTAATTAATGTCGATAATTGCCGTTACTATTCATATGTAAATAGTTCAATTACAAGCTAGATTTTTAACATCAAGCCCTAATCAATCGACTACTTATTGCATCTTAGTGATTATTATCAACGAAATAAAGTTTTTAGTTTAAGTATCAAGATTTGATCCGCGCACCGGACGACCGACGCTCCGTGGGTAGGCCCCCGACAAGTAAAGGTGGACCGAGCGACATGAGGGTGAAGGTCGCGGGAAACCGCGGATGCGGGCAGTGCAGGACTAATCGTCGTGGAGATCCTTGGGGGAGGCCTATACCCAGCAGCGGGTCTCGTGCGGCTGATATGCTGATGATGATCAAGATTTGTGTATAGATTAGGTAGAAGTCGTGAATGACTTCTAGAAATTATAAAATTGAGTATTTATGCTTATAAAGTTTTTAAGGCGAACGCTTTTGATGATAACATCAAAAGCATTTATGTGGTTTATATGTTTTTTAAAAAGCCATAAATTATATGCTAAAAACTAAAAACAAATAAAATTAAGCTGACCAAAGAGCTTATCAAAAACCAATTAAGTTTATTCTCGCAGCTATTGTGCAATTAATTTGAAAACAATTTCATTGCAGAGCTTAGCCACTCGCCACAATTCTGTTTGTCAAAATGATATTGTTCAGCAATATAGTGAAATAATGTTCAGCCTGTGGCAATAACATTCTCGTAGCGTTTAGCTGAAATAAATGACCGCGAACAACAGAGCTTTACAAGTTTAATTAAAAATGGTGGTACTACCTAATCCCGAACTATAATTAAAGTTTTACCATCAGATCTACCTACATGGAACGTTTACCAAACTTACCATCTAGCTTCATTAGAAACATTTGAATTCGATATTAGAAAACTTCACACTGCTCATATCTCTCAAATGTTTTTAGAAACATGACTAAAGTAAAGGAAAAGTTCCTTACTATAAAAACAAAAACGAATCTTAGCGCTATCGCACACGGGCAACTTAGTCTCCCAGCAACTGTTTTGTCTTTCACATCAAGTCCACGGGTTTATATGGAAGCGCGCACACGAAGCAACACGGTCGTCTGCAACTTTTCATACAAATCACGTGAGAGACAAAAAAGTTGCGGAGACAAAAGTTTCCCGTGTGCGATAGCGCTTAATTTTCGCATGTTATTATAGCATTATACCTAAACCTTACTTAAGTTTTTTTAAAGATTGACATGCATCCTGACCCAACAGAAAAAACATTTTTTCGAAAGATGTATTACTTTTCAAGAAATGTGTTTAAAAAGTGAGAAATGTGTACATGTAATATATCAAGAATACTAGTTTTAGTCGTTATAATTATGAGAATATACTATACAGGGTCACTGGAAATATGACGTATTCCTGTTAAGGGGTTATAGATGAGGTCAAAACAAATATTTTTTGTCATATAACTTTTTCTCAAAAAATAAATAGTTTTCGAGTTAATTGAAATTAAGTATTTTTTTACCAAAAGTACGTTTTCAGACACAAAAATTTAAAATAAAAGATAACTACTCATTCCACTCCGAATTTTTTATTATTTTGGGATAGAAAAAAATCTGAGTGTTCATAATGAATAAAAAAAAATTCATAAAATACAGGTGTTCATAAAAAATTCAATCCTTAAATGCATTTTTTATTTTTATTTTTTCAGATTTTTTAGAAATAGCTTCAAATATCTTTTAAAAAATCCTAGTAACTAAGCGTGCATAATATTTTAAAAACATCACCATCTATTCAGCTTTCAGATGAGGTATAAAACTTAATAATAGCTTAAATAAAAAATGAGAAATTAAGACTTAAGGGTCATTCCAGCGAAGATGACACCTCGGGTCAAAAAAATAAATAACATATTTTATGCTTAAATCTGTGACTAAAGTAAAGCCAATGAACTAATTCAACAGGATTCAACCATTTATTTTTATATTTTTACGATTTTCGTAATTTTTATTGTTTGTGAACACAGCCATAATGTGTTTGTGTTTGGAAGCACATTTTTTCTTAAAGTTGCCAATACTTTTCTCCACTATTTATTAAGTCATTTTAAAAAGCGATTATCTTGAAAGAAAATACAATTCAAGGAGTGTAAAATGGTGGTAAGTTACTGCATGAGAATATTTATCAGGAAAAGTTGTAAGAGATTGACGAAACGCCTAACTCATGTCCCACCCGTCACTGCAAAACATGTTCTTTTTTATCCTTACGTAAAAATATATAACTTACTGTTTTTCGGCTTTGCAAAAGTAACAATTATGCCACGGGTAATGATTTTGGCTTTAAAGGACATTGAACAAGTGAATATGTATGGAAATATTGAGATTTGAAAGGATGTCCCACCCGTCACAGTGACGGGTGGGACCAATTAAACTTTTTATGGATTCTTGTTTTAACAGCGTCATACTTTGTTTATTTATTTATTTCTTACATTTGTAAATGGATTTTTCAACAAAGTCTTGTATTATTGTGTTATATTTAGCTTTAATGTTTATCCAAGTAGTTTGCCAGTATTTTTTATGGGACTTATTTTGGTTTACGTATTAATTTATTTTAAAATCTTTTAATTTATTTCATTACTTTTAATTTTAATATTTTTTAATTTATATTTTCATATATTTCATTTTTATCTTTATATATTTATTTATTTTTATATATATGTAGTATCTATTTAATTATAATTTTTTAGTATATTTAATCTTTATAATATTTTAACTTAATAACAAAGAGAAATATTTTATATATTTTATATCTTAATATATTTTAACTTTTTTTAATACCTTTTTCATTAAAAAAAATTAATAAATTGCATGTTTAAACAGTTACGTTTATACATTATTTATATTTATATATTTTTTGTATATTATATATTTTATTTTATATATTTTAAGTAAAATTTAATCTTTATAATATTTTGATTGAATATTTTCGTATATTTTTATATATTTTATATACTTTAGTATATTTTATTAACTTTATTTCATAGTTTTTTCATAAAAATGTTATAAATTGCATGTTCAAACAGTTACATGCATTTTATTCAAGAACTATTATGGGGTCTAAAGTTACTTTTCCCACCCGTCACAAATTGGTGTCCCACCCGTCACACTCTACACAAGGCATTATTTTGAATAATTGTTAACATAATCAATGTAATTTACATACAAAATGAGACCCACATGTTTTAGTTGCAACATATCAAAAAACTGTTTAACAAAATATTAATGGTTTGGCTTAATTTGGGAAGCAAAGCCTTCCACTCAGACAAGCGGGTGTCGTGCGTGTCCCACCCGTCACACTTAGAAAAAGCCAATTTTCTGAGTGAATTATGTAAATTAAGATTTTATTTTAATGGTTTCTTTTAACACTACAATCCGGCTTTGTACTATAATTATTTTAATACAGATTGCAACAATAGTTAAAGAGATATTACTTGGAGTTTGAGCAAAAAGGAGTTAGAATGTCCCACCCGTCACTTTGGAATGACCCTTAACTAAATAGCAGTCCCATTTCATGTAGCAAAAATTTCCTGCTTCAAGCGCTTCGGAGGTGGCCGTATTATCCTACTTATTCCATAAATGTGAAAGTTTTCTTGTTTGGATGATTGTTAATCAATCACGCAAAACAGCTGAACGGATTTGGATGAAATTTGGCACACAGATAGTTTATAAGCCGGATTAAAACATAGGAGGATACATTATCTTGGTTAAAAGTTCCCTAGGGATTTTCTCAAATGTAAATGCGAAGAAAGTCGCGGGCGGAAGCTAGTTTGCCATAAATGATCGTACTTACTAAAAATACTTTCGTCCCAGTGAGTTTGAAACAGGATTATTTTCCGCCCATGAGTAAAAATTTATACAGACAGCATCAAAAATAACCATGCATATCAGCCATTTTTAATGACCCGCTGCTGGGGAACAGGCCTTCCTTTCCTTTTGGGATAAAGCGGATGGGCCATAACCCACCACGTGGGCCCAATGTGGATTGGTCGGTGTTAACTTAATGTACCTTACATTGAGCCCTTGGTTCTGGCTGCATTTACAGTAGTTAACACTGACCAATCCACATTAGGCCCACGTGGTGGGTATGGCCCGTCCGCTTTATCCATCCACAAGTCAAAAGGAAGGCCAGTTCCCCAGCAGCGGGGCATTGAAAATGACTGATATGCATGGTTATTTTTGATGCTGTCTGTATAAAATTTTGACTCATCGGCGGAAAATAATCCCGTTTCAAACTCACTCGGACGAAAGTATTTTTAGTAAGCACGATCATTTATAGCAAACTAGCTTCCGCCCGCGACTTCATTCGCATTTACATTAGAGAAAATCCCTAGGGAACCTTTAACCAAGATAATAGTATCCTCCTATGTTTTAATCCGGCTTATAAACTATCTATGTGCCAAATTTCACCGAAATTCGTTCAGCCGTTTTGCGTGATTGATTAACAATCATCCAAACAAGAAAACTTTCACATTTATGGAATAAGTAGGATAATACGGCCACCTCCGAAGCGCTTGAAGCAGGAAATTTTTGCTACATGAAATGGGACTGCTATTTAGTTAAGTCTTAATTTCTCATTTTTTATTTAAGCTATTATTAAGTTTTATACCTCATCTGAAAGCTGAATAGATGGTGATGTTTTTAAAATATTATGCACGCTTAGTTACTAGGATTTTTTTAAAGATATTTGAAGCTATTTCTATAAAATCTGAAAAAATAAAAATAAAAAATGCATTTAAGGATTGAATTTTTTATAAACACCTGTATTTTATGAAATTTTTTTTATTCATTATCAACACTCAGATTCCTTTCTATCCCAAAATAATAAAAAATCCGGAGTGGAATGAGTAGTTATCTTTTATTTTAAATTTTTGTGTCTGAAAACGTACTTTTGGTAAAAAAATACTTAATTTCAATTAACTCAAAAACTAGTTATTTTTTGAGAAAAAGTTATATGACAAAAAATATTTGTTTTGACCTCATCTATAACCCCTTAACAGGAATACGTCATATTTCCAGTGACCCTGTATATACTAACACATGCATCCCATTTCCATCCCAATACACCAGTATTATTTCTGGGGCTTTCTAATCTCAACCTGTTTTTGTGTATTTGGGAAATAAAAACTGTTTTTTATCACCAATTCTAAGCAACAATTTTACTAAAAAAGTTGTTATAACCTAAAAATATTTCAATCAATAATACTTTTCAAACTACATAGTTAACTTTATCTGCTCAGATTAAGTATTAAAGATAATTCAGTCAAAAAGAAATTTTCTAGATAAATTTGCAATTTCTAGATACAGTTTTTGTAGAACAATAGAGCATTGTTCCACATAACTGCTGCTGGTGTTAGAATCACTTAGTCCTCCTCGGGCTGTGTTCTTTAATTTTTTTTCTGTAAGCATTTGGTTGAAAAAGTTATTTATCCGACTTGTATTATATTTTTTTATGTGAAATTTTGGATGTTTAAATGTTTTGTTACTCAATCACGGAAAAACGACTGAGTTTATTTGGATGAATTATAGCCTGGATGGATTAAAACATAGAATACTGCTTATTTTGGTTAAAGGTTTTCTAGGGATTTTTTCCGAATATCCACGTGGACGAAGTCGCGGGAGGGAGCTAGTAGTACGGTTTTTATGATGATTGAATACACGATTATCCAGTGATTTAATTTAATACCTATTATGTTTTTCGTGACAACGTGGTCTAGGTGTTCTATTGACTTTCTATTAATTATAATGACACATGTTCTGATTTTCCCCGATGGGAATTTCCACTAATATACACACATCAACTTTGTCTAGGGGTATAGGTGTTATTTTCATACAAACAAGGTAACTTTGAAGCCTTGGTTTCCTGCCAATCTTATCAATTAGATAGATATTGTGTTTTTATAATTTATTAAATAACTAGCCTCCAATATAGTAGGATCATTATTTCATTCGCGTTAAAATTTGAAAAACTTTATAGAAACTCCTCAGAATGTTCTCTCATACTTTTTAATAAAAGTCAAGAAAATAGCGATAATAACTGCAACGTTCCAAACTAGATAAAAACGTAGCAGTTAGTTATGATACGGTAACACTCAACCCACAATACTGGCTCAAAGCTATTATCCTCCAAAGAAAGATAAAATAAAATATAAGTTGAAACAAGTGAGAAAATCAACAAGAAACCCGTTGGATTTTTTAATTTCTATCCGCAGTTAAGGCGGCACTCTCATCAATGTGCCACAGAGAATTTTACTTAATACTGTTCAATAAAAAATATACAGAATTAGTTATTTGTAAAACACCAACAACCTCGCAGGAGTAGATTACTAACTTCATAAACAACAACATTTGTTCTTTATACGACTTTCCCGAAAACAGACAAAAAATCGACTTTTTATACAAAACTCGGCCAGTTGTTTGGACATTCGTATGGAAAGTCGATTTTTTGTCTGTTTTTAAAGAAGTCGTAGAACAAATGTTGCTGTTTATGATGTTAGTAATCATTCCTGCAAGGTTGTTGGTGTTTTACAAACCCTGTCGTCTAATCAAACTTAACTGTTGGTAAGACACTATAGTATTTTAGGGCCTGTTCCACAATTTAAAAATATATTCTGAAAGATGATTTGACATATTTTTCATATCACAACTATCAAAATGTGTTAAGTACGCTACTAAGAACTTACTTTTTGATAATCTAGTATTTTAGAAGGTATCAACATTAACTTTACTCGTAGTCATATGCCTAGACATAGCGACATTGAGTCTAGTTTTAGCAACAAATTCCATGTAACTAAAATTTTATTTAACCCAAACCACCCCGACTTTTTTCTATTATTATAACTAATATTATAAATGCTTAAGTTACGCCTTCACGTCTTAACTACTCAACCGAGCATCATTAAATTTTGCATACACGTTGTCGGGGACAAGGACGTAGGGTAACTTTCATCCCCAAAAAAACCATTCCTGAGTATAGAAAAAAACTGTCCACACAGACTTAAGTCGTAAGCAGTTACTTTAACTTATAAAGTACCTAATAAATACCTCTGTGTAGCAGCCGCCTTATTAAAAACAAAGTTTCCTTCGTAGCACAGTAATAAGATACTACCCAGTATTCTAACTTAGTGCTAACGGTCGAAATGCGAGCCACACCTATGCGCATCGAGTTCGGGCTGCTCTCGGGCTGCTACAGTCGCGAATGCGCCGCAGTGACGAACGAACGGTGGTTTCGTGTTTTGTGATCACGATGGCGAATTGCAACTATAGAGCACGAGTATATTGTGCTGTTTATTGTTGCCTCAGTTTTACAAAAACGCACTCAGGGATAACATATTTTAAATTACCTGGAGAGTCTAAAAGGTGAATATAATACTTTTTTAAACCTACTAGTACGTAATTTGTTTCTTCTTTGAATAGGTAGGCATATAGCTTTTTCCACCGAGTAAAATACCTGGATTAATAAGTAATCCAATCAAATTAGACATGAAAAGAATGATGAGAAACTGAGAAGAAACTGAATGACAGCTTTTTCATCAAGATTGAGTAAAAAAAATTTAAAGTTGGTTAAAATTGCAACAATTTGAGGGTACAACGCTTTTGATACGAGTGATAGTTTCGGAGACACAAGCATACCATATTTAATACCACTATCATATTTCGTTTGCAAAAATAACTTTGTTTTTCATAGTGTTTGTAGAAATAACAAAGTTATTGTTTGCGGTTTTGGAAAATGTGTTTTATCTCTAAAACGGCTCACTTTATCTCGTTCAAACTGATTTTCTTTGAAAATGTTTATTAAAATTTACAGCATAATATTTTTTTGGATATTTCACTCTCTTATTTTAAAAATTAGACGTGGGGATACACGCAGGGGAAATTTTGATAAAAATCATGTAACTTAAAAATTGGCCAAATTTTCAAGTGTCTCCGAAACTAGCGCTTGTATCAAAACCGTTCTACCCTCAAATTTAACCAACTTTAAAAACTTTTTACACAATCTGTATGAAAAACCATTTCTTCTGGGTCAACATCGAGAAAAACTGAAAAAAGGTCAACATTTTTGAGATTTTATAATGAACCGCAAGCTGATTATCTAAATAGAAACTATTTAGCGACCGGTTTCATTTGACATACATTGCTACTTTTCTTTGGTATGTTTTTTCTTACCCAAAAATGAAGTACCCTACTAGCAATGTATCACATTCATCTGTCAAATGAGACCGGTCGCTAAGTGGTTTCTAATTAGATAAACAGCCTGCCGGTCATTTGCCAAGGCCGAAAACTTGGATTTGACATTGCCTTCACATACCAAATAATGTATGTAAAAACCAAAAATACCTGATTTGTTGCAACATTCAATGTCTAATTTGATTGGACTAAAATAAGTTAGTGTTTTATACAATTCATGAATTAAAAACTAAAAATAAATTAACAATAAGAAAAACGTTTGTAGAAAATTTTAGATTTCATATACCTACAATAATAAAAAAGGTTAGAACTTTCTTTGGGGAAAATAAAATTATAAAATAATTTTTAAGCGTAAGTCACCGGTGATCTACGCGGCGGCTTAAGTGTTAATAATTACAGATCACTTTTTCTATTTGCTTATTACCAAAAGATCAAACCATATTATAAATTGTATATGACAAAATATAATTTAAAAGCAAAATGATAACCTTTTGAATTATTAGGCAACCTAACACGCTTTCACCGTTATTTCTAAAATATAACATACAATCACGAAATTAGAAACAAATTCAAGTAGGTGAAGATAGGTACTGTTAACTTTATTTCATCTACCTACTTGAGTTTGTTTCTAGTTTTGTACAAAGATGCAGGCAGCCCTATCGTATGTTGACGTACCGCGCGGTTCAAGTTACGTATTTCAAGGACAGGCTCGAGTTATAATACTGGTAGTATCTTATTACCGTGTTCGTAGTAAGTACGGCGTCACATAAATCTGTCTTTTCGTACCAGATTTCCCAAGATTTTCTAGAAAGTAGTGCTAGCATTGTTTAGTTTCTGGCTATTTTACAAGTCATTTCCAGCTGCGATAAAGTAAAAATAAAGAATCAACTTTTTACAGTTAGTAGAAATAGTTTTCAATGTGTATTATTGTTCTTTTCCTAAAAAATATAACAAACTCGAACTTATACAAAAAGAGCATTGTATTAGAAAACCCCACTGTATGATTTTATATTTTTGGAATAAAATTCAAAGTGTATGGAAACTAATTCTAGCATACAACTGCATTGCATTTTTTTCTGCAACATACATTTCAGAAATCAAAGATCATAAAAATACTAAAAAATGAAAAATTGCCATTAAACTCTGAGTTATGTATTCAATGTTATTGGCAACAAAATGATACGTATAAATGCAAGATCGTATACAACACAGTTAAAAAATTTACAGATTTCACGCTCCACGCAACTATCAGTGTCCATTAAAAATGAGTACATCAAAAATTAAAAGTAAGTACTATTATATCTCGTGCAACCATCTGCTCGTCTATTAAAATCGGATTGAGTTAAATTTTTAAGATTTGTTTTTGAAAAATTTCTAAGCTGTGTGGGAGCACCTTTAAATAATACATTCATTAATATAACTACACTATACATATACACTTTACTCTATAATGCTGAGACTTCATGTGCTATGTAGACTGCATCAACACGGCCGAACTACAAACCAATCCCACCTTTGGGAACCTCCGCAACCCAGATTTGTCGTCAGATCATATGTGGGCTTATTTTGTAGCCCAATTCAATCTTCAAACCATTTTAGTCCGAATTTTGATTAAGCTCCTCGAAAAAAAGTTATTCTATTTTTTTTCCGGCAAGTCGGAAACATTTTTTTTTTAATTTATCAAAAACTTCCCGACCGATTTTCAAAATTCAAGCGGCATACGATAGATCTCCGCGCCTTGCACACTTTGACATCTCTCACATAGAAATATCTCTAATTTTGACCGATCTACTGCTATGCCGCACTTTTGGCTGAACATCGGGCACATACACTGGTGATCACTTAAACATTTTCAATGTTAAAAATCGGGTTGCACTCCGGGAGTGCCGGCAGAAGTGAAAACTTGAATATTAACGTTGTGCATTTTAGATATTTTGGAATGGTTAGGGAATAATTTTGCACGAATTGCCGTCTTACGAATTTACTCTGCATTTGAATTTACGAATACAGAACAGTATTGTACCAAAGTCTTATCCATAGCTTGACAGAAAATCTAGAGTTTTGACATTAAATTAAAAAGCGCGTTGCTATGATGACATTGGTGACACAAGTGTTTACGTCTTGAAATGACGCGCCGCCATTTTCACCGCGCCCCGTAGAAAGAGAGGGGGATACTTCCGCCACCGGCTGTCTACTCTCCATCCGTCACATCCGTCTTACGAATTTTCAATCAGGGTCACGTGATTCTTACTGACGCGAGTTTAGCATTTTTCCCCATTACAAAAAAGCGTACAACGCCGCTAAAGAAGTTTTCACTTCAAAAAACTATACGTGGCGGCCGATTAGACGTGCTACGAATATAACCGATATATTTCATGGCACATTATTTCGCTCCGGCATTGAAGAGCGATATTTTGCCAACAGACGGAAAACGAACAAAAAATTACATTACAAGAAATTTGCCATAAAATTAAATTAGAATTAGATACCATTGACTACAACAAAAAATCATTACAAAAAATAAAACAAAATATTTCTAAAAATTATATACAAAACAATAAAATGGATTTATTAAGTAAGAAAAGAGGAACAATTCCCTATTATTTTAAAAAACAAGAAAAAAAATTATATTGTGAAACCTCAGCACAAGTTTCACAGACAAACCCAAACTTACAAAAACAAAAAAAGGGAACGATTCCATATTACTTTAAAAATAAACAAAATCCCGTAGAAATGAACAAAACCACTTTTTTTCGAGACAAACGGTAATCATAATCTTTTCTGCTATCGTCAAAATATTTGTAGTATTCTAAAAAAAAAAGATGAACTAGAAATTGATCTTGCTAATTTAAAATCAAGTAAAAAAGCCATAGACATAATCTGCCTTTCAGAAACTTTTATTAAAAAAGGGCACGAACAAAACTTAAAATTAAATAATTATCAAATAGGTTCTATTTGGTCCCGTGAGCATGAAAAAAGGGGAGGCACTTGTATTTTGGTTGCAAACCACATTCACTGCACAAAGCTGCAACTAGCAGACTCACTGTCAGAAATGTACAATTTTGAGTGCTGTGGCATAATTATAAAAGATATAAATTTAATTGTTATTTGTATTTATAGAACCCCAACTTCAAATATAAATGTCTTTTTTGATAAATTGGAACAATTACTAAAAAAAATAAACAAAACTCAAAAAAAAAAAAAATTTGTGGGGACTGGAACATTGATGTCCTAAAAAATAACAAAAATACCCAGACATTAAACAGTATCATGCAAAATCATAACCTGCATTTACATATAAAGACACCTACCAGGAAAAAGGCCTGCCTAGATCTGATAGCTAGCAATTTACAAGGTGCAGTAGGATATACAAACGAATCCTCATTGTCTGACCATACTACATGCCAAATTCTATCAAGCTACATAGAAAACTATAATAAAAAACTATACTGGTATGAGCTACAAAGAGATCTAAGCATGGAAAACAAAAAACAGTTCTTAGAACACATTAACTCTTTGACATTTAATAATGTAGTAGAGCATACAGATGCAAATGAAGCCTACAACGAATTTCATGATATTTTTTCTCTTCTCTATTATCTTTGCTTCCCTATTAAAAGAATTAAAAAAAAGCATAATTTTAAGAAACTAAAGTGGGTAACAAAAGGAACAAAAAAAAGCTGTGTAAAAAAACGAAAACTTTACTACAACTATATATATGGAGACAATAAGAATAGGGAAAACAATAAAATAAAATATCAAAACTACACAAAATTACTACACAAATGTATGAACGCTGCACAAAAGATTAATAATTCGAAATACATACTAAATGCAAAAAATAAATGTAAGGCATCCTGGAAATTAATAAATAATAATATAAATAAAAATCTTAATAAAAATGAAATAAAATCTATTAATCATAAAAATGACATAATTAATAATATAAATGACATTTCGGAATTATTTAATGATTATTTTATAGATATAGCTAAAAACACAGGTAATACGCTATCAAATACAAATAAAAATAAATTAAATAACAGTATATTTTTGTACCCTACATCTGAAACTGAGGTACAAAAAATCATTATGGGCTTGAAAAACACTAAATCAGTAGGTTATGACGAAATAAGCACTGATATTCTTAAAATGTGTGCGCCGAAAATATGCGTGCCTTTGGCACATATAATAAATCTTTCTATGGAGAGCGGCATTTTTCCAGATAAGCTTAAATTATCCGTAGTTAAGCCTCTATTTAAAAAGGGAGACGATAGTGATATGGGAAATTACAGGCCCATCACACTTATACCTGTAATATCAAAAATATTTGAAAAAGTGATGGCTATACGTCTCTACTCTTTTATCACCAAGCATAAAATTATTAACAAACAACAGTACGGTTTTCAGGAAGGAAAATCAACTGCACTAGCCTGCTTTTCTTTAATAAAAAAAATTATAGAAGGTATCAATGAAAAAGTACCAACCGTAGCAGTATTTCTTGACATGTCAAAAGCTTTTGACCACGTAAATCACGAAATACTGTTACTGAAGCTTCATGACTATGGTGTAAGGGGAATCGCCCACAAATGGTTCGCTAGTTACTTGGCAAATCGTCAACAATGTACCGAAACAACGCGAACGCTTCCGTCCAAGTCGCCAAGTTGTCAAATTCCAACAAAAGTAAATGTCAGATCAAAATATCGCCTAATAAGTAACGGCGTACCTCAAGGCAGTATCTTGGGACCTTTACTCTTTATAGTGTACATAAACGATCTTCCCGATATAACTACCAATAATTGTTTCTTATTTGCAGATGACTGTACACTTCTATTTCAAAATAAAAATATTGACGAACTTGAACATGACATTAATGATACTCTATTTGACATAATTAATTGGATGAATAAAAATGACCTTAAAATTAATATATCGAAAACGAAAGCAATTCAATTCCATACATATAAAGCGAAAAGACTTAACATTGACATACACTATAATAACAATAAAATTGACATCGTAGATAGCACAGTATTTTTAGGTATAAATCTAGATAAACATTGCAGTTGGAAAAAACATATAGACGGTCTCTGCACTAAACTAAATAAATTTGTATTTGCACTAAATAGAATCAAAAATATAACGTCTTTTCAAGTAGCCTTACAGGCGTACCACGGATACGTCTCTTCTCTACTGCGTTACGGCATAATAATATGGGGCAACAGTGTAGATGTAGACAGAGTTTTTAGAGCACAAAAGAAGTGCATTCGTGCCTTACGCGAGATAAAACAAAGAGAATCATGTAAGCCCCTATTTCAAAAACATAGAATATTACCTCTACCATGTATATATATATTAGAACTATGCTTGTTGGTTAAAAAGCACCCCGAATACTTTTTAAAATGTAGTGAAAAAAACGATAATTTACGAGCATCGAGAAAGAATAAACTAGCAATACCTAAATCCAATCTAGCTATATTTCGAAAGAATGTATATTGTATGGCTATCAAAATATTTAATAAGCTACCGCTGGACATTATTAATCAACCAATAGAGAAAAATATTTTCAAGAATAAATTATTTAATTGGCTCCTACAGCACAGTTTCTATTCGATCAAAGAATATTTGGAAAATAAATGACATCTCTACTCAATCTGACATAGTATTAAGGATAATTTTGCATAGCTGACATTTAATTTTGAATATGAGATTTCTATTGACAATTTTGTAATTATAATTGACATCAGTAATACTTAGTAGTAATAATATTCATTATAGATAGCTTACACACTTACACTTACTAACATTTGCATGCCTACAGATTTAAGGCAGAATATTGTTGAAATTTTATTAGGAACATTGTCATCGATCTCAATGTAATGTACACAATATTGTGCAAATAAATATTCTGATTCTGATTCTGATTCTGATTCAGAAATTGACTCCGTATCGCGTCAAAATTAAACGTTTATTTCTTTACGGATAAGCTGCCGGCACGTGTGTGGGCTGATTTTACAGAAACATGTAAAGTGTGGCATCGTCCATTTGAACAATTTCCTATTGATTGATACTATTATGTAGTTTCATGGACCTGAACATACTGGAGTAGTAGATAATGTTTTGTGGGTACAATAAGCATAATTATAAGAGGTCATCATAATAAATTAGTGCTTAAGCGCCCTATGTACCTCAAAGTGGCGCCCTCATCTTTATTAAATTTGTTGCTCACCAAATACATAGTGTATCGAAAATTCACATTCAAAGATAGAAGCTATGGTTTTATAGTAAATATAGTTCGTTGTAGTAGTAGTAGGAAAAAGAGCAAAGTAACCATTTTAGGCACTTTTGCCTACCTCCGCACAATCCTATTAAAATATATGCTTATACGCTTTGATACGTATCCTTACTAATATTATAAATGCGAAAGACCGTTTGTTTGTTTATTTGTTTGTTTGTTTGTTATGCCTTCACGTTCTAACTATTGAACCGATCATCATGAAATTTTACATACACGTTGTCAGGGGTACAGAGAAGGACATAAGATACGTTTCATCACGAAAAATGTATTGTTCGTGAGGGATAGCAAAAAACTCTCCACGCAGACGAAGTCGCGGGCGGCCGCTAGTAGTTCTATACAAAGAACACATTGAGTATCATAGTAGGTATGAACCTCTATACAAAAAAAAGTTGGGAGTTACAAGTCGTGATAAAGTTTGGCCACATGATAGAAACTGATCTGTAGGCTGTTTCTAACTAATATTGAGCTGGGCCAAACTATCCTTACATACAGTTCCATACGGCGGCGGGTTGAATAGCGCACTTTTCCCGGCTCCATTCTAAAAACTATAACAATTCAGGTTTAACTAATAGGTCAAATGTGGTATCATTTTCGGATAAATCAATAACGTAGAATTTATTTCTGGTATAAAAAAATGCAATTTATTACGCAGTTTCTGAAAAAATACACAATAACCAACATTTTTAAACTTAATTTTTTTTTAGTTTAGGTATTGGCACTTGTTTCAGTATTTTCAAAAAAACTACTTTAAAGAAGTGTTTTTCAGGTTAATTTGTTATATGATTTTGTTATGTTAACTATATTTTATACAATTTGCGCCTAACCCAAGTAGTTGAGGTCCATTGTTTGTGGAGACACAGCTAGTCAAAAATATGCATTTTTTCACGAAATAAAAGGGGTTTCCGTTTCCTTCGGAAGCATTTCTCAGTTTTTTTGTTTATATTTCTGTAAAGTTAATTACATTTTCTACAATTTGAGCTTGATTTGAGTAGTCTAGGTTTACTAGTTGCAAAGACACAGCTAGTCAAAGATAAGATTTTTTCAATTAATTTCAATAAAAATCCCATTTTTAACCAGCTATGTCTCTGCAACCAATAGACCTAGACTACTCAAATTAACTTCAAATTGTAGAAAATTTAATTAACTTTACATAAATATAAACAAACAACCTGAAAAATGTTTCTGAACGAAACGGAAACCTTTTTTATTTCGTGAAAAAATGCAAATTTTTGACTAGCTGTATGTCCGCAAACAATGGACTTAAACTACTTGAGTTAAGCTCAAATTGTATAAAATATAGTTAACATAACAAAAGCATATAACAAATTAACCTGAAAAACGCTTATTTTAAGTAGTTTTTTTGAAAATACTGAAACAAGTGCCAATACCTAAACTAAAAAAATGAAGTTTAAAAATGTTGGTTATTGTGTAATTTTTCAGAAACTGCTTAATAAATTATTTTTTTTTATATCAGAAATAAGTTCGAAGTTATTGATTTATCCGAAAATGATACCACATTTGACCTATTAGCTAAACCTGAATTGTTATAGTTTTTAGAATGAAGCCGGGAAAAGTGCGCTATTCAACCCGCCGCCGTATGGAACTGTATGTAAGGATAGTTTGGCCCAGCTCAATATTAGTTAGAAACAGCCTACAGATCAGTTTCTATCATGTGGCCAAACTTTATCACGACTTGTAACTCCCAACTTTTTTTAGTATAGAGGTTCATACCTACTATCAAAGCTTTTTGCATCACTTAATACAATAATTTTAAATATAAATAAATTAATTAAAAATATCTAGATTTTTAAATAATCCTTACTAATATTATAAATGCGAAAGTCCGTTTGTTTGTTTGTTTGTTTGTTTATTTGTTTGTTACGCCTTCACGTTCTAACTACTGAACCGATCATCATGAAATTTTGCGTACGCCTTGTCAGGAGTACAGAGAAGGACATAGGGTACCTTTCATCCCGAAAAAAAGTATTGTTCCCGAGGGATAGCAAAAAACATTTCCACGCAGACGAAGTCGCGGGCGGCAGCTAGTATAAAATAAAACGAAAATTATATGACCACTATTTAGTTCACCATACTTTTTGACATATTCTTAATGGTAAGAAATACGAAAATAGCCACTCTAAAAATAAAACTCTTCTTGAACCTTTTACCATGTGAGTGCAGTTCAAAATTCGTTACAGCAAACAACTGTTACCTACTGCGGTCGGTTGGGAATTGGTATATTCCAACTGGGTCACGTTAAAAATAAGTATGCCAATATGCCTTCCGAGGAATAATAGAAAACATTATACGTGAGCGTTACTTGAGGTGAAATGCTTAAAGCGTACTATGTTGGTTATTAACACGAGTGTTTACAAAATGTTACGGAGATTTTTTTAAGGGGCCGTACAACGCTGGAAGCAATTTTCATAGCAAAAATTATCGAAATTATTTTTAATTTTATCGTTTTTAATTATAACTACTAAATTATTTCGGTAAAAAATATTTTGGAAAACTTAAGTCGCAAAACTAGAGCGCTGGTTAAGGTTTGATAAAGCATTACTTTTAACATTATCAAGATAAACCAATAACTGCTAAGTTCAATAATTGAAACGAACGCTTTATGTTGCTGGTGATAGCGACTAACTACATTATGGAAACATTTGTAGATAGCAGTATTTGGTTCTTAACCGTCGATATACACTTTACTCTATAATTCTGAGACCTCATGTGCTATGTAGACTACATCAACACGGCCGAACTACAAACCAATCCCACCTTTGGGAACCTACGCAACCCAGATTTGTCGTCAGATCATCTGTGGGCTTATTTTGTAGCCCAGTTCAATCTTCAGACCATTTTTTTCCGACTTTTGATTAAGCCCCTCGAAAAAAAGTTATTCTAATTTTTTTCCGGCAAGTCGGATTTTTTTTTTTTTTAATTTCTCAAAAACTTCCCGACCGATTTTCAAAATTCAAGCGGCATACGATAGATCTCCGCGCCTTGCACACTTTGACATCTCTCACATAGAAATATCTCTAATTTTGACCGATCTACTGCTATGCCGCACTTTTGGCTGAACATCGGGCACATACACTGGTGATCACTTAAACATTTTCAATGTTAAAAATCGGGTTGCACTCCGGGAGTGCCGGCAGAAGTGAAAACTTGAATATTAACGTTGTGCATTTTAGATATTTTGGAATGGTTAGGGAATAATTTTGCACGAATTGCCGTCTTACGAATTTACTCTGCATTTGAATTTACGAACACAGAACAGTATTGTACGAAAGTCTTATCCATAGCTTGACAGAAAATCTAGAGTTTTGACATTGAATTAAAAAATTAGCACGTTGCTATGGTGACACAAGTGTTTACGTCTTGAAATGACGCGCCGCCATTTTCACCGCGCCCCGTAGAAAGAGAGGGGGATACTTCCGCCACTGGCTGTCTACTCTCCATCCGTCACATCCGTCTTACGAATTTTCGATCAGGGTCACGTGATTCTTACTGACGCGAGTTTAGCATTTTTCCCCATTACAAAAAAGCGTACAACGCCGCTAAAGAAATTTTCACTTCAAAAAACTATACGTGGCGGCCGATCAGACGTGCTACGAATATAACCGATATTTTTCATGGCACATTATTTCGCTCCGGCATTGAAGAGCGATATTTTGCCAACAGATATTGACTCCGTATCGCGTCAAAATTACACGCTTATTTCTTTACGGATAAGCTGCCGGCACGTGTGTGGGCTGATTTTACAGAAACATGTAAAGTGTGGCATCGTCCATTTGAACAATTTCCTATTGATTGATACTATTATGTAGTTTCATGGCCCTGAACATACTGGAGTAGTAGATAATGTTTTGTGGGTACAATAAGCATAATTATAAGAGGTCATCATAATAAATTAGTGCTTAAGCGCCCTATGTACCTCAAAGTGGCGCCCTCATCTTTATTAAATTTGTTGCTCACCAAATACATAGTGTATCGAAAATTCACATTCAAAGATAGAAGCTATGGTTTTATAGTAAATATAGTTCGTTGTAGTAGTAGTAGGAAAAAGAGCAAAGTAACCATTTTAGGCACTTTTGCCTACCTCCGCACAATCCTATTAAAATATATGCTTATACGCTTTGTTACGTATCCTTACTAATATTATAAATGCGAAAGTCCGTTTGTTTGTTTATTTGTTTGTTTGTTTGTTACGCCTTCACGTTCTAACTATTGAACCGATCATCATGAAATTTTACATACACGTTGTCAGGGGTACAGAGAAGGACATAGGATACGTTTCATCACGAAAAAATGTATTGTTCGCGAGGGATAACAAAAAACTCTCCACGCAGACGAAGTCGCGGGCGGCCGCTAGTAGTTCTATACAAAGAACACATTGAGTATCAAAGCTTTTTGCATCACTAAATAAAATACAATAATTTTAAATATGAATAAATTAATAAAAATATCTAGATTTTTAAATAATCCTTACTAATATTATAAATGCGAAAGTCCGTTTGTTTGTTTGTTTGTTTGTTTATTTGTTTGTTACGCCTTCACGTTCTAACTACTGAACCGATCATCATGAAATTTTGCATACGCCTTGTCAGGAGTACAGAGAAGGACATAGGGTACCTTTCATCCCGAAAAAAAGTATTGTTCCTGAGGGATAGCAAAAAACATTTCCACGCAGACGAAGTCACGGGCGGCAGCTAGTATAAAATAAAACGAAAATTATATGACCACTATTTAGTTCACCATACTTTTTGACATATTCTTAATGGTAAGAAATACGAAAATAGCCACTCTAAAAATAAAACTCTTCTTGAACCTTTTACCATGTGAGTGCAGTTCAAAATTCGTTACAGCAAACAACTGTTACCTACTGCGGTCGGTTGGGAATTGGTATATTCCAACTGGGTCACGTTAAAAATAAGTATGCCAATATGCCTTCCGAGGAATAATAGAAAACATTATACGTGAGCGGACTTGAGGTGAAATGCTTAAAGCGTACTATGTTGGTTATTAACACGAGTGTACGTTTACAAAATGTTACGGAGATTTTTTTAAGGGGCCGTACAACGCTGGAAGCAATTTTCATAGCAAAAATTATCGAAATTATTTTTAATTTTATCGTTTTTAATTATAACTACTAAATTATTTCGGAAAAAAATATTTTGGAAAACTTAAGTCGCAAAACTAGAGCGCTGGTTAAGGTTTCTTTTTATTATTGTTTATTGGTTGGGACAGCCGTGAAAAACTACAAAATTGGAGGTCACTTTACTATTTTTTTTCCATCGATTTAGCTGCCTAGAAAAGTTTTAGCTACCTATCATGTTTCTGGCAATCATAAAACTGAGTATTTACTTTGTACATTCTTTTTTGGGATCGATAAATTTCTTGTTCATCATCGTTGCTGTGACACTTATGTGTCATGGCAACATAAGCTGAGGTAGGTCCTAGTTAACCCTAAGACCTGTTATTTGTGAACTGCAATTATTTAATGTTTGTGTTTATTATTTTTTCTACACTAATTTTTTGCTCTATGTAAATATTGTAACGTGTGGTCTTTGTGTAAATAAAAAATATCTCTCTCTCAAGTAATACTGTGTGAAATATTTGCAAAAAAAATGTGTATTTGGCGTTGTACGGTCCCTTAACAAGGTCTTATTCAGCTTTTCCACCTGAAAAGGTAGCTAAACGACACACGAAGTATATCCATCAATACGATTAGGTACTTAATTCATAGATTGGCTCAGGAAAAGACGTTAGCATGGGAAGCGTGCCAACTGCTAAGCCGGGTTTCCTGATACAGCTACTCTAGTCTACCAGACAATATACGCTAACCACACATGGCATCCTTGCACCATTCAACTGCACGTCATATTTGATCGATACACATCCGTATAAAGTGGTAAGCAGAAAATTTACTTAGAAAAACCACTACTCTTGTTACCCTGAACTACAAACGCCAGTATAAATAATTAACACGAGCGACAGTCATTGAACTCACGTTGACTGTCCTAAACCGGAGCAAACAAGCTAAATAGATAATAGCTTAAATTCTTCAAAGTTAGATTTCCCGTCATCAAAGCTACCTGGCATCAAAGTTGTCCAGGCTGCCGCAATGAATGCTGTCTGGATATCGCCGATGGAAACTTTGGCCAGGCTCCAACTTGCACTCCATTTCACTGGGAGAAAGTTAATCTTCAAACGATAGTAGTAATGTTTCATGGATTGTTCAGAAGGGAATACAGATTTTTATAGTTCATTGTTTTACTTATGGTCCACACGTTAACTGAACTAGTAAAGTCAAACAAAACCTTTTGATAGTGGGGTCTGGAATAAGGTAGTTGGAAGAAAGTTGTCCAAGGGTAATGGTGTCCGTGGTTAGAAAAAACCTATATTCAAATTTTTTTCTCTGTTTCCCACCAAACGTCAAATATTTTACTCTTATTATGTTTATTATTGACGTTTTGTTGAATAAGAAAACATACGGATGTTTTTTTGCTTATTTATGTAAAACTAATAAATATACTGTGTTTATATATTCTATAGTAAAAGCTATTGCCCGTAATAATAACTTTTATTTTTATCATCATATACAAACTGTTTGGTAATAGCCGTATACGAATATGGTATATAGGGTTGCATCCTACCTTGGAAAATTATTCCATATATATGTCGCAGGCAAATTGTATTATTCCGCGTTTTACAAACGGCGTCGTTCGTTTACAAACGCTAGCTGTTTTGCAAAATGCCGAAGGCAAATTGTAAATTGCCTTGTCATTTTATAAAATGCCATAACGTTTGACAGAAAATTCAATAACCATTTACAAAATGACGCGGCAAATTGAAGTATTTAGTTCTTTTTCTTTCTACGCGCGGCGCTGTTAATCAGAACAATAAAAATGGCGTCTAGTAGTGGTTTTATGGCACAGAAAAATATTGAAAACAGTGCAAATTCTACGTGTTTAAATGGCATTTTACAAAAAAAGCATTGTATTAAAGACATTTGTTAAAGTGAATTAAGAAAATTTTAGGATTCACAAGTAGGAGTAGTAAAAAAGCCGTGGACAAATGACAAGATTTTTGAGGTTATCCGGCACGAAAAAAACGCTAAGGTGTCTATGGAATCTGGTACTCGGAGGACTCGGATTTGCCTTCGGCATTTTGCAAAACAGCGAGCGTTTGTAAACGGACGCCGCCGTTTGTAAAACGCGGAATCATACAATTTGCCTGCGACATATACACATCAACTTTGTCTAGGGATACAGGTGTTATTTTCATACAAACGAGGTAACTTTGAAGCCTTGGTTTTCTGCCAGGGATGTACCGTGCTGTAATCTGATGATGGGCATCCAGGGAGTGAATGGAGTAGATTCAGATCGCTATACACACCCAACTGATCTACAACCAAGGCTTCAAAGTTGCCTCGTTTGTATGAAAATAGCACCTGTATCCCTAGACAAAGTTGATGTGTGTATTTATTCCCTATCTACCATATTCGGCTTTATAAGGCTATTACCAAAAACCCTGTTTAGGTATGGAATTTTATGAATGAAGATGCATACAATAAGCTTCATCATTTACGCTATTTGTTAGCTAGGTCTGTATTATATTTGCACACAAGATTTGTCCAACCTAAGTACACAATCGCTTAGAAACTCTATATCAATATTGTGTTGGATAAATATTTACTTTCCTAGTAGAAGCTTTTGAGATAAACATTTCACTCATAGATATTTCACTTCAAATGTAAATAATTATTTTTTTGTTAATTTAATAGTTCGAAAGAGAGTAACTAATGTGTAACTAACTATACATATCCAATACAATCTTGATAAGTAAGCGGGTCAGATATTAAAATATATTTGTCTCAATATTTATATTAATAAGGTCATGGAAATTGTGACTACCATAACCATCCAACGCCGTATCTAAATGGAAATGGGCAAGAGACAGTGATCGCATGAGCACCAAGAGGTGAACCAGGAAGGTACTGCAACGAAAACCAAGACAACGACGCAGGGTAGAGGTCGATGACCTGAAAGATGGTTTCAAAGATATAAGTTGTCATAATGCCATCAACTGGCTGCAGGTGGCGCAAAATAGAAGATCGTGGAAGGTTTTGGAGGAGGCCTATGTCCCAAAACAACTTTTCGTTCGAAAGGCTGCTATAGATAGTTAAAGATAGATTATTTATATTTTTCTCAAAATAGTAGAACTTATATTTAATTATATTGCAGGAAAAGTAGTAGACTGAAACGACCTAATAATATGGAAATATAAATCTTTATATCGAGTCACTAATTTATACTTATCTATTATTTCATTTTATCTATTATTCCCATAAAATAAATCTTCTCTTATACAATAAAAAAAACCGGCCAAGTGCGTGTCGGGCCACGCGCCATAGGGTTCCGTAGTTACCTTATACCATACCATATTTAATACCACCTATAATTTTTCGTCTGTAAAAATAACTTTGTTTTTCACAGTGTTGGTATGAATGACAAAGTTATATTTGCGGTTTTGGAAAATGTGCTATATCTCAAAAACTAATTACTATATCTCGTTCAAATTAATTTTGGTTGAAAGTGTTTATTAAGATCTACAGCATATATTTTTTTTAGATTTTTCACTCTCTTATTTCAAAAGTTAAAGGGGGGGGGACACACATTTTACCACTTTGGCGGTGAATATCTTTCAAACGGTTGACTTTGAGAAAAAGTTGTCTTAGAAACCTCAATGTCATTTTTAAAGACCTATCTATAGACACCCAACACGTGTTGGTTTGAAGAAAAAAAAATTTTTCAGTTTCAGTTCCATGTATGGGGAGGCCCCCCTTAATCTTTTATTTTTCTTATTTTTGTATTAAATTCGTTAAGCGGTTAACAGAATACATCTACCTACCAAGTTTCAACTGTGTAGTCTTAATACTTTCGGAATAAAGTGGCTGTGACATACGGACAGACAGACAGACAGACAGACAGACAGACAGACAGACAGACAGACAGACAGACAGACAGACAGATAGACAGACAGACAGACATGACGAATCTATAAGGGTTCCGTTTTTTGCCATTTAGGCTACGGAACCCTAAAAATGAAGGGGTGACTGACAGACATGCCTAGCCCAAACCACTGGACCTAGAGACTTGAAATTTTGTACATAGATACTTTATACAGTGTAAACAACCACTAAGAAGGGACTTTTGGTAATGGGGGTACAAAGTTTGTATGGAATAAAAAAAAATAGATTTAACCCCTAAAGGGCTGAAATAATACGGGAACGGGAACAGGAACGTGAACGAGTAGCATATTAGTAAACCCGACGCGTGATCCACTCGGGAAGTTTCGGCTGCCGCCCGGTCGGAGATGAGACATAAAGCATCAACCAATTTCTAAAAATTCTATTTTAGCTGTTGCACCTTTATAATCGTATTTGACCTGACGTGTCGACGATCGATCGTATCGAACTGCTTTATTCCTGTAGGTCCCGCGTATAGGTTAGAATTTAATAGGTTTTAAATTTTGAGGTTATTTTTTTATAACATACAACAGAAATATTTTCTTTCTTTTATTATAATAACTGACGCGGTACGTTTGCTGTTTACAAAGCAATTCTGGCTTGTTAATAGCAGACGCATTATACCGACACGTCTGCTATTTAGTAAGTAATTTCGGGTGGCTAACGCGTCAGGTATTTACTCTGACACGTCTGCTATTTACGAAGCAACTTCGGGTGGATAACGCATCGGGTATTTACGAATATGCGAACGGGTACGGATAAAATTAAGGCTGAACGGATTTGGAATAGTACATAGATAGTTTTACTTTTTATTACGGTGAAAGGCTCCTTAATGTCCATGCGGACGGAGACGCGGGCAAAAGCTAATTTTATTTATGAATCAATAAGTAGTCTCTTTGTGCTACTTATAGTAATTAAATCATCGACTAAACTCGCTAGACTCAAGTTCTCAAAAATTCTCAAACCTTTCCAAACATAAATCTTTATTGTCCAATCAGAAAAGAGTCCAATTGTGAAAGGCTTTAAGTTACTTACATTGTTTCAAAATCGGTTTCATTAGCATTCAGCTTCCTACTCGAGCGAGCCCACTCGTTTCCGCACAATTAGTTCTTCCCCCTCCCGCTACCTCCCACTTCAAGTTTCCTTCCCCAAGTTTATCACGAATAGTTTTTAATTATCGTTTCTTTAGGAAGACGTCTACTTTTCGAACGGTAAGTTACTAATCCTTATAATTCATAATTCTTTATTTGCGTAAAACACGGTGAAAATGTAAAACACGGTGAAAATGTAAACATATTCATAAATATTATGGGCCATCAAGCTGAGCCTCAGAATTATTTAGATTTTTTTGCTGTCATAATACTAAAGCCAAAGAAATTTACTTTTGCAGTGTTGGACTTTCCATTGAAAATTGTTTATAAGCCAGATAAACTTTGAACGTTGTGAAGGTGCGTGTATTTGACGGAATAAAAATATTAAAATAATTCGATCCGAGGCGACTGCGCCCGTGGGTCCAGTAAAAAGTGGGCGGAGTCGCCGGAAGGCTTCTACTTGTTATCTGGATTCAGTTATGATTTTTTTAGAACACGAAGAAGTAATAAAATAAAATCTAACAGACTTAAGAAATAAACAATTTTCTTTTGCACTTATAATAGCAATATAAACAGTTAGTTACTCTTCAAGTTAATAAACGAGACACTAAATATAGCCGCAATATTGAATAAAATTCTAGGTAAATTCGCGCATACTTCTAAGATGCTTCTAAAAACTACCGGAGATTTCATAAAAGTATGCACTTGAAACAATTTTATGGAGACAAAGAAATGACGTCAAACTCGCTGACATTGTTACGAATTTCCGGAAGAAGCCATTTTGTATGTTATAATATATATTCAAGCTCTAAGTATATAAAATGGCTTTAAAAAAACAAAAACATGTTAAAAACTTGCAAGTTTCATAATAAAAAAATAATATGGATGTTTTAATTTATGTCAAGTTAAAAAGTCAGACCTCATGTAGAGCCAAGCTTCTAATTCGCGTGCCCTAAATCTACAAGCCCTAACTTCAAAAACTCTACACCTTAGTCAAAATATGTGACTTGGCCGTTTCGTTAATATAATACTCCAGAAACTATTGTATAACAAAAAAATAATATTGGTATTTAGAACTCTCGTTTGCAGTTATATCCGACACAATTAAAAGGATGTTCTTACTCATTTATAGCTAAAAGTTTAGAAGTTCAAATGACCGCTAAAGTGGAGACCGTTTTATTTTATAGCGAAAAGAGCAGTTACTCTTCCTAAGTTGTAAAAGCGTTTTAAGCTTTTGGGTCTGAAGCACGTTGAAAATAAATACGACCAAGATTTATTGACTTGCGGTGTACGCGAAAATGCGTGATGTGCAAATAAACATAAGTAAATTAATGATGGCGTGTCCTAACTCGGTAATTTATGAGTTGGCTTATGAAAAGATGGTGTAAACATTTACTCCTTTAAGGGGTCGTCATTGTGTATTATCTATGATTAACTGGCGCCCAACGTGGGGTTATATTTAGAATAATGTATTTAATATACTCGTAATAAAACACACAAATGTAATTTAAGAGTACGTACTGAAACGACAACATTGCTTAACCATATAGTCAACTGTAAGAATTTGTTTAAGCTTACGTCTTACATCATGTAAAATACTTTTTAAACATATTTTCATAGGTAGGTAGATAGTCCTTGTGTGTAACTACTTTGCGAGCGATGCGTTAAAATATAGGATACTCTGTGGCTCACCGTCGTCGGTATCACAATTTACTTCTACACAGGTACTAAAATATTAATCTAGCTTCACAGTCCCCTTTCTATTCAGTGGCACCAGTTATGGCAAATTTCATAAAGGTACATGTGCGGTGTTCGTGGGTCCGCATTAACCCGCGTTTGCTCGCGGCTGAGACAAAATTGTGACTTGCCACAAGTGCCTATATTATTATGCTAATGCAACGGCTTGTTAACTACCCACTTTAACTCGGCTACATATCATAAAGGGTTTCATGTACTCGTGGTTAGATGAACTTTACTTTAAACAGACTTTTACTTAACTATTAGTGCTTTAGAACGTCGATAGTTTTAAAACTAGGCAACTAACATGTGCTTAACTATAAAAAATAATAAAAATAAAAATTGTTTATTCATGGAACAAGTCAAAATTACAGTAATCGTGTGAGTCTCATACCTTTTAGGTTTGATAAACCTGTATTAGGATAAAACTGCTCTTTTGAGGTATCGGAATATGAACTTGCTATGTCACATTTTTATTACAGATGTAGACTAGCTGTGCAAGTAGGTTTAAATTGGTCAATTCCGTAGCTAGAACGTAGAGCTTAAAGTTTTTTACAGTAATTTACTTATCACCATTTCACTTACTTTATCATACAGTCATTGCATTGTCTTCCTTTTATAATTCTTAAATGATTTACTATCAAAATGTCGACAGCAATAAATTCCCAGAGTACAAAAACAAATCGTTCTTTTTCAAGTGAAGGGATTTGTAGGATCAGACAGAGTGTATTGTCATGATAAAGAAATTAACGGGGATAATGCCCGCGAGCCGCGCAACAAGTGAGGACGAGATCGCCGATAGTAGGCACCTCTGGGGTATTTGTTGGTACGATGGGCAGCTTAGGGTTACTGAGCTATTTTGTAGATCAGTATTTGTCGAACTGATTGTGAAATAACACTGTTTAATAAAGAAAAGTGATGTACTTTTTTGTAATTATCTCCGGACTTACTACATTATTATGTCATCAAGTCAGAATTAATGATGCTGAATTACTTGAAGTTTCAGAAACATTTAATTTTTTTTTTACAACAGTGACTGGTTTGTATTATTTGGGCTTTAACAAGACTACACAGGTGATATAACTTCTTTTTATTTCAGTTCCTTGCACTTTGTAAAAAAAAGGATTAAATTCTGGCATTCGTAGATTCGCTCGCTTTTGTGTCACGTCATAGTCGTATTTTATCGCATTTTCTCAGGGACACTTTTTTTAAAGTAGTGGTAATCCTTTCTCATTGTTTTATCTCTACAGCAAAGGTGTTTTGGATTATCCGCTCACGTTGACAAACCGATAAAGAATTCCGCATTCATAAATATTAGTAGAGAATATAATTATTCATTTTAATACAGTCATAGTCAAATGTAGCACCACCAGTTTTACGAATTTTAGTTCGATTTTCAGTTACAAAAAAAAATAAGAAAAGTACAGTCACTGTAGGGAGGAGTTTAATAAATCGTTGTATATCTAATCTACGTGTAGTTTTGATGACTTGAAGATCTATGTTTCCGTCACATAACTGAACTTTATTACGATCCTAATAACACAAACAAGAACAGCAATAAATGCGTTCATCACAATTTCCTAATATCTGAAATCCAATTCTTATCAATTTATAACTCGAGCGGCTTATATACCTACCGCTAATCCGATAAAACCATGAGATTAGGAAGCCATAAACCAATCGAGATAAAAAAATATGCGTCTATTTCATAAATCTGATTTTGTGCTTATTTCATTACGAGTAAGGAAATTAAATGAGAATGGGATGAATATTCGACTTACCTGTATAAAAAAAAACTGTTATTGAAAAATTCAGGACATTTGAACATTACTACGTGGATCGTTTGGAGTTAAGTTACTTACATTGGAAGATACATTTCATATTTTGCGATCGGTTAAATTTGTTTCACTTAGAAAAGTCTTTCTTTTGAACGAGACTGCAAGAATGTGATGTGACTTGGACTCTTAATATACACATATGATCTGCTTTTAATGTATATGTCACCGGCAATGTATGAAATGCAGGCATTGTATACAATGCCTAGGCATTGTATACAATGCCTGGCGCTTTTAGGCAATGTATGAAATAGAATGAATATTGATATCTATTTCACACATTACCTAGGCAGTGTATACAATGACTAGGCATTGTATAGAATGCCTGCTGGTCCACCGGCAATGGTTATAATAAAAAGATTTTCGAGAATAGGTTCGAGGGGGGCTCGAGGGGGGCTCGAGGGTGGCTAGAGTGGGGGCTCGAGTGGGGGTTCGAGGGGGGGCTCGAGTGGGGGCTCGAGGGGGGGCTCGAGGGGGCTCTTTGAGTTTGGGATCGAACCTGTTTTACTCCTGTAGGTCCCACGTATAAGGCGAGCGCGGAGCGCAGCGGAGCGTGAGCCTTAAATTTCGAGGTTATTTTTTTATAACAGACAACAGAAATATACTTATTTTACACATTGCCGGTGGACCAGCAGGCATTGTGCGCTTTTATAATTCTCAACGGCCCGGCACGGCACCGCCCGGCAGCCGTCCAACGGCACAACAGGGAAGTGAAATGTATGGAATCATATGGAGACGCTTTTATATTTCCTCAACGGCACCGGCAAACCGTGCCGTGCCGGGCCGTGCCGGCCAAATCCTACGCTGCCGTCGAACTTTTACGATGTAGTGCGTAGCTACAAGGATTCATATGTGTGAGTGTGAGTCCAGAGCAAAGAATATACAGCGTGTATAAAGGGCACAACCAGTATATTAGCGTAATATCGTTAATGTGTTGTTATTGGTATGCCATGTACCTATGTATAATTGTGGAAACAAACAACATCAAAATCAACAAATAGGTAATATTCCGACAAACAGTTATATCGATACTGATCGGAAAGATATCTAGGTACTTACAGCAGTGGAAACACCGTTAATAGGGGACTTACTAAAGTTAAATATTGTTACCTATCTCAACAAATAATTACCTAGATATTACTTAAGTAGGTAGTTACCTACTTAATTAAATAATGTGTTGTGTAGATGCCTACCTATCTTGGTAAGTAGGTACGTAATGAAAACCAGCTACATATAATATATTCTTTGGTTTTTAAAAGATTTATTTATCATTTAAGTAAGTACCTACTACCTACCTACATTGTAATATAATCATTAAACAACGTGTAATAAAAAGGGGGTATCAATCAACCCAAAAGGAGGTCAATGTACTCGTGAAACATCCAACAGAAAAAAAATTTTTTTGAATGTCCCTCCCTATATAAAATGTTGGCGGCAAATTCAAATTTTCTATGGAGAGTCCAAAATTGTATTTTCGATTTGAAATCTTTTTCTGTTGAAAGCATAGACATAGAAAAATTTTCGCTGCGCTCAAGAAGACCAACAAAGCGTGGAAAAGAGAAGTTAACATCATACGGACACGGTCTATGTAAAAAAGAGACAAAGGATCAAGTGACATGTGCCAAGATTTTTTACAGTAAGAGCCCCTAGCGTCCCGCCTAACAAATGAGCAATCACAATTTGTTTAAAATATTTTTTAATCTTAATTAGAATTTAAAATAAAGGTATCGTGGACCCATGGTGTCTTGTGCTGTAAGTAATTGTGATGTGCCAAAAAGAAACAATCCAAGTAATCACACTTTTCACAGGTAAATAAGATATTGCCACACATTTCTCTAAAACCAAATTTCTCTACATTTATTCGTTTAACGACAAAGAAAACAGTATGGAACATAATTTATTAATTTCCTTTGCCATATATAGTCATATTTTATGTATCTAAGTCATATTTTACGTATCTCATATAAAATGTATGCATTTATTTTCGGATCACCTGTTTATTGACATTGTTGTTCTTTGACATTCTATTTCTATGGTTGAAAGTGTTCAGATTCACGAGTACATTGACTTCCTTTCGAGTTGATACCTCCTTTCTGTTACACGTTGTATAATTGGTAAACTATTATTTTATGAAATAATTATAAAGATAACAAATATCTAGAGAGAGAAGGTCAACTTTTATTCTTTATATTATTCTAAAGTAAAAAGTAGGTACCACGACACTACTGTACAATGTACAAATAGTAACTTCTTCGCTATGAGTGTTCTGTGTTGAACATCCAACGGCCGGCAACGGCAGTAATTATAAAAGCGTCTTTCGGCGTCGCCGCTGCCGTGCCGAGCCGTGCCGTGCCGGGCCGTGCCGTGCCGGGCCGTCGAGAATTATAAAAGCGCACATTGTATACAATGCCTAGGCAAAGAATAAAATGAATTATATTTCATACATTGCCTGATCGTTTTAGGCTTTGTATACAATGCCGGATTATACACATTGCCGGTAACATATATAAGTGAATCCAATTTCGCGTGGTCAAGCCATCACGCGTGAACGGCTGGACCGATTTCGCTAATTCTTTTTTTGTTGTGTTTGTAATCAGGGCCTCAATTCCGCTATTTTACAACAAATTGCTATGTCGCAGACACGCCATTGATTTGCTAACGCCATTGATCTAAAAACGGTATTCTCCTATTTTGAGAAGAACGTCGTCAAGCATATCGCTGGCATGTCGTCAGCATCGCATCAGCTTGGCTTTAAACCATAAAGAAAACAATAACTACACAGAGTGGATTGTATTAAAGTGGCAACACACGGACGGATTTCCGTTTCGGAATTCCGTTCATAAGTAATGGCAGGATAATTTTGCTGATTCACAAATCCTCCACCAATCGGCGCACTACCACTAATATGGCGCTAGTGTAGATGTAGATATGTCATTTTGTTGTTTTCTAAGTGTTACTTTCAATTTTTGTATGTTGGAAGCAATTTTTTGTTAATATCAATTATCAATATCAATAAAAGTTTATGGTGGTATTACGACTAGACCATCTTCGTAAGGGAGGATGCCTATCTAGGATGCTCATAATGCCAGATTTTTCAGAAAAATGCCCGTCTCTTGTAAAAAAAAGGCCGCGCAGCGCGATTTTTAGTCAGCGTCATCCAATAATCTTGTAATTTTGCCCAGCGTTAGAAAAAAAATCAGCGGTGCAGTGCGATTTTCAGTCAGTTCCATCTACTACTCTTGTAATTTTAACTGTCTATAGTAAAAAAACATCCGCGCTTTGCAGTTTTTGTCAATTTCATTCAATAATGCTGTCATTTGCCTATTTCTTTAGTAAAAAAATTGGCCGCACAGCTCAGTTTTTAGTCAATTTCATCCACTATCTACTGTTTTAATTTCTCCTTTAGAGAAAGGATATTACTATATCATTATTACTATATTACTAGAGAGTAGTCGTAAAAAACAGCCGGGCAGCGTGATTTTTAGTCAGTTTGGTTTACTATCTCACTATTAATTTAAGTAATGACTGTGTGTGTTTTATCCTGGTGGGCGGGCAGGCCGCGGGCTTGCGTGATTGGAGTTGGAGGCATGTATGTAGGCTTTCAGCGAGACCCACGAAATGCAAAAATGCCTGTCTCAGCTTAGCGCCGGCCGCACGCCTGTCTAAACCAAAAATGACTGTCAAATGCGGAAAATGCCTGTCAGATGGTAACCCTTGTGACTAGCTAGATGACAAGAAATCCCCCGTTTGCAGTGTTGCTAACTTGCGCTCAGTGTAAGTGTAAAATATATTTAGTGATGTTACCAGCGCTCACTTTTAGAAATGCATCTAAATTGGTACTGTTTTACGATCAGAAGCATTGGTGCGCGGGGCCCGTAGCATTTGCTGCTCTTGCTATATACCTACGTGTTTAATCTACCACTCTAACTTCCACAACAAAGTCTTCAAGTTTGCCAAAAGATGTCTTTTGCAGTCGGGCTTATAAAATAAATATCTCAAAATAAAGTAAGAAAGAAGTAAAAGCACAAAATAGATTTAAGTTGGTGAAAGGTACAATAGGTCAAATACAATAAAAATCGCCTTCTTAACTAGTAATTTAAGGCGTCCTACTACCCACTACTAGCGCCGCCAATACATTGATTTTTATTATTCGTCAATCAAGTCAATATTTTAAAAAAGGTAAGATAAATGGTTTTTCGTGTATTTTGTTCCGATTTATTCTTTTTTATTAATATTTTTGTTTACACAAAGAATATTTCAAAAAAGACATATAAATACATATAATAAGAAACAAAAAAACAGCTTTTCATTGCTTTTAATTTCATGTAAGTAGTTCCGCATCGATTTCCAGTGGCGCTAGTGGCCTTTCAAAACGATGTCTCTAATTCTATTCTACTCTTTGTAAAAAATCTTTTGGGCAGTTTTGGGAATATTTTTTAATCATTATTTGCATTTTTCAATTCTGTTAATCAATCTGCGAAAAATGTACAGACTTACGTCTTGGGCTGTAAAAATATAGAAAATTATTGTATCCCAAAAGGTGAACCGTGAACAAAGACAATGTCAAGAAGCTATATGGATGCAATAACCTCACGAAAATTGCATGGCAATCTTCAGGGCTAATTTTGGTTTTGATAACTTCAAACAACATAGAAGTCTTTGCTTCAAACCAAAAGATTCCACGACGGAATCAATTTTTATAGGTTTGTTTCACATAATCTTAATATTTTTATGATTGGATAATGGAATTTTGTAGACACCTTTTGTCCAAAGATATTAGATTGCTTTTGTCAATATGCTGTGCTGTGTATATAACCTGTGCTTTTGTAATGCGTTCAAGTGCCCCTTTTCTTTCTGTGAAATCCTAAAAAGTGTGATAATTACTTAACCACAATCATACAATACTGTCGCTTCAACATTCTTGTTCTATTTACAGGATTACCATACACAGTCAAGCGATAAGAAAGTTGTGCCCTCAGTGTTTGCTTGGACTTGAGAAAGTGATGTGAGGCGAAGAAGACTGAGGGCCAAGCATGGTGATTTATACGGTGTCTCAGTTAAATGTTCCTGACAATTAATGGAAGATGAAATTGCTGATAAAATTGAAATTGGAACTCAAAATGCAACGGTGTCCAATGCAGAGACTGAACACAGTCAGAACTTTAATCAAGAATACCATAATTTTGTCCGGCAGTCTCAAAAATGTCACCTCAAAATAGTGTCTCACCACAGAATAGATATAAGTACTACCATACAGAAAGAAAACTCTCCGCCCTGCCTCACAGTCAATTACCTCACCCCACCGGCGCCCACCGCGCGAGTTCCGTGTGCCGATCCGTGTGCTCATTCAATAGCTCGCACACAATTGCACATGTATGTCACTGTGTAGCGTCTGTGTAATAGGTAGTTGAATTGCGACTATTGTATGGAGTGCCCGGGGTGTGGTCTCACTTCCAAACTGGGATCTTATTTTGTACAAAGTAAGTGATAAAAGATGTGATTTTGTACAAAATAAGTGATATAAGATCTAAGTTTTTACAAAATAATAAGTGAATATGCACAAAATAAGCTCCCGCTGGACGGTGGAACGTGGAAAGCTATTTCGAGGTGCTGTTTTTGCGTGCTGTTTTAGTTTGTGAAGCGTTGTCTAGGATATTTTTGATCAAAGAGTCGTAACCAAGAAGTCAGACAGTCTGAGTGGTGCCTATTAGCTAAATGGTTTTATAAATTTTGTTACTAACTTACTGAAATAAAATAAACAATTTATCATTGAGATTTTATTTCCTTATAGGTACTAAAATAGCTCTGTTTTTTAGTTTTTGCGTGCTGTTTTAGTTCGTGAAGCGTTGTCTAGGATATTTTTGATCAAAGAGTCATAACCAAGAAGTCAGACAGTCAGTCTGAGTGGTGCGTATTAGCTAAATGGTTTTATAAATTTTGTTACTAACTTACTGAAATAAAATAAACAGTTTATCATTGAGATTTTATTTCCTTATAGGTACTAAAATAGCTCCCCTACAAATAGTATAGTTTTAGTAAATCTAAATGAAGTCTGCTTTCAGTAAAATTTTCCTATTGTCAATATTTAAGTTATTTTCCCTTTGTGTGGCAAAGTTTTGGTACAGTCACGAGCAATAATATGTATACACTTTAGAACTATGTCACATTCCATCAATATATCTCAGTGTGATAATGTTATACCTAGGTTATGCAAAACTTGTTTGATGGTGTGTACTCTTATTGCTCGTGACTGTACACCCTGACTAAGTTTGAAAACATGTCAGCGGAAACAGGGACGCTGGATCAGCAAGAGGCTCTAATAGAGTTCTCAGAGCGTCACAGAGAACAAGGAGATCCAGCTGGACCAAAGAAGGACGCAGTTTGTTGAAACAGCTATGGGTGAAATGCGCCAATATTAAGGCGATTCCCTGACCGAAAGTGGCGCCCTCAGAGGTTTTTATTTAATAAGTTAATAGTAAAGGATTATGATAAAACTTTTCGTGGAGATTTTAGGGCTCATAGTCTAGTATTTTTAGAAGTTATCACTTCATTCCCTTGCAGTCATTTGTAGAAGTAGATAGTAAATGAAAACGGCCGTTTTAGCAGTTTTGCTATCTACTTCTACCAGTGACTATGAGGGAGTTTAATGATCCGTCTAAAAATATTAAACTATAGGACCTAAAAATTCCATGAGAAGTTTTTATTAAAATTGTGTATTAGACTTACAATATTAAATAAACTCCGTGGCGCGCGCCGGCGCCACTTTCGGTCAGGAAAGCGCCTTAAATGAACATCACATCTACGCTCGTTGGGAATAAACGGAGATATGATTTCCACGATATCTTTGACTACGGTTTTACTGAGGCGGAACATTTTTATAAACTCTGTGTCCGGTAAAACAACCATAGGTTCGATATTCCGTCTCAGTAAAGCTCACGTTCGACAGCGTTTTAGCTTCTCGTACTCGTACCGACGCTGTTCCTCCCTGTATGCCAATTCTAAATACCTCCCATCTTAAAATGTGATGCAGCATTGTTGTTTCATATCACTTTTATCTGCAGAATGTAAGAGAAAAGGTATGGCTGCACAATTGCTTCTCGATGGCCAATTTTGACAGACGGCGACGATGCCAACGCTATCGGCACAAACGTCAAATAAGAGTAGAATACACATTTATGTGGCCATGCTGGTGCTATCGCGACGCCATTGGTTAATAGAATCCCGAATTGTATCAATAGCGGCTGGGTAGCCGCCATGTAGCCGCTATTCGACTCTCATAACAGGAGCAGAATACCAAAAGTGACATTTTAGGCTATTGCCATGCTGACGACGTGCAATTGGACTACATTACATTTAGCGGAATCGAGGCCCAGGAGATGGTTCTTATGAAAGGAAAATTTAAGAAAATTGCGCGAAACATTAGAAAATTTAAGATTACTTAACCACTATATAAAATTATTTTTGACATAAAAACTTTTTTTAATGTAACCTTATGACTTTAAAAAGTTTAAGAATAAGAATAATTATTTTGGACAATATAAACTTTTTAATGTAACCTTATGACGTTTGACATAGATTTGAAAGAATGCGTGCTGCAAATATCGTCAAAGAGGATGTAAAAAAAACTGAAACTAAAAAACGGAACGGGAACGGGAACGATACCTACTAATATCTCTGAACCCAACTTTTCATTAATTATATCAATTTGAATTTAATATTCATAATTAAGACAGGACAACGTCTGTCGGGTCAGCTAGTTCGTAAGAAAATATCTAATAGACACTTTTAGTCTCAAAAAAGATCAAGTATATAGCACCACGAAAGCTGGGCAAAAGATAAATCGCGAGACCTCTGCACATCAAGTAGGGAGAAGCGTGATAGCTCTAAGCTTACAAAATGGCGGCCATCTCTCTTGCCCAAGAGCGATGCAGCTCAGACGGAATGTGCATAACATGCCGCATTCCGACGCAAAAGAAATTTAAATGACAAACAGCTTGAGATCTTTCTTGAACTTGATAAGACTACAATATTCAGGTCGAGATATATCGTATCGTGAAAATGATTCTTGTGGATTTTGTGACTAAATATTTTGAAATGAAGAATGGAGACGACAGCCATTTGTCAAAACACAACGCTACGCTAAGTTAAAATGATATGCTTACGTATTCATGAAAGTATGTGAATAATGTTACTTGAAAGTTGTTCGCTCATTTATTCAACATTGTACAACCACAATACAAGATTATTCGCCGTGTTAACCGCCATTTAATTCCTTTTTCCAACATCAAACACAAAACTGGAGATACGCTACATCCAAGCAAACAACGCCAGCTGTTAACAAAATTTGAACAAATTTTGTTTTAAAAACACTTGAAACTCTCCTCGCAATCGGAATTTAAACAGATCCCGTTGTGCCCGTCGCAGTGGTAATAAAACTGACACAGCCTCCAGCATTCCATTTATGTACCAGTCATTATACTTTACGAGGTCGTTCCGTTACCACTTGTTACTGGTCATCAAATGGACACTGCCAGAACTCCTTGACCTTTGGCTGGATGACTTTATATATTCCAGAAGCAGGTCACCTTATATTGGTAGTGCAAAGATATGAAGTGGTATTAGTTGTTGCGTCGGCGGTGTAATAAAATAAATACTGAAGATGCAGTAGACGTCGTCAAAATGATGATTGAGATGTCTCATTGGTTTTGTAGGATGTTTCGTAAGGGCCGGAACTTTGCCGGAACGGTCAAGATATTTGCTAAAGCAAACTCCTTCATTTGAACCATGCAATAACTCAAATGCATGTCTTGCTAAGTGAGACACATTGCACAAAACTCGGTAAAGTTGTAACACGGCCGAATTCCGTAAAGAGGATGTACGGCCCGTAACGAAATTTCTCAGCACTCTACTCACATTAAACGACCTCACTGAAACTACACCACCGATGAAATCAGTTACCATGAACATAAATTAAATGTACGATGTTTTTGTTCAAAGAACTTAAGTATAATGCCGCGGGTGGATTGAAGCCTCGATAGCGGAGATTAAAGGATGATCATAGTTTCAAAACCTTATTGCTTTGTGCAGCACTTAACTTGACGCACGCCATATAACTTCAGATTGTTTGACGTCGAGTCGTGAAAACTCTGTCATGATGCTGTTACTAAAACTTAACATTCTTTTAACAATCTATTATGTTGCCTAGCTCCTTTCGTAAAAAAACTTTTTGCATAGCTAATCAAATCAGTTTATTATTTTGGCGATACAGGTATCAATTACAGCATTTTAATAGAAGAATGTGCAACTCACCTCATCATAGATAAAGTTGTCGATCTCCTCGAGCGGTCGTCCGTAGAGCTTGGGTGGGAACGGCTCGTACTTCCTCGGCAGCCGCGCGCCGTCCTCCACGCTGAGGCGGCGGCGAGGCATGAACCCGAACTCGCGGACCAGCTGCGCGCCCCGCGAGCCGGCTCGCCGCGCCGACTCGCGGGTGAACGGCGTGACCGCCGCCCGAGGTTCATCCCTGCTGACCCCCGTGGTCTCACTCGCGAAGGTCACCCCCTCGAGCGGGATCCGGAGTTCCTCCCGCCGCGGCTTCTCACTGGCGACGACGTCGAGCGTTTCGCGCGACTGAGAAGCGACGAGGGGCGCGGCCGCCTCCGGGTTGGTGGCCTCTAGCGTTCGCACGATCTCGCCCAGCAGCCGGGAGCCGTCGATCTCCTCGCCGGGCGAGTGGAGCGGCGCTGGCGGCGGGAACGAGAGCCGCCGCTCGTCCTCCTCCATGCTCTGCTATGAGCGCGCGCGGCCCGACGCCATCGCACACACGCACACTATTTGAGCACCGTTGACATTTTCGATTATAACTGACACCTGTGGACAAAGAAATGCTTCGTGAGATTCGAAAAAAAAAATCCGGTGATACTTTGTCTAAGTATATTTCTTTTATTTAAGGTGGCACCCTGAGCGAAAGTGGCGCCACGGTGAATTTTATTTAATATTATAATTCTAATACACAATTTTAATAATGTTTTACGTGGAATTTTTAGGGCACACAGTTTAGTATTTTTAGGTAGATAGTAAAACTGCTAAAAGTGGCCGTTTTTGACACATTTGCTATCTACTTCTACGAATGACTACGAGGGCATGTAGTGATACCTTCTAAAAATACTAGACCATGGGCCCTAAAAACTCCGCGTAAAACATTTTTTAAATCTTTTTCTATTTATAACTTATTAAATAAAAATATCTGAGGGCGCCAATTTCGATCATACAAGCTTCAATATACCTTTGGTATATTGAAGCTTATCTGCAATCCAAACAAAGAGGCGAGCAAAGTAATCGTGAAGTATTTTTTATTTAATTTAGTTTAGTTACTAGCTGCTGGTATTCGATATCTGACACATTACCTACATCATCCAAGAAACAAAAAAATTACAGACGGCTGTTACTAATAATATTATGTAAGTAAATATAAAGGATACCACTTTAAAATAATAATCTTTCACCGCAGGTCAAAAGCCAGTCAGGCCTTGCTAAATTTAATACCAAGAGCTCGTATATCTTAACATTATTGACGGGATCGTAAACTCTTTATGGGCGGAATTTAGTGTGCCTCTCGCCGACGACGGAAGTCAATTTTTCGTCTAATACATAGTAAATCTAGGAGGAAATTTTCAATATTTTGCAACGTTGACGAGCCTTAATAAAATAGATAAAAAATAATGGTTCAAAACAGCCAAATAGTGCTATTGTGAATGTTAAAAATGCTGTTTTTATGTTGGCGAGCTCCTGGTTAGAAGGTGTTGATATTTTTAATGATCTTGATCATATTTCCGGACATGCCCATCTATCCTACTAAGGTACCATGGATCAGGGCAATAGTAGGTATACCATAATACGTTATTTTATTTTATTTCGATTCAATATCTCCGGTCCTAAAGTTTAGGCATACGCGCCATTGACTAAACTATAACGTTTCATAAACTGAAACCAAAATAAGGTAAGTGAAATTATCTCTCGAACAAAACAGTTCTCTAGCAACATCTAAAATACTATAGACCTGTCAGTCGAGATTTTGTATGGACTCAAATCGTCGAGCACAAATGAAGGGCGGGCTTTTTACAGACATTAGATTGTATGGTACATGATTCTGCGTCGACATCGTCGAGTGTCTCCATTGTGCCATTGTCTCGTCCCACGTCCCGTTGTTAGTGTACCTGGTTCTAGGGATGTGTACCGTGAAGTATAGTCGAGATAATTCTTAATGTATTTCTTATGGTACGTCCTCACGTATACACATGCTGTGCTCTGTTTATCAGAATTTACAAGTCTACAAGTATACTTTACAATTTTTTTTTACAAATTCATATAAATTATAGCCAAATAATTTATGCAAGGCAATTGTAAAAAAATTTAAGACTGAATGGAGAGTCGCCGGAGACCCTCAGGAATACTCAGGATTTTCCACAAAGTTTTTTACACTTATAAGTTAAAAAGATTTTTTTGATTAACGAAATCACGAATACATGTGTAAAAAAATATTTGTTACACAAACAATCACACTCGCAGCGTATTTTGATAAACAGATTTGTGAAATAGTGATTTTCATCAGGAAAATGAAATGCTTGTATATAAAAATTACAGTGCCCTTTATCATATTAAGTTATTATGATAAAGGGCACTGGACATTCTGACGGTTCAATCGAGCAAGTTCGCACGTGTAAAAAGGGATTAAGTTTTAGTGCAAACTTGAGCATATTTGTAAGATTTTCATGGTTGGACACCTTGCTCACGAAGCATGTCTCTGCGTGGAACCGCACCATTATGAACATGGATATTGTGTTCTCATCATACAAAATACGCAAATTGTATCGCAAAATGACTTACAAATTGAGATTCTGAGCCCGTAACAAAGCTTTTAATAGGGCATATTGATTATCTCATCGTAATTGGTAATTATTCGAGTTGAACGTGACGAAATCTAATCAGTGCGACGTTCTTTAGAAACAATTTAATTAAGAGTAGCTTCTCAAAGGGTTAACTTTTCGACATCCCTAGCGGAAGTATTTTTGCAAAGGAAAAGTTCCTCATTTTATATTCAGCCCGCGTCTGTTTAAAACTCCCATTAGCATGGGTATTCGTTTCATTCCGACAATACTTTTTATATCTCTTAATCTGCACGTTAAAATATACTAATGAGTTGACGAGAGCGTTATTTAATGAATACGTGTTGAGTGTTATAATTTCCGTTTCGTTGGAAAATTTGGCATAGGCTATGAAAAGAATAACGTTGAAGTTAATTATAAAGTTAATACTGTAGCAGTTCTTAGCTAGCCCAATAAATTACCTAAGTGTTTTCGAACAGAGTCAAAGCGGTGGCGACGCTCAGTCTCGAGAATACACAGACTTCCTAATGGGTCAGTTCAATTTGTTCGAGATATTGACTATTCGGTTACCTCTAAAATGTCATCCCAACTTAGATAGAGCAGGGACTACCACAGTGAAAGCCTTTGGCAACCTTATCGTTGGTCACTGCTGCAAATGTAGGCAGCTAGGCAGTGGCATCTAAGAATATGTTACAGGGTGAATAGAATGTAAAATTCATTATATCCTCTAAAAAGAGCTTCTATAAGAACTTTTAGAGCCTGTTCCACGGTCTAGTAACCAATATTTAATTTTAAAATCCATTCAGATCCGTATAACGTATTCCAGATGACTTATAGTCTGTTAACATTTCAGTATCATTCGTACAGTCAGCACCACATAAGGTAGTCTACAACTGTCAAACAAATCCAAACGATTTTAAACCGTAATACCTGGAATGTGAAGTACAAAATCGATTAGCACAATTCTCTTCTATTTATAATATTGTTATCTAACGACCTCCGAGACCTGGATAAATTGGAAATACAACCTTGTTTATGGACCATTTCACAAATAAATCAGACAGTAAAGCTAGCCCATAAAATCTATTGGTTCTTCGAAAGGTAACACATTCAATGGTCGGCCCATCTGGCATAACAAAGCAGCTTTTATTACCGAAGTGATAGAAATCAAGTTCGTTCAAACTTTATGCTTTAGTAGTTTCTAACTCGACGTTGATGACAATAAAATATTCTTCTGTAAATGTATTAGTAGTATCAAGCAAGGTAGTTAATTGTATGCTCATTTTAGTCCTTTTCCATCTTTCCTTGCTTCCTCTATAGATTTGGGGATTATTTTTGTGACACTAGACCTACCCATTATATTAAAGCTATTATTGTGGAATGTCAAAATATATGTTACTTTAATATTAAATAAATGTGATTACTTTATTTCAAAGTGATATCAAAAAATCTACAGATCTCACACTACGCGCAACTATCAAGACTTTGTTTAATTTAGAAATACTAAAAACACGCAGACTGACCTCGTGCGTAAGGGACCTGCTACAGCCTACTTAGGAAATTCTCTTAGTAAATTTTGAAATTTTGTCAAAATATGAAAAATCTCAAAAATTTACCGACCGATTTTGGGAATTCAAATTGCACTTAAAGCCCTCCGGCAGACGCATATTTTGATATATGGCCCATCTGCGTACCTTTAATATCTGCAAAACTACAGGCAAATGTCACAATTTCATAAATTGGGGGGCACTATATGATAAACATTTTCAATGTTAAAATAAGTTATTTTATTCATAGTTCAGCAGTAGGTATCTTATTGGAAAAATGTAGTGACAGAAATATAGTGTCCTGTTCTACAATTATTACCATTAAACCAATCCAGATATCAATGTTGTTAATGACCGCCATATTTCAAAGAGATAACGACCTCTTTACAGAGGGCAGTAATATCGCATTTTTCAAACGCCATGCGCCATTTTGGAATGCCGATGCTATTTCAACCCTACAGAGCCATTAAATTGAGCGGGGTATGGTTATTAAAAGTATTTTTTACGCGAAAGTAAATATAGATACGTCGTTATTTATAAAGTTTGGAACTTGGAAAGGGTTTCTTAATGGTGAATGTGGCAGCCATTATTCACTTGTACAAATTGCCAGCCTTGGGACTTGCTTGGGAGACAAACACATTTTAAATTATGGTACGCACGAGAGCACGGTAAGATAAACAGTTGAACTACGAAAACAGCTCTTGTACGACATAAAGACGGTCCAAGGTCAACATGTATAGTCTGACGTGCCGTTGACTGAACCTAGTTTTTTCAGTAGTACCTAAATATCTAATAGTAGATTGTTATACAAGACGCTAAAATGACCCATTGCATACGAGGTAGTTTTATTCCCGAGCTTTAGCGAGGGAATAAATAGAAACCGAGTTACAATGGGTTTTAGCGTCGTGTGTTACACTCTACTTTTCACTACGATTGCGAGAAAATAAAATAAAATAATCAATACCTAGTTTATACTTCCGTAAACGAATCCACTCGTTTTTCTATCCTCCACTTCATAAACTTTTCATACAGTATGATTTATGCTTGACGGCAAAAGATTAAAATTATTTCTTTCCTAATACAGTCACACAATTCAATCAGTTTGCAATTTCAGAAAAATTCTAAAGATTTCGCGCCATACTGTAGCAGCTAAGAAACACAATGCACGCATTCTACTTAAAGTCACAGAGTATAAATAAGTCTATGATTTCACCGAAGAGATCGCTACTTTTAGTTCCATTTTCAAAAATAAAAATGAGAAACAGTACATATTAAGTCGAGCGAGTCTTTATTCGTGATTATTCTATCTATGAATAAATACTTTTTCGTTTTAGTAGGCTCATTGATAATAGACAAACATTAAAAAAGAAAAAACTTTATCCCCTAGGGGTTATTATGCTATTTTATCTCGGCTCTTGTACGTTACTATGACGGACTTTTTGAGCAAGAGGAGTGAAAAAGTGTTTTAATGCGTGATTATTTCCAATAAGGGTGAAAGCTTTTCGTTCTGAAGAAGACTGTTACTAAATAATAATTTAAGGATTCGCTTACATTGGCCCACCTAGTAATTTAATTAACACATCACATATACCTTAGTCTTTTATGTCAAATGTATTGATGATCATTATTACACAATATTTTTTTAAAGAATATAAACAAGTACTGTACCTTACCTACCCATATAGGATTTCTATGACTTCGACATTATTGTAACTATTACACACAATCTAATAGCACCAAAGCCAAAGTCCGGAGTATTATGTGATTAGTTTGCGATCCTAAGAGTCCCTGTGTCCCGGGCGTCGGGATCAACCGGGATAAGCCGTATTTGTACGGTAATAACATTGATTGATGTTAGGAAATCGGTTTAGTTGTATAACGTTAGCTTAATTTTACGATCTAGGCCCTATTTAATAAACGTGAGAATTTTTTCACCTATCATAGTACAGTAGCCCGTAGAACATTTAAATTACGAAAAAGGTTACCGTTTGCCGTTGTGATATAGTTATTTATTACGAAATTATAGATACTTTAACCCAAGTTTTACAGATCGCAACCCGCCGTAACCTATATTTGTACATCTCCAAAATTGATATTTTTTTATTTTTCGAGGTTTACCACATAGTTTAGCTATTATCGTGTTCTACAGTTTGATTTGATTGCCACAGATAAAAGTAAGACTATAAAAAGTAGCCATACATAGATTTAAGACCTGATGAAAATGGTTGGATTTTATCTGGTCTTAAATCTGTGTATGATCACTTTCTATAATCTTACTATTATCAGTGGCAATCAAACAAAGCTGTAGAACACGACAATAGCTAAACCATGTGGAAAACTTTGAAAAATAAAAAAATATCATTTTTGGAGATATACAAATAAAGGTTACGCCGGGTTGCGATCTGTAAAACTTGGGTTGAAGTATCTATAACTTCGTAATAAATAACTATATCACAACGGCAAACGGTAACCTTTTTGGTGATTTAAATGTTCTACGGCCAACTGTACTATCATGACATATTTATATCCATTGCGTCAACCAATTAGAAAATAGAACAAACTACTCATAGCTTGTGTAAACAAAATTGTCATGACAATTAACAAATTGTCACGTTGCCCTGATGTTTTGTATCGACATTTAACTTTTTTTATTAAACCGAAAAAAAATTCAGTCTAGTGTAACTTTGAGTAGGTATACAAGAGTTTATTTCACCACCAAGGTGATGTTTATGACCCTTAAATCTAGGTTTTTGTTTACTAGAATTATTTAATCAAAATAATAAATATTCTGGACAAATCACACTAAGCAAATCTTCTACCATAATAACTAAATAATGAATAGAAGTACCCACATAAATAATAATTGAAGTTCAATTGTAGTCAATTTGTTTTGTGATAAAAAATAAAATCAAAACTTTCATATGATGAAAATAAAAACTTTTCCCGTTGTGAAATCATCAAACCTGAAAAAACTGAAACCAGACTAGACATAGACTTTACAATAAATGTGTTTCACTGTTACAAAACTGATTGATGGAATCCGTAAACTGTAACGATACAGAATTAAAATAGCATAAACAATCGAAAAGTAGATTCATAAAAAAGCAAATATTTCATGCAACTATATTTACCTTCCTAATACGCAATGGAGGTTATATACCTAACTTCTTAGAACTAAGTACGTTGCCACGGTAATCATATCTTCATTACCATGACGTCTCTTTTAATTAATTAAAATTACTAAAAGGAAAAGTCTTTGAGCTTTTAAAATAAATAGCTCTGCCAATTCTGTAGCGCTTTTCATATTTACAATTAACTAGCTAAGTACAAAAATATTTTCAAACATTTTAAAAATACTTATTTCATGATTAAATAACTTAGGTAAGAAGTTTAATAGTATTTTCAAGTTGGTATTATAAGTTTAGGTCTTTGAATTAAATTAAATAAATATTGGACTATCTACAATGTATTGCACACATCGATTCTTAGAGTAAATTGAATAAAATTTACAGTAGCCATACCACAACTGAAAACTTCTGTTCCTTTATCCAATATCTAATTTCAACACTATTTATTTATTTATTACGCACAGAAACAAAATACAATCCACAACATTATCTAGCAATCATAAACACAAGTTAAACAGTGTTTCCACTTTGGTTATTAAACTTTTAGAATAAAACAGTCACACGTGCGTACATTGTTAGGAAACTTTCAGAACAACGATTTCCTCATACTGATGTGAACTCTGTTTCATTTCCAGATTTATTAATAGTTCTTGTTACATGGTTTGATTTATTTCCTTAGATTTAGCTAAGGTGGCAACTCGCCCAAATAATAATAATATCTTGATATTGTTTGTCTAGTCGCGGGTGTAACATAAAATTACAATTTTTTTTTCATTCAAATTACTTAGTACAAAATGGTTAGGACTAATCCTAACCTCACCCATTTCTTTTTACTACGAAAGTATAGGTCCTAGCTATTAAAATCATATTGTAACTGAGTTGCCACCTATAGGCCCAAAATTTTTCGTTCAATCTTGATGCGTTTTAGTAAAAACAATGGAAAATATTCCAAAGTCATGATGAGATAGCGTTGTCATGATTTATGAGTGCCAAAATGGAACAATACTCTACTAATGAAGATGTTTAATTACTGTTTTAACATGCAACAATGGCGAAAACGAAACAAAACATTGTAGTAATTAAAAAATACACTTTTATTTTTGGGACTAATTTCAGCTTTTCAGAGGTTCAAAGGAGTATTGTTTGGCTAGAGTCCGCGTGACGAAAGAAGTCCCACGGAATTTTGATGAAACTAGAAATATCTATTACTATTGGCATCAAGTTCTTTTTTCTTAAACCACTTTAAACAATACAGTGCCTCATCCATGTATCTTTCGTGGCGTGCACTCTAATAGGGATGTTGGCTTATGAATAAAATAACGAAATACAAATAAAAATCGTAAACATATCAAACTTTTGGAGTAGCTTGTATACCTCTTGGTTTTATATATTGCGTATTATTTGTTTTATGACCCTTCAAAGTTGGGTGGACAAGTCCATTTAAAAAGTATAAAATGTGTTAAAATAAATAATACATTTAATTAGTCCGTAAAATTTATAACAAATTTGTCAAGGAAACCATTTTGATAAACCCAATATTTAATATAGCTGCCGAACAAATTTCCTACGCGTTGCATACAACGTAGGAAGGCGTGACGTCATAACTTGGTAGCCGTTTGTATGGAGCGTTTTCGGGCGAGTCCAATTTTGTGCATTTCAAACTGTCTCGGGCAGTTTTCATGCTAGCGTAATAATTCTTAAACAAATATTTCTTTTTTTTAGGGGTAATTTATGTAACATAAAATAAAAAAAAATAGTGCAACATGCCTATTATTTTGAATTACTACTACCAAAACCTAAAACTATACAAATAATATTCATCTGCGACTCAATAGATGAGATTGTGTTAAATCACTACGAATTTCCACAACGTAATTTCCTTCAATCTGTAGATTCCTAACTTCCGTAGCTAGGAAGCTAAGCCAACATCAACATCTATAAGGTAGCCCATAAACGGCAGACTGGCCGCGTTCAATGTTTCGGAAAATTAATCCAAGCTTGCAACCAGTTTAACTTCGCGAAGATATTGAATAATATTTTGGTTATTCTGTAAACAATTATTGTAAGGATTCGCAAACTCAGATGTTTTATCATTGTTTATTATTACGCTCGCTGTTTATAATAAAGTGTTGTTTGAAATGTATTTGAATACTGATTTGTTTTTGGGATTCCTTTCTCTTGTTTATTAATGTTTGCACATTTTTTTAAATTAACTATGAGTTTTTAGGAAGAATGCTAATCATATAAAACATTGTTGACAAAGATATAAAAAAATAAAATAAAAAATTACGACTATTATATTTTCGTTAAGAGTGTCGGAGTCCGAATTTAATTTTTTAGTTTGTTTTTAAAATTTTTTTTAATTTAATATACAAAGACAAAATGCTTTCTAGGTGGGAGGAATTGCATTTTTTTCTAATTTTTATTTACTTTTTAGTCATTCTTAACATTGTATGTTTTAGAGAATTCCCCTTTAGTGAGTTATTTTTAAGTTTGGTCTAAGTTTTATAGTTCAAGAACTGTCTGGCTAGATTTGTCTAGGCTGTCACCAACAGATAAATGCTGTTTTCAGCTCGAGATAGGAGTACAAAAGTGTCGTGGTGGTTGGTGAAAAACAGAACTTCAAATAAATATAAATTATGTTTTTCCCGCAATTATTAATTTATTTTACAGCAAAAATGTATTTAAGTATGATGAAATTAACTTTGGACTATGACGACAAAAAACACACCTTCGCCGTTCTTTAATACAAATTAGTTATTCGTTTTCAAAATATGGGAATCCATCAAGTCACCTCAAAATATAAGAATTATTTATTAAAAGTACCTACTTACTTACTGATTCTAATAATGTCGATTTTTTTTACAAAATACTTTAAGCTAAAGTTCAGAACATGAAAAATAATCTTCTTCAGCCTTAAAATGTAATTTCTGCCTTATTTCTCTGCAGCTACTAAGGTCAGAGTTTATCTCTGAGATCAAATTTGGCACAACTCCCAGGGTTCGATCGAGTAATTCACATAAAAAGCAAATTCAGACTACCATATGAAATTAATTGGATGTTTCCCGATTGATACGAAAGTATCTCAGAAGCGCCCCTAATTATATTGGAAAATCTTATTCGACAAAATTCCTCGAAAAAAACAACACTTGAGAAGATGAAAATAGAAAGAAAATAGCACGTAATTGATGAAAACACTCGATGTGTTCTTATAATAAATTGTGTATGGATTGTTGATATGTTACAGTGCGGAAATCAGTGAATCTGCAGATTCACTGGTCGATTCAGTTAAAGTGCGGAAAATTGTTTTATTTCGTACTTTAACTATGTAAACTGCAGATTCACTAGCTAATCTACAGATTAACGACCAAGGATCAGTTAAAGTACGGAAACAGGTTCTTTTATTGAAAAAAATGTGTAATAACATAAAATGGGGCTGACACAAAAGCGGGGGGACGGGGGGGCGCAGAAGTCTTAAAGAGATTATTAGGTTAGGTTAGGTTAGTATTGTGTTGTGACCAAAAACGCGCAAGCCGAGCGAGCGTGCCGCGGGAGCGGCCGGCGAAGCGCCAGAAACGAAGTTTTTGTGAAATAAACTTTCAATATTGGTCTTTCACTTAAATTTCCTGAAGCCTTGGCTATTTCACTTACTGTATACTGTATTCCGCACTTTAACGGTGTAGCATCCATTAATCTGCAGATTAACTAGTTAAAGTGCGGATATCGTCTACTTTAAGAAAAATTCCGCACTTTAACTGACGCGACCAATCAATCTGCAGATTCACTAGTTAATCTGCAGGTTAACGGTTTCCGTACTCTAACGGTAACAGATACACCTATTTTTTTAAACTTTAAAAGCAGTATAGGTACAGCAGGATAAACCTTAGAACTAGGTGGATATTAGATTTTCCTTTTTTGTGTGAAACAGGTCCTTAAAAAATTCACTTACATGAAAATTCAATTGAAATATTACCGAAACAACTTCCACAATAGTTCAATCAGACTTTAAAGGCCTTACAGCTGTCAAGTATAACTTTATAAATGCAACAGAGCTTTTCGCAACAGGCACAAACAGCACAATCTGGGCATAACAAACAATTGTTTGTTCTCGAAATAGGTCGACTTTCCCCCATTCATCATACCCATCCCGATACTGTTTGCAGTGGCATCATTTCGGGTCTTTTGATTAATGAACCTTATATACATTTGCAAAAGGGATAATCGTTAATGAATTGTCAACAATAACTTTACTGAACTTGAGCGAAGGCATGTGTTTGAGGCCTTAGATCTGGTCAGAATAGCTGAGATAATCTACTAGATTCCTTTCATAGCCACCGTCTACCGTTACTTGTCCGTGGTCCCCCAGCAAGTTCCCCTTGGGGTACCACGAGCAAATATTTTTTCCCGCGGAACCCCCTGAATAACAATCTCCTTATTAAATATATTTTTATTGTCCGTGGTACCGCATCTCAAACGTTTCAATCTGACATAAAAATGATGGGCCAACGGGCCATATAATTTTCCTATGGTACCCCTTTGTTCTCCTTGGGTGTTCCACAGGCTATAATAATATATGCTCGTGGTAACCCAAAGGGAACTTAGACTGAGGGACCACGGGCAAGTAACGCCGTCTACCAACAATACATAATATATAAATCATTACAACAGTCCATTATAGTTAACGGCAAGACATACCTCTCTCCCGTGGGAGAATATTGCCAAATCTCCACGCTTGGCAAGTGGGTCATCATGCTGTTGGATCGTTTTTATTGAAGATGAATAGAGGTCTAGACAAAATCCCGAAGCATTAAATGGTTGGTGTTTACTACCTACTCTACAGAACTGATTTCTGATCTATTTTCTTCTACTTGTTACATAAAATATGAAGATTATAACCAAGTTGTTGATATGTTCTTTTAAAAATCTTATTAACTTGATTCACTTCTGCCACAACTTTTTTTTAACAAAATATCGTCCAATTTTTCACGAGGCCTTACGAACAAGCTGTAGCTAATAGGATAAAGCTAGTTATACATAAACCTCGTTTTTCCGGCGAACGCGGTCGTATGTGTTGCCCGAGGCGGTAATGTTGACACTCGTGAGAGGGCGCTGGAGGGCGTCGTGTCAAGAGCGCACTCGCGCGGGATCCGCAGAGTCATCCTCTGACCTCGATTGTGAAACTTCTTAGGAACTCCACACACTTAATACGGTGCCACAGGATAAAAGCTAAGAACAAAAGAAAAGCGTGGCTTCACACAGCTTTTATACACGCATGGGTGCGTACTGACATGTTGGGGTCTAAGCTATTTAAATTACGAACATCTTTGGAATCATTTTTCGGCTCACCGAAAACCTCTTAGGTGGTGATTGTGCTTATGAATATGAACAACGCTTACTATGGCGCCAACTCTGCAACTCAACAAAAATAAAAACCGGTCAAGAGCGAGTCGGACTCGCGCACCGAGTGTTCCGTACAATCATAAATATATTTGGATATGTTACTTTAGTACTGTCTTTAAAAAAGTAGGATAAACGGCAGACGGGTGGAAAGGCGAACAGGCGGAGAGTTAATTTACAAATCTTAACCACAGCTGCTTATGGTGTGGTGACTGAAAAACGTTTCAGCCACTCCACATTGCAAACTGTTTATATTACTAAGTAGTAACTTATTCTTCGTTTATTCGTACGGCAAATAACCAGCCACCAATTATTATTGTAGTATTAGGTTGCGCCATCTCTTGACCGATAGTAGAACTATTTTTTCTTAGGACAGCGCCATCTGTTGACTGGTAGTGAAACTAAAGAATTTTTGTTTGAATTTGAATTTCTAAAAAAGTGTGTTATGTTGAGACATCGTTTTATTTTTCCTGTAATCTTTACATAAACTACTATCACATAGAATTATTTCAGATTTTTCTCTTTGCAAACTTCGGAGATAAGGGGGGGGAATGGTATTTTTTTTTACATTTTTTATCATAAGTCTAAAACTATGCGGCCTAAGAAAAAAGAAAAAAATGTTTTAAAATGTGCAAACAGCGCTCTTTCATATGATACCCCACATGCCCTAGTCACCTCACTTCAAATTTTTAAGACCCCTTTTCAGTCCCTGTTGTAAAAAAAATATTTATTTATTTCTTATTTGCAAAATAGTTGGGCAAATGTCATCTTAAACTATTTCAAATTTCAAGTTGATACCATTAGTAGTTCTCGAGATATCCAGCTGTGACAGACAGACAGACAGACAGACTGAGTCACACCATAAGGGTTCCTTTTTTACCATTTTGGTACGGAACCCTAAAAATCAGCTGTTTCATACAAGGTGTACTCGACCAATACCTACTCGACCAGAATGTATGAAACAGCTGATTTTTTTTGGTTTAGTTGCAGAGTTGGCCCCATAGTAAAAGTTGTTCATATTCATGAGCACAATCACCACCTAAGAGGTTTTGCATTTATTCATTAACCCTTTGTATTGGTTGTATTGGAGTCACAGAGAACGAGAAAACTCAAATGTTTCTTGATATAGTTTTAAAATACTTGACCACGGAGGTGAAGAAAATAAAAGCTACCACGTCCGCAAGGTTCAGAGTTCGCAAGCTGAAATCTTATGTGAAAAATGAAACGCTGAAAGCGTGTGTGTGAGAGGCTTTAGCCGGCTTGAACGCCTGCAACTTTAATGCTGCAAACCTTTTATTTTACCTTGCGAAATACACTTGGATTGGAAAGAACAAAACGCAAGGGTGCTACTTGCTAAAATAAGTTTAATCCATGTTTAATCGTGACTTAAAATTAGCGTTATGTCAAATCTCGAGTTTAGTTTATAATATTGAATCATTTAGATTCAGTATAATGTTTTATTGTATACTAACGACCCGCCCTCGCTTTGCTTCGGTGTAGTGTGGAATTTGACACCATGTATTATACATATAAACCTTCCTCTTGAATCACTCTATCTATAAAAAAAAACCGCATCAAAATCCGTTGCGTAGTTTTAAAGATTTAAGCATACATAGGGATATAGGGACACAGAAAGCGACTTTGTTTTATACTATGTAGTGATCGTAGGACCTTAGATTGAAAACGACATCAAAATAAATGCAGTGAACAGTTTACGCCATAATACTTCTGGTTAATTTCTGACAATTTCTATCTCCTCTGACAATGGGGAATGTCCGAAAAAAATCAAATTAGCTGAATATTTTTTATAGGTAGGAATAAGCTCTCTTAGTAATAGAAAAAAGTATCAGAATTTTTGGTTGCGTATTTTTTTTTAAATAATTAAAGTATCTTCGACTTCACAAATGTACGAAAGTAACAGCAGAATGGAGATTATACCTTTGCCACCACCAGCCACAACCACAACAAGTATTAAGAGAAAAAAAGTTTTGACATTTCTTTTTTTTAATACCGTGTTGTGGTTGTGGCAGGTGGTGGCAAAGGTATAAATTCCATTCTGCTGTTACTTTCGTACATTTGTGAAGTCGAAGAGTTTCATTTTTTTTTATTTTTTTACGGAACCGAAAATTCTGAAACTTTTTTCTATTACTAAGGCAACTTTTTCCTACCTATAAAAAAATATGATTTTTATCGGACATTCCCCATTTACTTACACTGTAAAGTAAAAATGCCATTGCTAGGTAGGTCTAACTATTGGAGTGCAATCGAGATAACGATTTCCTAAAAATCTTTAAACACAACAAACAAAAACGATAACTAACTCGATCCAAAAGCAATGCATTGCTTACATTCGTATCGCATCATGACAGGTTGCGTTGGTACAACCACCAGACAGCTATCACTTTTGACGATACATGCTATCTATCAACATCGCAATATTTCAAAAATAGCGAACACTCCCGTCGCGTCTTACGGGAATCCATCAAAGACTAGACTACACAGAGATATGTCAAACATTCCTCGCTTTTCTAATGTAGATTGTGAGAGAGATGTTCCTTTCGAATCAAGCTGTCGGCTAACACAACTCAATAAAAGATAATTTCTATTATAAATCATTATCTATTGCTTTATACAAAAGCCAAATGCCCCCTAGCATGACCACCGAAACGCGATATGATATAGCGATTTATCACGTTTAACTGTCAAAAACAATGGATTCTGACAGTAGAGTGTCGATAAAAGGCTATATCCAGATGATCGAAGGCTATATCACGCGATATATATCATGTTTCGGTGGTCATGCTAGCTAGGCTGAAGCGGAGACTATTGATATAGAAGTAACTACAAATAAGTCATGAAATAAAAAAAAAATCGGGTTGCACTCCGGGAGTGCCGGCAGAAGTGAAAACTTGAATATTAACGTTGTGCATTTTTGATATTTTGGAATGGTAAGGGAATATACGAATTTACTCTGCATTTGAATTTACGAATACAGAACAGTATTGTACGAAAGTCTTATCCATAGCTTGACAGAAAATCTAGAGTTTTGACATTGAATTAAAAAATTAGCACGTTGCTATGGTGACACAAGTGTTTACATCTTGAAATGACGCGCTGTCATTTTCACCTCGCCCCGTAGAAAGGGAAGGGGGACATTTCCACCGCCGGCTGTCTACTCTCCATCCGTCATATTCGTCTTACGAATTTTTGATCAATGTCACGTGATTCATTCCGCATTTTTTCCCCATTACAAAAAAGCGTACAACGCCGCTAAAGAAGTTTTCACTTCAAAAATGGTTTTGTATATTTTGTTGTATCGAAGCTTCAAATAATATTTTCACAAAACATATGAGTACCAAATATTCACAGCTCATACATCACTGAGTTCTCTTAACACTGAGAAAGGGGGAATCGAATTGGAAATGTATCACACAAACATCATATTCTTAAACCAACAACAAAAATATTTGGACTTTACTAGGCTACATAGAATCTTGTTTAGTTTATGTACGGAAGGCTTATTCCTATTACTAGCACCATCGAGAAACGATATATTTGGACTTATTTCAATATTTGAACCTCAAATATAAGGAAAAATATACTAGCTGTATTAATATTTGGTAGCTTAGCCACAAAATATTGTTGCCAGATCGGGAAGTGAATTTCGCGTTCTTACTCTATAGGCATAACAAAATATTCATATCGAGTAATATCCGTGGATCATCCCCCCGCACATCACTAGCAGATATCGAAAAACGATTTTGCGAGACTTAGATGGAACTAATCCACAATGCGGTGTCTTGAGTGCAGGGCAAATAGAGCTTACGGTCGAGACGTCTGGGATTCATACGATTTGAACCCATTGGTTGGAAATTTATCACTTTAGTCACCATTTGAAAAGATTCCAACCCGTGATATCTTCGTCTTAAATGGTAATTTTGCAGTCTGGGAATTTACGGACATCTAAAGACTTTTGTGGTTTGAGTAACTCATTTTGTTCAATTTTATATCGTTTGACTATGGTTGTAGCATTTGACCGTTTCCTCAATATGTTATTAAGTAACTTGCTAACCCAAAATATACAAATCTTCTGGCGAATCAATAAAAACTACGTATACCCATAATAATGATCTTTTGATTAGTTTGGCCATTTCTAATTCCAGGGTTACACAGCGCAAACATGACACCGTTTTATGTTCAGCCCGTTGTAATATGAGTCTCATATCAGGGGATTACAGCCCAAATTGGCTCGGGATTGGTGGCAATAAAATCACTTTTGAAGAATGGACTGAGTCACGAATGACGATAAATCAGATAAATACCTTGGAATGATTAGGACTGGTAGGTTTTCCGGAGTTCTGGTAGGTATTAAACTAAAGCAATAATTTGGAAATCATAATCTACTACATGTATCAGCTCAAATTTTACTAAATATAAGAAAGAAAAGAAGAAAGAAAGAAACATTCTCAAAATATAATGTGTTCAGTATAGGTACCATCAGACTTGGTTCTGAGTGTTCGGTATAACTATAACCTTAGACGTGATTCTGAAAATAATGTTGAATTAGTTTTAGATTTGTTCACTGAATAGGTAAGTAAAATCACAGTTGAATTGTCCAGAAATGATAAACAAATACAAATTTACTTTCTGACGGGAATTTCTCATACAAACTTTGGATAACTTGAGACCACGACTTCGTCTACGCGGCTTTATCGGATATAAACTTGGTTTAATTTTAAGCAATGAGTATAACTGTTTAAAATTCAAGCTCAGCATTGAATCTTGACTTTGTGATAACTGTATCTATAGAGTGTATCTGACTTTGTTTTAAAGTGAAATTGCATTATTATTATATTAATTTCACTTTCACTTAAACTATTTAATTTAGACATGAATTCGAGTGTTCTGTGTTTCCATACTTTCTGATCTGATGCGGCGTCAGCTTTGTTGGTACGGACATGTCCTTTGGTATAAGGAGTGAAAAGAGGCATAGAGATGCAACATCGACGCTAATCGATGGGAAGTGCTAGCACAAACTAGACCTGAGTGGATGTGTCTCATTCAACAAAGTGTTAGCAGTTACGAAGATGAAAGAGAGATGGAACTGGATTTTAAGAGAGATGTGCTCAAAGCAGAAACCTGCGGCTATTAATTACAACTACTGCGGCGGGGTCCTAACGTGTATCATTTGTGGCCGGACATTCCAGTCATTGGTTTTGCGAGTCGCATGCGGACCATTGGAATAACACCTGCTGAAAATGAGACATGCTACAGTCATCGAGGCTGAAATTGGTTAGGAACTAAAGATAACCCAGGTAGGTAAATAAATGTTAATATTGCTGTCTCTCACAGCAATAAGTTTCTAATTTATTTAATGATTAAATAGCAAATAGTTTAGAAAAAACTAACAAAATAACCTTAAATCATTTCTTTATGTTTGGCACTTCATTCACCCACACAGAACACCTGATAAATACTTAATATTAGAATGTAAGGTTAGAGTCCTGCAATATTTCTGATAAAACAAAAACATAGAAAGCCGTAATTCGAGCGTCTTAAATCTTACAAGATAAATATTGCCCTTTGCTTGCCCCCAAGTAGAAATACGCCGAGAGCTAACGCCTAATTGCAATTTTAATAAATTACGAGTAAGCTTTGCGCGAACACCCAGGGGTTTGTTTTGTAATTAGTTTGATGTAATCATTGCTTGCTCAGCAATTATTTTGGGAAACGAAAACATGAAAATTGTATCAACCAATCGTTTTGTGTTAACGTCCAACACTATGTTGTTTAACCCACAAGTTGTGACTTGGTGAATTTTAATTATTGCCAATATTTAATATTAGTTTTATGACAACTGATACTTATAACCATGTCTTCTAATCCCAATCATAAATAGAAAATATAGTAATATTATCAATTAACTCTTCATTAAAAAACAAGACGTAGGTTCTCAAGACTATAATGGTGATAATAAATATAAAAAGAACATAAAACAAACAATTATTAATCCCACAAAACCACAAGAAAGTAAAACATTGATAAAAGTTATGGAGAAGCGAAACGCGCGAAGAAACGACACGGACACGACACAGGAAATTAAATGAATAAATTCAGCAGGCGGCAGCGACTGTAAAAACAATTACAGTTTTTTTTAAATCATCGCCATTTTTTGTCCTATTACATAAACGTAGTAAAGATTTCAACAAGTTAAAAACGAGCGCTCTATTAATTGAGCTTTGTGAATTTTAATTCTGAATAGATGCGATAACTAACAAAGCTGAGTACTTATGTATTTTACTTGAACTAACTTCACAGCCTGCCGCCATCAACATACTATGACGTTATTTTAACTTATAAATTGTGCCTATAAATTGTAAATTAATTTAATTTTAACTCAACTGTATGATTAGCTATACATCTTGTTTCTATCAGTGGAGACTTATAAATGACTCTTTGTTGCTATTTTTTATGTATTAGAAAGTATTAATTATTATTAGTCGATAGTCTTCCTAAAATGAGTAAATAAATAAATAAAATACATTAATGTTTCAATAGGTAATGTAAATACGTACTCGTAATTAAATTGTTTCTCCACAGAGAGTGGCGCAGGTTTCCACAAAATTATGATAATAGAGAGGATTAGTATTCTTACTCTTCCGCCGAAGGTATGAGGGCATGATCAGATTACTGAAGAGCTGTCTTTGTTAGATTTCAACAAAAGCTGCAAAAATAAGGGTGAAACTGAAGTATAGGCACAGAATAATCAATAGTACCTACTGGTGGTAGAGGTAATTCGCTGTTGTTTTTGAAGTGAAAACTTCTTTAGTGGCGTTGTACGCTTTTTCGTAATGGGGAAAATGCTAAACTCGCGTCAGTAAGTATCACGTGACCCTGATCGAAAATTCGTAAGACGGATGTGACGGATCGAGAGTAGACAGCCGGCGGCGGAAGTATCCCCCTCACTTTCTACGGGGCGCGGTGAAAATGGCGGCGCGTCATTTCAAGACGTAAACACTTGTGTCACCATAGCAACGCGCTATTTTTTTTAAACAATGTCAAAACTCTAGATTTTCTGTCAAGCTATGGATAAGACTTTCGTACAATACTGTTCTGTATTCGTAAATTCAAATGCCGAAAAAAACCCTAATGCCGAAATATGGTAGATAGGGACCATCAAACTGAACAACTTTTACAATCTCTATGAAATCGCGAAAAAAATCAGCATGTTTCAATGTTTCATACAAAATTTTTGTATGAAACAGCTGTTTTTTTCTCGATTTCAGAGTTGGTACCATAGTAAAGGTCAAACCGCACTACAGCGGAGCGGCGCGGCGCTGCGCGGCGCGGACCGACGCGGCCAAATATTATACTATTGATTGGCATGATGCAAACCGCACTATAGCGGCGCGGCGCTTCAAAAATGCGTTTTACATACAAAATATTTGGCCGCGTCGGTCCGCGCCGCGCCGCTCCGCTGTAGTGCGGTTTGACCTTTAAAGTTGTTCAGGACACTACCATATTCGGCATGAGGGGGTTTTTTGTTGTTGTATAAAGCTGATAATGGTCTACTAATGTTTGAATTATCTCGTTGCTTGATAAATTCATTATGTAACGCACATTAGAATTTACCTACTTGAATATAAAAAAAAACAATGAATTCACATTACACGTAAGCCTCAAAGCCACATTAAATTAAACAGTGAGTTTTAAGGGGCGTTTACACTAAACCGATTATCAGCCTGCTGAATGAACGTTACACAACTTTTCACTTTGCGTTTTACAGCGTAACGAAAGCACGCCATCGCCATTGGCGGAATTTCAGACGCTCGTCATATTCAACATAAAATGCTTAGTTCGATTATATTCGCAGAATCTTCAGATTTTAAACTAACATTTGTTTATTTTTACACGACTGCCCAAAAAGGAGTGTATATGTGTTTAGGGTTCATGTGTGTTTGTGGGTATGTGAGTTTCTTTATTCCACCATAACTTCTAAATGCCTGAACTGATTTGGATGAATGAGGTATCGTTAGAATCCTTGCAGTATCCCGAGTGATACTAATTATATTTTTTTGAAAAAAAATCAATATTGCGACTGTACGACGCCACTTTCAAATGTGAAAAAAAAAATATTTTTCTTCTATTATTACAATATTGACATCAAATGAAAGGCCTTGATGAGCACATTCCAAAACTATATAATTTGTTACTAAAATGTCTGAAATAAAAAAAAATGAAAAATATAAAAAAAATTCACAGATCTCGTGCCTTTCACGACCATGGTACATTGAAAATAAATTTAATGAATTAAATAAAACAAAATTTATTCGTAAACATTTTTTTTATTATTAAATATACCTATGTAAGTACTTTAACTAAAAACATCTTAGAATTCTTAGAATTCTAATCAAAATCAAATGCAGTCTCGCGCTGATTTCATCATCATTTGAATATGTGCGATAACAAACTATATTTATCTAGGCATCATCTTCACATTCTCATTTAGAGACCGTTGTAAAAAATCATTTGGAATCGCAGCGTAGTAAGAAAAACATGAGACATGCCCGATCGAGTAATTTTAAATCTCAAAATAATAGCAACCCACGAATATACAGCAACATCTTTAGCATTAACATAGGTACCTATTTATTTCACTTTTTACACGTTTCGAGTGTAATTTATCTAAAAAATTCTAACCAATTAGTGGATATGCTTTTCTGTATCTACTCCTAAGTATGGAAACTACAAACTCTCTTTCAACCTTCGCTCAAGATTCGTTTATTTATTTGCCTATACAAAAAAGTGCCGGGTATCACGAAATCCCACGGTGCAGGCAATGGTCAGGAAATATAGCCAAAACAATAGAAACAGATGCGCCGAAATAGTTTTTTCGATGCTCACGTGCAAACTGCAAGACAAAGCCCGGCCTTTTGCAATAAAGAAACACGTTATTAACCAAAATAGGGTTAATAAAATTGTATCTTGTTCTTCGTATGGGTAACACTAATGGTGTTTATTTAACTTAGTTGTTTTACGTTAGATTTGACACCTAACCATTAAAAAGTCATAAATAAATAATTATTATAAAATCACATTAACAAAATTAAATACAAACGTAATCTCATTTAATCTAATTTTACTTGATTAAAGAATTTTACATAAGTATCAATAAATTAAAAATATATTTTTGTTTTGCTTTTAAAAACACTTTCATTAGGTAAATATAAAATAGGTTACATTTTATTACATTTACAACTCAAAATAAAACAAGCATTTGTCTTTCAGACCATTAAGCGTTGATACGACTAGGTACGTACACTACTGCGCTCAGCGCTCACTCACACGCTCCGCGCAAACTTTACTTCATAAAGGTTAAGCTACAGAATTATCCTTTTATGTTATTTACCTCAAATATTTTTTTTAAAGTAGACTAATGTTATATATATCTGATATCGCGTTTCGTTTATGAGATATGATTTTTTCTCGCCGAAACCGGGCGAAAATCGATCACATTTTTCACATTTTTTTCGATTTTCAAATTGAATTCAAGTTTATAGCCCTTAATTAGACGCGTCATTTGATATCTCAATCATTTACGTAGCTTTAATATCTACGACACCAGGGTGATATCGCACTTTGGCTGAAAATCGGGCCTATACAGATGCCTCAAAAAAAAAACATTTTCAATGTTAACACGACTGCCCTGCCAAAAACGAACTAATAAGTATTTGACTGAATCAGGCGTCACTTGGCGGAAGTCCCAAACCATTTTGAAAAAAGAAATATATGTAGCTTACTTCCGCAAACAATATATGCAAGATGCACCGCCCGCCCGCCCGCAAAATTATGCACATGCACACACAAAATATCAGTGCACAAACCTGCATTTAGCAAGACAGCACCACACCTTGCACCTTCACCAATTAGGTTCACCACCGAAGTTTTCGGTGTTGGTTTACGCACGATCTAACTCCTGAGGATGCTCCGGGTCGGGGCGAAACACGTGTAGAGTAGCCTAATTGGTGAAGGTGCAAGGTGTGGTGCTGTCTTGCTAAATGCAGGTTTGTGCACTGATATTTTGTGTGTGCATGTGCATAATTTTGCGGGCGGGCCCGCCCGCAAAATTATGGGCGGGCGGGCGGTGCATCTTGCTTAAATTGTTTGCGGAAGTAAGCTACATATATTTCTTTTTTCAAAACGAACTAATAAGTTAAATAACAAGTGTAATTTGCAGTCGGGGGACCTCTTTGACCAAAAATTATTCCATAAAACGGTCCCTGACTGCAAATTACACTTGTAATTTAACCTTTTAGTTCGTTTTTGGCAGGCCAGTCGTTTTTTTATTATTTTTTTATTTTTTGAAAAGTGATAGGTTTGTATACCTAAGCACAAATATGTATTTTGAATTCCTGTATATGATAAAGCTATACTAAAGTAAGAAGCTGACATGAGACTCATATGATAAAATTGACTTACGCGACGCAACCGCATCATGTTTCGTAACCGACATTAATTGAATTCAGGTTGTGGGGTAAACATGAAAAAAAAACATTCGCTTAGACTCTTTGCACTTTCAGGAAGACAGAAAATTAGTTTGTTTTGAGTTATGTCGCTTTATCTTATTGAAGAGCGGAAAGCAGCACACAGCACAGTCTGCGTAATGTAATGAGATGACTGTCGAACAATTTTTTTTTACCTTCATTCAAACAGGGACATCATTCGTTGGATGTGAAATCCTAAGAAAAACCTGATTACAACCAATTTGATTATTGTCTAGACTAGAGGCTGATTGCTGATAGAAAGAAAAAAAGAACTTCATCCAAACATCGCCATGAGCATTGAAAAAGGAAAGGAAAGGTGAAAAAAAGATATACATAAAAAAATGAAAACCCCTGCATAAAAAAGACAAGTCAACTGAAAAGATGAAAACAAGATTAAATATTAAAGGCAACATAATAACATGCAGTCAGAGGCATGCATAAGAAAGTGACATTATGAATGATTTGTAATATATGCCTCCGATGAATGTTATTATGTTCCCTTTAATATTTAATCTTGTTTTCATCTTTTTAGTTGACTAACTTGTCTTTTTCATGCAGGCGGGTTTTTTTTTATTACATATTTTAGTTATTATATATCACGGTCATGAATCATGATATTAAAGCTTTTTGAAATCCTTATAAAAAGCCCTTTATTGCAGTATTCTAAAAAAAATGTTTCTCCCACTACGTATAATATAGGTAGAAACGCCACTTTCTTAAGAACACTTGGGCTGATAAGACAAATCTAACGATATATTATTCATAGAAATCCGTTCAGCCGTTTGAAAGATATGAGGTAAAAATTAAAAAAATATTAAAAACACGACTGCCCTGCCAAAAAAGTTAAATAACAAGTGTCATTGCAGTCGGGGGACCTCTTTGTTCAAAAATTGTTTCATAATTTTTTTTTTTATTTTTTTTTTTATTTTACACATTTTAGTGACAAATCATATAGTTTTGGAATGTACTCATCAAGGCCTTTCATTTGATGTCCATAATGTAATAATAGAAGAAAAAAATATTTTTTTCTCATTTGAAAGTGGCGTCCTACAGTCGCCATATTGAATTTTTTCAAAAAAATATAGCCAATGTCACTCGAAATGCTGTAAGAATTCTAACGATACCCCATATATCCAAATCAGTACAGGAATTTTGAAGTTATGGTGGAATAAAGAAACTCACATACCCACAAACATACATGAACCCTAAACACTATACTTGGGGAGTCGTGTAATAAAGAATACTACATACATACAAAATACAAGATACGCGCGAAAAATATAACCCTTTCTATTTAGGTAGGGTATATTATTTTCATTGACTTTCCGTCAGGATTTTTTACAACAAAGAATTTTTTAAATGATCATTTATTAAATAAACCCAATCAATCATCGCATTCAAAAAACTTCTAAAACATTACATAAGTTCAAATAAATAAATTAACAATAATAAATAGGTATAACCTCCTTCTTTTTTTTCTTTTTTTTTTTTTTGAAGTTGGTTAAAAAGTTTCAATATAAACGAACCATTATCTATGCGTTTTTGTCTTCAATTTAAAATAATAAAAAAATTATAATAAGTAAACTAAAACAAAATAATAATAAAAAAATTAGAGCTTTATTTAGCTTAAAAATCTAATATCTAATTTTATAAAAAAGAAAAAAAAATAGTCCTAAAGTCCTACTAAATTATTCTAACAAGCCACATCCAGCGTTGCGCTGAGCGTAGTTTGTTTATACATCAATGCCTTGTTATCATTGCGCCCGATTCCTGACGCTCGTGTATTTATTGTGACAATGTTTTAAAACTACCGTCCATTAATACGTATCTCTAAATATATATTTTTTGATTGTAAATTGTGTTGTTCTCATGTAAGTGAATTAATGTGTAATTCTTAATGAGAATAAATGTCTTAAACCTTAAACCTTTTTTACATAACCAATATTACTAGCGAAAAGACAACCGAGATCAACTCAGCATTCATTGCACAAACTTTCCACTTACTTAAAAACCTTTGTACCAACAAAGCCATAGTACGGTACCTACGGAAGATCAATGCAACGTATACGGAAGGAAGTTACAAACAAAATATAACCAGTATTAAATCACACGCCACAAATCTCCGGAGAAAGGCCGAAATAACATATTCTTACGATGTTTGAACCACAGAGTCATAACACAGAGACAAGTCTTTCATATTGTTACAAAATTCTGAACAAACAGTATTCAGGTTTCGTATACTAAAAATAACCTTGGATAGGTAAGTACAGTAGGTATTTCCATAAATATTTTACTTCAAAAACAAAAAGATTATCTTACATTATCAAGTGTAGATATTCAAATTCAACAAGGGATGAAAAGGGTCGAACGTGAAGCACTTTAAAAAGTTGTACTTTTTTGTGACTTTTCAGTATTCAGTGGTTAGTAGCGACTCTAGGTACATAAAGAATCTTTGTATGAGCAAGTAACAAAGTGTTTTTCTCTGTTCTTTCCTACACTCTAGCAATAAACAGTAGAAACGTAAGCAACAATAAAACTGCGTCCAGATTTCACGGTCTCTTGAAGCAACAAAATAGATTTTATATTCTGCGTGTTCGTGAGTCCATTTCTGGTGATTTCTATTCCAAGGACAATGTGAAACAAACGTGTAATATACTAGAATTGGAGCTCTATCTGTCTCTTTCGTTTACTTAGGAAAGAAAAAGTAGGAATCTGGAAGTTAATAAAATGTGGTGAAATAGCTAAAGTTATTGAATAATAATTTATTAACTTGTAGGGACACAAATCATTCAAGACGACTCAAAACAAATGTAGTTCTCTTTTTTGGCAATCTTACATTTTAATTATTTATTCAATTATTGTTTTTGGATAGTTACCCGGAAACGATATTTTTGTAAAATTTACTATCAATAGAGGTCTCTAACTTAAATTTCCTGAAGCCTTGGCCATTTCACTCACCATTTTTCGCGATTTAACGGTGTGGTATTCGTTAATATGCAGATACACTAGGTAAAGTCCAGAAATCTGCTACCATACCGTACTCGAATAGATATAAGTACTACTTCTAGCCGTAACATATACCATAATATAATATACTAGCGGCCCGCCCCGGCTTCGCACGGGTGCAGTGCAATGTAGTTACTAATGTAAAACTGTGCTAATGTGGTGTCAGTGTGAAGTTATTTGATTATACTACAGGATATCTACATATATACAATGTACGCAAGGGGTGTTAAAATATAATACCACCTAGCTCCCAAACTTAAAGATCGATTTTATTGCGATTTTTATGTATAGTTTAAGAGAAGCGTACAGATGGCGGGAAGCGACTTTGTTTTATACTATGTTTAGCTTTTGCCCGTGGCTCCGCCCGCGTGGGAGTCTGTAATCGTTGTAAGTCTTCCCTTGGAAACCAATGATCGGCATGAAAAGAAGCCTGTGTTAAGTATTCCAGACTATAATCTATCCCTGTGCCAAATTCCGTCTAAATCCGTTCACCCGTTCAGACGTGATTGAGTAACAAAATGAATAACATCCAAACATCAAAAATTTCACATTTTTACAATTTTGTGATATGTAGGTAATAGCTGCACCCCGCGGTTTTACCTGCGCAATCTGTTGATTCTGTAACCAAACTCGCATCTCACTTCGAACCTCACTTCACTTCGCGTGAACTGTTATTAGAAATTAGCTAACTAAATGAGCAATTTTATCGATTACAATAAAATTTAGGTAGCTATCTAAAATATTTTGTAATGAAAAAAAAATCTTATCATTATCCTTACTAATATTATAAATGCGAAAGTCCGTTTGTTTGTTTGTTTGTTACGCCTTCACGTCTACTACTGAACTTTTGACTTAACTACTGAACTACTGAACCGATCATCATGAAATTTTGCATACACGTTCTTAGGGGTACAGAGAAGGACATAGGGTACCTTTCATTCCGAAAAAATGTATTGTTCCCGAGGGATAACAAAAAATCTTTCCACGCAGACGAAGTCGCGGGCGGCCGCTTGTCTTATTTATAATTTAAAGTTCCCGTCCCGTGCAGTGAAGTGAGATTCGAAGTGGGGTTCGAGTTTGGTTACAGAACCGACGCCCTACTGTTCACGACTTTGTATTGGGTAGGTAGGTAGGTACTTAATAAAATTTCTTAGCAGTAATATAACAAAATAAGTATAATAATATTATGTAACATTTAATACTCATACTTAATAGTTTGGTAGGTATCTTCTTTTTAAATAAAAATCTATGTATGTTTATTTGTTCCTGGTTCCTGGCTAAAATAACGTGACATTGCAAATTATGTCGGGTGCAACTAATGTTGTGCATTATTATCCGGCTCTCAATTTCAACACTTTACACCACATTCCTTGTCACGTTAGATATCTGATATTTGCTAGATTTTGCCACGTTTTATAAGTAGACTAATATTTCGTAAAATAGGTACTGAAAATCAGGATGAAATCTTATACAACATGAAATGTCAGCTCGTGCGGTGACATAATTACAATCTCAGGGGAGGTGACAACCTGACAACTGACATTTATTTTTCTTAATCGTACAAATGCACTAAGAAGTTTTGATTCCGATATCGAAGTCAACCACCCTAAAAATAGCTTTCTACCCCTTTTCAACCCTGTTAGGGGATACATTTCAAGAAAATTCGAAACACGTATTCAATTAATTTTGTTAAAGAATGTCTATGCCAAATTTCAAGTCAATCGGGCCAAGGAATCGCTTTCTCCCATACAAACTTTGCCACCCTGTTTTACCCTCTTAGGGGTTGAATTTCGCAAAATCCCGTCTTAGTGAGCACCTTCACCCTAAAAGGAACCCCCATGCAAAATTTGAGACTCCTAGCACTTGTAGTTTCTCAGATTTCGTGATGAGTCAGTGAGTGATTTACTCTTTTATATATATAGATTTGAACAAAATACCTAATAAGTAAAGTCTCTGTATTTGGTTTGCTATTTTACTACATACAAGTGGCAGTATGGTCTCTGTGTTTTGTAAACGACTTCTCAAATGGCCGTATATAAATCAAACGCAGACCGAACGGCCTATTTGGCGTTTACACAGAAACCTCCATCATTTGTCTACTTCATCGTATACGTACTGTAAATATGTAGGTACTTGGTAATTTACCAACATTCTATACTGTTTTACCAGACCGTGACCAGATGGCCGAAACGTTGGGAGTTTGGTACCCGTGATTTTAATTAAATTCAAGTACATATTGCGTATATAATTAATAGTCACTATAGTGACTGGAGAGGTCTCCCACCGCTCATACTATAGCGTCTGTGAATATTTAAAATCCTTAAAAATTATAATTCGAATAATTTTCCATTAAAATGGAACTAAAATCATTTAGTACTTATAATATATATCAAGTCTGTGAGTGTTTGCAACAAAATTCATACGCTTACATCCATAGAACAAAGATTTTTATTTCTCTCCGTATTCTGTGTTTATGTTACCGGCAATGTATGAAATGCAGGCATTGTATACAATGCCTGGCCCTTTTAGGCAATGTATGAAATATAATGAATATTGATATCTATTTCACACATTACCTAGGCAGTGTATACAATGACTAGGCATTGTATAGAATGCCTGCTGGTCCACCGGCAATGTGTATAATAAAAAGATTTTCGAGAATAGATTCGAGGGGGGATCGAGGGGGGCTTGGGGAAAGCTTGAGGGGGGGGGCTCGGGGAAAGCTCGAGGAGGGTTCGATGGGGGGCTCGAGGGGGGCTCGAGGGGGCTCGAGGGGGGCTCGAGGGGGGCTCGAGGGGGCTCGAGGGGGCTCGAGGGGGGCTCGAGGGGGCTCGAGGGGGCTCGAGGGGGGCTCGAGGGGGCTCGAGGGGGGCTCGAGGGGGCTCGAGGGGGGCTCGAGGGGGCTCGAGGGGGGCTCGAGGGGGCTCGAGGGGGGCTCGAGGGGGGCTCGAGGGGGGCTCGAGGGGGTCTCGAGGGGGGCTCTTTGGAATCGAACCTGTTTTACTCCTGTAGGTCCCGCGTATAGGTTAGAAGGTTATTTTTTTATAACAGACAACAGAAATGAGAATGCCCATTCCTGCCCCAAGGATTCTTACAAGTTACAGTTATGAAATATTTATGAAAAATATTTAATAAAATTACTAATACTAAGAACAAATTATAAATTCAAACAAAGCAGCGGATAAAAAGTCAACATTTATTAGTTTTTATTAGCATTCTATGCCGTTTCCGGGTGCCCAGTATTAGTCTTATCTATCAGTGCTGCCAACAATTTTTATTCACAAAAATAGTTCTTAAAATGTTTAGATAATGGCGGGTCAAAAGCGCATAATGTTTCGCCAACATTCAAAAACATTCAACATTCAACAAAAAAAAGTATGATGATTAGGCAATACTTGTCGATAATATCGAAAATATCAATGGTGTTGCTTGGCTGGCTGATAATCATTGGTGGTGCTTACGAATCAGTGGCGCGGTTTAAAAAATCATGTTTGTGTAACATGAAAAAGTCAATATAATCAGTAAAAAAAGACTTCATTGGTTCTGTAATCGAAAAAATAATAAAAATCGATATGCGATCAATTATTATTGACAATTCTGTTACATCGTTCGACTAGACCTTTTAAGAACAATATTGGCAACACTGACTGTACAAAAGGGCAAGAACCCAGTGCCGTTAAACCCAAAAAAACTTCCTTTTTTCAGTCAGCTGTCAATTCGTTCGTTGTTTGTTGTGTGTGTGCTGAGTGTCTTTTGTTTTGTTATTTTGAGTAAAGGTCGCTGTATACGGGACGGGAAAAACCCCGTCGGCGGCACGTCGTCGCCCCGTGCCCGTTCTGTTCCCGTCACGTATGCATTGAACCTCCGTTCGCTCTTGCAAAATGCTTTGCATTACACAAAGTGATGTGTAATGCAAAGCATTTTGGTGGATTTTTGATTCATTCTTAGGTATTATTGCTCATGCATTGTGGGGAAACCCCTTTTTTTAATTCAAAATATTGACTTTATAACCTAAAAATCTTAATAATATGTATCACTTTTTTCAATTGTAGCATTTTTTTAACTAGATATGTAAAAAAATGCTTTCCATACAAAAAAACTTAAGAATAGAACAGGGTTATTGTAAAATAAAAGCTTTCGTTATGGTATGTTTGTACCCTTATAACTTAAAATTCTGAGCTTTAGCATAGTTCGTGTTTTATAATTTCAAGAGTACAAATAATAACCTATAAACTGACATATCATTCATTTGTGTAACTGAAAAAAATCTGGTGGGGCATGGCGCCATACAAATCTTGGCATTGTCATTTGAGTTTGTAATCGAACCTGCTTCACTCCTGTAGGTCCCGCGTGTAGGTTAGAAATTTAAGGCGAGCGCGGAGCGCAGCGGAGCGTGAGCCTTAAATTTCGAGGTTATTTTTTTATAACAGACAACAGAAATTTGAGTTTGTAATCGAACCTGCTTCACTCCTGTAGGTCCCGCGTATAGGTTAGAAATTTAAGGCGAGCGCGAAGCGCAGTGGAGCGAGATCCTTAAATTTCGAGGTTTTTTTTTATAACAGACATACGAAATATACTTATTTTACACATTGCCGGTGGACCAGTAGGCATTGTATACAATGCCTAGGCAAAGTATAAAATGAATTATATTTCATACATTGCCTGATCGTTTACACATTATACACATTGCCGGTAACATTTATATCAGTGAAAATTGGATTAAAATTGAAAGTGCTGTTTAAAAATTTTAAAAATGAATAATATATCTAATCCTACACCAGCATTATTCAATCAAATTAACATACGGATACCAAGCAAATTAACAACGGGAATAAAAATAATTAAAGGCGACTGTTAATGGGATACTTAAATACTAAACCGGGCAGCGGTTTATTTTTGGGCGACAAAATAACTAAACGGGCAACTACATGTGGGTGACAAATAATCTAACTGGGTGACTAAAATACTGAGTGGGCAACTATTATACCAAGTAGGTAACTATGTAACTGATTTAAGCTAGGTACCCGACATGGTATTTTAACACGTTTTTATTAGGTTGCTTTCTTGTTTGTTTGTTTGTTTTTTGTCATCTCGATTAGGATAATAGTCACCTTTTTTATTAATAAAATATATGCCAAATGTTAAATGTTTTGTGTGCCCTAAGGTTGTCGCCCAAATAGTAATTTAGTCACCCGTTCTGAATAACTAGTTACTCAATTTATATTTTAAAGTCGCCAATTTTCAATATCTGTAGTCGCCCTCGCTCCGTCGCCACTTACTATCTCAGTACGCTGTATTTAGTATTTTTGATACCCAAAATGGGAATTTATTGTTACCCGATTACATACAACCCATTAACATCGAGAACGATTAAACAGTGTGAAAACAAATAAGATAAAAAATTATAAATAAAATTAGTTGATAAATCGTTGCCTCATTCAAAACATCAGCTGACGAGTGAGTACAAATAACTGATAAATTATAGCTAGAAGGTCAAAGATTGTCAACATATATAGGATATAGGGTAGCTAAAGGCCCGTATTTAAAACCAACGTTAAAAGAGCTATCTTGAGATAATACTTGAGATAGGTACTCTTCTTCTTATAAGAACAGTATCTCAAGTCAAGTAAGATCTCAAGATAGCTTTCAACGTTGAGAACTGTTTATAAATACGGGCCTAAGAAGCATTCTTGAAAAGCCTCATCAATATCATAATAAAATGTATTATTATTAATAACCTAGCAGTGGCGAACCTTTTAGAAATCCAACCCACCGATCCACTATGCAGATCATAATATATTTGTAGAACGGCTTACCTTTGCCATAATTTCACCCCTCGCCACTGATAACTACTTAGTAAATATTTTGGTGTAATGTGACTGACATTCTAACATCGATAAACACAATCGCACACTATGCTGTATTTATATTGATTAATAACAATAACAAATATGGAACAGATCAAAGAGAAGGTGAACGTCATGTCTTATCAAAAAACCAAAGAATTGACTTTGGACAGAAACGAGTGGAGGAAGCTACACATGCAAGAGCGCGGCTCTTAAGTTAAGAAGAATAACAAAAATATTACAATACGCAACAAACTACCTACCTAGAGCAAATCGGATTTATGAACCATCACACATGACAAGATGCCTTAAATTAAAACTCAACTACTTTGGACTCAACAACAAGTTTCAATAGTAATTAGTACGAGTATTTACGAGAAAACGAAACCGTTATGAACTCATAAAATATTAACGTAAAAATAACAAAATCAAGACAAAAAAAGAAATACTTACGTTAAAAAAACTTACATGTGACATAGGTAGAAAAACCACCACTATTACACAGAGACGAAAAATATACTACGTATAATAAATACACAATGCACTTTTAGAACTTTTGCGCTCAATTTGTTTAAAACAGTATTATTTAATACGCCACAAAAACAACACATACGCAATGGAGAAACTACCGATGACTAGCATTATTTACCGCAAAAATCGTCAAATACAGCGCACCGTAATGTATCGAAAAATATAGCTACGAATATAACAGATGACACTAAAAGCACACAAACTCAGTTATCACAACAACAAGATAACGAAACAGGTTCACGAGATGGAGTTACATGTTCCTATAATAAAAATCAAAAGTTTGTATAATGAAAATATATGCGAGACGAACAAATATAAAAAAACAAGAGAAAATATCTACCAAGAAACTCGTATACTATCACCACTAGTAAAACCATCCGGTTTTACTAGTGGTGATCTTCGCATCATCTGGATGATCATTTTGTAAGATTTATTAGCAATTTGTCTTTGGATGCGCCCCGCGCTTTTATAAGTTTAAAATTGGTTTAAAACGATTATAAATCTTTACAGGAGAAATTATTGTATTCTTTTTAGTCCGTTTTAAAAACGTGTTTTTTATAAAAAAAAAGTTATAATTCAATTATTATTCTTTGCTGTAGCCTGTAGGAGTACTTGTTAAGATGAACCAAACGAGCCCAAACTCGATGGGGCTGTGTGTGCGGTGTGGTATTTTTATAAAGTTGCTGTGGCCTTCTTGCGGCTTCATCATCAGAACCTGCACCATCGTCTACCGTCAGATTACATATCAATCCGATTCTAACGAGCCTAAACTCGATGGGGTTTGTGGTTTTATTACAGAGTTCCTGTGGCCTTCTTCCGGCTCCATCTTAAAATCAGCTCAATGACATCATAATATTGCATTGCCATCCAGTTCTGACCTATGTTCAAAGTTTGTTAATTAATCATCATCATCATATCAGCCGCACGACCTTGAGCCTCGTTATGAGACCCATAGTTAGCGACCACGTTTCACTGCCGTAAGTCATCACTGGCAACACACACTGTTCATAGACTTTCGTCTTGAGACAGTGAGGTAAGTCGGACACGAAGATTTTTCGAAGCTTCCCGAATGCTGCCCACCCGAGTTGGATTCGACGAAAGATCTCTTTCTCAAAGTTGAACTTACCTAACTGGACTGTATAAATAGGATCGATTGCATAAATTTGTGAGCCGTGAGGTGATTTGAGCGTTTTTCTAGTTATATTCTGGCAAGCGATATAGATAGAGCAAATCTTGAGTGAGATAGTGGTTCTATCCTGTTTATGAATGCATGAGCACCTCTCGTGATCGCGTTTTAATTTTCGCAACCATTGTTTATGGTTTAATATCATTTAGTATTCATTCACACTGAAGGTGCTATATGGTATGTACGCGGAATCCTTTATTTATACATAAAGCCAGCCTCTGGTGGTTTCATTCATTTTATCCATATTTAAAATAAGCTTTTTGATAAATTAAGTACATAAACCTTATTTTTGAAAGTCAATGTTACTGGTAACCACAAAGTGAAGAATTTATCGTCTAAACGGGTGTTCGATGTAAAACGCTCCGTCAGGTTCCGTTCATTTTCATTACAACACCCTTTCATTGTTAACGCTGTTATCCGTTTCATAGAAATTCACTGAATTATGCCGCATTGTCATAAGTTACGTCATCAAGCCCTGTAACAAAGTCTAGTTCTTTCTTTCTAGTCAATTTATGGTTATTATCATTAATCATTCTTTACGCTGATTCTTGTTTTTTAGTACTACAGAGTTCATTATTTGTAAGACTTTTTTTAAATATAATTCAAACTTATCTCGATGTCTTTAACAGGGTTGTATGAAATATAAAATTACAATATTGTAGTTTTACAATTATTCATTGTTAGTAACATAAACTATCATATTCAATTCACTATTAACTAAAGCAAACTATCCATCATAATATGGATAGATGCCTGTAATTACATATTAATTACCCATTCAAACAACACTATATGGCCGCCTAAGCCGACGAGCAATTATCATTGTTTGGAGTAATCTCGTAAGCCTCCTACATAATTTGCGGATCATAGTAAAACAAGCTTATTTTTACTACTAAAAACATGAAACAGCTTTTATACAGGGTCACTGGAAATATGACGTATTCCTGCTAAGGGGTTATAGATGAGGTCAAAACAAATATTTTTGTCATAAAACTTTTTCTCAAAAAAATAATAGTTTTTGAGTTAATTGAAATTAAGTATTTTTTTACCAAAAGTACGTTTTCAGACACAAAAATTTAGAATACAAGATAACTACTCATTCGATTCCGGAATTTTTATTATTTTGGGATAGAAATCAATCTGAGTGTTGATAATGAATTTTTTTTTTTCATAAAATACAGGGGGCCTACTCAAGTGGCAAACGTTTCCAAGCGTTTTTCTTTCTACAACATTCAACGCTCTGGCGTTATCGATGAACGCTCCGCTCATTCTCTCGATTTCAAAGAGTAAAGTAATATAGGTTAATAAAAGAGGACATGATATATTGTTTTTGGTTTCTTAAGTATTACACTATATTTCATTTTACTTTTTTGCAATATTCTTTATTTATAGCAAATAAATGAAAAAATAATAAAATAAAATAAAAATAAATATTATAAATAAAAGTTAATGGTTAAGATACAGAAATGACGCTACTTTTTTTCGATCGTTTGCGTTGTTCTGTGTGTACCTACTGTGTGATCTGTGCAGGGTGACCATTTGTGGCAGATTTCTGCCATTTGGGCAGATTTAAAGCCTAAATTTTAGCTGTGGCAGACTATTCTGACGATATGGCAGATTTCAAGGAAAATTTGTTATTTTTTAAATACACTTGTGTAGATTAGTATCTTTGTAACTGATTGAGGTTCAATATTACAATGTGCTCAGTCATATAGTGCACAAACAAAGAATGTGAAACCAGGCTCAAATGAAACATAATATGTTTGATTTGATATATTATCTTAAAAAATTATAATAAAATCTGAAAAAGGTGTTGGTTTTCAAAGCTTTATTATTTCGCATTAAAAATAAACTATCAGCCCATCTAAACACAATATAATATCGCATGTTATAGCGTTTTATCGACACTCATCAATCAAAATCCATTGTCATTTTAAGGTTTAAAGTGATAAATCGCTACACCATGAGCGATTTTTTGTATGTGGCATATTTTTGGCATTTTTTGGAGTCGGGTTTGGCAGATTTTGGCAGATTTTTTGCTAGGGTCGGGCAGATTCGCCATTTTTAAGATGGTCACCCTGGATCTGTGGTTAACGATAACGTTGCGTAAACAAATGGTACCCAAGTGGCTGTTTTAGCGTCTGCGATTGTCGACTGAGCTATTCGATTCTTGTGTAGCGGAGCGAACGCCGATACCCTGTAGATACAGAATGTAGTCGTACGCTAGCGCACACACGCGCCTCATTTTCTAATTTTGAAAACTAATTATTAGGTATTATTCGTTGTTTTCATCACATTTTCACACCGTTAATAAAATGTGTTCATGGCTACCTACCATTTACTTCGTCTGCGTGAAAAGTTTTTTTGCTATCCCTCGGGAATATAACTTTTTTTCGGGATGAAAGGTACCCTGTCTTTCTCTGTACCCCTGACAACGTGTATGCAAAATTTCATGATGATCGGTTCAGAAGTTAAGGCGCAAAGGCGTAACAAACAAACAAACAAACGGACTTTCGCATTTATAATATTAGTAAGGATTATTACCTATTTCAAAATTTTGAAAGTCCTGTCAAAAATCCGGACATTTCAATAAAAGTCCGGACATTTTTTTTTTCAAAAACAAGTAACTGAAAATGATGTATTCCAGCGTAATGTAATTACCTATTTTTGTTGTGTGCTTACGTTTTAAAGCACAACATAAAATGTTCCTTCCAAAACACAAAGTTATTTTAGATAAATTGTATGATTAGAAACTGTTTATCGTGTCTTTACCTATTTTTTGGTATAGTATACCATAAAATAGGTAAGTAAATAGTGGGCCAGATTCCATACATTTTGGGACATTTCTTTCGAACACTACTGATATGTATGTTTTATAACAAGTATTACACCGCTCAATAGCCGGACAAATTACAAAGCCAAACATAGTCCGGACAAATTTCTAAGTGTTCTAAAAATGTTGAATATACCTACTACATTCAAAATGAGTTTTCCTGGCCATGGGCCTAGATTTACTTAAGTTTTGTTTGGTAGATATGATAGTAGACAAAATGAAGAAAGGTTAGCATAATAATCAATATTTATTTTATAATTAGATCTAAACCAATACAATACATGATTTTTAAAGTACGAAGTACACAACAGCCAGCAGTCATTTTTCCAGCATGCTCCTTTATATTATTATTACAGTACCTAAAGTTTCATAGTCTTGCTTGTCGCTTGGAGTAAAATATTCGTTACTATGGTTTTCTTCGGTACTAGCTTCCCGGCATCTTTTCTTGCCAATATAAGAGGTACTAGTTTATTATATTTTGCGAAGTCATTAAACCTATATTGAATTGTATGTATCTGGAATAAATAATAGATAAATTATTAAAAAGTACAATTTGGGTTACAAGATTGGGTTAATAACAGTTTAGGTAAATAATAGACTATTGAAAACCATTGCGGTATTTTGATCTTATTATTATGTAATGTACTTAATAGGTACCACAATGTTTAAATAAAACCACTAAGTATTTAGTATTATTTACCTACATGATCACTTGTAAACCAATTGTAAACACCTCTAGTCTCTGCCTTTTGTTTGTTCAACATTTCTTGCCAATTATATTCCGCAATGCCATTACTTATTTATTTATAGGTTTTGTATATCTGAAATAAAATATAGGTAAGTAATTTATTGTTAAGTTCATAAGATAAGTCTTATTGAAAACCATTGCGGTGTTTTGATTTGATGTAATAAGTAGTTACTTACCCAGTAAGTATATAGGTACCTAAGTAAGTGCCTTTGTACGTATTACCTACGTATTAATATTATTTAAAAAGCACATGAGCACTGAGCAAGGATTTGTTTTAGAGAAAATCGGTTATAATTATTAAGTCGCCGACCAGTGCTGCCAACTAGTCTGAGCGAAAACGCGCTGTCAACGCTGTAAAAAAGCGCTAGATTGCGCTAAAATGGCATTTTAAAAAAAAGCGCCAGATTTCGCGCTAACCACAAATGGTTTTACTATTTATTTGCTCTTAGCAAGAGCGTCGCCACCCCCCCCCCCCCCCCCCCTAGAGGTTAAAAAAAATTGAAGTAGGTGAAAGAGAAAAATGAGAATTATCTATTACAATGCTTGGTGTACCATAAAAATACTAATTATGTATAGAATTTGTATAATTTTAATAGATTCACCAAACATTCAACCAAATAAATGCAGCAGGCCAGCAGGTAAATACTTAATCTATTAAAATCTAAAAAAAGCGCTAGATTTAGCGCTAGGCGCTAAAACGCGCTGCGAGACAAAAAAAGCGCTAGATCTGGCGCGAAACGCGCTAAGTTGGCAGCACTGTCGCCGACGCTCAACGACACGACAGACAAAGACAAAACGTAGTGATTTTTTATTACATTGTGTGCATTCCAATAGACTAATCGCTGAGTCATCGATCACCGTAGAGTGGTCACCAAACTCTAACCATGGAAAGTAATGAGAGCTTTTAAAATTACAAAAAACTGTAAGTTCGGTGGATGGCGTTGATAAAAATGGGTGTGTCAATCTATTTTTAACCGTATTCAAAAAAACAAAAAATGATGTTCTTAATTTGACCTGTATGTATGTATGTTTGTATGTATGTATGTCTGTTTGTCCGCGATTATTTCGTGTTTGGCTGAACCGATTTTGATGCGGTTTTCAGAAAAGTATTTGTTACACTTAGAAGGTTTTAGTATTTTAACCAACTTCAAAAAAGAAGGTTCTTAGTTTGACTCGTATATGTAGGTATGTGTATCCGCGATTATCTCGCTTTTTGTTGAACCGATTTTGATACGGTTTTCAGAAAAGTATTTGTTACACTTAGGACAATATTTTGGTATTTTAACCGACTTCAAAAAAGGAGGTTCTCTTCTCAGTTTGACCCGTATGCATGGTTGTCCGCGATTTTCTCACGTTTGGCTAAACCGATTTTTCTATCTACCAAGATAATATTTATATCTAATGCAGAAGGTAATTACACAAAAAATAAAAAAAATAAAAAATTGTCTTGAAAAACAAAAAAACGGACTTCAAAACCCCATTCTACCTCTAAAAAGCAATAAATAATATTGAAATCACTATACTCCGACCCCTAATTCGGTGCAATGATTTAACAGCTCAAACTGTCAGTAAAATTATGTTGCCACCTCATGTCTACTAGTGACTTGAACAAAACCGGCCAAGTGCGAGTCGGACTCACGCACGAAGGGTTCCGTACCAAAAAATGGCAAAAAATTACGTTTGTTGTATGGGAGCCCCCTTTAAATATTAATTTTATTCCGTTTTTAGTATTTGTTGTTACAGCGGCAACAGAAATACATCATCTGTGAAAATTTCAACTTTCTAGCTATCACGGTTCATGAGATACAGCCTGGTAACACACAGACAGACAGACAGACAGACAGACGGATAGCGTAGTCTTAGTAATAGGTCCTGCTCTTACCCTTTGGGTACGGAACCCTAAAAACCAATTAAATCGTGTTCAATTGGATTGTTTTGGTAATTTTTTTTGGCCGTTAGTTTAAATTAATTATTAGTTTAAAATTTTTCGGTTTTAATTATTAGAGTAAAACAAAATGCAACATTTATTAGCTTTAGTTAAATAATTGCCAAATATTATGAATATAATGATACACACGTTGTTTTATGTTAATGCCTAATTAATAATAATATTGAAAATATACTATTCCGTAATAAGTATTGGAGATGCTTGGAAATAATGAAAAACAAAGTCACGGGCGGCCGCTAGTAAAAAATAAAATCATAAATCAATATTTTTTTCGGAATTATGAAAAATGATTTGACATACCGGTAAATTGGGTGACTAGCAACATGCGTGGTGTGGTGACTAACATCGTTGACATTTTTGATAGAAAAAAAAATAGGTAAATAAGATCAAAATAACATTAATTTAATAGAAAAGTGTTTTAAGAACAGGCACAATAAGCTCATTTTCAATTTTTCATATTGAAAATGTACCTAGCTGTATATTATTCACCACCCAAGTTGCTAATCACCCCAGTTTACGGTACCTACTTAAGTGTATGATTGTTTGATAATTTTGAGTATGAATTACAGATAGCAATTTAAAATACAAACGATATGTGTACAGACGCACTATTTCTCTTAATACTAAAATAGCTCACTTAAAAAAACATTATTGAAATTTAAATTCAGTTAACTTCCATTAACATTTAAATAAAACATATACACGTAGCATCATCAGTCATCACAGTATTCATAATATTTGGCTGTTTTAAAAACCTAGTTTAAGCATAAAACTTTTAATTTTTGATTTAATTTTAATACAATATTTATATTTAATATTTATATATTTTTGGCTACTTCAATCAGAAATGGATTCGCGGGCTGATTTTCTGCGATTTACTGATTAAGACATCTGGCAACCCTGCCACAGACTACGACAATACCCTGCCCCTCGACCCGCGCAAAATGTTTTGTTTGTGTACGTGTTTTCCAAAACAAAAACATTGTTTCTCTACACAAAAATGTTTCGCGAAACAATGTTTTGTGTAGATGTTTTTGTTGATTGTGTAGAGCAAAATATGTGCTATAGAACCGGCCTTACATGGCCGCATGAACCAATTTAAAAAAATCTCATTTTTACTCAGAAAATTGTATGTTCTCGCATTTTAGCAGAAAAGTATTATACAAGCCTTGTACTGGAATTATTGGCGGATCCAAGGGGGGTGTACCTTTGCAATTTTGTCATTGAAAATGACAGTAAAAAAAAAATATTTATTCTTATTGTTTTAATTTTTTATGTAGGTGGCAAGGAGGTTTATATAGGGAGTGAGTACTATACAAAAATTCTCACTATTCGTTTAAAAGAAATTCAACTTTATTGCCTTTGTCATAGAGTTGAAATTCTATCGATGACATTGACTGAAGACTACTGTGTGAATGAAACAACACTATGTGGAGGTCGGTGTCTCGTTCGCACAATTGCCATTACTAAACAATAATACCACGATAGTAGGAAAAAAAATGTACGTTACCAATCACGTAGTGTATCAAAGTTAAGGATTCGGAGTGGAATATTGAAAATATATTACTTAAATATTAATTTAGAAAAATATTAATTTAGAATAACACATAGTAATTATAAAATAAAACTGAACTTACTCTTTTGATTTAATTAGATTTCTACAATAATGCTAATCAGCATTATTATAGTTGTATAAATTCAATTGTCAATCCTGGCAACTCCGATCCGATTTTGACTTTGGCGCCGAATTTCAATTTTAGAATTTCAATATTCAGAAAATATTCTTTTACAAAACTAGGGTGACCATAAATACTACACCATTTCAGATTTCATAAAAACGAAATTGTTCTATCAATTGAAATAACTGGAAGTCGCAGGCGAGGAGTAAAGTTAATATTAATAATCAAATTCATGTTTATGCGCCAAATTCGATGAAACTCGGTTTATGGTACTATTTCGACAAGAAAATAATAACGCAGTGTTAAAAATATTAAAAAATCCAAGATGGCGGCCAACTTTTACGTATGTAGGCCGATTTTGATGAAATTCGGTTTTTGGTACTATTTAGACAAGAAAATTACAAAGTAAGTTTTTAAGTATATAAAATTCAAAATGGCGGCCAACTTTTTTGTTTGTGGGCCGATTTCGATGAAACTCTGTTTTTGGCACTATTTTAATAAGAAAATAACAACGCATTTTAAAATATTAAAAAATTCAAGATGGCGGCCAACTTTTTTGTTTATGGGCCGATTTCGATGAAACTCGGTTTTTGGCACTATTTCCGCATGAAAACAACAACGCAATGTTGAAAATATTAAAAAGTCTAAGATGGTTGGCAACTTTTTTGTTTGTGGGCGCCGATTTCGATGAAACTCGGGTTTTGGTACTATTTTGACAAGAAAACAGCAACACAATGTTAAAAATATTAAAAATTCAAGGTGGCGGCCAAATGTTTTTCTTGTTCTTCTTTTTTTTCAACCCAGTAATATCAAAATCAACCCGAAAACAAAATTAGTAGCTATTTTGACCTTTTGACATTGTTTACGTTGCATATTACCATATTTACTATATTTATAAATCAAAACAAAAAAATTTAATAAAAACGCGATAAATAACTTGTTTATAAAAAAAAAATAGTTTCTGCTTTTTAGTTAACGAGCTAAACTGAAAATATACCACCTCCTATCAGAGCTCTCGTCAAGAGGAATCAAACGAGCTCAAACTCAATGGGGTTGCATGGTTTTATTACAGAATTCCAGTGGCCTTCTTTCGGCTTCATCATTAGACCCTGGAAACTATTTCCTATCAGAGTACTCATCAATATGATTCAAACAAACCCAAACTCGATGGGGTTGCATGATTTTATTACAAAGTTCCAATGGCCTTCTTCCGGCTCCTTCATCAGCCCCTTGGATATTATTCCCCAACAGAGTACTTGCCGAGACGATTCTAACGAACCCAAACACGATGGGGTTGTATGGTTTCATCATAGTGTTCCTGTAGCGTGCTTCCGGCTCCATCGTCAGATGAGCTCAATGATACTATAATATTACATTACCTTCTAGTTCTGTGTTCAAAGTTTCAAGTCTCTAGTTCATCGGGAAGTTAGTATAAAATCGTTTGCAAAATTTGTGCTCAAACAAACAAACGAAAACACAAACAAACGAGCAAGCAACCTTTTAAAAACTTGGCAAAAGTATTAATTGTAAATATAGAACTACCTAAGTTTATATTAAACAGTTTAAAGTAATAAGTATGTCTTCGACCAACCATTCAGTTTGGTCACCCTAATGAAGAAAGAGTAAAAACGGGACACTATTAATAAGACTCCGCTGTCTGTCTGTCTGTCTATCTGTCACAACACAAGGCTGCATCTAATGAACCGTGACAGCTAGACAGTTGAAATTTTCACAGATGATGTATTTCTGTTGCCGATATAACAATAAATATTAAAAACACAATAAAATAAATATTTAAGGGGGGCTCCCATACAACAAATGTGATTTTTTTGCCGTTTTTTGCTCGATATAAATAACGACAACAAGTAGACAGTTGAATTTTTCACAGATGATGTATTTCTGTTGCCGCTATAACCAAAAATATTAAAAACATAATAAAATAAACATTTGAGGGGGGCTCCCATACAACGAATGTGATTTTTTGCCGTTTTTTGCTCGATATAAATAAAGACAACAGGTAGACAGTTGAAATTTTTACAGATGATGTATTTCTGTTGCCGCTATAACAACAAATAGTAAAAACAGAATAAAATAAATATTTAAAGGGGCTCCTATACAACAAACGTGATTTTTTTTGCCGTTTTTGCTCGATATTAATAACGACAACAGCTAGCTAGACAGTTGAAATTTTCAGAGATGATGTATTTCTATTGCCACTATAACAACAAATATTAAAAACACAGTAAAATAAATATTTAAGGGGGCTCCCATACCACAAACGTAATTTTTTTGACGTTTTTTGTTACGGAACCTTTCGTGCGCGAGTCCGACTCGCACTTGGCCAGTTTTTACTATAGACAAGCAAGAGTACGTAGATGCAACTGACTAAAAATGCCATTGCGCGGTCGTATTTTTTATTGTAGACAAGACAAGATTGGTGGATGATAGTGACTAAAAGTGGCGCTGCGCGGCCATATTTTTTACTATAGACAGACAAGATTAGTGGATGAAACTGACTAAAAATCGCGCTGCATGGCCGTTTTTTTACTATAGATTTTTTTTTAATCTGTTGTTTTGTGCATCCTAGACAGGCATCCTCCCTTATATAGATGATAACCCTAGGCCCGAGGCTTCGAGCCCCCTCCCCCCCGCCCCATTTTGAATCCTGCATCCGCCCCTGAATGATAGCTTCCGGTTCTCGGCTGTAATGTGCTATTACTCGAACCACATTAGTGCGTGCTGAAAAAATCAGGGGCTGAAAATAACTAGCACAGAGGAAATAATCACTACGATAACTAGGACGAATTTAAATGACCGATGACTCAGCGGCTAGTCTGTCAGAATGCACCCGAAGTTACGAGACGAGACTGTCCGTGTTTTAGTTTTATGTATTCTGTGGTTGTAGAATAGAACAAGCGTTTGCTATGCTAATGTACACTTGGGTACGAAATTCGTGTCGAAAACGCTGAAGCGTCGAGTTTTGTATAGAGAAACGCTTAGAAACGTTTTTGTGCAATTTGATTTGACTTGATTTTGGATTAGTTAGGGTTTTAAATTAACAATAATGCAATGTTATGTTTGTTAAACAGTCACAGGCATCCGATGGACGACTATTTGTTTCATATAAGGTAAGATCACAGTTTTATTTCATCAAATAGAAACATTGTACACTTGGGTACGAATTAACAAATTCGTTACGCTTGATCACGTGACATATGTCAATCCCATACATTGTCATTCTATTCTACTAGCGTTATTGTTAGTAGAATGGCCACTTGAGTAGGCCCCCAGGTGTTTATAAAAAAGTCAATCCTTAAATGCATTTATTTTTTATTTTTTTCAGAAATTTTTTTTAGAACTAGCATCAAATATCTTTAAAAAAATCCTAGTAACTAAGCGTGCATATATTTTAAAAACATCACCATCTATTCAGCTTTCAGTTGAGGTCCAAAACTTAATAATAACTTAAATAAAAATGAAATGGCTGTAAATTTTGAATTTTTTAGATGTTTTTAAATAAACAAGAAGTAACTGATGAGTAGAAGAAAACATTACGATATATTTTTATTGACTCATTTAAAATAGGTTTTATTTATCACATGATTTAACACTGAAACAAAGAACCTGGAGTTTAAACGTCAAACTAATTTCGTTTCAACGAAGTTTCGAAACCTTGGACGATTCGTCCAAGTTCGAAACGAATGGAACCGTGGTAGGAAATAAGCGTAATTTCGATCAAAATTTCGTTTCTCATTGAATTAGAGTAGATCTCCTGTTTTATCGATTCTGATGAATGATAAGGATATTGACTCATCATTATGCTTTTAACAATCTAATTTTAGGTCAAGTGTTTTTACTAAATTTTGTCATAGAAAAATTTAATAGGTAGGTATGCTGTAAGTCTATACAAGACCAAAGCACTTAATCTGTCTTATCAAATGACCAGTTTTAAATCTCGTGGTGATGCTCGATTCTTTAAAAGTTCCTTTAAAACGTAATGTTCTTCCTATTTTTCAAAGTGGCATAAATAACCCTCCTCTGTAACAAGAATATTTTTGGCACTCAATTCTTCCCATATGGTTTCTCATTAGTATGCAGGCGTAACACTCTGAAGTATCTAGACTTGAGACTTTGCCACCAAATGTAGTCAGTAATATATTGCTCCTTCCTACCCTAATAACGTCTCATATATAGTTTAGTCGTCAAGACTTTTTAGTAAACCTAAATTTTGCGAACCTCCCTTCAAAACTTTTATTATTTTTTGAGAACAAAGATTAACTCAAGGCATTTACAAAATACAGGGTCATTTTTTAATCACCATTCAAATTTTAAGGTTGTATTTAGTCCATGAAACTAAACAATTTCCTCCAAGAAACAATGTCGAATAACATGATCTCTTTTATTTTTATGGATGTCGATTTTTTACATATTTTGACCCTATGTTTCTTAGAGAAAGTTGATCAGTTTCATGGACTGAACACATCCTTAGAATTAGGATGGAGAATTTAGAATGAACCTGTATACATCGTGAAATTTTATTCATTTGGTTCCCGCAGTGGGGTGGTTCCACTCAGGATTACAAGCAACATTAAGAGTTGCTTGTAATCATGAGTGGAACTACCCCACTGCGGCAACCAAATGATTAAAATTTCAGCGTGTATAGTTAAGCTATGCATCACCACAAGTCATTTTAATGTGCCCACTGCTGGGGCACTGGCGTTTTTATGGACCCGGTGGTATACCAACTGCTTAACGTGCCTTCCAGTTACGAAAAATTCAAGATAATACATTTTATGATCACCCATTCGATGAACGACCCCGTATATTGTCAACAACACCATTGGATGACATCACTGAGGTGTCGTCTACAATATTTTTTTTGGTAACCACACCACCGTAGTAAAATTCTAATACTAAACATGCATTTATCGATATCAATTATTTATCGTTTGTAACTTAAAAACGATAAATAATTGATGATAACACGACATGACATGTTAGACATCACTACACGCCAGTGGTGTCGGTGCCAAAATTAAACGAAACGCCAGTGGTGTCGCCCAGTGGTGTCGTTGACAAAACACGAACGACCCTAGCTAAAGTGGTAAACCATCGCGATTTAGGTCAAAATATATTGTGTTAGTATGCTTCGTCACACTCAAATTAAGTTTTAAATGAATTAGGGTACAGCGTACGTTTTTCTGAATAGTGTTGTGTTTCTGACGGTGATAAGGGTGCCTGTGGGTTGAAATGGGAAATGGGATTAATAGGATTACGGTTAGTTCTTCGTGAGTCCGATAGATATGGTTACCGCTTGAGAGGTAAACCTTATAATATTATGATATTTTGCTACTTTGTCACATAACGATAAGACCGGACCGACCCATTCTGCTGCCGAGGGATTTATTTTAATTTATACCTACACCATTGACCTAAAATTTTTTTTTATTCTAAACCGTTAACTTACTCCCATCATTATGACAACCAGTGTCATAGTAACCCATTGACTTCTATATTATTACACTGGACTGGCTGCTGTCAAACTGCTCTTGTGCCTATTTGATTTCCGCCATTTTGGCGCTGTAGGACGTAGCATGAGCATAGCGTGAGGGACATGGTACTAAAGTCTGAAGTCTGGAGAGACCATCACGGCAACCATTTTCATTGTACACGTCAAAATTAGTTCTTTAGACTCACACTAGTGGCCTTTCAAATAGGCACAAGAACTTTGCTGTCAAATCATACAGACAGCGAGTCCAGTTAATAAGAAAAAAAAATTCATGTCAGTGTAGTAACCACAATATCTGAGAGAGGGCATGTAGCGCTCCTCACACCCACGCTCGAAGGAATTACATTATGAAATTCAGTACAACATTAAAACACTCGTTTGGACGATTTTATGACGGAGGCGCGCGCGGCGGGTGCGGTAGTGGGGGGCGCGACATGCTCTCGACAATATCTAATATTACGGCTACCATGACACTGGTTGTTTTGGCTATAAGTTGCTGTTTCAAAACTTTTTATAGAGGATTCATATCATGGGTGAAGATAAAGTCTTGTATGCAACTGTACATAATTAGGTATAAAAACACTAGTGTGATATATCACATTCGTGTTTTAATACCCCTCATTAAACTACAGTTGCATAAATAACTAGTAAACTACCACAAGTTATCTCTAGGAAAGGAGAACTGGCGGATATGTGAGCGCACAGGCTCCAAAAACTTAGTTTTTTTTACACAGTCAAGCAAGGAACTTAAGGCGCAAATCCGAGCAGGAGGTCTATTACGAAAAGTTTAATGCGATACATGCAGCTGCGTCCGTGCTTCGTTTTGATTGTTTCCTTTAGTATGCGATATTGCGAAGTGATTGCGTGAGTTTGACAGTTTCTCTCTAGCGTATCCGACATCGTTTGTTTAGTAGTCTATGGACTACGATAGCCAAATTCTAAATGTTTGTTATAACTACAACCTTAGAGTAAGACGCGCTTCTGTCCCAGAAAGAGAAGCCATACGAAGCTTTCCCCTCTGCCGAAGTACAAGCCCAAATGGGCATATGCAGTTGATAAAACCAGTTGCGCCCGGATTTCTTTCTAGACCGAGTCCAGTCGCGCACGTGAACGCTGCAGTGTTTAAAATGCCGAATTGATGAGATTTTTACTGTTAAAAGAGGTCTGGGACATCAAAGTTTACAAAAAGTCGGTGTTACATTTCACATGAAAGTAATTTTTTGTCGTATTATTGCTATTTGTTTACATTTAAACATTAAATTCGTATATTTTATTCTTGATTAGTTGTCAAATTTATTCAGTGACATCGGGTCTGCTCGTCCATGGCTCCTCCGTACAAATTTCAGATCTGTCGCTAGATAAATCCGAGTTCTCGCGGATGAGCAACTTAGTGATGTTACCGTATCACAATGTTTGTCGATAAAGGATATGGCCTGGTCCTGCTCCAGGCATTCTCATAAATGTGATATACCTAAAAATTCTTAAATATTTATTAATTCTTTTTAACTTCTGACAGACTCAATTTGGTCTTTGCAGTTTTGCACTGTTACATTCTGCGTCAAAGAGTAAAATAAAATCACAGCATAAATTAATTGGTTCTCTCACAGAATAAATAATATTTTTGATACATCTTATATTATTATACAACCTGTTACAAAAGTACCCCTAATCCCTGAAATGCCAATGAGTATTAATGAAATAGAAATGATGGGCGCTGTTCTTTATTTTTTAGCTATAATATTTACGGAGAAAAACGATGTCGAAGTTTTGCAAAAATATCGACAAGAATTTGGAAGATTCCCAATCAGCTGTTCCGGTCAGTTCCGGTCATTGGCTTCTAAATCAAAGACTATTCGTTTTTCAGACTGGTCACATCTGTAGATATTTGTACCTACGTTTACATTACAGTGACCTAACTAAGCTAGTTATGACATAAGCGTATTTAAAATAACATAAATACCTCAGACATAACAGTGACGTAATTTCTAAATTAAATAGTTACTGAATTAATATTTATTTCAAAAATGTAAAATTAATCTCTGCACATCAATTCGAAAAGACACGTAAGCGTCATCTGTATTTAAATACCTACCATGGATAAGTTAAGTAAATTACTAATTTTACCTAGAGAGTTCTTGCTTTGATAGATAATTTCAAGCAGGTTCCAGAAGTCCTATCTGTTGTTGTTTAATCTTTGAAATCGTGTTTGACTGCGGTCGTGTCCGCGGACACGTCCGCGGTCGCATGACCGCGGACAAATATCGGCATCACACAAAGCATCAAACGAAGCCGCCGCGACGCGCGCTAATGTAAAGTAAAAAAATGTCAGTAGTCTTAGTTGTTCCGTTTAGTGTAAAATTCGTTAATAGTTTTTATGGTATTAAAATATCTGTAGGTGCAATGCGATTAATTTAGCTTTGTACAACAGAAGTGAACACCTTCAGAGCGCTTGCGGTACATAAGGATGTATTTTAATTTGTTGAAATCTGTGCACACCGCACCATAGCTACATTCTCGAGTGAAGTTGCCGCGGATCACAGTCTATTGTCAATTTAATCGCACGTTTAGTATTGATAGATTCATTTTTTTACCTTTCGGGATTAGGGGTATTTTTGTAACACCTTGTATAAAAATGAATGGAATAAGATCATTTATAATAGAAAAACGTCATAAAATGCTCTTAATACGTATATGAGACTTGACAATAAGGCTGAGTGTTCTTGAGTCCGTATTAACCATAGACATAGAAAAATTTTCGCTGCGCTCAAGAAGACCAACAAAGCGTGGAAAAGAGAAGTTAACATCATACGGACACGGTCTATGTAAAAAAGAGACAAAGGATCAAGTGACATGTGCCAACATTTTTTACAGTAAGAGCCCCTAGCGTCCCGCCTAGCAAATGAGCAATCACAGTTTGTTTAAAATATTTGTTAATCTTAATTATAATTTAAAATAAAGGTATCGTGGAGCCATGTTGTCTTGTGCTCTAAGTAATTGTGATGTCACAAAAAGAAATAATCCAAGTAATCACACTTTTCACAGGTAAATAAGATATTGCCACACATTTCTTTAAAACCAAATTTCTCTACATTTATTCGTTTATCGACCAAGAAAACAGTATGGAACATAGTTTATTAATTTCCTTTGCCGTATATAGTCATATTTTATGAATCTAAATCATATTTTACGTATCTCATATAAAATGTATGCATTCGTTTTCGGATCACCTGTTTATTGACATTGTTGTTCTTTGACATTCTATTTCTATGGTATTAACTTTTTCAGAAAGGTTTTTGCTTGTTGGGCTCTTTGTTGTTATTCACCCCATGTAAAATGTTTGAGTTTGTTACCTTTATTCCTTTTTCCGTATCGATATTGCTGCAACGACAATTGAGCCCAGCCCTTTATGTCAAAAACGTGTCATATTTTGATGTGTGACTCATCCGTACACAAATTTTTGCTGTTTTGTTTTATTTTTTATGTGTTGGTGTCGTCTTTACAGTGTTGTTTTTGTATGTGAGTATGCGGAACTGCACTTGTGTGCACTTTCCCCCCCCGCAAAAAATGCCAGAAAAAATTGAATAGAGTAATAATCGCTAAGGCTGCTCCCTTCCGCGATGCTCTAAGACTACAACCAACGAACTGCGGACGACTATAGTGGCCAAGTGACTGCGTTACGCAATTGCGTACGTTATTTTCGTAATAGGCCCCCTGAATATTCGTGATATAATAAAATGGAACGTAATTCTACTAACTTTAAAGTTATTAATGCGCGCTCCAACGTGGCGGTCAATCAAATCTGTTTTGTATTATTTTAAGTATATTATGTATTTTTCCATTGTAATAGTTTCTCGTAATCTTTAAATAATTTGAATTGAAAATTAAGATTTGTGGGAACTTACGTCTAAAGGGGCCATAATAGAAAAATGTGGTTTGCGCGGGCCATATTTTTAAATAGAAAACGTAAAGTTGTAGCCACAAAAAAAACATACGACAAGCTAAAGATATTATCTAGTAGCTACAAGTATTAAATTGCGTATAAACCTCACAGATGATTGTAAAAAAAAAAACAGAATATCATCAAAAGCGCTTGTCGCGGGCCGTTTTTTGGCGTAAATAATAGCGGAAATGCATTGAATTTTACATCAAAATACACTATTAACGTACTGTGCAGTTGCTCCAATAACTTTTTTTCAAGAAAGATAATTGTGCTAAAGATATTAATGAAAAAACAACGAAAAACATCGATAAAGTACAGAAGTGAGGTTATTTTCCATACTCTTTACACGTAAAGAAAAAGACAGACACAAATGATTTTACATAACCTAGCCTTAAATACTTGCGGAAGCAAGCCTGTACATAAAATATTTGTATTATGCTAAAACATATTAAAGCCTCTACGAAACACACCGTCGAAGCATTAGTTTCCCGTCGAAGTTTTGTTTGTCGTCTGGCGTCGTACCGGTAAAGTTTTCCCATCAAACAACCACCTGGGTCATGGAAAAATGACAAGAGTTTATCCTATAACATAATAATATAATAGTTTCGAAATATTTACATACATAAGCTGATAAACAAATAGGTATACTTAGTTGAAAGTTGCTTTAAGGCGGTTGTATGACCGAAAGTGGCGCCCTCAGAGGTTTTTATTTAATAAGTTATTAATAGAAAAAGAGTTTAATAATGTTTATTGTGGAAATTTTAGGGCCCATGGTCTAGTGTTTTTAGAAGGTATCACTACATGCCCTCGTAGTCATTCGTAGAAGTAGATAGCAAATGTGTCAAAAACGGCCACTTTTAGCAGTTTTTCTATCTACTTCTAGCAGTGACTACTAGGGAATGTAACGATACCGTCTAAAAATACTAGACTGTGGGCCCTAAAATCTCCACGATAAACATTATTAAAATTATGTATTAGAATTATAATATTAAATAAAATTCACCGTGGCGCCACTTTCGCTCAGGGTACCACCTTAAGAATCAAACTGTGTCTGTGTTACGTAGCTCTTTTTGAAAATCCAAAGTTTCTATCTTTTAATAGACGTCATCCTTTTCATATTTCTCGAAAATTCAATGTAGTGTTGTAGGTTTTACTGATTTACATATAATTTTACAGGGTTATTTGTAAAACACCAACCTCGCAGGAACGTTAATTCTACGACTTTTCCGAAAAACGACTTCCAATACAAATGCTCGAACAGCTGATCAAGTTGACTCAACCACTGAATGACGATACATACTACGGCGAAACAGCCAACAGCGATGACACGGAATTGCGAAAACACGGAACTGCGAAACACTCAACAGCGACAACAGGAGGTCCTGATGATGGAGCCGGAAGAAGGCCACAGAAGCTGTATGATGAAACCCTATCGAGTTTGGGCTCATTTGAATCAGACACAGAATGCAGAAGATTTTTTTTATACTTTTTAGTCTGTTTTTACTAGTCCGTTTTAATGTTTGGGTTCGATTTTTATAATTTTTAGTCCGTTTTAAAAACGTGTTTTTTAGGATTCGTTTTTAGGTTTTATCCCTCATAGATTCATCATGTCTGTCTGTCTGTCCGTCCGTTTGTCACAGCCACTTTCCGAAACTTAGGATTACACAGTTGAAACTTGGTAGGTAGATGTATTCTGAAAACCGCTTTACGATTTTTACACATAAATAAAAAAATAAAAGATTAAAATTTAGGGTTTTTGGCAGGGCAGTCGTGTTTTTAATATTTTTTTAATTTTTTTTATTTTTATTTCACACATTTTAGTGACAAATTAAATAGTTTTGGAATGTGCTTATCAAGGCCTTTCATTTGATGCCCATATTGTAATAATTGAAGAAAAAATTTATTTTTTCACATACGAAAGTGGCGTCGTACAGTAGCCACATTGATTTTTTTCAAAAAAAAAATATAGCCATTGTCACTCGGGATACTGCAAGGATTCTAACGATACCTTCATAGAGGAAATAATCACTACGTTTTAGATACCTTATACAATCAAGTTCAGGCATTTAGAAGTTATGGTGGAATAAACTCACATACCCACAAATATACAGGAACTCTAAACACATATACACTCCTTTTTGGGCAGTCGTGTAAAAAGTTATTTTTTTTTATTTTTCGGAAAATCATCGAACAAACGTTGTTGTTTATGATGTTAGTTTTACAAGTAACTCTGTATTAGGTCCATCAGTTTTTATTACTTGTGGTGTGACAGAAATATCACATCCATCCGATGATGATGTTTTTACATTCTTCGCCCAATTATACGGAAAAGAGAAAACGTTTCTCAGCAATAGGCCGACAAAAACAAAGTCACGAACGAGGAGCCTTTAGCTTAACAAAACCCCCCGTAATGATCTGTCATTGCCACAATAAGGAGACGTGTTCAGTGCTAAATAATCTTTATAACGTGGTCCTATGAAAACGAAAAGGTTGGATGTATTTTTACTGTCCACACGTTTATTGAATTGGTACAGCCATAGAGGAAATAATCACTACGTTTTAGGTACAGCTATTGTTTCCTTTCTAAAAAAAATCGAGTTGCACTTGGGAGTGCCGGCAGAAGTGAAAACTTGAATATTGACACGTTTTGCATTTTTGATATCTTGAAATCAGCGGCAAAGGATTAAAATTATTTCTTTCCTATTACTATATAGTCACACAATTCAATCAGTTTGTAATTAGAGAATAATTCTAAAGATTCCGCGCCAGTGGCCTTTTTAATTTCTACATGCACGCATTCTACGATTTAAACTTATAGTCACAGAGTATACATAAGTCTATAATTTCACCGAAGAGATCGCTGCTATTAGTTCCATTTTCTAAATTAGCGCGTTGCTGGTGACACAAATGTTTACGTCTTAAAATGACGTGCCGCCATTATCAACGCGCCCCGTAGAAAGAGAGGGGAATACTTCCGCCGCCAGCTGTCTACTCTCCATCCGTCACATCCGTCTTACGCATTTTCGATCAGCCACGTTATTCTTACTGACGCGAGTTTAGCATTTTTTCCCCATTACAAAAAAGCGTACAACGCCGCTAAAGAAGTTTTCACTTTAAAAACTAAAACTTCTTACATTATTAACTATGTGACAAAAGACTTTTTTGTTTATACATTCGATTTTTTTCGCTTCATTAATAAGTTTGTTTTTTACTTTTTTTATTATGTTCTTTGTGCAGAGCTTCTAAACTGGAGTACTAAACACTCTGCGATTTAATATTGTCACAACGTGCATTTCCACTGCATTGACTTGTTAAGCCAACTGTCAATTATAAACATTTGACAGAGTTGTGTTCAATATCTGTCAATCATGTTCGAAACGATGTTTTTTTAACATTGTTAATTGACTAGTGGAAACGCAAAGGAGAATGTCTATTTGAAAACGAAATCAATGAATGGATAATTTAAAATAATTTTTCGTTGAAATGAATGATTGGTTTATTTAACCATGGTTAGACTAACCCATAATTTGGAAAGATGAGATGGATATTATAAGTAAATCCCAATTTCAAAGTGCGCTTAGAGTAAGTAGGTAGACTAACTAAATGTTCTAATTAATTAAATAATTAAACCAATCATTCATTTCAACGAGAAATTATTTTAAATTATCCATTCATTGATTTCGTTTTTAAATAGACATTCTCCTTTTATCATCTTTAGGGCAAGAATACCTCGTTCATTTCGAGCCTGTTGCCTGCGGCATGTTATCGATCTACCACCCTCGCCTCAATGGATTTCACACCATTCACTATACGTTCTTCTAATATCTTTAGGACTAGGACAAGATGACAAATGGATACCGATACATGTGCTCCTTATAAATAGCTTTTACTCATTCGCCACGTGTTGCCTTGTAGGTTGTGTTAAGGCTTTTAAGTTCTGCTGAACGTCTTTGGAGTTATTTTTTATCGTTGAAGCTTTTGTATCAAATATTAGGGATTTAAGTATGAAATTGCCGTTTGAATGGAGAATTTTGAAGAATTTGCATTTTCCGTACTTAATTTGTCTTAATTTATTTAACAACTATAAACGCCAATGTTTTAAAACTTTTATGCACAAATGTTTAAACACTCAACTAACTAATGCCATATGTGTTAAGTGAAAAAAATAAGTATTGGCTAAGTTTCTACGAATTAAGTGGTCATTTCTGCTTTCTGAGTTACTTTTAAAATACTTTTTTTAACGTTCAAGGAAGAACTTCAGAAATATTTTTATTCCTGGTAGTGGGCCACGATTATTCAAAATAATAACAAGTAACTGAAGCATCTTTAACATCATAGAAGTTATGAGAAGTAAGTAGAATGACAAAATAAGATATTTTAATATTGTTATAATAATTGCATTTGAATTTGTAAAGTTACGTGTCATCAATTATCCCTAGCACATAAATTTATTATAATTTGCACCTCATTTGCTTTTAAATGGCTAATCCACAACAAGTTTTACTAACACAAATTAGCCTTCATTGTTTACTACAATTTGCTTTAATATTCGGGAGGCCTATATCATAATCAGTAGTTAATAGTTTACAATTGATACCAATCACGATAACATCGATCGCTAACAGCATAATTGCTACCAAACGACAGCGGTTTCATTTCTTCTAAGCTTAGAGTATCGCGGCTTCGTCTCGAAGGGACAGAAGCGCGTCTTACTCTAAGCTTCTAAGTTACACCAAAAATGTTCAAATAAGACATCTATTCAAACGTGTTGTTGCTCCAAACTGAATGATTTGATCAAACAAAACAATAACGCTATAATATTTGAGGACGCGTCGCAGAAATTCGCTTCTAGAATAGTATGTAGAGCATTATACCTTTTGTTCGCTCTATCTAAACTACTCTGAAGTTATTTTTTTCATCTTTTTTTCAGGAGCGCTTATATTTTAAAGGGCTATGTAAAAAATAAAGCGTAAAGCGAGATGGCAATGAGAAAGCTTCGCAAAATGAAAAAGAATGAGAAAACCTGAGCAAGACCGATTTGGCAGATTAGGCGAAAAAAATCACGAAATTAATTCGTAATATATAACGATAGCGATTAAAGAGAAATGCTTCTATAGATACGATTGTGAACACATTATCTAAAGCAACTTTGACTTGAATACCTAATGTTGTTTCTGAGTAATTTAAAACTTTAAGAGGTATTTTTAAAATTAAAGTTGATGGAGCCAAATTCACTGAATCGTGTTTCTGGTTCAATACGTGTCTGGAGAATTATATAAATAAAAATATATCTTAATTTCAGCCCCCCTACTCAAATGGCCACTTTTATATTCGTTCGCTAACTTAAAGCTTAAAAACAAGCAATTAAACGATCAAGTCAGACGTCGCAAGTTTATTTAAATCACAGACAATATTGTAAGATATGTGTCATATATAATTTTCATAAAGTAATAATAGGCACTCTAGGTCTATAAGTTTAATAATTATTAGTTTAAACATATTATAATGTCGATGTACACGACTGTTTGTTGTCACTAAATAAATGAAAAAAAAAATTGTATTGTATGGAATTGACAAGCCTACGACACGTTATTTTGGTGTTTATGGCTTATTTTTAGTTTTTAAGTTAGCAAACGAATAGAAAAGTGGCCATTTGAGTAGCCCCCCTGATCTGTAGGATCATTCAGCGGTTATGACATTAAATAAAAAAAAAAAGTTTGCCTAGGGTGCGTGCTGCCTACGGCCTAAGCCGCTATGCGACCGCTTGGCACAGTGCCAGCAATCCTATCTCTTGAACCTAAGGCCCCGGGTTCGATTCGAACCCTATTAGGGCCCCATACGTGTGATAGGCACAAGCGTTTGTTCCCGAGGCATGGATGTTTAATATTCTTATTTATCTAATTCTATCCGATTCTGTTACCATGGTACAAGCTTTGCCTAAACGATTGGGTATGTACATGTCCCGAATATTTAAAAAAAATACCTAACCCTATATTTTTCGTTTCTTTTTCAGAAGCGCTATATTTTTAAAGCAGGAACGCTCCGGTGCGTGCTGCCCACGGCCTACGCCGCAGCATCGATCGCGCGTGACCTTTGCGCCGTGAATGAGTTGTTTACACCCCCTACCTGCGACGCCTTTGTTCTTACTTCGGATACAATACTGTCACACTTACAGCTCCCTATTGTTCCTTTTAATGACGTAAAATATATTATTTTTCTATTTGAGCGGAATCATTGTTTTAAGAAGAATATCTAGATGGAAATAAAGCTCTGAAACTCTTATTGATGAAAAAAATGGATTAAATAACTTTGGTGAAAATATTTTTTTTTAGTTTTCGTTAAAAATATTTTCTCAAATCCAAAGTGGGTGCTGAGAATAGTCTTCTTGGCCTTTCACAGATGTTTCGGACCAAATGTTTTGGGCCCTCAATCCAGACGGTTGCAATAAGGGGCATAGCATAGATCCCAGAAAGTCGACACATTCGGTTATAAAAGCTATAGTTCACGTTTTAGAATTTTTTTAAGCTTTGCTTCGGGTTTTTAGATTTTTTTATTAACTCCCCTAAACGTTTCAATTTGTTTCGCAATGATTTAAAATTTGGGTTCTCAGTTCAGATCCACACAATAAATGATAGATGGGCTCTACTCTAACAATTCCACGAAAAGTTTCATTAAAATAGTGTATAAGAATTACAATATTAAATAAAATTCACCGCAGCAGCGCCACATTCGGTCAGGTAAGCGCCTTAACATTTTGTTGACCGAGCGAGCGCGGAGCGCGAGCGAATCGACTCCGTTTCAGCTTGGGCAAAAATGCTTTCGATTTTGTGAGCGGGGTTCTATAATCACAATATTATAATTTATGTGTCGATTTAGTTTTTCCAAATTTTTCAAAATTGCAGAGAAGAATCGGTTGAGAAATGTGACCTGTAGACGAGAACAGACGGATAGAGCCGGACGTAGTATGAAATCATTTTTGCCCAAGCTGAAAATACGGTTCCCACTCGCTGGTCAAAAAAAATTTTTTATGAAAAAGAACATGACGTCTTTTCGACAAAAATGCTATATGCTGCGTTCTTTTTAACCGACTTCAAAAAAAGGAGGAGGTTCTCAGTTCGTCGGAATCTTTTTTTTTTTTTTTATGTATGTTACTCGATTACTCGAAGACGGCTGGACCGATTTGAAAAATTATTTTTTTGTGTGAAAGTATATACTTCCAAATTGGTCCCATTGTCATGAAATCAGGATCTGATGATGGGATCCTGGAGAAATCGAGGGAACTCTTCAAATATTATAGGCACATCTATAGCGATTTTAGTATTTTATTAAGTAACTTGTGCATTTGCTTTCGAAAAGTACTATTTCGGTGAAGTGGAACTGATGATGAAGACCAGCATAGATGATCATCGGAAATATTCAATACTAAGTAGTTCACTAGTACGATACAATTACTTTAATATGGTTGCTAGGATATTTATGCTCATCATAATTTATATGGTGAAGTGGAGCTGATAGTGATACTTCACTACCTGAGTACCAGGAGAACTCCTCAACAATAAACGCCCCTGCGTCGGGAAAAGCAGTACTATGTAAAAACCGGCCAAGTGCGTGTCGGGCCACGCGCCATAGGGTTCCGTAGTTACCTTATACCATACCATATTTAATACCACCTATCATTTTTCGTCTGCAAAAATAACTTTGTTTTTCACAGTGTTGGTATGAATGACAAAGTTATATTTGCGGTTTTGGAAAATGTGCTATATCTCAAAAACTAATTACTATATCTCGTTCAAACCAATTTTGGTTGAAAGTGTTTATTAAGATCTACAGCATATATTTTTTTTAGATTTTTCACTCTCTTATTTCAAAAGTTAAAGGGGGGGGACACACATTTTACCACTTTGGCGGTGAATATCTTTCAAACGATCGACTTTGAGAAAAAGTTGTCTTAGAAACCTCAATGTCATTTTTAAAGACCTATCTATAGACACCCAACACGTGTTGGTTTGAAGAAAAAAATTTTTTTCAGTTTCAGTTCCATGTATGGGGAGACCCCCTTAATCTTTTATTTTTCTTATTTTTGTATTAAATTCGTTAAGCGGTTAACAGAATACATCTACCTACCAAGTTTTAACTGTTTAGTATTGATACTTTCGGAATAAAGTGGCTGTGACATACGGACAGACAGACAGACAGACAGACAGACAGACAGACAGACATGACGAATCTATAAGGGTTCCGTTTTTTGCCATTTTGGCTACGGAACCCTAAAAAGTGATAAGCTGTTGACATAAGGCTATTGTAACTTAGATAATATCATCACCAAATATACTTACCACAAAAAAGTTTAAAATAAAAAAGTTTTTAATGAAAACAAAACCTCCTTCAAAAATCTTGAAAATAATCTAACAAAAAACAGCTTCAAAAGTAAATTAATGGCTCTAAAAAGCAAGAAATAAAATATTGAAATCTGCATAATAACTAACTCGAAAGTTTGTATGCATATCTTATATTAAACAACGTCTTATGAAGTCGGGTGGGGTTTAAACCCATGATTAAAGTTTAGATAAAAAATATCCTTCGTCCCCCCCCCCCCCCCCCCCCCCCCCGACTTCAAAAGGCGTTGTTTAATATAAGATATGCATACAAACTTTCAAGTTAGTTATTATGCAGATTTCAATATTTTATTTCTTGCTGTTTAGAGCCATTAATTGACTTTTGAAGCTGTTTTTTGTTAGATTATTTTCAAGATTTTTGAAGGAGGTTTTGTTTTTTTTAAGAAAAAAAAGAAAAACCCATCTGCTCATATCCATCCTGGCTGAAGGTTCCATTTTTCAAAACACGCAACGGCACTTGATTAAACTTGCAACAATTAACCGTTACCCCAAAAATTGGTTCGGGTGGCGTGACTTGCCGTTATCCCAACTTCTGTATCCACTTTTGTATCCTAACCATTCCTTTGTTTCGAATACAAACAGGCCCTGAGTCAACACTTCGACCCGACTACATAATTAGTGCTTTTGAACCTTTCTGGTGAAATACTGTTCAGTCTGGACAGAAAATCCTTTACAGACTTTGTTTGAATTGACACATTGACATCTTTAACAAAATCCAACTGGAACAAATTTTTCATACTGTGCTCGCTTGAAATAAACTATGATTACAGAAACAGCGAAACTTCGAGTCGAGTCCCACCTAACGAGCAATTTTATTACTAAGCATATTTTTTAGTAATTGAATACGAATTTACTATCGTAAATGCAAAATCTAAAAATTTCATATTTTTAACATGTTGTGTCGACATACGATATTGTATTGTAGGCACATAAATAGGCTACAGAAGTGAACTAGTCTTCCTAATGAGCGGGAAAAATTGTTGCGTGCAGAATAATGATAAATTATTATTTTTACATATAGCCACGCCACGCCTGTATCCTGAAGGGTTTCAGCAGAGCTTTAAGTAACTCAAGGTTACATTGACTAATACAAAATGACTTCATATCGATTAATGGAAAAGTTTTTATTGGATGTCTCTTCTCTTATATCATTTATCTACACCCATGCTTTAAGTCCTCTATAAAAGGTTCCGAAACAGTTAGCTTACTGCCAACATTATAACAACCAGTGTTAACCACAATATCCGAGCGAGAGCATATATGTCGCGCTCCTCCCCGCGTCCACGCGCAACGAGTTACATTATGGAATTCAGTACAACATTATAACACTCGTTCGGATGATTTTATGACAAGGAGGAGGAGGAGCGCGGAGTACTAGTTGTTTCAATGTTGCCAATAAGTCACCGTTTCAAAACCCTTTTTATAGAGGATACATAATCATGGGTGTAAATAAAGTCTAGTATGCAACTGTACATAATTAGGTAGGAAGTAAAACACTCATGATACTAAATACCCCTCATTATAGTATGTACAGTTGCAAAGATAACTATTATTCCCAGAATAAATTAACAGAAACAAAATCAAACAATCCCCAAGGTATACACAGATAGAAAAACAATATCGCCTAATAGGTATGTCAGACATGATTAAGAACTCATCCCATTGACAATCTAGAGGAATCCGGTTTATTCGGATGTGGAAGCAGCCGGCTCTCCCTCGGGAGCTTAATTACGTTTCCGATAACAGCATAGGTTTGGCCTCGAGGGACGGCGGAAACATTATCTATCACTAATTATTTAGCTTGGGCTACCTGTTAAGTACAAACCTCACGAAATGTCATATAGGTTTTGAGATAATTAATGTATTTAATCGGGTAACAATAAATGGAGTATGTTACTGGGTCTGTTCAATCACATAATCCAATGGCTCATGGGACCACATGAACAACTGTGAAGAAATGTTTGCGATATCTCTTAAACAGAAAAGTTATATTATGATCTAAAATACTGTTATTTTGTGTGATCAATGACGTCATTGGTCATACAGGTGAACCTTACGTCGTACGTAATAAAGCACATATTTCAGTGCGCTTGGATTTTCCTTCAAGCTCTTAAAACTTCGAAACTACTCGCTTGATTTAGATGAAACAAAAACACGTGTATTACTAGACATTTAGCTACATGATCATAAAGTTTCAAGTGATTTAACAGACCCAGTAACATTCTCCATTCCCTATTTTCGGTATCAAAAATACTGAATATAGCGTACTGAAATACTAAGTGGGCGACGGACTGAGGGCGACTAAAAATATTGAAAACGGGTGACTTTAAAATACAAATTGAGTAACTAGGTATTCAGAACGGGCGACCAAATTAGTATTTGGGCGACAACCTTAGGGAACACAAAACATTTAAAATTTGGCATACATTTTATTTAAAAAAAGGTGACTATTATCCTAATCGAGATGACAAAAATACCATGTTGGGCAGCTTAAATCAGTTATATAGTTACCTACTTGCTATAATAGTTGCCCACTCAGTATTTTTGTCATTCATGTAGAATTTCACTCTGCTAACTTAAATTATTTATCTCCCAAATGTAGTCGCCCGTTTTACGTATTTTTTGAAATCCACTGTTTGTCGCCGGTTTAGTTAATTTCACATAATTTGATAAATCAATAATGTTAAATATTTATTCTAACTTTTAAGTAGACGACGGACAAATGCAGAAATCCATTTTGTATTTTTTTCATAAACCTACTTAACATACTCGTAAATATATCAGTGAATAAAGTTCACTAGCACATCCAGCATTAATTGTAAATTAATTTTCCCTTTGTCGTCACGTCATGGTTTCGTGTCTTTGTCGGAAAATATGAGAAGTTTATACATCAGCGCGCTAGAACAAAAGTTAGATTAAACTTTGATAGTACATGCTTCTGGAGCCTTTTTCGGGAAAAACGGCGCAGTTGCAAGTTATATCACGATGAAATAGTGCTGTACATTACTCTGTTTATGAATAGCAGAAATACTGAATTATTTGTCTTAAGGGATAAAGAAACTCACGAGTTCTTTTGAGAGAGAAAAGTAATAAATAAAAGAAAACACAAATATGAAATGTCAATAAACTTGAGGACTTAATTTGCTTCCTTTCATTTTAAGTGTCTAGACCATAGACATAGAAAAATTTTCGCTGCGCTCAAGAAGACCAACAAAGCGTGGAAAAGAGAAGTTAACATCATACGGACACGGTCTATGTAAAAAAGAGACAAAGGATCAAGTGACATGTGCCAACATTTTTTACAGTAAGAGCCCCTAGCGTCCCGCCTAGCAAATGAGCAATCACAGTTTGTTTAAAATATTTGTTAATCTTAATTATAATTTAAAATAAATGTATCGTGGAGCCATGGTGTCTTGTGCTCTAAGTAATTGTGATGTAACAAAAAGAAATAATCCAAGTAATCACACTTTTCACAGGTAAATAAGATATTGCCACACATTTCTCTAAAACCAAATTTCTCTACATTTATTCGTTTATCGACGAAGAAAACAGTATGGAACATAGTTTATTAATTTTCTTTGCCGTATATAGTCATATTTTATGAATCTAAGTCATATTTTACGTATCTCATATAAAATGTATGCATTCATTTTCGGATCACCTGTTTATTGACATTGTTGTTCTTTGACATTCTATTTCTATGGTCTAGACCTTGAGCGCAGCGAAAATTTTTCTAAGTCTATGGTCTAGATCTAGACCAAGGGTCTGACATGCTTTGATAGAGCGAGATCGTCTTATTGAGATTCCTATAGGGGGAAATAGAGAAGAGTGCTATGTTTTTTCTCTATCACCGACCGGATTCCGACTACTTTTTAGGGTAATTTTTTGCGATCATGGCATCCCCATATTTTGACGTCATAATATATCTATCTCTTACACCCGGTCGCTCAGTGGCGCATCTACCCCTTTTTAATATACTATATCTATGGTCTAGACCAAGGGTGGCCAACCCGCGGCCCGCCGTCTGTTACCTTGTGGCCCGCGGAGCCGAGCACATTTTTTTAAAGTAAAAAATAATAATACTAAAACTACCTTATCATACCTACTATAAAAAGCAAATAAACACTTCTTCGGCCCGGGGTAAAATTCTACTTCCGAATGTTGGCCCAAGTGCCGAAAAGGTTGGCCACCCTTGGTCTAGACACACTATGCCGAAGTTACACGACCGAAGTACGGTGGCAACAACGGCAACGCTTTTATAAAAAAAACGCAACGAAATTCCGGCATAATGTGTCGTCAGTAATTCAAATAGCATTGCAGGCGTAATCATGCTGAACTTCGTTCGCGTAATTTCGGCATATAGTATGTCTAGATACTAACTACGTGAACGAAAATACTATCACCGATAAATCTAGGGCACCCAACGCACTAGGCAATCCCTAATAACGATTACAGATTCAATCTCTCTGATAGCATCTTCACAATCAGAAAACACGTCTTCTTACCACAATTAATTTTCTCGGCCTCTACCGCACGGCGCAAGGCTTCCCGTGCTAAAGAAAATTCATCAATGAGCTTTTCTTTCACTAAGCTTTTGGATCTATTGTGACCGTTTACCCATTTTTTCTCCGTCAGTCCTTTCAATCTTCCCGAGGTGAAGTAAGTAGTCGAAATTGATTGCTTTATTATTACGTCAGAAACTTTTTTTTGTAAGTCCCGAGGTACTTACATTGAAGACATCTATATATATAAAAGAGAAAATCACTCACTGACTCATCACGAAATCTCAGAAACTACAAGTGCTAGGAGTCTCAAATTTTGCATGGGGGTAACTTTTAGGGTGTAGGTGCTCACTAAGACGGGATTTTGCTAAATTCAACCCCTAAGGGGGTAAAACAGGGTGACAAAGTTTGTATGGGAGAAAGCGATTCCTTGGCCCGATTGACTTGAAATTTGGCATAGACATTCTTTCACAATATTAATTGAATACGTGTTTCGTATTTTCTTGAAATGTATCCCCTAACAGGGTTGAAAAGGGGTAGAAAGCTATTTTTAGGGTGGTTGACTTCGATATCGGAATCAAAACTTCTTAGTGCATTTGTACGATTAAGAAAAATAAATGTCAGTTGTCAGGTTGTCACCTCCTCTGAGAGTATAATTATTATGTTCGTTGGTTCACCACGGAGAAAGCAAAAAGTTGTCATCGCACGAGCTGACGTTTTATGTTGTATAATATTTTATCCCTATTTTCACTACTTTACGAAATATTAGTCAAATAAAACGTGGCAAAATCTGGCAAATATCTGACAAGGAATGTGGTATTAGAGAAGTGTTTCGATGGAGAGCCTGATAATAATGCACAACATTAGTTGCACCGAGTTCCACCCGGCATAAATCTTTGCCCGGCATGCGTTGCAATGTCACGTTTTTATAGCCAGGAATCTTTTTAGTAGTAAGCAGACATCATAATCAGATGTGGATGAATGGTTTAGGAGTGCAAAGGAAACAAATAAACATACATCCATTTTTATTTATAAAGAAGATAACTATAAGCGAAGATATTAGAATTTTTAACTATAAGGTATTAAATGTAACAATATTATTATACTTATTTTGTTAAATTACTTACCGCTAAGAAATTTTATTAAGTACCTACCTACCTAATACAGAATCGTTAACAGGGCGTCGATTCTGTAACCAAACTCGAACCCTACTTCGAATCTCACTGCACGGGAATTTCAAATCATAAATAAGATAATGATAATAATTTTTTTTCTATCACAAAAGATTTTAGATAGCTACGCAGGCTACCAAAATTTTTTGCAATCAGTAAAATTGCTCATTTATTAAACAAATGTCTAATAATAACAAATTCACGCGAAGTAAAGTGAGATGCGAGTTTGGTTACAGAATCGACAGACTGCGCGGGTAAAACCGCGGGGTGCAGTGCAGCTATTACCTATATAATCACAAAATTGTATAAATGTGAAAGTTTTGATGTTTGGATGTTGTTAATGATTTGTTACCTACTCAATCATATCATACTCAATCACGTCTGAACGGATTTAGGAGAAATTTGGCATAGATTTAGATAAAAGTCTGGAATACTTAACACAGGCTTCTTTTCATCCCGATCATTGGTTTCCAAGGGAAGACTTACAACGATTACCGACTCCCACGCGGGCGGAGCCACGGGCAAAAGCTATACCTACATAGTATAAAACAAAGTCGCTTCCCGCCGTCTGTACGCTTCTCTTAAACTATGCATAAAAACCGCATTAAAATCGATCCATAAGTTTGGGAGCTAGGTTGCCTCAGATAGACAGACACACATACGTCAACGTCAATTATATAATAACACCCCTTGCGTATGTACGTGGTATAGGTATATGTTGTCCTCCTAGGTATATGTATCCTGTAGTATAATAATCTAATAACTTTACACTGACACCACATTAGCACAGTTTTACATTTAGTAACTACATTGCACCCGTGCGAAGCCGGGGCGGGCCGCTAGTATTATATAAAAGCTGATAAGTTTTTTGTGTACGTTCTTCGTGTTAGTTAAAAAGTCTGGAACGGGTGGTAGGGAAATATAGACGATTCAAAAGTACTTTGAATAAAGCTATTTTTGACTTTCACTTTGACTATGCGAAGATGATTTTATTTAGAAAGTTAATAGTTTTCTCGTCACTTAGTAAATAATTACATTGAATTATTTAACTAAAACAATTATTCTCTTTTATCCTTTCCCCCGTCAGCTATATAATTTACTTTGTTACTGCACCCACTCTACAAGTCAAGAGCCAAGTCTCTACTGACTTGTATCATGCATAATAACCTTGCAATCTTGTGCAACGAAGAAAGCACGATAAAAAAACTTCTTTACACGCGTCTTATTTTAATCCAAGATACGAAAAGAGAATAATAATACACCAAGGAATACACAAAGCAGAGCGACATAATAATAGGGGTTAGAATATGACATTGCCTATTTTATCTCACACACAAGTACTTCTATTTGAAAAAACAAACTTGTTTTATCTCTAAAAGTATTTTCTTTCACAATACCTACTTCTCCGGCGTTTTTATTCTACATCGTTTAATTAAATTCCATTTTACCCATCACAAATTGAAAATCCCACCCTTTTAAAACGTCCGGAATACCCGGCCCGGAAGTTCCTTCGGACAAATATTTGTTGAAGACGATTTCAATCATTTAAACCGCTGGTGTCTGACACATCGCCTTGGGGAAATCCAAAAGGGAGATTAAAAATGTGTTAAAAGATTCTATTAAACTTTCAATAAAATTTACTGGAATTGTTTGATATTTAGGTTAAATTTTCACTTTTTTAACAAAATTGTGAATGAAAATTCTTTAGGTTACTAGAGTTTGCTGTTCTTCTATAGACAGTGGGAGGTCAATGATCTTTAGTTGTGTTCCGGCAGTTAAATTAATTGATTTTTCACGGCAGTTACATTAATTGAATTTTCAGTTAGGTCTTTTTAGCAGTAGCAACTATCTCGTAGTGACAAAATTACTCTGAAAATGGATTCCATTTGGTTCGATACACCATAACCTGAAAATATTGTCACTGAAATTAATAACCTGAAAAAATTCCTTTAAATAACTGAACGAAACGATCATCGATTTCAAGTTAATTTTTCCGAGTAAGCGCTGGATTTTTAATATAGCGCTTCAAGAATAATCTCATTTAGCGATGTAACTTTTTAAGCCATCAATTTTCCCCTTCGGCTGGAACTAGTTAAAGTGTCAATTTACCCACAATTATGACGTCATAGTCATGTTTAGCCGGATCGCGGGTATATCGATCGGATGCCTACTAAATGCGCTCGTACAGGAAAATTACCCATAGAACGGTAGCCATGCTTTCGTAGATATACGAGACAGTTTATTTCGGTAGCTAAAGCTATTAAAATAGGAGGGTTGACGTTGATTGTCAAATAACTTTACGTATGACGACGAATAATGGTTATTGCCAAGGACGGAGAGAGCAATGGCACCACACACGACCATAAGTAGATTGGTGTGTTCACTGAAAACTGTTAGTTATAATTATTAGACTAAAGTTGGGATTTCAACTTAGTACCTACCATAGCCATTTACATCATTTATACCTACTAAAAAAAGAAATCTACATGTAAAATAAAGATTGTAGTTTTACTGAAAGAAAAAAACTCTTCTAAAGATATTTGCACGGTAAAAAGTCTGTAGGTAAGTACTTTCTTTAATGAGAGGTTATTAATATTTGTAAAAAGTTCAACCAAACCGCCATATAAAATTCTAGCAGCAACCTTACGCTTAATAAAATACATCATTTAATAATCTATAAACAACGGAAAGTAAGTAAATCAATTAATAACTTTGTAAAAAATTAGGATTAAAACGAACTTCTTGCGTCATAATGAAATGCTAATGGTATGAGGCGAAGTATCCCGTCCCTCGCCACAAGCTTGCGGCGTTTCACTAAAACGTATTCACGTAAAACATTTTGTGGTAAAGCTCTAACCGTAAAGCGAGAACAGAGTTTTGTCGTATACGCTGTTCAGAGAGCAATACTTTATCATCTTAAACTTACTTTTGTAGTCATAGCCAAAGATAATGGACTATAAGATAAACTATCTATGGCTTATTGAATTCTTTTTAGAGTTCCGTACCAAAATGGTAAAAAAAGTACCCTTACGGTGTGACTCAGTCTGTCTGTCTGTCTGTCACAGCTGGATATCTCGAGAACTACTAATGGTATCAACTTGAAATTTGGAACAGTTTAAGATGACATCTGCCCAACTATTTTGCAAATTAGAAAGAAATAAAAAAATAAATAACTTTTTTACAACAGGGACTGAAAAGGGGTCTTAAAAATTTGAAGTGGAGCTACTAGGGCATGTGGGGTATCATATGAAAGAGCTTCGCTTGCATGTTTTTAATATTTTTTTTCTTTTTGTTTTAGGCCGTATAGTTTTCGACTTATGATGAAAAATGTCCCCCCCCCCCCCTTATCTCCGAAGTTTGCAAAGAGAAAAATCTGAAATAATTCTATGTGATAGCAGTTTATAGAAAGATTTCAGGAAAAATAAAACGATGTCTCAATATAGCACACTTAACAAAGTTAACATTAGTTCCACTATCGGTCAAGAGATGGCGCTGACCTAAAACTGCAATACTAATTTTATTATGATACGCTGCAGTGTGGTTTGATGGTGCAATTAGGTATGATGGTGCGGAACCCTCGGTGCGCGAGTCCGACTCGCTCTTGACCGGTTTTATTAGTATTTATCAATACTTATACTCTAGCTAGAATAATTAAGATCGTAAAGCGAAAACATCATTATATATTATTGTCACACTCAAATATATATTACTCGTTATTACTCGTAGATTGCTGATTTCCGTACCTACAAATTTATAAATACGCAACTTTTATAAAAGCGTGGTTTCGTTGAATTTTCAAGCGCTATGCTTAGTAATTTATAAACCATTATGGTTGGATATATAAGTAAGTAATGACTGCAATAAAATTACGACGGTCGTAAAAGCGTACGACACTGTAGTTTTACTACCACTCGAATAAACTTCACGTTTTTAAGTCGAATAAGTTTAGAATTACTTTTGAAACATAACATTTTATTATTATAATGACTTAATAAAATTCATAAGAGTGCACTCGATTTAGTAAATAATACTTACAATGTTTGCTATTGTTTGTTTTTTACAATGTTTACTATTGCATTGTAAGTAAGTAAGTTAAGAGTTAAATAAATAAATTATGAACTTTAAGCTTAATTTTATTCGACAAAGAGAATATTAATTTCGGCACAGCTGCTAAGTCCATAGCGGCAAAATGCATAAGCAGCGGTTCTTGAGTCCTCTCAAGATTTTGAATTTTTATTTCATGCTTTTTTTTAAGAAATACCCTCATCAGTTCTTTATGACTGGTCACTTTATATTAATATAATAACGTCAGCAATGGACGTTAAGAATTTATAAACAGAATGCGGCCTCCTTAATAATCAGGGTGAGTGCAGACATCCATTCATTTCACATTATTCAAGCCTTTCAGTGAAATAAATCGATTTTGTTCAGTGACGCAAACTTATAAAAAACTCTATTGTTTGGAGATACGGTAAGTATATTTTATAGTAACTTTGCTAGTGTCCATCTAGACTGCACAACAACATACACAGTATATCTACTTAGGTACCTATACTATCTGTTTACATCCCTGAAAACTACGTACCTACCCGTCAAAGTCCCACAAGTACTTAGTTTTTGCGTGCTGAAGACTCAAATGGAGGAACCTCACATGGTGTGAAGGTCTAGCGAAGAGCTTACTATAGAAATGGTCCTATGAAGTAAGGTAATACAAACTTTCGTACTCTTTAATACCGGTGAAGTGGGGATATTTGCGATACCTACTAGGGTTAATTGGGATTAAGGATATTGTTTCAAACTTAAATCTCTAGAGTATTCATACTACTTTGCCATAAGTTATAGTTTTACCAGAAATGGTAAAAATGAGTCCTCATTTCATTTTTATTAAAAAAATACTCGTATTAAAAACACGACTGCTATGCCAAAAACGAACTAAAAAGTTAAATAACAAGTGTCATTGCAGTCAGGGGACCGTTTTGTATAACAATTTTTATTTAAAGATGTCCCCCGACTGCAATGACACTTGTTATTTAACTTTTTAGTTCGTTTTAATTTATTTTTATTTCACACATTTAAGGCGAGGTGGTAGTGAAAGTGGCGTCGCCACTACATTTATTTTTATTACTCGTAAACCAAGTCAATATTTTAAAAAAGCTCAAGTAATAATCTCTTAAATTGTCTCTAATATTTTTTGAACAACTCTTCAACAGTTATCTTTCTTTCTGTAAGTTTTAAAATCCATGTTAGCTCAAGGTAGCCACTTTTGGCTATTATGGATTTTAAAACTTACAGAATGAATGATAACTGTTGAAGAGTTATTCAAAAAATATTAGAGACAATTTAAGAGATTATTACTTGAGCTTTTTTAAAATATTGACTTGGTTTACGAGTAATAAAAATAAATGTGGTGGCGGCGCAACTTTCACTACCACCTCGCCTTAAGTGCTCATTAAGGCCTTTCATTTGATACCCATATTGTAATAATTGAAGAAAAAATATGTTTTTTTCACATTAGAAAATGGCGTCGAATAGTCGCCATTTTGCCACATTTTTCAAAAAATATATAGCCAGTGTCACTCGAAATGATGTAAGGATTCTAACGATACCCCATACATTCAAATCCGTTGAGCCATTTAGAAGATATGGTGGAATTAATAAGAATAAAGAAACTCACATACCCACAAATATACATGAACCCTGAACACATATACAATCCTTTTTGGGCAGTCGTGTAAATAGCCCCGCAAATCCCTAATACCCTCACTTTACGTATTCAAAAGATGAGATAATTATAAAAGGATCTAATCAAGTTAACAATGTGATCAAGTAACTCTGTAATTTAGAACTAACAATATGAAATCTAAGAACAATCCAAGAACTGCATCATTTACTAGTTCTGCGACACGAATTCATTTATTTCTCTGATCTGTGGACGGTATAATACATAAGTATACCATTATTTACCAAACTTGTGTATAGTAAGGAACCCTTATCACTTCCTTACCCTCTCTAATACTGTGTATACAGTGAGTTCTCGTTCCACACATTTTTGCCCCGACATAATACGCGACATGCGACACCATAAACAAAACGCTACCCTACTCCAACTCTTTGGTCATCGCGATATGATATCCAATGAGGGTTATAGTAACAGGTTTTTGTAAGTACATAATATCAGTTTTTGGCTTATATTTAAATAATCGCCATTATAACATAACCTAACCCAGAATTAGTAAACGCTTACCAACTCTTCCTGGGTGTTTTGGATTTGGTGAGCAATTAATTTTGGAGAACAAAATGTTTTTTTTTTGGTATGCTTAAATAATAATTCTCTTAGTTAATATCCACTTTGGTTACGTGATATTTTCTTACTTTTCATTATTTTAATTAGCTCTGTTAACAGAGCGTCTCGCATTGCGGAAGACTTTTTTTTAGTATAGATTTCGATATTATTGAGGTCAACTAAGCACACCGTTTGGCTGGAAATCTCGATGACCGACACAATTTTCAAATAAATATCTAAAAAGTCAGAAACTTTAGTTTTAAGGAAAGCATCGACATTCTATATAAAAAATACTCAATTAATTCTCGAGGACATCAAAAAAATTTAGTACTTATAGGTTATATAATATAATATTATGTATATTATAATGCTACCTCTTCTGAGCGCACTATCCATTCTAAAAACACATCTATTTGGTGCACGTTATCAATGCATTGCTTTATTTTTGATAAAAATAAATTTAAAAAATAGACACTGGATAATTCCTTATTTTTTAAATTTAAGTTATGGATCCATTAGAAAGTTGGTTGATTAGTGCTATTTGGATCAAGACTCAGTTTTTAAACGTCTATATGTAATAGTGCTTACTTCATTAAATGATGACCATTTAAAGAACTTTTAAACTTTTCCGCTTGTTAACGTCGTATTTCTGCCAACGGCCAAACCATCGTGTTCTATCTAAGCGGCTAACACTTCTAACACTTATAAAATCTTATAATTGCAAGCCGCGAGCTTCCAACAAAGGGAGTCGTCATTTTCAAGTGACAATTCAATGTCAGCCAAAAAGTAGTCTCTTGACAAGACACTTGTTCTTCAGAAGCATTCGAGTAACGCTGCGGACCCCAAAGAGGCTTTTAAGTGTAAAGGTCTAGTCAGACAGCGAGCGGGGATGCGATGGCGACGCGACGCTGATAGAACGCTGTGAGTATTTGAAATGTATTTATGAACGCAGCAAAGATGTGAGCTGAACACCTGCCATCCTCGCAAGCGAATTTGTCTTCAAAATTGTATACTTTGCTGACTGTAATAATTACTTATTTGTAGTGCCGATAAATTCTCTGAAGCGATCTTGAGAAGTTAATTTTTTGGAGAAAGCCTGCTCGGTATGGATAGAAGCCTCAAGTTACCTACATGTTAAATAGTAGGAATAAATACTACTCCGGCGTATGTCATTCCGGTTTTCCCTGCAGAAAATGACACACAGCGGATGCGGCGGAGGCGGGACTCGGCGTGATGTCTCTGTGTATCGTTTTTATACTAACTAGTACATTAAAACTACAAATTACATGTAAACTGCGTCACGTCGCCATCGCGTTCCAACTCACTGTCTTACCAGGCCCTAACAGTATTGTACTCTGAGTAAAATTCTTTGAATATTTTATAAGAGAATGAAAATTTCGCTGCGTTCGCAACGAAGAATGCTTTATATTTATGCTATATATATTTTATTTATGTTATATGAACAATTTTGGTATAATATAGACGTGTCCGTTAAGTAAGTAATATGTAAACTTAGGTGCATGAGACCACTATAAGGTTTTAATATTATTATTTTTTTCTTTCAATTTAATTATTCTTGTACTTTGTGTAAATTATTGAAAATACGTGAACACAATTTTTAGAAAATGTTTTTGTTTCTTTAAAAAGTGAATAAAACGTTTCAAAAGTAAGCTGTGATAAGTATGGCTTCGGTTTTAATTCAAATAAATTTATTACAATAACTGTTCCAAACAAAGTTAACAAATCGCACACCACAATTTAAATAAACTCTTACATAATAGAGCTAGGCAAAAATTATTTAAACAAAAGATTATACATACTTTTGTATACTCGGTAGGGTATATTTTCAAATTGACGATATCTTGATCTTTCTTTACAAACTCGTATTATTAAAACTAAAACAAGACTCGCTAAATACTTAACTTGACAAAAACCATACAAACTTTGCGTTTAAATCTCAAATTTTAGCTAATACCTTAAGGGGCCGTACAATGTCAAACAGACATTTGAACAACGATTTCACACAGTACATATTACTTGATATATCGGTTCCAAAAAAATGTATAAAGTACTCAGTTATGTGATAGACAGAAACATTATAGTCAAAACTTTTCTCGAAAAAAAGTTCAAAATTAGAAGCGCCATCTAACTTCAATTATACTTATATCAAATAATATAAACATATCCAAACAGCACTTAGTACTGCTTTGAAAACCTCGTAGCGACATCTATTAGATAAAATTTTAAACAACATACAATTTAAGCTACTTTTTTAAACGCAACATCTATAAGCTCATGGCGCCACTAGTTAGTTAGGTATTAATTAAAAACGGTAATGTTGTCAATATTTTTATTTCGATAATTTTTACTATGAAATTTTTTTCCAGCGTTGTACGGCCTCTTAAGACTGTTATTCCCATTTCAAAGAAATTAGCGTTTTTCCAAAGAAGTTATCTAAAGAATGAAAGCATTGCTATTGATGTAAACTTTAGTTTTAGGAAGCAAAATTCTTAAATTTAGTGCCTTATAGAGAGAAATACATAATAATATATTATCACGTATTTTGAAACGAGGACAATCTGTTCACGTGGAATTTCAGATTTTCTTGCCAGAGGTATTTTTCACAAAAGTTTCTTCTGTAACAAATAAGAATACGACTCATAAATATTTATTTTTTCACTTATTGTATGTATTGTCAAGGAGTGCACTAAAGAGGATAATTAAAAAAATGATTTTAATCACAGATAAAATAAAATATTTAAAAAAATTCAAGTCGTACACTTTAACATGTTTTTACTGATATTCGAAGATTCTAAAGTTTTTATATTATTTTTTATAGAAATAATGAGGTATTTGTCTAATGTACTGCGTGTTTTGAATATTCATATATCTATTTAATAATTTAACAGGAATTTTCAAAGTTCGCCTTCATGACGGCTCGCTCAGAGTTGTTTCGATCATTTGTATTGAAAATTTAAAAATGGAACGTGGTCGGTATATACAGCCTTAAGTATAGTAAGAGCTGTGCCCATAGAAATAGAATGTCAAAGAACAACAATGTCAATTTAAACAGGTGATCCGAAAACTAATACATACATTTTATATGAGATACGTAAAATATGACTTAGATACATATACTATGGCAAAGGAAATTAATTAAATATGTTCCATACTGTTTTCTTCGTCGATAAACGCATAAATGTAGCGAAATTTGGTTTTAGAGAAATGTGTGGCAATATCTTATTATACCTTTGAAAAGTGTGATTACTTGGATTGTTTCTTTTTCTCACATCACAATTACTTAGAGCACAAGACACCATGACTCCACGATACCTTTTTTTCAAATTCTAATTAAAATTAACAATTTTTTTTAAACAAACTGTGATTGCTCATTTGCTAGGCGGGACGCTAGGGGCTCTTACTGTAAAAAATGTTGGCACATGTCACTTGATCCTTTGTCTCTTTTTTACATAGACCGTGTCCGTATGATGTTAACTTCTCTTTTCCACGCTTTGTTGGTCTTCTTGAGCGTAGCGAAAATTTTTCTATGTCTATGGCTGTGCCAGACCCAGTACTATCACAGTACTAAGACTGTGGTACTATTCATCAAAGCCGTAAGCAAACACCGAAACCTCCGGGGTAATTTCCTCGCCCCGCCCCCCTCCTCCGCTGAAAGTCGCAGTGATTACTCTTAACTGGGAATTATTTACGCTACCGAATAAAGCGAAAGTAATTCGTTTAAAATTCTGATTACACTAATCTTAGATGAAAGGAAACTTTGGAATTCAATATGCTGCTCATTGGACTTGAAAATCTAATTGATTCAACATTTTGGAGAAATCTTCTAATACTTTAACAAAATACGAACTTTTCAAAGACACTTCTAATACGAATATTGTTTCTAGTTTAATTTAAATACTGAAAGTTTAATAAGATTTTATGTCTCTTTCGCTCTAATGCACCTTCAAGCCACTTGAACATAAAACTGGTTTACACTGTTTTTTACTTAGGCAAGGTTTCATATCTTTTACATACGGGATATGAGTATAACAAAAATGTGAAGTAAAATCTGTACCTGCTGTGTATAAAGTCTTCTGTTCTAAGAGATATTTAATTGAACCAACTAGCTTTGTCAATAAGTACATTACTTAACGACTCTTTAACAATATCCTTTAGTAATTTTAATTCTTTTACTTAAACCAAAACTTTAGTTATCGTTTACAAAACAAAAATAGCTTTCAAAACAACTTCATATGGTACTTGAACAATTTTTGTGCTAAAATTGGGAAAATCTGTATTCAATACGCAGTATTTTACTGGCGCAGTGGTTTAGCGCCTGGCCCAGCGATTGCGGAGGTTAAGCAACGTTCGCAAGGGTCGGTCATGGGATGGGTGACCAAATTTTTTTTATCTCCTCCGTGCTTCGGAAGGCACGTTAAGCCGTTGGTCCCGGCTGCATTTGCACTCGTTAACACCCACCAATCCGTATTGGGCCCGCGTGGTGGGTTATGACCCATCCTCCTTATCCACCCATAAGGAAGGCCTGTGCCCCAGCAGTGGGGACATTAAAATGGCTGATGGACAAACCAAAACTTTAGTTATCGTTTACAAAACAAAAATAGCTTTCAAAACAACTTCATATGGTACTTGAACAATTTTCGTGCTAAAATTGGGAAAATCTGTATTCAATACAGCGGCCGTTGTTCATTAATCTTGGTAGATGGGAGGCTGGGAGGCTTCCAAGCGGCCATCTTGATGCCTCCACGCTAATCCGCGGGAAATTCACTTCGATTTTGATAACGTGGAGATCGCAAAAAATGCTTTATGGTTCTGATCGTTAGAGAACAGCTTTGTTGGTAGCACCTACCGAGGTATTACGAGCTATTCGGCGCATACTTTTTATAAGTAACTAGCTAATCCGACAGACGTTATCCTTAGTTATGAATATTATATTTATTATATGGTGGTTAAGTATTCGTAAATTTTCTAATTTTCCGCGCAATTTTCTTAATTTTTTCTTTCATAAGAACCTTTTCCTGATAATAATAAATACAAGAAAAAAATAATTAGCGAAATCGGTCCAGCCGTTCACGCGTGATGGCGTGATCAAGGGAAATAGGGATTCATGTTTATATACAGGGTGTCCCAAAACTTTGCCACACGAAGGGGAAGTAAATATTAAAAGTAGGATTTTTTTGTGAAAGAAGACTTTATTTTGATTTTAAAAATAATTATAACTTCTTTCAAAGATTTTTGTAAAATTGCCTGCCTTAAATAGGAATCGAACCAATGTATGTATGTATGTATGTATGTATGTATGTATGTATGTATGTATGTTTGTCCGCGATTATCTCGCGTTTGGATGAACCGATTTTGATGCGGTTTTCAGAAAAGTATTTGTTACAATTAGGAGAAGGTTTTAGTATTTTAACCGACTTCAAAAAAAAAGAAGGTTCTGAGTTTGACTCATATTATGTAGGTATGTTTGTCCGCGATTATCTCGCGTTTGGCTGAACCGATTTTAATACGGTTTTCAGAAAAGTATTTGTTATACTTAGGAGAAAGTTTTAGTATTTTAATCGACTTCAAAAAAAAAGGTTCTGAGTTTGACTCGTATGTATGTATGTTTGTCCGCAATTATCTCGCGTTTGGCTGAACCGATTTTAATGCGGTTTTCAGAAAAGTATTTGTTACACTTAGGACAAGATTTTGGTATTTTAACCGACTTCAAAAAAGGAGGTTCAATTCTCAGTTTGACCCGTATGCGTGGTTGTCCGCGTTTATCTCACGTTTGGCCAAACCGATTTTTCTATCGACCTAGATAATATTTCTAATGCAGAAGGTACTTACACTAAAAAGAAAAAAAAAATTTTTTAAAAAACAAAAAACTGACTTCAAAACCCCACTCTACCTCTAAAAAGCAATAAATAATATTGAAATCACTAAATACGCATTATCATTGTAATAAAAAACGTCTATTGAAGTCGGGTGGGGCTGTTAGAATAAAAAAAAGTTATCCTCTAGCCCCACCCGACTTCAATAGACGTGTTTTATTACAATGATAATGCGTATCTAGTGATTTCAATATTATTTATTGCTTTTTAGAGGTAGAGTGGGGTTTTGAAGTCGGTTTTTTGTTTTTTAAAACAATTTTTTTACAATACCGATCGAAAAGGTTACTCATAAGGATCAATTTTTCCTAAGTGACATAGCATCTTAAACAAAAGAAAGACCGTTTATTATTACGGATTGTATCAATTTGTATGAAATCGTATGCGATCAGTCTTAAGGTACTTTCCCTCCGTGTGGCAAAGTTTTGAGACACCCTGTATATAGATGTATCATAATAAACGGCAAAAAAAACTCAACTAAAAACGGTATACGCCAAGCTTGTACTTACTTAATACTTTTTTATTTGTTTCCGTTGTTGACGTTATACTTTTTTTTATAATACCTACTTATACTGAAAAAGGTTCTTACAATTAATCTACCTCAGCGCCCATTTTTTTTTTTATTATAATGGGTTTGCTCTTGACCCTAGTCTAGCCCGAAAGTATAGACGGGGTCTACGATGGAGCGAGCTTGCCCAGAAGGTGCCAGAAGGTCACTCTGGCCTTGAAAAGAGTCAGGTTGTATGTGCTCGGAAACACAGACGCCGGCAGGGAATTCCATGCCTTGGCTGTGCGCATTATAAACGATGATGAGTAGCGTTTAGTACGCATAGGAGGTATATCAACCAAGAACGGATGGTAGCCTGCAGTGCGTCTGGATGTCCGATGGAAGAAAGGAGAAGGTGGAATGAGCTCATGCAGCTCTTGAGCACACTCGCCGAAGTACAATCTATAGAAGACCGATAGGCAAGCAACGTTACGGCGGTGAGCCAAGCTGTGAAGCTTAGCTGATACCAGTTTTCCGTCGCCTATTAATCTCTTGGCTCTGCGTTCCACCGAGTCTAGTGCAGCAAGTTGATATTTCGCCGAGCCGTCCCAAAGGTGGCTGCAGTACTCCATGCAAGATCGGACTTGAGCTTTATAAAGGGTTAAAAGCTGCCCAGGCGTAAAGTACCGCTTGACTTTATTTAGGACGCTCAGCTTCTTAGCTGCAGTTTGAGCCTTAGACTCGATAGAGGTGCCGAAGTTAAGGTTAGAAGATAACTCCATGCCAAGAAGCTGGAGCTGGAGAGCCCATAATAATACAGGATCTTAACAATAAAATGCTCACCTATTTCAACGGAGATAGTGACAGACTTCATTTGCAATAAGATGCGAGATAACCGGCTTAAATTCGGTAAGGCTTGCTTCCCGAAACAGACAGACCGAAAAATAAGCCCGAATAGACCAGACAACGACAAATCCACTGTAAACCACTGACTTAACAGGCTTAATGTTTGAGCTCAAGGGAAATTGGCCCTTGTTCCATTTACATTAAGTCTAAGTCGTGTAACCGTAGAATATGTAAAGTGCTACAGAAGTTCTTATGACTGCTGTGAAGTTTGTTGAAATTGAGATTGAATACGAAAAAGCTGATATTTTGACAGCTCTATAAAAATGTTTCATACGAATGAATCATTTTTATAGAGGCGTAAAAGCTAGGTATCGGTTATAAAATAGTTTTCAATTGCATATTTTATTTACATTACTATCTAGATATCGGTGTTTTCAATGAAAAACTTCAGTAATTGTAAAAAGAACAAACCTAATATTTGTTTTGTATTTTAGTAGTTAAGTACCTAAGTACTTACATATATATCAAAGAGACGGTGACTCGGATTGTAGTGTAGAAAATCTTTTGTATGGAGACCTCAATCGATGAAACTTTGCAGGGATGTAATATAGTATGAACCAAAACCTATGTACAAATATCCAAAAACAAAAAAAAAACGATTTGGATAAGTTATTTAAAAAGTACGTTTCATTTATGATACTTTATCATAATGTAAAATTTCGTCTACTGAGTATTTACTGTAGGGATCCACTACCTTCCTTTCCTACACCATTGGAACTCAACGTAGATAACGATTCGTCTTGCGTCTCCGCAACCACTGAGTGGTCGCGACGACGAGCTGAAAGGCCAACATCGAGACAGCTCGCAGTGGTTGCCGATACGCAAGACGCAGGACGCGCGCACGGTAATGTCGTGGTCGAGGCGTATACGTTCAGGCAGTTGCGGAAATCGCTGCTGCAGGAAACTGGACAGTAATTATTATTGAGATGTATAGGGAAAATGTAAAATATGAAATGTGTCATTCAGTTTAACTTCGACTAGTTATTTCTTTACAGTTAGCTGTAGATATGAGAAAACACACGCCATGTTCGGTTCGTAGAGGGCGCTTCGAACGATGATTTTACCTTCGGGACGGGGCCCATGCATACGAAGTAAACCCTACTGTTATGCTATCTTAAGATAAATAATACACGAATTGTGTTACACGTAACAACGAATCATTTACTATTATTTTACGCATCAGCATGCACGATGATAAGGTGATTTTTTTTAATGTTTAGTTCTTATTGATAGAACTCTACTAGACTAAAAGTAGGTAGCTGAACATTGTAATTCTTTGTCACACATATGCGTATTAAGTGGTGATGTACAAGACTCGAGACCTCTGAGTCCTTTTGTCTAGAGCTCGGAGTCGTTTTACAGGGCTCGCCTCGTTTGTATGAAGCTTGATGACTCGGGAGTCTTTTTCAGAGCTCGAGCCTTTTTGAGAGGTCAGCCGATTTCGAGGCATTTTCACGGCTCGAGTCTTTTTCGGCGCACTAGTTGTGATAGGCTGCTGATGAATGAAGATAAGTAGAGCTAAAGCACAATACGGTGCTCTTTATGATATAAGACATTCATATTTTTCAGTTCTAATTTTGGAGACTAGAGTCAGATTTGCAGGGCTCTGTGAGCTCGATGGGGTCGGCTTTAATATCTCCGTCTAATAATATTTTCTTGAATAATATTGTCAATATTGTCAATATTATTATTTACAGAGATATTAAAGTCATAAACATGATTTGATGAGGCTCGCGTTCATTTTGAGACTCGAACTTTTTTGAAGGCTCGAACTCTTTTGAAACCTCGAGGCGTGGCTCAGAGAGCTCGTGTCTCGGCTAGGCTTGGGTTTACAATCCTACCGAGCTCACCGAGTCCAGCCAATCCGCCTCGAGGCTTCAAAAGTAGAACTCGACGCCTCGATTTTTGTACATCACTAGTATTAAGTAAGTAAAATGTAACCCGCGTAAGTTAAATCAAAGACATTACAATAACCACATCGAATAACGTATAAACAATTACAACCATCTTCGATCATCTATAACAATCGATCTTTTGCCTTCATCTAATAAATCACAGAGTAAAAACTACAGAATGTAAATTCAGATCCATCACTGAATGTCACAGGACATTTGCAAAGTTGGTGAAAGTAAGACGGCTGAAAGGCGACGCGACGTCACCGCAAAAACATGATTGCTAACAAATGGAAGTAATGCGAGAAAACCAATCTAGGTTTTAGGTATAAGAAAGCCTTTATTTGTATACCGCTAGACATCTGAAACTAGGAATCTCTACTATTTGAAATATTTGATTGCTGTTTGTCTCGTTATGATTATCACGCCAAAACCTTTAATTAAACCATTTTTTGTTTGAACCCATCTAATTATGGCTGAGGAGCCGATCACAGATCAAAAATTTTTTGAAGTGAAAACTTCTTTAGCGGCGTTGTACGCTTTTTTGTAATGGGGAAAAATCTTAAACTCGCGTCAGTCAGTCAGGATCACGTGACCCTGATCGAAAATTCGTAAGACGGATGTGACGGAAGGAGAGTAGACAGCCGGCGGCGGAAGTATGGAAGATACTTCCGCCGCCGGCTGTCTACTTTCTCATGAAAATGGCGGCGCGTCATTTCAAGACGTAAACACTTGTGTCACCATAGCAACGCGCTAATTTTTTAAATCAATGTCACAACTAGATTTTCTGTCAAGCTATGGATAAGACTTTCGTACAATACTGTTCTGTATTCGTAAATTCGAATGCAGAGTAAATTCGTAACACGGCAATTCGTGCAAAATTATTCCCTAACCATTCCAAAATATCCAAAATGCACAACGTTAATATTCAAGTTTTCACTTCTGCCGGCACTCCCGGAGTGCAACCCGATTTTTTTTTTGTATGATATAGAAATGGATTGTAGGGCCTACTCAGATCTGACCGGTATCCTGTACCGCTGGCGGTAACCATATCCCGATGTGGTAACGCGCTGTTTAAAGGTGTTCTGCAACAGCTGCGGTAATGCCATACAAAATACCGGTAGGGATATCGGTCGGATATACCGTTACCGCCATCGGTACAGGATACCGCATACCGGTCAGGTTTGAGTAGGCCTTTAGAAAGAACAAGACTGCTATTAATATTCTCGAAGTTCCCACGGCAAACGAAATTACATGCAGGCGAAGAAAAACTAGTGATGAATATCCGACATCAGCCATTTTTAGGGTTCCGTAGCCTAAATGGCAAAAAACGGAACCCTTATAGATTCGTCATGTCTGTCTGTCTGTCTGTCTGTCTGTCTGTCTGTCTGTCTGTCTGTCCGTATGTCACAGCCACTTTATTCCGAAAGTATTAAGACCACACAGTTGAAACTTGATAGGTAGATGTATTCTGTTAACCGCTTAACGAATTTAAAATAAAAATAAGAAAAATAAAAGATTAAGGGGGGGCTCCCCATACATGGAACTGAAACTGAAAAAAAAAATTTTCTTCAAACCAACACGTGTTGGGTGTCTATAGATAGGTCTTTAAAAATGACATTGAGGTTCCTAAGACAACTTTTTCTCAAAGTCAACCGTTTGAAAGATATTCACTGCCAAAGTGGTAAAATGTGTGTCCCCCCCCTTTAACTTTTGAAATAAGAGAGTGAAAAATCTAAAAAAAATATATGCTGTAGATCTTAATAAACACTTTCAACCAAAATTAGTTTGAATGAGATATAGTAATTAGTTTTTGAGATATAGCACATTTTCCAAAACCGCAAATATAACTTTGTCATTCATACCAACACTGTGAAAAACAAAGTTATTTTTACAGACGAAAAATTATAGGTGGTATTAAATATGGTGTGGTATAAGGTAACTACGGAACCCTATGGCGCGTGGCCCGACACGCACTTGGCCGGTTTTTAATAGTCTGCTGGGGCTCAGGTCTTCCTTATTCCTTATTCCTCCAGGGTGGATGGGGAGGATGTGCCATAACCGACCGCGCAGGCCCAATGCGGAAGGGAGCATGTTTACTGTTGCAAACGCAGCCGGGAGCAACTGCTTAACGTGCCTCGTGAGGAACTCAAGATAATTTTTGGTCACCCATCCCATGACCGATCCTTGCAACAAAATTAAAGAAGACATTAGAATCTACATGAAAAATCTCCTTCCACAATCAAATAGATTCGCTTAAGGTAAATCGACACCTTTGGTATTGAAATGCTCTAAAAGCATAATATGAATTCAGTGGCATCAAGTCTGTGTCACGTAACAATTTGCAAAGTAAACGGGAGGCTTCGATGTAGGCAGTTGAAAGGTTCGCCTACAAAGCGTCGTGTTTCGGCAAAAACTTAATTTCAAATGGAGGCCTTCGTTTGCGGCGGACGGATTTAGGGCGGTAGGCTGGTGAATCCAAATTATACGGCTGAAGCCGGTACAACAAATGTCTGAATACATTGATATGTTTAACCGTATAAGCAGTGAGGATCAGTGTTGGATGGCTTTCTAAAACATTGATTCAATTTGTTTGAAATAAAAAAGGGAAAGAAATTGGACTTGACTTGTTATACTTTTTAAAGCGGTTCAGTGACATATAACTATTTATACTGATAAACTAACTGAAATATATATTTTTTTATTTCAACCACATGTTTATCGGTTTATAGGCATTCGAACTCAAAGAAATATTTATTTTTTTAACTTACCTACCATTACCTCGGAAAATCCGACGTTTTGGTATGTGGGCTACCTAATATAAAACCGGCATTTATTTTTAGTTGCCAGGCAGAGAATACTATTAGCTTTAAATCCGCTATCTGTACCACTTTATTTAGATGTTCAATAAAAAATATTAAGATTATAATATACTTTGCTTCAACCTGTAAAAGCTTTTAATGGTTTTACTTAATTTTCGCCCAATTCCGGCCCTGCAAATGTCGGTGGGCGGCGCCAGAGTTTGTAGTTTCCGGTTTTTGCCGACCGTATTAAACGTTAAGCCGGCACACAAATATTATTACAGGAAGCCTCCATCGGCAATGCTTTTGTATTGAGGCGAACGGTTTAACTGACCTGGCGATTCTAGTAGCTTCCATAACGTGAATGTTAAATAAAGTGGCAATATGTGCTTAATGAAACGTGAATACTGCGAAAGAACCGGTAACTCTGCAGTAATGAAAGAAAATAATGACATTTTACGAGCAATATGGAATCTCCGGCTTAGTATGAACATGTCATGAGAGAGGACATGACGTTGGAAAAGTGATGGATCAAGTCAATTTGATCGATGAGAGGAGGAGTACGGCAGAAAAGATGGTTGGATTATAAAGGGAGTGAAGAAGAATTATATTAAAAACCGGCCAAGTGCGTGTCGGGCCACGCGCCATAGGGTTCCGTAGTTACCTTATACCACACCATATTTAATACCACCTATAATTTTTCGTCTGTAAAAATAACTTTGTTTTTCACAGTGTTGGTATGAATGACAAAGTTATATTTGCGGTTTTGGAAAATGTGCTATATCTCAAAAACTAATTACTATATCTCATTCAAACTAATTTTGGTTGAAAGTGTTTATTAAGATCTACAGCATATATTTTTTTTTAGATTTTTCACTCTCTTATTTCAAAAGTTAAAGGGGGGGGGACACACATTTTACCACTTTGGCAGTGAATATCTTTCAAACGGTTGACTTTGAGAAAAAGTTGTCTTAGGAACCTCAATGTCATTTTTAAAGACCTATCTATAGACACCCAACACGTGTTGGTTTGAAGAAAATTTTTTTTTTCAGTTTCAGTTCCATGTATGGGGAGCCCCCCCTTAATCTTTTATTTTTCTTATTTTTATTTTAAATTCGTTAAGCGGTTAACAGAATACATCTACCTACCAAGTTTCAACTGTGTGGTCTTAATACTTTCGGAATAAAGTGGCTGTGACATACGGACAGACAGACAGACAGACAGACAGACAGACATGACGAATCTATAAGCGTTCCGTTTTTTGCCATTTAGGCTACGGAACCCTAAAAAAACGAGTTACAGGTAAAACTGGTTGAAAATAACAATAATCCGTTCGTTTATCAAACATAACACTACAGATAACGTCGTCGTCAGATCAATTTGTAGTTTTGTCGTCTTTCTTACACATCGTGAAATTTTTATCATTTGGTTCCCGCAGTAGTGCGGTTCCACTCATGATTTGATTACAAGCAACTTTTACTACGGGACCAACTCTGGTATCGCGAAAAAAAATCCGCTGTTCCATACATTAAGGTCGAGTAAGTATTACGCTTTTTACCGACTTCAAAAGGAGGGAGGTACTCAATTCGACCAGTTTTTTTTTTTTTTTTGTATGTACACCGATTACTCGAAGACGGCTGGACCGATTGAAATAATTCAAACGTTATTACATTAGGTAAACTCCCAAGTTGGTCCCATTTTTTAAAATTTTGAAATCGGTTCAGTACTTTTCAAGTAATCTTGAAAAAAGCACGAAAATAGTATGATTTTGTGTGAACTACCTCGATGATCAGTCGTATAACTTCTTTGTTTGTGAACTGAATAAGATAATTATTTTTTTGGAAAAGGGATATCTTAAGTGTAGTTCTTTAACCGACTTAAAAAAGGAGGTTCTCAGTTTGACCCGCATGTATGTATGTTTCTCCGCGATTAACTCACGTTTGGCTGAGCTGATTTTAATTTCTACCTAAATAATATACCTACACTATCTAATACAAAAGGTACCTACACTAAAAATAAAAAAATAAAAAATTGTTTAAAAAAACAAAAAACCGACTTCAAAAAACCTACCTCTAAAAAGCAAGAAATAATATTCGTAATAATAAAACACGTCTATTGAAGTCGGGTGGGGCTTTTAGAATAAAAAAAAGGGATTTGTACTCCAGCCCCACCCGACTTCAATAGACGTGTTTTATTATTACGAATATTATTTCTTGCTTTTTAGAGGTAGGTTTTTTGAAGTCGGTTTTTTGTTTTTTTAAACAATTTTTGTATGGAACAGCTAATTTTTTTTTCGCAATATCAGTGTTGGCCACATAGTAAAAGTTGCTTGTAATCATGAGTAGAACCTCCCCACTGCAGGAACCAAATGATTAAAATTTCGGCGTGTAGACCATGTAAACTAAACCTTCTCTGGGATTTCTTTATACCCATCGGTTCTGTGCTTCCTGAATCTAGCAATATATGCTTCCTTTATCCAAATAAGTTATAGGGAAGCTACCAGTCACATAAATTTGTGATAAACTATTCGTTTTGAAAAAAAGACAGTCGTTTTCGCAATGTATAACAACACGAAAGTTAAATCGAACTATTTAATTAGTTCGAGGGAGTTCTAGCCAATTTTCTGAAAATCACAATAGTCTTAGAGTAAAAGAAAAAGTTCGTACTGTAAAAACCTTGCTTTATTCTGTATTGGATGGTTTTTATAGTGGCATGTATTGTTCAGTAAACGTGACCGCATTTTTCTTTCGACAACTCTGGAACTTTTAAAAATTAATTAGTCAGCAACAACGGGTGCTAGCGGTGCATTCACTTCTTGTGAAAAAGTTAACTGAATCACGTTACTAAAATTTTGAGCTCCATGCCGTTAGTAATAAGAAAACTCTGTCAATCGAACGCTCGAGTGTCGAAGAGATCGAAAAACTTATACATTTCTACCGTCGTTATCGTGGCACCATTCCTTTTTTTTAATATCCTACTAGAAAGGTCGTATTCGATAGAATTGATACGTTTTCTTGGCACTTTTTCTATTTTTTGCCCAAATACTTACAAAAATACACGTTAAAAAATATTTTTTTTCTTTCTGAAATTTTAGTTGAGTTGTCTATTTTATTCAATTCTTAGTGTAGTTGTCTTATAAGCAGTTTGGCAACTCTAAGCCGCCTCGAACTTTGTAAAAAGTTAGTGGGATTGAGAAAAACGTGCATTGGCGCCCAGAGACCGATGGAGAACTAAAAGAATTAGTTTTAACTCACATAACAAAGTTTGGATAGTTGTTTACGGAACCTAACCAGGATATAAGAGGACAGCAAGTTTGTTAGAAAATAATTTTTATTTTACTGCTTCACTTTAACATTATAACTGCAATCTACTTTAACACAGAAAAAAAGCATTTTGTTCAAAATTAGTAAATGAACACCAAATCCTTAATCGCCAAGTGAGTTTTTACTATAATTCTGGAGGTTAGGTGGGTTCTAAGTCCCAGCACCTATGTCCATCAGCCATTTTTGATATCCCCACTGCAGGGGCACAGGCCTTCCTTATGGGTGGATAAGGAGGACGGGCCATAACCCACTACGCGGGCCCAATGCGGATTGGTGGGTGTTAACGACTGCAAATTCAGTCGGGACCAACGGCTTAATGTGCCTTCCGAAGCACGGAGGAGCTCGAGATAATAAATTTTTGGTCACCCATCCCATGACCGACTCTTGCGAAAGTTGCTTAACCTCCGCAATCGCTGGGCCAGGTGCTAAACCACTGCGCCACCGATCTTCTCACCTACACCTATGGTGATAAGGAAAATATTGACGATTCAAAAGCTCTTAATTAATTTTTCAGTTCAACAGTTCAGATTATTTGAATAAATATTATTAAACTTTTACTTTGATCAGTTAAACAAAAGCCATTGTAATTTAATCTAAGTATCCACTCTTTACACAAAATGTTATTATCAATATGGCTCTGTCTCACGATCACCCCACCACCAAACAATTCTGTCAAGTTCCGGTGCGACTTCCGGGAGGGTTGCACCAATTTGACGCGTCGGTTGATGCGGTTTCCACTACCCTTTAGTCAAATATTTTTATCAACTTTTAGAACTGTATCACTTTATTTTTATAAATAATTTTATCTATTTTGTGTCAAATTTGCAATAAATATTTTGCAAAGTTTTAGGAGCTCGGTGGCGCATTGTTTTACCTTTCTGATCACATAGCAAAGTTAAGCAACTTTCGCAAGGGTCGGTCATGGGATGGGTGACCACAAATTTATTATATTGAGCTCCTCCGTGCTTCGGAAGGCACGTTAAGCCGTTGGTCCTGGCTGCATTTGCAGTCGTTAACACCCACCAATCCGCATTGGGCCCGCGTGGTGGGTTATAGCCCATCCTCCTTATCCACCCATAAGGAAGGCCTGTGCCCCAGCAGTGGGGACATTAAAAATGGCTGATGAACAAAGTGGAAAGAAAATTGGTAGGTAATCGGTTAAACGTTTCCTCACATCCACAGACCATACAACAATACTACGTACTTACACCAAATAAGACTAGGCAATCCAAGTAAAAATACCTAATTATATACGTAATTCTCAAAAATTCAAAATCACATATATAAGCCTTCATAAAACTGTTTGGTAAAAGAAACACTTTGAATAAATGTTTTACTTTTAGCTAAATAAGTAACGAATTTTCTTGTGAAAAATATAAAACCTTATATAAATTCAAAACGCGTATCATATGAAGAATGGATAGGAGTTGTCTAGCCGATAAGCTGCAGGCTTTAAAAGCCCGACTCGGCTTGTCAGTGGAAGCTTTTAAAGACGAGTTAGTAAATTAATCCTTTATTTAAAAAACGCTTTAGGTAATGAAATAAGGCATTGACATATCTATCATTTCATGGTTAAAATCAATTAATTATGATGAAACAGAGAAGCTTTTACAATAAATTTACACACACACACACACACACACACACACACACACACACACACACACACACACACACACACACACACACACACACACACACACACACACACACACACACACACACACACACACACACATTTATTCATAATGCTATGTAACTTTAGTAGTAATTAAGTAAGTCTGATTTCTAAACTTCATTAATATAATACTGTTGAAACTATATTTATGTTTATAGCACAGTTATGAAAATATGTAATGGAAGAGCGGAATCATTTGGTACAGGCAATAATTGCTTAAAAGATGACTTCGATCAGTAACTATTGTTTGTACTAAACATGCTTTTAAACGAAATACACCTTTATTATTATTATATCTTCCTGCTACTATGGGTGTCATAGGGGTCAATAAATTGTTAATGTAAAGCCCACCGGTAACGATCAATTGCGATTGTCAATTTTTCCGCAATTGACGCCCATTGACGGAAAAATTGATCGTTTACGCGTGCAATTAAAGCGATTGTCAATTGCTCCAACAATGGAAATGACGGAAAAATTGACAATCGCAATTGATCGTTACCGGCGGGCTTAAGATGCAAATGGGCGAGTTGATAACGTTACGCAGGTTTGAAAATAAATAGATGCTACTGTTTTAACATTATATTATTTAATGCCCAACGTTTACCACCCACGCTTCCATTTACAGTTGTAAAAAAAAATTGAGATTTTTGCATTCAAAGTGATTTTTTTTATACAATACTAAATAATATACCTACTAGAAAAAATACGACTCGCACCCGATCAATTCTCGGACGGGAATCGAACCCGCGACCTTTGGATATCCGGTCCAATGCTCTGACCGCTGAGCTACCGAGTCACTAGTGGCATCGTCGAATTTCTTCTAGTACCTATATCCTACTTTTAACGCTGGCTTGCAGCGTTCCCGTACAAGAATGAGGGCTTTTCAAAGTGACATTCAAAAAATAAAAATAGTAACTATTTGCCTCACTAGATTGCGTTGATGGAAAGAGAAGTGTCAAAATTGGATTTTAAAAATAAACGGCATGTACCATAGAGGCAAGTAAAGGCTCGCTGGCTGACTTCTGCCCAAAGAGAAACATTTTAGGGTTACATCTGCCTGCCTACCTAGGTACTCTTCGAAGCTTAGGTAGTAAAAAATATTGCATCAACACACACACTTTTATCAACGCCATCTATCGTGCCTACAGATTTTTGTCATTTTGAAAAGCCCTCAGAGATCGTATTTTTCTAGTATATTATTTAAAGTTGTAAAAAAAGAAAGCTACCCCAAATTATATCTATTCTGTGACAAAGCTCAGATACACAGAAAAACCCTCCTTAATAAAGTGTAACATATCGTAATGCCTTACGGATAGCAAGGCCTTCACCTCTGCACCATTTTGCCGTGTTATCATAGAGAAGGTGGTACTTTACCCGGGAGGTAACAAACGGCCCTCCTGTTTATAATACAATACCGCCGACCTTCGCCCTTCCCGCAAATACAGAAAGATGAACTTTTATTGCATCGAATAGGGAATTTCCGGAGTTGCCTTATCGATGGTTCCGGAGTTTCCTTATCGGTAGCTTATTGTGGTTTGTTTAGCATTGAAATGTGTAAAACAAATGTAGTGTAATATGGTGGTTATTAGGAAGCAAGAACATTTATAAATTCTTACTCTACTTTGATGTCACATGTTCAACGCTTTTAGAAACATATATTAAGGCTTTAGACTCGCATCACGTTCCATTTTTAAATTTTCAATACAAATGATCAAAACAACTCTACGCGAGCCGTAATGAGGGCGCACTTTGAAAATTCCTACTAAATTATTAAATAGATATAAGTATATAGAGCGGCGGTAATCTTAAAAAAGACGCTTAGAAAACACTTTTCGTACAAGTCATCTCGGAAATATGAAAATTTGGTATCGTTGCATTCAGTACGATGCCCTCATCACAAATATATAAGATGACAAGTGCGAAAGTGGTGGGGGTAGAAACTGTGACGTCATAAAGTTTTCAGTACAAAGAAATTTTTTTTTCATACCATGTGGTATATCAAATGAAAGGGCTTTGTGAGTAGATTGCGAATATATAACACACTATAACATTTTCACTACTTAGTCTAACAAATTATTAGCAAACGTCGGAAAATTTCGCAATTCAGAGTCGCCATTGAACATGTCTAGATTGAAAACGACTGAATTGATTTTTACAAAATACATAACAAATAACTCTGCACATACTCTTTACGAATGTCTAAAGGTAATTGACCAAAGATATTTAAAAATAAGAAAAGTACATCAGTTTTAATAACAGCATAATTATCTGCTTTTTCTAAATTCTCAGATTCCTTTAATAATTAATAAAAAATAAATAAATAAACTTTCGTAGGTTTATCCTTACTTTTTCTATTTAGTAAACAGTATTTGACAGTTTCCATGCTTCTTTTAAATTTAAATCACTATAAAAAAATGTGTTAACAATTTCTTTAGTATTCAATGCGTGGAAAACCATTTGTTGAATTTTATACATGATTATTTAAAAAAAGAATTGAGTATAGTTTGTTTACCAATAGGACAAGTAAGGATAACTAAAAGTAATGACAAATACACATGGAAAACACACACAGTTGCTCGGAGACCTAAATAACGTGATGAAACTCAATAGGCAAAAGTTATTTACAAAAAATTAAAACAATACACAAAAATCACAGTCTTTCTAATGGGTGTAAAAAGGGCTTAACGGGTGTAAATAATCATTCATAAAATACAACAAATGTTTTACCACGCATAGAACACCAAAAATATTGTAAATTGTTAATAATATTTGATTCAATAAGACAACATATTTTAAAATAGTGATTAAGCTTAAAAGAAGTATCTAAAGTGTCAAAATTTGGTTATTTAAACCTTCGTCTGTTTATCTTAACTTGTCCTAGTAAGGATAAACATACGAAAGTTTATTTATTTCTTTTTTTATTAATTATTAACGGAATCTGAGAATTTAGAAAAAGCAGAAAATTATGCTGTTATTAAAACTGATGTACTTTTCTTATTTTTAAATATCTTTGGTCAATTACCTTTAGACATTCGTAAAGAGTATGTGCAGAGTTATTTGTTATGTATTTTGTAAAAATCAATTCAGTCGTTTTCAATCTAGACCTGTTCAATGGCGACTCTGAATTGCGAAATTTTCCGACGTTTGCTAATAATTTGTTAGACCAAGTAGTGATAATGTTATAGTGTGTTATATATTCGCAATCTACTCACAAAGCCCTTTCATTTGTTATACCACATGGTATGAAAAAAAAATTTCGTTGTACTGAAAACTTTATGACGTCACAGTTTCTACCCCCACCATTTTCGCGCTTGTCATATTATATATTTGTGATCAGGGCATCGTACTGAATGCATCGATACCACATTTTTGTATTTCCGTGATGACTTGTGCGAAAACTAACCTCACACCTTGTTTTACCGCCCTACTAATATACAAAACACGCAATACATTAGACAAATACCTCATTATTCCTAAGAAAAAATAAAAATTACTTTAGATTCTGTAAATACCAGTAAAAAAACATGTCAAAGTGTACCAATTTGGGCATTTTTACCGACTTCAAAAAAAAGGAGGGAGGTACTCAATTCGACCCGTTTTTTTTTTTTTTTTTTTTGTTTTTTTTGTTTTTTGTATGTACACCGATTACTCGAAGACGGCTGGACCGATTGAAATGATTTAAACGGTATTACATTAGGTAAACTCCCAAGTTGGTCCCATTTTTTAAAATTTTGAAATCGCTTCAGTACTTTTCAAGTAATCTTGAAAAAAGCACGAAAATAGTATGATTTTGTGTGAACTACCTCGATGATCAGTCGTATAACTTCTTTGTTTATGAAGTGAATAAGATAATTATTTTTTTGTTGGAAAAGGGATATCTTAAGTGTAGTTCTTTAACCGACTTAAAAAAGGAGGTTCTCAGTTTGACCCGCATGTATGTATGTTTCTCCGCGATTAACTCACGTTTGGCTGACCCGAGTTTTCTACCTAAATAATATACCTACACTACCTAATACAAATGGTACCTACACTAAAAATTAAAAAAATAAAAAATTGTTTAAAAAAACAAAAAACCAACTTCAAAAAACCTACCTCTAAAAAGCAAGAAATTATATTCGTAATAATAAAAACACGTCTATTGAAGTCGGGTGTGGCTTTTAGAATACTAAAAAGGAATTTATACTCCAGCCCCACCCGACTTCAATAGACGTGTTTTTATTATTACGAATATAATTTCTTGCTTTTTAGAGGTAGGTTTTTTGAAGTCGGTTTTTTGTTTTTTTAAACAATTTTTAACTTTAAATACCAAAATATTCAGTGAAGTTCGAGAGACAAACAATCAACATTATTATGTTCAACAATAAAACTCTACTTTGACTCAAAGTTGAACAATAATGGACCACCACTTTTAAAATTATAATAAAAATATAAAGAAAAGTAAGTACAGCCTCGTGTACAAGGGTGCTTTTGAGGAATCCCGACCAAAAAATAACAATAGTAAAGTGTATTTTTATCTCATTCATAACATACGTCTCATGACATTACAAAATAGCTACGTGTAAAACATAATTCTTGTGATATTACTAAATAGCTAAGTTAAAACATCTAAAGATTTAGCTCGATAAATAGTTTGATGAATTTGCTCAACAGTAAAATCTAAATTATGTCAATTTTCATTTAATACATTAAAATAGTAAACTTATTCAGAAACTAAGGGATTTCTAGTACTTACTAAATAAATTTCACTCAAAACTGAAATATTTCAATCTGTTTTAAAAGATTTCATAAATTTAATTTAAATTTAATTTTCATTTCATTGAAATTTTTTTAATATTTTATTTCTCTGTGATTAAAAGCATTTTTTTAAATTTTGTCTCTATAGGGAACTCCTTGACAATACAAACAATAAGTGAAAAAATAAATATGAGTCGTATTCTTATTTGTTACAGCTGAAACGTTTTTGAAAAATACCTCTGACAAGCAAATTTGAAATTCCACTTGAACAGATTGTCTTCGTTTTAAAATAGATGACAATTTATTATATTTTTCTCTCTATACGGCATTAATTTAAGATTTTTTCTTCCTAAAATTAAAGTTTACATCAATAATAATGCTTTCATTCTTTAGATAACTTCATTGGAAAAACACTAATTTCGTTGAAATGCAAATATACAGCCTTAATCTAATAACTTAAATGCAAACCTTTCAAAATTAGTTTAACAATTAAAATAGATGGTTTCTCAACATTCATTACGTTGGTTACTGTCATCTGTTATATATAATTTAAATACTTTATTACGCTTATGTACTTATGTACAGAAAAATATTCCCTCCTAGGTACTTTAGATTTTTTAAAATAAGAAGTTTTAGGATTTCAATCGCACCAAATATTAAAAAGCTAATACCTAAACCACTAAACACAACGATTGTTTTTGTTAGAGATCCTCCCTTCTCACTCAGGCGACATGGTGATAGCCAATTAGCAACTATATTTGAATTTGAATACATAAATTCAAACACTTGGACACGGCGAGGCATCCAATATGAACGTAAGATTCGATAGTGTTGCAGAAAAATCCACTATCGAGCAATCGATACATAGTATTCGTAGAATCGATTATACAATCTACTATCGATAGTAGCGATAGTATATCGATTGTCCTATAGAATCGTCGAAAGTACGATATTAGAATATTACTTTTATAGATAAAGTATGGTTGACTTTGGTCCCTTCGATAGTCTATCGATATACATTCGATTTTCAGGCAGCTCTACGAGACCTCTCTCCAAGAATGAATGACACTATGTTTGCATATTTAAACATGAACAAATACGCGAAAGGTCTTGAGATTTGAATTGAATAATATAGGCTTACGGCAGTGCGGAACTGAAGGGTATATTCTGAGATAGACAAAGGATTTGAAATGCTTAGCTGTATGTTGAAGAGCAACATTAATCATGTAGAATCTTACCGTGCGTTTCCACTAGTCAATTACCAATGTGATATAAACATTTTCGAAATAAATCTGACTGGTGCTGAAAACACAACTCTGTCAAAAATGTTAATACTTACCTAACCTACTACCTACTACCTAAAGAGGGCTTTTCAAAGTGACATTAAAAAAATGTAGTAACTATTTGCCTCACTAGACGGCGTTGATGGTCAAAAAAAGATGGTCAGTGAAAAAAAAGTTCTCCTCCGTTTTCTATAGTTGACACTTATCTTTATATCAACGCCATCTATCGAGCTTACAGTTTTTTGACATTTTGAAAATGTTGGCTGTGGAAACGCACGGTTAGAAGCCAAACGTACATCTGCAACCTGTGTTTTTCTCTTCATTTATAAATGCAAAAAGTACCTAATTACAAATTCATTTATTTTAGTACTGCTGTGCTGACATGAGCCAATTAGCGCCAGCGGCAATACAATTAATTTTGTGACTCTCATATAGGGCAACCAATAAGTTTACTTTATTTATCTTTATTCGTTTTAGAATGTTTTTAAAAATAGCTACTTACTTTATAACCCCGTTTATTATTTTGTCTTCGCCAAATAATTGTTAACTTAAAACAATTTGATTAGACGTTTTCTCTTAACAAACAACAATTAAGTAAGCAGAAGCTGCATTTTTTATGAAATTTGCAGAATGCAGACACACTGACGGCATTCTGCGATTTAGCGAGCGTGCAACGGAATTGCATAATTTAATTCCGTTCTCACCCTCACCGCTTCACAAGATGTTTGGATTCATCAAGTGAGACGTATTCATAGCAGCAACACTGTCTTTGATATAACATAACATACAAACATAATATCCAAGTTAAGCTCAATCTCAAAGTAGATAAGCGAACTTTAAAGTTACATAAGGTTACGGTTGATAAAATGGTATTTCTCTGTATTTAGTAAACGATTTGCTTTCAATGTTATACTTGGGTTTTTCATTTCTCGTAATACATTTATCTTATTTTATAATAAAATATTGTGAATTATGAATTAATAATTATAAATATTTGTTTGACTTAATTAAGGACTTACACATTTATTTATTCCAAAAATGTAGGTATATGAATTTTCAGCGGCATAAAACCTCTTTGTTTTTACTAAAAAAATATCTGTATTACCCGGTTAAATTGGTAATGCTCTGTTTACTCGCATAGATCTTGCAGTAAGGTACTAATTTAACTTTGTAGGGATAATTCTATAACCAACTAGTGTTTTATATATTATTGCACGCGTTTGTTATAGCTCGGTTTATGGCCCTAAAAGCGATGTATTAGGGCTCACTTTACGAGCAAGTGTGTTGAATAAAATATAAAAAAATAGTACTACATGATTGTGATCCTTGAAGGAGGCTTATGATCAGCACTGGACGTGTCGTTAAAACAAGAAAGATCCGACAACACACAACGCCTGAAAAGCTGAAAATTCAGGGAACGCCATTATAGCAATAATCGCGTGGTCTCTTCCGAAAAAAAAATGGTTTCGAAAGTTGGGGTTAATGATCTAAAACTAGTTTCTAATCTCAAATATTGTTGTGGATATAATTTATAGTGTACGTATCTTATTAAAACTTATCAAGGTACCTAAATAATTAAAAGACCTCAACAAAGGTTAACCTTCCTGAAACCAGTGCACATTGTGGTTGTCCACATAAAGAATAGAAGGCTCTGTCGTGGAATTTGTCTTACTTTGTCTTGAATAATTAATCGACCCTGAAAACGTAAGCAACGGTTGGCCCACGCGTATGTGCGGCGAGATGCGGTCTGCAGACTAAAACATATCATAACTTTTAGAATTCAGGCTAAGATCTAATATATTATTCATGGCTTTCAGCGGTTCTCGATTTATATAAATATTACGTTGTTTTCATATCATATGAGGAGGTTAGGAACAAAAAGTAACATTTTCTTAGGGCATAAGTTTGAAAAGTCTTTAGTCGGTTCAAACCGGGTACATTTTCACTAAAAAATAATCGATTTTACAATACAAAAGGTGACATTTTAAAAAAAACTATGGAATCAAATAGTGACATTTACAAGCTATTGGATCAAAGGATGTTATTTGATATGTATTTTTTTCCAAATTTTAAAACCTGCAAGATAACCTTATAATACATTAAATTCTATAGAATAACTAGCGGCCGCTCGCGGTTTCACCCGCGTGGTTCCCGTTCCCGTGGGAAAATCGGGATAAAAAGTATTCTATGTTTTAATCTAGGCTATCTTCTATCTGTGTGCCAAATTTCAACCAAATCCGTTCAGTAGTTTTTGCGTGATTGAGGAACAAACATCCAAACATCTAAACCCACAAACTTTCACATTTATAATATTAGTAGGATTGACACATAAATGGTTAATAAAAAATAATAAAAAATGCTTAGATAAACTTAAATATTTATTTTCTCAATTTACTCAAAAAGTTAAAAACTGTAAATGACACTTTTTGTTCCGAACCTCCTCATATGTACGTATGTATATCTTTTACGAGTAATTTAGCATGATCTTAGTATTTATTTACATCACTTATCCACTGTCAGCACAAATGTTTTGTTTTCTATATGATATCGATAATATTTTGTTGAAAACCTAGAAATGAACTAACTTTAACTATCCCTTATTTTATATTTATTATCTTTTGGTCTAAATTAGACAAACGAAATGAATGTTCAGAGCTGTTGTAGCTCTGAATCGCATCAATGTAAAAACATCCAAATGTAATTTCTCCACCGAAAAGTAAATAAACTAAACTTCGTCTATTTAACTAATGTTATCATGTAGGCACGGAGCGACAAAGTAATTTCCCCAATTTCCGGGAGTTTCCTCGTGAGTACAATTTCCCTAACTGACTCACGTGTCATATCTTATCTTTAAACTCTAAAATAGGACTTGGATTTAGATGAGATCAACGTGACGTGATATTATTTTAACACTGAATTAATTTATAGTTACAGGAACTTTAGCTACCTATTTAGGTGTGTGTACTCTGCAAAACTTATCAAGATAATTAAGAATAAAAACAATTGTAATCACTAAATGATGCGTGTTTTTTTTTCTTATTTTTGATGCGTGTTCTTTGTTTTGTTTTTGTAACTTTCTTATTATTATTTTTCTTCTTCTGTTCTTTTTTGTTGTTTTGTCGTGTTTGGTGTCACAAATGTGTCAAGCAGAATACCAGTGCAGCAGGCCCCCCGCTTGCTGCTTATACTGAGCTTGGCACATTTTGGCATCACGCGACGATGCGCGATATGTATCTATGTGTTTAGTTTCTTCTTGTCTTCCGTAGCGTTTTTGTGAAAATTGTGTATCGTTGTGTGGTCCCAAATAAATGTATTTTCTTTCTTTCTTTCTTCTTTCACTAATCAGATTATTAATACGTAGCAATACGTGGAGTAGAGGTTTCATTTAAAATTGCACTTTGAAATGTGTTGGCTGTAAGATGTAATGGGAAATCTTTAATTGGAAAAAAATGGAACTGTTCAAACTAACAACCAAGTAATTATTATCTTAATGTTATGTATAATAATTATGTTATTTATATAGTCACCTGCCAAGGGACCCGATTCCGATCGGTCTTAAACAGAGATGGGCTAACTTTTTCCTTCGCGTTATTTTTACTAAAGAAATCTATTTTGGGCCATGTGTTTAGATTTTTTGCTTTATTTTTTTATTGAAATTAAAAATGGTATGTGCTTTCTGAAACACTAATTTATTGTGCAAGCATTATTAAATTGGGCCTTGTGGGGACAAAATAATAAATGAAGACTGCAGTTGATTTTTTGTTTGACGGCCGCGGGCCGGATTTCAACCATTCGCGAGCCGGAGATGTCTCGCGGGCTGTATTTTGCCCATCCCTGATCTAAAACATGACGCGTCTACCATCGACCATTTCTGTTTGCGGAAAAAATTGCCTCCTCCACGTCAATGTTGATGACAGACTGCCGCGCGTCATGTGAATGCTCCCACCGCGCGACGGCGCGCGGCTCCACACGTTCATACGAACTTAGCCTTACACTCGAACGGTAGATGGGCGTCTAAAAGTTTGTTTTATATCTCTCTGGATCCTGTTGAACTTGTTAACATTTTCAACAAGACAACTGATATAAGTGGTCTCTAACGAAATGCTCGTAACCCTCGTACTAAACAACTCTACCGCAACGCCAGCCGCCAGATGGTACAAATTGACAAATGGAGTCTGCGAGCTTAATAATAAACGCTGTCCACTAATTAATGGATGGCCTCAGATAGTGGAATAGTACTAGAGAAATTATGAGAAGTATTTTATATCAAATTTTATTCATGCAACGTATCTTTGTAAATGAAAATTTATTCGATGATAGGTACAATGTTTTCTAGTTATTTTTAAGATAAAAAAATATTTCAACAACAACGTATGGACTTTAGTAAAAATGTAATTTACTAGCTTTCCGCACACAGCTTCGCTCACGTCAACTTATATATCTTGCGGGCAGAGACCCGTACCCAGCAGTGGGATAAACAGTAGATGTTCTTCCCCAAGATCCCATCTATATCCGTACAAAATTTTGTCAAAATCGGTCCAGCAGTCTAGGCGTGATAACCTAACAGACAGACAGACGGACAGACAGAGTTACTTTCGCATTTATAATATTAAATTATGTAATGGATATTTGTATAGATAATAAGCTAAAGTTAATTTTGTTGTGAAGATATTAAATAAAAATCGAGGAGTTTTTCTCACAACCGTAGGTTACCACTTCACGAATTTTCTATATTAACTTTTATATGTAAATTTTCTTTAGTTACACCAGCCGGGGCTGGATGAAAATTGTGTGCTGGGAGGTGATCGTAAAAAGAGAATTAATACTTTAACATGTTGTAGTCTCGCTATATACAGTGAGCACATGAAGATATTAGGCATTTTAGTACTGTGTCAAATTAAATAACAGAAAACGGAAAGAGTTACATTGACATTAGTATAACAGAAGTTTCAATATGACAAGGTTATAGTAAACTTAAAATTTTCATAGGCCGACTGTACACCGATAATATAAACCTCATTACATATAATCGGTGTATAGCAATTAGATTGCCAAGGTGGCATACTAATAACAAACACGTTTTGCGTGTACATCATTCTCTTACGTACTGGGCGAACATAAAACATACTAGACTTTGATATTAGCCAAAAGACTGGCGGAACATTCATAAAATTACTCATAAATAATTTGGAGTCAGTCATTTAATCTGTTACGACCGACGAAATACAAATAGGAGCGAATACCAGTTACTACGAAAATTTCGTTAAAGTGTTTTTAATTTTCCTCAAAAGAGCTTTTGATTGTTAAAACCATGTTAAATTAAAACTAACAACTACTGATACTTAATAGTCGGCTTTGTCAGTATTTGAGAAGAAACAATCAGATGTCATATTTTTTGTAAAGACATTAATTTAGTTTTGACTAAGTTTAAAAGAATAACGAAATATGAGTGGCAAGAAATATCAATGTCATAGTTATCGTTTCACAATAAATTATTCAACAATTAATGCATTACAGTTTACCCTTTCAAAGCGATTAAATCAAAAATTATATTACGTAGGTATAGGTGTTTAAGGTTAAAAAGTAGCTTATTTATTATACCAAAAAACAAAAAATCTGTAAGACTTAATAATCAAGACTGTTGATGAAAATTGACCATGAGTGATTGTGATTTGTTTACTTCTGAGTCCAATACGATGCTAGCAGCCATCGGTTATAGCACAGTCAAAGAAAACAAACTTGCTTTTAAGGAAACATTATTAAATATTTTGTGTATCAGTCTTATTTTGTAAGAATTTGTTACGTCAAGGAATAATAATGACCTCCTTTGATAGTCCCAAAGACTCTGGATCTGTTTAGTCGATAGTTTTTGAATGGTTACATGTCACAGAAGTTATATATTGTAGCGTGTGTGACCTGCATTAGACGTACATTGTTTACCGATTTTCAATACATATTTGACTTCGCATTTGTCTAAAATTTGTGTACTGCCTTAGAATATGCTGTGTTTAACAATTACAACTTTTCAAATAAACTATTAATTATGGCATTACAAATTTTATTTATTTTTGAAGGAAAAAAAATAATTCTCAGCTCGACAAGATAAAAAAACAAGTGAATATTTTTAATAGTTTTCTTAAAATTTATAATAAACTAGTGGCCGCCCGCGGTTTCACCAGCGTGGTTCCCATGGGAATATCGGGATGAAAAGTACTCTATGTTTTAATCTAGGCTATCTACTATCTGTGTGCCAAATTTCAACCAAATCCGTTGAGTAGTTTTTGCGTGATTGAAGAACAAACTCCAAACCCACAAACTTTCACATTTATAATATTAGTAGGATTCTTCACTTTTGTAGCAAATAATTAACTTGGATCGATGAAAAAATTCCAAACTGTTTTTTAGTCATTGCTCCTATTAGATTGTTTATGCGATCTATTCAGACATCATCTGTCTGAATCATAAACATTGGTTTCATGAACCGAATATTGCGAAGAATCGTGGTAACTGTAACAAGAATGATAAGTTACATAATGTTTTAATTTTTATCCTTACCAATATTATAAATGCAAAAGTCCGTTTGTTTATTGTTACGCCCTCACGTCTTTACTACTCAACCGATCATAATAAAATTTTGCATACACGGTCTCAGGGGTACAGAGAAGGACATACGGTATACCTTCTTTTCATTCAGAGAAAAAGTACTGTTCCCGAGGGATAGCAAAAAACCTTCCACGCAGACGAAGTCGCAGGTTCTAGTTGAAAGATAAAGTCTATTGACAATCCGCTTCTTAGAAAAAAACTTATTTGGTCAATTAAATTTAAAAAAAAAATTTAGAAAAATTTAAAAACTCTAGTCATTGTTAAAGATTTACTAGAAAATATACAGAATAATGAAGAAAAGAACAGTATTTTTCTCAATACCGTTTGTCTGCGTCCATTATGAGGAAAATTCTTTTGGAAAACAGCGTGATCCTTTATGCGAGTCGAGTCGGACGCCGCAAAACATAAGAAAATTGAAAGCTACTTTCAGTATGAAGAATATTCACATGGAAAATATGTGTTTGTTCAATCTGCCGAGATTCCATTACGGTGCACAGAGCAAAAGGATTCTTTGAGGCGAGCCATTCACTCGCAGTTCCCATTGCTGATGCATAAGTGAATCTTGCGGCCTTTGATATGCACTTAGGCTACTGCCCCTGGCACAAACTTTATAGGTATTTGTTCTTCCTAGTCCGTAAACTACTACGTATGTACGTGATAAACGTGTTAGCACTTCATGCTCGCCGCGTTTCTCTTCAGAATTCATTATGAAGCTTCATTCCATTTCCAAAGGTTCCACCACAAAACGCGGCAAAAATAATGACGGTAACCTGATTTCAACCGCTTTTTTAATGAAAAAAAACTTTTCACAAAGTTGTCTTTGAGGTCGCATATCATTCTGACCGGTGACCGTGTTAACGTTAAAAACCAACTCTTTGACCTTTCACCTTTAAATCCATCTTGGTAATTATAACCGGACATTACACTTATTTTAGACAGGTTCAAACCAGCGGCTGTCGAAATCGATGTACTTAAAATAGGTCATCACCATACAGTTTATAGGAGTAGCCTAAAAAACTTTTAAATCTATAATTAGCTACTGTCCAAATATCGTAAATAATGTATAAGACTCACCGATATATCGATCACGGCACGTTCACGATTCAAAGTTTCACTGCTCACCTGAGATCGCGTTACATTCCGGCAAGTCCGACTTAGGCGGGCGTCGGGTCGCACGCGGCATTCGGCGGGCGCATGGTCGCGAGCGGGGCGGTGCGGCGCGGTGCGGTGCGGTGCGGTGCGGCGCGGTGCGGCGCGGGTAGGGCACGTGCGGCCGGCGCGCTGCGCGACGCGGACTGGCCCGGGCGGGGTTGGCGCCGCCGCGTTTCGTTGCCCTCAATTCGCATTACAGGCACAATAATTGTGGAGCTGCAGCCGAGGCGGCACAACCTATCGATTCTCTCCGCCGCACGTACGTATCGTGAAACTAAAAAGTTCGATCGAATTTTGTATGTGGTACGTGTCGGTTTGCCGGTCACGAATTTTTATCGATTCAGTTTTGGACGTTTCTGCTTTATGTAGTGAAGGCTTTAAACGTGGTCAAAGGCAGAAACATTTTTAAAACATATAATATCTTAAATAAAATAATAGGTAATCATGTAAATTTAAAGTCACTCGCTCTTGTCTTTATGATCAGTATCTCTGCATAAAATGATAAAATTCACCAGAGTTTAAAGAAAGCTCTATTTAAAGCCAACGCTTTAGAAGCTAAGTGACGGCACTCTCTGAAAGCTCGTCAAATAATGCTACGGACAGTCTACGGCGCCGCTACGTGCTACGGCGCGGAGTCGCCTACGTCACGGTGACGTGCTACGGGGACCTTTAGCATTCAAATGCTGTCAACCTACTTAGTCGCTCGATAGATTTCAATGCGCGGTCCCTTTTCATTGTTAGTCAGTTTACTATTGCTTATGTATTACGCCGACCAGTTTCCGCAGTAAAATAACGATTTGTAAAAACCTGTATTGATTTGTAATGCGGAAGTTTTTTGTGTAAGATATATAACTAATATTTTCGTACAAGTGTTAGCGTATGTTTGATAAATATTTCATTTTTTGCACCAAAAATATACGAAGTAGTAAGTTTGCAGCGGCAGCGGTTCTAATTTAAAATTATCAGTACAAGATTAGGACGCAATTTACCTAAAACGTTTTTTTCCGTTTGTAAAAATAATTAAAATGTGTAAACTTAAAGTTTTCATTTACTATAGCTCTATGAAGTAACAAAGGTTTGGCAAAATATTGTATCCCTAATTCAATAAATTAACCTTTCCTTCCTTTTAACCGCAGTTTGTTAGGAGTTGACGCACCATTTAACAGAGTGATGGATCTTCGTGAGAAGCCTGACAGGCCCACTCACGGTTTATTATGCCATAAGTCCGAGTAATTATGCGTACTCTATTTCAACCATTACAGGGATTTAGGCGTCATTCGGAAAAAGTAAATATTGGCCCGTAAGACTTGTTGCATATTTTATAGTAGACGTTTGAACGCTAATGTTGACCACTATTAAATAAAACCGGTCAAGAGCGAGTCCGCGCACGAAGGGTTCCGTACCAAAAAACGGCAAAAAAAAAAAAAAAACAAGTTTGTTATATGAGAGCCCCCCTTAAATATTGATTATATTTTATTTTCAGTATTTGTTGTTATAGCGGCTACAGAAATACATCATCTGTGAAAATTTCAACTGTCTAGCTATCATGGTTCATGAGATACAGCCTGGTGATACAGACAGACAGACAGACGGAACAGACAGACAGACAGACGGACAGCGGAGTCTTAGTAATAGGGTCCCGTTTTTACCCTTTGGGTACGGAACCCTAAAAAGTAACTATCAAATTAAATTAGCGTATGTCAAAGTCGTTGATTGTTAATAAATTATTGTATAGAATTTGCAATAGTTCCGAAAGGTATTTCATAGTATTTTGTTTATTTTTAAACTTTTAAATGAGCGTAGATGCACAGAATTATAATAGTGTAGATGTTACGAATTGAAATTTGAACCTGTGTCCAATAGTCCAATAGTCAAGTAAGTACTAAGAACCCTAAGAACTAATGTTGTAAAAGAACTAAGTCTTTTAGTCCTCATTTTGCGGCTATGAGTTCTTTTTGCAAAACTCAGGACTAATTAGTCTTCTGAGTCCTGAGTCTTGAGTTCTTTTGAGTCTTTTCAGTTCTTTCAGTCCTAAAATTTATCGAGTCGTTAGATTTATTCCAAGTCCTTTCGTTTTTTTCAGTCCTTTTGAGCTCTTTGAGTCCATTAAGTTCTTTCAAGTCTTATGATTCGTCAATTATATAGCAGGACTGCAGTCTAATGAAAAAGACTCGTGTCATGAAGCCTACACGAAAATAACAACGCCATAATATTAAAATATCCAAGATGGCGGCCAACTTTTTTTGTTTGGGAGCCGATTTCAATGAAACTCGGTTGTCAGTACTATTTTGACACGAAAATAACAACGCAATGTTAAAAATATAAAAAAATCCAAGATGGGGGCCAACTTTTTTTGTTTTGGGGCCGATTTCAATGAAACTCGGTTGTCAGTACTATTTTGACACGAAAATAACAACGCAATGTTAAAAATATAAAAAAATCCAAGATGGCGGCCAACTTTTTTTGTTTTGGGGCCGATTTTAATGAAACTCGGTTTTTGGTACTATTTTAACACCAAAATAACAACGCCATGTTGAAAATATTAAAAATCCAAGATGGCAGCCAACTTTTTTGTTTTGGGGCTGATTTCAATGAAACTCGGTTTTTGGTACTATTTTGGCACGAAAATAACAAGGCAATGTTGAAAATATTAAAAATCCAAGATGGCGGCCAACTTTTTTCTTTAATGGCCGATTTAGACGAAACTCGGTTTTTGGTACTATTATGACTTGAAAATTACAACGCAATGTTGAAAATATTAAAAAATGCAAGATGGCGGCCAACTTTTTTGTTTGGGGGCCGATATGAATGAAACTCGGTTTTTGGTAATATTTTGACACGAAAATAACAACGCAATGTTAAAAATAATAAAAATCCAAGAGGGCAGCCAACTTTTTTGTTTGGGGGACGATTTCAATGAAACTCTGTTTTTGGTACTATTTTGACACGAAAATAACAACGCAATGTTGAAAATATTAAAAATCCAAGATGGCAGCCAACTTTTTTGTTTTGGGGCTGATTTCAATGAAACTCGGTTTTTGGTACTATTTTGGCACGAAAATAACAAGGCAATGTTGAAAATATTAAAAATCCAAGATGGCGGCCAACTTTTTTATTTAATGGCCGATTTAGACGAAACTCGGTTTTTGGTACTATTATGACTTGAAAATTACAACGCAATGTTGAAAATATTAAAAAATCCAAGATAGCGGCCAACTTTTTTGTTTGGGGGCCGATATGAATGAAACTCGGTTTTTGGTAATATTTTGACACGAAAATAACAACGCAATGTTAAAAATAATAAAAATCCAAGAGGGCAGCCAACTTTTTTGTTTGGGGGACGATTTCAATGAAACTCTGTTTTTGGTACTATTTTGACACGAAAATAACAACGCAATGTTTAAAATATTAAAAATCCAAGATGGCAGCCAACTTTTTTATTTGAGCGCCGATTTAGATGAAACTTGGTTTTTGGTACTACTATGACATGAAAATAACAACGCAATATTGGAAATATTAAAAAATCCAAGATGGCTGCCAAATTTTTTGTTTGGGGGCCGATTTCAATGAAACTCGGTTTTTGGTACTATTTTAACACAAAAATAACAACGCAATGTTGAAAATATTAAAAATTCCAAGATGGAGATCAACCTTGTTGTTTGTAAGCCGATTTAAATAAAACCCGGTTTCGAGCGCGGTAATGTAATGTTAAAAATGACAAAAAATCAAAAGGGCGGCCATCTTTGTTTTAGGATTGATTTTGATATAACTCGGTTGAACAAAAATTCTTCTTGTCGGACAAATATATCGGAAACTATGAGCCTCCGCGGGGTGGAATTGAACAGAAGGGGACTCCACCGTTCCCCTTCCTCCCACCCCTCAAACCATAGCCCAAAATTTAATGACTCATATTCTAAAGTTTACCCTGTGTTATTTTGATCAGTAAAAAATTGATTAGTTTTGCACGAATTAATTATTATGGGGGTAGGGGCTAAAGTGTGTCTTTAAAGTTGTGGGCTAAATTTTTTGTTAAAATTTTCTGTAGGTATAAATTTTATAGGGTTATAAATATTTACAGAAGAATATATTTTTTACTTTTTAGTCTGTTTTTACTAGTCCTTTGTAATGTTTTTAGTCCGATTTTTTGCTGTAATAATTTAGTCCGTTTTAAAACGTGTTTTAAAAAAATATTTTTTACTTTTTAGTTTGTTTTTACTAGTCCGTTTTAATATTTTTAGTCCGATATTTTTTGTAATAATTTAGTCCGTTTTAACAAAGGTGTTTTTAAAAAAAAAAATTTTTTTCAGTAAATTATTATTTTCTGATTTTTAGTTAACAAGCTAAGACTAAAAATTTACCATCTCCTATCGGAGCACTCGTCAAGACGATTCAAACAAGCCCAAACTCGATGGGGTAGCGTGGTTTTGTTATAGAGTTCCTATGGCCTACTTCCGGCTCCATCATCAAACCCTGGAAACTATTACCCAACAAAGAACTCATCAACACGATTCAAACAAGCCCAAACTCGATGGGGTTGCATGGTTTTATTACAAAGTCCCAGTGCCCTTCTTCCTGCTCCATCATCAGACCCTGGAAACTATTTCCCAACAAAGAACTTGTCAAGACGATTCAAACGAGCCCAAACTCGATGGGGTTGCATTGTTTTATTATAGAGTTCTTATGGCCTTCTTCCAGCTCCATCATCAGATCCTGGACACTATTTCCCAACAAAGTACTCGACAAGACGATTCAAACGAGCCCAAACTCGATGGGGTTGCATGGTTTTATTACCGAGTTCCAGTAGCCTTCTTCCGGCTCCATCATCAGATCCTCGGACACTATTTCCCAACAAAGTACTCGTCAAGACGATTCAAACGAGCCCAAACTCGATGGGGTAGCGTGGTTTTGTTATAGAGTTCCTATGGCATTCTTCCGGCTCCATCATCAGATCCTCGGACACTATTTCTCAACAAGGTACTCGTCAATACGATTCAAACGAGCCCAAACTCGATGGGGTTGCATGGTTTGATTAAAGAGTTCCTATGGTCTTCTTCTGGCTCCATCATCAGATCCTCGGACACTATTTCCCAACAAAGTACTCGTCAAGATGATTCAAACGAGCCCAAACTCGATGGGGTAGCGTGGTTTTGTTATAGAGTTCCTATGGCTTTATTCCGGCTTCATCATCAGATCCTCGGACACTATTTCCCAACAAAGTACTCGTCAAGACGATTCAAACAAGCCCAAACTCGATGGGATTGCATGGTTTTACTATAGAGTTCCTATGGCCTTCTTCCGGCTCCATCATCACACCTTGGACACTTTTCCCAACACGTTGTTATTTTCGTGTCATAATTAATAGTACCAAAAACCGAGTTTTATCTAAATCCGCCTTCAAACAAAAAAGTTGGCTAGTTCTTTTTAGAAAAGCTAAGTTTTTATTTATAGAACTTAGTCTTGAGTTCTTTTTGTAAAGAGTAAGCTCTTTTAAAAGACTCAGTCTCTAGTTCTCTTTGGCAAGACTGGAGTCTATTTTAAGAAGATTAAAAACTCAGAGAGGCTTGAGCTTTTACTTATTCTATTTTGACTTGAGTCTTCACAAAAAGACTCGAGTCTCAATAATAGGACTAAATGACTCAGTTCTTTTACAACACTACTAAGAACCCTACCAAATTATAAAACCGTATAAAGGAGGATTTATGATGATACGAGTATGATAGGTTGCCATCACAGACCATACAACAAGTACTTGGTTATAAAGTCTGTAGTTGCCAGCAAATTCATCATAGTATAATAAAAAAAATTATCTGGTGCTAGTCTTATTTTTTCTAGTATATTATATAGTATTGTTTAAAAAATATTTTATTTAAGTAAGCACATTATACCACGTATAGATAATTGTAAGTATTTCAAAACTACCTACCTTGAGTATTTAGATAATAAATATACAGGGTATCCCAATACTTTGCCACATGGAGGGAAAGTACCTTAAATATTGAAGATAGACAATTTTACTGAAAAAGACTTCATTTCGATTTCAAAAATAATTCAAACTGCATTTAAAGATTTTTGAAAAACCGCATGCCTTAACCAGGAATCGAACCCACCAAATATGAAAAAAAAACTTTTATTTCTATGATACCGATCGAAAGGGTTACTTAAAGCATCGTAAACAAAAGGAAGACCATGAAATTCAACATTTCAATTTTAATTATCACGACGTATGAAAATTCGTACAAGTCGTAATAATACCAATGCATGGTAGCGTATGCGATTTTTTTAATCTTTCAGTAGAATTTTCTATCCTCAATATTTAAAATACTTTCCTTCCGTGTGGCAAAGTTTTGGAACACCCTGTATATAGTACCTACCTACTCTAAGTTAAAAACAAAACTAACTCACACTCCATTCATCACAAATAACGAAATATAAACCATGTTTAAATATTCTATTTTTAGAGCATTTTAAATAAAAAATTGCGCTAAATTCGTCATTATTACGACCTTCATAATATATATAAAATTTGTCAGCGACATCATAATGTTGACATGGGGATCCACTTAAGCTTATGTCGACAGCGTATTTAAGCCTTTATGATCATGCTTAAGTACCCCGGAACCGTTACTGGTATTAGCTTTACATTTCGTTATGATATTTTTGATATAGGAGATGGTAATTAATATACAGAACTTACAATCCAAACAAGGATGTGTTCAGTCCATGAAACTGAACAACTTTCTCTAAGGTACACAGGGCCAAATATGTAAAAAAAATCGACTATCCATACAAATCAAAGAGATCACGTGATCAATTTAGTATGACCAAAGTTTTGTGGCGAAATTTGACACTGTTTCTTGGCAAAAGTTGTTTAGTTCATGGACTGGACATATCCTTGGGATGGTAAGTTTAAAATGACCCTGTATTTATCATTATGACAATCCAGCGGGGAATCGACGAGGAAAATAAAAATATCCTTAGATCCACCGGTGGAACCTCGTTGGTGGATCGTAGTGGAAAGAAGGAATCTTTAACTTTGAGAAGTTATCAAATTAAAATATGCTTAATATTCTATGAAATTTACGTTTTGAATTGATAATTTTTAACAAACTAGCGGCCGCCCGCGACTTCGTCTGCGTGGAAAGGTTTTTTGCTATCCCTCGTGAACTATATCCTACCCTATATCCTATATCCTTCTTTATATCCCTCACAACGTGTATGCAAAATTTCATGATGATTGGTTCAGTAGTTAGGACGTGAATCAAACGTGAAGTGAAGGCGTAACAAACAAACAAACAAACAAACGGACTTTCGCATTTATAATATTAGTAAGGATTGCATTTTCCATACTAGCATTTTCATAATTTATTTAACAACCGTGAACGCTAATGTAACAAAACTTTTATGTACAAATGTTTGAACATTAAGCTAACTTAGGCATTATAATTTCATCGAAAAAAAAAAGTTTAGCCTAAATTGCAACGGATAAAGTGGTCATTTTCGCTAACAAAAAAGGAGTCACTTTCAAGGTTTTTTTTAATGCTAAGAAAACAAAATAATTAGACTTTAATCATGATGATACATAGTTGACGGCTATGGTTATAATTTGATGTAATATCTAGCATCTGATAAATATTTTAAATTACAGAAGTTATGAGGTTCTCTGTGTGTGAGAAAAACACACCTAACAAAATTTTATAGGGATAGACCCAAATAGATTGTTGTGACTGTTGTTTAGAACTTATTGGGTCTGATTGGGGTGACAAAACAACCGAATTAGTTTTTTTAAAAAGAAACACAAAAACCTGTTTTTTTGTCATCCTGAAAGGCTTGTGTGATTATAATCCGACCTATAACTGTAACGTGAACGTGTAACGTTCGTACTTATTGCGGAAATAATTTAATAAAGAAATGTTTCCTAAAAATTTGCCATCATTACTATTTAGGGCACTTTTCCTTCAACTACCATCTTTTTTCCCCACCCTGTATACTCGTTTGCAAGTAGACTCCAAATTTTTAGTACTTATTATTACCTTGACCACCAGCCATTTTAATGTGTGCCCACTGATGGGGCACAGGCCTTTCTTATGGGTGGATAAGGAGGATGGGCCATAACCCACCACGCGGGCCCAGTACGGATTGGCAGGTGTTAACGACTGCAAATACAGCTGGGACCAACGGCTTAACGTGGCTTCCAAAGCACGGAAGACCTCGATATAATACATTTTTGGTCACCCATCCCATGAAAGACCCTTGCGAAAGTTGCTTGACCTCCGCAATCGCTGCGCCAGGCGTTATACCACTGCGCCACCGAGCTTTTCTGCGCCACCGAGCTCCTCGAATTATTACCTACGTAGCTAATAAAACGAGTTAAGATAAAGAAACAGCTTATAAAGTCAACATCGTAGACATGTCTTCGGTGGAAGTAGGCTTAATCTCGTAGCTCGTAGCACTCGTAGTCCGTAGCCCGTAGCACTGCGGCGGTCGCATGGCGTGTGTCGGTCGCGTGACCGCGGTGCGTGCTGCAACGTGCTTTGTTTGTGATTGTTAAAAAACGTATTAAAGTGACCAACGGCCACCAACACTGAAACCTGAATCGATTGGGCTCGTTTAAAAGTTACAAAAGAGTTGTATTACACTGGGTGGCGTACGGAGAAACACGTTTGCGCTATAAAATTGATTATTTTGTACAAACCTTCAATTCAAGTATATTATAATAGTAAGTAAGTTAATACAGCTTCTTAATATAATATGTAGATTTCTATTATTACTAGCGGCCGCCCGCGACTTCGTCTGCGTGGAAAGTTATTTTGCTATCCCTCGGGAACTATACGTTTTTTCGGGATGAAAGATACTCTATGTCTTTCACTGTACCCATGACAACGTGTATGTAAAATTTCATGATGATCGGTTCAGTAATTAAGACGTGAAGACGTAACAAACAAACAAACAAACGGACTTTCGCATTTATAATATTAGAAAGGACTAGCTTTTGCCCGCGACTACGTCCGCGTGGATATTAGAGAAAATCATTATGGAACCTTCAACCAGGATCTTTTTTTTTTTTTTTTTTTTATTTATTTGTTCATAACATAACAATTACAGAAGTTAAAAACTAGACGCGCTTAAAACCTAATTGAGGTTTATACTTGCACGAATGAGTCGTATTACAGCATTATATTTATAATCATTCACTTGATCCCAGTATATAGTATTTTTTTAATAAATGTTTACAGGTCTTGTAATTCTTTAAGATACTATTTTGTAATGTATGCGGAAGCCTGTTTAATATATTGGGTAGCGTATATTTCCACGTCCTTTTACCATATTCATTATTATATTTAGGTAGAACAAACATTGGTGTACTGTTTAGTTTGCGCAGTTTACTATGCCTAACTTTAGCAGTTAGGGACTCAATGTTATAGTAGTCCTCAAGTACTATTTGATAATTAATTTTATTGTAAGCTGACATAATTCTGCAGTGCTTCAACAACCCTATTTCATTTTCTTTATATTTTTTTCTTAAATATTTTGGGATAATTGTTTTCAGTATGCTTAGTTGAAGTTTGTATATTAAGTCAATGTTAGTTTTATATGTTCGACCATAGCTACTGAGTCCATAACCTATTATTGATTCACCTAATGACAAGTACAACATTCTTAGTATATTGTAAGGTAATTTAAATTTAAGGATAGAAAATTTAGCTCGAAGTGATCTTAATTTGTTACATATGTATTCTACATGAGGTCTCCAATTAAGATGTTTATCAATGATGAGGCCCAGATAAGTATGCTGACTTACCATTTCAAGTTTTTCACAGCTACACGAGACAGGCTGGTCATGCAAACATTGGTGGCTATGTGATATTACAGTTGGATCAGTAAGACATTTTATGTAGGGCGATCTTATATGCAAAAGTTTTGTTTTATTGGCATTGATAACAAGACCCATATCGTGCGCCCATTTGCATAGCAAGTCATAATTGTATTGCATAATTTTCTGCGCCTCACGAATGTCCTTACTGTGCGCAACCAAACATGTGTCATCAGCAAATTGGTACACGGAGCCATTTTGGAAGAGATTGCACATGTCGTTAACGTAGACCAGATATTCAGTAGGTCCCAGGATTGAACCCTGGGCCGTGCCCTGTTCTGTGGGAATAGGATCACTGGTGTCCCCATTTACACTGACTAATGTATGCCTATTTTTATGATAATCTCGAAACCATTCCAACATTGGGCCCCGCACACCAATCTGTTGCAACTTAGAAAAAAGCATACTATAATTCAAAACATCAAATGCCTTACTGAAGTCAATGAAGACAACCAGCACATGATTCCGATTATCCAGGTGATGGTTGACCTCATCGACAAATCGAGAAAGCAGCTGCGAGGTACTACGCCCTCTTTGGAACCCGTACTGTTTGTCATTAATTAATTTGTTGTTTGTTAAAAAATCTGTTAATTCGTTACCGAGGTATCTCTCAACTACTTTATCGATGCAGGATAATATTGTAATCGGCCTATAGTTGTCTATATTGCTATAGCAACCCTTTTTATGCACAGGTCTGATTATGCCTATTTTAAGCTGATCAGGATAAAGTGACGCGGAAATACACGCATTAATTAGGTGACAAATTACTGGAGTGATCTCTTCGCTTATACATAATAAGTCTTTTACTCTGATGCTATCAATACCTGGACTTTTATTCTTATTCATGTTATTAATTATTTTATGTATTATTTCGTTTGTTGCAAACTTAATTCTAATTGACCAGCCGTGTGGTGGGGACCCACCTAATCGCGTAAAAACGGCTGGTCGCATCCTGGTTGAAGGTTCCCTAATGATTTTCTCTAATATCCACGCGGACGAAGTCGCGGGCAAAAGCTAGTTTATTACAATAATCTCTCCCTCTAGTTTATTTTATCCTTTTATCCCTATATAATATACAGGTACATTATTATACTCGTATCCTTTCATTGTACTACATGATTTGACTTGGAAAACAAATCTAATGAAACTTTTACAGCTCTATTATCAACACGAAACGCCCACCAATTCAGTCGGCTGTTGAGCAAAGCACTTCGCAACAGCTCTGCCTAAGCAAAGTCCATGCTAACGAGTTAAGTAACTAAACTTACCCTAACTTAGCGGGAAGCGTGCCAAGTGTGATATAACGTCGAAAAGTTCATTGCATCATTGTAACCACTCCATCTTTACCATTATGTTTGTTGCTTAGACTTGCGAGAGACGCGAGATGAAGTAAGTAGCTACTTATAATATATACTCATATATACAGGGTGCATTTGTAATCACTCTCCAAATTTTAAGGATGTGTTCAGTCCATGAAACTGAACAACTTTCTCCATGAAACATGTGTCGAAATACGCCAAAAAATTTTGGTCATCCCATACTAAACTGATCACGTGATCTCTTTGTTTTGTATGAAAAGTCATTTTTTTACATATTTGACCCTATGTTTCTTACAGAAAGTTGTCCAGTTTAATGGACTGAACACATCCTTAAAATTTGGAGAGTGATTTCAAATGCACCCTGTATATATACGTATATATACTCATCAACTTTGTCTAGGGATACAGGTGTTATTTTCATACAAACGAGGTAACTTTGAAGCCTTGGTTTTCTGCCAGGGATGTACCGTGCTGTGATCTGATGATGGCCATCCTAGGAGTGAATGGAGGAGATTCAGATCGCTAGACACACCCAACTGATCTGATCAGCATTCTAAATGGGTCAGAGTTCTCAGTTTCAGGATTTCCATACATTTTCATGCTGTTTACGCGGTTTTTTTACATATGTCCTTTAATCTTTTAGAATACTGGTCAGATCAGTTGAGTGTGTATAGCGATCTGAATCTCCTCCATTCACTCCCTGGATAGCCATCAGCAGATCACAGCACAGTACATCCCTGGCAGGAAACCAAGGCTTCAAAATTACCTCGTTTTTATGAAAATAACACCTGTATCCCTAGACAAAGTTGAGGTGTGCTGTTGTTCTGTGCCTATATCCTGCAGCATTGCAGGACGTAGGCACAGTGTAAAAAAACATCTGTGAAGACGTAGGCAGAGGCCTACGGAACATTCTCCCAAAGGAGAGCCTTTGGGAGAATGTTGCCATAAAAGCTTCATGTTTGGCAAATAATGCAGTGTTCTCAGGGCCTACCAACCATAATGTCTTTTATTTCATTTTCGCTTAAAAAATCATCTAAATCATCTAAAAAATCATCATCATCTAAAAATCATCAATCATAATTTTTAAACAACGTGTTACAAAAAGCCCTTGTAGATTAGATAGGGTGCTATGCCTAGAACCTCAGAAAATACCATACCTATAAACCCGCAAAACCACCAATTTTAGGAAAAGAAAACTTATAAACTGCATAGTGGCAATCATAGTCCAAGGTTGTCACTTTGCAGTTTTCCAAACAAATTCAAAATATTTTACGGGTTATTATGAAAGATCCTGTATAGCCATTTTACTTTATATTATCTCAGAAAAAAGATACTATTAAACAAACGTGATTCTGTGTACTAAGTATTACAAACAAACCGGCCAAGTGCGAGTCGGACTCGCGCACGAAGGGTTCCGTACCAAAAAACGGCAAAAAAAAAAAAAAAAGTACGTTTGTTGTATGGGAGCCCCCCTTAAATATTAATTTTATTCTGTTTTTAGTATTTGTTGTTATAGCGGCAATAAAAATACATCATCTGTGAAAATTTCAACTGCCTACCTGTTGTTGTTATTAATATCGAGCCAAAAACAGCAAAAAAATCCCGTTTGTTGTATGGGAGGCCCCCTTAAATATTAATTTTATTCTGTTTTTAGTATTTGTTATTATAGCGGCAACAGAAATACATCGTCTGTGAAAATTTCAACTTTCTAGCTATCACGGTTCATGAGACTACAGCCTGGTGACAGACAGACAGACAGACGGACAGCGGAGTCTTAGTAATAGGGTCCCATTTTTACCCTTTGGGTACGGAACCCTAAAAAGCGAAAAATAATAGTAGATATAGAACTTGTTTTAAAATTATTTTGTCAGTCCATTTCTTATAAAAAGGCCCGTTTTATTCCCAAGTTATCTTTTATGACACCCTTTTGAGGTACTGGTATTTTACGACGCACTACACACGGCAGCCAATAGCTTAAGAATGTCATTAATTTTATCACCTTTTTAAGCGTGTCCATTAATGACAGATAACTAAACCATCGTAAAGCAGTAAATAGATTAAGGAGCAATTTTTGTAGATTAATGTAATCTACCTTTCAACTTATTGCATAAGAAATTAATTAATGTATGATTAATTTCATTAATTCAACAAATTATTAGTTATGGTCCTTCTAGAAAAACCTACTGGTACCATTTCAATTATTATCAGTTATATCATAGTTTCATGGTTTATAATCTCATAACATACCTACACCTACCTATATTGAACATCCTCTCAATTCTCATACACAATTAATTTGCATCCAACCAAAAATGACTTAGATAAAACCAAATAAATCTAGGTCCCTGAAATAATATATTGCTCTAATCTTGCTCTCTCAAAAGAGAGTAGCTCTGCTACTTATCATAGTCATAGAAAGGAAATTAATATAATGAATAAGCATACATACATTAAAAAGTGCATAATTTCTTTATGTATAAAAAAACCTCACAACACTTAAAAAGTTACTTAAAAACGTTAAAATTGAACTGTGAGTCATATTTTCCTCAGTTTCCTTAAACAATCTGTTGAGTGGTCTGGATGCCGCTGCTGATGTAGTTAACAACCATGCTGAACCAGGACTGGATGGTGGAAAGCATCCCAGGGTCTTCAGTGCCGTTCAACTGGACTTGAACCAGACCGTTGTTGAAGACTTCACCGTCTTGGAGTTGAGGGGCAGGTTCTGGAAGGGATTCAGGCAAAACGACAGGAGAGGGAGCAACCTCATCCTCAATAACCATTGGTGGTTCAGGAGGCAGCAGCTCGATTGGTGCAACCTCTTCAACAGCTGGGCCTTCGGTTTCTGGGATCGGCATGATAGCAATAATATCTGGGACTGCTTCATTAACTTCGCTTCCGGGAATGGGGATAACGGCAATATTCTCTGGCTCATTAACTTCGCTTCCAGGAATCGGTATTACGGCAATATTTTCTGGGACTGGCTCATTAGTTTCGCTTCCAGGAATCGGCATTATGGCAATCACATCAGGGACTGCTTCTGTCTCGGGAATGGCTACTTCTGGGATAGGCTGAGCTTCAACATTGTCAACTATTTGTACAGGGGAAGGGATGATTTCAGGCTGTGCAACTTCGGCAGCGGCAGCGGCTTCAGCAATACCAGAAGCAGTCAGGGGCTGAAGTAAATCATTGCTGGATGAAAGAACACCATCATGGTGTTCCTTCAGCTTGATATCAACGACATTCCCAAGCTCCAGAGCCTGACCTTCAGGGACTCCATTGACAATAAGCTCCACCGGTTCTCCATTTGCGTCAGGAGTGGGGGCGGCGACAGCCACCGCGACGAACAGAGCCAACACCAAAAACTTCATTATTGCTTACCTATAAACAAAAAGTTACGTAACATTTTGGTCAAACAATGAAAGACAGAGCACAACATTTAAATTAAATCTTTCCTCGCTCGCTTCCATAGAGAAAAGTAAAAAAAACTCGTTTCTAATCATTCTGTCAGTTTGCTGTCATAAATTTTAACTGTCAGAACCTGTCAGAACTACATAAAAAATAAAATTAAGAATCTTACCTGCGTTCTGAACGGAGGCTCAATACCTTATGTCGTTTATATTATTTATGTATTTCGTCAGGAACCGTTGTAAAACAGATAAAACATCGGGGATAAGGTAAGTCGGCAATAAATAAATTCACAATAATTTACAATGATAATTAACTTCCTCGCTTGATAAAATGGCTGTTAAAATGAATTGGTATTATTCGTAAATTACACCTTAATCCGTGCAATAACATAGATTAACTTCTTTAGAAAGTAGTAGCGGATTTGATATTATAAACAATGAAAAAATGGTACTTACTTACTTTAAACGAATACCGTACAACTTGGGATTATCTTGTTTGGTAATTTTATTGGATCATAGCTTTTTATTGGAAAATATTAACAGCCTAAAAACGAATTACTAGTAAGTTAAAGTCAATATTTACACTACACATTATAAGTTACCTAAATAGACAAGTCGTAATACTTACTTAAGTTCCTAAGTATGGTAAAACTTAATGATGGTGAATGGTCATTAAAACTTTCCGAATTTTTGCGCAGCTTTAATAGGATTATGCACGCGACAGGAATACTTGACAGTCGATTTGGTGTATCGATTTGAATCCTGGGAGAGGCAAATACAAGCGTGATGAACATATAAATCCTACTTATATTATAAATGTAAAAGTTTGTTCCTCAATCACGCAAAAACAGCTGAACAGATTTGGATGAAATTTGATACACAAATAGTTTATAGCCTAGATTGATGACACCACATTTACCACAACCCTCATTTACAGGGAATACGTAACAAGAATTTCGCGTAACCATAATAGGTAAAAAAAATATTCGTGAAAAAAATTTAGAACGAGAATTTTCTCAATTAAAAAAAATATCACAAAAACAAAGATTCTCCCTAGTATCTATAGACAAGTAAGTAATGACTTATAGGTACTAAATTCATATGCAAATTGTAGTACTTAAAATTAATATTAAATGGACCGAAACTGTACTAAAAATGCATTTACGACTAATTATACTATAAACTGCATGTGAATATCATATTAGAAGCATTTAATAATTGCAAGTTTTACACAAGTCATTCCTTACTTACTCGTCAATAGATACGAGGGAGAATTGTAATCCAAAAAACTATTTAAGTATTTGTTTACACAATAAAATGTTGCTAGCTATAATAACTTCCTCATAAAAATATAGTCACGAAACCATCCGAGTTCTATTTCCGACATACTTCTTCGGAGTATGAAAAATGACACAACCAAAGATTTCAAAAGGAAGGATGCGCCCATCTGAGTATTTTGCCTTACAATTCCTTCATACCATCAAAATCAGCGACATCTATTAGAACCCACTCGAACTACTACGGTGTTAGAGGTGGGCAAAAAAGATTACTGAAGTGTACGATTTAGTTCAATTGGAGTTGTTTTTTCAAGTATATCTATTATTATTAGTATTAACTGTATTTTATTTAAAAAAAATTGAGATCCCTATGAAAATTGGAATAATGAAACCCACAGTATCATATTTTTTTCTATAAAAGTGATTATTGATCGGAAGACATTTCGTATCATGATATTAATCCTTGTCCAACTAAATAAATATTCATTGTCAAGGATGATTATTTACATGCAAATTACCCCTAAAATATGAGTATTAATTTACCTAGGTTTTTTTAAAGGTAGGTATAAAAACTTTTTATCAATTAATTTTTATGTACTAAATCTATAGTTTACACCACAGTGAAGCGAGGGTGGGTCGCTACGCTAGTTGATTATATAACTATATTCATATACACTTTACATGAGTAAATTTTTTAAAGCTACCTATCAATCGTCCATTTAATCAACATTTTTGATTAATTTGTGCATTGTTTTTTGTACTAAAATTATCAAAATTATTTGACTCTTCGACTATTCTTTTGGGGTTGTAATCAAAATATTTTTTGTTTATTTTCTAAATCACCTACATGACCTACATCTAAATCAAATCAAAATAAAAAAAAATATTCAAATAAACTTTTAGAAATTAAATGCTTTTGACTTGTTTTTTATTTTTTCTACCACCCGTTTGCTGATTTTCTTTGCAAATTTTTTTGCTGATAAGAAAAGCGGGTGCAAGAAAAATCAGCTTTATTAGAAATCAGAAGTAATACGTAAACTGACTTATTGAACAGACTTTACCTAAACACGTTTGAACAGCGTTTTTACTGCGACTTAAACTTCTGCGTTTTCGCAAGCTTGTTAATAAAAATGAAATTGAAGTCAATGTAATTTAATAAATACAACACAACAGAGATTATTTTATCCTAGGTTTTCACTCAAGTAATAAACTCTAAAGCAAAGCTGCGGCCGGTCACTATACTGCATAGTATGGGAGGCAGGTGCTTCGTTTTCTGAAATGGGTTATTTCGTTATGCGTAGACGCGGTAGATACTTCAATCTTCGTAGTCCAGCTCTTGAAATATCAACATCTGTGTTATTGAGCAGAGCCTTTATTCTTGCGTTTTAGGAGGCCTAAAATAGGGCTCTTTTCGTTGTTTTGGAATTATGCGACTACACATTTCTTTACGCACTGGATTATTAGGAAATCTGTAATTAATTGAAATGTAATGTACATAATTATTTTTGCAGCGAATATATTTCATAGGAGACGTTAATATAGCATATGTATAGAAGAAATTTCTGTACGCAGTGTTCGTAATCTATCCTTTCCCTTTACTTTCGTTCTTTGAGTTAATTAGCTATGGAACTAAATGAACTAAAGATTTAATATGGACTCAAGTGAACTAGTACATTTGAATCATGATGACCCATCTCTAGTGCCTCGAACAATAACTAGTAATAGGAATATTTTAAACTTAATTAAAATTGTTAGACATGCGATAAAAATAATGTAAAGCTACTTACCGATTGATTCGATATTCCATGTAACTTTTTAACTTTTGCAGCATAATTTTTGCAATCTACAAATGCACAAGTCGGCATTTTTATGTCACGTCAATCACCGTCTATCTGCCATAGTGTTCCGCGGATGACTGAATCGCGTTGGCCCTAAAACTGTAATTTTAGGGCCAACCAACTGGCGTCATTTCGTGGCGACTTTGACCGTGTCCTTACGCTAGTAATATAATAAGTCTATGGACACAACAAAAATCATTCTTGGTAAATTAGGCCAAGTTTCGTGGCTATGGCTTCTCGTCATTTCGTAGCAAACATCGTAAGGAATGTATTTTGTATGTGTACAATTTGGATTTATGATACTTTTATAGGATATAACCATAATAATAACTTATTATTGACAAAATGTATTTAAAAATATAAGTTGCACTATGTAGGTAGATGAAATAAATAAAATTGATTACAAAATATTAATTTGTTGAAATTTTTGCTATTGTGAATAAACTTACTTACCTTGGTACTTAATAGTCCGCCAAACGAATAAAAATTAGGGCATGAGCGAATTTTGGCATAGTTGTAGGGAATGGTGTCTAAATAACATACTAAAAGTACTGATGGATGGGGGTGGAGCTAACGGGGGGAGGGGGGTGTAAAGGTCCCTTTTTTTAGTTTTTCGTAAATAACTCATAAACGGTGGCACATAACAAAATGTGTTTAATTATTTAAATAATACTCACAAAATTGTCTACAAAAAAATTTCCGTGCACTTTATCGCTAGGATCAATATATTTATTGAAATATGGAGGGAACAAGATGGAAAATCATAAAATAAACTTATAGTGGATGAAATAAGCACCATGCCCTTGCACATCGTGATAAGAATGTGAAACTTGGCACAGGTTTATAAGGTAAAACCAAGTTGATTTAGTTCGTTTACCTTCGGTCCCCCCTCTGGGATGGGGAGGGCCGTGCTCGAAAAGCGCCCCCGCCGGTCATCGGATAAAACAATCTACAAGATGGAAGCAAGCTACTATGACAATATTGGTATCATTTTTGAATAAATCAATAACGTTGAATTCGTTTTACGTATAAAAAAATCAATTTATTAAATGGTTTCTGAAAAATGACACAATAAATGACTCTTCGATCTTGTAGATTGTTTTATCCGACGACCGGCGGGGGCGCTTTTCGAGCACGGCCCTCCCCACCCCAGAGGGGGGACCAAAGGTAACCGAACTAAATCAACTTGGTTTTACCTTATGAATACCTGTGCCAAGTTTCACATTCTTATTACAATGTGCAAGGGCATGTTGCTTATTTCCCCCACTATAAGTTTTTTTATGATTTTTCCATCTTGTTCCCTCCATATCTCAATAAATATTGACCCTAGCGATAAAGTGCACGGAATATTTTTTGTAGATAATTTTATGAGTATTATTTAAATAATTGAACACATTTTGCTATGGGCCACCGTTTACGAGTTATTTACGAAAAACTAAAAAAAACCCGGCCAAGTGCATGTCGGGCCACGCGCCGTAGGGTTTTAAGCCCCCTCCCCCCCTTAATCTTTTTTTTTAATTTTTGTGTTAAATTCAATAAGCGGTTAACAGAATACATCTACCTACTAAGTTTCAACAGTGTAATCTTAATGCTTTCGGAATAAAGTGGCTGTGACATACGGACAGACAGACAGACATGACGAATCTATAAGGGTTCCGTTTTTTGCCATTTAGGCTACGGAATCCTAAAAAGGGACCTTTACGCCCCCTCCCCCCGTTAGCTCCACCCCCATCTGTCAGTACCTTGAGTATGTTGTTTTAGACACCATTCCCTACAACTATGCCAAAATTCGCTCACACCCGAATTATTTCCCCTATGGGCCAGTTTTTGGTGTTCTTTCGGCGTACTATAAGTAAATACCGTGTTTTACAAAATGTATAATACTAGATTTGTAATACCACTATCTCCATCTAGATTTGCGTTTACAAAAATCCTTAAGTTTCAGCACTCTTTCAGCAACTGCCTGCTTCGAAATGTCAGGGCGTTCGACTATTTTCTTAGTTTTCCGTCAGATGACGCTAGATAAGTATTTGTTTGATATCGTACATACCAAATAAAAAAAAATAGTTAATAGCCATGATATTACTTAGTGATAAAATTAAAAATATGCGTTTTCCTCAGTGGCCGGACCACATTTAAGTACTCAGATGGTTTAGTTCCACATAGTTGCTACCTGAAGTCTACCTTCACAGGAATATATCATAATTAATAGTACCTCAACAGATAAGGAAATATTTAACAAATAAAGTGGTCCGGCCGCAGAGCAATGCTCTCTGGCCGCACCAACTCAAATTTAAAAAGTGTGATACATTTTCAAGAAATTTATAACGCGTGTTCCTCAGTGGCCGGACCACATTTTAGTACTCAGATGGTTTAGTTCCACATAGTTGCTACCTGAAGTCTACCTTCACAGGAATATATCATAATTAATAGTACCTCAATAGATAAGGAAATATTTAACAAATAAAGTGGTCCGGCCGCAGAGCAATGCTCTCTGGCCGCACCAACTCCATATTTAGAAAGTGTGATACATTTTCAAGAAATTTATATCGCAGTAAAACCTACCTAAATAGTACCTTCCACACGACAAGTTTCGTAAAATAAAACTCATTGGCTTAGAAGTTACAAGCCGTAGTTTGTGGTCCGGCTGGGAAGCATTCTCTGCAGCAGGTCAATATCGTAACTGTGATACATTTTCAAGAAAGTGATATCCCAATAAAAGCTACCTAAATAGTACCTTCCACACGACAAGTTTCGTAAAATAAAACTCATTGGCTTAGAAGATACAAGCCGTAGTTCGTGGTCCGGCTGGGAAGCATTCTCTGCAGCAGGTCAATATCTAAGTGTGATACATTTTCAAGAAAGTGATATCCCAATAAAAGCTACCTAAATAGTACCTTCCACACGACAAGTTTCGTAAAATAAAACTCATTGGCTTAGAAGTTACTAGCCATAATTTGTGGTCCGGCTGGAGAGCATTCTCTGCAGCAGGTCAATAACTAAGTGTGATACATTTTCAAGAAAGTGATATCCCAATAAAAGCTACCTAAATAGTACCTTCCACACGACAAGTTTCGTAAAATAAAACTCATTGGCTTAGAAGATACAAGCCCTAGTTTGTGCTCAGGCTAGAGAATATTGCTCTTTTATTTCATCAAACTATTAATTTGTATAATTAAGCTCAAAGTATTTAATCCGGCTAGGAAGGACTACTTTTCAGCGAATAGAAGCAAATTCGCAAGGGTCGGTCATGGGATGGGTGACCAAAAAACTGTGCTTCGGAAGGAACGTTAAGCCGTTGGTCCTGGCTACATTTGCAGTCGTTAACACACACCGATCCGCATAGGGCCCGCATGGTGGGTGATGGCCCATCTTCTTTACAGTTCTTTACAGCAGTGGGGACTTCATTCGCGTGGACATTCGAGAAAATCCTTAGGAAACATTTAATCAGGATAAAACGTATTATATGTTTTAATGTCCTGTCGCAAGGCAGCGCGCACAGTGTGAACGATTAAACAAGAATACTTCTTTTCCTGGTTAATGGTTCCCTAAGGATTTTCTTGAATGTCCACGCGAACGAAGTTGTGGGCGGAAGCTAGTATTGTAATAGTACTCTTTGATCAGGGGGTTATTACAACCTCTTAAAACTTGTCAGGTTTATGAATTGCTATAGTTACATCTCTTTCTCGCTGCATAGCAAATAAAAGAGGCGCATTGATAGCCATTCAGAACACTGCCAAGTTTTAAGTACAACCTCTTATATATTATATGTAAGGATTAAAGTAAGGAATAATTTTAAGTAAGGTTATACGAAATAAGAGTACCTACATAATTATTAATTTTTGTTGATGATTTTTTCCTCTTTGTATTGCTACTTATACGAATAAAAAATTATTTCATTGTTTTGTATTTTTTGTAAGTTTGATTATATCAATATGTAACGCGCCCATAACCTGTGAACGCGTCTATACTATTTTACAGCTTTTTGGTCTCCCATCCCATGACCGACCCTTGCGAATTTGCTTCTATTCGCTGAAAAGTAGTCCTTCCTAGCCGGATTAAATACTTTGAGCTTAATTATACAAATTAATAGTTTTATGAAATAAAAGAGCAATATTCTCTAGCCTGAGCACAAACTAGGGCTTGTATCTTCTAAGCCAATGAGTTTTATTTTACGAAACTTGTCGTGTGGAAGGTACTATTTAGGTAGCTTTTATTGGGATATCACTTTCTTGAAAATGTATCACACTTAGTTATTGACCTGCTGCAGAGAATGCTCTCCAGCCGGACCACAAATTATGGCTAGTAACTTCTAAGCTAATGAGTTTTATTTTACGAAACTTGTCGTGTGGAAGGTACTATTTAGGTAGCTTTTATTGGGATATCACTTTCTTGAAAATGTATCACACTTAGATATTGACCTGCTGCAGAGAATGCTTCCCAGCCGGACCACGAACTACGGCTTGTATCTTCTAAGCCAATGAGTTTTATTTTACGAAACTTGTCGTGTGGAAGGTACTATTTAGGTAGCTTTTATTGGGATATCACTTTCTTGAAAATGTATCACAGTTACGATATTGACCTGCTGCAGAGAATGCTTCCCAGCCGGACCACAAACTACGGCTTGTAACTTCTAAGCCAATGAGTTTTATTTTACGAAACTTGTCGTGTGGAAGGTACTATTTAGGTAGGTTTTACTGCGATATAAATTTCTTGAAAATGTATCACACTTTCTAAATATAGAGTTGGTGCGGCCAGAGAGCATTGCTCTGCGGCCGGACCACTTTATTTGTTAAATATTTCCTTATCTGTTGAGGTACTATTAATTATGATATATTCCTGTGAAGGTAGACTTCAGGTAGCAACTATGTGGAACTAAACCATCTGAGTACTAAAATGTGGTCCGGCCACTGAGGAACACGCAAAAATATAACTTGCACTATGTAGGTAGATACTTGAGTAAATAACTTGAATAAATATTTTTTGCGGTAACTTAAAAATTGATAGCAACACATTAATTTGTTTAAATTTTTGCTAGTATAATAAAACTATAAGAGTACTGACCTACCTAAATAAATAGCATGTTTTACAAAATGTATAGTACAAGATTTGTAATACAACTAGCTCCATCTAGACTTGCGTGTATAAGAAACTTCCTTAGTTTCAGCTCTCTTTCAGCAACTGCCTGCTACGAAATTTCAGGGCATTCGACTATTTTCTTAGTTCTCCGTCAGATGACGCTAGATAAGTATTTGTTTGATATCGTACATACCAAATAAAATAACATAGGTTTGAGCATAGTTCTAGTAAAGAAATTTAATTCATATTAGTAAAAGTTATGTAGGTACAAAAAAAAAATTTATTTTTTGTAACTTTTATACAATGCATGCCTGTATTATGGGTCAAATATGGAAAACTTTTATAAACTAATATCAAAGTTGAATATGGTAGAATGTTCTCGTACCATGTTTGTGGCAAATCACTACATATTATAAAAATATGTCTGTCTGTCTGTTCGCGATAAACTTAAAAACTACTGCACGGATTTTCATGCGGTTTTCACCAATAAATTAGGAATATACTTTGTCAAGGTTTTGAGTAAATTGATAAAAATATTACGTTATTACTAACAAAAAGTAATTTTGGTCATGAGTCTATAATATTGTCTGAAGTTCTTTAATATCCGCCATGGCGGTAATCACAAAATTATGTTTTTGGTGAAGATAATAACTTCTTACCACAAAGCTATTTTGTATTTGTATGGTATTTACTTCGATCGACATTTATGACGTTATCGGACTGCACGTACAAATCAGATTAAGCTATCCATCAAGATATGCATGAAAAAACAATATTAATCTCGCTCACGGACCCGGCACGCCTGCACCCAAAGAACTGATACAAGTAGGTTCAAATAATCGATAAAAATCTGACCCTGTAGTGTGTAGTCTGTAGTCCGCACCCAGCACGAACACCTATTTATCGAGAAAAAAACGCGCGTAAAAGTACTCGATACAGTAATGATCTTTTCGGTTTTTGGCGCTAGATGGCGCTATACAAATTTCCTTTACAAAATTACTTACTCTATCGAATGTTCTTTACTTACGTTATTTTTTTTTTGATAGCTGTTCGTGCTACGGGTAAGTAGTACAGATTAGATTGCTTTATTGGTCTTTCTCTCATTTGATCTTGAATTAAGTTATTTCATATGTTTTTAAATAAATGAAAAATTATATAATAATTAGGATAAATGTCAGTACCTGTTATGATATAATTAAGTGTGTGTAATATTTATTATAACTTACTAAAATAAATTCTAGTATAGTACCTACCGGGTCATTTTGAACTTACTATCCAAATTTTAAGGATGTGTCCAGTCCATGAAACTAAACAACTTTCTCTAAGAAACATGTGTCAAATTTCGCCAAAAAATTTTGGTCATCCCATACTAAATTGATGACGTGATCTCTTTGATTTGTATGAAAAGTCGATTTTTATTTTACGTATTTGACCATGTGTTCCTTAGAGAAAGTTGTTCAGTTTCATGGACTGAACACATCCTCAAAATTTGGATAGTGATTACAAAATGACCCTGTATATAAGTATGTTGCCGTGCCCTTCTGTGTCTAAAAATTTTATGTAACACCATTGTATATGTTACCGTTAGAGTACGGAATCCGTTAATCTGCTGGTCGAGTCAGTTAAAGTGCGGAATTTTTCTTAAAGAAGATGATTTCCGCACTTTAACTAGTTAATCTGCAGATTAACAGAAAATTTAAAGTGCGGAATACAGTGAGTGAAATAGCCAAGGCTTCAGGAAATTTAAGTAAAAGTTTATTTTGAAACCTACATTGAAAGTTTATTTTACAATAACTTCGTTTCTGGCGCTTCATATTCATATTTCTTTCGCCGCCCGCTCCTGCGGCACGCTCGCTCGGCTCGCGCGTTTTTGGTCGCAATACTAACCTAACCTAATGAACTCTTTGAGACATTTTCCATGGCGAGCCCCCCTTACGAGAGGGAGAGGGCTGTACCCCCCCCGTCCCCTCGCTTTTGTGTCTACCCCCTTTTATGTTATTACACATTTTCTTCAATAAAAGAACCTGTTTCCGTACTTTAACTGATCCTTGGTCGTTAATCTGCAGATTACCCAGTTAAAGTACGGAATATAACAATTTTTCGCACTTTAACTGATGGGACTAGTGAATCTGCAGAACTAGTTAATCTGCAGATTCACTGATTTCCGCACTTTAACGGTGACATACCTATATACAACAAGATGCAATAAAGAAATATGAATATGATAGATCGAACAACACGCTTTATTCTTAAAAACAATATATTATGTAATCTTAAAAAAACAATAAATAGGTATGTAGGTATAATTACAGACTAATACCACAATAATCAGTTAGACTTTATAATTAGTGTAAATTAAAACTTCTTTTGAGTGACTACAACTAACACAGGCGTTAGTTTAGGATCCCACCCATCATTTTTGGACTGTGGTGTTAAGTCGCCACTTTTGTAAACCTCAGAGATCTTCACGAAAATATCACGGAACTTTTTTTCTACCCCCAAATCTGTAGCAGAGGAATCTACATCTTGTAACGTGGTTCCAGATGGCAGCACTGTCTTTCCGGTGGTGAATGGTGTCTCTTTACCGTAGTAGAGATCCATGTGGTCGTTAAGGAGACCTTCTAGAACTTTCATGGAAATTGGGTTGATTGTGGGGTCGAGTGTAGCTTTGGATAGCTCGTCAATTGTCACTGTTGGCACTGTCATCTTGGATAGGCTGTAAAAGATACGTTTCGTTAATTTATGCTCAGAAATATGCTTTTTACGTATTTGCAGTAAGTCTCATCGATTAACAAGAATCACTTCATTGATTTCATTCGTTGTAAACTATTTCCTACTAGAATGAGAAATAAAACAAAATTGCAGCATAATCTAAATTCATGATCAATGTTCGATTTATGTTAGCTAAGTCTAGGGTTGCCAACTTTTTTTGGATCAAATATAGTAGTTTCAAGATTTTTAGTGTAAAAATATATAGTAGATGGCAAAAAAGTCCAAAAAAATATAGCAGGTTGCCGTTTTGTATGGAGAATTTTAAAGAAGTTGCATTTTACATACTTAATTAAGTACTAATATTTTCATAATTTATTCAACAACCACAAAGACAAGTGTTTAATCACAAAAAATATTATGCAATATTTGATGCTTTTGTTTAATTTTTTCACTTGAAAAAATATGGTAGTTTTGCCTACTATATATTTTTCAAAAAATATAGTAGGCGAGCCCTTAATATAGTAGAATACTATATTATATAGTAGGGTTGGCAACCCTAGGTACGTCGCGTAACCAACTCCCAGCTTTCTAAAATCCATTGACTTTTGACAGTTATAGGTGTCAATCAATGAGGGGTTTTCAAAGTGACATTTAAAAAAAAAATACTAACTATTTGCGTCACTAGATGGCGTCGATACATGATAAAACTATTTTAGATGCAAAAGTGCCGCATTTAGGTACAATAATCATAAATATGTGAACGTTAATAAATTTATTACCAATTCAAAACACTCAAAGGTCAAAACTACTATTTTGATTATAGTTTTATCTGCAAAATGTAATAAAAGTCTTAAGCCTTTAATCTTATGTAATACTTACTCACTCGTTTTTAGTTCCACAACCAGACACTATCGCACTGAAAGGGAAATCTAACAGACATCTATATAAACGGCTGAAATACAAGTCTAATCTGTGCTACACAAGTGGCAGATATGATAATATGCGTCACCTGATAAAGTGTTAACATTTATCAGTTGCAATTTTACATTCATATTACTCACCCAAAAAGTTACGATCTTAATTTAACATAAATTTTAAGTTTCTTAGTCACATTGAAAGCATGTAGATAAAATGATTGGTTAGGTAAGGATAGATCAGTAGGCACGGCTTTTATATAAAAAATAAATAGCATACCTACCTACTAGTTAAAAATCAACTCGCCTCTGCCAGGTTGATACTCAGGCTGTTGTAATAGGCAATGTTTTTATTAAATTGAACAAATATGTACCGGAGAAGTGGCAATTTCTTCGCTCAGCGCATAGGTTTGGCCATTCAAATGCCAGTCTTTGCCGAATTGTTTAATTATGAAATAGAAATAAATTAAAAATATTACAAATATTTAGAATAATCTCTAATTGGAGTTTTTTTTCTTTATTTAAAAGGGGTTTGTTCACAGTTCACAACTGAACATGTCACCTGTCATGTCACCCCTGTAGAAGAATCATATCATAATCAAAAAAACCTAATTACCCTAGTAATATCTATAATAAGTCTATGTAATTACCTCGTAATTCTTTTACGTTGGCCCATATGCACACCGGCATATAGCATTTTAGCCACTTCCGAAAGGGGACTCCAATTTGGAGATACTAATGATGGAATGATATGGAGCATTATACAAATATGAGCTTTTCTTTTTTATAAAATCCACTTTCCGTTTAAACAAGGATTATATTGCACCTTATGAGAAGAAGAGAAAAAAAATAGTTTGTACCTATGTTACAAACATTCCGATAACCTATCAACATGATGCATTGCAATCAAAATTAATGTGCACTTTCTGAAGAAATGGATTTATAAAAAATGTTATCATCAATGCGTCATCTCTGTCATCGCTCTTGGATTAACATTTCCCTACAGTCATATTTCGTCATTAATGATAATCAATTCTGTTTATTTTGAAGCAACGCGGCCATACCGGGCTCATACCTATCGGAAGCACTTACCTACTTTCCTTTTCGCTGAATACCTACCTATATAGTGAAAAAATGCCTACCTCAACAATTTCATTACAAATCATGCTTTATTCAATCGCAAAAAGAAGCCCTCAACCCTTAACTGTTTCAGCTATTTTACGAAAAGTAGGTACCTACCTATAGTTTAATTTCTATACGTTTCAAAATTGAAGGGGTGAGAGGTGTTTACTAATAAAAAGTTGAAAATTAGGTAGTTAAGTGTGAGTGTTTGAAAATTATGATAAAGCCTGAAATGTATGCATATTTGTCAGTGAACGCGTTGCTAGGTTCTGTATTTTTGACACAAATCAAAATTTGTTTTGAGCTCACCAGTAGATTTATCATCTCATAAACCCTATGTTCATGCAAAAAAAATTTTTTTTTCAGATAGCATGCACCTTTGTCTACTCTTCCCTTCAATGAACGAGGTACCTTACTCTAACCTTAATAAAACAAAAAGACTTTTCATAATTTTGTAATTGTCAAAAAGTTTTTGGCATTTTGAACTTAAACCATGGGTCTAAAAATAGGTTGAGGGTGTAGATCCTCGATGGGCAGCACAGCGATGACGTCGATGGGGGAAGTCTCGTCGTCGAACTGTGATGGCTCCGGAAGGGGGCGCTCGATCACGTGAGCTGGGGACACTACGTCAACCGCCTGCATGGAAAATAAAAAACACATCCTCGTAATTTAATTCTTCGACCAGAAATTCTTGACCATCAGCCATTTATAATATACCCACTGCTGGGGTACAGGCCTTCCTTATGGGTGGATAAGGAGGATGGGCCATAACCCACCACGCGGGCCCAATGTGGATTGGTGGGTGTTAACGACTACAAATGCTCCCTTTGCATGCACATGACATGCATGCAAAGGGACCAACGGCTTAATGTGCCTTCCGAAGCACGGAGGAGCTCGAGATAATAAATATTTGGACACCCATCCCATGACCGATACTTGCGAAAGAAAAGAATTAAAAGAAAAGAAGAGAATTCTCCTCAGAAATTCTTATTAACACCTTTTTTACTTATTTATTCTATACTTTTTTATAACTTACAAAATTTTGTGGTCTAGTGGTTTGCCCACCCGTGTAAGACGCAGGGGTTCCGGGTTTGTTTTCTAGGGGGGGTGCAATTTAATTTGTACTTGGTTTGGTTGGTGGTAGGGCTTATTTCAAGTCAGCATGGCTAGCTACCACCATCTTACCTAAGTCTGACGCCATAACAACGATTTAAAAATTGTTGTGTTCCGGCAGTTAGGGGTAAGATAGTTCTTCAGCGATGAGGATTCCGGGTGTAGTACGCTTCCACCTTCGGCCTCATCGTCACTTAACATCAGGTGAGGTGAAGGCCAAGCACTATAACCCGTTGTGCATAAAAAAATCTTAAATCTGTCACAGCCCAGCATAAAAATAATGATACCTAGTTCAACTCTAATTACCAGGAACTTAGGCTACACACACCACGTGATGTATTTAAATTATTCAAACCATCTTTACGCACGTCAGCTATACCACCTGTATTCCTATATGTAGGTACAGTACAACTCGTAAAATTAGAAACTCATGTGATAGAATAGGTGGCCACCGTTTTGTCCGTGCTTGTTCCTAAACTGGACAAAAAACCCATTTCATATCATGCGATGTCGCGTCGATCGCTCTAGGGAGAACATGCAGAAATGGGGTATCCTGCCGGAGGACGCTAGTGTCGCCTGCTTATGCGGGCAACCACATACTATGCAAAAAATGAGGCAGTGCCCACGTTGCCCCACCCTGTACTCTCGACGACTTGCGGAGGGCTACTCCCCGAGGGATGGCTGTATCGGAGTACTGGCAATATAAAATTTGATACGCCTTCAAACGCAGAAGAAGAAGAATATATCATTGCCGGGTTACTCACGTTCGACTGCTGTACGTTCAAGATGATCTGGACGAGGGGGCCGTTGGAGACAGGGGTGGCGGGGTCTGCGGGGCCCACGGCGACAGGGGTCACGTCGATGGGGCTGGCAGGCACGAGGTCCGCGGGCACGATCAGGACGGTAGCTACCTGTTTAGATCATAGAAATATTTTGTACAAGGCTTTTCGTCTATACTATATCGTAGGGTTGCCACCTCTCCCGGATTTCCGGGAGTCTCCCGGAATCATACCCTGAAAACAGAAATATCCCGTCTCCCGGAATTAATTCAAGATAATCCAAATTATCCCGAAATTTCAAATCCGTCAATATTCGAATGAAATATAGAGTTTTTTCGATTTTAATGTAGACTTTTTTCGATATATGGACAAAGGAAAGAAAACGTCTAAATGAAGAACATATCAAGGCATAGGTCCAGACATTCGTCAATTTTCGATTGGAAAGTCTCTACATTCCATTTTTCCATAATTTCTGGTTTAGAAGTCACAAATCTCACTCACGATTTGTGAGTTCTAAACTAGAAATTATGAAATCCGTACGAACTAATGAAAAATAAAAGTTCAAAAAATAATAAAATGTGTTACAAAATTACATGTTTTATTTTAAAGTTTTATATCTCCCGGATTCAATGGGCCAAGAGGTGGCAATGGCAACCCTTTATATCATTGATACTAAACAACTTTCTCTTAGAAACATGTGCCGAATTTCGCCACAAAATTTTGGTCATCCCTTACGAAATTGATCACGTGATCTCTTTGATTTGTATGGATAGATAGTCGATTTTTCTTACATATTTGGCCATGTGTTCCTTAGAGAAAGTTGTTCAGATTGATGGCCTGAACACATTCTTAAAATTTGGATGGTGTATACAAAATGACCCTGTATATGTAACAAAAACCCTGTCAGATACTGAAACAGATGATAGTGTTGCTAAAACTGAACAACATTCTCCAAGGAATGTATTATATAGGTCAAAAACGATTTTTTTTTTGCCTTTCCATAGTAAGTCTGTCAGCTGACCTATATCTACCTATACCTGACCTATACATTTTGTATGGAAATATGTTTTTTTTTAGTTTTTCAACCTATATGTTCCACCCATAGAAATAGAATGTCAAAGAACAACAAAGTCAATAAACAGGTGATCCGAAAACGAATCAATACATTTTATATGAGATACGTAAAATATGACTTAGATTCATAAAATATGACTATATTATGGCAAAGGAAGTTAATAAACTATGTTCCATACTGTTTTCTTTGTTGATAAACGAATAAATGTAGCGAAATTTGGTTTTAGAGAAATGTGTGGCAATATCTTATTTACCTTTGAAAGGTGTGATTACTTGGATGGTTTCTTTTTGTCACATCACAATTACTTAGAGCAGAAGACACCATAGCTCCATGATACCTTTATTTTAAATTCTAATTAAGATTAAAAAATATTTTAAACAAACTGTGATTGCTCATTTGCTAGGCGGGACGCTAGGGGCTCTTACTGTAAAAAATGTTGGCACATGTCACTTGATCCTTTGTCTCTTTTTACATAGACCGTGTCCGTATGATGTTAACTTCTCTTTTCCACGCTTTGTTGGTCTTCTTGAGCGCAGCGAAAATTTTTCTATGTCTATGGTTCCACCAATAATGTTGTTCAGTTTTTTCAACACTGTCACTTGTTTCAGTATCTGACAGGGTTCTTGTTACATATCGTATACCTACACTCGCGGCGCGGCGTAAATAACGGCTACGAACACAGCGACTCGGCGAACTCACATACATCTAACTGTAAGTTAGTCATTCTGCGTTTTGGTCATTTTGCCCTCTTAGACTATTTGCTTTTTAGGCAGTGTGATCAGGAAGGATCTCGAGTACGTGAAATTATTAATAAGTATTTGTTTACTGATAAAATTAAAAGTAAAAAGGCGAAGCAACAACTCTAATAGTGACTATAGTACTTAAAGGTTTTATATTTCAAGTTCTTCAGAGAAACAGGCATTCCTAAACTGCTGTAGAATCCACTTATCTTTTTATTATTCAACACTAAAATCAGTATTCATAAATCGCTCTCAACGTTGAGAGCTGCTGTTCCTATAAAAAGAGCATCTCAAGATAGCTCTCAACGTTGAGAGAGCGATTTATAAATACGGGCCTTAGAAATCCTAAGGTACCGTGTTTCTCCTGTCTAAAAAGCTCTCCACATACCTGCTTGCCTCCATTGACCAAGTCGTACATAAGGTCATCGAGGGCTTTCTCAAGATAAGGCAGCAGAGCAGGATTGGTGGCGGCGTCCGTCAGCGCTGCGTCGATCTCCTGGAGGCCCCAGTAAGACAACTCGAAGGAGGGAATTTGGACGTCTATGGTCTCCTAAGCAAGAAGATAATAGTGCGGTTTTATTGAAAGTACTTTGGTAATTACCTAGTTGGTATTTGATTTGATTTTTCATTTTCCTGACGTTTCGGCACCTTTGCAGCTGCCGTAGCAGTCCCCCGAGACCATGGCAGCTGCGAAGGTGCCGAAACGTCGGTTACTTTCAATAAAACCGTGCTAGTATTATTAGTACCTACCTAATTATTCCAATTATTTTAAGCGATATTAATTTATTTTTGCAGTAGATAATGGATATTAGAGATAAATAAGGCACTCCTAATAGTGTACCAGTAGATAACAGTAGATTATAGTTGGAAACTTTGGACTTGGAACTAACAAAGCGAATAATGGCAACAAGAAAGTAAACTGTCAACTTGAACAACAAAACTTTCGTTAAAACTTACCTGAGTTAATTTGATTTCAACTTTAGGTTTTCACAAAGTAGGTTTAACTGTACCTACCCCTAACACGAACAACTATCGAGAAAAAAAGCGCGTAGAGTAGGTACTCTATAGATAGGTTATTATTGTCTATGAGAAATAACGTTTCGCTTTTCGGCAGCATTGTAAAAAAATCAAGTTACAACATAACTCTATGGAATGTTTTAACGTGCGTTTTTTTTCGATAGCTGCTCGTTCTATGGTTACTAAGTTCTTTATCGCACGGCGTTTGAATTATACAGGGTCACTGGAAATATGACGTATTCCTGCTAAAGGGTTATAGATGAGGTCAAAACAAATATTTTTTGTTATGTTACTTTTTCTCAAAAAGTTTATAGTTTTTGAGTAAATTGATATTAAGTATTTTTTTACCAAAAGTACGTTTTCAAAAACAAACATTTAAAATAAAAGATAACTACTCGTTCGATTCCGGTTTTTTTATTATTTTGGGATAGAAAACAGTCTAGATGTTGATAATGTATAACAAAAATTACAAAAAGTACAGGTGTTTATAAAAAAATCGAGCCTTAAAAGCATTTTTTATTTTTATTTTTTCAAATATCTTTAAAAAATTCCTTGTAACTAAGCATGCATAATATTTTAAAAACATCAACATCTATTCAGCTTTCAGTTGAGGTATAAAACTTAATAATAACTTAAATAAAAAATGAGAAATTAAGACTTAACTAAATAGCAGTCCCATTTCATGTAGCAAAAATTTCCTACTTCAAGCGCTTTCCTACCTTTCCTACAACAAGCGCCAGCAGCGGGTCATTAAAAATGGCTGATATGCATGGTTATTTTTGATGCTGTCTGTATAAAATTTTGACTCATCGGCGGAAAATAATTCTGTTTCAAAATCACTCGGACGAAAGTATTTTTAGTGAACACGATCATTTATGGCAAACTAGCTTCCGGCCGCGACTTTGTCCGCAATTAAATTCGAGAAAATCCCTAGGGAACCTTTAACCAAGATAATAGTATCCTCCTATGTTTAAATCCTGTTTATAAACTGTCTGTGAGCCAAATTTCATCCAAATCCGTTCAGTCGTTTTGCGTGATTGATTAACAATCATCCAAACAAGCAAACTTGTGAAAGTTTATGATATAAGTAGGATAATACGGCCACCTTCGAAGCGCTTGAAGTAGGAAATTTTTGCTACATGAAATGGGACTGCTATTTAGTTAAGTCTTAATTTCTAATTTTTTATTTAAGTTATTATTAAGTTTTATACCTCAACTGAAAGCTGAATAGATGGTGATGTTTTTAAAATGTTATGCACGCTTAGTTACTAGGATTTTTTTAAAGATATTTGATGCTATTTCTAAAAATTCTAAAAAAATTAAAAAATAAATGCATTTAAGGATTGCTTTTTTTTATAAACACCTGTATTTTATGAAAAAAAAATTATTCATTATCAACATTCAGATTGTTTTCTATCCCAAAATAGTAATAAATCCGGAATCGAATGAGTAGTTATCTTTTATTTTAAATTTTTGTGTCTGAAAACGCACTTTTGGTAAAAATGTACCTAAAAAACTATTAATTTTTTGAGAAAAAGTTATATGACAAAAAATATTTGTTTTGACCTCATCTTTGACCCCTTAGCAGGAATACGTCATATTTCCAGTGACCCTGTATATAAAGTGTATTATCTATGTTATGGCGTACCAGCATAACAAAGTTTGGCCCGCTGATAAGCAACTTTCGATAGGGTAAGAAAGTCAATGGATGGGTGTCCATTTCATTATTTCAAACTACTCCATGCTTTGCAAGGCACGTGAAGCCCGGCTGAATTTTCTGTCGTTAGCACCCACTAATCCACATTGGGCCCGAATGGTGGGTTGAAGCATAAATGGTTAAAGTCCATCCTTCTTATCAAGACATGTGACCCCAGTGCGATCATTAAAATGGCTGATGGCGAATAGTTACTGGATTGGCAGTCATTCTTCTACTTATCGAATGAGGATTAGTGGCCACCTCTGGTGTTAGAGTTTATCAAGCCGCCTGTAAGGCCTCTAACTTGGCTTAACGACTGTTATCAGATGACAACAGCCGGGACTGACGGTCCTCCGAAGCACGAAAGCGCTCAGTTGTATTGCCACTTAACGGTCACTCATCCGACACCTGGCCGGACCGAGCGTTGCTTAACAAACGTGATCGAGTACGATCAGTCTGTCAAGTACCGCCATGAGCGCTATAGCGGCAGTAATTATTATATTATACCATTGGGTATCCAGCGAAGAGAGCGTCCATCATCTCGTCCAACGCCTTCTTAAGGTAGGGCCTGAAGACTGAGGTGCTGGGGGTATAGAGCAGAACGTAGTCCAGCTCGGTAAGGGTGTAAGTGACTTGTCCAGGGGCAGTGAGAATCTTGATAGGGTTCTGGAAGATAACTTTCAGTAAGCTATTGAATTCAATATGCAATAGGGCTGAGTCGCACGACGCAAAATGTCGCCGATTTTCACTCGTCTATAAGCTTCCTTGGTTCCTAATCCTAAGACTGTTTTTTTTTAGCTTTTACAGATGCAGTGCAGATATTACTACGGGATGAGAGGACGAAAAGTTAAAAAACAATTTTGCCTTGAAATGACCCTTCGAAGTATTGACTGCGAAGTCATTATTGAATTTTTGATTAGTGCATTCACAATGCTAAATCTAATAGACAACATTACAGTCACTCGTCTCCAACCACTTAGATGGCACTCGAGGCTACGACCTTTTTGGTGATCTGAGTCAAAGCTCTTACCAACTACCGATTCGAGCCGTTACGTCTGTCATTATTTTGAGTTACGCTGTCGCGTACGTTCAATTAAGACGTTTATGCAAAGTAGGTATAGAAAACTTGTAGTATTTTTTGGACGAATACACTTTCTTGATCCATTTGTTTGTTGGAGTGTTCCCACAAGAAATAAACAATTTTCACCTCGTTTCCTTGGTAGATAGCATCCATATAGATGTCGAGAGCCTGTTCCAGCACTGGTCTGAAGATGGTGTCGGTGGTTGGGTTCTCCAGAGCCTCAGACAACTGCTGCAGAGTCCAGACGGATGTAGTGGCAGATGCCACAGCGAGCACGGCAGCGAACGCGGCGAAGAATTTCATTTTGACTGCAATAATATTTTTGCGTAGCGTGTTATTTTCAGAACACAATACACACAAATATTTACATATTAATTTTTATTTATTCAATGATAAAGTAAGAAAAATAACAAAGAAATGTTAAAAATACAATTTGTTGCGACTCTATCGCTTCTTATTCTTTTTCTTTAAAGTTTTGATGAAACCTTACAGGCGTTTGGCGCGAATATCAAACTTTACATATGAAGGCCGAATGTCAGTGGGGGGTACGGGGGATAGAGTGGGCAAGGCCTGTTAAAAAAAATTCACGAGGTATTAGATCCCCCCCACCTATGAAATCGGGGTTTTAAAGAAAATTTTAAAGAAGTTACATTATCCATATTAACATTTTCTTAATTTATTTAACCATTAACGCTTTTGTTTTAAGTAAAACTTTTATACAGTAATGTTTAAATAAGATAACTTTATGCCACATTAGTTTTGGCTAAGTTAAAAAAAATGGTAATTTCTGCCAAAAATAAGAGTCATTATTAAGGCGGTTGTATGACCGAAAGTGGCGCCCTCATAGGTTTTTATTTAATAAGTTATTAATAGAAAAAGATTTTAGTAATGTTTATCGTGGAGATTTTAGGGCCCATGGTCTAGTATTTTTAGAAGGTATCAGTGGCGAAGGGTCTATACAAGCCGATTCCCTTCGGCTTACCTTTTACAAATCCCACCCCATTGATCCAGTATGCAGATCATAGCATTTTTGTAGTGCGGCTTACCTTCGCCATAATTTCACCCCTCGCCACTGGAAGGTATCACTACATGCCCTCGTAGTCATTCGTAGAAGTAGATAGCAAATGTGTCAAAAACGGCCACTTAAAGCAGTTTTTCTATCTACTTCTAGCAGTGACTACTAGTGAATGTAAAGATACCGTCTAAAAATACTAGACTGTAGGCCCTAAAATCTCCACGATAAACATTATTAAAATTGTTTATTAGAATTATAATATTAAATAAAATTCACCGCAGCGCCACTTTCGCTCAGAGTACCACCTTAAGGTATTTTTTTATGTTTAGAATAGAAACTATACCTATTAAGGATTTTTTACTATTGATAGCTGTCTGTGATGGTCATTATTTGATATACCTAATATCAAGCAATTGATGAATATTTTAAATCACAGAAGTGACGAGGCTATTTGTGAGAAAAAAACGCCAATTTCATAGGTGGGTACTATATACCCACCTATGAAATTGGCGGGGTACCTACCTAATAACACTGTATGTAACGGAGTTTTTTTTCAAATTTAACGAAGAAAAACCAAAAAGTTGATCTCAAAATGTGTCAAATTTTAATCTAGAATAGTTTGTTTATTAAGTAAATAAAAATATTTATTGAAATAACGCATTTGGTTTTAATTGTATTTTAAAGATAGTCCATAAGTACAACATTAATTTTATCACAAAATCGTCTCTACTGCAAAATTGTGCTTTTTACCGACTTCAAAAGGAGGGAGGTACTCAATTCGACCCGTTTTTTTTTTGGTATGTACACCGATTACTCGAAGACGGCTGAACCGATTGAAATGATTCAAACGTTATTACATTAGGTAAAAATTGAAATTGGTCCCATTTTTTAAAATTTTGAAATCGGTTCAGTACTTTTCAAGTAATCTTGAAAAAAGCACGAAAATAGTACGATTTTGTGTGAACTACCTCGATGATCAGTCGTATAACTTCTTTGTTTATGACCTGAATAAGATAATTATTTTTTTGTTGGAAAAGGGATATATTATGTGTAGTTCTTTAACCGACTTAAAAAAGGAGGTTCTCAGTTTGACCCATGCATACACGTATGTAGTGTTTCTCCGCGATTAGCTCACGTTTGGCTGACCCAAGTTTTCTACCTAAATAATATACTTACACTACCTAATACAAAAGGTACCTACACTAAAAATTGAAAAAATAAAAAATTGTTTAAAAAAACAAAAAACCGACTTCAAAAAACCTACCTCTTAAAACAAGAAATAATATTCGTAATAATAAAACCACGTCTATTGAAGTCGGGTGTGGCTTTTAGAATAAAAAAAAGGAATTGGTACTCCAGCCCCACCCGACTTCAATAGACGTGGTTTTATTATTACGAATATTATTTCTTGTTTTTAGAGGTAGGTTTTTTGAAGTCGGTTTTTTGTTTTTTTAAACAATTTTTTGCACTTTTGTTTATGTACAACGGGATATAGTGCTTGGTCTTCATCTCACCTGATATTAAGTGACGATAAGGCCGAGTGGAAGCGCACTACCTTCTCCCGGAATCCTCATCACTGAGGAGTTCCTCAGTGATGAGGATTCCTGGAGAAGTATAATATAAATATAATATAAATATAATATAAATATAATATAAATATAATATAAATATATAATATAAATATATAATATAAATATATAAGTAAGATATTGCCGTAAGATAGCCAGTTGGCTATCTTACGGGAACTTATCTAACTTCCGGAACACAACAATTTTTAAATTGTTGTTATGGCGTCAGACTTAGGTAAGATGGTAGTAGGCGGACTTAAAATGAGCCCTACCACCAACCAAACCGAGTACAAATTGTACCCCCTCTGGGAATCGAACCCGGGACCGCTGCGTATTACACGGGTCGGCGAACCACTAGACCACAGAGGCGGTTAAAACTGAGGTACAACTAAATGGTACAGATTACCGTTGCCCCTTTTGGTCAAATTATATTTTTTTAGATTATAATATTTGTACTACTTAATAAATATATCAATCAATAGTTAGACAGAATCCACTCACCCGAGCCTTGATGTTAATTTGATGGATTTATTTGGCCCCAGTTATTTATACTTCAAGATAGTCTTCCGAAGTAGTAAATTTTTATCTAGACAAGGCTGTAAACATGTAAATATTAATAAAAATTACGTATTTTATAACAACATTGGATTATTGTATCGGCCACCTAAGGAATTTCTTTGTTGATAATCCTAAAATAACTAAGTACTTAGGGTACCAATAATATGCTAATAAAGCAGTGTAACGTTTAATTATTTTATGTTCGCTATTATTATACATGATACCTAGTATAGTATTATATTATATGTGATGATACGTAGATAAGACCTATTTTTACCCGACTGCAAGAGGGTTATGTTTTTCGCGCGTATGTTGTAAGTATGTAAGTAAGTATGTTTGTTTGTATGTAATATTCTTTACATCATACTTGCTCGGTAGCTAGGATTTACTTAGATAGTATGAGGCTGTGTAAGTTGGCATGTGCAACACAGTGCATTGTTTAGATAGAACGTTCCATTTTCAAATCACTTTACAATTCAAGGATGGTGAATGCTTTAACTGTAAAGTTACTTTACAATTCAAGCATTTAAAACTCCTTAGTGAACCAATCTCATTTCTTTTATTATAAACTGACGAAACTTTTGGCTGAAAAAAAAACAATGAAAATGGCGGCATTTCATTTCAGTTGAAGCTAGGTATGCAAAATTCTGCAATGCAAAAACAGCTGATTTTTTTCGTGATTTCGAGGTTGGTCCCATAATGAAAGTTGTTCAGTTTAATTGTCTGATCAACCCTACGAGTTTTCAATGAAATAACCCTTTAACGTTTTATTTTTGTTTTAATGTTTTTGTATTTTTTTTATTTTTGTTTTTATTTTTATTTTATTTTTATTAAATTTACCTCGCATGAATGATGTAAAATAGTATGCTTACCTCGGTTGTAAGTAGCTATTACACCCTCGAACTATATTCGCCCTCGCTCGCTTCGCTCGCTCGTGCGTCTAAATATCTCGGGTGCACTCGATCCATTAGCGCCCTTTGCGAGCTGCGCTCGCACGGGCGCCAAATTGGATCTTGTTCTGTAATAGCTCACTTACATCCCTTGTGTAACAAACTACTATTATTACCTCATATTTTTTAAACGGCTGAACGGATTTCCATGATTAACATATCGTTAGATTTGTTTTGCCAGCCCAAGTGTTCTTATGAAAGTGGTGTTATACTAAAACCAACATGGCGGCTGCACGGTGCTATTATACATAGTGGAAAAAAATAATTTTTAGAATACTGCAATATGGGTGTCAAATTAAAGGTTTCATTAAAAGGATTTCAAAAAGGTATATCATGATCGTAATAAATAATAACTTAAAAAGATATAAATAAAAAAATAAATTTAAAAAAATTAAAAACCCTCCTGCTTAAAAAGACAAGTCAACTGAAAAGATGGAAACAAGATTAAATATTAAAGGCAACATTATAACATGCAGTCGGAGGCATATAACTCAAATCATTCATAATGTCACTTTCTTTATGCATGCCTCCGACTGCATGTTATAATGTTGCCTTTAATATTTAATCTTGTTTCCATCTTTTCAGTTGACTCGTCTTTTTAAGCACAAATAAGGGTTTTGATTTTTTGTCATTCAGCATAAAATGAAATACAGGCGCTTACGTGCTTCTTTTTTCTTTAGACATCCGAAAAGCTCTTGCGTCAGAAGATTGAAGATAGTTCATAATTGAGTTGATAAATATCAAACTCCGGTATGTCCGTCCACCTGTCACATGGTTTGTTTTTTGAATAGACTTAATGCTCAGAATCCGCTGCGGTTTTTTGTTTTTTTCTGATGTTTCGGCTCCTTTGCAGCTGCCGCGATCATGGACTGACGCAGATAGTCGAGCAGCGCGGCGCAGCACGGCAGCTGCAAAGGCGAAACATCAGAAAAAACCAAAAGACCGCAGCGGATTCTAAGCATTAATTCTATGCAAAAACTAACCAAGTGACAGGTGGACATACCGTAGTTTGATATTTATCAACTCAATTAATCATCTTAACTTATACTTAGGTACCATACCAAATATAGGTAGTTCACAATTCACAGTACCTATGACGATTTAACATACAGTACAAATACCTAACATATTACATTAGGTTCCTAGTTAGAAAATATACTGTGGTCTTAGACCGGAGGATGTGGCGCGCTGAAGATCGTAGTGTTGTACAACATAATATAAATATTATTTCCTAGTCTAGTGTTTATCATTCGCATTTTATTTATGACACCCTTAAAAGGATTGTCAAGCTAGCGGTCTCCATACAATTCAATTCAATTCAAATTAATTTATTCAGTCTAGGCTATTACGAGCACTTGTGAAGCTACGCCATCGGTTCGCAAACCCTAAGCGGGAGATCTTGTCTCTTGTTGATCTTCTCTTCTTGTTGATCTTGGAGAAGAACCGGCAAGAAACTCATCAAGGGCTGCTTTTTTCTCCCTGTATATTTCATACAGTCGTCAACATTGAAAAATGAGCTCCACATTTAAAGTGAGGTCACAAACGGCGATAACGTTTCCCACTCTCCAAATCTTAACCTTTGGTATAATAACAATTGGTATGTTTTTAAAATGCCTAAAAACTAGGGTTGTACCTACGTTGTTTTTTATTTAACACGTTTTTATTAGGTTGCTAAATCGTTCAAAGTCCATCTTCATCAAATCGTTTCCTCAAAGTTTGCGAACTATATTATACTAGCTTCCCGATGAGCTATAGTGACTTGAAACTTTGAACATAGGTCAGAACTGGAAGGCAATATAATATTATATTCTCAATGACATCATATGATGGTGTCATTGAGCTGATCTGATGATGGAGCCGGAAGAAGGCCACAGGAACTCTATGATGAAACCATACAACCCCATCGTGTTTAGGCTCGTTAGAATCGTCTCGATGAGTACTCTAATGGGAGATGAGGGCCAGGGTCTGATGATGAAGCTGGAAGGCCATGCTAGGAACTCAATATTGAAACCGTGCATCCCCATCGAGTTTGGGCTCATTTGAATCGTCTTGTCGAGTAGGTACTTTGTTGGGAAATAGTTTCCAGGGTCTGATGATGGATCCGCAAGAAGGACATAGGAACTCTTTAATAAAACCACGCTACCCCGTCAAGTTTGAGCTTGTTTGAATCTTCTTGACGAGTACTTTGTTGAGAAATTGTTTCCAGGGTCTGATGGTGGAGCTGGAAGAAGGCCACTGAAACTCTGTAATAAAACCATGCAACCCCATCATGTTTGAGCTTGTTTGAATTGTCTTGACGAGTGCTCCGATAGCGTGTAGGTACGGTAGAAGAACTACCGCTTACTTAGTACCGCGGTTGATTAATTAACTACCTGCGAATTTCGTTGATAGTTTAACACAATCCAATTTAAAGGCTAAAGTGAAGAATTTTTTGTTCGAGACCTTGGAATGCACCTAGTTTACTCTTAGATATAGAATTATTAAAGAATTATTGTCTAATTTTTCTTTTTAAGTATAAATTAATTTATCTCTGTTCTTTCTAAGTAAAATATATTTTTGTTTAACCCCAACGCGAGCATTCAACAGCGTTGTTATAAACCTCTGTGGATTTCTTTACGCTGTTAATAACAATGAATGTAATGATTTATACTATACCCACTCACATGATCGGCGGTCAAATTTTGCCAAAACGAGATGATCGAGACGTGATTCACGGATATAATTCATCCAAAACGACAGACCGTCTCAAATGTGTTGTCTCGTTTTAACGCATTAAACTGTGCGCCTTTTTTAATGTTCCTGCCTCTTTCTTACTATCCGACGGTCATTTCATTCATATATCACTCCTTTGTGCAGCCGTTCCCATACGAGCTACTAACAGTTGAAAGTGGAACTTATTGACAACTAGGAACGTACACTTTAAATCTGATAACTCCAGTGTGTAGCCATAAGTTTGTCGGAGTTTGTCACTAAAAATCAGAGTTTGTCAATCTTGCGTTTAGAAGATATGTGGGGATATGCTGTAGAGACATTTCTACCTGGATCTCGAGAACGGAAGGTCGTAGACAAAATCTCACATATCTCCTAAACGCAAGACCGACAAACTCTGGTATTTGGCGACAAACTCGGTCGAACTACCGACTATACATATGACTAATTAGATTATCGCTACGACCTTCCGTTCTTAAGATCCAGGTAGAAAGGTCTCCACAGCGTATCCTCACATATCTCCTAAACGCAAGACCGACAAACTCTGGTTCTTGGTGACAAACTCCGACAAACTACCGGCTACACACACGAGTAATCAGATTTCTGTTACGACCTTCCGTTTTTGAGATCTGTGTGGCTCAGCTGTAGAGACGTCTCTACAGCTGCGCCACACGTATCTCCTAAACGCAAGACCGACACACTCTGGTTTTTGGCGACAAACTCTGACAAACTAACGGCTACACACACGAGTAATCAGATTTTCGCTACGACCTTCCGTTTTCGAGATCTGTGTGGCTCAGCTGTAGAGACGTCTCTACAGCTGCGCCACACGTATCTCCTAAACGCAAGACCGACAAACTCTGGTTTTTGGCAACAAACTCCGACAAACTATCGACTTCATCATGGAATAGTCAAAAAGTCAGATTCCAACATTTTTTTTGTGGCCCAGCTGTAGTCCGGCACGTGTCCGGATTTCCAATGCTGTCTGTTTTCCTTCTCGTAAAATTTTGTAAGCAGGTTTGAAAATTGTAATTTTTTTTTTGTCAAGCCAGTTTTTCAATTTGTTTTTTAAATGGCGGAGATAGTGTAAAAAAACATATTTCAGTCCGAATTCCCGGCGCTGTCTGTTCTCCTCTACAGGTCGCATTTTTCAACCGATTCCGGTTAAATTATTAGAGCAGGTTTGATAAATGTATAGAATATTTTTGTCGAGACAGTTTTTCGAAATTTATTAAAATGACGGAGATATGTAAAAAACCATATTTCAGTCCAGCTTTCCGGCTGTTTGATCTCCTCTACAGGGGGGGGGGTATTACAACCTCTTAAAACTTGCCAGTTTTATGAATTGCTATAGTTACATCTCTTTCTCGCTGTATAGCATTTAAAAAAGATTGATAGCCAGACATAAAACTGCCAGGAAATAAGAAGTCATAATTAGAGATGAAACGGATATCCGGCAACTATCCGTTATCCGGCCTATCCGGCGTAAAAATACTATCCGGCCGGATGCCGGATAGTAACCAACATCCGGCCAGATACCGGATACAATAAAAGACGAAAATATTAGGACATTATTTAATTATTACACCGATTATTACACCGTTAATTGCTTTGTAGTCGTAGCTGAAGATGAACTGGTTCCAGGAATGGGTACTATCTTTGACGGTGTAGCAGTTACATTAATATCTGCCTGGCCTTTGCTTATTGCTTTATATTCATTTGGATGTTTTGATTTTAGGTGATTTTTCATAGCAGAAGTACCTAGAAAAAATAGAATGGCAATAAATAAAAATGGCAGCAGCGTTGTCTTTCATATAAATTTATTCACGACATCAATACGCGCATTCTCATCAGAATCAAACAAACAAGTACAAAATTGCAATTTACAATTAACAAACACTTGGGTTAACGAGTAATTGAAAACAAAAGTTGAGTTTTATTCGGTAATACATACCTGCCTTTTTACCTTCCCCACCACGAGAAATGTTAACATTACACAACGTACACACGGCAAACTTAATATTATCAGCACTTATTTCAAAATATTCCCATAACCGGGATCTTTTCTGTGACAAAGCCATTTTCGTATTTATGTGTCATACATAACCTCAAACAATACACTCGCTAGCTGCACTTCACAAGAGATAACTCGACCATTTCAAATTGAACATCACACTCTATTGATCCGCTATCGAATTTGACACCTTTAAACAAAATTGTGTTATACTTGTTTAACAATACCACAGGAATCGATCTAGATGGCGCTGTTTACTTACCAACACACTCGGATCGGACCGAGCCAACACAATTACTCGCAACGAGAATGACCAGGGCCCTATTTCACCAAGTCGACATATGTCAGTGACATATGTCGGTTAATTTTACAATTGTAATTACTTTAATTAGGGACAAGTATGTTGTGAAACAGCGATATTATTTACAAATCGACATATTTGTAGATTTGTCAGTAATTCTTGATATGAGATTGGAGCTGAGTCAAGTTTGCGTGACAATTGTCGACTTGTAAAAAATATCCCCTGTTTCACAACACAAATTGTCCCATAGTAAAATAAGGAAAGTACTGTAAAAATTGTCGACATATGTAACTGACAAATGTCAATTTGGTGAAATAGGGGCCTGGTGTGTCAAAAAGTACACTATAGGTGCACAAGATGGCTCTGCTGAAACAATATCGAACGGCCGGATATCCGGCGGCCGGTTATCCGGCCATCCGGCCAGAAGGGCAGCCGGATAACCGGCATCCGGTATCCGGCCAAACAGCTATCCGTTTCATCTCTAGTCATAATACGGCCCCAGGTCGCATTTCTCAACCGATTTTGGTGAAATTAGTAGGTTCGATAATTATATATAACTGTTTAGTCAAGCCAATTTTTCCAAATTTATAAAAATATATTCACCCATTTTGAAAAATGATCAAAATTAGAAGCACCATCTAGCTGCAAATACTCACGTACCTGTGTGCTTTGAAAACTTCATGGCGACATTTTATTTTATTTTATCGGGATGTCTACAGCTCACGGAACCACTAGTAATAATTTAGTCCGTTTTAAAAACGTGTTTTAAAAAAAGTTTTTTTTTTTCAGTAAATTTAATAGCCAGTTCACTTAACATCGGGTGATATTATGAAGGCAAAGCACTGACCAGTCGCATGGATAATAAAGTAGAAAAATGCGCAGGGGCAGCTAGACTTTTAGATTAGCCAGATTTTGTAAATGTACCGTAATGATTTATATGTCTTTGTCTTGTACCGATTCACACCGACCAACCAACTTTTGCAATAGTAGGTACACGCAATGTTATCCTTTTTTTCTCTTATTGCTTGCAAAATTGGTTCAAATTATGTTAAAAAGTTGTGTGTGTATGATTACATACAACAAAACACTATTAACTTTTTATTACGGCTTCACAGCATGCTTATTTTATTACTTTCCTGATTGTTACCGATGTCGGTAACCTCAACACTGCACCATAGGATGATTCGCCAAGCAGGAACAGAATGAAACACTTTCTTCTTAAATGCCCATATATTGTGGTTATAACGAATTGGGCCGTGCGAGCTTACAACATTTCCTACGATCACACGTCCCTAAGGTAACATTTTGTACGATAGCAAATATCCACTAATACAAAAACTTACATTTTCTACTTAACTTAGGTAGTTTACAAAACTCAAATCATTACTACCCTACGTTACCATAAATTGTTAGCGGTGGTGGGGATAGCAAACCCCCACTCCTGGCTCTTTACGAGATTACCTACCTAATTTATTATTTGGCTACCTTTCAATACGAGGTTTAGGTATTTAGGTTTCTCATTACCTTTATCAGAGACCTATACAAGAGGCCTTTATTTATAATCTTACCTCTTAGTACCATATCAAAACCTTTAGGGCTTATAGGACAAAGGTTGGCGTATGACCTAGACACATTTCAGGTCGAAACTACCACCTCCTAGACCTATATTACCTAGCCCATTACCTCAAAACCTTTACCAGGTAGTATAAGTAAAAACACAAGCATTCATATCATTTAATTCATAGGATACCTAAATACCTAAACAATACCTATTTGAATTACTAAAACTTAAATATTTCACAAACTATAAAACTTACAGCTACGCTAAATATCTCATTTTACAGAACTTTTTATATGCAACAATTTAAAACCAAATAGAACGTTACATATTAATAAACTTCAAAGTAATTAAAAACACAAACTAAATGACTCAATCAGTTATAACAAGCTACTGTTTACAAATCAAAGTACTTACATGAAATAATCATAAACACAGATTCTATCACTAGTAACGCACTTAGCGGTCCATTAAACAGTCTTTTTGCTATACACATTTTAATCACTTTTTTCACTAGTTTCACGCGATTGAAGCTGTCCGTAACACTGATTATCAAAACTGCATTACCATCATTGAAATCTATCTTGTGAGCAGGTTTGATAATGATTTAGATTTTTTTGTCGTGTGAAAAAAAAATCACCCATTCGAAAAATGATAAAAATTAGAAGCGCCATGTAGCTTCGATTGATAATTAAATAAAAGAATACCTAACCTTCCTAAACAGCTGCTGTTCAAAAGCAGTGTCAACCTGGTGGCGACATCTATTAGATTAATTTTTAAACAATATATAATTTGAGCGAAGTCAGTAAATCTTTTACATTCATTTCTATACCTAGATCATAAAAACCGAGAGATTTTTTGTCTCTGCGTTTGCGCACACTTTTCGCTGTGGAGTCTTAAAACTTAATTAATCTATAGTTTTCAGTGCTTTCATAATGTACGGGGAGGGCGATATTAGGTATTCTGATTAAGCTCTACCACAGAATACATCAAGTGCTCTACACTATTTAATCTAATAAAAAAAATTGTCGAGACCAACTCAAGGTAGTACTAGGCACGTATCTTGCAATTTTTTCGACGGAGTGGGGATAAGTTCGCGCATGTGCTCTTGTGAGCGACCAATAGCGCGCGCCCCTCTCCCGCCGCGCCCCTCACCTCTACGCATACTCAAAATACGCGTTTCGCGCAATCCCCACCCGATTTCAAGTTATATGCCTCGTACTGTAGGGTGTGGTAGGGTGTTGCGTCACAGGTGGTGCCGTGAAATTGATCCATGAATGATACGACTATTAAATAAAACAATAAATAAAATGGAATTATTTTTATTTTTATTATTTTCAGAGATCAGATGAGTTGTGTATTACATTTAGAGGAGTAGGTACGTTCCTGTCAGTATGTGTCGTTAGACTTAATATTGTTGGCAAATACCCCATCTTTACGTAAAAAAAATCATTTTCAGCGGAGAAGGGAGTCCACATCGGCAGCCTGTAAAACAAAATAAATTTTTTGGGTTAATTTTATTAACTCAAGGAACCATGTGAACATTCCAAAGTAATATTTTAATGAAGAACAAGTACAGTATGCGCAAAATAACTTGGCGGCTCGGAAGTTAACTGCAAGTGATATTTCGCGCAGGGTACATGTCGAATTCCATAATACTGAGTGCTCCCGCCCGCGCACTGTCCCCGCGCATGCCTGTATTCGTCTACTGTATCGTATGTATCTGCCCCCAGTCCCCTAGTCAAGTGGCCTACCAATAATTTAGCGACATCTGACATCAATCATACATTTTAGGATTTCAGCATACTAGGGAGGCTGTTCTATTGCAAATTGACCACAAACTATTGATAAATAAGTCTATTCAAATTGTTTATGTGCTCTCAAAGGACTTCTGATATCAATAGTAAGCACACTTGAGGTTTATCTTGAATACCTACTTGTGATAAGAAATACTATTTTTGTTCAAATACAGTCAGTGCCAAAATGACCTGGGGCCCTATTTTTGAATCGCTCGGCAGGCGTCGAGCGCTCTTTTGGAATGATTTTTGTTCGACATATGACTCAAAACAATGAGATGTCACAAGAATGAGAATCAGTAGAAACGAACGCTCGACGGCGGTCGAGCGATTCAAAAATAGGGCCCCTGAGCGTCAAACCTACCAAAACATCTGAGAGACATAGATCAATCTTATCTCAAGGCATTAAGGTGCAATTTCATTTGTTGTCTGAGAACAAATGAAAGTGCACCTTAATGTCTTGAGATAAGGTTGATCTATGTCAAATGCCAAGCGCTTTGCCAATACATTTCTTTGCGAACTGCTAAAGAATGGAATGCGCTACATGCTCATGTGTTACCTGATAGTAACAACCTTGGTCTCTTCAAGGCAAGAGTGAATACCTAGGCATTTCCTGGGCATGCGTGCTACACCTTACACCACATACAATAAAAAAAAATGGTCAGATGTTTTGGTAGGTTTAATTAAACGCTCAGATCATTTTGGCGCCGACTGTACAGTCCTGATTTTTTTCTTAGTCAGACATTTATCTACATGTAATTTAATAAAAGAGACGTATTTATAGTCAGCAGCACGCTGGGGTACCACAACATGTAAAATTACCTCAACTGCTAATGTATTAAAGTTCAAAATAATTTGAAAAAGTTACAGTTTTCTTTTACTTGATGTGCGGTTGCCTGTACCTGCTTGAGACGTTAAATAGGCGTGAATGTTTTTGTGTTGCAGAGCAAGTTTATATACAATACAATGTGATTAATTTAACAATGTACAACTGAAATGACTAACTTCAGAGCACTTGCGGTACAAAACGATGTATTTTAGTCTGTAAGATTTTCTGTTTGCCCTACATTCTCAAGTGAAGTTGCAGCGGATCACTGTCTATTGCCAATTTAATTGTATTGTACTCTGTTCCACGAATCGAACTCCTAGGGAACAAAATGCTCGCAGCTCATTGGTCGATGCGCGCAGCTAGATCCAGGCTATACATACAGAATAGATAATAGTACTAACGTACAGAAGTTGCACTCCGCAAAATCGTTTTAATAAATTGCGACTCTTGCGCCGACACGATAAAGTGCAATTCAGGTCGCACAGCGGTCCCTTCGCACAAAAACATTGTAGTTGCCTCTCTTTCTATCGCGTAGATCTTATCTTTCCTGACGTATGAAATTTGTACTCTCAGAGGACGCCGAGCGCTTCATACTCGCGAGCGGAGTGACAGCCCTGGCTATAGGCTAAGCCAGTGGTTTCCAATTAGTTTTTTCTACGTGCCCCTCCAAGAAAAACCTCAAGCTCGACCCCTTGATACTACTTCGCGTACCTCTCTTGGGGTAAAGTACCACTACTTGGGAAACACTGGGCTAGGCTATTAAAGGTCACGCGCATTAGCCAATGGACACGTTCCGATTTTCCTTGAGAGCTCGTTTCGTGGAATGGGCTATACACTACACTTACGTTATTCTGTACATTCAAGATGATCTGGACGAGGGGGCTGGAAGTGGGGATTTCAGTAGGGTTGGGGCTAATTGTGACAGCATCAGCGACCACTGGGGTGGGGTTGATTTCAGCCTCGAAGAGGTCAGCGGGAGCCGCGACCAAGATGGTGTTCTGGAAAGAAGAATAAATAGTTACCATTCCATCGTCAAAGAGTTTGGAAGTAATAGCTATGTTCTGTTGAGGTCCTGCGTGAAGTTCCGAAGTTTCACAAATTAGGGGAATAGGATATGAGTGATAGACAACCCTGAGTGAAAGGTTTTTACCTTTCTCTTGCTTAACTCAACCAACACCCTTTACTTAATAACTCAAATCTTCTTGTGCCTAATTATTACTGTTAGAATCTTTAAAAAAGTGATTAAATGTGAAATGTAATTCTTGAAAGACGTTTGGAGTTGTATGAATTAATACATAATTGCCTCTTCTAATGTTAGTAATGTTAAGTGTACTTTGATAAACATAAAAAAAATATCTATTGTACCTTTAGGCTCGTAGACTCAATATTTGAAAACCGTTTTCACTAAGTTCTAAAATGTAGCTTGTGGGTAACTGTTATTGGCTTTACTAACAGCCAGGCCCAATAATCAATCCACAGATAGGGGTAGGCCTAATCCAGATTAGTTGCTGTGTAATGGTTGATATTAATAAAAAAAACGACAGCTGCTTAGCAATATCTAGGGGTAAAATGCACTATGTAACTTTTAAAAAAACTATGATACACTATAAAAAGTATACATATCCTACTTACCATCTGTTGTCCGAAGAACATAGCCTCCATGAATCTGTCGAGGGCGTCAGCGAGGTAGGGGTGGAGCTCGGCCTTGGTCTCGGCGCTGGACAAAGCGTCGTCCAACTCTTGCAGGGTCCACGATGTGACCGCGAAGGCAGGGACTTCGACGGTGATGGGTTGCTGCGAAATCGATTCTGTGTCATTAGAGATGGGCAAAAGACCCGGTTTAAACCCGACCACTGGGTTTAAACCCAATGAAAACCCTCATTTTATGTTATAGAAACTTTTACAGTTTTTTTATTTTTATTGATATGTCAAATATAACGTTGCCATGGAAACAATTTCTTGTTAAATCAATACAGAAAAATATTCAAAGGACGAAAAATCTCGTATTTCTACAGATTTTATTCAGTTCAACAAAATTGTCAATGGGTGTTAACAGGGTTTAAACGCAGCAGTCGGTTCAAAATCGGGTCCGTAGCTGTAATTGAATAATAGTTATGTGTTATACAAGAGACCAAAGTCGATTTGTGCTGCGAGTGCCGACTTTAAATCACGAACTAGCGAAGTAGTCTAGAATTGAATCATTATCAGGGTCCACGATGTGACCGCAAAGGCGGGGCCTTCGACGATAATGGATTGCTGCGAAATCGATTCTGTCATTCTGATGAAGATGTTCCGTTAATAGTACTATGGATGAGATCACACATGTCAAAATAAGCAATTTCTAAGGGCTGATTTTTCAATGCCTAGACTTGAAATTTTATTCGCTTGATAACGTATTAAACTGCTAAACTTGTCTGTCAAATGTTTTAAATGCCATTTACTTTATTTGGTCAATAATTTAACTGGCCGATAAATATATAAATAAAATGAAATAACTATCTGTTATCTGCTGAGGTGACACAACTGTCAACTGTCTTAGATGAAAAGTGTGAGACAACCTGTCTCATATGGAAAGTGTGAGACAACCTGTCTCAGATGAAAAGTGTGAGGCAACCTGTCTCAGGTGAAAAGTGCGAGACAGCTGTCTCAGTTACAAAGTAACTTACCATCTGCTGTCCAGCGAAGAGAGCGTCCATCATTTCATTGAGAGCTTCCTCCAAATAAGGCTTGAAGATGGAGTCCACCTCTTTCCTCTCGATGGCCTCGCTCAACTCAGCAAGGTTGAAGGTGCCGATGGAACCAGCTTGGGTCTTGATCATCATTGGCACCTGGTGAATATACTACTTTGAATACCATGTTCTGTGGATATCCACAGTTTCATATGAATCACTGTATCTCTCCCTGTTTTTTATTCACAACGGGATAATGCTTGGCCTTCACCTCACCTGATGTTAAGTGACGATAAGGACGAAAGGGTAAGCTCACTACACCCGGAATGCTCACCACTGATGAACTGGCTACCTTACGTTTAACTACCGGAAACAAAATTGTTTAAATTGTTGTTTTGGCGTCAGACTTCGGTAAAATGGTGGTAGCTAGCCAGGCGGACTTGAAATAAGCCCTACCACCAACCAAACATAGTACATTCCTGAGAATCGAACCCGGGACCGCTGCGTCTTACACGTGTGGGCGAACCACTAGCCCACGGAGGCGATTTAAAAATAAACTCAACAGACAGAAAATAGTGGTCTGAAGAATTTGAACATCCTCTATTATGGCTTGCTCAGGTTCCTTTTAATCCTTACCTACTAATATTATAAATGCGAAAGTCCGTTTGTTTGTTACGCCTTCACGTCTTAACTACTGAACCAATCATCATGACATACCTACACATTGCCAGGGATACAGAAAAGGACATAAGGTACCTTTCATCCCGAAAAAAGTATTGTTTCCGTGGGATAGCAAAAAAACATTTCACGCAGACGAAATCGCGGGCGGTCGCTAGTACCTAATAAACTAAAGCCCTCGTTAATCCATGAAACATGAATGGCATCCAAAAGCACAGGAATCAGGATAGAAGTTAGCACTGATGTAGTAGGGATTGCTTGATGGCTCCACCCTTCTTCAAGATCCAAGTGATTTCAGGCTAGTGACACTCCACACTTTAGGTATGAAGCTATAAGCTACACGGTAGGCTAGACCGATCGGGCCAATGCAGACCAATACGACCTGAATTGCGCTTTATTATATAGGATCAAGAGTCGCTATTTATTTAAATGATCTTGCGGAGAGTCGCTTCTGTGTACCATGAGTTGATGCAAACTGTTTTCGTTACCGTAAACTATTGTTCTCTCTCTTTCACTCGTATTGACTGTGAGCAGTATATCCGATAGTTTACGGTAGCGAAAACAGTTTGCATCAACTCATGGTAGAGCCACAGTACTTGTATTGTGTATTCAGTGGTGATGTGAGTGAGGAGACTGTAGTCAGACATACCTGCTCATTTCCTTGGTAAAGATAATCCATGATAACATCAAGAGCATTTATAAGCACAGGTTTGAAGGTGGCGCTGGTGAGCGGGCTTTGGAGAGCTTCTTCTAGCTTGTTCAGGGTCCAAGTGGTTGGGGAAGCACAAGCGATGGCCACCACAGCCGCGAATACAGCGAAGAATTTCATGTTTTTTGGTTTATATGTTTACTGAAAAATAAAACATGTATTCATTAATATTCCCGATTAAGTCTCTACAGATTACTAAGTTAATTGTTAATAATACATAATACTACATCATAATGGTGAATTTAGCTACCTAGATGCAGCAGATATAGCAAAGAAAATACTGGATGGGGTAGAGTTTCGAACTCAAACCGAAGACACATTGTTCTCAAAGACACATTATTCTATAAGTCTGTTTATTCTTACTTGTATTATTTGGTAAACAATCTTCTCCCAACCCTTTATTGATAAAATCAATTATAAATAAAATACAACAAATAGTTCATTACACACACACACATAGATTAAGAAATAAATTACTAATTACTAGTGAAAATTTGCTTTAATAAGACAACATATTAAAAAAAACTATTTAAGTTCGTAAGACGTAGGTTTGACAACTGTATGGGCATGTTATGAGAAGAGATGAAAGGCATGTTACTAGAAGAGTGATGTATATGGATGTTGATGGTTGGAAAGTAAGAGGAAGACCGCAGAAAAGATGGATGGATTGTGTGCGAAATGATATGAATGTGAAGGGAGTGGATGAGGAGAAGACGAGTGACAGGAGGAATAGAAGAGAAGGACGCACTCCAACCCCAAATAAATTGGGATAAGGGTAAGGGGATCATGTATGACAACTATTGACAACTGTCAAAATCAGTTTACCAAATAGGACAAGTAAAGATAAACATAAACAGACGGTCAACATTGTTTTACAGGAGATTGCAGTCTCATAATTACTATTGATTTAATTGTCCATTAATAACGTAAAAACCGTACTTACCTCCCTACCAGAATTTGGCGCCACATTATGTTTACCAGTATTTATACCAAAAAAAGGCAATCATTGATCGTAAATTATTTCGATTAATGTTATCTAATAATAATTGTAAACATTATTTATCAAAGTTCTTTAAAAGGATCTTCCGTCACAGAGCTAAGGTCAAAATATCACGTTTCACCGCGCATAAATCATTTCCAAACGTTTTATTGGTTTTATCGCCAATTAAGTACTTACATTTATAAACAAATATATTTTAATAGCGTACTAAAACGACGTCACGTACTTTCATATCACCTACTTAATACACCTGTTCATTATCTATTTAAATTATTATACAATATGTTATCATAGCGTCATTCTGCAAAACATTGGTTAAATATTGTCGAGGCAGGATCTCTTCACCATATATTCAGGAAAAGAGGGTAGTACTTCCACCGAGCAAGGTGTCTGTGCTCGGGGACAACGGTCCAACTGCTTGATGTTGGAATTGTATTTATGCGAAGTGTCGTCGCACAGTGTTCCCAGAGACCTCGGGATCAGACATTTTTTACTGACCCCGCAGATTGACGTAGTTAGTTATACTGATCAATTTACTAGAAGTAACCCCAGATCAAATATGGACAGTTATCGACCTCGAGGTAATACGTGCTGGCAGATTAGGTGAGGCACGCGAGTCCGGGCTTGCCAAGGAGGAGCTTCGAAGCTCCAAACTAAGGACATCTGAGTCCGCCCTTGCCGAATGGCAGGAGCGTTGGGACACATCGGACCAGGGGAGGGAGCTATATCGGTTTTTCCCGGAAGTGGGGGCCCGACTCAAGGCGACTTGGGTCGAGCCTGACTATGAAGTCTCGCAATTGTTGACGGGTCACGGCTGTTTCAGGGGTAGGCTTCACCGGATGAAGCTCGCGGACGTGGGGTCCTGCTACTGTGGGGAGTGCGAGGTAGAGGACGCATACCACGCTCTGTGGGAGTGCAAGCTCTACGGGGATGAGCGTAGGGAACTATTAGATAAGGTGAAAGTGCTCGAGGTTGGACCGGTTTACTACGGTGATCTCGTAGGATCAGAGGCGAACTTCAAGCGGCTGCGAGAATTTGCGCGTAAGTGGCACAGGATTCGGAGTGGACTCGAGAGGAGGTGAAGAAAGAAGAACCGAGGCGAAGAAAGAACAAACGGAGCCGGAGCGGTACCACTTCGTAGTGGGCACGAGGCGACCTGGGAGGCACCGGAGGCGTTTTCGTGTACGTCTGCCCCAGAAAGGGGAGAGGGACCATAGTGGCAAAGGAGACAGATTTAGAAAGATTTGTAGGGAGTCAAGAAAGTGCGCGCGGTGGAGGCCATTCCGCGCGCATCTCCCGCTGCTTCGACCTGCATAACCTAGATGTTCGTCAGGTCAGGGGTGGTTGGTGGGTTTGACCCCGCAGATTGACGTAGTTAGTTATACTGATCAATTTACTAGAAGTAACCCCAGATCAAATATGGACAGTTATCGAGAAAAAAAATCTTAAAGTTGGCTGTTTGAAAAGGATCAAAAAACAGAAAAACTGAAATATGTCTTTTGTAATTGGCTCTTTTAGAATTATTTATTTATTGTATTTTGTACTACTAAATTATGGTTATTTTGGACTATGAAATAAAACACTTTTTAACGGATACTAGCGCGGTTTTATTGAATGTGCTTTGGTATTTAGTTGGTATTTGGTTTGATTTTTGGTTTTTCCCGACGTTTCGGCACCTTTGCAGCTGCCGTGGTCACGGGGGACTGAAGCTACCCGTGAGCCTACCCTCAAGCGATGAAGCTTGAGAAGTGAATATTTTGGACTATTTATAAAATGGCAATTTTTAATAACTTAGAAGATTTTTGGAAAAAAGCTGTTTTTAAATTATATTTATTTTTAAAAAAGTGTTCAGTTTGAGCGCAAAATTTTTTAAGTAATACTTAAACTTTATATCTACCTACTTAGAAAAATCAGCTCGGGATCTTACGTCTAATTTGAGATATTCGCAATTTTAATTTTGTGTTAGTGCTTGCTTCATTTTTCATCGCAAATGTTGTATGGAAGTTATTTGCTTATTACAAAGTGACATTAATTCACTTAATAATAAGTTTATTCTTCTTACGGAACTGCCGTAATCTGTGAAAATATAGAGGATAAAAATGTTTTCAAACTAATAGTTTGGTATATAACCTCTTTAAAATTCTGAAGTTCGAAATTACTTAAAAACAACGTTCGGTATTCAAGTCGAAATTGCTTTAAATAATGTGTATCATCAATATTCACAAACGTGTAAAAGCATTTCTATTTAAGACGGTTGTATGACCGAAAGTGACGCCCTCAGAGGTTTTTATTTAATAAGTTATTAATAGAAAAACATTTTAATAATGTTTTACGTGTAGTTTTTAGAGCCCATGGTCTAGTATCTTTAGAAGGTATCGCTACATGCCCGCTTAGTTATTCGTAGTAGTAGATAGCAAATGTGTCAAAAACGGTCACATTTAGCAGTTTTGTTATCTACTTCTAGCAGTGACTACGAGGGAATGTAACTATACCGTCTAAAAATACTAGATTGTGGGCCCTAAAAATTCCACGTAAAACTTAAAATTGTGTATTAGAATTAAAATATTAAATAAAATTCACCGCGGCGGCGGCGCCGCTTTCGCTCAGGGCCACCTTAATTCGCTATCGTCATTTTTGTGGTTTTTTCGCCTAATATGCTAAATCGGTCTCGCTCTGGCACGCGACGTTTTCTCATTGCTATCTCCCTTTACGCTTTATTTTTTACATAGCCCCTTAAATATGGAACACGCCCCGGCCAGTCACCCAGCGCAAAGTTTTTAATTCGGACTGGCTGTTTACACACAAACACAAGTATAACAACAGGCCGCAATACTTTTATTAAATGTACGCACCGACAGGTGGCTTTCTTAGCGCCTAGATAGATAGTCACCTAGTGTGTAGCGAAGTAAAAGAAACGTTCACGAATGTTAGCAACCGGCCACACAGCGCGCTTGGCGCCTCGCTAGTCGCCTAGCGTGTATCGTAGGTGCGAGGCATAGACGTAAGACTTAGTGCTAGGTGCTAGGCCTGAACTATAATATTTTATTATGTAAACTTTTTCGTTGCCGATGAGGTAACGCTCTATGGTCAACTAAGTAACCAAATTCAGTTCTAAATTATTTTTGGTAGAGCCAGGGTGGAAAGAAGTGTTTTTCATCTGCAGCTTGGTGTAAACTTTCCAAGTATGAGAAATTAAATAATGATTTGGTAAATTATTCCTGTACTTTGAGTAGGTTCATTTCGCTCCTGTCAAATTTTGTGTTCTTGAACTTATTATTGTTAATTCTAAAAGTGGCAGTTTCGTTTACTTATAGTGCTCACCAGAGGTGGTTAATTTTAAAACAATTTTTCCATACGAAAAAAATATTTGTGTGCTGGCTTAACATATAACAATTATACCACCGACAGCACAGATAAAAAAACAACTTTGGCCCCAATATAATTTATGTTCTTATCGATAACGTATACATTAAATTAACATTTACAATATATTACACATATCTAAATAGTAGATCTTCATTCGCCTGCGCTGCGTCTGGAACAAACATAATCCGTCAAATAATGTTATAATATTATTTATCGGTTTATGGACAGACTTATCAGTTATAAAACACGTACTCACGGACTCGTAGACAAAGGCATGATAATTTTGCTAATTCACAAATCGACCACCAGTCGGCGCACTACCGCTAACTTGGCGCTAGTGTTGATGTACGCCTGGGGCTCAAGTCTGCTATTTAATTGTTAACGTCATAATCGTGTTTCAATTGTGTTTGAATTGTAATCCTTTTCGACACAGTTCTTGTTTCTTAAACCCAAAACCGAAACAATTGAAACACGATTATAACGTTAACAATAGCAAACTTGGGCCCCTGCAATTGTGTTGTTTGATTTGCTATCAATTTTTGATGTTAGAAGCGAACTTTTGTAGATATCAATTTTTATTCCAACACATTATGGTTTTCTTCAATCTTTAATTCGTTTAATGTCCAATTTCCATAATTATTATTATCAACCATTATTAAACAATTAAAAAATACCGGGAACATAATCCATATACACACGTACATAAGTTCTCCAGCAGCGCCACCAACCGGGGTAAATTTTGTCATCCTGCCATTATAATATAATTATAATAGGGAGAGAGCCATACAAAAGAAAAGGACATACGACAACTTGCTCTTTCTTATGTATTGCTCTGTCGCCTTTCCCCCGGGCCTGTCATAACACGCATAGCGTACCTACCGCAATGAAATTGCACTAAGAGAGCGTGTACAACAAACAACAGAGTTCACCAGATATCGCCGAACCCGGTGTAACTCCGTAGCCATAGTACAGAATACAACGTGTAACAGAATAGCTGAACCAGCCAGCATACGGTAGATAGGGACCATCAAACTGAACAACTTTTACCATGGGACCAACTCAGAAATCGCGATTAATAATGAAAATGTAAGTATGAAACAGCTGATTTTTTTTCCTGATTTCAGAGTTGGTCTCATAACGGGTAAAAGCTTTTGGTCTCTATCTACCATTTTCTGGTTTAGTTATTTATTGTTACACATTGTATAATAGTAATACGTATAGAAGTCCATCTGGGCGAGGACAATCAAATAATAGCTACTCTCGCTGCACAGCAATAAAGTACAATTTAAAATTGAACAGAACTGCGTGCCTGTTATTGTATGCACCTTCTCTTTCTGTCGCGTTAGTCGAGTAGCTCTGTCTCAACCCACACACGACATCCCTCATGCTATGGCTCGACTGAGTCAGCCGCGACCAGTAATAGCAGGCTAATGATATCATTAGCCTGCTATTACTGCTCGCTATAAAGGCTTCGAGGGCTTTTATAACGCTCTTATAACGCTTTATAGCGATGGCCTGGACCTGCGCCAGCAATGCATTCATTATAGACTGCGTTAGTAATGTACTATTTTGCTTTTTTTCTAAAAAGACTTAGAACAAACGTTGTTTATGAGTTTAGCTCGACGACTGAGTCTTTTTCAGAGCTCGGCCGATTTCGAGCCATTTTCACGGCTCGAGCCTTTTTGAGAGCTCGGACGATCTCTAGGCTTTTTCACGGCTCGAATCTTTTTCGGCGCACTTGTTGTGATGGGCTGCTGATGAATGAGGATAATTATGTAGAGCTAAAGCACAATAGATTAAGCATCTACGGTGCTCTTTATAAGACATCTTTTTACCGACTTCAAAAGGAGGGAGGTACTCAATTCGACCCTTTTTTTTTTTGTTTTTTTTTTGTTTTTTGTATGTACACCGATTACTCGAAGACGGCTGAACCGATTGAAATGATTCAAACGTTATTACATTAGGTAAACTCCCAAGTTGGTCCCATTTTTTAAAATTTTGAAATCGGTTCAGTACTTTTCAAGTAATCTTGAAAAAAGCACGAAAATAGTATGATTTTGTGTGAACTACCTCGATGATCAGTCGTATAACTTCTTTGTTTATGAACTGAATAAGATAATATTTTTTTTGTTGGAAAAGGGATATCTTAAGTGTAGTTCTTTAACCGACTTAAAAAAGGAGGTTTTCAGTTTGACCCGCATGTATGTATGTTTCTCCGCGATTAACTCACGTTTGGCTGAGCCGATTTTAATTTCTACCTAAATAATATACCTACACTACCTAATACAAAAGGTACCTACACTAAACATAAAAAAATAAAAAATTGTTTAAAAAACAAAAAACCGACTTCAAAAAACCTACCGCTAAAAAGCAAGCTTTTAGAATAAAAAAAAGGGATTTGTACTCCAGCCCCACCCGACTTCAATAGACGTGTTTTATTATTACGAATATTATTTCTTGCTTTTTAGCGGTAGGTTTTTTGAAGTCGGTTTTTTGTTTTTTTAAACAATTTTTGAGTTCTAACTTTGGAGACTAGAGTCAGATTTGCAGGGCTCTGTGAGCTCGATAGACTGGGCTTTAATATCTCCGTAAATAATAATATTATTTACGGAGATATTAAAGTCATAAACATAAACTCTAAGCTTTTATGAGGCTCGCGTTCATTTTAAGACTCGAGCTTTTTTGAAGGCTTTCTTTGGATAGGTTCGAGCTCTTTTGAAGGCTCGAACTTTTTTGAAGCCTCGAGGCGTGGCTCAGAGAGCTCGTGTCTCGGCTAAGCTCAGGTTTACGAGCCTACCGAGCTCACAGAGTCCTGCCAATCCGCCTCGAGTCTTCAAAAGTAGAACTCGACGCCTCGAGTTTTGTACATCACTACTCCTGCGAAGCTGTTGGTGTTTTACAATTAACTCTGTATAATAATTACCTCATGAGTCTCATCAGTCTACGTCTCCGCCGCAGAGACTGAGAGCAAGTGCTTGTACGAGCCGGCGAGTGACTTGGCGGCCAGTAGGAGGAGCTCCCGACGAGACACGCCTGTTGACGCCTCCTGCCACTCACTGTGGTGGACCTGATCAGGGAAAATTAACTATTACTTATTATACAAGAGGAGATAAAAGAACGCAACCACTTCACTTCAACCACTTCATCAATTCACTGCAAACAGACTGACATATTTAGCATCAGAGAGTGCCTCTCCATCCTGTAAACCCAGACTCAGCCACTTACGCGATCGTTACCAAATTTTTATGGCCTCCTAATCTAGGTCCCATCCGGAAGAAAGAATGAAACTTGGCATGAATGTAGCTTTCATACATTTGCTTCAATGTCGATATGGAAACACGCTGAGAAATAATTGTTTCTCCCCCTTTTATTTCCCTCGTTCTGGTTTTCTTCATTTTCTACGAAAACGGTAGAGCCAAGGAATTTAGTCTTTAAGCATCAAATCATCGTCGATAAATTACCTACAAAAAGATACTAAATTTATAGTGGTAATATTAATATTTTTTTAAATCGAAATCCGACATTGAAGCACGTATGTGAAAGCTACATTCATGCCAAGTTTCATTCTTTCTTCTGGATGGGACCATAAAAAAGTTTTTTGTTCGGACAAGGACCCGTACTATTAGTAGCAGAGAGAAAGATCTTTCGGAAGATTCTAGGACCTGCTAAAAGGAACGATGGGACCTGGCGCGTGAGGGAAAACAAAGAAATAGAAAACCTAGAATTCGCTTCTAATATCTTGGGAGAAATAAAATCAGCGCGACTACGCTGGCTGGGGCACGTCATTCGAATGGGGACGGATCGAGCGGTGAAAAGAGCGTACATGGGAGTCCCCACGGGGCGCCGCCTGATAGGCAGACCCAGATATCGCTGGGCAGATTAGGTCACCAAAGATCTCGCCGAGTTGGAAGCCACAGATTGGTCAGAGCTGGCACTAAATAGGAAGGAATGGCGTGCTCTATTGTCCGAGGCCAAGATCCACTTCGGGGCCCTGAGCCACAGCAATAAGTAAGTATTATACAACGTGTTACAAAAACGAGTGGAACTCGCGCACGAAGGGTTCCGTACCAAAAAACCGGCCAAGTGCGTGTCGGGCCACGCGCAGTAGGGTTCCGTAGGTACATTATACCATACCATATTTTAATACCGCTATAATTTTTCGTCTGAAAAAATAACTTTGTTTTTCACAGTGTTTGTATGAATGACAAAGTTATATTTGCGGTTTTGGAAAATGTACTATATCTCGAAAACTAATTACTGTATCTCGTTCAAAACAATTTTCGTTGAAAGTGTTTATTAAGATCTATAGTTTGTATTTTTTTTAGATTTTTCACCCTCTTACTTTAAAAGTTAAAGGGGGGGGGGGGGGGGGGACACACATTTTACCACTTTGGCGGCATATATCTTTCAAACGGTTGACTTTAAAAAAAAATAGTCTTAGAAATCTCAATGTCATTTTTAAAGACCTATCTATAGACACCCTACAAGTATTGGTGGCTGTGACATACGGACGGACGGACAGACAGACAGACAGACATGACGAATCTATAAGGGTTCCGTTTTTTGCCATTTTGGCTACGGAACCCTAAAAATGGCAAAAAAAACACGTTTGTCGTATGGCAGCCCCACTCAAATATTTATTTTATCCTGTTTTTAGTATTTGTTGTTATAGCGGCAACAGAAACACATAATCTGTGAAAATTTCAACTGTCTAGCTATCACGGTTCATGAGATACAGCCTGGTGACAGACAGACAGACGGACAGCAGAGTCTTAGTAATAGGGTCCCGTTTTTACCCTTTAGGTACGGAACCCTAAAAACCGTTATCTATACATATAATAAAACTGTAAATTTTAAATGTTTGAGTGAGAAACCACTGAACGGAATTTGATGGAATTTTTACAGTTTGGTAGCTTGGGGTCCAACTTAAAATCTAAGCCATGTTTCATCGAATTCGGGTGGGTAGAACCTGAAAAATAAAACCAGCTTTCGTACACCAAGGACATCATTTAAACTGGTCATCTTATTGTAAGAGGTACCTTCTACTGAAGATTTTTCTACTGTCCACGCAGACGAAGTCACGGGCGGCGGCTAGTGGCGAATATTGTAGATAGGGACCATCAAACTGAACAACTTTTACAATTGGACCAACTCTGAAATAACATGGCCCATCTGTAAGCTAGCGGCCATAATAGACCCAATAGTGACGCTGTATCCAGTCTGCGCGTGCTCATAGTCCTGCGGCGATGGCAGCTGCAGGGACGGGCGTGCCTTGTGACTGAAGCTGCAGTTCTATACCTAGCTATAAGGCCCACCTGTAAGCTAGCGGCCATAATAGACTCAATAGTAACACTGTATCCAGTCTGCGCGTGCTCATAGTCCTGCGGCGATGGCAGCTGCAGGGACGGGCGTGCCTTGTGACTGGAGCTGCAGTTCGATACCTAGCTATAACATGGCCCACATGTAAGCTAGCGGCAATAATAGACCCAATAGTGACGCTGTATCCAGTCTGCGCGTGCTCATAGTCCTGCGGCGATGGCAGCTGCAGGGACGGGCGTGCCTTGTGACTGGAGCTGCAGTTCGATACCTAGCTATAACATGGCCCACATGTAAGCTAGCGGCAATAATAGACCCAATAGTGACGCTGTATCCAGTCTGCGCGTGCTCATAGTCCTGCGGCGATGGCAGCTGCAGGGACGGGCGTGCCTTGTGACTGAAGCTGCAGTTCTATACCTAGCTATAAGGCCCACCTGTAAGCTAGCGGCCATAATAGACTCAATAGTAACACTGTATCCAGTCTGCGCGTGCTCATAGTCCTGCGGCGATGGCAGCTGCAGGGACGGGCGTGCCTTGTGACTGGAGCTGCAGTTCTATACCTAGCTATAAGGCCCACCTGTAAGCTAGCGGCCATAATAGACCCAATAGTAACGCTGTATCCAGTCTGCGCGTGCTCATAGTCCTGCGGCGATGGCAGCTGCAGAGACGGGCGTGCCTTGTGACTGGAGCTGCAGTTCGATACCTAGCTATAAGGCCCACCTGTAAGCTAGCGGCCATAATAGGCCCAATAGTGACGCTGTATCCAGTCTGCGCGTGCTCATAGTCCTGCGGCGATGGCAGCTGCAGGGACGGGCGTGCCTTGTAACTGGAGCTGCAGTTCCATACCTAGCTATAAGGCCCACCTGTAAGCTAGCGGCCATAATAGGCCCAATAGTGACGCTGTATCCAGTCTGCGCGTGCTCATAGTCCTGCGGCGATGGCAGCTGCAGGGACGGGCGTGCCTTGTGACTGGAGCTGCAGTTCGATACCTAGCTATAAGGCCCACCTGTAAGCTAGCGGCCATAATAGACCCAATAGTAACGCTGTATCCAGTCTGCGCGTGCTCATAGTCCTGCGGCGTGGCGGCGCTGGCGGCGGCGATGGCGGCTGCAGGGACGGGCGTGCCTTGCGATTGGAGCTGTAGTTCGATACCCAGGGAAGGCTGGGACAATACTAGCAGGGACATATCGAACCATCTGCGGGAGTTGAATGAGATTATTATTATTTAAGACCATAACAGGTGTAACAAGACCTTCAACGAAGCTGAAGTCCACGTATTCCGCCCATCATCAGGATCATTTTTGTCTTTTAGACTACACCTGGAAAACCAATAGCTACGAAGTTATTGAAAGTCAAAGTCAAAAATTTTTTTTCAAAATTGTTATGAAATCTTATTTTATTCGTTATTGCCAACTTTTTGTCCAATGAAACATTACTAAAATTTTAAGTATTTCGTAACAAACAATGGCTTCAAAACGTCGTCACTCGATGTATCTCATGAGCACGCACATGAACGCTGCCTTTCAAGTCGGCCGCACGCAGCTGTGTAGCATACACTCGCAGGTGCGGTCTGTTGTACGCGTTACATTGCGTGGTAAAGTATGCAATGCTTTTTTAACACCAAAAATCAAAATCGTTTTCCAGCAATAATTTTGAACAGAAATGGTCCTGATGATGGGCAGAATACGTAGACCTCGGCTTCGTTGAAGGTCTTGTTACACCCGGTATGTAATAAAATAAAATGTAATTAATCAATAAATTTTGCTATATTTGTGTACGTTATTATTCTATTGTTATTTACACTTTGACACTACAATTTTGATATTTTAATAAAAAGTTAATATATAACTCGCGCCATTAAAGAAAGGAATCCAAAATGTTCATATTGCAGGCGGAGGCGAAAATTGCGAAAAGAGCTTGCAAATTGCTTGCCGAATAAAGAACTTGAAAATTTACAAGCCTAGATGTCAATTTTCAAGCAAATATGGATTTGTACAGACGCTTTATTTTCACATACAAACAAATAAACAAAGTTTCTCTTTATTATATAAATGTAAATAAAGTTATCTGTCGCTGACTGTCTCCTGCAAGAACTCTTTATTATACAGGGTTATTTTTAAAACACCAACAACGTCGCAGGAATAGATCAGCAGCATAAACAACAACATTTGTTCTACGACTTTTCCGAAAACAGACAAAAAAAGTTTGACTTTCCATACAAATGTCCGAACAGCTGATCGAATTTTGTATGAAAAGTCGAATTATTTTTGTTTTTGGAAAAGTCGTAGAACAAATGTTGTTGTTCATGAAATTAGTAATCTACTCCTGCGAGGTTGTTGGTGTTTCACAAATAACCCTGTATAAGTGTAAATTAAGTTACCTGTCGCTGACCGTCTCCTGCAGGAATCCTTCGACAGCAATGACCGGTACGTTATTGTTGAGCTCGGTCCGCGTGGAGCGTAGGTGCGCTATCCGCTGCTTGGCGGCGGCGTAGCCAATCAGCTGCTATTTTACTTCACTATATTAAACATCATGGTACCTGTCGCTGACCGTCTCCTGCAGGAATCCTTCGACAGCAATGACCGGTACGTTATTGTTGAGCTCGGTCCGCGTGGAGCGTAGGTGCGCTATCCGCTGCTTGGCGGCGGCGTAGCCAATCAGCTGCTATTTTACTTCACTATATTAAACATCATGGTACCTGTCGCTGACCGTCTCCTACAGGAACCCTTCGACAGCAATGACCGGTACGTTATTGTTGAGCTCGGTCCGCGTGGAGCGTAGGTGCGCTATCCGCTGCTTGGCGGCGGCGTAGCCAATCAGCTGCTTTTTTACTTCACTATATTAAACATCATGGTACCTGTCGCTGACCATCTCCTGCAGGAACCCTTCGACAGCAATGACCGGTACGTTATTGTTGAGCTCGGTCCGCGTGGAGCGTAGGTGCGCTATCCGCTGCTTGGCGGCGGCGTAGCCAATCAGCTGCTCTTTTACTTCACTATATTATTTCGAGGATCGATTTTGGACAATTTCCGGGTGTGTCTGTCGGCGGCACGATCATACCTTTCTCGAGTACTGTCAGGAACCTTGGTGTTATTCTTGACCAACATCTGTCGTGGAAACCATATGTAGAAGCAATGAGGAAAAAATGTGTTCACTGCTTATAATTCACTCAACCGGCTACGCAATTTTTTGCCGACCTGTACCAAAGTCACTCTAGCACATCTCTCTTACTTTCTATAATTGACTACGCTGATGTCTGCTACACTGACCTGTCGGAGCAGCTACTTGGCAAATTAGAGCGTCTGCAGAATGTTTGTATCCGATTCATTTATAATCTTCGTAAATTTGACCACGTGTCCCATTTCCGTAACAAACTTAACTGGCTCCCTATTCGCCGGCGCAGGGACTTACACACTCTCAAACTCCTTTACTCGATTCTTTTCCTACCTACTACCCCGCCTTATCATAAAACTCGTTTCTCTTTTTGTTCTTCATCTTCACATTGTACTTTGCGTTCCTCCTCAAATCTTACACTAAACATGCCTAAGCACTCTACCGACTTTGTTTCATACTCTTTCTTTGTCCATGCTGTCCGTTTATGGAACGCCCTTCCTGAGGGTATCAGAAAGGCTCAGACTCTGAGATCCTTTGGCGATCAAGTCAGAACTCATTTCCTTTCCTCTGCTCATAATATATAATATTTTATTATCAAATTCTCTTTTCTATCTGTACTTATCCTCTAGCATAATATTCATTATCTATATTTATCCTCTACCATGCACCCATTCCCCTTTCTCCTATTTATTTTTTCTCTTTCATCCAAGGTTGCCTGGAAGAGATTGCTATGTAGCAATAAGGCCGCCTATTGTATGTTTTCTTTTTGTCTTTTTCTTCTCTGTGTATTATGTTTTTGTCGTGTGCAATAAAGTCTTTATTATTATTATTATATTATTAAACATCATGGTACCTGTCGCTGACCGTCTCCTGCAGGAACCCTTCGACAGCAATGACCGGTACGTTATTGTTGAGCTCGGTCCACGTGGAGCGTAGGTGCGCTATCCGCTGCTTGGCGGCGGCGTAGCCAATCAGCTGCTCTTTTACTTCACTATATTAAACATCATGGTACCTGTCGCTGAACGTCTCCTGCAGGAACCCTTCGACAGCAATGACCGGTACGTTATTGTTGAGCTCGGTCCACGTGGAGCGTAGGTGCGCTATCCGCTGCTTGGCGGCGGCGTAGCCAATCAGCTGCTCTTTTACTTCACTATATTAAACATCATGGTACCTGTCGCTGAACGTCTCTTGCAGGAACCCTTCGACAGCAATGACCGGTACGTTATTGTTGAGCTCGGTCCGCGTGGAGCGTAGGTGCGCTATCCGCTGCTTGGCGGCGGCGTAGCCAATCAGCTGCTTTTTTACTTCACTATATTAAACATCATGGTACCTGTCGCTGAACGTCTCCTGCAGGAACCCTTCGACAGCAATGACCGGTACGTTATTGTTGAGCTCGGTCCACGTGGAGCGTAGGTGCGCTATCCGCTGCTTGGCGGCGGCGTAGCCAATCAGCTGCTCTTTTACTTCACTATATTAAACATCATGGTACCTGTCGCTGAACGTCTCCTGCAGGAACCCTTCGACAGCAATGACCGGTACGTTATTGTTGAGCTCGGTCCACGTGAAGCGTAGGTGCGCTATCCGCTGCTTGGCGGCGGCGTAGCCAATCAGCTGCTTTTTTACTTCACTATATTAAACATCATGGTACCTGTCGCTGACCGTCTCCTGCAGGAACCCTTCGACAGCAATGACCGGTACCTTCGAGCAACAAAGGCTTCATTTCGTCACGAAGGGAGAAGCCTTAGCGATTATTACTCTATTCAAATTATTCTGGCATTTTTTGCGGGGGGAGGGAAATGCACACAAGTGCAGTTCCGCATACCCACATACAAAAACAACACTGTAATGACGACACTCACACATAAAAAATAAAACAAAACAGCAAAAATTTGTGTACGGATGAGTCACACATCAAAATATGACACGTTTTTGACATAAAGGGCTGGGCTCAACTGTCGATGCAGCAATATCGATACGGAAAAAGGAATAAAGGTTACAAACTCAATCATTTTACGATGGGGTGGATAACAACAAAGAGGTCATTTTTATACGCTCGAGCTCTATACAAAAAGCTCGAGAGTGTAGGTGAGGTGAGGTTATATATTTAGATTTTTCTAAGAAACTGTACATTCAATGTCTCAAAAATGGCTTCATCATCCCCGATTTATCATAGTATGATACCTCATTCGAGGTGGTAGGTATATTGAAGGAGATATGTTTTTTTCTGAAGTGCGGCGGCGCGAAAATTTGAATGCCACCCCCCTTACCTGCCAAGGGGGGGTACCTACCATCCATCTCTCTCTTAGCATGGTTGTTTTATCTCATTGGAAAACTTCTAATTTCACGCATGGGTCGGTCATGGGATGGGTGACCAAAAATGTATTATCTCGAGCTCCTCCGTGCTTTGGAAGGCACGATAAGCCGTTGGTCCCGGCTGCATTTGCAATCGTTAACACCCATCAATCCGCATTGGGCCCGCGTGGTGGGTTATCGCCTATCCTCCCACCTATAAGGAAGGCCTGTGCCCCAGTAGTGGGGACATTAAAAATGGCTGATGGTCAACTATAAATACTAAGTATAAAGTACTGCTAGGTACCTATTTGTTTTCTCGCAGTCAATGGTAAAAAGTAGAGTACACAACTCGTGAAAAAAAAATTCATCTCGGTTCTTTGTATCCCTCGAACTAAATTCCCTTTTTATTCACTTGTTGTATAATCTACTATTTCGACATTTATTTCGCGATATCTGTCGCGTCGCGCTCACATCAGTGCAGAGCAAATCATGCAAAAATCTCGCAAATAAATTTGACGCATAATCAGGGCCAGATTGACCAACACTTTATCGACAAACATTATTTAACTGTAACATCACTAAGTTGCCCATCGGCGAGAACTCAGATTTATCTAGCGACAGATCTGAAATTTGTACGGACGAGCCATGGACTAGCAGACCCGATGTTACTGAACAAATTTGACAACTAATCAAGAATAAAATATACGAATTTAATGTTTAAATGTAAACAAATAGCAATAATACGATAAAAAAATACTTTTATGTGAAATGTAACACCGTCTTTTTGTATACTTGATGTTCAAGACATCTTTTAACAGCAAAAAAACTCATAAATTCGACATTTTAAACACAGCAGCGTTCACATGCGCGACTGGACTCGGTCTAGAAAGAAATCCGGGCGCAACTGGTTTTACTAATGCGTATGCCCATTTGGGCTTGTACTTCGGCAGAGGGGAACGCTTCGTATGGCTTCTCTTTCTGTAGAAGCCCGTCTTACTCTAAGACCGGTATGTTATTGTTGAGCTCGGTCCGCGTGGAGCGTAGGTGCGCTATCCGCTGCTTGGCGGCGGCGTAGCCAATCAGCTGCTTTTTTACTTAACTATATTAAACATCATGGTACCTGTCGCTGACCGTCTCCTGCAGGAACCCTTCGACAGCAATGACCGGTACGTTATTGTTGAGCTCGGTCCGCGTGGAGCGTAGGTGCGCTATCCGCTGCTTGGCGGCGGCGTAGCCAATCAGCTGCTTTTTTACTTAACTATATTAAACATCATGGTACCTGTCGCTGACCGTCTCCTGCAGGAACCCTTCGACAGCAATGACCGGTACGTTATTGTTGAGCTCGGTCCGCGTGGAGCGTAGGTGCGCTATCCGCTGCTTGGCGGCGGCGTAGCCAATCAGCTGCTTTTTTACTTAACTATATTAAACATCATGGTACCTGTCGCTGACCGTCTCCTGCAGGAACCCTTCGACAGCAATGACCGGTACGTTATTGTTGAGCTCGGTCCGCGTGGAGCGTAGGTGCGCTATCCGCTGCTTGGCGGCGGCGTACGCGGCGGCGTAGCCCACCGGCTGTGAGGCGGTCACCTCGCTTTGGGCGGGGAATCCACTGTCGAGTTTTGAACAGTGTAAGCATCCGTGTGTACAGTCAGGCCTCCTTCACTCGCTCGTCCGTCGCGCAATAAGCACCTACCGCTAGCCGTGCTTTCGAAAGCACAAGTGAGCAGAGGGCCGCCACATGCCCGCCTGTGTAGTCGCGCGGCACCTTACTGCCTGCGTAGGTATTGTCTCTATAATAGTAACAATGTTGAGTCGACATTACTGTGGCGTGTACGAATGTCAAAATCAAAAAACCAATAAACAATTGTTGATTTTCACATTATGATATATGCTACGCAGTTCATTTAAAAGAAGACAATCCTAACGTTGCGTCGTCAGAAAAGGTAAGAGCACGTGATAGAAAGAGAGGCAACTACTAGGTGAATATAACTGTAGGCCATTAGCGCTGCGCGACCTGAATTGCGCTTTATTGTGTCGGAGCAAAAGTCGCTATTTATTTAAATGGCTTTGCGGAGTGCTGCTTCTGTACTATTAGTTATTCTGTGGTACAGTATGCGCAAAATAACTTGGCGGCTCTGAACTTCGCGCGGAACGCTGCGCTGTAGACGAATACAGGCGTGCGTGAGGACGGTGCGCGGGCGGAAGCACTTGGATCGGAACTATGGAACTCGACATGTACCTGCGCGAAATACATCGAAATGTATTACTACGCATAGAAGCGACATCGCGGCCCCGATGTTTGCTCCACGCGTTGAGCGCGTAATTATTATAAGCAGCAGATATAAGCAGAGTATATGTAAAATCGTATTTGCAATTATCATGATATCAACTAGAACTAGCACTTTGTGAGCATCCCGCGGTTTCCGAAAAGGATCTGGGTTTGTAAATATTTTTTCATGTTTCCATAGTAATATTTTTCCTAATAAAAAATCTATTCGACGACACCAAATGATTGTTATTAGTGCGGGTACTAAATGCCCATCCTCTTTTTTTACTTTTCGAGTAAGTATTAACATGTACCTATTCAAAATAATTTTAGGCAATATTATTAAACAAGTAGGTATATCCTAATCATTATTATTATTACGATGGAAACATGGAAAAATATTTTCTAACCCAGATCCTTATCTGGGTTAGTAAATATTTTTAATTTTTTCCATAGTTATATTTTTCCTAATAAAAAATCTATTCGACGACCCCAAATGATTGTTATTAGTGCGGGTAATAAATGCCCATTCTCCTTTTTTTATTTTTCAAGTAAGTATTAACATGCACCAGGCACCTATTACCTAATTAAATTGCGTTTTTTCTGTAATTTTATGTAATATTATTAAACAAGTAAGTACATCCTAATCATTATGAAGAATGTGTCGCATCTGTATGCATGCTACTTTTTCTTTGACAACATGACAACTCACGCACGCACTGCGTATGCGTAGCCGCCATCTTTGCAATCGCTGCGACAATTTGTGTCATTATTATGCTAGAGATAGAGTTATCAGTCAGACCTAATGATCAACGCCATCTAGCGAAATGTGACAAAATGTGTGCCATATACTATAAAGGTACTAGTAGGTTTCTATCTATAATTATCTTGACTTGTAATATTTTAGGGTAAAGGTAATCGCTATATTTGTCAATTTCTTGAAGAAAATATTAATTTTTGAGCGGGTAAACCGCTGTCGAGTTTTGAACAATGTAAGGGCCTTTTCAGGTTATCATGTTTTGAGTGTGTAGATTGTTTTTGGAAGCATGTCTGATTAGCGCCTGAACGCGCTTTGGGTATTTTGAAGCACGAAATGTGGCGCATATATGTAACCGTATTTGCCGAAATAAGTTTACAACGCGTATACAACGTGTTAATGAATTAAAGCAAAATGAAAAAACCGTTTCTTCGGACCATCAAACTAAACAACTTTTACTATGGGACCAACTCTGAAATCGCAAAAAAAAAACAGCTGTTTCATACAAAAATTAATAACGAAAATATAAAAATGTATGAAGCAGCTGATTTTTTTTTTTGCGATTTTAGAATTGGTCCCATAGTAAAAGTTGTTCAGTTTGATGGTCCGAAGAAACGGTTTTCTCATTTTGCGTTAATTCATTAACACGTTGTATAAAAACGGTAGTCGGAAAGCGCCTTAGAGACCCCGCAAACTACCGATTTTCTATCGGCCGATAGTTTGGCCTTTAATCAGTATGAAGAAGTATATATTACAACAGTTTGGTATCGGCTGCTTCTTCATATTGAATAAGACCCGACCAAACTATCGGCCAATAGAAAATTTAGTTTGCGGGGCATCTTAATACTTGTTAAGCAAAAAAATTTAAAAACTTCTTTGAGGCGGCCCCTAGCATTCCACAATACTTTCATTGCATAATAAAATTGAAATACACTTTGAACTCAAACGATATTCAATATAAACCATAAACGGTCAATAAAATTGTGCAATATGTGATATTGCACAATGTTATTGTAGGTCTTGATGCTTCCTTAGACTATATCTCCTAGTCTGTTCAACGAAAGATGAGACTGAAATGGCGGCGCCACTTTCCTTGTTAAATTAACGTTTAGACTCTAAACGGTTAGAGGTTAAGTTATTGGACACTGAACCTTAAAATAAGGCGCAAAATTAGTTACATTTCCAACCGAGTCTCATCTTTTGTTGACCAAACTCTATCCGCAGGTACGTATTGCACTATACAAATAATAATCATATGAACTATAAAGACACTTTTATAAAGTTATAAATTGTATAATTATGTCTATAAAATTCCTGACATTATCCTTACTTACACAACTGTAGCTTTCCCAAAAGCTGCTTGAAAAGCTTCTCTGATTGGGGACACTTTAGTTTCTTTGTCAGAAGCTACAACGACATACATGTCTCCCCCATTTTCTGAAAAATAAGGAGTATTTTTGTCATCAACACTACAGCAACTATAGTATACTAAGGAAATTACTAATTACATTCCTCAATCAAAGCATGCTTATTGCTGTTGTCATACTTTAGAAATACGATGCACTCTTTTTTATACCTATTTAATTCGTCCATGACCTAGTGCTAATTTTGAACACAGTAAAGCACATACAATTTGGGACTTTAGTCACACCCAGTCGAAATCTATTTTTGCTTGACAATGTTAAAAAACTTACTAAGATACTCTTTCATCTGTGGGTCCAAAGTGGTAATCATAGAATCTACAGAACTCTTTGCTTTCTCCGCCACGCGCTGCAGAATACCGCCGGAAGTTACGGCGTCCTTTACCCATGAGAATAATCCACTTCCTGGCATAATATCACCTGAAAGATGGATATTACAGACTGCATAAAGCTACTGTGCAATAGAGACGCATGGAAAAAGATGGAAAAGATTTTCCCCACACTTCAAGCTCCTTAGTTTCTATGTTTATCTACGTTAATTATTATTTTGGTTAACAAAACATAGAAGTGAAATTTTTTTTTTTCAACTTTGACGGAGCATTATGTAATGTGCTATTGGACATTGTTTGACAGTTTTTTTGACTGTTTTTGATTGTTTAAATATAATAACTAAAGCAGATGAAGGAATGGACTATGTTCAGCATCAAATAGTTTAACGCCTGTTGCACACTTCCGCCGCGAAACAGTACCGAAGTACCGAAGCGAAACCGCGGTAGTTCGGCCATAATTCCGCTATGAGTTGTCTCCTATCTACGACAATATTATATGAGTATCACATCTACGTAACGGTTTCGCGTCATTACGCGTGTGTCAACGGTCGGAGACGAACGGGCGGAATCGCGCGTGAAAAACCTATGCATTAGAACAGGGGATCAACTCTGCTAATCTTAACGTCAAAATCGTGTTTCAATGGTGTTTGAATGGTAATGCCACAAAATAGAGAGATGCGTCACATACTCGAACTGTTTTGAGATTGCGGTTATACAGTGTCGGTGAGAGATGTCTATGTGTGCGTTGCGCTTAGCACTATACTATATTGTGCCACCGTATAGTGCGACTGTTTTGGGTTTATTAAACACAATGTGTTTCGGTTTTGCTTTTAGAAACAAGAACTGTGTCAAAAAGCATTTCAACACCGTTCAAACACCATTGAAACAAGATTTTGACATTAACATTAGCAGACTTGAAGCCCAGCCTGTTAGCATTTGTTTCGCTTGTGGAACTCATGGCGGAACCTATTGCGGTGTTTCGCGGCGAAGGTCTGCTACAGGCGTTATATCACAAAAGCATATAACTTTCATATAAAAGTATTCCAGTAATATAGTAAGACCCGGTTTACATTATTTCAGTAAAAATATTCCAGTAGAAGTACATTGCCTGGCATGTTTGTTGATTTGAACGTCAAACACACCACATAGTTTACTTCTACTGGGATGTTTTTACTGGAATAATGTAAACCGGGTCTAACAGCTTTCCCTTATTACCAAGTTTATCAACTTCCGGGGTAGACGCAGGAAGTGATTCAGGAGACTGGGTTGTTTGAGAATCTTCTGGTGATCTTATTGGTAGAGTAGGCTCCCCTTTGCTGGGCGGTATAGCAGGGCTGCCAAAATTGGGAACAAAAGAACTATATAATACATAACTGAGACAAGATAGGCCTATCTGCCAAAAGATTATGTTAAAGTAATTTACCACTTTGAGCTGTAGAAAGCTATGTCCTTAAAATGGTTGTAAAGTGATATAGAATAGAATCAGTGCAAATAAATGTGTCAGTAAAAGTCTCCTGGTCACATTCACATTATTTAAAATATTTACACTGATTCTATTCTATATAACTTGACAACCATTTTAAAGACATAGCTTTCTACAGCTCTATAATCTTATGTCAAAAACCAAACATCTCGACGGTTTCGCAAGAAATGCGTCAAACTCCAGACGCAGGCGCGCATGTGCAGGGATTGTCATAATCAAACTAACTTGAAACTCGAATGTACCATAGAGCATAGCATGGAGGTAAGAAACCTTTCTCAACACACCACCACAATCTGCTGCACATGCTGACTATACTGACTGAAACATATTAACGTTTACCTATCCATTATCTGACAAACAGAAGTTCTCTGCAGCAGGCCAAGGATTGACCTAGCTGTGATCTGATGATGGCTATCCTGGAAGTGAATGGAGGAGATTCAGATTGCTACACCATCTCCTGAGGCACCCAACTAGATCAGTCCTTGGCGGAGAACAAACAAAGACTCCAATGTTACTCCAAGCTGATAGGAATCGGCTTGTATGGACTTCACCACTGGTACATACCTTTTAAGCAGACAGAGTGGTTGAGTGATGATACCAGGAAAAGTCTCAGATTTGTCATATTGTTATGTGAATGAATAAAAAAACTTAAAAATATACTTACTGGGTTAACGTAGAAACAGGACTAAGGTAAAGTTAATGTAAAGTACAGTACGAGGCATATATCTTGAAGTCGGGTGGGGATTGTGCGGAACGCGTATTTTGGGCATGCGTAGCGGTGAGGGGTGTGGGCGGGAATATGAGGCATATTTCAAGATATATGCCTCATACTGTAGGCACTTACCTAAATTTTTCAGGTGTTTTTGGGGAATCATCTCTATGTTGAACAATAACTGGTTGGACAGGTATAGGGGCCGTAAGCTGAAACCAAATTTAAGATACTTTATTAACCAACAGATTTTCTTCAAACTTATTTGTTGACCAGATTTTAGTGTTGCAGACCTCAGGAGAAGGTGTGACGGGTAGAGATGTGACGAAATTGGGAAGTTCCGATGGTGGCGCGACACTTGATAAGAGGTTTCCTGCGCCAGCTGCCGTTTTGGGCGCTTCTGGTATAGGCTTCTTATCACTCATTTTATTCTGAAATGAAACATGTCATTGTGTACCACGCACGTACAAACAATATTTGGATACACAGTAAAAGGGCTTTTTCTACTAATAAACAATGGCCCATTATAGCAGTAAAAAATATTAACCTGTTTTGATTCTTCACAATCTAAACAAAAGCAACAACAACTTTCTGTCTGTTCGTCGTGTTTTTTTTTCGTCTCGTGTCGTGCTGACAGAGTTCCAGCTGAGTGACAGTGACAGACAGACATGTGACATAGACCGAACACAGATAAGTCAGACAGACGTATATACAAAAGTAACACCCAAGAACCTTATATATGACTCTGGAATGTCCAGAGTCTGGACATTGCGTCACCTTTTGGGGCTTGAAGAACGAAAAAATAACCTTGAATGACGTCAACGATATTTTCCATCTCTTTCATTAGGGTGACAACAATGTTGTCCATTCGTAGGACAGTCACTACAAATAGGTACTTACTACAGACTATCAACTTATGCCTACGGCGGCGTAAGTTTTTTGGACGACCAATCCAAACATTCAAAAGTGTTTAGATTCTAAACATTTGAATGTTTAGAATAGTTTAGATGTTAGTTAGTGCCAAAGTTTGTATGTTTGGGTATCTCTAAACATACAAATATTCGCATTTAGAATATTACTGCATTTATAGGATTATTACTACTCTTGACCAACCATATTATAACCTTTCTATATATTCATTCAAACCCCCCTTTTGGGCAGCGGCGGCGCGCAACACAAAATATTTACTTAATGATTATTTTCAGTTGGTTCCTCTCCGGATGGACGATACTGTTTTGGAATGGTGGTCACACTGGGGGTCAAGTCTGCTATTGTTAACATCATATAATCGTGTTTCAATGGTGTTTGAACGGTAATGCTTTTTAACAAAGTTCTTGATTCTTAAACCCAAAACTGAAACTCAGTGTCTAACGGGTTTGGATTTTTAGGAAAAACAATGTGTTTCAATTTCGGGTTTACAAAAACAAGAATTGTGTCAAAAAGCATTACCATCCAAACACCATTGAACACGATTACGGCGTTAGTCACGATAATAGCAAACTTGACCCCTTGGTCCTGTACGGTCCGGCTGGTTAAAAGTCAAAACTTGGAGATACGTGGTGAGGTTTAAGACTTAGGTACAGATGCCGGCATATATATTGGCAAGAAAATGAAAGAGACAAAAGATGCGCAGTAGCCATAAACTTAGTGTTTATGGCTACTGCGCATCTTTTGTCCCTTTCTTTCTCTTGCCAATATATATGCCGGGCAGTTTTTTTTTATACACACCTGCCCTAAAGTCACGTGTATTTTTATTTTGTACAATGAGGAATGTCCAAAAAAACAAATTGGCTGAATATTTTTATAGGCAGGAATAAGCGCCCTTAGTAATAGAAAAAACTTTTAGAATTTTCGGTTGTGTGAAAAAAAAATTAAGTCTCATTATTAGTCATTGTATTAAAAAAAGTTGCAATATAAAATTTATTTATTTATTTATTTAATTTATTTGGGAAACAAACAATACAAATTGATCTTATAAATATAAAATTAACTAGGTATAACATAAATCAGCAAAGTTTCCACTTATTACTAAAACACAAGTTTGAGTATTGGACAAAAGTAAATACAGACAAAAAATAATAATTAAGGGTAAACATTAAAAGCAAAGTAAAACAAACTACCTACTCTGAGACAAAGTTCCTAAAGTTACGCTTAAGAGCAAAGATCGTGCTGTTAAAAATATCTATATTAAACGGAAGTTTGTTATAATGTTTGCACGATCGGTGAATGAAAGTGTTAGATAAATGTTTAGTTTTAGTCCTAGGGATACTAAACAATTCCTTATTGCGTGAGCCTGCTCGAGGGCACCTGAACTTTAAACAATTTAAAAGGAAAGGAGAATCAATATAATTATTAACAATTTTATACAATAATAAAATGTCACGTTGAGTACGTCGCTACGATAGATTAAGTAGATGAGGGTGGTCAGAACATACGCACCTGTAAGCTAGATGTTTCAAAAATTTTTTATGTATACGTTCAACATTGTTAATATGTATTTTATAATGTGGGTTCCACACAGTAGATCCATATTCCAAAATTGACCGTACAAAGGCATTATATAGAAGCACCAGTGTCGAACATCTTTTAAAGTCCTTTCCAACTCTCATTATGAAGCCAAGCATTCGGTAAGCCTTTGAAGAAATATAATTGATATGTGCCACAAAAGTCAGCTTTTCATCAAGATAGACGCCCAGGTCCCTCACCTCCGAAACCCTCTTTAAGACATTATCATTCAGTCTGTAATCGTGTTTAATGGGGTTGCGGCTTCGAGAAAATGAAATAACACTACATTTCTGAACATTCACATGTAAACAATTATTATTACAATATGTAGTAAGCGCATCAAGGTCATTTTGAAGCAAAGAACAATCTGAAGGAGAATTTATCACCCTGAGAATTTTCATATCGTCTGCGTATAACAGTACTGATGAATGACGAAAAATTGAGGCAACGCTGTTTACAAAGACATTGAATAAGAGGGGTCCGAGATGTGAGCCCTGGGGTACTCCAGAGCTAACAGGCAAGAACGTGGAACAAAACCCTTTCACTGTAACAGCCTGGTTACGGTCTTTTATATATGAAGCCAACCATCGCAACAAATCACCGTGAATACCAACTTGAGCAAGTCTTCGTAAAAGTATAGAATGTGAGATCTTATCGAACGCCTTGGAATAGTCAGTGTATATGACGTCAACTTGGTGGCCCTGATCCATTGCAGTAGCAACTCGATGAACAAATTCACACAAGTTAGTTTCAGTGGACTTTTTATCAACAAAACCGTGTTGTTCGTCTACTATAAGAGGTCGAAGCAAAGGATACTGCGTGTCATACACGATTTTCTCGAAAAGTTTAGGTATTGTACTTAATTTAGAGATCGGTCTGTAATTTTGAATATCGTGTTTGTCTCCGGATTTGAATATAGGGACGACATAAGATAGTTTCCAAGTCCGAGGCATAACTCCCAATCTCAGGGATAAATTAAATAAGATGGATAGAGGTAAAGCCAGACAATTACGACACATTTTTAGAAATAACGGTGGTATATCGTCAGGGCCGCTACCCTTGTCGATATCAATTTCTGACAAATACTTTTCAACAGTAGCTTCAGAAATAGACATGCTACCAATAGATATACTTTTGTCAATATTACAAAGTTCCTCGACTGACCCATCACCATCAGATTGTGGCTCGAAAACTGAATGAAAATACCTGTTGAAGAGGTCACAGATTTCTTGTCCTTTTGACGAAACGTTACTACCAAGAAACAATGTATCGGGAATGCCAGAGCTAGATTTCTTTGATTTGACGAAAGACCAGAATTTTTTGGTATTTTGACTGATATTGTTCTCTGAATTAGAGACGTAATTATTGTAACATTCAGTTTGGACCTTCTTTTGTCTCTCCCTAAGAGAGCGAAATGCCTCATAATTACTTAATCTGCCATATATTTTCCATTTCATATGAATCTTCAATTTTTCATTGACTATCTTGATTAAAGCCTTAGTAAACCATTGTGGGTAATAAGAGCCGAATTTCTTTGACCTGACAGGAACGTGATATAAGATAGTTTCAGTTATAACATTATAAAATCTCTCCACGGCAACAGATATATCATCAGTATCTAAAAGGCTAGGCCAATCTATATTTGAGAGTTCACAATTGATGGCATCGTAGTCAGCAGCTCGAAATAATTTAACAACACGTGGCAGTGGTTGTAGTGATCTAAATTGGAGTGATTGAACCTTTATCTCTAAAGAAGGGTGATGTGTGTCTTCAGGTACTAATGGAGAAACGCAACACTTTACGACACATTGCAATCCACTAATAACTAAGTCAAGCTGTCTATTATTGCAATTGGGTACGTAATTGAACTGTTTCATATTTGAAAAATTCAAGAAATTGTTTACTGATTGAATAGATGGATCGTCGCAAAAGAAATTGATAAGGTTGTTATGATTGTCGGATTGAGACCATAACGCGGAAGAAATATTGAAATCACCAGTGTGTGTCAAAACTGCATTATTTTGGCCGTTGAAAATAATTTCCCTCTAACGGTAATTGGGATATACTATAAATGTTTATTTTCCTCATCGTTTCGGAATCTGAAAAATAAAATAAGATTAATTTTTATTTTGTTACTACGAATAAACAATGGGTGTCAAAGACCATAATAACTAGTATAGTAGTAAGGTAGTCAGTTAGGTAGGTCCGATTCCTAGCTGAAACTGATCTTAATTGTTTAACTCAACTACGTAAGATAATATTTTAGTTTACATTACATTTTTTCTCTCTGTTAAGAATACAAAATAATTCCGCTCTCAAAGTTAAATGTGGCATAAAAACATAAAATGTAATGTTAGGTAGGATAAACGTAAATTTTTCATCCAAATCTTTCTTTCTTATTCAAAAGGTCTGCTGTGATTATGGTCACCCTGCGATATGCAGATAATATTTCTAAAGCTTCTTATGTGTCGAAAATGAATACAGATTTGTACATATTATATTTATTATATTAAAATAAAAAATACGTAATTAAGGTGGAATTATAGTTAACTTCTATAATATTTCCGTAATTAGATCGGAAACAATCTTTGAAATCTGCTAAAATTCAGATTTCTGAGAAGGAAAAATTGAATGCTGAAAATACTTTAAAAAACACTTACTTGTGAAATATAATGTTAGAATTTGGTTTTAAAACACTTTTGCAATTTTGCACAATGCAACACATGCTTTGTAACGCGAATTTTATTTAAATAATTTTATATTTTTGTACATAAACGTGAGATGCGGTGGAAAATCATTGACATTAGTGACATGTCAAATCAAAGACAATTCCATCAGTGATGCCACCTTATTTTTATTTGGTAACTTATGAAATATGGAGAAATTACTGTTAAACGTAAAATATTGTAATAACAAAATGGACTCATCTGTCCTTTAAATAATTACTTTGGCATGTACTAATAAATTTTAACATCATGTAACTAATTTAAAGTGTGCCGATATTTACATTTATTTAGAAAATCTAATTAATTGTTGTAGATGACCTGGGTAAATTGACTATGGATTGGGATATTTTGTACTTAGCATGGCAATTTCAGTCACAGTGTGAGAGGGATAAAAGAAGTCTGCAAAGGTGAATGACCTCATCCCCAACCATCCTTTAGTAGTAGAATGTCCAGTGTCATAGAATATGAATATAAGGTTCTTGGTAACACCCAATTGCACTAAACTTAAGAATCGCCTAAGTCTTTTCTTAACTACAACTCTACCAAGTTAAGTAGGCGAATGACAGCTACATGACCGCTAAGTTTGACACCGTTTTAATTTGGTCGTGTTGTAGTTAGGAACAGACTTAGGCGATCTAGTGGTGGGCGACTCGGGTCAAATAACTCGGTTAACTCGAGTTACTTCTCCAACCCGTCAACTCGGGTTGGTTTTTTCCTAGCCCGGGTCAACTCGATTGACGCGCCAAGCGGGCCGCCCACACGTGGTGCGTACGTGTCTTACCAACCGAGTCAACCCGGGCTAGGACAAAATCAACCCGGCGGCGGGCCAAGCCAACTCGATTCAGTGTGTGGCATTGTATTACCGCTCGCTTGCACTCACCTCGCGGCCCGCCGCTCTCCCCCCGCCCGCGTTATATCACCTTTTTAATGATGTTTAGAAGTTCCTTAGTATTTTTGTTATTATATTTTAATTTTGTAAAAGAAAAACTTAAGCGTAACTTGTGCCTCTCTATTACATACTCTGAGATATGTAATTTTATTGTTAATTTTTTTAGTGCCAAATAATTGGTTTAATGATTAATAATGAATAAATAATATTAAATAATATTAGAAGTAATAAGCGCTTAGACTGATAATTTAGTTAAATTATCAGTCTTATCGTTCAGCGTATTTAAAATTTTCATTATAATAAAAAGCTTCATTTTGGTATTCATCTCTGTACCTAACTAATGCGCATTTGTTAATGACTAACAGTTGATTCATTAAAACTATTTACTATTACTATAATTCAAATCCTTGACTCTTTTACTTTGCAACTTGCAAAGGCAACCGAGATGGTTCGGTTCAATATTTATCAAATACAAACAAAACGAGTTGAAGCCCGGGTCCGCACTCTGCATAGATTTCAACTCGGATAACTCGAGTTGAAAAAAAATTGCGACTCGTTGGCGCTCGGCGGCCCATATCGCTGAACCGAGTTGACCCGAGTTGAAGCCCGGGTCAGCATTAATTTCAACTCGGGTGACCCGAGTCGAAAAAATAGCGAGTCGGCCCATCGCTGGCGATCCTTAAGTTTAGTGCAATCCGCGGGCTGATTATCTAATTAGAAACCACCTAGCGACCGGTTGCAGTTCATAGATGATAGTGATCCATTGCTACTTCTTAAAGGATTAAAAAAAAACATACCAAAGAAAAGTAGCAATGTATGTGGAATGAAACCGGTCGCTAAATAGTTTCTTTTTAGATAATCAAGGTGCGGGTGTAAGTAGTATTTTTTTTTTTATGTACAAAAGTACTCTGTGAGACAGACCAAAGAGGCAAAGTCAGAGAGACGGCTGACAGCTGAAGTTACGTCACGTCGTCACGTCACTTGACAGTGGGTGCATTCCAGCAGACTAATCGCTGAGTCAGCGATTGCAGAACCATAGGGTGGGTACTCACCTTAGAGCATACAGAACGGGAGTTGGCATATACAGGCACCCCCTTTCACCAAAGTACATGACCAATTTGGTCGTGTCAGTTTATAAAAACTAGTTGGTCGCGAACACTCGCCATTTTGAAAGACTACATATCGCCGAACGCAGCTCCGCGTAAATGGTGAATTGTGCGGTGATATTGTGCAAAAGGCGATCTGAAACTTCAAATTTTAATAAGGATGGGTTTCCTTTCACACGTAAGTATAATTTTATTAACAAACTATAATATAATCACGAAGAAAACCCAGTTTGTTTAGTAAAGCTATTAGCGTATAGTTGGCAGCCTCACCATGGAATTAGAAGGTTTTGACTAGGTCAAAAAATTGTTAGTAAATAGTTATAAATAGTGAACTATAGCATATAAATAGTGATACTATGGTTCAAAAGATATTTGAGTATCTTGGTGAGGCTGCTATCTTGACGTCAAGCTAGCAGACACCTTAAGAAATACAGTTCGTATCAATGTGATTTATATGCCAAAAAATTGTTAGGAAATAGTGAATCGTATACGCAAAATTTCAATAATATTGCTTCAGTACAAGCCGAGATATTACGATCTCAAAGTGGGCTGCTAACTTGACGTTTTGGCAATGGCGATTCCAGAGAAACGGGTACAAGTTATAAACAAATAAATATATCAAAAAATTGTTAGTGAAATTGTGATTCTTACGATATAAATAAAAAAAGAATTCTTCATTGCTATTTTCTAAAAATCGAATGTTAACTTCTACATAGTACTCTGAATATAGGCTGTCGATCAATATTGAACTTTGCTCCACAGTAATAAGGTTTAAACTTGATTGCAATCATGAGGTGAGTACTATCAAGCAAAGACACCTTAAGAAATACAGTTCGTATCAATGTGATTTATATGCCAAAAAATTGTTAGGAAATAGTGAATCGTATACGCAAAATTTCAATAATATTGCTTCAGTACAAGCCGAGATATTACGATCTCAAAGTGGGCTGCTAACTTGACGTTTCTGGCAATGGCGATTCCAGAGAAACGGGTACAAGTTATAAACAAATAAATATATCAAAAAATTGTTAGTGAAATTGTGATTCTTACGATATAAATAAAAAAAGAATTCTTCATTGCTATTTTCTAAAAATCGAATGTTAACTTCTACATAGTACTCTGAATATAGGCTGTCGATCAATATTGAACTTTGCTCCACAGTATTAAGGTTTAAACTTGATTGCAATCATGAGGTGAGTACTATCAAGCAAAAAAGTGAAATTTATATTTTTTGACTGTGTCAATAGTCATATCCTCGGTTCAAGTCTATTGATTTGGTATAAGTAAACAAATATTTTTCTACTTACTTTTTTAATTTATTTTTTATTAAATCTCATCAAAAAAAATTGATTGTGTAATACTACTCTAATAATAATTAATACTACTACTCTAATCATCGGTTATTACCGATTGTGCTATTGCACAGCCTAGAGAGTATTCTTCTACAGTCGGACATCGCCCTTTGTGTTGGCGCAAAAGCCGCCGTTCGTCTAGACAGTTGATGCAACGACTAAAAGTGTAAGGGTTGGCACGATGTAATTTGCCTTTTCGAATTTTAAAAATATATAGGAAAAATAAGATAGACACTTCAAAATTCTTGTTTTATTCTTTGAATTATTTATTGTCATTTTTTCTAGAAGGTAAGAATATTTTTTCAAATTTGTCTCTTTTCCTTCTTTTTAAATAAGGAAAAGAAAAAGTTTTTCTTAGTATTTTCTCTTTTTTTTCTTCTTCTTTCATCATAAGTGCGAGGTATAATCATTACTAATTTAGGGCTAAATAAGTATAAAATAAATCTTAAATTAGTACTCCATTAGGAAATAATAATGAAAAAATAAGTTCCAAGATGGCGGCTGACAACTTTTTTGTTTATGGGCCGATTTCGATGAAACTCGGTTTTTGGTACCATTTTAACACAAAAATTAACAACACAATGTTGAAAATATTAAAAAATTCAAGATGGCGGCAAACTTTTTTGTTTGCCGGCCGATTTCGATGAAACTCGGTTTTTGGTAGTATTTTGGCAAGAAAACAGCATCGCAATGTTAAAAAATTCAAGATGGCGGCCAACTTTTTTGTTTGCGGGCCGATTTCGATGAAACTCGGTTTTTGGTAGTATTTTGACAAGAAAACAGCAACGCAATGTTAAAAATAAAAAATACAAGAAGACGGTCAACTTTTTTGTTTGCGGGCCGATTTCGATGAAACTCGGTTTTTCGTAGTATTTTGGCAAAAAAACAGCAACGCAATGTTAAAAATGTAAAAAATTCAAGATGGCGGCTAACTTTTTTGTTTGCGGGCCGATTTCGATGAAACTCGGTTTTTGGTAGTATTTTGGCAAGAAAACAGCAACGCAATGTCAAAAATGTAAAAAATTCAAGATGGCGGCCAAATTTTTTGTTTGCGGGCCGATTTCGATGAAACTCGGTTTTTGGTAGTATTTTGGCAAGAAAACAGCAACGCAATGTTAAAAAAAATAAAAATTCAAGATGGTGGCCAATTTTTTTGTTTGCGGGCCGATTTCGATGAAACTCGGTTTTTGGTAGTATTTTGACAAGTAAACAGCAACGCAATGTTAAAATATAAAAAAAAATCAAGATGGCGGCCAACTTTTTTGTTTGCGGGCCGATTTCGATAAAACTCGGTTTTTGGTAGTATTTTGGCAAGAAAACAGCAACGCAATGTTAAAAATGTAAAAAATTCAAGATGGCGGCCAAATTTTTTGTTTGCGGGCCGATTTCGATGAAACTCGGTTTTTGGTAGTATTTTGGCAAGAAAACAGCAACGCAATGTTAAAAAAAATAAAAATTCAAGATGGTGGCCAATTTTTTTGTTTGCGGGCCGATTTCGATGAAACTCGGTTTTTCGTAGTATTTTGGCAAGAAAACAGCAACGCAATGTTAAAAATGTAAAAAATTCAAGATGGCGGCCAACTTTTTCGTTTGCGGACCGATTTCGATGAAACTCGGTTTTTGGTAGTATTTTGACAAGTAAACAGCAACGCAATGTTAAAATATAAAAAAAAATCAAGATGGCGGCCAACTTTTTTGTTTGCGGGCCGATTTCGATAAAACTCGGTTTTTGGTAGTATTTTGGCAAGAAAACAGCAACGCAATGTTAAAAATGTAAAAAATTCAAGATGGCGGCCAAATTTTTTGTTTGCGGGCCGATTTCGATGAAACTCGGTTTTTGGTAGTATTTTGGCAAGAAAACAGCAACGCAATGTTAAAAAAAATAAAAATTCAAGATGGTGGCCAATTTTTTTGTTTGCGGGCCGATTTCGATGAAACTCGGTTTTTCGTAGTATTTTGGCAAGAAAACAGCAACGCAATGTTAAAAATGTAAAAAATTCAAGATGGCGGCCAACTTTTTCGTTTGCGGACCGATTTCGATGAAACTCGGTTTTTGGTAGTATTTTGACAAGTAAACAGCAACGCAATGTTAAAATATAAAAAAAAATCAAGAAGGCGGCCAACTTTTTTGTTTGCGGGCCGATTTCGATAAAACTCGGTTTTTGGTAGTATTTTGGCAAGAAAACAGCAACGCAATGTTAAAAAAAAAAAAATTTAAGATGGCGGCCAACTTTTTTGTTTGCGGACCGATTTCGATGAAACTCGGTTTCTGGTAGTATTTTGGCAAGAAAACAGCAACGCAATGTTAAAAAAAATTAAAATTCAAGATGGTGGCCAATTTTTTTGTTTGCGGGCCGATTTCGGCTATGGCTAGATGTTACCATATTTCTAGACGCCATCACCGACTCTATTACCTCCTTTGATAGGTGCGATAGCCTTGTCCTGTTGGGAGACTTCAATGTTGACCTACTTGCGGTTGGGGGTGGTGGGCCACGGTTGCTGTCACAGTTCTTTGAGACAATGAACCTTACCCAGGTAGTCACTGATCCAACCCATTTTACTGATCACATTCAAAGTCTAATTGACTTGATCTGTACAGACATACGCACATTAAAGGTAACAGTGGGACACTGCCCTGATGTGAGAGGTCATGCTATAGCCACAGCCGAGTTAAAAATAAAGAAAGACAAGATATGTCCTCGTTGGGTAGAATATAGGCCAATAAAAGATATTATTCAAAACTTATGGGAGTTTGATCTTAGCAAAATAGACTGGAGTCATTTCCATAAAGCGAAAAATGTCAACATATTAGTAGAGAATTTCCTATTGTATCTAACACATTTATTCAATCTGCATGCTCCAGTAAGGAAAGGTAAGTTTAAGAACCCTCCTCACCCTTGGATCACTGACACCGTCAAATCCATGATGCATATTTGGGACGAGTACCGGCAGGCTCTAAAAACTAACAAATCTAAATCACAGAAAGACTGTGAGAAGTCTAAATCACAAAAAGATTGCTATCTTCAAATGAAGAACAACATGATTGTAGCCATAGAACAAGAGAAGAAGTGTTTTTTGATAGGCATATTAACTCTAATATTAAGAATTCCAAAAAACTTTGGCAAAACTTGAAAAGCACTGTGTTACCAGATGGAAAAAAGTCTGAACTTCCTCCATGCTTCGATAATCCTGACACCATCAACTCTCATTTTCTCTGTGCACCCGGTCAATATGATGTGTCAATATCACAGCTTACATATTTTGAGTACCTTAGATATGGCACAGCAACGCTTTCACTGCAGCCTGTAAATGAGGACAAGATACTCAAAATCATCAAAGGTCTCAAATCTAACGCTCAGGGCTGCGATGGGTTAACACGGGACATGCTTCTTTTGTCTCTTCCTTACACCCTACCTGCAATTACTATTATAATCAACAGATCTATGGCAGAAAATACATTCCCTAATGCCTGGAAGACAGCAGTGGTAAAACCCTTACCCAAAGTGAGCTCCCCAACGTCTCTTCAAGACCTCCGTCTCATAAGCATCCTTCCATGCTTGTCAAAGATACTGGAACGGGTGGTTTGTGAACAACTCACAGAGTTTCTCGAAGAAAATGAGATATTGCCTTGCTTCCGATCTGGCTTCCGTAAAGGACACAGTACTGCTTCTGCTATGGCTGATGTGGTTGATAACCTACTCTCGGCTCAGGACCAGGGAGAGGTCAGCATTCTGGTTCTCCTGGACTTCTCACGCGCTTTCGAAACAATAAATACCGCACTACTTTTATCCAAGCTCTCATATTATGGTGTGGACACGGCTACAGTTAAATGGTTTGAAAGTTATTTGGCAGAAAGGCAACAGTATGTGCAACTTGTGGACAGGAATGGTACCAAATCAAACTCCTCATTTCTCCCTGTAACGCGAGGAGTTCCACAGGGTTCTATACTTGGCCCAATTTTGTATATCTTGTACAGCGCTGATCTCATCCACAGTATTAAACACTGCAAATATCACCTATATGCAGACGAATTACAGCTGTATTTTTCCTTTAAACCAGAAAATATTGATAATGCTATCACAATGATCAACAGTGACTTATCTAGAATAGCTGATTGGTGCAAATCCAACTATCTGGTCCTTAACCCAAGGAAATCAAAATTAATGTTAATAGGTACCAACAAAAAGGTTAAAAAATTTGATAATATTTGCTTCAATATAAAACTGGACAACGAAGTCATTACTCGTGTGAATAAATGCAGAAATCCGGGTTTAACTTGTTAAAGGAAATCGCAAAGCAAGCGAGTGCAACCTACTTGGAAACCTACATGGGTTTTTGTATTTGATATTTTAGATGTCAAATGTCACTCTCTCTATATGAAAAATCTGTACCTACACGAATAGTTTTTCTCAGTTGTAAATAAAAGTCTGTTTTATATTTCAATAAGCGTTTATTTCATTGCTAAATAGCTTCCACATCGTCTGCGCACTGCTATATCACAACAGGTTATGGTTTTGCTGCAATTTAGCTGAAAGATGGAATCGACTTTCAAGTACAACATTGCACCTCTCGAAGGTAAAAGTAACTGGGATACATGGAAGTATAAAGTGCTTATTGTGCTCAAGGGCATACCTCGCGCTCTCGATATAATCGAAGGCAGACTTACCGAGGATAAAGAAAGCGAAGCCATTGCGAACGGAACATCCGCCGCCGATACCGTGTCGGAATTCACGAAAGCCGACTCGAGTGCTCTTTTCTTTATCACCAACAATATGACTGAAGAAATGCTACGAAAAGTGATGATATTTACGTCCACTAGAGAAATATGGTTAGAACTTCATCGAATGTTTGACGGAACAAACGAAGACAAAACCTTCCAATTATGTATGAGTTTCTTTGGACTGAGAAAGGATCCAGCTGACGACGCAGCAACTCATATGTCAAAGTTGAAGAACGTTTGGACCTCATTAAACAAAGAGCTCGGCGAAGATAAGAAGCTTCCGGATCTTCTTCTCATATGCAAAACGCTCAATACACTGGGAGAAGAATACATTCAATTCAAGAGTGGATGGTTAATGTGTACAACGTCCGAACGAACCATTGATAACCTAACCGACGGTCTGTGCGTGTTCGAAAGGAACTTGATGGTGTCTAACGTGCCACCAGAACAAGAGGCCTTAGCAACAAAGACCACACAGAAAGGTGTCATATGATCTTTCCTTCCTTTCAGCCTTTTGGCTTCAGAAACAATAATTACTAGATAAACTCATGCAATTTTGAACTCACCTCGATGACATCAAGGGAAAATAAATACACAACTTAATGTACAGTCAATACCTAATACAATTTTATTTAAATAGGTTCGATTCTATACAATACTAACAATCCACGTGACAATTGAAAATCCTGAAATTTACACAGAGATAGGATACGAGGAACGAAGTTAAAAAAAAAAAACTAATATTTCTCCCACAGAGGTTATTTCAAATGGTTAGGCTTAAAATGTACTCCCTAGCGGGAAGGGTGGGAATTGCCTGCTCGTTGGATATCAGAGAGTGTTTTCTATTTAGGTAACTTAAATGAAACTCGTAGATTTCCCTCGGAGGACTACGAACGGAGCGCCGGATGCTTAGCCGTCGGTTAGTTAAGGGTTAAATAGATTTGAAAGTTAACTGGTACCTATTTGGATAACGTGCAGCGAGTCAGGTTGACAAAACGCTACGATGGCTGCTGGCTTTATAGATTCCTAGGAGTCGGCCGTGAAGATTCGAGTGTGGTTCAGGTCGGCCTTTTCTCCGCTCACTTCGAAGTTCAATGGGCGTCAGAGTGGTTTGACGGTTAATCGTGGCGTCTTCACCTACGACTCCCCTTGTTTCCCCAATTGATTTGGTGCAAATCCACAGTAATCGGTAGTATATTATCCCAAGACGACTTAGTTCTCCGTTTTGCGGCGTTTATTAGCCAAAAATCCTCTGGAGAATTCTTTGATACTGTCGAAAAGAATTATATTCGTAGTATGGTGCAAATTTAGATATTGTCTTGCAGGCACCAGCTGCAAATAATTTCAGCGAAAAATAGAACCAAAACAAATGACAAAGCTGAATTTGTGTTTCAAAAAGCCAACGACCTCCTCAGTACCTATCTATTTCACAGACAACTCGACCGCTTGACGTCAGACGCATTCCGTCAGGCTAAGCGCTGGCTCAGCGATGCGGGTATCGCATCGACTCCGTCCGTCCAACTTGACATACAGAGATTGTCAAACTGCAGCCAATTGATCCCGCTGTACGGCCCGCCGAAGCCGTGTCCGCGCACACGACGAAATCACGACCCAAGAACGCACTTGAACGTCTCAAACAGGACGGCCCAAAAAGGTCAGTTCTCCTACAACCTTTGAGGTCCGTAGTATGAAAAAGTAAAGCAAATTGGACGACAACCCTTGCGCTAAGAGCCCCCAGCAAAGGCCCTCGGAGTGGGGAAGAATACTACAACAAATAACGAATTTTTTTTTTTTTTTTTTAACTTAATGACGCGAAATTTTGAATTGGACTTTTTACGGAAACAAGGAAAAAGACATCAGGCATACTGCCGAGAAATAAAATTTCATCATTAATGGGAACAAGCATCTTTATACTACAAAAAAGGTTTCCCTTTAAGAAAATAGACCAAAACAACGAAAAAAAACAACGTTACAAAGGGACAAAGAAAAAGAATAAGAATGCAAAGATAAAATGCAACTACTGCTCCGTCAAAGGTCACCGCGTGAAGGATTGCAAAAGATGGCTTCAAGATGGCAAACCTCCGAAAGCAGTAACCCGCCTCGTTCTGTTTCGTCTCAAAAGGAATCTCAAGTAGTGGAATCGATGTACTTACAAGCGGAAGTACTGACAACTGACCATGAAGTATCAACGACTTCATCGAATACAGTCAACTGGTACGTTGATAACGGCGCGACATGCCATGTCAGCAATCGCGGAGATCTATTTCAAACATTCCAAGCTTTTGACCAGATGCACACCGTCTCTACGGCTAATGGCAATGCAATGCATGCTAAAGGCAAAGGGAATATCAACATCGAATCAGAAGTACGTGGAAAAGTTTACGAGATCACCCTGAAGGACATTTGGTACGTGCCACAGATCACAAAGAACCTGTTCTCTGTTCTAGCTGCTCATGACTGCAACTCAATAAGCAAGTTTGAGTCCACACCAACGAGCTGCACTATGTCAACACGCGGCGAAGTTAAACTAACGGGTGTACGCAGCATAAGCGGAGGCTTAGACAAACTAAATGTTAAGAGTATCATTCCTAACAGAAACTTAGAAGTGAATCTTACATTAACAAAAACGCAGCTTTACCATGAGCGACTCGTACATCAGAACAAACGTCAAGTACGTCAATTTGTCAAACGGGAGTTAGGAGTAGACCTTCCTCAAGATGAAAGCATCTACGAAAGTTGCATATTCGGCAAGTCGCACCGATTGAAGTTTGGTACCCGACCTAGAGCTTCAAGACCCGGCGAACTTGTACACAGCGACGTATGCGGACCGTTCCCTAACTCATTTACAAATCTACGCTATTTTGTATTGTTTAAGGATGATTTCACCGGCTATCGCTACGTTTACTTCCTGAGAGCCAAGTCAGAAGTAAAACAGAAGATACAAGAATTCATTACCGAAGCAAGAAATACTGGTCATTCGATCGAGAGTCTCCTGAGTGACAATGGCGGCGAGTTTGACAATAAGGATGTGCGTGAGATCCTCGCCACGCATGGAATTAGACAGAGGCTGACTATGCCATATACTCCCGAGCAAAACGGATGCAGCGAGAGAGATAATAGAACCTTGGTCGAGGCTGCAAGGACTATTATGCACAGCGGAGGGTTCCAAGAGAAGCTTTGGGCCGAAATAATTAAAACGGTTGCCTACGTTCTTAACAGAACAGGTCCCTCCCGTATGGAGAACAAATCACCCTACGAACTATGGCATGGACTTAAACCGAAAGTTGCTCACCTACGCATCTTGGGCTGCAGAGCCTACGTCCATGTCCCCAAACAGAAAAGGAAGAAACTCTCCATGAAAGCCCTCAAAGGAAGATTAATCGGATACGACAACGATGATGGCTATCGTATCTGGTGCGACGACAACACAATGATTCGGTCGCGAGACGTAATCTTTGACGAGAAACCGCTTGACAGAACTCTTTGCTAAGACGTTGTACCCACGACAACGAGGAAAGACACGCCTTTCAATGAAATCGATTTGAAAGTGACTTTCAATCAGGAACGCAATGAAGAAAGTCAAGATCCAACACCAAGCCATCATATTGAAAACTCGATATATGATCAAGAAGATCAAGGACGTGTGCCGCAGATAATAGAAGACAGATCTATCTGAATTTGATGAGGAAAATCCCGATCATGGTGAAATGTCCAGACCACCGAGCACAACTGTGGACAAAGCCGATGCCAGTTTAGGAAATTCATCTGACTCAGAAGATGAAGAAACAGAACCTAGATACAACTTACGAGACAGGAGCACCATTCATCCTCCAGAAAAATTCAGAGACTGCTGTGCACTTATCGATAAAGAAGCTGAACCCACTACGTTTAAAGAAGCTATGAAGAGCCCAAATAAAGATGAGTGGATCAAAGCTATGCTGAAAGAGATAGATTCTTTGAAAGAGAACAACACATGGGTCCTTCAAGAACCTTAAGATCGAAAAGCCATACCGTGCAAATGGGTTTATAAGATAAAGAGAAACCCGGATGGCTCTATCGATAGATACAAAGCGCGCCTGGTTGCAAAAGGTTTCAAACAACGCAAAGGAATAGACTACGAGGAAACGTACAGTCCTGTAGCCAGATTTGCAACCATACGATCACTATTAAGTGTTGCTGCAAGTGAAAGGATGTACCTAACACAGTTCGACGTGACGACTGCCTTTCTCTATGGTGAGCTCGAAGAAGAGCTTTACATAATAATAATAATAATAAAATGTATTTATTCGTCACTTTACATTACACCTTACATGCAACAACCTGAAGGTTTTCACGACGGCTCTACCCGCGTATGTCATCTGAACAGAAGTTTGTACGGATTGAAGCAAGCGCCCCGCTGCTGGAATCATCGTTTCCATAAAGTACTGTCTGAACTCGAATTCACACAGAGTACTGCAGATCCGTGTCTATACACAAAGATAGTAGGGGGGAAATGTATCTTACTTACTTTATATGTCGACGACGGATTAGTGGCTGCTTCAGACAAACAGCTTGCCGATGACTTCCTAGAGAACCTGAAAACTAAACTTAAAATAACGACAAAGCCCGCGACCTACTACTTAGGAATGGAGATCAGTCAGTGTAAAGACGGCACGATTGTAATCCACCAAGAAGCATTATACAAAGAAGGTACTTGAACGCTAAAGCCATGTTAAAACATGGCTAACAGTAATCCTGTCTCAACGCCGATTGACGCCGCAGAATCGTCTGTAACACAATTAGACGCGGAGAAAGGAAACACCGATGAGATTAATTTCCCTTATCGCGAAGCTGTTGGTGCACTAGCATACCTCATGGTCGCAACTCGTTCTGATATCGCTTATGCCGTTGGCGTAGTATCACGGAAATTGGAAAAGCCACACAGAAGTGACTGGAACAGAGTTAAACGTATACTCCGTTACCTAAAGGGAACTACGTCTCTTGGGATCCAGTTTAAGCCGAAGACCCTGGCAAAGCCAGAACTGGAAGGATATAGCGACGCCGATTATGGTGGCGATGCTACTACCGGAAGATCCACCACTGGAATAGTATGCCTATATGCCGGAGGTCCAATATCATGAACAAGCAGAAGGCAAACCTCAGTAGCACTGTCCACTACTGAAGCGGAATTAGTGGCCGCCAGTGAAGGAGCCAGAGAACTAGTTTGGCTGACGAGAGTCTTTGAAGATCTGACAAAGGAAAAGAGTGTGCCGACTCTTCATGTTGACAACGAAGCAGCGGTACGATTGGCACACAACCCGGAATTCCACAAGCGGACGAAGCATATTCGCGTCCGACACTTCTATGTCCGAGAACTTGTGACTGAAGGAGCGATCTTTGTTAAAAGAATTGGAACAAGAGATCAGATCGCAGACGTCATGACCAAAGGACTGCCGAATCCCGCCTTTGTGAAGGTCAGGTCTGCACTTGCATTGTTTTAGAGGGCGTGTTAAAGGAGATCGCAAAGCAAGCGAGTGCAACCTACTTGGAAACCTACATGGGTTTTTGTATTTGATATTTTAGATGTCAAATGTCACTCTCTCTATATGAAAAATTTGTACCTACACGAATAGTTTTTCTCAGTTGTTAATAAAAGTCTGTTTTATATTTCAATAAGCGTTTATTTCATTGCTAAATAGCTTCCACATCGTCTGCGCACTGCTATATCACAACATAACTCTGGATAACCGCCTTAATTTTGAAAGCCATGTTACTGAGTGTGTCTGAAACTGTTTTTATCACCTAAAACTCCTTTATAAATTACGTCCTTATCTACACGAGCAACTCAGAGTAGCACTTTGCGAATCTCTTATATTATCTAAACTAAATTACTGTGATACTGTATATGGTTCATGCCTACTGGCTAGAACTGCTAAACTTATACAGCGGTTGCAGAACGCCTGTGCGCATTTCTGCTTCCATATACCGCCGCGATCACATGTGACTCCGTTCCTAAATAGTTCTAACATATTGAAAATGGAGGCCCGTAGAAGGTTACATCTCGCAACTTTAATGTTTGGTATCATTAAATAGGGCAAACCAATTTACCTTTATAAAAAGCTCACATGGTTTCAACACACTAAGAGTAACCAGCTTAGAGCCTGTAGAAGTATCTTAGAGACGCCAATACATCGTACGAGGATGTTTCGTGGATCCTTCAGGTTAGCAGCTACACGCTGTTGGAACGATCTCCCGCCGCCGTTGCGTGACCTTAAAACAATCGTCACTTTTAAAAAACGCCTTAAAAAGTACTTATTTGAGCTCCAGTCAACATCGATTGCTTCATAATTATTTATATCCACTTACAATCCGGTATTTCAAGTCACGCGTGCGGCGTCGGGGACGTTGCGAAGCGTCATCACGATATGTTGCACTGTTTGCAAGGAATATCCTCAGCTCTTTGGCTTGGCGGATCATCATATTTAGACGTAAGTAAGTACTTGTAAATCTATTTATTTGTATTCCGTATTTTGATTTGTTTTTATTTTGTTTCGTGCCTGTATTAAATGTATTGCAAAAATATGTACCTACGACGAACGTTATCTCGTACAGGCCCTGTCAGAATACCAGCGCTGTTGTGGTGTGAGCAATGTTCTCATCACAACAGCATTAAGCTGAGGCAGGGTCCTGGTTGGCTCGTCTCACACCCTATTTTTATTGTTTAAATTAGTTTAAGTACCTACCTACTTAGTTTATATATTTTTTTTCTATTTCTCCTGTTTGTGTTTTTTTTTGTGTGTGTGATATTGGCCAATAAACTTCATTCTTCATTCATTTCGATGAAACTCAGTTTTTGGTAGTATTTTGACAAGAAAACAGCAACTCAATGTTAAAAATGTAAAAAATTCAAGATGGCGGCCAACTTTTTTGTTTGCGGGCCGATTTGGATGAAACTCGGTTTTTGGTAGTATTTTGACAAGAAAACAGCAACTCAATGTTAAAAATGTAATCTTGTTTTTTTTTACATTTATAACATTGCGTTGCTGTTTTCTTGCCAAAATACTAACAAAAACCGAGTTTTATCGAAATCGGCCCGCTAACAAAAAAGTTGGCCGCCATCTTGAATTTTTTACATTTTTAACATCGCGTTGCTGTTTTCTTGCCAAAATACTACGAAAAACCGAGTTTCATCGTAATCGGCCCGCAAACAAAAAAGTTGGCCGCCATCTTGGATTTTTTATATTTTTATTATTGCGTTGCTGTTTTCTTCTCAAAATAGTACAAAAAACCGAGTTTCATCGAAATCGGCCCAAAAACAAAATAGTTGTTCGCCATCTTGGTTTTAAAAACCGAGTTTCACCGAAATCGGCCCGCAAACAAAAAATTTGGCCGCCATCTTGTTTTTTTACATTTTTAACATTGCGTTGCTGTTTTCTTGCCAAAATACTACCAAAAACCGAGTTTCATCGAAATCGGCCCGCAAACAAAAAAGTTGGCCGCCATCTTGAATTTTTTACATTTTTAACATTGCGTTGCTGTTTTCTTGCCAAAATACTACCAAAAACCGAGTTTCATCGAAATCAATCCGCAAACAAAAAAGTTGGCCGCCATCTTGAATTTTTTGCATTTTTAACATTGAGTTACTGTTTTCTTGACAAAATACTACCAAAAACCGAGTTTCATCGAAATCGGCCCGCAAACAAAAAAGTTGGCCGCCATCTTGAATTTTTTGCATTTTTAACATTGAGTTGCTGTTTTCTTGTCAAAATACTACCAAAAACCGAGTTTCATCGAAATCAGCCCGCAAACAAAAAAGTTGGCCGCCATCTTGAATTTTTATTTTTTTTAACATTGCGTTGCTGTTTTCATGCCAAATTACTACCAAAAACCGAGTTTCATCGAAATCGGCCCAATAATCAAACAAAAATACACAAATATCAACAAATACATCAATGTGCGGCCGCCATTTTGAATTCCAAATCTAATATCAAAATCGTGCCAAAACACTTTTTCATGACACCAACATCAAAAAATTACAAACACTACTTTCAATATAATATAATATAACCCAATCAGAAGCGTAAGCTCTGACGGGATAGGGCCCGAGATGCATACATTGCCAAAGTATGGGCTCTCGGGCCCTCCCACCCCCCTTCTGTACCGTCTTCTTCTATACCGCACCACCCCGCACGATTGCTCTGTCTAGACGCCTCCGATGGCCGACTGTATGAAGACTATCTCTCGGCTGTGTTAATACTACTCTCAGTTCATTTATTTAGTTATTTATTCGGGAAAAACTAGAAATATTTTCTACTTATATCATCTACTTCCTACCTACTTTCCTACCTACTGATTACTAATTTCATTATAAATCTCACCAAATAGGTACCTAACGTTAAAGTTTCAGTTACTAAAAAAAAATACAAAATATTCATTTTCAAAAAATTACATGTTAGGGTATTTTCATTAGACTCCTCCCTTTAAGTTATAGTTTTAACGTTAGGTACCTAATTGGTAGTAAAATATTAGTAGTTTTTCCTAAACTAAATAAATGAACTGAGAGTAGAGTATTAAACGACCAAATTTTTTTTGATGAGATTTAATCAAAAATTTTTTGATTGTGTCAATACTCTAAAAAATAAAAAAGTGGGTAGAAAAATATTTGTTTACTTATACCAAATCAATAGCCGTGAACCGAGGATATGACTATTGACACAGTCAAAAAATATAAATTTCACTTTTTTGCTTGATAGTACTCACCTCATGATTGCAATCAAGTTTAAACCTTATTACTGTGGAGCAAAGTTCAATATTGATCGACAGCCTATATTCAGAGTACTATGTAGAAGTTAACATTCGATTTTTAGAAAATAGCAATGAAGAATTCTTTTTTTATTTATATCGTAAGAATCACAATTTCACTAACAATTTTTTGATATATTTATTTGTTTATAACTTGTACCCGTTTCTCTGGAATCGCCATTGCCAAAACGTCAAGTTAGCAGCCCACTTTGAGATCGTAATATCTCGGCTTGTACTGAAGCAATATTATTGAAATTTTGCGTATACGATTCACTATTTCCTAACAATTTTTTGGCATATAAATCACATTGATACGAACTGTATTTCTTAAGGTGTCTGCTAGCTTGACGTCAAGATAGCAGCCTCACCAAGATACTCAAATATCTTTTGAACCATAGTATCACTATTTATATGCTATAGTTCACTATTTATAACTATTTACTAACAATTTTTTGACCTAGTCAAAACCTTCTAATTCCATGGTGAGGCTGCCAACTATACGCTAATGTAAAGCTAACGACAGAGATTGCGATAGCAAAACGATACCAAACACCATGGTAGAAGTCTTAGTGCTGTGACAAAGTTAAAGAAGACGAATGAACGAAGTCAAAGAGAATGAATGTGATCTGATCAGTAGATAAATTTTTCAATCATTAGTTTCTCTGATGTTGTCTTGATTTCAAAAACACAAGTGATTTATTGAATTTTTAGATTTTAGGCATTAACAAATCACAATGCTATTTTTATATTAAGATAATTAATAGAAGAAACACTAGAAAAAATGCGGGTGTCTATTTTTATCTAGTGTTTTTTCTATTAAATTGAAACTTGTGCGATGGTATATTTATGTATGTATATCATCATTTATTTCACAGATTTCCGAATGATCGCATAATTGTTTTTCTAGGGTAAGATGAATATTGAAACAATAACATTTATAAAATATATTTTTCTCACTTATGCTCTGAAATGTTATCATTCCATTTGAAAAAAGAATGCGGGGCATTCCACATTTTCCTTGGGGGTCTAGTTCATCACATTATAAATTTGAAATTCAGCGCAGAAATGAATTTCAATACTTACTTCCCAACGTTCCAACTTCAAAACGGTAGAACTCATCAGCTAGCATTATTTTTTATAAAACTTTATGGTTGCATGGGAGCCCCCCCTAAATATTTATTTTATTCTGTTTTTAGTTAGTATTTGTTGTTATAGCGGCAACAGAAATACATAATCTGTGAAAATTTCAACTGTCTAGCTATCACGGTTCATGAGATACAGCCTGGTGACAGACAGACAGACAGTCAGGCAGCGGAGTTTTAGAAATAGGGCCCCGTTACCCTTTGGGTACGAAACTCTAAAAACAGAAACAAATGTTTTCGCATAACCGAGCCTTAACACTCTTTATGTAGAATAAAATTTAAATAATGGTCACATTCATGATTCCTTCAAACTTTAATGATAAAGATTGTTCACCCACTGAATTTTCAAGCGCGTAAAATTAAAAAAAAAGTGTTTTAAAGTTTTCTTTATCAATTTTAAATTTAAAAAAAACAGCCAAGTGCGTGTCGGGCCACGCGCAGTAAGGTTCCGTAGTTACCTTATACTATCTATTTTTCGTCTGCAAAAATAACTTGGTTTTTCACAGTGTCTGTATGAATGACCAAGTTATATGTGCGGTTTTGGAAAATGTACTATATCTTAAATAACTGATTATATATCTCGTTCAAACAAATTGTTGTTGAAAGTGTTAATTAAGATCTATAGATTTTTTTTTTTTAGATTTTTGACTCTTTTATTTTAAAAGTTAGAAGGGGCACACATTTTACTACTTTGGCAGTGTATATTATCGTTCAAACGGTTGACTTTGAGAAAAAATAGTCTTAGGAACCTCAATGACATTTTTGAAGACCTATCTATAGACTTTTATGTAGATGCTTTTTTTTTCAGTTTCAGTTCCATGTGTGGGGGAGCCCCCCTTAATCTTTTGTTTTTTTTATTTTTGTGTAAATATCGTAAGGCGGTTTAAAGAATACATCTACTTATCAAGTTTCTGTTAAGGAAATCAATTGATTAGTAAGCTCTCTAATTGTTTTGCTAATGGCAACATATTGCATTATGTCGTGTTGGCAACACTCGAGCTGTCACTTGCTCGTCGACCTCTTTACTACGCACATCTTATATTTTTCCATCCAGATTTGTGTTTAAATAAGAAGATATTAATAAACCGTGTTTCTTGCGGACTGCCATCCACATTGTGAGTAACAAGCTATCTATCACAATATAACTTTTATTGTACAAGTTTAGCTGTTTTTCTTTACTCCTGACAACCTGCCTGCATATCGAAGAAGATCCTGGTCTAACCGTTTCAACAACAGTTTCAACTGTGTAGTCCTAATACTTTCGGAGTAAAGTGGCTGTGACATACGGACGGACGGACGGACAGACAAACATAACGAATCTATTAGGGTTTAGTTTTTTGCCATTTAGGCTACGGAACCCTAACAAGCAATTTAAGGATCAAAATTCATTGGAGATTTTTGACAGTTTTGTATAGCTTGATGTGCTGCTGATTGTACATAGACACTTGTAAATAAATGATTACATTATTAATCACATTTATTTTCTTTTTTGACAACCTACACACCCTTACACTTGCATCTTGCGCCATACACTCATACATATATACATACACTCACTATCGGAATTTCATTTCTGTACATTATTTTAGGATAAAAGGGCAGAACGATGTTTTAAGTATGTTATTAAACAATTATTTGTAAGCGTATTTTAGTGATTGTTGGTGCAAATCACAAAATCAAAATGAAGACATTAATTTTTTTTGGTCGTAATCATAATCACTCATCTTCAAATCAAAGCTTCTAATCATTCAATTTCATCGGTCTTTTTATGTCCCATCACTAACCTTAACGCAAGGGCAAACTTATTTATGTCGGTAAGTTTGGCGCTGCCGTCTACGTGATCTGTCAGAATTTGTACGAAGGTGGTTAGTTCCGAATTTGACCACCTGCCAATATAACTTTGTGGTCATTCTGTTTTTGTGTGCGTGTGTAACAATATGACTTTAAGCTTCAAAAGTGTGCGTGAATATGAAGTTGTGTGCTGTGCGTGTGTACCTCGTCTCCCCCCAAAATCCGTGAACAAATTCTAGTGTAGGAGAGCGCTCTTGCTTACTCCCGTTCTGTATGCTCTAAGGTACTCACTTAGGTTCGCGAACCTCCGCGCTCCGCGAACATGCACCGAAAAAATCGTTTATCCTCTGCTGGAACAGGGCGCCCAGGTGTGTACCTGAGCGAACACGTATGCGAACTTGGTTCGCACAAGTACACACTGTAGCCAAAGTAAAAATATTTGTTTTTGCTATGGATCACTGATCGAGGTTCGCGGAGCGCGGAGGTTCGCGAACCTAAGTGGGTACCCACCCATAGAAAGTAATAAAGGCCTTTCCACACTCACGCCCAAAGCCATGGTGAGCATGCGACTCTCCGTGCCACCGAATAAATCCATTCTAAAACTACCTAGAAGTAATGTACCGATGATATACGTTCTTATTTTAGATATCAAATCGATTGTACCGGCTTCCCGGCAGAATGATTGACAAAAGCATGTGGCACGGAGAGTCGCATGCTTTGAGGTTATGTTTTTTGTTAAATCGTCGAATTCCAGATCAATCGGAGCCTGTACCGGTGGGTTGATGTATTTGTAGCCGTTACATATTCATTGTAACAGCTACAAACACATTTGTTGCTCATGTAACGCAACAGGGACAAAGATATGGCGATCTAAAGTTTTAAAAGCATGCGACTCTCCGGCCCACACGCTTAAGTCTAAAATACTGGTGAAAATTGTATTAAGATTAAAAATAAGCAAGTTTACGTAACCGTTTGATCACGATAAACGGCCCGAAAACATATTTTCACTATATCTTCATTCGTTTTAGAGAAATAAGTAAATTTATTTACTATGATTTATTATGAATAATCAGTGTGTAGGGTGACCATATCGTCGGTCCGTAGGAATCATTAGGCTGTTTCTAATAAAATTCAAGTTGAACTACATAATGTTGAGGGTTGATTTGCCTACATACTCGTACGTATCGTACCTACTATCATACTGTTACTGACTATGCAATATTGCAATATTTTTTAGGGGACGTAAAAAGGTGACTACTGGAGCCCCCATCAATATGGGTGTGCCGCAGGGATCAATATTGGGCCCATTGCTGTTTCTAATTTATATAAATGACCTTCCCAACTACGCAAATAATTTATGTGAGACAGTACTATTTGCGGATGATACTTCTTTAGTTTTCAAAGTAAACAGAGGTAGTAACTGTTCGGACGAAGTAAATAGTGCCCTCTCTAAAGTTTCATATTGGTTTAATAGTAATAATTTAGCACTTAACCCCAAAAAAACTAAATGTGTAAAATTTTCATTGCCTAATGTTGAGCAGACAGAATTAAATATTAATTTGAATGACGATGAAGTCGAGTTTATTGAAAGTACAAAATTTCTAGGTATCACACTAGATTCTCGACTGCAATGGGATCCACATATCGAAGCCTTGTCAAGTAGACTTAGTTCAGCGGCATTCGCTGTTAAGAAAATAAGGCTTTTAACTGATATTGAAACGGCAAGGTTAGTATATTTTAGTTATTTTCATAGTGTAATGTCTTATGGACTGCTATTGTGGGGCTCAGCTGCCAGTATTGAAGATATTTTTGTACTCCAAAAAAGAGCTGTTCGCGGCATATACAATCTTCGGCGGAGAGATACCTTGAGAGAACTGTTTAAAGAAATAAATATTTTAACTTTGGCAGGCCAATACATATATGAAAATTTAGTTTATGTAAGAAAACACTATGATTCATTTGCTAAGAACAGCAATAATCACCAGTTTAATACAAGAAATAAAGATAAACTTGCCGTTCCAAGATTTAGGCTTGCAAAAACTAGAGGTTCATTTAGGGGGAAAGGCATAGCCTTTATTAATAAAGTTCCACAACAAGTAATTGATCTTCCTTTGCATGAATTTAAAAACCATGTTAAAAAAACGCTCATGGGTAAAGGTTATTATAAAGTAGACGATTATCTTAAAGATCAAAATGCGTGGAAATGATGTAACACATAACTACTGTAAGTACTTTGTTGCCAATGATAGTAATATAATAAGTCTATGTTTGTTGCCAATAATCCTGTCACCCTGTTGTAATTATCTGGTAACGATATATTTAAGTTTGTAAATATCGTTACTTATGGCTATTAAAGCTGATAAGTTTCTTGCGCCCGTTCTTCTTGTCAGTTAAAAAAGTCTTGAACGGGTGGTAGGAAAATATAGACGATTCAAAAGTACTTAATAATTAAGTTTATTTGAATAAAGCTAATTTTGACTTTGACTTTGACTTTTATCCTAATCGAGATGACAAAATACAAACAAACAAATGAGAAAGTAGGTAACCTTATAAAAACGTGTTAAAAATGTGAACGTCATAATTGGTATAATAATTGCCCACTCAGTACCAGTCACCCATCATCATCAGTATCAGTCACCCATTAATTTAGGTCTCGGTTGAATGCAACCGAACTGAGAACTTCCTTCGTTTTTTGAAGTATTAGTCTTTCAAAATAGGTATCTAAAAACACTTCAACTTGCATTTTAGACCGATCGGGATAAGTTTTTAGCTTTTAAAAATATTAAAGTTTGTTTTTTTCGTATATAGTTTCTGCACCATTCACTTAGCCTAATACATGAAATTGTGTCATTTTGGTTTGATGCATAAGTAACAATTTAGGTTTTTGTCTTTTTTAACGCTATCGGACGAAAAGAAAATTAAAGTTGAAAATTTTACTTTCATGATGATTATGAAGTTGTAACCGATGTACTTGAGCTTTTTGTGTCATCTTTGTCCACGGGAATACTGTTATTTGACTATTACCTAAAGCGTTACCTTAGTAACTCCAAAAGAATATTACAATTGGTTAAATAAGTGTTAAATGTTTTAGATCAATAGTATCTGTTGTACATAATGTTTTGTGCTAAATTCATCAATGGAATTTTCAGCTTTTTATTTTTTTCTTTTCAACACCCTGTAAAAGTCACAAAAGAAAAGTCACAAGCTGGGGCACCGCTGTTTGCTGCGTACTTCGAGCACCGCTGCTACGTACTTTGCCGTTCGAGCGACTTTGGGTAAAAGAATTTGTAAAAAGTAGCCTCTATTTCGTATTGAGCCAGCACAATATCCCACTTCAAATTAATTCGCCTAATTTAAGTGACGCCTAAGCATAGGTACTGAAGTTCGGTGACACATTTGAAGTAACGAGTAGGTAGGTAGGTAAGAAGTATACGAACGAATATAAATACATTTGATGATACTGTGGCCGCGTTCCGAATCACGCTCACAGCGCTGTTAGCGCGTATCCGACCAAATTAAATAGTCACAAAATATTACACAGATAGGGTATTTGTGTACTTACTTCATTTAATGGATTATAGGCTAACAGTGCTGTTGGCGTGATTTGGAACTAGGCATGTGTTATTATTGTCAATTACAGTCTCATTGATGAGATGACATCATTAACATTCTTGTACTCTACCTCTTGCAAAGTTTAAAAAGAAAGGATTACCTACCTACTGTAACAAAATATTTTTTGAGGGTAAGGAAATAAAAACCGGTCAAGTGCGAGTCGGACTCGCACACAAAGGGTTCCGTACCAAAAAACGGCTAAAAAATCACGTTCGTTGTATGGGAGCCCCCTCAAATATTTATTTTACTAGCTGACCCGACAGACGTTGTCCTGTCTTAGTTATAAATATTAAATTCGAATTGGTATAAATTATTGAAAAGTTTAGTTCAGAGATTAGTAGGTAAGTACCGTTCCCGTTTCCGTTTTCGTTCTCGTTCCCGTTCCCATTTACTTTGAAACCCAACAGCTTTATAAATAACCAAGTACCTATACATCACTTGTTATGTTAGTAACGTGTATGTTAGTCTATCCAAACTTACTAATAAGGCGTGATGGCTCTGAACTAACCGTGATGAGCACTAAGAAATTCAGTTTTCTTATAACCTCTTTGTAAGAAAAAAAAAATTATTATTTTACATGTATTTTATTAATAAAATAACTCCGAACGAAGCATCTGTTTTATTACATCCTTGATTATATGTTTTTTTTATCGTTGTTCGCGCGTATCTTCGACATTTATGGACCGATTTTGATGATTCTTTTTTTGTTCGATTCAATTTTTTTGCGAAATGGTCCCATTTTTTTTTTTCAAATCGGTTCAGTAGTTTTCAAGGTATCCTGAAAACACTATGATTTTGCATCAACTAACTTGACTATTTTGTTATTTATGAACCGAATAAGATGATTCTTTTTGTTGGGTAAGAGGTACTTTTAGTCTTTTTAACCGACTTCAAAAAAAAGAAGGTTCTCTTTCAGTTTGACCTGTATGAATGTATGTTTCTCCGCGAATATCTTACGTTTGACTGAGCCGATTTTTCTACCAAATAATATACTTACACTACACTACCTAATAGAGAAGGTACTTACACTAAAAACAAAAAAATAAAAATTGTTTTAATAATAAAAAAAAATGTTTTAAAAAACAAAAAACCAACTTCAAATAACCTGCCTCTAAAAAGCAAGAAATAATATTCAAATCATTAGATATGCATTATCATTGTTATATAATAACAACACGTATATTGAAGTCGGGTAGGGCTTTTAGAATAAAAAAACGAAGTTGTACTCCAGCCCCACCCGACTTCAATAGACGTGTTGTTATTATATAACAATGATAATGCATATCTAATGATTTGAATATTATTTCTTGCTTTTTAGAGGCAGGTTTTTTGAAGTCGGTTTTTTGTTTTTTTTAAAAGGTAAGTAAATACTAAAGTTTAATTTTTCAAGTTTTGACTTATGTAGTAAGCATAAATTACTTTACAACCATTGAAAGTTGTCCCAAGTAACAATACAAAAACTCACATACATACAAACGTAGAGCAGTGTGGAATAATGCAACACCAAAAGCTCTGAGTCTCATAAGTCTCTCATTTTTAAAGATATGAATTCCGTTTTTAGAGGAACGGAATCTACTTAATTAGGTATAAAATGGCAGTTATAGTTTCATTAATAAATAGATACATAAACCAATAAGAAGACTTTTAAAAGAAAATGGGAATTGTTTCATTGTGTCCACCTAGGTGTACACAATGAAACATCCTCTGTCCAACAATGAAACACTGTTATTAATTTTGACATTTTCATATTTAGTGGAACAAGTAAATGACAAAATCTGTTGAATTCCAACCGATAAAGGTTTTCTCAAGGTATTGCACAATTATTCAGACTTTAAAAGTACCTATAGGTTTATCTCAGGTACAATGATTTGTGTGTGACTTAAAGTTAAATGAGTCTAAATTTTTTTAAATCGTAGTTATGTACCTTTTATAGGCAATAACGATTTAAAATCAACAATTACTTATAATAGGCATTAATGTCTCAGGTAAAATTCTACATACTAAAAGATTAATGAGTCTGAAAATCACAAATATTAGGTAGTAGTAGTGGAAACACTGTTACATTGTGTCCACCCTTGAGCTGTGACATTCTTGGACACCTGGGGTATTTTAGAATAACATCAAAAAATAATCTACCAAAATCGAACAATTTATTAGGTAGTATCATAGTTATTTTGTGGTAATGTAGTCCACGTGAATCTATGATACATGTACAAAGCAACGTAATACTGAGAAAAACGGAATTCACTGTAGTGTTTAACTGAGAAATCAAATAAAACTGAAAAAAATCTTACTTTTTTGTCAAAAAATCCAAAATAGCTCCGCAGACATGTCGTTTCAAAAGCGGCGCGCACGCTAACTGGGGAGGGGCAGGGGGTGTATGAGGTTGTCTAGACCGGTCATTATTTTCAACGACCGAGTTTTTATTCCAAACGCGATAGCGATGGAAAGCGATGATAATCGCCTTCCATTTATGAATAAGAATATGGATAAAAATTAAATCAAAGTCAAGGCCTAAGTCAAAATATATTTATTTAATTAAACTTAAAAATTAAATGCTTTTGAATCGTCTATATTTTCCTACCACCCATTCCAGACTTTTTTAGCTGACAAGAAGAACGGGCGCAAGAAACTTATCAGCTTTATCAGAAATAAGTTACGATATTTACTAACTTAAACTATAAGTATCGTTACCAAATACAGTACAACAAGATTATTAACTAAAATGACTAATACCTACCCACTAGTAAGTTTTGTGTCACATCAATTACTTTAATTAAATAACCTTTACCCATGATCGTTTTTTAACATGGTTTTTAAATTCATGCAAAGGAAGATCAATCACTTGGTATGGAACTTTATTAATAAAAGTTAGGTATGCCTTTCCCCACAAATGAACCTCTAGATTTTGCAAGCCTAAATCTTAGAATAGCAGCAAGTTTCTTGTATTGAACTAGCCAGTATCGCTGAGTTTAGCAAATGAATCATAGAGTTTCCTTACATAAACTAAATTTTCATAGGTTTATACATCAACGTATTACAATAAAAGCCCTAATGCCGAATATGTTACATAGGGCCATCGCTGAAACGGCGAAAAAAAATCAGCTGTTTGATACATTTTGATATTTTCGTAATTAATTTTTGTATCAAACAGCTGATTATATTTACGCGATTTCAATGTGGGTCCCATAGTAAAAGTTGTTCAGTTTGATGTTCCCTATCTAGCATATTCGGTATTAGAGGTTTTTTGTCGTTGTATACAACTTGTAACAAAAACGGAGTATCAACCGGAAAGGAAGTCAATGTACTCGTGAATCTGAACATTTTCCAACAGAAAAAAAATCAAATCGAAAAATAAAAATTTGGACTCTCCATAGAAAATTTGAATTTGCCGTCAACATTTTGAATGGAGAGTTCAAAAGTTTTTTTATTAGATTTTTTCTGTTGGAAGATGTTCAGTTTCATGAGAATACATTGACCTCCTTTCGGGTTGATATGGATACCCCCTTTCTGTTACACGTTGTATATGTATAAATTGGCCTGCCAAAGTCAATATTTATTTCTTTAAACAGTGAAAAAACTTACTAAAAGTAGTAAAAAGAATATAAAGTGATCATAAAATCGAACGTTAGTTGTTAATGATAAACTCTTATACAGTCTGTCTGGTCACCGGGCAAAGCAATATGATCAATTTTGTCGACAAATGCAAAATAATGATTTGTTTTGTCTCTACTGTTTTAAAATGGAGGCCATTTTAATATTTTTTGTTACTGAGTTTGTGTGGGTTCATTTATTTAGCCATATCTGGTGATGTAGAGGTCCTACAGGCATGAAATTGGTTTCGTCGGCTTCAAAAAAGATAATAAATTGACACTAAAAGGTTTATCAAAAACTCCCATTAAAACCTTTAAATATTGAAATATAAAATTATCAAATTTAATATTACTTACTAATAATTCAGCCTTTTTGTAACAATCAGTTCTTTATAATAATAATAGGGTACAGGACAATAATCGAAAAAAATCTAAGATGTGTTTTAAAATAAAGTTTGTTATACAACAATATCACTCAATAAAGATTTTTAAGAAAAAACAATGATTTATAATTTTTTATCAATAAATAAAGTTACGTAAATCCAATATTTTTTATCTGTGCAGTGTAAGAACCCAAACGCCAATCACAGTGCGTGACGTCATTTGTGGTTAGCCAGTAAACAACACTGGGTTGCGTTCAGAGGCTTAAGAGTGCGGTTGCTTGGTTGATTTTAACTCACTCTAAGGTTGGGAACGACCAAGAACTTTATACGACATTAATAGTACAAAGTCTTCCTTTTCCATTTGGAATAAGAATAATTTAAACTATCTTTTATTCTAAATCAAATAAAAACTGTTTTTTGAGAAGCTATCATGAACTATTTGAAACTTAGTCTTAAAAACATCAAAATACAAAATAATGCCAAATGACATTGACATTTCTTTCTATAGACAAACGTCAGACCGTTTTCGACCACCGATTTTGATGGTTAAAAAGTTGTAACGCTCTGACGTTTGGAACGGGAAAGTTGTGTCAACCGAACGTTAAATGTTTGGAACGCCGTTAGAGCGTTTGGTTGCACTCGGAGCGTAGGTTCTGAACGCAACCCTGCTTTGTATGTTATTTCGCGTTTTTCTACAATTTATTTGCATTTTTCTAAAAATATTTATTCTTCTAATAATTATTTGTGTTGTGAACTGTGTAATAACACTCTAGGTGCACAATACTTACATCAAAGTGATCTTCGCAAAAGTAAATTGGTGAAGTAACAGACATTCCATCGTACTTTCGTCTTGCTAGGTATAACTATTTCTTTCGTATGTCTGGTTTTCGAGGTACATAAAAAAAAAATATTTGGAGTAGTTACTGATGTATTTCCACATCGAGGTACAACACACCAACCAGTGTTTCTTTCAGACAAAATTCTCCGGGGGGGCCAATTAAGAGGTTCGGGGGAGCTCGCCCGTCGATCACTACACTAGTTTGCCCGTCTTTACTTAAGCCTATTCCAGACGACACAATTTGATTGACAACTAAATTGTGTAGTAATCAGATTGGGTATCCACACGACGTCCAATTTAATCGGCAACTGAATCAAATTGGCTGTCCACACGGCACCCAATCTCATTCAATTTTCAAACCCCCGAGGAGCGGACGTGCACAATGCTTCCTATGCTAACAAAAAAACGCAAGTTGGCACTCGTGCTAGCGCTTATGATAGATTCAGAGGAGAAAAGGAAAAGAATGTGGGCAAAGAAGTCCTTTAAAAGAAAAAAAAATGCCATATGACTCTCATAAAAGAATTGGAATCGCAAAAATTGGCAATCGTTATCCACACCATACAATTTGATCGGTCCGACTGAAATTGGGTGATCTCTACCATCCGATGACCTTCAATTTGGATTTATCGTCAACTTCCCACTACATGATACGATTTGATTGACAATTCGGGCAAATTGGCAATTAAATCGTGTCGTTTGGAAGGCTCTTTAGTTTACACACAACACATTTTTCTCCAGGGGGGCACTAAGGCTGCTCCGGGGGGGCACTGCCCCCTCGGAGTAGTACCTGAAAAAAACACTGACACCAACGATATTTTTTTCGGTCCATGATGATTAAGAACTACAAAATAATTAATTTATCCAAGCACTGATCACTTGTAACATGGCTTGTAGTTTGTTTACCCCACAGATGACGTCACGCGATCTGAATTGACATGAAGTTTTTAAATTTGAGATTTTTGCATTTACAATGCTATTTTTAAACAATACTAAATAATATACTAGAAAAAATACGACTCGCACCAGATCAATACTCAGACGGGAAGTCTGAGTATTGATCTGGTGCGAGTCGTATTTTTTCTAGTATATTATTTAGTATTGACATGAAGTGTTGTTTTCGCGGCAATTTTAAATAAATTATGTTTTTGACGTTTTTAAGTACTCCAAAGGATTTATTTAATTAAAATATTATTTTTTATGGCTATATTTATGAATAAAGATTATTTTTAAACACTATCTGAAAAGTTGTCCGGTTCCCTAAGTATTTAATTAAGTACTACGTAATCATGATAAATTAACTAAAGATAAAATCAACACAACTAGTCAAGGATATTAATCAACATTCATTAATATTTTTAAATATTGAAACACAAAATTAACAAAAATCTTACTAACAATGTACGTAATACTAAGTTATTCAGCCATTTTATAAAAATTAATAATTAAATTATTTAGGTACTTACTACGTAATCATCATAAATTAAATTAAAACAAAACAACTTCAAAATTTAATGCCTCTAAAAAACAAGCGGCGGGGACGCGTCAGACGCCGAATGGCGCGGGGGCGCGGAGAAAACCGCCCGAACAGGCATTGCGCTGCGCCGTCACCGCGCGCGTGAAACGCCAAACCGCGCCCCGCGACGACGGCGCGCGTTGGCAGTGGGAGGATCGCCTTAGAGTCCAATTATTTATAACCACCACAAATAATCGAATTTCTCAAGATGCATCGGCTAGATGTGACACAAAACGCAAAAATAAACTAATTATATGCCAATGTATCGACAGGCAAGAATTCATAAACTTTAGAATTCTTGAAGGTTATACCCTCAAAATAACGTATTCCCATCGGTCTATTTTCTAGAAACAGCCTAATGATTCTGACCGACCGACGATATGGTAACCCTACACTGTGATTGTTCATAGTAAATAAATTTGCAAATTTCTCTAAAACGAGTAAAGATATTCTGAAAATATGTTTTCGGGTCGTTTATCGTGATCAAACGATTACAAAAACCTGCTTATTTTTAATCTTAATGCAATTTTCATCAATATTTTAGACTTAAGTGTGTGGGCCGGAGAGTCGCATGCTTTTAAAACTTTAGATCGCGATATCTTTGACCCTGTTGCGTTACATGAGCAACGAAAGTGTTTGTAGCTGTTACAATGAATATGTAACGGCTACAAATACATCAAACCACCGGTACAGACTCAGATTGATCTGGAATTCGACGATTTAACAAAAAACATAACCTCAAAGCATGCGACTCTCCGTGCCACATACTTTTGTCAATCATTCTGCCGGGAAGCCGGTACAATCGATTTGATATCTGAAATAAGAACGTATATCATCGGTACATTACTTCTAGGTAGTTTTAGAATGGAATTATTCAGTGGCACGGAGAGTCGCATGCTCACAAAGCCATGAACCTCGGACCTTCTCCTAATTCTTTTTGTTATGGCAATCTACTTTCCTATTGGAAGTAATTTTTGCCAGTGTCATGTTTTGAATAGTTCAGTATTTCTAGATTTTCTAGTAGATTGTTTCAGTTTACATTAAAATGCGGGTGCATCACATTCCAATGCTGCTTGGAGCATTTGGCAGCAAGTATATCAAGACAGTTTACTCGGTAAGTTTTGCCGAGGTAGCGACCACTACCATAAAAGTCTCAGCTTCACACAACCAAGATCGCGCCTATTTCCATTATCCCACATATTGTTCAGTTGCGTAGACACTTGTACCACAAAACTGCACCAATTTTAAGACACAATATCCACTATGAATCAATTTGCGAATAATTAAAATAGTCACCGAACTGAACTCGACAAAATCCCGCCAAAAACTCCACCTCGGACCTTGAACATTCAATAATTAAACGCTCTCACTCTCAATCGCTATCGTCACTTTCAATAGCGATAATAACTTTCTAGCCTTCAATCCATGTTGTTTTTGAGGCGACGGCAACACGCATGGTAAATACTGGGTTGCGTTCCGAACGTACGCTCCGAGTGCAACCGGAAGCTCTAACGCCGTTCCAAACATTAGAGCGTGACGTTCGGTTGTTACAACTTTCCCGTTCCAAACGTCAGAGCGTTGCAACCAAACAACCATCAAAATTGATGGTTGTAAAACGCTCTGACGTTTGTCTAAAGAAAAACTGTCAATGTCATTTGACATTATTTTGTATTTTGATGTTTTTGTGTCTAATTTTCAAATAAATCATGGTAGCTTCGCAAAAAACAGTTTTTTTTTTTAATTTTGAATAAAGGAGAGTTTATATTATTCCTATTCCAAGTGGAAAATGAAGACTTTGTATTGACATTGACATTTAAAGTTCTTGGTCGTTCCTAACTTTAGAGTGAGTTAAAAAACAACCGCGGGCTGATTATCTAATTAGAAACCACCTAGCGACCGGTTGCATGTCACAGATGATAGTGATCCATTGCTACTTCTTTTTGGATTTAAAAAAAACATACCAAAGAAAAGTAGCAATGTATGTGGAATGAAACCGGTCGCTAAATAGTTTCTTTTTAGATAATCAGGGTGCCGTTTGGTTGTTTTTTAACTGCACTCTAAGCCTCTGAACGCAACCCTGTGATCCATCGCCATAAAGTAAACCATGAACTTTCCATGGTTAAAATTTACTCTATGGCGATGGATCACAATATTTCCATGCGTGTAGCCGTCGCCTGAGGTTGGTTGGAATGGAATGTTTTAGGCGACGCCGACGGCTACGCGCGTGGTAAATACCATGATCCATCGACATAGAGTAAACCATGGAAAGTAATTTGTATGGAATGTTCATTATTTTACTTTCCATGGTTAAAATATACTCTTTTGAGATGGATCACGGTAAATACCATGCGTGTAGCCGTCGCCTTATGTTAACGCACGGTCGAACGGTCCGCATTCACCAACTGTAATTTTTTGTCGATTATGTCGATTTAAGCGCGATAATTATAGAATGAGCACCGCGCGTGAGCATCAATGTTGCAAACGCCAACATCGATATTATCACCATGCGGACCGATCTGCAACTCTAGTAAACCTTATGAACTACTTTTTTTTGATACCGTGTACCGTCACAGAAAGCTGTCAATGTCATGCTGTCAGTGTTCTGTCAAGTGGATAGTTTGGTCGCGTTTACTATCGTAATTTAATCGTAAAGTTAACGCTGTTTTCAGAACGATTCACCACAAATTAAACAGTTTGCGCTATTTCTTCACGGCCGTAATAAATTGTGTCCATTGAACTATGTCGGAGGAGTCGGACACGCCGCCATTCAGCACGGTGGATATCATCAATGATAGCAGGGAGGAAGAAGATTTGTTCGCGTCTGCGGTTCAGGTATCTTATTGGAATCCTGTTTTACTAGCTTGTTGTGATTGCGTCCGCCCCCGACATTAACCGGGTATATCGTGCATACGCCCCTTTCTTTGTCTGATATAATTACGAAAAAAGTTACATTACCTACTAATCATGCTCACGATTCTTAAATTATTCTGTTAATTATATTGTTGTTGCTTACGTACTATGCTCATTATCATTAATTATTTAATAGCATCACATGACTCAGACAAGTTAATTGTTACACTTTACTGAATTTGAGAAGTAGATGTACACAGGAAAAAATATTTTGCCAAATTTTAATTTCATATTGATAGAATATGAAATAAATGTTTTTTTTTTTTTTTTCTTAGAATGCTGATCAGATCAGTTGGGTGTGTATAGCAATCTGAATTTCCTCCATTCACTCCATGGATAGCCATCATCAGATCACAGCTAGGACAATCCTTGACGGAGAACCAAGGCTTCAAAGTTACCTCATTTGTATGAAAATCGAATTATGTGACTGCTACTGTATGTTACTGTAAAAGCCTGTATTATATCCTAGGTTTTACTAAAAAATTATAGGATTTACTAATATAAGTTAATAAATGTAAGGATTTTATAAAAAAGAGACAATATGTCAGGCTTTTACCATTCTTTTTTGGATGCTAGGTATAACCAATATCGGCTGGTAAATGTTGGATTTTTTAATAAAACAGTGAAATAGCTAATATAACTTAATCATTAATTTCAATTATGTATTGTAAATCCTCAAATATGTTTAGTTATTATTTTGATAAATTCTTTACCTATCATAATTTTTATTTTTCTTAGGTGTACTTTTAAGTCATTTATTACAATAAAATTACCTATCAGTCAAATCCTTAAAAAATTCAAATTATTATAATTTGGGTTATTTAGTATTAACAAGTAAAATATAATTATAAAACACCTTCAAAAGAACCATAATATTAATAAAATCTAAGATTTACCAAGTGAATGGTGGTAAAAGTTTGAAATTAACTATGTCCACAGAACAGTTCGGACTTTTACCATTAGAGTTGGTAAATCTTAAGCTTTTCTGGAAAAGCTTATGATTTACCAAAGTTCAGGGTTTTACAGAGACATATATAAGTACATATGTATATTAATAATTGATACACTGTCACCAAAGAGTGATACTTACATGCATTAAATAAATGATGTCCACTAAATTTAAGCAACATGGATTAGATCCACTTACAGAATATCTTGTAACTTTTAATAAACATAAAAAAAACTGTTTTTTAAGTTGTTGCTACTAGCTTTTTTAAGGCGTCCAGCAAGTATACTAGTGTTGTTTTCATAATGAATAAAGCAAATATTTGTTAAATACAAGAAGTAAATTACCAGGTGACATATGGCCTGTTATTTACGTTCTGACCTTGTTGAAGCTTCAAATAAAAACAGACTTATCAAGTAATAACTCTTTGTTTTCAAAACATCTGTATGACTCAGAGCATTATAGTTAATTATGTCTTTGAAACACACACTCAATAAATATAATTTTCTACCATAATTTTTATTGCATAGAAGGCTTTAATTTTCTTTGGTAACTCATATTAAAACTTTTATTTTGTTTGTCTTAATTAAAAGAAACTGTATTTACAGTTTCTTCAATGACTTGCGTGAAAACACAATTTGTTAGTTAATTTAATTATTATTGTAATGCTATTACTTGTGTGACCATGATCTGAATCTTATACAATCTTTACTGATATATTTCTCATTAATTATATACTCTCCTTTTCTAGGAGGTCAGCTTGGACCCAGAAATCAATGGTTCCGGAGATGGCCCTGAAAAACCAAAAATTAATAATCCACCCCCTTCAATCACAACCACTCTTAGCAGTCCTATTTTGGAAGAGGTATGAATGAAGTTTACTATTTTATTACAACTCTTTTAATTACAATACCATTTTATATTCTAGCCGTTAGAGTTAAGATAGGTAGCTAGTTCCCAGTTGTTGAGGATTCCATATGTAGTGCGCTTTCACCTTTATCCTTATCATCACTAATTAACATCAAGTAAGATGAAGGCCAAGCACTGACCAATTGTGGACAAGCAAAAAAAGAAACAGCATTAAACTTAAAAAAAGTTTTTCCTTTTCTATATACATAATTTAGATCTAAGGAAGAACAGAACATAATTTTATTTCTTTATACTCCAACAATTTATTTTATTATGAATAATAAGTAGAAATGTTTTTTCAAAATGCTCATGATACACTTGTTTATATTGTATAATACAAGATTTTTTTAATTGAATGCCTTTCTTGTTCCACAGTTATCTATTTAAATTTGTATTGTCATTTAGAGATAATTTACAGATTAAAACTTTTACAACACCAATGATAAGTAATTTTTTATAAGTGCTGTGAGTTTCCTTTTAGTGATGAGTCAATGCAGAAACATGTGACTTGTTGGTTGTTGAAACACTAAGTAAGATTTTATGATGAATTTTATTATGATTTGTAATACATTATGCTGTGTTAATTATGAGGAACTGGGAGTGGGATATACAACCACAAGATAATGCACAGTATAGGCCACGGCACGCAAGTTTAGCGGTGTTTGCAGTAGCCCCGCACCACGTCTCCCGCCAATGTGACCCCAAAAATTATTTTACCCGAACACCAATTTTTCCATTCGTCTCAAATCTATGTTGTTGTGTTGTCCTCTAAAGGTCCCATGTAAAAATCACTCGTCTCTAACTTAGCAGTTAGATGGGAATCGAACCCGTATTCGCAATCCAGCAAATGATCTGATCAACTAGCAACTGAGTGTTGTTTTGATTTAGTTTTTTACTTTTTTTGCTTTAAGCCTTTGTCATTTATCATTGTGAGGAGGTACCCTTGACATTCGGATGAAATATATTTGCAGACAATTAAGCTAATGTTACACAAGAGAAAACAACTCTTACTCCAACGAGTCTCCGCACACGGGCCACTAACAACCACAAAACGCCGCCACTGACCTCTTTTACTGTAGTTTTCATACATTTCATACGAAACGCCGGTAGTCGCCCGCCACACGCTTATATAAAAGGCGGCGTTTGTGGCTGTGGTTAGTGGCCCGTGTGCGGAGACAGTAATCAGATGGAATTCGAACCCACGATTACGGAAACTTTCGCAATCCCGTTAAATTCTCTGGCCAACTTTGTCTTGTCTTTCTTTTCAAATTACCATAAACAAAGAGTAACTTTTATGGGGTCGAACCAACCCAGTCCATTAATATTCTATTACCGAAATGAAATAAACTAATTCTGTATAATATGAACACGTAATGTTCCCAAGATTGTTTCCGGCAATTATAGTTAGAAAAAGCTATAAGGCGATCAACGTTTCTAAGTAAACATGAAATGAGATCTAGTCACGTATATCTAACTCACTAAAACGTTTCTTCCGCGCCACGCCACTTATCGATCTTGTGTGTCGTATAGAATAAACGTGACATTAAAATAAATTGACATGTATTTTCAATACGGAATCTTCATACAACGATTAAGGGGTACATTATTTTTGTTGGATTGGAGTACACATTGAAACACAGTAACAAACTGTTGCTCAGAAAATCTTTATTTATTACTAGCGGCCGCCCGCGACTTCGTCTGCGTGGAAAGTTTTTTGCTATCCCTCGGGAACAATACTTTTTTTCGGGATGAAAGGTACCCTATGTCCTTCTCTGTACCCTTGACAACGTGTATGCAAAATTTCATGATGATCGGTTCAGTAGTTAAGACTTGAAGGCGTAACAAACAAATAAACAAACAAACGGACTTTCGCTTTTATAATATTAGTAAGGATTGTATTTATATCTTCAAAATATTTTGTAATTTGAAACATTATTCACAGATAGCTACAGAGCGCTCCAATAACATACTAATCACGATAACGGAGCCACAAAAAATTGGAGAAGGCATGAGCTCGTACGTTGCCTACCGTGTGCTCACAACAACCAATATGCCCATATTCAGCAAGCATGAGTTTGCGGTGCTCCGGCGATTCAGCGACTTCTTAGGCCTTCATGAGAAATTGACGGAGAAGTACTTGCGCTCTGGTAGGATTATACCACCTGCGCCTGAGAAGAGTATAGTAGGTCAGTATACTTATTACTAATCACGTTACCAACTTTATGGGCCCTCCACATGCACAGGCCTGGCCTTCAAGTTCGTACGGAGAGGCGCGGCCTTCCAGCCAAATCTCTACGTGTACTTACAGGGAGAGGCGTGGCTTCCTTAAGAGTGAAAAGGCCGCGCTTCCCTCTACAGTGTAGTGTAGGACCTACACGCTGAGATTTAGTCGGAAGGCCGCGCCTCTCTTTCGATCCTGCAGGCCGGGCCTGTTCATATGGAGGGCCCATTAAGTTCACACTAAAAGACTGGGCGCAGTAAAATCTGGTAGCCTGAGTGCGTATGAGGCACTCTTTGTGAATTCATATGCACAATCGGTCATTTATATACACAATCAACGATCATTCTCCAAACTCACACATGCGCTTAATGACTTTTATTAAAATTTTACGCTGTATATACGCGAAACTATCATTGAAGTTGTTTACAAAAACAGGTTTTGTCCTTGCATAACACATCTTTTGTACAATCTTGTGCAAAATGCATCTAAATGGATCTCAATAGTTATTGAATTTCACTTTGTATTGCATAACACCATAGTAAGATCAAGAAAACAATTCGAGTCATGAAATGTACAAAGAAAGCCAATAACAGCCACAGATTACAGAATATATTTTTTTACCTATTTTTATTTAGAGGCTTTTACCTAAAGTGGCTTAGTTCATGAAATGTACAAAGAAAGCCAATAACAGCCATAGATTACAGAATAACATTTTTTTACCTATTTTTATTTAGAGGTTTTTACCTAGCTTACAGGTAGGTATGCTAATGTACAAAATAATCATGAGTTTATACTTTACCAGGCACAACCAAACTGAAAATGACGTCAACGCCATCTACCGAGAGCGCCAATGGCAGCAACGCTTCGGGCAGTGTGCAATCGCAGTTCGTTGAGCGACGACGCGCGGCGCTCGAGCGGTTTCTCAACCGCGTCGCTCAACACCCTGTCCTCTGCATCGACCCTGACTTCAGGGAGTTCCTAGAGTCTGGTAAGTACAGTCAACGGCACGTCACACGATACATATTGACTATGAAACCGTCGTTTATGTCGTAAGGGGTATGTATCAAATTGGCGAAAATTCATAACACATACGATCAAAATATCGACGCACAAATACCTATTTTCAAAATACCGAAAATCCTAAAGATCGATATCCGATAGACCGCAACTTGAGAGATCGATTATTAAATGACATACTTCGCAATCCCGAAAGTTAAAATGCCGATAGTTCGAAATCTCAAAAGTCTATTAGGTACGACGACGAGGAGGTTAGGTTCTATTGCGCCCGACAACCGAGCTGCTGACGTGTAACCCTCAATTAACCTTCGTTTTTTTAAGCTTCGGGATTTAGTCTTATAGGTAAAATGTCTTTTCGTGATTTTAAACGTACGGCCAAACAACCATTCGACCTTTTTCGTTCGTCCATAGATCTTGTAAAATTAGGTATTTTCAACTTCGGCATTGTAATACATACCCGTCGTACGTAATAAGAGCTGTTCTTAGTTTAAGTGCTGTCGTGGGTACAATCGCAGAAGTTGCAGCTCTGCTACTTTACAAACCAGATGCTTGGAACTGTTTTCTATTTCATTTTTACTACGCCCCGCCCACACGCACGTTGTACCAATCACTGCCCAAAAGCAAGACGGTGCGCAACTACACAAGTACCAAGTGCGAAAACGACATTGCTATTGCTATGCACAAAAGCGAGACAGCAAATTCTCTATTATGAATGTTTTTGTTTGTGCGTCACTATCGCAAGTAATTTTGACCATAAAACATTGAACATTTTTTATTATTTACATATTTTATTTTAAAGTTTATTGCCAATAATTAAGGTATTATTTGCACAGCGAAGATAAACTTTAACGGCCTAACTACTACTATATTGTATATGGACGTCAGTGGTCTAAGTTAAACACTTGTTGAATAATGTTTTGTGAATTTTGTGATAAGGCAGTATACAACGTGTTACAAAATAACCCCTAATTCCGAATATGGTAGATAGGGATCATTAAACTGAACAAGTTTTTCTATGGGACCAACTCTGAAATCGCGAAAAAAAACAGCTGTTTCATACAAAAATTAATAATGGACAATCAAAATGTATGAAACAGCTGATTATTCTTTCACGATTCCAGAGTTGGTCTCATAGTAAAAGTTGTACTGTTTGATGGTTCCTATCTACCGTATTCGGCATTCGGAGTTATTTTGTAACACGCCGTATACAGGCTGGTGTACGCAGTGACAAAAACCGCAGGGCATATATGAAAAGATTGATGGATGTGAATGAAGCGAAAGAAGTGTGCAGGGATCGTAGCAGGTAGCGATCCATAGTCTCTGCCTACCCCCATGGGAAACAGGCGTGAGTGTATGTATGTATATGTTGTATATTTTTTAATATTCGTCTACAACAGACACGGAGCTGCCCAAGGCGACGAGCACATCGGCGCTGAGTGGCGCTGGCGTCTTGAGACTGTTCAACAAGGTCGGGGAGACTGTTAACAAAATCACGTACAGGATGGACGAGTCGGACCCGGTGAGTTGGCCTGTGTTCATTGAATTTTTAGGGTTCCGTACCCAAAGGGTAAGAACAGGAACCCTATTAATAAGATTCCACTTGCGTCTGTCTGTCTGTCTATCACCAGGCTGTGTCTCATGAACCGTGATAGCTAGACGGTTGAAATTTTTACAGATGATTTATTTCTGTTCTTCTTCTTTGCGTGTCGACTCGGTATATTTATATTTGTGAGGACCAGAACTCAACCACTGATATAGTATTATCAGTGGCCTTATAAAGATTCTCGCGTATGCAGGTGTTGGGACACGCAGGGCATGACAGAAGATGTGCCATTGTCTGGGGGGAAATACCACACAGACATGCGCTCTCCGAGCTTTTTGTTGCCGCTATAACAACAAATATTAAAACAGAATAAAATAAACATTAAAGTGGGGCTCCCATACAACAAATGTTATTTTTGTGCCGTTTTTTGGTACGGAACGGAACCCTTCGTACGCGAGTCCGGCTCGCACTTTGCTGTTTTTTTTTCTTTTTGATTAAATTTAGACGTTATCAAATCTACAGTTCCTTGATCATGTGCTGTCTGTGTATCAGTGGTTTGAAGAGCGGTCATCTCGCGTCGAAGCCTTGGATGTGTGCCTCCGTCGGCTAGGCGGCGTGAGCTCGGTTATAAAATCAAATCTGAGGAGCTCGGTGGTGCAGTGGTTTAGCGCTCGGCCCAGCGATTGTGGAGATTAAGCAATTTTCGCAAGGATCGGTCATGGAATGAGTGACCAAAAATTTATTATCTCGAGGTCCTCCGTGCTTCGGAAGGCACGTTAAGCCGTTAGTCCCGGCTGCGTTTGCAGTCATTAACACCCACCAATCCGTGTTGGGTCCGCGTTGTGGGTTACGACCTATCCTCCTTATTCAATAAGGAAGGTCTGTGTCCCAATAGTGGGGATATTAAAAATGGCTGATGGTCATAAAAACAAAATTTGTCTATCAGTTCCTTGATCATGTGCTGTCTGTGTCAGTGGTTCGAGGAGCGGTCGTCCCGCGTGGAAGCCCTGGACGCGTGCCTGCGGCGGCTGGGCGGGGCGTGCGAGGCGCTGGCGCACGAGCGGCGCGAGCTGGCGGCGCGCGCGCACGACGCCGCCCGCGCCGCCGCCGCGCTGTCCGCCGCCGACCCGCACGCGCCGCTCTCCCGCGCGCTGTCCCACGCCGCCGACCTGCACGAGAAGGTGCCCGCACTATATACATGTAGCACACGCCGCCGCCGCGCTGTCCGCCGCCGACCCGCACGCGCCGCTCTCCCGCGCGCTGTCCCACGCCGCCGACCTGCACGAGAAGGTGCCCGCACTATATACATGTAGCACACGCCGCCGCCGCGCTGTCCGCCGCCGACCCGCACGCGCCGCTCTCCCGCGCTCTCTCCCACGCCGCCGACCTGCACGAGAAGGTGCCCGCACTATATACATGTAGCACACGCCGCCGCCGCGCTGTCCGCCGCCGACCCGCACGCGCCGCTCTCCCGCGCGCTGTCCCACGCCGCCGACCTGCACGAGAAGGTGCCCGCACTATATACATGTAGCACACGCCGCCGCCGCGCTGTCCGCCGCCGACCCGCACGCGCCGCTCTCCCGCGCTCTCTCCCACGCCGCCGACCTGCACGAGAAGGTGCCCGCACTATATACATGTAGCACACGCCGCCGCCGCGCTGTCCGCCGCCGACCCGCACGCGCCGCTCTCCCGCGCGCTGTCCCACGCCGCCGACCTGCACGAGAAGGTGCCCGCACTATATACATGTAGCACACGCCGCCGCCGCGCTGTCCGCCGCCGACCCGCACGCGCCGCTCTCCCGCGCGCTGTCCCACGCCGCCGACCTGCACGAGAAGGTGCCCGCACTATATACATGTAGCACACGCCGCCGCCGCGCTGTCCGCCGCCGACCCGCACGCGCCGCTCTCCCGCGCGCTGTCCCACGCCGCCGACCTGCACGAGAAGGTGCCCGCACTATATACATGTAGCACACGCCGCCGCCGCGCTGTCCGCCGCCGACCCGCACGCGCCGCTCTCCCGCGCTCTCTCCCACGCCGCCGACCTGCACGAGAAGGTGCCCGCACTATATACATGTAGCACACGCCGCCGCCGCGCTGTCCGCCGCCGACCCGCACGCGCCGCTCTCCCGCGCGCTGTCCCACGCCGCCGACCTGCACGAGAAGGTGCCCGCACTATATACATGTAGCACACGCCGCCGCCGCGCTGTCCGCCGCCGACCCGCACGCGCCGCTCTCCCGCGCGCTGTCCCACGCCGCCGACCTGCACGAGAAGGTGCCCGCACTATATACATGTAGCACACGCCGCCGCCGCGCTGTCCGCCGCCGACCCGCACGCGCCGCTCTCCCGCGCGCTGTCCCACGCCGCCGACCTGCACGAGAAGGTGCCCGCACTATATACATGTAGCACACGCCGCCGCCGCGCTGTCCGCCGCCGACCCGCACGCGCCGCTCTCCCGCGCGCTGTCCCACGCCGCCGACCTGCACGAGAAGGTGCCCGCACTATATACATGTAGCACACGCCGCCGCCGCGCTGTCCGCCGCCGACCCGCACGCGCCGCTCTCCCGCGCTCTCTCCCACGCCGCCGACCTGCACGAGAAGGTGCCCGCACTATATACATGTAGCACACGCCGCCGCCGCGCTGTCCGCCGCCGACCCGCACGCGCCGCTCTCCCGCGCGCTGTCCCACGCCGCCGACCTGCACGAGAAGGTGCCCGCACTATATACATGTAGCACACGCCGCCGCCGCGCTGTCCGCCGCCGACCCGCACGCGCCGCTCTCCCGCGCGCTGTCCCACGCCGCCGACCTGCACGAGAAGGTGCCCGCACTATATACATGTAGCACACGCCGCCGCCGCGCTGTCCGCCGCCGACCCGCACGCGCCGCTCTCCCGCGCGCTGTCCCACGCCGCCGACCTGCACGAGAAGGTGCCCGCACTATATACATGTAGCACACGCCGCCGCCGCGCTGTCCGCCGCCGACCCGCACGCGCCGCTCTCCCGCGCGCTGTCCCACGCCGCCGACCTGCACGAGAAGGTGCCCGCACTATATACATGTAGCACACGCCGCCGCCGCGCTGTCCGCCGCCGACCCGCACGCGCCGCTCTCCCGCGCGCTGTCCCACGCCGCCGACCTGCACGAGAAGGTGCCCGCACTATATACATGTAGCACACGCCGCCGCCGCGCTGTCCGCCGCCGACCCGCACGCGCCGCTCTCCCGCGCGCTGTCCCACGCCGCCGACCTGCACGAGAAGGTGCCCGCACTATATACATGTAGCACACGCCGCCGCCGCGCTGTCCGCCGCCGACCCGCACGCGCCGCTCTCCCGCGCGCTGTCCCACGCCGCCGACCTGCACGAGAAGGTGCCCGCACTATATACATGTAGCACACGCCGCCGCCGCGCTGTCCGCCGCCGACCCGCACGCGCCGCTCTCCCGCGCTCTCTCCCACGCCGCCGACCTGCACGAGAAGGTGCCCGCACTATATACATGTAGCACACGCCGCCGCCGCGCTGTCCGCCGCCGACCCGCACGCGCCGCTCTCCCGCGCGCTGTCCCACGCCGCCGACCTGCACGAGAAGGTGCCCGCACTATATACATGTAGCACACGCCGCCGCCGCGCTGTCCGCCGCCGACATACGTTTCGAAAAGCGAAGCGATAACGAAGATTCGCAAATGGTATTTTGACTAGGGGGTCAGAATAGATAAGTACTAGCGTACAGAAGTTGCACTTCGCAAAATCATTTAAATAAATAGCGACTCTTGCTCCGACACAATAAAGTGCAATTCAGGTCGCACAGCGCTTCCTTCCCTACATTATATTCACCTAGTAGTTGCCTCTTTCTATCGCGTAGCTCTTGTCTTTTCTGACGTATGAAATTTGTCGTCGCTGAGGACGCCGAGCGCTTCATACTCGCGCGCGGAGTGACAGAGCCCTGGTAATTGGGTGACTGGAAAATAATAAAAGCGACTGTTAATGGAATACTTAAATACTAAACCCGGCAGCGGTTTATTTTGTTGGCGACAAAAGAACTAAACGGGCGAGTAACTGTGGATTACAAAAAATACGTAAAACGAGCAACTACATTTGGGAGTAGTTTAAATGAGTGACGAAAATACTGAGTGGGCGACTATTATACCAAGTAGGTAACTATAACTGATTTATGCTGCCCAACATAGTATTTTTGTCACCTCGATTACGTTAATAGTTGCCTTATTTGGTCGCCCGTTCTTCGTTATTCAACTAGTTTCTCAATTTGTATTTAAAAGTCACTTATTTTCAATATTTGTAGTCGTTCTCAGTCCGTCGCCCACTTAGTATTTCAGTACGCTATATTATTATTTGATACTCAAAATGGGAGTTTATTGTTACCCGATTGAATACTACCCTTTAACATGCCATGCGTTCGACAAAGACTTATGAAAATTGATATAAATAAATAAATATTAACTGATCTCTTGGTTTCAACAGGTTGAACAGCTGCGTGTCGAACAGTCTAACACAGACTACTTCGTGCTCACAGAGCACATCAAGGACTACTTAGGGCTTATCGGCGCCATTAAAGACGTCTTTCATGAAAGAGTTAAGGTAATACATACTTTCATACATACCAATGGGCGATTTTCCGAGACCAAAAAAGAAAATAAATAGTTCAAAAAATCTCGATAGATGGCATTTTATAAAAGCCGAGCCGTCGTAAAGTTGCTTATATTTATTATATCTATCGCCGTTTTAACTCGCCCACTTCGTTTATCACTCTCCAATCCAAGGCGGAAGGGTAACTACACCAACTACAGTATCTGCGATCAAAATTTTCATAAAACTGAGTGCGATTAATTGCTTATTATGGAGTGGGTTCAACTTTACGGCTCAGCTTTCATAAAACGACATCTATCAAAAAAAATTGAACTATTTTTTATATTTAATTGAGCTGTCAGATAATCGCCTATTTTTTTAAAATAATATACGCCCGTATTTATAAACCGCTCTCAACGGTTTTGACGCAGATCGTCATTTTCGCAAAATAAATGGTCATTGCGAAAAATTTGGTCACTTTCGCAGAATGTCATTTTCCCAAAATTGTGAGTTTGAGAAAAAATTGTGAATGACATTCTGCGAAAGTGACGTTTTGCGAAAGTGACCTTTTGCGAATGTGACCAGTTGCAAAAATGACATTCTGCGAAAGTGACCATTTGCGAAAATGGCATTCTGCGAAAGTGACCATTTGCGAAAATGGCATTCTGCGAAAGTGACCATTTGCGAAAATGGCATTCTGCGAAAGTGACCATTTGCGAAAATGACATTCTGCGAAAGTGACCATTTGCGAAAATGGCATTCTGCGAAAGTGACCATTTGCGAAAATGACATTCTGCGAAAGTGACCATTTGCGAAAATGACATTCTGTGAAAGTGACCAAATTTTTCGCGATGACCATTTGCGAAAATGACGATCTGCGTCAAAACCCTCTCAACGTTGAGAGCTATCGTGAGATCATACTAGAGATGTTCTTATAGGAACAGCATCTCAGGTATGATCTCAAATCTCAAGATAGCTCTCAACGCTAAAAGCAATTTATAAATACGGTCCCTACTTTAAAATTTTAAAGAAGTCACTATATTCAACCTTTTTTTAACAAAAAAAAATCTTTGTTTTCGGTAATTTTAGGTGTTCCAAAACTGGCAACATGCTCAAATGCAGTTGACGAAAAGGAGAGAGAACAAGGCTAAAGCTGAACTTGCGAATAGACCCGAGAAAATTGAACAAGCCTCGAATGAGATTATTGAGGTAAATAATAACCTTTTTTCCAGTACAAGCATTCAGCCTGAAAAACGCGTTATACTTCCCAAATTATTTACAAAAATAAGATTACGGTAATGAAAATTAAAAAAAAAATTTGGAGATAATTCGTGAAATTCAAAAGTAAATATTCTTTCACATTTGCTTTTTAATTTTTAGTACAGTAGAGATGTTACGAATGTCAAATTTTACACATTCGCGAACGCGAATGCGAATACTTAGGTTGCGAATGTGCGAATGCGAATGTTAAGATATCAAGTATTAAAAAACCATATAAATTAATAAATCAATCATTTTTATCACAACGGGAAAAACATATACAAAATATTAATAATAATATACATATAATTTATGACATCCATTACTGAATTAAATTTGAAAAAAATTACATGCTTCTTTAATGCACATGTGCACTTTAATATGATTGTCATAGTCGACCCAACTTATTCAATAAAGTTGAACTGTCTAATAATCACAAAATGCTTTAAAACACAATGAATCATTTATTTACAAAAAGAGGAATTACAGCAGACTGGTAACTAAAACAAATTAATCAACAAACCAAGCAACAAAGTGAGCACACAAGCAATCACAATTCACAAATTACCCGCGTGAAATAAACGCTTTTTATTGATCAAATTGATGAAGTTATGCACATATTCGCATTCGCATAAAATTCGCATTGATTGATGCGAATGCGAATGTCGATGCGAATGTTTAAAACGATGCGAATCATTCGCATATGCGAATGCGAATATTCGTAACATCTCTAGTACAGAAGTACAGCTGTTGTTGTTTCCGACTTCCGTGTAACAAAGTGCTTTAGCTGCTTTGGGATTAGAGCAACATTTGCGACGTCCTCTTCGACATCAGCCATTTTTAATATTCCCACTGGTGGAGCACAAACCTTGATTAAAGATGGGCCATTACCCACCACGCAGGCCCAATGCGGATTGCTGGGTGTTAACGACTGCAAATGCAGCCGGGATCAACGGCTAAACGTGCCTTCTGAAGCACAGAGAAACTTGAGATAGTAAATTTTTGGTCACCCATCCTGACCGACCTTTGCGAAAGTCGCAGGGCCAAGCGTTAAACCACTGCGCCACCGAGTTCACGTATCCTATTTAATATTATAAATGTGAAAGTTTGTGGGTTTGGATGTTTGTTCCTCAATCACGCAAAAACTACTGAACAGATTTGGTTTAAATTTGGCACACAGATAGTAGATAGCCTGGATTAAAACATAGGATACTTTTTATCCCGATATTCCCACGGGAACGGGAACCACGCGGGTGAAACCGCGGGCGGCCGCTAGTTTATTTATATTTACTAACTAATTTTGTGTAGTGGGAAGCGAAAGTAGAACGCGGTCAGCAAGAGTTCGACACGATATCGCGTGTTATCAAGAAGGAACTAGAGCGGTGGGAGGAAATACGACTGACGGAACTGCGCGCCACAATCCTGCGCTACCTAGAGGAGCACATGCACCATCAGGCGCAGGTATTTATTTAATTATTCAATTTTTATTGCAATATACAGGGTCATTTTGAACTTACCATCCAAATTTTAAGGATGTGTCCAGTCCATGAAACTAAACAACTTTCTCTAAGAAACACGTGTCAGATTTCGCCAGAAAATTTTGGTCATCCCATACTGAATTGATCACGTGATCTCTTTGATTTGTATGGAAAGTCGATTTTTATTTTACATATTTGACCATGTGTTCCTTAGAGAAAGTTGTTCAGTTTCATGGACTGAACACATCCTCAAAATTTGGATGGTAAGTTCAAAATGACCCGATATAAAAACATAGTAAATGGCGGACTTAATTTTAAAAAGGCATTCTGGCTCAGTCCACCTGTACTGCAACTTATTATTACTGATATCATAGAAAACATCCGTTATGCCGATGAATATACAATGAAATTACTAATAAAAAATAAAATAAATCTACGTACTAAGTGAGCTGAGCGTGAGCATATGTATTTCTAAGTAATTAGTTAAGAAAATAGTTACTTGTGTGAAAATTATATTATTTGGGAGTAATTTTAGGTGATGTATACAGTTCGGGATGATTTACGTAAAAAATAGTAAAGAATTAAGAACTGACTCGTTCGCACGCTTTTCGCTTGCGTGTCGTCGCAGTGATATCCCTCAACCATGGCTCGACTGAGTGAGCCACGAGCAGTAGGCTATACAGGGTGGATTTTTGAGACAGTACATTAAGGCTTTAACATGCCTCAATCCGAGCGGGTCGATCCGTGATGGTGTGAAATCGAACGTAAGTCTACTCAATTTGGGTTCAAATCAGTGCGCGCTCCAACGCGGCGGTTGCGTTGAGAACTAGCACCGAATTCTCAATTTTTACATGTTTTTATTAAATTTCTTCGCTTGCAAGTTAGTTAAAAAAAATCTGTTCAATTAAGATTGAAGGTATTAACATCGCCGATTTTATGTGTTAGTTTTAACATAAACGAATGTTCTGTTTCCGAGAAATTTTGCAAATAGGACCAGAAACAGGGTCCACGGAATATTTTTTTACATCAAAGGTGGTAACATTTTTACAAATGCTTTCAATTAAATCTATTGTGTATTATTCCAAGTATATTATATATTTTTTCCATGATAGCTTCACGCGCGTAATCTTTCAATAATTTGAATTTAATATTGGGATTTGACCCTTCTTAGCGCCTTAAGGGCCGTACCTTAACCGTTTTAGTTACAGGAAAACGTTCCCAGAAGACCATCATCTTGAAGATATTTTGAACTGCATTCACAGGTTTTGGAAAAAAATTACCGTTAGCAAAAAAATGCTAATATACCAAAAAAAATTTTTTATGCCAATCGATCCTATTTCGTGTGGGGATCAAAAGACTCTATGGGATATGGGATCATTTAAGGTAGGAGTACTAGAAATGACAGAAATCTCCAAAAACTTTTTCCATACATTTTGTACTGAAAAACGGTAAAACAACTCGAAATATTTTTTATTGCCAAATGATCCTATTTCGTACTGTGATCAAAATGCTCTTTAAGGCCAACTGAAATTTGAGTACAGAAACTACAGTAAGTGACAACACCGGCTTCACACGCAGGCACAATCTTCAACACAACATTAGGTCTTAAAAAAAACAGTGTCTGTACTCAAAATTCAGTTATCCTTAAAGAGTATTTTGATCACAGTAAGAAATAGGATCGTTTGGCAATAAAAAATATTTCGAGTTGATTTATCGTTTTTCAGTACAAAATGTATGGGAAAAGTTTTTGGCGATTTCTGTCGTTTCTAGTACTCATACCTTAAATGATTCCATAGAGTATTTTGATCCCCACAAAAAATAGGATCGATAGGCATAAAAATTTTTTTTTGGTATTTAAGCATTTTTTTGCTAACGGTAATTTTTTTCCAAAATCTGTGAATGCAGATCAGAATATCTTAAAAAGTTATGGATGGTCTCCTAGGAACGTTTTCCTGTAACTATAACGGTTAAGGTACCTGCCCTTAATGTACCGTCTCAAAAATCCATCCTGTATAAACGTTTAAGCGCGGAGTGTGACTCACCTGCCTTTACGTTAGTCATACATAAACTCGATCAGTTGTTCGGACATTGTATGGAAAATCGAATTTTCCTTTGTCTGTTTTCGGAATAGTCGTAGTCTCCGGCGAGGATTTGGTGTTTAACAAATAACCCTGTATTATATGCGCTTTTAAGAACTTTTTGATTCATATAATAGGTTATTAACTTTAACCTATTTTTTCGCAGTCAATCCGTTACTGGGACGCGTTTCTGCCAGAGGCGCGAGCGATCAAATGAGTGGAGGACTTACGGCCCGTAGCGCCCTTTCGTCTACTCTAAATACGACCTTAGCACCAACCACATACACTTCAGAATCCTAAGGCTGCCTGTCCATTGACGCGGACCGAGGCGACAGAGCGGAGAAACGAGAAAATATTAACCAATAGGATTGCATAAAATCTGCGCATCGCAATCCTATTGGTTAATACTTAAGTCAATGGACAGGCAGCCTAATTCAACACAAAAGTCAGCTGAACATTTGTACCTTATTAAAAATGTTGTATAAATTGTTAGATGATACTGAAATGTTCAGCTGTTTCTTGTCGTACGATCAACAGCTCATGAACTTAATATATCCTATTTTCTCTATTGATAGTGAACTTTATGTAACACACTTAAAGATGAAATTCGGATGTTGATAAGCTATTGATTGTACATTACCGGTATTCTGTCCGCAAATTCATGTTGATAGCTTCTAATTTAAAATAAGATTTAACTTTTTATACTTTGTTTAAATTTATCATTATTCATTCTAAATGTTACGCTGGGGCCACACTAAAGCTTAACCACAAAATAGAGAGACTACAGAAGTTAAGCTTTCTACTAAACGCTCTCGCAACGCACACATACATAGACAGCTCTCACCGACGCACTCAAACTCGTTTGAGATTCCGGTTATATGCCTACACAATCAACAAAAACATCTCAACATTCAACAAAAAAAAACGTATGAGGATTTTGTTGAATGTTGAGATGTTTTTGATTGTGTAGGGCTAAACATGCGCTTTAATCCGGCATTACAGTGTCAGTGAGAGGTGTCTATGTGTGCGTTGCTAGAGCGCGCGAGTACAAAGTTTAACTACTGTACTCTCTCTATATTCTGGCTTAACGCTATTCATCGTTGCGATATTATTTACCCTTTTATTTTTTATTTTATAGTGCCTATTTCATCTTAGCAAACCAAAAACCACAGAGGTTTGACCGGAATGCTAGATTTAAATATAATTTATTAATGGTTAGGGAGGCGAGGTAGCTAAATGGCGTAATTCAACGGCGCCGTCGAGACCTATCAAAATCGAAAGATAAAATAATTTCGAAAAGAAAAGCTCGTATGGTAAAAACCATTTTAGCGGTGGGTTTAGCGTGTACGGTTTTTCAAAAATGTAAAAAAAAACAGTTACTTGGGCATTCTCGAGCGCGTCAGATATTCATACTACGTATGCCCCAAGTGCCTCTGATAACAACGGTATACTAATCTGCCGGTTTGCGTGGTGGGGGTAGGCATATAAAGTAGTCAAAAATGCAAAAAAAAAAAAATTACTCGAGCGCGTCAGATTTTCGGAAGGGGTGTTAAGTAGGCCCCAAGGAAGCTCCCTTTAAAAAAACTGACGATTTCGGCGTGACCATAAGTTACGATGAATTTTTGAAAATGCAAAAAAAAAAAGTTTTTTTTGAAATACTCGAGCGCGTCAGATTTTCATAGGGGAGGTTTATCTCGGTATCCTGAAAGCATATTTTCTTAATCTGACAAAAATGTTGGTGTGTTCTCTTAATCTGACCGGAAAGGTTTTTTGGTTTTTTTTCCTTTCTTTCTCCTTGATAGAACGGGGAATTTAAGAATGACAATAAAGCGATAGTTACAACCAACGTAAATGTAGATGAAATGTAGTACGAATTGTATTATTTATTGTATAAAAAAATGAAATGATATAAAAAATGGTTTTCAAGATATACTCAAAAAACCGGGAATTTGAGTTTTTATGATGCTTCAAGTCAAAAAGTTTTAACTTTGGACAAAAATGTAAAGAGACCTTTTTTGTGTAAAATAAAATTACCTTTTTTGTTTATTTAAACTTTTTTTTTGTAAAATGTATCGTTCGCGACTTATATGCCGCAACGCGTTTTTCGGAAGACGAAATGGCTCCTCCACACTCCCGGTCATGCGGAAACCGGCAGATTTTGTATTTTTAGTACGTTTTAGATTATATTCTTCAAAATAAAAAAATAAAAAATCGCGCTCGAGAATGCCGGATTAACGTTTTTTTTTTACAAGTTCGCGACCCTATAACTCGGCGGCGTCAAGGACTTATCGTCAGATTAGTTAAATTTAGTCTTAAAACACTAAAATCAACCCCCAATATCTTAATCTGACGCGCTCGAGTATTTCAGACTATCGATTTTTTTTTACTAATCTGATCGTCTATCCTAGGCGCGCGTCACTACATATAGAGCTAAATACTTTACAAGGTTGTTCTATTAGGTCCAAGGTATCTCTCATATCTTAAACTGCCACGCTCGAGTATTACCGAAAATTCCCCTATTCGCCTCCCTAACTATAACAAATCAATAACAACACAATACTAAACCGTATGCACGTCGGGTTATACAAAACTGTCAAAATTCTGCAAATTTATTTGCAAAGACATGGTTTTACATGTTGGTAAATTAAAGTTAGGTTGCTTAACATATCTTGCTTTTCAGCATGCAAAAAATCACATTGAATCTTAATGTCTTCGCATTTACGTACAAAACTGATTGAAAATTTACCTTGTCGTGACCTTTCGGTAGCACAGCGTGCCGTTGACTGTAAATATATTATACGTTAATTAGTGCGAAAATTTAGCGTTAGTGTAGCCCCCGCATTATGAAGTGACTGCCACTCTTCATTTAGGTTTTATGTGAAACTATACTTTGAAATAGATAGATAACCTAATGTTCCATTCCAATAATCTATATCCAGTAAGAGATAGGCCTACTAAGATTTGTTACCTATTTATTTCTGTTAAATGACGCCAAATAACAACTGGCCCCTGATTTTGTAACTTTGTTGCAATAAACTCTGACAGAAATCGCAGTTTGCTGCTTTAGTAAGAACCAATGTGAGAACTATCTTACTTAAAGCAGCAATGTAACTGCGGTTTCAATCGAGAAATTGTTAACAACAGAGTTACGTAACCAGCCCACTGATTATGTAAAATTGTTGCAATCAACTCTGACAGAAATCGCAGTTACATTGCTGCTTTAGTTAGAACCAATGTAACAACTATCTTACTTAAAGCAGCAATGCAACTGCGATTTCAATCGAGAATTGTTAGCAACAGACTTACGTAATTCGGGGTCAGGAGGCGGGTCCGTTAGTACACCTATCTTCTACTAAAGTTAGGTTATAGGAATCGGCCGTTATACAAAGTGTTACTAAAACCCTCTAGAGCCGAATATGGTAGATAGGGACCATCAAACTGAACAACTTTTACTATGGGACCAACTCGAAAATCGGGAAAAAAATCAGCTGTTTCATACATTTTGATATTTTCGTTATTAATTTTTATATGAAACAGCTGAATTTTCTTTCGCGATTTCAGAGTTGGTCCCATAGTAAAAGTTGTTCAGTTTGATGGTCCCTATCTACCATATTCGGCTTTAAGGGTTTTTGTAACACGTTGTATAACTTAATTCAGAACTTAATTTCAAAGTAATTTTAAGGTAAACTAAATCAAAAGGATGCTTCAATAGGGAACTATTGTTTCATAGTTCATTTATAACACTTCGTTTAACAAAATGTATGACGGTCCTTTCCTGTAGGCCATGAATATCCTGGATAATTTACAAGATACAAAGATGGCCGACAAATGTGACATCCCATCCCATCCATACCCTTAGTAGCACGAAATATTGTATAGACCGCCCGCCGGCCAAGAGGCTCATTTTCAATCTATCATATATTGGGACCAGACCACATTGGTAAAATAGCCGTTAGTTTGGTGTTATCAAATATCATCATCTGGGTTGCGAAATCAAATAAATCAATTTATTCTGAACAATAATTCACATTGTGTTGAATATTACATTATAAGTATGATAGAGGAACTGTATACCCTCATTATATTACATACATTGCGTTTACACTATAATTATCAGGCAATTAATTAGGTAAGGTAATGATGCCACCTACGACCTTATTCATCATTTATATCAATATGCGATCGATTATTTTTAGGCCATATTCAGGGTGGGATACATATACCACCCTGAACATGGCCTCCGATGCTTCTGGGAGATCCCAGAAGCATCCTACTTCGCAACCCAGACGATGATATTTGATAACACCAAGCTAATGGCTATCTTGCCAATGTGGTCTGGTCCCAATATGCGATAGACTGAAAGTGAGCCTCTGGGCCGGCGCGGTGGTCTAGTGGAGTGCGAATCGTATTCGTATTAAGCACAAATGTAAAATGTTTGTATAAAAAGTACAGCGCCACCTCTATCCGTAAAGATTTCCAATATAAACAAAATAATTCAATCAATCTCAATATGAATTCGATTCGAATTTTTGCGCTTGATACTAATTCGATTCGCACTCGATAGTTTTTGGTACTAAGGGAAGTTGTTTTGGTGCTTATTACTGATCTCTTTCACTTTAGATAGGCTGCACATCCATCCATCCATCACTAAAAAATGTCTTGATTAATTTATAGCCAATTTCAGAAACAATAATGTATAATATATTTTTTCCAAAGAAACTTTCGAGTTGTGGCACAAAAACACCCTAAGGCCCTTTACTCATTTGTCGGCGCAGCATCGGTACAACATCAGCATGCTCGGTATTCACGGTATCGAAAGCTTACTGGACGCCTATATTTCAGTTGGCGTCTCCACTGTGCTTGCTTTTATCCCTGCAGAGGGCGCATCTTCGCAATCGTCAATGCTAGCTGTCATCTACATACAATGTAAACGTTTGCGATTGTTCTGCTGACCATTTTTTTTATAAAATATTACTGTGCCATGCTGCTTTGCTCCGCACCGGGGTGTAACATTAGCGGTGCGCATTTGTTTCCTAAAAATCGAAATTAAAAAAAAAAATGGGAGAAAGTTGTAGCATATTCCACTTTGAGTACAGGGTAAAGCAAGTCCGATCACAAAAATGCTAAAAAAAAAACACGAGAGAACACAAAAAACAACACGCTTCCCATCTGTCAGCTATGATTGTATTTGTTTGTTTGGCCATTGAGCGTATGCTGCCATCTACAATTAGTTTTCCGTGGAGAGCAGCGGTGTGACGCAGCACGGCGGCGTACCTCGCCGACAAATAAGTAACCCTCTATTGAAATATAGGCGTCCAGTAAGCTTTCAGTATGCTTTCGGTACCGTGTATACCGAGCATGCTGATGTCGTACTGATGCAGCGCCGACAAGAGTAAAGACTCTAACCTAACCCTAAAGTTTGATCAATGCCGGGAAGATGCTGGGTTACATTCAATACCGAATTATCAATGTAAGGATATAATGATTTATTAAGAGATGTTTTTAAAAAACAAACTTCTGATACTAGGTGCCAGTGAATCTGCACTATAGACAAATATATTTATTTATCTTTGATGAAAGGAATAAGATCAAATAAGTATAAGAATGCTAAGTAAAACCTCTAAAAATATTATTTACCTACCTTTTTTACAAACAAATGGCCGTTGAACTGAGTTACTCACAAATCAATATTTATCTGCAAGCTGTTTCAGTCTTTGTTTTCATAAGCATAAGGTAAAAAATAGATTTTTATTGATTGTCAACTATTAATAACGCTATAAATAAAGAAAATCTACGCGATAAGATGAAAATGTTAGTCACACTAAATTGGATTTGTATATTTCGACCCATCATTAGTGCCCTGAAAAATAATACTTACATTTTTAATTAATTTTGATAAGAAATGATTGTGATTTGATAAGTTTCATGTAATTGTAAAGTAACGATTGAGACTTAATTTCCTGTTTTTATTATTGCATTTCAAGAAAGCAATCATTGGGGAAAACACGTTTGTATGATTGGTTTATACTTTAGATTGTATGCTCAAGCAAAAATACCAATACATAATATTAAAAACTAGTTCAATTTTTTTATTGGGTCATTGAAATTAATCTTATTTTGATATTCTTATTCGCTGATTATTCGATACAGGGAAATCTAGATCAGTTTTTTAAGAGCCAATAGTTTTGAGGCAACTTTCCATTACAGAGTAAAGAACTTTATTGCTATTATTGTGCCGTTTTAATGCGTTTTCATATTGCGTTTAATTCGCAAAAACCATCATAATATTTCTAAGAATACAAATAGCCTTAAAACATAAAACCAGTCTTTTGCAAAACGCGGGTCAATATAAGTAAAAGAGGCTCTCATATATTTTATTGTTTTGCTTTTACTGTAATTAATAACACTGAATTAATAAAAAATGATACATTTACAAAAACACGACATACAATGCGATCTTATTGAAAATACACATTGATCCGTGGCAATTTTACTCGAAAATGTATGGCAGAGTAAATTTTAAAGATTAAAATTACATCTTTTCGTACCGCAAACGCCCTGAAGTTTGTCACTTCTGTTGTGTACATTATTAAATTAATCGCATTGTACCTACTTAGCGTTTTGTATTTGAGATTTATTATTTACAATGTGGTTTACAAATTATTTTTATCTATGTAACTATTTTGTTCGGGATTAACATTATCTACTTAGTAGAAATGAAATCATTATGTAAGATAAAAAATCACAGTGAATAGTTTTATAGGCTGTGTCGATACTATAGTTAATGAATATTCTATTTGGCCAAATAGGTAGAAAATGTTAATAAAGGATTCTCTAACAAAGGTATTGTCTTGGTTGGTTATCTTTCGATCTTTCCAACTTCGAGATGATTCGTGTTTTGTAAATATGTAATATGCCACATAAAAAAATAATATCAATACATAATGTTATGTATATAGATTTTTCTTTTTCTAAAGTTAGCTTAATATTCATCAACAGTTGACACTTATTCCAAGAAATTTCTAATTAGAAATTTCAACTGTTTTTATCTATCGCAGTACTTTGTCTCTGTTGTTGTGTTGCAAAATATATGCAATATATAGTAGAATTATATCTTATTGGCTTGTTTATTTAAGAAAATAGTGAAAGATAATATTTTAATCAAATATGTATTAGTAAAAAAACAATTCCATACGCAGTTCGGAATATTAAGCTTTTTCAGCAGCAGCCTTTAGGTACGAAATAAGAAAGTGATTTTTTTACCGTTCTTTTAATATTTCTTTTAATATTAATTCATCTATGACCGCGCGGTCGCCGGCGTCCGGACAACAATACGAAATCTATTGTATATCATTTTCCGGGCGTTGATGGGTTTAAAAAGAACAAAAAAAATATACAAAAATAAAATTTCATTTTGAGATTAAGTAATTAATTTCATGGCATCTCTTATGGTTAAGATTTAAGGTTATCCAGATTTTGTTATCACTATGTATATTTTTATAGTCATTTGTTTTATTAAAACTATAAATAAGAGATTTAGGTATCGCATATTAGAAGTGTATTCCAAAAGAATGATGTTTTACGTGTTTGTTGCAGGCGTAATATTAAATTAGACAGTTGTTTAACATTCCATTTCAGTAAATGATCCTACATAGTGTAAATAATAATATTTTATTTACTTTACCAAGAATATAGGCGGTTATCGTGTTAATTAGATGTTGTCGATCATTCATTTAATTATTTTGTCCAATTTGATATTGTCTGCAACATAATATATACCTAGGATATGTATATTAGATAGCATGATTGAAAAATCTCGAGTCTAATGTATTCCTTATTTTTTATATGGCCAAATATATTTAGCAGTAATTTGGTGTAATGGAAAAGATGATTATTATATGAAATTATAATGTTTGTTTCCAATTCAATTGTTGTTTTAATGAATTTTCCTTACGTGTTGCTTATAGTTTCTTAATAAACTACACCTTTAATCGTGTCTAGAGTAACGAATATTTTTTTAAAGGGGGGTGCTATTAATCGATTTTAATCCTTTTGTCGACTTAACTTTTTTCGGAAAACCCCAGATCACTTGTGTACTGTGCACAAATCCATAGCCGTCTGATTGGAATACAATGCATAATGTGTTTAGACTGTACGTGGACAAATCAAGACCCGTTTATTATCTGTTATCATTGAGCCCACAAACCCTTGCGATAATTATCAGTTGATCCACTATATAAATAGGTGTAATTTTTATCGAATCTAGCTTTGATTTGGAAATCGAAAGTCACAGGTGAGTGGTGATTTGTGTTTATTTGTTTACATAAATAATAATATAGTTATTTACTAAAGGTTATCACCAGTTTTCATAATTATTTAATTTAAAACCCTTTTGTTTGCATGCTATATAAATTGATAGATAAGGCTGTGTGATACAGAAATAATGTTTTGTACGGAGAATTTATAATAAGTAAATTAATATTTGTTAAGCTTTTGAAAAATAACAGATTTCAGATTCCGATTTATGGGTACATATTTTGACGATAAAATAGTATCTTTATTATAATTAGACGTAATTACCACTCGAAAATCGTGTGTCATGTGGAATTAAGATTAGATATACTAAACCATAGTTCGTCATAATGATTAAAAATTAATTCGACCACGTATTTTCCAGGCAACATGAAGGTTCTACTGACTCTAGCTTTCGTGGCTTTGGCCACAGCCATTCCCATGCCGGAGCCATTGAGGTTGGAGGAAGACGTCCAGCCTATTGGCATCAGCTTTCTGCCTCTGTACATCCCTGATGACATCGCCGAGGCTTTCAGAAAGGACTTGGAACTAAACCCTGCTATCGACACCGAAGAGGAAACCCTGTTCAACGAGATTGAATCTATTGTTTTAAGCGAGATTCCCGAACCCGAAGTTTTTGAGGAATTGGAAGAAATTGCCCCCTCTCCTGTCCAAATCGTGGATGCTCCACTTGAAGAAATTGCCCCAGTTCAAGAAGTTGCCCCCTCCCCTGTTAATTTCGTGGATGCTCCACTTGAAGAAATTGCCCCGGTTCAAGAAGAACTTGCCCCTTCCCCTGTCCATTTCGTGGATGCTCCACTTGAAGAAGAAATTGCCCCGGTTCAAGAAGAACTTGCCCCCTCCCCTGTCCATTTCGTGGATGCTCCACTTGAAGAAGAAATTGCCCGGGTTCAAGAAGAAGTTGCTCCATCACCAGTTCAGTTTGTTGATAATGAAATCGTCGGAGAGGCAGCTCAAGAAGTAGTCGACCCATCCGCTCTGAGGTTCGTCGATGCCCCATTGGAAGAGGAAATTGCTCCTGAACAGCTCGTTGAAGAAATTGAGCCTTCCCCTGTTCAGTTCGTGGAAGCCGCCCCCGCTGAAGAAGAAATCATACCTTCCCCTGTTCAGTTTGTGGATACCGTCGTAGAGGAAGTTGAACCCTCTCCTGTCCGATTCGTTGATGCTCCTCTAGAGGAAGTCGCTCCCTCCGCTGACTTGTTTGCTCAAATGATCGAAGAACCAGTTGCAGAGGAAATTGAACCTTCTCCTGTCCAATTTGTCGATGCTGCCGTTCAGGAGGAAATCGTTCCTAGCCCTATTCAGTTTGTTGATGTTGCCGAGAACGTAGATACTCCAGTTGTAGCAGAGTTTGAGGAAGCTCCCTTAGAATCGGAGGACGCCCCTGAATTCTTCTACCCACCTCTTAAACACGACAATCCTTTGTTGCGTCAACATTAATCAACTTGCCTTTTTCTGTAAAATTGTATATATTAGTGATTAAGTAAACTAATACATATTTTATTGAAAATTTCACTCTGGTCACGTTTTTTCACACATTGTGCTGTTACTGTAACGAAATTCAGATTCTGAAATAAACATTTTTTACAAGTTGAATCAGTGTTTGAAACTGTTATCGATTGTTTGCAACCTGCATTGCCTGTAATACAAATATCATTAAGTGGTGTGGTAGGTAGCACACCCACCGCATCAAGAGATCAAGATGTGGCAATCGCATGAACTGAACTGCAATTAACTGACTGGATATTATCAATATTAAGTCTGTTTATCTTTACGTGTCTTATTTAGTAAATAGCTATTGACATGTCTTCTAAAAAATCGTTATTAAAAAAATACTTTTAAATCCAATAGTCAAAATGACGACTGACTAAATGTCTTATTAAATCAAATAGGTGGAGATTGCTAACCAAATAAGACAAGTAAGAATAAACAGGCTTTACCATGCAATACTTGTTGAAATCTGTAATGTATGTGCTATTTGGGGGTATATGTAAAACTTTTGTATGGCCCGTTTGATGTGTGTGTGCTCGCTTCAGAACTAATACATTTGGATTACCGTGAAGACGTCGTCTCATTGCTCCCGAGTCCCGTTATTCCTCAGTGACGGCGAGATAGTGATAATTAATAATTATTAAAAATAATTAGTAATTGTAACCTACGCGTGTGTTAAAGTGTATTTACAATGTCAATTGGAAAAATAACCGAATTTGACTTGCATAAAGACGATTGGCAACTGTATGTGGAAAGGTTGGAACAATATTTTTTAGTGAACAAAATAGCGGCCGATATCCAAGTCCCAACGCTTATAACAGTTATGGGCGCAGAAAGTTATGAGCTGTTAGTGAATTTGTGCACGCCGATTAAACCGAAGGATAAAAAGTTCGGCGAATTATGTGAGGTAATGACAAAATACCTTCAACCAAAACCAAGCATACTGGCAGAAAGATATAAATTTAGGAATAGAAAGCAAATGGCCGATGAGAGCATTTCGGAATTTATAGCTATTTTGAAAAAAATGTCAAAGACGTGCGAATTTCAAGCAGGACTCGAAGAGAACCTGAGAGACCAACTGGTGTGCGGAATACGCAGTGAAGTTATTCGCCAGAGGTTATTTTCGGAAAATGAGCTGGATTTTGGAAAAGCCTATCGATTAGCCATCAGCATGGAAGCAGCAGAGAAGGATGCAGCGGTGGTCGAAGGTCAAAGAAGGACATCGAGTGCATCAGTCGAATGTCAGGCATTGAGAGTGGATCGGCGACCTATGGGAGCGGGGGCGGAGCGATCAACGATGGCGGGGGCATATCGTGGCGGCTCGAGCGGCGGCGGCATTCGCGGGCAGCGGGGTGCGCGCGTTCAGCATGCGCCCGCGCCACCAGCTGAGCGGGCCCGGCGGGAGCAGCGGCAGTGTACGGTGTGCGGGGCTGAACATGATTCGGCTGGATGCAAGTTCCTGCGTTACGTATGTCGTGTATGCAATCAGCGAGGGCATCTACGGCGCATGTGTCCGAACATGACGAATCAGCATAGTGTGGCGACGGACACTCAGGTGGGAGACGAAGACAACGTAGATGTTACCAGTGATGAGGAGGTAATTACTATTGAACTTTCACAATTATCGTTATCACAGTGCAAGCCTATATATATCACGATGAACATTGAAGGAAAAAACATTGATATGGAGTGTGATACAGGTAGTGCTATTTCTTGCATAAGCCGAGAATGTTATCAGAATTTGTTAAAAGATTTACCTCTAGAACCTTGTAATATAATTTTAAGATATTATACAGGGGAAACGATAAAACCGTTAGGATTAATTCGTCCAATTGTAAAATATAATAGTAAATCTGATCGGTTGGATCTTTATGTCATAGAGAATGGCAAAACTATATTATTAGGCAGACAGTGGATGGCGTCTCTAAACATTCAATTGCCACCATTCGAAAATAGTTTGTTGCCGGTACAGAACATTAATCAATTCGATGTATCACTTTTCAGTTCTATATATTGTGAGGTGTTTGCGGACGGGCTGGGTCGATTTACGGGCGGCACCGTGAGCATCACGGTGCGTGAAGGCGCGCGGCCGGTGTTTATGCGCGCGCGCCCCCTGGCGTACGCGCTGCGCGAGCCCGTGGAGAACGCGCTCGCTGACATGGTGCGCGATGGCATCCTCACACCGGTGGAGCGCTCTGACTGGGCGACGCCGATAGTACCAGTCATGAAGAAGGACGGTAATGTTAGAATTTGTGCCGATTATAAATTAACATTAAACAAAGTGATAGAAGTTGATCGATATCCCTTGCCTAGGATGGAAGATTTGTTAGTTCGCTTAAAAGGCGGAATACATTTTAGCAAAATAGACTTATCGCAAGCGTACGCACAGTTCGAACTCGATGACACGAAGAAGTATACCGTTATAAATACTCATAAAGGGTTGTTTATGTATAATAGGTTGGTATTTGGTCTGTCGTCCAGTCCCGGCATTTTTCAAAGAAGACTCGAGCAGCTTTTTGCAGATTTGCCTCATGTGGGGGTTTTCTTAGATGACATTATTATAACGGGGATTTCTAAGGAAAATCATATTGATAATTTACATAAAGTATTTGAACGTTTACAAAAATTTGGGTTAAAAGTAAAGAAGGAAAAATGTGTTTTTTTTGCCGATTCTGTGAAATATCTAGGACACATTATAAGTAAGGACGGGGTCCACACATGTCCCGAGAAAGTTCAAGCAATCATAAAAACGCCAGCCCCTACGACAGTTTCGGAATTGAAAGCATTTATTGGCATGGTCATGTACTACGGTAAATTCATAAAAAATCTTAGTACAATTTTATCTCCGTTATACAGGCTGTTAAGAGTGGGGGTAAAGTTCAATTTCGATTCAGTTTGCGCGCAGGCTTTTTCTAAAGTAAAGGAATTACTAGCTAGCAGCGAAGTATTAACACATTACTCGAGTGAGTTGCCGTTAGTGCTAACGACAGACGCGAGTGGCGTGGGGCTGGGGGCGGTGATATCACACCTAACGTGCGAGGGCGAGCGCCCAGTGGCGTTCGCTTCGCGCACTCTCACCCGCGCAGAAAAGGATTACGCACAAATAGATAGGGAAGCGCTTGCCATTGTGTACGGGGTGCGTAAATTTCATCAATATCTATATGGTCGCAAATTCATACTTAAAACGGATCATAAACCGCTAACGTACATATTTGGTAATAAGGTGGGTATACCACTTATGGCCGCGTCACGCTTACAGCGATGGGCGATTCTGTTATCCGGCTACAACTATGATATCGAGTATGTGTCATCGAGTAAAAACTGTGCTGACGGTTTGTCGCGATTGCCACAAACAGTAACTGAACGCGAAAACAGTAAAGAAAGTAGTTATTTGAATTTTGTAGAAAAATTTTTGCCGATTACGAGCAGTGAGATTAGAAAAGCGACGGCAGCTGATGTAATACTTAGTAGAATAATGTTGTACGCACAGTCAGGGTGGCCCCAGGAATGCAAAGATGAGCAATTGCAGCCTTATTTTGTGAGACGACATGAAATATACATAGAAGGCGGTTGCGTCATGTGGGGTTATCGCATAGTGGTACCTAGTGCGTTGGAAAAAGACATTTTAGTACAGTTACATAGTGGTCACATGGGCATAGTCAAAATGAAGGGCCTCGCCCGTAGCTATGTGTGGTGGCCTAACATAGATAAAGCTATAGAACAACTTTGTAACAATTGTGAAACGTGTGCGGCGGTAGCCGACGCGCCTCCTCGGGCGCCGCCCGAGCCTTGGCGTTACCATTCTAGACCATGGACGAGGTTGCATATTGATTTTCTCGGTCCCTATAAAAATCTAACATTCTTAGTTTTAATTGACTCGACATCTAAATGGCTAGAGATTTTTGAAATGAAGCGAACCAACGCGACTAACGTTATCAAAGTATTACGCAGAACATTTGCAAGATTCGGTTTACCGGAGGAGTTAGTCTCAGATCAAGGGCCTCCGTTTACGAGTGTCGAGTTTCGCAACTTTTTAATTAGTAACGGTATTCGCCAAAGCTTTTCTCCAACCTATCATCCGTCGTCGAATGGTGCCGCCGAGAATGCGGTGAAAATTTGTAAACGCGCAATAAAAAAGGCATTTAAGGACCATATAGATGTAGACGCAGCTTTACAAACGTTTTTGTTAGCATATCGTAATACATTACACGCTAGTACGGGTGAGACGCCAGCTATACTATTGCAACGTCGTCCGCTACGGAGTCGGCTGGACCTGCTGCGGCCGGGGCGCGGCGTGCGGGACAGAGTCGGCGCGGCCCAGCAGCGCCAGACTGAATACGCTGGGGGTGTCAGGCGGGAATTTAAAGAGGGCGATACAGTATGGGTGCGAGAGTATACGGGTAATGATAAGTGGGTCAAGGGTACTATCACTGAGCAAGGAAGGGAAGGTAACGATGCGCGAAGGTTGTCAGTGGTAAGGGATGACGGTCAACTTCTAAAAAGACATGTAGATCAAATTAGACGAAGATCCACACTTTCTGATGTTACCTGCGGTACGGAAAAGAGGTCGGATGAGGATGTTATCGTTGCGGAAAAAGATCAATTGGAATGTGTTAACCTACCTGGAACACAGTCAACTGATGAAACTCAATCTGATAAAACGGATTGTGGTGAACAACCTCAGATTCCATTTGATCTTCCATCGACTCAGCCCGGACACAGATATTCCCAAAGGATCAGAAAACCGGTAGTTAATTTTGAAGTGTCATAATCATGTACTTTGTAGGATTGTCAATCGATGGTGGAGAGGTCCTATTAAGTTAAGAAACAATCTCTGTACGTTTTTCTATTGTAAGTTTAAGTTGTTATTAGTTATGTAGTATTGTCAAAATAACCTGGGAGGTGTAATGTATGTGCTATTTGGGGGTATATGTAAAACTTTTGTATGGCCCGTTTGATGTGTGTGTGCTCGCTTCAGAACTAATACATTTGGATTACCGTGAAGACGTCGTCTCATTGCTCCCGAGTCCCGTTATTCCTCAAAATCGTGCTCCAGTTTCAAGATAACAGTCTCCTCTATATTATGACAACGATGATGTGGTGGCGGCGTCTTCATGTCTGTATTACGTGCCGGACTACAGCTGCGCCACAAAAAAAAAAAGTTGGAAATCTGACTTTTTGACTATGCCATGATGAAGTCGATAATTTGTCAGAATTTGTCGCACAAAAACCAGAATTTGTTGGTCTTGCGTTTAGGAGATACGTGTGGCCCAGCTGCAGAGACGTCTCTACAGCTGCGCCACACAGATCTCGAAAACGGAAGGTCGTAGCGAAAATCTGATTACTCGTGTGTGCAGCCGTTAATTTGTCGGAATTTGTCGCACAAAAACCAGAGTTTGTCGGTCTTGCGTTTAGGAGATCTGTGTGGCGCAGCTGTAGAGACGTCTCTACAGCTGAGCCACACAGATCTCGAAAACGGAAGGTCGTAGCGAAAATCTGATTACTCGTGTGTGCAACCGTTAATTTGTCAGAATTTGTCGCACAAAAACCAGATTTTGTCGGTCTTGCGTTTAAGAGATATGTGAAGATATGCTGTGGAGACTTTTCTACCTGGATCTTGAGAAAGGAAGGTCGTAGCAAAAATCTGATAACTCGAGTGTGTAGCCGTTAGTTTGTCGGAATTTGTCACCAAGAATCAGAGTTTGTCGATCTTGCGTTTAGGAGATATGTGAGGATACGCTGTGGCAACCTTTTTACCTGGATCTCGAGAACGAAAGGTCGGAAGCGTATCCTCACATATCTCCTAAACGCAAGATCGACAAACTCTGATTCTTGGTGACAAATTCCGACAAACTAACGGCTACACACTCGAGTTATCAGATTTTCGCTACAACCTTCCTTTCTCAAGATCCAGGTAGAAAAGTCTCCACAGCGTATCTCACATATCTCCTAAACGCAAGACCGACAAAATCTGGTTTTTGTGCGACAAATTCTGACAAATTAACGGCTGCACACACGAGTAATCAGATTTTCGCTATGACCTTCCGTTTTCGAGATCTGTATGGCTCAGCTGTAGAGACGTCTCTACAGCTGCGCCACACAGATCTCCTAAACGCAAGACCGACAAACTCTGGTTTTTGTGCGACAAATTCCGACAAATTAACGGCTGCACACACGAATAATCAGATTTTCGCTACGACCTTCCGTTTTCGAGATCTGTGTGGCGCAGCTGTAGAGACGTCTCTACAGCTGGGCCACACGTATCTCCTAAACGCAAGACCGACAAATTCTGGTTTTTGTGCGACAAATTCCGACAAATTATCGACTTCATCATGGCATAGTCAAAAAGTCAGATTTCCAACTTTTTTTTTGTGGCGCAGCTGTAGTCCGGCACGTGTCTGTATTGATGGAAGTCTGCGCATGATTTGGGATTTTCTACCTAATGTACAGTTAGCAGTGAGTATTGTTTTCTTTGAGGATCAGCTTCCTTGTGTAAAATCTCAGAAGTCTTCTAGTTAGTCTTACGCGCCAGTGATGGGTGTGTCTTAATAAAAGCTGTACTGCCCGGCACGTAACTTGGCAAGATAAAAACGAGACAAAAGATGCGCACTAGCCATAAACACTAAACTCGGCGCATCTTTTGTCTCATCTAACTCATCTTTCTCTTGCAAACTTGTAACCGGCAAACTTGTAAACCGGCATCTGTAACACGATAGATGTTGAATTAAACAATAAGGCCTCAGTTTAGAAAGAACTGTTTAGTCATAATACTGCGTGAGCAACTTCCGAAACATTTTAGTCACAATGAGTCAAGTCAATTTATAAGTCAATGCAATGATCACACAGTTAGGTAGTTATTTTTAAACTTGCTCCCTCTTTTTTATAGCACCTCTCTACATGGAATGTCATTTCATTACAGTCCTCAATAGTAAAAGTACAGTGCGTTTCAAACTTATTGGCGGCTCGGAACATCGCACGAACGATTTTTGATTCTACTATGACGAAACGAGGCGCAGGACACAATTTTAATATTATGTAGGTGGGAAAGGCGAATGGTGGATCAGAGCTACGCGCATAGTAGCTAAATGGTGGCTAACTTCAGAGCCGTCAATATGTTTGAAATGCACTCTGTATTTTACATACAGTCGCCGTCAGACATACTACACACTAAAATTTTAATCATTTGGTTCCCGCAGTGGGGTGGTCCCACTCATGATTACAAGCAACTTTTACTATGGGGGCCAACTCTGATATCACAAAAAATCTGTTGTTCCATACAAAATCGCAATAGGTACCTATGCGACCTTAATGTATTTATGGAACAGTTGATATTTTTTTTCCGCTATATAGAGTTGGCACTGGTTGTATAGTTGCTTGTAATCATGAGTGGAACCACCCACTGCGGGAACCAAATGATTAAAATTTCAGTGTGTATATTTAGGTGGCAGACCTAAATATGCACATATACATAAAAGACCAAATAGGTACTTCTGAACAGTTTGAAATGACAATAAGTTCCATACACTAGGTACTTCCTTAGTTTTTGTGTGTTGTGACCTTAGAGCATTGTGTCTGACGATGACTGTATAGTGTATACCGACAAAACACTAAAATATGTGGTGGCACAGAAAAAAGTCATTTGTCTCTATCTAACACTTTATTCTAAACGTTATCTATTTACACAATACACTATTCAAGATCCTTATTTCAAAACATAGTCTTCTGGGTAGTCCATGACTTTAGGATATTTCTGGACTTCCTCTTTAGGGATATGGTCAAGCCTAGTCGGGACCTGTCGGAGCTGCCTGATCTGATTGGTGACGTTCTGCAGGACATCTTTAGGAACTTTCTCTCCTGGATAAATGAGAAGTCTTTGCATCGTGTGACGGCGCTGGAGGTTGCCCTGCATTGATCTGTACACTGCTTTTTTGATTATCTGGAATTAGATATTTAAATAGTAACAATATTTGTAAATAAAAAACCTAATTGTATTGGAGTGATTTATACTACAAGGGCTTAGATTATTTATATATAATCTAAGCACCATTTTTCTTTTTGGGTACCTAATTCTACATTCAATTCAACTGGCAATTTTTCTACAAGCAAATATTTTTTCCATTTTCTACCGGTCAGTAAAATCATTCCACATTCGGGAAAATTGGATAGCAAAATATAAAATTAACTATACTTGGAGGAACCTATTAATAAAATAAATATTTTTTATGTGAGTAAGTACCTGTTTTTTTAAATTGGTTGAAAAAGGTATGAACTGCTGTTCGAAACTGGAAATAGGTAATTAAACATTATAAAATTTGTAGAATAAGGAATAAAAGCCGGTCGAAAGTAAATTCACTGGTAGAAAATTCGCCAGTTGACTGTGGAATTGAATTACCCTTCCTTTCGAAGAATTAAATGTTAAAAAACAATCATGTCAAACATAACAGCTTCATTTCTACTTGCTTGTAACATTACCCAGGATTATTTTTATCTTTTCTAGATATTACTGACAGAAAAAGCTCTACTCAATTATAATAACTCCTGTCATTCATTCTGAAATCCATCAAAATGTATCATTTAGTCCATTATCAGTTATAATAAGATAAACTGTTGGTACCTAATTAATTATCCTAATCCTTAAATCTTTCAAAATAACTTTCTATTTAAACAAGCAATACCAGTGGGTCTATTGGCTAAAAACAATGAAGTTTATAAACTGTAATTTGACAGATATATTTGCTACTTTGTTTTGGCCAAATAAAAACTTACCAAAGAAAAGTAATGATGTATCATATCCATCTATCAAATCAGAGTGATTATGATAGCAATGTAAGTTAGCCGATAGAGCCCCAGACCATAGTCAAATTAAATATTTTTAACCTTCCAATAAATTTAAATATTGCTTGACAGGAGGATTGGAGATTGCTGTTTATTTTATCGGAAAATTCATCGAGAATTGATCGAGTAAACAAGCAATCAAAGTGCACTTTTACGTCGGTGTTCAATCAAAGTGGATTTTGAGCCATATTCAGTGTTAGACATGGAGCCATGTTCAAGAGTGGCAAAAATAAACAAACTGATCCAAGCATAGTCAATCGGTATCAAAATAAACTTCATTATATACCGATTGACTTTCGTTCAGTCAAAGCAGACTGTGTCACTGTTGACAGTTGGAGACCTGTGTCTCCAAGTAAACTTTTATCAAAGCTACTTTGTCCAATTCATAGGCCGCAGCACGTAAGTTTAGCAGAGAGAGTGATGTTAACAGTAGCCCCGCACCACGTCTCCCCCCAATAAGACACCAAAAATTACTTCTGCACACAAAATGGCAGCGCTAAAGTTACATGCTGAGCATGCTTTTACCAAGTACAAGTACTTGGTCAAAGCATACTTTGATCATCTAAACGTGGCCTTTTTCACATGCATCCAACAGGGAGCCAGTGGTAATATTTAATAAATACTATGATTTGTGTAAGTGTACAGACAGTACAGATGTCGGCATATAAATTGGCAAGAGAAGAGAAGTAGCCATAAACACTAAGTTTATGGCTACTGCGCATCTTTTATCTCGTTTTTATCTTGCCAAGTTACGTGCCGGGCAGTATACATAGATGTACAAATAAAACTAACCATTGTAGGATCCTTATTGTGTAACTCCCAGGCCAAGGTCCAGGTAGCACCTCCAGGATAACCGGTATGATGGAAATAAGCCTTTCTTCGCCAGTCGTCACCTCGTAATGCTATTTCTCTACTATTGATACAGACAACCACGTCTCCGCAATCGTTCATTGGATGATAGATAGGTTTATGCAAGCCCATCAAGTACTTCTTGATAACTGTAGCAGACTCGTAAGGATCTTGCCATTTGCAGTCGAATACATGCCAAGTTCTAGCAAAAGTGGCCCATTGCTGAAAATTAAAAAGGTGAGTCTCTAATCTCTCTGTTCTAATAATATTCCTCATGAAAGCAATCAGCCATAATTACCTGGACCCTTTTAAAAGCCGACATGTTTTGTTTTATTTATTATAATTTACAAGAAAATTATAAGCAAAACATTTCAAAAGCCGAGCCATCAAAACGAAACTTCAAAAATATTTGAGGTTATATTATATTTTTTTTATATGTTTACGTTCGTTTCTCCCGTTATTGAGATGGCAAAGGAAACTTTGTCCATACAGCCATTTTTACTGTGAGTCTGTGACATTTAGTGCAGTCAAGAATATTATATTCATATTCTTTAAGAATATAATATTCTTCTCTTGTTCAGATTATATTCGCAAAAACTCCCCCCCCCCGAATTTTGAATCGCGCTCATTGGTGGACTTAGGCTAGTATTACAGAACGAGACTCAAGCACTGCTTGCTGCTTGAGTACGGTTAGAAAGGGATGGTGCTATTCATCGCATATTGCGCCATCCCTTTCTAACTGTACTCAAGCAGAGATTTGAGTCTGAGTTTGATTCTATGCAGTGATTTGAGTCTGAGTTTGAATCAAACTCAGACTCAAATCTCTGAGAATCTCTTGAGTCTGACTCAAATCTCTGAGAATCTCTTGAAAAAGGGATGGCGCTATATGCGATGAATAGCACCATCCCTTTTTAACTGTACTCAAGCAGCAAGCAGTGCTTGAGTCTTGTTCTGTAATACGAGTCTAAGAGTAAGGGTCCCCCCAGACCTACCGGTTTCGTTTCTTTGCTTTGCTGTTCTGCTTGCTGTTTAGACCGCCGGCCAAGCAGGGTCATTTTCAATCTATCGCATATTTGGACCAGACCAAATTGGCAAGATAGCCATTAGCTTGGTGTTATCAAATATCATCGTCTGGGCTGCGAAGTAGGAAGCTTCTGGGAGATATGCCACCCTGAACATGGTCTCCGATTGCTAAAAATAAATCGATCGCATATTTATATAAATTGTGAACAGGGTTGTGGGTGTCATCATTTTGTCATCAGTGTCATCTGAACTATTTTTTTGTTTTCATAACGATCGTTTAAGGAACAAAGCTCACAAAAACATTCTTATATGTGAAATGTAATTAGATTGAAAATATGCGATAGATTGAAAATGAGCCTCTTGGCTGGCGGTCCAGTGCCGAACAGCAAAGCAAAGAACGGAAACCGGTAGGTCTGGGGGGACCCTAAGACGGGCTTCTGTACCAGAAAGTTTGCGCGCAAAATCTAACTACTGAGTTTCTTGACCAATCAGAGATCACCATCAAAACTCGAGACCATAGAAATAGAATGTCAAAGAACAACAATGTCAATAAACAGGTGATCCGAAAACGAATCCATACATTTTATATGAGATACGTAAAATATGACTTAGATTCATAAAATATGACTATATACGGCAAAGGAAATTAATAAACTATGTTCCATACTGTTTTCTTCGTCGATAAACGAATAAATGTAGAGAAATTTGGTTTTAAAGAAATGTGTGGCAATATCTTATTTACCTGTGAAAAGTGTGATTACTTGGATTATTTCTTTTTGTCGCATCACAATTACTTAGAGCACAAGACACCATGGCTCCACAATACCTTTATTTTATATTATAATTAAGATTAACAAATATTTTAAACAAACTGTGATTGCTCATTTGCTAGGCGGGACGCTAGGGGCTCTTACTGTAAAAAATGTTGGCACATGTCACTTGATCCTTTGTCTCTTTTTTACATAGACCGTGTCCGTATGATGTTAACTTCTCTTTTCCACGCTTTGTTGGTCTTCTTGAGCGCAGCGAAAATTTTTCTATGTCTATGCTCGAGACCGACACATTACGAAACAATAGAACGTATGGAAATTTGATCTTTTTTACTTTGAATTTCAGTTGTAAATCGTTTGGTGAACACTGACGTTGGCGGAGACTTGATTTTCAACTTAATGTCCAGTCAATAAGGATCAAATTTCCATATCAAGTATCCAGTTCTATCGTTTCGTCGTGACATGTAGCTGCCATATTCGTCGATAGGCGTGCAAACCGCGTGAGCAGTTTGCTATACCGCGTATTTACGAAAGTCCCAAAAAGGGCTTAATATCCCCTATATCACTATGCGAGCAAAATAAGAAAAGGACTGTCAAAACGGCCATTTTTATTTGCATTTCACTTCCACTTTAGGGGTGTAGCATGTGCAAAAAAAGGAAAAAAGATCAAGATTGCCGTTTGACAGTACTATTCTTATTTGGCGCGCATAGTACATGAAAATTTTATGAAATTACTTATCGGTTCGTAAAATTACATTCCTATAAAACAATACCTACTCAAATAAACTACAAGCAAGTTCAGTCAAAAAATTTATTTATGGCCAAGATATTGAGATTTTTCTGCGCCCTGTAAAATAGAATAATAATTGATACGCGGTATTGCACGCCCCTGGACGATATTAGGGAGATAAAAGATTTTATGGTAGTAAGTACGGAAGTTATTTATTTAAAATCCAAATAATTGAGTTACTTACTTATTCCATTTTTATTGTATAGCACATAATATCTAACATTAACTAAACCTAGGCAGGTAATTTTCAATTATTGTCAAGATGGAGGTCTTGTCGTATTGTATAAGCCGAGTATAAGCATCATAAACGGCTCATGTTTGAGAAAGTTTTCAACAGCTCGCTCACGGACTTCCTCCCACGCGTATAGATCGCGGTAGATCGGTCGCACGTATTTCATTCGGCCCTGATGATTGACGAAATCAAACACATCATCTAATCTGTCTCGGTCCCTGCCACGAACGCATAATTGAAGCCATCTGTAAACAATTAGAAATAAAGCTTCGTACAAACTGACGTGAATTCGCTCGCGTCCGTCGCGGCAATTTTGACCACCTTTCAAAGCGATAGCCATAGCCATAGCAATTGCCATAGCAATTCTCTAGCAATTGCTTTGGCAATGGCTATGGCTATTTTTTTTATTTAACCATTTATTTCAGACTACTAGGCCCATACAATATATACCTTACAGACTAACATACATAATTATTGAAATTACATTTAATTAATCTAATTTGACACTTTGTGTGTCGAATCGGTGGCACAAGGCAGCGTCCCCTTGAAGCGCCTGTAAACCACGCCCTGCGGCACAGAAGTCCTCCTTCATGAAAAGGTCACCGCTACGCATACCCAAAATACGTATTCTGCGCAATCCCTACCCGATTTCAAGATGTTTGCCTCGTACTGTATCGATGTTCGTGTGACATCGTGAATCGGGGTTCGCCATTTTTGTCTGATTGGGTTGGGTTGGGGCTCGATATATCTGTATTAATTTGAAGCTCGGCAGACTTGCCGAAGTTCGGAGCGTTAGCCGGTACGAACCCTGAGAGGCTAAAAATGTAAACCAACAATGTAGCCATAAAATATAATACCGGCACTACATATTCGCCAAGCATCGGCACAATTTATCGTACATTGATGCTTTTGAAAGATCCTCTTTGAAGCATTTGTTACAAAAGCGGCAACGTACGATGAATTGTGCCGATGCTTTGTGAATACGTAGTGCCGGCATAACAATTCTTCATGTAACGCACCTGTAGAGGATCTCAGAATTGTTGCTATAGCGGAAACCATACTCATGGCCCAGAACGCGCAATGTGGCAAGTGGCAATGGCGGATTTTCTATAAGTTCCTGCAGCAAATTTATCTGCTGGTGCACATTTAAATCCTTAATATCTTCAGGCGACAGACTTGCATTTCCTTCTAAAATTGTCTTTAGGAGTGAATGGACCGCTTTCGTCTTTGTTGTATCATATCTACAACAAAATATGAGAACTGTAGAAATGCGTATCTGAATTTAAACATACAACTTTAGGCATCTTGTTTTGTTAGGTACTTACAGTTGTTTTGTCTCACGAAGGCGGGTCGGCTAGAATGTTGTTAAGAGTCCCCGCAAACTACAAACCAAACTGTCGGCCGATAGTGGAATCAGTATGAAGAAGTATGCAAATGCGCACGCTACAACGGTTTGGTATCGGTATTCTTCAATCAAAACCAAATCGGGCCAACTATCGGTAGAAAGTCTGTAGTCTGCGGGCATAAGTGTGCACATGCACATTAGTGTGCGTAATACGAGAGCGTGCTGACGCACACATGTGCATGTGCACACGTAACAACATTCATAGCCGACCCGCCTTCGTGAGATTAAAACATCTCTGGGGTGTTTAACTTTTACTCACTCTGGTATGATTGGAGGCATGCCAGTGCCGTACAACCACGTATCCCAGTCAATGTTCCTTATTTTATCGTTATCATTAAAGAACTTTACAAAATATTCTTTAAACTCATTCGTATCTATTGACTTGTTTCTGAATTTCCTGATGTATGAAAGTACAAAGCTATCGAAAACCCCTGAAAAATAAGTAGGCGCCTTATAATTATCTGCCTACAGTTGTTTTATCTCAAGAAGGCGCGTCAGCTGGCGTGCACAACTGCACATGCACATTACTTTAGTGTGCGTAATACGAGAGTGTGCAGACGCACACTAAAACAATGTGCACGTGCACACCTAACAAAATTCATTTTCGACGCGCCTTCGTGAGATAAAACATCTGTATCTTGATAAATATTTAAAAAAGTACTGATTTTAAGATGCCTTACCGGGTCCACCGACTAAGTCTTCGAGGTACCTCAGAAATAAGGACCCTTTCTCATATGGCACACGGGTAATCGCGTCGTCCGGGTGGTCATCTCTTAAATCAAACACCAAGCGGGTCAGCGCATTAGATGGACCCAGTTGGTCATTTACCTGCAAGTATTACATTCAGTCAGTATTCAGCATTATAAATCATCGTTTATCACCGGTTAAACAAATTATACTACCGCGCAGATAAAGAATGGGATTAGAAATGGCGTCGTTCGTATTCACTTCCTGCTCGCACATTAAAGCGCCACACCTATCGTTCCCACTCACACTCGTTGTAGTAAGCGCGGTGAGACGCCATTTTCAATCCCATTCTTTATCTGCGCGGGTTGTACAGCAATTTTAGCTAGCGACGGACGACTATGTTTTGTAGGACTATACAGGGTTATTTCTAAAACACCAACAACCTCGCAGGAGTAGATTACCAACATCATAAACGACAACATTAAATTGTTCTACGACTTTTGATAATTCGTTAGATTTTACTTTCATACAAAAAAAAATTTCATTTTAATTTATCGTTCGTATGTTCATAACCCTATATACGCGCGGCGCGCGCAGCGCTTGGTGCTCCCGAAAGCCCTCCGCCGCCATCCATAGACGTAAAAAGTGTCGAACAGTACAAATAAACTTAAAAAATCAGTTTTGGTGAATGTATTGAGTTATGATAAAAGTGGTAGAACAAACTTTGTTGTTTATGATGTTGGTAATCTACTCCTGTGAGGTTGTTGGTGTTTTACAAATAACCCTGTATAGCTAAGCTAGCAACTTACTGGTGACAAATTAAAAATTTTTAGACAGTATAATATTACACCCGATAAGCTGAGTTGCCACCCTTGCCATTTATAAAAGGCAAAATCTTATCCATCATCAAACCCATCAAATGAATATTACTCACAGTTTCCTTTAATTCCTGCAATCCAATCAAACTTTCAAAGTCCCTGCTAATCCTGGCCTCATCAGCATCCTTTATAAAAGACGACTGGACTTTCCTCTCCAGAAATACCGTAAATCCTTCTTTCAACCAAAAGTGCTCGAAAGACTTGATCGAGACCAGATTTCCGGTCCAACTGTGCACTATCTCGTGAATTATCACATCGGCTAGACTTTTGTCTCCCGCCTGAAATAGAAGCCATGTCAGAGGGGTCTCTCTCCGCGCTTGAACTTTATATTAACCTACTGCTCGCGGCTGACTCAGTCGAGCCACCGCACGAGGGATGTCATCATGTGTAGGTTGCACGTTGGTTGACACAGCTACATGACAGAAAGAGAAGAACTTCGGAGATGCTCATATACTACTTTGTGTAAAAAGTATCGGGAATATGTCAATAAAAAGACCCGCGTAAAAGAGGTCGTTCTAATTTTTTTACTGCATGTTGGTAGCACTGTACTGATTAAGCGCGCAAAATTTGAGAGGGATCTGTCATTTAAATTGTTTTAAACTACACTTTTTGTTTTGAGTCCTCGGCGATTTTTACAATGGATAATAATAATGCAACATCACACACAGCCATTATAGTGAAAGAGTTTTTAGCGAAAATTTCAACAAAAGTTCTCGACCAAGCACCGTATTCACCTGATATGGCTCCGTCTGACTTTTTTTTATTTCCCAAGTTAAAATTACCACTTCGAGGAAAACGTTTTGAGTCGATAGAAGCCATAAAAGAAAATTCGCTGAATGAGCTAAAGGCCATACCGAAAATAGCCTATGAAAAATGTATGGAAGACTGGGTGAAGCGGTGGAGATGTTGTATTGCAAGCGATGGGTGGGGCCTACTTTGAAGGCGATAAAATAAATTTAGATGAATAATTTGTATTTTTTGTTTTATTGACAAATTCCCGATACTTAGTACACAGAATGTAATAATAGCAGCGCTCTGCAATTTGACATTGTAAGTACTTTATTGGAGTGCAGCAAGAGTAGCTTATTATTTTATTGTCCTCGCGCGGATTGGCTTCTGTACGTTTAGTACTGGAATATACATAATGTGTCAAAAAACCCTGTCAGATCCTGAAACAGGTAATATTGTTGCTAAAACTGAACAACATTCTCCAAGGAACATAAGTCGAAAAACAATTTTTTTTTCGTCTTTCTATAGTAAGTTGGTCAGCTGACCAATATATTTTGTATGGGAATATGTTTTTTTTTCCTTTTTCGACCTATGTTCCATGGAGAATATTGTTCAGTTTCAGCAACACCATCACCTTTTTCAGGATCTGACAGGATTTTTTGATACATGATGTATTCTGTGGCCACATGTATTCAAAAAGATAAGCAAGAAGAAAACTAATCACCTTAATCTAAAACATGGATTGCTTAGACCAGCCTTTCTATTGTCTAATTTAAAAATCTATCGCAATCGCTTTCAGGATGTAACACATTGAAGCTTCTTTTTGGGACAAATAAAAACTTACCAAAGAAATGCAGCAATGTGTTACATCCATCTGTCAAACGAAAGCGATTGCAATAGATTTTTTGAATTAGACAATTAGCCCCCTGGTTAAAGACTGATGCAGTATTTTTTTCGTTAAAGAAAACATATAAATAAACCAGGTTTCATTTCAATCCCGTTTTGAAATAAGGGGGGAAATATTTACAAACTCATTCTTCATAATACCAGTAGTGATGGAGTAACGAATGTGAGACACGGGTTTTCCATTCCACCGTAAGGAAATGACGGAGGTAGAACAAGTAAATCGTACTGAGTCCACTCGTACGGCCCACAGAATTGTTCGGCAGCTTGCAGATACTTTTCCGTGTCAGCAAACTCCCAAGTGCTTTGTTCAATTCTCTCTTTCTCTGCCCAAACCCTGGATCTGTAAAAGTCTTTGCAGTTTTACTTGGGCTGCTTTTGCAGTAGGTATCTATGTTATAGGCAAACGCCGAAGCTCCAGCGCTCCTAGTTTCGACTAATCAAACCTCAGGTTTAACAAGAAACCTTTTATCAAAGTCCAAAACAAAAGCGTGTTTCGGCCTAATTTGACTAACGAATTTATGTCCAAACCTAGGAGAGACCAACTTAGATAGTCTAACGCCGAAACTCAATACAATCAAATCGGGGTTTGACCAGACTTAAATAATCAAATTAGGTACAGAATTTGTTATCACTCATTAGTTTTTTGGACTTTGACTAAACCATCTTGTCAAACCTGAGGTTTAACTAGTCTAATCTAGGAGCGCCGGAAGTTCGGAGTTAGCTTATAACATCTATCGATGATCGAAATATGCAAAAAATACTTTGGTTCATGCTGATTACAACAGCTGGCAAAAATAGTATAAATGTAATTTCTAAACACATTTTTTTCCAATAAACTGTGCCTTATTACCTGGGTCCTAAAGTTCTATATTCCATGACGCCCACAGCTATCGCCAGCAAATACGAAGGCATCGGTATGGGTTGCCTGAAGGTAGTTTTGTTGGTGACATCACCCCTCAGAGCACTCATCAGTACCGTGAACTCTTTAGGGGCCGACACTTCAGCATCGTATGTGAATTTGACTGCAGGCGTATCTTGGCATGGGACCACTGAACGAGCGTGTATTGGCTGTAAATTCAGTTAGGAATATTACCAGTCTTACTGCCACTAGCAAGATAGTTTCTAATACTGTGATCTGACTTTGACCGCATTCGAAAGTAAAAAAATATACAGGGTGTCCCAAAACTTTGCCACACGGAGGAAAAGTACCTTAAATATTGAAGATAGGAAATTTTACTGAAAGAAGACTTAATTTTGATTTTTAAAATAATTGGAACTGCATTCAAAGATTTTCGAAAAATCGCATGCCTTAACCAGGCATCGAACCCACCAAATTAGAAAAAAACAATCTCTTATATTTACGATACCAATCGAAAGGGTTACTCATTAGGATTATTTTTGGTTAAGTAACAAAGCATCTTAAACAAAAGCAAGACCATGAAATTACGTATTGTAACAATTTGTATAGGAATAAATAGCGACGACCTGAGTGGTGCAGTGGTCAACATGCCGCCTACCACGCAAGAGGTCCCGGGTTCGATTCCCGGCTGGGCAGAAATTGAAATGATGAATTTTAGTTTCTTTGATGGGTCTGGGTGTAACTATGTATAATAAGTATATATTTAAAAAGTATATAAGTAGTATATCAGTTGTCTAGCACCCATATTACAAGCTTTGCTTAGTTTCGGGCTAGATGGCGCTGTGTGAAATTGTAAAAAAAAATGCGATTTAAAAAAATCTTTGAATGCAGTTCGCATTATTTTTTAAAACAAAACGAAGTCTTCTTTCAGTAAAATTTCCTTTCTTTAATATTTAAGGTACTTTCCCGTTTTTGGGACAGGTAGTTAGTAATCTGCATACCCCGTTATCGCGGGTGCACGAATGATTGAAGCCAAAGACAAAGTACGAAAGAAGGTCGATTTTTGGTTAATTTGATAATTCTGCCTAATCCCACTCAACCTCTAAGAGAATATATCTGTAATACATATTTATATGAAATTCTAATTCAAGTGACGGCTTTATGCAAATACGGAAGGGTTGTCACAAATTTTAAATTTGGACGGTGGACTTTTACGTCCTCCGGGTACATATTGGCATTAAAATAATGAATTAGGGGTGGCATATTTTTAAATAAAGGTTTTTAAAACGGTTTTCTTTATGATGTTGCCGCACTCGATCGTAGTTTCACGAATCTTACTTGATTGCCACAGTCACACGCATGGTTCGGAAACCAGGTTAATATCGTAAAAAATTCAAGTTGGCGGCCAACTTCCTTGTTTGTGGGTCGATTTCGATGAAACTCGGTTTTGGTACTATTTTGACAAGAAAACAGTAACACAATGTTAAAAAATTTCAAAAATCCAAGATTGTGGCCATCTTTTTTATTTTTGGGTCGATTTCGATGAAACTCGGTTTTTAGTACTATTATTACAAGAAAACAGCAACGCAATATTAAAAATATGAAAAAATCTAAATAACGGCTAACACTTTTTTTGAGGGCCGATTTCAATGAAACTCGGTTTTTGGTACTATTTTGACAAGAACATAACAATGCAATGTGGTAAAATTTTAAAAATTACAACGCAATATTGAAAATATTAAAAATCCAAGATGGTGGCCAACTTTGTTGTTTGTGGCCCGATTTCGATAAAACTCGGTTTTTACTACTATTTTGACAAGAAAACAGCAACGCAATGTAAACAATGATAACACGTCAAGATGGCTGCTAACTTTGTTGCCAAATGTGGTCCGATCGGTAGGACAAAGGCAGTCGGACCACGTGGCCAGAGGGAACTTTTGGTTTGATTTGATTTTGTAACTCGGTTGAAAAAATAACAAATAATGAATTTGGCCGCCATTTTTATATTTTTTACATTGTTTTGCTCTTTTCTTTTCAAAATAGTACCAAAAACCGAGTTTCATTAAAATTGCCCCACAAACAAAAAAGTTGGCCGCCATCTTGGATTTTTTAATATTTTCAACATTGGGTTTTTATTTTCTTGTCAAAATAGTAACAAAAACCGAGTTTCATCGAAATCAGCCCACAAACAAAACAGATGGCCGCCATCATGGATTTTTTATAATTTTAACTTTGCTTTGCTATTCTCTTGTCAAAATAGTACCAAAAACCTACTTTCATTGAAATCGGCCCACAAACAAAAAAGTTGGCCGCAATCTTGGATTTTTTATATTTTCAACATTGGGTTGTTATTTTTTGTCAAAATAGTACCAAAAACCGAGTTTCATCGAAATCGGCCCACAAACAAAAAACTTGGCCGCCATCTTGGATTTTTTAATATATTCAACATTGCGTTGTTGTTTTCTTGTCAAAATAGTACCAAAAACCGAGTTTCATCGAAATTGCACAAACAAAAATGTTGGCCGCCCGCCGTCTTGGATGTTTGCATATTTTCAACATTGCGTTGTTATAATCTAAAATTTTATAATATGCAGTTGTTTTTTGAGTAGCAAAAACGTAGGCAGTAGGTAAATAGGTGGACCTAAAGGTCTTTCGCTTCTGTTTTTTTAGTCTGTGTATCGTTCGTGCACCCGCGATAACGGGGTATGGTAATCTGTATACTTTGATATGAGCTGCAAAGACAATGAACTTGACACAGTCTACTTAGGTTCCACTTGCACACCTGCGCGCACCTCGCATAGCGAGACGAATGGACACTTGGGATTATCGCGAGTCAATCTCAAGCATTACGCACGTGACGCGCATTCAACGACGCACCTTGATTGTTCTTCTAATGTGCATGATGCAGCTTAGTGGCAGGCAGTGATCCGTCTGAGAGTATGCAATTTCTTATGCAAAAGTATGGAACATTAATTATACAATACCTACTAAATAATATATCAGAAAAAAATACAACTCGCACCAGGCCCTTGATTACTTAACTCTGTTGCTAACAATTATCAATTGAAACCGCAGTTACATTGCTGCTTTAAGTAAGATAGTTATTATATTGGTTCTTACTAATGCAACAATGTAACTGTGATTTATGTCAGAGTTGATTGCAACAAAATTACAAAATCAGGGGGCAGATCACTCAATGAGAACATTTGATAGCCCTATCCAGGGTTGCCAACCCTACTATATAATATAGTGTCCTACTATATTGCGGCTCGCCTACTATATATTTTTTAATACAGTTGCTCAAAAAGTGGCGTATTGCAGGGACGTATAGCGTTCGGGATGTGGGCTATTACACACTCGAGCTTTTTCTTTACCTTTTCCGAACTCGTGCGTTTTCTTTCCCAACTGTCAAAATAATGTCTATTAAAAAGAAAAAACCAACCACGAAGTTTTTACTAAAAAAAATCATTGAGGTTTTTATGATTCATGCAAATATTTCTAAAAAGAAGCTACTAATTTGTTTTTAATATCAGATTTAAAAGTAATTTTAATTAAAATTTAAACTTTAAATTAATATTAGTATCGGTATCGGCCAAATTAAATTTATTAATATAAAAAAGTTGGCTGTATGACGTGCACTGCCATAGTCTCTGCTTATAGGAGTTTGCGCGAGTAAGTAAAAAGAAAAAGATGGACCTTAATTTTTAATTTTCTATAAAAAAAAATCTACTGAAGACTTGGCTGTATGGGCAAAGTTCCCTTTGCCTACCCAGAATGGGTGAAGAAAACAAAAAAAAATCTCTGCTTATATTCTTTTACGGTTGACGCCATTTTCCAAAAAAAATATTTGCGAGTTTAGTTGTTTGTTGCACAAATTGAGTAACTTCGACGATATTTTATTTGAATTAACACCACCGGAACTCAGTACAATTGCACAAAATGCTTCAGAGAACATTTTACCGGAAAAGTCAAAATGTCGCTACATATCTACATACGACGACAATTCCCCAGTTAGTATAAAAAACTGTACCAATTTCAATGTATATGTGAATTATAACTTTCATAAGAAATAAATGATTAGTTAGTTGAGTTTATTGTGTTTTTATTGCTTCATTTTTTCGCAACTGTATTAAAAATAGTTGTTCAGTACACGTGCGGAACCGTCATTGCAACTTGTTCCGACTGTCAACCCTCACCTTCGGCTGCGCCTCGGCTCGGGTAGACATTTGTCGGAACTCTTTGCAATGACAGGCTTTCCGCACTCGTAATGAAATATACTATTTAACTAGGCAAGACTACTATATTTTTTCAAGTGAATAAATCAGACAGCAGCAAGAAAATATATTATTTATATGCACATATAAGTAATTGCACAATAATTTTTGTGTTTTAACTCTTGTTTTTATTTTATGGTTGTTGAATAAATTATGCAAATGTTTAGTAGGTATGTATAAAAAATACAACTTCTTTAAAATCCTCCATACAAGACGGCAACCTACTATATTTTTTGGACTTTTTCGCCATCTACTATATTTTTACCCGTAATAATCTTGAAAATACTATGTTTGACGCAAAAAAAGTTGGCAACCCTAGTCCAATCCTAGGTGACCTAAATAAAAAATAACTTACCCCACACTGGCTGAATAAATACGGATATTTCTTGTCCGACGTTTGATTGGGGTCTAACCAATTCAGAGCCGATGCTTTCGGAGATGTCGTGTATTTTATTTTAATGATCAATCTGTTGTAAAAAAGATTTAAAAGTTAGTTAACTTACACAGTACGCATTACGCAAAGATAAAAAGAAATTTTGCAGCTTACGTTTCTGTAGGCGCAACTGCTTTGTGTAAAGCAATAGTAAATTTCGAGCCATAATTTGGTATATGATCGCCGACCTCATATTTTAATGGGGTGCCATCTTCCAACTGCACTGTTTCGATATTTAGTTGACTGCTATCAAGTACCTGTAAATAATTATTGTCTAGATCACAGAACAAGAAAAGTCTAGATAAATATGGTAGCGTTACTTTGACATTAGTTTCGGAATTATGCATAGACAGCACTTTTACTGAATCGGTCTTTTTTATGCACAACGGGTTAGTGCTTAGATTCCACCTCACCTGATGTTAAGTGACGATAGACCGAAGGTGGAAGCGCACTATACACCCGGAATCCTCATCACTGAGGAACTGGCTATCTTTCTTACCTCTAACTGCCAGAACACAACATTTTTTAAATTGTTATGGCGACGGACATAGGTAAGATGGTGGTGCTATGCTAGCCAGGCGGACTTGAACCCCGAACCTGACTCTCCGACCGAAATAAGCCCTACCACCAACCAAACCAGTAAAAATTGAACCCCCCCTGGGCATTGAACCCGGGACCCCTGCGTACGGGTGGGCGAACCACTAGACCACAGAGGCGGTTAAAGTCTACCACACAAAACATGAAAAACACATTTGGATTCAACATACAATACAGGCAGTAGCATTCAGATGACGTCACATGAGACTTGCAATGCAATGCAAGTAGAGAGACACAGTTGGAGAAAATCTTAACTCAACAGTGAGATCGAGTGTTGACATTATTTTGCTCCAATATTTGTGTTGATGAAGTATCAATTGATCTATCGATGTTGCAGTTGCGACATTGTGAGTTATCAGTGTACAGTTTCTTGAATGTGAAGTGATACATTTGAAGATAAGTTACAGATAAAGTTTACTTGTATGAATGGATTTACGAAATGGGTACCTATTTATTTCAAGTAGGTACGTACCAATTCTTGTGTTTCTTTCAGTATACTGAAGTTGTAAAGAACTTCTCCCTTTAACACTTTGTTATCAAAATCTACATTGAAATGAAGAGACATATGCTTGATAACAGATATATCTGAAACAGATGTAGAAATTATTTTATAACAGACTAGCTTACGCCCGCGACTTCGTACGCGTGGATATTCGTCAGCCTTAACACAAAATTTGAAGATCCTAGCTTCGAAACCGAGGGATCTTTCCTACAAACTTTCATCCCTCTATTTCAACCCCTTCAAGCCTTTTTTTCGTGATAAAATGTAGCCTATGTCCTTTCCCAAGCTCTACTCAATCTCTGTACCAAATTTCATCAAAAGAGGTTCAGTAGTTTAGGCGTGAAAACGTTAACAGACAGACAGAGTTACTTTCGCATTAATAAAAATACAATTAAATAAATAAATATACCTACATTACCTACTTAAGTAAAAAAGCAATATAAATGAATAAGTAAATATAAGTTAATAAGTAAACTAAGTATGGGTATACAATACGATTAAATTGACAATAGACAGTAATCCGCTGCAACATCACTCGAAAATGTATGGTAAAAAGTAAATACAGATTAAAAAATACATCTTTTGTACAGCAAACGCTCTGAAGTTGGTCACTTCTGTTGTACATTGTTAAATTAATCGCATTGTAGGTAGGTAATTAATTCATTTATAATAATGATAATGACTACAAGACTTAACGGGTAACCGACGCCGACGCTAGTCGGACAAAAAACCGGATAGGTACGCATACCTTCAGAAACAAGTTCGGAAAATAAAACATCGAAGTTATACTTACCAAAACTTTCACATATAGATACCTAATGCTTTATAAATCACAGTTATGTATTTGGCATATTTGACTTTCGATAAATTATTATATTTACTTTCGTTTCTATGTTATCGGTAAATCGGTTATCATTATGTTTACATTTGTAGACGAAGGTAAAAAAAAAACTAAAAACGCTTTAAAACATACAAAAAGGCGTATTTTGTTTGCATATCCTTAAAATATTATTCTACTGCAATAACTACTTTGACTAACTATTTAACTTAATAAAAAATCTAATATCATTGGCTTAGTGTATGTACTTACCTGGCTGTGAGAATGATGACGGATCTTGTGGACTTAATGCTCCCGTTGTTTCAGTATGCTTGGTCAATAACATAAATATGAACAGAATACATATTCGAATCACTCCTGAATCCATCGTTTTATTTAACCATTAAGTACCTACTTTCCAAAACAAGATGCAAACAGACACAGTTCGTTCCGTCCACGATTAAATAAATACTGTGTTCTCAACAACACTCAAAGATGAACTAAAAATGTTGCCATATCAAAGTAATTCCAATCTACAATAACAAAACGTTAGGAAAATAATAAACTGAGCACGCACTTAAATTGAAATTACCCGACAAGGTCGATTAGACTTATTCGAGTACCTTTTATTGTAATGTACCTACCTACATTACCTATTATTTTATTTGGTTTTAAAATACTTATTAGTGTATCAAATTGAAATAATGTGTGGTCAAAAGGGTATTCGAAACTTTCCACTCCAATTTATTATGAAACATATTGCATTAGGTTTTAAGATCAAAATCGATTGATATTATAGTGGCAACACAGCTTGAAATTAAATGTACGAAAACTGAAAAGTAGGTTAGCAGATCAAGTTGTACGAAAACTGACAAGTAGGTTAGCAGATGAAGTTAACGTTGGACTGTGAAAACAGCTTTTATCACGTAGGACTCAAACAGTCTCAAACAAAGTCAACATGTATAGTCTGATGTGCTGTCACCTGTACAATAATGTTGGCAAACTCAATAATACAGCGGGTAGTTAAACTTGAATAACTAAACATTTGGACAATTTCACACAGTGCCATCTAGCCCCAGAATAAGCAAAGCTCGTAATATGGGTGCTAGCCTCAGACCACATAAAAAAGTAAAGACGGAGTCTTCCGACAAAGCGGTGAGGCATGTAAAACTACGCCTTGGCTGTGTACATACACAGTATACGCACACACATGTAACGAAACTACGCCTTGGCTTTCGTTCGTCATTGGGCGTTCCATATCGAACCCTGCCGCCCGGCCCCCGCCCGCCCTCTAGTACGCACACATGTACCATCAAAAACCGGCCTCACTTCGTTGTTCGCAACCACTGCGCAACGCTCCATCTTCCTTTTTTATTTGATCTGAGGTGCTAGCTAGATAGTGCATTAACATTCAGTAGTTGAAAATTTTAATGTTGATATTTAAAAAATAAAATAAAATATTTTTTTATAACAATGTATTATTGATAATAGTACACCTTTTTATATACATTGTACAGTAAATATTGATTCGTTACTTATTTCAGTACAAATTAGTTAACTACAAGTACAAAAATGTACTAAACTTAGTTCTCATTGAGATGCAAATCTTTCCGCACCGTGTAAGCTGACACATGCATCATATAGGGTTCATTTTTGAGGAAATTGTCTATGGCCTGGTCGCGAACTTCTTCCCAAGCGTAGAGGTCTCGGTAGATTGGTCGCACGTACTTCATGCGACCTTGGTGGTTCACGAAATCGAACGCGTCACCCAATTTCTCTAGGTCTCTGCTTCTGATGCAAAGTCGGAGCCATCTGTAATGAAAAGCGTTGTTAGGCTTTTGCTAGGTACTATGCGAGCCAAATAAGAATAGTACTGTCAAAACGGCCACATTTGTTTGCGTTTCGCTTTTACTTCAGGGTGTAGGATGTGCAAGAAAAGGAAAAAAGATCAAGTTTGCCGTTTGACAGTACTATTCTTATATGGCTCGCATAGTAATGTCTGGTTTATACGGGGTCAGTAACATGGCAGTTCGCAATTCAGTCCAGCTGACTAGCCACCCGTTCTATTTTCGGGCACAGTACGACATACTGCCGATCCTCTTTACACGTACCCAGTTACTGGGTCCGAAATTCCAAATCACTGGGTCCAGTCACTGACCCCGTATAAACCAGCCCTAATGGGGTATGTCACTGGGTCTGTTAAATCACTTGAAACTTTATGATCATGTAGCTAAATGTCTAGCAATACACATGTTTTTGTTTCATTTAAATCAAGCGAGTAATTTCGAAGTTATAAGGGTTTGAAGGAAATGCCAAGCGCACTGAAATAATTGTGCTTTATTAGTTTACGTACGACACTTCACCTGTATGTCCAATGACGTCATTCGCCAATCAATATTATACACACTTTAGAGCTATGTCACATTCAAACAATATATCTCAGTGTGATAATGTTACACCTAGGTTATTCAAAACGTAATGTGACAAAGTTCTATGGTGTATACATTTTATTGCTCGTGACTGTACAACCATTATTAGGCTCTCATCTCACCTGAGAAAAAATAAATTTCAATGAAGTAATTTTCTCTTTATATTTACGTGGGTGGAAAAAGAATAAGGCTTCCCACCCACGATTGATTAATCGAGATTATTTGTCACCGAGTATAGAACATTCAGATTTCGACGAGCTACAAAAACTCGCTCACAAAATCGCTTACAAAAGTATAGCCAAAAAAATCGCCGCGATTATCGCAGCTACAACCCGGTCGAGTTAACTCGGCACCTGAAGCGCGATAGACCCCTCTTACTCGTTTTCTCCTTTTCTCACGCCAACGTCGTCAATTTTTTGAAAGTTTTTGTTAGATTATCGATAAAAATCGCTAACAAATGTACTAACGCTACTGGCATGACGACAGTGACGTAAGGCAAGAAGAAAACGAGGGGGGTCTATCGCGCTTCAGGTGCCGAGTTAACTCGACCGGGTTGTACAAAAAGTATTCTGTGTGCGTTTAGTTAAGAGAACAATAGAACTATCATAGAAAATTTATGAAGAATGTGACACGGTAATTCCTAAATAGCACACTTTAAAGGCTGGTTTACATTATCTTAGTCTTTAGTAGAGTGCTTTAGGAGAGTAGAAGTTCATTACGTGGTGTGTTTGACGTTCTTTTAAAATCGACGAACATGCCAAGCAATGTATTTCTACTCGCTACTCGACTCGGTCGTCTACTTGACTAATGTAAACCAGGCCTAAGATCAAAGCTTAATTATGCTATCTATCTTGAATGAAAAAAAAAACGTTTCTGGTACTGCACCAACAAATCAGTTTCGAACCGTATAAGAATAATCCTGTTCGCCCACCCGTGTAAGACGCGGGGGTCCCGGGTTCGGTTCCTAGGGGGGGGGGGGGGGGGGACAATTTGTACTCAGTTCGGTTGGTGGTAGGCAGGGCTGGAAACCGGTTTCTAATCGGTTCAACACTTACGAAAAAACCTGATTGAGATCGAAATTAACCTGGTTAATTAGAAACCGGTTTCCAGCCCTGGTCTTTCGTTTCGTTACTTTGAATCAGAATCGAAATAAAAACGCTTTTTTCAAAATGTATGAAGCTGCGCGAAACCTGGTTGCGAATTTTAACCAGGTTTTCCAGCCCTGGTGGTAGGGTATTTCAAGTCCGATTGGCTAGCTACCACCAGCTTACCTAAGTCTGACGCCATAACAATTTAAAAATTGTTGTGTTCCGGCAGTTAGAGGTAATATAGCCAGTTCCTCAGTGATGAGGATTCCGGGTATAGTGCGCTTCCACCTTTAGCCTTATCGTCACTTAACATCTGGTGAGGTATAGACCAAGCACTACCCCGTTGTGCGTTAAAAAAAAACGAGGTTCTAACAAAGTAAATTAGTATGAGGCAAATATCTTGAAATCGAGTGGGGATTGCGCGGAACGCGTAATTTGGGTATGCGGTGAGACGCGGGCGGCGAGAGGGGCGCGCGCTATTGGTCGCTCGCAAGTCCACATGCGCGAACTTATCTCCACTCTGTCGAAAAAATTTCAAGATATATGCCTCGTACTGTACAACACTCTAAAATAAAATCATAAATACCTGTAAATAATTTCCGAGTTCTTGCTCGTCTCCAGGCCGTACTCGCGGCCCATAACCTTCAGATTGTCAAGCGGCAGAGCCGGCCTCTCCAGCAACTCCTGCAGGAAGTGTATCAGCTGGTGCGCGGTGAAGGCGCGGACGTCCGCGGCGGAGATAGTCGCGTTGCTGTCGGATATCGTCGCGATGAGCGCTGATATTGCCTTCGTCATGGACGTGTCGTATCTGGTGAAGTTAAGAGGCGATTAGGCTATAGCAGGGGGGTCTCACTCCGCGCTTGAACTTTTATATTAGCCTACTGCTAGCGGCTCACTCAATCAAGCCACGAGAGATATCACGCGCGCTGTCTGCGAGAGCCGAGCGCGCGAACGACACGAACGAGTCAGTTCTATTCTTTACTACTTTTTACATAAATCATCCCAAATTTTATACATCACATAACATTACTCCCAAATAATATCATTTTCACACAAGTAACTCAGTACTTACTTAACTAACTACTTAGAAATAATCTCAGCTCACTTTAGGTAGATTAGTTATATTAGTAGGTAATTATTGTATATTTATCGACATAACGAATGTTTTGTCATATATCGGTAAGTAGCGAGCAGCAACCTTATAAAGATTCACGCGTTGTATTGGTTGAGACAGATAAAGAGAGGCGCTTCGTAGGTGCTTATGTATAATATAAGGTACGCAGCGCCGTGCTATTTGAAATTGTACTTTATTGCCGTGCGGCGAGAGTAACTTATTATTTGATTGTCCTCGTGGGGAAGGGCTTCTGTACGTTAGTACTATTATATATTCTGTGACTATTTATTGTAATATATTTTTCACACCACATGCTCGACAATGCCGAATTATATGTCATGTAAACCTTACCGAAAGCAAGACATTATACCTTTTGGTTTTAGCCGGGTTATAATGTTCTATTATAACCCGCTGGTCAATAATGTGATTATCACTTTCATAATTCTTATTGCTATGTCCATAAAGTCTAATTTCACTAAACAGAATGTGTCCTCAGCGGGCGCGGCCAACTCGATTTTCGAAGACTGAGGCCGTGGCCCACTAGATTCGCAGTTCGCACTGAGACGAACTTCATTTGTTTGTCATATCGAGTAGGCCATGCCAGCTGAAAGAAGTTGCTATAGCCGTAGCTAGTATTATCCCCGTCAATTGGTAATGCGCTGGAACCTTGTCACATTAACATACACGTCGACGTGATCCGCAACTAAAAATGTCATGAAACAAGAAAATTCTAATAGGTAATCTAATATATTAATGATTGAATTATTATTTTCAATAAAATAGGGTCTAGGTATATAAAAATTTGACAATTATTTTTCGTTTTTGAGGTAAATATTATGGCCGCCAGGCGCATTACCAATTGACGGGGATAGTAGTACTACTAACTTTAGAAGATTCTATAAATATTTCAAAGAAACACTATCTACTAAGCCTGGTTTTTTATTGTCTCGCATAAAGTGAGAAAAGTAGAGTATACACCACCGGTATAAAACTGTTTTTTTCTTGGGCGCTTGAATCCCTCACTGCACTCAGGACTCAATCTTAATTGCCTCGCTTTGCTCGGGAATTAACTTATAACACCCTCGCTGCGCTCGGGAGTTAAATTTGGAGTCCTTCGTTACGTTCAGGATTCAATGTAGCGCCCGTGACATAAAACAGTGCTTTATCCCCTTGGTGTATAATCTACTATTATCATATTTCTTTATATACTTAGTCAATATTAATTCAAAAAGTTATTTTGCTATTATTTATTTCAAGGTAGTAATTCTTTGACGCGTATAAACACACCGTACATGCGCGGAAGTTGATTCATATCGAAATAGCAAGCTGGGTTGTTAGTTGCGCACAAACGCTCAGCGCATCGTTTCACGTTGCGTTCGACGTACGTACACATCAGTTTAGAGCTTTGCCACTTTGTTGTAGTTGTCATTGATTTTTCTTCCAAAAAGTAATAGCTATTGAACAAAGTTCTAAACTGTATACATATTTATAGACAAGATTGTACAAGCACGCGCTGTGTATAATACAGGATGTTTTTTCATTTACTCTCTACACTAGGTTGTGTTCAGTCCATGAAACTGAACAACTTTCTCCATGAAACATGTGTCGTAATACGCCATAAAATTATGGTCATTCCTTACTAAACTGACCTCGTGATCTCTTTGATTTGTATGGAAAGTGATTTTTTTTACATATGTATTTGACCCTGTTTCTTAGAGAAAGTTGTTCAGCTTCATGGACTGAACACATCCTTTAAATTTGGAGAGTGAATACAAAAACACCCTGTATATGTATGCTCTGCATTTATACACGTCGAAGAACCCCTACCTTTAAGGAGCATCTTTTGACAACACTAGATGTTACAGAACAAAATTATGAACAAATGTTAGTTGTTCCAAGACAAATGGCAAAGGTTCTATAATCATCTTACGGTGGTATAATAGGGGGCATGCCACTGGTATACAGCCAAGCTTTCCAGTCAACTGTCTTCAGCTGTTCGTTGTCCTTGAAGTACTCCAGTAGGTACTCCTTGAACTGGTCCGTATCCAGCGACTTCTTCTTGAATTTGTTTAGGTATGAACGGAGGAAATCATCAAATACCTCTGCGAAATGGATGGAAAGTTGTTAGAACACGTCTAATGATAATTGTGTTACTTGCCCGTGGCGCCCCAGTCTAAGGCCCGTATTTATAAACAGCTCTCAACGTTGAGAGCTATCTTGAGATCTTACCTGAGATGCTATTCCTATAAGATGAACACCTCAAGTATGATCTCAATATAGCTCTTAAAGTTGACAGCGGTTTATAAATACGGGCCTAGGTTCCCCTTGGGATACCACAAGCAAATATTTTAGCCCGTGGAACACCCAAGGGGATACCATGGCAAAATTATATTATTATCGGATTGAAATGTTTGAGATGGGGTATCATGGGCAATAAAAATATATTGAATAAGGAGATTGTTATTCAGGGAGTTCCATAGGTAAAAATATTTGCTTGTGGTATCCCAAGGGGAACTTAGACTGGGGGACCACGGGAAAGTAACAAGTAAAGGATAAATGTTATCTAGGCTAATTAAAAGGTATTTTGAGTTATAAACAAACTTTTAACTGTCTTATAATAATTGTATTAATATAATACAAAACTGTTAAGGCACTAATATAATACATATAGGCAACTATTCTACTGGAAAATAAACGGTCATTAAAACATGTACTATAAACTGAATTCAATAGCCTTTTCTTAGTGCGTATTATAATATGCTTTACGTACATGTTCTAAATGTTGGAAAGTAACTACAGGGCCCTATTTTATAAACATTATCGTAGTAAATTGCTCTGTTTGGTGGTCATTGCGTCGCCAATTTCAAACTAGAAAATAAACTACTCACAGACTCCGCAATGTACGCAAATCACCCTAGTAAATTACAAAACTGTCATCAGCCGCCGCACGACACACACTGCTGGGGCTGCAAAACTGTAATGTTTATGAAAAAGGCCCCAGTTGTTTAGTAACTAAACCAAAGTACTAGCTATATCTGAATACGTATAGCTAGCCCTCACCAGGTCCTCCAAGCAAATCTTCCAAGCACCTCAGAAACAGTGAACCCTTCTCATAAGGCACAGACGAGAAAGCATCGTCAGGGTGCACTCCATTCTTCAAGTCTACCACCAGCCTTGTCAGCTGATTGGCCGCCCCTAACTCCTGATTCACCTACAAGGGATGATAAGTCTCTTACCAGGTCCTCCGACCAGGTCTTCCAGGTGACGAAGGAATAATGACCCCTTCTCGTATGGCACGCGAGAGAACGCATCGTCTGGGTGAACGCCGTTTAGGTCGGGAACCAAACGCGTGAGCGGGCTCGAAGCATCGAATTGCTCATTCACCTGCAACGATGCAGGATTTTCCCCTTCAGACCCGTGGTCTTAGGGATCGTCGTAATATAACGCGACTACGTGATCATCGCAAGTTCGCGCGAATTTTAGTCGTACGAATCCGCGATCAAACATCCTGATGTTGAATAGGTGTACTAATTGACATTCGTGCGATGCGGTCGCGAGACTGAAATGTTTGCAATCTCTTCGCGCGAACTAAGTTGGTACGAATCCGCGATCAAACATTATGATGTCGAATAGGTGTCCTAATGGGAATGGAAACGCAAAGCTAATTGTAGATGTCGCTGCATACGCTTGTTCCTAAAACAGTAGACGTTTAGAACAAAATGTATAAAAAATAGTTCTTTATATTGTGGTATTTTTTTTACCGAAAAAGACCCATTGACCCAAAATGGATATACAAGACTATTCTACAATGCATGTGCCGGAATTCAAAGCCAAATCAAGACGTTTTTATTCTTACAGAATTTATACATTTTCTTAATATCCAGATTTTTCGTGAAATTTGTAAGTGCCAACATCTTTACAGCCTATTACACAGAATTTTGTTATTTTAAATCTATAAAAACGTAGTTTCAGGTAAAAGTCCTTTGTTTTGATAGTTCTTGTGGAACAAGCGTACGCAGTGCCATTTTGACAGTCGCCTTCCTCATTGGATTCGCGCGATAATCACGTCGTGTCATCGGAACGCTATCTATGGTCGCGTCGCGAATTCACGCGATGATCATTCGCGTTGTATTAGGACACATTTCTTGTCATCGCGCGAACACGCGATGGTCGCTTACTGGCGCGATGATCGCGTAGCCGCGTTCTATTAGAACGATCCCTTATAGTTAGGGCTTTAGTTCACCATCTCTGCGATTTAATATGTCTCAAAATGATCATCTCTTCAATAAACATTTGAATTAGTTACAGAACCATCTCAATTTCATCAAAAATGCAGTAAAGCAATGTATAATTTAAATTCTCTCTGGTGTCTATACTTATTTGAAATTATTATTCGAAAGATGAACACCTGAGTAATCTATATGTAAAAACTGTCTAAGGCATGTTCATACTTAAGTCTTATTTTTACTGTTGCAACTTTTATATGCTGTTTGTTTTCCGTGAATATAAAATAAAATATAATCTATCAACATATAAATCATTGCAGAGATGCACAACCTTTTTTATTTATGAGACTGTAAAGTGAGCATTTTTGTAAATAACGGTGTGGGCGGTTAGGTGTGCCGGTGAGCAGGTATACAATGTGTTACATAAAACCCCTGAAGCCAAATAAGGTAGATAGGGACCATCAAACTGAACAACTTTTACTATGGGACCAACCATATAACAAAACCATAAACATATTTTGATTTTGATTTGATTTGATTGACCATGAAATAGCGAAAAACAATCAGCTGTTTCATACATCTTTATATTATCGTTACCAATGTTTGTATGAGACTGCAGTTTTTTTTCGCGATTTCAGAGTTGGTCCTAGTAAAAGTTGTTCAGTTTGATGGTCCCTATCTACCATATTCGGCAATAGGGATTTTTGTAACACGTTGTATATTAAGCGTCCTCGCAGACTACATACAGAAAGTATGTATCGGCCAGCGTACTAAAATCCATGGAATAAGCATTCTGCTCAAAAAATGGCACAACATGAAAAGTACAACTAAGTGGATAGAGCTAAAAATGCTGGCATTTAATTATGCAGCACAAAGCGTCTGAACACTGGTTGCTTATTTATTAGCGACTATAATTTGCATACTCATAGATATTTTCTATACTTAAAAGAAAAAATAAGATACGTTTTTTCTGCATCTTTTTACTGCTTTCTTTGCATCTTTTACACCATTTGACTATAGAGGACGTCACTTCTAATAAACTCTCTCTAACTTTTCTTTACAATACAAACTGCAATTTATTGAAAAGAACACTAACGTCAGTCACCGGGTGCGTCGCTGGCCCGACTAAAGCTGAACGGGTTGTACTTTTTCGACCCCGTGGTGCCATTTTTAACCGACTTCAAAAAAAGGAGGAGGTTCTCAGTTCGTCGGAATCTTTTTTTTTTTTTTATGTATGTTACTCGATTACTCGAAGACGGCTGGACCGATTTGAAAAATTCTTTTTTCGTTTGAAAGTATATACTTCCAAGTTGGTCCCATTGTCATGAAATCAGGATCTGATGATAGAATCCTGGAGAAATCGAGGGAACTCTTCAAATATTATAGACACATCTATAGCGATTTAAGTATTTTCTTAAGTAACTTGTGCATTTGCTTACGAAAAGTTTTATTTCAGTGAAGTGGAACTGATGATGAAGACCAGCATAGATTATCATCGGAAATATTCAATACTAAGTAGTTCACTGGTACTATACGATTACTTTAATATGGTTGCTAGGATATTTATGCTCATCATAATTCATATGGTGAAGTGGAGCGGATAGTGAAGTACCAGGAGAACTCCTCAACAATAAACGCCCCTGCGTCGGGAAAAGCAGTACTATATAAAAAGTGATGAGCCGTTGACATAAGGCTATTGTAACTTAGATAATATCATCACCAAATATACTTACCACAAAAAAGTTTAAAATAAAAAAGTTTTTAATAAAAACAAAACCTCCTTAAAAAATCTTGAAAATAATCTAACAAAAACCAGCTTCAAAAATAAATTAATGGCTCTAAAAAGCAAGAAATAAAATATTGAAATCTGCATAATTACTAACTCGAAAGTTTGTATGCATATCTTATATTAAACAACGTCTTATGAAGTCGGGTGGGGTTTAAACCCATGATTAAAGTTTAGATATATTAGTTTAGATAAAAAATATCCTTCATTCCCCCCCCCCCCCCACCCGACTTCAAAAGGCGTTGTTTAATATAAGATATGCATACAAACTTTCGAGTTAGTTATTATGCAGATTTCAATATTTTATTTCTTGCTTTTTAGAGCCATTAATTTATTTTTGAAGCTGGTTTTTGTTAGATTATTTTCAAGATTTTTGAAGGAGGTTTTGTTTTTATTAAAAACTTTTTTAAACCATATTTGTTTGCAATTATACTTCCATAGATTTTAGTTCGGCCGATAGTTGTTTTTTTATATGAAAAGTCGCCCGATACCAAATCGTTGTAATGTGCATTTACAAGCACTTGCATACTTCTTCATACTGATTAAAGGCCCGACCCAACTATCGGTCGACAGTTTGGTCTGTAGTTTGCGGGGACTCTAAAATCAAATAATTAAGCCAAAAAAAACTTACAGCTTCGTTCAGCTCCTGAAGACCTAGAATGCTATGAAAGTCCCTGCTCTTCTTGGCTTCCACCGGGTCACTGATAAGGGACGCAGCCACCTTCCTCTCCAGGAATACGGTGAAACCCTCATTCAGCCAGAAGTGCTCGAAGTTCTTGTTGGTGACGAGGTTGCCGGTCCAGCTGTGCATTATCTCGTGGACTATCACGTCTGCTTGGCTCCTGTCGCCTGCCTGAGGTAACAACAAATAAATAAATATAAATAAATATTCTATACAAGTCAGACTAATCATTTAGTCTCAAAATAAACAAAGCTTTTAACATAGCAAAATGAAATGACTATAGTTTCTCTATTTCACGAAGACAGTTTTACTATGAATGTGTTAGGTGTGCACATGCACATTGTTTTAGTGTGCATTTGCAAACTCTCGTAATACACTAAAATCACATGAGTAAAGAAAGGACCAGAGACAAAGCTTCATACAACCGCGCGAATCGGTTGCACTACTACAAGCACGCGGGGCATGTGTGCGTGTCCACTGGCCGCTTGTCACATATGCGGAAAAACCGGAAAAAACCTGTTTTGACATCTGCAGCCAGTGGACAATCTTAGGACATTGCTTGTTTTGTTAGTTGCAAGTTTGGATTTCACGTTCTTAAGAAGCTTTGACTCTGGTCCTTTCTTTACTCATGTGCTAAAATAATGTGCATGTACACGCCTAACAATATTCATATCAAAACGGTCTTCGTGATACAGAACAACTACACCGACCGGCACGTAACTTGGCAAGATAAAAATGAGACAAAAGATACGCAACAGCTACAAACACTACACTCGGCGCATCTTTTGTCTTGCCAAGTAATGTGCCGGTAACTGTACACTATCTGAATTTCGAATATGGGCTATGGCCCATCTTCCTTATCAATCCACAAGCAAGGTCTGTTGTATTGCAGTGTTATGAATTCATTGTGCGCTGGTGCCGTTAACAAAGGTCATTGTCCAAAGATATTTCAAAATTTGTATCTTTAATACTGAATGCTGACCAATAGTCACATTATCGCGCTACCGCGAAGCCTTGCGTTGTCGCGTTGTAATGAAAACAAACGTTACTTTTTAGACTCAAAGCATAAGAATAAATCATATTTATTCTAATTCTAATAATATTTATCCTTACGCTCAAAGTTTCTAATTATAAAACGCGACAACGCAAACCTTCGCGCGACTGTGATATAATAATGATAACATTGAATGTCGAGCACTTATTCATGATGGCTCGATAAGAGGTACGTTACGCTACGTTATACAATACTTGTTTTGTTATTAATATGTGTCGAAAGTGTAGAATATTTTTAACTAGCATTTAAATTATATTCTGTAAAAGGTTATAATAATGTTGAATGAAATTCTTAAGGCAACTAAGTAACGTATTTAAGTTGATAAGGATTACACTGTATCCATCTACATATATAGCTTTCCAATTACTGCATTGTACGTGACCAATTTGTTAAAAGATATAATGGGTAGGAGTATATATGCCATCGTAGACCTTTTTGTAGATCTATACAAGAGGTATATCCCACCATGCAGTGGCGGATTTAGTCTTGGCCGCCCTAGGCCGAATAGTACCAGCCACCCCTTTCTCGGCTCCCATCATGCTCGAGGCTCAGAGCCTCGAGTAGGGTTGCCATCTATGTAAGGGGGGATGGCTGTCTAGGATGCACAAATTGCCTGATTTATCTGAAAATGCTTGTCTACAGTAAAAAAAAAACGGAGCGGCGCGATTTTTAGTCAGTTTCAACCACTTATCTTGTAATTTTGTCTAGACACGCAAAAATCGCATTGCGCGGCCATTATTTTACTATAGGTAGACAACTATAGCAACAAAACGGCCGCGCAGCGCGATTTTTAACAAGTTTCATTCACTTATCTTGTAATCTTGCCTGTCGGTAGCAAAAAAAACGGCCGCACAGCACGATTTTTAGTCAGTTTCATTCACGAGATTCAAAAATTCCTGTCTCAGCTTAGTGCCGGCCGCACGCCTGCCTTAACCGTAAAATGCCTAGCACTTACAACATTGAGCCGTTTCTTGTTATCGTCAGTGTATTTTTCGCCACGCTTGGCCGCCCCCAATATCTGGCCGCTCTAGGCCCGGGCCTACTGGGCCTTAGGGCAAATCCGCCACTGCCACCATGCATTTTTTTGTTTTATCTCAAAGAGATTAGGCAGTTTTTCGATGAAACCCCCAAGCGGCTTGACTTTTTCTGACACTTATATATACTAGTATTACTTACATAAATAGGAGGGGGATTTGGGGGTTCAACCCCCACACGGGATTAGATATCTCCATCCCCCCATAAGGAAAGGAGGGAGGCAGCGTGTAGGTCGTACTGCGTCCACTCGTAAAGGCCGCGTAAGTTCTCGGAGGCTTTAGTAATCTTTACGCTATTATGGTAATAAATTATTCAGTTATTACAACTTACCAGTAAAAGGAGTGACAAAATTAAGGCACGGGTTCTCCATCCCCCCGTAGGGGAAGGAGGGAGGCAGCACGAGTAGGTCGTACTGCGTCCACACGTAAGGGCCGCATAAGTTCTCGGAGGCTTTAGTAATCATTATGCTATTATGGTCTCAAATTAGTCAGTTTATTACAACTTACCAGTAAAGTAGGAGTGACAAAAGTAAGGCACGGGTTCTCCATCCCCCCGTAGGGGAAGGAGGGAGGCAGCACGAGTAGGTCGTACTGCGTCCACACGTAAGGGCCGCATAAGTTCTCGGCAGCTTGCAAGTACTTCTCAGTTTCTGCGAACTCCCAGGCACTGCGCTCGATCTCCTCCTTTTCTGACCACACTACTGATCTAAAATTGGGAAATTATTTGATTGATATGCGTTTAAGATATTATAGTTGTTTCATCTCACGAATGCGCGTCGGCTATGAATGTTGTTAGGCGTGCACATGCACATTGTTTTAGTGCACGCTCTCGTATTACGCACACTACAACAATGTGCATGTGCACGCCTAACAACATTCATAGCCGACGCGGATTCGTGAGATGAAACAACTATAACTTAAAACTAACAATACTGATAAAAATGGGAAAATTAATGTCAGTAAGTTAAAACTTTGTTTGAGCGATGAATGAACACAGAAAGTAACTTTTTTTTTTAAACTGCAGGTTGAAAATACTGGTACTTCTAAAACTGGGAAGCTTGGAGGGTTAGGCAATATTTTGTACATATTAATGTCCTTGCAGATGTGGTTGATTTGTCCAAGTTGCAGATTCATTGTAAATATTAATGTCCTTGCAGATTCAGTAAAAAGAGACAAATCTGGTATATTATATATTCTATGCGTATATTATATATATATTCTAAGCGTTCCCGGGCATACGTCTAAAAATCTTGTGTACTTTCGGTCTGGCGTACATCGCTCTTGTGTACTTTCGAACTAGCGTACCTTCCACTCACAGAAAAGGCAAAGGCAGATTCCAATTCTAACCTTGGTCCCAAAGACCTACGTGCCGGACTACAGCTGCGCCACAAAAAAAAAGTTGGAAATCTGACTTTTTGACTATGCCATGATGAAGTCTATAGTTTGTCGGAGTTTGTCGCCAAAAACCAGAGTTTGTCGGTCTTGCGTTTAGGAGATACATGTGGCTCAGCTGTAGAGACGTCTCTACAGCTGCGCCACACAGATCTCGAAAACGGAAGGGCGTAGCGAAAATCTGATTACTCGTATGTATAGCCGTTAGTTTGTCGGAGTTTGTCGCACAAAAACCAGAGTTTGTCGGTGTAGCGTTTAGGAGATACGTGTGGCGCAGCTGTAGAGACCGTCTCTACAGCTGAGCCACACAGATCTCGAAAACGGAAGGTCGTAACAGAAATCTGATTACTCGTGTGTGTAGCCGGTAGTTTGTCGGAGTTTGTCACCAAGAACCAGAGTTTGTCGGTCTTGCGTTTAGGAGATATGTGAGGATACGCTGTGGAGACCTTTCTACCTGGATCTTGAGAACGGAAGGTCGTAGCAAAAATCTGATAACTCGAGTGTGTAGCCATTAGTTTGCCGGAGTTTGTCATCAAAAATCAGAGTTTGTCAATCTTACGTTTAGAAGATATGTGGGGATATGCTGTAGAGATATTTCTACCTGGATCTCGAGAACGGAAGGTCGTAGCGAAAATCTCACATATCTCCTAAACGCAAGACCGACAAACTCTGGTATTTGGCGACAAACTCGGTCGAACTACCGACTATAGATATGACTAATCAGATTATCGCTACGACCTTCCATTCTCAAGATCCAGGTAGAAAGGTCTCCACAGCGTATCCTCACATATCTCCTAAACGCAAGACCGACAAACTCTGGTTCTTGGTGACAAACTCCGACAAACTACCGGCTACACACACGAGTAATCAGATTTCTGTTACGACCTTCCGTTTTCGAGATCTGTGTGGCTCAGCTGTAGAGACGTCTCTACAGCTGCGCCACACGTATCTCCTAAACGCAAGACCGACAAACTCTGGTTTTTGGCGACAAACTCCGACAAACTATAGACTTCATCATGGCATAGTCAAAATGTCAGATTTCCAACTTTTTTTTTGTGGCGCAGCTGTAGTCCGGCACGTCAAAGACCTCTGTTCCAAGACCCCCACCGCGATGGCGAGCAAGTACGACGGGATAGGTTTAGGCTGTCGGAATGTAGTCTTGTTGCCGCGCGCTTCACCGCGCAGCGCGCTCGTTTATACTGTGATGTGAACTTTTCAGTCGCGGTCACTTCACTACAGCCTTACTTTCTTTTCACCTTACGTCTCTACAGTGTGATTTCGAACTAACGTACCTAAATCGCACTTGTGTACTTTTGGTCTAGCATACATCGCTCTCGTGTACTTTCGAAAAGTCAAAGGTAGATTCCAACTCTTACCTTGGTCCCAAAGACCTCTGTTCCAAGACCTCCATCGCGATGGCGAGCAAGTACGACGGAATAGGTATAAGCTGTCGGAATGTCGTCTTGTTGCCGCGCGCTACACCGCGCAGCGCAACGCGCTCATTTACACTATGATGTGCATTTTTCAGTCAAGGTCACTTCACTACAGCCTTACTTTCTTTTCATCTCACGTCTCTACAGTGTATGATTTCGAACTAGCGTACCTAAATCGCACTTGTGTACTTTTGGTCTAGCATACATCGCTCTCGTGTACTTTCGAAAAGTCAAAGGCAGATTCCAACTCTCACCTTGGTCCCAAAGACCTCTGTTCCAAGACCCCCACCGCGATGGCGAGCAGGTACGACGGGATTGGTATAGGCTGTCGGAACGTAGTCTTGTTGCCGCGCGCTTCACCGCGCAGCGCGCTCATTAGTACCGTGAACTCTTCGGGCGCGGTCACTTCCGCGTCATACGTAAACTTCACCGCGGGTGAATCTTGGCACGGGACTATTGAGCGGGCGTGGATTGGCTAAAGAGAAAATCATTCGTAAGGTCTCTGGCTCTATCCACTACACCATACCAATACCATACCATGGCCGTGCTAGGAACAAGTCAGGCAAAAAAACCGGCCAAGTGCGAGTCGGACTCGCGTACGATGGGTTCCGTACCAAAAAACGGCAAAAAAATACGTTTGTTGTATGGGAGCCCCCCTTAAATATTAATTTTATTCTGTTTTTAGTATTTGTTGTTATAGCGGCAACAGAAATACATCATCTGTGAAAATTTCAACTTTCTAGCTATCACGGTTCATGAGATACAGCCTGGTGACAGACAGATAGACAGACAGACGGACAGCGGAGTCTTAGTAATAGGGTCCCGTTTTTACCCTTTGGGTACGGAACCCTAAAAATATTCTTTGTATTAAAAAAAATGACAAGTGCATGGCCGGTGACGAAACAGTCTAGTCTAGTGGAAATATAGTGTCATACTTTTCAATATAAAGAATATTATTTACACGACTGCCCAAAAAAGCGTGTATATATGTTTAGGGATAATGTATGTTTGTGGGTATGTGAGTTTCTTTATTCCACCATAACTCCTAAATACCTTAACGGATTTGGATGTATGGTATATCGTTAGAATCCTTACATCATCCCGAGTAACACTGGCTAGGTTTTTTTTAGATCTATATGGCGACTGTACGACGCTACTTTTAAATGTGAAAAAAATATTTTTTCTTCTAATATTACAATATGGGCATCAAATGAAAGGCCTTGACGAGAACATTCCGAAACTGTATAATTTGTCACTAAAATGTGTCAAATAAAAATGAATAAATTAAAAAAATATTAAAAACACGACTGCCCTGCCCTGCCAAAAACGAACTAAAAAGTTAATTAACAAGTGTCATTGCAGTCGGGGGACCTCTTTGATCAAAAATTGTTCCATAAAACGAGCCCCCGACTGCAATGTCACTTATTATTTAACTTTTTAGTTTGTTTTTGGCAGGGCAGTTGTGTTTTTAATATATATTTTTTTGCCTGATACGTTCCTAGCACGGTCATGGTATGGTATGGTGTATTCGGTAGGGACCTTAAAATGTAAAAGAACGACGGATCTCTTTTTTAGGGTTCCGTACCGAAAGGGTAAAAACGGGACCCTATTACTAAGACTCCGCTGTCCGTCTGTCTGTCTGTCTGTCTGTCTGTCACCAGGCTGTATCTCATGAACCGTGATAGCTAGAAAGTTGAAATTTTCACAGATGATGTATTTCTGTTGCCGCTATAACAACAAATACTAAAAACAGAATAAAATTAATGTTTAAGGGGGGCTCCCATACAACAAACGTGATTTTTTTTGCCGTTTTTTGGTACGGAACCCTTCGTGCGCGAGTCCGACTCGCACTTGGCCGGTTTTTTAGATACAATGAGTAATATTATTTCTTTTAAAGCAGTATTTTTACAGTTACAGCAAGCAAATCGACGTTATAATGTAGCGTTTATAGCCTGCGCACGCGACGGATTTTCCTAGATTCTACGTGATATTTACTACTTATAGAATAAGTTTAACCTGTTTTGAGCAATTTTATAGGCTTATAAGTTCAACTTTACACTCCTGTCAATAAAGATTATGGACGGACTGAAAAATTACACTGAAAAATTGCACTGGATGGAAAATTAAAATTAACATTGTTTTATGGTCATTAATTTATTAAGTACCTAGATATTATATAGTGAGGAGCTCGATGACGCAGTGGTTTAGCGCCTGGCCCAGCGAATGCGGAGGTTAAGCAAGTTTCGCAAGGGTCGGACATGACCGTACTAGATAGTACATTTTTGGTCACCCATCCCATGGGATGAGTGACCAAAAATGTACTATCTCGAGCATCTCCGTGCTTCGGAAGGCACGTTAAGCCGTTGGTCCCGGGTGCATTGCAGTCGTTAACACCCACCAATCCGCATTGGGTTCGCATGGTGGGTCATGGCCCATCCTTCTTATCCACTCATAAGGAAGGCCTGTGCCCCAGCAGTTGGGACATCAAAAAATGGCTGATGGTCAGATATTATAGTTATGTGTGAAAGCACTAAACTTAAGAATCGCCTAAGTCTTTTCTTATCTACAACTTAACCAAGATAACTAGGCGAATGATAGCTAGATGACGGCTAAGTTTATGACACCGTTTTAATTTGGTCGTGTTGTAGTTAAGAAAAGACTTAGGCGATCCTTAAGTTTAGTGCAATCCGGTGTTAGTTTTCTTACTTGACACTGGCTGAAGAGATAAGGGTGCTTTTTGCCTGATGTCTGATTGGGGTCCAACCATTGTAAGGCAGATGCTGTTGGCGCAGTCGCGTATTTTATCTTCAGTTTTAATCTGCGAAAATAAGATGTTGTTATCTTATGAAACTGATATCAAGCTATAGTAAAGCGGGAATTACATTAGGCCGACGTGGGCCACGTACGCCGATCTGGGCGCGTCGGTACCCATGCATTTTACATAGAGGATAGTCGTTTAGAGCTACACTACATCCACACCTTGTGACGCGATACCACGTTACTCGACGCAACGAAAAATATGTCTTATGACACGTCCATAGAGTACATTTTCGAACGCACCCAGATCGGCGTACGTGGCCCACGTCGGCCTAATGCAATTCCCGCTTAATCAATTGATAAAATCAAGCACTATTTATAAATATTTGTCTACTTATTAATACGTAGGAGCAGACTGAAAAACGTCGTAATATTAATGTAACATTAATAGATTTTGAATATAGAGAAACAGTGGAGTGGGTGAATAAGGACATCTGTTACGTCATGCTTTTTCTCAATTTTGTGATGTGGCGATGCGAGAATTGAAGATCTTTACAACTATTAATGTTAATTAGATGCCTACGAGAGATCCTCGTCACACCTGTAAAAGCACAACTATGGTCAGTCCACCTAACTACTCTACATAAGGGTGAGCCGATTTTGATCATTTTTCGTATTTTGCATCACAAGACCACCCCTCAAAACTTGCGTAATGCAACGTAGATTATAGGAAAAATAATAAAAAAAAAAAATTATCACTTAGAGCCCTCTACTAACGATCGAATTTTTATAAAATACCTGTATTTCGTGTATTTCAGACTTTAGAATTTCGCATTAAATGACCCCTCAAAAGTTGCGCAATGAGACGTAGGTTTTAGGAAAAATAATTAAAAAATAGTAGAGGGCAATCGAATTTTGTAAAAAAATTATTAAAAAAAATAGATTTTTCGAATCGGTTTTGATAAAATTCCTGTTTCATATTGATAAGCTTTTTTTTAATTGTTTTTCCTAGAACCTACGTCACATGACGCAAGTTTTGAAGGGTCTTTTAATGGAAAATTCTTAAGTCAATACACAAAATACAGGTATTTTCTAAAAATTCAAACGCTAGTAGAGGGCTAAAAGTGATAATCTTATTTTTTTATATTATTTTTCCTATAACCTACGTCGCATTACGCAACTTTTGAGGGGTCTTGTGAAGCAAAATTCGAAAAATGATTAAAATCGGCTCACCCTACTCTACATACATACTCTTTTATGCTAACCGAACACCTTCATATTCTGTGTCACTCTGTGAGTCCTGCAACACACATCGACAACACAAACAAGCTCCATCCTTCTCATTATTGGTACTTTCTTCTTCATTAGTCACGACAGGCTGGTATATAAATCCAGTGTATACCAAGCTCAGATCATTGTTAGAAGACATACTCTTCATTAGGACACTACAAACTTGATCTACTTGTCTATTGGTCCTATCTTCGTTAAAAGCGACATCTTTGGCACCCTTTCTTTTCAAAAAGAAATATTATTATCAAAGGCTCTGGTGGACTTAGGAAATGTAGTGTGATAGTGTATGGTGCAATACAACGTTTATGGGTAAACAAAGCTAGCTAATACAAGCGAAAAATAGAAGCTCAACTGAAAGATCCTTTAAAAGAGCTTTTATGCGAAACTACTTACAACTGAAAATAGTTTCTATAAGTACATATATAAAATGCTTGATTGTACCAATGAACAATAAACAACACGTTTCACTTAGTAACAATGGTGATCAAAGAACGCATCAGATTTGCTTTTTTATAATGTGAGAATCTCTCCTACTCATACGAAAATGTCTAACTGCAACATTTAGAGCACTTGCCCTCCAGGGGCCTATTTCATAAACACTACCGTAGTAAATTACAACGATCGTTTGGTGTTCATTGCGTCGCCAATTTGGAACTAGAAAATAAACTACTCGCAGACACCGTAATGTATGTAAACTACCGTAGTAAATTACAAATTGTAATGTTTATGAAATAGGCCCCAGGCTCCCAGCATGACCACCAAAACACGATATGATATAGCAATTTATCACGTTTAACTGTCATAAGACAAAGGATTTTGACAGTTGGATGTCGATAAAACGCGACGCTATATCACGCGAAACTTATTATATCGTGTTTCGTCGGTCATGCTAGCCCCCTAGCTGGTGTAGTTTAAAAAAAACTACCCTGTCCGTAATCTGCTAACGTCCCCTTATTCTGTATACATAACTATTTTTGCTATCACCCCAATGCATTTTTCGAAAATTAAACATACACTAATGAACTACGACTACGACTTCGTCCGCGTGGACGGGCATGGCTTAGTCCAGAAGGACGAAACCACTGGGCAGGATCAAAAGTAACCTATGTTTTAATCCAGGTTATTAACTATGTGTGTGCTAAATTTCATGCAAATCTGTTCCATTTTTGTGTGATTGAGTAACAAACAAACCAAAATACAAACTTTCACATAGTTATAATATTAATAATTATAAACAATAATATTATAGTATTTCCAACTTACTTTTCTCCACTTATTGCTTGTTTTGGCAAAGTGATAGTCAATTTAGACCCGAAGTTCGGTATCGGTTCATCAACTTTAAAATTCACCTTAGTCCCATCTTCTAATTCCACTGATTCAATACTTAGATTACTTATATCTAGTGCCTGTAACAAAGCAACAAAACTGTTATCCAAAGCTTTGGTTCCAATTCAATTTACTCAAGGACTTTTGAACAATACATCATTTAGATTTTAATTAATAGAAAGTTGTTTGATTTTCAATCTTCTTTTGTATGTTTTCAAGCTATTAACATGGTACACATACTACTGATAAAATGAAACCTTCAACTTTCAATTAAGTTTGGTTTAAATTATATTCAATCTTGTATGTCATTTTATTTTAGTACATAATATGTACAGAATTATTAGAATCCGCAAGTGATGAGAATGGGATGGAACCTTGTTAAACTGAAACGCGCAAGGTACGCCGTCGGCCAGCCACAGGGATATCCAAAGACACGGTGTCACTCATCCGAGATTTGCTGCAGCAACTTCAGACAATTTTCGATTTACTTTGACAAGGTTCCATCCCATTCTCATTGCGCGCGGATTATATCACAATATAGCCTTAAAACCATGAATAACATTAATGATAAGTGTTCAGTACCTATTCAGACACATAAAATATAATGGACTGATTGGACTGTCTAATAAATTAATACTCGTAATATAGGAGTATGTTAATAAAGTTGCAGCACTTGCTTGGTATGTATATTATAAAATATCTTTGTTTGAAAACCGAGAAATAGATTATCTCCTACAATCAAAAGTAGATTTAGGAGATCAAGGATGTCATCTTGTACTTTATGCTCAGTACGTGACACAATCTTATCATAATGTCAAAGATTAACATGAATATCTTTCAAACTACAAATACATAGATTTTATAACTAATATCTACTCTTAGAGTGATTTGTAAACATGTAAGTTATAGAAATCAAAGTCCCCAAATAACTACATATCTTCAGAAAAGTCAGATCTATAATATTTTTGTTCGGAAATATAAAAAAAAAACATAAATTGAATTTTCAAAAAACAAACATTATTGCTTGCAAAGGATATTAAGTATTTAAGCTTAAAACAGATCCCGTGGATCTGACACATGTGTACAGTACTTAAAGATAAAGAATGGTCATCAAAAAACATTGGAAACAATTGTCTACATATATTACATAACAAAGACAATTAACAAACATAGAACCTCCTCTTTTTTTGAAGTCGGTTAAAAAGTAGCTTGGCCCTAAAAATAATTTACAATTTCAACTTTTATTGTCATTTCTAAGAAAAGCAAAAACACTACGCCTATTCTTTATCTTGACGTACTGTAAAATGACAAAATTATGAGAAATACATTACTTACTAATTTAATATAAGTTTCAATTAACTTACCAAGTCATTTACATCTTCTAATACATCAAAATTGAGGACGGCTTCTCCATTCAGAATTTTGTTTTCAAAATCAACATTCAGTGACAATGATACATGCTTAATTATTGCTAAATCTGCAAAGAGAATAATATGAGAAATTGCATTGCTTACAGTAATCCACTTACATTATTCAAATAAAAATAACTGATCTAGTCAGTTTTTTTTTCATACTTATTTGAACTTTTATCATCACCCAATATGCCCTATTTAGATTTTTATCTTCATCCAACTTATCCTATTTGGACTTTTATCTTCACCCAACTCTTTGACAAAATTATTTATAAAATATTACAAACTGTTTGCCACACTCAGATTACAGAAATTAATTATTAATTTGATTTCACATGACAACATTAATAAGTACCTACTAAACTAATTAACATAATTATAACATTCTTAAATTATGATTAGGCTTAAGCTTACCTGGACGAGAAAATGATGATGGATCTGACGGACTCAAAGCACCCATGACTTGTGTACCACTAAAATAGTTAAGAATCAAATTTATATCACACACAAACAAAATAATGCACTGATATATGGAATTTGTATATGACATTCTGATGGGTGTGGCACAAGAGCCACAAATGAAGTCCGATTGAATAATAACCCTCAGACCAACATAAAGTTGCTTATATGCAACAACTAGATTAGAAAGTGATTGATAACAACACTTGTTAGAAAGGTTAGAATTTTAATATAATGTACTAGACTTTTTAAAATAATGTTTATTAATGAAAATAGTAATTATGTAACTATTATTCATCTTATAATGTTGTTTTTGAAGTATTCTTTATTCAAAAAGCATTTACTTACTGAAAAATAATAACCTATTGAGGTTGTATGTAACTCAAGAGTAGCAAAACCAAATACAAAATTTATATATGGAAAAGAGACCTAATAGAATAGGAGTTGAACAAACAAGTACCTACTGCAAGTAGATACTTTGTAAATTATCTTTATTTATCTTTATGCACTGGCGCTGACTTTGACGAAGACTAAATACCTAGGTTAGTTGATTTTAATTATATTATATATTACAAAAAAGGCTTTATTCCCAAACATAAATATTTTTTTATGGATTACCAACTTTATTTTATTATATTAATATTCATATTGCCTACGAGAAAAAGGTTTATAAGCAGCAAATAAAATAGAAAAAATTATAACCTGTTTCTTACTGGAAGATATGAAACAACCTTTGGAAATATCTTATCTTCTTGTTTTAAAGGCACGAAATTATATGAAATAGATTTTCTTATAACAATAGAACCACTTCTTTGTACAGTAATTCGTGAATTATTGCAATTAAAAATGATTCGTGCAGTTCGCGCTAATGAATTGCTACTCAACAGTGACATTTTTGTAGTTCCGTTCCGTTTTTGATTTTTTGTGAGATGCAAATAATATTTATAAACAGTCATATCTACTTACTACATAATTTGAAGAAAATATCGCTTTTTGTATCATAAAAAGTACGTATCTTCCTAATAAATATATTTTTTAAATAATTTTACTTAACATACTAATAAGTATTTAAATAAAACACTGCTTAAATCAGAACGTACGCCACACGCACGGTGAGTACGTAGCGTAGGTAGTGAAGTGATTAGTCCGCATGGCGATTATATCGATAATGGCGTTTGCAACGCTCGAGCGCTCAAGCGCGGTTTGCATTTGATATCGCGTTTAAATTGTCAAAATCGACAATTGAGGTTTTGGCGCCATTTTGTCGAGTTTGGTTCGGTGTCTATTTTAATTATTTGCAAATTGATTCATAGTGGATATTGTGTCTTAAAATTGGTGCAGTTTTGTGGCACAAGTGTCTACGCAACTGAACAATATGTGGGATAATTGAAATAGGCGCGACCTTGGTTGTGTGAAGCTGAAACTTTTATTGTAGTGGTGGCTACCTCGGCAGAACTTACCAAGAAAACTGTCTTGATATACTTGGTGCCAAATGCTCCAAGCAGCAATGGAATGCGATGCACCCGCATTTTAATGTAAACTGAAACAATCTAACACTGAAATATTCAACACTTGACACTGGCAAAAATTACTTCCACGAGGAAAGTAGATTGCCAAAACAAAAATAAGAAGATAGGAAGTGGCTACGGCCTTATATAACCCGCGGGCTGATTATCTAATTAGAAACCACCTAGCGACCGGTTGCAGTTCATAGATGATAGTGATCCATTGCTACTTCTTTTTGGATTAAAAAAAAACATACCAAAGAAAAGTAGCAATGTATGTGGAATGAAACCGGTCGCTAAATAGTTTCTTTTTAGATAATCAGGGTGCCGGACACAGAAAAAGAAAATTGAAGAAGTGGCTTTGGCCTTACATTACCTGGACACGGAGAAAATAATAATTAAAGAAGTGGCTTTGGCCTTACAAAACTCAATTACAGAAAAATGAAATCTAGAGGCTGGAATTCTTGTAGTTGAAATTATTTTAAATAAGACAATGGCTGTATGGCTCTGCCTTTGCCTTTCCCAACTGACGGGAAGAAGATATTAAAAAAAAAAAAAAATGGGTGTCACTGTCAGTCAAAATAAATCGCGTCGCGAAAAATAATTAAAAAGCGAGGAAAACGAGTGAAAAAAGATGTATTACGTATTTTACTTGCTTTGCTTGGTCTCTATTTTCGTTTAATTGTTAATCTCTTTATCCAAATAAAATAAAGTCTATAAAATCATACTCGTGTGCTTGTAAAAATGCTTTCAAGATTCCACCATTATCATGGTTCAAACATAATTTTATTTGAAGAAAACACTGTAGCGTACAGAAAAGCAAGTTTTGCTAATGGGTTGACCTTCAGTGAAAAGCCGCTCCTCCCAGGAGAAATATTCCTGGTAGAAATAGAGAAAACTGAACGAGGTTGGAGCGGTCACATGCGGCTAGGGTTGACCCTTCTAGATCCACAGACTGCGGCTCTTGGTGATAAAGGCCTACCGCAGTACGCACTACCGGATTTGGCAAATACCGGTATGTCATGGATATTTCCTATATCTAAGTCACAAAACAATGTTTTGATTGAACTTGTTAACCAAGGAGCGAACGGCCGGCGTGAGAATGAACCCCGTGTCTCAGTTTTAGGCGACGGACACAGCGTCAGAACTCCACGAGGTTACATTTCCAAAACAATGCTTAAACCGGAAACTGTGACACAAAATGGAACCCCACAAGGAATATTGCCAATGGATGCTGGCAGTCGCATTGGTGTTATGTTTGTTCCGTGTTCAAAGGCAACCAGAGATGACCCTGAGTTGGCTGAAATGCATTTTATTATCAATGGGGAAGATCAGGGACCGTGCACCAAGTCAATACCATATAAAAGTGGACCTCTGCATGCTGTTGTTGATGTTTATGGCACAACAAAGCAAGTTAAAATTATACAACTATATGGAGGTAAGTTTCTGTTCAAATAGAAAAAAGATAGTTTGTGTCCAATTTATCATTAATGTTATAAGCAGGGAATGATAATGTTATATTTAAATGTAACTTTATTTCTTACTTTTTTACCGTTAATTTTAACATGAACGTTTAGTCAATAAATAACGTTAATTTCAATTACATACTTGAAATTCGCATTGTACAGTGAGAATTAGCGTTTAGCTAATTATTATTTTTAAATAAATGCCCATTCTTGACTAGCTGTCTCTGCACACCCAGTGAACCTAGACTACTTAGGTTAGACTCAAATTGTAGCAAATTTAGTTAGCTTTATAATATATATAACAAATAAATATAGTATAGTATATAACAAAGAAACCTGAAAAACGATAAGGACAGTTTGGCCCAGCTCAATATTAGTTAAAAACAGCCTACAGAACAGTTTCCATAATGTGGTCAAACTTTATCAGTACTTGTAACTTCCATGATATTAGCCACGTTCCGAATCACGCTCACAGCGCTGTTAGCACGGATCCGACTAAATTAAATAATCACAAAATATTACACAAATAGGATATTTGTGTACCAACTTCATTTAATGGATTATACGCTAACAGTGCTGTTGGGGGGATTTGGAACTATACTCCGACATGTTATTCAGTGCAGTGTTTTGACAGCTCCAGTGTGACCACTTAAGGACAAAATAAAAGTAGTGACGTGACAAAATAATCGTTCATTCAGTTAACATTCAGTTAAAAATCGGTATATATTAAATAAACTATAAACAAAAAACCTATTAAACCTCTCTTCATTCACAATATTATATTCCCTTATTCCGTAAAGCATTAAAATAAAAATAAATGTGTATCATTATATTCAAAATATTTGGCAATTATTTAAATAAAGCTAATAAATATTGCATTTTGTTTTATTCTAATAATTAAACTAACTAAACTACTACCTACAACTAATTAATTAAACTAATAGCAAAAAAAATTACCACAACTAATTAAACACGATTCAATTGGTTTTTGTTCGCATCACTAGCAGACATGAGGTGGCAACATAATTTTACTAACTGACAGTTTGAGCTGTCAAATTACTGCACCGAATTACATGTCGGAGTATAGGCAACAGTATGCTATGGAGATAGATTGATTTTATAATAGTAGATACTTATTAATAAATATAATTTTTGTTTCAGTGAAATCACTCCAAAATGTATGCAGAGATGCAATACTTCAGTATGTTAATGATAGTTCAGTGAAATCATTGCCTCTGCCAAAGAGCTTAAAGGACTTCTTACTTTCATAGACTGCTTAAAGCAAAATTTATTCTATGGTGAAGACAATAAAATATTATGTTGTTTAGCAAACAAAATGTTGACTTTTTGGGGTTGAGTGATATTTTAACAAGAGAAAAGGACCCTTCAAGGTGTAAGCAAACCTCAAATCTGAGCATTAGATTCATATTTTTAACATCTATTTCTCGTATTGTACCTAGTACGTAAAAGCTATGGAATGATGATGAATATTGTTATCATATAAAGCACTCTGTTTTTAAAATACTGACGTAAATATACACATCAACTTTGTCTAGGGATACAGGTGTTATTTTCATACAAACGAGGTAACTTGCCTTAGTTTTCTGCCAGGGATGTACCGTGCTGTAATCTGATGATGGCCATCCAGGGAGTAAATGGAGCAGATTCAGATCGCTATACACACCCAACTGATCTTAGTTTGAGGATTTCCATACATTTTCATGCTATTTTCGCGGTTTTTTTAAACATGTCCATTACGTTTTTAAAATGCTGGTCAGATCAGTTGGGTGTGTATAGCGATCTGAATCTCCTCCATTCACTCCCTGGATAGCCGTCATCAGATCACAGCACAGTACATCCCTGGCAGGAAACCAAGTCTTCAAAGTTACCTCGTTTGTATGAAAATATCACCTGTATCCCTAGACAAAGTTGATGTGTGTATTTAAAACATCACACTTAAATCTACGCCAATATTAGGCAAGTTATCATATCACTCAAATAATATGTGTGAAACTGTGAATTATGTCAGTATGACTGATCACAGAGACTGATTGGTTATTTATTATGAATAATATTGTACATACTCATGCCTATGATTGGTTTTTTATTTTATCAATAAAGTTGATCATAAACTAACATATTCAATGATTTTACAAATTATGGACATAACAGGATCAAATAATCTGTATCTGTAACTTTTAGAAGCAATGGAATAGAAACAAGTTTTTAAATTTAATTAAACCTTATCATCCAATTGATTATGCAAAATATTTGCCAGTGTTTCTGATAATTTTATTAAATTATAGGCCATTTCATTATGCAATAAATTATTTTGCGGAATTCAATATTTTACTTGATTAACAATTTGATATAAGTAGGTAGTTTGTATTTGTATATAATGTTTTTGTTACACCATTGATCAAGTTAAATGTTTGTAAAATTACTCTTACTTCTGTGCTGCTAATTACTGATGTATTTATTTTATTGTATTTCTCTTCAATCATGTTTGTTTGTAAAGTTTAAATTGCAGAGTTGATAAAGGGAATGGTTCAGTTTGTAAGGGCGCTTTGGCTTTACGTGAACATTAAATATAATTGTATATGATTCCCATTATAATGAATGAACTGATATTGCCCCCCTAGCATGACCACTGAACGAAACACGATACTATAATATCTTGTGATAATGCTTTGAGAGTTAAACGTGATAAATCGTTATATATTTTCGCGGTTCGATGGTCATGTTAGGGGGCAGGGGTCCTACCGCAGCTCCTGCTCACCTGCAGGGGGGGATGCGTAAATGCAAGAACACAGAAATTAACAAAAAACCAAATAGAGACTTCAAGTGTCAAAATTAGCTTGAACTTCAGATACATACAGACGGAATTTCGATTCGGAATTCCGAAACAGAATCATTCCGAACGCAGCTAATGGATTACCATACAAATCCTACCACCAAGGGCGTCGCCAGCCCATGGACTAGGGGGGGCAAGTTAATATTAAAGAAGGATGAGAAAAATATGAACTGTACTTATAGTCCAGGGTCCCTATTTTTGAATCGCTCGGCAGGCGTCGAGCGCTCTTATCTACTGATTTTCGTTCGACATTTGACTAAATATCATTCGTTTGAGTCATCCGTCTGTATGTGGCCGGCTTTACGCGCTAGGCCCGCAGGTTATGGCCACCATAGCCAGCATGTTTTAATAAATGCTGGCAATATGCTGATTAAATTGATTATTTTCTAATCGTTTATTAGCTGGCTTTCATAAAAAATACCCTGTTTAATGAAATATTAATAAAATAAATAAATAAAAATAAAATAAAATAAAATAAAATTCATTTATTTCAGACTAATAGTTTGTCCATATACCTAACTTGTTAGTGACATTGAAATAGTATTATATGATATTATGTTATGTTACTGTTAGTATTTTCTTACAGCTATGTTAGTATCCAGCACATGAAGTTTAATTAACCTCCCCAGTACTGCCAATTCCGGGCTGTCAACAATTAGCCTCAACACAGCGTTAGGGCTCCGCCTTAGACGGTTCAAAAGTGATGCAGATTTTTTACGCATTATTGCATAGAAATCATCAAGCCTTGCATCGGCAAACATGCCTGATGCACTACAGAATTTAGGCAATCTCAATAACATTCGTAAGGCATTATTGTACTGTACCCTGAGAGCACTGTAGGCCCGCTGAGAATAGTTAGTCCACAGTGAGCAAGTGTAGAAATTTTGACAAAAGGCTCTGAAGAGCATAAGCTTCACCTCAACTGTGCACCCACCGAACCTATGAACCAACATATTAGCCCGTACCGACAGTGCCCTTCTCTCTCTTTCAATATCTTCATCATCAGACAAGGTTTCATTAATGATATGGCCGAGGTATTTGAACTGTGAGACTCTGGTCAAAGGAACTTTGTTTAAATAGACAGGTGGTATGAAGTCAGGTTTTTTGTTATTGCCTCTAATTACCATAAACTCACTTTTTCCTTCATTATACCTTAGACCATGGTCCTCAGCATAGGACTCACAAACATTGAGCAATTTTCTCAGCCCATTCACCGACGGACTCAGCAGAACCATGTCATCTGCGTAGCTCAGGTTATTGATACACACGTTATTAATGTGACATCCGACCATGGTACTGCTGAGCCCCTCGATGAGCTGGTTGATGTACAAGTTAAAAAGTCTTGGCGAGGTCAGTTAATAAACTCCTCTTATGTACTCATGAATGTTTTGTGAATTGTGGTTGAGTTATTATTTTAATCAATTTAACCCAGGGGGTCAAGTCTGCTAATGTTATCGTCAAAATCGTGTTTCAATGGCGTTTGAATGGTTTTTGACACAGTTCTTGTTTTTTTTTAAGAGTCCGTACACATTTTGCCGCTGACTGCCGCTCTCCCGCTCGCACATTTCATGTTTTCTCAAGATTTCTTAAATCTGAGTGCGTAATTGAAAAATGTGTCTCGGCCACTTTTCGCAATATAAGATTACGGACATTTTAAAATATATTTCAGTTTTTTGTTGCTAAGTAGAAAAAGTTGTCGTTTCTAACAGTTATTTCAACTGGCAAAAACGATAACTTTTTGTACTTCAGCGACTCGAAACTGAAATATATTTTGGAATGTCCGTAGGTAATCTTATATTGCGAAAAGTGGCCGACACATTTTTCAACTACGCACTCAGATTTAAGAAATCTTGAGAAAACTTAATGTGCGAGCGAGAGAGCGGCAGTCAGCGGCAAAAATGTGTACGGATTCTTAAACCCAAAATCATGACACAATGTGTTTCCGTTTTGGATTTTAGAAACACAATTTGTTTCGGTTTTGGGTTTAAGAAATAAGAACTGGGTCAAAAACACCATTGAAAATTGAAACATGATTTTGACGTTAACGTTAGCAGACTTGACCCCCTGATTAAGATCATTGATTATTTTATTGTGAAAAAGGTGTGCTTGATTTTATTTTGTAATTCATTCCAATACATTTATAATTATTATACTGTATGTTAAAAGGTTGTTGCTGATGTTATTGGAATTGAATAATTCGCGCCATTAAAGAAAGGAATTTAAAATGGCGGTTATTATATCACGCGGTTTATCATTGATTTTTAGTTACATATTGTATGACAGCATGATAACTCTGTCCTATATTGACACCATTTTAGATTCCTTTTTTTAATGGCACGAGGTATAAGCTCTGTTAAAGTAGATAGTTTAGTCAAAGAATGGAATAAAAACCTTTACTTATAATTATTATGAACAAAGACAAGCTGTAAATAACTAAGTAATTTCAAATTAAATACCTAGCGAAATGCATTGTTATAATGCTCATGTTTAAAAAATATTACCGAATAAAATTAACCCGTTCGAAATTACATGTATCTTTGAGAATGAGAATCTGTCTGTGTATATTCCTTACATACTTTTTAACCACTGAACGTTTGATCCTGAGACCACTATTGATATTATAATTATGATGATTATACCTGTACGACTTTTATTATGAAAGTGGGAAAGCATACATAGAGGGAGATTACACGATCATGCAGACTGACGCCAGGCCAGACTGATGCAAGGCTGCCAACTGCACTGCTTATTCTATGAAATTTCAAAAAAAATGGTGCAGTTGGCAGTATTGTATCAGTCTGGTGTCAGTCTGAATGATCGTGTAATCTCCCTCTTAAGCAAATTGTGCTAGTATTTTTTTTATCGTCGCTGTAGTAAGTAATGGCATAAGAATAGTTTTATTTATTTTTATGGTAATGGTACGGAGACCACTGTTTAAAAAATAAACTTCACATGAAAATATACGTTTATTCCTACGAGCAAACACTTTACCATAGTTTGACTAGTCTGTATAGTTCGAATCACGAAAAATGACCACAAAGGCGCCCATCTTCGCATCATAACTCATGAAGAAAAGACTTAAGACAAAATAATATTTCTTAAACATAAAGATATAATATTATATAATAAATATATCTTTATGTTTAAGAAATATTATTTTGTCTTAAGTCTTTTCTCATGAGTTATGAATTATGATGCGAGGAAGAGCGCCATTTGTGGTCATCTTTCGTGATTCGCACTATACCTACTTTTGGTAGATTTACATATACAAGGTGTTTGGTAAAAGCCTTATAAAGCCGAATATCATCCGATAGGAAGAATAGATGAATATCAGCCGATAGGGATCATCAAACTTAACTAGTTCAAACTTTTACTGTGGGACCAACTCTGAAATCGCAAAAAAAAAATCCGCTGTTCCGTACATTTTGATATTTTCGTTACCGATTAATTTTTGTATGAAACAGCTGATTTTTTTTCGCGTTTTCAGTGTTGGTCCCATAGTAAAAGTTGTTCTGTTTGATTGTCCCTATATCTATCATATTCGGCTTTATAAGGCTTTTACCAAACACCTTGTATATATAGTGTAACAATACCAAGAGCGCATTTACCACTACGCGCATGATTGGTAGTCTCCCCCAAGGGGACACCTGCCCCCCTACTCAAATGGCAACATTCTATGCGTTTGAACGCTACGCTTACTATTAAAGCTTAAATATGAGCAATAGACAGCAAACTTATGCAAATCACGGACTTTGATGTATTGTATTGTATGGTGTATTGTATGGACCAGCTTTACGGCACGTACATTCATAGTTTACTGCAAAGATTTAAATCGTTAGATCTGCCTTCGTATATACTAAAAATCTGTAGCATTATTTCAAATCTGTCAAAATGGCGCACGCATGCGTGATGCGTTGTTTACGTCCATCGGAATTGACAACGGAAGGAAAATAAACGATAGTAAATACATATGCTCATGCAAGCGTCAGTCAAATTCCATCAGTCATGAATTACGTTTGACTGACTGACTGATGGAAAGAAGAAATCAACTTCATGCAACCATCAGTCACCCCATTACACGGTAGGTTAATCGTCATTCGTCAGTCCAGCCGTGACTGGTTAAACTGACAGCAAAACCTACCGTGTAATGGATGCCTTACGCGTAAAATCTTAAGATGGACACACACGGTCCTTCCAATTGATGGACTTACGATGGACGACGATGGATTGATTAAATCAAATGGACGGACGCCGATTTTTGATGCCACACACGGCGTCGTGTTTGATGCCACAACTAGGTACGATCAATCGTTTGGCATCACGCCAAACGATGTACGTCAAACAAAACTTGTATGTAGCGATGCTAGGGAAGGTGTCCCCCTTTGACAGCTGTCATCTAAAATGAAGATCTCACTAAGATCTTTTATTACTCCAAAGACTTTTCTTTTTTAATCTTTTTTTTATCCAGTTTATTAATTAAAAATCTTGTGATTTTATGGTCGTTTTATTTCTTTCGATGTTTTTGTATAATCACTACATCACTATTTGAACTAATGAAATTATCAAAATTTGACGTCCGTCCTTTTGATTTAATCCATTTGATTTAAATCAAACGATTGACGGTATGCACACACACGGTCAAACTTTTGGATGTAGGCGGTAGGCCGTAGTTTTACGGAATCCGTGATTGGAAAGGATGACAGATTCGACACACACGATCAAATTTTGGACGTACATCCATCCATTTGGCGCGATGGAAGGTCCGTGTGTCCTCTATTACCTACACCATTTTGCTTTATTTGTATTTCTACAATAAGAATGTAGGTACTGTACTATTATGTATTCTGTGCCTACAGATAAAAGGCACAAGGACGCATTTCGAAATAGTTCTCACGTGGTTTCTCGAAATAACTGACACTGTGTTCAAATGAGCACTGAGTCCCGAGTGTAAGTTTTCACAAAGAAAAAACGTAACTACAGCGTTTACGTTTCGAGCAACATTTGCATGGGGAAAGTACAGCGCCGCCATGCGGCGAGAGGATGAACCAATTCTCGTGAGTGTAAGTTTGCTCAAATCGTAGGTCGATCCGTTTTTAAACGCATCGAGTGCGTTTTGCTATACGAACCCCTAGTGTAAGTTTTTCGTTCCAAATCATAAAACGTCACTAAAACGTTAATCGAGTTGACGCAAACTTTAAAGTTTGTGTGACACAAGCGAGTGTAGGCTATATCTCACCACTCGATAAACGTTTACGTTTGCTCACTTATCCGAAAGTTAAGTCATGATTTTTATGTTGTCAGCCCTGTCTTCGGATTCGGTTTTTTCTTTTTATTCCCAAGAAAGACGGAGACAAAAGATGCGGCCCTCTTACTACCTGCTTGGCTGCTTGCCAATCTTGCCATTCTTTCAAACTATACCTACTAGTTAACTTTCAATGGCTGGTGAGCATTTGTTTGTTTTGAACATTTGATTCATAATAAAAACAATAAAGAAACTGCATAAAAATGCATTTCAGATTAATTGTGAGTGCGTGCATTTCACTTCGGCGAGCTTCCGTTGTTATTGGTGTTAAAAGGTCTTAAACTAAATCGAAATAATAGTTTATGATAGGCCTCTGAAAGTGAATGAAGCCAAGTGCTACGCAATTTTAAATATTGGTGAATTTAATGTTACAGTGATTTACTATACTTCTTGTAAATATAATATATATTCACCATAATATATTCACCGTAAATAAAAATCATTGTTTTGCAAGATTGACTGGATCAAAGGAAGGACTAAAAAATAAAATATTAATTTGCCTGCGTAGGTGATTACAATTCATCTTGCATTTCAGTGATCGCTAACATCCTTCAAACAAAAAATATCTAGTAGCCATAATAAATTAATAAACACTTCAAAATATCCTTGTAAAACACTGAAACGCTCGATCTCACTAGCGAATCAACAAGTGAATTACTTAACTAGGTACTACGTTTGCGTTAGTTAACTATTCGAACTGTCAAACTTGTCAATTACACTCACAAAAAGCACCCAAAAACCAAATTCGGATAGCAAAACGCGCTCGATGCGTTTAAAAACGGATCGACCTACGTTTGAGCAAACTTACACTCGCGAGAATTGGTTCATCCTCTCGCCGCATGGCGGCGCTGTACTTTCCCCATACAAATGTTGCTCGAAACGTAAACGCTGTAGTTACGTTTTTTCCTCAGACCAAATAAAAAAGTAAAGACGGAGTCTTCCGTCAAAGCGGTGAAGCCAGTAAAACTACGCCTTGGCTGTGTACATACACAGTTTACGCACACATATGTAACGAAACTACGCCTTGGCTTTCGTTCGTCATTGGGCGAACCCTGCCGCCCGGCCCCCGCCCGCCCTCTAGTACGCACACATGTACCATCAAAAACCGGCTTCACTTAGTTGTTCGCAGCCACTGCGCAACGCTCCATCTTCCTTTTTTATTTGATCTGAGGTTTTTTCTTTGTGAAAACTTACACTCGGGACTCAGGTAGTAAGAGGGCCGCATCTTTTGTCTTCGTCTTTCTTGGGAATAAAAAAGAAAGAACTGAATCCGAAGACAACATAAAAATCATGACTTAACTTTCGGATAAGTGAGCAAACGTAAACGTTTATCGAGTGGTGAGATATAGCCTACACTCGCTTGTGTCACACAACTCATCACACATACTTTAAAGTTTGCGTCAACTCGATTAACGTTTTGGTGACGTTTTATGATTTGGAACGAAAAACTTACACTCGAGGTTCTGATAGCCATCTAATAGCAAAGAAGTGAGGCGCTGACTCATTTGAACGTTGACACATTTCGGTGAGCTTAGTAAGGGCATATCTAACGATTTACGGTCCATTCGCTTAGATAGTGTCGGTACACCCGTAAGCACTTGTGTTCAGAGACAGGAATACCGGTAACAAACACAACCTTTCACTACGGCACTTCTATGTAAACTGCCAACATCCAAATTGACTTGTGGGTGTACGCCGCACGTGGTATCCTTTGTTTATGCGGCGGCATCTTTTGAAAAGAAGCGGCATGTGCAAAGGCGGTGAGATAAAAGGGCGACACTATCTGAGCGAACGGACTTTAAATCTTTGGTTTACTGCTTATTTTGCTGGTTACTGCTTTAATTGGTTTAGTCGACAAATGTCAACTTCTACAAATGACAACCTAGTTTAAAACGCCAAATTCTACAAATGTCCAAGGCGTGTCTCCTGCGCTTAATTTTCAACAAAACATGTTGAAAAAACATTGTTTTCAAAACATTGTTTTCAAAACCGCACGTCCGCTGCGCCTAGGTTTTGTTTTGAAAACATGTTTTGTTAGAAAATTTTCGGCCAATCACGGCTCAGTCTCGAAAATGAGTTCCGACGAAGAAGACGTCGTCAGTCACAGCCCGTAAAACCTACCGTGTAATGGCTACCTTATACTTTGCCACCGTAACATCCCAAAGTAGCGGTCTTTCTCTGAGTAACTCAAATATAAATAAAGTACTCTCCTTATTCCACTCCATCACTACAATTACACGAATCACACAGTGGCACACGAACGCAGGCGAGACGTCTGCATCTAGTGAGCGCTAACACAAAATGAGTTACTTCCCCTCCCCGCAGGCGAGAGCGGGGGATGTTTTCCGTTCGTCGCGGCAAACATGTTTTGTGTTTTTGCAAAACAAAACTCATAGGCCACGCCCCAAACATGTTGAGAAAACATTGTTTTGATGTTTGAAAACACAAAAACACGGCGCAGGAGACCCGGCCTAATGCCAACTTCTACAAATGTCAACTTCTACAAATGCCAACATTTAGTTGGAATATTTTCAATCACTTTTTGATGTTATAATTTTTTGCGTTTTTATAGTGTATTTTCAATTATTTTTGGATTTTGGATATGTTTTGGTTTGTTTATAGTGTATTTTTTTTCAATCATATTTGGAATTTGGTTTTTCTTCATCAATTCGTTAAATAAAAACGTCTCCAAAGTACCAAGATCATATAAATATGGAGAAGGTTAAGTTCAATAACTTTTGATATCTCTTTTGTTTTTTTTTGTATCATCTTATTTATTACATTCGATTTTTTTTTTCTTTTCTTCGTAATAAAAATGTCTCAAAGTACCGGGTTACATAATAATGGAGGAGGTTAACTTCAATAATTTTCAATAACTTTTTTTTAGTGATTACTTTAAAAAAAAAATCTATTTTTGCTTCGTAATAAAAACGTCTCGGAGTTTTTGGCGGGATTTTGTCGAGTTCAGTTCGGTGACTATTTTAATTATTCGCAAATTGATTCATAGTGGATATTGTGTCTTAAAATTGGTGCAGTTTTGTGGTACAAGTGTCTACGCAACTGAACAATATGTGGGATAATGGAAATAGGCGCGATCTTGGTTGTGTGAAGCTGAGACTTTTATTGTAGTGGTCGCTACCTCGGCAAAACTTACCGAGTAAACTGTCTTGATATACTTGCTGCCAAATGCTCCAAGCAGCATTGGAATGTGATGCACCCGCATTTTAATGTAAACTGAAACAATCTACTAAGAAAATCTAGAAATACTGAAACACTGGAAAAAATTACTTCCAAGAGGAAAGTAGATTGCCATAACAAAAATAAGAAGAAGAAGAAAACGTCTCCAAAGTATCAGGATCACATTAATATGGAGAAGGTTAATTTCCATAGATTTTTTATCATTTTTTTTTAATTGAATTAATATAAAATCTTTAAAGGCTTTATTTTAATCAAAGAAGTTAACCTTTTTCATATTTATGTGATCCTGCACGCGTAGCATGACCAACATCGAGATAGGATTCGACTCAGAGAACAATGGCTTGTCTACACCGAAATGTCACTTTTGTCGGGTTGAGATCGAGATACTCATGCTCGCATTTACAACTAGTAGACTCGTATTGTTCTTTGTCGTGGCCTAATGTCAAAAGTCGACAAACATGAGCTTTTCTCTTCAACTGACATTAATTTGACAGTTGAATCAGAGAAACTTGTCTACCACCGTTTGAGTAGTCGAGAAGGTCGAGAGAGAATCACAGACTAATAAGAAGATTCGAAATAGTTTTCTACGTAATTTATTTTATATGAAACTAAATTTCGCAATAAAAATAAATCTAAATTATCCGTGCTTATATCTTATTCCTTAAAAACTTAAAATTAAAATTATTTTCATACGTTGATTTCAATATTTCGTAATTTTCTCGTCATTTTACACAGATTACTAAATTAACAATTTCGTTAGTAGTCTGTGTTATCTTTTCAAAATACTCTCAATAAAAGAAAGGCAAACGAATTTATATCCATACAGCTATTTTATTTAATTAGTTTTAAGAGTTTAGCGTTATGAAATCTATAGAAAGGAACGGTGCTTTATGAGAAATAACGTAATTATTTTCTACTGGCAATATTATTCGTCTCGAGCTCGAGAGAGCTTGTCTACGGAAGAGAACGCTTTCTTGAGTGCCTCTTTATCTTAGAACCATGAATTTAGTACTATAAACCGGATTGAGTGCTTCGCCCCAAAACGAGCCGACAGAGAGGTCAAGTAGATGTATGTGTCCTTTTCTTCATTAGGGTGACCAAACCGTATGGTTGGCCGGAGACATACATAATAACTTTAAACTGTTTAATATAAACTTAAATACCTAGGTAGTTCTTTATTTATAATTAACACTTTTTACCGCGTTTTTATTAGGTTGCTTGCTCGTTTGTTTGTTTGAGCACAAATTTCGCAAACGTTTTTATACTAAATTCCCGATGAGCTAGAGACTTGAATGAAACTTTAAACACAGGTCAGAAATGGAAGGAAATGCAATATTACAGTGTCATTGAGCTGATCTGATGATGGAGCCGGAAGAACGCCACAGGAACTCTATGATGAATGAAACTATACAACTCCATCGTATTTGGGCTTGTTAGAATTGACGGGAATGACGGGAGACGAGGTTCTGGGGCCCTATTTTTGAATCGCTCGTCTCCAGTCGAGCACTCGTTTCTACTGATTTTCATTCGACATCTCATTGTTTTGAGTCATATGTCGAATGAAAATCAGTCGAAAAGAGCGCTCGACGCCTGCTGAACGATTCAAAAATAGGGCCCCAGGGTCGGATGATGAAGTCTGGATTCCATGCCATAGGAACTCAATATTGAAATCATGCAACCCCATCGAGTTTGGGCTCGTTTGAATCGTCTTGACGAGTGCTCTGTTGGGTAATAGTATCCAAAATCTGATGATGAACCCGGAAGAAGGCCACAGGAACTTTGTAATAAAACCTTTCAACCCCATCGAGTTTGGACTCGTTTGAATGGTCTTGACGAGTACTCTGATAGGCGGTGGTATAGTTGGCGAGTTTAGCTCGTTAACTAAAAAACAGAAAATTATTATTTATTAAAAATGCGAAACACTCCTAAAAATCTAGTTCATGCAATTCAATTTAAGTTCAAGTGTAAATAATTACGCAACTTTAAAGTTTATTCCAATTTTTAATAAAAATACAATGTGCGTGAACTTCGAAAAAACAATGAATGTTGGAAAAACAAGTAAAAGTAAGAAAACATTGTCTAGTGATCTGTAGTTAAAAAAAGAAGCAAACTATTTTCGACTTTATTGACGTTTGAAATTCGGTTGTTTTTTCCCATAATTATACTTGTTCATTTATTTTGCTGTTTAATTAAAAACTGTTATTTTGGTAAATATGTCAATAAGGTCTTAAATACTTGCACCAATTACTTTACTTGTGAAGTTAATAAAATGAGTGCAAGAGATTTACGACGACACAATGTTAAAAATATAAAAAACCAAGATGGCGCCAACTGTATTGTTCGTGGGCCAATTTTGATGAAACTCGATTTTGTTACTATTTTGATAAAAATATAACAACGAAATGTTAAAAATATAAAAAATATGGCAGCCAACTCTTTTATTTGTGGGCTGATTTTAATGAAACTCGGTTTTTAGTACTAATTTGACAAGAAAATAACAACTCAATGTAAACTGATGAAAATCAAAAAGATCAAAATGGCTGCTAATTTTGTTTTTGGGCTGATTTTGATGTGACTCGGTTGACAAAACAAATAAATAATTTGGCTGTCATCTCAGATTTTTTTTATAACATTCCGTTGCTGTTTTCTTGTCTAAAAAAAAGTACCAAAACCCGAGTTTCATCAAAATCAGCCCACAAACAAAACAGTTGGCCGCCATTTTGTATTTTTGTATTTAAAAATTGCGTTGTTATTTTCTTGTCAAAATAGTACCAAAAACCAAGTTTCATTGAAATCGGCCCAAGAACAAAAAAGTTGGCCGCCATTTTGATTTTTTTAAGTTTTCAACATGGCGTTGTTATTTTCTTGTCAAAATAGTTCCAAAAACCGAGTTTCATTGAAATCGGCCCCAAAACAAAAAAGTTGGCCACCATCTTGGATTTATAGTTTTTGAAAAATTGCGTTGTTATTTTCTTGTCAAAATAGTTCCAAAAAACTGAGTTTCATCGAAATCGGCCCAAAAACAAAAAAGTTGGCCACCATCTTGGATTTTTAGTTTTTTAAAAATTGCTTTGTTATTTTCTTGTCAAAATTGTACCGAAAACCGAGTTTCATCGAAATCAGCCCAAAAACAAAAAAGTTGGCCGCCATCTTGGATTTATAGTTTTTAAAAAATTGCATTGTTATTTTCTTGTCAAAATAGTTCCAAAAACCGAGTTTCATCGAAATCGGCCCAAAAACAAAAAAGTTGGCCGCCATCTTGGATTTATAGTTTTTTAAAAATTGCGTTGTTATTTTCTTGTCAAAATAGTTCCAAAAACCGAGTTTCATCGAAATCGGCCCAAAAACAAAAAAGTTGGCCACCATCTTGGATTTTTAGTTTTTTAAAAATTGCTTTGTTATTTTCTTGTCAAAATTGTACCGAAAACCGAGTTTCATCGAAATCAGCCCAAAAACAAAAAAAAATGGCCGCCATCTTGGATTTTTAGTTTTTTAAAAATTGCATTGTTATTTTCTTGTCAAAATAGTTCCAAAAACCGAGTTTCATCGAAATCGGCCAAAAAACAAAAAAGTTGGCCGCCATCTTGGATTTATAGTTTTTTAAAAATTGCGTTGTTATTTTCTTGTCAAAAAAGTTCCAAAAAACCGAGTTTCATCGAAATCGGCCCAAAAACAAAAAAGTTGGCCGCCATCTTGGATTTTTAGTTTTTTAAAAATTGCATTGTTATTTTCTTGTCAAAATAGTTCCAAAAACCGAGTTTCATCGAAATCGGCCCAAAAACAAAAAAGTTGGCCGCCATCTTGGATTTATAGTTTTTTAAAAATTGCGTTGTTATTTTCTTGTCAAAATAGTTCCAAAAACCGAGTTTCATCGAAATCGGCCCAAAAACAAAAAAGTTGGCCACCATCTTGGATTTTTAGTTTTTTAAAAATTGCTTTGTTATTTTCTTGTCAAAATTGTACCGAAAACCGAGTTTCATCGAAATCAGCCCAAAAACAAAAAAAATGGCCGCCATCTTGGATTTTTAGTTTTTTAAAAATTGCATTGTTATTTTCTTGTCAAAATAGTTCCAAAAACCGAGTTTCATCGAAATCGGCCAAAAAACAAAAAAGTTGGCCGCCATCTTGGATTTATAGTTTTTTAAAAATTGCGTTGTTATTTTCTTGTCAAAAAAGTTCCAAAAAACCGAGTTTCATCGAAATCGGCCCAAAAACAAAAAAGTTGGCCGCCATCTTGGATTTTTAGTTTTTTAAAAATTGCATTGTTATTTTCTTGTCAAAATAGTTCCAAAAACCGAGTTTCATCGAAATCGGCCCAAAAACAAAAAAGTTGGCCGCCATCTTGGATTTTTAGTTTTTTAAAAATTGCATTGTTATTTTCTTGTCAAAATAGTTCCAAAAACCGAGTTTCATCGAAATCGGCCCAAAAACAAAAAAGTTGGCCGCCATCTTGGATTTTTAGTTTTTTAAAAATTGAGTTGATATTTTTATGTTGAAATAGTACCAAAAACCGAGTTTCATCCAAATAAGCGCACAAACATGAATTTGATTATTATTATTAATTTTACCGTCTCGCCTGCGACCTCTACTAGCCATTTCAATAGAACAATTTCGTTATTTTGGAAATCTGAAATGGTGCAGTATTTATGGTCACACTAGTTTTGTAAAGTAACATTTCCTATAGATTGAAATTCTTAAATTGAAATTCGGCGCCAAGGTCAAAATCGGAGTTGCCAGGATTGACACTTCTATTTATTACCACCTCACCGATGATAGCTGATTAGCATTATTGTAGATATCTAATTAAATCAAAAGAGTAAGTTCTGTTTTATATTACAATTATTATGTGTCATTCTAAATTAATATTTAAATAGTATATATTCGACTTCCCATTCCGAATCCTTAATTTTGATACACTACTTGATTGGTAACGTACATATTTTTAGTCCTACTATCGTGGTATTATTGTTTAGTAATGGCAATTGTGCGAACGAGACACCGACCTCCACCTGCACGCGTAGCATGAGCAAACAAGACTCTTGTCTACGAAGACTTGTCGTCTCGACCTTCTCGATTACTGAGCACAGTTTGACAGACAGGTGGGACTCGTTCTCAGAATTTCGAAACCTTTTAATGTCTTTTATTAAAAAAAGTGAATTTTAAAGGTAATCTTTTTATTTCAACACCAATAAACGTCAAAATTATCTAAAATGATCCGAAATAATTAAGTTTAAACATGATTCTCATTTTTTTTATAAGTTCTAAGATAAAAAGGCACTCAAGAAAGCGTTCTCTTCCGTAGACAAGCTCTCTCGAGCTCGAGAAGAATAATATTGCCAATAGAAAATAATTACTTTATTTCTTATAAAGCACCGTTCCTTTCTATAGATTTCACAACGCTAAACTCTTAAAACTAATTAAATATAGCTGTATGGATATAAATTCGTTTGCCTTTCTTTTATTGAGAGTATTTTGAAAAGATAACACAGACTACTAACGAAATTGTTAATTTAGTAATCTGTGTAAAATGACGAGAAAATTACGAAATATTGAAATCAACGTATGAAAATAATTTTAATTTTAAGTTTTTAAGGAATAAGATATAAGCACGGATAATTTAGATTTATTTTTATTGCGAAATTTAGATTCATATAAAATAAAATACGTAGAAAACTATTTCGAATCTTCTTATTAGTCTGTGATTCTCTCTCGACCTTCTCGACTACTCAAACGGTGGTAGACAAGTTTCTCTGATTCAACTGTCAAATTAATGTCAGTTGAAGAGAAAAGCTCATGTTTGTCGACTTTTGACATTAGGCCACGACAAAGAACAATACGAGTCTACTAGTTGTTAAATGCGAGCATGAGTATCTCGATCTCAACCCGACAAAAGTGACATTTCGGTGTAGACAAGCCATTGGTCTCTGAGTCGAATCTTATCTCGATGTTGGTCATGCTACGCGTGCAGGTGTTGTCTCATTCACACAGTAGTGCCTTCAGTCAATGTCGTCGATAGAATTTCAACTCTATGACAAATGCAATAAAGTTGAATTTCTTTTAAACGATAAGTGAAAATTTTCGTATAGTACTCACTCCCTATATAAACCTCCTTGCTTAGAACATATAAAAAAAATGAGAATCATGTTTAAACTAAATTATTTCGGATCATTTTAGATAATTTTGACGTTTATTGGTGTTGAAATAAAAAGATTACCTTTAAAATTCACTTTTTTTATTAAGAGACATTAAAAGGTTTCGAAATTCTGAGAACGAGTCCCACCTGTCTGTCAAACTGTGCTCAGCAATCGAGAAGGTCGAGACGACAAGTCTTCGTAGACAAGAGTCCCGTGTGCTCATGCTACGCGTGCTGGTACTTTGGAGACGTTTTTATTTTACGATTCCAAATATGATTGAAAAAAATACACTATAAACAAACCAAAACATATCCAAAATCCAAAAATGATTGAAAATACACTATAAAAACGCAAAAAAATATAACATCAAAAATCAAAAAGTGATTGAAAATATTCCAACTAAATGTTGGCATTTGTAGAAGTTGGCATTTGTAGAAGTTGACATTTGTAGAATTTGGCATTTGTAGAAGTGGTCATTTGTAGAAGTTGGCATTTGTAGAATTGGACATTTGTAGAATTTGGCGTTTTAAACTAGGTTGTCATTTGTAGAAGTTGACATTTGTCGACTAAACCCTTCAATTGTAAGCAAGCGTAGCGTTCAAACACATAGAATATTGCCTGTTGAAGCAGGATCTCTTCACCACAATATATTCAGCGAAACGGGAAGTACTTCCACCGAGCTAGGTGTCTGCTCAGTAAGGACCGGAACCACTTACCGTTAAAGGGGTTTTGATTGGGTATTTCATGAACCGCTTACCGTTAAAAGGGTTTTTGATTGGGTATTTCATAGACTTGTTTTCAAAAACCATATCGCAATATAATAAGCATGTCCATCAGCCATTTTAATGTCCCCACTGCTGGGGCACAGGCCTTCCTTATGGGTGGATAAGGAGGACGGGCCATAACCCACCACGCGGGCCCAATGCGGATTGGTTGGTGTTAACGACTGCAAATGCAGCCGGGACCAACGGCTTAACGTGCCTTCCGAAGCACGGAGGAGCTCGAGATAATAAATTTTTGGTCACCCATCCCATGACCGACCCTTGCGAACGTTGCTTAACCTCCGCAATCGCTGGGCCAGGCGCTAAAGCACTGCGCCACCGAGCTCTTCGATAATAAGCATATCGTCGACAAACTCTATCGACAGGGAAACCCTATCATTTGGTTAGCTTTTTAATAGGGTTTCTCTAACAATTGGCTTAACCAAAAAAAAAGGTTTTCCGGTCCCTGGTGCTCGGGGACCGCGGTCCATCTGCTTGATGTTGGAATTTGTATTTATGCGAAGTGCTTAGAAAACTTTGATATCGTGAGTCAGGTCTCCATACATTTTGTCTCGACATTAGCTTGACGTAGTGCGACGTCACGTCTGCGTAATGTTTTACACATTGTACTTTTCGCTTATCCTGCATTTCTTCGTCGATTGCTTATGTAGCGGTATAACCGACCCACTGCATTGCCTTTTGAGTAGGGGGACAGGTGTCCTCTTGGGGGAGACAACCAATCATGCGCGTAGTGGAGGGGTATAGGGAAGCCATTGGCCCGAAAGGTATTCTACTAAAATCTGCATGACGGAACGTGATGCGTGGCAGGCATTTGTCTAACGTAGACCCTTAAATTGTAAATACCTTAGTTAGAAAACAAGGAATCTTTATTTATATCGAATAAAATTATTTTGCTTATTACAAAGTATTTTATTAATAAATTCATACATAGGTAAGATATCACTTTGTAACTATTTAACTTACGTAGGTCCGGTTTAACAGTTTCCGTGTGTGGTTTGGTTAATGTTTACCTTAACTCATACAAATTCTTAACAAATTGTAGTTTAATCTGTAAAATGGGTCCTATTAGGGGTTGAAGTATGAAATGGCCGTTTTGTATAGAAAATTTTAAAGGATTCGCAATCTCCATTACTCACATTTTCTTGATATATTTAACAACCATGAACGCTAATGTTTGAAAACTTTTATGCAGAAATGTTTAAACACTCAGCTAACTAATGCCATACGTGTTAAGTGAAAAAATAAGTACTTATCGGCTAAGTTATAACTAATTAAGTGGTGATTTCTGCTAACGAAAAAAGGAGTCCATATTAAAGATACATACAAAAATACATGTTTTAAGATCCATTTTTAACGTTAAGGAAAAAAAAACTGAGATGTTGTTATTGCGGATAGTGGGCCGTTATTATCATAATTCGAAATAATAACAAGTAACCGAAGTATATTTCTGCGAGTGAGAAAAAATCGGCAATATCATACTTTAACTCCTATTATTTTGAAATGGGAGCTTCAAAAAAATCTCTTGGCAACGGGAGAGTGTATGGTACAATTTTGGACTTCTGAAAGTCGAAATCCCGATAGTCCAGAGTCTGGGCAGGTTCAACGTGGTCTACCCAATAGTTTTCCAATTTCGCATTGAGGGTACCTTTCCAGTGCTGCCAACAAAGAAAGGTTTCCATTGCGTGAATTTGTCTCGCCCGTTTTTACGCAATGGGTGAGAAACGGGCGAGATAGATTCGCGCGTTAGGCATCCATTACACGGTAGGTTTTGCTGTCAGTTTAACCAAAGTCACGGGCTGTGACTGACGATTAACCTACCGTGTAATGTAGTGACTGATGGTTGCATGATGTGATTTGTTCTTTCCATCAGTCAAACGTAATTCATGACTGATGGAATGGAATTTGACTGACGCTTGCATGACCATGTAATGGCTGCCTTACAATTTCGTCTCGTTAAAAACGGTGTCTAGATTACCAGTAGGTAGGTAGTACCACCACCAGCAACCCAAAATGGGTCCACATATTTTCTAAGCACTAGATAAGCGAATATCATCCGTACAAAGTAACAGTAACTAGGTAATCTTTTTGACCCTGATATGCCAAATGAGTTAACCAGATTAATCTCGCCGAATGACTCACATAATTTACCAAGGCGTGATTATCATGACCCGTTGCTACCGTTGTTAAAATCGGGTCATGGTGACGACATCAAAACGGTAAAATACATTCCCTGTGTCACAACTTTTTTGTCGGATCAGTCTCGTCTTATCTTGTATCGCCATTTTTTGGCGTAAACTTTTTGACTGTAATGTAGGTACAGGCCCGGATCTGGGTTGGGGGCATTTGCCCCGGGCGGCGAAGACTAGGGGCAGCGGCCTCAGGCCGCCGCCCCTTAGGGTCCCCCCAGACCTACCGGTTTCGTTTCTTTGCTTTGCTGTTCTACTTGCTGTTTAGACCGCCGGCCAACCAGGGTCATTTTCAATCTATCACATATTTGGACCAGACCAAATTGGCAAGATAGCCATTAGCTTGGTGTTATCAAATATCATCGTCTGGGTTGCGAAGTATGAAGCTTCTGGGAGATATGCCACCCTGAACATGGTCTCCGATTGCTAAAAATAAATCGATCGCATATTTATATAAATTGTGAACAGGGTTGTGGGTGTCATCATTACCTATCTGAACAATTTTTTTTTGTGTTTTCATAATGATCGTTTAAGGAACAAAGCTCACAAGAACATTCTTATATGTGAAATGTACTTAGACTGAAAATATGCGATAGATTGAAAATGAGCCTCTTGGCCGGCGGTCCATTGCCGAACAGCAAAGCAAAGAACGGAAACCGGTAGGTCCCCCCAGACATAGTAGAACCAAATAAGTAAGTCATCTTACTCTTTATACGCATGAACGCGGTTTGTATGTGAGCGGGCCCGTACGTATGCGTCGTCGCACGCACACACTGACAAAATTTAAAGGTGATAAAGGTGCAACAGTCATGGCTGCACCGTACGTAATCCCGCCCGCGCTCACGCACGCTTCACGCCGCCGCGCCGTTCGTAATAATTTCAACGTGTACCTACCTACAGTACATACCATGCTTTCCAAAGATATTATTGCAAAAAGATTTGTGAGAATGAGGATATATTTTACATTAACTTTAAATAATAAGGCATTTCGTACTTGCCGAAACAGACGAATTTTTTTTTTATATCAATTGTGTAATATTGTTATAAAATCACAAATTCCTATAGAAAAAAGCCTATTATGCATGCCTATTATGGAAAGTAAACAATTTCCGAATTTAAAGATTATTATTTTAATAAGTGTAGGTAAATGAAAAAGTAAGAAACAGTTAATAGTGTAAAAAATAAAATTTCATAATCATTTTATTTTATTTGAATAATAGTACATTACTGCCGCGGTATATTATAATGACTGCGTTGCTGGCAGCGATTATGATGGCCGAGAGCGGAGCTTAGCGCAGGTCCAGGCCGTCACAGCGCGGTCAGCATTGCAGCCCTTGATGGCCAAGCTGAAATAAAGGCCGAGACCGGAGGTCGAGGCCTTTATAGCGCGGACAGCAAGGGCTGCAATGATGACCAAGCTTGAAGGCCGAGAGCGTAGTTTAGCTTAGCTCGAGGCCATCATAACGTGGCCAGCAGTGCAGTCATTGTGGACCAAGGCTTGTATAGTGCTTTACTCAAAAATGCGAGTACTACCTACTACTATAGTGGGTACGTATAACCTAATTTCGAAAAAATACAAAAATGCAAATATCTCAGAAACGGTGCGTCGGAGCCAAAAAATAAGGTTTTTTTCGACCCCCTAAGGTACCCCGGAAGTGGTCAAAAGGCATTTAATGAAAGGTCAAAAAACGGTCAAGTGCGAGTTTTTTATATTTTTCCATACAAATTTTACATAAAAATACAAATATCACCTGTGTAATAGGGTTTTCTCCCCTCAATGTACAACACCCGCGCAGATAAAGAATGGGATTGAAAATGCGGCTCACCGCGCTTAACACAACGAGTGTGACCGAGAGAGCGATAGGTGTGGCGTTCTATATTTGAAACAAAACTCGACAATAATGGATTCTCAAAGGCTTAGAGCATCGCGGAAGGGAGCAGCCTTAGCGATTATTACTCTATTCAATTTTTTCTGGCATTTTTTGCGGGGGGGGAAAGTGCACACAAGTGCAGTTCCGCATACTCACATACAAAAACAACACTGTAAAGACGACACCAACACATAAAAAATAAAACAAAACAGCAAAAATTTGTGTACGGATGAGTCACACATCAAAATATGACACGTGTTTGACATAAAGGGCTGGGCTCAATTGTCGTTGCAGCAATATCGATACAGAAAAAGGAATAAAGGTAACAAACTCAAACATTTTACATGGGGTGAATAACAACAAAGAGCCCAACAAGCAAAAACCTTTCTGAAAAAGTTAATACGGACTCAAGAACACTCAGTCTTATTTTCAAGTCTCATATACGTATTAAGAGCATTTTATGACGTTTTTCTATTATAAATGATCTTATTCCATTCATTTTTATACAAGGTTTTACAAAAATACCCCTAATCCCGAAAGGTAAAAAAATTAATCTATCAATACTAAACATGCGATTAAATTGACAATAGGCTGTGATCCGCGGCAACTTCACTCGAGAATGTAGCTATGGTGCGGTGTGCACAGATTTCAACAAATTAAAATACATCCTTATGTACCGCAAGCGCTCTGAAGGTGTTCACTTCTGTTGTACAAAGCTAAATTAATCGCATCGCACCTACAGATATTTTAATACCATAAAAACTATTAACGAATTTTACACTAAACGGAACAACTAAGACTACTGACATTTTTTTACTGTACATTAGCGCGCGTCGCGGCGGCTTCGTTTGATGCTTTGTGTGATGCCGATATTTGTCCGCGGTCATGACCGCGGACGTGTCCGCGGACACGACCGCAGTCAAACACGATTTCAAAGATTAAACAACAACAGATAGGACTTCTGGAACCTGCTTGAAATTATCTATCAAAGCAAGAACTCTCTAGGTAAAATTAGTAATTTACTTAACGTCCATGGTAGGTATTTAAATACAGATGACGCTTACGTGTCTTTTCGAATTGGTGTGCAGAGATTAATTTTACATTTTTGAAATAAATATTAATTCAGTAACTATTTAATTTAGAAATTACGTCACTGTTATGTCTGAGGTATTTATGTTATTTTAAATACGCTTATGTCATAACTAGCTTAGTTAGGTCACTGTAATGTAAACGTAGGTACAAATATCTACAGATGTGACCAGTCTGAAAAACGAATAGTCTTTGATTTAGAAGCCAATGACCGGAACTGACCGGAACAGCTGATTGGGAATCTTTCAAATTCTTGTCGATATTTTTGCAAAACTTCGACATCGTTTTCTCCGTAAATATTATAGCTAAAAAATAAAGAACAGCGCCCATCATTTCTATTTCATTAATACTCATTGGCATTTCAGGGATTAGGGGTACTTTTGTAACAGGTTGTACAATAATATAAGATGTATCAAAAAGATTATTTATTCTGTGAGAGAACCAATTAATTTATGCTGTGATTTTATTTTACTCTTTGACGCAGAATGTAACAGTGCAAAACTGCAAAGACCAAATTGAGTCTGTCAGAAGTTAAAAAGAATTAATAAATATTTAAGAATTTTTAGGTATATCACATTTATGAGAATGCCTGGAGCAGGACCAGGCCATATCCTTTATCGACAAACGTTGTGATACGGTAACATCACTAAGTTGCTCATCGGCGAGAACTCGGATTTATCTAGCGACAGATCTGAAATTTGTACGGAGGAGTCATGGACGAGCAGACCCGATGTCACTGAATAAATTTGACAACTAATCAAGAATAAAATATACGAATTTAATGTTTAAATGTAAACAAATAGCAATAATACGACAAAAAATTACTTTCATGTGAAATGTAACACCGACTTTTTGTAAACTTTGATGTTCCAGACCTCTTTTAACAGTAAAAAACTCATCAATTCGGCATTTTAAACACTGCAGCGTTCACATGCGCGACTGGACTCGGTCTAGAAAGAAATCCGGGCGCAACTGGTTTTATCAACTGCATATGCCCATTTGGGCTTGTACTTCGGCAGAGGGGAAAGCTTCGTATGGCTTCTCTTTCTGGGACAGAAGCGCGTCTTACTCTAAGCTCAAAGGAAATTGCTGGTAGCTAAAACAAGACAATAATGAAATCTCATACAACTTTGCCGCGTCACCATCGGAGGAGCGCGGCAACCCCGACTTTGCTCAAAGAAGGTTGTCAAAATAATGACCATATTACAAGCATTTTTGAGTAAATACATTATTTAGTAAAGCCACGTTTTAATTAATCCTATTTCGTTTGTAAGTTTTCAAATCACATAACATGACGTAGGTAATGAAAACATTGTAGTCAGTTCCTGAAAACAATGAATTTAATGTAAATTGTAATCTGACAGATAAATGTGATACATTGCTACTTTTCTTTAGTAAGTTTTTATTGGTGTCAAAACGAAAGAGCCAATGTATCACATACATCTGTCAAATTACAATTAACATTAACTTCATTATTTTAGTCGATAGACCCGCTGGTCTACGTACAAAAAAATATAAAAAAAAACTTTGAATTATAGATCCCTGATGCTTACCCTATAAGAAAAAAATATTTTGTATAGATATTGACTATGCATTTTTTGACGACTGAATAAACTAGCGATGTGACAGCCCTACGTGTTTAAGCTGTATCGCTCGCTCGAGGCTCGAGTTGGCCTACTTATTTGGTTCTACTATGCCCCAGACCTACGCTAAGCGCTAAGCGGATACAGATTTTTGCATTTTTTGGTGAAATTTTTCACAAAATTTTATCATGCAAGACCGCGGCGGCTGCCGCCGGGTTAAAACACACATGTCACATATTACAAGATAAGTGAGATTATATAGTTGATAAAACTGACTAAAATCGCACTGTGCGGCCGTTTTCTTTTTACTATAGACAAGCAAAACGCAAAGATTATTGGATGTAAGTAACTGACAAATAATCGCGCTGCGCGGCCGTTGTTTTTACTAAAAAAAATGAGAATTTGTTGACAATTGTTTCGAAGTGGGCGGAAAATTGTCTTCTGCCCCCCCTTTCAAAAATATAGATCCGGGGCTGTGTAGGTACCTAGCCTACTCTTGTAAATTAAGAACGTATCTACGATCAGTCTCTAAGTAAGTTTCACGCCTGTAGAAAAAGGCGGATATGAGCGTCCTATCCTCCCCGAAATATTCAAATAATGAACACGTTACATTACAGGACACGTATTTATGTTTTACAAGCATATCTAAAAGTTTCAAGCGAGTAGGGTCGGTCTTATTTGCTAAGTACGTATAGGTAGGTACTAACATTGCGAGTATGCTCGGCCCATATGAGCAAGGTTTCCACCGAGATATTCTTGCAACGTTCCAGGCACTTGTTTAGGTAACGATGTCCACTGCTTCTTTTACCCCGAACATATTGGAAGTAGGCGTACATTAAATAGTATCTGCAACGAATAGAGATTTGGGTAAAACAAAGAATATCAAAGCCAATAACTACCACCATATTGGATAACTATACTAGCGAGCAGAAGACTGGTTGTTTCGGTCGTTTGTTCTGTAACTGACCCGAAAGCCTGCCTGTCTCTCGTTTGATAAGTCATCGAGTCTGTTTTTCAGTCTGTTTAGGATAACTCGGGTAAATAGTTTGTATAGACGGGATAAGAGGCTAGGGCGATATAGTTATCCAATTTACGAATGTCCCCTTTTTTATGAAGCAGGACAATCACTGCGTTATGCCAGTCTTGCCAACTTAATTATGTTCAACTCAATGACACTGCTTATCCGGTCTTCGTGAAAGTGCTTCAGATTGTTTTTAATACCTTGACAAATATCGTTGTGTATCTTTCGGTCATCATCAGATCACATCACACCCCGTTTAATCCTGGGCGGAGAACCAAAGCTTCAAAGTTACCTCCACAGAACATATAAATAAGTGTTACCTCGTTTGTATGAAAAACGTGCCGGACTACAGCTGCGCCACAAAAAAAAAAGTTGGAAATCTGACTTTTTGACTATGCCATGATGAAGTCTATAGTTTGTCGGAGTTTGTCGCCAATAACCAGAGTTTGTCGGTCTTCCGTTTAGGAGATACATGTGGCTCAGCTGTAGAGACGTCTCTACAGCTGCGCCACACAGATCTCGAAAACGGAAGGTCGTAGCGAAAATCTGATGACTGTATGTATAGCCGTTAGTTTGTCGGAGTTTGTCGCACAAAAACCAGAGTTTGTCGGTCTTGCGTTTAGGAGATACGTGTGGTGCAGCTGTAGAGACGTCTCTACAGCTGAGCCACACAGATCTCGAAAACGGAAGGTTGTAACAGAAATCTGATTACTCGTGTGTAGGGCATGCATTCCGAGATTCCGGAATCTCGTAACTCCGGAATCTCGGACAGATTTTTCCGATATTTCAATATCGGAATTGAGAGACCCAATATCGTAATTCCGATATTGATAAATATCACAAAATGTATTGTTTAAATTTAATTTTGCTTAGCGAACGCGTATATTTACACTTATTCTACACTGGTACTCCTTCATCCGCGTCAACGGCGATAGTTACACGCATGGTAAATACTGTGATCCATCGCCACAGAGTACATTTTAACCATGGAAAGTAAAATATTGAACATTCCATAAAATTACTTGCCATGGTTAAAATTTACTATATGGCGATGGATTATAGTATTTAACATGCGCGTCGCCTCCCGTCCCCGCATCGGTACAGAGTCAGATAGTTACAGATTTATGTACGATTTTTATCAACTGGCGAACATCGGTGCGCATTTTACCTCTGCCAAAGAAAATTAAAGCTACAGCTACAGTTAGTTAATTTCATATTTGCATGAAAAATGAACCCACCCAGTGCGAAGCACATTACAGTACCTTGCTGCCAGATTAAGCTAGTTTGTTGTCACCTACTTGCCATTTATTTATCATCGTTATATGGCCACCTTGTCGAGGGCCGAGCTGACCCATGAAGACTCATCCTGCGCTGGGTCGCTATTCCAGAACTTTTCCTGTCCCATTGCCGTCGGTTCTTCCCGCTATGTGTGATATGTGCCCGCCCACTGCCACTTTAGCTGAGCAATCCTTCGAGAGATGTCGGTTAATTTAGTTCTCCTACAGACCTTTTCTTTTTTTATTCAATCACGCAGGGAAACACTGAGCGTGGCTCCCTCCGTTGCACGCTGGGTACCTGGGTGATCTTGAGCCTTCTAGAACATTAGTTAGCGCCCACGTTTCACTGCCGCAAGTCATCACTGGTAACACACACAAGACTTTCGTTTTAAGAGACAAGTAAGTTGGACGCGAATATTTTTCGAAGCTTCCCGAGTGCTGCAAATCTGAGTTGTAGTCAACGACGATTGCGAAAGATCTCTTCCATGAACCGGGATGTTACTGTCTAAGGTTAGATACACGTAATGGTCAACAACTTCGAGTGTAAGTAGTATTTTACCACCCATCCACCTTTGGAGTGAGGCCATTGAGAATCATGGTGAAGCCCTTGTCGTCTCTCTAGACATCTCCAAAGCCTTCGACAGGGTCTGACATGATAGCCTATTAAGTAAGCTTCCAGCATATGGAATCTCTGAGGACCTTTGTATTAGGACCTTTGCATATCCGTATCGTGTTAGAAGGGTGCACGTCCGATCAGCAGGCGATTTACGCCAGTAAGTCAAGGATCAGATTCTTACTACATATAAACGACCTGCTAACGCCCGTAACCTTTGCAGACGATAGCACAATAACGGACATTATATTTTTCAAATGCAAGGGCCAACAGAGAAGAAATAGAGTCTTGTCGAGAGAATTTAGTCAAACGTTTGAACCTAGCACTTCAGGATGTCTCAGACTAGAGCGATGCCAATCTTGTTAGGATCAATGCGACAAAAACACAAGCGTGTCTCTTCTCTGCAAAACGGAGTGCATTCCATCATTCTCCGACTTTCCGTGGAGCATTCGTACCAGTGACCGATCAGCTACAACTCTTTGGCCTAAGTCTATTTCATCTAATTTGAACTTCGGTGAATTATGAATATATAGAGTCCATAGCTGGAACCGCTGCGAAAAAGCTTGGAATCCTCTCAAAGGTTAAGCATTACTTCTCCCCGCATCAGCTGCTTCAACTTTACAAAGCGCAAATCAGACCGGCCATGGAGTACTGCAGTTACCGTTGGGACGGATCAGCCAAATACCAGCTTGCCGCTCTGGACTCGGTCGAAAAACGGGCTAGGCGACTTATTGGAGACCCCGAACTCACGAATGCCAAAATAAGTAGCCTCGACCACCGCCGTAGAATAGCTTGTTTGTCGGTATTTTACAAGATGCACTTCGGAGAGTGTGCGAAGGAGTTACACAAATTAATTCCTCCAGTCCCATTCCACCATCGAAGCACTAGACGCAGATTAGAGTACCACCCTTATGTTGTTAATATTCCAACCATCCATCAGCACAAATCATTTTGCTAACACTTTTATAATGTGAACAGCTAAGGAGTGGAACAGCCTGCCTACCGATGTGTTTCCTAATACTTAGTTATTACTTGGGCTTTTTTAAGGCTAGAGTGAATAATAGGCTTTATCTAAGTGAGCATGCTCCATCGTAGTCCGCATCATCACTTAACACCAGGTGTGATTGGTCAAATGCTCACCTATTTTCAATAAAAAAATAGTATTCTTAGCATGAACTGGAGCGGGTAGAACAAGGGCATTCGACATGATTTTCGTCTTATCCATGTTCATCCTAAGTCCCACTCTTTAGCAAGCACTACAAAGATTTTCAACTCGGGTATTGTGTTCAGGTCTTCCAAGGTCTCAACCATAAGAACTACATCATTGGCAAAACGCAGGTGTATCGGCTAAACTTAACGTACATGCGTCATTTGCGACCTAATAAGCGTGCGTGTGCACATTCTACAGTTAGGCACTCGCCATTAATGTTAATGCTGAATCTTTTGTCAGTTTTATGAATTGCTATCAGTGCTTCTCGATTATTTGCTAAAAGAACGAGAAAGGGACGCATTGATAGTCATTCAGAAGACTGACAAGAGATTTAAACATCATATTTTTCCAGAAATAAAACATTAATAAAAATTTTGCCAATACCGGAACTAGTATCGGAATTCCGATATTTGGTCTCAATATCGGAACTCAGTTCCGGAATTGATAACCTTCCGATATTGCATGCCCTACTCGTGTGTGTAGCCGGTAGTTTGTCGGAGTTTGTCACCAAGAACCAGAGTTTGTCGATCTTGCGTTTAGGAGATATGTGAGGATACGCTGTGGAGACTTTTCTACCTGGATCTTGAGAACGGAAGGTCGTAGCAAGAATCTGATAACTCGAGTGTGTAGCCATTAGTTTGTCGGAGTTTGTCACCAAAAATCAGAGTTTGTCAATCTTACGTTTAGAAGATATGTGGGGATACGCTATAGAGATATTTCTACCTGGATCTCGAGAACGGAAGGTCGTAGCGAAAATCTCACATATCTCCTAAACGCAAGACCGACAAACTCTGATATTTGGCGAACTACCGACTATAGATATGACTAATCGGATTATCGCTACGACCTTCCGTTCTCAAGATCCAGGTAGAAAGGTCTCCACAGCGTATCCTCACATATCTCCTAAACGCAAGACCGACAAACTCTGGTTCTTGGTGACAAACTCCGACAAACTACCGGCTACACACACGAGTAATCAGATTTCTGTTACGACCTTCCGTTTTCGAGATCTGTGTGGCTCAGCTGTAGAGACGTCTCTACAGCTGCGCCACACGTATCTCCTAAACGCAAGACCGACAAACTCTGGTTTTTGTGCGACAAACTCCGACAAACTAACGGCTATACATACAAGTAATCAGATTTTCGCTACGACCTTCCGTTTTCGAGATCTGTGTGGCTCAGCTGTAGAGACGTCTCTACAGCTGCGCCACACAGATCTCCTAAACGCAAGACCGACAAACTCTGGTTTTTGTGCGACAAATTCTGACAAATTAACGGCTGCGAACACGAGTAATCAGATTTTCGCTACGACCTTCCGTTTTCGAGATCTGTGTGGCTCAGCTGTAGAGACGTCTCTACAGCTGCGCCACACGTATCTCCTAAACCCAAGCCCGACAAATTCTGGTTTTTGTGCGACAAATTCCGACAAACTATCGTCTTCATCATGGCATAGTCAAAAAGTCAGATTGCCAACTTTTTTTTGTGGCGCAGCTGTAGTCCGGCACGTTATGAAAATAAGCCTGTGTGATTCTAGTTTTCTGCTCGCGAGTGTAGATAAAAAAAATAAAGATTACGATACGCTGATCTACAAAAGTACCTACCTTGTGCTTGTGCACCCAAACGGTAAAGCACCCTCTTTTCTGCACAAAGACCATAAACACTAACTAACAATATTATTCAGTCCTACAGTCTATGCACGTAAACATTTTCAGATCCGTTATTACCTGGGTTTGAACACAGTCATACGCCCAGAAACTATGGACAGGATCACTTGAAATATACTTTTTAAACTTTTTTCCAGCAATAATACAGATTTAATATTCCTATTATCCATCTGAAAATTAAAGGAAAATTATTGTATAATGTAACCAGGAAACCTTAATAAATTTTGTATAGGTATGCCATAGGATAATCATATAAACAGGATCTTTGCAAAAATCCTAGGACGATTGTAAAGGACCGGTTAATTGGAATTTAAGGTCAGTCGAGCAATATTTAGGATTTTTGTAAAAATCTCAGAATGTTCCGGACAATTGGAAACTTAAATGCTGATTGGAAACTTAAATGATTAAATGGTCAGAACAGAACTGACTCTCCTTGGACTATAGGTAGCCATTAGCTAATTTTAGCATTCGTCAGTCCATGACGTTGACGTCAGCCAATCAGAGCCCGTAAAGTGATGGTCATTCACGATTTACTTAAGATAAGTTGGATTGTTGTAAAAAACTAAACATTACTCGGACGATTGCAAAAATTTATCTAAGATTCTATTTATTGCAATTATAGGTAGGTACTAGGATTTTGGTAAAAAATCAATTAGTGACCTCTTTGACCAACGTGATAAGAAGTCCTTCAGCCAATCTCATTAGTATCATAATGTTGTATTCGTTCTTTTCAAATTTCATTTCAACAATTTGCTGGATTTTTTCTTCCCATATTATAGATCTCTCCCAAGCACCAACTCTTACTGTCCTGAAAGCAATCCAGAAATTTTGAGTTGGATTGGAAGGACCAAATGATCGTCGTTGATATTCCCTCTATACTATAAGCACATGTCTTGTTCTTTTTGTATGGATTGAGACTACTGAGTGATTGAGAGTACCTATATCGGTTTTGGGGGCAGGTAATCGTTTGTTAAGTTTGACTTGTTGACTTTTGAAATATCACCTTGTTGGAGGATAGGTGTCGGAACGGATTGGACCCATCTAAGTATAGGTACTAAATGTAGGCATTTAGTTATAAAAATACGGAATTCTATAACGTAATTTTAAGGCTTAATAAAATCTAAGTACACGAGCCACATGCAGACGAAGAAGCTCCAGGCCGCTTCTGGTCTCCTGGCCCGAAGTATACCGTCTCCCTTCCGAATGTAGAATCGTTCGCAGGTGCCATACGTTTCTACACAGTAACCAGTATCGAGTAATATTACCATGGCGTAACAGTAGTACCATGTTTCCGCTGTAAAAGCAAAAAAAAGTAATGTAACTTCTATAGCAGTGATTCTGTACCTACTATCCATAACCCTTGATAAAAATCTTGTCAAATCATTTTCCTACAAGATGGACGGAGTAACAAAGGCAATAGACAGTCGTTATGACGAATACGAAGCGGTGCTCTGTTGCCTTAATTAAACCCCTGGCCATGCTTTTTAATAAATCATTGACTGATGGTGATTTTCCTGATATGTGGAAAATGGCAAAGATTGTCCCTGTGTATAAAGCGGGCGATAAAAAATGTGTCTCTAACTATCGACCAATAAGCATACTTAATTGCTTCGCTAAGATTTTCGAAAGCTTGGTTTATGATATCATTTACTCACACCTGAAGACCGTTATCAGTCCTCACCAGCATGGGTTTGTAAAATCACGATCTACAACTTCTAATCTTCTTAGTTACATGAACTACCTAAGTTCTGCATTTGATCAATCAGGGCAAGTAGATTCGGTGTATACTGACTTTGCAAAAGCGTTTGATCGCGTTGATCATTCAATACTTTGTGTTAAAGCTGAGCACTTAGGAATTCATGGCTCGCTTCTACGGTGGCTACAATCATATTTGCTAAATCGCACACAGCTTGTTACAGTTAGTGGTTATGAGTCACCTCCTTTTATAGCGGATTCCGGTGTTCCACAGGGATCAAACCTCGGACCCTTACTCTTTTTGTTGTTTATAAACGACCTCCTAAGTCAGCTCAAATGCGAATATTTGGCGTATGCAGATGACATCAAAATTTATCGTAGGATACATACAAGTGATGATATCACCATTTTGCAATCCGATATTGATACCATGACGCTTTGGTGTGGAAAAAATAATATGTCACTAAACGTGGACAAATGTCAGTTAATTACATTCACAAAAAAAAATCATTATATTCCATCGTCTTATGTAATACAAGGAGTTCAGCTGAAACGAGTGGATGTAGTACGTGACTTGGGGGTGTGGTTTGACTCGAAACTTTCCTTTAGAGTGCATTACGACTCGATTATACTAAAGGCAAAACGAATGATGGGTTTCATATATCGCCTTCTTGGATGAATTAACCACTGGATGCGAAATGACAGCCATATTCGCCTTTACCCCTCTGCCACTTACTGTGACCGATAGCCTCAGTAAACGATATCGCGTTGTCAGTGTGATGCTAGAGCTCGTGGCGAAACATTGGTACAAAAATGGGCAAAATGCTTCGTATTGTTCAGCAAAAAAAATAGCGGGCAATCAAGAAATGTTTCTTTTCACCCGTAAGCACAATTTCAACCTATTATAGTAGCTATTTTTCGTAAAATAAATAAAATTTGGTATGTAAACAAAGTAGGGTGACTTAGCCGGTTTGCCGGCCCCCTTTGGTTTTCGGCCATTACGGAAAATGTAAGAATGTATGAAAGAAATTTTCGTCTTGAAAGTCATTTCGCGCGAGGAACTGCTGTTAGCACTGGTAATAGAGCCGGAATTATCAAACTGCTTGAAAACAAGCTGCAACGTCCTCTTCAATGGCTAATATGTCAACTGCACGCAAATGAGTGAAGTTTAAGACATCTTTTTGAATACTTAGACGGTAGTACTACAGGAACGAAAAGCTTTAGTGGTCCGATAGGGAAGGCACTTAATAATTTTGAATGTCTTCCAGTCAAATCATTTACTGCCATTGCATATAGGCCTTGATCACATATCCCGGAGCGAGATAATAGAAAAAATAGAATTCTTCCGAACTACATTTTCGGAAGTGATGAATCTCCTAAAGCAGTCATTATATTAGATGGCATTTACCTTTTTATTGAGAAAAGCTCCAACTTTCTGTATCAGCGATGCACATACAGCTCACATAAATATCGAAATCTTATTAAAACATTTATTATAGTTAGTGCCGATGGCCATATAATAGATATAAAATGACCATATGCCGCAACAACCACAGATGCGGACATTATGAAAAATATATTAGAAAATGACGACCAGCCGATTGAAGACTGCACATTTCACTATTTGTTTGAAGAGAATGATGTTCTGGTTTTAGACAGAGGATTTAGAGATGCAGTACCAGTCATAGAATCCTATGGATATGCTGCACATATGCCGCTGACGAAACGGCGAAACGAAAGTCAACTGACGACTATAGAAGCTAACAAGTCAAGACTAGTTACAATCAACAGATGGGTCATTGAGGCCGTAAACGGTAAGTTGAAAAGAGATTTTAAAATCTTCAGGCACAGAATTTTCAACCGCGCCTCGCCAAACAGCTTTAATGATTTTAAAATAGCGGGAGCTCTAATCAACTGCTTCCAAGAGCCTTATGAGGATAGCCAATACACAGCTGAATTCATAGAATCAATCCGGTTGAATTTAAATAAACCAAATCTTCTGGCGGATAATATTGAAGAAAATAATATTAATCGCCAAAGAGTCACATTTTAAAGATTAAATGCTAATGACCAACATATTATAGATTTTCCCGAACTCACAAACGAACAATTAATTTTAATCGCAATAGGAACGTACCACCTAAAGTTGGCGCGCGCGTTCTTATTGCAGTGAGCATATGAAAAGGACGGGAGTATATGAAATTGAATGACTTACTTGACAAAAGATAAATTCTATCTGCCTAGTTCTTTTAAGAGACAAATAGCATTATCGCTATCTTTTTACTTTAAACATTTAGCCAATAATCTGGCTAGTAAAACAACTGCTTTTATTGAGCAGTCAACTTTTGACATTTGTCATTCAACTTTGGAATCTGTTCCAAATAAAAATAACATTTTACTTGATTCAAGTAATAATAATTGTTTACATTTAAATTACCGTTTAAGACAATAGAGGCGTCCTCTAGCCCTGACTTAACAATATAAAAGCCTAACTGTTTAAGAATTGTACACCAGAATATGCAAGGCTTTTCTGGCAAAGATTTAGAAATAAGCTTATTCTTAAATTCTGAAGATATTGATGTGTTATGTGTTACTGAGCATTGGTTGAAAAAGCACGAATTAGTTTTAAGTTTGGATAATTACAAAGTTGCTAGCTCGTTTAATAGGAAATCTGCTATAAGAGGGGGGTCACTTATTATTCTACATGATAGTTTACAATATAAAGAACGCAAAGATGTAGTATCCCTCTCAATTGAACGAACCATTGAGCTGTCTTGTGTGGAACTTGATCAAATAATTATAGTATGCGTATACAGACCCCCCACCGCAAATTACTCTGAGTTTGAGTCCACTATGGAGGAAGTCTTAAAAATGACCTGTAGGAAGAATAAAAAAGTCGCGATTTGCGGAGATTTTAATGTCGACATCTTAGACCCTAAATTAGCCAAACTGTCGAGTAGGTTAATAAACTTATTTAAATCATTTAATTTGCTACATATTTTCAATGAACCAACGCGTATCACACCCACATCGGCAACCTGCTTAGATAATATTTTCTGTAACTGTAATGTCATTGAAAAATCAATTTTAAATTGTATTAAATCCGACCATAGTGGACAATTAGCCTCCATTGAGCACCATCATGTTCCACCTAAACGGGAAATAATGTGTAGGCCAATAAAAAAACACTGTATTGAAAAATTCAGAATCAATGTCACAAGTAAAATTGAAACATTACCAGAACCAAATTTTGAAGCCAATAACCTATATAATCATTTATTTAGCATAGTTCAAACTGAATTTAGTGAGACTTTTAAACAAAAAGTGATCAAATGTAATGATAGTACGAAATTTAGTGACTGGGCCACACCCGGTATATATAAGAGCAGAAGGAAATTATACGAACTTTATGCAGAGAAAGCTACTTCTTGTGATCCTAACTTCATTGAATTTGTCAAGAAGTATTCACAAACATTCAGAGAAGTTTGTATCTTAGCAAAGTCCAAGTACTTTTCAAATAAAATTAAATTAGCTGACAATAAAATTAAGGCTACTTGGAATATTATTAATAAAGAAACGGGCAAATCAAAATCCAATATAAATTCCTTCTGTTTAAAAACTGGTGATCAAACTTTTGAATCTGACAATGAGGTCGCTAAAGTTTTTGAAGATTTCTTTGCTAGAATACCTGCAGAAACTACCAGTACTCTTAGTGCTTGTCCCAACATCGCTGTCTCCCTTCTGGAGTCTAGTGTTGATAAGTGCAATGAAAGTTTTTCCTTTAAATATATAAATAGTGCAGATATCATTAAAGCTTTTAAAACAATTAATGTTAAAAAAACAGAAGATCTTTGGGGCATGTCAACAAGCATTATTAAATCAATAATTGATATACTAGCCCCTTACTTGGCTTTTATTTTTAACAAATGTATTGACGAAGGGGTCTTTCCTGATCTAATGAAAAATAGTAAATTGATTCCTCTTTTTAAATCTGGGGATAAAAGTGACCCAGCTAACTTTAGGCCAATATCTATACTACCAGCACTTAGTAAAATATTTGAAAAAAATATATATTCCCAATTATTAGATTACTTCACATACAATAATATACTTCATAAAAATCAGTTTGGATTTTCCAAGGGTAAAAGTACTACTGATGCTGGAATTGCACTTCTCAAACATATTCTTGACGCTTGGGAAGAAAAGCAAGATGTAATTGGCATTTTCTGTGACCTTTCCAGGGCATTCGATTGTGTTGATCATCAAATACTATTAAAGAAGCTAGAACATTATGGTGTCTCTGATAAATCAGTTAGTCTTATGAAATCGTATTTGTACAATAGAACTCAGAAAGTAGTGATTAATAGAACTGAATCTACCGGAGCCCCCATCAATATGGGTGTGCCACAGGGATCAATATTGGGCCCATTGTTGTTTCTTATTTATATAAATGACCTTCCCAACTACGCGAATAATTTATGTGAGACAGTACTATTTGCGGATGATACTTCTTTAGTTTTTAAAGTAAACAGAGGTAATAACTGTTCGGACGAAGTAAATAGTGCCCTCTCTAAAGTTTCATACTGGTTTAATAGTAATAATTTAGCACTTAACCCCAAAAAAACTAAATGTGTTAAATTCTCATTACCTAATGTTGAGCAGACAAAATTAAATATTAATTTGAATGACGATGAAGTCGAGTTTATTGAGAGTACAAAATTTCTAGGTATCACACTAGATTCTCGACTGCAATGGGATCCACATATTGAGGCCTTGTCGAGTAGACTTAGTTCAGCGGCATTCGCTGTTAAGAAAATAAGGCTTTTAACTGATATTGAAACGGCAAGGTTAGTATACTTTAGTTATTTTCATAGTGTAATGTCATATGGACTGCTATTGTGGGGCTCAGCTGCCAGTATTGAAAATATTTTTGTACTCCAAAAAAGAGCTGTTCGCGCCATATACAATCTACGGCGAAGAGATACCTTGAGAGAATTGTTCAAAGAAATAAATATTTTAACTTTGGCAGGCCAATACATTTATGAAAATTTAGTTTATGTAAGGAAACACTATGATTCATTTGCTAAGAACAGCAATATTCACCAGTTTAATACAAGAAATAAAGATAAACTTGCCGTTCCAAGATTTAGGCTTGCAAAAACTAGAGGTTCATTTATGGGGAAAGGCATAGCCTTTATTAATAAAGTTCCACAACAAGTGATTGATCTTCCTTTGCATGAATTTAAAAACCATGTTAAAAAAACGCTCATGGGTAAAGGTTATTATAAAGTAGACGATTATCTTAAAGATCAAAATGCGTGGAAATGATGTAACACATAACTTGCTACTATAAGTACTTTGTTGAAGTAATATAACAATAAGTCTATGTTGTTGCCAATAATCCTGTCACCCTGTTGTAATTATTTGGTAACGATATATTAAAGTTTGTAAATATCGTTACTTATGGCTGTTACAGCTGATAAGTTTCTTGCGCCCGTTCTTCTTGTCAGCTAAAAAAGTCTGGAACGGGTGGTAGGAAAATATAGACGATTCAAAAGTACTTAATAATTAAGTTTATTTGAATAAAGCTTATTTGACTTTGACTTTGACTTTGACTTTGAATACTATCGTCATCCAGAAAGAATTCATATCAATAATGAACAAAATGTTCTAATAAGATGTAAAATTCAATCGAGGCATGTGCGGAGCAAAACATATTATACCTACATTTTGTATAATCATGAAGCACAGGGTCGCAGTGCCATAAATGAATATTATTGCTCGTGCATTCATGGCCGCCGAACGCTTGGATGTTGCGCTTATGTTATGAGCATTTTGTACTTTCTTGGTTGAGCTCGACATAACCTAGAAGAATTTGCGCATCCAGGTTCATTTTTGGATAATCTTTTAATAGATTTGTAGGTCTTGTGACTTGTATGTGGATAATATAAAACCATAAATAAAAAAAATTGTTATGACGTTATTCTAATTTTATTTTTATTATATTATTATCAGACGTGATTGCACATCAGCTATTTTTATAATGTCTCCGCTGCTGGGGCACAGGTTTTTCTTATGGATGGATAAACAGGACTGACCATAACTAAGATAAAAAAATTAGAAACGAGTTCATGTGTGCGGAATCCACACGAAGCGAAATATAAGGTAATGGTCAAAAAGTACAAAAGGTCTTGAGTTACCTATACAAGAGGGTGTTCGGCTATTACCCATTTCTGTTTATCTTAAAGTAAGTTAACCATGTTAGTTATGTAATTGGGCGCCTCCCGTTAACTAATAATAATAATAAATAAATAATAAGGGGCCACAATGCGGATTGGTGGGGTGTTAACGACTGAAAATGCAGCCAAAAACAATGATATATCATAGGCCATAAATAACGGCTTAGCGTGCCTCTCAAAGTCACGGAGGAGCTTGAGGTAATTTTTGGTCACCCATCCCATGAAAAAACCTTTGGAAAAGTTGCTTAACTGTCGCAATCACTGGGTGATGCGCTTACTTACTGCGCTATCTAGCTGGTCCGTCGTGATTATTACCTAATATTTTTTGAAAATATTAGGTCTTTACCTATGAAATTGCCGATATTTTGTCACATACAGAGAAAATAATAACTTCTATAATTTAAAATTTTAACAAAATCGTGAATATTACATCGAATTATGATCATGATAGTTAACTATCAGTAAAAATAAAGTCCATATTTTAGCTTTCGTGACATTAAAAAAAAGATCTTGAAAGTGACTCTTTTTTTGTGAGCAAAAAAAAGGGTGACCGAAGGGGTTGTAACTTAACCAAAACTTATTTTTTCGCTTATCTTAAATGGAAATAAGTTAGCATAGTGTTCAAACATTAGTACATAAAAGTTTTGTTACATGAGTGTTCATGGTTGTTAAATGAACAAAGAAAATGCTATTATGAAAAATGCAACTTCTTGAAAAATCTCCATTCAAATCGGCAATTTCATAGGTAAAGACCTATTATATACCTTTAGCTACGCAAAATATTAACGCCAGAAAAAAAAATTGCAGTTTTTTTATGTTAGTCACCGATCACAGATGTCCCATATTTTTTTGTTATACACATAAAAGGTACTTAAACCTGAGATAGATTTAATTTGCGCCGGGGCTCGGGTAATTTTGTATGTAGCCTGCGCATTCACCTTTGATGGCCTGGTAACTAAATGCGTTTTTGGGAGGTCATTTGCTTTTCGGCCGCCTGGCCGAAAACTAATGTATGAGTTTCACAATCCATAATATTTGGCCGGCAATTATGGCCGAAAACCGGCTAAATCACCCTATAACATTGACATTATTTGACAAGTGTAATCCCCCCTCACCCCGCAAAAATTGGTTGATCGTGATTTCATACATTTTTCTTACGTTACGTATCCAGTGGTTAATTCATCCAAGATCGCCTTACAAAACCTTTTAAGCAAACTCAAAGTTTAATACTTCTATATACTAGCTTAGTGAGGAGTTTGCTGGAGTACTGCAGCGTTATATGGTCGCCAATTTATGCTAATCATATTAATAGGATAGAGGCAATTCAGAAGCGATTTATTCGAGGTCTTGCTTCAAAATTGGGGCTAAGAAAAAAAATCCTAACTTACTCTGATAGGCTTAACCGATTTAATTTGGACTCGCTTTACGTTAGACGTCAAATCAGTGACCTACTAACATTGTACAAAATAGTTAATTCAAAAATGGAAACTGATATTTTAAGCCATGTTTCGTTGAAGGTCACCAGTAGGTCTAATCGAAAGCAGCATTTGTTTGTGGTGCCATTTACAAGAAATAATGTATCACACAACAACCCACTTGTGCGCTTCTGTAGACTTTATAATTTGTTGAGTAAACAGCTTGAGCTTGATATATTCTACCAAAGTCCTAACACATTTGTAAAAACAATAAAAGATCCAGAGAACATTGGAGCACTTGCACAAATTGAAGATTAATTTCTTTGATTTGATTAATTTTTTTTACTGCTTTTTTTTTCAAAATTTAATTTTGTATTAGAATTATTTAGAACTACCTAGTTAGCCGCACTTTTTATGAAAACTATATTTGAATGTTGTGCATAGTTGTAATTGAGGTACAAATTTAAACTTTTGTTTTGTGATTTATTTATTTTTTGTACTGCTTGGTTTGTATCTTGTAACTGTGCCAAAGAGAAATAAAATAAAAAATAAAATAAAAAAATACCTACTTCTAACTAAAGTTTTATGTCCGCAAGGATATCTTCCGATTCTTTCGTTACGTTACGGCGAAACAGGTATATTCTTATTCAAATCACATAAGAACTGATACCTACATGAATGCCTTAAAGCAGAATCAATTTACCTACGAAGCCTTGCTTCATTCAATAGAATTTGGCAGCACTAAACTGGGACACCGATAAACCTAATATCAATTCAGTCTTCGAATGAAAGTTTTCCCCTCGTAATTTTGTATTGGATGCATAGAGATGGATCACCCCATGCCACGACACGACATACTTCGACCCTTGGGATCTTTAGTGAACTTACAACTCAAGTCATAATGGTCAGGCGTGTAGAAGAACTGTCGCATAATGTTGACCGCGTCATGGATGCGAAGGTCGGAGAGCAGCAGCTTCAGCATCCACAGGATCAAGATCTGGGAGGTGCTGTGGTCTGTCCAGTCGGAAAGCATGCTCAAAACTGACAGCCCGAACTCGAGACTTTCAATCTTTTTACCGTGATCTACGCTGCAATGTGAAAAAAAACCATTGATATACCTACAACGTGTTACAAAATAACCCCTAATGCAAAATATGGTAGATAGGGTAAAAAAATACTAGAAAAAATCGACTCATCCGTAGCAGCTCCCATCCCGTCTGAGCTGCTACGGGTGAGTCGATTTTTTTTAGTATTTTCTCTAATATATAAGGTGGTACCAAATGATCTGATGATACTAAAACAGGTGATAGTATTGCCTAAACTGAACAACTTTCTCCAAGGAACATAGGTCGAAAAACTAATTTTTTTTTTTGCCTTTCCATAGTAAGTCGGTTAGCTGACCGATACATTTTGTATGGGAGTATGAAAATATTTTTTCGTTTTTCGACCTATGTTCCTTGGAGAAAATTATTCAGTTTAAGCAACACTATCACCTGTTTAAGTATCATCAGATCATTTGGTACCACCTTATATTAATTACTTATCGTCATATAAAAAACGAGCCGAAACTCGATTGGGTTGCATGGTTTTATTACAGAGTTCCAGTGGCCTTTTTGCGGCTCCATCATCTGACCCCGAACACTATTTCCCAAAAAAGTATTTGTCAAGACGATTGAAAGGAGCCCAAACTCGATGGGATGACGTGGTTTTATTAAAGAGTTCCTGTGTCCTTCTTTCGGTTCCATCATCAGACCCTGGAAAATATTTCCCAACAAAGTACTCGTCAAGACGATTCAAACGAGCTCAAACTCGATGGGGTTGTACGGTTTTAATATTGAATTCCTGTGGCATGGCCTTCCAGCTTTATCATCAGACCCTTGACCTCGTCTCCCATAGAGTACTCGTCAAGACAATTCTAAAGAGCCCAAACACGATGGGGTTGTATGGTTTCATCATAGAGTTCCTGTGGCCTTCTTCCAGATCCACCATCAGATCTGCTCAAAGACACCATAATATTGCATTGCTTTCAAGTTCTGACCTATGTTTAAAGTTTCAAGTCTCTAGCTCAGGGATCTCCAAACTACGGCCCGCGGGCCTGATCCGGCCCGCGAGCACAAACAATCCGGCCCGCGAAAGCAAGCCGTATCGTACCAACAATACTGTATTTTACAGTATGTTGGTGAGCTACCTAGATCCTGGCCCCTGGGACTTGGTGGAGGAGTAAGTCTGGCCCTTTTGCTAAAAAGTTTGGAGACCCATGCTCTAGCTCATCGGAAAGCTAATAGTAGGTATGAACCTCTATACAAAAAAAAGTTGGGAGTTACAAGTTGTGATAAAGTTTGGCCACATGGTGGAAACTGATCGGTAAGCTGTTCCTAACTAATATTGAGCTGGGCCAAACTATCCTTACATACAGTTCTATACGGCGGCGGGATGAATAGCGCACTTTTTCCGGCTTCATTCTAAAAACTATAACAATTCAGGTTTAGCTAATAGGTCAAATGTGGTATCATTTTCGGATAAATGAATAACGTAGAACTTATTTATGATATAAATAAAATGCAATTTATTAAGCAGTTTCTGAAAAATTACACAATAACCAACATTTTTCATTTTTTATTTTAGGTATTGGCACTTGTTTCAGTATTTTCTAAAAAAGTACTTTAAAGAAGCGTTTTTCAGGTTAAATTGTTATATGCTTTTGCTATATTAACTATATTTTATACAATTTGAGCCTAACCCAAGTAGTTTAGGTCCATTGTTCGCGGAGACACATGTGTTTCCATCATGTGGCCAAACTTTATCACGACTTGTAATTGTAACTCCCAACTTTTTTTGTATAGAGGTTCATACCTACTATAAGTAGTGTCAAATCGTTCGCAAACTTTGCGGACAAACAAACGAGAAAGCAACCTAATAAAAACCGGCCAAGTGCGAGTCGGACTCGCGCACGAAGGGTTCCGTACCAAAAACAGCAAAAAAATACGTTTGTTGTATGGGAGCCCCCCTTAAATATTAATTTTATTCTGTTTTTAGTAATATAATAATAATAATAATAATAATTCATTTATTCACAACCCAATATTGATGATCTTACAATATGCTTACATGTTAGGCTTAAATTTAGTTTTGGGTTTATCTTTGAATCCAAGGAGATGAGTCCCTGACATCGAAACTAGTAAAAACTGTATTTCCAATGTCAGTGAATCCTCGACATTTTTGACTTAATTATATTTTTTTGTATACATATTTATGTAAGTGGAACAACGGGATTATGAATGCAAATTTAAGCAAATTTAAACAATTTTTTAAAAGAGAAAAATATACATGGTCATTTCCAGCATAGACGAAACCCGAAAACTGTTAGTTCAGAATCAGTAATAGAATCGATTGAAACATTATATAATATATCTCTCGCGCACAACTGTTTCGGCCCCCGTCCATACAAAGAAACTGGAATGACAAAAGAAAAAAATAATACAAATTTTATATTATGTGTGTTTGTGTGTGTGTGTGTGTGTGTGTGTGTGTGTGTGTGTGTGTGTGTGTGTGTGTGTGTGTGTGTGTGTGTGTGTGTGTGTGTGTGTGTGTGTGAGTGAGTGTGTGTGTTTGATTGAGTGGGTAGAGTATTGATTGTTTTACGGATCTATTATAAGGAGATTTTCAGTATCTAGATATGACATATTCAGTAGGTAAGATGTGATTTTCTTTTTAACCTCGAATCTATTAAGAGTATAGATGTGTGAAAGCTTATGCATCTCATTATATAACCTTGAAGAGAGGGCTGCATACTGACGTTTTGCCCAAACTGTTCGGCATTTTACTGTAGGACATACGTGGGTTGAAGCCCGTCGACGAGTGAGGATACTCACATCGAGGGGGAGAGAGGCGTGTCTTCGCAATATACTTCGGAGAATGTATAGTTGCCGGACTGTTAGGACCTGGCATTCCATGTACAGCAAATTTGTTGAGTATCGAATATGTTTGTGAGTCATTATCTTTAAGATAGTTCTTTGCGCCCGCTCTAAGTTCAGCATCACAGTACTGCCAGCTCCTCCCCAGACCGGAATGCAATAAGACAAGACGGATTGGCATAAAGCAAGATATATAGTTTATTTTTGTTGCCGCTATAATATGTTGTTATAGCGGCAACAAAAATACATCATATGTGAAAATTTAAACTGCCTACCTGTTGTCGTTATTAATATCGAGCAAAAAACGGCAAATAAAACACGTTTGTTGTATGGAGCCCCCCCTTAAATATTAATTTTATTCTGTTTTTAGTATTTGTTGTTATAGCGGCAACAGAAATATATCATCTGTAAAAAAATTCAACTTTCTAGCTATCACGGTTCATGAGATACAGCCTGGTGACAGACAGACAGACAGACGGACAGCGGAGTCTAGTAATAGGATCCCGTTTTTACCCTTTGGGTACGGAACCCTAAAAACGTGTTAAAAAACAACATTCTGCCTGCCTAGCATGACCGATTTATATTGCGTGATATAGTATTTTATCACGTTCAACTGTCAAGAAGACAAAGGAATTTGACAGTTGAGTGTCGATAAAATGCTATATCACGCGATATAAATCGGTCATGCTAGGCAGGCAGAATGCTGAAAATCTAATAATTCAATAATAATTATAGGACGTTCCTCTCACTTCGCTACACGTTAGGTGACTTATACGTCACAGAATAGTTATTAGCACTAAGCAAGCCGCCTGTAAGTGCGTATGTAGCCTTAGGGATTTTAAACAACCTAATTTAAATCTACATACTAAAATAGAAAGATGCTCGTGTATAGGTAGCACAGCGCGTGGACTTCAGTCACATCGATCTGCCCTCGTTTACGGTGGCACATTTCTACCGCGCGTTTTTCAACTTTCTGACATATTGAGAACTGAAAGAAAAATACAAAAATTTATGGCGAAGCAAATCCTACATTATTATAATGTTTTGATGTTTTTGTTTGTTACCAATCACGCATAAACAGCTGAACGGATTTTTATGAACAATATTAATTAAAACTTTCTAGGTATTTAAAAACATCTATTTCTATTAGTCATAGGTCTTATGATTAAAAAGCTGCAAATCATAAAGAAAGCATGCCGCTTTGCACAGTGATAGAGGGGGCAAATATAAGCAATTTTGCCCGCAGCAGCACAACTTTCACCCCTTAGGATAAGAGATGGCGCCACTTCAAAAAAATATTTTCAGAAATTCTTTAAAGCTCAACGGGTGCACTGATTTCAATGATTGAGGTATCAAACGATTCGTCTTTTTATTTTTTATTATAAAAAAATATAAAACGTAACATTTTTGCAGAAAATAGACAAAAAAATATGAAAATTGTAAAGAAAATGTATAATAAAGGGAAATTATTGCTTTTATTCAATAACGATAAATATATTATATTTATTATGTTTTTTATTATAAACAAATTTATTCTTAATCCAAATACGAAAACCGCATCGAAATCAGTCAAGTAGTTTTTGAGTTAAATGCCGATTACTTTTATTTTATTTATGTAAATTTTATATATTTTTATATAAAATCCATTATTATCATAAATTATTAATTTTTAATTTTAGAAAAAACCTATTCTTCTTCTTCTCAACGACATCTAGCGTACTAAAGAAAGAAAAACCGGTCAAGTGCGAGTCGGACTAGCGCACGAAGGGTACCGTACCCAAAAACAGCAAAAAAAACACGTTTGTTGTATGGGAGCCCCCCTTAAATATTTATTTTATTCTGTTTTTAGTATTTGTTGTTATAACGGCAACAGAAATACATTATTTGTGAAAAATTCAACTATGTAGCTATCACGGTTTATGAGATACAGCCTGGTGATAGACAGACAGACAGACGGACAGCGGAGTCTTAGTAATTGGGTCCCGTTTTTGCCCTTTGGGTACGGAACCCTAAAAAACAGTCAAGGCAAGATGAATGTTGCAATTAATATTATTTATAAGTTATAACATCATAAAATATTGCATTAATTTATGACTTACGTTTCATTCCTACAGTTACCAATCGGGCCATATATGGGGAAATGTATTGAATTTAGTTTTGTCAGTCTCATACCCATCTTTTTGGGGATGGAAGAAATCCTCCCAAGGCATATGGACCCCAAAATGGACAGACGTTACGGCGATTTGGTCACAATTAAATGAACAAGACCAATTTATCTATCTATCTTTAGCAGCCTTTTGTTCGTCTTTCTTCGGACATAGGTCTCCACTAAAGCCTTCCACGATCTTCTGTCTTGCGCCACCTGGAGCCAGTTGCTACTCGCATAACTCCTTAGTTGTCATTGAACCATCATTAAAGTGGACGACCTTTACCTCGCGTAGTTGCTGTTGGCTTTCTGATCCACCTCTCGGTGTCTGTGTCGGGTCTGCCTTATACTCTGCAGTGCAAATTATGCAAAGGCAGGTGTAGGAATGAAACGTAAGTCATAAATTAATGCAATATTTTATGATGTTATAAATAATATTAATTGCAACATTCATCTTGACTTGACTGTTTTTTAGGTTTCCCTACCCAAAGGGCAAAAACGGGACCCAATTAATAAGACTCCGCTGTCCGTCTGTCTGTCTGTCTATCACCAGGCTGTATCTCATAAACCGTAATAGCTAGACAGTTGAAATTTTCACAGATGATGTATTTCTGTTGCCGCTATAACAACAAATACTAAAAACAGAATAAAATAAATATTTAAGGGGGGCCCCCATACAAGAAATGTGTTTTTTTGCCGTTTTTTGGTACGGAACCCTTCGTGCGCTAGCCCGACTCGCACTTGACCGGTTTTTCGTTCTTTAGTACGCTAGATGTCTTTGAGAAGAAGAAGAATAGGTTTTTTCTAAAATTAAAAATTTATGATAATAATGGATTTTATATAAAAAAATATAAAATTTACATAAATAAAATAAAAGTAATCGGCATTTAACTCAAAAACTACTTGACTGATTTCGATGCGGTTTTCGTATTTGGATTTAGAATTAATTGGTTTATAATAAAAAACATAATAAATATAATATATTTATCGTTATTGAATAAAAACAATAATTTCCCTTTATTATACAATTTTTTTACAAATTTTATATTTTTTTGTCTATTTTCTACAAAAATGTTACGTTTTATATTTTTTTATAATAAAAAATAAAAAGACGAATCGTTTGACACCTCAATCATTGAAATCAGTGCACCCGTTGAACTTTAAAAAATTTCTGAAAATATTTTTTTGAAGTGGCGCCATCTCTTATCCTAAGGGGTGAAAGTTTTGCTGCTGCGGGTAAAATTGCTTATATTTGCCCCCTCTATCACTGTGCAAAGCGGCATGCTTTCTTTATGATTTGCAGCTTTTCGACAAAAAGTGTCCATAAGACCTATGACTATATAGGTATATAAAACCTGCATTAAAACATAGGATGCTTTTTTATCTTGCCCCTGTATTCCAAGTCCAACCTTTTAAAACTTGCTAGTTTTCTGAATAGCTATCAATGCGTCTCTTTTATTTGCTATACAGCGAGAAAGAGATGTAACTATAGCAATTCATAAACCTGGCAAGTTTTAAGAGGTTGTAATACCCCCCCCTGATCAAATGTTCCCTAGGGTCCACGCGGACGAATTCGCGGGCGTAAGCTAGTTAGTCATAAATGTTCTGGATTTATACACGATTAGCTTCCGCTAGCGACTTCGTCCGCGTGAATAACTGGATAGTCGAAATATCAAGGCTAAAAAAACCTATGTTTTAAACCAGGTTAGGACCTATCTGTGTGCCGAATTTAATCCAAATCTGTTCGGTAGTTTTTGCGTGATTGAGTTCCACATTTGAATTCATATTCCTAGGAAAACAGAAGCACAGGTAAACAAAATAAAAATAATGTTTACAGGTCTTTGACTTAGAGAAGTATCCGGGCTTTGATGATGAGGACAATAGGCCAAAGTTTCATTACGAAGAGACTACGAGAGTAAATAATATGTTATCTGCCTTCGAGAAATTTAAATACGAGGTGACTACGAGAAAATGTTATCCGTTCTACGAGAAGATTCAATACGACTACGAGGTGACTACGAGAAATATCTATGCTTCGAGAAATATCTATGCTACGAGTAATTTCATTACGAGCTGACTACGAGATCTGTGCTACAAGAAGTGACTACGACGTAGTGACTACGAAAATACTGTGCTACGAATTAAGCTAGGTCTCTGGGGAGAAAATGTCGACGAATGAAGGTGTTCTGCATTATGGCACTAGGATAGGAATTGAATCAAAGTTGACCTTACATTTCCATTCTGTCGATAAGTTGAAATCGTGTTCCCGAAGGTTTTGCACAATATCCGAAAATTTGCATTTGTTCTTAAAGCGTAATTCAACGCCCACTTGGCTGCTAATTCAGCATTTCTAACTTCCTTCGTTTCCTGATGGCAAAATAAATGTATGGGCTATTACCTACGTGTCGGTAAATAATAAAATATATTTTGTGAACTTATATGAACTGTATTAGAGTTACAACACTTCAACTCACCGTAAACAACCTATACAAAGTGCTTAGTGTCCTAGCGATGTCTTCGTAAAATCGCCCCACTAAACCAGAACCTATACCTATATACCAATTTGGCACTAGGTAAAGCGCCATGCGTTGCTTGATCGAAGCTCGTAAACTAAGAAATCGAACCGAGTGCCTGAATAAACAGAAAAATTATTTTGGACGGAAAATATATTTTTGTGACGGGGTGTCCTGATAAATTAACGAAACTACAGTGCAGTACTTACTGCACTGTGGTTACTCTACCTACCCTACTCACTTGAGTAGGGTAGGAAAATCGTTAGGTATTAAATACGATATTGACGAAAATCAGTGGTTGCAGACACTTATCATACGCTTCTGCGTGAAGGGTAAGTTTACATACTCCTATAAAGTATCCGTATTAGCTCTGCCTTATTTGAAACGAAATAATTTCGTGCAGTTGTCCTTTTTCTCCGCCTTTAAGTAGGACCTTCAAAAGACCTTTTCTTTCCTATAGATTCTTGCCTCAATAAAGCTGTAGATGCTCGTTAGTCGCAACTCTATATATAAATAAATGGTTCGAGTTTAGTGACTGACTTGGAAGTGGGAAAGGGGTCCTGGTACAGCTCCATAGCATAGAGGAGGTTCTTCCTCGCCTCACCGATGTCGCCAGATTGGAGCATGCACGTGCCGCGCAGCGTGTAAATGCTCGCTAAACGAAATTCTTGCATCCAGTCCCGCTTCACTTTAGAGTTAGATAACTTGGCGCTCTGGTCAAGGAGATAAGAGCCTGTAGCCAATGTCACATTTACAAAAAATTTCGCTATCGCTTCGCTCCGAAAAAAGTATGGATTTGACTTTTTAAAATTCGATAGTTAACGAAACCTTATGTCATTCCCATACATGTTTAGAAAGCGAATCGATAACGAAGATTTGCAAATGTTACTTTGGCTAGTGGGTAAGGTCACTTTCAATTGAAATGTTCCATTTCTAAACAAATCATCATTCGCATCATCGTCATCAGTCTTTTTTAATGTGCTGGGGCAGGCCTTTAATTATGGATGGAGAAGAAGAATAGGCCGTAACCCATATCAGGCGGCCCCAGTGCGGATAAATGCAGCCGGGAGCCCGGAAGCAATGGCTGCACGTGGTTTTCAAAGCACTGAGGAGCTCGATTCGATATAGGTAAGTATAATATCTAATGAATTTTTGGTCACCCATCCCATGCCCAACCCTTGAGAAAGTTACTCAACTGCTGCAATCACAGGGTGAATGCGCTAAACCACTGCGTAATCGAGCTCCCAAAACTCTATTCAAACTATAGTTCTAAAAAATTCAAAAAACGATACCTACCTTAACGAAAGTCTCCGCTTCGAAAAGGAGGCGAATTGCTTGAGGTACATTCTGGTTAATTAGGCTCAGATCAGCATACTCCAAGTAGGCCTCAAATAACTTTTCGTGTTCACCTAAAAGTTAATAATATAATGAAAACAATCAATACCTAAGGTATTCATAAATTTTCAATTAGAAAATCAAGGAAACACGTGGGGAACACAGGCTTTTGTTTTCTAATTATAATAAATTCAACTATTTATGACTTAGTAACTTACTAAATACGGACTTCCGTATGTACGTATTCGACGCAAAATATTTTGTATCCGTCCATAGTCAGTTTGCCAGAACTCCATTCTTTATTGGTTATTCCCTTTTGGCCTAATTTAAAGTCATAAATCCTATTTAACTGCAGTGGCTTGCATTTTTCCGCTCCACATTTTCAGTTTGAAGCCATTAATTCAGTCAGGGCTAATTAAAAACCCAAATAAGCTGCAAACTGATTAATGTGCTATTCTACAATCTACAATCTGCACTTTAGGATGTCACCTATTAAAAGGTATTGTTTCTATGCGGTGTTATATAATACTTAAGATATTTTAAAGAATTCGCATTTTCCATACTAGCTTACGAACGCCACCTTTTCTGTAAGTAGGTAGATATTGAACACGATGCTACATATTTTAATAAAAGCAAACAAACTTAAGTCTCGGTTATATGACTAGATACGAATTAGTACACTTAAATTAAACACTGCTACAGTAGTACTCATATTATTTTTAGAATCATAAATATTTTTTAATCTGTACCTACATATTCATTGCTTACAAAATAAAGGAGTAGTACCTATGAAAATACTTTTTAAATATTTAATAAATAACACAAACGAAAAAGATATACTTTTAGATATCTGTACCCTTAGCACGAACAACTATCGAAAAAAATAACGCGCGTAAAATTACTCGATAGAGAATTATCTATGGAAATTTTAATTTCGCTATTCGGCGGTAGATGGCGTTGTACAAATATCCAATACAAAATTGCACTATCGAATGATTTTACGCGCGTTATTTTTTTCGATAGCTGTTCGTGCTAAGGGTACTGTTTTGTTGGTTGAACGATGGAAAAAAGAACTTCTAGGTTTATTTTAACTTCTTAGCAAGAACAAAAGTCCCAAAAAAGCTATATACAAAAAAGAGAATTCTCATTTTCACGCCGCGTCCCTCCTTTCCTTTGCAGCTTTATATAGCTTGGGAACAGTAGGGAATCCAGGCCAAACTGCCGCGTCCCAGATTCGTTATTTACGGATTTACTTACGAGTTAAATTACACTATTCACTGTCAGAAATTTTTGATAAGTCTCTAGTTAAATTTATAAATAGTGCAATATTCTTTGGTTTTTAGGGTTCCGTACCAAAATGGTAAAAAAGGAACCCTTATGGTGTGACTCAGTCTGTCTGTCTGTCTGTCACAGCTGGATATCTCGAGAACTACTAATGGTATCAACTTGAAATTTGGAATAGTTTAAGATGACATTTGCCCAACTATTTTGCAAATAAGAAATAAATAAAAAAATTAATATTTTTTTTACAGCAGGGCCTGAAAAGGGGTCTTAAAAATTTAAAGTGGAGCTACTAGGGCATGTGGGGTATCATATGAAAGAACGCCGTTTGCACGTTTTTAATCATTTTTTCTTTTTTTTCTAGACCGCATAGTTTTCGACTTATGATGAAAAATGTAAAAAAAATGACCGTCCCCCCCCCCCTTATCTCCGAAGTTTACAAAGAGAAAAATCTGAAATAATTCTATGCGATAGCAGTTTATATAAAGATTACAGGAAAAATAAAATGATGTCTCAATATGGCACACTTTTTTAGAAATTATCAAATTTCTAAAAAAGTTAACATTAGTTCCACTATCGGTCAAGAGATGGCGCTGACCTAAAACTGCGATACTAATTTTATTATTCTACTCTGCAGTGTGGTTTAATGGTGCAATTATGATGGTACGGAACCCTCGGTGCGCGAGTCCGACTCGCTCTTGACCGGTTTTATTTCATCTTGTGCGAACTAGTGGCTCTGTGCGCTGAAGACCTCGCGTTTGTGATACTTATGTTTTGATCATTTTTTGAATTAGCTGAAAAATGTTTTTTACGTTTCCAACCCCCATATCCCGTAATTTTAAAAAAAAAATCGAAACACTGAATAAAAAATCTATATAATTATCGAACCTGCTTAAAAAACTTCACGAGACAAATGTGACCTGTAGAGGAGGACATTCGCTGATCGGTCAAATATACTGAACTGACTATCATATTAGATTCGACATAATTATGTGAAATAAAATACCTATTAACTTTTTAGTGGTTTCTGTAGTACTTTGTTGATCAGAACCCACTCGTGGGCGTAGAATACGTTACTAACATACAATTATTGTAATATTAAATTTATTTTTGGATTTAGACGTCTGACGTCTGATTCATCTGACGTCATTTGTTTATAATGGCGCAGTTTTATGGAGTGCCCGGGGTGTGCTAATACTCTAAAGGGACTGTAATAATAATATGCAATTTTTTTTGCAATTTGCACAACGCTTCTGGCGGTAACTTTAAACTGAAAGTTTTCATACAAATGTTAACTACTGTCGCTCGCTATCGAGTATACTAAGTGTAAACTCATAATATGTTCAAAGGCAGTGTGGCCGATTTCCCGCGCTTGTCCACAAAATTTAATATTAATATTAGTCTATGTTTGTCCACATAATTCTATCTACAGATGGCCTACCACGATGTCTTATTGCGATCCAGGGGCTGTATTATAACGTTTTCTGACTGGCTATAAATCTATCTCTTTTATTTGCTATACAGCGAGAAAGAGATGTCACTACAGCAATTTATAAACCTGGCAGGTTTTAAGAGCTTGTAATATGGCCTCTGTTTAGGTTCTAAAATGAACTGCATAGCTACGCTATGTGACAACGGTGTAGCAGCGCCGGGCGACTCAATGCTCGTTCATGACCTATCATAAATCATAACCCAAACTGAATCGCTAGTAGTAGTTCCCGAGGGTCCCGAGGGATAGCAAAAAACCTTTCCACGCAGACGAAGCAAAGCGACATAAAGCGATTCAGTTTGGGAAACTTAACTGAAACGCAATCGCTTTACAAAAGTTGATGGTAGGCATCAAGGGCTTACCAGCACCACGGCAATGGTCTATCATCTGGCAATAAACAGTCAGCAAGATGGATATACATTCACAGTGGCTGATGTCATACGAGGAGAACGATCGGACACGTTTATCTTTATTGATGGCCAATAGTGGCTCGAAGTGCCTTTTCTCTGAAATTATATTTATTAAACGATAAAAAAACTTCAATCCAAGCATAAATAAAAATTTTTGTAGGTCCTACGACCATAAAGAGTTGACAAAAATTGAAGGCGCCACTTTGTATGTAAACACGTCAAAATCACGAATAATTTGGTAACACTGACTATATTTTGTACTGAAAAATTTTAGTTCCATTTTATTTAATTTTAACTCTTTATGGCCAAGCTGACCAGCTGTACATACATTACAAAATTTTTAAGTGACTACTTGACTAGCTTTTCGGGGGATTTTATGTGACTATAGCGTGATGCTATCACCGCACACCGCGATACCGAGTTGCTATTGTAAAGCCATGGTAAAATTTACATCTAAGTATGTATTTAGTTTTTACGTTCAATCTGTCATTTCTTACCTCCTATGTCGATACTGGATGTACGTACTCGTGATGATGACGTATTTATCTGGAAAACACCGAAGTTGCTAAAGCATGTTCCAATACGGATATAATCACGCCTCCCATAAGAGGTCACCTTGGTGGAAGCTTGATTGGGGCGTGATTTCTATCCGTGGATTGTGTTGCGGCTTGCAGATACACGAGTTTCCATCCAAGCGCCAAGAGGGTCGCCCTTCATTGAGAATCGCGCTCGCGTAGCAAAATCACGTGCCGTATTGTAAAAAAACAACCTAATAAAAACGTGTTAAAAAAAATGACTCCTAATTTGTCGAAATTTCAAAAGGTAGGCGTTTCTTTAGCGCTTTTGTCTCTGATTGACGACAGAAAACAAAAAGAAACGAAAGTGGATCACTTCATCTTCGGATGGAACTCGCGCCCTTCCTCCAGGGACGTTGAAGGTCATTTGGATTGGATGGAGAAATTTGGATTACATCTTCCGTCTAGATGGATGACATCAAGCAAGGTCACCTCTGATGGAAGGCGTGATTACATCCGTCTGGAACATGCTTAGCTTTGAAAACTCGAATACCTAAGTGACTAGGTAGGTATTATGGACTTTTATTTCGAAATCAAATGAAACAAAACGAGTAAATCTGATTTAAATAAATAGCATACATTACTTTCCGAATGGTTAGACACAAATTGTATTGCGTGCTCATCCTCAATGTTGACTCTCGCCTCAGCGTTTAGTGCAATGATTTGTTGTTTAGTTCGTTTAAGTGCTTCACTCTCTATTTTCAAGTCCTGTAAAAGACGTTAATGTTAAATGTACCTAATGTCAGCTAGGATGACATATTATGTCAAGCTTTCAAATTGAGCCAAAACCCCTCCTGTTTAATTGAAACCGTCTGCTGACAAGGGTGATCGAAACATTTAAAAGCAAGGTATTAAAAGTACAGTAAGTGGTGAGGAGATTAATTGATAATTCTCACGTCATCAGATCGTTCTCCGAGTAATTTGGCGAAACATCCCATTCCGCAGGAGACGCAACGCCGCGTATACCGCTCCAAGTAGAGTAATGCGCGTAAGTGCATTTCATACTGAAACAGATATAACGAGTGTAACAAGACACTCAACGAAGCCTAAGTCCACGCATTCCGCCCATCATTAGGATCATTTTTGTCTCATAGACTGGGAAACCTATAGCTACGAAGTTATATTGAAGCCAAGGTCAAAGTAAAAAATGTTTTTCAAAAGTTTTTATTCGATACTTCCTATTTTTTGTCTACAGAAACATTATCAAAATTTTGTGTATTTCGTAACAAACAATGGCTTCAAAACGTCATTACACGCAGCTGTGTAGCATTCACTTGCAGGCGCGGTATTTTGTACGCGTTACATTGCCACAGAATACATAATAGTACAAGTACATTGCGTGTTATGGATTACATTAGTATGCAAAGCTTTTTTAACACCAAAAATAAATAAATTAAAAAAATATTAAAAACACAACTGCCCTGCCAAAAACGAACTAAAAAGATAAATAACAAGTGTCATTGCAGTCGGGGGACCGATCCGTCCGTCGTTTTTTTGATAAAAAAGTGTCTTGTTACACGCGGTAGGTAACTTGTACGTAGGCTACAAAAGGCGTGCCAGAAAAGTTCATCGGCCAAAGCCAAAAGTATTCTAAAAACATTTACTTTTACCGACTAACGTACCTTCTGATTTTCAGTAAGCAGTTCATAAGTAGTAGTTCTGAAGATTGAATGTTTGAACTTCATATATCCACAGAAAGCATAAGGTGGAAGATCTCGGCAAGTAGCTATCAAACATTGAAAGAATAATAAATAATGGCTCATAACTGGTTCATACAACAGTTTTTCACTATTAGGAACAGACGATGCATAGCATATATTAAAACATACCATTGAGCTTATACCCAAAAGAAAGAAGAGTTTAATTCTACTGAACCTAGAGTTATAATCAAATCCAATTATGGTGAAGATTAATTTCTTGATGAAAATGTAACGTAATAGCCATATCTCCAGACCTGACCCTTCCAAGCCGACAAACCTAAGGTAGTTAAAGTACCATATGAATGAATATCTAAAGATTGACGTGAATGGATACTAACGTGGCGGACGAATCCCAAGACAGGCACAGTATGGTGCCTTCGCCGTCGACAGTACGGGTGCAGGCCTCACTAGCACCATAGACAAGTCCCTTGTGAAGTCACCTCCTTCGCATTCCAGCACACGGATATGAAACAACTTCGCAACGGCTGGTGAATGAGGTGAGTCCATTAACGTCATGAGGTGACATCATCATACCCCTTGCGAGGGCATAGTACGTAGATTTTCCATAGGGATCCACCACGCGAACCCAATGCAAATGGGTGAGTGTTATTAGACTGCAATTAATGCAGCTAGGATCCAATGCCTTAATTTAATGTGCCTTCCGAAACGCAGAAGCTCGATGTAGTTAACCGCTTCTGTGATCTAATGCTTCGCCCATCTGTATAAGACGCAGTGTCCAGGGTTCGATTCCCAGGGGGGAGTACAATTTGTACTCGGTTTGAAGCTTGGTTTGGTTGCGGTAGGGCTCATTTCAAGTCCGCCTGGATATTTAGCTACCACCATCTTACCTAATAAGTCTGACCCCATTACAACAAGTTAAAAATTTTTGTCTCCCCGCAGTTAGCGGTAAAATAGCCAGTTCCTCAGTGATGAGGATTCCGGGTGCAGTGCGCTTCTACCTTCGGCCCTATCGTCACTTAATATCAGGCGAGGTAAAGGTCGAGCACTATCCCGTTGTAAAGATTTTTGGACATTTGCAAAAATATATTATGTACGAGTTTCTTACTTGCTTTCGCGTTAAAGCAAGCATTTAATGCTGGGAAGAAACATCAAGCTAATACACTTAGATGTTATCTCTCACGAAGTCCGTTTGGGATGTTGTTAGGCGTGCACATGCACATTATAAGCAGGCGCACACTAAAACAATGTGCATGTGCACGGCTAACAACATTCATAACCAGTGGCGGATTTACAGCCTTGGCCGCCCTAGGCCGAAAAGTACCAGCCGCCCCTTTCTCAGCTCCCATAATGGGGAGGGGGGGGAGGCTCGGAGTCTCGGTTAGGGTTACCATATATGAAAGTCTAAGATGCCTCTCTAAACCGTAAAATGCCTGTCAAATGCGGCAAAAGCCTGCCAGATGGTAACTCTATCCTAAGACTACAAGATTTAGGAAAAAATAAAGTTAAAGCACTGACACTGCCTACTTACATAAGTATTTGATCTTTTTTACTGTCATTTTCAATGCCAGTTTTTATGTAATCCCCAAAGATAATCGGCCTGGATCTGGAACACTTATGTGCAAGTGAGTGGTTTCTTGAAAGATGCCTATATTTTTGTACCCACTTGTGCAGAAACCTTAGTTGAGTGCGCCCTACGCGTTCCGGGCCATGGAGCGATGGTGTTTTGGATAAAATCCCATAGATCCTTATGCCTTAACCATATTACAGGTATTAACTAGTTCAGGTATCAGTCCATCCACCATAATCTGTTGTACTGTGGTGTGGCTGATAAATGTGATGATGTGATGGTAATTGTAAGGAGTATGGTGAAGATCCTTATTTACTACTATTATATAAAAAAGTGTTATAAAACGCGTCTACACTTAAGCACCTAAAACTTTGGGTCGTTTCTAAAAAAAGGCCGAGCGTGATATAAATTTATCATCAATGTATTTTTTGCCACGCTCGGCCGCCCCTAATATCTGGCCGCTCTAGGCCCGGGCCTACTTGGCCTTAGGGCAAATCCGCCACTGTTCATAACCAAATGGACTTCGTGAGATAGATCAACTAATTATAGTAAATTATATACCTTGAGCCACCTTCCTTTGCGAGTCATTCTGCATCAAATAAAGCAGCATTCTTCGAGAAAAGACATCCCCTAGCACTGAACCACATTTCAACAGCAACTTTTCAAAAGGAGTAAGAGAGTCGTAAGTTTTCAATATTATCGCTGAAGAAGAAAAACACTGCTTTATTTTTATGTAGCCAATAATTACGCCTGTAGCACACCTCCGCCCACAGAACAACGCAGTAGGTTCCACCATGAGTTCGACAAGCGACACAAATGCAAACAGCCTGTTCTAATGCATAGATTTTTCATACGCGATTACACCCGATCGGCTCCGACGGTTGACAAACGCGAAAGCAATGACGCGAAACAGCTACGTAGGTGTGATCCTCATATATCGTCGTCGATAGAAGACAATGCATAGCGAAAAAACTGCGGTGCCGAAGGTACGGTTTCACGGCGGAGGTGTGGTGTGCTACAGGCGTTACCGCATGCCTTCAAAGGCGCAAACTACCTAATCGAGTTGTTTGTATTGTATTACCACATTTACCACGTATTACTGTGCTAAAAGTTGAAACCTACCATCCATAGACACGTCAATGGTCATGTCAGAGAACGTATACCCCTCAGCGAGGACTGCCATCTGCACCACGTCGGTGTCTTTCTCGTTCAAATAGTTCTCTGTGCGACTTTGCGAAATGGGATTACTGTAAATGCTCTGTAAACACAAAACTATGGATTACTGAAGTTGATTGCAACGTTGCTCGTAACTAAATATCGCTTGCACGGCGAGTAGTCACTTAGATTTAGTTCATGTTGGTTGTGAAACGCGCGCGTATATGAAAATTTCTGAAAAGTGATACTTAAGTAAAGCACGGGAGCAGAGATTTTACCAATTTGAAATAAATATGGGAATCAGCAAGCGGCACCAGCGGGCTTTTTCTTTATTTATGTAATTTGCTTACGGAAATTCTAGTAGAGTCTAGTAGGTACCTATGAGAATATTCATAAAGAAATTATCTATCTTCGTCGTGACGTAGACTTCTCGCTAAAACCCTGATATGACTGTAGCAACTGTGGTAGCAACCTGACCTTATCTAAGAAAGAAAGTCAATTGCAGTATTGCCACAGTCAATATGACACACTAGATCTATTCGCAAAGATCTCAAGAAAAACGATAGGTATTTAACTAACTACACACAAGATAGCTCGGTCCCGTCATATTATATATTTCGCTAATGCCTTCCTTCTCAGAGCATTGCAGCAGAGCTGACGAAGGCATGATTGCTCCTGTTTCCTTTGCTTCATTTCGTAATGCTGTCACCACTGTTAAGACTCCACGTTGGACTAGTGATATCACAAAATTCTGGATCCAGCCAGGCAAGCCACCACTGGCGCTCTCTATGATCCTGGAATGTCACAAGGAATAAGTATAGTTTACACCGAAGCGAAGCGAGGGTGGGTCATTAGTCTTTTAAAGTTCGAGCGTCGTTCAACTAACTTCTCCAAGTCTGCAGGAATTGCTTGCACGTCCAGTAGCTGGCAGGCCAGTGCTGCGTGGTACCACGGATCGATGCCACTCAACAGTATTTTCACAATCATTTCATTCTCCAAAGCTTTACAAGCAACCTCTGTTAATGGAAAACCATTGTTGAGATAAATGCTATGTCGGCTCCACATGTTGGCCACAATATTGGCAAATTCATCGTACGTTGCCGGTTTTGTAACAAATGCTTCAAAGAGGTTCTTTCAAAAGCATCAACGTATGGCCAACGTATGAAGCCGACAGGACACTGTAAGCTTGATGCTTTTTAATCTGCTGACCTGAAAGTTGGTATTCCACATCAATGGTCATTATAATGAATACACTTTTAGTTTCCAACATTATGATCAGCATTCGCCATGAATGATCGTCAATGTATTGAGCTCCCTTCACCGCCGCCAGCCATAAGTTAGGGAACATCTGTAGAATAAAGCTAAATATTTGCAGTATCTATACCTACCTAATTTTATTTTCGTTATAAAATTTTAAAATGGTCACCTCATGATCATCTATGGTTCTTCACTATGTCGGTCAGTAATATAATATTATATAGCACGAGAAAGATATGGTAGGTAAAGTAGATACACCACCGAAGGATATACAAAATTACCAGATAACCGAAATTAGTCTCGATGATAGAAAAGGTAACATACCTACTTAACTTATTAGTAATAATTATAATAAAATTAAACTTACGCTTTTGAAAATGTCTTGAAGTATCAATTTAACACTTAAGTTGTAGAGGCAGTCACCCCGGTACTCAAAATTTTCCGGTAAAGGGAAACGGCAATCAAAAATATGATTCAAGGCGAATATCTGGATCACCGACAAATTCGTCGGATTGACGCTGAAGGGAATAAATAAATGATTTAAGAATTTTTAACTCACTTCAATTTATTGTAGACTAGTTAGTTCACAACTTAGAATAATTACGTTCACAAGGTTCACAACTTAAAACTAACTATTGCCTGTGGTCTAGTGTTAGCCCACAAGGCCCACATGTTCGTGTAAGACGCAGGGATCCCGGATTCGAAACCCAAATACATTTGTGTTCGGTTTGGTTGGCGGTAGAGCTTATTTCAAGGCCGCCTGGCTAACTAACTATCAAGATCTTATCTAAGTCTGACGCTATAACAACAATTTAAAAACTGTTGTTTTCCGGCAGATAAAGGTAAAGATAGCCAATTCCTCAGTGGTGAGGATTCTGGGTGTAGGGCGCTTACACTTTCGTCCTTATCGTCACTTAACATCAGGTGAGGTGAATGCCAAGCACTATCCCGTTGTACGATACATAAAAAAGTATTGGATTGTCACTAATGAAAAAGTATTGGATTGTCTCTAATGAAAAAGTATTGGATTGTCACTAATGAAAAAGTATTGGATTGTCACTAATGAAAAAGTATTGGATTGTCACTAATGAAAAAGTATTGGATTGTCACTAATGAAAAAGTATTGGATTGTCACTAATGAAAAAGTATTGGATTGTCACTAATGAAAAAGTATTGGATTGTCACTAATGAAAAAGTATTGGATTGTCACTAATGAAAAAGTATTGGATTGTCACTAATGAAAAAGTATTGGATTGTCACTAATGAAAAAGTACTGGATTGTCACTAATGAAAAATTTGTTACACACTCTAAGATTAAACAAATAAACTGCGGCCCCTCCTTACTAGTATCGGAGTACATCTTCAAAGTTTACTCGACTGCTTCTTCGGTCAGAATTTGTAATAGCTTTTGTTAATAACATCCGAAATAAAACAAATGGTTCCTGAAAAGTGATGTTTATGATGGTTTTCCACCGACGAGGCAAGGATTGAATGGTAGATTAAATGGAATAAACACCTTTCTTTCCACAAAAGGTGCGTGAGCGCATACGACGCGAGACAGTGAAGCTATTTTTTTGTTGTAATAATTAGTGTACAAGTAATACCACATAATATACTAATAGTACTAACGATAATATAGTAAATGAATTAAAACCATGAAGCATTGATATGTGATTAGGTAAATGACTAACACTTACTTTATCATTTTCTGACAAGAGAAATGTCTCTACACGACACTCGTGTGGGGTTATATTGATGCATTCTTCAAGAAACCGAGTTTTACCAACTAGTTTCGGACCCTTAAAAATATTGAATGAGTTAATAAAACTGAAGAAAATAGTTAAACTCCTGAAGAAGAAAAAACTAAATAATTTTACAATATGGTTATCTCCCTAGCCCATTATAGCATAATGATTACTACTTATATGTTAAGAACCATTTCAGTACCCAAATTAACCCCCTCAGATTTCAAAGTGAGCCTGGACTTCAAAAAAGAGAAGATTGGTTCTCAATTCGAAATAGGTAATAAGTAATATGATTTTGTATGAACTACTTTGACGACTTTATTATGATTTTGCATAAATTACCTTGATGACTTCGTCGTTTTTTATGAACCGATTTAAGTATTATGAATTTATAGTTAGATTTCATTTCGTAGTCTTAAGTACCTACTGCAATTTAAGATAATTACTATGTTTGTTAGAACGAATTAATTCTTATTATTGACCCTATCGATTGGTATCATAATAGGTACAGGTAGGTAGACCCTGATGCAATGCAACCGACACTATGCAAAAAGATATTTTTGAATCAGTTTCAGTTCGGTTCCCGGATACGGCAAGCGTATTTTTAAAATTCCTTGAATGCAATTTTTGCTCCTTTTTAAAAATAAAGGAATGTTGCCTTTGAACAAAAATTTAAAAAAAACATTCTGTATAATGTATATGACGATGGAAAAGTGTGAACTTACAATTATCGCAAAAGCGAATTTAAGATCTTTGTAGCGAGTGAAACTTCGCTTGCTCTCTCTGATGGCATCGGTGACCAACTTCTTGTAACTTCTCAATTCTTCGTTGCGGCCAAGAATGGGATGCCTACTTGCACCTTTACGTTCCGACCATCTGAGAATCAAATTCAGTATTGTAATCACAATTTAAAAACATAACGTCAGACACCAATTCTATAAACCAAATAAATTTTAATCTGACCACAGACACTGATTTTAACTAAAGCTAACCAAGGACACTAATAGCACAGTTTAAACTGTGCTAATAGTGTCCATTGTCAGATAAATCTAACTAAGCGATCTGACCACTGATACTGAAGGAATAATTAAAATCCCAGGTCCTTGCAATTTCTAGATGCGTTTTAAAGGGGTCCCACCGAGATTTGTATAAAGACACGTACGTTTTATGAAAACTTAAACTTCAAAATATGGTACCTACTGCTAAATGTGAACTATTGTGACAGGTACCTATGGCGAGTGTTGTTTTGGCGACGGTAAGCCGTTCTACAAAAATGTTATGATCTGCATTCTGCATACTGGATCGGGGGGTAAGATTTCTAAAAGGAAATCCAATGGGAATCGGATTGTATGGAACCTTCGCCACACCTATTCAAAAAATACATAAGGTTCAGATACCAGAATCCAAAGTAAAAAAAAAAGTTGCGACTGTTTATGTCGTTTCGAATGTCGCTGAGGAAGTTTGTAGTTGGTTAGTGATGAAGTTGTCATAATAATTACAAACCTGTATCTACTGAACTCATAAATGGGCCCCGGATTGTGTATCCCTTTCAGCGGCCTTTGCTGAACAACCCTGAAGTGTTCCTGGTCTAGCTTGCTCCTCAGAAATGTTTCCTTATCACACGTCACTCTCATGGGAAACGCCATCATCATACGAGCGGCCTGGTGAAGAAAATTACGATTCTTGTCCGTCTGTTTAATGCTGTGGGCTGTGTGCCAAAAGTCATACTTACCGTCAAAAGGGGATAAGCGTATAGAATAAATTAGCACTGACTTTCATCATTACGAAGAACGCTATTTGCGTGGTACTTAATTCCTTCCTCTTTAAACCTCAAGAACCTTCCTTGATATCCTAATAGGAACTTTTATAAAAATAATGCCAATCGTTGACTAACCTTATTAACTGTCGGTCCTATAACTGTATATTCTCTGCGAAGAACATGACCGACTACGCCACAGTAAGTTGTGCCTAAAAATGGGTAGGTAAGTAAGTAGCTAATTAATTTTATTGGACGAAACGACTACTAGGTCAACGAGCTCTTGAATAGGTAACCCCGAAAAAAATTTGGGAATTTCAGCTTCATTTCTCGCCGAGAAAGGTATGCTGAAATTTTCACGGTACGCCTTGATTGGATATGATATAATTATCTAATCCAATACTAGATAATTCTGGTTTAACCACCTACAAGGAATCCCAAAATCAAATCCAGAACTGGTAGGTAAGTACACCTATTACTGTAAAACCCTAACTGCCATACAAATAAACATAGAATAAGTTTTACTTATAATAACCAAAAAGTTTGTTTAGGAATATGACGCTTTGAGACGTTAAACGTAAGGAGTAATATTGCTCACCAATATTTTTGGTTAAACTAGGCATAAGTAAACTTATTCGTCGTTTATTTGAACGGCAGTAAGACTGTAGCTAGTGGAACTGCTCCTTATGTATTGAAATTCAAATATTTGAATTGCGATGCATTTTCTTTATCCTACCTTATGTTCACACTAACCAGAAGTAACTCCAGCAGAGACGCCCTTTATATTAGCATCTGCTGAGCTCAACTTCTCCATAATTTCGAAGGCGCACTGCAGCGCCTTCCTCGCCTCGTCCTCTTGCTTCAGCCCCCGCAGACCAAACACCACCAAGAACATCATGTCTTTGTCGAACATTGACACTTTGTTCATCGATCCACCCTGGGCTAACGTCAACCTGTAGTATCAAAAGTACCTATTTTAGACTAGGTATTGCTATGATGGCCTTTGGGGCAGTAAGATTCTTGAATGGCGACCGCGCACCGGACGACGCTCCGTGGGTAGGCCCCCGACAAGGTGGAAGACGATCTGGTGAAAGTCGCGGGAAACCGCTGGATGCGGTCAGCGCAGTACCGATCGTTGTGGAGATCCTTGGGGGAGGCCTATACTCAGCAGTGGAAGTCGTGCGACATAATGATGATGATTGCTATTGTAGCTTCTACGATATTGAAATTAAATACTTCCACTTCCACCCTTGTCCATCACACATGTAACATTCCTGCACTACTTAGGTATACAGTAGCGAGGGGTGAAATTATGGATGGCAAAGGTAAGGCCTTCTACAAAAACCGGCGTGGTGGGATTTCTAAAAGATAAGCCAATTAATGGGAATCGGCTTTTAGGGATCCTTCGCCACTGAGGCTGTCTGACTGAGGCACAGAATATAATTATAAAAGTAAGTACTTAACGTGTTCAAGAAGTTAATACAAGGTCCTAAAATAATAAGGCGCTGCACATCGTAACGCTAGCGCACTCAGCTAGCATTGATAGTGGAAGTTAAGCTACTTTCCTAAAGGTCCGCCACCAGGACGAGACAGGTGACTATTTTTTTGTTCTGCAAAAGGTATTACGCTGTTAATATCGGCAGTCATTAACACGACTCCTAAGCCACTCAATCCACGAAGCCTAAGCTGCTATGAGATCTACCTACTGATAATGATGATTCACCTGCTAACACATTTGTAAGCGTTATCTACCACGCCAATCAGAACGTCTTCAGTGACGCTCTTCGTAACGATGTTGAGGAACACCACCACGACGCGGCGGACCTCGGTCAGGTAATCCATGGGCTCGTCGTTGTCAACCGCCCGGAGGACTGGCGTCACCATGAACTGCCGCAGGGCTGGCCACCATGAGCTCTTCAACGCTGATACCACCGCTGGCCGAACTGGCAACATGGTTTTAGTTCGCAAAGGACAACTCAAAACTTACCTTTTTATGAACAATTTTGTTGACTTTATGCCAATCATCAATTGACAACGTTTCTAAATTTTATTTTGGAATTTTATCTGTTTTGAAATTATTTTTGCAAACAAGAGACGTGTTTGTTTCCGAAAACTTATTGTAACAAAATAAATAACAAATTACGTGAAAACGCCCTGTAGTAATCGCCATCCTCCTCGCCATCAACTTTATGTATGGAACCCAATGACAGATTGATGGAACCTATGAAAGTAAAAGATTTAACGAATAAAGTCATGTGTTCTTTTTTTACCCAGATTCTGGGCCAGGGGGGGGGGGGGGGGCAAATCTATGGTATCGCCCCAGGGGGAGGGGCAAATTTATTGTAAATCAAATAGTTAGACGTAAACAAAATCCAGGGGGCAACTTGGTACACACATGCATGTACGAACACTACTTTAACGAATTACATAAAGCTACTTAAGTACCTACGTGAATTTATTCCAGCTATCTTAGTAGTAAGTAAACAAACGCCTAGGTAAGTAGTTATAGTTAGGTACCTACTTTTAGGCGAAACACCAAATGTATTTAGTGGTTTTGCAACTCTTTTCCAAGCAGCGCCTATTCCCAGGACCTGGAGTTCATAATTATTTAAATAAAAAAAACTCCAATTACTGATGATGTTACCGTTACAGTACGGAATCCGTTAATCTGCAGATTAACTAGTGATCTTCAGATTAACTGGTCGAGTCAGTTAAAGTGCGGAATTTTTCTTAAAATAGACGATTTCCACACTTTAACTAGACACCGTCAGAGTGCGGAATACAGTAAGTGAAATAGCCAAGGCTTCAGGTTTAAGTAAAAGACCTATATTGAAAGTTTATTTTACAAAAAAAACCGGTCAAGAGCGAGTCGGACTCGCGCACCGAGGGTTCCGTACCATCATATTTGCACCATTAAACCACACTGCAGAGTAGAATAATAAAATTAGTATTGCAGTTTTAGCTCAGCGCCATCTCTCGACCGATAGTGGAACTAATGTTAACTTTTTTAGAAATTTGATGATTTCTAAAAAAGTGTGCTATATTGAGACATGGTTTTATTTTTCCTGTAATCTTTATATAAACTGCTATCACATAGAATTATTTCAGATTTTTCTCTTTGCAAACATCGGAGATAAGGGGGGGGGGAACGGTATTTTTTTTACATTTTACATCATAAGTGGAAAACTATGCGGCCTAAAAAAAAAAGAAAAAATGATTAAAAACGTGCAAATGACGCTCTTTCATATGATACCCCACATGCCCTAGTAGCCTCACTTCAAAATTTTAAGACCCCTTTTCAGTCCCTGTTGTAAAAAATATAATATTGATTTTTTTATTTATTTCTTATTTGCAAAATAGTTGGGCAAATGTCATCTAAAACCATTCCAAATTTCAAGTTGATACCATTAGTAGTTCTCGAGATATCCAGCTGTGACAGACAGACAGACTGAGTCACACCATAAAGGTTCCTTTTTTACCATTTTGGTACGGAACCCTAAAAACTTTGTTTCTGGCGCTTCGCCGCCCGGCCGCTCCCGCGGCACGCCCGCTCCGCTTGCTCGGCTCGCGTTTTTGGTCACAATACTAACCTAATCTAACCTAATGACCTCTTTAGGACTTTTCCATAGCGGGGCGCGGGGGCAGGGGGGCTCGCGGGCTATTTTATAAGTTACTATTATAAATTCTCTGCTATTGCGCAAAAAAGACCGTAGCCTGCGATCAAGATTTACCTTTGTATGCCTTCCATCACCACACGGCTGCGTGCAATATTCCGCTTCGTTGACGTACATCCACGCACTTTCCGTCGTGATGACGTCGCCAGCTGTGCTTAAGTACTCGGCAATCTTGACGTCCCACACAGGCTGACCCACGATGACGTAGTGGGAATGAAAGTTTTGACCTCCACCGATTATAGAAAAGTGGGACACTCCAGCGGAGATAGCTATTTTAACTGAGTGTTAAAATGAGTGTTAGTTGATTCTAATGTTTTAGTACCTACCTATCAACCTCATTTTGTAACCTAGAAATACTCAAGCATGGCCCAACCGGGATTTGCACCCGGGACATTTTTTGTAAAGATCTGTCCGAACTAATTCCATCGAAATGTACTAAGTACGTAGTAGTACATTTTGATGACTAATTCCGTAATTTTCCGTAGGTAGGTACCTACATAATAGATTTTTGATCGGTGGCATAAGAATAAATAAGTTTTATTTATTCTTATGAGGTAGGCCAACCGGGAATCGAACCCGAGACATTTTGTATCGAACGGAGTCCGCGAATAGGTGAATCTTCAATCAAAAATCAATGATAATCTATTCTAAATAATTTCCTGTCATAAGATTTATCAACTTTGATTTTTAATACCTAGGTAGGTAGAGGTATATAAGTTTATATCTAGGTAAGTAATTAAATTACCTACCTACTTTACCTAGATAAATCGAATAAGGTAGGTAGGTAGGTAGGTATGTATTCGAGTAAAAATATATAATATTCTCACTAATAAAGGAGTTAAGTATAATTACTAACTGGTATCGTCAGTTTTCACTTTCAGTAGCGCCGTGTAAGAAGGGGCGAACTATTAAGTACTACCTACGTACATATACGCCACCCTGTATGACATTACAATAATAACAAAATTGACTAACTTGATCCTTGATCTAACTAACCCTTCAGAACAATCCCGCTATCCATGACAAAATTTTCATAATTCTTCTGCAACAGAAGACCGCAGTCGATCGCAGTGTGCACAACGTCCTGCATCGTCATGTTAGGCGTTTTCTTCCACATGGTAAGAAACGCGTCTCCAGAGAACTTCAGGACGTCCCCGTTATGAATGAGGATCTCTTGGATCATGGCGCCGATGTAAGTGTTTAGCACCTCGGTCAGTCTGGACGGGCCACCACGACCCGGCTTTGTGTAGCTCTCGCATAGTTCCGTGAAACCTTAAAAATTGTTTTGATATTGTGACGGCCATGACGTCACATTACGTAGAGGAGACATAGAGCTTCAACTGATCACCAATTTTGCCACTAGCCAGCAAGTCAAAGTGGCGTAGTGGTGTGGCTTCTCGCCTTATACACGAGAGCCCGCGCGGTTCGATCCTCTGTCGGACCAAAGCATTTTGATAGTTTTTACGATATTTCTAGAATGTTTACATGTTTATACAAGGTTTATTTACATATTTAATAGAGAAATAGAACATTCTAGTATCGTCGGGAAATAATGGAAAAGATGAAAAAGGACAGGAAATGGTTACAAAAGACAAACGAAAAGAATAACGAAATGACTACCTATCGAAATTCGAGTTATTAGAAGGTTCTATGGGGTATATAAGCAGCGGCGAAACGCACAATCGTTGTAGTTTAATAGAAGAAGTAGTTTGAGAAAGAAGAAAGGAAAGTAACAAGAAGAAGGAAGATGAAGGAGTTGTGAAGTGGTAGTGAAGAAGTGTCAGAAGAAGAGGAAGATGAGGAAGCGGTGAAAAAGAGAGTTGGAGGTGAGGTCTAGCAGTAGTTGGTGCTAGCACAGAGGAGTGTAGAAGTGGATGTCGTCGGGTTCAGCGTCGAGAGGCTACGTCGCTCGGACGTTACGCTACTTGGAAGGGCGGACCGCGACATCGGAGGTCAAGAAGTGAGAATGTCATCGTGTAACAGCGCTGGGTGGCTACGTCGTTCGCAAAAAGACTACACCACACAGAAGAGCGGACCACGACATTCAGAGTATGTGGATGTGTTTTTGGTAATAAAGCGTCGTCTCTGCAACCACAGTGTTTTCCTTCCAATCCCGTACCCCGCCTCCGTAACAAATATATTTTTTGCATCTAAGTAGGTATGTGTGGGTTGTAGGCTGTACGGTAGGATCAAACCCACCAACCACCCATGACCTGGCGAACATTTAGGTTATGCAGGTCGAAGCAACGGGAGATGCGCGCGGAATGAATGGCCATAGGGTACGTTAGGATCAGTCAGAAGTAGAAGAAAAGAACCAAACAAAGTTGATTGAAGTAACTAGTAGTGGTGTCACGGAGTGCTATCGAACCCAGTGCCCACCTAACAAACCCTAAGGCCGCCTACACACCGACAGGTGCCATTAGCACCTAGATACATCTTGGGTACACGGTGACCGCACTGGAAAGTGGGTCACTAGGACTAGGATAAGAGCCTTGGCCTCATGGTCTCCCGTCCCGACCGACCCGTGCTCACACCGTCTTACCACACCAGTGTGACTACGGGTTTTTTTTACCAGTAGTCACACCGACTAACCCTCTTTGGTTGTTAGCCTCGCGCCTACGATAGATGCTGGACAGCCGCCTGTATGTATCGAGGCGCCTAGCGCGTAGTGCGGCCGGTTATTCGTGAACGTTTGTTTTACTTCGATAGGTACATATAATTATCTAAGATCTAGGCTCTAATCTAGGCACCAGTCGGTACGTAGGCGGCTACGATTGTCGCTCCTCTCCTCTCAAAGGAGTTGACGTACACTACAATACCATAGCGTACAATACCATAATCAGCAGTTTCATTTATTACCAGATACGTCGATGAACATGAGCGCGGTCTCGTAGCTCCTGATGGAGTGGTCGGAGTGGCAGTAGACGATCTCGTCCGGCACCATCGACGCCAAGGTGCTGATGCGCGTGGACTGCTGCAGGTTCTTCACGACACCGCTCACGCCTTCCAGACTGCATTCCAATATGGCGGTCTTACAACCACAACTGGGTGCAACATTATCTAGCCAGATATTCTTAATACTTAAACCTATCTTACCACACCACTGACCACCACAGAATACGCAATAAGTACACTACAAAGTAGTCGGTTTTCTTTCATACATCTGGAATTGTTTTTTTAAGGTTAAGTTCCATAAAAGTTGTTTAGGTAAACCAATACTTACGTAATTTTATACCTAGGTGACGTTAACCTACCCTTTCTATCCACTCTGGAATATAGACCTATTGGAACTTCTGGAACACTCCGAATCTGGAGAAGCTCCATGGCACAGCGGTATAGAGCATTACCTGAGATTGTAGGGTCGGTTTTCAGATGGGTTACCTACTCTTCCCTACCATTTATTTCTTGCTCCTCCGTGCTTCGGAAAATCGGAAGTCTCATTAAGCTGTTGATCCCAGCTGCATTTGCAGTAGTTATTAATCCGCATTAGAGATCTGCGTGGAGGCAGGCGCGGTCCCAGGGTCACAGGGGACATGACCCCCCCCCAAAATCGTACATGTTACATAGAAAAAGCTTCTAAAACTTACAAAAAAGAATGGTATTATTATTAGTGAAATTGTAAAATTCGGGCTGCGACCGCGCCTGCGTGGAGGTCGGTGGCGCAGTGGTTTAGCGCCTGGCCCTGCGATTGCGGCGGTTAAGCAACTTTTGCAAAGGTCGGTCATGGAATAGATGACCAAAAATTTACTGTCTAAAGTTCCTTCGTGCTTCGGAAAGTACCTACGTCAAGCCGTTGGTCCGTTATTTGCAGTCATTAACACCCACCAATCCGCATTGGGCCTGCGTGATGGATTATTTATAGCCCCTCCTTCCACCTATAAGGAAGACCTGTGCCCCAGCAGTGGGGACATTAAAAATGGCTGGTTTCGAGATCAGCGTGGTTGGTTTTAGTAGGTATATGACCTATCCTCCATCCAACAGAACACAATTAGTACCAACGTTCATAATAAGGGCTGTGCGTTGTGCGTGGCTCTCCCGAGCGGAAAATAGAACCTACTTAGTTCTTCTATTTACATTATAAAAATATGAGAGTATTAGCAGCCGCCTGCGGCTTCGTCGGCGTAGAAAGTTTTATTCCCATCTGCCCCTTTCAAGGTCCGCCACAGGGGTGGTGGTTGGCACTAATAGGTGGCGTTTACCACCCCGGTGGTTGACCACCGAGGTGGTGAAAGCCACCTATTAGTGCTAACCACCGCCCCGGTGGCGAAGCTTGAAGGGGGTAGAAGGGAATAAAGGCAACGTGTATGTACATGATGCTCGGTTCAGGCGTAACAAACAAACAAACGGACTTTTGCATTTATAATATTAATAAAAAATAGTAAGGATAACCGCACAGAAGCTGTGAGGGCCGACTGCGATGCCTCTCCCTCGCTGAATTTAACAGCCCCGGACCGAGGAACATGCCGCTGGCTGTTTGATTCTGGACTCTCTTCATAGCCAAGAGATACTCATCAGTTCGATCGTCGCTCTCTTCAATATCACGGCCTAGTACAAAATCATTTCAATATGTACTTAAAACTAAAGAGTACCTACAGTGATCCGCTGCAACTTCGCTCGAGAATGTATAGCAAAGAGAAAATTTTACAGATTAAAATACGTCGTTAAGCCCACCGGTAACGATCAATTGCGATTGTCAATTTTTCCGCAATTGACGCCCATTGACGGAAAAATTGATCGTTTACGCGTGCAATTGAAGCGATTGTCAATTGCTCCAACAATGGAATTGACGGAAAAATTGACAATCGCAATTGATCGTTACCGGCGGGCTTTTTGTTATGTACCGCAAGCGCTCTGAAGTTAGTCACATCAGTTGTACATTGTCAATTTAATCGCATTGCACCTACATTACCTTAGAATGGGTATATGGTACTTACTACTTACTGCTACTACAACTAGAACTAGAACCAGCCTTTCTATTGTCTAATTTCAAAATCTATCGCAATCGCTTTCAGGATGTGATACCTACATTGATGCTTCTTTTTGGGACAAATAAAAACTTACCAAAAAAATGCAGCAATGTTTTACATCCATCTGTCAAATGAAAGCGATTGCGATAGATTATGAATATTAGACAATTAGGAGGCAGGAATATAATGAATTCGAAAGTAACTCTTCTGTCTGTTACATTTTCACACCGAGCCCGCCCAAACAGTTTTAACGAATTTTGGTAGTGAAGAAATATAGATTGGACCTTTCCATTCCACGCAGACTGACTGGCGGATCCGCATGACCTATGTGTTCAATTTATAAAGGCAGTTAGAAGTTCTAACTTTAGAATCACAGTTATAAACAGTGACGTTGTTTGCCTATCATGAATTTATTTGCGGCAGCGCAGGGCCGTTTGTTTAGAGATACTTGAGGAAGAAACACATCTTCTTTAGAAAGATTAATGTCTGAATGGAGAAGCAGAGAATTAATAATGAAGAAATCATTAAATCAATCGACTTACTTTTGGACCAAGCGAATGATTTTCTAACTTTATCCATAATAACTCTTTTAGGTATTACTGGACCTTCAACGTTCTTTTTTAATCAAAAAGCTACCTATGTAGGTATTTTACGAAGTTACGGGAAACAACACTTTCATTCAAATAAATCTTTTGACTTTTGATGGACTTTTGTGATTAGTTGGTGATTAGTGAAGCAATCAATTTTTTTCTTTTCCTTTCCTCTATAAATGACCATCAAAGAGGCCAGATAAGATAGAGATAATAATAAAGAAAATTATTTTGCCGTTTGTGATTTACTTACACCCAATTGCACTAAACTTAAGAATCGCCTAAGTCTTTTCTTAACTACAACTCGACCAAGATAACTAGGCGAATGACAGCTACATGACCGCTAAGTTTGACACCGTTTTAATTTGGTCGTGTTGTAGTTAGGAACAGACTTAGGCGATCCTTAAGTTTAGTGCAATCGGCGGGCTGATTATCTAATTAGAAACCACCTAGCGACCGGTTGCAGTTCACAGATGATAGTGATCTATTGCTACTTCTTTTTGGATTTAAAAAAACATACCAAAGAAAAGTAGCAATGTATGTGGAATGAAACCGGTCGCTAAATAGTTTCTTTTTAGATAATCAGGGGGCCGGTATAACGGTTCCAGTGGTGTGGCAACTTGTTGTTTTGAAATAATTAGTTATTATAAGTGTATCATAGAGTAAGATAAAAAAGTGTATTATCTATGCTTGTTGTGGTTATGTAAAACGTGGTGTGGTAGATTACGGTGAACGTGGCGGACTACAGCTGCGCCACAAAAAAAAAGTTGGAAATCTGACTTTTTGACTATGCCATGATGAAGTCGATAATTTGTCGGAATTTGTCGCACAAAAACCAGAATTTGTCGGTCTTGCGTTTAGGAGATACGTGTGGCCCAGCTGTAGAGACGTCTCTACAGCTGCGCCACACAGATCTCGAAAACGGACGGTCGTAGCAAAAATCTGATTACTCGTGTGTGCAGCCGTTAATTTGTCGGAATTTGTCGCACAAAAACCAGAGTTTGTCGGTCTTGCGTTTAGGAGATCTGTGTGGCGCAGCTGTAGAGACGTCTCTACAGCTGAGCCACACACATCCCTAAAACGGAAGGTCGTAGCGAAAATCTGATTACTCGTGTGTGCAGCCGTTAATTTGTCGGAATTTGTCGCACAAAAACCAGAATTTGTCGGTCTTGCGTTTAGGAGATACGTGTGGCCCAGCTGTAGAGACGTCTCTACAGCTGCGCCACACAGATCTCGAAAACGGACGGTCGTAGCAAAAATCTGATTACTCGTGTGTGCAGCCGTTAATTTGTCGCACAAAAACCAGAGTTTGTCGGTCTTCCGTTTTCGAGATCTGTGTGGCGCAGCTGTAGAGACGTCTCTACAGCTGGGCCACACGTATCTCCTAAACGCAAGACCGACAAATTCTGGTTTTTGTGCGACAAATTATCGACTTCATCATGGCATAGTCAAAAAGTCAGATTTCCAACTTTTTTTTGTGGCGCAGCTGTAGTCCGGCACGTTTACGGTGATTGATTTTGTTATACGTTATGGTCGTCTGTGTCACTAGTTTTTTACATTCTCTTGGATCCCCCCTGCTGGGGCATAGGCCTTCCTTATGGGTGGATAAGGAGGATGGGCCATACCTAACCCACCACGCGGGCTCAATGCGGATTGGTGGGTGTTAACGACTGCAAATGCATCCGGGACCAACGGCTTAACGTGCCTTCTGAAGCACGGAGGAGCTCGAGTCACCCATCCCATGACCGACCCTTGCGAAAGTTGCTTAACCCCAGCGTCGCTGGGCCAGGCGCTATACCACTGCGCAACCGAGCTCCTCTCATTGCTCTGTTCATAGCTTCAAGCTAATATGACTGATGAATTAAGTGCGCTGTACACATTGGTCCAACGCGTTGGCCGAGCGCGTTGGGCCAACTTGTAAAGACCTACTTGGCGGTATGTTGGGAGTTGGCGCCAACGTGTAAACAGTGACATGCCCTGGCCGCGCGCGTTGGCCCAACGCGCGCGGCCAGGCGTTGGCCCAATGTGTACTTCGGGCTTAAGGAAACATTAATGTTTAAAGAACTTAATAAAATGAGACACTAAATTACAAACAAATATAAATTTATTATTGAAAAGTTCACAAGCCTTATAATTTATCACTCAAAACACTGTAACTTGTGTTTCACAAAATTTCACGAAGAGCCGGTTAGTCTCTGCAACAATAAGGTAGAGTTTAAGTACAGCAAATGGCTTCCACAGTGTAAAATTTTCTCAATCAATTTTAAACTTAAAAAAGCAGTTTAAGGTTCAAAATTCATTGGAGATTTTTTGACAGTTTTGTATAGCTTGATGTGCTGCTGACTGTACCTAACCATGAAGATTAAAGAATATGCAAGTGAGGTATACTGCACGGCATTTATATTGTCAAGAAAAAGATGAGACAAAAGATGCGCGTAGCCATAAACTTAGTGTTTATGGCTACTGCGCATCTTTTGTCTCAACTTTCTCTTGCCAATTTATATGCCGGCATCTGTAGGGTTATTCACGATTGTCGGATATCTACTCGAAAGCATTCGATTCGAATCCGTATTCTCCGATCTTACAAAAATAAAGCTATTCACAAATACATTCGACTGGCATTCGATTCACTTTCCGACCGGAAAGCGCAATGTATATGTCACCGTTAAAATGCGAAAATCAGTGAATCTGCAGATTAACTAGTTAATCTGCAGATTCACTGGTCGATTCAGTTTAAGTGCGAAAAATTGTTTTATTTCGTACTTTAACTAGGTAATCTGCAGATTAACGACCAAGGATCAGTTAAAGTACGGAAACAGGTTCTTTTATTGAAAAAAATGTGTAATAACATAAAATGGGGTTGACACAAAGCGGGGGGACGGGGGTACGCAGCCCTTCCACCAGAGGGGCTCGGGGAGCGAAGCCCCCCGCCATGGAAAAGTCTTAGAGAGGTCATTAGGTTAGGTTAGGTTAGTATTGTGACCAAAAACGCGCGAGCCGAGCGAGCGGAGCGAGCGTGCCGCGGGAGCGGCCGGCGAAGCGCCAGAAACGAAGTTTTTGTTAAATAAACTTTCAATATAGGTTTTTTACTTAAAATTCCTGAAGCCTTGGTTATTTCATTCACTATATTCCGCACTTTAACGGTGTAGCATCCGTTAATCTGCAGATTAACTAGTTAAAGTGCGGAAATCGTCTACTTTAAGAAAAATTCCGCACTTATAACTGACTCGACCAGTCAATCTGCAGATTAACGGATTCCGTACTCTAACGGTAACATATATATGTTACCGGCAATGTGTATAATCCGGCATTGTATACAATGCCTAGGCATTGTATACAATGCCTGAAACGATCAGGCAATGTATGAAATATAATTCATTTTATACTTTGCCTAGGCATTGTATACAATGCCTGCTGGTCCACCGGCAATGTGTAAAATAAGTATATTTCGTATGTCTGTTATAAAAAAAAACCTCGAAATTTAAGGATCTCGCTCCACTGCGCTTCGCGCTCGCCTTAAATTTCTAACCTATACGCGGGACCTACAGGAGTGAAGCAGGTTCGATTACAAACTCAAATTTCTGTTGTCTGTTATAAAAAAATAACCTCGAAATTTAAGGCTCACGCTCCGCTGCGCTCCGCGCTCGCCTTAAATTTCTAACCTATACGCGGGACCTACAGGAGTGAAGCAGGTTCGATTACAAACTCAAATTTCTGTTGTCTGTTATAAAAAAATAACCTCGAAATTTAAGGCTCACGCTCCGCTGCGCTCCGCGCTCGCCTTAAATTTCTAACCTATACGCGGGACCTACAGGAGTAAAACAGGTTCGATTCCAAAGAGCCCCCCTCGAGCCCCTTTCGAGCCCCCCTCGAGCCTCCCATCGAACCCTCCTCGAGCTTTCCCCGAGCCCCCCCTCGAGCTTTCCTCAAGCCCCCCCCCCCCCTCGAGCTTTCCCCAAGCCCCCCTCGATCCCCCCTCGAATCTATTCTCGAAAATCTTTTTATTATACACATTGCCGGTGGACCAGCAGGCATTCTATACAATGCCTAGTCATTGTATACACTGCCTAGGTAATGTGTGAAATAGATATCAATATTCATTATATTTCATACATTGCCTAAAAGGGCCAGGCATTGTATACAAATGCCAAGGCATTGTATACAATGCCTGCATTTCATACATTGCCGGTAACATATACAAAGTTTAGTAACATAAGGTAGAAAATAAGATTGAAGACATAGACTTTCCGATTCGATTCGGAAAGTTGGTTTCCGACAACCGTGAATAACCCCCCTGAAGGAGAAATCGATAGAACTTTTCGCCCGACAACATTCGGATAAGAAACATAGAATTCTTTTAAAAGAGCATTGTATAAAACAACATTTCTATTGCTCTAAAGTCCTGTGGGTAACATGGATTAAAATAAAAGTGTTAAGTAGATTGCAGTTTTTTGCGTAACTGGGAGAGCACCGAGTGAGTAGGGACCTCCATCTTACAGTTTGGTTACAGAAGACTGTCACTATGAAATTATAAGTATCAATGAATAAATAAATAAAATAAACTAGACAACAACCTTTGGTCCACAAACACCCAGACCTGAGACAATATCCAAAAGTTAGTTAATTTTCTAAGTTGACCCAGCCAGGGATCGGAATCCGAGACCTCGTAGATAGCGACACCCACCATGAAAACCGGTGTGCAAGCCACTCGACCACGGAGGTAGTCCTACCTAAGGACTTTCTAAGTTGACCCGCCGGGAATCGAACCCAAGACCTTGAAGATAGCGACATCATGAAAACTGGTGTGCAAACCACTTGACCGCGGAGGTCGTCCTAAGGGTCGTATATCTTTAGATAGAGTGCTAAAGATCGGGGATGATGGGATGTGAATCCTGTGGGTCTACCGCCCAAGTGGCGTCGACTTCATTTGACAGATGGTTGTAATACATTGCTACTTTTCTTTGGTAAGTTTTTATTTGTACCAAAAAGAAGTAGCAATGTATATCATCCATCTGTCAAATGAAGCCGACGGCAAAGTCGACGACACTTGGGCGGTAGGGCCCCTGGTCTCCAGACCAGGACTTCAGGGTGGGCATTCCTGATAACTCAAATTGTTTGTATCTTGTCGATGCTGCTTGAATACGAATGTTTGTTTGATACTATGTACCAAAGTTAGGAAAAATCGTCCTACGTTAAATCAAAATAACTAAAAGTATAACTAGTGGCTCTGTAGAGCTGTAGACCTTGCGTTTGTAACATTTTTCGAAATGCCTGAAATATGATTTTCCCCCATATATCCGCCATTTTGAAAACTTTCATTTATAAAACCTTCTCACACAAAATTTTACGAGAATCAGTTGAGAAATGGGACTTGTAGAAGAGAACAAACGCCGGACGGACATACGAAAGCAAGCTCAAGCTGGAACGGAGACGCTTCGCACTCGCTCGGTCAGTTGATATAGTTATATACAGTCACGAGCAATATAAGATGTACACACTTTAGAACTATGTCACATTCAATCAATATATCTCATTGTGATAATATTATACCTAGGTTATTCAAAACGTAATGTGACAAAGTTCTATAGTGTATAAATCTTATTGCTCGGTGACTGTGAGTAATACGTTATTATCTGGCAGAGATGTGAATTATTTGAAATACATGTATTTAAAATACAAATACAAAATACAAAATACGTATTTGTATTTTGTATTTGAAATACTTTTTTTCAAAATGTATTTTGTATTTTATTTGAAATACTTTTTATGAGGTATTTAGTATTTTTAAAATACAAATTACTTTTTTCTGTGTATTGGTATATGTATTCTGTGGTATAGGTATATCATGTCAATGTCAAACAAAACAAAACAACCAATCACAGAGCTCGGTAATTTGTCATGACACTTCGTTTAATTTCTATCTATGGGTTCTAATGAGTGCATTTCAGCAGACTAATCGCTAAAGAGTTCTACACTAGGCAGACGTGGGCCACGTATGCCGATCTGCGTATAATATTAAGGATGATCTCTTTGAACAAATGCTAGTGTTAAAAATCAGTGAAATAATATGAAGTTTTTTTATACCATATTTTATTTATTTGACCAGTTTTAACACTAATATTTTTTAAAGCTACAAAGATCCCAAGTTAGAGTGTTTGTAAAAATTAGTCTGCCGTTATTGGCCCAATTAAAAAAAAAAAATGGTACAGAAACGAAACTTGTTTCCAAGTATAGAGTCTGGCCAACGAGTCGTGGTGTCATCTCAAACCCGCGACAAATTTAAAATTTTCTTTCTCTAGATATTATTCTCATATTAGGGTTGACTTATAATATGACACCAAAAAAAAGTATCCCAGTGAAAAAAAGTTATAACCTCCTTCAAAAACCTAAAAATAAAAACAAAAATTGTTTAAAATAACTCTAAAAACCATGAAATAATATTGTTATCACAAATACGCATATAAATTTTAATAAAAAAACGTCTATTGAAGTCGGTTGGGGCTCGATGGAGGAAAACTTTTTTTATTCTAAAATCCCCACCCGACTTCATTAGACGTTTTTCTATTAAAATTGATATGCGTATTAGTGATTTTAATATTACTTCTTGCCTTTTAGACTATGTGAAGCTGTTTTTGTTTTTATTTTTAGGTTTTTGAAGGTTTTTCTTTTTTAAAGAAGCTTTTTTATTTTTAACTTTTATGTGGTAAGTGTCTAAGCATGTAATATTTTTTAATTTTACATATTTTCAAAATGCCCATAACTCAATTTCTAAATTTACGCTGTTTGTTTTTAAAGAGTTGTTGTGATTTTGTAGTCCAAGTCTATTCCAGAACGTCGCAGAACATAACTTGATTTGTTTTGGATTGTCACAAATCTACCAATATCACAATCACTATACATATCCTATTTGAGTTTGAGGAGTTCCCTTGAATATCTTCGAAGTCCAAGGTCCAATGTCAATTAAATTAAAAGGACACTTAAGGGTATCCCTTTTGCAACAACAAATCGGTTCATAATAACCAAGTCGTCAAGGTAGTTAACGCAAAATCGTAGTATTTTCAGGATTATTTGAAAAGTACTGGAACGTTTTAAAAAATAATAAAAATTGGGACCATCTCGCAAGAAAACTCAATCAAACAAAAAAGAACCACCAAAATCGGTCTATAAATATCGAAGATAGCGCGAACAACTATAAAAAAATACAATCGAATTGAGAACCTCCTCCTTTTTTGAAGTCTGTTGAAAAAAGACAACCAGAATGATATTGATAATATCTATATTTGGAAACAAGTTTCATTTCTGTATCATACTTTATTAAAAATCGGGAAGAAATCGGGCCACAGGTCAAGGGAACAGAGTGGAACAGTTGCATTGTCTAATTGCGTTGTTTTTTGGAAACTGTATTTTTTGCGGTTGATTATTGTTACTTTAGAAGAAAGTTCATGAAATGATCTAGTGTCGGCCACGGTCATGCTCTTTGTTTTCTTATGTTATTTATTAGGCATGAGGGAGGCAGTTGTTTTCATAACAATATACCTAATTTTATCGACAAAAATATCCACATGTTGGGGTCTATCCCCACTCCTGTTGGAATGGCCGCCATTTTAAGGGTCATAATTCAAACAAAAATAACTCTCAAAAAATGCAACGTAGAGCAATAAATTTTGAAGTCGTTTTGTAGATAATATCCCTGTGTATTTGAATAATTCAAATGTCCTAGTTTTTGAGAAATGTAATAAAAACTCAAAAAAAGTACACAAATTTTGTATAAAATTTTACTTCAGTAATTTTTTATGTCATATTTAAGTTGAAAGTTCACACATTATTATTTTAAGTTGATAGGTGGTATTATTAGCTTTCGAACAGTATTTTTGTTATAACTGTAGGACTTTTAAATCCGGAGAAATTTATATTTTTCCGTAAGGTGATCTAAAAAAAAGTCAAATTTAAAATGGCGGCCATTCCAACAGGAGTGGGGATATACCCCAACATGTGGGTGTTTTTGTCAATTAAAATTAGGTTTATTTCACGCCTTTAAATTATCGCTAGTTCAAGACCAAAGGCAATGTATAAACATTTATAACGCTTTCTGAAACTTTGTGTTTTTTGTTTATTGCAAAAGATAAAGATAACGTCTTCTAATTAATTATTATGGACTGTGTAGTACCTAGTGTGGTAGTACACTTGTAACTGTTAATAAAAATAATAACAATGATAAAAAATAAAATACGAGAAAAGGTATTTTATTTGAAAAAAGTATTTTGAAAATACGTATTTTGTATTTTGTATTTAAATACTTTTTTTGAAAACTATTTTGTATTTTTATTTGAAATACAAAAAATAGCCAAGTATTTGTATTTTATATTTAAATACTTTTAATAAAGTATTTTGCACATCTCTGTTATCTGGTTATAGTAGTTAAGTATTTGCATTAGAAAAGTATACTTATCTTAGTAAAACGAGGCAATCATTGTCGCAGAAGGTAAGTACTCCAAACTGGTGCGTCACGTCGACAAGTTGTTGATTCGAGCTAGACACAATTCAGGAAATTATTTGCAGGTTCGCTTTTGTATTATGGCAAGGGAACCTAAAGGACACACAAAGCCTGTTGACTGTACCCACTTTAGCTTATTATTTTCCATTTGGCCGAGAACCAAAATGAAAGACCAAGAAGTAGGGTACAGTACATGTATGAGGCATGTATCTTGAAATTTTTTCGACGGAGTGGGGATAAGTTCGCGCATGTGCTCTTGTGAGCGACCAATAGCGCGCGCCCCTCTCCCGCCGCCCGTGCCCCTCACCGCTACGCATGCCCAAAATACGCGTTCCGCGCAATCCCCACCCGATTTCAAGATATATGCATAGTAGAACTAAATAAGTAGGCCAACTCAAGCCTCGAGCGAGCGATAATAGCCTAAACACGTAGGGCTGTCACTAGTTTATTCAATCGTCAAAAATGCATAGTCAATCTCTATACTAAACAATTTTTTCCTTGTAGGGTAAGCATCACGGATCTATAATACAAAGTTTTTTTATATTTTTTGTGCATAGACCAGCGGGTCTGTCGGCTAAAACAATGAAGTTAATATTAACTGTAATTTGACAGATGTATGTGATACGTTTCCACTTTCATTTTGACACCAATAAAAACTTACTAAAGAATAGTAGCAATGTATCACATCCATTTGTCAAATTACAGTTTACATTTACTTCATTGCTTTTAGCCGATAGCCCTGCAGGAACTAACTACAATTTTTTCATTATTACCTACGTTTGTTAGTATGTGATTTGAAAACTTACGGTCGAAATAGGATTAATTAAATCGTTGCTTTACTAAATCATGTAGGTACCTACTTATTTATTCAAATAAAATAAAATGATTATGACATTTTATTTTTTACACTATTAACTAAGTATTTTTTACTTTTTCATTTAACTACACTTATCAAAATTATAAACTTTAAATTCGGAAATTGAATATTGACTTATGGTGTGTACATTACATGTACTGGTAGGTAAGGTACACGTACAAATTATTACGAGCGGCAGCGGAGCGTGCGTGCGAGCGCGGGCAGTATTCGTACGGCGCAGCCACGGCAGGCGCACCTTTATCACCTTTAAATTTTGTCAGTGTGTGCGTGCGACGACGCATACGTACGGGCGCGCTCACATACAAACCGCGCTCGGTGCTATAATGAGTAAGATGACTTACTTATTTGATTCTACTATGATATATGCCTCGTACTGTACTGGCCCTACTGGCTAACTTTTCGAACTTCGACGGGTCCGCCTTATTTAGTCATGTGGCCGGGCTTCAACTTAAAACAGATAAATCGAACCGGGGCTCGATTTGTTTTTTTACCCGACTGCAAGAGGGTTATGTTTTTAAAATTAAAAACAGATGCGAGCCCCAATCAGCACGGCAGACTTGCAGAGGTTCGGAGCGTGAGCCACTGAGTCGGTAAGGCGCCAGACCTTTTCTTGAGGGTTGTGTAAGGAACTTAACTCCCAATTGAAGTACTCAACTCCCAAAGAATACCCTAGCTAGATCCTAGATGTCCGGTCAGAGTCTCAAAAATGGCACCTCAAAATAGCGTCCCACTTACAAACTGGGTGCTTATTTTGTACAAAGTAAGTGATAAAAGGTGTAATTTTGTACAAAATAAGCTTATTTCGTACAAAATAAGTGATACAAGATGTGAGGTCGTACAAAATAAGATGTGATTATGTACAAAATAAGCACCCAGTTTGTAAGTGGGACACTATTTCGAGGTGCCATTTTTACGTGCTGTTTTGTTCGTGTAGCGTTATCTAGGATATTCTTGATCGAAGACTTTATGATAATTTAGTAATTAATCTTAGTTGCGCTCTTATTCTGTCATCAAAGGCGACGGAACATTTTGTACGCTCTAAGCTCTATTTGGAAGTATTTGGAGTACTTCCATTTGGAAGTATTTTATTTAAAAGTATGCAGAATTGACGTTTCGTAAATGGCTAGCTTTAGAAAAGAGATTGTACTTTTTTCGGCAAGGTTTTTTCGGCTAGGCCAGCTGACTTAGGGACCTTAGGGTACACTTGGGCCGTGGGCCGCGGCCCAAATTGGAATCATCTCAATAGGTAGTGGACAAATGGGCCGAGCATGCGGCCGAAATGGGTACTTAAAAATATTTTAAGGTAAATTGGGCCGCAGGCGATTCTTAGCATTAGTAATTTTTTTCTATACAGTTTTTAGTTCCATATGGTATAGATATGTTTCTTTTTCTTTTCTGTATGTATGTCTGAGTTTGTATACTTAGCAATTGTATTTTTTCTTTATAGCTTTTAGTTCCATCGTAGGCATACCAATGCTTAGGTATACGATTTGTTTTTTTTCTTTTCTGCATATATGTGTGAGTCTGTATACTTAGCATTAGTAAATTTTTTCTATATATTTTTTAGTTCCATCATAGGTATACCTAAGCATTTAATACTTAGGTATACTATATATTTTTTTCTTTTCTGTATGTATGTGTTAGTCTGTATACTTAACATTAGTATTTTTTTCCTATATTTTTTAGCTCCATCGTATACCTAAGTATTTAGTGCTTATACCATATGTTTTTATCTTTTACAGAAAAGAAAAAACGTATCGTATAGGTACCTAAGTACTAAATACTTAGGTATACAATGGAACTAAAAACTATATAGAAAAAATACTAATGTTAAGTATGTATACTTACACATACATACAGAAAAGAAAAAACATATTGAGACCTAAGTATTAAATACTTAGGTATACGATGGAACTAAAAACTATATAGACAAAAATTACCAATGCTAAGTATACAAACTCACACATACATACAGAAAAGAAAAAAACATATCGTATACCTAAGTATTAAATACTTAGGTATACGATAGAACTAAAACAATATAGAAAAAAAATACTAATGCTAAGTATACAGACTCACACATAAATACAGAAAAGAAAAAACATATACCTACGATGGAATTGAAAACTATATATAGAAAAAAATTACTGATGCTGCGAAATTCGGCCTGCGGCCGAATTTACCTTAAAATATTTTTAATTATCCATTTAGGCCGCATGCTCGGCCCATTTGTCCACTACCTATTGAGATGATTACAATTTGGGCCGCGGCCCACGGCCCAAGTGTACCCTAAGTCGGCCAGCTTGGTATAATACGGCCAAATGAGTTAAGACTTGGAGTTATTATAAGTAAGAAAGTCACAGTGCGCGAGATTCTTACAGTAAGTTTTCAATACTACTTATGCAGTACCTATTATGAGCCTTATGGTACGGTAACAGTTATGAAAAAGCGATTAGATCAACGAAAAGTACTACCCGATATGATGGAATGGAATTGATTATTATTGTGTGATAATTATACCCAAAATAGGGGGTAGGAATAACAGTTAAGTTGAATCAGGTAAAGGGGTTTGAAAGATTTTGTTTTTTTTCTTTAAATCGCGTCCCACACGCACTATAAAACCTATAGTATACATATCTCGATTGCGGATATAGTATAGACAAACAAAAAATGTTGTCGTATAAAGGTCTAACTAAAAAGTTACGTTTGAGAGATATAGGTCAGTTGGGTTAGAATTAGAATTGAAATCCGATTTATTCCTTCAAAAGGTTTTATTGTTTTAATAGCTTCATTTGTTGCCAAATATGACTATCCTAGCCTAGGTTCCTAATAACAAACCCATTTGTTTGCAAGTTGAGGTTTTTGATTTGGTTTAAAAAACGTAATTATGTTACAACGATGATTGCATTTTTTTTGTCCAAATACCTCTAGAACATTACATTTTAGGGCTCATTTTTGCTCGTCTATATGTCTGCAATCGGAATACTTTACAAGTTTTAGTGCGACACGATTAAAAAAATGGCGGTCTAGATATAACTAGACTATACCAAGCTTTCTACAAAAAATTTCAAACCCCTTTGACCTTGCAGTTTATTTGACCAATATTAAATCCCAGGGTTAATTGGGTTCTTTTACTTTGAACTTACCAATTATTGCCTGTGGCACTATACAAATCTCATATAAACCAATTTTCTGTTGTTCTCACCACACAATCACTAACTACACCCACTGTGATAAATAAATTATAGAAGCTCTATTATTCAGTTTATTTTCATTGTAAGCTCTCCAAAGTAACTTTAGTCTCTTTTGCCTTCACTGTTTTTCCCCAATATTTTATGACCACAGACACTAACAAACACTAAAACTTTTCATTTATTTCACTAAGCTTTTTTCCCTTTTTCCACATAAGCTTTGTTCAGAAATGTAATATTACATCAGTGACCATTATTATTACTCAAACAGTTTTTCTGAGAGCACAATACTTTAAGTTCACAAACTAGTCACTGTCAATACACTGATACTTGGGCACTAACTCATCACTAGGTTTTAAAAAAACTACAACTGAAGTTGAAATAATCTATTTGCAAGTACACACACTTACACTACACATCACCTAACATACACTGAATAGGTATACACTAAAACACAATGTTTCATTAAAATATGCACATATTGTAAGTTATAGATTGTTGATGAAACCTCTAGCAAAATACTATCATTAGTTTATTTGCAATAACAAATTTATTGCTGGTCACTACTACTGTGAACTGTCACAGCACTCCACATTAATACAAGATAGTAAACTTTCACAAAACTAAGATTACAACCACCACATCACTTCACATTCACATAATAAGGATAAATATAGTTTTTTTTTTTGTATAGTTTTCAAACATTTTCTGGAAGTTTTAAAAAACTTAATCTAAGTAAACACAAAAAGAATATAAAATAATTTCCATAAATTATGGGTCAGATTTACGCTGAACCACCTCGCACAACAACTATAACGAGGTGGTCCTCCTTAAGACTTTCCTCGGTGAGGTTGTGACATGTTCTCTTCAAGAGTTCAGTTGAGAACTGACATGGAGGGAAAGAGTACAATACACCAGTAGCCTCCGTTTCTTTGTTCAAAAGGGAAATCACTCCAGCAGCTTCTTTCTGTTTCAAATATGAAACTAAGTTTCTCATAGGTCTCGTCTGAATACTTGCATCTTCATTTGTTATCGTACCTGTGGATCCAGCTACCCCTAAGAAGATCGCATGGGAACTGGAAGTGGCAATACGCTTCTGGACATCATCTAGTTTTGGTTGATCCAGACGCAGCCGCTGAGTGATTCTTAACTGGTTTTTACCATCTTCATCTTTCATGAGGCTATCAATGATTTCAGAATCTCCATCTGTAAGGTGGAACTTGGTTGGGAACAGGGAGTTCTTAAGAATTAGTGCTCCATTCCAAGCGGTAGTAGCTTTACGTACAACCTCCGGTAATGTCCTCGCTGAAGAGAGCATGCCACCACCACGCCGAGGACTGCCATCGGAATCGCTGTCTGGGGACCGACGACGAGGTGATCGTGAACGTGATCGATCGACTCCCGGCTCACGTGATCCCGAGCGTCGGGCGCGACCCTCGTACTCTCCATCAGCTGGAGCCCTTCTCCATTCTTCGTCTCTGTAGTCTCCAGATCCATGATATACCCCACGGTATGCACCACGTCCACGCCCACGGTGACCACCTCTGCCCCTGTATCCTGGAGTACCATATCCATAGCTGTCATCCCATGGACCCTCATATCCTTCATACCCTTCAACTGGTCTACCATCCTCCCCCACTGGTGGGGCATATGTTTTAGGTCTATAAGGACCACCATTTCCTACATCAGCAAAATCAATACGTAAACGTCTGTCAGGGCCACCAAGAGGAAAACCTCTCATTTCCTTAACAGCTGCCTGAGCAGCATCTATTGAATCATACAAAATGTATGCATGAGCTTCTCCTTTAGCGTATTCAATTTTTTTGATAGCTCCGAATCTATCAAATTCTCTTTCCAGTTGAGCTACTGATGTCCAAGGGCCCAAACCACCGACCCAAACACGTGTAGTAGGTGTAGCTTTCCCATAGCCTATCTTACATTGGAATTTTCCAATGTATTGACCGGAAAGCTCCACTTTGGCCCTATGAGCCATATCCAAAGTTTGATATCGTACAAAAGCAAACGCATTGCCAGTGCCTGGTGGAGGACGTTTTATATCAATGTCTTCTACGATTCCATAACGTCCAAAGATGCGGCGAAGTTCTTCATCAGATATATTGATTTCTAAATTACCAGCAAACAGAGTTCTGGTGGCCAGTGGATCATCTTCTGGTTGAACATGGTGTAAATAGTTAGGAAATTTATCTTTTTTGTTTTCCATTTTCTCAAATGGTGGGTGGTGAGGACGGGGCATGTATGGGCGTGGCATGTAATGAGGATGTGGGGGGTGGTGCATTGGTGGTCTGTGATGCATCGGAGGCCCATGAGGCCCCGCCATAGGATACTCATGCATAGGTGGACGGAAATCTCTATGATGAGGAGGCACTGAAGGTGGTATCCCATAAGCTCTGTCGTCTGGTGGTGGTCTACGGCGCTCAGGTACTGGGGACCAGGCATAAGAGTAAGGGCGGTCGTAGTCAGGTGGAGTGATGCTCCTTGGCCTGCTTCTGTACTCCGATCGTACAGGCTCGTAAACAGGATCGACAATAGCAACCTTATCATACAAAACTATCCTTGGTTTAGCATGTTTAGCATCTCGAGCATCTTCTACACTGCGGAAACAAACATAAGCTACTCTTTCATCCAACTCATGGGATATCTTAATACTGAAATCGCCGAATTTCTTGTACTCTCTGTATAAGGTATCTTTGACGATCTCGTCTGACGCTTTAGGATGCAAGGCACTCACACAAAGTACTTTGTAGTAAGGGCGTGACGCGGACTCTTCTCGAATGTCCCGAGAACGAACAAAATCTTCTCGGTGCGGAGACACGTACCTGCCGCGGGGGCTGGGCGAGCGCACCCGACGCCGCACCCTCTCCGGGGTGACGCGCTCATCAGAACTGTCGTCGTACCTTCCGATGCTACTCCGCGTCCTCTTCGATCGCGGCATACTGTCCCTCGACGAACTTCGCTTCATGTTACGAATTTTCACCGTTATTCGATCTCTATCGCTACGCGGTAATCCAATCATGAAAGCTCAGTTTGGTGAAGCACTATCTGAAATGCACAACATTACACGTCACTTCAAAATGTCGCCGTTCAGTTTGTTCCCGTAACTTTTATCACTGTCGACCAACTCACAGTAATGTTTTATAGTCTTACCACAACGTTTTAACGAGCAGAGTTCGCTTAGCACTAAACACCTCCACAAAAGCTCAAGCAAAATATCACGAAAATTTCAATAAAGTTTCGCTTTTAGCACATTTTATTGCGACGCACAATCGGCACAATGAATTTATCGAACCAAAAAATCGCACAGACAGCCGTCATCATGCCGAATTTTTTTTTTTTTTTTTTTTTTTTTTTTTCTGGCTCGCACGGTTTGTGCATTAGCCAATATCAAGTAGGTAAAGGTAGGGAAACCAAGGTATTTTAATAATATAGGAGATGATCGAAATTTAGGAAAAATAATAGGATCAGGGGTAGGGTAATTAGTGAAATAGATAGATAAAAAATAAAGAATAATAAAATATTTACATATAGAAAATTAAGTAATATTTAAATGAAGGTTATAATTTAATATTATTTTCAGTTAAAAATTTAGATATTAAACAATACAAGTCTGGATTTATGCAGCTCAGAAGGGTTGGGATTGATGTAGGGAGAGGAACACGGAGGGATACGAGGGAATTTAAAAAAGAGGAGCAATCATAAAGCGAACATTGAAAGAAAATATGATTCAGGTCCTCGTCACCAGCACCACAAGCACATACACTGTTGTTGCAGATTCCTATCCTAGTAAGATGTGATGCAGTACAAACATGACCTAAGCGCATTCTGATAAGACTGGATGTAGCAAATTTACTTAACTGTATTTTAGAGAACCAAGGCTTAAGAGGAACTGTTTGTTGAATTCTTTTATAAGCTTTTCCTTTAGTAAGACTTGTAGTATTCCATTTATCTTCCCAACAGACATGTAAATGCTGCTTGGGAAGAGAAATGAGATCCGGCACTATATTTTTATAGGGGAAGATATCACCAGAATTTATTGCGTCCTTGGCAAGCGTGTCGGCAATTTCATTTCCTTTTATGTTATGATGGCCAGGTATCCACGCGAAAAGAATGTCATATCTATTTTCTTTACAAGTTAATAACAGCTGTCTACACTGTGTAATATAAACAGAAGCTAAGCAGGATTTAAATGGAAATTTTTCCAGAGATTGAAGAGCGCTCTTGGAATCCGAAAATATAATGGCTTTTTTAAGTTTTGCTATTAGGACATATTCTAGTGACTTTAGGATTCCAAAGCATTCTCCAGTGAAAACTGATGTCTCAGGTGGAAGTTTGATTTTTTGATGGATGTTATATTGCTGATGGAAGACACCAATTCCAACTAAACCAGAACCGGAGTGTTTAGATGCATCACAGTATAAATAATGCCAGTCCGGCCAATCACTATCAATACGATGTCTTAGAGTTACATCAGGATTTTGGTCATTTTTTAAATAGTCTAAACTAAAGAGGACATTAGGTTCAAGAACTAGAGCTGGGAAGTTTGTAGAAAACAAAGGAAGGTATTGTGATCGGTGAGTAGGGGCTTGTAGGGAGATAAATTTACGAAAACTGACGACTAGGCAGGGTGGCTTATTGGTCCAGAAAGAAGAGGTCCCAATTTTTTCTGATAATTCTTGTAATTTGCTGTATAGAGGATGGTTCGAAAATTGAAAAGCGCGGAAGAGAAATTTATCGCACAGCATTTGTCTTCTTAAATTTAGTGGAGGTTCTGCACATTCAACCTGAAGAGCATTTAGCGGGCTAGATTTCATAGCTCCACCTATGAGTCGTAGTGATTTAGATTGGATATCATCTAATTTACTTATGGCAGCTAAGCTACACGGCTCTAAAAAGAAAGTCCCATAATCCAGGATGCTTCTGATGATAGCGTTATACAAAAGCTTAAGATTAAAAGGGTGGGCGCCCCACCAAACACCCGAAAGACATCGCAGAATATTAAGTTGTCGTTCACAACGTGCTGAAGCATAATAGCAGTGTGGTAGACCTGTTAATTTCGAATCTAATATTAAACCTAAAAATTTGAATTTATTTTCTGAGGGAATTAATTGACCGTCATAAAAAATCGAAAATGTAGGTGGACTGCGCATTTTAGTGAATAAAACTGCACAGCTTTTATTTACAGAGAGACTTAACGCGTTTTTATCCAACCAAGATTTTAAAAGTTTCAGAGCGTTGTTTAACGAATATGTTAATTTAAATATAGATCGGCCAGATACGTAAATAGCTAAATCATCTGCATATTGTAACACATTCGCGTTGTTAGCGATAGAAAATTCAAGGTCATGAGTATATATGGCGTATAGAATTGGGCTGAGTACCGATCCCTGTGGCAGGCCTTTCCACGTCAGTCTAGATTTTACCTTTGAATCACCAACATTAATTTGTATTTGCCTTTCTGAAAGCAAATTAGTGATAAAATTACTTAATAAGTGGGGGACCTGGAGCTTATCTAATTTGACTTTGAGAAGTTGTAAATCAACATTGTCATATGCTGCAGAAATGTCTAAGAAAGCTGCAAGTAAAAATTCGTTATTTGAAAAGGCTAATCTTATATCAGTCGTGATAATGCCTAAACTGTCCATAGTGCTCTTCCCTTTTCTGAACCCGTATTGGCTTGGAGCCAGCAGCTCCTGACTTTCTACATACCACTCCAGCCTGTTCTTGGCCAGGTGTTCAGTCAACTTAGATAAGACTGATGAGAGAGCTATAGGTCTATATGAGCTAGGGTCTAATGGAGGCTTATTGAATTTCAAAATAGGAATAATTTCCTGGATTTTCCATGAGGCAGGGACTTCACCGGACATCACAACAGAATTAATGAGATTTAACAAATACATTAAACTATTATCATTTAAATGAGTTAGAAAAGAGTATGGAATACCATCAATACCAGGAGCTGAATCTTTAACATAGGACAGCACTCCTTTCAACTCAGTCAAACTGAAAGGGGTGTTAAGATTGTTTAAGTCCTGTATACTATTGCAGCAGGACAGCTGAGGTGATGTTAATATAAGTTCTTGAGGCACAAATGGCGGAGCTAATTTGTCCAGAAATCTTTCAGCTACACCTTCATCAATACATTTAGGGACTCGTTCTTTAAAGGCAGATCTAAACCTACGAACATTATTCCAAACCTCAGAAGGAGAAATGTTAGGTGATATAGATAAACAAAAGGTCCTCCAACCTTCCCATTTCTTTTTTTTAAATAGACTGCGGGTTTGATTCATTATTTGTATTAATTTATCAAAATTTTCGGATGAGCTATTAACTTTATAATTTATTTCAGCCTCTTTTCTCTCCTTTATTACTTTTGTACATTCACTGTCCCACCACGGGGGGGAAGGAATATACCCAATTGTTTTTTTCTTTGGAAAAACTTCGTCAGCTGCTTCTAACAAAACTGAGGCAAAAGCCTCGGCACTCTGTGTCCGGTTGTTTTCTTGTAAAGAAGGAAGTGAGGAAATCCTTAGTTCAACTTGCTCCCTAAACATTTCCCATCTGTCACTGTCATTTTGGTTAAGTTTATATTTCAAACGAGGTGGGCGTCTACTTTGATTTTTTAATAAAGTTGAAGGAAATTCAATTAAAATAGGAAAGTGGTCACTACCGAATGTGGAAGATAGTGGACTCCAAGTCAAGGAGGTGGAAGCTAGATTAGGACTACAAATTGTAAGGTCGGGCGCACTGTCTCCTTCATGGGGCAATGTTCGCCGTGTTGGAAGTCCTGTATTTAGGATGCAAAAATTATTTAGTTCTGAAAAATCTAAAATTCTGGAACCACACCAGTTAGATTTGGCACTGCCCCATGCCTGGTGTTGAGCGTTAAAATCTCCCATTATAAAAATGGGTTTTGGGAGGTGAGAGATGATGGTATCTAGTTCATTGTACACAGAGGATGTTGGATGAGGTATGTATAGTGAAACAAAACAGATATTATTAATGGAAATGGCTATTATTGATAGGTTAACACTATGCGTAATAGGGATGTGCTGAAAGGAAACAGAATCATTAATTAGTAGAGCTACACCACCGTGGGAATCAGAACGGTCTTCTCTTAGAGGAAAATAATGAGAAACATTAAAAATACTGTTTGGCTTAATCCAAGTTTCTTGTAATGCTATAATTACAGGTTTATATAAATTAATTAGGTGAAATAAATCACTTTTCTTATTATTTATACTTTGGCAATTCCACTGAAGAATTGATGAGATATGATCCATTTTGATTTTTATTTACACTATTTATATTTTCAGATGCAGCGTTGGACGGTTCAGACATTATATTTTCTGTTTGGGATAAAAACTTTATCAGGGTAATGATGAGATCCCTGGTCGACATATTGGAGAAAGGGTTATTTTCATTTAAGGTACCCACTGTTGGCAATGGAATATTATAATCTTTAGTTAAAACGTCATGAGCCTCCTTGTCATAGCCCTTAGAACTAATTTTGTGTAATTTAGGTTGAATAAAGACTGTTTTTCTGTAAGATGTAGTTTTATTGGAGTTAGAGTTATAACTTTGTGATTGGGGAGCAACGGAGGATGTAAGAACATCAGAATATGATTTTGTGATAGGAGGGTGAAGCTTAAGGGCTTCAGCATAAGAAATGCAATTATTGGCCATAGACTCTTTTATTGATTTTTGTCTGGAAAATTCGGGACACTTCCGGTTGGTGGCATAGTGAGATCCAGAGCATAGGCAGCAAGTAACGTCATCTTCATCAATTTGGCAACTCTCACCTGAGTGGTCATTTCCACACTTAAAACATTTAGGCTTTGATCTACATTGACTTCTTATATGGCCAAAGCGGCAGCAATTGAAGCATTGGACAGTGGGAAAGATATAAAGGTCTACAGGAAGAGAGTTATAACACAGGAACACTCTTTTCGGTAGCACCTGACCATCAAAAGTGAGTACTACTGTCTCTACAGGAGTGAAATTGACCTTACCATTTACTGAATTTTTCCTGTTGATGCGCCTAACTTTTAAAATATTTCCGCAGCCCATAGGTACAGAAATGTTTTGTAAGATTTCTTCTTCAGACCAATCTATCGGAACCCCTCTTACGACACCCATACGAGTAACAGAGAAAGTAGGTATAAATGCTCTGAAACTACTAATCTTTAAGGCTTCGTTAGTGATAAATTTATTTGCATCGTCATATTTAACAAATGAAATTACCAGTCTATTTCTACCAATTTTTTTGAGCGACCCATTTACAATGTTTTGGATATTATGCTTTTTTAAGAATCGACCAAAAGAGATTGGGTGCAAAGATACATTTTCATCTGGTGTAGATTGTATTTTTTGGATGTGAACAATGTATGGAGATGCATCAGTTGCTTCATATATATCCCTACCTACTACAGGGCGCGACATAGACTTGTTTGATGAATCAAGAGTCGGATTAATAGTTTGTGTTTCTGGTGCTGAGGACGTAGTAGGAGTCTTAAAAGTATTTGGTGAATTATTTTCACTAATCTCGCAATGACAGTCAACTTCAGTCAAAACATTAGAAGCAGATTTGTGATGCCTCCTCTTTTTGTTGCAGTGTTTGCAAACTTTACGTGACGCTACTCTTTTACGTTTTGTTGGGTTATTAACAGAAGTGTCCGAGTCAAAAAGAGAACCATCAGTGTCCATACCTCCCAAGCTTTCATTAAATGGTATTGTTACATTATGAGAGACCTGGGGGATTGTCCCCCCAGGGTCCTCTGGATCGTTCATACAAATAGAGATTTAAGAACTCACCAGATCGCTGCTAATATGATACAATAACACTAATACTAAATATATACACTATATAAACAATATTTACACTATCTAATCCTGTTATTTACAAAGAATTAAGAGAAAATTTCTAAAAAAGCCAAAAAACACGCCCGCCTAGTTGAAGGTTTCCCGCGCTTTTTTTTCCATCATGCCGAAACGAGCGAGAGCGAACCACAGATTGGAGCGAAGAAGGGTTGCCAGCTCCTACTCCTAAAATATGTCCCCAAAAGGCCCAAAAGCAAAGCTGAATGAAATACCTCTAAGGCACCCATTACACGGTAGGTTTTGCTGTCAGTTTAACCACAGTCACGAGCTGTGACAGACGATTAACCTATCGTGTAATGTAGTGAGTAGTGACTGATGGTTGCATAATGTGATTTGTTTTTTCCATCTGACTGATCAGTCAAACGTAATTCATGACTGATGGAATTTGACTGACGCTTGCATGACCATGTAATGGGTGTCTAAAGCGTTAGTCAAATTCCATCAGTCATCAATCATCAATTACGTTTGACTGACTGACTGATGGAAAGAAGAAATCAACTTCATGCAACCATCAGTCACCGCATTAAGGCTGGCGTGCACTGCAGGCGCGTCGAACCGCGCCGAGTCAAGTCGCATTTTTTCGTAATTCGCCTCCATACATTTTCTATGAAACTGCGTCCATTAGAGAAGAGCCGAGGCGCGCCGAATCGACGCCAGTCAATGAACGCAGTTTCATAGTAAATGTATGGAGGCGAATTATTGCGATTCGATTCGGCTCGACTCGGAGCGCCTAGTGGACGCCAGCCTTTAAAGTCTGTCCATCCTTACTTGTCTTATATGGTAAACAATCTTCACACAAATCTTTATTGAAATAATCATTTATAAAATACAACAAATGGTTTTCCACACATAGATTATGAAATAAATTGATAATAAATTAACAAAAATTTCATATTTTAAAATAACGATTTAAGTTTCAAAGACGTATGACATCCTGTTTACTAAATAAGACAAGTAAGGATGGACAGACTTTACACTGTAGTCGGTAGGTTAATCGTCAGTTACAGCCGTGACTGTGGTTAAACTGACAGCAAAACCTATCGTGTAATGGATCATAAAAATTCCTAAATTCCAAAATCAAAGGCCAAAAAAACTAGGCTTGTGTAGGTACCTACTCATCTAAAGGTACCTAATCTATGGTTAAGGATACTATTTAAATAAGTCTTCCGTTTTAAGGTAAATAAAACAAATAAAGGTAAATAATCTCGTTTTTTACTCGTTTTGGTAAATGAGATTCACGATGCATGAAATATTATATGCCCCTAACCAAACCACAGCCTAATTAAACTGTGTCTAACAGAACCTTTGGGCCATAAAAAAATCCCAATCCCCAATAAGCATAATTTTTCCGCCTAAATTTGGGGCAAAAAGCCCAAGTTGAGAAGCCAACTTCTTCTTCTTCTTATTTTTGTTATGGCAATCTACTTTCCTCTTGGAAGTAATTTTTGCCAGTGTCATGTTTTGAATAGTTCAGTATTTCTAGTAGATTGTTTCAGTTTACATTAAAATGCGGGTGCATCACATTCCAATGCTGCTTGGAGCATTTCAAGACAGTTTACTCGGTAAGTTTTGCCGAGGTAGGGACAACTACAATAAAAGTCTCAGCTTCACGCAACCAAGATCGCGCCTATTTCCATTATCCCACATATTGTTCAGTTGCTTAGACACTTGTACCACAAAACTGCACCAATTTTAAGACACAATATCCACTATGAATCAATTTGCGAATAATTAAAATAGTCACCGAACTGAACTCGACAAAATCCCGCCAAAAACTAGAGAAGCCAACTTACAACAAGAAAAAAAAACTTCTTATTTTTGTTTTGGCAATCTACTTTTCTCTTGGAAGTAATTTTTGCCAGTGTCAAGTGTTGAATTGCCACAGTTTACTTATGAATGCGGAAGCATTGCATTGCAATGCTGCTTGGAGTATTTGGCACATAAATTTAATATTACCTAGGTATATTAACTTTATGATTTGGCACCAAGTATATCAAGACAGTTTACTCGGTAAGTTCTGCCGAGGTAGCCACCACTACAGTAAAAGTCTCGGCTTCACACAACCAAGATCGCGCCTATTTCAATTATCCCACATATTGTTCAGTTTCGTAGACACTTATAACACAAAACTGCACCAATTTTAAGACACAATATCCACTATGAATCAATTTGCAAATAATTAAAATAGTCACCGAACCGAACTCGACTAAATGGCGCCAAAAAACTCAAAAAAAAAAAGAAAGAAGTTCAAGATTATTTCGATGGAATAAGGTTTAAAGTTGAATAAATTTGTACCAAGATAACGCCATAGTTAATAACCGATGAAACGCACTCTAGACACTGACCTCCATTATGCAGATATTAGACGGTTCATCAAAAGTGTTTCATTTTCGATGAATAGTGACCAGTGAACGACTTTTTGTATTTAGACTCTAAGGCTGGTATTATAGAATCAAACTCAGACTCAAATCTCTGCTTGAGTACAGTTAGAAAGGGATGGCGCTATATGCGATGAATAGCACCATCCTTTTCTAACTGTACTCAAACAGCAAGCAGTGCTTGAGTCTCGTTCTGTAATACGAGCCTTAATGTAAAATGAATGTAGTATTTCTCATTTCTCACAAAATTTCGCAGCAACAGGTTGCGCATGATAATTTTGATTAAAGAATTAAGAGTTAATTAAAGAGAAAAAAAAATGCTTGCATGCACTGCTTGTATGCATGTTGCATGATGCGGGTTGAAAAAAGTCTAAAAACGAAAAATAAAGGCACTTTAAAACAAACACAAGTAAGTTACTGGCGACATGCTAGTACAGTAGCCCGTAGAACATTTTTTAAATCACGAAAAAGGTAACTGTTTGCCGTTGTGGTACAGTTATTTATTACGAAATTATAGATACTTTAACCCAAGTTTTACAGATCGCAACCCACCGTAACCTATATTTGTATCATCATATCAGCCGCACGACACCCACTGCTGGGTATAGGCCTCCCCTAAGGATCTCCACGACGATCGGTCCTGCGCTGCCCGCATCCAGTAGCTTCCCGCGACCTTCACCAGATCGTCGGTCCACCTTGTCGGGGGCCTACCCACGGAACGTCGTCCGGTGCGCGGTCGCCGGTCGTTGTATATCTCCAAATAATAGGAAACAGACTATAACCATAGATAGTCGCAAATCTCTATTTAAGTAGATATCAGCCGAGTCTAGACCAGCCCCCGGACCGCCTAACCGCGGATGACCTGTGTGCGTTACGCGCGGGCACCGCGGGCTGATTATCTAATTAGAAACCACCTAGCGACCGGTTGCAGTTCATAGATGATAGTGATTCATTGCTACTTCTTTATGGATTAAAAAAAAACATACCAAAGAAAAGTAGCAATGTATGTGGAATGAAACCGGTCGCTAAATAGTTTCTTTTTAGATAATCAGGGTGCCGATCTAGCGGAAACCTATCGTCTGCTGCAAGATGACGTCAACACCGTAGTAAAATGGTCACATGATAACGGCATAGTGCTGAACTCCGATAAAACGAAGCTATTGGTCATTCATTCACCCTATTTGCGACCTCCCGACACACCTTTGACAGTCGTAGCACATAGTTTTTCATGTTTTCATAATAATAATAATACCGGATGCACTTGCCATCCGATAGAAAAGGTTAATTGTGTTACTTACCTGGGAATGAAAGTAGATGAAAACTTTTCATGGGCAGCGCATGTTGAATTTGTATGTACAAAGCTCAGGGGCCCTATTTTTGAATCGCTCGGCAGGCGTCGAGCGCTCTTTTCGAGTGATTTTCGTTCGACATCTCATTGTTTTGAGTCATATGTCGAACGAAAATCAGTCGAAAAGAGCGCTCGACGCCTGCCGAGCGATTCAAAAATAGGGCCCCTGAACTTTATTAGCCAAATTTAATCATTTAAGTTTCAAAGTGCCCTCTAGCACTCTAAAAATGCTTTATCTGTCATTAGTAGAATCTATAGTTAGTTACGGTCTCGAGTCCTATGGGTTGACATTCAAAACATACCTACAAAAGATTGAATCACTGCAAATACGATTTTTAAAACTACTCGTTAACAAAAAAATTAAGCATAAGTACCAAGGAAATTACAGAATGTTATTTAAAGTGTGTAAAATACTACCGATAGATCTTAAACACAAATATTTACTGGCTGTCAACCATCATAGGGGTTGAGAGCGCCACTTACTTGTAGCACATAGATATAACACCAGATCGGTGTTGGGGCTTGTTTCATATAAAATATTAGTCTAATATTATGAGCATTAGACTAAAAATATTAGTTTAAATCATTAGATATTGTTTCATAAAAGTAGAAACTAATAAAATGAGTTATTAGCGTACTTGAAACTTATATGAAACAGGGCCCTGGTAAATATGTTATACCGAAAGTCACTAACTATTACGGTGATAGAACACTCAATAAGAGAATCCCATATTTGTTAAATAAACTGCCACAGAACTTAAGATCGGAATGTAATAAAAACAAATTTTGTAATCTTTTAAAAAAACATTTATTAGACACAAAACTTTAACTAAAATATTAGCATAACCAAACTATTATTGTTTAAATCTAGATTACCTAAGTATATAATTTAACATAAGATACTTTCGAGACTCGATCCCTCAGTCAAACTATCCTAAATAGTTTTGTGGGACTGATGTTGTACCAGAATGTTGTATACCTTGTTAATTAATATATAAAAATAAAATAAAACTCTCTCGCTTTGACTCTGGCTTTGGTTTATGACGTCAGTGCACTGTCCGTCCTTGTCATCGTGTTATGATATGACAAGGATGGATATAGTCTAGCTATCGCTCTGGCTAAAGCTTTGAGTTAGGCGGTAGGGCCCGTTGTCTAGACTTAAGCATAGTTTTGAAATCAACAGGGTGCTTGAGACTAGATTCAGTAATCAAGTAGAGATCACGTGATTAGAGTTCAAGCTGTGCTTGAGTCGCGTTCTGTAATACGTGCCTAGAGCAATTTTCCTGTATTTAAAATTATCGTCGATTCACGCGCGAGTGTGGAGAGGCCTTAAGCTCGTCACAAATGGCAATCGTGCGAACGAGACACCACTCCACACCTCTGTACATGGTGTTATTTCATTCATATCATATTCAGTCAATGTCGTCGATAGAATTTCAACTCTATGATTATAGAGGAGGGGCCAGGCCTTCAAAATTGAAATCCCGTCGGACAAGCGAGTGCTCTACCGACAACTGGTATCATTGTCTTCAGCATGATCTCCTGAACAATAATATAGCCAACGAAATAAGAACTAAGGAAGCCTAACTCCTAACAAATATTGCTTAAAAAATGGCACCTTCGCATATTCTGTAACACAAAAAGGTCGCAAACTCAACAATGAACTAGTAAAAACATACCTTATTACAATGTACGCATAATCGGTATTAGGTTGTATTCTAACGCATATCACGTTTTCTATTGGCTGGGGTTTGAACGCAGATCAAACATGATTGGATATTTGGCTCGCGCCGTGTCACTCATTGGGCCGTTATCGTGCCTTTGTCATTGAAGCGAGGACGGTGTAATGTAGAATGCAGTCAGTACACCTAACCTGCTAAGATCACTACGGCCCGGCGCGGTGGGCGGCATCATAAAATTGTTTTATGAAATTAGTACATTATTATTTGTTAGATATAATGTTTGTTTTATTATGTATACAGACGACTTGGTAAAGATCGCTCGAATACACTGAATGTAAGTCGTCTGCAACTAGTCGCTCTGGAAAACTAAAAGAGACATAATGTCAGGAGTGGACGTCTTTCGGCTGTGATGATTTTATTGTTATTTTATTTTATGAAAATTATAAAATGATGATGTTGATGAATGATGATCATATTAATTGGTAAGACACTTGATTTCAAGAAGGACTAAAATTAGGTAAGGTATTGAAATAAAATAGGTATGCTTAATAAAAGAGAATGTATTATGTAGAAATTTTTTTTCATAACATGTAAGTACATAATGTGGATAATTATCACATTGGCGAAAGCAACGCCTCAATACGTCTTTTAGAGGTGTGACTGCGTATTAATACGTTGCTTTATTTTTATTTTTCACATAAAAAAGCATGCTTTAATAGGCAGTACAAAATTCGTATAGCGACATCTTTTTAACCGACTTCAAAAAAGGAGGAGGTTCTCAGTTCGTCGGAATATATTTTTTTATAGCAGCGTATTCCACCAAGTCAAAATTTATTCTTGCCAAAAATCTTTTTCAAATGCAGACTATTTTAATATGCTTATTGACCGGTGCGCGAATACCTAAGCTAGCAATATGTGAGACGGTGGATTGGAAGAGGTGGATCAACTCCGTAGCTAGCGCGATCGCCAGATTTGACACCTCTTGAGTTTTATTTGTGAGGTCATGTTAACAGTTGATGTTTAAAAACATTTGTGAGAGTGAAGCCGTAATGCGTTTGCGAATAATAGCCACTTTTGTACTTATTAAGTTGAATACAGGTGTGCTGCAAAGTGTTCGAGACAATATAGTGCACAGTTGCTGGGCATGTATTGCTACTGGTGGTGGAAATATGGAGTAGCATCTTCGCAGCAGATCTCATATTGGGGTTCGAGCAGAACGATCCGCGAATCAAACTCCATATTAAAAAGCTGTTTTCAGAGCTGCATAAAAATCATAGTTTCAGGAAATTGTCATTACTTTGTGTTCTGACGGTCTTGACCTTATGACGTCACTACTTGTGGTGCCGCTGCCTTCAGTGTTGCAACGTGAGTTCCCCATTTTTCGTTTATTCTATTTTAACCAGGGATTTTTTTTACTTGTTAATCAAAGAGGATTGTGTGAATAGAATCGAAACTTTATAGGTACCTACCTAATCATCCCTTCACGGATTGGACAGAGTTTTTGTTACACCCTGTATAATGATAAAAAGCAAGGAGTTTACATCAGACTACTCGTTTTCTATGGATTGTATATTGCAGGACGCGCCATTTTTATAGCATTACAAAATTTTGATTTTAATTTTCCTTTTTTTCTGTTGTACTGAATTTCATGAGAGAGTTTTATTCTTGTTTAAAAATCTGTGATAGCAGTGAACGTGAAGATTTGACTCTGCCCCACAAAGTGACTAAACACTTGTTGCATAATAGCTACCATAGATTGCATGTATACGCTCATAGATATTTCTAAATAACGAAAAATATTTTACTTACCAATGATATGATATGACCGTATTTGTTTTGATGCCTTTTATTGGTCTTTTACACCACTTGACCACACATGACGTCATTTTTTACCACTTTTTAATGATTTTTTTGTCGTTGCGCTAACGACTGTCACCGAGCGCGTGACAGACATGACTAAACAGTGCTTCGGTTGTACTTTTTTAGCCCCGCCCACGCGGTTGTAGTTTGCGTGGTGCTATTTTTTGAGCAGAATTACACTTCCTTAGTATCTTTGTTCGTAGAATATAGCGGTTGTCGCATTATAAAGTGGTGGAGGGGGGAGGGGGGGGGAGGAAAAAGGTGCAAAACTCGGTTATCAGAGTTTGGCTAATTTCTCAATAACCACTTGTTCGATTTAAACAAATAAACTGTCATATGATAGGTAATATTCTTAACAACAGATTTTATCAAACAATGGTTTTTGTAGATACTATAGTTTATGAAATAATTAGATAAAATATGAATTTCAAATAAATATTTTTTTTGTTTTGTAGAATTGAAGCAGTAAATTGAAATAAACTACTATGATATTAAAAAAATGAAGATTTGCTCCAGAAAAAAAAATATCGGTGAACAGCCCAGTCATTCCCTTATATAGAATAATAAACTTGTTAGACATTTTTGTCTAGTAACTAGCTAAAAAAATTTTTTTTGTGTCGCGTGGCGAAATTTTTTCTTCCATTTTTTTTTCTTAAATCCTCTACAGAATTAAAAGTATGAAGATTTGCCTCAGGAAAAAAATAACGGTAAATAGCCCAGTTATCCCATTATACAGAATGATAAACTTATCAAACATCTTTGTCTGGTAATTATGTTAAAAAAAATGTTTTTATTGCGTGGCGAATTTTTTTTATCTCTTTTTTTTCGAAAATCCTCTACAGAATTAAGACTATCAAAATTTGCCCCATAAAAAAATAATAGTGAATAGTCCAGTTATTTTTCTATATAGAATAATAAATTTGTAAAACATTTTTGTCTAATAACTGTGTTACAAAATGTTTTGTGGTGCGTGGCGAAATTTTTCTTTACTTTTTTTTCGAAAATCCTCTACAAAATTAAATCTATGATGATTTGCCTCAGAAAAAAATGCTGGTGAATAGCTTAGTTATTGCACTATACAGAAAAATAAACTTATCAAACATTTTTGTCTAGAAATTATGTTAAAAAAATATTTCTGTCACGCAGCGAAATTTTCTCTAACATATAATTTTTCCAAAAATCTTCTACAGAATTAAAACTATGAGGATTTTCTCCAGAAAAAAATATAGTAAATAGATCAACTATCCCACTATATAGATTAATAAACTTATCAAACATTTTGGTCTAGTAACTGTGTTAAAAATTGTTTTGTGTCACATAACACGGTGGACCTGCAAAGTTATGTTTAAATGAGTTTGCACGGCACAAAATATTTTTTAACACAGTTACTAGACAAAAATATTTGACAAGTTTATTATTCTATATAGTGAAATAACTGGGCTATTCACAATTATTTTTTTTCTGGGGCAAATCGTCATAGTTTTAATTCTGTAGAGGATTTTCGAACAAATGGTAGAAAAAATTTCACCTCGTGAACAAATAAACATTTTTTTAACATAGTTACTAGACAAAAATGTTTATCATGTTTATAATTTTATATATAGTGGAATAACTGGGCTATTCACTAGTATTTTTTTTTCCGAGGATAATCTTTATAGTTTTAATTCTGTAGAGGATTTTCGAAAAAAATGGTAGAAAACATTTCGCCACGTGACCCAAAAAAATTTTTAAGCATAGTTACTAGATAAAAATGTTTAACAAGTTTATTACTCCATATAGTGAAACAACTGTGCTATGTACAAATATTTTTTTTCTAGGGCAAATCCTCATAGTTTTAATTTCATAGTACTTTCTTTCAATTTACTGCTTCAATTCTGCAAAACTAAAAAAGCCTTTGTTTGAAATTCATCTTTTTTCAATTTTTGTAATAAACTTTAGTATTTACAAAAACCATTGTTAGATAAAATTTGTTGTTACGGGTATTATCTACCATATGACACCTTATTTGTTTTAATCGGACAAGCGGTTACTGAAAAATTATCCAAACCCTGATACCCGATTTCCGCATCTATTCCCTCCCCTTCCTCCCCCCTCAACCACTTTATAATGCGACAACCGCTATATTCTTGTTCAAGAGATCATGCTGAAGACAATGATACCAGTTGTCCGTAGAGAACTCTCTGGTTCGACGGGAATCGTCATTAGACGACTTTCGTTAAAGCGGTTTCCATATTATTCGGACAGTGACCTCCCGCACTATATCGATGACAATTTTGCTGTCTTCCAGCCAAATTTCAAAACTAAAAAACAAACAGCAAGCTAATGACTGTGGCAATTTTACGTAGTACTTTATACTATATGTACTTCTGTACTTTATTTTAATTTACTGCTTCAAATCTACAAAACCAAAAATGATTTTGTTTGAAATTCGACTTTTTTCTAATTATTTAATAAACTATAGTATTTACAAAAACCATTGCAAAATAAAATATGTTGTCAAGGATATTACCTACCCTAAAACACCTTATTTGTTTAAATCGGACAAGTGGTTGTTGACAAAATTAACTAATTTCCGATACTCGACTTCCGCATCTTTTCCCTCCCCCCCTCCCCCCTCCACCACTTTATAATGCGACAACCGCTGTATTCTTGTTCAGGAGATCATGCTGAAGACAATGATACCGGTTGTCGGTGGAGCACTCTCTTGTCCAGCCGGAATCGTAATTAGACGACTTTCGTAAATGTGGCATCTCCTCTATTAAAGCAATAAATTTATTTTAAACTAAAAGAAATTTACGGCCAGCGCGCTCTCCTTGGTAAACCTCCTTGATGCCAGCCCACCACAGATGAGGTAACCGCCCGTCGCAGGTTGCTGTCATAGTATCTTTTATCGTGTCACTGTCAGTCAAATTTCCTTAATCAATAGTGAACTTTATTTCAATAACGTAAAGTTTAAAATTAATTGGAAAATGCATTTGAAATATATATTGCTATGCCTTTGCTTGTCTTGTTGTGTTTGTTATTTTTGTTTGACCTTTTGAAGTCTAAAGTACAAACTTCAAATTGAAATAATATGAGAAGTCAGAAACAATCACACACAGGCTGCTTGCTGATAAATAACTAAATATGTGGATTCTGTAATTTATTTAGCACAATGGATATTGTAATAAAAGTAAACGACCAATCAAATGGAAGAGACAAAATAGCTCGGTAAGTAAACATAACATTTTAATTGCAAAAAACCCACAAGTAAACACTATGTTATTAAATAAAAAAGTTTCAACATTACCTAATTTTATTATCTGATTTGTAGATTATTCCAGTACACGAGTCGGTTAGTGTGGCACCAATTGGAAACAAGAAATGCAAACAAGTATTCAGTGGACAGAATTAAAACTTTAGAAGTAACTTTGAGTTCATTCAGGAAAAGTGAGTAACAATATTTAAAATATACCTCCATAATAATTTCATTCTGAATATTCAAAGAGTGTAGCACTCTTAATCTTAAGGCCCATATTTATAAACCGTTCTCAACATTGAGATTTATTTTGAGATGCTTTTGTTATAGGAGCATCTCAAGTATATCTCAAGATAGCTGTCATTTATAAATATGACCCTAAGGCATATTTATTGATTTAATTCTTATAAAAACAGCATCTCAAGATCTCAAAATAGCTCTCAACATTGAAACCTGTTTATAAATATGGGCCTAAATGATAGATATACATATCATAATAAGTAATTTTATCCCAACTAATTTCGAAATAACTGCTCGATTCACATATATTCATAATGCCTATTGCTCGACTCAACTACTGTTTAACTTACCTAACTTATAAAGAACTGAAGCCTTACCTTGTCACATGTAAAAACAATTGTTAATCCCTCGATTATCAAAGGTTAATCCTGTCTACTTATTGTCTAATTTTCAAAATCTATCACAATCGCTTTCATTTGACAGATGAATGTGACACATTGAAGCATTTCTTTGGTAAGGTTTTATTTGTGCCAAAAAGAAGCATCAATGTATCACATCCTGAAAGCGATTGCGATAGATTTTGAAATTAGACATTTAATCCCCAGATTTTTATAATAATCAAAGAATAACTTTGTTTCAGTTTTAAGGTTGGGGCGTTGTATAGACGTTTGCTACTTAGCATTAAACTGCAGTCAAATTGATGACCCTTTCTTAAGACTGACCATAACAACAAGTAAATTAGCTCATGCCCTGTTCCTCTACGCTGATCATATTGTGTGGCTCGCTAGAAATGGTATTGTCAAGTCAGATTCGAACAAGTGGAACCGTACTGCAAACAAGTTTTGGCTATTATCAATTGTAGCAAACCTTGCTAGAGATATATATGAAATACTGCATTTGTTACAGTCGAACAAATCAAGTTTGTTGAAACCTTCAGATTTGATAGGCAGTTCTGTTAAAGATTTTGATTTAACCGTTTGTGCAAAACATATTTATATGCTCGTTAACTGTCACAAGGACATCTTTATTGATACTTTGAAGAATTCCTGTGATCTGTTTATTCCTTTGACTGCTTTAGGTTTTACTAGATTAAGCCCTAGTGTAGTTGGGACTTTAGGTGCTGTTTCTTCTCTAGCAGCGTTGGTGACTGTAGTGAAGCCCATCACAAAATTAGTTCCAGCATAGATGATTAAAGTAAAGAATAATTACCATTTTGGCTAATTGATTCCATATTATTATTGTTATAATGTTGTTACTTAATTACTATTTTTCAATGGGATAATTTTATAGCTGGTTACACTATTTAGTGATACCTACATAAGTACTAATAAATGTATGCCTTCATAGATAAATGAATTAAATAGTTTATCAACATGACATAATAACTACACACAAAAATAAGGAATGATGGCTTTCTTTGCTCATTTCTGTGGAATCTTTTTTTACTTTAAGGTTTAGTTAGAGGGTAAAGTAAATATTTTTTTTATAATCATTTATGTATAATTTTGAAAGGTGTAGGCGTCTAGGTAAGGTCTTTCTTGTAGTTGTAGACCCGTTAAAATAAATATCAGTCAACTCACATCACAGTGTTTGTTTTCAGGGATTTTAGATAGGTAAGATAAGAAACATTTTGATAATATCCATTTTGTAACGGTAAGGGTCAAAGACTTCTATGTTTGTATATAATAATGTATGTCAATGTTTATTTAGAAAAATAAAATTTATATTTTTTTATTGTGTACAATTATTTTAGCATTGGTATTGGTCACAAACCCTCTGGATCATAAAGTTTTTTGAAAAATAAACCTGTCTAAATCAGAATCTGTAGTTTTAAATCTGTTTTGAATTTATTTAAAACTTTAAAACCACGGCCACATGGTTAGTAGTACGGTCAGCAACAAAAGTTGCTTAACACTTTGGTACTTAGTCATAACAAGTTTTTACCGACTTCAAAAGGAGGGAGGTACTCAATTCGACCCGATTTTTTTGTTGTTTTTGTATGTACACCGATTACTCGATGACGGCTGAACCGATTGAAATGATTCAAACGTTATTACATTAGGTAAACTCCCAAATTGGTCCCATTTTTTGAAATCGGTTCAGTACTTTTCAAGTAATCTTGAAAAAACCGGCCAAGTGCGTGTCGGGCCACGCGCAGTAGGGTTCCGTAGGTACATTATATACCATACCATATTTTAATACCGCTATCATTTTTCGTCTGAAAAAATAACTTTGTTTTTCACAGTGTTTGTATAAATGACAAAGTTATATTTGCGGTTTTGGAAAATGTAATATATCTCAAAAACTAATTACTGTATCTCGTTCAAACCAATTTTCGTTGAAAGTGTTTATTAAGATCTATAGCATATATTTTTTTTAGATTTTTCACCCTCTTACTTTAAAAGTTAAAGGGGGGGGGACACACATTTTACCACTTTGGCGGCAGATATCTTTCAAACGGTTGACTTTGAAAAAAAATAGTCTTAGGAACCTCAATATCATTTTTAAAGACCTATCTATAGACACCCCACAAGTATTGGTTTGATGAAAAAAAATATTTTCAGTTTCAGTTCCATGTATGGGGAGCCCCCCCTTAATCTTTTATTTTATTTATTTTTGTGTAAAAATCGTAAAGCGGTTCACAAAATACACCTACTTACCAAGTTTCAACTATGTAGTCTTAATACTTTTGGAATAAAGTGGCTGTGACATACGGACGGACAGACAGACAGACAGACAGACAGACATGACGAATCTATAAGGGTTCCGTTTTTTGCCATTTTGGCTACGGAACCCTAAAAAGCACGAAAATAGTATGATTTTTGTGTGAACTACCTCGATGATCAGTCGTATAACTTCTTTGTTTATGAACTGAATAAGATAATTATTTTTTTGTTTGAAAAGGGATATCTTAAGTGTAGTTCTTTAACCGACTTAAAAAAGGAGGTTCGTAGTCTGACCCGCATGTATGTATGTTTCTCCGTGATTAACTTACGTTTGGCTGAGCCGATTTTTCTGCCTAAGTAATATAGCTACACTACTTAATACAAAAGGTACCTACACTAAAAATTAAAAAATTGTTTAAAAGAACAAAAAACCGACTTCATTAAACCTACCTCTAAAAAGCAAGAAATAATATTCGTAATAATAAAAACACGTCTATTGAAGTCGGGTGGGGCTTTTAGAAAAAAAAAGGAATTTGTACTCCAGCCCCACCCGACTTCAATAGACGTGTTTTATTATTACGAATAGGTATTATTTCTTGCTTTTCAGAGGTAGGTTTTTTGAAGTCGGTTTTTTGTTTTTTTAAACATTTTTTTTTGATAACTGTTCCAGACTGCGAGGCATCTGTAAAAAATATGCTTTGTCAAAGTGCTAAGGTGTTCAGCTACTTTCATTGCTGACTGTACATAAATGAAAATTAAATCAATTGAAAAAGTCACTTAACGTTTTACTACCTAGGTATTTTTTAAGGTATGCATAATATTATTAATTGTGTATTATACTTCAGGATTCTTCCTTTGATATTAGTACTATTAACACATGTAGTATCGCTTGCATTTGCATGTATCACCACTTAGCACGTTATTTTAGAGTAATAACCTAGAAAACCTAAAAAGAGAAGGTATTTGATTTAGAATTGACAGATATTTTGACATTTCCGGCTCGAATTCTCCTCGCCGCCATCACGCGCCAACTACTTCATTCGCTTTTCGTGCTTCGCCACGGACGCACGTATACAATCTCAAAGTGAGAATTCTTCAGAATTATATTTTATACAGTGACAATTTAATTTACTTAGTTAAAATGCTTCGTGCAGAAAGGAAAAAAGTTTTCAAGACGGAAGAGGACAAGAAGAAGAATACAAGATGGAGAAACACTATTAAATGCGTAACTGCCATTTTGGGCTTTTACCGTTTACTTGGCTTGAACGCGTAACTGCCAGACTGGGCTTTTACCGTTTACTTGGCTTAACTGCATAATTGTTTACTTACCTTTATGAATGCGTAACTGCCATACTGGGCTTTTACCATATATATTTATTTTACTTTAATGTACATGAGTACAAAAAGAGCGGACTTAATGCTAATAGCATTCCCTCCCAGACAACATTGTTTGCTGAGATTTAAAAATGCGTAACTGCTACACTGGGCTTTTACCATTTAATTATTTAATTTTGTCTGACACGAACTTACCATACTGGGTACTTTCTGTCATAAGGCATGTGTCTAATAAGGCATGAACCAAATATCTATTGCACTCGAAATAGTCACACTGGACTATTTCACTGCATAGATAGGTCAGACAACGCAACTGCAACAAGTGCAGCAACTCAAAGTGCCCCTGATGACGCGACAGTGTAAAAAGCAAGCTGCCCTCAAAGGTTACCATGTTGGAACCGTTGCCGAGCACCAATCGGGTGACTCCGCCGTCCGCCGAATTTGCCGCCATTCGCCTTCCAGCCAGGCGGCTGCTCTGCTGGAGCTGCAACAGCAGCCCTGACAACAGCTTAGTTCATCAGGTATGAATTTTGATATCATAGATATCCTTGGTGTTGCGTTGATCCCAACGGAATAATAGAGTACCATCGGTACTGAGATAAATTTCTAGCTTGCAAAATTTATATAATATAATTATGTATGATTTTATTATACACATTGTTACAACTGTAAGGCAAAACTGCCAGTATAACGTTCATAAGCAGAGCTATAAATAAATGCTAAAATTAGCAACTTCATGGAACCAGATAATAAGTTATACAGCAACTAGCTGATACCTGATATTTCACAATTTTTATGTGAAATAGCTTCTATTAATATAGGTACGCCTAACATGGGCCTGCTGATAGAAATTTCAATAAGAAATTGAATAATAGAATCCATACATTTTGTTATCCATAAATGCAGTAAGTGTTTATTACTGTGTACCACAGTTTTAATAAGTAAAAACTTTAAACATTTGCCTTAACTAGGATATCCTATGTTTCAGGCTTATTATTTATGTTTAATCACTAACTAATTAGTACGTTTATTTCTAAGCTATTCCCTTGTAAAATGTAAAAAATACCTGTCTATTAATTTTCAAATTGAATTTGTGTGTGTAAAACATAAATTGATTGATCTTAATGATAATAATTCTGATGTGCAGAAATTATTAGCCAAGTAGATATATTATAGTAATAATGAAGCATAAGGAGCAGCTCTCCAATATAGAACACCTTTTTTATGACAGTAATTTAAGACAGTGTTTTGCACTTTATACATTATACAATGGGGCATTGCAACATTCATTTGTTGTGCACAACATACATTTTATTATAAACAGAAGGTATATGGTCAACTCAAGTGTAATTGATGCTGTCCACTTAAAAGGCCACCAACAGTTGAGTCGAATATGAATGATGCATTGGCCACAGGCCTGAGGTTAACGATATTGATCAAAGAAAAAACTGTAAGTAAACCGGGCGTAGTACTTAAATAAAACATACATTTTAAAACTGATTTATATATTTATTTGCTGGTACATTTTGTTTTAAAACAATTTAAACTTGAAAACAACAAACGAAACATGCAGCCAGGTATACCATATGCTTAATTCCGACGGTAAACGAATATCGAGACGCGGCGACGAAGCCACATCAACGATTTCTTTCGTCGATAGCAGCAGACCCGCAGGCGGCCGTTACGGTCCATCGAAACAGTTGCCGAGGATACATTCGTCAACATTCACATTCGATCATCGTATGCGGGGTAAGGATACTCGTAAGGATCTGGTGCAGCATTTATCTGTATTCAGCGAATACAGGCAGTGGTCGCCAACTATAGGCACATAGGCGTCCACATAGTTGTTTGGTCTAAATTCGACATGTGTGAAAATACTATTTTCACTGCGCTAGGAGGGCACCAAGATTATTATTATTTTCTTTTATACTCACTCGTACTCACTTGTGCCATCTCCAGAGATATATATTAAATTCTAACATTAATTTGACTAAAATTCGGGTGAAATACATAACAGCCACATAATACGTATGTATTTTAGTGACAGACAATAATTTGTCAACTACACATTAAGTTGAAGGTTCAACATCTCTGTTCAAGAAAAAATGTTTTATCAGGTTGTCATATCAGGTTTAGTAAAAATCTAACAGAAGTCATATTATTATAAACTGTAAGAAAGTTATACTATAATAAAAATAAAAAAATGCCTATTGTTTATAACAAAATACATTCTAGAAATCCCAGAAGTCGCATTATTATAAACAGTATAAAAGTTAACCTATATTGAAAATAAGAAATGGTTATTGTTTGTAAGAAAACAAGAATACAACAAAGAAGTCTTTGCATTTTAGAAATCCCATCAACCTTTTATGGTTTTAATATTGGAAAAGTAATAGATATATACGAATTAAAATTCTTAACTTTTGGGTATTGTAGTGCCCATATTTTTACAAAATTACTGCCGCCGGCTACGACATCTTAGACAGCATTATCTCCCTGTTATATTGGACATAATATTTACTCTAACAATGTGTCTCAGAACATTTTTTAAAGAATTGAGATACACAATAAATTTAAATACAATTTTTTTTATACAGCTACCTTCACAACTTTCCATCAAAGTCTTTTACAAAAAAAAAACATTCACAAAACTGCAAAATAAATTATGACTATTTTATGAATGGATTAAACCTGTAGATACCGGTATAATAGTATATTTTACTTTATATAGTTGAATATCATCGATACTTACACCGAATTAGAGAAGACATAGTTGTGGAATATTTTTCTCTGGTACCTCTCAACAACGGGGTAGACTGGGGGACACTTGTGGCCAGGAATCAAAACATTGAAAAATAATTGCATATAAATTATCTAGCTAGAACATGTAGCTTATTATATTTTCATTGCCTTTTTTATTATTGTATTCGGTGTAAAGTATTCTAGTCGTTATTATTCGATTCACTTATTCAAAAAATTATTACCAGTTTTGGTATTTTCGGATTGAAATTGAGTAAATTCGAATGCACGTCGAATTAGGTAGTAGAAAGAAATAAACATTGTAGAAATATTTTTCTTGATATCCTAGCATTTGGATCCCAAAGACGATTATTTTTTAATTTTAGATTTTAGCATTCACAACGCTATTTTTGTTTAGTGCCTATTTTATTTACAAAGACAATTCTGTCACTATCAATTGGACAAGCTATTATTTTTATTCTTTTGTACCAGTTTCTTAGTGTTACAATTCTGCCATTATGATCATCACAATAATTTTAAGCCTTGATACCCATTGTTTACATGTAATATAGTGTCTATTAAAGTACTAACATCCTATAACTTCCAATTCCAGGGACGGAAATTCATCGCACAAATAGACTGGTTTGTACAACATTATCAAGGTGATATTATTTTACAGGTATATTACTATGTTATTTAAGCTTGTATTGTATGTCTGCTGATACTATCAGAAAGCTTGGATACAAAAATGGTTCGATTATTCACCAAATAACAATATAGACATAATAAACACAGAAGTGTGTAACACAATTATTAGTATTATTTAATATTGGATTCATTATTGATTGCACAATATGAGCTAATCTCAAGGTTTGGTATCGAATTTAACTATGCCTTGGCGTAGACTTACATTGCTCAAATACAATGGATATCTAAGATTTCTTATTACTATTTATTAAATATTTTCCAATTAGCTTTTTTTCCAACTTTTCTAACTTAAAAAAAAAAAAAAAGTTTCACATTGAGGTACCTTGCCTATTGCACATAGAATGAAAACAATATAATCAATTAATTATTTGTTTAGTTCAAGTATGAAACATGAATTCTTCTTACTTTGACACAAACCATTCTATAATTACCTTCTTTTTCGAGAATGCTACATATTATTATTATAATAAACATTTCATAATCACTTCTTTTTGTTTATAAATATAAAATAAAACTAGTAATACATAAAAAAAAAAAAAAAATCTTATACGTAGAATAGATAATGGATTAATGAAATGTAAAATTCAATGATAGTGGAGTAGACTCAAGTCCATGGTAACTAGTTTTAGCACTTGACGTACGCCGATACCTATATAGGTATGTTATGGCTATATAGCCATAACATTTATTTTTTATTATAGAAATTCCACGTAACACGGCGGAATGGTAGATGATTTCACTATCTTTGCAAGATATCATCGATTAATGATAATTAAACTGAATTTTCCTAACGAATCTTGCTTATTTTTTTGTTACCAACCATCTGTAGGTACCATCTTTGCTTCCAAAACATTAAGAATTATGTTAAAGGTGACTGATTTTCTCTTTTAAATTTAAAAGATTAATTACACAAAGATGATATTTCCATTTTCTTATATAATGCTTTAAACATCTACATGTGTTAATAGTACTAATATCAAAGGAAGAATCCTGAAGTATAATTAATGATTAAACGAACTTACCTGTAAGTGAAGTTCTATCATAATTATACGAAGGATTCTTCCGAAGATATTAGTATAGAGTCCCACCCTCCCTACTGCTTATTGTTAATTACAATAAGTGTTCACCCACTGAAGAAAATGAGGAAATATCATACGATTTGGACTTTAAACTAAATGAAGTAGTTGGCGCGTGATGGCGGCGAGGAGAATTCGAGCCGGAAATGTCAAAATATCTGTCAATTCTAAATCAAATACCTTCTCTTTTTAGGTTTTCTAGGTTATTACTCTAAAATAACGTGCTAAGTGGTGATACATGCAAGCGATACTACATGTGTTAATAGTACTAATATCTTCGGAAGAATCCTTCGTATAATTATGATAGAACTTCACTTACAGGTAAGTTCGTTTAATAATTAATTATGTACTTATAAAAAAATATTTGATCGAAGTATAAAATAATTTCGGATTATTTGCTTGTACAAGGTGTCTCAAAAGAAAGTTCACATTTAAATCTTTTTTTAAAAGAAAAGTCTTAGCTTTATTGAAAAAATGTTTATTTTATATTGAAGTACACTGTTTGGGAATTTATTTTTTAAAAATAACATCGACCAAATGTAAACCGTTGCGCTCTCGGCATTCATTTAGTCGGGCACTAAAATTGCCTATGACAGGCAGGTAGTCTCCGTGATGGCTGCCATTTCATGACGGATATTTTCTTTTAATTGTGCCAGGGAAGTCGGTTTATTACTAGATACGTTACGCGCACTCCAAAATGGCAAGACGAAAGTCAGGTAATTGCCCGACTTTCAATTAGTCAGGCACAGGCTCGCGACACGGAAACACACGCGGCTTTCGTCAGTCAGACGCGATAAAATTGTTAAATTCCATTAAAAAAATGTCTCCTTGCGTCTTTCGACGATGTACAAATTATACAGTAACAGTCGGATCGGAAAAATGCTTAATTTCACACGTAAGTACTGTATTTAATAAAAATATGTATTTTCTATTACTTTATCCGGCCATATTGTACAAAGAGCGCGCTGTCTGCTTTGCGTGTGTGAGTGAAGGAGACAGCTGACGCGTTTTCAATTCACGGCCAATGCGCATGCAGCGCTCAATGTGTGTATCTATAGTACCGTTGCGCTGTTTTAAATGGCAATTATGTTGGCGTATAACTCATCTTTACTTTTAATATCATTGGTTTATTAGCGTAAACTTTTGATTTGACATAACCCCACAGGAAAAAATCCATAGGCGTTAAATCGGGACTCCGTGGAGGCCAATTTATGTCACCTCGCCTGGAGATTAATTTGTTCGGAAAAATTTCTCGAACTCGAGGCAGAGATCTGTTGGACGTGTGTGAAGTTGCTCCATCCTGCTGGAACCATGTTCTTTGGTTGTAACCAGGAAAGTTTTGCAGTTGGGGTACGAAAAACTCGTCTAACATCTCCACATAACGCTCTGAATTCACTGTGAGTGTGCATCACCTTCCATCTTCAAAAAAGTAAGGGCCGATAATTCCTCGCGCCGACATCGCTGCCCATACGGTGACTTTGGGTGAATGTAGCGGTTTCTGATGTTTTTGTTTTGGGTTGGTTGCACTCCAGTAACGACAATTTTGCTTGTTTACATGCCCATTCAGGTGAAAATGGGCTTCATCGGAAAACAAGATGTTGGTGAACGTTGGAAAGCGCTCAATCATCTGATTTACAAAGGCAAGCCTCTGACCAGCATCTTGAGGCTTCAGTTCTTGCACTAACTGAATTTTGTACGGGTGCAGCTTTAAATCTTTGTGTAAAATGCGGCATAATGAAGATCTGTGCACATTTAAAGCAACAGCACGCTTCCGAATCGAGAGGTTTGGATCATCTCGAATATAATCCCCGTCAAATGGTAATGCGCTGGAACCTTGTCAAATTAACCTAATCGTGACGTCACCCGCTACAGCTAGCAAAAAAAGTTGAAGTAAATAATAATTAATTTGATATAATGATTATTATTGTCAATAAGATAGGGTTAAGTGAAAATATAATAATTGTATGGATCTTTTCAAAATAAATGAAAATGAAATATTCTTTATTTAAATAATAGTTCAGGCAAAGAAAGCTCAAAAATGCATAGAGGGAAATTCTTGGAACACAATTTTTGACTTCGTAACTTTATTTGGACCTGTTAGGAGGTGAATATATCAAAATTCGCCGCCAGTAGCCCCTATGCCGAGGTGGGGGGGAGGTTTGAAGGCCCCATTTTTCGGTTTTTTACATATATCTCAGAAACTATGCGTTCAAGCGACATAAGACTGCGTATAAAATAAAAGCTGATTAAATTTGCTACAAGTTTTATTCCGACAAGTTTTTCGATAACTTGTATAGTTTTCGAGATATCCGCTCTTGAATGTCTGTCAACTCGGTGGTAGCGATGTTCGAAATTGATTCGATTAAACGATTAATCCTTGCTAACTTATTGCGAATTGGTCGATTAATCTAAGAATTAAAATGATCGATCTAATTGCTAATTTAACGCCGATTTTTTTTTTGAGAAAAGAATCTACTAGCAAATTAAATGTTTCTAAATTTGTGAGACAAAATTATTTTGCTACTGCTAGATTACTGCTAAGCGAAAAGCGCTATATATTTTGCGAAATAAATAAGTTGTTGCTAGGGCAATAAAAACAACACTCCATTCAGGTTTCTATAAATGTATTATAAGTACTCGATACCTTCAGATATCGATAGTTTTGTCCAGAAAATTTTTGGTATCGATACTTTTGACATTTTGCGTATCACTAACTGCATTTGAACAAACATAAACCTAACGGGGATTTTCCGGTGTGCAATTCGAATATTGCCAATATATTTACGTAAGCTATTCAACCAAAATAATAGGTCTTTCATTATTCCTTATTCATCCTTATTAATATTATGAATGCGAAAGTCCGTTTCTTTGTTTGTTTGTTACGCCTTCGTCTTAACTACTAAACCGATCATCATGAAATTTTACATACACGTTGTCTGAGGAACTGTTTGAAGTACAAAAAAGACATAGGGTACCTTTCATCCCGAAAAAAAGCACTTTAGCTTGTCGTATATTTTTTTTTTGTGGCTACAACTTTACGTTTTCTATATAAAATAAATGGCCTGCGCAACTATGTTTTCCTATCATGGACCCTTAACTACTCAACCGATCATCATAAAAATTTGCATACACGTTGTGACAGGTACAGAAAAGGACATAAGGTACCTTTCGTCCAAAAAAACAGGAACTGATTCTGTTTTGTGTGCTCTTAACAAAGTAAAAGCTTCTGTATTGATAAATAAAGCCTATATATAATAAGGTTGGACATTTTTACAAGCAGGTGGAAACACAAAGTCAACCGAGATACTTCGAGTGGTGATAGAGAAGAAGTGTGACCAACAGATTCCGACTCCTGACTCCTGAGGGATAGAAAAATAACTCTCCACGCATACGAAGTCGCGGGCGGCCGCTAGTCTACGTACTATAAGAGCGTCCGCTGCGTTAAGCGGATCCGGATTCCGAATCCGAATCGGATGATTCATAATCATAATATATATCTAATTAATATTTATATCAGGTTCGTGGTGAAACCATTTACTTTAGTGTTTTTTTTTCTTGACATAGCAATATACTACTTCATTTTGTGTTGTTTTGTTCTGGTAACACCATTGTTTACCTTTTTTTAAGAAATTGATAATCGGATTTTACACATTTGAAATAATCTAATACCAAATAATAGATTATTTCGGCATCGATTATCGATTATCATCCCTACTCGCCCGCCAGCCAGTTTTGCTAACGGTACTGAGTGTTCGATTTCACTACGTCATTTTGACGTCATCAACATGGCCGCCACGCGCATTACCATTTGACGGGGATAATAGACTGAGTAACACTGTCCACGTTTTCGGCTGTTCTTGATGTTCTTGGCCGCCCAGATTTTGGTTTCTCCAGAGTTGACCCAGTCTCTTCAAACTTCTCAACCCATTTTGCAATGAGTCGAGTGCTAGGCGCATCATTTAAGTGACGAATATGTCGAATACTGCAGAATTTTCTACGCGCTACAGTCGCCGAATTACCGTTTTTGACTGTAAAACTCACGTACGCACAACGCACGGTCCGCACCAGAGAAACGCTCCATAGCTATATAGTGTATTATCTATGTCCATAGCGACTAAATTCCCAAGAAGAGCCAGACTACCGACTGACATACCCCCCGCGCCCCTCAGAATAGTTGCTTTCGCGTAATAAGATAAGCAAATGTGAACTTACTTTTGAGACACCCGGTAATCCCGGTATATATGGTAGTACGTATAAGATACCGGTAATTGTTGATATAGGTACCGCCGTCACAATATACAGCTTCAAAATTTGCCTTAGGGTGGGTACTCACTTAGGTTCGCGAACCTCCGCGCTCCGCGAACATGCACCGAAAAAATCGTTTATCCTCTGCTGGAACAGGGCGCCCAGGTGTGTATGAGCGTACACGTATGTGAACTTGGTTCGCACAGGTACACACTGTAGCCAAAGTAAAAATATTTGTTTTTGCTATGGATCACTGTTCGAGGTTCGCGGAGCGCGGAGGTTCGCGAACCTAAGTGGGTACCCACCCTTAGATGGAACATTTCCAGCAGATCAATCGCCAAGTCATCGATCACAGTATACATTTTGTCTAGAAGGCTTCTCAAAATGACAAAAAACTGTACGCTCGATAGATGGCGTTGATAAAAAGGTATCTCTCAACTGTAGAAAACGTAGGAAAACAAACCTTTTTTGTAAGCACAGGCCGTTTATTTTTCAAAGCCAATTTTGACGCTACACTTGACCATCAACGCAATCAGCGGGTCTACCGGCTAAAAATAATGAAGTTAATGTTAACTGTAATTTGAGAGATGGATGTGATACATTGCTTCTTTTCCTTGGTAAGTTTTTATTTGTGCCTAAACGAAGTAGCAATGTATCACATACATCTGTCAAATTACAGTTTACATTAACTTCATTATTTTTAGCCGGTAGACCCGCAGTAAGATAAATAGTTACAGCTTGGCCATAAAGAGATGAAATTAAATAAAATGGAACTAAAATTTTTCAGTACAAAATATAGTCAGTGTTGCCAAATTTTTGTCAATTCTTTATAGCATTGACCGTCTACACCGAAACGTCACTTTTGTCGACAAAAGTGACGTTTCGGTGTAGACAAACTGACAAACCATTGTTCTCTGAGTCGATTCTTTTCTCGAGGTGGTCATTCTCATGCTACGCGTGCTGCATTATAATTTTTCTTTCATGACAGTGCTTTTTTATGTCACTGAAGCTGTATGAAGCTTCGTACAGACTGAGGCGAATTCCGCGCGAAATTCGCGAGTGCGATCACGTAACTCAAAGCGATAGCCATAGCCATTGTCAAAGAAATTGCTATGGCAATGGCTATGGCTATGGCTATTGCTTTGAGTTACGTGATCAAAATCTGTCAAAATGAGCGACGCGCGCGATTCGCTCGCCTCAGTCTGTACGAAGCTTGAAGCTCTCAAATGATCTCTCTATGGCAATTGATGACTCAGCGATTAGCCTGCTGGAATGCACCTATGTCGCTCGTATCGTAGTCGCAGCCATTGTGCGCTTTTATAATTCTCGACGGCCCGCAGGCTGAATAACTAATTAAAAACCACTTAGCGACCAGTGATAATTACGGAATCGTCGGTGAGCATGCGAATCTCCGTGCCACTGAATAATTCCATTCTAAAACTACCTAGAAGTAATGTACCGATGATATACGTTCTTATTTCAGATATCAAATCGATTGTACCGGCTTCCCGGCAGAATGATTGACAAAAGCATGTGGCACGGAGATTCGCATGGTTTGAGGTTATGTTTTTTGTTAAATCGTCGAATTCCAGATCAATCTGAGTCTGTACCGGTGGTTTGATGTATTTGTAGCCGTTACATATTCATTGTAACAGCTACAAACACTTTCGTTGCTCATGTAACGCAACAGGGTCAAAGATATCGCGATCTAAAGTTTTAAAAGCATGCGACTCTCCGGCCCACACACTTAAGTCTAAAATATTGATGAAAATTGCATTAAGATTAAAAATAAGCAGGTTTTTGTAATCGTTTGATCACGATAAACGACCCGAAAACATATTTTCAGAATATCTTTACTCGTTTTAGAGAAATTTGCAAATTTATTTACTATGAACAATCACAGTGTAGGGTTACCATATCGTCGGTCGGTCAGAATCATTAGGCTGTTTCTAGAAAATAGACCGATCGGAATACGTTATTTTGAGGGTATAACCTTCAAGAATTCTAAAGTTTATTAATTCTTGCCTGTCGATACTTTGGCATATAATTAGTTTATTTTTGCGTTTTGTGTCACATCTAGCCGATGCATCTTGAAAAATTAGATTATTTGTGGTGGTTATAAATAATTGGACTCTAAGGCGATTCTCCCACTGCCAACGCGCGCCGTCGTCGCGGGGCGTGGTTTGGCGTTTCACGTGCGCGGTGACGGCGCAGCGCAACGCCTGTTCGGGCGGTTTTCTCCGCGCCCCCACGCCATTCAGCGTCTGACGCGTCCCCGCCGCTTGTTTTTTAGAGGCATTAAATTTTGAAGTTGTTTTGTTTTAATTTCCAGGTTTTTAGGGTTCCGTACCTCAAAAGGAAAAAAAACTGAACACATATAAAATCACTCATGAGATTAAAACGTCCAGACAAATAATTAAGATTTGCCATCTCGATATTAATGACGGAATTTTAATAACATACGAGTAGGTAGGTACGGTCAACGGCATGCTGGGCTTCCACGACAGCGTAATGATATTCAATCAAATAAATAACAGATTTTTTACAGTTTTGTATAACCTCATGTGCTGCATAATGTACCTACCAAATGGCACTAAAATGGGCGTATATCCAAGCCACGAAACATTTGAAAACCAGAGGAAATCCCGCCATCGTAACGAAACGATCATCGAAAACTAGCCGCGGGGCGCGTCGCAGTGTGTTGTACCCCGCGGTAACGCGCCTGCTGGCGCAAACTGCTCGCGGATCGCCGGCGGCACGCGGCGGTGCGCGCTCACGCGCCGTGGCGCGCCTTGGTGTGTTGGACGAGGCGGTTTTCTGTACAAATTAATGTACTTGCATACAACGTAAAAGACGCGCGTGGGTGCGCCGCGACCACGCGCGTCGCCAGTGTGAGAACCGTCTAAACTGTCAAAATTGTTTTAAAGTAAAAAGAAACAATAGTATTGTATTTAAGATAGCCTGCGTAGTGTACAAACCTAATTTGTGTCATTTTCGTCCATGGAAACAGACGTGGGACCCGTACATTAATAACACCGTCAAAAAAATATTACAATTTGAAAAACAAGTACCATATACCTCAGATCACTTAAAAATCCCTATGAAATAAATTTGTGTCAAATTAAGGCATGGACTTTTAATATTTTCAATTTTTTTGTTTGTCCGAGCCATTGATGCTTATAAAAAATATTAGTATTATTAGAGTTTACATATTTAATATCTTAAATACATGAGTGATGGACAGAATGAATTTGTGTCATTTTCATGCATGGATAATACCTAAGTAGGTAGGTATTCAAAAAGTTTGCGGTCGAAGCGAGTAGGCGCAGGCGCGTGGCGAGGGACGACGAAGCTCGTCCGTTTCGGTTGGATACTAAGTACGTACATACCTATAAGTCTCACGTCACGATACGAACGAACACGCACCTTTCGTTTGGTTAAGTAGGTACTCTATAGAATTACATCTCCTGTTTTAGAAATTCATACAGATGTACTATGGACAACAACGTCACTTAACCACAACTCTTAAGGTTAAAATCGGTTGCACGCCGCGCCGCCGCCGTCATAACATAATATATTTAGTTCGTGCAGGGGGATACGTGCGCACACAATTTATTTGCTAACTTTTTAAGCGAAGCTGTTGCCCATACTACATACATATCTGTTCTGTTTCCATTCTAAAACAACCTAGAAGTAATGTACCGACGATATACATTCTTATTTCAGATATCAAATCGATTGTACCGGCTTCCCGACAGAATGATTGACAAAAACATGTGGGCCGGAGAGTCGCATGCTTTGAGGTTATGTTTTTTGTTAAATCGTCGAATTCCAGATCAATCGGAGCCTGTAGCGGTGGGTTGATGTATTTGTAGCCGTTACATATTTATTGTAACAGCTACAAACACATTCGTTGCTCATGTAACGCAATAGCGACCTAAAGTTTTAAAAGCATGCGACTCTCCGGCCCACACGCTTAAGTCTAAAATATTGGTGAAAATTGTATTATGATTAAAAATAAGCAGGTTTTCGTAACCGTATATAATAGGTCTTTACCTATGAAATTGCCGATTTGTATGGAGAATTTTCAAGAAGTTGCATTTTTCATACTAGCATTTTCTTTGTTCATTTAACAACCGTTTACACTCTTGTAACAAAACTTTTATGTACTAATGTTTGAACACTATGCTAACCTATTCCATTTACGATAAGCGAAAAAAATAAGTTTTGGCTAAGTTACAACCCCTCCGGTCACCCTTTTTTGGCTCACAAAAAAAAGAGTAACTTTCAAGATCTTTTTTTAATGCTATGAAAGCTAAAAAAAGGACTTTATTTTTACTGATAGTTGACTATCATGGTCATAATTCGACATACGTAAATCAAGATATTGTTAAATGTTTTAAAACATAGAAGTTATTATTTTCTCTGTATGTGACAAAATATCGGCAAGTTCATAAGTAAAGACCTAATATTTATAGATATATATTGCGAACGATTTTATCCTAGCTTTCCGATGACCTAGAGACTTGAAACTTTGAAAATAGGTCAGAACTGGAAGGCAATGCAATATTATGGTGTCATTGAGCTGATCTGATGATGAAGCCGGAAGAAGCCCACAGGAATTCTATGATAAAACCTACAACCCCATCGTGTTTGGGCTCGTTAGAATAGGCATGACGAAATTTTTTTTTATGTTACATAAATTACCTCTCAAAAAAAGAAACATTGGTAAAATAATTATTTCGCTAGCGTGAAAACTGCCCGAGATATCACAGTTTAAAATGCACACAAATTGGACTCACCTGAAAACGCTCCATACTAACGGCTACCCTAGTTATGACGTCACGCCTAGGTGTTTGTATGCAACGCGTAGGAAAGTTTGGCAGCTATTGCCTGAATGGCTGAATAATTGTGCAATACCTTGAGAAAACCTTTATCGGTTGGAATTCAACAGATTTTGTCATTTACGCTAGCGAAATAATTATTTTACCAATGTTTCTTTTTTTGAGAGGTAATTTATGTAACATAAAAAAAAATTTCGTCATGCCTATTCTAACGAGCCCAAACACGATGGGGTTGTAGGTTTTATCATAGAATTCCTGTGGGCTTCTTCCGGCTTCATCATCAGATCAGCTCAATGACACCATAATATTGCATTGCCTTCCAGTTCTGACCTATTTTCAAAGTTTCAAGTCTCTAGGTCATCGGAAAGCTAGGATAAAATCGTTCGCAATATATATCTATAAATATTAGGTCTTTACTTATGAACTTGCCGATATTTTGTCACATACAGAGAAAATAATAACTTCTATGTTTTAAAACATTTAACAATATCTTGATTTACGTATGTCGAATTATGACCATGATAGTCAACTATCAGTAAAAATAAAGTCCTTTTTTTAGCTTTCATAGCATTAAAAAAAGATCTTGAAAGTTACTCTTTTTTTTGTGAGCCAAAAAAGGGTGACCGGAGGGGTTGTAACTTAGCCAAAACTTATTTTTTTCGCTTATCGTAAATGGAATAGGTTAGCATAGTGTTCAAACATTAGTACATAAAAGTTTTGTTACAAGAGTGTAAACGGTTGTTAAATGAACAAAGAAAATGCTAGTATGAAAAATGCAACTTCTTGAAAATTCTCCATACAAATCGGCAATTTCATAGGTAAAGACCTATTATATACGGTTACGAAAACCTGCTTATTTTTAATCATAATACAATTTTCACCAATATTTTAGACTTAAGCGTGTGGGCCGGAGAGTCGCATGCTTTTAAAACTTTAGGTCGCTATTGCGTTACATGAGCAACGAATGTGTTTGTAGCTGTTACAATAAATATGTAACGGCTACAAATACATCAACCCACCGCTACAGGCTCCGATTGATCTGGAATTCGACGATTTAACAATAAACATAACCTCAAAAGCATGCGACTCTCCGGCCCACATGTTTTTGTCAATCATTCTGCCGGGAAGCCGGTACAATCGATTTGATATCTGAAATAAGAATGTATATCGTCGGTACATTACTTCTAGGTTGTTTTAGAATGGAAACAGAACAGATATGTATGTAGTATGGGCAACAGCTTCGCTTAAAAAGTTAGCAAATAAATTGTGTGCGCACGTATCCCCCTGCACGAACTAAATATATTATGTTATGACGGCGGCGGCGCGGCGTGCAACCGATTTTAACCTTAAGAGTTGTGGTTAAGTGACGTTGTTGTCCATAGTACATCTGTATGAATTTCTAAAACAGGAGATGTAATTCTATAGAGTACCTACTTAACCAAACGAAAGGTGCGTGTTCGTTCGTATCGTGACGTGAGACTTATAGGTATGTACGTACTTAGTATCCAACCGAAACGGACGAGCTTCGTCGTCCCTCGCCACGCGCCTGCGCCTACTCGCTTCGACCGCAAACTTTTTGAATACCTACCTACCTAGGTATTATCCATGCATGAAAATGACACAAATTCATTCTGTCCATCACTCATGTATTTAAGATATTAAATATGTAAACTCTAATAATACTAATATTTTTTATAAGCATCAATGGCTCGGACAAACAAAAAAATTGAAAATATTAAAAGTCCATGCCTTAATTTGACACAAATTTATTTCATAGGGATTTTTAAGTGATCTGAGGTATATGGTACTTGTTTTTCAAATTGTAATATTTTTTTGACGGTGTTATTAATGTACGGGTCCCACGTCTGTTTCCATGGACGAAAATGACACAAATTAGGTTTGTACACTACGCAGGCTATCTTAAATACAATACTATTGTTTCTTTTTACTTTAAAACAATTTTGACAGTTTAGACGGTTCTCACACTGGCGACGCGCGTGGTCGCGGCGCACCCACGCGCGTCTTTTACGTTGTATGCAAGTACATTAATTTGTACAGAAAACCGCCTCGTCCAACACACCAAGGCGCGCCACGGCGCGTGAGCGCGCACCGCCGCGTGCCGCCGGCGATCCGCGAGCAGTTTGCGCCAGCAGGCGCGTTACCGCGGGGTACAACACACTGCGACGCGCCCCGCGGCTAGTTTTCGATGATCGTTTCGTTACGATGGCGGGATTTCCTCTGGTTTTCAAATGTTTCGTGGCTTGGATATACGCCCATTTTAGTGCCATTTGGTAGGTACATTATGCAGCACATGAGGTTATACAAAACTGTAAAAAATCTGTTATTTATTTGATTGAATATCATTACGCTGTCGTGGAAGCCCAGCATGCCGTTGACCGTACCTACCTACTCGTATGTTATTAAAATTCCGTCATTAATATCGAGATGGCAAATCTTAATTATTTGTCTGGACGTTTTAATCTCATGAGTGATTTTATATGTGTTCAGTTTTTTTTCCTTTTGAGGTACGGAACCCTAAAAACCTGGAAATTAAAACAAAACAACTTCAAAATTTAATGCCTCTAAAAAACAAGCGGCGGGGACGCGTCAGACGCCGAATGGCGTGGGGGCGCGGAGAAAACCGCCCGAACAGGCGTTGCGCTGCGCCGTCACCGCGCACGTGAAACGCCAAACCACGCCCCGCGACGACGGCGCGCGTTGGCAGTGGGAGAATCGCCTTAGAGTCCAATTATTTATAACCACCACAAATAATCTAATTTTTCAAGATGCATCGGCTAGATGTGACACAAAACGCAAAAATAAACTAATTATATGCCAAAGTATCGACAGGCAAGAATTAATAAACTTTAGAATTCTTGAAGGTTATACCCTCAAAATAACGTATTCCGATCGGTCTATTTTCTAGAAACAGCCTAATGATTCTGACCGACCGACGATATGGTAACCCTACACTGTGATTGTTCATAGTAAATAAATTTGCAAATTTCTCTAAAACGAGTAAAGATATTCTGAAAATATGTTTTCGGGTCGTTTATCGTGATCAAACGATTACAAAAACCTGCTTATTTTTAATCTTAATGCAATTTTCATCAATATTTTAGACTTAAGTGTGTGGGCCGGAGAGTCGCATGCTTTTAAAACTTTAGATCGCGATATCTTTGACCCTGTTGCGTTACATGAGCAACGAAAGTGTTTGTAGCTGTTACAATGAATATGTAACGGCTACAAATACATCAAACCACCGGTACAGACTCAGATTGATCTGGAATTCGACGATTTAACAAAAAACATAACCTCAAACCATGCGAATCTCCGTGCCACATGCTTTTGTCAATCATTCTGCCGGGAAGCCGGTACAATCGATTTGATATCTGAAATAAGAACGTATATCATCGGTACATTACTTCTAGGTAGTTTTAGAATGGAATTATTCAGTGGCACGGAGATTCGCATGCTCACAATCGTCGCTGTCAAACTCGATTTCGTACCGATCGAGTTTTTACGAGTGCTGCCTCCAACGGACAACTAAAGAACTAAAATATACGTACGAGCACTTGCAAGGAAATGCTCCGAAATTCGTATTATCTAACGATTTCTTCTGTCAAACAGAACCTGACAAAACGTAATTTCTGATTAGTTTTCGTTAAATTCGTAGCCTTACCTTTAACCAAAATTAAATAAAATTGCTATAATGTAAAACAAAAGGCCTGTCCTTCAATACCTACACGGAATTTGCAATTTTAAAGACGAAAAAATGTAAACAAAATTCGAAGCGAAAACAAAAAGGTTATGTTCACAGAGCACATATGGTCAGTCAGACACATACACAGTCACAGACTACTTTCGGTAAAAAGACTTTTCAGTCGCTCCCACTGGTTGCTAGTGGCGCTAGTTTCTATGGAGATCTTAACGAGCATAAACTAATCAGTGATCGCATACATAATACCAAACCAGTGACTCGGTCGCGCGACAATTTCGAAATAATTCAGGAATCGAGTTCGGTCGCTCATTTTACATAATCAGCACGGCAGCGGCGACGCCGAAAGACGCTTTTATAATTTCTGCCGTTGCCGGCCGTTGGATGTTCAACACAGAACACTCATAGCCAGTGGCGTAACTATACTATCTGAGGCCCGTGGCAAATTCATCGACCGGGGCCCTCTCTTAAGTGGTCTGTAGGCCCTCCCATGTAAACATTTTTGACGTTTTAGTATCATTTTTAACCAACTTTAAAAAAGGAGGAGGAAATCAATGGTTTTTTTTATGTATGTTTTACGATAACTTCGCCAGTTGTTAACCGATTTTAATAATTATTCTTTTTTATCTGAAAGAACATAGTTCAGGTGTAGTTCCTTACAATTTTTACAGAGATATGGCAAGTAGCTTTTTCGTAATTCTGAAAGATAACAGTTATTTAGCTTACCCATGGGCGTACCCAGGTTCAGAGCGGGGGGGCAAATCAGATTTTTCATTTGCATCTAGTCAAATAAATAAACATAAATTAAAATAGGTAATTTCTAACTGAGCTTTATTTCTTAAACATTCTCGAGTAGGGTTGCCAGATCAGAAGTTCAAAATATCTGGAGAAAATTTGAAATTGTCGGGATTTTGAGGCTGTTTTTGAGAGGGAGAAAACGGCCGCGCAGCGCGATTTTTTTAGTTTCATCCATTAATCTTGTCTGGGCAGTCTATAGAAAAAGAAAACGGCCGCGCAGCGTGATTTATAGTTAGTCCGTTTTATCCACTAACCTTGTTATCCTGCCTGCTTATTGCAAGAAAAAGGCCGCGCAGCGCGATTTTTTTGTCAATTTCGTCCACTAATCTTGTACTCGTGCCCATAATAAAAATAGGCCGCGCTGCGGGATTTTTTTATCAGTTGAGAACAGGTGCACGATTTTTAAAAGTTATCGTAGCATAATAGTAGTTGGAGTACCATTGTACCATATTGTACCATTGAACAAATTATATAAGAACTAAAAGTTAAAAAAATATTTAAGCAGGTACACTCCTTCATACCTACCACGAAAAATTTAAAAGTAGAAAAGCTATAAAAAAGAAAAACTTCATTCAAAAACCTGAAAATAAAAACAAAACAGCTTCAAAATTTCATAAAACGCATATCAAATTTTAATAAAACACGTCTAATGAATTTGGGTGTGGCTTTTAGAAATATTTAAGAAAATAGTTGTCCTCCAGCTCCAGCCGTATTCGACTCCAATAGCGGTGTTTCATTTAAATTGATATGCGATTTGAATATTATTTCTTGCTTTTTACAGGTATTTAATTTTGGGGCTGTTTTTGTCAATTGTGAAGCTGTTATTTTCAGAGTTTTGAAGTTTTTTGTAATAAATTTTAAAAAATAGTTACTTTTTCAGGATCTGGATATTCACTAGAGTCGGGCTCTGCTATTTTAGCATTTTCAGCGCCCCTTTATTCATTTCCTGAGCACTGTTCACTCGATTTATCGTCAATAAATTCCTCATACAAGTACCGACTGATTTTAGGCAACAATTTTTTTTCTCCTCTTTCGTTTTTCGCTCCCACTTAAATACTTTCTAGAACATACTGATATCTTTTTTCAACTACTAAAATAAACGACATAAAACGAAAACTACGACGACCAAAATACAATGTCACAAACAAAACAACCAATTCTCACAAGAAACTTACTATGGACACTTTTTGGATACAGAGATTTGGAAAAAATATTTTGGCTATCCATTATGTTAACAAAGGAATTTGACCACTGACCGACCATCTGTGAACTTTCATTCATGTTTCAACTTCTTACGTCCCGCACCTAATTTAGTCCTTTTTTGTTCAGACGTATTTATTAGAGAGCTTTTGTTTCCCATCCAATGCATTCTTATTTCCGCTTTACGTTTGTATCAGTTTGGCTAGGATAGTGAACCCTATTGGCAGTTTTTTTTTTCTAAATTTTGTAAAAAAATGGTAGGGTTCCTCTTGTGGTCACGGCCTCTCGAGCTGGGGGGCCCCTTTGGGCTAGGGGCCCGTGGCATTTTGCCCGCTCTGCCACCCTATAGTTACGCCACTGCTCATAGCGAAGAAGTTACTATTTGTACATTGTACAGTAGTGTCGTGGTACCTACTTTTTACTTTAGAATAATATAAAGAATAAAAGTTGACCTTCTCTCTCTAGATATTTGTTATCTTTATAATTATTTCATAAAATAATAGTTTACCAATTATACAACGTGTAACAGAAAGGAGGTATCAACTCGAAAGGAAGTCAATGTACTCGTGAATCTGAACACTTCCAACAGAAAAAGATTTCATATCGAAAATACAATTTTGGTCTCTCCATAGAAAATTTGAATTTGCCGCCAACATTTTATAAAGGGAGGGACATTCAAATTTTTTTTTTCTGTTGCAAGTTTCACGAGTACATGGACCTCCTCTCGGGTTGATACCCCCTTTTTGTTACACGGTGTTTAATGATTATATTACAATGTAGGTAGGTAGTAGGTACTTACTTAAATGATAAATAAATCTTTTAAAAATCAAAGAATATATTATATGTAGCTGGTTTTTATTACGTACCTACTTACCAAGATAGGTAGGCATATACACAACACATTATTTAATTAAGTAGGTAACTACTTACTTAAGTAATATCTAGGTAATTATTTGTTGAGATAGGTAACAATATTTAACTTTAGTAAGTCCCCTATTAACGGTGTTTCCACCGCTGTAAGTACTTAAATATCTTTCCGATAAGTATCGAAATAACTGTTTGTCGGAATATTACCTATTTGTTGATTTTGATGTTGTTTGTTTCCACAATCATACATAGGTACATGGCATACCAACAACAACACATTAACGATATTACGCTAATAAATTGGTTGTGCCCTTTATACACGCTGTATATTCTTTGCTCTGGACTCACACTCACACATATGAATCCTTGTAGCTACGTACTACATCGTAAAAGTTCGACGGCAGCGCAGGATTTGGCCGGCACGGCCCGGCCCGGCACGGTTTGCCGGTGCCGTTGAGGAAATATAAAAGCGTCTCCATATGATTCCATACATTTCACTTCCCTGTTGTGCCGTTGGACGGCTGCCGGGCGGTGCCGTGCCGTTGAGAATTATAAAAGCGCACAATGTGCGCTTTTATAATTCTCGACGGCCCGGCACGGCCCGGCACGGCACGGCACGGCTCGGCACGGCAGCGGCGACACCGAAAGACGCTTTTATAATTGCTGCCGTTGCCGGCCGTTGGATGTTCAACACAGAACACTCATAGCGAAGAAGTTACCATTTGTACATTGTACAGTAGTGTCGTGGTACCTACTTTTTACTTTAGAATAATATAAAGAATAAAAGTTGACCTTCTCTCTCTAGATATTTGTTATCTTTATAATTATTTCATAAAATAATAGTTTACCAATTATACAACGTGTAACAGAAAGGAGGTATCAACTCGAAAGGAAGTCAATGTACTCGTGAATCTGAACACTTCCAACAGAAAAAGATTTCAAATCGAAAATACAATTTTGGACTCTCCATAGAAAATTTGAATTTGCCGCCAACATTTTATACAGGGAGGGACATTCAAAAAAATTTTTTTCTGTTGGAAGTTTCACGAGTACATTGACTTCCTCTCGGGTTGATACCCCCTTTTTGTTACACGTTGTTTAATGATTATATTACAATGTAGGTAGGTAGTAGGTACCTACCTTAATGATAAATAAATCTTTTAAAAATCAAAGAATATATTATATGTAGCTGGTTTTCATTACGTATCTACTTACCAATATAGGTAGGTATATACACAACACATTATTTAATTAAGTAGGTAACTACCTACTTAAGTAATATCTAGGTAATTATTTGTTGAGATAGGTAACAATATTTAACTTTGGTAAGTCCCCTATTAACGGTGTTTCCACCGCTGTAAGTACCTAGATATCTTTCCGATCAGTATCGAAATAACTGTTTGTCGGAATATTACCTATTTGTTGATTTTGATGTTGTTTGCTTCCATAATCATACATCGGTACATGGCATACCAACAACAACACATTAACGATATTACACTAATATACTGGTTGTGCCCTTTATACACGCTGTATATTCTTTGCTCTGGACTCACACTCACACATATGAATCCTTGTAGCTACGCACTACATCGTAAAATTTCGACGGCAGCGTAGGATTTGGCCGGCCCGGCACGGTTTGCCGGTGCCGTTGAGGAAATATAAAAGCGTCTCCATATGATTCCATACATTTCACTTCCCTGTTGTGCCGTTGGACGGCTGCCGGGCGGTGCCGTGCCGGGCCGTTGAAAATTATAAAAGCGCACAATGACTGGCTTGGCTACGGTCCGCATAGCGATAATATCGATTTTATCGCGAACCCGTATAAAATATGCAGTAGGTACAAAAACCCTTTTATGTGTGATATTCAAGTACGATAAAATCGATTTCATCGCCATGCGGACCGCAGCCTTGTCGCAATGCAACTGTCACTGTCAGTCAGCTGTCAGCCCACCCAGCCAGCTGAGCAGTGTTGCCATATATACGGATTTGTCCGTATCCATACGGAATTTTAACGTCCAGCCGGGATAATAAGAGCATACGGATTTTTATACGGAATTATCAGAAAAATGCAAAGAGCCTTTTAATATAGTGTCTTAACATTCCTAATTAAATTATTTTAAATAAAATGGAACGGTAAATATTATTTGTTCCTGCATATATTAGCGATTTGGATTTTTCTGGGAATTTTGCAAAACTGAAGTGGTACACTGGTATGCTTAGTACAGATTATAGCTTTGGGGAATCCTCTTGAGATATTTTGGTTGGTCGTTATAGACAATGACAGAAAGAGTACCTCGGTATTGTATGCAATACCTGAAACCTTCAGGTAATGTATGAAATATTATTCATTTTATACTTTACCTAGGTATTGAAATACAAACTAGATACGCAGCTGGAAATGTGTGTGAAAAACAAAGACGGTAGCAGGGAAGGTTGAACATACAAAAACGTCGTTTCTGGCACTTCAGTATTTTTTTCTATATTTTTTTTCTTTTCGTGACCAATTGTTCTCAAAATTGTCAAAATTATTCATAAAAGTGCTCTAAATTATATCAATCAAAGGTAAGTTTAAATTTTTATACGGATTTCATACGGATTTGATTAAAAACTTCCCATACGGATTTCATACGGAATTTGGCAATGAAAAATACGGGAACACTGGTTGAAAGATCTGGCAACACTGCAGCTGAGTGCGAGTCCCGATTATTTATTTAGAAAATAAATAAGAAGTGTATTTTATTTATAATGGCTCGAAATATATCTGAAGCAGCACGTAAATTTTTATTATTGGGTCAATGTGTGCCGACCGTTAAACAAAATGCAGCTAAAATTAGAGTGAAGAGGTTAGAATTGGACGAAAATTTGCTAATGGTTAGTGCTCGTAATTTCATTATTTTAGTGCCTAAAAGATAAATAACCAAAATTAAGATTGTTTCCCAGCAATAACAAGTGTATTTATAAGTTATTTATTGATGTTATCTCTTGCTTTTTTCTTTATTATGTATGGCTAATATCCAAATTGCGGTTACCTACACCAAGTTTTAGCCAGTAGCTGTTGGTTAAACTTATGGTACATTCCGATTCAGGCTAAAATCAATTTCAGCGTTGACCACGATAACAAGCGTACCGATTCAGATAATCGCGATTATGACAGTTGGGACTATCAATGATTCGGAACGCTCGTGAGCGCGCTCACCGATGTTTTGACCTACATAACCTCAATATAAATTTAAAAGTTCGGAATTTGGACCTTTTTGCTTTATATATGTTCATATATCTTGAAAGAATTTTCAATAACTTTCATTTAAATGCACCTGAGGTAAACAAAACAAACAAGTGTCACTTTTGACAGAACGCTCACAGTGATTATGCTTCGGAGCATGGGCGGCGTAATCGCAAGATGGCGGATGTTATGACGCAATCAGTGACGTCACACGGGCTGTCGTTATCGCGCTCACGGTGATTCGGTACGCAAATCAGCGCGATGATATCGCTGTTAGCGTGATTCGGAATGCACCCCTAGGTGTAACCCATTAGCTCACGGCTAATACATATTAGGTGTAGCCAGTTGTATTCAGTTAAAACTAGGTCTAGCCTTCTTTGTGCTTTTACTAAGGCAGCCATTACATGGTCATGCAAGCGTCAGTCAAATTCCATCAGTCATGAATTACATTTGACTGATGGAAAGAAGAAATCAACTTCATGCAACCATCAGTCACTACATTACACGGTAGGTTAATCGTCACTCGTCAGTCACAGCCCGTGACTGTGGTTAAACTGACAGCAAAACCTACCATGTAATGGATGCCCAAGGGGAAGTAATTTATGTGGTATTTAAGTAAGTTATTTCTTGTCTGTTAAAAAAAAACACGAGATAGGCTCACGCTCCGGTGGGCTTGGTGCTTGCATTAAATTTCTAACCTAGATTCGGGATCTACAGGAATAAAGCGGATTGGTTACACCTAGGTTTTAACAAATAGCTACCGGCTACACCTAGTTTTAGCTGGCTAAAACTAGGTGTAGCTGTACTTCGGGTACTATCTTATGTAACACATATACTTGATAATAATCATTTACTCATTTAACACTTGCAGTACTTCAAGAAAGATGAATTCTACTATTGCCATGATCCTGACCAAAAATGCAAAACTGGTGACATAGTTCTTATACAAGCCTTGCCACAAAAACTCACAAAACTAATCACTCATCGAGTTAAAGAAATAGTATATCCATTTGGAGACATCACAGACCCTGTAACAGGCAAAAAAGTGGCTAAAGAAAGATATAGAGAAGATATTGAGAGAGAAATTGAATTGTATGGTAAATTAGAGTCCACTTTTGACTATAATAAAGCACCTCCAAGAGGTTGGCAAGATGGAAAGAAAGACTTTACCTCAAAACCTACATATACAAAATACCATGTGTTTGATGAGAATGACCCCTATGCTATTTAGTGGAATTTAGTTTGATAAATTAGTTATTAGTAAATAAAACAAATTTAGTGTAACAACATCATCTTTCACTCATATCAAGGTACCTTGAGTTTTAGCATTGACGATTTTAGTAAATGAATTTTTCATACCTACAAATATTTAAACTGCTACACTGCTATTTGTCTCAAGGCTTGTAACACCAATATATTAAATGCGTCTATAATACGATCATTGACATGCCTTTGCCGTGTGGCACGTTTTCAAGCTAGGTAGACTTCGGAGCAATGCGGCTTGTGTCACTTGCGGCTGTACTTCCGTACCCCTTTCCGAGCGAGCGTCATGGCCGCATGCGATTCTGTGGGTTCCATACTCTCCTATAATTAAAAGTACAGCTGCATGGTCGCAAGTGACGCATGACGCAAGCTGCGTTGCTCCGAAGTCTACCTACAGGCGACGGCTACACTCTCAGTAAATACTGTGATCCATAGCCATAGAGTAAATTTTAACCATGGAAAGTAATTTGTATGGAGTGTTCAATATTTTACTTTGCATGGTAAAAATTTATGGCGCTGGACCACAGTATTTACTAAGCTTATAGCCGTCGCCCGAGATCTTATGCGTTACTGGCCAACCACACAGCTCCATGTCTACACATGCGAGTTCGCTATTCACCTCGCCCACTCTTGCGAATGTGATTGTAGAATATTAATTCCCGAAATATTTAACAGAGCTTCCATATTTAGAGAGAGAGAGAACTAACTTATCATTTTTTTAAATTTATTGAAGGCTAGCTTTCGCCAATGATTTCGTTCGCGTAATTTTAGAAAAATTTTAGTCCTTAAAATGCTGGTAGAAGACGTTCCCGTTCTTGTTCCTGTCCCCGTTCAGAATTGGGTCCAGGGGGGGTATTACAACCTCTTAAAACTTGCCAGGTTTATGAATTGCTATAGTTACATCTCTTTCTCGCTGTATAGCAATTAAAAGATAGATTGATAGCCAGTCAGAAAACTGCCAGGAAATAAGAGGTCATAATACGGCCCCAGGCATATAATTATCCAGTTCCTTTTCCCTTTAACGAACGTAATAATGACACATTTTGCACAATAAAGTCGTTTATTTGGGCATTGGTTGGCGGTGGCGGTGGGCGGGCGGCATCAGTCGGCGAGGAACTCCCGCTCGAGCGCGGCGCCCATGAGCCGCCACGAGCTGTCGTCGTCGTCGGGCGGCTCCTCGTCCGACGGAGGGGTCGATGGACGCGGCCGTTTGCGGGGGCGGTTCTCTTCATCTGGGAACATAAGAGTTTGAAATTGGAGTTTTTGGCGCCATTTACTCGAGTTCGGTTCGGTGACTATTTTAATTATTTGCAAATTGATTCATAGAAGATATTGTGTCTTAAAATTGGTGCAGTTTTGTGGTACAAGTGTCTACGCAACTGAACAATATGTGGGATAATGGAAATAGGCGCGATCTTGGTTGTGTGAAGCCGAGACTTTTACTGTAGTGATGCTACCTCGGCAGAACTTACCGAGTAAACTGTCTTGATATACTTGGTGCCAAATCATAAAGTTAATATACCTTGGTAATATTAAAATGTGCCAAATAATCCAAGCAGCATTGCAGTGCAATGCACCCGCATTCATAAGTAAACTGGCAATTCAACACTTGACACTGGCAAAAATTACTTCCAAGAGAAAAGTAGATTGCCAAAACAAAAATAAGAAGTTTTTTTTTCTTGTTGTAAGTTAGCTTCTCTAGTTTTTGGCGGGATTTTGTCGAGTTCAGTTCGGTGACAATTTTAATTATTCGCAAATTGATTCATAACGGATATTGTGTCTTAAAATTGGTGCAGTTTTGTGGTACAAGTGTCTACGCAACTGAACAATATGTGGGATAATGGAAATAGGCGCGATCTTGGTTGTGTGAAGCCGAGACTTTTACTGTAGTGATGCTACCTCGGCAGAACTTACCGAGTAAACTGTCTTGATATACTTGGTGCCAAATGCTCTAAGCAGCATTAGAATGCAATACACCCGAATTCTAATGTAAACTGAAACAATCTACCACTGAACTATTCAACACTTGACACTGGCAAAAATTACTTCCAAAAGGAATGTAGATTGCCAAAACAAAAATAAGAAGAAGAGTTTGAAATTAGTCAATTGTATTACCACCTGTGATCTCGTAGTTCAAAGGTCCCGGGTTCGATTCCCAGGAGGAGGGGTACAATTTGTACTCGGTTTGGTTGGTGGTAGGGCTTATTTCAAGTCCGCCTAAACTACCACCATCTTACCTAATTCTGAGACCACAACAACAGTAAAATCTAAATATTGTGTTCCGGCAGTTACAGGTAATATAACCAGTTCCTCAGTAGTGAGGATTTCGGGTGTAGTTTGCTTCCACTTTCGGCCTTATCATCACTTAACATTAGATAAGATGAAGGCCAAACTAGATACTCATTTTTTTTTTTATTTATTTAGATTTCAATCATCGCAACTATATTAATTAGGCGTTTATGACCAAGAAAATATGATTATATTAGCAAACGTAATAATTTACATTGTTATTAAAATTGCTTTCAATTTTGTAAAGTAGATATATTTTGAATCTTACCTATTTCTGAATCACTAGAGGACTCTCGTAATTCTTGTAATCTGTAATAAATAAGAACACATTATAATATATTATCTAATTACATCAATAAGAGTTTATGTACTTCTTAAACATTAAATGAGTTTAGAGTTTTCATTCGTATGCGTCGAAAAAAATAACACCCAACCGTTAAGTGACCAAAACACGCACACATTGTATGTAGTGTGACCCGGCCATAGTTTTTATTATGCTAAAAACGCAACACTATCTCGACATAGGTATAAATATCTAAGTCTATCTAATCTATGTCTATATAAATAATCTAATAGAATAGCATAAAAGATTTTTCACCTGTTGTCCTGTGAGCATGTGTCATCATTTTCTACAGATATCAATCTATCTTCAGGGGGATTCTCCTCATCATCGAGGTCATCTCCTTTAGCCTTCGATTCATCCGACGAACTTTCGTCAGACTCATTGAAAATATCTTCTACCTGAAAAAAATACATAAGAGTATAAGCACGTGGCTAACAAATTTTACACTACTACTAGCTATGCTGAATCTTTGAAACTATTAATGGCAGCTTTTTTTTAACATAGGCACTAAATGGCACTGTATCAGCCATACTCAACGCGCGTGTCCATGAACCGGCCCGACGGCGTGCGGCGGCGCGCGGCGGCCACGGCGGCGGGCGCGGGCGCGGGCATATAGAGCATGTGGTCGTTACCTCGCGGTCCATGTCGGCGATGTCGTCGCTGGAGAAGGAGAGCAGCGGGTTGAGCGTGTCCATGAACCGGCCCGACGGCGTGCGGCGGCGCGCGGCGGCCACGGCGGCGGGCGCGGGCGCGGGCATATAGAGCATGTGGTCGTTACCTCGCGGTCCATGTCGGCGATGTCGTCGCTGGAGAAGGAGAGCAGCGGGTTGAGCGTGTCCATGAACCGGCCCGACGGCGTGCGGCGGCGCGCGGCGGCCACGGCGGCGGGCGCGGGCGCGGGCATATAGAGCATGTGGTCGTTACCTCGCGGTCCATGTCGGCGATGTCGTCGCTGGAGAAGGAGAGCAGCGGGTTGAGCGTGTCCATGAACCGGCCCGACGGCGTGCGGCGGCGCGCGGCGGCCACGGCGGCGGGCGCGGGCGCGGGCATATAGAGCATGTGGTCGTTACCTCGCGGTCCATGTCGGCGATGTCGTCGCTGGAGAAGGAGAGCAGCGGGTTGAGCGTGTCCATGAACCGGCCCGACGGCGTGCGGCGGCGCGCGGCGGCCACGGCGGCGGGCGCGGGCGCGGGCATATAGAGCATGTGGTCGTTACCTCGCGGTCCATGTCGGCGATGTCGTCGCTGGAGAAGGAGAGCAGCGGGTTGAGCGTGTCCATGAACCGGCCCGACGGCGTGCGGCGGCGCGCGGCGGCCACGGCGGCGGGCGCGGGCGCGGGCATATAGAGCATGTGGTCGTTACCTCGCGGTCCATGTCGGCGATGTCGTCGCTGGAGAAGGAGAGCAGCGGGTTGAGCGTGTCCATGAACCGGCCCGACGGCGTGCGGCGGCGCGCGGCGGCCACGGCGGCGGGCGCGGGCGCGGGCATATAGAGCATGTGGTCGTTACCTCGCGGTCCATGTCGGCGATGTCGTCGCTGGAGAAGGAGAGCAGCGGGTTGAGCGTGTCCATGAACCGGCCCGACGGCGTGCGGCGGCGCGCGGCGGCCACGGCGGCGGGCGCGGGCGCGGGCATATAGAGCATGTGGTCGTTACCTCGCGGTCCATGTCGGCGATGTCGTCGCTGGAGAAGGAGAGCAGCGGGTTGAGCGTGTCCATGAACCGGCCCGACGGCGTGCGGCGGCGCGCGGCGGCCACGGCGGCGGGCGCGGGCGCGGGCATATAGAGCATGTGGTCGTTACCTCGCGGTCCATGTCGGCGATGTCGTCGCTGGAGAAGGAGAGCAGCGGGTTGAGCGTGTCCATGAACCGGCCCGACGGCGTGCGGCGGCGCGCGGCGGCCACGGCGGCGGGCGCGGGCGCGGGCATATAGAGCATGTGGTCGTTACCTCGCGGTCCATGTCGGCGATGTCGTCGCTGGAGAAGGAGAGCAGCGGGTTGAGCGTGTCCATGAACCGGCCCGACGGCGTGCGGCGGCGCGCGGCGGCCACGGCGGCGGGCGCGGGCGCGGGCATATAGAGCATGTGGTCGTTACCTCGCGGTCCATGTCGGCGATGTCGTCGCTGGAGAAGGAGAGCAGCGGGTTGAGCGTGTCCATGAACCGGCCCGACGGCGTGCGGCGGCGCGCGGCGGCCACGGCGGCGGGCGCGGGCGCGGGCATATAGAGCATGTGGTCGTTACCTCGCGGTCCATGTCGGCGATGTCGTCGCTGGAGAAGGAGAGCAGCGGGTTGAGCGTGTCCATGAACCGGCCCGACGGCGTGCGGCGGCGCGCGGCGGCCACGGCGGCGGGCGCGGGCGCGGGCATATAGAGCATGTGGTCGTTACCTCGCGGTCCATGTCGGCGATGTCGTCGCTGGAGAAGGAGAGCAGCGGGTTGAGCGTGTCCATGAACCGGCCCGACGGCGTGCGGCGGCGCGCGGCGGCCACGGCGGCGGGCGCGGGCGCGGGCATATAGAGCATGTGGTCGTTACCTCGCGGTCCATGTCGGCGATGTCGTCGCTGGAGAAGGAGAGCAGCGGGTTGAGCGTGTCCATGAACCGGCCCGACGGCGTGCGGCGGCGCGCGGCGGCCACGGCGGCGGGCGCGGGCGGCGGGCTGCTGCAGTGCGCGGGCGGCCGCCGCGACACCACCTGTGCCAGAGATATATGTTTAATAATGATGACACTTTTAATGCGCGACTACATACAGACGGAATTTTGAAACGGAATCATTCCGAACGCAGCAACAAAAATGACTACCTTTAGCCTTGGAACTAAGGTTCAAAAGGGGAAGGGGGGTAGCAGACAATTTGCTGCCCTCTAGGTATAAATACTTGTCGACATTTAAAAAAAGCCGCGCAAAGCAATTTTTAGTCAGTTTTGTCTAGAGACCTCACAAATCTTATAATGTCTGTTTTATCCGCCTATATCCCTAGTCTTCGCCACCGGGTGCAAGTGCTACCCACCGCCCCCTAGATCCGGGCCTGCCTACTTTTCGCAATAAAAGTCCATTAAACTAAACGACACGCTAAAAATATAATTTAAGTCATAAAAAGTAGCCTTAAGTGACTCTGATTGTATAATAGAGCGCGTGTGTACAGTATCACCTGTCCCTGTCGCTGCAGCGGGTACAGTCGCTCGTCGACTCGCTCCCACCGCTCCGCGCACGTCCATAGCCATTCTAGTGTCACCACGTGTAGTTTACTCTCGCCTTGAGTGACTCTGATTGTATAATAGAGCGCGTGTGTACAGTATCACCTGTCCCTGTCGCTGCAGCGGGTACAGTCGCTCGTCGGCTCGCTCCCACCGCTCCGCGCACGTCCACAGCCATTCTAGTGTCACCACGTGTAGTTTACTCTCGCCTTGAGTGACTCTGATTGTATAATAGAGCGCGTGTGTACAGTATCACCTGTCCCTGTCGCTGCAGCGGGTACAGTCGCTCGTCGACTCGCTCCCACCGCTCCGCGCACGTCCACAGCCATTCTAGTGTCACCACGTGTAGTTTACTCTCGCCTTGAGTGACTCTGATTGTATAATAGAGCGCGTGTGTACAGTATCACCTGTCCCTGTCGCTGCAGCGGGTACAGTCGCTCGTCGACTCGCTCCCACCGCTCCGCGCACGTCCACAGCCATTCTAGTGTCACCACGTGTAGTTTACTCTCGCCTTGAGTGACTCTGATTGTATAATAGAGCGCGTGTGTACAGTATCACCTGTCCCTGTCGCTGCAGCGGGTACAGTCGCTCGTCGACTCGCTCCCACCGCTCCGCGCACGTCCACAGCCATTCTAGTGTCACCACGTGTAGTTTACTCTCGCCTTGAGTGACTCTGATTGTATAATAGAGCGCGTGTGTACAGTATCACCTGTCCCTGTCGCTGCAGCGGGTACAGTCGCTCGTCGACTCGCTCCCACCGCTCCGCGCACGTCCACAGCCATTCTAGTGTCACCACGTGTAGTTTACTCTCGCCTTGAGTGACTCTGATTGTATAATAGAGCGCGTGTGTACAGTATCACCTGTCCCTGTCGCTGCAGCGGGTACAGTCGCTCGTCGACTCGCTCCCACCGCTCCGCGCACGTCCACAGCCATTCTAGTGTCACCACGTGTAGTTTACTCTCGCCTTGAGTGACTCTGATTGTATAATAGAGCGCGTGTGTACAGTATCACCTGTCCCTGTCGCTGCAGCGGGTACAGTCGCTCGTCGACTCGCTCCCACCGCTCCGCGCACGTCCACAGCCATTCTAGTGTCACCACGTGTAGTTTACTCTCGCCTTGAGTGACTCTGATTGTATAATAGAGCGCGTGTGTACAGTATCACCTGTCCCTGTCGCTGCAGCGGGTACAGTCGCTCGTCGACTCGCTCCCACCGCTCCGCGCACGTCCACAGCCATTCTAGTGTCACCACGTGTAGTTTACTCTCGCCTTGAGTGACTCTGATTGTATAATAGAGCGCGTGTGTACAGTATCACCTGTCCCTGTCGCTGCAGCGGGTACAGTCGCTCGTCGACTCGCTCCCACCGCTCCGCGCACGTCCACAGCCATTCTAGTGTCACCACGTGTAGTTTACTCTCGCCTTGAGTGACTCTGATTGTATAATAGAGCGCGTGTGTACAGTATCACCTGTCCCTGTCGCTGCAGCGGGTACAGTCGCTCGTCGACTCGCTCCCACCGCTCCGCGCACGTCCACAGCCATTCTAGTGTCACCACGTGTAGTTTACTCTCGCCTTGAGTGACTCTGATTGTATAATAGAGCGCGTGTGTACAGTATCACCTGTCCCTGTCGCTGCAGCGGGTACAGTCGCTCGTCGACTCGCTCCCACCGCTCCGCGCACGTCCACAGCCATTCTAGTGTCACCACGTGTAGTTTACTCTCGCCTTGAGTGACTCTGATTGTATAATAGAGCGCGTGTGTACAGTATCACCTGTCCCTGTCGCTGCAGCGGGTACAGTCGCTCGTCGACTCGCTCCCACCGCTCCGCGCACGTCCACAGCCATTCTAGTGTCACCACGTGTAGTTTACTCTCGCCTTGAGTGACTCTGATTGTATAATAGAGCGCGTGTGTACAGTATCACCTGTCCCTGTCGCTGCAGCGGGTACAGTCGCTCGTCGACTCGCTCCCACCGCTCCGCGCACGTCCACAGCCATTCTAGTGTCACCACGTGTAGTTTACTCTCGCCTTGAGTGACTCTGATTGTATAATAGAGCGCGTGTGTACAGTATCACCTGTCCCTGTCGCTGCAGCGGGTACAGTCGCTCGTCGACTCGCTCCCACCGCTCCGCGCACGTCCACAGCCATTCTAGTGTCACCACGTGTAGTTTACTCTCGCCTTGAGTGACTCTGATTGTATAATAGAGCGCGTGTGTACAGTATCACCTGTCCCTGTCGCTGCAGCGGGTACAGTCGCTCGTCGACTCGCTCCCACCGCTCCGCGCACGTCCACAGCCATTCTAGTGTCACCACGTGTAGTTTACTCTCGCCTTGAGTGACTCTGATTGTATAATAGAGCGCGTGTGTACAGTATCACCTGTCCCTGTCGCTGCAGCGGGTACAGTCGCTCGTCGACTCGCTCCCACCGCTCCGCGCACGTCCACAGCCATTCTAGTGTCACCACGTGTAGTTTACTCTCGCCTTGAGTGACTCTGATTGTATAATAGAGCGCGTGTGTACAGTATCACCTGTCCCTGTCGCTGCAGCGGGTACAGTCGCTCGTCGACTCGCTCCCACCGCTCCGCGCACGTCCACAGCCATTCTAGTGTCACCACGTGTAGTTTACTCTCGCCTTGAGTGACTCTGATTGTATAATAGAGCGCGTGTGTACAGTATCACCTGTCCCTGTCGCTGCAGCGGGTACAGTCGCTCGTCGACTCGCTCCCACCGCTCCGCGCACGTCCACAGCCATTCTAGTGTCACCACGTGTAGTTTACTCTCGCCTTGAGTGACTCTGATTGTATAATAGAGCGCGTGTGTACAGTATCACCTGTCCCTGTCGCTGCAGCGGGTACAGTCGCTCGTCGACTCGCTCCCACCGCTCCGCGCACGTCCACAGCCATTCTAGTGTCACCACGTGTAGTTTACTCTCGCCTTGAGTGACTCTGATTGTATAATAGAGCGCGTGTGTACAGTATCACCTGTCCCTGTCGCTGCAGCGGGTACAGTCGCTCGTCGACTCGCTCCCACCGCTCCGCGCACGTCCACAGCCATTCTAGTGTCACCACGTGTAGTTTACTCTCGCCTTGAGTGACTCTGATTGTATAATAGAGCGCGTGTGTACAGTATCACCTGTCCCTGTCGCTGCAGCGGGTACAGTCGCTCGTCGACTCGCTCCCACCGCTCCGCGCACGTCCACAGCCATTCTAGTGTCACCACGTGTAGTTTACTCTCGCCTTGAGTGACTCTGATTGTATAATAGAGCGCGTGTGTACAGTATCACCTGTCCCTGTCGCTGCAGCGGGTACAGTCGCTCGTCGACTCGCTCCCACCGCTCCGCGCACGTCCACAGCCATTCTAGTGTCACCACGTGTAGTTTACTCTCGCCTTGAGTGACTCTGATTGTATAATAGAGCGCGTGTGTACAGTATCACCTGTCCCTGTCGCTGCAGCGGGTACAGTCGCTCGTCGACTCGCTCCCACCGCTCCGCGCACGTCCACAGCCATTCTAGTGTCACCACGTGTAGTTTACTCTCGCCTTGAGTGACTCTGATTGTATAATAGAGCGCGTGTGTACAGTATCACCTGTCCCTGTCGCTGCAGCGGGTACAGTCGCTCGTCGACTCGCTCCCACCGCTCCGCGCACGTCCACAGCCATTCCGGTGTCACCACGTGCAGTTTACTCTTGCCTTCGCCCATTCTTCTGCTGGCGTTGACTTTCGCCGTACCTGAGCGTTCATACAGATCAATATAATGTTCATTTCAATGATTTGGTGACACCAAAAAAGTTGCATACATCAATCACACGTTGTGATTGATATTGATAACAAATGCAAAACTGAATTTAAAAACAAAAAATTGTTATTTTATAAGGACAACTATTAGTTTAATAAAACTGATTTGTCTACAAGATTTATAGACAGACATTTATTCGATTTTGTTTGAATAATTGGTTTTTATTAAAACGATATTTAATTCCAGCAACATAATCTACTGAACACCAGACTTATGCAGGCCTACTTATCCTGCCTAACATCAGCTCCCAGACTGCTCGCCACCTGGAACGCCCGCGAGGTTTCCAGCCTCTGGTGCGTGGGCAACTCCCGTTAACACTATGACTATGGGGTCAGTTAAGTGACTTGCCAGCTCTAACAACAACCACATGAGTAGTTGTTTCAGTGAAATCTTGCATCAGCGTCCAGACATCGCCACCTAATACTAAACAACTCTCGCAAACACTTTGGGATCCTACAAGCCAATGACTCATCTATATGCTTATACACTATGCTCAGAGTTTCTCTAAGAGATCGGGTCCAGAACGAGAGGTGATCCGACAGAGAACTAAGGTGATCCGCATAGCCCACCGGATAAGCAAGCTGAAGTGGCAGTGGGCCAGCCATATTAACCGTAGAACCAATGGCCGCTGGGGCAGACGAGTTCTTGAGTGGAGACCGCGTATCGGCAAATATAGTGTGGGACGCCCTCAGACAAGGTGGAACGACTGGCAAAAGATGAGATGAGAGTAGCCGCGTATCGTCTCGGTGGCGTGCACTCGGAGAGGCCTTTGATGATGATTGATTGACTCTGATGATGATTGACTCACCAGCTCTCACAGCCACCAGAAAAGTAGTTTTCTCAGTGAAATCCTGCGTAACATCAGCTCCCAGACTCTTTGCTACTTGGAACGCCCTGGAGGTCTCCAGCCTCTGGTGCGTGGGCATCAGCCCGCTGAACACCAGACTAACTCCCGATAACACTTTGGGATCAGTTATGTGACTTGCCAGCTCTAACAACAACCACGTGAGTAGTTGTTTCAGTGAAATCTTGCATCAGCGCCCAGACTTTTCGCCACCTGGTACTAAACAACTCCCGTTAACACTTTGAGATCCTAAAGAACACCGACTCACCAGCTCTTACAGCGACCAGATTTGTAGTTTTCTCAGTGAAATCTTGCATCAGTGCCCAGACTTTTCATCACCTAGTACTAAACAAGTCCCGACAGCACTGAGATCCTTTAGAACCTGTAAACAACATAGACTCACCAGCTCTCACAGCCACCAGATGTGTAGTTTTCTCAGTGAAATCCTGCGTAACATCAGCTCCCAAGCTCTTAGCCACCTGGAACGCCCGTGAAGTCTCCAGCCTCTGGTGCGTGGGCACGAGCCCGCTGAACACCAGACTAACTCCCGCTAACACTTTGCTTTTCACTTCGGGAATTATAGTCTTTAAATCTGGTATATTTTTGCCGCCCGCTTGCTCGTAGAGGTCGTAGAAATGTCTGAAATAAAACAATCTTTAGTGTATTTGAAAGGTTTGCTAAAATTCTGCACTAATAGGCATGTTACTCATTCATTTTATAAGCAGAGGTCGGAATCTGCCAGTGATTCATTCCAGGTCTGTATTGAAATTACGTGATTGGGGCTCTCTTAATAAATTGTATTGTGACAGTGGGGGGACTACTTACTATGTATTGACTTTGTTTATTTTCTCAAAAACCAAGAAATTCATTATTATACTATATTTTTATATTTAATAATATAGTATAATAATGAATTCCTTCTAATAAACTTCTTGCAAAATACAGTTTAAAAACAAGGCCCAAATCATGTCACTTAAAGGCGGACCTGGAATGACCAGCAGATTCCGATGTCTGTTTATAAGGTACACCAACAGCATAATATACAAACATTTTAGTTCAAAATAGAAATAAAGTAAAAAAAGCTGTTTTATCAATAAATTCTATGTAGCTTTTTAGCGAGTAGTATAGATTATACGAAAAATAATATAGCTTTTTTGACTTACTTGTGTATTCTCTTAAGTATGTCTTCTAAATATATTAAATAGTCATCTGGATCCTCAACCTCTATCTGCCCATCTGGAGTTTCAACCCATCTCGGCTCATTACACACGTTTTCTAACACATTTAAATCTTCAACTTTCTCACTCTCTCCCTCTGTTAAAGTCTTTTCGTCCTTTGCTTCAATAACATCAGATGTAACTTTACTTTCACTGGATTTTTCTTTAATTGTATCATCTTTCTCTAATTTATCCTTTTCTGGTTCTCCATCCAATAAAGGCATTTGATTAAGAGCTGCTGTTATTTGTGCGCCATTTTTGCCTCCGATTGGTTTCGTTTTTTCTTCTGAAAATAATTTTTAAATGTATCAAAGGAGCAGTAAACAATATTACTATTAGTACGAGATACAGCCTAGAAATATCTACCCTCATATGTTATTTGATGATGACTATTATAAAGATAATATGATCAGTGATAAATTGCAAATTGATTGTTGCCTATTAACTAGTAATATTCAATACTAGCGGCCGCCCGCGGTTTCACCCGCGTGGTTCCTGTTCCCGTGGGAATATCGGGATAAAAGTATTCTATGTTTTAATCTAAGCTATCTACTATCTGTGTGCCAAATTTCAACCAAATCCGTTCAGTAGTTTTTGCGTGATTGAGGAACAAACATCCAAACATGTAAACATCCAAACTCAGAAACTTTCACATTTATAATATTAGTAGGATTGGCATGCCAAATAAGCCAATATTGAATAAAGTCAAATAATAAAAAGTTTAAGGTCTTTTTAGTTGATAATTAATCTGCTATTTATAAAAATCGAGTATTAATCGATTATTATTTATTAATTATATATAATAAATGATATAACATATCTTACGACTATATGACAAGTAAAACATTGCTATTATGGGATCAAGAAAATTGTCTGTAATCCTCGTATCTGTCTTTCTTGACAGGCTCATAACAAGAAAGTCTTCAAAAGGAAATATTAATATTTGGATTATTTGTGAAGTTACATAAAATACTGATAATGTAACTTGTATCGTAATCCAGTTTTTTATATAATTTTCATACAAATATTGGGGCAATTTTCTTTTATTAAATATTACATTGCTGTCAAAGAAACTCTACATTTAATAACAGAACTAAGTTGTCTCACACAGTCTTCTATTACCGTTTTAATTTCTAATGTTCATAAATAGTGTGTTAAAGCAATAATAAAAACTTAAGATGTTTTAGTGTTGTAACAAGTCTTACTGCTACTAAAATACATCAATTAAGTTAATTCATGTTTCATTAAAGTTGTTGCTATCTCTTTCTTTTCCATACTGATATTATAAGATGAAACAATACTTAATATGGCATTAAATTTACTGATGTCTCCGAGTACGGCAGTTAGGATACTAACCAGGTAATAGAGGTGGGGCATTGATATCGCCAGTTGACTGAAAAAAGGAGTATGGCCTCACATGAATGAGGTTAGTTGCATGCCTCCATACATCTTCTCTGTCGTCGATGATGCATACCATGTTGTCACCACAAGGAAATAATGCCCTAGAAGCAAAATTAATGATGTACTGAATTTACTATGAAATAAGTATTTTTTGATTACAGCCGGGCTGCTTTATAAGTTGACTTATGAAAAAGTTGTTTAATAAGTCAACATTTACATAATCTATATAACTGTTTACTTATGTTTATTAACATAGAAGATATGATTTTTAAATTTGAGATTTTTGCATTTACAATGCTATTTTTAAACAATACTAAATAAGCTCAGCGGGCAGAGCATTGGACCGGATATCCAAAGGTCGCGGGTTCGATTCCCGTCTGAGTATTGATCTGGTGCGAGTCGTATTTTTTCTAGTACATTATTTAGTATTGTTTAAAAATAGCATTGTAAATGCAAAAATCGCAAATTTAAAAATTATATAGCTATTTCATCTTAATCAATTGTTAAAATATCTGGAAAGATATTTCAATTGAATGTCGAGGTAATTCCTCACATTGGTGAAATAACGCTGGCTTACAGCGTAAGAGTTTAGGATATACTAGGAAAAATTCGACGATGTCACTAGTGACTCGGTAGCTCAGCGGTCAGAGCATTGGACCGGATATCCAAAGGTCGCGGGTTCGATTCCCGTCTGAGTATTGATCTGGTGCGAGTCGTATTTTTTCTAGTATATTATTTAGTATTATAGAAGTTATGAATTTGGTGAGATGTTAATTATCATGTTTCGGTGAGCACAATGTAGTATCGCGTGATATTGCGGTTTCAAACTGACAGAAACATTATTTTTTGTCACTTAAATGTGATTTGCTTATAAATTCAGTCCCCCTACCATTACGAACGAAACGCGATATGATATAGCGATTTATCAAGTTTAACTGTAAATAAACAATGGACTTTGACAGTTGAGTGTCGATAAAACGCTATATCACGCGATATATATCGTGTTTCGGTGATCATGCTAGGGTGCGGTGGCTGGATGGGTGATACATAAATGTTGCTAGCTCTTTGGAGATATTATTGTAATTTGTCAAAATAATATTTATGAAATTTCAGAAAATAAATTGCCTTGAGCTGTTCTTTATTTTCTCTCCCTTAAACTAGCTATCGAAATTATTCTCATACAACATATTCTAAGAAATTACACAATAACTTTTACTTACTTTAAATTAGCAGCTTTTGTTCTAGCATCAAAACACTCATCCCTTGAGAGTATTCTGTGTGAGAAAAACTTCTTCTCTGGGTCCAAGAGGTCTGCAACAGCATGTGCATACTGCCTCGCGCCAAATGTACAGACGTGTAACTCATAATTTTTGGCTGCAGACTCCAGGAACTCCTGGGTCCTGGGCCGGAGCCTCGTGTGACACCAGCGACCAGGACCAGGACCTCGAAGAAAGAAATGTAGAACACCCTGAAATAGTAAAATAGAACCAAATTAGTCTTATAAGCCTCGTACTGTACCACTACTATATTGTTAGTAGTGGTACAGTATGAGGCAAATATCTTGAAATCGGGTGGGGATTGCGCAGAACGCGTATTTGGGCATACATAGCGGTGAGGTACGCGGGCGGTGGGAGAGGGGCGCGCGCTATTGGTCGCTTACAAGTGCACATGCGCGAACTTATCCCCACCGATATCAAAAAACTCAGATGTTTTTTTTAATCGTGATTTTTTTGATTATTTTTATTAGGGTTTGCGATCATTAGTTAGTTCGATCCCTAGTTTTTTTGTGGGCAACATTTTTATTTCTGAAAACGTAACTGTGATTATTACTTTCATTAATTACTTGCATTGCATGTAATGAATGAAAGTAATTAATTCAATGTAAAAATATAACATTGAATTAATTACTTTCATTCATTACATGCAATGCAAGTAATTAATGAAAATAATAATCAGAGTTACGTTTTCAGAATGACACAATAAAATTATCTTTTGCTTGTTTATTTTTATTTTGATAAATAACTTAGCTTGCACCTATCATACTTTGTATTAACATTGTTTTCGAACATAATAGTTGATGAATATGCACTCCCAGCGTTTAATTAATTCCTTTTTTTGATTTTGATTTAAATCAGTGATTTTTATTAAAAAAATCATGCAATAAAAATCGCGATTTAAATCATGATTTAAATCAACTTGATTTAAATCATGCAACCCTGATCCCCACTCCTTCGAAAAAGTGGCAAGATGTTTGCCTTATACTGTAAGTCAGATTATACTCCTGATGTAGATTTGGGTAAAAACAAATACGAGAATGTAGGAACTTTTGCTGTTACCAAATTATTGAGTTATTTTGGTGTTAGGAATAAGTATCATGCCATATTGTTTTGCTCCTGGGTGTAATTCCATGTCTCAAGAGAAACTTGCTTGCTTCAGATGTTCGTTTTTACCCAAAATGTCAAACTCTGCCATTATGTGACGTCATACTTCCACGGTCTATTAGAAGTAGCTTGAAGGATTTAGGATTTTATCATCAATAAAAGTATACAGTTAAAAATTATCTGCTACTATAAAATTAGTCAAGGCAGCAATCTTTTCAATGCAAAATGACTAATCAAAACATATACAAACATATACACACGGTTAATTTTTAATTATATCTAAATATGAAATGGGGATTTCAGACCATGTAAATGAACAAGTTTTACTATGGGGCCAACCACGAAATCGCGAAAAAAAATCAGCTGTTCCATAGAAAAGTACAACATCGACTTGACTATAATGTATGGAACAGCTGATTTTTTTCGCGATTTCGTGGTTGGCCCCATGAACACCCCATTTCATTTTTAAATATACTTAAAAATGAACCGTGTCAGGTCAAACCGAGAACCTCCTTTTTTTGAAGTCGGTTAAAAATTAAAAATTATGTAGTTACCTTCAGATTAGGTGCAACATTGTCATTGGTTGTATGCACTAAAGTTTGATCTAAGTCCACAAGCAATACCAATTTTTTATCTTTCAATAGGCGTTCAGCATCCTCTTTGCCCAATTTCTGTGCTAATTCTTCAGACACCTGTAAAAACAGAATTAATTGATAGACACAAAATTTAAGTAACATTGCTCTAAAAATTATTGAAAATAATAATTTGTTCTATAAGTTTGTTTATCCTTACTTGTCTTATTTGCTAAACAACCTTAACCCAACTTTTTAATGAAATATTCATTTTTGAAATACAACAAACGACTTTCCCCACACAGATTACGAAAGAAAATGTATTTTTTTTATTCACAACGCGATAGTGCTTGGCCTTCACCTCACCTGATGTAAAGAAGTAAAGTGATGATAAGGTTGAAGGTGGAAGTACACCCGGAATCCTCATCACAGAGGAACTGGCTATCTTACCTCTAACTGCCAAAACACAACAATTTCTAAATTGTTGTTATGGCGTCAGACTTAGGTAAGATGGTGGTAGCTAGCCAGGCGGACTTGAAATAAGCCCTACCACCATCCAAACCAAGTACAAATTGTACATCGCTTGGGAATCGAACCCGGGACCCCTGCACCGTACACAGGTGGGCGAACCACTGCACCACAGAGGCGGTAAATAAATTTAATATGATAGTGGTGTCGATTGGGTTGGATTGACTTAACTATATTGGCAGGACTAAACTTAATTTTAGCATTCTGTTATTGTCTTTTCTATACAGAAAAAAAAGGATGGAAAACTTAATTAACTTTAGTCCTGTCCATTTACAAGTCATTGCCAACTGAATCGACACCAATATATTTTTAAATAATTATTTAAACTTAAAAGACGTATGACAAACTGTCAAAAGCTGTTTACTAGAACAAGATAAGGATGAACTGACTATTTATACTGCCCGGCACGTAACTTGGCAAGATAAAAACGTGACAAAAGATGCGCAGTAGCCACAAACACTAAACTCGGCGCATCTTTTGTCTCATCTTTCTCTTGCCAACTTATATGCCAGCATGTTTACCTTTAGTTCAGGTACAGAGTGTACCATGGGTACCACGGCCACATCCCTCTTTGGGCCCTCGTCCGTGCGGAGATCGGCGCCGCACTCCGCGCACATCTCTTTCATCACTGTGGGATGCTGGCATGCTTCTAAATCTGCAAGTGCAGTTCTGAAAAATCAAAAGATAATTAGCAACTTACAGAATAACAAGATAAAGTATCCAAGTAACAAGTTAGCATTTTTCAACAATAGTACTATTATTGTGAATAAAGAAAGCGAACAGGGGAAACCTAAAAATTAAATTCTGTGCCAATAAACAAATAAATATTTTGTTCATTCATTCATCGTGCTAAAACAAGTTTAATTTTGCCGCGCAATTTTGGCGTTACCACTTGACAATCAATACAATCGCTCTTAAATTAAGAGATAAATTTATGCAAGAAATCTTTTGCTCAGATAGGGTTGTAAAAATTGTAAATGAAATTATTAGAGATAAATAACATTTATTGTGAATGACGTCACTTACCCAGGCTCTGCAATGTCTCCTTCCTTCACCTTGATCGCCGAAATGGTACCAGCACGAACCGCCTTATATTTTTTCAAATCAGTATTGCTGCCTGATGAATCATTGTATAAAAATAATATCTGACCTTGTGACACAAATGCACCTTGTTTTACTTTCCACTTTATCACTTTCACAGGCTTTTCAGATGGAACAAAAATAGGCATAGTTTTGTCGGCCATCTTGAACGGAAATTGCGGCCACCGCATGGAATGAACACTTTTGATTGGTTGATGATTAAAGTTTTTGGCGGTTAACTAATAACTACCAATAGGATTCCAAATGTCGCCAAATCAATGAGGAAAAAATAATTCAGTGAGACTGCATCACAAGTAGAACCGGAAACGACTAATCTGGCTATTCACGTAGCGACTAGACATGGGTTGTAACAGGGTAAATTGCCTACCTGTTACAACTGTTCCTGTTACATTAAAATAACAATTCCAACACCCTGTTACAAAAATAACAGTCGTAACAATTTGCTTCCATTGTTCCTTCTGTTCCGTCCGTGGAACAAGCGCTTCTTTACTCTAACCTTAGGACTACTTACATAAAGAAAAGAGACGAAGCTTGTTATTTTTATCTATTATGATCAAAAACTGTTATTTTTTTCTGTTAAGCAAGACTAAACTTTATTACAATTATGTAAAATCTAATCTTATAAAATATGTTTTCCATTACGGCAGTTACGGCACACATGCGACATCTTGTTTGTATTGGGTGAACCATCATGTCACCTAATGAAGTTGCTTGCAGTATTACTTTCATTAAGCTTTTTACTTAAATTGCGATAGATGGCAGTAATTATCATAAATTTACTAATTAAGTTCAAATAATAAAAATAAAAATAGATTATTGTTAAAAACAGGTGCAAGCGATTTTCGAGCTTATTGTAGTTTGAAAGTCAGTAAGGTCGAAAATCGCTTACACCTGGTTTTTAACTAATGATCACTAGTCAAATGTTTTCCTACCTTCTCTACATCATTTTGTTCTTCCGGTCATTGCCTGTGCCCCAGCAGTGGAGACATAAATGGTGATGATGAAATACCAGGTGAATTAAGTCTACTGAAAGAAAATTTTCAAGGAAATTTTTACTACGAAAAACCCCCAATCTGGGAACCATGATCTTTTCCTTAACTCCCTGGCAGCACTAGATATCCCATTTCCTACCCACATATCCTAATTTGCTTATAAATGCATCCATTCCACGTAAATAATAAAGTGCTTAAACATCCTTTAGAATCTCAATAAAATTAAAATAGTTTTATTTGATTCAGCCTGTTTACCTGCCTTATAACATAACATTGGCAAAACAGCCAAACTCTATTGGCACAAAAACAAAAAAAGGCCATAAACAAACACAGAAACAGATAACACGACTAATTTACAAAGTCTAATGTATTTTTGATATGGTCGGTTTATATAACAGATAAAAATAACAAGCTTTGTCTCTTTTCTTTTCATATGTTAGAGTAAGAAAGCGCTTGTTCCACGTAACAGGCGGAACAATGGCAACAGGTTGTTACTCTGATAACAGCTCGGTACCTACGAACAAAGATACTAAGGAAGTGTAATTCTGCTCAATAAATAGCACCACGCAAACTACAACCAAGTGGGCGGGGCTAAAAAAGTACAACCGAAGCACTGTTTAGTCATATCTGTCACGCGCTCGGTGACAGTCGTTGGCGCAACGACAAAAAAATCATTAAAAAGTGGTAAAAAATGACGTCATGTGTGGTCAAGTGGTGTAAAAGACCAATAGAAGGCATCAAAACAAATACGGTCATATCATATCATTGGTAAGTAAAATATTTTTCGTTATTTAGAAATATCTATGAGCGTATACATGCAATCTATGGTAGCTATTATGCAACAAGTGTTCAGTCACTTTGTGGGGCAGAGTCAAATCTTCACGTTCACTGCTATCACAGATTTTTAAACAAGAATAAAACTCTCTCATGAAATTCAGTACAACAGAAAAAAAGGAAAATTGAAATCAAAATTTTGTAATGCTATAAAAATGGCGCGTCCTGCAATATACAATCCATAGAAAACGAGTAATCTGATGTAAACTCCTTGCTTTTTATCATTATACAGGGTGTAACAAAAACTCTGTCCAATCCGTGAAGGGATGATTAGGTAGGTACCTATAAAGTTTCGATTCTATTCACACAATCCTCTTTGATTAACAAGTAAAAAAAATCATTGGTTAAAATAAATTAAACGAAAAATGGGGAATTCACATTGCAACACCGAAGGCAGCGGCACCACAAGTAGTGACGTCATAAGGTCAAGACCGTCAGAACACAAAGTAATGACAATTTCCAGAAACTATGATTGTTATGCAGCTCTGAAAACAGCTTTTTAATATGGAGTTTGATTCGCGGATCGTTCTGCTGGAACCCCATTATGAGATCTGCTGCGAAGATGCTACTCCATATTTCCACCACCAATAGCAATACATGCCCAGCAACTGTGCACTAGATTGTCTCGAACACTTTGCAGCACACCTGTATTCAACTTAATAAATACAAAAGTGGCTATTATTCGCAAACGCATTACGGCTTCACTCTCACAAATGTTTTTAAACATCAACTGTTAACATGACCTCACAAATAAAACTCAAAGTGTCAAATCTGGCGATCGCGCTAGCTACGGAGTTGATCCACCTCTTCCAATCCACCGTCTCACATATTGCTAGCTTAGGTATTCGCGCACCGGTCAATAAGCATATTAAAATAGTCTGCATTTGAAAAAGATTTTTGGCAAGAATAAATTTTGACTTGGTGGAATACGCTGCTATAAAAAAATATATTCCGACGAACTGAGAACCTCCTCCTTTTTTGAAGTCGGTTAAAAAGATGTCGCTATACGAATTTTGTACTGCCAATTAAAGCATGCTTTTTTATGTGAAAAATAAAAATAAAGCAACGTATTAATACGCAGTCACACCTCTAAAAGACGTATTGAGGCGTTGCTTTCGCCAATGTGATAATTATCCACATTATGTACTTATATGTTATGAAAAGAAATTTCTACATAATACATTCTCTTTTATTAAGCATACCTATTTTATTTCAATACCTTACCTAATTTTAGTCCTTCTTGAAATCAAGTGTCTTACCAATTAATATGATCATCATTCATCAACATCATCATTTCATAATTTTCATAAAATAAAATAACAATAAAATCATCACAGCCGAAAGACGTCCACTCCTGACATGTCTCTTTTAGTTTTCCAGAGCGACTAGTTGCAGACGACTTACATTCAGCGTATTCGAGCGATCTTTACCAAGTCGTCTGTCTACATAATAAAACAAACATTATATCTAACAAATAATAATGTACTAATTTCATAAAACAATTTTATGATGCCGCCCACCGCGCCGGGCCGTAGTGATCTTAGCAGGTTAGGTGTACTGACTGCATTCTACATTACACCGTCCTCGCTTCAATGACAAAGGCACGACAACGGCCCAATGAGTGACACGGCGCGAGCCAAATATCCAATCATGTTTGATCTGCGTTCAAACCCCAGCCAATAGAAAACGTGATATGCGTTAGAATACAACCTAATACCGATTATGCGTACATTGTAATAAGGTATGTTTTTGCTAGTTCATTGTTGAGTTTGCGACCTTTTGGTTTTACAGAATATGCGAAGGTGCCATTTTTTAAGCAATATTTGTTAGGAGTTAGGCTTCCTTAGTTCTTATTTCGTTGCTCGGTACAGGGAACAGTGAAGACGGCGAGAACAGTTTGTTTCGCCTGTTCCTTTGAACAACAGTTATTTCATAGCGCTCGTAACAGGGCGAAACAGTTACATTTAATTATCTGTTATTTTTAACTGTTACAATAAATACGCCTCACGTCTAGTAGCGACCATTGCCTTGATTGGGGGATACATGCTCAGTCTGGCTGGCATCAGTCCATTCCATCAGTCTGGTACTTTTGTATCATCAGCGCTGCGTTTCGTCGTTTTAGGTGTAGTTGTTTGGTTAATCGCCCGCGAATCGCGCGATAGGGTTACGTTCACATTAGCGTATAGTTGGCAGTCTTACCATGGAATTAGAAGGTTTTGACTAGGTCAAAAAATTGTTAATAAATAGTGATAAATAGTGAACTACAGCATATAAATAGTGATACTATGGTTCAAAAGATATTTGAGTATCTTGGTGAGGCTGGCAGACACCTTAAGAAATACAGTTTGTATCTTGTTTGTATGCCAAAAAATTGTTAGAAAATAGTGAATCGTATACGCAAAATTACAATAATATTGCTTCAATACAAGCCGAGATATTATGGTCTCAAAGTGGGCTGCTAACTTGACGTTTCTGGCGATGGCGATTCCAGATAAACGGGTACAAGTTATAAACAAATAAATATATCAATAAATTGTTAGTAAAATTGTGATTCTTACGATATAAATAAAAATGAGATTTAATAAAAAATAAAATAAAAAAAGTGGGTAGAAAAATATTTGTTAATACCAAATCAATAGCATTGAACCGAGGATATGACTATTGACAGTCAAAAAATATAAATTTCACTTTTTTGCTGGATAGTACTCACCTCATGATTGCAATCAAGTTTAAACCTTATTACTGTGGAGCAAAGTTCAATATTGATCGACAGCCTATATTCAGAGTATTATGTAGAAGTTAACATTCGATTTTTAGAAAATAGCAATGAAGAATTCTTTTTTTATTTATATCGTAAGAATCACAATTTCACTAACAATTTTTTGATATTTTTATTTGTTTATAACTTGTTCCCGTTTCTCTGGAATCGCCATCGCCAGAAACGTCAAGTTAGCAGCCCACTTTGAGACCGTAATATCTCGGCTTGTATTGAAGCAATATTATTGAAATTTTGCGTATACGATTCACTATTTTTTAACACTTTTTTGGCATATAAATCACATTGATACGAACTGTATTTCTTAAGGTGTCTGCCAGCCTCACCAAGATACTCAAATATCTTTTGAACCATAGTATCACTATTTATATGCTATAGTTCACTATTTATCACTATTTATTAACAACTTTTTGACCTAGTCAAAACCTTCTAATTCCATGGTGAGGCTGCCAACCATACGCTAATACGTTCACAACCTACGCTTCAAGTGCAACCAAAGATCTAACGGCGCGTTCCAAACATTAAGCTTCGTACAGACTGAGCTGAGGCTAATTCGCTCGCGCCGGATTCGCTCGCGCCGATTACGTCAGCTAACTTGTATGGACATCCGACATGTTCACATTGGTGCGAATAGTCGCATGAGTTGCAGCGAAAACGCGAATCGCGTGATAGGGTTGCGTTCCAAGTGCAACCAAAGATCTAACGGCGCGTTCCAAACATTAGAGCGTGAAGTTCGATTTACACAACTTTCCCGTTCCAAACGTCAGAGCGTTGCAACTTCTTAAGATATTTGTATACGTAACTGGAAAAACCCCAGACGGGGCGGCAAAAACATCGTTTCATACAAAATGTATAGGAGCATGCGTACGTAGCGGAGGCACGAGTACGGTTGCCAGATGTCCGGTATTTAAGCGTACAGTCCGGTATTTTCGAGGCCTGTCCGGTAAAAAATAAATGGTCATACCGGACAGAACAATGTCCGGTATTTTGAGGAAATTTTTGCTATACCGGGTGTAACAAGACCTTCAACGAAGCCGAGGTCTACGTATTCTGCCCATCATCAGGACCATTTCTGTTCAAAATTATTGCTGGGAAACGATTTTGATTTTTGGTGTTAAAAAAGCATTGCATACTTTACCACGCAATGTAACGCGTACAACAGACCGCGCCTGCGAGTGAATGCTACACAGCTGCGTGCGGCCGAGTTGAAAGGCAGCGTTTAGGTGCATGCTCATGAGATACATCGAGTGACAACGTTTTGAAGCCATTGTTTGTTATGAAATACTTAGATAATGTTTCATTGGACAAAAAGTAGGCAATAACGAATAAAATAAGATTTCATAAAAATATTGAAAATATTTTTTTGACTTTGACCTTCAATAACTTCGTAGCTATTGATTTCCCAGGTATAGTCTGAAAGACAAAAATGATCCAATTGATGGGCGGAATACGTGGACTTCGGCTTCGTTGAAGGTCTTGTTACACCCGTTATAGCTGCAATATTAGTATAAAAAAAATCCGTATTTTCAGCCATCGATTTTAACACTAATGACATTTTGATATTCAATAATGTTTTGTGATGTATTGTAATGTGTAATGTGTATCGTAACGCAAAAAATGCATTATTCTGTCTACTTCTCCATTAAGTAACTATGGTATTTAAAACTTTAAATTATATCTAAATAAGGTTTAGATTCAAATATTTGGCATTCAACATATTTTTCAGAAGCATCGTAATATTCGTGATACAATATTCCATTAATTAAAAAAAAAATTGACGATCTGTTCATTTGACTACTATATAATCAGATATAAATCAAATAAAACAATTTTCTTTATTTACATTGAAAGATCGTTCTGTCTTTTTTCAATGAAATAAAGTCGGTTTAGAGAAAAATGGAATTGCATCAATTGAGATTGAAAATATAAAATTAGTCGCTTAAATAGTGTTTTATTAAATTAAGTTGTTTTCAGGAGCTCGGTGGCGCAAGGAGCTCGGTGGCGCAGTGGTTTAGCGCCTAGCCCAGCGATTGCGGAGGTTAAGCAACGTTCGCAAGGGTTGGTCATGGGATGGGTGACCAAAAATTTATTATCTCGAGCTCCTCCGTGCTTCGGAAGGCACGTTAAGCCGTTGGTCCCGGCTGCATTTGCAGTCGTTAACACCCACCAATCCGCACTGGGCCCGCGTGGTGGGTTATGGCCCGTCCTCCTTATCCACCCATAAGGAAGGCCTGTGCCCCTGCAGTGGGGAGATTAAAATGGCCGATTGACAAGTTGTTTTCACAATACTAGCAACTGCCGCGACTTACTTATGACGTCAGTGCACTGTCCGTCCTTGTCATCGTGTTATGATATGACAAGAACGGATAGAGCATTGCTATCATTTTGGCTATCGCTTTGAGATAGGCGGTCTAGCTGCCGTCCCCGTTCCGTCCGGCAGCCAGACCGCCTATCTCAAAGCGATAACCAAAGCGAAATCGATAGCTATGCTCTATCCGTCCTTGTCATATAATTACACGATGACAAGGACGGACAGTGCACTGACGTCTAAACTTTAGCAATTTGAAAGCTTTTTAAGTAAGGTGGTAGGCATGCTGGATTACAATGGTTACCATGGTTAAAAATTACTCTATGGCGGTCGATGACTTAAAGATTTGTCTGACAGAATGCGTCCAATGACGCGCGCGATTCGCTCGCCTCAGTTTCGGATGATCGTCATCTCGTATGTGCCTTACTCCTTCTGGCTTGTGAGCTATAAAATCCTTCAGTGACGGATAAACAATTTCTTATTTTGGTATTCAGAACAAACGTAACGCAAGAGTTTATGAAAGATTGACGTCTGAACATGGCACTCACGAGATGACACTGAAGATTATGGATGCTGGAAATAACAAAAACTAGCTAACGAAAGTCCAGTTTTACTCCCTAGATGCTCAGTGACGCAAAAATAAATAAGATTTAACACTCGAACATCATTCAAAACAGAACAGATCTCATAAAATCGAAGTTTAAACGTGGCACACACGGAACCGTGTGTGCCAGTTTTCATTCGTCAAAATATCGACAACCAATCCGTTCGGAGCCAAATGAAGCAGTCTAGCAGCGTTACGTTTGATAAGTGACAGCATATAACACTTCAAATCAGTTCGCGTAACAACACATCAATAGAAAAAGCAAAAACAATATTTCGACCCATCAGACTGTGTGGCCCACAATTAATACTGTCACGTTACGTGAATTTTGCGTTACTTAAGTTGTAAAGCAGTTAATAGTAATAAGAATTTCCGGTACTAAGGATCTAGCTTTATTTGGAACCAATCACTGCAGTACTTACGATGTAATTTGAGGTTAAAATTAGTATGTAAATGAGCTAGGGTGACCATGAAGTATATTTTTTGCGGACATCGTATTAAAGTTTACTGAGACTGTATGACTGTGCGTATCGTAGCACATTAGTTTTAGGACTTTTAACTCTAAATTGGTTCCTACCGAGGATGCTAGATCGCGATATGTAATCGCGGTTTTAGAACAGCTAACAAGAACATACACCAAAGATAAGGCAATGATACATTCGAAGCAATTTTGAGCACAGTGCCTAAAATGCAACATGCCATCGCTGGCACAATGCGCCTAATACGGTCAATTGACTAAGAAGCAGATTGCCTAAAATTAAAGATGCCACTACTGCAATAATACCTAAAACGATAATTGACTAAGAAGCAAACTGCCTACAATGTTGGTCAGCCACTTTCAATTTGTAATCTTTAAATTAAAATGCTTATTTTATTTTTAAAATAAATAAAATATATTCCTTAAAAATAAAAAAAATACCTATAAACTCTCCTTACATAAAATAAAAAACAAAATGACAATGCCATTAAAATTTGCTTCCATGTGATGCTTATAATTTGCCATTTAATTTTATGTATAAGTACGTTTAAGTAATGGGGAATGTCCGATAAAAATCAAATTGGATGATTATTTTTTTATAGGTAGGAATAAGCTCCCTTAGTAATAGAAAAAAGTTTCAGAATTTCAGGTTCCGTAAAAAAAATTAAAAAATGAAAGTCTCTTCGACTTCACAAATGTACGAAAGTAACAGCGGAATGGAATTTATACCTTTGCCACCACCTGCTACAACCACAACTAGAGGTGGTTAATATAGCATCTAGCGCCATATTATAGCGCGCTATCTGTACATAGCGCACATAGCGCGCTATGTAAGTGGACGCTATGGCGCTATGAATATCTCGCGTGGCAACAAGTAGCGTCGCCGTTGGCCGGAGGGGGGCGCGGGCATTCGTTATAGTTAAAAAATATCGCGTGCGCGCTTTTGCTACCGGATGCGTTACGCGCGTTTCTCTCGCAATACGCTAGGTACGAGTATAATATCGCGCGCGACCTAATATTGTGTTATTTCGATAAGGACTTTTATAACACAACTAGTCAATTAGTTAGTATTATGTAAAAGCTATTTAGCTAAGCAAAGTTAGTTGAACGAGAAATATGGTAAAAACAACCGAATTTCAAGGGTCAATAAGGTCGAAAATCGCTTGCACCTGTTTTTTTAACTAGAAAACATTGTCTAGTGGTCACTAGTTAAAAAAAATGAATGCAAGCGATTTTCGACCTTATTGACATTTACCAAAATAACGGTTTTTAATGAAACATCAGAATTAGTAAACGAGAATACGGCAAAAAAACAACCGATTAGCAAACGTCAATAAGGTCGAAAATCGCTTGCACCTGTTTTTTTTAACTAGAAAACATTGTCTAGTAATCACAAGTTAGAAAAATGAGTGCAAGCGATTTTCGACCTTATTACGAAACTTATTTTCAAACTTTAGACAGTTCTAAGCCCGAAAAGTATAAGATAAAGTTTATTAGTTTACATTACTGCTTTATTTTATTTAAGACTAAAATGTAACGTATTAATAAATAACGTTTTTGTAAAGCGCGCGATTTGTCTAACGAACGACGTGTGAAGTAACGTGTTACGAAATCTAACGTGCTGCATCTAACGCGCCAGCCAGCCGCCCGCATGCTACCTGATAAATAGCGCGTTATAACATAGCGTATTTAATAGCGCGCTAGAAATCAATAGCATATAGTCTGTAGCGTGCTGTTGCTTTATAGGCGTTATGAACAACTCTAACCACAACACGGCATTAAAAAAAAGAAATTTTAAATCTTTTTTTTTCTTAATACTTGTTGTGGTTGTGGCAGGTGATGGCAAAGGTATAATCTCCATTCTGCTGTTACTTTCGTACATTTGTGAAGTCGAAGAGACTTTAATTATTTAAAATTTTTTTACGCAACCAAAAATTCTGAAATTTTTTTCTATTACTAAGGGAGCTCCTACCTATAAAAAAATATTCAGCTAATTTGATTTTTTTCGGACATTCCCCATTCTAATGGAGTTATTGTTTGTTCGTTCAACATAATAAGTTCCTATACAATACTAAATAATATACAAAAAAAATACGACTCGCACCAGATCAATTCTCGGATATTTACTCTTATTTAATCTTCTATAATATTTAATAAAGATGACAAATCTTTCGAGCCCATTATTCGATCAAACTTGCGTCTTACGCATTGGAGAGACATAGTGCTGTTTAGACATTTCGATTTGTAGACGAAATAACATTTAGGCAATTACAATGTCTAGGCATTGACGGTTAGGCAATCTGCTTCTTAGTCAATTTACGTGTTAGGTATTATTGCAACGGTGGCATGTTGCATTTCAGGCACTGTGCTCATAACCCATTCGAAGGACTTACATGCTACAGTGTTGTCTTTTTTACAAGCTGCCACGACATGCATTATATTCAACTATTTAATATATTATTATAAGTATACCTATGTATCTTGTTTTTATATTTATTTATATTAAATATTCAGGGCCTGTCTCACAAATCCCAACTATGCTCAAACTTAACTTAATAACTAAAGGTTGTATGATAAACAGTAGGGACCGACCGAACCCACTTTTCTGCCGAGAACCGAGACCGAGAATAAAAAGCAGTCTCGGCCGAGACCGAGCTGGCAACGATGTTTAAGCTATGTTTACATTACGCCAGCAGCTCAGCCCAGCAAACATTCCAGTAGAAGTATATTACGTGGTGTGTTTGACGTTCTTTTAAAATCGACGAATATGCCAGGCAATGTACTTCTAGTCGCTACTTGACTCGGTCGTCTACTTAGCGTAATGTAAACATAGCCTTAGGTTCGTTGAAAAATTCCGATATATCGATATTTTTAATTCGATATATCCATATTTTTAGCCGATAAAATACTTTCATTCGATATATCAATGCAAAATTATATCTAATATCGAAAATCGTGTCAAAATGTCATATTTTTTTAAATTAAACATGCATTACATAAATATCTAGGTAACTAAAGTCACTAGAATGCAGAGCCGTAAAACAACTATCTAGTCCGTAGTAAAGCTAACCAACAGGACGATTATAGCCTTTCTGTCCATCAATGTACGTACATTGTTGTCACCCTATTTTAAAAATCTCATGCAAATTTTAACATTGATTATATTGTAACTACTGCAGGGATTGGTTCCAAATAAAGCTAGATCCTTAGTAATAGGTAAAGTTTATTTGTTTATTTTATTGGAAAACCAACAGCAACAATAATACTTTAAGCTACAATATGTTAAACAGAAAGCCACTTACATATATATAATAATATACTGAAAATTACAGACAAAAAAGACAGAATGAAGTCATTACAGCTTTAAAATTAAAAGAGCATGTATAATATTCATATTAATATTCTGAATTTTTGCTGCTTGGTAACATGTCTTGATAAACAGTCGCTGAGATCTGGGGCCTTACTATGAGCTCTTATAGCAGGACTTATATTGAACTGCCTCACTTTTTCGTACTATGACCTCAAAGGTTAGTTCAAGAGCAGGCCTTAATCAGTCCTGTTTAAGTCTTGGTTTTGAACTGAACGGCTCAAGGATGGTTTGTTATTTGCTGATGGTAAGCCCCCAGTAGTGATCTTAAGTGCCCCGAGACGGTCAAACGGTTTGATTCAAACACGTAAGGTTTGGTTTGGCTCAAACCATTTTGATCGTCTAATTTACTAGATAGAAAAAATAAACTAACATTCAATATGATCTTTATTATAGTGTTTATTGATAAAATTTAATTATTTAAAATTTTATTTATGAAGAAGAGTTTGTTGGTCGTGTGGTGTATGGCCCAATTTGCGCTGTTTGTTGTTTATGACGTGCTCGTGACCATAGAGATACCATAGAGGAGTGTAGGACCAAAGAGTAAAATACAATGTGACAGCGAGCGTCTGACATTGACTGATGACCAAATTAGTAATCTGTGCTGATGACTGACATGACATGACAGACAGTTCAGTTTATTTAGATCTTACATTTCTTGATACAGCAACAAAACAATTTTTGTATGAGTAGTATCTAACAAGTTAGTTATTCTAATTTTGTTTTTCATAACTTTTCAGTAGAGTTTAATGTTAAATAAATAATATCCAACATGACTGAAGAAAATATAACAGTGAGCGATAATTCTGATACTGACGAAGTTGGAACTCCAGAACTTCGAGGGTATTTGAGTAAATGGACAAACTACATACACGGTTGGCAAGATAGATTTATTGTGCTAAAAGATTCAACATTGTCCTATTACAAGAGTGAATTGGAGAGTAATCTTGGATGCCGAGGTGCCTTATGTCTCAAAAAAGCTAAAGTCAAGGTGATTCTAAACAATTTCAGAGATTTGAACTAAAAAAAATTGTCCTTGTAATGACTTATTTCCTTCCTCCTATTAAAACGCAATAAACTGATAGCTAACGATTAGAGTTTAAAAAATTAATTGGTCTCATAGTGTTAGCAATTTCATCAACTAAAATGATTATATCCCATTATCCAATAATATTGTAAAACTGTTTTTTTCAGCCTCATGAATTTGATGACTGTCGGTTTGATGTCTCGGTTAATGACTGTGTTTGGTATCTGAGAGCCTCAAATCCTGAAGAGAAACAGCAATGGATTGATGTCTTGGAATCATTTAAAGTGAGTGATTTTTATTAGTATTTTAAAATTAGTAGTACTCACATTTGTATTTACTACATTTCGCTGTATGTATCATCTGTCTGCTGATTATGATCAATCAGTTTGTTTCTAGTTTACAATTTAAATTGTTTCAAGGTTACTATTAGCATGTTCTTGATCAATTTTTATCGTAACTATTTATTGTTTTGTTTTGACTGAAATTTGTTCTAAAACCAGTGTTGGGCGTAATCAACTACTTTTTGTAATCTTGATTACTAACTACGACTACAAATCGTCGACGACAAGTAGTTACGATTGCATGTAATCTAACTAAAAATAATCATATTACATAAAGTAATCATTAATCTGATTACTGCAATCAAGTAGTTAATAACTACTGATTACTTAAGTTCTAGAATATATTATTTTTAAAAAAAAAACCGGCCAAGTGCGTGTCGGGTCACGCGCCATAGGGTTCCGTAGTTACCTTATACCATACCATATTTAATACCACCTATCATTTTTCGTCTGCAAAAATAACTTTGTTTTTCACAGTGTTGGTATGAATGACAAAGTTATATTTGCAGTTTTGGAAAATGTGCTATATCTCGAAAACTAATTACTACATCTCGTTCAAACCAATTTTGGTTGAAAGTGTTTATTAAGATCTACAGCATATATTTTTTTTAGATTTTTCACTTTCTTATTTCAAAAGTTAAAGGGGGGGGGACACACATTTTACCACTTTGGCGGTGAATATCTTTCAAACGGTTGACTTTGAGAAAAAGTTGTCTTAGGAACCTTAATGTCATTTTTAAAGACCTATCTATAGACACCCAACACGTGTTGGTTTGAAGAAAAAATTTTTTTTCAGTTTCAGTTTCATGTATGGAGAGCCCCCCCTTAATCTTTTATTTTTCTTATTTTTGTATTAAATTCGTTAAGCGGTTAACAGAATACATCTACCTACCAAGTTTCAACTGTGTAGTCTTAATACTTTCGGAATAAAGTGGCTGTGACATACGGACAGACAGACAGACAGACAGACAGACAGACATGACGAATCTATAAGGGTTCCGTTTTTTGCCATTTAGGCTACGGAACCCTAAAAAGATATAATAATTTGTAATTATAGGTAGTTTAAGTACTCATATGTTGATTGATCGATTGATATTGACCAGGACCTGCCATTGCAAGGTGCTGATTAAGATTTAAAAAATCAGTTTTCAATTCACCAAATTATTTCTGTATCAAAAGGTAATGATGTCAGGTGGTATAAAATTAAACACAAGTTTTAATTCGTAGCTAGATAATAAATTTATTAATTATTATGTAGTTTGGGTAGATACCAAAACAAAAAATCAACTTTTGAGCAAAGGCGCCATCCATAAATTACGTCACACCTTAAGGGGGCGGGAGGGGGTTGACGAAGTGTGACATTGTGTGACAAGGGGGTGGGAGGGGTCCTAAATTTTGTAACGTCACATTTCAAAATCATTTAAATTGAAATAAAACAAATTTCTGAATTGCTTTTTAATTCAATAATTATTTCTAGATGTCAAATTGTAAAATATGTGACACACACTAGGGAGGGGGTCTTACAAAATGTGACCAGCTGTGACAAGGACGGGGTAGGGGGTCAAAAATCATTAAATTCGTGTGACGTAATTTATGGATGGCCCCAAATAGAGAATGTCTAAAAAAATTCAAATAGGCTGAATATTGTTTATAGGTAGGAATAAGCTTTCTTAGTATTAGAAAAAAGTTTAATAATTTTCGGTTGCATGAAAAATTAATTAAATAAACAAAGTCACTTTGACTTCACAAATGTACAAAAGTAACAGCAGAATGGATATTATACCTTAGCCATCACCTGCCACAACCACAACACGTACCTATTAAAAAGTTTCGATATAAAATGTCAAAACTTTTTTTAATTAACCCTAATCAATGAAATCCGATACAATTTGGGGCATAGTGTGATCGCTATATCCAATTTAGCTTCCTAGATTGGATCCATAGTTAGGACGCTAGATTGGCATATGTAATCGCAGCTTAAACAATAGTTATTTTGTTTTATAATAGTATAAACACTTAATAATCATGTCATAGAAAAACTCATTTATAGCCACATAGGCACGTTACGGTCTGGTCTGGATCGCGTATGTGTATGTTAAAATTTGGTGCTTATTGATGATAGTAGTTACAAAAAGTAATCATGCAATTGTGATTGCAACTGCAACTAGTAGTTAGTAATCGAAATGTTGTAACTACTTTTACGATTTTTTTTTTAAAATCGAGTTGTTTGATTACTAACTACAAAATGTAATCGTAGTTATTAATCAGTAGTTAGATTACATTTTGCCCAACTCTGTCTGTAACTATGATAGATAAGTACAGTACGAGGCATGTATCTTGAAATTTTTTCGACGTAGTGGGGATAAGTTCGCGCATGTGATCTTGTGAGCGACCAATAGGGTGCGCCCCTCTCCCGCCGCCCGCGCCCCTCACCGCTACGCATGCCCAAAATACGCGTTCCGCGCAATCCCCACCCGATTTCAAGATATATGCCTCGTACTGTATGATAAACTAATCCTAGATTTGTATATTTGAGTTTATTTAAGATTTTTTTTCAAATATGTTGTGTTTTTCTAAATACAATACGCACCTTTTATACAATTGAAATCAAAGTAATTAAATAAATTAAGGATTGTATTATAGAACCAAACTCAAACTCAAATCTCTGCTTGAGTACGGTTAGAAAGGGATGGTGCTATTCATGGCATTTAGCGCCATCCCTTTCTAACTTTACTCAAGCAGAGATCTGGGTTTGAGTTTGATTCTATAATACGAGTCATAGAATGATAACAGCCAGTTGATAAGTATTTTATGACTGGTTGCGCTTTTGTTGCGTATTCTGTGATTCACTATCTTATCTTGGGATGACAACTTTATTATTGTTCCGTTCACATTATTGGATACTTATACATTATGATGAATCAGGGTATGATATTTATTGAACATTAGAAAATATAGTTTATTATTGCAGACTGTGAGAAGTGAATTTAGCAATAGAGATTCTTCATACTAAAGTTGTAATAATTCAAGATTTAGTTTTGATAATTTATTATTTTTTTATTTAATGTTTTTTTTATTTCATCAGTGTTTAATCAAATATTTTGTTAATTTGTATGTTTGCTTTCAAAAGGTTGAGTCAGGATACGGCACTAGCTCGGATAGTAGTTCAAATGGAGGCGGTCTACGTAGGCATGGATCAGCCACTTCTCTGCAATCAACAGGCTCTCATGGTAAATGATATGAATTTTAACCTTGGAACCCTACCCAGGGTGCTGTAGCACCCTGGTAACTTTAAATGCTAATATTTTTTTCATTATTGCTTGACTGTTATGGTTTATTTTCTATTCTCCTATCAGTTTTTGAGTATCTTTTTGTGTTAGTTGACAATTGGATATTATCCTGGTAAGTAATATAAATAACTAGTGCAGGGTGCTCCAACACCCATGGGTAGTAAAATAGGTCATTATCTAAATAATTGTTTTGCGTGTGTATATTCTGATTATTAGTTTTGATTTTTACTTTTATTAGCCAGAAATATTTTTTTTATAGTATGCAGTGCATTTCACAAAATGATAAGTACTATAAGATAAGTAGACGTGTTTTTCACGACGATAAAAATATTGAGCGGTTATTGTGAGAAAAGAACGGTGAAAAGGCCCTTTACGTTTGCAGTGATTAGGGAATTCGATCCCGGCTCTTATTTCTAATCCCGGAATTTCGGGATTACACTTTGCCAATCCCGGGATATCCCGGGATTATTTCGGGATTGAAGATTAAAAATAAAAATATTTAAATTATACAAAAATCGGCTTTTTAAAATAGAAAAAAAATAAAAGTAATTAACAGTTAGTCAAAAATCAACTTACTTAATCAAAACTTTAACAAAAAGCAACATATTTTGCGTTACAATACACACCTAGCTAATCTAATCACCACTCTAACTAATCAAACTTAGAGTCTAACTTAGTCTAACCAAGCGTTAAGTTTGGTTAGTCTGACACTCTTTATATTAAGGTTTTTGTTTTTCAAGAATGAATGAAATCTTTTTTAAATTTCAATATATTGAAAAAAAAAAAACATTTCTCTAACAAACTATGCAAATAAAGAAAATTGACAATAACCTCTCTTAACATCGACCAAATAGGCTTTCATGTAAAACCTAGTTAATATCTAGGTAGTAAAGACGTAAGTTTCTTAGCTAAAACTGTTTGAAAATAATATGCTTAGTCACATAATGTCTTATTTCTCTTAAATATGAGGAAAACTAATCTTGAAGAAAACTAATCCTGAAGAATGGTCATACATTCTTATTCAGTAGCAGTAAAAGTGCAGTATACATTACGAGGCAAAAATCTTGAAATCGGGTGGGGATTGCGCGAAACGCGTATTTTGGTCGCTCGCAAGTCCAATGCGCGAACTGATCCCCACTCCGTCGAAAAAGTTTCAAGATGTTTGCCTCGTACTGTATCACCACGTTACCCAGTGGAAGTTGCTTGTCTATCATTTTAGTTCAAATTATAACAAGTTTTATTTCAAGAAACCATCGCAAGCCCACTGGGTACAATTGTGTTGCTTGCTTGGAATGCTGCTTGAATAAAATACAAGAAGTTTTTCTTGTATTTTATACTAAAAATGATAGGCAAGCAATTCTGTTGAAAGCACTGGCACTGAGCGTTTCGCTTTACGCAGTCTATTTTCGCAACTTTTTAATATTATATCAATCCCGAAAATCCCGGGATTAAGAAATCTTAATCCCGAAAATTTCGGGATTGAAAAACGGGATCCCGGGATCCCGAATCCCGGGATCCCGCCACAAATGCCAACTTTTTATAAAACGCCAGATTCTACAAATGTGCAATTCTAAAAATGCCAACTTTTACAAATGACCACTTCTACAAATGCCAACATTTAGTTGTAATATTTTCAATCACTTGTTGATATATAGTTCGGTTAACATTAGCCTTTGGTTAGGCGCGTAAGGCCGCGATGGTACATAATTCATTAGCCTTTGGTTTGGCGCGTAAGGCCGCGATGGTACATTATTCATTCGTTTGTCACCAGGACGCACAACTCGTCATCTGTCTGAGAAGATATCAGAATTGGAGACGTACAGTGAGTTGCTGTCAAAGCAAGCGGTGCAGTTGCAACAGTACTTCGATAAGTGCGTGGCTGCGTACCCTAAGATCAGTGACGAGGCCACCGAAGCTATCGATGCGGTCAAACTTGCCGAGGGTAAGTCGGGCGGTAAGCATTGAACATTATTGTTTTTAACCAATTTTAATTAAAAATTAATAGGCCCTAAAAATAGGGCCAATTTAATAGATCACATCACATTTGATACTTTATCGAAATTCAACAACGCAACCTGCTAAAGGTGCCTTCCCGCCGGTGCGTCTTGAGACGCACGAGAGCGCACCAGACCGAACCGACACACCGTGGGAAACGACCGTGCGCCGCGGTGCGTCGTCGTGCGTACGATCCATCGAGTGTCGGTAACTTCAAAGGATCGGTGCGTGGCGGTGCGTAGCGCTGTGCGTCCGCGTTCGTGGCGGCTCGTCGCCTTTGTCAAAATGCCGCGCGTCATAGTATGATATCTATCAGTAGTCAATCGGCCCTGGCCTTTAAATAATTACCTACAGTATTTTAATTTCATCTAAGTACTTTCGTATCTTTCTAGTTTTGTGATTGTACGTATTACGTAAATTGCTTTTTAGCAATAAGGCCGCTTTTTTGTGTGCTTTGCTGTTTTTTTTTTGTATATGTCCTGTCTTAGTGTGCAATTAAGTGTTTTTATTATTATTAATAATAATAATATTTTAGAATCAATATTATATAGGGTCTACCTTCAATGCGAAATACTTTCTAAGCAATAAAATACCTGGGTTAGCAAATTACAAAACTAATAGTGAAAGCAAAAAACAAAAAATTGCGTAAAACCTATATAGGGTTTTTATTTAGTTTAAGGGGCAGTAATAGGAAAACATGGTTTGCGCGGGCCATATCTTTATATAGAAAACGTAAACTTGTAGCCACCAAAAGAATCATACGACAAGCTAAAGAGTTTACCTAGTTGCTACAAACATTAAATTGCGTACAAACCTCACAGATAATTGTAAAAAAAATCAGAATATCATCAAAAGCGCTTGTCTTGTAAATAATAGCGTAAACGTATTGAATACTACATCAAAATACACTTTAACGTACTATGCAGTTGCTCCAATAACTTTTTTTCAAGAAAGATAATTGTGCTAAAGATAATGACGAAAAAACAACGAAAAACATCGAAAAAGTGCAGAAGTGAGGTTATTTTCCATACTCTTTACACGTAAAGAAAAAGACAGAGACAAATGATTTCGCGTAACGGAGCCTTAATAAAGCCGAATATGGTAGATAGGGACCATCAAACTGAACAACTTTTACTATGGGACCAACTCTGAAATGCGAAAAAAATCTGCTGTTTCATACAAAAATTAATAACGAAAATATCAAAATGTATAGAATAGCAGATTTTTTTCGCGATTTCAGAGTTGGTCCCATAGTAAAACTATTCAGTTTGATGGTCCTTACCTACCATAATTATTCGGCTTTATAAAGCTATTACCAAACAGCCTGAAAAAAAAATTAGTTACAAATCCTTTTGGCCATAGTTAGTAGGTAATACCTATATACTAAACAGTATTTAAAGTACTTACTTATATTTAATCTTATATTTCGGAGCTTTCGGATTTTTTATCTCTGAATTAATTGGTTACCTACATAAATATAATAAAAACAGCACTATCTGCACTTTACCATAGTAAGTACAGGTATTTCAATCAATAAATAAATAGCACCTACGAAGACTATTTGTACTGTGCCATCATCACTCGTGCGTCGTTGCACGGACGCGGGCGCACCGTGGGAACGGTACAGCGGGCCGTGCGCCGAACATGGCCGAACGACGCACGGCCCGTGCCAGCGTTTCCCACCGTGCACCCGTGCTCGCCCTCGTGCGGCTCGGTGCGGTGCGTGGTAGCACGCACCGTGGGAAGGCACCTTAACACAGTGAAGGCTAACGCGTATGAATTTGCCGCTAGAGGCGCTGGTGTAGAGTGAGGTCTTCGAAACGTCAAATGATATACTTTGTGAGTGAGCTACGCGCGTTTATTCCTAAAATAAAATGTTGCGATTATTTTGCAACACGAGATTCAAAAAGGCAAATATGAATTACGGGTCAATGAGCGTCAGTGCTTTAAAAGCGTACCTAAGAAAAAGAGGTTTTTCAGAACAAAACGGGACTGCACAACATTGCGGCATACTGGATATTTTTAATAAATTGGTATTATCTAAAATCTGTATTCTTTCACACCCGTAGGGCCGTAGGGGCCGTAGTAAACAAACTTTAAAAGGACCTCTCGCGATTGTGGCGCCAACTGGTGATCTAAAAAACGGTAGCCCTCATTGCTTAAGTTTTTTCAGTTAATAATACATATTTAGTGTAATAATCTTAAAAGAAACGATTTACTTTGACAAATAACACTATAGACTGACAGATGTCAAATATGATGTATTAAAATGGTCTTACTTTAAGTCCTGTGGTGGTGGTATTAAGGTTAGCTAGTCTTATTATTTTTTTCACTTAATTTTTCTATTTATTTCAAGTAATATTTTGTAAGTCTAAGCGTACTAATAAACTTAAAAAATCATGTTTTATTTAAGTATATCTATCACAGATATAATGTGTTGTATGAAATCAACAAGCTAACCTCATGTAATTTTATAATTTTTTGCTTATTTAACTTTAATTAGCATTAGTGTTCATATGGGTACGAATACTTCTTATGATGCCTCCAACTAGTGAAGGTTGGCAATCAGTTCTGCATATTTCGATTTGTCCTTGGCAAAGCGAAAGAGTTCGGCGGCGGCACTTTATTCCCGTCCACTCCCGAATGTTTCGCAACCAAGACTTTCTTCTGCGACCAGTGAGTAAATATACTTATTGTCTAATTTCAAAATCTATCGCAATCGCTTTCATTTGTCAGATGGATTTGACACATTGCTACATTTCTTTGGTAAGTTTATTTGTGCCAAAAAGAAGTAGGTACCAATGTATCATATCCTGAAAGCGATTGCGATAGATTTTGAAATTAGACAAAAAGTCTTCCTTCTCAGGTCTTCCTTTTCCTGCAACTTTTCCCAATATAGAGTTGCAAGAGCTCGTATCTGTCGTGCCTAAGCACATGCCCCAGATATGCAACTTTTCTCTGTATGACTGTTTGCAAAAGCTTGCGTTTCTGTCTGAATCATCGCAGAACTTCCTCATTGGTGGCTTTCTGAGTCCAGGATATAACATCATGCGTCTGTATGGCCACATTTCGAAAGTTTCTATACGTTTTTTGAGATCTTCTTTAATAGTCCAAGCCTCACATCCATATAGAAGTATAGGCCAGATGTAACACTGGAGAAGACGCACCCGAAGTGGAATTGTAAGGCTTCTGTTACAGAGGACCTTTCTCGTTTTTCCAAACACACTTCGGGCAATTTGATGCGAGTTTTGATTTCTGTCCCAGTTTTGTGTAAGCCAGGTGCCAAGGTACTTATCACGTCACCTGTTTTTGGCCCGCAATATGCTACGTTAGATATTGGACTGGAAACAGAAGACTTTATTAGTAATTTGCTTTTAGGAGACGACATGATCCTTTATGCTGGTGAGGTTCGAGCGACAAGTGCGTCGTTCCGTGCGACATGCGGCGCGACGCTCGCAACGTTGCAGTATTGCACGGAACTGTTGCGCAGGCGCGAGAAACAAGCGAGGCAGGCGGAGGATTTGTATATGTAAGTTGTATTTTAAATAAAATAAATAGGCTTGATCCTTCATGCTGGTGAAGTTCGAGCGACAAGCGCGTTGTTCTGCGCGACATGCGGCGCGACGCTCGCAACGTTGCAGTTTGCACGGAACTTTTGCGCAGGCGTGAGAAACAAGCGAGGCAGGCGTAGGATTTCTATTTGTAAGTTGTATTTTAAATAAAATAAATAGGCTTGATCCTTCACGCTGGTGAGGTTCGAGCGATAAGCACGTCGTTCCGCGCGACGTGCGACGCGACGCTCGCAACGTTGCAGTATTGCACGGAACTGTTGCGCAGGCGCGAGAAACAAGCGAGGCAAGCTGAGGAATTGTATATTATGTGAGTTTCATTTTAAATAAAATAAATAAGACTTGATCCTTCATGCTGGTGAAGTTCGAGGAACAAGCGCGATGTTCCGCGCGACGTGTGGCGCGACCCTCGCGACGTTGCGGTATTGCACGGAACTGTTGCGGAGGCGCGAGAAACAAGCGAGTCAGGCGGAGGATTTGTATATGTAAGTTGTATTTAAAATAAAATAAATAGGCTTGATCCTTCATGCTGATGAGGTTCGAGCGATAAGCGCGACGATCCGCGCGACGTTACGGTACTGCACGGAACTGTTGCGCAGGCGTGAGGAACAAGCGAGGCAGGCGGAGGATTGTATATGTAAGTTGCATTTTCGATAAAATAAATAAGAATTAATCCTTCATGCTGATAAGGTTCGAGCGACAAGCGCGACGTCGCGCGCGACGTGGGGTGCGACGTTGCAGTATTGCACGGAACTGTTGCTCAGGCGCGAGAAACAAGCGAGTCAGGCGGAGGATTTGTATAATGTGAATTACGTTTACTAACTAGCATTGGGGCTATATTAGGGTAATACCTGTAATAATAGATTTAAGTGTATGAAATAAAATAAAATAAATAAAAATAAATAAAATATAAGCGACTTAATGTGAGTTACGTTTACTAACTAGCATTGGGGCTATATAAGCGACTTTACGCCTATAAGTGATGAACCTTAAACGTTTGGAAATAAAGAATTAATTAGCCTTGTATGTTAACGCGACATTGTATAATCCGAATCCTATCACTTGGAGTTTAAACGTGAGTTCTTAATCCTAGATTAAGACTCACGGATTATTGTAATTAGGTTTAAATGACAAAGATATTCGTTGTCAAACTTCCGTTATCCGTTTAGGTTAGTTCAGTAATTTTGTTTATAGAGAGCCACGCAACCAACCAATCGACTTTCCTTAAGGTTCCGTTATGCGAAATCATTTATCTCTGTCTTTTTCTTTACGTGTAAAGAGTGTGGAAAATAACCTCATTTCTGCACTTTTTTGATGTTTTTCGTTATTTTTTCATCATTATCTTTAGAACAATTATCTTTCTTGAAAAAAAGTTATTGGAGCAACTGCACAGTACGTTGAAGTATATTTCGATGTAGAATTCATTACGTTTCCGCTATTATTTACGCCAAAAATATGGCCCGTGACAAGCGCTTTTGATGATATTCTGATATTTTTTTCCAATCATCTGTGAGGTTTATACGCAATTTAATACTTGTAGCAACTAGATAATCTCTTTAGCTTGTTGTATGTTTTTTTTTGTGGCTACAGCTTTACGTTTTGCTATATAAAAATATGGCCCGCGCAAACCATATTTTCCTATTATGGCCCCTTAAAGTCAGAAAATATCGATTGAAAAACAGTGACACTTTGTGGTGGCCTAATGTGAATCGTCATAATAAATTATTTATAATTAATTTTAAAAATAAATTTTCTTACACACAGGGCGCTCAAGAATCAGCTGACTGAAGCGAGATTGGCGTCAAAACCTGGACCTGATCACGAGGTAAGTTTAGATTTAATGACCTGAATGACTTACTGGTGGATTCATCATGCATCGCATAATATGTGGCCCTAACCACGGCAAACTCGGCAATCTTGGCATAAGGTATTATGACCACTTATGACGTAGCATCCGCTGAAAAGGAAGTCGAAATTATCACAGGAAGTGGAATTCCACGCAGACGAAATCACGGGCGGAAGCTAGTGCTTAAGGGGGAGTACAACAACGCTGGAAGTCATAGTCGAAATTACCGAAATAATTGAAAACATTATCGTTTTTAATTGATTACTAATAAACTTTTTTTTTTTTCGAAAACTATCAAACACAAAACGAGTTAACTAGCTAAGGTTTTTTAATTATACGTTTCAAAATTTTTAATAGTTGGCACAGCATTTTAAAATACAAAATAGTTGTTTTTTCTATCGAGAAAAGTTTTTGCTAAGCATCATGTTTGTGTCAATCACATAGCTGATGAGTACTATAGTCTACTATTTGCCACTTTTGCTCTTTTGCCTACTACTATTGTAACGAACTATATTTTACTGTGGTTAGTATTTGTAAATAAACTATAGAACCTTATTCTCAATCTGTACATGTGCATTTTCGATACATTATGTACTTAGCTAGCAATAATAGTAGATTAAATAGTAGATTAGTAGCCAAGGGCTGTAAGGCATCAATTGCAGCCCGAGATATTAAGGCGCACGAGCGAGCGCAGCGAGGGCGCCTATAGTTCGAGGGTGCAATTGATGCTTACACCCGAGCTAACTACTATGCTTTACATCTCGATGGTGAGTAAGTAGAAAAAAACAAGAATAAAACATTTTATTAGTTATAATTTATAGTGAAAAGAGAACAATTTTCAAATTTTAGGGACAGGTGTTTTTTGGGTATGTTAATAGTTTGAGATTTTTTGGTCATGGATAAAATCTGACGGGATGAAGCTTTCTTCAGCAGAAGTTGATGGTTGCGGATCATTTCTTGAGAAAGATGTTTCATTTTTTGAAAGCTGAATAATTTCCGTTATTTTGTTGGTAATTTTACTTTTATTTTGTATGGAATCTTCAATGTAATCTTCAGCCACCTTGCTGTTTTTTTTAATTACTTACCGCCCTAGGGCTTTTTTTAATTACTTACCGGATTTTTACTTACAGGATTTTTTTAATTACTAACCGCCCTAGGGCTTTTTTAATTACTTACCGGATTTTTACTTACAGGATTTTTTTAATTACTTACCGCCCTAGGGCTTTTCTAGCTACATTATTACCTTAGAGCGCTAATTGGTTACCTACAAGCCCCATTTGGGGGTAATAAGGACCTACTTACCGAATATGAGAGATGTAAATTTAATTAAAATGATGAATGCTTTAAAATTTGTATTCGAAGATAAACAAACATTTTATTCATTCATTCATTCAAGGGCGCTACTTTGAGGTATACCTATAGGGGCCTTAATAAGATTACATTCATTTGTACCTTTACTAATTTGTAAATTGTAAGTCTGCTAATACGTGACTGGTACAAACATGAAAAGACGACAACAGAACATTATGATTTGATTACCGCGAAAGCGATTAATGAAATAGAGTCTATGTCTATTTTCTGTCGTCTGATGTCACCATGTTAAAATACGAGTGTGATAATACTTTATCACGATAAGAAAAGTGATCTTTAACAAGACGTTATAGCGTATAAGAAGCGTATAAGATTAAAACGAAGTGTTATCACATCACTGAAGTAATAATTGAATGTCAGACAATTCATCATCATTATAGGAGCTGCTGCTGAATATAGATCATCCCCAAGGATTTCCACAAGGATCGGTCTTGCGCTGCCCGCATCCAATGGCTTTCCACGGCCTTTACCAACGTCCTTCCAAGCACACTGAAAATTTAACTGCGCCGAGCCCGAAAAAAGTTCCAGTTGAGATACTTACTCGAAATACTGAACTTCCGTAGTACTTTTGGGTACGGATCTATTACACATTTATTGATGTTGCAAAATAAAATCTGCATTCGGCGGAACTTATTAAATTCGATGACAATCTAATTAAAGATACAAGTTAGGTTAGGCTTACTTAACACCTTTGAAAGTAAAAACTTTCATTATATCGTCCGTTATAAAAATACTTTCACGACATAATGCGAGTGAGCCAGTTTTTTTTTTCATTATACATATTTTAATTAATTAGGATCTTTTGCGTTTTTTTTAAAACACGATAGACAGTTCATTAAAAAATATGTAAATTAAAACCAAAAAATTAAAAAACCCATTAAAATTTAAAGATTTCAATTGCTATAAAAGCGGCATGTATTATTTGCAAATTGGGAATTCTGAATTCAACATCACACATCTAAAAACCCGCCTGCTAAGCGCGTGAAGTTTATGAAACAATCCTCCACTAAAAAATGCCTATGTCCTGCATTGGATTGTAATGGGCTGCTATGGCAAATTTTGACCCCATTTAAACCCCTAGGTAACCCTTACTCGTCACGTCAATGAATTCTAGGGTTGGTGTTTGATTATTGCTTCATATATCAGTATGTGCCCAGTAAGAGTAACGGCCAAATACTCTAACGAATCTTAAAGTTAAGGCCACCTTAAATTAAAAAAAGTTGTCAGATTTGACAGAAACTCTATGAAACTGACAGCTTCCTTAAAGTTAAGGAGACCTCAACTAAAGATTTTAGCTAAAAAGTATTTTATTCGGCCGTAAATATTTGTTGCCCAGATATTTCAGTTAAATAACGAGTAACAACAACAGTTGACCAGCCACTGATCCATAGAAAGTCTAATTTTTTGAGGATGGAGCAGGAGACCATCTCTGAGGATAGCTTATTGAAACGGCCATAATTTTTAATATAAGGCAATAAGTTTCAGTTCTGAAAAATAGATGCGCCCGAAATACAGCGTGCTAATTATGTGACCTACCTCTCTCGTGATGGATGACATAACATTCAATTTAGCAAAAGCTGATAAGAGTGGAATGGCATCTGTGAAGTGGAGTGGAATTTCTATTATAATATCTCTGAGGCGAGATAACGAACTGACATTAGTATTATCTAACTAAATATAAGTGCTACGTTAACATTAGCTTCCATTTATAATTCGAGGTAATTTTGTGTCATACAAGTCTTTTCACAGAAACCAAGTTGCTCTGTTATGGTGGAAAGTATCACGCGATAGGCACGCCAAACGCCCTTATGTAAAAGATAATAAAGTCTATAATGCGAAATAATTGTAACAAGAGGGGCTTGCATTTCGTCGGCCGATCAGAAATTCACAAGTGACGCGTTCGTGGCGCGGCGCGGTCGCCTTTTCAAACAATTTTTAGTTTAGTTTTATTTTCGTGTTTGTTATTAAACATACATTCCTGTTTACGTTTGTGATTTTAATTTTATCAGTGCAGTTTGGTGATGTTTAGTGTGTATTTATTTGTATGTTAGCTTTTATTTGAAAGCAATATGAAGTTTAAAATTTTCAAGAAAATTTTACGTCAGGTGAGCGTTTGCAGTTTGTTCAGGTGTTTCAGTTTCATGCCTACATGGAGCGTGAAATGTTTGATTTTCATCGCTCAATTTGAACGATTCTAGGAAAATAACATAAATAAAAATTGGTCGGAGTTAGGTTATTTAAAATGCAATATCTTAAAACTTAAATGCGTTTTCTCTGTAAATGTTTATCGACAGATTAATTCAATTTGTTTGTTGTTGAAAGTAAAAAAGTGTGTTCGGACGGAACTTCTTAAAATAAACCTAGGGTTAAAAGCTTCATATTTTTTATTTATTTATGTTAAAACATCCTGTAGTATTGCCAAACCGAATTACGCGCGAATTGGAATTAAAAAAAAATACGCTTGAAAGCTCTTCTTCGGTCGAAACTGCTGGACTGACTTTTTAAAAATAAAATAATACAATTATTTCAACGAACTTGTCCCATAGGATCTAAATGAGTGATAGTTATTCCAGTTTTATCAGGATGCACTGAGTACGCGGTGGCATGCGACCGGTAGCCGGTTTCTGTCGTGGATTTACTATACTTTATGGTTGCCAACACTTAACATAAAACACTACTATACCTACTTACTTATGTGTATTTTTATCCTTACTAATTTTATAAATGCGAAAGTCCGTTTGTTTGTCACGTCTTAACTACTGAACCGATCATCATAAAATTTTACATAGATATTGTCAGTGATACAGAGAAGAACATGGGGCACCTTTCATCGAAAAAAGTGTTGTTCCTGAAGGATAGCAAAAAACTTTCCACGCAGACGAAGTCGCGGGCAGCCGCTAGTTTCATATAATTGTAATGCTTTTATTGTAGACAATTAACAAAACAATATACCTAATTACATAAGTTTTTAAATATAGTATTCGATTTAATTTGTGTATCATACAAACTTACGTATTTGCCCTGAAGTTGCGATCGCGTTTTAGTCATTGGCTATGTTTATACATTGCCCTTAGTCACTTTACCCGATTATAGCTCAATTACTAAATGTCGCCATTCCCTACCCTTAAGTCACCATCAATGAGATTATTTCCATCATTATGTGATAGATATAGCTTTTTCTTCCCATATTTTTCCATGCTGGCTATAAGATATAATTAAGACTAGTATTTAGTTCTTATTTATAAAAACTGAATAGTCATATAATTAATGTTCGCTCCAAGCGTGTTATCTCTTTACCCTTATATGAAAAATATAGTTTTGCTATTATTAGGGTATTTTTTTAATATACGGTATAGTTGGCAACCCTACTTATGGCCTACTAAGCAGCCACTTTAGGTGCAGTTCGTAAATGTGAAATTTCTTGTCAGCATTTATTTAGTATCAACAGCAGTGTGTCACTACAAGTTTAATGACTTTAAATATATTTATTTACTTACCCCATTTTACTAGTAATCTTTATAGCGGGTCCATAGCGCGTGTTTTGCTCTACACAATCAACAAAAACATCTCAACATTTAACAAAAAAAAATTTGAAGATTTTGTTTCGCGAAACAATGTTTTGTTGATTGTGCTGATCTGATTGCGCTATGGACCCGCCTACTTAGCGTGCCCGCAGACTACAGACCAAACTGTTGGCCGATAGTTGGCCAGTAGTTGGTTTTGTATGAAGAATCGGCCGATACCGAATCGTTCTAGTGTGCCCACTTGCATACACCTTCATACTGATTGAGAGCCCGACTAAACTGTCGGCCGATAGAAAGTCTGTAGTCTGCGAGCACGCTTATTGTCTAATATTCAAAATCTATCGCAATCGCTTTCTTTTGACAGATGAATATGACACATTGCTGTGTTTCTTTGGTAAGTTTTTATTTGTGCCAAAAAGAAACATCAATGTATCACATCCTGAAAGCGATTGAGATAGATTTTGAAATTATACAATTAGCCCCCAGGCCTTATGGCCCGTCCATAGCGAGTGTTTTGCTGTAAACAATCAACAAAAACATCTCAACATTCAACAAAATCGTCTACACAAAACATTGTTTCGCGAAACATTTTTGTGTAGAGAAACAATGTTTTTGCTTTCCGTGCCCGGTGGAAAACACGTACAAAAACGTTTTGCGCGGGTTGAAGGGCAGGGTAATAATGTCGTAATCATCTGTCATTTTGACAACTCGCTAGCGTTTTGTGCGCCAAGTTTGAATGAAAGTAATTCTTCGAAAGATTCGGAGCAGCGAAAAATTATCCTATTCTAAATTGATCTTCTATTTTTAATCCTTACTAATATTATAAATGCGAAAGTCCGTTTGTTTGTTTGTTTGTTACGCCTTCACGTCTTAACTACTGAACCGATCATCATGAAATTTGGCATACACGTTCTTAGGGGTACAGAAAAGGACATAGGATACCTTTTATCCCGAAAAAATTTATTGTTCCCGAGGGAGCGCAAAAAATCTTTCCACGCAGACGAAGTCGCGGGCGGCCGCTAGTTCTTGATAAATGTTAAAATTTCGCGACTGTAAATAAGGTCTAACTTGAAAGCGACGCTTTTATTGGCAACACTGAAGTTTTGTCTATACAAGCCACGCAATCGCTGTGGACGGCGTGTGTTGAGAAAATGTTTCCGAAACATAGTTGTGTTATGGGTTTTTGTTGAATATTTTCGAGAAAACTTCGCTGTGGACCCCTGTGGAGCCTTTAGATACACATCGTGGAGAAGGAGTTTGACAGAAAGTTACCGGGCGGTGGCGAGGCGGGGCGTCCGGTCATAGTAACTTTTACTACCTAGTACAATACAATTTTTTTTATGCACAACTGGATGTTAAGTGACGATAAGGCCGAGGTGGAAGCGCACTACACCCGGAATCTTCATCACTGAGGAACATTTTTTAATTAAAAATTAGCCCAAAGACACCTCCACAGCCAATTCGGTATTAAGAAGTTTGGGGTACATAGAACTTTGTTATATTAACCTTCGGTTTTTTGAGTTTCGGGATTTAGTATTTTCGGTAAAATGTCCATTCGTGATTTTAAACGTACGGCCAAACAACCATTCGACCTTTTGATTTTCGGTCTTACGTCCATAGGTCTTGTAAAATTCGGTCTTTTCTACTTCGGCATTTTAATGCATACTGGTAGCCCAGGTACTGCTCGTTGAGAAGATGAAGATGTGAAGGGCTCGCTCGGTGGCCGGCTCGCTGCGATGACCCGTTGCGTGAACGATGAGGTGGTGGAATTAAAGGTGTTTAAAGCCTTTCAATAAAAAACTTGGGAGTTTCTATAGCATCTGCTTTACTGTAAAATTGTTCGGTACAGTACAACTACAATGGCAATAAGCTTAGATTCTAAATTTCGTTGGGTGAAGTGATGGATGGAGCGTGCGCACGCTCCGTCGTACGTCAGTCGTGGCCGAGGAAAAAGATAGAAGTGAAGTTGACGTCTGTACGTCTCGGTGACATTTTGCTGCAGACGGGCTCTCCGGATTGGCTGCTTCTGGTCGTCGTCTATAGAGATCACGGCATTGGCCTCATGCCTTTTTCGCCGTTGGCAAGCTTGACGAACAGTTATGCTTGCAGGCGTTAACAGGTTGCCGCCTCGGGAACAGGAACTGTCACTCGTGGGACGGCCGCTGGAACTGGATCCTCAAGTCGGTCTAGAACAGGCAGTGGGCATAAGCGGTTGTAAGCTCTTCTTATAGTCCCTGATGTTGTCCTGACGTCGGCTACTCGTGCCACACCGTCGGAGCCTGGATACACGGTTTCCACTCGACCCAGCAGCCACCTGTTCGCTGGGAGTCGGTCATCCTTGATGAGGACCATCTCGTCGATTGCTAGTTGTTTTCCATCCTGTTTCCATTTGTGGCGTTTTTGAAGCTCTGAAATGTACTCTTTGTAAAACCGTTGCCAAAAGTGTGCTCTCAGTTCCTGCGTCCTCTTGTAACGCGAAAGAGTACTTAACTTCTCTAAGTCTCGAGGTTCCGAAGATGGCAAGACTGTTGATGCTCGTCCGATGAGGAAATGGGATGGAGTTAAGGCAGCGAGATCGGATGGATCAGATGATAGAGGCGTCAAAGGCCTTGAATTTAAAATTGCTTCTATTTGTGAAAGGACTGTGTTCATTTCCTCATAAGTGAGGTTTGCATATGCTAAGATTCTTTTTAAATGATGTTTCACTGACTTTACGGCACCCTCAGCTAAACCGTTAAAATGTGGACTATAGGCTGGCGAAAAATTAAACTTAATGGATAAATCTGAGGCGTGCAACGCTATGTTGTCTTTATTTAACTTAAGAAATTTTGCAAGTTCATTACAAGCCCCTACAAAACATGTTCCGTTATCTGAATATATATTCGTGGGTCTTCCCCTACGAGCAATAAATCTATAAAGAGCGGAGAGAAACGTTTCAGAACTCAGATCGGTTACAAGTTCTATATGTACTGCTCTGACCGCCAAACACACAAAAATGCATAAATATGCTTTAATTAATGTAGCACCTCTACCCTTTCGGTTTAATATCATGACAGGTCCGCAATAATCGACGGCACAGTTTGTGAATGCATACTCTGTATGCAATCGCTGTTCAGGGAGATTTCCCATAATTGGTTGTTTTGTTCTGCCTGAAAAACGACAGCACACGTTACATTTATGTACTGTTTTTCTTGCCAGATTTCTGCCGTTGATTGCCCAGAATTTATGACGAATGTTAGCGAGCAACAATTGTGGACCAGCGTGTAAAAGTAAGATATGATAATGTTTAAAAATAATGTTTGTTAAATGGTGAGATGCGTGTAATAATATAGGGTGCTTTGTGTCATAATCATAATGAGAGTTGGATAACCTGCCACCAACGCGTATGATATCGTTCGAGTCTAAAAAAGGAGAAAGATTAAGCAATTTATTTTTAGCTGGCAACTGTTTACCATTTTTTAATAATTTATATTCATATTCGAATGTTTGTAGTTGTGTTAGTTTACATAAAGTGAGTATTGACATTTTTAATTCCTCTAAAGTTAAATAGCCTGTATGCCTAGTGCGAGAGTGTCTACAGTTATGAATAAAGTGTCTTATGTAGGCTGTGATTCGTTGGAGCTTACTGAATTCTGAATATTTAGTAATAAAATCCAATGGAGGTGATTCTGAAACATTTAAATGAGTTAAAGCTTTAAGCTCCGGCAAATCAACATTGTTTACTTGTGTTAATTGACTTGGCCAATCGGCTTCTGAATTGATCAAAAATTCAGGACCCGACCACCACAATGTGTTGTTTTCAATTTTTCTCGCGTCCATGCCGCGTGAACCTATATCGGCCGGGTTCATACGCGTAGGTACATAACGCCATGAATCTGGTTCTGAAATAGTAGTAATTTCATGAATTCTATTGTGTACAAATTGTTTTAATAAATTGGTCTTAGACGACTTAATCCAACCTAGGACAATAGTGGAATCGCACCAATAAACTGTTTTATGAATATTTAATCTTAATGAGGATTTAACTTTATCCGCCAGACGGGCAGCAATGAGCGCACCACACAATTCCAAACGTGCTATTGTCATCTGCTTGATTGGTGCAACTCGACTCTTTGCAGTAACTAGGTGAACTGAAACATGATTGTTGTTGACAGATCTAATGTAAACACAAGCACTATATGCTTGAGTTGACGCGTCACTGAATACATGTATTTCTAATAGTGTAGGACATTCACAAATAATGTGTCGTGGTATTTTAATGTTTTTAATGTAAAGTAATGATTGTAGAAAGTTACCCCATGCCACACGTAAATCTGTGGGGATATCTTCATCCCAAGATATCTGTAACGACCACAGCTTTTGCAAAATTATTTTTGCTTGTAATATGCAAGGATTGATAAGTCCCAAAGGATCAAATAATTGTGACATGTTAGATAAAATTGTCCGTTTTGTAACGCGCTCATGATGTGTGATGTTAACTGAGAATAATAAAATATCTTCCTTACAACCCCAAAGTAAACCTAAAGTTTTTGAATAATCATGATTACTTAAATTAAGGAATTCGTTATCACTGGCTTCACCTACAAGTTGTGTAATGACCTGAGGATTATTTGAATGCCATTTTCTTAAATTAAATTGACCACTCTCTAATTGTTTAATTACTTCCTTACAAGTACAAATCAACTGATCAAGATTGTCATTACCACTGATATAGTCATCGATATAATAATCATTAAGGATGCAAGTTGAAACTGACTCATCGGTACATTCCCGGCCCAGCTGACACAAACATCTGGTGGCGAGATAAGGAGCCGAAGCAGTTCCGTAACTCAGCCTATTTATTTTGTATTGTTTGAGTTGCTCATCGGGTTCAAAGCGCCAGAGGATTTGTTGTAAAGAATGTTGACCTTCTGTTATTTTTATCATACGGTACATTTTTTCAATATCTGCCGTGACCACATACTTGTGTTGACGAAAACGAATTAATATACTAATGAGGTCATTCTGAACCGTAGGGCCCACTCTTTGAATGTTGTTGAATGATACACCGGATGTGGTTACAGCGGAGGCATCAAACACGACCCTTAATTTAGTAGTTAAACTTTCCTCACGCATTACCCCATGATGTGGCATAAAATATGTGAACTCGTCTTGTTCGGGTGTTGTATTTTCTGACATATGACCTAAAGTGATGTATTCTTTAATGAATTGAGTGTATTGTGCCTTAAAGTCTGGGTCACGCTTGAATCTACGTTCTAATGAAATAAACCTAGATAACGCTTGTTCATAAGAGTCACCCAGCTGTTGTGGCGATTCTTTTAATGGAATCGTCACAACAAAATGACCATCGTCCTCACGAACGGTGGTATTTGTAAAGTTATACTCACATTCTTCTTCATCCTTCGACATTGGTTTACGAGTTGCAACAGTTTCAAGTTCAAAAAATTGTGTTAATTGCTCGTGAAGACGATCATCGGTTTGTGTTAATGAATGATTGCAATGGACTGTATGATTTTTATGTAATGTGTGAATGGGTCCGGATATGATCCACCCAAGCTTTGTCTCACTTAATGTAGGTTTGTTTTTACCTAGTGAGATATTGTTTGAACACAACAAGCTCCAAAATAGATCTGCTCCCAGTAGCATATCGACTTTGGATGGTGTATGGAATGTAGGATCCGCTAATGTAATGTTTTGTGGAATATCTAATGTTGTATAATGAATGTGTGTGCTTGGAAGCAACTGTGTAATGTTTGGAACGACAAGACAATTAATGGTTCTTGTGTATGATGTAGCGTGTGATGATATAATGACATCACATCGCTTGAATATGCATGATGATTGACCATTCAACCCTTCAACTGTAGTTGAAGTTGAAGTGGTAGGCAAATTGAGTTTTGTATGTAAACTGTCTGTAATGAAGCTCGAAGTGCTACCACTGTCCAATAATGCACGGACAGCATGCTCATGACCATCGTGGTCCTTGACTTTAATGAGAGCCGTTGACAGTAAAACGTTTTGAAAATTATGAATGGAAGACAATGATATATCATTTGTTTGTGTGAGAGGAGTACCTTGAGTTTGTGGCGATTGTACACTGTAAAGAGCAACACCATTCGCACTTGTAGCGGGTAATGTGGATGTGTCTGTACTCGACTCCGTAGGCTCATGTGAGTTGGATGGTTCGTTTAAATGTAATAATGTATTATGTGGCTTGTGGCACAGTCGACACGAACCCAATCTGCATGTGTTAATGTTGTGACCTTGACGTAAACAATTAAGACATAATTTAAGTGCCTTTGCTTTCTGAATACGACTTTCAACAGGTAAAGATTTGAATTTTGTGCAGTGATAAATGGCATGTCTATGTTTGCAAAGAGGACAACAAAATGTTTGCGGTGATGGAAGTGAATGTGACTTGACAGTGAACGCCTTTTGTCGTGTATGTGTAATGTCACTATGTCTACGGCGCATGTTACTATGGTTTGCTTCCTCCATAGTTTCCAGCAAATCAGCTCGACTTGTTAGAAATTTATTGAAATCAGCAAGGGTAGGCAGTTCCGTTAATGTATTTCTGAATGTCTCCCATTCACGAGTTGTGGTCGAGTCCAATTTACTAGAAATAATGTGAATAATAAGTAAATCCCAACCATCAACTGGCAAATCTAATGTTTTTAAAGCTCTTAAGTTACGGTTGACAGTGTCTATTATGTTCCGTAATGAATTTGCAGACTCTTTAGGAATGGAATCAATGTTGAAAATAGCTTGAATGTGATTGTTGACAAGAAGTCGCTTATTGTTGTAGCGGTCACATAAAAGTTGCCATGCTATATCATAGTTCTCGGTTGAAAGATCCAACGAACGTATAATTAAAGAAGCACTGTCTCTTAACGATGAACGCAAGTAGTGAAATTTGCTAATTTTAGGAATTGAGCTATCTAAGTGTATGAGTGATGTGTATGTGTCACGAAATTCTAACCAATCATGATAATTTCCCGAAAAGGTAGGTAAATGTATAGTTGGAAGTTTAAGGCTTGGCCCACCTCGATGTCCAGAAACAGTACCGACAGAACCTGCAGCCGATCCGAAGTCCCCCGAGAGCTCCTGCTTGGCAGCAGTCAGCTCCCGTGCCTCAGCAACCGCAGCGAAGTACTGGGTTTCGAAGCTCTCACGCTCTTTGTATTGCTCGTCTGGAATTTCACACGAATTCTCTATGTCAGTTTGGATGCAATCAAAATCAGAATAAAGTTCTTCTATTTTGGACAATCTAATATTTAATTCTGTTACTTGCAATGTACTTAAGGTACTTAAGCCTCGAACGCCTTGTAAATACGTTTTAAAAAGAGTTAATTTCGCTTTAAAACTACCTCGTTTCTTAATGAGATCTTTGAAATCCATTTTTATTGATTAAAACTGAAACTATACTAATCTTACCAGCCAATAATTCACTGAAATGAATACGTTACGTTATGCACTTTGATACAAATTAAATGTGAAATAAATTGGTACTTAAATTTAATGAATGATGCGATGAGTGAGGGTGCACGCAAGCTTGAATGTGCAGAGAAGCAGTGAGTGAAACAGCACACGCGCAGCAGGGCTAGGCCCGCAACAGGCAAGGCACGGCTCCGCACAAGGCCAAACACGTGGTCGCTGCCCTGGCCCACAACGTGGCGTCACTATGAACGAAAAAACACCGTCACTTATTTAGCAATGAACACAATACACAGCTCAATCACTCCTTTATGTATAGGTATAACCTATTTAAAGCAAATTAAAGTGGGTTTGTTATAACAAAATAGGCACCTTTAAGAAAACTTGTTGTTGAAATTTGGTTATTCACTGCACTGTGAAATGAACTTAACAAATTAATGTGAACAAACTTGGAAAAATGTGTTGACTTCTATGAAAAAATGACTTTGATTTGAAAAATGACTCGACCACTAAAATATCACTAGGGTTGGATGTTGGAAATGTTGGAATGGAAAAAGAACGAACTTGCATCACATGCCCTTACTCGCATGGAATTATGCAGATGGATATTACTTTATCTGATACTTGGAGATTGCTTTTCAAACGTGTCCGATACCACAATGGCCGCCTGTGTCTCTCTTCACAATCTTCACTAATTGGCGAACGTAGTACTTCCTAGGTGTTGGCGGCGCGTAGCTCAGCTCGACGTGCGGCTCGAAGACCAAACTTGGTAGCCCAGGTACTGCTCGTTGAGAAGATGAAGATGTGAAGGGCTCGCTCGGTGGCCGGCTCGCTGCGATGACCCGTTGCGTGAACGATGAGGTGGTGGAATTAAAGGTGTTTAAAGCCTTTCAATAAAAAACTTGGGAGTTTCTATAGCATCTGCTTTACTGTAAAATTGTTCGGTACAGTACAACTACAATGGCAATAAGCTTAGATTCTAAATTTCGTTGGGTGAAGTGATGGATGGAGCGTGCGCACGCTCCGTCGTACGTCAGTCGTGGCCGAGGAAAAAGATAGAAGTGAAGTTGACGTCTGTACGTCTCGGTGACATTTTGCTGCAGACGGGCTCTCCGGATTGGCTGCTTCTGGTCGTCGTCTATAGAGATCACGGCATTGGCCTCATGCCTTTTTCGCCGTTGGCAAGCTTGACGAACAGTTATGCTTGCAGGCGTTAACACATACCGTTAATTATTTGTCTTTTCTGTACCTATTTTTCGTTGTATGTTATTATTGTAAAATGGTCTTTAGTGTTAATAAAAAAAAAATATCTCTCTCTCATTATTGTTATGGCGTCAGACTTAAGTAAGATGGTTGGTGGTAGCTAGTCAGGCGGACCTGAAATAAGCCCTACCACTAACCAAACTGAGTACAAATGTACCTCCTCCTGGGACCTCTGCGTCTTAAGGTGCTCCCTCACCGGGAGCATTCACGTGTACTGTAACATTATAGATTCGTCTTTGAACATTACATTACAATAATACCTCCCTGACTGACGAGCATTCGTTTGGTTCTCCTCCTTCACTGATGTAATCTGTAACGTTACATTACACGCGAATGCTCCCGGTGAAGGAGCACTTTTACACGGGTGGGCGAACCACTAGACCACAGAGGCGGTTAAAATTCTGTGTTTTTACTATGGTCCGGCGTTTAACTATTTGCTATAAAACCTTTTGTAACGGCGTTAGATTAGTAAAATTCTAATGTGGTATCTGCATAACCAGAAACAGGGTCTCCAGATTAGGAAGTGTTTGGGGGAACTTGCTAAATAATATTTTTTGAGGATAATAATATGTACTATGCGCGCCAAATAAGAATAGTATCGACAACTTCACGGCACTGGACAGTTTTGTTATTGCTTGGTAGAATTGATAACTTAATAATGTATAGGATGTGCATATAAAGAAACAAAATGATTGCTGGCATCGATCAGCATGGCAAACGATCATTGGATTTTTTGCTGGCAGTACAAAATTGACCAGTGACGTGAAGTTGTCGATACTATTCTTATTTGGCACGCATAAGTAGCAATACAGAGAGACAAAAAGTACAAGACAGAGTATGCTAATCTCAGTAAACAACTCTCTTGGTTTTATCACCTTTTGTATTCCGTCGCTATGAATTAATAAGTTATTTGTAAATAACCCTAAATGATAATGATTTAAAATGTATCGTGTATGCTATTATCAGTATGCGAATGCCCTTTTGCTTTGTAAACAACTATTTATAATGCAAGTAGTGTTGTTTAAGATGTTATCTTCTTTGTTATCATCTTATTGTTCTTATTCATTATGAATATGTACGTTTGATAAGTATCTCTATTTGTTTTTAAATAATTGAAACTTTAATGATAAGTGCCTACTATCTATGGCTTTATGTAGAATTTTATTTTTTAAAATTAACCTCCTAAAGTTTAATTAATAACCTCCTTGTAACTTCATTCTATAGTATCTCGTAACTATTAACTATAATTTATAAGTGAAAAAATAATAATAATTCAGAATAATGTATAGGTCATTAATATAAAACTGGTGTTATTAAAAAGTTTCAACCAAAAGCTTTTTATTATTCCTTGACTGTATTTAATACTAATTAAAATAATTACAACTTAGAGTAAAGTATACATTTTTAACAATGCAAATGACAGTTAGCCGAGTAAAATAATTATTTTTTTATGATAATATTACAATAACGTAAGAAATAATAAGCTTTCTCGATATGTTCCAGTATTAAAAAATTGTAGAAACAGCATACGACGGCGAAGATATTAATTTTATTTAGATTTTCTTTCATTTCTTATAAATTTGTTGAAAAAAAAACGTGAAATCGTTCACTCGTTAACATTTTTATATTCGAAGAAAACAAACTCTTAACTAAAATAGATACGTAATTTTTTTTGTCTTTTTCGGAAAAGTCGTAGATCAAACGTTGTTGTTTATGATAAGAGTAGTCTATTACTGCGAGTTTAATAGCGTTTTACAAATAACCCTGTATAACACTTCTAGAACTTTGCAGCTAAAAGTTACCGATACAACAAACCGATAAAACAATAACAAATATTTTATACAAAAACAAATATTTTTTGTTTTATCGGTTGACTGTACATTGTCCATCCATAATGCACCCGACCTACCATAACAGTCTGCTTCCTCAAATCAAAGTTTTTTTAAATAATTATTCTTGATCTTAGATGTGTGCTCGTTCGCAGACTATAAAAAAAAAACCGGCCAAGTGCGTGTCGGGCCACGCGCCATAGGGTTCCGTAGTTACCTTATACCATACCATATTTAATACCACCTATTTTTTTTCGTCTGCAAAAATAACTTTGTTTTCACAGTGTTGGTATGAATGACAAAGTTATATTTGCGGTTTTGGAAAATGTGCTATATCTCGAAAACTAATTACTATATCTCGTTCAAACTAATTTTGGTTGAAAGTGTTTATTAAGATCTACAGCATATATTTTTTTTAGATTTTTCACTCTCTTATTTCAAAAGTTAAAGGGGGGGGGGGACACACATTTTACCACTTTGGCGGTGAATATCTTTCAAACAGTCGACTTTGAGAAAAAGTTGTCTTAGGAACCTCAATGTCATTTTTAAAGACCTATCTATAGACACCCAACACGTGTTGGTTTGAAGAAAAAAATTTTTTTCAGTTTCAGTTCCATGTATGGGGGCCCCCCCTTAATCTTTTATTTTTCTTATTTTTGTATTAAATTCGTTAAGCGGTTAACAGAATACATCTACCTACCAAGTTTCAACTGTGTAGTCTTAATACTTTCGGAATAAAGTGGCTGTGACATACGGACAGACAGACAGACAGACAGACAGACAGACATGACGAATCTATAAGGGTTCCGTTTTTTGCCATTTTGGCTACGGAACCCTAAAAAAGAAAATAAAGCGCTCTGTGATGTGACTCATGTTTGTATGCGAGATCACAGCTTCGTTCATTTAATGTCTGCAATTTAGCTTTCACGACTCATACACTTTTGCTTTTGTTTAAGTTTGCGTAACGTTTGCGGTTATGTGGCCAGTTATAGTACGTACATAATCATCTGATTTATAGAATTGTTCTACGTCATCGTCAGTCGAGAATTTATGATACTGCTGAAATGTTGGATTTATAGTCATGGTTGTATTATTTCATGTTTCAGGTTTCAATTTCCGCAAACGTTTGCAGTTGATAAGCTTATGCAATTTGTATTTCGAGAATAACCTTAATATGCGCATGCGACAGTAACAGTAAAATAAGTAGCAAAAAGTTTCGGCTAATGGGATTTTGATTGTTTTGTTGGTGAAGCATTGGGGTCGAATGAGATATCCTTACACAATCGTCATTTTGTAATGTAATGATAAAGGATGATCTTATGCTGGGGCTACACTTAAGGCTTAACGCCATTGATTATTATCGCACTAATTTTCCATAAGCACGCTTGTTTAAGGGGCCGTATACATAATTGAGCAACGATTTCACACAGTTTTACTTGATCTATCGGTCCTAAAAAAATATGTAGATAGTGGATTATAGTACAGTCAGCAATGTAACAAAAGTTGCTTAATATTTTAGTACTTTGTCATAGTTACTTTTTTGACTAAATGTGGACATTATGTCAAAAAAGTTGCTCTGATAAAATAATAAAGTGATAAGCGATTTTCGTTGCTGAATGTACCTACTTAGTACTTAGTTAGGTGATTGACAGAAATACGATAGATTAAACTTGGTAAAAAATCGTAAAGTGACCTCCAATTTTGAAGTCTTTCGATGCTGTGCCAACTAATAATAAATAGCTCAGCGGTTAGAGCATTGGACCGGACATCCAAAGGTCACGGGTTCGATTCCCGTCCGATACCTGATCTGGTGCGAGTCATATTTTTTCTAGTATCCTATTGTCAGTTATCCAAAATATGTATATTAGTAATCAATTAAAAACGACAAAATGTTTTTAATAATTTCGAATTTTTTTACTACATATGAAAATTTCTTCCAAAGTTGTATGCCCCTTTAAGGAAATTGCGGAAATTATTAGCGTTAAGCAAGAGCCTTTTATACGTCTATCTCAATTTATAATTTTCTCCTAGATAATGTTTTGTGATTTTATTAATGTTGTTTTGCCTGAATGTAAACTCGGGTATCCTCTATCTGCATTGCATTATTTTATGAATGCAATTCTTACAACGTTGTTCTAACTTTCCTTCGAAATGTTGACGTCGGTAATTCGGTGTCAGCATAAATTATATGATGATAAGTATATCAGGGACCCTATTTTTGAATCGCTCGACTCCAGTCGAGCGCTCGTTTCGAATGATTTTCGTTCGACATATGACGCAAATGTATGAGATGTCGAACGAAAATCAGTAGAAACGAGCGCTCGACTGGAGTCGAGCGATTCAAAAATAGGGCCCCAGGAGTGTTCCAGTAAATTCGCATACGATTGCTTCCGCGATCCGTTCTGTTACGTACAAATCTTCCACTCTAAATGCCGTAAGAATCAGTATAATTAGTGTACGAATGTACAGCGCTAATTGCGTGTGCCTACGTCACAAAATAGATTCGTGTGTCTATAAATCGGCATCAGTTACACTGTAACCTTATTATCTTGTAAGTAATATTCGTAATCAGGTCTACTTACGCAATGTCCTCGCTCCAATCAGGTACTGATGTGGTTGATGTTTATTTTTATAATGAAAGTTTGTTATTGAAGTCACTTTTTTTTACTACATTTGAGTTTACTTTTGTGAAGACTATCACAAAAACTACTAACTGTTGTTGTGCTAGTCACGAGTCACGACGAAGACGCCTAAAAATGTCGGCATATAAGTATTTGAATAATAGTAAAAAGAATAATAAAAATATTAACAATATATTGTTTTAGATTTCCATGGTTATTAACGTTATTAAAATATACTGGAGTCTCAAAAATAAAAAGGTACATGGTGAAAATCCCGATATAGTTTATTTTAATAAAAATATTAACGATAGAAGTAATGAATTTAATTATTCTCTTTCTAATTTATAAATTCTACCGCCAGTCTGATGAAGAATCAAAGAATCGACGAGGCGTAATGTCACAGTGACATGCTATGTTATTAATGTATTTCGTTTTTCTAATGCTTAGGAAATGATTCCTTTCCTATTGATAGATTAGTTAGATACTCAAATCGTTATGGGGATTGGTCGGAGTTTTTTAGTGAGTAATTAAGTTTAATGTTTGACTATTTTCTTCACCTTAGATTTTGTTTAGTCTGCTTGGCACTCCCAAGATTCTTTTACACATAATTTTTCCTTTCGCTGATATGAAGTTTAATTGCAATACTATGATTTTTACCATTGTATAAGATTAGATCATGCAATAGTTTACAAATTGATGTAATATTGACATGCCGAAACCGAAGCACTATTATAAAAAAAACCATACAACCTTTTTTAAAAGTACGCAAAATAAGTTACCTACTAAAGTAGTAGTATTGCCACAAAATAGTCAGTCTGTGTATTTTGTGGTACTACTGTATTTGTTATTATCTGTATCGTATAGGTTTGTTTGATTCGTTTGTGAATATTTAAGCTATTAATGTACGACGACTTCAAAGGGGTCTGTGAACTGTTTACAAGTCTAGACTGTGAAGTATACCTATATACAATGTATTGATACCACAGAATAGTTAATAGTGGATGATACAATGTCATCATGACCCTCTGATCGAAGATATCTATACTTGGTTAGTGAATCGCGTGCTTCGCAATCGCTATGTTAATAAATTTTTGTTGTTATAAGATCTCAGTAATGACTTTGAGATAATCGTTTATGTATAGAAAGTCTAGATTAGATAGACAATATAAAAGTAACAAATCATTACACTTTAGATAATATTACTACGAGTACATTCTCAAAATTAAATCAATAAAATTGTAAGACAACAATCAACAAGTGTACTAAATGTGCATTTATTTTGTAAACAACAAATATCATTTGTGTAACAGTTGTATCTTTTTTTAACCGACTTCAAAAAAAGGAGGAGGTTCTCAGTTCGTCGGAATCTTTTTTTTTTTTTTTATGTATGTTACTCGATTACTCGAAGACGGCTGGACCGATTTGAAAAATTCTTTTTTTGTTTGAAAGTATATACTTCCAAGTTGGTCCCATTGTCATGAAATCAGGATCTGATGATGGGATCCTGGAGAAATCGAGGGAACTCTTCAAATATTATAGGCACATTTATAGCGATTTTAGTATTTTCTCAAGTAACTTGTGCATTTGCTTTCGAAAAGTACCATTTTGGTGAAGTGGAATTGATGATGAAGACCAGCATAGATGATCATCGGAACTATTCAATACGAAGTAGTTCACTGGTACAATACGATTACTTTAAAATGGTTGCTAGGCTATTTATACTCATCATAATTCATATGGTGAAGTGGAGCTGATTAGGGTTTTCGGGTACCCGGCCTTTTTTCATACCCGGGTATCGAGTATTATTTATTTCAATACCCGGGAATACCCGGGTACCCGGGTATCTTCAAATACAAATAAAACTTCACATTTTTCATGTGTTTCGCTCAATTAACCATACACACCGTTAAATTTTAATCGTTTAAAACTTAAAATCCCTTTATATGGGTGTTCCACTTATGAAAATAAAGATATTTTGGCTAGAGTGATATGGATATTCCCTTAGTAAAGTAACTAAAGTAAGGCAACTTAGATCACATGACACATCTGACATCTGCCCCCCTACTCAAATGGCCAATTTTCTATTCGTTTGAACGCTACGCTTACTTTTAAAGCTTAAATATGAGCAATATACGATTAAATCACATGTCGCAAACTTATGTAAATCACAGTCTTTGATGTATTGTATGGAATTGACAAGCTTACGACACGTAATCTTATAGTTTACTGATTATTTTTAAGCTTTAATAGTAAGCGTAGCGTTCAAACGAATAGAATGTTGGCCATTTGAATAGGGGCTCTGTTAGTCCTTAGTGTTATTTATCAAACTATAATCGTTATGTCGGGTGGGGTTTAAACCCGACTTCAAAAGGCGTTGTTTAATATAAGATATGCATACAAACTTTCGAGTTAGTTATTATGCCGATTTCAATATTTTATTTCTTGCTTTTTAGAGCCATTAATTTATTTTTGAAGCTGTTTTTTGTTAGATTATTTTCAGGTTTTTGAAGGAGGTTTTGTTTTTTATCTGTATTATAATATTGATACAGATTTTTTGAAATTATTTTAAATGACATTCTAAGTGTAAATGTTTCAGCATATTTTACAATACGATTGATTTGATGGCGAGTATGACATTGAAAAAGGTTTGCGTCTTTTTCAACGATTTCATTTAAACTCGCAATCAATCGAGACTATGGTTTCAGAAATATCTTGTGATTCACTTCCAATGCGCTATTCGTATGAATTGTTACCGTATACTCTATAATTCCATCCATGTAATGCTGTAATGTAAAATGTAACGTAGTTAATACAATTTGATATGATTCAAGCTCTAAATATAGAACCTCGTATCATGTTGGCACTGGAGCGTGCATTGTTTTATAATCAGTTTTTTTTTAATTTGGTGACAGTAGGCCAACTTTTTTGATTGTGTTGTTGTAAAGCAATTTTGGTCCTATTGTTGCTTCAATGGATACCATTGACTTTTTGGATGAGGAAACGAGTAGCGATAAATTTGAACTTCCGTTGGTGTTAAAAGTATTGTTAGTACAAACGTAAATTCGTCTCTTATCAAAATGAAACATTTTTATTACGGATATAAACGCGATTTTGGTAAAAGTTTCTTTATTTTATGTATATTTTTAATAGATTTTTGCATTTCTTGACGTTCTGGCACTGTTGCAACTGCCGTGGTCACGGGCTTTGTTTTTACACGACTGCCCAAAAAAAGAAGAGTGTTCAGTGTAATTGTGTTCAGGGTTCATGTATGTTTGTATGTATGTGAGTTTTTTTATTCTATAACTTCTAAATGCCTGAACAGATTTGGATGTGTGAGGTATCGTTAGAATCCTTACATCACACCGAGTTACATGGGTTGTAGATTTTTTGAAAAAAGTCAATATGTCGTCTGCATGATGCCATTTTTAGGGTTCCGTACATAAAAGGGTAAAAACGGGACCCTATTACTAAGACTCCGCTGTTCGTCTGTCTGTCACCAGACTGTATCTCATGAACCGTGATAGCTAGACAGTTGAAATTTTCACAGATGATGTATTTCTGTTGCCGCTATAACAACAAATACTAGAAACAGAATAAGGGGGGCTCCCATACAACAAACGTGTTTTTTTTTTGCCGTTCTTTGGTACGGAACCCTTCGTGCGTGAGCATATGTATTCTGTGGCGCGAGTCCGACTCGCACTTGGCCAGTTTTTTTCGTCTTTATGTTCCTCGATTCATAGTAGACTTCCTTCATAATCACCTTTATTCGTACCTAGGTAAATCTATTAATATTAAACGATCTTCGTGTCACCTTTGTATTTAAATGGAACGTTAATGACTTGCGTTATTGCATTCGACCAATGAACCCCCCGAAAGTATCGATTTCAGGTCGAAACGATTTATTTCGATCACACATATAGCTTGGGCGAAGCGATGGGGTTGTCTATATTTTTAATATGTTTCACAGAACACGCAAAAGTGTCTGAATCGTGTAGATCAAGTAATGATATCGTTAAATACAATAAAAAAAAAATTGAGGATATTAAAAAAGTTTGCCATTTATATACTTAAGTAGTTTGTTGATGCCTATTTTTTTTAATAAGAAAAGACTATGAAAAACTAAAGGCAATATACACTTCTCTAGACTCTCTAGAAGAATAAAATTGCGTGCGGTGTACTCAACAAGATCTGGGGTACTTTACGTGCTTGGTGACAATAATAAATAAATAAATAATAGATGCTTGGACAATAAAATTTCATACAATGTTTTACAAAACTCTTAATTTGAAATAATATGTTTATCGTTTGGATAAAGAAGTATTTTGTGATATTATTTGATCCAGGCCCTGTATTAGTGCATATTCCACCTTTTCTATCTTTCCTAATGAAACAAGACCTCCTTCAAAAATCTTAAAAACAGCTCTATAAAAAGCAAGAAATAATGTTCAAATCGATTAATCAAAATACGTCTATTGAAGTCGGGTGGAGCTGGAAGTATTTTTTTTAACTTATTGTATTGTTTATATTCTAAAAACCCCACCCGTGTTTAAATTAATCGATTTGAACATTATTTCTTGTTTTTTATAGAGCTATTTTTTAAGGTTTTTGAAGGAGGTCTTGCTTTTTTTTAAAAAGCTTTTTTATTTTTAACTTTTTTGTGGTAGGTGATGACGATGATTTTATAAAATAAAACGTTTTAATGTTTCACATTTTTCAATGGTATAAAACTAGTAACTCGTAACTCAATTTCCACAGGAGTTCCGTTGAGCCTTCGCAGTTCAACTCTAGTCCAGAACGTCCTTGACAATAGATGGTACTTACTTGTTTTTGATTTTTGAATTTTTTGATTCTAGGCAATCACATCTATTTATTTTATATTAAAATAATTATTTTAATAGAAAAAAAAAAACTACGAAAAAGCGACTCGGCCGTAGCAGCTCAGACGGGCTTGATTGTCATAAACCTACCAATATTTCAATCACTGTACAGTTCCTATTTGATTTTGAGGAGTTCCCTTGTATATGTTATGGTCATAATTCAAAGTCTAATACCAATGAAATTAATATGGTATTATTCTTAAGGTGTCTTCTTTCAAACAAAAAAATAATCATCTAAATCGATTCATAATCCGTCTGAATTCGTATAAAATGGTAACGAAAACGACAATATTTTCAAGATTACTTGAAAACTACTAAACCGATTTCAAAATTTCAAAATATGAGACCAACTTGGGAAGAAACCTGATGTTATAGCGTTTGAATCATTTCAATCGGTTCAGCCGTCTTCGAGTAATCGGTGTAGGTACATACATATAAAAAAAATTATACGCGACGAATAGATAAACTGCTCCTTTTCAAATTTTTGAAATCGGTTAAAAAAAAGAGAGCAGAGCATATTCTAAACCAAGTTTAAGTTTAGTCCACGACTTAGATTAAGAGGAGTAGGCTTTTGCTTAAAAAACAGAAACATTTGCGATTTACGAGCGACATGAGGTATGTCGCTCAGATATTACAGCAAATCATTTGACTTTTATAAAGGTCGATATTTAATAGAACTTCAATTCGTATTATTATGCATTCTGTGCTTTCAGATTTTTTTTTGTCCTAATAACATTGAGCTTTCGGAGAATTAATAAAATTTAAACGTTTCATAAAATATTTAGAGACTGTCGATCATAAATACAAAAATATTTTGATCGCGTGAGTAACATTGTTAATGTTAATCAAAGCATTGATTGATTGTGGAAATACCGAATTGATTTATTTTATAGCGGCAGGGTAAACAAGTTCAAGGTAAAGTGTTAAATTGTTGATACTCACATTCATATTCATGTCACAATGAATAATTACTTTACTTTCTTATCTAGGCCGCATTTTTTATCATTACCATTAAATAAAGCCTGTAATATAAAGCCAGATAGTAACATCTTATCTAGTGATGACTACCTTCGAGTTACATGGTTGTATACAGTGTTGAATATAACGTCTATTTTAACGTCGAGGGTTGTGTCTAGACAAGTATAATTATAGGGGTTGGTGAATAATTTTATGGCGCCATGTCACAGTCTTAACCATCTACCAGTAATCGGACATAACTACGAACAGATACTGTGGCCATGGGTTGTGTGTTGCCTGTAGCAAATTCTCATCCAATAAAACTTAAAATGTAAATGCACGAAATTTAGGTCAGAATATATCACCGAGATTTGTTTGATTTTTTGATGTTGAAAAGAGGTGGTTGGGAGAGAACAATTTTATATGAAACATAGGTGGTATTTTATATACATCTGCAATTAATATCATGTTGTAATGATATATAAGAACGATGTTGTTTTGTTATAATTTTAAGGATTTTGGAAATGAAACGAATTATTAACTAACAATATAATATGTAAGATACAATCTTGCCTTAATTTAGAGACGCCCTGAGTTGTCGAAGCAGAATTTAATACGGTCTCCGAGGTTTATATAAGTACGTACCATCTAATAATGTACTCGAGAAAGATTACATGCTCACGTAAGTAAGCTCAAGTTCACGAAATCATTGACCCAAACTGCCTCGTGCTAATTGAATTACACTCATTTCTTTCCCCACTTCTTTGACTTCGGTATGTGTGGTTTGTTTTGAGAAAGTGCTCAGTCTCACGTGTGTTAACAACAAATATAATACTAATTTGTTGTCATCCTCCAGGGAATGTTGTACATCCCAGTTTTATCGATGTAAGTATTATGTTATGATAATATATTTCAATAGGAAAGAGCTTCCTCTCTTCACACACCTGATTGCGTGTCATAATTATCTTATTTAAACTTTAGGAATTTATCACCCTACTGTACGTACATTAAGGGTTGCATAGAAATGATTTTGCGTTTTCCATATAGTTTTACCTATAGTCCTATCTAAATATTGCTCTATGTTTAAGCATGACTGTCTTAATAGGCTTCTAATGATTAAGCCTCACCTACCGCACCGACACTCTCTCCTTCCTTACATTGCAGAACGCTTAACTTCCTACAATTATCGCATTCTTTAACTTTTACCATTTTCTAGACGTAAGTTTCAATTACGATCAATCATACGGTCTTGTATTATCATCTCTGTTTTCCTTTTTGGAAACCTTACAATCTAATTTTACATTCATTGCCATAATTCTTACCACTATTCATACACATAAATCTATTTCCGTTTGATACGCTAAACAGATGTTCCCTGACGAAGGTTTTACCTTTAGTGGCACCAGAAATAGTCTCCCCAATGACGTCATACGGTAATGAGGGAACTAAATCGACTGCAACCTCCATAGTGGTAGCAATAAACTCTACGATGACGTCATGAATCATCGTTTACAATAGATCAGTGTTCCGTATTTGGTGCCTTGTAATTTGCCTTGTATTTTTTTAGGTATTTTTTTTACTTCAAGGACATTTTACTTTTATTCATACCTTGGAAGCTCGAAGTGTCAAAACTTTAATTCCTATATTTTAAAACGTGGAGTACAGTTTAAAACTGAGATATTAGCTGTTTAGCAAATAAAATTGATACAGTCAGTTTCAAACCAGATCTTGTTCTCGTTTTAGAATAAGGGGGGTAGATATCAGGTTAATATAGCTAACCAAAGCTAGAAGTGTTAAAACATTAAACTTATTTGAAAAGTGAAAGTTTTAAAACTGAAACTGTCGCCGTCTTCCCTTTAGCAAATGCAAATAAAATTGATAGAACAGCTTTGAACCGTCTAACTTGCTCTCGTTTTAGAATAAGGGAGTACCTAAATATCAGTTTTATTTTAAGCGACATTCACCATGACGCATTATGGTGTCTGGCTGCACCCCTACAACGACGGTGATAGACAAATGACGTCACGCTACCGATTTACTGCCATCCCCTACCAGAGTCAGTCTTGATTGACTCTACCGCGTGTTGTCTTGTGTTCACGCGGACGTGGTTATTGATAGCACCATGTAGCCTTGGTGCGTCTCCCTACTGATTTCGTAAGTCACTAATTTGTAGTAGCCTTGTTTATTTGTTCTACTATTGAGGGATTTGATGTTTGGCTGAGGAACGTGTGTTTATATTATTCAACTGTTTGAAAATGTGCAACTGTAGTGGATAAAGTTTCCAGGGAGAAAACTAAAAAATAGTTGTTATGTAGGGACTTAAATATCTGCTAGTTGAAAATGCATTGCACATTTTTATTTTCGGGATGTCCCGAGTTTACCACTTCTTAAAGATTGTTTTATCTCCCTCATACCATAATACATTAATTTAAAAAATAACTTCTATTTATAACTATAGTTTGTTGATCCTCCCACTTGTCCTATTTGGTAAACAATCTTCACTCAACTCTTTAAAATACAACAAATGGTTTTCCACACATAGAATACGAAAGAAGATGATAATATCAATGACAATTTACTTTGATAATACAACATATAAAAAAAACTATTTAAAAGACTTATGACAACTGTCAAAAACTGTTTACTAAATAAGACAAGTAAGGATAACAGAAACAGACTATATCTCTGTCTCATACCCAGTTTCATACCAATAATCGCCATCGTTGTGTCAATAATTTTACAAATACGATACTAAAAACAAGGGGATATTTATGACTATATAACGATAATTATCTGGTGTGACGTCATACCAGCTTTCATGTGCTAATTCTCTGAGTCCAGAACAAAGAAGGCTACTCTGGCCTGTTCGACGGTGGCTTAATGTTCGGTTTAACCTTGCGTTACAAAATATGAATAAATGGAATTATGTTGAAGGCTATTAGGAATATATTATTGATGAGTTGTATTGGGTTACAGTCGCCATTACCAATAAAATTAGGTCGTTTCCGCCATTAGGTCTTATTAATCTCAAAATAAAAAGACAAGTGGTGGTAAGCACCTATTTCACAAAGAGTTACGTTACGTTACTTAGTTCTATTGTATATTATATTTTGTGGTCACCGTCCAGATATAAAAAGCTCATATTTTGTTACCGATCTATCTCATACATAGAGTTCCGTACCCAAAGGGTAAAAACAGGACCCTATTACTAAGACTCCACTGTCCGTCTGTCTTTCTGTCACCAGGCTATAAGTATCTCATGAACCGTGATAGCTAGACAGTTGAAATTTTTACAGATGATGTATTTCTGTTGCCGCTTTATCAACAAATACTAAAAACAGAATAAATACGGAACCCTTCGTGCGCGAGTCGGACTCGCACTTGGCCGGTTTTTTTTATATTTTCATCGATAAGTTTGTACAGAGATTTCCATTGTTATTGGAAATAAAGTATTTTGAGAACTATCTCTTTGGATAACTTTTTTTTATTTACCAAAAGTTACGTCAATCAAACATGGTTTTCCATGAATCAAGTCATAAAATCTGGGTTATGTTAACATTCACCATACGATACGAGTAGTCGAACCCTCATGGCCCACAGCCCACTGCGATGGGCGGCGCGGCAAGCGATTTCAGTATTCACTAATGTGTCGGCCTCTCAGCTCGTCGTCGTCACGACCGCTCAGTGATTACCGAATTCGCTTGCCGCGGCGGGCTGTGGCTGAACCGTCAGTTGCCAAGGGGAGTGTCCTGACGTCACCGACTATAACGCCACAAGGGGGTGCGACGGCCTTGCCCGGGAACATTTCACACTTGGATGAAATGCCGTCGCGTCGCTGTAAAAAATAATGGTATATGATTATCGCTTTTTTCCGCTTTAGTATGTAGTTATAGAAACGCTTTACGATTTATTAGGTGTTAAACGGTTGGAAGATGAAATCGTAGCATAGTTATGCTGCATAACACAAAGCTTCCAGAGTTTCTTTGAAACTTTTTGGTTGATGGTAGGGCTTATTTAAAGTCCGCCTAGCCAACTACCACCATCTTACCTAAGGCGATTCTCACACTGCCGGCGCGCGCCGTCGCGGGGCGCGGATTGGCGTTTCACGCGCGCGGCGACGGCGCAGCGCGTCGCCTATTCGGGCGGTTTTCGACGCGCCTCCGCGCCGATCGGCGTCAGACGACGGCCCCGCGCCTACGTACAAAAACCGGCACGATACTATGGAGCTCAGTGTGTTGTACCCCGCGATTTCCGCGCCTGCTGGCGCGCGACGCCGCGTGCCGCCGGCGTCGCGCGCTCCCGCGCCTCGGCGCGGCCTCGGTGTGTTGGACCAACCGGTTTTCTATACAAATTGATGTACTTGCATACAAAGTAAAACACGCGCGCGGGAGCCCAGCGACCGCGCGCGGTGCCAGTGTGAGAACCGTCTAAGTCTGACGCCATAACAACAATAAAAAAATTGTTGTGTTCCGGCAGTTCGAGGTAAAATAGCGAGCTCCTCAGTGGTGAGGATTCCGGGTGTAGTGCGCTTACACTTTCGGCCTTATCGTCACTAAACATCAGGTGAGGTGAAGGCCAAATACTATCCCATAGTGGAAAAAAATAACTAAGTTTACAATGCCACAAGGTAACGTACTTAGACCATTGTTTTTCTCAATTTATATCAGTGACTTCATGCTCCATTAATTTTATATCCGAAGAAGTACATTTATACTTAAGTATATTGTTCTTAAGATCTTTAAATCTAATTTTAAATGGGGAATGTCCGAAAAAATCAAATCAGCTGAATATTTTTTTATAGATAGGAATAAGGTCCCTTAGTAGGTAATAGAAAAAAGTTATAGAATTTTCGGCTGCGTTAAAAATTTAAAAAAAATTAAAGTCTCTTTTACTTTTCAAAAGTATGAAAGTAACAGCAGAATGGAGGTTATACCTTTGCCACCAACTGTCACAACCACAACATGGTATTAAAAAAAGTTTCAATACAAAATGTCAAAAGTTTTTTTTTAAATATTGTGTTGTGGTTGTGGCAGTTAGCGGCAAAGGTATAATCTCCATTCTGCTGTTACTTTCGTACATTTGTAACGTCAAAGAGACTTAATTTTTTAAATTTTTTCACGCAACCGTAATTTCTACAACTTTTTTCTATTATTCAGGGACCTTATTCCTACATATAAAAAAATATTCAGCCGATTTGATTTTTTTCGGACATACCCCATTGTATTAACACAGTGTACATAAAGTATTGTCGATCTCAGTTTGGTTGTTTTTCATCGATTTCGCTTAGTATTATGATTGATGAATGTTTGTTTCATAAAATAGGAACTGCCAATTGTAATAGGTAGTCGAGCTAGTTTCTTATGAATTATTAAAAATCCACTACGTGACCAAACGTGAGACACTGTTATGACTTCTTAAAATTCGCAATGGTGACCATAGTCCACAGTTCCACATTAAGTAGTGCCTATCCGTAGTTCCATGCAGCGAACTAAAATCTATGGAGTTCCATATATTTTGAGCTATTTTTTGAGCACCACACAAAAATTACAACCAAGTGGGCGGGGCTCAAAATGCTGGCATTAGTTATGCAGCACAAAGCGACTGAACACTGGTTGCTAGCGACCATAATCTGTACTCATAGATGTTTTATGATAAGTGTGTACCTCTGCATCTTTTTGCCTTCTTTGCGTCTTTTATACCATTTGACTACTACACAGGACGTAATTTCTAATAAATTATTTCTGTTCTTTAAAATACAAACTGCAATTACTGTAAAAAAACGCTAACGTCTGTCACCGGGCGCGTGGCTGGCCCGACTATGCTGTGCGCATTTTTTTAGCCCCGGCCCCGTGTTGCTATTTTCTAAGCAACATTTGTTTGCAGTTACACTTTCATAGGTTTTAGTTCGCTTGTCCCATGTGACCTTGAGCAGCGAAGTTATCAGCAGAAGGCAGGATCAAGCTCAATTGTTATGCGTGCCCGCGTGTGCGCCGATAATGTTCGCGCAACCAACCGAATTTCTTAACTCGTCCTTTCCTGAATGTAGGTTGCTGTTGCGTGGAATTATTAATTCGTTTTGGTGAATTTGGAAATGGATAATTCTATCGTTACTTAGTAAAACTCGATGTTTCTACAATGTACACTTGTTTTCCTATAGTTAATTAGCCAATTAGCCAGTTTGATTTATCTAAAGAATATTTACTATACAGCCTTTTAATTTAGAAAAACTTAATACTTAATTTTATCTTTAACTTCTACTTGTAATGGTTATTCTTCACTCCGCCCGAAGAAACGAAGCGAGGGGTGCTATGACTTATGAGTTTGACCTCATTGTTTGTCAGTAAAGGTATTAGCGAATTTCTTTGCGAAAAAGAATCGTCTAATCGTATGAACTATATAAGCTAAATTTAAAGGAACGGTCCTTTGACTTGACACCTATTGTAAATATGTGTTTAATAAAGGTCATCTGCTCATTTCCTTGATGAACTAAAAATGTCATGTGAAGATTGTATGAGTGATGGTTAAAAAAGTCTGTTATCAGTGCTAGCACAGAATAGATAATAGTACTAGCGTACAGAAGTTGCACTCCGCAAAATCGTTTGAATAAATTGCGACTCATGCTCCGACACAATAAAGTTCAATTCCAATCGCATAGCGCTCTCTTCGCCCCAAAACTTTCACTTAGTAGTTTCCTCATTTTCTATCGGGTTGGTCTTGTCTTTTCTGACGTATGAAATTTGTCCTCTCAGAGGACGCCGAGCACTTCATACTCACGCGCGAAGTGACAGAGCCCCGGTTCTAGGAACATGGCCCAAATACTTAAAAATGGTTTTATAATTGTTATGTTTATCAACAGGAGGGCCCTCACTCGACGCTGCCAGACGACGAGTTCTACGATGCTGTGGAGACTGGGTTTGACAAAATGGAGGAGGAGAGGTGCGCGCGCGTGGTACCGCCCAGCGTGCACACGCGCGACGAGGTGGAGCTGCCGCCGCCGGCCGTCGACAACCGGCTCACGGTGCACCCGCTGTGGCCAGAGGTATGGTGTCAGCACTGGCTATACCAGGGGTCTCCAAACTACTAGCTTAAAAGTTTGGAGATCCATGGTCTATACTATAAATTCTACCTTACAGTCCGCCAACGGACACATTTAGACAGAGCAATCATGCGGGGTTTGCGGGGCCAGTTTTTACGCTGTGGTGCTAGTGTAAAAGGTGCAGCATTAGCGGTGTGTGCGTGGTGCCACCCAGCGTCCACGTGGGACGAGGTGGAGTTCTTATGTTAGTACAGACAGACGGAAACGAAAAATCCGCGCGTATGCGAAATGCACGAATCCACCACCGTGCGGGCGTTATTTATATAAGCATATTCAATTCATACTAGGTCACCACTATCTGCGCGGATCATTTGTGTTAGACAACAACAACGTGTACAAAAGCTGAATATTGAGCTTGGTTAATTAGGTTTATCTACCAAGGGCGCAGGGCTGACAGAATAACACAATGAGACTAAAACCACAACTGGCAAAAAGTTTAGATAAATTTTGATTAATTCATGGAAAAACTTGTGCACCGAAAACTGGAAAGCTGCCAGCCTGTCGCTTGCACATATTGTAACCCAAATCTCTTAGTTGACTTGCATAGCTTGAGTGGATTGCGTCATTCAGCAAATATTTTTTGTTTTGTTTGACTTTCAGATCAGTCAATTACATATGCTATGCTACATAAGCTATAACCATAGAGTAATAATATCTTTTCCTATTAGTGAAGTAGTTAACCCTTTGTCTCGGTGATGAATGCAGGTTAAATGACGACTATACTACAGAATATATAATAGTACTAAAGCTGCTGTACAGAAGTTCATCTGCGCGAAGACAATTAAATGATAAGCTACTCTCGCTGGTTACAGCATTAAAGTACAATTTCAGATTTGCACAGCGCTGCGTGCCTATTATTGTATGCACCTTCTCTTTCTGTCGCTTTAGTCGCGTAGCTCTGTCTCTACCGACACACGACATCCCTCGTCCGCTGGCTCAACTAAGTAGGCCGTGAGCAGTAGGCTAATGTAAAAGTTTCAGCGCGGAGTGAGCCCCCCCGACTGTCAAGTCAAAGACTCGCTGCACGCAGGGCAATAAAAAGAAGTGCGAGCACAATGAATGAACAAACAAAACGCGTTGTTGCCCGTTTAAGGATTGGCCACACAGGATGTGTTCTGCGGCCTGGTCAACCCATACATAGGGTGAACGCAATGTATGGATTGAGCGGACCGCAAAACGCAGAACGCATCCAGTGTAGCAAATCCTTTATTGTTTTGGGTATAGTACTACAGTACCGCACTTTCAGTAGGGAAAGGTTAGGTACGGCTCGCCTGCACGGTAACGCTGAAGGGGCGTCCTCTGCCCCGCGCTCCACCTCATCATTGCCCTGTTAACACGGCTGTAATGTTAATGTTAATTGTTGTCAGATTGACCGGATATCAACAGAGCAGATCCAGGCCGCGTTCGAAGGCGTCGGAGGGGAGATTGGTTGGCAGCTGTTCGCGGAAGAGGGTGATATGAGGATGTACAGAAGGTAATATCATCGATCAATCATCAAGAAATATAAATCCAACAAAATTATTTCAAAAATTGCTAAGCAAAGTATGTCGGTCTATGGCGAATCCAAATTTATCGATAATATTCTTAATAGTCCTATTATTTTTATTTATTTACAATAATTTAAATATGATCTAGTTATTATTATTAACGTTAGTACTGTTATCAAATCTGTGTTAAATGTGAGGTTTTAGTGTAATTAAAATTTGCATCCGAAACTTGTTGTGGAATAGTAAAAACTAGTTGTGAGTTGGAACTATTGTCAGGCCTCTTTCACTCGCTCAAGGTCGCGCGATAAGCACCTACTTCTAGCCGTGCCTTCGAAGGCACAAGTGAGCAGAGGGCCGCCACACGCCCGCCTGTGTAGTCGCGCGGCATCTTACTGCCTGCGTAGGTATTGTCTCTTTATAATAGGAACAATGTCGAATCGACATTACTGTGTCGTGTACGGATGTCTAAATCAAAAACCAATAAACAATTGTCGTTTAGGATATATGTTACGCAGTTCATTTAAACGAAGGCAACCCTAACGTTGCGTTGTCAGTAAAGGTAAGAGCACGCGATAGAAAGAGAGGCAACTACTAGATGAATATAGCCAATGCCATTAGCGCTGCGCGACCTGAATTGCACTTTGCGGAGTGCTGCTTCTGTACTTGTACTATTAGTTATTCTGTGCTATTGTTAAGTTGTTAATACATAATTTCAGAGAGATGGAAGTGGACGGCATGGTGATGGACCCGCTGAAGGCGATGCACAAGGTGCGCGGAGTGTCGGCGCGCGAGATGTGCCACTACTTCTTCAACCCCCGCTACCGATACGAGTGGGAGAGTGAGTAAACAAAATAACATTATTCCCACTGACACTGAGATAATAAAACAGAATACCTACACAATTAGATTATGAATGGAATCAACTCAAGTTAAAAACAGTTTGCGTCAAGTCATGGTATGGCCACGGGTGAGAGAGTGCCGCTGCTACGACACTGGATGAGCCCGCACGTCGCGCATTGGTACAACGAACATCAGGGGCCTATTGCGTAACAAAATACAAGCTAATATTATTTGTAAATTTCTATGGAAGATCACTAATAATATTAGCTTGTATTTTGTTATGCAATAGGCCCCTGGGTATAGTGAATGGTCGCTCATGTTCCCAGTTAGTTTAATCATCGGCCTATTGTAACTGTTGCTAACAATTCTCGTTTAGAGTCGATTGAACTGTTTACAATCGTTTGAAATTAATGAAATTAGTCAGTTTTTATATTATGAAAAGTGCTATGATAGCACTCTGTTATCAACTGAAACTGTCAAATATACAGGGTGCATTTGAAATCACTCTCCAAATTTTAAGGATGTGTTCAGTCCATGAAACTGAACAACTTTCTCTAAGAAACATAGAAACAAATATGTAAAAAAAATGACTTTTCATACAAAACAAAGAGATCACGTGATCAGTTTAGTATGGGATGACCAAAACTTTTTGGCGTATTTCGACACGTTTCATGGAGAAAGTTGTTCAGTTTCATGGACTGAACACATCCTTAAAATTTGGAGAGTGATTACAAATGCACCCTGTATAAGATTTCGTTACAATTTCCTGAAAAGACTATGTATTAGAAAATACTGCTTTCTCGAGCCTAACTCTTCTATTAACTTGACTCTTCTACTACCGAGCAGTAAATAAATAATTATTACAAGCTAGCTGCGACTGCGACATATTAAAAAAATATTGACGAACATTACGAACAAAACTAATTAAAAGAAAATATGAAAAAGTGCTGAAACGTCGGGAAAATCAAAAATCAAACCAAATACCAACTAAATATCAAAGTACATTCAATAAAACCGCGCTAATATCCGTTAAAAATTGTTTTATTTTATGTCTAGTGAGCGCGTAAGCTTGAGAAGTGAATATTAACGAACACTTTATTTTGTCCCGTCAGCTACCCTAGAAACGATGACGATCGTCGAGGAGATATCGTCAGACGCAATGGTGTTCCACCAGACGTTCAAGCGCATTTGGCCGGCTTCCCAACGAGACGCTTTATTCTGGTCGCACGTACGAGCTGATGGAGACACGTATGCGGTCACCAATCATTCTACCACAAACGCCGACTATCCGGTGAGTGCATACAAATAATAACAATAATTATATTTTCCATTTAACGTAGTAGCAGCTGATATCTTATTAATAAAAGCTTGTTTTTGAAAAAAGCCTTTTTTTTGTTTATTTATTACTTATTTGCGGAATTATGTTATTTAAAACCCCATTTTGAAAGTATTTCACATTTTCGCGGGTCGAAAGGAAATTACCGAATGACCCATAGATAATGACCGAATGACCCATAGATAATACACTATGGAATGACCGACCGAAACATTGACTTGTTCACCCGCGCCACCCCGCGCGCGCTTGAGTCGCCACGAGTGCGCTCGCGCCGCGCCTTTGATGTACCGACTTCGATCGAATCAGACGAGCTTGCACGGGGTTACCTGCGCCATAACGAATACCAAATGATCGAACACCATTCATCGAACGGAAAAAGAGATGACATGGCCATTAATAATGTAATTAGATGTTTTTATTCATGATGTAAAAAAACTATGCAAAATATTGATTTTCGATAAATTAATCATTCGATTTATTGAGTTTTCGATATATCGGGTCATTCTGAACTTACCATCCCAATTTCAAGGATGTGTCCAGTCCATGAAACTAAACAACTTTCTCTAAGAAACGTGTCAAATTTTACCACAAAATTTTGGTCATCCCATACTAAATTGATCACGTGATCTCTTTGATTTGTATGAAAGTCAGTTTTTATTTGACCATATTGTGTTCCTTAGAGAAAGTTGTTCAGCTTCATGGACTGAACACATCCTCATTTGGATGGTGAATACAAAATGACCTTGTATTAACCATTCGATATTTTGAACGTTCGATTATTTGTAAATTCGATATTTTGAACGTTCGATGAATAGTGTTCTATATTTTGGCTTTCGACCATTTGGTATTCGATATGGCGTAGGTAACCCGCTTGCAGGCGGTAGCCCGCGTTGCCTCGAGCCATTACCTTCACACGGCCCGTAGGCGCGAGCTGGCGTAGCGCGACTTATGATATCACGCGCCGTGAGAAGCCAGCTTTAACGTGGCTGTCTCCAGCATAAGTAAGATTGACTGTATGTAACGTTACGATATAATAGGTCTTTACCTATGAAATTGCCGATTTGTATGGAGATTTTTCAAGAAGTTGCATTTTTCATAATAGCATTTTCTTTGTTCATTTAACATGTTTTGTTACATGAACACTCATGTAACAAAACTTTTATGTACTAATGTTTGAACACTATGCTAACTTATTTCCATTTAAGATAAGCGAAAAAATAAGTTTTGGTTAAGTTACAACCCCTTCGGTCACCCTTTTTTTTGCTCACAAAAAAAGAGTCACTTTCAAGATCTTTTTTTTAATGTCACGAAAGCTAAAATATGGACTTTATTTTTACTGATAGTTAACTATCATGATCATAATTCGATGTAATATTCACGATTTTGTTAAAATTTTAAATTATAGAAGTTATTATTTTCTCTGTATGTGACAAAATATCGGCAATTTCATAGGTAAAGACCTAATATAATTGTTTGTAGGCCAACACAGGCGCTTGCATCCGTCTGTTCGTGACAGTATGCCTGGCGTGCCGCAGCGAGTACCCGGCCGGCGCGCCGCCCACTAGGGACAACATCACCACCAGCATCGCCTACTGCAGCACCGGTGAGCACTATACTATATGTACAACTACTGATTTTTTTTTATAGGTAGGAATAAGCTCCCTTAGTTTTAGAAAAAAGTTTTAGAATTTTCGTTTGCGTGAATTTTTTTTAATAAATTAAAGTCTCTTCGACTTCACAAATGTGTGAAAGTAACAGCAGAATGGCGATTATACCTTTGCCACCACCTGCCACAACCACAGCAAGTATTTAAAAAAAAGTTTTAACGTTTTGTGTAAAACTTTTTTTTTAATACCGTGTTGTGGTTATGACAGGTGGTGGCAAAGGTATAATCTCCATTCAGCTGTTACTTTCGTATATTTGTGAAGTCGAAGAGACTTTATTTTTTATTTTTATTTTTACGCAACCGAAAATTCTGAACCTTTTTACTACCTATAAAAAAATATTCAGCTAAATTGATTTTTTTCGGACATTCCCCATTGGCTGAATAAATGAAACTATTCACGGAATATAGATTCTAAGCTTAAACCTTCTTTCAGTGAACCCCGGTGGCTGGGCGCCCGCGGGCGTTTTACGCGCCGTGTACAAGCGCGAATACCCCAAGTTCCTGAAGCGGTTCACCGGCTACGTCCAAGAGCAATGCCGCGGGAAGCCGCTCGCCATATAGCGCTGTTAGCGTGCGTGTAAGTACCTTATGAGCTAAGCGTCTACTGTTCCACTTTGTATTTTACAGACGACGGCATATCAGACTATACAACGTGTTACAAAATATCCCCTAATGCCGAATATGGTAGATAGGGACCATTAAACTGAACATCTTTTACTATGGGACCAACGCTGAAATCAAGAAAAAAATTCAGCTGTTTCATACATTCGGCAATAAGGGTTATTTTGTAGCACGTTTTATAAGATGACTTTGAGATAGTCTTTAGGCCCTACTAATAAAAGCTGTTTTTGCAAGTCAACTGTTTGTCATGTGTACATACAATCAGTTTCATTGAATTTTGTTTGATGATGCGTGCGTTGTGTACGATGCGGAATGCGGATCAGTTATCGCTTGGCTCTATGCTCTAGTTGCTTTAAGTTTGATTTGTATCGCGACATTTATCACCACAGAAATAAGTTAAGACGGAACGGTGACTTGAGCAAGTCATGCGTGTTGCTAAGTTTTTCTAGACGAAAAAAAATTTGGCCAACCAAGAATCGGTATTTTTTTCACCATTGGGCCAACTGCGAATTGTTAAACCTTTTTTGTTACTACACTCGCGAGCAAAAGTATGGAATCATAGGCCTATTTTTACACAAACGAGGTAACGTTGCAGCCTTGGTTCTCCGCTAAAGATTGACCTAGCTGTGATCTGATGATGGCCATCCAGGGAGCGAATGGAGGAGATTCAGATCGCTTTACACACCCAACTGATCTGATCAGCATTCTAAGAGATATAAGAATCAGAGTTTTCGGTTTCAGGATTTTCATACATTTTTATGCTAATTTCGCGGTTTTTTTAAACATATCCTAATATCTCACAGAATGCTGATCAGATCAGTTGGGTGTGTATAGCGATCTGAATTTCCTCCATTCACTCCCTGGATAGTCATCATCAGATCACAGCTAGGTCAATCCTTACCGGTGAACCAAGACTTCAAAGTTACCTCGTTTGTATGAAAATAGGCCTGTGATTCCATACTTTTGCTCGCGAGTGTAGAAATGGTTACTTCGCACTTTTATCTTGATTTATTTCTTTGTTTATCAATTATCACCCAATATAATGACACTTGTGTACGGCTAGCCAAAACAATCATAAGTTAAGGGTATAGAGATCAATGTAAAGTGTGTTTAAAATTGGGGTGTTTTTATTACACTCTGTTTCTTAAAGCAAAAGGAACGTTGTTCATGTTGTGGGAGTTTGAATAGGGGTTTCTTGTTTTATCACCGATTGTAATTCAATAACATGGTTTCAATGTGTAGCACCAGGTGTGAAAGTCAGCGAACTAAAATCTATGGAAGTGTAATTGCAAACAAAAATTGCTTAAAAAATGGCACCACGGAGCCGAAAAAGTACAACCCGCTCAGCTTTAGTCGGGCCAGCCACGCACCCGGTGACTGACGTCAGTGTTCTTTTCAATAAACTGCAGTTAGTATTGTAGAGAAAAGATAGAAAGAGAGAGTTTATTAGAAATGACGTCCTTTATAGTCAAATGGTGTAAAAGATGCAAAGAAGGCAGTAAAAAGATGTAGAAAAAACGTATCTTATTTTTTCGTTTAAGTATAGAAAATATTTATGAGTATACAAATTATGGGTGCTAATAAGCAACTAGTGTTCAGATGCTTTGTGCTGCATAATTAAATGCCAGCACTTTTAGCTCTATCCATTTAGTTGTACTTTTCATGTGGTGCCATTTTTTGAGCAGAATGCTTATTCCATAGATTTAGTTCGATGGTGAAAGTAGTGTTTCTATGAAAAATTAGACTTGCCGTGCCGGCCGTATGTTATTGGAAACATCTGCCCCCCTAGCATGACTACCGAAACACACCGAACACCTGTTACACAATGTGTAACAGAATTAATGGATAACCCAGAATATGGTAGATAGGGGTTTACAAACTGAACAACTTTTACTATGGGACCAACTATGAAATCGCAAAAAAAAATATCAGCTGTTTCATACATTTTCATATTTTCGTTATTAATTTTTGTATGAAGAGTTGGTCCCATAGTAAAAGTTGTTCAGTTTGATGGTCCGTACCTTCCATATTCTGGTTTAGCCATTGATTAAGTTACACGTTGTATATTGGGTGATATGGCGGTATATCGATACTCAACTGTCAAAATCCATTGTCTTTTGACGGTTAAACGTCATGAATAGTTATATCATATCGCGTTTCGGTTGTCATGCTAGGGAGACTTGTGTTGGAAAAATAACGGCAGCGTGTCGCTAAATCCCAAAGGTTCTTATTTTACATTTTGTTAATTTTTAAATCTGTAGTACTGTTATAAAATATTATAACAGTACTACAGTACGGGTCTATTTTATTTCTGTACACAAATGCGTGAATACTGAGGGCAAATTCCAAAAACCGAACCATGATAATCGAACGATGTTCGTTCCGATTCATTTCATAACATTATTAGCTTATGAATGAGGTCCAAAATTAAATAAATCAAATGACGAACTACGCCCTTATATTAAAATAGTTTTTCGTAGTGGGCTTTCTGGTTATAAAAAAGAAGCATTCAGTATGATATCAGAAGGCAGGCTTTCATTCAGTTTGCAGTTTATATTATCTTGCCCAATTAAATAGATACTTTTTTAAAATTCAATGTGTTAATATACAAGAAATAAAGTATAAGTTTGTCATAGTTCTGCAGTAATTTGCTTATATCACTCCAACGATGTTTTTAATTCGGGAAAAACAGGTTTGTTACTGCATTACTAGTTTTTTTAAGTTGCTTTATAGTACTCTTATGTAACCGCCTATAGAGGTCCTGTTAGAAAACTATGTATCGTGCAGGCGAGTTAACACAGATCATAAGTGAAACTGAACCAAACAGAATGAGTTTCAACTTCACGTACAGCACGAGGCAAACATCTTGACACTTTTTCGACGGAGTGGGGATAAGTTCGCGCATGTACACTTGCGAGCGACCAATAGCGCGCGCCCCTCTACCGCCGCCCGCGTACCTCACCGCTACGCATACACAAAATACGTGTTCTACGCAATTCCCACCCGATTTCAAGATGTTTGCCTCGTACTGTAATGTCTATACCAATTATATACAGTTCGATTTTAAATTTAAAAAATAAATAGCTTTGTTCGAAGTTATCCTCTAGGATCAAAGCACAGTCTAAATAAGTACCAGTATTGCGACTTCAAACAAACCGGCCGCAAGCGGGCCGAAATGACACGTTAAGGAATCTCGGCATAGTGTACGATGCTCCCGCCAGTTATAAATTATGGCACGGTAGTATTGACTATATTAACAATTATTTTTATGGAAGCCAGTATTAACATTATTAAACTTTAGAAAGACAATCAATTCGCGAGTCGCGCATGTATCGGCCATAGGTTATTATTTCAAGGATACGGGCGAGACATTATACTATACTGTTATTTATTTATACTGTGTTCAAAGTAATCGCCTGTAGCCGTTAGAGAAGCGAGTAAAAGGTGAGTATTTATTTCGTTTTGGTAATAGTTTAAAATTTTGTTTATGGTCTCATGCATATTCTGTAACTTTTCAGAATATTAAATTAGTACTTTTCTTGAAAACTGATATTTTAAAGTGTAGGTACATTTTAAATTAATATAATGTTTATATAGTATTTATACTGATTAATCTGTCTACATGATGTTTGAAGTAAGTTTTTGTAATTAATATGGATAATCACTGCGAACTTAATTATATACTTGTTATATTGTATATATTTCAGATTTATTGTAAACATAAGTTTTCAAGAAGACTGTTACAGATCAGTTTTCAGGGAAATCAAAATAATTTTTCTTTTGACTTGTTGGATTTTCTGAAGTGTACAGAAAATGTAGATATATTAAATAAGATGTAGATTAATTTGTAAATTAGGTGGGGGTAAACGTTAACGATAAAAATGTTCTCAAGTGTTCATGTAACCAATGTTGATGTGCTTTTTGTATAAGCACCTATATTACTTGTTTGGCATAATCTTTATGTACCTAGTTTTAAAGTTTGTAAGACAAATTATCGGCCCCTACTATAAATAATTGAGCTAAATGTATAAATCATTATCGATATTGTACTAGTAATAACAAAGAATTAAAAATGGTACTCCACGCGAGGACAATCAAATAATAAGTTACTCTCGCCGCACGGCAATAAAGTACAATTCCAGATTGCACAGCGCTGCGTGCCTATTATTATAAGCACCTCCGAAGCGCTTCTCTTTCTAAAGCATAGCTCTGTCTCCACCGACACATGACATCCCTCGTGCGCTGGCTCGACTGAGTCAGTCGTGAGCAGTAGGCTAGTAATAAAGTTTAAACGCGGAGTGACACCCCCCTGGTAATAACTTGTTTTACAAACTTTAACTGTATTAACGTTCCTTTAATAAACAATTATCGTGTAAGAAGTTAGCTTTGGGAATGTTGGTGCCTTTTAGTTTATGACTTATACAAGCAAACATTGGTTTACGTTTCGGGATAAAATATACCTATGTTATATTTTCATAGCATTAAAAAATACAATGCCAAGATTTCAGATATTCCGTTTTACTTCCGGGCCTGTTCCTAGCATTTGTATGGGGTTTATTTAAAATAGGCTTTTGTGGGGTGATTATATAAATTTGTATTAAATACCGTCAATTTCAATAGTTTCAGTATTCTTTAATGATCTTCCCGTGTTATTATGACCGATTTAATCTAGGGTTTTAAATACTTTGATGAAGCATGTTATATCGTACTTACTTCGGATTATTTTACTGTAACACTGTTTTTAGTTCTCTTAGGCCACTTCCTCACCGGCTCGATCGTTTCTTTACCGTGGTAACATTAGACAGTACCATTGCAGGTACGGACGTTGGCTGTTATTTTTTGCCTTAAAAATAATTGCCACGGTACCATTAATGGTACCACAGATCAGATGCAGGTACCCCCTTCCCAGTAGTCTTACCATACCAAGCACCTAATTACTTTGTTTAGTTTATAGTAGTTTAAAATCAAATATATTATTAATAAAATTACTTAATAATTAGATCGCTATGTTTTTGATAGTCAAGAGTGTGCTTCGTAGATAAATAGTAATGGGACAACACCAAACATTTCTCCCTCATGGTCCTAATGGGACAAAACCCTGGGACCGCTTATACAGTCTAATGGTACCACGGAAAGAAAGGATGTACCATGAGCAACAGAGTCTCTTAATCACTCCTAAGGTTAAAATCGCTTGCACGCCGCGCCGTCACTACATACGTTTAGTTCGTGCAGGGGCGATACGCGCGCACACGAATTTTCTTGCTAACTGGTTAAGCGACGCTGTTGCCTATATAAGAACAATATAAAAACAGTATTTGCCCTGGAAACAACGATGAAATGAAACGACTGATGGCAAAAAGAAATTGCGACAGTATCGTCTAATGGTAAAGAAATGGTATTTTTTGTATGGGCTCGGTACAGAAATAAAAAAAAGAAACACCGAAACGAAAACGTACCGAGCCGGCGAGGAAGTGGCGTAATTCTCGTAATAGCTTAGAAATAATGTAAAATAGCCTTTTCCATTCCAACTATATTTTATGATTATCTTTTTAAACTGTACCTCATATTTTTTTTAAATATTGTACAGGTCTCAAATTAATATAGTTTTCTCAAAATATTACAATGAATATACTAATATAAATTATATAAATTGCATTTATAGTAACGCAATGTTGGAATTGTAATAAGTTATATAATGTGAAATATGTTTTTTAATTATTGTTTATAATAAAATGTTTTATAAAAGTAAGGTTTTTTTCATTGAAGTAAAACCAGGGAATTTTAAAATTATTTCTTTATTTACAACACTTAACAAATTCCATTCAAGTATTTTTTTTTTTCAAACATGGACACTCATTCAAAATAGTGTTATTTATTATCGTGCTGCATTGTTGCTTAACTTTAAAGGTTTGTTTTTATGAAGAAAAAAATATTTTGAAAGCCTAAAATCATCTTAAGGTAATAATTTGAAAGATACAGTACATTAATCGATTCAACCAAGCATTTTCATAAATTGAAACATAAGCAACAATGTCAGTAAATTGAACTATACAATAGTTTAAGTATAAAGGTGAATTCATCGCTTCAACCCGTTTCAACAGTAAATCTCGTTCACTATATTTGAAGCGACGAATTCGGGAAATTGATCTTCGCCTGGAAGATAAACATTTATGGGGCATTTACACGGGTCGATTTTCCGGTCGATCTTAGTCGACCAGCGCTTTTTATCGACAATCCCTTGTAAAACAGAATCGCCTCTTCATTGATATTAGGTTTGCTATTCGATTTCACAAGCGATTGTCGATAAAAAGCGTTAGTCGACGAAAATCGAGTGTAAATCCCACATTATGCATTATTTTATTAATCATTGCATCCTCATATAAAATTCACAACTATGTTATTTTATCCGCTCTATAGGGACCAGCCCCCGTCACCTTATAGGTATCTCAAATACGGCCATCTTAAATTTACTTAAATAAAGGTGCTAGATCACAGCGAGCTGCCAACTGCAACTGCCGACTGCACGTGATTTTTTTCTATAAAGCGCGGCTGCACGATCACGCTTGACCGCGGCACGTGAAGCCACGCTTCATAGAAAAAAAACGTGCAGTCGGCAGTTGCAGTTGGCAGCTCGCTAGCACCTTAAACCATTCAATCGCGTTAGGTCAAGATGTCCTCCATTTACGACGAGAATACTGATTTATTTCTATTGTAATACATCTTATAAATTTCGAGAAATATTTATCAATAAAACCAACATCGATTAATTGTATTTTAAACCTAAATCAATTGAGCTAACTATCAAAATTAATAATTTAACGAATAACGATACATTGTTAGTTGCCCTAAAATTACGTTTTGGTAAGTTTCATACTCATTGTAAAATATATTATGAGATTGAACACTGTAGCCTACAGTACAATATAAGGAGTAGCAAAAAGTATTACTACAAATATAAGTGTCTATACGTGAAAAGGTTTCGAATAAGTATGTATAAACTTTAGACCGTTTTATATTGACATTGAGCACAAGGAAGCGTAACCTTACACAATTTGATTATCATTATCTAGCTAGACAAGTCCCTTATTATTTACCAGCGTCACATCGACGAATATATATTTTTAATAATGAACGAATATCCTACTGTTACAATTATACATTAAAACTTATTCGAATATAATAAGTTACTAGTTAAGAAATATTCAGGTGATTTGATATATATTTATATATTCATAATAAATAACATTAACATTTATTAAAGGTAGAAAATGTGTAAACCAATGTTTAGAGGTAAGAAATGATGCTTATCAAAACTTGAATTTTGATATGATACCGAGGCCGAAAATAGTATTTTTTTCCGAAAGATTCGGTGAACTACAAAAAGTTTAGTATAAAAATAGGAATTCTTTGAAAGCTCAAGTGTATAAATGGACCGATTTATTATTTTACTTTTATAATAATAAAATAAAACAATGGATACTACTTTATGTCATCTGATAAAATATTTAGTCTTAATGTGTTAACGAAGTCAGTAGTACAATATACTATGACTAATTATAAGCCATTTATTCATAACAGTTGACATTATTTATAATATCTAAGAAATAAATAACATTCCCCAGCATTACTTATCAGAGAAAACAGCATTACATAACTTTGGTATTTAATACACAATAGTTCATGTAACGTAAAATAAAATAACATCGTTTTAAACAAACAAAATTAAATGGCACACTAAGATACACACACCATCACAAAAAGTCGGCATGAAATAGTTCTTGAATTTATTTGACATCCGATAAGAACAGTTTTAGGATTTAACAGCTCACCCCATGTATAATATTAAGCCTAATATGATCTGCTGTCATGGGATGCTTCGATTTTAACTAACCGCACACATTTAATACTTGCCAACTCCTTATTATGGCACTAGTATCACGGAAATTACGTAAATCCAGCATTTACGCATAAAACTAAATTAATCTACACGTCTAAATGGCAACTGTGTCATCAAAAGGAGGATTGTAAGTCTACGAATCATTTGATAAAATCTTGTTTTTTTTCTGATACAGTAAATATTTGTTCAATATACTATATTAAATACCACTACGTAAAAAAGTAGATATCAATAAGTACAATTTAAATGATATCTACGCTAACAGGGATATAATAAGTATAAAATAAGCGTATTATCGGACACATCTGTTTGGCATCTTCTGTGCCCGTGATCCGTTTCAGACTTTTAACGTTGACCTCCAAATGTGACTTGGAAATCATTGACTCCCTTCATTAGCTATTTCTTTAACTACCATTTCCTGAACACCCGATGCCGTCTGCGCGTAGCTTCTATATAATTCGAGTTGCTACTCGAACTATCGTTATACAACGATGAATAAGAAACAGCGTTACATTAATATCTCTCTCAAAACACATGGAAGATTTAGGAAGCTGTACGCGACTTGGCCTAGTGAAGTTCTGCTCCCTCATAAAGTGGCAGGCAGTAAGCTTCTTGCCTGATTATCTCCCATAACACACAATTACAAAACATCCATAACAATCAATGGTTTCATTATTATAAAATCTCTAACCAACTTCCAAAAGGATGTGGTTTTATTTCCGTCATATCAGACTTTTTCTGTACTGTTGAAAGTACAGTTTTGTTAGAAGAATATATACTTACTACTGTTGTGGGTTCTGTAGTTTTCTTCATTTAGAAATCGTCTTGCAACAGCTACTCCTCCATATATTTGTAGAAGTAACCTGCTGTTACTTTACTCCTCTTGTGAAATCCCTATCGAATTTCTCCCAAGGTGTGGCTTGCTAGCTAATTTTCAGTGATGTGAACGACTGTGGTATTTTCAAAATCATTCACAAACAAATATCGGACAAAAGTCCGATATCTCAGTTTGACTTAGCATGATTTGCCATTGTTACGACATAAATCAGGTTAGTTTTTCTTATCAATCTATTAAGTTTCCCACTACTTATCTTTTTTTTACTATGGAGTTAGAACCTGAAATCATACGATTTCAACCAATTCATATAAGTATCTTCTATATGGTCAGCACCTGATGGCATAGTTTTGCAAGTGATCACACTAAAGGAAGTTTTTGCGTAAGTTTATGCGTCATTAGAGGTGTTTTTATTCTTTTCTATGTCTTCATTAATATCTCTCAAACCGTTAATATAGTTTGACAGCAAACGCAGCCGCACCTTGGGTGGTGAAAGAGGTGGCGGGGTGGTCGTCGTTAATTTTGTTTATTGTGCTGGACGTGGCGAGGCGAGCGCCGGGGGGCGCCGCGCCGTCCACTTGCGTGCCACACTCAGCGTCAGATATTCGGAGACAGCCACATATTAGATAGATTAATCACTTTGAATATTTTCAAATATGGTCATTATGTACAGCTAGATGGTGAGTGCACTATTGTTTGGGCGGCGTGTGTAGGGCCGCCTAAACAATAGTGCTTCTGCGCGTGCAATACTTTGTCAATGGTGTTGACGCCTGCTTTGTTCACTCGCGTGGTACAATCAGCATCAGATATTTGAAAACAGCCAATTACACCCATATGATTTCAACTTTAAAGAACATTTTGGTTGTAACAATATCATTTACCATTTTGGTTGTTTTTCATATATTTATACAGTTAGATGTTAAGTGCACTATTGTTCGGGCGGTTCGTCAATGGCTGCGCCTGCTTTGTTCACTCGCGTGGTACAGTCAGCGTCAGATATATTTTGGAGACACCCATATTAGATAGATTTTAAATATGGTCATTTTGTACAGTTAGATGTTGAGTGCACTATTGTTTGGCGGGTGGTTGCGGTGGCGCGGGCGGCGCGTGCAGGGCGGCGTGCTTCTGCGCGCGCAGCACCTCGTCGATGGTGGTGACGCCCGCCTCGTCCAGCTCGCGCCAGCGCGCGTGGTTGGCGCGTGCGTGGTTAACCAGCTCGGGCATGTCGATGAATGCTGACAACAAAACGTATCGTTAAGGTTCAGGTCATCAGCACTCGAAACTATAGGCAAACGAGTGCCCATACTTTTTCGTAGGGAGATCGACCTAGCATTTGCTATAAATAATTATTTTTGACTAAGGCCGGGTTTTCCACCTGCAAGAAAACTTCTGCAAGAAGTGTCCCACAGCCTGTCAGACAGTAGCTTACAAGTGTTAACTAGCAAATGCACTGGCGACTGTTTGTCACGGGTTCACAAGTTACTTTGTGACAGGCTGTCAGTGTAAGTTCTCACAGAAGTCCTTGCAGGTGTATTTGCAGCCTAAGAGGAAGACTCGACATTTTTACCGTTTAACCCACCAAATTTATCAAGAAAATAAATTATTTAAAACTACACTGGGTGCAAAGTGTCAAATCTGTTATCCTTGGCGATCGACATTAAAACCGGTCGATCTTCTGGCAGATTTAGGTAGGATCTTTAGGTCGAGTATATAAAATAATTATAAGTTGTAATACAGATTATGATCGCTATTAGGCAATCAGTGTTCAATAATACATATTATGAATGAAAGGCCGCACGTATGACTAAATGCCAGCATTATTAGCCCCTCCCACTTGGTTGTAATTTTTGTGTGATGCCATTTTTGAGCGGAATGCTTGTTCCATTAGATTTTAGTTCGCTACCGCTATACTGTGGCGTAGCTATGGCTTACCTGCCCAGGCCTCCATCATGTCAATGATGATGTAGGACTACTGGCAAGTATTGCGCAGAGGTTTAGCGCCTGGACCAGCGATTGCGGAGATTAAGCAACTTTCGCAAGGGTCGGTCATTGGATGGGTGACCAAATATGTCTTATCTCGAGCTCCTCCGTGCTTCGGAAGGCACGTTAAGCCGTTGGTCGCGGATGCATTTGCAGTCGTTAACACCTACCAATCCGCATTGGGCCCGCGTGTTGGGTTATGGCCCATCCTCTATCCACCCATAAGGAAGACATGTGCCCCAGCAGTGGGGACATTATTAATGGCTGATGGTCATACTATGGCGTAGCAATGGCTTACCTGCCCAAGCCTCCATCATGTCGATGATGATGTAGTCGATGAAGCCGATCTGCGAGCGCGGGATGGAGCACGTGGCGCGGTCGAACATCGGCATCACTACTGGCAAGTCTTTCGCCTTCTCTTCGTCCGTTTGTAGGAAGTATTCCTCCGCAATCCTACATAAAACAACATCATTAATATATATTTGATTGATAAATTCTACAAAGTGTTACAAAAAAAACCCCTAAAGCACACCCCGGGCACTCCATACAAGCGTCGCGTTTCAACTACCTATTACACAGACGCTACACACACAGTGACGATTTTGCACACGCGCAACAGTGTGCGAGCTAATGAATGAGCACACGGATCGGCACACGGAACTGGCGCGGTGGGCGCCGGCGCCGGTGGGGTGGGGTAATTGATTGTGGGGCGGGGCGGAGAGTTTCTTTTCTGTACGGTAGTATATTTATTCTGTGCCTAAAGCCGAATATGGTAGATAGGGACCATCAAACTGAACAACTTTTACTATGGGTCCAACAAAAATCCACTGTTTCATACATTGTGATAATTTTGTCATTAATTTTTGTATGAAACAGCAGTTTTTTTTCGCGATTTCAGTGTTGGTAAGTTGTTCAGTTTGATGGTCCCTATTTACCATATTCGGCTTTAGGGGTTTTTTGTGACACGTTGTATAGTTTGATGGTGCAGTGGGTTAGTGCACGCACACACCCGGCGATTGCGACAGTTAATTAACTTTCTCAGGGTTAGTCATTGTTTAGATAACCAAATTTATTATCTTGAGGCACACTAAACCGTTGATCACGGCTTCATTTGCAGTCATTAAGATTTACCAAACCACATTGGGCGCGTTTTGGTTTATGTTATGGCCCATACTTCTTATTCATTTAAAAGGAAAACTTGTGGGAACATTAAAAATGACTGAGGACCGGATTAACCGGCTCGAAGGACCAATAAAATTCTGTGACCAAAGTTACAGAAATACCTATATTTGTGTTACCTTCTCGCCCACTCGAAAGCGAACTTCTGTGGCCTGGAAGCGTTTGAGACATCGGCGCATTTGATCATCATCCTTTTCACCAAAACTACATTCTCTGGTAATGAAAGTGCAGTGGTGTCCAAAGCTAAAGGTTCCTGAAAGAAACAAAGATAAATTAGAATTTATTTATGCTGTGCTTGTACTGAGAAGGGGAATCTGCTAGAATCCATAGAATAGAAAGTTTATTTCTTAAGAGAAACCCAAAGTATTTAAGGAGTCTACAAAGTATTCTGTTGGGCTAGGTGTTCGAATTGCTTTCTAACATGCGTATATTATGTAGAATGTATATGTATAATATGTAGAATGTAGTGATGTAGAATACTCTTTAAGAGGGTTTATGCAGAACTAGTGTGCTGCCATTGGAAAAAACATAGTGCTTAAATAAAGACGAAATTGTGTTCTTCTAGTACATACACTCCGAAGAAGCCTTGTGGTACTTGTACTATTAGTTATTGTGTGCTTGTGGCACTTTTTATCACTAAAACAATATTTTCTAGCATGTCGTTTAGTTTTATGGAGTTTTTTGCGTGCTAAATCATTTTTGCTGGTAAAAAGTACCAGAAACCTTTTTTGGAGTGCACTAGAAGAACACAATTTCGTAGTTTTTTTTCCAATGGCAGCGCTAGTGTGCTGTATTGTGAGTACTTACGTCAGTATTCATGCCGTCCTCCTTGCTACCAGTCGACTTCGCATAGAACACGTTGACGAACTTCGCCAAGTGCTCGTAGTGCTTCGTCATTTCGGTGGCGAGGATCATGTCGATCACATTGTGCCGCATCGACTTGTACGTGTCCCGGTCGAGATTCTTGAATATGTTCACTCGGTCGTCGTCTAGAATACGAAGTTTTTTTTTATTTTTTTTTAATTTTATTTATTTGGGATAATAAACAGCGTTCACAATTAGGGATGCTCCGATCCGATCCGATCTTTTGAAAGATCGGATCGGCAGGCATACGATCCGGCGATATTCGGATCGGATCGAGACCATACGATTTTTAGCCGGATCGATACAAAACTTGAAAGATCGGGGGCCCTATTTTTGAATCGCTCGTCTGGCGTCGAGCGCTCTTTTCTACTGATTTACGTTCGACATCTCATTGTTTTGAGTCATAAGTCGAACGAAAATCAGTAGAAACGAGCGCTCGACTGGAGTCGAGCGATTCAAAAATAGGGCCCCGGATCGTTTGGATCGTATGAATTAAAAAGCAGTTTGTTTACAAAAAATGGGCACTTACTTAGGTTTAATTGTAACGAACTTTATCTTTGTTTACATTTTGAACATGGCGGCATCAATCATCATCATTCAAGGTACTTGTTTACAAGTTTTAAATGAGTTTTTTCTATTTATTGGGATCGACAATCAGTTTCATCATAAGTACCTAATGTTATTTTATTTTTATATATTTATTTGCAGGGATAACAAACGGTTGTATGTACAAACGATTATTAAGTACTAATTATACAGCCAGCCACATTATCCTCAATGTTAAGCTAATCTTAAATAGTAGATTTAATAATTGTGAGACCAACACCCTCAACTACAGCTTAAAAACTTTATTTTTAATGGTTTACTTTGTAAAGATCAAAAAATTCTTGGGTCTTTACTTATTTGCATCCGATCCGGATCGATTTCATGAAGATCGGATCGACGGCACGCGATCCGATCCGCGGATCGGATCGTGGCGTTACGATCCATTACGATCCGAAAAATCGGATCGAGGACCCCGGATCGCGCATCCCTATTCACAATGTAACTTATGATCAAATATTTAGTAAAACAAATTTGCTAATTGCGAAGCCCACACCATCATCCACGGGTTAATTATGTGATACTCATTTCATTACTTACTAGATTGATATATTTAGATCTTTATAAAAAATCTCATCCGTAGCATCTTAGACGGAACTCGAACCCGCAACCTTCCCTTGGGATTCCGGCCCAATGCACTGTCCAATTAAGTATGCTACCGAGTCGCTAGTGGGAGCGGCGAAATTTTCTTGTACTTTTTACGCTTTAGCGTAATGACGCTAAAGCGTAAAAAGTACAAGAAAATTTTGCCAAAGAAAATGTCGAAAGTTTCTTCACATTGATGAAATATCATCAATGTGAATAGCATAATAGCGGTAGCATAATTGGTCAGTGCATAGGGCCGAATCCCAAGGGTGCGGGTTCGAGTCCTGTCTGAGGTGTTACGGGTGAGTAAATTTTTTCCCGTATTAATACTAATATATTAAATATCTTAATTGATATACTTTACTACGACAACGCTAACTGTAATCACCTTAACTTGTCGTGGTGATTTTTTACTACTCGTAATCTGCGTTTTTCTGAGATAGAGTCACGAAACGAGAGTTTAAGCGATAATGGGATTAAAATGTAGGATTTGATAACTTCTATCATTAACACATCTTTACTTTCTTACACGTTTCCAGATTTCTGGAAAACTGCCATTATCCGACCAATTCCAAAAAATAATAACCCTACAAGTTGTAAAGATCTCAGACCTATTAGTCTTCTTCCCTGTCTCGCTAAAATTTTAGAAAAAATTGCTTGCATACAGGTTACTGAATACCTTGAACACAATAATATTCTTCCTTCTGCACAATCGGGATTTAGAAAGAATCACAGTACTACTACCGCCTTACTTGATGTAACAAGTAATATTTTGGAAGCACAAGACAACGGGATGGTGACTATACTTGTTCTACTTGATTATTCTCGCGCTTTCGACACAATTAACACCTCTTTGTTACTTTCCAAGCTAAATTACTACGGTTTTGATAGCACCGCTATAAAATGGTTCCATAGTTATTTAAGTAATAGATCTCAATATGTTTCATTTAGTAATGATGATGGTACTACCGCCAAATCCTCCACTATGACAGTTAATAGAGGTGTCCCACAGGGATCTATACTTGGGCCTTTGCTTTTCATACTTTATGTTACGGATGTAATTGAACATATAAAAAACTGTAAATTCCACATATACGCAGACGACCTGCAAATTTATATATCTTGCAAACCTAATCAATTAGGTTCAACTCTAGCTTTGTTAAATGAAGATTTGCAAAGAATAAGTGAATGGTCTCATCGTAACTCACTAATGCTCAATCCTGCTAAATCAAAGTATATGATATTTGGCTCCAAAAAACAGGTAGCTCAAGTTAAACTATTCGCTCCTCAAGTAATGCTTAATGGTTCACCTGTGGAATATGTGACGGAAGCTCGAAACCTCGGTTTGCTTTTTGATGATGAGCTTCGTTTTCACTCACACATAGTCGGGATCGCCCGAAATTGTTTTTATCGGCTTAAAATTCTATATTCAATAAGGCAATATTTGAGTGTTGATTTACGTATCCGTTTGGTTGAATCTCTCATTTTATCAAAGTTCAATTACGCTGACTCGGTTTATGGCCCACGTTTGTTGGCAAAAACAAAAATGTTGATTCAGCGAGTGCAGAATGCGTGTTCTAGATTTTGCTTCCAAATTCCCCCTCGGAGCCATGTCTCACCCTATATAAATAGTAATAATATTCTAAACATGTCATCTAGACGTTACATTCACTTGGCATCTCTCTTGTTTGGTATCATTACAACTCGTAAACCAATCTACTTGTGGTACAAGTTGACTTGGTCTGCTCAGAATCGCCTTGGTCGACTTAACATACAAAGCCACAAAACAACAGCTTTTAAAGGAAGTTTTAAATATGCAGCAGCCAAGATATGGAATGACCTTCCTCCACCTTTTCGTAAGTTGAGTAGTGTGGTAGTGTTTCGTAAACGACTTAAAGAACTAATTCTGTCACAACAAAGAGACGGCTGCAGTACATTCCTATGATTTATAAATATAAAGTAATTTATATGTATTTTTTAATTCAAAATATATTATCTTTATATCTTTCATTATCAATCTCTAGGTATCTATATCATTACACATTTTTTATCTATCAACGCACAATCACCGTTTTTTTTACGTTTTATGCATGCAAAGTATGTATTACTATTAAACCACCGTTCTTGTCATTCCTTTTTGTGTACCTCTGTTTTAGGCCCAGCTGAAAATCAGCGTCGTGACCCTGACAGGTCATGATATTGTTGGCTGAGCTGGTTGCCTTTTTGGTTACCATAACATAATTATACCTAAGTAATTTAGAAATTAAGTATTTTATAAGTGAATGTTTTTGTAACATTTTTGTGTTAGTAACCAAATAAAGTATTATTCATTCATTCATTCATTCATAAAAGGTGCAATGTGAATAAGCTTTGCTGTCGATAGGCAGGGTAAATGGAAGACTAGGTCTTTGTAATGTTACCAAGAAAATTGGTTAAGTAGGGATTTTGTACAGGAGTGCCAAACTGCCAACAAATGAGGAGCTGGAGATTGGTTGTGAAGTTGTCCCACTAAACAGTGGTGTGTATCGTGTTTCTTACTGAGAGTGAGCTTGAATGTGAGCGCGGCGTGGTGCGACTCCAGCACGCTGACGTCGTTGTACAGGATGGCGAGGGAGTGGCGCGCGTTGCAGAGGAAGGCGGACGATGCCGGGTGTGTGTGTAGTATACTTACTGAGAGTGAGCTTGAATGTGAGCGCGGCGTGGTGCGACTCCAGCACGCTGACGTCGTTGTACAGGATGGCGAGGGAGTGGCGCGCGTTGCAGAGGAAGGCGGACGATGCCGGGTGTGTGTGTAGTATACTTACTGAGAGTGAGCTTGAATGTGAGCGCGGCGTGGTGCGACTCCAGCACGCTGACGTCGTTGTACAGGATGGCGAGGGAGTGGCGCGCGTTGCAGAGGAAGGCGGACGATGCCGGGTGTGTGTGTAGTATACTTACTGAGAGTGAGCTTGAATGTGAGCGCGGCGTGGTGCGACTCCAGCACGCTGACGTCGTTGTACAGGATGGCGAGGGAGTGGCGCGCGTTGCAGAGGAAGGCGGACGATGCCGGGTGTGTGTGTAGTATACTTACTGAGAGTGAGCTTGAATGTGAGCGCGGCGTGGTGCGACTCCAGCACGCTGACGTCGTTGTACAGGATGGCGAGGGAGTGGCGCGCGTTGCAGAGGAAGGCGGACGACGTGCCGGGGTGATCGATGTCGTGCGCCGCCGCCGATATCAACGCTGCTGCTGCCTCTAGGGGCTCTAGGACGCTCTTGAGGCGTTCCTTCTCTAGGAAGAACGCTACTGCCTGCGGAGTAAAGGTGTCGTAAGTTAATTAGGCGAGCCGAGGAGCTCAGTGGCGTAGTGGTTTGGCGCCTGGCCCTGCGATTGCGATTGCAACTTTCGCAAGAATCGGTCATGGAATGGGTGACCAAAAATTAATTATCTCGAGTTCCTCTGTGCTTTGAAGGCTCGTTATGCCGTTGATTTCGGCTGCATGCACAGTCCGCATTGGACCTGCGTAGTGGGGTGTGGCCCATCCTCCTTATCATATTCACCCATAAAGGAGGCTTGTGACCCAGCAGAAGGGACGTAAAAAAATGGCTGATGTCCAAGTAAATTAGGAGTTACGGGTATTAGGGCTAGTATACATTACTACTTAAGGTTAAGGATATCAAACATAAAAGAATACTATTACCTAAGGCAAATTGAAGTGGACGATCATCAAATACTCAAAACGGAAGATGTTAAATAAAGTTGAACTCACCTGTAGAACATCAGCGGCGTGCGTAGAATTATGGTACGTATTGACGGCGTGGTAGTTAGTTTCTATGACAGTCAGCCAGTGCAACAACGTTCGTTCGTCGCACTCGAGCGTGGAACAAACGTCGAATCGACCACCCATCAAGGCAAGCCCGAGGTGCGCCAGCGGCCGCCCACGGGTAATATCCTCTAGGCGGAAAATCTCGAAGTCCCAGCTTAAGGCCGTGTCTAGGAGCTCGCGGACTTGTGCTGATGCCTAGATGATTATTATTATTCAGTGCATCGTCATCACAACGTTTCTCATCAGATGCTCGAATTGAGCGGTAAGTCACGAGGTAACTATCACGTTGGCTCGCGAGGTATGAGGGTGGATTGATAAGTCCATGACTTTGTAATGAAGAAACGCTTTTTTTTTTCGAAATATTTGATTTGTTTTATTTATTTGTAGCTCTGCGTATTCAGTCCAACGAAGTTCCTAATCTTTAACCCATTATTTTTTTCTTTCCTCGCCTGAAAACTGGTAACTGAAATGTGGGCCTATTTCAGACACCGCCTTTTGGCTTGATGAAAACATTTGCCCGCCAAGACATTTATTCATGTGAGGTACGAGAAAAAAAATTCAGTGGGTTGAATCTAGAGAATAAGAATAATTCGCATCTTCGTTCGATGAGTTTTGATGTCATGAGTGCCACCGAGAGGGTCGACAGAGTAATTAAGAAAAGTTAGAGTTTTTGGCGCCATTTGGTCGAGTTCAGTTCGGTGTCTATTTTATTTATTTGCAAATTGATTCATAGTGGATATTGTGTCTTAAAATTGGTGCAGTTTTGTGGTACAAGTGTTTACGCAACTGAACAATATGTGGGATAATTGAAATAGGCGCGATCTTGATTGTGTGAAGCTGAGACTTTTATTGTAGTGGTGGCTACCTCGGCTGACCTTACCGAGTAAACTGTCTTGATATACTTGGTGCCAAATGCTCCAAGCAGAATTGGAATGCGATGCACCCGCATTTTAATGTAAACTGAAACAATCTACCACTGAACTATTCAACACTTGACACTGGCAAAAATTACTTCCAAGAGGAAAGTAGATTGCCAAAACAAAAATAAGAAGAAGAAGAAAATTTAGAAGTCGCTTGAGCTTTTTGTTTCCAAAAGTAATCAAATCAATTTTAGCCGGATTTGAAAAAAACTGTAGTGTAAAGATTCCTTAAAGAGTTTCTTTTTAAGATACAAAAATAAATTATGGACAAAAGTATTTCTTCTTTTCAAAGTCATGGACTTAACAATCGTAGACTCGTTTCTTCATCGCGAAACTACCTATTGTGCACAAAGTGGATAGACGACGGCATTAAGTTTTAAATTGCCTGTATCTAAACGGCTATGTTACTGATAGATCTTGGCTACCAAACCCACTATTTTGGGTTTGATTTCTGCACAAATTTTCATGAGGTATATGGAAATTGCGCCGAAAACAATGTCAAGAGCATCAAAAAGGTAGATACCAGAAGTTAAGAAGAGTTTGCTTGTCTAATAGTTATTAATGATTTATGGGATTACTTCTCAGATATTTAATAATTGTAAACTGTATAATGACTGAATGTGGCCAACTCTGAGATGGAAGGTTTAAAGTCAATTTCTGATTGTTTTGGATTGAAAGGTGCTTACTTTGTGTTTAATATTAGTCCTATTCGTCTGGCCTCTGACGACGGTCGAGTCGTTGCTGCTTCGTCGCGATGACATGGTGTTTGTGGGTCCTTGCTGAAATAAGGAATTAGGATTATAATATTTAAGCACAATGCAACCATATTTTAAGAGTAATAAAAATAGATTTTTGACAAATATAACATTTTAAATGCGAGCTATTTAGAACAGGAAGATACTAAAATGTAACATCTCTAAACAGTTAAAAATTAAAACTATTTTAAAACTTGTTTCATTAGCACTAAGTTTATATTGTCATGCTTTTTAAGTAATAACATTAGTCACAATTCATTAGGGACATTTTAAAAGCAACATATAATTGGATTAGAAAAATTAAATAGATCTCTATACTATACAAGTAAATTATTTATCTAAGTGTTAATTAACATTCATATTGTTAGGTTTTCCATCCATAGTAACCAAAGCACCGTATTTCGTAATATTAGGTACAAAACATTCATATCTGCAGCAATTAAAGACGAGCGGACTGCTATACCTACTAGCGAAGAAAGTACTAGAGTGCAGTACCTATTATATGGTAAAAATTCCGATTCAAAATTCAAATTCAAAATTCAAAAATAATTTATTCAGTCTAGGCTGTTAACGATGCTAATGAACGATAAAACCAAAACTGAATCGAAATGTTTCGTTTACAGAATAATATCACTTTAGTTTTGTAAAAGATATTGAAAGCTATGCCTAGGGACCCTGGGATGCTCATCTCGGACAATTTAAATGAGAATTTGAAAGCTAAATTTTTAGGTATCGATCAGAAGCGCGATTTGGCCCCTGGGGTCTAGAACTCTAGATTTTAACACCTTCTAAAAGCGGTATCAGGAACCCAAAACTAGAACTAGATTGGGACTTAATCTGTGGACCTATTTTTGAATCGGTCGGCAGGCGTCGAGCGCTCTTTTCACCTGATTTTCGTTCGACATATGACTCAAAACAATGAGATGTCGAACGAAAATTGTTTAAAAAAACAAAAAACCGACTTCAAAAAACCTACCTCGAAAAAGCAAGAAATAATATTCGTAATAATAAAAACACGTCTATTGAAGTCGGGTAGGGCTGGAATACCTACAGATTCCTTTTTTATTCTAAAAGCCCCACCCGACTTCAATAGACGTGTTTTTATTATTACGAATATTATTTCTTGCTTTTTCGAGGTAGGTTTTTTGAAGTCGGTTTTTTGTTTTTTTAAACAATTTCTTATTTTTTTATTTTTAGTGTAGGTACCTTTTGTATTAGGTAGTGTAGGTATATTATTTAGGTAGAAAATTCGGCTCAGCCAAACGTAAGTTAATCGCGGAGAAACATACATACATGCGGGTCAAACTGAGAACCTCCTTTTTTTAAGTCGGTTAAAGAACTACACTTAAGATATCCCGTTTCCAACAAAAAAATAATTATCTTATTCAGTTCATAAACAAAGAAGTTATACGACTGATCATCGAGGTAGTTCACACAAAATCATACTATTTTCGTACTTTTTTCAAGATTACTTGAAAAGTACCGAACCGATTTCAAAATTTCAAAAAATGGGACCAACTTGATAGTTTACCTAATGTAATAACGTTTGAATCATTTTAATCGGTTCAGCCGTCTTCGAGTAATCGGTGTACATACAAAAAACAAAAAAAAAAAAAAAAAAAAAAAAAAACGGGTCGAATTGAGTACCTCCCTCCTTTTGAAGTCGGTAAAAAATCAGTAGAAAAGAGCGCTTGACGCTAGTCGAGCGATTCAAAAATAGGGCTCCAGATCTTATACAAATATAGGTAGATACGTCGTTGACTTCATTGTGATTAAAAATTACGACTTCGAAGGACCAAGTAATTTTAAGGTTTCTCATAAGAGCATTTAATACATTTTGACAATAATGTAGGTAAAAGATCAATGTCATATCTAAGTATTTATATTTTAAGGCCATGTATCAGCCTTGTAATTAATCAAAGAGTATTAAAAATGAAACGAACGTCCAAAATTTATACCAAAACTATACTGCACTCTAGCACGATTTTTAAAGAAACATACGTATTGCATCTAATAAACTAAATGCTGGACGGACTAAGAAATCACTGAGAAGACAGAGACAGTGTGGCGTTTTCAAACTTCCTACCATATAAATAAGGGTTGAGTTCGCTTGCTCCCGCTTCAAAGTCGAACCGGATCGTGGACAAATAAAATACATGTTAGTATCATTACATAAATACAATAGGAATAATATTTTACAGTAATTTTGGGAGTTACAGTTACTTAAGCAAAGCTACGGGAATAAGTATAAGCAAAATGCTTTAATATGAATGGGTCAGCAATACTCGTACTATATTTTTTATGTTACTTAATAAACATAAAAAAGTATGACACTGGGTCCGTGTCATACTTTTTTATGTTCTCGCTAAGATGGTTAGCTATTAGACCAAAAATGTTTTGTAAAGTTTTCCCATGCAATACCACAACACTATTTGAGATTTTATTATTATCCCTGAATTTTACTTAGTTAATCTTCTTTAAAATGTTATAAAAATACTGCGATTCCCTCAAAAGTATATTTTAATAATAAAATAAACATTGTTACTTACACGTATTTTTATGATATTTACAATATTATTTATACTAATATACAATGTAAATAACAGTCAAGTGAATTGAGGTGGTTCTAAATTATGAAAATAAAACTAAATACCAACCTAGGTTATATTATTAGTAGGTACCTATATAAGAATTACATTATGTTCTAATGGTTTCCGACAAACATCGGTTACCAAGTATGTATACTCTTTATAATACTGGTAATAATAATAAAAAACAAAATGAAAAACAAATGGAACTCACCGAGAGTAGGGCACCAATGAGGTCGGTAGCTATAGGATCTTCGACGCGCAGCTTAGGCTCGTCTCTCATCTGCGGGGAGTACAGCTCTGAGGTGCGGAGCATGTCCACCGCCCTGTCTATGTACGAGACTGTGGTGGGCGGCGCGCCTTCTTGCGCGGCTGACAGGAGGGCTATCACCTGGAAGAACAAAATACATTATGCCTGTCGCTTCTGACTAATAGGTAGGTAAGTGTACTGATGAGATTTGTAGGTAGGTCGTAAGCGTAAGCACAAAAGTATAGCAGACTTCTTCTAACAGTCATAATTTAATTGATAGCGATAGTTTTCTTTACATTTGATAATTATGTCCTCCTCGTCATATCCGTTGATATGACGAGACACACTGGTTATTTTCCAGCATAAGCTCGCAATCAAATGACTTGCAAAGTCAAACCTAGTTTTGTAGTGACGGTCGTAGATTGAGAAGTGTGAATTGAAGTGCTGCTCAAATTTGGTAAGCACATTTTGAAACTTTGCTAATCTGCTAGGTTAACAACAGTACTCCAAATATTTAACTTTGAACAAAGGTTTGAAGTCAAGATGCTAAAAAGTTCTGACCTTCTGACGAACCCTCATCATCATCACTTATGGTTTGAAGCTTGTACTGAGACTTTTCATTGGAGTCTGAGTCTGCTTACAACGACAAAATAAGTTTATATCTGTCTGCTTGCGTCAAGTATGCACCTGTGCCTGGCACTGTATGGCTCTGAAGCGAGCCGCGCGCCCACCCGCTGTCCGGCACTACTCATTATGCAGTGTCCCTGCGTGTAGTGTATGGCTACCTTAGTGATGGGAGCTTCTAGTGGCAGTCCCTGCAACTTGGCGAGCGAAGTGCGCCGCAGTCCGTCGGATGCGACTGAGCGCACGTCCAGCGAGCCGCGCCGTATGGAGTGAAGCGAGCCGCGCGCCCGCTCAGTATCCGGCACGTTAGTGGGATCACACACTAGCACCATGTGCGATATATTTCTGAAAAAAAGCGAATCCAATGTAGAGATTTTATACTAACATTTACTGTTATGAATAACAGAGAATATCGAAGATGCCCATGCCGAAACTGCTGTTCAACATAGAAAATCAAATTTATTCTGTGTCGTCTGGGGTCTGAATGGTTGTGGTAGCGTCTAATTTCAGTGATGATCATTTGGTTGCACGCCATCCATTCTCCAGATGATTTCTTGTTTCTTTTAACTGAATTTTAATTCATACTTTTCTCAGGGGAAGACTTCTTAGGTCAAGTAGAAGTATAGATGAAACTCGCAAGTGCCGTTATTACTTTTGCTTGCAGCACCTACGCGAAGCTGTTGGATGCGGGCATCGCAGGACTAAGCTTCATGGATACCCATGGGGAGGCCTATACAGGGTGTCCGAAAACTTTGCCACACGAAGGGAAAGTGCCTGCCTACCTTAAATTTTTAAGGTAGGAAATTATACTGAAAAAGCCTTCGTTTTGATTTAAAAACTAACTTGTAGTTCAAAGAATTTTGAAAAATCGAAACCAGGTTTCGAACCCACCAAATATGAAAAAAACAATATTTAATTTTTACGATAACGATTGATAGAGTTACTTATTAGGATTTTTTTTTCATGAAACAGCATTTTAAACAAAAGCACTGAATACATACTTATGGCAAAAGGAAGACCATGTAAGGAGATGTCCCAGTGTTGCCCCAGTTTCATTTTATTTAATTACTTTCATAATTAAAAAATGCTAATTACATTTTTTATTTAGGTATAGTATCAGTCATGAATTGTTTTATATTTAGAAATACAATTACAAAAACATTAAGTTGTTTTCTGAAGTATTTTGTGAAAAAAATGTAAGTAAATAGAAATAGTACTATTATGATAAAAATTGTGATTTAAAAGCGTTTTAACTTAAAAATCCCACTTTTAATTGCAGAAAATAATTATTAATCTGATTCTAGAGTAAAATACCTAATCTGACATACTACTTTGATTAAGACGCGATAGACTTTCATTTTTTGAAAATGGTGAGGCAAATGACATAGGCGCGATGGGACATATTATCCTTTCAAATTTTAATTATTACGTATTGGTAACTTCAGAGTTCTGAATGCAGTTCCAATTAATTTTCAAAACAAAATGAAGTCTTCTTTCAGTAATATTTACTATCTTCAACATTTAAGGTACTTTCCCTCCGCGACACTCTGTGTGGAAGAGTTTTGGGAAACCCTGTATACCGGGCAGTAAACATCTTATAGAGCATACCTAGTCATAGCAATAGTGGCGCCTCTACAGGGCAGTAGCATAGGGTCCGGGGCAGTTCTTCGTCGTAACGTGATGGGCGCCTCCCAGTCGCGCGCGCCGCCGATCGCCTGCCGCAGCGCTTCGCCCCCCGCGGCCTCCGTCAGCGGCCGCGGGCCTTCTTCCACTCGCCAGCCCAGGACCCGACACCAGGCTTTGTTTGTCAACTGGAAAATGAGATCGATTTGAGAATTCGATCGCTTGTCTGCAAAGCTTACTTCGACCTTACATTTAAATTAGCGAACAAATGTGATAGAAACCACAAACTGCCTGAGTAATATTTCGTTTTCTGTTGATCAGGTTTTAAAACATCTAAAATCTATTGATCGTAACAAAGGGGCCGGCATTGATGGTATACCTTATATTTTTGTATGGAATTGCGCTAAACAACTATCAATACCTCTCACACTAATATTCAATAAGTCGTTATCCTCAGGAACCTTTCCTTCATATTGGAAAACTGCCTTAATTATACCTATCCATAAATCGGGTGACAAACACTTAGCTAAAAATTACAGACCTATTTCAATTCTACCAGTTTTTGCTAAGATATTAGAAGCTATGTTATGTCCCATAATAATCTGGCATATAAAACGTCTACTCATTGAAGAACAGCATGGTTTCGTAAGTTCACGTTCTACTAGCACCAACCTAGTAAGTTTTGTAGATGACGTTGTTCAGTCTGTAGATGCTCGTGTATCCGTTGATGTGATTTATACAGACCTGTCAAAAGCTTTTGACAGGGTTAGTCATAAAATCTTATTGATTAAATTATCTAGATATGGTTTTGCTGGCGATCTCCTCAAATGGTGTTCGTCTTATCTATCTCACCGTTCCTCAAAAGTTGCGGTGAATGGTTTCACATCGGAACCATTCTTGAACCCATCTGGCGTACCACAGGGGTCACATTTGGGACCAGTATTTTTCAATCTTTTCATTAATGATATTACTAGTTGTCTAGAACATAGTCGATCATATTTGTATGCAGATGATTTAAAGATACTGAGACCGATAAAAGATGAGCGAGATGTGTCTTTACTGCAAAGCGATATAAGTAGAATAGAACAGTGGTGTATTAGAAATGAAATGGTTTTAAATCCAGAAAAATGCAATTTTATTAGCTTCACTAGAAATCATAACACATTTCCCAGAAACTATTATATATCCGACCAGCCACTTGAAGAGGTTGAAGAAGTCCGAGATTTAGGGGTTACATTAGATAAAAAACTAACCTTTAAAAATCATTACAATACTATGGTAAATAAAGCTCTGAAATGCCTAGGTTTTGTAATTAGAAATTGTAAGGACTTCAAGAATTCCAACACTAAAATCAAATTATATAATAGCATTGTTAGATCTAGCCTTGAATATTGTAGCATCGTGTGGTCCCCTCACTACGAAGTTCATTCAAATAATATTGAAAGAGTGCAAAAGAGGTTCCTTTATCATCTGGCTTATCAATGTAAAATGGCAAAAAAACTCGATTCTTATGCAAAGAGACTAAAATATTTCAAAATGACCTCATTAAAAAACAGGCGCAAAAGACTTGACCAAACTTTTATATATAAGATAGTTAATAGTATATTTGATTGTCCACAGATACTGAACAAAATAAGTCTCAACATTCCACTAAAACTCCCGCGCTTCTCCAGATATACTTTATTTTCAGCAAAGTATTCGAAAAGTAATTTAGGCCACTATTCCCCACTAAATAGATTACAAACACAATATAATGCAATCTCAAAAAACAACAATGATCTGGATATTTTTTGGCTATCACTACCTGTTTTTAAGAAAAGAATCACAGATATTCATAAATAAACTAGCAGTTGCCCGCGACTTCGTCCGCGCAGACCCTATGGAACCTTTAACCAGGATAAGGTACTCCTTAGGCTCCGCCTATGTATTTTTGTAATTTCATCTAAATTTGTCCAGCTGTTTGGGTGTGAGGAGGAGGTAGTAAATACACACATATACATACACACATACACACACACACACACACACACACACACACACACACACACACAAGGTTTTCGCATTTATGATATTAGCAGGAGCTGTTTTTGTATTTCGTACAATTTTGCATTTGTGTTGCAGTTACTGAGTCCTCATTAATTTTATTCATCCACTTATTGATGCGTATTTCACAAGTTGCAAATGGCTCACTTGACACGGTTATTTAGTTATAGCTTTTCATAAAGTATTTATTTTTTGTTTTACTTACAGTATAAGTATAATTACTTAGTATAATTACAGTTTGTTTGTTAGTTAAGTTTAAGGGCGATTGGCTTCTGTTCTGTTTTTTAAGTTTTTAACTTTATGCTTTCCGTGGCAACCTTTAAGTAAGGCAACACTTACCTTGTATATTATCTTTTAAGTTACCTATGTGCATGTGAAGTGTATGACCTTGTTGGTTGTTCTAATAAATAAAATAAAATAAAAATAAAAACAAGCGTTCTCATTAGGCAGGACCACAGAATGTGTGGTACCTTACCTTGTACGTAGTCTTGATCAATAAACGTACTTATATCACAAAGATTTTTTCTATCACACTTAAACTACTTTTTAATTATTAATAAGTAATATCCTAATGATAGAAGTATGGATGGAGCCATATTGATTATCGTCGCAATGGTCTCTAATAAAATACGACCAACTAATTGAACTAGTTCTAATTGAACACGTACGTGCCTAATGTGATTATCTTTGGTCGATATTATCTTTGCCCAGTCGGGAAAGTTTGTTTTAATAGTCATCGCTTCGTGGTATTGATAGAAAACAGTAAGTATAGGCAATATACGAGTACAACTTTGTGATGGGGAGACGAGATCGAATGTAATAAATCCTAGAAAATAATGTTATTGCTTACTAAGCTTAATTTGTTTTTGCATCTGAAGGTTAATTTACTTAGGTAAGTAATTCTCTTGTTTTCTTTCTTCAGCATTTAAGTGACTGTTTGACTTTCTCGCGTCCTTTCAAGTAAGAGTAGGGCAACGAGTTCAGTTATATGAACATTGAACATACACTGTGGTGCTTTAAAGCTAGGGTTTCCTAGGATGACGGTGCCGTCATATTACGGCCGTAATTTAGCGGCGTAGAACGTTGTCTATGTAAACAATACGGCGCGGCTTCCTAGAGAGCGTTGCTGAACACCGAAAAGTCAAATAGTCTTTTTACGACCGTAAAATTACGGCCGATATGTGACGGCACCGCTTTCTTAGGAAATCTAGCTGAAGGCTCTGGAAGTGACCCCTTATTATTCCTGATTGATGTGAATAGCTTGACCGGTGAGCTGCAACATTGTAAACCCGCTCCAAAGGACAGGTATGCACCTATAGGGACGGAGGATCAGCAGAGGTTTGTGGCTGGAACCAGATTAGTTATACAAGTTTTCACAAGATTAGTTACCAGTATCCGCTGCGTATCGTCCGTGATGGCGACAAGGTCCCGGCAGCGGTCGGCGGCGGCGGCCAGGGCTGACACGGCGGCGAGCTGCGCCCGCGCAGTCGTCGCCGCTGTGCGCGCTTGCAGGATCTCTGCACACCACGCCGTCGCACCCACAGTCTCTACCATTATCTAAAACACAAATTTAATGTGTGTCAAATAAAAAAACATGGAACTAGGTGATATCACCAAGGTTGGTGCGACAACGTTTTTGCAACTGACTGATTTTATCTGGCTGGACATAGTGAAGAAAGATCTGTACATAATAAGCTTCGATCAAGAATATACAGTACGAGACATATAACTTGAAATCGGGTGGGGATTGCGCGAAACACGTATTTTGGGTATGCGTAGCGGTGAGGGGCGCGGGCGGCGGGAGAGGGGCGCGCGCTATTGGTCGCTCACAAGAGCACATGCGCGAACTTATCCCCACTCCGTCGAAAAAATTTCAAGATACGTGCCTAGTACTGTACTAGATCGTTATCTAGGAACTTCAACGAACTAAAACAGCACGCAAAACGGCACCTCGAAATACGTCCCCGACACTAATATACCCAAGTCCCGGATGTCGAACTGGGTAATCCCGGACATGCCTTTTTTGGAGTTGGCAAGCTTACTGACCGGACATCTAGGGTATTCTTGAGCGACGATAATAAGCAATTAGATTGTAAAAAAAACTAATTATGTAAGTAGGTTACCTTATTTAGCAACCAGAAGATACACTTTAAAATTCTCCCAAAATTGTACAATGCGTAATACAGTACTACAACCCGGTTGAGTTAACTTTTTTTTATAGGGATAGTGCTTGGCTTTTATCTCACCTGATGTTAAATGACGATAAGGCCGAAGGTGGAACCGCACTGCACCCGGAATACTGGCTATCTTACCTCTAACTGCCGGAACACAACAATTTTTAAATTGTTGTTATGGCCTCAGACTTAGGTAAGATGGTGATAGCTAGCCAGGCGGACTTGAAATAAGCCCTACCACCAACCAAACCGAGTACAAATTGTACCCCCCCTGGGAATCGAACCCGGGACCTCTGCGTCTTACACGGGTGGGCGAACCACTAGACCACAGAGGCGGTTAAACTCGGCACCTGAAGCGCGATAGACCCTTCTCGTTTTCTCCTTTCCTCACGACACCATCGTCAATTTTTTGAAAGTTTTCGATAGATTATCGATAATATATCGCTAACAAATGTAGGTACTAACGCTACTGGCATGACGACAGTGGCGTGAGGCAAGGACAAAACGAAGGGGGTCTATCGCGCTTCAGGTGCCGAGTTAACTCGACCGGGTTATATGATCTATTCGGTGATAATACGATGAAACTTTAATAGCAAATTTTCTTTTTTTATTTTATCCAGTTATGCAAGGTTAATCGAGCTAGCTATATGATCTCGTTCGTCGATCAAATGTCGACCCACGTCTCCCGTCGCATGATAACGGCCTGATTATGTTGACCAACTTCACATGACGTTAGGAACCAATATCCATCGGTACATGAGGTGGATACCTGAATTTAATCGAAACCGTACCGTAGAGAAAAAGATTCGTTCGCAACGCTACCTTCTCTTCTCTTAGTTAATTCGTCGAACAAAACATGGACTTAGGTGAAATATAAAATAATAATAATGTATGTAGCAATAATAGGAATGAAAAGCGTGAAAAAAAATATGCTTTAAAAATACTGAAAACGAACATGCCGTGCTCCGCCGCCGTAGTGAAATGAATTGAGCGGAAGTGAAAAAGTTTTCTACATGTTGGGATAGTTGGTAAAAGTGCGCTTTTAAACATACACATCAGCTGAATTTAGGGTTACCAGCTCCAAAAGTAGAAAAGCCGGATAATCCATATTATTTTAGCCGGACATTTTGCCGTAGGATTATCGCTTTGTGCAATTAACCTAGATAATCTGGTGGGATGTAACTTAACAAGAGGTTAGCTATTACAGATAATTCCCTTGTTCAGACGATACCTACTTTAATAACAGTTTTCGGCATTGCTCGGAACAATATCCGTTCCGTAATTGGAATCATGCTACACAAAGCTTAAAATTAATTGGGTTAGAAAAATCGTTGTTGAGACAGTTTGTTTTACGTCTGCTCGGAAAGCTTTTAACTATTATAAAAAAATACAATAACAGATGAATCTGGGAGTTATAATATCTTGGGCTACCCAACTAAAATTTTCACCACCTTATCTGTCATATCATATCTTATACCTTTAAACGAGCAATTCTTGTATTAACCCAGTAAAATTAGACTTAATATATCCAAAAACCAAAAATACCTGATTTGATGCAACGATAAATGTCTAATTTAATTGAATTATATGTTTATTATGTATATTCTGAGATCTCGGAAACGGCTCTAACGATTTTGCTGAAATTTGGTATATGGGGGTTTTCGGGGGTAAACAATCGATTTAGATTAGTTTTATGTTTGGGAAAATGCGTGTTTTCGAGTTTTCTTAACTTTAACTTTTTTATTGCCAAACGATCTTATTTCTTACTGTGATCAAAATATTCTTTAAGGCCAACTGAAATTTGAGTACAGAAACTACTTTTTTTGATCTAATGTTGTAAAAGACTGTGCCTGCGTGTGAAGCCGGTGTTGTGACTTACTGTAGTTTCTGTACTCACTTCTGTACACACCGAGTCTGGCTCTGGACCTTTCTTGCTGCTGCACACACATGCATGCCTATTTCTGAGTCTCTTTAAGTGTAGCTAATTGTCAATTTTGTTTGTCCTTTTCTTTTTTTATTGTTTTATTATTAGTTATATTATAATCTAGTGTATGTATTGTTGTTTTTATGAATGTGTGTGTTGTAGCAAAATAAACTTCTTATCTATCTATCTACTCAAATTTCAGTTGGCCTTAAAGAGCATTTTGATCACGGTATGAAATAGGATCGTTTGGCAATAAAAAATATTTTGAGTTGATTTATCGTTTTCCGGTACAAAATGTATGGGATAAGTTTTTGGCGATTTCTGTCGTTTCTAGTACTCATACTTTAAATGGTACCATAGAGTTTTTTGATCCCCACATGAAATAAGATCGATTGGCATAAAAAATTTTTTTTTGGTATTTTAGCATTTTTTTTTGCTAACTGTAACTTTTTTCCACAATCTGTGAATGCAGTTCAGAATATCTCATAAAGTTATGGAAGGTCTTCTAGGAACGTTTTCCTGTAACTATAAAGGTTAAGGTACCTGCCCTTAATGTACCGTCTCAAAAATCCACCCTGTATAATTTTTTTATTTTTATTGTTTTTAGACAAGTTTAAAAAAATGTTAATGTTTGAGATATCAATGTAGATTATCACCTAAACACCACAATGTTACAATAAAATAAATAGTAATAACCGAGCAAATCTCGGTCGCCCAGATATTTATAATTTATTATTAAGTCGTGGTAGTTGGAAAAATGTCGCAACTGTAAAATTGATTATGAAAATTATACTTGAAATAAGTTACTAGTCACCTAGTACCAACTATTGGTGCCACAATGTCAAGAAAAGGTTAAACTAAAACAATATCTACTCTTGTGTAGTCGTTACAAGATAGTCACTAAATATTTTTGGTCACGGGAAATAAACATAAAAGTTTAAACATATTGACATACAAATACCAATAGAATTTGTTAATTTCATTCACTTGATCGGCAATTGAATTTACATTCCATTAGTATAAATAGGTTCTCCGCTCCGAGTGCTCTCCTCTCGAATATGGAGATTCTAATTTGCTAGCTAGAGAATAAACTAAATTACCCCAATGCAAACTATGGGAGAAATTGTGTCCACATTTAACTATGATGCATTACGTCACGGGTCACCTTAATAATTGTATTCCTCTTTTTGTCATTTATCTTTGTTTCATGAAGGCTTAACGTGCCTTCCGAAGCACGGAGGAGCTCAAGATAATAATTTTTGGTCACCCATCCCATGACCGATCCTTGCGGAAGTTGCCTAACCTCCGCAATCGCTGGAACAGACACTAAACCACTGCGCCATCGAGCTCCTCAATGCATGATCACGCGAGTTTTTTTTTATTTAAAGTATTTCCAGTACTACAAAAGGAATAGAATAGAATAGAATATCATTTATTTGTATATTTGCAAGATAGAAGTTTTATAAATAAAAAGTATAATACCTACACATCTCAAAAGCTTTCAATACCTACCACAAGAGTATATTAATGATGGAGGAAGCAGGAGAACAATAAGGACAATGCAAGACAATTTTCTTTTTACGGTAAACAAACAAAAAACACAAGATTTCCTGCTTTCCTGTAATATGGTACGGGATTTATCCCGACGTGATATAAGAAAAGGTTATAAGTACCTTTTACGCCGTATATAAAAAATATTGCTTTCATGCCAAGTATTGAATTCCGTAAGGGCGATATTTTGTAATTTTCCTAAGTAAAATAATGAGCTTCATTCATACTTTCCCCAGAAATGGAGTAACAGTGACACAAGGTCGAAAAAGGTACGAAATAACCGGAAGAACTCTTGTACCTACTTAATAACATTGTGCCCAAGCACCTATTATTATTAAATAATTCACATACCTACTTTCATATTTGAAGCTGTATTAAATAAAATAAGTGAAAAGAAAATACTCAAAAACGTGAAGGTATTAATTATTGAAAACAAACTATATAAAGGAGTTGTTAAAATACCTACTTTTTCGTAGTATAAGTATCTAACCGAAAGCGATATCGTTAATATTCATTACACATTTTAATATAATAATTATGATGTTTTGTTTGTGACCGAGCGAGAGCGAAGCGTCTCTGTTTCAGCTTGAGCAAAATTCTTTCTTTGTTCTCTTCTAAGTCTATACAGGTCGAATTTCTCTACTGATTCTCGTGAAATTTTATAAGCACGTTCGATAACTAATCAGTTTTTCGAAATTTATCAAAAAAAAAACATTTCAGTCATTTCAAAAATGTTCAAAAATGTCACAAACGCGAGGTCTACCGTCTATTTCAAGTTTTCAAGTCACAGACTTTTTTCATTGCTTTTTTAATTATTTATTCTTCTCCAATAAAATCATACTGAATTATTAGCCAATACTTTATAAGTTTTTGTACTGATTAAAACACAAATAAACATTCCTAAAATATTAAATTGTTAATTTCCAAGCTTAGAATAATAACACCTAGAAGCCGAAGCCAGAAGAAAATGAGGCAACTAATACTAAGCCAAAATGGCTTAGTTTTCAGATTTATATCCTTCATACGTTACTTTATTGTAACTAAAATTCAATAATATAGTATAACTTATCTAATAAATGTAGAAAAATTGAAACTGTTATGTACTTATTCGGTATGATTAGGTACCTAATAATAGAGAATAAAAATCTTAAAACGGCGCCATTTTGGCTGTTTTAGTTGCCTCACTTTTGACAGTGCGCTTTGTAGAGAACTATCGTTCTAGGTGTTATTGTTCTAAGCTTCCAAGTAAAAAAAAAATGAATTATCTATAAAAATACATTATTATTTCAAGTTTCTCTACATATAGTTTTTTTCAATTTTCATTGTAGACCCGTTGATAGGTTAATATCGAACCTAATATTGTATCGCAAATGAGAAAAAGGTTGATTGAGTTTTCGGTTTGATTTGTAGTGGGCGTACAGTGTCCTCTCGACCAGAATAATTAATCCTGACGTTATTATTTTGTAAAAATAACAACGAAGGTTGTTGGTAACTTAATATTTCCATAATATACAGGGTTATTTGTAAAACACCAACAACCTCACAGGAGTAGATTACCAACATCATAAACAACAAAGTTTGTTCTACCACTTTTATCATAACTCAATACATTCGCCAAAAATGAATTTTCAAGTTTTTATTGTACTGTTCGACACTTTTTACGTCTATTGATGGCGGCGGGGAGGGCGGGCGGGGCAGGCGGATCGCGCGCACTACGCGCTCCGCGCGCCGCGCGTAGAGTTATGAACATACGAACGGTAAATTAAAATGATATTTTTTTATATGAAAGTAAAATCTAACGAATTATTAAAAGTAGTAGAACAAATGTTGTTGTTTATGATGTTGGTAATCTACTCCTGCGAGGCTGTTGGTGTTTTACAAATAACCCTGTATAATATTTATACCACCTAATAAAACAACTTGAATCATTAGCACAGTTTTTAATAATACTGTGTCATTAGTCTATGTAAGATAAGATTTTTTATTTTTTTATTATTAATGAAATTTATCTATTTATCGCCAATTATTATTAGACACAAGTTAATATTAAAACGTATCATAGGTACTAAAATCCAGGTACAGAAATACAGAAAATCCATAGATCTTGTATAACTTTAACGATAAAATGCACGATTACCTACTTAACTCAGATGAAATAAATAAACAGTAAATATTACCTAAAGTTTTTGTTAATCTAATACAAGTAAGTAAGACAAGACTTATAAACGCGAAGACCTTTAATCGGCTGACTGTTAATACATTTAAGATATTATTCTGTTTGTCTTGCTGTTGGTCTTCCAAAGATTAAAAAAAAGACAGGCAATGATTAAAAAGATAAAGTTTCTCTTATGAGGGGCGAAAAAAGAAATAACAATTACAAAGGAAAAACAATAACATACCCTGTTGAAGCCAGCTTCTAAGTACGGGAGGACTGCGAAATCATCTTTCAGGTAACCACTGAAACAAACATGAATATTAGATTAATTAAATATGATTGCCTCTCCCTATCTTCTGGAAAATATAGGTCTGAGATGTCCTCGGTCATAGTTTGCCCACTACTAGAACTAAGTATGCTGGAAATACTTTTCTGCACCAGGTCATGTGATGTTCCTAACAAGAATTTTAGTTCAGTGTACATATATAATTGTACTCCTCCTCAGTGGAAAAAATACATCCAAGAGCTGATTAGCAGCGATAATAATAATAGCGGTGGGTAGGTACCATGGGCAACATCGTCGCTTAACCACTGCTAAGGTTAAAATCGCTTACACGCCGCGCCCGCTGTCACATACATTTAGTTCGTGCAGGGCCGATACACGCGCTTACGAATTTTGTTGCAAACTGGTTAAGCGACGCTGTTGCCCATAGTACCTACTAGGTAGTTCATTTATATAGCTTATCATTAACTTTCTTAAAATAAACTTAGTTTTTTTGTTTTCTTACCTATTTTAGCTCAATTAATGGTTTTAATTTTGTCCCTTTGTGTGTTGTGTTATTAGATAAATTTTAGGTAGGTAGGTACTTTGTGTGTGTTATGTAACAGTGGAAATTTTGCTGAAATATGCGTCAAATTTAAGTATACCTAGTTAACATAAGTCTCATAAAACATTGTATGTTTCCCTAATAATAATAAACAAATTACTCCATCTTGCTTCTTACTTTTTATAAGACTTGATAATTTTATTATTTTTATTGCTTATTATTTTAGATAGAAAATTCTGTAAAACCGGTGTTTTACAGAATTTTCCATCAAAAATAATAAGCTTCTTCTAAGGCGAAATAACAGAAATAGCTTTCTAAGCTATCAGAAAGTGATTTCGGTTTAAGAAGAATTTCAGTGACTTTGAGATAATTTATCTCGAAGTTAAGTGGAGAATTCCCAAGTTGTTTAAGTGGTTTTTTTATGTCTTGAAAGGAATTTATCTTTGACTTAATTTTTGAGAAAAGGCAAAGTAAAGTCTCAAAATCAAGAGGTTTCTTGAATCTACATTTTTTTATACAGGGTTATTTGTAAAACACCAACAACCTCGCAGAAGTAGATTACTAACATCATAAACAACAACATTTGTTCGACTACCGAAAACAGACAAAAACATATCGTCTTTTCATCAGCTCGATCAGCTGTTCGGGACATTTGTATGAAAGTCGGATTTTTTTTTCGGTTTTCGGTAAACTCGTAGAACAAATGTTGTTGTTTATGATGTTAGTAATCTACTCCTGCCAGGTTGTTGGTGTTTTACAAATAACCCTGTATAAACCACTAGTAACGCCGATTTAATAGTTCTGTTGGAAGCACGATAAGTCCGGAAATCTATTGTTTTGTACAGAGCTATGAATAATTATATTGTAATCTTATTCGAATATTATGACAGCCAATAGATTCTAAGTAGGTAGGTATTACAAAAATAAATTAAAAAAATATTAAAAACACGACTCCCCTGCCAAAAACGAACTAAAAAGTTAAAAAACAAGTGTCATTGCAGTCGGGGTACCTTATAATGGAACAATTTTTGATCAAAGAGGTCCCCCGACTGCAATGACACTTGTTGTTTAACTTTTTAGTTCGTTTTGGCAGGGCAGTCGTGTTTTTAATATTTTTTTAATTTATTTATCTTTATTTCACACATTTTAGTGACATATTATATAGTTTTGGAATGTGCTCATCAAGGCCTTTCATTTGATGCCCATATTGTAATAATAGAAGAAATTTTTTTTTTCACATTTATAATGGCGTCGTACATTCGCCAAATTATTTTTTTCTAAAAAAAGTATAGCCAGTGTCACTCGGGATGCTGTAAGTATTCTAACGATACCCCATTTATCCAAATCAGTTCAGGCATTCAGAAGTTATGGTGGAATAAAGAAACTCACATACCCACAAACATACATAATATGAACCCTGAACACATAGGTATACACTCTTTTTGCTTTGGGCAGTCGTGTAAAAAATCACTTTACTAAAGTACGTTGGGCAAGTTGAAATAAGTATAAATTCTTATCTTATTCGCACACCATAACTTCGAAAATCGACATTTTCGAAAAGTATGAAATTATTGTCTAAGTAGACCTTAGAATGAAATTTTTAAGTTCTATTGTGTGACGCACTTCAGCGATCGATGCATAATCGCTCGTCTATCGCAGAACGGCCATTGTCACATCACTCAAGGCAGGAACAACCGATAACTGCTTTATTGAAACTGTATTGCACTAGTTGTAGACGAGTGACAATAGAATAACTTATAATATGCAGAGACGAACAATTTCTAGGATACCTTGGTTAATAATTTACGACTTTCAATAGGTTTAAAATTTTAGCATATATAGGTACTGTCTTTTGGTATCGTCGAAAATTGTACAGACGGCAAAACAGTAGGTAATAGGTATGTTATGTAGTAGTGTATTACAATTTGTTTATGTAAGTAGGTAAGTAGTTACATTTTACAGTAATACCGTTGATCCACTCACTCAACAAAACGAGAGTATTATTTTTAGTCTGTCACACAGACTGCGCCTATCTTCCATTCAATTTAACATCGTGAAACGTAATAGAAATCTTAAAACTAGTCATCCGATGGGAAATTAAAATGTATAAAATGGCACGCTATTTAATATTTCGGCTGCTTTACGATTATGATTATCTACGACAGGGGTCTCCAACTACGGCCTGCGGGCCAAATCCGGCCCACGGGCACCAACAATCCGGCCCGCGAAAGCAGGCCGCATCGTACCAACAATAGTGTAATTTACAGTATGTTAGTAAGGAGCTAGCTAGATCCTGGCCCTTGGGACGTGGTGGAGGAGTAAGTCTGGCCCTTTTGCTAAAAAGTTTGGAGACCCATGATCTACGACAACATATTTTTACCGACTTCAAAAGGAGGGAGGTACTCAAATACGACCCGTTTTTTTTTGTTTTTTGTATGTACACCGATTACTCGAAGACGGCTGAACCGATTGAAATGATTCAAACGTAATAATAATACATTAGGTAAACTCCCAAGTTGGTCCCATTTTTAAAAATTTTGAAATCGGTTCAGTACTTTTCAAGTAATCTTGAAAAAAAGCACGAAAATAGTATGATTTTGTGTGAACTACCTCGATGATCAGTCGTATAACTTGTTTGTTTATGAACTGAATAAGATAATTATTTTTTTGTTGATAAAGGGATATCTTAAGTGTAGTTCTTTAACCGACTTAAAAAAGGAGGTTCTCAGTTTGACCCGCATGTATGTTTCTCCGCGATTAACTCACGCTTGGCTGAGCCGATTTTTCTACCTAAATAATATACCGCTACACTACCTAATACAAAGTGGCTTTTAGAATAAAAAAGAAAAGGAATTTGTACTCCTGCCCCACCCGACTTCAATAGACGTGTTTTCATTATTACGAATATTATTTCTTGCTTTTTAGAGGTAGGTTTTTTGAAGTCGGTTTTTTGTTTTTTTTTAGAAAGTTACTGCTTATAATACCTACAATCAGAAGTATTCAGTAGACTCGTAACTAAAACAGATTCCATTTCAGACTTATGTTGTGTGATTTCAATGCCATCTACCCGTGTTCTACAGACGAGGGTCGCACTTCAAATCCCTATGGCAGCGTTGTTTTCATCAAGATAAGATCTCGATTCAAGTCGGTGGTGAAGCCTGCCCACAGTAACAATACTATCTGGGCGTCCTTCACGTTTCGGACAGTTATGTCCGGAGACAAAAGATGTCCGAACATAACTGGACAGAGTACACCTACCTACCCTCTGTTTTAATCACTAATGTGGTTTGTATTTTTTGTGAAAAACTGCGTTAAATTAATATAAGGAAAAACGAGGTTTTAAATATTTGTTAGCCTATATTATATTAAGTAAGCCTATTTTATAATTAACTTGAGTCACAGAGTGCCATTAATGTACTAGTTTTTGAGAAATGTAATAAAATCTAAAAAAAATCATACAAATTTCGTATAAAATTTTACTCCAGTAATTTTTTATGACGTATTTAAACCAAAGGTTTACATATTTTATTTTTTAAATTGATAGGTGATATTATTACCTTTCGAACAGTATTTTTGTTATAGCTGTAGGACTTCTATATCCGAAGAAATTTATATTTTTCCGCAGAGTCATCTAAAATAAAAAGTCAAATTTAAAAAGGCGGCCATTCCAATAGGAGTGGGGATAGACCCCAATATGTCGGTGTTTTTAGGGTTCCGTAGCCTAAATGGCAAAAAACGGAACCCTTATAGATTCGTCATGTCTGTCTGTCTGTCTGTCTGTCCGTATGTCACAGCCACTTTATTCCGAAAGTATTAAGACTACACAATTGAAACTTGGTAGGTAGATGTATTATGTTAACCGCTTAACAAATTTAATACAAAAACAAGAAAAATAAAAGATTAAGGGGGGGGCTCCCCATACATGGAACTGAAACTGAAAAAATTGTTTTTCTTCAAACCAACACGTGTTGGGTGTCTATAGATAGGTCTTTAAAAATGACATTAAGGTTTTTAAGACAACTTTTTCTCAAAGTCAACCGTTTGAAAGATATTCACCGCCAAAGTGGTAAAATGTGTGTTCCCCCCTTTAACTTTTGAAATAAGAGAGTGAAAAATCTAAAAAAAATATATGCTGTAGATCTTAATAAAAACTTTCAACCAAAATTGGTTTGAACGAGATATAGTAATTAGTTTTTGAGATATAGCACATTTTCCAAAACCGCAAATATAACTTTGTCATTCATACCAACACTGTGAAAAACAAAGTTATTTTTACAGACGAAAAATTATAGGTGGTATTAAATATGGTATGGTATAAGGAAAATGTGCTATATCTCAAAAACTAATTACCATGGTTACCACCACGGAACCCTATGGCGCGTGGCCCGACACGCACTTGGCCGTTTTTTTTGGATAAAATTAGGTGTATTTCACGCCTTTAAATTATCGCTAGTTCAAGATCAAAGGCAATGTATAATAGTACTAACGTTTTTGTATGACTGTAGGTAATTTTGTATTGAGTCACTTTTATAAAATGCACAAAACAAGAAATATGAAACTTCTTTGCATGTAGGTAATATAATTTTTACGAACAGTCTTGTTGTTTTACCGGAATGTAAAACACTGATATATTAATGTAATGTGCGTAATTTACATTTAAGCAATTAAACTGCTAAAAGTTTAATTGCTATCTTATTCAGTATTCCTTGCATTTTGAAGTCATTCCTACAATATGTAGTTTAAAACGTCGAGTAATAAAAACTAATAATGTTATGCAAAATATTTATAAATGATTGAATTGAATTGAGTGAGTGTTTATTTCAGTTAATTTAGGCAATACAACGACTAAACTAATTGACTAGATAAAATATAAACAAAACACTGAGATAAGTAGTTGGAGTAGTTACAACTGAACCAAAAAAAGCATTATAAAAATAAATAAAAAATAAAATAATCGCTTGGACAATTTCACACAGCGCCATCTAGCCCCAAACTAAGCAAAGCTTGTAATATGGGTGCTAGACAACAGTAACTACTTATTATAACATTGTGCGCTTTTATAATTCTCGACGGCCCGGCACGGCACGGCCCGGCACGGCACGGCTCGGCACGGCAGCGGCGACACCGAAAGACGCTTTTATAATTGCTGCCGTTGCCGGCCGTTGGATGTTCAACACAGAACACTCATAGCGAAGAAGTTACTATTTGTACATTGTACAGTAGTGTCGTGGTACCTACTTTTTACTTTAGAATAATATAAAGAATAAAAGTTGACCTTCTCTGTCTAGATATTTATTATCTTTATAATTATTTCATAAAATAATAGTTTACCAATTATACAACGTGTAACAGAAAGGAGGTATCAACTCGAAACGAAGTCAATGTACTCGTGAATCTGAACACTTCCAATAGAAAAAGATTTCAAATCAAAAATACAATTTTGGACTCTCCATAGAAAATTTGAATTTGCCGCCAACATTTTATATAGGGAGGGACATTCAAAAAAATTTTTTTTCTGTTGGAAGTTTCACGAGTACATTGACCTTCTCTCGGGTTGATACCCCCTTTTTGTTACACGTTGTTTAATGATTATATTACAATGTAGGTAGGTAGTAGGTACTTACTTAAATGATAAATAAATCTTTTAAAAATCAAAGAATATATTATATGTAGCTGGTTTTCATTACGTACCTACTTACCAAGATAGGTAGGTATCTACACAACACATTATTTAATTAAGTAGGTAACTACCTACTTAAGTAATAATATCTAGGTAATTATTTGTTGAGATAGGTAACAATATTTAACTTTGGTAAGTCCCCTATTAATGGTGTTCCCACCGCTGTAAGTACCTAGATATCTTTCCGATCAGTATCGAAATAACTGTTTGTCGGAATATTACCTATTTGTTGATTTTGATGTTGTTTGTTTCCACAATCAACATAGGTACATGGCATACCAACAACAACACATTAACGATATTACGCTAATATACTGGTTGTGCCCTTTATACACGCTGTATATTCTTTGCTCTGGACTCACACTCACACATATAATCCTTGTAGCTACGCACTACATCGTAAAAGTTCGACGGCAGCGTAGGATTTGGCCGGCACGGCCCGGCCCGGCACGGTTTGCCGGTGCCGTTGAGGAAATATAAAAGCGTCTCCATATGATTCCATACATTTCACTTCCCTGTTGTGCCGTTGGACGGCTGCGCACAATAACACCCAGACCCATCACAGAAATTAAAATTCATCATAAAATTCATTTTATCAAGTAAGTAATTGTATGATAATTAAAATCATTTAATCTGACAAATGGGAATGTTCCATTTGTCAGATTAAATGCAAGAATGTTAGCAAGAATGTTTCACAAAAATCTAATGTGTTTCGGAACTTTAATCAAATTTCCATTTTGTCGTAGAAATCAGCACGTGTGAGATAAATCTAATTAACTTTCTCGACAATAAAATCGCAATTAATGTTACACGAGTGGAAAAGAACACAAGTGAGTTAGTCATTTGTGTACGTAATTAATTTTTAAGTGAAATTGCTCCATGTCAAATACAATTTACACCTGCGAAAGTGTTTTGGGCTTATTAAGAGTTAAATAGTCACAGTGTATACTTAATTTGGTATTTATTTTTGGAAAGCAAACATGAATAATTTATTACCTATCCAATGAATTTAAAACTATGCCCATATATTTAAAAATATTTGACCTATTTCTTATAATACCTACTAATACATACTAACGTTGTAGTTGCATAAAAAATCCTGATAAATATTTATTTCGAAAAAGTATACGTACCTACCCAATAACGAGAAATATTGCACTTTCAACTAATCTGTTTTGAGTGAATTAAATAAACACGTTTGATTTATAAAATAATGTCTCGAAGCGATGCACCCGCATTCTAATGCAACCTCAAACAATACCACTGAATCCTATCCAACACTTAAAACTAATAGTCCGATCAACGGGGCTTATGCGACCCGAATAATTCTCCCGTCAATGAAATTTGGCATGTGATGACGTTAGGTAATACAGATTACAGATGCACAATAAGCCAATAAATTTTGTTACGAGAAGTTAGGTATTTTTACCTAAACATAAAATTGCCAAAACAAAAAATAAGAAGAAGAATAACATAACACAAGAGAGATCTTTTACCTCCAAATGTTTGATTTGGATTACAATGAGGGCTTTTCAAAGTGACATTCAAAAAATAAAAATAGTAACTATTTACTTCACTAGATGGCGTTGATGGAAAGAGAAGTGTCAAAATTGGCTTTTAAAAATAAAAGGCCTGTACCAAAGAGCAAGCGCTCCCTGGCTGACATCTGCCCAAAGAGAAACATTTTAGGTTTACATCTGCCTGCCTACCTGAGTACTCTTCGAAGCTTAGTAAAAAAAGTACATTGACACATACCTTTTTATCAACGCCACCTATCGAGTTTACAGCTTTTTGTCATTTTGAAAAGCCTCATCATTATTGATCGAGCGAGCGCGAAGCGTTTCCATTTGAGCTTGGGCAAAAATACTTTCGTATGTCCGGCTCTCCGTATGTTCTCCTCCACAGGTCGCATTTCTCTACCGATTCTCGTGTTTGTGAGCAGGTTCAATAAATAAATATTTTAAATTTCTTGTTGTCGATTCAGTTTATCGATTTTTTTCAAAATGGCGGAGATATGTGGAAAAGTCGTATTACATTACAGCCATTTCAAAGAAGGTCTACGTTTCTCAGATCCACTAGTTATTTAAGTTACAATTGCTATGCTGGTCATACGAAGGGCCTTCGGTCGTGCATCAAGGGCTGGGCCAAATCATTGTTTATTCAGGGTACGTTTAACACACATTTTACTAACTAAAGAAACCATGTTAAGTAAACCTTGATCCCATAGTTACTCAATTAGGAAAGAAATGGAGGTAGGTATTTAATTCAGTTACAGAACTCCAATAAAGTCTTTTTCAATTGGTACCCAGTTATACAGTGTCTTTGGTCTAGTATACTAGCAATGATTTACAGGCATGAAATACACCTAATTTTATCGACAAAAACACCCACATGTTGGAGTCTATCCCCTTTCCTGTTGGAATGATCGCTATTTTAAATTTGACTTTTCATTTTAGAGTGTCCTGCTGAAAAATACTAATTTCCCCGGATATAGAAGTCCTATAGTAAAAAAAATCTATTCGAAAAACTTTATGTAAACTTTCAACTTCAATACTTACTGTATGTCATAAAAATTACAAAAGTTAATCCGTCTTACATATCTAGAAAACTAGGACATTAATGTGCAATATTTTTGGATTATTCTAATACACAATGATATTATTTACAAAACTACATCACAATCATTTCGCTGAATTGCATATTTCGAGAGTTGTTGTTTGAATATGCTATGATATTTTAATAGGTTTTTAAACCCTAAAAAACCATCATTTTGTTTGCAAATACAGATATTTCTCCGTCAGAAACTGAACTCGGTAAGCAACGACCAAATAAAACTAAAAATTATAATCCTTCAGCAACGCTGACTGACGTGCAAATAACGGACTTTTGAAATATAAAAAATAGTAGGTTCGTCAACATTTACATGTCTCTACAACTACGGTTTGAAATGTAATAAAGTTAAAATAACGTGGTAAAAAAGATAAAATGCGCGTTCGAACGAGAAAAAATGTATTTCTAGGGATCCGTAACGCAAGAGAAAAAGGAACCTGTTTAGGATATATTTTGTCTATCGGTCTGAAAGGTTTCTCATTGTCAGGAACGTATGCAGTTATAAAGTTGTAAGTATGTTAAACAAAAACATCAAAAGTTCCTCGAATCATTAATAATATCAAGCTTGTAATTAATTACAAGCTTGATATTATTAAAGATTCGGGGTCTGATTGAGTTAACTCAATGCTGCCATTATTTTGATATTCGCCAATAAAATGAAATCTACAGGGGCCCTACCGCCTAACTTACATGGATATCGTAATAGCTTTCATTTGGCAGATTGATACATTGCTACTTTTCTTTGGTAAGTTTTTATTTGTACCAAAAAAAAGTAGCAATGTGTCACATCCACCTGTCAAATGAAAGCGATTACGTTGGCCATGTAAGTTAGGCGGTAGGGCCCCAGATCATATAAATTATCTCATTAACTAAGAATCATAAAATGTGGCAAGAAGTTAGGGTCTCGCAGCATTGGGAAAGAAAAACCAGAATAATCATTAATGGTTTAGCTAGACCTCTTATTTTATTAAATCACATAATAAATGAGATAATTATGTTCGGAACCCCCGTTACCGTGCGAGTCAGATTCGCAATTGACCGGTTTTTACATGAAAAAATGCTTTCATTGTGTTCTGGTTTCGTTTATGATTTTTCAGGTATTTAATTCACTAGCTACAGGGTATTTTTCCCCTGAATTCTTAAAAGCGTTACCAAAAAAGTTTTGTTAGAATTTGTTGTGTAAAATTATTTAATTGTGTTATTTTGCTCTTTTGTGTTAGTCCAATGGTGGTCCAATGTATTGAAACTTTGTAAGATTCAAGCTTGGATTTTATTTGAAAATAGCTTGCACCTATTTCACGCATGAGTGATATAAACAGTCGCATATGTGTTACAGAAACGTTTCTATCATTGGAAAAAGGCCCCACTTTTATCACTATAAAGTGATACAGTATATCTATTGTAGCTTCACTTAGGACTAATCAGATACATATCAGTGACCTCGAATCAGTTGCGAAACAATATAGTGATATAACGGGTGTAACAAGACCTTCAACGAAGCCAAAGTCCACGTATTCCGCCCATCATCAGGATCATTTTTGTCTTTTAGACTATACCTGGGAAACCAATAGCTACGAAGTTATTGAAGGTCAAAGTCAAAATTTTTTTTTCAGTTTTTTTATGAAATCTTATTTTATTCGTTATTTTCTACTTTTTGTCCAATGAAACATTAGAAAAATTTAAAGTATTTCGTATTTATTACAATGGCTTCAAATCGTCGTCACTCGATGTATCTCATGAGCACGCACATAAACGCTGCCTTTAAACTCGGCCGCACGCAGTTGTGTAGCATACACTCGCAGGCGCGGTCTGTTGTACGCGTTACATTGCGTGGTAAAGTATGCAATGCTTTTTAACACAAAAAAATCAAAATAGTTTCCCAGCAATAATTTTGAACAGAAATGGTCCTGATGATGGGCAGAATACGTAGACCTCGGCTTCGTTGAAGGTCTTGTTACACCCGGTATTAGTGATTGTGATTCTATAATAACACTGTTTGAATAACGTGAATAATTGAACGCGTTACTGGTTATTTTTATCAGAAAGAAATATATTCATAGGTATATTTCATTAAGTTATATTTATATGTCACCATCGTGTGCTCCATTTTTATTATCCAAATTATGCTAACGCAATCATTCATCGTATTATATTCTCAATAATTGTTACTTGCGTACTTAAAGCTGTTTTACCATTTGCATTATTTTACGTTGAAATAATTTTATTACTTAGTTACAATTTCATTACGCAGTACCTAATTTATTATCGTTTTTTCATTCCTTAACATCTACTATCAGAATGTACGTGGATTACGTACAAAAACATCAGCTTTTTATAGAAACATCTGCACCAATTCCTTCGATGTGGTTTGTTTAACGGAAACTTGGTTGTTGGAGGGTATAAATGATAGCGAATTATTCGACGATCGGTACATAGTATGGAGACGTGATCGGGATTATGTCAAGACTCGCCAGTCAATGGGTGGCGGTGTGTTAATTGCCGTACGAAGAAAAATTACCGCGGCCGTTCGTGCTGAGTGGTGTTCTAACGCCGAAGATTTGTGGGTTACCCTCACACTTCAACTTCGAAAACCGAGTGTAGTTTATAAACTACATTTATGCACCGTCTATATTTGTAACCAAAATACCGGTAATTCGCTCTCTGACCAGTTGGCTGTTTTTTCTGACAACCTTTCAAATATTGTTTTGAAAAATCCTTGCGACAAATTTATTGTGGTTGGTGACTTTAATATGGCTAATTTGACTTGGGTGTCTGATGACATAATTCCTAGCACCTTAATACCGCAGAATGTTCAGGGACCAATCCAGCTCGATCTATTTGATTCTCTTAATTTAAGTAATTTATCTCAATACAACTTTGTTCACAATCACATAAATAAAATTTTAGACTTAGTTTTTTCTAACAGTGAAGTAATAGTTAGCCGTTCTTCTAATCCATTGGTTCCTGAGGATTCATATCACCCTGCCTTGTGTGTTTCTGCTAATTTCATGCAACTTCATACTCTTAAACCCCGCCCTTACACTAAGTTTTTATATAAATCTGGAGATTACGATTCCATTAATTTGAAAATTAACAGGATTGATTGGTATACCGAACTAAATTGTAGATCCCTCAATGAAGCCGTTTCTTTTCTTTACAGAGTTTTAGAAGATCTTCGTAATAAATTCATACGTTCCAAATTAATATCGCCATCTTTAAAATACCCTCCTTGGTATAAAAGAGCCCTTATAAAAGTATTGAAGAAACATAAACATCACGTGAAATATAAAAACTATGAAAATTGTCATGACCTTCATTCTTTCGCCACTTTAAGAGATCGTGCAAAAAGTTTAGAAAAATCAATGTTTGATGATTATATCTCTAACATTGAAAAGTCTATCTCGTCCAATCCTAAAGCATTCTGGTCCTACGTGAAAATGAAGAATCGACATAACACGTATCCCTCTGTCTTCCACTATGAACAGCGTACGTCGGCAGATGGCGAAGCTATTTGTGGTATGTTTGGTGATTACTTTCACTCCACCTTCTCGCACGATACTCGGACCGTTCCTGCATTCCACGACGACGGAGTAAACTCTTCTTGTGACATTGGTGACATTGAAGTCGACACATCTGATGTTTCGAGACTATTGGCTTCTCTTGACACAAATAAATCTGCTGGTCCTGACAATATTCCAGCAATTTTTATTGTGAGGTGTTCTGAGTCACTTACAGTTCCTCTTAGTATTTTATTTAGGCGATCACTGAGTGAAGGCACTGTGCCTGAAATCTGGAAATCTGCCTTTATTACTCCAATTCATAAGAAGGGGCCTAAGGATGTAGTAGACCGATTTCAAAATTATGCTTATTCGCAAAAGTACTGGAAAAAATTGTCTATAAACAGGTCTACGCATCAGTCAAGCAATCGCTATGTCCGGAACAGCACGGCTTTATTAAGGGCAGATCAACCACGTCCAACCTTATTTTATGTAGTGACTTCCTAGCAAAACACATGTCTGTACCTTCTTAGGTCGATGTAGTATACACGGACTATAGTAAATGTTTTGATCGTATTAACCACACTATACTTCTGCGTAAACTGAGCGCCATGGGTATTAAGGGTAACTTATTTAGATGGTTCTCCTCTTATGTAAAAGACAGATGCCAGACTGTTGTACTTAACGGCTACACATCTTCTCCCATGCTAATACCATCGGGCGTGCCTCAAGGTTCAATATTAGGACCTTTACTCTTTAACATCTTTATAAATGATATTTCGTCTTGTTTCATTCACGCTAGAATCATTATGTACGCCGATGATATGAAGGTACTAATGCCCATTAACTCAACTCTAGATCCGCAGCATCTTCAGGAGGACCTGACTAGGTTCGAACATTACTGCCAGACCAACAAACTCGACCTTAACGTTTCCAAATGCTATGTCTGCACTTTCTCTCGGAAACCGGAACCCATTCTATCGTCCTACAAGCTTTTAGACGTTGATATCACCAGAGTTTCCACCATACGCGACCTAGGAGTAACCTTTGACAGCAAACTGCTTTTTGATAGTCACATAAATGAAATTGTTGCTAAAGCATCTAAGGCACTCGGTTTTGTGATGCGGACGTCACACGATTTTAATTCTATAAAAACATTAAAAATACTGTACTGTGCTTATGTACGCAGTCATTTAGAATACGCCTCTCAAATATGGAACCCCTGTTACAAATTATACGACACGCGGATTGAAATGATCCAGAGAAGGTTCTTACGATACTTGCAATTTAAATCCAAGACTTACACCCATAATTACGATAAGCGATGCCGTAGGTTCCACTTTCTACCGCTAGTAGAAAGAAGACGCATCGCCGACGTATCGTACTTACTTGGCATAGTAAGCGGCGTCGTTGACTGTCCTGAACTCCTAAGTGGCATTGGTTTGCGAGTTCCAGTAGCCTCCTTTCGTAAGCCTGATATACTTCATGTTCCTCCAAGCAAAACTAATTATAGGCAAAATTCCTTTCTTATAAGAACGATCAAAAGTTTTAACACTGTGGCGAAGCAATTTGACATAGATCTTTTTAACACTCCTTGTAACAAGCTCAAGCGACTATTAAGTAATGTATACTTTTCGAACAACTAACTGTAATTAGTGTAGCGCTACGCTATCTGGCATTATTTTACTGAATTAAGAATTAACAACTGGTTTATATCGTATTATTCTATCCTTACGTAGGCAATCTTTGTATTTACTATATTTTATAAGTGGAAACTTGTAATTAGCTCTCAATAACTATTTATAAAAACTACTTTATTTTTACCTAGCTGTAAGTTTTCCGAAAATTTGTAAAATAAAATAAAATAAAATAAAATGTGTGTAAAAAAGATTAGTGTAAGTGCAATTTCACATGCGCTTGCAATTCTATTGTTAAATTAGTAGCATAATGTTATTGTTTTTTTAGTGCCCCCCTCGAATACGTAGTATTTAATTAAGAAAATTGATTTAATTTATCAAATTATTTTTGAAGATATATGATTAATTAGTGTTAGTGTTGCTGCTACTCAGACGATATACAACATCGGGCGGCCATTACGATAAATTATATTTTGGTGATATATGAGCGCGCACAAAGCTTCATTACAACTTATGAGTGCTATTAGAATCCCCTTATCATTTATTTAGCACAAGTGTTTTAATAGCATCATAAATCCTACTATACAACATAGTTGCTCCAATTCAAGTTAAGGAGTATCAATTTGTAGCTGTGTTATATATGTTGTACCTATAAAGCAGCTGAGTAAACGTTTATGTGATAGGTCAATACGACAATTTAGCTGTATATCCTTATACAGCTAGTAAGTGTTTCAAACACAGATATACAACTAGCAGTGATAAGCGTTACTTATATACGATATCACTACTTAGTGATAAAAGATGGCCTATTATCACATTTTTGCTAGCTGGGTGACTGTTCCATTTTCAAAATTTCAAAGAGATTAGGGTGCAAGGTACCTACCGGTTTTTCTCCATTTTAATTTGAAAAACGTATACGTATTGCTTAAAAAAAAACTATCTAGCTAAAACTTTCAATGGATTTGGGCTTTGTGTCAAAATGTGGAAGAAATTAATATGAAATATAACATTGTTATGTACAGATATTGACAGAGATTGCTCACGATTCAAGTTCCATTTTTATTGATATCATCAATAGGCAATGCCATTAATTTGACAACGTACAACAGAAGTAACTATCTTCATAGCGCTTGCGTTACAAAACAATGTATTTTAATCTGTCAATAAATTTGTAAAAAAATCTGCGCGCACGCACTATACATTCTCGAGTGAAGTAGCCGCGGATCACTGCATATTGTCAATTTAAACGTATTTTAGTAGGTAGGTACCTACTTTAATTTCCATTTCTCGAATTACTAATTTTATACTGTTTCCAGATAGAAGACTAAAATTGTAGACATTTCAGGGTTTCTGTCACCTAGAAACCCCAATCATAGACGACATGCGGACTAAAATCTATGGAAGTGTAATTGCAAACAAAATATTGAAACACGGGGCCGAAAAAGTACAACCCGCTCAGCTTTAGTCGGGCCAGCCACGCACCCGGTGACTGACGTTAACGTTCTTTAGAATAATTGCAGTTAGTATTGTAGAGAAAAAAGAGAAAGTTTATTAGAAATGACGTCCTGTGTAGTCAAACGGTGTAAAAACGCAAAGAAGGCGGTAAAAATATGCAGAAGTAACGTATGTTTTTCGTTTAAGTATAGAAAATATCTATGAGTATACAAATTATGGTCGCTAATAAGCAACCAGTGCTCAGACGCGTTGTGCTGCATAATTAAATGCCAGCATTTTTAGCTTCATCCTATTATATAACTTATTATACTTTTCGTGTGGTGCCATTTTTTGTACGTAATGCTTATTTCATAGATTTTAGTTCGCTGCCCTGTACACAGTAATTTTGCAGCATTTTTTCCTTTATAAAAACAACCGAAGGGGGAAATTAGTGTTTGCGTGGGGGGTGTCGGTCGGCGCGGCGGTCGAACGGTTCAGCTTTTGCCCTCTTGACGGGAGTGGTTTGATAAAGGTAAATATTCACTGAAGCATTTTTGCAAAGGCATGGCAAAACAAGCATTTTGGCAAATGTTATTGACCGAGCGAGCGCGAAGTGTCTGTGTTTCAGCTTAGGCAAAAATGCTTTCGTCTGTCTGGCTGTCCGTCTGTTCTCCTCAACGATTTTGTGAGCAGGTTCGATAAATAAGTTATATATTTTTTGTTGATTCAGTTTTTCGAAATTATAAAAAAACCTTATTTTAGCCTTTTCTAAAAATGTTCAAATCTGTCACAAACGTGAGGTCTACATCTCTACAGAGCCACTAGTGATTCATGATGTAAGAAATGAACATTCTCGCGAATTGACGATACCTACTGTTTCATGTATTGCTAATGTAATTAATCATAAATTTACCTGATTGCATTGAAAAATCTGGTAATAATAGGCCTAGCTACTATCGTTGGGGTCAGTTTTCGGGTGGATGACCAAACACCCAACAATCCGCATTTGGTTCTGAGGCCCATCCTCCTTACCCATTTCAGCTAGCAGTAGGGAATAAAAAAATGGGATGTAAAAAAGTGAATTAGAATAACTACGTAAACGCGCCCGCTCCCGAACTTTTAATGTAAATGAAGCTTTATAGTTGTGGGTGACCCCGATTAAGGGTACTATCTTACACGCTGCAGGACGTTTTACGGGCAAATCTCGTTTCGGACTGGATATAGTTTTTATTTTTGTTGTATGTTTTGGCGCGGGAGTGTGATAATTATTTATTGTTTATTTTATTATTTTGCGTTTTGGGTTGTTTTGGTCAGCGGTTCCCAAATGGGGTTCCGTAAGAGGCTCTTAGAGGGTTCCGCAAAAATTCAAGAGTTTATAAATTCAATACGTAGGTTTTTGTTCTAACTAAAGAATCTCAAAAAGGTCTTTCTTTTAAAGTCACTTTATCTTACAAGATGTAAACATCAAGCTAAAAAGCCTCAGTATGGTGTGATTTCAGGTAAAAAAAAAAACAATTTTACAGTTAGTTTATTTCTTACTTGAGCTAGGGTTCCGCCCAAAAACGGTAAACCAAAAAGGGTTCCGTAGCCAAAAGAATTCGGTAACCGTTTTTAGGTCAAATGCCTAACGAACTGAACACGATAATAAAAACATAAGAAAAAATAATAAAAAATATTTTTTTCACTAATGCGTTCTATAACACTTGAAGGTCAGGACCTTCTCCTAAAGTTCTTGCACATATATTATTTGATTAAGATGGTATGTTCATCTACTTCTGAGGTCGACCGTACGTTATCTCAATCTGGCTGTCTGCCAAGTTTGAGTTGCCAACCCTTGAGTTTCATACGTGAGGGTTGTCGCTTATCTTACCCGGTCAACGCCTACGCCTGAGAGACTTATGTTCGATTCTGAATTGCTTCAATTTAGTTATCGGTGGGAAATATCTAGGAGTTAAGTACATTGAATATTTTTCAATGTGTATAGAATAGTGTGTATGATAAGAATTACATCTAGTATTTGTTTATGTATAACGGTAAATAGGTACTTAACACAAACATAATATGTCTGTGGTAATAGTTAACTACTTGATATTGAAAATTGTTATTGTAATAGCTAGCGTACACAATTTTGAAGAGCCAAATTAAATAAATTAATACTAAATAATATACTAGAAAAAATACGACTTGCACCAGATCAATTCTCGGACGGGAATCGAACCCGCGACCTTTGGATGTTCGGTCCAATACTCTGATCACTGAGCTACTGAGTCACTAGGTATCTAGCTATAAAAATAGCAGTGAAAGCAAAAATCTCAAATTTAAAAATAAATAAATGAATATTAAAAAAAAAATGCCCGTATGAACTTAATTTTCGCCCTACATTTTTATTCCTTTTTTTAGGGTTCCGTACAAAAATGGTAAAAAATAATTTAAAAAATATTAAAAGCACGACTGCCCTGCCAAAAACAAACTAAAAAGTTAAACAACAAGTGTCATTGCTGTCGGGGGACCTTATTATGGAACAATTTTTGATCAAAGAGATCCCCCGACTGCAATGACACTTGTTGTTTAACTTTTTAGTTCGTTTTTGGCAGGGCAGTCGGGCTTTTAATATTTTAAAAATTATTTATTTTGATTTCACACATTTTAGTGACATATTATATAGTTTTGGAATGTGCTCATCAAGGCCTTTCATTTGATGCCCATATTGTAATAATAGAAGAAAAATTGTTTTTTTCACATTTGAAAATGCTGTCGTACAGTCCCCATATTGTTTTTTTTTTTCAAAAAAAAATATAACTAGTGTCACTTAGGATGCTGTAAGGATTCTAACGATACCCCATTTATCCAAATCAATTCAGGCATTTAGAAGTTATGGTGGAATAAAGAAACTCACATACCCACAAACATACATGAACCCTGAACACATATACACTCTTTTTGCTTTGGGCAGTCGTGTAAAAAGAAACCCTTATGGTGTAACTCAGTTTGTCTGTGTGTCTGTCACAGCTGGATATCGCGAGAACTACTAATGGTATCAACTTGAAATTTGGAATAGTTTAAGATGACATTTGCCCAACTATTTTGCAAATAAGAAATAAATAAAAAAATAAATATTTTTTTACAACAGGGACTGAAAAGGGGTCCTAAAAATTTGAAGTGGGGCTACCAAGGCATGTAGGGTATCACATAAAAGAGCGCCGTTTGCACGTTTTCAATCATTTTTTCTTTTTTTCTTAGGTGGCATAGTTTGCGACTTATGATGAAAAATGTAAAAAAAATACCGTTCCCCCGCCCCTTATCTCCGAAGTTTGGAAAATTAAAAAATCTGAAATAATTCTAAGTGATAGCAGTTTATATAAAGATTACAGGAAAAATAAAACGATGTCTCAATATAGCAAACTTCTTTAGGAATTATCAAATTTCTAAAAAAGTTAAAATTAGTTCCACTATCGGTCAAGAGATGGAGCTGACCTAAAACTGCAATACTAATTTTATTATTTTATTCTGCAGTGTGGTTTGATGGTGCAATTATGATGGTACGGAACCCTCGGTGCGCAAGTCCGACTCGCTCTTGACCGGTTTTATTTAAATAAGGCCGAGCAGTACACGAAAGCAATATAGGCAGTTGATTATTGCATTTCGCCAGAAATTTAACTAAATTTAGTATCGGTTTTTTGTAATACAGGATCATTTATTAAAAATCTACCCGGTTATTGTGCTAGAACAATAAAAAAAGATCTTGTCATGAACTGCTTGGCCTTAGGTAGATGAAACGGCCAAGCAGTGGATAGCCTTTTTGTATAAAAAAAATCATTGTCGTTGAAAATTACGAAATCTGAATCCATATAGGAAGTTTATTTTCATGGTAATATTTTGTATTTCTTACAGAGTTACCAAGCCAATATTTTCTGTTCGGGTATTGTGTTTCTTTGTTCCTTTTTCAGTCTACAGTGCTCCATCAATCTTTTCATCACTGACCTCGCCTTGATACCATAAGTACAGGATGGAAAACCTCTCTTTCACCGAAAACCGAATAACCCTTTCTATCCCCGTTTTTAGTGAATCGAGGATACGAGTTTACCCTTGGCATTAAGGTAAGCTTTTGGTAGGACAAATATGAATAAATGTAAGAGGAATATTCAATAATAAATAAGCGCAAAATACTGTATTAAAATTACATTACCGGTTCAAACGGTAGGGACAGTCGGTGTTCCCGGAATCAAAACAATTCCTTGGAACAAAGCAGAAGTGAATAACCTTTAGCGCCTAAGGCGCTTGGCACACGTTGCAATTCTGAGTTCCTATTGTTGCTCAACAAGCTGTTTTTAAGATTTTCATATACGATTACGACTAAGCGAAACGGAGGGTAGGTATATGATTTTGACCGGTATGTATGTATGTATGTTTGTTCATCTGTTAACCTCATAACTTCTAAACTTCTTATTCATAATTTGATTTTTTTATTGAATTTTGGATATGATTATTTTTTTGTTTCCGTAGTCGGCTTTTATGAGAAAGTGCGCTGAAGTAGCAACTCTGATAAAATATTTTCCAAATTGCCCCAATTAGCAACTCTCAAAGTACCAATTATGACAAGGTGGTTTCCGCAACCGTTCCTTGCAGCGTAGCGTTTGTAGATCATCATCATCATCATCAGCCATTTTAATGTCCCCACTGCTGGGGCACAGGCCTTCCTTATGGGTGGATAAGGAGGACGGGCCATTAACCCACCACGCGGGCCCAATGCGGATTGGTGGGTGTTAACGACTGCAAATGCAGCCGGGACCAACGGCTTAACGTGCCTTCCGAAGCACGGAGTAGCTCGAGACAATAAATTTTTGGTCACCCATCCCATGACCGACCCTTGCGAACGTTGCTTAACCTCCGCAATCGCTGGGCCAGGCGCTAAACCACTGCGCCACCGAGCTCCCTTACGCCACCGAGCTCCCTTTGTTTGTAGATCATGGATTCTGAATCCGTAAACTTGGCATTTTTGTTGCTGAAACTGGCAATTGCTTGAAAAAGTTGACAGTTACGTCAATTGAAGTTGCTCCGTGTGCACATCTCCTTAGGTGGCGAAGGGTCCACGTCCCTTTATGGGCGGGTTGGCCCACAAAAGTATTTACACCGCGTTTTATTCTTTTTATGGAGGTAAATAGTTTTATGTGTAACCATGAAGGTCATTTGTCTGTCCAAGAGTGTCTTTCCAAAAGGGTATAAATAAAGATTTATATATGTTACCGGCAATGTGTATAATCCGGCATTGTATACAATGCCTAGGCATTGTATACAATGCCTGAAACGATCAGGCAATGTATGAAATATAATTCATTTTATACTTTGCCTAGGCATTGTATACAATGCCTGCTGGTCCACCGGCAATGTGTAAAATAAGTATATTTCGTATGTCTGTTATAAAAAAAAACCTCGAAATTTAAGGATCTCGCTCCACTGCGCTTCGCGCTCGCCTTAAATTTCTAACCTATACGCGGGACCTACAGGAGTGAAGCAGGTTCGATTACAAACTCAAATTTCTGTTGTCTGTTATAAAAAAATAACCTCGAAATTTAAGGCTCACGCTCCGCTGCGCTCCGCGCTCGCCTTAAATTTCTAACCTATACGCGGGACCTACAGGGCCTCAATTCCGCTATTTTACAACAAATTGCTATGTCGCAGACACGCCATTGATTTGCTAACGCCATTGATCTAAAAACGGTATTCTCCTATTTTGAGAAGAACGTCGTCAAGCATATCGCTGGCATGTCGTCAGCATCGCATCAGCTTGGCTTTAGACCATAGAGAAAACAATAACTACACAGAGTAGATTGTATTAAAGTGGCAACACACGGACGGATTTCCGTTTCGGAATTCCGTTCATAAGTAATGGCAGGATAATTTTGCTGATTCACAAATCCTCCACCAGTCGGCGCACTACCACTAATATGGCGCTAGTGTAGATGTAGATCTGTCATTTTGTTGTTTTCTATGTGTTTCTATCAATTTTTGGATGTTGGAAGCAATTTTTTGTTAATATCAATTATCAATATCAATAAAAGTTATCAAGTTTATGGTGGTATTACGACTAGACCATCTTCGTAAGGGAGGATGCCTGTCTAGGATGCTCAAAATGCCAGATTTTTCAGCAAAATGCCCGTCTCTTGTAAAAAAAAGGCCGCGCAGCGCGATTTTTAGTCAGCGTCATCCAATAATCTTGTAATTTTGCCTATCTTTAATAAAAAAAATCAGCGGTGCAGTGCGATTTTCAGTCAGTTCCATCTACTACTCTTGTAATTTTGCCTGTCTATAGTAAAAAAAACATCCCCGCTTCGCAGTTTTTGTCAATTTCATTCAATAATGCTGTCATTTGCCTATTTCTTTATAAAAAAAATTGGCCGCACAGCTCAGTTTTTAGTCAATTTCATCCACTATCTACAGTTTTAATTTCTCATTTAGAGAAAGGATATTACTATATCATTATTACTATATTACTAGAGAGTAGTCGTAAAAAAACAGCCGGGCAGCGTGATTTTTAGTCAGTTTGGTTTACTATCTCACTATTAATTTAAGTAATGTGTGTGTTTTATCCGGGTGGGCGGGCAGGCCGGGGGGCTTGCGTGATTGGAGTTGGAGGCATGTATGTAGGCTTTCAGCGAGACCCACGAAATGCAAAAATGCCTTTCTCAGCTTAGCGCCGGCCGCACGCCTGTCTAAACCAAAAATGACTGTCAAATGCGGAAAATGCCTGTCAGATGGTAACCCTTGTGACTAGCTAGATGACAATATCAGGAAATTCCCCCGTTTGCAGTGTTGCCAACTTGCGCTCAGTGTAAGTGTAAAATATATTCAGTGATGTTACCAGCGCTCACTTTTAGAAATACATCTAAATTGGTACTGTTTTACCATCAGAAGCATTGGTGCGCGGGGCCCGTAGCATTTGCTGCTCTTGCTATATACCTACGTGTTTAATCCACCACTCTAACTTCCACAACAAAGTCTTCAAGTTTGCCAAAAGATGTCTTTTGCAGTCGGACTTATAAAATAAATATCTCAAAATAAAGTAAGAAAGAAGTAAAAGCACAAAATAGATTTAAGTTGGTGAAAGGTACAATAGGTCAAATACAATAAAAATCGCCTTCTTAACTATTAACTTAAGGCGTCCTACTACCCACTACTAGCGCCGCCAATACATTGATTTTTATTATTCGTCAATCAAGTCAATATTTTAAAAAAGGTAAGATAAATGGTTTTTGGTGTATTTTGTTTCGATTTATTCTTTTTTATTAATATTTTTGTTTATACAAAGAATATTTCAAAAAAGACATATAAATACATATAATAAGAAAAAAACACCTTTTCATTGATTTTAATTTCATGTGAGTAGTTCCGCATCGATTTCCAGTGGCGCTAGTGGCCTTTCAAAACGATGTTTCTAATTCTATTCTACTCTTTGTAAAAAATCTCTTGGGCAGTTTTGGGAATAATTATTTGCATTTTTCAATTCTGTTAATCAATCAATCTGCTAAAAAAGTATAGAAGTACGTCTTGGGCTGTAAAAATATAGAAAATTATTGTATCCCAAAAGGTGAACCGTGAACAAAGACAATGTCAAGAAGCAATAACCTCACGAAAATTGCATGGCAATCTTCAGGGCTAATTTTGGTTTTGATAACTTCAAACAACATAGAAGTGTTTGCTTCAAACGAAAAGATTCCACGACGGAATCAATTTTTATAGGTTTGTTTCACATAATCTTAATATTTTTATGATTGGATAATGGAATTTTGTAGACACCTTTTGTCCAAAGATATTAGATTGCTTTTGTCAATATAAGTGCTGTGCTTTTGTAATGCGTTCAAGTGCCCCTTTTCTTTCTGTGAAATCCTAAAAAGTGTGATAATTACTTAACCACAATCATACAATACAGTCGCTTCAACATTCTTGTTCTATTTACAGGATTACCATACACAGTCAAGCGATAAGAAAGTTGTGCCCTCAGTGTTTGCTTGGACTTGAGAAAGTGATGTGAGGCAAAGAAGACTGAGGGCCAAGCATGGTGATTTATACGGTGTTTCAGTGAATGTTCCTGACGATTAATGGAAGATGAAATTGCTGATAAAATTGAAATTGGAACTCAAAATGCAACGGTGTCCAATGCAGAGACTGAACACAGTCAGAACTTTAATCAAGAATACCATAATTTTGTCCGGCAGAGTCTCAAAAATGTCACCTCAAAATAGCATCTCACCACAGAGAATAGATATAAGTACTACCATACAGAAAGAAAACTCTCCGCCCCGCCTCACAGTCAATTACCTCACCCCACCGGCGCCCACCGCGCGAGTTCCATGTGCCGATCCGTGTGCTCATTCAATAGCTCGCACACAATTGCACATGTGTAAAAATGTCACTGTGTAGCGTCTGTGTAATAGGTAGTTGAATTGTGACGATTGTATGGAGTGCCCGGGGTGTGGTCTCACTTCCAAACTGGAATCTTATTTTGTACAAAGTAAGTGATAAAAGATGTGATTTTGTACAAAATAAGTGATATAAGATCTAAGTTTTTACAAAATAATAAGTAAATATGCACAAAATAAGCTCCCGCTGGATGCTGGAATGTGGAAAGCTATTTCGAGGTGCTGTTTTTGCGTGCTGTTTTAGTTCGTGAAGCGTTGTCTAGGATATTTTTGATCAGAGAGTCGTAACCAATAGAAGTGAGACAGTCTGAGTGGTGCCTATTAGCTAAATGGTTTTATAAATTTTGTTACTAACTTAAATAAAATAAACAATTAATTTATCATTGAGATTTTATTTCCTTATAGGTACTAAAATAGCTCCTCTACAAATAGTATAGTTTTAGTAAATCTAAATGAAGTCTGCTTTCAGTAAAATGTTCCTATTGTCAATATTTAAGTTATTTTCCCTTTGTGTGGCAAAGTTTTGGTACAGTCACGAGCAATAATATGTATACACTTTAGAACTATGTCACATTCCATCAATATATCTCAGTGTGATAATGTTATACCTAGGATATGCAAAACTTAATGTGATAAAGTTCGATGGTGTGTACTCTTATTGCTCGTGACTGTACACCCTGACTAAGTTTGAAAACATGTCAGCGGAAACAGGGACGCTGGAGCAGCAAGAGGCTCTAATAGAGTTCTCAGAGCGTCACAGAGAACAAGGAGATCCAGCTGGACCAAAGAAGGACGCAGTTTGTTGAAACAGCTATGGGTGGTATGCGCCAATATTAAGGCGATTCCCTGACCGAAAGTGGCGCCCTCAGAGGTTTTTATTTAATAAGTTGTTAATAGTAAAGGATTATGATAAAACTTTTCGTGGAGTTTTTAGGGCTCATAGTCTAGTATTTTTAGAAGTTATCACTTCATTCCCTTGCAGTCATTTGTAGAAGTAGATAGCAAAGGTGTCAAAAACGGCCGTTTTAGCAGTTTTGCTATCTACCTGATTCTACCAGTGACTATGAGGGAGTTTAATGATCCGTCTAAAAATACTAAACTATAGGACCTAAAAATTCCATGAGTTTTTAATTATTAAAATTGTGTATTAGACTTTCAATATTAAATAAACTCCGTGGCGCGCGCCGGCGCCACTTTCGGTCAGGAAAGTGCCTTAAATGAACATCACATCTACGCTCGTTGGGAATAAACGGAGATATGATTTCCACGAATATCTTTGACTACGGTTTTACTGAGGCGGAACATTTTTATAAACTCTGTGTCCGGTAAAACAACCATAGGTTCGATATTCCGTCTCAGTAAAGCTCGCGCACGACAGCGTTGTAGCCTCTCGTACTCGAACCGACGCTGTTCCTCCCTGTATGCCAATTCTAAATACCTCCCATCTTAAAATGTGATGCAGCATTGTTGTTTCATATCACTTTTATCTGCAGAATGTAAGAGAAAAGGTATGGCTGCACAATTGCTTCTCAATGGCCAATTTGACGATGCCAACGCTATCGGCACAAACGTCAAATAAGAGTAGAATACACATTTATGTGGCCATGCTGGTGCTATCGCGACGCCATTGGTTAATAGAATCCCGAATTGTATCAATAGCGGCTGGGTAGCCGCTATTCAACTCTCATAACAGGAGCAGAATACCAAAAGTGACATTTTAGGCAATTGCCATGCTGACGACGTGCAATTGGACTACATTACATTTAGCGGAATCGAGGCCCAGGAGTGAAGCAGGTTCGATTACAAACTCAAATTTCTGTTGTCTGTTATAAAAAAATAACCTCGAAATTTAAGGCTCACGCTCCGCTGCGCTCCGCGCTCGCCTTAAATTTCTAACCTATACGCGGGACCTACAGGAGTAAAACAGGTTCGATTCCAAAGAGCCCCCCTCGAGCCCCCCTCGAGCCCCCCTCGAGCCTCCCATCGAACCCTCCTCGAGCTTTCCCCGAGCCCCCCCCCCTCGAGCTTTCCTCAAGCCCCCCCCCTCGAGCTTTCCCCAAGCCCCCCTCGATCCCCCCTCGAATCTATTCTCGAAAATCTTTTTATTATACACATTGCCGGTGGACCAGCAGGCATTCTATACAATGCCTAGTCATTGTATACACTGCCTAGGTAATGTGTGAAATAGATATCAATATTCATTATATTTCATACATTGCCTAAAAGGGCCAGGCATTGTATACAATGCCTAGGCATTGTATTACAATGCCTAGGCATTTCATACATTGCCGGTAACATATATATTTTCTATCTTGTACCGATGACTAACCCTAGCGATATCGCAAATCAAATGCCCTAAGCCACAGTACAATCCAGCTCCCTACATAGGGATCTATTCATTAATTTTCGGAACATAATAAATTAATCTACTAGTCACAGGTAAATCCAGCATAACTTTTTACCTCAACCATAAAAACATCAACAGGTACTTAAGTTTCATCGAGTTTTCCCCGATTAAAAAAAGCGAGTAAGCCGCCACGTAACGTAACGAAATATGGTCGGGCAGCAATTTTTCGATATTAAAGTGTAATTCAAACGCCCGCAGCCGTACACGGGAATAAGATATTTTATGGGCGATCCGAGCGGAAAACGCAATAGCCTAGGTACTATCGACCACACTTCCGTTTTCCACTCCTAAGGTTAAAATCGCTTGCATGCCGCGCCGCCTCCAACATACGTTTAGTTCGTGCAGGGGCGATACACGAATTTTTCTGCGCAGTAAAGCACGTAAGTTGCTGATTGTACACCAACTACGTAATAGCGAAGGAAAATAAAATACAGTGATACTATAGTGATACTTACATTGCGTCATTGTCTGCACGCAACTCCTCCTAAGGAAATTCCAACAAGAGTATTCTAACTTCAAACAAACCGCCTGAAATACCACGCCAAAGAAAATCGGCATAGAGTCTGGTCAACGAAAGATGAGATTGAAATGGCGGCGCCAATTTCCAGTTAAATTAAGGCTGTAGAGTCGCATCACGTTCCATTTTTAAATTTTCAATACAAATGATCAAAACAACTCTGCGCGAGCCGTAATGAGGGCGAACTTTGAAAATTCCTAATTAATTATTAAATGTAAAGCTTTAGATTCTGTAAATACCAGGAAAAAAACATGTCAAAGTGTACCAATTTGAGCATTTTTTTATATTTTATTTCTTTGTGATTAAAAGCATTTTTTTAAATTTTCTCTCTATAGGAAACTCCTTGACAATACAAACAATAAGTGAAAAAATAAATATGAGTCGAATTCTTATTTGTTACAGCTGAAACGTTTTTGAAAAATACCTCTGACAAGCAAATTTGAAATTCCACTTGAACAGATTGTCTTCGTTTTAAAATACATGACAATTTATTATGTTTTTCTCTCTATACGGCACTAATTTAAGAATTTTTCTTCCTAAAACTAAAGTTTACATCAGTAATAATGCTTTCATTATTTAGATAACTTCATTGGAAAAACACTAATTTCGTTGAAATGCAAATATACAGCCTTAACGTTTAGTTAGAGATTAAGTTATTGGACACTGAACCTTAAAATAAGGCGCAAAATAAGTTCCATTTCCAACCGAGTCTCATCTTTTGTTGGACAAACTAGTACGTCAGTGTGTCTCGACTCATTTCTCTCTTCAAAATACTTTTTTTGGGCATTTACCCTCTATTATACATTAAACAGGGGGTCAAGTCTCCTAATGTTTTCGTTGAAACCGTAGTTCAATGGTGTTTGAATGGTAATGCTTTTTTTGACACAGTTCTTGTTTCTTAAACCCAAAACTGAAACACATTGTGTTTTTTTAACCTAAAACGGAAACATATTGTGTCTTGATTTTGGGTTTAAGAAACAAGAACTCTATCAAAAAGTATTACCATTAGCACACCATTGAACTACGATTTCAACGAAAACATTAGCAGACTTGACCCCCAAGTTCATAAAGTAAAGTGATATAGGCTCATCGTGTTTTTATTTGGATTTTTGGAAGAGCGTAATAAAAAACCGTGGGCGTGGATCAACATTATGATATAACAAAGACAGTCTTGACGTTAGACTTGAAAAGGTGAACTGAATTTCAATAATAATAAATGAACTAACAAAAAGTTAGACGTAAAGAAGACATCTGATAAGAAATTATGTTAAGGTTAAGAAAATAAAGTGCCTTCTTTTGCATATTTGAAAACATTTAACACAGGACGTACCGGGCTGAGGCATATTATCATGAGACGTACCTACGCATCCAATGAGAAAACACTTTGAAATCCCATGGTTGGTGGAATTCTACGCGGACAAAGTCACGGGCTGAAGCCAGTAAATAATTAACCTTAATGGATTAATAAAAAATACCTCTTTAAAAAATATTTTAGTTGTTTTTAGGGTTCCGTACCAAATGGTAAAAAAGGAACCCTTATGATGTGACTCAGTCTGTCTGTCTGTCTGTCTGTCACAGCTGGATATCTCGAGAACTACTAATGGTATCAACTTGAAATTTGGAATAGTTTAAGATGACATTTGTCCAACTACTTTGCAAATAAGAAATAAATAAAAAAATAAATGTCTTTTTTACAACAGGGCCTGAAAAGGGGTCTTAAAAATTTGAAGTGGAGCTAATAGAGCATGTGGCGTATCATATGAAAAAGCGCTATTTGCACATTTCCAATCATTTTTTCTTTTTTTCTAGACCGCATAGTTTTCGACTTATGATGAAAAATGTAAAAAAAATACCGTTCCCCCCCCTTATCTCCGAAGTTTGCAAAGAGAAAAATCTGAAATAATTTTATGTGATAGCAGTTTATATAAAGATTACAGGAAAAATAAATGATGTCTCGATGTAGCATACTTTTTTAGAAATTATCAATTTCTAAAAAAGTTTACATTAGTTCCACTATCGGTCAAGAGATGGTGATGACCTAAAACAGCAATAATAATTTTATAATTCTACTCTGCAGTGTGGTTTGATGGTGCAATTATGATGATACGGAACCCTTGGTGCGCGAGTCCGACTCGCTCTTGACCGGTTTTATTAAATCTTATTACACAATACTTAGTTTTCTGTAAGTTCCATTAACATTTAACCAATTTCAATGCCTTCTTTCCTTTGTTAAACAAAGCGCGTCAAATCAAGGAAACAGTCACTGCTATCGAGTTGCTTTTGTGCTAATGTCAACATTGTTTGTACAATATAGCCCTTTAACTTGATGCGATTTCACGGAGATACGTACTCGATAATATTACCTATCACTACATATTATAAAACAAAGTCCCTCGCCGCGTCTGTCTGTCTGTTCGCGATAAACTCAAAAATTACTGAACGGATTTTCATGTGGTTTTCATCAAATGATAGAGTGAGGAGGGAAGTTTAGGTGTATAATAAATTGATGTTTTATGTAAATTGCTAGAAATATGACGATAATTGTAAAAGATGTCGGCAAAAATTAAGCCACCTGGAAGCTTGCATCGAAACGCTGCATAAACCCTTTGAGCTATAACAAAATAATTTATGATAAAATTATTTTTCTTTTATAGGTCCACAAAAAAGTCCACGAAGGCATTTATCTCTTAAGAATAGTTTACTTTACCCATTATATCTTCTAAAAAATTGGTCACATACTGTGCGGTAATTTGGAAAGCTATTTAGTAGGATACAGTATTAATCCTTATCAAACTACATACGTTAGTTACCTTAAGCATTTCATGCACATTATTTTAACCTTTTACACCATACCATTTAAATGAAAGATCACAAAATATTTACGCGTGCGAAAATAAATTCAAGCGCGTTTCTTACGCCGATGATGGGACGGGACGCGAAGGGACGGAAACAGTCTTTGGGAGCGAATGAGTGACGATTTTTGTTCTTTTTGGGTGTTGTTGGAAGGTCGCATTTGGCAAAAAGAAGGAAGAACCGAAGCGAAGCGAGGGCGGGTCGCTAGTCAAGATTAAATTTAAATCGAAAGCTTAAATCTTTTTTCGCTAGACGATGTGGTTAATAAATAAACTCAATTTAGTGCTAGTATAAACCAAATTGCAATCTTGTGTAGGGTCGGTTATTCTAGTTAGATAGAATTAGATAGAATTATCTCGGCATGGGCAGGCGCGGTCTCAATGGACTTTTCATTATTACCTAATAAGAGGCTATCCTACTCTATTGAGTATTGACCCGAGACTTGAGCAATTTAATATAATTTATTATATTTAAGTTCGTCGGCTTTTCATTAAACCAGCTACTGTTAATCTTTGAAATAGTTGTCGTTTTAAGAATCATTTGCAAACAAAACCAGTAAAAAGAGAAGATCGAAAGACGAAAATTGTTGATACACACATCATCTTTGTCTAGGGATAACAGGTGTTATTTTCATACAAACGAGGTAACTTTGAAGCCTTCGTGTCCTGCCAGGGATGTACTGTGCTGTGATCTGATGACGGCTATCCAAGGAGTGAATGGAGGTGATTCAGATCGCTATACACACCCAACTGATCTGACAAGCATTATAAAAACGTAATGACATGTTTCAAAAAAACCGCGAAAATAGCATGAAAATGTATAGAAATCCTCAAACTAAGAACTCTGACCCAATTAATCTTTTAGAATGCTGATCAGATCAGTTGTGTGTGTATAGCGATCTGAATCTACTCCATTCAGTCCCTGGATGGCCATCATCAGATAAGAGCACGGTACATCCCTGGCAGAAAACCAAGGCTTCAAAGTTACCTCATTTGTATGAAAATAACACCTGTATCCCTAGACAAAGTTGATGTGGATACCTATACATAACATAGTCAATACGCAATGTAAATAATATACTAATAATATACGGATACTTTAAATTATATTTATACTTTTATACTAATATTTTAGATACAAAAGTCCGTTTGTTTGTTACGCCTTCACGTCTAAACTACTGAACCGATCATCATGAAATTTTGCATACACGTTCTCAGGGGTACAGAGAAGGATTAGGGTACCTTTTATCCAGAAAAAAGTACCGTTCCCGAGGGATTAAAAAAAAAGCTTTCCACGTAGACGAAATCGCGGGCGGCCGCTAGTTTTATTAAAAAAAATGAAACGGAAAACGCTGTAAGTGCCACTCAAATTCATCTGCTCGTGTCAAATCTGTTTTATTTGTTCAAATGCTTTTTTTACGTCGTGAAATTTCCGTTGATCCAATGAGTGTCAACTTTATTGTGCGCTGCTGAGTCACTTCCGATGTAAAACATCAAGCTAATGCCAGTGTATCCCATAAAGTGGGGACTGAGTAAAATGTTATTTGTTTGAAATGTCACTGTGACAAAATAGTAGCAACATATTTTTTGTCGAAAGGACAGAATAAAAAAAAAACCGGTCAAGAGCGAGTCGGACTCGCGCACCGAGGGTTCCGTACAATCATAAATATATTTGGATATGTTACTTTAGTACAGTCTTTAAAAAAGTAGGATAAACGGCAGACAGGTGGAAGGGCGAACAGGCGGACAGTTAATTTACAAATCTTAACCACAGTTGCTTATGGTGACTGAAAAACGTTTCAGCCGCTCCACATTGCAAACTGTTTATATTACTAAGTAGGAACTTATTCTTCGTTTATATTCGTACGGCAAATAGTAGGTAATTTATATAAGAACCAGTCACCAATTATTACTGTAGTATTAGGTTGCGCCATCTCTTGACCGATAGTGGAACTATTTTAATTCGCAAGTTAGCATTCTTAGGTCACCGCCATCTGTTGACGGGTAGTGAAACTGAAAAAAATATTGTTTGTTTTTTGAATTTCTAAAAAAGTGTGTTATATTGAGACCTCGTTTTATTTTTCCTGTAATCTTTACGTAAACTACTATCACATAGAATTATTTCAGATTTTTCTCTTTGCAAACTTCGGAGATAAGGGGGGGGGAACGGTATTTTTTTTTACATTTTTCATCATAAGTCGAAAACTATGCGGCCTTAGAAAAAAGAAAAAAATGTTTTAAAATGTGCAAACAGCGCTCTTTCATATGATACCCCACACGCCCTAGTCACCTCACTTAAAATTTTTAAGACCCCTTTTCAGTCCCTGTTGTAAAAAAAATATTATTTTTTTTATTTCTTTCTTATTTGCAAAATAGTTGGGCAAATGTCATCTTAAACTATTCCAAATTTCAAGTTGATACCATTAGTAGTTCTCGAGATATCCAGCTGTGACAGACAGACAGACAGACTGAGTCTCACCATAAGGGTTCCTTTTTTACCATTTTGGTACGGAACCCTAATATGAATGAATGGTTTGAATAGGCAAATAAAGTGATATAAGAATTTTTAAAATCGGTTTACAATATTAGTGCAACATCTAGGTACATGAAAGAAAAATACAAACAATAAAAATATGACTTTTCTTTTTTTACTATAGACGGTTAAAACTCAGTATTAATATCCCTCTGGCTCTTACCACATAAAAAATATAGTATTTCATAAAATTTGAAAAAATAAACTTTAAATGGCTCTTCAGGATTCTTCGGAATGTGTTAGAAATAGACTGGAAAACATTTATCATAAATCATGAAAAAAATAAGTTCCTATCTAAAGTTTTTGAAATCAATTCATATTTACCAAAATACTTCAACTTCGACCACGAAGTTCACATTACAGAAATAGAACATAAGTTCTAAATCTGCTTAGCAAGATAATTAAATTTATTCAAAATTCACACGAGCCGCATGGACAGAAATTATTCAAATCGAAACTCATCGAAAACCGTTCATTGGTTGTTCGATGGATACAAAAAGCTGATACATGTTATTGTTTTGCGTCACAAACTTTTACGGGATAAATAATAACTTTTTGATGTGCTCGGATGAGGTTTACGTCTTAAGCCACATTAAGCCCTGCTCGTAAAACGATACTGCCTATTTTTCCACAAATCGGTAATGGGCTCGTCAATTTTGTACGTGATAATGTGAAGACTGACCTTTAGGACCGCTTTTATTTAGGAATATTGTGATGAAAAACTTATTGTATGCCATAAAGAGAAAAAAAGTAAAAGATAAGCCATTCGTAAGGAAACAAATTGAATTAATGTTTTTTTTATTAGAAACTGGGCAGGCATTTGACCACCATCTTGCTTGGTAAATAGGATGTGGTCTACAGTGTAGCACGCTTGCCCAGGAAATGCCTATTCACTCTTGCCTTGAAGAGACCAAGGTTGTAACAATCGGGGAACACATGAGCAGGCAGCGCATTCCATTCTTTAGCAGTTCGCATAAGAAATGTATTGGCAAAGCGCTTGGCACGGACCCTTGGAGTATCTACTATGTAAGGGTGATATAACTACTAACCTACGTCTGGTACCCTGATGGTGGAAAGGGGCTGGAGGAACAAGGTCGTGCAGTTCCCTCATACACTCTTCAAAGTATATTCTACAAAAAACCGATAAACAAGCAACTTTGTGACGGTGACTTAGGGTCTGAAGTTCTGCCGTGGCCAATGTTGAGTTGCCAATGAGCCTCCTGGCACGGTTTTCAATAGATTCTGAAGTTCAAGTGATACTTAGCAGAACCATCCCACAGGTGACAACAGTACTCCGTGACGGGACGAATTTGCGCTTTGTATAATAGAAGTAGCTGGTTCAGTGAGAAGTACCGCTTATGTTTACTAATACTGACCAGAGGCCGTATTACGAGCTCTTAAATCCTGCCAGGTTTATAAATTGCTGTAGTGACATCTCTTTCTCGCTGTATAACAAATAAAAGAGATAGATTGATAGCCAGTCAGAAAACTGACTGGAAATAAGAGGTCATAATACAGCCCCAGTTTGGAGTAATAATCTAGCATAAATAACTGCATCGCATCGTTGTAAGTATCGATATTTTGTTTGCACTTCTTGATCACAAAGTCTAATGTGTTTTTATGCTAGCAACCAATACTGTGGTAAATGTATTTGTTTAACAAATAAACTGATGGATGAAATAACATCCCACGTAATACTACATACCTATATATACACACGATATGGAATGGATATACTTTATACTCATGGGTATTTTCCGAAATTTGGTTTTTCCTAAGGAACTAATTTCAAGCCACCCGCTTAGTAAAAATGAGCTAGTAAATAACCAAAACTGTAAATCAATACCACATAAAATTCTACTCAACGAATACAACCAAACAACAAGTATACCTATATAATTGAATTTGGACCGTCTCGGACGATACTAAGTGCAATTATTGGAGCCTTACTTAGGGCTGTAATGGCACTTAATTTAGATTTTTGCATTCATATCATAGTTTATTTCTATAAGCTAAATCAGACAAGACAAAGAAACTTGTAACTAGTCTAATTAATAGCTATAAATAGCCAGACGAGTTACATTAGATTAGTATTTACACTAAATTAAAAAACCTTCGTTTATTTTGATGTAAAATAAAAATATATTGAGATTAGAAGGATCATATTAACTCGTAATTAATTTTGTAGTACCAAATCCACGGATCAAAATATTCAATTTAAATTTATTTTAAATGTCAGTTCGTACTTTGATTATTTTTCGTTTTATTGGTTTAGATAGATAGATAGATATTCTTTATTGTTCACCATAATAGAAAACGTAACAAGAAAAAAAATCCAGATATAGAACACTTTGGCGGCCTTATCGCTAAAAAGCGATTTCTTCCAGGCAACCATTTGTAAGATTGGAAGAAGAGAAATAAGAAGTGGGCAGTTTTATGGTGCTTTTACTCTAAGATTCTACATACCTATTACAATATAATATATATCTACACAAATAATATACAATACATACACTACATACAAAATATTATATAAGTAGGAATAAAGTAAGGCTATGATGATAGTTTTAATTGCAAAATCTTAAATCCTACAACTAACTATAACTAACAATATAAAGGCTGAAATTGCAAAAAATATTCATGTCGTAGTGTTATAGATCCAACTTTGACAAGATTTTTTTGATTTTAATAATTTTTATGCGATAAAATATTTTGTAAAATTGTTTTTGAAAAACGAAATGTTATTTTCTATTGTGATTGTTCTCAAACGAACCCCTGTTATCTCAAGGGAATGTATGAAAATAATTAACGATTTAATTGAACAGCAAGGGTTTTCAATTAAAAAGTAATTGTGTTTTAACCTTCAGCCCGCATAGAGAGTGGGCCCACAATTGTTCTATCAAACAATGTGGCAGCAACTTTTTTCATTAATTCGTTTATGCAAACGAAAGTGTGCTTTATGATGACACAAAACCTACCGTGTTAATGACACCACTGTTATATATTTTTTGGTAATAACACCACTGCTGACTCGCGGTCGGCAGTGGTGTAATTATCAAAAACGACATGACATGTTTACACATCACTGTGTGTAACATTGTAATGTCGTGATCTTACGAATTACATTTATCGATAAATGCAACTTTAGTATTAGAACTTCACAACGGTTGTGTTGTGTAGTTACCAAAAAAATATTGTAAACGTGAACCTCAGTGGTGTCATCCAATGGTGTCGTTGACTGTACACAAAACCCATAATCAACCGCAGTAATAAGTATTTTAATACACGTGGAAGTGGTGTTTAATTTATATTCATTCACAATGTTATTTTTATAAGCTACATTTTATACTAGAAAGGAACTCGTCTCTAACACATATGGTCTTAGATGGGAATCATTTTTCGGGATGATAGATACCTATGTCCTTCTCTGTACCCCTGGCAACGTGTATGTAAAATTCATGATGATCGGTTCAAGAGTTAAGACGTGAAGACTGAAGACGTAACAAACAAACAAATAAACAAACAAACGGACTTTCGCATTTATAATATTAGTAGGATTAAGCCAAATTTCTAAAGTAAATACAAAAATGACATCTAAAATAACAAAACCCCGCAGACAAAACCGCAGCCAGTTAATATCAGAGTGTTGCTCGGAACGATTTTATTGGGAATCAAACCCATGTTCAGTTAACTGAATATCGTATTGCGGTTGTGGGCAACTTCTGACCGCAATCCAATACTACTTGTGATGATCAGCCATTGCTATGGTTTAAGGAGATATGTCAAAAATGAAGCGTAAAGCGAGATAGCAATGAGAAAACGACGCGTGCGGGTGCGAGATCGATTTGGCAGATTTGGCGCAAAAATTACTAGATAAATTCGTAGTAAATAAGAGAAATGCTTCTACACGATTCTGAATATTGATGATACAAATTATTTAAGGCAATTTCGACTTGAATATCTAATGTTGTTTCAAAATAAATTCTATTTTAAGAATCTTTAAGAGGTATTTTCGAAATTAAAATGTGTCGAGCCTACATTACTGAATCGTGTCTGTCTGGAGAAAGATTATAAAGAAATTACTTAATTTCAGATCTCTAGGCTCTTTCCGCGTCCTATGGCTTTACATCAAAAACTGGCGCTCGCGGGTTATAGTGCGAGACACGAAAGATGACCACAAATGGCGCCCATCTTCGCATCATAACTTGAAAAAAAAGGCTTATGACAAAATAATATTCCATTAAAGTTATATAAAATATATACATTTATGAAATATAATTGTGTCTTAAGTCTTTTCTTCGTGAGTTATGATGCGATGGGCGGCATTTGTGGTCATCTTTCCTGTCTCGCACTGTACCTACTTTTGACGCAAACAAATTATTAAATAAAAAATAAAAAAAATAAAAACGTATTTATTACAATTTAATCAATTTTACACAAATTATGGACTGTAACTTACAAGACATACCTATTAATAAATGTAAATACTAAGGACTAGTTTCAGCGGTACCTAATATAAGCTATCAAGTATTTATAAGCAAGTTTTACTCTTCAAAACTTCGAAGGCACAAGTGCAAGTTAATAACGTACAAGCAGCCTCTATCCAAGCACAAACAAATTGAAGAACAAACTAAGTTTAATGAACAACTGTGCCGACTTCGCGGCCGCACGCTGCCACCGCCCTTTGATTGAAATATACGTAACTCAAGATGACCTATAAACGAAACTTTTAGTTAGAAATAAATCTTATTTTATAAGGAAATGTTACTTATTTAAAACCAGTCAAATGAAATCACTTATTTGTTAATGCTTAAAAGTAGAATAAATACTTTTCCTCTCTCCGTGCCAATTTTTGACTGTGAAAAGAAACCAAAAGTTTTGGTATCAGAGAATCATTGCACGGAATTGAGTTCGAAATCGTAGCGTACTACGAAATGTGGCTACGAGAAATTGCTACGAAACACTACGATAGTATAACAGCTACGGTTTTATTCACAGCCAATGTTTGATTGGATTCGATTGGTTTATTGCAAATGTCTTCTTCTTCTTTTTAGTTTGGCAATCTACTCTCCTCTTTTAGGGAGTAATTTTTGCCAGTGTCAAGTGTTGAATAGATCAGTGGTATAACTGTATTGTTTCAGTTTATATTAGAATGCGGGTGCATCGCAATCCAATGTTGCTTGGAGCATTTGGCCAAGTGTATTAAGACAGTTTACTCGATAAGATCTGCCAAGGTAGCCACCATTACACTAAAAGTCTTAGATTCACACAACCAAGATCGCGCCTATTTCAATTATCCCACGTATTGTTCAGTTGCGTAGACACTTGTACCACTTTATTTTCTCAAACTTTTATTTAGCATTCTTCTATGTAAGCATATTTTATGACTTAATTAATTTAAACGTAATTTCTATGAAATCACCTGTCAAGTAAGTAAACTACAACTTAAGTGTCAATCTCGTCTTTAATAATGTGATTCACGTTAGCAGTTATGCGATCAAGCTGTTTCACTAAGAGCTAAGTCTAACTTCACCTGGATAGTCCAGGAGTTTTAAAGTAGATAGGATAAAGTATCAGCTGGTCTCGTAACTTTTTCTCGTTTAATATTCTACCTATAAACGGTTAAGGTAGGTAGGTGAATTTAGAAAAAGTTGTGTATAATATTGTACATTTTCCACTAAGAATCGCTTAAAAATATTGAGTATGAAATAATGCTTTGGTAAATAGTTGAACGTTGTTAATTGACCGAGCGAGCACGAAGTGCGAGCGAAGCGTCTCTGCTTCAGCTTGGGCAAAAATTCTTTCGTATGTCCGGCTATCTGTTCCAGCCTACAGGTCGCATTTCTCAACCGATTCTTGTGAAATTTTGTAAGCAGGTTTGAAAATTATGCAGATTTTTTTGTCGAGCCAGTTTTTTGAAATTTTTCAAAATAGCGGAGATATGTTAAAAAAACCTATTTCAGTCCGGATTTCCGGCGCTGTCTGTTCTCCTCTACAGGTCGCATTTCTCAACCGATTCTCGTGAAATTTTGTGAGCAGGTTAAAAAATAACATAGAATTTTTTTGTCAAACCAGTTTTTTGAAATTTTTCAAAATAGCGGAGATATGTTAAAAAAACCTATTTCAGTCCGGATTTCCGGCGCTGTCTGTTCTCCTCTACAGGTCGCATTTCTCAACCGATTCTCGTGAAATTTTGTGAGCAGGTTAAAAAATAACATAGAATATTTTTGTCACGCCAGTTTTTTGAATTTTTTTAAAATGACGGAGAAATGTTAAAAATACATATTTCAGTCGGGCTTTCCAGTTCTGTCTGTTTTCTTCTACAGGTCGCATTTCTCCATCGATTCTCGTGAAATTTTGTAAGCAGGTTTGAAAATTGTATAGTTTTTTTTTGTTAAGCCATTTTTAATTTTTTCTTTAAATGGCGGAGATAATGTAAAAAATCGTATTTCAGTCCGGATTTCCGGCGCTGTCTGTTCTCTTCTACAGGTCGCATTTCTCAACCGATCCCGGTGAAATTTTGTGAACAGATTTGACAAATATATAGAATTTTTTTGTCGAGGCAATTTTTCGAAATTTATTAAAATGACGGAGATATGTAAAAAAAACATATTTCAGTCCAGCTTTCCGGCTGTTTGATCTTCTCTACAGGTCGCATTTCTCAACCGATTCTGGTGAAATTTTGTGGGCAGGTTCGATAATATTGTATAATTTTTTAGACCATCCAGTTTTTCGAAATTTACCAAAAATCACTTATTTCGAAAAATTCTTAAAATTAGAAGCGCCATCTAGCAGTGAATATACCTACCAAATAATATACCAAACAGCACGTACATACCTACTATGTGCTTTGAAAAGTTCGTGGGTGTGTGTGGGGAAAAAGGGGTGGCGACATCTTTTAGATTATTTTTTAAACAACATACAATTTGAGCTACTTTTTAACGCGAGGTCTACAGCTCACGGAGCCACTAGTATTAAGTGTATCGTATAACTGATAATACGATTTACAACATATGAACGAACACATACACACACGTGAAAAATATAACGAACAGTAACGCACACGAAAAACCACAGAATAGCTATGTTAAACATGCACAACTGCAAAAAACAATTTATTTCAATCATTTTACCAAAAAAATTAATCAGCAATTTATTAATGCTGAAACTAATGATTTTATATTTATTACTCCGCTTTTATCAATATTGAAAAGATAATAATATGTGGTGTAATATCGTGGTTAAAGCACTCGTTCTGATCACTTTCTTGTTAACTTTATCACCTATTTGGCAACTCATTATTTTAAACTACTTTTCTGGTTGGTGGTAAGGCTTATTTCAAGTCCGCCTGGCTAGCTACCACCATCTTACCTAAGTATGACGCCATGACAAGTGTTCCGACAGTTAAAGTTAAGATAGCCAGTTCCTCAGTGGTGAGGATTTTGGGTGTAGTACGCTTACACTTTCGGCCTTATCGTCACTTAAAATATCAGGTAAGGTGAAGGCCAAGCACTATCCCGTTGAAGATAAAAAAACATAAAAAATAGAAGTGTCTGTTTATCCTACTTTTCCTACTTTAGTTATTATTCTAAGTTTTCCTATGTATTTGACAGTTGTCATACGCTTAAAAATATGTTAACAAATGAAATCAAATTGCTATTAATAACGAATTATATCTTTCGTATTATGTGTGAAACACCATTTTATTTTATTTTGTATTTTTGATTTGATTTGATTGTTTATCAAATAGGACAAGTAAGGATAAACAGACTTTACGAGTTATTTTCCGTCGCTATCTCTTTCAGCCACTCAAAATGTGTAAGGGAAAAAATATGTGCTACTAATGTAGTTTAATCTAGGCATTACTGTTCAGTCAATCACTTATTTGGTTTACTGAATTAAACCATAAAAATATTACATGTAAACTGTAATATAAATAAACATTAAAACATTCTTAGGTAAGTGATGGAAGGGGTGCGTGGTCGGATAACCTCCTCGTGTGCCCGACTACTGTTTGTCCCAGTGCATCCGTGGACTGGGAAAGACAGTGGGAGGGCCGGTGCACCCTGGGCGTCTCTGTAAAAGACTCTTTTGAGCTTCTTTTACAGCTGGTGGCTAATAATCCGACACCGAGGGACCAGGGATGAGCGCAGGTGGCGCTTACCCTGAACCTCGTTCGAACGACTGCGGAGGTCTAAGAGAGACTACGTGTCTAAGTTTAACATGGAGACGGAAATCTTTCAGATAGTACGCGCGAGACGAGAGCGAACGTCTCTTCGGAGATGATTGCTCGCAGACCGTGGGCCTTACAGGCTGGCGTGTCGGAGACGAAAGCCTATTTTGGTTGTACGTCTTGGGGACTAGGGAAGCGCAGGTGGCGCATTCCCCTAGAACCCTTTTGAACGATTGCGGAGGTCTAAGAGGGACTATGCTTCTATGTTTACATGGAGGCGGAAACCATTTAGACAGTACGCGCGAGGGGAGCGAAAGTCTCTTCGGAGGTGGCCGCTCGAAGTCGGGGCCAAGCGGGCAGTGGGAGGTGAACCACTGCCCGCCTTGCACGGTCCTAATGAGATGGGGGAAATGGCCAAACTTGCCCGGCCATTTCCCAACGTAGGAGGCCCGGATGTGGGCAGGCCGTCTGTCGTTGAGGAGATTGTCCCCACGGACCCTCATACAGCCCTACGGCTGCCGACATTTGGCGGCGAGTGGGCAGGTGCCGGGGTTTTTTAGTGGGTATTCCCTCCTCCTGGGATTCCACCGAGCTTTGACTTGGTGGAATTACGGAAGGCAGTCGTGGAGGGAGCTGCAACGCCGAAGTTGCGGTCCCCTCCTGGCGAGTCCCACATACCCCCCTCTCGCTCACCTGCGGAAGGGGAAGCGCGTAAATGCGTTTTTCCTCGGCACATTAAAAAAAAAAAAAGTAAGTGATGGAAGAAAAATGTTTCATCTAACAACGTATGTAAGACAGGTAAACAAAACTCATAAAAAGATGTATAATACGTCCATCAAGAAAGTTTGATACATCCTTTATGAATTTTCAATAGAAAAGACGAAAAAACTTTTAAGTAAGCCTCCAACTTTGCACAAAAGACACGGAGAATATGTTAAGCTTCTGTATTTAAGAAAAAAATTGTCGACGAAAAACTCTTAGAAACGAGGAACAAGTCAACTGAAAATAATGATGATGATAAAATAATGGTTTTTATTTCTGAATAATGCAAGTAAAATTTAGTCAAAATAAAATATTATTTGTTCAATACATTGTAATGACCGAGCGAGCGCGAAGCGTCTCTGTTTCAGCTTCGGCAAAAATGCTTTAGTATGTCGTCCGTCTGTTCTCTTCTACAGGGGTCTTATTTTTAAATCCTTCGGCTGGCGTCGAGCGCTCTTTTCTACTGATTTTCGTTCGACATTTGACTTTCCATATTTTTGAACCGCTCGATCGCAATGAGTGCCTCCACCCACTCGTTGCAGTCGAGCGATACGGTACGGCGAGCGATATTCTTTTCTACTAAAAAAGCAAAGTTTTTTTGACTGTCAATAGAAACATGGATATTGCGTTCCGTTTTCGTTGCGGTAGTTACCTGTTTTCTCTAAATTCTGCGTGGAACAAATAAAATCCAACATTTCCTATTGTTGGCAGCACCGGAAACAAACGATTGAAAATTACGGAAAATCGACGTTATGGGACTTGGAAGACGAGTGTGACATAAGTCGCATGCAACAACACAATTTCATACGAGCGATTCAAAAATAGATCCCCTGGTCGCATTTCTCAACCGATTCTCGAGAAATTTTGTGAGCAGGTTCGATACCAAGCCCGTGTACTTCAGCAGCACGATGCTGCCACCCACTGCCACCACCACCGCTCCCGCCGATGGCGCGCCCGGTCGCCATCATCCGGTCCACGGGTGAGTACAGTAAGTTTCTGTTATAAAATTTTTGTGTCGATCCAGTTTTTCAAAATTTTTCAAAACGGCGGGGCTATTAATGCAAGGACAGTTCACAGAGCCACTAGTTTAACTAAGGTAGTTTATCTCAAACTTCACCTAACTCTCTAAAATGTCTCTAAATGTTCTGTTTCACGGGTTAATAATAAATGTAACGCGATAATCCGCGTCAGTATAGGTAAAGTAGTGAATATCCGATATTATTTGTTAAAAGCTGTATGAGTAAAAGTTGTTGTTATAACATAAAAAAAGTATAACGAGAAAACGGGCGAGGCGGCCATTAAAATAAGCACTTACCTTTTCTTCACCACAGCTATGAGGATTATGTGCTGAGTGTTCTTCGTTCCTCTTATTGCTCTGAAACAAAGCAAAAGCTCATTAATTACTGCTTTCTATTAAGTTCAATAAATATACTATTTGCACAAAGTTCGCTTTGTACCACTTCAAAACGTTACCTAACACTACAAAATAAGGTTGTAATCAAATAGGCACACATTTTTTTCTGATTTTTCAGGTTCTTCGTTTTGTGAAAAATATGGAACATAAATATTGTAAAGTTTTTGGTAACTAATTTGTGTAATTTCATTTAAAAAAAGTTGATGTTGTTCAAAACATGGAGAATAACGCCATAACATTTTTAAAATGGGGTTCTAATTTTTAATTGAGAAAACCAGTAGAAAATAATTATATTCTTTCCTGTCATCTTTACTTTTTTACGTAAAAGCGATTAAAAGAAATAGGTTTTGTAAAACCTCGCCTTAGTAGGATAAGCACATCAAGAACAACCGCACTATCAGGCTAACCATTCGTAAAAGTGCGCAATCAATTGCTAGCTCGCTCGATCGCTCGGAAATCTTATTGAAAAGGCACAAAATTGCGAAGAAATCCTTGGAATCACTGTTCCGTGGTCGCTTTGAAAGATCTTTCATTCGAATGGTAAGCTCATATTATATGAATCGCTTTGGAAACAAGCGATGAGGCGACTGTCACGGTAACTTTAGTAAATGAAGATAATTATGAGTATAAAAGCTTGTTATTAGTGCTAACTTGGTTGGACATTAACGTTTTATATTTTGTTTTGGGTTTGTTTTTAATGAAAGGCTCATTAAAACAATGATTTTGTGATTGTGACATACCTACTGAAATTTCGCCAGGTAATCTGGCAGGTTAGAACTAAGCTAGTTTTTACCGACTTCAAAAGGAGGGAGGTACTCAATTCGACCCGTTTTTTTTTGTATGTACACCGATTACTAGAAGACGGCTGAACCGATTGAAATGATTCAAACGTTATTACATTAGGTAAAAATTCAAATTGGTCCCATTTTTTAAAATTTTGAAATCGGTTCAGTACTTTTCAAGTAATCTTGAAAAAAGCACGAAAATAGTATGATTTTGTGTGAACTACCTCGATGATCAGTCGTATAACTTCTTTGTTTATGAACTGAATAAGATAATTATTTTTTTGTTGGAAAAGGGATATCATATGTGTAGTTCTTTAACCGACTTAAAAAAAGGAGGTTCTCAGTTTGACCCGCATGTATGTATGTTTCTCCGCGATTAACTCACGTTTGGCTGACCCGAGTTTTCTACCTAAATAATATACCTACACTACCTAATACAAAAGGTACCTACACTAAAAATTAAAAAACAAAACATTGTTTAAAAAAACAAAAAACCTACCTCTAAAAAGCAAGAAATAATATTTGTAATAATAAAAACACGTCTATTGAAGTCGAGTGTGGCTTTTAGAATGAAAAAAAGGAATTTGTTCTCCAGCCCCACCCGACTTCAATAGACGTGTTTTTTATTATTACGAATATTATTTCTTGCTTTTTAGAGGTAGGTTTTTTGAAGTCGGTTTTTTGTTTTTTTAAACAATGTTTTTTACATTCTCTTTGGTTAGAACAACATCATCCCTTCATTCCAAGAAATGACGTTAAAAGTGACTTACAGGATAGGCAAGTCAGTACTTCCAGTGTATAGAGCTAACTATAATATAGGCCCGTTTTAACTGCTAGCTTTATGACAATAGAATGTTACCTACTTTTTTCACGTATTTTCCAAATTTCCAAAGTAACATTTGTAATTTGGTATTGTTACGTTACGTTTCAAAAACAGTTGCATTTTCTGTTTTTTTTATTTTTCAACAATAGTGCTGTAAATAATTTCATCACTGATTTTCACCGATTATATTCGATATGATGACGATGCGATATTCATTCGTTTATAATTTATTCGATTAGGAAAGATTTGACTCTCATTTTATAAGTTTCTAAATAACTTCTTATTGAATGCTGTATTTTCTTCAACGCCTAGTTAGAAAACGGTACGATAACAAGATTGTATATTTAAGGATTATTTAAAAAAAATCTTTCTTTTTTGAATAGAACCAAGGATTAAGTTAGCAGGGAATAAACGAAGAAAAGTATACCAATGAATTCTTTTACAAAATGTATTATTCGTTGCTTTAGAAAAGCTAATCTTGTTGCCTTTTATGCTAGTTTTTACTACAAGCTAGCTGTATTAAATTTGCATTATATTAAAAGTAATTTGAACGATGTTGCAATTTACATTCATTATTGTTCGCCTTTTATATTTTGCATTTTTCATTTAATATTGTATCTAAGAAAATATTTTTTAAATAACGTATTAAGTACATTATAGTACAAGAATCTGCTTGATGGAATATGTTTGGAATATTCAAGTTATGAATATTATAATACAGCGGGAAATTTCAATCATTTCATTCCCGCAGTGGGGTGGTTCCACTCATGATTACAAGCAACTTTTACTATAGGGTCAACTCTAATATCGCGAAAAAAAATCAGCTATCCCATAGATTTAAGTTGAGTAGGTATTGTGCATTTGTATGGAACAGCTGATTTTTTTTCGCGATTTCAGAGTTGGTCCCATAGTAAAAGTTGCTTGTAATCATGAGTGGAACCATCCCCTTGCGAAAACCAAATGACTAAAATTTCAGCGTGTATAATGTACAATGAGATTACCCGCTTTCAAATAAATCTAATTTGACCTTTAGATATGTCATTTACAAGATAAATAAGCTTTCAGAATAAATATAAATGTGTGATCCGGAAAAATATAACGCTAGAGCCCGAAGTGTGGCTTTGTTTGAAAGATTTATGACTCTAAGTTATATCCCTTGAGGCACGCTTTCTGCTATAAAATGCAACTCTGATTTATCTACTACGTGAGTATTGAAAGGTACTTTTAGATATTTTAAAATAATGTAAATATTAGAGTAAGATCCCAGGGCCGCCAGACCTTATTTATTATCTAATGAACGAAATGTATGGGATTAAATAGTGCATGTATGTACTTTGCGTGTATGCATACTCGCTAGCTTGTGCCGACGGTCAATTAGCAAGGTGCGAAAGGTGAGAAATAATGGTCCTAACTTTTCTTAAATTCTAAAAGCTGATTTTAACGTATATACGGTATTAATAATCATAAATTATATAATTCGAAATTAATAATCAATACGCCAGACACTTTCCGTGGGCCAGACGCCTTAAAGGTCCCAAAAAAAAGGTAACTTTACTTTTTTCTCAAGCTTGATTTTTATGCATGATATTCAGGGAACTATTTCAAATTTTTGTAACCAGCCAGACCAATCGGATGGGTCAAACATCGCCCCAGACATACACAAAGTGTCGCTATGAGTATGAGCGAGAATGTAAAAAAGGTTAAATCCAAGTACAAATACAAACCATTTCTCGTATTTAGTTATCGAGGTGAACACCTACTTGATTAATTTAATAGTTAACCCTAAGCTCACCCTTACGTTCCCTAAAGCAATTAACTGAAATTCCGTTAGAAACTCGACTGTTAGTGGTCGGGCGTGTTTCTGAAATATTAATTTTAGGGGCTCATTATAATCTCAAGTATAAAGTATGAAACATTACAACCACCTCTTTAAATCGTGAGATTGAAAAAAATGCCTTTTTATTATCTTTTATACGGATTAAACTAGAAGCTTAGAAGTAAAAAAAATTGTTCCACGTAACTTATTTAATTAACATTATGCAGAAAAACCATTAGAGTCGGATCAGTGAAGTGGTTCGTGACATTCAAATCCAAAAATATTTTGCTAAAGTTCAAAAGACTGTTAATCCTTAATATAAACTTTATAAGTAAAGTTCTAGGATTTAAAGCCGAGAGCTTACAAGTAATCCTATTGTTCCCAGTTACCGCGGGCAAATCACAGGCGTTTTAAATCTCATGACAAAACGTGTCAGGTTCGCGAACTGAGGAATTAAGTAAACGTGCGCTACTCCAGGAAATTCGAGGAGAAACGTTTTAACGGAGCTTTAATAACCTCATAATGACACAGTTACATCAGTAAGTAATGAAATTTAACGTGCGTAAAATTAGAATGTTTTCAATAATTTACACCCCTTTTTGCGGTATTAAAGTGAAATCACATTAAAATTTGACACTAATTTTGTTTCCTTCATTTATATCATACTACATGATTTCTTATATTCAATTCAATTTGTTTATTGATTATCACATTACAAATACAAGTATTATTGTATGTAAAAAAATATATAAACAAAGTTATGTGATGACAAAGTTGACAACATAATAATATCTTAAGAGGCCGACGAACAGTGAACTTCATACAAACGTAAGTACCAAAATGATTTGCAATTTGCGCATAATTAACTTTTCTTGTGATGTTATTCGGATTAAGATAGTATTTGTCTAGGGTTCTATTGAATAAAAAAACCAAAGTAATAACCTTATTCAACATAAATGCCATTTTTTTTCATAAAAAACTGTAAATAGCATGAATTTTTATTTGGTTTTAATATTTTGGATATTTTATTTAATAGAACCCTAGAAAAATATAAGAGTTAATAATGTTTAAATTGCAGATCGTTTTGGTATTTACGTTTGTATAGATAGGAAGTTCACTGTTTGCCTGCCTCTTAACCAATGTTTTGGCTCTGTTCCGTTACATACTAGGTATGTTAGTAGCAAAGGGTCTATTTTAATTACATCAGCTTGTCCGTGGTTTACATATTAAGAGAGGTATATGATGTTTCACTTACGCGAATGAGAGGATTTAATTGAATAAAATCACTGGGGAAATATACTTCAGAGCCACGTATTAAATTAGTAACTAACCTTTCAGTATGTTTGCTATTCATTAAGTGTTGAGATAAATTGAATTTTAGATTTATAATAAGATCAATGACGGATAATGAACACGTCAGTTGATATTACGTAAAAAATACCAACTATTGATTCACACAAAAAACACCTATTACCTGGAGGCCTATTACAAAAATAACGTACGCAATTGCGTAACGCGTCACTTGGCCACGATAGTAGTCCGCAGTTCGTTGGTTGTAGTTATAACAAACATTTTGAATTTGGCTATCGTAGCCCATAGACTACTGAACGAACGATGTCTAATACGCTGGAGAGAAACTGTCAAACTCACTGGAAACAATCAAAACGAAGCACGTACGCAGCTGCGTGTATCGCACTAAACTTTTCGTAATAGACCCCCTGTTTTAAAGGTTCTAGATAGCACTATTTATTAGTTTGATTTAAAAATGTATTTATATAAATAACTTATTTGTATTCGGAATTTGTGAAGCTGGCCCTCGCTGTAGAAAATCCGAACTTTGCAGTTGTAAGGTTAAGCAAACTCTCCTGATTTAATTCATTCAACTAATATTGTCCACGATGAACTGAGGTTAAAGCAACCTCCCTTAATTCTATGGACTTCAGGACTTCTCTGAATTTAACGTTCAATGAAAACGTTGTGTTTACTTTCAAGGTAATGAAATGCAGTGAACTTTGTCAGTTTCTAATGGAACCATCCAGCTCCACGCTCGTAGCTGTCACAAGATTTTCTCCCAAGTTTTTTTTTATGAAATAGAACGGTCAGCGGAAAGGAGAATATCTGGAGGAAATCGGAATTTCCGGGCGTTCCAACGAACTGTGTCATTTCCTGAATCTGTGTTGGAAAAGCTTTCTTTATTTTACGTTTAGTTAGACTCGAACACTGCGGAAATGATTTTGGTCTAATGAATTCAAAGATAAATTTCTTTCACAAACAAATTTAATGAGTTTTGATGAAAATTAGTTTAGTTTCAAATCTTTTATAGCTAATTCATTAACATCTTTACCTTTACACATTTTTGCATTTCAATTGCATTGCATATGCTGTTGCTATTCAATAACCAGAAAAATAAAAGTATCTCGCAACGAAGAACAAGTAACTACCTGCTTAATTTGAAATTTTGAGTAGCAGTCGATACCTACCACAATTCAATTTTGTACATACCTACTAACGTTCGGTCAACAGAGTGTTACGGACACGGAGTACGGGATTGGAAGGAAAACACTGTGGTTGCAGCGACGACGCTTTATTACCAAGAACACATCCACATACTCTGAATGTCGTGGTCCGCTCTTCTGTGTGGTGTAGTCTTCTTAGTCTTCTTGCGAACGACGTAGCTACCCAGGGCTGTTACTCGATGACATTCCCACTACTCTTCTTCCGATGTCGCAGTCCGCCCTTCCAAGTAGCGTCACGTCCGAATAACGTAGCCTCTCGGCGCTGAACTGATTCATAGTTTTTCCGTACTCGGTGATTCTTTAGAAGAGATTTCTTCAGATCCATGCGCTTCGAATTTTTCGTAAATGAATAATGTTTGTGTTCGGAAAAACCAAGCATTGTTAATCATAGTCCATGGATCCCACTGCGAGACGATTTTTTATTGTATATAATTTTTAAATATTATCCGCTCACATGATCATCGGTCTTTTTATCCAAAAAGTTGCTTCCGTCATCTGCTTCACAGGTATACTTCCTTCAAAACGACAGACCGACCGCCAAAAAATTGGTTGCCTCGTTTTAACGCACTGAAATGTGTGCCTATTCAATGTTCCTGGTCAGAAAGATCACCCGGGTGATTCGTTGAAATTGTGTGATTCGGATCGAATGTACCTGTATGGGGTGAACCTTTTTCACCCGATGACGGAAAGGAAAACGGTGGCGTTAGCTAGAAATCTATAACAGCGTATTGAAATGCAAATAAGGGAGAATATTTTATTATGCAACTCTATCGTAATCACCCTATTTATGGTAGCTAGTTCTCGTAAAACGGCGCTGTTATGGCTGCGAAATGTAGTCTGGGACATCTAAATGCAAATGTATTCATTGGATTTTTTCTTTGGTGACAGCTAAGATAATGCCTCGATCGCGTTGCAATCCTTTTTAATATTTATATTTTTAGCACCATCTATAGTTCGATTATCTTGTAAAATTTTTTAACTGGCAACAGCAAAACTTTAACATAACCTGCTGATTATCGATGCGCAAACGCATAGAGGATGTAGAATTTTAACATTATAACTATACTAGGTACCTAAGGATTGTATTCTATTCAAGACTAAAATTCTTAAAAATCAAGGGTGTATGTCGCAAATATCATACCACTACGCCACTACGGCGTGCCCTTAAATATGTAAAAAGATTAGTATAAAGACAATTACTTTATTCCAGAATAACTTTTAAAAATCTTAACAAAAGTAATTAAGGGGCCATAATAGGAAAACATGGTTTGCGCGGGCCATATTTTTATTTATAAAATGTAAAGTTGTTGCCACAAAAAAAAACATACGACAAGCTAAAGTGGTTATCTAGTTGCTATAAGTATTACATTGCGTATAAACCTCACAAATGATTGTAAAAAAAATCAGAATATCATCAAAAGCGCTTGTCGCGGGTCATATTTTTGGCGTAATTAATAGCGGAAACGTATTGAATTCTACATCAAAATACACTTTAACGTACTGTGCTGTTGCTCCAAGAAAGATAATTGTGCTAAAGATAATGATGAAAAAACAACGAAAAACATCGAAAAAGTGCAGAAGTGAGGTTATTTTCCATAATCTTTACACGTAAAGAAAAAGACAGAGACAAGTGATTTCGCATAACGGAGCCTTAAAGCTCCTTTAATAAAATCGTGAGTTGTAGAAATAAAACTAAGATTGTAAACGTGTTAACAGCTTCTTTTACAGTTTTAACTTAGGTACTGTGAATAAAATACAATGTTGGTGTTTTGTTGTGGCTGGCATTTCATAAATAAATTAAGTCGGAACGACTCCTCTGGGTGTAGTGAACACGAGAATAAAACTACGCTAATTAAGTACCTTCTTAACGTAATAACAGAGCGGTAACATTTGTTTAAATTGTTCATGTATGTACTTAAAACTAACTGAGATTAACTTAAGTATCTTCATTCGTTAAAATCAGATTTTATCAACTTAATCAGAGCCAATAATAATCAGTTGTTCCATAGAAAACGTCAATATTTACTCGACCAAAATGTATGGAACAGCTAATTATTTTTTTGCTCTGATTAAGTTGGTCCCATAGACAAAGTTGTTCAGTTTGACGGTCTAAGGTCACACCACCAAATATGTGCACTGTTCAAAAAACCACCCTGTATAACATAAAGTGACAGAACCATGTAAATAAAGTGATAAAGTCGAGCGTTTGAGTCCCTCAAGGGTCGGAATTTAATTTAATAGCTGAAACCTTAGATTATATAGAAACAGGATCTTTCAATGATCTTTCAATTCCCTGCCCGAGTGAGTACCCATTGTAACTTTGTATGCAGGTGTACAGAATTTCAGAGAATATTTTGAGCAAGCAATATCGAATTTGTGCCACCGCCGCTTCGCCTCGACGCCATCAAAGAATTTGAAGCGAAATGTTTGTGAACAACAGGATTTTAGAAAAGTTTTTCGAAACAAAGATGAAAGCTAACCTATCTAATTTTTCTTTGGATGAAGTTATGTTAGACAGTTTTTAGGGTTCCGTACCAAAATGGTAAAAAAGGAACCCTTATGGTGTGACTCAGTCTGTCTGTCTGTCTGTCACAGCTGGATATCTCGAGAACTACTAATGGTATCAACTTGAAATTTGGAATAGTTTAAGATGACATTTGCCCAACTATTTTGCAAATAAGAAAGAAATAATAAAATTAATATTTTTTTTACAAAAATATTAATTTTATCTGAAAAGGGGTCTTAAAAATTTTAAGTGAGGTGACTAGGGCATGTGGGGTATCATATGAAAGAGCGCTGTTTGCACATTTTGAAACAATTTTTCCTTTTTTCTTAGGCCGCATAGTTTTCGACTTATGATGAAAATTGTAAAAAAAATACCGTTCCCCCCCCCCTTATCTCCGAAGTTTGCAAAGAGAAAAATCTGAAATAATTCTATGTGATTGTAGTTTATGTAAAGATTACAGGAAAAATAAAACGATGTCTCAATATAACACACTTTTTTAGAAATTCAAAAACCAAACAATTTTTTTTTAGTTTTACTACCAGTCAACAGATGGCGCTGTCCTAAGCATGCTAACCTAAGGGACAAAAATAGTTCCACTATCGGTCAAGAGATGGCGCAACCTAACACTATAATAAATTGGTGGCTGGTTCTATTGCCGTACGAATAAACGAAGAATAAGTTCCTACTTCTTAGTAATATAGTAATATAATAATAACGAGGAGCTCGGTGGCGCAGTGGTTTAGCGCCTGGACCAGCGATTGCGGAGGTTAAGCAACGTTCGCAAGGTTCGGTCATGGGATGGGTGACCAAAAATGTATTATCTCGAGCTCCTCCGTGCTTCGGAAGGCACGTTAAGCCGTTGGTCCCGGCTGCATTTGCAGTCGTTAACACCCACCAATCCGCATTGGGCCCGCGTGGTGGGTTATGGCCCGTCCTCCTTATCCACCCATAAGGAAGGCCTGTGCCCCAGCAGTGGGGACATTAATATGGCTGATAGACTAGTAATATAAACATTTTGCAATGTGGAGTGGCTGAAACGTTTTTCAGTCACCATAAGCAGCATTTGTAAATTAACTGTCCGCCTGTTCGCCCTTCCACCTGTCTGCCGTTTATCCTATTTTTTTAAAAACTGTCCTAAAATAGCATATCCAAATATATTTATGATTGTACGGAACCCTCGGTGCGCGAGTCCGACTCGCTCTTGACCGGTTTTTATTTTTTTTATTCTGATTTTCCAACTGAGAGAATCTTTTCAAAGTTTTGCCTTTGGTGGAGGTCGCAGAGTTTTACCGTTTTTTTATTGGAAATTTTCTGGTCCAATGACCTTTTTTAATTTTTATTTATTTAACCATTTATTTCAGGCTCCTAGGCCCATACAATATATACCTTACAGAATAACATACATAATGATTAAAAATATTTTTGCTTAATCTATTTGTCTACACGTGTGTCTATGTTTATAACGAGAAAACTTTGTTAGTCTTCTCAGTAACATTTCACAAGATGAAAGACTTTAGTTTATTTTCTCGTTTTACAGTGACTTTTGTGTTATAAATAAAAACGTTGCATAATTGATTTCTTAAGATATTCGACTTTTTGGCTTTCATACATTTATATTGCAATTTATTACTTTTAATGTATTAGGGTTCCGTTCCCGAAGGGGCCAAACGGAGCTAGGGCTCCGCAATAAGCAAGCAATAGGTTGTTGTCACTCATATGTCCATCTGTCCGTCCGACCGTCGTAAAATATTGTTTTACCCAAACCTCATTGCTTAGAGCTTGTTATGTGGACAAAGACGATATTAATTTATATTTTAAAAAAATATTAGAAAACAAAGGCATGAGAAGCATCTCCGAGGAACAAGGGAAGCCACCAAAGTGGCAACTTTTTTTTCAAATTTTTTTTACGAAGTATTTTTTTAACTTCCCATTTACCTATGAACTTTCGAACTTTTGAAGATAATGTTTATTATTAAGGTACATTATACGACACGCACTTCGGTGTTTTTTCGTTTAGATTATTTCTTGAATGTAGATTTTTTAAAGAGCCTATTTTCATCAAATTGTGACAAAGAAACGCGTAAATCGCAATCAAAACAAAGAAGAAGGAAACAAAAAGCACAAAAACAATGGTGACATTTAATTTTAACGGCATTAATTTACGTAATCTTCCCAAATGTAACCCAATTTTGAGTAAAGTGAACTGGGGCATACGCGGCCCAACGCACAAAGACACTTTTACATCAAGGACTCGTGTATAATTTGTTTTCTTTCCAATTATTATTAAGGTAAGACTTTCTAAAGATAAAAGTAATATTTTATTTATAAGAATTTAAAAATGCATTTGTTTTTTCTTTTTCTTCCATAGAACACAAAAGCACAAAAAATTGTGTTTATTGCATTATTTTAGTTAGAGTGAAGATTTATATAATTTATGTCTTTTGATAGACATTAAAATCCATGCCTTCATGGTGTCTCTTATTCCCGTAAATAATGTTCCAAATCTCTTTGTAATAGGGACTGACATTTTATGCCTCTGTCCCATGTCCCATGGAAAGAAAAACATTCAATTCAGACCTTTATACGTATAGTTTTCGTAACTGTAAAAAATGCGGTCGCATTTTTGTTGGATGTAACATACAAGCTTGACATAAAACATTATTTTATTCTGTGATAAAAATAAAAAACATTAACTTAAAAAAATCGTAGCCGAGATACCGCTATTTTAAAAACTTAATAAGTACTTTTTGGCAAGAGGGTTTTCCACCTATTCTACTGCATAAAATAATAAAACAGTATATTTCTTCCATTGTTTTCAGTGTTAATGGTAATTATGAATTAAGTTACAGATATTGTTGCTTAAAATCCTACGTCAAACAATTCATAGAAACTTCGAAAGATATTTTCTGGAACTGATTACAAGACATCAAACTAACTAGAGGCTCCCAGTTTTGATGTAGGTGGTAGTTAAAGACACTTTGTAGAGTTTATGTCATTCCTTACCTTCTGTTTTATTACTAGGGCTTTGTTACTTTGGGTGCGGAACAATCTATGTGAGTTTGTCTTAGTAAGTAGTGCTCTTAGTATCCAATAACTTAAAACGATTGTTAAACAACTTTCTAATAGGTCAGTCATGGGATGGGTAATCAATAAATTTTATCTTGAAACCCATTTGCCTGTTGCAGTCCTTAACAACCACCAATCCACACTGGGCATGTCACCGGTTTTGTCTGTTTATCCACTTCAGTATCGCAAATTTAAGAAAACTATAATCAAAAGATATGGTTACTTTAGCCATTTATTCTTCATTGTCCAAGCTATCTTAAAAAACCAAAAAAACCAATTAACTTTGTTCTTAAGTTCGTTTTGCTTATGCTATCTCCGTGTTTATCCAATTATTTCAAGACAGATTTCAAAAAGGTTTAATTAGGTATATCCAAAAATAACAATCTATCTACATTGACCTTTAAAAAGATCAAATAAATAAGGCTTGTTTTAGTAGATTGGCCCTCCGTGGGCCGTTGGAGTTAACGATCTAACAGTTCCGAGCCATTATGGCTCAATGTAGAAACTTCATCGAAATACGAATCTAAGTTTGTCTGGTGGAATTACTTTTCTGGAAAGAAATAAAACAGACGGACGTGCGCGATATCGATATGCTCCACTACCTGCTGGTGTAGAAGTCCTGGATCTCGCTTCCTGACGGGCTAATGTATGTATAAATTCAAAAATTCGAAATTTAAATTAATTTATTCAGTCTAGGCTGTTACAAGCACTTGTGAATGTCATAGAAGCTACGCCATCGGTTCGCAAACCCTAAGCGGGAGACCTTGTAACGAGAAGAATCAGCAAGAAACTCGTCAAGGGCTGATTTTTTCTCCCTGTATATTTCATACAGAGTCGTCGACATTGAAAAATGACCTCCACATTTAAAGTGAGGTCATTTTTCATCACAATAGGCACAGATAATAATGTGGTATAGGATATCAACATCATTTTCAAAATGTTTTTTGTAAAATCGGATTATTTTACTTTTTTGGAAAACCTACCTATGTATTTTTTATATTGTTTAGATATTTTATCGTCATTTATGAGCAACTGAATTTCATCGAGTTTTCGAAAAAAATAAATAGTTCCAGGGGTTAGGAAGATAGTATAGGTATATTTAAAGTTATTTTTATGTTCCATAATATATCTTTCACAAGCCTTGAAGAGACAAAGATTAAATAATACTCAGCTGAGAGAATTACTCAATATCGACAATTTGGTTGAAATTCCGAATAATGAATTGTTGAGTCGAGTCAAGCTTGGAATAAATATCTCGCGAAAGAGAGTAGGTTCGCCCTAGCGATGCGCGACTTCGAATAATACTAATACTAATCATTCGACTCCCCGAATCATTCGACTAAGTCGACTGGCGCATAGATTATTCGACTGGAGTCGACTTCGTTCGGTTCGACTCGTGCTTGGTCGAAATCGTCGCGCCCCGATACATTTTGGCGTTAGTAGTTAGTAAATGCAGTCGATATATTCGTTCGGTAATTCGGTATAATTCGGTTCGACTCGGGTTTGGTCGGGATCGCTGTACATTTTGACATTAGTAGTTACTAATTAGTAGTCGTTATTCGAACATAGAGATTAGTATACTACTAATTTGCCATTCGAATAACCACATTAGTAGTTACGAATTAGTCGAAAAGTAAAATCATTCGGAGTCGCGCATCGCTAGTTCGCCCCCAGATCCAACAATCAATCCACAGATAGGGATAGGTAAGTATAATCCAGATTAATTGCAAAGCAACTGTTCATTCTGACGTAACATAGCAAAGACTTACCCCCATCTGTGAATTGACAATTTCCAGGTGAACGAATATTCAAAACGAATGGACCCAATGTGAGAAACGTTCGAAAGCAATAGAGTACACTTCAGTTGTACCGTGCAAATCTTTTTTTACTTTTGGGGAGTATTGTATATTTGTCGCAACACGCAGCCGCATAATTTGTCCTGCTCAGTAGGAATAGACTTCACACGTATTTCTCGTCACACGACAGGTCAATAAACTCAAGAGGATCCCGTAATCCCCAAATCACGGCAGGTCCGGCCATTGTGGCCGCTAATCTAGACAAATGGACAGCAGGGATACTCTATTGAAATAAAACTTTTCCCAATCCAAGACATACATATTTTATTCCCTTTTGCATTTTCGTAGCTTGATGTCTAGTCTAGTGCATTCGGCCTGCAATTTTTGCTTCATTAATCAATTCGTCAAGCAATTTTTGCTAGAGTCGGTCATGAGATGGCTGACCAAAATGTATTATTACACTCTTTTTGTATGGCAATACGGATTTACAATAAATTACCAAATAATGTTAGAGAACGACCTGTAACTAAATTTAAAATCAAACGTTTTTTTAATATTTATACACTTCAAAGACCAAAAAACCAACAAATCAAAAGTAAATAATTCTAAAATAACATCTGAATTAACCAATATACGCGCTGTAATCCGTAAAAAGTGTTTTAAATTTAATATTTTATAAGAAAAACCATATTACTGTATTAATGACTTCCTTAACGATAAAATTATTGACATTGCACACTAATTATAATCTTTTTTGACATTTCCTATAGCTAACATTCCAATAATTTAATTTCATTCTTAATTTCATTTTGTTTTAAATACTATTTGTTGAAATTAATTCGTATTAAGTATTTGCACGTCGCGTCGAAACAATCGACAAAATATGCTGGAAAATATATTGATAACAAAATGTAAGTATGTACCATATTTCGCAAATAAATAAATAATAATAATTATTATTTCTCGAGCTCCTCCGAGCTGCAGAAGGCACGTTGCCTTCGAATGCATTTGCAGTCTTTAATACTCAACAATCCACATTGAGCCCGCGAATATGGAACTTGAACAAACTCGTAAGTATAGTCTGTCTAAAAAGTCAGTTTACATGAGATTTTTTTTTATAAAAACTTATACTGGCAACCCTGTTGGTGCTGTCAAAATTCTAGGGATGCGCGATCCGGGGTTATCGATCCGATTTTTCGGATCGTAATGGATCGTAATTCCACGATCCGATCCGCGGATCGGATCGAATGCCTTCGATCCGATTTTCAGGAAATCGATCCGGATCGGATGCTAATAAGTAAGACACAATTAATTTTATATCTTTATTAAGTAAACCCATGCAAAACAATGTATAAAATAATATGGAATAGTAATATTGTACTCAGAGAACATAAAGACGAATTTCTCTCAAAAATTTATACTTGAAGACGCGCCTAACTACCAATAGTTAAGTACAATTTTTATAGGCGCCAGTATTCGGCCAAGTTCTAAATGTAGACAAAGATAAATTTCGTAACAAATAAACCAAAGTGCCCATTTTTTCGTAAACAAACAGCATTTTCGTTCATACGATCCAAGCGATCCGATCTTTGAAGTTTTGTATCGATCCGGCGAAAAATCGTATGGCCTCGATCCGATCCGAAAATCGCCAGATCGTATGCCCGCCGATCCGATATTTCAAAAGATCGGATCGGATCGACGCATCCCTACAAAATTCTAATTGTAAACATAGCTTTACTCAATTTTATTTAGATGGGTATTGGTGGGGTGGTTGGGGATTTAGGTGAGTATTAAAATTACCTTCGAAATTACCCATGTAAACTGACTTTTTAGAGAGACTCTAGTTATGAATCTAATCCTGTTCATTATTGCAATGCGGGATTTTTTTTTCAAACTTATTTGTTTCGCATTACGCTTGGCTTCGAGCAGCGACGGCTTCGTACAGAAGCCCGTCTTACTCTAAGACGTTTGGTATATTTCACTGTTTCTTTTGTTTTAGGAGAAGTTATGGAAGGGACGAATCAACGAGGTATCAAACCTGCTTCCTACATGGTGCAGATTTGGATTACCTAATAATGTTATGTGGACTAGGGTTTTCGGACCCGGGTACCCGGGTCGGGTATATCCGGGTATTCAAGAGAATTCGGAACCGGGTAATAATTGTTAAAAAACCCGGGTACCCGGGTAATTTCTATATCAGCACTCATAATTTAAATCTGCTGTACAAAGACTTATAACGGTAAAACCTACTTTCCCTGATAGGCTGTCCAATCATTGTCTTAATTCCTTGGTATTTTCAAAAGTTTATTTTATTAACATGAAACAACATGAATGATAATAAATTAATAACTTTTATTGTTCTTCATATTAAAAATAAGTTTTTATCACTGTTTAAGATATCTGCACGATTTTTCTAAAGTATTTCAATAACCATCTGAGCAACTTTTTTAAAGAAATGCAAGTCGAAAATAGTTTAAATACGAGAATAACATCGTCTTTCGACATATATTTGCTGGAAGTACCTAGTTGTTTTTTTCTCGATAAATACACTGTCTAACTAATCGAGTAAATCCTTTAAAGTGGGTGTTCTACGAATAAAACCAAACATTCAAAGATACATGGGTCGAAATACGACAAAAATACTTGATCCTATTGACTAACTACAATGTTTAAGGGTGTCCTAAGTAAGGCCAATTTCATAGATCACATTTTGATACTTCATCAAAATTTAACAAAGTAACCTTCTAACGGCGGGCACACAATACTTTTTTTATTAAAGGCAATTTTTTTCAGTTAATAATAAGTTAATATTAATTGTTTTAAAAATCACAAAAAGGTAATTTACTTAGGGAAGACGACGATTTTTGTCGATTTTCGACCCATAGGTATCGCTTTAACAAAAATGATAAGTTTCATTAGTGGAACACTCATTTAAGAGGATTTAAAGTTTTAAACGATTAAAATTTAACAGTGTGTATATTTAAATGAGCAAAAAACATGAAAAATGTAAATTTTTATTTGTATTTGAAGATACCCGGGTACCCGGGTATTCCCGGGTATTGAAATAAATAATACCCGATACCCGGATATGAAAAAAGCCCGGGTACCCGAAAACCCTAATGTGGACCATGATAATGATCAATAAGTAAATATTGCAGCAACTCCTTACTAAGTTACATTATTCGTTATAATGGATACGTATAAATTGTATATGTAGGATAGTAGGAGGATGTAATTGTAAGATATGTATTAATCAAAATGCTGCAAAAACCTTATAACAAAGACAATAAGAACCGGTAAGCCCATTATTTGTTCAACCAAGTTAAACCGGAGTTCCGGAATGCTAATAAAATAACTAAGGTTTATTGGTTTCGTTGAGTCAGCATGAAGTTATTATATTATCAAGAAGTTGCCGGGACGAGAAGGTTTGTTTGTTATTAAATCTTGACTCTCTGTTTGTCGGTAGTCCAACCGAGATAATCATAGGATTGGATTATGTGAAAGAGTGTTTAATTACTTTGCTCTTTGGAAACTGGTATTGGATGTCCCTAGATTCGTTCAGTGCCAAAATGCACACCTCCCAAAATGTACATCGGTTCCAAAAGGTATTTAAAAAAATATATAGTAATAGTTTTTTTAAATAATAGAAGTTAAAGTTCTGCATATTTATGTGATCCGTACTTTAAATCAGTTATTCCTAGCTGTTCTAAGAGTGTGTTTTGGGAAGTGTACATTTTGGCACTGAACGTCTGATGGTATCTTTAGAAAAATAGGTACATTTTTATTTTATTAAAATTGTACCTTAGTAATGGATAAATTGAAATCCTAAATGAACCAACTCTTTATTTGCTTTTAATCAAACCTTGCTAAGGGCCGTAAAGGTTGGACCTTGAAAACAATTTTACTCCCAGGCTTTTAGCTAAAATCTAACTCCCAGATGTAAAGTAAGATTGATTAAATCAATCCTCCTTATTACACCCTTTTTGGAAGGACTTTCAGAGAATATTAGGAGTAAAAAGTTACCTGTATCTAGAGATTACCTAGTTCGTAAATATTTTTTATCTTTAAAACCTTTTTGATATACTCCCGTCCCTAGCATGATCATCGAAATACGAAAATTTCGCGTGATATAACGTTTTATCGACACTGAACTGCCAAAATCCATTGTCTTTTGACAGTTAAAAGAGATAAATTGTTATATCATTAGCTTAATAACATAAAACTAGAATTAATATAATATATTACATACTTAAGTTTAATTATCTCATAACCAAAGTCCAGGAAAAAAGAAACGTCGAGAAAAACTAATCAGGGGCGGCGTAGCCGAAATTCGATTTGTTCGTAATTTCTATCGAACAGGTAAAATGTCCCAATCTTGGTCAGTGAATGAACGTAATTGAATCAAGGCTTGTTATTGTTACCCTGGGTTATAAAAAAAAAATATTTAACAGGGAAAAGTTTGAAGAGTTAATTATAAAATCAACTTGCTTCTCTAATCAAACTTTGTGTCATCAGCAATAATTGGAAAAATAAAACCGGTCAAGAGCGAGTCGGACTCGCGCACCGAGGGTTCCGTACCATCATAATTGCACCATCAAACCACATTGCAGAGTAGCATAATAAAATTAGTTTTAGGTCAGCGCCATCTCTTGAACTAATGTTAACTTTTTTAGAAATTTTTGATAATTTCTAAAAAAGTGTGCTATATTGAGACATCGTTTTATTTTTCCTGTAATCTTTATATAAACTGCTATCACATAGAATTATTTCAGATTTTTCTCTTTGCAAACTTCGGAGATAAGGGGGGGGGGAACGGTAATTTTTTTAAATGTTGCTAATAAAAACATTTGAACTTTGAGTTAGGCTGTGTATTTATCGGTACATTGCGTAGACAGATGGGGCTTCCGAAGTTCATAAGCGATTTCATCAATTTACAGCAGCGGGTTCGCACGAGAATTGCTTAATGGGAGTTATCCGGGAATGGCGTCTGCAAAATTTTGGGATGGTGAAAATAGGCTTTTAACTTTAGTGCACATCGCACCGCAATTTTTAAAGTGAAAACTTCTTTAGCGGCGTTGTACGCTTTTTTGTAATGGGGTCATGGGCGTACCCAGCATCTACTTAGGGGTGGGGCAAAAATAAGAAAATTCGATAAATAGGTACCTAATAGGAATTTAAAATGCTTTGAAAATAAAACTGACCTTATATCAATAATAACTTACAAGGATTCTGTGAAAAGTGAAGGAATGCCAAAAATTTTTTTACTCTTAAGGCTTAGATTTTGTTAAATAAATAATTTTGTAAACATATAGCTTAAATTACTTAAAGTCAGGGTGGAGGCTTGCCACGTTGGGGCAAGGGCGCCCCACCTTGCCCCAACGTGGGTACGCCCATGAATGGGGTAAAAATGCTAAACTCGCGTCAGTAAGAATCACGTGACCCTGATCGAAAAATTCGTAAGACGGATGTGACGGATGGAGAATTGGAGAGTAGACAGCCGGCGGCGGAAGTATTCCCCTCTTTTTCTACAGGGTGCGGTGAAAATGGCGGCGCGTCATTTCAAGACGTTAACACTTGTGTCACCATAGCAACGCGCAAATTTTTTTATTCAATGGCAAATCTCTAGATATTCTGTCAAGCTATGGATAAGACTTTCGTACAATACTGTTCTGTATTCGTAAATTCAAATGCAGAGTAAATTCATAGGACGGCAATTCGTGCAAAATTATTCCCTAACCATTCCAAAATATCAAAAATGCACAACGTCCAATTCAAGTTTTCACTTCTGCCGGCACTCCCGGAGTGCAACCTGATTTTTTTGTGCAACCATTAGTACTAATAAACGCAACATATGAGCTGTTTTCTGACACAATGGTTATACTCGTTGCACATCTGCGAAAAAATTATATCGTTTCAAAAAATTTGGGTCGGATAGAATTATTATGACGGTTTATGGATAGGTATGGTAAATATTTTTAACTAACGACAAAGATAAGAACATAAATCTTTTTACAAGTTTACTGAAGATCTACACCTACACACAAACAATGGTTTTTTTCAATGTTTTTTTAAATATTTTACAGATAACATATTATATTTTATTGTTATGTTCAAGAAACAACTGAACTTGTGAATAAGGTTTTTTAAGTGTCGAATTTTCTTAATCCAAACGAAAATGTCAAAAAGTTAAGTTACTGTACCCGTAGCACGAACAGTACCCGTAGCACGAACAGCTATCGAAAAAAATAACGCGCGTAAAATTACTCGATAGAGAATTATCTATGGAAATTTTAGTTTCGCTATTCGACGGTAGATGGCGTTGTACAAATTTTCAATACAAAATTGCACTATCGAGTAATTTTACGCGCGTTTTTTTTCTCGATAGCTGTTCGTGCTAAGGGTACAGCTATCGAAAAAAATAACGCGCGTAAAATCATTCGATAGTGCAATTTTGTATTGGAAATTTGTACAACGCCATCTACCGCCGAATAGCGAAATTAAAATTTCCATAGATAATTATCTATCGAGTAATTTTACGCGCGTTTTTTTTCTCGATGGCTGTTCGTGCTAAGGGTACTGAACAGAAGCTGGTGAATCATTCAAGTGAACTAAATTCAAGTTTGGATTAGCTTTTAACTTATTCATTTTGTAATCGATGTTGAAATTCACTGATCAAAGTTCGAATCGCAAAGTGATGGACATTTTGTGCATAAACAAGCGAAGCACTGCGAGGGACGTGAAAGTGAGCTTTTACTATGGTTTAAAAGGTTAATGCATTTAGTGACAGGTCCTATTAAAATTTCAGGCTATCAACAACAGGCTACGCTAAAAGGTTTTGAAGTTTGTTTTTTGCGAATGATCTTTATTTATTCACGTAAAATAATATGTTACTTGACATTAAGTGAATCAATTATTGCCAAGTTATTATTATTATTAATCCTTAATTCATTTTTGTGAATGAATTAAATTCCTAATTGGCAAGTTTTGTATATCTGACTGGCTAATAAAAATAAATAATAAGTAAAAATGTATATTCAAATAAAATAGTAACATGCACTCTCGGACTTAGGCGCACACTTCATCGCAGTGGTTTAGCACTTAGTGTGGCGGGCGATTGCGGAGGATAAGCAACTTTCACAAGGGTCGGTCATGGGATGGGTGACCAAAAATGTATTATCTAGAGCTCCTCCGTGCTTCGTTAAGCCGGTAAGTGAAGGCACGTTAAGCCGTTGGTCCCAGCTGCATTTGCAGTTGTTAACTAATCCGCATTTGGCCCGCGTGATGGGTTCTGGTCCATCCTCGTTTTTCACCCATAGCCTGTGCCTCAGTAGTGGGGACAATAAAAAAAATGGCTGATGGTCAACATCACTACTTAACCTACACCATCAAAGTAAACAATTAAATTAATACGTTGTATTTTTATCTAAACTACCGTCTAGCTAGCAATAGACAACCGAGTTGAAGAAAATCTAGTATTACATTACATTGCCAGTATCAGTTAGAGCATTAAAAATGCTCTAAGCAAAATCATCGATCCAAGCCAAGGTATACGTTAGCAACTGTGTTGAGAATATGTGGAAATCTAAAATACCGCGAGCAAAAAGATCTGCTTACATTAGAAATTATTTAAAATACAATATGTTTAAAAAAAACAGTAAAGCTGGACAATAGTTACTTGAATTCCTTTGCGCCATGCATGACTTTAATTGGGTTCCAACTACTTAACTGTAGGTAAACATGGAACTCAGTTTGGATAAAAAATATCTTAACGCATTCTTATGAAGCGACTGAATAAAATGAATTGTAAATAGGTTTTCATTTTGAAAACATGGTTTTATATAAACAAATAAGTTTAATGCGCAAATTATATGATTTATAAAAATTGCTGTAAATTGTGTAACAATAGTAACAATAGTGACAATAGTAAATAATTAATGTGTCAAGATAATAATATTTAATTCCTTTAAAAAATGTACAATGCCATTACAAACAAAATGTTTTAATTACGAAAAGAATCTTTAGCAAAAGCAGTCGAAATATTAAAAGATGTTCAACTTTTAATAAGACTGAGGGAGTCTTATTAAAAGTTCTTTGAATCTCGTACTGAACTCTAAAACAATTATAACACGAAATCAGCATGAAATTATTTAAATTGCGAGCATTCCTATGATTTTATGAGTGCATAGCACGCAAAGCTATTTAAGTTCGTTTGCATGCAAAAGAGGCTGTTTGTTTGTCCAGTCAGCGATTAGTCGCACGAAGCTTTATGCAGCAAAGCTGTTTAAGAAAAGTGTAGTGCTTAAAAAAGTACTCATTGGGTTTTAATTTCATTTGCAGGTATAACACAGTATAAAAGCTACTACAAACAAGAATTTGGATAACATTTCGAATTTTGCGTATTGCACATTTTGCAAGAGGTGAACATTTTTCGAATTGTACATTATGCTACGAAGGGAATCAATGAGATGTGATTTGGACAATTGGAGATTCTGTGAAAAACCTTTTTGCATACGTCATGACATGATATATGAGTAAAATGGAACAATAATAATGCGATTCGGTAGTTGGTAGTAATAAGAAATAATAAACCCGTCTAACCTTACAAAAACATTTATAATTTTGTGTGTGAGAGAAAGTAAATTCAAAACACGTTTTCGTTCTAAATCTTTATTATGCCATGGTCCTAATACAAGGATTAAGTAATTAGTTACTTATGATATAACCAGTCTGCAAACTAGCAAAACGTTACAAAAAAGAAGTGAATGTTGATCACTTTGACAACCATCAACTTTAATTGAATCTTTTACTCACTTGGCAGATTGCCATTTTGCAATTTGTAAAAAGCTTCAGTTACACGGTGAACCGGTGTTAGGCAATCAAACTTATTAATTACTTAATTATTTTAAATAAAATCAGTTTTCGTACTAGATATCAAGGTTGTTGTTTCATTGGTAAAAATATTTATTTGTACCTTTTTACATCCTACTTAATATTATAAATGTGAAAGTTTGTGGCTTTGGATGTTTAGATGTTTGGATGTTTGTTCCTCAATCACGCAAAAACTACTGAACGGATTTGGTTGAAATTTGGCACACAGATAGTAGATAGCCTAGATTAAAACATAGAATACTCTTTATTCCGATATTCTTACAGGAACGGGAGAACCATGCAGGTGAAACCGCGGGCGGCCGCTAGTATTAAGATAATTGTAAATCGGAGTTTAATTAGCATGCTTAGATTTCAAAAACCGTTTGTGAAACCGGGAGAAGAGTCTTGAAACTATTTTATTTCATTCGTTACATACTTTTTCCTTGTTACTCCATATATGCGAGTAAAAGATTTGTCCATTTGCATCGTATTGAATTTCTGACGTGCAACCGGCTCACGTATTGCAGCTCCGAGAATAGAGCGAAATACGCTGATCTTGCTTGTGAAATGAAAATTACTTTGCTGTCAACTTTTTTTTGTTCAAAGAGGTGGCAGAAATGCATAGAGGGTGTGACAGGAGCGCTGCTCACTCTGCCTTTCTCTTTACAAATACAAAGCGGACAGTGTTATTTGTTGTCAGTGTTTTGTTTAATGGAAGGACTAATATAGGTTGACTTTTCTGTAGCAAAACTTTTTTGTCAATCCGCAATGAAATTAGAAAATAAGGCGTATAGTTCGGTTACAAAATTATTCATTCATTTTCTAAGCTTAGGTAATACCTATCGATCTCCGTCCATTGATCGAAATCACACGTAACAAAGGCATTACATTAAACAAAATAGATACATTACATACATGCCGGTCAAAATCAGAACCCTCCTTTTTGTGCTTCGCCGTAGTCGGGTAAAAATGAAACCTAACCAACCTAAATCAGTGGACGCACTTTGTATGACTTACAAAATTTGTTTGATGCGATACCTGCACAATGGACGCTTAGCTTTTCAATTTCCTTAACCCATTTTCACGCTTCTAATATTTCAATGTTAGCACAGAATAGATAAAAGTACTAGATGTTAGTCCCTATCGAAAGGATGCTTTCAGAACGGACACCATATCCGAATATAAACTGCTGATTTAAACATAAGAAGGCACAGCTATTATGTTTGTTATACTTAGGTATCTAACTACATATGAACGTGATCTTTACATTTGAATATAAATGGGAAGGGTAAATAAGTACCTCCATGATAATCCGACCTTGATAACTCCCTCGTGCGAGGCACTCAAGGCGTGTCAATAACTGAAGCTATTGTGCGCCTCGTGTGGTGTCCAGCAGAGTAGAATATCACAAAAGCTTCACACTAGGGGTGATATTAAAGGCGTCTAAGGCTAAAGTTATAGTATATCTAACTTCTCCATGGACTAAGGGCAGCAGCATCTAGATATGAACTGCAATGTATTTAATTGTTTGAACACTATAAACCGAGCTTGGCCGATAGAACTTGATTACGTATTTGAACTTTAATCTATATACGAATAGACAGACATAAACTCCAATATGTTTGTGAAATAAAGTCACCTGCGGAAGACAATGACACGCAAATTTTATCACAGTTATCCCAAGGAGAAAGTAGGTCAAGATTTGTAGAGGAACAGGTAGTTACTTAGAGCTGGTACTTACTTATCGAGTTGTAGAATAAGTTAAGCTTTTGCAGTAGGTACTCAGAATAAGTTAAGAGCGTATAGAGGCATTTCGTGAAACCTTTCAAGATTAAAGTTGAGCGCTTCTGAATCGAGTTGAACGATTGCTATTGTCAGTTAATAATTGGGCAATAGTTATTTAGATCATACCCGGACAGAACCAATGAAATTGACCCATATTTGAAGACAGATTGAAATTAGTACACGTATAAGCATTTCGAAATTGATCAGACAGGTTTCTGCCACCGTACTAGCTAGGAACGTAACTGGCAAAAAAAAATCTTTGTAATGAAAAGTATGACACCATTCTCACTAGACCGTTCCGTCACCGGCCATGCACTTGTCATACTTTTTAATACAAAGAATATTTTTTTGCCTGATACGTTCCTAACACGGCCATGGTATGGTTCGGTGTGGTGTGCAGTGACCTTTAGACCTTGGTCTCCTATACAAGGTGTTTGGTAAAAGCCTAATAAAGCCGAATATGGTAGATAGGGACCATCAAATTGAATAACTTTTACATGGGACCAACTCTGAAATCGCGAAAAAAAAAACAGCTGTTTCATACAAAAGTAAATAGCGAAAATATCAAAATGTAAGAAACCGCTGTTTTTTTTCGCGATTTCATCTTGTATACGCCGTGCGTCAACCGCTTACAGCGTCATGACACTGACGCTTACTTTGTACATAACTGGTTACGCTATCGTCAGACGTTGCGTACCTACGTATGTCATAAAATAGGCGACCAAGGCCTAATAAGCTGCATCCAGAAATCTTGGTTTATACAGCCGCCCCTCGACGGTAAGTAGGTGAGAGCCATTGTGAGCCCCATTGTAAAACGACGACGCTTCGCGGCGTGCGTCAGATGACACTTGACTATGCGATGTGTTGCCGTGTCACGCGATATGCGACTTTATGTATCATATAAATCGGGAGTAGTACTGGGGGAGTGAATGACACTAGGACGAAGCACGCTGGAGCGAAAAAATATTAGCGTGGTGTATGTTGGTCTGTGAGTGTCATACTTACTTACAGATATTTTAGGTACCTTTGTACGAGTTACGTAAATGAAAATTAATTATATTATGCTTTCTTCATCAATAATGATTGAGGATTTTTGGCTACCGAAAGAACACTTACTTCTCATGATCAGACTTTTAATATCCTTATTGTTGCGGTACAAGCCAAGGTACTATGGATATGAAACACCTCTGCGTGTAGCGCTTGAATAAATTGTACTTTTTAATTTCTTTGCGTGTTCCCTCCCACTGTATCACAATTCACAACACAATCCATACGGATTTGTTATTGTTAGTGGAACTGGGAGCGATTAGTTGATGGTATTTACTTATGAAGATAGAATATTTCGAATAGATTTCTGTTTATAATTTTGTGTAATGGCAAGCCTTGCGTGAATGCATAGGTAGGTACTATAGTTTTCAGGTGACTAGAACTTACGCTATGGCTATGTTTTAGACAGGAAATTAAAAGTTATTATATAATAACATCATTTTTATATTTTTATTTTTTAATTTGTGTATTTTATTTTAATCACACCGATTACAATAATTAAAGAACATAATTAATACAGTTTTCCAACACAATTTCAACAACAACTATTTATTCATACTTTCACAATAACGCAAACATTCTGACAATAATTTCATCCATCCATCCGCAAACAAGTCACATTCAGGGTTGTCGGCAAGGAGAGAGTTGAGCGCGGAAAGGGAGCGCGCTATGGGTGAATTAGCACGTGCCACAGTACGGCCCCACGGCACGGCAAGCAACTGGTGCCTTCTACTGCGGCGGTAGTTGTTCGGCACAAAAAGTCGACACAGTTCATTATGCAAGTCAGGAGCATCTATCTTACCGTTAAGAATTTTGCACATAGTTGCGAGTTGGTGTTTCATTCGCCTAACCTCCAAGGAAAATATCCTATGTTAGACAAATTGAGAATATAATTTAGTTAGTGTCACTAGTAATAGATATGTACAGAAACTGCACAGGATGCAGCAATGTCCTATAAAACCATTAGTTGGCAAATGGACACTGTACAATGCGATTGGACAATCCGCAGGCTTATTAGCGAAATATAGCAACCGGTTGCTAATTGTACAATAGCAACGCGACTGAGACTAGTAGCGGTTGCTTTTTTGGTATTACGGAAACAAATCGCGAACTCATTGCTCGCCGAGTGCATTTGCGATTATTATGTATGGAAACTAGCGCCACTCGCAATTGAACGGCAACCAATGACAACTTTATGATTGCGTAGTTGCGATTGTCGAAAAACTTATTACAACTAATTCCAAATCAAACTTTATTCAAAACAAAGATATCTTTTATATAAATAAAAAATGTTTCTAATGAGAACGTAAGATGTTTAGAATGAAACTTAATCTGTAAAGTCGTTTAGGGTGATAGAAGTGGTTTCAAGTGGTACAAAGGAATTCTTGTGCAGTTTTTGTTTCGTCGAAAGCTGATAGAGCGCAACTTATTGAAATGTGTAGTTAACAAAAAAGGTAGGTAGGTACCTACCTATTTTGTTAACTACACATATTGTTAAGTTAAAGGAATATACAGTGTGTTTTTTTTGAACAGTGATCAAATTTTGTTGTATGGCTTAGACCATCAAACTGAACAACTTTGTCTATGGGAACAACTTAATCAGATCAAAAAAAATATTCAGCTGTTCCATAGAAAATATTAATATCTACTCGACCAAAACGTATGGAACAGCTGATTTTTTTTGCTCTGATTAAGTCGGTCCCATAGACAAAGTTTGATGGTCTAAGCCACACCACAAAATTTGATCACTGTCCAAAAAAACACACTGTATATTTTTTTAATGGGTTTTGAAGATTCTACGAATTCGAGTGATACATTTAATGTTTAGTTGGGAAACATGGGAAAAAAGAAATAATAAGTATTTTTTGTAAAATAAAACTAATTTAATTCAGTATGAATGTTTACAATAATTTATTGTCTGTGCAGCTATGCCATTGCTTCGTAAATCCTACGATGGGAGACCTTGTACCAAGTAGAAGCAGCAATAAATTTGGCAAGGGCTAGTTTTTTCTCCCTTTTATTTTTTACCTATTTCTCCATGCCCTTTGACTTCGAGCAGCATTTAGCTCCGACTGAGAAAATTATAAGATGAGAAGATTTGAAAATCTGAAATGAGACAAAACAATACCTAATTTACATAAATATTGTTAACAAATGTTCATAAAATTAATTACATTGTACTATTTATACTTACTTATTGATTATTCCCATTCTTTCTGATACATTTTGTAGGAAAATTATGGAATATTAATATTCTAATGTATCTGTCATCTCTCTTATTATATTATAATACACTAGCAAGGCTGACTAATTCCATGTAAATAACTTAATGCTCACACAGGCTTTTGATAAGACCCAGTAGCATAAAAAGAGAGGGCAGTTAAAACCTGCAAAAAAATACTTATGTAAGTTTAAAGGTAGGTATTTAAATTGTATTAATAATTAATCTTTCTTTCTATGTTTACCTTAAACTCCACAGAGATTTTATTCCTCCTTCGCCGTCTAGGCAACAAAAAAATAGTTCAGAACATAACCTTTTAAAAATATATTTGTATAATCTGTAGTGAGCTCTGAACTCGACATCTGAAATCTGTAGAAGATAGTTTACAGCAGTTGTACGAACTCTTCTCCGCAGTCGGACAGCGTTAGCCCTTCTTTCACTGGTTTCTTGATGTAAATAGTCCATTAGCATCAAAGCTTTTGCCATAGTGAATTATTACTTCACGTAATTAAAATATAACCACACAATTTATTATTAACACTATTTAAACACAAACCACTGGTTGAACATACTAAAAAGGCCGAAACTTATTAAATAAAGACTAAGCAACTGCTAACAATCACAATATCACTAGTTGTTAAATCTCAATCGCCATTGCTCTCGCGTCACTGTCGAAAAACGTTTCGTAATACCAAAACAAACAATCGGTTGCTGTGTTCTAGGCGAGGTCATGCATTTTTAGTTCGTCCATCGCTCGCATGTAGCGCTACTGTGGAGTGGTCGCTAACTTTGCGTTCCGTAATACGAATTTGCGATTTGTTAGCAATAATTGTACAATTAAGCGATTGCGACTGTCATTCGAAGAACGCTAATAAGCCTGCCGATCCTCAAAGCAATAGCGTCAGATAGGCGTTGATTAACACTGTCGATCAACTCGCGTTGAAATGTCGTGGGTATATACCTACATATCACAGACCATATAGCAAATGTACATATTGAACGCAATAAATTATCAAAGACAATACTACATTTATGTTCAACAAACTACATTTATGTTTGACAAAGTCAAAACGGCGTATTTATACGAAAACACCTTACCTAAATTTAACCCAAAATTAGATCATTGCATTAATTTAAGCTATGAATAAATGAAGGTTAAACAATAGTTAAAATTTTATTCTACAATGAAATTCAGTTGAGATGAAAGAGTAATAAGCACCAAAAATGTTGTAGATTTTATTTTAGCTCTACCACTTTTCAAAAACCTGTATAGCGTAGGTACGCAAATTATTACCTAAAGCAATACTTTCAATGTGTACGCCTATGTTTAAACGCCACTTAAACAAATTATCTTACATATTCATTTCCGACGTCCCAGATTCCCTATTAGCAATCCCGATCGCGTGTTCACTATGTCAACAGTTTGATTACGCTATAATACAATGTATGCTAACCCGTCATGTGGACATTGGGATGAGCCGTCAATGAATGAGCCTGTCTGTCAATATTTACCCGGGCTGATTGCTAGTTTAGCCTATCGGGGATTGTGAGACACTTCACAATGTGTCTAGAAAAGATTGAGGGATATTGTTCAATCTTTTTAAACTTTACCTTTAGATATTTATCGAATGAGGTTTTTTGGCGGGTTTGTTGTATGTTTTGCGTATGAGGTTAGAGTTCGAATTGAAAGTTATTAAAGTGATATACGAGATACTACGAAATATCTAAAATTCAAATAATATTGAACAAACTTTCATATTGAATAAACGTTTTTATTCAATCCATATTTGTTTGGTTATAAGTAATTAAAACATTGAGTTCAATCAAATGTATGATGAGGTACCTATCTACCCTACCCATACTTTTAATGAATTAAAAGTTAATTTTTTTTTTCTAATTATTAATTATCATGTTTGAATACAACCACGGACGACGGGTTTAATAAGCCGAATGTAAATGTATGATAATATAAATGCCGAATGAAAATAATATTATAAATATAAAAGTAAAGCCTTGTTCAAAGTAAGGTCATCGACAACACAAAGTCTGGCTGTGTGTTCTAGACAGAAGCAAGTAGCAGGGCATTTCACGGGTCGATTTTCTAGGCGACGACCTGCTTAGACGACTATGTCTTCTCATCGACAATACTCTGTAAAATCTTGACAAAAGTTGCCTAGCAAGTCGCCCGAAAAATAGACCCCTGTAAATGGCCACATTATTTAAAAACATGGAAGTGTTTTTGACTTCACTTTGTTTTCACTTGTTTAGGAGCTGCCATAGAGGAAATAATGGAGCTGCTACTGTCATGTCTATGTGTGCGTGCCCGGAAAACTATGATTTATTCCCTGTTTATTCCGAGCGGCTCTTAAGTAGGGTTACCAGATGAAAAAATCAAAAGTCCCGAAAAAAGGCCCGATATCCATTGAAAAATCCTGAGATTTGTAGCAGTTTGAGAATAACGTACGGCGCGGCGGGGCATCGGCAGCGGCAAACTGATAAAATAATAGAAAGCTTATTTATCCTTCTACTAACTTAATCAGTTCTTTGCTAATTTTAATTATTATTGTGCAATTTATTACCAAATTTAGAAGTATATTTTTTTGTTTCTTACCTTTTTTATTAAATTTACTGAATTTTATTGAAAATTCTAAAAATCCTGAGATTTCCTTAGATTTTCAAAATCCGGCCGCAATCCTGAGAAAAGTCCAAAAATCCTGAGATCTCAGGACAAATCCTGTCATCTTTATATTTTGTGACGAAAGTGTGCCTGTTCTTCTTATTTTTGTTTGTCTAGTTGTCTTAAAATTTTGGAAGTATCAAAGATAATAAAAAAATCTTACCTCGCTAGCAGCGTCGCGTCGAGCATCTGCGGCTGCCGTGCGTCTACCACGATGACGTGCGGCGGTCGGTTGTCGCCGTCGCGTCGCAGCGCGTCGAGAGTGTCGCGCGCGCAACGCACCGAGCGGCCCTCGCCGCCGGCGCGCGTCGCCGCCGCGCACGCCGCTGCACAAACGCGAGACGTGCGTTCGGGAAACACGCATAGTAACTATGAACAAAAGAGATGGTTAGATATATGTATATTAAAATTGAAAGTTACAGTACCAGGCACGTATCTTGAAATTTTTTCGATGGAGTGGGAATAAGTTTGCACATGTGCTCTTGTGAGCGACCAATAGCGCGCGCCCCTCTCCCGCCGCCCGCGCCCCTCACCGCTGCGCATACCCAAAATACGCGTTTCGCGCAATCCCCACCCGATTTCAAGTTATATGCCTCGTACTGTATAGGTTGGTTAAACCTTCAGGGGCCCAATCGCGCTAATTCTAAACGATGAAACCAAAACCGTTACGTTGTAATTTAGGTTATGTTACCTAAAAATATTTGGTTTAGCCCATAAGAAAGGCCAGTAGGATGGCATGAAATGCTGTAAACTATGGTAAAACTAATGATTTATACGAGTATATGAGTCAATGAGTAAAACCATGTTTACATTTCCGTAAAACCCTCTCATTCCATGACCAACCCTTGCGAAAGATGTTTAACAGGGGTTAGGTTGGGGGAGAGCGATTCGCTAACCCACTGCGTCTAAGGCACCCATTACATGGTCATGCAAGCGTCAGTCAAATTCCATCAGTCATGAATTACGTTTGACTGATCAGTCAGATGGAAAGAACAAATCACATCATGCAACCATCAGTCACTACATTACACGGTAGGTTAATCGTCAGTCACAGCCCGTGACTGTGGTTAAACTGACAACAAAACCTACCGTGTGGTGGGTGCCTAAGTTGACTATTAGGAAAAACCGGCCAAGTGCTAGTCGGACTCATGCACGAAGGGTTCCGTACCAAAAAACGTCAAAAAAAAAACACGTTTGTGGTATGTGGGAGCCCCACTTAAATATTTATTTTATTCTGTTTTTAGTATTTGTTGTTATAGCGGCAACAGTAATACATCATTTGTGAAAATTTCAACTGTCTAGCTAGCTATCACGGTTCATGAGATACAGCCTAGTGACAGACAGACAGACGGACAGTAGAGTCTTAGTAATAGTCGTTTTTACCCTTTAGGTACGGAACCCTAAAAACCCAAGAGTGCCGTTTTTATTATTCTATAAGGTAAAACCTTCTAAATAATAACAATCTATGTTTTCGTCGTAAAAATTGAAAGAAAACGGGAATAAATTGGAAATAATTATGTAACTGTACCCAAAATTAAAGACATATTTTAAACTAAAAATAAAGATCCCTATGATATTAAAGATATAGCTGACAATCTTATTTACTATCTAGATTAACTGTTGAAAACATAAAATGTTTCTTACACTGAATTTGAAAGGCAATCTCGATATCCATCATCACTTAAAACACAATTTTTCTTTCAAGTAGAAAATAAAGTTTTGATGAGGTTTTACTTCTTTGAGCTTTCGTTTTATTTGGATAAACTTGGCACTTAATAGGATATTTCGGTTCTTAGAATTCGGCATATAATTTTTTGAGAAGTAATAAAATAATAAATAAAAATATGTTTCTTTAATCCTAAGTACTATTATTGTTAAGCAAACGAATGGACAACCTAAAACACTTGGCTGTAACGACATAGGGTAGATTTCCAAGCGTACACCACTATCATTGAAAAAACGGTTCGTCGATTTATTTAAGGTTTTTTGCTATTAATTTGTTTACTTTTTTGCATTTTCCGAAGTTTCAGCTAGAAATGAGAACGTACCCGTAAACGTCGGGGGTTCCAAAAAACTCTAATCAAATCGCGGATGATCCGCCATAATATAATCAAAGTTTAAAATAAAAAAGACGCTTAAATGTTAAAAGTGTATAAATAGAAGTTGTTGTAAATAGCCTTATAAAGCCGAATATGGTATATAGGGACCATCAAACTGAACAACTCTTACTAGAGGACCAAATCTGAAATCGCGAAAAAAATTTGCTGTTTCATATAAAAATAATAACGAAAATATCAAAATGTATGACACAACAGTTTTTTTTCGCGATATCAGAGTTGGTCCCATAAGTTTTTCAGTTTGATGGTCCATTTACCATATTCAGCTTTATTTTCTAAGGCTTTTTCCATACATCCTGTATTATAACCTAGTAAATCATAATTTTCGCACTGATGAACCTTAAACTGAACAGCTACTCACTTCTCAAGCTTACGCGCTCATACATACACCTCATCGCTTGAAGGTAGGCTCACGAGCAGCTTCAGTCCCCCGTGACTACGGCAGCTGCAAAGGTGCCGAAACGTCGGGAAAATCAAAAATCAAACCAAATACCAACTAATTTCCAAAGTACTTTCAATAAAACCGCGCTCGTATCTATCCGTCGCGCTCGTATCCGTTAAAAAAACTGGCCAAGTGTGAGTCGGACTCGCGCACGAAGGGTTCCGTACCAAAAAACGGCAAAAAACACGTTTGTTGTATGGAGACCTGCTTACATATTTATTTTATTCTGTTTTTAGTATTTGTTGTAATAGCGGCAACAGAAATAGGTACATCATCTGTGAAAATTTCATCTGTCTACCTGTTGTCGTTATTAATATAAAGCCAAAAACGGCAAAAAAAACACGTTTGTTGTTTGGGAGCCCTCCTTAAATATTTATTTTATTATGTTTTTAGTATTTGTTGTTATAGCGGCAACAGAAATACATCATTTGTGAAAATTTCAACTATCTAGCTATCACGGTTCATGAGATACAGCCTGGTGACAGACAGACAGACAGACAGACGGACAGCGGAGTCTTAGTAATAGGGTCCCGTTTTTACCCTTTGGGTACGGAACCCTAAAAAGTGTTGCTGCTTTTAAGGTCCATCAGTGCGAAAATTATAGGCCTTAGCAAAATTAGGGTAATACAAGGTAATACTAACCTCGAGTGGTTCCGCGGGCGAGTAGATGAGTGACGAGGGGATGTACGACGGCGGCGGCGACCTGTTCTGCAAACGAAACACGCTGTGTAATATTCAACTAAGGCAATCAATTTGGAGAGTCACCATGCTAAAAATTATCCATACTAGTACGTTCAGGAACATGCATAAGTCACCGATTTTGATAAATTTGATCTTGATCGTTGAGGACACGTACAAAAACATGATGGAACAGAAACAATAATAAAAAAAAAAATCGTTTTAGCACACGATGAAATCTGGGGAAAATAATGATTTTTTATTTTCAGATATAATGCACTTTACAGTCAGTTAGAATATCGATTAATAAATAATATTTTGTATGACACATAAATGTACTTAAACGCAAAATTTAGGGAGATAATTGTAAATTCTTGGTTAACTCCATAATAAACGCGCCTGACACGTGACCAGTGACGTCACAAATCATGACCGTTTTGTATAGAGCGTTTTTTGGCGGATGCTGCTGCGTGCTAACTTCAAGTAACTATATCACGAGAAAAAAACGCAAGAGAAAAGTTTCAATATTACAGTTGATTTTCTCACGCATTCTTGGACGAAAAGCACGCATTATACTTTTGATACAAAAAGAAATTGATGCATATTCCCTATTATAAATGAGAAAATAATTTGTCTGATACCTTTTCACACCCAGAAAAGGTATCAGACAAAGTGAATTGGGGAATCAAATTGACGAATCGTGTTTAAATTATCATAATGTAAGAGAAGTAACATTTTATTCTAATTGCTTAATTTAGATCTAAAATTAGTAATCGGTCTTTTTACTCTTAAATTGATATAATTTAATAAGATGGTACCGTATTGCTAATATTTCTGAATATTGGGAAGGAATTCGAAACGGCTGTCTGTGGCGTTTCGCTAGCTGTGAATAATGCTCACTTTGACAAGATGAACAAAATTGATTGTATTGGTTAAATCTGTCACGGTGACTGACGCCCGACAGGCGACGCCAAGTTCACAAAATATATATTATAGTAGATAGAATTGCTGCTCGGAACATTATGCGGTTTTCCATGCCCGCACACATTGACATTACCTACAAGCAATCTCAGGTCATACCGGGCTATATTTAGTACTGTAACGTTGTGTAAGTAACTAATACAACGTGTTACAAAATAGCCCCTAATGACGAATATTACATAACATATATTACATAACAACTTTTACTACGAGACCAACTTTGAAATCGCGAAAAGAAATCAGCAGTTTCATACATTTTGATATTTTCGATATTAATTTTTGTATGAAACAGCAGATTTTTTCTTCAAAAGTTGTTCATCTTGATGGTCCTATCTCGCATATTCGGGATTAGGGGTTATTTTGTAACACGTTGTATAAATATGGCTCAAAGCTGTTTAAGGTTTTCTTAGTGGTGTATTAACTCTGTAATCGGCTTAAGATTTTAGAACTAAGTGTATGTTTACTTGTATAAATAAGCTGTTGAGTTTCCAAATAAATAAAATAATAAGGTGTATGACACAGTCACTTGCACCTCTTAACCTTACAACAAAGGCATGCCTCATTCATTCAATAGCCCTGTCTTCTCAAAAAAAGTGTTTATAATAAGTATGGCAGAAAGTTTAAAGGAAAATCGTACGTTTTGGAATACGTTTTCATCAAATTTGTAAGTTAGAATTTTGAAAGGAAACGCGCACGGTTTCGAGTAAATATTGCATGCGTCTGAGGCAAGTTGAAGCGACCGGTGAAGACAGAACATTAGAAACCTACTCGAAATCATTAAATAGGTACCTAGTATGATTAAATTGCACAGATTTTAAATGAATAACAACATTTTTGTTTCTTAGTAAATCAAATTGAAAGTTCAAAGTAACACATTTCAAACCTCCGACCTCCTTCGCTCGTCAGTAAATTATAATGTTAGCGGATTTTATTTATTTCGTACTCCACTGGATTTCCAGAATATTTATGGCAGAAGTCCTGCGTCACGTAACTGCCAGAGGGCATCGCAAGATACACGCTTTTCGACGTCAATTTGCTAGGAAATAGGACTCCGACAATTTTATTGCTTTTTGGGGACAGATCGTAAACGTCATGTAAATTTTAAATAATTTACGTAAAAGATTATCCATATATGTAAAAACATAATGTATTTTGAATAAAAATATAGGCTATCCGTTTGAAACACTGATAATCTTTTGGACAGCGCTTTTGATGAATGTTTCATATGAAATGTAAATTGAAAAGGAATCGGTATCAATTCTCTGAACTCCAATTGCGATTTGAGTGTTTCATTTCTGTTTAAAAATATTGGTAGGTTTAAAGGCAATATTTAAAGTATATTTTACTTCAAAAACATTAAAATCGTAATCAATAAATCGTTTTGTACGTACATCATTATAGACCGCGATGTGTTCAGACTTATTTGCTGATGTAAAGGATGTGATAAGGAAAGGCTTATAGATCTATGTCAGATTTAATACACAATAATTATCGTATTATCCTAAATTAAATGGTAATTTCTAACAGAGCTTACAAGTTTGATTCTAAATGAATAACTATTACTTAATATTTTTAAATTTGAGATTTTTGCATTTATAATGCTATTTTTAAACAATACTAAATAATATACTAGAAAAAATACGACTCGCACCAGATCAATACTCAGACGGGAATCGAACCCGCGACCTTTGGATATCCGGTCCAATGCTCTGACCGCTGAGCTACCGAGTCACTAGTGACATCGTCGAATTTTTCCTAGTATATCCTAAACTCTTACGCTGCAAGCCAGCGCTATTTCACCAATGTGAGGAACCACCTCGACATTCAATTGAAATATCTTTCCAGATATTTTAACAATTGATTAAGATGAAATAGCTATATAATTTTTAAATTTGAGATTTTTGCATTTTTCTACTATATTATTTAGTATTGTTTAAAAATAGCATTATAAATGCAAAAATCTCAAATTTAAAAATTATATAGCTATTTCATCTTAATCAATTGTTAAAATATCTGGAAAGATATTTCAATTGAATGTCGAGGTGGTTCCTCACATTGGTGAAATAGCGCTGGCTTGCAGCGTAAGAGTTTAGGATATACTAGGAAAAATTCGACGATGTCACTAGTGACTCGGTAGCTCAGCGGTCAGAGCATTGGACCGGATATCCAAAGGTCGCGGGTTCGATTCCCGTCTGAGTATTGATCTGGTGCGAGTCGTATTTTTCTTGTATATTATTTAGTATTATTACTTAATACATTAAAATTATGAACAAAGTAATATAATTTTATTTCCTTTAAATTTAATTCAATTTGAGAACGCCGCAGCAAAACAGCCGCTTATGCAGTCCTCAAGAGAAATATCTTGGTGTCTCAATTCGCAATGCCGTACGTAAAGGCTAGAGGGAAAAATAAAAGATGCAAGGCTTTTATTTGTGGTGTTGCCAGCAGACTTTTCTCTCTTACCTTTACCATTTTCTAAATTACGTGAATGAACAGTACTTTATTACCGATATAAATGATAAATGATGTTATTTATTACGCGTTGATTTAAAACAAAACAGATCGTTTTAAGCTTATATTCTCTACAGATATCACTGGAAGCACAAGGCACTCTTCGAAATAGCCTCTTGACCTCAATCCTCAAGTGTTTATTCATAGTACATCCTATTTATACCCGCGTGCAAATAAAATTATGATCCTAATCTTATAAACGAGCTTTAAGAACGCTTACGAGACTCGGAGATCATAAATAGATACTTTTATTGCACATTATTCATCTTGATTGAAATCGGCTATTAAATGAATTGAAAATGTTTATGTTGGTGAGATTGGTTTGATGTAATAGATATGGAACACCATATAATGTCTATTTTTCTTATTTTCATGGAAGATTGTTTACAAAATAGAGCTATTTGGTAAACAATATTCACCCAAATCTATTGAAATTTTAATGTAAGTATAAAATATAACAAATCATTTTCTACGCGTAGATTACTTAAAAAGTCAATTTTATTAGAAACGAACTCGACACTTTTCCATTTTCAATACAGGTATTCACTTAGGAAAATATATAGATAAAATCCTGCTTACCTCACGAAAACCGAAAAAATATCATTTATTTTTTTACTTCCCGAATTCATTTAAAATATAAGATCAAGATTTGTTAAATATAGCTGCGTTTTACAAAGGTACTGTTCTAGATTTGATTATAAATTATTGCCCACTTTAATTATTATTTAATGTCATAATGTTGGATGACTATGAAATAGCCGGAGGGGCTTTCAAAATTAAATTATTTTAGGCGGTAGCTAATCCCTGATTAATTTTTACGTCTCAGTGTTGCTATGACTACGACCATGAAAATTAGCCAAAACCACAGAAAACCATTCTGAATTCATTCACAAATTTTATTGTAAAACAACTTTTAATAATAATTTTGTACTTTGAAATACCTACCCATTAGTTATAAATAAGTGGTCTAATAGAAAAGTTCAAGGATTTAGTCAAACTTTGTATCAGATGGATGAGATCATCACATTGCTTCTTCCCTAAATTATTCACCGAATCTCGCACAGCGCATAATTTTCAGGCTAGAAGGTTCACATTTTAATTACTACCCTTTAAAGATAAAGGTAACTCGAGTCAAAGACAATCGGAGCTCTTAGGGTTCGTCCAAACGTGACCCGGCATTGTGTCTTAATTACCGGGGCCCTCATAATCTTTGAGTGTGTGTTGAACTGGTAGACTTTCGGCACAAAATAGAGAAACTTCAGAATTCAAGCTTATGTACTATAATATTATAAATATATAAAAATTAATCCGTATTTCCCTTGGTCGTATCACGCCATCACGCGTGAACGGCTGGGCCGATTTAGCTTATTCTTTTTTTGTTATGTTTGTTATTATCAGAAGAAGGTTTTTATGAAAGAAAAAAATAAGAAAATTGCGCGGAAAATTATAAAATTTAAGAATACTTAACCACTATATAAAATATTATGGAATTTAACGGGTGTAACAAGACCTTCAACGAAGCCGAAGTCCACGTATTCCGCCTATCATCAGGATCATTTTTGTCTTTTAGACTATACCAGGGAAACTAATAGCTACAAAGTTATTGAAGGTCAAAGACAAAATTTTTTTTCAAAATTTACATGAAATCTTATTTTATTCTTTATTGCCTTCTTTTTGTCCAATGAAACATCAAAATTTTAAGTATTTCGCAACAAACAATGGCTTCAAAACGTCGTCACACGATGTATCTCATGAGCACGTACATAAACGCTGCCTTTCAACTCGGCCGCACGCAGCTGTGTAGCATACACTCGCAGCCACGGTCTGTTGTACGCGTTACATTGCGTGGTAAAGTATGCAATGCTTTTTTAACACCAAAAATCAAAGTCGTTTCCCAGCAATAATTTTGAACAGAAATGGTCCTGATGATGGGCAGAATACGTAGACCTCGGCTTCGTTGAAGGTCTCATTATAATTCTTTTGCTCACTGTTCGGTATTTATTTGAAAAAGACCTGGCAACCCTGCTCGGTACCTCAGTCAGAAAAGTATTGGACCAGACTTCCTGAAAAAAAACTGGTAACGAGTTGATAGTATTTTGATAGTAGTATAATATTGTTATTGATAGTATTATTATTGGATATAACTTACTTGTATACAAATACCATTGTGAATACTAAAATCTCAAAATTAAAAATTATGTAAGTAAGTAGGAACTATTTTTAGGGTTCCGTACCAAAATGGTAAAAAAGGAACCCTTATGGTGTGACTCAGTCAGTCTGTCTGTCTGTCTGTCACAGCTGGATATTTCGAGAACTACTAATGGTGTCAACTTGAAATTTGGAATAGTTTAAGATGACATTTGCCCAACTATTTTGCAAATAAGAAATAAATAAAACAATAAATATCTTTTTTACAGCAGGGCCTGAAAAGGGGTCTTAAAATACCGTTAACCCCTTATCTCCGAAGTTTGCAAAGAGAAAAATCTGAAATAATTCTATGTGCTAGCATTTTATATAAAGATTACAGGAAAAATAAAACAATGTCTCAATATAGCACACTTTTTTAGAAATTATCGAATTTCTAAAAAAGTTAACATTAGTTCCACTATCGGTCAAGAGATGGCGCTGACCTAAAACTGCAATACTAATTTTATTAATCTACTCCTCTGCAGTGTGGTTTAATGGTACAATTATGATGGTACGGAACCCTCGGTGCGCGAGTCCGACTCGCTCTTGACCGGTTTTGTTTATTCTTGCCACAGTTTGTACTACCGTTGGTGATAATGTTTTTTTGCCCGTGGTTCTACTGACATGTCTGGTAGTACGGGCAATTAATTTTAACCCTGGTATAGGTGTGGATTATCTGAGAATGTTTGCAGTAAAAATGACTTTTTGCGCATTAAATCACCGCTCAAGATCCGTGCCGAGGCCTGTTCTTATTGTTTTTGTCAATAAAAGAAATAAAAGAACCTAATGCCTAACTATACATACATTTTTAAACAAAGAACACCCTAATTTATTGTCGCAACTTTTCAATTTTCGGCAGGCTTATTAGCGTTCTTCGAATGACAGTCGCAATCGCTTAATTGTACAATTATTGCTAACAAATCGCAAATTCGTATTACGGAACGCAAAGTTAGCGACCACTCCACAGTAGCGCTACATGCGAGCGATGGACGAACTAAAAATGCATGACCTCGCCTAGAACACAGCAACCGATTGTTTGTTTTGGTATTACGAAACGTTTTTCGACAGTGACGCGAGAGCAATGGCGATTGAGATTTAACAACTAGTGATATTCTGATTGTTAGCAGTTGCTTAGTCTTTATTTAATAAGTTTCGGCCTTTTTACTATGTTCAACCAGTGGTTTGTGTTTAAATAGTGTTAATAATAAATTGTGTGGTTATATTTTAATTACGTGAAGTAATAATTCACTATGGCAAAAGCTTTGATGCTAAATGGACTATTTACATCAAGAAACCAGTGAAAGAAGGGCTAACGCTGTCCGACTGCGGAGAAGAGTTCGTACAACTGCTGTAAACTCTCTTCTACAGATTTCAGATGTCGAGTTCAGAGCTCACTACAGATTATACAAAAATATTTTTAAAAGGTTATGTTCTGAACTATTTTTTTGTTGCCTAGACGGCGAAGGAGGAATAAAATCTTTGTGGAGTTTAAGGTAAACATAGAAAGAAAGATTAATTAATAATACAATTTAAATACCTACCTTTAAACTTACATAAGTATTTTTTTGCAGGTTTTAACTGCCCTCTCTTTTTATGCTACTGGGTCTTATCAAAAGCCTGTGTGAGCATTAAGTTATTTACATGGAATTAGTCAGCCTTGCTAGTGTATTATAATATAATAAGAGAGATGACAGATACATTAGAATATTAATATTCCATAATTTTCCTACAAAATGTATCAGAAAGAATGGGAATAATCAATAAGTAAGTATAAATAGAACAATGTAATTAATTTTATGACCATTTGTAAACAATATTTATGTAAATTAGGTATTGTTTTGTCTCATTTCAGATTTTCAAATCTTCTCATCTTCTAATTTTCTCAGTCGGAGCTAAATGCTGCTCGAAGTCAAAGGGCATGGAGAAATAGGTAAAAAATAAAAGGGAGAAAAAACTAGCCCTTGCCAAATTTATTGCTGCTTCTACTTGGTACAAGGTCTCCCATCGTAGGATTTACGAAGCAATGGCAAAGATGCACAGACAATAAATTATTGTAAACATTCATACTGAATTAAATTAGTTTTATTTTACGAAAAATACTTATTATTTCTTTTTTCCCATGTTTCCAAACTAAACATAAAATGTATCACTCGAATTCGTAGAATCCTCAAAACCCATTAAAAAAATATACAGTGTGTTTTTTGAACAGTGATCAAATTTTGTGGTGTGGCTTAGACCATCAAACTTTGTCTATGGGACCGACTTAATCAGAGCCAAAAAAAATCAGCGGTTCCATACGTTTTGGTCTAGTAGATATTAATATTTTCTATGGAACAGCTGAATATTTTTTTTGATCTGATTAAGTTGTTCCCATAGACAAAGTTGTTCAGTTTGATGGTCTAAGCCATACAACAAAATTTGATCACTGTTCAAAAAAACACACTGTATATTCCTTTAACTTAACAATATGTGTAGTTAACAAAATAGGTAGGTACCTACCTACCTTTTTTGTCAACTACACATTTTAATAAGTTGCGCTCTATCAGCTTTCGACGAAACAAAAACTGCACAAGAATTCCTTTGTACCACTTGAAACCACTTCTATCACCCTAAACGACTTTACAGATTAAGTTTCATTCTAAACATCTTACGTTCTCATTAGAAACATTTTTTATTTATATAAAAGATATCTTTGTTTTGAATAAAGTTTGATTTGGAATTAGTTGTAATAAGTTTTTCGACAATCGCAACTACGCAATCATAAAGTTGTCATTGGTTGCCGTTCAATTGCGAGTGGCGCTAGTTTCCATACATAATAATCGCAAATGCACTCGGCGAGCGATGAGTTCGCGTTTTGTTTCCGTAATACCAAAAAAGCAACCGCTACTAGTCTCAGTCGCGTTGCTATTGTACAATTAGCAACCGGTTGCTATATTTCGCTAATAAGCCTGCGGTAGTAACCCCGCAGGCTTATTAGCGAAATATAGCAACCGGTTGCTAATTGTACAATAGCAACGCGACTGAGACTAGTAGCGGTTGCTTTTTTGGTATTACGGAAACAAATCGCGAACTCATTGCTCGCCGAGTGCATTTGCGATTATTATGTATGGTAGGTACCTACCTACCTTTTTTGTTAACTACACATTTCAATAAGCTGCGCTCTATCAGCTTTCGACGAAACAAAAACTGCACAAGAATTCCTTTGTACCACTTGAAACCACTTGTACCACCCTAAACGACTTTACAGATTAAGTTTCATTCTAAACATCTTACGTTCTCATTAGAAACATTTTTTATTTATATAAAAGATATCTTTGTTTTGAATAAAGTTTGATTTGGAATTAGTTGTAATAAGTTTTTCGACAATCGCAACTACGCAATCATAAAGTTGTCATTGGTTGCCGTTCAATTGCGAGTGGCGCTAGTTTCCATACATAATAATCGCAAATGCACTCGGCGAGCGATGAGTTCGCGTTTTGTTTCCGTAATACCAAAAAAGCAACCGCTACTAGTCTCAGTCGCGTTGCTATTGTACAATTAGCAACCGGTTGCTATATTTCGCTAATAAGCCTGCGGTAGTAACCCCGCAGGCTTATTAGCGAAATATAGCAACCGGTTGCTAATTGTACAATAGCAACGCGACTGAGACTAGTAGCGGTTGCTTTTTTGGTATTACGGAAACAAATCGCGAACTCATTGCTCGCCGAGTGCATTTGCGATTATTATGTATGGAAACTAGCGCCACTCGCAATTGAACGGCAACCAATGACAACTTTATGATTGCGTAGTTGCGATTGTCGAAAAACTTATTACAACTAATTCCAAATCAAACTTTATTCAAAACAAAGATATCTTTAATATAAATAAAAAATGTTTCTAATGAGAACGTAAGATGTTTAGAATGAAACTTAATCTGTAAAGTCGTTTAGGGTGGTACAAGTGGTTTCAAGTGGTACAAAGGAATTCTTGTGCAGTTTTTGTTTCGTCGAAAGCTGATAGAGCGCAGCTTATTGAAATGTGTAGTTAACAAAAAAGGTAGGTAGGTACCTACCTATTTTGTTAACTACACATATTGTTAAGTTAAATAAATATACAGTGTGTTTTTTTGAACAGTGATCAAATTTTGTTGTATGGCTTAGACCATCAAACTGAACAACTTTGTCTATGGGAACAACTTAATCAGTTCAAAAAAAATATTCAGCTGTTCCATAGAAAATATTAATATCTACTCGACCAAAACGTATGGAACAGCTGATTTTTTTTTGCTCTGATTAAGTCGGTCCCATAGACAAAGTTTGATGGTCTAAGCCACACCACAAAATTTGATCACTGTTCAAAAAAACACACTGTATATTTTTTTAATGGGTTTTGAAGATTCTACGAATTCGAGTGATACATTTTATGTTTAGTTTGGAAACATGGGAAAAAAGAAATAATAAGTATTTTTCGTAGAATAAAACTAATTTAATTCAGTATGAATGTTTACAATAATTTATTGTCTGTGCAGCTATGCCATTGCTTCGTAAATCCTACGATGGGAGACCTTGTACCAAGTAGAAGCAGCAATAAATTTGGCAAAGGCTAGTTTTTTCTCCCTTTTATTTTTTACCTATTTCTCCATGCCCTTTGACTTTTGATTTGACCCAGTAGCATAAAAAGAGAGGGCAGTTAAAACCTGCAAAAAAATACTTATGTAAGTTTAAAGGTAGGTATTTAAATTGTATTATTAATTAATCTTTCTTTCTATGTTTACCTTAAACTCCACAGAGATTTTATTCCTCCTTCGCCGTCTAGGCAACAAAAAAATAGTTCAGAACATAACCTTTTAAAAATATATTTGTATAATCTGTAGTGAGCTCTGAACTCGACATCTGAAATCTGTAGAAGAGAGTTTACAGCAGTTGTACGAACTCTTCTCCGCAGTCGGACAGCGTTAGCCCTTCTTTCACTGGTTTCTTGATGTAAATAGTCCATTAGCATCAAAGCTTTTGCCATAGTGAATTATTACTTCACGTAATTAAAATATAACCACACAATTTATTATTAACACTATTTAAACACAAACCACTGGTTGAACATAGTAAAAAGGCCGAAACTTATTAAATAAAGACTAAGCAACTGCTAACAATCAGAATATCACTAGTTGTTAAATCTCAATCGCCATTGCTCTCGCGTCACTGTCGAAAAACGTTTCGTAATACCAAAACAAACAATCGGTTGCTGTGTTCTAGGCGAGGTCATGCATTTTTAGTTCGTCCATCGCTCGCATGTAGCGCTACTGTGGAGTGGTCGCTAACTTTGCGTTCCGTAATACGAATTTGCGATTTGTTAGCAATAATTGTACAATTAAGCGATTGCGACTGTCATTCTAAGAACGCTAATAAGCCTGCCGGTCACTCATGTACGAACCTTTACGCGCATGTGAGTGACCGGGAGGTAAGACGAATACAAATACAGCATATGAATGAGAATAACGTTACTGCGTATACATTACGATGGTTGTACGTTGTACCAACGATATTACCATTGTTGGTAAAACTGGTAGTAGGTACTTAATACGGGAATTTTTTGGCGCACTTGGTACACTCACATGTTTCTCAGGACCGTCATAGGTTTTAACTTGCGGCCTGACTGCCACAGTTTTGCTATTTTCTTCTTCTTCTTATTTTTAGTTTGGCAATCTACTATCCTCTTTTAGGGAATATTTTTTAAAGAAGTGTTGAATAGATCAGTGGTAGCTGTATTGTTTCAGTTTACATTTGAATGCGGGTACATCGCATTCCAATGCTGTTTGGAACATTTGGCACCAAGTGTATCAAGACAGTTTACACTAAAATCTGCCAAGGTAGCCACCACTACACACTAAAAGTCTCAGCTTCACACAACCAAGATCGCGCCTATTTCAATTATTCCACGTATTATTCAGTTGCGTAGACACTTGTACCACCAAACTGCACTAATTTTAAGACACAATATCCACTACGAATCAATTTGCAAATAATTAAAATAGTCACCGAACCGAACTCGACAAAATGGCTCCAAAAACTCTTTGCTATTTTTATTTAACTATTTTGAAATGTTTTGAGATTCCGTGTCAATGAGAGGTGCCTGCCAATGTGTGCGTTGCTTGAGCGCGTAATGTATTATCTTATCTTCTGTAGCACTCTGTAGTCACTATATCTTGTTCCTTCGGCGAAATTACTCTCAAAGGTTATGTTCTTGGTTATGTTCAAAACTATAGAAGTAATTATATAAGATTTAAGTTTGCTGGGCCCGTACATCCCTTACCTTAATGATTTAGTAATCTCTATGAAATTGGAACTATTGCGAAGTTTGGTGTCACTCCTTAATTAATAGCCATTTAATAATCTTAGAATATTAGGCAAATGACCCAAGAACTTAAATAAGGCGAGATTTTTTAATAACCACCATGTTATTAAAGCATTTGCTTGTTAAATAAAAATGTATTTCTTTTTGTAACATAATTTCTTCACTTCCAGATTAAAGAGAAGTATCGATCTTTTACCACTGTATAATATTTATTATTACCTAACTTTATTTACTCACACGGTTCGCCAAACAATTAATTTCATTTACTACAAATTAATGATTGGAATAAAACCTACATTATCAATTATCATTAACAAACGAACAGAAAGTGAAATTAACTGTATTATCATTCAAATACAGACACTGGCGTCTGGCTCTAATGATTTCATTAATGATATCCGAACCGAAGCTTAATGAAAATTCCCAACGATTCCTCGTAACCATCCCATTAGGCACATCAATTTCTTCCTCAAAAAGGACGGTCGTCACGCGTCACTCGACGTGGGAAAAGTAACTTTCCCAATTTTTCCTTCGCTTCAAATATACAATTCGTTTTTATATGCTGATGGAATGCTCGCCTCAAAAATGTAGGGTTTGGAAAGACAAGAATCAATTTGATGGATTTGTCGTTTCGAAGTGAAACGAAAGCATGAATTCTTATATTGATAAATCATCTTTCCAGTTTGTTACCTTTATTATTATTCATACAAAGCTCTATAAAGGGATTTCATATAATATAAAACGAAGCGTTATAAAGATGCAAAATTACATTTATATTTTTTACACTATAACGCAGTCTTTTAGCACATAAATCTGTCAAAATAGAATCCAGGATGAATCTTTAGTCGTGTCGGTCAAGCTATAGTATTGCTTTCTCTGTGGGTCAAGCTTTCAAGTTCTTTTTCCACCTCAAAATAAAGAAAGATTACGTATTTATTTAATTATGAGACAAAATAAGAGTTTTTAGGGTTCCGTAGCCAAAATGGCAAAAAACGGAACCCTTATAGATTCGTCATGTCTGTCTGTCTGTCTGTCTATCCGTCCGTATGTCACAGCCACTTTATTCCGAAAGTATTAGGACTACATAGTTGAAATTTGGTAGGTAGATGTATTCTGTAAACCGTTTTACGATTTCCTCACAAAAATAAAAAAAAAATAAAAGATTAAGGGGGGGCTCCCCATACATGGAACTGAAACAGAAAAGATTTTCATCAAACCAATACTTGCGGGGTGTCTATAGATAGGTCTTTAAAAATTACATTGAGGTTTCTAAGACAATTTTTTCACAAAGTCAACCGTTTGATAGATATATACTGCCAAAGTGGTAAAATGTGTGTCCCCCCCCTTTAACTTTTAAAGTAAGCCCCTTCTTACACAAGGCGACTCAAAACTGACGAAACCAGTTTGAAACTATAGTTGGAAACTAGTTAGTGACAAAGATTCGTACACGGCGCAACCAAATTTAGTTGAAAAACCTACACAAAGCGCCTATTACGCTAAAGTATCGCGATAAACGTACGATGTTCGGTCCCACTCCTTGGCATTATTAACTCATGTATAAGGTTCAAAATCAAGTAAATCGATCAAAAGATCGTCCGACTATCGTAATTCTTTTTAGGGTTCCGTAGCCTAAATGGCAAAAAACGGAACCCTTATAGATTCGTCATGTCTGTCTGTCTGTCCGTATGTCACAGCCACTTTATTCCGAAACTATTAAGACTACACAGTTGAAACTTGGTAGGTAGATGTATTCTGTTAACCGCTTAACGAATTTAATACAAAAATAAGAAAAATAAAAGATTAAGGGGGGGCTCCCCATACATGGAACTGAAACTGAAAAAAAATTTTTTCTTCAAACCAACACGTGTTGGGTGTTTATAGATAGGTCTTTAAAAATGACATTGAGGTTCCTAAAACAACTTTTTCTCAAAGTCGACCGTTTGAATGATATTCACCGCCAAAGTGGGAAAATGTGTGTCCCCCCCCCTTTAACTTTTGAAATAAGAGAGTGAAAAATCTAAAAAAAATATATGCTGTAGATCTTAATAAACACTTTCAACCAAAATTGGTTTGAATGAGATATAGTAAATAGTTTTCGAGATATAGCACATTTTCCAAAACCGCAAATATAACTTTGTCATTCATACCAACACTGTGAAAAACAAAGTTATTTTTGCAGACGAAAAATGATAGGTGGTATTAAATATGGTATGGTATAAGGTAACTACGGAACCCTATGGCGCGTGGCCCGACACGCACTTGGCCGGTTTTTTGTTAATAGACCTCAGTTTCCAGTTGCAGTTGGCAATCAGTTGCGCGCGACCAGCATGACCGGTTGCGAGTGATTAGTTGCAAACCAGTTGGCAATTGGTAGTTTCGTGTACGAACCGCCATTGAAATACTAGTGCTGTGACTGTTTAGCAACTCATTGGTGATTAGAGTTTGCAACCAGTTTATTTTCAGTCGCGCCGTGTAAGATGGGGCTAAGAGAGTGAAAAATCTAAAAAAAATATATGCTATAGATCTTAGTGAACACTTTCAACGAAAATTGGTTTGAACGAGATACAGTAAACATTTTTTGAAATATTTCCTTCTTCGGTTTGACTCTCATGTGCGAAGATTCTGTAAAAAATATTGAAAGTTTTCTTATGTAAGTATGTCAAGAATAAGAGTTATTTAAAAAAAAAAACCGGCCAAATGCGTGTCGGGCCACGCGCAGTAGGGTTCCGTAATTACAATATACCATACCATATTTTAATACCGCTATCATTTTTTACCTGAAGAAATAACTTTGTTTTTCACAGTGTTTTTATGAACGACAAAGTTATATTTGCGGTTTTAGAAAATGTACTACATATATTTCGGAACCCTACTGCGCGTAAACGTAAACCGTAAACCGAAGAAGGAAATGAGAAATTGAAATAAGATATATTTCGCCGTTATGTATAACCTTTTTATGATTAACCCCTCACTTTTCTTGTAATGATGATCATTTGACCAAAATCCTATTAGAAGGATAACCTATTGGAAAGACCGATTATAATTTTAAATATATATATTTGACGCTATGAAAAACTGGTGTGACCGTTCGCTGAACCAAAAAAAAAGTTATCTTAGCAGTTAGGAGCCGTTTGTAACAACGACTTAACACAGTATTACACGATAGTACTATGATATATTCCGTGGTATTAATTTTTATTGGTCCCAAAATGTAGTAGAAAGTAGTACTTACTCAGTTATGTGATTGGCATATGACAGAAACATGATAGCTAAAACATTGTCGATGAAAAAAATCGTAAAATGGCCTTCAATTTTCAATGCTGTGCCAACAAATAATAAACCTGTACTTAATTTTGAAACTATAATAAAAAACCTTAACTAACTCTCTAGTTTTGCGATTGTCAGTTTTCCAAAATAAGAATAGTTTATTAGTTATTAATTCAAAACGATGTTATAAGTTATAACTGTATTCCTTTTTTTAATATGTGTGTGCAATAAAGAGTTATTTATAAACACCTAATTTTATAATTTTGATGACATAATATTTATTTAAGAAATAAAAAGTGAGATGTTTAAATCCAGAGGCACGTAATTTGCAGCTTACTACGATTCAGTTCACGTTCTGATGGGTCGAATCATCAAGTGGGAACGTTTTGATATAGGTAACTATTTTGTGCTACAATGGCATCGTATCGAAAACGTAATAGGGAACATGCATAAGTCACCGATTTTGATAAATTTGAGCTTGATCGCTGCGGACACGTATAAAAACATGATGGAACAGAAAAATAAGTAATAAAATGTATTACTTTAGTTTTATCACACAAGGGAAAATAACGAATTTTTTTTTCGTTTTCGCATATAATGCACTTAACAGTCGGATAGAACATCAAATTAGAAATAATATTTTGTATGACACATATGTACTTAAACGCAAAACACAAGAGAAAAGTTTTAATATTACAGTTGATTTTCTCACGCATTATACTTTGGAATTTGATACGAAAAAAATTTGATGCATGTTCCCTATTACTGCTTCTCAAAGTTGAACGATTACTAAATTATGAATTAAAAGAATCCGGTCCTTGAGGTTTCAACTATTTATACATAAAACATATTACTTAGAATAGTTTCGTTGACATTTTCAGTCCAATATTCCTTTTTCATAAAGAAATTTCGTTTGTCCATACCAGAAATGAAAATCAAAGGCCACACAATACCGGCCACGTTGAATAGGAGGCCATCTCTGGAATTTTATTTATTACCAAGTATTGAATTTGGAGGTCCGTCTGTAGGCATTGTGTTGTGCCCAAACTATTGAGAAAAATCGAGATATCAACAAGACTCGCCTTTCTGAATTCATTATATCTGAAGGGAAATAAGTTATTGCTTGAATTTACGCCTCGGCTATTATTATGTATTCTGTGTCCTCGCAGGGAAAATGTAGGTACGTATTATTTTGTAAATGCGAAATCATTTTTAAGTTTTCAATTTAATAATATTTCGAACATGCTTAATGGAAGTGAAACCACAAATTAATTCCTAATATGAATTAATAATTTTCCGCTGGTATTATTAGCTATTAATTTTGGAGTTTTTACCTACCTTAATGAAAATTTCTCGCATGTTTTCTGAATAAAATAAATGTTAACTGTGGAAATTAATCTTTCAGTTAATGTTTATACGAAACCCCTTAGTTTTACCAAAGTTTTATTAAAACTAAGCTTTTGTTTCTAGCCGTACGTGGCGTCCGACCGACAGAGTGAATAGCTCTAACTAGGGTTGCCAACCCTACTATATAATATAGTATCCTACTATATTGCGGGCTCGTCTACTATATTTTTTATAAAAATATATGGTAGGCAAAACTACTAATATTTTTTCAAGTGAAAAAATTAAACAAAAGCAGCAAAAAAATTATTACTTATACTTATGCACATAAGTAATTAATAATAAATAATAATAAATGCTTGGACAATTCCACACAGCGCCCTTTAGCCCCAAACTAAGCAAAGCTTGTAATATGGGTGCTAGACAACTGATATACTACTGATATACTTTTTTTAAATATATACTTATTATACATAGTAACACCCAGCGCCCAGACCCGTCACAGAAATTAAAATTCATCATTTCAACCAGATACCTATATCTACTATATTCTTACACTTAATAATCTTGAAAAAAATAGGTAGGCACTATATTTGATGCAAAAAAAGTTGGCAACCCTAGCTCCAACCCTTCGCACTTAAGGGGTATCGTAAAAGCCTGCAACCCGCCTGCCAAGAGTGGAGGTTACGGTAACTAGGGGAGAGGCCAACGTCCTATTTTTTATTTCATTTATATATAATCAAACAGCCGTATACGTTTAATAACAAAAATCTTAAATTACATCTCTTATATAAAAGTGAAGGGGTGACTGACAGACTAACGCCCAGCCCAAACCACTGGACCTTGAAATTTTTCACCTTGATACTTTATACAGTGTCAGCGCCCACTAAGAAAGGAATTTTAGAAATTCCGTCCATAAAGGGGTGAAATAGGGGAAAGTTCAAAGTTTATATGGGAAAAAATGATAATAGACATTTTGACTTAAAATTTTGTAGGAGTACTTTTAAAAACAAATAAGCAAATTTGTGTTTCGTGGTTTTTGGAAACTCAACCCCTTAGGGAGTAAATGGGGTAAAAAGCCTAAAATCGATACGGATGTCGTTATTGAGGTTTTATGAGATGTTGATTGCGAAAATGTCATTTATTTTGAAGTCCAACATAGGGACCATATTGCATCCCCTAAAGGGGAAAAATGGGCTTCATATTTTGTATGAAAAAATAATATTTAATAGACATTTCGACTTGAAACTCCGTATGAATACTTCTAAAAAAAATTAGCAAACAAATCGATATGGATGTCGTTATTGAGGTTTTATGGGATGTTTATTGCAAAACTGGCATTTATTTTGGGGTCCAACACGACACGATGGACATTCTTCAACCCCTAAGTTGAAGGACTGAAATGGGGGTCCAGATTTTTAATGGAAAATAATACGGAAACGGGAACAGGAATATTACAAGTCAAAGGTTCCCTAGGGATTTTCCAAATGTCCACGCGGACGAAGTCGCGGGCAAAAGCTAATCTTATATAAGAGATATAGTTTCCTTATCGAAACAATGGAGAGCAAATCATTATCATAATACAACTTAGACAAAACGATATAAATTAGATAGTATACATTAGATAAATTTATAACAAAGCAAAAACTTTACTTAAACAGCAACAATAAAAATTAAATATGTTACTCAATTTGATAACCCCTATCTAAGATTTTCGGCATTAGGGGTTACTTTGTAAAACGTTGTATATTCTGTGGTTATGATAAAGTTCTATTTAAAAGTATTCCTTTCCACAGGAAAATTCAGTCACGGTTTCACTGTATACAACTATTATTACACTAACTGACAGGAAGGCGTTATGTATCGCATTAACTATAAGAATGTTTTTCCCGTAAACAACAGCAACAGCTGTTGACAATAATCCTCCATTATCTTTTATTCACCGACGCGACGGCTTGCAATGCAGTTAGCAGCTTGGCTGAAATTATTTTTAGGGTTCCGTAGCCTAAATGGCAAAAAACGGAACCCTTATAGATTCGTCATGTCTGTCTGTCTGTCTGTCTGTCTGTCTGTCTGTCTGTCTGTCTGTCTGTCCGTATGTCACAGCCACTTTATTCCGAAAGTATTAAGACTACACAGTTGAAACTTGGTAGGTAGATGTATTCTGTTAACCGCTTAACGAATTTAATACAAAAATAAGAAAAATCAAAGATTAAGGGGGGGTTCCCCATACATGGAACTGAAACTGAAAAAATTTTTTTTCTTCAAACCAACACGTATTGGGTGTTTATAGATAGGTCTTAAAAAATGACATTGAGGTTCCTAAGACAACTTTTTCTCAAAGTCAACCGTTTGAAAGATATTCACCGCCAAAATGGTAAAATGTGTGTCCCCCCCCTTTAACTTTTGAAATAAGAGAGTGAAAAATCTAAAAAAAATATATGCTGTAGATCTTAGTAAACACTTTCAACCAAAATTAATTTGAACGAGATATAGTAATTAGTTTTCGAGATATAGCACATTTTCCAAAACCGCAAATATAACTTTGTCATTCATACCAACACTGTGAAAAACAAAGTTATTTTTACAGACGAAAAATTATAGGTGGTATTAAATATGGTATGGTATAAGGTAACTACGGAACCCTATGGCGCGTGGCCCGACACGCACTTGGCCGGTTTTTTACTACTATTTTATACGGAAGTATTTATTATTAGCTATTGAAGCTAGGTAAATGATACCTACCTACGTGTCGCAAGCAAGATACGCTGATCACTAAAGTGAGGAAGTAATAAAATTATAAAATGCTAGAAACAATGATTTCAAAAGGAAGGATGCGCCCATCTGAGTATTTTGCCTTACAATTCCTTCATACCATCAAAATCAGCGACATCTGTTAGAACCCACTCGAACTACTACGGTGTTAGAGGTGGGCAAAAAAGATAACTGAAGTGTACGATTTAGTTCAATTGTAGTTAAAAACTAGTTCACTCATCTAGTTCAATTGGGTCGGTAGTACATTTATTTAAGTTTTATTATGGTTATAACAGTTTTTTGATGGTCATAAATAAAACGTCAATCATAATAAAATCTTAATCAGGTTTATTTCAAATTAGAAGTTTTTGTGTTTTTCCAAGTAGGTATATCTATAGCTATACTAATATTTTAATCTATTAATATATTACTATTAATATTATTTCGAAATTATAGATACTTTAACCCAAGTTTTATAGATCGCAACCCACCGTAACCTATATTTGTATAACTCCAAAATTGATATTTTTTATTTTTCGAGGTTTACCACATAGTTTAGCTATTGTCGTGTTCTACAGCTTGGTTTGATTGCCACAGATAAAAGTAAGACTATAAAAAGTAGCCATACACAGATTTAAGACCTGATGAAAATGGTTGGGTTTTATCTGGTCTTAAATCTGTGTATGATCACTTTCCATAGTCTTACTATTATCAGTGGCAATCAAACAAAGCTGTAAAACACTACAATAGCTATAGCATGTGGTAAACCTTGAAAAATAAATATACAAAGAGATATACAAATATAGGTTACGGCGGGTTGCGATCTGTAAAATTTGGGTTAAAGTATCTATATTTTCGTAATAAATAACTATATCACAACGGCAAACGGTAACCTTTTTGGTGATATAAATGTTCTACGGGCTACTGTACTATAACTAGTATATTATTAAATATGAAGAAGAAAGATTTGTTTGTTGATTTGATTGTTTGTAATGAATAAACTCTAAAACTAACTGATCCGATTTTCAAATTATTTTACCTTTATCAGGGGCTAACATTAGCTCTTAGATAATTTAAGCATTAGATGTATTTTATTAAAAAAAAATTAGAGATCCCTATGAAAATTGAAATAATGAAACTCACAGTATCATATTTTTTTCTATAAAAGTGGTTATTGATCGGAAGACATATTTCGTATCATGATATTAATCCTTGTCCAACTAAATATACATTGTCAAGGATGATTATTTACATGCAAATCACCCCTGAAATATGAGTATTAATTTACCTAAGGTTTTGTAAAGGTAGGTATAGAAACTTTTTATCAATTAATTTTTATGTACAAAATTAATAGTTTGTTATACGTAGATGCGGTAAATACTTCAATCTCAATTCGTGGTATTGCCATTGCTTTCAGCCTTCGTAGTCCAGCTCTTGAAATATGAACATCTGTGTTATTGAGCAGAGCATATTCTTGCGTTTTTAGGAGGCTTGAAATAGGGCTCTTTTCGTTGTTTTGGAATTATGAGACTACATATTTCTTTACGCACTGGATCATTAGGAAATCTGTAATTAATTGAAATGTAATGTACATAATTATTTTTGCAGCGAATATGTTTCATAGGAGACGTTAGCATATGTCATTGTATAGGAGAAATTTCTGTACGCAGTGTTCGTAATCTATCCTTTCCCTTTACTTTCGTTCTTTGAGTTAATTAGCTATACAACTAAATGAACTAAAGATTTAATATGGACTCAGGTCACAGAATACATAACAGTACAAGTCTCAGGTGAACTAGTACATTTGAATCATGCCATCCCATCTCTAGTGCCTCGAACAATAACTAGTATTAGTAATATTTTGAACTTAATTAAAATTGTTAGACATGCATTAAAAATAATGTAAAGCTACTTACCGATGATTCGATATTCCATGTAACTTTTTAACTTTTGCAGCATATTTTTTGCAATCTACAAATGCACAATTCGGCATTTTTATGTCACGTCAATCACCGTCTGTCTACCATAGTCTCCCGCGGATGACTGAATCGCGTTGGCCCTAAAACTGTAATTTTAGGGCCAACCAACTGGCGTCATTTCGTAGCGACGTTGACCGTGTCCTTACGCTAGTAATATAATAAGTCTATGGCTAGAAACGATTATTATGCTTTAATAATTGAAAATATAATGCCAAGTATCAACAATAAAGGTTTAAAATAATAATATACACATTCATGCTAAATTACATCCTTCTTGTACTTAGGGCGTCTCAGTCGGGTGTGCTCAGTAAAAAGTACGGCGTTTGATGATCGAGGGATATCCTTTGGCAAGGTGAACCTTCTGAACCCTTAGAACATTTTAAGAAGGGGAGCCATTTTGGATTTATAGCTATACCTACACAATATACAGTGTGTTTATTTGAACAGTTATCAAATTTTGTGGTGTGGTTTAGACCATTAAACTGAACAACTTTGTCTATGGGACCAACTTAATCAGAACAAAAAAATAATCAACTGTTCCGTAGATTTTGGTCGAGTTGATATTGATGTTTTCTATGAAACAGCTGATAATTTTTTTGATCTTATTAATACTGTACATATTAAGAATCAGCTCCAAAATACCTTTCATTCGATACCCCACACGAGGGGTTTTGAAAAAAAATAATCAAATTCCATACAAAAAAAATATTGCGTTATAACTCCCTCCCATACAAAAATCCAAGATGGCTCCCCTTCTAAAATGATCTAAGGGTTCAGAAGGTTCACCCTGCCAAAGGATATCCCTCGATCAAAAAACGCCGTATATTGCATTTTTATGTCGTGTGGGAATGCCACTATCTGAGCATAAGAATAAATAAAACTGGCCGCAGACGGACGGCCGGACAGACGGCCATGTCGGAACTATAAGGGTTCCGTGTTGACTTGACTACGGAACTCTAAAATCGTGCAGTTTTTTACCGAGAGATTGAAAGACTAAAAGCTTTTATGTAGGTATCTGAAACTTATAGTGCGGTGTTTTAGGATAACATTTAGGTTGAGAAAGTAGATAAAGAAAATAAGGTATAGATTTTCTATTACTTTTTCATTCTTGATACTTTGTATTGAAGCAGTACCTAAGTAAATATTAAATAGAAACCTCAGCTATCTAACTCATTGCATACGAATACCACAGAATATTTTCATTTAATTTGTTCCAAGTTTGTACATACTAGTAGGTACTTCTTTTTAATCGACGTAGTTTTCTAATTTCTGAATGTAAAGTTTAGAACGTACTTAAAAATATTTCGTGTGAAATCTTAGTGAAATACTAAAAGTAGGTATGTAGTAGGGACCCATAAATATTCCCTTGTTTATTTCATTAATCGTAAATCTAACTTACGTCGGCGAAACCAAAGTAAATGACAGGTTAATTACTAAAAACATAATGTTTTACACAATTTTGACGCAAACCACAGCTAAATAACGTGTAGGATGCCAGGGCCCTTCATTTATTCTTTATTATTACCTAATAAACAGAATCCCTTTGATGTGGCCACATTGGCCGCCACCTCGTATGTAAACAACAATACAAGCTTGTCCCATTTATACCGAATCACTGACGGACGATGTATTATTCTGATTTATGGCAAAATAAATCAGTTTGCTGTTGCCGACCGTACTGCGTCCAGGGTTGGCAAGTGTTGCTGACTGTACCGAGTCCAGGGTTGGCAAGTGATTTGTAAAAACCGAGCTTGTTAAGCTTTTGTAAGTTAGTTCATTAATAAGCTTACGTTTGTAAAACATATCAAAGAAATAGTTATATTTCTTTCATATGTTTTTTATGGTCATGGCTAGTTTGTGCACTTATCAATTATTCAGTGTTTAACAGGTTTACTATTTAATCAGCCTTTTTACTAAACAACGCCTTTCTAAAAAAGAAAAAAGAAGCTAGACATATAACTTGATTTATTCAATGTTTAACGATTTCCCTAGCCAAAACGTTAAACTTTATGAAACAATATTTATCAAACAACAGAACCTGATAGAAAACAAACAACAGAACCTATGATGAAATTATTATTTCTTTTCTTTTATTATTTCCATATTTCCAATAGAGTAAATATCAAGTTGATAACTTCACGAAAATCGTTGTTAAATGGTTAAAGGTTGAAAGAACACACGAAGCGCGAACATTTCTCACCTTCGCGGGGATTAAAGCGGTTTAGTATCCCTTCTATCTATACCTACAAAATATACAGTGTGTTTATTTGAACAGTGATCAGATTTTGTGGTGTGGTTTGTGGTGTGTGTGTAATCAGAGCAAAAAAATAAATCGACTGTTCCATACATTTTGGTCGAGTATATTGATGTTTTCTATGGAACAGCTGAATATTTTTTTGATCTGATTAAGTTGGTCCCATAGACAAAGTTGTTCAGTTTGATGGTCTTAGCCAAGAACCTAGAATATGAATATAAGGCTCTTGGTCTTAGTCATACTTACCACAAAATTTGATCTATGTTCCAAAAAACACACTGTAAAGGGTTTGATATAAAAAGAAATCATTATAGTATGTCATTGTATGCTGAGAGTTTATAAATAAGAAAACCCCTCGGAGTAGCGATTGTCACTTTATTATCACAATCTGTATTTGCGTCACTGGTTTTGTGGTACGAGACACATAGTACAGTAGCCCGTAGTACGTACATTTAAATTACGAATTAACCGACTTAAAAAGGAGGTTCTCAGTTTGACCCGCATGTATGTATGTTTCTCCGCGATTAACTCACGTTTGGCTGAGCCGATTTTAATTTCTACCTAAATAATATACCTACACTACCTAATACAAAAGGTACCTACACTAAAAATAAAAAATAAAAAAATTGTTTAAAAAAACAAAAAACCGACTTCAAAAAACCTACCTCTAAAAAGCAAGAAATAATATTCGTAATAATAAAACACGTCTATTGAAGTCGGGTGGGGCTGGAGTACAAATCCCTTCTTTTTATTCTAAAAGCCAAACATGCGGGTCAAACTAAGAACCTCCTTTTTTAAGTCGGTTAAAGAACTACACTTAAGATATCCCTTTTCCAACAAAAAAATAATTATCTTATTCAGTTCATAAACAAAGAAGTTATACGACTGATCATCGAGGTAGTTCACACAAAATCATACTATTTTCGTGCTTTTTTCAAGATTACTTGAAAAGTACTGAACCGATTTCAAAATTTTAAAAAATGGGACCAACTTGGGAGTTTATTTAATGCAATAACGTTTGAATCATTTCAATCGGATCAGCCGTCTTCGAGTAATCGGTGTACATACAAAAAACAAAAAAAAACAAAAAAAACTGTTCGAATTGAGTACCTCCCTCCTTTTGAAGTCGGTAAAAAGGATACCGTTCGCCGTTATGATATAGTTATTTATTACGAAATTAAAGATACTTTAACCCAAGTTTTTTTTTTAGTGACCATACATAAATTTAAGACCAGATAAATTCCATCCATTTTCATCTGGTCTTAAATCAGTGTATGGCTTCTTTTAATTGTCTTACTACCTACTATATATCTGTGGCAATCAAACAAAGCTGTAGAATACGACAATGGCTAAACTATATGGTAAACCTCGAAAAATAAAAAAAATATAATTTTTGGAGATATACAAATATAGGTAACGGCGGGTTGCGATCTGTTAAACTTGGGTTAAAGTATCTGTGATTTCGTAATAAATAACTATATCACAACGGCGAACGGTAACCTTTTTCGTAATTTAAATGTACTACGGGCTACTGTACTAACACGGTTGTTCTCAAGCGTAGGCATTGACCTGCATATATTTACACTGGACAGGCTTATGTCAAACTGTTTTTGTGCCTATTTGATTACCGCCATGTTGGCGCTGTAGGACGTATAGCGTGAGCGTAGCGTGCGTACATGGTACTAAAGTTTGAAGTCTGGAGAGACCATCACGTCAACCATTTTCATATTGTACGTCAAAATTAGTTCTTTAGACGCACGCTAGTGGCGTTTCAAATAGGCACAAGAACTTTGCTGTCAAATCATACAGACAGCCTGTCCAGTTAATTAAAAAAAAAAATTTTCATGTCAGTGAGCGTAGGTGAAGCGAAATAATTAGCGGTGGGCTGGAATTGTAAAAACAAACTGATTGTTTACTTTTTAACTGATTATAAATAGCACAATAGCAGTTTTTAGGAAAGATTAATGAATGAAACTCCTATATTCTCTCTCACTCCTTTTTTGTCTTTCTCTTTTTCTCTCTTTAACAATTTAATGTTGAACTATTTTTATGCACAACGGGATAGTGATGTTAAGTGACGATAAGGCCGTAGGTGGAACCGCGCTACACCCGGAATCCTCATCACTGATGAACTAGCTACCTTACCTCTAACTGCAGGAACACAACACTTTTTAAATTGTTGCTACCTATGGCGTCAGACTTAGGTAAGATGGTGGTAGCTAGCCAGGTGGATTTGAATTAAGCCCTACCACCAACCAAACTGAGTACAAATTGTACCCGTCCCTGCGTCTTTCACGAGTGGGCGAACCGCTAGACCACAGAGGAGGCGGTTAAAACTTAAACGTTCATCGTGCGCAACGCAACCCTAGATAAAGGTAAGTGAACCTTCTACCAATAAATTTAAATTTTCAGCAAACAGAAGCGTTTATTAAGCTAAAGTGGCCCGCGGCAGGTTTCGTTTTTAGCGGTGGACCATAAATCCATGGACAGGCAGCAATGGTGCCCTTTATTTAATTTACTCACTTAAGTCTACAAAAATAAATAGCTTCTCTTAATTTTGCTATCAGTATCAAAATAAAACACAAAACGTTTTACGTAGGTATATACGTAGTTATGAGGTTGTTGTGTTTCTTTATAAAAAAAAACATTGCGTTTAGTAGTACTTTTAGTTTGAGGATATTTGGATTTGACTTAAAATATGATGTAAGTGCTTACTTAAAAAAACTATGCAATTTTAAATTTATTATTGAACAACTTTAGTGTAACTTGCAGGCTAGTTTTACCATTATGTTGTTGGTAAAAATTACTAAAATCAATACATATAGTAGATAACCTCACAGTCAATAAATCCACTTCATCCATTTAAAACACTTTCTTATACTTTACTAGCTTCTGCCCGTGATTTCGAAACAGATAGTCGAAAAATCCCTAGAGAATCTTTGATCAGGATGTTTTTCGGTGGTATTGATAACCGTTGTGTAATACAAATTCCTTGTCCTTACTATATCTTCTTCATGCATTTTCTGTGCAAATTGAGCCAATAAATACAGTACACATGTAGACAAAGGGCAAATGACAATTAAGGCACAAGTAAAAACCAAAACTGACCATAAAATGTATTTTATTTCATTTTAGTAGGGATAAGTGAATTAGAGTTTCCACTTTTTCTTATCAGTAGATCCTTAGTAGATCTAAGTAAGTAGTTTTTTTTTCACTTATCCCTACCAGTAGTTCTAAGTGGATATTTATTCCACTTATCCCTACCAGTAAGAACATCTTGGTAGGGATAGGTGTACCAGAGGCATAAAAAGAACTTGTGTAGTTGTGTGCCTATTTTTTATCCAAACAAGCAAACATACAAACATCCAGACATATAACAAACTTTCACATTTATGATACTATAGTGGTTCTGTGAGGTACGAAGTAGGATTAAAAACAGAAGACTCCAATCAAAATGGCTTTTTTACGCGTGGCCTTACGTCAATTAGCTACTCGATAAAGGTGGAATTGGAATCTCATTAATTCCATCCCGCGGGTTTCCCGGTGGAAATTACTTATGCTGTTAATAGGTTTCCGCCGCCCGCCCCAGGGAGATATTCGTTACGCTTATATCAAACTTATAAAACCCTCTTTTGGTACTTTAAATTTGTTTAAAATTAACAAGAGGTTTCCATAATTTTTAACTAATTAAAATTACTTTATGCTGTTTTAGTTTTCCCTTGCCCCTGGGAAATATTCGCCATGCTATACAAACTTATAAAATCTACTTTTAGTTTTAAATCAACGTGGTATAACATTTCATAATTTTAATTTGCTTATTAAGATTCTACAGACGCGGCAGATCCATTGCTAGGTTTTTAGATTTAACTGTCATTCCTTGGCAAGAACAATTTTTTGCTTCAGAAATTCGAACTTTGAATTTTAACTTTGGCATAGTGTGTCTAGACACTTGAAAATTAAAACTAAAGATAAGCTGAAACGCTTTTAACAAGAAAAAAAACCGGCCAAGTGCGAGCCGGACTCGCGCACGAAGTGTTCCGTTCCGTACTGAAAACGGCAAAAAAAATCATGTTTGTTGTATGGGAGCCCCCCTTAAATATTTATTTTATTATACTTTTAGTATTTGTTGCTATAGCGGCAACAGAAATACATCATCTGTGAAAATTTCAACTGTCTAGCTATCACGGTTCATGAAGTACAGCCTGGTGACAGAAAAACAGCGGAGTCTTAGAAATAGGGTTCCGTTTTTACCCTTTGGTTACGGAACCTTAAAAACCGCTACGTAATTTTCCGCATGTGTGTTATTTTGCTAGCCATTCATAAAGCATTGCAAGCGTAACTATGCCAAACTTCGGTCGCAAAACTTCGGCATAGTGTGTCAAGATCTTAGAATATTCTAAGTCTACATATCGTTACATAATCTGACAGCAGTTAAAAATTATAAATCATCGAATTCAATTTCTAACCGGTTTAGATTCTATCTGAGGATAGCAAATAGATAGGTGTGGTGTCTAGTTGGATCGGATATTATCAAATCTCTTTTAATCTGATTTAAATGTTGATTACTTGCTTCTTTGACAAAGGTACAGGCCATTTATTTTTTATGGCCAATTTTGACATTTCTTCCATCAACGCCATCTAGTGGGGCAAATAGTAACTATTTTTTTTAAATGTCACTTTGAAAAGCCCTCATTTCATTGCATGCGGTGTAATGTACTTGTTCATAGGCTGTTCCAAAAGTTTTTAGTGAAACAAAAAATAACAAGAATATTTAAAAATCTTTTTAGAGCTTTTCTCTCTAAACTCATTTAGCATAAAAATACATTCAGGTTAACCAGCTGTCAAAATATTTTCCAATATTAATCTACACGTATTTTTGCTGATTTCTGAGTTAATGAGGTACCCGTCTAGAGGCAACCTTCTAGATTTTAAGTTATTCATGCCAGATAGTGGAAACTGTCCGTGATTCAATCTTTAGTTCAGCCGGAATCTCTCGTTAGATAATTTGCCCGTGTTTCTTTAAAATCCACTCTACCCTGATGAAGTTTTCATGGTCGTCCAGGTCTCGAAACATCGTTAAAGTTCTTTCAACCACGTTTATAGTATAAAAAAATTGTTGCTAACGAAGGAGAAGACTTACAAAAAGCAGTGTGTAAATTTTCGTAAGATTCGTTAAAGGTTAGCCTATGTTTTGAGTATGGTAAATCATTGCACGAAAAGCTTCTCGCAAGACGACCATTGTTGCAAAGAAAACAAGAGCGACAGATAACCTTAAAAATATATTGAAAAAAAAACCACGCAGAGTTGGGCATTGATTTTCACCGAGGATATTTTTATTGAAATTACCCGCCAAATAAAAATAATTACAGAAAAAGAATATTATATATCCCATGCGGCTGAAAAACTTTTGGAACAGCCCACGTACTATTAATGTATTCTGTGGTAATGTCACAATGACAGGCTAATTTTGCTGATTCATAAATCGTCCACCAGTCGGCGCACTACCACTAACTTCAATCATTGACCTCTATATTATTACACTGGACTGGCTGCTGTCAAACTGCTCTTGTGCCTATTTGATTTCCGCCATTTTGGCGCTGTAGGACGTAGCGTGAGCATAGCGTGAGGGACATGGTACTAAAGTCTGAAGTCTGGAGAGACCATCACGGCAACCATTTTCATTGTACACGTCAAAATTAGTTCTTTAGACTCACGCTAGTGGCGTTTCAAATAGGCACAAGAACTTTGCTGTCAAATCATACAGACAGCCAGTCCAGTTAATAAGAAAAAAAAAAATTTCATGTCAGTCACTTCAATGCTTAGAGTAGAGTAAGTCGCTGCTCGAAGCTTCAATGTATTGTTTGCGAGGAAATATAAGAATTGATTTGTGTGTGTTAAAATGTTAGGAGACTAAATAAATAAATTCAATAATTTCTTGTGTGTAGCAGAGCCTGAACAGCAGAGCCTGAACAGCAGAGCCTTCAGTTCACTGAAGACACACAAGAAATTCAAAGCCCTGATTCAAATGTCTATTATTCTATTTGTTCCCTTACTTAAAGCTTTAAAGTCATATACCACAAGCTTATGTAAATCAAATAATTAATAATTTATTTGAGACAGATATTAATATACATACAGTAAAACTTAAAACCACTACAAATCACAAATCACAGATCAATATCTGTCAATTCCATACAATACAACAATTTGTATTATATGGAATTGACAAGTTTACGTTGATTATGACACGGAATTTTTATAGTTCATTGCTTATTTTTAAACTTCAGCCAACGAACGAATAGAAAGTTGGCCATTTGAATAGGGGGGCAGTTCCGTTTAGTAGATTCAAACTTATTTTATGAATTCTCGTTGGGCTGTCGAGTTTCCTACTGTAGCCTTTATTGATTTGCCAAATCCACTACGTTACTAACGTAATAGCATATTCATGGTACACATTACTAATTTATTACTGAAACCCAAAACCCAAATATATCATTGCTGAAACTTCTATATTGTCTAGTTCATCATTAGATACTCTTACCTACATAAATTAGTTACTAGCATTTTGCTATGAAACCACAGTATTGTTAAACTTTACAATTTACTTTAGATTTTTTTCGGATGGAATAAAAGCAGACATAAATATTACATCATGGATATCGTAATTATATAAAAAAAACTAATATTGAGGTTTTCTTTAGGTTAATTATTATCATTAGCACTTACCAGTTCCGTTTCAAAAACGTCAACATCGGTAATACTAGATTCTTCTTCTATATTAGTTAGGTACATGCTGGGTCTCATAGACACTCGGCGTCTATGGCTCACCGATGATCGGAATGCATCATCGTCTTTTATATCATCACCCAAAGTGGCAAACTGTTCATAAAAGTTTATAACACCAGATAACTCTTCATCCACGTCTATGGCCTCATGTACTGTACTTCGATCGGGACCTTTTTTTCTATTCTCATTCCTTCGGTATGATTCAATGTCGTTATTCTCACTGAGTCCATTAGCAGAACGATTATCATTGTACTCATATTCTAAGTCGAATCCTCTGTCTTCGAATAAACTTTTGAATTTCGCCCAACATCCTTTATCAGTCCGTTCTTGAAGGTCGTTCCTTCTATTTCCTGTTACTTTATCCATCTTTTTGATTCATCAGATGCTATCTAGTGAATAGCTGATTAGAAACTAATATTCTAATATAATTATTTTTCACGGTAATTATCACAATTAAAGGCCTGTAAATCAGCGTTAATAACTACAAATCTTGACAAACTAATCACCTATTATTATTTGCTTCACTGATTAACCTGATAATATATGAATAGAATAGGCTAATAGTTACTAGCGATAGATATAGATATACGAATATCATGATTAGGCACAAGGCTTCTGTAAGTAGATCGAAGTGAGATATTGTTATAGATTTTAGATTTTTAGTTTAACTATCGTCATTTTTGATAAGATGGGAATTGTCTAGAGATATAGATCAAGGATTCTCTAATCATATTTGTTTTTCACTTTCCGTTTCTTCATATCCCAATTTTCACTAAAACACTTTTTACAGTAATCACTTCAATCGCAAACTAATCGGCACAAATCAAATACTAATATGTAGGGACTTTAAATCCGTCTATAATTATGTAATAAATCACTTCTTAAAGTCACAACATTCCTCTCTCACTTATTTTGAGGTTAGATCAATTTAGATAGAGGAATTTAAATGTTTTGGGTGAGTGTTAATTCCACTGCGACCGACATAAATACTTGATTAGTACTAAAGAATAATTGATTTCAATAATTTGCGTTTTCGACGATATCTTGATAAGCATCCGTTTTATCGGTACTTACTAAGATTAGAAGTTAATAATCAAGTTTATATGAATAATGGAAATTCATAGACGTTTGAAGTATTTAAATGTCACATCTACAAGGTGTTTGATAAAAGCCTTATAAAGCCGAATATGGTAGATAGGGACCATCAAACTGAACAACTTTTACTATAGGCCAACTTTGAAATCGCGAAAAAAAACAACTGTTTCTTACATTTTGATATTTTCGTTACTTATTAATTTTTGTATAAACAGCTGATTTTTTTGCAATTTCAGAGTTGGTCTCATAGTAAAAGTTGTTCAGTTTCATGGTCCTTATCTACCATATTCGGCTTTATAAGGCTTTTATCAAACACCTTGTATTTTTGGCTATACAAATTCAACGGGTTACTATTACAATTTCATTGGATTTTATTTCATTTCGTCGTCAGTGAAATGTAAATAAAAGTAATTTTGTTTTATTTATAATTTAGCTCCACTTTCTTTTTCTAAAATGCGGATCATTACCCACGTTTCTGTTTTACTAGCATGGGTAGAGCCCCTGTCCGCATGCATAAATATGCATGTGGACGCAGGTCAGGGGTTATTTTTGAAAGGTGTCGAGCGCTCAAAAATTCATCGGGTTACTAACAATTTCATTGGATTTTATTTCATTTCGTCGTCAGTGAAATGTAAATAAAAGTAATTTTGTTTTATTTATAATTTAGCACCACTTTCTTTTTCTAAAATGCGGATCATTACCCACGTTTCTGCTTTACTAGCATGGGGAGAGCCCCTGTCCGCATGCATAAATATGCATGTGGACGCAGGACAGGGGTTATTTTTGAAAGGTGTCGAGCGCTCAACAAATTCAACGGGTTACTATTACAATTTCATTGGATTTTATTTCATTTCGTCGTCAGTGAAATGTAAATAAAAGTAATTTTGTTTTATGTATAATTTAGCTCCACTTTCTTTTTCTAAAATGCGGATCATTACCCACGTTTCTGCTTTACTAGCATGGGGAGAGCCCCTGTCCGCATGCATAAATATGCATGTGGACGCAGGACAGGGGTTATTTTTGAAAGGTGTCGAGCGCTCTTTACAGTATGCGCAAAATAACTTGGCGGTTTGGAGGTTAACTGCAAGTGATATTTCGCGAACTATGGAACTTGACATGTACCCTACATGTCAAGTTCCATAGTTTCGAGTGCTTCTGCCCGCGTCCCGTCCCCGCGCACGCCTGTATTCGTCTACTGCGCAGCGTTCCGCGCGAAGTCTGAGCCGCCAAGTTATTATGCGCATACTGTACAAATTTTCATTCACCAGCCATGACTGCCCAATGAAAATGAGTAGAAAAGAGCCCTATTTTTGAAAGGCGTAAAGTGCCTTTCAAAAATAGGGCCCCAAGTCGTTTCATGCATACAGGAGTCTGCTATTTTAACGTCATATCATGTTTCAATTGTGTTTCGGTTTTAGGTTTATGAAAGGGTTAGGTGGCGACTGGTCCTCTTGCTCCTGGTCCCTGGGCCCAGTAGCTAGTGGACCAGTAGCCACTTAACCCTTAAGAAACAAGAACTATGTCAAAAAGAATTACAATTCAAACACAATTGAAACACGATTATGACGTTAACAATAGCAGACATGGGCCACAGGAAGTTTGCATGAAATGAAACGAAAGGACGCGGTTGGTGTGTACGCATTCCATAAGGCTGTGGGTCAAAATCCAAATGACAGTAAAAGGACCCATTCAAAAAGTTGGAGTACAAACAGCAATCAAATCTAACGACCAACCGACTTCTCGCTAGTGTTTCTAGCAATAGTAGTGCTGAGTCTAAAGAGATGGAACATGAGGTTAGGGTATGCAACGCGTAATGAGTGATTTTGAAAGAGGTATTAAGAGCATCTACACTGTCTTTATAACAAAAGGCGCCTTGTATACCTAAGTATCCTTACTTATAATATTATAAATGCGAAAGTCCGTTTGTTTGTTTGTTACGCCTTCACATCTTAACTACTAAACCGATCATCATGAAATTTTGTATACACGTTGGCAGGGGTACAGAGAAGGACATAGGGTACCTTTCATCCCGAAAAAAAGTATTGTTCCCGAGGGATAGCAAAAAACGTTTCCACGCAGACGAAGTCGCGGGCGGCCGCTAGTTTATTATAAAAAACAATACTGAAGCAGTTAAGGTATTTAAAATTATTTACTGTCATTACGACGTTAAATTGTTGTTAAATTATCTTAAATATCTATAAATTGCTCACTGATTATTAATGCTTATCATGTTTTTTCCTTATTATTATCATTATAACAACCATTACCATATTTATTTGTGTTGCGGTATTCTTTTAAATAGGTAATTATTTTTTGCTTTTAATATAATTATTAAATTTTGACATCGTTAGCATTTAGTTTTTAAAGAGGGCTCCACACTCGCGCCGCGAAAGCCCGCTAACCGCGAGTGTGGAGGGTTTCGCGGCTTCGCGTATGGGCTTCGCGGCTTCGCTTTCGCGCTTCGCGGCGTTCCCCGTCCGGTGGCGGTATTTGGTCCGCGTCAAAGAACTTGTGTGCCGAACTAATGTTGCCGTGATTCGCGGCCGCGGTTCACTCGCGAGTCTGAAGGGCTATATTTTTCGCACCGTTATCATGCGCAAACCACGCCTGTGATTCGCGGCCGCGGTTCGCGGCGCGAGTGTAGAGCCCTCTTAATGGGTTTTATCTTGCATTTTTGCTTTAGCGCTGATCAGAATCAGAATAATTCACTTAATCAGAGTCATTATTTAAGCTCACACAACGATCTGTCAAGTACACTAGAACGCCGCGCTGGCTTGCGGTGGCGTAGGCGATATAGGTATCGTGATTTTAACTTGGTAACAAAAATTAAATATTAACGAAATAGTACGCCGACTAGGCCGTACTGCTTGGCGACATGATTACTCATGTTGCTTGGCCATGCAATAGAGTGACCTGCCTGCGACGGCGTGGTGAGCGATTCCTGTTTTGACTGTGGTTAATTGTTGTCACATTCTATGTTACAGCTGATTGCGTTTGAACTCTTCGTTACGATATCAACAAATGTATTTTGTCTGAGCTCCTGTCTTCAGAAAAATAACAGCTCCCTGACCGAAAGAAGCGCCGCGGTAAATTTTATTTCATATTGTAATTGTAATACACAATTTTAATAAAACTTTACGTCGGATTTTTAGGGCCCATTGTCTAGTATTTTAGACGGAATCATTTCATACCGTCGTAGTCACAGCTAAAAGTAGATAGCAAAACTGCTAAAACTGGCCGGTTTTGACGCATTTGCTAACTACTTTTATGAATGACTACAGAGAATGTAGTGATACCCTCTAAAAATACTAAACAATGGGCCCTAAATTCCAAGTAAATTTTTATTAAAATCATTTTCTATTAACAACTTATTACTTAAATAAAAACCTCTGAGGGCACTCCTTTTTGTGGTATAGCCACCTTAATTAGTTCAGTTAAGGTCTGGCACCACATGTCCGAGCCGTGACTGGGTGGTGACGTGTCAGGGGCCCGAGTTACAATGGTCGTGCTAAGATTCTGTATGTAAAACAAATATATATTGAGCTCCGTCCGGCCCGGCCACGGCCTGTATAATTGTGAGGATAGACCTTTATTCGCTTGTGAAATGCGTGAGTTACTTACGGCGACGTCGACTAGAGGTTCGTCCTCCGGCGTGAGCGCCAGAGAGGATCGGCGGCCGGTGCGCGCGCCCGGCGAACCGCTCGAGCTGCCTGCGGGCAAAAACATTACACTTGTAAATAGACTATTTGTCTGAATATGGAAAATGAATTGAATGAATTGATATTTCAGGGAAAACCTATGTATTTCATTAAAAAAAAGAATGATAAAGTTAAAAATTCTAAAACCGCGCCAAAAACGCTATGGCGCTGGACACGACACGTGACTTGTTGACGTCACAAGCAAGTAAACATTATAATATCCTTAGCCTTTTGAAAGCGGATCCTGTCTATGGTCGTGTCAAACGCCTGAAGCCATATTTATTTACTTGCGTGTGTCGTCATCAGTCATGTTAGAGCGTTTTCGCCACAGAAAAAAAAAAATCAAAAATTATTGCATTTTTCTAGGTGAAATTAATTAATTACTAGACTTAATTTAGTTTCTTTTAACGCCGAAACTCCTTCCTTCTGCAAACAAGCAAAAGTCTTAAAATGATTTGTGTAAATTCAAAGAGTTTGATATTTATTACTCTGGTTTAGCAACTGCGAGGCGTCTATTAGTGAGGATTTCTTTACATACCCCCTTACTAATAAAGATTGTATAGCAGCTGCATAGTTACACAGTGTTTTGTCACTTTCTTTTTAATGTCAAATTCAAATAGTTTGACAGAGAGTAACCATTGTGTAACTAAACATCTGCTATTCAATCTTTATTAGTAAGGGGGATAGTGTAATAGGTCTATTTAGTTAGTATGAGTACTGTCTAGATCTGTATTAAGTGTTAGATTAAGTTTTCAAGTGCCAATTTGTTACTGTCCACACTTAACCACATTTAAAATAATGTTTTATAAACGTGAAGACCTTTAATTGGCTGACTGTTAATATATTTAAGTTATTATTCTGTTTGTCTTGCTGTTTGCTTTTCCAAAGACAAAACAATAAAATAAAATAATAGTTGAATATTTTTTTACGCCATTATCTGTTACCACAATTTGTAGTATATTTTCAATGTTGTCAGATACCCTATTGTAATCACACACTGTAAATTGTAGTTTAATAATTTAACTCTTTTATCTCGGCGATGAAAATGACGTACAGAGTACTACTGTACCGACATTTAGTAGTGAAAATTTAGGTACGGCTCCAGTAACGGGGCGGGGGGACACTATCCTCCTCGATGCTCTGTCGATCCAGCTAGCTGAACTATGTAATCAAAATACTTATAATACCCACGCATGCAGACGCGGATCTCTAAATTATAAATAATTAATACAGCGCTATTTTTTGTCAATAAAAATATTGAAAACCATTTGTCTTCATCATTTGTCATCCATCACCAAAGCAAGCAATTCTCTCGTAAAAAAAATAATAAATACTACTCACAGTTCCAATGGGGAATGTCCGAAAAAAATCAAATTGGCTGAATATTTTTTACTCTCTTAGTAATATAAAAAAACAGAATTTCCAGTTGCGTGAAAAAATTTAAAAAAATTAAAGTCTCTTTGTCTTCACAAATATAGGAAAGTAACAGCAGAATGGAGATTATACCTTTGCCATCACCTGCCACAACCACAACATGGTCACACAAAACCACATTTCAACACAAAATGTCAATACTTTTTGTTTTAATTCTTGTTGTCATAGTGGCAGGTTGGCAAAGGTATAATTTCCATTCTGCTGTTACTTTCCTACATTTGTGAAGTAGAAGAGACTTTAATTATTTTAAAATTTTTCACGCAACCGAAAATTCCGATTTTTTTTTCTATTACTAAGAGAGCTTATTCCTATCTATAAAAAAATATTCAGCCAATTTGATTTCTTTCGGACATTCCAATTTGTCAGTACCTAACGTAATTAATAATCTTATCTATTATACAGTGCCTTTGGTCTTGAACTAGCGATAATTTAAAGGCGTGTAATACACCTAATTTTATCGATAAAAACACCCACATGTTGGGGTCTATCCCCACTCCTGTTGGAATGGCCGCCATTTCAAATTTGATTTTTTATTTTAGACTAGCGGCCGCCCGCGACTTCGTCTGCGTGGAAAGGTTTTTTGCTCTCCCTCGGGAACTATACTTTTTTCGGGATGAAAAGTACCCTATGTCCTTCTCTGTACCCCTCACAACGTGTATGCAAAATTTCACGATGATCGGTTCAGTAGTTAGGACGTGAAGGTGTAACAAACAAACAAACAAACAAACAAACAAACGGACTTTCGCATTTATAATATTAGTAAGGATGACCCTGCAGAAAAATATTAATTTCTCCGGATTTAGAAGTCTTAAAGTTATAACAAAAATACTGTTCAAAAGTTAATAATATTACCTATCAATTTAAAAAATAAAATGTTTAATTTTTTTGTTTAAATACGTCATAAAAAATTACTGAAATAAAATTTTATACGAAATTTGTGCGATTTTTTTGACTTTTTATTACATTTCTCAAAAACTAGGACATTAATGTTCACTTTTTTTGCATTATTAAAATACACAGGGATATTATCTACAGAACAACTTAAAAATTTGTTGCTCTATGTTGCATATTTCGAGAGCTATTGTTGTTTGAATATGACCCTTACAAGTACTAAATGGTTATTTTCGAAAATAAAAAAAATTAAAATTCCTAAAAACTAGATTTTGTCATTTGATGAAATTAGTATTCAGATAATATTATCAACCTAATTTAAAATATGTTCAAAATGCTTGCAATTATGTCCATTTTCGAAAATAATCATTTTTTGGTTACGTAAGGGTCATAGTTCAAACAAAAATAACTCTCGAAATATGCAACATAGAGCAATAAATTTTAATATATTTTTGTAGATAATATTCCTGTGTATTTGAATAGTGCAAAAAAGTGGACATTAATGTCCTAGTTTTTGAGAAATGTAATAAAAACTCCAAAAAAATCACACAAATTTCGTATAAAATTTAATTTCTGTAAATTTTTATGACGTATTCAAACCAAAAATTTACACATTTAATTTTTTAATTACTAGGTGATATTATTATCTTTCGAACAATATTTTTGTTATAACTGTAGGACTTCTAAATCCGGAGAAATTAATATTTTTCTGCAGGGTCATCTAAAATAAAATGTAAAATTTAAAATGGCGGCCAATCCAACAGGAGTGGGGATAGACCCCAACATGTGGGTGTTTTTGTCGATAAAATTAGGTGTATTACACGCCTTTAAATTATCGCTAGTTCAAGACCAAAGGCACTGTATAATAATATTTATTTTATATAGGAACAGAAATTCAAGTTACTAAATTGTAAATCTTTTGTAACAACAAAAGATACAATTTAGGCAAATCTTTGTTATTTACTCAAGCATCGGAATAGTAATAGTATGAGTTATTAATTTATTAAGTTTTTAAAAACAGTAGTGATTTTTAACAACTATGTTTACTCCACTTAGGTACATTTAGCTTTTAATTTTACTCTTTTAAATAACTGCGTATTATTTATGCAATTCAAATATAAAGTGGCAAAAGAAACGCGGCGAGCATGTGACTTTAATCACGTCGCGGATTGTAGCGATGCAATAAATGCCAACATATAAGATGGTATTGAAAGATATACTAAAGATATAAATAAGTCCTACAAGTCATTCAAACTTTTAAGTTGAAAATTTTAAATATGTAACTATAAACCGATTCGTAATAGGCATACGTGATCTAAAATAAGGTAGAGGGTCTATTAGATAAAGTCAATTGTTTCTTTTCGTAGTGTGTTGTGCAAATGAGTGCGATAAATAAAAAGTTAGGTCTAAATATTAGTGTAATATAGATAAATTCTATTTCTGTTCAGTGCGCCTTATAAATAGTTGTTTATTAAGCGCCATCGCACACGGGGGACTTTTGTCTCCGCAACTATTTTGTCTCTCACATGGTTTGTATGAAAAGTTGCAGACGACCGCGTCGCTTCGTGTGCGCGCTTCCATATAAACCCGTGGACTTGAGACAGAGACAAAACAGTTGCAGGGCGACTAAGTTGCCCGTGTGCGATAGCGCTAAAGTCGCTAAACCGTCGATTAGCATGTTCATTGGGAGCTTAATAACGGCGCAATAGTTAATTTTGATGTAAGTTCCTAAATTAATTAATGTAGGTACAGTGGAGTGTGGCCGTCTAGAGAATACGTTTTTTACGGATTTATAAAGTATATTATGTCCAACTGAATAGTATTTTTCAATTCCGGAAAAGCAGTTTTTCAAAAATAGGTTTTTAACACAGTTGACATTATGGAACTTGATAAAATTTGTCAGAAACGCACTCATTTGTTTTAGTCTCACATCAGCCAGCACACAGAACATATAACAAATATTGGTTATAAAGTCTGTACATGAGGTTAAACAATTAAACATAGATAGAACACTACAATATGAATAAACAGCGCGCTATAATCGATGTGAGACGTGACGTGACGCATTAGAAATAAAATATCTCTCGGATCTAGTGCATCACCCACACTATGAATCTCGTTCTACGCAACACCCAGACAGCCTGTCATCTCGAAACCTGCTTTTAGGGTTCCGTACCAAAATGGCAAAAAAGGAACCCTTATGGTGTGACTCAGTCTGTCTGTCTGTCTGTCTGTCACAGCTGGATATTTCGAGAACTACTAATGGTATCAACTTGAAATTTGGAATAGTTTAAGATGACATTTGCCTAACTATTTTGCAAATAAGAAAGAAATAAAAAAAAAATTTTTTTTACAACAGGGACTGAAAAGGGGTCTTAAAAATTTAAAGTGAGGTGACTAGGGCGTGTGGGGTTTTTTCTTTTTTCTTAGGCCGCATAGTTTTCGACTTATGATGAAAAATGTAAAAAAAATATACCGTTCCCCCCCCTTATCTCCGAAGTTTGCAAAGAGAAAAATCAGAAATAATTCTATGTGATAGTAGTTTACGTAAAGATTACAGGAAAAATAAAACGATGTCTCAAAATAACACACTTTTTTAGAAATTAAAAAACAAACAAAAATTCTTTAGTTTCACTACCAGTCAACAGATTGCGGTGACCTAAGAATGCTGACTTGCGAAAAAAAATAGTTCGACTATCGGTCAAGAGATGGCGCAACCTAATACTACAGTAATAATTGGTGCCTGGTTCTAATATCATTACCTACTATTTGCCGTACGAACCCAACTAACAATTTTACGTCGTACAATGGTCGTACAAACGTTATCTTATTACCACTGGTCGCAAAAGATAGGTCACACTTACGTTATAATAACGTTTGCTCAACGCGAAAAGGGCCCCATTTATACGACCTACATTGTCGTTTAATGGTTATACAAAAGTCACAAGATTACCACTTTCATCGTACAGTAGTCGCATCAAAACTTTACAACGACTCTTTCGTTATATTGTGGTCATACAGATGTTTTTTAATGACGAAAACGTTGCATATGAGTCAAGTAACAACACTTGTACGACTGATTTTTAATGTTTGTCAGTGACTCGTGTTTGTGGTTATGTTTCGAGATCTGAGTGCAAAATAAACCTATATTACAAGGATATAGAAGGTGAGTATTACATAACTTTCATATCTTGCTAACTGTGTCTGTCTCTTATACCGTTTAGTTCGTCTGGGAATTAAAGTTTTATGATAATATACCTATGTAAATACAATTCATATTTTCATGCCCCTTCGTAGTTTTGCGTTTGAAACATATTTTTTTTATAAATAAACTTTTGTTTTTTTATTTAAATGTCAGCCATGTTAATTTTGTCGCACACTAATATCTATATGACGTTTTAAAGACAAAAAGTCATTTTAAGGTTATTTGAAGACTAAGTTAAGTCGCCATTTTGTTAAATGTCGTTTAAAAGTCGCAACTTGACTCCAATGCGACTACAAGTCGTACAGACGTTTTGGCTAAAACTTTAATATAATGTCGTATAGTTTAAGTCGTACCGACGTTACTATGACCAGTTTATTACGACATATTAGTCGCACGACTAAAAAGTTAGATTTAAGACGTCTATATGACCTAGCAGTCATCTCATTACTATTGTAAGACTGCTATCCGACTTAAAGTCGTACAAGTCAGAACTTATATGACGTTTTTGCTTGTTGGGAATAAACGAAGAATAAGTTCCTACTTAGTAATATAAACAGTTTGCAATGTGGAGCGGCTGAAACGTTTTTCAGTCACCATTAGCAACTGTGGTTAAGATTTGTAAATTAACTGTCCGCCTGTTCGCCCTTCCACCTGTCTGCTGTTTATCCTACTTTTTTAAAGACTGTACTTAACATATCCAAATATATTTATGATTGTACGGAACCCTCGGTGCGCGAGTCCGACTCGCTCTTGACCGGTTTTTTTAATAAAGAAAGCCTCGAAAAGAAACACATCGAACATTAACGAATTGAAGCAAATATCGTATCCTTGATAACCCTTTATAATCCCTTTATACGGCTTTTATTTGCAGATTACCTATAGTCACAACGAAAATTATACTGGATACTAGTGTTTCGTTACTAGTAAAAAAAGGGTACAGGCTATTTAGCTATCAAAGTTAAATAGCTATCATAAATATTTTTAAGCGAAGAAATTTATGATTTTTATTGTTAAACTGTTTATTTACAAAATTATCTATCAGATGTCGAGAAATTAATTAGATTATGAAGTATCATCCATCCAACCAATCAATCAATAACTATTCCCTTTCAGAAGTTAATAATTTTTAAATTTTATTAAACACACCTTAGAGCATCGCGGCTTCGTCATCGTCATCGCGGCTTCGAAGCGCGTCTTACTCTAAGTATATTTGTTTTATTCAAATAATTGCAAAAGCCAAGCGTTCATGAAATAATAGTTTTGTTTACAAGTCGATACGACAAATTCGATAACATCTTGATACGACCATGGACGTCTGTTTTATCTCAATAACATTAAGCTACTGTTTTAGTAGATCATGTCATGATGATAAACAGGTATCACTTTTCAGATACTTAGGTAAAATAAAAAAAAAATCTCAACTGGTAAAACATGTTGATCCGTCATGAGCGAGAGGCTTATTAAATAGCCCATTTCTTATTTTACATCTCTAATTAGATACTACTCATGCCAACTACCATTAGATAACTTGATTAATTTCAATGACTTATAGACAAATATTTTAATCACTCAACATTACCTACTTAATCTGATTTGTAAAATGATTGCGAAAGTGACTTCCGTTCCATTTTATTTCGAATCGGCTACAGTCTGCACACCATTGACACGTGATTGACACAATAAAAGTATGTGGGAAATCGTTATTTAATAATTACGGTAGGCTTTTCTAATGATAGTTGGCATAAGTAGTACCTAGAGATGTAAATTAAAAAAATGGGCTAAATTTGATAAAGCTCGCGCCTGACGGATCAACATCTTTTGCCAGTTGAGAATTTAGTTATTATTTTTTAAACAGCAAATACAGTTGGAAATTGGAAAATATTAAATTATTACAAATTATGATCATGATAGGTAATTCAATTTACAAAAAAAAGCAAGTAACGTAGTCATTAGAAACTGACTTAAACCTATATTAGAATAAAATGAACTCGCATATTCGGAACTTTGATAAGACAGTGTAAATTACAATACGGAAACCCTAATTTTTTTTATTGCCTTATTTTCTCATACCTGTTTCTATTTCCTCGTTAAATGGGCCCTGTAGCCATCTCTGAACTAATTCAATGCTGGCTTCTTCACCAGCCAACATTTTGTATGCACATATTTCATTCCTCACTTCACTGTACACATTCACACACACACTTAAAACACACACAAAAAAACACACCCATTTATATGAGTAAAATCGAATTAGCTTTCGCAAAGCTCATAAAAAGTTTGTCTGTGACGTTCACTTAATTTTTAATAACAATAAAACACTGGCTGTAAAAAGACTGCATTTAAAAAGTAGAAACAACCCGAGATTTTAAAAATCGAATTATCGCAACCAAAAGAAATGGCAGTGCTTCGTCGCGTTCAAATATCGAATTAATTAAATGACGATCGCCGACAGGCCAGTGTAAACAGCGAGTAGTAGATGAAACCAAATTGTGTTTGCAATTGGCTTATGGTACAATGAACTCTATTATGTTTGAGTTAAGGAGTAATTTGGCTTTGTTTGTTTGCTGTTGATTGTTGTGAGCGTAGAGTTTGTAGCGGTTAGGTAATGGCCGTCAAGTCGAGAGACGGTTGATCGAAGAAGGGGGGTGAATGTAGGACGACGAGCATACATTACATTACAAATCTAGAAGGAATATATGGATTTAAATCCACTACAATAAATGCTACATTTAGTTTCTAGTACATAACTTGTAATAAAAATTACTACGAAAATCAATTTAGAAGTTTTTATAGTCGAAATTTTTTAAAGTTTTTTTAACTCGCGTGCACGCTTCGTAACTTTGTAAGCGATATAAACTTTTTGCTGTCCGCGGTAAAACTGGTTGTAAATGTTGCAATATTAGGCACTTCTGGCAATACCTATGTCTATATGGCCGCGGGCAATGCCGAACTGTGTCGTTTGTCTTGAATGCTATGCATGCAGGCAGGCTTTGTGCATGCATGAGCATGACCAGTTAACTAACTAGGTTGAGTGTTATAGACAATACTTATTATGTTACGCGTTCATTGATTTTGAACTTTATTGCGTATTGAAATGACCTGAATGACTTTAATAACAGCTTTATATCATCCATGGTACAATATAATATACTGCGCCGGGTACAGAATTTCGAGACAGAGGAAGTCACGTGGGTAACACAAGATTACGTCATCTCCGCTATCGGTAATTGATAATTACGTTCATTCATCTTTAATTTAAATTGTTTCGTTTGCTAAGAGAAACAAATCACAATGGGGAATGTCCGAAAAAAATCAAATTGGCTGAATATTTTTTTTATAGGTAGGAATAAGCTCCCTTAGTAATAGGAAAAAAATTGAGAATTTTCGGTTGCGTGAAAAATTAAAAAAAAAATAAAGTCTCTTTGACTTCACTAATATAGGAAAGTAACAGCAGAATGGAGATTATACCTTTGCCATCACCTGCCACAACCACAACATGGTATTAAAAAAAAATATTTCAACACAAAATGTCAAAACTTTTTTTTAAATTCTTGTTGTCATAGTGGCAGGTGATGGGAAAGGTATAATCTCCATTCTGCTGTTACTTTCCTACATTTGTGAAGTCGAAAAGACTTAAATTTTTTTAAATTTTTTCACTCAACCGAAAATTCTGAAATTTTTTTCTATTACTAGGGGAGCTTAGTCCTACCTATGAAAAAATATTCAGCCAATTTAATTTTTTTCAGACATTCCCCATTAAAATGCACAATCATAATTTTGTAATGAGTGTGACAGAAAAAATCCTTCACTATTTGCTTGTTACTATAAAGTCGCGCAACTGTATAGTGACGTAAGCCTGTGTTACTCCCGGAATGCCAGAACTTGTTTTCTTGGACCATGATATCACATGATATCGTCTATGTTGCTAACTGAGAATCTATTAATAAATAGAACCTTTATACAAAGTGTTTGGTTTTTTAAGGATAGATCGGATTCTTCGGTGAAAGCACTAAAATCCAGTTAGACAAAAATTTAACAATGCTTTCACCTTCACGTTTTGTAATGTCTGAAACTACCCATCCCATTTACTAATTCTTTACCAATACCAAAGTACTTACCTAATTCTTATTTACCAAAGATTCACCATATGATAAGTAATTGTACCTATGTAGGGAATTCAAATGATCTGTCTTCATATAGAGTCGCTTCAACTTTCAATTCAACTTTCAAGTCAACTTGCGTCAAACAGACGCAATATTGTCTCCAAACCGTGCGTTTTCCCTTTCAACTTTCAATTCAACTTACTCAAACGCACTTACAAGATAGGGCATGCCCTATCTTCTCGCATGCGCTTGCGCTATTACATGCCCTGAGGCATGCCACTGTTCAAAGCGCAAGAGGAAAGCGAAAGCGCACGGTTAGCGTGCGCTATTGATTGCATCAGATGAAAGTGAAAAGGAACGGGAAAGCGATCGTATGGACACACCCCGGACACTCCATTCAACCGCGCCATTATAAACAGATGACGTCAGATGACGTTTTTGTACACGCGCAACTGTGTAAGTCTAGGGCTACTGCCCCCCTACTCAAATGATCAACATTCTATTCGTTTGAATGCTACGCTTACTATTAAAACTTTAAAATAAGCAGTAAACTATAAAATTACTTGCCGTAAGCTTGACAATTCCATATAATAAATCAAAGTCTGTGATTTACATAAGTTTGCGACATGTGATTTAATCATCTTTTGCTCATATTTAAGCTTTAAAAGTAAGCGTAGCGTTCAAACGAATAGAAAATCGGCCATTTGAGTAAGGGGGCTGTGCAGTTTGCATTGTTTGAGTGGCGTTCAATTCATAATTCGAACTTTTTGGTAAATAAAGTTACGACGCGTTGATTTGAATATCAAAATACCAAAGTACCTAGACAGTTGACAAACACGACTAAAAAGTTACGCCGCATTGCTTTGAATATCAAAATAAGTTGACGTTGACAAACACGACTAAATGAGCACACGATTTGGCACACGAACTCGCGGGGTGGGGTTAGGTAATTAATTCTGGGGCGGGGCGGAGAGTGTTCTTTCTGTACGGTAGTACTTATATCTATTCAATGGTATGGAGACACACCTAAAGAAGAGCTACACATTAACGGTTAGTAGGAAGACGAGGTGGCTAATTAGAGGTTACATCTAGGCGTATCTTAATTAAACCTCCATGCCGGTGCTAAAACCGTAATGACGTCATATCAGTGAGAAAGTAGCGTCAGAGAAATATTGCCAAGTAAAAGCTAGACGCAAGGTTCAAAGGCCTCTGTCCAAAACTACGCGCGAATTAGATGCGTTTCGCTATACAATGCTCGCTTAGGACTAGCGACGTCAGCAACATGTGCAATATTGACAGCAACCAAAATCCCACGTAAATTTGCGGCGAATTCGCCCTTTCTGGATAAGGTCACGTATTTACGTAGTAAGTCCTCTTTGCGTCAGGAGTCTTCTATTCTATTTAGAATAACGATAAACGAACAATGTCCGTCGTTGGAATAACGTGATTTCGAATAATAAAATGCAGAATAATGTCAGAAAGCGGAAGGAAAGCCACCCGTTTAAAGTGGTTAGGTTTGTGGTTTTACGAACTACGAGCAGTCAGATATGCTTTTAGAGTTAATTTGTTAATTTATCTTCTCGTAGCTACCTGTAACTTCGTCTACGTGGACAGTTATGTTTCTATCCATCGGGAACAGTTCTTTTTTCTGGATGAAAAGTATCCTATATCTTTTTCTGTACCTTTGATAACGTGTATGTAAAATTTTATTATGATCGGTCGTGTAGTTAAGACGTGAAGCGTATAACAAACAAAGTCATTTAATATTAAGTTAGGATAGATACGTTTGAAAATAAGTTTTGGCTACTTATAAGCAGTATATCGATGTATTTTTACCCGACTGGATCTTTTTTTGAAAGAAAATCCTTTTTCGAAAAAGCTGTGTAGGTACAGATTCCTCAGAACGTTTACAAGCCAACTGTCAAAAAAATGTGCACCCGTCGAGCCGCTGTCCATAGATTATAGAAACTCAGTGTTGCCACCTTCCGATTTAAAACCTCCCAGAACGCAATCTATAGAAGACATGGAAAATATTGGTGATGTAGACAAGTGGCGCAGAATTATAGTTTTTGAAGACATAACTGATTTCGAAGTTTTTTCAAAGAAAGTCTTAGGAAAGACATTGTAAAATTAAAAGCATAGATAGCCATTTATATATAAGCATTCTTAAAATATGAGCAGTGTCTCAAAGACTTATACTTTTTACTACACCGATGATCAAAGTGCACCTCAACCACAGCGGATGGATGTTTTTGTGTAATTTTCCTCCCTTTTTTTAAGTTTCATTCGAAATATATTTTTAGTTGATTATCTGAAGTGAATAAATTATAGTGGCAGCTTGAGCCCCTTTGTTGCTTAGTCCAATGCCGTTATCGAAAATTTGATAAATATCATGCTTTTCAAAATACTGACTGCGGAGGAAAAAATGTGCGGAATCAGCAAAAAATGGCGGCCTCACCCAGTTGTGTTACTGTCTTTGTAAAGTATTTGTGATATTTTGCTATCCTTACGTTTCAAAGGAAACTGTCCCTGTGGACTATTAATTCATTACTAAGTAACAGTCTGTAGCACCATCCATTAATTTGGTATGCAAATTCCGACTAATCGTCACTTCCATACCAATGTTCTAAGAGGAAAGTACTTTGTGAAGAACATTTATTAGCCCAAGGTTATTTGAAGACAATCTTGAAGTAAATAAAATAATAATGGCTAACAATTGTTATTTATCAACTCTACTTTTATTCAGGGACCCAATTTTACTGATTTATAATGTAACCCTAGTTCGATTTGAATCCGATGCAGTAATGAAAAGCGATGACGATAATAATCGTGAAATGTGCGTGCCTGGTGCATGCCATAATGCATGTCGCATTTAGTATTTCGAATGAAAATTGAATGCGAAATGTAAAAGGTATTTCGAATAATTTAGTGAATGCGAAATGCGATACAATCACCGACTGCATTTGCGTTCAATATGTTAGAAGAATTAAGACCTACCTAGAAAATGATGTAAGGAAATTAACTTACTGTGTTTGTGTTATTTTTGTATCTCTATTGCTCATAAGTAAGAAATATTCAGTTATTATCATAATTTAATATTTTTGATCTAAACAATCTTAAATACTGGGAGTGGGAGTTAACGTTTGATATAAATTAATATAAAACTAAAATCTATGGAACGAGCATTCCCTCAAAAAATAGCACTACGCAAATAGACAATGGGCGGGGCTAAAAATGCTGGCATTCACCACAAAGCGACTGAACACTTTTTTTCAGTATAAGTCTTCTAAGCAATATTTGTTTGCAATTACACTCCCATAGATTTTAGTGCGCTGGTTTTAAGTATGCAATGTATTTATACCTACTTCTATATTTACAAGTTTATATTTTTTTGTTATACTGCGAAAGTATCCGGCGATACCGGTCGCACGTAATAGGTAATAATGTACGAAATTAGCACGAGGTTGTCAGTTATCACATCACAATGTGACTATAATGCCTATCTCACGCGCAGGTCGATTCGAAAACATTGGACTGTCGCAGATTGTGAAAGAACGGCTACAGATAATGCGTTGTCGAGTTGCCGCAGTAGTATTTGATACCTACACAGATTTAAGTATGAACCAGAAAAAAATACGTTTCTGTAAGTGTGCAAGAGATAGTAGGAAATTAGTAGCAACAATGGCAAGAAAACCAGCGAGATACAGATAATTATTTCGCTCTTTCTGATCGGAACTTTTAGAATTAATTTCGGACAATGATTAAATAAAAAAACATAACAAATAGAATTAAATAATCATAGTAAGCTGGCATTTATAAACCAAAGGTCTTGCGTTTTTTTATTTTTTTATTAGAAAGACACACACATGGCACATTGTCGCTTACAACATAACAACAATTTGACGAATCGAATAATCTCCTAGTCTTGTTGATAAGCGGAATTACGGAAACGTGAAGTCACTTTACTACATCTCAGATAACAGTATTTTTAACGTGACGTCACACAGTTACCTAAGTTATTCCACTTCATTTTGATAACAATCGCTGTATTTTAAATATTTTATTGAATATCTTTACTCTTTAGCTTACGCGCTCACTAGTCGAAATAAAGTACTTTTACGGACACTAGCATGGTTTTATTGAAAGTATTGGGGTTGGCAACGCAAAGCTAATTGTAGATGTCGCTGCGTACGCTTGTTCCGACAGTAGACGTTCAGAACAAATCTATGGGAAAATAGGTATTTATTTTGTGGTATTTTTTTTTAACCAAAAAAGACCCATTGACCCAAAATGGATATAAAATACTATTCTACAATGCAAATGCCGGAATTGAAAGTCAAATTAAGACGTTTTTATTCTTACAGAATTTATAATTTTTTTCTATATCCAGGTTTTTCGGAAATTTGTAAGTGCCAACATTTTTAAAGCCTATTACACAGAATTTAAACATTTAAAAGCTAAAAAAACGAATTTATTAAGTAAAAGTCCCTTGTTTTCATAGCTCTCGTGGAACAAGCGTACGCAGCGCCATTTTGACAGTTGCCTTCTTTTTTTTTTCACGATGTTTTGGCATCTTTGCAGCTGCTGCCGTCGTGGTCACGAGGGGCTGAATTGGGAAAATTAAAAATCAAACTTCTAATTACCAAAGTACTTTCAATGAAACCGCGCTAGTTCTGTTAAAAGTGTTTAATTTGATATTTTATTGAATATTTGGTAAATATATTATTTTATCAAGTCTGTAGATCTTGTAAAAGTATTTAGTTACTACGAAATAAGTTTAGATTTATAAAATGATGAGTGAAAAGTACTGATTAGGTACTGAAGTATACTGAAATAAGTAGGTAAACGAATAAGAATGTGAACTACTTAGCTGATATCCACATCCGTAATAAGTCTGCTTGACAAGTCACTACGTCAACCAGATAATAATCTTCAGATGAATTAAATTGAAGTTTTTTTAACATTGACGACAATAACACAATCGAGTTGAAGAAAAAATATTGACGTCATTCGCGCAGTCTTCATCCATTGCTCATAGAATGGATTATATTTACTTTTGCTTTTAATATTTAAATATCGTGTTTTAGCGTACAATGTGATTAAATTGACAATAGACAGTGATCTGCGTGTCAATTCTCTAAAAATAGGTAACTCTACGATACGGCAACGCTGTCACATAGACGTTAGCGCTCACGAGCTCGCCGATGGTCGGAACTATTTTTCTATACAAAAATGACATTTCGAGCGCATGATGCGTATCTCGACGCTGCGGATGTGCTGGACACTTGCGGTACAAACCACGTATAGTACGAGGCACGTATCTTGAAATCGGGTGGGGATTGCGCGAAACGCGTATTTTGGGTATGCGTAGCGGTGAGGGGCGCGGGCGGCGGGAGAGGGGCGCGCGCTATTGGTCGCTCACAAGAGCACATGCGCGAACTTATCCCTACTCCGTCGGAAAAATTTCAAGATACGTGCCTAGTACCTGTACCTATTTTAATCTGTAAAATTTTCTCTTGCAGCGGATCATTCTCTGTCGCTAATTTAATCGCATTGTAAACATAACTCCAATCAAGCAGGTTATATAAAGTAACTTTTATGTTATTGCAAAGATAGTCAAATATAAAACGCATTATATTTTTTCCCAAAACTTAGTAAAACGCACGACGAATATAATAAAGGCCGATAATCACGATATTTTTTTGCCACCGCAATCGAATGAGACCCTCGGCATATTAGCCTCTCGATCACAGAAGTTGACATCGAATTTTTGCGTAGAGTTAACGCTCGGGTTTTGTTGAAAGACAATCCATAATAATATTATAAATGCGAATGTACCTCTGGTTGTCTGTCTGTTATGTTTTCACGCCTAAACTACTGAACCGATTTTAATGAAATTTGATACAAAGATTTAGTAGAGCTTGACAAAGAAATAGGCTACGCGTGCTTAAAGGAGGGGGGGGGGGGGGGGCGGGGGGGAAACAGGAACGGGAGAGGAAGAGGGGGAGGGGCAGAGTGAGAGGGAGGGAGAGTGAGGGGGAGGGGGATGGGGCAACGAGCTTGGTGGGGACCCGCCTAATCACTTAAAAACGGCTGATCTGATTTTGAATAATTAGTTAAAGGTTTCCTTTATATTTATTAGGATTTTCTCGAATATCCACACGGTCTTCGTCCATCGCGGGCAAAAGCTAGTATTAAATAAATGATGGTGATACGAGTGAACCAACAAAAGTTTAATTTATTTCATAACTTGTATTCCATATCTAAATCCTAACATTAAAACACCGTTAATTCTCGCCACGTACAAGCACCGTTCAAATAAGGCTGCGTCTAAACCGGTGTGACCAGCTGGGCGTAATCAATCATGGCAGCATTATCTGTGCTCCTTGCGAAATTATATGTATCTGTTTGACGTGACACTAATACCTTGCCTTTTGTAATGCCTCATGTGATTCAAAGATTCCTTAAGCGGCAGCACTTAATGAACACCCTTCCCGCCAATCCAGCGTTAGAGACAAAATACGAAAGTCAGGGACCCATTCCGTTCTATAATAGGGAATATGCATCAATTTTCTTTTGCATCAAAATTAAAAGTATGATGTGGGAGAAAATCAACTGTCATATTATTCTCTTTGTTACTTGAAATTAGCACGCAGTATCACCCGCTGAAAATGCTCTATACAAAACATGATTTGTGACGTCACTTGTCACGTTTCAGGTGTGTTTCAGGCACGTTTATTATGAAGTTGGCCATGAATTATCAATTATATTACTAAACATAGCGTTTAAGTACATATGTGTCATACATAACACCCCTTTCTTTTTGCGTCAGGGGTTAAAAATATTATTTCTTATTCGATATTCTGACTGTCAAGTGCATTATATCCGAAAATTAAAAAAAAAAACTTTATATTCCCCTGATTTTATCGTGTGATAGAACTAAAATAATACATTTTCTTATTATTTTTTCTGTTCCGTCATGTTTTTATACGTGTCCGCAGCGATCAAGCTCAAATTTATCAAAATCTGTGACTTATGCATATTCCCTACCTATTGAACGTTCCCGCGTCCAATTCTGATATGCTAACGATGCCGTTTACGATGCGTTTATGTTGACAACAGAGAAATGTATCGCAGATGAACTAGAATACGAAATGTGAAATTTAGTTTGCATTTCGAATTGGGTCCAAGGTGGTATTATATGTATATCAGCTGCATGATGCCAATGATTTTGCAATTTTGCGTACAACCTTCTATTGTCCTACGAAATATTTTTATTATCAATTTTTTTTATTAAAACGCTAGTTTTTTTACATTCTCTTTGGTTTTTATGTCCTAGCTCAAAAGAATAGTTATCACTTTATGTAAGTACATCCTACAGTCCGAACCACATGCCGAACCACTGTGGTCCAAATCGTAATATAACTGTAGTAGTAGGTAGTAGAAGCATACAAAAGTTAAATAATGTTTTCACCTCTCCAGCACGAAAAGGGTGCTTTTGGCGCGTAAAAACTCGCAGCAAAATCGACTTTTGCTGCGAGCGTGAGGCAAAGTGCTTTTTTAATTTCTAACACCTTTTCTCGCTGGTAGAGGTGAAAAGTTGTATGTTTAACACGAGAGCAAATTTTTTGATGTCTCGTGCCTTTAAATCACTCACTGTGCTCAGTAGCCTATATTAGAATCACTCGCTACGCTCGTGATTCAATTCTAGACTACTTCGCTAGTTCGTGATTTAAAAGTCAGCACTCGCAGCAAAAAATGACTTTGCTCTCTTGTATAACAAATAACTATTAAACAACTGCGGGTTTTTGTGCTAACTAAAGCAGAGCTAAATCATTGTTTCACTGGGAATATGATTTTTGTACCGGGATCTGATTTGATGTACCGTTTGTACGTAGGCTGTAGAGATCTCCCGAGATTAGGTTTGTTTGCATTCACATTTTTAACTCATCATCATCATATCAGCTGCACGACACCCACTGCTAGGTATAGGCCTCCCCCAAGAATCTCCACGACGATCGGTCCTGCGCTGCCCGCATCCAGCGGCTTCCCGCGACCTTCACGATCGTCGGTCCACCTTGTCGGGGGCCTAACCACGGAGCGTCGTTTTTCATGTCATTTTTAACTCATTCATAGTATCAACTCATTTCTCATTATAACTCGCTACATAAAATGAACGGTTGTATGTCAACGCTGAAATCGTCAAAAGGTAGTGCTTAGATACAATGTAATTATTATTAGTAGGCATGCCAGTCAAGTGCGCTCGACGATAAGTGATCATTGACCTTTTACCCACTGCCAGTAATAACTTACGTCAGCCCCATAGAGTTAGTAAACACAGACCTGCTCTTTATTTTAAACGTTGAAATATAATATTTATCTCTCTTTATTAGAATACAAAATATATTTCGAAATGCATCTTTGTTAGTAATTTTTTAAAGTTGATATTATGAGTCCATTTCATCTCTTTTTTTAATTATTTGCTATATCTTCCAACGTCGTTTTTACACCTAGACTGTGATTATGGCAGAGTGAATTTCTTATTTAATACTCTTTGGATGGAAGTAAAGTATTTATTTAATGGTCTTATAGCTGTTTAATAGTGTTACAATTAAAAGATAACGAAATGTAACGTGCCATCCACCATGGAAAAGATTGTTTAGTAATAACTATAATAATAATAATAATAATAAGCCCGCAGGGCAACTTGTGGCGAGCTGTTGGTGAGTAGCGACACCACGGACCCGTGTGCTCCTGGGAGTCGATCCAGGCCCTCGTCCCCGCAGCAGGGGTGGACCCCAAGGGGGCCTGCGGACTCCCGCCCCTGGCTTGCCTTCGCCGGCCGTCCAGGGTGGAGTCGTTAGAGCTATTGCTCGAAGGGTGGAAGTGTAAAATGTCATAACGCCGGGGGCCTGCTGACTGGTGCGCTCAGCACCGGGAACTGGCGCCCCGCATTCTCACCTCTCTACACCCTTAGTCGCCCGCGTCGGTGTTGCGCCCCGGTCAGCAGTTGCTGACCAGTTTGGGGTGCCCATCTAGTGGGCGGCGAGCCACCTTCCGCTGACGGTTCGAGTTTGTGAGATGTAGGAAAAGGCGGAAGTCCGTTATCTCACCCCATAGCCCAATATCCCAATCAATTATCCGTTGACCCAATAGCCCAATTCTTTATTTTTATATATATTCTCACACTCACAATAGTCTATGTACTTGCCGGGGTCCGCTTCCGTCTGCGCACTATGCGTGTAGTGGGGAGCGGATCCCGGTATGTGCATCACACAGTTCACAAATACCAAATCCGTCTCAAAGGGCCTCTACGTGTTGGACCCATGTCCCCACGCAAGCCTGGCAAAAGGACCGGGCTTTGCACCCGAGAAAACCAAGCCGAGATACATAATAATAATAATATATAATAATAATATTTTTATTTCATATAAGGTTTACAAACTTAAGGTACTTAAGTATATGTGGTTTTAATTTAATTAACACAGATTTGTGGCTGTGTTTCTGCACTAGTTAAAAAACTGTATTGCAGAAACTTGCCCCCTTGAAATTGGATCTTACATTCATGTACAATTGATCAGTTAATAATCATTAAGTATTATTGACAATAAAATGAAATCAACAAAAAATATTATTAGAATTTCAATTAACTAAAGATTACAAACGCATGCGGAAGAGATAAATGTTTATATTTTATAAAAATTTGAATATTTAATTATTTAATTGTTCGTGTGTGTGTGTGTGTGTGTGTGTGTGTGTGTGTGTGTGTGTGTTAGTAATTATGTTTTGTGCTAAGCGTGGAAGTGTTAAATGTGAGTGCTTGATTCTTGATTCAAGTTGATCGGTTAGTTTAATTTAAATCAAACTTAAAGCCTGGACTAATATTGGACACATAAAATATTTTCAACGTAATCATATGTGAGGCCCTGCAGCCAACTACTAAGAATGTTCTTGCACTTTTTTATAGTAAGTGGGTAGAAATTAAGAATTTTATTTAGTTTATTGTAGAGTCGATTGCTGAGCACTGCATAGTTTTTGCCAGCAATTGCTGTCCGACATGGTATAATGTTACATACTTGCCAATTTCTTCTACGGTCTGTGTTTTTTATAAAGGGTGTTTGTGAATGTTTCCGTAGTATTTAAAATAAAAAGTTTTCTAATTGATAGAACTTCAAATTCTTTATAAACTTCTACAGCCACCCCAAGCAACATTACAGTATGCCATTACTGATTAAGCCAAGGAGAAATAAACAAGTTTCATTGTGTTCAGGTCGGCTGACGTTCTTAGTTTTTTAAATACGAAGATCAATTTTCTTATTTTTGAGAAGGCTTTCCAAGTGCGGTTTCCAAGTTAGATAACTGTCAACCAAGACACCAAGATATCTAATCTGAGATACTCTTTCGAGAGTTAGGCAAGTACAGTCGCTTAATTGGTTACAAGTATGAACTTTCAAACTGAGGTCAGAAGGTTGAGATTTTGCGGTTATTGAGAAAGATAAATATTTTGTTTTTTCTACATTCAGTGATAATAGATTTTGAGATAACCAAATCATTACTTGTCTCAATGCACTCTCCGCATTTTCTCTCACCTCTGCCCATGTTCTCCCCGTTACCAACAGTGCGGTGTCATCGGCGTATGTAAATATGGTGCAGTTTGTTAAGGAGAGGTGACACAAATTATTAATATAAATAAGGAAAAGTGTTGGGCCCAATACACTCCCCTGAGGGACACCATAGGTTAGAAAAGCTTCGTCACTCAACTTTTTATCTATTCGAACCCTTTGAACACGATTTTTGAGGTAATCACGAAAGATATCATGGGCCAGACCACGCTCACCAATACTTTCCAGCTTTGCCAGTAGGATTGGAACAGAAACAGTATCAAAAGCTTTTTTTATGTCTAGAAATATACCAATTGTCTTAATATTTTTGTCCAAGTTATTTACAACTGAGTTAGTGAGTTCAAGGATAGCATCTTCTGTAGATTTTCCTTTCTGAAATCCATACTGGTTTGACGCAATTATCTTGTTTTTTGTTAAGAAACTAACTAATCTAGTGTTAAGGAGTTTTTCAAGAACTTTAGAAATTGTTGTCAGAACTGAGATTGGCCAGAGTTGTTGATACTGTTTCTGTCCCCACCCTTATGTATTGGGTGTATGAGAGCTGCTTTGAAAACACTTGGAAAGACTCCACTAGCGAAACAGAGATTAAATAGATGTGTGAGCGGTGGGACTACTGCATGAGCGGCAAGTTTTAGAGTCTTAGTTGAAATTCCGTCCCATCCTACAGCACAATCGTTCCGTAGGTTCATAATATATCATATCACATCATCACGTCACAACAGACCTTAAAAAGCAAGCAGTGGACGACGTAAGCTTCTTGCTCCTGCGATATAGATCACAATGTGTTAGACCGTTTTCAATGGAAAACTCCGATCCTCATTTTCTTGTTGTTCAAAAAAGGCAAACTTTAAAATTGGTATTTACTGCCGATTATTAACTCTGTGGTCGTGTCATGAAAAAGCGACGTCCGTCAAGGAGGCAACTATCGTGGTTAAACAGGTTATTAATTGATTCGTCGTTAGTGCTCGTCAAGACCTTCGCGAAGTTTCCTTGACAAAGGGTTTTATTCCGACCATGCCGAGGCAGTACTACCATTCTGTGGTACTACCACAGAATAAATTAGTACTGGTACAGATAATGCACTCCGCAATAGTAGATTGTATCATAAGGGAGCAAAATAATATTTTTACGGCAAGGGCGCTTTTTTGAATCCAGAGCGAAGTGCGTGATTCTTTAGTAAAATCCTGAAAGCGCGCTTTTAATTTGATTTCTTTTTTTTTATTCAGCCGGCGCGCAACACAATATTTGCGTTCGATTTCTTTGGCGCTGAACACTAAGAGCAATAGCGCACTTGCGGCCGTCACGGCGGCCAGCGAGATCGGCACCCTGATTATCTAAAAAGAAACTATTTAGCGACCGGTTTCATTCCACATACATTGCTACTTTTCTTTGGTATGTTTTTTTTAATCCAAAAAGAAGTAGCAATGGATCACTATCATCTATAAACTGCAACCGGTCGCTAGGTGGTTTCTAATTAGATAATCAGCCCGCGGTACATTAGTATGAAATCGCCGTAGAGCGGGCGCACCTGGCCAGCGGCCAACGAGTTTGAAACGACGGTTTTGGCCGCGCGTTTGGTCGCGCGTTTGGTCGCGCGTTTGGTCGCGCGTTTGGTCGCGCGTTTGGTCGCGCGTTTGGTCGCGCGTTTGGTCGCGCGTTTGGTCGCGCGTTTGGTCGCGCATCTTGCGGCCAAGTCGCGCGGCTGGCCGCGCGGCGCGGCCACGGGCCAGGCCGCAAGTGCGCTATGTGTCTAAGATGTTCCAAATTCAAAACGTGCACGGCAAAGATAATAGCGATGCACTTATAAAGAGAACTCATTACTGCCCGCTAAAAGTTTCTTATAGAAAAGACCATTACGTTTTTTTACTTATGTGCTTTGGATGCACAGTGCACTTAAAGGCGAACCAAGTCATCATTTTCGAATAGATGGGATGAAAAATCATTTACATAAAATAGCGACTCTTGCTTCAACACAATAAAGTGCAATTCAGATCGCACAGCTCTATCGCGTTGCTTCTATATTTTCTGACGACTTAGCCATATGAAAATGTTCCGTCCGGCCGGACAGAACCGCCGCTACTTGTAGCTTCATACCTTAGTTAGAGCAACGCCGGCTTCCGTCCGGCGTTGCTCTAAGCTTCATACTTAATGCTCGGCTATGCGAAATCATTTGTCTCTGTCTTTTTCTTTACGAGGGCTTACTACGTCGGATGTCTGAGGTATTCTTCGAAGCGCACCCATTTTCAAACGCACCTAATGAAGCGCTCCTAAACTATTCCTCGAAACGCACCATTTAGGCACGGTAACAAAACCGGGGTTGGCAACGCAAAGCTAATTGTAGATGTCGCTGCGTACGCTTGTTCCTAGAGACAGTAGACACGTTCAGAACAAAATGTATGGGAAAATAGGTATTTATTTTGTAGTTATTTTTTACCGAAAAAGACCCATTGACCCAAAATGGATATAAAAGACTATTGTACAATGAAAAGTCCGGAATTGAAAGCCAAATTAACACGATTTTATTCTTACAGATTTTTTTTTTCTATAATCAGATTTTTCGGAAATTTGTAAGTGCCAACATTTTTAAAGCCATTACACAGAATTTAATCATTTTAAAGCTAAAAAAACTATTTTTTAAAGTAAAAGTCCTTTGTTTTCATAGCTCTTGTGGAACAAGCGTACGCAGCGCCATTTTGACAGTTGCCTTCCCCAATTTTATCCCTCGAAATGCACCGACTACTGTGAAAAATAGAGTATTGGAAAATCCGTATTGGGCCTGCATAGTGGCTAGTTATTGCCCATTCTTTATCCTTATAAGGAAGTCCTGTGCCCCAGCAGTTAAATAAATAATGCTTGGACAATTTATTAAAACTACCAGCCCCCCTACTCAAATGGCCAACATTCTATTCGTTTGAACGCTACGCTTACTATTAAAACTTTAATATAAGCAGTAAACTATAAAATTACGTGCCGTAAGCTTGACAATTCCATACAATACATCTTTACAATACAGTTTGCAACATGTGATTTAATCACCCATTGCTCATATTTAAGCTTTAAAAATAAGCGCAGCGTTCAAACGAATAGAAAGTTGGCCATTTGAATAGGGGGGCAGGAAAGCTGAAACGAACTTTACAAATACAAGTTTTAAATTGAATCATGACAGTAAAGTAACAGGATGACAGAAATAAACAGAAGGTATAAGATCGATATTTTTCGTTAGTTAGTACCCATATCCATCGACACTGAGTATTGGTGCGTTTCGAAGCATAAAATCGTAACATTTTTAATAGGTTTTGTTAGCGCACCTAAATGGTGCGTTTCTAGGTGTACTTCATTAGGAACGCGAAAAACAAGTCAAATCAAGTCGAGTAATTTAGTTTATATTATTGCACAACGCACCTACCTCCGAAGGTGACCTTACAAACACAATATTTAGACATTTTTGTATAACGTGTACCTATTCGTGTTGTTTTTTATGTGAAGGGTCGATCGTATTATATCGCTGGTGTAAATAGGTAAAAGTATGTCTTAATTCAGGAATAGTTCCAAAGTAATAGCACTCTTATGTATATCTAAACTACACCCAAACCATTGCTTGATATTTAGTACTTGGTACCTTTACCTACCGTACCCAAGTAAAAAATACCAAACATTAATTCCTAAGAAACTTTACTCATATTTCCAAGCTTGAGAGCTATGATAAATATTTCACTTTGAGTAGTGAGTGTAATAATGGGTGAGTAGCAGAGATAACATAATACTATAGTGTGAGTAGTGTAAGATTAATAAGAGGTCGCATCGCAAACGATATAATCCAGCGCCATTATTCACGCAACTAAGTTGGCCGTCCTGGGACATCGCTCCGCCGCAGTACATTATAAGCTAAAGTAGTATCTCAATTCTCAACTAATCCCTTTTCGGCTGGAAATATACGTCAGACACCACTACGACCACTACACACTACCACAAAACGACGCGTCCCTGTATCTAGCTACAGTGTACCGTGTCGACTGGGATGTCGCGATGTCGCAGGAAGGAATCGGACGTCTTTTTTGTATGTCGCTGTTGCCTCTATCCAGAAGCAAGCAGATCGTGCCTTCAGAGAACCGGACCGGCAATTAATCGTCTCGAAGTTTATACAAATATAAGTATTTGGCACAAACGCCTTCCGATAGCCGGATCAGACTATAGGACTTGTTCTATTATATATTCTGTGGTTTAGGATCGGACTGCCAGATTAAATAATCTGACGTATTCCGAGCCTTCTTGTTATTAAAAGATCGCAGACATTTTGCGAGGCAACGGGGCGGGTGGAGCGGGCGGAACACAGACCGAACGAAGCGGCATTCGCGACCACAAAACACTGCGAACCTTATATTGTTTTACATTTACTGACCGTCCTCTGCTATGTTTAATGTCCCCACTGCTGGAGCACAGGCCTTCGTTATGGGTGGATCAGTAGTAAGGGCCATAATCCAACACACGAGCCCAATTCGGATAGATGGATAAAGAAATGTACAGATATAAAGGTAGATTAGTCTTTCTGTGAGTGCTTGTTGGGACGTTCTGTAGTTGCGTTACTGCTTTAGCTATTTATCCTGGGACGCTGTTCAGCTTCGTAGAAGTTTGCAGCAATTTAGGAGTTTAGATGATCCTATTGTTACAACTTATTTAATAAAATACTACAGTGTACTAGAGTTGTCTGGTAAAACAAGACAAATTAACTTGGGGGGATATTGAATTCGATGTCCACATACATATCCATCTTATCGAAAAATAAATGTGGGCATGTCATTTTATAGATTTCATAAGATGACTCAAGGTCGCCCAGCGTGCAATGGAGAGAGCCATGCTTGGCGTTGTCCTGCGTTGTCCTTCCTGATTGAATCAGAAATGAGGAGATCCGTAAACATGTAAATAAAGTAACCGACATCGCTCGAAGGATTGCCGGTTGACCGGGCGTGGGTTTGCAGATACGAATTTAAATTTTTCCCAAAATCTAATTTTATTTTTCCCCAAAATGATAAGTTTAATAAAGAGCAGCCTTGTTACAAGTCTAATAGGAATTGACAACATTTTTGTAGATAGCTCGGGATTTCATTCACAATCAACTCGACTACACATCAATGTCAATTGGTTCCAACTAAGCATCCCAGGTTTAGCTTTATTTGCCGGTACGGTCTGACAGACTGACTTCCGTGATTAGGGTGAGATACTGTTAAGCGTGCCTACCTAACCATATCGATAGGTTTCGTAACATTTAATCTACCTCTATATCTTATCTATCTACCTCTATATCGTGAACTAATTTAAACACAAACAAAATATGGAAATATCGGCACATTTCTATATCCACCAATCCGTATTGAGCCCGCGTGTTGGGATATGGCCTTTACTTCTGATCCGCCCATAGCGAGGAACTCTGCCCCAGCAGTGAGGACATTAAAAAAGGCTGAAAATACCTAATGTAGAAAATACTAGATTTTGGTTTTTTAATATTGTTTCTTTTACCGAAGACAAAGATATTTTAATTTGGTAAGAATTTGATTAAATAATTCACTGTGGAACAAAGATATCAATTACCTCTTAATTTTGTTAGAAATATTAATATCTTGTAAACATACATCAATTTAATTTGTTATTCCGACAGTAGTGGGGTAGCATGGCTGAAATAAAATAAAGTCAAAAAAACCGGCCAAGTGCGAGTTGGACTCGCGTACGAAGGGTTCCGTACCAAAAAACGGCAAAAAAAAAAAACTTTTGTTGTATTGGAGCCCCCTTAAATATTAATTTTATTCTGTTATAGTATTTGTTGTTTTTCGCTGGGTGCGAAGGTATAATAATCGATCGCAGCGCTCATGGTGGCAAAAAGTAGAAATAATGAAGGCTCTGTAATCTGTTTGAAAATGATATTTAATTGATTACTAGCGATACAGGAACAATTATATATGTTTATTATCACTTAATAAAATTATTAAAGTAGATTTATCCTCTTGTTTTACAAAATCAACAACTAAAAAGGAAGTAAACAAACCCTAATATAACCAAAATAAAACACTCTTTTTGAATAGATCTTACTTGCCATATTTAATTTAAATGACGAAAAATGATTTCACAACAATTCCACCCAAATCACAGTAATTTTGAAATTTACATTAATAACATGTTTAGTAGGTATTTTTTAATATTTTGTCACAATGCCACCATTACATATCAAAACGTCAAAACGGTCAGGTCAGAGCCAACAAAATTGCAACACGCTAGGTGGCGCTAAAAGCGTGCACGGAGCCAATAGCGGCAACAAAAATACATCATCTGTGAAAATTTCAACTGTCTACCTGCTGTCGTTATTAATATCCAGCAAAAAACGGCAAAAAAATCACGTATGTTGTATGGGAGCCCCCCTTAAATATTAATTTTATTCTGTTTTTAGTAATTGTTGTTATAGCGGCAACAGAAATACATCATCTGTGAAAATTTCAACTTTCTAGCTATCACGGTTCATGAGATACAGCCTGGTGACAGATAGACAGACGGACAGCGGAGTCTTAGTAATAGGGTCCCGTTTTTACCCTTTGGGTACGGAACCCTAAAAAGATTAAATACCTAATTAAGTTTAAATAAACAACACTAGTGATTCATAAACAGCTGTGTTGCCCATGACAAATTGTGCCTAATGGTGTTGCTAACAATAACAGATTTGACGTTTCAATATGCGCCCGCAGTGCTCTTGGCATGAAGCCAACACCGTCAACATAGTTTACTTTGATCATTCGCCGTAAACGAAATCAACACTAAACAATATTGTATACGATCCGTTGCCTATTGAAATTAGTAGAACACCTTTCTGAGGACTTGTAACGTACGGATGCTGGTCGATAAAGTTCTCTTGTAAGATGTGCATCTGAACTGAGAGCCTATTTTTTACCCGACTACGGCGAAGCCAATACGGAGGGTATATGATTTTGACCTGTATGTATGTATGTATGTATGTTTGTAAATTCATCTGTTCCGTCATAACTTCTAAACTACTTGTTATAATTTGACAAATGAGGTATCGTTAGAAGCGTCTAAATTGTCCAATGAACATAGGCTATATGACGTCACATTAAATTGAATGTGGCGCCCTCTAGAGGAGTTAAAGACATGAACTAAAAAAAATATATTTTTTAATAATGCCGTGTTGGGTACCAAATGAAAGGGCTTAATGAGCACTTTTCAAATATGTATATATTGTTAGCTTTTGCCCGTGGCTTTGCTTGCTTTCACCCTTTGACAACTCCAAAATATTTAAAATAAAAAAGAAGTTTTAAAACTAAAACCCGACTACGGAAAAATCGTGCTCTAAAAAGTAAGAAACAAGAAAATATTCGAGTCCAAAATTCAATAAAAAGGATAACCGTAGTCGCATGCCACTTTGTCCTATACACGTACGACACGAACAACAGGCTGGAGGTGGCATGCGACTACGGTTATCCTTTTTATTGAATTTTGGACTCGAATATTTTCTTGTTTCTTACTTTTTAGAGCACGATTTTTTAAATCATTGCGAATCAATGACTTAAGAGTGGATCCAGTAAACAATAAGTAGTATTTAATCGGGTAATAATAAATTCCCAGTTGCGTATCAAAAATACTGAATATAGCGTACTGAAATACTAAGTGGGTGATGGACTGAGGGCAACTATAAATATTGAAAATGGGTGACTTCAAAATACAAATGAGTAAGTAACTAGTTATTCAGAACGGACGACCGAATTACTATTTGGGCAACAACCTTAGGACACACAAAACATTTAAAATTTGGTATATATTTTATTTAAAATAGGTGAGTACTTATTATCCTAATTGAGATAACAAAAATACCATGTTGGGTAGCTTAAATCAGTTATATAGTTACCTACTTGGTATAAATGATGCCCACTCAGTATTTTTGTCACTCATTTAGAATTTTCACTGCTAACTTAAAATTATTTATCTCCCACATGTAGTCGCCCGTTTTACGTATTTTTTGTAATCCACTGTTTATCGCCCGTTTTGTTATATTGTCGCCCAAAATCAGATAAAATAATTCTAAAAACATAGGTTCAAAAATTTCTAAAACGTGAATTAAAACTTTTATAACCGAATGTGTTGGGCCCTCAATCCAAACGGTTTTTTTTTTCAATATTATTAATGCAATAGGAGGTTAATATTATTATTGCAATAAGAGGTAAGTATAGCTTAGTCTCAGAAAGTACCATCTCTGAGTTAATAATTATCATTTAAGAATCCAGTTAGAATTGTTTACTGGATCCACTCATTTGATTCGCAATGATTTAAGAAATAGGCTCTCACAGTTTAGATGCACATCTTATGAGCAATAAAGATTCTTTAATTAATCTTTAAGTTAATTAATTATTCTTTAAGTAATTATTTACTTACATACTCTATTGGTAGTAAGTAAACTTTAAAAATTCATCATGCTAATCACGCAAAAATAAAGAAAAAATGCCTATTAATTTAGTAATTTGTGTGTTTTCAATATCTGAGTGACATAAACGAATGATTGCTTAATAATTCAATCTATAGACGAGTAATTAATGACTTGAGTAAAACTTGCAATTTTTCAAATGCTTCTAATATTATATTCACATGCAATTTATAGTATATTTTTTTTAAATGCAGTTTTATAACAATTGTGCCCTCAACAATCCTTTGCGTAAAAAAATTGTGTGATTTTATCTTAAAAAAAATAATCATGAAAACTGTCACTGTCAGGGTTACAATGTATGTCAAAGTATGTGTCAATGATGGAAAAGAAAAAAATACGTGACTCTTGTTTTCCATCAGTAATTTCTTAATCCTTACTAATATTATAAATGCGAAAGTCCGTTTGTTTGTTTGTTTGTTTGTTTGTTACGCCTTCACGTCTTAACTACTAAACCGATGATCATGAAATTTCGTATACACGTTGTCAGGGGTACAGAGAAGGACATAGGGTACCTTTCATCCCGAAAAAACGTGTTTTCCCGAGGGATAGCAAAAACCTTTCCACGCAGACGAAGTCGCGGGCGGCAGCTAGTAACATATAAAAACAGAGGACAAAAATTTTGAAATGTTATCAATTACAATACCAACTATCAGATAACAAAAAATTACCAGTCTCCGAGAATATACAATAATATGCTGCATAAAATAAGTAACTGAATTAAATGAAGTCAATTTGTTTTAAAATAGTAACAAATTCTTTTTTTTTAATAATTAGTAGAGTCTGTCTAAAAAGTCTGTTTACATAGTAATTTCAGAGGTAAGTAATTTTATTACCCACCTAAATCCCCAACCACCCCACCCAAGAAGCTATAAGCTTCTTGACCCCACCAATACTCATCTAAATAAATAAATAAATATGTTTACGATTAGAATTTTGACAGCACCAACAGGGTTACCAGCATAAGTTTTTATAAATAATTTAATAATTTGTCATGTAAATAGACTTTTTACACAGACGCTAAAGCGTTTAATTAGTCAAACCTTTGCATTAAATACCTTTGCAGAAATACGGCGCATAGGAGAAATTATACAGTAAATCAGCAAGTTGACTAACTATTACAGCTTTCGAAAAATATCGATTTTAAATAAAATCAGATTGTTTTTATCCAAAAAATACCTTTCAGAACTTAGCTCTTTTGTATGGAAAATAATTATGGTGGCCCGTATTTTCTTATGAGCAGTACCTATATTAATTAAGTCATAAACTCGAAAGACACTACTATATCACGATTAGATATGGGGGGGCTTTATAACGTCACTGTAAAATTACATACGGTTTAGTACTTGATCGACAATTTGTAATCAAAGATTAAAAATATTCTTACCACATGTAGAAAACCAATTTCAGTACATTTATTAAACCTTGTCAAAACAACACTATCACTAAATATTATTTACGTGAAACAGCAAAATATGTTTTTCTTAACTAAATTCCCGCTTTCTGTTAGTTTAAATTAAACGTAAATCCCCTATAATAAATATAAAATAACACTTACATATTCTGTACTTTCTGTTCCTATGCATTATCACATTTCGCACTCTAACATTATCTAACCGCGCGATTTAACTCGATTCCGGTTTGGTACTAAATAAAACTTACCAAAATTTTCTTGGCTTTATGTTATCGCGCATGACGTAGTCTGGCAGGTGATAATGAAACTTTATGGTTGGAAGACGTCAATATTTTGTTTTGTTTAAAGACATCAGCACACATAATGGGGAACATGCATCAAATTTTTTTTCTATCAAAATCAAAAGTATAATGCGTGAGAAAATCAACTGTAAAATTAAAACTTTTCTCTTGTGTTTTTTTCTCGTGATATAGTTAATTGAAGTTAGCACGCAGCAGCACCCGCCGAAAACGCTCTATACAAAAAGGTCAACATATGTGACGTCACTCGTGTCACGTTTCAGTGCATTAGTATGGAGCTAGCCAAGAATTTTCAAATATCTCCCTAAATATTGCGTTTAAGTACATATGTGTCATACAAAATATTATTTCTTATTTGATGTTCTATCCGACTGTTAAGTGCATTATATCCAAAAACGAAAAAAAAAATTAGTTATTTTCCCTTGTGTGATAAAACTAAAGTAATACATTTTATTATTTATTTTTCTGTTCCATCATGTTTTTATACGTGTCCGCAGCGATCAAGCTCAAATTTATCAAAATCGGTGACTTATGCATGTTCCCCATTGTCAAGGGAAAAAATGTCTCGCAACATGACTCACAACACTCAATCTAGGTAACGCTGCCGCTGCAACGTTGCACAGTGTCCCGCAAAATTCAGCGCGTCACTTACGTGACATTTATAAGGTAAGATGTCCCGGGACATTTACCTAGTTGTTGAGGGACATGTTGAAAATCCTTCCTCAATACGTCCCTGCACTGAGCTAGCATTTCCGGTACCTAATCACGCGTTAAAGCCTACTCAAATCTGACCGGTATCCTGTACCGGTGGCGGTAACGATATCCCGATGGGTATGCGGTAACGCGCTGTTCAAAGGTGTTCCGCAACAGCTGCGGTAATGCCATACAAAATACCGGTCGGGATATCGGTCGGGTATACCGTTACCGCCACCAGTACAGGATATCGGTCAGGTTTGAGTAGGCCTTTAATGGGAACACTTATCCTATTCGTCAAATCGTCATCTGAGCGGTGACGTAGTGCAGTACAAAATACAGTAAAATCAGCTTAATACGATCACACTAAAAGTATACAATTTCCCGCACAATACGCTACTGCAACTTGAGGCATTTTCAGCGAAAAGCCTAAGAAACAATTAAAATATTGAAAGTTTTTTTATAAAAAATACTTTACCTACATGAGGTATTTTTCAAATACGTTAAAGATATAGAGGAGCTCGGTGGCACAGTGGTTTAGCGCCTGGCCCAGCGATTGCGTAAGTTAAGCAACGTTCGCAAGGGTCGGTCATGGGATGGGTGACCAAAAACTTACTATCGCGAACTCCTCCGTGCTTCGGAAGGCACGTTAAGCCGTTGGTCCCGGCTGCATTTGCAGTCGTTAATACCCACCAATCCGCATTGGGCCCGCGTGGTGGGTTATGGCCCGTCCTCTTTATCCACCCATAAGGAAGGCCTGTGCCCCAGCAGTGGGGACATCAAAAATGGCTGATGGACAAAGATACCCTAAAGAAAAAAGAAAAAAAAATCAAGAAAAACATGAGGGTTTCCAGTACTTAAAAGCAAATGAACAAGGAAGCCCTACTGCTACTAGCCCGCCCGTCGTACTACTAGCCCGTCGCACTACTGCTGTACGTGAAGTAGGTACGTCACCATCTTAGACGAATTGAAATAGGATTACCGTGTGTTTATCGACTGGAAAAAAGCTTCTGTAGAACTACCGCCTTTGGACTAAGAGCTAGCCCCGGAAATAGGTGGACAATTTACAGAGTGCCGAAATCTCTCTTGTTAGTGTGCCATACTATCATTATTAACAGATCCGGGCACCTACCAGAGTAAGTTTTCAGATAAAGGTTATCTTTCTTGTTGTTTCGTCAGTTAGGTAATTGTTCCGAGTTGTTTTGTGGTAAAAGTTAAAACATCTACATAATACACTTTCTCTTAATACAGAAGTAATAATATATTGTAATTAGTATTTGTAATTAAACGGGTATGTGATCGGGAAGCTGGGGAACTCATTTTTACTGTAAATATGTACCGTAATTTGATTAGTTTCACCAATGCCCCTCGAAAATGAGCACGTATAGTAATGTGGTGAAAAAAATATTTCATCAATTTTTATGAATATTCGCCATGTTTTAAAATTGCTCTGAATTAAGTACTTTATAGAACCATACTAGGTAAATTAGTGTTTGTAGCAGTTTTAGTAAGTACAGATAACTCGTCTCCATTTTGAAACAAATTAGGGTTCCCGAAATCTGTTTACACTAATGTTTTTCTTTTCTTCTTTTTTAGGATTCATTAAACTAGCTGGTTGATTTTTTTACGTCGATTGTTTTCTGACAAAATATTCATTAAACTTATTAACAAAAATATGAAATTGTCTTAGTTAGAAAATGTACAGTTTGTGTTATCGGAAAGGAAATGGGTGTGGGATTTTGGGTTATTATGAATTATAAATTATGAAAATGTTAGTAAGTATGAAAAATGAAACTTCTTTAAAATCCTCCATACAAATCGGCAACCTACTATATTTTTTGGACTTTTTCGCCATCTCCTATATTTTTACACGTAATAATCTTAAAATTACTCAAAATTTGATGCAAAAAAAGTTGGCAACCCTAGTGGGATTCCAGTTTCTTATTTTCGCAAGATGACGGAGAAATCAACGAAATGGCTGATGTTTACTAATAAAGTGTTTGGCCTAGTGGCTTGTAAGCTTTTTTGATCTCATAGCGCTCCTATTGAGTATAATAAGATTTAAAAGAGTCTCAAGCAAGACTATAACGGCGTAAACTTATAGTAATCTCAGAGAAGTATGATAAAAATCTTTTTATACTTACAATATGCTACGTGATGCAACTATGGGATCAAAATATTATTCAGGACTATATAGTCTTACTACAAACAATTATACGAGACTTATTCTTTTAAGTGTCCTATATGATACTCTTGCAGCTAACTATAAGACTGAGGTATAAAAGCAAAAGGTCTTAAAAATATTTACGCTTGTGAAATGCTATTACTAGTAAAAGTGTCCTATAAATGCTTTATAAGTTAGTCTTGTAGAGAACTATGTCAAATGAACTTGTCAAATGACATTATAAGTAAAAGAGTCTACAACAAGCTCTTTATACGAACGTTATTAGTAGAAGCAGACTTATAATCAATCTTTATAGGATTACTTTGCTTGTTGGGTGCTTACTGGCTATTATTATTGAAAATAAATAAATCTTATCTTAGAAACTAAAGCATAATCGCGAGGCGATGCGCTAGTAGTAGTACGCAAAAAGTGCCAAAAAAGGCCACTTTTGGCACTTTTTACTGACTGTATTTTACGACGGTCAGTGTTTGTAAATAAACTATAGAATCTTAGCATCAATATGTACATGTAAATTTTCGATATTATCTACTTAGCGAGCAATAAATTTAATTAAGAAGAGGGCGCCACTTTGATTTGTTTTAGAACCCTTAAGGGAACGTCCTCGATATTTTCTGTAATTGGCAAAACAAAATGATTATTTTGCAATATCCTATTGACACCTTAGTAAATAATGTAGCATTGTTCCATAAACCTTCGCTTTATAATACAATCAACTTACAAATCTTCTGGGAAATTCAATTAAAAAACGCTTTATTTACGTAAGCCAGTTAATTGCTATAATTATGGTAGTTGTCGATAATTAGATAATTAGTAAGAAATTAGTACCTCCTGTTTATGTTTGTCAGTTGAAGATTATAAGAAAAGATTTTAACTATTTCTGTTAATCTATATACTTATAGTTAATCTATTTAGTTAATATAGAATCGGTTCTATACAGGGTTATTTGTAAATAATTACTAATATCATAAACAACAACATTTGTTCTTTGTTCTACGCCTTTTCCGAAAACAGACAAAAACATTCGACTTTCCATACAAATATCTGAAACAGCTGAGTTTGTATGAAACATTGTTTTTTGGGTTCCGTACCCAAAGGGTAAAACGGGACCCTATTCAAAATTCAAAATTCAAAATAATTTATTCAGTCTAGGCTGTTACAAGCACTTGTGAATGTCATAGAAGCTACGCCATCGGTTCGCAAACCCTAAGCGGGAGACCTTGTAACGAGAAGATATACTAAGACCTATTAATAAGACTCCGCTGTCCATCTGTCTGTGTGTTTGTCTGTCTGTCACCAGGCTGTATCTCATGAACCGTGATAGCTAGAAAGTTGAAATTTCCACAGATGATGTATTTCTGTTGCCGCTATAACGACAAATACTAAAAACAGAATAAAATTAATATTTAAGGGGGGCTCCCATACAACATACGTGATTTTTTTGCCGTTTTTTGCTCGATAATAATAACGACAGCAGGTAGACAGTTGAAATTTTCACAGATGATGTATTTTTATTGCCGCTATATTAACAACAAATACTATAAACAGAATAAAATTAATATTTAAGGGGGGCTCCCATACAACAAACGTAACTTTTTTGCCGTTTTTTGGTACGGAAGACTTCGTGCGCGAGTCCAACTCGCACTTGGCCGGTTTTTTAGTGTGTTTTCGGAAATTCGTAGAACAAATGTTGTTGTTTATGATGTTAGTCCTGGAAAGTTGTTGGTGTTTTACAAAAAACTCTGTATTTTTTTATAAATATTATTCAGAAAACGACTGAAAGAAAATAGTTGTTTAAATAAAAGTAAATGACAATCGTCATAGTGAATAGGCACCTTCTGGGCAAGCTCGCTCCATCGTAGACCCTGTCCTTGCTTTCGGGCTAGACTGGGGTCAAGAACAAACCTATTAACTATAAAAAATCACTGCGCTTCAATATAGACTCGAGTTCATTATTAACAAGTAGGTAGTTAAACTTCAAGGAAACATACAAAAACTTGAAAAAGAAAGTGTAATAACAATGCTATAGGTACTAGAATTGAAATATTTTTTCAGTGAATTGGAGTTTAATCGATATAAATTTTACTTTATTATAAGATAGTTTGTAATGCAAACAGTTTGGACATCAATGATTGAAAAAATATTGTTACCGAAATTCGTATAATACTTTTTTATTTATTTAGTAAACACTCAATTTTTTATCAACGAAATTTACTCGTATTCCCATTTACATATAAATATACTTATAACAAGAAGTAAAAAAGTTATTTCGCGCATGGTTGATGTTAATATATACCCTACCTACACTACACTAACAGTATTTACCCGTCAAATAACGAAACGAGATCCTGGTAGCGTTTATCTGAAAAACGAAGCAAACAAGATTATGTATCTCAACTCATTACTTACTTATTGCAAAGTATTAGAAGGAGATTTTCAACCCTCTTGTAACAATTAAGTAAGTACCTATTTTTTACTTTCAATTTAATTTCAAAACAAGTTATGTACATTATTTTCCAGAGCCAACTTGTTTTCTTATAATCGAATGTTCATAAAATACGTAATATTATAAAACATGAATATGCATCATCGGGGATATTTAAATTACTCATGATGATGATATAGAATCTGTAGTTAGTTTTTAGGGTTCCGTACCCAAAGGGTAAAAACGGGACCCTATTACTAAGACTCCACTGTCCGTCTGTCTCTCTGTCTGTCTATCACCAGGCTGTATCTCATGAACCGTGATTGCTAGACAGTTAGAATTTTCTTAGATGGTGTATTTCTGTTGCCGCTATAACAACAAATACTAAAAACAGAATAAAATAAATATTTAAGTGGGACTCCCAATAAACAAACGTGATTTTTTTTGCCGTTTTATAGTACGGAAATCTTCGTGCGCGAGTCCGACTCCCACTTGGCTGGTTTTTAGAAACGCCCATGAGTTGCTTTCTATATAGGCAACATTTGTTTTTGAGATTTCGTTCGAAACTTCGTTTCTTATTGAATTAGAGTAGATCCCAAGAATCTAAATGTTCTTGATCGACAACTGCACCGGCAGCAAAGTCACGACATATCGTGAGTCAAATGACCATTTAGTTTGCAATGCCCTCACTTAATGACATCACGAGCACAGCTGGTAATGTTACCAAGACCGACAACGTCTCAACGTGCTTTTCTAGCGTCTATTTCCGTTGTCCCCCACAGTTTGTCCACCACTGGTAAATATGGGGAAATAAAGTATGGACGGACTTTTTCCGTTGTCTTCCACTGCGGGATACCGGGAAGAAATGTATAGAAAAAACAAGTTTTTGAGGAAAGGAAAATGATTTTTTTTCATCGGAAATAGGCCTTTCGATTTCTAAGCACCGAAAAGACTCAAAATTTATTGAACCAAAATACTTAATCATCTATGCTGCTAATCTTCGGAGATATAAAACAACTTTCTAAGAACCAAGTTGAACATTTTGTTTGTAGCCAAATTATTGCACACTTAATGTTACTTCTGCTTCTGGCAATTATAATGTGAAGCAAATGAAATCAACTCAACATTATTGATCGACGATAATACTCTTTAATGTGTTATTTTATTAGACGCATGATTCATACCATCGGATGTGTTTGCTATAAACGTGATAATATTTTAGTAAATTCGATAAATGAATGGCAATTGGCCAAAATTGCGAATAAACTTCGTAACAATAAATCGAAGGTCGATGAAATCAGATCTCATCCCTTTTACACAAAGCCAATTAATTACATAAAATTTCTAAAAGCGATAACGAATACAACATTAGAAAACACTATTATTAGTTGACTATCGAAAGCCTTTGTCAATCCCATACACTTAATTTTGCGAAGTTCTAATCGCTTTTACAAATGAAAAACTATTACAGTTTTTCATAAACACCAAATAGTCTTAGCGATAGGCCTCTTTTATTGGACGTCATAAAATCCAAATATGTCATCGAATTTTAAATAGCTAAAACATTTCTTACCTTCTTCTATCATTTCTTCATCAGCATGGAAACCAACAAAACTTTAATTAGTCAAATGAATAGGTACCAAAAAATAATAATACAATAACAATAAAATTCGTAGAAAATTATATTCAACATTTTCACCACGTCATTAATGTTGCAATGGAAAACCACGTTAGGTTGAGATTGTTAATTAACTTGAAGAGGGAGATAAGTGAACTAATTTCTAGAAATAACGACGCGTACACAAAACATGGCAAATAAACATAACGATCTTGTAGCTAGAGTTAATGAGCGTTCGTCTCGGATTACCTTTAAAAATTTTCTTTATGTATGTATACGATAAGAGGTTTTTTCCGGAGAGTGTATTCTCGTGAATTCAATCAAAACTTTGTGTAGATTTTTTTATTAACACTTTACGAGAGTTACGCCGGATTTAAAAAAAATACAGATTTCACGCTTCACGCAACTATCAGAATCCATGAAAATGAACATCAAAAATAAAATAAAACTATTAATGGTATTTAGTTCAGTTATCTGCACGTCTATTTAAATCGGAGAGAGTTTTTAAGATTTGTTTTAGAAAAAAATCTAAGCTGCTGTGTAGGAGCATCTTTAAATAATATATTTATTACATATAACTATATCCAATCCATATACCCTTAACTCTATAATACTGAGACCTCACAACAGCGTATGTGCTGTATAGACTGCACCAACGTGGCCGAACTAAAGGAAACCACTCCCACCGTTGGGAACCTCCGCAGCCCACATCTGTCGTCCGAATATCTACCCAGTGGGCTTATTTTGTAGCCCAATTCAATCTCCAGAATCAGATGCGTTTTTTTTCCGAATATCGAAAAAAGTTATTCTAATTTTTGTCCGGTAAGTCGAAAATATTTATAATTTTTTTTCAAAATTTCTCAAAAAACACCAGACCGCTTTTCAAAATTCAAGAGCCATACGATAGATCTTTACACTTTGCACTTTTGACACCTCTTTTTTGGAGATATCTCCAATTTTTACCTATTAAGGACATGCCGTACTTTTGGCTGAACATCGGTCACATACACTGGTGGTTACATAAATATTTTCAATGTTAAAATACTTCATTAAAATTATACTAAGTAATTATATTTCGATAATTAAATAGTAAAAACTTGTATTTATCTTGTTTGCAATAACAACGTTAAATAAAGACAATTTTCTTTGAAAGGTTTTCGATTTAATCGACATTGGTGCTACCGATGCTATAATTTGAATTCCATATCAAATTAGTTTAGTACCTTATAAATAAAAGGTATAACTGTATCAATATTACATAACAGATATTTGTGGGCTTCTACTTAATCCTTTGCATTGTCAAAGTTTTTGATATAGTCTGAATCCAACAGTTGACAAAAGTTCTTTTATTTGCAAGTCTCATTCGAAATTTCAAATTGAAGACGAATGCAACGACTCCGTAATCAAGTTCCCTTTAAAATGTAAAATGCTATCCAAATAACTGACAACTTTTCAACTGCACCAAAAGATAAACTTATTCAAGGTGTAAAAGTTCATAGCAGAGCAGCTGGGCGGTCTATTTACATCTGAAATGCATTTCCTGCAGTATCTTAGTCTGTTTCACTACTCTTTGGGATATAAGAACTTTTAAGTGTATCCTTTTAAGGTTCAATTCAGTTTGTGTCGTGCATCTGCGGTAAAAATTGAGAGCGAATAGTGGCATACTACTATTTGCTGGTTTGAATTCTATTTGGTCTTCACTCGGGCATGTAATATGTAGTTGTGGATAGGAAATAGTAGCACATGGCAATCGAATCATCGTGTCGTACGAAGATTGAACATTTATTTTCTTACGGAAATGCTTTTGCATTTTTAGAGAAAATCTTTCAATAAAAATCTTGAAATTCCATTAAATTTTTAGATGTTTCAGGAAATAAAAAAAATACATCTTTTCGCAATACTAGCGTTGTAGGTTGTAGGCGAGAAACAGAAGAAAAACATGAAAAAAGAAAACGAGGTCCTACCCATAAAGTTACTATACAGGTATATTAACTTTATGGTCCTACCTCAAAATCAACTTGATTTTGAGGTAGGACCCAATTCGTTGTAGTCAATTCGTAGTAAACATAATAACAATATAAACAAATATTAACAAAGTTAGAATATCATAGTATATTCTAGACAGATTCTAGATACTAGAGCAAAGCATGCAGTTTTAAACAACCAAGGTTGCAATATTTGATTTTCTTTCATACAGTGATTGGTTGGAAAAAATTTTTTTCAGCGACACAGATGTTAATTGTTCTACTTTATAAATGTTTTTAACTATAGGTACCTATTAAACAAATAGAAAGACATAATTTTAATTTAGTAGTTAAGGTAAAACTTGTCACATTTAAGTTTAACGGTTCAATGCACTCTACACAGATTCGCATGATTCTGTTACAGATTTGCATTCTCTTCGCTAAACCAGCTGCAATACGTGCAACATTTGCATAACTTTTATTAATGAAGCATTAATATTTTTATTATGTACTTACTTTTACTTTTGGTTATAATCTGAAATGGATTACATATATTTTATGCATTAACGTCATCATTACGATATTGTTTTTAAAATGTTTCTGCAAACAATCAGCAAATAAATGAAAATATTCTATAATCTGTTTTTAGATCCCATGAAACGTTGTTGTTTATGATGTTAGTAATCTACTCTTGAGAGGTTGTTGGTGTTTTACGAATAACTTTGTATAATGCGATCAATTTGACAATTTGAACCCTAACCAACTTCAGAGCGGTGCGTGGTACGAAGTTGCCGAGGACCACACGTTATTGCCAAATTATTTTGTTGTTGTTGCACTGAGTTGTGATTTAAACAAAACCAAGCTACGAGTGGTGTCTGGTCAATGAAAGATGAGACTCGGTTGGAAAAGGAACTACTTTTGTTTCATCCTTATTTTAGGGATCAATTTTACAATAACTTATTAATTTAACAGGGAAAGTTTCGTTAACCAGACTCTTATGTAAATAAATGCGTGTTTATACCCCTGTCTGAGCCTGGGTCACACCAAATGCGTGTTCGTTGCAGCACAACGCAGTTTGACCCAGGCTTGCTTTGCTCTGTGGTAGATATTATCATTATGTTTCCGATGTCGTCATGAACGATCGATATAATGAGCTATCGATGTGACGTGTTCGATGGTCATGAGCTTCGATGAGGTGTAATTCGATGTGCCGGACCCGATTGTAATAATGTAACTCTCTTAATTATTTTAACTCTTATTTAATTTTTCATACCTATCAGTAGTGTCCGACCGAAACCTGAATTCCAGTTTCCGAAACCGAAACAGAACTTTCGGCCCTGGTTCCAGTTTCGGCCGAAACCGAAACCGAAACTTATGTTCACACACTAAATTTAGTATACATATAGTTTATAATCTGAATTAAAACATAGGGTACTTTTTATTCTGATCAAAGTTTCCCTAGGGTCCACGTGGACGAAGACGCGTGCGGAAACTAATTGACCTTTAACTCCAAAAATACTGACAATTGATATAAAGTTTGTTTGCAGTTAATATTGGTCTAAAAAAGGCCTTTCTAATGATATATCATTTGTTGGTAGAGAGTGTATAGAACAACTCCCTTGGTCATCTTGCCCATCATCCAAATTTTCACATTTCCTGAGCGAGTAGCCCAAAAACGGTTAGAAATTCGAACAAAGTGTACATACTAAAGTTATAGAGAATTTTATAAGCTTTCATTTCATCATAAATATTTTTCGCCACAACGCACTATTTTTGAGATATTGGCGAAAACCCCAAAAAGTGGTACCTTCTCCCCCCCCCCCCCCCTCCACCCTCCGGCTCACCTCCGAAATGTCAGGACTTTTAGTATGTTTACTTCCTAAGTACCCTGAACAAGTTTCAGGAAAAATCGCTTAGGTACCCTCTCATGCAATCTACACCCCCTTTTGGGTCATTTATTGACTGAACCAATTCACGAACGAGTTTCGGCCAATATTTGGCCAAAACCGAAACAGTGGCCGAAACTAGATTTTTCGGCCAACACTTGCCGAAACCGAAACCGAAACCGAAACCGAAACCGAAACCGAAACCGAAACTTCGGTCGGTCACTACCTATCAATTTATCATGTTGCTATCGATGTGACATGTTCGATGGTTATGAGCGTCGATGAGGTGTAATTCGATGTGGCGAGCCGGACTCGATTGTAATAATATAACTCTCTCAATTATTATAACTCTTATTTAACTAACTTTTCATACCTATCGATTTATCGTGTAAAACCAAAGACACCTAAAAAAATTACCATCTATCGAATTCACCAGTTTTTTGTATGTTTCGTCTCGATTTTGTTTGCGACATTTGGCAGCCAGCCCGGGCATAAATAAAAAAACTGCGGATCGAACTATTTCTGAGTCACTCTGCCCGCAGATTATGATATTTGACGACTGTTGTGAAATGTCTGGCTGGTTAGTGACACTTTAAATTGACCGTATTTAAATATTAAACGCAGAGGCAGATGCCGTGTCTCGTATACTGACACAAGTCAGTGGAATTTACGTTTTACGTGAGTGGGAGAATCGTTGCTACTTCTCAAACATTATGGCACAAGTAAAATTAATTTTGAACTTATCCACATAAAACTTGCTCTCTAGACCAGCCACTTAATGCTGAAAAAGGACAATTTCTTTTTGAGCGCTAACCTAGGCAATAATAAAATAAAACTAGGCAATAAAGTACAAAAATAACTGTCGTAAGTATAATACACAATTCTGTAGAATGCTTCAATATTTCTGATTTACAAGAGAAGCGCTCATGGCGGAACTTGACAGACTGATCATACTCGATCACGTTTGTTAAGCAACGCTCGGTCCGGTCAGGTGTCAGATGGGTGACCGTTAAGTGGCATTACAACTGAGCGCTTCCGTGCTTCGGAGGGCACGTTAAACCGTCGGTCCCGGCTGTTGTCATCTGATAACAGTCGTTAAGCCAAGTTAGAGGCCTTACAGGCGGCTTGATAAACTCTAACACCAGAGGTGGCCACTAATCCTCATTCGATAAGAAAGAAGAAAGAAAGATTTACAAAAGCTGTTGGTTGGTTATTATTGTAATATTTATTAAAATTCGTTTTTTTTAGTAAATTCTAATTTCATAGTCTAACAACTCTCTAAATAGAATTATCAAGTGGTGTGGTGAAAATTATGAATTGGTATTAGGTATACCACGTATATTGTAAATAATTTTGTGCGGACAATTTCCATTCTACTTCTACGATGTGTTTAAAAGTTATGTGTGATAATTATCTATAAAAATTTCGCTAGAGATGGTATTAACACAATAGAGTAACTATTGTTGCTTATAACGAGAGAATAAAGTCGAAAGTCGCCTGTGAACAGTAAATAGTTGAGAATACCAGCGTATATCCCTTGATACAATAATGTCAAATAAATAACGGTTACAACGGACACAATTCTTGTTAATTGACGTGGCTGAAGCTTCGTGAAGGTAAACCTTCGAAAAGAGAAGGCAATGTAATCAAAAATTTACCAGAGCCAAGGGAGAGGCTAGCTACTATTAACTAGGCTAAACTAACATTGCCCGCGACTTTACTCACGTTAAGTGCAGAGTACGTTATGAAAACTAAATCTTTTTTTTCTTTTTGGTTTCCGTACCCAAAAGGTAAAAACAGATTACTAAGACTCTACTGTCTGACTGTTTGTCTGTCACCAGACTGTATCTCATGAACCGTGATAGCTGTCTAGCTATCACAGAAATTCATCATCTGGGAAAATTTCAACTGTCAAGTTGAAATTTTCCCAGATGATGAATTTCTGTTGCTGCTATAACAACAAATACTAAAAACAGATTAAAATAAATATTTAAGCAGGCCGTTTTTTGGTACGAAACCCTCCGTGAGTGAGTCCGACTCGCAATTGGCCGGTTTTTTATTCAAATGAAAACAAAAATAATAAAAAATTAATATCTATACATCAGGCGTTACCTTGCGGAAGTCAATTATAATGGCTAAAAAAATACTGAGCAATAACTTCCACACTAGATGGTTAAACATGCGACAAATCTGTGCAATACCCGCCCGCCCACAAATGAATAAATAATTATTAGTGGGCGGGATCTACATCGCAAGTTTACAACTAATTTAATCATTTTTACACAACTACGGCAAAGCAAACGGGTTAAGATTTTGACCGATATGTATGTAAATTATGTAAAATCAAAGTGTCTGTTGCTGAATTAACTGAATGGCCCAATCGTTATTACCTACCAACTTATATTTATGAGAGCATATTTTACTTACGAGGAGATAAGCAATTCAATACTGCTCTGTTCCTTCCGATTGGACAAAGAAATCTAATATCCGCTTCCTGTGTTAGTGCCATTCGATTGATTTGAAGCATTTTTGCCAAATATCTACTTAGTATGTATTTTTACCCGACTGCAAGGAAACGGTTATGTTTTTCGCGCGTATCTTGTATGTATGTGTGTATGTCATATTCTTTACTACCTCATATCTTTCAAATTAAAGGGATTATCATAAGGATTTCAAAAAGTATATCATGCATGACCGTAATATATAATAACTAAAAAGATATAAATAAAAAATAAACTAAAAAAAATTAAAAACCCGCCTGCATTAAAAGACAAGTAAACTGAACCGCCTGAATCAAAAGTCAACAGAAAAGATGGAAACAAGGTTTAATATTAAAGGCAATATAATAACATGCAGTCGGAGGCATTTAGAAAGTGACATTATGAATGATTGGAATTCTATGCCTCCGACTGCATGTTATTATGTTGTCTTTAATATTTAATCTTGTTTCCATCTTTTTTATGTTGATATGTCTTTTGATGCATGCGAGTTTTTATATTTTTTATTTTTATTTTTTGTAAATATCGATAGACAGACTCTACTAAACTAGTGGCTCCGTGAGCTGTAGGTAGACCTCGCGTTAAAAAGTAGTTTAAATTGTGTGTTGTTCAAAAACAAATTATACACAGGCTTCAAATAAAATTGTTTTGATTGATTTTGAACTATGAACTTTTGAGGCTTCTAAAAAGAAAAAAAAACAATTTGTTTTGCACCACTAACAAAAAAGTTTTATTATATTTTTGATCATTTTTCGAAACGGCTGAATATGTTTCTTTTACATATCTGCGCCATTTTGAAAAAAATAAAAAAACAGGTGTGTCTAAAAAAATCTATATAATTATCGAACCTCACAAAATTTAAATTTCAAGAGAATCGGTTGAGAAATGCGACCTGTAGAGGAGAACAAACGGACAGACGTCCGGCGGACAGACGTCCGGCGGACAGACGTCCGGCGGACAGACATACGAAAGAATTTTTGACCAAGCTGAAGGAGAGACGCATCGCTCGAGCTTCGCGCTCGCTCGGTCAACAATTTACTAATTTTTATTTCCCCAGATCCATGTAATATTTATTGCCCCTTCCCTATTTATGGCTCTTACATAGCCCAGAATTAGCAGCTTTATAACGTTCAAAGATAGCGCGTGCTCTAGCATGTTAGTTACACTGCGTCTCGTGCCCGTTTTTTTCTTCATTTTTAAAACCTTTCTTTTAACTTAAAAATTTAACACTACCAGCTATTATTTTTAGTGTCATGAAAATCGAAAACTTATTTTTAGTATCAGTAATATATTATTTGGTCGAATAACCTTCGAGATAATTGGGTTACAGTCTTAAAAACCAGCTTAAAAATGTTGATATTATTTCTAGTTCATTAAAAATTTAATTTAAAATAACCACTATTAGTCTTCCTTTGTAAAATATCTTAAATATCATTAACATATATTTTTTGAGGACGTAGTCATTTCTACTTTTTGAAAAAAATAGCGAATAATATACAGCGAATTTTGTCCCTTATTTCTCCTTCTCATTTACAAAAATCTTAAAACGCACACACGTATAATTAAGCGTCGTCTCAAGGTAATCTCTGTTATTGTAATAATGTAATACTGGCTTAGGCCACAATAAATACGAAACGCTTGACTTTACTAATCAGGCAACGTCAAACTTCAATTATGATTCTTTATTCGCAGACGTCGACTGCGACTTGTTTCCAATTTCTCAAGGATAACTTTATTGTTTCATTAATAACAACGCTGAAATTTTTGAATAGGCGTGTAGTATTTTTGTCTCATCTTGCAACGTTAAATAGAGAACGAACAAATATTACCGATATTCAATGTAAAACCATTGAAAATTGGTCATTTTCGTCGTAAACTAAATTGAAAAAGATGGAAAAATTTGAGATTTGTTCGCAAGGCATTTGTTGTGATTTTTAACCGACTTCACAAAAAGGAGGAGGTTCTCAATTCGATTGTATACTTTTTTTTTATCGTTGTTCGCGCGTATCTTCGACATTTATGGACCGATTTTGATGATTCTTTTTTTGTTCGATTGAGTTTTCTTGCGAGATGGTCCCATTTAAATAAATCGGTTTAGTAGTTTTCAAGAAATCCTGAAAATACTATGATTTTGCATCAACTACCTTGACGACTTTGTTATTAATAAATCGAATTAGATGTTTCTTTTTGTTGGGAAAGGGTGCTTTTAGTGTAGTATTTTTAACCGACTTCAAAAAAAAGAGGGTTCTCTCTCAGTTTGACCTGTATGAATGTATGTTTCTCCGCGAATATCTCACGTTTGACTGAGCCAATTTTTATACGAAATAATATACCTACACTACCTAATAGAGAAGGTACTTACACTAAAAATGAAAAAATAAAAAATTGTTTTAAAAAACAAAAAACCGACTTCAAAAAACCTGCCTCTAAAAAGCAAGAAATAATATTCAAATCATTAGATACGCATTATCATTGTTATAATAACAAGACGTCTATTGAAGTCGGGTAGGGCTTTTAGAATAAAAAAAGGAAGTTGTACTCCAGCCCCACCCGACTTCAATAGACGTCTTGTTATTATAACAATGATAATGCGTATCTAATGATTTGAATATTATTTCTTGCTTTTTAGAGGCAGGTTTTTTGAAGTCGGTTTTTTGTTTTTTAAATCATTTTTTTTATATTCTTAAGGTATGATCATAAATAATGATGATAATTGTCATTTTACTGCACACGTATGCAAAACATATTATTAAAGAGGAAAACGAAACAGGAAAGAGAACACACAAAAGTTAAACTTCTTATCTTATAAACTTTTCTCTATAGACTTGACAGGATTACTTAGTTTGGAGACCTTTTAAAATAATTTTTACTTTTTATTTTTTAATAGCAATCTTTTCCAGTGAAATAATGAAATTAAATTGGAGAGAAGTAGTTAAATAGAATTGATGAAAGTTTAATATGTAGAATACTGGAAAAGGAATTAAATATAAGTAAAATAATAAATGGTGTAGGTAAGGTAGAAGAAGAAAAAACATCTTCTAACTTTAACGCTGAAAGAATTCAAGGTATGAACTTTCCGGATACCCTCAACTGAGTTCCGCAGACGGACAGCGTTCACAGAGAAAGAATAGGAAAGGAAATACGTTAAATTGATATAAGGAAATCAATAAGATTAATTCAGAGTTTAATTCTTCAAAATAAGATATATTTTACAGAATAGAATAGAATTAGTTGTTCATGATATTTTTATTTCGTAAATAACAACTACAAGTACTGTTGATAAGGATTTGATAAAAATAAAAAAATACTATAACAAGATAACTTGTATGTACATACATAGATATAAATAAATAGCCTAACACAGTAGCTATAATGTGACAGACTAGATATGGCTTTTATCTGGTGGTAAACATGTATTATTGATTTTTCTTTAGTCTAATACGAGTGCGTAGTTGAAGATAACGAAAAATACGAATTTGTTACTTTTACACATAAACATTAATAGAAGAAAAATAAAACAATATTGTGATACTTAATGTTTTCAACCACAGAATATGTGACCACAAATAATGCTAACTCTTAGTTATTACCACTTTGGACACAGCTTTCAAACCGAAATGTCATAATTTTTGTAATAAGATATACTATTATATACTAAACATATTGTATATTAGTAGCTTAAGTTTTTGTAGTAGAAGATATACATCGGGTCATTTTGAACTTACCATCCAAATTTTAAGGATGTGTCCAGTCCATGAAACTAAACAACTTTCTCTAAAAAACGTGTGTCAAATTTCTCCAAAAAATTTTGGTCATCCCATACTAAATTGATCACGTGATCTCTTTGATTTGTATTGAAAGTCGATTTTTATTTTACATATTTGACGATGTGTTCCTTAGAGGAAGTTGTTCAGTTTCATGGACTGAACACATCCTCAAAATTTGGATGGTGGATACAAAATGACCTTGTATTATATTATATTAGTAGCTTAGCTAGCAATTCCATGCTATAATAAAATGTTATTATTCGTCATTGACTTGAATGTGATTAATTAGCTCCGAAATTAATATACATCCCCATGGCAAGACAGAAATTTTGTCAAATTCCTGTTGTGAAATCCGAATTTTGAGTTTGGCTAGCTAGTCGTGTCGCGTGGTTGGAAAAGAAACTAATTTTGCGCCTCTATATGGGTCAGTTACCATTAACATAAGTATTAATTAAACAGAGAAAACAGCGCCACCATAGATGACACGACCCGCCGACCAGGCTCTAAGCGTAATGAATGATGTAAAATTAATGAGCAAGCAAGATACGGAAACACCTTACACCTGTGCGGAAGCCAGGCAACACATAACACTTTGATCTTGATTGTGCAGAATAAGAAATCGTTTTATTGTGTCTATACGTTTGTCGACCAAACTAGGTACATACCTTTTAACTTTGACATACTAATTGGCCATTAGCGTCTAAAAGACGCGCTAAAAGACAGACGGCATAAAAAGAATTGAGGAAATACTAAACGATACCTAGTTAGTAAATACAGGATCACTTTGTTATCGAACAAATTGAATCTTCCGACCGACCGGCCGATTAGAACGATCGTCAACTTTCTGAGGGGCTTTTGAACGATAGAGTCAAAACTAAAAGGATATCATTCCGATTTTTTACACGACTGCCCAAAGCAAAAAGAGTGTATATGTGTTCAGGGTTAATGTATGTTTGTGGGTATTTGAGTTTCTTTATTCCACCATAACTTCCAAATGGCTCAACGGATTTGGACACTGAGAAAAATTTCCTCTGCCGCACTACGTAAAATAAGGATAAAAATCGACCACTATTACGTACGTAACCCGCTCCATTACGCGTAAGTAGTCAGTCATACGTAGTCGGCATACTGACGCTCATCATGTAGCGGGATACGTAATTTACTCGTGGTCGATTTTTGTACGTACGTACGTAGCCCGACATCCGGCTACGTATACGTAGTGCGCAAGTCGCACTGAATACTCCTGAAACTACGACTGCAACTCCCGTATACTATTGTTGCGGGCACAGTAGAACACGGTGAACCATACGTGTATACCATGCCGGCTTAAGTACGATACTGTAGCGGGCACAGTAAATAATGGTGAGCCATACGTGCGCACCGCGGCGGCACACGTACGATACTGTGGCAAACACATTAAAACACGGTGAGCCGTACGTTTGTACTGTGGCGGCATATGTACGATTCTGTAGCGGGCACAGTCAATAATGGTGAGACATAAGTGTGTAATACGGCGGCATACGTACGATACTGTAGCAGGCACAGTAAATAATAGTGAGCCATACGTATGCACTGCGGTGGCATACGTACGATACTGTGGCGGACACAGTAAAGCACGGTGAGCCGTACGTGTGTACTACGGCGGCATACCTACGATACGGTAGCAGGCACAGTAAATAATGGTGAGCCATACGTATGCACTGCGGCGGCATATGTACGATACTGTGGCGGACACAGTAAAGCACGGTGAGCCGTACGTGTGTACTACGGCGGCATACGTACGATACTGTTGCGGGCACAGTAAATAATGGTGAGCCATACGTATGCACCGCGGCTACATACCTACGATTCTGTAGCGGGCACAGTCAATAATGGTGAGACATAAGTGTGTAATACGGCGGCATACGTGTCTCCACTAGATTCCTTAAATTGGCTAAGGATCAGGTGGTTCCAATTATTTGTCACCTAGCAAATCTCTGCTTTAAAGAGGGAGTTTTTCCGTCATCTCTGAAACAGTCGCTTGTCACACCGGTGTTTAAGGGTGGTGAGAGAAGCGATGTCAATAACTACAGGCCAATTGCTGTCTTACCCTCAATTTCTAAAATTATTGAAAAATTAATAAACTCTCGACTCTTAAGCTATTTCAGTAACTTTAACATACTTTCAGACTCACAGTTTGGCTTTAGGCAAGGAAAATCGACAGAGGACGCTGTCTCAGCACTTACTACATCTATTTCAGATTGCCTAGATAAAGGGGAAAGATGTCTGGCAGTTTTTTTGGACCTCAAAAAAGCATTTGATACCGTTTCTCTCCCCACCCTTTTACAAAAGCTGGAATATTATGGAGTTAGAGGTATACCACTTAATTTGTTGAAAGACTATCTATTTGGGCGAACTCAAAAAGTTAAAATCGATGGTTTTGTCAGTAAGGATGCAGCAATATCTGTTGGTGTTCCTCAGGGGAGTGTTTTGGGCCCAACCCTCTTCCTTATATACATAAACGAGCTCTGCAACATCAGGATCAATGGTGGTCATTTAGTCTCGTACGCTGATGACACTGCAATAATCTTGAAGGGCACCTCATGGGACTCTGTGTTCAAACTTGCTCACACAGAACTTTCCAAAGTTTTTAACTGGCTTCAAGTAAATTTACTCACCCTTAATACCAACAAAACTAATTATATATGTTTTTCAAATAGTAAAAGAACCCAACCTTTTCGAAATTGTAAATTACAAATACATAAATGTAATAACGTACATTCCAATGATTGTGACTGTCCTGAAATCGGTAAAGTCTCCAGCACAAAGTATTTGGGAATTATAATTGATGAAAGACTGTCCTGGCATCCTCATATAGAATACATTAGCAACAGAATACGTAAGTTAATTTGGATTTTTAAATCATTAAGACATGTTACGTCGAAACCTCTTATCAACCAGATTTATGTTGTACTGGTTCAATCGGTTATAGCATATTGTATCCACATATGGGGGGGTGCAACTAAAGTAAAATTTCTAGAAGTGGAAAGGGCCCAACGATGTTTACTGAAGGTCATGTATCACAAGCCATATAGATTTCCTACTAAAGAACTTTATGAATATAGTGAACTATTGTCTGTCAGAAAATTATTTGTTCTACATTCTATTCTGAAATTACATAAGAATTTACCATTTGATGCTAACTGTTTAAATAAAAGGAAAAACAAAAATGTTATTGTAACTAGAACAACCAACACAAAGTCGGCCAAACGTCAGTATAAAGTTCTATCTGTCCACTTATATAATGAAATAAATAAAAGAATTGAATTGTACTCTTTAAAGTTAAAAGACTGTAAGAAAGCTCTAAATAACTGGCTACAACCACTAACATATAATGAAGTGGAAGATTTACTACAGTATCTATCTTAAAAATTAAATGTTACTGTAAACTAACTACACAGACACTTACCTGCCTAATTTTGTTATGTTTTAGTTAAAAAGTATCTAGTTATTACTACAATATATGCAATAATGTGTAAGGTTTCAACGAAGGAGTGGAGTTGCCTGCCACAAGTATATCATTATGCTTACTGGGTGGCTCCAATAGTACAATGTATCAATGTATTGTGTAATTGTTGAAATAAACATTTTTCATTTTCATTTTCATTTTCATACGTACGATACTGTAGCAGGCACGGTAAATAATGGTGAGCCATACGTATGCACCGCGGCGGCATACGTACGATACTGTGGCGGACACAGTAAAGCACGGTGAGCCGTACGTGTGTATTACGGCGGCATACCTACGATACGGTAGCAGGCACAGTAAATAATGGTGAGCCATACGTATGCACTGCGGCGGCATATGTACGATACTGTGGCGGACACAGTAAAGCACGGTGAGCCGTACGTGTGTACTACGGCGGCATACGTACGATACTGTTGCGGGCACAGTAAATAATGGTGAGCCATACGTATGCACCGCGGCTACATACCTACGATTCTGTAGCGGGCACAGTCAATAATGGTGAGACATAAGTGTGTAATACGGCGGCATACGTACGATACTGTAGCAGGCACGGTAAATAATGGTGAGCCATACGTATGCACCGCGGCGGCATACGTACGATACTGTGGCGGACACAGTAAAGCACGGTGAGCCGTACGTGTGTAATACGGCGGCATACGTACGATACTGTTGCAGGCACAGTAAATAATGGTGAGCCATACGTATGCACCGCGGCGGCATACGTACGATACTGTGGCGGACACGTTAAAGCACGGTGAGCCGTAAGTGTGTACTACTGCGGCATACGTATGATACTGTGGCGGACACAGTAAAGCACGGTGAGCCGTACGTTTGTACCGTAGCGGCATATGTACGATACTGTAGCGGGCACAGTAAATAATGGTGAGCCATATGTGTGCACCGCGGCAGCATACATACGATACTGTTGCGGGCACAGTAAATAATGGTGAGCCATACGTATGCACCGTGGCTGCATACCTACGATTCTGTAGCGGGCACAGTCAATAATGGTGAGCCATACGTATGCACTGTGGCGGCATACGTACGATACTGTGGCGGACACAATAAAGCACGGTGAGCCGTACTTTTGTACCGTAGCGGCATACATACGATACTGTTGCGGGCACAGTAAATAATGGTGAGCCATACGTATGCACCGTGGCTGCATACCTACGATTCTGTAGCGGGCACAGTCAATAATGGTGAGCCATACGTATGCCGCCACAGTGCTGTGGCGGCATACGTACGATACTGTGGCGGACACAGTAAAGCACGGTGAGCCGTACGTGTGCACTATGGCGGCATACGTACAATACTGTGGCAGACGCAGTAAATCATGGTAAGACATACGTGTGCATTGCAACGGCATACGTACGATACTGTGGCGGGCACAGCAAATCATGGTGCACCATACGTGTGCACCATGGCTGCATACGTAGGATACTGTAGCGGGCACAGTGAAGCACGGTGAGCCATACGTTTGCACCACGGCAGCATACTTACGATACTATGGCGGATACAGTCAATTATGGTGCGCCATACGTGTGCACCATGGCGGCATAGGTAGGATACTGTAGCAGGCACAGTAAAGCATGATGTGTCAGACGTATTAACTGTCGTAGTAGAGGTAAGGTACCGTTGCCGGTACAGTAACGCATGATGTACCGTGCGTATGTACTACGGCAGCGTACGTACGATACTGGTGCGGGAACAGTAAAGCACGGTGAACCATACTTATGTACAACGCCAGCGTACGTACGATACTGCTGCGGGTACAGTAAGGCATGGTGCACTATACGTGTTACGTATGGCACACCATGCCTTACGATACTCGCACCTGTATTTTCCTTATGCTGGCATGATACATACAAAGGTGGTCAGATAATTATTATGAATATTAACCAATCAAAGTCAATGAAATTTTGTAGACACCATCGAGAAACTAATATCTGGGTCTGTGGTTTATTACATTTTCGAAAAAAAGTATGGTTTAAAAACTGCAGGGAGTTGTGAATGAAAATATGAAAACCTGAAATATTTAAACTATACATTTTTACGAAAATTTAATAAACCACAGACCTGGGTATTAGTTCTAGACCATGTCTACAAAATTTAATTGACTTTAATTGGCTAACATTCAAAATAATTATCTGAATACCTTTGTATGTACGGCCAGCGTCATAAATACATATATATAAGCAAGATCAAAAATATCTACACACCTCTATGTCACTGACAAAAAGGTTGGTGTTTACATATTTTGACTCAATGGCTATATATGTATAAATGACGCTGACTGTAACCATGCCAGCATAAGGAAAATACAAAGTATCATAAGGCATGGCGTGCAATCCGTAACACGTAGTGCAGTAGTGCACATGCCTTATACCCGTAGCAGTATCGCATGTACTCGGGCGTGTGTCTAATTAGACACACTTGATTTTTTAGGTTTCCGTTTTTCCTTTTTGATGTACGGAATCCTAAAAATCAAGTATGTCTAATAGCCCTCTATCTATGTACATACATATGGTGAATGGTATGGTGCCTTATTGTCCCGCACACTAGTGCGAACTGAGAAGAAAAATAAAAGATCTGATACTAATCAGACCTTCTATTTTTCTTCTCAGCATATATATTTGTTCAATGCTGGACATTATGCCTCTCCCATGGTTTTTCTATGTCGTCCTCGATGCGGCGTATCTGGTCGAGGTGGGTCCTGCCATCTTAGGAATGGCGGTCTGCCTACGCTTCGACTTCCCGTTCATACCTCTACTATAACAGTTAATAAGTTTTATACACATTATGCTATTTAGTATAAGTAGTACAACCTGCACTGGTTACATAGATGTCTAAACTTACAAATAATGGTGTTGGTACGGTAAAAAAAAGAATGATGTATCATTATAAAGCTGACCAGATGTTTTAAAACCCGCGTGCGGTATTTTAAGATTTAATATCTTTTACTGGCAATAGTTACGTATAAATATATCACAAAAGGTCACGTCCTCATTGCAGGGTTTTTTTTAAACTCTGGTCAGGCTTTACCTACTGTTATTGAACTTGTACGATATTAGTGCGGCTATTATTATTATTATTCTAATGCAAAATAATTTTATAGCAAACTTAACAGCTGCACCGATATAGCACCAAGTAAGTCCGGACCTGTAAGTGAAAAGCATACAATAATTGGTAATTTAGATAAAATAATGCTTCACGATACATATACATTTAGTGTACACAGCAATGATACATCATTTTTTATTTTTTTTAACTTTTACAAGGTTATTAATAGAAGAAATGTTCTAAACTGTTCTAAAACCTTGTACGTTTTATAGCTTTATAAAAGGAAATAGACATAAAAGATTCATATTATTTATTTTCAATCGTAAAATTGAGACATACAAAAAAACAAGTTTAATTATCACACTATTATAGAATTACATGGTCGTCAACTTGGCGTACCCGTTAAACATAATAAAAGATTCATATTTTCAATCCTAAAACTGAGACATACAAAAAACCACAACAAGCTTAATTAATCATACTATTCTAGAATTACATGGTCGTCAACTTGGCGTACCCGTTAAACATAATAAAAGCTTCATATTATTTATTTTCAATCGTAAAATTGAGACATACAAAAAAACAAGTTTAATTATCACACTTTTCTAGAATTACATGGTCGTCAACTTGGCGTACCCGTTAAACATAATAAAAGCTTCATATTTTCAATCCTAAAACTGAGACATACAAAAAACCACAACAAGCTTAATTAATCATACTATTCTAGAATTACATGGTCGTCACCTTGGCGTACCCGTTAAACATAATAAAAGCTTCATATTATTTATTTTCAATCGTAAAATTGAGACATACAAAAAAACCACAAGCTTAATTAATCATACTATTCTAGAATTATATGGTCGTCAACTATGAACGATGAATTTCACTGTCTGTCGGTTGTTGACAGGCGTCCACCATTGCAAGATTTTAAGGCCTACTCAAATCTGACCGGTATCCTGTACCGGTGGCAGTAACGCGCTGTTCAAAGGTGTTCCGCAACTGCTGCCAGTAATGCCATACAAAATACCGGTCGGGATATCGGTCGGGTATACCAATACCGCCACCCCTTCCGTCGCAGAATGTCCCTTTCGCAAAACATCCCTTTCGCAAAACGTCCCTTTCGCAGAATGTCCCCTTGGTATCAAATAAATATCACTAGTGCCAAATTTCCATTTTGTTCGAAATGTTCTATGTAATGTCGAAATATGTCGAATTGTAATAATCATCAGATATGAAGGTACTTATGAAAATATACGTATTTTTTATTGTTTCTGTCAGCGAATATTGCGAATAAATCTTGTACGGTTGCAAATTACATGTACCCAGTGTTTAAAGTAAAAATATGTATTAATGTGTGAAGAATTTTATTGTTACATAAATTGAATTAAAGATATGCGTATTTACTTAGAAAACCTGTTTTGTTTAAACATAATGAACATATTTATTAGTTTTTTATGATTAATAATATACATAACTAGCGGCCTCCCGCGGTTTCACCCGCGTGGTTCCGTTCCCGTGGGAATATCGGGATAAAAAGTATTCTATGTTTTAATCTAGGCTATCTACTATCTGTGTGCCAAATTTCAACTAAATCAATTCAGTCGTTTTTGCGTGATTGAGGAACAAACATCCAAACCCACAAACTTTCACATTTATAATATTAGTAGGATGACCTACATAATTTGACTTTCATTTTTTCATTTTCATAGAAAATTTTGAACAAAATGGCAATTTGGCGAGAGTGTTATATGATATTATGCTTCAAGGGGGACATTCTGCGAAAGGGACATTTTGCGAAAGAATCATTTTGCGCAAGGGACAATCTGTGACCAGGGGACATTTTGCGAAAAGGACATTCTGCGACGGAGCCCCGCCACTGGTACAGGATACCGGTCAGGTTTGAGCAGGCCTTTACAATCCGTAATACGGGAAGGACGAGAGGATTGGCGATTAGATATTTATTAAAAATAAGGGCGTCAGTAGATATCCTACCTTATATAGATTTCGTCTGAGTGTAACCTAACTTAAAGCTCGTTCACATACGAACGCTAATACATACGCATAAACCTAAATAGTTGCGGAACCTATGTCGCAAGGCCCGACTTTATACTGATATAACCGGTATTCTACAAAAAAAAAATGAGGGGATCGCCCCGTTTCGGTAGCGATCCGAGAGCCACCTTTTGGCAGTAGGGGCGGTGCTCCCCTACCCCAGGGCCTAGGTGAAGGTTAAACATCAGTAACGAGTTTCGATATTTCTACTTTACGAAATTTGACTAATTTTAAAAGCATAAATGACACAATACGATGAAAGGATACAAACAACAAATGAAACTCAGTACTGATGTTTAACCTGAAGTTAAGTTAAAGAAACAAATTGGTGGTGGGCCCGTATTCACGCTTTGTAAAACTGTAAGTTACGGGTAAGTAAGATGTGTATACTGTATCACCTGCGGGCAACAGATCCACACAGGTGGGTGTGTTTCTGAATTTTTGCACGTGTTGTATGTGTTATAGTCAAGCCCCGAAGTCCCGGCGCTCTTAGGTTTGTCAAGTCAAACCTCAGGTTTGACAAGAAGGCTTAGTCAAAGTCCAAAACTAATAGCGTGTTTCGACCTTTGCCTAACGCATTTATGTCCAAACCTAGGAGAGACTAACTTAGAAAGTCAAACGCCGAAACGCAATTTGACCAAATCGGGGTTTGACCAGTCAGACTTAAATTAGGTACAGAGTTTGTTTTTTGTATTTAAATGTATGAAAGACACATTCTTTAGAGTGAAAATTAAATTAAATTAACAATCTTCCTGTGAAACAAAGATTTCTGTTGTCTGTTAAAAAAATAACCACGAAATTTAAGACGATCGCTCCGCTCTGCGAAATTTCCAACCTGCATGCAGGACCACATGACCTGACCTGTAGGAGTAAGGTAGTTTTGACTAAATCTAACATCGGAAATGAATGATGTTTTTCATACATATTTTTTTTTAACAGACAATAGAAATTTTTGTTTCACCGGAAGATTGTTGATTTAGTTAAATTTTCACTCTGAAGAAGTTATTTTTACATATAACCCATTCTGTCCCTAATTTAAGTCTGACTGGTCAAACCCCGATTTGATCGTATTGAGTTTCGGCGTTTGACTATCCAAGTTGGTCTCTTAGGTTTTGTCATATTTTTTTTGTCAAAGGCCAAAACACGCTTTAGTTTCGGACTTTGACTAATAAGGCTTCTTGTCAAACCTGAGGTTTGACTAGGCAAACCTAGGAGTGCCGGGACTTCGGGGTTTGACTACATATGCATGTAAGTGTGTGATTAATTAGGTACAACAACAGACAGGCCATTATCAACATAAACAATGTCTCAGATCTCAGTTATTTGTTGCACGAGCCGGAGGCGGGAAAGTCAGAGCAACCTAGGATTCCCGACCAAAGAATCACTAGTAAGGGTACCTTGGCGTCAATGGAGTCCGCGTGGTCGTCGCTGGAAACCAATGCGTCTAGGCCTACGGTAAACTTAACTTAAAGTTCGTTCACATACGAACGCTAATACATACGCATAAACCTAAATAGTTGCGGAACCTATGTCGCAAGGCCCGACTTTATACTGATATAACCGGTATTCTACAAAAAAAAAACAAAATGTGAGGATCGCCCCGTTTCGGTAGCGATCCGAGAGCCACCTTTTGGCAGTAGGGGCGGTGCTCCCCTACCCCAGGGCCTAGGTGAAGGTTAAACATCAGCAACGATTTTCGATATTTCTACTTTACGAAATTTGACTGATTTTAAAAGCATAAATGACACAATACGATGAAAGGATACAAACAACAAATGAAACTCAGTACTGATGTTTAACCTGAAGTTAAGTTAAAGAAACAAATTGGTGGTGGGCCCGTATTCACGCTTTGTAAAACTGTAAGTTACGGGTAAGTAAGATGTGTATACTGTATCACCTGCGGGCAACAGATCCACACAGGTGGGTGAGTTTCTGAATTTTTGCACGTGTTGTATGTGTTATAGTCAAGCCCCAAAGTCCCGGCGCTCTTAGGTTTGTCAAGTCAAACCTCAGGTTTGACAAGAAGGCTTAGTCAAAGTCCAAAACTAATAGCGTGTTTCGACCTTTGCCTAACGCATTTATGTCCAAACCTAGGAGAGACTAACTTAGAAAGTCAAACGCCGAAACGCAATTTGACCAAATCGGGGTTTGACCAGTCAGACTTAAATTAGGTACAGAGTTTGTTTTTTGTATTTAAATGTATGAAAGACACATTCTTTAGAGTGAAAATTAAATTAAATTAACAATCTTCCTGTGAAACAAAGATTTCTGTTGTCTGTTAAAAAAAAATAACCACGAAATTTAAGACGATCGCTCCGCTCTGTGAAATTTCCAACCTGCATGTAGGACCACGTGACCTGACCTGCAGGAGTAAGGCAGTTTTGACTAAATCTAACATCGGAAATGAATACATATTTAGTTTTTTTTTTAACAGACAACAGAAATTTTGTTTCACGGGAAGATTGTTGATTTAGTTAAATTTTCACTCTGAAGAAGTTATTTTTACATATAACCCATTCTGTCCCTAATTTAAGTCTGACTGGTCATACCCCGATTTGATCTTCTCTTCTCTTCTCTTTCTCCTAGGTTTTGTCATAAATTTTTTTTTCAAAGGCCGAGACACGCTTTAGTTTTGGACTTTGACTAATAAGGCTTCTTGTCAAACCTGAGGTCTGACTAGGCAAACCTAGGAGCGCCGGGACTTCGGGGTTAGACTACATATGCATGTAAGTGTGTGATGTGAGAAAAATAAACGAAGACTGCTGGTGCTAATATGATGGGAAATGTACGTAAGTGTACGAAACCCAAGGGTACGTATGTCGTATGTGATGTGTAATGGTTCTTTGTTATTCTAAAGTCCATCGAACAGTGACATAAAGTTTTAAATTTGACATTATAGTAATTGTAGCCGGTACAGGCGAAACAAGGGTATTATAATTATGTAATTGGTAATCGTTGGTTCTCTGCACTTGATACGCATAGTAATGCTGATTAAAATCTATAAACTCTAATGAAACACACTCAAATGTAACTTCATCATTGTCAAGTAAATAAATATTTTTTATTTCACCAAACTTTGGTAAGCCTGAAGATTCTGAAATATCTGGAATGACAATTGACGACAGCTCAAATCGGACACCATACAGTTTCACCCATGATAATGAGTACCAACACTTATTATCGATTATACCTCGAAAATGAAAGTTTAGTCTTACATTTTCAATTTGCGCTTCTGTCATATTTGCCTTTTTGCCATAAGAGATCGTCTTAAATGTTTCATTTTTAAGGAAAGTATCGTTTAAAATCAATTGATGCTTAATAGCTATTGTTTTACAAACATTTACTCTGTTGTGCGATGCTCTGGCCACAAATTTAGATATACGATGCTTGGCTTCAAATCTCATCGTCCAGATTTGGGTAAGTGGGCCAAATTTTTTTAACATTTCTGGATAATGTGTAAGAAAATGAAACTTTGGCTTTAAGTCTGTTTCAGCAAATTGACGATAGAGCTCGTTTAATTCAGCTACTGAAAATTTTACTTGATCAATAGTGTTTTCATGGACTCTATGACTCAAAAGTTTATCCAACAATTGTCTTAATTTGATGTATAAGAACCAAACTTCGTTTTCATCTGGGACATTATGTCCGACAATTAGCCCAAAATATCGAACAAGAGTAAGCATTTCAGAAGCCGAACATTTTAACTTTAATGTTGAGCCTTCTTTTGCTACAGAATTGCATGGTGTCGAAGCAGAATCAGGTCCATAATTAAAATACCGTATTCTTGATTTCAAATTGTCAAAAGAAATTAGAGTCTGAGTGCATACTAGATTTTGTATCACAAATGACATTACATATCGACAAGCACCCTCTAGATAGTCATGTAATACATCTACGGCGACGTTTTGAAATAAGTCAAACCCATCTAAAGCAAGCCACGAGCATTTTTCTTTAAGACCAGTCATATAAATGTCATTTAAATGTAAATCATTTTCATAATTGACATTGTTTCTCAACAACGTGTCATCTTCATAAAGCAGTGTTTTGATTTGTTCTTTATTAGCAGTACAAATTCTACATGGCCGATTTGCAGAAAAACTTTCAACAAAACCTAACATAGCATTCAATCCTAAATTATCTCCCGTCACAGCTGCAACATAAAACTTTATTTTGCCAGTGTACACATCAGTTTCAACATGAATACCATTGATCTTTAAATCATTAAGAACATCAAAAACTTTTTGAAAAATTATGTTGTTTCCAAAGCTTGTTCTGTCTGATGAGTGAAAAAGAGCCAATAATAAAATATTTTGCAAAAGCGACACGTAGTGAGGTGGAAGACATGGTACTGAGGCATAAATAGCTCCAAGTTTATGAATCCCAGCGTGGCTTCCTAAGGGATTGCCTATTTCAAAATCGTCAAAGTAGATTATTAATGGTAAAATCATTGCATCATGCTCTACAGAACTTTCTGTCATTTTTTTCCATACTGAACCCTGAACAATATTCTCAATACCGAAAGAGTCATTTTGTACTGTGTCCAAATATTCAAGAGTATCCTTCATGAATTTTTTTGATGAAAAAATTAGTTTTAAATTTTCTTTTAACGGAATTACCTGCATTGTACAATTTACTTGTACTAGTAACGAACCAGCTGCTGTTTTTTTAGCCTCGTTACGTTGACCCACAACCACTTCAAGGGGCTCAGAATAAGTTCCTATTTTATTAAAATATTTTAAACGTTTGTGTTCCGAATCTAAATTCTCAAAAGCATCGCTGAACGCGCTAAATATTTTTTTAAAAGCATTTTTAACATGAACATTATTTTGATCTGGTGGAACCATATCATTAAACTGTCGCTCTATAATGCATTGTGATTTAGAATGAAATAATTGAAGATTTTCTACAAGAACTTGTACGGCTTTACGCGGTATTATCGGGTTAGCATATAGAGTGGAGACAAGACATGCAGCATGGTGACCAAGAGAGGTTTCGTCTCTTTGAGTTGGTAGAAATTCCATCGTATTTGCTATTTCGTAAGTTTCTTTGCTTGACGTTGAAGGTAAATTTGAGATATTGGCTTCTGTATCTGTATCGATCGCTTTGTTACTATTTGGATGACGCAAGGTTGACAACGATGACTGGTGGTCTCTAACTAAGTGCTTTTTGAAAGATGCAGAGGAAATATAATGACGATAACACCCTTGTTCACCACACCGAAATCCGGAAAATCCTACCGTTAATTTACAGAAAGTTCGCAAATGAGTAATAAGTAAATTCGGAGATGCACTGGCTTTTTTGCAATAGTAACAGGTAAACATTTTTAAAGTATTAACTCTAGATCAGTTAAAAGAGTATTCACAGCCTGCGTGGGCCTATCAAATTTAGTTTTAATATCGTAGAAACCCAATTGAATAAAAAGCCATATGTCTCCAGCTTCTTCCGGGTAACAAGCTCCTATCGATTGAAATATTTTAAATGCACAGTCTACTGCTGTTACTAATTTGTTGAAACTATAAAATGTGTCATTTATTACTACATATGCTACTTTTACCTCAGTAACGGTAGGGCCAACAAAAATAACGTAGGGTTGAACTGTGCGGCCTAGCCTCTGCAGGTTCTCCTTTTTTTGAATGATCTTGTTGGTAACGTCGGCTTCAGAAGCAGCTTGCGTTATATAGCCGTCGCATACTTCTGCTCTAGACGGCTTCCACGCTGGCTTTCCTTTTATTTTCCGTGCAGGTGAAATGTTGATGACATAAGCCAGCAACATCAAAGCAACATTGCTAGATGTCTCTGGTTCATCTTCTGTATTCAAAGAAAAAAAAGTTTCGGTTAATTTTTGCGACTTAATTTTATGAAGGTTTTAACCTTCAACTATGAACGTCATTTTTTCAATACACTAATATGGACGTGGAGTCTCTGATCTGAGATCCCTGTATTTCATGACTGTAGTTCTCATGATGTTTTTAAAGAAATAGTACATTACATCCAAGAACGGGTAGCTAGCGATTGCATTGTCGAGGATGGATACCGCACAAGTGCGGGAAGTAAGTATTGAATTGAATTTCAAATTTAGAATGTGATGAACCAGACCCAGATTAGTTAAAGGTTAATATTAAGAACTAATATTTGAGCAAAACTTCTTACCGTCAATCAGTGCAATTATATTTGCTATTTTTGCTCTCGTGTCTTGGTCCCTAATTTTTCGTAATTTTAATGAAGCATATTTTATAATTTCTTCATTTTTGAGGGTGATAGAGGAAAATAATTTGTTTTCCTTTCCCGGATACAGATGACTGAAATCGTTCATTAGCTAAAAAAAAGAATACAATAAATGTACGCTATGTTATTTCCACTGGTTAGAAAGATCCGGATCGCTACCAGAGCTTGGGTTGTTAAGCGAGCACTAGAATAGTTTTTCTCTTTTAGTCCCTTTGTAATTCAGACACTTGTCTTATAAGAAATAAACAAACTTTTGTCATTTATAATTATATCATTGCGTACGTTTTTATAGAAAAACCACAAGGATTATGTAAAAAGATAAGGCTGCGGTATATGCTTACCAAGGTATAGCCTTGTGATTGTTTTAAGGCTGGGAAATCCTTGAAGTAATCCGCTATATCACCTTTTCCACATTGAATGCGATTTAGGCGATGATCTGCAGTTTCTGCCCACTTTTCTTCAACAGACTTCCATGGATCAACATTGTTTTTCAGCCATAGTAATGATTCTTCATAAACAATACCTGTAATTTATTTTTATGTGTATGGTCGGATGAGTTAACTAGAAGAAGGGCATCATAGTACGTACAGTCGCCCGTGGCACATTTAAATCACGAAAAAGGTGACTAGCGAATATTTGCTTACCACTTTCCAGAGATTCCAGGCTATAAATGTCATCATCTGTGATAGTTGGCGTGGATCTGAGCGATGATCTGGACGACTTTGACGATGAACGGCTAGTTCCTGGCAACTGCCCGCCTTCTCGCAACTTTCTCCTTCGAGCTATATAGCTTTCATACAGCTTTCCGGACGCATTTTTTTTAGCTAATTTATTTGTAGCTGATAAATATGCAGAATAATACACCACAACGCGTTCCTTGTGGAATATTTCCACAATTTCGGTAGCTAGTTTATAAAATTCTTCACTGGAAATTTTCTTTGCACAATTGTTCTCTAATTTGTGGTGTATTAGCAGCTGGCTCAATTTCCGTCGGGAACCCTCCGTCAGTAAGCCTCCTTTTCCCTCTTTGAGTATTGCTCTGCCGTCTAAACTATCCTGTATGATGTAAAACACAAACACTATTGATACCAACTTTTTAAAGTTGTTGAACAAGAGTAAATGGTCCAGTATAGCCTTCGGGGCTCTGTGAGCAGTAAATATAACCCAAAATAATATCAGAATTGAAAAAAAAAATTTTTTTCGATGACCGATGATTCCTTCTTTTTTTGCTCTTATTCAATTAAGGATACCCGTAGTAGTACGGTTCATTTCAACCAAACACGGTCCCATCCGACAGAAAGCATGAAACTTGGTATGCATGTAGTTTTTACGTATATAATAAAATATAGAAGTGGCAGCAAGTCGTAAAGTGTTTTTCTCCCCTTGGGGGGGCGTTTTGTGTCTCCAATTGCAATTTTTCTTTTTTAAATAAAAACGGTGAAAGCTACAACAAAACTGTTTAAGAAAAATATATTTGTCATTAAATTCTCTATTAACCATTTTTTGAATGAAGGTGATAGCACCTATAGTTTTCAAATTATGTTTGCAGACTATGGAAACGCCCGGGAGACAGCGGGAGACACCCTGTATAATATTCCAAAAATAAATAAATATTCCAGTGACGATAAATTTCTAACGAATACCGATATCGGCTTGAAAAAATATGATAAGAAAGCCATATTCATACGAATTTCAAAAATATAAGTTTCATTAGAATAGTTTCATAAAAAATGTGTTAAAAATATTATATACAGCGTGGCAGTAGCATAAATAAATCTATAAAAATTCCCCATTTCTTATTCTAATTTAAAAAGGTTACCGTAAACGGTGAAAGCTACAGCAAAACTGTCGAAAAGCAATATATTTTTTATTAAATTTTCTACAATAACTTTCTTGGAAGTATGTTGATATAGGACTTATAGTTTTCAAAACAAACTCACAATCATTGGGTAAGTAACGGAATTTAGGCAATTAATAAAACTACCTATTTCATGACTAATCACAAATTGTATTTATTTTTTAATTTAAATTACACGAGTCTGTACTAGGTTATTTTTTTCAAGCCGATATCGGCATTCGTTAGAAAAATATCGTCACTGGAATAATTTCTTTTTGACAAATTTTAGATGTTCTGCATTTCAATTACGGCAATTCATTTTTTTGTATCTGAAGGTGTTTTTTTATTTCTGAAAATGATTGGCCATCCTTTATTTATCCGAAAATGATACCCGATTTGCCATTGTAGCTATAAATTAGCAGTTATTATACCCAACAGTACGCGTGGCGTTAGAAAATTTCACCCCCTCCCCCTCCCCCCAGCAGGGTGTCCCCCGCTGTCTCCCGGGCGATTTAAACTCTAGTCCACATATGAAACAAGCGTGCTAAGTCTCATTCTTTAATAAAAAAATATCGGTGTCGTCCTATACGATTCCCACAGGGTGATTTTTTCAAAAAACATCAGAAGAATCTCAAACATAATATGAAAACTATAAGTGCTATCACCTTCGTTCAAAAATTGGTTAATAGAGAATTTAATGACAAATATATTGTTCTTAAATAGTTTTGTTGAAGCTTTCACCGTTTTTTATTTAAAAAATAAAAACTGCAATTGGGGACACAAAACGGGGGGGGGGGGGAATCACTTTACGACTTGCTGCTACTTCTATATTTTATTATATCCGTAAAAGCTACACGCATGCCAAGTTTCACGCTTTCTGCCAAATGGGACCATGGGCCCTATTTTTGAATCGCTCGGCAGGCGTCGAGCGCTCTTTTCGAGTGATTTTCGTTCGACATCCCATTGTTTTGAGTCATAAGTCGATCGAAAATCAGTAGAAACGAGCGCTCGACTGGAGTCGAGCGATTCAAAAATAGGGCCCCATAACCTATACTAGTAGAAATAGGTTGAAATTAGCCGTACTATAGAAACAATTTAGGCTTTATACACTTTTTCGTAAAATGTATATTTTTCGAGTAATTTTAACTTTGAAGATTTTTGCACTGCGCAGCAGTGCTGCCGACATCGGAATCATACCTTAAGAATAAAAAGTTTTATTTAATTTTAAGTTTAATTCTTATGCCATGACATAAATTGATGGGGACAATGATCGAAAATTGATACAACTCAGTAAATATGCATTTAACAAAAACAGTTTATAAGTTTAAACATGTTCCTATATGTGCCCTAAATCGAATAAGACCACAAACAGTCATCGGTAACCGATTAAAAAAAACTAAAGGCCAAGCCACACAGCGGGCGTGGCGTGACGGGACGGGACGGCGACGCGACGCTGAGAAGTTGTAATGTACTAGATACTATGGACGAAGTCACAAAGGCCGGCGTGGCGCGACGGGTCGCGTCCCGTCGCACCACGCCGCCGTCGCGCCGAGCGTGAATACAAATCGGAAGCGCGGCGGGGCGGAACGTAGGCGAGATCACGCCCGCAGTGTGAACTCCCGTCGCGCCCCGTCACGCCGCGCCCCGTCACGCCCGCTGTGTGGCTTGACCTTAAGTCTTTTTACCCATAGCGCCCCAAAGGCAACACTCCAACTGATTCCGACGAATTGAAAACGTCCTCCTTTTTAATATCGGTTAAATGCCACGCAGTTATTGAGTTAAGCTAGCTAATGATAAATACTGAATACTATTTAAATACTAAATATACAGGGTGGTCCAGACGGTGACGTCCAAGATTTTTTTTTAGGTTACTCACACCTGGGTGCATCCGAAAATACTGTATTGTGTATCTTCTAAGTTCAAAATCCAATACCAATGAAATTAAAATGTGACCACTCTTGAAGTATGCCCTTTCAAACAAAAAAAGAATCATCTAAATCGGTTCATAAACAAAGATGTTATGTCCGAAAATCCGTATAAACACGTGTGATGGCAAGCTAAATAATTGATATTTTTCAGGATTATGAAAAAACTACCTGCCAGATCTCTGTAATTTTTTTATGGGACCACACACAAACTTTGTTCTTTGAGATAAAAAAGAATTGTATAAATCGGATAACAACTGACAAAGATATGGTAAAACATACATAAAAAAAATATAAAAAAATACTGTCGACTTGATAACCTCCTCCTTTTTTTGAAGTAGGTTAAAAATGGGTGTACATAAATTCTTGTGTATACCAATAAATAGCTTACATTATTTTCTTACTGTGTGTGTGAATTTTAGTTTTATTTAATGCAGTCGACGATATCTTACAATTTTTAGAGCTAGGAATAGAAAAAAGTTAAATATTGGGTGTTTTTAAACAGTAGGAGATTTTTCACCCTACAAACTTTGAAAGCCAATTTCAGGATAAAATGCCCTATCAAACCAAAGGGTAAAAACGGGACCCTATTACTAAGCCTCCGCTGTCCGTCTGTCTGTCTGTCACCAAGTTGTATCTCATGAACCGTAATAGCTAGACAGTTGAAATTTTCACAGATGATGTATTTCTGTTGCCGCTATAACAACAAATATTAAAAAAAAGAATAAAATAAATAATAAAGGGGGGCTCCGATACAACAAACGTCATTTTTTTTGCTGTTTTTTCTCGATATTGATAACGACTACAGGTAGACAGTTGAAATTTTCACAGATCGTGTAGGTATTTCTATTGCTGCTATAACAACAAATGCTAAAAACAGAATAAAAATAAATATTTAAGGGGGCTCCCATACAACAAACCTAATTTTCTTTGCAGGGGCCGTACCGGCTAAGGAATCGATTATCGAAAAGTCTGCCGGCTTTCAACTTAAAACAGAAAAATCAAAGTAAGGAATTTCGTTTTGTACTTTCTGTTGACGTAATTTGGAAGATATCGATGTTCGTGTGACATCATGAATTGGGGTTTGCCATTTTGGCCCACTTGGGGCTCCATTTATTTCTTTTAATTTGAAACTCGGCAGACTTTTCGATAATCGATGCGTTAGCCGGTACGGCCCCTGTTTTTTGATACGGAACCCTTCGTGCGCGAGTCCGACTCGCACTTGGCCGGTTTTGTGTTTTATCTGCTAAGCTAAGAAGCCACTTAAGTTTTAAAAATCAGTTTGAATTGATGAAATATCCATTTTGTATTTTTAAAAGAATTGTTAAAATGTTACTTCGACGAAGTAAAACCTAAAATTTTCACTTTCGACCCTTTTTTCAGGAACTTATCTGGATGTAATGTAGTTGATTATTTTATGTATGGAAGAGTGTTTTAAGACAATTATGTTGCAAAAATAAAACTATTATTTTTTTTTATATGAAAGGAGTTATGAATTTTTTTGGTCCGTTCGGTAGAAAATTCGTAATAACTCATTTAAAAATCATAACTACCTAAACTACGAAAAATCGCGGAACATACATAGTGTATTTTCAGATGCACCCAGGTGTGAATAATCTAAAAAAAATTCTTGGACGTCACTATTTGGACCACCCTGTATACTACTTAGTAATCCAGGCCATACACGAGGTAATCGCGGACAAACATGCATATTATACAGGTCAAACTGAGAACCACCTTTTTTGAAGTCGGTTAAAATACTAAAACCTCCTTAATGCAACAAATACTTTTATGGAAACCGCATTAAAATCAGTTCAGCCAATCGTGAGATAATCGCGGATACTGGTCAAACTGAGAACCTACTTTTTTTAAAATCGGTTAAAAAGAAAAAATAAAGAAAAAGAAACATCAAAATCGGTCTACAAATGTCGAAGATACGCGCAAACAATGATAAAACAAATATATTCAATCTAATTAAGAACCTCCTTCTATTTTGAAGTTGGTTAAGAAAATCATACGATCGATCGCTCACTGCCATACACGGTCCAATCAGCATGATCCAATCGGCATGATCCAGACAAAAGAATTGAATTTTGATTGTTCCGTCAATTCGATCTGTCCAGCCAATCCACTGCCGACACACGATCAATTCGATTGGATCCAATCGGCAGTATCATGCCAAATGGACGATCGAATTGATGGTGTATGACCTGTATAACTATACGGGTTGTAATAATACTGGTTTTAATAATGTACTAAATAAAACTATACATACGGATGTACTTACATTTTGCTGGTTAAACAATATACCTAAACTCTACTAGCACACTAACTTTAACTAGTGCCTTCTAATTACTGATACAAGCTATTACTGATAAAGAAAATAACATTACATTTAATAGTTTCAATACCTGAAACAAAAAAAATGAAATCTTAGAATCGGTCTACGGAGGACAAAAACAGTCCTATCTTAATGACGGGCAATTTTATCTTAAGAAAGGTTTGCACAAGGCCATCGCTGGCTGCCAGTCACAGCAATGGCTTGGTATTGGCCTTGTCTAAACAATTTTTCAAGCCAAGCCAGCAACGCTAGCGAGGATAGAGCGCCCGTCTATTTTTCAAGCCAGTCCTTTTGGTCCATATCACAAACATAAAGTACCTACCAAACTCAGCTACAAAATAAAAATTTTAGTGAGCACCAAAAAAGGGTGAGGCCGCTTGTCAGAATTGTATTACAATTCTACAATATTGTAAACTTGTCAAGAGAAAATCTCTATTGGAACAGAAACATCTTTCGAAGAGAAACATGTTAAATGGTCGTTACAATTTGTCAAATTTTTAAGTACGTTTTGTTATCAAACTGAGTACCTAATGTTATGATTATGAGTAACTCACAGTGTTATTAGCTGCAGTAGAAGTACAATTTGCAGAGATTTTTGCATCATCGTCATTATCATCAGTGTCCTGTTCAGCGTTTTGAGTAGAGTTGTTTAGCTCACCATTCTTAATTTCAAGGTTCTAGAAAAATAATTAAAAAGCTTTATTACAAAGTATACAGCATCGGTCCAAGAGAAAAAAAAGAAAACATTTTTATTAACTAAATACAAGATGTACAATATAAACAAGTTGGTACATACATTGAAACCGGCCACCTTTTGATGTTGTAGTAGCAAATTTTTGAATTTGATTCTGGGGCCAATCTTGGGAACCAATTCTTTCAAATTCTCATCATTTAAAAGAATTGCAGTTTCAAGTGTTGTTATAAGATTGTCTGAAAAATACAAATAATAAAACAAACATGTACAAAACTAGTTATGTAGGTACCTAATTTTGTAATTGCCTACATGCGTTCAGTCGGAGTCAGGTTCGGGGCGGTCTCCTGGTTTTCAATAAGAAAAATGCTGTCCGTTTAGTAAAGCTTACAACTTTATCCAACAAGCAATGGATAAGGTTTTAAACTTGTTTGTAATTAGTATTAAACAGATTTTTTCAATAAAACAAACAAATACCTACTTGTCAAATACGAATGTCTGTTGTTTGTGGGTGAAAAAACTTTGATCAAAATATACTTGGATACCCGTTGACACGATCCAAGTATACTTGGACCAAGTAACTTGGACAAAGTAGCTTTTTGTATTGTATACGGCGACGTCAAAGTTTACTTGGTTTGCTCGTTTACATGATCCAAATAGTCATCAAAACTACTTAGTCCTAGCAGACTTGGATGAAGCAAGTACGCTTTGCTAGCTCATTTACACTTAGATGAATTTATTTCATCTAAGCATTTACATGATCCTACCTATCAGTATTATTTCAAATCTTTCAAAATGGCGCACGCATGCGTGATGCGTTCTTATGTTTACGGACGATTTAAATCTTTAGTTTACAAACGAGAATTCTACAAGTTTTGTATAAAACTAGCTTAGATAATCTAAGACCTACCTAGTACCTACACTACCTACCTATGTTTCTTGGTGAAAACGAAGGGTTAATTTATGTATGACGCAACATACATATTTCATTGCGGTGCGAGTGCGACAGATCTAAGAAAATTTATAATCTAAATAAAACAAAAATCTTGATTAAATAAAACCGTGACAATAACTTACCCTGTAGGATTGGTAATAGTTCTTCTAATCCTGCATTACTAATTTCTTCCATAAAATTCATGGCTAACGCTGTTACGACGACGCGACCTTTTGGCAAGTGAAATCCGGTGTTGCCAGATGCTAGCGATGCGCGATTATGAATGATCATTCGATTATCTAAATCATTCGAATAATTCGAATGACCATTAACATATATTACTAATAATTTCATTGATTTGATACTAACGCCACGGCAATACTACGGTACGTTGCGTTGGTGTAAAAGGAAGCAACTCCCTTTTTCATTTTGATTATTGTATAAACTTACAGCTTTCTTTCAATATCATCGATTATAATTAACACGTTTTATTAGGTTGCTTTCAATATTGAAACCGTGCAACCCCATCAAGTTTGGGCTCGTTTGCATGCATCATCTTTCCAAGTACTTTGTTGGGAAAAAGTTTCCAGGGTCTGATGATTAAGCCGGAAGAAGGACACAGGAACTCTTTAATAAAACCACGCCACCCCATCGAGTTTGGGCTCGTTTGAATCGTCTTGACGAGTACTGTGTTGGGAATTAGTGTTCAGGATCTGATGATGGAGCCGAAAGAAGGCCACTGAAACTCTGTAATAAAACCTTGCAAAGAGATGCATTAATAAAATTATGAAATAAACTTATGAAGTAGAGTAGCTAGACCACCAACCAAACAACATAACTTTAATATGATGGCAACTCCAAGGTAACCGCGTTAATTATAATGTACCCGGTTACTTATAAGTATAGTACTGCAGTTTAATGTACCTACAGCTTGACCATAAAGAATGGGGTTGGCAACGCAAAGCTAATTGTAGATGTCGCTGGGGGTCGTTCCGAACCTACGCTCCGAGTGCAACCGAACGCTCTAATGCCGTTACAAACATTAGAGCGTGATATTCGGTTGTAACAACTTTCCCGTTCCAAACGTCAGAGCGTTGCAACCAAACAACCATCAAAATTGATGGTTGTAAAACGCTCTGACGTTTGTCTATAGAAAAACTGTCAATGTCATTTGACATTATTTTGTATTTTGATGTTTTTGTATCTAATTTTCAAATAAATCATGGTAGCTTCGCAAAAAAAAAACAGTTTTCATTTGATTTTGAATAAAGGAAAGTTTAAATTAATCCTATTTCAAGTGGAAAATGAAGAGTTAAAAGATGACTGAACAAAAAAGTACAGTTGCCAATAAAATTTTGAAAATTTGTTTCTGGAGATATTTTCTGCGTGGATTCGCCCGTCCCCTGTATGTTTGTTCGATTCTTACATTACAATAAAATACAGCAGTCGGCTACTAAAATACAAAATTGTAACGTTAGAAAGTAGCCAGATGGTAGCAATTTGCATCTAAAAGACTTATTTTGTTTCGCTTATATTTTTAGTCAACTAAAGTGGTTGCCCACTTGTTTGTAAAAAAAGAGCAAACACAAACACGCTAAATAAACTTATGAAGTAGCTTAATGACCACCAAACAACATAAATTTAATGTGATGGCAACCCCAAACACGTTAAATGCGCAGTACGACGACGTAATTAACCGCGCTATTTGTAAATAGCGCGTTTCATTATAATGAACCCGCTTACTTATGTTACGTAACCGCCTGCAGTATAATGTATGCGGTTACTTATGTTACGCATAGCGGCTGTTTTTTTCCGGTTCCAGGGTATCTTTTAACTAATGCGACTACTTAAAATGTTTCGGGATATCTATAGGTTCGTCGAGTTACCTACTAAGAACATATAGGTAATCCAAGATGGCGGCCAACTTTTTGTTTATGGGCCGATTAAAATGAAACTCGGTTTTTGGAACTATTTTGGCAAGAAAACAGCAATGCAATCTTAAAAATATAAAAAATACCAAAGATGGCCGCCGACTTTTTTGTTTGTGGGCCGTTTTTAATGAAATTCGGTTTTTGGTACTATTTCGACACAAAAATAACAGCGCAACATTGAAAACATTAAAAAATTCAAGATGGCGGCAAACTATTTCATTTGAGGGCCGATTTAGATAAAACTCGGTTTTTAGGGTTCCGTACCTAAAGGGTAAAAACAGGACTCTATTACTAAGCCTCCGCTGTCCGTCTGTCTGTCTGTCTGTCACCAGGCTGTATCTCATGAACCGTGATAGCTAGACAGCTGAAATTTTCACAGATGATGTATTTCTGTTGCCGCTACAACAACAAATACTAAAAACATAATAAAATAAGTATTTAGGGGGGCTCCTATACAACAAACGTGTTTTTTTTTTTGCCGTTTTTTGCTCTATATTAATAGCAACAACAGGTAGACAGTTGAAATTTTCACAGATGATGTATTTCTGATGCCGCTATAACAATAAATACTAAAATCAGAATAAAATAAATATTTAAGGGGGGCTCCCATACAACAAACGTGATTTTTTTGCCGTTTTTTGGTACGGAACCCTTCGAGCGCGAGTCCGACTCGCACTTGCCCGGTTTTTTATATTTTTTGTATTATTTTAACACGAAAATAACAACGAAACATTAAAAATCCAAGATGGCGGAAAACTTTTTTGTTTTTGGGCCGATTTCGATGAAACTCGGCTTTTGGTACTAATTCGACAATAAAACAGCAACGAATAATAAAAATATAAAAAAATCCAAGATGGCGGCCAACTTTTTTGTTTTTCGGCCGATTTCGATGAAACTTCGTTAATGGTGTTATTTTAACAAGACAATAACAACGCAATGTTAAAAATACAAAAAATCCAAGATGACGGCCAACTTCTTTGTTTTTCGGCCGATTTCGATGAAACTCGTTAATGGTGTTATTTTAACAAGGCTATAACAACGCAATGTTAAAAATATAAAAAATCCAAGATGGCGGCCAACTTTTTTGTTTGTGGGCCGATTTCGATAAAACTCGTTAATGGTGTTATTTTAACAAGGCTATAACAACGCAATGTTAAAAATATAAAAAATCCAAGATGGCGGCCAACTTTTTTGTTTGTGGGCCGATTTCGATAAAACTCGATTTTTGATACTATATAGACAAGAAAACAGCAACGCAAGGTAAAAAATATGAAAATCCAAGATGGCGGCCAACTTTTTTGTTTTTAGGCCGATTTTGATGAAACTTGTTTCATGGTGTTATTTTAACAAGGCAATGTTAAAAATGTAAAAAAATCCAAGATGGCGGCCAACTTTTTTGTTTTTGGGCCGATTTCGATGAAACTCGGTTTTTGTTACTATTTTGACAAAAAAACAGCAAAGCAATGCTAAAAATATAAAAATCCAAGATGCGGCCAACTTTCTTGTCTTTTGGCCGATTAAGATGAAACTTAGTTTATGGTGTTATTTTAACAAGGCAATAACAACGCAATGTTAAAAATATAAAAAAATCCAAGATGGCGGCCAACTTTTTTGTCTTTCGGCCGATTTCGATGAAACTTGTTAATGGTGTTATTTTAACAAGGCAATAACAAAGCAATGTTAAAACGTAAAAAAATCCAAGATGGCGGCCAACTTTTTTGGTTTTGGGCCGATTTCGATGAAACTCGATTTTTGATACTATATAGACAAGAAAACAGCAACGCTAGGTAAAAAATATGAAAATCCAAGATGGCGGCCAACTTTTTTGTTTTTGGGCCGATTTCGATGAAACTTGTTTCATGGTGTTATTTTAACAAGGCAATAACAAGGCAATGTTAAAAATGTAAAAAAATCCAAAATGGCGGCCAACTTTTTAGTTTTTGGGCCGATTTCGATGAAACTTTGTTAATGGTGTTAACTTAACACGGCAATAACAACGCAATGTTAAAAATATAAAAAATCCAAGATGGTGGCCAACTTTTTTGTTTGTGGGCCGATTTCGATGAAACTCGATTTTTGATACTATTTCGACAAGAAAACAGCAACGCAATGTTAAACATATAAAAATCCAAGATGGCGGCCAACTTTTTTGTTTTTTGGCCGATTTCGATGAAACTTCGTTAATGGTGTTATTTTAACAAGGCAATAACAACGCAATGTTAAAAATATAAAAAAATCCAAGATGGCGGCCAACTTCTTTGTTTATCGGCCGATTTCGAAAAAACTCCCGTTAATGGTGTTATTTTAACAAGGCAAATAACAACGCAATGTTAAAAATTTAAAAATTCAAGATATCGGTCAACTTTTTGTTTGTGGGCCGATTTCGATGAAACTCGATTTTTGAAACTATTTTGACAAGAAAACAGCAACGCAATGTTAAAAATATAAAAATCCAAGATGGCGGCCAACTTTTTTGTTTTTGGGCCGATTTCGATGAAACTTGTTTCATGGTGTTATTTTAACAAGGCAATATCAAGGCAATGTTAAAAATGTAAAAAAATCCAAGAAGGCAGCCAACTTTTTTGATTTTGGGCCGATTTCGATGAAGTTCGATTTTTGATACTATACAGACAACAAAACAGCAACGCAATGTTAAAAATATGAAAATCCAAGATGGCGGCCAACTTTTTTGTCTTTCGGCTGATTTCGATAAAACTTGGTTTCTGGTGTTAATTTAACAAGGCAATAACAACGCAATGTTAAAAATATAAAAATCCAAGATGACGGCCAACTTTTTTGTTTGTGGGCCGATTTCGATGAAACTCGTTAATGGTGTTATTTTAACAAGGCAATAACAAAGCAATGTTAAAAATGTAAAAAATCCAAGATGGCGGCCAACTTTTTTGTTTTTGGCCCGATTTCGATGAAACTCGATTTTTGATACTATATAGACAAGAAAACAGCAACGCAAGGTAAAAAATATGAAAATCCGAGATGGCGGCCAACTTTTTTGTTTTCGGGCCGATTTCGATGAAACTTGTTTCATGGTGTTATTTTAACAAGGCAATAACAAGGCAATGTTAAAAATGTACAAAAAATCCAAGATGGCGGCCAACTTTTTTGTTTTTGGGCAGATTTCGATGAAACTCGATTTTTGATACTATATAGACAACAAAACAGCAACGCAAGGTAAAAAATATGAAAATCCAAGTTGGCGGCTAACTTTTGTGTCTTTTGGCCGATTAAGATGAAACTTAGTTTATGGTGTTATTTTAACAAGGCAATAACAAAGCAATGTTAAAAATGTAAAAAAATCCAAGATGGCGGCCAACTTCTTTGTTTTTCGGCCGATTTCGATGAAACTCGATTTTTGATTCTATTTAGACAAGAAAACAGCAACGCAAGGTAAAAAATATGAAAATCCAAGATGGCGGCCAACTTTTTTTGTTTTTAGGCCGATTTTGATGAAACTTGTTTCATGGTGTTATTTTAACAAGGCAATAACAAGGCAATGTTAAAAATGTAAAAAAAACCAAGATGGCGGCCAACTTTTTTGTTTTTGGGCCGATTTCGATGAAACTCGGTTTTTGTTACCATTTTGACAAAAAAACAGCAAAGCAATGCTAAAAATATAAAAATCCAAGATGCGGCCAACTTTTTTGTCTTTTGGCCGATTAAGATGAAACTTAGTTTATGGTGTTATTTTAACAAGGCAATAACAACGCAATGTTAAAAATATAAAAAAATCCAAGATGGCGGCCAACTTCTTTGTTTTTCGGCCGATTTCGATGAAACTTGTTAATGGTGTTATTTTAACAAGGCAATAACAAAGCAATGTTAAAACGTAAAAAAATCCAAGATGGCGGCCAACTTTTTTGGTTTTGGGCCGATTTCGATGAAACTCGATTTTTGATACTATATAGACAAGAAAACAGCAACGCAAGGTAAAAAATATGAAAATCCAAGATGGCGGCCAACTTTTTTGTTTTTGGGCCGATTTCGATGAAACTTGTTTCATGGTGTTATTTTAACAAGGCAATAACAAGGCAATGTTAAAAATGTAAAAAAATCCAAAATGGCGGCCAACTTTTTTGTTTTTGGGCCGATTTCGATGAAACTTTGTTAATGGTGTTAATTTAACACGGCAATAACAACGCAATGTTAAAAATATAAAAAATCCAAGATGGTGGCCAACTTTTTTGTTTGTGGGCCGATTTTGATGAAACTCGATTTTTGATACTATTTCGACAAGAAAACAGCAACGCAATGTTAAACCTATAAAAATCCAAGATGGCGGCCAACTTTTTTGTTTTTCGGCCGATTTCGATGAAACTTCGTTAATGGTGTTATTTTAACAAGGCAATAACAACGCAATGTTAAAAATATAAAAAATCCAAGATGGTGGCCAACTTTTTTGTTTGTGGGCCGATTTTGATGAAACTCGATTTTTGATACTATTTCGACAAGAAAACAGCAACGCAATGTTAAACATATAAAAATCCAAGATGGCGGCCAACTTTTTTGTTTTTAGGCCGATTTCGATGAAACTTCGTTAATGGTGTTATTTTAACAAGGCAATAACAAAGCAATGTTAAAAATATAAAAAAATCCAAGATGGCGGCCAACTTCTTTGTTTTTCGGCCGATTTCGATGAAACTCCCGTTAATGGTGGTATTTTAACAAGGCAAATAACAACGCAATGTTAAAAATTTAAAAATTCAAGATGGCGGTCAACTTTTTGTTTGTCGGCCGATTTCGATGAAACTCGCATTTTGGTACTATTTTGACAAGAAAACAGCAACGCAATGTTTAAAATTGAAAAAAAAGCAAAGACAGCGGCCAACATTTTTGTTTTTGGGCCGATTTCGATGAAACTCGGTCTTTGGTACTATATTGGCAAGTAAACAGCATCACAATATTAAATATATAAAAATCCAAGATAGCGGCCATTTTTTTGTTTTTAGGTCGATTTCGATTAAACTTGGTTTTTTGTATGATTTTAACAAGGAAATAACAACGCAATGTTAAAAATAATAGAAATATCCAAGACGGCGGCCAGCTTTTTTGTTTTTGGGCTGATTTCGATGAAACTCAGTTTATAGTACAATTTTGACAAAGAAATAACAACGCAAATTTCGAAATATTGAAAAATCCAAGATGGCGGCCAATTCTTTTGTTTGTGGGCTGATTTCCATGAAACATGGTTTTCAGAACTATTATAAAGAGAAAACAGCAACGCAATGTTGAAAATATTGAAAAGTCCAATATGGCTGTTAACTTTTTTGTTCGTGAGCCGATTTCGATAAAACTCCGTTTTTTGGTACTATTTTGACAGAAAACAGCAACGCAATAATAAGATATAAAAAATAGATAATAATAATAATAATAATAATAATAAATAAATAAATCATTTATTCACAACTTCATTTTGTTCACATTTTTTTCCCAAGCTTTCTTGTATAATAGTACCAGAAAACCGAGTTTCATCAAAATCGGCCTAAAAACAAAAATGTAACCGGAACCATTACTTAATGAGACAGAGACAGTACAATGATTTGGTAACCAGTAACTGTTATAAAGAGCCTGGATACTGAAATAATGCAGCTGTATAACTATTCGTACGTATAGCGCATACATATTTTATGTTACGGGTTAAGTAAATTACGTATGCTGCTCCGTGCAGAATCATTAAGCCGCATACGTAAATGTAAAGAGTGCGCCACAGTAATTTAATGATGCGGCTGACGTCATAAAGATTCTACGTACCAAACACAGTAAGTAAGTGAACGGAGTTCGTAAAATGAGCCAGGATACGTAATAACTGATGATGTAGACGGAGACATTATTTATTATCCCGTGTACGTAAAATGTAACGGCATATCTCCGACCCTGCTCGTACATTATGTACGTAACCGGAACCATTACTTAATGAGACAGAGACAGTACAATGATTTAGCAACCAGTTACTGTTATAAAGAGCCTGGATACTGAAATAATGCAGCTGTATTACTATTCGTACGTATAGCGCATACATATTTTATGTTACGGGTTAAGTAAATTACGTATGCTGCTCCGTGCAGAATCATTAAGCCGCATACGTAACTGTAAATAATGCGCCACAGTAATTTAATGATGCGGCTGACGTCATAAAGATTCTACGTACCAAACACAGTCAGTAAGTAAACGGAGTTCGTAAAATGAGCCAGGATACGTAATAACTGATGATGTAGACGGAGACATTATTAATTATCCCGTGTACGTAAAATGTATCGGCATATCTCCGACCCTGCTCTTACATTATGTACGTAACCGGGACCATTACTTAATGAGACAGGGACAGTACAATGATTTGGCAACCAGTTACTGTTATAAAGAGCCTGGATACTGAAATAATGCAGCTGTATAACTATTCGTACGTATAGCGGATACATATTTTATGTTACGGGTTAAGTAAATTACGTATGCTGCTCCGTGCAGAATCATTAAGCCGCATACGTAACTGTAAATAATGCGCCACAGTAATTTAATGATGCGGCTGACGTCATAAAGATTCTACGTACCAAACACAGTCAGTAAGTAAACGGAGTTCGTAAAATGAGCCAGGATACGTAAAAACTGATGATGTAGACGGAGACATTATTAATTATCCCGTGTACGTAAAATGTATCGGCATATCTCCGACCCTGCTCGTACATTATGTACGTAACCGGAACCATTACTTAATGAGACAGAGACAGTACAATGATTTAGCAACCAGTTACTATTATAAAGAGCCTGGATACTGAAATAATGCAGCTGTTTAATTATTCGTACGTATAGCGCATACATATTTTATGTTACGGGTTAAGTAAATTACGTATGCTGCTCCGTGCAGAATCATTAAGCCGCATACGTAACTGTAAATAATGCGCCACAGTAATTTAATGATGCGGCTGACGTCATAAAGATTCTACGTACCAAACACAGTCAGTAAGTAAACGGCGTTGGTAAAATGAGCCAGGATACGTAATACCTGATAATGTAGACGGAGACATTATTAATTATCCCGTGTACGTAAAATGTATCGGCATATCTCCGACCCTGCTTGTACATTATGGACGTAACCGGGACCATTACTTAATGAAACAGAGACAGTACAATGATTTGGCAACCAGTTACTGTTATAAAGAGCCTGGATACTGAAATAATGCGACTGTATAATTTCGTACGTATAGCGGATACATATTTTATGTAACGGGTTAAGTAAATTATGTATGCTGCTCTGTGCGGAATCATTAAACCGCATACGTAAATGTAAAGAGTGCGCCACAGTAATTTCATGATGCGGCTGACGTCATAAAGATTCTATGTACCAAACACTGCCAGTAAGTAAACGGAGTTCGTAAAATGAGCCAGGATACGTAAATGATTATGTAGGCGGAGACATTATTAATTATCCCGTGTACGTAAAATGTATCGGCATATCTCCGACCCTGCTCGTACATTATGTACGTAACCCGGACCATTACTTAATGAGACGGAGTCAGTACAATGATTTGGCAACCAGTTACTGTTGTAAAGAGCCTGGATACTGAAATAATGCGGCTGTATACCTTCGTACGTATAGCGCATACATATTTCCTGTTGCGGGTTAAGTAAATTACGTATGCTGCTCTGTTAATACATATGCGGCATCATTAAACCGCATACGTAAACGTTAACAGTGCGGGCACAGTAATTTCATGATGCGGCTTACGTATTAAGGATTCGGCCTCATTACAAGTAACTCGTTTACATTGTCTTTACAGGGCATTATGCCGCATACTTACTGAACATGGTGTCGTTTCATTATAAGTATGGCTCTTATTTATTTCATGTGAAAAGCACATTATACGTATCTGGCTGCCAGTGCATTACAAATTTGCCAATTTTAAGTAGCCCGTTTTTCTCAGTGGATGTATGGGACATTGTTAGAATTCTTACATCATTCCGAGTAACACTGGCTATATTTTTTTTGAAAAAAGTTAATATGGTGACTGTATGACGCCATTTTCAAATGTGAAAAAATCATTTTTTTCTTCAATTATTACAATATGGGCATCAAATGAAAGGCCTTAATGAGCACATTTCAAAAATATATAATTTGTTACTAAAATGTGTGAAATAAAAATAAAAAAATTTAAAAACATGACTGCCCTGCTAACAAACTAAAAAGTTAAATAACAAGGGTCATTGCAGACGGGGGACCTCTTCGATTAAAAGTTGTTCCACAAAACGGTCCCCCGACTGCAATGACACTTGTTATTTAACTTTTTAGTTTGTTTTTAGCAGGGCATCGTGTTTTTATTTTTTTTAATTAATTTATTTTTTAGCTTTAGTAAAATCGATGAAATTAAGGAGAGGCCTTTGATTTTAACAAATCTTTGATTTTTATATTTTTATCGCTTTATCGTCAAAAAATAGCGCAACCGGTTTCAGGTGAGCCATCAACGAAAATGCGCTCACTAGAGCAATGTCAAACGCACTATTTCAGCACCCATTGGATGACCAATTTAAACATTTTTTAAAAATATAGGTACTTTAATACTATAACGCTCGGACCGCTTCATAGCAGAAACTGACATTGATGAACGAGTAGTCTTTGATATTAGGTCACTTTTATGAGCTCCTAAAGTCAAGTTTGCCTTTTAGTTGGTAAGCAGAACTTTATTTGTGGCCACCAAAACAACTGTGAAAATGATTTACTGTTTTGAATTTGTGTTACGGTCGTAAACGACCTAGGTATACACCATACGGCTTCATGTTATGGCCTATTTCTTTGATGTGTTGACAACACAGTATTCGCTAAACCACATTTGTTACAAATATTTAGAGATGAGAGTTTCATAATTCGCCTTTCTTTGATTCTAAAGTTAACACTATGAGCATTCCGTAAAGATTTAGAGTCTACCAGCAGACTATTGCAGTTCCAATAATAATAATTGTTTAAATAATAAAATTGAAAACATTGGCAGATCTTTCCCTTTTAATTACATAAAAAGATAACAATTGAAGACGATTAAACAATTAAACATTTTAATAATTTTAAGGTTTTCGTGATCCTGAAAGAGATATATTTTTTTGCAGCCCAAACGTGTCATAGTGTTTATTATATTTTCTTACAATGTATGTTAATTAATTAATAAATAAATTACTTATGTTATTAAATTAAAATCCTCACTAAGCAAAGTTCTTTTCATGCAAATAAGTACAATATTAAGGTGAAAGGCAATAATTATATTGGCGATTCATAAATAAATAACTATTGATAATAAAAACATTATCATACTATTTTTACTGAAATACTGGTATCATTAAATCAATACATTTAAACTTGATTTATTTAATTTTCTTACTATGTTCTCATTGGAAAGTCTTTTACTGAAAATAATACTTATATGGAATTTCAAGTAACCGAGAAAGTGAAAAACATACTTACATAAAAAATTGCGTGACATCAAATTGCTTGTACGTACGATTGTCGTTAAGTATGCTAATGAAAGAAATAGGTATGACAAGTCGTTACCGCAGTTAGTGCGTCCGCGCCACGGCAGGATGTGTTTAAGTTTGCAATTATAACTGGGGCCCAAGTCTGCTATTTTTAACGTCATAATCGTGTTTGAATTGTAATGCTTTTTGACACACTTGTTTCTTGAAACCGAAACACAATTGAAACACGATTATGACGTTAACAATAGCAGACTTGGGCCCATGGGGCCTAACTAGTGTGCCCTTTGGTGTGGGCTATGCGCTCCACGCGCTTGCATGCACAAATTGCTTTTATAAGTACAGATCGTTACGTTATCATCAGCAACTTTTTTATGTCTCCCCTGCTGGGACTTAGACCATCCTTACAGGTGCGAAAGTTGCTTGACTGTCGCAAACACAGTGCAAAACGCGAATGCCTGCTGCTCCATCAATCTTTGAGAACCCAAAATATGGAATACAAATATTTCAGCAACAGAAAAACTGGAGGAGCTCGGTGGCGCAGTGGTTTAACGCCTGGCCCTGCGATTGCGGAGGTTAAGCAACTTTCGCAAGGGTCGGTCATGGGATGGGTGACCAAAAATTTATTATCTCGAGCTCCTCCGTGCTTCGGAAGGCACGTTAAGCCGTTGGTCCCGGGTGCATTGCAGTCGTTAACACCCACCAATCCGCATTGGGTCGGCGTGGTGGGTTATGGCCCATCCTCCTTATCCACCCATAAGGAAGGTTAAAAATGGTTGGTGGTCAAAACAGTGGTATGCCGTGTAGGCCTGAGGTATTATTTGAGCATGTAACCGGAGCATGAAGTTAAAACATAGCTGTTGAAGCGAACTGCGAAACAAACGTTTAAGCATGGCAAACGTAGTGTACTGTACAAGCACTATTCCACCTAGAATAGTATATATAAGGTTCCCTATGTATTTGCATAAAATTTTTAGGCATAATATGTCATAGCATAATATGATTTCGCCGAATGATGTTTACGCATAATATTATTTAGTCATAACAGCTTATGCATAATTTATTTAAGCATAACTACTTTAAGCATAATCATGTTTAAGCATAATATTCTTTAGCATAAATTTAAACACGCATAATGTTATTTACGCATATTTTTATAAACAAAAAATCACGACGTTTAAAATCACAAAAGAACATTTTACCTAAAATACAAAATCCCAAAGCTTAAAAAACCCGAAGGTTAATTGACCGAAGTTAAGTTAAGTGCCAGAACCGACCTGCTGGCATGTAACCCACATGCCAGCAGGTCGGTTCTGGCATCTTCACCGGCCGCTGCCGCGGCACGCTCGCTTCGCTCGCTCGGCTCGTGCGTTGTTGGTCGCAATGGAACTTTACCTCCTCCTCGCTCGCTACGCTCGCTCGTCGTCGCACCTAATAGACCTAAACAAACTTTCGGAATTTTTAACTATCGGCATTTTAACTTTCAGGGTTTCGAACTATCATCAGTCATTTAATAATCGATCTTTTAAGTTTCGGTCTATTGGATATCGACATTAAGGATTTTCGGTATTTTAAAAATAAGTGTTTTATGATTCGATATTTAGGTCGTATGTGTTATGAGTTTTTGGCATTTTAATACAATAGGTACCTACCCCTTTTGCATGAAAATAAATAAGTGCGTAAAAATATTTATTCTTATTGTTTTTGATTTTTATGTCTAAATAATATTAGGCGAATAGACAATATGCCTAATAACATTATGCGAAAACAAATTAGTCTAAATGATAATTATGCTAATATCAATAGTATGCCAAAAAACAATTATGCGAAAGTATTATTATGACAAAAAAGATTATGCCAAATCCGTTATGCCAAATCAAATTAGGTATAAAACAATTATGCGAAAACAAGGGATCCCGTATATAAGTGTGTTATACTCCGTCGCAGTACCACGACGCCAAATAAGTGCAAATCCTACTTAAAATAAATGTACATTAATTGTTCGTAATTTGTACGCCATTGAAAAAAATTTACGTTACGTATTTTAGTCTAAAAAAAATGTCGGTGTGGTACTGCCAGGGAGTATGCTCTGCCGCAGTACCACTCGTTTTTCTCACGAATCAGAGACAGTTTGCATGTCTTTGAAAAAAAATTACATTAATTGTACGTTCTAGTATCGTACAAGAAAATGGCCAAGTGCGAGTCGAATTCAAGCTACAGGGCATTTACAATTTTCCAAATACAACTTGATAAATCGTCAACAAAAAAATAAGTTGGGGAGGAAAAGTTGTTGGATGGAGTAGATTACACGAATTGTATAAGCCTTACCGTCTTATACAATACAAATACAAAATTTATGGAAAAAAATTTTTTAAGCAAAACACGTTTTAAACGGACTAAAAAGTATAAAATAATTTCTCGCATAAAGTAATATGATAACGCGACACGAAAGTAATGCAGTGTAAGCACTGCATTACTTTCGTGTCGGCGGCGGTGTGGAAATCGCCTAAAGCTTTGTTGTAAACTTGTTGGCATACAAATAGAAGTCGATGCGAAATTAAAAATATTGAAATCATGACTGATTATGCTTTGGCACGTTGTTGTGTATTAAGAGTAAAACTATATCTCTACTGTTTTGTGGTATCACCTATAAGTAATCATTTACATCGACCTATATCGAATTAAGTAAATAATTATTAGTTTCATTTGATTTGCAAAAAAATTGCTCGATTTAATTTTCGGAATAGACAACTTCTCAAAGGGTTTTCCTTATTAAATAGAGTAGGTAAGTACTTTGTATTACAAGGAACTTAAAACGAAACGACATTATAAGAAAAAGTCAGATATTACTTCAAATTAAAAAGAAGTAACACTTTTCATTGCTTGGCTGGACAGGATTGAATTGGAAAAACTAAATATCTTAATTTTCTTTTGTAACTCGAAATTGTTAGTTTTCATGGTATTGCCATCTCTGTGGTCCCGAGTTTATCCTTGGTTGGGCCTATCCTATTTATAAAGATACTAACCTAACCCAGAATTAGTAAATGCTCACCAAATTTTCTTGGGCGGTTTAGGATTTGGTGAGTATTTACTAATTTTGGAGAACAACATGTGTTTGTTTGGTATGCTATAGTATTAATTCCCTTTATAAAGGAAACTTTCCTATAATGACCTAGGACTGGATGCCTGTTGAGTATTGAGGTACCACCGTTGACTCGGATTTCATAACATCAAAATTCATAGGGTACTTCACGTTGACCTAGACCTATGAAATTTGGCAGGTAATATTGTCTTAATACACTCGTACTACAAAGTACAGGGAAAATTCTGAAAACTGTACATTTGTATTTAATTCAGAGTCTGTCTGTCTGTCTGTCTGTCTGTCTATCCATCTGCCTGTCAAGACCCTTTATCTCGGGAACGCGTGGAGGTATCATAATGAAATTAAAACCATATTACTACTACTATTATCGTTAGTATCATACATTTATGATCATCACGTCAACCCGTCATCTCATCTCATTAGTAGATAATTATCTTAAATGTTTGTTTTCATTTACGCACTATTAGCAAAGAAATACAGCTAGCATACCAACGAGATAATGTAAATAGTCACTTTAAACGTTTAATGTCAAACAGAATCAACTTACCAATAAAAGCATCTTCCTTATCAATTTCCATGATAACGATCCAATCCACTATTAAAGCACTGAAAATGCATCTCCAAATTCCAACATTGCACTTTGACTTCAAATTCACACGCACTATACACGACTTATCTTATCAGATCATAATATTATTCAAAGATAAGAATTGTAATTGGCACTGATTGAATTTTTTATCTTAAAAAGCACTAATAGAGCTGTAAAAATGTATTGATATCGATTAAGATGTGAATCGAATGAGCGCAAAACGATACGCGGCCACCGGCCGTTCGTCAGCGTATGGTTAAAATAGTTTACTAGAATGCTGGCAGCTAGGCAACGCGTTATCGCGGTTATATGATGCTGTAAACAAATAGGTAGCAGTTAACTACCAACCTCCGACGTCAGACATTATCAAATTACGTTTATGTGCACCACACAGTCTACCATTAAAACTGACGATGCGAAATTCGTGTTTTTGTCAACATAACATTAACTGCGGAAACAAAACAGGAAAATTAAATATACTAGTGTTTATAAATTGGTTTAATGAAACTAATGAATCGCTTGGATTTATTTTTGTAACATTTACATATTTCCTATTAGCACAGTTCCATTCCATCTGACCTTTTATAGCACCACTGCACTTTTAAGTCACATCTTGTTGCTCACTTAAAATTTTCGAATTTAGCACTTCACTAGTTTCGTTTATCTATGTTTTGACATATTGTATTCTATTATATTTCAACTAATTAGTACGTTAATTAAACGTATTTATCGAGTAAGCAACTGATGTCTCGGCTGGTACACACAAGACTGGAGGTCGTGTGATAAGCGTAAGCGCATGTTTCTCAGCACACTGGGTACACATACACATATTACATTACCTATATTATAATAAACCGTTTATATAATATTGAACTTTGTGTGATAAAACATCGCGGTTTTCATTAATAAGGTAAAGTTTATGTATAATACTTATTTATACAGGGTTATTTGTAAAACACCAACAACCTCGCAGGACTGGATTACTAACATCATAAACAATAACGTTTGTTCTACAATTTTCCGAAAAAGACAAAAAAATATCGACTTTTAGATAATTTATATCTTAGAAAAAAAACTAAAAAAAACGACTTTACTGTAGCAACTCAGACGGGATTCAAAACCGTACCCTTGGGATTCCGGCCCAATTCGTTAGCCCGGTAGCATAATTGTTTAGTGCATTGGGCCGGAATCCCAAGGGTGCGGGTTCGAATCCCGTCTGAGACGTGGTACGGGTGAGTCGATTATTTCTAGTATTTTTTCTAAGTTTTAAATTATCTTTATATAAAAATAGCATTGTGAATTATTGTGAATGCCATAATAGTACATTATGAGACAAGTTAGCTTAGGTTGCTCATTGCACACAAGGCTGTGGGTTGCAGCCCGAACCGCAGGCGAGGGCGTAACTCAGCCGAGTGTGCAATAAGCAAAAGCTCACGAGTTTCATATGACGTTTTTCAACACATTGGCGAGGAAAACAAAGTAATTTACCACACAGCAGCAAATACGACAAAAACAAAATATGACAATTATGGGAAAAGGCGCGTAGGTTTTTTTTTTGTTTTTTTCACACGCCCAATGCAAGAATATTTTGCGCACAAAGGGGTGAGTGAGCATAGAGCCTACTTCAAAATTATAATATTAAGTGAAAAAATGCAAATATTTTAATATTTTATAACAAAATATTATGAATTATAAATAATTTGATAATAATAAATATTTAATTGACTTAATTAAGGACTTACACATTTATTTACTTTAAAAATGAATATGAATTTTCAGCGGCATAAAACCTCTTTGTTGTTACTAAAAAAAATAACTGTATTACCCGGTTAAATTGGGAATGCTCTGTTTACTCGCATAGAACTTGCAGTAAGGTACTAATTTAACTTTGTAGGGGTAATTCTATAACAATCTAGTGTTTTATATATTATTGCACGCGTTTGTTATAGCACGGTTTATGGCCCTAAAAGCCACAGAGGAAATAATCACTACGAAGCGATGTATTAGGGCTCACTTGACGAGCAAGTGTGTTGAAAATCAAAAAAATCAATAATCGACTTTTCGTATAAAAATTGATCAGCTCTTCGGACGTTTGTATAGAAAGTCTGTTTTTGACTTATTTCGGAAAAGTCATAGAACGAACGTTTGTTTATGATGTTAGTAATGTACTCCTTCGAGGTTGTTGGTGTTTTACAAATAACCATGTATATGCACTAAACAAAAGTTAATGTCAGATAATTTTATTTGACCAAGTAATTAAATTATCATTACAAATTTACGCTATCTATCACATGATGCTAATTTACCAGTTATTAAACTGACTTTGAAAACGAAGAACAGTTACTTGCGTTTTTTTAATCGTTACAATTAAATATTTTCATGACTTTCATTGTTGCTTTATGGTTGTTTATAGTGAACAGTGTGTAGTAAATACTATATTCCTCAAAACAAAACACATTTAAGTTTTATTCGAATTAATCATTGCATTGCAATTTGTTACCGTTGTAAGAAAGTGCATTATTAAGATTTCCATAAGAGACAATAATTTCATAAGTTCAATCTGCATCAATTATCTAGTAGGTACCTACTATTAAAACCTACGATTCAAGAGATACTCAATATTACTCACACAGCTAAGTATATCACAGTTTAACAAAACTGTGGCTATATCTTGTTTTCCATAATTAAATTACAAGTTAAAACTTCAAGTATCGAGTGAACACCACTCAGAGGTGCTTATTACATTCACTTCAGTGTAGTTAACACGATACAAATTAGTGTTCTGACTTCTGACATCGCTTTGATCCTATTAAAAGCATTAATGAAAACCTCTTCTAAACAACGCGTAATGAAGTGGAGCCGACAGGCAGTTAAAAATAATCCGTTTAAATCCCGCCGGTTTGTAGTAGCGGTTTTGAGCTTAGTCCAGGGGTGGCGAACCATTGATTATTTGTAACATTTGATTATTTGTAAAACACCAACAACCTCGCAGGAGTAGATTACTAACATAATAAACTCTACGACTTTTGCGAAAACAGACAAAAAGAAATGGACTTTCCATACAAAAGTCCAAACAGCTGATCGAGCTTTGTATGAAAAGTCGTTTTTTTTTGTCTGGTTTTGGAAAAGTTATAGAACAAATTTTGTTGTTTATGATGTTAGTTTTCTACTCCTGCGAGGTTGTTGGTGTTTTATAAATAACCCTGTATAAAAGCAATGAATCGCTTTATCCGATTAAAATCGCGGCCCGATATAAGAACCGGAGATTCTACAACATAAACTTGAGGAATTCTCGAAGTATGTGCTGTGGAATCTCCGCTGTGTACTTGATAGAAAATTTTATTTTGTTTTTATTTGACGTCATACAATGTAAGTAACCAAATACAAAGGAATTTGATTATGTCCACTATGTCATGCATGATATTTATTTATTTGCTTGTATGAGGTTTTTTATGCAACTCGGGATAGTGCTTGGCCTTCACCTGACCTGATATTAAGTGACGATAAGGCCGAAGGTGAAAGCGCACTACACCCGGAATCCTCATCACGGAGGAACTGGCTATCTTACCTCTAATTGCCAGAAAACATCATTTTTTTTAATTGTTGTAGTAGCGTCAGACTTACGTAAGATGGTGGTAGCTAGCCAGGAGGTCTTGAAATAAGCCCTACCACCAAACGGGTACAAATGTACCTCCCTCCTGGGAATCGAACCCAGGACCCCTGCATCTTACACGGGTAGGCGAACCAGTAGACCACAGATGTCAGAGGTTGTAAAAAAAATACAGTCAAATAAACAATGAGGGCTTTTCAAAATGACAAAAATCTGTAGGCTCAATAGATGGCGTTGATAAAAATGTGTGTTTCAATGTGATTTTTTTACCAAGCTTCGAAGAGTAGTAGGCAGGCAGATGTAGCCCTAAAATGTTTCGCTTTGGGCAGATGTCAGCCAGCGAGTGCTTACTTACCTCTTTGGTTCAGGCCGTTTATTTTTAAAAGCCAATTTTGACACTTTTCTTTCCTTCAACGCCATCTAGCAATTCAAATAGTTACTGTATTTATTTTTTAAATGTCACTTTGTAAAGTCCTCATAGAACAACATTTGCAGATTTACCTAAACAATTTTCGAATCCCTACAATCCCTCATATAGATGGCAGCACAACATGGCAACATTTATAAAGGTTCACCATCCCTGGCAGACCATTCACGCTTGTAATGATTAGCCCACGATTCATTTATTCAGACTGGGACCCAATCGCGCTATTTTTCAACGATAAACCCAAAATCGTTACCTTGTTATTTAGGTTATATTTATCTAAACATATTTGGTTTAAGTTTTTTTATTGGTAACTGGGCAGGCATTTGATCACCACCTTGTTTGGTAAACAGGATGCGGTCTAAAGTGTAGCACGCTTGCCCAGAAAATGCCTATTCACTCTTTGCCTTGGAGAGACCATGGTTGTAACTATAGGGAAACATGATCAGGCAGCGCATTCCATTCTTGAGCAGTTCGCATAAGAAATGTATTGGCAAAGCGCTTGGTACTGACCCTTAGAGAATCTACTATATAAGGATGATATGCTAACCTGCGTCTGATACCCCGATGGTGGAAAGGGGCTGGAGGAACAAGGTGGTGCAGTTCTCTCGCACACTCTCCAAAGTGTATTCTATAAAAAACCGATAGACAAGCAACTATGCGACGGTGACTAAGGCTCTGAAGTTGAAATTTCAATCCAGTCCAAATTTCAACAATTATAAGAAAACTTAAGCGGGTATTTTTCTGTAAACGAAACTAAAACGGTTACGATTTAGCTTTGGTTTTATCGTTGGAAATTGGCGCGATTGGGCCCCTGATTACTTCGCGTCAACGGATTGGTCAGCAGCAGCTGTCAAGCGTGTTAATTCTATATGTTTAGCGGGGAAAAGTCCATATGAAAAACAATGTTGGTTTGGCATTTGAGTTAATTCCTCTAGTAAGGGATAGCTTTGTGTGTAACAAATTATAGGTACCTAATAAACCATGATTAACGAACGTGTAATAATGCAGAAAGTTGCTGCTCAATAACTTTATTTTATTTTTTCAATGTCTATATCGTACCATTTATATTTTCTTCAGTTGAGATTTTAACTTTTTTTTATCAAGTAAGTATATCCAAACATAAATTGTGTTTTCATCAATAACTTACTTTGTTTTGATTGATTTAATTGCAATCTTCTTACTTTCTATAAGTTTCGTAAAAGGCTTATGAAAAGCTTTTGGATATTAGTTTTCAATTCGATGCCTTAACATGGGTGGCCGGCCTTAGTATGTCTGCGGTGGTGTCGTGTGGGGCGGGTCGCTACGTTCCCTCAAATATGGTTAAGCGAAGCGATGGCTGGTTCATGCGTCATGCTCGTGAACGGGTGCTGCCAGTGGGAATGGGTCTGCTTCTGACTACCTATCTTAACCCATGTTGAATTGTATGTTGATTGTTGTTGAGTAGAATGTTTTTTTTTCTTTGTAACAGCCTAGACTGAATAATAACTTTAAAATTTGAATTTAGCTTGGACCCTGTAAATTGATTAAGTAATTTGAAATTCATTAAGAAATAAGCTTATTAAATAATGTTATTTATTTGTTAATCTTTGTTAATATAAAGTCTGGAAACGATATCATATTTGTAAATATCGTTCCATCTGATAACGATGACAAGTTTTTTGCATCCATTTTTATTGTCAACTAAAAGACGTCATTAATGGGTGGTAGGGTAAAAGATTTGCCGATTTAAAAATGCTTATTATGTGAGCTTATTTGAATAAAGATATTTTCATTTCATTTCATTTCAGTGACAACAAAAATTAAATGACCTATTTCATTAGCCAGTCTCCTGTAAAGGGTCATTTTTGGTGTTTGAATTTGAAAGTTTAAAAAAACTTCAACTCCAATTTCTTACTGTTTTTCAACGTGTTACAAAATAACCCCTAATGTCAAATATACTAAATAGGGACGACCATCAAACTCAAAAACTTTTACAATGGGACCAACTCCGAAATCGCGAAAAAAACAGCTGTTTCATACAAAAATTCATATCGAAAATATCAAAATGTATGAAACAGCTTTTTTTTCGCGATTTCAGAGATGGTCGCATAGTAAAAGTTGTTCAGTTTGATGGCTCCTATCTACCATATTCGTCATTAAAAGTTATTTTGTAACACGTTGTATAATTTAGAATATTTAATTATTAAAATGCCTTACTGTCTAATCAAGATTCGTTATCATGTCACAGAAACAATCTGCGTGTCTCGTTAAACAGACAACTACATACGTAAAGAAAACGACCTCATGCTATTTGAAGAACAAATTTATTATTACTATAGGATAACACAGAATAAATATAATTATATGTACTGTGGATATAATTAACAATTGTAATTATGCCAAACTAGTGCAGAATATAGAAAAATATTCTAGTCAATTCACGATTTATATTAGGAAAAGTTAAAATACACTTGATTTGTAAAAAGCAATTAATTATTTTGTTAGGTACTTTATGTTATGAAACAATTTGTAAAAAAAAACTGTAAACCAGATTTACAGTTTTTTTTACAACTTTTGTAGATGTTTTTATTTTTATTTCGGGGTTCGATGGTTGTGGCACATCGTCATTATTTCAAATTACCGATTTAGTTTATTGTGTCGGAATCAGAATGTTTGTGAATTAAATGTAACTCACATATTTTTTTATATCACAATATAAAAAAATATGTGAGTTACATTTAATCCTGATAGAGTCTCATACTGGTGGAAACAATAGTTAATTAGCTCCTATATACAAATAACATTTTCGAACTTTGTATAAAGTAAACATGAATGAACGCTTTTTAAATATGAAATTATAGGTATTCCTTATTTAATTCAACAAAAATGAGATGCCCGAGATATTCGTCGTTTACTACTAACCCAAATATTTACATAAACATTAGTAACCTTTTGTTATTCAAATAACAGCTTCACCTTTTTGGCATAAACATGAATGAATATCAATAAATAAGTATCGTATAAACAACTTCTTACAAACATCAGGTTCCCATCATCCGCAAGGTTACTTTAATTTAGACAACCAATCAACGTTGTTTACAGTAACAACGTGAGCGAGTCGAATAATAACTGTGACAAACAAAAAACTTTAAAAAATTACTTTAACTTCATTATGGGAGTTACTTAATTAAAATGGTTCGCGTCATTACCGGAAAGCGCTTTATCCATTTGTCATACTTGTGACCCGAGCACACCCCGGACACTTCATACAACCGCAACATTATAAACAGATGGCGTAAGATAACGTTTTTATACACGCGCAACTGTGTGTGTAAGTCTAAGGCTACCGTGCAGTTTGTACTGTATGAGCGGCGTTCAATGGACAACATTTCATTTTGAGAAAGTACATAATTCGAACTTGTTACAACGCATTGCTTTGAATATCAAAATAAGTTGACAAACACGACTAAAAAGTTACGACACCTAGCTTTGAATATCAAAATAAGTTGTGGTTGTCAAACGCACAAGCACACGATTCGGCACACGAACTCGCGGGGTGGTGTGAGGTAACTGATTCTGGGGCGGGGCGGAGAGTGTCCTTTCTGTACGGTAGTGCTTATGTCTATTCTGTGACCCAAGTGACATACTATATTTAGGACAACACTAGAGTAATTTGGTAGTACCTGACAAACGTGCGTCATTCCTCTGATAACGATAAAAGCTGATAACAGGTTAATACAGGCGAAGCACTTATGCATTTCGAACCTTATTCTTCAGCTCCTAAGGTCCAAAAGCTCAAGTGGCACCGTAAACTAGGAGCCTGGAATTAAGCCTGCCGCTGAAAGTATGTACTCACGGCTAAATTATTTTCTTTTATAAGTATTCGTAAAATGTTATCGCCCGACACATGATATTATCTTCGTAATCACGCTCGTGTAGTCTAGTAAAATGTAAGCACGCATTTCTGTGGTTATATTCCACGTTTGATGATAGAGAGAAATATTGCCTTTGACCACAAAGACGCGTAATAACAGCCGAGCGGTGTCTGTCGATATATCAAGGCCTCGATTCTGCTAATGTTAACGTAATAATGGTATTAACAGCTATTATTGTTACTAAAACACAAAAGCCATAAGTACTATAGAAATACCATTTATTAATGCCTCGGCTCGCGCCTCCTGCGTCTTGCGTCTCGGAAACCACTGCGGGGTGTCATGATATCGGCCTCTCAGCTCGTACGCGATGTCATGCGAAACATTTCAACATGTCGTTTAGTTTTATGGAGTTTCTTTTCTAAATGTGGCCACGTTTCACAAAAAAAAACTAGAAAATATTTTTCGTTTTTGAAAAGATTGCTCTGAACTTGCACTTATCCCGCACATAGCCAATATTGTTGCGGAATTACATATTTTATTTGGAAAAGAGAAAATATGTATAATTATATGTATATAAAATATATACAGGGTCACTGGAAATATGACGTATTCCTGCTAAGGGGTTATAGATGAGGTCAAAACAAATATTTTTTGTCATATAACTTTTTCTCAAAAAATTAATAGTTTTTGAGTTAATTGAAATTAAGTACATTTTTACCAAAAGTACGTTTTCAGACACAAAAATTTAAAATAAAAGATAACAACTCATTCGATTCCGGATTTTTTACTATTTTGGGATAGAAAACAATCTGAGTGTTGATAATAAATAAAAAAAATTCATAAAATACAGGTGTTTCTAAAAAAATCAATCCTTAAATGCATTTATTTTTTATTTTTTTTCAGATTTTTTAGAAATAGCATCAAATATCTTTACAAAAATCCTAGTAACTAAGCGTGCATAATATTTTAAAAACATCACCATCTATTCAGCTTTCAGTTGAGGTATAAAACTTAATAATAACTTAAATAAAAAAAGAGAAATTAAGACTTAACTAAATAGCAGTCCCATTTCATGTAGCAAAAATTTCCAACTTCAAGCGCTTCGGAGGTGGCCGTATTATCCTACTTATTCCATAAATGTGAAAGTTTGCTTATTTGTATGATTGTTAATCAATCACGCAAAACGGCTGAACGGATTTGGATGAAATTTGGCACACAGACAGTTTATAAACAGGATTTAAACATAGGAGGATACTATTATCTTGGTTAAGGGTTCCCTAGGGATTTTCTCGAATGTAAATGCGAATGCAGTCGCGGGCGGAAACTAGTTTGCCATAAATGGTCGTACTTACTAAAATACTTTCGTCCGAGTGAGTTTGAGACAGGATTATTTTCCGCCGATGAGTCAAAATTTTATACAAATTGTGTCACAAATAACCATGCATATCAGCTATTTTTAATGCCCCGCTGCTGGGGAACTGGCCTACCTTTTGGCTTGTAGATGGATAAAGCGGACGGGCCATACCCACCACGTGGACCCAATGTGGATTGGTCAGTGTTAACGACTGTAAATGCAGCCAGAACCAAGGGCTCAATGTAAGGTACATTGAGTTAACACCGACCAATCCGCATTGGGCCCACGTGGTGGGTTATGGCCCGTCCACTTCATCCCAAAAGGAAAGGAAGGCCTGTTCCCCAGCAGCGGGTCATTAAAAATTGCTGATATGCATGGTTATTTTTGATGCTGTCTGTTTAAAATTTTGACTCATCGGCGGAAAATAATCCTGTCTCAAACTCACTCGGACGAAAGTATTTTAGTAAGTACGACCATTTATGGCAAACTAGTTTCCGCCCGCGACTGCATTCGCATTTACATTCGAGAAAATCCCTAGGGAACCCTTAACCAAGATAATAGTATCCTCCTATGTTTAAATCCTGTTTATAAACTGTCTGTGTGCCAAATTTCATCCAAATCCGTTCAGTCGTTTTACGTGATTGATTAACAATCATCCAAACAAGCAAACTTTCACATTTATGATATAAATAGAATAATACGGCCACCTTCGAAGCGCTTGAAGTAGGAAATTTTTGCTACATAAAATGGGACTGCTATTTAGTTAAGTCTTAATTTCTCATTTTTTATTTAGGTTATTATTAAGTTTTATACCTTAACTGAAAGCTGAATAGATGGTGATGTTTTTAAAATATTCTGCACGCTTAGTTACTAGGATTTTTTTAAAGATATTTGATGATATTTCTAAAAAATCTGAAAAAAAATAAAAAAAAAATGCATTTAAGGATTGATTTTTTTACAAACACCTGTATTTTATGTTTTTTTTTTATTTATTATCAACACTCAGATTGTTTTCTATCCCAAAATAGTAAAAAATCCGGAATCGAATGAGTAGTTATCTTTTATTTTAAATTTTTGTGTCTGAAAACGTACTTTTGGTAAAAATGTACTTAATTTCAATTAACTCAAAAACTATTAATTTTTTAAGAAAAAGTTATATGACAAAAAATATTTGTTTTGACCTCATCTATAACCCCTTAGCAGGAATACGTCATATTTCCAGTGACCCTGTATAACTAAAAATGACAAAATCATCACACTTCTCTCGCCACATTTTCTATTCAACCTTGACCGAAATATTGTTTCTGAGATAAAATAAGATAAGTATAGATAGTTTTTATCTATTTTATCTTTGAAACTAGTCTAGTTAATGCGTTATAGTTAAAACAACGTTTTATCATGATCTTAATCCACAGTCTTAGAGTATATGTTTGCGTGAAAAGAAAGCTACAAGAGTGTGAGTAAAATCTAATTATACTATAAATTATAGATGTTACTATTGCAGTATGGAACCATTGACGTAGGCGGTTCATGGCTGGATCGTTTTAGCATGTAATTATACAGTATTATCTATTCTGATGTTGCGATGTGCTGTGATTATACGCTTAAGGGTGTTACAGCGCTGGAAAAAATTTCATATCGAAATTATTGACAAGATTATCGTTTAATGCCCCATGGTTCACGAGAATGGAAGAAGTCCATGAGTATCTAAATATTCCAACAGTCGAATATTAAATAGCTATTAGCTCGTATAAAGATCGAATCAGTAATCATAAAGAACAAACTGGCCCAGAGTCTTATTGAACCCTTGCAGACAAGATGTCTGAAGAGACTGCATACGTGGGACAACATACAATAACCTTACAAGTTAGCAAAACTTAAAGGCAGCCTGACAGTGGAATGGCATGCCTCCACGCCTGCATTAAAAAAAAAACAACTGCTTATTGTCCAAAGACCGATCGCATGTTAGCAAACAAATATGAAAAAAAAAATACTAATAAACTAAGTACTTCTTATTTTGGAAAACTGTCAATCACAAAATTATGTAGAGAGCTAACTAAGGTTGTTTCAAGATTATAGGTTTATCATTGGTTGCCACAGCATTGAAAAACTATACATTACGATTTTTTTCTATCGAGAAAAGTTTTAGCTATCATATTTTTTAGCTATCTACTTTATATGTTATGTTTTTGGAACTGATACATCAAGTGATACTGTGTAAAATCGTTGCTCAAAGATATGTATTTGACGTTGCACGCCCACTTAATGAATTAATGTAGATGTCGCAGCTATCTAACTTAATCAGCCGTTTAATTAACAGCCTAGCCTTTTTACTAAATGGCACTTTAGTTTCAGAATTTTCTCTACAAAGATAAAACATAACGTCGAAAAAAATATCGTTGAATAAAATAAATACTTAAACAACTACAGACAGTAAATAATAAATAAGTAAGTAGCTCATAAAAGATTTCAGTTTTACACCTACGGAGATACTTGCGTGATATAGAATTCTTCTAATGAAATAATAAAGATTTATGAATGGAATAATGCATTACTCACATGCTCATTATAATCAATACCTGTAACTTATACTCAGTCACACCCCAGACACTCCTTACAACCGCGCCATTATAAACAGATGATTTCAGATGACGTTTTTGTACACGCGTAACTGTGTGTGTAAGTCTAAAGCTTTGTCCAGACTTGTATCATTTTGGCGTATCAGATCACCGTATCTTTACCATACATCGCTAGTTTGGTTGGGCGTGCGTTGATATTACTTCAACGCACGCCCAACCAACTAGCGATGTATGTTAAAGATACGGTTATCTGATACGTCAAAGTGGACTAGTCTGAACAAAGCTTAAGGCTACCGTGCATTTTCTACAGAATGAGCGGCGTTCAATTCATAATTCGAACTTTTTGGTAAATAAAGTTACGACGCGTTGCTTTTGAATATCAAAATAAGTTGACATTTGACAAACACGACTAAACGAGCACACGAACTCGCGGGGTGGGGTGAAGTAATTGATTCTGGCGCGGGGCAGAGAATGTCCTTTCTGTAAGGTAGTAATCTATTCTGTGACTCAGTCCATTCTAGCCACTACTATTTGACAAATACCATTTAACTAATAAACTTAGGTTATGGTATTCGTCTGTATTCTTTCTAAGGCAAGATTATGTTTTTTTTTATAAATATTATAAAATGATTTTGGATTTAAGTATATTTTAAAACAGCATTTACCAAGTCAGTCCCTAAAATGAAATCAAAGTTATCTTCCATATCATGGGGTATGTATTTTAAAATTTTCTTTTAAAACGGCGGCAGCTAATTGATTCTAATGAAATTGTTGTATTTTCGTTGTACAGTGAAAAAGGTCCAGGTACAGAATTATGAAACACCAGTAACAAGCAACATATAAAATCATACATCACAGAAGTTACCCAATTAGCGCGAACAAAACAAACAATATTCTAACTCGGACCAATCTGCCTTTGGACATTGATTAATGTACGTACACGTATACCGATGCCGAACAATTGGCTGATCGTACCGCGTACCTTTTCTATTTGAGATTCGTAAGTCAGTAAGAAAAGTAAATAGGTTTAACCGCTTCTGTGGTCTAGTGGTTCGCCCACCCGTGTAAGACGCAGGGGTCCCAGGTTCAATTCCCAGGCGGAGTACAATTTGTACTCGGTTTGGTTGGTGGTAGGGTATATTTCAAGTGCGCTTGGCTAGCTACCATCTTAGTCTGACTGGCGCCATTACAACAATTTAAAAATTGTTGTTCCGGCACTTAGAGCACAGAATAGATGTAAGTACTACCGTACAGAAAGGACACTCTCCGCCCCGCCCCAGAATTAATCACCTCACCCCACCCCGCGAGTTCGTGTGCCGAATCGTGTGCTCGTTTAGCCGTGTTTGTCAACTGTCAACATATTTTGATATATATTATTTACCAAAAAGTTCGAATTTCCAAGTTCGTATTTACCAAAAAACCGAACGCGCATGCAATTCATAATGTATGAGCGCGCTGCTCATAGTACAAACTGCACGGTAGCCCTTAAGACTTACACACACAGATGCGCGTGTACAAAAACGTCATCTGTTTATAATGGCGCGGTAGTATGGAGGGGGTGTGGTTAGAGGTAAGATAGCCAGTTCCTCAGTGATGAGGATTCTGGGTGTAGTGCGCTTCCACCTTCGGAATTATTATTATTATTATTATCGTCACTTAACATCAGGTGAAGTGAACGCCAAGCACTACCCCGTTGTGCATAAAAAAGTAAAAGAGTGATTTTGCTTACTATTGAGTTTAGTGTCGTAAGTACTTGTTGTATGGTCTGTGATCTCTCCAATGCATTTTAATGCGTTTAATCACATGTTAATACTAGTGGCTCTGTAGAGCTGTAGACCTCGCGTCTGTGACATTTTTGAAAAAAATTCGAAACGGCTAAAATATGTTTATCCCCATATCTCCGCTATTTTGAAAATTTTCGAAAAATTGAATTTACAAGAAAATCTATATTATTATAGAGCTTGCTCACAAAATTTCACGAAAATCGGTTAAGAAATGCGACCTGCCGCCGGACGGACAGATATGAAAGCATCAAGCTGAAACAGAAACGTTTTCTAGCGTTTCGCGCGCGCTTATTTATCAAAGAATGGCAAACAATATCCCTCTTGTGAGGAGTGAATTTGCCATTAATTCAAATAGAATAAAAAAGGGATTAAATAAGAGGTTCACTGACGACTAAGATCAACATAATAACATCCTCAAACATCCATTCCATTTCTTCGTCCATTCCATGTTTGACCAATCATTGCTAAGACATATAAAACAAGTTTTTGTTACACGAAAACGAAAACGCTCCAAGGGATAACGTTAATCACATTGCCGTAACAAAGTAAATAACAATTTTCGATAACGAGTTGTTCTTTCAAAAGATCCGATACTTCCATTACAAAAGACAAATAAAACGGAGAAAAATGCGAAGCAAATGATCGAGACATTTTTTCGGTCAACAAATGTCGAGATAAGACTCGATAGTCGCTGACCCAATTTAGTACCTCGTTAGCGATATCGGGAAGGAAGAATTATTCAAATAAAAGGACATTGATTGTGAATAGTAGAAGGTTCTGTACAGATGGGTCGCGATAGTTTTACATGGACGATTTCATCATGAAACCGCCATAACCGCCTCTGTGGTCTAGTGGTTCGCCCACCCGTGTAAGACGTAGAGGTCCCGGGTTCGATTCCCAGAGGGGGGTACAATTTGTACTTGGTTTGGTTGGTGGTAGGGCTTATTTCTAGTCCGCCTGGCTAGCTACTACCATCTTACTTAAGTCTGACGCCATAATAATAATTTAAAAATTGTTGTGTTCCGGCAGTTAGAGGTAAGATAACCAGTATTCCGGGTGTAGTGCGCTTCCACCTTCGGCCTTATCGTCATTTAACATCAGGTGAGATGAAGGCCAAGCACTCCCGTTGTGTAAAAAAAAAGCTGTGAGTGAGCAAAAATAAACGATTCTATTAAATAAAGGGAATTCATACTTTAACATACCAAAAAAAATTTTGTTCTCCAACATTAGTAAATGCTCACCAAATTCTAAACCGCCCAAGAAGATCTGGATTAAGTTAGGTTAGTATGGTGATCATTAAAACATAAACCTTAAATAAATAAAACCCTTTTAATACCTAACTAGAATTACCCATGTGCCCAGCCTACTTTATAGTAAGAGGTAAGAGTTCATGCTCGTAGCTTAATACGTGTTACAAAAACCCCTGAAGCCGGATATGGTAGATATGATACCGTGCATACAACCCCGGAAATTATTATAAGTAACCCCTGAAAACTGCAACCTTATTGAAAATAATGTTTTTTCTTTTCGTGATAAACTGCGAAGTGGCAACCCTAGAACTAAATTGTGTTTTGCTTTTGCCCATTAATGGGATTGTTTATCAAGAACAGTATTCTATTTGCGTTTAGGGTTGTCACTTTACAGTTTTCCATACAAATAAAAATCAAAATTTTACTGGTTCTTATGTAGTAGATAAACAACTGCGAAGTATTATAGATATAAAATGCAACAGAATGAAGGCTTTTCAATATGACAAAAAACTGTAGGCTCGATAGATGGCATTGATAAAAAACGTATGTGTTTCATTTTACTAAGCTCCCAAGAATACTCAGGTAGGCAGGCAGATGTAACTCTAAAATGTTTCTCTTTAGGCAGATGTCAGCCACCGAGAGTTACTATCTTCTTTAGTACAGGCTGTTTATTTTTAAAAGCCTATTTTGACACTTCTCTTTCCATCAACGCTCTAGTGTCTAATCCTTGAGCGCAGGGAAAATTTTTCTATGTCTATGGTCTAATCAATCTAGTGTGCCCAATAGTTACTATTTTTATTTTTTAAATGTCACTTTGAAAAGCCCTCATTATAAAGTAGTTTTTACTTAAATTTTTACTTTTTTCTTTAATATTGTACGTTTTTCTTATAAGCGAGGAAAGCATCCATCAGAACAATTTAGTCCTATCCTAAGCTGTTGAATTATCGTTTATTATTATATATTGTAGCATCGTGTTTCATTTCTCACTGCAAATACGTCATAGTTTTGCAAAATTTTCCACCACGTTTTCTTTCACAGTTTTCTGGCACAGTGATGAGGAAAAACTAGCATGTAGAGCCGATCTGTAATTAGGTTGTACCGCTCCCTTGTTTTCCCGTTGTTGGCATACTTTGACCTCCGCACCTGGATACACAAGTACTTTCTGTGAAATGAAGCTATGATGACTGATGTTTTCATATATTTCCACTGAACATTTTAGGGCAATGCAATAAATATTGATCGCTTGTTCATAGCACAAAAACATTGTATACGAGCTATGTTTAATTTAAAAAAAAAACGGACAGCTGTAGACCCTTATTTAGGAAACACAAATTACTGACATTAACCTCTTTATACATTTTTGAAGCAGTATTATTTATGAGAAGGAACCCAAACCTGTTTCCTAAGATACGAAGCATACGACGATGTGATTGTCTCGCTAAAAGACCAAATAATAAAACTAGCCTTTTTAGTAATATTGTATTTGCAATGATACCTAAAATTTATAACAGATTGCCACCTGACATTAGGATTGTTGGACATTTAAAACGAAATTATTTGACTACCTTACGGAGCAGACATTTTACACAATGACCGAATATTATGACAAAGCAAATGACCTCAGTTGATCTTTTAAATAATATTGTAATGACTTTTAATAAATGACATTTTTAAGTTAGATTTTATCAATTAATTGTTTAAGTCAATGTTTTAAATTAACTTTAAAATCACTTTTATGTACCATTTGCATGCTAATCATGGCAGGATGTACTGGGCCTACAACTTAATTTTGTCAACATTTATGTACTTACATTCATGCAATTAAAATTATTATGATTATGATTATGAACTTAGCCAGCGAACTAAAATCTATGGAACATATTGCGCTCAAAAAATGACACCACTCGAAAAGTACAACTAAGTGGATGGAGCTAACAATTCTGGCATTTAATTATGCAGCACAAAGCGTCTGAGTACTGGTTGCTTATTAGCGATCATAATTTGTATACTCATAGATATTTTCTATAGTTAAACAATAAAATATGATACTTCATTTCTGCATAAGTATTTTTATTGCCTTCATTGCATTTTTTACACCATTTGACGACACAGGAAGTCATTTCTAATAAACTTTCTCTTTCTATCTTTTCTCTACAATACAAACTGCAATTATTGTAAAGAACGCTAACGTCAGTCACCGGATGCGTGGCTGGCCCGACTAAAGCAGAGCGGGTTGTACTTTTTCGGCCCCGTGGTTCCATTTTTTAAGCAATAGATTTTGTTTGCAATTACACTGCCATAGATTTTAAATTGTTCGCTGGTCAGAGCCCTGCCGCTCTTGACGGGATCGAGTTCATATCATTCAAAAGTCTGTTATTTTGGTACAGTTGTTTTGTCTCATGAATGCAGTTGCTATGAATGTTGTTAGGCGTGCAGATGCGCACTATTTTAGTATGCGTACTACGAGAACGTGCCGACGCACACTAAAACAATGTGCAGCATGCCTAACAACATTCATAGCCGTACATACCGCATTAATGAGATAAAACCACTTCCATGGTTTCCATAGTAGGTAAAATTTGACGTTTGCTCGATTCGAACTCGATCTCGATCGTGTTGGGAGTAACCCCCCTGATTCAAATGGCGAACTTACTGTTCGTTTGAAAGCTTTACGCTAAATTAAAGCTTAAAACAGTCGGGTAAATAAGCAACAGACAGTTATATAATAAGTCTATGGCAACAGACGATATAATTCAGCCGAGTTTTCAGCTCAGTCCTTCGAAATTCAAAAGACGCGGGTTTCATTCCCGCCTAAGAATTAGAGAAGGCTTTTTTCGTACTTAATTAACTTACTTTCATACGAAATTCTTACTTACTTATGTATAAAAATGCCATTATGAGTGCAAAACACTTGTGTTTTGTAATTCATTTGATTTAATTCAACCCAACTATATCTCTGACTACAGCACTTATCCAATTTTCTTTCAAGCATTGCTCAGTGCAAATTTGCTTGATCTCGTTTCTGTATCGATCGGCCTTAAAATGCGGGCTTTGACGTCCTTTCAGATGAATGGGTGCTTTTTTTTTTAATTAAGCAGGGTCAGGGACTTTCAAAAGGGTGATATCAATATAGAGCGTACGGAAGTGTTATACCTGGATTGATGTGAGGGTTAAAGCTTGAGTAATTAAAATTACGTTACTCGGAATTTAAGGGATGTTTAATGGGAACCTTTTTTCGCTTATTTAGGTACATAGGTTAATGTGGAATATAATTGTTTAGATTTTACGTATGGTTTCTGGGTTTGTGTGCTATCGTAGTTTCTGATTTTTAACAAACATTTTAGCTGCTTATTTTGAGAACAAAATATGTATGAATGTGAAAATAATACATATTTACAGTCAATAATATTTTTCCTAGATATATTTTTCGTGAATGAAAAATAACGTTTAAAAATACGTATTAGTAAAATCACATTTTCATTCATCAAGTATTATGATAATACACCGATAGATTAGATATAGATATTGGGAATAATTGGGAAAACAAAAGTATTACAACTTTCATTGTCTCAATGATTTCCAATATGAATACAAAGCCGATGAAATAATTTATTCATATTTACCAAGGATATTTTAGTGTTATCTTCCCATTCACTTTTATAAAACTTAATTTTTAACATCACGCCATTTACGAGTGGAACAAAACATAAAATAACAATATAGGTACCTACTTAGTTTGTTTATCCTTACTTGTCCTATTTGGTAAACCTTCTTCATCCAACCCTTTTTAATATTCATCTTTAAAATACAACAAATTGTTTTCAACACAAATATATGAAAGATGATAATTAAAATGACAATTTAATTTAGTAGGACAACATATTGTCAAAAACCGATTAAAGTTTAGACTTACTGTCAAAAACTGTTTACTAAATAGGACAAGTAAATATAAACAGACTATATCAAAACATGTTTGAAGTTGTAACCAGACGGACTGAATACCAAACGAAATTCAATTATTTGGAAAGTTTGTACAACGGAATCTAAACGACGTCAAGTGTTTGTTTGAGCGGCGGTAAAATGAAATTCTCAAGCAAAATATTCTCAAAATAAGTACTTGATATAAAATTATTTACTTGAAATTAAGTAAGGGATAATAAATTTCCACTCTTCCAATATTTTTTTTTGAAGTGAAAACTTCTTTAGCGGCGTTGTACGATTTTTTGTAATGGGGAAAAAATGCTAAACTCGCGTCAGTAAGAATCACGTGACCCTGATCGAAAATTCGTAAGATGGATGTGACGGATGGAGAGTAGACAGCCGGCGGCGGAAGTATCCCCCTCTCTTTCTACGGGCCGCGGTGAAAATGGCGGCGCGTCGCAAGAGGTATTCACTTGTGTCACCATAGCAACGCGCTAATTTTTTAATTCAATGTCAAAACTCTAGATTTTCTGTCAAGCTATGGATAAGACTTTCGTACAATACAGTAAATTCGTAAGACGGCAATTCGTGCAAAATTATTCCCTAACCATTCCAAAATATTTTTTGGAGATATACAAATATAGGTTACGGCGGGTTGCGAACTGTAAAACTTGTGTTAAAGTATCTATAATTTCGTAATAAATAACTATATCACAACGGCAAACCTTACGGTAACCTTTTTGGTGATTTAAATGTTCTACGGGCTAGTGTACTAGAAGCTTTCTTATCTTCTAGGATGGTAAATATGCTTCGGTTACTTGTTATTATTTCGAATTATGATCATAACAGCAATAAAAATATTTCAGATTTTTTTCCTGAACATTAAAAAAAGTATCTTAAAAATCATTATAATTCTTAGTAGTTTGTTATTGTAATGGAAGGGTTTAAAAATATTTAATATTCTCTGAGTAAACCTAACAATGTAGTTCCTAGGGACATCATCGGTGTTAAAAGTAAGAAATTCTATCAGATAAATCTTAGACACTCAGAGGACAATTGCAGCGACATGTTGCGGAACATGTCCCTCGACAATGAACGTGAAATGTCCCAGGATACATTTATTCCATACAAATGTCACGTAAAAATGTTGCTGGACAATGGGCAACGTTGCAGCGTCACGTAGATTGAGCGTTGCGCGTCATGTTGGGGGACATTTTGTCCTTGTATCTGAGGCTTAATTCTATCATTTGGCGAAAACATGGTAATTTACAAGGCAAGAGACGAAATTCAAGTGTTTCGAAGTTATTGAATCCGAAAAACAAACCAAGCAATTTCAAATTTCATACCTACCTTCCTTGCAATGTTTTGTTTTTAAAATGAAATTAAAATGTCTGCACTCAGTTCCCCCACAACATGAGTGTAATTAAATTACTTGATTAAATCCGATGTTCATAGACTTGTAATTATTAATGGAATTTCTAAGGTTAGTGCATTTTTCAGGACAACCTCTGCAGAATATAGTCACTATGGTTAGAGAAGTGTTTTTGGTGAGTAAAATTAAAATGTTTATTTTAAAACAACTTTGTAAAACTTTTTATGTATTCAAATAGTGTTATTATAAAAACATTTGATTAAATATATTAACTTGCAAAAGAGGTTGAACAGAAGGCAGTAGATTTTACACATCATTCTGTTATTAAGATATACATAATAATTATAAAAATAAATGCATTATTCCAGATGCTTATAGTTAGCGCCATAGTAAATGCTCAAAAAACAACAGTGACAAGAGGACGTAATAGAACTAGATCTACAACTCCAAGCTACAACTACTTAAGCAATTGGGCAGATCATAATATGCCACAACGAGTCAACACGGAAAAACTTAAAGTTATTCTATCCGAAGTCGCCAAATTCAAAAGATTAGAATTTTGTCCATATGAAGATAAAAGCGCGTGTGAAAAGAGTGACTATAAAAATATTGTTAGTGACATTATTTTGAACGTTATAGGGAACGATACAGACGATATAGATCCAAAGGACACAAAAAGCCTAAATGACGTCAAAAACATAAAAGCAAGTCTACGTCAAGATCTTAATTTTTTCTATTGGTTGTTAAATGTTGGCAAAGAAACTGCGAGTAAAACAGTACTCCAGATAAAAACAACGAAAAGCAATGATAACCGAAATTCCGAAGAAAAAAAAGAAGAAGAAAAAGAAAATGAAATTAAAAAAGATAAGGTTTCTGTGGAACCAGATGAAAATCAGAAGAACTTAACAGCTAACAATACGCTTAAACCTAAAGCAGTGTTAGATTTAAAATATATAATATTTAAATAAGCACTATTTAGAAAAATATCCAAGCATTCGAAAAACTTACTAATTTTGATACAGATTATTCAAATTTTCTTTTGGGTGACTAAGTCTAATTTTAGTACGGTTTACAGCAAATACCTACTTAAAATTTTCAAAATTTGGCATAAAATTTATAACCGAAAATCTAAATCTATTTTATTTGGATCCTAAACCAGCATTTCCCCAAATTAGTTTCTCATGGCTATTTCTGAAATTAATTAATTGTAAACGTAACAAACAGGCAGCGGAAGTGACTTAGGCAGTACAATATCACTATGGATTTTAATTCATGAAGCCTAATCTGGCAAGACGTTCTCCACACCTGAGGGTGTATTACGAAAAGTTTAATGCGATACACGCAGCTGCGTCCGTGCTTCGTTTTGTTTGTTTCCTATTACAAATCACTTTCGTATGCGATATTGCGAAGAGATTGCGTGAGTTTGACAGTTTCTCTCTAGCGTATCCGACATCGTTCGTTTAGTAGTCCATAAACTACGATAGCCAAATTCAAAATGTTTGTTATAACTATAACCAACGAACTGCGGACGATTATCGTGGCCAAGTGACTGCGTTACGCAATTGCGTATGTTATTTTCATAATTATATCAGAACGTCTAGAACTACTAAGTTCTAACTAGTACCTATATTAAGTAACTAGCTGTCTTTGTCGAAGTTTCAGTTTTGGTGTTAGACTTCAAAATTAGCGTAATCGCGCCCATTTCTTTCTCTATTATGCATGTAGGTAATTAATTTTTTTATTAATGTAACGTACATTACTTAAGTCTAGTCTAAAGCTACTTAAATAAGACTCGAGCTGCTTAGTATTCATGTATGACATTACTTATTGTTGAATATTTATCATAATCTCCAATTTTCATCAAACATCTTTTTTGCCCATTTTTAGCAAATTTTATTAAAATAATATTAAGCAAAATGTAGCAAAAGTAACATGAAGCAAAAAAATCACGCCAACTTAGCAGTATTTTGACATGCCACGCCTTCACAAAATAGACGCGCAAAAATGCTTCTTAGAATTTTCGCGAGACATTTTCTTTTAGGGGAATACCTTAATTATTTCTGACTCTTGTTTTACCTTTTTTTGCTGCGTTCGCGGAGGATAAAGTACAAGTAAGTTATGGCTATAAGAAATAAATTTGAGATGAGGATTAGGACGTTCTACATACCTTTTTATCCTTGTTGCTTTTATTTCAACAAATTTACGAATTGTGAAAAGAACTTTCTGATTTTGAGACAAATTAAGTCAGTATTGTAACAAAAAGTATAGTCTTGCAATCGAGATAATTTAGATATCAATAATGCTTAGTAAATTGTGACCATTTCAGTGGAATCTTTTTCCTTTAGCAAAAAAACATTGATAACCATTACTACACTGGTCTAAGCTGAAATCTTAAGTTAAGGTCTCCTTAACTTTAAGGAAGTTGTCAGATTCATAAAGTTTCTGCCAAATCTGACAACTTAATTGAATTTAAGGCGGCCTTAACTTTAAGTTTCGTTTGCGTACACACAAACTTAATATTTTATAACATTGCTATAAAGAACTTACCAGATATCCTCTTAATATGGAGTTGTGTCGCAAAATTGTTCCCCATTTGCGACACGTAGCTGTCCTTTTTGCTGGAGAGCTGTATGCTAAACCCGTCAGACTCCAAGGAGGCTCTCGGGGCTCTAGCGGCTTGCACGGCCTTGTTGCAGACCGGTGTTGGCGCCACCTTTGCAAGAGCCGCCTCTTGGGAGCCGCTGCTGCCGCGCCTCCGGCTCTTGTGGTTGAGCAACATGCTCGGCGTACACCCCATATTCACATTGGCACTACACTTTGGCACACACACTGACACTGCGTTTGGTATACATAGTACCTGCAACAAGATTTGAATTTATGAGAAAAAACATTAAAGGCAAGGTAGGTAGGTTAATTTGGCCGAAATTGTTTTATACATTTGCGTTTGCCGATAGACACTGCAATGTTGGATGAAATAACTAGACAATGCAATAATAACTTTTAAACTAGCTCAACAATTTCATTTTTATACTATACACACTGCAATGTTGGATGAAATAACTGTAAAATCTAATAATAATTTTTAACCAGCGTAACGATTTCATTCTTACAATACACACATGCAATAATTAAGTATACGTTACAATTGAACGATTATCAACCCGTTCGCGTCCTCAAAGATTACGTTTGGCTTCGGAAGTTGCTTTGCAATCAAAACCGTATGTTTATTTGTGTCGAGCCTAATCCACGGAAATCGGCAATCCCGAGGAGATTGAATTTCTACGTGGAAGGAGATAAATAAACAATTAAAGGCAATACTGAAATCGTACATTCACTTTCCTTCATTTCATCACATACCTACTGGAGAAATTATTTAAAGGTCTTGGTTTTTAAGATATTTTCGGTGTACCAATTTACCTGATGACTTTAAAAAACTTCTACAATATTATAGTCTGTATTTATATAATAATATACAGCAGCAGACTTTTATCACATAGTAATATATACTATCTTAATATTTGAAAATATTGATATTATACAACATGTTACAAAAGGTAGATAGGGAGGGATCATCAAACTGAACAACTTTTACTATGGGACCAATTCTGAATTCGCGAAAAAAATAATAATAGCGAAGATATAAAAATGTTTGAAACAGTTGATTTTTTATCGCGATTTCAGAGTTGGTCCCATAGTAAACATTAGATTGTAATTATTCAACCGATTCAACCATATTAAAATCTACTTCAAAGGTTTGATTCTACTGAAATGAAATTATTACTTATATGTAGTTATATTATAATACAATAATTATAATAATATTAAAACATGGCATCAGTTAAAGAATTTGCAATTTATATCTTAAAAAACCGGACATCGTCTGCAAAAATAACTTTGTTCACTAACTACTGTATCACGTTCAAACCAATTTTCGTTGATAGTGTTTATTAAGATCTACAGCATATATTTCTTTTTTAGGGTTCCGTAGCCAAAATGGCAAAAAACGGAACCCTTATAGATTCGTCATGTCTGTCTGTCTGTCTGTCTGTCTGTCTGTCTGTCTGTCCGTCCGTATGTCACAGCCACTTTATTCCAAAAGTATTAAGCCTACATAGTTGAAACTTGGTAAGTAGGTGTATTCTGTGAACCGCTTTACGATTTTTACACAAAAATAAATAAAATAAAAGATTAAGGGGGGGCTCCCCATACATGGAACTAAAACTGAAAATATTTTTTTTCATCAAACCAATACTTGTGGGGTGTCTATAGATAGGTCTTTAAAAATGACATTGAGGTTTCTAAGACTATTTTTTTTCAAAGTCAACCGTTTGAAAGATATCTGCCGCCAAAGTGGTAAAATGTGTGTCCCCCCCCCTTTAACTTTTAAAGTAAGAGGGTGAAAAATCTAAAAAAAATATATGCTATAGATCTTAATAAACACTTTCAACGAAAATTGGTTTGAACGAGATACAGTAATTAGTTTTTGAGATATAGTACATTTTACAAAACCGCAAATATAACTTTGTCATTCATACAAACACTGTGAAAAACAAAGTTAATTTTTCAGACGAAAAATGATAGCGGTATTAAAATATGGTATGGTATATAATGTACCTACGGAACCCTACTGCGCGTGGCCCGACACGCACTTGGCCGGTTTTTTTATTTTTAACTCCCTCAGTTCAAAAGTTAAAAGAGACACACATTTTACCACTTTGGCGGTGTATATCTTTCAAACGGTTGACTTTGAGAAAAAAATATCTTAGGAACCTCAATGTCATTTTTAAAGACCTATCTACAGACACCTCGCACATATTAGTTTGAAGAAAAAAAAAATTTTCAGTTTCAGTTTCATGTATGGGGTTATCTTTTTTTATTTTTTTATTTTTGTGTTAAATTCGTTAAGCGGTTAACAGAATACATCTACCTAGCGAATATCAACTGCGTAATCTTAATGCTTTCGGAATAAAGTGGCTGTGACATACGGACAGACAGACAGACATGACGAATCTATAAGGGTTCCGTTTTTTGCCATTTAGGCTACGGAACCCTAAAAATTAAATGGTTATCTGATGTTTCATAAACTCATATCACAACATTATGAAAGTTTGCTAGATCTCACCACAAACTGTCTTCATTTCAAAGTTATCAGCGTCAATGTAATTCCCAGCTAACGACTACTTAGCGGAATCACTGAGGCAGGTCAAGTATTAAGTTTTTTAATTAAGTTCTACAACTTACCTGTTGCATTTTGTTTACATCGACTTTTTGCTCTTTTCTGTTACGGCTTTTGTAACTTCTATTAACTTTATAAGTTATATTAATAGCTTGCATGTTAATGACCAAGACCAACGTGCCATGCTTAATTAAAAATATCTTATTTTAATAGTACTTACATATTTGTTATTTGCGGTACATAATATTACTTATTATAATATCATTGATATTATTCACTTGATTTTGAAGTGATGACAAATTGTCATGATTGGAATGGATGCAGGGACGTCAATCAGAAACTGTGGTCAATCTTGCTTTATTCATTTATCATACCTATCCACAACCTACATGGTGTTAACCCACCACCTGTTATTTGACAACAATACATACAAGCAAATAAAGTTTTATGCAGGTTTTGTGTATGTTTTGTGTCCTTAAAATAGTACCTACCTACATACACCTACATCGCACTAAGCGTTTTGCTTAAAATTTTATAATCCGTACCGCTCCTCTGGGAAAATGTTGCCACTAGTACTAATCTCGTAAGGTATGCAATAATGTATTGTATTCAGAGTTGAAACAGATTTTTCACGGAAAACGCTATCCTTCATTTTCTGGGCAACACACAGAGGTGTTAGGTGTACTATCTCTAGGACAATCGGTGTTTTATATGATACCAGTGTTGAAGATGCCGCCGCTTAGGGGTTAGAGATGAAAAATGTCAGGATTTTTTGGATTATTCACATTATAGTAAAAGAAACATAAAAAATTAAGCTTTATCTATTTTTCAGTTTTTTTTAATTTGGTTCATTTGTAGTGAATAAATCAATACAACTAAAACTTAGCATAATGTCAGGACTTTTTAGTAGGAATCAGATATTTTGTCAGGATTTTTTAGGTATACCATCTAGTATGGTAACCCTAGTACCGCTATACTAAACGATTACGCCCTATAAAGAGTCATGCTATTATCTATTTATTTATTAATTAAGTACATTATAAAATATTGTTTTGAATATCATACTTTCTTAGGCAACAGTATTATCGTGACTGGTTTACTTCAATCTTTAGACAAGTATTAAATAGTTTTTTACTTAAATCAATTACTCTAAGTTACTCTCTATTTTTTTTATTATTTAAAAACAAGTTTAAAGCCTCCCCAATTTTACAAGCAGTTACCAAATTCTTCAGTGCCTTCATAAAAATGTTACGACCTTATTAAATTGTACGTGCCATATCGTAAACTACGTGAAACAATGAACTTGTTAAATCCAACTTATCTCCTGAATATTCGCTGGAATCACAATGCTCTGCATGAAATGCCCAATTTTGTCTGGATCTAAAGTATGAAAGCTCCGTTCAACCTTTATATTAATATCAAAATAGTGTTGGGAAACTTACTGAAATAAATAAAATAGTTAAAGCGAATTTAATTCAAGTATTTATTATTACATTAAAATATAGTAACGCCTATCTGTATTTTTTGATGTGGAAGCTTGTTATTTTGTATTTTTTTTTATTATTAAAATGTTAAAGAAAAATTAAAATCACACCGACCACTATTTTTACAACTTAGGTTGGCTGGATGGTGGTTTGAGGAAATATTGTGGAAAGATATTTTAAGGTGACTGTTAATTACAGATTCATTGTATAGTAGGTAAGTACTGTAAATTAAGCTAAATAGAACTAAACTGTACAAATATCGTTATACGCTGGCGACAATGCCATTAGCCTCTCAAATCAACTTAAAATTGTATTGAAATAAGTAACCAAACAAGATAATAAAAAAAAGAAAAACCTCCTTCAAATAACCTGAAAATAAAAACAGAAGCTTTTAATACTTACCTCTAAAAAACAATAAATAATATTCAATATATATATTATAATTATATACGCATAGGTATCAATTAATAAAACACGTCTTATGAAGTCGAGTGTAGCTGGAGGACGACTTTTTTTAATTCTAAATGCCCGAAGTAAAGAGTGAGTCGATTTTTTCTAGTATTTTTCTAATATATTAATTATCTTAAAAAAATACTAATCTAAATCGGTTTATAAAAAACGACGAAGTCGTCAAGGTAGTTCATACAAAATCATAGTATTTAACCGACTTCCTTTAAGATTTCTTGAAAACTACTAAACCGGTTGTATGAAAATTAAATAGACAATCGACCGGTCGATCGCGAGAGGTTTTAAAGTCGATCGCTAAGGATAACAGATTTGACAATTTGCACCCAATGTTCTTTTACTTATTGCTAGGTGACAGTCTAGACTAGGCGCTAGGCGCTAAGCAAACCTCCTGTCGGTGCGTAAGTGGCCTAATAACTCTTTCTTTTGTTTTTCATGTATTACAAATTATGTTATTGTGTTTCTCAATAATGGAGATTGCAGAGTTGCTATTAAATCAAATCAATATTATATTTGGACGTAGTTACGCAAAAAGGATCCAATCCACATCGAGTTGATTGGATCCTTTTCGCGTAACTACGTCCATTTGTTGTAGTGAATTTTTAGTGCAATAATAGAATCTAAGCTTCCATATGGGCGTTCGAATGTGTATCCGTTCTGGATTTAAAAGCAAACAATAAAATTTAAATTCTGTGTTTTTATTGCCTTCATGTAAAGATATGAAAATAAAATATATTTCTATCTGTTCCTTTATCTTTTTTATTCAGGAAATATTTCAGAATTATGTGTAAGTTATAAGTAAAAATTCATTACCCCACTCGCCTATAATAGACATAGCCAGACTCCCGAAGTTTATGTATGGGAATGAGAAATGTTCTCTCAAAGAGTTGACGAAACAGTTTTTGGGATACGACATTCAAACGGGTCACCACGACAGTGTCGAAGACGCGGAAGCTGCAGTAAGTTGTACACTAAATTTTTACACGACTGCCCAAAAAGGAGTGTATATGTGTTCAGGATTCATGTATGTTTGTGGGTATGTGAGTTTATTTATTCCACCATAACTTCCAAATGGCTTAAAAAATTTGGATGTATGGGGTATCGTTAGAATCCTTACATCATTCCGAGTGACACTGGCTATAATTTTTTTTTTTTGAGAAAAGTCAATATGGCGACTGTACGACGCCACTTTCAAATGTGAAAAAAAAAAAATTCTTCAATTATTACAATATGGACATCAAATGAAAGGCCTTAATGAGCACATTCCAAAACTATATACTTTGTCACTAAAATATCTAAAATAAAACTTATAAATAAAAAAAACACGACTGCCCTGCCAAAAACGAACTAAAAAGTTAAATAACAATTACCATTGCAGTCGGGGGACCTCTTTGATTAAAAATTGTTCTACAAAACGGTCCCCCGACTGCAATTACTTTTGTTATTTAACTTTTTAGTTCGTTTTTGGCAGGGCAGTCGTGTTTTTAATATTTTTTAAATTTATTTATTTTTATAACTAATATGTTTACCAGTGAGGTACTAGCCTAAGTTGAATTCATAGATAATTATTTTGTTGTAATCTCATCAAAATAATAAAGATTAAGTATAAATTAATTACAATTCTGAAATATTTTCTGAAAATGGAAAAAGTAACGTTATCATAATTATTTATGTCAGGTGTCAGGAGCGTCAACAAAATGAATCCGACTTTATTCCAGGGTCGCCCAGACAGGATTTCAGGGCGAACAGTCAGATAATGCTTTTATAATGAACTCGGAAATCCGCCTGACCCGAACTCAACCGTGATATTTTTACAGGATATTTTATTTGTTTTCTTTCGCACTTCCCCTACGCCGTTTATTGAAGTTAGAAAGTATTATTATTGTTTGAAAATATGAGTTCAAAGTTTACCTTCTAGAATAAGAATAGCTAGGGCACGCAGTTTTTTTAAACTTGAAATATGTTTTTTTCTATATGAAAGAAAATAAAGTCGTTAGTTGGGTCTCACAAAAAAAAAACTAAAATTTTGAGTTATAGCACATTCTTTTTTTGTGGGAAAGAGTCCAGTTTCTTTGATCAGACAAAATAAGCTTTATGAATATGACAGTACCAATCATTTTATTTTAAAAGAAAAAAAAACATTACCTTACTTACATACTTTTAGATTTCTCTCTCTGGTTCTACGTAATTATTGCTAGCACAACATACAAGTAGATAGAAGTCGTATTTCCTAAACTTATTTCGACTTTCACATGTTTTCATGGCGGCCTATTAATACTCGTGCCCCTATTAGTTTCCCGGTAGCCTGGCCCACAAGTGGGGCGGAGAGCGAGCAAACACTCCTTGAAAGGCATTTTAATTGCTTTCCGAGTGACAACAGTATTAGGACTCCGGCTTACAACCGTTCGCTTGCGTGACACCCCTTAAACCACCGAAATTAAAGTATAATGTTATGTCGTATGTTACAAACATGTTGTAGGTTGTACTGTACAGTAAGTAATATTGCCTTAATATATTGGAATTAATAGATATAGAATAAAAGTGTTAATCACATTGTTTATTATTTAATTTCTTTTGTTCAAATAAACTTCTATGAAAAAGTAACTTAAAATTGACAACTAGTACAAGTAACAAAATATGACCGAAAGTGGCGCCTCTCAGAAGGTTTTATTTAATAAGTTATTAATAGAAAAAGATTTTAATAATGTTTTACGTGGAGTTTTTAGGGCCCATGGTATAGTATTTTTAGAAGCCATCGTAGTCATTCGTAGAAGTAGATAGCAAATGTGTCTAAAACGGCCACTTTTAGCAGTTTTGCTATTTACTTCTAGCAGTGACTACGAGGGAATGTAATGATACCGCCTAAAAATACTAAACTGTGGGCCCTAAGAATTCCGCGTAAATCATTATTAAAATTGTGTATTAGAATTATAATATCAAATAAAATTCACCGCGGCGCCACTTTCGCTCAGGGTGCCTTAAGTTCAGTTTCTAGCAGACTTTTACCTAGCGAATAAGTCGGTTACTTCGCTACACTTATCCAAGGATGAACTTCTTAGTTAGGTCGGTTCACGAAAGTTAACCCAACTACGTGAGACGTCTAGACATCGGTTACTCTAATAAGCTAGTCTGTGAACTAGTGATGGTAATTAAAACTTATAATTTATACTTATAACCAAAATATAAAAATTGTGTACGAATTTTCAAAAAAATCTTTTTTCATTCGAAAGGATTATAATGCTCTAGATCAGCGGTGCCCATACTTTCTAGGGTTCCGTAGCCTAAATGTCAAAAGAGTAAATAAAATTATAAAAAAAATATTATTATTATTATCATAAATTTAAAAAATATGAAAAACACGACTGCCCTGCCAAAAACGAACTAAAAAGTTAAATAACAAGTGTAATTCAATAAATAGTGCAGTCGAGGGACCGTTTCATGAAATATTTTTTGATTATTAACTTTTTAGTTCGTTTTTGGCAGGGCAGTCGTGTTTTTAATATTTTTTAATTTTATTTATTTTTATTTCACACATTTTAGTTACAAATTATATAGTTTTGGAATGGGCACATCAAGGCCTTTCATTTGATGCCTGTCCATCAGCCATTTTAATGTCCCCACTGCTGGGGCACGGGCCTTCCTTATGGGTGGATAAGGAGGACGGGCCATAACCCACCACGCGGGCCCAATTTGGATTGATGGGTGTTAACGACTGCAAATGCAGCCGGGACCAACGGCTTAACGTGCCTTCCGAAGCACGCAGGAGCCCGAGATAATAAATTTTTGGTCACCCATCCCATGACCGACCCTTGCGAACGTTGCTTAACCTCCGCAATCGTTGGGCCAGGCGCTAAACCACTTCACCACCGAGCTCCTCGTTTTGATGCCTATACTGTAATAATTGAATAAATCACATTTGAAAGTGGCTTTGTACTGTCGCCATATTGAATTTTTTCAAAAAAATATAGCCAATGTCACTAGGGATACTGCAAGGATTCTAACGATGCCTTATACATACAAATCAGTTCAGGCATTTAGAAGTTATGGTGGAAGAAAGAAACTCACATACCCACAAACATACATGAACCCTAAACACATATACACTCCTTTTTGGGCAGTCGTGTAAAAAACGGAATCCTTATAGATTAGTCATGTCTGTCTGTCCGTCCGTATGTCACAGCCACTTTATTCCGAAAGTATTAAAATTACACAGTTGAAACTTGGTAGGTAGATGTATTCTGTTAACCGCTTAACGAATTTAACGCAAAAATAAAATAAAAAATAAAAGATTAAGTGTGGGGGCTCCGCATATATGGAACTGAAACTGAATAAAAAAAATTCTTCAAACCAATACGTGTGGGGTGTCTGTAGATTAGATAGGTCTTAAAAATGACATTGAGGTTTCTAAGACATTTTTTTCCTCAAAGTCAACCGTTTGAAAGATATACACCGCCAAAGTGGTAAAATGTGTCCCCCCCCCCCTTTAACTTTTGAAATAAGAGAATGAAAAATCTAAAAAAAATATATGCTGTAGATCTTAATAAACACTTTCAACTAAAATTAGTTTGAACGTGATATAGTAATTAGTTTTCGAGATATAGCAGATTTTCCAAAACCGCAAATAGAACTTTGTCATTCATACCAACACTGTAAAAAAACAAAGTTATTTTTGCAGACGAAAAATTATAGGTGGTATAAAATATGGTATGGTACGGCCGCACTGCGCGCTCAGCGCCTTCGCAATGTGTCTGGTTGCGAACAATATAGAACATTCCTTATCACTTCGTTACACGCTAGGCGAATTGCTAGGCTCTAGGCGCTGCGACCAATTGCGAACATTATAGAACGTTTCTTTTACTTCGCTACACGCCAGGTAGACTAGCTATCTAGCTAAACGCTAGGCGCTAAGCAAGTCACCTATCGGTGCGTACGTGGCGCTCATCGATTATGTCTAGGAGATTACAGGAGGCAGTGGCGTCAAGCAATTTGTTACTCGACTTCAATAATTCATCGGCAACAAACACCTCAGCGACCAACGAGTCGGAACGATTAAGGTAACGACGTCATTTCACCTCAATTTACGTCATATTGACTTCTATATTATACTGTGCCTATAGTTCCTAACTGCCGTATAAATAAACGAAGAATAAGTTTATTCTTAGAATAACCAAAAAGTTTGTTTAGGAATATGACGCTTTGAGACGTCAAACGTAAGGAGTATTAATTTTTATTTATTCTTATGGTAATGTTGTTAAACTATATTTTTAGTTAAACTAGGTATAAACTTATTCTTCGTGCAAGTACTAAGGAAGGACCCTGCGGGCCGAATTTAATGATTAAAACTGTAAATACAGGCAGGATTACGGATTTACTTGACTTCCAAAGACGAAAGGAGCTAAAATAATAAATATTTGTGTAACTATGTACTAAATGACTAGAGTAAAACTTGCAATTTATAGTATAAGTAATCAATCTTAAATGCAGCTAAGGAGCAGTTTTAGCGCATTTATATTAATTTTTTACTATAAAGTGCATGAGAATAAAATATTAGAAGCATTTGAAAATTTTATTGCAAGTTTTACTCAAGTCATTACTTACTCGTCTATATATATTATATACAAGGGTCAGTCGAACTAAATCGAACAGGTGCACGGCAGTTTTGCATTGAGCCTCTCTATTATTTATGCGAGGGACACCCCCTGAGTTACGGACGGCCCGAGTCAAGAAAATTACATTTTAATCAATACCTATTTATGGAGGCTTTGTTCAGTAGGAAAACGATTCGATTAAGCCTGACTACATGTGGACAAGGCTTTATTAACAAGAAGTAAAAAAAAATATTTCAAAGTTTCCTAAAATATAGTTTTTACTTAGAGGGCTTTTCAAAAAGACAAAAAACTGTAGGCTTGATAGATGACGTTGGTAAAAATGTATGTGTCAATGTATTTTTTACCGACTTCAAAAGGAGGGAGGTACTCAATTCGACCCGTTTTTTTTTTTGTTTTTTGTATGTACACCGATTACTCGAAGACGGCTGAACTGATTGAAATGATTCAAACGTTATTACATTAGGTAAACTTCCAAATTGGTCCCATTTTTTAAAATTGTGAAATCAATTCAGTACTTTTCAAGTAATCTTCAAAAAAGCACGAAAAAAGTATGATTTTGCGTGAACTACCTCGATGATCAGTCGTATAACTTCTTTGTTTATGAACTGAATAAGATATTTATTTTTTGTTGGAAAAGGGATATCTTAAGTATAGTTCTTTAACCGACTTAAAAAAGGAGGTTCTCAGTTTGACCCGCATGTATGTATGTTTCTCCGCGATTAACTCACGTTTGGCTGAGCCGATTTTTCTAACTAAATAATAAATATACCTACACTACCTAATACAAAAGGTACCTACACTAAAAATAAAAAAATAAAAAATTGTTTAGAAAAACAAAAAACCGACTTCATAAAACCTACCTCTAAAAAGCAAGAAATAATATTCGTAATAATAAAAACACGTCTATTGAAGTCGGGTGGGGCTTTTAGAATAAAAAAGGAAATTTGTACTCCAGCCCCACCCGACTTCAATAGACGTGTTTTTATTATTACGCGAATATTATTTCTTGCTTTTTAGAGGTAGGTTTTTTATTTACTAAGCATCGAAGAGTACTCAGGTAGGCAGGCAGATGTAACCCTAAAATGATTCTCTTTGGGCAGATGTCAGTCAGCGAGCGCTTACTTTCCTCTTTGGTACAGGCTGTTTATTTTTAAAAATCAATTTTGACACTTCTCTTTCCATCAACGCCATCTAGTGTAGCAAATAGTTACTACTTTTATTTTTTAAACGTCCCTTTGAAACGCCCTTATTCTTTTATTTTCCAATAAATACTAATACTGAAAATCAAAGTAAATAAGCGCCCAATGTGCAAGCTGTATATAAACGATTATTTTCATATTTAGTTTTTATTTTTGCGTTTACTTTGCAACTTTTCTTGGCAAACAAACAGCTGTATTTTTAAGTACCTAGCTAGATATTTACGGTGTTTATTCGCTGGGTATCGACATATTTATTAAAGCTACTTTTTCAAATTAAAATACAGTTAAATAAATTGTAATGTTAGCTCGGTTGCAGATTTTGTCCGTACAGATAAATGTTATTTAAACTTGCATCCCAGTTATCAGTACCATCGAATAATTCAACTCTAGTATTTTGCAAACACTGCCAGTTTGAATTATAGATTAAAAGATTTTCTATTTTAAAGTGTTATTTTGTCTGTTACTAGATGTTTTGTGTATCTCGACTATATTAGTAGAAGATCGGAAATAGCATCGTGAATTTTCCTGTTTTTTAAACGACTTCAAAAAGAAGAGGAGGTTCTCAATTTGATTGTATGTTTCTCCCTTCACCGTTTCTTCTATAGTGAGGTCTTTATCTCGGCGATGAATGCAGACAAATGACGACTACAGTGCGAGGCATATATCTTGAAATCGGGTGGGGATTGCGCGGAATGCGTATTTTGGGCATGTGTAGCGGTGAGGGGCGCGGGCGGCGGGAAAAGGGCGCGCGCTATTGGTCGCACACAAGAGCACATGCGCGAGTTTATCCCCACTCCGTCAAAAAAAAAACAAGATACATGCCTCGTACTGTAGTACTACTATACCGTACCTACTTTCAGTAGGGAAAAGTTGGGTACGGCTACGGGGTCTATTATAGGCCGGCCAATCATACAATGTGTAGTCGTGCATGTAGCCCCCCAATTATCAGAGGCGAACGCATCGAGCATCAGGGGATCTACGAGCCTGGAGGGAAGCGCCCTACGAGCGCACGGAGTAAGGAGATGTCCGAGTAATCGGCATCCCGACCACAACCCGAAGAAGGCTGAGGAGTGTCACCCTCCCCCATCTGGGATGGGAGAGGGGTTGGAGGTTTGCGTCCCCTGACTCTATAGTAGAGCTGACCGGGATCCGCGTAAATTGTGGAGACCAGTCGATAGAACTGGGAACTCCATCGTTAGGGCCTCTTTGGTGGAGGTGCTCTAGTGTTTCGGAGCGCCACACGGAGGAGACGAATTGCGCCTGTAGAGCTGGAGTAGATACCAGCACAGATCGGGGAAGCGGAGACTGCCACATCTGCCCCGCTAACCTCGATCATTTGTGGAGAGGGAACATCAGGAGGTTTAGCAGGTAGGCCTTCGTACTGGATCCGACAAGGCCTTGACCGGGAGTTTTATATTCGTATTCTATTTAATAGAAGACGAATCTAAAGCTTTTGGCATTGGCTTGTCGGACCTGTACGGAGGAGAGTCCTGGACTCGCCGGATTTACTCCCAACCTAACATCCGGAAGTCTATAAAAGAGTCCCCTGCGTCAAAAAAGGTACGGCTACGGGGTAAAGACATTTTTTTTAATTTAAGATTTTTTTTGGGTTGACTAGAGAAAAATCTTCATGTACAGAACGTTTTTAAGATGCTTGAAATTTAAAACTTGCGCACGCACATCTTTATTACACGCGGGGGGTACTCCGCCACCCGCTGTGGCCCGTGGTATCTTAGGGGGCAAGTTTTAATTTTAAATTTCGAACATCTTAAAAACTTTTTTTCTCTAGTCAACCCAAAAAAAATCTTAACTCAAAAAATGTCTTTACCCCGTGAACCCGCGTATGTCTTTTTGTTCTAAGCTTTTTTTGGAGTTCATTATTCCTGTGGTACGAGTACGACTCACCCGCGCGGTTCGTAACAGAGTAACGATAATGCACTGTCTAAAAATACATCTTTACAGCATTAAAGACTCAGTTTAAGCCATATTCCGATAATTTACTGACTGATAAACCGGCGATGACGTCAAACTCGCACCTGTCATGTTCCAACGATAAACATACGAAAACAAACTCTGACGTGAGGTAATAAAGACATTAATCGACCGTAATCGCGCGAACGTTGCTTTTATGAGTAATCAACAACGGTTCCGTACGCCGATCGATAGTCGTGCGGATTTTCAGTAAAATGGATCGTAAGTAGTATTTTGTATCTTTCAGGATTATTTTTTAAATCTTTTGGGTTTATTACTATCGGTAATTTTATGTTTTTCTAGAAAGATTTGTTAATTATATAGCTTAGTTATAATATACGTTTCTTTTCTATGTAGGTACCTAATCTAAAGTGTAAAGTTGTAAAATTTAGTGTTATCATAGAAGTCATTAGTTTTATCACTGAGTGATTTCTTATAAGCAAGAATAGTATGGAGATAGTGTTTAAAATTCGATGGTATTATAGTTAAGTGGAAAAAAACCGACATAATATTTTCAGGATGTTTTTGTAAATAATACATTGTTTATATAAAAAAATTAAAATCATATTATATTTAAAACTTAGGCACTCAGCAATGGAGATAATGATATAATTACATAGAGTCCTTCTTAAATAGTGCACGAAATTTTAAGGGGTCAATGTACCTACTCATGCATACAAACAACTTTTACTATGGGACCAACATTGAAATCACGAAAAAAAATCCGCTGTTCCATACATTTTGATCTATTTGATTTTAAATTTTCTATGGAACAGCTGATTTTTTTTTCGCGATTTCAATGTTGGTAGTGTTGGTACCATATTAAAAGTTGTTTGTATGCATGAGTACATTGACCCCTTAAAATTATGTGCACTATTTAAGAAGGCCCTTATATTTCAAGGGTGCTAAATGAGACTATGCTGTCTTGAAGGAGGTCTATGTCTTAATTTCCCAGCAGTAGGTGTCGTGCTTATGACATGATGATAATTATGAAATTACAGGGATTGAGTTAAAATAAATTTTAAGTTCTTTCTTAAAAATGTTTTATCGACTTAATTTTTGTGATGTGATGTGAACTTTCAGATGAAAAGCTTGTTGTTAGTTACAATTAGTGTTAGGTGTTAATTTCATCCCAGCTATCACCCCTGATAGCTGGGATGAGGGCCCCCGCCTATTACTAAAATAACGTACGCAATTGCGTAACGCAGTCACTTGGCCACGATAGTCGTCCGCAGTTCGTTGGTTGTAGTTTTATCAAACATTTTGAAATTTTCTATCGTAGTCCATAGACTACTAAACGAACGATGTCGGATACGTAAGAGAGAAACTGTCAAACTCACGCAATCACTTCGCAATATCGCATACGAAAGTGATTTGTAATAGGAAACAATCAAAACGAAGCACGGACGCAGCTGCGTGTATCGCATTAAACTTTTCGTAATAGACCTCCTGTACCATCGAATAATTATTCAACTCTAGTATTTTGCAAACACTGCCAGTATGAATTATTTGCACCTAGATTAGAAGATTTTCTATTTTCATTTCAAGTGTTATTTTGTGTCTGTTACAAGATGTTTTGTTTACCTCGACTATACTAGTAGCAGATATGATTTTTTTCCAATGCTAACAGCATCATGTAATAATATCTTTTTCTGCTTTTTCTATATAATAATAGTGAGATCCTAAAGGATCCTAAAGGAGCCTAGACAAATCTAGGCGATGAAAGAAGATAAATGAGACGATACCGTAGGTATTTTCTTTCTGTAGGAATAATTAAGGTACGGCCACAGGGTATAAAAGTTATTTTTTAAGTATTTTAGTAGATAGTAATGAAATAAATGTTTGCAAAGACCACGCAATAAACCACCCACCTAATTTCAATAATTTAAGATTAAAAATAAAAATAAGCATAATTTCTAAAACCGTTGTATTTGTCTGTTTTTCGACTTCCAAGTTTTTTTAAAGCGTACTCCAATGTCTTTAATCATCTACATCTAAGGAAAACTCTTCCCAAACTGGATTATGTCAAGAAATTTCCCCTCAAAATGCGAGTCAGGTTCGTTGTCGACGAAGCGGCAGGTAAATAAAGTACTATTTTAGGTTTAAGTCAATTTGGCTTAATGATTTTGTTTTTGTTTTCTTTACAATGCCTGTTTGTGAAACTGAAACAGGTACTTAAAGGTAACGATCACATGGGGCTATCTAATACAGGACAAAATAGTATTAACAATTTGACATAGGTACCTGATTTTTAAGTTTACAGTTTTATACAGAACAATATTTTGATTGTTATTTACTAGAAATAAAATCCTTATAGTGATGACTACACGCATGGTAAACACTGTGATCCATCGCCATAGAGTACATTTTAACCATGGAAGTTAAATATTGATCATTTCATACAAATTACTTTCCGTGGTTAAGATTTACTCCATGGCGATGGATCACAGTATTTACCATACGTGTAGCCATCGCCTTTGTCAATGCCAAAAATATATAAAAAAATATCATAAAGCCAGCTATGTTTGGTAGCACACATGAGGAGATTGGAATTTTAAACTATATTATTCTTAGTTATAAATGAAACAGCTTTCTGATAAGCATTATCTCAATCAACGCAGTTTCCGTTACGAAACAGCAAAAGTAACAAAATCACTAGAACCAATTACATTCGAATGTATATCCGTAAAGTGTTACACAAAACACATAAACACCAACGATAATAGTTTACGTCCAAAACAAACGAGCTCTTTTCATGTTGAGGTTGTTAATTTCTTTTATCTGTGCACTCGCGAGAACTGTGGATAAATCAAGAAATTAATTGTATGCTCTTCGTATATCGAACAGTTGGTATTCACATTTCAATCGATCGATTTGGTTTATTTCGATTCATTGATAGCCCCTAAAAATGTTGATGCAATGCAGCCAAATATAAGCGGTGTAATTTCGAGAGTAAAATTACTTAATCAATAAATATTGATTACTAAAGGTAATATTAGTTATTTTATAACATATTTGCTCGTAAAGGGTCTCTTATTACATCAATTTCAATATCGTATTGTATCTCATTACGAACTTGTGCGGTAATGTAAAGTAAAACGCACGGTTTCCTTGATAAACCGTGCGTTTTACTTTACATTACCGCACGGTTTATCAAGATGCTTCGTCTAAAACGAACGGTACTTTTTTAAATCTTAGCAAAGAGTTTTTATGTCAGATAAAAAGAGGTCAACATTTTATGAATAAAATAAACTTTGGAAGATAATATATAATAAATAAACATTTAATTATTTAATTCAATTAATGTTGACAATAAATTACAACCATTTATCTGTAACAAAAACACAAAAATATTAATTTACTTTATTAGTAATACTGGTTGTTTTTTATGCCTTTGCCTTAAAAAACGCGCTGATGCGCGCGCATTGCTAATTTAATTTTTATTGCTGTATTGTTTTTATTTGAAAATGTCGTCGAGTAGTGATGAATTTATGAATTCAACACCGCCAGAAGTCTCAGAGGCAGCGAAAAGGGCTACTCTAAGCCTCTTGCCCGAAAAATTGACCGATAAGATACTTAGAAGCATATCAAAATTTAATCATATGGAAAACAAGCAAAGGTGCAAAGTCCGAGTTTTATTTATTTCCTCGCAAATATGTTATAAAACGTCGTATGACATACGTGCGCTTTGATAATTACAGCCTCTGCTTTCTTGTAACCCTCGCCTACGGCTCGGGCTAGCAATATCGCCTCGGCTGTAATTTTCAACTTACCGCACTTATATCATAATGTACTATAATATGTTAAAGAACGTCTCGTGCGACTAATCGCGTATCATGCCAATATGAAATTATATGACCAAGAGCGTTTGCAAAATGTAAGTAAACCCTTTTTATAATAACTAATACAACGTGTAACAAAATAACCCTTAACGCCGAATATGGTAGATAGGAATCATCAAACTGAACAACTTTTACTATGGGACCAACTCTGAAATCACAAAACAAAATCAATTGTTTCATACATTTTGATATTTTCGTTATTAATTTTTGTAAAAAACAGCTGATTTATTTTTCGCGATTTCAGAGTTGGTTCCATAGTAATAATTGTACAGTATGTATGATGGTCCATATTTACCATATTCGACATTAGGGGTTAATTTATAATACGTTGTATAATAGAATAAAAATATGTATTTACTTAGTACTGTTCCAATTCCTATAATATATTTTTATCTTGATGGAGCTAGAAATTAGAGATTTTAATATGACTACAATTTTCTTAGTTAATGAAAAAATAGTTTATGAATAATATAGTTACGCTTGTTTTCAGAGATTACAGAAAACAACCGTATAACATATTCTTCATTGATGTAAACAATTTAGTACACCTGTTGTGTGAAATATTATTCAGCATTTGTAAACAAGAGTTATGTATTCAGAAAATAACAAAGCAATAACAATAAACGTTTTCTATGAAAACGTATACAGTTTGTGTTTTAGCACATTTTGGCAATGTCATGTATTAGATTTCTATTGTGCCATCAAAAACATTTAATTTTTATATGAAAATCTTATTAAATTAATTGTGTTATTAGACATATTAAACAACCTTGTGTTATTAGACATATTTTTATTTACAAAAATATTTGCTTACAGGGCTTTAAAAGGTTGTTTAATATGTTATAACTGACGATAGTACGGTAATGCGTTTTACTTTACATGAATAATTCAGACTATATAACAAATACAATTGAACTTACTCAAGAGCATATTAAAATAATCAATATTATTAATATTTATTATGAAACTTAATATTATTTAATATTAATAAGTCGTAAAAGTTCTCGGCCTTTTTTACTAAAAATAATAAAGATACCACAGCGAGGAACATCTTTGTCATAAAAATTACAACTACCTGAATTTGCTGAACAATTTTTTTGCAGTAGTGTTCGACCAATCATCTTCTCTTTCAAATCTTTCTTTGAGCACTAGCAGTATTCATTTTTTTTTTGTTTAGGTTTTGAACCCTTATCGAAATAAAATTGCAAAATGGAAGGTCAAAAATGGAAATTTAATCAACAAATTAAGGAAAGATTTCGCTTAGGTGCCAATCATTGTACCTATAGTTTACCATACTTCCATTTGGAATGGACGTCTACCAAATGGACGTTTAGTCAATATAAACTAAGGATTACAATAAGAAAATAAGTTGAACAACTTCATGCACATTGTTATTCGTTTCGATTCGATTCAAAACTTAAAATTCTTTGAAACTCGAAAAAAATCGCTATTTTACACGCATACATTTTATTACCCCCTCGTTTTTACCAAGGTATTATGCAAGTATAATACATGTTTTATGCTATTGTTTTGATTTTTGTTCTCATTCATATACATGTATAAAACATGTTGTATACAAAACTTGTTGTAATTGCCTACTTTCATTTCGTTCAAACACACACACGTGCGTAACAGTGTGAACGAGAAGAATGTTTGAGACGGTTGCAATACATGTATAAAACAAATACTTGTTTACAACAAGTTTACAACAAGTATTCTACAAGTTTTGTATGAGACTAGCAATGATTATAATAAGTCTATGGAGACTAGTATTTAACATGTTTCTTGGTGAAAACGAGGGGTTACAGGCAATCTCGTGTCAAAGTTGTCAAAACAAGTTGTCAAGTCAAGTCAGTATGGTTCCGAGAAGTCACTTCGAATTACACCACATCGAAAATCATGACATCGACATGTTACATCAGTAGCTTATTATATCGATCGTTCATTACATTTACAGACCACATTGAAAGGGTGAGTATAGTACTGTACTCAACGAAACAAAACAAAATGGAAGTATTTTCGAATAGAGCCAGAGACTTGGGTGTAGGTAATGTCTAAACATTACCACAGATTACTAAATAGTTACTAAGTACGTACGTTACGAATTTGAGTTAGAATTTTGAACTTTAACGCATATTTGGTATCTTTACCTACCAAGTAATTCTGTAACAACAGTGTAGTAACTGAATGAAGCCACTCAGGCTTTTTTCCATATTTGTAAGGCTACCCGTGAAATATGGCTCCACGCCACCGAGCAACAGGTCCCCCCTGGTACCCCCACCCTCGGCCTACAACTTAAATATATCGTGGGGACGTGACGACGATAGCGTTGACAGTTTGAGAGACTTGAGATTGAAAGCAAGATTCAAAATACGATTTTGAATGAGGGTTTTTCAAAATTACAAAAAACTGTAGGCTCGATAGATGACGGTGATAGAAATGAACGTGTCAATGTGATTTTTTTTTACTAAGCTTCGAGGAGTACTCCCGTAGGCAGGCAGATGTAACTAGGGTTACCAGGACTAAAATTTGGAAATCCGGCCGCAAGAGGTTAAAAATCCTGATTTTTGGACAAAAGTCCGGTCTTAGACACAAATAAAAAAAAACATTTACATTAGGCACAACTTATATTATTATCTGCTGGCAACAGCCTTAAATCGATTTTTTTTATTTTACACGAGTGGCTGGTTTCTTATAAAAAAAATATAGGCATCATTCAGGAAACCAACTATTCATAGAGCCCAGTCGCGCTCCGAGCTGTGCGGCGGTGATGGTTTACATAAAATCATTACATTCAGTGATGGTGTAATGATTTTGACCAATCACGATTGAAAATCCGGTCTCGAATGAAATCCGGGTGGAGTCCGGTCTGAGCTCTTAAAATCCGGTAAAGACCGGATTTATCCGGTCAGATGGTAACCCTAGATGTAACCCTAAAATGTTTCTCTTTGGGCAGATGTCAGCCAGCGAGCACTTACTTGCCTCTTTGGTACTCATTGCAAAAATGGGATGCATTATCCTTTTTCTTTTTATGGTAAGGAACGGAAAAATATTTCGTAACACAAATTACGTATTAAATTATCGAGCCCTATAAGGAAAAACAACGTAAGCGCCAAAATTACCAAAAAGTGTTTTTATAGTAACCTGACTTTAGAGTTCACAGTAGAATATAATTCAATTTTATTAAAATTAATTTTGAAGTATAAAGAATTTAATTTTAATTCTGAAGTTTTTTTATCTAAAGTTTTAAATGAAACATATCCAATATTCATCTTATTGTCATTCCGAATTTGCACTAATAAATTTCTTAATTATCTTTTTAGCAAGGCCTCAGCCATCTTCCTTAACAATTTAACAACGCAACGTAAACTCCATTAACTAATTAGAGATGCCGCCAAGTTTATATTTAAATTCTTTATGACTGTTGTGGCCTATTTTTGCCAACGACGTGCCCCTGACTACGCTAATTTTAGTAAATTCCAGAAAATTCGCAATGTGCACTTTTTCTTACCAATTCTCGGCTGAGCTTTAATTAAATCACGCATGTTTAATATTCATAATTATACATGTTTTAATGAAAGAGTCCAAATGAGATTGTTTCAGGGATAAAATTATACCCTGAGTTAATTCGATAACGGTAATATGGGTCTTTAAACAATTTTAATACTCATACATAAAGGGTTGAATATTTGAGCAAAGTTAATTCACGTGCTTGGATCCATTAGTTTTGTTTTAACTCTTGAATTAACCAAAACAACGCAAATTAGTTAAAACACTTTGTTTCGTTACGGATTCAGTCTGTCTAAACAACGCAGACTGTACGTCCATAAAGTTATGTAGACTAGACATTAAGTTAGTTCGAGGAAGTACAGTCAGGCTCAGAGTTTATTGCGGAACTTTATTTAATATTGACCATCAGCCATTTTTAATGTCAACACTGCTGGGGCACAGGCCTTTCTTATGGGTGGATAAAGAGGATGGGCAATAACCCACTACACGGGCCCAATGCGGATTGGTGGGTGGTAACGACTGCAAATGCAGCCGGGACCAACGGCTTAACATGCCTTCCGAAGCACGGAGGAGCTCGAGATAGTAAATTTTTGGTCACCTATCCCATGACTGACCCTTGCGATAGTTGCCTAACCTCCGCAATCGCTGGGCCAGGCGCTAAACTACTGCGCCATAGAGATCCTCTTTTAAAACTTTATTTAATATTTTTTACACTTTTCAATATTTTTGCTGGCCACAGGTTCTAACTAAACCTAACTTTAACGTACCTAGTTACGTACCTAGTGCGACAGTATTTTTAATAAAAAAAACTTAGTGACTTAATGTTGAATCAATGAAGGTTGCGAAGGGAAGCTATAAAACGGTAGGTATATAGTACTGCAGTGTGCTAGTGTACCACAGAATAGATATTAATACTACGCTAGCACTTCTCAAGCCGACTATACGTACAACCTCCTTCACACACCCCTTATGAACCACCTATCTAAGTGAAGTTTATCGAATTTCGATCAGGCAACTTTTTCAGGTGAAAGATGAACCTATTGATAAACGATATACACACAAACTGACAGCATATCAAAAGTTATGGTGTAAGAGCAATGGCAGGATAATTTTGCTGATTCACAAATCGTCCATCAGTCGACGCATCTGCCAACTTGGCGCTAGTGTAGATGTAGAACTGTCATTTTGTTGTTTGCTGTCAAGAACTTTATAATCATAATCTATGACATTGTGGCCGCGTTCCGAATCACGCTAACAGCGCTGTTAGCGCGAATCCGACCAAATTAAATAGTCACAAAATATTACACAAATAGGGTATTTGTGTACCAACTTCATTTAATGGATTATACGCTAACAGGGGGGCTATTACGAAAATAACGTACGCAATTGCGTAACGCAGTCACTTTGCCACGATAGTCGTCCGCAGTTCGTTGGTTGTAGTTATAACAAATATTTTGAATTTGGCTACCGTAGTTCATAGACTACTAAACGAACGATGTCGGATACGCTAGAGAGAAACTGTCAAACTCACGCAATCACTTCGTAATATCTCATACAAAAGTGATTTGTAATAGGAAAAAATCAAAACGAAGCACGGACGCAGCTGCGTGTATCGCATTAAACTTTTCGTAAAAGACCCCCAGTTCTGTTGGCATGATTTGGAACTAGGCATGTGTTTGCTATCAATTTTTGCATGTTGGAAGCGAATTTTCACGCACAACACACGTGCAAAAAGCCTCCTACCTCAACAGCGCCACCAAGCGGGATAAAATTTCTGTCATTCTACCATGCGATTGCTAATTTTGTATTCCTTACTAGCGGTTAACCGCGGCTTGATCCATCAGGACTTTTTTCCAGGTCCTCTCCTATTTCCTAAATAGACAAAATATTCTTGATTTATGCTATTAATATTATATACTTATAATATTATTTTCTAAGTATATAATATAATAATATATAATTTTCTAAGTGATATTTCACTAATGATAAAGACAATCGCGTTGATTGGGGCTTTTAAGCAAATTGCAGCACTTCAGACTGGCTTAAAGAGGCCACTTCAGAATTATATAAAATATACGGAACACCACTATTAATTTGTTTAACAATTGAATTTAGTCGAGTTCCTACGTCTAAGTCAGAAGCGTCTATCGATAATAAAATATTGTATTAATAAATATAAACAACCATTGGCTCAATCTCAAAATAAGTAGCCGAAGTCCCTGCTACCCTTAATACAAGGCAAATCATTCAGTACCACCGAAACTCATTCACTGTGGTTCTAAATACACTCGACGTCAGAAAAATCGCACCTCACCGAAAATAAGTTTAGACTTGGCCACCTGCTATTGCTAGCTAACGTTTTATTGTGTAAGGTAAATGTTGATATCTATTGAAAATACATTTAATGAGCTTTAAATTAATAATTGTTTGATTTAATTAACATAACAGTTACCACAATTAAACGCTTAAAGCGTTATTGCTTGCGCCGCCATAAAATGGAAATAAAAGGGGTCAATTCCGAAAATGCGGGTAAATTCGCTATCGCGATGATGGAGGAAACAGACTTCAACAGTTGAATTAAAAGAGGAATACCCAAGATGGATACTATTGCCCATGAAGTTGCTCAAATATTGCAAAAAAATGAGGCAATGTAATGTTCATAAAATACCTGCGATGATGCTTATGACTTGTACCACCTTGTACGGCGTCAGCATTCTACGCCTCGGTATCTGTTTATTAGAGTTGAAACTTGATATTATTGTCTATATATCACACTTCAAGCAAATTAACAGAATTGCTCAGATATATTGATGCTCGCTGTTAAGAGGGGACTATTCTTTTCTTCGAATATATACGTATTCCACTAATTATTGTAGTTCTAAAGCTATTACAATGGATACTTAATAATAAATATGGTAACTAACTAAGAAATTTTAAATAAAGAAATGACGGGTAACAGAAACGAGTGCAAGAGGACTAGGAACAGGGGGCCTATTACGAAAATAACGTACGTAATTGCGTAACGCAGTCACTTGGCCACGATAATCGTCCGCAGTTCGCTGGTTGCAGTTATAACAAACATTTTGAATTTGGCTACCGTAGTTCATAGACTACTAAACGAACAATGTCGGATACACTAGAGCAGGGGTTCCCAAACTACGGCCCGCGGGCAAGATCCGGCCCGCGAGCACCAACAATCTGGCCCGCGAAAGCAGGCCGGATCGCCGAAATACTGTAATTTACAGTATGTTGGTATGGAGCTAGCTAGCTTGATAATGGCCCGTGGGACTTGGTGGAGGAGTAAGTCTGGCCCTTTTTCTAAAAAGTTTGGAGACCCATGCACTAGAGCAAAACTGTCAAACTCACGCAATTACTTCGCAATATCGCATACGAAAGTGATTTGTAATAGGAAACAATCACAACGAAGCACGGACGCAGCTGCGTGTATCGCATTAAACTTTTCGTAATAGACCCCCTGATCCCAAGTAAACTGGGACATTATGATGATGTAAACAAAACATTATATTTAAATGCGCCTCTGGGTATTAACACAAATAAATATAATAGGCTTGGAACTCATGAAAAAGGATTAGATAAACTTTTTTCTTTTCTTGTTTTTCTCATAAAAGTCCCCAAACTGACTTATGAGAAAAATGTGACGAAAAAGCTTCCCTTTAATTTAGACTTACATATTGAATTTCCTACCGCTTAAGAACGTTTGGAGGAACGAATTTTCGGAAATATATAAGACGAGCCCCAGTTATCTCCCACATTTTATTCACTCGGTCCCAATTTTCTCCCGTGAAAAGAGTAAATTATATCCCCTTGAGGTAAAATAAAAATTCATATGGGAGAACGAAAATTACGCTACACAGCCCTGCAATATTGGATATTTTCTCGAGGAGACGTCAATTTTATCGTAAGAGTTTGGTTTAGGGTAAAGTTAAGGTCTCTTGTAGGACTCGAGATATTTTTTTAATATTGTATTTTCATGTACAAGCCAAAGAATACTTATGAATAGAGGAGTAGCGTAGAAATTCCGCTAGGTCTTTTATTTCATATGTAAATATGTTAAACGTGTATTGACAACGCGAGGGTCGCTAAAAATACAAACAAAGAGTTCTTAGACACTACAAGTTACAAAGTAAAATAAGAACAAGGATTTATATCTAGGTTCAATGTTGTCTGGACGCCACCATTCAAATTATAATATTATTTGTCATCTCATCGCATTTCCAAATTATTTTCGATTTGGTAAACATTACGTATTTATGTATTTTGGTTTCATAAACGTTTGTTTTATAATTCATTATCTCTTTGTTTCCAAAAGGACACATTTCTTTCCTACTGAAATATTTACCAACTTCCATACAAAAAAACATCAAGGACAAAATTTACTTATCCTGTAATGCATAATTTCCATAATCCTTGAGCTAAAGCCCTAAACACACCATGGGCAAGGTATATTTATAATTTTCAGGTGCAGCACAAACAAGCTTACTGCCCAAAAATCCAGCACGTGCCCAGCATGAAATTGTGTTATGCAAACAGGCCATTAAAATTACTCGGACTATGCCCCTCGGAGTGTACACACGGGCCTTATTTGGGGCGATGTCTGCTTGTAAATAAGTTCTTGCATGTCAGATTAACCTTCTACTAACTTACTACTTGGGACTGGAGGAAAATTATTCTAAAGCTAATTTTCAGTTTTTGAAGTGAAAACTTCTTTAGCGGCGTTGTAAACTTTTTTGTAATGGGGAAAAAATGTTAAACTCGCGTCAGCCAGGGTCACGTGACCCTGATCGAAAATTCGTAAGACGGAAGTATTCCCCTCTCTTTCTACGGCGCGGCGAGTCATTTTGGCGTTCGGCGGTTTGATTTTTCTGAGAGAAAAACTTTTTAATGTAATATAATTGTCATGTTTTTGTACAATATCGCAATAAATAAATATTGTATTCTACCTCATAAATGATAGCACTAGATCAGTATAAAACTGATATTTAAAGCAATTCGTGCAAAATTATTCCCTAACCATCCCAAAATATCAAAAATGCACAACGTTAATATTCAACTTTTCACTTCTGCCGGCACTCCTGGAGTGCAACCCGATTTCTTTTTAACCTCAGCCCTAAACAAAGTCACTTTTCTAAACATGATAATATTATCCTGCATCTTAAAATGGAAAATAAAGGAAAAAAAATATAATAACAAACAAGTAAAAATGCAATAAGTACCAATGATCGAAGTTGAAAAAATATTTATTTTAAATATTAAAAACACTACTGACCTGCCAAAAACTAACTAAAAAGTAAAAAGCCAAAAAATAACAAGGTGTCATTGCAGTCGGGGGACCGATTTGGTTAAAAATTGTTCCACAAAATGGTCCCCCGACTGGAATGACACTTGTTATTTAACCTTTCATTTGATGCCCATATTGTAATCATTGAAGAATACATTTTTTTCGTACAGTCGCCATATTGTTTTTTTTTTCAAAAAAAATAACCATTGTCACCTGGGATGCTGTAAAGATTATAACAATACCCCATATACCCAATATCCAAATCCTAAGGTATTTAGAAGTTATAGTGGAATTAAGAAACTCACATATTCACAAACATACATGAACCCTGAACACATAACATTACACTGATTTTTTTGGGCAGCCATGTAAAAATACAATTACATTTTTAAAGAACAAATCCGCGTACTTACATATTTTAGTGAAGATCACCTTTTTATTTTTGTCTAGTCAAGGGCAACAGATCCTTATTAGGAGAATTATTAAATAGTCACACAACATTTTAGAGGTATGGTATGGTAATAGCGCTATACAATAAAAAATGATACACAAAATTACTCCAAACGATTTCCATATATTTTCTTGCGAGACCTTAACTAAGTGTATCTCGTTTAGATTCAAGAAGCAATATTTTTAAATCTACTTGTTTGTATTAAAAATATATGCAAGCATGTATTGTCACAGTTTTGGAAAACATTACGAAGATTTATATTAAATTCAATTTGTACTTAATGCTATTTTATTGTAATTGCTATTTTATTAACAGATAAACCCTTTGAGCTGATACATCGCTTTTCTTATCCAATTAGGCCCAAATTCAGCGTAATGAGTTAATTGTAATTAATACCTATATAACTCTACATCAGCATAGCGCTACGTGATCAAAGGATCGAGAGATTCGAGAGTAATTATTAATATTTAGGAGAGGTACTTAATATTTATTATATAGGATAAGATCTGGCTTACTAATCAATAAGAGAAAGGACGAAAAGCTCAGTTGGAATCTGTAAGCTCCAATTTCACAGGAATTTCGGAATTGTGAATACATGGTTGGTTGCTATTAAAAACATTATGATTTAGGTTAGTCCACACAGGACATAAATGTAACTAAGGATTCTATGGACATAAACATCCTATCAGCTAAAGTGGCAGTGGGCTGGACACATAGCGAGAAGAACTGATGGCCGTTGGGGTGGAAAGGTTCTGGAATGGCGACCGCGCAGCACCGGGCGACGCTCAGTGGGTAGGCCCCCGACAAGGTGGACCGACGATCTGGTGAAGGTCGCGGGAAGCCGCTGAATGCGGGCAGCGCAGGACCGATCGTCGTGGAGATCCTTGGGGGAGGCCTATTACCCAGCAGTGGGTGTCGTGTGCTGATATGATAAAACCTCCTACAGAATGAAGCAGCGAAGGGGGACAATCATGCTGATTTTCAATGATAAAACCAAAATTAACCTATGTCTAGGGGCCGTACCAGGTAACGCATCGAACTTCGCCAAATCTGCCGGGCTTCAAATTAATACAGATAGAGTCTGTTTGGAAAGAGAACCGACTTGAGATTTGTGCTTGATCAACGTTTTTGTATTGTTGACGTTACCGTTATACGTAATTGTAACGTCTAATATCTAAAGCGTTACAGTGCCGTCAACATGTCAAAAACGGTAATCAAGCACAAATCCTAAGTGGTTCTCTTTCCGAACAGTCTTTAAATCGAGCCTCAATGAGGGCTTTTCAAAGTTACATTTATAAAATAAAAATAGTTACTATTTGCCTCACTAGATGGCGTTGATGGAAAGAGAAGTGTCAAAACTGGCTTTTAAAAATAAACGGCCTTTACCAAAGAGGAAAGTAAGCGCTCGCTGGCTGACATCTGCCCAAAGAGAAACATTTTAGGGTTACATCTGCTACTACCTGAATACCACTGACCAGAAAATTTCTATTTTCTGAGTACTCTTCGAAGCTTAGTAAAAAAATTACATTAACACATACATTTTTATAAACGCCATCTATCAAGCCTACAGTTTTTTGTCATTTTGAAAATCCCTCATTAGGCCTAAGTGGCGAACCCCGATGTCCCCGATTCATGATGACACACGAATATCGATATCTTCCAAATAACTTCGACAAATAGTACAATACGAAATTCAGTACTTCATTTTATCTGTTTTAACTTGAAGCCCGGCAGATTTGCCAGAGTTCGAAAAGTTAGCCGGCAGGGGCTCTACTTTTAATGTTCAGGGTTCCATATCGTTCGAAGTCATCGTATTAAAATGTTAGGGCATGAAATGTGACAATACCACTTCGAGTTTGAAATTATTAACACCCAGTTACACTTCCACGTTATAATTTACTACGTCCACAAAATAATCCACCGTTTTCCAAAAACAACATTCACAGTTTCACAACACTTTTCTACAAACGTATGCATTCATCGTATAATGTACTCTATGTTCATCGTTCGTTACGGTAAGTTTACAAAGGAACCTCCCAAATGCCAATTTGTACACTATTATCGAAATAAAGATATTTCGCCTTGTGATTTACTAGAAGCATTTAAAACTATTAAGCGTTAGATATTTGGAGTACGACATAATTTGCATGACTGTTAGCGACGAACTGTTTTCTATGGCTTCTATTAAAATTTACGATTCTCCTCAGTTTTATGTCACTTTTGTTTTTCGACTTAAATAATTATGTATTGTGGAGCGGAAAATAGCGCTTGTCTATTTTAAGCGAGGAAAGAAACCAGTTTGGATTTACATGAAACATTTTTGTTTGTAATTCCATTGCCTTTTGTTTACATGACAGAAATATTGATGAGATTACTTGTTTTGATGTATGAGACTAGGAGGCGACGGGTTGTTAATATTAATGGACAAATGTTTGCTGTAATAATTAAATGCTAAGGAGGACGCTAGAATATTAAGCAACAAAAACAGCTTTGGGTCCCTTTATTATGATAAGTTACAACCATCAAATTTTTAGCAGAGGCACTTAAGTCTTTATAATCCGGAACAACGACGGCTCTAACAATAGTATAAGAATTCGGATTTTTTTTAACTTCGATTGAGGTCAATTCCCAAGAATTGACCTCAATCGAAGTAAAATCAAAATAAATGTATCAGTTATAAAAAAATCTAATAGGTCAACAAGTCAAACTATGTTAATAAATTTATTGTGATTTTGAGTTCCATAGAAAATATCATACAAAGTTTTATTATATTATATGTATATTAGGTTATACAATTTCAACAAGCCCTTTTTGTATTCACGTAATAACACCGTTGTTATTCCAAAATTTAACGTACTTGATCACTTGTTGTTGGGAAGGCTTTTCTATGTTTGTAAAATGTTACAACAGACACCCTATCACTTTACACGTTAATTAACAACCTGATGTGTTCCTTGTGAAGGATTAAATTTTATACAACTCAAACCAAGTACTCTAAAATCATCCATATAAGAAAGTCTCACGTTTATCGTATTATTTTTACAAACGCAAGGTGTATCAGTGCTTTCACTCCTTCAACATTTTGAAATGCATTAATATAATATAAATAATTAAAACTCCGAAAACTAACAATTAATTACGAGTACTTTCTGCTTCCCGCTTCGGATTCGTCGAAAATGAAAACGGAACTACAATAAAGTTAGGTTCTTCTATATTTGAAAGTAGATAGATACGCTTTACAAAGCAATCTTTTCTATGGCGTATGCTTGCACCTATATGTACTCCTAAAGCATTATCCGAATAATTATTATATTTAGTCAACTTATACGTGCAACTTTAAAACATCACCAAACCACGGTCTTCATTCACTCCCGTGAAATTTCCTAAACAATTCGACAGCGAAAATTGCAATAATTTATCTAAGAAAGATTTAGAAAACATAACAGTTGTAACGCAGTCCGAAACACACTCACAATCCAGTATAGACTGGTCAAAATTCCTAAATATCCGCTTCCTTTACCGTTTCAGCGGAATTTTGTGAGCCATTTGGGCAACATGACTTTTCCGATGTAAAAAAGCCTGCTGAATTTGATTCTGAATGTTGCCAAGCCGAATTTTTTTTTTTTTTCAAGCGTGTTTTGCTCTCATAACGACTTGTTTCTAGAAAATATCTCTATACTCCTCTACAAAATTAAAACTATGAAGATTTGCCTCAGAAAAAAACACTAGTAAATAGCCCAGTTATTTCACTATTTAGAATAATAAACTTGTTGAACATTTTTGTCTTGTAACTGCGTTAAAAAAAATTGTGTCGCGTGACGGAATTATCTCTCCTCCAGCCACATCTCATACTGCTGGTACCCGGACAGACTTCTGGTTATCAAAATTGAGTTCAACGGCCCCCAAAACCTATGCCAGGACACCTCCCACGACCAAAATCGTATTCTAATAAAATATGGCTCTATTTTAGCCGCCATCTTGAATTTTGGGCAAGGGAGCCAAAATTGGGCTTGGCAACAATCAGAACCGAATTCAGCAGGCTTTTTTTACTTCGGAAAAGACATGTTGCCAAAATGGCTCACAGAACTTGAAAATTTTAATATGAACTACTAGGCTAGTAGAGACTCTCATACAATCGTTGTTATTCCATTGGAGTACGGAGGTAATGTGTGCCGCCTCCTTGGTGCATATTAATTAGTTGCAAACTATAACGACAGCCTTAGCTCGTTGGAATAAGCCATATTATTGCTTTAGTAACCCAAGTATTAGGGGAAGGACGAAGTTACCTGTAGGGAAGAGGGATCCTTAATTAGAACAAAAAGTGAAAGTATTTGCAATAGGTACAGTTGCTCGAAGTTGTGTGCTTTCGATGACAGTAAGATATACAGAGTGCGAAAAGTTATTTTTTCAATACAGTTGCTCGAAAATGTGAGCTTACGATGACAGGCCAGCGTGCGGTAAGTTGATTTTACCGCACGCCGTGCGTTTTTGTTTACGGTTTAATACAGCGTGCGGTAAGTTGATTTTATAACATTTGCTCGTAAAGGGTCTCTTATTACACCAATTTCAATATCGTATTGTATCTCATTACGAACTTGTGCGGTAATGTAAAGTAAAACGCACGGTTTCCTTGATAAACCGTGCGTTTTACTTTACATTACCGCACGGTTTATCAAGATGCTTCGTCTAAAACAAACGGTACTTTTTTAAATCTTAGCAAAGAGTTTTTATATCAGAAAAGAGGTCAACATTTTATGAATAAAATTAACTTTGGGAGATAAATAAACATTTAATTATTTAATTTAATTAATGTTGACAATAAATTACAACCATTTATCTGTAACAAAAACACAAAAATATGAATTTACTTTATTAGTAATACTGGCTGTTTTTTATGCCTTTGCCTTAAAAAAAGCGCTGTTGCGCGCGCATTGCTAATTTTTTTTTGTTTTTTTTGATAATGTCGTCAAGTAGTGATGAATTTATGAATTCAACACCGCTAGAAGTCTGAGAGGCAGCGAAATCGCTATTCTAAGCCTCTTGCCCGAAAAATTGAGCGATAAGATACTTACAAGCGTATCAAAATTTAATCATAATTATGGAAAACAAGCAAAGGTGCAAAGTCCGAGTTTTATTTATTTCCTCGCAAATATGTTATAAAACGTCGTATGACATACGTGCGCTTTGATAATTACAGCACTTATATCATAATATACTATTACCGCACGCCCGCGCCATGCGTTTTTGTTAACGTAGGTTTTTTTTAAATTTCTACTAGCTTTCACCCGCGACTTCGTCTGCGTGGACAGTAGAAAAATATAGCGACCAGTTTAAAATGACCTCTTTAGTGTATGAAAGCTAGTACTACGGAGAGTTCAAGCTGTTTCCCTGGTTCCACCCACCTGAATTTAATGAAACATAGCTTAGATTTTAAGTTGGACCTTAATTTACTAAATTGTGAAAAGCCCATCAAAATTCTTTTAGCGGTTTTTGCGTAATACGCGCACAAATATTTAGAATTTATAGTTTTATTATATTATGTATAGCTTACAATTTTAGTAGTACCTATAATGTTTTCTCGCAAATGTATTGAAAAACGTAGTATGGCAAACGGTTGTTAAGGTTTTTTAAAACTCCTTACCAACCTTGTATCATAAACTACTATTACCGCCCGCCGCCGAACGTTTTTGTTTACGGTTTAGTACAGCGTGCGGAAAGTTGAATTTACCGCACGCCGTGCGTTTTTGCTTACAGTTTTATTTTTATTTCTATTACTATTTCAGAAGGTACCTACCTATTATAACTTCTCGCAAATTTATTGCCAAACGTCGTATGGTACACGGTTGTAAAGGTTTTTAAAACTCGTTACGATAAACGTCAATCCGTTTTAAAAACTTCCTTACCAACCTTGTATCATAAAACTACTATGGAGGTAGGTTTTGACTATTCTTTCGTTTTTGATGAATGTTGGCCGAACTTCGTGTTGCAGTAAATTGAGGGGTGACGGTTCATTATTAATTAATTAAATTCAAACAAACTTCTCTGTGCTTCAAAAAGCACATAGATACACGCTTTGATATTTTAGTTAATCGTCATACTCTGAAAAAGGTAAAAAAAACGCATTTATCATTATTATACTACGCATTTTTTAAGGAAGCCAACCAATATCTTCATTTGTTATTTAATAACAAAAAGAATTACATTCCCATATTTCGCAAAACAATTTCAAGCAAAACATCGTTTTATTTCCCCAATATTTGTGATTCCACTGAAGTTCGGAGACTGCACGATGCTTACTAATGAGCGAGGTTCAGGTAAACGCACCAATACAATGAGTTTAACCTATATCGAAATAATTTTATATCAAAATAAATATTAAACCGATACTTTTAGCTTGCGTTGTGGTAATGGTAAAAAACGTAATTTAGAGCAGGATAATTTTGCTGATTCGCTACTAGAACTTGTGCCAAGTTCAAGTAGTGCCTAATAATTGTAAATGTAGACCTGTCATTTTGTTGTTTACTATGTGTTTGCTATCAATTTTTGGATGCTGGAAGAGATTTTTCGTAAATTTCAACTTTTCTTCCAACGCATTTGGGTTTTCTTCAATCTTTAATTCGTTTACTGTCTGAATTCCATAATAATAATTTATTAGTATGAAAAGCATAAAACGAGGAACCAATCACCCCTTGAGTTCACTGGGCTTGATTTCCACTGCATCGGAAACGGTTCAATTTATAAATTAGTGAAAATGGGCCGTCAATACTACCTACCTACCTTTATTTCATTCATAATTTACTCATATACTCATGTAAAAATATTATTTATTTTATTTTCAATTGAAGTGTATAAAGTTACATAATATTTAGTTATAATATAAAGTTACTTATATAATACGAATAAAACAAATAATTATCATAAATTTAAGCCTCTATATCGCTCCTTCCTAACTTTTAACGAAGCAACTTGAAGCGTTCGTTACCTACAGGAACGAATGAAATTTTAATTAAATCAAAAAGTTTTTATTAATTATTTATGCTTTTTGCACTTAAACTGCTACACCTGTACTAAAACTGTGTTATTTTCGGAACGTGTATTACTAATCGAGTAACAAGCATCCATTGACAATATCACGCACGGCTAGTCACGAGTATGTAGAAGTAGCAGAAGTAACAATATGAAGGTTGTTTCTAATTAACTATACTTATTACAGTACGTAATGAAAAATATACTTATTCCATATCTTATACTTTTGCACGGTAGGCTATTCATTATTACAAGGTTTTTTTAGTTCATTGAAAACCTCTCGTGGGGTTGATTAGACTATCAAACTGAACAACTTTCATTCCTGTTCCATAGCTGTTCCATACAAAAGTACAATGCCTACTCCATCGAAATGTATGAAACAGCAGATTTGTTTTTCGCATAGAAATAGAATGTCAAAGAACAACAATGTCAATAAACAGGTGATCCGAAAATGAATGTATACATTTTATATGAGATACATAAAAACTGACTTAGATTCATAAAATATGACTATATATGGCAAAGAAAATTAATGAACTATGTTCCATACTGTTTTCTTCGTCGATAAACGTGTGATTACTTGGATTGTTTCTTTTTGTCATATCACAATTACTTAGAGCACAAGACACAATGGCTCCACGACAGCTTTATTTTAAATTATAATTAAGATTAACAAATATTTTAAACAAACTGTGATTGCTCATTTGCTAGGCGGGACGCTAGGGGCTCTTACTGTAAAAAATGTTGGCACATGTCACTTGATCTTTTGTCTCTTTTTTACATAGACCGTGTCCGTATGATGTTAACTTCTCTTTTCCACGCTTTCTTCTTCTTGAGCGCAGCGAAAATTTTTCTATTTCTTTCGTGGTCTTTCTAGGTTTTTCGTGATTTCAAGGTTGGTCCCCTAATGAAAGTTGTTCAGTTTGATGGTCTGATCAACCCCACGAGAGGTTTTCAATGAACTAAAAATAACGTTGTATATTTGAATGTATGGGAAAGTCGGCAAAATTAAAGGGAGGAATTCGGCCTTAAAGAAGTCCGATGTTTAATAACTGCTTAAGTTTAGGTACTAACTATATTTTCGGATAAATCAATAACGTTCATTTAATGAATCCTTGGACTGAATGCAGGAAAGCTGCAACTGATATTACATTCAGACCGAGCGCTTAAAAACCCTACAGAATGGTAATCTGTTGCTGCTGACCTTATGTCTACAAGCCAAAAGCGGAAAGCGAACTATACAGGATTATTTGTAAAACACCCACAACCTCGCAGGAGTAGATTAGTAACATCAATACAACAACATTTGTTCTACGACTTTTCCAAAAACAGACAAAAAAACGACTTTTCATACAAAACTCGATCAGCTGTTCGGACATTTGTATGGAGAGTCAATTTTTTTTGTCTGTTTTCGGAAAAGTAGTAGAACAAATGTTGTTGTTTATGATGATAGTAATCTACTCCTGCAAGGTTGCTGGTGTTTTTCAAATAACCCTGTATACGCCTGCATGCTTTTGAATATTTCATCAAAATCAAGCAACACGAACTACATGAAAAACCTTGCAACCAACATGAAAAAGTTGGCATTAAATTTTTCCTTAATCGGTTAGTTGTCTTTAACAAACTCATAACTTACTAAGTACCTACCTCTGTGTAACGAACTAAGTTTTGAGTGGGTATGTCATGGTAAACGCATTCTCACTTGCTAGAAATGTTTAGAAGTACCAAACACATAGCTTGCTTTAAAACCTTTACAAAACAACTATTTCTTTATTCAGTCACCATCATGATTATTATTATTACAGCTAATGTTATTTGTGAAAATTTATTATTATCACAGCTAATATTATTTCTGAGAAAATTACAGTATCTTCTATTAACTCATAGTAAAATAATACTTATGTCTTACGCCTGTGTAGTGTTTACGTACGCGTGCTGCTGGAAAAAACCGAAAAACTGCTGTATCGTATTAGCTATGCTTCAGCTCAGACACTTGGTTGCTAAATGGAATTTTCAAAATAAGACTTTCCTAAGAAAATCTTGACATTCTATCAAATCCGCAGCCGCTTGCAGCTTAGCACATCAACGGTTTGCGGTGACACGTGAAACAGATGAATGATACTGTCAATCAGTTACGAGGTTAAAAGACAGCAAGGAGCACACAGAAATGAGACAAAAGTTTATGGGGGTTTAAGCTTTTTAGTTACAGGTAGATTTCAATGTTTTTGACGTGATAACGTCTTATAAATCGATGAACGCCGGCTGCATGCACGAAAAATTGTCACGTTCCGCTATCACGTTCCACAAGCGTTTGGCTTGTGACGCATTGTCAACTGTATTTAATGTGAATACCAATGTTTTCTTATGACGTTATCGCGTAAAATAATTATCGTCCGTAAACCGACTTTACAGACAACAAATTTTTAGGGTCCCGTACCCAAAGAGGAAACGGGACCCTATTACTAAGACTTCGCTATCCGTCGTCTGTCTGTCTGTCACCAGGCTGTATCTCATGAACTTTGATAGCTAGAAAGTTGGAATTTTCACAGATGATGTATTTCTATTGCCGCTATAACAAAATTAAATTAATATATAACGGGGGCTCCCATACAACAAACGTGGTTTTTTGGCGTTTTTTGCTCGATATTAATAACGACAACAAGTAGAAGTTTAAATTTTCACAGATAATGTATTTTTGTTGCCGCTATAACAACAAATACTAAAAACAGAATAAAATTAATATTTAAGGGGGGTTCCCATACAACAAATGCCGTTTTTTGGTACGGAACTTTTCGTGCGCGAGTCCGACTCGCACTTGGCCGGTTTTTTACAATGTCGCGAATGTTAAATAATTATTAAGTAAGTACCTACATCGCAATAAAATATTTCTTAATACGAGTAAGTAATGAAATCTGAAAAAAACTATTTCAGTAGGTTAGTTAAATCATTATTTTTGTATATTAGGTATCATGTTGTATGTAGAATCATTGAATTGAAGAATGCTATTGCTTTAAAGAAAATAGCTTCATTCGAATCAAAATGAAGTCACACAAAACCACAGAATATAAGCTAACTTTCATTATTATTTAAAAATTGTTCTCTTTTATATTCGCTCAAGTGAGTGTCACCGACATTTTTAGTCGCAAAAACATACTTGCACTTCATGAGAACTGAAAATTTACGCCAACGATAACTCATAAAATATTATCGTAAATATGGAACGCGCGACTATTCGCGTCTGACGATTTGTCTCACTAGCTAGGTGTTTTAGGGATCAGTTCGGTAACAATGAGGCTATTTTTAAACAAACACTTTGGCAATACACCCTGTGAACTTTACATTAATGTAACCAAAAGTAAAGATTAATTTGAGCAGAAAAACTTTGCCAATGGCCGAATAGTCAAAGGCTTCCTAGCTAAAATCTTAAGTTAAGGTCTCCTTAACTTTAATGAAAAATCAGTTTCTGTTATCTGACAACTATTTTGAATTTAAGGTGGCCTTAACTGTAAGAATCATTTGAGTATTTGGCCGTAAGATTATTTATTACCTGTCTAATGGGCAAAGTTTGTTATTGAATATTGCATAACAAGTTATGGTGCCTTTTTTTTTATTTATTCTACATTTCTTCATTTCACTTGAACCTAAATGATAATAAAGCTGAAGGTGGAAACGTACTTCACTAGAATTCTCCACCAATGAGGAATTAGTGGTACCTAACTATTTAATTAATAGTCAAGAGGCAACAAGAATACTAATTGTCACAAGAACAAACGACGACGTACATCAATTGTACTTCGACGTTGCATCCTCGAGATTTATATTCACCAGGTAGTCCACTCTTCTATGTACCGGGCATCGAACACATATTCAGAGCTAATACTTAAAAAAAAATTAAAAAGTCACGCACTAGGCTTGCCGCGCTGTCAGATCTGTCAATGTCATTCATTTTTCGTGTTTCCTGGCATCGGCACATCGTTAAACAAAAATTGACCAAAAAAGTGAATATTCTTGTGTTTGTAAGTGTTTCTTTTCAGAAAAATCATGGGGAAAAAGGAAGCACAAGGAATACAGGGATAGTGAAGACCACATACGTAAGAAAATACGTAAACTCGAGAAAAAACTTACACAGCGATATTCCAGTAAAGGTCAGTGTTAATTATTTCTCGTTTTGTTACCTTATTATGCTAATTTCCACGGAAATAATCTCTTTAAGCAAAGATTACACAAACTCACAACTTTTACTTTGTGTTTAAATGTTGAATGTAATTTTGTTCACTGATTTGATGGAAAAATTACTACCCACATTTTGGTTTGTAATTTGTATCTTTGGTGAACAATCTCATAAAATGAAAAGATCAAAAAGGAAAATTCACATCTTGACAACACTGATCCCATTATATGAACAATAAAGCAGGTGTGATAATTGTTCAATTATCAAGTAAGATCAATGCCCTTTGTAAATATGAATAATAATGTAATAAAACGACTAAATAACATGTTGCATAGATTCAACTATAGTTATAACATATTATAAGTTTACCCTAAATGTTTACAATGTGTATATGTATAAAAATTATTTAGGAAAAAATGCACAATAAAGTAGTACCGTGACGCGATTACGGGCTGTGCCAGTATAACATGTAGTATCGTGACGAGATTACGATCAATGTTTTGATATACCTATCAGTGCTGTGACGCGATTACAGCCCCTCAAAGACATATCATTCATTCCTTCCAGATAATTCTCTCTCTTCGAGAGACCTCTCGCCTGCATCAAGGTATGAGGATTTGGAAGGGTACAATGACCTTGAAACAATCGATATTGATATATCTGATGTTGAGAACGACATAAGATCTCTTGTTACAACTGCACAAGTGCACTTAACCAACCCTGCCGAGGCTACTCAAGACACAGAAGAATTAGTTAATTCTCAAGTCACATCAGACCAAAAACTAGTGACGACTCCTCCAATATCATCAGAATTCCTAAACATCCTTGGAGAATCTAAAGTTAAGGACATACCATTGGGTCCTAAAATACCCGAAGAGGTCTCTAAACGTTGGGGTCGAATCCTAATAGATGGGTTGAACAAAGACCAAAAGAAAGACCTTCTGTCAACAACTTTAATACCTGAAAACTTTCAACTATTAAAGGCACCTATCCTTAAACAAGAGATTTCATCAACAATGATAGATTCGTCCAGAAATAGAGATAAAAGACTAGAACGGACACAAAACCACTTAGGTGTGGGAATAGCAGGTCTGACCAATATTATGTCCTCCTTAATGGAAGAAAAAACACAAAACATTGACAAACTAGAAACAGCAAAAAAATTAGCAGAAGTTGGCCAAATTTTATTGGACTTACATTATGAAATGACAATCAATAGAAGAATGCTAATATTACTCACTCTGGATAAAAAATTCTTAACAATGACAAAAGATGTTAAAAGAGATGCATACCTTTTCGGAGAAAATCTAGGAGAACAAATTAAGGCAGCTAAGATTGCTGAAAAATCTGGTTTACAAATAAGAAATAGCACAACTATTGGACCGTCTTCATCCGGAACTAAAAAATATGCCACCCAGCAGGGAAACTGGCGCGGCCCACTCAGACAACAAGGTCAGCGAGTTGTCAGACCGGGTGGGAACAAACAGCGAATCCCGAATCAACCTCCGAAGCGAACCACGCAAGCATCGACGTCGGACCGCTACCACAGTACAACAACTACGAGACCATCATACAGACCGACGACACGCAAGTAACACATGAGGTAACTTTACACGCTGGTAGACTGAAATATTTTTTCCATATGTGGTGCACACTCACAGATGACCCTATAGTACTAGAATATGTTACAGGTTACAAAATACCATTTACTAGGTTTGTAAAACAACCAACCGAACCTAAAAATCCGATTTTTTTCTCCAGCTGAAATTGAAAACTTAAAGTTGGCTGTGTTTGATCTATGTCAGTCTGGTGCCGTTATTGTTTGTGAGGATATAGAGGACCAATTTATCTCTCCTATATTTCTTACACCTAAAAGTGACGTAACATTCAGATTTATATTGAACTTGAAAACGTTGAATAAATCTGTTCACACACCTCACTTTAAAATGGAAGATATCCGAACAGCAAGCAAACTCTTGTCTGAAAATTGTTTTATGGCTAATATCGATCTGAAAGAAGCTTATTTTTTAGTTCATATTCATGACAATTACAAAAAATTTTTGAGATTTAAATTTCTACAAAACACTTATGAATTTCAATGTTTGCCGTTCGGACTGAGTTCAGCACCATATGTTTTCACCAAACTTTTGAAACCAGTGGGAACATATTTTAGGAATAGGGGATTTACAATTGTAATATATTTGGATGACATTTTATGTTTTGGTAATTCCTATGAGGAGTGTCAAAATTGTGTTCAAGAAACAGTTAGCTTACTACAACATCTAGGTTTTATCATAAATTTCAAAAAAAGCAACTTAGAACCACATCAGATTCGTAAATTTCTGGGTTTTGAATTGAACTCACAAGTAATGTGCTTACAATTACCATTAGAAAAACGGAAACATATTTTTGATAAAATTAAAAACATTGAAGTAAAAAAATTTATAAAAATCAGAGATTTCGCTAAGTTTTTAGGCTCTTTAACTTCTGTGTGTCCAGCCATAAACTATGGAAGGACAAAAAATTTTGAAAGGGAAAAATTTTTAAATTAGCTAATGAAATTAGCACATTACCTAAAAGAGGACTTTATATGGTGGAAAAATCATATTATGACCACAATAAACCCTATTCGTCAAAATCATTTTTAGAAATCTTCTCTGACGCTTCATTGTCAGGTTGGGGCATTTATTGTAATGGTGAACGCGCTAGCGGCTTCTGGAATCCTAATGATATCAAAAAACATATCAACTATTTAGAGCTGAAAGCAGTCTTAATAGGTATTAAATGCTTCTGTAGAAACTTGAAAAATAAGGAGATCTTGCTTCGTATTGACAATACAACCGCAATATCTTATGTCAATCGCATGGGTGGTGTGCAATATGTACACCTAAATGACATCACTCCCGCATTTGGCAATGGTGTGAAGAGCGCAACTTATTTGTCTTCGCATCTTACATAAAATCCAAAGACAATGTCGAGGCTGATGAAGAATCAAGACGTCTTAATATCGACACAGAGTGGCAGTTATCGTCGCTAGTGTTCGAAAACGTCACTCAATCGTTCGGCAAACCTGAAATAGATCTGTTTGCAACTCACCTCAATGCTAAATGCAACAAATACTTTTCCTGGAAACGAGATCCTTATGCCTTTGAGATAGATGCTTTTACTTTAAACTGGAACCAATTTTATTTTTAAGCCTTTCCTCCCTTCTCGCTTATATTAAAATGCCTCAGGAAAATAATAAATGACGAAGCTACTGGTATAATAATAGTACCACACTGGCCGAGTCAGCCTTGGTACCCCCTTTTGAAGTCATTGTCAATCGCACCACCATTACAATTTGGCCCTGATAACGACATGTTATTATCTCCTTTCAGGACCCAGCACCCCCTTTGCAAGACGCTTACCCTGGTTGCATACAAATTGTCAGGAAAGCATTTCAAAAGCAATTATTAAGTAATGAAACTATTGAAGTAATGATTTCTTCATTATCATCATCCTCACTTAAGCAGTATAATGTTGCTTTCAAAAAATGGTGGATTTTTTGTGCAAGAAACAAAATAGATTATTTTAATGCTCCAATTCCAATTTTACTTAAATTCCTTACAGAACAGCTTTTAGAAACTGGTGCTAGTTATAGTACATTAAATATGTATCACTCCGCCCTAGCTCTTATTTATGGCAAAAACTTTAGTGAGGCTGATTTAGTTACTAGATTTTTTAAAGGGTTTAATAGAACCAAACCCAGCCATCCAAAATATTCGGAAACATGGGACCCTAATATTGTGCTAGACCACCTTAGTAATTTGTACCCAAATGAAGAACTTGCACTGGAGTTAATAACTAAAAAATTAGCAACTCTGCTCGCATTGTCAACTGCACAACGAGTACAGACGTTGTCCTTAATCAAAGTAAATAATATTAAAATTAATAATACAAATATAGTAATTATTGTGGATGATCTGATCAAAACATCAGCTCCAGGGCGAGCTACTCCTCGTTTGTTTATACCCTTTTTCCGAACAAGATGGAGATCTGCCCTGCAAAAACCTTATTGTCTTACTTAGAAATGACCAAAATATAAAGAAATAGACCTAGAACAGAAATATTATTGCTCACTTATAAGAAACCAGTTCATAACGCTAGTACTTCGACCATTAGTCGTTGGATAAAGGATACATTATTTAATAGCGGCATTGATACCTCTCTGTTCTCAGCACATAGTGTGAGACACGCGTCCACCTCCGCAGCAAATAGGAAGGGTCTATCAATAGACGCTATAAAAAAACTGCAGGGTGGACAGGAAATTCTTTAGTTTTTGCGCGGTTTTATAATAGGCCTCTTATAACAGAGGATGACAATAACGCCTTTGCACCTCTGCAAAGGCGTTATTGTCATCCTCTGATATAATAGTTAATTACTGTAAGATAACTATCTATAATAGTTAATTACTGATTGTGAAATAGGTCAAGAAGTAATACAGCTGATTATATGTTGTTTAAATTCATTGAATAACCAAATATAATTATATTGTCAATTAATAAAATAAATAATATTGTTTCGCAAAATTTGTGTTCTAAACATCTACCTGGTGAATATAAATCTCGAGGATGCAACGTCGAAGTACAATTGATGGTTAAACAAACTTACCTGAAGTGAAGTTTGACCGTAATTGTACAAGACGTTGCATCCGAAGAGATTTATAAAACATTCCCTCCCTTCCCTCTAAACGCTTGCCCCTTTGTGGTTTTTTTTTGCGAAAATAGCTCTAAAATAAATGACATTGACAGATCTGACAGCGCGGCAAGCCTAGTGCGTGACTGTTTTTTTTTTAAGTATTAGCTCTGAATATGTGTTCGATGCCCGGTACATAGAAGAGTGGACTACCTGGTGAATATAAATCTCGAGGATGCAACGTCGAAGTACAATTACGGTCAAACTTCACTTCAGATAAGTTTGTTTAACCATCAATTTTGTCTTCTAAAAAATATTAATGAAGTCGATCGTTCAAACCAAAGAAATAGTTAAAAAAACATTCGCTGGACAAACCAACTCACACTTGACCATTCTTTTAATAATACAACGTTAAAAGAATATCTTGGTATGCAAATGACGACGCGTGGTAATTTACGGGTTTGCGGTGAGAAAATAGCGGAGAAAATATTATGATACCTGAACTGAAACTGAAAAATAGATTCATTTCTTTATAGTTTTTCTCATTTCTGTTGTTATATATCAAAATAACTATACAGTGTGTCTTTATAAAGTGCACTAATGAAACTATGCTTAATTTTAATGACAGGAAAAATATTTTAAAAAATATAACTTCATCGTGATATTTTTTTGGAATATCGATTTAATAAAAAACTTATTTTTTTGATAAAAATGCATCTTATTGTGGGTTTTCATCATAAATATTATTAAGGCGACCTATTATTTATTTCCAATCATTATTCAGTTTTGTTTCATAGTGATAGAACGTTTAGTTCAATAGTTACAATGTTTTGTTCACAGTAGCAAACAAGAACTTAAAAAAATCATTAAAATATAAAAAATAGATTTTTTAAATATTTTTCCCATCGAAATATCAAGCATTGTTTCAATCATTTTCATTTTGTGCACTTTATAAAGACACACTATATTAGGGCTATATCTGCTAATACAAGTTCTAAGTACGTTGTGAAAACGTTTTTTCCCCACCTCCTTGGACTCATTTACCTTGAGTGGAAAAGTCATTTTCACATTATCAAGTTAAACCTTTCTGCCGAAAAGGGTATATTTAGTAAAATATAAGCGGAAGCGCATAACAAAGCTAAAGTTGTACAAACTCAAAGTGGTCGCAACTTCGAGTAGTGCATAATTTATTCAATTGCGTGCGTTAGTGTGGCTGGAGAGAGTCTCTAAAAGGTTTTGAAGACCCAGAACAGACTTAAATATGGCTAAAATTAGGCCGCTTTTTGGTGAAAATCTTAAGTGTATTTGGTCCTGTGAAAACTTTTGGAAATGTGCTTATTCGATAGTAATCCGTTTTTATTGGCATGGGATGAAATAATTTAGAGTAAGCTAATACGTTGTTTGGGACACTCGACAATTGTAATAATACAACATCTATCTTTTCTTTTACGTAGGCACAACAAGGGTAATAATAAAAAAGTACCCAATAAAATATTGCTCCCTCGCTTTGATACAAGGCTTGTACTTCCAGACAACCACACCACAGAAAAAATAATTAATTGACTCTACCTATACTATAAAATGAACAACATTTCGATTCCGAATTATAAAAAAAAATTAACAAGCGAATAATTAATCGGTGTCAAAAGTGCTCAATGAACTTGCATGATGTCTTAAGATAAAGGTACATCCTTTTTAGAAATAATGTTTCTCAATTTATTTTACTAAGCAATAATTACCTCTGAATATTTATCTTTCTAGATACGCAAATACTTCTTTTACAATTTCAAAATAATGTTCAAATTCCAATAACCATGTTTTTTTAAAAGGGAAGAAAAGTCCCTTCTGACGTCAATTTGTCAAAGTAGGAAAAGTTGTTAATTGCAAGAGTTTTAAATTTTTCCGGTTCCAAAGTCGATAACAAATTTTATTGACTTTCAAAGGAAGATTCCAAAGACTTTGATAGTGTCTTTGGCATTCATTAAAGCTGTCTATTTATCAAGCATAGTCTAGGGCAGGGATGACGAACCTTTTGTACCAACGTGCCATTTTTCTATAGACGTGCCATCAAAATATATTTTGACTTTGTAATTATTGGTAAAATAAGTAATAATAACAAATACTATCAACTCAAAAGTCTTTGTTTACTACAAAAAATAGGTACATTTTGCAATGTCTTAATTATAGGTACACGTAGGTAATTTAAATTAACTAGTTCGTAATTTTTTCGTAGTGCATAATGAATTTTGTGATTGGTGACGTGCCCAAAATATTGTGTCGCGTGCCATTAATGGCCCGCGTGCCATTGGTTCGCCATCCCTGGTCTAGGATATTACCCTTGAGATAGTATACAAGAACATCTAATAAATTAGTCTCATACTTATCAAATTCTTCATCAAAACTTGATAGATAAAGCTAATAAAAGCTAATAATCCGAAGTAAATCATTTCACTTAGGTACAAACATTATATCCATCTTAAACTATGACGATAGAAGAATTAATTTTATAAATACGATGTACCTATCGTTCTCAAACACATATTAACTTTTACCCCCTTATTTTAAAACGTGGGATAAATTGATACTGTCACTTATACAGGGTCATTTTGAACTTACCATCCAAATTTTGAGGATGTGTTCAGTTCATCTGAATAACTTTCTCTAAGAAACATGTGTCAAATTTTGCTAGAAAATTTTAGTCATCCCATACTATCAAATATGTAAAACTAAAATCGACTTTCCATACAAATCAAAGAGATCACGTGATCAATTTAGTATGGGATGACCAAAATTATTTAGCAAAATTTGACACATGTTTCTTAGAGAAAGGTGTTTAGTTTCATGGACTGGACACATCCTTAAAATTTGGATGGTAAGTTCAAAATGGCCCGATATTTGTTGAAAGGAAGACAGAGAAAGCACTAAGGGTGAGATTACTATTATTAAGGAGTGCATTAGTTTTAACCTATACCTATTATAGATAGACAGTTGTTCATTTACTTTGTTTATTTCAAGTATAAGATCAATTCATTGGCCATTTAGACACTTATCATAAGCACCAATATTGTTGAAACAACTATGTCCCAATCTGATACAAATATTCATGAATAATTAATTACTTTAATGGACTCGATTGTGAGGGAGTTGGTTAAGTTCAGATCGTTGGTCATATTATTAAGAAGTTTAAAGTTGTTTATTGTTTGAAAGATTCGAGCACTCAGTTGTTAATTTTTTTTGCGTTTCAATGTAAATATCACCACAGACTTTAGAAAAAAAAACTCAAAATTAATTCGCGGTAGATTTTCACCTCCAATAAGTGATTGTAATAAGCTTACTAACTATCATCATTCATCTGAAAAATGTGTTCTATAACTTTGCAAAAAGGATCTCCAATACGTAGGAACACCTACTACATTTATCTATAACTATCGGTTGGATCTCGCCTTGATGAGAACCACATGAGAACGATTGTACACATTTCCACGTATTTCCATTTCCTTCTTCTAGCACTCATATACCTACCTATGATTTACTTCTTCACACGTTCCGGTTATATTACAATGCTATTGCAATACTACACGTAGTATACTGACGAGACGTCTGGAAATTAGTATCTACAGATGAATTGTGACTTAAAAAACAATTTAGAGTGTAGTGGCATACACCTTTTTAATTACTTACTAGAATATTTTATACTTTAAAAATAGATATTGATTACAAAGATAACGATGTTCTCACGATCACGAAAACAAATTGACTTATAGAATACATCAAAAGAACTTTAACCATATGATTTTGCAAATACCTAGTAATGTTTGTGTCATGTAAATATCCTCGTCGTACCCGTGGGCATATAAGCAAAATCTAACTCTCGAGTTTTGAAGGTGATCTCTGATTGGTCAAGAAACTCAGTAGTTAGGTTTTGTGCGCAAACTCTAACTCCCCAGTTTCGCGCTAGTTCTATAGCTGATTGGTGCAATGGTTACACGTACAATCCCTTTGACATTAATAACTATCTTTAGGACTAAATTACTATGTAGATGAACTAACTAACTGTTGCAAACCCTCTTACCGACAGAGCTTTACTACCCAAAGACAGAGCTTGCCAACATGTCTTAGAACGACACGAAATAGCTACATATATCATTCTAACATAAATTACTAGGTACTCTTTTTCTTTGTAATGTTAACAAAGGCACATCCATCCGAATCTACAATTAATAATAATAATATCTGAGTAAAGATAAAAACAAAATACAACCGAAGTGAAACGTCATCAATGAACAATAACTTCAGCAATCGCCTGTTTAGAATGCACGACGCAACGCATAGCTTATCAGTCTAGAGTCTAGACGCTCTGTCTAGCTTTCGCTTTGGCAAACAATATTCCTCCGTGCAATATTTACAACATATTTTCTTATTCAAAATTATCTATATTCTCGTCACAATGCGCTATGCAAGACGAAGACGGCTTATCTGGGCCGGACGAGCGAGCACGTCTCTCAGTGGAACAAGACACATAGTATTTTCTATAAGCTTTTCTTTTATATGGATATTTGCCTTTGTTTTCAACAACAATATATTCTCTATTGTTATTGATATTTATAGATAGATCTTTATTCGGGCTAGCATCATCAGTATCAGTGTCTTTACTCTCAATAATACCTACTCTAAAACTAAAACATCCATGTTACAATGCTTTTATTACGAGACACAGTTTTAAAGAAAAATGTGAAAAAATATTTTTTTCTGACCAACCTCATGATTACCTATGAGATTAAAACGAGTTTCAGCTAAAATAATGTTAAGAGTGTTTGATATACAGCTACCTAGGTACAACTACTCCGCATGAGTTGTTCAGTGATTTTTCTCCCTTATTCCTAACCTCACTTTCAGCTTTATATCAATACAAATAGTTGTCAAATAAATGAGTGACACATGAACATCTAGATTTTGCCAACACTGATCGCACATCAAGAGTGTTTTTCTAATGGTGCCTAGCATTGTTGACTACGCTCCAAGCAGCTAGCAGTCGCACTGGTGCGTACAAGTGCGTTCACATGACAGCACATGACGTCATAATACGTCATCATTAGATAAAAATAGCTTTTTATTTTTATGCAACTGCATACCATACTTCAACAAAACGATTTGGTCCTACCAGCACGTAATTTTGTACTCATTTCTGTTGAAGAGATGACATGGCATTTCTGGCAAGCGCTAAGATGTCATTGATATAGGTGAATCGAAAAAGGTGTCCAATTAGAATTAGATAATTGTAGGTCCAATCACCAAAATAATTATCGTATACATTCCGAGAAATATTATTATGACGACAGCTTTCAGTATAATTCATGAATGCCGATAGGGTACCTTTCATCCCGAAAAAAGTATTGTTATGCCGGCTGTACACTCTCGTCCGAGAGCTCTCGCCCATCCTCGCCCGAATGTCTCGCACGAGAGCCCTGGGTACGTAACGCTTGCTGCTACCGTTATCTTGTATGCCATCGCAAAATATACTGGCTCCATTTGATATTATTCTAATAAATTAAGTTCTGTTTCCATGTTCTAAATTTTTTAAGCACAAATGACTATATTTTACCGTGACAAACTGCCAAGGCGATGCGTTCATAGCCGAAAAACGCGAAAATGTAGAGAGATGCACTCGCTCAGCATTGCGAGAGACAGCGAGACTCTTTGACACGTGCGCGTAAAACCGACACGGGGGGCCGAGAGCGAGCGAGTGATAGCAAGACACCCCGAGAGGTAGTGAGAGCCACCCTCGCACTTGACCTGTCTCGTGGTGTCTCGGCGAGAGTGTACAGACAGCATTATTGAGGGGTAGAAATAAGTGTAATAAGTGTCCACGCAGATAAAGTCGCAGGCAGCCGCAAGTCTTAAATAAAATTTATTAGATCAATCTCAAAATCTTAAGTTTCTGAGGCGAGCAGTAACAAGACGATAGTCACAAATAAAACTTTACAGCCCAGAACACTAAGGCACGAGTTGGTTTTAGATGAACTTGTCAAGTTTTATGTTGAACGTAAAAACTTAATAACCTTCAATGCGGAGGCAAGTTTATTATTGTAAAGATATTAGTATACTTACCCTTTAACTCATTGCTCTCCTTGCTTTTTTTGTATATAAAATACAATATAAAATGCTAACAGAAGTATACAAAAATATACTTAACTTACCAAGGTTAGGTTACCTGCTTACTTAATTTTAGGGGGGAAAAAATTAACGTACAAATAAATGAAGAATAAGTTTATACTTAGAATAACCAAAAAGTTTGTTTAGGATTTAGGAATAATGACGATTTGAGACGTTAAACGTAAGGAGTAATATTACTATGCAATATTTTTGGTTAAACTAGGTTTAAACTTATTCTTTATTTATTTGTACGGCAGTGTAGAGAGAGAAGCAGATATCAAAGTTTACTATTTCAATAAATGTTAAATGTTAGTAAGATCATATTTATGTATATGTCGTAGGATAATTGTACAAACAGGATTTTTACAAAAATCCTAGTATGATTGTAAAATACCGGATGATTAGAATCTAAGACAGATTTTTGCAATCATCTGAGTGATGTTCAGGATTTTTACAAAAATCCAGCGTATCTTAGGTAAATCGCGAATCACCATCTTTTTGCGCACGCTGATTGTCTGACGTCATCGTTATTGACAGACGGATGCTCTGATGGGCTATTTGTTATTGTTGTGATTATTGTCAAATATTTCTCTAGTGTTTTGCATGAATTATACGTATTTTATTTTAAAAAATCTGATTGCTCACATTAATCAAGAGACATTAAAGTACGATGAGTGAAGTGAGTGAATTGGATGTTATACAAGCCGGACTCGATCAGTGCAGACAATTTAGAGGTTATGTCTTAAAAATAACTTTTCTACACAGAGCAAAGAAAGTTCTACAGCACTTGTCAATATTGTTGTGCAAAACCTAAATGGACTTTCGAGTTAAATAATGCTCGTAAAACTTCAATTGAAGAATCAAATTCGGCAAAATTACGAAATAACCCCAAAACCCAACAGCAATATGTTCTGACCAATCAGACTGAAGTTGTTATAAATCTTCTCTTAGATTATCCAATCAGCATTCAAGTTTACGATTTTCCGAAACATACTAGGTTTTTACAAAGATCCTAAAAATTGCTCGGACGATTGTGAAAATGTATCTTAGATTTCAATTATCCGGTTCTTTACAATCATCCTAGGATTTTTGTGTTTATACGATTATCCTACGACATATACATATTCCATTATTAGTATTATTACCGTCAGATATCTGGGTATATTGTTTAAGTTTTCTGTCTACCTACGAGCTAGGTAAAATAAAGTAAAATTCAACACAGCAGGAGCTAATGTTAGAAAATAAAGAAGTGATAGTTTAAGAAATAAAATTGCCAATGTATTAAAACAACGTGGGTTAATGTAAGTTTAATATTCTTTACAGGAAAATTTTGCTTGAGCGGAAATTGCTTGTGGCATGCTCGCAAGACGTCCGCAAATACACATGATCGAATCTAAACATGATAAAAGTAATCGCCTCCGCCCGCAGCGCAGGCGCATTTAAATTATCCCGTATCACGTCGCCGTGACGTCACGCAGACGTCACAAATTGACCAACTATTTTGAGACAAGTGTCTGACCGGTGATAAGTGCTAAGTGCTCGGTGGCCCCTTATCGCACACACGCGTGATGAGCGCTTATCAACAATGTAGGCACTGGCTGAATGGAATTCGTCGCCTTCGATTTTGTTTATTTTTTAATTAGACTGCGCGGGAAAACAGTTCTATTTTTAAAGTGAAGGTTACTTCGTACTCAAAACGAGTTGGTGTAATCCTTTTTTTATTTGATGGTAATGGTTTCTTCCATTTGAAACTGACGTAATGTCGTTGTTAACTGGTTCTTATATGCTGATAAAAACGATATCAATTAATTATTTACTCATAGTTTGTTTAAGTTAGTTTAAAATGATTTTGTAGTACAACTTTGTCGATTTGCTCTAAAATCGTGTGTACCAGACAGATATTACGAAGAAAAATATAAGTACGAGGCCATCCATAAATTACGTCACACGTTAAGGGGGAGGGAGGGGTTTGACGAAGTGTGAAATTGTGTGACAACGGGGTGGGAAAGGTCCTAAATTTCGTGACGACACATTTCAAAATCATTTAAATGGAAATAAAAAAATCGGAACTGCTGTTTTAATTCAATAAACATAAAATTGTAAATATGTGACGTCACACTAGGGTGGAGAGTCTCACAAATGTGACCAGCTGAGACAAGGACGGGAAGAGGGTCAAAAATCATGAAACACATGTGACGTAATTTATGGATTTGATTTTCTCTATACATATTAAAAAGATTAGGTAAAATTATCTTATTATTTTATTCTATTTTCGAATAATTAGTGGAAAGAATCTATCTATAAAAACCGGTTGCCAGCGCGAGCAGAGAAAAAAAATATTTTAGAGTCCATGTTATAGCAAATATCCTTTACGAATTGGATTGACATTCTAAAATGATATTTTGCAGTTTGTCTACCTTTTGTGCTACATTCTCTGTCTGAGTCATCTTCTAATATAGCGCATTCGATATCCGTGTTGGTCTAATCCAGGGGTTGCCAAATGGCGGACCGCGGTCCGCGTCCGCACCACCGACACATTTTGAGAACACAGGAACTAACAAAAATACCTACTTTAAGTACGTAATAATTACATTTCTGTAATAAATATTCTTTTGTATAAAATGTTGAGCGAACCGCGATGGTCATGGTCTAATCGTCTGTGACCCAGACTAGTGAAAGAAGTAATCCGCTGCAATTTCACTCAAGTATGTATGACAAGAAGTAAGTAAATTTTACAGATTATAAAATAAGTCGTTTTGGATCGCAAGCGCTAAAGTTCCCGTAAATCACTATCTATTGTCAATTTCAACGCATTATACTTAGTTGCGAGTTCAGTAATATTAATTTCATTAATCCATGTCTCCGTCAATCACCCATCTTTCTTAATGTCCCCACTGCTGGGGCTCAGGCCTTACTTATGGGTGCATAAGGAGGATGGGCCATAACCCACCACGCGGGCCCAAAGCGAATTGGTGGGTGTTAACGACTGCAAATGCACCCGGGATCAACGGCTTAACGTGCCTTCCGAAGCACGGAGGAGCTCGAGATAATAAATTTTTGGTCACCCATCCCATGACCGACCCTTGCGAAAGTTGCTTAACCTCCGCAATCGCTAGGCCAGGCGCTAAACCACTGCGCCATCGAGCTCCTGATTAATTAATCCATGTGTATTCATTAAGTAATCCATGAAATATCCTTATCCTTACTAATATTGTAAATGTCAAAGTCTTTTGTTGTTTTTTGCTTGATTAGTCACCCCGTGAATTCTATTAACCCCGTTTTATTTTTTGTCGATTCATTTTTTAGAATTTTTTCCAAATGCACAAGACACAACAGAGCCACTACTGGTTCAATATTTATGCGAAACTTAGTATAAAATAATTTTACAGACACCCTTAAGAAACTCATTAAAATGTTGGGAACTCAGAAAATTAATTAGCCATCTGAGAGCTTAAAAAATAATAATTGGGAATAAAAATTTCATTAAGCTCCTTTTAGCCCAGGAGAATTTAGCTTGAGCGAGCCTATATAAATTATGGCGAGTTTTATTTTCATAGCGAAGTTAATTTATTATCACTGGGTTATCTCGCTGTATTTTGTGCTACGGTATAATTTATTACTATACTTGTTATTCTTTGGTTTATGTTGGTTAATCTACAGATCGTTTCTGACTGTCTTGTCTTGCGATTTCTAAAATAACTACTTTTCTGTATATTACTCCGGTTAACAATAGCGTAATTTCTTTCTTGGCAATTGCAATGTTAAGAAAGTTCATTGAAATAAAACACTTGTCGTTCGGTTTGCCATCTTTCAAGACCGTTTAACAGTTCTCTAAGTTTTAACTTTTATCAAACTCAAACTCAATAGTAGATTGTACAACAAGTGCATAAAACGCATCTTTTTGCGTACGAGGCAAAATGGGTTTTATGTACGAGTTATACACTCAGCTTTTCACTTCGATTGTGAGGAAATTAAACAACAATAATGTAAAAATCTAAAAAAAAAATCTTAAATTTTAGTGACAAATTCTATATTTTTGGAATGTGCTCAGCAAGACCTTTCATTTGATACCCATATCCAAAAATTGAAAAAAAAATTTTTTTTCGTAACTTTTTGTGACAAAATATATCTTTTTGGAATGTCCTCATCAAGGCCTTTCATTTGATACCCATATTCAAAAATTGAAAAAAAAATTGTTTTTTCTTAATTTTTTGTGACAAGATATCTATTTTTGGAATGTGCTCATCAAGGCCTTTCATTTGATACCCATATTCAAAAATTGAAAAGAAAGAACTATTTTTTTTTTATAAAAAAAATATAATTTTGGAATGTGCTCATCAAGGCCTTTCATTTGATACCCATATTCAAAAATTGAAAAAAAAACTCATTTTTTTATTTAAAAAAATATAATTTTGGAATGTGCTCATCAAGGCCTTTCATTTGATACCCATATTCAAAAATTGAAAAAAAAAACTCATTTTTTTATAAAAAAATATAATTTTGGAATATGCTCATCAAGGCCTTTCATTTGATACCCATATCCAAAAATTTAAAAAAAAAAATATCTAGGTCTTTCAATAAAATTGATACCCATTTTCAAAAATAAAAAAGTATAAAGTATAACACAACAAAAAATAAAGAAACAATGAAATATGAAGTTAATTTAACGAAGTAAAATTGCGTGTGTGGCTGTTTACCTGGCGACCTTTGTCTTAAAGTCTGAGACTTAGACGAAGATTTTACTTTATGCACTAGAGCATAAAAAGCGATTTTATGCAGCCTATACCCAACATAAAGACGAACTTTACGAGCATAAGAAGTGAAATAGTAGTTTATGATACAAGGTTGGTAAGGTGGTTTTTAAAACGAGTTGACGTTTTATAAGCCCGAGCCGCAGGCGAGGGTTTATAATCGTCACGAGTTTTAAAAAACCTTGACAACCGTGTGCCATACTACGTTTTTCAATACATTTGCGAGAAAACATTATAATAGGTACTACTGAAATTGTAATTATACATAAAATAAACTGTAAATTCTATATATTTGTGCGCGTATGACGCAAAAACCGCTAAACGAATTTTGATGGGCTTTTCACAGTTTAGTAGATTGAGGTCTAACTTCAAATCTAAACTATGTTTCATCAAATTCAGGTCGGTGGAACCAGAAAAACAGCTTGAACTCTCCTTAGTACTAGCTTTCATACACTAAAGAGGTCATTTTAAACTGGTCGCTTTATTTTTCTATTGTCCATGCGGACGAAGTCGCGGGTGGAAGCTAGTAGAAATTAAAAAAACGTTCGTAAACAAAAACGCACGGCGCGAGCGTGCGGTAAAATCAACTTTCCGCACGTTGTACTAAACCGTAAACAAAAACGCACGGCGTGCGGTAAATTCAACTTACCGCACGCTGGCCTGTCATCGTAAGCTCACATTTTCGAGCAACTGTATTGAAATAGTAGTTTATGATACAAGGTTGGTAAGGAGGTTTTTAAAACGAGTTGACGTTTTATAAGCCCGAGCCGCAGGCGAGGGTTTATAATCGTCACGAGTTTTAAAAAACCTTAACAACCGTGTGCCATACTACGTTTTTCAATACATTTGCGAGAAAACATTATAGGTACTACTGAAATTATAATCTATACATATAATAAAACAGTAAATTCTAAATATTTGTGCGCGAATTACGCAAAAACCGCTAAATGAATTTTGATGGATTTTTCACAATTTAGTAGATTGAGGTCCAACTTAAAATCTAAGCTATGTTTCATCAAATTCAGGTGGATGGAACCAGGGAAATAGCTTGAACTCTCCGTAGTACTAGCTTTCATACACTTAAGGGGTCATTTTAAACTGGTTTTATATTTTTCTACTGTCCACACGATGAAGTCGCGGGCGGAAGCTAGTAGAAATTAAAAAAAACGTTCGTAAACAAAAACACACGGCGCCAGCGTGCGGTAAAATCAACTTTCCGCACGCTGTACTAATCCGTAAACAAAAACGCACGGCGTGCGGTAAAATCAACTTACCGCACGCTCGACTGTCATCGTAAACTTACATTTTCGAGCAACTGTATTGAAATAGTAGTTTATGATACAAGGTTGGTAAGGAGGTTTTTAAAACGAGTTGACGTTTTATAAGCCCGAGCCGCAGGCGAGGGTTTATAATCGTCACGAGTTTTAAAAAATCTTACCAACCGTGTGCCATACTACGTTTTTCAATACATTTGCGAGAAAACATTATAGGTACCACTGAAACTGTAATCTATACATATAATAAAAGTGTAAATTTTGAATATTTGTGCGCAAATTACACAAAAACCGCTAAACATATTTTGATAGGCTTTTCACAGTTTAGTAGATTGAGGTCCAACTTAAAATCTAAGCTATGTTTCATCAAATTAAGGTGGGTGGAACCAGGGAAACAGCTTGAACTCTCCGTAGTACTAGCTTTCATACACTAAAGAGGTCTTTTTAAACTGGTCGCTGTATTTTTCTACTGTCCACGCGGATGAAGTCGCGGGCGGAAGCTAGTAGAAATTAAAAAAAACGTACGTAAACAAAAACGCACGGCGCCGGCGTGCGGTAAAATCAACTTACCGCACGCTGTACTAAACCGTAAACAAAAACGCACGGCGTGCGGTAAAATCAACTTACCGCACGCTTCACCGCCATCGTAAGCTCACATTTTCGAGCAACTGTATTGAAAAATAATTTATTCAGTCTAGTCTGTTATAAGCACTTGTGAATGTCATAGAAGCTAGGCCATCGGTTCGCAAACCCTAAGCGGGAGACCTTGTTACGAGAAGAACCGGCAAGAAACTCGTCAAGGACTGCTTTTTTCTCCCTGTATATTTCATACAGAGTCGTCAACATTGGAAAATTATCTCAACAAAGTGAGGCCATTTCCCATCAAAATATTTTTTACACACAATGGGTAGAAGGTATTGAAATTAATTACCTACTACATATCGGATAGGTAATATTGTGAGAGTAAATCTACATAATAATATACATTCAGGGTACATACATTATAATATTTTTCAATGGAACCTGGTAATAGGCCTTCAATACACCGTTAATTTTTAAGTATATCTAAAAACTAGCAGCCGTTCGCGGTTTCACTCGCGTGGTTCCCGTTCCCGTGGGAATATCGGGATAAAAAGTATTATATTTTTTTATCTAGGCTATCTACTATATGTGTGTTTATAATATACACATCAACTTTGTCTAGGGATACAGGTGTTATTTTCATACAAACGAGGTAACTTTGAAGCCTTGGTTTTCTGCCAGGGATGTACCGTGCTGTGATCTGATGATGGCCATCCAGGGAGTGAATGGAGGAGATTCAGATCGTTATATACACCTAACTGATCTGATCAGCATTCTAAAAGATTAATGGGTCGGAGTTTTCAGTTTGAGGATTTACATACATTTTCATGCTATTTTTGCGGTTTTTGTAAACATATCCTTTACGTTTTAAGAATGCTGGTCAGATAAGTTGGGTGTGTATAGCGATCTGAATCTCCTCCATTTACTCCCTAGATAGCCGTCATCAGATCACAGCATGGTACATCCCTGGCAGGAAACCAAGGCTTCAAAGTTACCTCGTTTGTATGAAAATAACACCTGTATCCCTAGACAAAGTTGATGTGTGTATTAGTAGGATAGTAGGAAATAGAATGAAATGGGGATTTCAGACCACGTGAATGAACAACTTTTACTAATCCCCTAAATCTAAAATTCCCTTTTCATTTTTAGATATACTTAAAAATTAACGGTGTATTTATAGATACCTGTTACACAATAGTAGTCTTGTTGTAATCATATAAGACTGCTCTTATCCAAGCATTTCGGATTAAAAAAAAGTTTGCAAGATATTTGCGTGATTAAAAAAAACCACATGCCACCAACGTGGTCCGGAAGCAGCAGTCACTAGTGCCAACGAGTGTCAACATCGGGTGTCACCGTGACGCCGCGATTAGCACTAACCTCGATCAATGTTTGCTGATGAGTTGATGACGTTTGTTGCTTGCGCCGCTCAATATACGCTCATCAGTATTCGAAATATAAAAAACTAGGTTCGGCCCGCGACTTCGTCCGCGTCGACATTCAGAAAATCCCTAGGGAACTTTGTCCGAGATAAAAAGTATCCTATGTTATCTGTGTGTCAAATTTCATCCAAATCTGTTCAGCCTTTTTGCGGTATTGGGGAACATACATTCAAACATCCAAAACCACAAACTTTCATATTTATAATATTAGTAGGATTCCGCCCGCGACTTTGTCCGCGTGGACATTCGGAAAATCCTTAGGGAACCTTTAACCGGGATAAAAAGTATTCCATATTTTAATCCAGGCTATAACCCATCTGTGTGTCAAATTTCATCAAAATCTGTTCATCCGTTTTTGCGTGATTGAGGAACAAACATCCAAACCCACAAACTTACACATTTTATAATATTAAGTAGGATAAGATATTAATCCTTGAGCGTAGCGAAAAATTTTCTAAGTCTATGTATTAATCATAAACTTCAACTTGTTGGTCACACACGCTAAGCACATTTGCAAATCTTCTCTATAATAGTCTGTCTTCACCGAGTCGTTTCAACTTTTAATTCAACTTGCGTCAGTGGCAAGCAATATTGCCCCCAAACCGTGCGCTTTCCCGTATTTTTGTATGGTCTGTGGCTTTCCCTTTCAACTTTCTGACGTTTTCAATATTGCCTCCAAACCATGAGCTTTTCCTTTCAACTTTCTGCCATATAAAGGTCATTAGGCATATTTGACCTGCTTGATGAAAATTCGCGTACAGAAACCAAACTATAATATATATACTATAATTTATTTGACAGGTCATATTGTATTATAATATTTATGTCATGTCATCTCATACAAATTGCAGCCGATAGAATACAATATGATATGTCAAATGAATACGATTAACTTACGCAATCGCACCCCTGGTTTAAGCATGAAACCTATAATAGAACACTTTTCATTTTCAATTTCATTTTATTACAATATTTATATTCTCAATAGTTTATTTAATATTTACCGATTTTTAACTGAATGTTAATTGAATGAACGATTATTTTGTCACGTCACTACTTTTATTTTGTCCTAAAATGGTCACACTGAAGCTGTCAAATTACTGCACCGAATTACATGTCGGAGTATAGTTTTAAATTGAAGAATTTAATCCCGCTTTTCAAAATATGTATTATTTTTTTATGTACCGACTGGCAGAAAAAGTTATTTTACAGTATGTGTGTGAGTATATGTTTGATGTTATTAAACTTTTGTTAATAATTTTTGTTATTAACTTTTGTAAATAAAACATAGGTATTTACTCTCAGCATTGTGAATATGTGTAATACAAGCATAATAAACGTTTGTATTGTCTTTATTTATTTATTATCGAAATGCTATGATATGCTATGCTACATACCTAACCCTATTTCGTTTGTGTACGCCGTAGGTCAAAATTAAATGTCTGAACAAAATGCTCAATGACCTTTGACGTTTTCTTGAGAAGATAGGGCATGCGCTATTGAATGCAACGAGGCATGCCTCTGATAAAAGACAAGCGGGAAAGCGTCTGTCTCAAGACAAACCCAAGATCAACAGCTGAAGGGGTGATTCATGACATGATAACTACAGAATTCCATTACATTTTTGATACATAACTACATAAAATTCTCATCTCATTCTTTACACTGCGATACCACTCGATCATTTCTGGTTACCTGAATCACAAGCATTTGCTTGTGCCAGGACACACCTCAAGGATTTCCTTGAGGTGTGTCCACAATACATGTAAAACCACAGAACAAAGAAAAAAATATCGGTTGGCACTCCGGGAGTGCCGGCAGAAGTGAAAACTTGAATATTAACTTCGTGCATTTTTGATATTTTTAAATTAGCTGCAAAGGATTAAAATTATTTCTTTCCTATTACTATACAGTCACACAATTCAATCAGTTTGTAATTAAGAAAAGTTCTAATAAATAAACCTTAAACAGCATCAATAGTCTACGGACTATACTAAGATCTTCGATCAAGAATACCCTGGATAATGCTCCACGAACTAAAACCCCACATGATAGTATGTTCTTTTATACCTGGGTACAAATCAGTACTCTTCCCAAATTCAACTTTAAGTAATAAAAAATAAAGAAGAGAATACTTTGTACAAAATAAGCTCCCAGTTTGAAAGTGGGGCGTTATTTCATGGTGCCGTTTTTTGATACTTTGACCGGACATCAAGGGTAGTTGATCGAAGACTAAGATTTTAGTTAAAAAAACTGATTTTAATTTAAGAGAAAATTTAAAATTTTAAAAATTAAATGAGAGTTTCATTTAATTTTTAAAATTTTAAATTTTCCCTCTGATACGACGCTCTGATACATTGTGATGAGGATAATGATGTTGATAATAAAAACTTATATGTTTTAATGGTCAGTTTATTATCCTTGCACTTTTTTAACACATTATCTAACATAATGAACAGTGGCGGCAACATTATACACTAGTGAAGTATGAAAAAAAAAATTTATTAAAATCACGACTGCCCTGCCAAAAAAGAACTAAAAAGTTAAATAACAAGGTGTCATTGCAGTCGGGGGACCTCTTTGATTAAAAAATGTTTCACAAAGGTGGGGGTCCTTTTGACTGCAATGAAAAATTGTTCTACAAAAGCTTTAAAAAAAAGATAAACCTCCTTCAAAAAACCTGAAAATAAAAAAGTTATCTCTAAAAAGCAAGAAATATTATTCAAATAATTAGATACGCATAGGTATCAATTTTAATAAAACACGTCTTATGAAGTCGGGTGGGGCTGGAGGACATTTGTTTTTATTCTAAAAGCCCCACCCGACTTCATATAATTGAAGTGTAATACATATTAACCTTATATATTTAATGTAGGTATGTTCCTACGAGTACCTACTTATGATCACCAAACAAAACATTATGCAAGAACTTTAGATCATGCATAGGGTTACCATATGAAAAAATCAAAAGTCCGGAGAAAAGTTTTATTAAATGTACTGAATTTTATTGAAAATTCTAAAAATCCTGAGATTTCCTCAAATTTTCGAAATCCGGCCGCAATCCTGAGCAAAGTCCAAAAATCCTGAGATCTCCGGACAAATCCTGAGATATGGTAACCCTAATCATGCAAATCATTTCTTTAGTGAAGCTGCTGCCAATAAGAAAAATAGGAGCAATTACCTACAAAAAATAACTTATTGAAATCTAATCCTCCTCCAAATGTACCAAAAGAAATAAAATGTCCCAATTAATAGATAATTAATGGTTGGCTGTTAATTTTAAGACATACGTTATACCTTATCAGTGAACTAAGCCCAGCAGAACTAATCCAAGTAGTAGATTTCCCTTATCATCTTAAAGATTTCATTTTGATAACAAAAATATGGTCTTTACTTCGAGGATAAGTAAAAAATGATATTTTTTTTTTGTAATGGGACAGTTTTTCAGTATGCGGACGAAAATTCTACAGTAAAAAAATATTAAATTAGTTTTCGTTTATTTAGTTCGATTGTGTTTAGATTAATCAATTTTTTCAGTGAATTATTCGGTTTCACTTTGGGAAATATTTTTGTTTTTTCGATAGCCTTTATTCTCAGTAAATTTTCCATTCTTTAATATTTAAAAATATTGTGTTCCGTATGTCAATATTAACAATTAGTTTGTTACTACTAGTAATTGCATGTTTTTTTCAAAACTCTGTAAACTTGGCCCTAAATCGATTAATATTTCATTTATTGTAAAATGGTAATCAAAGAAATACTTTTAAACTTAACAGTTATAATCTGTCAGAAACTTTTAATAAATAATAAAAAGTAGGTTTGTATTTATCAATACACACCGACATCTTACCATTAATGCCCTGAAAAGACTTCCGTATTCCGTACTCATCCGATTATGAAATTTTCTCTTAGATAGCGTCTTTTTGAGATTTCCTTTGATATGAATCTTATGTCTTTCGTCATAACATTCAAAATGCCATGCAATCCAAAGAGCCAGCTGATCGACTCCTTTCGTAACAATATTCTTCAGTATTTCAATAATAATTAATGAAAAATAAATAAGTACTTTAACATTACTGTTATCAAATGGTCAAAGCAAATTGTTTCTCGAAATTCCAATGTTTTGTAGACAACATTTTGATAGACAATTATCTGTGTGAAAATCAATAAAGTGAAAATATAAAGAAAGCATTAACAAACACGTAAATCCAGTAGGTAATACTTATATTTTTTTTCTGTGCGTAGATATAAAATTAGGTTAATTAAAATATCGTAACGAAGATTTCAAAGAGATAATGTGGGTACTAATTCTGTACACATAGTCATAAAGCGCGCGTGACTTACATAAAAAACATAAAAATATTTAATCCTTATAATATTTTATCATAAACCATAAATGTGGCGAGCGTTTACGATCCCGACCGCAGGCAGTAACCCAATTTCTAACAAAAACAATTACATTACGAAAATTCGACTTACCTTAGGCGATACACACACATGGAAAGCACTAACACAGGTTTCGAAAACGTTTAAACCATTGGTCCACTATAACTTGAGCCGCCGGTAGTTAAGGTGAGCCCTTCTTTCCCCTGCATTGCGAGCCAAGAGAGGGCGGTTGTAGGGCTGGTTAAAAATCACCGTTCAAAGCTATCGAGATAATTTTGGAAGCGAGCGCGACGTCCACCCCACTCGGCCGATGCATCGCGACTGAACGCCGTCCCCGCCGCGCCGCCCGCCCAAGCGAACGCCGCTGCCGCCGCCCAAGTGAAAATATTACTAACAACCGAGAACTAATGCTGATAGTCCATTAATATGAAAATAATAGTGGAACCATCACAGTCTACTGATGGTGATAAGGTACTTTAAAGTACCTAAGTAAGTAGTGGAAGTTAGGAGGTGTTAACAACCCGTTATCTGTGTAAAATAAAATCGTGTCTCATTAGGCATCAATAATAATCAAGGTATAGCTTTGCCTTTGCAAATTCGTGTGCGTATTTTGTTAATCTCGTAGAAATTCTAAAAGTAAGTAGTTGGAACAAGATATGTCTCTTATTTAAAGTGACTTTTTATTCATAGCATTAAAGACAGTAGCACCAAAGAATTTAATATTATCATACCGTTGATGGCTCATGATAAACAAGCATTTTACAATAAAACCTAAGTAGGTACTAACTTACTTAGATATACCACGTACGTAGAGAAGGGTTTTAAATAAAATAACATTTCTGAATATCTTATACTGTTTGAAAAAAGTAGAGTCCTAATTCTTTGTGATTCTTACAATTCTTTGGGTAACTTAGTGCTTCAAGTTGCGAGCTTTTCCTTCACATAAAATATTATGAAACTTAAATTCAGCCAACTCGAGGGTGGCAGACACTTACCCCCGTATCTATAGACCATTAAGTAATGACTCGAGTAAAACTTGTAATTTTCAAATGCTTCTCATATCATATTCACATGCAATTTATAGTATAATTCATTTTAAATTACTTCTTAGTGCAGTTTTGGTCCATTTAAGATTAATTTTTAATAAAAAAATGCGTGTGAATATAATATTAGAAGCATTTGAAAATTGCAAGTTTTACTCAAGTCATTACTTACTCGTCTATAGATACGGAGGTTAAAGTTAACTTTGTCATTGTCATTCCGTCGATTTAAATTGAAAGAATGAGAAAAAAATATTATTATGCATTTTCTTTTCCAATTTTGTTTAATAACAATGGAATTTACTTATTACGAAAGCAATAACTTATTTTCTTACATAATATATTGTGTAAATCGTTGTTTTCTTATTTACTTATTTTTTACTTATTTTCTTACATAATATATTGAGTAAAAATTGGCACCCGTTTCAAAATTGTAATTTCTGCTTTTTACCGACTTCAAAAGGACGGAGGCACTCAATTCAACCCGTAATTTTTTTTTTGTATGTACACCGATTACACTGGCGTTGGAGTGCCGATTTTTATAGTTGTTTTTTGTTCGATTAAGTATATCTTTTAATTTGGTCCCATATAAGTTTCATTGTGATCCAACGCTAATCTTCGGGGATATATGGCCTAATGTCATGGGAGTGGTGAATAATTAGAATATAATAAATATCATCCACGAAAACGTTAGCTTTTTGTTCGAGCTGAAGTATTTGTTGAAACGCACCTGCTTTTTTTGAAACAATCCTGTAGATTTGTAATAAAATCTGGTATTCCGTGAGATTAGGAATGGTTATCTACGTTTCATGAGCGTAGCTACAGGACGAAGCAACAAAAACCACGTGGGTAAAGCCACACGCGGAAATAACTAAAGTAATTATCTACCTAATCTGTATTATGTAGATAATTACTTTAGTTGCACTAAAAAGGTAAAAAGGTTAGGTAGTTACACTAAAAAGAATTTAAAAAAAGTGTGTCTGTTTGTCTGTTTGAACACGCTAATCTCCGGAAATACTGAGCGGAATTGAATGATTTTTTTTGTTATACATAGGACACACTGAAAGTTTTGCACTTCTGGCAACACACAAATATTTGAATATAGACCAAGGAGGTTTATATAGGGAGTGAGTACTATACAAAAATTCTCACTATTCGTTTAAAAGAAATTCAACTTTATTAACTTTGTCATAGAGTTGAAATTCTATCGATGACATTGACTGAAGACTACTGTGTGAATGAAACAACACTAGGTGGAGGTCGGTGTCTCGTTCGCACAATTGCCATTACTAAACAATAATACCACGATAGTAGGAAAAAAAATGTACGTTACCAATCACGTAGTGTATCAAAGTTAAGGATCCGGAGTGGAATTTAGAAAATATACTACTTAAATATTAATTTAGAATAACACATAGTAATTGTAAAATAAAACTGAACTTATTCTTTTGATTTAATTAGATTTCTACAATAATGCTAATCAGCATTATTATAGTTGTATAAATTCAAGTGTCAATCCTGGCAACTCCGATTTGATTTTGACTTTGGCGCCGAATTTCAATTTTAGAATTTCAATATTCAGGAAATATTCCTCTTAACAAAATTTTTCCTTTACAAAATTAGGGTGACCATAAATACTACGCCATTTCAGATTTCCCAAAAACGAAATTGTTCTATCAATTGAAATAACTGGAAGTCGCAGGCGAGGGGTAAAGTTAATATTAATAATCAAATTCATGTTTATGCGCCGATTTCGATGAAACTCGGTTTATGGTACTATTTCGACAAGAAAATAATAACGCAGTGTTGAAAAAATTACAAAATCCAAGATGGCGGCCAACTTTTAAGTTTGTAGGCCGATTTTGATGAAATTCGGTTTTTGGTACTATTTTGACATGAAAATAACAAAGTAATTTTTAAAGTATATAAAATTCAAAATGGCGGCCAACTTTTTGTTTGTGGGCCGATTTCGATGAATTTCGGTTTTTGGCACTATTTTGATAAGAAAATAACAACGCAATTTTTAAGTATTAAAAAATTCAAGATGGCAGCCAACTTTTTTGTTTGTGGACCGATTTTGATGAAACACGGTTTTTGGTACTATTTCCACATGAAAAAAAACAACACAATGTTGAAAATATTAAAAAATCTAAGATGGTAGCCAACTTTTTTGTTTGTGGGCGCCGATTTCGATGAAACTCGGGTTTTGGTACTATTTTGCCAAGAAAACAGCAACACAATGTTAAAAGTATTAAAAATCCAAGGTGGCGGCCAAATTCTTTTCTTGTTCTTTTTTTTCAACCCAGTAATATGAAAATCAACCCAAAAACAAAATTTGCAGCTATTTTGACCTTTTGACATTGTTTACGTTGTATTTTACCATATTTACCATATTTTAAAATCAAAACAAAAAAAACTTAATAAAAACGCGATAAATAACTTGTTTATAAAAAAACATTTTTAAATAAATAATTAGTTTCTGCTTTTTACTTAACGAGCTAAACTGAAAATATACCACCTCCTATCAGAGCTCTCGTCAAGAGGAATCAAACGAGCTCAAACTCAATGGGGTTGCATGGTTTTATTACAGAATTCCAGTGGCCTTCTTTCGGCTTTATCATCAGACCCTGGAAACTATTTCTTATCAGAATACTCGTCAAGACCATTCAAACAAGCCCAAACTCGATGGGGTTGCATGATTTTATTACAAAGTTCCAATGGCCTTCTTCCGGCTCCTTCATCAGCCCCTTGAATATTATTCCCCAACAGAGTACTTGCCAAGACAATTCTAACGAACCCAAACACGATGGGGTTGTATGGTTTCATCACAGTGTTCCTGTGGCGTTCTTCCGGCTCCATCGTCAGATCAACTCAATGATACCATAATATTACATTACCTTCTAGTTTTGTGTTCAAAGTTTCAAGTCTCTAGTTCATCGGGAAGTTAGTATAAAATCGTTTGCAAAGGACATCAGGCACATGAGACCCAAAAGTGTATAAACATAATTCTGTTATCTATAAACACTTTATGTTACTAGAATCATAAAACAGTAGCAACATTATTTTTTAACTCTTTCATTTAGCTTTAATTAATTATTGAAAAAACTTTTTTAATAAAAAAGAAAAACCTCCTTCAAAAAACCTGAAACAAAAACAGCTTCAAAATTAAATACCTCTAAAAAAGCGAGAAATAATATTCAAATCATTAGTTACGCATAACATTATTAATAAAACACGTCTATTGAAGTCGGGTGGGGCTGGAAGACAAGTAATTTTTTTTTTATATTTCTGAAAGCCCCACCCGACTTCATTAGACGTGTTTTATTAATAATATTATGCGTAACTAATGATTTGAATATTATTTCTCGCTTTTTTAGAGGTATTTAATTTTGAAGCTGTTTTTGTTTCAGGTTTTTTGAAGGAGGTTTTTCTTTTTTGTTAAAAAAGTTTTTTATTTTCAACTTTTTAGTGGCAGGTATGTAAGCATGTAAATATTTTTAACTTAATAAAATATTTTCAATGGTAAAATGCCCACAACTCAAATTCCCAATTGACGCTGTTTGTTTTTGAGGAGTTTCATTATGTCTTCGTAGTCCAAGTCTAGTCCAGAACCTTGCATTGCAGACCATGGTTTGGTTTGTTTTGGATTGTCATAAACCTACCAAAATCCAAATCACTTTACATATACTATTTGAATTTGAGGAGTCCCCTTGTGTATCTTCGAAGTTCAAAGTCCAATACCGATGAAATTAAAATGTGACCACTCTTGAAGTATATCCTTTCAAACAAAAAAAGAATCATCTAAATCGGTACATAAACAAAGATGTTATGTTCGAAAATCCGTAAAAACACGTGTGATGGCAAGCTAAATAATTGACATTTTTCAGGATTATGAAAAAACTACCAGCCAGATCTCTGTAATTTTTTTATGAGACCACACACAAACTATGTTCTTTAAGATAAAAAAAGAATTGTATAAATCGGTTAACAACTGACGAAGTTATGGTAAAACATACATAAAAAAAAAACCGACGACTTGAGAACCTCCTCCTTTTTTTGAAGTCGGTTAAAAAAACAAAATTATATCAATGAAACGGACATCTTTGTTAGCGATTTCACAAGTCTCCCCTGAGTATATTTGTTCTGTGGCACAAGTGATTGCGCATTTTAAAAAAAAAGTCTGCCGGATGTCAGTCAAATCAACTGTCAAAAGCGTTTTGTTACATGTGACATATGCACAGATTTACCGTTTGATCTGGTTCAAACTCGTACATTGTGGTGCTAATCTGTATCACTAACGCAGCTAACGAAACGTGTTGTCGTGAAACTGGTGTTACTATTTAGTGTCGGGGTTACCAAAAAAATACTTTCAAACGTAAATAACTCTTAAAACATAAATCTTTGTAAAAATCTGTATATTTTCTATGACTTACTAATTCCATGCCTACATTTTGAAAAAAACAGAAACGTTATACATTCTTGGGTTTTTTTCTATGGGACTCTGCCTAATGTCATTTGTGCTCAAACAAACAAACGAAAACACAAACAAACGAGCAAGCAACCTTATAAAAACGTGGCAAGTATTAATTGTGTTTATATTAAACAGTTTAAAGTAATAAGTATGTCTCCGACCAACCATACAGTTTGGTCACCCTAATGAAGAAAGAGATACATTCATCTACTTGACCTCTCTGTCGGCTCGTTTTGGGGCGAAGAGCTCAATCTGGTTTATACCGAAGGGATGTGCTACATCTATGATATAGACTGTTATGTTTTTTAAACTTAAAAACTCATTCATGAAATTAAAACTAAAATTGACCGGAAGTTGCAAGTCATTTGTTTTTTATCACAATGCGAAGTTCGTCGCCCGTAACAAAAATGAAATTTACGCAAAAAGATTTAAAGGTGAAATTTTGTATGATTTTTAAACTCCGCTTTCTTTGCAAGTTTTCACTGCTTCACTTCTTAATGGTTTAAGAATAAAAAGCCCCTTATTTATCGTAAAACATTGGTATGCAGAATGTAATTGTTTTAATGTCTCTCCTATGATGAAATTGGTGAAGATCGGCATTCAAATGCGATCACTATGCAAAAGAAGACTATTGTCACATGATTAATTGAAAGTAACCGGCTTATTATTTACTAAACAATTTGAGGATACTTGGGGATTGGTATGACATAAAATTCAAAAAAAATATTCATTAGCATTCAAAAGTTAAGAAACTTGTTGCCGCTGGATTCTTCATGTATGATATTGTGATAGAAGATAAAATATTGACATAGTGTTCCGGAATCAGAATGATAGTCAACAGTCTTTTATATTGATGTTCGAAATCGACATTAAACCGGCAAAGCCTGACGAAAATCGTGGGCAAGGATTTAACTGCATTATTTTACTCCCAAACGGATCCTATCTGAAATAGCCTACTTGAAGAACAAAACACAGTTTATTAATTTTGAGTATCACTACTATTTGGTTCGCAACTGTCGTTAAAAAAGGTAAGGAAAAACGACCAAGAAGTGACCGTTGACAATTTTTCAGTGCATACCGTGATGAGAACGAAGTCAATTTCGGCTCTGAAAAGTTGGAGTTCATGATCCATTCTGCATTAATTTTAGACTTTACATCTTGCAATTTCTTTATTAATATATAACTTTAAGATACGATGAGAAATTTCACATTTAAGGGGCCGGAGGAAGCCGTGATAGTGTATGAAAAACATACCCTCAGACAAATGATGCTTCCTTATCCTTACTTCCTTACTAATATTATAAATGCGAAAGTCCGTTTGTTTGTTTATTTGTTTGTTTGTTACGCCTTCACGTCTTAACTACTGAACCGATCATCATGAAATTTTACATACACGTTGCTAGGGGTACAGATAAGGACATAGGGTACCTTTCATCCCGAAAAAAAGGATTGTTCCCGAGGGATAGCAAAAAAACTTTCCACGCAGACGAAGTCGCGGGCGGCCGCTAGTAATAATAATAAAATAATAATAATAATATAATAAATATATTCATAATGTTAAATTCATTTTTTTTAATTTTTTTTTTTTATTAGTATCAAATTTTTTTTATTCATCACAGCAATATTTAAAATATTACTAGGTCATAGACCTAAGAATAGTCTTAGTCTAATAGACCGCCCCGAGTAGTTCCCGGTGCAAATGTGCCCATAACGCTGGCCGCGTTGCCGCGCTGGATGGCAATGGACAATCTTTGCACCAGAAACGACCCAGAGCGGGGGTCACAATTCTTTTGTCTGAGCCTATAATAAATAATAATTAATAATTAATAATTAGTAATTAATAATTAATAATTAATAATTAATAATTAATAATTAATAATTAATAATTAATAATTAATAATTAATAATTAATAATTAATAATTAATAATTAATAATTAATAATTAATAATTAATAATTAATAATTAATAATTAATAATTAATAATTAATAATTAATAATTAATAATTAATAATTAATAATTAATAATTAATAATTAATAATTAATAATTAATAATTAATAATTAATAATTAATAATTAATAATTAATAATTAATAATTAATAATTAATAATTAATAATTAATAATTAATAATTAATAATTAATAATTAATAATTAATAATTAATAATTAATAATTAATAATTAATAATTAATAATTAATAATTAATAATTAATAATTAATAATTAATAATTAATAATTAATAATTAATAATTAATAATTAATAATTAATAATTAATAATTAATAATTAATAATTAATAATTAATAATTAATAATTAATAATTAATAATTAATAATTAATAATTAATAATTAATAATTAATAATTAATAATTAATAATTAATAATTAATAATTAATAATTAATAATTAATATTAATAATAATAATATAATAATAATAATATAATAATATAATATAATATTATAAATGCGAAAGTCCGTTTGTTTGTTTATTTGTTTGTTTGTTTGTTTGTTACGCCTTAACGTCCTAACTACTCCACTGATCATCATGAAATTTTGCATACACGTTGTCAGTGGTACAGAAAAGGACATAGGGTACTTTTTATCCCGAAAACAGGAACTGTTCCCGAGAGATAGACAAAATACTATACACGCAGACAAAGTCGCGGGCGGTCGCCAGTATGTTATAAGTAATAGTTCGAATGAATTAAAAACGTTTTAAAATGCTGTCACGTTACGGAAGTTAACGGAGCAAAATTTGGAAGAAAATGAAACGTTCCATAACTGAAATCCAGAAGTTTATTATAAAATGCCACGTCCTAAGGTTACAGACAGTCCTAATGGTTGGAAATGTTGGAGTACAACTAAGTATTTAGCTAAGTAAGTAAACTAACGAAGGCCGGATTAAGTTAGGACGAAGCAGGCTGAAGCGGCGAGCGCACATGAACGTCGGTTCAGATGAGAAACGTGGTCCAGGTCCAGGCAGGCTGCGCAGGTGATGTCGCAGGAAAGGGTGCGTAGCGATGCGGTCGTGGCGTATGGCCCGCAGGGGCACTCCAGGACACGTTGCTAGGCACGTAGTGGTGCGAGTAGGTTGCGCGTAAGGCCCAGGGGGTCCGACGTAGAGTTCCCTCGGTAGAACAGGCGGAAAGGTGAAGGTGAAGGTGCATGAGGTCCCAGTTGTTCGTGCCGATGTTCGAGGACCGTGCCTCGTGTGATGCGAAGACGCGCCCGTTGTCCTTTTTATATTTTGAGTCGAAAGTCGAATGTTTCGGCCAATATTTGGCCGAAACCGAAACTGTGGCTGAAACTAGATTTTTTGGCAGAAACTGGCCGAAACCGAAACTTCGGTCGGTCACTATTAAGGATCCATTATGTTAGTAATTCACAATAAATTATCTTTGACGTAGAACTATTTTGATAATGTTCGTAATGCAGACTCTTTACGTTGAATAGATACAAAAAGGTCAACCTCACAAAACCAATAACGAGTCCACAAATTATAAAAATTCTTAAGAAGATCTTCAGTCGTCTTGGTTATCCTATATCAATTACAGCAGATAACGGGCGTCAGTTCGTCAGCGAAGAATTTAAAGAATATTGTCGGCAGTGTAATATCAGATTGTTTAGTACGATTCCCTACTGGCCTCAACAAAACGGGGAGGTTGAGAGGCAAAACCGGGACCTGTTAAAGAGGCTTAAAATTAGTCAGCTTCAAAAAAAGGATATGCCGGAGTGTTTGGGAGTACTTAATTATGTACAATACCACCCCACATTCTGTGATGGGCAAGACACCTGCCGAACTATTTTTTAGATGGCCGAATAGGGACAAAATTCCCTCATTACTAGACAAGGAAAGAAGCAAAGATGATTCAGAATTTAGAGACAGAGATAAGGTTCAGAAAGGGAAAGGAAAAGAATGTGCAGATAAGAAAAGGAAGGTAGAAGAACCGCAAATAGTAGAAGGTGATAGAGTATACATAAAAGAAATGAAGAAAGGAAATAAACTATGGGCTAACTTTAAACCAACACCACATACTGTTGAGCAAGCAGGGAGTGGAGATATGATAGTAAGGAATGAGGAAACTTGACAAAGACTTAGACCTAATGTGATTCATCTAAAAAAAAGTAGAAGGGGAATGGAAGGTTCACAACGGAAGAAAGGATCGAAAATGATGAGAATAAAACAAACGACGTTTAATTTGTAATTTATTATGTCATGTAGAATTATAACTGTTATACTCAAATAAATTATAATAAGGAAGCGATGTAGTGTTTGTGTTACTGTCTCGGTTACGCAGGCAGTGAGTGGGGTAGGCCAGTCACGTGCGTGCCATTGGCGAGAGCGGACTGTGTCTGTGTGTGATGTACCTACCTACCTGCACTGCTGGTGTGAGAACGAGCACAGAACGATACCCTGGGTTATGTATATGTTATGTCTTAGGAGCACTTTACAGCAGTCACGGCTTATCTTCAACATGACGAATTATATGACTGCATATTCTCGACACCCACTAACGAGGCTGCACAGAAACTGGATATAAAAGCTAAATCGAAACTGATTTTACTGGTACCAACACTATATGTACATATTCAAGATGCTCAGTTTGCTAAAAATGTGTGGAATAATTTAGCAAAAGCATTCGATGATTCTGGTCTTACTAGAAAAGCGGGGTTATTAAAAGAATTAATTAACACAAACCTAGAAAATTGTGCTTCAGTTGAAGACTACGTAAATAAAATAATGTCCGCGGCACACAAATTACGAAACACTAAGTTCAACATGAAATAAAACAATTTTTAACGGATACTAGCGCGGTTTTATTGAAAGCACTTTGGTAATTAGTTGGTATTTGGTTTGATTTTTGGTTTTCCCGACGTTTCGGCAACTTTGCAGCTGCCGTGGTCACGGGGGACTGAAGCTACCCGCGAGTCTACCCTCAAGCGATGATTTTTTTTAGACGTTCAGAAATTAAAATTTTAACAAAATTTTTAATGTTTTATGTTGATTTATAATTTAATTTTATGAATTAACAAGTCTGCAGTGAGTGAACACGCCTTTGAGGGGCCCAACCATTATATTAGATTTGACAAACCCCAAATTCTTGCTAGGGAACGTAGATTTATTCCTAGAATGCTCCGCGAAGCTATCGAAATAAATAAATACCCTAATTTCAATAAAGACATGGGCGTAATTTGGGGGGGGCAAGGGGTGGCAGTTGCCCCCCCAGATTTGTCCAACCCAGTATTTTGCCCCCCGAGAATCTTAGGGACTCCAGAACGTAGCACTTCCTACATTTATTATTACTATTTAGAGCAGCAGAGTTACCAAGAAGGGGAAAAATTGGGGGAGGGAGTAAGGTTCCCTTTGAATCTGTAGAGCAATATTCAAAGCAGGGGTCGAAAATGGTTAGTGAAATCAGTAAAAGTCTTTACTTCGGTCAGTCAGTTTTTGTAAAAAATGGTCAGTAAAATCAGTTTTTTAGCTACCTACGTTCTTTTCTATTACTTACACTTTTTATTATTAAAGTCGCCCAGTCTAAAATCATTTTATTTATTATCATATAATTATATAAATTATGGGTTTAGTGATGTGATTTTATCCAGGGGTTCTCTCTCATATTAATTGCTTGTCATTCCTTCCTGTCATAATAGCATCATCCCTTTTAACCCCTTCTACCACAAAAATATTTCTGGTATTAAGTATATTAACACGCATGTAACTAACGCCTCGACCTATAGCAAGAAAAATCTGTAGACAGGCAAGAGTACAAGATTAGTGGATGAAACTGACTAAAAATCGCGCTGCGCGGCTGTTAGTTTTTACTGCAGACAGGCAAGAGTACAAGATTAGTGGATGAAACTGTCTAAAAATCGCGCTGCGCGGCTGTTAATTTTTGCTGTAGGCAGGCAAGAGTACAAGATTAGTGGATGAAACTGACTAAAAATAGTGCTGCGCGGCTGTTAGTTTTTACTATAGGCAGGCAAGAGTACAAGATTAATGGATGAAATCGTCTAAAAATCGCGCTGCGCGGCTGTTAGTTTTTACTGCAGTGCAGACTGGCAAAAGTACAAGATGAGTGGATGAAACCGACTAAAAATCGCGTTGCGCGGCGTTTGTTTTAACTATAGTCAGGCAAGAGTACAAGATTAGGGGATGAAACTGACTAAAAATCGCGCTGCGCGGCTGTTAGTTTTTACTGCAGACAGGCAAGGGTACAAGATTAGTGGATGAAACTGTCTAAAAATTGCGCTGCGTGGCTGTTAGTATTTACTGCAGACAGGCAAGAGTACAAGATTAGTGGATGAAACTGTCTAAAAATCGCGCTGCGCGGCTGTTAATTTTTGCTGTAGGCAGGCAAGAGTACAAGATTAGTGGATGAAACTGACTAAAAATCGTGCTGCGCGGCTGTTAGTTTTTACTATAGGCAGGCAAGAGTACAAGATTAATGGATGAAATCGTCTAAAAATCGCGCTGCGCGGTTGTTAGTTTTTACTGCAGTGCAGACTGGCAAAAGTACAAGATTAGTGGATGAAACCGACTAAAAATCGCGTTGCGCGGCGTTTGTTTTAACTATAGTCAGGCAAGAGTACAAGATTAGTGGATGAAACTGACTAAAAATCGCGCTGCGCGGCTGTTAGTTTTTGCTGCAGACAGGCAAAAGTACAAGATTAGTGGATGAAACTAAGTAAAATTCGCGCCGCGCGGCTGTTTGTTTTTGCTATAGACAGATTAAACAGGCAAAAACGGCAAGATTAGAAGATTAGTGAATGAAACTGTTAAAAAATTGCGCTGCGCGGCCGTTTTTTACATTTAGACAGACAAAAGTACAAGATTGGTGAATGAAACTGACTAAAAGCGCGTGCGGCCGCTAGTATATGATAAAATGCAGTAAGTAAATGTTTTTTGGTAGGTCTTGCCCCCCCAGTTAAAAACCTGAAATTACGCCCATGAATAAAGATGATGGTTGGAAAATTCCACCAGCTTGGGACCCCATCATTCACAAGCTTAAGCCCCTCACACACACTGTAAGATCTAATGATACAGTTAGTTCCTTTTGCAAATAAAGAAATTAATATAAAAGACGGAGGTCGGTTTTCCTCTCCAAGTTTTCTTTCGCCATTTCTTTCTTGGAGGGGCCTCCCAATTTTATGAAATGGTGGTAGCTTCAGTAGATTCTCTCTCTTTTTAGCACTAAATAATTCACAAAATTAAATTATAAATCAACATAAAACATTAAAAATTTTGTTAAAATTTTAATTTCTGAACGTCTAAAAAAATTCATCGCTTGAGGGTAGACTCACGGGTAGCTTCAGTCCCCCGTGACCACGGCAGCTGCAAAGTTGTCGAAACGTCGGGAAAACCAAAAATCAAACCAAATACCTACCAACTAATTACCAAAGTGCTTTCAATAAAACCGCGCTAGTATCCGTTAAAAATTGTTTTATTTCATGTCTAGTGAGCGCGTAAGCTTGACAAGTGACTAAGTTCAACGTTGATGACGAGTGGTTGGGCAGGGGCACCTTAATGCTGGCAGGGTTACCCGAGGTGTACAAACCGATGATTATGGGATTAGAAAGCTCAGGTATGAAGATTAGTGCAGATTTAATCAAAAATAAATTGATTCAGGAAGTTCATGTATCTGAAGACTGTCATACTGAACTTCGAAGTTCAAAATATCGATGTACTGCATTCAGAAAGTATAGAAGTGCGAATTACGTGAGTTAGAAAGTATGCTATTACGAATTACTTCATTTCGAATGTTTACGATTGCGATGTATGGAACTTCGAAAGTTTGCTATGACGAATTACTCAATTCAGAATATTCATCACAAGTGCCTAACACAAAATAATCAATCTGTGGAGCAGCGAACGAAAGTAAGTTCGTAATAAAATAGGCAGGTACTTACTGATTGACGCACACAAAGCGATAGCAAACATTCGAAATAAAATACATAAAACTTACTTTCAAAGTTCCGTACATCGCAATGATGAATATATCCTCCGAAAAATAATAAAACTGGATATGTAGCAGTGTAGGGTGTGTAATGTATGACCTAAATTTACATGCACTAACCATCAGAGGATATAATAACATTTCATATAATTTCATTTGACATACCGATCAAATAATATAACATACGGTTAATATAATTTCACTTGACCTAAATACATGTGATATAAAAACTATTTGATACAATAATCATTTGATCTAATTAACAGATGATATAAAGCACATTTAATTTAACATTCATTTACTCTATTCAACATTAAAAATAATTTTATTTGACCTATGATTTAAATGCTATAAAAACAAGCATAGCCCAAAAATATGATTTCATTACTTATATGTTTTTATCCACACCCATGCTTTAAATCCTTCATAAAGGGTTCTAAAACAGCTTACTGCCAAAATTACAGTATCGCTCCGCTGCGAGTGGTCAAAACACTAACCTAACCTACCTGGTGTATTTAGTTTATATTTACAGCGGGGGGCCTGGGGCCAGCTGCCCTGCACCCCCCAGCAAGCATTTTGCAAGCAAGCACCCAACATGCAAGCATGCAAGCAAGCATGCAGCAAGCAAGCAAGCATGCAGCATGCAAACAGCCATGCAGTAAGCAAGCATGCAAGCAAGCAAGCATGCAGCATGCAAGCAACCATGCAGCATACAAGCAAGCATGCAGCATGCAAGCAAGCATGCAACATGCATGCATTGTGGAGCTCCGCTCGCTTCGCTCGCTCCGCTGCGAGTGGTCAAAACACTAACCTAACCTAACCTACTGGTAGGTGCATTAAAAGTGTTTCTTTACCCCGAGCAGGGGGGCCAGCCCCCCTGCACCCCCCGGCAAGCATTTTGCAAGCAAGCAAGCCTGCAAGCAAGCAAGCATGCAGCATGCAAGCAAACATGCAGCATGCAAGCAAGCGTTGTGGAACTCCGCTGCGAGTGGTCAAAACACTTACCTAACCTAACCTACTGGCAAGCTACATGCATGCTTGTATGTTTGCTTGCATGTCTAGTCATTGTTATGTTATAATATATGTATGCTAATAGATGTAAGTACATTAAACATTAGTGGATTTGATAATTAAACAAGCATCATATTGATAATTAAGCAAGCATCATAATAACAAAAGCTAGTTATTTCTATTCTATAGTAAAAGTTGATTATAACATGTAAAATTAGATCAAATGATATGTATATGAAATGTAAGTTAGATAAAAAAGCGATTATCAAATGATACTTATGGGATATAAAAGTTAGAGCAAATGTAAATATGGCAAATAATAATGATGACAAATGAATAACAGGTTAAGTAAAAATTATGTCATTTATTTTTAGGTCAAATAAAAATTAGATGAAGTCAACGTTAGTGACATTGAAATTAGATTAACTGTTTTTATGGCAACCGAATCGCACCCAGCAGTGTAGCATCATTCTCAGTGAATATGGTAAACAACCCAAACTGATTGGTTCGTTGACTCTGGAACCTCAATGCATATTATGTGTATTTGTTACCGGCAATGTGTGAAATGCAGGCATTGTATACAAATACAAAATATTTATTTCATTAACTTCGTCTAATCCCTAGGTATTGTATACGGGTATATATTGGAATGCCTAATTTTTTTTTGTCCTAACTGTCTTTGGCACACTAATTATTGGCCTAAAAACTTTTCGCACAATTTTCATTTGACCTAAATTTGTTTAGCCTATTTTCATATCGCCTAAAATTTTTTCGCCGCATGTTTAGTTCCCAAATTCATCATTAAGTATAACTATTCATAATCCCTAATGTTTAAAAGTACTAAATAACGATTCGCACAATTGTGTAACGCCTAATAATTTTTTCGCCGAATGTTCACTTCACTTAATCATTATAGGAATAACCGCCCTTAATCCGTTTTGTTAACTACTTGTAAATTGAAAATTACTAAATTTAATCAAACACTTTTGTATGATTTGATCAACAAAAAAGGCATACATACTTGCGTGCAACCGAGAGCAGGCATGCATGCATGCAAGCAAGCATGCAGCATGCAAACAAGCATGCAGCATGCATGCAAGCATTAGGGAGGGCGCTTCGCTCGCTCTGCTGCAAGTGGTCAAAACACTAACCTAACCTAATGGTCTTCGCATTAAAAGTTTTTCTTTACAGCGGGGGGCCTCAGGCCCCCCGACCCCCCCGAACAGGGGGGCCAGTCCCCCTGCACCCCCCGGCAAGCATTTTCCAAGCAAACATGCAAGCAAGAATGCAAGCGAGCAAGCATGCATGCATTCAAGTGAGCAAGCATGCAAGCAAAAGCATGCATGCATACAATCATGCAGCATGCATCATGCATGCAAGCATTAGGGAGGGCGCTTCGCTCGCTCTGCTGCAAGTGTTCAAAACACTAACCTAACCTAACGTAATGGTGTTCGCATTAAAAGTTTTTCTTTATAGCGGAGGGCCTCAGGTCAGTTTTTTGACGATTTGTTTCTGTCATTGACTTGTATGCAATACAATATTGTTATGCCAAAAGTTATGTATGCAAGACAATATTAGGGTTAACAATACTTCGGCGTAGTCATTATTGTGTCAAAAGATATGTATGCTAATAAATTTTAGTACAATTAACATTAGTGGTTCTGATAATTAGAGATTTTAACGTTTAGGCGAAACGACAAAAATGCGAAACTATCTATTAGGCCTAACAATAATTGTACCTAAGGACCACTTTCAACCCAATTCTTTCAACCAAAAGAAAAGTCGTTTAAAGAAAAGGTTAGTAAAAAATATTTACAATATTTCGACGTTACCTATCGTGTTTTTTTACCTTCGTAGGAAAAAAAAGTGGTGTTCTGCCTTACCAAGGTCAAGTGCTATCTGACTAATCTTACAGAGCTACAGAATGTAGAAATAGGCGGTAATTTGAGTCTTGGTAAAACTTTTTATAGATCATAAACTAATTAAGTGACGTCACTCTAAAGGTGAGGGCACATTTGTCTGACGCCACGTGTTAACACGCCGTATTTATATGGACGTGTTATAAGATAAGTGTGAACCTAGTGCATACATTTACTATGAAAACCGATGTCATCTGACGGCGTGTCAACACGTGTTAACGCGTGGCGTCAGACAATTAATGTGCCCGCACCTTTAATATAATATGGCGGACAAGAGTGCAGTCGACAATAAAAGCTTGTACCAAAAATTATTTTTCTGACAAACTTATTATTTTAACAGTTTATACAAATTAGATTGACCCATAATTTCTGTTTATGTTACAGATGTCACAATTAGTCTCCGAAAAAAGAAACTTCTGCAAAAAATACATAATAATAAAATATAAAAATAAAGACTCTTCACAAAAATCTTGGACTTCATCATAGAGTCATCAGTATTAAAAACACTTATTACTTCTACGGCCAAAAATCAAAAAAAGGAAAACAACAGGCTAAGGCCTAAGCGCTAAAATATTTAATTTTTTAATTTTCATACCAATATTAAATGTTTTATTATGATGAAAATGCTTGTTTTATTTTTTGTATTTTTATCGATAAATCATCAGAGAGGTAGCACAGAACCACAAATAATTATCGATAAACGCAGGGAACGCGTGCGTGCAGCACTATCCGGTTCGCTATGTTGGCACTTCTGTTATTTGACGCAATTTTGACATTTGTGCTGGAAATGTGGTACTAGATTTAAACTAAATTGATTCCATTTTGCTTGTACTGAGTCCCGTCTCTTAAAACGTAGTGATTATTTCCTCAAACGAATTTTAAAGTTTAGGCCACTTTAAACTCAAAAAAAAGTTGTCAGATTTGACAGAAACTCTTGAAACTGACAGCTTCCTTAAAGTTAAGAAGACCTTAACTTAAGATTTTAACTAAGAAGCCTTTGAGTATTCGGCCATAAGTGACATAAAAGCACCGCCTGAGCTGTGTCTTATTTAAGGATTGCTGACAATAAAGTTTTAAAAGTTGAATGTTGTGGAAATATTACTGTGAAAGTTTTGGATGCTCAAGGATGTACCAACAAGATTGAGATAAGAAATGTTATTTTAGTACCGGAATTAAAGACGAATTTACTCTCAGTAAATAAAATAATAAAGAGTGGCTGTAATGTGAAGTAAAAATAAACATTTTCGTCTAATCAAAATGCTTTTCTACTACTAACGCCATCTAGCAACAAATACTAAAACCATCCCGACCGACTAAAGAGCACTTGCCGTTATCTGCACTTGTTATTTTTAACTACATGTGCTAGATGTCGCTAGCTAACACTAGTTTTAGTAAAATTCCGATAGATGTCGACTGTGTAAGTGTAAATGAAACGAGATGCAAAGCTTTCGTCATCTTCGAGATCTTGGGAAAACTTTTTAGCACAAGTTGTTTAGATAAGTTTAGTCAGTTCAATATTTAGATTTTTGGTGGGTGACTACCCAAAGGATAAAAAAAGAAAAAAGGTTCTTATACTTACTGTGTCAATGAAATAACGATTTATAAAGATGATTTTCCAAATGTTTTGATCTTGAAGTTTGCAATTTACAAACCAAATACCAACTAATTACCAAAATATTTTCAACAAAACCGCGCTAGTATCCATAATAGTGCAAGTTTTACACAACAATAAAACTTGTATTATTGAGCAGAGACGATGCACAGCATCTGTGAGAGAGCGTCGCTTCCGGTTTAGCTACAACCTGTTAAAGTAGTCAAATTGACTTACCCTTTTCGCAGTTTTCTTGTCATAAATCGTAATTCGAAAGACTTACTTCCGTTTGGCGCCATTTTTTGTTCACCTTAGGAGTCGTTGCAACGCAGTGTCTTCATAGAAGTCTCTCACCAGGAGGCCTTAATGGGATGCTGTGCATCGTCTCTGCTCAATAATACAAGTTTTATTGTTGTGTAAAACTTGCACTATTATCGGCATGTGACGATGCACAGCATCTGTGAGAGACGTGTTTATTAGCTCCTGGTGACTCCGAATGATGACGCTATGTGATGGTTGATGATGGTGAATACAAGTCCAATTGATTGTATGAGATACATCTGTAACATTCTTTAAACACAAGCATTTTTTATATATAATACCTACATTACTTGAGGTATTTTATTAAGAAGAGTAGAATAAAAGATTAGGTATCTGTTAATCATAATTTATCTCTGTACCTACATAATTTTAAACACATTCTATGCACAGCATAATCACAATAGATTAAAGATAATTAATTATTTTAAGTACCATTTTTAACACATCTGGCTGATATTAAACTAATTAAATTCTTACATAACTGCAGTATCTATTTAGATTTCAATTAAATTGGTTGGAAATTATTAATCAAAGCATTTTTGGAATTTATTCCATCAGATTTGTGTTTAATTTGTCTGCAATAAAATTTTGCAAAACTATTTTCACTTTGCCAATTACCTCGAGAGAGAATCTCATCAATAGGTAAATTTTCCCACCAATTTAATGAAGCTACAGCTGAGCGCAAACTTCCTGGGGAGGCCTTAATGCCAGCATCCTTAAATAAAGTTTTTATCCAGTTAGCAATAAGAGTTCTACTAGCCGCTTTAGTTTCACCTATAATTGAAACAAATAAGGAGTTGTTGCACTCAGCTGATCTTCTCTGCTCACCTAATTCTATCACTTTACGTAACCAAAAGACTGGACATATGTTTTCATTTGAATTAATAGTCAGTTTCCAACCTGATTGCCTGTAGGTAGCAGTATCAGTTTTTGAGCCAAATGAGGGCCACAGTATTATATGATCACCTATATCTTGAAAACATTCAGGGGCAATATTTAACAAAGTTAAATCGTGAACCCGGCGGCCTGATGCCAAGAGCAATATACAAGCCAGTCTACGAGAAGCTTCGAAAAGGTTTAGCCGAACAGGTGGATTTGAGCTTAACCAGGAAATAAGGATAGATGGGTCCCATATTGGGGCCTTTTCTGTTTTGGTTTGTTGTAAGGAAATTGCTTTAAGTATATGTTTAACCAAAAAATTAGAATTTAAATTTTCTCTGGGTAAGCCCAAAGTCACAATTACAGACTTGTGAACTAAAATAGTTGATAGAGCCATTCTTTCTTTTAAGTGGAGATGAGCCAAATATTTTGAAAGAGAGTTACTGGTAGGGTGCTTATAGTCTAGGTTGAGGTCTTTACACCATTTGATCCACCGAAGCCACGCCGGTCTGTATGTCTTTAGAGTTGATTCCCTCCAGCTACACTTGAGGAGAGATTTCTCAGCTTCTGTCCAATTTATGATTGCATCGGCCCACCCCCAACTTTCCATACCAAAAGCTTCATGTCCTGTATCTGAGGAGGAGGGCGCCCTGTTGTCTGGTCTATCAGGACTTGCTGGAGGTTCCTCACTACCATGGGGCGAGCTAGAGCTCTCCGGCGGAGGTCGGGTAGCCAATAGGCTCGTTTCCAAAGTGGTGCTACTAGAAGGAACGTACCTTGTGCCGTATTCAGATGATGTAGTACTCTGGGTAGCAGTGATGGAGGTGGAAAAATCCATGCTAGATTGAAGTCCCATGTTTTGCTGAAAGCGTTGCAAAAGATCGCTGAGGGGTCTTTTGCGGCAACGGTTGCATAAACAGGTACCACTTTGGTCTCCTTCGTGGCAAAGAGATCTATCTCCGGTGTTCCAAACCTTTGAAAGATTGGTTCCAACGCTGCTGGTAATAGGTGCCATTCCGCAGATTTCTTGCCTCGTGACAGACTGTCGGCAATCTGATTGAATCGTCCCGGAAGGTATTCCGCTGTCAGAATTATTTTCCATCGGTCCAGTATTTGAAAAAGCTGGTATGTCAGATTCAGAAGTGTCTCTGACCTGGTACCCCCCTCGTTTCGAATGTATGCAACTACGGTTCGATTGTCCGATTGAAGCATTACATGACGCCCCTTCAAGAGGTGTTTGAATTGTCTTATTGCCGATATTATCGCGAACATTTCTTTCAGATTGCAGTGCCAATGTGACTGGTTTAGACTCCACTTGCCTGATATTGAGTGGTCGTCCAGATGCGCTCCCCACCCGTAATCTGAAGCATCTGTTGTCAAGAAGAGTTGTACTGGAATCTCGTGCAGAGGACTCCTTGTGAGACCTTGTTTGGCAATTGATTGCCACCAACGCAGGTCTGATCTTATCTCTGGAGTTACAGCTTTCTTTAGACACGGGGGTTGATTTAAAAGCTTTCGACTGTACCTCTGTAGGTTGCGACATCGCAGTCTTCCTCCCGGTGTTGAAAAGTTGGCAAAATTGAGAGTGCCCAACAGTTGTTGACATTCCTTCAGAGTCACAGTGGCAGCCTTGCACGTTCTCTGCGATAAGGATACTATGGTTTTTACCTTGTTTTGTGGAAGTGCCTTGAAGTTCTTTTCCGTGTTCCACGTAATACCTAGGTACTCTATCTCTTGAGTGGGTTTCATTACTGACTTCTCGCGATTGATGGTCCAACCCAGTTGTTGTAAAAGCTGCTCCGCGATGCGAACCTCTTCTTCTAGTCGGCTCTTTGACTGGTTTGCTACTAAAAAATCGTCTAGGTATACCAGAATTCTCATACCTCTCCTCCGGAGTAGATGGGCCACCCAATTGGTGATCGTTGCGAAGTTTTTCGGTGCCGTGGACAGTCCGAATGGGAGACTGGTCATCTGGTACACTTCTCCTTGGTAAATCAGGCGCAGGAATCGGCGATGTGATTCTGTAATTGGCACGTGAAAATAAGCTGATGAGAGGTCTATTTTTATCAACCAATCCTTGCTCTGTATGAATTTTGGGATCTGGTAATGCGATATCAGCTGAAATTTCTTCGGAATTATGTATTGGTTGAGGCGTTTGAGGTTGAAAATTGGTCTGTTTGAGCCGTCGCTTTTTCTGCGGAGGAACATTGTTGAAAAGAAACTCATACCCAACTGATCTGGATTCAACTTTTCTAGGACTTGTTGGTCTAGCAAGGTCTGTATTTGTTTGGTCATATCTAGCGACTCGGGTGTGCTGAAGCGCATTAGGTTGCTCTGTGTTGGTGGGACTAGCACAGGCTTGGAGGTAAATGACAGACGCATCCCTGAGATCATATTCAGGATGGCCTGCGGAGCCCGATGCGCCTGCCACTGTCTCCGATACGCTCGGAGACAGCCTCCGTAAAATTTGTTGGGTATCGAAAGGTAGTCATTTGAATTTTTTCTTATCACTCGACGGCCCCTCTTTTCGGTTAAATTTCTTGAATTTTGACACGTTGGACTTGGAAGCGAAGGAAGTGTTAGGTTCGGTTTTAATGACCGTTTGGGGCTTTGGATCTGACCGAAAGGGCTTACTGGATTGTTCACGCGATGTCCCTACTTTCTTAATTGGTCTTTGACTAACTCGCTTGGATTCGCTTTCCTTATTAAACCATGGTTTGATCCATTTATCAATGCCACCTGTCTTTTGTACGTAGGATTGTAGTGCAGTACTTTCAAACATGAATTCCGAACTGGGTGGGATTTTACGCAAACCCTCACGCAAATTACTATTAGGTACTTCTGCCAAGATACGATCTCGGCGTACTTCAATGCGCTCGGCACGTTTGCCACACACGATTTGCATAATGTCTTCACTAGCTTTGTGGAATTTAGACTTTTCATTAAAAAGCTCAGATACTTTGTCAAAAACATTAGAAGCTGTAAGCTCAGTGTTAGGTGTGGCTGCCCAATTAACAAGTTCCTGTAATTGCTGCTTAAGGAATTCGTGTTGAGAGAGCAATGCATTTGAAATAGCTGCTAAAGCTCGTTCTACGGGGGCGACATTGTCTTTTCCTTTTACTAATTGTCGCAGTTCGTCATTAACTTGAACCTCGATAAAGCCAGGTTTAGCACAATGAGCTTTCAAAGCTTCTGAATACCGAACCTCCTTCCAATTAGTGTCATTAAACTTTTGTAGTTGTTCTAGTTTTTTAACTCTTTGAGGGTCAGAGCTGGGCACTTTAGGGTCTTTGAGCGAAGTATTTACCGAACCAATATCCAACTCGCGATTGTTTTCTATAATCTCAGGCGGACGTTGTAAAAAAGTCTCGTTAGAAATGATAGGTTCACTGTTTTTGGTTGGAGGTACGTTATTCAAATTATTCGACAGAATCTTCGTTAACGCACTCATTTGATTCAAAAGAGAATTAAAATGTTCAACGTCAAACGTACCTTGTTTGGTTCGTTTTACCTCCGGTGCGGTAGAAATCTCGGTGCTCGGTTTGCGCTTCATGGCCGCTCGCTGCTCTGCTTCTGCCGCTTGTGCCAGCTCTGCCCGCTGTCTCTTTTCCAGAGGTTGGTCTTCAACTTCACTGCCGACGACCACCATATATGCTTCATTATCACTGGAATCAGACATTAATTATTATTTAAATGTTAACTGTTACACTAAAACCGATAACTTTCGGATAGTAAATCGTGCAGAACTTCTGCAACGATGTTGCTAGTACGAAAGTTGACGACGCTATGAAGACACTGCGTTGCAACGACTCCTAAGGTGAACAAAAAATGGCGCCAAACGGAAGTAAGTCTTTCGAATTACGATTTATGACAAGAAAACTGCGAAAAGGGTAAGTCAATTTGACTACTTTAACAGGTTGTAGCTAAACCGGAAGCGACGCTCTCTCACAGATGCTGTGCATCGTCACATGCCGATAATAGTAAATTATGTGACAAGTTAGCTTATGTTGCTCATTGCACACAAGGCTGTAGGTTGCAGCCCGAGCCGCAGCCAGGCGAGGGCGTAACTCAGCCGAGTGTGCAATAAGCAAAAGCTCACGAGTTTCATACGACGTTTTTCAACACATTTGCGAGGAAAATACAAAGTAATTTACCACACAGCAACAAATACGACAAAAACAAAATATGACAATTATGGGAAAAGGCGCGTAGGTTTTTTTTTTGTTTTTTTTTTTCACACGCCCAATGCAAGAATATTTTCAACACACTTGCTCGTAAAGTGAGCCCTAATACATCGCTTTTAGGGCCATAAACCGAGCTATTACAAACGCGTGCAATAATATATAAAACACTAGGTTGTTATAGAATTATCCCTACAAAGTTAAATTAGTGCCTTACTGCAAGTTCTATGTGAGTAAACAGAGCATTCCCAATTTAACTGGGTAATACAGTTATTTTTTTAGTAACAACAAAGAGGTTTTATGCCGCTGAAATTTCATATTCATTTTTTGAATAAATAAATGTGTAAGTCCTAAATTAAGTCAAACAAATATTTATTATTATCAAATTATTCATAATTCACAATATTTTGTTATAAATATTAAAATATTTGCATTTTATCACTTAAAATTATAATTTTGAAGTAGGCTGTATACTCACTCACCCCTTTGTTCGCAAAATATTCTTGCATTGGGCGTGTGAAAAAAACAAAAAAAAACTTACGTGCCTTTTCCCATAATTGTCATATTTTGTTTTTGTCGAATTTGTTGCTGTGTGGTAAATTACTTTGTATTTTCCTCGCAAATGTCTTGAAAAACGTCGTATGAAACTCGTCAGCTTTTGCTCATTGCACACTCGGCTGAGTTACGCCCTCGCCTGCGGCTCGGGCTGCAACCCACAGCCTTGTGTGCAATGAGCAACCTAAGCTAACTTGTTTCATAATGTACTATTTGCGAACAAAGGGGTGAGTGAGCATACAGCCTACTTCAAAATTATAATTTTAAGTGAAAAAATGCAAATATTTTAATATTTTTTTAACAAAATATTGTGAATTATGAATAATTTGATAATAATAAATATTTGGTTGACTTAATTTAGGACTTACACATTTATTTATTAAAAAAATGAATATGAATTTTCAGCGGCGTAAAACCTCTTTATTGTTACTAAAAAATAACTGTATTATCCGGTTAAATTGGGCATGCTCTGTTTACTCGCATAGAACTTGCAGTAAGGTACTAATTTTACTTTGTAGGGATAATTCTATAACAACTTAGTGTTTTATATATTATTCACGCGTTTGTTATAGCTCGGTTTATGGCCCTAAAAGCAATGTATTAGGGCTCACTTTACGAGCAAGTGTGTTGAAAAAAGTGTTTTATTTCATGTCTAGTAAGCGCGTAAGCTTGAGACTTGAGAGGTGAATAGCAATTTAATTTCTGCTGGGGCACAGGCCTTACTTAAACCATAAACCAACCACGCATGTGCTTTAAGGCTACTAAAAGTGGGTATGTAAAATAAAAATAGTTCAATTACCGTATTACATATTGTTTATTCATGTATAATTATTTGAATACATCAAAAATTTTTGGTGTAATTATGAAATTCGCTACCGCGTTAGTTGACCACTATTGGTGATATAGGCCAACATTATAGTGTTACCTTATATAATTGTACATTTTCAGGAATGTACTATTACCTACTGCTACTCTACTCAGCTTCAATTAAGATCGCAAAATTTTTATACAAGTTACATTAAACATTAAATACATTAATTTAACTAGTTATAAAAACATTAAATCAGTCATTTACAAAGCATCTTTATATTTTTTTACAACAATCATAAACCAGATTTTTTCAAATTGGAGATTTTTTCATTTTGGATATTGCTTATTGCACTAAAATTTAACTTATGGCTAGATAAGATTTAAATAACATTGGAGTTTGAGAAATATTTTTTTTATTAAGGATTCTGTTTTTTTTACGCCTTAAAACTTTGACAGAATCAGTTGCGAGTTTGGTGCGAATAAAACCAATTTCTTTTTCTCTTAATTTTTTTTGTAATTATCAATAATGAAGACAACCTTTCAAGTCACAACTTCTTGGTATCATTATTGGTAATTTTTAATACTATTTTTAGTATCATGTTGCTGCTTTTAAAGTATTATTTCTCAACACTCAGACGAGGAATACTATTCTAAGTACTACCTTATAACTAAATAGATGGCATTTCTTCTATCGAGCGATATTGTGAAAAAATAATTGAGAATTATTACTAAAATTATTGGCGTGGGTATATTTAATTTTGTGATGTTATTCGAGATTAAAAGCAGATCAATTATAATAAAAGAAATTGTGTAAACACAAATGAGGTCTTATATTTATTTTTTCCTGTATGTACTGATTCTTGTGTATTCAAAAGTAGGAATTAAACCTGATAATGAAAATGAATTATTTAAAATCAGGTTCTTTAAACAACGTGTTACTAAAAAACCCCTAAAGCCAAATAAGGTAAATAGGGACCATCAAACTGAACCACTTTTACTATGGGACCAACTCTGCAATCGCGAAAAAAATCACTTGTTTCATACATTTTGATATTTTCGTTATGAATTATTGTATGATATAGCTGAATTTTTTTCGCGATATCAGAGTTGGTTCCATATTGAAAGTTGTTCAGTTTGATGGTCCCTATCTACCATATTCGGCATTAGGGGATTTTTATAACACGTATAATTTGTAAAATAATGCAAAACTAAAATAAAATCCATCGCATAATGAATGATAAATAAGTCACTACAACTAAATACAATACTGACAACATAGTCGCTAATTAAAATATACACTTAACAACATAATCACAAACATACTGTGTATAAAAACACACTACACGAAAATGTTTCTTATTTACAGAAATATACAATCACAAATAGAAAAAAACAAGCACTCTACTCAACCATCGTACGACTGACAAACATAATTAATTATTAAGTTTATAAATACGTTAAATTAAACCTATATTTACAGAAAGCCGTCATTTGTCATGACATCGATTAAAAAAATATACAAAAATCCATAAGGAACCACAGACAATTTAGGCAAACATTCTTAGTTCCTCACAGGCAGTGACGTAAAATAATAATATAAACTATAAATAATAACTTTTTTAAAGAGAAACTTAATCACATTCGAAACGGCTGATGTATGCGGTGACCGATTTTGTACTAACATAATTTGAGTTTTCATGTTCTTCAGTCCCAATACCTTTTCAGGTTTTGAGATCAATGTGATGTAATTTTGGCGCATAGGCTAGGTTTATATCTAATATTAAACATAGAATCATTAATGCATTATTGAACGAGCAACAATAGTACATTTTAATTGGGACAAAACAAAAAACTACTTACTTGATTGGAAAGTAAATTACTGCATATTCAAACCATTAGTTAAGTAGCTCAAATTGAACTGTTTTTCTCAGAACTTCCATTGTCTTTCGTCTAATGACCATATTATATTTAGCATTTAAATGAGATTTGTATACTATGCCTTAGATATAAACCATACCCGAATAAACAGCAGTATGTCGGCAAATGTATTGCCTATGCTTAAAAGAAAAGAACTAGGAAAGCGATGGGGATTACTTTCAAGAAATATTTATGGTCCTTCGAGCCGGATAAACAAAGAGTATTTGGAAATAGACCTTATAAAGCCGAATATGGTAGATAAGGACCATCAAACTAAACAACTTTTACTATGGAACCAGCTCTGAAATCGGGAAAAAAATCTGTTGTTTCATACAAAACTTAATAATGAAAATATCAAGATGTATGAAACAGCAGATTTTTTTTTCAGTTTGATGGTTCCTAACTACCATATTCGGCTTTAAAAGGCTATTTTCAAACATACTCTATATCATTTCTTTACATTATCATTGTAATTATTTCCCGACGACTTTAAGCAGTTTAACTTCCTTAGTACAAATCCCCTTCCAAGCTCTACTTTAAACTATCAAACATAGACAATTCGCCAACTAACCGCGTTTTGTAAATCCCTTAGTACACGTGACCTGGGACTGGAGAAATCGCACAATAATGAATTCTACGACATTAAACTTAAGACACCATTTGTCTATTGTGGCCGTTCTGTCCGTTCCCACTCTGTGATGGGAATAAAACACCCTCGTATGTGACACCGTTCAGTTCTATTGAGACGACTAGTTGCTGGTCGCCTGTGGTTGCATCACCTGGAAAGATAATACTCATGTCACATATGCTTGTATCGTTAACAAAAAGATCTTTAATAGAAACTTCAAACAAAGAATGTAAAACTAGTTTCAATTAACAATATTTTATGAATAGTAAAAGACGTGCTACAAACACTAAAAAAATTGAGAATAGAGCAGAAAAAAGATAATCATCTTAGTAGGAAATAGTATGTATAGTATTTATAATTCCACATGCCATGCTCGGCGTTTCCCTACGTGATCGAATCAGAAATGAGGAGATCCGTATGAGAAATAAAGTAACCAATATCGTTCGAAGGATTGCTCAGCTGAAGTGGCAGTGAATTGGGCACATAGCGAGAAGAACCGATGGCCGTTGGGGCGGAAAGGTTCTAGAATGGCGACCGCGCACCGGACGACGACGCTCTGTGGGTAGGCCCCCAACAAGGTGGCCCAAAGACCTGGTGAAGGTTGTGGGAAGCCGCTGGAAGCAGGCAGCCATTACCGATCATTGTGGAGATCCTTGGGGGAGGCCTATAGCAGTGGGTGTAGTGTGGCTGATATGATGATGATGATAATGTCACATACCTCTAGTTGTGATCTTGAAAGCGGCTCCATTGACGCTACTCGCCGGTCCGTTGCCGTTGACTTGCGCGGGCGGCGGGCAGCGCGGGGGGGAGGGCGCGCGCGGCGAGGGCGGCCGCGGGGTGCGCCGCTTGGCGGGCGGCGGGGGGGAGCGGCACGCCTCGCGCTTGCCGCCACTCGTGCTGGAGTTGGGGCTCTCACTGAGGTTTAGAGCCTCGCTGGTAAGGAGAAGGTGGATTTAGTATTTTGACGAGGAAAGCCGCATATGCGAGCAGCGCAAAATTAGTTGATTGAAGGTTCTCTTGCTGAATGCAGGCAGCGCAGGATCGATTATCATACTGACACATGTGGGAAGCCTATGTCATCCTATGTCTAGCAGTTGGTGCCCTACATCTAGCATGATAAATGCAATAGCAATACAATTATTAATAAACTCATGGAATGGAGGATCTTTAAACGAAATACGAATTATAGAAGTAGTGTATCGACACTACTTCTATAATTAGTATTAGTAGAGCATAAAAGTCATCACTATGAACACTTAGAACCTCAAAGTTTCGTTAAATAAGAACTCTACTTTCTTCTCAAAATAAAAAAATAAGCTGTTGAATAAGTAAGAGGTACTAGATAGCCATCACCATCACACAGTGTATTGCTGAATCTGAGCATAAAAGATTGTAGGGTACTTTGCAGACGTCTACAACATCAAGTTGTTTTAATAGCTAACACAACTTTGATGTCATAGACAACAACTGGGCGGTATAGGTGCCGGCACGGATCTGGAGAGGTGAAAGAAATCGGAGAGGATTAGGTACTGCGCATGTTTGCAGTAACCCTGCACCACGTCTCCCGCCAATTAGACCCAGAAATTACTTCTGCGCTATAACTGTCACCGCTCAAAATCCGTGCCGAGGCCTGTAGTTTGCTTAAATCTAAAACCTTAAAACTATAATTGTTATAAAAAGTGCATGTATACCTAGACACGTACCGTTGTGGCTCCAGCTCGGGCTGGGGGCTGTTGTTGTTGTTGTTGTAGAGGGACCAGAGAGTCAGGCGGGACACGTCGATGGCGCTGAGTGCGGCCGCGTCGCGGGGCGACATTATAGGGGCCGGGCCGTTCGACCCTGGGGGCGATTCGGAACCTGTGGACGGTCGATATTAATTAGTAAAGTAAGTCACTTAAAGTAAGAAAGATGGAAAATTAAAAAATACCATTGTCCAAAAAAGTGGCATTTATCAAATGAGATGCGAAATCAGTTGCATTGATATCGGACCTTGCTTTTTGTTGATGATGGATCAATATATTTACGCTCTCTAATGGCATAGCAAGTGTACTTCTGAACTGAGTCATAGTGAACAATTTTGCCTTATATCTTATTACCCAGCCCAGCTAATGAAACAAGAAATCAATATGAAAGGTTTGAATATGAAACTTTTTATTTTTTTTTCCAAAATTGACAGAATAGCTTCAAGTTGTTTCTCAACGAAATGTTCATGATATAACCATAATCCTTCAAACGTCTGCATCGAGACTCGTACCTCTTTCATGTTTCTCCTTAACATTCTTCAAAAGTTACGTAGCAGACAATATTTACCGTTTCTCATCAGCTCCCGTTGCTGCTGTATCATCTTCATGTACTCCCGCACGCGGTACTCAATATCGTGCTGCGAGATGTGCGGCGCGTGCGGCGGTAGGGGAGGGAGTCGGGGCACGCCCCCCAGCGAGAGGGACAACGGCTGCATGTGCTGGGACAGCTGCGCGAGTGACGCTGGCACGCGGTTCAGGGGGGGCTGGAAGGAATGCTAGAGGTTGTAGAAAGATAGGTTAATTGATATCTGTATAATTTGTCACATTTAAAATTGGATGAAATTGGCGTGGATTAAGTCTAAAAGCACTTTCGATATAAGATTTATGACTAGAATATCAAAATGACTCAAAATTTGTTGAACTATGAGATTAAGAGGGATATTTCAAGACTACTTCAGAAGAAGACATGCAACATATAAGGTTGAAGACCAATGAGAATATATCTCTAGGATGAATACTCTTGAACAATAAGTTCAAGAGTTTTTAGACCTTTCATTATTGGAGTCTTAGAGCATTCAATTGAATGCTCTAAGATTGGAGTGGTCGGTAATTGAAAATGGCTATTCGCACCAAAATGAATGTAAGTTCAGAAACAAATGAATGCAGTTTCGCTAATGAACATCAAAAAATATTTGGTTCCCCTAAATTATCCAGTCGAAATAGGTGCAATAAGACCGATCTACCATTAGATTCCAGCAATATATAAAAGCAAAAAATTGCAAATCTCACCATAGCTAGAGCCGCTTGCGCGTCGTACTGGCCTGAGGCGCGCCTGCCCTCCCTCTTGTTGCCTTCTATAGCTGCATCCAGCTCACTCCTGGTTGACAGGTTCTTCTTCTCGCATTCGTAGTCATACAGGTATTTCATGTACCTGGAATTGTTGAAACGTTGTAGATGAAATTTGAAAGACGGGATTTATTTTTAAAATCTTTTTCAAACTTGATGTGACTTAAAATTTTGTATGAGTGATGGAATAAAAGGATTTCTTTGATGACTTAGCGATAAAAAGAACGATATCCTTCAATGGATACCTTTAAAAGTGTTTAAGTTAATAAAATACGTAGGAGCGGCTTTTTATTAAAGCGACAGTCGACACATTCAAAAATCTTTTTATTCTCTTAATAAATTATGAGATGAGCCGTTGTCACCGATCCATCTTTTCATACTTTAACGATCTAATTAAGTCTATGTGTATCACGTAGAATCAATCCGTGTGACATGACAACCTTATAAATCATATTTCAAGCTCAATTAATATTAGAATCCCATCCGCCGACCACATAATAGAGCGTGCCATTACAATACTAATCTTGAACTTGAGAAGAGTCAATTTTATATGAACACATTGTGATCCATAAGTAACCATAACTCATATTAAGTGGTTATATTCAATGCGGAACACAATAAGGATCTCTCAGTTGGACTGTGCTTATAAAAACTAGACTACCTTTTCATAAACTGTCAAATGAGAAAGCTAAATATATAACATTCGACATTACGGCTCGTCTAATTTTATGTACCATGGGCAACAGCGTCGCTTAACCACTGCTAAGGTTAAAATCGCTTGCACACCGCGCCCGCTGTCACATACGTTTAGTTCGTGCAAGGGCAATACGCGCGCACACGAATTTTCTTGCTAACTGGTTAAGCGACGCTGTTGCCCATAGTACGCCCTGTACTTGCATAGATTATAAAGACGCGTTCGAAATAACAAATCATTTGAACTTAACGGCTGCATAATCCGAAATAGGTCCATGTGTACTGTGATTGTGGTAACTATGGGTTTAAAATCATCGTCTCGTGCGTAACGGTGCAACATTTGAATTAGAAATGTGAGACCTTTATGTTCTCCGACAAAAGACGAGGTGAAGGAACTCTCGGGGAAGATAAATGGGAAATTATATCGGCGGAGATGAGTTAGAGGATATTAATTATGGAGTTGTCATATTGTCGCGTCGCCGCTCACGTACCGGCATTGTGGATGGGGCTTTGTCTCCAGCTCGTGGGAATTTGAATAAGGTGTGATACAAAGATGGTGTCGAATATGGAGCAGCTCCTGGCTTGTTTGGAGACCACACAGACTTAAGACTACGTGTTGAAACAAGGTAAGGATTTTAGAGAACTTACTAAATTCTCTTTCTTGACCTACAAAATCTTATAAGAACACTGCTTGCAAATTCTATTCTTTTATTTGTGCCAAACTTCATTCAGCATTGTAGTTTAGCTTAAATATGATGAAAATCCTCATTAAACTAGGCAAGGATGTGATCGATCAAAAAATGAAAATTGGAAAAGCAGAGAAATGTAGGTAATATGAAAACAGGACCAGACTTGCAAATCCTAGATGCAAATTTCATGCTATGGGTAAAACCCGGATAGTCGCCTCGGGGGTATAGTAGCCTCAATTGCAATTACTCTAGTTTCGCGAATAAAACACATGGTATTTTATTTATCTATCGAGAGACTCTGCAACTACAACTAAGTTGACCGTGTTGCATGTCTCTGTGCGATTGCATGGGACGGCTAGGTGCGATCAAAGTTTTTGCGGGATAAATGTCCTCTGTCGCATGGAGGCATCTATCCTAAACGTAATTTATATGGATTTGGCAACTATCCCCTATATGGGATAGTTGTCCCAAAATTTAGAGGTCCGCAAAAATCACCAATACTCTGGAAATAGCAAAGATAAAATTTATTCTTTTCATAAATTTGAAGATAATAAACCAAAGTAGCTACCCGTTTAACAACTAAAGAAGAGAGAGCTTTTTGTACTAAGAGATATAAAGTAATTTCAAAAAGTGGGGCAACTATCCGGGTTTTACCAACATGTTTAAAAACATCCGTAATGCCGAATATGGTAGATAGGGACCATCAAACTGAACAACTTTTACTATGGGACTAACTGAAGTCGCTAAAAAAAATTATGTTTCATACATTATGATATTTTCATTATTAATTTTAGTATGAAACAGCTGTTTTTTTCGCGATTTCAGAGGTGGTCCCATAATAAAAGTTGTTCAGTTTGATGGTCCCTATCATATTCGGCATTACAGGGCTTTTGGTAATGTGGTATAATATAACTTACTGTGTGCGGAGTGTAAAAGCAGCAGATGTGATAGACGACGGCAGCCTAAGACCCTTAATGATCTCTTGCCACAGTTTCTTGTTGATGACCTCCACGAGGCCCCCGCGTGCGATCACCAAGTTGTACAGCTCATACAGGTCCAGCACAGACTTGGCCATGATCGGGAGTCTGTTGATGGGAGTGCCTGCAACAATCAACAATTTCAATTAAAAAAAATTCCAACATATGGTTAATCAAGGTTCGGGTCATATGCGCAAAAAGGTCAATTCGTCTTTTGTTAGAATTAAAGAGTTATTTTAATAGAAAAAAATATCTTAATATAAAAATAGCATTGTGAATGCCTAAAATCTAAAAATTCAATATTAAAGAGTGTTATAAATTAATACTTAGATTACTGTGATCGCGGAAAAAGAGTTGATTGGTTGGGAAATAATCAAAAACTAGGGGAAAAACTCAAACGAAGTTATTAAACTGGTGAATAAAATATATAAGTACGAACATATCCGAAACTTAGTGCGGTGAAACGGATATAGGGCCACATCACTTTGAAACAGTAACGTGGCGATGTGTAGATGATCTTGCGGCAATAAAAGCTTTACGGTGTACTTGGTAAGAGCAGTAAACCGTGCGCGTGGTAAATCGTGCCGGATCGTGCGATCGATGATTTATGCGGTGAGCGAGCGCGTCAGATCACGCGTTTACGACGCGCGCCGTTGACCGAACGGATTTAGAACAACAAGTGCTGTTTCAGATAATTCTGGTTGCGGATACTTTGGTACACCATTGAGTATTGAACTTCCGTTGTTGAAAAAATACCTAGTGGTCCTATTTGATGTGGGCGTTATTAAACAGTAGGTACGTACCTACACACTTAGGTTTCAACGAAAATACCAAAGCTCAACCGTCGTTTATTGGTAAGTACAGGTAACTTTTGGTTGAAACTTGGCCAATAAGCTAATTTAAACTTTCTAGCAATAATACCCCAGATAACGCCTCACGAACTAAAATAACACGGAAATATGTTATTTGTCGAGGAGCTCTATGGCGCAGTGGTTTGGCGTCTGGCCCAACGATTGCGAAGATAAGCAACTTTCACAAGGGTCGATCATGGTGACCAAGAATTTATAATCTTGAGCTCCTCCGTGCTTCGGAAGGCACGTTAAGCCATTGGTCCTGGGTGCATTTGCAGTCGTTAGCACCCACCAATTTGCATTGGGCCCGCATGGTGGGTTATGGGGCCCATCCTCCTTACCCACTCATAAGGAAGGCCTGTGCCCCAGCAGTGGGACATTAATAATGGCTGATGGTCAAGTTATAATATTTAATTTCACCTTTTCATCCCACTTTATTTATCCACACACATTATGTATTGTTCTACTTAATTGAGTTTTTTTTTCGGATAACCCATTATGTTTCGGATATTTTTACAGATTTTGTGTCTCCAATTGCAATTTTTCCCATCCCTACTCGGTCCGTGTGGCCGTTCCGGAAACCATCGGAGTTTGTTAGCGGATTGTTTGCGGTACTTGATTTACTATAATTCGGCTGTTCGGCGCGGGCGCAGTAATGAAGTGAACAGCACAGCGAATTTCCTCTCACATCTTCTTCCTACTTTATTATTCATTTACTGCACTTTTGATGTCCATCTAAACTAAAATCATACGTTAGAGCGGCAAAGTTAAGTATTTTGATACTTCTATAGGGACTTGTGGTTAGAAATGAAGTTCGTTTAAATAAATCATTATTTCCGAATATTGAAACAGATGTTTTATCGCGAGATACTACTATACAGGGTGTAACGAAAATGGTGTATCCGATCCGAAAGGAGGTCAATGTACTCGTGAAACAACACCATTCAACAGAAAAAAAACACTATACAAAATGTTGGCGGCAAATTCATATTTTCTATGGGGAGTCCAAAATTTTTTTTCGGTTTGAAATTTTTTTTCTGTGAAGGTTCATGAGTACATTGACCTCCCTATGGATGGATACACAATTTTTCTGTTACAGCCTGTATATTATGTAATATTCATACTTTTACTAAATATTTTTTAAAAACTATAAAAAAAATATTTTTTAATTACATTACGCGTACACTTAATTATAAAAGATGTAAATAGAGTACTTACATAGCCAGGTGATTAAATAACAACTATCTTCTCACAAAAACATATCAGTTAGCAAGTTAGCAAGCAATTAATTGAGAGACCCGTAGCCAACAACAAACTGCGTAACTCAAAACGTAATTAAATATACAAGAACCTCTGAAGTTTTCCAAATACGAGAATAACCAAGTACTTATCGTTTATTGATGAGCGTGGAACATTAGCGAATACCTAAACGACTATTTGTCAATCCGTCTTCCTGTCTGTAGTTAATCATCCCCTTTATGTAGGGTTACCACACTCCTAAAATTTACCGGACAAATCTACCCCCTGATTACTTAACTCTGTTGCTAATAATTCTCGTTTAAAATCGATTGAAATAATGTTTGAAATCTTTTGAAAATAATGAAATTTGTCAGTTTCATTAATTAGCAAAGTGCTATTATAGCACTCTCTGTTATCAACTGAAACTGTCTTTCATTAATTTCAATCGATTTCAAATGAGAATTGTAACAAGTTACGTAATTAGGGGCTGGACTTTTGAGTTTTCTATCCAGTATTTAGCTGGTATTTTAAATTGTCCGAGGTTTTCATTAAAATGGAAGAAACAAAAATAATTAGAATTTCATTTTTGATGCACTTTCATTCTCAAAAATGCGGTCTAATTGTGCAATTTCTTTCATAAATAACCAGAAAACTATTTCCTAACTCGGGTTTAAAAGCTTCGCACAAAAATAGCCACAGCGGGCCGCATCGCAATATACCTACAAGATAATATAAAACGCATATAAAATCGCAGCTTGCATTGTGCTTTGTAGCCCGCTGTATAGTGAGCGAAAGTTCATACAAAGTAATGCGTTGCGAATTGCAATGCGACTCTGCCTAATAAACGTGGGCCTTTTATCCGGACTTTCTCAATTTCGACATGGTGTGGTGACCCTACTTATAGGTAAAGGGGAGGGGTAAAAGGGGGTAGGTGACGTCACCCCCTTGAGATTAATTGCCGCTTCATGTCGAGAGGAATGATGTGCCAGAATTGGAGCAAATAAACCGAGTGCCGATGTGTTTATATTAATTTTAAGTCCTATGGGCTATTTTTATATTATTTTAAGGATGATAAGTTTAGGTTTAAAAGCTATACAGCGTGAAATTTTAATCATTTGGTTCCCGCAGTGGGGTGGTTCTACTTATGATTACAAGCCACTTTTACTATGGGGCCAACTCTGATATCGCAAAAATATCAGCTGTTCCATACATTTAGGCCGAGTAGGTACTGCGCTTTTGTATGGAACAACTGTTTTTTTTTTCGAGATATCAGAGTTGGCCCCATATAGTATAAGTTGTTTGTAATCGTGAGTGGAACTACTCTACTGCGGGAACCAAATGATAAAAATTTCAGCGTGTATGTTTTGCAATAGGTACTTTGTTTGTCTTCAGAAAACGAAATGTTTGAATTGTAAAGTGTACTCAAAAATTATTATAGATCTATATTTTTCTTTTTCCACCAAAGTCGTTAGCTCACCAAAATCTCAAGAACGTTTCACAATCCAGAATTAAACCAAAAAGCTCTAAAATATTAAAAGGTATTTTTCAGTAGGTTGAAGATGTTTGACGTTTGATATAAAAAAAACCGGCCAAGTGCGAGTCGGAGTCGCGCACGAAGGGTTCCGTACCAAAAAACGGCAAAAAAAAATTTACTTTTGTTGTATGGGAGCCCCCCTTAAATATTAATTTTATTCTGTTTTTAGTATTTGTTGTTATAGCGGCAACAAAAATACATCATCTGTGAAAATTTCAACTTTTTAATTATCACGGTTCATGAGATACAGCCTGGTGACAGACAGACAGACAGACAGACGGACAGCGGAGTCTTAGTAATAGGGTCCCGTTTTTACCCTCTGGGTACGGAACCCTAAAAACTAAAACGTGCTAGTCTAGTCTAGTGACATGAGAGTTTAATTGATTAAAATTACTTGAATATGTTATGGGTGCTTAAACGAATTGCTAAAGTTCGAATAGATACGCTGAGCTGACAGCTATCAGAATTATGTAAAGTTTGGCCTCGGCTATTTACATTAATTCTAAAGTCTATAGTGATATATTATCTTTTCAAATTTAGTAACTAATCAGAATAAAATTAAAATATTATTTCAAAAAAGTGACGCAAATAAAAATGACGCATCAGTTCGCCGAATGATCGTAATAAAATCTATAGCTTTCATGAGGTAGGTACTTGTATAGACAATAAAATACTGTTTACTTCTTATACCTGAACTACAATGTTAATGTAATGACTAATATCTACTGAATAGAAGATTCTATTGAAATTCATCACGGCAATGATCTCACGTGATTTACCTACGATTTAGATTTCCACAGTTGTTAAAAGACGATATTTTACAATTATTTTTTAATGCCAGCCAGTTTGAAATATCTTTTGGCTATGTTTTTCAAATCTGTTAAGTAAAATAGTTAAATGGATTACTCAAAGCTGAATTAACATTTATTTTCTACTAACTTTAGGGTATGTAAGTTTAGCAATAACAACAGCTAAGCGCAAATAATGTGATATGAAGATTTGACAAAGAATTAAATTTTCAAAGACCATGAAATAAAACACTTTTTAACGGATACTAGCGCGGTTTTATTGAATGTGCTTTGGTATTTAGTTGGTATTTGGTTTGATTTTTGGTTTTTCCCGACGTTTCGGCACCTTTGCAGCTGCCGTGGTCACGGGGGACTGGGGTCAAACCAAATACCAACTAAATACCAAAGCACATTCAATAAAACCGCGCTAGTATCCGTTAAAAAGTGTTTTATTTCATGTCTAGTGAGCGCGTAAGCTTGAGAAGTGAATATTTCAAAGACCAAATAATAAATTTGTCTATCAAATTGTTTCTAATTTATCAACTGTAGTTTAATTAAAATTACCTGCATCATAAAAATATTAGTTCACCTTATTATTTAATAAGAAAAAGAAGGATAGATTTGCAAAATGATAATATTAATATACTACGATAAAATTATCTGGACAATAAGTCTTGTAGCTTAATGCGCTTTTACGTGTTAAGAAAATTATGGTTTTGTTCTTTCTCTCTTCATTTCAGTACGTTAGTATCGTACTTCTAAATATTAGCAATGCCTATACAATAGCTATGAATAATTGGTAGAACATTATACGTGGATGTGTAACTATTATAATAGATTTACTAGCGGCATAATATTAGAATTATTGTATGGGTATATAAACTATACATAATTGAACAGAAAATAGATAAAGCACGATCCAAACCGCTTCATAACTAAATTGCATAACATGTTATCAGACACGAAGGCGGGCTAAAACCCCGTTATACGGCAAAATAGCAAGTTAGTTACAAGAACCGATGTACAAAAGCTATTGTTTATGAAAGCAATCACCCCAATAACGATTTCCACAAAACGCAATCCCCGCGCCGGCGGCGGAAAACGCGCGATTCGTCGCGCGTGCGCTTAGCTGCGTGCGCGCGCTATTTGCATAACCCGACCACTTGCGAGAGCCCACACACCTTACGCGCCGCCAACGAATAACAGCTCACTCAATTCGGCCGGACTGCCCGTAATTTACGACGTATGTCAAATCGGCGGCAGAGCCAATCTAATCGCGCCCAATTGTGACAAATTATTGCTTTTCCTATGAAACCTTACGCTAAATTTCACTTTATGGACTTAAAGCAGCTGTGCGTTTTTTCGTATGACTACATTGTTGCGTCGATTATTCGCACCTCAACCTGCACTTTATTGCCACTCGATGTCGCTTAGTCCGCTAATTCTTTTGTGCGAGAAATTCGAAACTCTCGTAAATCGCAAACAGTACGCCCCCGAACGCTGATAAAGGGTTGTAAATAACATAAGATTAGATTTTTATTATTTGGCCTGTTGCAACTTGCAACTTTGATTTGCAATCCGCTTTTACGGTCAGATTAGTTAAGGAAGGATGTTTTTACTGCGATCGTGTAATAAATTTGGAATCTCATCGTGGTTTTATAAAAGTCGTAAACGGTGTGACGCATCGTTTGAATATTAAAGTAGCAATAAAAGTTTCAAGTCGTCGTCAATTAAGGCGCTCGGCTAGACCGCGCGCGCGATAACACGAGTTATTATAATCGATCGCATCGACTCGACGCCTACTCGCTTATCGAGAGTTGTATCAAGGCCCTTTTTGCCCCTCAACCCCGCGGCCGACCAATGACAGGCCCCCGTCGGCCGACGCTCACCGCCCATTGGCCTGATACGCTTTTGATTGCACCGCCCCTCTCGATTCACGTCTCGATCAATCTCAATTACTCGCCTATGTTGGCTCACTCGAATCGTATTGGGCTTTCGACACCAACAAAAGAGTGGTTATAACTGAACTTTATCAGAGAAACTTCTGTCACTTTCTTTGATTTTAGTAGATGATTTGAGAAATCCGATAGTAATTTTATTGAACAAAAGGCTTGAGCTTTTGCTGTGTTCATCAATTACAAAACATTAGAGGGGGATTTAAATAGAAATAATTTCAGAACACGTGGTAGAAATGCATGCATAATGCAAGGATAACGCTACCACCACACGGTAGTAAAATGTTTACGATAGCAGATAAATTCACGGCAATGTGACAAATAACCTACATCAAAATAATTTTTATTGATCTCACTTGTGATTTAGATTGTGAATAAACATCAGCTACTGTTCTAACCTTAGGTAATAATTGGTCAATAACGAGAGATTTTTATGGTAAACTACACCTTAATCTTTTGTGCCACGAGACGTAGTACTGTATATCTATTCTAAGCCACGAGTATAAATAAGAAGTAATTTGGAAGTAACAGAATTAATAGCTCGCAGAAACACCTTACCGTTTTAAATAAAGAAAAAGTTTAATGCCATAGAATTAATCAAAAAGTAATTACTAAAGGTCCCTTGTTTCTTTCAAATGCATTAGAGTAGTAAACGATCACTATAGCCCCTATTTAGACAGTCGTTACGGTTTTACGGCCAGGAGAATTTATAGCGGCACGAAGCGAGAATTTAATTTGGAAACAAGATTCTAGTGTTTATTTCCATAATTCTTAAATAAAATACTAATGTGTATTCTTTTATGGAATCGCTTGTGCGAGAAGAGCCAAATTACCAAAATTATTTGATAGAAATACTTATGATTTATAAATCGACTAATAAAACTCCAATTTTGATTAACAGCCGCGCACGGCCACAACGGGGCGAGCGAAAGAGCGCTCAAATGCAATAATTTTCCGAAGTTACCATAACTCAATATTATATTTATTACTTGTAGTACAAATTCCAAGAGATACTGCGCGAAAATGACATAAGGCTGAGGATACAACGATCAATCATGAGGGGAGCAGTAAAGTTGAGAACAATCCAGCGTAATTCCGTCGGAGAGACATTAAAATGGCGGCCGCCCTATCCGGTTGCAACATTGTGGTGAACTGAGAGCGTGGCCAATAACACTCTCTTATTGGAATATTTCAAGTTTTTCTAAGAAAATTGAGGTTTCGTCTAATTATTAGTAATCTTATATTTAACAGTAGTCGCAAGAAATCTATTTAGCAACAGTCCAAATAAAAAAATCCCAAAGCCAATAAGTAAATAGAGAAAGTTGCATAATACTTATAAGTTATTACCTATATTTAGTAATACGTCAACCAAATGAGTATTTATGGATTATGGACACTGATTCAGATTCTGCATTGACCAGCAGAATCCAGAGGCCATTCGATGTAATTGGCAATCATTTTAAAAGGAACGTTTTCTCACTCCAATAATCAAGACAAAGGCAGCCGATAGTACCTAAAAGCACGCCATTACAGGTCAATACCCATTATTATGCGATATTTTTGCGAGCACAGCCCTCCGATATCCCGTGCACTCACATGAGACGGCAAATATCTGTAATTAAAGGTTGTAAAGTTGATTTACAACTGGGGAACGAGAACCGAACCTCGGGGAACGCCTGACCAATAGCGTGGCTTAGCCCTTTCTGCCGCACCTCGTATCAATTTATTAGAAACGAATGAAAATCTGCGGTGGCTCCAGTTCACGATAGTACACGTCTTGCGGTTGCAGATCCCATCAGCATCGAAGAATCGTGGTCGATAGTATCGAATGCTCTTGCATAGTTTACGACCTCGGCGGGGACGGTAACACCGCAATAAAATTGCAACAATGGAAATGTTGGATGCGACTGAAAGACGATGCAACTACGCGAGATCATTGCCATGAATGCAACAATGGAACCCTTAGTGAGTCGGTGGCAACTATTGACAGCCATAAAGCTCTGCAGGTTTTAACGTGAGCAATTTGTCTGATAACTAGTTGATGTGTTGTACAAAAATACTAAAATTTCGTGGAAAACTCCAATAGAAAAAATTGCAACTGAGCGTCCAGAAACGAATTGCAGTGTTTGAATATGAAGAGAATTCAAATACCGAGGAGGACGTAATAACAAAATACTCAGGATATCTATTAGAAAAACATGTTGGACAATATAATACACACGCACAAATGACTATTAATTTCAACGTATCTTAAAATAACTGTCTTAATAAGTTTCTCAGATTTATATTCTTCAATAATTTTCTGTAAAGGTCGATAATAAGCTTTGTTTCATTTCGCTTGGAGAGCTAATTTTGCGCTCCTTTCCAACGTTTAATATCTGAAGAGTAATTATTAGCATTTGTTGTTTCCAAATGGTGGTATCGTCCGGGTGAGATGTATGTAATTTATTATTGACGTAGTCATGTTTGCGCTTTTTATGGATGCTCAGGAAATTGACCGTCAAAACGAGTCTGCTGTCCCGCGTACAATGTTGTTTCTCCACTCATTGTAATTACATATCGAGAAACATTATTATGCAGCCTGCTATGAATCGCATACACATTACATACCTCTGTTTCTTTTATAAACTTTTCTTCTGAAGCTTTAAACTTAACGTTTTGATTGGTGAAAACAAAAACAAATTTAAATAAAATATTTTCGTCAATAGCTCATAATGGTTATTATTTTTTATTTAGGAAAATATGTCAAAGGTTGAACATATGAAGTTAATGTATTAAAACAGACAAAAGTCTAAGGTCACATGTAGCAACAATGGAATGAGTCAAGTCAAGAGAAGAGAACATCAATAGATGCATGTTGGGTTGTGCCGGGTGAGGTGACGAGCATCCGACTGCCACCGCATTTAGTCCCGTGCATGAATGGTTATTTGAATAACAATCTGAATTACAATATGGGATGGCGTCTAACCGTGACTGGGCGAAACTGAAAGCATTACTTCGAATTCATAATTGAATCTTAACCAAACCAAAGATTTGTGTTTTGTATCATTCAATAATTTCAATACAATATTAAGTGCTGGTTTAACAGGTTATGGTGTAGTTCCAACCAATTTACTTGTAATAAATTTTATTTCATTTTTAATTGAACTAGAAGGCGTCTAATCGTAAACTGTAAATCAGGCACTTATTGCTAACTATGTTAACATAAACAGTATCAATCAAAATATAAACTAATCAAAACATGTTGCGATTGTTGTTGTTTTATTAGCATAACCGATAAATAATTTAAAAAATATGACAATAGCATTTACAATGTCTGCGGGAAAAAACCACAACGAAGATCCGATGGAGCATGAGACAACAAAGTGTCTATATAACGGAAATAAAATAATCGAAGAGTGACAAAAACAGACAATGGAGTCAAAGGCCATTTCGGATGACAATGGTGCTCTCAGGCAGATAGAACAAATGATCTACCACAATACGGCATTAGCATATTTGGACATTTGAGGCGGGAAGCGGGAATAAGTAGCTGGGTGAATTTGGGGAAGATTTAACTTCACGCTTGTTAAAAAACATCTGAATGAAAATGAACTTTGCTAAGCAAAAAAAACCGGCCAAGTGCGAGTCGGACTCGCGCACGAAGGGGTGTCGCAAAAAAAGTTGTATGGGAGCCCCCCTTAAATATTAATTTTATTCTGTTTTCAGTAGTTTTTATTATAGCGGCAACAAAAATACATCATCTGTGAAAATTTCAACTGTCTACCTGTTGTCGTTATTAATATAGAGCAAAAAACGGCAAAAAAATCATGTTTGTTGTATGGGAGCTCCCCTTAAATATTAATTTTATTTTGCTTTTTGTATTTGTTGTTATAGCGGCAACAGACATACATCATCTGTGAAAATTTCAACTTTCTAGCTATCACGGTTCATGAGGTGACAGACAGACAGACAGACGAACAGCGGAGTCTTAGTAATAGGGTTCCGTTTTTACCCTTTGGGTACGGAACCCTAAGTAGATGATTTGAAAATCTTCTATGAGAACCGTTGTTCTTTCGGTGACAACTGTTACAACATTAGTGTATAAGATAATAAAATGAAAGTAATTATACCTACGTAATCGAGTGTCAAATCATATACCTAATACTCATTTTGCGATCCAGGCTCAATCTAGAGTTTCTTAGAACAACGAACCTTCCGTTCCGATAGTTTTGATTATGGCTAACAAAATCTTGATGTTTTTAACTAAATTGTCAACGAATCTTTAATTTTGAACTTTGACATTAACGCTAATCGAATTAGGGTTCAATACGTCAGTGAAATCGATTTGAGCTCGCACCTTTTGTGTGGTAAATCCGATGTGAGATAGCCGAAGTATGCTTATCTTGGTAATGATATCTGGGCTTCCTACCACCCACCACGCGTGACAAGCTGTTAACAATGGGGTTATGTTTCGAGAAGGATATGATATGTTTATGAACCAGTTGATCACCAATAAAATTGACCCACTTAGAGGAAAAATGAAAAGCCTTAAAAATGTCGGACAAACTATCCTAAACTATTTTTCCCTAGATGTTAGTAATTAAAAAATAGACTCACTTTTTAGGCAAAAAGTTTGGGCAGTTAAGGCTATGCATTTTCTATGTTATAACATGAAAAATGCATAGCGGTGATTTTCTGTTTTTGTAACAGAAACTCAATGGAAAATGCCTAAAAGCAAGGTGGCTGTGTGAAGTTCACACTGTGAACAGCTATCGCAAAATGTCCCGTTTATCTGCCCAAACGGCAACGGTAGGGCGGGCGCGCGGCTGGGCGGGACGCGCCGCCTACTGTCCGATAAATAAATTGCCTCGATAAAGTAATAGTCTTATAGGTAAGGGATGAGATGCTGTTTTTGCAAGACTTACTTTTACTGTGATATATACGTACATTTAGCAATACAATTTCAAAAAAACTGTCACAAAAACTTTTCAAGTTTGTTACAATTTTAGATACGGAAATTAATCCAAATTTCAAATTGTCGTTAATAAAATTCTAAGAAAAGTCGGAGTTACTGTTTGATTTATATGTTGTTGTGGTGTGGGTGTACATGTTCTTTGCAGAAAACGGTGTTGCAGAAAGCGGTATAGTTTAATTTGTTTATCATGGCAGTTAACGAATCAAGAAAGTAGAACCTAATTTGCTAACTAAAATTTTCTTCGTCATTTCAATTTTCGAATTAATCCTTTTGTTTGAAAACCAATCAGCGTTATCAAAATCTGAATTTACCTTTTATAGTCACTTGATTCAAAGGTACATTTTTGTTTTACAATTGGCAAACTTAAATATCCGTGAGAAAGTCACATATTGCGGGTCGCAAACGAGATAATACGTACATACACTAGATAAGACGAGTATGTCCGTCCGATCGCCGGATACGGAGAACAAACAGCGTTTAAAAGGCTTTATAGCGACATTGCCCAGTTTAATGAATCAGAGAAGTTGACTAAATATTTGAACGGATATAACGTTACTGTAAATACGTATCTTGTATAAGGTTGAAGACAAACGAATTTAATTTTAATTGAAGAACAGTAACAAATATTTTAATTCACGATGCTTTAGTTTTGGCAACTTTTATCCAACTAACTACATCAAATTTTGTTCAATAACTGGGGCCCTTTTTCACGTTGTTACTTACCTACTAAGATTCAAAATTCTGAAACTCGATCGAATTTATTTCGTAAGTTATCACTGCCAGAAAATACGTTTTTAAAGTTTTTAAATTGTTTTATAAATAAATAATAAATTGTTAATGTCTAGGCGAAGATAAACGAGGAAACAATTACTTTCTTGTCCAATTTCCCTCCTACCGCATCCGTGTAGCGTCAAAAACGACACATTTCGTCGCAAAAGTTCAATCGAAAAAGGCCAAAATAATATTCTCATTCGATAAAGTCGGAAGTGCTGTCGTCACTACGGTATAAATAAAAGCTTTGACTAGTCGTTAGTGTGGGAGTAGGTGTAGCTCGTCAAACACACCTGCACATATGTATGCCTAATTATAATTGTGTTATAATTGTGGTGACGTTAGTCAATGATCTTGTTTGTTAGGTACTATTGATTTTCTTTCGATGTGCTTCATTAATTTATTGGTTTTCTTTTTCAGTATTGTGATTTGTAATAAACGCTATGAAACTGTCAGAAAACCTACAAACAAACATTTCATTTTCATGTGTAGGTTAGGTAATAGTTATTTATATTTTTTTAGTTATTTCTAATAATGATTTAGTTGAGCTAAAGCTCTCTCCCCTCCTATTACAATACGTTTTTATTAGGTTGCTTTCTCGTTTGTTTGTTTGTGTCCACAATTTTTGCAATCGATTTTATACTAGTTTCCTGATAAGCTAGAGACTTAAAACTTTGGAAATAGATCAGAACTGGAAGGCAATGCAATATTATGGTGTCATTGATGATGAAGCCGGAAGGCCATGCCATAGCGACTTAATATTGAAATCATGCAACCCCATCGAGTTTGGGCTCTTGTGAGTCGTCTTGACGAGTACTCTGTTGGGAAATAATGTCCAGGGTCTGATGATGGACCCGGAAGAAGGCCACTGGAACTCTGTAATAAAACCATGCAACCCCATTGAGTTTGGGCTCGCTTCAATCGTCATGACGAATAGTCTGTTGGGAAATAGTGTCCAGGGTCTGATGATGGAGCTGGAAGAAGGCAACAGGAACTATGTGATAAAACCATATGCAACCCCATGGAGTTTGGACTCGTTTAATTCGTCTTGACGAGTACTCTGTTGGGAAATAGTTTCCAGGGTCTGATGATGAAGCTGGAAGAAGGTCACAGGAACTCTTTAATAATACCACACAACTCTATCGAGTTTGGGCTCGTTTGATTCGTCTTGGCAAGTACTAAAATAGGAGATGGTGTATTTTTTAAATAGTAATTTACTGAAAAAAAAGTTATTAAAAACACGTTTTTAAAACGAACTAATTAATAATCACAACGTGACATGTATGCAATATAATATTTTCGCAAATACAGATTACATAGTTATATTGAGTTTAGTGCCTAATTGCAATCATCAATTAAAGAGGTTGATATAGTTTGAAAAACTGATTTAGCTCAATATGATGGTCACCTAAATAGTTCAGAAGAAACATGTTTTTATTTTTTCAAGTAGAAAAGCGTTTGTGTATATCGATCAACCCGCAAGGCTAGGGCGTCAACAGAGCGATTAGAATTTCGCGAATAGCGAGCCGCGTAGGCCGCATCGTATTTATATGAACGATTTTCGGCCGTTATTTAAGTAGTCCGTGGTGAGTGATCCCTGGGCTAATTACCTCCTAACGAGCGTCGATCGGATCTCGATGGTGTCGCTGGTGACTGATGTTCTTTATTTTATAACTCTACGACTATTCTCGTCGAGGAAATGGATACGCGTCAATCGTCCAGAATGAGGGAAAACAATACGTTTCCGCGCGGCTATCTTTGGATGGTGTCGGTTACACGTTTATTGTATTATGAGTTTTATTGGTGACGTTAGGCTATAATTTTTTAGAGTTATCTACTAAATTTTGTATCTGAACTTTACTCATTAATCTAACAGTAAAATAAATCAACCTATCCTATATTGTGGACAAGTATGGTTATCTCATTGCAATAAAAGTAAAGAGTTTAAAGTTATTAGAAAGTAATACTCAAAGGTATACTTTGCTTTATTTAATCTCCATTTTATTTATATGTCTCCCTCTATCTTTGGAGATTCAAATGGAGAAGCGTATGGAATAAGCAGCTTCATATCTCTACCCGCCAAAGATTGACGAACGAAACGCGGAAATAACAACTTTAATCGTTGATAAAAGTTCAGTGAATCGATAGCACAAAATCAATTACCGTAAAAATTATCACGATGGCAGTAAACAGTCGCAATTGCTTTATCGGAGCGGTAGCGGGTCGGTACTTTCGGCCCCCGGCGCGGGCCTTGTTAGCACCTCCGACACCTCTCCGATCGATTAAGCCCGCGGCCGCTCACATTCAATTATTTATTTATTTATTCGTAATTAACCCGCGCGAGTTATGGCCGCGGCCGATTTACGAGCAAGATGAGTTATCAGCGCCGATCGCCGAACGGTTTACGAGATGTTTCAGTAATGTCCTTCAGTTTGGGTTAACACCTCGGCGGTGGTGATATGACGTGGCGAATCGATATTTCTCTTTTCTTATTGCAAAAAGTGATGATCGTTAATTTAAACAAGTGTTTAGAGATCGGCCACCCATTCAATTTAGTTACGGAAAATGGTTCTTGTTTTTCTCCAAGACTAGAAATCTATATTTTCTCATAGCTTTAAAAACAATCAATTGACGAAAATAGTTAAAGAAAAACCGGCCAAGTGCGAGTCGGACTCGCACATGAAGAGTTCCGTTCCGTACCAAAAACGGCAAAAAAATTACGTTTGTTGTATGGGAGCCCCACTTTACATATTTCTGTTTTTAGTATTTGATGTTATAGCGGCAACAGATTACATAATCTGAGAAAATTCAACTGTAGACAGCTAGAGCTATCACGGTTCATGAGATACAGTCTGGTGACAGACAGACGGAGAGCGGAGTCTTAGTAATAGGGTCCCGTTTTTATTTTTTGAGTACGGAACCCTAAAAAGGACATAAAATAGTTAGAACAATAGATAAAAATACTTAAAAAAAAACAACCTCTCACACTCGTCTTAAATCTAAGCGCCATTCGCGAAATATGTAAGTACGAATATTTTACCACCTACAGTAGCTAATTAGCACTGATAATTTGATGAAACAAGAGAATATCTATTAGACTGTCATATAGGTGCGAAACAAATCGAATCTCATTAGAATGTACAATGAGCTCACCATTAATAACCGAGTGTCGATGTATCGATACAACCGACGATTTTATCGATCACGGGCACTCGATAAGGAACCCGTCACGAAGCCAATTTGTAAGGGCCCATAAATTAGTTTATTAAAATAAATCAGCCAGTTTATTGTTCTCTTTCTCTCTCGACTATTGTTTTTGATTTGGTTTACTCCGAGCAAAACATCTGTGTATTGCTCGGCGCTGTCATCTAGATCCGATTGGCAATGAAAAATGATTTATGACTATTTTGAACGTGAAAAACACGGTTTGTTAAATCATTGACAGTTTTTTACGTCACCATCTGTAAAATCGCGATTTCAGAATTATTAAAGTACCTACTTATGCAACCATCACTACCACAGTTTAAATATGTATAGTCCATCAGTCATTTTTAATGTCACCACTGTTGGGCACAGGCCTTCCTAATGGGTGGATAAGGTGGACGGGCCATAACCCACCACGCGTGCGGATTGGTGGGTGTTAACGACTACAAATTCAGCCAAGACCAACTACTTAACGTGCCTTTCGAAATACTGAGGAGCTCGAGATTATAAATTTTTGGCCACCCATCCCATGACCGACCCTTGCGAAAGTTGCTTAACCTCCGCAATCATTGGGCCAGGCGCTAAACCACTGCGCCACCGAGCTCCTCATATATGTACATACATCGAAATTTCATAGAAAAATATACAAAAATTATCACAAGCCTATAGTGATAAATTCAGCATGATTTAAGGATTCGATATAATAACAAAACCTTTGTAGTTGGTCATTTAATGCCCGAAGCTTAGTCGATGCACATAATAGCACACCAAACCATTATTTTATAACAGACGTAATTTTAATTTAACTAATCTTAACTCTCAGAAATGGTATAACACTGGCCATTAATAACATTGACTAAGCAAAAGAAAAAACTAAACGCACCTAATCATTCGATACGTCACTCGATAAAATATCGATTATAAAATTTACTCCTTCCGTTGTCGTTTGAACAAAAAGGGTATAGTGCGCAGGCGCGAAACCCGACAGCGTTAATAAACGATTATTTCTAAGTTATGTTTTTAATTACGACCCGATCCGTTGCTTATTTATTCGAATAATTTTATAGGGCCCCGAGGCGGTGTGGCCCGGCTGGCACACAATAAAATATGCGCTCGATGAATAAATTCGATCGGTAACAAGAGATCGACTGTGGCATTCCATTCGTATTGAACTGGCCGAACTCTAATGAGTTCATAAATAGGTGTTATGTTTACGTACTGGCTCGATAAATAAAAGGTGTGATTAGGTTGTTTAACTAGATTCTTGAGTGATATTAAATACGTAATACGTATTTATATAGAGTTTGATCAAAGAAAGATGAGACTCGGTTGGAAATGGAACTAATTTTGCGCCTTATTTTAAGGTTTAGTTTTCAATAACTTAATCTCTAAACGTTAATTTAACAAGGAAAGTAGCGCCGCCTTTTCAATCTCGTCTTTCGTTGAACAGACTCTACAGTGTATGAATATTCTCGAGGGTTGGATATGGTAAAAATAGATTTTAAAAACTATGCACGCACGACGTACAATCGGCAACAAAAGTTGCTTATCACTGGAGTACTATCATAGCAACTTTTTTGACAGATGTCTCTTGACATTTTGAAACATCAGTCAAAAAAGTTACTATGAGAAAGTACCTGAGTGTTAGGCAACTTTCGTTGCTGACCGTACTTGTCGGGAAAACGTGTCAAGCAAACAACAAGATTCAAGCAAATCAATGCAAGCACACTACATTTAATAAATATTAATTCTCTTTTTGGAAAAACTCATTCTGTGATTGAAACCTAAACTAGTCTATTTCAAACTAAAGGTCAAAGCAATAATAGAAAAAGAACAATAAATTAAAAAATAGAAACATCGTTCAACCCCAAAACATTGTCAGAATCTAAATTTGATACCGTTCAAATCATGTGACAGATCGGGAATACCGCAGTCGCCGCGCCGACGCATCCGTCCAACAAACCGAGCGGAATCTGACAAAAACTCTCCGTGACAGCGCGCTTGACAGATTGACATTATTCGCTATATTTATGTAAGTGGGCGCATTACTATTTTAAATCTATGTCGATTTTATGAGTGCTGATGACTCAACTTCAAATGAATGGGCTGTCTTATTTTTACGCCGGTACTAAACAATTACAAATATATTAACGCAATATTTCACTCTGCAGACTAACTAGAGACTAACAACAACATGCATTATGTAAGTACGAACTAATTTCTGATGTTGGAACTTCCATTAGTAATCGATAGAACCATAACGGTCGATCTTCTAACTCTAAATGCCTATTTTGACAGAATTAAATCAATCATTCCAAGCAGATAGATATCAGATGGCTATCGAACCCCAAAGTAATCATTACGTGACCCGTGGATAATTTGGTTCTACTCAGAACGATGCTGGAGTATAATAACAAAAGTTAATTACGAAATTAACGAGTGATGGATCGTCCGAAGATGATTGTGAGGCACCATTTAGCGGAGAGTGTTAAGATCACGCTCGAATCGATTGGTGTGTCGTTCAAACAGCAATAAGCTCGATCAAAGTGGTCAAGCTTGTAGCAATATCATGATGTGAGGCAGGCTTGTTGCGTCTGCGACTCCCGCCAAAATATTGTAAGACCGCGCCTTAAATGGGTCAAGCAACAATGTCCGACCTCTATCGAGCAATAACAAATGCGCCGCAACGCCAGTTATTAATCAAGTTTTACATCCTCGTAAAACCACGGCGGGATTAAACCCACTCTGAATAATATTTTTATGGGATTTAGATCCGAGGTTATTATTTGAGATTTTTATAGTGGCGAGCTGTTTAGCGGTGAGTTTCCAATTTGTGGGGAGCTTGATTTATGGCCGGCCGGCCCGCTAGACGCGGCGCAGACGCTCACAGTGAAGTGTTGTGTCAAACACTGGATGGCGATAAAATCACATTACGTTATTATTTCTGCTGGTGACCAGCCAATAGCGTAACCGGGACGGTTTCCGCGTTATTCATGGACTCGTAAGTTGTCGCATTCAGACTATTGTTGATGGAACTACTGTTATGGACAAGGAATCAGTTTTTTTCATTGTTTACGATGATTTCGGTTGTAAATTCAAATGGAAAAAAGGAATTGATAATAAATAAAGAGTGGGAACAAGCTTAGAATGTTGAAGCCTAAAGATTGTGAATAATTATAATTCCCGTTGAAGCCGTCTTCTATTCAAGGCCGCTGACATGAATGAATGAGTCACTATCGAAAGATAGACCGATAGACAGCAAATCTAATTTTACAAAAGCATTCTAATTAACCGAGACAGTGTTCCGGTGGGCAAGCTCGTTTCGTCTTACCAATCACGCTTGCTGGGGACTGGCTTGATCTAATGTAATAGCAGACGCATTGGCCGATCTCCCAGTAGGAATCGGGATACGACAGCTGATTTCCGGCGTAGCTAAGAAATAGTCAAAGCACTAGATTTACTTGTAACAGACTGTAATTAGGCACCTACTCCTACTATTTTTAATAATATAGCTAGAAATAAGATGGATACTAAAATTTGTGAGGCTGCTACCCACTTGTTTAAGTTTGCAAGTCTACTTAGCCTAATGTGGTTTCTATTTCTGCCAACTAGAATTCCTCCATACTCCAGCTAGGCAATGGTCAAGTCTACACGTACGCGTATTGTAAATATTTTGGCAGCCATTGCGCGCGTGGAAGGAGTTCGGAGCGGCCGGCACCGCGCTTCGCTGGCAGCCATCTAACACGCGTATAAAATCTTTTGATACGCAGCACCGATGGAATCGAAATCCGATATTCGGCTCCCAAGTTTATTTATCGCGAAATGCGACGATATTTTCGTCCGTCCGTCACTCGGACAGTTCACAGAAGCGGCAAGATTAATTGTATTTCGGTTGAGTCATCAAAATAATTAGAATGACGCTATTTTCGTTTCTGATGCTAATTTGACAGACGTCGCGGGAGATTTGGTGTCTTCTTGTTTGCCGGCTGAATTCTTTGATTACTTCTTTATTTGTTTTATCTTAATATTAGGCACGGGCGCGGCGTCGGCACATGTGGAGTGCGCGCTCGAATCAAGATCGCATTTTGTCATCATCGCCCTTGTTTTGATTGCAGACGATGTTCCTTAACGTGATAAATGGCTTAACTCTGATGCGTCTGCGTCGGGCGATATTCCTAAAATAAAAACAAGTAACAGCGCATCTAAACTCAAACTAAATGCCGTTACATGTCCGACAATAATGCTCATAAAGCATTGGCTGCACTCCAGGAATATGACGTCGCAGATATTGTGGTTCGGATGGACAGAATCAGGGAAGCATAATAACAGTCCCAACTAGTTTATTATTGGGAATATTTGATAGCCGACCGTTCTTAGAATCTATGGCAATATTTCGTATGCAGCCGCAATAAATGTGTTTGATTAATATCATTCTGGAGAAACAAATGATTACAAATGGTCGCAGAGCTCTTTGATCAAAAACCCATAGTAAATTATCGTTGAACAATGCTCGGTGTGAGCCATCAAAGAGGTTTATTGCGTTAAACATAGAGCTCATCGTGTGCTGACGTTAATTGAGGAGGTAAACACTATTCGTAAATCTAGTGCACATTTTATAGTTTCGTATTTGCTATCACGCGTCACTTCAGGATAAATTGGAGAGGGGGTATACAGGGTTATTTGTAAAACACCAACAACCTCGCAGGAGTAGATTAGTAACATCATATACAACATTTATTCTACGAATTTTCCAAAAACAGCCAAAAAAAATCGACTTTTCATTCAAAACTCGATCAGCTGTTCGGACATTTGTATGGAGAGTCGATTTTTTTTGTCTGTTTTCGGAAAACTCGTAGAACAAATGTTGTTGTTTATGATGATAGTAATCTTCTCGTGCAAGGTTGTTGGTGTTTTACAAATAACCCTGTATACACCGGGTTAGACTTTAGAACATAAGTTCTAAAGTCTATGGAATAATAATAATATTATTCCTATATTTTTTGCCTACATATGTAGTTGCAAGAGATTCTACATTTTTAAATATTTACGCAATATTTATGAACCTTTAAATAAGATAAATGTTTTTATAAGATCTGTGTTTTGTCATACGAAACGTTGTATTTGATATCACCATCAAATATACCTACATTAACAATAATAATATGATGGAACGCAGCCAACCTTGGCCCTACGCATGTAATTTCCATGTTTTTTTATTTCACAAATATAGGACAGAATACAAAACCACATCAAGTATACGATGCCAAGATTGTTAGAGAATTTACCATTAAATTTTTTTATAGTAACTAGGTATAATAACTATTTTACATTACACTCAGTGAATAATTTATTACTTACCAAAGAATCAATTTTAAAGGTAAATAAGAATAAAATATTTAATTTTATAGCTAAAACTGTTTTGTTTTATATACATGGCACAGATTACATGATAGTACAATTATACAGGGTGTTAGGTTATTTGCTTTATAATATTCTCTTTCCCTTGTAAAGCCGAAACCTTACTAATATTATAATTGCGAAAGTCCGTTTCTTTGTTTGTTACGCCTTCACGTCTTAACTTCTGAACCGATCATCATGAAATAGAGAATGAATGAAAGAGAAGGTCATAGGATACCTTTATATACCTTTCATCCCGATAAAAGTATTGCTCCCAAGAGATAGCAAAAACCTTTCCACGCAGACGAAGTCGCGGATTGCCGCTAGTGGAAAACCAACCCCGGAAAATTATTATAAACCATGAAAGCCACTCCTTTTTAAAAGAAAAAAATATTATAAACTGCATAGTGGCAGGCAACCCTACACTAAAATTGTGTTTTGCTTTTGCCCATTAATGGGATTCATTATCGAATACAATATAGATAGTCGAATTGCGTCTAGGGTTGTCACTTTGCAGATTTGCATACACATAAAAAAACAAAACTTTCCAGTCATGTGGTGGTTTTCAGGGTTTATGATAATTTTCGGGGGTAATGCATGGTACTCTATCTACCATATTTGGCTTTATAAAGCACATTATTACTAAAAAGCCTGTATTCTATAGGTAACTTAAAACCATAATTAAATATTTTTTTTATAAAAACTATTTTCAACTTTGAGAAACTAATTGTTACTCTAATAACCGTTAATAAATCATAAAAATATCAAGGAGTTTATTAAAATAATAACGATATTCCGAAAAAACAATTTAAAAGCAATTAGCTGGAAAATGTATATTCTAAAGAAGTTAGAAAGTTGTAGATTTCATAGATCTAAGAATGCGTAGACGTGTTTTGACACTATAGACCAAATGATTAATGAGCGTTCCGCTAATCGGGGATTATTTATAGATGGCGGTAGGAGAGAGTAAGCGTTTGTTGACAACGAAATAGGCCAGTAGGTGTCACAATTGGGACAGAAAAAACTTATAAGTCGTTACAATAGTGCATTGGCAAAGATTTGTGCATTGGAGTGTTTATTGACCGAGCGAGCGCGAGCGTGTCCGTTGCAGCTTGGGCAAAAATGCTTGCGTATGTTCGGCTCTCCCGCTGTCCGGCTGTCTGTTTGTTCCCGTCTACAGGTCGCATTTCTCAACCGATTCTCGTGAAGTTTTATGAGCAGGTTTTATAGTTACAGATAATATGTTGGTCGATTCAGTTTTTCAAAATTTTTCAAAATGGCGGAAAATCATATTTCAGTAATTTCTAAAAATGTTCAAAAATGTCACAAAAGTGAGTAGATAACACTAGAACAATATAAGTATAAAATCGTCTGATCAAATCAAGTTTCTGATTTTGGTAATTCACGCAAAAAACCTAGCCATGCGTTGTTTAGTTGTTTACGTCATTAATTAAAAATCTAATTACAAACCATTTTGAAATAACAGTTATATAAAATTCAGTATAAAACAAATTGCGTAGCTCGTGCAAATGTCTTTGAAACTAATATTAGTTTAATCTGCGACAGTCCAAATGGAAAATGAAATAAATCAATTAAAATGCCGTATTCGATTTCACGTACACGATATTTCGTTATATTTCTGGATGTCTTACACGAGTTTAGGCGTCTATTCTTATAGTTTATATACCTACATAACATAATAATATTTATATGAAAGTTGTTCTAAGAACGGTCTAACTTATATTTGAGATAGAGCTTTTATTTTTCGCAATCACGTTACGGGTAAGAGGACTTTACTACACAAAAACTACAAAAAAAAACATTTTTGGTTCAAAATTAAGCAAAGCTTATGCTATTGCATATTATGGAACTATAGCTACTGAAAACGTATATAGAGAATACATAAATACGAATCTATGCGCATCACACGAACGACACGGTTTTTTACCATATTATTAAGAAGAATTTGTACCTGCTAGGAGACTAAACGTCTGCACAAAATTAACTCAAATGTTTGAAAATATTAGCATTTTTCGATTTAAGTTTTTCCAACTCGAACTGGAATTTACTTATTGAACTCGATTCAAATATAAATATTGAATATCTTATTTTAAACAATAGTGGCTATGTTAGAACGACTAGCATAGTTCGTAAGTATATGAGTCCAAGTGTTTTTTGTAGGTAACTGTACTGTGTAAATATAATTTCAACTGAATTGGATGTTTGATAGATTCTCGGTCAATAGATACAGAAAATTGATACTAACTATACCTAATATACTTACTTTTTACAAACGTGTTTTAAAAAAGTTTAAAAAAAATTCTGCAATAAAAAAACTCATTTTTATTAATACACGACGACCGACCCTTGCTTCGTTTCGGTTCCTTCCTTTTTTATACATATAAACTTTTCTCTTGAAATACTCTATCTAATAATAAAACCGCATTAAAATCCGTTGCGTAGTTTTAAAGATATATAAGCATACATAGGAATAGACAGCGGAAAGCGACTTTGTTTTATACTAAATTATGTAGTGATGATATAACAGTCTCTGCTATGAAGTATTTTGCTTTATTTAAATTTTTAATTCCCAACGATATAAATCCTTTTCAAGGGCTGAAACTAGGATATCACTTCTGTGATTATACTGAAACGCTAATTAAACGTTAAATAGTTGAACGATTTTCACGATTATTTTTTGGTATTTTTTCTTATTTTCAAATACAGTAAGGATATTTCATTACATTAAGCATTCGAGCAACTCTGAAAATGTTGTTCAGACAAGACCTTTTCATCACTCGGTGGTAAGCTGGATTTTACATTAACCACTGATATAATACTAAGACAAGTTGCAACTCCTAATTCACACTATCACGCCAATCTCTCTGACAAATTATAATAATTATTTTAATGAACCGCCCGCAATGCTTGTCGCATTGCGTCTAACTTCAAGCGGTTGTATTGCGCGACTGCCTTCGTGATATAAATTGTGTGCCTGTCAAGAAACAATTATGGTTAAGAATTACTTCTAATTAAAGACGAATTATTACCAATTTTACTCATAAATTTTGTATGAAAAAATACTCCATAAATGCTTTTTGCGCATAGATAAAACAAATTAATTAAAATAGAATTAAAGTCACTTAACTCTACAGAGTTCTCGACACGACACGACAGATAATCGGTAGACGTTATAGAACTTGTATGGATGTTGTATTGGCACCTAATACAAAATTGAATTCGTACACCCATACAACAAACGCATAGTGTATACAAAAATCGGTCTCACAAAATTAAATGTCTGGAGATAGTCTACGATCCGATCTAATAAATCGGCCCCGAAGGTCGCTCGTGTGAGTAAGTGTGAAAACTATCTGAATTTTATTTAACTGAATGATTTATTTTGTTTTACTCAGTCCTATTAACAGAACAAGACGCCTAAGAATTTGACTATAATCTTTCAGTCCTTTAATAAAACTCGAAGTAACTCGAATCGTGATTTTTCTTTTCTAAGTATAAAATTGGGAAATTAGTATTTCCTACTTAAAAGCGTACTACTACACTACTGGCTTCTTGACTCGACGACTTAATATAAGGTAGCTTTAGTATGTCATGCTCACTTTAAACATTTCTACGGTGGTGTCGTGTGAGGCGGGTGGTTACGTTCCCTCAAATAAGGTTGAACGATACGATGGTTGGTTCATGCATCTTGCTTGGGTTGCACTCCGGGAGTGCCACAGCAGAAGTGAAAACTTGAATATTAACGTTGTGCATTTTTGATATTTTGGAATGGTTAGGGAATAATTTTGTCTTACGAATTTACTCTGCATTTGAATTTACGAATACAGAACAGTATTGTACGAAAGTCTTATCCATAGCTTGACAGAAAATCTAGTTTTGACATAGAATTAAAAAATTATCGCGTTGCTATGGTGAAACAAGTGTTTACGTCTTGAAATGACGCCCCACCATTCTCGCCGCGCCCCGTAGAAAGAGAGGGGGATACTTCCGCCGCCGGCTGTCGACTCTCAATTCGTCACATCCGTCTTACCAATTTTCGATCAGGGTCACGTGATCCTGAATGACTTGAGTTTAACATTTTTTCCCCATTACAAAAAAGCGTACAACGCCGCTAAAGAAGTTTTCACTTCAAAATATATATATATCTCTTTTATATTGTCTGTATGAATGGCACTTCTTACTCAAAACATAATTCATAACTTACCTTGTTTTGATTTATTTAATTGCAATCTTTTTACAGTCAGTAGTTTTGTAAAATGCCTATGAAAAGCTTTTGGATATAGTTTTCAATCCGATGCCTTAACATGGGTAGCTTTAGTATGTCATGCTCTCTTTAATCATTTCTGCGGTGGTGTCGTGTGAGGCGGGTCGTTACGTTCCCTCAAATATGGTTGAGCGAAGCGATGGCTGGTTCATGCGTCATGCTCGTGAACGAGTGCTGCCATTGGGAATGGGTCTGCTTCTGACTACCTATCTTAACGCATATTGAATTGTATGTTGGTTGTAAATTTTGAATTTAGCTTGAACCCTGTAATTTGATTAAGTAATTTGGTATTCATTAAGAAATTAGCTAATTAAATAATGTTATTTATTTGTTAATCTTTGTTAATTTAAAGTCTGGAAACGATATACATATTTGTAAATATCGTTCCATCTGATAACGCTGACAAGTTTTTTGCGCCTATTTTTCTTGTCAGTTAAAAGATGTCATAATGGGTGGTAGGGTAAAAGATTTGACGATTTAAAAATGCTTCTTATGTGAGCTCATTTAAATAAAGATATTTTCGTTTCATTTCATTTCATTGTGATATAGTTATGTTAACGCTATCTTAACTTCACCCTGTTCATCAAAAAAAATGCAGCATTTTCACGGAGTCAACATAGAAATGTTTTCTTGATGAAATTCCCCGTTGACTTATTGAATCCCAATAGAAAGCCGCTGATCAGAACAATTAAAAACCGGGTTCAGGTCACAATAGGCTCGTCGTATTTGTCGTCGGCTCCGAAGTTAAGTAGCGTGACTCCATTCAGTTTGTGTTTGATCTCGCTGTTTGATCTGTACACTCCTTCTCTATTAAACGAATCAATAAATAAATTAACGTTTGATGTTCGGAGAAAGCCTCTTCCATGAGAATATGACAATTTTCCCAGGAACAACATAAAATGGTAACATCTTGAAGCATCAAACTGTTCTACGTTCAACTTACACATGAGCAAATTTAAATAAAACATTCGTTGGAAGCCTTTATTTTATAAAGGCAGCAAACAAGTATGCTCACTCATATTAAGAGCCAGCGATCAAACTCACAGTAAGTCATTCTCAAAACGTAAGCTTTCAATTTTACCAATGAAGTTTAAGAATAGTACATTTTCAACAAAGTTATAAGTAACATCGCAACCGAACGTTTAGTTGAGGGCGGCGAGGGTGCAATTACTATGAAATAACTAATAAATTACACAGCAATGGCGGCTTGCGCAGGCGCCGCGTGATGCAGTGCGCCGCTTCCGCGAACGCCATCTAGCGAAACAAATTGCACACCGATCTAGCTGATCACGATCGATATCGACTGAGAACGTCCGATTAGGGAAAATATCGATAATGGACTTCTAAGTATTGGAATAACATGCTGGTTCGAGAAATAACTGCACTCATTGCTATTAGCCCTTCGGTAAAGGGTGATTTTTTAAATATTTGATGGTCTTAGTTATAGTATTCTATTGCAGTCGCATTTCATTTTTTTTTTTTGTTTTATGTCATCTAATGCATGGTTATTTTGCTCCCTCATGTATAATATCTAGTAGTATTTCAGCAAAATACATCATTACCAAACCTCATTTCAAAACTATCGTAGTTACTTTCAAATCAGTCGTTCTTTCTTTCCCGATAACAGTTGACAGTTTTTCGATAACTCCGCTATCGGTAACCTGTACAATGTTGCGAATCGCATGTTTTACTCCATTTGCGGTTTCCTTATAACCCAAGCGTCGGGAACGAGTGTTCGCGAATAGGCCTTTGTTGTCGTTCATACAGTGTTATGTGACTCCAGATTGGCCGTGTTAACAGTAGCTGCTGGTAACTGTTGTTTTTCTAAAAGCTGTGTTTATGGTGAGAGTAAAACATCTCGATTTCTTTATTATTCTTTATCATAATTTAAATTTAACCGATAATTATGGAATTACATTAACATAATAACTATCAAAAAGCTCAAAAATGACTACCAAAATTCTTGTAATTCATATCAAAATTGTGTCAAAAGTCGTTTAGCAAACGATTCAAAATAAAGCTAAATTTAAGATATTCCAACTCTGTTTAAAGTTATTTAAAATTTGCTATTGAAAAAAAAGATAGGTAAATATATGAGTGGATCTCCACGCGTTTTGAACGCCGTTATTCTTCTCAGCATTATATTTTCATAACTTTAGGTAAGAAAATTAATTGTCCTCATGTCTAATAACGAGAATAGGTTTCAGACGATGTTTAGCAGCAACAGTTTTGTTATTTTCGCAACATATCATGGCAAAATTTATGTTGAGTAAAATGACGGCATTCAAAACGCCTAAAGATCTCTCTTTCTGGCATTTCCCTTAACGGTAAACTGGCAATAGAACCGAAAACAACTACAGACCCATTGGATATCTCCAAATAATTTTGGTCATTACCTGTTTTATAGCTTGGGTAAAAATTACCTGAACTTTTATTCAAAATTGCTGTCTGCAAATAGATTATAAAAAAAATCCGAAGAACAATTATTGTTAAGGAAAGTTTGGGATGTCCAGACGAGAAAAAAGTTTATATAGTTGCTTTATAAGGGTTCCAGTATTGAATAGCTGTTTAGAAACGTGGCAAAACAATGACGGTGGGTGTAAAAGATCACAATACTGCTGCCTGGAGTCGAGAATGGTCAATTTAAGCAATTGTTAGTTAATACAGTAATGTTTCTAGACAAGTGTTACACACGTGGTATTTTATTTTTCATTCGAAAAGTTTTTGGAGGTTTTAAACTTGGCAGTAGTAAAACACAATCATAGAGTAAAATAATATTTTAATTACACAATGTTTGACTAAAACCAACCAAAACAAACAGAATCGATAAAACATACCAATCTACCGATAGCGCATTGCTAAATAGTGAGTCAGAAGTCAGAGGGGCGACAAAATTATCGAAGTTTTTTCGACTCCTCCCTATCTCGGTACTGTCTCCGGCAATTCAGGTAGACAATATAATGAAACATTTACCCGAGACGGATAAAAAAAGTATTTCAAAGCAATTAACTGCAGTAAAGCCTCCGTGGCGTCAGGCAGATTACAAAGGACTTATCACTTTTTTGTCCAAACATTTGAAGTAATCACGCCATTCGCAGTCTTGGGATTAGTGGGGTTGGACACGTTTTTAATTGTACCGAATGCTTTGGTAGGTGGCCATGTATTTGTTTTTGTAAGATAACAAATTGGTAATATAGGACCCCCGATGAAGCCGTCGGTGATACGCCTTTTTAACGCTATAAAATTATTTGTCGTTGGGCCGACTCATTGTAAGCACGCGACAAAAAGTTGGAATTTCCAAATGGCAAGATTAGGGTTGCTTTTAAATTTTTAGAAAGTCCATTATTGGGTGCTAGCTGTGCTAGCAACGATCTGGGTGTGTTATAAATTTCAAACCAGCCAATTAAATACTCATATTTCAAGCATACTCTTATTGCAAGACAGATTTTTAAGGTCATACCACGATAGTTATTCTTATTCAAGGTACTTTATCTTATTAAAACACTCATGACGTAGATTCATATTTGCACAAAATACAAAATAGACAACACCAATGACGCAAGTATCATTGTGAATAGATGTTATGATCAAATGAATTAGAAAATTTTCGATTGAAATTTTTCATGTATTATGTTAATATACTAATTACAATTTCATGTTTAAAGCTAAATTATTTAACAAATGGGTTTTAACAAATAATTTAATGAACTTTATACACAAAGGCTTTGATTCAAATTCAGGCTTATTGTATTCGATAACACGACCGTGTTCAATCGATTATATTTAGGTATCGATTTCGGCACAGTTTCGGGCGATTTAATAACCACTCCGCAATTTGACACCTTTCGTTTTGATTTAAATTGGTAAGATTGAGAACTTTAACAGAGTGTATACTTATTATAAGTATCAAAATCTATTACTGACTCATATTCCTGAATTCTCTGAAAGTTTGAGTTAACTGTGTGACCATAAGATTCCCTAACCGAACCCATAGTGGATACGTTTTTATTTGCTGCAGTTGATTAAATATTTCTAATACTTACTTACTATAATTAAATTTATTCAAAGTTAAGTAATAAACTAAAATCGATAATCGATCGTTTGTTTCCAAGAAAGGTAAGCTGTAAAAGTCGTATTTGGCTATAGGGGGGGAAGTGTGACCGCATTATAATACTAAAAGCACGATCGGTCGGCGGCCGTCGGTCGTCCGTCTGTGCGAGTGCTTTGTTGTCCGTCCGCATCAAACACGCCCATAAATCATATTCGTCGTAAATTCGATACGAGTTACAATGAAAGATCTCTGTTCTCGTATTAATATTGAAGAATTTTTTAGTGTGACACTTCATTTTTTCATCGTCTGACTTTTGTTAAGACACTCCCAATATTAAATGGGCTCAAACTTCAATGTCGTACTTCAATATTAAAAATATGAAACTAAATTGCACCTTGACAAGTTCACTTAATTTTGATAGAGCACATAATCAACAAAAATCTTCTGTAAAGGCTCGCTTATGCGAAAACATTTGTCCCTGTCCTTTTCTTTACTTGTAGAGAGTATGGAAAATAACCTCACTTTTGCACTTTTTCTATGTTTTTCGTTGTTTTTTCATCATTATCTTTAGCACAATTATCTTTCTTGAAAAAAAGTTATTCGAGCAACTGCTCAGTACATTAAAGTGTATTTTGATGTAGAATTCAATACGTTCCCGCTATTATTTACGCCAAAAATATGACCCGCAACAAGAGCTTTTGATGATATTCTGATTTTTTTTACAGTCATCTTTGAGGTTTATACGCAATTTAATACTTGTAGCTACTAGATAATCTCTTGAGCTTGTCGTTTGTTATTTTCTGTGGCTAAATCTTCACATTTTGTATATAAAATATGGCCCGCGCAAACCATGTTTTCCTATCATGGAGCCTTAAAAGACGTAACACTGTTTTAAAATAATGAAAAAAGGAACAACGTGTAGTGAGTGAATTTAATTGTTGAGAAATTGAAACTCTTTTTTCTCGTTTCTTTTTTTAATAATTACGTTGTATTACCGGACCGATCACAAATTACCAGTAGCTATTGTTGCGTCGGCCCCACGCATTACCGTGTTTATGCGACAAGCACGTACGGCTTACTTTGTCGCGTGACATCTGCACGCAATTCTATTATGACACTTGTCGCTGCCACTATTACAACGTAATAAGGTCCACAATCGCTAAAAAATGTATATTGATTATAAAGACTAGTTGATCAACAGACGCGGTTAATTTTGAATTTCGACGTGTGAAGGAATTTTATTGCAATTTTATTTCGAGCCTGTTGTATGTGACTCATTCGAACTTGCAATTGCTATGTTATGTTATGATTTACTGTAACTACATCCTTCATACTTAAATATGCGTATTGTTTACTACTCGTGACAATATTATTTCTTCAGAAGTAAATCTAGAAGTCATATATTTGTATAGATTATGCCTTAATGAGCTAAGTGAAAGAATTGTTATTTAAAATAAGAAGAAGAAATGATAAGATCACATGATAGGTTGTATAACTTCTTATAAAAAAAAAAGTATTGCTAACACAAGAATGTACACGTTTTATGAATGTTCTCCGAATTCCTCAATGTTAGAAATGATTCAAAATAATATGCTTTTATTTTTAGTGATTTATTCGCGAAATTAATTTGTCGAAATGATATATAGCCGCCCACGAGCAGGCGAGATTCACAAAGCATTTAGAGCAACGCTCTTCAAATCACATTCCCAAATATACTTTACTTCAGATGTTCAATGATATTTTTATTAGAATATTTTTCTATAATTTTTATTTCAGGATTTTATCAGTTTCATTTTTTTAAATACAAACGTGTTTTTTATAGACTTTTTAATGTTTTGATCGGGTTTGTCGATAAAGGTAGCGAAACGTGGGTAAATATTTTTTTTTTTATTATTATTTATAAACACAGCTATTCTGCCTTAAAACTTTTAATACACCAAAAAATCGTTATAAGTAGGTATTAGTTTTGTTATATACTAAATACAGTGAGAAGACTTTGCGTTAACGATGTCCTTATAAATATTCATATACTTAACAGTTACAACTTATTATAAAAAAATACATTTAGCATAACTCGTCCTGATTTCCGGTAAATTTGAATTAACCCTTTAAATGTCTCTTAAATTATAACACGCAGGAGATTATAAAATTAAAACGTTTTGTATTTTACTTTCTTTAAAAGCGATTTTATTTCCAACCCTACCTCAAACACAAAATATGCAAAGTAAAACGGTCAAATTTTTTTTTACAAATCTCCACAGGTATCAAATTTGTAAAACAATAAACATTAGCATCATAATACTGTAATTAAAGCATTCAAACTGAAAACTGTTCATTAGGAGCTCATAAAAATACATATCAAACACATTGTAACAAATCGTCGGAAATGTTAAAGTAATATAAACCTTAACACACAGCAATAAAGATTAACTTTTTTGTTGACAAATACTGTGATTTGAGGAATGCTATTTGTACGTAGTAAAACTTTATAAATGATATGGTTCAACATAAAATGTTTCGTCCGAATGTTATTCGAAACATATTTCATTCGAGATCAAAGGAGAAAACGTTAATATTTTTATAGGAACAAGAAACAAAGAAGTATTTAAGACAAGATAAAACATCATTTAAAAATCTTGGACAGTAGTTTTGCGATGAAAAGATAGTAAGTAATTCATTGTCGGAAAGCGATAAGTACCTAAAGGAAATTCTAGATTTCATGAAAATAAAATTCAAAATCTGAGCAGGCAATAGATAACATACTTCAACGGGATTATACATACCTAATTATTTTGATAGTACGTTGAACCTAACTACTGCGTATGATCAGCGTCGTGCTAGGGTCATGAGCGCCCTTGGCTAGATTTGAATTTTGCGCCCCAAGACTTATTTCTAGGATCATGAGCGCCCCTGGCTAGATTTGAATTTTTCGCCTCAAGACTTATTTGTAGGAACATGAGCGCCCCTAGCAAAATTTGATTTTTGCGCTCCAAGACATATTTCTAGGATAATCAGCACCCCTGGAAAGATTAAAAATTTGTGCCCTTTTGCCAAGAATTATAGACTTATTCCTAGCTATATGTCAGCAAAGTGCGTCCCCCTGAGGGTTGCGCCCCTGGCAGTCCCTAGCTATAACGCTGCGTATGATATCTATATTAAATGATAATGATTTTAATGATGATTCAAATAATACATACTTTTGTCCTTGCTATTATAAATCTGATAATGATTTTAATAATACGAAATACTTTTGTACAATACCAAGAAATATCGTAAAATGTACGCAGAGCCGAATTTTAATAACCGTATAACGCGCAGACTTTGATGTATTAATCCAAATTTCGAGTGGAGATTATCGTCGGATATGTAGTTGACGAAACTCACGGGACACTTGATTCGCGTCCGCTAGTGATGTGTCACAAAAACAAATACTAAAAATATTCAATTAAAAGTTTTACTGTGCAAAAAAATTATGACCCAAACTTTAAATATGTCGCTAGAACATAAATTAGTCAATGTATTCGTATAAAACATTTCGGCAGTAAACCTCCAATTCAAAACAGATACAAGCGTCTAGAAAACTGACAAGAACAACGTTTCACAATCGCTCTACAAAACAATTAGAGCGAGCACAAAATAAAATTAAACCCAATAACTCATTCGATTATGATTTAATTTTCTCATCACTATCCGAGTTGATTAATTCCACTTTTATTTGTATAAGAATCGGCCAGCTGCGAGCCACTTTGATCGCGATACGCCACACGACGACAAAATGTCTCTAGAATTTTTCACAACTGTGAAAACACGACGAAAATAATCGATCATAATCTCTATGGAATTCCGTTGAAACGAGAAACCTGTTTTATCAAACTCTTTTAAGTGTGCAAACAAATTATTTGAAATACGAAAATTGAATGAGAGATTAAATCGGTTTTAAATTTAGGACGTCTAAAAATTAACCCTCTATTATTAACTCCTGTATCATTTTCTGTGTTTTCACTAATAATTTGAATACGCACAAGAGAAAGATATGCATAGCAAGATTTAGGTAGGAACTTTATGAAGAAACTTTATTGACTAATTACTCAGCTACGGTTGAAAACACATTTTAGGAAATTTCAAAACCAGTAGCCGAAACCAGATAGAGCAGTGTTGTGTAAACTAAATAATTAGACGCTAGCACCGAGGATGATGGCTTGAATTACGCAGTTAAAGTCAATATACGTGGGATCATTTTATGATCTGCTTAGTAAAAAACTTTGTGATATGAAGCTATTAGATTTAGAAATCGTAAAACTGCTTCGCAATGTTATCCTGATCCTAAGCGAACGTTCAAGTTCAAACACTGCAATCTCAAAAACCCTTGCCAAGCACGGAGATTAGTACACCACGGGAGACGACTAAGTCATGCCGTGGACTCTCATGTGATGTTATGTTATGATGGTGAAAGTACTAAAGGTTTAGGTGAACCTAAACTTTTAGTCTGTGGCAAGTGGCCAAGACTTAAATTTAAAAAGGCTGCCGAATCCCACAATTTACTACCTTTTTCATTTCATTCCCGCATTATACTTGTCCCATAGTCGTCTCTAGGTCCTTGACGGAGGCAGCAGCGTGACTAGCAATTGGCACTATATTGGGACAACATGACCGACACAATTCGAGTTACATCCCAGAATCTACAACATTGAAAATACTCGGAGTTTTATCACGTGATCTCTTCTAGATATTCAGTTTTATTTTTTCAGCTAAATTTATAGGTGCTGTTATAAAAAGTTTCAAAAAAGTCACGGAGTGGGCACATTAGGTGATTAAATATTTGTACGAGTTAATTTTTACATACAAGCATTTTTTTAAAAACGTACTGATAAGTTAAGAATACTTTAATAAGCACTGCTGCAACATTCGTAAAGAAGACGTTGAAACTTTTTAGGAAATACAAATGGAAACTTTTTAGATATTTCAGCCTGTAAGATTTTGAAGAGTGATTTTTTTTAATTTTAGTTTATTAGGGAAACAAACAGCAATTATACAATAAATTTAGGTACCACAATTTAATCACACATTTGCCAAAACAGTTACCACAAATAGCTTACACATTGGTATCTAAAGTTGAATAAACAAATAACACCTTAAGCCAGAAAAATAAAAACCAAAGACACAAATTTAATTTAATCATTGACTTCATCATTAATTAAAGTTAATCCAGCAACGACACCTATCGAAGCCCTTAACTTTTAATAAAGACAATGATGTAAAATAGCGCGTCACGAATTCCTCGCGTAGCTGTCAGTGGAGGTGCAATCTATCTTCGCCCCATTTCTAATCGACGGCTGTTTCACACCATCAATCTTAGCTATTTAAAGCGTTTGAAACGAATGTGACATTGCGCATGTTGCTTTTATTAGACGCAATGAAGATAAAACAAATCATTTGGTGTTGGTTTGCAGTTTGTCGTATAATTGTTTTAGCCAAGGGTTTTATTAACTAGGTAGGTATTTAAATAAAGTCACCACTACAAACATTCGGATGTTATCCTTCAATATAGTTTTCGAAGTTCTAAAGACATCACACTTTATAAGGTAAGATTTCTTTGCACTATGTCATCACTACATAATAAAAACAAAGTAGATCTTTAAAACTACGCAACGAATTTTGATGCGGTTTTTTTAAATAGGAGAAAGGTTTATATTATATTAATACATGGTGTCAAATTCCACACTACACTGAAGAGAAGCGAGGGCGGGTCGCTAGTATCATTTATCAAGATGTTTAAATTAGTCGAATATGAATTCAATTTCGTTTGGACGCACTCATTTTGTTTTCAGCAGTCATTTCCTTTTTCAGTAGTTTTTTAAGGGAAGTTTACGACAAATTACTAAGACTAAACTGCATTTAATTTGTCAAATCATAGTTTACCTTTAATTACTCGCATGTGCAGTGCTATTGCGCACCCATCGAAATAATTATCATCATCCAGAATCGAGTATATCAAACGTTCGAATTCAACGCGTCCCCGCCCTGAAATATCGAGTCGCTTCTAATCAATCAACTCCAGATTAACACTCGTCTGTCCGCCAGACAAAAACAAATGAGCTCCGGAACAAGAATCGAATTAACCACGAACCACGTTTAAGACACCAATTAAATCTCTAACAAAGGCTATCTTCAATGAGATGGGGAAAAAATTTGATAGATCAACTCTTTAACGTAATCTATCATCGACGATTCTTTAGCCAAAAATGAACCTTAAGTTACGGAACCTAAGCTTTTAATTCAAGTTGGGAGGTGAGAGGTAAGTTGAGAAGGCTGTTGGCACAACATCTTATATCGATTAAACATATAATTAATCACGGGAAATGATTCCGAATGAGATGTTATTAGTTATACCACTCCCTATTAACAAGTGAAACAATAGCTCTTCGTATACAGAGTGATCATAAACTTAATGATAATCTTTTGTGAATAGTATCAGTTTTCGTAAATTCATTATAGTGCAAGTTATATTCTACGCATTCTTATGACTAGCTAAACAAATAAAATTCCTTTGATTAATTCATTGAAATAAACGTAATGTCATTTCTATCCTTCTATAAACCAGAAATGTACCTGATAGAAAGTATGCTAATATTATGTTTACTTGCTTACCGTTCTAAGGTAGTTCTATCTGAAATATGCTCCACACATCATATTAATATAGCTCAATATAAAATCAGCCTGTAGCGATGAGGGGCCCCGATGGCCGATCAATCAGCTGCTAACGAGCTGGTCACGTGGTAACAAGCCGTAATGCTATAGAAAAACAAGCATAGACTAAAGACGTAAATGAATACTAGACACACATCCACGAGAGCTTTTAAAGAAACTGTCTTTTGATAACTTTTGAAAATCGATAATAAATTCTATTTTTAAATGACATCACTAAATTGCTAGTATATATTGCAATTAAAATCACATCGGACCCGCAAATAATTTCTAAACTGAACCGATTTATTTACGATCGCACCTGATCTAAATCAACGCGGCAAAAAGCTAATCGATTCTGGAACACCCACCAAGCTAGGTATGATTACGATTTGATCAACATTTACATAATCGTTTGTCGCTCGCATTAAATTAAAGCACAGATTAAACGCTCGACCGATCAAAACTTAAAAAACGACTATAGTTTTAATTTCTTTTTTTAATGCAGACGAAGACAGAGTGCAGAGAAGGCGCGGGGCGTGGTGGGCTAACTTTCATTACTCATGAGCAATAATAAATGATAAAACATTATTAATACGAAGAGATCAGTCCGAGTGATGTCGGCTCACATATGCGAGATTAACCTGACTCGAATAAATTAATTCTACTAATTAAAAGTTTTATGTTTGCCCCTCTGGCATAGCCTAAAATAGCTCAACGTTGATGTTGCCACATTAAAAATCAACGTTTGAAATTGTTGTCTATGCAATTTTTTTTATAAAAATTAAAGTACCTATGTGTCTTTGGAATCGGGCGTGTATATCGATTAGTTTTTGCTGTTATCGTGTTCCGCGTAATAACAAGCAGAAGTTTATTGGGCACGCTCAGATATGATAAATTGAATAATAATTTATTCCGAACGAGATAAGCTGGCTGCCTCGATCGCTGAGTGCGATACTCTCAACGTGTTGAGGGTTGCCATTACAATGGCGCGTAACAAGAACATTCTTGTATTATTTTTATTTAAATTGTCAGTACATGCATTATTTTATAGGTAAAATGCACAGACTAATCGCACATGTGCAAGTAAATTTTTATTTAAGTTAAGCTCAATAGACCGCAAAATTACACTATGAAAGTTGCAAGTATAAAATTAAAGAAATACCAATTTTTGTTTAAATTTTTCCACCTTAATAATTATGTTGAAAAAAGATTATTATCACGTACAAAAAATAAGACTATCCTCTAAAAAGGAATTCAATAATAGTGTCACAAAAAATACAATTTTTGGGTAATTTTCACGAGATTAAGAATTGTTAAATTATGTCATAAACGTGGCCGAAAGTTAAGGATCCAGGAGCCGTATTATGACCTCTTATTTCCTGGCAGTTTTCTGACTGGATATCAATCTATCTCTTTTATTCGCTATACAGCGAGAAAGAGATGTAACTATAGCAATTCATCAACCTGGCAAGTTTTAAGAGGTTGTAATAGCCCCACAGGGGCTATTTCCTATGCATTTGGTATGATAAAACAAGAGAAAGATTTGGCATATTATAGGGACATAATGAAATTTTTGGCACCAGTGTCCTTAACTTTCGACCACGTTTGTGACATTATAATTAACAATTCAAATCTCGTGAAAATGATCCATATATGGAAATAAAAAATACGATCTTAGGTGTTGCCAATAAATTTTATCACTTTCAAATGCTGTTATTCTTACACAATTCAATGGTTAACGAACTGCTTGCAACTTTTAGTATCAAGCTTGTTACTGTATCGGTTTTTGTTACAATTTTTTACTAAGCAAATCGTTCACTAAGACTGCCATATAATGGTTTTATGATTACTGTACACAATTGTCTTGACAAATCTCAAGATGTTAATTACTAAACGACAACAATAACCACTGATTTGACTAACAACGAGGCGGTTGGATATCAACATGATCTATCTAGTGACAATGATGGCGCCATTCACAACAAAGATCAATTAATGCTAGAGAAAGATAGCAAATGTAAAGCTTTTGGTAAAAAGAGACGGTTGCTCGGTTATCAATCATGCGCCTGCACACGATCTCAGCGCCCGAGGCGATCGAACGATCTCCCGCTTAATTATTTCTATTATGATATTTAAAATATAATGATTATACGTGTAATAAGAGCCATATGGCGAATTCCCACACTCGTTCTGTAACTAACGCATCCAATCCATAACCTTAATTAATACGAATAATAAACGAGCGAGAAAGCAATATGGATGCAATCAATATCAGTCACTGTGATTCATTCGATCGCATAAATCGATAATCTCAAGTTAATACTCATTTAATTTTGTTTGAGACAATTTTATCTTCATTCCTGCGTGAGCTTTAACCTCCATTAATAGCTCATAGTTCTAAAATATGATCTCGAAGTCGTCTATCATGAAGATGTTATCGCGATTCTCCACAATATAAAATCGTTTATACAGTCAATGACTGATTTAAGTTACATCTGATTTGTATCTTCTGGCAATTGATATTAGACCCATACGTCCAAAGTAATTCTAAAAGAGACACGGCCAATGTGAACCGGTCGAATCCTATCATTTCGATCGACGATCGTGAATGGGGCATTTGGCCCGTGATAAATTACAAGCAATATCAATCGGTACAGAGGATCAATCAAAACATATTTAATGTTCGAATTGTGGGAAAATGGACTTACCTCGCTTTTGCATGAAGGAGAACAAGTCGTCGAGGAATTCTTTCCTTTGTGGATCGTCGCTGATCTCGTACAACTGCAACAATAAAATAAAAGGATTTGAATAAAAAAAACCGGCCAAGTGCGTGTCGGGCCACGCGCCATAGGGTTCCGTAGTTACCTTATACCATACCATATTTAATACCACCTATCATTTTTCGTTTGCAAAAATAACTTTGTTTTTCACAGTGTTGGTATGAATGACAAAGTTATATTTGCGGTTTTGGAAAATGTGCTATATCTCAAAAACTAATTACTATATCTCATTCAAACCAATTTTGGTTGAAAGTGTTTATTAAGATCTACAGCATATATTTTTTTTAGATTTTTCACTCTCTTATTTCAAAAGTTAAAGGGGGGGGGACACACATTTTACCACTTTGGCGATGTATATCTTTGAAACGGTTAACTTTGAGAAAAAGTTGTCTTAGGAACCTCAATGTCATTTTTAAAGACCTATCTACAAACACCCAACACGTGTTGGTTTGAAGAAAAAAATTTTTTTCAGTTTCAGTTCCATGTATGGGGAGCCCCCCCTTAATCTTTTATTTTTCTTATTTTTGTATTAAATTCGGTAAGCGGTTAACAGAATACATCTACCTACCAAGTTTCAACTGTGTAGTCTTAATACTTTCGGAATAAAGTGGCTGTGACATACGGACAGACAGACAGACAGACAGACAGACAGACAGACAGACAGACATGACGAATCTATAAGGGTTCCGTTTTTTGCCATTTAGGCTACGGAACCCTAAAAAAGAGAAACGAATGATTTGTTTGATGCTGATATATAATTTAAATGAAAAATAGGCCTTAAAACTGAAACGGAAATACAGAAGACCTCAGGATACCTATTCTAAGTCGTGTCTGAATTTGATAAATTCCACAGACTGACGATCCAACTAGGAAAGTTTTTATCTTTAACGCAAACATTTTAGATATATGTATTTTAAAGCTTTTTACTGTTAATGTATTGTTATATCCTTACTAATACTATAAAAAATGCGAAATTCCATTTGTTTGTTGGTTTGTTTGTTTATTGGTTGTTTGTTTGTTTGTTACGCCTTCACGTCTTAACTACTCACTCAACCGAAATCATGAAAATTTGCATACACGTTGTCAGGGGCACAGAGAACGATATAGGGTATCTTTCATTTTAAAAAAAAACTGTTCTCGAGGGATAGATAAAACTGGCAACGCAGACGAAGTCGCGGGCGGTCACTAGTTTACTATAACTGTCTTTACGTGTAATAAGAAATTAGCATTCAACGCAGGAAATGCGATCAAACGGCAACACAACTAGGTAGATACCACGTGTGCCCGCATTTCCGGAAAGACATACACTTCGCATTATAATTTACGCGCATATACAATTATGTTCTGTTATGCTTTGACGGGTGCATTTGTAATAATGAAATAAAGAATCGGTGACATGTGACGCTCATGTTTAGTTCTAGGGCACTAAAGTTAGTAACAATCCATTGGGTAAGCAATAGTGACAAAAAGTACCTGGATTGAGACAAAACACTTTAGGTGGTATAACTCTAACCATATTTTATAGATAATTGATATTAAAAAAGCGCTCATGGCGTAGCTTGACAGGCTGTTAGTACTCGATCACGTTTGTTAAGCAAAGCTCGGACCGGCCACGTCTTAGATGGGTGACCGTTAAGTGGCGTGCTTCCGTGCTTCGGAGGGTATGATCGTCGGTCCCGGCTGTTGTCATCTGATAACAGTCGTTGAGCCAAGTCCTTACTGCGGCTTGATAAACTCTAACACCAGAGGTGGCCACTGATCCTCATACGATAAGAAAGAAAGATTGAAATTAAAGATATTATTTATTGTACCATGATAATTTACAAAGAAATACACAAAAGAATAACAATTGGCGGCCTTATCACTAAAAATCATTTCTTACAGGCAACCATGAGTTGAACATTGAGCAACTACCAGGATAAAAAAATCGGGTATCATTTAAGTTTTCTGTAAGTAACCAAATTATATTTAAACAAATCCATCATATCCATACCATATAATATGATGACCATTGAGAACACTACATGATGACAGTGTGCAGTGTTATTTTTTAGATGACGATGTGTCATTATCTCCCAATTAATTGCACCACCGCACCGGAAGTTTAATAAAAAAAGAAGAAATACAACAAGAAATATATAAGTAATATCTCTTATAGCCTGAAGGTTACCTCAACAAGTATGAACCCACCTGCCAGTGATGTTATTATTTCATTTACCCGAATGTTCTAACTGTAGATACAGGTATTTACGTCGCAATCGTGTGCCCCGCTGAGAAACTTGTCATTCCTCGTAATGACACCGGTATCCGGTAGTTAAATGTGCAGATAAAACGTATCTTCGCCGATAAACGCGAAACGCTCGATTGGCGCGATGGGCGGGAGGCGGTACAAGATACAACACCACAGTAAACGAAGTTACGTGAATTTTATACTAGATAAACACACACAAATAGGTATAAGTAAATTTTATTAATACATGTAAATAGGTATAAGTGAATAAATATTGATGTGATTAAATCATAAAAGTGCGTCTTAGATGTCAATAAATATATTATTGGAAGGTGGTAGGCGATACTGACAATTAGTGAGGTAGATATGTAGGTACGGTCAACAACGAAAGTCACTTAACACTTTAGTACTTTGTCATAACAACATTAACAACTTTTGATTAACATTTCAAACTGTGAGAAGCTGCTATGATATAGTACTAAAGTGTAAAGCTACTTTTGTTGCTGACTGTACTATATTGGAAATGGCTTAAAGAATTTAATTTTTCTTAATTTGTGTAATATTTTGAATTAATTAATTAATATGATCACAAGCAATAATCAATTAAAACTACTCCGGTTACTTGTTTCTTATTATATGTATTTTAAGTAAAAATCTTCATAATTAAGTTAACGAAGATTTTCAAGAACCTGTCCACTCAAATGAATAATCCAAAGCAAATACCCTCACAACGTGTTTAATCTAAAGAAAAAATATTAATACCAACAAAAAAATCTGACATCACAGCAAACCGAATAAGCCGTTATGTAATCATTCGATCCGGTCAAAAGTGTCCCAAAGCCGCGAAGACACAAATATAGCGCCAGGTCACAACACATCAAACAACCGAGTATTTGCGTTGGTCGGACAATCACATCGAAGCACTTAAGAACTGGGCCGTAGAGACAACGAAATGCCATTTAAACACTTCCTGTTTCCGTCTAATATATTTGTACACACACCTCATTATAGTAATGGACGCGAACGGGTCACGGAGTGCGAAACACTTCGTACGTACATATTAAGGTACTTTAAGTTCTAAGCTTCTTTTCTAGGAAAGAAAGTTAACGTCGAATTTCAGATAGAAAACTCAATGCCTGTCTCAGAAATATTAAAGCCGACAAGGATAATAAAATAGTTCCTCTTGATATTTAAAGGATAAAATTTCTTTGAGCATTGTTAATTAGCTAATTTACATAAACATTCAAAAATAGGTGCTATCAACTTTGAATCTGAAAACAATTGGAATTTTGAAAAAGCGACGACTATGATAAAATCTTTCATAACATATGCAAAAAGCAAAAAGTTTGTTACACAATGTAAAAACAACGACATATAAAGAGCAGGTTGAGTAGACAAAATGTAACAGCAATACTTCTCTAAAGTGTAATGTAAAGCAAAGCTGCCACACACAGCTCTCCTATTTAACCGTTTTAAAACAAAAGCTTAACTCTTCAACACACGAGACACCGTAAACGATAAAACAAATGAAAAACGCTGGGTAATAATTGGAACGCTGTTTTTTTTAAGCGGCGTTAATCGAAAACGTTCGGTTGTGATTAATCGCGGGGGGCGCGGCTGAGTCGACAGTGACGATCGCCAAGATTGATGTTGTAGGAGGTCGTGTCTGTTGCCGCCATTAGGAGTCAAGCATCGCTTATGGTTCCAATATTGACACTACGCAATATGAAGGTACACAAGGAAAAAGGATCATTGTCAATTTTACCTTCTTCCTTGCCTTCTAATTATTCCCGCAAGCATACAACCGAGCGATATTTAAAGCCCGAGTGAATAGGCTTCTTCTGGGCAAGTTTGTTCCATCTTTGGTGTCTTCTCAGCCTTATGGTTTTTGAATATGGCCAAGAGTAAGCCCATTTAATGTAAAAGAACCTTATTTTGAAAAAAATAGATTCCTAAGTTCCAACCTATTGGACCTTCATCGATGTTCATCATTTTTGCAGTTTTTCACAGTAATTTTAAAGGACATACATTGTTTTTAACCTGTCTCTCAAATTTTAAACAGCTAACAACTTGGAGACGAAAAGTGTTTGTTTGTGTGTAGGTATTCTAATGAAAATGAAACTATTTTCGATGGACTTTCAAATGATGCCTATACCAATAATATAAAAAAATGACATCCACCAATATTCCCTTGTACCTACCCTTTTTCGGGTATTCGCAGCTTTTACCCGTATGTGAGAAAATTGCGTATAATTCAGCTGTCTTTTTAAAACCACGCACAGCAATATCAGTTTTGTCTGTCTAACAAATATTAATTTCTAAATAGCAATAATTTGGCCAAATGAATTGATATTACTAAACAGTATTGTATTCGTAATACTTAAAGAGCAATCAATTTTTGCTATAAACGTGATAACAATGGTTGTCGCAACTAAAGTTTTCTATAAACAAATGAGTTAGCACTATTTGATGAAAAACAAAATGCAACTTAGAGTTCATATTTTTTTATGATTTTTAATTTTAATTTGCCCGAATTTATAAATTATTGTTCTATGTCTACATTGTTCCGAGTTCCTTAAGTTTAATTCAATTAATGTTTATTTTTAGAGAATTAAATTACAAACAAAACCCTTATCTTGAAGTCAGTGACAGTTACAATTATTTTTCGAATATTTAAAATGTAATATCTGTAACATCCTGAACAGTTGCATCTTGATAAACTTGTCGATCCATTATGCATGTCATAGATTTATTCAGTCCAATTATTACAAAACGGACATTGGACACACAAACACCTCAGACGATGAGAACTCTTGGCGAAATGTTTCTTTGAAATGACATGAAAATTATCATAACAGGCCCGAGGTGCATAGTGAAGATTAAACCGGTAGAAAATGTACGTAACACTTCTAACGATTGTGTTCTTTTTTATTTGACGCGAATGAATGGGTCATCTCATAAAGTAATGATAAATCTGTTAATTACCAGCAGCTCTTCAGCAGCTTGGCCATCATGAAAAAAATATTTTTAATAATTTTGGAGTCTTAGCTCAAGGACTACTTAGTTTTTGCGTAACATTAAATGGTTTTAACTAGTGGCTCTGTAGAGCTGTAGACCTCGCGTTTGTGACATTTTTTAACATTTTTCGAAATGGCTGAAATAGGATTTTAGGGTTTTATTTTATTTTATTTTATTTTTTTATTTTATTTTAAATGACATAGTTACAGACAACAGATTAAAACTTAAACAATAAAACTCAATAATAAGAAGGTACACCAATATAATGTCCAATTACAACTATGTTCAACTGTGGTAATGTTAATTATTAATTTTACAATAATAGTAACAAATTATAATAAGGTACACACAACACAACAACAGATACACACATCAACTTTGTCTAGGGATACCAGGTGTTATTTTCATACAAACGAGGTAACTTTGAAGCCTTGGTTTCCTGCCAGGGATGTACTGTGCTGTGATCTGCTGACGGCTATTCAGGGAGTGAATGGAGGAGATTCAGATCGCTATACACACCCAACTGATCTGACCTGCATTCTAAAAACGTAATGGACATGTTTAAAAAAACCCGCGAAAATAGCATGAAAACGTATGGAAATCCTCAAACTGAGAACTCTAACCCATTAATTATTTAGAATGCTGATCAGATCGGTTGGGTGTGTATAGCGATCTGAATCTACTCCATTCACTCCCTGGATAGCCGTCATCAGATCACAGCACAGTACATCCCTGGCAGGAAAGCAAGGCTTCAAAGTTACCTCGTTTGTATGAAAATAACACCTGGTATCCCTAGACAAAGTTGATGTGTATAGATTAATAAAATGATAAACAGATTTAACGCTAACTCTCAGTTTCCACTGGGATAATTTAAAAGTGAATTTTTAAATTTATAAATACTATTATTAAAAATATCAAAATCAACACAAACCAAATTAAAAGTCTACACATTCTATGCAATGGATTATTCATGGAAACATTATTTGTTGAACATGGTATACTAAATAGTTGTGGCTTACGAATTGATCGGGTAGGTGTTTTAAAAGATATTTGCTGTAATTAGCTCCCATCGAATGATGGGAGGATTACAATCTCCACAATTTTCGAAATTGTGGAGATTGTCCTCATATCTCCACAATTTCGAAAAATTTCTAAAGCCTAATCGACAAAAAAACTACACAATTATAACCTGCTCTCAAACAGGAGGAGAACAGTACAGCCTGACACCGGGACAGACATTCAAAAGTATTTTTGCCCAATCTGAAGCAGTGACACTTCGCCCTCTCTCGGTCAATTAGATTAATAAGTTCTTCCATTGATTCATCAATGTTTTCTCGCGGCATAGCTTTATCAATATTCTTATTGGTTTATCATACTAACGACTTCACAAGTCACATAAGTACCAATATCAACTTTCCTCACCGGTGTCACGTCGACTGTGCCCGCCGCGGTCGCCCACCACGCGTCAATATTTGAATCACAAAACGCCGCTAAGCCGCGTAATCTCCATTGTTGTGAGCCAATTACGGCTCTCCCCTTCCGCTCCGATGAATATATAAATATTGTGAAAATATCATCACCCACTAAATAATAATAAACCGACACGGATGAATTACTTTCCCAGAAAATCTGAGGACAACAGTCTGTTGTAATATTATTATTTTTTTACAAGACTGCATTGTAACATAAAATGTTTGCTCTATTTAATTCACAGCATCAAATTTATAGAACATTTTTTACAAAACAGCGTATTGTTCAATTAAATAATGTAGAATTTTTAAGGTTTATAAACTTGGCCAAACGTTTGGTCTAGTTAATCACATTATTGAATTTAAAAGTTGATAATTAAAGTGTAACATACTCGAAACGTGTAACATACTCGTAACTTTCATAAAATATCCTTAGATTGAGTTGCATTGTAATGACATGCGTAGTAAAACACATTCTTCTTAAAGCCAAACGAAGCAATTTTTTACCACGTCTATCCTCATTTATCGTAATACCATTTGATTTTACGATCGTATACCATATTTTACGAGTTATATGCGCCAATAGTTGCGTTTATCACTATGCCGCGGTGATTGCCAACACATCCATACAATTTTATCGATTCGACCTTTCTGCCTAGTAATTGAATTGTTTGCGATTGCGGCGCAATAAGCATAGAACATAATTTAAATTTAATCCTGCATTGACAATATTCTTTTATTCGCAATCGCAACTGAAGATGCAGTTTCAATGTTTTGACAGTTGTGATGTGATGTGTTGTTTTCTTTTTAACCACCTCTGTGGTCTAGTGGTTCGCCCACCCGTGTAAGACGCAGGGGTCCCGGGTTCGATTCCCAGGGGGGGTACAATTTGTACTCGATTTGATTGGTGGTAGGGCTTATTTCAAGTCCGTCTGGCTAGCTACCACCATCTTATCTAAGTTTGACGTCATAACAACAATATAAAATTGTTGTGTTCTGTATGTAAGAGGTAAGATAGCTAGTTCCTCAGTGATGATTCCGGTGTAGTGCCCTTCTTATCGTCACTGAACATCAGGCGAGGTGAAGGCCAAGCACCTATCCCCTTATGCATAAAAAAAAAGATTTAGTTGAATAAGATTCTTTTTCATTACTATTAAATCCTTACTAATATTATAAATGCGAAAGTCCGTTAGTTTGTTTGTTTGTTTGTTACGCCTTCACGTCCTAACTACTGAACCGATCATCATGAAATTTTGCATACACGTTGTCAGGGGTACAGAGAAGGACATAGGGTAGATAAAAAAAAGTATAGTTCCCGAGGGATAGCATAAAACCTTTGCACGCAGACGAAGTCGCGGGCGGCCGCTAGTCACTTATAAATATTTATTCTATATCAGCAACACTATTGAAATTTTCTAAATATGTACCCAAAATAAGAAACCAACCCAAACCTTGCAATTTTCGTTGAAATATTTCACGTGATGAAAGCTCTACATTAGTATTTTCAACTTGTTAATTACGATGATTGTTTGATTTTCCATAAATTAAACATATTGCAGCCTAATTTCAAATAATAAGTACTGTTTAAATAAATTGTAGGACGATAAAAATCTGCACACTTGTGCATTGATTTTAATTGTCCTTCAAAGAAGTGACCTACAAATACGATCTTATGTTATACCCACAGTCTTAATGTTTATAATACTGTGGTTATACTCTAGTACAGTTTATTATGATCTTATGATTCAAGCATAGATAAATTACTAAATCAATCAATATGTTAACGTCGCATTGTATTTATAGGACGAGGTGGTAATCTTGAGAGTACACATGGCAACGCATACAACTGTTGAAAACAATCGAAATTTTTCCTTTTGCTTTTAAACCTTAACATTTAGAATGTAAAGTTTAAAATCGATTGAGGAAGTTAACATTTGTGCTGCTGACTGGTACAAAGATTTCGAGGTATAACACATTTGTTACCTTCAAATGTAGGCGAGCTGATAGACCATTGTGTTGGCGACTCAGATCAATGATGTTTTGTCACACATACGAAACATGTAAAAAGAATAACCTAATAAGTTCTACGGGTTAACTACAGAGTCCAAAAAAACTGCAATATTTTTGTAGAAATAAGAACTACTCAATCTACACAGTCAAACTATGACGACTTCGAGGAAAAACAAATGAACAATTAAAAGTGTGTCAATCACCTAACGACACTGTTTTAAACTACCTACTTATTCTAAGTTTTCTTTCAAACACAAAATTTTCTGACCTCTTGACAAGAAGTAACATAAATCTGATTAAAGTTTCCATGTCCTTCTTACTACTTATAAGAAATCTGTTTTGTTTATTGAATAATTATACAGTTTTTAGGGTTCCGCACCAAAATGGTAAAATGTGACTCTGTCTGTCTGTCACAGCTGGATATCTCGAGAACTACTAATGGTATCAACTTGAAATTTGGAATAGTTTAAGATGACATTTGCCCAACTATTTTGCAAATAAGAAGTAAATAAAAAAAATATCTTTTTTACAACAGGGACTGAAAAGAGGTCTTAAAAATTTGAAGTGGGGCTACTAGGGCATGTGGGGTATCATATGAAAGAGCGCCGTTTGCACGTTTTCAATCATTTTTTTTTTCAATCATCAGGCCGCATAGTTTTCGACTTATGATGAAAAATTTAAAAAAAAAACACCGTCCCCCCCCCCTTATCTCCGAAGTTTGCAAAGAGAAAAATCTGAAATAATTCCATGTGATAGCAGTTTATATAAAAGTTACAGGAAAAATAAAACTCTCAATATAGCACACTTTTTTAGAAATTATCGAATTTCTAAAAAAGTTAACATTTGTTCCATTTGTTCCACTGTCGGTCAAGAGATGGCGCTGACCTAAAACTGCAATACCTACTAATTTTATTATTTTACTCTGCAGTGTGGTTTGATGGTGCAATTGTGATGGTACGGAACCCTCGGTGCGCGAGCCCGATTCGCTCTTAACCGGTTTTATTTTAACTTGGAAAATCGGTCTAAAGTTTTTGTATTCCATTTATTTTTTCTATTTGGATTCAAGAAGCTCTTTAAATTTATCAAATATTCTAGGTTCTTTGTTTTCAAAAGTTTCATCAGTACTACATCGAACTTTCGCTTTGGATTTAGTTTCAAGGTTTCGCAACCTTTTCTTCGCACCCTGCAGGTATACCAGCAGTTTAATATAATAGACAGTATTAACATCAAACATTAGAATAGCTCAACACTCAAGTGTGGACAAGTGGGTTCCGACACTAAACAACAGTTTAAAAGCACACGCTCATCGCCATACTGAAAATGCGTTCGCGCCGCAAGACAATTTCAAATTGCAGGCTATATTTCAAACCGGTAATTTACTTTCGATGGATCTATAAATAAACGTAGGACCTTAACTCAGTGAAATAGTAACAATATTTATGGAAATCTCTTGGATTTACACTTATTGAGCCCGAGTTTATTACGGAACAATATTTACGGTGAAAGTGCGATAGAGTGTGGGGAAAAATAAGACAATTTCTATTATCAGTATCAAATAAAATATTAATTCGAAATATTTAAAGAACTTTTACATCACATCTAAATTTCATAATATTTTGATGGTTTCTATGCTAAATCCAAACTAATATCTATACTTCATATTATAAATGTGAAAGTAACTCTGTCTGGTTTATCTGTTACGTTTTTTTTCGCCTAGACCCTGGACCGATTTTGACGAAATTTGGTAGTCAAACTCAAAATTATTTATTCAGTCTAGGCTGTTACAAGCACTTGTGAATATCAAAGAAGATATGTCATCGGTTTGCAAACCCTAAGCGGGAGACCTTGTAACGAGAAGAACCGGCAAGAAGCTCGTCAAGGGCTGCTTTTTTCTGCCTCTATATTTCATACAGAGTCGTCAACATTGAAAAACCTCAACATTTAAAGTAAGGTCACTTCCCATCACGGTAAGGATATATAAAGAACCCTTGGGAAGGACATAAACTACTTTTTATCCCACTGCTGGTCACGGGTCTCCGCCAGCACTATGTACTATCGCCCACTGTGGACTACAGCTTACCGTAGTACACAGTGGGCGAAGCTGCGTTATAATAAATAAATAGAAATAGACAATACCAAGATTTGTTATACTTTTGTATCTTCATTTCTTAAAAGTTTGATTGTATAAGGATATTAATGCATAGTACAACTAACTGACTTACTTCTTATTTCAATTTATTTGAAGTACAGGAAAGTTATATATTCAAGAAATGCTGAAAAAAGCAATAAAATAACCAAGTTATAAATGAAAAAATTTCATAGCACACTTAACTCATAATTAAAACCGGTGCCTCAACTATGTGTGAGGTGATATAGGTTTCCGCAATTTCCATTACGCAAACATTGTTGCTTTCCCATTACTAATGGAATCATAAAAAGCACCGTAATGTGTTTTCGTGTTCAATAGACTTAGATAAGTTGGCCTGTTTTCGCGACATTACGCAGATAGTAGCTGCCATTATCGTGTTGCGGCAATTTTCCGTTACAAATAAATTCAAATATGACTGATATGATAATAATCATAAAATGAAACGTAGAGTCACCCTTATAGTTTCTGTAATTACAATTTTACGCTTTTGTAATAAGAACTATTATTACATACTATGAAAAAAATCGTTAGAAAATAATTTATTTTAACTTAAGCTTTGGCTATGGTAATGAACGTTATTGTTGTCTACTGCGTGTCATAAAGTTGATTTTTCATATAAAATTATTTTAAGTGTTAAAACCTACAAAATTAAATATGCAAATTGTTTAACTATTCTTTGTCTACAGTCTATAGTTACAAAAACAGTTTCAGACATTTTAGAATTCCTTAGACGCCAACATGGACCTTTCATTTAATAAATTTATGCAAGAGACATTATTAAAATAATAGTCTTACGGCCGGTTTCTGAATTGAGAAATTGAAGTTGAGCACTACTCAAATCTTACTCACCCATACAAAATTTGTACTTAAGTAGTGCTCAACTTCAATTTCTCAATTCAGAAACCGGCCGTCAATTTTCAAACTGAACTATAAAGTTAAACAAACTATTAATGTAAACCTCGTGTATCTGACCTTTATGATCATTTTTCGAAATGGTTGAAATATGATTTTTTATCGAAAAATTTCAAAAAGCTAAATTGGCAAAAAGATTCTTAATAATTATCGAACTTGCTCACAAAATTTTACAAGAATCGGTTGAGAAATGCGACCTGTATAAGAGAACAAACAGACAGCCAGACAGACATACGAAAGCATTTTTACCCCAGCTAAAAAGGAGACACTTCGCGCCTTCGCGCTCGCTAAAGCATAACAAAACAAAAAAGTGACTTCAAGCAAGTTTTTATTATATGTTACAAAAGCACTAGAATTTTAAATATTTACAAATTATTTACCAAGTGTCTTTTTTATTATTTTTTATTTCCAAAGTCAGACCAGACCAGAGACAATGTAGAGTTCGTTTTCTAAATTGACCCAGCCACCTGAGAATGAACTTGAGACCCCAAAGATGGTTTTCAAGGTACCTATCACCTTGAAAACCTTCTCACCGAGGAAACCGCGGAGGTTATCAAAATACTGTATTCATAGATATCACAGTCACGACTAGGGTTGCCAACCCTACTATATAGTCTATATAATATAGTATCCTACTATATTGAGGGCTCGCCTACTATAATTTTTGAAAAAATATATAGTTGGCAAAAGTACTATATTTTTTCAAATGAAAAAATTAGACAAAAGCGGCAAAAAAAAATACTTACACTTATGCACATAAGTAATTGCAAAGTAATTTTTGTGTCTTAACATTTGTGTTTATGGTTGTTGAATAAATTATGAAAATGTTAGTATGATAAATGCAACTTCTTTAATATCCTCCATACAAAACCATAACCTACTATATTTTTTGGACTTTTTCGCCATCTACTATATTTTTACACGTTAATCTTGAAACTACTATATTTGATGCAAAAAAAGTTGGCAACCCTAGTCACGACGATCTTATTCACTCGTGACTTGAAGGTCCCCAGATTGTACCTATCAGGAAACACAGACTCAGGCAAGAAGTTCAACTCTCTAGCGGTATGAAAGATAAAATAAAAAAAATTAAAGCAAAACGCTTTGTTTGGAAAAAACGGTGACGCCTAAAAGCTCACAAGAAAATATTTTTTTCAGTTAGTGTAGAGATTCACTATTTTATTTATTTTTATATACTGTTTCATCTTTGTCAAAGGAATACAGTGTGATTATTGATTTACATCAACAAAACAATAACTTCTCGAATTACATAAAATTATCGGTCAATAAAAAAACATTTTCTTTAAGAAACATTCAAATGAATATGGAAAGTCGAGGTGAATATTAGGACAATGAATAAATTGAAGCAAGGTGTCGGTTTGTCCAATTCACATCTGCGGCACAGGTTAAACTTGGACTTTAATGAGGGAAGCAAATCTTGAGGGTTAAGTTGCAAACGATCAGCTTTTACATTTTTGAGTACTATTTTATTCATCGAAAATTGGATTGGGATTTAAAATAACTATAACTATAATGTATTCAGTGGTCTCTGATTTAAATCGTGTGATGAATAATCTCAATGCTTTCCGTTTTTTAATTCAAGTTTACCAAAAACAAGGTATGTTCATATCACAGTTTGCAAAATTAAATTATTTAAATATGTTCGATGACATATTAAATATTTTAAAGGTAAAAAGTCGGACCAACCAACTATTATATACAGATTCGGCCTCACCACAAGTTTTTAAACGACCGAGAGCATCCTAATCGGGCCCTACAACAATGGAAAATCGATTGTGTCTCATTTTCCGGGGCATGAACACATGAGTAAAAAAACATGAAGGATTAAATGTGGTGCTGTCTCTTTCAAACAATATTGTCAAAAAATTGACAGCATCACATTTAAACAGTTTCTAAGTTGAATAATTGTTGAATGGTGCTTTGTGGTAAGGCCGTATGTCTTTCATTATTGCACAACACAATTGAAATCACGTTGGCGATAATATTTAGCTAATTGAGTTTGTAACTGACTTTATGAAAACTGAACATGACAAACAATACTTTAAATCCAAAGGTGAAGTCACAGTTCTCATTTTCTTAATGTGATCATTTTTCTTTTTACTTGTCGCTTCCTCCTATTACTTGCGCCGTATGATTTTTACATTAAATACGGCGAGTGTTAGGGCGTTGTCCGTCGCACAAAGCCTCAATTGATTCGAGAGCCGAAACGTAAGTGTTCGGCCCTATCGCCTAATGAGCAAGGGAACATTAACTTAGAAATGGCTCTCCAAATTACGTAAAACTTACTGCCAGTACGGAGAAACTCTCTGCTTTATCACCTAATGCAATCGGTTGCACTAAACTTACATGTAGTTTACGGCTATTGTGTTGAAATAAAAAAAAACTATGTGATTTCTAAGTAAATGACAATATGGAATCGAACTCACCAAAAACTATTTTTTTTTTATTTTTTTTTTTTTGATACCAATCGGAATGGTTACTTATAAGGATTATTTTTTCTTGAGTAACACAGCATCTTAAACAAAAGGAAGACCATGAAATTTAACATTTAAATTTTAATTATTACGGATTGTTTCAATGTTGTATGTAAAATCTATGAATGCAGTTCCGTTTCTTTTTAAAAACAATATGAAGTCTTTTTTCATTATTCTTTCAAAATTTTCATCTTCAATATTTAAGGTACTTTCCCTCCGTGTGGCAAAGTTTTGGGAGATCCTGTATATAAGGTCTTTTGTTTACCTATGAAATTGCCGATATTTTGTCACATACAGAGAAAATTATAACTTCTATGTTTTAAAATATTTAACAATATCTTGATATTATGTATATCGAAGAAGCGCTCATGGCGGAACTTGACATACTGATCGTACTCGATCACGTTTGTTAAGCAACGCTCGATCCGGCCAGGTGTCGGATGGGTGGCCGTTAAGTGGCATTACAACTGAGTGCTTCCGTGCTTCGGAGGGCACGTTAAACCGTCGGTCCCGGCTGTTGTCATCTGATAACAGTCGTTAAGCCAAGTTAGAGGCCTTACAGGCGGCTTGATAAACTCTAACACCAGAGGTGGCCACTATTCCTCATTCGATAAGAAGAAGATGTATATCGAATTATGACCATGATAATTAACTATCAGTAAAAATAAAGTCCTTAGTTTAGCAAAAAAAAATCTTGAAAGTAGCTCTTTTTTTGTGAGCAAAAAAAAGGGTGACCGGTGGGGTTGCAACTTAGCCAAAACTAATTTTTTTCGCTTATCGTAAATTTAATAAGTTAGCATAAAGTTCAAGAATTAGTATGTACATAAAAGTTTGAAATGAATAAAGAAAATTCTATTATGAAAAATACGAGTTCTTGAAAATTCTCTATACAAATCGACAATTTCATAGGTAAAGAACTATTTATTTTTACATCCTTTGGGTTAAAAGTAGACATTTTATTATCCGGTACTATCGCAGGAATCTTGTCACATTAACATCCACGCTAACGTCATCCGCAACTAAAAATTATATGAAACAAGAAAATTCTAATAGGTATATATAATTTAATATATTAATTATTAATATATTAAATTATATATACCTATTAGAATTTTCTTGTTTCAATAATTTCAATAATTATTATTGAATTATTATTTTCATCATGATAGTGTGTATCTATATAATATTTTTACAACTGTTTTTCTTTTTGAGGTTAAAAAATGGCCGCCATGCGCATTACCAATGGGGAATGTCCGATAAAAATCAAATCGGCTGAATATTTTTTTATAGGTAGGAATAAGCTCCCTTAGTAATAGAAAAAAGTTACAGAATTTTCGGTTCCGTAAAAAAATAAAAAAAAAATGAAAGTTTCTTCGACTTCACAAATGTACGAAAGTAACAGCAGAATGGAATTTATACCTTTGCCACCACCTACCACAACCACAACAGGGTACTAAAAAAAAGAAATGTCAAAACTTTTTCTCTTTTCAGAAGGTATAATCTCCATTCTGCTGTTACTTTCGTACATTTGTGAAGTCGAAGAGACTTTAATTATATAAAAATTTTTTACGCAACCAAAAATTCTGAAACTTTTTTCTTTTACTAAGAGAGCTTATTCCTACCTATAAAAAAATATTCAGCTAATTTGATTTTTTTCGGACATTCCCCATTGGCGGGGATAGTACTTGAAATTATTGGCTTCTGAATAAATCACATTACTTATCTAATTTAACAAAAAAACAAGGATTAATGCAATTGTCTAGTAGCAATATCTGAATTTGAATATTTTAGTCATATTTTAAAAAAGTAACATTGTCGAAAATATTTTTCACTCCCTGCGAAAAAATTAGGAGGAATCAAAATAAAAACTGAGCGAACAAGTGCGAGTCGGACTCGCCCACCGAAGGTTCCGTACAAATTTGTAGGTACTTAAATAAAGATTATATTTTTATGATTTAATCACAAAATTGTTTAATGTCCAGACTTTTCTCTGTACGTACGTACTGTAGTATAGACGATATTGCACTGCCAAATTTCATAGTTTTAGGTCAACGGAAAGTACTCTATATTTTGATTCCCACTGAGTGTCGAAATATATTTTCTGCGGCATAAACGACCTTATTTTTTATGGGGCACCATATGAAACTATGAGAAATCTAACTTCTAAATTAGGTATAACTTAGAAGTAAAATTTTTACAGTTTCAAGGGACTGTAGACTTAACTCGACGATTCAAAAGCGCTTAATGACTAAGTTTATTTGAATAAAGATATTTTTACTCTGACTTTGAGTATATTATATGGTTTTGTTTTAATTTCAACTCGATACCTCCAAACGACAAAGTGATACTATAAGCGTTCCATTTTTTCTTTTTGACGCACGAAACCCTAAAAAATAACATAGAGGAAAATCTTTTCACGGCCCGCGAAAAAATAAGAAGGGATTAAAAGAAAAATGTAAAAAAAGCATTTAACTCAACCATTTCTAAGTTTGTCACGTTTTTAATAAGCCTCATTTGCCCTGAACAATATTTCATACAGCATACGTAAGTTTCTATTTTAAAGTACCGTTACATTCATTTGATGTGTCCATAGCACCGTAATTTGATAGCAACAAACTCTATACAGTGCTAAACTCTTTCCATTCATTTACTGTTTGTTTTACAATTAGAATTCGTTCGAACAGTATCAAGCGGTGCCTCCGATTGTTGGTTCTATGGTTACAAACCATTTATCGAAAAGTAGTCAATGAAAAAATAATTGAAACCTCCAATATCAAAGACTAGACTAGTTACTTTACTAGAAAAAAATCGACTTGCACCAGCCTTTCTATTGTCTAATTTAAAAATCTATCGCAATCGCTTTCAGGATGTATCACATTGAAGCTTCTTTTTGGGACAAATAAAAACTTACCAAAGAAATGCAGCAATGTGTCACATCCATCTGTCAAACGAAAGCGATTGCGATAGATTTTTTGAATTAGACAATTAGCCCCCAGATTATATTCTCAGGCGGTATATATCTGGTGCGAGTTGATTTTTTTCTAGTATTGTTTAAAAATAGCTTTGTGAATGCTAAAATCTCAAATTTAAAAATAGACAATACATTTTAGTTCGTTAAGGTCAGGCTCATACTTATTTCTGTTTCGTAACATAGTGTTATGACGTCAATTAACATCGAACAACGTGGTAAGAAAATATTTGTACAAGGCATTGTAATTCATATTTACAACGAATAATATTTCGAGTAGGTAACGATTCTTTTCATCGCTAAATACCGATGGGTCATATAATATCTGTATTGGGGTGGAAAGTAGCGCATTGGGTAGACTGGGTACAAAGGGACATGGCAGTCTTCACATTAACACCTAGCGTATTTATTCAATCGCTCCCCAGCTTGGGGATAATCGCGACCCCCAAAATGTTCATCTAATTGGACATCAAAGAGGGGCGTGTAATCGTGTATACTGACTATGAACGATACTACACGCACATTCTGACGTCATAGAGAATTGCTAGATGTGGTATCGTAACTATTTCATCTATATTATTACTAGCGGTCGCCTGCGACTTCGTCTGCGTGTAAAGTTTTTTTGCTATCTTTTGGGAACAATACTTTTTATCGGGATGAAAGGTAACCTATGTCCTTCTCTGTACCCCTGACAACGTGTATGCTAAATTTCATGATGATCGGTTCATTAGTTAAGACGTGAAGGCGTAACAAACCAACAAACAGACTTTCGCATTTATAATATTAGTAAGGATTATGGGATCGTAAGCTTTGTGTTTACAGACAGTCATGTTTTTAATATAAAAAATTACATAAGTATTTGTTTTTATTTCATACATTTTAGTAACAAACTATATCGTTTTATAATGTGCTTATCATGGCTTTTCATTCGATTTGATACCCATATTGTAATAAATTGTTTTTTGAGATTACAAAATGGCGTTACACAGCCAATACATTTTTTCTAAAAATCTATAGCCAGTGTTACTCGGATTCATGGTGGGATTGTTACGATACCTTTCTACGTTGAAACTTACATACCCACATACAAACATTCATGAACCCTTAACACTCATCATTTTTTTTTTACTCAAAAAATTGTTTAAAAAACAAAAAACCGACTTCAAAAAACCTACCTCTAAAAAGCAAGAAATAATATTCGTAATAATAAAACACGTCTATTGAAGTCGGGTGGGGCTGGAGTACAAATCCCTTTTTTAATTCTAAAAGCCCCACCCGACTTCAATAGACGTGTTTTATTATTACGAATATTATTTCTTGCTTTTTAGAGGTAGGTTTTTTGAAGTCGGTTTTTTGTTTTTTAAACAATTTTTTATTTTTTTATTTTTAGTGTTGGTACCTTTTGTATTAGGTAGTGTAGGTATATAATTTAGGTAGAAATTAAAATCGGCTCAGCCAAACGTGAGTTAATCGCGGAGAAACATACATACATGCGGGTCAAACTGAGAACCTCCTTTTTTAAGTCGGTCAAAGAACTACACTTAAGATATCTTTAATTATCACTAATTATATTATTCAGTTCATAAACAAAGAAGTTATACGACTGATCATCGAGGTAGTTCACACAAAATCACACTATTTTCGTGCTTTTTTCAAGATTACTTGAAAAGTACTGAACCGATTTCAAAATTTTAAAAAATGGGACCAACTTGGGAGTTTACCTAATGTAATAACGTTTGAATCATTTCAATCGGTCCAGCCGTCGTCGAGTAATCGGTGTACATACAAAAAAAAAAAAAAAAAAAAAAAAAAAAACGGGTCGAATTGAGTACCGCCCTCCTTTTGAAGTCGGTAAAAATTCACTCAATTTTTTTCATTCAGACATAAATACCCGTTTTGGAACCAAACAGATCTGGAGCTTTTACCTTTCTCTCTGTTCTTTATTTCTCTCATCTCAAATACGAATCGAGCTTTAAAAGCTCCCTCCAATATTTATATTATTAGTATTTAGAATATGTAAATAATATTTTTAGTCCATTTTCCCTTTGTCCTTCATGATAAACAGACATTTCTCACCGTTATTTAAAAGTAAAATGCGTAAATAATATAATGTCTTAAATAATTTACCACTTTTTACGTTAGCTACGTGTGGAAAACGATTTGACATACTTTACATATGATTACTATTTCACAAGATTGTTTACCAAAAAGAGCAGAAAAACAGACCTCTGACACATCCAGAATTTACTAGTCCTTCACGAACCTGTGTTGATGACCAGGGCTATTGTTTTTGTCGATTACGCGATAACTTGCCCGGAATAATTCTACAGGGTGCTCATTATTTGGCAAAGTATTAAGCTTGGACACTGAACACTATATGACATGAATTAGTCAGTCGGTTCTCAAACCAGTGAACGTTTAATATAATTATATACCTAGTACCTACTGCTATTTTAAAATAGTTATTAAATAATATTTTTGCAAAAATTAACATAGAGATTGACTCAAAAGGTCAAATCTCCAGAATAGTATAATAGAAAAATGTTTACATTTTAAATTTAAATCGAACTGTCAAAGACTTTTTCCTAAAAATAGCGATACGAAAAAATCTTACGAGGCGACAATTTAGATGGTTATTCATTTTCAATTGCATTATTCATTTATTGAAAGTACCTATCTATTTCTAATACAAAAAGATAGTGTTGAAATTATTTTTATTTTAAAATATGTATTGAAACGACATTTTAAATAAGTTTCTTTAAAAGTAGTTACGTATTTATGATACAAACCGCCGCATTACATGGTAGAGTTGGTAACACTAATCAATGTGGTGGCACTGTGGCGAGGGTGTAATCCTGCCCCAAAGCTGTATTACGTCGCAATTATCTGCAGAAGATTAAGCGCTTATCGATAATGTCCAGCTAACGGCCTGGCCACGAGTAGTGGCGAATAGCGGCGCGGAAAATTAATTTTCTTTTCATTGCACTGTCGAAACGCACACAGCACAGCAAATTGGCATCACGGTGTAAGAAAAAAACAAGTGTTTTAGGTTTTACCTATCTACACAAGAATAAAAAAAATTAACTAAAAAAAAAATGACAAAAAAATTGGTGAGAAGGCTGTTTATTTTTTTAACAATTTACAAACGTTCACGTCACGTTGACTTTTGATTATGAGGTATTGTACGTTGTCTTTCAAATCACTGACATTTTGTTTGTTTATGACCCTAAGGGGTCGCTATTTTTTTACACGCTTTTTCGCTACTTTAAAAGGGATTGCATATTCGAAAAGGTTGAAAAACATAGAGTTAGGATATCGCTTGCCATGCCGCAGTTCTTTACTCATGTGGCAGCACATGAGTAAAGAAATGGACTCGCTCCTTTACGTCGCTAGCCCGTACACAGGTAGGCTTATTCTGTTACTAAATGATGCAAGATAGATATTTATTTATCTAAACAATGCAAGATTTATTTATGTCAACCGCTCGACACAAATGCAGAGATCCTGCCTTTTGAACTTGAGACAAAACCCTAGGGCAGGGATCGGCAAGTAGTTTTGAGTGAAGTCCGGATACTGTTGAAAACTTATATCAAAGTCCATAAAATCGCGTGCGCCGTGCGCGTTTGTGGTTAGTTTGGACATAGCGTTAGGAAAAGATTTAAATTAAAACGATTTAAACCTTTGGCGTTAAGACGCCCGCCGAACGGTGTGAAACACCCCCGCAAGCACATCTACTTAGTTTAATATAGTATGTTTTTCAGTGCATAGCTGATGAACAAACAATTAATTAATTAAATTAATGTGTAACTAGGGTATATATAATAATATTTGGCAGTCTGAAGTTCGACTTTATGTATGTTTACTGTGCTTTCGTAGAGATTTGTAAATAAAATAGAGAGCTGTTCCAAAGCTCTGAAAGTGTACGAAAACAATGGAAATACTTTTTATGAACTAAAAGTAAATTATAAATTAATCTGGATTACTTTTAAATTCTTCTTTCGAAAAATACTTGGGCGTATCAGTATATTTTCTTCTCAGTAAAGATGTAGGATGGAGAGCTCTTTTCATTTGAAACCACCCCGTAAATTAAAAATGGTGGCAAGAAATTGTGTCTCGATTTAAAGAGGATCGGCATTGAGAACTATTTGACCGACAAATTGCCGATTTCAGAGTATTTGAAAACTTTATCTTCCAATTATTTGGGGCAGTTAAATGTTTTAAATTAAGTATGGCTTAACTTGATAAAGTGAGGGTTTTTTTTGATTGAAGATTTTACTGAAGATAAAATAATATTATCTTGCATAATTTGTCACAAAATTAAAATTAACTTTTTTATAAATTACTAGTTTCCGCCCGCAACTTCATCCGCGTGGACATGCGGAAAATCCCTAGCGAACCTTTGACCGGGGTAAAAAATATCCTATGTTTTAATCCAGGCTATAAACTATCTGTGTGTCAAATTTCATCCAAATCTGTTCAGCCGTTTTTGCGTGATTGAGGAACAAACATCTAAATATTTAGTAGGATTGATTGACTGATGCATCCTTTGAACCTCTATCAAAGAAAAGAGAAAAGTTTCAAGATGTTCTGCAACGAATTATTAAACTAGGTAGGTACTGTCAGAAATCTAAATAAAAAATATATAATTGTCAGCCGAACCGAGCACTTCAAAGCAAACTGTCTAAATTAATAATGCATTTTTTACTTCTTTAATTAAACTTATTATGTCGCCATTTTTTGTACTAAGTTATACTTCAACAGTCCGTAGCATCGTAGCTCGTAGTCATACCCAAATTATAATACGGACGCTACTTACTTTTCATTATTCAGTTGTCGTCGTCATCGTCTTTCAACGTAAACCGACGTAGCTGATAACAACAGGCTAACGGTACGTTCAAAAGCTTCCGAAGACGTTAGTTTTCTACACACGAGTTTTCCCGAGAACCTTAATGAACGCACACGAAGTGTTGCGAATGCGCTTGTTTGCAGGTGTTGCTGAACGGTCGTCGCACCCGCGCTACCTCGGACAGGGCTGACGATTTGTCAATACGTCGTTTAAGGTGTCAAACCAAGAATATCCATCCACTTAAAGTTAAACAGTAGCACTGGACTCGCTATTGTAGGCACTTAACGTGGTTTGTCATGAATTTTAGCTTTTATATATTTTAGCCTTAGAATAATAACACCTAGAAGCCGTGTCCTCGTATGCAAAGTGAGGCAACTAATAGTAAGCCAAAATGTCTTAGTTTTCAGATCTATATCCTTCATACGTTACCTAATCATAACTAAAATCCAATAATATAGTAACTTATCTTTTAAATGTAGGAAAATTGAAACTGTTTTATTCTTATTCCGTATGATTAGGTAATAATGGAGAATAAAAATCTGAAAACGGAGCCATTTTGCCTGTTTTCGTTTTAGTTTTAGTTTTGATAGTGCGCTTTGTAGAGAACTATCGTTCTAGGTGTTATTATTCTAGGATTTTAGCGTGACGCGACAACTAACAACAAATTGTTAACTATAAACTATGTTATTACAACAAAATTATCTCATTAAATGCAATATGTTTGTGGAATTTGGCGAATACAACTTTAATGTGTATAAATAAGTGTATTTGTGTCACAGAAACAACTTGAAGACCATAATTTAAATTAATTTCAATTAAACCAGAAGCAGCTTTGTTTTCAATTTTTATCATTTTTTGTTCGAATAAATGAAGGGATTTTGTCAAAAATAAGCTTGATCAATGTATATTGCAAGATTAAAACTTTAGCTCTTCAAAAAATACAAACGTTATAAAAAAAAGTAATTGTCTATTCTACAGATAATCTTGTAAAGTGTAATAAAACTTAAAATAGTTTTTTTTATGAAATTTTTTTCAGTTTATTAAAAAACAATCTCCATTATCCTTTTGTTCAGCCCTTGCATGCACATGTGCGTTGCGTTGCACACAGACACATCAACGACGACATGCTAATTCTTCGCACAAACCGAAAAAAAACACTAGCGCTGTTTGCAATGTTTTCAGCCAGTATGGCTTCTTGACAATCCCTTTCAAATAAATACAACTTATTTTTAGTAAACTATCTGATTTTTTTATAATCGAATCGTATTGAGGGCTTTTCAAAGTGACATAAAAATTAAGTAGATGGCGTTAATGGTCAAGTGAAGTGTCAAAATTGGCTTTGAACAAAAACGACCTGTGGTAAAAAAAGTTTTTCTACATTTTCTAACGTAGTCATTACATTTTCATTGGTTTTCTACAATTGACACTTACCTTTTTATCAACGCCATCTATCGAGCCTACAGTTTTTTGTCATTTTGAAAAGCCCTTATGTGAGCAGACTCTTCTGTAGACGCGTTTGTGTCATTTTTGATCATTCCTAAATGGCTGATGCCCGATTTCACCAACGTCCCCTAAATTTAACAGGACCCGCAAATCTGTTAGGGGACCACATAACCGCGTTCATGCGTTTCACCAACGCACATGGGACCCCTATAGTGCTAAAAGGACTGCTAAGTTTAGGGGGTGCAATATTCAGCCCATAACGTTATGTGGCAGTTTAAAAATATTTTTTCGAGAGCAATATTTTTTAATTACTAAAGAAAATGGATAGGCACTTTATTCAATTGTAGAAAGCTTTAAAATTTTTGAGTTAATTCTGGGAAATACATTATTTAGACGACATCAAATAATTCGACAATGAGTGGGCTATTTTAAAAAAGTGATAACGTGGACTTTTAAAAATATATAGTTATATAAAATATAATTTACAGTATAATAAAAAAAATACAATAAAAAAATATAAGTATAATTATTTTAATATAAGTGCATAACCCCACATTACATTAAAGTTACTATGGGGCTGACATGTAACTTATTACAAAAGCTACTTTAAAAATAAAGAGAAAAAAAGATACCTATAGGTTATTAATATTTATTTATATTAGAGAAGGTTGAAAAGAATTTGGATTTTCATGACCGTAGATGAGAAAGCTTTTTTTACATTTAAATGTGATTATTATTAGAATACTTACTTACCTAATATTTTATTCAAAATATTTTTTAATAATTTATTTCTTTTTGAATAATATAATAAAATACGACTTAATAAATAAGAATAATAAACATAGGTAAAGATTTTTTTACATTTAATTGTGATTATTATTTGAATACTTATTTTATATTTTATTCAAAATATTTTTAATATTTTATTTCTTATTTGAAAAATATAGTGAAATACGGCTTAATAAATAAGAAGAATCAACATGGTGATTTCAGACTTTCTAAAGGAATATCTGAACACATTTTGTTCTACGGTAGTCCAAAGGCTTCAAACAGTTCAAGTTTAAAAAAGTGTTTTTATACTTATATTTTAATTTCGGGTCAAACAATTGCTACAATAGATCAATAGAATTAAATTAACGTAATAATTACAAAGTTAAAGGTCAAAAGTTACGGTTAACACATCCAAAATGATGAAAAAACTGTCCCCTAGCTATGGTCTCATAGTTAAAGGGCTGTTTAGTTGGTGAAACGTATTCTAAACAAGGGGTTCGTTTGGGGGCTCTTTTATTTAAAGGGGCACATAGTTAGGTAACGGTTTAGGGGATGTTGGTGAAATCGGCCATGAAATGTTTTAACATTGAAAATGTTTTTTTTGAGGCATCTCGTCGTATAGGCCCGATTTTCAGCCAAAGTGAGATTTCACCCTGGTGTCGTAGATATTAGAGCTACGTAAATAATTGAGATATCAAATGACGCATCTAATCAAGGGCTATAAACTGAAAAAAAAAATTTTTTTCAAAAATCTCAAAATCTTTTTTTTAAATCGCATAAATGTGAAAAATTTGGTCGATTTTCGACCGGTTTCGGCGAGAAAAAAATCATATCTCGTAAACGCAACGCGATATCGGGTCGATTTTAAAAACACCTCGAGATATGACATTGGTCTACTTTAAAAAAAATATTTGAGGTAAATAACATAAAAGGATAATTCTGTAGCTTAACCTTTATGAAGTAAAGTTTGAGCGGAGCGTGTGAGTGAGCGCTGAGCGCAGTAGTGTACATACGTACGTACCTAGTCGTATCAACGCCAATGGTCTGAAAGACAAATGTTTGTTTATAGTTATATTTTGAGTTGTAAATGTAATAAAATGTTATTTTCTTATTATAAAAAAATCGGATAGGTACCTAATGAAAGTGTTTTTAAAAGCAAAACAAAAATATATTTTTAATTTATTGATACTTATGTAAAATTCTTTAATCAAGTAAAATTAGATTAAATGAGATTATGTATGTATTAAATTTTGTTAATGTGATTTTTTAATAATTATTTATTTATGACTTTTTAATTGTTAGGTGTTAAATCTAACGTAAAACAACTAAGTTAAATAAACACCATTAGTATTACCCATACGAAGAACAAGGTATCATTTATTTATTAACCCTATTATACTTATGCAAAAGGCCGGGCTTTGCCTTGCAGTTGCACGTGAGCATCGAAAAAACTATTTCAGCGCATCTGTTTCTATTGTTTTGGCTATATTTCCTCACCATTGCCTGCACCGCACCGTGGGATTTCGTGATACCCGGCACTTTTTTGTATAGGCAAACGAATAAACGAATCTTGAGCGAAGGTTGAATAGAAGATAGTTTGTAGTTTCCATACTTAGTAGTAGATACAGAAAAGCATTTGCACTAATTGGTTAGAATTTTTAAGATAAATTACACTCAAAACGTGTAAAAAGTGAAATAAATAAGTACCTATGTTAATGTTAAAGATGTTGCTGTATATTCGTGGGTTGCTGTTATTTCAATTTTGAGATTTAAAATAACTCGATCGGGCATGTCTCATGTTTTTCTTAGTACGCTACGATTCCCAATGATTTTTTACAACGGTCTCTAAATGAGAATGTGAAGATGATGCCTAGATAAACATAGTTTGTTATCGCACATATTCAAATGATGATGAAATCAGCGCGCGACTGCATTTGATTTTGATTAGAATTTTTTATTAGGTATTTTTATGTAGAAATTCTAAGATGTTTTTAGTTATAGTACTTACATAGGTATATTTAATAATAATAAAAATGCTTACGAATAAATTATGTTTTAGTTAATTCATTTAATTCATTTTCAATGTACCAGAAGGTCGTGAAAGGCACGAGATCTGTGAATTTTTTTTTTTTCGAAAAACTGAATCACCAAAGTTCTAGACTCTCACAAATTATCGAATCTGCTCATAAAATTTCTCGAGAATTGGGATGATGACTAATGAGTAAAATAACGAAATATGAATACAACATAGAAGTCTGCGAAATACTGATAAAAATTGTAAACATATTAAACTTTTAGAGTAGCTTGTAAACCTCTTGGTTTTATATATTGCGTATTAATTGTTTTATGACCCTTCAAAGTTGGGTGGACAAGTCCATTTAAAAAGTATAAAATTTATCAAAATAAGTAATACCTTTAATTAGTCCATAAAATGTATAGCAAATTTGTCTAAGAAACCAATTTGATAAACACAATATTTCATATAGCTGCCGAACAAATTTCCTACTCGTTGTATACAAACTACTCAGGCGTGACTTCATAATTGAGTAGCCGTTAGTATGGAGCGTTTTTGGGTAAGTCCATTTGTGTGCATTTCAAACTGTGATATCTCGGGCAGTTTTCATGCTGGCGATATAATTCTTTTACCAATGTTTCTTTTTTTTGAGAAGTAACTTATGTCATATAAAATAAAAAAATAGTCATCGTGCCAATTGGTTGAGAAATGCGACCTAGAGGAGAACAAACGGACATGCGAAAGAATTTTTACCCAAGCTGAAACAGAGACACTTTGCGTTCGCTAAGACAGTAAAAGAACTTGTGATTAAAAAACAATTGTCCCAACATCATCTACCGACACGTCGAAGCCATAATGCATAATAATCACACACGGTTTTATAGCAAGTTAAATAATTGCATTTCTGGAAAATGCAATTTGAATAGTGTTAATAAAAATGTAGTCTGACGACCACCAGTGTAATTACAGAAATACGTTTTTTCTTTTTACGATTGTCCATTATAACTTCTTACTATAAATCAACATTTATACAAGGGATTTTAATCCGATCACTGAGACACCTTGTGGTTATAAAAACCTGCATTTCACGCATTATACGGTCGTAAAACTGTTATAATCTTAATAAAAATTACAAAACCTCTATATTGACCACCCTTAAAGAAAACTCGGCCGAATATTTAAAAGCTTCTTAGCTTAGCTAAAATCTTAAGTTAAGGTCTCCTTAACTTTAAGGAAGCTGTCAATTTCATAGAGTTTCTCAAATATGACAACTTTTTTGAATTTAAGGTTGCCTTAACTTTAAGATTCATTTGATTATTTAAATACTCAAGAGTTTGAACTCTTAATTTTATTCTTATGAATTCTAAGAAATATATGCCAAAATACCAAATGCTTCATATGCAATGTACTGTTTTAATAAATGTTCTTTCAAACACAAACTTTCGTGTTAAACATGGATAATTTTTTTTTTCATAATTTGATACATATGTTTTTATTACTTACTGCTGATAATTTAAAAATCACTCGTTTTAATTTAGTCATAAACTTGGATGTGTAATTAATTAAGCACATTGTGTTGCCGTAGTTTTTTATGAAAAGTTGAATTTTCTTTTGTTTTTTTTCGGAAACGTTGTAGAACAAACGTTGTTGGTGTTTTACAAACAACCCCGTATAATGTATTATATAAAATATAATTATTTATTTTGAAAATGAAAGTACCTATCAGGAAAAATAAAAAAAAACATTACTAAAAAAAGGAATGCAAGTAAAAGAATCTTATCACCTTCATAAGTTTCTGAATGAAAGATAAGCTATAATGTTAATTATTTTTATAGTTAAATGACTAAGAAAAAATCACAGGTATGTGTCATAAATATTGGTCACCCATCCGAAGGATGACCTTTAAAATAATCGCTTTACTTTTACAATATAAAGTTAACTACTTACTGCGGCGACAAAAATATCTACGAGTCGTTGACACTTGTTTTTAAGTGACAACTGGTATTGTACTTATTAAGTACTTACATAAAAGTTATTTTTAATCTTTATTACCTTTAATATCTAAATCCCGGAATACATACAAAGGATCAGAATGAATTATACCCAAAGGATGTAACACCTATTAAATGCCCACAAGTCATAAATTAACAAAATTTATATCGAATCCGTTTTTAATCCGATATCCGATATTAATTTCTATCGTTTTATATTAAAACTATAATTATCTCTCGCATAAAAAAAAACTTTTTGTTTAGCAATTTAAATATTCATATAGTTTTTACGACCACATCTTTGATTTTATTACTAATTTGTTATTGTTCATCGCGTTTGATTTATAGGACTGTAAATTTATTAAAGGTACCGATTTTATTAAGCCTATCCTCCATAAAAATGTGTATGTCATTTTTTTCTTGTCATCGACTATTTCAATCATAATATAAAAATGTTACAAAGTTTTAAATTAATTAATATTCGAGTAAGTTTCAGAAATACAACAGAGAACACTATTAAATAATAAAAAACACAAATCAAAATGTTAGTTTTATAAGTCTATATTCTTATCAAAACATTTAACAGTTGAAAGCTGTCATAAACGGCATAACCTACCCGCGTACAATAAGCTCGGAAACTATATACAAAAACAAAATAAAATCAAAAAAATAATTATGAAAATTCTAAAAGCTACTTATAATTTCAAAATATAAAAATGTGATAACTTAAATTTAAATTAATCAATCGCGCAGTAATTACCAACCCACCTTCTTCTTATCTACCTCAAAAAAGTTGGGCATCTTCGGAGGCTCGCCGTGGCTGTGAGCGGGGCTCCGAGGTTCCTCCTTGATCATGTTGAAGAAATCCATAAACTCCATGTTGACACTTACAACAACCCACTAATATATCAAAAAAGTTCCGAGCAAACACGTGCGCGAACGTACCGTGGCGAGACGCCAGACGTCTTGCTCTTGCCAACATCCGATATAAACTAAATTGAAAATTGGAAACAAAATGCAATGTTCGAATCTTGATATGACAATAATAGGCGAGACGGAGATAAGCGGCGGGCGCGCGGGCGAGAGAGACGGCACCATGCGATAGCTCCGCTCCACCCCATCGACATTTGGCGGCGCAGGGGTTGTCGCCAGACGAGATCGCTTCGAAATTTTAAATTCCTACCTGCTCACCCAAAAGCATTATGTAAATTACAACCGATGGGACGAATATAAACCTTATTCTAACATCGGAAAACATGTTTTTCTTTACAACACTACAATAATAAGCTTCTTTACGAATACGATGTTTTAAGTTGTAATTATTAATAGCAAACGTGTGGATACAATGCGCAAGGTTATTCTGAGAATTCGGCTTGTTTTATAATACACTTCGATGATTGAAAGATAACTTTTTAAATTACCATGATACTTATGCTTATGAGCAAAACAAATCGTAAAAATAAAAGCAATTATCGCACAAAGGGGTCTAAAGTACCTATCTACGCTTCTAAACCACATTTAGGTCAAGAGGATCGTTATTCTCCATGTGTTAAATACGTTTAGTTTCCGTGGACACCTAGTTCAGAAATTAATACCGTCTGCATCAGCTCTAAAGTAACCACAAATTATTATTTAGGTTTACAGGAATAAATAAATAATAAATTCGATCTTTAACATGCTGTAAAAGATGCATTTTCGGTTAAACAAAAAATATATTTAAAATGACATTTAAAACGCAATATCTCACAAACTTAATTGTTGACTGTGTAAACGATGGTTTTTAAATAGATAAGAGGGAAAACTTACAAACTAATTCGAAAACTGATACAAGTAACAGGAAAAATCTGTCAATTTTTGACGTGAACCAACTATTCCATAACCCTTTGATTACTCAATCTGCATAAGTATTTTTCGTATAAACTTGTGAGTGATCATTCAAAAATTTCAAAAGCACCACACACAACGCAACCCACAGCCCCGTTAATTCGGCAAAATTGAAGGGTCGAATAATAAATTACGTTTTGGCAGAAAATTATTTCTTCACAAATAATCAATTAAAACGTAGCGTGCGATTGCGTAGGGTGCGGTTATCTTGTTATTGATATCTTTATAAATGGGGTAAAGCTTCTGAATTCGCCCATACGGGTATGAATTGATACGGGTGGATTTTGGAATTGTGATTTGACAGGTCCATTTAAGGGTTAGGGTAATGGAAACACTTGCACATCGGCCAATTTTAATAGAAAAATGTATTTTTACTTTGACTCTGCAAATATTTTATTAGATTAAGAAAATCCTTTATGAACCCCCGTGACCATGGCAGCTGCAAAGGTGCCTAAACTAAAATAAAAAATCAAACCAAATACCAACTAATTAATTACCAAAGCCCTTTCAATAAAACCGCGCTAGTATACTTACCCGTTATAATATAAAGAGTGAAAGAAGCTTTTGTACATAAGAATGATACTTAAAGATATTCCGAGTTTCACAAGATGTCGTTGAAAAAAACACCACGTTAATTATAATATAAGTAGAAGTATAATAGTCTCGGGCAGGTGCCAAAACTATTTACATATAATTTTAAATATCGACTGGAGCGTGAATTAGTGCCATGTGCCAATTGCAGATATTCCCGGAAATCACGTGGTGGCGGGGAATTTGGGAGAAAGAATCCGCCCTGTGACGTCATCGCATCCCTTGGAAAGACGGAGCTTTTGTAACGGTATAAGCTTTCAATTATATGAATTCAAAAAAAGAAGACTTTTAATTGATAGGTAAGTTTGATGCGTTTTTGTTTATAATTTGCAATATAATCAAGAAATGGGGGAAGGCAACTGTCAAAATGGCGCTGCGTACGCTTGTTCCACGAGAGCTATTAAAACAAAGGACTTTTAGTCTTTTACTTTAAAAAATTGTGTTTTTTAGCTTTAAAATGATTAAATTCTGTGTTTAGCTTTAAAAATGTTGGCACTTACAAATTTCCGAAAAATCTGAGAAACAATTGATAAATTCTATAAGCATTTCGGGTCAATGGGTCATTTTCGGTAAAAAAATACCACAAAATAAAAACCTATTTTCCCATACATTTAGTTCTAAACCTCTACTGTCTTAGGAACAAGCGTACGCAGCGACATCTACAATAGCTTTGCGTTGCCAACCCCATTGGAAATACCGTTTTCCGAACTTGAAATCTTGTAAATTTCTATAAGATTGTTACAGAAAAAATAGTGCAGAAATAGTGTAGTTACTTTTACAGAGTAAGCAATGTTAGTAACATTGTTACTACTCGCACCTAATAAAATTGTATAGGTAGCCATGTTTAAAAAAAAATCCAGATTTAGTTTTGCCGACAATCAGTTATCGCTACGCTTGGAAATGGTAATCTTGGTGCAATAAAATTACAATGAGATGGGTCCGGCCATGATGCTTAGAAAAGGTCCATTCTTTGTTAATAACGATTAAAATATTATTTTTGTGAGTACAAACAATAGCGTGGACCTTTTATTTTATTATCGCAGGAAATGAATAGTGACTATTGGGGGCATTTCTTAGAAATTCGCTTTGAACAATCGCTGGGAACGGACAGTACATGTGCAGATATAAAAAAATAGCTGCTTATCTATTTGTATAGACTAAAATTTTTTCAAAAAAAATTCCAAACATAATTTTATTTTTTTTAAGATTATTCCATCATTTAATGTTTTCTATTAGGTACCTATTCACAGTTAAACGTTTTGAAAAATATTGACATCACTCAGATATAACATGGAATATTTTGAATACCACATTGTTTCCATCATTGACATACATAAATTTATAAACTTTCTACATAAATTAAAATATAAAAAACGTACAAAAACATAGTTCACAGAGATCAAGTTCAGCGGTTAGCTTATTGTTCGTCTGCATGTCGAATGATGTGGAAATTTAGGTCTTAACGGAAAGCAATAACGACGAATACACATTAATTTTATCAGGGGAGCATACAAACACGCGATTCATAGCATAAATTTGAATAAACATTTGACGTATTGAGTACCTGCTTATGACTGATTAAAATTTGTTTTGAATTTATAATTTCTTAAATACCTAAAAGAATAAAAAAATCCTTTGAAAGCGCCTAAAATTAATCAAATAGTTACTCGATTCTTTTTATTTTTACGTAGTTTTTTTTTTTCATCGTTTTAATTTATTAAAAAAAATATTACGTACTAACTTAGGTATGCTTTGCTAAGGCTAAGGTACTTACCTACAATGTTAAGTACCTAGCTAAATAATTATGAAACACAACCATATTATGTTTTCTGTGACACAAAATCAAATTATTAGATGTTAGATTAGATTCTAATATAATTTAAGATGAATTTTTAATTCTAATTAATTACCAATTTCGCTTATCAATTTTATTTATATTTCAGGGAAAATTCTTTTATTTTTATTTTTCTTTTTTATTTATTTAACACACACACACACACACAATTGATTACGCACAATCAAAGTAGGTACTTAACTTTTTGAACACATCTCAATGTCTACTACAATGTGAACAATGAATCATCAATCCACCATCACTGTTATCACCTCCATACAATTGACTTTAAATACAATGTATTTATAATTATCTACAGTAAATACTTTTGTAATTAACATTCTTAAATCTGATACTGAAGAGGCAGGTAACAAAACTCAGAATGTGGAAAAATACTAGCTTTTTATCAACAACTTTAAGCTTTACAATGGTTTTAAGAATCATTAAGCTTTTAAAAAATAAAGCTGATTAGTTCACTGATTAAATATTTATTTTATTTGTCATGATATCACAAAAAAATACAATAAGCAACTATAATAAGTCTATGACAAAAAGATAGAAAAAAAGAATAGCACGCAAAGACATTTTAATCTGTTTGTAGTAAAAGAAGAGATGAAACTGAGTAACTGATGATTTCGTAGCAAAAAGTCAAATAAAAGTCTCACTACCACATGTCTCGTTGGGATTGTCATAATAATAATAAATAATATGTAATCTACAAAATACAAAGAAATTAATTTCGGAAAGTCCTCGCATAATCACGATTTTCCCGAGTTCACGACAATCAATGCCAATACAATTTGCTTGGTTACTACTCATCTCATGTATAACAGATAAGTAAATATTAAGATATCAGTGTGTAATTACGACCCCACAATTGCGAACAATCAGGGGTCTATTGACTATCGACGTGTTAATTAAATCGTGTGCGATAAATCTTCTGGCGTGTGAAAAAGCACATCTTTCACCCCGTGGTCATTATGGGTGTTCAAATTATCCAGGGTGATAGTTTTGGAGTGAAACTGCAAAATTATGGTGATTATATTATTAGCCAACATAATAGATGTTTATGTTGAAAAATATAAGAGCTTAGCAATATAATTTTCGGAAAGACAATAATTTGGTTGATTACAAAGGGTGAAATCGAAGCCCTGGCAATTTAAACTAAGTATCTAACCACGATATTGATAACTGTCACCCGGAATCGACCCGTGAGGGCACTTACACGGGTCGATTTACCGGGTGATTTACTAGGCGACTTTAGTCGAACAGGGCTTTTTATCGACAATCGTTTGTTAAATCGCATTGCAAACCTAATTTCAATGAGGTGATGATTCGATTTTACAAGCGATTGTCTATAAAAAAAACCTTAGGCGACTCCTAGCAAGTCGCCCGGAAAATCGACCCGTGTAAGTACTCCCACAGGTCTATTTTGTAGGCGACAGTTATCAATATCGCGGTTGGATTCTTAGTTTAAAAGTTTGCCAAGCCAATAACTTCGATTTCACATTGTAGGTATATTCTATTTACGAATTCCAAATCGTTTGAACGCTACATCACTTTTCATTATGGTATTAGCGAATGTGACTTCGCCATGTTGTTATTTTCGGGATATCAGATGATTAATAAAAATAAAATAATACCATTTTTCAGTGTCATTCACCAGATATTTTTTTCAAACCACAGTTCAAAATAGCACATAAGTAATGCAAAATTAGCCATCTTGAAACTTTTAACATTATACTTGAATCAAGTAATTTAATATTAGAGGTTGAATCTTGAAAATAGAAAAGACCTCTTCTGACATTAAGATGATAACACATTATTCCAACAAACGTACCTGAACCCTTATTATAAGTAGTTCCACAATAGGCGTTAAAGTTTAATTGACCAATATGACATTTACAATTACGATATAGAACTAATTTCGAATTGTAAATGTCATATTAGTCCGCCTCAAAGAAAACAAAACACTACGTCGTCCGTCACAAGCAAACCCAAGTGATGCTTTAACTGCCGCGTTACATGTTTTAGAATAATTAAAGTTGACCATAAAACGCCTATAAACTGATAGTAAAGCGGAAATGGACTCGCTACACTCGCTACCACACCCGCTGCCGCGCCCGCGCCTGTCGCACCCTCACCCTTATCCTCGATTGATTGCTGCGATAGAAATGCATTCATAAAGGTTTCATTGCGAAAAAACTGCGAATTCCTTTTTATCTGTCTACAAATTAAAAAAGCTTCGGTATTACGAGGCACTTTCTTTTCAGGCATTTATTTTTTCTACGAGATAAGTAAATGCTTGGACAATTTCACACAGCGCCATCTAGCCCCAAACTAAGCAAATATTATAATATGGGTAGTAGATAACTACTACTACTTATATACTTATTATACACAGTAACACCGAAACCCGTCACAGAAATCCATCATTTCAATTTTTGCCCGGCTGGGAATCGAACCTGGGACCACTTGCGTGGTAAACCAGCATGTTAACCACTGTACCACTCAGGTTGTCATGTAGACAATTTCTTTTCAGGCTTTTCTTTTTTTCTACAAGATAGAAAACTTCTTTTCTGTCTTTTGAATGTATTCTACGTCTTACACAAAATAAATTTTTAGCAATACAGTTAAGAAAGATTGCATATTGCGAATTAATTTTAAATAATCTTTGTTCTTTGGAATGTTCGGAGTCTATCATGTATGCAATATTTTCCTTTGTGTATTGGCAATTTCACAATATAATAAATCAAATATTAAACGAGGCTTTTGGTTTGATGAAATTTTAATACCCAGATCTTTTGACGTCTTATACCAAACCATCTTTCACAACTACAAAACGTAAACATGTTGTAAATCTCATAAATACAATACATACAATCAAAGAATACAGACAAAACACTGTCAAATGCGAAGATTTACAATCTGTGGCGCAAAAAGTTTTTCCTAGTCTAATTATTTATCAACGTACAATGTTTACTGAAGAGTCGAATCACACGCGATATTTTACGTGCGGAGTGACGCGTTCCGCTCTCGGGGAGATAAATTATTGAAATTGATAAAACAATGAGGATACAAAGTGTTCCACAGTTGGGTAGCTCGTAAAGAGGATGGGATGCAGCCCGCGCTTTGTACGAGCCGCAGCACAAACAAGCCCGCCGACCATAGGGTTGTAGCTCTTACTAGTATGTAAAAGCTCCAACCCTATGGTCGGCGAATATATGTTCAAAATGATTCAAGTTATTTGTCAAGAAATCGCCAATTTGTATGAAGAATTTTCAAAAAGTTGGATTTTTCATAGTAGCATTTTCATTGTTCATTTTAACAACCGTAAACACTCATGTAACAAAACTTTTATGTACTAATGTTTGAACACCATGCTAACTTATTTCATTTACAATAAGCGAAAAATGTAAGCTTTGGCTAAGGTACAAACACTCCGATCACATTTTTTGCTCACAAAAAAGAGTCAAGATCTTTTTTCAATGCTATGGAAGCTAAATCTAAAATAAGGACTTTATTTTTACTAATACACACATCAACTTTGTCTAGGGATACCAGGTGCTATTTTCATACAAACGAGGTAACTCTGAAGCTTTGGTTTCCTGCCAGGGATGTATGTACTGTGCTCTGATCCTGATGACGGCTATACAGGGAGTGAATGGAGGAGATTCAGATCGCTATACACACCCAACTGATCTGACCAGCATTCTAAAAACGTAATGGACATGTTTAAAAAAACCGCGAAAATAGCATGAAAATGTATGGAAATCCTCAAACTGAGAACGCTGACTCATTAATCTTTTAGAATGCTGATCAAATCGGTTGGGTGTGTATAGCGATCTGAATCTACTCCATTCAGTCCCTGGATGGCTATCATCAGATTACAGCACGGTACGTCCCTGGCAGAAAACCAAGGCTTCAAAGTTACCTCGTTTATATGAAAATTACACCTGTATCCCTAGACAAAGTTGATGTGTATTAGTTGACTATCATGGTCATAATTCGAAGTTATATGAAGATATTGTTAATATTTTAAATCATAGAAGTTATCATTTTCTCTGAATGTGACTAAATATTGGCAATTTCATAGGTAAAAAGAAAACCTAATAATATGTATAATACTATATTTTTACACGACTGCCCAAAAAGGAGTGTAATTATGTGTTCAGGGTTCATGTATGTTTGGGGGTATGTAAGTTTCTTTATTCCACCATAAATTCTAAATGGCTCAATAGATTTGGATGTATGGGGTATCATTAGAACTCTTACTTACATATCAGAGTGACACTGGCTATATTTTTTTTTAATTCGATATGGCAACTGTACGACGCCATTTTCAAATGTGAAAAAGACATTTTTTTCTTCAATTATTACAATATGGGCATCAAATGAAAGGCCTTAAGAAGCACATTTCAAAACTATATAATTTGTTACTAAAATGTGTGAAATAAAAATAAATAAATTTAAAAACTATTAAAAACACGACTGCCCTACCAAAAACGAACTAAAAAGTTAAATAAATAACAAGTGTCATTGCAGTCGGGGGACCTCAAAAATTGTTCCACAAAACGGTTCCCCGACTGCAATGAAACTTGTTATTTATTTAACTTTTTAGTTCGTTTTTGGAAGGGCAGTCGTGTTTTTAATATTTTTTAAATTTATATGTAACTTTCGTTTTAACAATAAAGGGTATAGTTAAAGTACCTACTTTAAAATAAAAATCAGAATACAAACTTTAACCATCAGATATGCATATTATTTTATTTGAATTACTTCTGTGGCAACCCTAGCATGCGCAAGAGTCGATCGAGGGCTACGAGTGTCGAATGAAACAGTTACGCAAGTGAGAAAAACGTCACTCATATTAATGTTCATATTGGCAAGCAAAAATTCTATGACACATTTCCAAATAATTTTATACGCACATAACATTTTTAATGTTTTTTATTTAACGTTAAGGAACTGGAACTGGTTTTCCGGATAAGTTCATCAGAGATGTGTGATCAGAGCCGCAATTCGGAAAACACAAATGAGCAAGTAGAAAATTTTAGTAACGTTTTAAATTTAAACAAAATATAGGTACTATCTAATCAGAAACCTATTATTAAAATAGGCCCTAAAATTTTTATTATAAATGTGATCATGTGAAATCGGTGGATCTTAAGAAAGTGAAGTAAGGAATGCATCAGCCTTACAATACCTCGGTTATAAACTGGTGTTTACTCGTAAGTCATTGAGTGGGTTCTTCGTATCTCGTGATTAGGGGCTGATCAAAGGATCCCACCGTGTTTTGACAAGGGATCTTGTAAACCATTCCTTGTATCACCACTTTGAGGATCACTAATTGTTTATTTGTTTGCAAGGCAGCAAGAAGAGTGGCTTTCAACGCAGGTTTGTTGACAATTCAATGGATAAGAATGATTAGAAACAATAGTTTTGACTACCCATAACTTCTTACATGATGATATTTTAATTAATGACGTTACATTGCATAACTATCCCCTATTTGGCAGAGCAGCCGTTTGCAGATCGATGTTAAAGGGGCTATGAAAAAAATGACACTTTTTGATGTAACGCCATAGGTCGCGGAGAGATCCTAGAGATCTGAAATTAAGATGTATATTTCTTTATCTTTCTCCTGACACGTATTGAACCAGAAACACGATTGAGTGATTATGGCTCAATACATTTTAATTTCGATAATACCTCTTAAAAATCCTTAATTTCGAAAATACTTAGAAACACCATTTATTTATTTATTTATTTATTTTTTTTTTTTTATTTTTTTTCGGACGACCAACAGCTATATTAAACAGATAAAATAACTTACATAGCATCAGAAAGCCAATTATAGGTCATCACAAATAGTAACGAACTATACAAAACAAGCACCATCTTATTACTAAATATTAATTAAGTACTAAATCTTAATTACCTACCTAGTGAATACTTAACCAGTACAATTATGCCCCACTAAAAAATTCCTTACTTAGAATTTGCTTAATCGAAGCCTCACTCGTTGCAAACAGATCCAAGTCTGCCCGTCGCGATGCCAAATTAAAACTATTACACGCACGCCATAAATATGCATTCTGTCGGTAATTTGTGGATGCAGGGGGGACGCGTAGCAGCTGATTAAATCTGAGTGGCTTATTGGGTGCTCGCAGTGTCAATTTGGAGAGAAGTTCCGGACAGTTGATAGCACCTGACGCAATTTTAGAAAGAAAAACTAGGTCAGCAATCTCGCGACGTTTTTCTAATGGAAGAAAGTGATACTTCTTGCAGAGATCGAGATAGCGACTCGAGTCATATCGATCTTTAATGCGAAAACATAGATATTTAAGGAATCTCTTCTGGATGTTTTCAATACGAGATATGTATATATTATATCTGGGGTTCCAGATCTGCGACGCAAACTCCAGATGACTACGGACCAACGAACAATATAGTATTTTTAGGGTCTTAGCTTGAGTAAAGTCCGAAGAAATACGTTTCAGAAATCCAAGAGCCCTAGAAGCTTTAGACACTATGTTGTCGATGTGAGTGTCAAACAGAAGCTTACTGTCATGAGACACACCTAGGTCTCGCACTATGGTTTCTCGAGCCAGTGTCATACCTTTTAACGTGTAATCAAAGTGCACTAAGTTAATTTTTCGACTGTAAGTGACGACGCTACACTTCGCTGGGTTGAGATCTAAACAATTCTCAGCACAGTAGTTGTCTAGCCTAATTAAGTCATCTTGAAGTGACCATTAGGTATTCAAGTCGAAATTGCTTTAAATAATGTGTACCATCAATATTCACAATCGTGTAGAAGCATTTTTCCTTAATCACTATAGTTATTTACTACAAATTGATTTCGTGATTTTTTCGCCTAATTTCGTTTTGACTTGACTTCCTCTTGGAAGTCAATTGCCAAATCTTTAATCAATGTTATACTAAAATTCCAGATAAAAAAAATAGAATTTACAACAAAACGTCCACGACTGACTTCTTTTCAATACGTCATCGTGTATCGAATCGTTGCCGTGTCGCCGGCGTGCAGGGTTCGCGACAAAGGGCCGCCCTAATAAACAATTATGCATATAAACAGTGAAATTGTCGTTGTTCGCCGTTTATCGTGCGCGACGACAAGTCGCGACCACTTCGCGGATTTGTCGGGTCGCGAATGCAACAATTAAAGCGACTTTTCCATGCTTAATGCACCCACGATTTCATTTTCAATATCAACTTTTAAAGTTGCAAATATATTGCACTTGTTTTAAGATACGACTTTGTTTTTTGTACTTAAATTTTACGGGACGAAAGTATCTAAAATAATGCAAAAGTGTGAACTTTCTTATATTTCTTTTCTACTCCGTTGAGACACGATTATCATATTCTGTCCCTTTTAATTTCATCTAAGTATTCTGCCCTAATATGGAACATGGCTGAATAAAAATAAAACTTCAGTTGCCCTAGGCAAAAAAACATTAAGTTGTAAATTTAAAATGAGAACAGGAAATGATAACCCGCGGGTCGCTTGCGCACCCCCGACGCACGAACACACGCAACAAAACAGACACTCGCACAAACACATGCGAAACTTTCGTAAACAGACTCACATACTTATAAATACAAGCAATTAAAACACGCACACTAGCAGAAGCATTCCAAATTCGAACAAAGTCAGCCATGATCACTGAATACTGATTACAACCCATCCCTTTCAGTTTAATTGCAGAAATATGAAACAGCGCTATACTTGAAATTGGGCTTAAAACTTTTTTTCATGAAAAATGAACTGTAAAATAAACGAAGACTTTCAAGATAACGGTGAATTTCAAGGGGATTGCGATCAGCTCAAGGATTTGGGACATTTTTTGTTGCTTATGGATTTATTTATTTTTTGCCCGGGGTGGCAATCTGGAAATTTTAGAATAATCGTCGTAGAAGAGGGCTGCTGCCACATGTGCTCAGTGATAAACATTTTATAGGAATGTTTGGAGCAAAAACTACTAACCAAATGTGCGTTTCGATATTGAATTTTGGGCAAAGGAAGTTGTAATTTAAACATTGAGCTTTTTATGTTTGAAATAATTACAAAGTGAGTGTTCCTGTATAAAATGCCATTAGAATATAAATCATAAATATTTGCTTTGATGCTATACGTTTCTGACTTAATGAACGCTTAAAGCGTCACTTATAGACCTAATTAATACATTTAAATCTATCAACACCTCATTAATTTGTTTGTTACTATAATTACATTAAATAATGTAATAAATTATCTAAAAAGATTAATCGACATAACATAGATAACAAAACAAAATCATTATTTACTATTAGTTATAGACTAATCAGCCTAAAATAATAATAGAACTTCGATAAATTTTATAACTCCTTTTAGATAATTTGTTTACAATATTTATAATAACTATAGAGCACAAAATAGAGAGACTAACAGAAGTTTAGCTTAGTACTACGGGCGCTCGAGCATCGCACACACACAAAGACAGCTCTCGCCGCTGCGTCACGTACTAGAACTGTTTTGAGAGTGGTATGAGATTGCAGTTATACAGTGTCGGTGAGAGATGTCTATGTGTGCGTTGCTCGAGCGCGCAAGTGCTAAGCTCAACTACTGTACTCTCTCTATATTGTGTATAGAGTTTATCAAATGCGCTAATGTAATTTCATTGTTTGAAGTTCTATGAAATGTTAAACTACTATTAGCAATGATTAAATAATAGAACTATTAGTAATGGGTATTTTTGTGATATCTTGAGTTTGATAATATTCGTGGCAAACAAGTGAAGTACAAAACAAGTCAGTTGCAAGTATTTGAGTATGTTTTCTTATAAAGTCATTTCTTAAATCTTCTTATACATCCCAAAACGTATTTATTACTTTTGCATTACATTTTCTTTTCAAAATTAATTTTAATTTACTTAACAAAACGAAGAAAATTTACATGAATTGACTCCTTATTCAGTTTTGTTAGAAGTATTTTATAAATTTTAATGTCCATTGATCAGTCGCGAAAGGTCTCGCGATCAAGACATAAACAGTCACGGCCTTGATACTACATTGAGGGGTCTATTTATAGGCGGCAGATGCGTGCCCCGTGCGAGACTATTTCAGGAGCCCTCCCTCGCGTGCCTCACACCAACCACCCTCTGATTTAGCAACTCCTTATTAATGGGCATCATCTTCTACTAGGATATTTCGTCCTTTGAAATAGTTCCAAGCAGGGTTAAAAACTCTTTTGCGAATTCCTTGATGATTTAAGTCTTCCATTATCATGGCATTACCCACGTGTGATTCAGCAACTCTTTTTTAATAAGCATTATCTTCTACTAGAAGATTTTATCATTTGAAACAGTTTCAAGCTGGGTTTAAAACTATTTTGTAAATTCCTTCATCATCCACCAACCATCTTTTGATGAAACATGTCTTCATTAATGGACATCATCTTTTACCTTGGAAATTTTTGTCCCTTTAAATAGTTCCAAGCAAGGATTAAAATTCTTTGGAAAATTCCTTTATCATCTTCAGGAAATACACAGGGTTTTAAACTCTCTTGTAAATTGTCTTTTAAACTTTTCTGATTCATCGGTAACTGGATTTGATTTAAATGAAGGGTCAACCTCATCATCACTATGTGATTGAATACTATCATTTTCATTACCACCCTCCATGAAATTTAGCATGTCATTATTAATCAGTGCATCATCTAAGAGTTGTTTCTTAGCCAATACGTTCCTAGCAACATGGTGGTTAAATTTGATTCTGTCTGCGTCTAGTTGTTTTGCTTAATTTGTCAAATTAAACCATGTAAATGTAACTTTGTTCTTGTCATGTAAGAATGCCTGAGTATTTTACTCAAGTATTGCATTTCATTAGCATGCGCATCTGTCCAATGCATTTTATGTGGATGTCTATTTATTAATACTTAAATTCATATTTTAAATTCGTCTTTGTAGTGATCAAGTAAACTAATCAAATTGTGAATTGCAATTTCGTGTAGAGAAATGGAAATTAAGGCAACAAAGATGATGTTGATAAATATTGATATTATATTTAGTCTAAATGCATATTTGAAATGAAATTATTGTTGATGAAAGGTTTAAAAATGATAATGCTATTTACTCTTTTTTAAGATCATTTCCCTTCAGTCTAGTAGTAATAAGTATGTATCTAATCCATCTGATTTATAATGAACAAATATGGAGGATTCTCTACCCGTCAACATTTTTAAAAAACTATGACAGCCGGAAAGCAAATCTTAATTAAACATTCAATAACACCGAATGCTTATAAATAGAGTTGCATAGAGTGCAGAGTGACGGCGCCACCCGATACGATAATGCGTGCTGAGTCGATACATATGGCGAGATATCGGATTAGAGTGGCCAAGCCGATATTTCGAATGCTTGAGGCTAAAAAGTTTGAGGTCAGAAAAAAGGTTGCGCGATATTAGCACAAATGATGAATGTAATCTTAGAATTTTAAAATTGCATAGAGTGTCTCATAAAGTGAATGCGTATGGCTAGATGTCGGATCTGGATTTCGATAATTCGAATACTTTAAGGTTCGGAAAGAGTTTATGATTTTAGCATTTTGGGAAAGCCGGTTGGTCGGTGGGTTGATAAGGTGACGATGATTGCTATGTAAAACTTTAATTTGAAGAATATAATTATGGAACAGAACCAAAAAAAACTTGTACGAAATATTAAAACTATGTTTTCCAGAAAGAACTATTGTTTAGGGTTAAGTATGTATGTAGTATACCTTAGTTCGATCAGTAAATCACATCAATCAAATTTTTTGAAATATTCGTTTTCTAGTTTTATTGTTATTCTCCTCATTAATTATACATTGTCCATTTATTTCTATTATTAATAAATCATAAACCCAGTCGTTGTATCAGGCCCATGCACGTGCAAATAATAATGTTTTGATACATTGCAATTTTATGTGTATTTACAATGTCTGACTTTAATATCTATGATCTATGAGCATTGTAGCTAATCAAGAGTTTTGTACAATACACTTAACAACTGCTGTCTTATATTTTTAATTAATGTCTTTGAGATCTTTAATACTTTCTCTTGCATTATTTATTTTATTTTTATTTTATTTTATTATTTTTAATATTAATATTAAAGTTTGTTTTCCAAAGCCAATATTATTTTGCATTTTAGTAGTTCCATTATCATATGCACAGAATATTATTATTTTTCAAAGGCACGTTTATTATTCTTATCAATACCTTCGTAAAAAGTTTTGAATGCGTCGAAGCTATCGTAGTTACTGTCGCATGGGCCTGAAATAGCCAGTCAGCTGGGGTGCATCACATACGATATCACGCTGCGCTATCTTATTGCACACGTGGTATAAAACATGTATTGTAAACATGTCGCACTATAATGACTACAGAATTATTGGTAAGTTTCTTTAAAATTTGCTTGAAGATCAAGTAATGGATGCAAAGCAAGCGGTATCTTAGAGCCTCGCACATTCAAATAATGTTAATTATCAGGTTTTGAAATAGGTTTGTTTGATTTGACCAACTATTGTATTCTTATCCATCTAGGTATATTTAATTATATCTAAACTTAATACATAATAGATTATGGTCAAGACAACAAAACTGGTAACAGTAAATACAAAAATCTGTACGTAGGTATCTCCTGTATGATTGAATACTTTAAACGACCATCAAGTGACATCGTTGATTAAAAAAAATCACTTTTAACACTTCAATAGACTAGCAACTGAATAATTACAAGATAATAGTAACGAGAACGATACAAATAATACACATAATCGTACCGATTCATGGACTGCCCATTTTAAGGCTAATTGTGAAGACAAATCGGCTATTTAACGATAATGGGCACATCTAAATCGTAAGAGAAATAACGAGCAACTCCATAATTAGGTTCGGAAGTCTCGAATACTTTTTAATGTTTCACTAATTTGTTTGTTTGTCGTTAGTTAGAATTTAAAATCAACGATAGCGCACCGAGCGACGGCAAGTTTAGAAAATTAGACATGCCTGTGATGGCTAATTGGCTAAAAACTCTATGCTTAGGTATTTAAAAAATAATTCCATAAAGAATAAACTGACATTATTACGTGCTTTCTCGAAAAGACTTTGAGTTCTGTTAAGTTGCATAAATCTTTGGCAATAAAAATCTAAATTGAAATCAATATTGCGTTGCTAGAAATTCAACAAAGATATATTTTAGTTTAGCTTCTCTTTTGGAGGATTTATAAAGTGATGGATCAAAACTATACTTAAGATCCCCCAATCAAAGATGTACCGCAAACTTAAAGCTCTTAAAAGCGCATAGAACATTAAGTTGCCCCGTTCAAGTGTATAAAACATTCCACCCCGATAAACGTATCGAAACATCCACAGATAACCCGTCTAGACGAAATAAATATCCGAAACACTCGAATGCCAGCCCGATGGCTCACTTGGCTAATCGGGTTGCCAGTTAAAAAACATTTATTTTTTGGTAGAAAAAATATTTTACGAAGCATACTGGCACTTTAAAAGGTCGGCGGCGAATCTACGACTCGCATTAAAGTATTTGAACGAGCTTGTACGAGATTAGAGTCAGGTGTGGCCATGTTACACAATCACAACATGGTTATTTGTTGGAATTACCAAATACTTATTCGTCATTGTGACGTATCTTTGTTGTCTATGCATTGGTATTTTTTTCAGCTTATTGCATTAGACTAATTTCAATATCTAAAATACATTGATAAAAAGTTGTGATTAACTCTACAGAAATTGTACCTAGAGACTTACTATTATGTATTCTGTGCCTAGAGCTAGATTTGAAATAATTCTAAACAATATTTAGGTAAATACTAGGTAACATTGACGCAATGATTCGCATTAAAGACACATACTTATTTAAATTCAGGTTGATTAACATATTTAACAAATATAATAAAATTGTTTTAAAATTACTGTCACATTGTTTGTGGGTATAAATAGTGAACGACAATCCAAAGTTAATATAAAGTTATAATTCCCATACGCAAAGTATAATTCAAGCTGAGTGTGTTGTAAGTCGTTAGATCGAACAGCGAACAAGACGGACGGTGTAGAATCAAACGTGATGTAAATAAACAAGGCGCCCCCTGGCGGCGCGAAGTGACAAATGCGCGGCGTGCGCGCGCGCAGCCGGCTGATACGTGACGCTATCGGAAGATCCTTATTTCATTACTTCTTCTTCTTTATCGATAGACGGTAAAAATCATTGATATGTTGCCTATTGCCTCCCTTGTTTTAAGAGATGAATGTATGATGCTTGCATATATAACTATATATGCAAGCATCATACAATTCATACATTAATAGCATACTATTTTGCTTGCATCATAGAGCCATTTTTAAAAGCACCTCTGCTACCGGCTTTTATGGATGGAGGAAGATGGGTTCTTACCCACCACGTGGGCCCATATGGTTTGGTAGATCTTAACAACTGTAAATGCAGGCAGGATTATCGGTTTTACGTACTTTCTCAAGCTCAGAGTCAAGCTAGTAAATTTTTGGCTACCTTTGAATGACGAACCTAAGCAACCGAAGGCCGAGTGCACTAAGCCTCTGCACAATCCAAATCCTTAGCAATCTTATGGAGCATTAGATGTGACAAAAGAGATGTAGATGACGAAATATGAAGCCAAATACTTACCATGTTTCAATGAAAGTTCAGGCGAAAAATCAGAGGCGAAGGATTTTGTAACATAAAGTACAAGATATGTGTAAAATCGCCCTACAATAAAGCTACAGTACTTCTTTAAGATCTGGCAACAAAGTATTCGCCGTTAGATACAATAAAGGGACGGCACCAATAATCCGATGATTTAGTAGGAAAATGGCTTTACCTGTCTGACGTTTATGCACTTGCCCAATGAAGCGCATAGCGTGAGCTACACTTGATTTATCACCTTTCCATAGTATAGTATGTAAAAGCTGGTAAGCATTTTCTCATAGTATGCATTTTATCAAAGAACAATTTGTGAAAGATATATCTTCTTGATTTTGTTAACGTCATTGTGAAGAGCTCTAAAGTGAAGTCTGATCCCACTATCCTTAGGTTACCACAGGTTCCACTAACTCTAATTTGAAAAAGGAATCAAATCCGGACATTCGTAATTTGTATTCATTCAATAACTGTAAAAAAAATAAGGTTAAAAGATTGAATCTGACTGAACGCTGCGGTTCGGTAACTCAAAAAGAAAACGAGATTAATTTAACTCAAAGAGATTTGGATCTTCATGTCAGTTCGCGTAATTATCTGAAAAACACGCGCTAATTGTCCACCTATTTATGTCGTCATATCTGGACGAACGATCAGGTGACATCGCAGCATTCAAGTTTTATAAGAATAAAATGAGAAACACGCAGAAATAAAATTCCCATTATTGTCTAATTTCAAAATCTATCGCAATCGGTTTCATTTGACAGATGGATGAAATACATCGATACTTCTTTTTGGCGCAAATGAAAACTTATCAAAGAAATGTAACAATGTGTCACATCCATCTGCCAAATGAAGTGATTGCAGTAATTTTGAAATTAGATAATAAGTACATTGTATCCGTATAATTCTATCGTTTAGTACTACTAGTAGAACTAAACGGAGAAAAAATTCCTTTTAGTTCTATACGAGTTCAACACATAACACAATTAATTTTGTGCTTTTTAGCCCGTGTCACAAGGTAACCTGTAAGTCTGATTTTATTATTCTTAGATTATCTTTTCTTTAAATTGATCTAATATTCAAATAAGAAAGTAAGTGTAATTGTAAATATAAATCAAAATATTTTGGTTAAAAATGGGCAAACGTTTGTAGTATTATATTTTGAAACTGGTTATTCCATCCACGCTTTCTCTCAAAAGAAAAGAATATAACTTATTCGTCACCGTCTGATGCGCATATTCCACCGCGATAAAGGTGGACTCAACAAACGTTATTAATAACGATAAAATTAGCATCGCAAAGTATCTAAATAGAACAATAGTGGCATAACCGCGCCGCGTGTAATCGTGCGCGATCAAACGGCGCGCGCGCCGCGACCAATCGCGTTGTATCGCATGGTATCGCGCTGCGTAATGTCCACATAAATGTTATTACAGTTTTATAACTTGGTTGGCCGCACACGTAGTATTCGGTGTGTCTAAGAGATTTTTATTTTATTTTACAAGATTGGTGAACAAGCAAAAGGCTTACCTGAATGATCAGCGTGTAGCCAGCGCGTTACCGATGACACCGACCACAAAATTTAATAGGAATAAACTAAAATATACATTTCTAGGGCTTCCGCGCGTAGTTCATTAGAAATAAAACACTTTTTACGGATTACAGCGCGTATATTGGTTAATACAGATGTCATTTTAGAATTTTTAGTTTTGATTTATTGGTTTTTTGGGTTTCCCGACGTTTCGATACCTTTCCAGGGGTCACGGGAAACCCAAAAAACCAACAAATCAAAACTATATAATTCTAAAATAACATCTGTATATCCGCATTTCAAAGAAATTAGCGTTTTTCCAATGAATTTATCTAAAGTATAAAACCATTACTATTGATGTGAACTTAAGTTTCAGGAAGCAAAATTCTTAAATTAGTGTCGTATAGAGAGAAAAACATAATAAATTATCGGGTATTTTAAAACGAAGACAATCTGTTCAAGTGGAATTTTAAATTTGCTTGTTAGAGGTATTTTTCAAAAACGTTTCAGCTGTAACAAATAAGAATACGATTCATATTTATTTTTAACTTATTGTTTGTATTATCAAGGAGTTCCCTATAGAGAGAAAATTAAAAAAAAAAATAATCACAGAGAAATAAAATATTAAGAAATGCTCAAATCGGTACATTTTGACTTACATTTTGACATGTTTTTTTACTGGTATTTACAGAATCTAAAGTCTTTTTTTTAGGAATAATGAGGTATTTGTCTAATGTATTGCGTGTTTTGTATATACTTATATCTATTTAATAATTTAATAGCACTGACATGAAAAACATTTTTTTTTTTTTTATTTAACTGGACAGGCTGTCTGTATGATTTGACAGCAAAGTTCTTGTGCCTATTTGAAACGCCACTAGCGTGCGTCTAAAGAACTAATTTTGACGTACAATATGAAAATGGTTGACGTGATGGTCTCTCCAGACTTCAAACTTTAGTACCATGTACGCACGCTATACTCACGCTACGTCCTACAGCGCCAACATGGCGGTAATCAAATAGGCACAAAAACAGTTTGACATAAGCCTGTCCGGTGTAAATATATGCAGGTCAATGTTTAATAGGAATTGTCAAAGTTCGCCCTCATTACGGCTCGCGCAGAGCTGTTTTGATCATCTGTATTAAAAATTTAAAAATGGAACGTGATGCGCGTCTACACCCTTTAACCACCATACGCGCTGTAATCCGTAAAAAGTGTTTTATTTCTAATAAACAAAAAAAATATTCAAAAATAAGTAAAGGAGACAAATTCGTTATTTAAGTGTAAGTATCAAAGTATTGCGGATGCTACATAATTTGATAGCGAGTCAGATGATCAGCTAATTAGCCATGACGATCAACATATTACTACAAACTAAAAAATCCTTAAAATTACTTTATTCTTTTTAAATGAACAGTGTGAAGCCGCAGAAAAAAGTATTTGCAAGTAATCCTTTATTATGGATTGCTCTACATTATTGCAAGTATCGAATTGTCTTCAATAAATGCTGAAACATGTTTTGTTGGAAATTAACGCGTGCCTGCCTTCAAACCACAAAGTACAAGCGTTCGTGACCAACACCTGACGGTGAGTACTGACTTCAAAAGAACTGTAAACGCGCAAATTAAAGACATCTCAAATATGCGTTTGACGGAAACAAAGAATCAAGTATTAACCCCAGACTTGCTTTTGTAAGTAATTGTATATAATGCTTGGTTTTATTCTGCCTTTTAACTTTTTATTTCATGTAAATGTTTTTTGTTGGTTTCGATGAATGTTTTTATTCAGTTATACAAAGTTTAGTTTTTATCCGAATTAATACAAGTCATAATTCAGTACAATTAACACTTTTACATAGTGCGATTACGCCTCATTTGCTCATTTTTGTTGTTTTTTATTAAACTTTTCTGCATAGCAATTGTTACTTTTATTGACTTCATTTTGTTGAATAGGCATACTTATAAGTATTTTTATTACTTATCTCATTCAAAATATTTGGTACCAGATTACAACTCTACCTTTGTTATATTATTTTTGCTATCTAAGGTAGGTACCGACCGAAGTATGTCATGTTTCCAATTCAGTGGCCTTAAATCGACTAAGCAATCGAGTGTTTCCTTCACTCGCTCGCAAATTGAAACCACTTGAGCATGAGATTAAAGCGATGATTCTGTGATCAATAAACTTAAGGGCGTATCGAACATCCACTTGTGTTCGTGTAGTTACAATCTGGATTAACGTGGCCACTTGGATTCATTAAAGTGGCCACTTTAGGCGTTAATCTAGATTGTAACTACACAAACACATTTAAACCAGGAAAAAACACATTTTCAGAATTTTATTATACATAGTTATTTCATTGTAATGATTTTTTCTTGATTGCCGCCGCTAGTGAACGCACGATGCACTCTTAAGTTCTCCGCTTTATATAGTATAGGTTTTCGGAAAATCGTTTCCTCTTTATTATATAGGTAGTAGTACGTAATAGTGGCGAAGGATCCATACAAACCGATTCTGTGGCCTCTAGTGGTTTGTCCACCCAAGTAAGATAACCGCCCCTGTAGTCTTGTAGTTCGCTCACCCGTGTTAGTCGTAGGGGTCCCGTGTTCGATTCCCAGGATGGAGGTACAATTGGTACTCGGTTTGGTTGGTGATAGGGTTTATTTCAAGTCTGCCTGGCTAGTTATCACCATCTTACCGAAGTCTGGCACTATAACAACATTTTAAAAATGGTTGTGCTTTGACTTAGAGGTAAGATAGCCAGTTCCTCTTAGCCCACCAGCCCTACACAAGAAAATATAAAGTCTCAGCCAAATTAGAAAATACTTCCGCCATCATTTGTTTTATTATGGAGCTGCTATACAGTGCTGTGTATATTTGACTGGTTTGATCCGAGATTGCCGGTACATATTGTCTGTGTGTGCGTTTACGGAAAACAGCGATTGGTACATACCGAAAGCTTTTCTGTTAAATATTCTGTATTATAGTTTTATGCATAAGTGGTACTAGGCAGCTGCAGTACAGTTTCATCTGGTACCACACTTCTGTGGTAGTTCTGTGTAAAATACATGCTACAAAAGGGACGGATACCGTTGATAGCGACAGGGAATGAAATGAAAGCGGACTGTAAATTGATATATAGATATAACTAGCGGCCCGCCCCAGCTTCGCACGGGTGCAGTGCAATGTAGTTACTAATGTAAAACTGTGCTAATGTGGTGTCAGTGTGAAGTTATTTGAGTATACTACAGGATATATATATACGATGTACGCAAGGGGTGTTAAAATATAATTGAAGTGTGTGTGTGTCTGTCTGAGGCCACCAGCTCCCAAACTTAAAGATCGATTTTATTGCGATTTTTATGTATAGTTTAAGAGAAGCGTACAGACGGCGGGAAGCGACTTTGTTTTATACTATGTTTAGCTTTTGCCCGTGGCTCCGCCCGCGTGGGAGTCGGTAATCGTTGTAAGTCTTCCCTTGGAAACCAATGATCGCATGAAAAGAAGCCTGTGTTAAGTATTCCAGACTATAATCTATCCCTGTGCGAAATTTCGCCTAAATCCGTTCACCCGTTCAGACGTGATTGAGTAACAAAATGAACAACATCCAAACATCAAAAATTTCACATTTTTACAATTTTGTGATATGTAGGTAATAGCTGCACCCCGCGGTTTTACCTGCGCAATCTGTTGATTCTGTAACCAAACTCGCATCTCACTTCGAACCTCACTTCACTTCGCGTGAATTGTTATTAGAAATTAGCTAACTAAATGAGCAATTTTACCATTTACAATAAATTTAGGTAGCTATCTAAAATAATTTGTGATGAAAAAAAAATTCTTATCATTATCTTATTTATGATTTAAAGTTCCCGTCCCGTGCAGTGAAGTGAGATTCGAAGTGGGGTTCAAGTTTGGTTACAGAACCGACGCCCTACTGTTCACGATTTTGTATTAGGTAGGTAGCTTAGATTATTTATATGTCAAGATAGACAGTCGAAGCTACGACAGCGTCGAAAAAAATTATCACCCAACAGTTGGGTGACCAAAACACGCACACATTGTCAGTAGTGTGAGCCGGCCATAGTTTTTATTACAATACTCTTTGGACGCGATGATGCTAAAAATGCACACCACCTTAAAAAAGTTGGCCTGTTTTGTTTAATACGTCAAAAGCCTAAGACTCTATCTAGACATATAAATAATCTATGGTAGGTAGATAGGTACTTAATAAAATTTCTTAGCAGTAATATAACAAAATAAGTATAATAATATTATGTAACATTATACTCATACTTAATAGTTTGGTAGGTATCTTCTTTTTAAATAAAAATCTATGTATGTTTATTAGTTCCTGGTTCCTGGCTAAAATAACGTGACATTGCAAATTATGTTGGGTCCATCAGCCATTTTTGATGTCCCCACTGCTGGGGCACAGGCCTTCCTTATGGGTGGATAAGGAGGAAGGGCCATAACCCACCACGCGGGCCCAGTGCGGATTGGTGGGTATTAACGACTGCAAATGCAGCCGGGACCAACGGCTTAACGTGCCTTCCGAAGCACGGAGGAGTTCGCGATAGTAAATTTTTGGTCACCCATCCCATGACCAACCCTTGCGAACGTTGCTTAACTTACGCAATCGCTGGGCCAGGCGCTAAACCACTACGCCACTGAGCTCCTCTATGTTGGGTGCATAGACTTATTATATTACTTTTGAAATCAATGGTTGGGTGCAACTTATGTTGTGCAATATTATCCGGCTCTCAATTTCAACACCTTACACCACATTCCTTGTCACGTTAGATATTTGATATTTGCTAGATTTTGCCACGTTTTATAAGTAGACTAATATTTCGTTAAATAGGTAGTGAAAATCAAGATAATATCTTATACAACATGAAATGTCAGCTCGTGCGGTGACATAATTACAATCTCAGGGGAGGTGACAACCTGACAACTGACATTTATTTTTCTTAATCGTACAAATGAACTAAGAAGTTTTGATTCCGATATCGAAGTCAACCACCCTAAAAATAACTTTCTACCCCTTTTCAACCCTGTTAGGGGATATATTTCAAGAAAATACGAAACACGTATTCAATTAATTTTGTTAAAGAATGTCTATGTCAAATTTCAAGTCAATCGGGCCAAGGAATCGCTTTCTCCCATACAAACTTTGCCACCCTGTTTTACTCCCTTAGGGGTTGAATTTCGCAAAATCCCGTCTTAGTGAGCACCTTCACCCTAAAAGGAACCCCCATGCAAAATTTGAGACTCCTAGCACTTGTAGTTTCTGAGATTTCGTGATGAGTCAGTGAGTGATTTACTCTTTTATATATATAGATGAAGGAATAGTAAATTAATTACCTAGAACAAGCTTATTAGGTAGCAGCAACGATGACAGATGCAGATATTATTGACAAGTAAAAAATGTGTGACAATAACACAAAGAATTTTGATTTAAAAAGGTTTCTGAAAAATAAACTAAACCTAGCACAGCAAGGAGGTGCGCAACAACCGTTATCTAAATTTTACCGGTAAATTACCAAAACATTTCGATAACGTTACGTTACTGACGAAATACCGCGATAAAGTATATACTTAACGTTATTTTTAACCCAAATTATCGATACCGATTATTTATTTGTATAACGTTACCAAAAACTTACCGGTATGTCCCTGGCTACAAATGAGCCCCCACCGAATTTATAACTTTCAAGGAACGAACTACTTAGTTCGTTGCTTTCGAGACCACAATCGTGATCGTGACATTCGAAGTTCGAACTGCCTCCAATAAGGCTTACGCTAACGAGGCTGTTAGCCGAAACTACTTTCTTCACATTGTTGAAATGAAAACTCCAGATGTTGGACGGCATTACGGCACACAGAACAACAATAGTACAATAAACACCTTTAATTTACGAAATAAGTGTTTAAAGATACGTCCGAATTATGGTTATGCTGTACAAACAAGCTCAAGAGAAAAGAAAATGTGTGTTGGTATTACTAACAAAATCCTACAAAGTTGCACAATATAATCTGAAGTTTTTAATTTATGGAAAAAATAGTTAGGATCTTTAAAAAATAAATTTTAATGTTAAACAAAAATGCACACTAATAATATGGTGTGCTAAGTCATCCGATAATAAATTGCAATGTACTAGAAAACGGATAGCATCAAGCAACAATAAAGAATAAACGTAGAGATAGTGCTATTATCCCTAACCATCATTAAAACTATGCGGATATACGAAATATGTAGTTAAAAGTTATCTATGCAGTTACGTAAAGAATCGATACAGTACTAACGTGCATTTAAATAACCCTTTATCTAATTATTTAAGTTAATCATTCATATCTTCACCCGCATTGACTGCCCGAGAACAACCAGGTGTAACGACACAATCGTAGCCAACCACTCATTACCATCCAACAACAATATAAATAAACCATCGACAATCTGGTGCCAACCCTCAAATGACACGGTTGACAGCGAATTATTATTTATCATATTATTGGGGCCGACGAGACCCCTGCGGACTGACAGACCAATGAAATATGTAACAAAGGGAAAACGGGTTGCGTGCTATTATATGAAGATTATAGCAACATTTTTATTGGTAAAGCGCGTTACTGACTGTGAATAAATAATTGAGGGGTTGGAAGTGGGTACACAACTAGTTTTATTGCGATTATGTTGTTATGCTGTCAATATTTATGGCTTATTTTTATAGACATGATGGATTGCCCTTAACTCGAAACTTGACTTTAACCTACACCACCCTACACGTCACCATTCTCAATAAATTTATTATGGTATGTATCATAAACTTTGAACTTACCTGACGAACCTGCTTATACTGTTCTTCAAAGCTCCACCCTGCTGCGCTGCCCTCTGACGACGATGACGACGCCGACCCCGCGGGCTGAGCGGGCGGCGGCGGCGCGGGGGCCAGAAACGCAGGGGGGGCGTATGGGAAGCCCCCCGTTGGCCCCGCTCCGGCCAGCGCGAACACGCTGCTCGGCGTCGAAAGGGGGGCACCTTGGGCCAGCGACGCTAGCGACGACAGGTGGGGGTGGAGGGACGATTTCAGTGACTCGAAGTCATCGCGAACCTGAAGCAAGAACTCGCTTTTAAAGTTTCCATTTTAAACTTTAGGAAAGTTGAATCTGACTGTAGTTTCTAGCCTTGTAGTGTTTTATCTAATAAAACCAAATGAACCCCCTTTTGAAATAAACTATATTTTTTTAAGAATTCTACCTCAACACCCTCATATTCTGTAAAATATGGGGTTTTCGTAAAATCTATAATAGGTAAAATAACGCTGGCTTACAGCGTGAACGTAAAAAGAACAAGAAAATTTCGCCGCTCCCACTGGCGACTCGGTAGCATAATTGGTCAGTGCATTGGGCCGGAATCCCAAGGGTGCGGGTTCGAGTCCCGTTTGAGTTGCTACGGGTGAGTCAATTTTTTCTAGTATTTTTTCTATTAAAATAATTATCTTTATCTATAATGGGGTTCATTCGTTATTCAGTATATGGCCATTTTAATAACTTTTAGTCTTTTTCTTTCAGCCAATCAAAACTTACTTTGAGTTCCCTCTCATGCGGTCTAGGCGAATTCCTCTGATGATGGTTCATCTGATGACTGCTCAGCGAGGGATGTGTTACGACTGGGTGGTGGTTCATGTTGTGTTGGTGCAGCTGCGGCGACTGGTGGGGTGGGTGGGGCTGGTGAGGCTGGTGCGGGTGGGGCTGGCTGCCCGGGTGCGGGGCTGGCGCGTCGCGGCCCACCCCCTCGTCGGAACTCTCGCAAGATTGCTCTCCGGATGATTCTCCTTCTGACCGCGCGGACTGGAAAAAAAGTTTCATTTGTTCTTGATTCCATAAACGTTGCATCCATTCAATATCAGCCCAAACTACCCTACCTACTCAAAGGGCTAATATTCTATGACAGTGTTCTATTGCAATAGGGGGTACGCGAGTTTCTTTCTTGGAGGGGTACGTAGGATAAACTAAATTGGAAACTAGTGTTCTATGCATTTGAAGGCTACGCTTACTATTAAAGCTTTAAAATAAGCAATAAACTATCGTGCCGTTGTCAATTCCATACAATACATCAAAATCTGTGATTTATATAAGTTTGCGACACATGATTTAATCGTCTATTGCTCATACTCAAGCTTTTTAACCGACTTCAAAAAAAGGAGGAGGTTCTCAAGTCGTCGGTATTTTTTTTTATGTATGTTTTTAAGTAAGCGTAGCGATCAAACGTATATAGAATGTTGGCCAATTGAGTAGGGAGGGGGGCTGGTCTTATATACCCAAAACGGTTATATTATGATTAGGTAGGTAGTAGGTCATACCATGTAAATACTTAATATAAAGTGCATTGTTTAATAGGTAGGTAAATATTACTAGATATACAATATTATGTATTTATTATTTACTTCTTACTATTGTCACATGAACAGCTATATTACAAACACGCAATGCGCAGACGCTGCGATCGAAGTTATTAAGTAAAATTACACTTATTCGCTTCAGTGGTGTTAAGACATAAGCAAAGTAATTACGTGACACGTTTAAAATAGAAACATTAAAAATCAAACGATTAGATAACGAAGTGTAAAACTTAACAACAATTTAACCTTCAGCTACAATATTACGACGCAGATCTAGTTCAATTAATAACTCAATAGCATACACTTTGTAATCAGTTGTAATTAGTTCCAAGTAAATGTTTCTGTAGATTCGATTTTAATCTAGCCATGTTTACTTTCAATGTATTACAATATTTTAAACATAATTCGCTTTGTGGTTTACAATGTTCTCGAAACCTATAAACCGCCCGAGGATTTCAATTATTTATAATAACTTTAATGAACATTTCTTTCACAGATGGTGCCACCGAATTACTTAGTCCTCGGGTAATTATGAAGAAAGAAATAGGAAGCTTTGTTTCTAACTATTAATTCATTTTAAACATTTACAAAATCAAAAAGGTGTCGCAGTCTCTAGTTTATGATAATAATATGCAACTCACTGGCAAAGACAAAACAAGGTTACAATTTTCAGTATTAGCTTGCGTATCCGACCTGTCTCGTTGCTATAAAGTAACTTCTTTTGTTTCATTTTACTATCTATTTTTCTTATTTACATGACTGCCCTAAGTGTATTGGCCTTACTGTGAGCTCTTATTGCAGGACTTATATTGAACTGCCTTACTTTTTCGTACTATGACCTCAAAGGTTAGTTCAAAACTTGGACGAATCAATTCGTCCAAGGTTCAAAAGCAGGCCTCAAGCAGTCCTGTTTAAGGCCTGCTTTTGAACTGAACGGCTCTAGGATGGTTTTTTTATTGTTGATGGTAAGCCCCCTAGGCTCACGTATGTGTATGGGTTAAAAATGTACAAACAATATGAGGAAGATTATTATTTTGCTGGTTTGTTTCTTCATATTTTGCCGCTCCTGTGACATTCGCAAATTGATTCGTGTTTCAGTACAAAGCGTCACTGCCCAGACCGGTCGAAGGATCGGTACTTAAAGTTCCATAGGAATCAATATAACAAGTCGCGGGCGCAGGCGGCAATCAAATTGTTGGTCGAAATGAGCGCGTTTCGCCCGGCCGCCTCCAGCCCTCAATTACGACATTAAAATTATTATTTTATTTCCATTTTTATTTATTATTCGCATTATTATATTGTGTGGAGTTATTATCGGTGAAATGTTTCGTTCGGATAAACGCTGGTGCCGAGCGACACGCAACCCTCCGTCGCTGCTTCGTTTTAGGGTACCTTAAGTACCGTCTATCTTGAGATAATAGATCTTTAACTTTTTTTAGTTTTCTTTCATAATAATCAATTGCACTACAGTATTTTGTAGTTATGTTTTGACACCAAATTGCCGTCTAAATATATGTAAATATGTATGCCGTCGCAATTGAAAAGCAGTATTACATAAGCCGAAGTTATTTCATTCAATATGTGCGTGCATTAACCTTAACACACTAAAACGTCTTTGAACAATGATTAATAATAGTAAGACAAACAAACCTTCCGAACCCTATAGCAGCGTCTAGCGCGCGCTTGCCAATTCATTCGCCACACTTTCTCATGATTCAAACTGCTACTGAATACCAATAGCTTTTTATTCCTTTTCATTTAAATGCTGAAGCAATTTAACTTGAAAAATTGTTCCACTTAATGTTTATTCGGGTTCGTCTACCTTTTTGGAGACTAAACGATTTCGTATGGCAAACAAGCTGCTAAAATTTTATTATATTATCGTCACATGACGAACATAAAAAACCAACAGCAGCGCATACCGATAAGTAGGATAACGTTAACACAACCAGTGTTAATGTCAAAACAAACAAATTCACAATGAGTCCGCCTGCCGAGATGTGTCGCGTGATTTTATAATAAAATATTAACTGTAAGTCGTTTAGTGGGCCGATGAAAAGGTACTTCGATATTGGATGTGTCAATAGCGTCGACCGGAATTTCACTGCGGCTTAACACATCTATGGAATGTTTTCAACTATACCAACAGACAACCCGACCAAACTTTTTAATACAAACAAAAAAAATCTTGCTAAAAGATCCAATAACTGGCTTGTTTTGATAGTTCTTAATATTTATACACGGCATCGAAAGGAAAAGTGAGGGCAAACGTCCAAGGGGCGATGCGTGCAACCGACATGTTTATTTTTTGGACAAACAAGTAGTGAACTTGATGCATTCTCGGAAGAATCCTGGACTTCGCTGCGATGTAAGTTGTAACCCGGAGGACGCACCATTGATTAACGCCTTTGAACAAGCCGAAGAGCATAGAAACGCTACGACACGGTCATATAAAAACAAGCAATAATAAGTTTAATATCCATAAAGTCGAGGCCGAAACAGATTGAGAATTATTTATCGAACGAGATGCAAAACAAATATAGACCTTAAACTAATAGATATAACAACTGAAACTAGACACAAGAGTTATAGGTAAATTCTGAAACGTTATTTGCACAAAGTAACATTTGTGATAGAAATCATAATCGTGTCGGTGCGAGTGTATTTTATGAGGCGAAATCAAATAGAAACTTGTAATGAAAGATGTCGTATACGTTTGGCTTGTTTGGTATGCAAAGCAAATACGAGTGGTAATAAAATATTGAGCATTAAGATGTTAATACCGATGGAGATATCGACAAGCAACGGTGTGAAATTGTGCAGTGAAAATGTGGTGACGAAGGCGTTTATTTTAACTGTCATTGGAAATTTGTATGTGTTTGAAAGACACATCAATAACATAATATACAACATCTCCTCTATTCTTTACAGTGTAAGAACTATGTCAATTTTGTGTCCTTGTGTGAGTATAACTTCACAGTAGCTGCGACTGATTTGTATGTGGTTTTCTTTGAGAAAGCTTTGTATTTTCTTTGAAGCTTCTTTCATTCACATCGCAACAGACTTATTATACCTATCAATTTTATAGTAAAATTTCCCTAAAGGAAAAAGGAAATCACTTCCACGAAACAATCAGTTAATATACAATACATAAATATAACGGAGACGCAAATTAAACATGTTTCGACCATTAAAAAAACAGTACCTGCAAAAAAGACTTGTTTCTGATCATATGAAAATGAAAATGTAAAATTCTTTATTCAAATAAGCTTACATACTGAGCATTTTTAAATCCTCAAAATTTTTTTTACCCTACCTCCCATTATGACGTCTTTTAGCTGACAAGAAAAATGGGCGCAAAAAAACTTATCAGCTTTATCAAATGGAACGATATTTACAAACATGTATATCGTTTCCAGACTTTATATTCACAAATATTAACAAATAAATAACATTATTTGATTAGATCATTACTTAATGAATTTCAAATTTCTTAATCAATTTACAGGGTTCAAACTTAATTCAAAGTTTGAAGTTATTATTCAGTCTAGGCTGTTTCAAGAAAAAAAAAAACTACAATTCAAAATACGTTACGATAAGTAGTCAGAAGCAGACCCAATCCCACTGGCAGCACTCGTTCACGAGCATGACGCATGAACCAGCAATCGCTTCGCTCAACCATATTTGAGGGAACGTAACGACCCGCCACACATGACACCACCGCAGAAATGATTAAAGAGAGCATGATATACTAAGGCTACCCATGTTAAGGCATTGAATTGAAAATTAATATCCAAAAGCTTTTCATAGGCCTTATACAAAACTACTGACTATAAAAGTAAAAATATTGCAATTAAATAAATCAAAACAAGGAAAGTTATTATGGTATATGTTTTGAGTAAGAAGTGCCATACATACAGACAATACAAGACATAACATGACAAATGACGCCACCTGCGATTTTGATACGTTTAAAGAAGTATCGAAAACACTGGCAGGGTTTATTGTACCAACCCAATTTGCATATGGGTATTAATCAGTTAGGTTCATCACATGGAATGACAGAGGTCTTGCTTACTTGTTTTCACATTCATTTGTTTTTCAATATCTTGCTTGACTTGTAATTGTTGAACGTAGGTATACTCAAATTGTTTTCGAATTCGAATATTTATTTGCACACTCGAGGTGCAGTGCAGCCCAAGCAGGCTCACTTGGTGGCAATGTTCGCGCTCCCTCTACTCTCCCTGGAACATTTATTAGCAGGATCCGTCACGAGAGGCTTTGTCCACACATTAGCAGAGTTAGCACCCAGGAGCCTACCTGCTATTTGCCTAAACACACTGGACTATGTATTTGCTCAGATATCCACATATATCTGCACTCGCATTGCGACACTCATTTGTGCAATGCATTGTCGAAGGGAAATCTGCCGTTGTATTTGCGTAATGTTTCGATGGAATTGTTGATTGTACAATATGTTTTATACCAATAAGTTGTAAAATCGACCGCGTTGTGGTATTTAGCAAATTGCTTCCACGTCTTACTTAGTTGTTTGTTCAGATTTTATTGCTATTTCGCCTGAGATTTTATATGCCGGACAATAATTGCATGAATCAAGCTCGCACAAAGGTTTGATGGCTACCTTTGTGCGGAGGAATGGATGCAAACAAAGCGTCCGTATCGGAGATGTATGGCTCGCTGGCATGTGACATTGTTGCGCCATTACGGCCGCCCTAACATTAACATTAGCGAACGTAAAATAACCGCCAATAAGCCGAAGCACGCATCAAACCGTCGACAAAGCAACAGGTTCTTGCCTCGGCAAACACGCCGTGTTTACATTACGATCCTGGCTTCATTTAATAATTCTCGGGAACTAAAAGCCTTTGAACATTTCATCAGATGACCCTCGCTGTTTGCACACACTCCTGCCTCGAGATGCTAATGTGGACACAAGGACCTGTATCGCCGATCGGCCTCCGATGCTTTTATTGTTGGCTCCGATTTCTTCTATTTCACTGTTCGATTTCCAGCAATATCTTGTGCAAACATTCCATTGAACTTCTTTTTATTTGCTTTCGAAGAGTTTTTGTTTCGAGTCGAATACGATATTATAATTCTTAATAAAGATTTATGTCAACGGATAAACCTACGCATAACAATGGAAACTAGTAGCACTGATGGTAATAAGTAGTATGCGAGGAAGCTTTACTACTGTCCGAAATGAGCCAAGTATTTGAGCAAAACAAAAGGTGATAAGAAGAGGTAAATAACCTGACCCGCTGACGGCGTGACGCCGGCGCGCAGTCGCGATGCTCGGCTGACTACTAAACTAGCGCTCGCAGCTGTTTTACGCTTTGACAAAACCGCTGAAAATATTTTCAGCAGAGACCATTTAGCGCGGACAGCGGCGATGAGCGTGCCTATTAGAACACGTTGCCTAACTACGCCGACGATCATTGTATCTACACAAACAGAGGCCGATTACGACGCCGCTCATTTCGTATATATAATTTTTGAACTCACAGGTTACACATTTGTTCCACCGGTTTCTAATAGATGTCCATTTAAACCGTACAGTCGCTATTGAATTCGAAATCATTTAGACGCTTAATTTTATTCAAAATACCGCAACAAGCGGTAAGTAAAAAGAGATCGTGTCAGTTATTGTGATGATAATTATTTTGGAAAACAAAAACTAGAAAGCGGTCGTTGAGAGATGCCTATCTGTTAATTATTGTCACCAAAATGGCGCTCGTTATTGTAGATGAGTCAAAATGGCGGAGTGACAAATCGTTGGGTTTCATACGTTCCGTTTGATTGACGCGTGCCAGATTCGCTTGCAATATACCTTCTACATATTTATTTATGCGTAGAAAGTGCAAATATAAACGAGTTTTTAACAGATATTGAATCGATGTTTACGGAGTCGTGATGCAAGATGGTCGATGGGTAATTAATAGGTGTGTTGTGTCGGCTGTTTGATGTGGAATATCGATGCGTTTGAGACAATTTCCGACCGTAGGACGTGTTAAATATTGACAGTTCTCACGACGCGCATGGCTCGTGCTCACATAGGCTTGTACTCTTCCGCTTTTCACACAAATGGGTAATAATCGATCGTTTTATAGCGTGCCGCGTGTAGGCGCGCCTTCGGGGAACTTGGAGCGAACGTGTCGCGATAGGTCGCGAGTCGCGAGGTGCTAACTGCCCAGACAAACTAGTGCGGGCGTTTCTCTTGAACTTAATATTGAACCCATCACCCTTTGACTGGAGTCTTTCTTACTAAAAATCAATATCGAGCAATTATGGTGCAAACATTTTGATAAAAAACAGAATCAAAAGTGACAAAATTATACTTATTCATCCAATACATGTGCCGGTAAACTAGGTTATTAGCAACTGTAGGTTGAATAACAGCAGAGACAAAAAATCAAAATGAGTTTTCTATATTTATTTACCGAAAAGTGTATAAACACGGAAGGTTATTTAAGAAATTTTAATATCGACGATGTTTCCCAGAATTGGTGACAAGAGTTGATGCATCGTGTAAAATGCGAATATTCGAAAGAAACTGCAAGGTTTTTATTTGCCCACATCTCATGTTCCATAAACTGACAAACAATGATCATTGATGCGTCTTTGTGATGTGTTTGCTCTGACTCACTTTTGGGAAGCACAGTATTGCGAATGTGACGTCACGCGCGTGCGGTGCGACAAGGAAAACAAACTTGACATGTTGTATTGATTCTTTTTATTTAGTTATAGAACAATCGCGATTATCTCTATATATTTAAACTCAGTTACCGTCGATTTCAACAACCTATACTTATTGGCAATCATTGCTATTTTCCATAATATACACATCAACTTTGTCTAGGGATACAGGTGTTATTTTCATACAAACGAGGTAAATTTGAAGCCTTGGTTTTCTGCCAGGGATGTACCGTGCTGTGATCTGATGATGGCCATCCAGGGAGTAAATGGAGGAGATTCAGATCGTAATACACACCCAACTGATCTGATCAGCATTCTAAAAGATTAATGGGTCAGAGTTCTCAGTTTGAGGATTTCCATACATTTTCATGCTATTTTCGCGATTTTTTTAAACATGTCCTTTACGTTTTGAGAATGCTGGTCAGATCAGTTGGGTGTGTATGGCAATCTGAATCTCTTCCATTCACTCCCTGGATAGCCGTCATCAGATCACAGCACAGTATATCCCTGGCAGGAGACCAAGGCTTCAAAGTTACCTCGTTTGTATGAAAATAACACCTGTATCCCTAGACAAAGTTGATGTGTGTAAACATAAACTGAAAATAAAGTTTCAAATGTAGAAATTTGCAATTGATTGATATTTTTTTCAATTGTTACAACCACAATTTAATAATCTGACAAGAGTGACCGCCTTCTCATTACAGACAAATTATATGAATGGCATTTGAATGCAATGTCAAATAAATGAAGAAAAAATTTCATGTAAAACAAATGATAATTAATAGTTTTTTGTACGACATAAATAATAACCTTTTAGATCAGAAAGCCTAACTTGTAGAACGTCTTTAAGGCGCTTTAGTGACCGAAAGTGGCGCCGCGGTGAATTTTATTTAATATTGTAATTCTAATACACAATTTTAATAAAACTTTTCGTGACATTTTTAGGGCCCATGGTCTAGTATTTTTAGACGGTATCATTACATTCCTTCGTAGTCACTGCTAGAAGTAAATAGCAAAACTGCTAAAAGTGCTATCTACATTTGCTATCTACTTCTACGAATGACTGCGAGGGTATGTAGTGATACGTCTAAATACTAGATTATGTCCCCTAAAAATTCCACGAGAGTTTTATTAAAATACTTTTCTATTAACAACTTCACTACTTAGTATAAAACAAAGTCGCTTTCTCTGTCCCTATCTTTGAAACTACGCAACGGATTTCGATGTGGTTTTTTTAATAGATAGAGTGATTCAAGAGGAAGGTTTATATATATAATACATGGTGTCAAATTTCACACTACACCGAAGCGAAGCGAGGGCGGGTCGCTAGTATTAAATAAAATCCTCTGAGGGCGCCACTTTCGGTCAGCCTTAAAGCATAATGTCTATAAAATCAAATAATGCTTTAATAACAAAAGCAATAAAAAAACTAAGTACCGATAAAGGCCTGGGCACACCGGCTGCGTAGACACGCGCGTAGTGACGCGCAGCAAAGATACGTGCGTGTTCGGTGTGACGTCCAATAGGGAATGCCATTGAGTACAACGTCACGAGCTGCAATGCGTAGGGTTACGCATCAGTCTACGCGATACGCAAGCAGTGTGCCGTGTCTCATAAAGTTTCAGACATTACAACGCAATGGTACATCTACGTGCACGCTTACGCATACACTTACGCATCCGGTGTGTTACGCACTTTAAACTTGCACGTAACCACGACGTAACCCAATAAGCAAAATTAGCTAAAAATAAACGGACCCAGCTGGATACAAGAAATTGTTCGATGCCACCTTTGTGCTGCAATAATCTACGTAGAACCTCCAGATGAAGATTGGATCAGTAGTGTAGTGTTTGTGGCATGACCTAGGCTTCAGAGTGTTTACATGTCAATTCCATGGGTAAAGATCTGTTTTTCACTAATCTTACATACTTATAGATTTATTTATTTAAATTCTGATCCCTTAAGTATACATAGAGTCAGCTCCATGTATACCAAAGTCTCATGCGCACTCTTTTAAGTCAATGTACACTAAGAGTGCGCAAGAGACAGATCCTAGATTTTTTTTATTATTAAATATTGTATGAAAGTTGATTAATATTAAAAGATTAAAAAATGTTCCCAAAGAACAGAAGCCTAATTATAAGTCAAATTGAAGACTGTAACTAAAATGTTACTTTTATAAAAAAATAATCTTTTAAAACTGCGCACTCTTTGGTGGCTTTATTATGTAATCATAATGGATCAAAAAGACAATACTATACTATTTAATTTTTTGTTATTTCTGAACAACGTGTTTAGTTTCTTAATCGTACATTTATAACAACTTTAAATACTCGTCGTAGCGGGTCATAATAACACATTGAACAATGTTTATACGACAAACATGAATACTGGTATAGTTATCGATTTCACGAACAGTTTTAATTGTGTATGCCTTTAAGTAATACGTTAGCTATTGACTGTGAAACATCCGATCAACCAAGCCAAACGGATGTGGTTTTCTTAGTATTTAAATAAAAGATGGCCGACTTTATGTCATTTCCTTTGTGGAAAGCGATATGTTAAGGCGTGCTGTCACGGTATGACTTTGGTACATTATGATTATGGACCGAAACGAATTAGCAAATATTATAGAAAAGTATTAGTAATGCTTAGAAGCGTAGACATTTTCCTGTATGAGTGTATAATTTAAATGGTTATTAAACAATGAAATTCATGAAGTATCTTTCCAAGTCCACTACGATAGCTTCAGAAAAGACAAGTCTATATTATTCTGTATACTGAGGTGTAGGATTAATATCTTTAAGTCATAACATAAGTCGTAGTAAGACGTAGCCTCTAGTGAGAAGGGTTGTGTTCACAGAACAAAGATTTTGTGGCTTTTTCCTGGTTGTGCTTATACTCTTGCTGGACACCAACGTTTGTTTAAAAGTAGAATACGCTTTTATCGATATTCGCTTGTAAAATCGAATCGCAACCTCATTGAACTAATTTGCAATGCAATTTTACACGGCTTAACGTGCCTTCCGAACCACGGAGGAGCTCGAGATAATACATTTTTGGTCACCCATTCCATGACTGACCCTTGCGAAAGTTGCTTAATCTCCGCAATCGCTGGGCCAGGCGCTAAACCACTGCGCTATCGAGCTCCTCAATCGTCTATTGCTCATATTTAATTATATTTAAAATAGTAAGCGTAGCGTTCAAACGTATAGAATATAATGTTGGCCGTTTGAGTGGAGGACAGAACGTGTAAGTTTCACAACTCGCCAATGCATAAGTTGTAAAGTAGGTGCATAATGTCGTTAGAATTTAACCGAGTTTAATTGCAACTGTTTGCGGCGACAGTAAACTCGGAATGGAAACTAACCCCGACCGCATCGGACATTGTCTGCGCGCGAGTTGCGACCGAGAGGCGAGTCGTAAAATGTAATTACAATTATAATTACATCGCTGGCACCATTATAAAGGAGGTTGTATTGTCGTACCGTTTTACATTGCTGTAAGTATGACATGTGAAAATCTTATGAAAATAGCAAATTCTGCACATTTCAGTAAAGCTAGGGTTTCCTAGGATGACGGTGCCGTCATATTCGGCCGTAATTTAGCGGCGTGGAACGTTGTCTATGTAAATAGTACGGAGCGCCCCGTATTGTTTACATAGACAACATTCTTCGCCGCTAAATTACGGCCGTAATATCACGGCACCGTCATCCTAGGAAACCTAGCTTTAGTAGGTACCGGTACCAGTGGCGAGGGGTGAAATTATGGGGAATGTAAGCCGTTCCACAAAATGTCATGAATTGCATAGTGGATCAGTGGGGTTGGATTTCTAAAAGGTCAACTGAGGTGAATCGGTTTGTATGGACCCTTTACCACTGGTAGGTAATACAAAGTTACAGTATGCAGAATGTACTATAATATTATGATAATGGAATAGTGACTAATTCGGCATGACTAATAGTTTTTATAACATTCTATGAATGTGTAATTTTATTGACTGTAAAAAATATTTATTTATTTATTATCAGATTTATCAGTCTTTACATTAAATTATTTTTAGTTGAAGTGACGCGTTGAAATCTTTTTAAAGGAATGGAACAAAAATGAACATAATTAATAAACTTTGAATAAGAAATTGTTTTTTTTTTACAAAAGCTACTTGAATTATAATACGCCTATCGCTACATTGTTAACATAAATCAAATCGAGTATAGTTTGTCTCGATAATCGATCATAACCGATTTAGAACCAGACATTCGTAATGTCACTTATTCATATTGCATCATTATTTATCATCCCTGGACTTCATACCCCTAGAATACATGTATCTTTTTTCAAAGTATTTTGAACTTCTAGAATAGATAATTTGTGGAGTTTGATTAATAATGAAAAAGTATAATTGACAAATATCGTGCCGTGTGTCGTTTCGTAAGCCTTAATTACCTAATTTGTGTATTTAAACTATAATTTTCCAAGCATTAAATTTCAAAAAATATATCTCTTCTTAAGTACCTATAAAGAAGCAATGGAATTAACAACTTTCAATACTAAGTCATGTTACCTACATAAAGAAGAAATATACAAAATATAATTCAACCGATCTGTCAACCATAGTTTATCATCACGATGTTCATCAACTGTTCGATATGAATAAATTGTTATATCGATTATGGATCTAAAACATCGGAATATATTTCAAACCTGAATACTTTTGATGTACAGATACGATATTCAAACATGAATATATTAGTAGGTGAATCTACCAAGATGCAATTCGCACTGAAGATTTATTTATGCTTGAGATAAATCGCAAAAAATAATACCACAGAATAAATAATAGTACTATTAATTATTTTATTAAGATAATGCTAGTAGTTTACTCAATAATCTATCGAGAAATAAAAGAGTTAAACTGTCCATTAACAATAAAAAATATTATATACCTATAAAGATTGCCTCCAGAAGGAAACAAAATAAATGTGCTGAGCCATTAAGGGAGAAAAAAAGGTGTTATACCCCACTGGGCCTGCCCGTCCCATTTACAAACAATGCTTTACCTACGTAAACATCCGCATTTATTAAAACACCGAACAGCATCTCATAATTTCAACGAGATATTAAATGATTCATTCGTATCAGATAATAAAAACTACCTAAACATCTTCGTAATTGATGATCGAATTCAAATGGTATGACATGAAAGTAAGATCGTGCCTTGAAAATACCAAGCTCGCATGCCTAAAATAATTGATATATCAATGCAGTTCTTGTCGAGAGGGGCACTAAATCAAAAAGAGTAAGTGAGCGCCTATCACAAAGTTTTGACGTAGAGAAACGTGCTCGATATTAAACTGTTACCGGTAGATGGCGCGATAACCAGCTGTCAAACTTACCTGTCATTATCTTATTAATGGCCGCGCACTGCTGAATTGATAGATTAAAGCTTATTTGGATTTTATTATGCCCCCGACTCTGTTGGCTTCCTTGTACAATGACATGGAATATAAATAATCTGGCTACAGTCATTGGAACAAGTGATTATCTGTACATGTATCTACAGTTAGACTAATGGTGTAAATTTCGCATAAGTAAGTAGGCCTATGGGGTCTCTTCAAAAGCGTCAATAAGGTATGTGATATACACATGCAGAGAGAAATATTAGACAGTGCTTTATTTTTATAAATGGCCCACCACGCTTCGTGTGTCAGCTATCATCGCAATTTTAAAACAAGCAACAAAAACTGAAAATAGAGTTATAATTTGCACTTCTGTACGGTAGGGGCCATCCGACAATTACGACACACGTTAAGGGGAAGGAAGGGGGTAGACGAAGTGTGACATTGTGTGACAAGAGGGTGGGAGGGGTCCTAAATTTCGTGACGTCATATTTCAAAATCATTTAAATCGAAATAAACCAAATTTCGGAATTGCTGTTTAAAATCAATAATTATTTTTAGATGTAATATTGGAAAATATGTGACGTCCCACTAGGGAGGTGGGGGGTCTTACAAATGTGACCCGCTGTGACAAGAACGGGGGAAGGGGTCAAAAATCATGAAATTCGTGTGACGTAATTTATGGATGGATGAGATAGTTGAGAGTTATAAAAGGATTGTTCAAAACTTGGTAATGAATTTCAATTGTCTTTATTAAACACTGCAACATAATACGCAGTGTTTAATTCGCAAGTGTCAGTATTTTACGGAATACAATGGGTCACCTACGCAGCGTCTGCGGCTCATGAGCGTACGCGCATCCTCTTGCAATTTTAAGCAATTTGCATATCTAAAAATGCCTTTCCCTTTCTAAAAATAGCCTTAGTAAAAAAGGCTTTCTATAAAGAAGTTGGAACTTCAACAGTTTTGCTAAACATCTCTTTCAAAAGCTTCCCGCCGCCTGTAAATGAGATGTATGAAAATTGATCTTCTCATCTATGATTTAAGGTCAAATATAGCTTGTGTTTAACTGCTTTATAGGTTGTTTGTTTTGTTGCCTGTCGGACCACACACGGCCAGTCAACATGGGTGCCTATAACAACACCCTATCACTTATATTTACAGGTAAAGTAGCTTTGACGGCTCATCACTAAACCATCATGACTATGAATCGAATCGAAAAGGTTTTATGCAAACGTCCGTCTGCTTAATGCGGAAGCCTTAGCGGTAATAATTTTCGCAGTGATGAATTTCAATCAAGGAAAAGTTCGGGAGTCTCAGTGTGGCTCTAGCATAAGAAACACTACGCCTCAAAAAGTGTCGCTGTAAAGTGTGTGTATATTTACACGTTACGAATAGGATGCATAAAAAAGGATTATGCCTACGTCATTAATAAAGCTTCGTACAGACTGAGGCGAGCGAATCGCGCGCGTCGCTCATTTTGACAGATTTTGATCACGTAACTCAAAGCAATAGCCATAGCCATAGCCATTGCCATAGCAATTTCTTTGACAATGGCTATGGCTATGGCTATCGCTTTGAGTTACGTGATCGCACTCGCGAATTTCGCGCGGAATTCGCCTCAGTCTGTACGAACCTTAATTGAGTTGCCTATAAGTAGTTTTTTAAGTTCATATAGTTATTATAGAAATAGCAAGTAGAGACAACTGTAGTTTGAAATGAATTTGAAAAATACGAAGTTCATTATTAGTTCGGATTATTAGAATCACAACCATATCCATGGCCCAGGAATTTTTGTTTTTGTTTGAATATTGTGAAAAATAAATTGTTGCTACTGTACTGCCATAGGCTTTCCTGTATAATTAATATACAGTAACGTGCTGTATCGTGTTATAACGAGTGTTATAATAATCATAATTATTATGATAAGGTAATGAAACCAGTACGAGCACTGTACGTTACGGTGGGTGGAGTGGGCGGCCGGACCGGTAGCCGGCCGGCATCCGGCGCCGTACGTCTTCCAGATTTACATTTTTATTGCCGTCGCATTGTCATCGGGTAATATGTTAGTCTGTGGAATTATAATTGCAAAATTTCAACTTTTTCCGTAAAACAAAAAAAATATAAATCTAAGTCATGTTCAAACTTGCAATGGGTCAAAACCCCTTTTTCCATTCCGATCAACTAAACCGATCAACTAGTTGTGCCGAATGAGACCCCGTATGCGACTTCATCCTTATCAAATAAACTTTTTGACTTTTCTATTAAATGATGATATTGACATTTTATTTGAAGTTCCTAACGGAACAACTAAATTAATACAAATTGTTTTTCTAGTGGAATAATAATTTATATGAGATAACCCCCGCAGATAAAGAAAAAGTACCAGGATCATATAAATCTAGAGAAGGTTAAAAACAAAAGCTTTACTAAAGGGTTTTGAGGGCATTTGTTTGATTATTTTCGTTATGCATCCGTTCCTATCCAACTGGCATCAAAAAGCTTTAATAAAATCGTTTTTTCATCCGTAAAAGCATTTCATTTCAATCCCTGCACCATTTTCCTTCGCTTCCACACCAGCATACACAATTTAAGTACTCACAGGTAATCAAACGTAGTTCGCAACATCCAAAATAGACTCGCAACTGTACTAACGATGTTTCAACGTGGCGAGCGAAGTTTTACGAGACTTCGGTTGCGCGTGCGCCGCTGCGACAGGAAGGGGCGGGGCCGCTGTGATCTCCGCATTTACGATTATCATTAAGGGCTTATGATGAACACATTTGAATCGAAACCCGGCTAAATTTGTTTAAGGCATTCATTAACGTTTTTTGGACTGGATTTCTGTGATTCTTGAATCAATGCTCTAAACAATTAAAAACAAAAAAGGCTCCAAGAAAACAATTCGGAGATTGTTTTTTATTAGGGGTCGTCCATTAATCACGTGAGTCTCGAAAGGGTGGGGGGGTAGTTGAAAAAATCACGAGATATCACAAGGGGGGACGGGGGACGGGGGGTGTAGTGAGATATCACGTGTATTAATTTATTTTCGTTGAACGCGTGACTTTTAACCGAAAACTGCGTGTGATTGTTGACTCACCAGTCACCGTTAGTAACGACAAAAATTTTTATTTCTTGAAGCAACTTTCTACTTACTCTTGATTCTTAGATTTCAAAAAGCAATACAGTATTTATTAGATCAAGCAGTTAAGAAAAGGAAAAATCACGTACGTAGGTAGTAAGTAGAATCCAAGGTGTCCCTGTTGACTTAGTAACGATACCTCACAAGGCTATATGAGCTTTGATAAATCCAATGAGCTTTGTAGCTAAAGGAATAAAGCTCAATCGAATCGTAAGACCACACGTAAACGAGACAATTATGTGACAATATTAAACTTAGTTTGAGAGGGCAAACAGCGGGGGCGAGGAGTAACTCGGGAGCTGAGGCCCTCCAAGTGAGGACTTGGCCCTCCCGGAGTTTGGGAGGGAATGGAGAAAGTTGGGCGTCAAAGTCAAAATCTTGGACTATGACGTGAAATTTGGTTTTATTTTAACGTTGAACACGTTGTAGGTAAATGGAAAAATACGCTAATTTAATTTTTATCATCGTATTATCAAATTTATGTATTGTATTTTTACAATTTACAGATCAATGGTAGTGGACAGAGTATTCTGAAGCTTAAAGCAAAAATATAACATTACAACCCGATCAAGTGAACTCGGCACCTGGCTCGAATGATTTTTTTGACAAGAGACGACTTTTTGGTCTGATCCTTTATGGCTATGTAATTAAGGTTTAGATAAAATAGGCAATATGATAGTGGAATGAGAGAACATGATAACAGCACTTGTAGTACAATATGTAAACGACTATAAGAAAACCTCACTTCCGACTCAGGTGCAGAGTTAACTTGACTGGGTTAACTTGATTGTAGTAATTAAATAAAAGTGTTATTTTTATTTATTGCCTATTCAAAAAACTATTTTTATATTTGAAAATCACCTTAAATCTTGTTAGGAACTTTTTATTCCTATTTCAAAAACGAAACAAATCAAAATACGTATAAATTAAAAACGAAAACACCCCTTATCATAGGCACGTGTAAACGTGAAAAAAGGTTCGATATCGAGTTATTAACATAATGATATGCAACAACCCTGTGTTGGTGGTGGTGCCTATTAACAAATAGAAGAGGTCACAAGCCCCGGGCCTCGGGACCACCGGTGTTACATCAGCAAGTCAAATGGAGCGGAAAGCGCGAGTCATTGAAGGGTTGAGGATAGAGATGAGCTATGTGTAGCGAAATATAGCTTTGGCAGGGGCGTTTTGATTTTAAAATGGATAGCTATACTCATATTATGGTCTCTCTATCCTATTTAGTAAACAGGTTTTGATAGTTGTCATGCGAAATTGGTGTTTAAAAATATGTTGTCTTATTAAATCAAATTGTCACTAATTATTAGTAATTTCTTTCGTAACCTATGTGTGAAAAACTATTTGTTGTATTTTATAATAGATTTTTTCAATAAAGAGTTGGGTGAGGATTATTTACCAAATAAGAGAAGTAACGATGAACAGATTATACGTACCGTTTTTTGATGAAACAGCCGCCAATATTTTTTTCGTGTTTATTTTTGAATCATATTCTTTATAATTTGACAGGGATAACCTAATTTCCTTGTTTATTAGGTAAACGTAAACAAGTTTTAAGTAGATTGATTTGTAAAAACCCTGAGCATGATAATGGGTGTCCCAGAAGTAAAGAGACTATATTCAATGTTCATACTGGTTACAAAAAAAGTTAAGGAAGAAGGAAAAAAGTTACCATCTTAACCACGGGTAACTAATTTGTCCAAATAGTGGGTTTTATAAATTTCTGCTTATCTTTTGAAACTGAAATGAGACAATGAAAAATCGTTTGCTCAAAGGTGTTATTCAAAACCATCGACGACGTAATAAGAAAACGGCGACAGTTCGTAATTTTATTCAATAAGAAGTTACGAGAATAAGTATCTACAGAATCATAATACCTTATGTAGAAACAAGTGAGACTAATTTTAAAAAGATTTCGGAAAGGTGATGTACAATAGCAACTAATCAAAATATGAATACGGGAAATAAGGTTTTTGTGGAGGCACCTTCAACATCAGTGAGGATTATACGGTGGATATAGGAAAAATATTTTAATCAAATGTGAATGTAAATTATAGTTCGATAGTTAGACTTGAAAACTTTTGTTAAATTGACCACCCCCAAATAAGTTAAAGATCTGAAAGCGCGTCAAAAGACAAGTTGCCAATCACCTTCACTCAAAATTTACAATTTTTTGATGTCGAATTTATTCTAATCTAACAAAACAATCGTTTAGCTCTAGGTGTCAATAAGTTTTGGGCATTGTCTAAAAAGTAATGAAAAAAGTATACAGAAAAACCAAAAACATTGACATCTTTAAAACATAGATCGGTAAAATTAATCAAAAGAGGTAGCCGCAGCTTCAAGAAAAGCTGAAAAGCAGTAACAAGATAAGCAGAGATTAATTTTATAAAAATCGGCTACAAAGTCATTGATTGAACAAATTTAATTTAGATTGATAAAATTCGTATATTTAACGTTAATTTGTAAATTAAACTGAACAGTTTTCATTTAGTTTTTTGTACAAAAAATAATAATTTATTTGGTTTTTTTACTTCTGGGACACCCCACTACTCAAAAACTTAAAAACTAAATAGTTATCTTCAATTCAAAAATAAATTAACCCTATCGAGCGAAGCGAAAGCTATAAATTTTGTGGAAAACAAAGTTAACAGAAGTACCTACTTGACTAAAGCAAAGCAGCTACTGAATCCATATAAGACTCAAGAAAACAAGCATAAAATTTTCAATTATAAGAATTCATGTGTTGAGTCTCTTTATTTAATTAATATAATAATTCAATTCAACTTTGAATTGCTATTTTGTTATTATTATTATTAATGACAAGGTTATTTTTATTAAATTAAAAATTCTAATTGAACAAACTATTTAAAAAACTTAATTCAGCCTTGTCGTTACAAAACTCTGTTTTTTACTAGTCTTACATACTTATAGATTTATTTATTTAAATTCTGATCCCTAAAGTATACATATAGCCCAGGACTTTTAGCAAAAAATTCAAAGAAACCTAGGACTAATTCCGGCGGAAGGTTTTTTGTTTTTAAAGTGTTCCTTAGGTCCCCCTGAATATATCTGGAAAGTTCCCCGTGAATCCCATGTACGCTCCCCCCTCCCCCCCCCTCAAACGTCTCCCTGATTTTAGTTTTTTCTATTTATCTCAGAAACGGTTGAAGATAGAATAAGTTGTCAACGTATGATATAATTGTTATAAAATATCAAACCCATCGACACTTCAATCATTTCGATGTGAGCTGTAGTCTCTGAAATATACCTACAGACATTTCACCAAAAATTTTTTTTTGCTCAGAAATCATTCTTTATACTAGTTTTTAAGAAAAGTGATTGGAGTTGTGGCAAAATTATGTAAGGTCATATGAATCTTGATACATTGAGAAATAAAACAAGATATAATACATTGTTATAGCAGCATCTGTTCTCGATTCACACCGAATGGTGTCAACGCCACGATGTAATTTTTAGCCCAATACTTTTAGATAAAAATTTTGCGATACCTAGGACTAATGCCGGTGGTAAGTTTTTGTCTTTTAAAGTGTTCCTTAGGTCCCTTTGAACATATCTGGAAAGTTCCCCGTGGATCCCGTGTCCGCTACCCCTCCCCCCTCAAACGTCTCCCTGATTTAAGTTTTTCCCATTTATCTCAGAAATGGTTGAAGATAGAAGAAAGCTATTGAATATGATATAATTGTTATAAAATATCCGATCCGTCGACTTTTAAATTGTTTCGATGTGAGCTATAGTCTTTGAAATATACCTATAGACATTTCACCAAAAAAAATGTTTTACCCAAAAATCATTATTTGCACTAGTTTTAAAGAAAAATTAGTAGAGTTGAGGCAAAATAATCTGAGTTCATATGAATTGTGATACATTGAGGAATAAAACGTAGTACAATACATTGTCTTAGCAGCATTGGTTCCCGATTTATAGGGAGTGGTGTCAAACGCCAAATGAATTTATTGTAGTATTAGCTTTAGTAATTTGTGAGTTAATTCGTTCAAACATACATACATACAAATCTTTCATATGTACGACGCGGGTGAGTAAGGGAGCATGATCATTAATGATTAAACGAACTAACCTGTAAGTGAAGTTACACGAAGGATTCGTCCAAAGATATTAGTACTATTAATTACATGTAGTATCGCTTGATACTTACCGTTTGACCCATTATGTATTAAAATTAGACATGGGTTGTAACAGGGCAAATTGCCTACCTGTTACAACTGTTCCTGTTACACTAAAATAACAATTCCAACATCCTGTTACAAAAATAACAGTCGTAACAATTTGCTTCCATTGTTCCTCCTGTTCCGTCCGTGGAACAAGCGCTTCTTTATTCTAACCTTAGGACTACTAACATAAAGAAAAGAGACGAAGCTTGTTATTTTTATCTATTATGATCATAAACTGTTATTTTTTTCTGTTAAGCAAGACTAAACTTTATTACAATTACGTAAAATCTAATATTATAAAAAATGTTTTCCATTACGGCAGTTACGGCACACATGCGACATCTTGTTTGTATTGGGTGAACCATCATATCACCTAATGAAGTTGCTTGCTGTATTACTTTCATTAAGCTTTTTACTGAAATTGCGATAGATGGCAGTAATTATCATAAATTTGCTAAAAAAGTTCAAATAATAAAAATAAAAATAGATTGTTGTTAAAAACAGGTGCAAGCGATTTTCGAGCATATTGAAGTTTGAAAGTCAGTAAAGTCGAATATCGCTTACACCCGTTTTTTAACTAATGATCACTAGTCAAATGTTTTCCTACCTTTCTCTACATTATTTTGTTCTTCCGGTCATTGCCTGTGCCCCAGCAGTGGAAACATAAATGGTGATGATGAAATACCAGGTGAACTAAGTCTACTGAAAGAAAATTTTCAAGGAAATTTTTACTGCAAAAAACCCCCAATCTGGGAACCATGATCTTTTCCTTAACTCCCTGGCAGCACTAGATGTCCGATTTCCTAACCCGCATATCCTAATTTTCTTATAAATGCATCCATTCCACGTAAATAATAAAGTGCTTAAACATCCTTAAAATCTCAATAAAATTAAAATAGTTTTATTTAATTCAGCCTGTTTACCTACCTTATAACATAACATTAGCAAAACAGCCAAACTCTATTGCCACAAAAAACAAAAAAGGCCATAAACAAACACAGGAACAGATAACACGACTAATTTACAAAGTCTAATGTATTTTTGATATGGTCGGTTTATATAACAGATAAAAATAACAAGCTTTGTCTCTTTTCTTTTCATATGTTAGAGTAAGAAAGCGCTTGTTCCACGTAACAGGCGGAACAATGGCAACAGGTTGTTACTCTGATAACAGCGTGGTACAGGGAACAGTGAAGACGGCGAGAACAGTCTGTTTCGCCTGTTCCTTTGAACAACAGTTATTTCATAGCGCTCGTAACAGGGCGAAACAGTTACATTTAATTATCTGTTATTTTTAACTGTTACAATAAATACGCCTCACGTCTAATTAAAATCGGAGCAACCATTTTGATGATGATGGATGATGACGATAAAGTGGTGCCATATTATAAAAGCATAAATCTTGAGTGTTCTAGTAGAATAAATTTCAATTTAATTTCGTTTAACAATATAATTGCTATAACTTAATCCTAAAAGGCAACGTCATTTGCATAGTTCCTGCTGTCTTCATACTATAAAATTATACCGTGGTGTTTGACACTCGCTGTAAATCGAGAACCAATGCTGCTAAAACAATGTTTTATACCTCGTTTTATTCCTCAATGTATCAAAATTCAAATGAACTCAGATTATTTTGCCACAACTCCACTAATTTTTCTTAAAATTAGTACGAATGATGATTTTTGGGCAAAACAATTTTTTTGGTGAAATGTCTTTAGGTATATTTCAGAGACTACAGCTCACATCGAAACAATTGAAGTGTCGACAAGTCGGATATTTTATAGCAATTATATCATACTTCAATAGCTTTCTTCTATCTTCAGCCATTTCTGAGATATATTGGAAAAACTTAAATCAGGGAGACGTTTGAGGGGGATGGGGGAGCGGACATGTGATCCACGGGGAACTTTCCAGATATGTTCAAAGGGACCTAAGGAACACTTTAAAAGACAAAAACTTACCACCGGAATTAGTCCTAGGTATCGCGAAATTTTTATCTAAAAGTATTGGGCTAAAAATTACATCGTGGCGCTGACACCATTTGGTGTTAATCTAGAACTGATGCTGCTATAACAATGTATTATACCTTGTTTTATTCCTCAATGTTTCAAGATTCATATGACCTTACGTAATTTTGGCACAATTCCACTCACTTTTCTTAAAAACTAGTACAAAGAATGATTTCTGGGCAAAAAAAAATTTTGGTGAAATGTCTGTAGGTATATTTCAGAGACTACAGCTCACATCGAAATGATTAAAGTGTCGATGGATTGGATATTTTATAACAATTATATCATACGTTGACAACTTTCTTCTATCTTCAACCGTTTCTGAAATAAATAGAAAAAACTAAAATCAGGGAGACGTTTGAGGGGGGGGGGGGGAGCGTACATGGGATTCACGGGGAACTTTCCAGATATATTCAGGGGGACCTAAGGAACACTTTTAAAACAAAAAACCTTCCGCCGGAATTAGTCCTAGGTTTTTTGCTAAAAGTCCTGGGCTAATAGAGTCAGCTCTATGTATAACAAAAGCGATAAGAAATTAAATAAAAAATCTTAATTAAAGTTGCCTCATGTGCAATGTCAGTCAGTATATTTTTTTATATATTTTAAAATTATTGTTTTATCTAATAAATCATTGATGTGAAAAACCGAAAACAAAAGAGACCCAGGCGTTTTATGCTCCATTCATACTTTCTTATTCGCTTCATACGAGCGCTCTGAAACAGCCAACTCGTATTAGCATACGCGATAAAAGCACAGCCAACCTCCATGATATATTAAAATCACGTTCACGGAACAATTAACAGAAACTGGCCAACGATCAAATAATAAAAAACGCTTTTGTCATTACAAACAGTTCTAAGAAACTCAATAACGGCCAAGAATATTAATAACACAGTTAATGCCGTGGGTTTTCAGGCGTTTGAAAGAACCAAACTTGACTAACAATATGGCGCTTAATTGTTGCTCGAGCTGTATTCAGGACACGTTATACACGAATAATGGCGGGGAACTTAAATTAACATTATTTGACTTGACTTTATTGTCTTGACACTGAGTTAACTGTGTAATTGAATGTGATGCGCAAAACATAGAGCACATCATTGTAAGTAGATTAGGTTCTATGTAGATACCTACTTACAAAGAAATATAAGTGCGGATCGAAAATAGGAAAATTTTATTTTCAGAATATTACAGTATGTTGCAAGAAAGTATTTTATTTCTGCTAAGTATAGTTCTGTGCTGCCATATAGCTTCAAGGGTTAAGGCAGTACGACGTTGTATACACACAACAAAAACTTTAAATAATCTTAAAAACAGTTACATAACACTTACTTAATTCAACAATTTAACTCCCTTGTCTGGTTTATCGGATGTATAGTTAAAATTAAGAATAAGAATCATACAAAATATGCTGTTACATTTCGGTGTCTGTAAAACATACTAAAATATTCTAATGTTAGTTACTAGTTTAACTCGATGCTAATTAATAAATTTTCCAGCTGTCAATCAGTATTGGATACGTCCAGCAAATCGGTGCTGTACGACGCACACATTGTAAACACTGCGATACAAGTTCTTGCTCAAACAATATTAAGAAACGATTTTCCTCCGCAGAGTACGTTACCAAACGTAAGGGGACAAAGAGCCGAGACGAGACACATCACCTCCAACCTCCGATTGAGAAACCCAATTTGAATAACAATCAATAAATTAATGTACACTCGTAATTTATTCATAAGCAGAGAGCTCGCGACAGCGACGCGACGAACGCTGAATCCAAATGAAATTTTATAAGAAACGCTCCTATTCAACCGCCCATTATGGTCAGAATGTTATACTTTTCTTAACATATCATCATTATCGGTAGAGCACAATGGCTCTTTGACTCCGCTGTCGTTAAAGTGGACTAATCTTTCTTTACACGAAAAACGGACGACGCCGAATGAGTTTCTCGTGTTGGAATAATTAGTCTGCAATTGAAAGCGTGCTTTATTTCAAGGGGCCGGACAAAACGGACATGACACGGTTGGCCAACGGTAAAACACTTTCTCGAATACAATATAATTATTTCAAAACGGTGATTCCGAAACGGCCGGTACGTAACGCTGCTGCTTAGAATATGAAAAGAAAATATTTAAATTGTCTCTGGTGAGCCATAAATAGCAGCTCGTTAATTACACACCGTAATCACATTTCGCCAAACACGTTACGACACACATGTCCCATCCCTTCGCCGTTCTAAATTTAAATATTATTAAGGCGGGAGTAGAGGCACGCTCCCTGTCTCGATAGGATCGAAAATAATTTATGTGCGCTTTGTTTGGGCGCCGAAAAAATATTAAGAATAACTATCATCTTGCACTCTCGACGACACTCTGGTGCTACGAAACAATGTGGGCATGATTATAATATTTTTATGGTTAATAATAGTGATATCATCGTAATATTGTTTTTGGATTATTATCAGATTCGAAATTATACCATTAAATTATTTGTGCTGTGCGTGCATTGAAGACACAATATTAAGTTGTTAAAAAAATATATTTAATTTGTAATTAACAAATGTAGCGACTATACCAACTTTTAATAATAGACTTATAAATCCATAGACTCTGTCATTCCGTCCCTAAACCATTAATTATTATTAAACTTATTATGTTGCAGTAGAGTAGCCTGTATTTAGTAAGTGCTATTATTTATTCTGCTGTAGTAATAAGTTTAATAGGTAAAATAGCGAAGAGGCTCCACTTTTTTGGGCAATCAAGTTTTTGTTATAAGAAGGTGCTTTAACACAGGCACGAGCTAGTTTTTTATTTGACAAACAAAATTACTGGTTTGGCAAAGCTATTAATGATGTAATCGCATTTTTATTTGTAAAAAAAATATGATTTGATTAGATAATTATCTTGAGGAAATTAATTATGATCAAATCAAATAAAAGCAAGCGAATTTTGGGTAAATGTCTTAATTATACACGGTTAGTTTTTAAGTATATCTAAAAATTAAATGAGTGTATCACTTCCCTATTCTAATCGAGTATGTACAGTTAAAAGTTTCAATATTTAATAATTATGGTGAAGATATTGAGATTTGAGTATGTCCCAAAATTTTACTGATTTCTGGATTTAGAGCTCATTCATAGAATTACACCCGTGTTATCAAAAGAGACTATCTTGTTTACCTACGTAAATAATGAAAAGAATGAATTTAGGTACGCGTCTTGCTATTTTTGTGAGTTTGCCGATTAATCAAGATATTTTTCCGATATTTTCAAACTATTAATTTTCAACTTATAACTGCACGTTCATATTCGGAAACGTAGTCTGATATACCCATTAAATTTTTAGATATACTTGAAAATTAACGGTGTATTACGATAAAGCTTCCGACACATGATTATACGCCTTAAATAAAAAGAAGGGAAAAATGGAATGCGTCGAAATAATAGGCAAACAGATTATCAGATGTTTTTATAGTCATTTCTGCAAATGGCTAGGAGATTAGTGTTAAAACGTCAGTGGATAGAGCTGCGCAGACGCATCGAGTTAGTTTAGTTTCGCGTGTCGTCACGACCGCCGTAGGCACTGCATACGATTGTTCAAAATTATCATTTTTACATAATCGTCGCCCTTCAGATATATAATGCGGAAGATTGTAACTTCATCTTTAATATTTTTGAAATTTTTCATTCTTATTTCAAAAATCTCTTGCAATTTCCTGGAAAATCCTGGGGTCTTAATTCATAAGTGTAAACCTGCATACGTTATTTCTACTTTTTACAATATTATTTTTACTACTGTTACAATAAATAATAGCACTTCATGTTAATATTAAATTTAATAACCAAAAATTTTTAACCCTAAGATGTGAAAAAGAAAAGAAAGAAATTGTGTTCATTAGATTTGCGTGTTCCTACACCGCCGCGGGCGCACGGTAGCCGTGATCGGGGCCAAATTGTAGCCTGCCAAGCATCAGATCAGCCTAGCCACCGTGGGAATCAATCATGATGACAAAAAAATTGCCAATTTTATAGTTATTCTTTTGTTTTATTTGAGGGAGCGCAGTTGGGCTTTAGATCTTTAAATTATTGGTATTTGAAGATAATGTTTAAAAATATCTTTTAAATACTAATAACGATGACAAAATTGCAAATCATTTATTCTTTTGTTTAATTTGAGGTTGCGAAGATGGTGCAAAGGTCTTTATAAAACCAATGTCTAATTTAGGGTTGTTTTATTGACAAACGCTTGGAAAATTTTAGAATTCAACTGAAAAAATCAATCAAACAATAGTTTTTTGCTGAAATAGATTAGGCAATACTACATTATAAGCATTTTGTTTTCTATGAGCTGTGCACTATATATTTACAGCTTATCAGCATCTGATAAGCCGTCAGATTTTAATTACTACAATTACTAAAAACACGCCATAAATTCGTAACACAAGAAATATAGACGATTCAAAAGTGCTTAATTATATTAATGTTGATTTTGACTTTGACATTGCGGGTTGTGAAAAACAATTGTAAGTCGATATCAAAGTAGATTCGTGATATTGCACAAATTCTCACGCTGCCGTTGTTAGCGAGTTAATAGTAAACGATCTCGATTCTCGGAATAACGATGTATCGCTCGTCTAATGATACGTTCCAATTGTTCTACTCAAACATCGAAATATCGATGTTTGGGTGGAACAGCGGCACCTTATAAGTCGATTATCTGTAATTCGATATCGATACACATACTTATCAATGTATTGATAGACAAACATTGACAGCTTTTCATGGAACTATTTTTATCACAGGAAACAAAATTGGTATCATTCAAAATGTAGTAATACCTACTTCCCTTTTATTGTTTATGTTAAGTTATAGACAGCTGAAAATAAGGCTATTATTACTTTTCTATCTGTTAAATTCCTATTTTATAAAAAAAAAATAAAAAAAACACGACTGCCCTGCTAAGAACAAACTAAAAAGTTAAATAACAAGAGTCATTGCAGTTGGTGGACCGTTTTGTGGAACAATTTTTAATCGAAGAGGTTCCCCGACTGCATATGACTCTTGTTATTTAACTTTTTAGTTTGTTTTTAGCAGGGCAGCCGTGTTTTTTTTTAATTTATTTATTTTTATTTCACACATTTTAGTGACAAATTTTATATTTTTGAAATGTGCTTTTTGAAGCCTTTCATTTGATGCCCATATTGTAATAATTGAAGAAAAAAATTTTTTTTTTCACATTTGAAAAATCTGTCATACAGTCGCCATATTAACTTTTTTCAAAAAAAATATAGCCAGTGTCACTCGGAATGATGTAAGAATTCTAACAATAGCCCATACATAAAAATCCGTTGAGCCATTTGGAAGTTATGGTGGAATAAAGTAACTCACATACCCACAAACATACATGAACCCTGAACACATATACACTCTTTTTGCTTTGGGCAGTCGGGTAAAAAAAATGAGTTGTAAAAATGAACTTTATCAAAAATGTTTTGAAAATGCATTGATAATGCTTAAAAACATTTTATATATTAAGTAGTAAATAATAAAGATACCACAGCTAGGAACATCTTTATCATCAAAATTACAAGACCTGAATCTGCTGAGCCATTATTTTGCAGTAGTATTCGACAAAACATCTTTTCTTTAAACATTACAAAACATTTTTGAGCACTAGCAGCAATTTTTCCGTTAAGGGTCTAGGGCCCTATTTTTGAATCGCTCGACTGACCTCGAGCGCTCTTTTCTACTGATTTTCGTTCGACATCTCATTGTTTTGAGTCATATGTCGAACGAAAATCAGTAGAAACAAGCGCTCGACGAGCGATTGAAAATAGGGCCCCTGAACCCTTATCGAAAAAAATTAGAAAACGTAAGTATCTAATAATAGTACATTATGAGACAAGTTAGCTTAGGTTGCTCATTTCACACGTCTACTCGAGGCTGTGGGTTACAGTCCGAGCCGTAGGCGAGGGCGTAACTCATAGCCAAGTCAGACAAGCTCACGAGTTTCATACGACGTTTTTCGACACATTTGCTAGGAAAAAACAAAGTAATTTATCACACAGCAACAAATACGACAAAAATAGAGTTATAAAAAAGTATAAGAAAACACTCGCAGGTTTATTTTATATACAATACAAGAATATTTTGCGAACAAAGGGGTGAGTGAGCATACAGCCTATTACTTCAAAATTATAATTTTAAGTGATAAATGCAAATATTTCAATAATTTATAACAAAATATTGTGAATTATGAATAATTTTATAACAATAAATATTTGTCTGATTTAATTAAGGACTGTATTTATTGGGACATTTATTTATTCCAAAAATGTATATGAATTTTCAGCGGCATAAAACCTCTTGTTTGTTACTAAAAAAAATAACTATACTTTGTTTACTCGCATAGAACTTGCAGTAAGGTACTAATTTAATAATTCTATAATGCACTAGTGTTATGTATATTATGCACGGTGTTTGTTATAGCTAAGTTTATGGCCCTAAAAGCGATGTATTAGGGCTCACTTTACAAGCAAGTGTGTTGACAAAATATTAAAAAGCAAGACAATTATCAATGAGTTTTAATTTTACCAGAAAGTCAGCTGCCAAACAATATATTACATTTCCGCCTAGGTTTAGTATTTCTAGCAATAACGCAAAATTCATGCTTCAAAAAGGCCGCGAACTTTTCCGACTACCTATTATGTTGTTGGGCTCTTAAACCTTTCATTTTAGTTCCTATAAATATTCCAACTTTATTTAAAACCTCGCTAATACACTCTATTCATCTCCACGTCCAACAGCTACCGTTTAATGGCGGGTAGTTTGATAACAAATAACAACAATTACGGATCTCGATCAGACGCGGTAGGGCGGGGCGCCCGCGCACGCTATGCCACTCTATTTTTAAAACACCAAAGAGTTTTATAAAAAAAAAATTGATAAATAAGAGGTTTGACTACCTTTTTCATTATTTAATGTCAACCGATATTAGAAGAAATATAAAACTATAATAAATTTTTATGTGAACAAAGAAATAATTTATTTGGTCTCTAGAGTAATCATTTCGATATTGATTTGATGACCTGGCGGCCATTTTATTAACGTCTAAAATTAAAAGCAATTGTAAATGTTTTATATAACTAGGTACACCCTTTGTTATTGGAAATAATAATTAACATATTAATTTTTAAATATGAGATTTTTGCATTCACTTATGTACATTATACATTACGTATTGTATAATATATTAAATTACCTATTATAATTTTATTGTTACATGTCATTTCTAGTTGGGGATGACGTCAAGGTGGATGTTAATGTGACAAGGTTCCATCGTAGCAATTTGCTAAAATAGCAGCTCTTTCTTCTCCCCAACTATTATAAATACTATTACTGGTAACTACTTGAATAAAATTGAATGACTAAAATAATTTATGTAAAGAAAATGTTATGAAGGAGTTGTGGGAAATTACTCCATTTTTATACAACGTTTAATGCAAAAATTGCGAAGCTTGTGTCGTGATGGGGCGAGCGTTTACAGCTAATTGCAAGCTTTCCATGCCACCAGGGCTACCACCAAAAAGATATTTAGTTTTCAGTCTACAAAAAACTACTTAAACTGCAGACTACTTTAAGATTGTCTTACTGAATTGTCCTATTGAACTAACACAGAAACAGTTTTTTCAGTCATAGTGGTTTTAATATAGCCGAAATATAAAAGCCCTTTTTAAGATTTATACTGAACTAACTTTTATACCGGAATACCAGCGTTGCTGTGACACTTATGTGTCATGGCAACACAAGCTGAGGTAGGACCTTATTAACCATAAGACCTGTTTTTGTATTGTGATATTTGTGTTTATCTATTTGTCTTTTCTGTACCTATTTTTCGTTGTATGTTATTATTGTAAAATGGTCTTTTGTGTTAATAAAAAATTCTCTCTCTCTCTCTCTCTCTCTGATTTATACTGACTTCGTCTGCGTGGATAGGTTTTTTGCTATCCCTCGGGAACAATACTTTTTCCGGGATGAGAGGTACCCTATGTCCTTTTTTGTACTCTTGAAAACGTGTATGCAAAATTTCATGACGATCGGTTCAGTAGCTAAGACGTGAAGGCGTACGTAACAAACAAATAAACAAACAAACAAACAGACATTCGCATTTATAATATTAGTAAGGATTGCAACCACACCATTTTATTTTTAGGATTCCGTACCCAAAGGGTAAAAACGGGACCCTATTACTAAGACTCCGCTGTCCGTCTGTCTGTCTGTCTGTCTGTCACCAGGCTGTATCTCATGAACCGTGATAGCTAGAAAGTTGAAATTTTCACAGATGATGTATTTCTGTTGCCGCTATAACAACAAATACTAAAAACAGAATAAAATTGATATTTAAGGGTGGTTTCCATACAATAAATGTAATTATTTTGCCGTTTTTTGGTACGGAACCCTTCGTGCGCGAGTCCGACTCGCACTTGGCCGGTCTTTTTCTATCAGCGAGGTCCCCGGTTTCAATTTCCGGTATTCATAAATCTCAATTTTTCCAATAGCATCACAATATCCACAACAACAGTGCTTGAACTTAAACTTAAGATAAATTGTTAACCCTGGCAACCCTACTTGGATCCAACATGGCCGTTTGCGATTTCACGTCATTAAGACTAGTTATCACGCCGGCCGCCGCCTATCCTCTAATTAGTGCTACCGGTGCCTCCCAACGTGGCACAGATAATATGCCATATTATAAACAGGAATCAGCCGTTGCGAAGTTAATGTTGGTTAAGGTAGAACAGGCAAAATTTTATAGTTACTTGATCGGGCTAACCCCTTTAGGGGCCATCCATAAATTACGTCACACGTTAAGGGGGAGGGAGGGAGTCGACGAAGTGTGATATTGTGTGGCAAGGGGCTGGGAGGGGTCCTAAATTTCGTGACGTCACATTTCAAAATCATTTAAATTGAAATAAAACAAATTTCTGAAGTGTTGTTTTAATTCAGTGATTATTTTTAGATGTAAAATTGTTAAATATGTGATGTCACACTAGGGAGTGGGGTCTCACAAATATGACCAGCTGTGACAAGGACGAGGGAGGGGGTCAAAAATCGTGAAATTCGTGTGACGTAATGAAATGCCACTCATTGCAGAGGCCTAGGGCCCTATTTTTGAAACCTTCGGCTGGCGTCGTGCGCTTTTTTTTCTACTGATTTTCATTCGACATTGCAAAATCCATATTTTCGAATCTCTCGTTACAGACTGGAGAAGATATAAAAGGCGGATAATTTTGTAGAAGAAAGGACAAATTTGTGATCTGCTGCATCTTAAACCGGGGGAGTATATTTGTTCCCTAATTTTTAGTAATTAATACGTACCTATAAGGTATAGGTTATTAGGGAAATACCAAATTAAAACTTTGTGACTGAATTGAATTTTCATAAACCTACCTAGCAACCACAGAGGCGGATTGTTTTCCAATTTAAACTTATACATTGACCACTCCACTACTACAAAACTCACTAATAGTGAGTAACTTCACAACACAATACGATCTGGCACAGTTATAACCTCTCTTTACTTGACATACAGTGGAAGTAAAAGTTGACGGTGGCTACTATTGTCACAGACATTCACTATACTTTTACACTTACAAGCATTATATTTGTACAGAAACACATCTGATCAACTTCACTTTTAAACAATAATTTTGGGAAACCGTTCTCCTCCTTTTCTTGCAATATTAATTAGTTACCTATAACATTGATCTGGTACTAAATAACTTTCACTTTAGACTATCAGTCACTCAGTTTTAACTTCATTTAAGTATAGTTAGGTACCAACATTTGTTTACTAAATTCATAGGTACTGACTGACACACATTAAAAGAAAAAGGTTATGACCCTGTTTTTATAGTCAATATAGTCAATTGCATATCAAATCCATTATAAATAATAAACAGATATTTTAATATACTGACCTCACTTTGAATAACTTAATTTGTTTTTCTTTGTACTTATTTATTTATTTAATATAGGGATAACTCTGAAAACTTGTAATAAATACCTATTTGCCAAGTACCTACTAGTAATCTGTGTTTATTTAATCTTCTATTTTCTTTTATTAAAATTAATTAAGTTTATCGATCAGAGTGTACGTTGATAAATCTTTCCTTTTTTTAACTTGTAGTTGTAGTACATATAAAAATACTAGTGAAAGTTTATCATTCCTTACTTTATTCATTCAAAGATAGACTGATGGTGATACCTATTCACTTTGTAATCAATAAAAATTAAGTACTTAGTTAACGAACACAAATATTGTTAAATCTGGTTAACTGTACCTATTTTACAAAACAAATTGCTTGCTATCAGTCACCTGATTGCACTACCCACATTTTTTTTTTTTATCTTATAACTTTTTTTTTTTATCTTATAACTTTTAATTAAACTGATTTTAGTAACTCTTTAATATAGACAGCAGTGTAAAGTTTGCTTTATTTACATTATACTAACTTCTTATTGTATATTTGCAGTGAATGCGGCTTTGAATTTTCAATTCAAGATGTTGACCCGTAAGGCAAATGCGAAGGATATGGAGCTCAAACTCAAGCACACCTTGGAGGACTTAAAAGCTGCTAAAGAGCTTAACAATACTCTTCTGCAAGAAAGAGAGGATAGTGAATGCGAGATCCTCAAGACCATTACTAGGAACACCGAACTCAAGAATGAGCTTGCTGAGCTTCATATAAAGTACTCTGAAATTGTTGAAAAGTGCAACCATATGCAAGACTTTATTCAGTCATTTAAAGAGTGCAGTGACACACATGAGCAGGCATTGAGTCGCATCACAGATCTTGAAATCAGTTTGTCTCTTGCTCAAAAGAATATCTTAGAGTTGGAACAGGAAAATAAAAATATTACAGAAGAAAAGCATTCTCAAAGTCTGTTCAGTGAGTTACAGCAGTGTGACTCTGCGATATATGATAAGTAAATTTTGATTTATAACAACCTTGATGATAAATCAATTATGAGTAGAAATAACTGTCAACTGAATAGCGGGAAAAAAAATAAAAAATACATTAAGTTAAATAGATACATTAGGAAAACTCAAAAGTTGATAAAAAGGCAAAACTATTATTGTAAATATTCACAGTTGAGAAAAGAACGCAAGTCATTGTTAGAGCAATTAAATGTAATAAATAGGGTTACATGTAATAAAAACAAAGAATGTGAAATGGTTAATAATCGGTTAGGTGAAAAAATTGACAATTTAGAACTGTCACTTAGGGAAATGTATAATAGCTTGAGTGAGTTTTCTCGTAAGCAGTTAGTTTACCAAAAGCTAGCTGCAAATGATATGATTGATATGTGTAATTTTAATACAGACCGGTTTGAGTCCCTAGGCAAAAAACAGAACTGTAGCTGTTTAAACCGAAATGTTGATTTAATAACAAAAGAAGCATCTACTCAGTCTGCCCCAGAGTGTGCAACTACTTACTCGGTGTGTCAGCCTGAAGTTTCTAATATTTCCAATAGTATATTAAGCGCAAGCAAAACTAGTTCATGTATAAAAGATGATTGCAGTAAACCAATGTCATCACAATACATTATGTATTGTGATGAAATTGGAAAGAACTTAGGCCAATTGATACAAAATCAATTAGGGGGAAATGTTATTAATTATTGTATGCCTGGGTCCACTTTAGATGACATTATGAATATAGTTGTAAAAAAATCATTCAGTGATAACACTAACTTGATAATTTTAATTGGAAATAGGGGTAATGTCAACAAAAACCAATTGATGACATATTGTAATTCCCTCTGTTCTCTGAATGTTAGTAAAGTGATATTGTTTACATTTCCCTACAGCAAAAGTCTGTCACAGGTGGAAAATAATGTAAGATTTAATTTGAATCTATCTTTAAATACAGTGGCATTTTATAATAGCCAACAGCTGCATTTAATTGACATTAATAAATTATTTTACAATTTTTACTTGATAAAAGATAAATATTATCTGCCTTCTTCTTTTACGAGACAAATAGCATTATCGCTATCTTTTTATTTTAAACAACTAGCCAATAATTTGGCTAGACAAACATCTGCTTCTATTGAGCAGTTAACGTCTGACATGTGTAATTCAACTTTGGAATCCGTTCCAAATAATTCTGTAAATAATTTTAGTAATAATTTAGTACATTTAAATTACCATTAGAGACAATAGAGGCATCCTCTAGCGCTAAGCCGACAATAGGAAAGCCAAACTGTTTAAGAATTGTCCATCAAAATATACAAGGCTTTTCTCGCAAGGATTTAGAAATTAGCTTATTCTTAAATTCTGAAGATATTGATGTGTTATGTGTTACAGAGCATTGGTTGAAAAAGCACGAATTAATTTTAAGTTTGGATAATTATAAAGTTGCTAGCTCGTTTAATAGGAAATCTGCTATAAGGGGGGGTTCACTTATTATTCTACATAATAGTTTACATTGTAAAGAGCGCAAAGATGTAGTATCCCTCTCAATTGAACGAACCATTGAGTTGTCTTGTGTGGAACTTGATCAAATAATTATAGTATGTGTATATAGACCCCCCACCGCGAATTACTCTGAGTTTGAGTCCACTATGGAGGAAGTGTTAAAAATAACTTGTAGGAAGAATAAAAAAGTCGCGATTTGTGGAGATTTTAACGTCGACATCTTAGATCCTAAATTAGCCAAGCTATCGAGTAGGTTCATAAACCTATTTAAATCATTTAATTTACTACATACTTTTAATGAACCAACGCGAATCACTCCCACATCGGCAACCTGCTTAGATAATATTTTTTGTAACTGTAATGTTCTTGAAAAATCAATATTGAATTGTATTAAATCCGACCACAGTGGACAATTAGCCTCTATTGAGCACCATCATGTTCCGCCTAAACGGGAAATAATGTGTAGACCAATAAAAAAACACTGTATTGAAAAATTCAGAACCAATGTCACAAGTAAAATTGAAACATTACCAGAACCAAATTTTAAAGCCAATAACTTATATAATCATTTATTTAGCGTAGTTCAAACCGAATTTAGTGAAACTTTTAAGCAAAAAGTCATCAAATGTAACGATAGTACGAAATTTAGTGACTGGGCCACACCCGGTATATATAAGAGCAGAAGGAAATTATACGAACTTTATGCAGAAAAAGCTACTTCCTGTGATCCTAACTTCATTGAATTTGTCAAGAAGTATTCACAAACATTCAGACAGGTTTGTATCCTAGCAAAGTCCAAGTACTTTGCAAATAAAATAAAATTAGCTGATAATAAAATTAAGGCTACTTGGAATATTATCAATAAAGAAACGGGCAAATCAAAATCCAATATAAATTCCTTCTGTTTAAAATCTGGTAATCAAACTTTTGAGTCTGACAATGAGGTCGCTAAAGTTTTTGAAGATTTCTTTGCTAGGATACCAGCAGAAACTACCAGTACTCTTAGTGCTTGTCCCAACATCGCTGTCTCCCTCCTGGAGTCTAGTGTTGATAAGTGCAATGAAGCTTTTTCCTTTAAATATATAAATAGTGCAGATATCATTAAAGCTTTTAAAACAATTAATGTTAAAAAACAGAAGATCTTTGGGGCATGTCAACAAGCATTATTAAATCAATTATTGATATACTAGCCCCTTACTTGGCTTTTATTTTTAACAAATGTATTGATGAAGGGGTCTTTCCTGACTTAATGAAAAATAGTAAATTGATTCCTCTTTTTAAATCTGGGGATAAAAGTGACCCAGCTAACTTTAGGCCAATATCAATACTTCCAGCACTTAGTAAAATATTTGAAAAAATTATGTATTCCCAATTATTAGATTACTTCACATACAATAATATACTTCATAAAAATCAGTTTGGATTTTCCAAGGGTAAAAATACTACTGATGCTGGAATTGCACTTCTCAAACATATTCTTGACGCTTGGGAAGAAAAGCAAGATGTAATTGGTATTTTCTGTGACCTTTCTAAGGCATTCGATTGCGTTGATCACCAAACACTATTAAAGAAGCTAGAACATTATGGTGTCTCTGATAAATCAGTTAGCCTTATGAAATCGTATTTGTTCAATAGAACTCAGAAAGTAGTGATAAATAAAACTGAATCTACTGGAGCCCCCATCAATATGGGTGTGCCGCAGGGATCAATATTGGGCCCATTGCTGTTTCTAATTTATATAAATGACCTTCCCAACTACGCGAATAATTTATGTGAGACAGTACTATTTGCGGATGATACTTCTTTAGTTTTCAAAGTAAACAGAGGTAATAACTGTTCGGACGAAGTAAATAGTGCCCTCTCTAAAGTTTCATACTGGTTTAATAGTAATAATTTAGCACTTAACCCCAAAAAAACTAAATGTGTAAAATTTTCATTGCCTAATGTTGAGCAGACAGAATTAAATATTAATTTGAATGACGATGAAGTCGAGTTTATTGAAAGTACAAAATTTCTAGGTATTACACTAGATTCTCGACTTCAATGGGATCCACATATCGAAGCCTTGTCAAGTAGACTTAGTTCAGCAGCATTCGCTGTTAAGAAAATAAGGCTTTTAACTGATATTGAAACGGCAAGGTTAGTATATTTTAGTTATTTTCATAGTGTAATGTCTTATGGACTGCTATTGTGGGGCTCAGCTGCCAGTATTGAAGATATTTTTGTACTCCAAAAAAGAGCTGTTCGCGGCATATACAATCTTCGGCGGAGAGATACCTTGAGAGAACTGTTTAAAGAAATAAATATTTTAACTTTGGCAGGCCAATACATATATGAAAATTTAGTTTATGTAAGAAAACACTATGATTCATTTGCTAAGAACAGCAATAATCACCAGTTTAATACAAGAAATAAAGATAAACTTGCCGTTCCAAGATTTAGGCTTGCAAAAACTAGAGGTTCATTTATGGGGAAAGGCATAGCCTTTATTAATAAAGTTCCACAACAAGTAATTGATCTTCCTTTGCATGAATTTAAAAACCATGTTAAAAAAATGCTCATGGGTAAAGGTTATTATAAAGTGGACGATTATCTTAAAGATCAAAATGCGTGGAAATGATGTAACACATAACTACTATAAGTACTTTGTTGCCAATATAATAAGTCTATGTTTGTTGCCAATAATCCTGTCACCCTGTTGTAATTATCTGGTAACGATATATTTAAGTTTGTAAATATCGTTACTTATTGCTATTAAAACTGATAAGTTTCTTGCGCCCGTTCTTCTTGTCAGTTAAAAAAGTCTTGAACGGGTGGTAGGAAAATATAGACGATTCAAAAGTACTTAATAATTAAGTTTATTTGAATAAAGCTATTTTTGACTTTGACTTTGACTTTGACTATCTTACCCAGTGGCTAAAACTGGCACTAAATGTTATTACACTCGTATAGTTACGCCGTCGTCTGTAGATGACAGCGACGCCGTTACCGAATCAGATAAGTTTGTGCTGTTCGAGTGCCTGTTATCAATAGGCATGATGAATATTTTTTTTATTTAATTTTACATAAATTATCTTTCAAAAAAGAAACATTGGTAAAAAAATATTTCGCTAGCATGACAACTGCCTGAGATATCACAGTTTGAAATGCACACAAATTGGATTCACCAAAAACGCTCCATACTAACGGCTACCTAGTTTTAATAAAAATGTTTAAGCTACAGGGCCCTGGTTACCTGTGGCACAGGTTCTTTTAGATACCTATATCGGACACCAGTCTCTCACAATGCAGGTCATATTATCATATTGTTGTTATCATCATCCTAGTTAAAGAGTACCTATTGTGATGAGAAAATAAATTTATTTATTCATTTTTCATTATTCATATTCATACCTAGTTATGACGTCACGCCTAGGTAGTTTGTATGCAACGCGTAGGAAATTTGCTCGGCAGCTATATTAAATACCTATTGTATTTATCAAAATGGTTTTAATTCGTCCAAGAAATGGTTTCTTAAACAAATCCTTACTAATATTATAAATGCGAAAGTCCGTTTGTTTGTTTATTTGTTTGTTACGCCTTCACGTCTCAACTACTGAACCGATCATCATGAAATTTTGCATACACGTTTTTAGGGGTACAGAGAAGGACATAGGATACCTTTCATCCCGAAATAATGTATTGTTCCCGAGGGATAGCAAAAAATCTTTCCACGCAGACGAAGTCGCGGGCGGCCGCTAGTTTGCTATAAATTTTAGGTTAAATTAAAGGTAAGTATTAATTATTTTATTTATACTTTTAAATGGACTTATCTACCCAATTTTGAAGGGTCATAAAATAAATATATGCAATATATAAAACCAAGAGATATACAAGCTACTCTAAAAGTTAATACGTTTACGATTTTTATTAGTAAATATTTAGTCGTCATCCCTATTGTGCTATTACGCCTAGAAAAGAGCGCCCGACGCCAGCCGAAGAATTCAAAATACAACCCCAGCGGTGTATTGACGGTCAGAATGTGATAATTGACATGCCTAATAAGCTGTCATAAGATAAATTTTGAGCAACACTTTTAAAATTAAAACCCCAATGAAAGGGATAGCCGTGAATTTCTTTTAAGGGGTTCCGTACCAAAATGGTAAAAAAGGAACCCTTATGGTGTGACTCAGTCTGTCTGTCTGTCTATCTGTCTGTCTGTCTATCTGTCTGTCTGTCACAGCTGGATATCTCGAGAACTACTAATGGTATCAACTTGAAATTTGGAATAGTTTAAGATGACATTTGCCCAACTATTTTGCAAATAAGGAATAAATAAAAAATAAATATCTTTTTCTTCCAACTATGCTTTAAATTCATCACAATCACACTAAAAACTCAGTACAAAGCGAGTCTTTAATGCTCTAGAGCATTAAAATGTATGAAATTTCATTATTGCACAGTTTTTTTTTAATCGCACCAAAAAGTGCCAATCTCAATGGATTAGCTCTATTTAGCCAGCCGATATCAATACTTTTTAGGGTTCCGTAGCCTAAATGGCAAAAAACGGAACCCTTATAGATTCGTCATGTCTGTCTGTCTGTCTGTCTGTCCGTATGTCACAGCCACTTTATTCCGAAAGTATTAAGACTACACAGTTGAAACTTGGTAGGTAGATGTATTCTGTTAACCGCTTAACGAATTTAATACAAAAATAAGAAAAATAAAAGATTAAGGGGGGCCTCCCCATACATGGAACAGAAACTGAAAAAAATTTTTTTCTTCAAACCAACACGTGTTGGTTATCTATAGATAGGTCTTTAAAAATTACATTGAGGTTTCTAAGACAACTTTTTCTCAAAGTCAACCGTTTGAAAGATATTCACCGCCAAAGTGGTAAAATGTGTGTCCCCCCCCCCTTTAACTTTTGAAATTTTAACTTTTTTTTTTTTGGTCTGGCAACCCTGACCGATACACTTGTCAAATAAACCAGCTGATATTTTAATTAAATTAAATTGTTTAAACTTAGTAATTTCTATAATAAGTTGTGCTTAAATTATTCTTTACTGTATAAATAGTCACGAAAAGTGTTATAAGTACAATCGGTGTGGTATTATTTGAAAAACAAGTGATCTCAAATTCGTAACGGCGCCGGCGGAGCGGCATCCAAATGTCACTGGAGAAGATATAAAAGTAGAAGAAACGACAATTTGTGATCTGCTGCATATTAAACCGGGGGAGTACATTTATTCCTTAATTTTAGTGATTAATAGGTACCCATAGGTATAGGTTATATAGGAAAATATGAAGACAAAACTTTGTGACTGAATTGAATTTGCATAACCCTACCTAAAACCACAGTGGCGGATTGTTTTCCAATTTAAACTAATACATTGACCATTCCACTTGTACAAAACTCACTAATAGTGAGTAACGTCACAACTCAAAACAATCTGGCACAGTTATAACCTCTCTTTACTTGACAAAAGTGGAAGTAAAGTTGAAGGTGGCTACTACTGTCACAGACATTCAATATACTGTTACACTTTACAAGCATTATATTTGTACATCAACACATCAGATCTACTTCACTTTTATACAATAATTTTGGGGAACCATTCTGCTTTTTTTTCTTACAATATTACTTAGTTATATACAATATTGTTCAGGTATTAATTAATTTCCATTCTAGACTATCAGTCACTCAGTTTTAACTTCATTTAACTTCATTAAGTATAGTTAGGTACCTACATTTGTTTACTAAATTCATAGGTATTGACTGACATACATAAAAAGAAAAAGGTTTACCTTGCTTTTATAGTCAAAGTTGATACCTAGTAATAGATATATATTTGCTACCATTGCACATCAAATCTATTATAAATAATAAACATATACCTATTTTAATTTACTTACCTCACTTTGCTTAACTTATTTTTTAATATATTTTTTTTGTTTTTATTTTTTTGTGACATAGGAATCACACTGACAACTTGTAATAAAATTTGATTATTGATCACTTATTGTATACTTGCAGTGATTGCGGATTGCAAGTTCCATCTAGCTCAATAACAACATGATGACCCGTAAGGCAACCGCAAAGGATGTGGAGATCAAACTCAAACATGCACTAGAGGATTTGAAGGCAGCCAAAGAGCTTAATGACACCCTATTGCTGGAACGTGAAGACAGTGAACGCGAGATTCTTAAGACCATATCCCGGAACACTGTCCTCAAAAATGAGCTTGCCGAAGTTCATACAAAGTATTCTGAGATTGTAGATAAATACAACCAGATGCAAGTTTATATAGAAAAATTTAGAGAATGTAGTGACACTCATGAACAGGCATTGAGTCGCATTACCGACCTTGAAATTAGTTTGTCTCTTGCTCAAAAGACCATTTTAGAGTTAGAAAAAGAAAATAAAACCTTTGTAGAAGAGAAGCATTCTCAAAGCCTGTTTAGCGAGTTACAGCAATGTGATTCTGCAATTTATTATGATAATTCAACCTTGGCATGTAATAACTATAATGACAAATCTGTTGTCATTAGAAATAATTGTCAACTTAATAGTGGAAAGAAAATCAAAAAATACATCCGCTTAAATAGATATATTAAGAAAACTCAAAGGTTGATAAAAAGGCAAAATTATTATAGCCAATTTTCAAAGCTGAGGAAAGAGCGTAAGCAATTATTAGGGCAATTAAATGTAATTAATAGGGCATCATGTAATAACAGTAAAGAATGTGAAAAGGTAAATAATCAATTAAGTGAAAAAATTGACAATTTGGAACTTTCACTAAGGGAAATGTACAATAATTTAAGTAATTTTTCTCGCAAACATCTAAATTACCAAATGCTGGCTGCAAATGACATGATTGACATGTGTATTTATAATTCAGACCGTTTCGAATCCCTTGGCAAAAAACAGAATTGTAGCTGTTTGAACCACAATACTATTATAAGACAATGTCATGAAGTTCAGGATGCCCCAGAGCATTTACCTACCTACTCAATGAGTGAGCCTGAAGTTTCTGATAATAACCCAACTAACCTAATTACCCACTTAATATGTGAACCACCAGAGGTCTCATACACTTGCAATTCAATCAAAACTAATCCTTGTTCTGAAAATAACTGTTGCGAAACAATTATGTTTTGCGATGAGATGGGTAAGGATCTAGGCCAATTAATTCAGAAACACTCCAAGGAAAATATAATTAATTATTGTATGCCTGGGTCAACTATGGATGACATGATGAAAATTATTGTTAAAAAATCATTTCATGAAAACACTAATTTGATAATTTTAATAGGAAATAGGGGTAATGTGAACAAAAACCAATTGTTAGATTATTGTAATTCCTTATGCTCTCTAAAAGTGAGAAAAGTGATTTTGTTCACATTCCCATATAGCAAAAGTATGCCACAAATAGAAAATAATTTTAGGTATCAGTTGAACTTAACATTGAATACAGTGGCATTTCATAATAGTGAACAGCTGCACATAATTGACATCAATAAATTATTCAATAGTTTTTACTTGACAAAAGATAAATTCTATCTGCCTAGTTCTTTTAAGAGACAAATAGCATTATCGCTATCTTTTTACTTTAAACATTTAGCCAATAATCTGGCTAGTAAAACAACTGCTTTTATTGAGCAGTCAACTTTTGACATTTGTCATTCAACTTTGGAATCTGTTCCAAATAAAAATAACATTTTACTTGATTCAAGTAATAATAATTTTTCACATTTAAATTACCATCTAAGACAATAGAGGCGTCTAGAGTTGTTCATAACGCCTATAAAGCAACAGCACGCTACAGACTATATGCTATTGATTTCTAGCGCGCTATTAAATACGCTATGTTATAACGCGCTATTTATCAGGTAGCATGCGGGCGGCTGGCTGGCGCGTTAGATGCAGCACGTTAGATTTCGTAACACGTTACTTCACACGTCGTTCGTTAGACAGGTCGCGCGCTTTACAAAAACGTTATTTATTAATACGTTACATTTTAGTCTTAAATAAAATAAAGCAGTATTGTAAACTAATGAACTTTATCTTATACTTTTCGGGCTTAAAACTGTCTAAAGTTCGAAAATAAGTTTCGTAATAAGGTCGAAAATCGCTTGCACTAATTTTTCTACCTTGTGATCACTAAACAATGTTTCCTAGTTAAAAAACAGGTGCAAGCGATTTTAGACCTTATTGACGTTTGCAATTCGGTTGTTTTATTGCCGTATTCTCGTTTACTAATTTTGATGTTTCATTAAAAGCCGTGATTTTGATAAATGTCAATAAGGTCGAAAATCGCTTGCACTCATTTTTCTAAATTGTGATTACTAGACAATGTTTATTAGTTAAAAAAAACAGGTGCAAGCGATTTTTGACCTTATTGACGTTTGCTATTCGGTTGTTTTTTGCCGTATTCTCGTTTACTTATTCTGATGTTTCATTAAAGACCGTGATTTTGGTAAATGTCAATAAGGTCGAAAATCGCTTGCATTCATTTTTTTATCTAGTGACCACTAGACAATATTTTCTAGTTAAAAAAACAGGTGCAAGCGATTTTCGACCTTATTGACCTTTGAAATTCGGTTGTTTTTACCATATTTCTCGTTCAACTAACCTCGCTTAGCTAAATAGTTTTTACATAATACGAACTAATTGACTAGTTGTGTCATAAAAGTCCTAATCGAACTAACACAATAGAAGGTCGCGCGCGATATTATACTCGTACCTAGCGTGTTGCGAGAGAAAGCGCGTAACGCGTCCGGTAGCAAAAGCGCGCACGCGATATTTTTTAACTATAACGAATGCCCGCGCCCCCGTCCGGCCAACGACGACGCTACTTGTTGCCACGCGCGATATTAATAGCGCCATAGCGTCTACTTACATAGCACGCTATGTGCGCTATGTACAGATAGCGCGCTATAATATGGCGCTAGATGCTATATTAACCACCTCTAGAGGCGTCCTCTAGCCCTGACTTAACAATAGAAAAGCCAAAGTGTTTAAGAATTGTACACCAGAATATGCAAGGCTTTTCTGGCAAAGATTTAGAAATAAGCTTATTCATAAATTCTGAAAATATTGATGTGTTATGTGTTACTGAGCATTGGCTGAAAAAGCACGAATTACTTTTAAGTTTAGATAAATATAAAGTTGTTAGCTCGTTTAGTAGGAAATCTGCTATAAGAGGGGGTTCCCTTATTATTCTACCCAATAGCTTACAATGTAGAGAGCGCAAAGATGTAGTATCCCTCTCAATTGAACGAACCATTGAGCTGTCTTGTGTGGAACTTGATCAAATAATTATAGTATGCGTATATAGACCCCCCACCGCGAATTACTCTGAGTTTGAGTCCACTATGGAGGAAGTCTTAAAAATGACTTGTAGGAAGAATAAAAAAATCGCGATTTGCGGAGATTTTAATGTCGACATCTTAGACCCTAAGTTAGCTAAATTGTCGAGTAGGTTCATAAACCTATTTAAATCATTTAATTTGCTACACATTTTTAATGAACCTACGCGTATCACACCCACATCGGCAACCTGCTTAGATAATATTTTCTGTAACTGTAATGTCATTGAAAAATCAATTTTAAATTGTATTAAATCCGACCACAGTGGACAATTAGCCTCCATTGAGCACCATCATGTTCCGCCTAAACGGGAAATAATGTGTAGGCCAATAAAAAAACACTGTATTGAAAAATTCAGAACCAATGTCACTACTAAAATTGAAACATTACCAGAACCAAATTTTGAAGCCAATAACCTATATAATCATTTATTTCGCATAGTTCAAACTGAATTCAGTGAAACTTTTAAACAAAAAGTGATCAAATGTAATGATAGCACGAAATTTAGTGACTGGGCCACTCCCGGTATATATAAGAGCAGAAGGAAATTATACGAACTTTATGCAGAGAAAGCTACTTCTTGTGATCCTAACTTCATTGAATTTGTCAAGAAGTATTCACAAACATTCAGAGAAGTTTGTATCTTAGCAAAGTCCAAGTACTTTGCAAATAAAATAAAATTAGCTGACAATAAAATTAAGGCTACCTGGAATATTATTAACAAAGAAACGGGCAAATCAAAATCCAATATAAATTCCTTCTGTTTAAAAACTGGTGATCAAACTTTTGAATCTGACAATGAGGTCGCTAAAGTTTTTGAAGATTTCTTTGCTAGAATACCTGTAGAAACTACCAGTACTCTTAGTGCTTGTCCCAACATCGCTGTCTCCCTTCTGGAGTCTAGCGTTGATAAGTGCAATGAAAGTTTTTCGTTTAAATATATAAATAGTGCAGATATCATTAAAGCTTTTAAAACAATTAATGTTAAAAAAACAGAAGATCTTTGGGGCATGTCAACAAGCATTATTAAATCAATTATTGATATACTAGCCCCTTACTTGGCTTTTATTTTTAACAAATGTATTGACGAAGGGGTCTTTCCTGATCTAATGAAAAATAGTAAATTGATTCCTCTTTTTAAATCTGGGGATAAAAGTGACCCAGCTAACTTTAGGCCAATATCTATACTACCAGCACTTAGTAAAATATTTGAAAAAATTATATATTTCCAATTATTAGATTACTTCACATACAATAATATACTTCATAAAAATCAGTTTGGATTTTCCAAGGGTAAAAGTACTACTGATGCTGGAATTGCACTTCTCAAACATATTCTTGACGCTTGGGAAGAAAAGCAAGATGTAATTGGCATTTTCTGTGACCTTTCTAAGGCATTCGATTGTGTTGATCATCAAACACTATTAAAGAAGCTAGAACATTATGGTGTCTCTGATAAATCAGTTAGTCTTATGAAATCGTATTTGTACAATAGAACTCAGAAAGTAGTGATTAATAGAACTGAATCTACCGGAGCCCCCATCAATATGGGTGTGCCACAGGGATCAATATTGGGCCCATTGTTGTTTCTAATTTATATAAATGACCTTCCCAACTACGCGAATAATTTATGTGAGACAGTACTATTTGCGGATGATACTTCTTTAGTTTTTAAAGTAAACAGAGGTAATAACTGTTCGGACGAAGTAAATAGTGCCCTCTCTAAAGTTTCATACTGGTTTAATAGTAATAATTTAGCACTTAACCCCAAAAAAACTAAATGTGTTAAATTCTCATTACCCAATGTTGAGCAGACAAAATTAAATATTAATTTGAATGACGATGAAGTCGAGTTTATTGAGAGTACAAAATTTCTAGGTATCACACTAGATTCTCGACTGCAATGGGATCCACATATTGAGGCCTTGTCAAGTAGACTTAGTTCAGCAGCATTCGCTGTTAAGAAAATAAGACTTTTAACTGATATTGAAACGGCAAGGTTAGTATACTTTAGTTATTTTCATAGTGTAATGTCATATGGACTGCTATTGTGGGGCTCAGCTGCCAGTATTGAAAATATTTTTGTACTCCAAAAAAGAGCTGTTCGCGCCATATACAATCTACGGCGAAGAGATACCTTGAGAGAATTGTTCAAAGAAATAAATATTTTAACTTTGGCAGGCCAATACATTTATGAAATTTTAGTTTATGTAAGGAAACACTATGATTCATTTGCTAAGAACAGCAATATTCACCAGTTTAATACAAGAAATAAAGATAAACTTGCCGTTCCAAGATTTAGGCTTGCAAAAACTAGAGGTTCATTTATGGGGAAAGGCATAGCCTTTATTAATAAAGTTCCACAACAAGTGATTGATCTTCCTTTGCATGAATTTAAAAACCATGTTAAAAAAACGCTCATGGGTAAAGGTTATTATAAAGTAGACGATTATCTTAAAGATCAAAATGCGTGGAAATGATGTAACACATAACTTGCTACTATAAGTACTTTGTTGAAGTAATATAACAATAAGTCTATGTTGTTGCCAATAATCCTGTCACCCTGTTGTAATTATTTGGTAACGATATATTAAAGTTTGTAAATATCGTTACTTATGGCTGTTACAGCTGATAAGTTTCTTGCGCCCGTTCTTCTTGTCAGCTAAAAAAGTCTGGAACGGGTGGTAGGAAAATATAGACGATTCAAAAGTACTTAATAATTAAGTTTATTTGAATAAAGCTTATTTGACTTTGAAATAAGAAAAGTGAAAAATCTTAAAAAAATATATGCTGTAGATCTTAATAAACACTTTCAACCAAAATTGGTTTGAACGAGATATAGTAATTAGTTTTTGAGATATAGCACATTTTCCAAAACCGCAAATATAACTTTGTCATTCATACCAACACTGTGAAAAACAAAGTTATTTTTGCAGATGAAAAATGATAGGTGGTATTAAATATGGTATGGTATAAGGTAACTACGGAACCCTATGGCGCGTGGCCCGACACGCACTTGGCCGGTTTTTTTACGTACGTATTATTCGTTTCTATCCTACTTGTTCCAAATTTAAAAAATGATTGCTGCTAACTCTGATTTAAAAATGAAAGAAATTTAAAAAAGTGATTTGGCGAGAACTTTGTTAATTTAGCTTGACAATATTTTTGGAAAAGATAAAGTGTGATACTATCTGATTTTGAGTGCTTCGGCTTCGAATTAAAATGGAATCATCTAGCGACACATTAACTCCGGAAAACATTCTAAATGAAGCCGACAATGTTATAGAAAATCTTTTATCCTTAAAATCTAGAGTACAATACGTAAAATCTTATGAAAAATTTATTGATTAAAAAGATAGAAATGGAGCAAAGTCGTTCTCAGAGAGCGATGCAATAATCTACTATTTTACAAAAGGGACTGAAAAGGGGTCTGAAAAATTCGAAGTGGGGCTACTAGGGCATGTATCATATGATAGAGTGCCGTTTGCACGTTTTCAATCATTTTTTCTTTTTGTTTTCGGCCGCATAGTTTTCAACTTATGATGAAAAATGTAAAAAAATACCGTTACCCCCCCCCCCCCCCTCCCCCTTTATCTCCGGAGTTTGCAAAGAGAAAAATCTGAAATAATTCTATTTGATAGCAGTTTATATAAAGATTACAGGAAAATAAAACGATTTCGCAATATAGCACACTTTTTTAGAAATTATCAAATTTAAAAAAAAAACATTAATTCCACTATCGGTCAAGAGATGGCGCTGACCTAAAACTGCAATACTAATTTTATTATTCTACTCTGCAGTGTGGTTTGATGGTGCAATTATGATGGTACGGAACCCTGGGTGCGCGAGTCCGACTCGCTCTTGACCGGTTTTTTTTATCGATTATTGCTGAAACCTACACAATAGTACTTCAAAGAAATCTATTATACGTTATATTGATTAAGCAATTTTAAAAATTCATATTCTGCACTCATAATCAAACCATTAAATAGTTCTAATTTATCAAAATATTTTTCCTTTTTCTATAGTAAAATAAACAAACTAAATTTTTCGCCCTTATCCATTATCTGTGAAAAGTGGTTCAATTAAATCTAATAAAATAAATCAAGTAACTAAAAACACTACAATCGGTGTTGTGAAAAATATTTTCAATATTCACAAAATGCTGAAATCACCTTTTATGGCTAGTTAAAATAAAGATGAACATAAATTAAATATAATGATAGCTAGGAGAAACTAGCCGTAAGCTATAAAGGCAGGTGATATTTTATTTAGTAAGTATTTAACTAGTTCTTAATATATACGTTGAAAACTGTTAATATTGTAGGGTTTTTAAGGTTCCGTACCTCAAAACCTTTAAAACGGAAACCTTATAGGATCACTTCGTTGTCCGTCCATCTGTCTGTCAAGACGTCAATAAAAATAATAATATAGTTAATTGATTTTCTCATAAAGCTTTGGGGCATGACAAAACTTATAAATATACATAAATAATATTACTCTCTTTCTCGAACATTTAAGAAAATTCTCCGAGAGCTTTTAAAACTTTTCATAACTTGTAAGCTGTTCATATTGATATCTACAACGTCGCTTTTTGCAAAACCACAACTGACAGTGTCATTTTGTTTAACGTTTGATCTCATTGTGCATCGCTTAACCGCTTGCTAATAACTGTCACCAAACATTTCGTAATGAAAAATGGAAGGTAATGAAAGGGACAGAATTTCTGTAACCCCAATTATGATACGATGATTAATCACGAAAACATCACTGGCGCCGCTTTTTATTTAATAAATAATACACAGCTACTTGAAAAGGTAAGCTCTATTCAGGCTTTGTAGACATCTTAATGTGTTTTTATTGTGTTTGGCTAATTAATTATATTTAATGTGACCATCTCTCTTTGTCCGCTACTAATTAATTTGAGATTCAGATGAGGTCTTGATGACACACGGCGTCACAATAACTGTAAGTTAAAAAGAGACCGACAAGGCGTGATCCGTTAAAGGTAAGCTTTTATTTAAGAGCTTTTTAAGTTATTACCTTTTCAGGGTTCCGTACCAAAATGGTAAAAAGGAACCCTTATGGTGTGACTCAGTCTGTCTGTCTGTCTGTCTGTCACAGCTGGATATCTCGAGAACTACTAATGGTATCAACTTGAAATTTGGAATAGTTTAAGATGACATTTGCCCAACTATTTTGCAAAAAAGAAATTAATAAAAAATTAAATATCTTTTTTACAACAGGGACTGAAAAGGGGTCTTAAAAATTTGAAGTGGGGCTACTAGGGCATGTGGGGTGTCATATGAAAGAGCGCCGTTTGCACGTTTTTAATCATTTTTTTTGTTTTAGGCCGCATAGTTTTCGATTTATGATGAAAAATGAAAAAAAAAATGACCGTCCCCCCCCCCCTTATCTCCGAACTTTGCAAAGAGAAAAGTCTCAAATAATTCTATGTGATAGCAGTTTATATAAAGATTACAGGAAAAATAAAACGATGTCTCAATATAGCACACTTTTTCAGAAATTATTAAATTTCTAAAAATGTTTACATTAGTTCCACTATCGGTCAAGAGATGGCGCTGACATAAAACTGCAATACTAATTTTATTATTTTACTCTGCTTTGATGGTGCAATTATGATGGTACGGAACCCTCGGTGCGCGAGTTAGACTCGCTCTTGACCGGTTTTTTATTTTTTTGTTCTTAATCTAATTTACCTCGTGTCTTATGTAAATCCGCGAAAGTAAGTTTATTTGTTTATTTGTAACGCTTTCACGTCCGATCATCATTTTTTGCATACACGTTGAGGGGTATAGTAAAATAATAAAGGGTACTTTTCGTACTGACAAAAAACACTGTTTCCGAGGTACAGAAAACGCAGTCCACGCAGACGAAGTTGCGGGCAGCTGCTGTAGGTCTATAATCACATCTGTTTTCATTCTGATAATAATTATTACAAAACATCTACATATACATCATGTATCAAAAAACCTTGTCAGATCCTGAAGAATATTTTCCAAGGAACATAGGTCGAAAAACTAATTTTTTTTAGCCTTTCCATAGAAAGTCGGTCAGTTGATCAATACATTTTGTATGGGAGTGTGAATTTTTTTTTATCGTTTTTTGACTTATGTTCCTTGGAGAATGTTGTTCAGTTTCAGCAACACTATCACCTGTTTCAGGATCTGACAGGGTTTTTTGATACATGATGTATAAGTTTTTATAAGATAATTTAAAAAAACGTAATTACTTTACTACCTCCTTTTTATTCATTTAATTGATACTCGTACAATCAAATGACAAACCATTCCAAATTACATGAAGATTTTTAATTTAGATCTCACTGACTTTGTGAGTGACTGGTTGCAGATATTGTTTTAATTAAGTGATCAAAATATTATTTAGTTTAAGATATACCTAATATATAGTGTTAATTTCCTTAAAATAATAACCGTGATAAAATAATGTCTCAATCAAGAGAAAAGTTTGTGTTATTAATTTGTCAACGACGGAGGTCCTCAGATCAAAGGAAAACCATCACGCCACGTTTATAAACAACTTGATAGTGGCTGATGGGCCACTGCTACATAGTGAATGCACTACGCAGTACCTCATTATACACCAGGGTTGGAAACCGGTTTCTAATTAACCAGGATAATTTCGATCTCAAACAGGTTTTTTCGTAAGTGTTCACTCGGAGCGGAACCGATTCGCGAGCGATATTGCTTCTGGGATAAACCTGGTTAATTCCACGACGCGCGTGAATAGTGCAGCGATATAATTTTGTCTCTTTTTATCTGCGGGCGGGATTTATCCCAGGTTTATTCCAGAAGCAATCTCGCTCGCGAATCGGTTCAACACTTACGAAAAAACCTGTTTGAGATCGAAATTAACCTGGTTAATTAGAAACCGGTTTCCAGCCCTGGTCTTTCGTTTCGTTGCTTTGCATCGGGTGGCCGGAGCCAACAAAATCATTTTGGTATAAACCAGGTTTTGGGAGTGGAATCAAAACCAAAACGGTCTACGAGCTTAACCAGAAATAATACCGGTTTCGACGAGCATAATCGAACTAAAAACTCTCTTTTCAAAATGAAGCTGCGCGAAACCTGGTTGTGAATTTTAACCAGGTTTTCCAGCCCTATTATACACACAATAAGATACGATAAGATACATGGTCTTTATGTCGTGGTGAAAGTGCTGAAACACATGTAAGTAAGATTAAATGAATAAATTTTTGGCATTCACATTATGATAAAATATGAAACGTTTTTAACGAAAACTATGAAACGTTTTTAAGACTTAAAGGCCGCCAGTAACGATCAATTGCGAGTTGGAGGAAATGACAATCGCTTTAACTGCACGTGTAAATGATCAATTTTCGCATCAATGAACGTAAATTGCATCGAAATTGAATCACGAATAATCGTTACCGAAACGCTTTAAAAACTGAATTCCACGACGCAAGTTTATTCGACTAGATTTTACTCAAACAAACACCGACTTCTTCATTCCGGCAAAACATTAGAATCTGTAGGGTTATTCACGATTGTCGGAAATCTGCTTGAAAGCATTCGATTTGAATTCGTATCCTCCGATATTACTAAAATATAGCTATTCACAAGTACATTCCACTGGCATTCGATTCACTTTCCGACGGGAAAGCGCAATGCATTTACAAAGTTTGGTAGCATAAGGTAGAAAATAAGATCGTAGACTATAGACTTTCCGATTCAATTCGGAAAGTTGGTTTCCGACAATCGTGCAAATAGCCCCCGGATGTACTCGTAAATTAGAACGAGATGTCTGTCGATACTACTGTACTTCAGTTGACATTGTGAATATGAAGTTCTGGTTGGCTATTGACTATGTGAAGCTGTGAACGGAATTAATTGGGCAATAAATTGTAATCTGTAGGCCGGTAACGCGCCGGACATGTTGTTAAATTGTTGTTTTGGATAAACAATACTTAGTTGTTCATCTTCAAAGAATGGCGTCAATCAAATCGTGTTAAGTTTTTGTTTTTTAATTGTGTAAAAGTCACATAAAATATGCAGGTGTTAAAGGTTATCATTCCTTAGAATTTCACTGCTTCTTGAAAACCTTATATAGGTAGGTACTTACAACTAAACTTTTTAGTTATTACAATTATTTTGCATTATAGGTACACAAAATGAAGTTAAAATAGGAAAATTTCACTACTTCGGATTGCGTTTTTCGATTGGGTTTTTCATGCAGATTTATGTTTCCTTTTCATATTTCATGTTTTACCTATAAAGTGAGAAAAATAGGGATGTTGACTTATGAATAAAATAACGAAATACTAATAAAAAACCGTAAACATATCAAACTTTTGGAGTAGCTTGTATACTTCTTGGTTTTATATATTGCGTATTATTTGTTTTATGACCCTTCAAAGTTGGGTGAACAAGTCCATTTAAAAAGTATAAAATTTGTCAAAATTAATAATACATTTAAATAGTCCGTAAAATTTATAGCAAATTTGTCAAAGAAACCATTTTGATAAACACAATATTTAATATAGCTGCCGAAAAAATTTCCTACGCGTGCATACAACGTAGGAAGGCGTGACGTCATAACTTGGTAGCCGTTAGTATGGAGCGTTTTCGAGTGAGTCCAATTTTGTGCATTTCAAACTGTGATATCTCGGACAGTTTTCATGCTAGCGTAATAATTCATATACAAATGTTTCTCTTTTTTAAGGGGTAATTTATGTAACATAAAATAATAAAAAATAGTCAACATGCCTATTCGACATACCGAATATTGTACAAGGGCTTACCGCTTGGTATAACATTTACCAAGAAATTGTGAAACTCGATAAATGAATATTTTATTGAGCGTAACTTGCTGTTACATGCGAATACTGGTCGGATCGTAAAACGATTCGTATGAATGGGCCTTCACCGTTCAATGGGCTACATAAGGGCCACGGGGCGTTAGGTCTCACCTCCATCCGTGTCATGAAGGCGATGAGTCAAACAAGTAGCTAAATAGTTAACGCTAACAAATAAATACATAAGTATAATGAACATCACCTAGCTAGTAGCTAGGTACTATTTCCAAAGCACTGTTTCTTTGTGAAGTCCTTTGGTGCCAGAGTAGCAATCCTGCTCTTTATGCCAAACCTAACCAAAACATAACTTCGGTTTGGTTGGTGGTAGGGCTTAATTTAAGTCCGCCTGGCTAGCTATCACCATCTTACCTAAGTCTGACGCCATAACAACAATTTAAAAATTGTTGTGATCCGGCAGTTAGAGGTAAGATAGCCAGTCCCTCAGTGATAAGGATTCCGGGTGTAGTGCGCTTCCATTTTCGGCCTTTTCGTCACTTAATCAGGTGTGATAAAGGCCAAGCTAGTGCGAGATAGTTCCCGTTGTGCATAAAAAACTTCCTGTGTTCGAATAGATTGAATCGCGGCATTTTTGCTACTGAGAAGAAAACAGGTTTTTTACTTAAGTATTAATGTTTTTATTCTTATTGATGTATTTTATTAGTAACTAGCTTTTGCCCGCGACTTCGTCCGCGTGGATGTTAGAGAAAATCCTTAGAGAACCTTCAACCAGGATCTGACTAGTCATTTTTACGTTTCCGGTTCCCGTTCCCGTCCCCGTCCCGTTCCCGTCCCCGTTCCCGTCCGGTTCCCGTTCCCGTTCCCGTTCCCGCCCCGTCCCATTCTCGTTCCCGTATCGTTCCCGTTCCGTTCCCGATTCTTTCCCCTCCGTTCCCGTGCCGTTCCTTTACCGTTCCCGTCCCGTTTTCGTTCCCGTTCCGTTCCTGTATCGTTCCCGTTTCGTTCCCATTCCGTTCCGTCCCTTTCCGTTCCCGTTTCGTTCCCGTTCCCGTCCCGTACTCCTTCCGTTCCTTTTCCCGGTACCGTTCCCGTCCCGTTCCTGTCCCTTTCTCTTTCCCGTTCCATTCTCGTTCCGTTCCCGTTCCTATTCCGTTCCCGTTTCAATCCCGTTCCCTTCCCTTTCCGTTTCCGTTCCGGCCCGTTCCGTTCCCGTCCTGTTCTCGTCCTGTTCCCGTTCCTGTTCCCGTGCCCGTGCCTGTTCTCATTCCCGTTACCTGGATGTGCATGTCCAGGTACAGGTCCATGATGTGTCATGTCCACCGTGTTGGACTTCAAAATAAATGTCATTTTCGCAATCACCATCCCATGAAACCTCAAGAACGACATCCACATCGATTTTCATGTTTACTTACCCCATTTACACCCTAAGGGATGATTTTCAAAATAACAAAATGTGTGTTTGCCTATTTATTTTTAGACATGCTCCTACGAATTTTAAAGTTGTAATGTCTATTTTATATTCTATTTCCATACATTTAAACCTCATTTTCACATGTTAAATCATGTCCACCGTGTTGGACTTCAAAATAAATCTCATTTTCGTAATCACCATCCCATAAAACCTCAAGAACGACCTCCACATCGATTTTTATGTTTACTCACCCCATTTACCCCCTAAGGGGTTAATTTTCAAAATCACAAAATATATGTTTGCTTATTTATTTTTTGACATGCTCCTACGAAGTTTAAAGTTGTAATGGCCATTTAATATTTTTTTCCATACAACATTTGAACCCCATTTTCACCCCTTGAGGATTAAATCATGTCCACCGTGTTGGACTTCAAAATAAATGTCATTTTTGCAATCGTCATCCCAGAAAACCCCAATAACGACATCCGTATCTATTTTTAGGTTTACTCACCCCATTTACCCCCTAAGGGGTTTATTTTCAAAATCACAAAATATATGTTTGCTTATTTATTTTTAGACGTGCTCCTACGAAGTTTAAAGTTGTAATGTCCATTTAACTTTATTTTTCCATACAAAATTCGAACCCCATTTTCGCCCCTTGAGGGGTCAAATCATGTCCACCGTGTTGGACTTCAAAATAAATGTCATTTTTGCAATCGTCATCCCAGAAAACCCCAATAACGACATCCATATCTATTTTTAGGTTTATTTACCCCTTTTCACCCCCATTTTATTCCCGTAGGGGTTGAAATACTAACAATAACAATATACGTTGCGTTAGATTTCCATCCATAAGCCTAAATTATATATTTAGCAATTTTGACTTCGCAAATAAAGGATTTTCTTCATTACACAACTTCATCCCCCTTTTGACCCCTTCGGGGGTAGAACTTTGAAAAACGCTGAGACCCGTATTTATTAATTTTCAATCGTCAGCCTAAACACAAAATTTGACGATCCTAGCTTCAAAACTGAGGGACTTTCATACAAACTTTCATCCCTTATTTCATCCCCTTAGGGATAGAATTTTCAAAAATCCTTCCTTAGTGGATGCCTACACTGTATAAGGTATCTGTGTGCAAAATTTCAAGTCTCTAGGTCCAGCGGTTTGGGCTGTGCGTTGATAGATCAGTCAGTCAGTCAGTCAGTCAGTCAGTCAGTCATTCAGTCATTCAGTTTACGATTTTATATATTAAGATTTGGTCACTGATGATTGGTTAATTATGATTTCTCTTTCAGATTTCCCTACCCTAGTAAGATCAATATAAGACTAGTCGAACTGAAGTAGCAGTATAGTAAAAATTAACAACGAAAGTCCGTGCTACCTCAATCACAATAAATCATCCAGCATACAGGAAAACACGAAAATATGTCATAATTGGCCTCAATTGCACCCGTATACATAAACACATTCGCTTAAACGCCCCAAGAATACATAATGAACATTACGTACGATTCGGCTAGAACACCTGCCTTGGACTGCGTACATCGCTTTTATTTCCTCCGTCCATTTTACTACCGTGAGTGGCCATCTTAACTTGATCTCTGGATTTCTTTCCTACTTCCTCTACTTCGACAATCCAGTAAGGGATGTGTGGTTCACGTTGGGTGGTCGTGTTAATACTTGTTTTAGTAGTAGTAAATAACTAAAGCCCCTAATTTGATGCGAGGATGCTGGTTCGTTGAGTTGTTTAAGAGGGTACCTCGATTGTTTGACGCTTGTAATCAGGCCACGGGTAGGTAATACGATTAAGGAAGGTGTAGGTAGACTGACGAGGGTGTACTACAAATAAAGAATTTCAGCGATTATCGGACGAAGTTCGTCGTTTCATTTGTTTTTGACCTGTCTGTCCCCTTACTATTGAATACTAAAACAATCCAAAGAAAACCTCAATCCATAATCAATTTCTAATTTTAAAAAGATCATTTTCTTGAATTCGAGACTGGTTAATGGATCAGAGAATTCATTCCAATCGCAATTAGTTCACTCAATGACTGCACACCATTGGCTCAATGCGGCAGTCAAAATGAAAATAAAGAGTACGAATAGAAACACTTCCAATGTCGATGGAACGGGATTGATTTTAGTGTATGAAGTGGCACGACATCGTCCAGTCATCGTGGTTCGTTTTTCAGACAAGACCTTAGTTTTCTTAGGTCGTCTGGTTTATTATTATTATAATTTCTCTCAAGATAAAACCATAAGATTTTACTGGTATCATTGAATAACAAGGAAACAACAGTTGACAAAATTGACAGATCAAAACTTAAGTTTTGTTAAGGCATTTGTGTTCTTAACTAAAGATTATCTCAAAGTTGGTCAAAGATATGACAGTTTTCTGAAATTAAAATAATACAATTAAGTTTGTCTGTTTGGAATGCAGTAAAATGCAGATCTTGGAAGATTTTGTCTAACAATGACTAAATCTTATAAATTCTGTCACCAGTATATATTCTGTTGTTCTTTTCAATCAAACACACGAAAACGTTTATGAAAACAATTTATTTTATCGTGTTATAGCAAAGCTTTGAAGACCTAATCTTCGATTGTATCGACCACAATTCAAAACCTATCAGGTTTCAGACAGTCTTACTGTCTCAAGGGAAGCCTGACAATCGCTAATGCGACATAATCATTGCTTTGGTATCAAACAAACAGTCGATATGACATACTTCAATACATTTACGGTTAACTAGTGATTTCAAAAACTGAAGAATTTAAAACAATGCAAGTTAAAATTGACTGACTTTCGGCACGTTTGGATACAAAGTCCTCCTCTCTTCAAATTTGTCATGCCCTAGGGTGCATAAAGTATAATGTACCTAGGTACCTACATAAAATAATAAATTTTAGATCCTATAAACATTACATAAAATCTCGTATCCAAACATTCCAGAAACGGATTGTTTGACATTATTTCTTCCGATAGGAATAACCCTGATGACGTGCCTCGCAGCAGCAAAGAGTATAAGAAGAAATCCAAAAATAACAATCTTTACATTATTTTAAGTAGAAATATTATCTTCTATAAATAACTACATACTTAAAATTAAAGCTATCATAATGTTACGACAAAATCAAAACAGTAAGTACCTACCTAGTGTTAGTATCGGATCGGCTTACGAATATCACATTGCTTAAATCGAGGGTGACTGGGCGCCTCAAGGGTATCGAGTTACGAATCAACTCGAATCGGAATAATGTCGCACTGAAAGTTCATAAACAAAATGTATGTGATTTCATACCTTGTCTTGTGATTTGAATAGCTTTCTTGAAAGCCTTATGTGATATAATCTACGTGTTACTCATTAGTTTGGAGTACTATAAAATGGGGGAATACCGAATAGGGTCTAGGTAGGGCTTTTCACAGGAACAAATCTGAGAATGTAATTTCAATACTATCGTGAAAAAAATACCTGGGTAAATTACAATGTAGGGTATTAATTGTAGAAAAATAAAAGTCGTCCTAAATACTCGTCGGTATATAAAATGAACTTAAAATTAAGAAGTAGTTTTTTGGTTAAACTTAAAAATGACGACAATGTTTGTAACGATAATTAGTCGATATTGGTAAGTTTCCAGATCTAGCTTATAGTTTAAGGTGCCGTTCCACTTAACTAATATTATCTTGGTCCAGGATTTTATCCTTCTTTATTTGGATGTTTTGTTTCTTTTAAAAGGGTTCTCAAAATATCGGTCTGAGTCATCCACTTTCTTAAAACAACCGTAACTTGGAAAAAGAAATTAGAAGACTGCATTACCACCCGTAGGTCTATTGGTCTCTCAAGTACGAAAAGATCCAGGCGAATAAATGGTGGTCAATAAGTGGGGGGCGGGGAAAGGACGGAGAGCGGGCGCGGCGGAGTGATGGATGGGCTGCATGGGCACTCATAATCATCCGCAGACTTTGTCCAATATGTCCACACTGCTGGGGCACAGACCTTCTTTATGGATGTATAAAAAGGATGGACCATAAACTACCACGTGGGCCCTAAGCTGATTGGTGAGTGTTGATGACTGCGTATGCAGCTGGGATCAACGGCTTAACGTGCCTTCCGAAGCACAGAAAAGCTCGAGATTATACATTTTCGGTCACCCATCCCATAACCGACCCTTGCGAAACTTGCCTGCCACAATCGAGCTCCAGATGCGAATAAATACGGTCATTAAAATGGGGGGCGGGAAGCAAGCGGGGTGATGGATCCGTTGCGCGGGCGCTCATAATCATCTGCACCGCAGTATTTTTTTTGATCTCCCCACTGCTGGGGCACAGGCCTTCTTTAGGGATAGATAAAGAAAATAGACCATAACCTACCACATGTACCCTAATCTGATTGGTAGGTGTTAAAGTATGCGTATGCAGCTGGGATCAACGGCTTAACGGGCCTTCTGAAGCACGGAGGAGCTCGAGATGATACATTTTCGGTCACCCATCCCATAACCAACTCTTGCGAAAGTCGCCTGCCACAATCGAGCTCTAGATGCGAATAAATGGCGGTCATTATAGCGGGGGGCGGGGAGCGGGCGGGGTGATGGATCGGCTGCGCGGGCGCCGTAATGCCCTCATGGAATCCAAGAGTTTTGCACTTGTTTTACTTATTCATTCCACGTATTGTTATGTATTGTAACGATTATAAGGTAATTACGTCATTCACATATTGAATAGGTTATCGTGATTTGTAAATTAATTGTTTGTATGACAATTACAGAATGTCACCGTAAATATTAGTAAGTAATCGAGCGGGGTTTAACTTAAGTTCTTTTTTGCCACAGAGTTTTGAAAATTTCAAATCTTTACATTTGTACGTGTCGAAGCCTATTATCGCTAAGAGCAAATTTCGCCATTGATTTTAAACGAGATTAAACCACTAAATAAAGGTCATTGGGCATTTTGTTCGGACATTTGACGTACGGCTTACACAAACGAAATAGGGCTAGGTTATGTAGATAAATGTATCTGCTACGCAGTGGTATGGGTCGCATTCTTGCAGGACATGTTTCATTTTTTATCATTATAATATCATAGCATTTGAATAATAAATAAATAAAGACAATACAAACCTTTATTATGCTGCTTGTACCATACATTTTCACAATGCTGAAAGTAAAAACTTCTGTTTTATTAACAAGTTTAATAACATTAAACATACAATATGTTTGGTTAGCGACATCGGAGCTTTTAATGGCAGATAATATAATCAATTTTATCGACAAAACCCCTCACATGTAGGGGTCTATTCCCTCTCCTGATAGAATGACCGGCATTTTAAATTTGACTTTTTATTTTAGATGACCCTGCCAAAAATATTAATTTCTCCGCATTCAAAAGTCCTACAGTTATTAAAAAAAAACTTTTTGAAAGCTAATAATATTACTTATCATGTGAAAAAAATATTATGTAAAATTTTAACTTAAATACTTACAAGCACTAAAGGTTAATTTTTAAATATGGTCATAATTCAAAACTCGTAAATACTTGCTTTTATGGTTTAATCACATTTATTTTCAGATAAAATTATCAACTAAAATTAAAAATTGATAAAAAAATTGTCCATTTCCGAAAATAAGGTTTTATTGGTTACGCATACGTAACCAATAAAACCTTATTTTCGGAAATGGATTCGTTTTGTTTGTTTGAATATGACCCATAGGTCATATTCAAACAATGATAACTCTCGAAATATGCAACTTAGAGCAATAATTTTGATGTCGTTTTGTAGATAATATTCTTGTGTATTATAAAAATGTATTAAATTTGCATTTGGATTAAAATTTGTTTTAAGTAATTTTTTATGACGTATTAAAGTTAGACATAAATATTTTTCAACTTCATAGGTGATATTATAAGCTTTTGAAAAGTATTTTTTTATAACCGTAGGACTTTTAAATCCGGAGAAATTCATATTTTTCGGCAGGGCCATCTAAAATAAAAAGTCAAATTTAAAATGCCCATCATTCTATCAGGAGAGGGAATACCTAGACCCAAACATGTGAGGGGTTTTGTCGATAAAATTGATCATATTATCTGCCATTAAAAGCTCCGACATCGCTAACTAAACATATTGTATATACTAACACACATAATGTGAAATAACTTTTTTCTGCCGGTCGGTGAATAAAAAGATATTACATATTTTGGAAAGTAGGATTGAATTCTTTAATTTAAAACTGGTTTGCTTTCTGTACGCGAACTTTCATCAAGCAGGTCAAATATGCCCAATAACCTATAAGGCTGTCATAACAAAAAAGAAAAATGTGTTACAAGATCAAACTAGATTACGCTAAACGGGATTATTTTACATTTGGTACAATTGGCTCTAAGGGGCTAATACACCGCACCGGTGTCACAGTGACGTCTAATCCTTCGATGCAAGTGAAGACGTCTGACGTTTAATTAAGGACGGCATGCAGCGATCGCAATATGAACGCGATTATAATGTTCATATGACTTCGTGAAGACCGACAAGTGGCGGCGTGATACCCCGTCTCGGCTTACATAACTATTCGATGTGAAACATCCTTAACACATTTTTGCTTATTGATTTCATTATGTTTTTCATTGATTGATTGTCTTTTGTTTTAATTACTCTAATGATACTTGGGGGAATAAAGTATACTTATTAGTATACTAATTCACCTGTATTGGTTTGTATACTTAATGCACCTAGGTGACTTAAGTATACTCATAAGCTCAGATCAAATAAAAAAGTAAGATGGAGGGTTGCGAACAATGAAGTGAGGCCAGTTTTTGATGGTACATGTGTGCGTACAAAGGGGCGGGCCGGAACCGGGCGGCAGGGTTTTATATGGAAAGCCAAGGCGCAGTTACGTTACACGTGTGTGCGTGAACTGTGTATGTACACAGCCAACGCGTAGTTTTACAGGCCTCACCGCTTTGTTCAGAAGACTCCGTCTTACTTTTTTTATTTGATTTGAGCTCATAAGCTCATAAGTATACTTAATTCACCTAATACATACATATATCATTACAGAGTATATTTCAAGGTGACAATTAGAAAATTTCGTCGGTTTACCATCATTCGTTTTTTCACAATCGTGCTTCGTGTGAAACAAAATGTCTGACGCGAAAATGTTGACCAAAATCAACCACGGTGGTGCTCGATTCACTCGGCGCGGTTGCCAAGGCTGCTATTCAGGAGTGTGGTTTCAAAGAGATCCATCAACCACCTTACAGCCAAGATCTGGCACCTATAGTGACTATTTTTATTCCTGAAGCTGAAAAAAGAGCTTAGTAGAAAGCGATTTACCGACGATGAAGAGCTCAAGGCGACTATGGACGATCATTTTTCAGAGATGGAAAAATATTTTTGGAGTGTATGAAAAGTTGATTTCCCGTTCTAAGAAGTATATTGAGGTTCCAGACGCCTATACAAAAACATAAAATTATTTCAGATTTTCAGCCTTTTCCTTCTTATTAATACTTATTAATACTTTGAACTCCCGTCGTACATATAACTTGTAACTTAAAACTAACTTCACATCACATCACAATATCACATAAAACAACAGGTTGAATGGGTGATTCACAAGAGAAATCGATTCCGTTATTTCACAAGCTCTTGCAATCTTCATCATTCCGATCGGCCCAATAATTGTATGACTAACAACTTGAATCAAAGCAAACATCGCGTCACTAACCACACAAGACATAAGCTGAACAAATAGAATCTGGATAATCATCGCTATTCAAGTGAATTACCAATTAACATACAATAAGATAGTTTTATTTATGCTGTGCCACAAAATATCAATAAGACAGAAGAGACACTCGGAACTAAGCTAACAGGGCTGAACAGGGGGCTAACAAACAGGCTAGGCTTTGCAGATTTTCGTACACGCACAAATAGAGCATACATAGAGAAAGTCTCAGTAGCACACCCCGGACACTCCATACAACCGCGCCATTATTAACAGATGACGTCAGATGACGTTTTTGTACACGCGCAACTGTGTGTGTAAGTCTAGGGTTACCGTAAAGTTTATACTGTATGAGATACAAACTTTTTGGTAAGAGTTACTACGCCTTGCTTTGAATATCAAAATACGTTGACAGTTGACAAACACGACTAAAAAGTTACGCCGCATATTGCTATGAATATCAAACTAAGTTGACGTTGACAAACACTATTAAATGAGCACACGATTCGGTACACGAACTCGCGGAGTGGGGTGGGGTAATTGATTGTGGGGCGGGGCGGAGAGTGTCCTTTCTATACGGTAGCACTTATATCTATTCTGTGCTAATAGACAGCTCCTAGCGTAAAAAACAAATAACAGAAGTGTTTTTAACCGACTTCAAAAAACAAAAAGGAGGTTCTCAGTTTAACCTGTATGTATTTTTGTTCGCGATTATCTCGCGTTTGGCTTAACCGATTTTGATGCGGTTTTCAGAAAAGTATTTGTTACACTTAGGAGAAGGTTTTAGTATTTTAACCGACTTCAAAAAAGAAGGTTATGAGTTTGACCCGTATGTGTGTATGTTTGTCCGCTATTATCTCGCGTTTGGCTGTACCAATTTTGATGCGGTTTTCAGAAAAGTATTTGTTATATTTAGGAGAAGGTTTTGATATTTTAACAGACTTAAAAAAGGAGGTTCTCTTCTCAGTTTGACCCGTATGCATGTTTGACCACGATTATCTTACGTTTGGCCAAACCGAACTAGATACGCATTATAATTGTAATAAAACACGTCTATTGAAGTAGGGTGGGGCTTTTATGATAAAAAAAAAGTTGTCCTCCAGCCCCACCCGACTTCAATAGACGTGTTTTATTACAATGATATTGCGTATCTAGTGATTTGAATATTATTTTTTGTTTTTTAGAGGTAGCGTAGGCTTTTGAAGTTGGTTTTTTGTTTATTAAAACATTTTTTTTTATTGAATATGGCTAGAATGGCGCTTCTGTCTAGAATACACAGACGTTATATTTTGTGGTGGTTTACATTTAGTGGCAAATGAGTTAGTGTAACAGTAGCCAGGCATTCAATTTTGTCTAGAACTGTTGTTTATGAAGAATAAATCAAATGTACTGACGATTGGCGTCAATAATCATGTCAAATGACTTGCTTAGCCAAGTATCTAACTAGGTACTGTCTTTGTTATGTGCCATGACATGATGCATGCCAATCTATTTTATCTATATCTGTGATTATAAATTATACTTTTCATTGATATTATCGTACAGTAAATATCAATAGAAGAATGGATTATGACACCTTTATCAGACGATTTCGTAACAACCCCAGAGATGGCTATTAAATTAAAGTAAAGTGTAAGTAAAGTAAAGTAAAGAAAAAAGTAAAATAGTAAATTTGTGTACTTTTACAATTATACAAAAATGACCGTATCTTCGAAGTCTTTCTTAGATGTAACATACATTACTCATTGATATGACGCATACATACTTTGCATAATTATGATATCACGTATTTTCATTAAACAAAATTACAAAGATTAACAATTCTTTACTATAATAAATTTGGTTTAATCGAGGTTAATTATCAATAAAAAAGCTATTATCATTACAGAAATAATTTATTCAGAACTCACGTTTTCTAGCCAACAATATTACAAAGTAGAAAGCATAAACATCGTATAAGTAGTTAAAAACTTCAGAACCATTGCACGCCAGCTATGGTCCTCATGTACTAGGATTGTCTTACTAAACAAGACTTATAGTTTGTGCGACAAAGTACTAAACTGTTCAGCTACCTAGGCCGACTGCATTATAATGCTGAGGTGTGTAGCTGTTAAAGTCGGGCTTTCTAGAAAGCTCTGTTTGTACTAAAACCGCATACACCTATTATTTCTCTACGCATTGATTTGAATAAAATGTCTTAAGACACGCCGATATAACATACCGACGTAATTATAAAGACGCAAATTAAAGGCTGTGACTCCGCTTCTAATAGACGTATTACATTATAATGAGAAAGTAAGTCACTCACGTCGGAATGCAACAAACATTGGATAAATATGTTGCAAAATTATGTAACGTGTTTCAATTTCAATCAAATATATCAATCAATATCTGGGCGACCGAGCTTTGCTCGTTTATTACTATTTATTGTAATATGGTGGTGTTTAGGTGATAATCTACATTGTTATCTCGAACATTAACTAATTTTTTTTAAACTTGACTAAAAATAAATAAATATAAATGTTTCTTTATCTTTTATCTTTATCTAAAAACAATAAAAATTAAAAAAAAAATCGGGTCATTTTGAACTTACCATTCAAATTTTGATGATGTGTTCAGTCCATGAAACTGAACAACTTTTTCTAAGGAACACATGGTCAAATATGTAAAATAAAAATCGACTTTCCATACAAATCAAAGAGATCACGTGATCAATTTAGTATGGGATGACGAAAATTTTCTGGCGAAATTTGACACATGTTTCTTAGAGAAAGTTGTTTAGTTTCATGATCTGGACACATCCATAAAATTTGGATGGTAAGTTCAAAATGACCCTGTATAAACTTGAACATATCTGAACAACTTATACTATGGGACAAACTCTGAAATTGCCAAAAAAAACAGCTGTTTTATACAAAAAATTATAACGAAAATATCAAAATGTATAAACATAGTAAAAGTTGTTCAGTTTGATGGTATTTAATCGCCAGAATTGCTAAATACTCATGAAATTATAAAAAGTTTTTATAAATTGTATTTAGTACATTTATTTTTTTAGAATATTTATCATGATCAATGGATTGGATCTCAAAATGGGTCTTATCATCTCACGGTATGAATTGCACAAGGACAACGCTTTTTGAATTCGCTGTTTCATACCATGGTATGAAAATACAATCATTGTTACCAAAACAATTCAAAGTAAATGCTGGCAAAATCACATTAAAAAGGTTGCTTGATATGAAACAGCGAATTCAAAAAGCCTCCTTGTGCAATTCATTACCGTGGGATGAAACACTCATGGTATGAATAACCGAAAGATCCCTCAAAATATTACTTCCATATTTCATAGCGCAAAAACCATAATTTTGAGAACCAAAAAAAAAGATCCGATCCGATGGCCGCTATCACGTAGAATTTTTACAATCATCGATGATAGTACACAGAAATGACGGTTTTAAGAGTTCTAAAGACTTTCTCAGTCCAATCTACACCATTTCCTAAATTTTGGACAACATTGAACTCTTAAGACGTCAATTTAGTTCAATATGGAATTCTGAGACGAGCTGTCGGACTGGTCGGACATCCTAAATCGGAAGATAAGGAGAGCTTTGTACACAGAAATGACAATATTTAATTTTACTGTTAGAAACATATGGTTAATTTCGTACTATGATCGAAAACTATAGTTAAATAAATAAAAATATAATTCTTACCGAGATTTGGCATAATTTGTCGATATTTTTTTACGATTTTTTTCATATTTCTGCTGCAGTTGAGTTAGCTCAATTGGTGATCTTAATCATGATAATGAAATATCTAATTAGCATTTAGATGTATCATCATCATCACCAGAGCTCACTCAAACACCTACACCCAAACATCACACAATCTTCCTAAACCTAAAATCAAACTCAGTTTTCTCAGTCACACCTCAGCAAGAATAAAAGTTTTATGCTATTTAATTATTAGTACCTATTAGAAGTATCATACATTATAATAACTGCTGATATCAGTTATTCTACAATAATATTATGTGCACAACGATTTGATTATAACAAAATACTAATTGAATTGTATGTTCCTAAGCTATTTTTATAATACACAGAAATGACTATCATTTCTGTGTACATTTTGATGGATTTTTTTACAAGCTACATTTTAAAATTGTTTCTTAAAAATATTTTGTATTTTTATAAGAAATTCGTTGTATTTTCATTTGTGTTACAAAAACTAGTAAAAACTGATTCTCATTTAGTTTTTTTATTAATCTGTTCATTTCTGTGGAAATACTGTTCATTTCTGTGTTTAAGATTTTTTAGTTTATGGCTTTTTTTTTAATAAATAGTTGATTTTTTAATTGTATTTCTGTATTGTTTGTATGAACCTGATAAAAATTAATACATTAGTATAAAATGTACAAAATTTTCGTAACTTTGTTTATTTTTCATGCTTAAATAGGTGTCGTTTCTAATGAAAATAAGGTGAAGTAGAAGTCTAATAAACTTTAATCTGATAAAAAAATATTTTTCTTAGGTACATACAATACAATGTTATTCCTATTTCCTTATTTAACAAAACCGTTAACCATCATACTTTAATCAACGACATTAATACAAATGCGATATTACGCATAGGGAAGGTATTATAGAATAAATTGTCTAAAGCCATGCGGGTACCCGCAAACCATACACAATTATAAAACTATTACTGCAACAAGCTAAAATATACCATTTACATTTAACACAAAGTCTATTTTATAATTGAAAGAAAAATGGCCATAGGAATTTTATATTTGATGAAAAAATGTCGTGAGCGATAACATTCTGTAGAATTCTACGGGCTTTTCTGATACGCTTGTAATTAATTTTGTAGTGAATTATAACGAACACATTATTTTAATGCAAAAATCTTGAAAAGCATAGCATGACTATTGTATTAATATTTTCATGGAACTAATACCTAATGATATTTTATTAGACTTTTATTAGAAAAAACATATGTACATTAAGAATACTTTGAGTGGAAGATGAATCCAATGTTGTTAGTCAACTTATTTATTTTATTTTATTAAAACTGTACAATAATAATTAAGATAATTACAAAATTAAATGTCAATAAATCATTTTTTGTGTATACTTAATCTTAAAAAAATATTTAATTAAAAAATCGTTAGAAATAAAGTTCTAAATTAAACATTAGTATAAAAGATTACACATAAACACTACAAATACCTAACCATTATCTCGAGTTTTAGAAGTATTAAAGCAGCAAAATCTATTATAAGGTTTGTCACTTGTATTATACAATTCAAATTACAAAGTTGACATAAAATTATTCCATTAACATTAAAATGCATGATTGATAGATAATGGCAAGTATTTGTATTTACAAACACTAGGATATCTTTATGTGTTTGTAATTATTTCTGATAAATCTGATATTAGTTTCTTGCGCCCATTCTTCTTGTCAGCTGAAAAAGGTTAATTTTTAAGTATTTATATCTAAAAATGAAATGAATGAATTTCTTTCCAATCTAATCGAGTATGTAGGTACAGTTGAAAGTGTCAATATTTAATAATTGGTCAAGATAATGAGATTTATTTATGTTCCAAAATATTACTAATTTCTGGATTTAGAGCTCATTCATAGAATTAGGTACACGCTCGTAATCAAACAAGACTATCTTGTTTATACAGAAATAATGAAAAGAATGAATTTACGCACGCGTCTCACTATTCTTGTGAGTTTGCCGATTAATTAAGATTTTTTTCCGATATTTTCAAACTAATTAGTTTTTTACTTTTAACTGCACGGTCATATTCAGAAACGTGGTCTGACATCCCCATTTCATTTTTATAAACACTTAAAAATTAACGGTGTATAGACAATTCAAAAGCACTTAATTTCTAAGTTTATTAGAATAAATAATGTTTCAATTAAAATAAGAACGTAATAGTGCTGTAATTAAATTGATTGAAAAAAAAATTGGTAACTCTCTTGGAAAAGTAATTTGAAATAAATTCGAGTTATCAGATCGATAGAAATGAAAGATGTTATAGTAATGTATGATGTACCAAGAAGTACAATGAAAGGCATTATATTGCAAAGTCTCGGGAGCGAATACATTACACCTATCAGATAAAACGATGATATTATTAGTATAATCAGACACGGCCATTGTCGTCGTCGATCGATCTCCAAATCTGGCATCTTTCACACCGTATACATCAAAATGATTCTTGATACTTAAGTTTTAACTTACACACGTGTTACAAAATAACCCCTAATGCCGAATATGGTAGATAGGGACCATCAAACTGAACAACTTTTACTATGGGACCAACTCTGAAATCGCGAAAAAAAAATCCACACATAAAAAATTGATAACAAAAATATGAAAATGTATGAAACAGCAGATTTTTTTTCGCGACTTCTGAGTTGATCCCATAGTAAAAGTTGTTCAGTTTGATGGTCCCTATTTACCATATTCGGCATTAGGGGTTATTTTGTAACACGTGTGTAAGTTAAAAAAACTTTTACGTAACTAATGATGCCTATGCTACCATAAAAAACTTAAATACTATTCAGTGAGGAACACTAATTATTTTCGATCATCGTTTAAATAATGGCTTTCGTATTACAAGTTATTTGCGACTGTTAAAATAATTGAAGGCCAACATTATTCGGCTCGTAGTCACACACGACAGAAATAGACGCTGTCGATGTGACGACTGAAGAGATCACTGTTACAGCACGGTGTGACAGTCTGCCGGAGCCCACGCAACCTTTCCTTTATAAATATTGAATGTCAATACGATTATTTACGACAGATATATTGAATATAAATGAGAGATAAAAGATCGCCTTCGATTTCTGTGTAAAGATCGGACGACAAAGCCTCTTTTGTCGAGTCAGCCATTTTATTTGTATGCAAATTAAAAGTTTAACAAAGGAGCATCGTGTCAAATAATCAAAATAATATCCTAATACACTTCACATATACAGAGAAGCAAAAAACGCAGACACAAGAATAGAAAGATAATTAAATATTAATCAGATATAAAAAAGGTTTACGTCATCAGTAATGTTTACGTCATCTCTTCCATATGAGACAAAACTAACATGGCTATTGTTGAAAAAAAAACACCAATTTGTACAATCATGGTAGAAGGCACGCGACCAGGTAGCGATAAGGCAACACACCTGCCCAAATTGCTCCCCATACTGCCCTGACACATTTTACACCCATAGGCACTTGCTTCTAACAATACTTTTTTCCACACACAAAGCTATTGATACATTTTAGCGCCATGCATTGACGTGAGTTTTTGTGTTTTTGGAAAGGATTCAGGGGTGATTATTTGGACAATATTTGCTGATCGAACATAATAAAATGCTCAAGAGACAGGTTATATTATTTCAAGACATCTAGGGCCAGTTTCTTAGATCCCGGAAAAGTTTTAGTAAAATTACTTGACAGACGAAATTATAACACCTAGAAGCAGAGTCCTTGTATGTAAAGTGAGGCAAAAAAAACTGAGCCATAAAGGCTTAGGTTTCAGATTTATATCCTTCATTTAATATCATTAGCATACGTCACCTAATCGTTACTAAAATCTAATAAAATTGTAACTACCTAATTCAATTTAAACTTTTTTGTTTTTATAAGTGTAACGTATGAAAAATAAAAATCTGAAAACTGAGGCTTAGTTTTATTTGCCTCTCTTTTGACAGTACGCTTTGTATCATTCTAGTTGTTATTCTAAGTTGACAAATATTAGCTTATTAGACCAGCCCACGTATTATGACCACTTAGATAGTTGCTATCCGGAACCTGCAAAACAAACAGGACCTTAAAAATATATGTTCTAACCCATTCAAATCAATTTCTATTAGATTTTATTATTAAGTATTAACATACTTAATAATTCTGGAGAACGCTAGTACTATTATCTATTCTGTGCTGGAGGTTAGAAAAACTTACATATTATTATGATGAAAGGTATCAAAACCTAAATGATTGCTTAACGATTTGATGCAATTGATGATCATGTGATGATTTACTTATTCCTAGAAACTATAATTTCCAAATGAAATAGAACGAGGTGAAATTATTATAACGAACGCCAACCGTCACCGGTGTTGTCAACGCGAAAAAATAAATCGAGAATACCGCCAATTATTTCAATTAATGAAACGTCGCGGTGTCGACAGGAAAAGGAAGCAGGTCGGCTCTTCGGTGCTAACTTTAGCCCGCGATTGTGCACTGAGTGACAGCTAGGTTTGATTAATTAATTTGTGCCTTCTATTCGCCGAGGGATAATAAATCGTGCGTGAGGCCTGGCCTCCCGTGAGATGTCGCCTGCGTGGAATAAATGATTGAGTCTAACGCAAACATTATATCCGTCTAGACCGAAATAAACCGCTAACGATGTCTTATACAGGTAAGCAATAATAAAGTCGTCAGATCTGCATCGTTAGATCATTAGAATTTCCAGCAGTCACGCCACAAATTAATGCCAATGGTATCTTTGAACTGTCTCGCTAGACGAAAACGTGACCACAGTTAAATCATAAAATCATTTTTTGTTACAATATGAATGACGACGAAATGGTTCCACCGAATAAACAATGCCTTCGGATTTCCTAGAGGCTGCACAGATGGCAAAAGGGTCTCCGGTACCGTACAATAAAATAAAATAAACTTGAAACCGAATCGCGGGGCGAGGATTTGTTATTAATAATCATAACGGCGCCATTTCGTAAAAGCCGCCGCTAAAATTCTGGCAACACATGTGTTTCGGCCATGTTTGTCGCCAGTTTTTGCACTGGCAAAAAAATATAAAGGCGTAGGTACCTAACTACATAACTGTTTGCTAATATTTATTAGCTAACCTTAAAAAACTGTCATTCTTTTTCTTAATTACTGTTTCTGTTTAAGTGATTGTTATCATATATATTAACGCATAATTAATTATTATTTTCTTTAAACCGTGATTAAAACAATGGTTTAATTAAATATAGATATCAGAAAGACACTATGAGTTAAAATTATTTCAAAAAGTCAGTAGATGTTGGTAGGTACCCTGATACTTTAAATTTGGATCATCTCTAAACAAATACCATTTGATATTAGTTTTTGGTATTAGAACGGAATAGATCAATAAAACATTGATTTCAGAAACATTAACAAATCCAGATAGTAACAACAGATGATAACAATAATCAGCATGCCAAACCGTTGAATTATCTACGCATACAATAAAACTTAAAACTTCCTGCCCTAATATTTAAGAAATCATTAACGAATAACGGAAAAAACAAACAAAGAAAATGTTTCCAGATCAGGTACAAAATAAGAAGTAAAATAAATAAAAAATGTGCCGCCTACCACACCGAATTTAAGATTTTGTAATACATTTCTAGTAAATAAACAAAAGACAGAAAGGTCTCTTCACAGATGCGAACAACATTGTCTAAAGTAGGTAGTAAAATATAATGTAACAATGCCATTTTTCTTTAACTTTATGAATTTCTTTTGAGCTATTTTTAATACTACTTAAACCATCTAATGAAACTTGCAAGTTTGGGTATTCCTGTTTTGCAAAATGCCTTTATTTATAAATATTCTTCGTAGCGGTTAGTGTTTTTAATTGAAATTCTAAAAGCCTTGAAGTTATTATTTGCTGTTACCGATTGTGTTTATATACCGTCATTGACGAAATTCATTGTCAAAAATAATATTTACCTACCTACACACAAATATAAGAATATTATTGCAATGATAATGTATGATTCTTAAAGTAATAAACATAATATAATTGATAATGATAATTAATGTTTCTTAATGTATTTGTTTATTCAAAATATGACAAAAGGTATAGAGGATTCAATAGTTGAACCTGAAAATCCTTTGGAAATTATTAAAATTATTAAATAATTTGTGCATATTCATGAAGGAATACTAATAGGAGTCTTATGTGAGCGCAGCTAGCTTATTTATACCCGCAATGCAAATTTATTTCGTTGCATCATGAAAAATTGCATTGTTAATGCTTAGTAGGTTTAGAATATTTTTCAGCTTCAGTTTTATAATAAATTATTTGCAGTGTGAACATCTGCCGACGCACGCAATATGCAACTGGGACCTATCCAGAAGCTCTTATTATTATTATTGGAGTTGTGAAAACTAAACGCTGCCTACTGCCTACCGCTCTGCGCTGTACGCTGCGTTCAGCACCGTCTCACTACCACAACTGTACAATAATACTGCCAAGAGTTCATGGTAAGGTTCATGCAAAACAAAGCATAGGTCTTTGACTCACCACGGGGCTGTCGTCGCCGAGGTCCGAGTCGCGGTCGGCGTCCGCCATGGCGTACGCCGGGACCGGCTCGCGATTCTTCACCCGAATCTTGGCGGCTTCTCGGCACGGGGGGACGAAGAAGTCACAGGGACCGGCACGTGGTAACACCCTCACACGCGCACGGACATACACGGGACGCACGTCACACGAGCGATTGCGGCGCTCGCACGGAATGGTATGGCCAGAATCGCGCGCGGCACCCCCTCCCTGCCAAGCTCCGCCTTAAGGCGTCCACGTCACAGCGAATCAAACTGCGCGATATCAAACTGATATTTGTGTAATACGCTCCGCCCGCCGCGCGTATATTGTTTTATTCGAGCTATAAAATAATAGCGTAGCATTGATCGCGCGCAGTGATTAAATCTGATCGTGAACCGGATAACTGCGGATTGCGAGACGCCCTAATGAGATCGCTAATGTTGGTGTGGGAAGTTCTTTTATACTACCATTGGTAATTTTATTGGATTATTGTTTTTTTTTTAATTGCACTTAAGTGGCAAACAAGTATACTTACTCAACCCTCGACGTTCTAGCTGTCGTAAGATATTTTCGCAGCCCAAAATACTGGATCAAAAAGCAGCATGAAATTTTTCATAAAACTTTATAAAAATAAAGCTTTTTAAAGTAAAAGCTCATACACTGAAAATCTAATTTTTTGAAACTTTTTCTGGATTTGTTGCTTTTCAATGAGCTTTGTTTTTAGCTTCAGCTTAAAATTGTATCTTCATAAAAAAATATGTACCTAATCTAAAAAAGCCGTTGATTTTGATAACATAGACTGATCTATCTATCGAAACGAAATACGAGAAAAATTGTCAAAAAAAATTTAAGTTTCTTTACATTTCTCAAAACTCTCTATTTTCCATATAAGAGTTTTAAAAAATGTAAAAATATTTTCACCCTTCTTTTAAAAAATATTTGCCAGAAATTCATGAGAAAAAAAATACAGCTACATTTCGTAAGCAAAACATTTTTGAACGTAATTAGCTAGGTATCCATTTTATTTACCTACTTACTAACAAGAGGACTTGACAAGAAAACTAACAATAAATATATATGAAAGCAAAAAAGTCGGTACACTTGTAGGTTTGAACCCGTGCTCTCACAGTCTCTCAATTCATATAAACTGCAAGTAAAAAGTCAACACACTTGTAGGTTTGAACTCATGCTCTCAGTCACCTATTTCATATAATTTGATGAAGCGAAAAGAATGATAATAAAATCACCATCAAACCTAACGCGTTGATATCTTTTAATAGCAATTTAATCTCAAATTAAGTATCCTGTCAGTCTAAAAGAATTCTTAACATTTTGTTATCTTGTAGTTCTTGTAGGTATTTAGTTAAGTAAGGCGTTATGATAATAAAATCATATTGTCTATGAGGTTTAAATCATATAAAACAACTTTTTTATAATTTAACGAATTATGCAGAGTAACAAAAATTGCTATTCGATCACTGATGAAATAACATTTCGACAATTTTTTGTTAAAAATAAATTACTCTACTTTAAAAGCAGTATTTACTAAATGAGCAAAGTGATATTTCTTGCCGTTATTTTCTCGAATCGGCCCATCTCTCCATCTCAGAAGACCAACCGATACCGAAAGGAGATTCGTGGCTTAAGCATCCAGTGGTCGTATCATCTGTGGACGATGCACACGGGTACCTACGTATTGTCTAGTTTCAAAATCTATCGCAATCGCTTTCAGGATGTGACACATTGATACTTCTTTTTGGCACAAATAAAAACTTACCAAAGGAATATAGCAATGTATCACATCCATCTGTCAAATGAAAGCGTTTGCGATAGATTTTGAAATTAGACAATAAGTACCCGGTCAGTTTAACTTGATTCGGTGCAATTTTTAATCAAATGTGCTATAGAATTTATTCGAATATTGTCAATGGCCCAGGGGGGGGCAAATTAACATTAAGGAGAATAGGAGAAAAATATGAAATGTAAGTACAGCACCTAGTAAATTTATTCAAGTTTTGAGATCGGGATTTATCGGAAAAGCAAGTCAATTGCACGGCCTTAGGGGATTTGGTTACTTTGCAGTTGGCTACATTTTTAATCTCAATGGGGGGGGCACTTGCCACTCCCTGCCCACCCTTGGTGACGCCCTTGAATAGGGCGCTACGGCCACAGGTGCTGCGACCACTGGGTGCTTAAGCCACGAACCCCTGAAAGGTTTCTGAAGCTGAAGTGGCAGTTGACGGAGCATTTAGCGAGTAGTGAGCATCGTGCATACATGATATTATGATGATTGAACTGAGTACCTACCGAAGATCTTAGGGTTTCTGAATGGTGTTAGAATTGGTAGAGGGGTATCTCTGGTGATATCGTAGGCCATAACACACCCCGGACACTCCATACAAGCGCGCCATTATACACAGATGACGACAGATGACGTTATTGTACACGCGCAACTGTGTGTGTAAGTCTAGGGCTACCATAAAGTCTGTACTAATATGTACTAATATGCAATTAAATTCTAATAACAAATTCACGCGAAGTGAAGTGATGTTTGAAGTGAGATGCGAGTTTAGTTACAGAATCGACGGGCTGAAAGGAAAGTATAAAAACCTTAAAAAACGTACGTCGTCTTGAAATATTATTTTGTAGGTAATGTGTTACACGCACTTTTCAGGACCTGTACTTGAGAAACAGTTCAAAATAAAAAGAATAGATTAGGCGTTACATTTATGTTCTTATAAGGGTGTCTTTTAATAAACTGGAAATGTCTTACATTATTTAGCTCACGATTAAGGACCCTTTGCTACTCGTATCTTCTTATCCCATAAACTGTTTCTAAGCGTATTATTACTAAATTACGTACAAAACAATATCCAAGTATAAAGCCCCTGTAACATCTAGGTTCAGACAACAGCAATTAATACGGCCGGCAGATCAATCGCTTGTCGAACAGTGCAAGTGCTTACGGTATGATGCAAGTTATAAGCGACTGTCGTTATCTTCTTGGATAAACTGGCCAGTGTGTTGTGTATCAGGCCACATGCAGTATAGAGTTCAACGGAATTGGTGTACCTACCCACAAAAGAAACAATATAAAAAAACACGACAAATTGTAAAATAAATTGACAATCTTTTTGTAGTCGTATGCACTCATTTATAATTTTCATTGAGAGGATTTACAAAGAGCAGTTTTCCAGATTTTCTAGCGGAGCGATCGCCTTAAACGTGGTTATTTTTTTAACAGACAACAGAAATCTATGGTTCACATGAAGATTGTTAATTTAGTTAAATTTTCACTATAAAGAATGTGTTTTTTTTACATTTACATACAAAATAGTACATTCTGTACCTGGTCAAACCCCGCCTAAGTCTGCCTGGTCAAACCCCGCCTTTTTAGGGTTCCGTACCAAAATGGTAAAAAAGGAACCCTTAATGGTGTGGCTCAGTTTGTCTGTCTGTCTGTCACAGCTGGATATCTCGAGAACTACTAATGGTATCAGCTTGAAATTTGAAATTAAGATGACATTTGCCCAACTATTTTGCAAATAAGAAATAAATAAAAAAATATATCTTTTGTGTGGTATCATATGAAAGAGCGCCGTTTTCACGTTTTCAAACATTTTTTTTTTGTTTTACGCCGCATAGTTTTCGACTTATGATGAAAAATGTAAAAAAAATACCGTTCCCCCATAGACATAGAAAAATTTTCGCTGCGCTCAAGAAGACCAACAAAGCGTGGAAAAGAGAAGTTAACATCATACGGACACGGTCTATGTAAAAAAGAGACAAAGGATCAAGTGACATGTGCCAACATTTTTCACAGTAAGAGCCCCTAGCGTCCCGCCTAGTAAATGAACAATCACATTTTGTTTAAAATATTTGTTAATCTTAATTAGAATTTAAAATAAAGGTATCGTGGAGCCATGGTGTCTTGTGCTCTAAGTAATGTGATGTGACAAAAAGAAACAATCCAAGTAATCACACTTTTCACAGGTAAATAAGATATTGCTACAAATTTCTCTAAAACCAAATTTGTCTACATTTATTCGTTTATTGACGAAGAAAACAGTATGGAACATAGTTTATTAATTACCTTTGCCATGTATAGTCATATTTTATGAATCTAAGTAATTTTTTTCGTATCTCATATAAAATGTATGCATTCGTTTTCGGATCACCTGTTTATTGACATTGTTGTTCTTTGACATTCTATTTCTATGGTTCCCCCCTTATCTCCGAAGTTTGCAAAGAGAAAAATCTGAAATAATTCTATGTGATAGCAATTTTTATAAAGATTACAGGAAAAATAAAACGATGTCTCAATATAGCAAACTTTTTTACAAATTATCAAATTTCTAAAAAAGTAAACATTAGTTCCACTATCGGTCAAGAGATGGCGCTGACCTAAAACTGCAATACAATTTTTATTATTCTACTCTGCAGTGTGGTTTGATAATGCAATTATGATGGTACGGAACCCTCGGTGCGCGGGTCCGACTCGCTCTTGACCTGTTTTATTTTTATTCAACTGCATCCCGCTTTTTGGCAGGACCTTTTTTTACCGACTTCAAAAGGAGGGAGGTACTCAATTCGACCCGTTTTTTTTTTTTGTATGTACACCGATTACTCGAAGACGGCTGAACCGATTGAAATGATTCAAACGTTATTACATTAGGTAAAAATTCAAATTGGTCCCATTTTTTAAAATTTTGAAATCGGTTCAGTACTTTTCAAGTAATCTTGAAAAAATCGGCCAAGTGCGTGTCGGGCCACGCGCCGTAGGGTTCCGTAGTTACCTTATACTATACCATATTTAATACCACCTATAATTTTTCGTCTGTAAAAATAACTTTGTTTTTCACAGTGTTGGTATGAATGACAAAGTTATATTTGCGGTTTTGGAAAATGTGCTATATCTCAAAAACTAATTACTATATTTCGTTCAAACCAATTTTGGTTGAAAGTGTTTATTAAGGTCTACAGTATATATTTTTTTTAGATTTTTCACTTTCTTATTTCAAAAGTTAAAGGGGGGGGGACACACATTTTACCACTTTGGCGGTGAATATCTTTCAAACGGTTGACTTTGAGAAAAAGTTGTCTTAGGAACCTTAATGTCATTTATAAAGACCTATCTATAGACACCCAACACGTGTTGGTTTGAAGAAAAAAAATTTTTTCAGTTTCAGTTCCATGTATGAGGAGCCCCCCCTTAATCTTTTATTTTTCTTATTTTTGTATTAAATTCGTTAAGCGGTTAACAGAATACATCTACCTACCAAGTTTCAACTGTGTAGTCTTAATACTTTCGGAATAAAGTGGCTGTGACATACGGACAGACAGACAGACAGACAGACAGACAGACAGACAGACAGACAGACAGACAGACGGACAGACAGACAGACAGACAGACATGACGAATCTATAAGGGTTCCGTTTTTTGCCATTTTGGCTACGGAACCCTAAAAAAAAGCACTAAAATAGTATGATTTTGTGTGAACAATCTCGATGATCAGTCGTATAACTTCTTTGTTTATGAACTGAATAAGATAATTATTTTTTTGTTGGAAAAGGGATATCTTATGTGGAGTTCTTTAACCGACTTAAAAAAGGAGGTTCTCAGTTTGACCCGCATGTATGTATGTTTCTCCGCGATTAACTCACGTTTGGCTGACCCGAGTTTTCTACCTAAATAATATACCTACACTACCTAATACAAAAGGTACCTACACTAAAAATTAAAAAAATTAAAAATTGTTTAAAAAAACAAAAAAACCGACTTCAAAAAACCTACCTCTAAAAAGCAAGAAATAATATTCGTAATAATAAAAACACGTCTATTGAAGTCGGGTGTGGCTTTTAGAATAAAAAATAGGAATTTGTACTCCAGCCCCACCCGACTTCAATAGACGTGTTTTTATTATTACGAATATTATTTCTTGCTTTTTAGAGGTAGGTTTTTTGAAGTCGATTTTTTTGTTTTTTTAAAAAAAATTTTTGCCATTTTATACTTTTATTACTTGTCTTTTTTCTTTTTTTGATCTTTTTTCTCTTTTTATTATTATTCTTTTTATTCTTCTTTCTCAATATTTTTTTTTATAACTATTACAGTTTTCTTCTTCTTGTATATATTAATTACATTGGTTCTTTTTTTTCTTATTTTTATTACAATGTTATTTCTTATATACAGGGTCACTGGAAATATGACGTATTCCTGTTAAGGGGTTATAGATAAGGTCAAAACAAATATTTTTTGTCATATAACTTTTTCTCAAAAAATTACTAGTTTTTGAGTTAATTGAAATTAAGTATTTTTTTACCAAAAGTACGTTTTCAGACACAAAAATTTAAAATAAAAAATAACTACTCATTCGATTCCGGATTTTTTATCATTTTGGGATAGAAAACAATCTGAATGTTGATATAAAATAAAAAAAAATTCATAAAATATAGGTATTTATAAAAAATTCAATCCTTAAAAGCATATTTTATTTTTATTTTTTCAGATTTTTTTGAAATAGCATCAAATATCTTTAAAAAAATCCTAGTAACTAAGCGTGCATAATATTTAAAAAACATCACCATCTATTCAGCTTTCAGTTGAGGTATAAAACTTAATAATAACTTAAATAAAACATGAGAAATTAAGACTTAACTAAATAGCAGTCCCATTTCATGTAGAAAAATTTCCTACTTCAAACGCTTCGGAGGTGGCCGTATTATCCTACTTATTCCATAAATGTGAAAGTCTGCTTGTTTGGATGATTGTTAATCAATCACGCTAAACGGCTCAGAGTGTGCCTATCGATACTGTGTATTGGACAGTCCAGTATGATGTGAAAGATGTCCTCGATCACTGCCGTGTCGCAAATAGAGCGCTGTCTCTGCACTTAAATCTGTGCAAGTATGCACAGAACCCTCCGTGATCAGTCAATATTTGCGACGCCAATCGATCGATGGACATCTTTCTCACCACACTGTAAGCTACCACCCCATCAGGGAAAACGACCTTGGTGGTCTCGGCCGTGTTTTTCAGATCTATGCCTGCAGTCCCATGCCGCGATCGTTTCCGCCAGGATGTGGCGTTTAACGAACGAGATGGGACTACAGTCATAGTCCGATCTGGTTTTCAACTTGAGAGTCGCCTCCTTCGCTAGTTGATCTGCCCTCTCATTCCCTTTCACTCCGACATGGGCCATTATCCAAAATAGTGAGACGAGCTGTTGGTTGTCTCTGAGATATTGAAGGTTGCTCTGGATTTCCTTTATGATTGGGTGTGAAGAGTCCCGATCAAGTAGCGTCTGGAGAGCAGATCTCGAGTCGCTGAGTACGGCCGTTTCCTAAAATTTTTTGCCAATAATAATTTCGGTCGCTTGGAAGATGGCATACAGCTCGGCTTGAAAGACTGTACAGTATGGCTCCAGCTTAAACTTCCAGGTACACATTTCAATCGGCCCTTCCCAACAAGGGGGCCTATTACGAAAATAACGTACGCAATTGCGTAACGCAGTCACTTAGCCTCGATAGTCGTCCGCAGTTCTTTGGTTGTAGTTTTATCAAACATTTTGAATTTTTCTATCGTAGTCCATAGACTACTAAACGAACGATGTCGGATACGCAAGCGAGAAACTGTCAAACTCACGCAATCACTTCGCAATATCGCATACGAAAGTGATTTGTAATAGGAAACAATTGAAATGAAGCACGGACGCAGCTGCGTGTATCGCATTAAACTTTTCGTAATAGACCCCCAGGTCAGGGCGACTCCAAATTTCCCCGTTTGTTACTATGCTACCATGTTGCTACCATGTATAGATCTTCACTAAACCTTCTGCCAGTTTGCCATCCTCTTCCGCCTTGACCATACAAGTAAATTTCTAATTTAGCATCCTGCTGGGGTGGGTGTTAGTCATGAACGAGGCTCGCTGTTCGACCTTTCTGCCTCTTAGTACTGCCTGGGGTTTCTCACGCTTTGCCTCGAAAAGCAAATTGGTCAAACCCCGCTTTGATCGTATTGAGCTTCGGCGTTTGACTTAGTCCAAATTAGTCTTTCATAGGATTGGACATAAATTCGTTAGTCATGCAAAGGCCGAAACACGCTAGGTTTTGGACTTTGACTAAAGCTTCTTGTCAAATCTGAGGCTTGACTAATCAAACCTTTTTTTTTTTTTTTTTTGTATAGTAGGGGGAATGCGTTTGCGCATCCGAGGTATGTGGGACTCGCCGGAGCACTACCCACTAAACCCCCTACTACATCCCGCACTAACACTCAGGACCTACGGGACCGTGGTGACACGCACCATGTGGTCCTGGTGTTGCGGCCTCATTAGGCCCGGCACTTGGGAGAAACTAGGCAATCGGCCATTCCCCTCTTTAGGACTAAGGGGGAATGAGGTGTGCGTAGCGCCTCCTTCTCCTCCCTGGCCGTCGTCGCCGGAGCTGGTCCGCGTTGGCGTCCGCCTCTCGAACCCGCTCCGAGGCCTCCTTCTGTGAGATAACATCTTCACAGAAGGAGACCATCGCCTCCCATGCCCTGTCACTTCCCAGCATGGCAATTGCCACGCTGGGTAACGAGAGGTCCCCTCCCACCTGTGCCATCAGCGTCTGTCGCTGGGTCGACCACGCGGGGCAGTCCATTAGGACGTGCCGAGCGGTGTCCTCCGGTGCGCCGCAATCGTGGCACACCGGAGCAGCTTCTCTCTGGATTCGATGCAGGTACTTACCGAAGCAACCGTGCCCGGTAAGTACCTGCGTCAATCTAAAAGTAAGGGTGCCGTGCCCTCTGTTCCGCCACTCTCTCAGTATTGGGCATATGGCTGCCACCGTCCTGTGTCCAGCAACAGGAGTCTCTAATTGAGTCTCCCAATCCCGCTGCATTCGCTCCTCCGCGTTTCGACGGACGCTCGTTCTTTCCTCCGGGGCAAGGGTTTCGCCCCTTTCTCTTCCTTCCCTTCTTTGCTTGTACACCTCCGAGAGCACCTGAGCCTCAAGTTCCCAGGGAGGTGTACCAGCAAGGATGCATGCAGCCGTCCCAGAAACCGTTCTATAGCCCCGAATTATTCTTAAGGCTATGACCCTCTGCGGCCGACGAAGAGCAGCCTTATTGGCCTCGTTCAAAGCATCTGCCCACACTGGCGCCCCATAAAGGGCCATGCTGCGGATGCCTCCTGCGAACAGACGCCGGCAACTCTGATTTGGACCCCCTAAGTTCGGCAGGAGTCTTCCTAGCGCCGCTGCTGCACTCACTAATTTTGGGGCCAGTTGCTGGAAATGTTCACCAAAATTCCATCGGCCATCCAGCACCAGCCCCAGATACTTCATGTGGGGGCGCAGAGGAACTCTCACCCCGTCAATGAGCATATCTGCCCCCGGCGGCGGGCCCTGTCTTGGGCCATGAAAGCATATGGCTTGGGTCTTTTCGACCGCGACCTCCAAACCCAGGGCCCTTATGCGACCAATGACGTGCTCGGTCCCCACTCTGGCTAGGCGCCTCGCATCCGCGAAATCTTCACCTCGGGCGATGACAAGAGTATCATCTGCATAACAAATAACCTCTACCCGGGGGAGAAAGATGCCGCGAAGTACCCAGTCATAACCCATATTCCAGAGGAGTGGTCCCAGGACCGACCCCTGTGGAACACCACATGTCATACGGCGGGCCTTCATCTACCCGTCTGAAGAGATATAGAGCACTTCTCTTTCCTCCAGATAGTGCTCTATAATCCGTACCAGATACCTAGGGATACCGTGGTACCGTAAGGCGTCTTTGATAACGCTGTAGGGGAGAGAATTGAAGGCATTTTTAATGTCAAGCGACACCGCAACCATTCTCTCCCCTCGACTGACCGCCCGCTGCGACAGCTCTCGCAGGGCCATAATGGCATCAATTGTTGACCTTTGTCTCCTAAAACCATACTGTCTGTCGGAGAGGTTGGGACCCACGTTATCGAGGTGCTGGACGACCCGGTCTGCAATAATTCGCTCCAGCATTTTCCCAAGTTCGTCCAGGAGGACAATGGGGCGATATGCGGACGGAGAGTCCGTGGGTCTTCCTTCCTTTTTTAGGAGGCAGAGGCGCCCCTTTTTCCATGTGGAGGGAAACTGCCCTGACTGCAAGCAGGTATCGAAGAGCTCCTTCACCCGTTCGCCCAGATGCTTAAGTGCGATCGGTAGGATTTGGCCCGGAATCCCGTCCGGACCGGGAGCCTTCTTTTTATTTTTGAGGCGCTCGACTACCGACTCCATTTCCGCCTCTGATACCGGGGTAAAGCCCTCGGCTGGGTCCACGTCTGAGGCCACGGGCCTCACAAGAGGAGGAATCTGCGGTGGCATGCCGGGAAAGAGTCCCTCCACCACCCGGGCCAGTAATTGTGGATCCATCAGTTCTAATGGAGGCGCCTGATTTCGTAGCTTTGTTGTCACCATCCTGTACGGTCGCCCCCATGGATCTCTATTTAAATCCTCAAGGAACTCGTCCCATGCTGAAGTCTTCGCCCTACCAATGCCCTCGGTTAGCGCAAGCTTGGTCTCATCGAACACTAAGCGGAGACGAGCCTCCTCCCCGGGCTCCTGTCTGACTCGCCGTCTGCAACGCTGTAGGGCCCTTCGAGCCTCCAGACAGGTGGCTCGTAGGGACGATATTCCTTCCGTCCACCAATAGACGCAGTTCTTCTTAGGCAGACCTCTAGATCGCGGCATGGAGGCATCACATACTGCAGTGAGTGAGGACACAAGACGCCCAACCATTTCGTCCACCCGAGGGCTGTCCGTGGGAGTACCTTCCAGGGTCCAGGCTTCAAACAACGCCGCCTCCTCGGCCAGGTCACGCTGAAACTTCTTCAGTGCCCAGCGAGGGAAACGCACACAAGTTTCCACTCGGCTAGCGTGATCTTCGCTGTGCGTGGACGCAATCTTGAAACGGATATGGTCGTGGTCAGATAGGGTCACAGTATCCTTGATTACGCGCCAGTCTTGTACTTTCGGGGCAGTGGCAGGGGTGGCAAATGTCAAGTCAACAATTGACCCGCCATCGCCTCGTACGCACGTGAAGGCAGTGCCCCTGTTTAGGAGGACCAACCCCGCCCTCGTAGCCCATTCCAGAACCGCATGACCCTTATGGGTCGAACTGGGGGAACCCCACGCCGTATGATGGGCGTTGAAATCCCCCAGAACCAACATTTGCCTAGGCGCGAGACGACCAACTACTCCACTTAGTGCGTCGAGCCAACGCGATAGTTCTGTAATGGCCCGGTTGGGGGAGAAGTAGACTCCTACGAGTACTAAGTCTCCCCAAGTGGCCGCCACATACCCCGACCCCCTCTCTAATACCGAGAGGGGTGGGGAGTAGGCGGCAGAATACGGGACCATTACGGTGACGGTCTCATCAACGTCGCTCACCCAATTAGGGCGCTGCGGGACACAATAAGGCTCCGCTATAACTGCTATCTGAATTTTACACTCCGCCAAATACTGCATTAGGAGATCCTGCGCCCTGGCGCAGTGGTTTATATTTCCTTGTAAAAAGTGAAAATCACTGTCCATTAACAAGCTGGTAAATCTTCCTCGTCACTAAAATTTTCGGCTGAAGCACCCAAAGACTCTCGCGTGGGTACCCCAGATTTTGGGGGTACCTTCGCTTTCATCGCCGGAGGACGGCACTTATTCCCTCCCATCGTATGATTTGCCGGTAACTTCGCATCTTTGCATACCACGCAGCTTGGTTCCGACACTATGCAATTCAACGCCTTGTGGCCAGTACTGCCACAACGGAAACAGGCATCGCTGCGATCCACCTCACAAGGGCACAATTGTCGGGTGTGTCCCGTTATCATACATTTATAGCATCGGAGCGGCAATGGCTCCAGTGCTCTAACCGGGGCGTACACCCAACCAACGTTCACACGCCCAGCCTCTGCCAGGACTCTGGCAGCAGCAACTGGGCACTTTATCAAAGCCGAACCTAGTCCTCCTGGACCAATTCGGATAGAACTGACCCTAACATACTCAGGTGGACAGCCACCCTTGTTTGCCACCGCGACTCGGACCTCCTCACAAGTCGCTGAGTCGTCGAGCCCGGAAATGCGCATGGTCACGCATTTCACGGGTCTTGTAACACGTGCGGACTCTCCCAAAACATCTCGGAGCTTAGAAGCCAGCAAATCAGCCTTGTCTCCACTCGCTAGTCCAGGGATTTCAAAAATGCGCCCGCCCGTGGCTGATACCCTCATCTTCATGTTTTCAATTCCCAGTTCCGAAAATCGAACTTCCTGTTTTGCCTTAGCTAGTATTCCCGCATAGGTCACCCCTTTTCCCATTGCTTCGCTGGGAATGGACAGAACTACTGCTGCTGTTTTTGGAGGAGTTAGTTTTGGCCTCTTCGGTGCTACAGGCTTAGGCGCCTGTGGCTTTGTCGTCAGTTTGGGAGTTTGATTGCCAGGCTTGATGGGGCGGCCGTTTTTGCCCATCGTCTGCCATGGCATCTCGTCGTAGAAGCCGCCGCGTAAGAGGGACGGGGCATTTGGGACCCCTGCTGGTTTTGGGTAGCGTGTCTAGTCACAGGGGCGGAGCTTGGCAAGGATGCCAGGTCCGCAACTTGAGGTGGGTTTTGCATTGCCGCCCTCTTCCTATCAGCTGCCAGCGGAGGGCGCAATCTTGCAGTCGGCAGGAGTCGACTCTCAAGTCCCTCGATGCGGGCGTTTAACATAGTCCCAAATCTGATGGTAAGGAGCCTTTCAAATCTTGAAAGCCATTCCGGAACATCATCCGCGGTGTCCATTAATTCCGGCTCCGGTCCGGATTGTTTTGCTGATGATTGGCGCAGCGCGCGTTTCCGCTGGGCTTCCTGCTCATTGTGTGTCTGGTTTTTAGACTCAAAGTCTCTCTTCAGAGCTTTGACTTCCTGGGTCAATTGCTCCACGATCGTCCTAAGTCTCTGATTTTCTGCCCTCAGAGTGCGAATCTCCTCCTTTCCGTCCATGCCAGCCATTGACTCTGCCATTCTCACTATGCGTTCCCGCGACTGGTTCAGGTCGTTTCTATATTCTTTTTTGAGATTCCCTGACCGAGCGACAGTATTCCCAATGGTGTCTGATAGATACTCCGCCTCGTCGATGATTGACTCCATTGAAGACATTAATGGCTGGTTACGGGACAAGCCTGGGGGGTTTTGAGTGGCTGGTGGAGGCATTCTATTTCTATCCATTTCCTTTCCGTTTCCATTCCCGTTTGACTTTCCCTTCCCCTTCCCTTTTTTCTTAGTACTTCCATGTTTACCCTTCTCTTTCATTTTTTGTTCATTGCAGGCCTCTTGACTATTAATTTCATCTGTCTCTCCTTCAACGCTCTCCTTGTAATAGTCCCTCTTGGCTTTGGAGAGCCCGACATGCGTACCTGATGAAACAGATCCCGAAAGATGAGCACCTCCTCTTCCTTTATTTAATCTAGAGAATTTTTCACCCACGGCAGACGAAACTACCTCAGACTGCGAAAGGGGCCCGGTAATTGGTTCTCCTTCATGAACGCCCTGCACAAACTCCGTCATACGACCCTCTACTGGACGTTTCCTAGTGGGTCTCTTCGAGCTTCCTTCAGTTCCAGAGCCTGAGTAGTTAGAATACAAGGTACTGTTGGGGGACCCATTATCAGATGATGAATCTTTACCGGAAAAGTAATCTTCCCCGTCAAATAACCCACTTGCGCAGTTTAGAGTCGGACGCAGCGCTTTGTCCCCTTGGCGGTTGTTGCCCCCCCCAGAGTACGTGGGGCAGCCCAAGGCCGAGGCCTCGGAGAGGGATTCTCCAACCACTGAGCGGTTGGTACCCTCCTGGGGTATTACCTTTTTACAATTCGCCATTTTTCATTGGTTTGTATGGACCTCTTTTTTGAGGGGTGAGGTTAAAGTTCCCCTACGACGGTTTTTTATAGTGGTATCCTTCCACGCAGCCCCCACTACAAGTGGCGGCTTCCGGCCCCGCACCACGTACGGGGTTACGGCGTTCCCGTCACCACGTCCATGGTAGGACCGCCGAGCCCGCAATGGGAGCCCCAACTTCCGACCCGCACCGTCGCTCCTCAGAATATGTCCGAGACGCCGGCCGGGTCCCACCTTGGCTGGTATGGTTCACGCCGGATAAATCCGGTAGCCTCCATATCTGGAAGCCACTCCCCTATCCACCACCCGGGGGACGCGCCCGATAGCGGACCAGCCACCGCCACGGGTGACTAATCAAACCTAAGAGCGCCAGAGCTTCGGCGTTTGACTATAACATATAATAATATAATAAATGTCTACAAAATGACTGTGCATGCCACTAAAACTCAGAAACGAGTCCCGGTACGATCAAGGGAGTTTATGGTCTGGTGCCTGTGGTGGCCCTCTATCCTATCTTCCATCCATGAAGAAGTTCCCACTTTTACCTGAAGGGCGTGCTTTTGAAGATAAGGCCTGGAAGATATATTGCGACGGCCATGATGTCACACCCAACTAGCAAAAAGATCGTTTAAGCAATTACTCTCACGACTATGGATCGTAAAACACTCGCATGAAAGATTCTATCATTTCAAAAAGCAGTATAAAAGCAGCTTTCTAGATCTTTCAGCATTCAATGCTTTTTGGCTCTATAAATATGTCTAGTAAACGTGGACTCGACGAATTCATATCGCATTTACTCAACAATTGTATAAAGATATCTCTCAATCGCATTCAGACAACCTTTAGTCTTATGACAGGTCTTTAAAAGCAACCAAATTGCTAATTTGTCGTAAAACTAGCTTTTATAGCACCGTCTTTCGTCACCTAATTTTTACAGCAATATTGTGGAGTAAAAGCTGTTCATTCAACAAAATAGCTTCTCAGTTACTATTACAGCATTTAATGTCATATCACAGCTTTTGGCAAGGCTTTAATTCGACTTTACTATTAAAGTTGAGAAAACGCTATCAAATGATCTACTACAGGTCCAAAGGTGCACAAAGATAATTTTGGAAGCCATCATGCAGCATAATAGTGGTATGAAAGTTAAATAAAATCTTTTACAGCAGTGTGGAAAATGGACAATAATCGGTGGAAAAAACCTTAAAAGAAGTGAGGGTTCCGACGGAAAGTTAATAAGATGTTGAAACAATCTCAGATCAAATAAAAAAGCAAGATGGAGCGTTGCACAGTGGTTGCGAACAACTAAGTGAAGCCGGTTTTTGATGGTACATGTGTGCGTACTAGGGGGCGGGCGGGGGCCGGGCGGCAGGGTTCGCCCAATGACGAACGAAAGCCAAGGCGTAGTTTCGTTACATATGTGTGCGTAAACTGTGTATGTACACAGCCAAGGCGTAGTTTTACTGGCTTCACCGCTTTGTCGGACGACTCCATCTTTACTTTTTTATTTGGTCTGAGGAAACAATTGAAACAATCAACATCAACCAACGGGTGAAGAACAAATACTTAATATTAGTGCGGATTCAGTAGGAAATATTACGCTACTACAGATTGTTTGTAAACCGTATGATAGATTGACGATTTAACATTGCGCTAAGGAACCCTAAACTAACTGCAATGGCGCTCTTAGAAGTCGTAAAATGGAAACCTCATGTCTATTTTTCGGCTAAGAGCTGAGTGAATGCTTTGTGATGATAATTGAAATGCTATTAATGGCGAATTTATTTTATCTATTATATTAATATTATTTGCGATCCATTATTTACTAGAAATCTTGTGGCCCATGAAAATATTAAATACAAATGTAAGGATTATAGACGAAAAAATTAATTCCGCATATGAAAGTAAGACTTATGAGCTAACTTTAATAGCTTACCTTTATTGTCATTATGGCTGTAAAATCGTAAAGGTATACTTAGCATGGCCATAATATTGCAACATACATTTATTTTTATTGCCTTCGTTTACGCGAACACAACAGTGACAACACGCACTGTCTATGAGTGCTGCTTGGTTGCATTCACACGATCAAAGTGTCGAGTGATTGTAACCGCACTCCTATTGTTACCACTAATAAGTCGAATGAAAGAGGTTCTACTGACTATTATAGCACCAGTAGCACTTGAGTTGCGATTACTCTACATTCTTTCAATTAAAACGCAATTCAGACGATAATCTTACGATATTTACAGCATTTAAAGCAGAGAGAAGTGCGCCCAAATCGCGTTGAGAGAACGTTCACAGATCGTTTACTCAACATTTTGTAAATCCATCTCACTAGTAATAGCTGAAATAGAAACGTGCTGCTGATTTTTTTACGACATATTTTGCTAGTTGGGCATGACATAGATGAGACATAGAGCATGAATCAATGGCCAATTTAGCAGGTACAGCTAGCCTTCATGCTTCCGTCGTTTCCTTCCAGTCCCGTAAACCACTTCCGTTACAAAATGTTTTCAATAAAAGAACTGGCCAAGTGCATGTCGGGCCACGCGCAGTTACCTTAGGTATACAATTACCATATGGTTCCGCAGTTACCTTATACAATTACCATATTGGTATAAACTTATATTTACTTCCTGTTTTACACAACTAATGACTAAAACTAAGTATACTTAATCCCTAACTATTAATTTTTCAAATTAATTTTGTAAGTTGATCGACTATTACTCTTTAACTGATAAAGCCTAACTAGCAGTGATAGTTTTTATTATAATGATATGTACTATACCTACTGTCCTGAATTTTTTCACGTTTCCAAAAGCAATCGTTTACCTAGTAGGGGGGAGCACTGACTCTAACAAAATTTTGCCCTTTAAAGCTTGATATTTCGCAAACGTATCATCGAATCAAAAAGTGTTTTTTCACAAACTTACAATATTATTAAAAGCCTAAGGGAAGTGTACGTAATTACGGAGTATTAAGGCATTTTTGCTTTTCCATGCGATTTCCACTAAAACAAGAAAACTCAGCGAATTGAATTTAGTTTAGACGTAAAGAGAGGTTTTCAGAGAGTAGATTGATATGTTACACCACTGTATTAAACTATGTCTCATAAGACTAATCGTAATTTTTCTGGACCCCTTAAATGTCCGTTATTACGGTATAAAATTTGACGCTTCAGTTAATTCCGGTAGTGCGTGCTGGTAATTCCGGTACATAAATAAAATGCTGTTTTGCTGCAGAATTATATGAAAAATAAAATAGAAATTTAGTGTGATATGTTCTGAAATAAAATAACAGTATTTTATAAGTATATAAATGCTTGGACAAAAAAAAGTGTGAAAATATGAAAATAGTTTATTAATACTCTTAGGAACTTATACTAACTTTAAATTTTCATGAAATCAAATCGAACATATATCATCTTACTTCAAGCAGGGTATAGCGAACAATATTATATAAATTTATTTATTTGTATATAACGTTATCCGTTTTATAATTAAAATAGTGATTTTGCTGCGAAGTTATTTGTGACAAATCTGTTTAAAGAAAAAAAATATAACTTTACACGCGTTTTTTACATAATATAATAAAAGCAAATAAAATCGTAATACGTAATTTGATTCAAAGAAACTATGTTATACTTTAGACCCGTAGACTTGTACTATTAGTTATTCTGTGCCCGTAACGCATTTTTCGTTTACATAACTTATTTCGGTTTCTGGCAGATTACAAAAACAAAATCACCTTATTTTCCTAAAACACGTTATTGTTACGTAATAACGGACATCTGGTGTAGGTTATTGCGGCAATCAATAAATTATAATTAACTCACGAGTTTTTTATAATAAAGGCAAATATAATCGTAATACGTAACTTGATTCAAAGAAACCATGTTATACTTAAGACCCGTAACAGCATTTTTCATTTACATATCTTATCTCGGTTCCTGGCAAAATGCATAAATAAAATCACCCTACTTTCCTCAATTCCGTTATTGTTACGTAATAACGGACATGGTTGAGTTTTGGTGTAGGTAATTGCGGCAATTAGTAAATTACATTTAACTCGCTAATAACTAACTGAAATAACTTAAAACGGTAATCAATCACTTTGTTTCAAAGTGCTTAAAAATAATTTCGACACTTTGTTTTGAAAATACTTACTTATCATTTGTAATACCCTTAAGAAAATCTGAGCGGCAGCTTGCGAGTTGCACAACACACACACTACCATTATGGCGGTTTGGCGCTGACTGACATAAGGAGACGTCTGACTGAATCGACGATGTTTGCAGTTCTTTTTTACCGTGTCTAACTGACGGTCTAATGTTTACACTTGATAAATAATTACATGTTTTTTTGAAACAATTAGTAATTTTCTTATTTGTGTGCCTAAACCGAAATCTTACGGAATTCCGTACACTTACGCAATTCCATACACTTACCTTAATCCAACGATACCCCACCCAAGATTGATGAGAAAACATTTTTCATCCCCACTTTACAAGTAGGGGAGTTATTCTAAAAAAATTTTTTTCGAGATTTTATTCTACCACTTTATTGGCGTAATTAATATATATGTACACATTCATACTAAATGACAGCTTTCTAGTACTTGGGGCCTCTAAGCTAAGCCGCGGATGGACAGACGGACGGACGGACAGACGGACATAGCGACACTATAGAGATTCCTTGTTGATTTGACTACGGAACCCTAAAAAGTACCTCTTTTTTATCACAATCTCATATCAACTCTGTCCATCATCATAACCAACAACGTTTGGTCTACGACTTTCCGAAAAAGACAAAAAAAAGGAATTTCCAAACAAATCTCAATCAGCTGGTTTGGTGTATGGTAAGTCGACTTTTTTTGTCTTTTTTCGAAAAAGTCAGATTAATCTACTCCGCGACGTTGTTGGTGTTTTACAAATAATCCTGTATAGGTAACTAAGTAATTTTTCAATACGTTATTTTCATTTTCCTTTTTTTCATTAAGTTATATTCAGCAATAACAACATCACTTCTACAAAAAAATACTTTATTAAATAAATCGCTTCACCTCCCACATTGGGCCAGCTCCCCAGTAATCGCTCTGGGCTGATTGATGAACGCTCCCCCCTCCCGACTCCACCGTTTAGACCTGAGTGATCCATGGCGCGCAGATCTATTGCCCTCCACATTACACCGCTCATTGCCGGCCTTTATTTTAATTTACCTTTTTTCCATATTGTGAATAAATCAATACCAACTTTTTAAGTCTTGTCTTCACCAATGAAATGGTCGTATTTTTTTCTGTCACTTTATTGGTCATTATTAGCTCGGTTGCTGAATAAACAACCATGGCAGGAATTTTTTCAGAAAAAATAATGTGCGCGCATTCTCAACACGAAATGTTCAATACGCAAAATACAATACGCAACATGCAAAAGGTACATTGGTTAGATATACTGTTCTCTTTAACTCCAAGGTTAACTCCAAGGGTGATTTCCATACAAACTTGGCACTTACGTACATACAACTTTAAAATCTACAACGTGTTACAAAATAATCCCCAATGCCGAATATGGTAGATAGGGACTGTCAAACTGAACAACTTTTACTATGGGACCAACTCTGAAATCGCAAAAAAATGCTGTTTCATACATTTTGATATATTCGTTATTTATTTTTGTATGGAACAGCAGATTTTTTTTCGCGATATCAGAGTTGGTCCCATAGTAAAAGTTGTTTAGTTTCATGGTCCATATCTACCATATTCAGCTTCAGGGGTTATTTTGAAACATGTTGTAGGTATACCTAGAATAAGAATAAGAATAGGAAATTTTATTTGCATAATACTATGTACAGACAGAGTTAGTGGGTATAATAGTCAATAAGAATCAACAGTACAGTTAATACCTTATGAGTGCATGCAAATATTTTTAGTGTTAGTATTTATTACAATTTATTAGGAACGCAAAATGAAAAAAAATAAAAAATTAATTATGTCAACCAATTAACTAATTAATAGTACTAAAATAATAAAAACACAATAATGGGGATGTCATAGTTCTTTGGATTCTAGATACTCCTTGATCGAATAAAGTTTTTATAAAGGAGTCTAGGAGCCTAGTCACGCACGCACGTCTTTTAATAAACATAATTAGATCTAGGCGAGTAAGATCTGTCTTATGGTTTTACTAAGCAATAGTATTGCTAAATCTGTGAAACAATTATTTTATTAGTAATCTACACAATATAAAAAATTGAAAATAAAAAACTTTTTTAACAAAAAAGAAAAACCTCCTTCAAAAAACCTGATACAAAAACAGCTACAAAAAAAATATCTCTAAAAAAGCGAAAAATAATATTCAAATCATTAGTTAAGCATAACATCCTTACTATAATATTATAAATGCGAAAGTCCGTTTGTTTGTTTGTTTGTTGCGCCTTCACGTCTTAACTACTGAACCGATCATCATGAAATTTTGCATACACGTTGTCAGGAATATAGAGAAGGACATAGGGTACCTTTCATCTCGAAAAAAAGTTATGTTTTCGAGGGATAGCAAAAAAACTTTCCACGCAGACGAAGTCGCGGGCGGAAGCTAGTTATTAATAAAACACGTCTATTGAAGTCGGGTGGGGCTGGAAGACAACTTATTTTTTTATATTCCTAAAAGCCCCACCCGACTTCAATAGACGTGTTTTATTAATAATGTTATGCGTAACTAATGATTTGAATATTATTTTTCGCTTTTTTAGAGGTATTTAATTTTGAAGCTGTTTTTGTTTTAGGTTTTTTGAAGGAGGTTTTCTTTTTTGTTAAAAAAGTTTTTTATTTTCAATTTTTTTGTGGTAGGTATGTAAGCATGTAAATATTTTTTAATTTTATAAAATATTTTCAATGGCAAAATGCCCACAACTCAATTTCCAAATTTACGCTGTTTGTTTTTGAGGAGTTCCGTTGTGTCTTTGTAGTCCAAGACCTTGCATCGCAGACCATGGTTTAGTTTGTTTTGGATTATTATAAACCTACCAAAATCCAAATCAGTTTACATGTACTATTTGAATTTGAGGAGTTCCCTTGTGTATCTTCGAAGTTCAAAGTCCAATACCGATGAAATTAAAATGTAAGTGTATCTTGAAGTCTACCCTTTCAAACAAAAAAGAATCATCTAAATCGGTAAATAAACAAAGATGTTATGTCCGAAAATCCGTAAAAGCACGTGTGGGCAAGCTAAATAATTGACATTTTTCGGGGTTATGAAAAAACTACCAGCCAGATCTCTGTAATTTTTTTATGGGACCACACATAATCTATGTTCTTTAAGATAAAAAAATAATTGTATAAATCGGTTAATAACTGACGAAGTTATGGTAAAACATACATAAAAAAAATAAAAAAATACCGTCGAATTGAGAACCTCTTCCTTTTTTTGAAGTCGGGTAAAAATATGAAGCAATACATACAGTAATGAAAATCATACCTAATTTTAAACATGGATTCAACTGGATACGATCTTTATAGACTAAAATGGTTATTCAAATAGGTTTTATGAGTTTCCTAGGGTGTAATAGAGGAAAATGTGTGTTATGTAATAGAATCCATGATAGTGATATAAATAAGATGGCTAGTGTTATAATTATTAGTTTTTACTCGACACCTTGTGAAGCTCAATTTACGTCACCACCTTGAAGCTTGATAAAATTTAATAGATTCTAATGTTTATCAAACATTTTAAATAAGTCTGCACTTCCGTTTGCGGGTTGTAGGTACTTTGGAAATATTAGATATTGCTAATAATTTAAATGAGCACCGGCTATTTCCGGTGCCACCCTTTCGTGACTTTTTTCCATGAATTTAGTACATCCCTTCTTTTTTCAAACAAGTAAAACAGGCGCATTAAACTTATCAGCTTTATCAGAAATCAGAAGTAGGTAACGATATTTACAAACACATTATTTGCAAATATTTACAAATATTTAAGGATTCTTTCAGCTGAATTACAACTGAAAGAATCCTTAGCGCTATCGCACACGGGCAACTTTTGTCTCCGCAACTTTTTTGTCTCTCACGTAATTTGTATGAAAAGTTGCAGACGACCGTGTCACTTCGTGTGCGCGCTTCCATATAAACCCGTGGACTTGATGTGAGAGACAAAACAGTTGCTGGGAGACTAAGTTGCCTGTGTGCGATAGCGCTTATGTATTTTTGAATAATTAGTATAATGTGGAAATATAAATATTTTCCAAGCTTTTGTACTGAACGTTTCATGTAAAGGTTTTTCAAGTTTTTCTATATAACGTCATACTTCCAAACCAGCGCGACCTCTCACCCAAGATAAATTAACGTTATTATTGGGCGCGAACCGCCTGCAAATTAAATTCGTCAACCGCTCCTTTATTGCTGTCTAAGACAATTTGACACGCTGAATTATCTGATGCTTGTCTCTCTTTGACATTTTTACTCGTGGTTCGAGCCACAACACTCGTTAAGGGGAGGGTCTTATAAAACTGGGTCTTAATTATGTCACAAACTTATTGATTTGCGTTTTAAAAAGTCATAATTAACTAGTAAAAATATTTCCCGCTTTAAAGATTTTATTTCGAAGTGCCAAGAAACTTTTATGGAAAACTCTACTACAAGTTTGCCGAGTTCAAGCTCATGGCGGAACTTGACAGACTGATCGTACTCGATCACGTTTTTTAAGCAACGCTCGGTCCGGTCAGGTGTCGGACTGAGCGCTTCCGTGCTTCGGGGGGGCACGTTAAACCGTCGGTCCCGGCTGTTGTCATCTAATAACAATTGTTAACCCAAGTTAGAGGCCTTACAGGCGGCTTGATAAACTCTAACACCAGAGGTGGCCACTAATCCTCATTCGATAAGAAAAAGAACGGATTACAGGCGTATATTGGTATTAATTTGGATGTTGTTTCAGGCGCGGATCCACCGTTATGGGCACTATGGGCATGCCCACAACACTAATCGACTTGTGACGTCACGTCGTCGTCGTAATAAATAAAAATAAATAAAATAAATTGTGAATCGTGCGTGATTCGGAACAAAGCAAAGAGCCAGCCATAGTCGATAATGCTGACTAAAACGTAGTGATTATTTCCTCTGTGATGCTGACATGTTATGTCACATTTCTGACATTTTGGCACATGAATGCTTGTATTTATTCACTATAAATAAACAAACAACTAACAAGATTAGTGAATTAAACTGACTAAAAATCGCGCTGCGCGAACTTTTTTTTACTAATAACAGGCAATATTACTAGGTTATCTGGATGAAACTGACTCAAAATCGCGCTGTGCGGCCGTTTTCTTTACTATAAACGAGCAAGATTAGTGGATGAAACTGACTAAAAATCGCGCTGCGCGGCCATTTTTTTTTTACTATAAAAAGGCAAGATTACAAGATTACTGGATGAAACTGACTAAAAATCGCGCTGCGCGGCCGTTTTCTTTACTGTAGACTTGCCTCGGGCTATCCCTGGCAATTTGGTATTTATTTTGGGCCGCTACGGTTTACAAAAGTACTAATATTGGCCCTCCACAAAACTGTGTTGGACACCCCTGCTCTAGGGTTACCCGATAATATCAAAAAAAAACAAGGGCGTCGTTATAGAAGCTCGCACAGGGCGCAGAAAAGGCTACACTGTTCATGAGTCATGATTGTTCATGAGCGAGTTAGTACTCCGACTCGCACTTGGCCGATTTTCGGGGGGCTGTGCCCACAACCTTTTTTGAGGGCTGGATCCGCGCCTGTGTTGTTTTAAAATTATTAGTATTGATTTATTGATTTTTTGGGTTTCTCGACGTTTCGACACCATTCCAGGGGCCCTGCCTTGGTCCTCCTCTGAATTAATACCAATATACGCGCTGTAATCCGTAAAAAGTGTTTTATTCCTAATGAACTGTACGCGCGGAAGTGTAGATGTACCATATATTTATTTACTTCAGGTTTAGTCTTGTAAATTAATAAATACACTCCTGTGCCCAGAGTCCCAGACAGACCCAAGTCACTAAAACTATAAAATTATATTCAAGAAAAAAATTCTAACGAGTATGAAAGATTCTTTCCATTAAGGCTCTATTTTGATCGAATATTGACAAGTCGTGCATCCACCATGTCACCCTTAGAGCATTCAATTGGTTTATTGCTCTAAGATGTCACCTCTTGCACAGTAATTCCATTACGGCTGATAAGAAAGAATAGATTTTTTTTATAAAGCAAAGTTTACATTAATTTGCTAAACTCACATTAATGTAAACTTTGCTGCATTGTAATGTAACGTTAACTAAAAGATTAATATAACGAATCAGTCGAAACAAAACCGAAACTTAGATACTACGTTTTTAGGGTTTCGTACCAAAATGGTAAAAAAGGAACCCTTATGGTGTGACTCAGTCTGTCTGTCTGTCACAGCTGGATATCTCGAGAACTACTAATTGTATCAACTTGAAATTTAGAATAGTTTGAGATGACATTTGCCCAACTATTTTGCAAATAAGAAATAAATAAAAAATAAATATCTTTTTTACAACAGGGACTGAAAAAGGGGCTTAAAAATTTGAAGTGGAGCTACTAGGGCATGTGGGGTATTATAATTATGAAATAACGCCATTTGCACGTTTCCAATCATTTTTTCTTTTTGTTTTAGGCCGCATAGTTTTCGATTTATAATGAAAAATGTAAAAAAAATACCGTCCCCCTCCCCCTTATCTCTGAAGTTTGCAATGAGAAAAATCTGAAATAATTCTATGTGATAGCAGTTTATATAAAGATTACAGGAAAAATAAAACGATGTCTCAATATAGCACACTTTTTTAGAAATTGTCAAATTTCTAAAAAAGTTAACATTAGTTCCACTATCGGTCAAGAGATGGCGCTGACCTAAAACTGCAATACTAATTTTATTATTCTACTCTGCAGTTTGGTTTAATGGTGCAATTATAATGGTACGGAACCCTCGGTGCGCGAGTCCGACTCGCTCTTGACCGGTTTTTTTTTTAACTAGGTACATACTTTTGATTTGAATTTCATATCAGCCAGGGGCACTGTACAAATAATATTATCAATGTCTACTATTGATTGTTAAAAATGTGAAAATTAAAACATTATAGAACCTTGATACGTGTGAAAAATACAATAAGTAATAATAAAAAAGCCTTAAACTCTATTAGCGATACATTGTGTACCCTTAAAAGGTTGGCCTTAACATTAACTAGCTAAGGAATTATTCCTTATTTGTAGTTAGGCGTTGTGGGCTCATTCTTATTGCTTTCTGCGGCATTCCGAGCTCCAGACGTTAATGTATGCCGGTGGTTGTGCTCGCATAAGTGTTTCTTAGTAATGTTGAATTGTATGTGTGAATGAATGGGATATAATATTGTGCTTAGTTATTCCCAACTAGGTATGTGGTTTTTCAGCTTTTGAATTGATGACAATTACAAATTAAGGCCTTTTGTTTATACAGTAATTACGTAGGCTACAGCCGGAGGATTTAAAAAAAACGAAAAATAAATTTAAAGTATTTAATATAGAGAATTACAATTTTAGTAATTGCTTAAAGTTAGTTACGAACTAAATTAGTTAGGGACTAAAATAAGTGTCTCGGTCCGATGTGAGAAACCAAGTGTTGATTTTGAGGTAAAATATGTAATGTTGAAATGTGCTGACGCCAGGTCACGTAGGCCGCTGCACATTGAACCGGCACGTTGCGCTGACGCTGCATCATGGGCTGTTGCGGTGATAGCTGGTAACGGGGTCGACGGCGAATATGACAATATAATTCCTCCCCCCTCAGATCAGCAATTATTTTCCGATTTTGAGTGAAAAAATTGCTGGTGTAGCTGTAGGTTTCGCGTAGACATGATTTTCCTGGATTTCAGAGGTTTCATCTTGACTGATGCTGGGCTTCTTCTTGGATTTCCAGAGATAATATCGTCGGATCAGTATTATAAGGGTAAGTACAGCTGAACAGGATAGCATAACGTAGAATGGTATGGTAGTATGGTATACTATATTAGGGGTCGTTTGCAGGTTCAACGGAGGCTGGAGGGCAATCTTGCTCTGGATATTATGTAAGCTTCTTAGGTTGATGGAACTTAGGTTAAGATGTAGTGCTGCTGCGCTGTCCATTCTATCTGGATAGTTTATCTTCATAATCTTAAGTGGCTGTCCTTGTATGACGTCATCGGAGTTTATTATAGTGAGCTCGGGTGTACGTAGAGAACAGTGAATTGGTACTGTAACTAAAAAGCTTCCATTTAGCAAATTATAAGTTTGAGTGTTACAGATTAGTTGAACTTTCGTGGGTTTCGGGAACGAAATGACGTAGTTGCGATCATCGAGCTGCTCCATGGCTTCTGTTAAGAGATTTACAGTTGAAAAGCTGCAGGATGAGTTGATTATTTGACTTGAGATGATTTCTTGTATGCAGTCAAATTGTGTACGAAGCTTTTTGTGAGAGCTTTCGTCACAGAGAAACTGATTTTCAAACTTCGGGCATTCAGCCTCCATGTACGCAAATTCTTTTCCATTAGTTGCTATATAAGGACAGGGTGGAATAAGGACCTGATGGAATTTGTTGGGTGCTAAGGATAATTTGTAGAAACTGTAAGTATTCGGGGATACTATGGGTATTTTAAAAACTATAACTATTACTTTATTAGCAAAGTACGAACCCGATTTTATAATATTATAATAGTTCCGAAAGTCTAAATCTATTAACTGATTCCTACCGTAAAGTGTAACTAACTTATTTAACATATTTTTAAGGACGTTTGCACTAATCATAGAATGATGGGTGGTCCTAGTTCTAGTAAAAGCTAATATATTTTCTATGCGTAAAAGTTCATCTAATAAATCATTAATATTTTCTGTAATAATTGCCAATAGTTGAGCAAATTTACTATATTTAATAAGGCTACTTTCTTTATGTGCATTTTCATTAAACATTAACTGCAGTGTTGTATTAACTTTACTTTGGTTCTCGACTAATTGATTTATAACTTTGTTATGCTCTTCGATCCATTCACTATTTAAACTTGCACGGTTATTATATTCTAAAGCAATTTTGTTCTGGTTATCTTTAAGAATTTTAAGAGCATCATTGTATCTAATGGCATCCTGATAATCTAAATTCCCGGTTATACTTTTAATAATAGATCCTAGTCCATCTAGTAGACCTCTTTTTGTTCTACTCGGTTCTAAACTACTTAAATGATTTAAAATTATCCTAGTCTTATTATGTAAGTAACTAATCTGAAGTTCGTATAGTGAATAAGTATTATTACTAAGTCTATCCTTAAAATCCTGTAGGTCGTTTTGTAACGTAAGTATGTCTTTTTCTATTCGGTCAAGTTCTATATACTGTAAGAAAGTATGATAGTGTGTCGTTAGTCTGGTGTTTCCCAGTTTAAAAGGTAGTAGTCCTGGTCCATCGTCCAAGCTGTCAAGTCTTATGTCCTGGGCTCGTGTCAGGAGAGGGATCAGCGCCAGTAGTATCCTGTAACAATTTTATATTCTTAGGCGCTCGTTTTAAACGAGATTTTGCTACAGGGCCTCGTTTTTTAGATGTATAAATATGGATCGGAAGATCAGCAAGGACTTTGTCATGGGTGTACCGGGGTGCAACCTTCTGCCGACTGGCAAAAGGATTCTTTATGAATACTTGTTGCTGGGGTTGGTATTCAGCTTCGGGTTCTCTAGATTTATTTCGAGATTCTATAAGGGCGGTTCTATCTGCTAACGAAGTCTCATTTATCAAGTCATAGACTACTTTCATCTGGTCGCGATGAGTCACAACGTACTGTTGAAGTAGTTTTTCAGTCAGGTCAATGTCTACGGGGTCCCTAGGATCGAAATGTCCTTTAAGGATGTCATAAGGTCTGCACTTCGTGAAACTATGGATGGAACTGTTATAGGCTATTATAGCATAAGGCATAAGGTTAATAATGGGTTCATCTTTTTGTTTCAGCTTTAAGATACGGAGGTGCTCTAATAACGTCAGGTGAAATCGTTCTATATTACCATTATCATTAGGAGAATGTGGTAAGGTTTTATGATGTATTATTTTATGAAGCTTTAGAAATTCAGCAAATAACTGATTAGTGAACTCTGTGCCATTGTCAGTCACGATCGTTAAGGGTAGTCCGTGGTGAGTACAGAAAGTCAGAAGGGCTTGCAATATGCTTATTGCCGTGCCATCCTTGAGATGATAGGCTTGTCCATACTTCGTAAATACGTCTATGAAAGTTATAAATTTCTCAGATTGTACAGTAAATAAGTCAGCGTGTACTATTTCTAGAGGTTTAGTGGCTGGTGGTACAATGTTAAACTGTTGTCTAATTGGATTCCTATCGTACTTACATTGGCCACATATACTACAGACGTTTATGTATTTAGTGATGTCATCTCTCATTTTTGGCCAATAGTATTTCCTAGATAACGATAAGTAACATTCATTAATACCTCTATGGTTTGTCTTTCCGTCATGATAATGTCGAATTATGTCCTGCTGTCGTAAGTATTCTTTCACATTCTCAAGTTCAGTTTTCGTTAAAACAAGGTTCATAGAAGAGCTCCTAAATTTGTCTTGGATAATAGGTATAATTTTGTACATAGCCAATGGAGGGTTAATTAACAGACCGGTTTTCACTTTAGGGTTAACATACTCTTTAATAGCGTTAATAACGTCATTTTCTAAGTTAGTTTCTGTCACTTGTACGGTCACTTTAGTATGTGTCTCAAATGGTTTTGTTACAACAGGTCGTCTGGTTATGTCGTCTACAATGGTCATAACTATCTGTCTATGAAATTTGTTGAGGGGCTCGTCTACAATAGGTACTTCTAGAATTGGATTTTCGTTACTGGTATGAGCTGTTCCAGTAGCAGAATTGTCAATGGATGGTGGCCGTTCAGAAGGATTGGCTACTATCGAGCTGGTGTCCTCATTGTGTATCTCCACTCTAGAAAGTGCATCAGCATTTGTATTGTTTTTGCCTTTCTTATAGATAATAGTAAAGTCATATTCACTAAGCTTAAGTCGCCATCTACTTAGACGAGAGTCAGGTTCTTTTAAATTCATAATCCATTGGAGTGGCTTATGGTCAGTCAAAATTTTAAATTTACGTCCGAAAAGGTATGGTCTAAAGTATTTGGTGGCCCACACTATTGCGAGACATTCTTTTTCTATGGTGCTATACTTTATCTCGCTCTCGTTGAGAGTACGAGATGCAAATGATACTGGTTTGTCTGATCCTATTGGGCCTTGTGATAGTACGGCTCCTAAAGCAAAATTAGAAGCGTCAGTCGTCAAAATAAATTCTTTGGTAAAGTCTGGGTATTGAAGTATTGGGTCGTTAGTCAGTAATTTTTTACACTTCTCAAAACAGTCAACATAGTTTTCGTCTAAAGTAATTTTCATGTTCTTTTTGAGGCACTGTGTCATTGGCTTAGTCATTCTAGCGAAGTCGGGAATGAATTTCCTGTAATATCCTAGTAGTCCAAGGAATTGTTTAATTTCCTTTCTAGTCTTCGGTAAAGGGTATTTTTCTATGGTGGAAATCTTATCAGGATTGGGTTTGACACCCTCTCTAGTTATTATATGGCCTAAGTAAGGTGTTTCGAGCTTTAAAAATTCAGACTTGTCCATTTGGATCTTAAAATTGGACTCTCTTAATCTGAGGAACACTTTTTCAAGGTTAGTGATGTGCTCCTGGAGGCTAGTGCTGTAAACTATAATGTCATCTAAGTAAACTAGACATATCTGGTTTTGTAGGCCTCTGAGCACATTATCCATCACTCGTTGGAATGTTGATGGTGAGTTTTTTAATCCCATGGGCATACGGAGAAATTCGAAGTGCCCGTGCTCAACGTTAAATGCTGTTTTTTGGATATCCCTAGGGTCCATTTCTACCTGATAAAACCCACTGGCAAGGTCAAGGGTTGTAAAGTATTGACACTTCCCTAGTTTGTCTAGTACGTCACTAATATTGGGAATAGGATATTTGTCGTCTATGGTTTTTTCGTTTAACTTCCGAAAGTCAACTACGAGGCGCCATTTTTGTTTGCCTGAGGCATCAGCCTTCTTGGGCACAACCCAAATAGGTGAGCTCCATGCAGACTCTGATGGTCGTATGATACCCTGAGATAACATTTTCTCGATCTGATCTTTGACTTCCTGTCGATGAATAAAAGGGTACCTATAACTTTTAGTATAGACCGGTAGTTCATCGGTGGTGTTAATCCGATGTTTTATTTTATTAGTAAAAGTCAAAGGTTCGTTTTCGATATAAAATACATCTGAATAACTAGAACACAAGGATATGAGATTAGCTTTTTCTTCCTCATTAAGATGGTCAGTCCGCAATCGGGATATTACATCCTGAGCGCGTGACGAAAGTGATTTTACTGCGTCACATTCCATATTAAATACATCTGCACTAACGGAGTGGTCTAGTGAGAGTATTACGTCATTATCGGTTGGGTTATAGACTTCTAACGTACCGCGGCTATTAACTACATTTGTTACGCAATCAACTATTAAACAGTTACAAATTATTTGTTCTGGAATAAATACATCACCATCCGGGGCGTTAATTGGTAATCTAACTAATTTAGAGCTTTTTGCAGGAATTATGTCCTCATATAAATTGACATTTCGGGAGTTATACATTTGAATCGGGTTAACCATAGATTGAGTAGTTAGAGTCCTGTCTTTCAAGTCAATTTTAGCTTCCCATTTGGTCAGCAAGTCTAGTCCTATAAGGCCGTCAAAGAAGTTGTGAAAGTTATAGACAAATAGGCGTATGTCGTCACTATCATTGAACTCTGGAAAGCAAGGTAACGTAATAGAGTAATTATTTCTAGTGGTCGCATGAACATTCGTCACTTCAAAGGGGTCAAAGTTAAGTGAAATTCCTGGATAATATTTTTCAACTGCCTTAGGGCTTAAGAAAGATTGGTTAGCGCCTGTGTCTATTAACAACTTTAAAGGCGGGCTTGCTATTTGTATAAACGGTAATTGTCTCTGAGTTTGTAAGTTAATCTCTATTTTGGCTTTTTTAATTTCTGACTTATCTGAAAATTTAGACGATCGTTGCTACGAGCGTCCTCGGTGTCATTACAGTTTGCAGATTCTACAGAGTCATCATAGCCAGGGTAAGTAATCGGAGTCGCGTCATAATTAGTATAGTCAGCGTAGTCAGTATATTCATAATAAGATTCGTCATTGTTCTGTAAATAGTAAGTATAGTCAGGATCGTAGTTATAGTCTAAGTTATAGTCACTGTCGTAACATTCATTCATGTTCATTTCCCTAGATTTAAAATAATTACTAGGGGGTGGATTGCCCTGGACACGCCAATCATGACCACGTAGTCCGCCGGTTGGAGGGAGCGGTTTAGGGTTGAAAGATTGAACACCGCTCATAGGTCTTGGGACAAAAGAGTGACTAGGCTGGTTCCTAGGTGGCAAACGGAATACATTGCTCTGAGGGTTGTAGTTGGGAGGCCTAGCACTAAACATTTGTTGCGTACGAGATGGCATACGTACCTGTGGTTGATGCTGGCTTTGCATAGGGTTCATTCTGAAACCCTGCTGCTGCGGTGCAAACCTAAACGGCTGCGGTGCCTGTGGTGGCGGCCTTTGCATAGGCGGCGCAGACCACAATGGTGCTGGTAATGGTACATGTAAAGATTTTGGAATTTGTACAGGGGTCTGATAATTGACCTTAGGGGTCGAATGTGATTTACTAACGGAATCATTTCGTTGCTGTAAGTACAAAATGTTTAATTCCTCCTGCACATATTCTAAAGCCTTTTCAATAGTTTCGGGCCGCATACATCGGATACGTGACCCTAAAGGTTCCTGTAGTCCTCTCACAAACGCTTGCATAGTAAGCTTCCTGTATAAGGCGCGCTTAGCTTCGATAGTAGTGGGTAAGTCCTCATGTAAAGTAATGTAAGTCATAATTGTACTAAATAATGTTTGGCAATGGTCGTAAAATTCCTGGGGCGATTTTTGACCTTGAGTAGCCAAAGAGAGGTCATTATAAAGGGCTGTCTCATCCCTCTGGTCAGCAAAATTATTAATGAGCGTATTTCGAATATCTAACCAATTATCAGGTATACCATTCGCATTTATAATACTAGCGGCAGGTCCCGTAATTTTATTTAAAATTCCGTTTAATAAGCACAAATTCGATAATTCACTGCCCGCTTCCGCGCTGATATAAGTAATTACAATTTGGTCACAGATTTTAATAAAACGCGTGAGAACATTTGGGTTCCCGTCAAAATCAGGTACAGGGCGCAAGGCCTTAAAAATAGTGTCAGGATCGTGCGGCATTTTAGCGCTCACTATGCTTTGCTCAAACGAACTATCGGATTCGCTACACTCACACTCAAAACTAAATAAAGTATTTAAATCTATATTTAAATTATCTACTTCAATATCTCTATTACTATCTAACTGTCTATTCCGGCGAGACTGCCTGAGCGCAGACTCGCTGGTACCCGAATTACTGGGATGGAAAATTTTGGGAAGAATAAAAAGGACTACACGTACTAAAGGAAAGCAACACTAGAAAGAATCTGTGCAACTCACAATTTCATCTCGTTTCTCTGCGTATCGATTTCTGGATACTCTCCTCCTGGTGGCTGCAGCTCCCGTAGGTTCAGGATACTCGGTGACGTAGCTTGAAAGCCGCCCGGGCGACCCGCGATTCCCGAATCGATGTAAGAAAACGCGTCTCGCGAACCGGCCCGCGAGTATCCTACCGACTGCGCCAATTACGTAGGCTACAGCCGGAGGATTTAAAAAAAACGAAAAATAAATTTAAAGTATTTAATATAGAGAATTACAATTTTAGTAATTGCTTAAAGTTAGTTACGAACTAAATTAGTTAGGGACTAAAATAAGTGTCTCGGTCCGATGTGAGAAACCAAGTGTTGATTTTGAGGTAAAATATGTAATGTTGAAATGTGCTGACGCCAGGTCACGTAGGCCGCTGCACATTGAACCGGCACGTTGCGCTGACGCTGCATCATGGGCTGTTGCGGTGATAGCTGGTAACGGGGTCGACGGCGAATATGACAATATAATTCAGTACAGCAGCATCTAAGTTATTATGTAAACACTTTTTGAAGAAAAGGATTTATTTTAATTAAATTAAGTTAAAATGGTTTGCAGAAGTCGTTTTAAAGATAGATGTAGCGAACTTATAAGAAAGACGAATGATTTTGATGAAATCAAAACATATAATACTTTTTATCTTAGTTAAAGGATCCCTATGAATTTTCTCAAATCTCCACGCGGACGAAGTCGCGGGCGGGTATTCAAAATTTGCTCCCCCAGAATTGGATTCAGGGTTTGCGTCCCCGTTCCATTTTAGAAGTTCCTAGTTACTCCTACGAAGTTTCAAGCCGAAATGTCTATTTTACATTATTTTTCCATTCAAAATTTCAACCCCTATTTCAACCCCATGACAGAACAAAATACTTTTCAAATTTTGTCACAAAGTGCTCTAAACCACCTTAAACACCATCCAAAATCTATGTATTGTTCTTATTTATACTTTTAACTTAATCAACTTATTTTGTAGCGTTGGAACTTTTATAGTCTCAATTAGGTAAAAAGATATTAAATATAAACCCAATTTACCATCAAATATCTATTGAAAGTTTTACGGACTTTGAAAAACCGACACGACATTTACAAAAAAAAAATTGACACTTATGGCCTAAACTACATATTCGCCCATGATTAACACAATTTATCGTAAGTTGATGCTTCTGAAATCTTTGAAGCATTTGTTACAAAACCGGCAACGTACGATAAATTGTGCCGATCTTGGACGAATATGTAGTGCAGCCATAATATTTTTCTTGAGTGTATAGAAGCAAAATATTTGCCTTAATAAGGAAGTTTCCACGAAATGAGTGTCACAAAAGTGGTTTAACCCAATTTATTTTACATAATAATAATACCATAAACAATGGTGTTTTATTGCATTCCTCTTTATAAACCTAATTCGTTCATTTCGAATCGTCACTCATCGTTGGCCAACGATGGGTTAAAATAAATGCTATTTATGCTTCGATCGTGATGCATCGATAGTACTTTAGCTAGGAAAGTAATGGCTTAATTAATAACGTTACCAGCATTAATTGAACTCCATTTTCAAAAAAGAAGAGAAGAAGGCATCGCTAACGATAGCGAGAACAGTCAAGATATTTCGAATCATTCGATAACGTTATTAAAAACTTTCCTAAAAAGTTTTGCTAAAGCAAAGAGTTTCTATCTTAGGGTGAAGTAACAATGGGAACTGTTTGTTCTTTCGGCGGTTCAGCTCTAGGCTGTTCCTGCTTCGCAGGGCCAGTTTTGGTGATGGGGACAATCCTCTCTCCCGAGCTGGGAGGGGGGCGGCGGGGGGCGGTCACTGTCAGGACTCCATCTGAAGATAGCGTGCTGACCAGGTCAGACACATCATACCCATTTGGTAACATGTATCTGCGAGTGAACTGGCGGGAAATGAAGCCGTGCTCGTCTTGTTTCTCTTCGTGCTTGCCTTCGACGATCACGGAGTTGTTGGAGGCTTTCACTGTTATCTCTTCGGGAGCGAATTGTTGAACGTCTAGGATGACCTGAAATTTGAGAAGAGGATCTTTTAGCAAGGGATATGTTTTTAAAATTCTATTTTATAAATACAATAACACAGTCATAATTTTTTGCAATATTTGTTTTTTTTGGCACTAATTATAAACCATTTTTTAAATTTAAATTTAAATCTAATTTTCAGTGCTTCGATATTGCAAATTGCAACTAAGTTGGATTCTATATTGGATATATTCCAGTTTTTATTGTATTCCAGTTTTTATTGTATAAAATTAATTATATCCCTTTTACTGGGCTTAAATTAATTGTATATGCAAAACCTGGAATTAATTCCCAATTTAATGAAATTTTGGGATATTGTTTGGGGATGGTGTGATATGTGGAATCTGTGTTTTTGTGACTTTGACTAGAGAGGTGGCAAAAACCTCGAAAATATCGGAACTTTTTCGAGTTTTCGCTTAGGTATATCTACAAAACAGTGCACTTCCAGAATCATTAATGTATGACAATGTTGCGCTGGTTTCTTTCCTACATTAAAAACAGAACTCAGAAGGTTGTGATAAATGGTTATTCTTCTAGATTGCTAAACGTTACATCCGGTGTAGCCCAGGGCTCGATTTTGGGACCATTCCTCTTCGTTTTATTTGTAAATGACATACATTTATGTTTTCAAAATTCTCAGTTTATACTGTATGCAGATGACCTTAAGATTTATCGTGGAATTGTGGATGTAAATGATTGCGATTGCGAAAGGCTTCAAGAAGATCTAGACCGTCTGTCAGTCTATTGTGCTAATAATAAGCTACACTTGAGTTTACCTAAATGTAAAACCATAACATTTACAAAAAAGACGCTTGTAATCAATTATAAATACCAATTATGTCACACCACTCTAGAAAAGGTTTCCTTAATTAAAGATCTCGGCCTGCTTATCGACTCGAAACTACACTTTGACGCTCATATTGCTAACATTACGAATAAAGCATTCCAGATGTTCGGCTTCGTTATTCGAGCCAGCAATAATTTCAAAAAAGCATCTACTTTTCTTCATTTATACAGGTCTTTGATTAGGTCGCAGCTCGAATACGCAAGTACTATCTGGAACCCTTACTATGACAAGTATAACCACCAGCTGGAGCGTGTGCAGCGTAAATATCTCAAAACTGTCAATTATAAATGCTTTCACTCTAGGTCCTCTTATTCTGCCCTATTAGAAAAGTTTTCACTCATGTCGCTCGAGGCCAGGAGGGTTTTTCTCGATCAGGGAGTACTTTATAATATTTGTAAGAATAAGTTTGATTGCAATGACCTGCTAAACCAAATGTATTTTCGTGTCCCTGGCCGATCTCGACGTATACGGGAAAGTCGTGCCTCCTGCTTGTTTGCGCCCAAATTATGTAAAACTAATGCCGGCAAACGTGCTCCACTCCATCGCTTGATGCAATCCTATAATCAATATTTCTTAGATGTCGATCTGTTTAGACTTTCACCAAGGACATTTAAAAAAGAAGTTAAACTTAAATTGGATGAAATTGAATTTAAAACAAATACCTGACTAACTTTAAATTTCATACCTACATACCTGAATTGTTAACCTTGCATCATTGTGTAAATTTTTCAAATTAACATGGTGTCATTAGTATTGTCATCATCAATTGTTTGTTTGTATTATTTTATACAATTTCAATATATAAACCTTGTGAAAATTAGAGGCTATGTTAAAGCGCATTCACTTAGATAGTGTCGCCCTTTGATCGCGCCGCCTTTGCAGGTGCCGCTTCTTGTCAAAGGATGCCGCCGCATAAACAAAGGATACCGCGTGCGGCGTACACCCGCAAGTCAATTTGTATTTTGGCAGTTTGTATCGAAGCGCCGCCGTAGTGAAAGCTTGTGTTTGTTGACGCTGCTACGTATACTGAAAATATTTTTTCATCCTTGGAAGGACAGTTCAGCCTCAAGATAAACTTTAAGTGAACCCACAAAAAATACGGGTGTTTTGTAAAACATGTAAACAACTTACGATCAATGTCCATCGGCATTGCGTTGAAATGGTTTCTACTGATTTTCGTTCGACATTTGACTTTCTATATTTTTGAATCGCTCGACAGCAACGAGTGGGTGAGGGCACTCGTTTGCAGTCGAGCGATATGGCACGGCGAGCGATATTCTTTTCTACTAAAAACAAAGATATTTATGTAACAGCCAATAGAAACATGGATATTACGTTCCGTTTTCGTTGCGGTAATTACCTGTTCTAGATTCTGCGTGAAACGGATAAAATCCAACATTTCGTTTATATTGGCAGCACCGGAAACGAACGATTCAAAAATACGGAAAATCAGCGTCATGCGACTTGGAAGACTTAAGTCGCATGGGACTAAACTATGTCATACGAGCGATTCAAAAATAGGGCCCCAGAACAAATAAAAAAGGAAGATGGAGCGTTGCGCAGTGGTTGCGAACAATGAAGTGAGGCAGGTTTTTGATGGTACATGTGTGCGTACTAGGGGGCGGGCGGGGGCCGGGCGGAAGGGTTCGATATGGAACGCCCAATGACGAACGAAAGCCAAGGCGTAGTTTCGTTACATATGTGTGCGTATACTGTGTATGTACACAGCCAAGGCGTAGTTTTATATGCCTCACCGCTTTGTCGGAAGACTCCGTCTTTACTTTTTTATTTGGTCTGAGCGTCCGAACAGTATACAGATTTTATGCTAGTAAAAAACTTCCGACACTAGACACGATTCTGAAAAATTTACAAGCTAATAATACGGACTTTCCGTATACTTAAACGTACGACTCTGCGAAATGTCAATACATTTCTAAAACTTGGATTTAAGTATAAAACACTTAATAAGCTAAAACTATTGCTTGAATCATCGCTATTTTTTACCGTTGTCAGTAACGTCTCTGAACACAAGTGCTTGCGGGTGTACCGACACTATCTAAATGAATGGACTTTACATATAGTTAAGATGGGGATAACGGTGCTGGTGGTGCAATAAGTAATACTAGTTTATTTAAATGATAATTTATTGTAATAAGTTTGTACCGCTGTTTGTTGTCCTAAATAAAATAAAATAAAATAAAATAAAATAAAATAAAACAATTATACGCCTCTTCTAACTTGAATAACTTGTCTCATAGCAATTCTCATGCTTTGTGCAATATTAACTATTACTCCAAATGGCTAGCTAATTAACTATACATACCATATTTTTCTTGGCCGGTAAAAAAAATATTCTATGTATAGTTTCAGAAAAAGCCCAAAGGAATATCCCCTTTGGTCCATATGTTTTGAACTTCTGTATAGTGATAAGTATTGAGTCAAAAAATGATTTTCACCAATGAAAATTAAAAGAAATTAAATGCTCTACAACTTTGTCACACGATACTTTATTGATAATATGACTATAATTTTGTCGTCAACGCTTTTCCCGGTAATTGCATGGTTTAAATGGTTAGAAGATAAAGCCAAAATGTAAAAATTTCGAGGTTTTTTGCCTCCCTCCAAGTTTCGACAGGCTCCTCGAGGTCAAAAACTCAGATTCCACACCCCCATACCATCCCCCAACAATATTCCAAAATTTCATTAAAATGGTAATCGACCCTGCTCCCCTAGCATGACCACTGAAACGCGATATGATATAGAGATTTATCATGTTTATCTGTCAAAAGACAAAGGAATTTGGACAGTTGAGTGTCGATAAAATGCGATATATATCGTGTTTTGGTGGTCATGCTAGGGAGGCAGGGAGCCCAACATCTTACACGGGTGGACGTACCACTGACCACTAAGGCGGATAAAAATGAAAACCTACCTCAAACTTTTCCTTCGTCAAGTTGATAGTAGAAGAGGACTCTTGTCTCGCCAGGCTGGTTCTCCAGGGCCGGAAGTAAGAGTTCCTCAGCAGGGAGGAGGAGGGGAGGGTCGAAAGGGAAGTGAGCAGGTCGTCTCTGCGCAGGCCCATGCCGAAGTGCTGGTCCAGCAGGCGGGAGGGCCGCTCGAAGTCCTCCCACCAGTCACGGAACATCATGGGGACTACCGACATCTGGAAATGAGAAAGATTTACTTTAAGTGCTAGTATCAGACTATCAGATCCACAGCTTCAGTGGCCCTACCATGAGTTGATGCAAGTTCACGTTACCCTAAACTATCGTTTTTTCTCTTTCACTCGCGATGACTGTGAGCAGTATATCCGATAGTTTACTTACGGTAAAGTAAACAGTTTGTATCAACTCATGGTAGGATAACTGGTTTACTTAATTTTAAGCAAAACTGTTTAACAGGGCCGAGATATAAATTCTAATATTAATTAGTTAGGTACCTAATTAATTAAATGAAAATAGTGTTTTATCGTCTATAAAACATCGAATTCGATTTAGTGCCAACAGTAAAGCGACGATAAAACCAATTTACCCGTCGGTTTCATGAAATCTGTTGAATTCTGTTGTAATTAAGTAGGTACTGAAATATATTTAGTGAACAATCTGAACGAGTATTTGAGGTGAATAAATGACAGAGATAAATCAGCGTTTTGCCTACTCAATATTGGCAGCAAACGAAGTAGATATAAAGAAAACAATGACACATTTGCCGGGCGATGTTTTTATTTAGACACTTATGTCTAGTTTACATTATTTCAGTAAGCATTACAGTCCAGCGCAGCGATCGAATCCAGCTAGTTAGGTGTTACCAGATGGTACCATACCTATGAAATCCTGATAAAAAGCCGATTTCTACTAAAAAAAAGTCCTGACTTATCGAACATTCTGAACTTAATTTATGTATCAACACCAGGGTTGGAAAAAAACAGTTTTTTTTATTTTATAAAACAAACAGTTCAAAATCTTTTAAACAAGTGTTTTTATGGTTTTTTTTTAGTTTTTACTTTAAACTATCAATTACAAATCAATTAGACTTATAATATTTCAGATTTCAAAACTATTTTCAAATTCGATCAGTTGATAATCATTTATTTTTTGTCTTTAATCAATACATTCTACTATGTTTCAGTATTGACTCAATACTGAAACATAGTAGAATGTATTAGAGACAAAAAAATATATATTCGTTTTAAATACCTACACCTAATTTAAAAGGGTCCTGATGTTTATTGATACTTTAATAGGAGATAGGTACCCCAATATTTAGGGTGGAGTGGAGTGGAGGAACCAGTTTTCGACAAGGGCCAGACTTCGATACCTACTTTTTAGGGTTCCGTACCAAAATGGTAAAAAAGGAACCCTTATGGTGAGACTCAGTCTGTCTGTCTGTCTGTCACAGCTGGATATCTCGAGAACTACTAATGGTATCAACTTGAAATTTGGAATAGTTTTAGATGACATTTGCCCAACTATTTTGCAAATAAGAAAGAAATAATAAAATGAATATTTTTTTTACAACAGGGACTGAAAAGGGGTCTTAAAAATTTTAAGTGAGGTGATTAGGGCATGTGGGGTATCATATGAAAGAGCGCTGTTTGCACATTTTAAAACAATTTTTTCTTTTTTCTTAGGCCCCATAGTTTTCGACTTATGATGAAAAATGTAAAAAAAAATACCGTTCCCCCCCCCTTATCTCCGAAGTTTGCAAAGAGAAAAATCTGAAATAATTCTATGTGATAGTAGTTTATGTAAAGATTACAGGAAAAATAAAACGATGTCTCAATATAACACACTTTTTTAGAAATTCAAAAAACAAACATTTTTTTTTAGTTTCACTACCAGTCAACAGATGGCGCTGTCCTATGCATGCTAACCTAAGGGCAAAAAGTAGTTCCACTATGGGTCAAGAGATGGCGCAACCTAAACTACAATAATAAATTGGTGGCCGGTTCAAATATAATTACCTACTATTTGCCGTACGAATAAACGAAGAATAAGTTCATACTTTACTAAGTAATTATATATATTACTATATAGTAATATAATAATAACGAGGAGCTCGGTGGCGCAGTGGTTTAGCGCCTGGACCAGCGATTGCGGATGTTAAGCAACGTTCGCAAGGTTCGGTCATGGGATGGGTGACCAAAAATTTTTTATCTCGAGCTCCTCCGTGCTTCGGAAGGCACGTTAAGCCGTTGGTCCCGGCTGCATTTGCAGTCGTTAACACCCACCAATCCGCATTGGGCCCGCGTGGTGGGTTATGGCCCGTCATCCTTATCCACCCATAAGGAAGGCCTGTGCCCCAGCAGTGGGGACATTAAAATGGCTGATGGACTAGTAATATAAACATTTTACAATGTGGAGTGGCTGAAACGTTTTTCAGTCACCATAAGCAGCATTTGTAAATTAACTGTCCGCCTGTTCGCCCTTCCACCTGTCTGCCGTTTATCCTACTTTTTTAAAGACTGTCCTAAAATAACATATCCAAGTATATTTATGATTGTACGGAACCCTCGGTGCGCGAGTCCGACTCGCTCTTGACCGGTTTTTTTATATAGACTAATACTAAGCTTAGATTTGTCATCTTAGAAAAACGTATCCGATAAAATTACACTTGTATACTGTCATTCTATATATTTTCAGCGAGATCTGAAGTTTTTTAACATATTTTTGGGAAAAAAGTGCTTTAATTTACGAAAATCACCATTCATTCTCAAATAAAAGTAGTTTTAAACCCTTTTTTTTTCTTAATGTTTTTAACATTGTTTAAAACTTGTTTTAAACTGTGTTTTTAAACAGTTGATAAAAAACATTGTTTTATTTCAAATTGTGACACGTGTTTTAAAACAACTTGTTTTAATCATGCCAACCTTGATCACTAAAGAGCAAATCATTATGTGCATGTTTTATATCTAGCAAGTTCCTAAGAAAATGAAAAAACCTCCAGTCTCCTTACAATAAAAAGTACTGAAAATTCACCTGTTTTAGTTGCTGACCGTACAACATAAACTAAACCAATCTATTCTGTAGAGTTCCGAAATATTGTTCTGGAACGGATCCACGAGTGAATCACCTGGACCGTTTTAGATGTGCTGTGATGCAACCCAAACGAATTCTTCACGCCAGTTCATAGCGACATCGATTTTAATATGCAGAACAAATGCGATATCTAGTCAAAGTCAAAGTATCTTTATTCAGTTTGAATCGTCTTTAATATAGAACATACATTAAAATATAGAAAATATAGACTACCTACATCATTTTCCTACCACATCAATTTAGTTTTCAGTTTGTTTACGATGACTTATTAGTTATTATTGTTGTTGAATAGGTATTACTTCCAGGCGCAAATGTGTCGTTTGATGCACTTTTTTAATCAAAAAATAGCGTTTGAAAAACGAAGTACTTAAGTAAATAATTGCAATGTCGTGATTAATAACACTATTGAAATAAAAACTAAACACATTATTAGTGATAAAGTGGCGAGAAATCTATATCAGTGAGAAGAAGAACAAACACAATACCTACTAATTAACTTTAGTTAAAAGAAAGGATGTATAAAAAAAACAATTGAAAAAATTATTGAAATGAAAATGGAAGCGTCCTAAAAGAAAACAACGGAAAAGTTCGTATACGACCGGTATGTACCTTTGCTGTTGTATTCGTTGCAGGCGCGCGCACTGCGTTCGTCCACGGACTGACGAACGAGCGCGAAGCGAGTGTTTTAAATAGAAATTCGACTGCCCACACCGACTGACTCAACTGGAGCACACCTTGAACTTGTACGTTGTACGGTGGCCAGGATTTCTGGTGAGACATGATAGGATGACATTAAGTCACATGGATCTTTCATCATCATCATTACAGCGGCTGCACCCATTGGTGGTTGTGGAGATACTTAGGGGAGGCCAATCCCCAAGCATCCATCTATGCTACCCGCATCCAGCGGTTTTCTTCAGCTACGGAGCATCGTGTGTCGTCCGGTGCGCGGTTACCGTTCTAGAACCTTCCAGCAGTTTTTTGGTGAGACAGGATAGGATGACATTAAGTCACATGGATCTGTCATCATCACAATAACAGCTGCATTGCCGCAGCCCATTGCTGGTTGTGGAAATCCTTAGGGGAGGCCCCAAACATCTCCACAACAATCGATGCTACCCGCATCGACTTCCTTCGACAACGGAGCATGGTGTGTCATCCGGTGCGTGGTTGCCATTCTAGAACCTCTTCCAGCAGTTTAAATCTTATTTTATGCTTTGCAATCGTTCACCGTTTTATGTGCTGCACCACCACAGATTTGTTAAATTTTAGCCGTTATACTTTGCCACTGAACATTAATTATTTTCATGGCTATATTTTGCGGGTAGCTAAAATTAGTAAACTTTGTAATACCTCTATAGAAATACCTAGGTAGGTACTACAATTTTCCGAAACAGAAAAAATATAGGTACCTACTTACCTCTACTTTTCAATTTTCATACAAAACACGATTAATATTCGAACATTTTTATGGAAAGTCCTTTTTAGGGTTCCGTACCAAAATGGTAAAAAGGAACCCTTATGATGCGACTTAGTCTGTCTGTCTGTCTTATCGTCTGTCACAGCCAGCTGGATATCTCAAGAACTAATAATGATCATTTTTGATAGTTTGAGATGACGTTTGCCCAGCTTAGGTATTTTGCAAATAAGAAAGTAATAAAAATAGATTTTTTTTGTTTTTTGCAACAGGGACTGAAAGGAGTCTTAAAAATTCGAAGTGGGGCTAGCTACTATACTAGGGCATGTGGGATATCATTATGAAACAGCGCTGTCTCGAACATTTTTTCTTTTTTTAGGCCGCATAATTTTAGACTTTCAATGAAAAATGTAAAATAACATATTTTTTAAAAAATCAACAAAAATGACATTAGTTCCACTATAAGTCAAGAGATGGCGCTGACTGCAATATTCTACAATACAGTGTATAGGATGGATGGATGATGTAAGTATGTATATGATATGATACCCTCGGTCACAGACGCCTCGGTGCGCGAGTCCTACTCGCTCTTGACCTGTTTTTTGACTTTTCTCGGAAAAGTTGTAGAACAAACGTTGTTGTTTATGATGTTGATCTACTCCTGCGAGTTTGTTTGTGTTTTACGAATAACCCTCCTTTGACACGTCTCTTCGCAAGAAGACACGCACATCCAAGATGTTCGCTTTGTTCGTACGCTTTGAAAAGTTTCGCAGGTTGAGGTACCTATATAAAATCAAGGATGGGGATTGATTACTGTAGGTAGGTATTGGATGGCCTCACTGAAAAATAAGGTAGGTAGTTGTACGTTAGTCTTATTATATATTCTGTGGTAGTTGTACCAATATTTATTTGTCTTACCTTTTCACTGAATCATGGTCATCCTACATAAATGATGGTCCAACTGAAACAAACTGATGATTGTTTACATACCTATCCATTGAAATCAAGTAGGTGTATTTCGAGAACAATTATTATAGTCGTCTGAGTTGTCTTTACATATGAGTTTCCTTATATTTTTAGACTTGTATCGAAATTAGGTAGTACCTATAGTACGAAAATAGATGTCCATACTACTCATCATACCATGCACGTTTTAAGACCTATTTTTATGGTTAAGGTTTTCCAATCCATTCCATACTGACTGATACTAAGTATACCTACCTATTGCCTATATCCATACTAACTACTTATTATGTATTCTGCGATATCTGTCTATGTATCTGTATCTGTATATTACGTTTTCACGCCTTAGTCTAGTCCAGCCAGTGGTCTAGGCGACCTAGACCGCTGGACCGATTTTGACGAAATTGGGTACGGATGGGACCTTGAGGAAGGACATAGGCTACTTTTTGTCCCAGTGCTGGGCACAGGTCTCCGCCCGCAAGTAGTCCAAGCGTGCGAAGCTAGTTCAAAATTGTTGTTCTTTGTTATGTCCAAAATATTTTCTGCATAATAAACATTCTTTGCACCATTTATTGCAAAGCATCTGGAATCTGGATTAATTTTTCATAGGTGTTTTTGTTTGGGTTACCTATCCTACGTCATAGGTCACAAAAATTATTCTTACGTGGTGCTTACGTGATAGAGATCTCCGACCACGTCATTATTATTATAATAGCTGTGGAGTGACCGAAATAGAAAACTATATTTATGCTGTGACTGCTTTGTACGTAAGTATGTACCTACAGTATAGCTTAATACATAGGTAGGTACCTACATGTCTCGCGATTAATTCATTGACTTTAATTTAATAAAATACACTTACGAGTAGCTTGATTAAAAAAGAATAGGTACAAGGTACAAGCATATAAACAAGCTATTTACAACACGTTCAAACTATACTTACACAGGTATATCCATAAGTACCTACACAATCGAGGCATATATCTTGAAATCGGGTGGGGATTGCGCTGAACGCGTATTTTGGGCATGCGTAGAGGGGTGCGGGCGGCGGGAGAGGGGCGCGCACTATTGGTCGCTCACGAGAGCACATGCACGAACTTATCCCCACTACGTCGAAAAAATTTCAAGAAACATGCCTCGTACTGTACATCTCTATGTGTTGACCTTCGATAAATATGAATTAAAAGGGGCATCCCAATAGAAGTTGTGTTGTTTGTTTGTTTGTTTGTTAACGTTTGCATAATATTTTTATGCTGTAAAACAGATGATTCTGTTGTCAAGAGGTATTTAGGTAATTAAAAAAGTTTAATGATTTCGACAACGAATGCATTACAGATTACAGTAGACCATCAGTAGACCAATCGCTATGTCATTGGTTACCACTGTATACATTTTAACCATGGAAAATAATTTGTTTTTAAGTTAATACGCAGTGCCTCTTTTGCCGCCGGTTACGGTAGCGAGGATGACTGCCAAAACAGGTTGCGAAAAAAATTAAAATGACAGAAAAAGATAACGACCACTGAAGTATGAACTTTAGTTTCAAATAACGGATAATTTGATTTTATCCGTTAAGGCGGCTCTTGGTGAAGTGACAGCTAAGGATTTGACTCCCCTCACCCTGCCACCCTCTACATTACTTCGCGAGTCATTTATTAGCGACATCTATTAAAAAATTTGAAAAACTAAGATGTAATTTATTACCGACATCTATTAAAATTTTTGAAAACCAATGTGTAACCTACACAATGCTTGGCCAAAATTCACGGACCATAGAAAGTTGGAGACACGGCAGAATGGCATTGTTAAAATATTAAATTTTAATTTTATGTAGGTAAATTGAAAAAAGTGTTTTATAAAAAACCGGCCAAGTGCGTGTCGGGCCACGCGCAGTAGGGTTCCGTAGGTACATTATACATACTGTTCGCGCCCAATATCTAGCCATGACGTCACAACATTATCACCGCCGGAAGGGGGCGCGCGAGAGACATCATTGCGCTGACAGCTCCGATACACGCACCACCGTTTTTATATCCAAATTTAATTTTCCAAGTCTCTTGTACCAATTTATTAAGTATACGTAATTTGATCTACTACGGAGTTTTATTTCATTGGAGCTAGCAATATCGGCGCGATCAAGTTTGGTGACCCCGACGTGATATCGAAACCGCAGTGACGAGCGAGAGTTCGATCCACAAAATCATCGAAATCCTTCAGGAACCCGCCAGCCAACAGCTGCAGCCATATTTCCGAAGAAAGTGTGCAAAATATCCTTTTCAATCATCTATCCTATCTGCTTTTATTTGTGTAAAATACATTCGATACTCCAACCAACGTTGGTGCTTACCCCCAACTAAAATATTAAAAAAGGTTTTCGAATTTTACATTAAATTTCAGTTTAAATTCTATAAAATAACGAAAATAGTGAAAACCCTTTCTTAATAAATCATTTGTGTCAATTATCAGTTCATTTGTTTACGAAATATATCGACTTAAGTGTATTGTGTGTGCCGTGTATTCCAACAACGACACAGTGTCACACAGTGCATGTTCTATTGATTGCATTTTTTACACTGCGCCCGAGTCGGCCGTAGCAATACCGGTTTGTTATTCTATTTTTAACTCGACGCAGCGAAGGAATACTCGTGAAACATTCCCTTTTATTTATTACGATCTTACAATCTTTTGTGTTTTTTACAGTGATACGTTGTTTGTGCCTACAAAATGAGTGATTTAAAAGACTTAGTTAAGCAAAGGGGTAACATTAAGACCCGATTTACTTTGTTTGAGAAATATTTAAAACCTTTGATGGAATTAAATGATATTAGTGCGTTGCAAATTAATGAGTTACGTGTCCGTTTAAGTAAAATCCGTGAAGTGTCGTGCACTTATGAGGAAGTTCAATCGCAAATCGAAATGCTGGACGAAGATATTACGAAACAAATGCAGGAACGCGAAGGTACTGAAAATATATTTTATAATTTGATTGCTAAAGGTCAGTCGTTATTAGACTTTTTTGAAAACAAAAATAAAGTGGAATCTTCGTCCAATAACAGTGGCAAATGTCATAGTAACTTGAAATTACCACCTTTGAAAATTTCTTTTTTTAATGGAGACCCTAACAAGTGGCTTTCATTTAGAGATACGTACTTGTCATTAATCCATCAAAATGAGTGTATTGAGGATGTCAATAAGTTTCATTATCTTAAATCATATCTTGAAGGTTCGGCTAGTTCTGTTATAAGTTCCGTTACCGTTTCGGCGAATAATTATGCAATCGCATGGAATTTACTTTGTGAAAGATATGATAATAAGCGCCTTTTAATAAATGAACATCTCAAGTGTTTGTTTTCGATTGAAGCGTTACAAAAGGAGTCTGAAAGTGGTATTCGTCGATTAATTGATGAGTTATCAAAGAATTTAAGTGCTCTAAACTCTTTGGGTGAACCAACCGATAAATGGGACACGATTATTATTTTTATGGCTGCGGCGAAATTAGACACTGCTACTGCGAGGAATTGGGAAGAATTTAGGAGTAAGTTAGACTCGCCATCATTAGAACAGTTTTATTCTTATCTTCGTCAACGCGCTGCTGTGTTAGAAACAATACATAGCAATAATAAGTCATATAAACCCGAAAAACGTCACAGTTTGCCCAATATGAAATCGTTTGTATGTAATTTATCGGATGCCACTACTAAACTCTGCTGCCCCATCTGTAAACAAGAACATAAAATATATGACTGCTCTGTTTTAAAATCTTTGCCAATTCAACAAAGAATATCTAAAATTTCTTCATTGAAATTATGTCATAACTGCCTGCGTAAAGGACATATGCCTTTTCAGTGTAGGATGAGTGGTTGTAAAATCTGCAACAGAAAACACAACACTTTATTACACAAACAAGCATCTTTACAACCTACACAATCTTTACAACCTACACAATCTTTACAACCTACACAATCTTTACAATCTACACAAAACAATGATTCTACTAGTGAAGTTAACTTACCTGGTCCTGTTGGTGAATTCAGTTCTTCAAATCCTGCCGCTTCTGTTTCGATGTCCGCAGTAACCACCAATCAAGCCCTTTTGTCTACGGCGTTGGTCAAGGTTACACATAATGATAAAATCTTTATTTTACGGGCGTTACTTGATTGTGGAAGCCAGTCTTCTTTTATCACTGACAGGGCTCAAAGGGAACTCGGTATCTGTAAAAAGAAAAATTATTATCACAGTGTAACTGGTATCGGTAATAGTGTCCTAAATGTTACGGAACATTGCACTATTATGTTTAAATCATTGCGTAATTCTTTTAATGCGTCTGTTAAGTGTTTTGTTCTGCCCAAAATTGCAGATAAATTGCCTCAGTCTGAAGTGTGTGTACAAAGTTTAGGTATTCCCAATAATATTCAGCTAGCTGACCCTAAATTTTATCTACCTTCAGAAATAGATCTATTACTTGGAGCTGACATATTCTGGGATATCATTCGTTCGGACAGGCTATCTTTGGGCTTACAAAAACCTATCCTACTGGATACAGAATTAGGTTGGATAGTTGCCGGATCAGTACCGGCAGGACATTATAACAATAAAAAAACCATTCATTGTAATTTTTCACAAGAAATAAAAAACCAGTTAGCAAAATTTTGGGAACTCGAAGAGATCCCCGATACAATTGACTACAATTCCGATAACTATTGCGAAAAACTATTTACTGAGACTACTCGTCGAAATGACGACGGTAGGTTTATTGTTCAAATACCGCTCAAGGCTTCCGTAGAAATTTTAGGCGAATCTTACAATATTGCTGAAAAAAGACTAATTCAACTAGAAAGAAAATTTAATAATAAACCTCAGCTTAAAGAAGAATACACTAAATTCATTCATGAATACGAATCTCTAGGACACATGACTGAAATACCTAAGCCGAACTTTGGCAATTACCTACCACATCATGCTGTTATCAGAGAAGCAAGTCAGACCACTAAGCTCCGTGTTGTCTTTGACGCATCGGCTAAAACTACATCTGGCGTATCATTTAACGACTTGCAACACGTAGGGCCGGTTGTGCAAGACGATTTGTTCTCGATTCTTCTGCGGTACCGACAGCATAAATTTGTAGTATCAGCAGACGTTGAGAAAATGTATCGACAAATCATGGTAGACGATACTCAGCGTAATTTGCAGCTTATTTTGTGGCGTGATAATTCATCGGATCCAACAAGGGTATTTCAGTTAAATTCAGTAACCTATGGAACAGCTTCTGCGCCTTTTTTGAGTACGAGATGTCTGGTACAGTTAGCGAATGAATGTGAGGATAGTACAGTGTCCCAACAAATTAAATATGGGTTTTATGTCGATGACTATCTTTCGGGGGCGGAAAGCGAAAGCGAATTATTACATTTAAAGCAATCTGTTACTGCTGCTCTAAACTCTGCATGTTTACCATTGCGAAAATGGCGAACCAATGCACCTGCTATTTTTAACGATGACTCAAGTACATCACATCCTAAAAATTTGGATTTAACAAGTCAGTCTAGTGTGCTGGGTTTAAAATGGAATCCTTCTAAAGACGTGTTTGTATTTCCAGTAGACATAGAACACGGTCCAAGTGCAACTAAACGTGCAATTCTATCTAGTTCAGCTAAGCTCTTTGATCCTTTAGGATTGTTGAGTCCATGTACTATTGTTCCAAAAATTATCTTACAAAAGCTATGGCTTTCAAAGCTCGAATGGGATGACCCAATCGATAGCTCATTAGAAAAACAGTGGTTAAAGTTTATAACAAATTTAAAATCTTTATCTAACCTTGAAATTCCGAGATTTGCTTTGATAGATAAAGCAGTATTAATTGAGCTGCACGCATTTTCTGATGCGTCTCAAGCAGCATACGCTTCGGCAACATATCTCAGATCAATAAATAGTGCAGGTAACATTTCAGTAAAATTACTTTGTTCAAAAACTAAAGTTGCTCCAGTCAAGTCAACGACCATTCCGAGACTCGAATTGCTCGGCGCACTGCTTTCAGCAAGACTAAGCGCGAAAGTCCTTACAGCTCTTCGGTGCAAAATTGATTCAGTTTTTTACTGGACTGACTCGACTGTAGTGTTAGGTTGGTTAGCATCTCAACCGTCCAATTTGAAAATGTTCGTCGCTAATAGAGTTAGTGAAATTCAGCAACTAACTGCATCTCATACATGGAAGCATATCTCAGGTCACGACAATCCGGCTGATCTAGCGTCTCGTGGTCTGAATCCTGCGTCTATCCATTCCGCCAAATTATGGTGGGAAGGTCCTACGTTTCTATACAAAGACCAATGCGATTGGCCTCAGATGATAGACCTAAAAACATCTGATTTACCTGAGACAAAACCTCGTCAAATAGCCACACTACATTGTAATGTCGACGCAGCATCTTCTTTCGTTGACTTTGAAAGATTTTCTAAATTTTCAATCTTACTCAGATCTATGTGTTATGTGTTACGGTTTATCAATAACCTTCGTAACAAAAACAATAAAGTGAAAGGTCCGTTTAACACTGATGAACAAAGTAAATCATTAAATGTATTAATCAAACAGCACCAACAAGAATGTTTTGCAGATGAAATAAAAATAATAAAAAATAACAATACATTACCTGCTAAATCTCGTATCCTATCTTTGAGTCCATTCATAGATAATTCTGGCATTATGTGTGTAGGCGGTCGTCTTCAGAAGTCCGCTGAAACATATGAAAGAAAGCATCCAATATTATTAGATTCAAACAACAATTTAACAAAATTAATATTTGCACATCATCATATTAAGCTCTTACATTGTGGTCCTCAGCTTTTACTGAGCGACCTTAGAAACAAATATTGGCCTTTACGAGGCAGAATTTTAGCAAGATCTACAGTCAATAATTGTAAACTTTGTAGAATCATTAAAGCAAAATGTATTAATCCCATGATGGGAAACTTACCTTCCAGTCGTATTGTTCCAAATCTCCCTTTCCAAATAAGCGGCGTTGATTTTGCTGGGCCATATTATATCACCGACCGTAAAGGTCGCGGTTGCAAAATTTCTAAATGCTACATGTGCCTATTTATCTGTTTCACAACCAAAGCAGTACATTTAGAAGTCGCAAGTGATCTTACCACTGACGTGTTCATTTTATGTTTAAGACGCTTTATAGCTCGCAGGGGTAAGCCTTCAGTATTGCATTGTGATAACGGAACCAATTTTGTCGGCGCAAACAACGACATTGCTAATTTCTTAAAAACCAATTCTAAAAACGTTGAGGGTTTTGCGGCCGACGAGGGCATACAATTTCAGTTTTCACCTGCTTGCTCTCCCCATTTTGGCGGTTTGTGGGAAGCAGGCGTCAAAGCCGCTAAATATCATACTACAAGAATATTAGGGGACCGACATCTAACGTTCGAGGAGCTATCGTCTTTATTTTCACAAATAGAAGCGATCCTCAATTCCCGTCCTCTCACTCCCCTCTCATCAGACCCTAGTGACCTAGATCCTTTAACTCCCGCGCACTTCCTGATCGGCAGATCTCTTACGTCGCTGCCTTCAGAAAACTTGATCGAGCTCAATCAAAATAGACTGAATCGTTACCAACTGTTGGAGAGCATGAGGCAACATTTCTGGGAGCGCTGGAGAGGAGAATACCTGAGCGAGTTACAACAAAGGTCGAAATGGCGAGTAAAGGAGAGGGGACTTCAAGAAGGAGAATTGGTAATCCTCAAGGATGCCAATCTACCCCCTTTAAAATGGCGTATGGCACGTATCGAAAAGCTGTATCCAGGATCGGATGGAGTCCTACGAGTCGCAGACGTACGCACTTCCAAGGGCATACTACGCAGAGCCACCCATAACCTCTGCCCTCTGCCTGATCCGACGTCGCCAGCAGTTTCTCGAAACCCTGCAGTTTCCGAGCGAGGGGGAAGATGTTCGCGCCCAATATCTAGCCATGACGTCACAACATTATCACCGCCGGAAGGGGGCGCGCGAGAGACATCATTGCGCTGACAGCTCCGATACACGCACCACCGTTTTTATATCCAAATTTAATTTTCCAAGTCTCTTGTACCAATTTATTAAGTATACGTAATTTGATCTACTACGGAGTTTTATTTCATTGGAGCTAGCAATATCGGCGCGATCACATACCATATTTTAATACCGCTATCATTTTTCGTCTGAAAAAATAACTTTGTTTTTCACAGTGTTTGTATGAATGACAAAGTTATATTTGCGGTTTTGGAAAATGTACTATATCTCGAAAACTAATTACTGTATCTCGTTCAAAACAATTTTCGTTGAAAGTGTTTATTAAGATCTATAGTTTATATTTTTTTTAGATTTTTCACCCTCTTACTTTAAAAGTTAAAGGGGGGGGGACACACATTTTACCACTTTGGCGGCATATATTTTTCAAACGGTTGACTTTAAAAAAAAATAGTCCTAGAAACCTCAATGTCATTTTTAAAGACCTATCTATAGACACCCCACAAGTATTGGTTTGATGAAAAAAAATATTTTCAATTTCAGTTCCATGTATGGGGAGCCCCCCCTTAATCTTTTATTTTTTTTATTTTTGTATAAAAATCGTAAAGCGGTTCACAGAATACACCTGCCTACTAAGTTTCAACTATGTAGTCCTAATACTTTTGGAATAAAGTGGCTGTGACATACGGACGGACAGACAGACAGACAGACAGACAGACAGACAGACAGACAGACATGACGAATCTATAAGGGTTCCGTTTTTTGCCATTTTGGCCACGGAACCCTAAAAAACAAGAAATCAGCATGTTCAATCAATCAGCCGCAATTTATATTAAAATTAAATTATGTATGAAGTCAAGTTTGTTTCATGTTTTAGTTATTTATTGTTTTTTTTTAAGTGAAAACTTCTTTAGCGGCGTTGTACGCTTTTTGTAATGGGGTAAAAATGCTAAACTCGCGTCAGTAAGAATCACGTAGCTGATAGAAAATGCGTAAGACGGATGTGACGGATGGAGAGTAGACAGCTGGCGGCGGAAGTATCCCCTACTTTCAAGTGTAATCTCTTTCTACAGGGCGCGTTGAAAATGGCGGCGCGTCATTTTAAGACGTAAACACTTGTGTCACCAGCAACGCGCTAATTTTGAAAATAGAACTAATAGCAGCGATCTCTTCGGTGAAATCATAGATTTATTTATACTCTGTGACTATAAGTTTAAATAGTAGAATGCGTGCATGTAGAAATTAAAAAGGCCACTTGCGCGAAATCTTTAGAATTTTTCTCTAATTACAAACTGATTGAATTGTGTGACTGTAGGTATAGTAACAGGAAAGAAATAATTTTAATCCTTTGCTGCTAATTTCAAAACATCAAAAAGGCACAACGTTAATATTCAAGTTTTAACTTCTGCCTGCACTCCCAGAGTGCCAACCGATTTTTTTACATTTTGCATAGTACTTATACTCGTAACTAGGTACGTCTTATGTCATGCTCACTTTAAACATTTCTGCGGTGGTGTCGTGTGAGGCGGGACGTTACGTTCCCTCAAATATGGTTGAGCGAAACGATGGCTGGTTCATGCGTCATGCTCGTGAACGGGTGCTGCTAGTGGGAATGGGTCTGCTTCTGAGTACCTATCTTAACGCATATTGAATTGTAAGAATTGCGTTTCTTCCTTATTATTTTTTATATCTTGTATCAAGTGTTTTTTGGTAAATATTGCCTAATTAGGAGTAGCAGACAAAGTGATTTCTCAACTAGTTGAACTACATTTTTCGTGATTTTTCAATTCAATTCAAATGTATTTATTCAGACAACAGAGATTTTACTGAAATTAATTACTAATTTTGTTGACAACTACATTTTGTTTATTGATGGTGTAATATATTGGTATTTGTTGGTAAAATAGGTATCCGCAATAATAAACATTATCACCAAAGGAGATTAATATTTCTGGTAAGTATAGGTACTTTATAATCTAACCACTACGAAAAAAAATATCATAGAATCTAAAGCCTATATCGATTCACGAAGTTTGAGGCCTGAAATCACGACCGTTTAAAAGATTTCAATAATATAAAATATTTTTTATAAATTATGAAGTTGGATAAACAACAGTAATATGAAAACGCTTTTGACGTAAGTAGGTAGGTACTAAACAAAACAGGCCAACTTTTTTAGGTTGGTGTGCGTTCACTGCGTCTAAAATTAGAGATTTTTCACTCTCTTATTTTAAAAGTTAGAGGGGTAAAGACACATTTTACCACTTTGGCAGTGTATATCTTTCAAACGGTTGACTTCGAGAAAAATAGTCTTAAAAACCTCAATGTCATTTTTAAAGACCTATCTATAGACAGTAGACACCCCGCACGCATAGATATGATGAAAAAAAAATTTTTTTCATTTTCAGCCCATGTATGGGGATAATAATCTTAATAAAATAAAGGGATTTATATATTTAAGATAATAATCTTAAAAATATAAATCCCTTTATCTTTTATTTTTGTGTAAACATCGTAATGCGGTTCACAGAATACATGTACCTACCAAGTTTTAACTATGTAATCCTAATAGTTTCGGAATAAAGTGGCTGTGACATACGGATGGACGGACAGACAGACAGACATGACGAATCTATAAGGGTTCCGTTTTTTGCCTTTAGGTTACGGAACCCTAAAAACGTGCTAATAATCCAGAGCCTGTAGCCAAATGTCACATTAAAATTTTCGCTATCACTTCGCTCCGAAAAATGTATGAATTAAGACTATAATCCATAAATTTTTCGTTTGATTCTTAAATTCGATAAGTGCACATTGAACGCTGCGCTAGCGCTCGACTGTTGTCAGCGCGCGTTCATTAGTTAGTTTCATTTCATTCATTAGTTTTCTACATTACCGTTCAGAATTCAGATGAGCGCGCGCTTTTGACGCAGATAGACGTATTTTAGGGTACACTCAGTTCATCCAAAAATCGTCCGAAATGGAAACGGAAGCTGTTAATACCGAATTATCAAATCTGAAAAAATTAACGCGCGTTGAGCGCTTGTCATCTGAACGTACCCTATGTCAATCCCATACAGTTTCAAAAGCGAAGCGATAACGATTTGCAAATATTACTTTGACTAGGGGGTCTGATGAGAAACCCTATCGATTGGTATCGTAAAAATATATTTGGTGGGTTCGATTCCTGGATAAGGCAAAGTATTGGGACAGCCTATAGATCGCGTGATGCGTTTTATCGACACTTGACTGTCAAAACCCTTGTCCTTAAAAGTAATAAATCGATATTATTATGGCGTTTCAGTGGTCACTGGTCATGCTAGGGGGGGTAGGATGGTATAAATATTCTTACCTATGGGTATGGGTATAGGTAAGAACTTACCTATAGGTACCTGCATGCATCCAAATCTGTTCAGTTCAGGCATTTAAAAAGTTATAGTGGAATAAATTAACTCACAGTCGTGTGATTTATTACCTACAAATGTTTGATTTGAAGACTCATATATAGTATTCAAAATTTATAGGTAGGTATTTTATACTAACCGTCCTTACGCGTAATTTTTATTTCTATGGCAAAATATTGCATCAGAGGGCCTATTACAAAACAAAAAAGAAACGGATAGTCGGACGCAATTCGTCGTTCAATTTACTTGATATTGAACCTTATTAGTGAGGTAATAGTGCCACAGTGTTGGACGAATATCGTACGCTTATCGCGATGCTTTTTTGTAATAGTCCTTCAGTTCGAAATGAATTTTCAAAACATAATTGTAACATTCTGACAATGCTAAAGCAAGGCTAAAACAAACGAGCGAGACATAGAGAACTGTGTAGCTGTCAGTGGGAGCATGAGCGATACGTGTTCCCCGTCCGAGCGCCGGTGGCGGTCTGCCGCCCGCTCCCCTCGAGGGCACCCTCTGTCAAAAATGTATCTGAATTTTTGAAAAATTGTCGCGTAAATCCCATAAATGGTCTTTTCGAAAATGTCTTTCGTGGAATTTGTAGCATTTTTTCTCCTCTATCGATTGGTGGTAACGAGATTTCCATAGGACTCGTAGTTACGGAGGAGATGCACAGAAACAAAAGTGTTAGTCGATTTTATTTATGATATTTTTGGCATTATGTATCATTCGTCGTGCGAGACCCATCTAACGCGGACGCTTAGACATTTTTCTCCTTAAAAACTTAAAAGTCGAATTTAGTAAATTGAAATTAATTTCGTCAGTAATAAGTTCGAATTTCGTGTGTGAAGCAGTGCCCGTGAGTGTTGTGTGATACTAGCTATCTCACTTAGACTAATCATCGTGTCCCTTTCTTCCATCTATACGCTAAGAGACGAAATCTATCTTTTGTCTCGCAATTACTCACGAATCTACACGATGCAGCGATCTCCACCAGTGTCGTTAGCTCCGGCAGCGCCACTCAAATGCTCGTCAAATCCAGATCTACCCGAATCCTGTCGCAGCAACAGCAATGATAACATATTTGTTAGCTCACGAAAGCGAAAACAACCCGATGATGATAATTTAAAACCGATGTTGGAGTTAGTCGAACAGAAAATAAATGCACAACTTAATTCTTGGACATCACAGTTGGATTCAATTATTGCCGAGAGTATTAAAAACTCAATCGATTCCATAATAGACCGAGAAGTAAAGAAGTTATCTCTAACCATAAGTAACTCCTTTAAGGAGTTGGGTGACAGGTTGGATACCTTTGATAAATCCCTGTCATATACTATGGAAAGGCAAGATAGTATTGATACTCGCTTAAAACAGGTAGAAGGACAAATGCGCTCGAACAGTGAAGCTTGCAGCCAAATCAACTTATTACAAGATAAGATAGATGCAATGGAGCAACAAGCTAGACTTTATAACATCGAGATTGCCAATTTACCAGAGCGACGTGATGAAAATCTGTTAGTAATGATTGAGAAAATAGGAAGCATCATCAAACATCCTGTCAACGCTTCGGATATTGTGTCAGCTCATAGAGTGCCCCACTTTGACAAAAAGTCGCCCCGTCCCAAAAATGTAATTGCAAGATTTACAACGAAAATACTACGTGATAACTTTATTTCGGCAGCACGAGCAAATAAAAATCTGAAATCTGATCAGCTGTCTTTAACTGGGACGGTACACAACGTGTACATAAATGAACACCTGACAGCCAAAAACAAGCAATTATTTCGCTTGTGCCGAGAAGAAGCCACCAAGCATAATTACAAGTTTGTTTGGATTAAACACGGTACTGTTTTGGTTCGTCAAACGGAGTCATCACCCATCTTCGCTGTGCGGAACGAACAAGATGTCAAAAAAATTAAATCGTAAAGTTCTAGACGATTCTGTTATTATAATAAATTATCTGGGCTATTGTTTTATAAAGGGCGAACGTATCAAGTCTGTAAAGTGTGTATGTAACTATAAATATAATAAAATTGCATGTCTAATATTTTTTTTTTTATTATTTTTTTTTTTTTTTTTGTGGCAATACAGTTTTACTATTTTGCCAATGTCAAGTTATGTAAAAGGTAGGGAAACAGGGAAATAAGAAAGCAAATAGGTACCGGAATTTGGAAGAAAAGGATCAGAGGAGTTGGTTTGGGTTTGGGATGATAAAATATTATTGGAAATAGTTAAATAAATAGTAAATGTATGAGGATATAAAAAATCATATTTTAATATTATTAAGATTAATAAATGATGATAAGATATTATGATATTTACATGGATCCATTAATAAGCAGGACATGCGAGTAGGTAATGGGACATCTTGTGCTACCAGGGAGTTGAAGAAAACGGAATGATCATAACGGGGGCAAGAAAAGAATAAGTGGTCGAGGTCTCCAACATCAGTTCCACAATCACAAAGGTCACTGTTCACGATATGCATCCTAGCCAAATGAGCTGGAGTGCACACATGGCCAAGACGCATACGCGTAATGATGCTGACAGAAGTTTTATTACATTGTAATTGACTAAACCAAGGTTTTAGACGAATATTAGGTTGCATATTAAAATAATTTCTGCCTTTAACAAGAGAAGTTTTAGCGACAATTTGTCTCCAGGAATCTAATAAACAAGTTTTAGGTAAGGTAGTCAGATCATGACAGTAGTTAAGATAGGGATGTAGGTCACCACATTTCACCGCGTCTTTGGCTAATTGATCGGCTCTTTCATTCCCACTGATACCTTGATGGCTTGGAATCCAAGCTAAAGTGACTAAATAATTAAAAAAATTACATATTAAAAGTTTTTCCCTCACATCACATATAATTGGATAACATGGTTTCATTTTAAAAGGAAATTTTTGTATAGCTTGTAATGTACTTTTGGAATCTGTAAATATCACTGAGTTTTTAAGTTTCATTAAAATAATATACTCTAAGGCTTTGTAGATACCTAAACATTCTCCTGTAAATACCGAAGCTTCAGGAGGTAATTTAATTTTTTGAACTATATTGTACTGTAAATGGAAAACACCTACTCCTACGTTTTCAGATGGAGACAATTTTGAAGCATCTGTGAAAATGAAGTTGGCTTTTCTAAACTGTTCGTCTGTATTATGATGAAAAAGAGTGTTTGCTTCTATGTCATCTTTATTAACACCTACGTTATAACAAATGTTAGGTTCCAAGAGCAGAGATTCTAAACTAATTTTAAATAACGGTAAGACAGGAGAACGATAAATGGGAGCCTCTAGGGCTATTAGTTTTTTATAGCTGATAGAGAGACAGATAGGTGATTTGTGTCTCCAATAACTGAGTGAACTTAAGTATTCTTCTAAAATTTGTAGTTTTGGAAATAGGGGATGATTTGAATATTGATAAGCTTTAAATACAAATTTATCGCTGAGAAATTGTCTCCTAAGGCTAAGAGGAGGTTCGACACATTCCACTTGCATGGCATTGATAGGCGAAGATTTCATAGCACCCAGGATCAATCTCAAAGCTTTGTGTTGAATAGCATCTAATTTTTTAAAAGCGGCTTTGTTCCCCCCTTGGAGCAAAAACGTTGCGTATTCGAGAATGCTTCTTATTAAAGCATTATATATTAGTTTCAGCGAAGATGGATGAGCGCCCCACCAGACCCCTGACAGACACTTCATTATATTCAAGGCCCTTTCGCACTTCGAAACAACGTATTCGCAATGTTGGATTCCAGAAAGTTTGGAATCCAACATTACTCCCAGAAACTTAACGTGGTCTTTAACCTCGATAGGGGATCCATCATATAAAACACTGACATCCGAGGCAATTCGTTTCTTTGTGAATAATACTACACCGCTTTTTTCAACCGATAACTCCAATCCATTTCTATCCAACCACTGCTTAAGCAGAGTCAAAGAAAAATTCAAAACTCGGCAAGCTTCAGCAGGTGATTGACAAACATAGTATAAAAGTAGATCATCAGCATACTGAAGGATGTGAATATTATTTAATGAACGCTCTAAGTCACTGGCATATATGTTATATAACAAAGGACTTAAAACAGAACCTTGTGGTAGACCCTTACCAAGTACTCTACTTAACCTAGTTCCATCAGGGAGATCTAAATGAATATGTCTTTCTGAGAGCATAAAATATATAAACTTTGTGAGCATTTCCGGAACATTAAGGTCTTTCAATTTTTGGATTAATTTACTAACATTAACATTATCATATGCAGCATGAATATCTAAGAATGCTGCTAAAACTATTTTATTTTTAGAAAAGGCTAAATGGATATCGGAAGTTAAAATACTGATACTATCTATAGTACTTTTTCCTTTCCGGAAGCCGAATTGACTGTTTGATAATAATTGATTACTCTCAATATACCACTCTAGTCTATTTTTAACCAAGTGTTCTGCTAATTTACCTAAAATAGAACTCAAAGCTATTGGACGAAACGATTTCGGGTCACACGAAGGCTTGGCTGGTTTTAAAATTGGAACCACTATTTGTGTTCTCCAGGATAGAGGAACCTCCCCTGTAACTATAACCTCATTTACTAATTTTAAATAATAGGACAAAGTTTCATTGTTTAAGTTAGCAAAAAATGAGTAGGGTATACCATCTTCACCAGGTGAGCTATCTTTTACACCATTTAACACCCCTTTTAATTCTGCAAGAGAGAATGGATCATTAAGTGAAGATTTTGTTAAAGGTAAGTTAAAAGAAATAGAATCATATGCAACTGCAACAGTTGGTGGTGCTAAATGGTCCATAAAAGAATCTGCTATAGAAGGATCAAGAATTACTGATGACGGGGAGTTATAAGCTGATCTAAAGCGTTTAATATTACGCCATACTTCAGATGGAGATGTTGTAGGAGAAAGTGATGTACAAAATGATATCCACCCAATTCGTTTTTTCTGTTTAAGAAATTTTTTAGTACTATCCATAATCTTACACAGTTGTTCATAATTATCATCTGACATATCCTGTTTATATATTAGCTCAGTCTCTTTTCGTGCTTTAATAGCAGCAGAACATTCATGGTCCCACCAAGGTGGAGAAGGAATTAAACCTGAGGTAGCACCTTTTCTAGGGAATGTTTGATCTGCTGCTTCTATAAGACACTTGGCCAATGCTTCGGAACTGGATGTTACTCCATACTGACTAATGTCAGGAAGGTTTTTAGTTTTACTTTGGACTATACTTTCAAATGCCTCCCAGTCCTTTTCGGCTTTAGATAATCTGTGTTTGAGGCGAGGATTGTAATTAGCACCAGAAGGAGTTTTTATAGGGGTACACATAATAAGGGGGAAATGATCACTACCAAAAGTTGAATTAAGGCGAAACCAGGTGATTGCTGAAGCTAATCCAGGATTACAAATAGACAAGTCAACCGCACTTGCCTTTTCGTTAGGTTTAGTACGACGAGTCGGTATTCCTGTATTTAAAATGCATAAATTATTCTGATCAATAATATCTAAAAAATGTTCACCATTGCTATCAGTACTACCACAGCCCCATGAACGGTGGTGAGAGTTAAAATCACCAAGAAGCAGGAAGGGACTATTTATGGCTGTGATCAATGGAACAATTTCATTATCAAAAATATTAGAAGATGGGTAAGGTATATAAGTAGAGATAATAGATACACCACTGGATAGTTTTACACCTATAACATTAATATCATCTAAGTTATGTGGGGGAAGTGTCAGTCGTTGAAAAGAAATAGTATTCTTGACAAGAATGGCAACTCCTGCATGATTATCTGTTCGGTCTTCTCTAAGACATGTGAAGCCAGGAATTCCAAACAGAAAACCAGACCGCAGCCATGTTTCAGAGAGAGCAACTATACTAATTTTATGTTTATTAATCATATGAATTAAATCACTCTTTTTAGGTATTACACTCCTGCAGTTCCACTGTAGGACCTTTAGATCCATTACTTTTATTTATTAAATTTGTGATAATTTCAACTATTGCAGCTACGTTGGACGGTTTCAATGAATTATTAGTTAACATTGAATTAAGAAATGAAATAATCAAGTCAATAACTGTATTATTTTCCACATTTCCATCTTCATTTTGCCTAAAAGCACTACCATTAGAGGAAGAAAAGGGCATATTGTAGTCATTGATAATCTTGTTGTGAGCTCTTTGATCATAACCTTTGGTAGTTGGTGGAGGTGGACGAGGTTTTTTAAAAACAGTTTTTTTATATGATGTGTACTGAGGGTTTGATATATCTATTCTATTATTAATGTTATTGTCTTCTGAGTTTTGTTTTGTTCCAAGAACATCAGCATAAGGTTTGGATATAGCTGGGTGGAGTTTACTAGCCTCACTATAGGAAATGCAGCTATGGGACATACTTAACTTAATTTCTCGTTGTCTATTAAATTCAGGACATATTTTACTAGTGGCGAAATGGTACCCTGAGCACATTAAACACACTGCACAGCTTTCATCAACATTACAAATTTCACCTTTATGTTCCTGAGAACATTTAAAGCATCTAGGACGGGACCGACAATTTAACTTAGTATGCCCATAGCGGCAACAATTATAACATTGAATCGTTGGATAGGTATACAGTTCTACTGGTAATGCATTGTAACAAATATATATTCTTCTAGGGAGCACTTGTCCATCAAATGTGAAAACTACTGACTGGGATGGTTTCCAAATCACTGACCCATCAACATTTACTTTATAATTCAGACGCCTGATTTTAATGATCTGGCCACATCCAATTGGAACTGTAACATTTTCCTTAATTTCTTCAGGAGTCCATTCAGCTGGAACTCCTCGAACAATGCCTAATCTTGTCACATTAAAAGTGGGAATGATAGCCCGCAGTTTAAAATCTTTTAACTTATTACTGTTAATAAAACCATTAGCATCATGAATGGTAGAAAAAGACACAGTGCATCTATTTCGACCAATACGTTTGACGCTTCCCGGTATGATATTCTTGAAGTCCGTTTTTTTAAGAAAGTTGCCAAAAGTTATAGGGTGCAGATAACTACCATCATTTGGAGAAGTTTCAGTTCTTTGTACGTGGATCAAATATGGAGAAACATCTGTGGAAACATATTGCCTTCGACCTAATTCAGCTGTCTGTGTGGGTTGTGGAACTGAGCTGGAGTCACCAATATTATTGTCATCACTTATACTTAAGTTAGGAACATTTTGGGGCTTTATAAAAACATTGTCAGTACTTTTCTTTAACAATGAATCATGACTAGAACATTGACACTCGTGATCACTATTTCCCTGATGAGAAGTCCGTTTCCTTTTCTTATTGCAGTGTTTGCACATTTTCTTAACTTTTAATCTCTTTCGAGATCCTGAACCTACACTGCTTACTGATGCATCAGTGTCCATTCCATTTCCCTTATCAGGAACAATAACATTAAAGCCCACGGGGGGACTCAGGTCGAGGCCTAAGTCCCCCGATGTAACGTTACGATCAGGGGGATCGGTCATATAATATCCATACTATACAAAACTCGAATAAAAACTTACCAAATACAGGAAAATATACACAAATACAATAGAAATACACACTAATTAAATACTAACACCTCACAACCACTCAACTGATCAATTATAATAGCAAAAAGTTGAAATTAAATTTTCCGAAATAAAAGAACGTCCGCCCTGTTAGGAGTTTCCCGCGCTTTTCATGTCTAATATTTATGAATATAATTTTAATGACCTATGGTATGTGTAATTTGTGTAAAATAAAATATAATCCTATCTGGTATCTTTTTGAACTCAAAAATACTGTAACGATGAAGCGGTTCTGGTATAAATTAACTAATAATTCTATAACATATACTTTTAAGGCACGAAACTTTATTAATTATTTTTTTTTTTATTCCCTTTTAATAACACATTTTATTGTAAACAATAGTAATGGCTAAAAATATTTCTATTTACTATCAGAACTGCCGTGGCCTTAGAACAAAACTGCACACACTATTCATGAACATACTTACACAGACATACGATATCATAATCCTAACTGAAACATGGTTGCATGCAGATATCACTGACAATGAATATATGGACAGCCGGTACAGGGTTTTTCGTGCTGACCGTGATCGTGAGACGAGCGGCCGCGCTGACGGCGGTGGATCACTAATTGCAATTCACCGCAATCTGTCCACCACCGCCTGCGTGTGCGCGCCGCCCGCCGCGCTCCCCCCCCGCCATAGATCAATTACTTATTGAGTTAAAACTGGATAATCGTTGTTATTGTATAGGTGTCGTTTACATTCCGCCAAAACAAAACCATGAGATTTACCTTCGGTACTTGGATATGTTACAGAATAAATTTCTTGATGATAATTGCGGCGTAACAGATTTTTTTATCGTAGGTGATTTTAACTTACCTGACTTAGTTTGGATTAATAATAGTGACTCATATAGACAGCGTCCTTGCGCTGACAGCTTGACCTCGAACCAAGCTCACTTGTACCTAAATAATCTCATGGCAGTGCTAAATTGTCATCAATTAAATACATTAAAAAACAAAAATAATCGTATATTAGACCTATTTCTCACTAATAAACTCGGTTGTGAATTATTATCTGTTTCGGACCCGTTAGTATCTGTGGATGAACATCACCCTCCTTTCTGTGTATTGGTTCCGTGCAAGGAGAGTAGCAGTTATATTCAGCGAAGGCCATACTTGAAATACTGCTACAGAAACGCTAACTATAATAAGATTAATCAAGAAATATCAGATATTGACTGGGATAATTTGTTCCTAAATAAAAGTTGTGAGGAGGCGGTATCATTATTTTATGAAAATATAAATACGATTATTAGTAAAAATGTGCCAAAAAAGTTTATTAAGCCATCTTCATATCCTGTGTGGTTTTCTCATACCCTAATTAAATTAGATACTAAAAAAACTAAAGCGTGGATAAAAATGAAAAAATATAAAAATCAATCAAATTATAATATATTCTCGATATACAGAAATCAATTTCAAAAACAAGCTGAAACTTGTTACAAAAATTATATGAGTAAAGTTGAAAATAGTGTAAAAGAAAATATTAAATATTTCTGGCAATATATATCGCACCGCCGCAAAACTAATGATATACCAACTAATATGCATTACGAGGGTTCTGTCGCTCACAGTGGGGAGGAGTCTTGTAAATTATTTAGTACTTTTTTCCAGTCTGTTTTTCGCCCATCGTCAGTACCAGAGGATCTCACCTTAAATGATGTAGTGGTATCCACTGATCATGAACATGATCTAGTAATTCATGATATCAGACTCACTAGGTTAGAAGTACATAAGGCCTTAAAAATGTTAGATAGTTCCAAGGGCGCTGGTATCGATAATATTCCAGGTGTTTTCTTCAAGGAAACAGCGTCTGAAATTGATCTTCCCTTATGGCATCTATACAATAAATGCTTGAATGATGGAATTTTCCCAGAGATTTGGAAAAGCGCTAGGGTCGTCCCTGTACACAAAGATGGATCAAAGAACGATGTTACGAATTATCGTGGCATATCCATACTGCCTGTCCCTTCTATGGTTTTTGAAAGGCTCGTACATAATTCTATTTATCCACGTTTACACAGTATTATCTTAAAGGAGCAACATGGTTTTGTCAAGCGTCGGTCGACAACAACTAATCTAATCACATATACTTCGGATTTATTTACTGCGCTTGATCAAAATAAACAAATCGACAGTGTTTATACTGACTTCAGAAAAGCATTTGATGCAGTTGATCACAGAATCTTATTGGAGAAAATTGCCTTTAATGGTATTCGCGGAAACCTCTGGCGATGGTTTAAATCTTATATCTCTAATAGAACCCAAAAAGTCGTGATCATGGGCTCACAATCAGAGATTGCTAAAGTTACTTCCGGTGTCCCACAAGGGTCTATATTGGGTCCGTTATTATTCGTGATCTTCATTAATGACATTCAAAATTGCTTTAAACATAGTAAATTTCTTCTATACGCAGACGATCTCAAAATATATAGAAATATCGACAAAACTGAAGACCATCACCTTCTTCAAGAAGATCTCGATACTTTTAGTACTTATTGTTCTAATAATAAACTCCAGCTCAGTCTTAATAAATGTAAATCAATTACTTTTACTAAAAAAAAGAATTACAGTAAATTTACTTACACTCTGAGTGGTAATAAGATTGATACAGTCAGCAATATTAAGGATTTAGGAATAACGTACGATAGTAAATTACACTTTGATATCCACATACAAAATATTATTGCTAAGGCATTTAAGATGTATGGTTTTATTATGCGCGCAGCCACTGAATTTAAAAACCCACTAACTTATATATATCTTTTTAAATCCCTTGTAAGACCGCAACTTGAGTACGGAGTATCAATATGGAACCCATTGTACGAAAAATATAATGACAGTATTGAAAGAGTACAAAAAAAGTTCTTGCGCCGTATCAACTATAAATGTTACCGTAGGCGAGATTCTTATGTATTTGTATTAAAGAAGTTCAAGCTATTAAACTTGGAATCTAGACGGTCCCAACTTGACGCAATGTTGTTATACGACCTATGCAACAACAAGTATGATTGTATGGACATTATCAATCAAATAATGTACTCAGTGCCATCACGTGCTCTTATAAGATCGGTGCGCCCAAAATTACTATTCGCCACCCCTATATGCCGCACAAATTCTGGTGTTCGTTCGCCATTAAATCGCTTATGTAACTCATATAATAAAAAATTCAGCACAATAGATATTTTTGGCTGTAATGCTGGTTCATACAGACGACAAATAATTGAAGTACTGTCTGAAACTTAAAAATCATTTTTTATTTTACACATAATATTGTTAGGTAACCATTTTTCTAATCTTTTTTTTTCACCCGGTAAAACATTTAAGCCTGTTAAGGATAACAATATCTTGTATTTGTAAGTTTACATACATACGCATTTACACACACTCAATCACACATACATAACACACCCTTATACAATCAACCTCATACATATACACAATCACGCATACAAAATACACTAGATATATTTAAGTTTTATTAATCACACATTAGATACCTACTTACTGTTTTTTTCCATTAATATATTTTATAACTTAAATTTAATTAATATTCTTCCAGTCTATTCAGTAAAATAGTCTAATTACTTATACTTATACTTACCCTAGTTTTAGTTACTTGAGTCTCGTATTTATAATTAAGTTTTATATTTAAGATGTAACCAACACCGTTGAGTTTACAATAAGTACTGATTGTAAAATTATATATCACTTTTAAATTAAGCTGAATTGTAAACTTGTTTGTGGTTCGTAAATAAAAAAAAAAAAAAAAAAAAAAAATTAAAAAATGTAAAATATTTATAACAAATGTTAATCGTGGAATCGATAGGCAAAATGTTGAAGATTCTTATGGTATATTTACTTTGTTTTAATATTCATTAAATAAAGAGGAGATAGAGAATGAAAACCTACTAAAAACCACGTTTTGCTAGTACAACGGCCTTAAAGAATGATCGTCATCTCGTATGTGCCTTACTCCTTCTGGCTTGTGATCTATAAAATCCTTCAGTGACGGATAAACAATTTCTTATTTTGGTATTCAGAACAAACGTAACGCAAGAGTTTATGAATGATTGACGTCTGAACGTGGCACTCACGAGATGACACTGAAGATTATGGATGCTGGAAATAACAAAAACTAGCTAACGAAAGTCCAGTTTTACTCCTTAGATGCTCAGTGACGCAAAAATAAATAAGATTTAACACTCGAACATCATACAAAACAGAACAGATCTCATAAAATCGTTGCTTAAACGTGGCACACACGGAACCGTGTGTACCAGTTTTCATTTGTCAAAATATCGTCAACTAAACCGTTTGGAGGCAAATGAAGCAGTCTAGCAGCGTTACGTTTGATAAGTGACAGCATATAACACTTCAAATCAGTTCGCGTAACAACACATCAATAGAAAAAGCAAAAACAATATTTCGACCCATCAGACTGTGTGGCCCACAATTAATACTGTCACGTTACGTGAATTTTGCGTTACTTCAGTTGTAAAGCAGTTAATAGTAATAAGAATTTCCGGTACTAAGGATCTAGCTTTATTTGGAACCAATCCCTGCAGTAGTTACAATATAATCAATGTTAAAATTTGCATGAGATTTTTAAAATAGGGTGACAACAATGTACGTACATTGATGGACAGAAAGGCTATCATCGTCCTGTTGGTTAGCTTTACCACGGACTAGATAGTTGTTTTACGGCTTTGCATTCTAGTGACTTTAGTTACCTAGATATTTATGTAATGCATGTTTTATTTAAAAAAATATGCCATTTTGACACGATTTTTGATATTAGATATAATTTTGCATTGATATATCGAATGAAAATATTTTATTGGCTAAAAATATGGATATATCGAATTAAAAATATCGATATATCGGTATTTTTTCAACGAACCTAAGGCTATGTTTACATTACGCTAAGTAGACGACCGAGTCAAGTAGCGAGTAGAAGTACATAGCCTGGCATATTCGTCGATTTTAAAAGAACGTCAAACACACCACGTAATGTACTTCTACTGGAATGTTTGCTGGGCTGAGCTGCTGGCGTAATGTAAACATAGCTTAAACATCGTTGCCAGCTCGGTCTCGGCCGAGACTGCTTTTTATACTGTAGCATGTAAGTCCTTCGAATGGGTTATGAGCACAGTGCCTGAAATGCAACATGCCACCGTTGCAATAATACCTAACACGTAAATTGACTAAGAAGCAGATTGCCTAACCGTCAATGCCTAGACATTGTAATTGCCTAAATGTTATTTCGTCTTCTACAAATCGAAAAGTCTAAACAGCACTATGTCTCTCCAATGCGTAAGACGCAAGTTTGATCGAATAATGGGCTCGAAATATTTGTCATCTTTATTAAATATTATAGAAGATTAAATAAGAGTAAATATCCGAGAGTTGATCTGGTGCGAGTCGTATTTTTTTTTTGTATATTATTTAGTATTGTATAAAAACTTATTATGTTGAACGAACAAACAATAACTCCATTAGAATAACTTATACGTACTTATACATAAAATTAAATGGCAAATTATAAGCATCACATGGAAGCAAATTTTAATGGCATTGTCATTTTGTTTTTTATTTTATATAAGGAGGGTTTATAGGTATTTTTATTTTTATTTTTAAGGAATAGATTTTATTTATTTTAAAAATAAAATAAGCATTTTAATTTAAAGATTACAAATTGAAAGTGGCTGACCAACATTGTAGGCAATTTGCTTCTTAGTCAATTATCGTTTTAGGTATTATTGCATAGTGCCATCTTTAATTTTAAGCAATCTGCTTCTTAGTCAATTGACCGTATTAGGCGCATTGTGCCAGCGATGGCATGTTGCATTTTAGGCACTGTGCTCAAAATTGCTTCGAATGTATCATTGCCTTATCTTTGGTGTATGTTCTTGTTAGCTGTTCTAAAACCGCGATTACATATCGCGATCTAGCATCCTCGGTAGGAACCAATTTAGAGTTAAAAGTCCTAAAACTAATGTGCTACGATACGCACAGTCATACAGTCTCAGTAAACTTCAATACGATGTCCGCAAAAAATATACTTCATGGTCACCCTAGCTTATTTAAAGTCTGTCCATCCTTAGTTGTCTTATATGGTAAACAATCTTCACCCAACTCTTTATTGAAATAATCATTTATAAAATAAAACAAATGGTTTTCCACACATAGATTACGAAATAAATTGTTAATAAATTAACAATAATGTCATAAACTTACTAACATATTTTTAAATAACGATTTAAGTTTAAAAGACGTATGACAACTGTCAAAAACTGTTTACTAATTAAGACAAGTAAGGATGAACAGACTTTACATACTAATTTTAACCTCAAATTACAGCGTAAGTACTGCAGGGATTGGTTCCAAATAAAGCTAGATCCTTAGTACCGGAAATTCTTATTACTATTAACTGCTTTACAACTGAAGTAACGCAAAATTCACGTAACGTGACAGTATTAATTGTGGGCCACACAGTCTGATGGGTCGAAATATTGTTTTTGCTTTTTCTATTGATGTGTTGTTACGCGAACTGATTTGAAGTGTTATATGCTGTCACTTATCAAACGTAACGCTGCTAGACTGCTTCATTTGCCTCCAAACGGTTTAGTTGACGATATTTTGACAAATGAAAACTGGTACACACGGTTCCGTGTGTGCCACGTTTAAGCAACGATTTTATGAGATCTGTTCTGTTTTGTATGATGTTCGAGTGTTAAATCTTATTTATTTTTGCGTCACTGAGCATCTAAGGAGTAAAACTGGACTTTCGTTAGCTAGTTTTTGTTATTTCCAGCATCCATAATCTTCAGTGTCATCTCGTGAGTGCCACGTTCAGACGTCAATCATTCATAAACTCTTGCGTTACGTTTGTTCTGAATACCAAAATAAGAAATTGTTTATCCGTCACTGAAGGATTTTATAGATCACAAGCCAGAAGGAGTAAGGCACATACGAGATGACGATCATCTTAAAGAAACTACTTTCATCTTGCAGGGTTCTCTATTCTCTCTAACTCTCAGCGATTATCCTGCTGGAATGCACCCAACTTACATGACAGATGACACTGACAGTGACAGTTAGGCTGACTGGTTATAATTATTATTTTTTTATTCATTTTGAATAAATACAATGTGTGAGGTGAGCTAACTAAATAAATATTGACTTTTGACTTAGATTTGCATTTAAAATAGGTACTGGTCTCATTCTTTAACCATACTTTTATAAGGTTTATCCATAAAGTTAACTTTATGAAAACTGACCGACCTCCTATCGGCACTTGCCGTATCATCACTCGATTATAGATAGATAACCGGTGACCAATTTCCGTAATAGTTTAGAAGAATATTGAATGGAAACCTTGGCTACATGTTTCCCAATCCAGAACCAGTCAGTTGGAACGCAGGATACGCTATAGGTATGATTATTGCCTAGTCGAATCGAAAGTGGATACTGCATATCCTTGTACAGTTCTATTGAAATCTATAAACACGCGTGCATATTACTATGTTATCGTGGGTCCAAAACCGATGGACACCATTATGCCTGCTTGTGATGGCCCTCGGGTCATTAATGCTGTTCCTGTATGGATTTTTTCCACTAAAATATCATTCAGGAAAGTTGGCCCATATGGATGATTTGCCAAACTTCATTGATAAAGTCAGGTGAGTAGTATTATTTTATCTGTATGTCTTAAAACTATCTTAAACTCATTAACAAATACAATTGTCTCTTCCTCTCTCAAATCTTTTCCTACACCCCGTTGTGATACCCGCAGGCAACAAGCCTCACCAAGGGATGAGCCCAAAGGTATCACAACATTCAGATCCACCAACCCTCCACCAAGCCCTCTCACCCTCATCCCATTAAATCCTTTAATGGATCCTCCAAACCCAATTCCAATAGTTCAAAAAAAAAAACTCATTAACAAACTTTTCACTATCTTTTTTTATAAATGAGCTTGATTAAATAACTTGTTTCAACACAGTTCCTTGTTTGTAAGCTAAGGCTGCCATACGTCCCGGTACACCCAGGACATATCCGGGTTTAAAGAGTTGTGTCAGCAAGTAGCACTGAGTCCCGCCTACTTATCGTCTAATTATCAAAATCTATCGCAATTGTTTTTATTTGACGGATGGATCTGTGACACATTGCTGCATTTCTTTGGTATGTTTTTATTTGTACCAAAAAGAAACCTCAATGTATCACATACTGAAAGCGATTGTGATAGATTATGAAATTAGACAATTAGCCCCCCGGTCAGCAAGTAGCACTTAAATATTACCTGAGTTTTCGAAAAATCCATGGTTTACCCTATTTCTGTTCTAAATGTCCTGGGGCCATACCGAATTGATTAACGAAAAGTCTGCTGGGTTTCAACTTAAAACAGAAAAATCAAAGTAAGGAATTTCGTCTTGTACTTTCTGTTGACGTAATTTGAAAGATAACGATGTTCGTGTGATATAATGAATTGAGGTTCGCCATTTTGGCCCAATTGGGGCTCGATTTATCTGTTTTAATTTGAAACCCAGCAGACTTTTCGATAATCGATTTGTTAGCCGGTACCGTCCCAGGTCGGCATCTCAGTATTTATAGCAGCCCTATTGTAAGCCCATCTCACAAAATTATTTTAAAACATTTATTTACTGCTAATAAAATATTTTTTCAGTATTGATGGGCAAACTGTTTACAATTCTGGTGAAAACAGTGTGGTTTTAATGGTAATAGACAGTTTACGGTATGACTTTGTGACTGAAGAGTATATGCCGTACACTGCTGGACTTTTGAAGAACAAATCGGCTTGTATCTATGTGTCCATCGCAGAACCACCCACAGTCACAATGCCCAGAATAAAGGTATTTAATTATGATTAAACAATATTTACTTAAGTTAAAAAAACAGAATTATTAAAAAACTTTTTATTTTTAACCTTTGTAAGGATGAATATAAAAAACAAATCTATTTTACACCGTCTAAATTTTCCTATACTTATTTATAAATATAACTGAGAGTAAAAACTACTCTTTCAACTTAACAAAGTACAGTACCAAAGAAAAAATAGTAAAAGCTTTTTATTCCATATCTAGTATCTATGTAAGTAATTAACAATTTATTTGTGTTAGTTTGTTAATTAACTTATGCTAATTATTAGTATTTGTTAGTATAGTTTCAGACATGGATCCCGTCTGAGTATAAGCCTCCTCCATTTATAATAATTATAAAATATATCAATTATAATTTAGACTTTGTGTTTCGCAAGTTTCTATAAACTAAGTTAATGACTAAGACATTTCTAACATTATTGTGTTATGTACAGTCACCAGAAAGGAAAATCCTTAAGGCACAGTGGAGACGCACCATAAACTTCTGGCGGGATATATTCGCAAGTGTCACTTTTTGTAATTATTACACTTAAGGCTGGTACTACACATTTTGGTACTATGACCAAAGAAAAAACTGTAATTACATTGGCTGTTGTTTCAATTTGTATAATGCGCCTAAATTCTTTCAAACAAAGTAGGTATATTGATTTATTTAGTCCTATTATTACTAAAATTTAACTTGTAGTTTTTTCTTTGGTTCTGTGCTTACTGTGAATGCCTGTTTTTGTGCATGTCGCTTTTTTCTTGTCTGTGCATTGGGCCATCCATAAATTACGTCACATGTTAAGGGGGAGGGAGGGGGTCGACAAAGTGTGAAATTGTGTGACAAGGAGGTGGGAGGGGTCCTAAATTTCGTGATGTCACATTTCAAAATCATTTAAATTGAAATAAAACACGGAACTGCTGTTTTCAAAAATTATTTCTAGATGTAAAATTGTAAAATATGTGACGTCACACTAGGGGGAGTCCCACAAATGTGACCAGCTGTGACAAGGATGTCAAAAATCATGAAATGCGTGTGACGTAATTTATAGATGGCCCCTTATCTATCTACAATATAAAACTACTAATCTATAGCCATTAATTAAACAGTAATACCAAATATAATAATTATAACCGATTTTGTGCCCCTGCTGCCCGATATACTCGTATATCGCGTGTTATCAACTCTCAACGGTAAAAAAAAATCCAGTTGTCTTTTGACAGTTAAAAGTGTTAATTAAAAGTGTTATCATATCATGTTTTGGTGGAGATGCTAAGAGGGCAGGGCTCCGTCGTCCTTATCCATCCATAAGCAAGACTTTTGCCCTAGCAGTGGAGACAACAAATATGGCTGATATGCAACCAATATTTTTGTCTTTTGCATGATATTATGATACACTATCCATTTCTTTGAATGTGTTATTTAACTACTGTCACATTTGTATTAGACCAAGTTGAAAAGAATATTTATTTGATCATTTGTTCAATTAAACTCTGGTGCAGCTGTATTTGCTGAGCACAAGTTATTAAAAAATAGTATTGCACAGTATAGCCTAGGCTACCTATTTTGGCATCCATGCATTACCTATTCAATAACATTTACTACCTGACTGACATACATACCTACATACAAGTTATTTTATCTCAAACATTTTTAAAATATTGCTGACATATTTACTCAAAACAATGTTCAATGAAAAGCAATTTTATTTGTGGAATTAAAAAAAATCCATAGTTTTATAATACTTGCTTATGCTTATGATACAATATCTTACACCGACAATAATAATGCATCATGCATTGTTGCACTAATTGATTTGATTTATGACTACGCTGATTTACGACGTAAATTAATTTGTACCTATTCCGACACAACTGGCGAACACGGTCATGCAAGCTTCAATCTATCTATTCCATCAGCTTATTGACGCCCAAAGATTGACACGGAACAGAGGGGGCGTCGCGTCAATGGCGAGCGAATTCTCACGGTCGAATCGAAACCCTCACCGCACAGCCAGCGGTTAAGAGCACGTAGTATGCACACTAGCGCCGCCATTAAAAAAATCGTAGTGCTTAAATAAAAGACGAAATTGTGAATTATCTCTCTGTATTTCACTCCGCTTAAACAAAAAACCACTTAAATGGTGATGGTGAGTGTCCACTTTTAGCAAAAAAAACTCCATTAAACTAAATAACAAGCTAGAAAATATAGTTTAAGGCTGACCCCAGACCTACCGGTTTCATTTCTTTGCTTTCTACTAGAACTTTCTTCCACTAGAACAGGGCTGCGTTCCGAGGTTCAGAGTGCAGTTGTTTGGTTGTTTTTATTGTTTTAACTTTAGATGTCAAGTCTTGGTTTTCCATTTAGAATACGGATAATGGGGAATGTCCGATAAAAATCAAATCGGCTGAATATTTTTTTATAAGTAGGAATAAGCTCCCTTAGTAATAGAAAAAAGTTTCAGAATTTTCGGTTCCGTAAAAAAATTAAAAAAAAATGAAAGTTTCTTCGACTTCACAAATGTACGAAAGTAACAGCAGAATGGAATTTATACCTTTGCCACCACCACCTGCCACAACCACAACACGGTATTAAAAAAAAGAAATGTCAAAACTTTTTTTCTTAATACTTGTTGTGGTTGTGGCAGGTGGTGGCAAAGGTATAATCTCCATTCTGCTGTTACTTTCGAACATTTGTGAAGTCGAAGAGACTTTAATTATTTAAAAAAATGTTTGCAACCAAAAATTCTGAAACTTTTTTCATTTACTAAGAGAGCTTATTCCTACCTGTAAAAAAATATTCAGCTAATTTGATTTTTTTCGGACATTCCCCATTTAAACTTTCTTATACACTAAATCAAATATAATCTGTTTTTTTGAGGAGCAACCATAAACTTTTTGAAACTTAGACACAAAAACATCAAAATACAAAATAATGTGAAATAAAATTGTCAATTTTTGTATAGATAAACGTCAGAGTGTGTTTCAACGACCGATTTTGATGTTTAAAAAGTTGCAACACACTAATGTTTGGAACGCCGTTAGAGCCTAAAGTTGCACTCGAAGCGTAGGTTCTGAACGCGCCTCAAACAAAGCAAAGAAATGGAACCGGTAGGTCTGGGGTTAGCCTAAACATATTTAAAAATTCACAAAACATACTCGATTATTGCATTCAAAATCGTAACAGCAATAAATACATGCAGTAATTTTTATGACCTTTTTCACATATTCAGGCCATGATGACGGGCAGCGTGTCCACATTTGCTGACGTCGCGTTGAACTTCGGCGCGCCCGCCGTCCGCGGCGACAGCGTGTTGCGCGTCGCCGCCGACAGGGGGCGCCGGTCCGTCATGTACGGCGACGACACGTGGCTAAGACTGTTCCCCGGGCTCTGGGCGGAGTATGACGGCACCACGTCGTTTTATGTCACTGATTATACTGAGGTAAATGAATATTTCTTCGGCGCGCCCGCCGTCCGCGGCGACAGCGTGTTGCGCGTCGTCGCCGACAGGGGGCGCCGGTCCGTCATGTACGGCGACGACACGTGGCTGAAACTGTTCCCCGGCCTCTGGGCGGAGTATGACGGTACCACGTCGTTTTATGTCACTGATTATACTGAGGTAAATGAATATTTTCCTCTGATAACCACCTTTGTGGTCTAGTAGTTCGCCCACCCGTATAAGATGCAGAGAAGGTCCCGGGTTTGATTCCCAGGGGGGTACAATTTGTACTCGGATCCGATGCAGTTGAATTAATTTATCGTAAAATATACCTCAAATGATACATTATATCCTTATATCTAACCTCATAAAAGCAATTTTGAAAATATTGACATTTAGTAAGTATATTTTTTTAATATTTGCCCAAACTTATGTTTGTATTTTTAGAAAATTATTTTAGGTTTAATTTAAATCAAGTTCTGAAATGTAATTATGTATTTTATTTTTAAAAAACCGGTCAAGAGCGAGTCGGACTCGCGCACCGAGGGTTCCGTACCATCATAATTGCACTATTAAACCACACTGCAGAGTAGAATAATAAAATTAGTATTGCAGTTTTAGGTCAGCGCCATCTCTTGACCGATAGTGGAACTAATGTTAACTTTTTAAGAAATTTGATAATTTCTAAAAAAGTGTGCTATATTGAGACATCATTTTATTTTTCCTGTAATCTTTATATAAACTGCTATCACATAGAATTATTTCAGATTTTTCTCTTTGCAAACTTCGGAGATAAGGGGGGGGGGGGGGAACGTTCGTTTTCTTTACATTTTTCATCATAAGTCGAAAACTATGCGGTCTAGAAAAAAAAGAAAAAATTATTGAAAACGTGCAAACGGCGCTCTTTCATATGATACCCCACATGCCCTAGTAGTCCCACTTCAAATTTTTAAGACCCCTTTTCAGGCCCTGCTGTAAAAAAGATATTTATTTTTTTATTTATTTCTTATTTGCAAAATAGTTGGGCAAATGTCATCTTAAACTATTCCAAATTTTAAGTTGATACCATTAGTAGTTCTCGAGATATCCAGCTGTGACAGACAGACAGACTGAGTCACACCATAAGGGTTCCTTTTTTACCATTTTGGTACGGAACCCTAAAATGGCTCAAAAAGCAATCTTAAAGCCCTTTCATTCGATATCACACACAAAATTAAGTGTAGACCACCAAATGCTACTATCTTGCTTATATACCATAAATTTTACTTTTGCATCATGTCAGCTGTTTTATTTCAGGTAGATAACAATGTTACACGACATTTGGATAAAGTTCTTACTCCAGATGAGAAGAATAAACCTACCTTTGATTTCCTAGTACTGCATTATCTGGGATTGGATCATATCGGACACTTGGAGGGGGCTCGTAGTTCCAAAATCAAAGTTAAGCTAAAGGAAATGGATGAGGTGGTCAAGAAAATATTCAGCGCTATGCAGAAATGGGTTAGTTGGATGTTTTTAAAGTAACACTTATGTTTTCTGAAAATGGTGATCTCTAAACCAACATAATATAGGTGTCAACATTTTAAGAATATTGCATATTATATGATCGTTTTGTTCGAAGTTTTGGTTGTCCCTTTTCCTAAATGTTTTAAACGTGAACATTTGCTATTCATTAAAGACCCAATTGCAAGCTCGAGCGCCACTGAAGAAGGAAGTGCGCCTTTTTCCCTTTTGGAGTGATTTATGTTGTAGGATAAAGTATAAAGGTACGAGTTGGCCGCCGACCGCACGCGACATAAAGCCGCAGCGTGTCGGTGCCTCATGTCGCGGCGACACGACGCCGCGTCGAACACGGTCTTTTTTTGAGCAAATTCAACGTGTTGTCGCTCCAAAGTAGGCACTATAGATGTGCGGTCGGGCGACACATCGCGGCTTCATGTCGCTGGATACGGAAAGTATTTCATAGAAATACATGCTGCCGCCGTTTCATGTCATGTCGCGTGCTGACTAGAGGTGGTTAATATAGCATCTAGCGCCATATTATAGCGCGCTATCTGTACATAGCGCACATAGCGCGCTATGTAAGTAGACGCTATGGCGCTATGAATATCGCGCGTGGCAACAAGTAGCGTCGTCGTTGGCCGGACGGGGCGCGGGCATTCGTTATAGTTAAAAAATATCGCGTGCGCGCTTTTGCTACCGGACGCGTTACGCGCGTTTCTCTCGCAACACGCTAGGTACGAGTATAATATCGCGCGCTATTGTGTTAGTTCGATTAGGACTTTTATGACACAACTAGTCAATTAGTTCGTATTATGTAAAAACTATTTAGCTAAGCAAAGTTAGTTGAACGAGAAATATGGTAAAAACAACCGAATTTCAAAGGTCAATAAGGTCGAAAATCGCTTGCACCTGTTTTTTTAACTAGAAAACATTGTCTAGGGGTCACTAGTTAAAAAAATGAATGCAAGCGATTTTTGACCTTATTGACATTTACCAAAATCACGGTTTTTAATGATACATCAGAATTAGTAAACGAGAATACGGCAAAAAACAACCGAATAGCAAACGTCAATAAGGTCGAAAATCGCTAGCACCTGTTTTTTTTAACTAGAAAACATTGTCTAGTAATCACAAGTTAGAAAAATGAGTGCAAGCGATTTTCGACCTTATTGACATTTATCAAAATCACGGTTTTTAATGTAACATCAAAATTAGTAAACGAGAATACGGCAAAAAAACAACCGAATTGCAAACGTCAATAAGGTCTAAAATCGCTTGCACCTGTTTTCTTAACTAGGAAACATTGTCTAGTGATCACAAGGTAGAAAAATGAGTGCAAGCGATTTTCGACCTTATTACGAAACTTATTTTCGAACTTTAGACAGTTCTAAGCCCGAAAAGTATAAGATAAAGTTCATTAGTTTACATTGCTGCTTTATTTTATTTAAGACTAAAATGTAACGTATTAATAAATAACGTTTTTGTAAAGCGCGCGATCTGTCTAACGAACGACGTGTGAAGTAACGTGTTACGAAATCTAACGTGCTGCATCTAACGCGCCAGCCAGCCGCCCGCATGCTACCTGATAAATAGCGCGTTATAACATAGCGTATTTAATAGCGCGCTAGAAATCAATAGCATATAGTCTGTAGCGTGCTGTTGCTTTATAGGCGTTATGAACAACTCTAGTGCTGACGCCTGCTAACTGGCACCTTAATATGCTATGTAAAATTTTCGATTTTCGCTTCGATTTTGCATCGAAAAATATCAATTTATGAGCTACCCATTCCAACTATTATAATATCATCAAATATCCTTGATTAGGACCGTACAGGAGTTCTATTCATCTGCGGCGACCACGGAATGCGCGACGCGGGCGGCCACGGCGGCGCCACGCCCGCTGAAGTACTGGTGCCGCTAGTGGTCGCCAAGAGTGACGACTTTGAGTGCCCCCACCCGTATGTATAATCTTCAATATTGATTCTTATTAGCACCGTACAGGAGTTCTATTCATCTGCGGCGACCACGGGATGCGCGATGCGGGCGGCCACGGCGGTGCCACACCTGCTGAAGTACTGGTGCCGCTAGTGGTCGCCAAAAGTGACGACTTCGAGTGCCCCCACCTGTATGTATAATCTTCAGTATTGATTCTTATTAGCACCGTAAAGGAGTTCTATTCATCTGCGGAGACCACGGGATGCGCGATGCGGGCGGCCACGGCGGTGCCACACCAGCTGAAGTACTGGTGCCGCTAGTGGTCGCCAAGAGTGACGACTTTGAGTGCCCCCTCCCGTATGTATAATCTTCAGTATTGATTCTTATTAGCACCGTACAGGAGTTCTATTCATCTGCGGCGACCACGGGATGCGCGATGCGGGCGGCCACGGCGGTGCCACACCTGCTGAAGTACTGGTGCCGCTAGTGGTCGCCAAAAGTGACGACTTTGAGTGCCCCCACCCGTATGTATAATCTTCAGTATTGATTCTTATTAGCACCGTACAGGAGTTCTATTCATCTGCGGCGACCACGGGATGCGCGATGCGGGCGGCCACGGCGGCGCCACGCCTGCTGAAGTACTGGTGCCGCTAGTGGTCGCCAAAAGTAACGACTTTGAGTGCCCCCACCCGTATGTATAATCTTCAGTATCGATTCTTATTAGCACCGTACAGGAGTTCTATTCATCTGCGGCGACCACGGGATGCGCGATGCGGGCGGCCACGGTGGCGCCACGCCTGCTGAAGTATTGGTGCCGCTAGTGGTCGCCAAAAGTGACGACTTTGAGTGCCCCACCCGTATGTATAATCTTCAATATTGATCCTTTATTAGCACCGTACAGGGGTTCTGTTCATATGTGGCGAGCACGGAATGCACAACGCGGGCGGCCACGGCGGCGCCACGCCCGCTGAAGTACTGGTGCCGCTAGTGGTCGCCAAGAGTGACGACTTTGAGTGCACCCACCTAGGGTTACCAGATCCTGACATTTTGATGAGAATTCCTGACATTTTCCCTGACTTTTCAGTTTTCCTGACATTTTGTCACCTACATCTACATTCTTTATTAAGTTGACGTTTGATATTTTTTTCTCATCAAAATGATTAACAAATCTTATACTTTTTGGGTTATCAAAAAATCCTGACAACTACTGTTTTCCCTGTTTTCCTGACAGAAGCCTTAAATTCCTGACATGTCAGGAAAATTCCTCTCATCTGGTAACCCTACCCCCACCCGTATGCATAATCTTAAATATTGATCCTTTATTAGCACCGTACAGGGGGGGTATTACAACCTCTTAAAACCTGCCAGGTTTATGAATTGCTATAGTTACATCTCTTTCTCGCTGTATAGCAAATGAAAGAGATAGATTGATTACCATTCAGAAAACTGCCAGGAAATAAGAGGTCATAATACGGCCCCAGGGGTTCTGTTCATATGTGGCGAGCACGGAATGCGCGACGCGGGCGGCCACGGCGGCGCCACGCCCGCTGAAGTACTGGTGCCGCTAGTGGTCGCCAAGAGTGACGACTTTGAGTGCACCCACGACATGGGCAACATAGAATAATGAATCTGTCAATAATGATAATTTTGGCAGGCCCACCGTTAATGAATTGCCTGTGACCAGTGCAGGGCCAGGGCCGACGGTAGCGCAAGTGGACGTGGCGCCCTCTGTGGCGTGGCTGCTGAATGCGCCGCCGCCCGGCGACAACACGGGCCGCATATTGCCCGCGCTCATGCCCGGTGACGTGCGCCAGCACCTGTACCTGCTGCACGTGATGAGCGCGCACAACGCCAAGCAACCGGCCATGCCCACAGACGCAGGTGACTAGCGAATGAACTGTTACAATACTAGCCGCATAATACAGTAGCCCAAGTGGACGTGGCGCCCTTTGTGGCGTGGCTGTTGAACGCGCCGCCACGACAACACGGGCCGCATATTGCCAGCGACGTGCACCAATACACAGGTATTGGCGCACGTCGCACCTGCTGCATGTGATGAGCGCGCACAACTGCTGCACGGGTGACTACCGAGTGAACTGTTACAATACTAGCCACATATTACATTATTACCTGCCTTTATGCCCAATGACGTGCGCCAGTACACAGGTACAGCAGGTCAGCAGAAGGTACAGACCTGCTGCACTTGATGAGCGCACACTCCGCCAAGCAACCCTCCATGCTCACAGACGCAGGTGACTAGCGAGTACGACACAACCACAACATTGCTGCGCCTAGAATTAACAACCGCTGCTTACTTATCCGAAGCTTAATATTTTTCCATTTCATTTTAAACTAACCTAAGTTCATATGACAGTGGGGTGCCGCGCGGGACTACTAACCGCGCGGTACAAGATTATACTAAACTGTTATAACGTCTACATTACCGCGCGTCGTAACCCGCGCCGCGCACAACATCCGCGGTGCAAGATCTACAAACCTGTATCGACTCGGAATGCAATTGCGTAAGGTAATCGTATTCATTTGACAGTTCATATCGTATTCCTATTCCACAGAGTCTAAAGACGAAAGTCTTCAACCAGTGCGTCCTGCCTGTCATGGCATACGGAGCCGAAACGTGGACACTCACTGTAGGGCTGGTTCACAAATTTAAAGTCGCGCAGAGAGCTATGGAAAGGGCTATGCTCGGAGTTTCTCTGAGAGATCGGGTCCGGAACGAGGTGATCCGACAGAGAACTAAAGTCATCGACATAGCCCACCAGATTAGCAAGCTGAAGTGGCAGTGGGCCGGCCATATTAGCCGTAGAAGCGATGGCCGCTGGGGCAGACGAGTTCTTAAGTGGAGACCGCGTATCGGCAAACGTAGTGTGAAACGCCCTCAGACAAGGTGGAGCGACGATCTTCGTAAGGTGGCTGGCATAAACTGGATGAGTATAGCCGCGGATCGTGCTGATGATGATCGTATTCCATCGGCTGCAATTTGTATGGGATGACATATATTATGATCCAATATGTTAAAAAAGTCTTCTTGTCAGTTAAAAAAGTCTTGAACGGGTGGTAGGAAAATATAGACGATTCAAAAGTACTTAATAATTAAGTTTATTTGAATAAAGCTATATTTGACTTTGACTATGAACTGTCAACTGAATACGATTGACTTTACGCAATCACCTAGCCGTTCAGTTGAGCCGCGCGGTTTGCGGAACAAATTGCCCCCTCCACGTCAATGTTGATGCCAGACTGCCGCGCATGATACGCTATAATGTGAATGCTCCTATTGCGTGACGACGCGCGTAACCGCGCGATCATATGGACTTATCCTAAACGTCTTGAATTTATAGTGCAAAGTTGATTGAGATAATTTGACATAATCATAGTGAAAATCCAGCGCGCTGATGTGTGTTCCATCACAAATTAACACTTAGCAAACGTCATCTCCCCACAGAATTCTACAAGCAATTCCAACGGGCAGAAAAGCAATTCGCTCACTACCTGGCCACTGGGCAAACGAGTGCCGCGAAGATCGCCAAAGATTTCTATGAGGAGTCGCTGACGAAGATGGCCAAATACCTCAGCGAGACCACAGTCAATTTTGACATGTTCGCACTTGTGCTTGCCACGACGCTCCTGTACTTTGTACGTATTTTTTTGAAATAGATACTTTTGAACTAAAAATCAACAACTCAAGCCTAACTGATTAGAAATATAAGTTATTTATGATAGATCACGTTTTTGAAGGCAACCTCCAAAAAAACTTTGTACACTGCGATATATTGACAATATACGGTGATCTGCTGCAACTTCACTCGAGAATGTAGGGCAGAGAGAGATAAAGTTATTTTGTACCGCAAGCGATCTGAAGTTCCTACAGTTCTATTGTCAATTTAATCGCAGTGTACAGGCACATCAATTCATTTAAACTGACAACTTCAATTGATTTTGTATCTTAAAGTATTCACTTTATTTAAGTTTATATTTAAGTGTGGTCGCCCAGCTTACTGCTAAACTATACTTAGATCGAGAATAAGTAGGTACACGCAAAGTTTAAACAAAGCCACATGGCATTCCATTGTGAATTATAGAGAAATCATACTTTACCACCCCCTAGACAAAGAAAATTTCTAAATCTTCGTTATCTCTTCGCTTTCGAAACATGTATGAGTTTGTCATAAATGTTCGTTAAATTGTTAATGGATCAGTCCCTCTAGCCAAAATAACATTTCCAAATTATCGTCATCGCTTTGCTTCGAAACAATGCGTTTTAAAATTCGATTATTAGAGAAACCTTACTTATTATGAGTCATAAGGAAGGTTTCGCTAAAAATCGAATCGATACATGCATTGTTTCGGAGCGAAGCAATGACGATAATTTGCAAATGTTACTTTGGCTGGGGGGGCCGGCGGCGTTTAGTTTTTCAATTTAATTACCACCACTTTAATACCTGGAAATTCTTTCGCAGATCGTAATGGCTCTTCTCTGCATAACACTTTACTCTCTACAACCCGACCAGAGTAGAAGAATCAGTTTGACCCATCACCATAAAGCCAGCAAATGGGGGCTTTGCATAGCCTTTTTCGTCGTACTAGCCATCACTATTACAATACTAACCATTACGTGCTTTATAACAGAAACTAAAAGCCGAGTATGCTCGTTCAACTCTGTATGGGGACTCGCATTTTTACTTATAGGCTGTGTTTTCACTATGACTTACTTCATGATAAAGACGGCATTAGAAAAGATAAAAGATTTAACTCCATTAAAAGATTTGAATGCTATAGACTATCTCCTGATATTTGGAACTGTATTCCATGCGTGGTCGTTCTTCGGTACAAGTTTTATAGAAGAGGAACATATGACTTGGTATTTCTTCTGGAACACTCTGATGCTGTTTGTACTGGTGAGGACTATTACTGTCCTCTTGATGTATTTCGGGAAAGTGTATACTGGCTCAACGGAAGTACAGGAGAAACCAGAGTTGGATAAAAAAATAAATTTGAATATAGCTATGTTGCCCAAATGGATATTGCTCATAGCGTTACATAGGTAAGGATTATAAAATTACATTTTAAATAATATTTAAATATTACTGTTTATTTATGTTTCGTCATCTACGCTTGCTACATCAGCCTCTCTAAACAAAGTCACATTTTTAAAAGTAATAACAGAATGCCAAATTGAATCGATTTGTTATTTTAGAAATCATTTATCTTACTATAGTTACCGGCAACGTATGTCAATTCCCATACTTTTTTATTTTGTGTGTAACTAGAGAACCAGGCTGTTTTAAGGGTGCTTCTACACGGTGCATGTATTACTTTGCGCACGTTAAGGCGCGGGTCACTTGCGCGGTGGTACAATGCTATGGAGGTGGACCCGCTTTACGTTTTTCCATGGAGCATGTAACCTGGGGCCGTACCGGCTAACTTACATGGCTATCGTTATCGCTTTTATTTGACAGATGGATGTGATACATTGCTACTTTTCTATGATAAGTTTTTATTTATGCCAAATAGAAGTAGCAATGTGTCACATCCAACTGTCAAATGAAAGCGATTACGATAGCCATGTAAGTTAGCCGGTACGGCCCCTCCGCAAGTGCTTAACTTGCGCGGGCTACTTACTCTGTGTAGAAGCACCCTTAAGCACAGAATACATAATAGTACAAAGTACAGAAAATTCACTCCGCATGGTCATTTAAATAAATAGCGACTCTTGCTCAGACACAATAAAGTGCAATTCAGGTCGCACACCGCTTCCTTGCCTACAGTTATATTCACCTACAGGTTGCCTCTCTTTCTATCGCGTAGCTCTTAGCTCTTCTAACAACTTTAGGGTTGTCTTCTTCTAATCCTTCAACGCTCGAGCGGCCCTTTGGGCTGCACAACCCAACAATGGAAAATCTATTATCTCATTTTCTATGCTTGAAGGATTAAATACTTTATTACAAGTTTTGTGCTTATAATGTGTACTACCTACTTAAATGTGAAAAAAATACGTTTCAAATAAACTTAGGCTAGATGTACAGTTAACGCCACATTAGACTATGTGTTAAATTTGAGGCAGTCTTTATGCCACCGCCACAATACTGTTGCCGGTTACGGAATCCTTAAATCCAGAAATGTAGGTAGGTATTTTTAGTTACAGCTTGACCATAAAGAGTTGAAACTAAATAAAATGGAACTAAAAATTTTCAGTACTAAATGTAGTCTGTGTTGCCAAATTATTCGTGATTTTGACGTATTTACATAGAAAGTGGCGCCCTCAATTTATGTCAACTCTTTATGGTCAAACTATAAGTAGGTATAATTCGCTCAAAAAAAAATTACCTTAAAAAAGGTACCTTAGGAAATTTGATCGAGAAAAAATAGTCACGACCCGCCTCTGCATATAAGTAACTACACGCTTTCCTACCTATAGTAAGTTACACCTACTTATCAAAAATAGGTATGTACCTACTCATAAAAATTACGAGAAAAATAAACAAAATAAAAAAAATTCTTATACATTTTAGAATCTTACGGTAAAGTGAATAAACCGGTCAAGATCGAGTCGGACTCGTGCACCGAGGGTTCCGTACCATCATAATTGCACCATCAAACCACACTGCAGAGTAGAATAATCAAATTAGTATTGCAGCTTTAGGTCAGCGCCATCTCTTGACCGATAGTGGAACTAATGTTAACTTTTTTAGAAATTTGATAATTTCTAAAAAAAGTATGCTACCTATATTGAGACATTGTTTTATTTTTCCTGTAATCTTTATATATGTTACCGGCAATGTATGAAATGCAGGCATTGTATACAATGCCTGGCCCTTTTAGGCAATGTATGAAATATAATGAATATTGATATCTATTTCACACATTACCTAGGCAGTGTATACAATGACTAGGCATTGTATAGAATGCCTGCTGGTCCACCGGCAATGTGTATAATAAAAAGATTTTCGAGAATAGATTCGAGGGGGGATCGAGGGGGGCTTGGGGAAAGCTCGAGGGGGGGGGGGGGGCTCGGGGAAAGCTCGAGGAGGGTTCGATGGGGGGCTCGAGGGGGGCTCGAAGAGGGTTCGATGGGGGGCTCGAGAGGGGCTCGAGGGGGCTCGGGGAAAGCTCGAGGAGGGTTCGATGGGGGGCTCGAGGGGGGTTCGAGGGGGGCTCGAGGGGGCTCGAGGGGGCTCTTTGGAATCGAACCTGTTTTACTCCTGTAGGTCCCGCGTATAGGTTAGAAATTTAAGGCGAGCGCGGAGCGCAGCGGAGCGCAGCGGAGCGTGAGCCTTAAATTTCGAGGTTATTTTTTTTATAACAGACAACAGAAATTTGAGTTTGGAATCGAACCTGCTTCACTCCTGTAGGTCCCGCGTATAGGTTAGAAATTTAAGGCGAGCGCGAAGCGCAGCGGAGCGTGAGCCTTAAATTTCGAGGTTATTTTTTTATAACAGACAACAGAAATATACTTATTTTACACATTGCCGGTGGACCAGCAGGCATTGTATACAATGCCTAGGCAAAGTATAAAATGAATTATATTTCATACATTGCCTGATCGTTTTAGGCATTGTATACAATGCCGGATTATACACATTGCCGGTAACATATAAACTGCTATCACATAGAATGATTTCTAATTTTTCTCTTTGCAAACTTCGGAGATAAGGGGGGGGGGCGGTAATTTTTTTATATTTTTCATCATAAGTTGAAAACTATGTGGCCTAAAACAAAAAGAAAATATGATTAACAAGGTGCAAACGGCGTTCTATGATATGATATTGCACATGCCCTAGTAGAACCCACTTCAATTTTTTCAGACCCTTTTTCAGTTCCTGTTGTAAAAAAGATATTTATTTTTTTATTAATTTCTTCTTCTTCTTCTTATTTTTGTTATGGCAATCTACTTTCCTCTTGGAAGTAATTTTTGTCAGTGTCATGTTTTGAATAGTTCAGTATTTCTAGATTTTCAAGTAGATTGTTTCAGTTTACATTAAAATGCGGGTGCATCACATTCCAATGCTGCTTGGAGCATTTGGCAGCAAGTATATCAAGACAGTTTACTCGGTAAGTTTTGCCGAGGTAGCGACCACTACAATAAAAGTCTCAGCTTCACACAACCAAGATTGCGCCTATTTCCATTATCCCACATATTGTTCAGTTGCGTAGACACTTGTACCACAAAACTGCACCAATTTTAAGACACAATATCCACTATGAATCATTTTGCGAATAATTAAAATAGTCACCGGACTGAACTCGACAAAATCCTGCCAAAAACTCCTAATTTCTTATTTACAAAATAGTTGGGCGAATGTCATCTAAAACTATTCCGAATTTCAAGCTGATACCATTAGTAGTTCTCGAGATATCCAGCTGTGACAGACAGACCGAGTCACACCATAAGGGTTCCTTTTTTACCATTTTGGTACGGAACCCTAAAAATGAAAACTTTGAATCCTTCTGTTTATTGCGACAGCCGTCCACGCAACAATTATTAGTATTACGATTCTCCATCCTTACTAATATTATAAATGCGAAAGTCCGTTTGTTTGTTTGTTACGCCTTCACGTCCTTAACTACTGAACCGATCATCATGTAATTTTGCATACACGTTCTTAGGGGTACAGAGAAGGACATAGGATACCTTTCATCCCGAAAAATTAATATTATTCCCGAGGGATAGCAAAAAATATTTCCACGCAGACGAAGTCGCGGGCGGCCGCTAGTTATTTATAAATTATAATAGTGTACGGTACAGTGCTGGGAGCAATAAATAATGATCGATTGACCGTCATAGAGGCACAGAATAACGCACGCGTGTACTCACAAGCGCGGCGGCAACCCTGACTGATTTTGCAACTCCGAGTTGTCGCGCGCTGTAGGTACTTATCGCGGTAGGTATGGGCGAGTGACGGATGCCTGCCTTAAGTGTTACCAAACTATAGGACCGCAGCCTTTTCCCTTACTATGAAACTACAGTCACACCCCGGGCACTCTATACAAACGCCGCGTTTCAACTACCTATTACACAGTCGCTACACAGTGACGTTTTTGCACACGCGCAACTGTGTGCGTGAAGTCTAGGGCTATTGAATGAGCATACGAACTGGCCTACGAACTCGCGGGGCGCGGTGAGGTAATTGATTGCGGGGCGGGGCGGAGAGTTTCCTTTCTGTACGGTAGTACTTATATCTATTCTGTGCTACAGTATCAACATTCAAATACGACAGTGGCCTAAGTAAAATAAGATGTGGTTAAAGATTTTTTTAATTTCTCAAAAGAATTAAACATTCACTTGTAAGGTGTTTTTAGGTACCTGAGGACTATGAATCAAACTGGTGACCGATGGCTGTTTCTCCCGGATACGGCGGATTGGCTAAATGAACCTGAAAACGCTTGGTTACTTGAAGCGCACCTGTTAGTTGGTAAACTATATTCCAAACATTAATTTTTTTGTTTAATATATTAATATCAAATTCTTATCAGTGCAATAATCAAACAAAAGAATAGGCATTATCTGTTATTTTTTCCTAGTTTTGAAACAGCATTTTCTGATTTTAGATCTTAAAATGTTATACTTTGCAATAGGAATAAATACTGATCGATGATTGATGAGGATCCATGAACTGATGGCGCCACAAGCGTCTGTACTTAAATCGTTTGATTGGTCGTTTCAAATGTCAAATGTCATTTCTGACGTATTTTAAGCAATCGAAACCATTGATAACGGTCGGGTCGCTGCTTGCGCCATCTGCGATTAGCTTTACGTGTGGATCTCCATTGCAACGGTTTATTGCCTATTTCTCCTTTTTTTGTTTTTCTTCTTGGTTTGACTTAGACTTTTATTTCAGGAACACTCGCGACATTAGTATTATGTTTATGGAACCTCCGTTATTCAAACAACATCATGCAAATGCACTCAGCATTCACAGTATTCCAGACTCTAATGATCGTAGCCTACCGAATAGCTACAGGGTCAATAGATGCACCATTCCCAGACGTAAAGAAATGGGACACTGTCATTATTGTCAATGTTTTTTGGGGACTACTAATAGGACAATTCGTTTTCGAAATATTAACATACGTAGGCATGTTCAAAAGCTGCGGTGTCAACCCAACAGCCACAGATAATACAAAATTCGTTTACCACAAACCTAAAGCAAAGACTGAAGATTACTTCTACGATGCTATGGTGGAAGAGCCGTGGAACTTAGAAGATGTGAAATTGAACCTTGCGAGGTCTATCTCCCATTTAATGTTGAATTATTTGATGCTGATTGTGATCCTATTGATGAGGCCACACAATGTTATAATGGTTCCTAGCGTTTATATAACGTGTCTGCTGACGGCCAAGTGCTTGGACCATAAGTTACTGGATATCAAGATTGGACGGAATACGGAAATTGTCGACGTACTTAGTCAAACGTTGGCACATCTGTGGATTGGAGCAGTATTCTTCTTTTATCAAGTGAGTATTTGTTACTGTATCTGTTACGAAAGTTCAGTTGCCCTACCAAAATTTTCTTTATTGTTAACACCGATATGAACATTACGGAATTTGCGTATTGTCCGTTCAAGCAAAGTAACTTTTTTAATTACCAATATTATGCGAACAAATCTTAGGTCTGGCCCCTATTTCACCAAATTGACATTTGTCAGTGACATATTTCGGCAATTTTTACAGTCTTTTTTACTTTAATAAGGGACAATTATGTTGTGAAACAGTAGATAATTTTTACAAGTCGACAATTGTCACGCAAACTTGACTCAGCTCCAATCTCATGTCAAGAATCACTGACAAATCTACAAATATGTCGACTTGTAAAAAATATCCCTGTTTCACAACATACTTGTCCCTAATTAAAGTCACGACAATTGTAAAAAATTAAAAATATTAAAAACACAACTGCCGTGCCAAAAACGAATTAAAAATTTAAATAACAAGTGTTATTGCCGTCGTATGATCGAACTAACTAAAATCGGACTAGTAAAAACAAACTAAAAAGTAAAAAATAAATTCTTCTGTAAATATTTAAAACCCTAATACCCTATACCTACAGAAATTTTAAATCTAAAAATTTTAAACCTAAAAACGTGGGGCGCATGCTATAGACAATAATGTATGATAAATTTTACAAAATGCGCCCCACGTTTTTATGTTTCAAATTTTTAGATTTAAAATTTCTGTAGGTATAGGGTTTTAAATATTTACAGAAGAATTTATTTTTTACTTTTTAGTTTGTTTTTACTAGTCCGATTTTTTTTTGTTATAATTTAGTCCGTTTTAAAAACGTGTTTTTAAATAAGTTTTTTTTTTCAGTAAATTATTATTTTCTGCTTTTTAATTAACGAGCTAGGACTAAAAATATACCATCTCCTATCGGAGCACTCGTCAAGACGATTCAAACGAGCCCAAACTCGATTGGGTTGCATGGTTTTATTACAGAGTCCCAGTGACCTTCTTCCAGCTCCATTATCAGACCCTGGACACTATTTCCCAACAAAGAACTCGTCAAGACGTTTCGAACGAGCCCAATCTCGATGGGGTAGAGTGGTTTTTATTTAAGAGTTCCTGTGTCCCTCTTCCGACTCCATCATCAGACCCTGGTAACTATTTCCTAACAAAGAACTCGTCAAGACGATTCAAACGAGCCCAAATTTGATGGGGTTACACGGTTTCAATATTGAATTCCTATGGCATGGCCTATTGGCTTCATCATCAGACCCTGGACCTCATCTCCCATTAGAGTACTCGTCAAGACGATTCTAACGAGCCCAAACACGATGGGGTTGTATGGTTTGATCATAGAGTTCCTGTGGCCTTCTTTCGGTTTTATCATCAGATCAGCTTAATGACACCATAATATTGCATTGCCTTTCAGTTCCGACCTATGTTCAAAGTTTCAAGTCTCTAGCTCATCGGGAAGCTAGTATAAAATCGTTCGCAAACTTTGTGGAGAAATAAACCCACAAACACACAAACGAGAAAGCAACCTAATAAAAACGTGTTAAAATCACTATAGTCATAATTTTACGACAATTAGAACTTTTTTCTTGTCCTCACGCGCGTGGGTCAGCTGGGTCTCGATTCTGCTATTGTTAACGTCATAATCGTGTTTCAATTGTGTTTGCTTGACACAGTTCTTGTTTCTTAAACATAAAACTGAAACACGATTGAAAGACGTTACCATTAGCATAATCGAGGCCCTAATCATTAGATTATTTCTTATTTTTTGTAAGTTATTATCAGTTTTGTTTGTACAGGGCAACTCGAACAGCCTCGCGTCCGTAGACCTCGGCTCCGGGTACGTGGGGCTGCGCGAGTACTGCCCGCTGCGTGTGGCCGCCCGCATGGGGCTGCACGCGTACGCCGGGCCCGCGCTCGCCGGCGCCTCTCTGTTCTGCTCGCTAGCCGCGACCGCGAGTGCCTGGCGCCAGTGAGTATGACGCTACACTATGCAGGGACTGCTACGTACTGCCCGCTGCGTGTGGCCGCCCGCATGGGGCTGCACGCGTACGCCGGGCCCGCGCTCGCCGGCGCCTCTCTGTTCTGCTCGCTAGCCGCGACCGCGAGTGCCTGGCGCCAGTGAGTATGACGCTACACTATGCAGGGACTGCTACGTACTGCCCGCTGCGTGTGGCCGCCCGCATGGGGCTGCACGCGTACGCCGGGCCCGCGCTCGCCGGCGCCTCTCTGTTCTGCTCGCTAGCCGCGACCGCGAGTGCCTGGCGCCAGTGAGTATGACGCTACACTATGCAGGGACTGCTACGTACTGCCCGCTGCGTGTGGCCGCCCGCATGGGGCTGCACGCGTACGCTGGGCCCGCGCTCGCCGGCGCCTCTCTGTTCTGCTCGCTAGCCGCGACCGCGAGTGCCTGGCGCCAGTGAGTATGACGCTACACTATGCAGGGACTGCTACGTACTGCCCGCTGCGTGTGGCCGCCCGCATGGGGCTGCACGCGTACGCCGGGCCCGCGCTCGCCGGCGCCTCTCTGTTCTGCTCGCTAGCCGCGACCGCGAGTGCCTGGCGCCAGTGAGTATGACGCTACACTATGCAGGGACTGCTACGTACTGCCCGCTGCGTGTGGCCGCCCGCATGGGGCTGCACGCGTACGCCGGGCCCGCGCTCGCCGGCGCCTCTCTGTTCTGCTCGCTAGCCGCGACCGCGAGTGCCTGGCGCCAGTGAGTATGACGCTACACTATGCAGGGACTGCTACGTACTGCCCGCTGCGTGTGGCCGCCCGCATGGGGCTGCACGCGTACGCCGGGCCCGCGCTCGCCGGCGCCTCTCTGTTCTGCTCGCTAGCCGCGACCGCGAGTGCCTGGCGCCAGTGAGTATGACACTACACTATGCAGCCTACGGCCCGATTCATTTTAATAAAAACGGCCTCCTGATGCCACTTTACCTATGCAATGCGTTCTATTTTTCTTAATAGGTTTTGCTGCCCACTGTTTCGACGGTATATTATACATTTGGCCCACCAATGATTTTGAGTTTGACATGGCTGGCCTACATTATACAGGGGCTGCGGAATACTGATTATACCTATACTATAATATATATGTAATGAGGTAGATTTACTTAGAGATGATAATAAAGTTTGTAAACCCGCTCTTAAAAGATTATTTCCTAAGCAAATAGTATACATAATTACTGTGAAAAGTAAAAGTTAAAGTACGAAAATTATAATAGGTGTACACAAGTAAAATTATTTGTTAATGTGAGTGCTTTTCTTCGCCAACAAACTGCCATGCAGTTTGGCGAGTACTTATGTATGTGCAAATTGTGCAACCTGTAATTTTGTAAATTATTAAATAAATAAAAAAAAATATAAATATTACTGGGTAATATGGGTAATAATAATATAAATAGGTTTTGAAACCCTAAAGTTACCACTGATGTTAACTGCTGCAACAAGCCGCGTTTAAGTGACTGAATCCGGCTCGAAGGACCATACTGCAATACCGCATGCTTTAGAAATCATTTTTGTATCATAATTATCATTTATGGCCGATTTTCATTCTCTTATTAAAACTTATTTTAACCCGGCGAGCATGAGGTGAAATAAAGTTACATGAAGCATGAGGCACCCTGCCTCATGCTTCATGTAACTGTCATGTGACATACCCTTAAGTTAAATGTACCACAATTTAGTTATTATTATTTTATAAAACTTATTGGTTTCATTTTGTAAAATATTTTTTTAATATGAAATTAAATAAAACAAGTTCAGAATTATTCAATTATTATTATTCAATCTAGTTTTTCATAAACTATGTAATCATAGTGTACGGTATACAAATGCCTACATTCAACTTGGTACTCGAAATTAGGTCACGCATCAGCACTTTTGTAATTCATTCGATTTATTATATTTTGTCATAAAATCAGTACGCAATTAACATTCATTAAACAATCACGCGTCCTCATTTAGCATTTAAACAAGTAATTTTGATTCCTTTGTGAATTAGCAATAAACTTTTATTTTCCTAAACTTATCTATCATTTAAACTAGCATTCGTCAAGGTGTACCAGCCCGGCTCGTACGCATAGTAACAAATCTATAGCCTTACAAAAAAAATATAATTAAACAAAAATTCTTTATTCCTTGGAATTTAATTAACTTAAAATTAAAAGATAATAAGATCCTTTGTTTAAAAAAATATTTTGAATTTTTCTGCTAAAAATATGACTAATCGCTAGTGTCAAGATCAGCACCCCCGACAGGTTTGCGCATATATGTATATCGCCGCCGCCGGTATCCCGCGCCACGCTACGATTATGGCACTATACTGTCCCGCGCGCCCCTGCCTCCAGCTACTGAGCGCACTATAGTCCAATAAAACTAACTTTATAGGGACATAATAAGATAACTAAAATTTTATTTTTCTATGTCATAAATTAGTGTTAGTTATAGTTAAAATAAAAGGAATTAAACATTTAGAAACTTCGCATAAAACTAAAAAAAAAATAACTACTGAGAAATACATTATTATTAAAACGTAAAAAATAAATGTTTGATTTTTGTCTAAAATATCTAAAAAGACGCATCATAGCTTAATAAGATACAAGCATCATAGTTATCATTTTGGCTTATCTAGATATTGAGATCAGATGAATACTGTGAAAAAAAACAAACATGCGAATTTGGATTCAGTTTAATTTTGCTATTAGGTGATAGCATTTTAATGCACCATAAAATTATACTAACAAGGTATTTGGTTAACTATTTTGCTTTTAGGAAAAAGCTAGGTAATGTACGATATCTCATGATTTTTATGTGAAACGGTTACCACCCTGGATTTCTTACATCACATATCTAATTAATATTTGACACTTAATACCAATATCCGATAAACTAATCAAAACAACGAGTTTATTAATTATGTCCAGATAAAGCTAGTTTTATTGGACTACTAGTGTTGTCGGACGAGAAACTTTAAAAATGCACAACTTTAAAAATGTTGCAGAGTGTGAGATACCGTGGGTCACGCTCGCCCGGTTAACCTAACTTCCTAACTATGAAAATGCCGTCATTCTAGGATAAAATTGATAAATTACACTGTAATTCATAATTCAAAATTACAGCTGGCTTTATTCAATTAACAACATAATTTTAATCATGTTATATTATTTTCAGGTATTTACAATCGTTGTGGCGGGCCTGCAACATTTTATCCTTCCAAAGAGCCTACGCGTTAGTCATATATTGTGTCATAGCTACAGTTTTTAGGCATCACCTATTTGTTTGGTCCGTTTTCTCTCCCAAACTATTATATGATTTCGTAGGAACAGTGTTTACCATACAAGCGCTGGGTACTTTAGCACAGATTGTGGGGCTCACACACTTTACCAGCTGGATTGCACGAGCTCTCACATATAAATCGAGGCTATGATATAGCTCTACATACTTAGGTTTTTGAAATAACGTTTTGTCTTACTATTTAAGATCAAAGCCTAATTTTGTATTAATATCACAGACAAAACATTTAACTCGAGCAATAAAATTGATCAAACTAAATATGAAGAGGTAGTATTTAATTCTAAAGGATACTACAGTATTAATACCAAAAAAAAAATTGCTTATGAAATATAAAAAATGCATGATATCTTACAATCAAAAGATCAGATACTGTAATTATCAGGTTATCAAAAGATTGTATTTTGGATAGAAACAAAGAAACATTCCGCAAAAAAGTAAAAGTTTATTTTCTTTACTTGAATCTGCTTTAATAAAATCCGCATAATTGTTATCTTCTAACTCAGAAATAGCTGATAGCCGAATTCGTGTCCTTGTATTAATAGCAACTTTCCATACAAGTTTGAGATTAAGGTTGACTTATTTTTAATTTTGATAATGTTATTTTATTGTGATGTGATATGTTTTATAAGGGTGTTTCCTAAGTAACGACTATGATAACTTTATAATTCAATTCAGACGGTTTGCCATAAAAAATATAAATGAAACTAAAAAATAAATAAAACTTAACATCCATTTCCATAGTCTCTGCATCTACCAACTGAAAGATAATCCTGCACTTATTAAAGGGGTGCCTTAAATAGGTTTTAAAAACCTACACTTACTTATGTAATGATCTCACACTATGATAGTTTGCGCAAAGTATGGCAAGAATATAAGTGTCTGAATACGGCTCGAAGGGCCAAACAGTGACAACTAAACCTACAAAATGAATTGTCGATACTAAAAATGCGATCAAAAGACACTTCTGTCCACGCAGTGTTGCCACTACATATTTTTAAGAAATTGAATATATTTGCATAAAATTATGAATAAAACCATCAGTCATTCAACAATGTTTTTTATTTTTACTGAAACCACCATGTTTTTCATTATATTTTTTTTACATTTTCTGGCTATATTATACATATAACGTCTTATACCGAACCAATGTTATAATTAATTCTAAAAACGAAGACAAAGAGATGGATGTTCAATATGTGCATACTGAAATCTCTAACATCAATATGATATATCCATTACGATAATAATCAATAATGTAAAGCTCTGTACGAGACCCTTTTGGCTTGGTTAGCACAGAGCTATTTTTTATTGCCACACTAAGGCTAAATGTTCTTTATGCACGTACGTTTAAGGTTCATCTTTGCGAAAATTATTGGCTTTACACCGAGTGTGGCCTCCACATGAGACGCTGACTGAAGTGACTAGGACACCATGGGTGCGCCACCAAGGGCCGTACCGGCTAACGCACCGAACTACGGCAAGTATGCCGGGCTTCAAATTAAAACTTAAATCGAGCCCTAATCGGGCCAAAATGGCGAACTCCAATTCATGATGTCAGACGAACATCGATATCTTCCAAATAAGTTCGGCAAATAGTACATTACCAAATTTTTTACTTCGATTTATTTATGTTTAAGTTGAAGCTCGGCAGACCCGCCGAAGTTCGAAAAGTTAGCCGGTAGTAGGATTACCATCCGTCCATTAGTCCGGAAATATCCGGACTTTTAGACTTTCCTGCTTTTTAATTTGCCCTGCTTTTTAATTTGTCCTGATTTTTAAGATTGGGCGGTGTAATACTAGTTTAAAAAAAGTCTATAACTTTCTTTATAATTTTTCATTTTAAGGGTGAGTCCGTGTGACCACGGGTAAAAAAAATTCCCCGTAGTCACACTGGTGTGGTAAAACTGTGTGACCACGGGTCGGTCGCGAAAATACATACATAGCTGAGTGTTCGAAAGAGAAGTCCCAAAATGTATGAAGTCTGCGGACACCGGCCCCTTGATTACAACTTACACTAACAATTCTTTAAAACTGAAATTTGACAGTTTCAGTTGATAGCAGAGTGCTATAATAAACTGTCAAAAAAAACTCCTATTTATTGTTTTTTTTAATCAAAATTTTTTAAATGTTGATTTTATCAATCATCGTGTATAAAATTGCATTTTTATTGATATTTATAAATTGCTAACTAAAATAAAAATGGCCAATACAGAAATAGAGAAAATGTATAATTGCCGAATTAAAATTCAATAAATACTGGTGTTCCATGTTCCAGTCCTTTTAACTATTCAAATATAATTTTATTATCATCATACATACTTTTTAAAAAAGGTATTTGACAGGTTAACACTTGTATGGGAAGTGGTCGTTCTTCTTTCATTAATCGACAATATTGCCCGTCGTAGATTTAATGCACCTGAGCTAAATCACCTGGGTGAATTAAGTATGCTTATTGTATATTTAATTCACCTGTATATGTTAGCAACTGAGTTACGTAATCAGGGGGCAGGGGCCTTCCATACTATATGCATTTTTTTGGTAGCGCAACTGGTTATGCCCCCACTGGTGTCCTATAGTGAGATATGACGCTAAGATCTAATGAAATTTTCAGCAAACAGCATGCACTGACAGTTGCCATTATATAAGAGTATTAAAAATATCGATTAAATAAAGTAACAGACTTTTGATTTTGAATCATGAATAAAATATCAGAAAAATAAATAGAAAAATCATGTACCTACTTACTTTTTTACTTCTTTTACTTTACTTTTTTTCAAGACGTTTTCATGTAGTATTATATTAATTAACATTATACATAGGTATATAAAAAAATAAGTGTGTCTATGGTGCATACAACAAAAATAGTACTAGAATCTTATCACATGCTTTAGTACTAAAATGCTTAAAAATAATAACATTTATTAATAATTTCAACAACAGGCCTTTAATTAGAAAAAAATATACATTATAAACCATACAATATTAAATATCAATGTAGCTGGAATGCGTTACATAAATAAACATGTTATTGATATGGTGCTTAATCTAATAAAGTATCAAAAAATATATTCTCGCACTGTCTTGTTACAGAAATCGGTACGGAGATAAATATTCAGCTCGTTACATATAATAAATATACAGTTTTCGCATTTGATTTTGGCACTAACTACAGTAACCATTAAATTCAAGTATTTTCTACTGATTTAAATGTACCATGGGCAACAGCGTCGCTTAAACACTCCTAAGGTTAAAATCGCTCGCACGCCGCGCCGTCACAACATGCGTTTAGTTCGTGCAGGGGCGATACGCGCGCACACGAATTTTGTTGCTAACTGGTTAAGCGACGCTATTGCCCATCGTACGCACTGAGCCAAAAAATAATGGAAAATAATAGATGTAGCATTATTGAAGTCCTCTTAATATTTTTAATTTAAATATTACTTATGTGTTATAACACGAGCATTAAAAGATATTACCAGAATGCTAAATATTAGAAATAACATCATCTAAAAACTCTCTTGGATCGTTATTTAGTATAGCAATTTTTTAAAAATGGCGTAAGCAGTGATCTACACATTTACTTTCTAAAACCTTAAAGCCTAACGAAACATCAATAATATTTTCCACTAATTGTCTCAGTTCTGTTATTTATAAATTCAAAATGCATATAAGTACAAAGTTTCATAAATGCTTATTTTGGAAATAGGCAACACAGTACAAGGGCATGATTAAATCACATTATTATTATCTAAATTAACCTAGCCTATCACCTTTTTACAAAGAACTAGTCTAGATACAAATATTATCTACAAGCAACGTAGTTCTATATTCATTTTATGAAGATCTGCAAAGATATAGCATATAGCTGTTTAATATTTTAACCAAATACAGATAACTTATGAAATTAAAACAATAATATATCAGTTGCATAAATTACGTAAAAACAAAATAATTAACTGTATTAAAACCCGATTTGAATTAAAACACCTATTAAATTAATGTAATACATAGTAGTTGACTATGATTATCTACCTACGATGTTACATATTGAAGAATCTACTGCCTTTTCTGATATTTTTGTAATTTAATCGATCAATTATTAAGTTTACTGTACTGTTGATTTATTTAATATTATTTACGTAGTGAGATAAAGCTAGAAACACTAAATACAGTAAAATCAGTACAAAAATATGTTTTGCAGATCGCAGTTAAATATTATCTTGTATAGGCTTCTGATCAAAAGTTTTATTTCTAAAGCCTGAATGAAAAGTTGATACCAATGTTCCAGTGTCGTAGATAAAGCGTAGACTAAGTAGATAATGTGCACCTTTACCTTCCAATCACACCATTGGAATCTCGATTACCTGATAATAAATAAGTGTATTATTTAAAAATTCTTTATTTAATAGACATCAACAAACAATAATACCTCAGCTATGCGAGCTAAGCTAAACTAGCTCTTGATTTGCAACCGGCATAAAGACCCATTTCATAGGTTCCTAAGTAAACTATATTTAATATGTGGTTTAAAAAAAATACAAGCTATCTGTCAAATAAGTGTGGGACCAGCGAAACTGACCCTATAATAGTTCAGTATCAATACTAAAAATTCTTTACCTTCGGGTAGTGTATATCCCACACATTATAAAATGGCTGTGGGGACACTGTATAAGCATACCATACGCCTAATAATTTTATTTTATCTATTGCACCGTTAAAATAAGTTATCTTTATAATTTGTCAAAAGTGAAAAGAAACAAAACACTTTATAGTCCTGCAGATTTTGGGTCGTACCGTGTTTTCGCGTCCGCTTAAGATTTTTTTTTATTTTCATGATATTTCGACATTACTGAACAAGATAAGAATGGGTGTCACGCCGACGAGTCCGTTACGCCAGCAAGAAAGTAGCTTCTAGAGGGAAGCGAGTTTGATGAATAATTAGTGCGCAATTCGGTGTAAATGTGAGCCAAATAAAAAAAATTGTGGGCCTTATTGTTTTGGAATTAAACGGGAAAAACGAATTCTGCTGGGGTAACGGTACTCCAGCAGGAAGATTCTAAACTAATGATCGGAGAGAAATAAAAGATATATGGGCGGGTAGCTTGATACTAGCAAGAAATGTGCGCCAAATATATAATTTGTGGGCCTTATAGTTTTGGAGATATTTGATTTCCTGCTGGCGTAACGTTTTGCCGGATCCCAGATCTCGGAAACTACTAAATGTGCGATCTTACAGTAAACATATATAAGTAGCCCCTAATTTGTGCTATTTGTGCGGTAGAAAACATTACAAAAATATTCACAAATTTTGAAGTAATCGGGCTTTTTCTGAAAACAGAAAAAAAATTCTAGCGCCAAAACTACCACATAAATAAAGAAACCAAAAACGGTGTTCTATTCTTCTTATTATTTCTCATTACCATAAAAATTTTGAAAACCGCACATTTACACGTTTTTGAATAATACCCACATGAAGGTGAGACCGACCATGTCATGACTTTGACGGTCAGCAGGATAAAAATATCAGAAATTATTTAGATCCTGGCCCAATGAATAATCTGTGCGGTTACTGAAGTACATGCTCTGAAAATTTCAGCTTCAAATTCTTCGTATTTAAGGAAATATCAATTAAAATCCAAAACAACTGTCAGTATTCCGATTAACCGACCAAATTCGATAGACCACAAAAAAGCGACGCGTTCATACATATTGATGACCTCCTTAACTGTGTTGTCGAACAGGTTTGTACACGTCACGTCTACGTTCATTTAAGTGAAAAAGTGATTTGAGTGAGTGCTTTTATTTAAATAACGAATGAAGTTATTTCTGTTTTATTTCATTAACCGCACAGATTATTCATTGGGCCAGGATCTAAATAATCTCTGATATTTTTATCCTGCTGACCGTCAAAGTCATGACATGGTCGGTCTCACCTTCATGTGGGTATTATTCAAAAACGTGTAAATGTGCGGTTTTCAAAATTTTTATGGTAATGAGAAATAATAAGAAGAATAGAACACCGTTTTTGGTTTCTTTATTTATGTGGTAGTTTTGGCGCTAGATTTTTTTTTCTGTTTTCAGAAAAAGCCCGATTACTTCAAAATTTGTGAATATTTTTGAAATGTTTTCTACCGCACAAATAGCACAAATTAGGGGCTACTTATATATGTTTACTGTAAGATCGCACATTTAGTAGTTTCCGAGATCTGGGATCCGGCAAAACGTTACGCCAGCAGGAAATCAAATATCTCCAAAACTATAAGGCCCACAAATTATATATTTGGCGCACATTTCTTGCTAGTATCAAGCTACCCGCCCATATATCTTTTATTTCTCTCCGATCATTAGTTTAGAATCTTCCTGCTGGAGTACCGTTACCCCAGCAGAATTCGTTTTTCCCGTTTTATTCCAAAACTATAAGGCCCACAAATTTTTTATTTGGCTCACATTTACACCGAATTGCGCACTAATTATTCATCAAACTCGCTTCCCTCTAGAAGCTACTTTCTTGCTGGCGTAACGGACTCCACGCCGACACCCTTGAGCATTTCGTAAAAAACGTTTAATAATCCAAGAAGCTACCGCCATTATATAAACCTCTAATTTAAAGATTTTATGAACCCTATATACAAGTGTGGGGTGTCTTATGAAAGGTAATTAAGTGTTCTATAATTTTATAATACACAACATCAGTAGTACAGTTCCGAAGATAATTCAAATTTTATGAAAAACCAATCTATAGAAACCCTGAATATTTTGTTTTAAGTTACCGTAATTCTTAAACTGGTGCTTTTTTCTCAGATAAAAAATACGTTAACAAAGCCCATTTAACACAGATTTAATAAAATATAACTTTCAAGTACCTAAACGAACAATAACAAGCGAAAAAAAATTTTTAATTTCGCGTGCCGTAAATTTCTTCTATAGGTGGAATAAAAAAATTTTTTTTTACATGTAGCAATATGGGCATCAGGTGAAAGCTAATAGAAAGCCAATATATATGTTACGGCTAATACCCGAAGTGCGGCTAAACCTAGTTTTAGCCGGCTAAAACTAGGTGTAGCCGATAGCTGTTGCCTAAAACTAGGTGTAGACGATTTGCTCGTGGCTAATACTAGGTGTAGCCGGCTAAAACTAGGTGTAGCATGGGGTATTAAGAAAATTATTTCTGTTGTCTGTTAAAAAAAAATAACCTCGAAATTTAAGGCTCACGCTACGCTGCGCTTCGCGCTCGCCTTAAATTTCTAACCTATATTCGGGACCTACAGGAGTAAAGCAGATCGATTCACCTAGTTTTAGCCAACAGCTATCGGCTACACCTAGTTTTAGCCGGCTAAAACAAGGTTTAGCCGCACTACGGGTATTAGCCGTAACATATATACATTATGATACTTTTATGTAATTGTTTTGACAGAAACTTTAAAAAACCATAACTCAGAAGTATGCAACATTAATAAATTATTAGAAAATTAAAAAATCTAGTCAATATCTACACAAAAAAGGCAAAAATAGCAAACGAGTATTAACTACTATTTTTAAATATGTTGTTAAGTTTCTAGAGAGTAGTTTATACTCAAGTATGCAACTCTGAAATCCTGTGCTGCTCGAAAGACTTAGCATTTTTTTTTCAATTTCTTCAAAAAACCTACTTTAAGAGAGCATTTTTCAGGTTTTATCGTAATACACTTTTGTAAAGCTAACATTTGCTACAATTTGAGTCTAAACCGAGCAGTCTAGGTCCATTGGTTGCCGAGACTCAGCTAGTCAAAGATGATTTTTTTATCACTTTTGAAAGAAATGCCTATCTTTGATTAGCTGTGTTTCCGCACCCTACGGTTCTAGACTACTCAAATTATGCTTAAACTGTAGTTAATTTAGTAAGCTTTATAAAAGTATAAAACCCAGTAACCCGAAAAACGCTTCCTTAAGGAAGTTTTTTTGAGGAAACTGAAAAAAATGGTAAGTTTTTCGAGTTTAGTTGTGGTTTTCTTAAGTTTCTGTCAAAACAGTAGAATAAAAGTATTACATAGCAACTAGCTGTTTTAGAAAACGGCGCCGTTTTGTAATACGGCGAGTCAACGATACGCCAGATTGACAATGTGATACGTTGTTCAATACGGCGGAGCACGTTTAGCCGTTTTGTATCAAAGTTCTATTGTAGAGTGACCACACTAACAAAATGAAACAGTGCTTAATCGAAAATAATTGTATTTTATTAATTATGAAAAAAGGTAGGTTTAAGTAACTTCTAAGGCACCTAGTAAGTACATAGTAGGAAACATGTGTTCTTTTGATTAGTTTTAAGGAATGTACGGGTTATTCTCAAAGTTCCATGAATGTATGGGTAAGTACTACTACTATCAAATAAGTAGGTACGGTACAAAACGGTTTGGTTCTTGGTTCTTGGTTTTTTGTATATGTAATGTATCAAAATATTGTTCTTTGGGCACTACCCAAAAAGTAGGGTCTTCTGAAATATGTTTCTTTAATCTTCACTGACTACACTCATTACGTTGTATTTTTTACTGCGTAATAATATTGCGTAGGATTCCGCACAACACCAGAAACCATTGCCACCTTAGCAGTTTTAATCTCGTTCTTTGATCCACGGCTTTTTTACACTTCCGCATTGAGCTGCATAGAAACTATTTAACTACACATTAAAAATTGTCTTTAAAACAATTATCTGTACACATTTGCCACGTTTTCTTCATTTAATTTATCCATATTCTTACTTATTTTCGATGCAGTATCCGCACTTGACGCCATTTTTATTGTTATGGCAGCAGGCAGCGCCACGAGTGTTGATAATTAGTACTAAAAACTTACGGAAAGGCGGCTTATGAATCGCCCAATTACATTACGGCTAGCTGTATTGAAAATCACAAAGCGCTCTATTCAATGCGGCGTACTTTTGATCAGCCGTTTTGAATACGGCGTATCTTTAATCCGCCGCATTACAATACGGCGCCGTTTTCTAAAACAGCTACTTGCTATGTAATACGGCTGAATATACAATACGCCTGCGACATATATATATATTTGAAATTGGCTTTCTATTAGCTTTCACCTGATGCCCATATTGCTATACCTAAAAAACATGTTTTTATTCCACCTATAGAAGAAATCTACGGCACGCGACGTTTAAAATTTTTTTTTGCTATTTTTTGTTTGTAAAGGTACTTGAAAGTTACATTTTTTTAAATCTGCGTTAAATAGGCTTTGTTAATATCTTTTTTTTTTGAGAAAAAAAAAGTACCAGTTTAAGAATTATGTTAACTTAAAACAAAAAAAAATGGGTTTCTATAGATATAATATTCATAAAATTTAAAATATTTTCTGAACTTTACTACTCAGACGATGTTGTGTATTATAACATTATAGAACATTTAATTCCCTTATCATTAGACACCTAACACTTGTATATAGGGTTTATAAAATCTTTAAATTAGAGGTTTATCTAATGGCGGTAGCTTCTTGGCATAATTATGCGTTTTTTACGAAACGCTCAAGGGTGTCAGCGCGACACCCTTTCTTATCTTGTTCAGTAGGGTCAAAATATTATGTAAATAGAATAAAAACTTATGCGGACGCGAAAACACGCTTCGCCCTCATTTGTTCCGAGCCTCGCTCGGATCGGACTATTATAAGCCTCCTATAACTGCTTGGTTTTTTTTATGCACAACGGGATAGCGCTTGGCCTTTACCTCACCTGATGTTAAGTGAAGATAAGGCCGAAGGTGGAAGCGCATTACACCCGGAATCCTCATCACTGAGGAACTGCCTACCCCTAACTATCGGAACACAAAATTGTTGTTATGGTGTCAGACTTAGGTAAGATGGTGGGTAACTGGTAACTAGCCGGGCGGACTTGAAATAAGCCCTACCACAGAATAGATAATAGTACTAGCGTACAGAAGTAGCACTCCGCAAAATCGATTAAATAAATTGCGACTCTTGCTCCGACACAATAAAGTGCAATTAAGGTTGCACAGCGCTCCCTTCACTCCAAAACATATACTTTGTAGTTGCCTCTCTATCGCGTAAGTCTTATCTTTTCTGACGTATGAAATTTGACATCTCATCTCCTAGAGGACGCCGAGCGCTTATCGCGCGCGAAGAGACAGAACCATGGCTCTACCACCAAACAAACCAAGTACAAATTGTACCCCCCCTGAGAATTCAACCTGGGACCGCTGCGTCTTACACGGGTGTGCGAACCACTAGACCACAGAGGCGGTTGCGGTATGAATAAGGCGGATAGTGTATAATTTGTATGTTAAATGACTTACTTTGCGTCCGGTCCGGGCGCGGTCAGTGGTCCTGCATCTTGTACCGGTATACGAGCACGCTGGCCACGCCCACCAGCAGACTGAGCAGCAGCGAGCCCCATACGAACATCTACACGGAATTATTATCTTAACTACCTTCAATTTAATAAAAATGCCCAACGTCAGCATAATATTGTTCCTCCAGAACCAAAAACTGAAATGTATAAATGCAGCCCTTACTAAGATGTATACAATTATACGCGGTAAATTTTTAAGTATATCTAAACATGAAAAGGGGGTTTCAGACCACGTAAATGAACAACTTTTACTATGGGGCCAACCATGAAATCGCCAAAAAAACAGCTGTTCCATAGAAAAGTACAACATCGACTCGACTATAATGTATAATAAACTGCCGAAATTTATAAAATAGAAAAAATGAAAATAAATTTAAATAATAGTAAGACTTTCTAATAAAAAAGTGTTGTTACTCAGTAGAAGAATATACGTGCGATAAGCTCAAATAATTGTATTAAACCTCGGGAAGCTCTCTAAATATCAATCTATGTTAATTATTTTACTCTATGATTATTTTTTTAATTTAATAATTAAAGTCATAATAAGCAACACCCTAGCAGGGTATGCTTTTTCAGGCCATCACACTTTTTTTACACATTTAATATCTCAGTTATTGATGTGAAAGTGATACTGTAACATGTGCTTTTATATAAATATAATAGGGGTTCAGATATGAAATTGCCGATTTTTCTCACACACACACGAGGTTCTCATATCTTCTATGATGTTTAAGATGCTTCGGTTACTTATTATTTAGAATTATTATCATAACATATCAGCAATAAAAATATTTCTGATTTTTTCCCAAACAAAAAAAATACCTTAAAAGTGACTCCTTTTTCGTTAGCAGAAATGACCACTTAATTCGTCGTAACTTAGCTGATACTATTTTTTTTAACACGTTTTTATTAGGTTGCTTTCTCGTTTTTTCACTTAATGTGGCATTAGTTAGCTGTTAGTTTAAACATTTGTGCATTAAAGTTTTAAAACCTTAGCGATCATGGTTGTTAAATGAATTAAGACAATGTTAGGTAGCATGGAAAATGCAAATTCTTAAAAATTCTTCACACAAAACGGCAATTTTATACTTAAACCCCTAATACAAGTTAAAGTAGTTTTTACTTTAGCTAGAATCGTGAATATATTTTTTACAAAACTAAATAATATTTTTTGTTGCATTTATATTTTTCAATACCTAACTGATGATGTCTTATCATTATTTATTAACCCTTGTTTTATTAATAAAGTTGTTTTATAAGACAGTTCGCTTTAATGTTAAAAAAATAAAACTATAGCAATTTTCACAAATGCAATAAGAGTTGAGCGCCACTTCTTGTATCAAATGCACATTTATAATATCGTTCTTTCTATCCGAGAATAAGGCCTTATTAGCCATATTTTCGGATAGAAAGTAGGCATGTCGATTTTAAATCGATTAATCGAAGAATCGATTTTTTAAGGCCCTAAAATCGATTTTTTTAATCGATCTGAAACACTGAATCGATTCAATGAATCGATCCAAGAATCTCCGGAATCGATCCGATTCACATTTTTAATGTTAAAGATCTAAAAATTGGTGATGTTTACCGGTTTTCAAACCGAAGAAGACAACAATACAAAAAAAATCAGCTGTGTGGATTTAGATTCCTTTGTCTGAGTTTGTCTGCCCTATGACAGAAGAAATAAAAAATGATTAAACATCAGTGTTGCTAATTTAGGTAGCATATTATATACTAAAGGCAGATTTTCTTTTTGTCTAGCATATTATTTTGTCGTTAAGCACATAGAATATTTTTTAGCATATCATATTACAAAGGACAGCAAGCAGCACGTCAGACTTATCCAGTCGATTTGAACTTAAAAATAACTTATGTTAAAGTTGCAATTCAAATGAAAAAAAAATACACATTTTCCTAAGTGCAGCTATGTGTACCATAAAACTTTCCTATTGTAAGTAATAACTAAAATTTTTAAGTTTAGTTTTGTTTCCGGACCTACCAATATTGTCAAGCTATCGCTTGTTACTGTTATTATTACCTATTATCGTCTTTAGTAGGACCTAAATACATACGTTAAAAAAAATCGATTAATCGAAAATCGATTCCACGACGGTCGATTTAATCGAAGATCGATTCTACTGAGTTCGATTCGAATCGATCCAAAAATCGATTATTTTTTTCATGAATCGACATGCCTAATAGAAAGTGCTTTGACTAATTACGAGCATTATAAAAAAATATCCACTATATCATTAAATATGATCTAGAAAATGAAAAAGATCATCTAATACTATCTCAATTTACCTTAGCTCTAGACGGTTTCTTATCAGGCGCTCCGCTTTTAGGCTGTTCAGTGGTTCCCAACATGCGCTTGGCCAAGCGTCTCTCCACCGAGCGATCCCTATTCGCCTTCTGTTCGCACCTCTGGAGTTCCTTTCTGGTCCCAGAGTCTTCGGGGGCCGCCGCCGCGGCAGCCCTGGCAGCCTCGAGAGCTTCGGAATTACGGCCCATGGCTGATAAAATGCGGGACTTGCGGTATAAAGCTTTTGCATTATCCGGCTGGCATTGGAGTACACGTGTCACTGCCTGGATATAAAAAAAAATTTTTAGCTAATTCACCTCTCAAGCTTAATTACAGCTCGCGCAATATAACCTTGAACCGAACCATAGACAATATGACTTGTGCACTATTCCTTTTTGTACCTAAAATTGCTACTGCGCAGGTCAAAAGGTCAAGTTATTTTACGCGAGCTGCAACTTACACCAAATAAATATTTTTCTCTATTAATATTAATTTCTGAACGTCTTTAAATTCATCGCTTGAGGGTAGGCTCACGAGCAGCTTCAGCCCCCCGTGATCACGGCAGCTGCAAAGGTGCCGAAACGTCGAGAAAATAAAAAATCAAACCAAATACAAACTAAAGTACTTTCAATAAAACCGCGCTAGTGTCCGTTAAGTAAAAGTGTTTTGTTTCAAATTTTAGCTAAGTTTGAGCTAAGGCGAAAGTGTGCTCGTCTTTTACATAATTATCTACTACTCCATAACAACCCTGAAACTCTCTATCGAAATGTTCATTATTCGTTTGTCAAAATTAGCGCGGCTGCGCACGCGACGGTTATTCGCGGCTCCGTCGGTCCACACGCAGACGGCAAAATATGCACCCACTGCCCAAGTTTTGGGGCTACTCAAAACGCTTTGATAGCTCTTGATGTATTCTGTATATCTGTCCATAAATTTGTTGATTGTGCTATTCGTCCATTTAAATGATTGTGTGTATAAAATGTAATTGGCCAATTGCACGCTTTGGTGTAAAACTGTAAGTGCAGTAGGCAGTTGAAATAAATAAATCTTAAAAACTTATGAACAATAGTGTTTAGACAATAAATAATGTTAATATGTTCTTAGTAAACAGTGATAGCGTAATGCGAATATAGATATAATTAATACTCAAATATTGATATCAAGATGGATCTAAGACTAGCGTAAATAATAATAAAATAATGTAAATATTCTCTCATCCCACAATACATGTTTAATACTGCTTAAGTACATAAGACTACAATCACTTGAAGGTTTAACAAAATTTCTCATTAAATACCTAATGTAACATAATGGGGAATGTCTGAGAAAAAAACAAATTGCCTGAATATTTTTTATAGGTATAAGCTCCCCTATTAATAGAAAAAAGTTTCAGATTTTTCGGATGCGTAATAAAAAAAAAAACACTTAGCCTTCCCAAATAATATACGAAAGTAACAGCAGAATGGAGATTATACCTTAGCCACCACCGGCCATAACCACAACATTTAAAAAAGTTTAAACATTTTGTTGAAACTTTTTTTTTACCCTGTTGTGTCTTGTGTTTGTGGCAGGTGGTGGCTAAGGAATCATCTCTATTCTGCTGTTACTCCCGTACTTATTATTGTCCCGTTATTTATTTTTTTGAATTTTTTCACGCCATCGAAAATTCTGAATCTTTTTCTATTAATAAGTAAAGGAAGCTTACTCCTACCTATAAAAAAATATTCAGCCAATTTGATTGATTTTTACAGACATTCCCCATTATCATATGTCTACTGCAAGTGCAATATTCATAATTCATTTATTGCTTGTCACATAGTTGTCACATCGGTCTCATCGAGGACATCGAGACCTCGCCGATACAACTGGATAGCGAGCGTGGGCTCCCCACGACCGTATCTACTTTTTTTATCGCAGGGGGACTCTTTTATAGACTTCCAGATGTTGTGAGTAAATCCGGCGAGTCCAGGACTCTCCTCCGTACAGGTACGATGAGTAAATGCCAAAAGCTTTACATTTGTCTTCTATGAAATAGAATACGAACAAACGTATCTACTGCAAGTGCAATATTGTAAACTAACCTGTAAAGCTGCATCATACGCGCCGGCCTTCAACTGAGCCGCAGCCATGTTATTGTGGACGCGCAGGCGCTCATTTAACAGCGCCTTCAGATCGTCTGAAGTAGGAGCCAACTCCCCAGCGGGGGTGGGGTCCGTGATACCGCCCTCGGTCTCATCGAGGACATCGAGAGCTCGCCGGTACAACTGCACAGCGAGAGTCGGCTCCCCACGACCGTACCACCAGTTACCTCGGGCTCGGCGGCGGACTCTATTTGGAGTTGGTAGAATGTTTATCAGTAACTTGCCAGTATAAAAAATAAGGATCGGTTCCACTATCTCCATTAAGAATCACCATTAATGGTAATAGTGGCACTAACTTTCCCACAATTGATTTACCCATAACATCGTCATTGGTCAATACACGGTCTCCATACAAACGGCAATAACGTTTCCCACTCTCTAAACCTTAACCTACGGCAATGAATTTTTGGTACTTGTTTATGTTAATGTGAATGAATGTGGATGTTTCTGTGATGTTTTTGAAATTGCTATAAGTACAAACTGTTATAACTTAATGGAAGAGACTAGTCCTTGAAATAGGTTCCAGAGGAACCAGAGCTACAGGTCACCCACCACCTTAGATTTATGAGGTGACAATATTTATTGTTATGAAAAGCTGTCATATTTCATATGATTGATGTTTATATTTTTTATTGAGTATTTTGTGATGCATCATTTAAACCATTTTTAAAAAATGTTATATCAAAGCTGTAAGGCCAAAAATTGTAGTATCAATATTTTGTTTGAGTATGGCAAACATAATGAATGAGGACACGCCTACTCAAGCCTTATCTATGAATGAGGATTTTGCAATCTAAATGTTTATCAATGAATATATTATGTCATGGTCATTTCAACAGAATCTAACAATAATATGTAAACACTTCAACCTTGATGTCACACATAAAATTTGCATAAATTAGTCTTACCCAATTTCCATTCGTTCGGCGCTGGAAAGAGTATCATGTTCCGGCTCTTCATTCCAGTCGTGAAGTTCTAACCTGGCTTCAAGCCAAGTGTCGGGGCCAATGACTGGCCCTTCATACTTAGGGCTGTCTACTTCCCCTACTAATCCAAGGCTCTCTCCGGGCTTTAGACCATATTCTCCATAAGCAAAACGAGGTGCTAACTGAAGGAGACATTCTTCACCTTCATGCATTAAAGTCAGTGATAAATCAATGCCTTGTAAGACCTGTGTTAACACAAATAAATCATCAAAAAATTGAGGAGCTAACTCAAAATACTTTAAAAATGTTATTGTATTCCAATAACTTTTTTAAGAAAAGGGCCAGTTTTGTAAGTTGTTGACAGTATATGCAAAATATGATGACCTCCGTTGTCGAGTGGCTTTGTGCTTTGTAAACTGGTTTTTAGAATGACTCCATCTCTGAAGTCCCGGATTTGATCCCCGGCTGGGACAATTTAGAAAACAAACTATTCTATATTGTCTCAGGTTTGGATGTTTGTGATATCACCATTGTCTCTGCTGATTTCCGTAACGCAAGTGCTTTAGCTTCTTACTTAGGAACTGGAGCAATTAAAAAAAATTACAAATAATTATCTTCGACAGCCCAAAAAAGGGTGTATTGTATCTTCTGGATTAATAAAAAATGGAACAGAATTTCTATAGAACTAACTGTTAAATAAGGTAACTTGAAGCTAAGTCCTGTAAAATTGGCTCTACATGGTCAATTATGCTAGCAGCCGGTTTCTACATATAAAACCATAAACACTCAAAAGGAGCATAACAAAAATTATCAATACAACAAAATTATCAGTGACTGGTGTTTCGGCAGCACTGATAACACTGTTTCAATTGCATCTAATAAACGATATCTACTATATATTATGTGGGTTCAGTTCTTTGAATAATCAGAACATCAATACACACAAATACACAACAAAACTTTCTCCTCCTTATTCTAAAATGTGGATCGTTTAAAACACTGGAATGAAACTATTTCCTTATTTATCCATATACTTAGTAATAAAACTTAAATATATAGTTCCAAAATATATTTTTCCATATCATTCATAGCGCATACACAACGGAAACATTTATGTAAGACAATTTTTCCTATTTATCATACATAAAAATTCATAGCCTTTAAAAATATTGTGATAAGCATTAGTAGGTACTTACTTCATTGTCCCCTAAATAAATTTTGACTTGATCTCTTTTTTCTATAATGTGGCCGCTATCTCTTATCTTGAGTTCATAGCTGATTCTACAGACGTCACCCCTTTGTGGTCGAGCGCCAGTCTCATCAACACTCGCTTTAATTATCTGTGTATTTTAGAAACAAATTTTATTCATCTTTTGAGATTGAATTCCTCTCAGTACATAGAACAAACCTACAAATTTTATTGTGCTATCCTTATTTAATATTATAAATGCGAAAGTCTGTTTGTTTGTTTGTTAAGCCTTCATCTTAACTACTCATCCGATCACCATGAAATTTTGCATACACGTTGTCAGGGATGCAGAAAATGACAGAGTACCTTTCATCCCAAAAAAAGGAACTGTTCCCAAGGGAAAGACAAAACACTATCCAAATGGACGAAGTCGCAGGTGGTCGCTAGTGACTAATATTTTGTTGTATTGGCTCGATTGAATAAAACTGAAGCATTGCCTTTTGCTTCTATTATTTGAAGTAAATGCTTCAGATTTGATGAATAATGTCATAATTTTTCATTGAATCCTAAACATTTACTTCAAGTAATAGGAGCAAAAGGCAATGCTTTAGTTTAATTCGGCCCATTATATTAGTAAAACTAAATACCTTTTTAAGTAAGGCCCCTGAAGCTAAGACATCCTGCCACTCGGTAGTTTTGGTGTCAGCTGTCTTTTCTGGTGCTTTTTCAGCAGCTGCCGCTTCTGCTATCTTTGCTTCTTCGATTTCGTGCGCTGCCGCAGAACCTAAATCTTCGAAAGAACTGCTTTCTGACTTATCAATCAAAGTCCGTTCTTCTTCACTCATCTGTAAAAAATTACGTCGTGATTTGTGTACGCACGGAATTAATACGTAATAACCAATACAATATAATAACACTCATAAGATCAATAAGAGGAATAATTTACACATACTGTGTATATTGAAAATAAATGAAACAAACCTTAACTTTTACAATTTCAGCAAAAAAATATACTAGAAAAGAAAGATTTGTAAAATGATTTCAAGTTTTTGGATTTGACAGTTTGACACATTTGACGTTTGAAATTTGGGCTGTGGTCCGCATGGCACTGATATCGATATTACTGCGATAACAGCCGGTCCGCATTCGCATGAACGTTTGCGCTTTTATGTACCCCCTCAGTACCGGCGTTAGGGGGGGGCTAGCACGGGCGACCGCCCGGGGCGCCGGACATAAAGGGGCGCCACAGGCGTCAAGATTACAAGGTTAGTAGGTGAAACTGACTAAAAATCGCGCTGCGCGACCGTTTTTTACTGTAATTAGCAAAATTATAAGATTAGTAGACGAAACTGACTAAAAAACGCGCTGCGCGGCCGTTTTTTACTATGAACAAGCAAGGTTACAAGATTAGTAGATGTAACTGACTAGAAATCGCGCTGCGCGACCGTTTTTTTTACTATAAACAAGCAAGATTACAAGGTTAGTAGGTAAAACTGACTAAAAATTGTGCTGCGCGACTGTTTTTTACTGTAATAAGCAAAATTATAAGATTAGTAGACGAAACTGTCTAAAATCGCGTTGCGCGGCCGTTTTTTTACTATAAACAAGGAAGGTTACAAGATTAGTAGATGTAACTGATTAGAAATCGCGCTGCGCGACCGTTTTTTTACTATAAACAAGCAAGATTACAAGATTAGTAGGTAAAACTGACTAAAAACTCGCGCTGTGCGGCCGTTTCTTAACTAACAGGCAAAATTGAAATCGCAGATAGGGGGCGCCCCGTAGAAATGTCGCCCAGGGGCGCTGGTAGTGCTAAAACCGGCATTGTACCCCCTAGCTCTTCCCTAGCTAGATGATCAAAGATGGCTCGCATGCAAAGCATGGCTTGTCAAGCACGTACACGTACGTACCACCACCAACCACCATTACCTTGGTGGTGGGAAAATTTTATGAAGAATATATTGTTCTTCGACAGTTTTGCTGTAGCTTTCACCGTTTACGGAAACTTTTTTAAATTAGAAAAATAAATGGGGAGTTTTTATAGATTTTTTAATGCCGCTGCCACGCTGTGTATAATATTTTTAACACATTTTTTATGAAACTATTCCAATGAAACTTACATTTTTGGAATTTGTATAAATATGGCTTTCTTATCATATTTTTTTCAAGCCGATATCGGTACTCGTTAGAAATTTACCGTCACTGAAAAAAATAAGTTATTACGCCCAATAGTACGCGGGGCGTTAGAAAATTTCACACCCTGCCCCTCCTCCCAGCAGGGTGTCTCCCGCTGTCTCCTGAGCGTTTTCCACTCTGGGGCCCTACCGCCTAACTCAAAGCTTTAGCCAGGGCGATAGCTAGACTATATCCATCCTTGTCATATCATAACACGATGACAAGGACGGACAGTGCACTGACGTCATAAACCAAAGCCAGAGTCAAAGCGAGAGAGTTAGGCGGTCCGGCAGCGGGTCCACCTAAGGAACAAGTGTGCCAAGCCTCATTCCTTGATACAAAAAATATCGATGTGGTCCTATACGTTTCCCACAGCGGGATTTTTTTTAAATATCGGAAGAGAGAGACTCAAACTTAATTTAAAAACTATAAGTGCTATCAACTTCATTCAAAAAACGGTTAGTAGAGAATTTAATGATAAATATATTGATTTTTGAATGTTTGATTGTAGCTTTCACCGTTTTTGATTAAAAAAATAAAAACTGCAATTTTATTGGGGACACAAAACGCCCCCCCAGGGGGAGAAACAATCACTTTACGACTTGTTTCTACGTCTATATTTTATTGTATACGTAAAAGCTACATGCAATGCATGTCAAGTTTCATGCTTTCTGCCATCCGGCAGAAAGCATGAAACTTGACCGTGTTTGGTTGAAAAGAGCCGTACTATGCGGTACGTGTTTGACGAGTTATGCTTGACTGACCGTCTAGCTAGGGGGATCTTAAGAAGGCCTGGCTTGGGTTGACTCGATAACACACGCTGATTTGAAAAAAATCGGGTTGCACTCCGGGAGTGCCGCTCTCTCCATCCATCACATCCGTCTTACGAATTTTCGATCAGGGTCACGTGATTCTTACTGACGCGAGTTTAGCATTTGTTCCCCATTATATAAAAGCATACAATTCCGCTAAAGAAGTTTTCACTTCAAAAAACTTGAGACGCTGAGTGCCACGACTGCCACGTCCAAGCCTTGCCAGATTCATTGAGTCCTTAGAGCATACAGAACGGGAGTAAGCAAGAGCGCTCTCCTACACTAGATTTTGTTCACCGATTCTGGGGGGAGACGAGGTACACACGCACAGCACACAACTTCATATTCACGCACACTCTTGAAGCTTAAAGTCATGTTGTTACACACGCACACAAAAACAGAATGACCACAAAGTTATATTTGCGGGTGGTCAAAAACGGAACTAACCATCTTAGTACAAATTCTGACAGATCACGTAGACGGCAGCGCCAAACTTACCGACAGAAATAAGTTTGCCCTTGCGTTAAGGTTAGTGATGGGACATAAAAAGACCGATGAAATTGAATGATTAGAAGCTTTGATTTGAAGATGAGTGATTATGATTACGAACAAAAAAAGTCTTCATTTTATTTTGTGATTTGCACCAACAATCACTAAAATACGCTTACAAATCAATGTTTAATAACATACATAAAACATCGTTCTGCCCTTTTATCCTCAAAATTGTACTGAAATAAAATTCCGATAGTGAGTGTTGGCGCAAGACTTGTACTATTATGTATTCTGTGGCGCAAGATGCAAATGTAAAGGTTATCAAAAAAGAAAATAAATGTGATTAATAATGTAATCATTTATTTACAAGTATCTGTGTACAGTCAGCAGCACATCAAGCTATACAAAACTGTCAAAAATCTCCAATGAATTTTGAACCTTTAATTGCTTGTTAGGGTTCCGTAGCCAAAATGGCAAAAATCCAAGCCCTTATAGATTCGTTATGTCTGTCTGTCTGTCCGTCCGTCCGTCCATATGTGACAGCCACTTTATTCCGAAAGTATTAGGACTACACAGTTGAAATTTAATATAAGTAGATGTATTCTGTAAACCGCCTTATGAATTACGATTTTTACACAAAAATAAAAATAAAACAAAAGATTAAAGGGGGGCTTCCTATATATGGAACTGAAACTGAAAAGAAAAACATCCATATATAAGTCTATAGATAGGTGTTCAAAAATGACATTGAGGTTCCACAGACTATTTTTTCTCAAAGTCAACCGTTCGAAAGACTGCCTAAGTAGTAAAATGTGTGTCCCCCCTCTAACTTTTAAAATATTACCAATTTCGACGACGACGACGAAAATTTGTTTGAACTAGATATAGTAATCAGTTGTTTGAGTTGATTAGTTGTTACATATTCCATATAACTTTGTTATTCATACAGACACTGTTAAAAACAAAGTTATTTTTGCAGACGAAAAATAGTGGTATTCAATAAGGTAACTACGGAACACTACTGCGCGTGGCCCGAGCCCGACACGCACTTGGCTGTTTTTTTTTAATTTAAAATTGATTATTTTTTTTTATTTAAAATTGATCAAGAAAATTTTACACTTTTTTTAAATTTTACACGCTTGAAAATTCAGCTGATGAACAATCTTTAACATAAAAGTTTGAGGGAATCATCATCAGTATGACCATTATTTAAATTCTACATAAAGAGTTTTAAGGCTTATACGAAAACATTAGTTTCTGTTTTTAGGGTTCCGTACCCAAAGGGTAAAAAGGAGACCCTATTACTAAGTCTCCGCTGTCCGTCTGTCTGTCTGTCACCAGGCTGTTCTCATGAACTGTGATATCTAGACAGTTGAAATTTTCACAGACTTGGCCGGTTCTTTTTCTTTACGTGTAAAGAGTATAGAAAAAAAACCTCACTTCTGTACTTTCTAGATGTTTGTTATTGTTTTTTCATCATTTTCTTTTGCACAATTATCTTTCTTGAAAAAAGTTATTGGAGCTACTTCACAGTACGTTAAAGTGTATTTTTAACGTAATAACGTTTCCGCTATTATTTACGCCAAAAATATGACCCCACGCAAGCGCTTTTGATGATATACTTTTTTTTACAATCATCTGTGAGGTTTATACGCAATTCAAAACTTGTAGCTACTAGAGAATCTCTTTAGCTTGCCGTATGTTTTTTTTGTGGCAGAACTTTACGTTTTCTATATAAAAGTATGATCCGCGCTAACCATGTTTTCCCATCATGGACCCTTAACGGCAAACTGCATTTCATACAAACTTTGAAGTCCTTAATTTTCGAAATGGGTGGACCGATTTTAATGAAATTTCATACACTTAGGCAGAATACATCGGTACAAATAGTTGAAATTCTTAAAGGATAGTACAAATAAACCCCATTAAATTCCTAATCGTAATTTTTAGAGAAGTTAGCGGAGATGCAGACAAACAGTCGAATAAGTGTCCTTTATACTAGAGTTTGGTCAACGAAAGATGAGAAGGGAAAACTAATTTTGCACCACATTTTAGGGGTCAATTTCCAGTAACTTAATCTCCAAATGTTAATTTAACAAGGAAAGTGGCGCCGCCATTTCAGTCTCATCTTTCGTTGACCAGACTATGTACAAATTTTGCAATAAAAGAATACAATTAAGTACATAATATTAATTATAAAAAAAACTATTCATTGGTAATATAGGTGCTGATCAGATCATATCAAAATAATAGTTAAAATTCATTTGATCTTTCATTCGTTCAAAGCGAACGTGAGCACACACATTTGTTCACACTGTCACAGCTCTAGACTTGTACCATGATGTTTGTTTCATAGATTAGTATTATGTTTGGTATCGTTTTGCTATCGCAATATCTGTCGTTAGCTTACTTAACAAATTGCGTTTTCTTCGTGATTATTTCACAGTTTGTTAATAAAATTAGTTTAGGTGTGATAGGAAATACCGTCTTTAGTAAAATTTGAACTTTCGGATCGTCTTTTGCACAAAATCACTGCATAATACATCATTTTAGCGGAGCTGCGTTCGGCGATATGTAGTATTACAAAATGGCGAGTGTTCGTGGCCAACTAGTTTTTATAAACTGACACGACCAAATTGGTCATGTACTTTGGTGAAAGGGGACGCGTGTTTTGCCATCTCCCGTTCTGTATGCTCTAAGATTGAGTCCATGCAAGCAAGGGTTTGATACCAGCCCCGGCGCGGAGTCCTACGCAACGGAGAGTAAAACAACCTATCAATTTTTGTAATCTGTCTCTCTGTCTCATCTGTGACTGTCTTTCACATTTGACAGATAAGTCAGCACGGACCAGCGTTGCCAGAATGTTACTTTTGTAACATTTTGTGTTACTTTTGACCCTCTCATGTTACCTCCATGTTACACGACTCAAAATGTTACTTTTACGTTACTTTTGAAACTTAATCAAAAATACTCAAATATTTTCCAGCAAATAAAAACTAATCGTGAGACAGAACGCACCAAAGGAAGTTTTCGTTCGTGTTGGCACACACACTTAATTTTGGGCCCTCTTGTCGTCAGTCGTTTATTTTCTTTTTCCTTTTCACACTTGAAGAATGAGGAACATAGCAATAGCACGAACTTCGATTGAAGACAAAACTTTTTTTAAATAATCTTCAACCAACCGAAAGTTTGAAGCAGAATAGTGGAGTTATGTTAAGTGGTTGCCGCAGTGTCGTAAATGAGGCGGTGTTTCCGGTGCACAGGCACAGGGCATAGACTCTGGGGGGCGCAAGAATGGCCAGACTAGGACTAATTATTTGTTCGGTTTTCTCCTGATAAGTTCTTCCTGCGCCCCTACTGCTCGTTCCAACATGGTTCCAACACATACGTACATGCCAGTATCACCAAAAACGTCTAATGAAATTGAAGAAAAAATATTTTTCTTCCAAAATATTAGATAATATTTGGTCCACCAACACCAAGTTCCTTGTGCATTACTTATCACCTTGACTGAATGAAATTATGAAACTGACTAAAAATCGCACTGCGTGGCCGTTTTATTTACTATAAACAAGCTAGATTACAAGATAAGTGAATGAAACTGGCTAAAAATCGCGCTGCGCGGTGGTTTTATTGCTATAAACAAGCAAGATTACAAGGTTATCTGGATGAAACTGACCAAAAATCGCGCTGCGCTGCCGTTTTCTTTACTGTAAACAAGCAAGATTACAAGGTCAGTTGATGAACCTGACTAAAAATCACGCTGCGTGGCCGATTTCTTTACTATAGACTTGTCTCGGGCTACTCCTGACGTGTATAGGGCATTTATTATGACCCAAAAATACTACACCTGGCCCTCCACAAAATTGTAGGGTACCCAATAATATCTAAAAAAAACCTAAGGGCACAGTTATAGAAGCTCGCACAGGGCGCAGACAACAAACAAACCAACCACTCTGGTTAGTTTGTTTGTTGTCGACTTGTGTGTGCTATCAATAATCGAATTAAAGTGCCATAATACAGTAGAGTCGATTTCTACATAAAATAAGAACGTGCCGGACTACAGCTGCGCCACAAAAAAAAAGTTGGAAATCTGACTTTTTGACTATGCCATGATGAAGTCTATAGTTTGTCGGAGTTTGTCGCCAAAAACCAGAGTTTGTCGGTCTTCCGTTTAGGAGATACATGTGGCTCAGCTGTAGAGACGTCTCTACAGCTGCGCCACACAGATCTCGAAAACGGAAGGTCGTAGCGAAAATCTGATTACTTGTATGTATAGCCGTTAGTTTGTCGGAGTTTGTCGCACAAAAACCAGAGTTTGTCGGTCTTGCGTTAAGGAGATACGTGTGGCGCAGCTGTAGGAGACGTCTCTACAGCTGAGCCACACAGATCTCAAAAACGGAAGGTCGTAACAGAAATCTGATTACTCGTGTGTGTAGCCGGTAGTTTGTCGGAGTTTGTCACCAAAAATCAGAGTTTGTCAATCTTACGTTTAGAAGATATGTGGGGATATGCTATAGAGATATTTCTACCTGGATCTCGAGAACGGAAGGTCGTAGCGAAAATCTCACATATCTCCTAAACGCAAGACCGACAAACTCTGATATTTGGCGACAAACTCGGTCGAACTACCGACTATAGATATGACTAATCGGATTATCGCCACGACCTTCCGTTCTCAAGATCCAGGTAGAAAGGTCTCCACAGCGTATCCTCACATATCTCCTAAACGCAAGACCGACAAACTCTGGTTCTTGGTGACAAACTCCGACAAACTACCGGCTACACACACAAGTAATCAGATTTCAGTTACGACCTTCCGTTTTCGAGATCTGTGTGGCTCAGCTGTAGAGACGTCTCTACAGCTGCGCCACACGTATCTCCTAAACGCAAGACCGACAAACTCTGGTTTTTGTGCGACAAACTCCGACAAACTAACGGCTATACATACAAGTAATCAGATTTTCGCTACGACCTTCCGTTTTCGAGATCTGTGTGGCGCAGCTGTAGAGACGTCTCTACAGCTGAGCCACATGTATCTCCTAAACGGAAGACCGACAAACTCTGGTTTTTGGCGACAAACTCCGACAAACTATAGACTTCATCATGGCATAGTCAAAAAGTCAGATTTCCAACTTTTTTTTGTGGCGCAGCTGTAGTCCGGCACGTAAAATAAGAAAATGTTACTTTTTTCCTGAAAATGTTACTTTTTGAGCTGTCCTGTGTTACTTTTGACTATCGGCCACTGGCAACACTGGCACGGACGGCAAAAAAGAAAAGAAATTGTGAGAAGATAAAAACAATCGATTCTGCATTTTATAACATTCCTATCATAATAATAATAATGCAGAAATATGAAAAGCTTGAGAAAATTGGAGAGGGTACTTATGGAACTGTTTTCAAAGCCAAAAACAAAGAAACTCACGAAATAGTGGCTCTGAAGCGGGTGAGGTTAGACGACGACGATGAAGGTGTCCCATCTTCTGCTTTGCGCGAGATTTGCTTATTGAAAGAGCTTAAGCATAAGAACATCGTGCGACTCTACGACGTCCTGCACAGTGAAAAGAAGTTGACATTGGTGTTTGAACATTGCGACCAGGATTTGAAAAAATACTTTGACAGTCTCAATGGAGAGATAGATTTAGATGTCGTTAAGTCTTTTATGTACCAACTACTTCGCGGATTAGCGTTTTGTCATAGTCATAACGTGCTTCATCGTGATTTGAAACCGCAAAACCTACTCATTAATAAGAATGGGGAACTAAAACTAGCAGATTTTGGGTTAGCTCGAGCTTTTGGTATTCCTGTGAAATGTTACTCGGCAGAGGTAGTGACGCTGTGGTATCGGCCACCAGACGTGCTCTTTGGTGCTAAATTATACACAACTAGCATTGACATGTGGTCTGCGGGTTGTATATTTGCTGAACTTGCTAATTCAGGCAGACCTCTGTTCCCTGGATCTGATGTCGATGATCAGTTGAAAAGGATTTTCAAATTATTAGGTAAGTCCATAGTTTTAATTCACAAAGTTATATATTCATTCATAAATTAAAATAGTAGGCTCGTCTTTCCTTTAGTTGACGTGGAGTTAAGAGTTCATATTTTTTTTGTGTAAAAAACTCATAATTTAGATCACGAATACGAAATATTAAGGTGCGGAAACTAATAGGACGCAAGAAAAAAATTTCTAAAAATTAAGATTTTCTAGGTTAAAAATGTCTAATTATAGGCCAGTGTCGTCATTTTTGACGTTTAATGGCGGCGTACTATGTTGGTAGCACTGCTAAATTGTTGCGATGGTGAGCAAAGACCGCAGGGTCACGTGATAGGTGCGAGGAGCGTAGCGACGAGCATGTTAGGTGCACATGAACCCAGCGCGCAAGCCGAGCGAGCGAAGCGAGCGTGCCGCGGCAGCGGCCGGCGAAGCGCCAGAAACGACTTTTTTTACGTGCAAAATCTTGTACGTATGTCCCCTCCCCTCTCTTCACCTCTTTTTAGCCTCCCCTGCTTAATTCCCATATTTTTTGTTTTGAGGTTATGTTTACACAAAAAAATATTTCTCGAAAACTACGCATCGCCGGCAGATGGGGATTGGAGGAGGTTGTTGTTTCGACTTGTTTCCCTTCCCCTACCCCTCCCCTCCTTTAATTGCCGAAAAATAACAGTATTTTGGCTGTTATCATTACTTTTTAGTGCGAGATTAAAAATTCATTTAAAATAAAAGTATACATTTCCGCACTCCCAAATTTTAAGGGGGGGTTAGGGAGGACCCCCCCTCCCCCCTCCCACCCCTCCCAGCCTTAAATTCCACGTCAACTAATGGAAAGTCGTACCAAATAGTATACCCACAGTTTTCTAATTACCAAGAAAAAAGATTGTCTAGCATTCTAAATGGATATTATCTTATTTAATAATTTATTATTATTCGTATAATATAACAATGGGTTCTCACAATGCAACATTGTCACTAATAAACTGCCCGGCACATAACTTGGCAAGATAAAAACGAGACAAAAGATTTGCAGTACCCACAAACACTAAACTTGGCGCATCTTTTGTCTCATCTTTCTCTTGCCAACTTATATGCCGGCATCTGTAGTTAACCTTAACTCCATATCTTACTAATGAAACCTTATACAATCAATGAATACTCCTAATTAGATTGAATTCAAGGCAACTGTTTATCTTATTACAGGCACTCCAAATGAAGATACCTGGCCTGGAGTGACTCAACTGCCCGACTACAAACCACTGCCAGTGTACCAGCCCAGCCTGGGCCTTGCCCAAGTAGTGCCCCGTTTGCCGGCCCGGGGCAGGGACCTCCTCGCTCGCCTACTAACATGCAATCCAGCTCTTAGGATGCCAGCTGACGATGCAATGGCACATGCTTATTTCCACGACCTCAATCCATCAGTGAAGAATGACAGATGTTAACAATTAATACATCCTTACAAATGTACCTCTGAACTAATATTTTGTGATAAGAACACTGCAGAGATACAAGAGTGTAGTGATGAAGAGACATTGACATAAATTAAGGCTATCAATAATAATCAGTATTTATAATGTGTTAGTTAATGTAATTAAACATTAAAATATTTTTATTTTAATACATAATGTAAATTTATTTGCTCACCAAAAATGATCTCATTACTTTTAATTCTATTAACATTTAAGAAATACTTTGACTTGTAAGTTTAAAAAAACGTATTGACAATGTAAGTAAGTATACAAAACAATTGTGGACTTGTAGTTTTAAGTCTTAGATACATTATACCGTAAGCAAACTTTTATAGTTAGTATAATAAATAACAATTTGAGGGATTCCATTTGTTTTACATATTTTCTGCTGCTTCTTTTAGTTGTGCACTGATATCACTTACTATTTCATTTATTTTTGCAGTTGTTTCTTTTAAACTGGACGACATAGAAGAGGAATATGATGATGATGACTGCTGGACTTCTGTTGTCTCACTAGCCAAGTTTTTGATAGAACATGATTCTGTTTGTCTACTTGCACCTGCAATACTTTCCACTGTTTCAAGTTTGGCAGCACTTGATTTTTCATTAGCTGATTCGCATTTTTCTTCTGTTTTTTGCCCACTTTGAGCAACTTTGCTACTCTTTTCGGTATTCATACTAAGCAAATCAGACACACCTTTATTAGCTTGCACTGACTCCTTTTCGATAGCTGCAGCAGCTGCTTCTCCCAATAGTTCAGGTTTCAACAAACGGCAATGGTCTTCTTTTACCATAAGAGCAGTTTTCTTCTTATCAGCGTCATTATCGACAGCTTTAACTTCCGCAACCACTTGTTTGATTGTCTCGACAGGTTTCGATGTAAGTGGCGCATCAGCTGCTGGTTTGACAGTTTCTTTATTAGGAACATTCGAACAAATTTTTATAGGAACTATTATTTCATTTTTCCCTTGGTCTCTCGTCTTATTTGCTGTCACAATAAGAACTCCATCGGACGACAGAGAGGAGACTACGCTATCCGAATTACAATCTTTCGGCAAGGTATATCTCCTCTTGAATCGCCTTGAAATAAACCCATGGTCGTCCTTCCTCTCTTCGTGGTTTCCTTCTATCACAACTTCAGCTCCTGCCACCTTCACATTTATTTCGCTTGGCTGAAAATGCTGTACATCCAAACTAATTTTAAATTTGTCTTTTTCATCAGTAATTGTTGATCCGAAGTCTTTAGATTTTTGCATGTACCATTTCCAGGGTCTGTAATAGTTAATACTTGGGAAATTGTAGTAGGGAAGTAGTAAGTCTTGTGGACTGATGCATAATCCGAAACTTTGATCTAGTAAACTTGGTGGATAAAGTCGATGTCGGTCCATTATCTGTTGAGGCAGGATCAAGTCAATATTATTCTATAGGTAAGTAGCAGGTTTAGCTGAACAGTTCTCTCAGCGTACTGGGAAAAGTGGTATGGTGCCAAAAGCTTTTATAGATCGATGCTTCCTGACTATGCAGGGTTGCCAACTTGCCCAATTATTCAGAATAAGTCCAAAGAACGATAAACGTTAAATTAAAACATTGAAATACCTATTACTACGACCGAGTCTGTTGTAGTATCGAACCTGGCTTCTTCATGATATCATTATTTACCATTCGTGACTAGCTGTCTTGTCTACTAAGCTGTGGGTACATCTCGAAGAGATGAGCGTTTGATTTATTAAGTTGGTTTCGCCTATCTGCAAGCCTTTGAGTAGTATACATACCTATGTATGTCAGTTCGTAACGTGGTGTATTCCTTCTCAAGCTTAGGTACGCGCTCACTAGACACGAAAAAAAAAATTTTTAACGTATACTAGCGCGGTTTTATTGAAAGTACTTTAGTAATTTGTTGGTATTTGGTTTGATTTTTGGTTTTCCCGACGTTTCGGCAAGCAAAGGTGCCGAAATATTTTATTTCATGTGGTGTATTCCTACTAATTAAGTATGTATTTAATCAGCACTCATCAACCTTACCCATCCACGCACATCAATAAGGATTGGCGTCTGAACTTTCAGCTACATTTAAAATTAGCGTGACATTCTCGTGCACTCAAACAACAGCTCTAAATACCTTCACCTACTCTTATTTAACAGTAATACAACTAATACAGCATTAACCAGCTACCTCTACCTACAGCCACACACAGCTATACTATAGCCTATAGGTATCTCGTATCTGAAATGTCTCCTTTCTTTTGGTACAGCGAATGGCAACTCGTTCGAATCCTGGTTGGGATATGATAATGATATATCAACGCACAGCCCACACCACTGAACCTCTCTAGGTTCAGTGGTGTGGGCTGTGCGTTGATATATCATTATCATATTTCCTCTATTTTACTGCCTTTTATAAGCCGCCTTTTTAGTAAAAGGATTTTCGGAAATTTCACCCCTTTATGGGGGTAAAATAGAGGATGAAAGTTTGTAGTCCGCCAGTTTTAAAGTTAGGATCTTCAAATTTTGTGTTTAGGCTGAAGATTGAAAATTAATATTTACGTTTTTGATAATGTCACCCCCGAAGAGGTGAGAAAAGGGGGATGAAGTCGTATGGAAAGTCCTTCATTTTCAAAATATAAAACCACTAATTAATTATTCAGGCTCATGTTTGGAATTGGAAGTTAAAAAGAAATAAGCAAAAGCATATTTCGTGATTTTCCGAAATCATTTCACAACATTGTGGCCCCGTACATACGGAATATATATTTTACTAGCGGCCGCCCGCGACTTCGTCTGCGTGGAAAGTTTTTTTGCTATCCCTCGGGAAAAATACTTTATTTCGAGATGAAAGGTACCTACCCTATGTCCTCTATACCCCTGACAATCTATATGCAAAATTTCATGATGATCGGTTCAGTAGTTAGGACGTGAAGGCGTAACAAACAAACAAACGGACTTTCGCATTTATTAGTAAGGATAAAATAAATATTTTTAGAAAATATTTTTATCTTATAATATAATATAAAAAATCAAAGGGAAATGTATGTTTTGTTATAGTGCTCTAAGCTTGATTTAGACCGGGACGGGAACGGGAACGGGATACTAATATCTCTGGACCCAATTCTGATTATTGCAAAAAACTAGCTTTCGTCCGCGTGGATATTAGAGAACATTCTGAACCTTCAACCAGGATCCGACCAACCGTTTTTACGCGATTAGGCGTGCGATTGATGCCTGCCTGAAGGGTGTATAAACCATTTTCTTGAAAGCGAATTAAGGGCGTATAAACCATTTCCTTAAAAGAGTATTATCAATATTGAGTCGTAAAAACCATTCACAATTGACATTGAATTTTACGCCCCGAGTTGATAAAAATAATGGTCGTTACATCTCGTCAAAACTACAAAAATTAAACATTTGACTTTTACGTTGACAATTTACCTTTTGCAAGACGTTTTGGCCAAAAAATTCTGGGTCGTATAAACACTTTTTTGCGAATTTCCGTATTTCCTATATACAGATCTATAGAGAAAAAATTTCTGGGAAAAATGGTATATATAACTCAATTTGGCCAAAATGGTTTATACGACCTTTCTACCCAAAGGTATCGATATGGATTCTAAAAAAACATATAATAAAAATTATCAATTTTATTACACAATTTTTAGCCTTATTATCTTGATAATACAAAAATAGAAAATATAATTATGCACTAATATTTATAACATAACAGCTGTGTATTGAAATGAACCCTTTATTATACAATGCAAGCACATTTAAGGCAATCAGCCCCTGTATTACAAAGATCTTAGCCCACTTATGCACTAGTGGTCAACCACGGGGGCGGCCAACTGTGGTGTTCCATTTTAATAATTTTGTGAAGGATACTCAACCACTAGTGCACACGATCACAATCGGTTGCATATTAAAACGGAAAAAGCATACGAGGGCTAAAAAATTTTCGGTTTTCTGAATGGCTATCAATTTGTCTCTTTCTTTTATTTATTATACAGTGAGAAAGCAACACATTAATAGTCATTCAGAAAACTGTCAAATTTTAAGAGCTTGTAGGGTATTACAAGCAGGGGGATCTTTGAGTGCTTTCAGTAGCATTAGCTATAAAGTATAATTATAAAAAAAAACTAAAACATTTCCATTTCTGCTCTCTTTCGTTTCCTATGGTTAGCAACCATATTAGCCGTGGTAAGGGGGCAATCCCCTCTTTGAAGCCATGTGGAGAGAGCTTTTTCTGTGATTGCGGCTGCTGCGGCATGCCTCCGCTCACTTGCTGTTAAAGGCTGCATACTGCCTATAGAATCAGCCGACACACTAGCTGCAAGCAGCATTTTAAATCTTTGCTTGAATGTCTGTAACAGAATATTCAACTTTTAAATCACACCAAACTGCAGTCAAATATAGGTACGTAACAAATTCATTTCAACTTACGTTTATAAGAGTATTCGCAACTTCCCCTTTGATATCATATTTAGCAATGTAACATCCTAATTCATAAAAATGTTGATTCAACTTATGCATATCAACAGTGCATGCGTCAGCGTTGAAAATTTCTCTGTAAGCATCTTTGAAAATTTTAGGCAAGTCTATACTGACTAACGGTGGTCTCCTTGTCTGTAAAGATTCGGCCAACCATAGGGGAATTTCGATGCTAGTTCCGGCTTTCAAATCATCTTCTGTAGCAGAAGGATCCAAAAAACCTGTAAGAAAAGAGTCAGACGGGTTAAAAAAATAATAACCCTGTAAGTTTAATATTATTCCGCCAACCGTGAAATAACCATACACACCTACCCATTTTCGGTAAATCGTGTAAAAATTTGCAGGGCACTTTTTCGTTGGACACTAAAATATCTGAAATCGACAGATAGTTTGAACTCGCCATTGCTGAAACTATTATTGGAGGTATCGATTCAGAATAGTCATTAGTCTCACTCACAGAACAAAATTTACTGGTCTCACTCAACCATCACAAAAATCGTAGGTAACAAAATTTACATTTTAATTTTTTAATAACATTTAGTTTTTGTCTTTTCGATTTGATTTGATTTGATTTGATTGGCTTCCGACCGATGACACTTTGATTTTGACAGTTGACTTGACTTGACATTGACACTGACACCAAATCACAGATTACTACACCAAACAAACCACATTACATAGCTTTTTATTGGTTTAACGGCACTGGGTTCTTGCCTTTTTGGACCAAACATGACAGCAACAGTGCTGCTACCTCCCAGAAAACTTTTTCATTAGTTTTGGTTTGTTTAATCCATAATAAAATTAAGAAACGTCTACCCCAATCACGGACCTGCATATATTTACACGAAAAAAAATTTTCATGTCAGTGACCCCAATAAACTACTAATAAAGAGTTGACAAAATATGACAATGTAGGTAAACGTGTGTACGTGTGTACGTCAAAATCACGAATAATTTGGCAACACTGACTTTATTTTGTACTGAAAAATTTTAGTTCCAATGGCCAAGCTGTAGTTTTACATTCTTTTATGAAATGGGCCCCCGATTAAATACAGAATGAGACATATTCAGCTTGGCCATAAAGAGATGAAATTAAATAAAATGGAACTAAAAATTTTCATGATATTCCAAATTATTCATGATTTTGACGTGTTTACATACAAAGTGGCACCCTTAATTTTTGTTAACTCTTTATGGTCAAGCTGTATCTTAAAAATTTTTCGACGGAGTGGGGATAAGTTCGCGCATGTGCTCTTGTGAGTGACCCGCAGGCTGATTATCTAATTAAAAACCATCTAGCGACGGGTTGCAGTTTACAGATGAATTGTGATACATTGCTACTTTTCTTTGGTATGATTTTTTTACCCCAAAGAAAAGTAGCGATGTATCACATTCATCTGTCAAATGAGACCGGTCGCTAGGTGGTTTTTAATTAGATAATCAGTCTGCCTACCAATAGCGCACGCCCCTCTCCCGCCGCCCGCGCCCTTTACCGCTACGCATGCCCAAAATATGCGTTCCGCGCAATCCCCACCCGATTTCAAGATATTTGCTTCGTACTGTACTGTTGGATCACAGTATTTACACAGCGTGTAGGCTTCGCCTAGCCTTTCCCGCTAGAAATCAGCCCTTTTCATCAAAGCTTTCGGGCCTTTTTTATTTATGTGCTGGCAACCAGTACCGGCGTTAGGGGGGGGCGAGCACGGGCGACCGCCCGGGGCGCCGGATATAAAGGGGCGCCGCAGGCGTCACTTTATACACACTCGCTCATTGAGCGAGTCCTACAATTACTATCGTAAATTCCCTTTTAGCGACAAAATCGTTATGGTGGCAACACATAATCAGAACAACTTGGCAATATCTCGCCGAAATTTCATCGCTGGCTACCATGTGTCGTTTAAGTAAGATTTGGCCATTGTAAAATCCAGGAGCGGCCCTAGGGCGGTGCAAGCGGTGCGACTGCACTGGGCGCCCCCGTGTGTGGGGCGTTGAAAACGCCCGACCACCGGTCGACTATCAATAGTATTGTTGCCTGCAGACGGAGCGACGATGCAACGAATGAAACTGACCAAAAGTCGCACTGCGCGGCCATTTTTTAGTAAAAACAAGCAAGATTAGTGGATTAACTGACTAAAAATCGCGCTAAATGGCTGTTTTTTTACTATATACAAACAAGATTAGTCGATGAAACTGACTAAAAATCGCACTGCGTGGCCGTTTTTTTATTATAAACAAGCAAGTTTACAAGATTAGTAGATGAAACTGACTAAAAATCGCGCTGCGCGGCTGTTTTTTTATTATAAATAAGCAAGGTTACAAAATTAGTAGATGAAACTGACTAAAAATCGCGCTGCGCGGCTGTTTTTTACTATAAACAAGCAAGGTTACAAAATGAGTAATGAAACTGACTAAAAATCGCGCTGCGCGGCTGTTTTTTTACTATAAACAAGCAAGATTACAAAATTAGTAGATGAAACTGACTAAAAATCGCGCTGCGCAGCCGTTTAATTACTGTAAACAAGCGAGATTACAGGATTAGTAGGTGAAACTGACTAAAAATCGCGCTGCGCGGCCGTTGTTTTTGATGTAATATGCAAAATTAGAAGATAAGTAGATGAAACTGACTAAAAATCGCGCTGCGCGGCCGTTTTTTACTTTAAACAAGCAAGATTATAAGGTAAGTAGGTGAAACTGACTAAAAATCGCGCTGCGCGGCCGTTTTTTTAACTAACAGGCAAGACTGAAAATCATGGAATTGCAGATAGGGGGCGCCCCGTAGAAATGTCGCCCAGGGGCGCTGGTAGTGCTAAAACCGGCACTGCTGGCAACACAGTGTGACGCGGCGTTCTGTCTGTGGTGACGATTTTGTTTTCTTTTTTTTTTCTTGCTTTTCTTACTTGATTGATTGATTGAGAGGGCTTTTCTAAAGGACTAAAAACTATAGGATCGATAGATGGCGTTGATAAATTAAGCACTGTCAACTGAGGCGCATTCAGAACCTTTGAGTTCAACCACCGCTCTCGGCGGCGTATCAAACATTAGAGAGTGACGTTCTGTTGACACAAGTTTTGTTGCACTCGGAGCGTAGGTTCTAAATGCGCCTCAGTTGACAGTGCTTAATTTATCAACGCCATCTATCGATCCTACAGTTTTAAGTCCTTTGGAAAAGCCCTCATAATCGATTTTTGGATCGAATCGAATGCAGTAGAATCGATCTTCGATTAAATCGACCGTCGTGTAATCGATTTTTTTAACGTACCTAAAGTCGCATTACTCATCTCCCAGCAAAAATGTAAACAAAGGTGTTGCCAGAACAAAACAACTCAAGAGGAAATAGTATATTGCTAAGTCAAGAAATAAACACACCTACATGTTTTTTCATCACGAACCTAATAAAAATAGATTAAATAAATATTCTGAATCATGAGTTTTGCGGCAAAAAGCCTAATATAATTTAATATTTCATAATAACAGTTTTATAGTAGAAAAGATATTCATGATGCTGTGCACACATCAACTGCAAACCGTGTACATCAACCTTTGGTTCATTTTATAAAATTTCATAAAAAATAGTAATAATAGTAGCTGTAGCAAAACTTAACCTTTGTCTTTTGGTATTGGGGGGGGGGGGGGACGGGGACGACGACGACGACAGGCGAAGATGCTAAGACATTCTGCCAGTTGTCGATTAAGAATGTAGGTACCTATGTAAAAGATTATAAAAATTGTCTTAAAATAAGTTCAGTTTAACTTGGATCCAACATTTTAATAATAATACCTAAATAATATTTACATTTATTTCTTATTCATCTGAAATCGCGTTAAAAAAAACCGGCCAAGTGCGTGTCGAGCCACGCGCCATAGGGTTCCGTAGTTACCTTATACCATACCATATTTAATACCACCTATAATTTTTCGTCTGCAAAAATAACTTTGTTTTTCACAGTGTTGGTATGAATGACAAAGTTATATTTGCGGTTTTGGAAAATGTGCTATATCTCAAAAACTAATTACTATATCTCGTTCAAACCAATTTTGGTTGAAAGTGTTTATTAAGATCTACAGCATATATTTTTTTTAGATTTTTCACTCTCTTATTTCAAAAGTTAAAGGGGGGGGACACACATTTTACCATTTTGGCGGTGAATATCTTTCAAACGGTCGACTTTGAGAAAAAGTTGTCTTAGAAACCTCAATGTCATTTTTAAAGACCTATCTATAAACACCCAACACGTGTTGGTTTGAAGAAAAAAATTTTTTTCAGTTTCAGTTCCATGTATGGGGAGCCCCCCCTTAATCTTTTATTTTTCTTATTTTTGTATTAAATTCGTTAAGCAGTTAACAGAATACATCTACCTACCAAGTTTCAACTGTGTAGTCTTAATACTTTCGGAATAAAGTGGCTGTGACATACGGACAGACAGACAGACAGACAGACATGACGAATCTATAAGGGTTCCGTTTTTTGCCATTTTGGCTACGGAACCCTAAAAATCAGCTGTTTTATACATTTTGATTTTTTCCGTGATTTCAGAGTTGGTCCTATAGTAAAAGTTGTTCAATTTGATGGTCCCTATCCATCATGTACGGCATTTATAAGGCTATTAGGTACCAAACACTGTGAATAGATAGTTATTCGTTGTAATTATTTTTTCTTGAGGTGGCGCTAGTGGACGCACGATGCACCTTTAAGTTTTTGGTTACTAATTTTGTTGTAATTTATTTTATTATACGTTAGCGCGTTTACAATATCTAGCGTGACGTCACTCATGTCATGACGTCATTACCAGCGCCATCTTGGGCTTACAGTGACCATGCCTCGGAGCGTAATCACTGTGAACGTTCTGTCAAAAGTTATAAGTGACTGTCAAACGAAACAGGTGTCAGAATTTTATTTAGTCAAAAAATCTAAAAATGAGAGAGTTCGTTATAGAAGGATCTTTTCCTCACTTCACAACAAAAGGATAGAGCATTATATTGGTTAATATTTTGTTAATACTAATTTGGAGCTTATCCAAAAAGGTGGTTGATGTAAAAAGTTGAAAAAAAAAGATGTTGGGTGCACACGACTCAATAATCAAACGTTCTTCATCATTATCATCGCTTTAGAGAGCAAAAATAGTATCTAGCAATTATTCCATCTTGTATTTGAGGTTAGAATAAAACTTAGAGCATTTAACCAAGTAAGGAGGCGTCACGAGAACTAATTTCTTTACAAAAAAGTCTGCCACTTTCCGCGGGGGACGAGGTAACGCACACACAAATAGTGTTAAACACTAATGCATTTTCGATCACGTTGCTACGCACGCACACGACAAAATTATCAAACACGAGCATAAACTTTACGCACACAAATACATGCACACGCAGAAACCAACCTGTCAGTACACGCGATGACGTCATTTTCATGTAAACGTTGCTAGTGCTTGACACTATCGATATTTTACTCTCGATACCTTCTTCGGCTCACATTTTCAATTTATGTCATAATGATTGAATTATGATGACAAAAATTCAAATATGAGTCTGAAGTTTTTTTTTCAATTTAGGCCCTTCGATGATGCTAAGGCAACCTTTGGCTGTCGTCAAAATCTACAGGTTGACTTATTAGGATAAGTCAGTAAAATTGATGATACTGCAAGAAATTCTACCCGGTCAATTTAACTAAGCAAGAGTTTTCAAATACTGGTAGGTTTTCGCATCTATCAAATCAAAGACTAATTTCTTAGATTAGTGAAGGCCGATTCAAATCTCAGCGGTATCCTCTACTGGCGGTAACGATATCCCAATGGGTATGCGGATAACGCGTTGTTTTAACCATAGCGGAATTTAACCGCTATCAGAGGCGGTAGCGGTGGCAGCGGTGTGGTGGCGCGCGACGCGAGGTGCGTTCGCGGGGGTGCGTCCGCGGGGGCAATAAGGCTTTGTTCAGACGATAACACATGACCCGACCTCAACCAGAACTCAACTCAAACTCAACTCGAACTCAACTTAACCGGAGCCCACTCCATGAAATAAAGCGCTTTCAATTTTGAGTTTTATGACACATTAATAAGCTCCGTTATATTTTGTCAATGCTACTGCACACGCCGCGCGCTCAACCCGAACTCAACTCAAACTCAACCCGAACTCACCTTAAACTCACCTGAACATTACACAGTGACTCAAAATTGTAAGCGATGTATTTCAAGGTGAGCTGCGGTTGAGGCGAGTTTGAGTTGAGTTCGGGTTGACGTCGGGTCGTGTGTTATCGTTTGAACGCAACCTAAAAGTTTCGCTGAACACGCGGTACGTATCACGTACGCGACAACAGCTGCGAAAATGCCATACAAAATACCCACGGTGTAGTGATGGGCCGAGACCGCTATGTTTAAGTAGGCCTTAAAACGGAATAACTATATTTAAAATCTTTATTTGTTATACTTATTTTAAGGAAAGTGGTTCATGCGTCATGCTCGTGAACGGGTGCTGCCAGTGGGAATGGGTCTGCTTCTTTCTGCTTGTACTAAGGACGTCGTATATTTTTTCTGTTTAATATTATCAATATGTATCGCACCTCTTACTCAAAACATAAAATTATTAACTAATACCTCGTTTTGATTTCTCTTTTTAGGGTTCCGTAGCCAAAATGGCAAAAAACGGAACCCTTATAGATTCGTCATGTCTGTCTGTCTGTCCGTCCGTATGTCACAGCCACTTTATTCCAAAAGTATTAGGACTACATAGTTGAAACTTAGTAGGTAGGTGTATTCTGTGAACCGCTTTACGATTTTTATACAAAAATAAAAAAAATAAAAGATTAAGGGGGGGCTCCCCATACTTGGAACTGAAACTGAAAGTATTTTTTTTCATCAAACCAATACTTGTGGGGTGTCTATAAAAATAGGTCTTTAAAAATGACATTGAGGTTTCTAAGACTATTTTTTTTAAAGTCAACCGTTTGAAAGATATATGCCGCCAAAGTGGTAAAATGTGTGTCCCCCCCCTCTTACTTTAAAAGTTAAAGGGGGGGGCCTTTAACTTTTAAAGTAAGAGGGTGAAAAATTTAAAAAAAATATAAACTATAGATCTTAATAAATACTTTCAACGAAAATTGTTTTGAACGAGATACAGTAATTAGTTTTCGAGATATAGTACATTTTCCAAAACCGCAAATATAACTTTGTCATTCATACAAACACTGTGAAAAACAAAGTTATTTTTTCAGACGAAAAATGATAGCGGTATTAAAATATGGTATGGTATAATGTACCTACGGAACCCTACTACGCGTGGCCCGACACGCACTTGGCCGGTTTTTTTATTCCATCATTTTACTTTCTACAGTCACATAATCAGTAATTTCTCAACTAGTTGAAAGATATTTACTCTAACAATTACCGCTTAGGGTTTGCGAACCGATGGCGTAGCTTTTATGACATTCACAAGACTTGTACTATTATGTATTCTGTGTCACAAGTGCTTGTAACAGCCTAGACTGAATAAATTATTTTGAGTTTTGAGTTTAGTTTTATTAGCTTGTATTATAAAACAGTAGGAAGCTTCAAAATGCTGTGAGCAAATTGTGCGAGTACATTTAGGAAACATGTTTTGCACAAGCTTGGATCGAGGCATCTCGTATCATTGCATCTTTTGGAAATCTGAAATAATTTAGGCCACTTTCGTCACATTCCGCTTCCGTCAAAATAAATAATAGACTGTTTTTTTCTGAAAAAACGAAATTCCTCTTTCGGCAGAAAAAACGTTAGTATTTTTTTCCAATATTTTATTGCCAGAATAACATACCTATTGATAAAGTCGATATCGATATTTGTTTCTGTGCTGTCACAACATTACTTTTGCTGCAGTGTGGCCACCGTTTTTAAATTAAAATGGCATATTTTGGGAAAAATTAGTGACATTCGTAAATATTTTATGATAATAAAGTATTATGTAACGTTAAGGAGGTAAACGAAAGAAAAGTGTAGTAGAATCTGCCTAAGGATAATTGTATCTAAGAAGTGAAAGACAGAAATATAATTTAATAAAATACAATTTATTTATGATAATCCTCAAAACACACACGTAGTGTAGTGGAAGCCCACAGCCGGTCACGATACTCACGATGTGGAGAAGCACAGAGAATGGAGCCCGCGGCAAGTCACAATGAAAAGAAGCACGGAGAGTGGAGCCCGCGACAGATCACGGATCCCGCGGGTCACAAATGTGACAATGAAGAAGAAAATATTTGCACGGAGATTTGGATTGTCAGCCGGCAGGCTGATTATTTAATTAGAAACAATCTAGGGACCGGTCTCATTTGACAGATTTTTACAACGGAGCTCGTCGAAATAACTCCCGTTTTAAGTTGTGAATTGACAATGGTTTAATACTAACTATAAATAAAACGCGTAAAAAAATAATACACAATTTTTAAATGCGAATTTGTGTACTCACTCGATACCAATATAAAAGAGCGAGAAGAATAGTAATAATACCCCATAAGTAATAGCCCGCCCCTTAATCTTTTTTTTTTTTTTGTGTTAAATTCGTTAAGCGGTTAACAGAATACATCTACCTACTAAGTTTCAACTGGGTAATCTTAATATTTTCGGAATAAAGTGGCTGTGACATTCGGACGTGTTCTATTTTCCCTACTTTTGAACCTGCAACCAGGTGTCAACCCTTGAAGAATGGGTATAAGTTTTGAGAGCTTGTACTCTGTTCCGTTTATTTACTCATGTGCTACAATACCTATTTTAAACATAAGTTTTATAGTCCTGCTATTTTTTAAGTATTGAGTGATAGAGATTATAATAAATAAAGATAAAGAAAAAAATAACAATAAATAAATTTGCAAAAAGTAATCTATACCTAATAAATTCATCAAGCGTCTACACTACAGTACCTAATGAATGGTAGGTATTAACAGGTTAAGAACGTGATGTTTTAAATGTGATTTGCACCAAAACGCTGTCAAAGTTAAAGTTATCGTCAAATGATAATGCTACTTCTTTGTCACGTCAAACTTGTCAAAGGACATCATACTGGCTGGCAACTTCTTTTTTTGGCAAACTTGTGCTTAACCAGTACTTTAACAAGCTTGTTATCGTTAAAGTTAGGTGGTGCAACTCAGCCTTAGTGTCATACATTCAACTTAAAAAATTAGGCTAAAAGGGAATTTGTATAATTTAGTGGCAACACTGTTTAATTGACAATGTTTTTGAATTATTTTAATTTTTAGTGCATTATTTGAAAACAATTGGACAAAATAATACCAGCAGATGGAAAATAACGTTATCCTTTTGCACACTAAATGTTTCCGATATTTATTTACATGAAAAAACACTGAAAATCGGCATTTTTAGCTCCGCAGGCTGATTATCTAAAATGAGCGACCGAAATCGATTCCTGAATTATTTCGAAATCGTCGCGCGACCGAGTCACTGATTTGGTATTATGTATGCGATCGCTGATTAGTTTATGCTCCAGTTTATGCTCGTTAAGATCTCCATAGAAACTAGCGCCACTAGCAACCGGTGGCAGCGACTGAAAAGTCCTTTTACCGAAAGTAGTCTGTATCTGTGTATGTGTCTGACTATATGTGCTCTGTGAACATAACCTTTTTGTTTTCGCTTCGAATTTCGTTTACATTTTTTCGTCTTCAAAATGGCAAATTCCGTGTAGGCATTGAAGGACAGGCCTTTTGTTTTACATTATAGCAATTTTATTTAATTTTGGTCAAAGGTAAGGCTAAGAATTTAACGAAAACTAATCAGAAATTACGTTTTGTCTGGTTTCTGTTTGACAGAAGAAATCGCGAAATCGTCGCGGTCGCGTCGCGGTTTCTGAGTTAGATAATACGAATTTCGGAGCATTTCCTTGCAAGTGCTCGTATATTTTAGTTCTTTAGTTGTCCGTTGGAGGCAGCACTCGTAGAAACTCGATCGGTGGTATGAAATCGAGTTTGACAGAGACTATTTCGTAATTATCACCGGTCGCTAGGTGGTTTTAAATTAGATAATCAGCCTGCCGGTGGTTTCGCGTGTACGATGATCAACTGAATGGCGGGGAACTCGGGTCAACTAGTTTTATATAACGAGTATGAGCGGCGGTCATTCTCGTTTGACAGAGGGGTACGCCTGACAGTGGCGTCTCCTTAATTGGTTAAATGCTCTAAGGAATAAAACGTTAGCGCGCTTACGAGCGGTTCGCATTCGCCAACTGTCATTTGTCGATTTTATCGATTTGAGCGCGATATCGAATGCGGACCTCGTGTGAGCGTTGTAAACGCCGTAATCGATGTAATCGCCATGGGGACCGCAGCCTAGATAGGCCAATGTATAATATATAATAAGCTGATAAGTTTCTTGCGCCCATTCTTCTTGTCAGTTAAAAAAGTCTGGAACGGGTGGTAGGAAAATATAGACGATTCAATTTTTTAGTTTATTTGAATAAATATTATTTTGATTTCGACTTTGACTTTTATTGTAAATAAGGTTATTTGAAACAATTATAATAGGGAAGGCAACTGTCAAAATGGCGCTGCATACGCTTGTCGCAGGAGACCTATGAAAACAAAGGACTTATACTTAAAAAAATAGTTTTTTTAGCTTTAAAATGATTAAATTCTGTGATGTAAATCTGGATACAGAAAAAATGCATAAGTTCTGTAAGAAAAAAAATTTCTTAATTTGGCTTTCAATACCGGCATTTGCATTGCAGAATAGTCTTTTATATCCATTTTAGGTCCATGGGTCTTTTTCGGTAAAAAAAAAATACTACAAAATAAATAACTATTTTCCCATACATTTTGTTCTGCTGGCTTGATTACGTAACTTTGTTGCAATCAACTCTGACAGAAATCACAGTAACATTGCTGCTTTAGTAAGAACTAATGTGACAACTATCTTGCACCAAGCAGCAATGCAACTGCGATGTCAATCGATTTCAATCGAGAATTGTTAGCAACAGAGTTACGTAATTCGGGGTCGGAGAACGTCTACTATCTTAGGAACAAGCGTACGCAGCGACATCTACAATTAGCTTTGCGTTGCCAAACCCATTGATTGCAATGTTCTGTTACCTACGTATTTTTGATAGTTTAGGTACATACAGTCAATATCTAAGTTTAGTTTTCTTATCAGTTCGTATCAAGAATTTTTAACATCAAAAATGGTTATCATAGTTTATAAAGATAAAATTTCTAATTACCATCATACTTTAAAATTACCCTGGATAACATTATATTTATTATGACTCATAATAAACAAATTAAAAAGTTATAATAGTGACCAAAGGTTTTCAATATCTGAAAATGTCACTCTCAGGGTCAGTTTGTCAATTTGACAGTGACGTTTCTTTGTTTACATTTTTGCTGGGCGATGAGTAATGCGACTTTAGTAAAGACGATGTGACGGGGCAGCCGTTTGGATAAAAGAAAAGGCTACGCGTCAACAAAAAAAAATGTATATTGATAAAAATAATTATTACGAGAGATAGGGTCGCGGGAAGAAGCCCCTTAATTTGTGCTCCGCGGATCGGCACTTCCCTGTGTGTCTGCCAGGTTCGTCGCGCAGGTGGTCGGCGACGGATGGAGGTGGGCCACAAGTTGGTGTTCGGGCGCGTAGTGCGTGCGTTGTCCAGGTGTGAAACGTCCCGGGAAGAAAACGTCCCAGCGTTAAACGTCCCAGCGTCAAACGTCCCAGCGTCAAACGTCCCAGCGTCAAACGTCCCAGCGTCAAACGTCCCAGCGTCAAACGTCCCAGCGTCAAACGTCCCAGCGTCAAACCCTGGAATTCACCAACATTGGGCGTATTAGACAACGTCCACCACATCGAGCTATTCGATCAACCTCCGCAGAAGGCTATCAGGGATGACCGATAATAGCGGTGTAGTGGCTTGAATAAAATTAATGCAGATAGGAATTTACATAAAAAGAATACTAAATTGTTATTATAATTAAGGAAATTACTTTTACTGTTTAATTCAAGTAAAACAAACTAAATTTCGAAACTTTAACAATTTTATTTTTATATGAGGGTAGAATTTTTTACAAGCCGTAACGGCTAACTAAAATTATAGTTAATGCTTTAAAAGAACAATTATTTACATTTATGTTACTAGGAGCGTCGTAATCAATCACCAAACTACAATAATAATTTAAAGCATAGAAATAAAATCAAATACCTAGGTCACTACGACGTTGCAAGCTAACACAATAAAATCGATTCAACACTTACCCAATCGGGGTTGAAAACACTTTTTAAAAGCGGTATTAAACGATACCGAACTGAATTTTAATAATCAAGGTGTAATTTGGATAAATACAATTAATGTCTAAAGAAATGTTAGAAACGTATTCCCTCCAAGCCACTTTGGAATGATCTGGCCACGAACGTTATTCAAATGTCGCTCCGAGCTCAACGTCGACCGGTTTCGAATACAAAAGAAACAACTTAAAGTACAAGTAGTAGGTATGAACCTCTATACTAAAAAAAGTTGGGAGTTACAAGTCGTGATAAAGTTTCGCCACATGATAGAAACTGATCTGTAGGCTGTTTCTAACTAATATTGAGCTGGGCCAAACTATCCTTACATACAGTTCCATACGGCGGCGGGTTGAACAGCGCACTTTTCCCGGCTTCATTCTAAAAACTATAACAATTCAGGTTTAGCTAATAGGTCAAATGTGGTATCATTTTCGGTTAAATCAATAACGTAGAACTTATTTCTGATATAAAAAAAATCAATTTATTAAGCAGTTTCTGAAAAATTACTCAATAACCAACATTTTTAAACTTCATTTTTTTTAGTTTAGGTATTGGCACTTGTTCCAGTATTTTCAAAAAAACTACTTTAAAGAAGCGTTTTTCAGGTTAATTTGTTATATGCTTTTGTTATGCTAACTATATTTTATACAATTTGAGCCTAACCCAAGTAGTTTAAGTCTATTGTTTGCGGTCATACAGCTAGTCAAAAATATGCATTTTTTCACGAAATAAAAAAGGTTTCCGTTTCGTTCAGAAACACTTAATAGGTTTTTTGTTTATATTTCTGTAAAGTTAATTAAATATTCTACAATTTGAGCTTAATTTGAGTAGTCTAAGTTTATTGGTTGCAGAGACGTAGCTGGTTAAAAATGTGCTTTTTATTGAAATTAATTGAAAAAATCTGATCTTTGACTAGCTGTGTCTTTGCAACTAGTAAACCTAGACTACTCATATTAGGCTCAAATTGTAGAAAATTTAATTAACTTTACAGAAATATAAACAAAAAAAGTGAAAAATGCTTCCGAATGAAACGGAAACCCCTTTTATTTCGTGAAAAAATGCATATTTTTGACTAGCTGTGTCTCCGCAAACAATGGCCCTCAACTACTTGGGTTAGGCGCAAATTGTATAAAATATAGTTAACATAACAAAAGCATATAACAAATTAACCTGAAAAACGCTTCTTTAAAGTAGTTTTTTTGAAAATACTGAAACAAGTGCCAATACCTAAACTAAAAAAATGAAGTTTAAAAATGTTGGTTATTGTGTAATTTTTCAGAAACTGCTCAATAAATTGCATTTTTTTATACCAGAAATAAATTCTACGTTATTGATTTATCCGAAAATGATAGCATATTTGACCTATTAGTTAAACCTGAATTGTTATAGTTTTTAGAATGGAGCCGGGAAAAGTGCGCTATTCAACCCGCCGCCGTATGGAACTGTATGTAAGGATAGTTTGGCCCAGCTCAATATTAGTTAGAAACAGCCTACAGATCAGTTTCTATCATGTGGCCAAACTTTATCACGACTTGTAACTCCCAACTTTTTTTTGTATAGAGGTTCATACCTACTAAAGTGGTCACACATCGCGGAGGACAATTTATATTCAATTTATTTTATTTGTTATGTTTTTGTTTAGTGTTATTAATTTTTATAGTGACGTTATTGTGTAAGTAATTAATGTTTAAGTAGGTTTGTAGTTTTAAAAGTATAGTTTAATTTAATATTTAAGTTTATTTTTATTATTAATTAGGTTAAGGTTGTAAATAGTTTTATTAATGTTTTTCTTTAGTTATTTAATAAATAATATCGTTTTAAATTGTATATTATTTATTTTAAAATGTAGTTTATAAAAAAAATATGCATCATTTTATAAATATGTACGTGCAACGTTACAACGATATATAAGTAATAATAACAGTACTTAGCGATAGTTTGACACTATTTGGTAGGTCCGGCAACAAAACTAAACTTAAAAATATAAGTTATTTTTTCCATTTGAATTGCAACTTCAACATAAGTTAGTTTTAAGTTCAAATCGATTGAATAAGTCTGATGTGCTGCTTGCTGTCCATTATAATATGATATGCTAAAAAATATGCTATTTGCTAAACGACAAAATAATATGCTAGACAGAAAGAAAATCTGCCTTTAGCATATAATATGCTACCTAAATTAGCAACACTGGTGTTTAATCTTTTTTTGATTCTCCTGTCATAAGGCAGACAAAATATTTTAAATCCGTACAGCCGTTTTTTTTAGTATTGTTGTCTTCTTCGGCTTAAAAACCGGTAAACCTCACCAATTTAGATCTTTAACATTAAAGATGTGAATCGGTTCGATTCCGGAGATTCTTGGATCGATTCATTGAATCGATTCAGTGTTTCAGATCGATTAAAAAAAACGATTTTAGGACCTTAAAAAATCGATTCTTTGATTAATCGATTTAAAATCGACATGCCTAGTTTCAATTCAATTTCTTGTTTGTTTGCGTTTCTCTCATGAATTCAAGATAGATAATTTCAGTTTTGTGTGTTATTTAATCAAATTACGTGGTTCGGTCGGTGCTTAAGCTAAGTATTAATACAGTAGATTTGGCTGTAGCACTGAACGATGCATCAGTAAAATTTTAATTTGATAAGCCGGATAAGCCGTGTGTTTCAAAAATGTCGGGGTAAGCATTTTCTTTTAGTTCTTAAAATGAAGCCTTGATTCGCATCGTGTACTTTTGTCAACCACAAAATCAACGCTTAGTATGTTCTTATAGCTTTTAATTCACAAACAATCTACAAGACAGCATTACAGGCTATGTAATGAGGTTGTCTGTCTTGTGACTAATGTTGATTATCCATATTACAACAGCTTTAATATTTTTATCAGTACCCACATATTAGAATATCTGAAAGTATGAGAATTTTTTTTATACTAAATGTTGACTGATTTTAGGAAAGCATATACTATGAAAGAGATGAAAGCCATTGTGGATTACTTGGTAGAACACAAGGCTTATGGGACAATTAAAGGGCGAAAAATGTGGATTGATTTCTCTAATTCTCTGGTAAATATGACAATCAAATTATCGTCCGTTCGCTTAGATAGTGTCGGTACACCCTCAAGCACTTGTGTTCAGAGACAGGAATACGGGTAACAACTATGATATTATAAAAAAAGTTTAGATGCGTCATACGCCATCATGCAATTTAAAGCAGCGACAGGTATTGCATATACCACGCATACACACACATCGACATATTACGTCAAGAAAGGGACAATAATGGACACCACCATACGGAATACTTAATGTTAGAAAGAAACAAACAGACATCATAAGTTTCGTCTGATACCGCTCCATGCTCATTAGCGCGATCACGGGTGTAAATATATGGCCGATTAGAGTAATACAAAATACGAAAATACATTTTACAATGCAATGCAATGAAACATTTTTCCAATCTCTGACTGTTGCTGTATAATTTACACATCGTCTAAAAACACAGGAAGGCATTTTTAATCAGAATGTCACAGTTTTATCTTGCCTGACTGACGAGAGTCGTGTATGTTTCTGTGTCACGAGACCACAGAATACATAATAGTACAAAGTACAGAAAATTCACTCCGCGTAGTCATTTAAATAAATAGCGACTCTTGCTCAGACACAATAAAGTGCAATTTAGGTCGCACACCACTTCCTTACCTACAGTTATATTCACCTACAGGTTGCCTCTCTTTCTATCGCGTAGCTCTTACCTCTTCTAACAACTTTAGGGTTGTCTTCTTCTAATACTTCAACGCTCGAGCGGCCCCATCGGGCCGCACAACACAACAATGGAAAATAATATTGTCTCATTTTCTGTGCTTGAAGGATTAAATACTTCCTTACAAGTTTTGTGGTTATAATGTGTACCTACTTAAATGTAAAAAAAAATGATGTTTCAAATAAACCTAGGCTAGATGTAGGTACAGTTAACGCCACATTAGACTATATGTTGAATTTAAGGCAGTTTTTATGCCACCGCCACCATACTGTTGCGGAACTGAACCGGTTACGGAACTTAAATCCAGAAATGTAGGTATTTAGTTATGTAGTTATAATTCGCTATAAAAAGAATTAGGTAGGTACCTACTTAGGAAATTTGATCGAGAAAAAATACTCATGAACCTCTGAATACTTATAAGTACCTATAACTACATGCTTTCCTACATATAAGTAGATAGGTAGTTGTTATAACTACCTATCAAAAATAGGTAAGTACCTACTCATAAAAAGTATGAGTAAAATTTACAATTTTTTTTTATCTTATAGATTCTTTCGGTAATGTGAAAAATAAAAACTTTGAATCCTTCTGTTTATTGCGACAGCCATCCACGCAACAATGATTAGTATTACGATTCTCCATTAAGTATAAGTCGCATTACTCATTTCCCAGCAAAAATGTCAACAAAGAAACGTCACTGTCAAATTGACAAACTGACCCTGATAGTGACATTTTCAGATATTCAAAACCTTTGGTCATATTATAACTTGTTAATTTGTTTATTATATTTTGAGTCATAATAAATGTAATGCCATCCAGGGTAATTTTAAAGTAGGATGATAATAAAAACTTTTATTTTAACCTATTATAATTTTTGATGTCAAAAGTTCTTGAAACGAACTGATAAGAAAACTTTACTTAGATATTAACTGTATGTAAACTATCAAAAATACGTTGCAACTTCGCCAGTGCCCCGCAATACCAAAAGACAAATGTTACTACTACAGCTACTACTCATAATACTATTTTTTATGAAATTTTTAATTTTATAAAATGAAATGAACCAAAGGTTGATGTGTATGGTTTGCAGTTGATGTGTGCACAGCATCATAAAATGTTTTCTACAAAAAACTGTGACTATGAAATCTTAAATTATATTACTGCTTTTTCCGCAAAACTTATGACTCAGAATATTTATCTATTCTATTTTTATTAGATTTGTGATGAAAAAACATGTAAGTGTGTTTATTTCTTGACTTAGCATATATATATATTCCCTTTTGTGTTGTTTTGTTCTGGCGACACTTTTGTTTACATTTTTGCTGGGAAATGAGTAATGCGACTTTATTTGTAAATTATAATAGTGTACGGTACAGAGCTGGGAGATATAGAGGCACAGAATAACGCACGCGTGTACTCACAAGCGCGGCGGAAGGCAACCCTGACTGATTTTGCAACTCCGAGTTGTCGCGCGCTGTAGGTACTTATCGCGGTAGGTATGGGCGAGTGACGGATGCCTGACGAGACTGCCTAACTAATTGAAAGTCGGGCAATTACCTTACTTTCATCTTGCCATTGTGGAGAGTGGGTAACGTATCTAAACTTTTTAAAAATATCATTGGGTAACAAACACAACCTTTCACTACAGCATTTCTATGTAAACTGCCAAAATTCAGATTCACTTGCGGGAGTACGTCGCACTTGGTATCCTTTGTTTATGCGGCGGTATCCTTTGACAAGAAGCGGCACCTGCAAAGGAGGCGCGATAAAAGAGCGACACTATCTAAGCGAATGGACTTTACAAATACAGTGGCGGTCACATAATTAAAGACACCAGTCGATTTTCATACAAATGAAGTAACTTTGAAGCCTTGGTTCTCCGCCAAGAATTGATCTAGCTGTGATCTGATGATGGTCACCCAGGGTGTGAATAGAAGAGATTCAGATCGCTATACACGCCCAGATGATCTGATCAGCGTTCTAATCTAGGAGATATAAAGATCAGAGTTTTCAGTTTCAGGATTTCCATACATTTTTATGCTGATTTCGTGGTTTTTTAAACATATCTTTATATCTCTTAGAATGCTGATCCAATCAGTTGTGTGTGTATGGTGATCTGAATCTACTCCCTTCACTCCCTAGATGGCCATCATCAGATCACAGCTAGGTCAATCTTTGGCTAAGTACCAAAACTACAAAGTTATCTCCTTTGTATGAAAATCTACTGGTGTCTTTAATTATGTGACTGCTAGTAAATGTATATAATGTACATAGTAGGTAACTTCAGATAATATTAGATAGGTATTAGTAACTACTATGCTTACAATGTAATCAATTCAAACCGTTATTTAGAGTTCTTGTGGTACAAAACTGTATTTTCCTTACTAATATCATAAATGCCGAAGTCTGTTTGTTTGTTACGCCTTCACGTCTTAACTACTGAACCGATCGTCACGAAATTTTACATACACGTTGTCAGGGGTACAGAGAAGGACCTAGGGTACCTTTCATCCGAAAAAAAGTATTGTTACCGAGGAATAGCAAAAAACAATTTCCACACAGACAAAGTCGCAGGTGGCCGCTAGTAATCCATAAAATTTAATCTCTGCCGATTGTCAATTTAATTGCATTGTACATGATGTTTTCAGATCACAAGCAGATCTTGGCAGAGTCTCAAGGAAACATTTCTGAAAAGGATATTGCCAGATATTCACAACCCATATTATAAATTAACAAGAGACCAGGTTCAGAGTTTTAGACAAGGGTAAATAATTCTATTATTATCAATAGTATTATGTTTTTAAGTGCCTTACTACCTACTCATTATGCCCCTACCCTTCTCCCAATTTTATTTGGGTTTTTTTTTGTCGGTGCAGTGCGTCCTTCTTTTACATTCCTTCTGTCACTTGTCATCTCCTCATCAACTCCCTTCACATTAGTATCATTCCACACACAGTCTATACATATTTTCTGCGACCTTCCTCTTACTTTCCAGCCATCAACTTCCATATCCAATACTCTAACCAACCTAACTACTGGTATAGTATTATTAATCTGCATTAAATCTCACTTTATTACTAGGTATTTTTAATAAAATTGGAATATAGTTAAGTCTTTAAGTTATTCATTGTATTAGCCGTTAGTTGCCTGAAATAAATGGTTAAGAGTATTATTATTATTATTAATTGATGTTGCAAAAAAATAATAGGAAATAAATATATTATGAGGTCTAATTTATGACTTCTTAACTTTCCAAACATATAAAACATAATATTGGAATCACTTCATTAATTATCGATTTTCCCTGCACTTGTTTGGGGTTTGTATTTTATATGAGAAAATTATATTTTTTCACATGGACTTTCTGACCAAATATTAAAAATAACTTAAGAATATACTAAATTCACAAAGATTTTTTGTTCTAAGGACTGACATTCAAGAAAGAGAAAGAAATAAATTGGAAATGCAAACTATAAGTGATGATTCAGGTTCTAATGGTAGGTTAAAAATAAAGATAAAATATGTCCTTTTCTATGAAATTGTGGACTTTTTCTTATAAGTAAGTACATTGCATTATTAAACATTAACTTCTGTGACCCCTTAATTTGATGTAACTAAACTGCCCCTTTTTTTCTAAAAATTATTAAGTGTAGTGCTCATACATTTGTACATAAAAGTTACAATTTCATAGGTGAGGACCAAACAATTATACTTTGTGCCATAGAATAATTGCAAAACTAGGATCTTTGCGACAATCCTAGGACTTTTGCATAGAACTGCATGATTGGAATGTAATAGATACAAATTCGCGAGTTCAGATTGGTTGATATAAATAAAAAGAACCAACAGATCTATCTGCTGATTAGCTGAAGATCCTCATTTTGCAATTTACCTATAACAGAATAACAAAGTAATCAGTGGCTTGTTTTTATGGATGTTGTGTGGTAGTTATTTATCAATAGTAATTAAAATCAAAATGATTTGTTATTAGAGTTTTTTATATTTAATTTATTTTGCTTAATTGCTTTCATGAATATTTTGAGTCCAAATCTGTGATCTGTTTGTACACAACTAATTTGAATACATTGTTTGTAGCTGAAATTCCAAATGGCAATGAACAACCTGGCACTAGTAAAAATGGTGAAGAACAGACAGGTGAGGGCATTGCTTCCAAAATTAATTCTCGTAACAGATCTTCAGTAGACACTGTCATATTAGAAACTTGTTATGAGACAGCAGAAGATGTTTTAAGAGATTTGGAATCTCCAAGTAGTAGTACAAAAAGTAAAGATGATCCTACAAAATCGCAAAGTAAATCATTGAGAGACTTGATTACATACTCTGAACCGTTGACACCTATGTTGCAAGAAGTTTTACACGACTTTGCTTCATCTGATGATTCTGACAGTGGGGACCCAAAAATGCAGATAGTAGAAAATGTATCAGAAACTGAACCGGGAAATGAATCTCCTCAAAAATCACCTGATCCTGTTAACGAAATACAACAAAAAAATGAAGACCAAGGCAATAAAAATGATTCAAATGGATCAGACAATTTCACTGAGCCAAAAGTTAAATCTCTACGGCTAAGAAAACGTCAAGGTGTGTATGAACCGGTTGGTGAACAGAAATCATTGGAAAAAGTAATTGCTGCTGCAGATAAACCCAATAACTCTGATGATAATAAAACTAACAGTAATGAAAATATTGTGGAAAATGTTTCTGAACCATCTGTTATTACAATAAGTGACTCTAGCGAAAAAACTGTTGATAAACCTTCAAAAACTAACGCCCAGTCTACTCAAAATTGCTCAAACAGCACTACTGATTCAGTTTTGCCAAACAATCAAGAAGCTCTTGATGCTAAAAAGGTAACTGATAGTAAAAATGAAAGCAATGATTTTAACCAAACAAATGCTAATGTGAATATAGTAACTAGAAAGAGGACAGTTTCTCGCGAAATGCATACCTCACAAATAACAAATCTAGAGGACAAAACTAACCAGCAACATATACCTATATCTGATACAGTTATGCATGAGAAAACACATTCTACAAACAACTCTGATGTTGTCGAAAACGCTATTGAAACTGTAGTTGATCAAGCTAAGGAAACAAATGCAACAGGGGAACATACTAGGAAATCATCAGAAATTGATACACAGGACATTATGCCCCCAAACAAAACTGCTAAAGAATTAAATACATCAACACAAACATCCCAAATAAATCCCTGCTTACAAAGCGTGAGCTTATTTGCCGAACAATTTAATCTCACAAATTACCTTGATTCAGAATCAAGTAATCATGAGGGTGAACCATCACCTAGTTCTACTAAACAATCACCAGATAAACCATTAGATGTGATAGAAAAACAAAATGGAGATCCAAATGAAGTAGTGGTTTTAAAATCACACTCTGAAACAGAAAGTGACACTAATAAAGAAAAGCCTAAAAAGCACAGTAATAATCAAGGTGTATCTAAATCGAAACGAGATAAAGTTTTAGCTAATATGTTCGGATTCTCTAGTGGTAAGTTCATCAGCCCTGCTAGTATAGGTGAATGTTTTATGGAACTGCTTGTAAAATTAACTAACAACTGAATAAGCTTGATTTAAGAAAACGATTTTGTGTTGTGAATTTGTGATGCTTTAGTTAGGCTGAAACTACAATAATTTAACTTGCAGTGTTTTATGTAAATTGCACCCTTTTTGTTTAGTGTTAATAAAACAATGCCAATATGCAAAATAGTACTTTTCGCACTTTGATCCAAAGTTTTGATGAAAATAATTGGTGCATGTTTTTAAACTGCATGGCGCTTCTGTTTAATATTTGATCAAGAAAATCTTTAGACATTAAGAAAAAACATCCCTTTACGTTTTAGTAATCCTTTGATAGTAAAAAAATACTTATATGTTTGGTTTTAGGTGCAGTCACATCAAAACGTAAAAAGTTACCAAGCTACCGCAAGAATTCGGCCAGCCATCATTTTCATGGGTATGGGACTATATTTCGCGATTTGTGCTAACAGCTATATTTGGGCAAATAGGTCTCGGAACCTGTATATTTACCATGTGACAAAGACATATTGGTAAAAACGATAGAATTTCGCTAAGTAAAAATGTATGGGAATGACACATAAGTTTTCGAAAATAATAAAACGAATCATATCGTTTTGTAACATTTCACTAATTTTTGATTTACATTTTTATTTTTACTAAAATAGGCACAACTCGAGCACAGACTCCAGTGAATGGACGTCAGAGAGTGACAGCGACTACGTGTCGCCTCCCCGAGGCCACAGGAATAGACAAACAAGAAAATACCTGTAAGTATTCAACATCAACGTTATTTATTTCGACTTTGTTCTCGAGCATTTGTGGTCTAGTAGTTTGCCCACCCGTGTAAGACGCAGGGGTCCCGGGTTCGATTAAGCATTATCTATTTAATCCATAACACATAATTCCGTACCAAAAACGGCCAAAAAATTACGTTTGTTGTATGGGAGCCCCCCTTAAATATTAATTTTATTCTGTTTATAGTATTTGTTGTTATAGCGGCAATAAAAATACATCATCTGTGAAAATTTCAACTGTCTGCCTGCTGTCGTTATTAATATCGAGCAAAAAACGGCAAAAAAAACACGTTTGTTGTATGGGAGCCCCCCTTAAATATTAATTTTATTCTGTTTTTAGTATTTGTTGTTATAGCGGCAACAGAAATACATCATCTGTGAAAATTTCAACTTTCTAGCTATCACGGTTCATGAGATACAGCCTGGTGACAGACAGACAGACGGACAGCGGAGTCTTAATAATAGGGTCCCGTTTTTACCCTTTGGGTACGGAACCCTAAAAAACGATAACATCTAGTAATAACTTCCACACACATCAGATAGCAAAACGTGCAAAATACCAATAGAACACACGGCCGTCCACTAATTCCTATGCACTACTGCAAATGCAAAACAGACATCTCGACAGGGACTCAACATGTGGGTACTTACTACTCTCATTAGGAGCTGTCAAAATGTACACATGCAATAGCGCATTTTCTATGGCCTAGCTAGAATCTAGGCAACTGTGGTTGTTGCCCGTCATTTAGAAAATATCAGAAACTGGAAAACATGGTTTGCGCGGGCCATATTTCTATATAGAAAACGTAAAGTTGTGGCCACTTAAAAAAAACAAACGACAAGCTAAAGAGATTATCTAGTAGCTACAAGTATTCAATAAAAGTATAGTAAAAAAAAACAATATCATCAAAAGCGCTTGTCGTGGGTCATATTTTTGGCGTAAATAATAGCGGAAACGTATTGAATTCTACATCAAAATACACTTTAACGTACTGTGAAGTTGCTCCAGTAACTTTTTTCAAGTAATATAATTGTGCTAAAGATAATGATGAAAAAACAACGAAAAAGTGCAGAAGTGAGGTTATTTTCCATACTCTTTACCCGTAAAGAAAAAGACAGAGACAAATGTTTCCGCATAATCGATCCTTAATAATGCTTACTTTGTTTTACAGAAAACCCAAATCGGCTCGCATACATTCATTAGAAGACGAGGGTGGTCTATTTGTAATGTATGGAAAGAAAATATACCCCCTAGTCAAGGACGGCGGGTCCATCAAGAACTACCTCGTTTATTCGCCTGACAGTGAGTTGTTGCTAATTTGTATGAGGACAATAAAAGCATGTATTCAATTTTCGACCTTACCAACCAAATGGGTTTGATGCTCTTAGTACGAAAGGCTGGCATTGCGGCGCACGATAAAACCTGTGTATATCGATAGAGGCCAACTGACAATTTTACGTCGTACAATGGTCGTACAAACGTTATCTTATTACCACTGGTCGCAAAAGATAGGTCACACTAACGTTATAATAACGTTTACTCAACGCGAAAAGGGCCCCATTTATACGACCTACATTGTTGTTTAATGGACATACAAAAGTCACAAGATTACCACTTTCATCGTACAGTAGTCGCAACAAAACTTTACAACGACTCTTTCTTTATATTGTGTTCATACAGATGTTTTTGAATGACGAAAAGGTATATGAGTCTAGTAACAACACTTGTACGACTGATTTTTAGTGTTTGTCAGTGACTCGTGTTTGTGGTTATGTTTCGAGATCTGAGTGCAAAATAAATCTATTACAAGGAAATAAATGGTAAATATTATTTAACTTCCATATCTTGCTGTGTCTGTCTCTCATACCGTTTATTTCGTTTAGGAATTTAAGTTTTATGATAATATACCTATGTAAATACTATTCATATTTTCATGCCCCTTCGTAGTTTTGCGTTTGAAACATAAAAAAAATATTAATCAAATTATGTTTAATTCTACAAATGTCAGCCATGTTTATTTTGTCGCACACTAATCTCTATATGACGTTTTAAAGACAAAAAGTCATTTTAAGGTTATTTGAAGACCAAGTAAAGCCGCCATTTTGTTAAACGTCGTTCGTTTAAAAGTCGAAACTTGACATCAATACGGCTACATGTCGTACAGACGTTTTAGCTAAAACTTTAATATAATGTCGTATAGTTTAGTCGTGCCGACGTTACTGTGATCAGTTTATTATGACTTATTTGTCGCACGACTAAAAAGTTAAATTTAAGACGTTTATAGGACCTGGGGTGCGATTGCGTAAGTTAATCGTATTCATTTGACAGTTCATATCGTATTCCATCGGCTGCAATTTGTATGGGATGACATATATTATGATACAATATGAACTGTCAAATGAATACGATTGACTTTACGCAATCACCTAGCTGACAGTCATCTCATTACTATTATAAGACTGCTAACCGACTTAAAATCTTACAAGTCAGAACTTATACGACGTTTTTGCTTGTTGCTATAGATGAACAAAAAATGTCAAATGAATTCAAGTCCTAAAACGCAACGTCTCCGAGATAAACGACCGAGATGAATCTCCGAGATGAAAGACCATTTTAAAGATCCTGTGTAGATAAAAAACCGGCCAAGTGCGTGTCGGGCCACGCGCCATAGGGTTCCGTAGTTACCTTATACCATACCATATTTAATACCACCTATCATTTTTCGTTTGCAAAAATAACTTTGTTTTTCACAGTGTTGGTATGAATGACAAAGTTATATTTGCGGTTTCGGAAAATGTGCTATATCTCAAAAACTAATTACTATATCTCGTTCAAACCAATTTTGGTTGAAAGTGTTTATTAAAATCTACAGCATATATTTTTTTTTAGATTTTTCACTCTCTTATTTCAAAAGTTAAAGGGGGGGGACACACATTTTACCACTTTGGCGGTGAATATCTTTCAAACGATTGACCTTGAGAAAAAGTTGTCTTAGGAACCTCAATGTCATTTTTAAAGACCTATCTATAGACACCCAACACGTGTTGGTTTGAAGAAAACATTTTTTTTCAGTTTCAGTTCCATGTATGGAGAGCCCCCCCTTAATCTTTTATTTTTCTTATTTTTGTATTAAATTCGTTAAGCGGTTAACAGAATACATCTATCTACCAAGTTTCAACTGTGTAGTCTTAATACTTTCGGAATAAAGTGGCTGTGACATACGGACAGACAGACAGACATGACGAATCTATAAGGGTTCCGTTTTTTGCCATTTAGGCTACGGAACCCTAAAAATCCAAACATATTCCCCGCTTTATCTCGAAAACGTTGCGCTTTTGTATGGAAGAGCTGAGTTTTTTTCGCTATTTCAGAGTTGGCCCCATAGTAAAAGTTGTTTATAATCATGAGTGGGACCACACCACTGCGGGAACTAAATGAATAGAATTTCAGCGTGTATACCCTGCCAAACTTATTGATGACAATTTCTGACAAAGGGTCCAAAAATTACCCTGTATGATTAGATTTTTTGTTAATAGGTGATCCAGATAATGAAGAAAACTTTTGGAAACAAAAATATGTAGAGCAAAGACAAAAAGTGGAAGAATTAAAAAAGTAAGTGAGACATTTTAAGCTAGGTTAATATTTTAAAGATATTCCTTTGTAAATAACATTTTCTTTTTTGTTTTCAGGGTAATAAAACAAAGTAAAAAGGAAACTGAAAGGGATCCCTCACCATTGTTGCCAACAAGGTCATCAAGGTATGGTCACAGAATAGATATAAGTACTACTGTACAGAAAGGACACTCCGCCCCGCCCCAGAATCAATTACCTCACCCCACCCCGCGAGTTCGTATGCTCGTTAAGTCGTGTTTGTCAAATGTCAACTTATTTTAATATTCAAAGCAATGCGTCGCAACTTTATTTACCCATAAATCGAATTATAAATTGAACGCCGCTCACACAGTACAAAGCTGCACGGTCCTAGATTAAAGCCCTGATCGACACAACGAGTAAAACCGCGGTCTTATGACTCGTCGGTAAAGCTCGCCGGTGTATCATTCCAATACCGCGGTTTTGTGAGTCGATGAGCCTGACTCGCGGCTCGTCATGTTTGCTTAATTTTTTACTCGGCTCGTCGTGTAAAACTGTGTCGATCGTGGCTAGCGAGCCAAGTCGCCAGTTATCGACGACATCGCTAGAGAACGGACGAGCTCCACGTCACATTTTTAGTAATGGATCCGCGAATGCAGTCAAGATTTCATAATAGAATTCATAAATGTTATCCGAGAGTGTCCCTGTTTATGGCAAACTAAATCAACTGAGTATTAAAACAAGGGAAATCGGCTTGCAGCGTATTATAAACTCGTGACGTGAGGATTGCAAAAAAATATGAAACGAACTCTAATGTAGCGGCATTCAGAAAAAAAAAAAACTTTTGTTCTTTTTTTTAACTTCGTGGTATGCTATAATACCAAGATAACACAAAGCTTCAAATTCCAAACAAGGCATGTTACCTCAATTCTTATTCAGATACGACTGTCTAAAGCCTCTCCCACATTGGGGCGGTAAGCGGTGGTGGTATACTGGTGACCGTTTGACTGACCGTGATAACAACACACTGTCACGGTGGCGGTGGCGGTCTACAACACCATTGTTGGTTGCGTCTTCACTACGATCGGATGTCAGTCAACATGGCTAACCGAGAAGAAGTTTGTTAGCGCTTTCAGATGAAAAAAAGCCGAAATTATTATAATATCTCTTTGATTCTAATCTTCCGACCGCGGCTTCGCCCACATGGATTTCGGTTACTTATATCGGGCTCCCTAGGAGCCATGTCCAAGTTTTGAGATAAAAGTATTGTATATGTTGTTCCACGTCATTACCTACACGTGTTACAATTTTAATTTTATCCTGATCGGTACAAAAAACATCTAAACTTTCGCATTAATTATACTGTTAGCGACCCACACCCTTGCTTCGCTTCGGTGTAGTGTGGAATTGAACACCATGTATTACACATATTATAAATCTTCCTCTTGAATCACTCTATCTATTAAAAAAAACCGCATCAAAATCCGTTGCGTAGGATACCTATCCTGGTATACCTGTACCAGGGGGGTTTAAAGATGTAAGCATACATAGGGACAGACAGCGGGAAGCGACTTTGTTTTAATACTATGTAGTGATAAAATAAAAGAAATAAGTTGAGAAATTTTGGATATCCTATAAAGTTGGATACTTTTGCACTAATTGCAATAATAGTTCCGTTTTTAGCGACGGCATCCTGCGGGCAGATGTACAAATTTGCAACTGAGCGTGCGGTGCCCGCTGCTGGATTGCGAGCTCGCCCACATACGAGCGGTGGTGAAGTGGGCGGGGCTTGCGGTTGCGGATTACCGCACTCTGACCGCGTTGATACCGCGTCAATTTGAATCATTCCAAGAGCTACCATAGTAGCTGACCGCCACCGTCTCTCAATCTGGGAGAGGCTTTACTCGCTAGTGTATTGGTTCCTAACCTGGGGCTAATTACCCCCGTAGGGGTAAAACAGCTATTCTATGGGGGTAACAGAGGTGGTATCAGTAAGAATGAATAGAATAGAGAGATGGCACTATGGTTCATTTCAAATAACATTTCTTCAAATGACACTATTTGCTATGCACTGTGAATGTGATACGGCGGCAACCATAAATACCTTCATTGTTTTTTCCAGAACTCTAATGTCACAAGAGCGACGCACAAAATCTAAACCAATATCGGTTAGTGATAGCGGTAAGTATTTTTTATAACACCTAATTATTATCAAACCTTCAACAATAATATTTATTTAAATGATGTTAAGTATTATATGCGCATATTCACGCCTTGCCGTGATGTTTTAGACCTTGTGTTAATATTTGATTTTGATTCAATAATTATCGTGTGTTACAGATAAAGATCCAGCTCCCAAAGAAGAAATCCAAAATAAAGAGCCGGTTGTTGAAACTAAAAATAAAACTCTCAAAATTACTTTTGCCAAAAATAACCAGGTAAACATACAGAGTACCTTTGCCTCGGTCTCGGTTCAGAAAATATGGTATATTACTCAATTTGGCCAAAATCGTTTATACGACAACTGAACCCAAAGGTATCGAGTTATATCAAATACAAAATGAGATTTAAAAACTAGGGAGCCATCCATCCTCGACAATTAGTAAAGTTTTTTTTTTAATTAAAAATTAATGATTGATTGACTATTTTGTGCCACCATGATAAGGTGTGTTTAATGTAGACTCTAAGCAATTAAAAATAAATGTTGATTTTAAACCTTAATGTCTTAGTTTGAAGTTCCTAATCCACTGAACTACATTTTTTTGTAACCCGATATGTGCTGTGTTGACCTGACCATACAATTAACCTCCAGATCCAATAATCAATCCACAAATAGGGATACGCTAATCCAGATTAGTTGCTAAGCAACTGTCGTTATTTTTTTATAAATATCAACCGTTACATAGCAACTAATCTGGATTAGGCCAACCCTTATCTGTGGATAGATTATTGGGCCTGGCTGTAAGAAGGCAAGTTTTAAATGGTATGCATTTCTTTCAGGAAGTACATTTAGAAGGGCACTGGTCCCAGCTTCACCCAGTCCTAGCCGATGTTGTAGAAATCTTCCATAAAGATACAAATGCTTCAGAGCCAAGTACTAAAAAGTCTGAGCCAAGTACTAAAAAATCAGAGCCAAGTCTCCCTGAAGCAATAAGAGCCAAGTCCCCTGCTGTTTTAGCGCCAATAGATGAAGGTGACTAGGAAGTGACATTTTTTAATAACAATATTTAAACATATTATTAATTTTGTTGCCGTTTCTGATACAATATCTATGAAACTATTGAATACATAAAGTTTTATGGTCGTTATGATTCCAGAGGCCCATGAGAAAGTAAATAAGATAGAAACTGAAATTTTCAAAGAGATAGAGGAAAGAGCTAAAGAAGAAAAGACTGAAACTAGAGACCCAATTGAAAACAATGTCACTAAGAGGTAAGAAAAATTGACGCTAATTTTTTTTTATAATCCCGTCCCTTGTTTTTCATTAAATTCACCTAATAAACCAGTAGTTCCTTTACAGTCTATTTTAATTATCCCTATAATCCAAATTTATGAAATTACTGTCTTAAAAAAAAATATGTCTGAATTTGGTAACAGGAAAAGGCCCAATAGATTATCATCCACCTCAACGGAAGCGTCAAATGCACAGGATCCCTTGCCAGAACCTACTCGAAGTTCAAAACGAGCTAAAACAACAAAGAAAACCGAAGAAGTAAATAATGTCAATGAAGAAAAAGATTTGAAGGTTGAAGAAAAAGAAGATAAAAGTAAAGAATCTCCAAATGAAGTCGAACAAAAAGGCACAGAGACGCCCAGTAAAGCTAGAGTCGCTACTAAAAGAACTAGGACGCCCAGAAAGGAACCTGAAGGTATTTAGCATTATTATTTCTTTAAAATCACGTATTTAACTGATATTTGTTACAATGAAAATTTTAAAATGAATGAAATAATCATAGCCATTTATTCAACAGAAGTAGTTTTCTATTTACGGTCAAAGGGCTTTAGTTCACATTATTTTGATTTGAACCGATTCAGTATAACGGGTGTAAAAAGACCCTCAACGAAGCCGAAATCCACGGATTCCGCCCATCGTCAAGATCATTTTTAGGGTTCCGTAGCCTAAATGGCAAACAACGGAACCCTTATAGATTCGTCATGTCTGTCTGTCTGTCTGTCCGTATGTCACAGCCATTTTATTCCGAAAGTATTAAGAGTACACAGTTGAAACTTGGTAGGTAGGTGTATTCTGTTAACCGCTTTACGATTTTAACACAAAAATAAAAAAAATAGAAGGTTAAGGGGGGCTCCCCATACATAGAACTGATACTGAAAAAAAATTTTTTCTTCGAACTAATACGTGCGGGGTGTCTATAGATAGGTCTTTAAAAATGACATTGAGGTTTCAAAGACAATTTTTTCTCAAAGTCAACCGTTTGAAAGATATACACCGCTAAAGTGGTAAAATGTGTGTCCCCCCCCTCCCCCCCCCTTTAACTTTTGAAATAAGAGAGTGAAAAATCTAAAAAAAATATATGCTGTAGATCTTAATAAACACTTTCAACCAAAATTGATTTGAACGACATACATTTTGTAGTTTTTGAGATATAGTACATTTTCCAAAACCGCAAATATAACTTTGTCATTCATACCAAAACTGTGAAAAACAAAGTTATTGTTGCAGACGAAAAATGATAGTGGTATTAAATATGGTATGGTATAAGGTAACTACGGAACCCTACGGCGCGTGGCCCGACACGCACTTGGCCGGTTTTTGTCTTTTAGACTATACCTGGGACACCAATAGCAGGGAAGTTATTAAAAGTCAAAGTAAAAAAAAATATTTTATATAATTTTATTTTATTCGTTATTTCCTAATTTTTGTCCAAAGAAACATTATCAACATTTTAAGTATTTCGTAACAAACAATGGATTCAAAACATCATCACATGAGCATGCACATAAACGCTGCCTTGCAACTCGGCATTTCTCTTTCCATTCTGAGGGTCTTATTACACCCGGTATAATTTCCAATGCTTTATTTTTTCCTTTGCTTTCACAGAAACTGTAAAAGACGTTCCATCAAATGAAAGCAAACCAAAAACAAGAAGGTATAATTTAGCTGTTGCAGAAGAAGCAAAGCATTCAGTTAATGATGATGAGTCTGATGTTCGTTATAAGTTTCCACCAACGAGGAAATCTGCAAAAAATTCTACCACTAGCGTTGGAAAGGCAAATGAACCGACTAAGCGGTAGTGAGTATTTTGCTCCGAGACTATTCAATGTACTAAAATAAGAAAATTGTTGCTGCATTTACTTGCAGTTCTTTTATTTTAAACTTTATATTGTCTTACTTGAAATACAATCAAAATTATTATTCTATACCTGTGAAAGGTTAATGTTAGAAGAAATCTCCTAACCTGGTTCGACTTTTATCAAATCTAGAGTCTTCCAGTCTATCTATACTATTATTAAAATCTATAATCAGTTCCATATTAATTCAACTTTTATTGTATTGACTGTAGCGTGATCCATAACCCAGGTTCAGGTTACAAAAATCATTAAAATTGTATTTTTTACATAAAAAACATAAACAAGTAGTTACATATTTTTTATTCTTGATATTTTGTACAAGGAATATGCATTACTTGTACAGGCCTCGGCACGGATCTTGAGCAGTGACAATGAGGATCAGCGACTGGTTTGAACTCTAAAGTTTTATTGATATAATATAAAAACATATTTAGAGCTATGAACCCTAGTGAAAGATTTTTTTGAAATCCGTATAGAAATGGTTGAGTTATAAGGGTTTAAAGAAAATGCCAAGCTCAATATAATATGTGCTTTATCACGTACGACGTAAGGTACGCGTACGTGGCCTATGACGTCATTAGGACCCCCACTATAACAGTGTTCTAAAGTCAACACAAAATAAGAAGCCCGTTTTGACAGATAACGTGTTCAAAGTAGAATGTTACTTATGCTAAAGGAATAAAGCACAAGAAAAATACCGCTCCGCCATTTTAGTGAAAAATTATGTTCGAAAATTATACTGTATTTCTTTGGGGTAGACAATATTTTTCTTTGAAAACGTTATCTGTCAAAACGGGCTTCTTATTTTGTGTTGACTTTAGCTCGTATAACTTCTGAGGTCTAAGAAATATCGTAAAAAAATTTTCACAGTTAATCATGTGGTGAAATAAGCTTTCTGATAAGCCACTAAACAAAAATCGTCGCTGATCCTCATTAATACGCAGACATTATTGTTAGGTCTCATTGGCGGGGACGTGGTATGGTGCGGGGCGACTGCAAACATGCGCGGCAATCCCCTCCAATGGGGAAGGCAATTGTCAAAATGGCGCTGCGTACGCTTGTTCCACGAAAACTATCAAAACAAAGGCCTTTTACTTTAAAAATCGTTTTTTTAGCTTTTAAATGATCAAATTCTGTGTAATATGCTGTAAAGATGTTGGCACTTACAAATTTCCAAAGAATCTGGGTAGGTATTAAAAAAAAATCTGTAAGAATAAAAAAAGTCTTAATTTTCCTTTCAATTTCGGCACTTGCATTGTAGAATAGTATTTTATATCCATTTTGGATCAATGGTTCTTTTTCGGTAAAAAAATATCACAAAATAAATACCTATTTTCCCATACATTTTGTTCTGAACGTCTACTGTCTTAGGAACAAGCGTACGTGGCGACATCTACAATAGGCTAGTTGACAAAATTTTGAAATTAGATTAAAAATAAAGTTTGGTATCTATTTTACCCCAAAAATATATTATTTTAAGAAAAATAAGTAATTTTACCTATGAATTTTGCGTTTTAAGAAATGAAATCAAAATGACATCGAAAAAGGCCAAAACGTCACGCCTCGCGAAACATTCGTGTTTGTTTATGACGGTCAATTGTTTTTATTCGAAAACGTCGTCGTCGTCGTTATCGAAAATGCCAGCAACAACAAATGTTTCGCGAGGCGTGACGTCACGCGTCTCTGATTGGTGTTCAATGTCACGTGATTAAATAGCCAATTTTGCCGATTTTATTTTCCGTAAATATTGGTAATCTTTATTTATTTTAATGAAAAAAGTGTTTTTTGGTTACTATTTAACATGATTAATCATTAGAAACCTTATGCTAGCCGATTTATTCTTAGTGGATGGAAACAAGCCTATTAGCTTTGCGTTGCCTTCCCCATTTCTGGCATAGGCCCCTGCTAAAATACTGTTGGATCACGATTTTATCATGCGTGTAGAGTTCGCCTCACGATTCGTGCCGGGGCGGACCTATAAACAAGATTGATCTGCAATAATAATACTTAAATATTATTTTTTAATTTATAGTTTCAAATGAGTAATTATATCTTACCCATGCATATTCCCTACAATGCAATGGCTCAGAGTTTTTATCGACAATTTGCTTGAAATAAGAAAGATTTTTATGGCGGTGTCTTTTCAAAATCATTAATTTTGTCAACTGAATTATTGTCGAATCGAAACCATTTGATATGTCGTATGTTTATTCCATTTTTTTTTTACAAAAAAAATTGAATTATTGTATTTATACATTAATGGTTCTTACAAAAGCAGTAGTTAAAGAAGTTTTTTTTTCTAAATTAAATATTGTAATAAAGTTCTGTTGCATGGGAGCAGGTGATAGATATTAAGAAAATAAATCGTTTTCACGAAACTTGTGTATTATTTTAGTTAGTTTTTTAAATACCTTGAAAAGAAAAGTAAGTACCTACATAATATTTGAATACATCACTTTGATTGTAATTGACGATTGTTTGTTAACTTCTGCACTTTGACTATTTTAATGCACGTCGCTTCCTGAACCTGCTTCCATCGCTTTAGCATAATACACATACGGTTTTAAGCGGTTATTGACCATGCCTTCAGGGTAATGTACACCCTGGTCTCAAAACATCATCATCATGTCAGCCGCACGACACCCACTACTGGGTATAGGTCTCCTCAAGGATCTCCACGACGATCGGTCCTGCCGCGGTACCCGCATCCAAAATGTACATTTCCCAAAATGTCCACTTCCCAAAAAGTACCCTTCCCAAAATGTATACTCTTAAAACAGATAGGCAGATTGGAAACATTTTAAAGTACCAGGATCACATAAATATTAAAAATAAAGTTTTTTTTAAGTAATAAAAGTGATCCCTCTCCATATTTATGTGATCTTGGTACTTTAAAATGTATCCAATCAGTTATTCCTATCTGTTCTAAGAGTGTAACTTTTTGGTAAGGGTAATAATATTACGGGAAGGAAAAGATGCATTTTGTGAAGTGTGCAGTTTGGGAAATGTTCATTTAGAGACAGGCACCCTGATTATCTAAAAAGAAACTATTTAGCGACCGGTTTCATTCCACATACATTGCTACTTTTCTTTGGTATGTTTTTTTTAAATCCAAAAAGAAGTAGCAATGGATCACTATCATCTGTGAACTGCAACCGGTCGCTAGGTGGTTTCTAATTAGATAATCAGCCCGCGGTGTACATTTTGAACCTGAAGATGACCATGGCTCTATTTCATAAACATTACCATAGTAAATTACAACGATCGTTTGGTGTTCATTACGTCGCCAATTTGAAACTAGAAAATAAACTACTCACAGACACCGCAATGGACGCTAATCATCGTAGTAAGTAAATTACAAAATTGTAATGTATATGAAATAGGCCCAAAGTCGAAAAAGATTTGCTTCGAATGTGTGTATGAACACTGATAACAACCAGGGGGTCAAGTCTGCTAATGTTAACGTCAAAATCGTGGTTCAATGGTGTTTGAATGGCAACGCTTTTTGAGACAGTTCTTGTTTCTTAAACCCAAAATCGAGACGCAATGTGTTTCGGTTTTGTGTTTAAGAAACGAGAACTGTGTCAAAAAGCATTACCGTTCAAACACTATTGAAATTGAACCACGATTTCGACGTTAACATTAGCAGAATTGACCCCCTGTTTTACCGATTTGGACAAGTGACTCAAGAAAAATAGGTAATCACGAGTAATAACGCTGGTTTTACGTTGGTAGAAGGTAGCCTTCGTTGTGGTTATCCTAAGTAACTTGTAGCCATTTTTTAAATGTCGTGAAATCGTCCTGCAAATCCCTAGATCCAATAAAATCCTTTGACTAACGGATGATACTCTCTAAAAACTATTCTTAAATGTGCTCACTACAGTCGCTCAAAAATATGGTCTAGCGTCGAAGCCTAAAAGTTGATTTATCCTTGCAATAAAAATCTGTCAGTTACTTAGACAACCTTACCGCTATTTTGGTTACACAGGAAGTTTTATCAATACTGTAGTGTAGACCACTTTTTTGGCCACTGGACTGGACATAAAGCCGAATATAGTAGAAAGGGATCATCAAACTAATCAACTTTTACTATGGGACCAACTCTCGCGAAAAAGATATCTGCTGTTTCATACATTTTGATTATTTCTGTTTTAATTTTTTGTATGAAACAGCTGGTTTTTTTTATCGCGATTTCAGAGTTGGTCCCATAGTAAAAGTTGTTCAGTTTGATGGTCCCTATTACCAAGTTCGGCTTTATAAGGCTGTTACCAAGCACCCTGTATATTATAAGATCTAAGTAACATTACCGCTTTAAACCTATGTTTATTGTGAATCCTCCACGCATGTTATTTGTCGCTTTTTTAAATTTATAAGCTCTTTAGCTTCTGCTGTACTAATAAATGTTGTATAGGTAGTAGTGACTACCTAGTTGGACATTGCTCGTCCCTTTCTTTTTATCGTCAAACTTACTGTTTGACAGATACTTAGTCGCCGGGGGTAACAAACTATTCATCCACTATACAATCGTTATTAGTAAGAGCGTTAAACTTCTAAAAAGAAACATTCGAAACGTTAAACGTTCTTGCTTATAACTATTCGTCCTCGTTCCGAAATATATTTCAAAGAAATTTGACCATATTTTCTATGTGTCGTTCACTATCGCAAAGCTTCATATAGTTACTTAACTATCATGTATTTTTCATCTAACATTAACCTATTTTATAATATAGCTGTATAGTCCAATCAATGAGCATATTTGTTGTATGGAGACTTCCGAAAAATTCTCCCGTCTATAAAATTTGGCATGTGATGAAGTTAGGTAACACAGATTACAGATGAACAATAAGCCAATAAAATTTGTTACGAGAAGTTAGGTATTTTTACCTAAACATGAAAATCGCTTATATCTCTCTGTGAATATTTCCTCGGGCTAAAATACTTTCTGTATACGTATTTGTGTATTAGTTAGAAAAAGTATGTAAAAGAATCCAATATTTTTTCGATTTCGGAGATACTCCAAATTTAAATTTTAATATTTTTCAATATATCTTTTCTTGATAAAAATATCTGCTGATTATTATTTTTTAATATGTTTTTATACCCTTAATATATAGATTTGTTCAGTAGGCCAACAAATTTTCTTCTTTAATCATATTTATACGTAAATGTATAAAAATGGACCGACTATTTTTCACATTACCTCTTAAGACCAAAAAATAAAAAAAATATGATTAAAGAAGAAAATTAATTGACTTACTGAACAAAGCTATATATTTAAGGATATAAAAACATATTAAAAATAATAATCAGCAGATATTTTTATCAAGAAAATATATATTGAAAAATATTAAAATTTAAATTTGGAGTATCTCCGAAATCGAAAAAATATTGGATTCTTTTACATACTTATTCTAACTAATACACAAATACGTATACAGAAAGTATTTTAGCCCGAGGAAATATTCACAGAGAGATATAAGCGATTTTCATGTTTAGGTAAAAATACCTAACTTCTCGTAACAAAATTTATTGGATTATTGTTCATCTGTAATCTGTATTACCTAACTTCATCACATGCCAAATTTCATAGACGGAAGAATTATTCGGGTTGCATAAGCCCCGTTGATTGGACTAGTATTCGTGCGTAACTTGCCGCCTTGCTTTGTTTGTGTGTCGCTTATTCCAAATTATTTATGACGATCTATTACAGCACTTTATTTTGTTTCTGTCACAGCTCTATAAATATCCGCAGTATTTTCTCACCACCGGATTCATCTTTGCATTCTGAGAGCACTCAGGGATACCAAGACTCCGATGTAAGTCCGCCCAAAATTCTGTACAGGAAAAGAAGACGACTGAGTGTATCAACAGTTCAGTGTAAAAACAAAAACAAGCACAATCGATTGAAGAGATCGCTCCCGATCATAACTAATGAACATTCCAGTGATTCGAACAACTCTTACCATATTATACTGAAGCCTTCTTCTGACTGTAGCCTCAAATCTGAAGACTACAGATCTGAATCTTATCAAATACTTATGGGAAACAAAAGGAATAATACACTTAAACCCCTTGATAAAATTGAAGAAGATAGTTCTCCGTCCAATAATAATTTGGAAATAAGGAACTTGGACATTCCATCTAATTCAGAAATAGTGAAAAGTAAAATTTCTCTCAATATTACTAATGATTTATCCCCAACATCATCAAACACCAATGGTGACGGTGGTAACTCCAGTAATATTTCGTTGCCATTATCTCCAGAACTGTCAATGGTGGAAAATTTGTCAGTAAGCAAGGAGCTTGTCGATCTTAAAAGTACTCATCCTACTTTGAACGAACTTCACTTAAATAATATGTCGAAAAATACAGCTCGCAAATACTTGATATCTCAAGTTGATGTGACTATGCCGTTGATGCAACAGGAATGTGGCGTTTATAGAAATTTTGATGGAAATATAAGATCAGCCAGCGCTGATAATGAAACGAAGAATCCTGTACTATCTGAATCCCTTTTGAATAAAATCAACACTGTAAATATAAAAGAATGTCCTTCATTGTCAGATTCTTTAGATACTAGACTTAAAAATTTATTTCTGGAAAGTGCCAAAAAAATGGCTAAGTCAGATGAATCCAACAAGGATATTCCTACCAACAAAGAAGAAGCTGTGAAAAAGACGAGATCTAAACGTTGCTCAACGCCTCGTAAAAAGAAAGACACATTGGCAACTAAATCAGCAAAAGCCCGAAAAATTGACCCTGTTATTGAAGAAGAATTTATGGAATTGTGTAGTTATAGTGGCAGAAAGTCTTGTCCACCATCTATACATATTATTAATGACGAAAATGATATAAACGAAATTTTAGAAGCTATAACGGCCGAGAATGCAACAAAAGACAAATCTAAAGTAAAAAGGAAGAAAGATATAATCAAAGTAAAAATAACCAGACCTAGTAAAGACATGAAAACTAAAAGTAATAAACGCGAAAGTTCTCTAAACAAAGCCAAAAGTATCAACAGAGCATCAATTCCGATCAATAGCGAAATTAATGAATCTGGTATATCTAGTCAAGACTTTAGCGACGGCATCGATTTGATACACAATCATTCTGAAACCTGCCTCCAAGCAAACGAATGCATAGGCGATAGTGTGGAATTCCTAGAAATGACAGCAAAATCTATTATATCTGTCAACTCCAATTCATCTGTTTCCTGCGATTGTAATGAGCATAAACAATTGGTCTTCCAAGATTGCACAGATATTTCACTTTTTTGTAATAATGCTCAGGACGGAAGCACTCCTTGTAAAAGTAAGTAACCCACCATCTTATTTTGTAAAACTATACATATTACATTGCTCTTATTCCGTGATTTTAGCTAAGGCTTAGCTAAAACGGTAAAGGACCAAAACCAAGTGCTTAGCTGCTAAGGGTCCTTTACCGTGAGTTACGCTGCTTATAGCCGTGTCTTACTTACTGGCATGATCTAAATAATAATAAGTGTGTATGCCTCTCACCTCTATAAGCACCGCGGAAAGGAAAATATATTATGTTAGACTATAATCAATATGCTAAGTTGCCAGCTGATGCTATGCTGAGCAGTCTGACATAATGAACTTTATTTATACTCGAAATATATCCTTTTTAGCTAATCAAGTTGTACCAGCCGAAACAACAGGGGATACAGTTTACCACAGCCCCAGTGATATGTCTCTAACCAGCCTCATTACAGAAGACTTGTCAGATGAAATTCGATCTTCACAGTCTACAAAATGGTATTTACTTAGCGAAGATGAGACTAATACGAATGCAGGACCACAAAATAAACATGGTTTTAGTGCTCATCTGAAACAATTATTCCCTTTAACGTGCGCTGTGCCCGATCTTTCTACAATTACCGAAATGTCGAAAGAAAATGATGATAGTAGGAAACCGACGCTAGAAGCGTCCACTTGTGATAATAACACTATGAATGATATAGACTCACAGAATGCATTTGATTTGAATTTATAAAATGTTAATTAAATGATGTATATGAAAATGTGTCAAATGTTAGTTATTCCCCTAAGTATATTTTAATGATTTGTTAATTATTCTAATTCCAAATTTTATTTAAGAATAAAAAAATGAAGTTGAATAGTTTTTTTTTTAATGTAAATATTTAAGTATGTATACCAAAACAACGAGGTGCTCTTTGGCGCAGTGGGTTACTTAGCGCATTCGCCCTGCCGTTGGGACATACAACTTTCACAAGAGTCGGTCATGAGATGGGTAACACATAGAGGAATATCTCCATAAATTCCTCTACGATGGGGTCGATGGGTAACCAAAAAAATATTATCTCAAGCTCCTCCTTGCTTCGGAACGTTGCCCTTGGTTCCGTCCAGCTACATTTGTAGTCGTCAACACACCCACTACCCCATGTCTACGACGGGCGGGGGCCCGAGGTGGATATGTATGATGGCCCATCCATTTAAGGCAGGCAGGAAGGACCCCATATCCATGTACGATTGAAACCGACCGGCGTGCATTCTATAATTATGATGAAGGAATGCTTCTGTACAGTCTATATTTGGTTGGAATTTATGCAGCTTGGAAACCGAACGGTTCCGCCCGCATGCGCCGACCGGCTCAGCACGCACGCCGCGACAGCTTATCGGTTTGTACTCATCCATACTTGTTTCGGGCGTATTCACGAAGGAAATTGGTAGATATCGCTGGCTACAAGGGCTTGTAGTCAGCGCCTGCAGTCGGCGCCGAGTCTCCATACCATACTAAAAAAGGCCAATCAGCAATCTACTTCGATCAGCGTTCGCCACGTTTAACCGACTTAAAAAAGGATGAGGTTATCAATTCGTGTCGCGCGTATAATTATATATTTTAAACATTTGTTGCTGAATCAGACATTTAGAACACCATCATCAACCCAATTTCTCGTTTTTCTTTTTCTTTCTTATATTGCATTATTATTATTTTCCAACAGTACGAGGCATATATCTTGAATCTTTTTCGACGGAGTGGGGATAAGTTCGCGCATACTGTGCTCTTGTGAGCGACCAATTAGCGCGCGCCCGTCTCCCGCCGCCCGCGCCCCTCACCGCTACGCATACCCCAAATAAGTACGCATTCCGCGCAATCCCCACCCGATTTCAAGATATATGCATCATTCTAACATTTTACTCATTTATCTGCGACGTGCTCTCATCTTAGAAGAGCGTGCTGAAGGATGTGCGCGCTGCGGACGGATCCGCATGAGAAGCCTTAGCGATTATTACTCTATTCAAATTATTCTGGCATTTTTTGCGGGGGGAGGGAAATGCACACAAGTGCAGTTCCGCATACCCACATACAAAAACAACACTGTAATGACGACACTCACACATAAAAAATAAAAGAAAACAGCAAAAATTTGTGTACGGATGAGTCACACATCAAAATATGACACATTTTTGACATAAAGGGCTGGGCTCAACTGTCGATGCAGCAATATCGATACGGAAAAAGGAAAAAAGGTTACAAACTCAATCATTTTACAATGGGGTGAATAACAACAAAGAGGTCATTTTTATACGCTCGAGCTTTATACCAGGGGGCTGACAGCTTTAGTTCCATCCCAAGAGTTTTGGCGCTAGCGTCGTGGTTTGGACTTGTATGTATTGGATTTATCTGTGTGTATGTATTGTCAGTGTTGCGTGACTGTGACAGACATGACAGTTCTTCGGTCCAGTTGTTTTATTTCAAAGAAAAAACTTATTTTAGTATTTTAATTCTATTTTTCTTTGAGTTGCTCGCTTCATTGGTTGTCTTGGTCTCCACAAATCCTGATTTAGTTGAACTCGGCAAAAAATAAGTTACTAAAGAAACGCATTTGTGTATAGCTTTTTGACGAAACTCAGTTTGAAGAAGTTGGCGATATAAATTCGTCAATACATTTTCCTTGTTTAATCAAATTATGCAAATGCAGAAATTGTATGGTGTTTTACTTACTACCGAAGGTAAGTTTCTATCTTAATAATAAAAAAGTTAAGTGTTCCTCTCCATGTTAACAATAGGTAGGTACCTACATACCTACTTTTCTCCCACATTGAGTCAAGGTACAGGGTAATGCATCTTAATAGTAATTTATATAAAATCAATAAACTTACAACAATAAATAATATATTTGCAAAAAATGGCAGTTGAAGATGTATTGTAAAGGTACATAGTTAAAACATTGTTATTACCGAACACTCAAACGCTTCCTACCTAAAATCTTTAAGTTAAGGAAGGTCTCGCTGTCATCTCATGGTCAATGAGGCTGTCATTTCTATGGTATTTCTGTCAGACCTTACAACTTATGATACAATCAGACCATAACTTTAAGAATCTACTGAGTATTTGGTCGTTAACCTTAAAAGTTCTGTATTATAATATTTACATTTATTGTTATTATTCCAGTGTACATGGTAAAAAAGGAGCATAACTACTGTCACCCAGGATCAAGTACAGGATATTAGTAGACATGGAGACTGTTGCGGGCATGCAAGGTTTGTTTGTGATTTCTTTTTTTAACAAAATTTCTGAATTCCCTTTTAGTGGTTCTCCGTCTTTAAAATTTTTAAGTATAATCGTTTCATGAAACTTTTGCATTCAGTCAACTAGCAAACTATTTGTAGGCTACTTATTTTAGAGTTTAATAATTAAATATGATATTATAGGTTAATGTTAAAATGTTTTTTTTTTGTTTGTAATATTAATATACAATCAGTCGCCAGACTATAAGTAATTGTGTTGGGAGCTATTCACGTTAAAGATGGAAGAAAGCCAATGCTTCAGCCTCTCTTAGTCATCAATCACATTTCTTATTCTTTCTTATATTTGGTTATCTCTCCGCTGACCGATGTTAAAATGTTAATGATGTTATAAAGTTATAAATAACTTCATACTTATTAAATATTAGAATTTTCGCATTTCACAATGCTATTTTTAAATTAAGATAAATAAATACTCGAAAAAATCAATTCACCAATAGCACCTTAGATGGGACTTGAACCCGTATCCTTGGGACTCCAGCCCAATGCACTGACCAATGTGCTGGCTTGCAGCGAAAAAGTAATAAGTACTAGAAAATTTCACCAATGCAACTAGTGACTCTGTACCATAATTGGTCAGTGCATTAGGCCAGAATCCCAAGGGAGTGGGTTCGAGTCTCATCTGAGGTGCTACGGGTGAGGTGATTTTTTCTAGTATTTATTTATCATAACTTCATACTAACTGTTAAGTACTTGATTTTTATATCACTTTTCATTTTTTATTTGCAGGTAATGTTTTTTTCAATGAGCATCACCACCAGCATTACTATCATTAACTAGCGAAACACCAATGATTCCAAAACATCAGAGTGAGGTAAGCTAATATTTTGGTGTTAATAAAGTACTTAATTATTAAGCTTATTTGAAATATAATTATTTAATAATTAATTATGGAATGTCATATTAAAAACAATGTTAGGTCTAACAATAATTTGAATTTAGTCAAATACTCAGAGATTAATGTCGAAATATTTTTGTTTCAGATGATATTTCTTCTAAGCACAGTATTTCCTATGCAATGTCTTATTAACTTAATTAGTGTACAATTTTAGATGGAGATGGAATTACTTTTATAAAAAAAAACTGTTATTAAAACATATGGAGTGCAAAAAATTGGATTAAACCATTATACACATGTGTAAAACATATACTTCAACTAAAATTAATAAATGATAATTGTAATTAACATTGGTTGTTTTATTTTATTTATAATTTAAATTAAAATTCATAATAAGTACAAAGGGGGTCCTTTATTGATTGTCGATAATAGCACATCACTAAATAAAGAATATCGATATCGATAGTACTTCGATTGGAAGCACTAGTGCTCTTGGGTTGGAATTGTTGGAAAGCGATCGCAGCGCCATAACTTCTGGACGTGGAACTAAGCTAAATTGACTGTCGTATCTGTAGCTTGCTACAAATTAGTAATCTGTGCTTTATACAAAAAGCTCGAGAGTGTAGGTGATTGTGTTGGGATTAATGTCTACCCAGGGAAGTTGGGCTCAGGCTGCTGACACTGAACATCGCTCCATGACGGTTCCCTATGTATTTGCATAAAATTTTAAGGCATAATATCTCATAGCATAATATGATTTCGCCGAATGATGTTTACTCATAATATTATTTAGTCATAACAGCTTGTGCATAATTTTTTTAAGCATAACTACTTTACGCATAATCATGTTTAAGCATAATATTCTTTAGCATAAATTTAAACACGTATAATGTTATTTACGCATATTTTTATAAACAAAAAAATCACGACGTTTAAAATCACGAAAGAACATTTTACCTAAAATACAAAATCCCGAAGCTTAAAAAAACGAAGGAGAATTGAGGGTTACATGCCAGCAGATCGGTTCTGGCAGGTCGGTTGTAGGTCGCAATGGATCCTTACCTCCTCCTCGCTCGCTACGCTCGCTCATCGTCGCATTAAGACTTTCGGGATTTTTAACTATCGGCATTTTAACTTTCAGGGTTTCGAACTATCATCTGTCATTTAATACGATCTTTTAAGTTTCGGTTTATTGGATACCGACACTAAGGATTTTCGGTATTTTAAAAATAGGTGTTTTATGAGTCGATATTTAGGTCGTATGTGTTATGAGTTTTTGATACCTACCCCTTTTGCATGAAAATAAATAAGTGCGTAAAAATATTTATTCTTATTGTTTTTTATTTTTATGTCTAAATAATATTAGGCGAATAGACAATATGCCTAATAACATTATGCGAAAACAAATGAGTCTAAATGATAATTATGCTAATATAAATAGTATGCCAAAAAATAATTATGCGAAAGTATTATTATGACAAAAAAGATTATGCCAAATCCATTATGCCAGATCAAATTAGGTATAAAACAATTATGCGAAAACAAGGGATCCCCTCCATGACAGTACTGCCACCTACACACCCAACAATTTGAATTTTGAAAGATACCGACCGACTGTTGAATAAAAAAATTGCAAACTGATTTTGATGTCGTCAATATAGTAAAATATATCATTATTTTTCTAAGAAACTGTACATTCAATGTCTCAAAAATGGCTTCATCATCCCTGATTTATCATAATATGATACCTCATTCGGGGTGGTAGGTATATTGAAGGAGATATGATTTTTTTCTGAAGTGCGGCGGCGCGAAACTTTGAATGCCACCCCCCCTTACCTGCCAAGGGGGGTACCTACCATCCATCTCTCTCTTAGCGTGGTTGTTTTATGTCATTGGAAAACTCCTAATTTCACGCATGGGTCGGTTATGGGATGGGTGACCAAAAATTATCTCGAGCTCCTCCGGGCCGCGAAAGGCACGTTAAGCCGTTGGTCCCGGCTGCATATGCAGTCGTTAACACCCATCAATCCGCATTGTGCCCACGTGGTGGGTTATCGCCCATCCTCCCACCTTTAAGGAAGGCCTGTGCCCCAGTAGTGCGGACATTAAAAATGGCTGATGGTCAACTATAAATACTAAGTATAAAGTACTGCTAGGTACCTATTTGTTTTCTCGCAGTCAATGGTAAAAAGTAGAGTACACAACTCGTGAAAAAAAAAATCATCTCGGTTCTTTGTATACCTCGAACTAAATTCCCTTTTTATTCACTTGTTGTATAATCTACTATTTCGACATTTATTTCGCGATATCTGTCGCGTCGCGCTCACATCAGTGCAGAGCAAATCATGCAAAAATCTCGCAAATGAATTTGACGGATAATCAGGGCCAGATTGACCAACACTTTATCGACAAACATTATTTAACGGTAACATCACTAAGTTGCCCATCGGCGAGAACTCGGCACCCTGATTATCTAAAAAGAAACTATTTAGCGACCGGCAGGCTGATTATCTAATTTAAAACCACCTAGCGACCGGTGATAATTACGAAATAGTCGCTGTCAAACTCGATTTCGTACCACCGATCGAGTTTCTACGAGTGCTGCCTCCAACGGACAACTAAAGTACTAAAATATACGAGCACTTGCAAGGAAATGCACCGAAATTCGTATTATCTAACTCAGAAACCGCGACGCGACTGCGACGATTTCGCGATTTCTTCTGTCAAACAGAAACCAGACAAAACGTAATTTCTGATTAGTTTTCGTTAAACTCTTAGCCTTACCTTTGACCAAAATTAAATAAAATTGCTATAATGTAAAACAAAAGGCCTGTCCTTCAATGCCTACACGGAATTTGCCATTTTGAAGACGAAAAAATGTAAACGAAATTCGAAGCGAAAACAAAAAGGTTATGTTCACAGAGCACATATAGTCAGACACATACACAGATACAGACTACTTTCGGTAAAAGGACTTTTCAGTCGCTGCCACCGGTTGCTAGTGGCGCTAGTTTCTATGGAGATCTTAACGAGCATAAACTGGAGCATAAACTAATCAGCGATCGCATACATAATACCAAATCAGTGACTCGGTCGCGCGACGATTTCGAAATAATTCAGGAATCGAGTTCGGTCGCTCATTTTAGATAATCAGCCTGCGGTTTCATTCCACATACATTGCTACTTTTCTTTGGTATGTTTTTTTTTAAATCCAAAAAGAAGTAGCAATGGATCACTATCATCTGTGAACTGCAACCGCAGGCTGATTATCTAAAATGAGCGACCGAAATCGATTCCTGAATTATTTCGAAATCGTCGCGCGACCGAGTCACTGATTTGGTATTATGTATGCGATCGCTGATTAGTTTATGCTCCAGTTTATGCTCGTTAAGATCTCCATAGAAACTAGCGCCACTAGCAACCGGTGGCAGCGACTGAAAAGTCCTTTTACCGAAAGTAGTCTGTATCTGTGTATGTGTCTGACTATATGTGCTCTGTGAACATAACCTTTTTGTTTTCGCTTCGAATTTCGTTTACATTTTTTCGTCTTCAAAATGGCAAATTCCGTGTAGGCATTGAAGGACAGGCCTTTTGTTTTACATTATAGCAATTTTATTTAATTTTGGTCAAAGGTAAGGCTAAGAATTTAACGAAAACTAATCAGAAATTACGTTTTGTCTGGTTTCTGTTTGACAGAAGAAATCGCGAAATCGTCGCGGTCGCGTCGCGGTTTCTGAGTTAGATAATACGAATTTCGGAGCATTTCCTTGCAAGTGCTCGTATATTTTAGTTCTTTAGTTGTCCGTTGGAGGCAGCACTCGTAGAAACTCGATCGGTGGTATGAAATCGAGTTTGACAGCGACTATTTCGTAATTATCACCGGTCGCTAGGTGGTTTTAAATTAGATAATCAGCCTGCCGGTCGCTAGGTGGTTTCTAATTAGATAATCAGCCCGCGGATTTATTTAGCGACAGATCTGAAATTTGTACGGACGAGCCATGGACTAACTAGCAGACCGGCGGGCTGATTATCTAATTAGAAACCACCTAGCGACCGGTTGCAGTTCACAGATGATAGTGATCTATTGCTACTTCTTTTTGGGTAAAAAAAAAACATACCAAAGAAAAGTAGCAATGTATGTGGAATGAAACCGGTCGCTAAATAGTTTCTTTTTAGATAATCAGGGTGCCGATGTCACTGAACAAATTTGACAACTAATCAAGAATAAAATATACGAATTTAATGTTTAAATGTAAACAAATAGCAATAATACGATAAAAAATAATTTTTATGTGAAATGTAACACCGTCTTTTTGTATACTTGATGTTCAAGACCTCTTTTAACAGAAAAAAACTCATAAATTCGACATTTAAAACACAGCAGCGTTCACATTCGCGACTGGACTCGGTCTAGAATTAAATCCGGGCGCAACTGGTTTTACTAATGCGTATGCCCATTTGGGCTTGTACTTCGGCAGAGGGGAACGCTTCGTATGGCTCTTCTCTTTCTGTAGAAGCCTTAGAGCATACAGAACGTAAAAGCCCGTCTTACTCTAAGGGGCTTGGCTTCCACGACAGGGTTTTCATATTCAATCAATTTTCTACTTAAATGCGAGGATTTCAGGGTTCCAAATACATTGCAGATTTTTGACAGTTTTGTAACCTGACGTCGAAAATTATAAACAAAAAAATACTTGCCATTATACAGTGGTGATCGATGACTTAGTGGCTTAGCGATTGGTCTGCTGGAATCCACCCCCTGTCACTGTCAGTTTAGGGATGGTCGAGTTGAGAAAACATCGATGTTGATATCGGTTCGGTAGCATATTATCGATGTCCGATAAAAATCGATCTTTAAACATCGATGTTTTTTTACAAATAAAATAATACAGTACAATATTCTTATGTTTAAAGAAATCAATCAAATGAAGAAGAACAAAGTACAAAAAATTTCAATATTTTTTATATAAAGACTGCATAAAAAGCAGTTTTGAAAAAAGGTGTGGCTTGAAAAAATCGCGTAAGCTTGAGAAGTGAAAAGGTGTGGCTTTTAATCTGTTGTTGGTAAAGAGTTGACCCAGCTTTCGAAAAGAGACATTCTGATGGCGTCGATGTGCTTGTAGCACTTAATGTAGGGGATCGCAAAAGTTTTAAATAAAGGGTAGGTAGATCCTATGACTTTATTCCAAACTTGGATTGTATTTTTTTTATACACAACACAACGGGATAGTGCTTGGCCTTCATCTCACCTGATGTTAACTGTTAAGTGACGATAAGGCCGAAGGTGGAAGCGCACTACTCCCGGAATCCTCATCACTGAGGAACTGGCTATCGTACCTCCAACTGCCGTAACACAACAAGGATGCTGTTTGAGATCACTTATTGGATTTTTAATAAATAATTTTATAAAGAGGTTTGAAGTGACGACATCGATGTCGCGATGTTACGTCGACGTCTTTATTAGAATTGTAAATGTACCGTTTAAAACCGAATAGCTATGTATTATACAATAAAATACTGCATGATTTGTATTTTATGTATTTTATTTTATGAAGTGAAGTATTTAAAATAATAGTTTATTTTGCGTGAATTTCGTTATAATCCAGGCTTAAACCACTTTGGTATTATAAATAGTGATGGCCCTCAGGTATTTTTGGTATTTTAGTATTTGTTAAAAACAACCAATCAGTATTCGAGTCAGATACTCGCATTGAGAATACTTAATTTGACTTTAATACTGTTATGACACTAGTGAAACGTGTATTTGCATTGTTCCACACACATAATAGTTCAATAAGTATGTATTACTACACAAAATGACACTGGTTTTATGTACTAATTCCCACAATTAACAATTAAATTTAGCATTACAATTGATTGTCGGACCGGCGGGCTGATTATCTAATTAGAAACCACCTAGCGACCGGTTGCAGTTCATAGATGATAGTGATCCATTGCTACTTCTATTTGAATTTAAAAAAACATACCAAAGAAAAGTAGCAATGTATGTGGAATGAAACCGGTCGCTAAATAGTTTCTTTTTAGATAGCAGGGTGCCGATTAGGTATTCAAATACTTTTAGTGAATTCTCTTCTTCTTCTTCTATTTTTAGTTTGGCAATCTACTTTCTTCTTGGAAGTAATTTTTGCCAGTGTCAAGAGTTGAATAGTTCAGTGGTCGTTGTGTTTCAGTTTACATTAAAATGCAGGTGCATCGCATTCCAATGCTGATTGGAGCATTTGGCACCAAGTATATCAAAACAGTTTACTCGGTAAGTTCTGCCGAGGTTGCCACCACTACAGTAAAAGTCTCGGCTTCACACAACCAAGATCGCGCCTATTTCAATTATCCTACATATTGTTCAGTTGTGTAGACACTTGTACCACAAAACTGCACCAATTTTAAGAGTAGTAAGACACAATATCCACTATGAATCAATTTGCAAATAATTAAAATAGACATCGAACCGAACTTAACAAATGGCGCCAAAAAACTCAGTGAATTCTCTATTCGAATAGTTATGTATCCGATGTAGGTATTTTCGGTACTCAAGTATGCCAGTACCAAGAAGGTTAAAACGTAGTGATTTACATTCTCCTAGAAGAAAGTATTCGAATCAATTGTGCGTAAGTACTATCTTTGAAAGCAGTTTGTGTTTTAAACAAAAAATATCTAATCATAGACAAATTAAGGACAAAAAGCGGTTTTATTAACTTGTGTTACAATGTTTTATACATATTATACAGTCATATAATACCTACTGTATTATACAATTCTTACTATATAATACCCACGCACGGTATTATACAGCATTTACATCTCTATTCCAATTTCCATTCTAGCTATCTACCTACTCTCGTGCGCAGCTTTCGTCCGCGCAGGCGCGGTCCGAAGGGGGGGGTCACGGGGGACATGACCCCCCCCAAAATCGTACACGTCAAATAGAAAAATCTTCTATATGCAAGCGGTGCGACTGAACAGGGTGCCCTCGTGTGTAGGGAGCCGAAAACGCCCGACCACCGGTCGACTATCAATCGTATTGTTGCCTGGTGATGAGCGACGAAGCGACGAATGAAACTGACTAAAAATCGCGCTGCACGGCTATTTTTTTTCTAAAAACAAGCGAGATTACAAGATTAGTAGATGAAACTGACTAAAAATCGTGATGCGCGGTAGTTTTTTTTTCTGTAATAAGCAAAATTAGAAGATTAGCAGATAAAACTGACTAAAAACTGCGCTGCGCGGCCATTTCTTACTATAAACAAACAAGGTTACAAGATTAATAGTTGAAACTGACTAAAAATCGCGCTGCGCGGCCGTTTTTCTTTACTATAAACAAGCAAGATTACAAGATTAGTAGATGAAACTGACTAAAAATCGCGCTGCGCGGCGGTTTTTTTTACTGTAATAAGCAAAATTATAAGATTAACAGATAAAACTGACTAAAAACTGCGCTGCGCGGCATTATTTTTTTTGCTCTAAACAAGCAAGTTTATAAGATTAGCAGTAGAAACTGACTGAAATTAGCGCTGCGCGGCCGTTTTTTGGCTAACAGGCAAAATTTAAGATCTTAGAATCGCATAATTAGGGGGCGCCCCGTAGAAATATCGCCCAGGGCGCTGGTAGTGCTTAACCGGCACTGCTTCTATAAATTTACGAAATTAAAAAAGCAATTGTATTATTGTGTGTATAGTGACCCCCTCCAAAATTTCAGGCTGCGACCGCGCCTGCGTCCGCGTGCGCGACTTGACTTTGTATTTGTACGGCATTATAAAATAAATTGGTACTAGGTACTATCTTTGAAAGCAGTTTGTATTTTGAACAAAAAATATCTAATCATAGACAAATTAGAGTCAAAAAGCGGTTTGAAATTATTAACTTGTGTGTTCCAATGTTTTATACATATTATACAGTCGATGTTAGTACAACAGCTCGTTCCCACTTGCCGGGTGTCGGATCCGGATTTTAATCGGGTGTCGGAGCCTCTGTTCACACTTGTCGGTTGTCGGCCCGATCGAAACGGGTTATGGTGCCATTTTCACTCTGTGCTAGTCGAGTTTTGGGACATCCTGTATAATGTGACTATGGTGAGCGACTGTATGTATCATGTCTCCTCAACACATTATTTTTTCTCGGCAACTATTAGTTACTCATTTAAATCACAAATACTTAATAATCACATAAACAATGTTAATTTTGTCGAGCGAATTACGTTGTGCAAGACTATGAAGACCGCTGACGTCGCGATATCCAAATTAGAGCAAACATTTATTACAATATGACGGAATCGCCGACGCTGCACAACGTGACCGCTGCACACGGACGTCGACTCCCCCCGCGCGTCTTCGACGCCGCGCGCCTGCATTTTGTCCAACACTTCGGTTCACACTTCGAATCAGTCAATTAGTTATAAGAAATAATTGTAATTTTCCTGTAATAAACTTTGTTAAAATCATTTTCGTTTTTTTTTAAATCCTACGGCTGCTGCCTTCGTATTTGGCGCAGTCGGTAGGATTCTCGCGGTCGGTTTCGCGCTTCTAAGAAGATTTCCGTCCTTCGCTTGCACGTGCCGCCCGTGTGGCTTTCAAGTCGCGCATCGAGAATCCCGAACCTGAAGGAGCAGCCAAGGGGAGTATCCAGCCATTGATACGCAGAAAGGGCCGAAATGATATTGTAAGTGCACTGAAAGAATTGTCTTTGTGTTGCTTTGTGCTAGTTTTTTAGGATTTTTAGTAGTTAGGTAATCGCCAAAATTTTCCATCCAGGAAAATCGTCTAGCGAGACTGCATCGCAACAGTCTCGCCAGCAGGCTGTAGATTCTAATAGGTTTAGCGTAGAAAATATAGATAATTTAGTAGAGTCCGATAACTCAGACAATATCAATAGTTTAGATAATCAGTTGAATTTAGTCGAGTCAGATAGTTTAAACATTAGCGATAATTTAAATAGTATTCTAAATAATCAGGAGTGTCAGCTACCAGACATGGCACTGCCACACTATGACCCTGATGTAATTTTCAAGGCCTTACGCCTGGTCCCCGACTTTGACGGGAACCCTAATATTCTCACCAGATTTATAAGGCTCTGTGACCAGGTGGTGCAGACCTATACAATTCTAGACGGCCCGGGAGCCGAATTAAATAATCTGTCACTTTTAAATGGCATTTTAAATAAGATCACGGGTAATGCCGCCAGGACAATTAACTCAAATGGAATACCTGCGAGTTGGCTTGGCATAAGAAACGTTCTTATTAATAACTTCTCAGACCAAAGGGACGAAACAGCCCTCTACAATGATTTGTCGTTGCAGACGCAGGGTAATAGCACACCCCAGGAATTTTACGATAGGTGTCAGACACTTTTTAGTACTTTAATAACATACATTACTTTACACGAGAATATTCCTACAACGATTGAGGCTAAACGCGATTTATATAGAAAGCTAACGTTACAAGCATTTGTTAGAGGCTTAAAAGAACCTTTAGGGTCCCGGATACGCTGTATGCGCCCGGAAAGCATAGAAAAAGCCCTGGAATATGTCCAGGAGGAACTAAATATCATGTATCTCGTGCAAAGGAATGAAAGTTCTCACAGAAACCAACCCTCATCCGCTATTAACAAATTTACACCTAATTCATTTGTGCATGCTAATAATATTAACCCCAGTGTGCCTAAGCCATTTGTGTTACCGCCTTTTGCACCACAGCAGATACCTCATTGGCAACGTCCTGTTTCACATCCACCGCAATTTAGACCTAATAATGTTCAGTTCAATAACGTTGGCCGTATGCCGTCCCGAACTCAGCAAATGTTTAGGGCGCCGCCGCCAAACTATAACGCGAATAGCAATAACTTCCGTTTGCCCCCTAGAAATAATTTTTCTAATAACTATACGCCTAAACCTATGAGCGGTGTAAGTCCTTATGTATCAAAACCCATGCCCTTAACAGGACATGACTGGCGTAGACATGGGAATCCACCCCCAAGTAATTATTTCAAATCTCGGGACGTGAATGTAAATGACTGTTTAACTTATGACAGTAACTATGACTATTACCACTGTACCACTCCGTACGACTGTGACGCTTACAATGACTACGAGACGTACTACGACAGTAGCTACTGCTACGGTGAACAGACAGACTACTACGGAACCGATAGCGCTCACTGCTACGACAACGAGGCACTATTAAGTGCAAATCAATTAGAAGATTCGCAACAGACAGACACTGACACGACTCAGGAGGATTTTCAGAAGGCTTTAATTTCAAAAAAGTCAAGATAGAATTAAACCTACAAACTCAACGCCAGCTACCGTATATTCAGATAGAAAATCCACCGCTTAACTTTCTTATAGACACCGGCGCTAATCAATCTTTTATTAGCCCCGAAGCCGTTCAAAGATATTTTTCTCATTTAGAACCTACTTATGAGCCTTTCGAAGTTACGAACGTTCACGCTACGAGTAGGAATAGTCATTCTATTTTAATACCGTGCTTCCCGGAATTTAATCAGCCGGACGGTATCAAGTTCTTTATATATAAATTCCACGAGCATTTCGACGGGCTTATCGGTCTTGATTTGTTAACCAAATGGGAATCAAATATTGATTTAAAAAATATGACATTAAGAACAATATCGTCTATCAACCCTATTCATTTATTTAATTCAAGGAACGCGAACTTGTATGAGGATATTATTCCTGCAAACTCAACAAAATTAGTTAAAATCCCTATCAACTCAGCCGATGGTGAAGTTTTAGTTCATGAACAAATTTTAAGTAACTGCATAGTCCTTGAATGTTTAACGACCGTTATTAACAACCGCGCTTATGTCGAAATAGAAAATCCTAGTAATAACGACATTATCTTTTCATTAGATCGACCCGCGCAGGCTAGTATGTTTAATATCGAGTGCACGCGCACTGACCGTGACTCACAACGTGTACGTGAGGTTTTGTCGCGCTTACGAACGGATCACTTAAACGAGGAAGAAAAAGCGAATATTATATCTCTTTGTACAAACTATGCAGATGTTTTTTATCTCGATGGTGAGCCTTTGACGTTCACGAATAAAATCAAGCATTCAATTCGGACCACAGACGAAATTCCTGTTCATACAAAGAGTTATAGATATCCGTTTATTCATCGGAAAGAAGTTAACGATCAGATAAATAAAATGCTAGAGCAAGGCATCATTCGTCCTTCAGACTCAGCCTGGAGCTCACCAATCTGGATCGTACCTAAGAAAGCCGACGCGTCTGGGAAACAAAAATGGCGAATTGTAGTCGATTTTAGGAAACTAAATGAGAAAACTATCGATGATAAGTACCCAATACCGAACATCACAGACGTCCTTGATAAATTAGGTAAATGCCAGTATTTTACCACTCTAGACCTGGCATCAGGATTTTATCAGTGTGAAATGAACCCCGACGATATAGCTAAAACCGCGTTCAATGTTGAGCATGGGCACTATGAATTTTTGAGGATGCCGATGGGTCTCAAAAATTCTCCATCGACCTTCCAAAGGGTTATGGATAACGTGCTCCGTGGACTCCAGAATAGCATATGTCTCGTATATCTTGATGATATCGTCGTATTCAGCACATCCCTTCAGGAACACATTGGTAACCTAGAAAAAGTATTCCAAAGGTTAAGGGAATCTAACTTCAAAGTCCAGATGGATAAGTCAGAATTCCTTAAACTTGAGACCGCTTACTTAGGACACATTATTAGTAGGGAAGGAATCAAACCGAACCCAGACAAAATTACAGCAATTCAAAACTACCCCATTCCAAAGACCCCTAAAGAAATAAAGCAATTTTTAGGATTGATAGGATACTACAGGAAGTTTATTCCAGACTTTGCTCAGATTACTAAACCGATGACTGTATGTTTGAAGAAAGGCAGAAAAATTACTTTTGACTCCGAATACGTAGAATGTTTCGAAAAATGTAAGACCTTACTGACTAACGATCCCGTGTTACAATACCCCGACTTTACTAGGGACTTCATATTAACGACAGACGCATCTAACGTGGCACTTGGAGCTATTTTATCCCAGGGGCCAGTGGGCTCAGATAAACCAATAGCGTACGCTTCACGTACGTTAAATGAAAGTGAACAAAAATACGCCACTATAGAAAAGGAGCTTCTTGCCATAGTCTGGGCAACGAAGTATTTCAGACCTTACCTTTTTGGACGCAAATTTAAAATCCTAACTGATCATAAACCACTCCAGTGGGTTATGAACCTTAAAGAGCCTAATTCCCGCCTTAACCGATGGCGCTTAAAGTTAAGCGAATTCGATTTCACTGTAATCTATAAAAAGGGCAAAGATAATACTAATGCAGACGCCCTCTCCCGTATGGAGATCTGTAATGAGGAAACCAGCTCCATTGTAGCCAACCCGACAGAACGACAGGCATCATTGACAGGATCAACTACAGTAACTGCTCATACAAACCAAGAGAATCCCATCTTAGAAATTCCTATAACAGACGAACCCCTTAACAAGTTTCACCGACAAATACACTTGACTATTGTAGGAGACATAAAAAAGAGACCCACAGTTTCAAAGCCTTTCGAATCTCATACTCGGACCTCCGTACAACTATCAAGAGGTAACTTAGAGGAAGACCTGATAAACGCTATTAAGGAGTACGTGAATCCTAAAGTTAAAACCGCGCTGTTAATTACACCCCCACTTGACATGTATACTATCATACCGATCTTACAAGATAAATTCAAAAGCTCCGCGATGAGCTTAGTACTTGTGAAAACTGAATTAGAGAACGTCAAGGAGTACTTACGACAACAAGATATTATTCGTCATTACCACGATGGTAAAACCAACCATAGAGGTATAAACGAATGTTATTTGGCTTTGTCACGTAGGTACTACTGGCCTAAAATGAGGGAGCACATTACTAAGTTTATAAATGACTGTACTATATGTGGGCAATCTAAATACGACCGTAATCCTATCAGACAAGAGTTCAATATAGTACCGCCACCTACAAAACCGTTTGAAATAATACACATGGATTTATTCACAGCTGAAAATGAAAAGTACTTAACTTTCATTGATGTATTTTCTAAATACGCTCAAGCTTATCATCTCCGAGATGGTACAGCACTCAGCATCATTCAGGCTTTATTAACATTCTCAACTCATCATGGGCTTCCATACACTATAGTCACAGATCAAGGCACAGAATTCACTAACCAAATGTTTTCAGAGTTTACCAAGTTGCACAAAATCACACATCATAAGACCCTTGCACACTCACCTAACGATAACGGTAATATCGAACGCTTTCATTCAACCCTTTTGGAACACTTACGCGCACTACGTTTACAACAACGGAAGGAACCGGTAGTTAATCTTATGCCATACGCAATATTAGCATATAACAGCTCAATACATAGTTTTACAAAATGTAGACCCCTTGATTTAATATTAGGCCACTGTGACCCTCGCGACCCTTGTGATATTGACCTTAATGAATTATTACTTCAACAATACATTCAAACTCACCGTAAGCAAATGCAATTAGTTTATGATATCATTAACGAAACGTCGCTTGCTAACCGTACATCTCTTATCGAAAGTCGCAATAAGGATCGTGAGCCAGAAGTTGAATATCAACCTGGTCAGCAAATATTCGTTAAAAATCCATTAGCTTCCCGTCAGAAATTAGCAGCTCGTTACACTCAGGATAAAGTTTTAGCCGACCTCCCCATCCATATTTACACATCGAAAAAACGGGGTCCGGTCGCCAAATCTCGTTTGAAACGCGCCCCTAAAAACACTAAATTGTTACAGGTTAATCCTCGTACTTCTACCGATGACTCATTCTCAAGAGATAAAACTTGAGAGCCTGGACAACGGACCGGGACTCCTACCATTTAAATTAGGACCCATGGCGCTTATCACCCATTATCACTCATTCCTTCAATCCATTGACTTGCATGATATAGATATTAATATACAGTTAGTTTACAGTCAGCTCGAAGCAATCGAATCTCAGTTATATGGTAAAGATACAAAATTTTTATATGAATCTCAGTTACAATATCTAAGAAGTAAATTGGGTAAAGCTTCATCTGAATTAAAAAACCTTCAGCCCAACGACCGTCCTAAACGAGGCATTGTAGACGGCTTAGGTTCTGTTATAAAAAGTATAAGTGGCAATTTGGATTACACAGATGCTTTAAAATATGATCATGCCATCTCAATTCTCAGGAAAAATCAAGATAAATTAGTAAATGAGTTGAATAGTCATATTAGTCTTAACAAAGACTGGATGACTCATCATTCCCATATTTTATCTCAAATTATAGATAACCAATCGAAAATTAATAATACAGTTCAACTCATCTTAAAAAGTAGTAATTATGGTGAGGACATTTATATTAGGTTAACTAAATTAAGTCAGTTACTAACTATTACCGGTGAGAACATCGACGATTTATTATTAGAATTACGTAGAATAGAAAATATAATAGCTTTTACACGTGCATCGAGCACTCACCATTCTATGATAGGTATAAATAGTTTAGGTAGTTTAGTAACGCAACTTAAAACGCTGTACGATAAAGAGCAGGTACTTGATATAGAATTACGTGAATACTATGACGTAATCATACCTAGTTTATTTTATTCAGAGAGTAGTATAGTTTTGGTACTTAAATTACCGATAGTGGCTAGTGATAGGTACAATCTTTTTAAATTATCCATATTACCTAATAAAAATAATCAGATCATTATACCACCATCTCCGTACATAGCAACCAATGATGAAACTTTTGTGTACATAGAGGCTGAATGCCCGAAGTTAAAAGCCCATTATCTCTGCGAAGAGAAATTCAATCGACAGGTCCAGACACAACCAGACTGCATCCGGAAGCTGCTAACTGAGCAATCAGTTGACGTATCCTGTAAAACGATGACCATCACCTTATCTAGAGAAGCCATGGAGAAGCTGGATGATAAATACTACGCCCTCGTGCTGCCTGAGCCGACCAAAGTACAACTTCAATGTGGCAGCAACGAAGATTACACCGTCCTGAAAGGAAGTTATCTCGCTACCATACCACGTCACTGTCACCTACGAACCCGAAAATTTACGATCATCAACGAAGAAAATCGTATCCTGGGTCAACCTATCAAGATCACTCAACTTCCCAACGAGACCGTCTCTCCAGCATCCGCAGCATCACTTCATCTGAACACCATCAACCTAAGAGAATTACACCGATGCGAAGATAAGATGTCATCTCAGCCACCTATACAACTCGATGACGTAACAGATAGCACCCTGTACCATACGACTCTGCCATTTTACATACTACTTACCTGCGCGACGCTGCTTGCTGCAACTTTGCTCTGGCGCCGCTACATTTCTAACCGAGTAAAGAAGAATAATTCACCCGCTCCTGTCGAAGAATTATACACAGAAGTCAAACCTGCCAATAAAGTCCAGAATCAAGTACCAGCAACTTTTTCATTAAACGTCATGAAATAGTTGCTGCTCTGAGGGTGGAGGAATTACGTTGTGCAAGACTATGAAGACCGCTGACGTCGCGATATCCAAATTAGAGCAAACATTTATTACAATATGACGGAATCGCCGACGCTGCACAACGTGACCGCTGCACACGGACGTCGACTCCCCCCGCGCGTCTTCGACGCCGCGCGCCTGCATTTTGTCCAACACTTCGGTTCACACTTCGAATCAGTCAATTAGTTATAAGAAATAATTGTAATTTTCCTGTAATAAACTTTGTTAAAATCATTTTCGTTTTTTTTTAAATCCTACGGCTGCTGCCTTCGTATTTAGCGCGACTGTACTTATGAAGCGGGCGTGGGGGGCGAAGTCAAACAACAAGCCTATCAGCGCTAGACGCGTACGTCTCCACCCCGCAAACGAGACCTAAAAAAACAGACTAAAAAGGAAAAAAATTAATTCTTCTGTAAATATTTATAACTAGAGGTGGTTAATATAGCATCTAGCGCCATATTATAGCGTGCTATTTGTACATAGCACACATAGCGCGCTATGTAAGTAGACGCTATGGCGCTATGAATATCGCGCGTGGCAACAAGTAGCGTCGTCGTTGGCCGGACGGGGGCGCGGGCTTTCCTTATAGTTAAAAAAACATCGCGTGCGCGCATTTGCTACCGGACGCGTTACGCGCGTTTCTCTCGCAACACGCTAGGTACGAGTATAATATAGCGCGCGACCTTATATTGTGTTAGTTCGATTAGGACTTTTATGACACAACTAGTCAATTACTTAGTATTATGTAAAAGCTATTTAGCTAAGCAAAGTTAGTTGAACGAGAAATATGGTAAAAACAACCGAATTTCAAGGGTCAATAAAGTCGAAAATCGCTTGCACCTGTTTTTTTAACTAGAAAACATTGTCTAGTGGTCACTAGTTAAAAAAATGAATGCAAGCGATTTTCGACCTTATTGACATTTACCAAAATAACGGTTTTTAATGAAACATCAGAATAAGTAAACGAGAATACGGCAAAAAAACAACCTAATAGCAAACATCAATAAGGTCGAAAATCGCTTGCACCTGTTTTTTTTTAAATAGAAAACATTGTCTAGTAATCACAAGTTAGAAAAATGAGTGCAAGCGATTTTCGACCTTATTGACATTTATCAAAATCACGGTTTTTAATGAAACATCAAAATTAGTAAACGAGAATACGGCAAAAAAACAACCGAATTGCAAACGTCAATAGGGTCTAAAATCACTTGCACCTGTTTTTTTTAACTAGGAAACATTGTCTAGTGATCACAAGTTAGAAAAATGAGTGCAAGCGATTTTCGACCTTATTACTAAACTTATTTTCGAACTTTAGACAGTTCTAAGCCCGAAAAGTATAAGATAAAGTTCATTAGTTTGCTGCTTTATTTTATTTAAGACTAAAATGTAACGTATTAATAAATAACGTTTTTGTAAAGCGCGCGATCTGTCTAACGAACGACGCGTGAAGTAACGTGTTACGAAATCTAACGTGCTGCATCTAACGCGACAGCCAGCCGCCCGCATGCTACCTGATAAATAGCGCGTTATAACATAGCGTATTTAATAGCGCGCTAGAAATCAATAGCATATAGTCTGTAGCGTGCTGTTGCTTTATAGGCGTTATGAACAACTCTATTTATAACCCACAGAAATTTTAAACCTAAAAACGTGGGGCGCATGCTAAAGACAATATGAATGATACATTTTACAAAATGCGCCCCACGTTTTTTGTAGGTTCTTTTTCTTCTTGCTTCATTTATTTTTTTACTTTTTAGTCTGTTTTACTAGTCCGTTTTAATGTATTTAGTCCATCATCAGACCCTGGAAACTATTTCCCAATAAAGTACTCGTTAAGACGATTCAAATAAGTCGAAACTCGATGGGGTAACATGGTTTTATTAAAGAGTTCCTGTGTCCTTCCGGCTCCATCATCAGACCCTGGGAACTATTTCCCAACAAATAACTCGTCAAGACGATTCAAACGAGCCCAAACTCGATTGGGTTGCATGGTTTTATTATAGACTTCCTATGGCTTTCCTCCGGCTCCATCATCAGATCCTCGGACACTATTTCCCATTAAATTACTCGTCAAGATGATTCAAATGAGCCCAAACTCGATGGGGTTGCATGGTTTTGTTACAGAGTTCCAGTGGCCTTCTTCCGGCTCCATCATCAGACCCTGGACACTATTTCCAAACAAAGAACTCGTCAAGACGATTCAAACAAGCCCAAATTTGATGGGGTTGCACGGATTCAATATTAAGTTCCTATGGTATGGCTTTTCAGCTTCATCATCAGACCCTAGACCTCGTCTCCCATTACTCATTAAGACGATTCTAACAAGCCCAAACACGATGGGGTTGTATGGTTTTATTACAGAGTTTCAGTTGCCTTCTTCCGGCTTCATCATCAGACCCTGGACACTATTTCCCAACAAAGAACTTGTCAAGACGATTCAAACAAGCCCAAATTTGATGGGGTTGCACGGTTTCAATATTAAGTTCCTATGGTATGGCCTTTCAGCTTCATCATCAGACCCTGGACTTCATCTCCCATTAGAGTACTCATCAAGATAATTCTAACAAGCCCAAACACGATGGGGTTGTATGGTTTCATCTTAGAGTTCCTATGGCCTTCTTCCGGCTTCATCATCAGATCAGCTTAATGACACCATAATATTGCATTGCCTTCCAGTTCTGACCTATGTTCAAAGTTTCAAGTCTCTAGCTCATCGAAGCTAGTATAATATCGTTCGCAAACTTTGTGGGGAAACAAATAAACAATCAAACAAACACACAAACGAGAAAGCAACTTATATAAACGTGTTAAAAAATGACTTCTGCGCATATTTCAACGCTCAAGATCCGCGCCGAGGCCAGCGGGGAGAGGGTTGTCGGATCCGACATCTGACAAATGTGAACAGCGTCTTACGTACTCATAGGCGAGCAAGATCCGACACGATTTTTTTCCGGGCGATGGGGGCTGGCAAAATACCCGATATTTCTTGTCGGCTCCGACACAAAATCGGCGTCCGACAAGTGTGAATAGCTACTTATAAAATGTTCTGCCACTGGAACATCCGATTAAAATCCGGATCCGACACCCGACAAGTGGGAACGAGCGGTAATACTGTATAAAACCGTTTTATACAATTCCTACTGTATAATACCCAAAGTATTAAACAGCATTTACATCTCTAGTCTTTATCGATGTTTTCCCGTTAACATCGATGTTAATGCAATATCGATGAACATCGATCATCCCTATGTCAGTGAGTTGAGTCACATTTGATTTTTGGTGCGGTCCGCATAGCGATAATATCGATATTATCGCGATAACAGCCGGTCCGCATGCACGTTAGCGCGTTTACAATATCTAGCGTGACGTCACTCATGACGTCATTACCAGCGCCATCTTGGGCTTACAGCGACCATGCCTCGGAGCGTAATCACTGTGAACGTCCTGTCAAAAGTTATAAGTGACTGTCAAACGAAACAGATGTCAGAATTTTATTTCGTCAAAAAATCAAAAAATGAGAGAGTTCGTTATAGAAGGATCTTTTCCTCACTTCACAACAAAAGGATAGAGCATTATATTGGTTAATATTTTGTTAATATTAATTTAGAGCTTATCCAAAAAGGTGGTTCATGTAAAAAATTGAAAAAAAAAGATGTTGGGTGCACACGACTCAATAATCAAACGTTCTTCATCATTATCATCGCTTTAGAGAGCAAAAATAGTATCTAGCAATTATTCCATCTTGTATTTGAGGTTAGAATAAAACGTTAGCGCGCTTACGAGCGGTTCGCATTTGCCAACTGTCATTTGTCGATTTGAGCGCGATATCGAATGCGGACCTCGTGTGAGCGTTGTAAACGCCGTAATCGATGTAATCGCCATGCGGACCGCAGCCTCTGATTGTCATTGTCTGTCAGTTTTCCTATCCTCTAATACAAAAGTAGTAAAAGTACTCTGTGGTGTGGTGACAGTCGAGCGAGTGTATCACAGAGAAAGCAATAACTACGTAAGAAGAGACGGGACTTCATAGAGCAAAAAAAATCTATGAAATGTCAAATCAAACATACCTTCTCGTTGCCAACCCAACGACTGTAAAACAATATTTTGCCAACCTACAGGAACAAAAATAGAGATGGGCGACCTAGTATTAAATTTTTTATCGATATCGATGTATGCACTGAACTGCGCTTACTTAAGGAATAATTTTATAATTTCGACTAAAATGGCACAATGCTCCGTTTTTTAACTAGTACTGAGTCACATAAGTATGTTAGAATTAATTATGAAGCATTTAACCGTTGGACAGTACTTTAAAAAACAGAGCATGTGTTCAGTTTAATATTTGAAATAAAGCAATTAAAAATTAAACGTATTTATTTCTAAAAAAAATCTTCATTGCACTTCTTCAATTATTTCCACGGCTGATGGTAATGACCTGAAATAAAAATTATATGAAAACATTTGTATACTTAAATGCAAAGATATTGAGGTTCAGAATGAATTTTGACAGTTTTATATAACCTCATGTGCCTGCTGACTGTACAATGCAACGGGAAAGTTATAAAGTGTATATGGTACATTTTACCTACATTTCTTACATTACAACTAAAATTAAAAACATCGATATCGATATTTATAGATGTAGGTACTCTATTTCCCATCAGATTATTTTCTGGCTAAAATTATTATTTACATTCAAATACCTACCAAAAAGTTTAAACGAATGTTAAGTTGATTAATGTATTACTCACCGTTCTCACCGAAGCTCATCGAAAGGAAATTTGGCCATAAAAAACCATTTTGTGTCGTCCTTTCGCGCCGATTTCAAACCACAAATTTCACATATGCTTCATTATGATTTGATTAGGAACGCACTTAAAATTCGCAACAACTTGACCATTAACCACTGACTTATTATATTACTAGCGTACTATTAACACAAATTGATAATTTTATTTGTTATAATTTTATTAATACTAAGAACTTCCCAAAGATCTTTAAATGTACCGCCGATAGTTGCTCTGACTGACAAATGACGTTCATCAAAGAACGAGAAAGAATAAGGAAGAGTGAGACAAATATAGTCACCATCAAAATTCGTGTCTGTTTCATAGAATTATTTTTTGTATGAAAGTTGCGACAGACTGGAGTGTATTATAGAATGTTTTCTGACAATCTGATACGACGATTTCACTGTTTACTAAGTGAAACATAAAAACACTTATTAAATCAAAATGCCGAGAGTATTACCTCTCAGAATATCTATAAGAGACTGTTTTATATTAGTCCTTTTAGTTATATTTAATACAATACATATTACAGACATGGGTAAGCTATTATTCTAAATAAATGTGGTTTATTATAATTTCTTGTCTAAGTAAAGTTTTATTTCAGCTAATAATAACATACCAAACAAGGAAAATAAAATGAAAGAGGATAACAACGATAAGATGTTAAGTTTTAGTGAAAATGAAGATTATTTGTCAAACTGTCCTACTATTGATCAAAAGAATATTACACTGTGTTCAACCCTAAACTATCCTTGCATTGCTTGTAATAGGAGCATAGACTGCCGCTATGGAGGATACTCTGAATATAAATGTACAGTTAAACCAAAAGTGCTGTGTAATGTAAGCTTTTACTTTATCAAATTGGATTCTACAATGTGTACATTAGGCTGGGTACATAGCGAGTGTTTTGCTCTACACAATCAACAAAAACATCTCAACATTCAACAAAAAAAAGTATGAGTATTTTGTTTTGTGAAACAATGTTTTGTTGATTGTGTAGGGCAAAACACGCACTATGAACCCGGCCTTATGCAGGCATTAACTTGGTCGCATTTTTACAGGGCACAAAGACTTTCAATAGAACAGCAATGTGTAGATTCTGCTATCAAACAGAGAAATGGGAACATAGATGTGATCAAAAAGCCAATTGCAATTCAGTGGCATCCCCTCTCACATACTATTTGTAAGTAATTAACACTGAATATTCTTATGACACGATTCTTATGACACGAATGCATGTTATGAGGGATAAAAAGCATGTTACTAGAAGATTAATGGATATGGATGTTGAGGGCTGATGAAAGTAAAAGTAAGACTGCAGAAAGGATTGTGTGGAATGATATGAATGCGATCCCAAATAAATTGGGATAAGGGTAAGGGGATAACGATGATTCTTAATGCATCATCTTTACATCTGAGATTGAATTTACTAACAATGGCTGTTGGTTTTTTTTTCAGAACAAACTGTACAGTATCAGATGAGGTAATTTGCTTAGGCAATAGAACATTCTTGAAGAAGATTAGATGTTCTTGGACAGCAGGCACTAGATGGGGAACGGCTCTGATACTTGCTCTTACACTTGGAGGATTCGGAGCAGACAGATTCTACCTTGGTCATTGGCAAGAAGGAATTGGGAAACTTTTCAGTTTTGGTGGTTTAGGTGTATGGACTCTAGTTGATGCTCTGCTTATTGGTATTCACCACTTAGGACCAGCAGATGGTTCCTTGTATATTTAAACTTACAATATGTTATATAACTTGTAGTATTTAAGAGAATGTAAAAACATACTTTTTTTCTAAAAGTGTACATTCAAGTCTCCTTTAATGTGATACTGATTAATTTCCTGAATGATAAGTAAAAGTAGTAATATTAAATACCTAAATAAACATATTTTCGTTTTTGTATCCCTGTCAAATAAAACACTATAATTAAAATATGTTTTTATTATAAAAGTAAAGAATACAAGTACTAAACAGAACATCTAAAGCTAGCCAAAATGTTGATAGACTAATTCAACCAATTCATTTTTCTTTAAATTACTGAGGGACTGGAGATCGGGAATACTCTTAGATTTTAAAATTTTCTTCAGTTGAGCCACAGTATAGGTATTAATTTTATTATTACTTAGTTTGTTTTGTAGATCATCTTCATCAACATCATCTGTTTTTACCCTCTTGCTAACACCAGGGTCACCAGATTCTTTATCTGCCGTCCGTTTAAGTGGTGTAATCCCAAAAGGACCAAATATTTCTTCAAACAAATCTTCTTGTACATCACTGAAATTTTCTGGATCAGGTTTTGTTGTATCTGTGAATGGTTCCATTTCTTCAACTCCAAGTGCAATTGCTTCTATGGCCCTGTACTTTGACTGAAGCTGTGGGTTTTCAAAAATGTCAGCTGTGTAATTAATTTTCAATTTGTCAATAACTTGTGTCATTGTTGTTTTGTGTGCTCTAGGTATATCTACCACTTCTTCATCATCTTCAATGGATAGTTGTCTTACATTTTCCATAAAAGGAATTCTTATGACATCAAAGCCTATTTCAACATCCAAGCCAAGCGGGTGTGAACATGGAGATAGTGCTACCATGTATGGTCTGGAGTTAAGTCTTGTACATAATACACATATTGCTACAACAGATGTATCAATACAAGCATTGTGCAATGCTTTAAAAGCTGCAGTAGAACCTTCAATTGAATTGTCATTAGGAAATAAGAAGTAACAAGACTTATAGTACCACTTTTCCTTACACATCATGCGAGCTGGTTTAAATCCCAGTAGTTTAAGCATTGGTGGGCCAAAAGGATTGGACATCATTTTCTTTTCTTTGTCAGTAAATTCTACTTTTTCTCCACCATACTCTTGATAATGTAGTAATTCAGATTTTAAAAGTGGTAATTGTTTCTGTTCATTTTCACTTTCATCAACTTCCATAGTATTTTGTTCAATACATACTTTTTGTGTTTTATTTACACTTGTGACCACAGCGTTTGTATCTCTATGTAAATAATTTTTCTTGGGTTGGGTGTTAGATTTCAGTAAACTGTATACTCCTACTCCAATTTCAAACCCATCACCAATTTGAAATTGCAACTGAGCAATAGCTAAGTTACGATAAGACTGTCTATACATTAAATACTCAATTTCCTTCTGATCCCAAACAGGCTTTGGTAAGATGACTTCATGATTTCCACATGCGTCTATCAAAAACTCTTTATAAAATTCATGAGGCTTATAGTCTTCATTTGCAACATTGATGATTTTGATTTCAATATCAGATTTTGCCATTTCTTTGACTCTTGAATAAGTTGGGTCACGGTCAGTTTCAATTGGCGGTACGTCTAGTTTTGTTAACATCAGGACAGTTCTTGATACCAATTGCTTCTTACAATTTGAAAACATTTTGCTGCAATGCCATAAAGCATCAGACATAATCAGTGTCTTATCTTGGGAACATGAGGATAAATCAACATTCTGTAGTTTTTTAAAGTCGTCTAAATTTGGCGCGTTTAATGGAAATACCTCCATAACATTCTGCGATCCAAAGTTTGATGAATCAGATTCTTTAGTACCGTAAAGGCAAACACCTAAATAATGTGTGTTTGCTTGGCGCAAATGACGTCGGATCAGACGACAAGTTGCGACGTGACTTATATTAGCCGTTTTACTGTTAACAGCATTGAATGCATTTATCAACACGATAGTACCTGGGACGCCTTTCCATGCGTGGAATTCTTCTTGTTCATCATCAGAATCCATCATAGTGTCCTTCAAAGTCTAATAATCTCTTGGTAGGAAAGTGGGCAGATATAAATCTTTTGTTTGTTCAGCTCACGAATGATATTATTAATTAAATTACTTTGGCTACCTACTATTTTTATCGGGTCACAGACGCAGAAGCGGTAGTTGTAGTTGTATTTCCTCTGCTTGGAGGACCAATTAATATTAATAACTTAATATATGACGCTAAGCGGCAAGACAACACAACACAGAGTCACAGAATACATAATAGTTGACAGAGCAGGGTTGCCAACTCATTTAAATAAATTCTCGTACAGACATGGTGGAGATTATCGTATTTCTACACAAAATATGTTCAAAATCTCGTACATTACCAATTTTGTATGAAAAATATTTTGTGAAATCCTCGTATTTGGTGATTTTTGCCTAATTTTGCCTCGTATTCAAGACGTCAATTCTCGTATTTGTACGAGGAACCTCGTACAGTTGGCAACCCTGTGACAGAGTGAAGTGAATATAAATTAAATAAAATATTATCTAAAGAGAGAACGGACGGATTACGGAATGACATTGACAGCTATACCTGAGGCGCGTTCAAAACCAAAAAACTCCAAGTCCATGTCACATGTTTTGCCCTACCCCTACACAATCAACAAACAGATAAATACTGTGATCATGGAAATAGTACTATAAACCGGAATGAGCGCTTCGCCCCAAAACGAGCCGACAGAGATGTCAAGTAGATGTATGTGTCCTTTTCTTCATTAGGGTGACCAAACCGTATGGTTGGCCGGAGACATACATAATACTTTAAACTGTTTAATATAAACTTAAATACCTAGGTAGTTCTTTATTTATAATTAACACTTTTTACCGCGTTTTTATTAGGTTGCTTGCTCTTTTGTTTGTTTGAGCACAAATTTTGCAAACGATTTTATACTGAATTCCCGATGAGCTAGAGACTTGAAACTTTGAACACAGGTCAGAAATGGAAGGAAATGCAATATTACAATGCCGTCAAAACTAGTTTTGTCCGTCAGCTACCGGCAAACCTAGTTCTGACCTACAGCTACCGGTTAAACTAGTTTTGTCCAACAGCTACCGGCAAAACTAGTTTTCTGCAATAGCTACAGGCAAAACTAGTTTTGTCCAACCGCTGCCGTCAAAACTAGTTTTGTCCATCAGCTGCCGGCAAACCTAGTTCTGACCTACAGCTACCGGCTAAACTAGTTTTGTCCAACAGCTACAGGCAAACCTAGTTTTGACAAACAGCTACCGGCAAAACTGTTTTTGACCAAGTGCACTATTGCACCCTGTTTTGACTAGCAGATTCCGCCAAACCTAGCTTTGGCCAAAATCGGCAAACTTAGTTTGGCTCACGTCTACCGGCAAAACTAGTTTTGCCCATCAGCTACCGGCAAACCTAGTTCTGACCTACAGCTACCGGTTAAACTAGTTTTGTCCAACAGCTACCGGCAAAACTAGTTTTCTGCAATAGCTACAGGCAAAACTAGTTTTGTCCAACCGCTGCCGTCAAAACTAGTTTTGTCCATCAGCTGCCGGCAAACCTAGTTCTGACCTACAGCTACCGGCTAAACTAGTTTTGTCCAACAGCTACAGGCAAACCTAGTTTTGACAAACAGCTACCGGCAAAACTGTTTTTGACCAAGTGCACTATTGCACCCTGTTTTGACTAGCAGATTCCGCCAAACCTAGCTTCGGCCAAAATCGGCAAACTTAGTTTGGCTCACGTCTACCGGCAAAACTAGTTTTGCCCATCAGCTACCGGCAAACCTAGTTCTGACCTACAGCTACCGGTTAAACTAGTTTTGTCCAACAGCTACCGGCAAAACTAGTTTTGTGCAATAGCTACAGGCAAAACTAGTTTTGTCCAACCGCTGCCGTCAAAACTAGTTTTGTCCATCAGCTACGGGCAAACCTAGTTCTGACCTACAGCTACCGGCAAAACTAGTTTTGTCCAACAGCTACAGGCAAAACTAGTTTTGTGCAATAGCTACAGGCAAAACTAGTTTTGTCCAACCGATGCCGTCAAAACTAGTTTTGTCGATGGACAAAACTAGTTTTGCCGGAAGTTTTAAGTTTGCCGGAAGCTGATGAGCTTCCGGCAAACTTAGTTTAACCTACAGCTACTGGCAAAACTAGTTTTGTCCAACAGCTACCGGCAAAACTAGTTTTGCGCAATAGCTACAGGCAAAACTAGTTTTTTCCAACCGCTGCCGTCAAAACTAGTTTTGTGCAATATCTACAGGCAAAACTAGTTTTGTCCTACAGCTTTCGACAAAACTAGTTTTGTCCAACAGCTACCGGCAAAACTAGTTTTGTGCAATAGCTACAGGCAAAACTAGTTTTGTCCAACCGCTGCCGTCAAAACTAGTTTTGTCCGTCAGCTACGGGCAAACTTAGTTCTGACCTACAGCTACCGGCAAAACTAGTTTTGTGCAATAGCTACAGGCAAAACTAGTTTTGTCCAACCGCTGCAGTCAAAACTAGTTTTGTCCGTCAGCTACGGGCAAACCTAGTTCTGACCTACAGGTACCGGCAAAACTAGTTTTGTGCAAAAGCTACAGGCAATACTAGTTTTGTCCAACCGCTGCCGTCAAAACTAATTTTGTCCATCAGCTACCGGCAAACCTAGTTCTGACCTACAGCTACCGGCAAAACTAGTTTTGTCAAGCAGCTACCGGAAAAACTAGTTTTGTCCAACAGCTACCGGCAAAACTAGTTTTGTCTAGCAGCTACCGGCAAAACTAGTTTTGTCCACCAGCTTCCGGCAAACTTAGTTTAACCTAAAGCTACCGGCAAAACTAGTTTTGTCCAACAGCTACCGGCTACACCTAGTTTTGTCCAACAGCTTTCGACAAACCGAAATTAATAATAATAATCAAATTCATGTTTGTGCGCCTATTTCGATGAAACTCGATTTCTGGTACTATTTCAACATGAAAATAACAACGCAATGTTGAAAATTTTAAAAATCCAAGATGGCGGCCTACTTTTTTGTTTTTGGGCCGATTTCGATGAAACTCGGTTTTTGGAACTATTTTGACTAGAACTAGAACTATAACTAGAAAATAACAACGCAATTTTTAAAAAACTAAAAATCCAAGATGGCGGCCAACTTTTTTGTTTATGGGCCGATTTCGATGAAACTCGGTTTTCGGTACTATTTTGTTTGTTTTTGGGCCGATTTCGATGAAACTCGGTTTTTGGAACTATTTTGACTAGAACTAGAACTAGAAAATAAGAACGCAATTTTTAAAAAACTAAAAATCCAAGATGGCGGCCAACTTTTTTGTTTATGGGCCGATTTCGATGAAACTCGGTTTTCGGTACTATTTTGACAAGAAAATAACAACGCAATTTTGAAAATTAAAAAATCCAAGATGGCGGCCAACTTTTTTGTTTTTGGGCCGATTTCAATAAAACTCTTTTTTTTTTTTTTTTTTCTCTCTTGTAACAGCCTAGACTGAATAATAACTTCAAACTTTGAATTAAGCTTGAACCCTGTAAATTGATTAAGAAAATTTGTAATTCATTAAGTAATGATCTAATTATAATTTTATTTATTTGTTAATCTTTGTTAAAGTCTGGAAACGATATACATATTTGTAAATATCGTTCCATTTGATAAAGCTGGTAAGTTTTTTGCGCCCGTTTTTCTTGTCAGCTAAAAGACGTCATAATGGGTGGTAGGGCAAAAAAAAAATTATTTGACGATTTAAAAACGCTCATTATGTGAGCTTATTTGAATAAAGATTTTTTCATTTCATTTCATTTCATTTCATTTCACTTTGGAACTATTTTGACAAGAAAATAACAACGCAATTTAAAAAAAACTAAAAATCCAAGATGGCGGCCAACTTTTTTGTTTTTGGGCCGATTTTGATGGAACTCGGTTTTTGGAACTATTTTGACAAGAAAATAACAACGCAATTTAAAAAAAACTAAAAATTCAAGATGGCGGCCAACTTTTTTGTTTTAGGGCCGATTTTGATGAAACTCTGTTTTTGGTACGATATTGACAAGAAAATAACAACGCAATGTTGAAAACTTACAAAATCCAAGATGGCGGCCAACTTTTTTGTTTTAGGGCCGATTTTGATGGAACTCGGTTTTTGGAACTATTTTGACAAGAAAATAACAACGCAATTTTAAAAAAACTAAAAATTCAAGATGGCGGCCAACTTTTTTGTTTTAGGGCCGATTTTGATGAAACTCTGTTTTTGGTACGATTTTGACAAGAAAATAACAACGCAATGTTGAAAACTTACAAAATTCAAGATGGTGGCCAACTTTTTTGTTCTTGGGCCGATTTCAAAAACAAATTAGCAGCCATTTTGATCTTTTTTTATTTTTCCATCAGTTTACATTGCGTTGTTTTTTCTTGTCAAAATAGTACCAAAAACCGAGTTTCATCGAAATCGGCCCAAAAAACAAAAAAGTTGGCTGCCGCCTAAGATTTTTAGTATTTTAAAAATTGCGTTTTTATTATTTTGTCAAAATATTACCAAAAACCGAGTTTCATCGAAATCGGCCCAAAAACAAAAAAGTTGGCTGCCATCTTGGATTTTTATTTTTTTCAATATTGTGTTATTATTTTCTTGTCAAATTAGTCCTAAAACCGAGTTTCATTAAAATCAGCCCCAATCACAAATAAAAGAGTTGGTTGCCATATTTGTTTATATTTTTAACATTTCGTTGTTATTTTTTATCAAAATAGTAGCAAAATCGAGTTTCATCAAAATCGGCCCACGAACAATATAGTTGGCCGCCATCTTGGTTTCTTTTTATATTTTTAACATTGTGTCGTCGTAAATCTCATGCACCCATTTTATTAACTTCACAAGTAAAGAAATTGGTGCAAGAATTTTAGACCTTATTGACATATTTACCAAAATAACAGTTTTTAATGAAACAGCAAAGTAAATGAACAAGTATAATTATGGGAAAAAGCAACCGAATTTCAAAGGTCAATAAAGTCGAAAATCGTTTGCATCTTTTTTTGACTACAGATCACTAGACAATGTTTTTCTACTTTTACTTGTTTTTCCAACATTCATTTGTTTTTCCGAAGTTCACGCACATTTAGAGATGGGTCCAGTGAAAATTTCAATGAAATGAAAATTAAATTTATATGAAATTTATGAAATCTTTCAAAACGGGTTGAAATATTTCACTTTTGAGTGAAATTTATTTTCAGTACTAGAAAACCCTTATTTTCTGAATTAGTTTACTATTTTAACGTATTAAATGAAATTTAAAGGCTTAGGTAATTGACCGAGCGAGCGCGAAGCGTCTCTGCTTCAGCTTGGGCAACAATTCTTTCGTATGTCCTTCCTGCTGTTCGTTTGTTCTCCTCTATAGGTTACAGGTCGCATTTCTCAACCGATTCTCGTAAAATTTTGTGAGCAGGTTCGAAAATCGAGCCAGTTTTTCAAAATGGCGGAGATGTGTAAAAGAACATATTTCAGTCCGGCTTTCCGGCGCTGTTGTTCTTCTGTACAGGTCGCATTTCTCAACCGATTCTTGTTTAATTTTGTGAGCAGGGTCGAAAATTATGTAGAATTTTACTGTCGAGCCAGTTTTTTTTAATTTTTCAAAATGGCGGAGATATATACTTAAACATATTGTAGTCTGACTTTCTAGCTGTCTGTTCTCCTCTACAGGTCCCATTTCTCAACCGATTCTCGTGAAATTTTGCGAGCAGTTCGATAATATTATTGATTTTTTAAGTCGAGCTAGTTGAAATTTATCAAAAATATCACCCATTTCCAAAAATAAGTATTCAAAATAAGAAGCGCCATCTAGCTGCGCATAGCTACCAAATAATATACCAAACAGCACGTAACCAAATAATATATCTAACCTACTATGTGCTTTGAAAGACCTCATGAGCAGTGAGGAAAAAGGGGTTTCGATTGCTCGGCCACGGTGTCGTAGAAGAAAAACGACTACGTCAACATTACGAAGGAATATGTAGAAAACTAACAATGAAAGTCGCAAATTTGTAGGTTCAATATTCAGAAAGTTTAACCATGACTGCGCGGTCGAAACGTGTAGGACCTCGCGGCCACGCAGTTCTCTCAAACGGAGCTTAGTAGAGGTTCCATTATTTTTGCTAATCGCAGATACGATTTCGTAGATAATTAAGACAGTATAAGTAAAGCCCTAATGTTTGGACTTTACGACCACGTTTTTCTGTAGGTCGTGAAATCCAAACTTTAGGGCTTTATTTATACTGTCTACTATTTTTACCTAATCGTATCAGGGATTATAAAAGAGATTGGGACCTCTATTAAGCTCCGTTTGAGAGAACTGCGTGGCCGCGCGGTTCTCCACGTTTCGACCGCGCGGCCATAGCATTTAATTTCTGTAGCAGGTCGTGAAGTCCAAACATTAGGGCTTTATTTATACTGTCTATATTTTCTACATAATCGTATCAGCGATTAGCAAAAATAATAGGACTTTTACTAAGCTCCGCTTAAGAGAACTGCGTGACCGGGCGGACTATGGCGCGGCCATAGCATTTAAGCTATGTAGGTCGTGAAATCCAAACATTAGGGTTTATACTTTCTATATTTTTCTACGAAATCGTATCAGCGATTTATAGCAAAAAGAATGGGACCCCTACTAAGCTCCATTTAAGAGAACTGTGTGGCCGCTCGGTTCTCCACGTTTCGACTGCATGGCCACGGTTAAATTTACAATTTTCTGAATATTGGTCCTACTTTGCGACTTTTATTGTTAGTTTTCTACAAATTCCTCCGTAATGTTGATGAAGTCGTTTTTCTTCTACGCCATCGTGGCCGACAATCGAAACAGATATTGAATATTTTGTTATTAAAAGTTGTAGAATAGCCAAAGCTATTCGTAATTAAGCCAACTTATTTGTTTATTGTTTTGTTCTATAATTATGTTGATATATTGGCAAAATGCATGTAATTTTGTTTTATTTAGGTCAGATGAAACTTAAAAATAAATTTCACTCTAAACTGAAATATTTCAAACCAAAATGAAATTTATTCTAAATATTTCACAGACCGAAATTTTTCGTGAAATTTACCCAACCCTACGCACATTGTATTTTTATAAAAAAAATGGAATAAACTTTATAGACTGAGCGGTCGTGGGATTTTTGGTAACGATCACGGAAAAGGTTAGATTCATTTTCATGGGTTGTAGAGTGGTCCCCTAATGTGAATGATGTCGGTCTGCCTGCTCTCAGTGGTTGCAACTTCGAGTTATAGCGCTTACAAGAGGCATCATTGTTACGAAAAAAAAACGATCAGAGAAATGGTCAGTTTAAGTACCTGTTCAAAGAATGTCGTCTCTGCAGATGAAACAAGTTGGTCTGCCGGCTCATAGTGGTTGCGTTTCTGAGCTATGAGGTGCGCAAGTCACATCATTGTTACGAAAAAAAAACGATAAGGGAAATGGTCAGTTTTAGTACCTATTCAAAGTATAGTATCTCCACGGGTGAAACAAGTTGGTCTGCCGGCTCTCAGTGGTTGTATTTCAGAACTATCATTGTGTACGCAAGACGCTTATTTGTAGAGAAAGCCTAAAAAAACTTTGAAGAACGGGACAATAGGCAAATTTTTAAGTGCACGCCGGCCGTTTGCGTATCTGTGACTATATGAGTCCCCTCCCCACCTTAAGGTATCTCTACACTCGCGCGCGAAAAGCCCCAAACCTCCCGCAAAGCAGTGTGCGTAGTGTGGAACCGATTTGAATCGAATCTACACACCCGCGCGTGAGTATGGAGAGGTCTTTATGCCTGTGCCACCGCGCGCCCCCCATCCCCCCCACTTCCGGCTTTAGCGTCTATAGAGATGTTCGATCCGGGTGCCTTGTATCGATATTCCGGATCGCCATGGATCGTAATTCACTGTATCGATCCAGATTATAGAAACTGGATTGATAGGCATTGGCTACACGCTCGGTAAATACTGTGGCCCAGCGCCATAGAGTAAATTTTAACCATGGAAAGTAAAATATTGAACATTCCATACAAATTACTTTCCATGGTTAAAATTTACTCTACGGCGATGGATCACAGTTAGTCTAAGCAGTCACGGGATTTTTGGTAACGATCAAGGAAAAGGTTAGATGCATTTTCATGGGTTATAGAGTGATCCCCTAATGTGGTCTGCCTGCTCTCAGTAGTTGCAATTTCGAGTTACAGCGATTATAAGAGGCTTCATTGTTACGAAAAAAACGATCAGAGAAATGGTCAGTTTTAGTACCTATTCAAAGTATGGCGTCTCCGTAGCTAAAATGATGTGGTTTGCCGGCTCTCAGTGGTTGCATTTCAGAGCTATGCTATGACGCGCGCAAGTTACAACAATTTTTTTTTTTCAAATTGTGTTTTTAAAAATACTAATCGATAGAACTCTTTATTATAATGAAAAAATGTCTTAAGCTATTTTTGTCTAAAATGAATAGATTGGTCGGAAAAAAATACTTTATGGTTTTTTTTGGATCGACTGAGATATTCAATGTGCTCTTTTGGCCAATTCCTAATTGTTTCTGCCTCAAAACTACTTTTACGTCAATAATTTATTGTTATTTTAAACATTTAAATAATCCTAATTAAAATTAATTTTTGCTTTTTTTATTAATTTTTTCAGTTTTTACTTAAAAGTATTTTTTAAGTAAAAACTGATTGTTTTGTCGTTATTTATTACTTTCTCATCAATTAAAACACAATAAAAGCCAACAAAACTTTCGGTCACTATTATTACTATGGATGACTTTTTTACCATAATAAATCAAATAAAACCAAAATAACATAATGCAGCGGGATGTTAAGTAAGGCCCAGGCGGGTTATTACAAACTAAAATAGTATTATTACTTTACAAGGAAAAAGAAAAAAAAGAGAAAAGGTTAATTCAGATCAATGATTAATATAATATTCAAATAAATGAAGTTTTTAAAATATTAACGAGAGAAACTAAATTTTATTATGATTTTTAAAAACCTTTATATGGGCTTTACTAAAAAAAATAGGCTCGTTTATAAGTTATTTATAACAAAAGTAAAGATTTTGAAGATATATATCTTAAGATCTAAGATCAAAATTGTATTTATGAACATTGATAGAAACAAGCAGAAACTAAAAACATCAATATGTCATTATGCGACAGATAATAAGAAGCACCAGTTAATTAATTTTCATACATCCTCTGCCAGGGATTGATCAAGCTGTGATTTGAAGACGGCTATCAAGAAAGTAAAGGAAGGAGATCCAGATCGCAATATACACACAACTGATCTATCAGGATTGGAAGATCTGTTTCGATAAGTTTAAAAAAAATCACGTAAATAGCATTAAAAGGTATGGAAATCCTGAAACTGAGAACTTTGGTACATACAGCTCTTAAAATGCCGTTCAGATCACTTGGATGTATCATCATATCAGCCGCACGACACCCACTGCTGGGTATAGGCCACCTCCAAGGATCTCCACGACGAACGGTTCTGCACTGCTCGCTTCCAGCGGTTTCCCGCGACCTTCACCAGATCGTCGGTCCACCTTTTTGGGGGCCTACCCACGGAGCGTCGTCCGGTCCGCGGTCGCCATTCCAGAACCCTTCCCCCCAACGGCCATCGGTTCTTCTCGCTATGTGTCCAGCCTACAGCCACTTCAACTGAGCAATCCTTCGAGCTGTTATACCCTTGCTTAGTGAAGGGTTGACTGTTTAGTCAGCATTTATTTGTTTGATATACAGTCTTACGACGGGCGTTGAGTTTAGTTCGCCTCAGACATCGGTACAAGTCGGAACTCTTCTAAATCGATATTCCTAAATCCATTTTACTTACTTTTCTACTTTGTGCCTCATTTTGCACAATAAATCTATGTGTTTTAATTATATTCTTTTTTTTTAAAAAGCATCTCGCGACTTCCCGCGTAATATTGGTGGCAGCGGTGGGATGCGAAAATCCCCCTGCCTACCCGAATACGTCTCCGAAAAGTTCGAAAACGCTACCATTACAAACTTTCACGTCAAAAGTGTGATAAAAACTATGAATTAGTGGAAAATCATCGTAAAAGTGAATGTGTAAAACTACAAATTTGTGCATTGTTCCTGTGTAATCGCTGTTCCTGTTCTGCGCACTCACGGAAAATTTCCGTGTGCGCGGCTCCAGTTCCAGTTTCCCACGGAGGCATTCCGTGTGGCCTTGCTCACCGGGCGACGCTGCGTTGTGCCCGTGATGACACCCGTACTTTTTATGGCGATAATACTGTGAGTGGAATCCATTCATAAACTTACAAAGTGCGTTTCTCAGAACTCAGAGTTAATTAATTTAGTAATTTTATTTAGCATTACGAATTCCAATTCATACCCATTTTTTTTTGTTGTCATTTCATTATGTCGTTACCTATTTACTCTCGTGCATGAATATTCTCTAGAGTCTTGTTGATAAGGTGCGTGGATGTCGCATGTTCGGCTCACATAATATAGAGACGGCTTCTTTATAATTTATTTTTGTTCACGATGGCGACTAAAATAAATGTTCCAGCTCCTGTAACCCCAGAGCCTGCTATATTACGCAGTGAACTCGAAGAGAAAATCGAGCTTAACGTACTTCTTAAATTTATTAAACCTTTCGATGGGTCTCGAGAAAAACTAAATCCTTTTATATCGAACTGCCAAAATGCTTACAACCTAGCAAATAGAACTCAAAAACCGATATTATTTAAATACATATTGTGCCAGCTCGAAGGTAGGGCTGAATCTACCTGTAATATCAAAGATTTCGATAACCTTGAACAATTCATAGAATTTCTGAAACAGCAGTTTGGGGAGAGAAAACACTATGCCCACCTTCTCTCAGAATTGCAAGGTTGTAAGCAAGGCCCAAGCGAATCTGTCAACCAATTCGCACTTAAAATAGAAACGTGTCTTGCAAAACTCTTGACGGAAATTAACATCTCTATACCAACCAGACGGAAAACGGAGTTGGCAGGTCGCGTAGCAGCAATGGAGGACCTAGCCCTCCATACTTTTATCACTGGACTCCATCCACGACTCTCTCAAGTGGTTCGCTGTCGCGACCCTGATAGTTTGAACGCCGCGGTAAATTTTGCTGTGGCAGAAGAGAAAATATTATCTAGTTTAAACAAGAGCTCACAATCTAATAGCAATGATAGGCCTTCACTTTCTCGGCCACCATTCCGGCGCGATTTCCAACCACGACCTTCTAACTCCCGTTTTACCTCAGGGAATCGCCCAGAACATTCCCGAAACTATAACACTAATGACATTGTATGTAGATACTGTAAGAATATTGGACACACTATAGAAAATTGTCGCAAACGACAATACAATAATAGCAGATCGCAATTCAATGCATCATCATCCAACAACAATCGTCCAAATAACCAGCAACCAACGCTGTTTCCAGCCACCTCACGTGGATCACCTTCTTCGTCACGTAGGATCTTCACTACTAGTCAACCAACAGACATGGGCGAGGACGAAATCGATAATGCCAATTTAAACTAAAAACCGTCTCGTTCGGGTGTCGCACGAGACGCCTTCATAATACAGACACCAATTTTACTAAATCAATTACTAAATCCACTGTATCCTCTGTATCCGCCGTGTCACAACCCACTGTATCTTTTGAAGATTCTTTGTCAAAGAACCACGGCAATCAGCCCCGACTCTATAGCGACGTTGTTAGAAGCCATTCAAAACCCTCTGTATCATTAAACCGCTCTGTATCCTTTGTTCCTCCTGCAACACCTGCAACATATACCAACAAGATCGTTAACCAATCCCAATTCGGTAATGCTGTCACTGGATAGTATACCAAATCTGCCATATCAAAAACCCCTGTATCCACTGTATCCAATTGTTCCAAATCCGCTGTATCAAAACCCACTGTATCCACTGCATCCAATTGTTCCAAATCCACTGTATCAAAACCCACTGCATCCACTGCATCCAATTGTTCCAAATCCGCTGTATCAAAACCCACTGTATCCACTGCATCCAATTGCTCCAAATCCGCTGTATCAAAAACCCCTGCATCCACTATATCCAATTGTTCCAATTCCGCTGTATCAAAAACTCCTGTATCCACTGTATCCAATTGTTCCAAATCCGCTGTATCAAAACCCACTGTATCCACTGCATCCAATTGTTCCAAATCCACTGTATCAAAACCCACTGTATCCACTGCATCCAATTGTTCCAAATCCGCTGTATCAAAACCCACTGTATCCACTATATCCAATTGTTCCAATTCCGCTGTATCAAAAACCCCTGTATCCACTGTATCCGATTGTTCCGAATCCGCTGTATCGAAAAACCCTGTATCCACTGCATCCAATTGTACCAAACCCACTGAATCCTCTGCAGCCACTGCTTCTACTACTACAAATAATAATCCAAACCACCGATCTCGACTCGATTCTACTAAATCATATACCACATTCTCTGATCCGTATGAATCAGTACATCGTTCTATACCCGCTGCTCCAAGTTCCTTTCCATATCGTGACGCCAACGCTACAGCTCCCAACGTAGTACCCGACTCTCCACAGCACCTGAAATCAAACAAACAAACTAATAAAATATACGAAATCAATAAAAATTCTGAAAAAAGATACTTACCTCATATCCATATCCAAACTTCGATAGCTGAAAAACCACTGTCCTTCTTGATAGATACTGGCGCCTCTGTTAGTTTAATTAAATTGGGCTCCATGGCAACATTCCCACAGCTAAGTGATAATATAATAGAACTGAAAGGAATCGATCCGGGTGATGAAACTTCACAAACGCAAGGAAGTTTCCAGCTGCAATTAATTTTAAAAGGTCCTAAAGCTTTAAGTTTCGAATTTCACGTTCTCGACAAAATAAATCTATGTTATGATGGTATCATTGGCAACGACCTCATGAGCAGTGTGGGTTGCCAAATTGACTACAACCAAAAGACACTAAATATCTATAATGAGAGTATCAATTTACATTTTTCCGAACCAGTGTATACTATCGCTCCTCGCACAGAAACAATAATAGAGTGCACAGTTAGTAATCCAAATATCCAAGAAGGCGTAATTTTAGATCAGCACATCTCAGAGTCCCTTTTGATCGCAAATTGCATAGTAAAGGTGAAAGACAATAAACGCGTCAACATTACAATTATCAACACTTCCGATAAGCCTGCCGTAGTCCATCCAAAACTCGATTTAGAACTACTCCCTCTTAATTCTTGCATGACTCCTCTAAAACAGCCGCTAGAAAACACATACCAAAGAACAAATGAGGTGCTCCAACAACTCAGAACCTCTCATCTCAATGACGAAGAAAAATCTGTGCTTTTTAACACATGTTCTCACTATTCAGACATATTTTACCTACCAAACGATCAACTCACGTTCACAACAGCCATAGAACATAAAATAAAAACCAACACAGACGTTCCTATCCACACCAAATCCTACAGATTCCCCGAGTGCCACAAACAAGAGGTCGAAAAACAAATCAACAAAATGTTAGATCAGAATATCATAATACCCTCCGACTCTCCCTGGTCCTCCCCCATCTGGATCGTCCCTAAGAAGTTGGACGCATCAGGAGAGCGCAAATGGAGAGTCGTGATTGACTACAGGAAACTCAATGACATAACTATCGGTGAAACCTATCCTATTCCACAAATAACCGAAATCCTTGACCAGTTAGGCAAGAGCCAGTATTTTACGACGTTGGACCTGGCATCCGGTTTTCACCAAATTAAAATTTCGGAAGAAGACGCCTCTAAAACTGCCTTTTCTGTACCTCAAGGACATTTCCAATTTACCAGAATGCCGTTTGGCCTAAAAAACGCTCCATCAACCTTCCAGAAATTAATGAATACTTGCCTCGCCGGCTTACAAGGCTCTCGATGTTTCGTGTATCTAGACGACATTGTCGTTTACTCACCCGACTTAGACTCCCACATTAAAAATCTCTCCTCCGTCTTCGATAGGCTGCGAGACTATAACCTCAAGCTCCAGCCTGATAAATGCGAGTTTCTATGCAAGGAAGTTGCATACTTGGGTCATATTATCAATTCCGATGGCGTTAGCCCCAATCCTGAAAAAATTAAAGCAGTCACAAATTTTCCCGTACCTAAATGTGCCAAAGATATAAAATCCTTCCTAGGTCTTGTCTCATATTACAGACGTTTCATCCCAGATTTTTCGAAATTGGCAAAACCTCTGACATCTCTTCTTAAGAAGGACATACCTTTCATTTGGCAAAATCAACAACAATTGGCCTTCGAGACCTTAAAAAATAAAATTACCACTTCACCAGTCCTAGCATACCCCGATTTCTCCAAACCATTTGTTCTGACCTGCGATGCTTCAAATTTCGCTGTATCAGCTATATTGTCTCAAGGACCAATAGGTAAAGACCGACCAATTGCCTATGCTTCCCGCACTCTAAACAAAGCCGAATGCAACTACATGACAACCGAAAAAGAGTGCTTGGCTATCGTGTTCGGCACAAAGGTCTTCCGACCCTACCTTTATGGCCACAAGTTCACCATAGTAACAGACCACAAACCTTTACAATGGTTGTTCAACAACAAAGATCCCGGATCCCGATTAATGCGCTGGCGACTCAAATTAGAAGAGTTTGAATATGACATAGTTCACAAGAAAGGAAAGATCAATACCAATGCCGATACACTCTCGCGATTCCCAGTCAATCCAATTGAAAGACCTAATCTACCTTCTCCAAATCCTTTATTACCAAACATAGACGAATTTGACAACCTCTTGGAAGATCCACTTCTGGAATTACCATCCCCTATACCGTTCAATTTCGACCAAGACATACTAAATCAAGAGGCTCCTTCAACACCTCCCAGGATACAAAGTCCCACAGCATCTCCTATACCGTTCACTTTCGACCAAGACATACTAAATCAAGAGACTCCTTCAACACCTCCCATGATGCAAGGTCCCACTGCAACTCAAGTAGAAAATCCTTCTCCTGCTCAGCTACCCAACTCCGAACCCGATATCCTTGAACTTGAACCTACAAATCCTAATTCATGTCCTAATGACGACTACCCCAAATTTCTAAAAGCAATAGCCAATAGGCAATTCAATTCTAATGCCATACTTACAGAACATGCTGAAAACCTTATGAAATGTCCTCAAAAGGTTATAATAATCCCCACATCTATTGATCTTGACGAATCAAATCCGTACATCAACGAAATTCTGACAACCATTGACAATAAAGACGAGATTCTAAATTCAGAGAAAGAACTCTATTCCTTCCTTGAAATAAAACAGGCAGATAGCACTATTTACTTTATCTTCACTAAAGTTCACTATTTTGACGAATCGTCCTACCCAGAAATTTACAAAACCTTAAAGAATGTCAGAGAAAAAATATTGTCAAGTACAGAAACAACAGATATTGCTATATCCGATTTCAAAAATCCTTTTGACCAACACTCTTATACTAAAATCTATAATATACTCACCTACCTCTTCCATAACACCAAAATATCTATCCATGTATATAAAAACAAGACAATTTATCCGACCTTGAGCGAAAGACCTAAAATTCTCCGTGAAAACCACGATATTCCAATAGCCGGACATTTGGGCTCGACTCGCATGTATAATCGAATTCGGGAACAATTCTACTGGAAGGGAATGAGGAGCGACATCGAAGACTATGTAAAGAACTGTAGAGCATGCCAGGAGAATAAAGCCTTAAGACAGTTAAACAGAGCCCCTATGGAAATAACTTCCACATCCACATCCCCGTTTCAACGAATCGCTTTAGACATCGTGGGCCCTTTACCGGAATCAGGGCCCGCTAAGCTTAAATACATTCTCACGTTACAAGATGACCTCACAAAATATTCGGTAGCCTATCCTATTCGCAGCACGACAGCTGAAGAGACGAGCGACTGCCTTATTCACTTCATCTCCCTTTTCGGCATTCCCAAATCTATCCTGTCAGATCAAGGCACAAACTTCACGTCCGACCTATTCAAAACAACTTGCCAGTTCTTCAAAATCAAACAATTATGGTCATCTCCCTACCACCCTCAGACCCAGGGCGCCCTTGAACGCAGCCATTCCACACTTAAAGAGTACCTAAAATCCTTCACCAACGAAAACCAAGATAATTGGCCAACTTATGTATATACTGCCATGCTAACATACAATACCACTGTACACTCGACAACGAAATTCACTCCTTACGAGTTAGTCTTCGGCCACAAACCCCACATCCCAAATTCCGTGTATGAAAGCAACCTCGGTACTACTTACTCTGACTACGTTAAAATGCTCCAACATAGACTTAAATATACACGGGAAAGGGCTATTGAAAACATCCTAAAATCAAAAGAGACCTCTAAAAACTATTATGATACTCACGCTAACGCTCCTCCGCGATATAAAACTGGCGACTACGTCTACCTCAAAAATCATCTAAGACTTAGAAAAGCTTTATCGCCAATATGGAAAGGTCCATATAAAATAATCAAAGTTCATAACAATCATACTGCAACACTCCTAATTAACCGACGTCACGTCACACATCATTTCGACCAGCTTAAACCAGCAAATGTTCAGATGACGTCACACTTAAATAATTTACACAGTAGATATTAATGTAAAATAGAATAACGCTAATGTAGCCGTGTTGAATTATTACTGACTATAACTATATTAATTAACTACTATTACCACTACGTACTATAACTATTACTATAACTATTACTATAACTATATCTATTACTATAACTATTACTATATCTATTACTATAACTACTACTATAACTATTACTATAACTACTACTATAACTACCATAACTATGACTATAACCACGATTGTAACTATGATTAAGACTAATTGTCACTAGTACAACTATTACTACTTTTAATTTTATTACCTACTTACCATATGATTCACGACATATTCTCATAACAAATTGTTATATTTCAGCGCCTCAGTCAATGCACAACCGGACTATGTGCAGCCACTTCCTTCTAGTTCCGGCATATATTTTGATAGGATAGGTAAACTTAAGATAGTTAAGGGTCAACTAAATCTAATAACACACGTAGATATTTCTTTTATAAGCATGCATCTCGCTAATCTTAATGAAATCCTAGGTACAGTCAGATTTTCCTGCCAACAATCAAACAATGATCAATGTCTAAATATGCTATCTCCGATAACAGTTCGTTTTAACGATATGAAAAGATATCACGACTCTCTCTCGCACTTACTCTCTTCACGCAGTAGACGCTCACCCTGGTTCGGCGGTATTGGAACGGCCTTCAAACAAATCATAGGCACTCTAGATGAAGACGATGCATTGAAATACGATTCCGCTATCGAGGCTGTCCAAAATGACGAGAAAAAACTAGCGCAACTCGTCAAGGAAAATATTTTAATTACTACTTCGACATTAGATTCCTTTAAACAAACAATAAATAAGTTAAAGATTAACGAAATTTCACTTAATAATGCAGTAAACAAATTATTAAATGAGTCGAGTAATATTACTAAAATTTCAAATAAATTAATTCTTGATACAAAAGTCTATTCCATATTTATGAACATCGAGAGCTCAGTACTAACACTATCATTCCAGTTAGAGGACTTGATAAACGCAGTCACGCTCAGTAGCCAAAACATCCTACACCCACGCATCCTAACGCCGAGCCAGGTGTACCGAGAACTAACTGATAACGACCGGCACTTGTCCCGTGATACTATAATTCCATTACCTTTAAGCTTAGATAATATACATTATATTTTAAGTATTTCTGATGTTAGTTGTTACTATTTTAGGAATAAGCTTGTTTTTGTATTACACGTCCCACTTGCAACAAATCATGAATTTAACTTGTACCATAACCTGGCTTTGCCTACACCCCACGATACGGGGAAATTGAATAGTTTTAGTTTAATTTTGCCTAACAGTCCCTATGTTGCCATTTCAAATGATAAAGTCAACTTTTGTAATTTAGATAATTTAGATAAGTGTAAGACGGTAAACTCTGAGTTCTTCGTGTGTGACATCCCTATCGTGCTACAGACTAATAGTAACCCTACGTGTGAAAGTGAACTATTAACAAAAACAATTAGTGCTATTCCCACGCAGTGTATAACTAAAACGATTTTGGGTGAATTAGACATCTGGAAAGCGCTGAAAAATAATAGGTGGATTTTCGTGCAGTCGCATCCGAACAAAATATCGATAAATTGTGACAATTCAGAACTTCGTGAAGTGACAGTGTTCGGAACCGGCATTTTGCACACCCCTGGACAGTGCGTTGTGTATACGAAGAGTGTTAGACTGATATCGACGAACAATGTAGTAAATATAAGTATCCCTGTGCCTAGTTTAGACTTTAGTATTATAAATGACTCGTGCTGTAAAATAGATAAGTATAGTTCATTAAACACTGTCTCCCCTGTTTCCATGAAAAACATTGATTTAGATAATTTAAACATACAAAATCAGAACGACAAATTGTTTGCTAATTTGGATAACATCATTAATGAAGAACCTGTTCTATTAAAATATGGAACTCATTACTTTGCTTTCACGTCATGTATATATATAATCATTGAAATTTTTATAGGCTATAAGTTATACAAGATTGTAGTTAGATATAAGAATCGATTTGTAATACCAAATCAAGTTCCAACTTGTAATGACGTCGATGACGAAAATAGTCGCGATGATCAAACTGAGAACTCACCACAACCTCAACCACGGTTGAGAGAGATTGTTTAAATTACCGAACTTCATTTTCTTTTGTTTCGCTGAAGTTCAGTCCTAAGCGGGGGGTTGTTATACCCTTGCTTAGTGAAGGGTTGACTGTTTAGTCAGCATTTATTTGTTTGATATACAGTCTTACGACGGGCGTTGAGTTTAGTTCGCCTCAGACATCGGTACAAGTCGGAACTCTTCTAAATCGATATTCCTAAATCCATTTTACTTACTTTTCTACTTTGTGCCTCATTTTGCACAATAAATCTATGTGTTTTAATTATATTCTTTTTTTTAAAAAAGCATCTCGCGACTTCCCGCGTAATAGAGCGATGTTGATTACTTTAGTTTTCCTGCGGATCTCCGCATTTCTGATTGTATCACGCAGAAAAACGCCGAATACTCTCTCCTTTGCACGCTGGGTGACCTTGAGTCTCCTTATAAGACCCATAGTTTGCAGCCACGTTTCACTGCCGAAGTTATCACTGACAACACACACTGGTCATAGACTTTCGTCTTGGACACTGAGGTAAATCGGACGGAAAGATGTTTTCGAAGCTGCCCGAATGCTACCAATCTGAGTTTGATTCGACGAGAGATCTCATTTCCGCAGTTGGACTTACCTAACTGGACTGCCTGACCTAGGTACTTCTACGTAATGGACAACAACTCCTAGTGTTCTCAACATGAGCTGGAGTGGGCACAACATGGGTATTCGATATGATTTTCGTCTTATAAATGTTCATCTTGAGACCCACTCTTTGGAAAGCACTAACGGAGATCTTCGAGCATTGTGTTCAGGTCTTCCAAGGTTTCAGCCATAAGAACTATATCATCGGCAAAACAAAGGTGTGTTAGGTACTGGCCATTTATCTTGATTCTGAGTCCTTTCCAGTCTACGAGTTTAAAAATATCATCTAACGCAGCTGTGAATAGTTTCGGGGAAATAGCATCTCTCTGTCCCATATCTCGCTTTGTGCTCTGGTTCTGTACTCGGATCAACATGGTGGCATTTTCGCATAAGTAGTACCACAAATCACCTCGATATACCTGTAGTCCACTTGGCAATTTTGGAGAGACTGCAGCACAGCCCAGGTTTCAATCAAATCAAAGGCTTTCTCATAGTCCACGAACGCCAAGCATAATAGCAGATTTAATGGATGTGGTCTATGGTACTAAAGCCTCTTCGGAACCCGGCTTGTTCGGGAGGTTGGAAGTCGTCAAACTTGCGAGCGAGGACCGGAACCGCTTTCCGTTAAAGGATACCCCTTTAACGGAAAGCGGTTCCGGTATTTGGGTATTTCATAGACTTGTTTTCAAAAACCCTATCAATACGGTAACCCTATCGAAAGGGTAACCCAAGTAAGCACTTACCGAATACGAAAACCCTATCGGGGAAACCCTATGAAGGCTTTATGAAGGGGTTTTAAAACGAGTTCAAGCAATTTATAATATAAATTAACAACAAATCGCTCGGCTGGCGTCGAGTGCTCTTTTCTACTGATTTTCGTTCAACATTGACTCAAATGTATGGAGGTTGAGATAAATGTTGAACGAAAATCAGTAGAAACGAACGCTCGACGCCAGCCGAGCGATTCAAAAATAGGGCCCCAGAACCGCTTACCGTTAAAGGGATTTTGATTGGGTATTTCATGAACCACTTTTTTAAAATATAGACTGGGCAGGCATTTGACCACCATCTTGCTTGGTAAACAGGATGTGGTCTAAGGTGTAGCATGCATGCCCAGGAAATACCTTTTCACTCTTGCCTTGAAAAGACCAAGGTTGTAATTATCGGGGAACACATGAGCAGGTAGCGCATTCCATTCTTTAGCAGCTCGCATAAGAAATGTATTGGCAAAGCGCTTGGTACGGACAGATTTGGATGAGTTGTTTGATGTTGATGTGATATCACCATATCCAAACATCATCAAACACCATCAAACAACTCATCCAAAAACACAACGAATATAATAAGCCAATTTACAAAGCTAATTTCAATACCATTATCTGATGTCCTTACATACAATACAATATATTGTATTGTAGTTTTTCCTGAGCCCTGCCTGTTGATTGGTTGATTTTCATCAAGATTACCAGATACCATAAATAAATAAAAATAAATAAATATTATTTCTAGTAAGACCTTTGCAAAGACTTTGTATGTGTTTGAAATCAGTGAAATGAGCTTGTAGTTTCCTATTTCCTTCCTTGATCCTTTCTTATGTAAGAGTATTATGTGTGACTCTGCCCATTGTCTAGGTATAATAACCGTGCGTACTATTTCGTTGAAAACTTTAGCCAGAATTGGCCCCATCTCTTCCGCAATACCTCTTAAGAGTTCGTTAGGAATTTGGTCAGGTCAAAACTATGAATGAAACAATTACAACTCAGATATTTATGGTTTTTTTTTTGAGAACATTTTAGCTTTATGGCTTAAGACATTTTTTCATTATAATAGAGAGTTCTATCGATAAGTATTTTTAAAAACACAATTTGACAAAAAAAATATTTTTGTAACTTGCGCGCGTCATAGCTCTGAAATGCAACCACTGAGAGCCGGCAGACCACATCATTTCAGCTACGGAGGCGCCATACTTTGAGTAGGTACTAAAACTGACCATTTCTCTGATCGTTTTTTTTCGTAACAATGAAGCCTCTTATAATCGCTGTAACTCAAAATTGCAACTACTGAGAGCAGGCAGACCGATATCATTCACATTAGGGGACCATCTATAACCCATGAAAATGCATCTAACCTTTTCCTTGATCGTTACCAAAAATCCCGTGACCGCTTAGACTAACTGTGATCCATCGCCGTAGAGTAAATTTTAACCATGGAGAGTAATTTGTATGGAATGTTCAATATTTTACTTTCCATGGTTAAAATTTACTCTATGGCGCTGGGCCACAGTATTTACCGAGCGTGTAGCCGATGCCTATCAATCCAGATTCTATAATCTGGATCGATACAGTGAATTACGATCCATGGCGATTCGGAATATCGATACAAGGCACCCGGATCGAACATCTCTATTGACGCTAAAGCCGGAAGTGGGGGGGGATTGGGGGTGCGCGGTGGCACAGGCATAAAGACCTCTCCATACTCACGCGCGGGTGTGTAGATTCGATTCAAATCGGTTCCACACTACGCACACTGCTTTGCGGGAGGTTTGGGGCTTTTCGCGCGCGAGTGTAGAGATACCTTAAGGTGGGGAGGGGACTCATATAGTGACAGATACGCAAACGGCCGGCGTGCACTTAAAAATTTGCCTATTGTCCCGTTCTTCAAAGTTTTTTTAGGCTTTCTCTACAAATAAGCGTCTTGCGTACACAATGATAGTTCTGAAATACAACCACTGAGAGCCGGCAGACCAACTTGTTTCACCCGTGGAGATACTATACTTTGAATAGGTACTAAAACTGACCATTTCCCTTATCGTTTTTTTTTCGTAACAATGACGTGACTTGCGCACGTCATAGCTCAGAAACGCAACCACTATGAGCCGGCAGACCAACTTGTTTCATCTGCAGAGACGACATTCTTTGAACAGGTACTAAAACTGACCATTTCTCTGATCGTTTTTTTTTCGTAACAATGATGCCTCTTGTAAGCGCTATAACTCGAAGTTGCAACCACTGAGAGCAGGCAGACCGAGATCATTCACATTAGGGGACCACTCTACAACCCATGAAAATGAATCTAACCTTTTCCATGATCGTTACCAAAAATCCCATGACCGCTTAGACTATTAAAGTTGCGTAATTATTTACACTTGAACTTAAATTGAATTGAATAAACTAGATTTTGTATTGGTTGAATTACCATATTTAAAAAATAAAAACAAAAAAGCAATTTAATAAAAACGTGATAAATAAATTGTTCCAAATTTTTTTAAATAAATAATTATTTTCTGTTTTTTTAGTTAACGAGCTAAATTAAAAATATACCACCGCCTATCAGAGTACTCGTCAAGACCATTCAAACGAGTCCAAACTGGATGGGGTTGAAAGGTTTTATTACAAAGTTCCTGTGGCCTTCTTCCGGCTTCCTTCATCAGACTCTTGGATACTATTACCTAACAGAGCACTCGTCAAGACGATTCAAACGAGCACAAACTCGATTGGGTTGCATGATTTCAATATTGAGTTCCTATGGCATGGCCTCCAGACTTCATCATCCAACCCTGAACCTCGTCTCCCATCAGAGTACTTGTCAAGACAATTCTAACAAGCCCAAACACGATGGGTTGTATAGTTTCATTCATCATAGAGTTCCTGTGGCGTTCTTCCGGCTCCATCATCAGATCAGCTCAATGACATTGTAATATTGCATTTCCTTCCATTTCTGACCTGTGTTCAAAGTTTCAAGTCTCTAGCTCATCGGGAATTCAGTATAAAATCGTTTGCAAAATTTGTGCTCAAACAAACAAAAGAGCAAGCAAAAGGCAAACTAGTTTTGCCGGTAGCTACCGGCAAAACTAGTTTTGTCTAGCAGCTACCGGCAAAACTAGTTTTGTCCACCAGCTTCCGGCAAACTTAGTTTAACCTAAAGCTACCGGCAAAACTAGTTTTGTCCAACAGCTACCGGCTACACCTAGTTTTGTCCAACAGCTTTCGACAAACCGAAATTCGGTTCGAATCTCGTTTGCAATGAAATTGACAAAAAAAACCTGCGCCTTTGCTAAGCTAAGTTTAAGCTAAGTTTTCGACACTAAAAATATTGCCGATATATCGGAAAACCCGAAGTGTCGCCGATATATTGATATCGGTATCGGTATCGGAACTATCGGATGCACCTCTAATAATAAGTACAATTGTGAAAAACTTGTGTCCTCGTAAAGTTCGAACACATGGCTTCACTACTCGTAGCGTAGACGTAGAGCGTAGAATGGTCCCATGGAAATAGTACTATAAACCGGAATGAGCGCTTCGCCCCAAAACGAGCCGACAGAGAGGTCAAGTAGATGTATGTGTCCTTTTCTTCATTAGGGTGACCAAACCGTATGGTTGGCCGCAGACATACATAATACTTTAAACTGTTTAATATAAACTTAAATACCTAGGTAGTTCTTTATTTATAATTAACACTTTTTACCGCGTTTTTATTAGGTTGCTTGCTCTTTTGTTTGTTTGAGCACAAATTTTGCAAACGATTTTATACTGAATTCCCGATGAGCTAGAGACTTGAAACTTTGAACACAGGTCAGAAATGGAAGGAAATGCAATATTACAATGTCATTGAGCTGATCTGATGATGGAGCCGGAAGAACGCCACAGGAACTCTATGATGAATGAAACTATACAACCCCATCGTGTTTGGGCTTGTTAGAATTGTCTTGACAAGTACTCTGATGGGAGACGAGGTTCAGGGTTGGATGATGAAGTCTGGAGGCCATGCCATAGGAACTCAATATTGAAATCATGCAACCCCATCGAGTTTGTGCTCGTTTGAATCGTCTTGACGAGTGCTCTGTTGGGTAATAGTATCCAAGAGTCTGATGAAGGAAGCCGGAAGAAGGCCACAGGAACTTTGTAATAAAACCTTTCAACCCCATCGAGTTTGGACTCGTTTGAATGGTCTTGACGAGTACTCTGATAGGCGGTGGTATATTTTTAATTTAGCTCGTTAACTAAAAAACAGAAAATAATTATTTATTTAAAAAAAATTTGGAACAATTTATTTATCACGTTTTTATTAAATTGCTTTTTTGTTTTTATTTTTTAAATATGGTAATTCAACCAATACAAAATCTAGTTTATTCAATTCAATTTAAGTTCAAGTGTAAATAATTACGCAACTTTAAAGTTTATTCCATTTTTTTATAAAAATACAATGTGCGTGAACTTCGGAAAAACAAATGAATGTTGGAAAAACAAGTAAAAGTAGAAAAACATTGTCTAGTGATCTGTAGTCAAAAAAAGATGCAAACGATTTTCGACTTTATTGACCTTTGAAATTCGGTTGCTTTTTCCCATAATTATACTTGTTCATTTACTTTGCTGTTTCATTAAAAACTGTTATTTTGGTAAATATGTCAATAAGGTCTAAAATTCTTGCACCAATTTCTTTACTTGTGAAGTTAATAAAATGGGTGCATGAGATTTACGACGACACAATGTTAAAAATATAAAAAGAAACCAAGATGGCGGCCAACTATATTGTTCGTGGGCCGATTTTGATGAAACTCGATTTTGCTACTATTTTGATAAAAAATAACAACGAAATGTTAAAAATATAAACAAATATGGCAACCAACTCTTTTATTTGTGATTGGGGCTGATTTTAATGAAACTCGGTTTTAGGACTAATTTGACAAGAAAATAATAACACAATATTGAAAAAAATAAAAATCCAAGATGGCAGCCAACTTTTTTGTTTTTGGGCCGATTTCGATGAAACTCGGTTTTTGGTAATATTTTGACAAAATAATAACAACGCAATTTTTTAAAATACTAAAAATCTTAGGCGGCAGCCAACTTTTTTGTTTTTTGGGCCGATTTCGATGAAACTCGGTTTTTGGTACTATTTTGACAAGAAAAAACAACTCAATGTAAACTGATGGAAAAATAAAAAAAGATCAAAATGGCTGCTAATTTGTTTTTGAAATCGGCCCAAGAACAAAAAAGTTGGCCACCATCTTGAATTTTGTAAGTTTTCAACATTGCGTTGTTATTTTCTTGTCAAAATCGTACCAAAAACAGAGTTTCATCAAAATCGGCCCTAAAACAAAAAAGTTGGCCGCCATCTTGAATTTTTAGTTTTTTTTAAATTGCGTTGTTATTTTCTTGTCAAAATAGTTCCAAAAACCGAGTTCCATCAAAATCGGCCCAAAAACAAAAAAGTTGGCCGCCATCTTGGATTTTTAGTTTTTTTTAAATTGCGTTGTTATTTTCTTGTCAAAATAGTTCCAAAAACCGAGTTTTATTGAAATCGGCCCAAAAACAAAAAAGTTGGCCGCCATCTTGGATTTTTTAATTTTCAAAATTGCGTTGTTATTTTCTTGTCAAAATAGTACCGAAAACCGAGTTTCATCGAAATCGGCCCATAAACAAAAAAGTTGGCCGCCATCTTGGATTTTTAGTTTTTTAAAAATTGCGTTGTTATTTTCTTGTCAAAATAGTTCCAAAAACCGAGTTTCATCGAAATCGGCCCAAAAACAAAAAAGTAGGCCGCCATCTTGGATTTTTAAAATTTTCAACATTGCGTTGTTATTTCATGTTGAAATAGTACCAGAAACCGAGTTTCATCGAAATAGGCGCACAAACATGAATTTGATTATTATTATTAATTTTACCGTCTCGCCTGCGACCTCTAGCCATTTCAATAGAACAATTTCGTTTTTTTTGGAAATCTGAAATGGTGAAGTATTTATGGTCACACTAGTTTTGTAAAGTTACATTTCCTATAGATTGAAATTCTTAAATTGAAATTCAAGGTCAAAATCGGAGTTGCCAGGATTGACACTTCTATTTATTACCACCTCACCGATGATTGCTGATTAGCATTATTGTAGATATCTAATTAAATCAAAAAAGTTCTGTTTTATATTACAATTATTATGTGTCATTCTAAAATTAATATTTAAATAGTATATATTCGACTTCCCACTCCGAATCATTAATTTTGATACACTACTTGATTGGTAACGTACATATTTTTAGTCCTACTATCGTAGTATTATTGTTTAGTAATGGCAATTGTGCGAACGAGACACCGACCTCCACCTGGTGTTGTCTCATTCACACAGTAGTGCCTTCAGTCAATGTCGTCGATAGAATTTCAACTCTATGAGTAATGCAATAAAGTTGAATTTCTTTTAAACGATAGGTGAAAATTTTTGAAGTGTACTCACTCCCTATTATAAACCTCCTTGACTGTGATCCATCGCCATAGAGTAAATTTTAACCATGGAAAGTAATATGTATAGAATGCAAGGAGGTTTATATAGGGAGTGAGTGAGTACTTTACAAAAATTTTCACTATTCCTTTAAAAGAAATTCAACTGTATTGCCTTTGTCATAGAGTTGAAATTCTATCGATGACATTGACTGAAGACTCTACTGTGTGAATGAAACAACACTAGGTGGAGGTCGGTGTCTCGTTCGCACAATTGCCATTACAAAACAATAATACCACGATAGTAGGAAAAAAATGTACGTTACCAATCACGTAGAGTGTCAAAGTTAAGGATTCGGAGTGGAATATTGAAAATATACTACTTAAATATTAATTTAGAATAACACATAGTAATTGTAAAATAAAACTGAACTTACTCTTTTGATTTAATTAGATTTCTACAATAATGCTAATCAGCATTATTGTAGTTGTATAAATTCAAGTGTCAATCCTGGCAACTCCGATCCGATTTTGACTTTGGCGCCGAATTTCAATTTTAGAATTTCAATATTCGGGAAATATTCCTTTACAAAACTACGGTGACCATAAACACTACACCATTTCTGATTTCCCAAAAACGAAATTGTTCTATCAATGAGGGCTTTTCCAAAGGACTAAAAACTATAGAATCGATAGATGGCGTTGATAAATTAAGCACTGTCAACTGAGGCGCGTTTAGAACCTACGCTCCGAGTGCAACCAAACTTGTGTCAACCGAACGTCACGCACGCTCTAACGTTTGATACGCCGTTAGAGCGGTGGTTGCACTCGAAGCGTAGGTTCTAAATGCGCCTCAGTTGACAGTGCTTAATTTATCAACGCCATCTATCGATTCTATAGTTTTTAGTCCTTTGGAAAAGCCCTCATTGAAATAACTGGAAGTCGAAGGCGAGGGGTAAAGTTAATATTAATAATCAAATTCATGTTTATGCGCCGATTTCGATGAAACTCGGTTTATGGTACTATTTCGACAAGAAAATAATAACGCAGTGTTGAAAATATTAAAAAAATCCAAGATGGCGGCCAACTTTTAAGTTTGTAGGCCGATTTTGATGAAATTCGGTTTTTGGTGCTATTTTGACAAGAAAATAACAAAGTAATTTTTAAAGTATATAAAATTCAAAATGGCGGCCAACTTTTTTGTTTGTGGGCCGATTTCGATGAATTTCGGTTTTTGGTACTATTTTGATAAGAAAATAACAACGCATTTTTTTAATATTAAAAAATTCAAGATGGCGGCCAACATTTTTGTTTATGGGCCGATTTCGATGAAACTCGGTTTTTGGCACTATTTTGATAAGAAAATAACAACGCATTTTTAAAATATTACAAAATTACAGATGGCGGCTAACTTTTTTGTTTATGGGCCGATTCCGATGAAACTCGGTTTTTGGCACTATTTTGATAAGAAAATAACAACGCAATTTTTTAAATATTAAAAAATTCAAGATGGCAACCAACTTTTTTGTTTGTAGACCGATTTTGATGAAACACGGTTTTTGGTACCATTTCCACATGAAAATAACAACGCAGTGTTGAAAATATTAAAAATCCAAGGTGGCGGCCAAATTCTTTTCTTGTTCTTAGCAGCTATTTTGACCTTTTGACATTGTTCACGTTGCATATTACCATATTTATAAATCAAAACCAAAAAAAAACTTAATAAAAACGCGATAAATAACTTGTTTATAAAAAATATTTTTTTAATAAATAATTCTTCCATATAGAGCCATTTGGGCGTAAGTCTTGATAAGGCCAAAATAGCTTTTTTGAACCATTAATCTACGTTTTTTCTTAGCTACAAGTGCATCTTACCCGTTTTTTTGTACGATCTATAGTTATAAAATTACATCAGTCTATAAGGGCTTATGTATATGCTGTAGTGCGAGCCAGGTGACTTTAACTTTATATCAGTCGTTTTGGCATTTGGACACTATACTCACTTATTCAGTCAACTAGACCTATGTCATATGACGCCTAAATTGCGCTGGACCCACACGTAATTCCGTGTAGACATATTCGGTCATACGCCTTTATCGCTCGCAAGTAATAAGGAGAAAAAGAGATGTGAATACTTCGCACGCTGGATGAGTAACAAGGACAGAGTCATTGTTATGGTATTTTTTGCCATTTGTTGACAAGATCGTAGCATGGGCGTTTTTTACCGGTCATAAGTGATGTTACTTAGTGAAAATTTTAGGGTTATTTAGAAAATAAATGGGAAACAAAGATTCAGAAAAACGCTTAGTGCGAATCTTTGGAATATCTATCAAAAAAACAGTAAAAACAGTGGCAATGATTCGTACGTCTTCTGGTTGTCCGATGGAAGAAGGGAGATGGCAGAATTTGGTTGTGCAATTCCGATAAAAAACCGATAAACTTGCAACCTTACGTCTATGCTCGAGGTTTTTGAGCATATTACAGAAAATATTGTCATTGCCGATGAGCTTCTTGGCCCTGTGCTCAATGGATTCAAGCATCTGGAGTTGGTATTTGGCGGAGCCATCCAAAAGATGAGAGCAGTGAGTACTCCATACACTATCGAACTTTCGCTTGGTATAGATTGAGCAGCTGTTCCGGCGTGAAGTACTTTTTTACCTATGCTAGAACGTCAAACTTTGTAGACAATTGTGCTTTATTCACAACGAAAGAGCCAATATTGAGTGTTGGAGTCAATGACATTCCGTGAAACTCTAGTTGATTTGTAATCAGCACGGATACACCTCGGGAAATGGAAGCCAAGTCGAAATCACTCTTTTCGGCAAAAAAAAAGAGAACAGACACTTCTGGGTTTTTGATGGATTGAACAAGACCAAATTGGCATCGCCCCATTCGGAGGCTACCTGCAGCGACAGGTTGCGTCTGACCATCGCCTTCCTAACACACAAGACCAGCTTCACCGGCTCGAGCATAGCTCTCTACAACGGTACTGTCTCATCTGCGTACCCCAAAGTACCGACGTGTTAATACCGGGTTAAATCAGGGGCGCAAGTCCTAAGAACTATGGTTGGTATTCTATCCAGACCACTGGCTTTATTCATGGATCAAGCAATGCTTTTTTTAGGGTTCCGTAGTTCCGTACCCAAGGGGTAAAAACGGGACCCTATTACTAAGACTCCGCTGTCCGTCTGTCTGTCTGTCTGTCTGTCACCAGGCTGTATCTCATGAACCGTAATTGTTAGAAAGTTGAAATTTTCACAGATGATGTATTTCTGTTGCCGCTTTAGCAACAAATACTAAAAACAGAATAAAATTAATATTTAAGGGGGGCTTCCATACAACAAACGTGATTTTTTTGCTGTTTTTTGCTCGATATTAATAACAACAACAGGTAGACAGTGGAAATTTTCACAGATAATGTATTTTTGTTGCCGCTATAACAACAAATACTAAAAACAGAATAAATTAATAATTAACGGGGGCTCCCATACAACAAACGCAATTTTTTTTGCTGTTTTTTGGTACGGAACCCTTCGTGCGCGAGTTCGACTCGCACTTGGCCGGTTTTTTACTTTGGTCTTTCTGATGCGGATTTAAAATCAGTAAAATCCCACAACTTGGTAAGCCCGATGATACAGCATTGCCAGGATCTAAACGCTCGGCAAATAAATTGGCAAATAAATCTGCCTTTTCCTTGACGGTATGCGCCAAAGATCCGCAGAGGAGGCATTGAGAGATGGCAGAAGTTGACCTCAGCAGATTTTTTTAAGAAGCAAGTTTTCCCTATGCGCTTGGCGGCTTTGTTATAGGATTTATTCTTTTCACGTATATTTCTAGCTTTACAGGGTCGAGAATAAACCCAGGCCCCGATATATAGATATGCCCCATGTTTCGACACTACTGCATCTCTATATTTGGCATAATACCAAGGGTTAACTTTGTTAGATAGAGGCACGTTAAAAAAGTTTTTACCCTTCATACCCTGACGAAGCAGAACGGTCACAGCATCCGTGCAAACTGAGGGATCGCTGGAAGAAAAGCATATCTGCCGCCATGAATAAGTTGCAAGAAAACATCGCATTTCTTCCCAATCTTCCGACTTGTAACGCCTCGTATCCGTCGGGAGCCTTTTGATCTTGGATCGGGTGGAGAATACACCGACACCGACTCCATCACAAGTCATAGCTACCAAAGGTGAAACCGTTACCGAGTAATGGTCCGGGTCTGATGTTAGCAGAAGGTCCAAGCAATTAGGTGTGTGTGCCCGTCAATGTCTGGTATTCTAGTAGCTTCTTAGACCAGCTGGGTGAGGTCTGGCGTCAAGGCTAGCTTACGAGTTTCACGACGAGCGTGGTCGTTTCATTCCTAAGTGGAAATAGCCAGTCCTTGTAGTGGGCATTCAAATCTCCCAGAACCACTAGTTGAGCGGATGGATATCGCTGTAAGGCAACATCTTCCTTCTCAATAAGTAAGTTGGTAAGCCTTGTAGTCTTAGCGTCTCCGCTATGCGAGCAATAGACGAAAGAGTAAAGAATTTTCTGTAAGCCAGTGTTCACCAGAATCCCGATAATGGAAAGGGTGGTGTCTTCAAGATCACGGAGACGCTGATAATAAATGTCATGTGCGGGCATATAAGGTGATACCAAATGATGTGATGATACTTAAACAAGTGATAGTGTTGCTTAAACTGAACAACTTTCTCAAAGGAACATAGTTCGAAAAACGACAAAAGAAAATTCATAATACTCCCATACAAAATACATATATTGGTTAGCTGGCCGAATTACTGTGGAAAGGCATAAAAATATTTTTTCGACGTATGTTCCATACAGAAAGTTGATCAGTTTAAGCAACACCTATCACTTGTGTATGTATCATCACATCTTTTGGTACCACCTTATACGTATATGCTCACATAACAATTCAGTTTCGACTTTTATTAAATTTGGAAAGCTTGCTAGTTAAAAAGTACTAAATCACTCTTTCAAAACTCACTACGGTTCAGTGACATTTAGGCATAACTATGGTACACATAATAGGTATTGTTGGAACTGCTAAGGCAAATAGGCTTATTTTGAGTATACGCCAATGATTTTTAAACGTTTGTCTAAAAAATGAGAACCAAAGAGACTGATCTTATAATTACGTCCAGTTATAGAAGTCAGTTTGATCATAAAATATTCGAAGCATATAGTTGTATTCTGATATAAGATAACATAACTCTGGTTTTCTAAAACAATAAATGCGTATAAAACAATTAAGCCGCTATAACTTCAGAAATTTTTGAATCACAATGGCGTATATTTGTTTTGTGTCCTTGTGACTCTTACTTTTGGATGCCATAAAGGCGTAAAACATGACTTTACCTAAAAAAACTATGTTTTCTGCTAAAAAACTAGAATTAAATCGAAACACAGGAGCATTAATGTGTCCGTAGATATATGCATTATATTAAACTAAAGCTTTTTTTTTAAATACACAGTACTCTTTATGTAATATTAAAACAAAACTTTCTTTTGGCTCCCCTGAAAAGTTGAAAAAATAGAGTTACGCCCAGATGGCTCTATATGGAAGAATTAGTTTCTGCTCTTTAGTTAACGAGCTAAACTGAAAATATACTACCTCCTATCAGAGCTCTCGTCAAGAGGAATCAAACGAGCTCAAACTCAATGGGGTTGCATGGTTTTATTACAGAATTCCTGTGGCCTTCTTTCGGCTTCATCATCAGCCCCTTGGATATTATTCCCCAACAGAGTACTTGCCAAGACGATTCTAACGAACCCAAACACGATGGGGTTGTATGTTTTCATCATAGTGTTCCTCTGGCGTTCTTCCGGCTCCATCGTCAGATCAGCTCAATGATACCATAATATTACATTACCTTCTAGTTCTGTGTTCAAAGTTTCAAGTCTCTAGTTCATCGGGAAGTTAGTATAAAATCGTTTGCAAAATTTGTGCTCAAACAAACGAAAACACAAACAAACGAGCAAGCAACCTTATAAAAACTTGGCAAAAGTATTAATTGTAAATATAGAACTACCTAAGTACCTAAGTTTATATTAAACAGTTTAAAGTAATAAGTATGTCTTCGACCAACCATACAGTTTGGTCACCCTAATGAAAAAGGGATACAATTATCTACTTGACCTCTCTGTCGGCTCGTTTTGGGGCGAAGAGCTCAATCTGGTTTATACCGAAGGGATGTGCTACATCTATGATAGAATGTTCAATATTTAACTTTCCATGGTTATTCACTCTATGGCGTTATACCGCAGTATTTACTGAGCGTGTAGCCGTGAATGAGGAATGAGGGAGAGGGAGATTACTCGATCATTCAGACTGACGCCAGACTGATACAATACTTGGCAGTATTGTATCAGTCTGGCGTACTGCATCGATTTTTGTATGAAATTTCATAGATAAAACAGTGCAGTTGGCAGCCTTCAGTCTACATGATCGTAACTCCCAATACAGAATCGAAAGCGATCGTTCACACGAGCGATTTTTTCAACGCGCGATATTTTTACCGCCGATGACGTTTCTCGGGAAAAAGTACCTTAGACCCCGTTCACATTATTCCAGTAAAAACATTCCAGTAGAAGTACATTCCGTGGTATGTTTGACGTTCTTTTAAAATCGACGAACATGCCATGCCAGGCACTCTTCTTCACTCATTAACTTCGTTCGATCGAGCAGAGCAGAGCACTCCGTTGTTGGATGCGCGCGTGACGCAAGTGAACAGCATTGTACTTGCCAGTTGGACCTTCCTTACTTTTTTTTCTACTTGTTTTTATTAACGAAAATGAAAATTACTGACGCAAACCATTGCCGTTGTTGGATAGGGTCTAACTTGCCAGGACGATCAAATATTGGGTTTACTAAGTATTTTTTTCTTTTTAAGATCTTAAAATAGTTATTTTTTTTTATTCATAAGAATGAAACAAATTGTTTTTTTTTTCTTTTCAATACTGCTTAGTTGTATGTTTACGTAAGTATACCGACTATCTATTTTGGCTAATACGCAGTGAGTGACTGGACAAACCTAATTGGGTTTTAATCGCTCGGTTACTCTAAAAATTGTTTGTTTTACTTTGTTTAATAAATAAATAAAAAAAACTTGCTTCTCGACTCGGTCGTCTACTTGACTAATGTAAACTAGGCCTTATGGCCAGACAAGCCGTGAAACGTCATCGGCGGTAAAAATATCTCGTAAGTATCAAAAAGTCCTTTTCACGAATACTGTCCGCCATTTTTTTAAATCTTGTAGTCGAGTTATGTAGGAGAAAATACCCTAAACTCAAGGAACACTATAATGTACAAATATTTGACAAACGTGTTTAAACGTTTACGGGGCTCTTTAGACTGTGTTTGGCAAGCAGTTTGAAGGCCAGCGGTGGTCTGTGGTGAATCTACGTTGTTTCTTACTTCTTGCGTCATGGTCGTTACTTGAAAATCTTTAAAAATCCAATGCATCACAAGGAATAAATCAAAAATATTTCATCAATAATAAATTGTATTAAATTGCATATTTTAATTATTTATTGCGATGCATTGGATTTAAAAAAAAAATCGAGTAACGACAATGACGCAGGAAGTGAGAAACAAAGTAGATTCACCAGTGGGCTGATTATCTAATTTTGTTACAATCAACTCTGACAGAAATCGCAGTAACATTGCTGCTTTAGTAGGAACCAAAGTGACATCTATCTTACTTAAAGCAGCAATGCAACTGCGATTTCAATCGAGAATTGTTAGTAACAGCCTTACGTAATACGGGGTCCGAGCGTTGTCAAACAAACGCGCCATTTTTACCCGACTAAATTGGGGCAGTATTCATGAACAGGATTTTTTTGCTGCAATTTATTTAACTACTTAGAGATTTACTACAATTATGTAAAATAAAATCCAGAAATTATTCATTACTAGCGACCGCCCGTGACTTCGTCTACGTGGAAAGTTTTTTTGCTATCCCTCGGGACGGCAACAATCCTTTTTTCTGGATGAAAGGTACCCTATGTCCGTCTCTGTACCCCTAGCAACGTGTGATGATGATGATCGGTTCAGTAGTTAAGACGTGAAGGCGTAACAAACAAACAAATAAACAAACAAACGGACTTTCGCATTTATGATATTAGTAAGGATGAAAAATGTAGTCTAAAATAATAATTTATTTGCTCTTGACATCCTTACTAATATTATAAATGCGAAAGTACGTTTGTTTGTTTATTTGTTTGTTACGCCTTCACGTCTTAACTACTGAACCGATCATCATGAAATTGTGCATACACGTTGTTAGGGCTACAGCAAAGGACGTAGGGTTCCTTTCATCCCGAGGGATAGCAAAAAACCTTTTCACGCAGACGAAGTCGCGGGCGGCCGCTAGTTATTTATAAAGAGGGAATTAGGTAGAAAGGAGATGAAAACTAAGAGACTGTATCAGTCTCTTAGTTTTCATCTCCTTTCTACCTTTCTACCTTACAGAAAGCTACATTTTGAACTGTTTTTATTGTTAGGATTTTATATTATCTGTGGTAGGTAATGCATGGCAACCTGTAGGTCCTGTAGTCTGTGCTGGCAACACTGCTCTCTCTCGTAGCGAACGTGCCTCTGTGTAAACATGTGAATTTTGTAATAATTGATTGTGATCTATTTCTTTCTATTTGTGTGTGGGACAATAAAACAAAGTATGTCTTTAAATCAGAATTTTATTCAAAAATAACAGCAGAGCGTAGTTACGATCTTACGGACCTCTGGGATATGGGCCCAGAGGTCCGTAGATCGTAACTACGCTAAACAATAAAACAAAGTATGTCTTTAAATCAGAATTTTATTCAAAAATAACAGCAGAGCGTAGTTGATCTGAAAGAAGAATAAAAAGTGAAAAACAAAAGTCGAAGTTGAGTTTAGGCCATATAAAAATGGCGTCTACAACAATTGCAAATTTTCCAAAATTATTGGAAAATACATCGTTTTCAAATTGGAAATTTCGTGTAAAAATACTTTTGGAGGAAAGGGGCCTGGTGGAGACTTTGATAAAACTGGATACAAGTAAAAAAGAAGAGGTCGAAAAGGACGCTAAGGCCAAAAGCGTTATTGTACAATGCGTTACAGACAAACACCTGGAACTGATTAAAAAATGTTCTACAGCAAAAGAAATGATGGATCAACTCGAGAAAATATTTGAAAGAAAGAGTGTGTTTAATAAATTATTCCTAAGAAAGAAGTTAATATCGCTGAAATGTAATGAAAGTTTACAAAATAATTTTTTCACATTTGACAAATTAATCACAGATTTGGAAGCGGCAGGGTGTGTGATAGATGAATCAGACAAAGTTTGTCATTTATTTTTAACTTTACCAGAACAGTATGACACAGTAATCACAACCCTGGAAACCATGACTGAAGACAAGGAGTTAACCTTAGATTTTGTGAAAGCACGCCTAATGGATGCAGAACTTAAAATAAATGAAAATAATAAAGAACATAGAAACGAGTATAATACTGATACAGCATTCGTCATTACTTGCTATAAATGTGGCAAGAAAGGCCATAAGGCGTTCCAATGTAAAACAAATAGTAATAAAATTAAGAGAGGGTCACCGTCACCGAGAGGAAGATTTCAGAGAAATTACAGAAGACCAAATGGATATAATAATATGGCAGAAAATGAGCAAGAAGAATTATTTGTAGCATTTAGCATGAGAAATGTTGAACATAGTGAAGAAGATGAATTAACATTAGATTTTATAATTGACTCGGGTGCGTCACACCACTTTATTCAAGAAAAGTATGAAAAGTATATGATTAACATTAGTAACCTACAAAGTGAAATAAATATTAAAATAGCAAATGGTGACAAGCTAACAGCATATAAGAAAGGTACACTTCAAGTTTATTATAATAATAGTCCAATAAATGTTCAAGCATTAATTGTACCAGGACTCTCACACAATTTACTATCAGTAAATAGATTATTAGAACAAGGAAAGAAAGTAATATTTGTTAACAATAAAATGGTGATACATGGTAGTAATCTCAGATACTATGGAACGAAAAGAGGAAAGTTATTTATACTGCATACCAAAATAAATACAAATAATATTAACAACAAAAATAAATACGATAATAATAATACAGAAGAATGTTGTAACGTAACAAGTAATGATAAAAATATTTGGCACAAGAGAATGGGTCACTTAAACAGAAAAGGATTGAGTATTTTAGGATTACCAATGAGTAGTGAAATTTGTGAAGAGTGTATGGCAAGTAAGAGTACTAGATTACCATTCAAAAGTATAACCAAATCTCAGTCAAGTGAAATAGGAGAATTAATACATTCGGATGTAGCAGGCCCAATGAAAGTGAATACTAGAGAAGGACACAGATTTTATCAGACGATAATTGATGACTACTCACATTTTACAAAGACATACCTATTGAAAAATAAGTCAGAAGCGGAAAATAATTTAATAGATTACATAAATGGTATAGAGAGAGAAAGAGATATAAAGGTAAAAAGATTGCGCTGTTATAATGGCGGCGAATATTCTTCCAACAATTTCAGGAGGTTCTGTAAAGAAAAAGGTATAATATTAGAGTACACAATGCCATATAGTCCACAAATGAATGGAAAAAGTGAAAGAATGAATAGAACAATTTTTGACAAAGCGAGGACTATACTACAAGAATCTAACTTACCTCGTTATTTATGGGGAGAAGCCGTGTTAACTGCTACCTACTTAGTTAACCGATGTCCATCTAAAGCAATTAATCTACAGATACCAGCAAGAATATATGGAAAAGAAATAAAGTTAAATAATTTGATAGTTTTTGGAAGTAAAGGGTGGATGATGAAAATACCAAGAAAAGATAAATTTGATAATAGAGCGATACCTGTAAGAATGGTAGGATATGCAAGAACAGGGTACAAAGTTTGGGATCCTTCTACAGATTGTGTCATGAGCACGAGAGATGTCAGATTTGATGAAAGTAATTATAAATATAACGAAGATGAAAAAGAAAGTAAATATAATAATGAAAATAATACTGTGTTGATTAGAAATGAAGAGGTAAAACATAACATTCAAGAAAAGGAAATAGAACAGAAAGAAATAGTAGAAAGTAATAATGATGAATCAGAGAAAACTAAGCAGATCCAAGAGAATACAGAAAGTCAAGTTAGTAAAGTCAATACTAGATCTGCAAGAGAAATAAAGCAACCAAACTACATGAATGATTATGAGGTGTATGAAGCTTACTGTTTAGTAACTACAGATGATCCTACAAATTATAGTGAAGCAATTAACAATGGATAGGAAAAAGCAATTAAAACTGAATTAAAAGCATTAGATAAAATGAATACTTGGACAGAATCAAACTTACCGGAGAACAAGAAAGCTATTGATACAAAATGGGTATTTAAAACAAAAGAAAATGGTCTAAAGAAAGCGAGATTAGTCGTGAGAGGTTATCAAATCAAAGAAGAAGATCATTTTAGCAAAAACTATGCACCAGTTGCAAGGATATCTACGGTGCGTACATTATTGGCTCAAGCAATATCGATGAACTGGAATATTAGGCAACTTGATGTGCCTACAGCATTTTTAAATGGTTTACTAGAATCTGAAGTTTACATAAAGCCACCAGAAGGAGTCGAAGTGCCTGAGAATAAAGTATTAAAATTAAATAGAGGATTATACGGCCTAAGAGAAAGTCCAAAATGCTGGAATCAAAGATTTAACAGTTATGTAGAAAAGATTGGATTCAAAAGGTCACAACATGATTTTTGCTTATATATAGGAGAACAAATAAAAGTATGGATGGTGATCTATGTTGACGATATATTGTTGATTGGAAAAGATGAAAACATAAATAAAGTAGTAAAATACCTAGAGTCAGAATTTCAAGTAAAAGATTTTGGTTTTCCTGCATTATTTCTTGGAATGAAATTACAGAAAAATAGTAAAGGACTGAAGATAACACAAAAGAGACAAATAATTAACATGCTAGAAAAATTTCATATGACAGATTGCAAAAGTACAGAAACGCCTATAGTAAAAGGTTTCCAGTTAGATGAAAGTGAACCAGTTGTACCAGACATTCCATATAGACAGCTGATTGGAAGTCTCATGTTTGTAGCTACGGTTTCTCGACCAGACATATCATATGCTGTTTCTTATCTGAGTCAGTATCTAGATAGACCCACAAAAAGCTTATGGACTCAAGGAAAAAGAGTTTTAAGATATCTGAAAGGAACACATGAAAATGGATTGTTATATGAAAGAAAAGGGTCAGGTAACAGTAACACTATAGAAACTTTTTCAGATGCAGATTGGGCAGGAAACAACACTGACAGAAAAAGTGTTTCTGGATCTATTACTTTGTACAATGGATGTTCTGTGGCTTGGTTCTCAAGGAAGCAAGTTTGCGTTGCATTGTCAACGGTTGAAGCCGAGTATATAGCGGCGGCTACCAGTGCAAGTGAGTTAGTTTATGTGAAAGGACTATTCAATGACTTAAACGGACTTGGCAGTGAAGTGAAGTGCATACTGTACATGGACAATATAGGTGCAATTCAATTATCAAAATCATTTGAAAATAGCAAGCGTGCCAAGCACATTGATATAAAGTATCATTTTTTAAAAGACCTTATTTTGAAAAAAGAAATTAGTGTTGATTACATTCCCACTAATAATAACTTGTCAGATATGTTAACTAAAACTTTGTCAAATGAAAAACTTGTTAATATGAAAAATTTGCTAAATATAAAATGATTTTTAATTTTGAACTTTATATGAACTTGAAATATGTCATTGTGGTAAATAATATGATAGATATGTGTGTAAATGTAAAACGAAAAAGTAATTTAAAAGAAACATTGTTTTTAAAGTAAATATATGTGTAATGTTAGACGATTCTTAGTCATAGTTTGTATTGTACTTAATATAAAATGACTAATAATCGAGGGGGGGTGTTAGGATTTTATATTATCTGTGGTAGGTAATGCATGGCAACCTGTAGTCTGTGCTGGCAACACTGCTCTCTCTCGTAGCGAACGTGCCTCTGTGTAAACATGTGAATTTTGTAATAATTGATTGTGATCTATTTCTTTCTATTTGTGTGTGGGACAATAAAACAAAGTATGTCTTTAAATCAGAATTTTATTCAAAAATAACATTTATAACAAATAAAAAAGTTTTTTTAGCCCTGATTTTAGTAATGAATTATTAGTCACCAATTGGCTTTGGTTAAAAAATAAATGGCTTTGGTTAAAAAATAAAAGGTATTTTTTTTATATTTGAATCGGTTACCTCGAAATGGTTTTGAGATTTCCAGTCATGTTCAAAAAGTTATCAAAGCCAATTACTAGCATATATGATTTGTTGCAGGTTGCAGAACTTTTAACCTAGAGCACAGCCTGGAGTAAAGGAACTGACATTTTTCATCTATGCGCAAGCACATCGGGAAATCAAAAATCAGTGAATAAAAATAAAACCTCGCTAGTATCCGTTAAAAAGTGTTTTATTTCATGCGCAAACATTAAAGTTTTCACGAAATTTAGTTCTTTGAATATTCAAAGAAGCAGAAAAAACAGTTAAAATATTATATACCTTTAACTGTTTTTTTTAATTAACCTACCTAAATTATTTCAAAAAGAATGGTCACATGGGTCACTACGCTAATAACAATAGTAGATTGTACAACAAGTGCATAAAACGCATCATTATACCCGAGACGTATATATCCACCCGAGCCGCAGGCGAGGGTGGATAGTCAAGTCGAGGGTAAAATGGGTTTTATGTACGAGTTATACACTCTGCTTTTCACTTCGATTGTGAGGAAATTAAACAACAATAATGTAAAAATCTAAAAAAAAAAATTCTTAAATTTTAGTGACAAATTCTATATTTTTGGAATGTGGTCATCAAGACCTTTCATTTGATACCCATATCCAAAAATTGAAAAAAAAAAATTTTTTTTTCTTAACTTTTTGTGACAAAATATATCTTTTTGGAATGTCCTCATCAAGGCCTTTCATTTGATACCCATATTCGAAAATTAAAAAAAAAATGTTTTTTCTTAATTTTTTGTGACAAAATATCTATTTTTGGAATGTGCTCATCAAGGCCTTTCATTTGATACCCATATTCAAAAATTGAAAAAAAAAACTTTTTTTATAAAAAAATATAATTTTGGAATGTGCTCATCAAGGCCTTTCATTTGATACCCATATTCAAAAATTGAAAAAAAAACTATTTTTTTTATTTAAAAAAAATATAATTTTGGAATGTGCTCATCAAGGCCTTTCATTTGATACCCATATCCAAAAATTGAAAAAAAAAATGTATCAAGGTCTTTCAATAAAATTGATACCCATTTTCAAAAATAAAAAAGTATTAAGTATAACACAACAAAAAATGAAGAAACAATGAAATATGAAGTTAATTTAACGAAGTAAAATTGCGTGTGTGGCTGTTTACCTGGCGACCTTTGTCTTAAAGTCTGAGACTTAGACGAAGATTTTACTTTATGCACTAGAGCATAAAAAGCGATTTTATGCAGCCTATACCCAACATAAAGACGAACTTTACGAGCATGAGAAGTGAAAAAAATATTGATATCGATAATTCGTGTGACAATATGTGCTATCCCTATTTTGTTGTTGATGTTGGCATTATGTCATGAACATGACGTTTGTTTGCAGCTTTATATTGGCAGGATTGTATTCGCTTCCGTTTCATACTCACGCTTTTTGTATGAGACTCCCGTCTCTTAAAACGCTAGTTTTTTACATTCTCTTTGGAAAGGATGGTCGGAAGATGTGGACACCCCTATATTATATATTTTTTGACGTGACGTGAACACAAGAACCTTATATTCATGAACATGAAATGATCGGCGACTTGATGTGACGTAACTTGACGTTGTCATCACTGTTGTGTTCATGAAACTTTATTATTTTTACTTTGTCTATGTATGGGAAATCTTATTTTGCTTTTCGACGATAGATGGCGCTGTACTAATAATTTTTTTTCCGTGCGTTCTTTTACAGTTTATAATAGCGTTATAAAACTGAAAGAAAATTGATCGTTACAATAATTATCGTTAAGAATCAGCTACAACGTACACGCGATTGCATTGCATTAATTGCATGTCCTTTGTTAGACGAACTAGCACGAGTAGAAGTAAACGCGCAAGGTTTTCTGACGTAGTAGGGTGTAATTAAGTGTCTTAGGGAGGCACCGGGCGACTGGCGGCGGCGTACAAACGAGCGGCGTGTGGCTAGGTGGAGGCGGTGGTGGAGCCTGCGCAGTGGCTGCGGCGCGTCCGGGTTGCGCGTTCCGTCATTCGTTCGCGGGCCCACGCCGCGACGTCACCTCGTGCTCGCAGCATATCGGTCGGTACGGGAGCGAGCAGCCTCATTCGAGCATACGCGTTTCGAAGTAAATTGCCTTTGGCATTCGGTGGTGACGTGGCGCCGGAGCGCGACCCACTTGACCAGGAGCACGCGTGCGCGAGCGAGCGCGTGCGCGGCGACACCTGCGCGCGACGACGGGCCGCGAGCATGCGAGGGGCACGGCGCTGCCGCGCGTAGCGAGCCAGGCTGTGCGCGCCATCGCCATGGGCTGCGCTTCGTCTGCCGAGGAGCGCGCTGCCATCGCGCGCAGCAAGCAGATTGAGAAGAACCTCAAGGAGGATGGCATGCAGGCTGCCAAGGACATCAAGCTGCTGCTCCTTGGTAATGGAGCTTTCCTCTCTCTCTTTAGGTAGCAGTAAGGTGCGCGCGCACGGCGGTGGGAGCTCTATCGACTGAGTTAACTTGACTGTTTAGCGGCTCTTCAAATATATCAATGCATTAAGAATTGTTATGACTATTATTAAATGAAAGGATTGAAGATCAAGGAAGGACTATGCCTATGGTTTGTTTAGTTGTCTTGGCACATGATAAATAATATGGTCTTGGCACCTTTTTGTTGGTAGGTGTATTCTATGAAATCACTGAGGAAATGTACCTACTACACCACAGATATTATAATATGATACATCACGAAGCAGATTTTAAAACTAAGCATTATCAAAAAAAGAACAAGCTGTATGATGCAAACTTTAAGCCTTAAAGGAACATGTTTATTGAACTTGAACCAAAGCTCGCGTTTCAATTAACCGCTGCCTGTGGTTGTGGTTTCTGTTTCTGTAGTTGAGGTCAATCTTTGATTCTACATAATATACACGATTACTATATTAGCACCCATGAAAACTTCAGGGCCGATTCCCGAAAAATAACATTTAATTCACCTTCGGAAACCTTCTCAAGAAGTATCCTATAAACACTCTACTTTCAGGAACACTTCGTGCGTGTTATGTTATGACGATGAATGACTACAAAATGGCAACGTGTCGCATTCGGATCAGATGAATGCATGTTATTATCAGTTGATACACATTTTCCCTACCTACTTTAAAGGGCTTAGGATCAATTTTAGGATTAACTAAATCAAAATAACCATGTGTTTTTTTTTGCTTGAAAATTTATTGTATAAAACCTCTGACCGGCAGGATGATTATCTAACTAAAAACTATCTAGCGACCAGTAATATTACGGAATCGTCGCTGTCAAACTCGATTTCGTACCAGCAATGGAGTTTCTGATAATGCTGCCTCCAGCGAACAATCAAAGAATTAACAAAAACGAGCACTTGTGCAAGGAAATGAATTCGATTATCTAAATCAGTCAGTAACCCGCGACGCGACTGCGACGAATTTGCGACTGCGACGAATTCGCGATTTCTTCTGTCAAACGGCGGGCTGATTATCTAATTAGAAACCACCTAGCGACCGGTTGCAGTTCATAGATGATAGTGATCCATTGCTACTTATTTTTGGATTAAAAAAAACATACCAAAGAAAAGTAGCAATGTATGTGGAATGCAACCGGTCGCTAAATAGTTTCTTTTTCGATAATCAGGGTGCGGTTTGACAGCGACGATTCCGTAATTATTACTGGTCTCTAGATGGTTTTTATTTAGATAAATCAGCCTGCATGATGATAAAAATGTAGGTAATAACCGTGTATAAAATGATGACGTTTGCGTTTGCAATCAGTCTTTTTGTACAAGGTTATGTTTAAAGCGGTTCATGATGATAGTTTGATGATAAAGATACCTATACATAAAATCTATTGAACCGAATCACAATGGTAGTTGTTCAGGTGATATGTAGGTACAGTCCAAGGCACATCAGAACCATGGTGACCTTGAGACCCCTTCTATGCCGTACGTAATAAAAGCAGTTTTCGTAGTCCAACTGTTTAACTTAAAGTGCTGTCGTCCGTCCTAGTCATATTTCTAAAGAGTTTTCCACTGTACCTACAGCCTTCCCTATTCTTTCAATAACTCGAGGTTTATGACCAGTAGGTATTATATTCAGTAGGTATGTAATGTAGGTACTTACCCATTATTTAATAAACTATTAGTCGTTCTTTTTCGTCTATAAAAAATTATAATCTATAAATAAAATAAAAGTCTATGGTTTGTAAAATCGAGGCCAAATCGCAAACATCGATAACGCCGCCAAATTAACGTCATCATTTTGAATTTCACAATCAAAAAGTAAGACTTGACCATTTGACAGATGATATGGCAGTTGTGATATGTATGTGAAATCATCTGTCAAGTAAGCTAGGTACTCAGAAACTTACTTTTGATTTTATAGCGCCCTTACTTAATTTAAAGGTTTATGTTGTATTTGACACTTAAGTTACTAAGTACTAGAGATAGTCCATAAACTAATGAAACGGAAGTAAAATGAATTATTATTTAAAACCACGTGTTTTTAGTAAAATATTTTTTTTACTAAAAACACGAGGTTGTTGCATTACAAAAGAAGTCAAGTGTTGTTTATAAAATAACACTAATGACAAAGAAAGTAAATTTATAACTTTCTCGACAGACTGTATGCAACAACCACGTGTTTTTAGTTAAAATAACTTTATTTCCGTTTGATGAGTTTCTGGACTACCTCTAACTACGTCCCCTAGGTTCAATCTCCGTCGTGAGAGGAAGTCTGAAGAAGTAAATTAAATACAATATTACTTATAGCTAGGAAAAGGTATCTAATAAATTGATCCAAAAAAGAGCTGCACTGCAAATATAGAAAAACTGCACACTGACATTTGAAACAGGTACACTTTTTAGACATGATCATGTGACTATACTATGTTTATGAAGAACTCCAACTATCTTTACAACTATACTAAAATCTCGTTAGCATCCCGAATAAAAGAAATCTGAAATGGGATTTTAGATTCACTTTTACCACTTCCTATAGTACACGTTATGACACTAGTACCATATTTTTTTCTGTGGTAGTATTTACTTACTTACCTAAATAAAAACGAAATTTCAACCATGTCTGGTCTGTACCTGTATGTACCCTTATCACGAACAGCTATCGAAAAAAATTACGCGCGTAGAAACATTCGGTAGAGTAATTTTGTATGGGAAATTTGTACAGCGCCATCCGATAGCTGTTCATGTTAAGGGTACTGGTCCTGACTGCTCTATCTGCTTCCGTAGCCAAAATCTATTTTGTGAATACGATAACTATATTATCTTTCGAAAGATGTGTTGGTTTTTATTTGTGTGTTTGACATTTTAAATCAAATAAGTACCTACCTAATTGACAAATTTATTTTGTTATATTTGTGTGGAAAACCATTTTTGTATTTTATAAAATGATTACTATATTAAAGAGTTGGGTGCGGATTGTTTACCAAATTTTTGACTAACGAAAACATACCTATGAATTTCGCGCAGGCTATTATGACCCCCCGAGTGATTCCCAAACTATTTTGGGCAAGAGACCCCTTTCTCACCCCGGATACTCCGTTCGTCAGATGACGTTTTTATACACGCGAAACTGTGTGTGTGCGCAGACTACAAATGATGCTGTGTGTGTGTAAGTTATAATATACCTACGTTCAATTCATAATTCGAACTTTTTGGTAAATAATGTTACGACACATTGCTATGAATATCAAAATAAAGTGACAGTTGATAAACACGACTAGAAAGTTACGCATTGCTTTGAAATTCATAATAAATTGACGTTAACAAAGTCAAACACAACTAAACGAGCATACGATTCGGCATACAAACTTACGGGGTGGGGTGGGGTGAGGTAATTGCTTCTGGGGCGGGGCGGAGAGTGTCCTTTCTGTACGGTAGTACTTATATCTATTCTGTACTCATTTTCCAAAATGAACTGCCCCCAGACCCCGAAAAACGTAAAGCTGTTGCTAACAATTCTCGATTGAAATCGCAGTTGCATTGCTGCTTTAAGTAAGATAGTTGTCACATTGGTTCTTACTAAAGCAGCAATGTCACTGCGATTTCTGTCAAAGTTGATTGCAACAAAGTTAGATAATCAGCCTATTGATTATGTAAAATTGTTGCAATCAACTCTGACAGAAATTGCAGTTACATTGCTGCTTTAGTTAGAACCAATGTAACAACTATCTTACTGAATACATAAATATAAAGCAGCAATGCAACTGCGATTTCAATCGATTTCAATCGAGAATTGTTAGCAACAGACTTACGTGATTCGGGGTCTGATACCTCAGACCCCCATAGCCAAATTATTTAAAAAATCCTATCAAATATCAAGTGTAATTAATTACTATTCATTTATGTCAACCCCTAGGAAACCGATGTTGACCCCAAAAGGTCGATATCGCCCACTTTGGGAATCCCTGCCCTAGACGATCAAGCATGGCTTGTCAAGCACGTACCTACACGTATTTATACCACCCGGCACGTAACTTGGCAAGATAAAAACGAGACAAAAGATGCACAGTAGCTACAAACACTAAACTCGGCACATTTTTTGTCTCATATTTGTCTTTGTCTCATATATGCCGGCACCTATACCATACCACCACCACCATTATCATTTGGGCACGTGACCTACCTTTGATAGGCCACGGTAATCACGTGATACCTACGTGCTTGATATCAAGCTGTCAAGCATTGCTCCTAGACGATCAAGATGTGATTGACAAGCCGAAAAATTTACTTGCTTGACCGTATATGGGGTAGGTACATAAAAAGCCAAGCCGGGATTTATTAAGGAAGTTCGCCAAGGTGTTAAAATAATCAATAAACTTTAATTCACGTTGGCAATAAAAATTCGAATCCCAGAACGAATTCTGGGGATAAATTGGCAAAAGGAAACAACAATGGGTTTAAAGCAAACATTAAGTAAAGGCGCTTTAAGCTTTACCATTCATGCAGTTTCTTTCTATCAATCGGCATGTAAATTCAATAGGAAAAAATAGGAGTTCAGTAGTCCAAGGTACAAGTCCAAAGCCCTTTAGTTGTCTTTTTTGTATAAATTGGATATATCCTAATTAAAAATAATTTTTATCCCCGCAGACGCGTAGTCAGCAAAAACGTATAAAATTATTCCAATCGCTACTCGGCGCTAGATGGCGCTGCCTGTCACTTTGTAACTTTTGATTTTTGGCATAAAAACTCTTTAAACCGCTCATTGGTCATGAAAATCAGAAATACATACGAAGTAAAAGGGAAAAAATACATTTTATTTACAAATAAAATAAAATGACGTGTGAAATAAAGTCAGATTTATGTGCACACAGAGCAAAGAGTAAATTAATTCTATTACACAGAGTTAGTAGATAGGTGTCGAGAGATGCCGAGTCGTAGGGTATGAACGTATTATTTTTAGTTTAATTTTATCCAAAAGTCTTTAATTTATCCAAAAAAGATATTATTTTAGCGCTTTGCTTTTGTTCTCTTTCGGTGTGAATCACTTTCACGCATGTGTGAGCGAGGCCGAACGAAGAGAACCGAGCGTTTCCGAACGTCAGTCGAGCGGGGCGCGGTCGCCGTCACGGAGTGGAGCTGTCGCTGTCATCCGGCCGCCATTATCTCGTATTTGAACGAATTCGTAAAATCAATTAAATTTCGCGCTGTTGTTACCGTGTTTTCAGTGGTGTGTGTATCAAATCAACTAAGTTTACTAAGGTGTGTTTGCCTTACGGTCGATAAAGTGATATAGATTGATTCCGATAGTGTTTAGTGGTTCAACTTCAACGGTTAGGTTACTGTGTTGGGTGCTAACGTTTGTGTAGGGTGGCTCCGGTTAAGCCGGAGCGGTTGGCAGCGTGTGGAGCGCATGCAGAGGGAGCGGTGAAAGCGCGCCCGGCTGGGGAGTCGGGGCGGCCGGCGTATAGGAACAGGAGCAACTGCCGACATGGGGTGCGCCCAGTCGGCGGAGGAACGCGCCGCGGCCGCTCGTAGCCGACAGATCGAGAGGAACCTGAAGGAGGATGGCCTTCAGGCCTCCAAAGATATCAAGCTATTACTGCTAGGTACGATATGCTAAAGTTCCCGTTATCGGCATTCGGCATGGCCGCACCCATCGCCGTCTCAGAACGATCGGTTCATATAAATGAATGCTGCAGTTTTCTCTTTTAGCTAGTATTCCATTCTCAAAAACACTGACTAGAAACCGAAATATTGACCATCTTACTTCCATCCTCACTTCCACCATTATTTGGAACCAGAAAAATAATATATAAACCTGATGAGATTTTGATTTGAAAGTACACATACCTTAGGGTAGCCAACTGTCCTGTATTTTACGGGATGACCCATTTTTCAGCTATCATTTTGGCCATGTCCTGTATTTTACCTAATAAAATACAGGACACAAAACATGGCCAGTTTTATAAAGATTTTTTAACGCTGCTCTGTATTTTTCCTTTAATCCTGTAATTTTAAATCACTTGTAATGTAGGTACATGAGCATACAAGGTTAGTCACCCTAACATACCTGCACATTGCCCCAAAAACATTGTTTAAAAGAACCCATTATGATACTAATAAGGAGTGTGTGTTGCTCAAAATTCTTAATGAATTGTTGATTAATAATAGGATTCTGGCTCACATAATAATAGTACCTACATCTATTTAGATATATGACAAATCAAATCATAACTTTTTAAATTACTTGACATTGACCAGTCAACAATGTTCCTTTAACTAAGCCACATAATTATGGGAAATCAATAGATTAATATAAAAAAGATACCAGTTGATTGAGTTGAATTGATTGTCATACAAACGAGGTAACTTTGAAGCCTTGGTTCTCCACCAAGGATTGGCCTAGCTGTGATCTGATGACGGCCATCCAGGGACTGAATGAAGGAGATTCAGATCACTATACACACCTAACTGATCTGATCAGCATTTTAAGAGATATAAGGAAAAAAACTGTGAAATTAGCTTATACACACTGAAATTTTAATCATTTAGTTCCTGCAGTGGGGTGGTTCCATTCACGATTACAAGCAACTTTCACTATGGGGCCAAATCCGATATGGTGAAAAAAAATCAGCTTTTCCATACATTAACGTCGAGTAGGTATTGCGCTTTTGTATGGAACAGCAGATTTTTTTCACAATATCAGAGTTGGCCCCATAGTAAAAGTTGCTTGTAATCATGAATGAAACCACCCCACTGCGGGAACCAAAGTTGAGTTGGTTATATCTGAAATCTAAATTTCCTCCTTTCGATACCTGGATGGCCATCATCAGATTACAGCTAGGTCAATCCGTGGCGGAGAATCAAGGTTTCAAAGTTACTTTGTTTGTATAAAAATCAACTGGTGTCTTTATTATGTGACCAACCAACACTGTATATTGATTGATAGATCGGGATGGATGGATGACTATTCACCTATTATAGGTGGCCAGTGATTTATAGCCACACAGATTGGCTTTATACCCTATATATTTCATAATAAATAAATAATAATAGTAATAATTAAGGAGTTGATGGTTCCATTTTACAGTTACCTTTTTGCTTCGTTCACTGTGACAGTGAGTTTCTCGTACGATAGTGATAGAATTTATGTATATATGACTTAATTTAAGAATTTGGATTATTTTACACTTAATGCCATGTTATCCACCAACAGCCCACAATAATTCAAGTGCAGCATGTCATTGGTCTGCACTTCTGCAGATCAGAGTTGCCATTGTAAATTTGCCAGTTGTCGTGATTTGTCAGTGAAATTACCATATATCTGTAGAAAATCACAAAAATTGTCATATTTCGATACAATAATTGCTGCACTCATAAAAGAATAAGAACATATGAAATTACTATACTTGTATGAAAACTTCTAGCATAGGTTGCCGTACCAAGCTTAATTTTGACCCCGATTACTGTACGGTTTGACTGTTTGACTCAATACAACAATTAACATACCATTGGCAACACTGCTGCAGATTCTATATGTGATAGAATCCCAGGCACAAAATAAATGATCTGATATATCCTTACTGTCTCCCTGTGGCGAGGGGTGAAGTTATTCCGAAGGTAAGCCGTTCTACAAAAATGTTATGATCTGAATAGTAGATCAGTGGGGTGGGATTTCCAAAAGGTAAGCTGATGGGAATCAGCTTATATGGAACCTTCGCCACTGAGTCCCTTAGTATTCAAATATCTCTCAAATCAAATCCAAATCAAGATTTTTTAAAGTCTGTCTGTACATGACCACCAATCTCTAAAAAGAGAAATTGGATTTTCAATATAAAAATAATAATAATAGTAATTTGTTTGGTCATAACATAACAAATTGGATTTAGGTATATGTAGGTACTCAATAGTTTTTCGTACTGTTTAGATTTTTCTTTTGAGATGAGGTAGTCTTTAATCAGATGTAGACTATCAGGACCACAAAGTTTACCTTTGTCTTTGCAATTTGAACCTTTATTACTTCATGGGCTTTGAGCTAAGCTGCTAATTAATAGCATGATGAGTTTAAAAGTGATTTGACAGGATGATGTCACAATTTGTGCACATTCTTATTTTAATGGCACTGTATATAAGTATTCAGTATTCACATAAAAATCCTTTGCATATACATAATTAGTAACATTTGTAGGGGTGATAATAAACATATTATTTACTTACAAGTGGTTGAAATTTAAGCTTTTGAATATCTAAAATAAATTAAGGCATTAATGCACAAAAGAAAGTTATGTCATGCATGTGATAAGAGGTAACTTTGTTTTATGACTATTTAGGTACCTAACTGCTTACTTGAACTTAGTTCGAAGTACATAACTCTTTTGATGTTATTATTATTCAATATTCATATTTACATTATTGTTAAATATTCATAAAGTTTGCAATGACTATAATTCATTTATTTACTACTGGGTAGTAGCATGAGAATTTAATATATATGTTACCGGCAATGTATGAAATGCAGGCATTGTATACAATGCCTAGGCATTGTATACAATGCCTGGCCCTTTTAGGCAATGTATGAAATATAATGAATATTGATATCTATTTCACACATTACCTAGGCAGTGTATACAATGACTAGGCATTGTATAGAATGCCTGCTGGTCCACCGGCAATGTGTATAATAAAAAGATTTTCGAGAATAGATTCGAGGGGGGATCGAGGGGGGCTTGGGGAAAGCTCGAGGGGGGGGGCTTGAGGAAAGCTCGAGGGGGGGGGGCTCGGGGAAAGCTCGAGGAGGGTTCGATGGGGGGCTCGAGGGGGGCTCGAGGGGGGCTCGAGGTGGGCTTGAGGGGGCTCGAGGGGGGCTCGAGGGGGCTCAAGGGGGGCTCGAGGGGGGCTCGAGGGGGCTCGAGGGGGCTCGAGGGGGGCTCTAGGGGGGCTCGAGGGGGGCTCTTTGGAATCGAACCTGTTTTACTCCTGTAGGTCCCGCGTATAGGTTAGAAATTTAAGGCGAGCGCGGAGCGCAGCGGAGCGTGAGCCTTAAATTTCGAGGTTATTTTTTTATAACAGACAACAGAAATTTGAGTTTGTAATCGAACCTGCTTCACTCCTGTAGGTCCCGCGTATAGGTTAGAAATTTAAGGCGAGCGCGGAGCGCAGCGGAGCGTGAGCCTTAAATTTCGAGGTTATTTTTTTATAACAGACAACAGAAATTTGAGTTTGTAATCGAACCTGCTTCACTCCTGTAGGTCCCGCGTATAGGTTAGAAATTTAAGGCGAGCGCGAAGCGCAGTGGAGCGAGATCCTTAAATTTCGAGGTTTTTTTTTATAACAGACATACGAAATATACTTATTTTACACATTGCCGGTGGACCAGCAGGCATTGTATACAATGCCTAGGCAAAGTATAAAATGAATTATATTTCATACATTGCCTGATCGTTTCAGGCATTGTATACAATGCCTAGGCATTGTATACAATGCCGGATTATACACATTGCCGGTAACATATATACAGAATCATTTTGAACTTACCATCCAAATTTTGAGGATGTATTCAGTCCATGAAACTGAACAAATTTCTCTAAGGAACACATGGTCAAATATGTAAAATAAAAACCGACTTTCCATACAAATCAAAGAGATCCCGTGATCAACTTAGTATGGGTGATCAAAATTTTCTGGCGAAATTTGACACATGTTTCTTAGAGAAAGTTGTTTAGTTTCATGGACTGGACACACTTAAAATTTGGATGGTAAGTTCAAAATGACCCGATATATAATAAAAATGAATCCAATTTCGCGTGGTCAAGCCATCACGCGTGAACGGCTGGACCGATTTCGCTAATTATTTTTTTGTTGTGTTTGTTATTATCAGGAGATGGTTGTTATGAAAGAAAAAATTAAGAAAATTGCGCGGGAAATTAAAAAATTTAAGTATACTTAACCACCATATAAAATTATTTTAGACAGTAACATTGTTCACAAAGTTACTAATTCTAATGTAGGTTTAGTAACTAACTTTAAATGTTATAATTATTAGCATTGTTATTATCTACATCATGGTTTCTTAAAGGGGGGTCCACGGAACCCTAAAGGGTCCGTAGCATGTGTATCAGGGGTCTGCAGTACCTCAGTTAACCCTATTAGTTAACAGTGGCCCAATATGGCTGAATATTGTAAGTTTGTCAGATGTTTAAATTCTGAAGTGGTCCATGACCACAGAATCACAGAATATACAGTGTGTCCCTGAATAAAGTGCAATCCCGAAAGGGGGCGAAAATAGACTATAAATGAGTAATAAAAAAAATACAAAAAAAAAACGATTTAATTAAATTTTTTTGCAGAATTAAGATTTGTAATTTTTACAATGGACTCTATGTACAAAACAATATTCCTTCAAAAGTAGTGAATGTATTTTGTTCAAATAATAAATAACGTGATGCCAGATACTTGTTAGTTCAGATAGATCGCAAATAACTCACAAAAATTACATTCTCTTAATTCTGAAAAAAAAAATAGATTGAATATTTTTATAATTGTATTTTTTTTATTACTCATTTATAGTCTAGTTTCGCCCCCTTTCGGGATCGCACTTTATCGAGGGACACACTGTATAATAGTACTAATGCCATGACTACAAAAAAATTAAGAAACACTGATCTACATAATATAGATTAGAAATGTACCTTATCAGTTTATCACTTGTAATAAGTACCACTAACTTTAATTTTATCAATAATAAGATTCTGTTCCATAATTGAATTCAGTTTATGCTAATGAATATGTCATCCATCACATAACCTTGTATGCCACTCTGAAGTCAGTCATAATATGAGTATGGTGACCTGCCTTTTCGCCGAACTATTTATGGCCGAATTTAACTTGCCAACCAACGTTTCGCCGATGTTTCACTTTGAAAACTAACGATTCCCAACTTTTTGTATGTCAACGTTTCATTTGGTAGAATTATTGTTACGCTGATTATTATAATACCACAAAACGTTTGGCACATTTATCATTTGTCAAATCTTTCACTAGGCCAAACAACTATAAGACGAATAACGTTTCGTTAGTGTAACAGTTCCCTTTTCATACATAGCCGGTAACACATATAAATAAATAAATAAAAAATGTTATTTATTGCTTAAAAAATACATTACACTCTAGTCACCAGTAATAGTGGTACTTTTTCCCTGAAAAACACAACTGGGAATAATGATAAAAATAGACAAATTTTTACATGCATTATTTATTCAAGAATCTCAAAAATAACTTTCAAACCTTTAAATTGGCAGCAATGCACATCAATAATTTCTCCACTGAGTCTGGGTCAACACGGGAACGGGAACGGGATAATAATATCTCTGAACCTAGAATTGTCTCGAATATCCACGCGGACAAAGTCGCGGGCAGTAGTTAGTAATATTACATAGCTTTACTAAACAAACCCCTACTTAATAAAACATTTGGTAAACAATAAATAACTAAATGAATATTACGCTAACTAAAACATTCTGCTACTTGAAAGTTGGCATTTTGAAAAGTGGCATTATAAAAAACAAATCAATCAGTTCAATTTTTAACTGTGAGGTTGGGAAATAAAAAAATATTATGTGATAAGTTTGCAAATGATTATTCGGCGAAATAATATTCTGCGTAACGTTAGTTGGGAAGCGATAATCGGCCAAAGAATTTTCGGCGAAAAGGCAGAGAACCTATGAGTATAACTAACTGTGTTATTTTGTAAAAAAGTTAAAAAAATTAAAACATTGAGAATTTTAGCACAAAATCTCTGAATCATCATATTCTGGTACAAAAAGAATCACAACTCACAAGTCACAAGCTAATAAAGGTGAAATATGATTTTTGACCTGTAAAGTTAAACAAATAAAGTTAGTTACTACCTACTTCCATCACTGTACTAACAAGAATCAGTATTTCAATAATACTAATAATATGCAAATAAACAATAAAGCTAACATATGCCCTGGTATGTCCCTCTAGCACTCATACATAACTAAACCTATTACGGTGTTTAAGTGGTCTCTATAGAAGTCAATAAATGCTATATTTTCCCAACTAGTGTGTCAATCTGCAGTCCTTGTTAGGTAAGAATGTACCATGTTAGCAGTTAATTGATGTGTCACGCCTCACGCCTAAATTGTCGCGATCGGTGGTACGGCACTGCGTGAGCTCTCAAATGGTAAAATTGGCAGCCTATTGATCTAACTGAGTAGTGGCCTCATATGGTGATTCATGACGTGAAAACGTGTTTTGTGTATCAATCCGTTAGGCAAGTAAACTGAAATTGGTATCTAACTAATCTATATTTTTGTGTGTTGTATGTAGTGTTGTATAAAAGCGATGTTAACTTCGAAAAGAAGGCTTGATGGGGGTAGATACTTAAGCGTTATCTGACAAGCGACTACGACGTAGAGTAGAGCACGCAAAGAGCGATGATTGTGTCACGATGATAGCGCAAAAAGGTACCAAATATGACGTCCCATCAGCCTACCTTCAGTCCAACCGATAGATAATACGACCTTAGGTAGGTACGTGAAAAGAAATCGTTTGGCAGTGTACAGATAGCCATAGCCTTATAAAAGTGTAGAGAAACCAATAATTTTGTACCGAAGGCTCTATTCAGTTCGAAAGATCATTCGAAAAAGCCGCTTCGCAGCCAGTCGTATGAGTATAGCTGTTGGTCCCGATTCTAAACTTCTTTCTTAATTGAAATGATTTACTCAAACATCCGTCAAGAGATTGAGATTCGTTTCTCTTCCGCCAGTAGATATGGGAAAACCCAGGGCCTGGCACTTTTTTATGCCTATTAAGTATAAGTATACACGATATTGTATATCGTGTCACCGTTTAATTTCTATCTATCAAGTATAGGTGTATTTCATAATTATACTGTTTATTTGACAACACCATGTATTATTTAAAGAAGAAAAGGTGTACGTGGGAACTCGGATCTTTTATCACGCGATACAACTATACAAGATAGACCAACATACTTTTATCGCGAAAGTTTTTTGGATAGAAGCGTAGCGTGTGAAACTTATATTTTGACTCATTCCACAGCACTAAAATTACTTCCCGCCTCAAATTTTTGACGTCCTATACTATAAAATATTGCATACGTTTAATTAAATCAGTAGTCCACTTGTCTCCGTGATATGTGTATCTTGGGGTCAGAGAGCGGCCATTCGCATTGGGGCTGTCAATTAAAGACAACTGGGGTCACTGTAGGTAATTATTTGATGCAACGCCCACCACGTTACGTTACCTACAAAATTCGACGCATTACAAAAAGCAAGACATTCGATTTACCACCTAGATTCCGCCCGCGATTTCGTTCGCGTGGACGGACATTCAGAAAAACCCAGGGAACCTTTGACGGGGATAAAAGTATCTTATGTTTTAATCTAGGCTGTCTGTGTGCCAAATTTTATCCAACTCCGTTCAGCCATTTTTGCGTGATTGAGTAACAAACATCCAAAGATCTAAAAATCCAAACTTTCCCATTTATAATATACATAGTAGATTATGATAAGATAGGCAACCGAAGCCATTGCCGATATCCGTTTGCAGTGCAACGCTGTAAATTTTTACTCGCTATTTTTATTCGACTAGCTAGTCATGCGTAATGTGAACTGTTTAGGTTTACAGCTGGTAATTAACGGTTTTTATATCATTGCGTGTTTTATCGCGGTGGTTGAGCGAAAGTCTGTTTTGAATTGCTCTTTACATATACATATGGCACTGGTGTATTCCCGGTTCCCGGTCTGCTTTTATAGTTAAAAATCTTTAAATAGCACACTCCATTTAATAGCGTCTTACAGTACCCATTGATCACATTATGTTTAGAAACTCACAGTAATTCAGGAACAGGCTATTAAAATTTATAACTATTCCGTTCTTATAGACTTTAACTTTTCGTTTGGAGAAGAATTTTATTTATTTATTTTTACACACATAAACTTATACTTAACTATCATTACAGGTATTATCTAACCCATTTATATCGAAAATAACTAAAGAATTTATTTGTTTAACCGTATAAAATTATCATATTTTTCACAATAATAAATTAATTTATTATAGTGAAAAATACTAGTAATAATATTCACTATAATACTTATGGAGCCCTTCACTATAATATTCGACCCTTTACTTTTACGTGTTCGTATTTATTTTCTACTTCCACAAGAACCACAGTAACTATTGATTTTTTTTACAGGTGCCGGCGAGTCGGGCAAGAGTACTATAGTCAAACAAATGAAGTGAGTATTGATGTTATTTAATTATTTTTATGTGTTTTTTACTCTATTACACGGAAACATTCAGCTATGACTCAGATGCGCATGATTAGATTTAAAAACCCATTACAGAAAAATCGGTTTAGATTTTTTTTGAGAACTCTTCAAGTGCCGACTTATCTGGTTTCTGCAGCACCTCCTGGTCTACCACCATGAAACATGTCTAAAAACCTGCCCTGAAATGAAACCTTTTGAATGCTAAAAAGTGCATCGAAATCGGTCCAGTAGGTTGCGAGAAAAATGATAACAGACATAAAAACAAACAAATCAACAAACCCCAAACGCTTATACCGCCTACGCTCCGTTCCGTTGGAAATATCACATCACATCACATTATTATTCAACATTACTCAGGTGCCAAAGTTGACTCAATCCTAAATGGAAACAACTGAAGGGTTGAAGGAATTATAATTTCAATTTGATTGTTTTTGAGTTGATTCAAACAAACCTATTTTTGCTATTATCTCTAAAGAAAACATTATTATTTAATTTTGAAGATCAATAAATCAATATCATTCGTATTTATAAAGTTACACAGTCGATTAATTCACAACGTGCTTGTTATCAATTTTTATCTATTATCTAGTTGTCAACAAGCATTTTACATTTCGGTGATATGTAGGATTAAAATTATCTGTGGATATTCAGACAGTTCAAACTTTATATCTATTGCTCGAATGATGATTGCTTGTGGTTTGTCTCTTTAATTGTTATGGTATTAGATTAGTATTGCAAAAGATAATTTTATTAAAATCACGAGCAAATACTCCAAAGGATTTGCTACGAAAATGTCCTAATGTAGGACATTTTCGTTTAGTGTTAGAAATGAGATTAAAGTCTAGTAGAGAAAACCAGCATTTATTTGCAGTCCGTAAACATTCCGCCCGCACTGAATTCGGTATCGGATTTTTCATACGCACGCAGGTTGACAAATTTTTCCAGATTCCATCATCCCATCTGTTGCAAGTTATTTCTGGCGCGATATAACTTCTCCTTTCTTATCTACTTAGTATTAAGTTCAAGCATAAATGCTCGATGAATCCAATCGTTATAGTGACTGACCCTGAGTAACTCAATAACTAGACTCTGACAGCTTTTTAAATCGAACTTACAGCAGTTCTCTCTATAGACTAGAAGTTTGGTGTTATGTTAATATAACGTAGCCTCTTTCCATTAACTTAACAGCATACCCGTTTGCTAAGCATTAGTATTCGTTGTTAAAAGTTAGCATAAAAATGTGTTTTATGTATTATGATCGTTATGCCAGTCAATCTAACCATCGTCGGTCGGCGAGAGAGCAGTCATTCTGTATGCCGATCTAATCTAATCGTGTTGTTTGCACACTAATGCCAACAAATCACGATAACTGTGGATTATGCGCCGTCTCGTGGACGATAATCCGTTCGCCGATACGAAATCGATCGTCATTTCTAATGGTTGACTTTTAGACATAACAACGCCTTCGGTGACGTCAGTGTGGTTCCGGGATGCCAAATGAATACTACAATGAGTGACGTCAACGAAGTTCAAGGCGATATTCAGTTGTTATCTCCACTTCGGGATGAGTTCTCTGTTTTTAGGGTTCCGTAGCCTGAATGGCAAAAAACGGAACCCTTATAGGTTCGTCATGTCTGACTGTCTGTCTGTCTGTCTGTCTGTCTGTCCGTATGTCACAGCCACTTTATTCCGAAAGTATTAAGACTACACAGTTGAAACTTGGTAGGTAGATGTATTCTGTTAACCGCTTAACGAATTTAATACAAAAATAAGAAAAATAAAAGATTAAGGGAGGGCTCCCCAACCCCATACATGGAACTGAAACTGAAAAAATTTTTTTTCTTCAAACCAACACGTGTTGGGTGTCTATAGATAGGTCTTTAAAAATGACATTGAGGTTTCTAAGACAACTTTTTCTCAAAGTCAACCGTTTGAAAGATATTCACCGCCAAAGTAGTAAAATGTGTGTCCCCCCCCCTTTAACTTTTGAAATAAGAGAGTGAACAATCTAAAAAATATATATGCTGTAGATCTTAATAAACACTTTCAACCAAAATTAGTTTGAACGAGATATAGTAATTAGTTTTTGAGATATAGCACATTTTCCAAAACCGCAAATATAACTTTGTCATTCATACCAACACTGTGAAAAACAAAGTTATTTTTACAGACGAAAAATTATAGGTGGTATTAAATATGGTATGGTAGTAGGTAACTACGGAACCCTATGGCGCGTGGCCCGACAAGCACTTGGCCGGTTTTTTTTACAAACCCTCCTAGCAATCTGCGAACTGCAAAAACATCGATAAGTTTGCCGTTAAACAACGACTACTACCGCGGGGCAAAAAATCTTGTATTACCACTCATGCTCAGACCAAATAAAAAAGTAAAGACGGAGTCTTCCGACAAAGCGGTGAAGCCAGTAAAACTACGCCTTGGCTGTGTACATACACAGTTTACGCACACATATGTAACGAAACTACGTCTTGGCTTTCGTTCGTCATTGGGCGAACCCTGCCGCCCGGCCCCCGCCCGCCCTCTAGTACGCACACATGTACCATCAAAAACCGGCTTCACTTAGTTGTTCGCAACCACTGCGCAACGCTCCATCTTCCTTTTTTATTTGATCTGAGCACTCATGACTGAATGTGGTTATCTTCGTACTTCAAGAGTTTGTCTTGCTGTGTTGTATTGTAAAATGTAGTCAACCCAGATATTTCTTAACCTTTATCGTGTAAATGTAGTAGGGTAGATATAGATACCCTACTACCTAAATGTTAAGAGCATCATTTACTATAACACCACTGAATACTTAATAGTACTTCGCTATGCCCTAGTATTAGTAAGCTAGCTATGGGTTTTCTATAAACTAAGGTAGTTGACAGTTCAACTACCTTGGTTAATTAATTATGCAGATCGAAACAAGTAGAACAAGAAACGTGTTTCGTTCCATTAATGTTTTAATAGAGAAATGTGGTTGGTTTCTTTCTGCGAGTCACAATTTTGGGTGACCTAACTTTAACTTAACTGCTTTCGACAAGTGAGATGACTGACTCACAATCGGTCACGGGTATGTTTTCGTTCCGGCTGTGACTTGCGAATAATTCGTGCACTGAACCGTTACGGTAGACATACAACACAGTGAACTGTTGTCGTCTTGAAATTGAAAGTGTATTTAAGCAGAATATTATATTCTGTTATTTGTTCAATCTGCCAAACTTAACTTTTTCTAACTACGAGTTTTCATTTTCATTTTTTTTGTAATGAGAAGAAAGTTAACCATAAGTCTGTTAGTTGAATCCGTTGAATTGAACACCGCATTTAACAATTTATCAAATAATAACCAATCAACATCAAGTATAATTGAGACGCAAATGACGCAATGAATGACGTCATTATAATCTTCAGTATCTAATACAAATTGTGTGTCAGTTAGTACATGATTTTAAAATAATTTAGCTCTTTTAATTAACTTATTACAAGGTATTCAATATGTCAGTAGAATAGAAGATAAACCTCAGTATTTTAATATATTGTAGGGTATTTCCAATGAGTCACTGAAGTGAATGTAGTCAGAGAGGCGACTATGACTAATGACTCTAATGAGCGTATTTATTGTTCATTCAATGATGCTAATTAACTAACTCATTTGTTTTGGAAACAGCTATTGATTTAATCTTAATACAAATAATAATCAGAGCGTTTGGAATAGATTCGCAGTGTTTTAGCATAAAACGTGTGTTTTATATAAAGTTTGTTATTTGTATGGATTAACTCGGCCCTACTAAATGCATCCTTGATTCCGCCGTCTCACGTTTGATGATAGGTTCTAAGTTCTAAGTGAGATTCCACTTTTGCTTATCGCAATGATGTGTCAGTTCTGTTATTTGTTGTCGCTGTTTTCTCGTGGTCCCATTGAGTAACTTAGATGTGGATGACGTGTAATTGATGAATAAACTATGTGGCTCATCTTTTCTCATCACTTGGGCAACGATTTCGAATTTGAGATCTTTCACTTTTATCCTCAGCTTTAGAGAGCAATATCTCCATTGCTCTCTAAAGCTGAGGATAAAAGTGATGCTTGGTGTTTTTTAAAGAGATCCGTAGGAGAACTAAAATAACTGATGTCGCTCGTAGAATTGATCAACTTAACCTCCATTCTCTCAACTCTCTTTTTTTTAACTATGAGCCTAACCATTAGTCTTTTCTTAACGCGATAGCAAAAAGTGGAATGGCACTGTTCTCTGCCTATGGTGGTGTCTCCCTTCTACCAAAAAGTGGGATGGCACTTTCTCTGCCTATAGTGGTATCTCCCTTCTTCCAAAAAGAGAGATGGCACTGTTCTCTACCTGTAGTGGTGTCTACCTTCTACTGACCTTAGTTTCCAGTTTCCAAGGTTCTAGTTTCCAAGATCCATTTATTCTCCTATTTGAAAGCGCGTTCTTAGCATTTGTTTCTCTTGAAAATTATAAAGGACTGTGGGCTCAAAAGGGCAATGATTGTCTGCCTGCCAAATATACCTTAATTTCTGAGATTTTGTGTTTTGATCTCCTCGTCTATGAGTAACACAATCATGAGTAATACTTGGTTACGCAGTTAAATGTTGCATATTACTTTTTGTATCAATATTAGGTAGAAAATCCAGCTCGGTAGTGGCTTCGTTATTCAAATGTCAAGTGCACCTGCAATTGTTGCGACTTTTTAATATCATTGTTGCGACCATAATACGCGAACAGCACTTGGTATTACAAAAAGCTGAATACATTGTTTCATATTTATGTCGGAAACATTATAAGAATTTCTCGGGAGAAAATATTGTTTAAATTAAATATAGATCAAAAATGCGGCGTATAGTAATCGACTATAAGTTTTGACAGTTCATTAATGACAGGTTGGAAGTTGAGAACAAAAATTTTCCATTATCCAATCTGAGGTAGGTAGGTTGGAAAATGACACAAAAAATCCCAACATGGAAGATGGGATAAGTCTGGTCCGAAACTATGAGTGTACGTTAAAAAGAACATGATTAACTCAGAGTTCCAACAAACATAATATAATAATATTTTGTTTTGTTTTTCTTTTTAACAAGTCATTTTGATAATCTGATGCTGATAAGGGGAATCGTGGTAGTAGGTACCCTACTACTCGAATTACATTTTGGTCAGGCTAAATCCATTATTCATCATGCGCTCACTCAATACTGCTGCTGCTTAATACACTTTTTTAGGGTTCCGTAGCCTAAATGGAAAAAAACGGAACCCTTATAGATTCGTCATGTCTGTCTGTCTGTCTGAACGTATCTCACAGCCACTTTATTCCGAACGTATTAAGATTACATAGTTGAAACTTGGTAGGTAGATGTATTCTGTTTACCGCTTAACGAATTTAACACAAAAATAAAAAATAAAAAAAATTTAGGGGGGCTCCCTATACATGGAACTGAAACTAAAAAAAAATTTTTTCTTCAAACCAATACGTGTGGGGTATCTGTAGATAGGTCTTTAAAAATGACAGTGAGGTTCCTTAGACATTTTTATCTCAAAGTCAACCGTTTGAAATATATATACCGCCAAAGTGGTAAAATGTGTGTGTCCCCCCTTTAACTTTTGAAATAAGAAAGTGAAAAATCTAAAAAAAATATATGCTTTAGATCTTAATAAACACTTACAACGAAAATTGGTTTGAACGAGATATAGTAATTAGTTTTTGAGATATAGCACATTTTCCAAAACCGCAAATATAACTTTGTCATTCATACCATACCAACACTGTGAAAAATAAAGTTATTTTTTCAGACGAAAAATGAAAGGTGATATTAAATATGGTATGGTATAAGGTAACTACGGAACCCTACGGCGCGTGGCCCGACATGCACTTGGCCGGTTTTTTATGTTGATGACAATGGCACGGCCCATTGCTTAGCTATAGTTGATCAGCTGTGGTGGAAATGATCTTACCTTTGTAACAGGCTGGGTTTGGAATGGGCGACCAAAGATTTATCATTATTTGTCGCAGCTGCTAGAACAGTTTTGAATAAATACTCAACTTGTTATAAAAATGTTTGAACACAATCAATATGTTAATTGACACTTCTTAGGTACCTACTTTCCTGAAACAACTTTCACCTCACCTTCCCCTCACCTCACCTCACCTCACCTGATGTTAAGTGACGATATAATGCTGAAGGTGGAAGCGCACTACACCCGGAATCCTCATCACTGAGTAATTGGCTATCTTACCTTTAACTGGTGGGACACAACAATTTTTAAATTGTTATTATGGCGTCAAACTTATGTAAGATGGTGGTAACTAGCCAGGCGGACTTGAAATAAGCCCTACCTACCACCAACTAAGCCGAGTACAACGTTCTGACCCTCACTCACGTTTTGAATTAGTTCTTCTATAGTATTCTTGTCGCGCATCGTGTAGAATGCAACAAACAGTCTAAAAAAAACTCGTGGAATAATCACTTGCGTAGATGCGATGATGAGAGATGTTTTGTTTACAAACTTGTCACTTTTACATACAACTTAGAATCCGTAGTCTAGTCACGCATCAGACTAGCGTATGGTGAGACGCTGCTGCGTCTCACAGTACAGATCTTGCATAGCAGGGCATTTGAAACAGACAAAAGCTACGAACGTAGGCCAGAGTCGGACGGCGAAGGGTTTCTTCCTATCAAAAAAAAAACCACAGCCAAACAGACACGTCTGCATTGGACATGCCTTTGCTGTCTGGGTCTCGCCTGCGCTGCGGCTGCGACCACCTGCGACTCGGCACGCTTTGAATGATGCGTGGCAAGCAGTGTGTGATGCAACAAGTCCGTCTCTATGCTACAGCAACAATCACAACCAACCATAATCCATACTAATATTATAAATGGGAAAGTAACTCATGTCTTTTGTTACGATTTTACGCCTAGACCGCTGGACCGATTTTGACGATATAGATATATGGGACCTTGTGGCCTTCCACAGGCTACTTTTTATCCCACTGCTGGGCATGGGTCACCGCCCGCACGGTATAAGAGGCCCCGCAATCTACAGACTTTCTATCGGCCGATAGTTGGGTCGTACCTTTTTTAATATGAAGAATCGGCCGATACCAAATCGTTGTAATGTGCGCACTTGCATACTTCTTCATACTGATTAAAGGCCCGACCAAACTATCGGCCGATAGAAAATCGGTAGTTCGCGGGGGCTCTAGTCCACGTGAGCGAAGCGGAAAGCTTGTAATATTATACTTGAACGATTATATTTTTTGTTAACAGAATTATTCACGAAAGTGGCTTTACGAATGAAGACTTCAAACAGTACCGGCCAGTGGTGTACAGCAACACGATCCAGTCGCTCGTCGCCATCTTGCGAGCCATGCCCAACCTGGGTATCACGTATGGCAATAAGGACCGGGAGGTAAATATTGTATTTTAAGGAACAAATGTAGGGATAGACATTTTTTTATGCACAACGCGATAGTACTTTGCCTTCACCTCACCTGATGTTAAGTGACGATAAGGTCGAAGGTGGAAGCGCACTACACCCGGAATCCTCATCACTGAGGAACTGGCTATCTTACCTTTAACTGCCGGAACACATTGTTTGTTATGGCGTCAAACAGCCAGGCGGACTTGAAATAAACCCTACCACTACCACCAATCAAACCGAGAACAAATGTACCCCCTCCTGGAGTCGAACCCGGGACCTCTACGTCTTACACGGGTGGGCGAACCACTATAGACCACAGGCGGTCAAAGGTTACATAGGTACAATACAACATTAAATAAAATACCCTTGAAGCTCTGAACCCAATCTTCAGATAGTAATGTAAGTAGAATTAGTACTATTTTATGCAGCAAAATAGTGTCTCACTTTTTAACAGCTCGCGCCAACATGGCGAGGTCCAAATTTGTCACATATGGTGAGGATATGCTTGATTCTCATCACCGTTATAATTATGTGACAAAGTCACCGATTCCATTGATTAAATATAATAATAATGTAATATGTTCTAATAGACTAAAACCAGATTTCAAATGTTACTTTATCAAACTGTGTCAAAATTAACTTTCGTTATAAACTCTCAGTGCTTCGATTTACCAATCGCATCGGATGTATTCTATAAAATACATAAATCGGTCGTCGTAGGTAAAAAATAATACCAAATGCAGCCCATCTTTCTACTCTATTCACTTAAGGGGAAGGCGTTTTCGTTGTATGTTTTATATTAAAAGTGCATTAAAGCGTCTATTTTTAGATAGAACAAGGAAATTATCTACACTTACGAAAGGTATTTTTAGATCTTCATATTATTGAAAGTGATTGTAAATTCTAAACCTTTTGGCTTAAGCTTTTGGACAGATTATAAATTAGTCTCCGTCATGCAGATTTTAATGGAAAAATCATGCACATATAACGTCGCTTATATTACAACACCGCGAATATGCATTTTGCCCCTTGTTTCTCGGAGATAACCATGGTCAGATAACTGGTTATCTGTGAAGAATTCTTTTCTTCCCATATAACCGGTTATCTCTTAGGAATATAATTTCCTCGCAGATAACTGTTAAAATAATTAGTTATCCGTGAGGAAAAAATTTATTCCTAAGAGATAACTGGTTATCTCCGAAGAATATATTTTCCTCTCAGATAACTGTGAGAATTAAATATTTCTTGATTAAAACATGTTCGGCATTAAGGGTTATTTTGTAACACGTTGTAGAGAGTTCTTATATCGATAAACTCAATATTGATTCTTTTCCATTATAGGTACTAGTTATCGACGAACTTTTTTTATAACAGTTATCTGCGAGGAAAATGTATTCTTCGGAGATAACCAGTTATCTCTCTTTAATAGATTTTCCTTACAGATAACTAATTATTTTAACAGTTATCTGCGAGGAAAATATATTCCTAAGAGATAACTGGTTATATGGGAGGAAAAAAATTCTTCACAGATAACCAGTTATCTGGCCATGGTTATCTCCGAGGAACAAGGGCATTTTGCATTTTATTTAATATGTAGGGATAACGTTAATTTTTGCATTTAATTATTTATAGAATAACTAATAAATGACTATAAAACTATTGATATAAAATTGATTTTATTTCATTGTTACGCAGAAAATATAATTGTTTTTGTTTCTCGACTGTAAAGTTAGGAAATCGCATATTCGTGGTGTTGTAATATAAGCGACAATAACACCGTTGTTGGGGTGTGACGTGCGTTACACACTATTATTTATTCTGTGGTTATACCATTCTTGTAACCTATAAAAACAACTTCAGAATGAGCTTTTCAAAATGACAAAAAGCTGTAGGTTCGATAGATGGCGTTGATAAAAATGTATGTGTCAAAGTGATATCTTTTTACTAAGCTTTGAAGAGTACTCAGGTAGGCAGGCAGATGTAACCCTAAAATGTTTCTCTTTGGGCAAATGTCAGCCAGCGAGCGCTTACTTGCCTCTTTGGTACAGGCCGTTTATTTTTAAAAGCCAATTTTGACACTTCTCTTTCCATCAACGCCATCTAGTGAGGCAAATAGTTACTATTTTTATTTTTTAAATGTCACTTTGAAAAGCCCTCATTACATCTTAAAAAGCTGCAGTGCACGCATGGTGCGTTGCCGTGTGAGTGAGACCCAACTAACAAATTTTTGTCCGTGTGTGTTTAACAATTGTCCACGCAGCTGGGTTTACCGGCGAAATTACCTGGCATACGTAAGAACGATTACGGGCGTGTAATAGATTGTATTAATTAGCTTTATTCTAGAGCAGCGATTCTTAACCTCGGGTCGCGACCCAAATTCGGCAGGCTGATTATCTAATTTAAAACCACCTAGCGACCGGTGATAATTACGAAATAGTCTCTGTCAAACTCGATTTCATACCACCGATCGAGTTTCTACGAGTGCTGCCTCCAACGGACAACTAAAGAACTAAAATATACGAGCACTTGCAAGGAAATGCTCCGAAATTCGTATTATCTAACTCAGAAACCGCGACGCGACCGCGACGATTTCGCGATTTCTTCTGTCAAACAGAAACCAGACAAAACGTAATTTCTGATTAGTTTTCGTTAAATTCTTAGCCTTACCTTTGACCAAAATTAAATAAAATTGCTATAATGTAAAACAAAAGGCCTGTCCTTCAATGCCTACACGGAATTTGCCATTTTGAAGACGAAAAAATGTAAACGAAATTCGAAGCGAAAACAAAAAGGTTATGTTCACAGAGCACATATAGTCAGACACATACACAGATACAGACTACTTTCGGTAAAAGGACTTTTCAGTCGCTGCCACCGGTTGCTAGTGGCGCTAGTTTCTATGGAGATCTTAACGAGCATAAACTGGAGCATAAACTAATCAGCGATCGCATACATAATACCAAATCAGTGACTCGGTCGCGCGACGATTTCGAAATAATTCAGGAATCGATTTCGGTCGCTCATTTTAGATAATCAGCCTGCGGGTCGCGAGAGGTATTGGGTTGGGTCGCGGGCCCCCAAACGACTTTAAAAAGTGATAAAATTTTTGTTGCCTGGTGATGAGCGACGACGCGACGAATAAAGTTGACTAAAAATCGCACTGCACGGCCATTTTTTAGTATAAACAAGCAAGATCAGTGGATGAAACTGACTAGAAATCGCGCTGCGCGGCCATTTTTTTCTTTAAATAAGCGAGATTACAAGTTTAGTAGATGCAACTGAATAAAAATTGCGCTGCGTGGCCGTTTTTTCTATAAACAAGCAAGATTACAAAATTAGTAGATGAAACTTGACTAAAAATCGCGCTGCCCGGCCGTTTTTTTACTACAAACAAACAAAGTTACAAGATTAGTAGATAAAACTGACTAAAAATAGCGCTGCGCGGCCATTTTTTTTCTATAAACAAGCGAGATTACAAGATTAGTAGATGAAACTGACTAAAAATCGCGCTGCGTGGCCATTTTTTTCTATAAGCAAGCGAGATTACAAGATTAGTAGATGAAACTGATTAAAAATCACGCTGCGCGGCCGTTTTTTGACCAACAGGCAAAATTGAAAATCTTGGAATCACAATTAGAGGGCACCCGTAGAAATGTCACCCAGGGCGCTGGTAGTGCTAAAACCGATCATGAAATTTTGCATACATGTTGTCAGGGGTACAGAAAAGGACATTCAGTTCCCGAGGGATAGCAAAAAACTGTCCATGCAGACAAGTCGCGACTGGTAAAAAATAAATAACATGTCATTTTAGTACCTGTCACTGCAAAATAAAAAAAATATTAGGATTAGGGTCGCGGACTTCAAATATATTTCTACTTTGGGTCGCCAGCCAAAAAGGTTAAGAACCACTGTTCTAGAGCTTTCATAATATTTCCATACTAATAAAGTACACGCACAGAATACATAATAGTATAATGTAGAAGCCAAATCTATAATTCTTTCTCATAAAATATGCGAAATTGCATTCGCTGTTACTAGGACTAGCTCAGTTCCACGAAATGTCTGCGATATGAAGATCAATATTGAGTATTTCTTATTCATGAGTGGTCCCCTGTATGTCGGTCGCTCACTGCAGATTACCTTATATACTATATTCTTTCAGCGGCAAAATTAATAGTTAAGTTTTAATGCTGCTGTATATCTGTAATATAATAGACAACAATCCCGCCCCCTCCCGCAACCGCATCATCCCTCTCCCCCTTTGAAAAGTACCGTATACAGATTTTCTCAATTTTCAGGAAAACAATACAAGCTAGGACAATATGGTCAAAGACTAAATTAATTATAATAAATTACCTACAAATAAGTACTGTACTTCAAAGCTTCGAAGTTCACTGAATAGGATATAATTTTTTGGGGTATTTCAAAGAGTGCCGGCCAACAAAAAAAATGTACGTATGATCATTCAGAACTAACCATTTGGAGCAATAGTTAATATAACTTAAAAATTGTAAGATTGCTCTAAGACAAGTTATACAAGTTCGCAGATACGTCATTTTCATACATAAATAATTTATTAAATTCTGAAAGTGCTGGGAAGCCTGGGAAATATAAAATAATGATCGATATTGCTAGGCTACATCTAATAATTTGAAGACTACGGAACTAGACTAGACTACGGTTTTAAAGGTATCAGACATTAAATTTTGGATGATGCCCATAGTTGTTGCTATCCGGAACTAACAAATATTTATACAAACTTATAGATATAGCTATTGTTTATAAGTGGTAAACAATAGCTACCGTGTTAGTGGGCTATTGTTATTTCTATGAGTTGTTTATATTGTGTGTAATGTGTAAGTAAGAGTTTAAGGTGGCACCCTGACCGAAAGTGGCGATGGCGCCGCGGTAATAGTAGATTATACACCAAGGGGATAAAGCACTGTTTTATGTCACGGGCGCTACATTGAATCCTGAACGTAACGAAGGACTCCAAATTTAACTCCCGAGCGCAGCGAGGGTGTTATAAGTTAATTCCCGAGCAAAGCGAGGGAATTAAGATTGAGTCCTGAGTGCAGTGAGGGATTCAAGCGCCCAAGAAAAAAACAGTTTTATCCCGGTGGTGTATACTCTACTTTTCTCACTTTATGCGAGACAAAAAAAACCAGGCTTAGTAGATTGTTAGAATCTTCTAAAGCTAGTAGTACTTAGGGTTGCCAACTTTTTTTCCATCAAATATAGTATTTTCAAGATTTTTAGTGTAAAATATAGTAGATGGCGAAAAAATCCAAAAAAATATAGTAGGTAGCCGTTTTGTATGGAGAATTTTTTAAGAAGTTGTATTTTTCGAACTTAAGTAAGTACTTACATTTTCATAGTTTAATTACAAAAATATTATTCAATTACTTATGTGCATATAATTAATAATGTTTTTGTTACTTTTGTTTAATTTTTTACTTGAAAAAATATAGTAGTTTTGCCTACTATATATTCTTTAAAAAAATATAGTAGGCGAGCCCTCAATATAGTAGGATACTATATTATATAGTAGGGTTGGCAACCCTAGTAGTACTACTAGCTACGGCTATAGCAACTTCTTTCAGCTGGCGTGGCCTACTCGATTTGACAAACAAATGAAGTTCGTCTCAGTGCGAATCTAGTGGGCCACGCGGCCTCGGTCTTCGAAAATCGAGTTGGCCGCGCCAGCCACATTATTGACCAGCGGGTTATAATATTACATTATAACCCGGCTAAAGCCAAGAGATATAATGTCTTGCTTTCGGTAAGGTTTACATGACATATAATTCGGCATTGTCGAGCATGTGGTGTGAAAATTTTATTTAATATTGTAATTCTAATACACAATTTCAATAAAACTTTACGTGGAATTTTAAGGACCCATAGTAGTATTTTTAGATGGTATCATTGCATTCTCTCGTAGTCACTGCTAGAAGTAGATAGAGAAACTGCTAAAAGTGGCCGTTTTTGACAATGACGTTTGCTATCTATTTCTAAGAAATACGAGGGAATGTAGTTCCAAAAATACTAGAACATGGGCCCTAAAAATTCCACGTAAAGTTTTATTAAAATCATTTAATATTAACAACATCCTTACTAATATTATAAATGCGAAAGTCCGTTTGTTTATTTGTTTGTTTGTTACGCCTTCACGTCTTAACAACTGAACCGATCGTCATGAAATTTTGCATACACGTTGTCAGGAATACAGAGAAGGACATAGGGTACCTTTAATCTCGAAAAAATGTATTGTTCCCGGGGGATAGCAAAAAACGTTTCCACGCAGACGAAGTCGCGGGCGGCCGCTAGTATTAAATATTATAATCCTCTGAGGGCGCCACTTTCGGTGGTATAGCCACCTTAAAAGTAAAATTGTAGTTTCTTTGTTTATTTTTCTCAATATAGATAATGTTTTAAGTAGGTATTATCCGTCCGTGAATATCATCGACCGTGAAAACTCACAGATATTTAGATAAAACGGGTTAGGCTTAAATATATAAGACTCTTAACTTAAAAGTCATTATAAAGATATATGATATGGGCATCGTTTTCTCCATCCTTGTTTTACATTCAATGTGGATTGCCTAGATTGCATGACCTTCTAAATACATCTTTTATTCTTACTTACAATAATACCTAGGCCTCAGAATTATTTATTTACTATCTGTTAATGTACTGCACTGCACATAATACCAGGGTGACCATTTGTGGCAGATTTCTGCCATTTGGGCAGATTTGAAGCCTAAATTTTAGCTGTGGCAGACTAATCTGACGATTTGGCAGATTTCAAGGAAAATTTGTTATTTTTTAAATACACTTGTATAGATTAGTATCTTTGTAACTGATCGAGGTTCAATATTACAATGTGCTCAGTCATATAGTGCACAAACAAAGAATGTGAAACCAGGCTCAAATCAAACATATCTAAAAAAAATAATTATAAAATCTGGAAAAGGTGTTGGATTTCAAGGCTTTTTTATTATTTCGCATTAAAAATAAACTATCAGCCCATCTAAACACAATATAATATCGCATGTTATAGCGTTTTATCGACACTCAGCAATCAAAATCCATTGTCATTTGACAGTTTAAAGCGATTTTTTGTATGTGGCATATTTTTGAGACGGGTTTGGCAGATTTTGGCAGATTTTTTGCCAGGGTCGGGCAGATTCGCCATTTTTGAGATGGTCACCCTGCATAATACGTCAACTCCGCAAATCTCACCCTTAATTTATTGGATGATGGCTGGTTGATCTTCTCCACATTAAGATTCAAAATGCACCTTTCCCATAAAATGTGGTCAATCAAGTTTTAATAGCAGGTATATAAAAATAACTTTTTTGTGCAAAAAAATATATTATTATGATAACAAAAAATATATTCCTACCTACTATTAAAACTTGGTTGACCACTTTAAGATTTTATTTTATTTTATACATATTTAAAATGTATCAAATCTGTTATTCTATTCTGCTCTAAGAAGGTGCATTTTGGGAAAGGTACTTTTTAGGAAGTGGGCATTTTTTATGCACAACGAGACAGTGCTTGGCCTTCACCTCACCTGATGTTAAGTGACGATAAGGCCGAAGGTGGAAGCGCACTACACCCGGAATCCTCATCACTGAGGAACTGGCTATCTTACTTCTAACTGCTTTAAATTGTTGTTATGGCGTCAGACTTAGGTAAGATGGCGGTAGTTAGCCAGGCGTACTTAGAAGCCCTACTTACTACCAACCAAATCGTACAAATTGTACCCCATAGAAACTGAGGAACATTATGGGGAAAGTGCATTTTGAACCTGAAGGCTTCTCCAGATGAGTAGTCCATCAGCCATATGATACTCCACGATTTGGGAAAAACTTCACCATATTTGTAGTAGGTTGCTTAAGTAATTCTGTCGTCACGAGATCTTTGTGACGTATAGTTATCACATGGGCACGGTGTGATTGTGTCAACATATTGTGTTTGTGTCATCTTTCCGTTTCATAAACGGTTCTTTGAATTTTAAAGAATGAAAGACATAACGCAAGCTGATCAAACTTTACATAATACCGTAATGGGGAATGTCTAAAAATAATCAAATTGGCTTAAGTAATATTTTTATTGGCAGGAATTAGCTCCCTTATCAAATAGGAATTTTTGGTTGTCGAAAAAAATGAAGTCCTCTAGTTTTCTTAGTGGATAAAAGTCAAGAGCATGTGGGTGGATGAATCAATTAGAAAGCATTCGAGACGTACACTGCCTTATCAGTAGTGCACTGACAGCAAACATTTACGATGTAGCTATCTTGAAATTATGTATTAAAACCACATACTTAAGTCACAAATAACATTTACTCAGCACATAAATTAACCTAATACCTTAATAAAAAAAAACATTGTGAAGTTAGGTATAATTAAAACTTAAGAGCCATAGACACGACTACCTTCTGTTACTAAGTGGTATTTTACATTCTGCCAGTGCGGTGAGGTGAGTCATCGTCATAAGCATCGCGTGTGGAGCCGAGTGGCGCCACAAGTATAACCCTTCGTAATAAAGTATTGCATACAATATTGATGTAAGTTCTTATCACTCGAGAATACGGTGAATTGTAAAACGGAATTTCCGTTGGCAACTATTATCATAGAACAAATAGAAGGTAGGAAAGAAGCTATTAGCAATTATTAATGCAATATTTAGTCAATCAGCAACAGATTTTTGGTCCGACAAATCGGCAATCATGGGCGCCCAGCTGGCCATTTTTCAAAGTAGCTTCTGTCTGCGACTTCGTTCGTTTCGTACGCGTGAAATTCCACCTTTTGTGGTTCCTTTTCAAAAATCCTTTCTTGCGGACGTACGTCATAATGACCTAACTAAAATTCAGCCGAATCCGTCGAGTCGTTGGAGCTGTGCGATGATGAATTAGCCAGATGAGGAGTCAGGATATTTCATTATTGGTGAGATTGCTGCTATTAAACGATATGCCAAAAATATTTCTTGCCACCACCGCCCTTTGTTGGACTTAGTTAGAAATTGTAATTAAATAAATAAATACATAAATGTTGAAAATCAAATACATTGTTCCGATTATAAAGTAGTAAGTAGCTAAAGTACTTGTGTTATGAAAATCAGAACAAATGTGGTAACACACATGCCTAGACCTGATACAATATGTATACCTATAGAAAAGTTTGTTTTCTAAATTGACCCAATCGGAGATTGAACCCGGGAGCTCAGAGATTGGCGACACCATGAAACCGGCGTGCCAACCACTCAACCACGGAAGTCGTTAAAAAAGAAATTGTAAATGAAATCGCGATTCGACTGTCCTGTCCGGTACGGTTGGCGGTCCGGACACGTCACGTTCAGTTTCACCCAGTGCGCCCGGCGCAGGCGTATTGCACACCCACGATTACTCCGCATTTCACAAAATCACGAGAGGACTTCGCTATATTTTATTTTGCGGTGGTATTACACGCCGCAATGCTGCGTAATAACAATAACTTTGTTTCATTGTTTTGATCTTATTAAGGGCAGGTCTTTCTCTTTATGTATAAAGAGTAAAGAAAATAATGTCACTTTGAAATTTTTTCATAGATATAAATCAGCAAATTTGTCTAAAAAATGATGTATCTAAAGATTGGCACAAAAATTTTGTCAATAATTTTGTTTTTGTAGACAAAGTATTGATAGTAGTGATTTAAAAAGAGGAACTTTGATTTTCTTTCTGTCGAGTGGAATTCATTAGATCTTGTATTTGACTGCGACTTTGACTAGACTACATCCTTAACTTATACATATCTGTTTTTTTTTCAGAATATAACTAATTTCTATGTCTAGGATGGTTTTTAAAAACTCAAAAGCTGGAATACCTAGCCTTAACCACCTGTGAATTAGGTGGTAATTTAATTCTAATCAATGTGCTCAGCATTTTTGTGCTTATTTGGTCAGTATGTAAGCTGATAAATATAATCTGCTTTACTTGTCATTCTATCATTCATAAATTATCTCCAAGACAAGTGTAGCCGTGTAGTAGCGTACAAGAAATATAGATCTTAAGGATGATCGATTTGACTCTTCGTAATATTTATTTTATGTACACGGTACACCCAAAGAGAAATAAACATCAGCGATCAATAATATTACGAATCCAAAACTTTCGTTGTCCGTTCTGTTAGTTAGATAGATAAACATTTAACACTTATGATTGCGTACGCAATGCTTATCTGCATGTCACTAATTGAAACTAGTAATTTAGCAAAGATTGCTAATCCGATTAGTGTTGTTTACTAAGTTACAAGTTCTATGAACTTGTGTAATCCAGGAAGTTTGCCTAATGACCTAAATGTGTGTGTAACACACACACATTTAAGTCTCTTAAACGTTTTCCTTACACATGTTTTGACACAGATTGGGTCTGCTGATGTCTTGTCATGTTTTAATTATGTACTAAGTTTGTTTGTATTATACTACTTATCTACTGAAAACTATTAAAATTTCCCTTAGTTAGAGTAAGTCTAGCCCTAAAGCAAGCAAGAAGCTGGCTGGCTCAAGCTGCTAGTGAAAATGTTAGATTTTATGGAAACACTATGAAACGGACGGCCAACAGCTCTTTGATCTCAATATAAAAAAAAAAAATCCTTTGTGTTCCTTAAAAAATATTTAAAGAAGACAGACCATGGGTTTAGTAGATTCTGCCGCTGACAGGTTGGTCCAACAGCGACGTCTTGAGCTAATATATGTAATAACGTGACCTCCTTTACAGTGGTCCCAGTGTCTAGTTTGAGCAACATTGTCTACCAGCATTGATGCAAAATAGCGTTGATAGATCCGGAAACCACAGACTACAACAGATAGTTCTCTAAACTTTTTTGTTTTCTCCAGAGCGATGGCAAGATGGTGTTCGACGTGATCCAACGGATGGAGGACACGGAACCGTTCAGCGAGGAGCTGCTCGCGGCGATGAAGAGGCTGTGGGCCGACCACGGCGTGCAGGAGTGCTTCGGGCGCTCCAACGAGTACCAGCTCAATGATTCAGCCAAATAGTGAGTGTTCAAACTCAATCTTTTTACTAGGGTATAAGGTGCTGTCCATCGGCCGGCGTCTTATTTTGGAAGTTACCATGATAATAGGGGTTAAAGTATGGAATTGCCTCTCTTATCTTCTATGATGTTGAAGATGCTTCAGTTGTTATTATTTTGAATTATTTTGAAAATAATATCATGGCGGGCCACTATCAGCAGTAACAATACTACTAATTTTCTTTCCTGAAATTTAAAAAAAGTATCTTAAAAGTTACTCCTTTTTTCATTAGCAGAAATGACTACTTAATACGTTGTAACTTGGCCGACGATACTTATTTTTTTTACTAACACATGTGGTATAAACTAGCTGAGTGTTTAAACATTTTTGCATAAAAGTTTCAAAACATTGTCGTTCATGGTTGTTAAATTAATAAAGACAATGTTAGTATGGAAAATGCAAATTCTTTAAAATTTACCATACAAAACGGCAATTTTACATACTTAAACCCCTAATATTTAACAGCACCCGGGGAAATCCATTAAGATTTCTTTGACTGATATCATTCCTCAAAATTGGATACCACATGACAGAAAAAATAAGCATGACATAGTTATTTTGTTCACACGTCTCCTAAAAGGTAAAAAAGTATCACGCTCTCGAAATATCCAAATATAGTCGCTGTGAAAGTAATTATCCAAAAAACAATAGGTTCGCCCTGCCTTTAACTAGCAAATAAATGTGCTAAGTGTTTTGTGAAGGGATAGGGTGGGGTTAAAAAGGTCGAAGTACCTTCGTGAATGGCGGTATTTCCGCACAACCTCTAATGGAAGCAATAAATGCAATTAATTTACTGTTTGTATCAGTTAATTAATTTTTTATTAGAGTTATACATTACCTTTATTGGCAAACATACGATGCTATCAGTTATTATGGCTAAGCTACAACTAGTTATTTCTATTTAATACAATTTAATAGGGCTTCGACGCATTCCTGGGGAGTAATGTAAACTTGAGAGGTTCGTTCGGGAGGTAGGTCGGTGTCACGCTATATGTCAGTTCTCCGTAGCGCCAAGACACGTTGTACCGGTGGAATGTCTGAAATCAAACAAAAACAATAAGTGCGACATTCCTTGTCACTTGCTGTCAGTGACAACATCTGAGAATGGCACTCAAGAGTCGTGTTATAGAAACGCCTTTTTATGTCGAATCTCTTGTTCGCAGAAAGTCTACATAATATTTTTTAAATATTCCTGTAGAGTAATGTAGAACTTTAATACATTTTTGACTAGTGAACCAAATCTACACTAGTATTTAATGTAAGTATTTGAATGTAGTAGGTAATCTCCGGAACCACTCGTACGATGTTATTTTTTTAACAATTGAAACTTGAAAGCTATACTATCGTTTGGTAACATAGGCCATATTTAATAAAATATGACCATAACAGGATTTTTCTCGGTAAGTGGTGGTCGCGGACTAGTTAATTATAAGGATTCAAAGCAATTTCTTACCTTCGCCAACAAAAGCTGCAGTTCAGCTTCGGCGAATCTCTTTCCAATACACATCCGCCGACCGAATCCGAAGGGAAGGGACGCAAACGGGTGGATTCCTACATCCCTTTGTTTACGCCACACTGCCGCCACCGAATCGTCACTGCTCCGTTGTTCCTGCTCCGAAATACGCGTAGTTCCATTCCTGGTCTCTGCATCATCTCTCGTCAAACGTGACATAGGACAACGGGCATTTTCGTTAACATTATTATCGCGTAGCCACCGTTCCGGAACGTACTCTTGTGGTGACGGAAAGTATTTCTCCTCATTAGACAAAATGTAATGCGGAAACACCACATGAGACTGAAAAGTGATAAATAGTAATTAGGAACTTCCTTTTCGGTAATGATTATTCGTTAGTTTGAGTCTCATACCCCTTTAGGCACTTCGTATCCTGATATCACAGCGTTTGATTGAATGCAGCGTCCATTCCCTAAAATTACCGGTTTCATTCTGTAATATGCGAAACATACTTTAAATAATAATATAATAATAATAAAAATGTTTCTCACCACAAACCAAATACAAAGCAGCACAAGCTAATAACACAATGATAAAATATGTTTGGTTGTGGATCGCTGGTGCTTGTAATAGGTGTACCATGATTGCTAATAGTAACTGTTAATCTAAGTTTAAACATAACTTGGCAGTTCCAACTCCTAGGTCATCCTAAGTCCTAAAAGTCACAAACTTGTAAAGAACATTATCATTTGGACTTAAATTAATTTTCAGTGATCGTCTCACTTCTGTAACTTGAAATCAATTGATAATTCAAATACAAATTCTTCCTCGAATGAAAAAATATATACCTACCAAAACATCTCAGGTCGTTCTTGTATCAGAGAATCCATATCTTTAGTACACTTGACTGACGCCAGTCAGTTTATCTGATAACTTTACAATGACTTTGGTTATGCTGTACCAACTTTTATATACCTACCTATACCTATCGCTAAAATTACTGTTCCCGCTAAAGTCAGGTACAAGTTAGTTTATTGACAAATAATAAGAATAGGTGTTTTTCTAATCAAAATGAACAAAAACAAGTTAAAATAAGGAAGTAGGTACCTAAAAAGATAAAAATGATTTAACTAGATCTTTTGTTGGTAACGTGTCGCCGAAAATAAAGCCAATTTATTAGGTAGCTATTAAACAAACAAATCAGCGTATATTCTCGGCTATTAATATAAGAATTCGCTGATAATGGCTAAAAATATATGAGAGTATGAATATACTTGTATTAAGGTATCGGAGAAAAGTGGATGTTTGCTCATACTCCGGTAACAATAGGCTTCTTTCTTGTAATGTAAATATTATGCAAACTACCTATACTACCGTCGCGTCGTAAAGTAGCTAGTGCAGATAACGCCGTGCTGCGGGGGTGCTATCGCTTGTAATGGAGGTGAGCCAATAGAGGAAACACCTACTTTGATATATGCTAGCAAGTTGCAATGCAAAATACATACATAATACAGGACGGTAACTTACCGTAAAGTCTCCTTTATGCATGCTTTGAGATACGGCAACTTATCCAGATCTTTGCTTGTCAATATCCTGTTTGAAGGTAAACATGCGTCCAACTCATTTTGCAGCCTTTTCTGAGCTCTCTCATTGGTAGCCAGCATGTACATCGTACTCGCTGCCGCTGCAGCAGTTGTGTCCACGCCCACCAGTAGTAAGTCTAAAGCTAAAATAGTTGCTACTTTTTTCCCCGAATTTTTAGCTATAAAAGCACATACTCCCTTGTCGGTTAACCTTTTCAAACAAAGTGTTCTGAAGGCGTCTAGTGCTTCCACGTAGGTCTTGTAAGCTGGGGTCGCATATAAACGCCATAATGGAGCCGAAAGTTCCAGAATTGGGACACTATGGAAAAACCCATGGATGCATCGAATGATTTCTCTAGCCTCCGTGTCATCATCGTTTAGGCATCCTAATCGCGTGCCCAACGCCCACGCTCCCACTGCTGTAAGAAAAAATAATTGAGAAAATGTTTTGGTAATATATCAGGATCATTTGTGTTTGCAACTTACATTCTAATGCCCATTTGTAGAGCTCTGTCAAAAAATCTTCAGGTAGCTCGTGTTTGCCATCAACGAGGGTATCCATTCTAAAAAAAATATCTTATTTGTCTTTCTTAATCAAAATCAATTATTAGATATTTCAAAATGCAAATGAACTCAATCTACATCTACCAAGACCGTTCGTTTAAAGTTTGAACGAATTGCCTTTGAATGAGGTATGTTGTTCCCGCAATGAGTAATACCGCGCGCGCTCCAAACAAAGTGCGCAGACGCCGTCGTTATAGACGGGATGTGGTCATAAACTGAGATTCTGCGGGCAAGCCACTCTCGAGACTATTGATTAAGTGCAACTGTCCAATTGTTACAGAAATGTTCTTATTATGAACTTACCTCATAGTAGTAAGAAAAACGCTGCCGTTTTTGATATAATGGTGTAGTGTAGTTGGTATGAATGGTATGGTAACTCCGCTAACAATCCACTTCATTTTGTATGCATACCGCGAAACCGCTGAACTACTTTTTGCTTAGCAAACTTAATTGAGCATTGACTTGACAAACGGGTTTGTATATCTGTTACTCGTATGATATAATATTTTTTTCCGCTTGATTTCCGCTCAGTTTGAGTTGTCTTGTGTGTGAGGTCCATGTCAAAACTTAGCATTTGCTTTATACGTAACGTGGCGTAACCAGAGCAAACGATACCGATTCTTTATTTACTAGGGTATGGAACCAGTTTGAAACAAATAAGCCCTATTAAGTAATGATTCGCGTTAGTGTATGTATATTCTGTGGTAATGATTAAATATTAAGAAAATCTAACACCTGTGTTGACCAATGAGCCCAAATAGATTGATTAATTTACATTTCTAAGACAAGAATATACCTACCTCTTACCTTACTTATGTACTAAGCGCGGCCACATACAGACGGAATCTGATTCGGAATTCCGAAACGGACTATCGATAGTGTAAAATTCCGAACGGATAATTACTGCATGTATGTGGTAGGTCCATAGATTTGTATAGATTAGGTGCGTTCGGAATAATTCCGTATCGGAATTCCGAATTAAAATTCCGTCTGTATGTGGCCTTAGACATAATTATTTAGTAAAGCTGAACGCTTCTGATACTCCCAGCTTCCATTCTCCCAACCCCAACTAATATTAAAAGTAATAATCTTAACCAAAGTGAGATCAACCCCCATGGATAGCGGTCGTAAATCTTCCGCACTGGCCATTTTTATTATTTTTCATAGTATTTAATATTCATTTAAATAAAGCAAGACTTATTTAAAGACTTTAAATGAGTTATTAGTAAAAATATATTTTGTTGTACGTACCTCCTTAAAAAATCATTAGCAACATCGTCCAAAGCTGGTACGACTGCTCTGGCCGCTTCTGGAGCTGCAAGAGCCTTAGATACCTTTGATCTAAACTTTGACCACGGTTCGCCGTGACTACAAACAATATAGATGAAACAGGAGTAATTTTCATAAGGAGAATATGTTTAAGAAGAATAAGCTTCAATCTGACCATCTTATGTAATTACACTTTTAAACTGTACGAATATTTTCAATACTTACACTCCGATTAATCCGGGCTCCTCGCCAAAGAAATCTTTTCTCAACTCTTGTTTGTAATGCTTGAGACACGGCGCTACTGCCCTATGCGGCATTGCATCTTCTCGTCTATAAATTCGTGCAGTCTCATCAGCACAGAAAGGGAATACCAAATCCGGATGACCGAGCAGTTTCGCCACTTTAGCCGCACCACCGTCACCAGCAAGCATTCTTAATGTCCATAAAGTGATGTCTAACGCTGAAGTTCTCCAGGGTTTCTTACCTAGAGCAAATCGCCAAGAATTGCCTAGTAGAGGCAAGGGCCTCGGCCCCGGCATGTACGCGAAGCACCGAGCACTGCTCATCGCGATCGTAACGTCAATGATGGCTTCAGCCTAAGAGACAAGGTGGAAGCAGTGGGGGCGGTCATCCGTGCACATTACGTTTTCAGCAGTTTCACAACCAGTCCTGGCGTCACAAATTGATTCCGACAATACCACCTACGTTAAAACTAGTAGTCTGGATTACCGCAATATGGTTTGGTAACCAAACCTAACGTAATTAAAATAAGCTCGTTTTACTAGGCTCATCCAGAAATTATTCGTTTGTCCAGTCAAATTATATTTCAACTAGAACAATACATTCAAGTTTCTACGACATGGACCAAACATTTTTTTTCGTATTTCTTTGCGTGTTTGATGTTTAGTAGAATGATAAGAACCAGACCAGAGCTTGTAGCCAATGTTACATTTACAAATTTTCGCTATCGCTTCGCTACGAAAAATATATGAATTTGACGTTTTAATATTCGATAGTTAACGAAGGTTAATAGTAATTATGTCAATCCCATACATGTTTCGAAAGTGAAGCGATAACGAAGATTTGCAAATTTTACTTTGGCTAGGGGGTCAGAACCTTTAATTTCTAAATTAAAGGTTGTTGTATGGTCTGCTGTTATTTTCAGTGTCTGCGTATTGCTATCGCATCGCAACTATGCTAATGATTGATTAGAATTTGTGACGACTTCATTAAACAAGGTGACACGATGATGGTATTCAAATCGCACTGTAGCTACAAAACTACATTATACGTTTTCAAGCCTATGAGTAATTTGTTTTTAAACCAATTTAAATAAAATATGGTATGTACCTTATTTGACGCGTAGTTTTCCTGTTACACTATGTTTCATTTTAGATAAAAAAAAATGTTAATGACGTGAGCTCATTAAAAATTCACACTAAAGCTAGTTTATGATTCGTCAAGAAAATGTAAGTATTCATTCCCTATGCTATTATGTTAGTTTCATTCAACGCAAATCATTCGACATACAATTATGAATACTCATACTTATACTCTCAACGTTATTTGGCATACTTACGCCGAAAATAATAATAATTGATAAATTTATGTGACAAGAGTTATTGTGAAGATCTGATAATGTAGTCGCCTGCTCAATTAGCCTATCCCTCAATGAAAGCCGGGAGCGCTGCGCCTGCGTCGATTGACTCATCCGGTCGCCGCAAACATTTGTACAGTTGCTCGTTTGCATCTTCCGCAATCACACCACACAACTCAATATAAATAATTTTACAGCTCCGCTATATGATTATGCTACTAATTCTTAATAATTTACTTGATTCATATCAATAGTGCTATCATCAAATGACCTACAATTAAAATGTCTTAGCTAATGTTAACTTAGATATAAGGATAGTTTACACCTAAGATGACATTGCATCTTTGCGGGTTGTTGAAACATATCCGAAAGGGTGAAGTTACGACAAATTTGTTTAACACGTCCTCATTTTGTGTTGACAGTTCGTAGTTTATACAATACAAAGCGAAAAGCAACCGTATGTTACAAAATTTCAGTAAGGATCAACTGACGTGAGATAATCACGTTGAATCTAATCCAATTGATATGACATGAAAACTCCATAACTAATCGATTTAAGTATCTTAACCATTGCATTCGTACAGTCTATTTATGAAACGACATCACGGTTTAGTTGAATATCCTGCCTCCTCATCCAAACTATCTAACTGATGCGGAATGGTGGTCATGTTTGATCTGTGATACGGAACGCGGTCGACGGATGTTCTTGCAACACCAACAAGGAATTCTTTGTGCGCAGATCATCGCTTCACTCGACGATCAATCGCATGTGTTAGATAGGATACGTTACGAAATTCTTCTCAAGTAACAGTTTGTAAGTCAGTTTCAGATTTGGATTTTACGATATTTTTGGTTGCTGTGCTATGCGATAACATTCCTAAAATGATCTACGTCTTTAACTTTAAATTACAACATTCACAAGTACCTACATTCCATTCCATTCGTAGTTTTTTTGTTCAAACACCAGAAAATTGGTGGTACCTGTCTGGTAAAGAAAGGCATCTGTTACATGACGAAAGCATCTGTCGGAATCAAGCAATTCGTATTCCAGTAATGCTCCTTCATTATACTACCGAGTGCCGATGATGATTGCAACCATGGAAAATAAGTCGCGCAATCACATAATCTAGGTAACAAATGCACTGGAGTTGAAATATAATAAGTAGTATAATGACATAATCTAGCTAGCAAATGCATTGGAAAATAAATAGCATAATCACATAATCTAACTTCTATAGTCAAAAGAAAACAGTTATTCATGTTGATTGAAATCAGTTAATCGATAAGTAATTTGCAATTGTGATTTGATGGAACATGCGCCTATTGTGTTATTTTATTATTTACAAATGTTTTCGATGAATCATTAACTAAAATTACTTTCTTAGATTAGCTTCGCATTAGCTTTCGTGAATGTTTTATTCATTGACCCCTTTAAGCGTCACGGAACTTCTAAACGAAAATGTAGCTCAAATAATTCTTGATGCGTTTTGCGTTCTTGCTTAGCATTTCTCTATCTATATGAATCGGTATCTCACTTTCTTACTGATTATCTGATCCTGAACCTAATAAAGAGCTCGCTTCCTATACTGAGCACCCATCCCATCTAACAAGACATTGAATTTATCAATCATATCGCATAATTACTTGCATAATTTTTCTGTTTAGATTTGTTTTTGCTTTGTATATAGTACGTTCATAATTTCTTAGGGTGGAATGTTGGCGTTCTTAGTTTAGTTCACTATTGTTGTAACCTATAAAGACATGATGAGAACGTCCAATCTTCATGCTTCTTACATTGACCGGTCGGCACGACATTGATCTCGTGCTGGCTGTTAATACCAATTATTGGGAACGGAGTGGTAATGTAGCGGCCACCTACGTAGCCGTCGTCCATCTGTGAGCGAGGCCCGGGTGCCGACGTGTTTATGAACCAATCGCATGACGCCCGCGCTAATTCCGGAGCATACTGCTGAGGCCCTGAACATTGGTCCTCCGCCGACTAGCAGGGTATGTAGATGCAATCTCTTCTTTGGAAGAACAGTTGAGATCTGATAATTTCAAACTAACCTATTCATTTGACGCTGTATTCAGTCAGTGTAACTATTGAATGGAGGTGGCTGTCCTTGACCGAGCTGCATGAACTGCACCCGTACTAAGTTTAAATGGGTTATGCAACTTGAAAGGGATCAAATAAATATTGAGAGGTTGCGTGTAAGGATCGCATTTATCAGGGCAGGCCGTCACTCGCGGTGTCCTATCTGCGTGATGTAAGCGGCCAATCGGCGGTGCGTGTTGCGAGTGGGGTTCCGGCAGCGGCGGTGCGGCGGGCGTAGCGCTGGGACTGAAAGGGCTCGGGCGAGGCGAGGCGTGCGGCGGCGCGGGGCGGCGGTATTGATCGGCCGGACCTGTTGCCGGGCGGCGGCGCCGCGGCCCAACCATACATGGATTTTATGCAACTCCATTGAACGCCGGCTGCAACTAGCACAAGGATCCGCCATTCTCTACTAGCTTCTAGCTTGTTGCATTTCATAGATAAGTCGGTATGGTTTTCTGTTCCTCAGGCTGCAGTATCAGACGGAACAGTCTGTTAATAGCTTGTCCCTTTAAATAGCTAAAAATATTTTGTAATATAAACAAAGTAGAATACTTCCATCTGGTTATGATTTGAAATATTGAGTAACGAAATGATTTCGGCCGGTTCAAATGTTATTCATCCTTGTATTCTGACCCAGTTAATGTTGACAGAGCGTTGACGTCAGCAGCGCCTAGGATCGAAGTGAAAAAGCGTCCGTACAATAAACACTTAGCCCGCCGTTCACGCATACGTACTTAATGTTTTAATTATAATACCATCTCACGAGAGGGGTATTAAGATGCCTCATGCTCATTACTTCCACACACGAAACTTTCTTGACATACAACAACTACATTTACAATGTCTATCCAACCAACTGCAACTTCTACATTTATGTAACTAAAATACTTCACAAACATCGTGATCATCAGCTGTAAAAAAGTTGTTTAATTGCATGTTCAGGGAACATTAACATAATAATTTAATTAGTTCAACACATTTAGGTCTTGCATTTGCTTTATACGGCACATTAAATTAAAACGGCACTATCTAAGACAACAAAGACTAGTTTGGCAGAGTAGAAGGGGGAGTAGAAGGTTTCTCTGAGGGGACTCCCGAGGCAGGCTCGGGCAGGGCTTGGCCCCGCGCCAGCGCCTCGACCCCAGTGACATTGAAACTGTCACCGCCAATCCAGCCTCTCGCTTTCCTCCCGCTGTGTGTGCCGTAGAAAGCGAAATTTAGACCACTGAATATTCCATACTACGGGTATGAATATCTTTCGTAGCCTTTGAAATAATTTATTTTTGTTTGCAATAAAATACGCCACATAGCGTGTCTGTGATTTAAAAGTAGGACGTGACTAGAGGAGTAATCGGGCTGTGGGAATCTTTTTGTTTGTTCGTTTTGTTCATACAGATTTCGTTCATCTGTCTTCCGCGATTATTAACTGTCTGTTCTAGTAGATGGTGCGGACAAGCGTTAATTTGATTTTGTTATTATAATCTTTTGGCTTAGATAAAACATTGATTGCTCCATACTGGTTACATTGCATATGTCTGTGCATTGCATGCATTTTAAATTCTATAGAACTTTAATTGATTACCAAAATTTTATTTTTATTGCCAAATGCGGTTACCTATATGAATTAACGGTGAGCCTTATTTGAAAGGTAAGCCTACCTAAACACATTCTAGACTTCTATCTGGCATGGCAAATGGCAATCGACCAGTCTAGTCTATCCACATGCTACCCTTGACATACAAAAGATTAACAAATCACGCCATCATTCTATCGAAGTCATTTTATAGTTTGTACTTTTATAATATCATCTTCTGTAGGAAAATCGATTGGGATCGGGATAAGAGAATTGAATAATTGGATAGTTAAATCATCGTCATCATCATAATCATAACAGTTGGGGAGGGAGAGATGTTACCCTAATTATTAAGGAGATTATGGAAATTATGCCAAGATCGCAGGTGACTTGAAGATCGCCGTGTTGGACCGACTTCATGAAACCGCTGCTGCCCGTTTTCAGGTTCACAAATATGTAACAACCGCTAAAGGTCTGAGTAAACCAACGCGTTCAGCCAGCGTTTGCGATGGCGTGCCCGGTGGCGATCTTCTTGCGTGCAAAGTCAGTTCACACCAAGCATAAGTTAGTTGTCCGCTATAATTATGAATTATGATACATTTGAAGGGTGAATGAATTGGCTGGTGCTATTCTATTCTGCTGAACGTTATTGTCAATTGAATGAATATATAATTGAAAGGATTAATTGAAATTGTCACGTCGCAGTTGTTTATAAACCACATAAGCCACAACCACAGTCCACAACCAATCATATCGAATGATATGTTCTTTAGCTGTATGTATTATTAAGCAAAACGCAAAGTTTGTAAGGCTAAAAAGTTTGCGTGACAAATGGATGTAGTTTTCCAATAAGCTTTTAAGTTGGCAGCTTACCTACACGTCTGCATTGTATTGGCCTTTCACACGCGCTCATTTTAATTGTAGTCCATACTGTAATACACTAATGGCACTGAATAAATGTAAAGTGTACATGAACCAAAAATGAAATCGTACTTCATTATAAATGTATTTCTAATAAAAGACCATCAACTAATACGTAGACTGATTTTTCATAGCAAGTTTCCATTTAATAATTGCCTATCCCATTGTAACCTTGCGATGAATTAAACAATTACAGCTACTGATACTTAGAAATAAATGACTTCATTGAAACTGTTAGTCACTAACGCCTATACAGAGTTATAATACACAGCGAACAATGAACGTTATCTAATAGAAAATGAGGATAATCAAGTAGCATCAATAGGTTTTTAAAATCGTTTGATTTGTTTGAAACCGCAAACTAAAACTCGTATAGTATTCTATAATCAGAGTAGTCCATTACATTCCACTGCAGGACGCAGGTCTCTCTCCTTTTAGAAGAGTCTTAATCTCCACACTTGACTTGACAGGCGCTTGAAAAAACTGCTGTTCAGTGGTCTAGGAGCTCGATGGCACAGTGGTTTAGCACCTGGCTCGGCGATTGCGGAGGTTTAAGCAACTGGATGAGTGACTCACAATTTCTTATCTCGACCTCCTCCGTGCTTCGGAAGGTCCGTTAAGCCGTTGATTCCGGCTGCATTTGTAGTCGTTAACACCCACCAATCCGCTTTGGGCCCTGCGTGGAGGGTTATACCCCATCCTCCTTCCACCTATAAGAGAGACCTGTGCCCCAGCAGTAGGGGACAGACAATTAAAATGGCTGATGGTCATTTTCTAATCCGTGGAGATGTTGGATGTGAATACCTCTGTTGCCCTAGAAAGAAGTCATTTGTCGCCCTTTACGATACCTCAAAGTGATGACGGATGATATCCGACAGCCAAGCTGACACCAACTTGATGCGTGTGGCGGCAGACCGTCAGGAATGTAGAAGCAGAGCTCAAGCCTATATCTAATGCTGCAACTGCAAAGGTGCAATAGAATAAAGAACGAAACCTCCTCAAGGCGCAGAGTTCACACTTTGTACGAGTTAACTCTGCCGAATGCTACACAAGCCGCCTCTGTGGTCTAGTGGTTCGCCCACCCGTGTAAGACGCAGAGGTCCCGGGTTCGATTCCCAGGGGGGGTACAATTTTTACTCGGTTTGGTTGGTGGTAGGGCTTATTTCAAGTCCGCCTGGCTAGCTACCACCATCTTACCTAAGTCTGACGCCATAACAACAATTTAAAAATTGTTGTGTTCCGGCAGTTAGAGGTAAGATAGCCAGTATTCCGGGTGTAGTGCGCTTCCACCTTCGGCCTTATCGTCATTTAACATCAGGTGCAATGAAGGCCAAGCACTATCCCGTTGTGTATAAAAAAAACAAACTAATTTACGTTAGTTGTTATGCATAGCTCTATCAGTGGCTAGAATTACAACGAGAAACTATTATTGGCGCTCTTTTCCTGTCACGGAACATAGGGAATTAAGTTAGCCATATTCGTCACTGTTAAAAAACCAAGAAAGACTATTATCATTTTAAGAGAAATTACGCTCAGAATAGTTCGATCTTATCGTACATGTATGCCGGTGGCGGTGTGAATCGCGTGTGTTGCGGTCGACTTGCTAGTTATGTATGCATGGGCGTCCGCGCTGCGGCAACTGGTGGCGTGGCGACCACCGGACGTCGGCGGGTCTCGAATAATGGCCAGTGTTCAGCGTTAGCATTAAGAAGTTGTGAATATACCGGCAATGCAAAAAATAAACTGCAGACATCAATAGTGATTATGATGATACGTTTCATTTGCCAGGTTATCGTTTCATTGCGGAAGTGGGGTTGACTTCAAACCATTCGAACAAAATCTCTTTGGAAAGTTTTGTTTATAGCCATCAGTTGTCGTGTTGTGTCGTGATATCAAAGTTGACGATAAATGTTTATTATTTTACTAGGTACTGTCGACAGGCGCGTCTATCGCTGGCATTCGATCCTTTGTTTTATTACTGCGGCACCGATGCAGGGAACATGCAATCCTACACGCGGTCGTGGAGCGTTTTGTCGCATCATATGGCTGCCTGTGTGAAATTCGCCAAAATTATGGCTAGTGTAGACAAAAGAATCCACGTGAGCACGTCTCTGCTGAATAATTAATTGCGGGAATACGCGATTCTTGACACGTAGTCTGCAAGCAATTGTGTTGGTTTCGCCATGTTTCATTTCATAAAAATTATTCAAATTTTCTCTATAATATTTAAATATTTTTCTCTTTGATATTGTTATAATTAATATATTCTGTATTATTATGATGGAGGACATGTAGCCTATACTTTGATTTTCCATAAAATGATTTTTTTACATAGTTCTAATTGTTGATCTGAAACTTTAAACTCCGATCTTAACATCGTTATGATTTCCCAAGAAAACTATTCCTCATTATCGTTTCTTACGTGTTTTTATTTCTCAATACTAGTACCACTTGACAGAGGCATTCTCCAATAGGTACCACTTATCAGTGGAGCGTGGTTTTACAGTCCAATTGTTTAAATTACGTATTCCTATGCCAATGTGTCATCAATTGTTCATACTCAATAAAGTAGCACAGAATACATAATATCAAGGAAATTATATTTAATAGTACAGAAGTACTTACTCTTATATTAATGATGCTAATGAAAGAAAGAATTGTTGGTTTTGGATCACATTAAATCAATTGTTTTATTGAAATGAAACCACTCCTGAATCAGCATTAGTACCTAACCTACCCTAAATTTTCAAGCAAAATTACATTTTAAATTTTTTAGATCCTTCTATCTTATTTTTAAAAATTATCACGAAATATTAATATGAATTAGTTTATAAATCTTATGCAGATATAAATCAATTTAAAGTCCCAATCAGATATAACTGCATATCAACAGATGTATGTGAGCCTGCCTTCAGTCCATAAAGATTAGTTATAATTGAGTCTATACTTTTACGACAACACCGACGATCAAGATCGCGGCCGCTGGATGCGGGCAGCGCAGGACCGATCGTCGTCGTAGAGATCCTTGGGGGAGGCCTATACAGCGGTGGGTGTCGAGTGGCTGACATGAGGATACTTTAGTTTATGTTGTTATATTAATGTAATGTGTTTTCTTTTCAGTTTCCTGGACGACCTGGACCGGTTAGGTGCTAGGGATTACCAGCCCACCGAACAAGATATTTTAAGAACTAGAGTCAAAACAACGGGCATTGTCGAAGTGCACTTCTCATTCAAAAACCTTAATTTCAAGTAAGTATAAGCTCTCATGTGGAATTGTTGTTTGATATTGTTAAATAGAAGGCGAAAATCCTTGCATATTGTTTAACTAGCGGCCGCCCGCGACTTCGTCTGCGTTTTTTGCTCTCCCTCGGGAACAATACTTTTTTCGGGATGAAAGGTACCCTATGTCCTTCTCTGTACCCCTGACAACGTGTATGCAAAATTTCATGATGATCGGTTCAGTAGTTAAGACGTGAAGGCGTAACAAACAAACAAACAAACGGACTTTCGCATTTATAATACTAGCGGCCGCCCGCGGTTTCACCCGCGTGGTTCCCGTTCCCGAGGGAATATCGGGATAAAAAGTATCCTATGTTTCAATCCAGGCTATCTACTATCTGTGTGCCAAATTTCAACTAAATCCGTTCAGTATTTTTTGCGTGATTGAGGAACAAACATCCAGACATCCAAACCCACAAACTTTCACATTTATAATATTAGTAGGAAGTAGGATTAGTAAGGACAAACAACAACAAGGACCAGTTCTACAGTTTTCTGATATTATACCTTTGGAAATTTACCCGAAAATACAAACTCTATTCCATTTTTGAATTAAACTTAAAACTAGAAAATTAGTGCTATCCTGAACCGGGAATACTGGCCCTAAAGTCTATTAATATTGACTAAGTATAATAAGTAATAAATGCTTGGACATTGGACTATAAAAACACATGAAAGCTTACCAAGCTTGATAAAAAGGATCTAAAATCAACTCAAAAATGTAAAACATATAAATGCAATAATTCTTACCTAAGCCTGGCATCTTCTCTATCTTTACTAGCATAAACTGCCACGCCACGTTTGTGAAAACTTTAAGATACTATCAACCAATCAGTTGTTTTATCGACGAGTTACTGACATCTCGGACAAAATAATTTCGGTCACTTTATCCGAAATATCACTTTTTATTAACTTTATTATTTTTTCACTGACTTGGACAGCTATAGTTGGACTGTACAAAAAAGCTTTTTACAATAAAAGTGTCCGAAATATCATAAAATTGTTACTGAAAAAATAATAAAGTTAGTGTTATTTCGGACAGTGTCCGAAACTATTTTGTCCGAGATGTCAGTTACTATTATCGACTTGGTTTATTTATTTGTTTCAATGCTATGAAATGTTTCAATTCAAGTGAATTCTAGCGTGATGCAGGCGCGCTACATTGATAGGTTCGCGGAAAGATGATTAATTAACCATTCAGTTTGCATCCCCAGCTTTAATTTATTCCTCCCGTGAAACAAAAACGTGGAGCGGCTCGGTTTTACCGTTTTTTATTTCGGTTATGAAAACGCCAATTTCATTGAACAGCTGAGCTCTTAAATTGCATACACTGGAAGTTCCGAGCGAGGCGCTTTTTCAGTGAAATTGATACTCACTGTTTTTGTATTTGGACTCTATATTGCTTTCCTCTCTCTGTGTTCTTTATGATTTCGAAGGATGAAAACATTTTTCATCTTTGAAATGTTTTTATCCAATCATCAATTTAAGAGGGAATTGTTTTTCAATATAATATTTTTTTGATATGAATATTACGTGAATATTGTAAATACAACACTTCGCTACGTAATTTAAGATTAGGAATTTGGGGCTTATAAGGTTTTACCTCATAATGTGCCTACACAGGATTTAGTTAGATTTAATTTAAGGCTGCCAACTGTCTCGCATTGGGGAGACAGTCCTGCATTTGACGTTACTGTTCCCCCTTATCAAAGGCGTCCCCACATTGTCCCCCAAACATCAAATTTGTCCCACATTGAAAACATGCGCAAATAGGACAGCTCTAGCCACAGTGAAATCAGCGCATTGCGCCCGAATCTCGCTCACCAAAACAAGTACAATAAAAACAATAAATGGGTTATTGTATTTGATTTTTTTGACGGATTTTTTGATTTGTCCCCCATTTTGTTTTGGGATAGTTGGTAGCCTTAATTTAATTTAATTTTTTGTGACTACTCATAATTGTTGTGTTCGATTGCAGATTGTTCGACGTAGGTGGTCAGCGGTCCGAAAGAAAGAAATGGATCCATTGCTTCGAAGACGTGACCGCGATCATCTTCTGTGTCGCCATGTCCGAGTACGACCAAGTGCTACACGAGGACGAGACAACGGTAACATATAATGCGATTTTTTTTAATTGCACAAATGGGTAGTGCTTGGCCTTCACCTCACCTGATGTTAAGTGACGATAAGACCGAAGGGGGAAGCGGATGAGGATTCCGAGTGTAGTAACACTCGGAATCCTCATCACTGAGGAACTGGCTATCTTACCTGTAACTTAGCAGAACACAACAATTTTTAAATTGTTGTTATTGCGTCAGACTTTTAGGTAAGATGGTGGTAGCTAGCCAGGCGGACTTGAAATAAACCCTACCACCAACCAAACCGAGTACAAATTGTACCTCTGGTTCTCGGCCAAGGATTGACCGAGATTTGATCTGATGATGGCTATCCAGGGAGTGAATAGAGGAGATCCAGATTGCTATACACACCCAACTGATCTGATCAACAAAGGATCTAAGAAAATAAATGTTAGGATATGTTTAAAAAATCCGCGAAAATAAATTAAAAATGTATGGAAAGCCTGAAACTGAAAACTCTGATGCTTACCTTTTTTAGAATGCTGATCTGAATCTCCTCCATTAACTCATCATCAGATCTCAGCTAGGTCAATCCTTGGAGGAGAACCAAAAGGCCTCAAAGTTACCTCATTTGCATAAAAATCGACTCCGTGTTTTAAAAAGGCATCTACACTAAAGCATCTACAACGTTGGGTCGTTTCTTGTTATCATCAGTGTATTTTTCGCCACGCTTGTTCGCCCCTTATATCTGGCCGCTCTAGTCCCGGGCCTACTGGGCCTTAGGGCAAATCCGCCACTGAATGCAATTGCTGTTGCCGCAGATCACTGTCTCTTGTCAATTTAATCGCATTGTACATACTCATACAACTACTGACCATAATGCCTTCTCATCATTAGCCATTTTAATGTCCCCACTGCTGGGGCCCAGAATTCCCTTATAGATTGGACATGAAAAATGGGCCATAATAACACTTGTATAAAATACTATTACATAATCGACCTTAGCGATAATTGCTTAAGTGCGGAACGCTAAGCCACTGCGCTATTGAGCTCTTTATAAAAAATCCATTGATGTATTGATAGGACTAAGGGGCTATCTCCACGAGCATGGTCGGCGATTCGTGGAGACAATCCCTAGCCATTCATCCTGTATGTACAACCACAGCACAGAATCGGACAACACTTGCTAAAATTCAGCTTCTACTTCATGGGATGTCGTATTGTCTCGTGATAATATCTTAGTCTTATGCCAAACTATTCGATTGCAATTCATATTAAGGATGGATGGTATAATCCGCGCGCGATGCGAACGGGATGGCACCTTGTTAAACAAATCCGCGATATCCAAAAACACGGTGTCATACATCGGTCGTTTAGTTAAGACGTGAAAGCATAACAATAACAAACAAACAAACTTACTTTCGAATTTATAATATAAGGACATGTCCGAAATAACTACACGTTCATAGGTGCCATTACCTCCCGGCCCGCTTCTTCACACCGCACCCCCTGCGTCGCCCTATCGCGCGGTATAAATAAGCGGGCCAGGAGGGCAATATAGTGAAATGATTCAATGATGAAAATGAAAAAAAAAAACTATTGAATTCAAATAATGTCCGATTCCAACAAGTATCTGGTCTTTTGTACAAAACTTATTTTCCTGATGGTCATCCAAAGTAGGGTAGGTAGGTATACCTTCATTTTGCATCAAAAGCTAGCGATAAGTTGCGTACACAAATAGTTTACTTGAAGATAAGTGTTGCAATATGTCGTGTAGTAGTATGAATTAATCTTTAGTGCATTTATTAATGTACATAAAAAGTGCTCCAAAGGAAAAAGAGGAGATTTACTCGTTCGATCTTCGCCTCTGTTGAAGTCTTTTATCCTTATCTTATTTGGCAACAATATTCATCCAACTCTTTAATGGAAAAATTATAAAATACAACAAATGGTTTCTTTTTGCACATAGATTATGAAAGAAATTGCCACTCATTAATGACAATTTGATTTAATAAGACAACATAATATATTTAAATTTAAAATACGTATGACAACTGTCAAAATCTGTTTACTAAATAGGACAAGTAAAGATAAAGACTATATCGAAATCGATCCAAGTTTTATAATTTTATGTCATGATTCAACAAAGACTTCTCGGTTGTTATGAAAATATTTAAGTAACTCATTGTTCCTAGTTATAAAATGGTACGTAGAGAATGTTACGTTACGGATAACCTATAATGAAATCATCGTGAGTCTTGTATAAACGAGCTTACGCATTGTTAGTTATAGGCGAAAATGGTTATTTGTAAATAATATTTGTACAAGTCAGCCTGACTAGCTACCACCATCTTACCTAAATCCGACGCCATAACAACAACTTAAAAATTGTTGTGTTCCGGCAGTTAGAGGTAAGATAGCCAGTTCCTCAGTGATGAGGATTCCGGGTGTAGTGCGCTAACACTTTCGGCCTTATCGTTACTTAACATCAGGTGAGGTGAAGGCCAAGTATTATCCCGTTGTGCATAAAAAAAAATCTGCGATGGTTGCCTTTACTACTTCCGATTGTTAACTTTATTTATAGTCCCAACCCAAAAGTACTGTCACTTAACTATCATATATCTATTTTACCAAACAATAATATATGTAAATAAATAACTATAATGACTCATTATTTTATGATCTGTGAAAAACTTGAATATTTGGCTAATTTTGGCCTCAGTTCTGTCATGACAAGAAGTCTTATTCAAAGTCCAAAACAATTGCGTGTTCCGACCTTTACCTGAAATAAAATTGGGGGTACAGATTCATGCAAACACCTTGACAGTTTTACAACGGAGTGGGGATAAGTTCGCGCATGTGCACTTGCGAGCGACCAATAGCGCGCGTCCCTCTCCCGCCGTCCGCTTCACCAAAATACGTGTTCTGCGCAATCCCCACCTGATGTCAAGATGTTTGCCGGCTATTATACTGAAGTTGCTGAAAAGCGTTGGGTTCGAGTGGACTCAAAAAAATAGATCTAGTTAACGTTTCGAATGAGTATTCGAATCGTAAACTAGATGTATATTTTGCACTTAATAGTTTTTAGTTTAAGTCACTCTGGCTGCTCCTTGCATGTTAATTCCCAAATGGGATAACGCTGATAGCAAAACATCACCCACCATATATATGTCTAACCATATGCTATTTTCTTTCCAGAACCGTATGCAGGAGAGTCTAAAGTTGTTCGACTCGATCTGCAACAACAAGTGGTTCACAGACACTAGTATCATTTTGTTCCTCAACAAGAAGGATCTTTTTGAGGAGAAGATACGCAAATCTCCGCTCACCATCTGTTTTCCTGAATACACAGGTAAATAAATTGCTGCAGTTTTAATGAAAAATATTTTTATCATCTGGACCGCTAGAGAGTGGAACTCCTTGTTTGAGTCTGTGTTTCTTGAGGTACAATCTGGGGGCCTTCAAATCGCGATTGAATAGGTTACTTCTAGGCAAGCGCGTTTCATCGTAATATGTCACATCACCGCTTACCACCAGGCGTGATAGCGGTTTAGCGCTTCATCATATCAGCCGCACGACACCCACTGCTGGGTATAGGCCTCCCTCAAGGATCTCCACGACGATCGGTCCTGCGCTGCCCGCATCCAGCGGCGCAGTGCGACTGCGCACCAGCTCGTCGGTCCACCTTGTCGGGGGCCTACCCACGGAGCCGAGTCCGGTGAGCGGTCGCCATTCTAGAACCTTTCCGCCCCAACGGCCATCGGTTCTTCTCGCTATGTGTCCAGCCCACTGCCACTTCAGCTGAGCAATCCTTCGAGCGATGGCGGTTACTTTAGTTCGCCTGGGGATCTCCTCATTTCTGATTCGATCACGCAGGGAAACGTCGAGCATGGCTCTCTCCATTGCACGCTGGCTGACCTTGAGCCTCCTTATGAGACCCATAGTGAGCGACCACGTTTCACTGCCGTAAGTCATCACTGGCAACACACACTGGTCATAGACTTTCGTCTTGAGACACTGAGGTAAATCGGACACGAAGATTTTTCGGAGCTTCCCGAATGCTGCCTATCCGAGTTGGATTCTACGAGAGATCTCTTTCTCGAAGTTGGACTTACCTAACTGGACTGCCTGTCCTAGGTTTACATAATAGTCAAATCAACAACTATGTTTTAGTGCTTGGTTATCTTCAATAAAAAAATGCAGGACTTTTTAGCTAGAATACGGTTTTCTGTGACACCTAAAACATGTTTTATCTATATTTTACTCACACCTAACAGCAGTAAAGGAATACAATAAAAGTAATTGGCCCTCAGGTTTGAAAAACGCTTTATGAAAACCTGTGTCTAGTATGCTAACCCCCTTAAAACTTACTTCCTCTTCCATAGATATTAAATAAATGAACTCTTTATCTTTTTTGCATGAGACCATGATTCCATAAAAGGGTCAACGTATACCAAAATGACAGAGATCAACAGCGCAGCGGTTGGCAGTTTCAATGTCAAACCATTTTTACCTTTATTACCATTAGTTAATGCATATAATACCTTAAAAGAACGCGCGACCGCCAGCAGCTCATCGTGACGCCACGAGCTGTCACAAGCCGAGTCTTTCGGTTTCAAGTAGACGATTCTAAGCGTTATTTATCAGAGATAAAGCTCAAAACAGATAGATAGTGACACAAACATCAAGGGCCACATAATTATCAAGATGTTGCGTTGTGGACATTTCACATGTTCACATCTTATAGAAATAATTATTTTCCGTGCGGGCTAGCTTTACCTACGTCAACAATAGTACCGTGTTGTGTGCGTTTCCATGTTGCCAGGCTGGCTCGCGAGCCAACGGGACAATGCAAGCATTGGACGGGCAGCCTCGCGATGTCGATACTTGTGTACCGGTACTATCGATAGCGTAGGTAAAGCTATAAGCACGGAAAAGAGTTATTTCTATAAGCTATGAAGTCTAGTTTGACCACCATCCATCTTGCTGTCTAGCACGAGGTGAATGCAGATATACAAGGGAAGGAGATGCAAACAAAACTTCCTATTTCCTCGTTTAGCTCCCCTCGTGAAGTCGTGACGTACCGTAAAATAAGATGGATTGTGGATAAGGTGCTTAGTAAGTAGACCAGTGTCACACCCCGGACACTCCGTACAACCGCTCACCATTACACAAAACACTACGCAGATGACGTTTTGTACTCGCTCAACAGTGTGTAGAAAGTTAGAGCACACCCCGGGCACTCCATACAAGCGCCTCGTTTCAACTACCTATTACACAGACGCTACACAGTGAAGTGACGTTTTTGCACACGCGCAACTGTGTGCGTGAAGTCTAGAGCTATTGAATGAGCACACGATTCGGCACACGAACTCGCGCGGTGGGGTGAGGTAATTGATTGTGGGGCGGGGCGGAGAGTTTCCTTTCTGTACGGTAGTACTTATTATCTATTCTGTGGTTAGAGCTACTGCGGGAATCGTGTCGCCTTACACAGACAAATAAACATATTAGTTTTTCACCATTTTAACAATAATAAATTTAACAATAATTATTTAACGGCGATAAGAAATGTTTCCATAAAGGAGCATTCATATTTCAATGAGCATTCGACGTCTTTCTTTCGAATGCTCCAAGTTCGATTCGAACGATCATAGTTTTGCTCGAAAGCTCGGTGGGAAGCATTCTTCGTTCGCCTATCCCACTGAATAGATATAAGTACTACCGTACAGAAAGGAAACTCTCTCCCCCCCACAATCAAGTACCTCACCCCACCGCGCGAGTTCGTGTGCCGATTCATGTGCTCATACAATAGCTCTAGACCTCACGCACACAGTTGCGCGTGTGCAAAAATGTCACTGTGTAGCGTCTGTGTAATAAGTAGTTGAAACGCGACGCTTGTATGGAGTGCCCGGAGTGTGCCTATCCTTCGCCTTAATATAAAGTGTGTTGTGGTGTTGTTCCAGGCGCGCAAGAGTACGGCGAGGCGGCCGCGTACATCCAAGCGCAGTTCGAGGCCAAGAACAAGTCCACCACCAAGGAGATCTACTGCCACATGACGTGCGCCACCGACACCAACAACATACAGTTCGTGTTCGACGCCGTCACCGACGTCATCATCGCCAACAACCTGCGCGGCTGCGGACTCTACTAAATACCCGAGACCTGCCTCCTTAGGCCCAATCGCGCTACTATTCAACGATATAACCAAAACTATAATGCGATTCGATTGACAATAGCCACCGACACCGATGACATCCAGTTCGTGTTCGAACAAACTGCGCGGCTGCGGCCTCTCCTAGAGCCCGAGGCCTGCTTCCTCGGACATAATCGTGCTACTTTTCAACGATAAAACCAAAATTATTTTACAATGCGATTTAATTGAGAATAGCCACCGACACCAACAACACAGTTCGTGTTCGACGCCGTCACCGACGTCATCATCGCCAACAACCTGCGCGGCTGCGGACTTTACTAAACCCTCGAGAACTGCCTCCTTAGGCCCAGTCACGCTACTTTTCAACGATAAAACCAAAACTACAATGCGATTAGATTGACAATAGCTCAGCTCAGCAACATTGAGAGTTGCTCGAGCGCGCGTAGTACTAAGTTTGACTTCTGTCCTCTGTCTATTTTGTGCCTCCAAAAGCTGCCTCATCGGGTCCAATCGTGCTAATTTGTAACGATAAAACCAAAACTACAATGCGATCAAATTGATAATAGACAATAATCCACTGCAACTTCACTCGAGAATGTATGGCAAAGAGGAAATTTTACAGATTAATTCAATAAATCCCGAGCGTAACTGGACAACAATGAAATATCTATTGTGTCTAATTTTCGCGGAGTTAAAGGGTTATACGTCGTTTTGTACCGCAAGCGCTCTGAAGTTAGTCGCTTCAGCTTGTACATTGTAATCGCATTGTAGATCGTGACCTCTTCAGTTTCGTATACAGAGAGATATTCGAGTTTTGATAAAATTGTTGAAACCTATGCCTAAGGATCCTTGGACGATTTCAATGAGAATACTGAAGTTAAAACAAAGATTTTTAGGTAAGTGTAACCTAAATGACGTTACTGTTTTGGTTTTATCGTTTAGAATTACGCGATCGGACCCCTCGACAACCCGGATATTGCGTCGACGGTTCAATTTTTTTTATTCTTTTTTGGTCGATGGTATGATACAGTGAAGACATTGCAATGAATTGACCTTTTTGAAGTCGGCTTTGAATTTAGAACCTCCTTTTCATGTCGGTTGAAAATTACAAGAGATTTTAAAGTACTGGCGGTGTGTACTAATGATAAGATGCAGATCAGCTGTTGTTTTATCTCTGTTCGAGATTGGCGTTTGATATGGCATTAGGAGTTGACGGATAACCGCTAAGGTTGGAGGGATTATAACTTCGATCAAGAATACCCTAGATGTCCGGTCAGTCACAAAAACGGCTCCTCCTCTAAATAACGCCCCACTTTCGAACTGAGTGCTCATTTTGTACAAATTATTCTCTTCTTTGTATCTTACTATTTAAAGTTGAATTTGGAAATAGTAATTTGTATCCAGATAAAAATACTCATTTGGGGACTCGAATCACATGAGTAAAAAAACGTAAACTGAACAAATTTCAAAATTTTTAATAGCTTTTTCTTTTGTCAGTCGGTTTGCGTGTTGTTTTAGTTTCGTGAAGCGTTATCTAGGATATTCTTGATTGAAGGATTATAAGCATAAATAATAAACCAATTCATTATTGAAAAGCTACATTCAAATATAGTGAATTATGAAGAAAGAGGCAAATGTTTCAATAAAGAAATCCAGTGTCAGAGTTAAAATAATCACAGTAAAAACACAATATTTGTCATGCCATTTCAATCAACTTTTTAGACAGAATTAAAATCAGAAAACGATCTGTACTTGTTTTAGCAAAACTGATTTCTAATTAAAACATTTTTACAAACCATTTTTACTAAGTCGGTCTGTTCCTAAAACAGTCTTTTTAAACTATCGCTAAGTCGTTTATATTTTCCTAGTTCATTCAAGTGGCTCGATGATTCACTTTTTCAATCGGATTTTTGATGTAAAGCTCGATTCACACAGCTTATTCACATGATTATTTGCGATTCGTCAAGAAGCGCTGCGACTGTCCGATTTGAAATGTTAGTGATCGAGTCGATCGTGTGGATCAGTCGTAAGCATATCACCAGGGACAGTCGAGGAGCACCGCGGAGCAGCCCTGGCCGCAGCGTCCGTTTATGCCAACCCTGATACATAGGATATGACGTCACGGCCGATCGCCCCAACTATGGCTGAACAGTTATAGTACAGTCGCCTATGGTATATTTAAATACGAAAAAGGTTACCGTTTGCCTTTATGATATACTTATTTATTACGTCGTTTTAGATACTAAAACCCAAGTTTTACATATCGCAACCCGCCGTAACCTATTTTGTATGACTTCCAAAAGTGATATTTTTTTTGTTTTTCGAGGTTACTACATGGTTTTACCATTCTCGTGTTCTACAGCTTAGTTTGATTGCCACTGATAATAATAAGACTACGGAAAGAACCATACACAGATTTAAGACCAGATAAAGTCCAACCATTTTCATCAAGGTCTTAAATCTGTGTATGGCCACTTTCCATAGTCTTACTATTATCTGTGGCAATCGAACAAAGCTGTAGAACACGCGCGACAATAACTAAACCATGTAGTAATTTTGAAAAATAAAAAGAATATCACTTTTGGAGATCATATAAAGTAGGTTACGGCGGATTGCGATATGTAAAACTTGGGTTTTAGTATCTAAAATGGTGTAATAAACAAGTTTATCACAAAGGCAAATGGTAACCTTTTTTAGTGATTTAAATGTACCACGGGCGACTGTATTATTATTGCGACTATAACGGATTCAAGTACTCGTGCTAAGCCTTTTTGCGACTGGCCACATTCGTTCAAATGAATCTTTAATATCAATGAGCAATGTGATTATGATTAATTCGTCGTTAAGGTCGAAACGACGGACGCCATATAACCATGTCTCGCGCTCGTACCGTACTTTCTTTCCCTGTAATATAAACCGTACGTTTTTTTCAATTATTAGACCGTGGGAGACGCCGCTGCTTTCGATTAGAACCGTTTTCGACGAATACGGATTAGTGATCTAGTGTTCGATTCTAAATTTTGGTGCTAGGGTGTTAGTATTCGGTCGGTGCGAGCGCGCGTCTTCTCTTGGCCCGGGCGACGAGATATGCGCCCTATAGGCTTATTTTGTAACTTGCAACTACACAAAATTGGCTAAAATTTGGAAAAGTCGCTGTCAACACACAAATTCATATAAGCTTTCAACCGACGGTGCTGACCTCTGCGATCAATTTGTTCTTCGTCGGTTACTAGTAGCGCTAATTTCTATGTCATATTTTGTGATGGAAACTGGATCGCGGCTATATTGCGATCGCTTACAAAATACCAAATAAGGTTGCTAGTTGGTTTTTGTATGAAACAAGCGTACCGGGCGCTGCGGCCGGGGTTGCTTGCATTTGTCACGTTCGTGTCACGCCCCAGGAGCTCTGGTAACAAACGTGCTTATATACTCACTCTCTTACGGACCAATAACTGAATGGAACCAATATTTAGTACTGAAACGCGGTAGTGAGATGCATGAATATGTTCACAGGCCTACTTAAACTGATACAAAACATCATTCCATTGTTAAGTATATCGCTTATGATGAGAAATTATTTTTTTATAAACTTTTGAATGCACAACTGTGACCATCATTGAATTTGAGATGGTAGCATTTATTTTATACATACACCTTGAATCGTTTTAAGCTAAGGCCCGTTTCATCCTCAAGTGAAGTGTTACTATTTTAATTTAAGGATCATATTATGCACAAATTATTTACTCCTATAAGAGCATTGATTTGTTACGCCATACTATATATTTTTGAATATTTCTTGTGTTCATATTTTTTCTATATCACTTTACAGTAAACCTTTAGGTGTAGCCATATAAGATCTATTCTTGTATTCAAATATAAAAATCATGTAACATATTTATTTTATTAGGCATACGTTTGTATTAAAGGTATTACAATGCAAACGTATCATGTTTAGTTTCGTATTAAGTGATTAACCAATGTTTATGTCATGATAATGTTATTTTGTGAAGGTGCGTGGCGTCTGTAGGTTTGTATCGAGCGGCGGTCGCGCGCGACCTAGTAAGTCATGTGAGTATATAAACTTGTATACACTCGCGATTTGGCGTAATCAAACACTATACATATATACTATATAACATAATTTATTATTAATAATAAAATAAAAATCTTACTTTTAAGCATTAGGACAGTAACTGTATCAATAAATATTAATAAATAATGCAATTAGACAGTAAAACCTTTACTATCGTCATAGTTAGGTGATTTTATTTTCATTTTACGTTTATGAGTATGTAAAAAGTGATTAAATGAAAATGTAACGCCTACACTGTGACCGCGCGGGCCCCCAGACCGACGCTGCCACCAGTGAGGGATCGCCAACGCGGCGTCCGAGACCACAGCCGACATAACGCAATAGACGCCGCATAAGTGGAAATGCATAAATGGCAAACGAAATTTGATTGGCTACTTCATGTCACGTAACAACAAGGCTCTTCGTACTAATACGTGATAAAAATATGTCAAAACAGTATAGAATTAGAATCTGTAGTAGCATGAATGTTTGGGAAACGAGGTTGAGCTTTATGGGTGTTTATAGTGGTATGTCGTTTGTGTCGGAGACGAATCAAACAATTTTATTGTGGAATGCTCAAGGCACGCGGCGGGCCGGGGCCCGCGCCCGAGCGCGGCTCGCTTGTTGCTAGGTAGGTTTTTTACTGTTATGTAACAATATGTGTACGTAAAACTAATAAAAATAATATTAGCGCAGTTCTACATTCGACCCGAAACCTACATTTAAGTAAGCTTCACACTACATTAAAGGTTTTATAAGGAGTGAATGGTGGTGGATGGATGTGAATTTAATCGTTCGAATGTCTGTCGGGATATGGCTCTATCGTGCGGGCGGGTCGTCGAGTAGGGGGCGACGAGCCTCCAGCGGGGCAGTACCGAGACGAACATATTCTTCCTTGATTGTATGTGGAGCCCCCTCCGCTCCCGTTCCCGCGAGCCGATGCAGCGAGTGTGAGTCGGCGTCGTCAGTTTTGCATTTCAATGTGTTCCTCCGCCGCTGAACATAACTTGTATGCTTTAAATTACGAGTGAATGTGATGTAAATTTTGTACACTGCCGCATTCTTTATTCGCTCGAATCACATTTAGTTTATAAGATTTGAGACAGTGATCGAACCGCACGACACGCGACGCGTTCGCTCGGGAAACCGAGTAATGTAAAGTACGCACAAAGATAACGCATGTCTCCGAGCTCAAAGCGACAGGACCGAATGTCGCGTCACGTGCTCTGTGTGTGGGCTTCTTATTTGAAGACTGAATTGTTGCGGCTCAAACCTTCTCGCGCTTTATTAGATCCACGACGGGGGAAGTTATTATGGAGTTTTTTTAAGGATTAGCGTTAGTGATCGGGTCTTTATAGATATCTTAATAAATTATCATGTGGCAAGAGCGACTACCCGACACGCCGTCGACGAGAGAAATGAGCGACGTTCGGTTAAAAAAATTATGATAACGCAGAACCTTTGTCACAATGTTGTCGATCTAAAACGATATCACCATGCTTCATTCATATTTGCCAAAGTTAATACTAACCTCACTATTTATACTGTATGTTCTTGATAACTTAATTATGTGTGAGACTCGCGGTAAGGGCGGAGGCGCAGTGCCGTCAGCGCGGTCCCGGCTTCGAATATAGTCTTATTCGTACCGATCAGAGTACAATGTTGAAAAAATATCTTATTTAGAATTGATGACATGTAAACATTTATTTGTAGCGCGTGCGAGGGTGCGCTCGGGGCGCGGGCGCGCGGCGGCGCGGGCGCAGCTCTGTAGACACATTTCATATTTAGCATTGTTTAATACCTTGACCCGCGTCGCCACTCGTCCATGCACGCCGAGCGACACCCTCTATTGAACAAACGTTTAAGAAAGTAAATTTTTAGTCACTAGTGGGTAATTTTTGAATGTGATTCAATCTTATCTTTATTTTTCTATATCGAGTGACATCTTAACTTTGATTGCTTTAAGTTCCAACTTTGTTTTGTATTGCATTTACTGAAAGCGATGTATTTAACCAACGATGTAATTAAACAACAATATTTTCTCTTTTTGTATCTCGTCTGCACTGGTATTTTTTATTGAATTTACTATAAATGTACTTTAAGTGTATAATTTTAAATAATTACTGAAAATGATTATATTCTAATTTTTATGTTCAAATAATATGTTAGTTTTATTTCAGCCCTTGATATTCCCTTCCTTTTTGATTTGATTAGGGTGGCAGAGTTGATAGAAATCTTGAAATTTCCATTTAATTCTCTGGAACTGTGACAACTACGATCATAGGCCCCGAGACGAGTGGGATTGCGGGTAGACCACCCCATTGCTTAAACGAGACAACCGGACTCTGGCGGTGCGGCGGCGCTGCCAGAACGATTCGAATACATAAAAGTTGTGCAGCCACCGCTTTTTGAGTGGCCAAAGGCAAGATAGGTAACGTGCCGGACTACAGCTGCGCCACAAAAAAAATGTTTGAAATCTGACTTTTTGACTATGCCATGATGAAGTCTATAGTTTGTCGGAGTTTGTCGCCAAAAACCAGAGTTTGTCGCTCTTCCGTTTAGGAGATACGTGTGGCTCAGCTGTAGAGACGTCTCTACAGCTGCGCCACACAGATCTCGAAAACGGAAAGTCGTAGCGAAAATCTAATTACTCGTATGTATAGCCGTTAGTTTGTCGCACAAAAACCAGAGTTTGTCGGTCTTGCGTTTAGGAGATCTGTGTGGCGCAGCTGTAGAGACGTCTCTACAGCTGCGCCACACAGATCTCGAAAACGAAAGGTCACAGCTAAAATCTGATTTTTTGTGTGTGTAGCTGGTAGTTTGTCGGAGTTTGTCACCAAGACCCAGAGTTTGTCGGTCTTGCGTTTAGGAGATATGCGAGGATACGCTGTGGATCCTCGCATATCTCCTAAACGCAAGACCGACAAACTCTGGGTCTTGGTGACAAACTACCGGCTACACACACAAATAATTAGATTTTCGCTGTGACGTCTCTACAGCTGAGCCACACGTATCTCCTAAACGGAAGACCGACAAACTCTGGTTTTTGGCGACAAACTCCGACAAACTATAGACTTCATCATGGCATAGTCAAAAAGTCAGATTTCAAACATTTTTTTTTGTGGCGCAGCTGTAGTCCGGCACGTAGATAGGTAACCATATTTGGCCACTTTTAGCACTAAAACTCCATTAAACTAAACAACATTGGTCATACCGTCTTCCACACCATACCAGTGTGACTTACGGGGATTTTTTTACCAGTAGTCGACTCACGCTTGACGTGACTTGACGTGAAGACTTCTTTTTTAATCACTTTTTGAAATTATACTTTTTAATAACTTTTTCAAATAGGTGACGTATTACGAAGAGACGAAATAAAAAACAGGTGCCTAATTGAAAAGATCAGCCCCCTAGCATGACCAATTGACCACCGAGACACGCCACTTAGGCTGACCCCAGACTTACCTACCGGTTTTAGTAGCTACTACTCTTCGAGCAGCGACCCCTTCTTCCCCACGACGCTACCAAGGCACACTACTGGTAGTGTCGTGGGTAATTTTTTTTCCTTCTACACTACCGGCCCGGTAGTGTCGTAGGTAAACGGCTTCGTCCCGAAGCTTCTGGTACAGAAGCCCGTCTTACTCTAAGATTCCATACATTTAACTTCCCCGTTGTGCCGTTGGACTGCTGCCGGCGGGCTGATTATCTCATTAAAAACCACCTAGCGTCCGGTTGCAGTTCATAGATGATAGTGATCCATTGCTACTTCTTTTTGGATTAAAAAAAAACATACCAAAGAAAGTAGCAATGTATGTGGAATGAAACCGGTCGCTAAATAGTTTCTTTTTAGATAATCAGGGTGCCGGCCGTTGGGAATTATAATAGCGCACATTAAGTGATGGCATTTGAATGCACCTTAAAATTATACTAACAATGTATTTGGTTACCTATTTTGCTTTAAGAAAAAAGTTAGGTAGTGTACGAAATCTCATGATTTTTTATAAAACGGTTACCACCACGGATTTTTTACATCATATATCTAATTAATATTTAACACTTAATATCAATATCCGATAAAATAATAAAAATTACGAGTTTAATAATTATGTCCAGATAAAGCTAGTTTTATGCGCCTACTCTTTCTTACTTACCGGTAGAGGCGTCTTTACCTATGGTGCAGGGTGTGCGGGGCACACGGGCGCCGCGGTCTCAGGAGCGCCGCCGAGCGCCACTGGCCGCGCGTCCCCCGTCTCATGATGCCGGACCTGTGGGGCTACCGCCCAAGTAGCGTCGACTTCGCCGTCGGCTTCATTTGACATATGGTTGTAATACATTGCTACTTTTCTTTGGTATGTTTTTATTATATTATTTTATTACTAAAAAGAAGTAGCAATGTATCTCATCCTTCTGTCAAATGAAGCCGACGGCGAAGTCGACGACACTTGGGCGGTAGGGCCCCTGGGGCCGTACCGGCTAACGAATCGATTATCGAAAAATCTGAATCGGTTTCAACTTAGAACTGAAAAATCAAAGTAAGGAATTTCGTCTTGTACTTTCTGTTGACGTAATTTGGAAGATAACGATGTTCGTGTGACATCATGAAATGGGGTTCGCCATTTTCGCCCAATTGGGGCTCGATTTATCTGTTTTAATTTGAAACCCGGCAGACTTTTCGAAGCTCGATTCGTTAGCCGGTACGGCCCACCGGCTAACGAATCGAGCTTCGGAAAATTTGCCGTGTTTCAAATTAAAACAGATAAACTGGAGTAAGGAATTACTTATTGTACTATTTGTTGAAGTTATTTGGATGATATTGATGTTTGTGTGACCTCATGAATTAGGGTTCACCATTTGGGCCCAATTGGGGCTCGATTTATCTGTTTTAATTTGAAACCCGGCAGACTTTTCGAAGTTCGATGCGTTAGCCGGTACGGCCCCAGGGGCCGTACCGGCTAACAAATCGAGCTTCGGAAAATTTGCCGAGTTTCAAATTAAAAACGATAAAATTGAAGTAAGGAATATCGTATTGTATTATTTGTTGAAGTTATTTGGAAGATATGGATATTTGTGTGACCTCATGAATTAGGGTTCGCCATTTTGGCCCAATTGGGGCTCGATTTATGTGTTTTAATTTGAAACCCAGCAGACTTTTCGAAGCTCGATTCGTTAGCCGGTACGGCCCCTGACCACGAATTACGTAAAGCTGTTGCTAACAATTCTCGATTGAAATCGCAGTTGCATTGCTGCTTTAAGTAAGATAGTTGTCACATTGGTTCTGACTAAAGCAGCATTGGCACTGCGATTTCTGTCAAAGTTGATTGCAACAAAGTTAGACAATCAGCCTTCCGGGCATATACCATAAACTAACCTACGTAAAAAAGCCCATAATAGTCATAGTAATTATGAAAAAAAACTGCATTTTGTGATGGAAGCAAGCCACTTTGCACAGTGATAGTGGGGGCCAAACTAAGCGATTTCATCCGAGGATAAATGAGATTCACCCCTTAGGAACAGAGATGGCGCCACTTGTTTAAAAAAAATCTTTAAAAATTTCTAAAACCTGAACGGATGATGCGATTTTGACGATTAAGGTGTCTATCGACAGAAAATTAGTTGTACTACTATTAAAAAAATAAAAAAGTGGCAGAAAATAATTATAAAAACCAAAGAACCTTCATTATTGAAAAAAAAATTTTTTATTCAGGGTTTTTTTCAAATTTATAACAAAAATTGCATGAATATGGTACATTTTTATTTATTTATTTTATTACCCATTTAGTTGCACGTTTAATAAAAAAAGCCGCATATCAATATCTTGTATATTTCCAATGTTATTGAAGAATACACTACATGGTGCACGTATATCCATGAATTCGCAGAACAAAAAAGTCTCAAAATTGATATTTTTTTCTTTACATATGCTTTATTTATGATCTCTATGAATAGATAAAAATAAAATATCTAAAATATACCAATTTCGAGAAATTATATGTAAGATTCGGCGAGTGATCTCTATTCTTGAGTTTCGAGGGTGCTGCTGGTTACCCTGAAAATAAAATGGCAATGAAAAATATTATAATAATAAAATAATCATAAAAGATGGAAAATAACATTTTAACTAAATCTTTATTTTACTTACGTTTTACTTTCGCATTTGCCTTTGCAGGTTTTGCAATGTAAAGTGCAAGCATGAGAATAAATAATATTCTTATGGTGCAAGGTAGGCCATCGGTCGGCAGCTACAACGCATTATGTCACAGTTCAATTTACATCCTCAATGGTCAAGGAGGCTTAATTCTGGCCAGATTACAGTAAACCTTTGACCATCGTGGAGTCCATCTACCTTCGAAATCTTTCCATCCCCAAGAAGATGGACCTGGGATATATCCATGAAGCATTTCCTCAATTATATGCCCCTCTTGAAACGCTGTACGCAGAGCATGTTGTTCAAGAGCGGCTGAAGTAGGCGGCAGACTTGTCACTAGCCTGCTTTTAGTCGATGATTATGATTAATAGAGATGGCTGGGCAAGGAAAACCCATATTCTAGTGCGATCTTCGGACACAGATGTGTTTGTTCTGTTTACGTACTAAGTACAAAATTTTAAAAGATAAAGGTCTGTAGGAATTGTGGATGTTGACGGGGGCAGCTAACAAACCCCGCTACAATTACCAGTGCACAAAATTTACTACTATTGGTTATGAAATGTAAACTGCGCTCGAGGCTTTCATGCTTTCACAGGATGTGACACGAGGTCTTATTTTAATATAAAAGGCAAAACATGGATTTCACACCCTGAAGTAACCACTGCTTTTGCAAGTATGTCGACTCCTATAGTCTCTGAAGAAATATTGGCTCATTTGTTATTATTAATATTGTTAATTAACATAATTAACTGATAAGAGCCTGTATCCAGTTATATCATGGTTTAAGTTTATCTTTATTCGTTTTTAAATATTTGTCCAATCTATTCTTAACTGGTTTCTATTCTGTGCAGTTATCACTTCTTCTGGTAACTTGTTCCAAGCTTCAACTACTCTATTATTGAAGAAATGTTTATGTGGATTGTTTCCTGATAGTGCCTTTGATAATTTGAGATGATGGCCTCTTACGTTTATGCTTCGTGAGTAGTGGAATAAATTTTTATCAAAATTCTCGATGTCATAGTGTCCATGCAAGATTTTATGTTTCTATTAAGTTTTAGCGATTCCAGTCTTTCCTCGTATAGTTTATTCTTCAAGGATTTAAGGTTTCTTATTCTTTAAATTTGGAAAGATTTGTACCCATTGTTTTATTGTATGTGCATGGTGTGTAAGTTAACATAATTATTTCACTTGTTCTCAAATATTGCTTCCAGATGCATCTGCCGGCTGTACGATGCTCGATCAAACAGAGAACATTGGTCTTGATGCAGTTCGGAAAGATTTGTTTTCGACTAAAGGCAGGCTAGTGACAAGTCTTCCGCCTACTTCAGCCGCTCTTGAACAACATGCTCTGGGTACAGCGTTTCAAGAGGAACATATATGCGGAAATGCCTTATCCCAGGTCCATCTTCTTGGGGATGGAAAGATTTCGGAGGTAGATGGACTCCACGATGGTCGAAGATTACTGTAATCTGGCCAGAATTAAGCCTCCTTGACCATTGTGGATGTAAATCAAACTGTGACATAATGCGTTGTGGCTGCCGACGCTATGGCCTACCTTGCACTTAACATTGCAAAACCTGCAAAGGCGAATGCGAAAATAAAACGTAAGTAAAATAAAGATTTAGTTAAAATGTTATTTTGCATCTTTTATGATTATTTTATTATTATAATATTTTTCATTGCCATTTTATTTTCAGGGTAACCAGCAGCACCCTCGAAACTCAAGAATAGAGATCACTCGCCGAATCTTACATATAATTTCTCGAAATTGGTATATTTTAGATATTTTATTTTTATCTATTCATAGAGATCATAAATAAGGCATATGTAAAGAAAAAAATATCCATTTAGAGATTTTTTTGTTCTGCGAATTCATGGATATACGTGCACCATGTAGTGTATTCTTCAATAACATTGGAAATATACAAGATATTGATATGCGGCTTTTTTTATTAAACGTGCAACTAAATGGGTGATAATATAATAAATAAAAATGTACCATATTTATGCAATTTTTGTTATAAATTTGAAAAAAAAAACCCTGAAAAAATTTTTTTTTTTCAATAATGAAGGTTTTTTGGTATTTATAATTATTTTCTGCCACTTTTTTATTTTCTTTATAGTAGAACAACTAATTTTCTGTCGATAGACACCTTGATCTTCAAAATCGGATCATCCGTTCAGGTTTTAGAAATTTTTAAAGATTTTTTTAAACAAGTGGCGCCATCTCAGTTCCTAAGGGGTGAATCTCATTTATCTTCGGATGAAATCGCTTAGTTTGGCCCCCACTATCACTGTGCAAAGTGGCTTGCTTCCATCACAAAATGCAGCTTTAGGCCAAAAAGTGACCATAATACATATGACTATAATAGCCAAGAGTTACTCATGTAGGTATTTAATCATTTATTTTTCAAATCTATGCAAGCTTGCTTACTACCGCTCCGCATCGAATTATGGCATACAGAGAGGATAGGCATCTAGACTGGATTTTAAGAGCTTAGCTTCGCACGCCGCAACTAAACTTCTACACAAGAAGTGAGTTAAAGGAATAGTTCAATCAAGTAACTACCCACTTGTGTAGTTTAACAAAAACTAAGCGTGGGACAGAGTTAAATCACCGCACGGCCCGGAGCGCACGGCACGCTTCGCACTCCGCGACTAGATATCTACACAAGAAGTGAGTGAGTATAAAGGTATATTTCAGGAAACTGCAAACTTGTGTAATTTTACAAAAACTAAGCGTGAGGCAGAGTTAAATCGCCGCACGGCCCGGAGCGTGCGGCGCGCTTCGCACGCCGCGACTAGACATCTACACAAGTAGTAAATATAAAGGTATATTTCAGGAAACTGTCCAATTGTGTAATTTTACAAAAATTTATAGCATGGGGCAGAGTTAAATCACCGCACGGCCGGGAGCGCGCGGCGCGCTACGCACGCCGCGACTAGACATCTACACAAGGAGTGAGTATAAAGGTATATTTCAGGAAACTGCACACTTGTGTAATTATACAAAAACTAAACGTAGGGCAGAGTTACATTAAATATAACTCTCAAAAGATTTTTTTCTTTCTGACGAGCTCAGCGTAGGTATAGTCGTAGTTATAGGGCGTTCCAGTCTTTTGCCTAAGGCGCCAAGTTTCCTTGAGCCGGCGCTGCTCAGCACGCACTAGAGGGCGCTAGGGTAATGATTGCACCCGGGCGCTACATGAGCTAGAGACGCCTCTGCTTACCGGTGAAAACGTTCGTTCTTACCGGCGATGTCGGCCGGTTGCTTGCTGACCGGGCGTTCTTGCCGGTTTGGGTCGATAGGCCTGTGACGAGTAGTACGTTTTGTATTGCATTCTAGCCTCTCGATTTAATTTCTTTGCTTTGCTGTTCTAGTAGAACAGCAAAGAAACGGTAGGTCTGGGGGCACCCTTAGCCAGAGCGATAGCAATGCTCTGTCCGTCCTTATCATAACACGAACGACAAGGACGGAGGCGACGGCTAGACGCGTGGTAAATATCGTGATCCATCGCCGTAGAGTAAATTTTAACCATGGAAAGTAATTTTACGGAATGTTCAATATTTTACTTTCCATGGTAAAAATTTACTCTACGGCGATGGATCACGGTAAATACCACGCGTGTAGCCGGCGCCGGACAGTGCACTGACGTCATAAACCAAAGCCAGAGTCAAAGCAATAGAGTTAGGCGGTCCCGCTGCAGATCACCGTATCTTTACCATACATCGCTATGGTATGGTTCCTTTAGACGCATAATACCACAAACGCAAAATACCAACTCGTTGGGCGTGCGTTGATATTACTTCAACGCACGCCCAACCAAACTAGCGATGTATGTTAAAGATACGGTGATTGATATTACTTCGACGCACGTCGAATATATATTGGTGTAGTGTAGTAGTACTTAGTGTTTATGGCTACTGCGCATCTTTTGTCTCTTTCATTCTCTTGCCAATATATATGCCGGGCAGTATACATGGTTTGTACGTTTCTCAGCGCACACGTTCAATCAAACTAATGTTGGCAAACGCGTTTGACCAACGTAGTTTTGTTTATGGTTTGTTTGTCAAACACGTAGGTTTTGCTCGCAGTTGATCAAACTGTTAACAAGTAAAATTTGACATATTTGTCAAATTTTTGATTTGATTAGTTTGAACCATGTTTGAACGTTTACAGGGTCCCTTAATCTCATCTTATTAGTCTGTGTTCAGTGTGACCATTTGTGGCAGATTTCTGCCATTTGGGCAGATTTAGGGCCTAAATTTTAGCTGTGGCAGAATAAGTTGACGATTCTAAAAAGTGGCAGAATTTGGCAGATTTCAAGGATTTTATTTATGTTAAATACACTTGTATAAATTAGTATTTTTCTGTATAAAATACTTCTAATTTCTGTTTTATTCACTAATTATTTACTTTATATTTTATTACGCATTTATTTGGCAGGAGGTGTTAAAAAATAATAAAAAGATCTGAAAAAAAATTGTTTGTTTTTTTATAGCTTTTTTATTTCTCATTGAAAATAAACTAGGAGCCCTCTAAACACGACATATATCGCGTGTTATCGACACTCAACTGTCAAAATTCATTGTCATTTGACAGTTTAAAATGATAAATCGCAATTATCATAACGTTTTTTGTATGAGGCACTTTTTTGGCATTTTCTGGAGTCGGGTTTGGCAGATTTTATGCCAGTGTCGGGCAGATTCGCCATTTTTGAGATGGTCACCCTGTCTGTGTTCTTTGTTGATGTTGTCTGTGGTTAACCTAACACCTTGCTTTTGTATTTTTATAGTATCAAAAAAAAAGAAAGAAAGAACTCGTTTTTGTTTGCTGGAAAAAATATTTCGAGAAAAATGAAAGATGTGATAGATGTAATGGCTTTACAAAGCAATCGACGTGAGAAACGGCTACCCGACTATCGTAGTGCACCAGGACATAGTTTGGCCACAAATTTCATTTTCGAATGTGGCATCAAACTTAATTTGCAACCGGCTACCGTAGCTACAGCCGCGGTATTCTACCACAAATTCTTCAAGGAAGCCGACAAGAATGATTACGACTGCTATGTCATATGTACTGCATGCCTTTGTGCTGCTGGAAAGTCGAGGGATGAGCCGGTCAAACTTCGAGACGCTGTGAACGTCGCACACAATTCAATAAATCGTGGTGCAGGTCCGTTAGAGCTAGGCGATGAATACTGGTCATGGCGAGGAGCCGTGGCACAGGCTGAACTACTTGTACTAAGATTATTGGGATTTAACTTGGACGCGCCTTCGCCGCATCGATATTTACTACATTATCTCCGCTCCTTACAAGAATGGTTCCCGCCATCACAATGGCGTACAGCGCCCATAGCCAGGACAGCTATGGCGTTTCTACAAGACTTCCATCATTCCCCCAACATTCTGGACTACAGAGCACCTCATATAGCTGTCGCGTGCCTAACTTTGGCCTTACATGTACTGGGTGTCTCTGTTCCATTAGCTTCTACACTGGATGATGATGCTGCTTGGTATTCGGTCAGTAAATTTATATAATTTTTTTAACTCCTAAAGGTCGCTGTATATGTAACGTAATGGGAAAACCCCAGGGCCCTATTCAATAAAACTTACAATTTACAATTACAGGTGACAGGTGACAATTTCACAAGTTTCTGTTCAATAAAAAATACAAGTTACAAATTTGTAATGATGGAAAATTTACATATTTGTGGAATTTTACTTACAATTTTACATATTTCTGTTCAATAAACATTTTCCTGTTACAGGTGACAATTTACAAATTTGTAAGAAAAACTGCTTTATTGAACGCATAATTGTATTTACAAGTTTTCTTATTTGTAGAATTGTAATACATTTCTGACAGGTGACCTTACCCTCAGTAAAATTTTATACCTCGGCATTATTGTTTTAGCTGTTTTTTTACCTAAATGGTGCTTACATCAAGTAGTGAGAGTGGTGATAATGATGAAATCGTGCAAATGAAACGACAAAGACAAATATTAAAACAGAATAAATATTTGATTGAATCATGCGTCACTTGGCGGAAATCCCAAACCATTTTGAAAAAAGAAATCTATGTACATACGTCGGTGTGGGTTTACGCACGATCTAGCTCCTGAGGATTCTCCGGATTCGATTGGGGCGAAACACGTGTAGAGTAGTCTAATTGGTCAAGGTGCAAGGTGTGTTGCTCTCTTACTAAATGCAGGTATTGTGCACTGATATGTTGTAGTGTGCATGTGCATATTTTTGGGTGCCCGCCCTCGGTGCATCTTGCATATATTTTTTGCGGAAGTAAGCTACATATTTCTTTTTTCAAAAAAGAATATTTTTTTATAATGTGACTGATTTCACATTTAATGAAAAGTTTAGAATAAGCAAGGCAATTATCGAATATTTGTTGAGTAAAATTAAAAAAACATGACACAAACTAAAAAAAAATATAGGAATGTACATACTCTGTAAACCAAATGATAAAACCAATGCCTAAATAAGTATTTAAAATTCAAAGATTTTTGAAATCTACCATCGTTATTCTATAAATTTTCAACAAAAACTTACATTTTATGTAAATTGTAAATTACAACTACAAAATTGTAGAGATACAATATTGTCATCGAAATTTACAGGCGTTTTCTACATTTATGTAAACGTTTATTGAACAGCATTTATAATTGTAATATTTGTAAGATTTTTACTAGTAAAATTTTTACATAATTGTAAGGTTTATTGAACAGCGCTTGTCATACAACTTAACAAATATATCACTTATTGACAAATTTGTAGGATTGTAAGTTTTATTGAATAGGGCCCTGACGGTATGATTTCTTGATATCATTACATACAAAAATAACATACCTTTGTGATAGGACGGGCATGGGGCATGGACAGGTTGGGGGAAATGTATGATGCACAGTCCTCCTCCCGTCTAAGGTTTTTCCCTATTACGTATACAGCCTTAGCGTCCCCGCTGACAGGCGATTAATCGCTGAGCGATTTTTTGTCGCTGAGAATAGAACATACAGAGTTCTATACGTAAATGCCCACAAGCTACTTTTTGTAGCTGCGATAAACGCGGCATTAATCGCGGCGCTTTTCTGGCTTAAGTAAAATCTTTGTTGTCTCATTTAGCGGGCGATTCACACTGTGATTATCGCAGCTACAAAAAGGCGCCCGTGAGCAGTTACGCTTAAAGTCAATTAAAAAACTACTATTCAGTTAATATTTTTTTTTTACATTTAATGGGCTTACTCTTGGCCACATTCGAGAACCATAAGGCTAAGAAGAGGCCGAAGATGAAGCGAGCTTGCCCAGAAGAAGCCTATTCACTCGTGCCTTAAATATTGCTGGGTTATATTCTTTCGGGAATACAGACGCAGGCAGGGAATTCCACTCCTTGGCTGTGCGCATTAAGAAGGAAGATGAAAAACGCTTTGTGCGCATGCATGAAATGTCAACCAAATAGGGGTGAAACCCCACCGTGCGTCTGGATGTCCGATGGTAGAACGGGGATGGCGGAATGAGCTCATGCAGCGCATATTTTTTACCTATTATGTTTGATTTTTAGGGTCATGTCTGTCTGTCTGTCCGTATGTCACAGCCACTTTATTCCGAAACTATTAAGATTACACAGTTGAAACTTGGTAGGTACGTATTCTGTGAACCGCTCTAAGGTTTTTACATAAAAATAAAATAAAATAAAAGATTAAGGGGGCTCCCCCATATATGGAACTGAAAAAAAATGTTTTTATCAAACCTTTACGTGCAGGGTGTCTATAGATAGATCTTTAGGGTCGAAAATGGTCAGTAGTAAAAGTCAGTTTTTTGGCTTCGGTCAGTAAAAGTCAGTTTTTTCAAAAAATGGTCAGTAAAGTCAGTTTTTTAGCTACCTATGTTCATTTTTAAACACTTCTTTATTAATACCGTTAGTTTTTACTCTTGCCTGTTCATACAGGCAAGAGTACAAGATTAGTGGATCAAACTCACTAAGGCCGGCTCCACACGTTGGCGCCAACGCTATTCTTCCAACGTGTGGATCGAGAAAATGGCATTGGCCCCAACGTTGGGGCCAACGTTGGTAGTTGGCCGGCGCGTGTCGGTTTCGTCAAAGGAATCTGCGCCAACGTTCGCGATTCTGTCCACACGTTGGAGATTAAATAGTAGCGACGAAAAATATAGTAGATGGTGAAAAAGTTAAATAGTAGGTGATAGTTTTGTATGGAGGATTTTAAAGAAGTTGTATTTTTTCATACTTAAGTAGGTACTAAACATTTTTATAATTTATTCAACAACCTTAAACACAATTATTATGCAATGAGTTAAGTATGTGCATATAAGTAATATTTTTTTGCTGCTTTTGTTTAATTTTTTCACATGAAAAAATATAGTATTTTTGCCTACTACTATATATTTTCAAAAAATATAGTAGGCGAGCCCGCAATATAGTAGGATATATTATAGAATTTATTTTTTTATATTAAAAAAATATTTTTCAGTAACAACTAGGTATAATGTAAAGCAATTTCTACTTCTGTATCTGACATCCTCACATTGGCCCTGACGATGACGGGACAGAACTAGTATAATAGCCAACGTGTGTACGCCTCACCAAACGTTGGTCCCAACGTTGGCGCCAACGTTGGGACCAACGTGTGGAGCCGGGGTAAAAATCGCGCTGTGCGGCCGATTGATTTTACTATAGACAGGCAAGAGTACAAGATTAGTGGAGGAAACTGACTAAAAATCGCAGTACGAGGCCGTTTGTTTTTTTCTATAGATAGGCAAGAATACAATATTAGTGAATAAACCTGAATAAAAAAAGCGCTGCGCGGCGGTTTTTTTTTCTATAGACAGGCAAGAGTCCAAGATTATTTAATGAAATAAAACTAAAAATCGCAGGCCGTTTTTTTACTATAATAAACAGGCAAAAAGTACAAGATTTGTGGATGAAATTGACTAAAAATCGCGCTAAGCAGCCGTTTATTACAAAAGGAAGGCAAGATTACAAGATTAATAGATGAAACTGACAAAAAATTTTGGTCTAGGGTTGCCACTATTCAGTGTATTCATCATAAAGAAAAAGACTTTTTTTTTTCAAAAAAGTGGCGATTTTCTCTGGTTATAATAATTTTCCGGGGTTGTGTGTTGTATGTGTCGTAGGATAATCGTATAAGCCGGATCTTTACAAAAATCCTAGGTCGATTGTAAAGAACTGGATAATTGAAATCTGAGATAAATTTTCACAATCGTCCGAGCAACTTTTAGGATCTTTGTAAAAATCCTAGTACCTATGTTTCGGAAAATCGTAAACTTGAATGCTGATTGGATAATCTATAAGACGATTTATAACAACTTCAGCAAAAATCTGTCTTAGATTCTAATCGTCTGGTATTTTACAATCATACTAGGATTTTTGTAAAAATTCTGTTTGTACAATTATCCTACGACATATGCATGGTATCTAATCTAACATATTCGGCTTTATAAGGCTATTTATTGCCTGTATAATAGAACCATTTAATGGTAGGTCGATTTTTTCTAAATTATATATAAAAAATAACATATGCTAAAAATCTCAATAAATAATTGTTAACTCTGTCAAACTCTGTCTTAAACCTCTTTTTATAGTACTCACTAATACACATTTAAGCATAGAAATCAAATCAGTAATAGGTCAGTACTTTTGAGTCTTACAGTCAGTAAAATCAGTATTTTTGACACTGCAACCAGTTTCGACCCTGGTGTCCCATCCCCTTTAACTTTTAACCTGATGTCCCATCCCCTTTAACTTTTAAAATAAGAGAGTGAAAAATAAAAAAAACAATATATGCTGTAGAAAATGTAGATCCTAATAAATACTTTTAATGAAAATTGGTTGGAACGAGATATAGTGATAATTTTTAGAGATATATCACATTTTCCAAAACTGCAAATATAACTTAGTCATTCATACAAACACTATGAAAAACAAAGTTATTTTTGCAGACGAAAAATTATAGTGGTATTCAATATGGTATAGGATAACTACGGAACCCCACTGCGCGTGGCCCGACACGCACGTGGCCGGTTTTTTTTCAGTTACATTATTATTTCTCTTTTACAGGTTTTCACCAAAGATTTGCAAAAAGAAAAGAATTGGGAGATAATGGAAAAAATTATGCAAGTGTATGGAAGAGAACCAGAACCTATATAAATAAGTTAATCTTTATAATTATAAAATAAGACTTGAGAATAATGCATTAAAATGATGATTTCAAAATGTTTGTCTTTACATTTTGTCAGGATTACTTATCATATTATTGATTGATGACCAAATTAAATCTTCACCACTGGCAGGGTAAATAGCTTACGGGCTGGTTTATATGGGGTTAGTGACTCGGAATTTCGGATCCAGTAACTGGGTACATGTAGACAGGATCGACAGTAAGTCGAAGTGTGCCAGAAAATAGAAGAGGCGGCTTGTCAGCAGGACTGACTTGCGAGTGAGAAGTCAGCACTGGGGTAGTATTACATTATAACCTCTTAAAACTTGTCTGGTTTATGAATTGCTAGTTCCATCTCATTCTCATAGCAAATAACAGATGCATGATATCCATTCAGACTGCCCTTACTGCTGAACTACACAAGTCAAGTAGCAAGTCAGCGCTGGACTGGGTTACTGTACTGGCATGTCACTGACTCCATATAATGCTCAAATTACAAGCAAACAAAAGGCATGTGTGCACCTGTGCTATGATTGAATTTACCTTTGTAAAAAATATTATGTATAGTCTGTCCATCCTTACTTGTCTTATATGGTAAACAATCTTCACCCAACTCTTTATTGAAATAATCATTTATAAAATAAAACAAATGGTTTTCCACACATAGATTACGAAATAAATTGTATTTCATAAACTTCCTAACATATTTTTAGATAACGATTTAAGTTTAATAGACGTATGACAACTGTCAAAAACTGTTTACCAAGACAAGTAAGTATGAACAGACTTTAGTTTTCCAGCTTCTGCAGAAAGGAGAAATGATTTTTAAAAGTTGTCAGTTTGAAATGTAGCAATAATTTCTAGCATTTATGAGCTATAGCAAAGGTTTAGAACTAAATGATAATGATAAAGGACAAAATAAACACGAATTAGATCTACAAACAAATATAATTCCGTTTTCTAACATTTTACGATACATAATTTTTTTTTATAAATGTACAGGGTAAGCTCATGATGTGGAAAAAGCGGTACTAGTTTTAAACTGGCTACCGGATGTACATAATTATGTGGTGCAATGTAATATAATATAGGGAGACGGCGGCGCAGGGCCGCGCTGATATGCTTAGTCTCATGAAACAGGTATAACAACTTATACCTAAGGTGAAGTGAAGACTGGAGCTTGTACCGATCCAATGTGCTGCAGGTTACAAATCTACGATAGACACCAATGACTAGTATAATTTATAAAAATTTACGCTAACTTTTAAGCGTATTAAATTTCAATTTTACACCAGTATTTTAAAGACTTCAGCTCCAGATTTAGTACGAGGAGCGAACAGCTGAGAAACTTCTGTGCGTCCCTTGGAAGACAACAGAATGAAAAATACCTTTCGACTCACGCATCTAAACATTTGTGCTCGCATTAACATTACAGATATTACAATCGGTTTAATCATCACCAATATAAAACTGAATATACATGTGTAATTTAATAAATTGATCCTACATTATTGACAGGTGTGATGAGAATGCAATCTTAAACATCAGTAGTACATAGCGAAATATATGTCTTATACTATGAATTTTATTAAAATCTATAAACAAATTCACACAGACAAAATTTAACACATGATATTGAAGTAAACGACACAGATATTATATGACAGTAATTATTGCACATACTATTAACGACTACTGGGTTCGAGGGACCGGGGCGCGACACGCGGGGCGGCGCCTTTCACCTGGACAATGTAACAACAGCGAGCGTTATACAAGGAATAGGTACTATGGGCAACAGCCTCGCTTAACCAGTTAGCAACAAAATTCGTGTGCGCGCGTATCGCCCCCGCACGAACTAAACGCATGTTGTGACGGCGCGGCGTGCGAGCGATTTTAACTTTAGGAGTGGTTAAGCGACGCCGTTTCCCATGGTACATACACGGCCACGCCGCCGCATATCGCCAACACCTTACCAACTTACACTATTATATTAGACAATTACAATCCAAATCACTCAAAATCTTTAAAAATATCTATTTGGATATTAAAAAAATAATAAACTTTGTAAATCATGAAATTAAACACGTCAAAATAAAATAACTTCAATAAAATTAAATGGAAAATTTGATTCATAACTGAATTTGTCGTATTGTTTTATGTTACCAAACTGTTGCACTAATACACATAACTCACAACACATTTCACAATTCACAAATAGAAAAGGCAGTTCAAGATAGATAAAACACGAGATTAATATTATGTTGTTAGTGACAAAGATATAATGGTTTCCTGCTGATGTTATGTATGAAATAGGCACTTGAAGTGAAAATCGTCTTTGCATAACGATAAGAATATAGTTAAAGTAAAGTTCAATTCAATAACGAAATTATTATTAAGTCAACCAGTAATGAAGGAATGTATTAGCTACGATAGACAAACGAAAATAAATATCTTAAGACAGTTTAACGGAAGCAGTGTAGCAGAGGAATAGCTTACTATCTATAAAATTAAACGTCGATAACCTCGCCACAGTAGCTCATGGGTATTCGCAAATATGTAACAATATAAAATAAGCAACAATCAATGTTTCATTAAAATTAAACGAATAAAATCTTCTATGGCAGATGAAATAAATTTGTACACATTTGTAGTACAACGTTTTGTACACAGCGTCAAAAACGATACTCTTGACCCCTCAGGATTTGACTATACTCCATCAATTTCCTAATCTAATACTTTAAATTACAATAAGAAAATGACAAAACTAACTACTACATAGTAAATATAGACTTAATATTTAGCGCTACACGTGTTCTTTATGCATTCACCTACTTTGGCTGGAGTAGTAAACGAGGATTGTAAAATTCTCTAATTTAAATAATACTGGGAAGTTGTACCTGAGTGCCGCGCGGGGCGGCAACTATGTTCCGCTGAATCAACACAATATTCACACCGATTTGTTTACCAAGTGCGTCAAGTCAACGAGACCACCTCCATGCCCGTCGGAGTCGAGTGTCCGCTACAATAATAAGTTCAACACACCTCAGATCTATTTGTAAAATAGCTAAAGAGCAAACAAAACAATAGGAACTCTCTACAACAGAAAATATTTAAATAAAAGATAACACAAAATAATCCCTTTTACTTAACGAAATCACTATGAAACATTTAAAAATAGTCTCTGCATAACTGAATATGAGTAATCATTCTTAAACAATTTCTCTGCTGTCCGTGCAGTGGCAATCGTCCCACATGTCCACACGTCGAATATGCCCGAGTGACACTTGTAAATTCGTAACGTCCTGCATCCATTACATCTGCATGTAACTATCACTTAATTTGGCATTCAATATAATTAATATGTTTCCTTCATTACATCTCCATATACATAAAACGATATTTGCATCAAAATAAATTAATAAAAGTACGATGTGAATAGATTTAATCTAGTCACAAAAATAAAATTACGCTATATACTTTACCTACATGGTATATAATTTAGTATCCTTCAGAAAGCCTGTGTCAGTGAAACCTTATAGTTAATAGAAAAGACGATTGTTATCGAGAATGTCCCAACCTGGGTGAGACCGAGCGCCCCCTAGCATTGCAATGTCACATCTCACTAATTAAGATATTTTATGGTATTTTTTTAAGACTAATGCCTTCACCTTCGTCCGAATGTAGAATCATTAGCGCCCGATGTGTCTATCTCAACTGCCACGACCGTAGGAAACGAGCACCGCGGTTGGAGCACAGCGCTGCGCTCACACAATACTAAAACTCTTCCTCATTTACACTTAATTGAATTGCAATTCCATTTACAAATAAATTAATTTTCATTATGGCACATTGTATGAGCGAAGGTAAAATTTAAAAATTGTTCTCTACGAGTCGTCCGGTACACTACATATCGAGTGTATATTTACATATCTACTAAGGCATTTCTCTATCTAATATAAGCGTATATTCGTACCACTGCAATGCTATTTGGCGGTCGCGCCTTACAATATTTAACCTTCATTCCAACACGTAATCTGAGATACATCTAAACTAATCGTGAAAATAATTATCCACATGGCACTGTTTGATCGAAATTAACATACATTTATCATAGTAAAGTTTGTACCAAGATTTTTAGAAAGACAAGTGCAGCCAAAGATTAAAACAATATGATTCTTAGTATGCTATCGTCTCAGCGGAAAACGATGGGTTAAGTAAGAGATTATGCTGCGCACGATGTTGTGCAGTGAATTTGTTAATATTGCAATGTAAATCGTCAGCCACCTACACAAGCCTCGTGTTAAGCATTCAAACCTGATATGGCACATAATGCACAAACGATTTATCATGTCGTTTACATAATGAATAAAGCACAGACAGTTTTCATACATTCTTCAAATCGAGTTTCATTATAAACTATGTACTTTTATTGAAAACTATCATTGCTTTAAGTGACGTCAGCATAATCTCAGTATGAAGCCGATCATAAATGGTGTGACCGCGTCTAAGTACCCTTGTGTGTCAAATTGACGAGCCAATCGCGTCAAGGTAAACTGCTTATAAAAAGCATTAATTTTAGTTCAGTTAGTCAGAATCTTGTAAAGGTTGGTCCATTTTTTTACAAAAACCAGATGTCAAGAGTGATTTGCAGCATTGTAATAAATAATACGAGTCTATGTTAAAAAGTCTAATGTTAAAGGTAAATTTAGCTATCAAAGTCGCTAACACAAGGATACATAACACGGACACACCGTACAGTGCATCTGCCGCGAGGTTACAGAATTTTTAGCGAGTGCGCTCGATATTTTCACGGATATTTACAGGAAAGCCGCTAGAGGTTAAAATGTTCATACCAATATTTCGCAGTCGCTAGCGAGTTCAGTAAACTCACGGCGTGAGTACAGAGCGTCTAGTGCGAGTTTCATAAACGACCATGTTGACATTAACTTCGATTTGTATGGTATTGGAAGGGCGCCATCTAGTGGAACATGCGATGTGCTTGGTTTCACCACACAAAGAAGTCAAAGTCAACGTTATCGTAAAAAATCTTGTCCAGAAGAGGCGAATTCGCCGTAAAAATTGGTAACACTGCTGAAATATTACAGACATTTAGGAAACAGCTTGTTTGCGCCGTTTGAGTACGAAGATTGAGTAAATTTTACCTGACCGTTTGCTGCTTGCTGGGCGAGCCAACTACATGCTCGTTTTGATATGTTGTACTCATTTTTGGTACTAGGGTAGGACAAGCTGATCTGACCTTTATTACATGCGACGAAAGTATAATTTTGAACGGATTTGACCGCACTTTGTGTCACTTTAAGCAGTGTTAAGTTTGTTTATTTTTTTTGTAATTTTTACTAAAATAACAAAAAAAACTTAAGAGCAAGGTATTTTGTTCTTTATTACCACAACACGAGAGTTGATATTTGCTTGTAGAATAAGCGTCAAATAGAGGCAGTCAAAATGTCCTTAATATAATTTTAGAAACATCATAAGTGTTCAATAATATTGTAACAAGTGTTTTTACATTAACAACATTTCAGAATGTACTATGAAGTACATTCTGAGATGTTTTAAATATTGAGAAAAATTGAGAGATTGTTTCAATATTTTTGACGACTTTAGTTAGACGTTTCTAAAGTATGGCCGTAGAGAGATTTTACATTTGACAAAGTTAAGTTTCTTATGTCAACTGAATAAAGTATATTATAGAAAATAAATTTTATTCAGTTGACTTAATTCATCAATGCAAAGACAACAATAGAAAATCTATTGTGTTTCATTTTCCGGGCGTTGATGGGTTGAAGGAACTTGATAAAATCTGACCAACTTGCATTCTCTTAGCGGCCGCAGTTTAACTATATGGGCGTAATGTCTGTCACTATCACCAATATTAGCCTGTATGGGGAGTGTCTGAAATAAATTAAATTGGCTGAATATTTTTCATAGGTAGGAATAAACTCCCTTAGTAATAGGTAAAGTTTCAGAATTTTTAATTGCATGAAAAAGTTTAAAAAAATAAAGTCACTTCGACTTCACCAATGTACGAAAGTAACAGCAGAATGGGATTATACCTTGGTACTAAAAAAAAAGTTTTTTTTTAATACTATTTGTGTCGAAACTTTTTTGTATAATCTCCATTCTGCTGTTACTTTCGCAGTCGAAGTGACTTTTTATTTTTTTATTTTTCAAGTAACCGAAAATTCTGAAACTTTTTCTTATTACTCGGGGAGCTTATTCCTACCTATAAAAATATTCAGCCAATTTTATTTCTTTCAGACAGTCCCCGTTATCTATAACATTTAGCAGTGTGTTAACTTATATCATGTAACTTCTGGTCAATGTAAAACCCGCACTAACAACTGTGTAGGTGTGTGTGGGAGTGTGCTTGTGGTGGTGCGTGTTCATCGTACGTCGGTGAGGTTGCTCTTGTCGCCGAACAGCTTGACGAGCTGCTCCTCGTAGTCGTCGATGTTGCGCTTCATGATCTCCATGCACGGCCCGAGCAGCCGCTCGAACGTCTCCACGTCCAGGACTGTACAACGGATTTTGGACTTAGTAATCATTATTTGATTGAATCAGGCGTCACTTGGCGGAAGCAGGCCTCCTTCACTCGCTCAATGTCGCGCGATAAGCACCTACCGCTAGCCGTGCCTACAGAGGCACAAGCAGTGGTCTCGAACCTACCGATTTTTCGGTATTTCTACCGATATGGAGCCTCTCCTACCGAAATACCGAAATGTAAAGATATTTTCACGATTTCTGAGAAGTTCTGAGAATATAAGGAAATTCTCCAGATTTTTTTACCGAATCGAACTAGCAACCCGTTTCGATTTGTTTGTTTACAGGGGAATCCTCTACGACTCTGCAAAGTGATAATTCAGACTTTATTTTTCATTTGTTTTCGACTTTTACTTTTACAAGTACACTTTTCTTCATTTGGGAACATTGAAGTGCTTACTTGAATTTGATATTGTTTGAAAGCCGTAATAGTCAACTTGCGGACTTTACTGTCGAATTTACGTATAATTTCTCTTATTCGCCGTGTGTCAGTTGGAATAAAAAGGAATTGGATTTTCATACAAAAACACGCGAAATTTATCATTTCCCAATTCGGAACTTAGCTCGTTTGTATAGAAAACCATATATTGTAGCCTTTATTTTGTTTTTAAAGCAGGTATAATGGTTTTTTCACAATATACCGATTTTGGGTATGAATCTACCGAATTTTTTTGGCAAATCTACCGATTTCGCATTTTGACGTTCGAGACCACTGGGCACAAGTGAGCAGAAGGCCGCCAAACGCCCGCCTGTGTAGTCGCGCGGCATCTTACTGCCTGCGTTGGTATTGTCTCTTTATAATAGTAACAATGTCGAATCGACATTACTGTGCCGTGTACGGATGTCTAAATCAAAAAACCAATAAACAATTGTCGTTTTTCACATTATGATATATGCTACGCAGTTCATTTAAAAGAAGTCAACCCTAACGTTGCGTCGTCAGAAAAGGTAAGAGCACGTGATAGACAGAGAGGCAACTACTCGGTGAATATAACTGTAGGCCATTAGCGCTGCGCGACCTATTGCACTTTATTGTGTCGGTGCAAAAGTCGCTATTTATTTAAATGACTGCGGCGTGCTGCTTCTGTACTTGTACTATTATTTATTCTGTGGCGGAAGTCCCAAACCATTTTGAAAAAAGATCTATATGTAACTTACTTCCGCAAACAATATAATTGAAAGATGCAAGCAAAACCCGCCCGCAAAAAAATGCTCATGCACACCACAAAATATCAGTGCTTAAACCTGCATTTATCAAGACAGCAACACGCCTTGCACCTTCACCAATTAGGCTACTCTACACGTGTTTCGCCCCAACCCGGAGCATCCTCAGGAGTTAGTTCGTTGGGGCGAAACATGTGTAGAGTAGCCTAATTATACTGTGATAAGCGCTGTGACTAACGCAAGGGCTAACGATAAAAATAATAAATTAATTAAAGGGACAACAGTATTAGTGGTGCCATCTATCCGCTGTCGTGTGACTCAATAACATCAATACCACTTGTGTTGCTTATCAGTTATTGTCGATCTATCGATGAACTTTCGGTCGTCGCTCACTCCGTTACTAGTGCTGTACCGTACCGTGGTGTGGCGCTAACTGCGTCAATAAACAGCAGTGTAATTATTTAAAGTTTAATCTGCTTATATTGAACAATTACAACATGATTAAATGTGGCGCTTGTGGAAAGTTCCTATCAACAACGGAAAAAGCTCGTTGCTGTAAATGTAATATAGCATTCCACAAGGCTTGCGTGGCCATACCAAGTACGGCCTCTGTAAAAGATGATTGGATTTGTCCTGGGTGCAAGATTAAGGTCCCGAGGGTGGACAACACTTTAACGCCCGTCAGAGGAGTGGCAGCCGACAATCACGCCCCTACTGCCAGTCTTGGTCGTCCGGATGCTGTGGCCCCCAATACCACCGAAGAACTTAAACTTGACTTTGCTCTCGAGGTTCGTTCGTTTAGAAATGAGTTGAAAGCTATTAGGGGTGAAGTACGTGAGTGTCGTCTCGAAGTATCAGAGATTAAAGACGCATTAAACTCGTTCGACGTCAAGATCACGGAGATTGAAAATAGGGTATCGGCTTTGGAGACTAAGTACGAACTTTTGGTGCCTCCTAACACGAATTTAATTGAGGAAGCGATTTCGGAATTGAAGTCACAATTAAATGACAGAGAACAGGAGCTCCTCGCCAATGACATCGAACTATCTGGCGTACCAGAGCAAAGCGGCGAAATCTTGCCAAATCTTGTAATGGTGCCGTCTTCAAAACTGGGAGTATCACTTGAAGAACGCGACGTCGTGCATGTGGAGCGAGTGGGATCTGTACGCCGTAATCGAGTAGAGGGGAAGGACGGCGACCTTGGCGCGCAGCGGCCGCGCGTTATCGCCATCCGGCTTGCGCGGCGCGCGACACGGGACCAGTTGTTACGCGCGGCTCGCGTGCGCCGCAACCTCAACACTAAAGACATCGATGTGCCTGGGAAGCCGAACAACATTTATATTAATGAGCGACTAAGCCGTCACTCTCGTCAATTGTTTTTCCTTGCTCGTCAGGCGGTTAAGAAGCATAGCTGGAGATACGTGTGGACAAGGGACGGTCAGGTTTTAGCTCGTAAGGAAGACGGGAACAGGGCTGTACTTATTCGCACTGAGAACGATATCGCTAAATTTTTTTAAATCATTACTGTTTGCGCCTTTCCTGTTTTGTCTTTATATTTGTTCCAATGTATTTATTTTTTTGTTTTAACCTTTATCTCACGGTTGCGTCAAATACCTTTCACATTGAAAAGAAGTGCAGGCATACTCATTTTATATCGTTACATTATATATATTTCATACTCCTATATGGATATTATTTTTTATATATTCAATGTAACATGTTGTTAATGATGTGCAATAATTTTCTTTACAAATCAGTTTTAAATTATATACCTAGGTTTATTTTTACAGTTTTTGTCAATCAATTTCGAAAAAATTTTAACATATTTTTTTTATACTTAAACAATTTTAACTTTTTCATCCGATTGAATATGTGCAATTTTAATTCTTTTTTATTTTTTAATATATACAAATTTTACTATTTCATCCGATTGAATGTATACAATTTTATTTTTTTAATGATTTTTTGTGCATACAAATGTTACTTTTTCATCCGATTGAATAATATGTTTTTAAATATTTACAATGTTTTACTTTACAATCCATTTTTAAATTATTTTGTTGATGGTTATATATTTACAGAGAATTATACTAAAATCAATTTTGCAAATTTATTAATAAAATTATTTCTTTTTCATTCAATCCTTGTTACTTTTATCATATCTACAATGTTGTTAAATAACTACAGTAATTTTCTTTACAATTTATTTTTACATTACTTTATTTTTAGTTTAATATTTGCAATGTTATGTAATCAATTCTACAAGATTATTATTTACATGAGTTTTTATACATATAATTCGACTTACCTATTTGAATCAAAAAATTGCCATCAGTTGATTATGGACATTATATTTTTAAATGTCATTATGTTGACTTTGAAATCGAAAATTCATAATTTATTCTCCAAATATATTACATTAATTTTAAGTACATTCATTATCATTCATTTTAATATGTGGCGGCATATGTGTGGTTTACATGGTAACAATGACTAAGTCAAAAAATTTAATGTTGGCTTTTCACAATGCAGGCTCCTTAGGTACAAATCATGACGATTTCATAGATGTATTTAACAGGCATAATATCGACATAATGGCTGTGAATGAGACGTGGCTGCGACCAGGTGAGGAGGGGCGCGCTCCCGATGTGCCCGGCTATCGGCTGCGCCACACTCCGCGCCCACGCAATGTGTGCTCAGGACGTGGAGGGGGTGTTGGCTTTTACCTTAAACGGGGTATTAGCGCGCGTAATTGGAGTGCGCCTGCAGATCCGAAATTTGACATGGTTGAGCAAATGTGGCTTATATTGACTATTAATGGAAAGAAAATTGCTATCGGCACGGCCTATCGACCACAGTGGTTGGATGTACAAACATTCTTGGACGCGGTTACTTGTTCGGTTACTTCCCTAGGTGATATCGACCATTGTATTTTGATGGGAGACTTTAATGTGAATCTTCTGTTAAGGGACAATAAAGCAAAAATAACAAGTGATGCTTTATCTTTTCTGGGACTGAAGCAATTAGTTACTTCTCCCACCCATTTTACAAAAACTTGTGAGACCTTGATCGACCTTGTATGCTCCGATCTTAATTCGAAGCGGCTTACTGTCGAGGCGTTAGGTAGTAACTTATACGGTCATTCGGTAATAATAAGCGAATTTAATATAAAAAAAGAGAAAAATCAACCCTACATATTGCAGTACAGGCCGCTTAAGGAAATAAGTCTAAATTCATTTAATTCTGATTTAAAAAGGTTGAGCTGGAAGGCCCTGTCTGAGTTGTCCACTGTGGACGAAATGGTAGCTGCTCTTAGTGACTATTTATTATTAGTGTTCGACACTCATGCACCTGTCAAGAACTGCGTAATAAGAGAGCCATCACCACCCTGGATAACCGACAATATCAGGTTTATGATGGGCTTACGTGACGAGGCCTTGGTACAATGCAGAAAAAGTAAGTCAGTGTCAAAAAAGGAATCAAAAAAAGAGTATTATAAACAATTGAAATCGCAAGTAATATCATCTTTATTTAATGAAAAAGTAGCTTATTTTAAACACAATATAAATAATAAAATAAATAATCCCAAACTTTTATGGAAAAACTTAAAAAAAACAATTTTGCCAAAAAAACAAGATATCGAACTTCCACCTCATCTAAATGATGCAGATAAAATAAACAATAATTTCATTAATGTCCCGGGTAACCCTAATACCTCCATCTCTACCTTGACTTTTTTTGAGTTTCATAGGTTGTGTGCGATTACGTTTACTCTTATTCCGGTGGGTGAGGATGAGGTATTGCGCATTATACTCAAACTCAAATCAAATGCTGTGGGATGTGATGAGTTATCTTTAAAAATGTTGCTTATGACTTTGCCAGAGTCTCTGGAATGTATTTGTGGTGTTATTAATCGCTCATTACTGACATCGAAATTTCCTGATCTATGGAAGACTGCAGTGGTGCGGCCGCTCCCGAAAATAAATAATCCTGTTAGCTTGAAAGATCTCCGCCCTATAAGTATACTGCCTTGTCTCTCCAAAGTTCTGGAAAGAATTGTTTGCGATCAGCTGACGACCTTTTTAGAAAAAAATGACATTCTCCCCTCATTACAATCCGGATTTAGGAAGAAGCGGAGCACAACTACGGCTCTAATTGATGTGACCGACAATATTTTGTCTGCTCAGGACGAGGGTATGTGCACATTGTTGGTACTGCTTGATTACTCCCGCGCCTTTGACGCAATAAATGTGGATTTGCTTCTCTCTAAGATGTCCGCTTATGGTTTTGATCGCCGTACGCTTTTGTGGTTTCATAGTTACCTTAGCAATCGACGTCAATCAGTAAGCATACACCTTGCGAATGGGTCTAAGAGTGTTTCTACGCCTATACCAATTACACGAGGAGTGCCTCAGGGCTCCATATTAGGGCCGATTCTATTTAATCTTTACTGTGCGGACATTGTTCAATGCATACAGAAATGCAAATATCACATTTATGCTGACGACACCCAAGTTTATATATCCTTTAAACCAAGTGATTACCTAACTGCTATTAAGGACCTAAATGAAGACCTAGACAGAATCACTGACTGGTCTAATACAAATTGTTTGTTGTTAAATCCTCTAAAAACTAAGTATATGCTGTTTGGCACAAAAAAACAACTGAGCCAGCTACCAGCGGATTTAAATGTAACTTTGAAGGGAGAAACAATAGAGCGTGTTACGTCAGCTCGTAATTTAGGTCTAGATCTTGACGAAAACTTGAGGTTTGAGGAACATATCGCAGAGTCAGTAAAAAATTGCTTTTATCGTCTCAAGATTTTATACAGGATACGACCATTCTTGTCAGAGGAGTTACGTGTACAGTTGACTGAGTCGTTGGTCTTATCCAAGCTAAATTACGCAGATGCTGTATATAATAGAGCGTGTTACGTCAGCTCGTAATTTAGGTCTAGATCTTGACGAAAACTTGAGGTTTGAGGAACATATCGCAGAGTCAGTAAAAAATTGCTTTTATCGTCTCAAGATTTTATACAGGATACGACCATTCTTGTCAGAGGAGTTACGTGTACAGTTGACTGAGTCGTTGGTCTTATCCAAGCTAAATTACGCAGATGCTGTATATGGCCCGCGTTTGCTGGGTAGAACTGAGCGACTCATTCAACGGGTACAAAATGCATGTGCTCGATTTTGTTTCTCCGTACCTGCTAGAGCTCACGTCACGCCATTCTTGAATAATAATAACATACTAAAAATGAAGTCGAGGCGAAAGCTGCACCTGGCATGTCTGCTTTTTGGGGTAATAAAGTATCATGAGCCACCATACCTATATCTTAAGCTTGGCTGGATCGGGAGAAAGTGTGAGAGAAGGCAGTGCTCACGTCAGTTGGCCACACCTGCGCATAACTCTGTATCGTTTAGGGGCGCCTTTCGGTACGCTGCCTCTAAAATATGGAACAATATCCCACCTCCACTGAGACAAATCAATTCGATCCATACTTTTAAACTGCGCATTAAACATTATCTTCTTAATGCACAGCGCGATATGGAATCATACAACGCTTTTGTGGTTTCATAGTTACCTCAGCAATCGACGTCAATCAGTAAGCATACACCTTGCGAATGGGTCTAAGAGTGTTTCTACGCCTATACCAATTACACGAGGAGTGCCTCAGGGCTCCATATTAGGGCCGATTCTATTTAATCTTTACTGTGCGGACATTGTTCAATGCATACAGAAATGCAAATATCACATTTATGCTGACGACACCCAAGTTTATATATCCTTTAAACCAAGTGATTACCTAGCTGCTATTAAGGACCTAAATGAAGACCTAGACAGAATCACTGACTGGTCTAATACAAATTGTTTGTTGTTAAATCCTCTAAAAACTAAGTATATGCTGTTTGGCACAAAAAAACAACTGAGCCAGCTACCAGCGGATTTAAATGTAACTTTGAAGGGAGAAACAATAGAGCGTGTTACGTCAGCTCGTAATTTAGGTCTAGATCTTGACGAAAACTTGAGGTTTGAGGAACATATCGCAGAGTCAGTAAAAAATTGCTTTTATCGTCTCAAGATTTTATACAGGATACGACCATTCTTGTCAGAGGAGTTACGTGTACAGTTGACTGAGTCGTTGGTCTTATCCAAGCTAAATTACGCAGATGCTGTATATAATAGAGCGTGTTACGTCAGCTCGTAATTTAGGTCTAGATCTTGACGAAAACTTGAGGTTTGAGGAACATATCGCAGAGTCAGTAAAAAATTGCTTTTATCGTCTCAAGATTTTATACAGGATACGACCATTCTTGTCAGAGGAGTTACGTGTACAGTTGACTGAGTCGTTGGTCTTATCCAAGCTAAATTACGCAGATGCTGTATATGGCCCGCGTTTGCTGGGTAGAACTGAGCGACTCATTCAACGGGTACAAAATGCATGTGCTCGATTTTGTTTCTCCGTACCTGCTAGAGCTCACGTCACGCCATTCTTGAATAATAATAACATACTAAAAATGAAGTCGAGGCGAAAGCTGCACCTGGCATGTCTGCTTTTTGGGGTAATAAAGTATCATGAGCCACCATACCTATATCTTAAGCTTGGCTGGATCGGGAGAAAGTGTGAGAGAAGGCAGTGCTCACGTCAGTTGGCCACACCTGCGCATAACTCTGTATCGTTTAGGGGCGCCTTTCGGTACGCTGCCTCTAAAATATGGAACAATATCCCACCTCCACTGAGACAAATCAATTCGATCCATACTTTTAAACTGCGCATTAAACATTATCTTCTTAATGCACAGCGCGATATGGAATCATACAACGCTTTTGTGGTTTCATAGTTACCTCAGCAATCGACGTCAATCAGTAAGCATACACCTTGCGAATGGGTCTAAGAGTGTTTCTACGCCTATACCAATTACACGAGGAGTGCCTCAGGGCTCCATATTAGGGCCGATTCTATTTAATCTTTACTGTGCGGACATTGTTCAATGCATACAGAAATGCAAATATCACATTTATGCTGACGACACCCAAGTTTATATATCCTTTAAACCAAGTGATTACCTAGCTGCTATTAAGGACCTAAATGAAGACCTAGACAGAATCACTGACTGGTCTAATACAAATTGTTTGTTGTTAAATCCTCTAAAAACTAAGTATATGCTGTTTGGCACAAAAAAACAACTGAGCCAGCTACCAGCGGATTTAAATGTAACTTTGAAGGGAGAAACAATAGAGCGTGTTACGTCAGCTCGTAATTTAGGTCTAGATCTTGACGAAAACTTGAGGTTTGAGGAACATATCGCAGAGTCAGTAAAAAATTGCTTTTATCGTCTCAAGATTTTATACAGGATACGACCATTCTTGTCAGAGGAGTTACGTGTACAGTTGACTGAGTCGTTGGTCTTATCCAAGCTAAATTACGCAGATGCTGTATATGGCCCGCGTTTGCTGGGTAGAACTGAGCGACTCATTCAACGGGTACAAAATGCATGTGCTCGATTTTGTTTCTCCGTACCTGCTAGAGCTCACGTCACGCCATTCTTGAATAATAATAACATACTAAAAATGAAGTCGAGGCGAAAGCTGCACCTGGCATGTCTGCTTTTTGGGGTAATAAAGTATCATGAGCCACCATACCTATATCTTAAGCTTGGCTGGATCGGGAGAAAGTGTGAGAGAAGGCAGTGCTCACGTCAGTTGGCCACACCTGCGCATAACTCTGTATCGTTTAGGGGCGCCTTTCGGTACGCTGCCTCTAAAATATGGAACAATATCCCACCTTGAAAATCAGCGTCGGGTCTCATCAGCCCGACACATGCTGAATTGGCTTCCGAGTTTGGCGCAGCCGTGAGATCCGTTTTTACTTAATATGTTATGTTTTAGATTTATTTTTAATTTTTTTTTCCCTTTACTAATGTACCTGTAGCATGTATCTTATTTTTCTCATGTCTGTGTCAAATAAATGTATTTTCTTTCTTTCTTTCTTTCTTTCTAATTGGTGAAAGTGCAAGGTGTGTTGCTGTTTTGCTAAATGCAGGTTTAAGCACTGATATTTTGTGGTGTGCATGTGCATTTTTTTGCGAGCGGGCGGGCGGTGCATCTTGCAATTATATTGTTTGCGGAAATAAGCTACATATATTTATTTTTTCAAAATTAGTGGTCGTTGATATAAAACACTTCTTACGTTATGACGGTAAAATAGTCTGTTTACGGAGAGTTGATAAAAAGTAAAAAATTAGAGTATCTAAACTCATTACAAATTGCAGTCCGCTAATTATTTCCTTACAACGGACACCCACCCGTCGTGGCCCGAGCACCAAAGCGACCCTTCGCTGCGTTAAAGTCTCGTTTTTAGGGTTCCGTAGCCAAAATGGCAAAAAACGGAACCCTTATAGATTCGTCATGTCTGTCTGTCTGTCCGTCCGTATGTCACAGCCACTTTATTCCAAAAGTATTAGGATTACATAGTTGAAACTTGGTAGGTAGGTGTATTCTGTGAACCGCTTTACGATTTTTATACAAAAATAAAAAAAATAAAAGATTAAGGGGGGGCTCCCCATACATGGACCTGAAACTGAAAATATTTTTTTTCATCAAACAAATACTTGTGGGGTGTCTATAGATAGGTCTTTAAAAATGACATTGAGGTTTCTAAAACTATTTTTTTTCAAAGTCAACCATTTGAAAGATATTTGCCGCCAAAGTGGTAAAATGTGTGTCCCCCCCCTTTAACTTTTAAAGTAAGAGGGTGAAAAATCTAAAAAAAAATATAAGCTATAGATCTTGATAAACACTTTCAACGAAAATTGGTTTGAACGAGATATAGTAATTAGTTTTCAAGATATAGTACATTTTCCAAAACCGCAAATATAACTTTGTCATTCATACAAACACTGTGAAAAACAAAGTTATTTTTTCAGACGAAAAATGATAGCGGTATTAAAATATGGTATGGTATAATGAACCTACGGAACCCTACTGCGCGTGGTCCGACACGCACTTGGCCGGTTTTTTAATAGTATAATGTTTTGTATAGTAATGTTTGTGGATTATTTTAATTTATTGTTGTAAATTACCATGGTTAACGTTATTAGAATAAACGGTTTATATCGGGATTTACAGTGTACCTGTTTATTTTTGAGACTCCGATATTTCGGCGCGGAAGAACTGATCTTCCGTGATCATGGCGCATGCAACTGCGCCGAAATATCAGAGTCTCAAAAATAAACAGGTACACGGTGTAAATCCAGATACAGTTTATTCTAATTATTTTAATTTAAACGTCCTTATCCAAGTTCTAATATGATTGTATCCAAGTACTCACATGCAAGTTTGGTGGGGCCCACGGCGTACGCAGAAGCGGCGCGCGGCTTGTGGGTGACGAGAGCCAGCTCGCCGAAATACCCTCCCTTGCCTGCAACAGTATCATTGTGGATGGTTAATAAGTTATGCTTCAGTTTGCCCACACTTTGTCAGGTAGATCCTATACATATAAATAAATGACTGGTAAAGATTAGGGAATAATGATAATAAGATTTAATTAGATCGGACCCCCTAGCCAAAGTAACATTTGCAAATCTTCGTTATCGCTTCGCTTTCGAAACATGTATGGAATTGACATAAGGTTTCGCTAACTATCGAATTATAAAACGTCAATTCCATACATTTTTCGGAGCGAAGCGATAGCGAAAATTTGCAAATGTGACATTGGCTACAGGCTCAGGGGCGGCCAACAAGTCGATCGCGATCGACAAGTCAAACAAACAGTGCTTTGCTTGTGGTAGCAAAGCAAGTAGCAATAGAACAGTGCGGGAGGCGGGTGCGACGGGTTTATAATGAAAAATGAAAATGCTTTAAGTCGATCTCAATAGGCCAGGAAATTTGAAAGTAGATCGCAGCCCTAGACAAGTTGACCACCCCTGAATTAGATGATCTTCCATAATTCTTGCAGGCGTAGCATGACGAAATGTTTGTCTAGGTCGGTATGTCTTTTTTGTCATTTCGACGTGGACAAAATCACTCTCGAGCTCATCATATGCTAGAAGGACTGAACTTTATGGGACCACATCTGCGCACGTGCGTGAACATTGCAGTTTGTAGTCCTCTATGTTAGTAGGTACATGCGGAGCTGTGTCAGTGAGGGCACTCACCGAGCCGTCCTTTTGTAGTACGTTCGGCAACTCACGTATATTTACCACTTAGCAGAAAAATCATGTGCATGCTATCGCCCCTGCACGAACTAAACGTATGTTAGTGACGGGCGGCATGCAAGCGATGTTGTATTTATTGCGCTAGTGGAAGCAGTGTCAGTGAAGTGGGGGCACTTACCGAGCCGCTCGATCTAATGCCCATTGCCGTCGTCGCGCGTGACGCGGATGCTGAAGGAGCCGTTCTTTATGTAGTAAATACTGTATGTTGTGTGTATCGTAGTGTCAGTGGGGGCACTCACCGAGCCGCTTGATCTCATGCTCCTCATTGCCGTCGTCGCGCGTGACGCGGATGCTGACGGAGCCGTCCTTTATGTAGTACATACCGTGTGTTGTGTGTATCATAGTGTCAGTGGGGGCACTCACCGAGCCGCTTGATCTCATGCTCATTGCCGTCGTCGCGCATGATGCGGATGCTGACGGAGCCGTCCTCCACGAAGTACATGCCGTCGGCGGTGTCCCCCTGCCGGATGATCAGCTCCCCGTCGTTCAGCGTGCGCGGCAGCAGTGCATCGGCCAAGTTGGCGCGCTCGTACGGCTGTCAAGTTATATATTATTTTATAATATACACATCAACTTTGTCTAGGGATACAGGTGTTATTTTCATACAAACGAGGTAACTTTGAAGCCTTGGTTTTCTGCCAGAGATGTACCGTACTGTAATCTGATGATGCCCATCCAGGGACTGAATGGAGTAGATTCAGATTGCTACACACACCCAACTGATCTGATCAGCATTCTAAAAGATTAATGGGTTAGAATTCTCACTTTGAGGATTTCCATACATTTTCATGCTATTTTCGCGGTTTTTTTAAACATGTCCATTACGTTTTTAGAATGCTGGTCAGATCACAGCACAGTACATCCTTGGCAGGAAACCAAGGCTTCAAAGTTACCTCGTTTGTATGAAAATAGCACCTGGTATCCCTAAACAAAGTTGATGTGTGTATTAGGGGGAGGGGGCTTACAGCTAAAGGTGCGAGTTGGCTGCCGACCATACTCGACATAACGCGGCACGTCGTGTCGCCGCCTCATGTCGCGTACACTATTGGTTTCTATGTATTTCTATGAAATACCTTCCGTATATAGCCAGCGACACGACGCCGCGTTATGTCGCCTGACCGCACCTTACCCTATGTTCACACATAGATAAACCGGATCGGATTTTTGCAGGAACGGTTTAGTCACAATATAATTTAAATGTACGAGTTCACACGTGCATTCGGTTTCAAGGTCCGGCAAAAAACCAAACGGGCAAATTTGACATCCGGTTTGGCTACTGCAATCGGATCACGGCACACGACAAAATACCGTGTACGGTTCAGTGGCAATAGCACTTTAGTACGTGCGTTCACACGAGCGTCGGGCCGGTTTTTCATCGGATGCCGCGTATTCACACGATGACATACCATTCGGTTTTTTGCAAAAAGCAAAACCGAATGCCGTGTGAACAGAGTATCCGGTTCTGCCGTACACGGTAAAAATCCGATCCGGAAAATCGTGTCTTCGTGTGAACGTAGCGTAGTATTGCCTACTTTGGAACGACAACGTTGAATATGGTAAAAAAAACGCAGTGCTCGAAATCATGACTGTAGCGACTTGACGCGGCGTCGTGTGTCGCATGCGAATTGCGATCAACTGCCAACTCGCACCTTTACATTACAAAATACAGACAAGTATTAGGAGACATTTACAAGCCTCCACAGATAAGTTATATCTCATTGAATTTCATTATTCTTGTATTTTTATACCATGATAAAATTGTAGAAGACAGTAAAAGACGAACAAACAACAGATTTCTTGGATAAGTTTTCTAAAATTTAATTTCTAGCCAAGCTACCTGGCAACTAGTAGTTCATAAGTGTTGGTGATCCCAAGTATGTGTTCTTCTACTATCCGGCATGCCGTTGCCGTGTTTCTCATAATGGATTCCGAAACATTAAGTAACTTACTGTACCAAACCCATTGAAAGGCGAGCTTATCAGCGTCACCCAAACCATTGAATCTAGTTCAACCTGAACTGATTGAATAACAAATATTCACATTTATAATATTAGTAGGAATTTATGTAAATCGGGTTCAATAACAATACGCAGTTACTCTTATATATGACAATATACAGTTTCAAAGTTGTAAATCATTTCAGAATTGTTATTTAAATCAGTGTATAAAAGTCTGGCTATTGTATTTGTGACTCATAGATAATAATACATAAAACGAAATTATAATAAAACACTGTGACGGCCCAAAGCACATAACTCACTTGCTATAGAACATGACATACGAAATAAGTGAAAAACACGTGCGGAATTCGCATCGATAAAAATAGGCCCAATGTAATATCGAAGTATTGGCAGGAATGTTTAAAAATTAATCCCGTATGGCTTTTAGTTGAATCTAACGCGGTTGGTTAATTGAATCCTGGCATATTTTAATTAACGTACATATCACGACGGGCGGATGCAAGCGTTTGCTATGAATAAACATTGCGCAGCGACCTCGATAATTTCTCTTTTCACTCAAAGGAGTAAAGGACTATAAATAAAGGAATAAAGTTTAGTGACTTCGTTAAGGTGTAAACGCGGTAAATTTTTAGTCAGTTTGTTAGTCGGTAATATGAAGAATTCCTACGCAAACTGAAGTTATAGATAGTTTTATGGTGTTAAAATTTGCTTAATTTAAAAGGTTCCGTGTGCCCCTAAGAAGAATTTGGGAATGTGCTGTTTTTATGGCATAGCTAAATGAAGAACCGTACTTTCCTATTACCACAACAGTTTATGCAATTTGGAAATTAACATTGCGACGAAGAGCGAAAAACTGCTCGGTAAACAGCACAGGTATTCAAATGGAAAATAATTTTGGTTCCCACTTTTTCTACTGGGAAGTTCTAACGTAGAACTGATGAGACTTTTTTTCTAATTAATTCCACTACAATGTACTAAATTGTAGCACTAATAGGAAAAAAAAAATCATTAGTTCTACGGTAGAACTGTCCAGTCAAACTTCATCATTCTATTATGAGTCCCATTCCACTAGTCTCTTTTTTGACTCAAAATAATAAAATCTGATTTGAGCATGGATGGCTGGCTTTTTGATATTATTATTTTAAAATCTGTTTTTGATGATTTCAGATGTCCACACGTCTTTCTAAAAGAACTCTCTCTCTCTAATCTCTTAAAGAACATGACGCGTGGTCTCATCATGGCCTATTGAAGATTCAGATAGCAACTCTTTCGCTGGTCGTCGTTCTCAATGAAGCGATATTACCGACGTCAGCAATTTCCACGAAACCGCTTGGAAACACGTGCGTGGCGTATGTTAGTACGTTTGAGATAACATTCGTATGTTTGTAGATCGTTAACTAAAGTTCATGCGTAGTGGAAAAAATAGTTTTCATGCGAGATGTATTATTAATTCGCGATATTGCGTAATGCCTATAATCAGAATAACACCATGCGGAAAGTACTTAGATTAGACCACCCACGATAAGAAGATAGATTTCATCTGTAAGAGGATTCTTTAGCTGCAGGGAAAAATACCAGTTAGTAAAAACTTTTATTTAAAAATATGTAGTACTAGCTGCCGCCCGCGACTTCGTCTGCGTGGAAAGGTTTTTTGCTATCCCTCGGGAACAATACATTTTTTCGGGATGAATGGTACCCTATGTCCTTCTCTGTACCTCTGACAACGTGTATGCAAAATTTCATGACGATCGGTTCAGTAGTTGAGACGTGAAGGCGTAACAAACAAACAAACAAACAAACGGACTTTCGCATTTATAATATTAGTAAGGATGATAATATGTATAAAAAGTGCACAGTAAAATACTAATGCTTTGGACAAAAATAATAGTTGAATGATATAATTCATCTTTTCTTTACAATACTCCAAACTCATTTTTTTTTAAATATAAGTAGGAATTTTATTAGACTTGAAAAGGTCAAAGGGTTTAATCATTTTAAAATAAAGTATTTGTAGAACCGTTATAGCTAAGTTTAGATTTTTCCTTTACAATGCTATATTTTTTAATAATTATGTTAAATTATATTTAACCTAAAAAGTCATTAAACTTATACAGTTTTATAATACATAAATGACGTATTTAATTCGATGACTTTATCGCGGCCTTATCGAATCACTCCTTGTATTTTCAGATGTTTATCAAAGTATGACTGATTATGCGCAGCGAGTGCATTACGAAATATTATCGACTTGAAACTCCACTAGTAAGCCGACTGGACATTAGGTTTATCTTATCATTATTTACCTAAGCCGGTGTTACTAAGGAACAAGTAAATCTTTAACTATCCTTGACTTTAAAGTGATTTGAAATAAGCCTTTTGAAGTGGGCTTTAAACATGATACTCTCAAAAATAATAGCGATATAATTCAGATTAATTTTTGGCATTAATAATTAAAATCAATCATTCCTAATTTAATTAGTTGAAAAATTAAGATGATCTAAATTGATACTACTAATTGATGAAACACTGCGTTAATACTTTTGGTAATTAAAGAAAGGGAATCATTGTTTATAATGATACTATAGTGGAAGCCCGCGACTTCGTCTGCGTGGACAGTTTTTTTGCTATCCCTCAGGAACTATTTATCTGGATGAAAGGTATTTGTCCTTTTCTGTACCCCTGACAACGTGTATGCTAAATTTCATAATGATCGGTCCAGTAGTCAAGACGTGAAGGCGTAACAAACAAACAAACGGACTTTCGCATTTATAATATTAGTAAAGATTGATGACAAAAGACTACAAAACTTACTATATTATGGTCAAAACTAAAAGCAAGTTTCCTGCTTTATTTGTGTATGACAATGAGTTTTACAACCAAAACAACATAGAATAATAACACCTAGAACGATAGTTCTCTACAAAGCGCACTGTCAAAGTGAGGCAACTAAAACAGCCAAAATGGCTCCGTTTTCAGATTATTATTCTCTATTATTACCTAATCATACCGAATAAATACAAAACAGTTTCGATTTTCCTGCATCGTAACTAAAATCCAGGGGTTTTTCATACCCCTGGATTTTAGTTACGATTAGGTAACGTATGAAGGATATAAATCTGAAAACTAAGCCATTTTGGTTTAGTATTAGTTGCCTCACTTTGCATACGAGAATACGGGTTCTTGGTGTTATTATTCTAAGCAAAACAAGAATAACCGATAAATAACACATAAACTGCACCACTATCATACGACAGCGACACCCGCATTCAAATTATGGAACTTTAAACATTGACATTCAGGCTGAAGCGTTAGAGGATAATATAAAATATGTAATGAGTACATTAGACTTAAAATCGATCTTAATAGATAAGGATTTTAAATGCCCGATAAGCAATTTCTAACTGAACCTAAACTGGTATTTGAGGAGTTGCAATTTTTTTACGCATTATCAAGCAAAGAATCTGCGAATAGTGAGTGTTGATTGATTTTAAGTTCCCTGTAAATTTTCGGGACGCTGAGCATTAAGGCAGCCAGTCATGTATGACGTAAGGGGACTGTGCACTGGTGAAGTGTATTTGTTTGAGTTATTTCCCTCTTCACGCCAGAGAGTGTGCCGTTTTAAATAAACTATAAGAAAATTACTGTATTTGTTTTTAATGTATTATTATTTGTGATGACTTCCAAAAGCTAAAGCTTTTTTTACCTTATTTATAGAGATTTGTAAAGATAGTAATCAGTATTGTGATTCTAATTTTACTATAAGAGCAAGCCTAATACGTATTAAAAGGATTTTATTGCCATTACTCGAATGCAAGGAAATCGAGAATACTTATAAATAAAATTATAAGTGTTTACTGATTTCCATGGCCAAGTGTGTTGACTTTGATTAAGGGTCTAACAAATAGACATATTGAAGTTATGATACAGTATAGTAATAGGTATACACATACACAGTTCAAAGCAGATTGTAAAATTAGTAAAATAGTATGAAAATCTTAATGTAAAATTACACGATTATTGTATCTTTAAGAAAAAGATGAAATAGAAAAAAAAATTCTTAATCTTTCAAAACAGAAAGAAGTCGTATGCTACTGTATAAGATATGATTCTGTCTGTTGATACCGTCAAAACAACGCATGCGTATTGTGTCAATCAGTGGTTTATCTTAATAATGGAGAAGTTTGGGATTTGCACATATTTGCAGATTTTGAATTTGCTGAATTCTTAGTTCTGCTGCTAACATGCAGCAAACTGTATTCTGTGCTCTGTATTTTTACTTACTAGGTAGGATAATTTGACCAAGATCAGCAAGCATAGGCTTTTTTAGGGACTCAGCCTGTTGTATGTCTCGAGCCTATTCAAAAAGAGTCAAAACTCACGAGTGATTTGAGCTCTGAAATATTAGTCGTTTAAAAAAAATACTAGAGTCGAGTCCCAACATAGTACTCAAGACTTAAAACTTTTATAACACGCTTAAGGCATAGTTCTTTGACGCGTATAAACGCAGAGCATAGCAGTGCGTGCTTGACGTCTTGACATATGCGCAGCGCAGTGCGTTTGTGCGCAACTAACAACCCAGCTATTTCGATATTAATCAACTTCCGCGCATGAACGGTGCGTTTATACGCGTCAAAGAACCCTCACCTTTAGTTCTATAAGCTGTTTACGCACAGTTTTACTTCGTAGGCGATAAAATGAGTTGTCTAAAATAATAAAAAGATACGTATCTGCAGAGTCTTGAGAATGGGCGTTTCGCTTTGAAACTTAAGATCTTTACTACCCGGTCGAGTTAACTCGGCACCTGAAGCACGATAGACCCCCTTCGTTTTCTCCTTTCCTCACGCCACCGTCGTAAATTTTTTGAAGGTTTTCGATAGATTATCGATAAATTATAGCTAACAAAACGCTACTGGCATGACGACAGTGGCGTGAGGCAAGGAGAAAACGAAGGGGGTCTATCGCGCTTCAGGTGCCGAGTTAACTCGACCGGGATATACAGCCTTGGCCAAATGTATTAGCCACTCTAAATTTTTTTCCTACTTACTATTTTAAACGATGTTATTTCAAATTAAACCAAACCAATATGAAGCATTATCTTGCTAAAACTTTACGTCGTTGTAATTCGTGTCACCGAAAATATTCGAAATCAACGGTTCAAGAGAGAGGTTTCACGAACATTGATGTACTTTTGCGAGTTCATGCGACTTTCACCAATGAACATTTCGCCCACTCCATCTGCAGCCATGCATCCCCATACCATTATGCTGCCTCCTCCATGCTTGACTGTAGGAACCACGCACTCCGGCAAGAATTATTCGCCCTTTCGACGCCTCACGTAGGTCGCACCAGGGGTACCAAACACCTCAAAATTGGATTCATCAGACCAAAGAACATTAAACCAATCCTCCTCTGTAAAGTGTTGGTGTTTAGTTGCCCAGGGCGATTCGTGCTTCCTTGTTTCACGGCTTCTTCAGTTCACGGTCTGATCTACCAGTATTATTTCATAAATGCTAAAACATAGGGATGGCTAATACATTTGGCCAAGGCTGTAGATATTTTGAGTCCTTGAGACTTGAATTCGAACTCGAGGGAGTTTAAAAAACGACTTGAGGTCTGAAATATTTGCGAGGTACGTACCTGCAGCGCCTTGAGCATGGGCACTTTGTCGAGCAGCTCCTCGTAGAGCTTGCGCTTCTTGAAGGCGCTCTTGAGCAGGATGCGGCGGAAGGTGTGCCGGTCCATGGCCCAGAGCGCGCCGGGCGACTGCGCGCGCACGGACGCCGCTCGAGGCATGTTGTACATCAACGCCAGCTCGCCGAACGAGCCTGAACCCTCGTATGTGTGCACCACCTGCACAAACAAAATACCAAGTGCAATCTTCATGCTTTCGGATGAACCAGTTTCGGACACTCATGTACTATCGTGGACTTGCGTGCCTAACCACTTTGCAGAAATGTTCGTTTACAGATGCATTGATTTGGCGCAAACTAAACTTATGTAAGTGAAGACCTTATGAGTTTACCTGAGGAGTGGATAGGCGCCTGTGTCCTCAATAAGTAGTACTATAAGGTAAGGTTTAAAAGATGTTCTAAGTTATTAATTAATGTTTAAAAATAAAAATAGCTTTTTAAATATTTTCCAATACAAAATCAAGTTAGACGTGCATCCATGTCCATGCACCATGTCTGTTCTCCTTTTCTTTAAGAAAACTAATCTTAGTTTTTTTTAAGTAAATAATTCAAATAAACTTCAGCCCGCCCCGCAACGGCCAGCTCGCAAACCGGTGACATAGACAAACTCCACAGTACCTACGTGATTGATGATGAGGAGTGATAATATGGACATACTTACTAACTACTCATGTCTAATTAAGACTTTTAAAACGTAAAAACAGCGATACGAATATTATTTCTATGCGTTTTATAACTAATATTAGCCGTGAATCGATAAAAACGATTTGTTGACTTTAAACTTTCAGCCACTTGGTGTTCAAAGGGAAGTAACATGTCGTGATTGTTTACTAAATAAAACATTTAATACAGGTAAGTACCTCCGTAATGACGTGACAAGTACGTCGACATGAGACACTATCAATATAATAACGTGACGCGCGGTATATCGCGATGCAGGTATTGCCAGTAATGTGATATTTATTTATTCGTGATTTTAAGGACCGGTGTATTACGAAGCATTTATTTCTAAGTAGGTTACGCTGTTTTCTAAGTAAAGCCATTGTTTCGCTGTCGGATCACGTACTCGTATCGGCAAGCTTCTGGAACATCGCGTCGGGTAGTGGTAATATCGCGATACATATTGATAGTATAAACACTATAGTATGCCGAGCTGAGGCTTGTTTTTAAGTTATCTTTTCAACTCGGTCATCGCCGGTGACGAGCGCGTCAAACACGCCATTAACCGCCCATCAATAATTTGAGTCTCGATTTTACGTAGGGAACCCATTCTCGATGACGTAGAAGTCGTCGCCGTCGCTCGTCGCCCAGCCGGATAACGTAGTCGCCCGGCTCGGCTCGATTCTCAAACATTACATGTATACATTATTGATAGCGTAATACTAATGCCGAAGTTTGATTCGAAGTTATAATCCGCGCGATGAGAATGGGATGGAACCTTTTCAAAGCAAATTTAAAATTGACTAATTAGTTAATTTTAAATGAATTAATCAACTAATTGTCTACTTGTTATCTTTTACTTGAAGTTGCTGCAGCAAAAGTTCCCTCACCTTGGATGCCTGACACCGTATTTTTGGATATCCCTGTGGCAGGCGTGCCGTGCGCGTCTCAGTTTGACAAGGTTCCATCCCATTCTCTCTCATCGCGCGCGGATTATACCTTATCGATGAGGCCATCGCCGATGACAAGGACGTCGAACATGCCATTCTCGATGACGTAGAAGTTGTCGCCATCATTGCGCTGCCGGATAACGTACTCGCCCGGCGCAACGCCCTTCTCGAACATACATATTGATAGCGTAACACTAAGTTTGTTCACAAGTTACCTTTTCGACGCGGTCATCGCCGGTAACAAGGACGTCAAACACGCCATTCTCGATGACGTAGAAGTTGTCGCCATCATTGCGCTGCCGGATAACGTACTCGCCCGGCGCAACGCCCTTCTCGAACATACATATTGATAGCGTAACACTAAGTTTGTTCACAAGTTACCTTTTCGACGCGGTCATCGCCGGTAACAAGGACGTCAAACACGCCATTCTCAATGACGTAGAAGTTGTCGCCGTTGTCGGCGTCCTGCCGGATAACGTACTCGCCCGGCTCGGTGCGCTTTTCCAACATTGCTTAGATTATTAATGCCGAAGATTATTCACAAGTTACCTTTTCGACGCGGTCATCGCCGGTAACAAGGACGTCAAACACGCCATTCTCAATGACGTAGAAGTTGTCGCCGTTGTCGTCGTCCTGCCGGATAACGTACTCGCCCGGCTCGGTGCGCTTTTCCAACATTGCTTAGATTATTAATGCCGAAGATTATTCACAAGTTACCTTCTCGACGCGGTCATCGCCGGTAACAAGGACGTCGAACACGCCATTCTCGATGACGTAGAAGTTGTCCCCGTCATCGCCCTGCCGGATCACGTACTCGCCCGGCTCGACGCGCTTCTCGAACATTGCGTCGAGCACCTTAACACAAGTTTGAGATTATGTGACCACTTATTACAAACATGGTAATATGAGGCTATTATTGAGCTCATTAAAGTTAGCATCTCTTAACGAGACGAGGCTCGAACTATCTTTAAGATATTATATCTTTGGAGTTGTCATTTTAGTATCCCTTTAATTTACTAAAATTACGAATAGATTTTGTAAAATATTCGGATATCCATGCTAGTTTTAGTAGCCTATGAAAAAGTTGCATTCCAGTTTTGTGTAGTTATCAAGTCGTTTTTCATGGTAAGTCCAAGCAACTAATTGAATCTGCTAAACACGACGGCCTAGCCCAAATAGGAATTTTCCCTATAAGCCATATGTGACCTAAAACCGATTGACGATGATTGAAGCTATTTAGGCAACTAACTATACAACATGAAGAACGACCAACCGCGGACTTTGAGCACAACGTTAATATGCTTGTTTCCTTTTGATTTACGCCGCCCACGTTCTCGCTAGCAAAGACAGGGCCTAGCTAGTACAAGTTGATGCAAACTGTTTTCGCTATCAAAAACAATCAGTTTTCTCTCTTTCATTCGCATTGACTATGAGCATTACCGTTCAGTTCACTTTGTCAAACAAATTATACTACAATGCGATGCTTAGTGTAGAACATACCTGCTGCATCTGCTGAGCGTCGAGCGAGCGGAAGAGCAGGATCCCCCGGACCGCTTCAGCGAGCCGAGAGCGCTGAGCGTCCGACTTGGGGAACACGACGGGCGCGCCCTCGTCCGAGTCATCTTCTTCGGGGTCGTAAGTCTCCGCGAACACGGACTTACGACGGTTGTTGAAGCGCGCCACTGGCGGCTCTGGCATACCACAAATTTTAAATTTAGAATAACTATATTTTTTACTTTTTTCGGTCAACTTGGTTTAGAAGAGGTGCACGAGTAAGAGTATGGTTTCTGAATGATTGTATAGAAAATTCGCGTTTATTTAAGTGCGCATGTCTCCTGTTGGTCGAAATCACTGTACTTAGAACACGTAAAAGCCGTGTACCATTTTAAGACTAGACAGCTCTTAAAAGTCGGGATGTGCCGCGTGCGTTGACCTATATCCGTGTGGTCACGGCCACTCGTCTCGAAACAAAAAGTAAAAAGGTTAAAAACGAAATTAATGCATATGTGAATGTAATTAGATCTCGTGGGCACTCACATGCGACGATCGCTACGCTACTGCTCCAAGTTCAAGGGCGCAATCTAACGCGAGTCTAAGCCGCAACTGTGTTATTAATACTGTATAAAAATTATAATACAGGTAATTGTAACAAGTTCACTTGTGCGTGAGAAACAAGAGCAGAGCTATTACGAGTTCAAAGAGTAGCTAGTAGTCTATCAGTGGTCATGGGAAACGGCTTTCACTTCGCCACAGCCAAGAGCACGCGTCTGTCACATGTCGGCGATAAATAACGCGCCAACATAGATTTTCAACTCAATATCATAGAAAAAGATTCACTAAATTCTTATTTGCTAAAGAAGTTTGCATCAGCATTGAAAATACAAACAGAACTTTTATTTTTATGAAAAAAATATTGATTATTCTAAAGAATTATATATATATATAATTCTTTAGAATTTTCTTTCTTTCAATAATAAATTATTGAGAGAAAAAGAAGGATGTTTACTTTTCAGTGTTTCCATCAAATGTTTTAAAGTTTTTGTGTTTGGGAATATTGATTAAAAATAAAGGGTCTTGACAGACAGACGGATGGACAACAAAGTGATCCTATAAGGGTTCCGGTTTTTTCTTTTGGGGTACGGAACCCTAAAAATAGCTATGTATCAGATATAGATGCCTAGTTGTTTACAACTTACTAAATTCAAAATGATATCATGAGGTAAACTCAACTATCATAGTAAACTCACATAATCTACTAATCTACAGGTGTCTAGCTAGGAGATAATAATGGTTTACTTATTATTATAGCCATTACATTAACCATGACATCAGTGATTCCACTAATAAACAGCTCCTACACTGCAATAAGAACAGTTCAGCTAAACAAGTTTATGAAAAAAAAAAACACAAAGCCACTTCTCAAAATGACTCATTAACCAGTAAATGTATGCTGTAATGGTTTTACTACGTAAGTACTTATCCTCCAACAATGAACAGAACATCTCTCTTACACAAACATGTGTCAAGGCCCGATTAGCACCTGTTCTTTTCATTGTACAGATCTGTCGTGTGTCAATTTCTATACATAGTTGGTTTTATGTAACACATGTTTAAAAAAAAGGATAACATCTGGTTCAGTTCTTATGTTAGAGCCCGCCGCAGACTGGGAAAAATAAGCCAATCCTGTCATCACACAACTTCAAAGCATTAAAAAACAAACAAACGGTTTCAGCGTTTGAGAACACTGAAAATTTATGTCTTCACAAACATTCTACTCTAAAATTTGTTTTCCATCTTTGCTAATACAAAAAGAAGCATGTTAGTTGTGTGCATTGATCTTTTATACTGTAATTTTATTCATAATTCTGGCCGGAAGATAATAAATAAAATATTTAAATGCTTATCATTCACCATATACATCCTCAAAATTTTCTTAATGTTTGTCATAACAATAAATGTCCTGTTGCTTATATTTATCTCTTGGCAACAGCCAATAATATTCTACAAAAACTTTACAATAATAATGTAAATAAAGTTATATAATTGAAACTGTAATGGCATTGTGCCAAATATCAGAAGATTACTACTGTTGGCTGTAGTGGAGTATTTATAAATATTTTTATCAAGATTATATTTAGTGGCTACTATTAATAAAAGGAGTATTTGACAGATCTCACTGAAAAGCATAGTTTCATTAGTACTTGAGTCAGATCAATGCCTCGCTAAAGAAAATGACTATATTTTAAAGTAGCCAAACGATACTGTATATGTGTGTCTATTTATTTCGCATCACAAATACAAGAATTGGGTCAATATTTGGTTTTATTAGTGGGCAAATTTCATTTGGTTTGGTTACTATAGTGCACCATGACTCGCACGTCAATTCATGGTACTGTAAAGAATGTTTAGTATGAAAAGGTATTGCAAATAGATTATTTATGCAAAAGAGGATTGTTTTATAATGCCCAGTAATAGAGAATATTTAAATTTGGTGCAATTTTGATGCCATGCATTCGCGTGTGAACTATGGAACTAAGTGTACATATGGATTAACTCATTCACATGATCATGATATTGCCCTAGCACTATGGCGCCAACTAAACCCACCTTTCAGTCACCCTGACAATATTCTCGTGACTGTTTTTCTAGTAAATATGAGTGAACTAGTACCTTCTTCATCTGATATTATAGACTCATCAGGCGTGCCGGCGGCTGGTCCCCTCACTATGGTGGTCGTCCTGTTGGTTTGTAACCTTGTGAAGAACTCAACCGCGTAGTTGATCACGTCTCCCGGTTGCTCCAGAAGATAACTTATCGTGAACTCCAGTAGTATTTCTCTAAGGTCATCCGGGACTTGTATGCGTCCGCCTTGAGGCCTGCTCATTTCTAACGGCGTCGCCTCACTTTCTCAATATTATCCGATTTGGAGAACGTCCAAGCGACACGTTATATTACAATTTCATTATCATAGCCATCGAATTAGCTAAAGCGACACACCAACGAGCAACCTTACGATGGGGAAGTAGCACTACATACAAACGTTAGTAAGAAATAAAACCACACTATTATACTAAGATTTTTCCAAATAATAATCCCGGCTACGATAAATTAAATATAATGACACACTTTTTTCAAAATAATCTTCGTCCTCCAGCCTGACAAATATAAAATCTCCCTTCACTAAAGTAAAAATGGCGAATTTTGGATTGTCCTACTTCTCCTCACTTCACTCATTTTCAAATTGTTGCCAGAAATATACATCCATAGACTACAAATAAATGACAATCGATCGTCTTCGGCTGACTGACCCTGACCGGTCAGTATAAAGGGCTATCTACACCTCCCGATTTAGGATGTCTGAGATGTCAGCACGTATTTAGAGTTCAATATTGTCAAAAACTATGAAACTATGATTATTTTAACAATGTACAACTGAAGTAACTAACTTTCGTTATAAAAGACGTATTTTAATCAGTAACATTTTCTCTTTACCATAGGCGAAACCTACACGCATGGTAAATACTGTGATCCATCAATATTTTAACAGGGGCCTATTTCATAAAAGAATGGTAAAACTACAGAAATTTATCATATTCTAATAGTTTATTGGGGTAGGATTGTTTCATAATAAATAAGATACATAATTCAACCCCAATAACAATTTATGGTAAATCACCATTCTTTTATGAAATAGGCCCCTTATTATACGGGTGACAATTTTAAATTGGATTCCTAAATCGGACACTAGATAAGTACCTATATGTTATCGCGGCTTTGGTATCACCAAGTACTAAATCATCTCTTGAAGGCGACGGCTACACGCGTGATAAATACTATGATCCATCAGTATTTAATCAGGGGCTTATTTCATAAAAGAATGTAAAACTACAGTTATTTACACGTCTACAGCTGCGCCACAAAAAAAAAGTTAGAAATCTGACATTTTGACTATGCCATGATAAAGTCTATAGTTTGCGCCACACGTATCTCCTAAACGCTAGACCGACAAACTCTGGTTTTTGTGCGACAAACTCCGACAAACTAACGGCTATACGTACAAGTAATCAGATTTTCGCTACGACCTTCCGTTTTCGAGATCTGTGTGGCGCAGCTGTAGAGACGTCTCTACAGCTGAGCCACATAACATGTATCTCCTAAACGGAACAACCGACAAACTCTGGTTTTTGGCGACAAACTCCAACAAACTATAGACTTCATCATGGCATAGTCAAAAAGTCAGATTTCCAACTTTTTTTTGTGGCGCAGCTGTAGTCCGGCACGTGTTATTTACCATAGTAGTAGTTTATTGGGGTAGAATTATGTTATATAATAAATAAGAAACATAAATCTACCCCAATAAACTAATACTATGGTAAATTATTGTACCTTTTCATTCTTTTATGAAATATACCCCTGATTAAACACTGATGGATCACAGTATTTACCACGCGTGTAGCCTCGCCTGAGGAGAGGAGTAGATTACATCTTCATGGGTCTCACTCACACTAGTGATCTGTGGTATCACAGCATTGCAAAGAAGCTATCGCCATCTATACTGCTGAACCCAAAACTTAGCTTGCTCAATCGTTAGTAGATGTCGCTAGCGCATGTGTCTCTCTCTAGACTAGATCAAGATCTTTATTGGTCTAGCTAGCTTTCATGGGCCCTCTAGTCTATCTAGACTAGACTTCTGAGGGCCCATGAGAGTTTGGATGTTTGTTACAATCAATCATTTCAATCACAAAAATCACACAGATAGTTTATAGCCCGGATCGGATACTTTTAATGATCAAACGTTTCCTAAGGATTTTCCTCCGGATGTCCATGCGGAAAAAGTCGCGGGCGGAAATAGTCTATCTATATGCTGGAAAAAGAAGACGGTAGTTTGAAGGAAAGAAATCGTTTGTCTCAACCCGGAATCGAACTAAAATCATAAAAATAATATTCTGTACTTTTAAGATACCTACCAATCGCTATGGTATTGACTTATCATTGGATAAGGATCTTTATAATTATCTTATATCAAAAGCAGACCCAAGAAATATAATAATGTATATGTTTAGTTGATTCACGTTTTACCAAAAAATCTTTGAATGTAGTTTTACTTATTTATTTATAAGAAATATTTCTTTATTTTTTTAAATAAGTTATTTAAAAAAATAAAGAAAGATTTCTTACCTATTAAATTTGCTATCATGAATATTTCGGGTAATTTTCTTTCCAACTTCGACGGTCACGTATTCTATGGCTTCTATACTCTGCGTCTTCGTCTGCCATAACTAAATACACAACCCCTGTCGCCAAAGGCGAAACTGAGTTGTAGTAAAACCGCACACTATAGGGATGGCAACACCAAGTAGTATGTAGAGTCTGTATCTGTGGACTGACGGTGACATTAGGTGTCACCATTGTTATAATGAAAATTGTAGATGGCTGAATTGAAGTTTAGATTATTTTTATGAATCTAAGGGCTGAAGTGGAAATGGGCTCGTGGTGTGATGAGAGAGAGTTTAGCAGGACTCGGGAGATGCACACACGATGGATTCATGTAAGTTTTACTTGTCTGATTTAACTTACTATAACAGCCATAAACTAAGTTGATGAAAAGGGGGTTCTGTGGAAAGTCACGGACTTTAGCTATGCTGGGCTTTGGGGGCACTATAAGGGGAGTTGGGAGGTGCCTTTAGACCCCATGATTTTCGTCACCTTGGTAAATGACTAATAGTTGGCAACTGAAGGTAATATCACTTTGTTCCAAATAGCCAGCTATGACAACTTTATGCGAAGCAGATAGTTTATGGAGAAGTATGTATTCATACTTTGGTTTGTATTGGTTCAATTCATGTTGGACATTAATGTGAGATGATCAAAGAATCAGGGTGACGACATGGTGGAGTTGTGCTGGGATTCTAAGAATCCTAGGTATACAATAGTTCTAAAGAAATACTTATATTTTTCTTTCTTCTTGTTCATTGCTACTAAAGTTCTGATGATCATAAAAGAATAAGATCTGATAAAGTTAATCTTTGATATAAATAAAATAAATAAAAAGTGTTGTGTACTTTATTTGTGTTTATCCCACTGATTAGCGATTGTTACTAATTGCCTATATTTTTGTAACCAAGACCGTTTAAAGCTTGTTTAAATATGACCCAGTTATAAACATGAACGGTACTGACTTTGTGTGAGTGAATTGAATCACAATTAAAGAAACGCAGCATTGGTAGGCCTACAATAAATGAAGGCAATGTTATTTTACAATATGACATTAGAATCTGTTGGTTTGCTCCGGTGAGTTAGTGCGCTTAAGTCCAATACTTAAGTTCATGTTTACTCTTTAAGTGTGTTGTAGCGATGAAAAGTTCCTTTTAGTGGAACGCAGTGAGGTGTTTAACACCTGCATAGAAGTCCCCTAGTTGGGACGCAGTGAGGTGCCACGCACCTGCCTAGAAGTTCCTTTATTGGAACGCAGTGAGGTGTTTAACACCTGCATAGAAGTCCCCTAGTTGGGACGCAGTGAGGTGCCATGCACCTGCCTAGAAGTTCCTTTAGTGGAACGCAGTGAGGTGTTTAACACCTGCATAGAAGTCCCCTAGTTGGGACGCAGTGAGGTGCCATGCACCTGCCTAGAAGTTCCTTTAGTGGAACGCAGTGAGGTGTTTAACACCTGCATAGAAGTCCCCTAGTTGGGACGCAGTGAGGTGCCATGCACCTGCCTAGAAGTTCCTTTAGTGGAACGCAGTGAGGTGTTTAACACCTGCATAGAAGTCCCCTAGTTGGGACGCAGTGAGGTGCCATGCACCTGCCTAGAAGTTCCTTTTAGTGGAACGCAGTGAGGTGTTTAACACCTGCATAGAAGTCCCCTAGTTGGGACGCAGTGAGGTGCCATGCACCTGCCTAGAAGTTCCTTTATTGGAACGCAGTGAGGTGTTTAACACCTGCATAGAAGTCCCCTAGTTGGGACGCAGTGAGGTGCCATGCACCTGCCTAGAAGTTCCTTTAGTGGAACGCAGTGAGGTGTTTAACACCTGCATAGAAGTCCCCTAGTTGGGACGCAGTGAGGTGCCATGCACCTGCCTAGAAGTTCCTTTAGTGGAACGCAGTGAGGTGTTTAACACCTGCATAGAAGTCCCCTAGTTGGGACGCAGTGAGGTGCCATGCACCTGCCTAGAAGTTCCTTTAGTGGAACGCAGTGAGGTGTTTAACACCTGCATAGAAGTCCCCTAGTTGGGACGCAGTGAGGTGCCATGCACCTGCCTAGAAGTTCCTTTTAGTGGAACGCAGTGAGGTGTTTAACACCTGCATAGAAGTCCCCTAGTTGGGACGCAGTGAGGTGCCATGCACCTGCCTAGAAGTTCCTTTTAGTGGAACGCAGTGAGGTGTTTAACACCTGCATAGAAGTCCCCTAGTTGGGACGCAGTGAGGTGCCATGCACCTGCCTAGAAGTTCCTTTTAGTGGAACGCAGTGAGGTGTTTAATACCTGCATAGAAGTCCCTTAGTCGGGACGCAGTGAGGTGCTACGCACCTGCCTAGAAGTTCCTTTATTGGAACGCAGTGAGGTGTTTGACACCTGCATAGAAGTCCCTTAGCTGGGACGCAGTGAGGTGCTTCGCACCTGCCTAGAGGTTTCTTTATTGGAACGCAGTAAGGTGTTCTACACCACTAGTTTAGTTACTTAAGTGGGACGCAGTAAAGTGTTCTGCACCTATAGTTAAGTTCCTTATACGGGACGCAGTGAGGTGTCCTACACCACTAGTTTAGTTCCTTAAAGTGGGACGCAGTAAGGTGTTCTACACCACTAGTTTAGTTACTTAAGTGGGACGCAGTAAAGTGTTCTGCACCTATAGTTAAGTTCCTTATACGGGACGCAGTGAGGTGTCCTACACCACTAGTTTAGTTCCTTAAAGTGGGACGCAGTAAGGTGTTCTACACCACTAGTTTAGTTACTTAAGTGGGACGCAGTAAAGTGTTCTGCACCTATAGTTAAGTTCCTTATACGGGACGCAGTGAGGTGTCCTACACCACTAGTTTAGTTCCTTAAAGTGGGACGCAGTAAGGTGTTCTACACCACTAGTTTAGTTACTTAAGTGGGACGCAGTAAAGTGTTCTGCACCTATAGTTAAGTTCCTTATACGGGACGCAGTGAGGTGTCCTACACCACTAGTTTAGTTCCTTAAAGTGGGACGCAGTAAGGTGTTCTACACCACTAGTTTAGTTCCTTAAAAGTGTTCTGCACCTATAGTTAAGTTCCTTATACGGGACGCAGTGAGGTGTCCTACACCACTAGTTTAGTTCCTTAAAGTGGGACACAGTAAGGTGTTCTACACCACTAGTTTGGTTCCTTAAGTGAGTTTTTTGAACCAGTGAGTATGGTCCCTTTACCTGGGACGCAGTAAGTAGCCTCACAGCAATGATTTTAGTTTTTTTAAGCAGTTAAACTTTGAGATGTTATATAAATTAAAACACTGATGAGATGAAATAAATTCCCTTTTACTATGGCATACAGAAATATCCTTATGGCATTAAGGCCAATGTGTTGGGTTATTTGACCAAGGAAGATGACAGTGTAGACTTCCACTTGTAATGAAGAAAGTTGATAATATTCCTTGTTGGGGTACCTAGGTACTGTTTCAGTTTATCAACAGTGTATTAACCCCATGATATAATACAGTATTTTTGATTTATAAATTCAATATAAGTTTATGCCCATCTGGTGAACATGTGAGTTATAATATTCTATATAGTAGATAGAAGTGTATGATGAAGCAAAGAAGTTTGCTTGCCAGTATCGTGCATTAGGTGAGTTATAAATCTCAGTCAGTTACAAGGATAATTAGATTGTTGAATAATTACCTACAATTTGGTAAGGAAAGGGAAATAAATAGCATTAAATCATTAAGTGTATTTGTGATTTGTGACCGTGTCATCTATCAAAATATTTTTGATTATTTTTGTTCTGTTTAGTGTCCCGAGACTCTTGAGTAAGTATGAAGGCAATGCAACTTGTGCATGCGGTGCAATAAAGGTGCGATTGATTTGACAGTTGGCAACAGAAAGTGACCAAGTGAGTCACTGTCTGTTATCAATTGAATCGCATGATATTTCACTGAGCAATTAAGTAATAATTAAGAATACATTGTTATCAGTGTGGCTAATGTAAATTTGGCAGTTGCCGCGTTTTGTCGGGGAAATACCGTACTTATATCGGTGGAAAATAGCAAAAATTGCCGTATTTCGATACAATTACTGCATTCTAGCATTTGAAATTATCATACCAAAGGCAAAGGTTATTTATTTAGTACATTTCACAATAAAAAGGTAAGCAGTAAGGTATTTTGACGTTGCCATCCATATAGTAGTGTGTAGCCCGTGCACTGACGCTTGCGGCGGCGGCGGGACGTGCGACGTCACGTCGCGGCAAGTGGAAGTATTAAAGGTACAGTTTACGCGGAACAGTTTGGCCCAGATCTTGGTAGGTACCGCGTGACTTGCTCAGTAGCAATTCTATCTAGGTACAAATGTGTTTAGTGCGCAAGCCATACTATCTATGGTTTGCTTCAGGTTGTATTGCGCGAGCTGTCAGCTGTATGATAATATTTTGTAAAAAGAGTGATACTTTTGTAGTCCTTTGAATTTTTTTGTTGAAAGTTGTATGAATAGGTATCTCTGTCCTTTCTGCTGATAAATATTGCATATGGGAGCGTTTTATGGCGATTCTTACGTATCTCTGCGCCCCGTCGCGGGGCGCAGAGTGGCGGATATCGCGCGCGGTGACGGAACGGCGGCGGATCCGCTTATTCGAGAAGTTTTCTGCGCGCCTTCGCGGCGGACGGCGTTGTACTTGTACGACGACCTCGCGCTCACGTACAGGAACCGGCACGATACTACGGAGCTTAGTGTGTCGTACCCCGCGGTTTCCGCACCTACTAACGGAATCTGCTTACGAAGCGCGGCGGCACGCGCTACCGCGCCGCGTCGCCTTTTCGGTGAGTTGGATGAGGCGATTTTCTATGCTAATTGATATACTTGCTTAGGTACAGTTAATGACACGCTGGACTTCCACAACAGAATATTCATATTCAATAATTTTTTTTACTTGAAGGCAAATATGATAAAGGTTCAAAACATTTTTGTATGACCTGAAGTGCTGCTGACTGTACAATGTTAAAACCGCGCAGAGCCAGTGTGTGAACCGTCTTGGGTTAAGTTCGGCATGTTTGGTTGTTGTGGGCTGATTTATTAAATAGTATTGCCTTAGCGCAGGCGGAGCTTGCATGGGAAGAAAAGAGTTCAATATTAGTTACCTACCGGATGTCCCACGAAACGATGACGGTACGGATGGTTTGATACTAAGCGGACTGATCGATCAAGCAAGACGATCGTTTACACAAGACTGTATGAATATAGATTTTGCTTGTAAATAAAACGTCAAAAGTTTCTTCCTTTGTTATTATTTTTGATGTTAGCTTTTTACGTTGGTAAATAAATATTGTGAAAAATTAAGAAATATTGCACTAAATTATATATGGAGTTCTATTATTGCCTATATTGAGTGCAATGTTAAGTTATTGTGTACTTAAGTACAAACAGCAATTAGATGTAATGTGAGTATTATTTTAGTATTTTTTTTTGGTAAACGTGCACATTGTACGAATGTGATATCGTTTGATAAATCATGATTAATCTTTATTGGATTTGACGCTAATTAATTAACTGCAAGTCAGAGTTAGTCAAAAGCAATGTTTCTCATCACACATACCTACTTTACATAATTGTAAACTTTCATATATACCATTACAATGGAGAAAGCTATATAAATCCGAATAAACTTGATAAGTAACTCAATGAAATCATTAATTGCCAAGGGGGCAAAACGCTGTAAAGGGCCTTAAGAAAGAAGGCACCCTTTTAAAATGTATAGTATGTAATAGTAGCCTCCAAACTAAAGAACATGAATGACAGATTCATTTATGAAAGTGAAACCTATAATTATTTTCAATTAGTGATGTCTGCCTCACCAGAGGAGGTTATTCATATTATTACAAATAAAAGTGGATGAGATTAAAACTCTTGTGCCGCCGGTACAAAACCATACAGTGAGCATCTATAACTATGCTAAGCTTGCCATACCTTTCTTATGGTTCAGACTATTTTGTAATTTTTATAGCCGTTTATTGCTTCCTGGCCTCCCCCCTCAACACCGATTGGAGATAAATTAATTTATCCACATCCGAGATTTTATGTCTACGGTGGATGAAGACTGATACCAAAATGAATGCCACTGCAGAATCTGTAGAAACAATTAGAAAAAACCATACCATAATTAATGCAAAAGAATCATCTAGCCGTTTGATATCTGAAAGTTAAAGGGGAGGAAATTTACAGTTGAAACTTTATGTAACGTAACACATAAAAGGAGAGAACTATTCAAGAGACCGAACTCATACACACCAAGTAACAAATACTCAGTACCTAACAAGAAAAGGAAAATAAGCTTAAATATTGTTGAATTAAGAAAAAATTTATACATTAGGGGAAATGCATAATAGAGTAATGTGCACACCATATTATAAGAAAAATTTAAAGAAAATTTCAAATGACGTTCCTGCGTCTGTTACTACATTCACTGAAATTACTGTTATTTCCACGATAAGTCCAAATAGGCAACCAATAATTGTTACAAACAGTCATAGCTAGTCCGTGGAAACAAAACTGATTTTAATCATGTTACATGTGGAACCCTTTTGGACTGCGAGAGCCAAAAAGGCTATGTTTCAATTACTAGAATTAAAAAACTGTTAAATTTACCTAGTGTTGAAGACAATTATTTAATAGCTTAAACATTTGGGGACAATTCTCTGAGAGAATTCCATACCACAGTTGTTGATTTATATATAGAGACAAAGACAAAAGAACAAACGTATTCAAGCTAATGTTATTGATATTACTACAGAGGGAGTAACAGTAATACAGAATTCCATCCTGCGGCTGATTTCAGTAAGTGAGAAGATAATTATTACAGATGATAATAGTTTAGGAAACAGAATAGACTTATTAATAGATACATAATGATTATTATTATTCTTTTGTACACAATGAAAAGCAATTACATGATAATTTACATATAGAAAATACTGACCTTGGCTGTATATTTGAACATGGAAATGAAACAGTTTGTTTTATTACTTATGTAGAACAAGTGACACATTTACAATAATGTAAATTCAGATCCACTGTTAAGGGATGATAATGTAAGAAAGCTGTGGGAGCTTAATTTAAGCATAACATTAGGCATTGTTGAAGAAGTCTTACCACTGATTATTAACAGAATGTTATTGAGACTTAAACGCTGTAAGTGCAAGTATGGTGTGACTAGATGTTGAAAAGGCTTTTCTACAAGTTGTTCTACAAAGCGAAAATCACTTTCAATTGGTATAATATTGAGTCCATTTATGACAGTGGAGGGGACTACAGAAGGAGGTCCCTACTAAGACGGTGTATTGGGTATTAATTGAAATCTTACGAGTAACACATTATATATTATATTAAAACAGAGATATACAAAAGCTGTTGGCTCTTATGGTTGAAAGCAATGAAAACATGTCACTAAATTCTAGTAAAATCTTACAAATTAATATTGAGAGGCAAGTACTATGGAAGAACTTGAAATATATATATATATATAGAGGTTAGCAAGCTGAAGTGGCAGTGGGCCGGCCATATTAGCCATGGAACCGATGGCCGCTGGGGCAGACGAGCTCTTGACTGGAGACCGCGTATTGGCAAACATTATGAAGGACGCTCTCAGACAAGGTGAAGCGACTATCTTCGCAAGGTGACTGACATAAACTGGATGAGTATAGCCGCGGATCGTGCACAGTGGCGTGCACTCGCAGAGGCCTACGTTCAGTAGTGGACGATGATAGGCTGATGATGATGGAAGATCAGCCAAGTTGTGTGTAGTTGGATGAAAACTGACAGGTTACTACCGCTATTTGTGAGTAGACAAAATGGGTGAAGTAAGTTAAAATAAATGTTTGAAAATTAAATATGTACCTATCTTCTGAACTTGATCCGGTCGATGTAGGGGCCATGGAGGGTAAAATTTAAAGATACCATTTGAATATCAAAACCCATGTTCCTAGAAGAGAATGAAGTCACCACCACGACTAACGCTGCTAGTGTGGAGGGTCTTCCGAATAATGAGGAACATACGGAGTTGGTGAACAGAAATATACTAAAGGAATATAATAATTCGGAAGATAGTGATGATGGAAATAGAGAATATATAAAAGAAAGAAAACATAACATTAGAAGAGAGAGAAGCGTTGTAGCTTTGTATTTTTTTTTTATCAGTTAGAGCAGTTCACTTAGAGGTGGTATATAACCTAACTAGCTACAGAAGAGTTTATTTTAACTCTAAGAAGATTTGTGTCAAGAATTTTTTGTTCGATTCAAATGATGTCTGATAATGCTCTTTATTTTAAATTATTAGTTGAGGTAATGCAAAGCAAATATTGTATTGACAATACAACAAAGTGGAAGTTATACCCGAATTGGCGCCATAGTTCGGTGGTTTTTATGATCAACTTATGCGATTAATAAAACACTGCATGAAAGGAACATTAGAAAAGCATTTATTAAATTATCATTATCAACAACTTATTACAGTAACGAAGGAAATAAAATGTGTATTAAATATGTGCCCATTAACCTAAGTAGATAGTGAGCTGGAGCATGTTTTGACGCCTGTAGACTTTCATCATCTAGGTGTTCCGTTGGTGATGAACGCCTCCGATGTTGAAGTTCAGCAACCTGTAAAGAAACAAAATAAAAATTAATAGAATGTTGGACAGGGGTCAAGTAATATTACAAGAATGTATAAGGATGTTTGCAGGATAATACTTACCCAGCTGAGGGAAAAGCACTCAGTCAGTACGTAAGGAACCACATGTGAAATGTGAAAGAATCCTAAAAGTAGAAAATTTAGTACAAATCAAAGCTGAAGAAAATAAAGCCACGTGGAAAGTTGGGAAAATCAAGGATTTAATAGTCGGCACAGCTGATGGTAACAAGGGTTGCCATCAGGTCAATATCTTACCTTTGTCTACTAGAACTGGAAAGTTCTAGGGTATTTGATGATATCAAGGATTTTAACTAAGGTAAATCTGTTACAGAGCAGCAATAACGACCAGTCACGGCTAGTTAATAATGACCAGCAGTTAGATGAGGTAGACAGTGCCGAAGTAGATATACCTAGTAATTTGACGATTTGCTGAAAGTGGCTTTTTAAGGAAGATCTGCTGAAAGTGGCTAAGCATTTATTTAAAATATGGACTGCATGGCTTATAGCCAAGCAATATTAATTAAGTTTAGACTCCAGCCTTGTGTTGGGAGTGTCGCCAAAGGCGAAACTGAGTTGTAGTAAAACCGCACACTATAGGGATGGCAACACCAAGTAGTATGTAGAGTCTGTATCTGTGGACTGACGGTGACATTAGGTGTCACCATTGTTATAATGAAAATTGTAGATGGCTGAATTGAAGTTTAGATTATTTTTATGAATCTAAGGGCTGAAGTGGAAATGGGCTCGTGGTGTGATGAGAGAGAGTTTAGCAGGACTCGGGAGATGCACACACGATGGATTCATGTAAGTTTTACTTGTCTGATTTAACTTACTATAACAGCCATAAACTAAGTTGATGAAAAGGGGGTTCTGTGGAAAGTCACGGACTTTAGCTATGCTGGGCTTTGGGGGCACTATAAGGGGAGTTGGGAGGTGCCTTTAGACCCCATGATTTTCGTCACCTTGGTAAATGACTAATAGTTGGCAACTGAAGGTAATATCACTTTGTTCCAAATAGCCAGCTATGACAACTTTATGCGAAGCAGATAGTTTATGGAGAAGTATGTATTCATACTTTGGTTTGTATTGGTTCAATTCATGTTGGACATTAATGTGAGATGATCAAAGAATCAGGGTGACGACAACCCCCAACGTCCAGTCAATTATTTTAATAGAATGTATCATCATACTAGCGGCCGCCCGCCACTTGGTCTGCGTAGAAAGTTTTTTTTCTATCCCTCGGGAATAATACTTTTTTTATGAAAGATACCCTAGGTATGTCCTTCTCTGTACCCCCGGCAACGTGTATGTAAAATTTCATGATGATCGTTTCAGTACGTAGTTAAGACGTGAAGGCGTAACAAAACAAACGGGCTTTCACATTTATATTTGTAAGGATTAGTCAATTTCTCTCATAAGATCTTAAACCAGTCAAGTTTTCAGCTCTTTAATAACTATCAAAGTCATCATCATCATCATATCATATTGAGGAGCTCGAATGCGCAGTGGTTTAGCGCGTGGCCCAGCGATTGCGGAAGTTAAGCAACTTTCGCAAGGGTAGGTCATGGGATGGGTGACCAAAAATTTATTATCTCGAGCTCCTCCGTGCTTCGGAGGCACGTTAAGACGTTGGTCCCGGGTGCATTTGCAGTCGTTAACACATAATGCCAATTGCCAATCTTGGACAATTTAAATGAGAGTTCTAAAGCTAAACCAAAGCTTTTTAGGTAAATATAGCCTAAATAACAACGGTTTTGGTTTTATCATTCAGAATTATCGCGATTGGGCAAAGATTTATTATATTACTTTTTGAAATCATTGCGATTGGGCTCCAGCCGATCATCGTCGGTCCACCTTGTCGAGAGCAATTATTATGATATACAATAAAACTTAGTATCATCTTGTGAATATTTATTACAAACTATTTAGAATATTTTTCCTTATAAATGAATACCTAACCAAACAATCTGCAACTGGGAACACGAAAATATTTTGTGGCGCTTCGTACATATTATAATCGGCGAGATCTTGTACAATATCATCATCTTCTGAGAAAAAATCTGGCTCCTTTTCTATCATAGTACGTAAACTAACGCACCCCCATTTACATAAGACATCGCACACATCTTGGACGGCTGCCGTAGTTAAAAACTCGCAACAGTCCGATAAATAGGACAGACTACCGCCTGGGCTTTCGAAAATTTTATTTAAAACCACTCCAGCCCATTTTAAGAATATATCCTTTCGCATTTCTCCTAATACCGTTAGCCATGGTTTACTAAGAATGTGGCACGAACTAACTTCCATACACCAATTCTTGGCAGACTCGATCATAACAAAAATATTATCGTATGTACCAACACGTTTAACAACATTTTGGTTTATCAATTTTGTCAGGATCTTCATTAAAGCTTCAGTTTCTATGCCGCTGAATTCCTGTAATAAAAATATACTTATGCTTCACATAATGAAATGTAATGTATAAACTTTGGATTCCTTTAACGGAGGTAGGTGTTGCTGTACAAACTTTTTTGTTTTGATTACAAGAAAACATCACGAATACTTTCTGGACTGTAGCAAAATAAATAAAATTACAATATAACGTCCGAATAGAGGGCATTAGCTAGCCTCAACTTAGCTGACCCCTGCTCAAACGTTTTGAACACATGAGTAAAAAAACGTTTTGAAGTTGAAAATTGTCAAAATGGCGCTGCGTACGCTTGTTCCACGAGAACTATCAAAATAAAGGATTTTTACTTTAAAAATCGTTTTTATGGCTTTAAAATGATCAAATTCTGTGTTCTGTGGCTGTAAAGATGTTGGCACTTACAAATTTCCGAAAAATCTGGATATGAAAAAACTGGAAGAATAAAAACGTCTTAATATGGCTTTCAATTCCGGCACTTCCATTGTAGAATAGTTTTTTATATCCATTTTGGGTCAATGGGTGTTTTTCGGTAAAAAAATACCACAAAATAAATACCTATTTTCTCATACATTTTGTTCTGAACGTCTACTGTCTTAGGAACAAGCGTACGTAGCGACATCTACAATTAGCTTTGCGTTGCCATCCCCATTGTGTGTATTGTCATAGATACCACTGAGGTGTAGTTTACCATATTTTTTTGTTAACCACACCACCGTAGTGAAGTTCTAATACTTAACTTGCATGCATTTATCGATATCAATTATTTTTCATTCGTAAGATCACGACATGACATGTTACTCATCACTAGTCGGCAGTACACGATTAATTTGTCAAATAATGTTAGGACTCTTCTATGGCCAAAGAAAAGAATTAGTGCATTCCAAATGTGAAGGTACCTTTAGCGCTCGGAAGGTGCTTCCATGCTCCGCCTTCATTTTAAGATGAGTTACAATTTTGCTCTCTATATCGGTTAGTTCATTCTCCACAATTGATCCGAGATCTTGATCTTCTTGTATCACTGATTGCCTGCAAAATAAAGTTTTGATTATTCACAAACAGTTTTTTGAACTGTAACATCGGAGAATAAACTGAAAGAAAATGTAAAAAAACGTTTCGTACCTTACAATTTGCTGTAATGGTTCTTCAATATCTATACTTTCATAAATATCAGTAATTTTGTTTATACCACTTTTAACTTGCCAGCTGTAAGTGCCCGATTTTAATTTATATTTTGATTCTATATCGATTGCATTCAACTGATCCTCTTGAACTATGGATCCAGTGAATCCAGAGATGACAGGGGCAATAGCAACGATCACATCTAACACACCCGTTACTTGTAGTTCGCAACAAAAGCAGTTGGATTCAGGGCTACCTTTCATACCGTCGTGCCTAAGTGGTTTTTGGAAGAAGTCACCTATTTCATCTGCAAATTCTGCATTAAGTCTGACCTGCCATTTGCGTTGGTATTGAGCGGATATCTTAAACCAGCAGTCTACTATATCATCTAAGTTTATTTTGTGCAATAGGCTATTTAATATTTTTTCTTTTGCGGACATCGCTCCACATTGCCTTAAATCCATAACAGCTTTTCTCAAAGTTCTTTCATCATAACGTTTAAAGTGCTGGTACAGTTTTTTTGCAATCTCCTTCGATACTGTATTTTGAAACGATAACATAACAGTCAACATTATGGATTCTTTTAGTGGGCCTTGAACGATATCATTAGGTTCGGATTTATATGTGTTGCCAGGTCGATTCACAGAGGTCGGGACTACTTTGTATTCTCTGAGCAAATCTTCAATATTTGTAAAGACCGGCGCGGTTTGTCTAGCAGAACAAATGTTCAACACTTTCATCAATGCCCATACCAATTCTATCATTGGCAATCTCGCTGCATTTATGTATTTACTGTTGCTATTATTGGCATTAAGAATCCTTAACTTTTTTAACAATCCTTCATATTTCTGCAATATACTATTGTGATATTTCAATTCGGTCACAATGCAGTCTTTTAAATGTATCATTGTTGAATTGCTATCTACAATTGCTGCTCTCCAATGACATAGCTTCGGATTTTTTTTTGGATCTCTAATCGCCAGTATGTCCTTTGTAACCAGATTTCTTATTTGTAGGCAACCAGCTTGTGATATGGGACTCATGATGGTCATGGCAACTCTGCACAACATTATCATTTTGTCATCTTCCAGTGTCCACTTTACTGTATCAACTATTTTTTTTCTGTGGGTTACTACAGGTTGTCTTAACAATGCTTGTTTTATTAGCGACTTCTGTATCTGTGGGAGCTTTTGTGCCCGTTTCGGTTTCTGTATTAATTTGTTTCTAGCTTTTTGCACCATTCGCTTAGGTTTCTCACTTTTAGGTATTTTAATCATTGATCTCTTTATTTGTATGTGTTTTGCAATGTTATTAGTATTGGTTCTTAGCGAATAGGTTATCCATAAACGTGCAATGTCAAGGAAATAAATTGAATCAAATCCACAAGGTCCTAATTTGTTCCCAAATCTTAGTCCTATATCATATTGGTCTACTTCATTCATTGTACGTATTGGCACTTTAGGGGGCTTGGATTGTTTCCTGTTAGGGACCTCAACTGTAGTATTTGTGCTAATGTTGTAAACAGTAGTCCAGAAATCTTTTACATCATCAAACGTTTTGAAATGAAACTTCTTTTCCAAATTTTGTTTGCACACATTTTTCTTTGGCCAAACACCTGATGTGTCAAGTATGGCAGCGTTTTTGTTGACGTAGAATAAATGGATTGCGAGACAGTTGTCAGGAATATGAACATATGCTGGAGAGACTTGTGCAATCAGTTGCACAAGCCCAAATGAAGCAAGTATCTTCAAGTTAAGACGTATCGAAGCGTCAAGGTGCGTCGTGGCCGTTAGTGCTCTACGCAGATCTTCAGGAACATCGCGGACTTTAGTCTGAAGAAGGGTATCATCAATATTATATTTAGATATATTTAAAGCACCAGCACTGCTTATAGTGCCCAACGCCATTTCTAGTGTTAATTCTGGTATTAAATCTTTTGTATGAAAAAAACCCCGTGGTAAATCATTTGGTTTCACGTCATCTAAGTATGCATACTTTACCACAGCTTCATGCAGCCTTTGCAACTTCATATAACGAGGAAATGAATACTGGGTTAATGGTCTTACTGGCATTAATTTTCTTCTAGCTTTTTCTAATTTTCGTGTGCTATTTTTCACAATACTCTTATACTTTGCTTTAACATAAGGGTGTGATGGTTTAATATGTGGTGCACAGATAAGAGTTGAATATTTATCAACATATCCAGGCCATTTAATCCCTATTAGCTTAGCACAGCCATCATTTATCATTCGCTGTAAAAAGTTTTTCAAAGCTTTTGTATCCATAGGGGGTGCTTTGATTTCAGCAGCAATGAGCTTGCCCAATTCTTGAAAACCCACTACTATTTGTCGTTCTTTAATTATTTTTAGTGCTCCAGTTGCGCACCTCAACTGCCGAAGACTTTGCTTTTTTGAAGAATCCGACAGTGGGTTTGGACTGTTTCTGGGATTTGTTCCTTGTATGTTTTTAATTTCAAAAATATCATCACCGTTTTCACTTCCTTCTTCAGTTTCTTTTTCTGTTTTAATCCTTTTCTTAGGCACTGCACCATCGGAATCGGAAGAGTTGTTTGTCTGATTGTCCTCAGTGGTAAGATTGACACATTCATCAACATATTTTAGAAACTTCTCTTTTTCTTCAGCATATTCAGTATCCATCTTTGCAGTAGCAGCTACAGCAATAAATCTGCAAAAACACATGATAGTAATACCACAGAATACATAATAGTACAAATATAACAATACAAATAAGTACAGAAGGGACACTCCGTAAAATCATTTACACAAATAGCGACTCTTGCTTCTACACAAGCGCAATTCAGGTCGCACAGCGCTTCCTTCCCAACAGTATTCACCTAGATGTTACCTCTTTTTCTATTGCGTACTCTCTCTCTTCTGACGTCGTTAGCGTAGCATATCATAACAGGAAAACGATTGTCCATGGTATAAGAAAAGCAAACAAAAAATTTGAACATTTTTGTTAAAAAAGCGCGTGAGTGAGTATCGAATTAACGTGGTCGCAGCCGGCGCGCAGCTGCCTGCTGCATTGACCCGACCGGTCGAGCCTGCCGCGTACTTATAGCTTCACACCTAAAGTGCGGAGTGTCACTTCACTGGCCTGGTAATACGTATATTATTTGATGTTAATAAGAGCCTGTTTTGCAGATTCCGGTTACCTAACTTACTTAACAAATAATTTGAAAGGGCTGTTCCACAATATTTTAAATTGAACCAAAAGACAGTGCTATCGGCGCGAACATACCGAACTGCAGAGTACCTACCAGACCTGTGAATCAGACTGAGAGTTGTAAAATCTATTTCATCATATTTTGTAACTTACCTTGCAGTTCTTTGTCTGCCTTTATCTTCTAGAAATTCTCTTACTATGTTTTTAAATCTGAACAACCTGCAAATTGTTCTGCTTAGATAGAACTCTATACCAAGTAGCTGACCCAATTCTATTTGGGTCAAGCCCTTAAGTCCTGCTTCTAAAAATCTTTCATATGCTTGTCTTAATATCTGGACACCAACTTTGTAGCGACATTGTAAATGTGGCTTTTGCTCTTCATTATCAGATTCAGAAGACTCGTCATCAGTATTTGAGCCTAAGTAAATGTAGCGGCGTTTTTTATTTAACCTTTCCCTCTTCTTCCCTGCTGCCATTTCATTTATATTTATAGGTTTTTCTTCCTAAAACATAAATAAGTGAACACACAGGGTCATTTTGTATTCACCATCCAAATTTTGAGGATGTGTTCAGTCCATGACACTGAACAACTTTCTCTAAGGAACACATGGCAAAATATGTAAAAAAAAAAATCGACTATCTGTACAAATCAAAGAGATCACGTGATCAATTTTAGTATGGGATGACCAAAGTTTTGTGGTGAAATTCGACACATGTTTCTCTAAAGAAAGTTGTTTAGTTTCATGGCCTGGACAAATCATTGAAATTTGGATGGTAAGTTCAGAATGACCCGAATAGTGTACAATATTAACTTTTTATAAAGTGAGGAAACTACTTTGTCTTGGTGCAAAGCAAATGCAGACAAATGAGGACTAGTATTATGGTAGGTACTGCACTTTCAGTAAGAAAAAGTTAGGTATGTCTCGCCTGCGAGGAAGCAGTGGGGAACTGCCTGAGCAATGTTCTGGCGGCACGTCAAATTTTTTCTAGTATATTACATATTTAATATAAAAAATAAAAAACCTATCATATTATAGCGATTTGAGATTGAGGTATTATCAAATAATTAATTTGATAATGAGCATGAGGGCACTGGATTAGGAGACAGGAAAAAGTTATTCCAACTATAGGATAGGACCTTTTTAGAGAAGGTTGACTGTGCACAGAGCCCAATGGGACATCACGATTAGGCGATTCTCACACTGCCGGCGCGCACCGTCGCGGGGCGCAGTTTGGCGATTCACGCGCGCGGCGACGGCGCAGCGTGACGCCAATTCGGGCGGTTTTTGACGCGCCTCCGCGCCGGTCGGCGTCAGACGCGGCCCCGCGCTTACGTACAAAAACCGGCACGATACCAGGCTAGGCGCACTCCGCGCTTTAGGTACGAAGCTACAAGTAGCCAGCGGGTCCGTCCGGACGGACTAATTTCAGAGGGCTGCCGCCGTTGGCTGGCTGTTAGCAGTTCAATTTCGATAGTCACTCACTCGCCGCGTTCAGCTTAATACTAATATAAAGGATCCGAACCTCACGTTTTTCACACTTCCAAAAGTTCAAAACGACATCGAAACGTAAGAAGTGCTTGTCTACTACCTAGATATTATTTAGTATCCGTTTATTCTTAGGTACTTACTTGTCTTATTTGCTAAACAATCTTCACCCAACTAGGTATTTATTGCAATAATAATTTATAGATGAGGTAGGTACTACGTACCTACTTTCGAAATAAAGTTAATTATTAATGACAATGTTATTTCGTAAGAAAGCAAATTGCCTCAAAGTCAGCATGTATAGTCTAATGTGGCGTCGATTGTACCTAGTCTAAGTTTTTTTGAAATGTATTTAAGTACATTAAGTACCTATTATTTAATTATTATTTAGAAGAACAAACCCTAAAATCGTTAGAAGAGATAAGAGCTACGCGATAGAAAGAGAGGCAACTTCTAGGTAATTATAATTGTAGGGTGGGAGCGGTGTGCGACCTGAATTGCACTTTATTGTGTATGGGATTGAGTCGCTATTTATTTAAATTAGTTTGCGGAGTGGATCTTCTGTACTTGTACTATTATGTATTCTGTGACGATACTATGGAGCTCAGTGTGTTGTACCCCGCGATTTCCGCGCCTACTGGCGCGCACGCCGCGTGCCGCCGGCGGCACGCGGCGGTGCGCGCACCCGCGCCTAGGCGCGGCCTCGGTGTGTTGGACCAAGCGGTTTTCTATGCAAATTGATGTACTTACATAGAAAGTAAAACACGCGCGCGGGAGCCCCGCGACCGCGCGCGGTGCCAGTGTGAGAACCCTCTTAGGGTTACTAGATGGTATATCTAAAAATCCTGACTGATTTCTACTAAAATGTCCTGACATTTTGCTAAAGCCCCCACACAACTGACATATTATATATAGGTATAAAAAAAATTGTTTTTTGGTAGAATGACATGTAAAATTTATATTTCAAGTAGCTTTAGTAGTTTTAGTTTTATTTTACTAAAAATATCCTAATTGATTGTTACCAAAAAAAATTAAATAAATAAAGCTTAATTTCTAAGGTTTGCTCTTTACTATAATGTGAATACCTAATCCAAAAAAGTCTGAAATGTCAGGACAAAATCTGACATCTGGTAACCCTGGTCATGATGAGGAGGCCTTTGCCAAAGAGCACACGGAAATCTGAGACATTGTGTAATGATGACAAATCAGGGGCATATATAATGTCTCTTAACTTTAGTTTTAAATCATCAATTTTCTTTTAAGTACAGGGGCCCTATTTTTGAATCGCTCGGCTGGCGTCGATCTCTCTTTTCAACTGATTTTCGTTCGACATATGACGCAAAACAATGAGATGTCGAACGAAAATCAGTCGAAAAGACCGCTCGACTGGAGCGATTCAAAAATAGGGCCCCGGGTTATTTTATTTAATAATAGTTCGAATGTACAAACATACTCACAAAACCAAATATGTAGAATTTTTTTTGGAATCTTTTATTCTGCTTTTGCGTTAACAGCCCATTTTTCAAAACTGTTTCAGTAGACGCGCAGTAATTAGGCTGTTCTTTGAGGTAATCAACTAGTTTACTTATCCAACCTGTTCTTGGTACGCTGAGGATTGAGCTTTTGTGGAATCTCTTCAGCCTTAGCAAGATGGCTTTTGTTCCCCTCTTGTTTGCTATTACCTGTGTCACGTGTGAAACTTTCACCAGTTCTAATTGCTGAAGTATTTTTCTATTGTAAAACAGTAACTTAGAATCTTTCACAACCTTGCCTAAATTCGATTTACCAATTGTCATTTGTCCCTTAAAGAAAAAGAAATAAATATTATAACATTTATAGATCTGTCAAGTCATATTTTGTTAATTAAATTATTGCTTCCGGCAGTGAGTACAGAGAACTATAATAAGATTAATTGAATTAGTATTCATAAGGTCATTTTAAATAGTTACAGTTTTAGTTGTTACAAAAGTCAATTCTACTTGCCAGTGTGAAGAGCTGGCACAGTATTGTAACGTAATCTTTAACTAAAAATCACTCTTAAAGACTTACATTCTCCCTAGCTCTTCCTATTAATTCTAGAATGCAATAGTGCACTTTGGATAATTGTGCTGCATATGTTATTGGTAAATAAGGAGCTAAAGCTGCCCATCGTTCTTCTTTTGAGGCGACAAGGACTAAAGTGGCTTTGTATTTGGACATCACATCTTTATAACTCATTTTGGATAATGTCTGTTTGTCCAGCAAAACTCTTGTTTGGTAGTGTACACATGACCCTTCACAACCTTTCTCATTTTCAATTGGATTAAATTCATACGGGCCGTCCAGGTAATCATCCTGAAAATGTATAAAATTATACTTAGGACAAGAATGGATATTTTAGGACAAAAGTACATGGAGATATTAAATACGAATTACAATTAGGTATTTTGCCATGGCCTAACAATGCCTAGGTCATCTTGAAGGAAAACTAAACAAAGCCACCATCATCTTTTGCCAATGTAAAAGACTACTCGGCAAAAGCTGGGGACTATCACCGAAAATAATGATGTGGCTGTATAAAACTGTTTTACGTCCCATAATCACATACGGAGCCATTGCCTGGTGGTCAAAAACAGAGCAAAGCACCGTCATCAACATGCTGCAGAAATTCCATTCACCTAGCTTTAAACCGACAACTATTCATCATGAATGCCACAGACAGCCCCCTACGTAGAGGATGCCTGGACGCAGAGGAAACAGCCGCCCACGTGATCCTGGGGTGGGTGGGTTTGGCTGCACACTAGGCAGAAATCCTCAAAGACGTGAGGTCGCTCCTCGAAGCCTGTGAACACTCCAGGAGGCTTCTGCGCTTCTGGAAGGAGCTGGGATGGCTTGACTAGCCTTACCGATGCTGTGTTCTCGCATAATGGACCACATGGGAGTCTAAATGCAGAGAAAAGAGCACATCACCAATACCAGGGATGGTGAAACTTTATGTATCAACGTGCCATTTTTCAAAATGTTAAAGGCCAAGCCACACAGCGGGCGTGGCGTGACGGGACGGGACGGCGACGCGACGCTGAGAAGTTGTAATGTTCTAGATACTTTGGACGACGTCACACAGGCCGGCGTGGCGCGACGGGTCGCGTCCCGTCCCGCCCCGCCGCGCCGCCATCGCGCCGAGCGTGAATACAGATCGGAAGCGCGGCGGGGTGGAACGTAGGCGAGATCACGCCCGCAGTGTGAACTCCCGTCGCGCCGCGCCCCGTCACGCCGCGCCCCGTCACGCCCGCTGTGTGGCTTGACCTTTATGAGGATGACCTCATGTCTATGAAGACAGGCCATCAAATCGTCGCATAATTAATTTTGGGATCGGTGATGTGCCTAAAACATTGTGTTGCGTGCCATTGGTTCGCCATCCCCGGCCTAGGTCCTGTTTTCTGGTAAATACTATAAAAACCAACCAAGTACGAGTCGGACTCGCGCACGAAGGGTTCCGTACCAAAAAACAGCAAAAAAATTTACGTTTGTTGTATGGGAGCCTCCCCTTAAATATGAATTTTATTCTGTTTTTATTATTTGTTGTTCTAGCAGCAACAAAAATACATCATCTGTGAAAATTTCAACTGTCTACCTGTTGACGTTATTAATATCGAGCAAAAAACTGCAAAAAAATCACGTTTGTTGTATGGGAGCCCCCTTAAATATTAATTTTATTCTGTTTTTAGTATTTGTTGTTATAGCGGCAACAGAAATACATCATCTGTGAAAATTTCAACTTTCTACCTATCATTGTTCATGAGTTACAGCCTGGTGACAGACAGACAGACGGACAGACAGACAGCGAAGTCTTAGTAATAGGGTCCCGTTTTTACCCTTTGGGTACAGAACCCTAAAAATAGATAGAGACAAATAATATTTCAAATGTTTAATTTCATATTTTGTATTAACTCATCAGTACTTGGGAAAATGATATACAATCAATATTTCGTTGTTTTCCGGCTTCAGGTGGCCACCTCGCATTTGATGATGACATGTCTTGGATTGGAGACGACTCACTGACCATCAAGTGTTTACATTCTCTTATTACTACAGATAAGAGACAAAAGATGCGCAGTAGCCATAAACACTAAGTTTATGGCTACTGCGCATCTTTTGTCTCTTTCATTCTCTTGCCAATATATATGCCGGGCAGTATACCAATTAACAAAAGTGTTTGCTTTATTATGTCTTTAGAGTACAATGGGTTTTTTATTCCTAATAAAAATTCATCTCATGAAGAAAATTAAACAAACTATGCATGTTTGTGTGTACAGTCTGACTCAAACTATTTAATAATGTGTAAAACATGCAATTAAAATACATAATATTTTAAACACTTTTGGTACTTACTGGTTCTTTTAAGTCGCCACTGATTTCATCAATAATTGTAAATCTATCTACTACTTCTATACATGGTACAGGTTCTGGATTCTCATACAAGTATATACTGTTTGAATTCAATATTATGTTCCAAAAGCGACTCTGCATTTTTTCAGTAACTGGGGAAGATATACGCTTCTCAATTCTTTTACATAGGAGATCAATACCAGTTCCTTCTAAGCCTTCTAGAGCAATTTCATCAACTATGATATCTTTGAATGGAAAAGAAAATGTGTTCTGTGTAATATTGGCCATTTTCTTTACCAAATTTTGTATGTATGTACTGTTTAAATTATTAAATTAATTTTACAATCACAACACAACATTCACAACAAACAAACCGCATGTGGCAAAATGTCAATGTCAAGTCAATGGGTGTGCATCAATGTTGCCAACCTCTGCCAAAACTTTCCCCCAAAAAAATTTCAAAATTCCCCTAAAAGCCCCCAGGTTTAAATTCTTATTTTAAAGTAGGTCGTGATCGTGACTAATCAAATAAAACGCTTGCATATTACGGTTTGTATTACAGAATCAAACTCAAATTCAAATATCTGCTTGTAATTATTAATTTACAGGCTGCATGAGTGTTTGTAAAGTTTAGAATCAATGAAATCCGAGTAGTCACAAAGAATTTCCTATTGTACGAAGGTTTTGTTTGAAGCTCCTAAAAAAACTCCTGAAATATTCCTGCCCCTAAAAATCCCCTTTTGACACTTGCCCCCCCTAAATCTAGGGGAAAATCCCCCAAGTTGGCATCACTGGTGTGCATTCCAACATGATTCCAACAGACAAGTAGTTGAGTCATCGATCGCCATAGAGGATATTTTAACCATGGAAAGCACCTTAGAGTAAGACGCGCTTCTGTCCCAGAAAGAGAAGCCATACGAAGCGTTCCCCTCTGCCGAAGTACAAGCCCAAATGGGCATACGCGGTTAATAAAACCAGTTGCGCCCGGATTTCTTTCTAGACCGAGTCCAGTCGCGCAAGTGAACGCTGCAGTGTTTAAAATGCCGAATTGATGAGTTTTTTGCCGTTAAAAGAGGTCTGGAACATCAAGTTTACAAAAAGATGGTGTTACATTTCACATGAAAGTAATTTTTTGTCGTATTATTGCTATTTGTTTACATTCAAACACTAAATTCGTATATTTTATTCTTGATTAGTTGTCAAATTTGTTCAGTGACATCGGGTCTGCTCGTCCATGGCTCGTCCGTACAAATTTCAGATCTGTCGCTAGATAAATCCGAGTTCTCGCCGATGAGCAACTTAGTGATGTTACCGTATCACAATGTTTGTCGATAAAGGACATGGCCTGGTCCTGCTCAGCAGTCTCATAAATGTGATATACCTGAAATATTCCTTAAATATTTATTAATTCTTTTTAACTTCTGACAGACTCACACTCAATTGCAAGAAAGATTTTTATCTTTTTAATGCCACTTTAAACCCTAATGTTTCATTAAAGTATTGTAGGAAGATAAATTAGATGCATTTTGAAGCTCCTTTAAAATTTAAATATGGAAATGTCAAATTTATCTAATGAAGTGTCAAACCACCCATTTACCGGTATTTTGTATTGCACGAAGCAACTTTAGCGCATCAGAGCTCATTAAATTACATTTAAAGCACGTTCCAGACGGATTAAATCACGCCCCCCAACAGAGGTCACCTTGGTGGAAGCTTGATTGGGGCGTGGTTTCTATCCACGGATTGTGTTGCGGAACATGCTTTAGAGGTAGAATTTTTAATGGGGCGATGACGGGCCATTAAAGCAATTTCACATCATGTTTACTTTGTATTTTCGCTGAATATGTCGTTGACTGACCAGCCTATCGTCATTGTCGGATCCAAAAGATGTTCCTTGTCGCCACCATATCCCAGACAGAATAAATTTATTTGAAAAACATGACGAAGAAAAATCCCGGGTGCACTACTGTTTTTCAAAGGAGGCAGCGCTCCTGCTTCGATACCGCCTCAATCTGGAGCCACAAACTCTGAGGAGTAAGGCCATTTGTGGTCTTATCTAGCTTCTGATCTGTTTGCGGTTCTTCGCGACAGGCTTCTTCCAGATGGTACTAGCTGATCTGGCGAACATAGACAGCACTACCTACTGTCCCCTTACATTACATCACATCAAAATGAAACATCTGTTCGATCAGCCCTTGTAAACACAAGAGCACGCAAGAGTATATGAGACTAGACAATAAGACTGAGCGAACGAAAATCAGTCAAAAAGAGCGCTCGATGCCAGCCGAGGGATCAAAAATAGGGCCCCTGTAAGCCTACCACTCTAAAAACGTGCGCATCCTGAGACTTTTTTGCTTGTTGGGTCTTTGTTGTTATTCACCCCATGTAAAATATTTGAGTTTGTTACCTTTATTCCTTTTTCCGTATCGATATTGCTGCAACGACAGTTGAGCCCAGCCCTTTATGTCAAAAACGTGTCATATTTTGATGTGTGACTCATCCGTACACAAATTTTTGCTGTTTTGTTTTATTTTTTATGTGTTGGTGTCGTCTTTACAGTGTTCTTTTTGTATGTGAGTATGCGGAACTGCACTTGTGTGCACTTTCCCCCCCCGCAAAAAATGCCAGAATAATTTGAATAGAGTAATAATCGCTAAGGCTGCTCCCTTCCGCGATGCTCTAAGGAAAGCACTAACCTCCATTCAGGGCTGAAAAACCTGCCTTTCTATTGTCTAATTTAAAAATCTATCGCAACGCTTTCAGTATGTAACACATTGAAGCTTCCTTTTGTCACAAATGAAAACTTACCAAAGAAATGCAGCAATGTGTCACATACATCTGTCAAATGAAAGCGATTGCGATAGATTTTTAAAATTAGACAATGAGCCACCGCCCGCAGATAAAAAGAGACAAAATATATCGCTGCACTATTCACGCGCGTCGTGGTATTAACCAGGGGGCTAATTGTCTAATTCAAAAAATCTATCGCAATCGCTTTCGTTTGACAGATGGATGTGAAACATTGCTGCATTTCTTTGGTAAGTTTTTATTTGTCCCAAAAAGAAGCTTCAGTGTGTTTCATCCTGAAAGCGATTGCGATAGATTTTTAAATTAGACAATAGAAAGGCTGGTTTATCCCAGAAGCAATATCGCTCGCGAATCGGTTCCGCTCCCTCCGAGTGAACACTTACGAAAAAACCTGTTTGAGATCGAAATTAACCTGTAGGCTGATTATCTAACTTTGTTGCAATCAACTTTGACAGAAATCGCAGTGACATTGCTGCTTTAGTAAGAACCAATGTGACAACTATCTTACTTAAAGCAGCAATGCAACTGCGATTTCAATCGAGAATTGTTAGCAACAGAGTTACGTAATTCGGGGTCTGGTTAATTAGAAACCGGTTTCCAGCCCTGCCTCCATTAAACAAGTACCGGTAAACTGGGGTGACTCGCAACTGCGTGGTGAAACGTTTCGAGGAAAAATATACAAACACTAAAAATTACCTTTTTTATCGTATTTATTGATTTTTTTTTTAAACGAGCCCAATCTCGATGGGGTAGCGTGGTTTTATTATAGAGTTCCTATGGCCTTCTTCCGGCTCCATCATCAGATCCTACTATTTCCCAACAAACTACTCGTCAAGACGATCCAAACTCGATGGGGTTGCATGGTTTTATTACCGAGATCCAGTGGTATGGCCTTCCAGCTTCATCATCAGACCCTGGATTTTATCTCCCATTAGAGTACTCGTCAAGACGATTCTAACAAGCCTAATCACAATGGAGTTGTATGGTTTCATCATTAAGTCCCTGTGGCCTTCTTCCAGTTCCATCATCAGATCAGCTAAATGACACCATAATATTGCATTGCCTTCCAGTTCTGACCTATGTTCAAAGTTTCAAGTCTCTAGTTTATGGAAGCTAGTTTAAAATCGTTCGCAAACTTTGCGGACAAACAAACAAACGAGAAAGCAACCTAATAAAATCGGTCGCGCAGCGCGGTTTTTAGTCAGTTTCATCCACTTATCTTGATTGTTTACTTACAGTATAAAAAAACGACTGCGCAGCACGATTTTTAGTAAAAGTTTCTATGCTTGTAATCTTGTCTGCTTATAGATAAAAAAAAAACGGCCGCGCAGATTGATTTTTAGTCAGTTTCATTGGTCGCTAACAAATTATTTGCGCAATATATTCTATTGATGGTCTAACTAAAGTTTTGCGAGTGACCGTCGCGGGCCGGATGAAGTACTTATGCGGGCCGCATGGTGGCCCGGGTGCCGTGTGTTAAGACGGGACTGGACTATACAAATACGCTACAGAAAGGAACGCATCCAACAAATCGGATTTCTCCAACCAACGTGAAAGAAGTCCAGTACTCACTGACTGACCGCCGGCGCCGCCGCGCCGGCTGTGTTCCGTCCGAATTATTTATATTAGATAAAATATTCGATGTTAGATGTTCTGTATATAATATAAAGTATTCCATGCGTCGAAAAAAGCTCTAATATTGTTATTGAGAAAGGGTATAGGTATTCGTTCGATGAAAACGTTTTTTTTTCTTGGTGCACGGGGCCCCTGGTGGAGTCGGGGCCCCTAGGCATAGCCTACTCTGCCTTATGGCTAATCCGGCTCTGTATTTACCTACGAATTCCGAACAAGACATGTCTTTTGCAATTCTGCGTTTTTGAATTCGGAATTCGCGGAACCCCATTCGGAAACCGCTGCCCTACGCGCATGATACCGTAAAATAGGGTGAATAACAACATTTTTTTTTAACCATGTACGTTACAGTACGAGGCATGTATCTTGAAATTTTTTCGACGGAGTGGGGATAAACTCGCGCATGTGCTCTTGTGAGCGACCAATAGCGCGCGCCCCTCTCCCGCCGCCCGCGCCCCTCACCGCTACACATGCCCAAAAAATACGCATTCCGCGCAATCCCCACCCGATTCCAAGATATATGCCTCGTACTGTAGTACTATTATATACTAGTGGCCACCCGCGACTTCGTTGTTCTGGTTCTTCAACTGCAATGATGAGGTAAGGCCGGGTTCATACATGGTAATAGCATGTACATCCATGTATGGGGAGCCCCCCTCAATCTTTTATTTTCTTTATTTTTGTGTAAAAATAGTAGAGCAGTTTACAGAATACATCTACTTACCAAGTTTCAACGATGTAATCCTGTTTTGTAACACGTTGTAGCTCCAAACAGCTTCTTTGGACCTCGAAATTCATACAACTTACGTGGCGTGCTGACTCGGCATGTCCCATGACACTGCGGTCTGACTACCATCTTACTTTTTTTTGTGCTAATCTCTACTATATTGTCAAATTTGAACCTTTGACCGAAAGTGGCGCCGCGGTGAATTTTATTTAATACCTATTATAATTCTAATAAAATTTTACGTGGAATTTTTAGAGCCCATAGTCTAGTATTTTTAGACTGTGGTATCCATTACATTCCCTCGTAGTAACTAGATATAAGTACATTTGCTATCTACTTCTACAAGGTAATAGTAGTTCTCAGATAATTCAGTTCTGTGTTATTGCCTGGGACTGGCTGAGTTAAGCCGGTACAGGATCTGAATGTTTTTTTGACTGACTAACGGTGTGTACTAGCAGTTCTCTGATAAATAGTATCAGCGGGTCTATCGGCTTAAACCATTGGAGTTCATGTTAACTGTAATTTGACAGATGGATGTGATACATTGCTACTTTTTTTTGGTATTTTTTTATTTGTGCCAAAATTAAATAGTGATGTATCATATCCATGTGTCAAATTACAGTTAACATGAACTTCAATGGTTTTAGCCGGTAGACCCGCAGATTCAATTTGCGTTTTCACTACGAGAGATTGCCCCACAAGTGCTCTGAAGTTGGTCACATTTCATGGACATTGTCAGATTAATGTACTATATGTATTAAGATACAAAGTGTTACAAAATAACCCCTAATCCTAATGCCGAATATGGTAGATTGGGACCATCAAACTGAACAATGTTTACTATGTGACCAACTCTGAAATCGTGAAAAAAATCTGCTGTTTCATACAAAAAATAATATTGAAAATATCGAAACAGCCGATTTTTTCCCGACTGACCCGTGGTCACCATTTTTCACGAATTCAGAGTTGGTCTCATAACCACTCAAACGTCCGCTGTCACTAGCTGATAATGCCCCACGCGTCCACTCGCGTTAAGCGAATTACTTCGCGCAATTTGCCAGCTCTTTCTCCCGTTTAAACCGTGATATCTAGTAAACTACTACTGCTTATCCCAAAATAAAAATATGTGTATACTGCTGATACTATACAAAATCATTTTAAATGATATCTAAATTAAAATAACTCTATAAGATTACTTACAAAAAATGTATAACCTCAATGTATTGGTGATCAGCCGCCAAAATTCTTGTTTTTTTCAACTCGATTTTACCTTCGTCTTTGCGTACGAAACGTAATATGTTTTTAGATATTCGAAAAGTATATTTCTTGAGAAACATTTTGGTATACGACACTTATAATTTAACTGATTTCATTATTTAATACTTAAATTAGAAAAATAAGGAACTCCCGACCACTTGAAAACTTGACACTTGAGCAATACTAAATAATATACTAGAAAAAATACGACTCGCACCAGATCAATACTCAGACGGGAATCGAACCCGCGACCTTTGGATATCCGGTCCAATGCTCTGACCGCTGAGCTACCGAGTCACTAGTGACATCGTCGAATTTTTCCTGGTATATCATAAACTCTTACGCTGTAAGCCAGCGTTATTTCACCAATGTGAGGAATTACCTCGACATTCAATTGAAATATCTTTCCAGATATTTTAACAATTGATTAAGATGAAATAGCTATATAATTTTTAAATTTGAGATTTTTGCATTTACAATGCTATTTTTAAACAATACTAAATAATATACTAGAAAAAATACGACTCGCACCAGATCAATACTCAGACGGGAATCGAACCCGCGACCTTTGGATATCCGGTCCAATGCTCTGACCGCTGAGCTACCGAGTCACTAGTGACATCGTCGAATTTTTCCTGGTATATCATAAACTCTTACGCTGTAAGCCAGCGTTATTTCACCAATGTGAGGAATTACCTCGACATTCAATTGAAATATCTTTCCAGATATTTTAACAATTGATTAAGATGAAATAGCTATATAATTTTTAAATTTGAGATTTTTGCATTTACAATGCTATTTTTAAACAATACTAAATAATATACTAGAAAAAATACGACTCGCACCAGATCAATACTCAGACGGGAATCGAACCCGCGACCTTTGGATATCCGGTCCAATGCTCTGACCGCTGAGCTACCGAGTCACTAGTGACATCGTCGAATTTTTCCTGGTATATCATAAACTCTTACGCTGTAAGCCAGCGTTATTTCACCAATGTGAGGAATTACCTCGACATTCAATTGAAATATCTTTCCAGATATTTTAACAATTGATTAAGATGAAATAGCTATATAATTTTTAAATTTGAGATTTTTGCATTTACAATGCTATTTTTAAACAATACTAAATAATATACTAGAAAAAATACGACTCGCACCAGATTCGCGGGTTCGATTCCCGTCTGAGTATTGATCTGGTGCGAGTCGTATTTTTTCTAGTATATTATTTAGTATTGTTTAAAAATAGCATTGTAAATGCAAAAATCTCAAATTTAAAAATTATATAGCTATTTCATCTTAATCAATTGTTAAAATATCTGGAAAGATATTTCAATTGAATGTCGAGGTAATTCCTCACATTGGTGAAATAACGCTGGCTTACAGCGTAAGAGTTTATGATATAACAGGAAAAATTCGACGATGTCACTAGTGACTCGGTAGCTCAGCGGTCAGAGCATTGGACCGGATATCCAAAGGTCGCGGGTTCGATTCCCGTCTGAGTATTGATCTGGTGCGAGTCGTATTTTTTCTAGTATATTATTTAGTATTGTTTAAAAATAGCATTGTAAATGCAAAAATCTCAAATTTAAAAATTATATAGCTATTTCATCTTAATCAATTGTTAAAATATCTGGAAAGATATTTCAATTGAATGTCGAGGTAATTCCTCACATTGGTGAAATAACGCTGGCTTACAGCGTAAGAGTTTATGATATACCAGGAAAAATTCGACGATGTCACTAGTGACTCGGTAGCTCAGCGGTCAGAGCATTGGACCGGATATCCAAAGGTCGCGGGTTCGATTCCCGTCTGAGTATTGATCTGGTGCGAGTCGTATTTTTTCTAGTATATTATTTAGTATTGTTTAAAAATAGCATTGTAAATGCAAAAATCTCAAATTTAAAAAAAATTGACACTTGAGGTTTTTTTTTTTTATTCAGAGCTGATTTTAGAGTTGACCCTAATATTTTTGCCATCAATTGATACGTAACTTCTTTCAGAGCCATCTAGGAACACGCAGGAGCAACTCTGTAAAAGCATTCATCGACAAAAACCGTTTTCTAAGGCATAGGTCAGCTCGGCTGCCATAGTCGCCGTAACAGTTTTAGCCACCAAAATTTAGGTGACTATTGTCGCCCGGACGCGTAAGTGGATAGTAAAAGTTGTTTAGTTTGATGGTCCTATCTACCATATTCGGCATTAGGGATTATTTTGTAACACGTTGTATATTATGTTTTTGTTTTTTATTACTATTAAGTAACTATTTCAAATCAAACTTTACACATAAGTTTCAATATTTTATTTACTAAAGAAAAGGAATACATTTTATCCTTTGCTAAAATATTTAGCATATAATTAATAATATTTTAATGAGAAATGATCATAACATTTCGAACAGTGATTAGCAAAATGCAAAACTCAACAAACCAGTTGGTCAGTTTTGTGTTTTCCAAACCAATGTTTCACAAACTATTTTTCTCTAGTCGTAAAAAAATTGCACTCTATAAATATGGGCAGCGAATTATAAGTGTTAACAGTTCTATCACTGCATTTTGCGTTTTTGCATATTATTATCAATTTATAAAACCCCTACTTAAGTCTATTAAGCAAATAAATGCGGACTTAACGATTCATAAAAGCTGATGAATGTACGTATAGATAGAGGTATATTTGAAGTATTTGCGGTAAGTGGAAGTACTCTAAAAATCGAAACAACTGCGACGCGATGGCGATGGCAGACACGATTGCACCAGTTTTATGTACAAGTGTTCAAACATTTGTACATAAAAGTTTTGTAACATTTGCGTTTACGGTTGTTATATAAATAAAGAAAACGGTAGTTTGAAAAATACAATTTCATGAAAATTCTCCATTCAAATCGCCGATTCGTATGGAGAGCTTAATAATCAATGGCTACATTTTCTACAAAACGGTTCTCTGTGTAATTAATTAGATAACCTGATAAACTGATGGTATTTCATTGTAATGATCGCTTGAAGACCCACTTCGCTTTTGTTTCAATTGACAGAGTACCCATAACGTTTGTGAGATTAGGAAAGGAATTGGAATAAGCACAATAACTAAGTTATACCTACTCGATTATTAGAACATTTGAATTTGTCAGACTTAACGGTTGAAAGTATTTTTTGGCTCTGGACGGTGTTTTAACTGTGGATAGCGCAAGGGGGCTTAAATGTTTTATATACTTACAAGTACGAAAAAAATGTCTTAAAATTAATAATGCCCTAAAATGTCATGTAATGAAGGAAGACACCTCAAATGTTTCAAGAAAGTTGGTACATGCCTCAGCAACGATATTGAGCGGTGAAATTTAATGCGCAGAAGCATAGCCGCATCTATTGTTTCTCAAATAGAGGCGGCTATGCTTCTGCGCATTAAATTTCATCGCTCAAGATCCGTGCCGGGACCTAGGTATTGTATAAGGAAGGTAGCAATAGTCTAGTAGGCAAAATAACTTTTGAAGGTAGGTAGTAAAAAAAAATTTGAATAGTGATATTTCAATTCCTTTCCGAGAGAGTTTCTAGAGGGCGGTAACCAGTTACTTTACTAAAGGCACGCTATAGAAACTCACTATTAAATCAGGTGAAAGATGAAACGGTACCCAAACTACGGATGCAAGTTAAATAGGCACTTCCCATAATTACTGAATCGCCCCAGTCTGGGGCCTAGTTCTGCTAGACTTAAAAAATAACAAATTTCAAATAAAATTCGCGGTTTATGGTCCCACGTTGGGCGCCACTGAATGACCTTTTTGTATTAAAAATATCTAAAATTTACAAACAAAAAAAACTTAATTGGGTACTTCATTTTTAAGTTAAGATGAACATTTTATCGATGTCACATTTTTATCACTCCTGGAACTGAAACCCATCAACTAAACAGCACACCGGATCGAGTCGAGTTACATGAGTGACATAATAGTCTTGATTCTACAAATAACGTTATAATTTTCGTATGGAATTTAAAACAATGATGATGATGCCTTTATTAGGAACTAATATTATAAATGCGAAAGTCCGTTTGTTTGTTTGTTTGTTTGTTTGTTACGCCTTCACGTCTCAACTACTGAACCGATCGTCATGAAATTTTGCATACACGTTGTCAGGGAAAAATTCATCGCGAAAAAAAGTATTGTTCCCGAGGGATAGGAAAAAAAACTTTTCACGCAGACGAAGTCGCGGGCGGCCGCTAGTTAGGAATAAAATTAATAAAAATAACACAACTAGTCCCCAGATTTCATGCCTTTTATCGAATGCAAACAAATTGTCTTTGAAGATCTGTCTCAGTTCATTCTAATGATTCGGTGTGAATGATTATTAATATTACTTTTAATTATAATGCCCGTTAGGTATCTTAGTCTTACGCAAACAAAGGTTTTTTCTGGGATTTTCTTGATTAAGAATTCAATCGTAACATTCGATTTTACTTTATGTCATTAATTATAACACCATCTTCTCTATCGTAAAGACAACTTAAACTAACGTTGATGACCCTAATTACAATTAGATTGACTGAGAGGCAGCCCTCAAAGGATTGATGTAAAGGCCGTGGCAAACGCTTCCATTTTCAAATTTTTAATAAACTATAAAATTTTGAAAATGGAATGAAATTCAGAAGTAGAAAAATATTGCACACGCATTTACCGACTCTCCAAGTTATCATCAAGATTTCCAAACCCAATCCAAATATTTACATTTTAATTTTAAAGTAACTATTTTAGACTTTGGGTATCTGATTGATAGTTCGAGAATAATGTGACGTAACGAGCTATATCTTAAACGTTATACTTTAATAAAAGTAGCGGATCTTTCATTTAATTCCATCCTCTGTAACTTTACAGTCACTTATTTATTTTTTATTTCAATAAAAGTCTTTAATTTCTAACACTAAGGCTTCGAGTTTCAAAACAAAATTAAGCGGTCTATAATAAACTACGGTACGATACGTTCTATATAATTCTCAATATACCATAAATCAATAATTTTACGCTTATAAGAAACTTTCTAGGCATGTTTACAATTAACTTTACGAGTATAAAAAGATGGTTCAGTAATTTAAACGTAGAAATGGTTATTGTACATTTCATCAATATTTTTATGTAATACAAAAAACAATTCTTAACAATTCGCCTTCAAAAATTTGCTTGCGCTTAATCTAACGCTTATTTTAATTACTCGACGAAATCTAATTACAATATAGAACTCGCTATTTACAAGTAGGTACTAGCCTCTCTTACGTATTATGTGTTGAATTTTGTATCGGCAGACCGCGGGAATGGTAACCTTTACATTCTGTTCATCAAACAATAACCAAGCACGGTGTGTAATGCCATTAATTTAACAATGTACAACTTAAGTGACTAACTTCAGAGCGCTTGCGGTACATAATGACGTATTTTAATCCGTTTCTTTTTGCCCTACATTCTCGACTGAAGTTGCAGCGGAACACTGTCTATTGTCAATTTAATGGCATTGTATGTTCAGTCTTTTATGATTATAACTCGACAACTTCAATGGCGTCGTCCGTAGTATTAACTATGGAAATAATTTTCGTGCCATAAACCTATCGATTAAACAGCATGTCATAATAATGAATTATTAATAACAAACTTCTTTAGGTTACCATTTCCAGGCCTGCACACGATTTCCAAAGTTGACTGGTCGTGAATAAGCGTTACTTATTGCACGGTAAAAATAACAAAATAAATAGTTACATGTGTGCGTTTACTTTATATTTAAATAAGTAATACGAATTGGCAGTTACATTGGTAATTAAAAATAACAACTTGATTATTAAGTAAGTATTGGCAATTACTAAGTACTATAAATAAATAATTTACATTACAAAATCATGGCATCTTTGGTATGTAGGTATTATAGATATAAAGTGAAATAATTGTGAGTATTTTGAAGGCAATTTCAGAATGCCTTTTAATTATTATGGCGTATAAAAATTAACTTTTGCACGCTATCTGACAAGTTTAATGATCTTGTTTCCTTTACTTATTTCAAAATAGTAACAGGCAAGATTATAATTAACGGATGTACTTTAATCTAGAGTTATTATGAGGTGTATCTACGGAAAAGTATAAAAAGTATGGTTCAAAAGTTTCAAGAAATATCAATGTCATTAACTGACTCAGATAGCGGCCATCTTTCTTTTGTCGTCTACTGCAACTTCTACTCTAATGGCTTCCTATGACCACGCTAACATCAGTCCAAAAGAAAAACAGAGTAATTTCAATGTACCGATTACGAACTTGTCATACACACTTAGGCACTAAGTCATTACAAATAGAATTGACATTTTCTTTACACACATTCAATTGTCAACAATGAGCGAAGATGAGTTTCTATCCATTAGTCGGGGTACAAAATAAAAACTAGCTAGTTTACAAATGAACTGGAAAGCGTGTGTAGGAAACGTGTACTAGACACTTTTTACAACTACATAATAGCAACAGGAACGTCTCATAAAAAAGATTATTAACGTTTGGCCCACTCTTCTAGAAAATTTAGAAACGACAGTAGACAAATGTGATGTATCAAGTGTCAGTATGTATGTACACAATGATCACAGTTACAAACCGTAACCTTACAATGGCGCACCAACAATCTAAATTGGCAATGTGGCATCACAGTGCCATCTTATACTCTATTATCTATGTATACATATCGCTAAATCTATAACATTATCGATAATTATCAAAACGATCTCCTAATAATCTAGATACACCCATAAGAAGCACTTTTTTAATGAATGAATAAGTATCAGAACTTTACATATCATTTTTATACATGGTAAATATAATTTATATTATATTTTGTGTCTCATAATGTCATTGGTTTCAACTATAATGATTATAATAATCGTTTATACTAGTATAACTTGACGTGTATTGCAATGAAGCGCTGACATTTACAATGTTTAGTAGAGTAGAAGTCAGCGTCGTCATTGAAGTAGTCTTGCTATAATAACACTTGAACTTTAGAATAAGAGAATCCTCTCTATAATTAATGACGTAATGCTACAAATAGTAGGTATGTAAAAAAGCGAGCTGAGAACTCATTGCGGTTACCACCAGAAATCGTTTATCAGAAACACATACAACTTTTTAGAAATGACATTCCCATCTGTTGCATAACCGCAATGCTATTCACAAATTCTCATTAACTAGTCATCAACATGTTACCAACAAAAACTTATATTTTCCCCTAAATTATTTTGTAAACTATGTATAATCTAAACAATCTACAATTTGTTACATTATTCATCTTACATACATCAATCGATAATATTGTTCCGTCTTTTAAAAAAAATACATGATCTTTGTCACATCTATTCCGGTCGTTTAGTTCGTGGATAATCACCAGTACGTATATTTTATTTGTTGGAAGAAAATTTCTCATCACAATAAGTAGGAGTGATAATACAATCCGCTTCATAATCTTTGAAGCGACAGGTTTTTAAGACGCTCACGTAAAAAATATTTTCAACTTACGTCGTCGTATCCACTGAACTACAGGGTCACCGTAACAAAACACAATCATCGTGGCAACAAACGATTTAGAACATCCGAATCACTTTGAATTTGGAATGTCTCATTCGCGGGTGAGTCCGAAACTTTCCTTTTTGGAAGAGGTTTTATTTGGTGGTGTCCTCGAAGGTTTTATTCAGAGCGTTCGCTCTGGTAGGGGGGGCGGGGCGGCGCGCTAGTTGCGGTAGATGTAGGCGCAGGGCTGGGGCGCGGGCGGCGGCGGCGTGGGCGGGCGCTCGCCCGACGGCGACGGCGACGACGACGGCGGCGACGGCGACGACGACGAGCCGACGCCGCTCGCCGACGCCGACGCCGACCCGCTGCTGCGCTGCGACACTGTTCATATCGACGCTTTAGTATGGCGCTTTGGAATCCCGTACACGGGTAGAGTAAACGACGTAGATAGAGTTAGAATCATGTCACTGGCAGAGTAAATAATGACAACTAGACTACTACTCTACTAAATACTCTCATTAGTATATTTCTAAGTAGGTATAGTACTGACGTCCATTATACAAGTACGCTGGACAGGCGAACATCACCTGTCATTTGTTGTTTGGAAATCGCCATATTGGCGCTGAGAGCAGTAGATTCTATACTGTACACTACTACTGTCATAGAAGAATCTACTGCTCTCAGCGCCAATATGGCGATTTTCAAATCGGCACAAAAAATTGCTGTCATTTCATGACATTAGCCTGTCCAGCGTACTTTGTATAATGAACGTCAGTGAGGTATAGGTTTTCTATCTCATGAAGTCCGTTTCATATGAATGTTGTTAGGCATGCACATGCACATTATTTTAGTGTGTGTAACACGAGAGCGTGCAGACGCACACTTAAGTATTTTAAATTTCGTTTCAACTCTAGTGCAGTGGGTCCAACGGTAAACGCAATTTACCCGTGGACTTACCAATAGATATTGCCGGTGGGTCCACGGGTCATCAATCACCCAAAGCAATGTGTATGTGCACGCCTAACAACATTAATAGCAAAATGGTCTTCGTGAGCTAGAACTTACTTAGAAATGTACTAATGAGAGTATTTAGTAGAGTAGTAGTCAAGCTGTCATTATTTACTCTACCAGTGACATGATCCTTTTAATGTTTTAAGGATAAAGTTAGAAAGTTACCGGGTGTTAATTTAGTTAACTTGATAAGAAATTTGAAAAAATAAAAGGGTAAATAAATAAGTACCTCATAAAAGAAAGTAAACCATGCGTTTAACCTGAAAAGATTATAGAACGAATCGCTGTATCTTTTAACAAACAGTTAATAAAGGTAAAATATAGTTAAACCTTATCGTCTAACCATATAATATGACTTGTATAAATAATCATATGCACAAATTGTTGGAGTTGCAGTCTACTAGCTTACTTTAAAAAAATGTTGTAATGTATATCATGTATTTGCTTCTTCTTCTTCTTATCGTTTGAGGAATAGTGGCCACCTCTGGTGTTAGAGTTTATCAAGCCGCCTGTAAGGCCTCTAACTTGGCTTAACGATTGTTATCAGATGACAGCAGCCGGGACCGACGGTTTAACGTGCCCTCCGAAGCACGGAAGCGCTCAGTTGTAATGCCACTTAACGGTCACCCATCCGACACCACATTACTTAACAAACTAGATCGAGTACGATCAGTCTGTCAATCTCCGCCATGAGCGCTTCATGTATTTGCATGTGTATGTAAAACTGTTTTGTGTGACAAATAAAAAAAAATAGACTTACCCAACGTGTGGTGGTGGTGCGAATTATGCTTATGATGGTGCATCTGGTCGCGCGAGTCCGCCCCGCTTGTTTCTCAGAGGTACACCTTCTTCACTGAGCGCGTGGTCGAGAAGCCGTTGTCGTTGCCGCGCCGGTACCCATCGCCCTGCGGTCCGAATATTCCTGCGTTAACTGGCGTGCCGCGAACGCGAGAATGAGTAATGGAGCTGGTGAATGGTTATTAGCAGATACATGTATCCGTGAGGTTTATATGAAATCTCGAAGAAAATAGCTTTGAATTGTGAATCTTTCTTAATTGACAGTTGATACTATTACTAAAAATTTCAGCCCAAAAAAGAATACACCCTGAAATCTTATTCATTTGGTTCCCGCGGTGGGGTGGTTCCACTCATGATTACAAGCAACTTTGACTATGGGGCCAACTCTAATATCGCGAAAAAAAACAGCCGTTCCACACAAAAGCGCAATACCTACTCGAACTTAATGTATGGAACAGCAGCTGATCTTTTTTTCGCGATATAAGAGTTTGCCCCATTGTAAAAGATGCTTGTAATCATGAGTGGAACCAGCCCACTGCGAAAACCAAACGAATAAAATTTCCGCGTGAATATTTATCTGAGAAAAGTGATTTGGCTAGACAAGACAAGACAAGATTTGGCTAGAAAAGTGATTTGATTAGACGATGTTATTTTATATAAACCTCACGAATTTTAAAAGCAAAGTGATTATATTGTTAAAATTATGAATGATTGAAGCAAGATGAGATGATAAGCAGTTAAGAATATAGAAAAGAGATAAAAAAAATCATGCAATTAAAAAGTTAAAATTTTATAAGTGATTTGATTAGATTTATTAAATAAATTGTTTCAATATTGTGAGTGGTTAACAATTAACATGCCGAGAAGAAAAAAGTGACTTATAAATGGATTTGAAAAAGTCGATACTCACAGATATTTTTTTTAATGATCAAGTAAATTAATTGCGATTGATTGTGCTGTGCAAACTTAGAATATTGTTACCTATATGAGTAGAATTTTATTATGGTATCTGTGACGAAACCTAGTGGATGATAACGCCGTTTGGTTGGATGAAACTGTGTTTCCTTAATAAGCGACTTCAAAAAAGGAGGAGGTTCTCTGTTCGTTCGTCTGTATGCTTTTTTATGCACAACGGGATAGTGCATGGCCTTCACCTGACCTGATGTTAAGTGACGATAAGGCCAAAGGTTCCTATCACTGAGGAACTGGCTATCTTACCTCTAACTGCCGGAACACAACAATTTTTAAACTGTTGTTATGGCGTCAGACTTAGGTAAAATGGGGGTAGCTAGCAAGGCGGACTTGAAATAAGCCCTACCATGAACCAAAAAGCCCTACCATAAAAATGTATGTCCAGATACTAATTTGCCAAATTCAAATTGTGACATTATGTATGTATTATGCGGCTACGAAATATTATGCCCAATTCTGAAAGGGTCCTAAACCTAATATTGCGTTTTGATAAACTAGCAAACATCTCATATGACGAATTGCGACAAAGGACCCTGGGCGTAGCGAGGTAAGGGCAGGGAGGGGTAGCTGCCCCCCCTTAGAACAGCGGTCGTGTCATTCGCTGGTAAACTGCAATTCTGACGAGTTTCATAGCTTACGGTGCTTCTTATAAGACCTAAGAAACTAACAGGTTTGAAGGCTGGCTTGTGAAATCCAACAATAGGGGATGTGATCTCTATTATAATCTAGGATTTTTTTAAGTCTGTCCCCAAAGATGTATTAAAAAACTTTTTTAATACATCTTTGTCTGTCCCCCCTGGAACTAACTAGAAACTTTGGATTTCTCAGGAACCCTGTACGGGTTCAACGCATCTGAGGCTCTCGGTGAAGCAGCCAGTGCGGGCAACGTAGACCGCCTGGAGTGGAGTGCGTGAAGTGCGGAGAGTGGAGTGCGTGAAGTGCGGAGAGTGGCCGTGTCACAATCAATCGCAACATTAAAAACCAAACCATGCAAAAGAAGATACAGGAGCAGAACTGACATTGACCTGGTGGGAGCGGAGGGTGCCAAAGTTGTCGCGGCGGTACGCGTCCGGCTGGAACTGGAACAGCGTCTCGTGGTGCGGGTGGTACGGCGCCGGCGGGTGCTTGCGCAGCGTCGCGCGCGGCGACGCCGGCTTCGGCTGCGGGGCGAGCACCGGCTCCGCGTATGTCACCTCTTCCACTTGTTGAAGGAGTTTCGGCTCGGCTTGAATCCTGTGGACGAGGGTGTTGGTTAGAATCATTGGTAGGTACTTGAGCTACTTTCCGCCTGTACGCTACATTGCCCAATAAAGCTGATTGCTGTCAAGAAATCGAATTTCGAATACCTTGAATTCTTGTCACACCCCGGGCACTCCATACAAGCTTCGCGTTTCAACTACCTATTACACAGACGCTCAGTGAAGTTTTTGCACACGCGCAACTGTATGCGTGAAGTCTAGAGCTATTGAATGAGCACACGGATCGGCACACGAACTCCCGCGGTGGGCGCCGGTGGGGTGAGGTAATTGATTGTGGGGCGGGGCGGAGAGTTTCCTTTCTGTACGGTAGTACTTATATCTATTTTGTGTTCTTGTCTAAAGTTAAGTTTCTTTTCTACGGTGAACAGCACTGGCTCAGTACAAACTCTGTTGAGTTCGTCACAGAAAACTACAAACAAGCGGCTCCAGCAAAACAATGGAGAGGTTTTTTTATGCATGTTGAATAGGGCCCTCTCTATATACTCTCAGTGGGAAACCACTCTTTCCCAAAAACTTAACTATAGACAAAACATCAAGGAAATTCGAATTCAAGCTTCGTTCAGCACTCAGTAGGGTTACCATTTCAAAATTTGGAAAGTCCTTGCAAAAACCGGTCATTTCAATAAAAGACCAGACTTTTTTTTATAAAAAAAACTGCCTGACTGTGACAGACGTAAGTATATCATCAAAATTACATCTTCTTCCATGATGTATTTTCGTTGTGTGCTTACATCGAAGGTGCTTACCTTTTAATGCAAAGGACTTACATTTTAATGCACAATATAAAATGTTCCTAAAGCGATTTTCGGATGATTGAATTGAAACTGTTTATCGTGTTTTTACCAATTTTTTTGGTATTCTGTACATACATGGATGTGGCTCTACAACGTGTAACAAAAAGGGGGTATCAAGCCGAAAGGAGGTCAATGTACTTGTGAAACTGAACATCTTCAAACAGAAAAAAAATCAATGAATAATTTTTTTTTGAACTCTACATACAAAATGTTGGCGGCAAATTCAAATTTTCTATGAAGAGTCCAACTTTTTTTTCGATTTAAATTTTTTTCTGTTGGAAGGTGTTCAGTTTCACGAGTACATTGACCTCCTTTCGGGTTGATACCCCCTTTTTGTTACACGTTGTATACATTTTGGGACATCTCTTTCGAGCACTACTGCTATGTATATTTTACAACTAATATTACACCGCCCAATCTAAAAAAGCCGGATAAATTACTAAGCCAGACAAAGTCCTGACAAAAGTCTAAAAGTCCAGTTATGTCCGGGCAAATTCAGACGGATGGTAAACTTCATGCCATCCTACTATTAGTCTAGGAAGGGTAACCCACAGGATGGAAAAAAGGAAAAATGGTATACCTACCTGTTAATATTCTGCCTCTGTTCAAAGTATTCATACTCCGTGTCCGGATAAGGCATGTTGTCGTCATCGTCCTTCTTGCAGCGGCGGCCGCAGATGTATCCAGCGGCGAAGCCCGCGCCCAAAGCAGCCAATGCACCCGCCGCTACTGCTAATGCGAGGGTCTCTACGGAGTACGCTGCTGGCGGGGGGTCGGCGGTTATCACTTCGGGGCCTGGGGAATTACGTAACAGCATTACATCATAGTTGACATAACATGAATGCGAAAGTAAGTTTGGTTGGACGATTTCACGTCAACTACTCAACCGATTATCAAATTTTGCATAAACATTGTCAGGGGTAAAGAAAGAAAAGGACAGAGGGTACCTTTCATACAGAAAAAAATATGGTTTCCGAGCGGTAGAAAAGTAACCGTCCACAGTGGCAAGGGATGCAATAATGGCGAAGGTAAGTGTTCTACAAAAATGTTATGATCTGCATAGTGGATCGGTGAGGTGGGATTTCTAAAAGGTAAGCCGATGGGAATCGGTTTGTATGGACCCTTCGTCACTGTCCATGCAGACCGTGTCACAGGCGGTCGCTAGTTATGACTGATTTCAAGAACTTGTGAATGTCAAGATACACCATAATAGGTTGGTCAATCAAAAGTTGGGAAAGACCTTCCTGCTCATTGCTTCCTGCTTTTGATTCATTTATATGAATCGTCAATGGGGAAGGCAACTGTCAAAATGGCGCTGCGTACACTTGTTCCACGAGAACTAACAAAGGACTTTTATTTAAAAAATCGTTTTCTTGAGATTTAAAATGATTGACACTGCTTAATGCTTTAAAAATATTGGTACTTACAAATTTACGAAAAATCTGGATATGAAAAAAAAATTCTGTAAGAATAAAAACGTCTTAATTTGTCTTTAAATATTCACTTCTCAAGCTTACGCGCTCACTAGACATGAAGATTGAAGAAGACATGATGATTTTTGGTTTTCCCGACGTTTCGGCAACTTTGCAGCTGCCGTGGTCACGGGGGACTGACGCTACCCGTGAGTCTACCCTCAAGCGAAGACTCACGGGTAGCGTCAGTCCCCCGTGACCACGGCAGCTGCAAAGTTGCCGAAACATCGGGAAAACCAAAAATCAAACCAAATACCAACTAATTACCAAAGTGCTTTCAATAAAACCGCGCTAGTATTCGTTAAAAATTGTTTTATTTCTTGTCTTTAAATTCCAGCATTTGCATTGTAGAATATTTCCCATACATTTTGTTCTGAACGTCTACTGTCTTAGGAACAAGCGTACGCAGCGACATCTACAAATAGCTTTGCGTTGCCAACTCCATTGAAACATGATAATAATACTGGATAGAGTTAAGAGTCAGATGATGTATAAGATAAAGTAATTATATTCTTTGGAGATCTATCCTATTGTTTTGTTCAAAAACCATTTACAATAGATGAATACTTTTGGTGCAACAGACCATACAACAGAGACTGTTTGGTTGGTGCCCTATAATTTTAAAAGTATTGTACTGACATATTCCGTTTCTTGACTGTTATCTCTGTCTTGCCATAAAGAATCATAATCTATAAATGTCGCTAAATGAGAAAAAGGTGACATGTTTCCTTTATTGATTCTTGTGAACATAAAACCATGTATTTTCATATAGATAATAACTTCTTCTTACCTTCGTTGTTGTTGTTGCCCCCTTTCCCGTCCTTATCCTGGACTATGTTGATGACTTCTCCCTTGGTTTCCCCTCGAGCATCATCGTAGAGGCCGGAACTCAAGCCTCCAACGGCACCGGCATCTTTGCCTGTAATGTCGAAAATGATATTGAAATGTCCTCAATTTGATAAAATTATGAATCTCTGTAAATAAAGAAATCTCGTTCAAAGATTGGAAACTACTTGAACTTGAAGAACGTATTGTAATGTATTGCAATACTTTTGAATAAGAAACGGCGACGCTTTTCCAGATGGGAAGATAATCGTTGTTTTCAGCTAAGTATCGAAAGAAAGAACCAGCTCCTCGACCTATCATCTCTGGTCCAGAGCTCGACCCCTTCCTAAGTGAATTTCTGGCTACGGCCCTGGTTGAAATTGGGTCGCAAACCACTATATAAGTATCTGTATGGTTGGTGACCATCATGAAGTCTAATATTTTTTCAATAAAGCAGTACTGACTGTGCGGGCAGGCGGCGTGGCTGCCGGTGCTGACGCTTTGGTAGAAGGAGTTCTCGTCGAGCCAGCGGCTGACGCCGTGCGAGTAGGCGCGGCAGCGGCCCGCCTGCTTGTCCCACGCGCAGTACGGGTCTTGGAGCGCCACGCATTCTCTGTAAAAGCCATATTAGTTGGAAAATTTTGATTTCTATTTCTACAGGGTGATTTTCGAACAGTGGACAAAGGATCCTCGTCGGTGGATCGTAGAGGAATGAGGGAAATTTTGTGGTGTGGCTAAGACCGTCAAATTGAACAATTTAGTCTATAGGACCAACTTAATCAGAGCAAAAAAGTAATCAGCTGTTCCATACATTTTGGTTAGAGTAGATTTTAAAGTTTTCTATGGAATGGCTAATTTTTTTTGCTCTGATTAAGTTGGTCCCATAGATAAAGTTGTTCAGTTTGACGGTTTAAGCCACACCACAAAATGTGTCGACTGTTTTAGATTTCACTCTGTAGTATACCGGGTGTAGTAACAAGACACTCAACGAAGCCGAGGTCTACGTATTCTGCCCATCATCAGGGCCATTTCTGTTCAAAATTATTGCTGGGAAACGACTTTAATTTTTGGTGTTAAAAAGCATTCCATACATTACCACGCAATGTAACGCGTACAAAAGACCACGCCTGCGAGTGAATGCTACCAAAGAAAATATACACTAACGCGAAAAGAAGCGACACCTGCGCATGGGTGCTGTAAAATTGCTCGCGGCTATATGTGAGTGCGCCGGGCGAGCGCGGGGGTGCGGGGCGAGGAATCTCTTCCGCGGAGGCACGCGCTATCAGGCTTGCCTAGTTCGCTCGCACCACGCAATAGTACATACATTACAGGCAAGTATGTACGACAAACTAGAGTGATCAATGATGTCAGACGTACCAACTTCTTGGTATACATACTAGTTTTTAGTGTCACGTACCATGTACCAAGGCTACTCAGTCCTTGTATGCAAAAATACCAAGATTGGCCGTTGACCGTCAAAAATACACTGACAATATAGAATAATCGACAAATTTCAGAGATTCGTGTAAAAAAAAATTCCAATCATTGGACCTGCTTATAAACGATTAATATTCTCCAATTGATGAATTACTGCCCTCTATTAACGGTCTACGAAATTGAAATGTTTTTTTTTTTTTTTTTTTACTGGGATGCGATTTCCCACACAGTTTGTCTCCCAGAATTTGCAGCGCCAGAGCGGAGCACAGGCGTACTAGTTTCCCGTCTCGAATACCAGCTTTCAGCCAGCTCGGCACAAAGGATTTCTAGGTGGCCATCTAACATCCCTGAGAGTGATATGTGTCGGCAGTCGGGCTTTAATCATTCATCATTCAGGCAATGTAATTTGCTTTTCGTACAATACAATACAGGGCATATTATTGCTTTTCTCAAGAAATGCGAGGAAATTAATAGTATATTGTACATTGAGAGGTGATGTGGTAATTGCACTTTCTTCCGAGTGACACATAGTGCTTTAAAATAAAATAAATAAGTACTTAAAATGTTAATGAATTAAAATAGTAACAAATTATGGCGTCTTGTCTTTCACCCCGGAGACTCCATACAACCACCCCAAACTACATATCTATATTACACAGACACTGCACAGAATGACGTTTTTGTACTTTTGTATAGTAAAAATATTGAAAACTCGCACTTAACCGTTTTTTTTAATGTTACAATACGTTTTTTTGATATTTATTTAATACCTCTCATCTACATCCGGAGTTTTTCAGGGGGGTCAAAAATACTTTATTTTTTGGCTCCGACGCACCGTTTCCGAAATTTCCGAACTTTCCAATTTTCCAATTAAACTAAATAAATCTAAAATAACAACTGAATTAATACCAATATATATATATTTCTAATGAACTGTACGCGCGGAAATTAATCTTAAAAATAAGTAATTGCTGAAGTTGATATTATAATAAGAATAACGATTCGGGCAAACGAAAAATAAACCTTGAAATTAATACAAATTAAGAAATCATGTAACTATTATTCAAAGAATAACTATTGATCCATATAATTGTAATGCATTTAAATTAATATAAAATCAATACAAATTTATTTCATCAAACTTTCGTTTTATTATTTAGTTGCGTTAATATATGTAATGATGCTGATAGCCAACCCTATTACAAGTCGTGACGCGTATGACGTAGCCGCCGCCAGACTGGCGCCAAGCTCACACATACAGGGAGTGACGCCGCTGTGATGCTACACAGCTACGTGCGGCCGAGTCGAAAGGCAACGTTTATGTGCGTGCTCATGAAATACATTGAGTGATGACGTTTTGAAACCATTGTTTGTTACGAAATACATAACATTTTAATAATGTTACTGTAGACAAAAATTAAGAAATATCGGATAAAATAAGATTTCATAAAAAAAATAAAAAAAAAAATCTGACGGTAACCTTCAATAACTATGTAGCTAGTGGTTTCCCAGGTATAGTCTTAAAGACTAAAATGATCCTGATGATGGGCGGATTACGTGGACTTCGTCTTCGTTGAGTGTCTTATTACACCCGTTGTTGAAGACTCGTGCCGCTGGCTGATACAACGGGAACACGACGAGGACTTGTAGGGCTTGAAATAATGTAGCCGATGTAACCGATAGACAGTTTATTGTCTTTTAACACTGTTATGCTTAAATAATTAAATATTCTAATGAGATGTGAATTGATTTTATGGAGGACATGCAAGTTGTAAAAATATCGCAAAGATGGAGGACAAAGAGTATATATATGAGGTGGAGCGCGTTCGCGACGAGAGCCACGAACCACAGACCATTCGTCGGTGTGACAAGGGCGCGAGATCGGTAGTCCTTTTCTCGCGCCGTGAGAAAAAGAGACGCGCACCCTTCTGCCGATGCTGCTGTCTCGCTCTTGCGCGTTAACATGCTGCCCCCCTTGGAACATCGTGTTGTTCCAACGGTGGAAGGGGACAAAGTCTGTTGAAGCCCCTTCGTAGCGTGCCTGATGAGGTGCGGACGTCGGCCACCCGGACGACGCCGTCGGAGCCCGGATACACTGCCGTAACTCTGCCTATGGGCCACTTGTTTGGCGGCAACCTCTCGTTCTTGATTAGCACCATCTGCCCCAAGCCTGGTTGAATGCCATCTACTCGCCATTTGTTTCTGCGTTGCTGTTCTGAAATACATTCCCGGCAATAACGTTTCCAGAAGTGATTAGAGAGTGCTTGAATCCGCTTGTATCTGGTTAATGAACAGATGTTTCTTTCTTCCACCTGAGTTGTCGGTAGAGCCATGTGCGTACGACCAATCAAAAAATGAGCTGGGGTAAGCGGTGTAAGATCTGAAGGATCTGATGAAATAGGCGTTAGCGGCCTCGAATTGAGTGTCGCTTCAATTTGTACTAACAACGTATACATCTCCTCATAGTCTAAATTTGCCATAGCCGATACTCGCTTTAAATGATGCTTGATTGACTTTACCGATGATTCAGCTAGCCCATTAAAATGTGGGCTGTATGCCGGATAAAATTGGAAATTAATTTCATTTTCAGATGAGTAAGTAGTTAAGGCATCGCAGTTAGTCCTTAGAAATTTTGACAGTTCATTCGCGGCACCCACAAAATTTGTCCCGTTATCTGAATAAATGGTAGAGGGCTTCCCCCTTCGAGAAATAAATCTATTTAAAGCCGCTATAAAGGCTTGTGACGACAAGTCGGTGACAAGTTCCAAATGCACCGCACGAACCACCAAACAAACAAACACACAAATGTACGCCTTTACCATTTTACAACCTCTACCTTTTCTGTTCGCTATCAGAATTGGACCCGCGTGGTCGGTTGCTGTGTTAGTGAATGGAAATTCGGCATGTAGTCTTTGTGATGGTAAATTACCCATGATGGGTTGGAATGATTTGGCTGCAAATCGACAACAGCTCATACAATTACGAGTCACTTTCCTTGTCAAATTTCTACCACTAACAATCCAATATTTTTGTCGTAAAGTGGCCAATAGTAATTGTGGTCCACCATGCAATAATATTTTATGATAATATTCTGCCAGTAAGTTTGTGATATGATGTGAGGAGTGTAACAGTATTGGATGTTTAAGATCATAACTATAGTTTGCGTTAGAGAGTCGTCCGCCTACACGAATAATGCCATTACTATCCATAAATGGGTTCAAATGTAGCAGTTTGTCTTTAGGTGGTAGTTTATGACCCTTTGATAACAGAGTGTACTGTTTTAAAAATACATGTATTTGTACTATTCTACATAAAATTAAATTTGCATTTTTATATTCCGAGGCCTGCAGGGGACCAGTTAATTTACTTGAATTCTTGCAATTGTGAATGAATCGTTTTATATATATAATTACACGTTGTAGTTTTACAAAACTCGAATATTTATAAATGAAGTTAGTTTCTGTGGAATCGTCCAACAACAGATTTGTTTCAACCTTAACTTCAGGTAACTCAACGCTTGCTAGGTGTGGTTGCCTAGGAAATAATACTTCATTATTGTGTAAGAATGGAGGTCCTTCCCACCACAAGGAAGAATCTTTGAGCTGAGCTGCATTAACTCCCCGTGAGCCGATATCTGCAGGGTTTAAACCTGTAGGTACATAATTCCATTTAGTTATATCACTGTTAGCACGGATTTCCCTTATCCTATTATGAACATATTGTTTTAATTTAAGTTTAGAGGATTTAATCCAGCCCAGCACAATCGTCGAGTCACACCAAAATAATTCATTATCTATTTTAAGTCTTAATGACTGCCTTGCCTTTTTAACTAATTCCATAGCAAGCACAGCTCCACACAGCTCTAGCCTTGGCGTGGTAAGTTTTTGCTTGAGTGGAGCAACCCTACTCTTAGCTAACAATAAATGTACTGATACCGAACCATCTTCGGACACTGATCGTAAGTATACACATGCTGAATATGCTTTGATGGAAGCATCGCTGAATGCGTGTATTTCAACATGACTGAAACACTCGCAAACAACTCTGCGTGGTATTGTGATAGTAGCTAGGTCAGGTAAGTATTTAATAAAATTATTCCAAAGAATTTCTAAGTCATGAGGTAAGTTTTCGTCCCATGATATATTTTTTGCCCAAAGTGCTTGGAGAATGAGCTTTGCTTGAAGCATGCATGGATTAATTAACCCTAGGGGGTCAAATATCTGTGCTATTATTGATAAGATTGTACGTTTGTTTGTATTAAGTTTTCGTATATTATTGTGTGTGTATGAAAATAACAATAAATCCTGCTTACACGACCATAATAGCCCCAATGTTTTTGAATATTCTTCACTACTTAAATTTAATAATTTGTCATTGTTGTTTTCACCCACGACTTCGTTTAGTATATGTGTAGAATTAGAATGCCACTTTCTCAAATGAAAATGAGCCCCTTCTAACTCTTGAATGACACCCTTGCAAGTTTCTATCAAAATTTTTTCATTATCATTATCTGTGATAAGATCATCGTAATACATATCTTTGAGGATTGTTTCACCTACAGTTACTTGTGAACAATTTTTGCCTAATTCTGTTAAACATCTAGTGGCCAAATACGGCGCACAAGCGGTTCCATAACTAATCGTGTTGAGTTTATATTGTTTAATGGGTTGACCTGGATCAGAACGCCAGAAAATTTGTTGCAACTTCCGTTGGCTCTCGTTAACCCAAATTTGTCGATACATTTTCTCAATATCAGAAGTAACAACAAACTTGTGCTGACGAAATCGAATGAGTATCGCTATCAAATCATCCTGCATAACAGGTCCTATGTGCTGGATGTCATTAAATGATTTGCCTGATGTCGTTACCGCTGAGGCATCGAATACTGTTCTCAACTTGGTAGTCAAGCTGCCTTCCCGCTCAACTCCGTGATGTGGTAAGAAATATGAGCAGTCATCCTCCTGCGGATTAGTGTTTTCCGTCATGTGACCTAGTGCTATATATTCGTCAATGAACTCTGTATATTTTTGTTTATATGATGGATTGCGTTTGAATTTTCGCTCTAATGAATTAAATCTTACTAGTGCTTGGTTTCTAGAATCACCCAAGCATTGGATTGATTCCTTTAATGGTATAGTGACTACAAATTTATTGTCATCTGGGTGACGTTTAGTTGTTTGTGTGAATATGGTTTCGCACTCACTCTCACCGTTAGAGTAAGGTTGTTGAGCTGTGGAAACTGATTCATATTCAAAAAATTTGTTAAGTTTCTCTTCAAGCTCCATGCTATTCGAGAAATGACAATGGACTGTATTATAGGTGCGTAATGTATTGGATGAGTGGTTGTTGTTTTGTATAGATCCGGAAACAAGCCATCCTAGTGTTGTTTCAACTAATGTAGGCATATGCTTTCCTAAATTGATATGATTATTGGATAGAACATTCCAAAAGATGTCAGCCCCCAACAACATCTGAATTTCGGATGGATTGTTGAAGCCTGGATCAGCTAATTGGATGTGACTGGGTATGTTTAGTGAATTAGCGTTGATTTTTGTTGCTGGAATTAATTGTGTAATTTGTGGAACAACAAAGCAGTTTACTTCTGTCGTATAGCCACTGTTTGTTAGCGATGACATAGTTACTTCACATCGTTTTGTAATTTTAGATAATTGATTATTTAATCCACGTACTGTTATTGCAGTGGAATAACTAGGAATATTTAATTGTTTAAATAATGAGTCGGTAACAAAACTTGATGTGCTGCCATTATCGAGCAGTGCACGAACCCGATGTACCTCCCCATTGTTGTCTGATACATTAATTATAACCGTTGAAAGAAATACATATTGTTGTGTATTATGTGTTGCTGAAAGTGTAACATTATTTGTTTGGGATACTTCAGAAATAGAATTCTGTGGTTTTTGTGGAGTGGTAGTAGGTAATACCACACAATCTGTAGGAGTAGATTGGGACTGTTGCGTTTGTTGAGTTGGTATATGGATCATAGTGTTGTGTCTCTGTGAACATATCCTACAAGGTCCCAATCTACAATTTTTATCTGTATGTCCCGAGCGAAGGCAATTTTTACATAAATTTAATTTATTTATTTTGTCAATTCTAACTTCGATTGGCATTGTTTTAAATTTTAAACATTGATAAATAGTATGTTTATTTTGGCACACTGGACATAAAGGTAAATGTTTTGTGATCGGTGTTTGATTAACTATAAATGTTTTTGGTCTAACATGAGTGATGTCACTATGTCTGCGTATCTTGTTATGTGTTTCCTCCATTGTCTCCAAATAGTCTGCACGATTCTTTAAAAATGTATGAAATTGCTCTAATGATGGAATATCTTGAAGTGTATTTCTGTATGTTTCCCATTCCCTAATAGTATAATTGTCCAACTTGTTAGAAACCATGTGAATCAATAAGATATCCCAGTGTTCAACAGATAGTTCTAATGTTTTTAAACATCTTAAATTTTTGTTGATAGTATCTATTATATTTCGCAACAATTTTGGAGATTCTCTAATAATTGGTTCAATATTAAATAATGCTTGAATATGGTTATTAATGAGAAGTCTACGGTTATTGTATCTGCTGCACAACAACTCCCATGCCACGTTATAATTTTCCGAAGAAAAATCTAAAGATTGTATCACTATTGCCGCACTATCCTTCAGCGAAGCTCGTAAGTAATGAAATTTGTGTATGTTTGTAATAGATGTATTATTGTGTATGAGCGATTTGAAAGTATCATGATACTCGAGCCAATCCTGATAGCGTCCAGAAAAAGTTGGTAAATGGATAGTAGGTAATTTAACGTTTGGCCCACCTGCGGTTGCACCTGTGACTGAACCTGTCTCCGACTCCTCGTTGAGCCTCTCAGAATGACGACTCAGCATGTCCTGAGCAGTAGCAACAGCACTGAAGTAGGATGCCTCAAACGCTTCCCTTTCTCCGAACTCAGAATCTGGAATTTCAGTCATATTTTCTATTTCAGTTTGAGTCGTATCAAAATCGTTGTACAATAGATCAATTTTATTTAACCGTGAAGTTAGCTCGTGCAGCTGTAACTTATTTAGGGTTTTATTTAGAATCAGAGGTTCAAGGAATGATTTGAAAATTGTGAGTTTTGACTTTTGCGATGCCCTAGTTCGTTTTAACATTTTAATATCCATCTTTAAATGAAATCTCGATGCGTATAATATTTACCAAATTGTAAGCTGTAAGGAAATGTATTTAATTTGTAGGTACACAAAAACCAAATGTATTTAGCATGAGTGATGCAAGGATTTAAACTGTGATTGATGGGTCGTACTTACACACAGCATAGCTAACCACAAACCCTTTTCTTGGTTTGGTACATATATATAGCTTGTGGAATGGCACGATGGATGCGTGCTATGAAAATTGACCTTCCAAATGGCTTCTTAAATGGCACTTTATATGACGTGCTATGAAAATTGACCTTCTTCCAAAGCCGTGCTTGATGTCCGCGCCGCGGATTCCGTCGTGCTTTTGGTCCCCACCGTTACTTCTTGGCCCAATCTTGAATTTCTTACAATTCCCTTGGAGCCTTGCTCTTGAAGTATCCGGCTCGAAAAATGTTGAAGACTCGTGCCGCTGGCTGATACAACGGGAACACGACGAGGACTTGTAGGGCTTGAAATAATGTAGCCGATGTAACCGATAGACAGTTTATTGTCTTTTAACACTGTTATGCTTAAATAATTAAATATTCTAATGAGATGTGAATTGATTTTATGGAGGACATGCAAGTTGTAAAAATATCGCAAAGATGGAGGACAAAGAGTATATATATGAGGTGGAGCGCGTTCGCGACGAGAGCCACGAACCACAGACCATTCGTCGGTGTGACAAGGGCGCGAGATCGGTAGTCCTTTTCTCGCGCCGTGAGAAAAAGAGACGCGCACCCTTCTGCCGATGCTGCTGTCTCGCTCTTGCGCGTTAACACCCGTTATTGCTAAATTCAAATTTTGTAACGATGCCAAAGAAACTACGAACCACATTTTACACAACAGGATTTATGATTGCAAGGCAACTAAAATGTGGAAATCAAGTCAATCTTAAATTTATTTTGGTTAAATTGTCAATTTTCTTTCCCTATTGCGAGAAAAGGCTAACTATGAAAATTTAATATGTAGTATCACTTACGAGCACGAGCTGATCTTGTCGCTGGAACACCTATGCAGCCTTAAGCTCAGGACTTCCCTATCAGAGACTGCGATGAGTCGAGCCGCGTCCCTTCCCGCCCTGGCGACCCTCAGAGCTCTCACGGGAGAGCCGGCTGCAAAAGCTTGGAGTTCTTCGATCACTACAGGAACTGCTCGCTTATTCGAGTCATACGAAACCGCGTTGATGGCTTTGATGATTTTGCCGTTATCTGAAATTTAAGAATTATTACAAAAAGAAACAATGCCGAACTTAGGCGAATTAATACTCAATCTACACTTCATAAAACGAGAATAATGAAGCGGTAAAGTCTTTTTTCGGCCTTATTCATAAACGCCTAATAATTATATTTTAGCTATTGCACCAATAAAATATGTTTTAACTGTAATCTCCCGAACTAATGAACCGATTCCAAAAATTTTTCAACTAATAAAAAGCCAAACTATCTCTGACGGAAATAGGCTATATTTTTCACTGGAATTCTTATGGGAAGTGTAATTCCACGCGGACAAAGTCGCGGACGGAAGCTAAAGGCTTTGCCAAACAGATCGCGTACTTAGCGCGCGCTAGAGCGCTAGCCTGACGTCGCGCTATAGCGCCGAATTGTATTGTAGGACGTGCATAGTTTCATGTCAAACACAGCGCTGGCGCTAGCCGTACGCTGCGTATTGCTAGCTCCGGCGCTATGTTTGACATGAAACTATGCAGGTCCTACAACACAATTCAGCGCTATAGCGCGACGTCAGGCTAGCACTAGCGCGCGCTAAAACGCGTCCTGTTTGGAGAAGCTTTAAGTGTTTTAGAAAGAAAGGCAGTATCATAAATTCTTACCCGTTCCAATGAATAGAACGTCGTAAGCTTTTCCACCTGGGGTCTTCACCTGTGGATCTACAGCGATTTGCGTGAATCGATAGCTGTAAGAAAAAGTTAAAGTTAATTTTGTTCTACCGACTATAAGATATAATCAATATTGACAATATTACATGTCAGGGAGCAGCGTCGGAGCTAGAGTCATGAGCCCCCTTGGCAAGATTTGATTTTGCGCCCCCAAAACTTATTTTCCAGGAAGAAAAACTTATTTTCTAGCTGTGGGGCAGCAAAGTGCGCCCCCCCTGAGAGTTGCGTTCCTGGCAGCCACCCCTTTGCCAGCACCTAGCTACAACGCTGTCAGGGTGTAAAATAACTTACTGGAAACTAGTCCTTATAACAATAGGTTCTCCGAAGAAGGCAGGCACTGATTCATCCATCAACGCGTGCGTTTTTATAAAGTTGAGCGTCTGGTCCGGAAGTTGCCTAGAGTCGTTATTACATGTCCCTGGACGAGGTTCTGGCACCTAAAAAATAACAATTTTATACTTAGATTTCTAGTAGACAAGCAAATTGGAAATTTTTTAAGTGAAATAAGAAACAAAGAAGTAAAAAAACGTATTTTTAAAGGATACACTGCACACTGCGAATAAAAGTACATATATACTAGCCTAGCCATTTCTGTTCGCTACCAGCACAGAATAACTAATAGTATACACTACCAAGAGCTAATTGTCTAATTTCAAAATCTATCGCAATCGCTCTAATTTGACAGTTGAATGTGACACATTGCTACATTTCTTTGGTACGTGTTTATTTGTGCCAAAAAGAAGTAGCAATGTTCTGTTCTGACAATTAGTGGGCAGTATGAAGTTGAGTTATAGTTATTAGTTCTAGTGATGTAGTAACGTACTCCAGGAAAACTTACCTTAGCACTATTGACAGGTAACCAATTAGAGTTAAGAGCACTCTGTTCCTTGAAGGTGCCTTCAAAAGTGTCAGCGATGTCTTGCATGCTGAATGCGCAGACGGCACTGCCCGAGATGCTGTTGGGAGGGGTGGTGAAGGTGCCGTAGATCAGCTGAGCGCTAAGGCCCCCGTACACACCCTCTATGAGTTCTGTTGTTGATTCTGGAAAGAAATGTAGTTGGTTAAATTTAAGTTACTTCTCCTAATGAACTTCCATTAAAGAAGGTATTAGTTATTTTAATAATTTACAATGCTTAACTTTAATGTTGTTAAACTTTCTGACCCCGATCATTATTGACAAGGGAACTATGTTAACTTTGTTTTCTGATAAATTACTATTGACTTTTGACTTATTATTTATTAATGAAAACTTTATCAAACGAAGCCGGAATTTAAATCTACTGGAATAAAAAGCGTTGGTACACATAAGAGATTTTATCCATACTTACGTATTTCATTGAAGTAGAAGGGAAAGTCTCCTGCTACCGAGCAGTTGAGTCTGGACTTCAAGAATGATGTCCAGCGTTGCTTAAACCGATGGGGACCACCACGGTCGTCTCTACAGACCCTCGCCACTCGGGAGAATACAGACTGAAAAAATATTGAACTTTGATGTCTGTTGATAACATGGATGTATGAACAGTCATTAGAGCAAAATCGATGTAAGAAACAAAATTTCTAGAAGTTTAGTTCTTACCTTGCCACAGTTGATGTATTCTACTGCCGTTTCCCGAAAGAAGAAATATACAAAGTTTCCGTGTACCAATGAATTGACGAAATCGGGAGCTGAAAAGAAAAAAATAAAACTTTATAGTAATGATATTTCAATTGTTTTTATAGAACTAGTAATGACTAATGAATGATAAGTATACAATGTGTTAATGAATGAACCAAAAATGGGAAAACCGATTCTTCGGACCATCAATATGAACAACTTTTACCAATTCTGAAATCACGAAATAAAAGCAGCTGTTTCATACAAAATAAGAGTGAAAATAATAAAATGTATGAAACAGCTGGTTTTTTTCAGGACTTCAGAGTTGGTCCTATAGTAAAACTTGTTCATTTTGGTGGACCGAAGAAACATTTTTGCCATTTTTGGTTCATTAATTAACGCCCTGTATAAAAAACATACAAGATACGCGCGAAAAACATAACCTCTCCTTGCAGTCGGGTAAAATCTAATTAAGCTCATTTAGTGATATTGACAACTATACTAGTTATTTTCACTTCTCAAGCTTACGCGCTAATTAGACATGAAATGGAAAATCAAACATCAAACGAAATACCAACTAATTACCAAAGTACTTTCAATAAAACCGCGCTAGTATCCGTTAAAAAGTGATTTATTTCAAATATTAGTTATTGTCAGGTTTTTATTAGTAACTTGGGCATTTGTTTATACGAAGTAAAAGTTTAAAATTGTTACTACAGAAAAGATTAAGTGCATGGGTCGATTATTTTGCGAGGCCATGATCTACAGCGTGTATCAAGTGACGTGTATAAAAATAAGTGAGGGGTGAACGAACGCCCTCCAAAAATTCACTGAAAAGTTCTTGTTTATTATCTCAAATAGAAAAGCTTTATAAATGGATCGGCCGACATGGATATCGCGCTGTCGTAGGCGTCGTAGCCGGTCGTAGCACAGCTTACGCTACGAAAGTTACGTAGCGCGCTCCAACCGGGCGAGCAATGCTACGCCGGCGCCCCGGCGCCGACTGCGCGTGCTAACTACAGGTGCTACGTCTGTGTTTTGATGCAAGGAAAAGAGTGAGCATTTGGAGAAAAAATAATTAGGTATTTTCATTAAAAATAAAACATTTTTTACGGATTACAACGCGTATATTGGTATTAATTTAGATGTTATTTTAGTTAGTTTTGATTTATTGGTTTTTTGGGTTTCCCGACCTTTCGACACCTTTCCAGGGGCCGTAGTCACGGGAGGACTAAAGACACGCGGAAGTCCAAGAAGTGTCTATTTTCATTAATTTCTTAATTATTGAGTCATCTAACTAAATCATCTTTTTAAATTTTTTACACGACATCCGAAACATGTTGTATACTTAAGTGTTAAGTTTTCAATGTCATTTTATTACTTTTCTGCACTCTTCAGTCTACGTCTTTAGGTAGTCAAAAATTCTATAGCTATGTTTAAATTTTCGAACACCGACGTTGTTGTGTTGCGGAAGTAGATTAATCAGGGTGGTAGCTTTTTCCATATTGGAAATACTTTACTTAAATTACTTTGTTTACCTACTAATGCAATATTTGCCTGTATATAGACAGATTAACTGGAGTAGGTACTCTCGTTATAGTAAGTCTATTATCCAATCACCATAATCACGTATCAGTTATGCCGGAACAGACTGTAATATGCCCGTTGTTTATTATTAGCACTTCATTATGCATAGAAACGCGGCTAGGGTTGTCAAAATATTGTACCTACTTGACCGAAAATTATATAAATACTGATTGACTGGGAATGTTGGTGAGCTAAATGGATTGTATTTTAATGGGAGGATGATGGAAACAGTTTTAGAGTTTAACAATTTAATTATCACAATATCAATCAGGCAAATATTTGACACACAAACCAGAGTATGACAACTGGGGCACAAGCAAAAGGTAAACGTCATTATCAAAAATATAAACCAAACGTATCAAAAAGGTGGCATCTCAGCCAGTCGCCAACATGGAGAGAATGCCTTTTTAGCATTAAATCCGTCAAAGATTAAATAAATGAATACCTCGGGAAAATTAAGGAAGTTAGTTAACGTTTTTATTACATTTATATAAATTTAAATGATAAGAAATGTTAAAATAAAATTATTCAATCAGAAACTATAATTAATTGTATTTCAGTCAATACATGAAAGTTTTATTATTGTAAGATCGTTTGTATGAAAGACCAAAAAATAGGAAAAAAATAATAATTTTAATACGTTTATATTTTAAGGGTACAAGGGGAAAATTGTCACTGCCAATTTTATGTTATTTTAAGAAAATTAGATTTAAGTTCCAACCTATTGGACCTTCATCGGTAGGTATTCATAATTTTTTATAGTTTTTCACCGTTATTTTAAAGGACATTCATCTTTTTTACCTGTTCCTCAAATTTGAACAGCTAATAACTTGGAGAAGAAATGCGTTTTTTGCGTGTACCTATTCTGATGAAAACGAAATTATATTCGATGAACTTTCAAATAATGCCCATGCCAAAAAAAAAAATGGACATCCATCATTATTCCCTTGTATCCCTTTCATTTGTGATACTGTTAACAGTAATTCCAATCTTAAATGAGATCTATTTATCGAAACAATTTGTACAAATTATCCATCACCCTATTGATGCGACACGTCTATAATATAATCTAAATACGATCCTAATCCGATTTACCGATTGTTGACGCGTCAAACGTCACTCAATGACAGCAAGTTCCCGCTAAAACCCGTTCCAAATTCAATTTAATTGACGGATGTATGTTTGACAGTTATTCGGGAGCAATCGACCGCGTCGGACATGTAAACACCGATAGTTGGGGCGTTTGCTATTCTGAATTTCATAGGAATCATGAATAATAATGATACTGGCTGGTTCCAAAAACATACGAAATAGGAAAACAGTTTTCATAAGTTGTTATAACTGGAAACTCCTTTATAAAACTGAAGTTATGTTACATAGAGAAGTCCTTTTTTTGTTCAAATGAAAATACTTAAGTACCTACCTACATCATAGTTGTATGGTCTGTGACCTACATTTACAGTTTTGAACCAATAATAAAAAAGTTATGCAAATGTTTTAATTTTGCAGTTAGAAACCAAGGAAGCGAAAAAATAAAAAAATCGTAAAGTCCATTTCACAGAAAATTCTAAATAATATGAATAAAAAAATATAAAATAAAAATAAGTACCTACTAATTCATAGAACTGTTTTTTTTTCTCTTACTTGTTTTTAAGTAGTTACCGTATGTACCAATTTAATAAATTAAAAAGCAACCTTTATAGGTATTCGCAGATTTTTGTAACCATAGATAATTACCCAAGTAACAAAATTTGGTACTATAAAAGTCCTGAGAACGCTTTAGGACGTGCTAATTAGTTTCATGATAAGCACTATAATGGTATTGTAAACCTTTACAGAACCCCCAATAGGCCCTAGTTTTATCACTGATTAATTCTATAAACATTACATAAAGCCTCTCACGGTAATAAGTCAGCTCTATACTTGAAAACCAAAACATGTTTATAATGCTATTTTGATCTTTTTATCACATATTGTTCGCCATTTTGTTCGTGCTGTGCTCAAGTGTTCCCCAAGAAAACAAAATGTCATTCGCTATTACAATTTGTAATACAAAGGACATTCTACAAAACATTACCTTTGATCGACCATTGACCGTAACTCCACTGTAACTTGCACTTGCGAAAATAATTGTATCGATAAAATCACTATGCTGATTTCAAATTTGACAATGCGCCCTCAGAATTTTCGTGAATTTCGTGATTTTAATTAAATTTAAATTAATAAAATAAGGACTCGTCCCGACTATGGCTGCTATAGTACACATTGGCTCCAGCCGTGCTACTAATGTGCTATCATGGCATAAACAGCAGCCATTTTTCATCGAAAACGGATCATAGTCCATTAATTATTCATTTTAGTGCTTTTATCTCACGCTTTAGTCAGGTAGCAGTAACAGAAAAAGTTTAAGTTATTTAGCAACTGCACCAGAAGTCGCTATGATACTATTTAGTACCATAAAAGAGTTTTCATGACTTTTACAGAACTAGCCCCATAGCGATGTTGAGGGAGCATTTAAGAAGCTAAACCGTGACATAATGGTTGTGCAAGATACTTTTATAGTGCAGATTGATTCTGTAATAATGTTTTCGATACTGCTACAATACTAGTACTGTAAAAGTTATTTTGACGCAATATTAGTGCAAAATAGATACATAAAAGTGACAGTAAAGTCGTCTTTAGTACTAAATAGTACTATAATCGCTTTGTTCATATCTATTAAAGTGCAACACTTTAAAGATTCTTTTGTATGTCCTGTAAGTGTTCTAAGAGCTGCACCATAGAACTTAAATGCTCTTTAATATTATAGAACCAAAACGCTCTGTGGAAAACCTTTAGAGCACAAGCAGTCACAACGGTTACCACTAAAGGCCTACTATATCACTGTTTGGTGATAAAACTCCTTGGTTATAGAAACTTTTGTTACTTGGGTAAGTAGGTAAATACCTAAATAACTTAAATGATTACCAATGGATGTGATTAAATAGTCATATTAAGTACATCTATTATTGGACAGTTCATAATTATTGGAATTGTTAATCTCTTTGACAAGGTATAGTAATATATATATATAGGTATAGGTAAGTATTACACATTACCTATATTTAAATATTAACTTAATTAATTAACAAAAGTATTATCAAAAAATTCATAACTTTCACACTAAATTTGTCGTTTCTAAACGTCCTTCAATATTTTTATCTCAAAAACAAAGAAAACAAAATAATTTATTAAAGAAATTCATACCGTTTAGTGTCATCGAGTCGTAGGGTTCAGTCTGTAGAGGTTCTCTGTAGATAATTGGCTCCATTCCACTGAAATCAGCTACAGTTCCCGAATATAACTCTCCATCTGAAAATAAAAACAAAGAAAAAAACTATGAATTCGTTTAAATACGCATGTAATTATTAAATAATTTAGCAAGACCATGAAAATGGGACGTCAATGTCAATTAGTTAATTTTAACTCTTTACAAAGGGGTAAGTAACTAAATCATTTTAACATCGGTTTTAATTTAAAACAAAGAAATCGGAATGGGGAATGTCCGAAAAAAATCAAATTGGCTGAATATTTTTTGATAGGTAGGAATAAGCTCCCTTAGTAATAGAAAAAAAATTCAGACCTTTCTGTTGCTTGAAAAAATTTAAAAAAATTAAAGTGTCTTCGACTTCACAAATATAGGAAAGTAACAGCAGAATGGAGATTATACCTTTGTCATCATCTGCCACAACCACAATATGGTATTAAAAAAAATTCAACACAAAATGTCAAATCTTTTTTTTAATTCTTGTAGTCATAGTGGCAGGTGTTGGCAAAGGTATAATCTCCATTCTGCTGTTACTTTCCTACATTTGTGAAGTCGAATAGACTTTATATTTTTTATTTTTTCACGCAACCGAAAATTCTGATTTTTATTTCTATTACTAAGGGAGCTTATTTCTACCTATGAAAAAATATTCAGCCAATTTGATTTTTTTCTGACATTCCCCATTAGTGATAACATGCTCTTAGCGTCCACTGCATCGGAATCCACTGCACGGACGGATCGTCAGCATTTATGTCACTTTATATGGATTTTTATGGCGCGTAAATGCCAATGCAGTACACGCAGTGCCATAGAAATCCAAACAAAGCAACAAATCCGTCTGCTCCGTCCGCTTCGATTCCGATGCAGTGGACGCGCATTTTTAAATTACCTACTTCACTTAATTCGATGATTCAATTGTTTTTCAAATTACGATTCGATCTTATAAGAAGTTGCTAGGGAATGAGGGCTTTTCAAAGTGACATTAAAAAAAATATAAATAGTAACTATTTGCCTCACTAGATGGTGTTGATGGAAAGAGAAATGTCAAAATTGGCTTTTAAAATAAACGGCCTGCACCAAAGAGGCAAGTAAGCGCTCGCTGGCTGACATGCCCAAAAAGAAACATTATAGGGTTACATCTGCGTGCCTACCTGAGTAATCTTCGAAGCTTAGTAAAAAAAAACCACATTGACACATAGATTTTTATCAACGCCATCTATAGAGCCTACAGTTTTTTGTCATTTGTTTGAAATTGCGTTTAAAACAAAAGAAGTTAAAAACTATAGAAACTCCTTTGTTTGCAAAAAGTTTGCGATTGCTAATAGCATTACGTACCTAGGTACGGCTATGGCATCACCCTTCTCAAGGGCCGATAACTCAATAGGCACGATCGGTAACGCGCTGCGTAACATGCCATAGGTTTACGTGCTTCGAATGTAGCTGATATTGGACTGAATTAATTAATAGTACATGCTACAGTACGCTAATATAGGATAATGATGATGAACAGACCAAAGGGGGAACGTGCTTTTAGTAGCCGTATTTCTATTTTGAAAGAGCAGTCGCTTCGCCGCTTTTTCATTTTAAACCTTTCACTATTGTCAACATGGCATCTCCACCTCCATAGATAATTAAGACACGTGTGATCTTTTGCATTATCTGCTCTGAGTTCAAAAGAAGAAACACAAAGATTCACGAGTAATCTAATGAAAAATATTGCTCGCTCATCTATAAAAAATCATGTAGGTAATTAGTTACGAAAATTACAGTACTTTCAGGATTTCCTGAAAACTACTGAACCTATTTCAAACTTTCAAAAATGATTTGTTACTTTGAAATAAAAACAAAAATTTTCTGAATCGGTTCATAAATGACGGAGTACTGAGACTGAGGTAACAAACATAAAAAATCTTACAATTGAATTGATAAACTCCCCCTATTTTTGTTTGGAAATCAGTTATTAATAGTTAATTAGTTATTGTTATTTTTATATTTTAGGCATTAATTAATTATATTTTATATTAATGCTATTTTTATATTAAGATAATAAAAAAAAATACAAAAAAAATCGACTCAACTAATTATCTTAGTTAATTAGTTTTGTGGACATAGGATAGGTGGCAATGCAGGATTACAAATGCAAAGACTTCAGTTTGGATTTCAGTTCCATGCTTAAATACCTATGAGTGTGCAGGACACGCCGTTCCCAAGGGCGTCTCTTCATTAATTGGACAGACCTTAGGACATAACTAACCGTGTCCGGAGTAATGGACGGCGCCGGCGTGGGCGGCGGACTTACGAGGGATAAGTTTTCTTAGTGGGATTAGTAAGCACTGAAGTTCTATACAAACATTACTTTTGGTATCAGCGAGACTTTCTCCCAGACGACATACCAAAGAGTATTTTATAAACATAGTTATAATCGTTTCGATTTAATATTCATAACTATTTTTGTAAGATGGAAGATAAAAAAATATAAACTAATAGCAAATGTCTTTAAGTTGAAAAAAATATTTACATGATAAACTATACTGAGGTGGTTGTACTAGCAAAACGTGGTTATTAGTAGGTTTTCATTCTCTATATTTAATGAATATTAAAACAAAGTAAATATACCATAAGAATCCTCAACATTTTGCCTATCGATTCCACGATTAACATTTGTTATAAATATTTTACATAATGCCAAAAATATCATAAATAAAATCGACTAACACTTTTGTTTCTGTTCATCTCCTCCGTAACTACGAGTCCTATGGAAATCTCGTTACCACCAATCGATAGAGGAGAAAAAATGCTACAAATTCCACGAAAGACATTTTCGAAAAGACCATTTATGGGATTTTCGCGACATTTTTTCAAAAATTCAGATACATTTTTGACAGAGGGTGCCCTCGAGGGGAGAGGGCGGCAGACCGCCACCGGCGCTCGGACGGGGAACACGTATCGCTCATGCTCCCACTGACAGCTACACAGTTCTCTATGTCTCGCTCATTTGTTTTAGCCTTGCTTTAGCACTGTCAGAATGTTACAATTACGTTTTGAAAATTCATTTCGAACTGAAGGACTATTACAAAAAAGTATCGCGATAAGCGTACGATATTCGTCCAACACCGTGGCACTATTACCTCACCAATAAGGTTCAATATCAAGTAAATTGAGCGAAGAATTGCGTCCGACTATCGGTTTCTTTTTTGTTTTGTAATAGGCCCTCTGATGCATAATTTTGCCATAGATATAAAAATTACGCGTAAGGACGGTTAGTATAAAATACCTACCTATTGAATACTATATATGAGTCTTCAAATCAAACATTTGTAGGTAAACTAATAAATCACACGACTGTGAGTTAATTTATTCCACTATAACTTTTTAAATACCTGAACTGAACAAATTTGGATGCATGCAGATAGGGTACATAAGAATATTTATACCATCCTGCCCCCCTAGCATAACCAGTGACCACTGAAACGCCATAATAATATCGATTTATTACTCTTAAGGACAAGGGTTTTAGACAGTCAAGTGTCGATAAAACGCATCACGCGATCTATAGGCTGTCCCAATACTTTACCTCATCCAGAAATCGAACCCACCAATATAATTTTACAATACCAATCGATAAGGTTTCTCATCAGACCCCCTAGTCAAAGTAATATTTGCAAATCGTTATCGCTTCGCTTTTGAAACTGTATGGGATTGACATAGGGTACGTTCAGATGACAATTGCTCAACGCGTGTTAATTTTTTTCAAATTCTATAATTCGGTATTAACAGCTTCCGTTTCTATTTCAGACGATTTTTGGATGAACTGAGCGTACCCTAATAAAATACGTCTATCTGCGTCAAAAGCGCGCGCTCATCTGAATTCTGAACGGTAACGTAGAAAACCAATGATCTCAAAGCGCGCATTGACGCGCGCTGACAACAGTCGAGCGCTAGCGCAGCGTTCAACGTGCACTGTATCAAAACTCGCGTTAAGCGCTTGTCATGTGAACCTGCTCTTAAGGTTTCGTTAACAATCTAATTTTAAAACCATATGTAAATGTAAGTAAGTAATCAAATTTAAGAATCAAACGAATAATGTATGGATTATAGTTTTAATTCATACATTTTTCGGAGCGAAGTGATAGCGAAAATTTTAATGTGACATTTGGCTACAGGCTCTGGATTATTAGCACGTTTTTAGGGTTCCGTAGCCCAAAGGCAAAAAACGGAACCCTTATAGATTCGTCATGTCTGTCTGTCTGTCCGTCCGTCCGTATGTCACAGCCACTTTATTCCGAAACTATTAGGATTACACTGTTAAAACTTGGTAGGTACATGTATTCTGTGAACCGCATTACGATGTTTACACAAAAATAAAAGATAAAGGGATTTATATTTTTAAGATTATCTTAAATATATAAATCCCTTTATTTTATTAAGATTATTATCCCCATACATGGAACTGAAACTGAAAATTTTTTTCATCTTATCTATGCGTGCGGGATGTCTACTGTGTCTATAGATAGGTCTTTAAAAATGACATTGAGGTTTCTAAGACTATTTTTCTCAAAGTCAACCGTTTGAAAGATGTACACTGCCAAAGTGGTAAAATGTGTGTTTAGCCCTCTAACTTTTAAAATAAGTGAGTGAAAAATCTAAAAAAAATGTATGCTGTAGATCTTAATAAACACTTTCAACTAAAATTGGTTTGAATGAGATATATTTATTAGTTTTAGAGATAATAACATATTTTCCAAAACCGCAAATATAACTTTGTCATTTATACAAACTCTATGAAAAACAAAGTAATTTTTGCAGATGAAAAATGACGTGGTATTAAATGAGGCATGGAATATGGTAACTACGGAACCCTACTGCGTGTGGACCGACACGCACTTGGCCGGTTTTGTATGAGGCCTAATCAATCTGAAATGATGGTAAATTGTAAATTGGCAGACACAAAAGCCGGGAGGTGGGGGCACTCTCTAATTTTTATTTTATTACGTCAAAAGCGTTTTCATATCACTGTTGTTTATCCAACTTCATAATTTATAAAAATATTTTATATTATTGAAATCAGGCCTCAAACTTCGTCAATCGATATAGGTTTTAGATTCTATGATATTTTTTTCGTAGTCGTTAGATTATTAAGTACCTATACTTACCAGAAATATTAATCTCCTCTGGTGATAATGTTTATTATTGCGTATACCTATTTTACCAACAAATACCAATATATTACACCATCAATAAACAAAATGTAGTTGTCAACAAAATTAGTAAATCATTTCAGTAAAATCTCTGTTGTCTGAATAAATGCATTTGAATTGAATTGAAAAAACACGAAAAATGTAGTAAGTAGAAAATCAAAATACTTCCTTTCCGAAAAAAAAACGATCTTGTAAAATTATTTGGAGAAGGAACTAACATCATCATTTCAATGATGCCATACAATAGTCTGCGCGCGACGCGATCACTATAAAAAAACCTTTGAAATAAATTAAAAAAATTCAAAATTCAAAAATCATTTATTCAGTCTAGGCTGTTACAAGCACTTGTGAATGTCATAGAAGCTACGCCATCGGTTCGCAAACTCCAAGCGGGAGACCTTGAAGAGAAGAATTAACGTAACGAGAAGAACCGGCAAGAAACTTGTCAAGGGCTGGTTTTTTTTCCCTGTATATTTCATACAGAGTCGACAACATTAAAAAATGACCTCCACATTTAAAGTGAGGTCATTTACACAATAATTAACAAAAGTTTACACGCAATAGGTAGGTTGAAGTTAATTACCTACTATATAATGGATAGGTAATTGTGAGAGTAAATAACTTTCAACTAGATGAGAAATCACTTTGTCTGCTACTCCTAAGTAGGCAATATTTACCAAAAAACACTTGATACAAGATATAAAAAATAATAAAGAAGAAACGCAATTCTTACAATTCAATATGCGTTAAGATCGGTACTCAGAAGTAGACCCATTCCCACTGGCAGCACCCGTTCACGAGCATGACGCATGAACCAGCCATCGTTTCGCTCAACCATATTTGAGGGAACGTAACGACCCGCCTCACACGACACCACCGCAGAAATGTTTAAAGTGAGCATGACATAAGACGTACCTAGTTACGAGTATAAGTACTATGCAAAATGTAAAAAAATCGGTTGGCACTCCGGGAGTGCCGGCAGAAGTGAAAACTTGAATATTAACGTAGTGCATTTTTGATATTTTGAAATTAGCGGCAAAGGATTAAAATTATTTCTTTCCTGTACTATACAGTCACACAATTCACTTAGTTTGTAATTAGAGAAATATTCTAAAGATTTTGCGCCAGTGGCCTTTTTAATTTCTACATGCACGCATTCTACGATTTAAACTTATAGTCACAGAGTATAAATAAGTCTATGATTTCACCGAAGAAATCGCTGCTATTAGTTTCATTTTCAAAATTTGCGCGTTGCTGGTGACACAAGTGTTTACGTCTTAAAATGACGCGCCGCCATTTTCAACGCGCCCTGTAGAAAGAGATTACACTTGAAAGTACCACCGCCAGCTGTCTACTCTCCATCCGTCACATCCGTCTTACGCATTTTCTATCAGCCACGTGATTCTTACTGACGCGAGTTTAGCATTTTTTCCCCATTACAAAAAGCGTACAACGCCGCTAAAGCAGTTTTCACTTAAAAAAAAAACAGTAAAATAACTAAAACATGAAACAAACTTGACTTCATACATAATTTTATTTTAATATAAATTGCGGCTGATTGATTGAATATTGCTGATTTCTTGTTTTTTTATGAAACATTTTTTTTAATTTACCTACATAAAATTAAAATTTAATATTTTAACAATGCCATGCTGCCGTGTCTGCAACTTTCTATAGCCCGTGAATTTTGGCCAAGCATAGTGTAGGTTACACATTGGTTTTCAAAAATTTTAATAGATGTCGGTAATAAATTACATCTTAGTTTTTCAAATTTTTTAATAGATGTCGCTAATAAATGACTCGCGAAGTAATGTAGAGGGTGGCAGGGTGAGGGGAGTCAAATCCTTAGCTGTCACTTCACCAAGAGCCGCCTTAAGGTTGCAGTATTTAATGCTAAATATAAATACCGTAACAGAAATAACTTTATATAAGGTGCAACCAAATTTATGCCAATACTTTCAGGTAAGGTCATCAAGTGTTTAGAATAGGTGAAGAAAATATTTTTTTAAGGTTATGTTTTTTGCTATCGTGGTCTACTCATCACTCTCGAAGTTGTTACGAAATATGTCTGCCCTGTGTGCAATCATCATTGGGTAGAAACTATTTCGAGAAGGAGCGGCCAATGGAAAGGCAGCATATGGGTAACTTCGTCGAGTCTTTGAATCGCCTATTCCACAGAATCTAAAGACGAAAGTCTTCAACCAGTGCGTCCTGCCTGTCATGATATACGGAAGCGAAACATATTATTACGGACACTTACTGTAGGGCTGCATCGCTCAAGTTGTGGGCGGACACTAGTTAAGAGATGAAGTTTTTCAAGTAATGAAAAACATTATTTTAAATCCTTTATTTTAAATTTGAAGTAAGTATTGTTAATTAGAATCTAAACCAAGCTCTAGTATTCTTAAAATCAACGTCATATAAACATAATAAAATTGGCATGGATATTACGGCACTACGCTCCCATGGGCTCCTTAACTCAACAGATCAATAGGATATAACTAACCGTGTCTGCCTCTAATAGCACTACTTTAGTAGAGTGCCCTATAAAGTAACACGTACAGACTACTAACTATGCTACTAACTATACTAATGAAGACAGTATTGGTATATTCACTTCTTGACTTTGACTCTAAGACTTTTAAAATATTGGTATTTGAAATACACTGTACGTTTATTGCTGTGGCAATACAGATAAACGGCAATTTTTCATAAGTCAGAGATGGATGTACACAGTTATCATATTGAAAACATAGGCAGTAAAGTCTCGGTTCATAAAGGACTGCCAAGATTTTCCAACTGGTTTTTAACCTTGAAGTGATGGATATTAAGGTCAAAATTGAATACGATATCCTGCTGTTTTGATTAAAGAATAAACCAGTAGGGTTATCAAAACTAGTCGATATTTAATTATTAACTTTATTCTAAATTATTGACGAACAGACTTCGATCATGATCGAAGAACTAAGACAAAAACATTGATTAAATCAGCGTTTCCCAACCTTTTTCAGCCACGGACCCCTAGGAAATCAAGCACAGTTTTCACGGACCCCCTTAATAAAATAAACAGCAAAAAAAAAAAATTCGGACTAGGATTTATTTTAGTTATTACAGATACAAAATATTATGTGTGGTCCAGAGATGACACCGCGGACCGCCATACATATACTCGCGGGCCCCCAGGGGTCCGCTGACCACAGGTTGGGAAACACTGGATTAAATTCTAGAGAGTATAAAGACTATGCCCTTGAAAAACAAAATAACAAGTTTACCCTACGTCCAAACAAATGAAAAACGAATTATCCGCAAAATACCATCAAGAGAATTACAAAAGAATACCTAAGTAACCAGATATATTGTCAGTATGCTTGTGATAAATGGGTACATATAGGGGTCGCAGTTGTGTTAATGTAAAGAAAATTGCACAAAGGGCCACCGTGGCAGTAATTGATGTACCTTCGGTGCATACCGAAGGGGAAGTGATGTCTGTCCCTTCCTTTGACACGCGATTTCATCGCAATTTGTTTCCGTTTAGTGCATTCACTTAAAGCCGCTTTATATTCATCATCTACTTTCTTAAACCCTTAAAAAAGCATTTTATCATCCTAAACTTTGTTTAATATTAATGGATGAAATGAAAAGTGTTTCCCCTCCAGTGGAATAAAGTTCTTTATTTATCAGAATTTTTGAGCACTTAGCGTTGTTCGTTGAAATGTAAAAAAATATCTCTATCTGCAGAGACATAACTTTGTTAAATCTTATGTTTGGAGAATAATATTTACAGATAACTACAGAGGGGAAGAATCATCTCTCAATGAATTAGGATACAAACAGAAAATCTTGTTTGAAAGATTCCAAAGCTATCATAGAATATTATGAATGATTCCTCAAATCCTATAGAAACTGACCAAAAAGGAAACTGACCTATTGACAAATTTCGCGAAACTGATAAATGAGGTAAACTGACCAGTTAGAGAAACTGGCTAGTTAGAGAAACTGACGAGCGATAACTCGACCCGAAATCTATCCTATAAAATGTCTAGCTTTCGTAAACCAAATTAGAGCGATAGTGATTTGACGTTAAGTCAACCAGAAGCTAAATTCTGAGATGAAACTTAACCTTGCAAAGGACTGAAGTCAAACAGCCTACTAATATCATTATACCGCAATGGCCTAAGTAATTAAGCTACGGTGAACAGTTTCAGTAAGCCGAAATATGAAAAACAAATCCTATATCCGTCCATTTCAAAAATTAAATTAAATTCGTGTATTCTGGATAGTACTTGTTTACTAGGAAACCGTAATGGTATGATGAAGGCCTTCGTTGACCTGAAAATGTGGCTCCTCTGTAACTGGGAATTTTGTGTTCGGAAATACTACTAAGTTTTGTGTTGCGAGAATTTCAAATTTCACTTTGATATAACTAATGTGAATGTTTCATGCAGTTTGTTAACTAGGACTTAAGTAACTTAACTGTAAACGAACTCCTAAATACACAACATGTAAAAGGAAATGAATGGATAGAAAGTAAAAATAACTGTCCTTATTTTCTTGTTGCGGAAATTGAACCGCGATTTTTCGCGTTCAAATTGACATTTCCATCAGAGAACTAATAGTAAGGAATGTAAGTATATCCTGGGTTGCAAAAATATTCTTTGGGCGGATAATCATGTTGAAAAGTTTTATGACTGCGCTCGGCGATTAGCTTCAGCCTAACCTTTGTAGATATGGTAGTAAAATGATAAGTCCGAGAGTCCTTTTAAAACTGATATAATGACTATTCACATAAAAACAATAAAACAAAATAAATGGTAAAAATCACTAAGTTACTAAAATGGTTAAGATAATTATATTTACGAAAATGGTTTAAAATGGTATAATGGTTATATAGAGCACGCGTTACGCTAACGGTAGCTGTTGACGTACTAACTTTAAATTATGGTAATTAGCAAAAGGTGCAAATTGCATAAAATGCAATTTGCTGAGCTGTTCGTTTGCGTAGCACCGAACATGCTCCCGCGCGGCTGAGATGAGGTGATAACAAGATTATTGAAAATAATAATTGGTAAAGAAAATATTAAAACTATACGTATTTAAAAAGCAATGACATAATAAAAGCATTAAAAATGTAACATCGCATTGGTAGTAAATAGTAATCAAATAATAAAAAACATAAATATGCACATTTCATTTAAAAATTAAACATCTTATTAAAATTGAAAACAAATTAAACTAAAGAGTCTTCCACTGTAGAAACACTTGGTTTTTTGTCTTTATTTATCACGCGTTTTACACTGGGCCAACGATTGGCTAAAGCTTGCAACCGTACACTAGCACGACTACCTTGACCTAATTCACTGACACTCAGCTGACGGTCAGCTGTACTCTGCTTTCGCGATTGCACTACACTATACACTGGTTCCACTGCCTTTGGCTTCGACCTGGGCAGCGGTGACGGTGTAACCGTCTGCGGCTCCGGCTCCTGCTCCTGCTCCTGCTCCTCCCGCTGGCGGGGTCGCCTTCCCCGACGACGAGGCGAATAGGCCGCTCGTAAGCAGCATTGATGCTTCCTCCAAATCCACAAAATTCCAATACCCAATGTTACTGCTACGAGCACATACAAAATGCTATATTGATGAATATCATGCGACGATATTTCATCAATGGCTACTTTGCTATTCTTTAGGTTATTTATCTGATTTTCTAAACTTGCCAGAGAAGCATTTAAATTAAGTATGGTTGGTTCAGTCCTGTTGTCCATTAGGATTGGTAAATTTACCATGTGGTTGATCTGGTCTATTTCTGGTATCAAAATGCTAGGTGAGTAATTAATTTGGTTCGCCATTGATTTCGAAAAATGCAATGTAAAATCTTTGCCTTTAATAATGCAGTTCGAACTTGTGCCAATGAACCCGGCGCCTGTCAAGTGACGCACGGTAACTTGATCGTTACATATAATTTTAATTGAATAAACATCGCAACAGAAATATAGGTACTGTTGTGAAGAGTGTAATTCTATCCATCTGTTTTCACATGGTGACTTGGTGACATCACATTGCTGGTCGTTCATGGTTTTTTCACAAAAACTTTCATCGTTTTTTAAAGTCAATATGGGTTTAGGCATGTGACACATGTATGCGGCACCATTATGTAAACATGCGTTCAACTCTGGTAAAGTGATGGTAAAGAATGCATCTTTTCTGAAGTTCACCGCCACATATTCTGATACAGGTAGTAGGGTGACCATATTACTTCCTATTTGGTGCGGAATTGGTATAATTTTATATAACTGAAAATTTTCTCGGTCGATTAAAGGGAAGTTTATTTCAACTATAAGATAGTTAAAGGTAACTCGAGCCTTTACTTTTAATAACTTGTATATATATGGCAAATCGGTTTCTATATTATTAATTGGTAATGTGAATTCTCTTGGCATTTGTGCGTAAATGACTTGAAGCTCCTTTTTTATTCTATCAGGAGTTAATAAATGTAAACTTATTTGACCATGGTATATGTCTGTTATAGTATCGAGCATTGTATCTTGCAATCTTTTTATATTTTGCAGCAAACTATTACCGGCCATAGCAGACAGCGTGAACTCTTGGACGTATGATATGTTTATGATTTCGTTCTGAATAAAGTTAGTGGCCGTTTGCAACTCATTTAACTTCTTATTTATTATTTTATGCTGTTTATCAACGGTAGCTTCCATTCTCTTCATAAGGTTGAACTCGGCTTCAATTACGGAAGTTTGGTTTTTATACAACTCGACTATATGGTTTTCGTTTGTCTGGATGGTAGCAATGTCCTTACTATATTTTTCTGCGAATCGGGAGTCCAGTACGCCGAACAAATCATTAGCTAGATACCCGATCCCGTTGATAAGACCACGGCGGCGCCGGCGGCGTCTGGCGTGGACGTTAAAATGCTGCGTAAGTAAAAGTTCATTGTAGTAATTTATTTCTTGGAACTCGTGCCGTAATTGTGATATTATTAAATTACACTGACTTTGTTGCTCAATGGTTGTGCATAACGTATCAAGATAACCGGATAGTTTAATAAATGTTTCCAGTCCTGTCCAGTATGGTTGTAGATCGTAGTATACCACCAGGGTCCACTTGTCTCTTATAATTTGCATTTTTGTTGCAGAATCGAAATACAGTGTTTGGTTGCTGGGCAGGTTTTGGATGGTTTCAGCTCCACTTGCTGGCAATAATAGCGACATAAAAAATATCAGCGCAGTAGCTATGGTTGTGAAAGTGGTTTTCTTGGTACTTCCTTTCTTTCTTTCTGGTTTTGGTTTTTCTTCCTGTTTTGGTTGAGTTGTAGTAGGTGATATATCTGGTGGGTTGCTGTGGTAAACCGGCAATACGGATAATTTTACAATTGGTCGTTTCATAAAGCCGTTTTTGGTTTTTAGTGTGACAACCCTAACTAAGCCATCGTCCCCTGGGTGCAACTCTATAACACGGCCCATTGCCCACTTTCCCGGTGGCAAGTTTTCATCGTGTATCACTACCAGGTCGTTTAGACTAATATTCTTTTGTGTCACTGTCCACTTATTTCTGGCAGATAATTGTGTTAGGTATTCCCTCTTCCATTTATTCCACAGATCCTGGAATAATTTCGAAATTAAATGCCACCTGGTTCTGGCATCTTTTTCAGTTTCAATTATGGTTGACCCTGGTCGTGCAGTTAGGAAATGGGCTGGTGTTAATATATCAAGATCTTCTGGGTCTTCAGACATCGAGCATAAGGGGCGTGAATTAAGGCACGCTTCTAATTTTGACAAAAGGGTCGTATATTCCTCAAAAGTTAGTTTTTGAGTTCCCACAACTCGTTTTAGATGGTGTTTGAGGCTACGGATTGCTCTTTCCCATAATCCTCCTGCATTGGGCCATGAGGGGGCATTAAAATGCCATTCGATCCCTAATTCGTTGACCTCAGATAAAAAGCTATCATTGAATATTTGTTGCAGATGGTACAATTCTTCTTGAAGGACTCGATTCGCTCCCACGAAGTTGGTTCCATTGTCGCTATATATGTGACGTGGGGCACCGCGACGAGCCGACATTCTACTTAAAGCTGCTAGAAAAGCTGAGCTGCTCAAGTCAGAGACGAGTTCTAAATGAACAGCTTTTGTGGCCATACATATGAACAGTGCAATGTAACCTTTGGTTGTTTTTATCCCGCGCCCTTTATTTGCTTTCACTTCCAAAAAACCTGTTAAATCGATTCCGCAATAGTCAAATGCTTTTTCAGGATTAACTCGGGATGCTGGTAAATCGCCCATTAGCTGGTACTGCTTAATAGGGTTTTGTTTTCTACATATAACACATTGCCTTATAAACTTTTTAACTGTCATATAACCGTTCATCAGCCAATATTTTTGTCTTAGGTTTGCCAATGTAAGGCGGGCTCCTCCATGAAATGTTAATTCGTGAGCCTGCTGCATCAGCAACATGGTGAGACGATGGTTTGGTGGTAGAATTATAGGATGCTTCATATCCAAACTGATGTCAGCGTTTCTCAATCTTCCGCCCACACGCAAAATTCCGTCTTGATCTAATATTGGATAAAGATTTAAAATTTTACTTTTCGAATGCACTTTTCCGTGTTTCTGTAAGCATTGTATGTCATCAGTAAATTCTAATTGTTGTATATTTTTTATGATCAGCAGTTTTGCGTTACTCAGTTCATGTAAGGTGAGATATGGTGGGTGAATAAACTTTTTGTAGGTAGGTAATCGCAATATCCAAGCAAAATAGCGAATTATTTTATTTAATGAACTATAGGTATTCAATAAATAAGTTATAATATTTAACATGGTGTTATCTTGTTTTATAATTACGGGATTGGCTTGCTTCAACAAAGATTTCTTTATTTCTAAATTGGTTTCGAATCTGGTTTTTTCTTCTTTGGTGGTTGTAAATGATGGGAGCCACGATGGTCCTCGCCACCATAAATTATGGTCTTTTAACTGCTTAGTGGTTAAACCGCGAGTGGCACAATCAGCAGGATTTTCATCTGTTTTTACGTAGCGCCATTGGTTTGATGGTATAGCTAAATTTATTTCTTTGACACGGTTTGCCACAAACGTATTCCAACGCGTTGCTTCTCCCTGTAACCACCCTAGGACTGCAGTTGAGTCAGTCCAGGCATAAACATGTATGGTGTAATCTGGTAAACAATTTTTTATTTTAATCAACAATTCTGTTAACAATTTTGCGCCCATCAGCTCTAATCTAGGGGTTGATATTTCTTTACTGACTGGTACTAGTCTAGACTTTGCCGCTACTAGTGTTATGGTGACGTCATCGTCGTTGACAATTTTACAATAAATTACTGCAGCGTATGCCTTTTTGGATGCATCACAGAATCCATGCAGCTGCACATCTTGGTTTTCTTTAATTCCCAGCCATCTGCTTACTTCAATGGTATTTATTTCAGCCAAATCATTTTTTAATTTACTCCATTCTTTATTTACCTCCTCAGGTAAGGGGTCATCCCACTTTAAATCACACAACCAGACTCTTTGAAACAGGATTTTCAGTTTGGTGCTAAGCGGGGTGAGCCATCCTAGCGGGTCAAAGAGTTTCGAAATGTCTGAGAGCAAAGATCTTTTTGTTGGTGTTGATGGTGAGGTTGGGTTAATTTTTGACTGAAAGTTAAAATGGTCTTCTTGCGGGTTCCAACTTAATCCTAACGTCTTTGAAGAGCTTAATTCTTTAAACTCATACGTTTTTTGGTTACGTAAGCTAATGTCTAAGTCCTCTAAAAGCTGTGGTTCATTCGCTGTCCATTTCCTTAGGTTAAATCCAGCTGACTGTAGTAATTTTATAAGTTCATCCCTTAATTTCAAAGCAGAATTAATATTATGCTGACCACCGCAGTAATCATCCATATAAAAATTATTTTCGAGGGCTTTGGCTGCGTTAGGAAAATTATCTTTTTCATCCGCCGCCAACTGTTTCAAACACATCATAGCTAGAAACGGTGCTGGTTTTAAGCCGTATGTAAGCCTGGATAATTGGTATGATAAAATAGGTTGGTTTAAGGACTCTCTCCATAATATTTTTTGGTAACTCTGGTCTTCACTATGCACTCTGATCATTCGATACATTTTTTCGATGTCAGCAGAAAATACAAACTGGTATTGCCTCCATTTTATAATAAGTTCCTGAATGTCCTGTTGCAGATTTGGTCCTCTGTACAAGATGTCATTAAGGCTGTACCCGGATGTAGAATTAGCGGAAGCGTTAAAAACTACTCTCAATTTAGTAGTGGTAGAATCTTCCCGGGTTACTGCATGGTGGGGTAAATAACTCTCTGGTGTCATGTTCGTTGATGGTATCATATGCTTCATGGTATAATATTCATTCATAAATGCATGGTAATCACTTTTTAGGTTTTCGCTTTTTTCTAATTTCTTTTCCAGATTTCTAAATTGCGCTAATGCCTTATCTTTGGTGGACCCTAAATTTTCTTTTATCTCTTTATTAAATGGTAGTCGGACCTCATACGTTCCGTCTTCTAGCCGCTTGGTAGTCGATAAAAAGTGTTGTAAGCACTCATGATCTTCAATTGACATCTCAACTTGCTGGTTTATATCTTCGTTCTCCCAAAAACGAGATAAATCATCTGTGTTGTGAAGAATGACGTTGCAATGGTAAACTGGTTGCATTGAACCGCACAGCAGCCATCCTAACTGCGTCTGTTGCGCGATTGGTTGGTCTTCATTTTCTCCACGCAAAATGCCTCCTAACATAATTTTACTATAAACATCCGCTCCAAGAAGTAAATCAACTGGTCGACTTATGTTAAACTGAGGGTCTGCCAAGTTTATATTTTGAATATGTGACCACGATGGCTTAATAAAAGTTTTATTTGGTAAACTTTTTATTAAGTTGTTCATTATAATTACGTTGGTATCAAAATAAAATTCATTGTACGTAGACTGAATGGTAACAGAAATCATTCCTTTACAATTATTCTCTTTTTCACCCACTCCATATATTTTTCCTTTACAATAGTTTCTCTTCAACCCTAAAATCTGTGCTGATTGCTCATTTATAAGAGAAATTTGAGATCCCTGGTCAATTAAGGCTCTCATGGTGTGCTGACTCCCGTCTGATCCTGTAATTTTGACCAAAGCGGTAGCTAAGAGTATTTCTGACATATCATCCCAGGACACGTGACTAGAAGTAGTCACGCGATCTTTGTTTACAGGATTGGTCGAGTTTGGTTTCGGGTTTGAGTTTGGTTTCGCTGGTATATTTAGTTGTTGTTTAGGCATAGTCATAGCGTCATGCAATAACGAATTATGCTTACCCAGGCATTTTCGACACCTTTTGGTTGAAAAACATTGTTTATTTAAATGGTTAATTAAGCAATTATGACAACAATTCAGCTGGTTCACTGACTTTAGTTTCTGCTCGTCAGTCATTTGCAAAAATCTGCTGCATTGCCATAACCCGTGGTCAGCGTTACACAATGCGCAGGTAACTGACCTCACTGCATGGAACGTTTTCATAGTTCTGACGTTATTGGTATTACTTTTCTGCGAGTTATAATTCATATTAGGATTATAATTTGATCTTTGGTTGTATGGAAAACTTTGATGCATGAATTGGTTATGGTGCTGAGTGGTTATCTTAGACAAGTTTGGTTCTTGTTTGCGTTTCGAAGCTTCTAATGTGGTAAATTTACTTTCTAAATAATCTAAAAAATCTTGAAGCACCGGTAACTCTCTTGGTTTTTTGACAGATTCGACATATTCAGAGAACGAATCGCTATCAAGTTTCTGCGCTAATAAGTGCACTAATAGCGGATCCCAACTGGTGATATCTACTCCCAAATTTTGAATCGCGTGTAAACATTCTTTTGTCACATCATGCAGCTTTTTTATCATATTTAGCGACTGTTGTTGAATATTTGGAAGCCCTAATAACGTATTGAGATAAGACGTAAATATAAGTCGTTTATTGCCGTAGCGATGGTTTAACAACTCCCAACACACTTCGTAATTATCTGAGCTGATTTGAAGATGATGAATGAGTCGCTCAGCTTCCCCACTCACCTTACTTTTTAAGAACTGCATTTTCTGTGCATTACTTAAAGACGGATTTCTATGGATGGTTTCATTGAATAAATCTTTAAACGGAACCCAATGGTGATAGTTACCGCAAAATACTGGAATGTCCATTTGCGGCGTAGACTTCTCCCGATGCGATACCGACCACATCTTGGTGTTAATCGTCTTCTTCAATTCATTAAATGTTTTTTCATACCTGGTAAATTGCGCTTGGTAGACGTCATCATCTCCGTCAGTTTCGCCTTCTATCTCCCAATGCAATTGATCGATGGTACTCCAACGAGTCTGAAGTGATTTAAGGGCATCCTCAAACTCCCAACGATTTTTTATGCTTTCTATATCTATGGAGCTTACCGTACGCATAAATGCTTTAAAATTGATGGTCTGCTTTTTAATCATGTCCTCCAGTTTGGTACTCCTGCTGGACATGGTATCGCGTGGTGGTGGTTGTGGTTGACGCTGAGTTGAAATAGCTAACGAGTCATTACTGGTGGACGGCACTGGTCTTTTTACCTCCTCACCTTCTACTTTGCGAGGGGTAACGCCTTGCTCCACCTGCGCTTCTGGCCTACGTGGTTGCTGCTGAAATAGCTGCTCGAGGATTTGATTAATTACTTCTTTAATGGTCAAATAGAGTTCCTCCGCTGTATCGAAACAACGGCTGGTAAAATACACATGGTCAAATTCTGCAATTCCGCACATTTTTGTATGATTTTGGTGGTACTCACTCCAATAATTCTCCAGCAATTCCAACTTCCGCTTACAATAATCCCTGTTTTTCCTCTCTGCCCCATCTTTCTTGATATTGGTTAAGAGCTTTTTAAGACTATCAAAGATTTCCGTCTGATTGGTAAAAAGGCTCTCCATGGTTATGGTTACGACGAAATAAGAGAAATAAAATGGTAAGATCTGACCTTATATTCGCCTTACTCTGGTTACAAGTAATGCTGGATACAAATCACTGCAATCCTTTCGTTTTTCACTGTTCACCAATAGGCACTGGTTGGTTTGATAGGTCCTCGACCGCACGAACACTAATGGTCAAGTAATTCGCGAACCGAAGTCCTTATTCTCGAAGGACCATGAATAGTTTTATGACTGCGCTCGGCGATTAGCTTCAGCCTAACCTTTGTAGATATGGTAGTAAAATGATAAGTCCGAGAGTCCTTTTAAAACTGATATAATGACTATTCACATAAAAACAATAAAACAAAATAAATGGTAAAAATCACTAAGTTACTAAAATGGTTAAGATAATTATATTTACGAAAATGGTTTAAAATGGTATAATGGTTATATAGAGCACGCGTTACGCTAACGGTAGCTGTTGACGTACTAACTTTAAATTATGGTAATTAGCAAAAGGTGCAAATTGCATAAAATGCAATTTGCTGAGCTGTTCGTTTGCGTAGCACCGAACACATGTCACTCTTATTACGACGGCATCAGGACGTAATGCGACTATTAATGGGTTTGAACCTGTTTTGTATGTTTTCGAGTTTGTCTTTCATATTACCTATGTTTGTTTCTACTTACTATAGAAACAAAATATACAGCTCATCAGCATAGGAGTGGAATATCTAATGCTATGTCGTTATCTATGCTGCTCAACTGTCAAAGGTATATTATAGAACTCGACTGAACGAGTCACACAGTGTAGGTATTACCAATATAAATGTTCAGATGTGTGTGCGTATAATAGCTCTCACAAAATGCAGTACACAGGACTTTTCAGCCGACAATGAAGGCCTATTGTGTGTCGCCAGACTGTGACAGTGGGCTCAATCAATATTATAAAAAATTTCCTTTCCCTAATTTCCTGATAATGGGACATAGGCTCTAGAGAGCATATGTGCCCGTATACCTATAAAAGGGTACAGTTGCACATTCGGCATTAGTGGCCTAGTGGAGTAACACTAATTGGGCTAGTGTTCTCTCAATACAAATATATTAATGAAGATGCTTAGCGAAACATGCAAACGAACGAGGATTATAAATGCATCCAGTTTAAAGTACGCACGTAAGTGAGTGTCCCGCTGCATTCCGTACTCCCGGCAGAAGGGCTTGCAGCTCTTCATGCTGTAGCTGCGTCAGCAAGGAGTACAATATATTTTTTAGCTTTTCGCACAAGTTACTCACCAGCATACACGGCAGTGGAGTTATGCTCCGGGTCGTAGGGACAGACAGCTTGTCCCGACTTCTCTCGCTCCATGTGGTAAGTGTCCCGTTGCACTCCGTACTCCCGGCAGAATGGCTTGAAGCTGTTTGTGCCGCACACCAGCAGTCGCCCGGGGCCTAGCGACACTAATACTCGTATGTAGTTCTGGCAACTTTCCTGGAAATAAAGAAATATAATTATAAATTAGTTAATATCCACCAAGTAAAAATTTTGCTGTATATGACAAGGGGCTACATGAATTATGCATGACTCAATACAAATGCCTGTTTTGTTAACCACGACACAATCCTAGGGGGCTCATATAGGGGGGCTATTCAAATGGCCAATATTATATTCGTTTGAACGCTAACCCTAACATAAACCTAAATATTAATACCTATTCGTATTTCATCTACTCTGTTTCGAAAAAAGAACTAGTAAGAACGTATTCAAAGGTAAACTTTAGAGTGAAAAATAATATTTGGTTTCATGTATTTCATGGCAGGCACACTTTTAAGGCAGTTAAAAATGAAGGTGCTCACGGTCGTTTAGTCTATATTCAGCTTGTACTTTCGAGCGTTTATAATAGGATAATTCGGGGCTTAGAGTAAACAATTTTTATGGGCCTAATCTAATCTAATCTAAGTGTGGTATTGGTTTATCGATCACTACCTGCTTGAACGTTGTCTAGTCTATCTTACACTATCTGTATTTGAAAAAAGTACCTATGTACTGGTGACTGGTGCTTAGGACTTAACTAGTAACTCTAACTTTTGACAAACTTAGTTAAATTAACTTTAATTTATGGAACCTTTCATTAATAATAGCTCAAATAGACATTTCATTCAAAAATCTGATTTCTCCGATACTGAAATAAAACACTTTTTAACGGATACTAGCGCGGTTTTATTGAATGTACTTTGGTATTTAGTTGGTATTTGGTTTGATTTTTGGTTTTCCCGACGTTTCGGCACCTTTGCAGCTGCCGTGGTCACGGGGGACTGATACTATTAATTAATTACTACGAAAATCTAAACATTCTATTTACTTTTACAGCAACTAACTGAAAAAATGTAACAATCAATTAAATAATCGCCAATATCCGTTACTTATTCCTTTGTTAAGGAGGAGCTTGGTGGCGCAGTGATATAGCGCCTGGCCCAGCGATTGCGGAGGTTAAGCAACTTTCGCAAGGGTTGGTCATGGGATGGGTGATCAAAAATGTATTATCTCGAGCTCATCCGTACTTCGGAAGGAACGTTAAGCTATTGGTCCCGGCCGCATTTACAGTCGTTAACACCCACCAATCCGCATTGGGCCCGCGTGGTGGGTTATGGCCCATCCTCCTTATCCACCCATAAGGAAAGCCTGTGCCCCAGCAGTGAGGACATTAAAAACGGCTGATGGTCATTCCTTTGTTTAAAGAAATGAATGGGGTGACTGAAAATATTTTTTTCATTAACTACGAATAGTACACATGCTACCAATTTGTCGAAATCCACTAACAGAGATATCCTCGACAATCGTGTCTAATCTGAATACACATTGGGCTAACAGTGCGTTATAAAGCGTACATGGATCATAAGATTGCATTAGCATTTCGAAACTGGTGTGTGACGTAATCCCCTCTGGCGGCAGATCCGACAGCAGAGCTGATGGACCATGGCGGATGTCTATGGTCCAAGCGACGGGAGAGGTGGTAAAAGCATTTTCTTGTCTTTACGAGGGTTTGAAATGAAACATCAACCACTATTCTGCTTTTCTTCGTTGTTTCCTTTAGCTATGTTGCTTTTTTAGGGTTCCGTAGCCTAAATGGCAAAAAACGGAACCCTTATAGATTCGTCATGTCTGTCTGTCTGTCTGTCTGTCTGTCTGTCCGTATGTCACAGCCACTTTATTCCGAAAGTATTAAGACTACACAGTTGAAACTTGGTAGGTAGATGTATTCTGTTAACCGCTTAACGAATTTAATACAAAAATAAGAAAAATAAAAGATTAAGGGGGGGCTCCCCATACATGGAACTGAAACTGAAATAAATTTTTTTCTTCAAACCAATACGTGTTGGATGTTTATAGATAGGTCTTTAAAAATGACATTGAGGTTCCTAAGACAACTTTTTCTCAAAGTCAACCGTTTGAAAGATATTCACCGCCAAAGTGGTAAAATGTGTGTCCCCCCCCCCCCTTTAACTTTTGAAATAAGAGAGTGAAAAGTCTAAAAAAAATATATGCTGTAGATCTTAATAAACACTTTCAACCAAAATTGGTTTGAACAAGATATAATAATTAGTTTTTGAGATATAGCACATTTTCCAAAACCGCAAATATAACTTCGTCATTCATACCAACACTGAAAAACAAAGTTATTTTTGCAGACGAAAAATGATAGGTGGTATTAAAAATGGTATGGTACAAGGTAACTACGGAACCCTATGGCGCGTGGCCCGACACGCACTTGGCCGGTTTTTTTCTGTTATTTTGGTTCGTAATTTCTTATATTTTATTCCACCTTACTATGTATGACCTTATTATTTCCAATGTCATCATCGAAAAGGAAAGCATGACATGTGCCCCAGCAGTGAGGGCATTATTAAAGAACAATGGCGAAAATTTTAGAAAGATGATTTTCAAAAATCTGAGTAAAATAATAGTTTACAAATTTTCAAGACTTTAACTGAATTCAAGAAAGACTGATTACTTATAAATAATAGTTTTTAAACACTTAAATGACCAATTTAGTCATTATAAGTATTTTTTTGTTCCGTTCCACTTAATAATACTACCACATTTAACTGATTGTTTTGATTCCATCGCACTTTCAAAAAATATAGGGCTGAAACAGCTTCCTCGCTGAAGAAAAAACAAAAGATTCACCACCCTGATAAATACAAAATGGAATATTGCAGACATTTCCTACTAAGAATTTTGATGCTAAGTTCAGCAAAAAAATATTCAGGATCGTTTAGGCAGTTCATTTCTAAACGCTAAAATTTTAAATCAAATAAATTCATGTATAGCGGGTCGCCATTGTTCTTTAAAAAAGCATTATTAAACCTGAAAATAGGAAGGTATAATACTTTTAATTAACTGGAGGAGTTATAACCTAAGTTACTTAACTGAAGGCAAGCTCCACAGATTAAATCTCCGCTCGATAAAGTTATAGGTAAACGCTGAGCAATATATCACAAAGTTTTCGGTTACTTTAACATCTCTGATAGGAACTCCATCAAAGCACCTTAAATTCTGTAATCCCGAACAATGGAGCCATCCGCATTATATTAAATTGAGATAATACAGATTATGATGGTTAGCGGGGTAACGTCAACATGTGTGGGAACAATAGCCATTCTGTTAGCTTAGTCTAGCTTAAGAAGTTATTGGCTTGTATCTAAGTAATGTACGGAACGTGACGTATGGATAATGGGTGTCAAGTTAATTTGTATTGGAGCTATTAATAAAGTCTAATAGTTTTGATGGAATCTAATGAAGACGGCATTTTGGTCACTAATTGGTGTCGATTTGGTGCAGCACGACTTAGCTAAAATGACAGCACTTAACTAAATTTAAGTTTGCATCCAAAAGGATGCAAACATTTCGTCACAATTTTTATAATTTGCTGCTATGTAGCTCTTTCTTCATTTCTTGAGAAGAAAAATGATAAAAAGAAAGATTTTGTAAGTATGACAAATTAAAAAATATTGTGGATGAATAATTTTAGTTCATAAAGTCGCTTATATTCAATATAAGTACAAACAATTTGAAATTTCTAAAAACGAGAAATAAATCTAAACATAATTTTACCCTTGGTTCATATCCTACTATGCTGTGCTCTACCTACACTACATCATTAGCTTAGCGTAATGTTCGTCAGCTGCGATGCACACTGCGCCATTACGCCGAGCCTACGACCACAATCCGAACCATTACCAGCGATGGAGACGGCTTTGCAACTGTTATGCGTTAAGTGTCGGTTTGGAAAACGTACAACGGAATTTGCACGATTTAAATCTTTGAATTTTGCCTACCTACCTACATGACATTTTGATTTGACGTAGGAAAAGCAAACGATGTTCAAATGTTTCTAAATGGCATCTGTCTTAGAGTAAGATGGGCTTCTGACGAAGCCGTCGCTGCTCGAAGGCATCTGTAAATTTCAGGCTATGTTTTTTATTGGTAAAACAAGAGGCGGAGCTATTTTTAAAATCTCAATGTAATCATTTGATGACATAACATTAAGCGTGTTTTAGCGGTAAATAGGTTTCATAATAGCAAAAAATGTAAAACAGGAAGGAATTATAATATTTTATAAGCGAGTCAGTTTTCATATCTATCATTCTATCATGTTCAACAAATGAACGATTTTTTTTGCAATTTGCATAGCGCAATATTTAGATTTTCCCCTCATAACGTTCAAGTAGCACCCGTTTCGTGTTACAAAGACAACGTCTACTTGACCAGTGTCGGAACTTTAGAATTCGGTGGGTGAATACTGAGTGGCGAGTTCAAGACAGACCGTTCGATACTTCAACAATGTCTGAATTTAGATCACATTCAGCATTCAGCTACTCTGAACTATGTCTGGTGTTTCGAAATAGGTAGTATACGGATCCATTTTTTAGACTTGAGTAATCTAGAACTAAATATTTCTACCACAAAACTTTCTAGGTTTGTGTTTTATCGTATTTTCTCGGCTAACTTGTGTAAGTATTAGTAATTCGAATCTAGTCTAGACATACACTTGGCGTCAGTAAAATCGCACTTATTCAAAAATTTATTCAAATTAAATTTAATCCTATCTAATTTAATGGTAAGTGTTGTTATATACTTCTTCCAGTCTCTAGTGACCGTTGGAATACTCGTCGAACAGAATCAATTACTGAGATTCAGTTTCCGAGCAAAATTACATTGCCTCTTTTTTTTGCAATATTTGAGCAACTTCCTGGGCAATAGTGTCCATCGTGGGTATTCCTTTTTTTAATTACACTGTTGAAGTGTGTTTTCTCTATCATCTCGAATTTACCCGCATTTCCTGGATTGACTCTTTTTATTTCCCTTTTATGGCGGCGCAAGCAACAATGCTTTAAGCTTTAATTATGGTAACTGTTATGTTAATTAAATCAAACAATTATTAATTGAAAGCTCATTAAATGTACTTTCAATATATATCAACATTTACACAATAAAACGTTAGCTAACAATAGCAGGTGGCCAAGTTTAAACTTATTTTCAAAGAGGTGCGATTTTTATGACGTCGAGTATATGTACAATATTATTTGAATTAAAAGAACAAAAAACATGTTCAATGCAAAGTTTAATATGTATTAAATTAATCAGATGATAGGTAGGTACGTCTTTTTCATAAAGATTGCCCATAAAACTGGACTCTACACATATTTGTTTTTTTTGTACCTCCCTTAAAGGTTGGACCCGAGAAGTGTTATTTGAGTCAATAAGTATAATTTTATTATTATCGGCAGAGTAACGTCAGATACTTGTTGTGTACCCAATCAATTTCATTTATCTATTAAAGATATTATAAATTTGGAAGTAGGTACTCTGTCTGTTAATCTAATAATAAGTCTGTTAAGCTCTTGAAAAGCAAGAGCTTTTCAAGATTAGAATTAAATTTTAGAGAACATTACTGAGCTGAATTTCCAGCGAGATTCGAGATTTCACGTGGATGAAGTCACAGAATCAGCTAGTTTTCACATTAATCATAACACTCAAGTCTCAGGTTTTGCAAAATAAAGTTCCATTAAAGAGATTGTTTACACAAAAAAAGAAAATTCACAAAAACATAATTTATAATCGCATTTTCCCCTATACCTGAACAGGGGATAAGCTGAACGCATTTTAATTTAATCCCGTACGTAGGCAGATCTAGGCTTTGTCATCTCAACAAAGAACATACCGGAACTGGTTTAAGCCGGTTTAAACTGAACAAATCTGTTTAGGAGACGCGCAGTCGCGGCACGTCTGGGGCTGCTTAGGGCGAGGTAAAATGCTACAGGGCTACCAGGTGGAAAAAACAACAATGGCACAAGCTAAAAAAAACAAAAAAAATAATTAGATTCCTAATTAAATAAAAGTATAATTAAGAAAAAAGTTAAGTAAACCGTTAAATGACATAGACCTTAAACTTTTCCAGTGTTAACTCATAAAATATTACGAAAAGTTGTGAAAACTTCGACGATAGCACCATAATCATTATCTGGAAAGTATGTGGTGGCACGAAAGTTATTCTAATGTAGATTTTTAGTAAAAATAAAGGGATGAATTGAAATTTTCGTATCACAGCATTGCAAACTGTTTATTCAGCTATTGATACGTATCTGTGTATGTAAAAAAATATTTTGAATTAACAGAATTTCAGTTAATTTTTACATTTTGAAACACTTCAGTAAATCCTCGATTCCACTGTTTCTATCACTTACTTAGTATTCGTGTGCGACTGGCAGCCCTGCACAACGGTCCAAGCGCTGTCTGCAATTGAAGCATGAATTTCCGAATCGTCCCGACCGCGCCGACCAATCAGCTGCGAGAAACCGACGCGCAAAGGAGCATGCCATTCAAGAACGAATGCAGTTAGCGTTCCCTTCTGTACACTTGATTTACATTGCCCGATTGATACGTAAATTCGTAAGGAAATAAACTACAAATTATTAGTAAATTATAGATAGGGTGGGTGTCATCAGTTTTTTAATTTTCCAGCAAAGAACATGTAATTATTGTGAAAAAATATTTTTTGAATGTTTTTACTTACAGAAACAGTAATGTGCTTTCTTTTCTAAAAACAAACTCTGGACAGTTAAGTGTGTTCAAATTAATTAGAATTTCACTCATATTTCATTTTCAGCAATACTTCGAGTAAATATTTGAAAGACCTTCAATGTTCATGCAAAAGTTTTCATCTTTAAATAGTAATTTAGGGGCTTAAAGTTCAGTTTAAGTTAAATTAGCCTATGATCGTAAAGTTCCACCGAGTTTGCTTAAAAGGTGTTTAATTGTCCATCAACGAGAAATATGACCGAAGGTCGTAAACTTAACTCGCTTTGAAATAGTTAATTGTTTACGATTTTCACATTCTGCGTTGGTTACAGTAAAGTTGTTTGCAAAAACTACGAGTGATAAAGAGATTGCTTTTGTTTTGTTGAGACGGGTTTACATAAACGTAAACACAAATAAAAACTGTTTTTGCAAGAAATATAAGTAAATAAAGTCTATGATTTTGCGACTCATTTCTGCGCAATGCTTAAATGTGTTTAGAAATAATATAAAGGTATCAGGTTATTTTCATTCACTAGAAACACCTTAAATACTAGGATCTGTTTAGATAGTTCAATTTGACGGATTTTTAGATAGGGATTAAAAAAACCGTCAAGTGCGAGAGAGTATTTCAATTGTCTAGCTACCACGTTTCATGATATACAGCCTGGTGACAGACAGACGGACAGTGGAATCTTCGTGAAAAAAGGTTACATTTTAGATGCATTGAAATAAAATTACAAGCATTTCCTGTTGTTCTCACTGAAAATTGATAAAAAATCAGTTTCTTTCCCTTCCTATACACGGTTAAAGTATAACTAAAAATAAAATGGGGTTTTCAGACTGAACAACTTTTACTATGGGGCCAACCACGAAATCGCGAAAAAGAAATCAGCTGTTCCATACATTATAGTTGAGTCGATGTTGTACTTTTCTATGGAACAGCTGATTTTTTTATGCGATTTCGTGGTTGGCCCCATAGTAAAAGTTGTTCATTTACGTGGTCTGAAATCCCCATTTCATTTTTAAATGTAGTAAAAAATTAACCGTGTATATGAAATATTCGTGATTGTTGTAAAAGGTATTGGAAAAAATAACTGGAAATTCGTTTCATATTAATTTTATCGGATACTTTGATATCACATTATACATGTATAAATGGTGATAACACACCTAGGTTGTGTGAAAAATGTATTAGTTGTTAGTAGTGGTTAGGTGTGAAAACTACCAAATAACGATAGCTCAAAAATTACCTACGTTTCATTGATGACCTATAAAATGTCTTTTGAACAAAATCCAAGAATTCACTATGAAATCAAGCGCAAAGTGTCGAATATTCAAGAGCATTCCGGGTCTCTTGAGAACTTGATTCCCTTTCATACTTCAATATTCCGGTCTCATTAACTCCAACTAGAATAAGGTTACCTTGCCCCGGTTAAACGCGCGACCTCCGAGGAAATTTCTGCTCGATCGGCAACGTTTTAATTTGCCGGCATTTGGTACAATACGCCCGGAATACGGGGAAAAGTACACTCCGTTTTAAACTCAATCTGGTACGTTACAATTACAATTATATTGTGCTTGGGCACCTGAGATTTGTTGTAAGAAAAGAAAGATTTATGGTAAGGCTTATTTCAAGTCCGCCTGGCCACAATCTTACCTAAGTCTGACGTCATAACAACAATTTAAAAATTGTTGTGTTTCAGCAGTTAGAGGTAAGATTCCACGAAGCCACTGTTCCTCAGTGATGAGGATTCCGGGTGTAGTGCGCTTCCACCTTCGGCCTTATCGTCACTTAACATCAGGTGAGGTGAAAGCTAAGCACTATCCCGTTGTGCATAAAAAAAGTACCAAGTCAATTTTAGGGAATTACAATGAAGATCGCAATGACTGAGATTTGGTTTAGGAAACGATATGAAAGTTTTAATGAATTTATAGTAGTGTACTTCAATTAATTGTCCTTACCTCATCTTTCCCCTTGACAACGCACATCTTGACGTCGTTCTCCGGTGAGTACCACACCAGACGGCGCTGCTCCGTCAAGTCTGTCAGACTGAGGTTGTACACAACATTCCTGAAACAAATACACGGTTATTTAGATTTTTAGTGCAACTAGACGCAAAGTGCTTCACAGGGCGTAATAGAGAAAAAATACCAGATTTCTCATCAGGTTTAATTACTTTTCTCTTAAAATTTAGTTTTGAAAATTGTCTTCAGAGGATGTAACCCTCGTATTTATAGACGAGTAAGTAATGACTTGAGTAAAACTTGCAATTTCCAAATGCTCCTAATTTTATATTCACTTGCAATTTGTACTATAATTAATCTTAAACACAGTTTAAGTGCAGTTTTGGTGCATTTAAGATTAATTTATACTATAAATTGCATGTATTGAATTAATAAGAAGCATTTGAAAATTGAAAGTTTTACTAAAGTCATTACTGTTTACTCGTCTATAGATACGAGAGTAAAACAATAAGTAAAATACGATATACGCAAGTTTGTAGGTAGTAGTCTATTTTGAAAATTATCATTTAGTATAACATTTAAACATTATTGTAAAGATTTTGTTAAAATCTGAATTCGATTAAAATGCTGAATTATTAAAATAACAGACCAAATTAAGTTTGTTCTCCTTTAAATTGCTTGTTAGAACACAAACCCGAGGTTAACAATTTGAATAAATACGTCTCTGGTTTATCGGAGCCCTGTTTATTTAAAACCTAATTATAGTTCAAGTTATACCTGGATTTGTTGACGGACCATTTTAAAGCCTCTTTAGGTTGCGACCGCACCGTTTGTTGAAAGCTTTTTTGTTCCTCAATTATATACTGAATCCCATTGTGAAATGGTTTAATTTTGATTGTCCAGCGTCTTGTAGTTGTTAGCTCCAGCCTGCGGTTTCGGTGGAGCCGGAGTCGGAATTCAGGTGAAGTTTAGAGCGTCGGTCGTTAGATTTGGTTGGTCTAACTATAGTTTGTCGCGGGAAGCGGTTTTGTACTGTAAAAGTTTTTCCCGCAGTCTAAAATGAAGGTTTTGATTAGCTAAATACTCATAAATCAATACGAAATATCATGAAAAGTGTTTTCGTTCATAGTATAATCTGTATTTAATTTAATTTAATTTAATTTATTTATTGGTACAAGTAACAAAGACTCAGAAGGTTAGTATTAACTTAAAGACTAGGTTAGTAACAATAATAGGGTAAAATATAATTCACCTCCGCACCATCCCGCTAGATACGGCGCAGCAATGACGTACATATATGCAGTCAAGTCTGCTAGCTATCATATCCAGGATGCTGTTGGCGCTCCCCCGCACTCTGCGTACTAGAGACGCGCACCTCTTACGCATGGTTGCGTAGAAACAGTATTACCTTTTTCAAGTGTTTATAAATAAATATAAATACGTCGTGTATGTGTAAGGTTTTTCAACTCAAGTTGGTAAGTATGAGATATTTATTTTAAATATTCTAATTATGGTACTTATTATGTTAGAACGACTGATATGTTTGAATCCATAGTTAATTAATATTATAAATGCGAAAGTGACTCTGTCTGTCCGTCTACGTTTTCAAGCCTAGACCGCTGGACAGATTTTGACGAAATTTGGTACAGATATAGATATTTATCTTAAATATTCTAATTTAGGTACTTATTATGTTAGAACGACTGATATGTTTGAATCCATAGTTAATTAATATTATAAATGCGAAAGTGACTCTGTCTGTCCGTCTACGTTTTCAAGCCTAGACCGCTGGACCGATTTTGACGAAATTTAGTACAGATATAGATAGGACCTTGGGAAAGGACATAGGCTACTTTTTATCTCACTGCTGGGCATGGGTCTCCGCCCACATGATATAACCTGTAGTCCACACGGGCGAAGCTGCGGGCGGAAACCTAGTCCTTACTTCCTAATACTAATATTATAAATGCGAAAGCCAGTTTGTTTGTTTGTTACGCCTTCACGTCTTAATTACTGAACCGATCATCATGAAATTTTGCATACACGTTATCAGGGTTACAGAAAAGTACATAATATACCTTTCATCCCGAAATATTGTATAAGTGACTATGGCATAATGTCGTTGCCTCTGATTTTATCCTATAAGCGTTTCATACAGCTCATTGGCTTCCAAAATGTGAAATAATTAGTCGTGGGTTTTATGAAACCATTTAACGAGTGAGCTACTTTTCACTTTGATTAACCTTCAAAAGTTAATATCAAGCAATCGTAGCTCTGGAACTGACTTACATAACTGGTGCATAGAAATTTGTCTAGATCGTACCCAACTTGGGCAATTTGCGCGTTAAAGTCACCAGCTTGTATAAATGAATACCTTACAGTGCTCAAAATCACGAAATGGGATAGAACATATGAATTTTGCATCAATTTTAAAGTATTTGGGCCATTTAATTTTCTTGAAGCGTTTGACCTGCGTTTTTAGGGTTCCGTACCAAAATGGTAAAAAAGGAACCCTTATGGTGTAACTCAGTCTGTCTGTCTGTCTGTCTGTCACAGCTGGATATATCGAGAACTACTAATGATATCAACTTCAAATTTGGAAGTTGAATTGATTCAGATCGCTATACACACCCAACTGATATGACCAACATTCTAAAAACGTAATGGACATGTTTAAAAAACCGCGAAAATAGCATGAAAATGTATGTAAATCTTCAAACTGAGAACTCTAACCCATTAATATTTTAGAATGCTGATCAGATCAGTTGGGTGTGTATAGCGATCTGAATCTACTCCATTCAGTCCCTGGATGGCCATCATCAGATTACAGCACGGTACATCTCTGGCAGAAAACCAAGACTTCAATATTACCTCGTTTGTATGAAAATAACAGCTGTATCCCTAGACAAAGTTGATGTGTATATGTGATAGCAGTTTATATAAAGATTACAGCAAAAATGAAACGATGTCTCAATATAGCATACTTTTTTTGAAATTATCAAATTTATAAAAAAGTTAAAATTAGTTCCACTATCGGTCAAGAGATGGCGCTGATCTAAAACTACAATAATAATTATTCTACTCTGCTGTGTATTTATTATGATGGTACGGAACCCTCGGTGCGCGAGTCCGACTCGTTCTTGACCGGTTTTATTGTTTCTTAAACTTACTAGTTACTAGTGCACAAGTTTTTCAATTGCAGTACTAATTTTAATAGTATTATTTGGTTGTACGCTCTACCTGCGAGATCCATGGATCTTCTAAGATAAACTACATTAATCCCGGTGCGTAACCGTCGTTATCTCATTTCTCGAGATTATGCCATCGCGACATAATTGCGAAAGTCAACCGACCCCGGCCCTTAATTAAGATATTTGGCACGAAATTTCATAAAGAAATTATTACGTAAACTTTCCCAATTATAACGTTGAAATAACCGGTGTAGCTTACTCAATGTTTTTCAGATTTGCCATGCTAAACTTGACTTCATTTGTTTAAAAGGATTAAGTAATCTGAAGGCAGTTTTGCTTATTAAAAGCAAATAAAAATGTTCATTTCGAATTTTCAATTTGTATTATTTTATCAATCACAAAACAAGTTCGATCGCAAATAAAACATACCAATACAATACTCCAAACAATAAACCAGAAGCTCGATGCGCTGTGTTGAAATTTCAAATATTCGCGAAAGTCCAGTAAATCTCATGACATCTTTATGCCTTTTAAAATGAAATTCCTGGGCGCCATTATCTTGTAAATAAGGCATTCCCATCGACGTCTTCCAGAGGAGTATAATGCATTTCTTGAGATTCTAGAGAGTGTGGTGAACGCCTGTAATTTGACAAAGTTAGGGGAGCTAATCTGTGGGTCCCGTATATTTTGGTACACTGTTTTTGTCAGAAAGTGGCGTGGCGCAATCAAGGCCTTTGCGGACGACGTCAGAGAAATAAGTTCCAGAATTTATTGCTAGTTTTTGTTGCAGGTTTGTGGACGCTGTACCGAGTGGGTGTTATCTCGACGAAACAGGAAACCTTTTTTCTGTAAAGTATGAAAGTGGTAAAAAATTATACAAAATGTCATCTAATGTCTGCTCTGATCCATTCTATGTGGTCCACAATTTTATCTGCCTTGTTTTAGGTTTATGTATCTAATGCAACGATTATCTTTAAGATGATTTATATTAAGTAATAAAAACAAATAAACATAAAAAAAAACAATCTTTCCTCCTTAGGTTCGAATATTGTAATCACGAATATATATTTTTTGTCAATTCATCATCATCATCAGCCTATCATTGTTCATTGCTGGACATAGGCCTCTCCAAGTACACGCCACCGAGCACGAACCGCGGCTACTCTCATCCAGCTTTGGCACCTTGAGAAGATCGTCGCTCCATGATTGTCAAGTCAGTTTTTCGAAATTAAAAAAAAAACATATTTCAACCATTTCGAAAAATGTTCAAAAATGTCACAAACGCGAAGTCTACAGCTCACAGAGCCACTAGTATTAGTATAGATATTCGATAACGTGGTTTAGAAATATCATGTAATGATTTTGGCAGACAACGCTGGCGGTAGGAACAACACAAAGACCGTATCCTTTGTCAATTACGCGCTTCAGTGGTTCCCGCCAAAAGGCGGCCATCTTGGTCTGCGATCGTCAGCGCCATCTATTGTTCGCACACTCGGCCAGTTTTTGCGTCCGATTCGGGTCGTCTTGGACCTTGATTGATGGCTTGGAGATACAATTATTTCCATGTCGGAGTAGTGATTATTTTCTTTTCTGTGTTGTCATGAAAATGGATTTTTCTTATTAGGTTCCTCATAATAATTCCTTCTTGTTTTTATAATGTTGGTTTGATTTCGTTTCTGTTTGACAGGTTAATATTAAGTACTTCTTGTTTTATAAACAAATGCCCCACTCAACATTTTACAGTATATTTATCGGAAATGCAGTTTTTTTCGTAAATTTTTTAAATTCGTTTATATTTAAACAAACTTTTACCGTTGGCTTCTTCTCAACTTACACACAGACCGATTCTAAGGATCGGCTTTAATTAATTCACTTGTATGATCATAAGCCATTTTATTAACTGTCCCTTTGTATTTGGGTGAAATTGTTCCAATCAAGGTGACTGATCACCCGCCCGGCTTCGCTGGCGTCCCCCCTTCTAAATAAAAAAAACTGTTCCCACTGCTGGGGCATAGGCCTTCCTTAGGGGTGGATAAAAGGAGGATGAGCCATAACCCACCATGCTGGTCCCATGCGGATCGGTAGGTGTTAACGACTGCATATGCAGCTGAGACCAACGGTTTTACGTGCTTTCCGAAGCACGGAGGAGCTCGAGATAATACATTTTTGGTCATCCATCCTATGACCGATCCTTGCGAAAGTTGCTTAACCTCCACAATCCCCGAGTCAGTGGCCCTACCATGAGTTGTTGCAAACTGTTTACGTTACAGTAAACTATCGTTTTCTCTCTTTCACTCGTATTGACTGTGAGCAGTATATCCGACAGTTTACTGTAACGTAAACAGTTTGCATCAACTCATGGTAGGACCACAGGCGCTAAACTGAACCATTGAGCTCTTCAATACTGCATACTGTATATCTAAGCTAATATAACTTATAATAACTTGTTTTCCTAATAAACAGGTACAATGGTATTTCATTACGACATGCAAGAGGTAAATTAGAATGTAATGGTAGACTCCTGATGAACTATAATTTAAAGTCCATATTGCATTTGCGTTCATAAATTAATTTCATGGAATGAAAGCTTCGCGGCTGCCAATCAGGGTTGACACTCATCAATAAACATGGCAGCGATGGAATCGAAATGAAACATCAAACGTGGTAGCAGTTTTAAAACGAGATTTACATTTTTAATAATATTACTTGTTTAATTTGGACAGCTGGTTTGGTTTGGGAGAAATCGAATAAATAGCTGAAGTGGAAATGGGAATAATGTTAAAATGGCCTATTGTCGTTTGGCAGATGAAGATTTCCCAATGGTAGGACCGGATGTTCTATTGTGCGTTTGCTAGCGTCCTCCTAAGGTCCCAAATGACTTTGCTATTAATATATACCTACTAAATACTGATGGGGAGCTCGGTGGCGCAGTGGCTTAGCGCCTGGCCCAGCGATTGCGGAGGTTAAGCAACGTTCGCAAGGGTCGGTCATGGGATGGGTGACCAAAAATTTATTATCTCGAGCTCCTCCGTGCTTCGGAAGGCACGTTAAGCCGTTGGTCCCGGCTGCATTTGCAGTCGTTAACACCCACCAATCCGCATTGGGCCCGCGTGGTGGGTTAATGGCCCGTCCTCCTTATCCACCCATAAGGAAGGCCTGTGCCCCAGCAGTGGGGACACTAAAATGGCTGTGATGATGATGTGAAATACTGATATAGTAACGGAAACTATACTTTTGTCAAAATAATATTTTAAAGCTATTGTGATGTTTTCGTCTAGAGATCAAGTAAATTACCTACCTTAAACTATGAAGATAGTATCTACTATTTTCATTATGTGAGGTAATTTGGGTATATGCAATGCGATTAAATTGAAAATAGACAGTGAACCGCTGCAACTTCACGTGAGAATGTATGGCAAAGAGTACATTTTATACAGATTGAAATAAGTCGTGGTTAAATTAATTGCATTGTACCTTCCTAGGTTTCAGATATCTTTCTAATTTCTTCTAATTTAAAATTATCTTCTTTCTAATTCAAATTTGAATATTTCTATGAAATTATCTGTAAAGATATGTCATTTATTCAGAATCCAGAACCCATGAAACTTCCTAAGTATGATAAGTTATAGTCAGAATATTTCTATGAAAAGTACCAATTCCGCAAATGAGCGGAAATAAAACAAGACATAAATAACTCTACACAAGGGAGATGCATACAGCATATAGGAAATTCCTGAGTTTATTTATTTTTTCCCGACGAAATCTGCAGTATACATTAGCAGCTGTGACGACGGGGGATCAACAGGGGTCCATGAAACGACTTCTAACTAGACATAGTAAAGCCACAGTATAAATAAGTGCCAGTATTCTATCTTCATACAAAATGTCCGAAAGTGCGCAGATATGATGCGTCTGAAGGTATTGTATAACAGTCTTGTAATGTTCATTATAAGGGTGTTATGAACGTGGTAGGATACCAAGTTTCTGTAGATATTATTTCAAGGACTTTGGGTGAGATTAAATACTGGATAGTTATTTATTCTGTGTAAAAACAGCAGACGAAAACATTGGGGGAGAAAGCTTTGTCGTCGGAAGAATAAATTATAGATAGTGCAAGCAAGTGACTTTATCACCGAAGAGTCCCCCTCAAATTGTTACCATTTGTAATCCACAAAAAACAAGAGATAAGAGAATCGTGTCTCGTTATTTTTCCTGAGGATCTAACTGTCACGGAACATAGGTGTAACAATTTATTGAGATATCATTAGTGTGACGCAATTTGTGACATAATATTTATTCGGTGAAAAGGTAACTTACTATTTTGTTTCAATAACGGTACTGCTATTGATGAATATTTTTAAATTGAGTTTTAAGTACAGAGAATAGTTTAAAATGGAAGATTTAAACTTAAAAGCATTTCTGTCATTAGAACATATGGGACGAACGTATTTGGGTAGTTTTGTAATGTTTTGGTTTAATTGGTGTTGTTTGCAAGCGATACTTATGCTAGCTTTTTTGAATTTTAGAGAAAACCGCATTCTGATTGCTTGGTAGGTACCTAATAGACCGAGCGAGCGCGAAGCGCGAACGAAGCGTTTCTGTTTCAGCTTGGGCAAAAATGCTTTCGTATGTCCACCCGGCTGTCCAGCTGTCCGATTATTCTCCTTTACAGGTCACATTTTCTCAACGGATTCTCGTAAATTTTTTTGTGCAGCTTCGTTCGTTCGTGTGCAAATTTAATCATCGATTCATTTTTTTTGAAAATTTTCTTTTAATATGTTTAAGCGAGGTTCACAGCTCATAGAGACACTGGTATTAAATCTGACGTATGTGAGGTATCCTCCTATATCATACATAATATATCTCTATAACTTGAGTTACTGAAACAAATATTTGTTATTCTTTTTGAGTGTGAAGACGTAGCTAATCCATAGTTACGTACATTACGTTACCCACATCCATAATATCCTTGACGTAAGCACAAGTCCTGTGAAACAAAATGCTGTCCCACGCATCTCCATATTCATAACCTTGCGAGTTATATGTAAGCTCTCTTAAATCCGTCAAGACGTTTGTCATCAGCATTTGACAGTCAAGTAGGCACTCACCTGGATTGGCTCCAGACGCCGCCGCATGCCGTTTTTACACAGGCGAGCATCGCGTCAATATTGGAAAACTTCTGGCGTGCCACCGAGAAATTGCGATTCACATGTTCGGAGATTTATTGCAATTGTTTCTGAACAACATTCATCGTTTATTTCATCGGTGGCGTGACGTTACCTCGGGTTGCTATTGTGAGGGCGCAATTTAACTTCGCCATGCGGTCGTTTGATTGATGAGCAGGCCATGGTCATTTGTAGGAGGTTCTTTTGTATGAACTACGGTCTCCGAAATGTTAGCTAGCGTAATCGATGGAGTTGGAACTCGATTGGTAAGAATAATATAGGTATGAATTCAAGATTTTGGATCTAATTGTACATTTGAGCATAAAGTACATAGTACCTATATAGTTTATGCTCAAGTGAATATCCTACATATGTACATTGTGGCTTATTGTTTGCTTCAGAATGTTTACTGAGAGCAGTTGGTCGTGTTAGTCTTATGTTGTTTGAAGAGGTATCGTATAATTATCTATTTAATAAGGTTATAAATGTTATAATAAAAAAGTTAATAAATGTCGTTGTATTTTTCACTTACACTACCAAAATAACTCAACAAAGCATTACTTAATTTAATTATATAATTATACTTAAAAAGATGAATAAAAAAGGTATAAACATCCATTTTCCTAGTGGCTAACAAACCGAAGTGCGTAGACAAGGGCGACACACCGTGGTCGCCGCAGCCGCTTTACACACGTAAATAAAGTGAATGTTAACGTGACTCATATTACAAAGCGTAGAGTTTTCAAAGGCTTATACGATACCCATTTAAAATACATTTGTACGGTTCTCGCAAAATTAAAGGTAATCTGATAAAGAATAAAATAGAAAAGCTAACAAACCTTAAAACAAGCACATTCTCTCAAGGAAATCGAACGTGGGACTTTGATATTTTTTACAAGATAAACTTTAAATTTGTATACTATAGAGACCGAAGATGTTAAGTAGGTATTATTTTAATTAGGTAAAGAAATCTTAGTAGGTGTGTACATCATCATAACTATTTGCTGCACGACCTGCCTGTCGACTCTGTAACCAAAGCCGCATCTCACTTCGAACCTCACTTCACTTCGCGTGAATTTGTTATTAGAAATCAGCTGAATATAAGCTATTTTACCGATTGGAAAAGGTTTTAAGTAGCTACCGTAGCCATCTAAAATCTTTTGTGATTAAAAAAAAACAGCCTATCATTATCTCATTTATGATTTAAAGTTCCCGCGAAGTGAAGTGAGGTTCGAAGTAAGATGCGAGTTTGTTACAGAATCGACAGGCTGACGTGGAATTGAAGAACTTATAAAAACCATCATAACTTTCCTCGTTCATGCCCAATTAGTATATTGACAAATTAAGTAGGTTAAAAAGATAAAAATGCAGAAAAAAGAAAAGAAAATTTAAAATTTTAATATTTTAATATTCTTCAAACTCTTGAAATGCAGAATGCGAATGAATAGTAAGTCAATATACGTTGCACGTGCATGTGTCCTATTGATATTGTTCTAAACGGAACTCCTGAACTTTTCCAATATCGCCACTGTGTCGAGTGTACGCAAACAAATTGCATCTGCCGACAGTCGAATCGAATCCCTCTATTTTGGCGCGAAATTTGGTATTTTGACAAAAAGTCTGAATAAAAATGCGATTAAGAAAATATATATTTTGTGGTATGAGGGTACGAAGGGACTTTTCGGCGCCATTTTGCCGAATTTAGTTTTATTTTAATTATTTGCAAATTGATTCATAGTGGATAAATTGGCTTTGATAACTTTTTGAACATGACTGGAAATCTCAAAACCATTTCGAGGAATAAGCTTTCGGTACAGTGTCTACTAATTAAATTTAAAAATAATTCTACATTTTTAAAGATATTTATAATATTCAATAAAAAGCTTTAACCTTCAAATGACCTTCATATGACGTCATCACATACAGATTCCCCAGCCATAATAAAAAAAAAGAAAAAAGGGCAAAGACAATTTTGACAATGAACTTGGCATTAGGGATGGTGGAAGGTGGAAGTGAAAAAATATCGATATAGGTAATATTTCTCAGAAAAAAAATAGATGAAATGGGATGATGACTAAGTAATGGATTCTAATTTTAAGGTATTGTAAAACATAAAAAATAGCAAAATAAACCCCTACGCGAAATTTTGGCTCGATTTGACGAATTTTACGATTATTTTTAAGACTCAAAAGTAGGAAAAAATCAAAATGCTCCAGTGACAAAATAGTGTCGACTATTAGAATCCATACGTAATTACAAAAATATTTTTTTGGAAAAATTATTGTAAAAACATCTATCGATATATCAGAGTATATCGATGAACTTATCTCGTAATTTTTTCCACATCCCTACTATTAAATGTTTGTAAATAAAAATAAAGTATGCACATATTTTCACAATGTTTATTATGTTATCCTGCAAATTTATTAGTCCACAAGCAATCGTTACAATTTCATCCATGTAGCCTACATCCAAAATAGACACAATACATACATATTCACTTCTCAAGCTTACGCGCTCACTAGACATGAAATAAAACACTTTTTAACGGATAACGGAAACGTCGGGAAAAACCAAAAATCAAACCAAATACCAACTAAATACCAAAGTACATTCAATAAAACCGCGCTAGTATCCGTTAAAAAGTGTTTTATTTCACAATACATACAATTCATTTCGCAATTTGGGTAGATTGGGCGTGTCAGTTTTTACAAAGTTTTTCAGCTGAGTTTCCACTGGTAAGCGTTTTTATTATAATTTCACCACCTCAAAAATTATTGCGGCAAATTAAGAAGGTAGGTTAGAACCGTCACAACTGGATTAAATGAATAAAATAGAAGAAATATTAACTATAACTTATTTGTTTACAAACAACCATAAAGTCATTATGACAGGTAATGACACTTGGCCGTTCTTTTTCTATAAGTAGATTGCAAAGGTTTTCCTTCTTAAACTTTCATGCCACTAATGACGTCATTCCGGTTGACCATATCCACTCGACAAATATATTTATAAAAAAATAAATACGGGACCAAATGTTAAAATATTCAAATTAGTTTCTTAAATTGGCCTAATCTGTAGTAAAAAAATATAAAAAAATACCTTTTATTTTTTAACCAAAGCCAATTATTGTGTCTTAAAATTGGTGTAATTTTGTGTTACAAGTGTCTACGCAACTGAACATTATGTGGAATCATTGAAATAGGCGCGATCTCGGTCGTGTCGTGTGAAACTGTGACTTTTATTGTAGTGGTGGCTTCCTCGGCAGAATTTACCAAGTAAACTGACTAGATATACTTGGTGCCTAATTTGGTACTATTATATATCTATTTTGTGCTATTAGCTCCAATGATCATTGAAATGAGATGCACCCGCATTTTAAGACAAACCGAAAAAATATCAATGAACCCTTTTCAACACTTAAAACTGGCAAGAGTATTTCCGGAAGAGAATTGAATTGCCAAAACAATAAAAAGAAGAAGAGGGTATGAACCACAGATAGTTAGGTACTTATAAAGTGACGGATCCGCTATATCCAAGAGCTTTAAATTCATTCTGGAAAGAATTTAAAGTTTTTAGCTATATCCAATGTCACGACCATAAGTTAAATATTAACTTCATGGTCGCGACCCAAATGTTAGAAAGAGACGGGGTTTCTACATCATGAATATGGGGAATTCGATTCCACATCACGAACGCGGACTACGTCAAAACATTGGGCTGCTTTAGGCTGCGACTATGAATGGTACCATACCTAAAGATCCGGATATTCTAAATTTCTGTAATTGGACAGTTCAAAAATGGTAACTATATTTCACTTTTTTGTCGATTTCCTTTTCCATCTATATTTTTAGGAAACATTTAAGGCGAATATTAAGTTTTACTACAGGCTGGCTATAGATAAATAATAATGAAATAATCAGTGTCCATAAATAATGAAATTCGAAATTGTTAAAAATAATTTTCATTGCTGCTGATTCTAGGATACGTAGGTAAGTATAGTATAAAATACGTGATTTGAGACCTATTTAATCTCCACCCTTCAGATTGCAGGTGCCACATTCAATTCCGTCTTCATATTTAATGGCAAACACCACTGAACAAAACATGCTTGAGCGTCACAGACTAAATTAAATCTTTAATTTCGGTCACAGAACCTCATTTCTTTCTTATTTGAAGATTACCTGGCGTTCTTTGAGTTTTTTTTGGCAGGGAGAATAAAGGCTTTTGTTAGAAAGATAATATAGCAAGTATTTCATTTAAAAAACTCAAGAAAATATTCTTTAAGTATATTTCTCAATTGGTGTCTGCCGAACTAATAACTGGATATACCTACTTGTAGAGCATGGTATACATATTATACTAGTTAGATCCTGCTAAAATCGTGAGTCATTTCAATACAATAAAATTTCAAGTGAACTTAATATTTATTAGTAATTATTAAAAAGGAAGCACTCGAGAATTCGCTGCTTTTTACGCTAAGTACTTATAGAGATAATTTTTCAACTCTCCAGCACGAAAAGGACGCTTTTAGCGCGTAAAAACTTGCAGCAAAATCTATTTTTGCTGCGAGAGTGAAGAAAAGTGTTTTTTTTTTCTTTTAATTTTAACACCATCTTTTAAAAAAATAAATAGAGTGAACAGGATGAGAGTTATAAAATTGATATGTGAGAAATGGATAGAATACTTTACTTTTTAAATGTTGTCGGACATGGATTAAATAGTATAAAAAAATACACAGATATAACAAGGAGTCTTAAAAAGGCTTGTTGAAAAAGAAGGTTAAGGAATTCGAAATAAAGAGTATTACGAAATGAGGTCGCATGTATGAAATGAATTTATTAGGGTTCCGTACCAAAACGGTAAAAAAGGAACCCTTATGGTGTGACACAGTCTGTCACAGCTGGATATCTCGAGAACTACTAATGGTATGAACTTGAAATTTGGAATAGTTTAAGATGACATTAGCCCAACTATTTTGCAAATAAGAAAGAAATAAAAAAATAATGTTTTTTTTCCAACAGGGACTGAAATGGGGTCTTAAAAATTTGAAGTGAGGTGACTAGGGCATGTGGGGTATCATATGAAAGAGCGCTGTTTGCACATTTTAAATCATTTTTTTAGGCCGCATTGTTTTCGACTTATGATGAAAAATGTAAAAAAAATACCGTTCCCCCCTTGTCTCCGAAGTTTGCAAAGAGAAAATTCTGAAATAATTCTATGTGATAGTAGTTTATGTAAATATTACAGGAAAAATAAAACAATGTCTCAATAAAACACACTTTTTTAGAAATTCAAAAAACAAACAAAAATTCTTAAGTTTCACTACCAGTCAACAGATGGCGCTGACCTAAGAAAATAAAATAGTTCCACTATCGGTCAAGAGATGGCGCAACCTAATACTACAATAATAATTGGTGGCTGGTTCTAATATAATTACCTACTATTTGCCGTACGAATAAACGAAGAATAAGTTTCAGCGGAAACGTAGAAAGTATCAGAAAATTTCGCCAAGTCCATTAGTGGCTCGGTAGCATAACTGGTAGTGCATTGGGCCGGAATCCTAAGGGTGCGGGTTCGAGTCCCGTCTGAGTTGCTACGGGTGAGCCGATTTTTTCTTATATTTTCATTATATTAATCATCTTAATATAAAAATAGCATTGTGAATGCAAATAAAATCTAAAAAGTTAAAAAAAAAGTTAAAATTATATGACTGTTTCACCTTAATTGATTGTCTAGCATCTGCAAAGAAGCTGCTTTCGAATGTCGAAGTGATTCTCTTCACATTGGTGAGATGGCGCTGATCTTCAGCGGAAACGTAGAAAGTATTAGAAAATTTCGCCAAGTCCATTAGTGGCTCGGTAGCATAACTGGTAGTGCATTGGGCTGGAATCCTAAGGGTGCGGGTTCGAGTCCCGTCTGAGTTGCTACGGGTGAGCCGATTTTTTCTTATATTTTCATTATATTAATCATCTTAATAAGTTCCTACTTAGGAATATAAACAGTTTGCAATGTGGAGTGGCTGCAACGTTTTTCAGTAACATAAGCAGCTGTGGTTAAGATTTGTAAATTAACTGTCCGCCTGTTCGCCCTTCGACCTGTCTGCCGTTTATCCTACTTTTTAAAGACTGTACTAAAGTAACATATCCACATATATTTATGATTGTACGGAACCCTCGGTGCGCGAGTCCGACTCGCTCTTGACCGGTTTTTTTATGATTGTAGACGGAATATGGAAAAACACAACGTAATGTAAAAACAATGACTGAATCTACTTCTCTGTAGATACTCTATAATTTTTTTTTCAGCTTATGTATGACTAGCTTTTGCCCGCGACTTCGTTCGCGTGATTAAGATAGTTGTGCATTTGTTTTGAAAGTCATGGATTACCAATATACCTAGGTATTTATCAGTAGACCTCATTTCACACATTTAAAATTTCCCATAATAATTCATGTACAGACTGGAACGCTCTGTACCACCCTATACAACGGGAATTTTCCAAAACCCTTTCTTAGTGCTCGCTCACCTACACCATGAAAGGTGTACCAAAACCATCTACCCTCTAAAAATGGTGTCTCTAACTTCAACCCTATATGTCTCGTGCCTTCAAATCACTCACTGTGCTCAGTAATTTATATTAGAATCAATCGAAAATTTTTCTATGTCTATGCTCGTTACACTCCTAGACTATTTCGCTAGTTCGTGATTTAAAGTCGGCACTCGCAGCACAAATTGACTTTGGTCTCTAGTAGATATAACAAATCACTATTGTATGTGAGTCAATTAGCAGTCCAAAAGTCTAACAACAAAAGGAGTTTTCCCACACATAAAATATGACCTATTTAATTGACCTACCACGGAAGTGATGCAATAAAAGACCCCATCTTTGATATTAAGGCGTCTACTGTATTAGATTACACGACGCCACCTGAAAGATGATTCGGTTCTCATATTTAACGACAAAGCCAGACGTTACTCAGATATAAAGTTATTGGTTAAGCAATAAAGAGATACATAACGTAGAAATTGCGTAGATAGTTTCGGCGATAAACGAACTAGTAAAACGTATAAGGTCAATTTAGATGATGGACTTTTTGTACGCTGCAGTCCGGCAGCGACAATATAATGAGATTCAACTTTGACAGCTAAAAAACTAGATGATTCCAAAATACTTAGTTGTTTTGAAGCTTGACCAGATAAATATAAAACTTTAGTTTAAGGCTCCGTTATCCGACAAGTGATTCCGCTCACTTGTCTCTGTCTTTTTCTTTACATGTAATGAGTATGGAAAATAACCTCACTTCTGTACTTTTGCGATGTTTTTCCTTGTTTTTTCATCATTACCACAATTATACCATAATTTAGCACAATTATCTTTCCTGAAAAAATAATTGTTGGAGCAACTACATAGTACGTTAAAGTGTATTTTGATGTAGAATTCAATACGTTTCCTCTTTTATTTACGACAAAATATGACCCGCAACAAGCGCTTTGATGATAAGTATTCAGATTTTTTTTCAATCATCTGTGAGGTTTATACGCAATTTAATACTTGTAGCTACTAGATAATCTCTTTAGCTTGTCGTATGTTTTTTTTGTGGCTACAACTTTACGTTTTCTATATAAAAATATGGCCCGCGCAAACCATGTTTTCCTATCATGCACACTGAGAAAAATTTCCTCTGCCGCACTACGTAAAATAAGGATAAAAATCGACCACTATTACGTACGTAACCCGCTCCATTACGCGTAAGTAGTCAGTCATACGTAGTCGGCATACTGACGCTCATCATGTAGCGGGATACGTAATTTACTCGTGGTCGATTTTTGTACGTACGTACGTAGCCCGACATCCGGCTACGTATACGTAGTGCGCAAGTCGCACTGAATACTCCTGAAACTACGACTGCAACTCCCGTATACTATTGTTGCGGGCACAGTAGAACACGGTGAACCATACGTGTATACCATGCCGGCTTAAGTACGATACTGTAGCGGGCACAGTAAATAATGGTGAGCCATACGTGCGCACCGCGGCGGCACACGTACGATACTGTGGCAAACACATTAAAACACGGTGAGCCGTACGTTTGTACTGTGGCGGCATATGTACGATTCTGTAGCGGGCACAGTCAATAATGGTGAGACATAAGTGTGTAATACGGCGGCATACGTACGATACTGTAGCAGGCACAGTAAATAATAGTGAGCCATACGTATGCACTGCGGTGGCATACGTACGATACTGTGGCGGACACAGTAAAGCACGGTGAGCCGTACGTGTGTACTACGGCGGCATACCTACGATACGGTAGCAGGCACAGTAAATAATGGTGAGCCATACGTATGCACTGCGGCGGCATATGTACGATACTGTGGCGGACACAGTAAAGCACGGTGAGCCGTACGTGTGTACTACGGCGGCATACGTACGATACTGTTGCGGGCACAGTAAATAATGGTGAGCCATACGTATGCACCGCGGCTACATACCTACGATTCTGTAGCGGGCACAGTCAATAATGGTGAGACATAAGTGTGTAATACGGCGGCATACGTACGATACTGTAGCAGGCACGGTAAATAATGGTGAGCCATACGTATGCACCGCGGCGGCATACGTACGATACTGTGGCGGACACAGTAAAGCACGGTGAGCCGTACGTGTGTATTACGGCGGCATACCTACGATACGGTAGCAGGCACAGTAAATAATGGTGAGCCATACGTATGCACTGCGGCGGCATATGTACGATACTGTGGCGGACACAGTAAAGCACGGTGAGCCGTACGTGTGTACTACGGCGGCATACGTACGATACTGTTGCGGGCACAGTAAATAATGGTGAGCCATACGTATGCACCGCGGCTACATACCTACGATTCTGTAGCGGGCACAGTCAATAATGGTGAGACATAAGTGTGTAATACGGCGGCATACGTACGATACTGTAGCAGGCACGGTAAATAATGGTGAGCCATACGTATGCACCGCGGCGGCATACGTACGATACTGTGGCGGACACAGTAAAGCACGGTGAGCCGTACGTGTGTAATACGGCGGCATACGTACGATACTGTTGCAGGCACAGTAAATAATGGTGAGCCATACGTATGCACCGCGGCGGCATACGTACGATACTGTGGCGGACACGTTAAAGCACGGTGAGCCGTAAGTGTGTACTACTGCGGCATACGTATGATACTGTGGCGGACACAGTAAAGCACGGTGAGCCGTACGTTTGTACCGTAGCGGCATATGTACGATACTGTAGCGGGCACAGTAAATAATGGTGAGCCATATGTGTGCACCGCGGCAGCATACATACGATACTGTTGCGGGCACAGTAAATAATGGTGAGCCATACGTATGCACCGTGGCTGCATACCTACGATTCTGTAGCGGGCACAGTCAATAATGGTGAGCCATACGTATGCACTGTGGCGGCATACGTACGATACTGTGGCGGACACAATAAAGCACGGTGAGCCGTACTTTTGTACCGTAGCGGCATACATACGATACTGTTGCGGGCACAGTAAATAATGGTGAGCCATACGTATGCACCGTGGCTGCATACCTACGATTCTGTAGCGGGCACAGTCAATAATGGTGAGCCATACGTATGCCGCCACAGTGCTGTGGCGGCATACGTACGATACTGTGGCGGACACAGTAAAGCACGGTGAGCCGTACGTGTGCACTATGGCGGCATACGTACAATACTGTGGCAGACGCAGTAAATCATGGTAAGACATACGTGTGCATTGCAACGGCATACGTACGATACTGTGGCGGGCACAGCAAATCATGGTGCACCATACGTGTGCACCATGGCTGCATACGTAGGATACTGTAGCGGGCACAGTGAAGCACGGTGAGCCATACGTTTGCACCACGGCAGCATACTTACGATACTATGGCGGATACAGTCAATTATGGTGCGCCATACGTGTGCACCATGGCGGCATAGGTAGGATACTGTAGCAGGCACAGTAAAGCATGATGTGTCAGACGTATTAACTGTCGTAGTAGAGGTAAGGTACCGTTGCCGGTACAGTAACGCATGATGTACCGTGCGTATGTACTACGGCAGCGTACGTACGATACTGGTGCGGGAACAGTAAAGCACGGTGAACCATACTTATGTACAACGCCAGCGTACGTACGATACTGCTGCGGGTACAGTAAGGCATGGTGCACTATACGTGTTACGTATGGCACACCATGCCTTACGATACTCGCACCTGTATTTTCCTTATGCTGGCATGATACATACAAAGGTGGTCAGATAATTATTATGAATATTAACCAATCAAAGTCAATGAAATTTTGTAGACACCATCGAGAAACTAATATCTGGGTCTGTGGTTTATTACATTTTCGAAAAAAAGTATGGTTTAAAAACTGCAGGGAGTTGTGAATGAAAATATGAAAACCTGAAATATTTAAACTATACATTTTTACGAAAATTTAATAAACCACAGACCTGGGTATTAGTTCTAGACCATGTCTACAAAATTTAATTGACTTTAATTGGCTAACATTCAAAATAATTATCTGAATACCTTTGTATGTACGGCCAGCGTCATAAATACATATATATAAGCAAGATCAAAAATATCTACACACCTCTATGTCACTGACAAAAAGGTTGGTGTTTACATATTTTGACTCAATGGCTATATATGTATAAATGACGCTGACTGTAACCATGCCAGCATAAGGAAAATACAAAGTATCATAAGGCATGGCGTGCAATCCGTAACACGTAGTGCAGTAGTGCACATGCCTTATACCCGTAGCAGTATCGCATGTACTCGGGCGTGTGTCTAATTAGACACACTTGATTTTTTAGGTTTCCGTTTTTCCTTTTTGATGTACGGAATCCTAAAAATCAAGTATGTCTAATAGCCCTCTATCTATGTACATACATATGGTGAATGGTATGGTGCCTTATTGTCCCGCACACTAGTGCGAACTGAGAAGAAAAATAAAAGATCTGATACTAATCAGACCTTCTATTTTTCTTCTCAGCATATATATTTGTTCAATGCTGGACATTATGCCTCTCCCATGGTTTTTCTATGTCGTCCTCGATGCGGCGTATCTGGTCGAGGTGGGTCCTGCCATCTTAGGAATGGCGGTCTGCCTACGCTTCGACTTCCCGTTCATACCTCTACTATAACAGTTAATAAGTTTTATACACATTATGCTATTTAGTATAAGTAGTACAACCTGCACTGGTTACATAGATATCTAAACTTACAAATAATGGTGTTGGTACGGTAAAAAAAAGAATGATGTATCATTATAAAGCTGACCAGATGTTTTAAAACCCGCGTGCGGTATTTTAAGATTTAATATCTTTTACTGGCAATAGTTACGTATAAATATATCACAAAAGGTCACGTCCTCATTGCAGGGTTTTTTTTAAACTCTGGTCAGGCTTTACCTACTGTTATTGAACTTGTACGATATTAGTGCGGCTATTATTATTATTATTCTAATGCAAAATAATTTTTATAGCAAACTTAACAGCTGCACCGATATAGCACCAAGTAAGTCCGGACCTGTAAGTGAAAAGCATACAATAATTGGTAATTTAGATAAAATAATGCTTCACGATACATATACATTTAGTGTACACAGCAATGATACATCATTTTTTATTTTTTTTAACTTTTACAAGGTTATTAATAGAAGAAATGTTCTAAACTGTTCTAAAACCTTGTACGTTTTATAGCTTTATAAAAGGAAATAGACATAAAAGATTCATATTATTTATTTTCAATCGTAAAATTGAGACATACAAAAAAACAAGTTTAATTATCACACTATTATAGAATTACATGGTCGTCAACTTGGCGTACCCGTTAAACATAATAAAAGATTCATATTTTCAATCCTAAAACTGAGACATACAAAAAACCACAACAAGCTTAATTAATCATACTATTCTAGAATTACATGGTCGTCAACTTGGCGTACCCGTTAAACATAATAAAAGCTTCATATTATTTATTTTCAATCGTAAAATTGAGACATACAAAAAAACAAGTTTAATTATCACACTTTTCTAGAATTACATGGTCGTCAACTTGGCGTACCCGTTAAACATAATAAAAGCTTCATATTTTCAATCCTAAAACTGAGACATACAAAAAACCACAACAAGCTTAATTAATCATACTATTCTAGAATTACATGGTCGTCACCTTGGCGTACCCGTTAAACATAATAAAAGCTTCATATTATTTATTTTCAATCGTAAAATTGAGACATACAAAAAAACCACAAGCTTAATTAATCATACTATTCTAGAATTATATGGTCGTCAACTATGAACGATGAATTTCACTGTCTGTCGGTTGTTGACAGGCGTCCACCATTGCAAGATTTTAAGGCCTACTCAAATCTGACCGGTATCCTGTACCGGTGGCAGTAACGCGCTGTTCAAAGGTGTTCCGCAACTGCTGCCAGTAATGCCATACAAAATACCGGTCGGGATATCGGTCGGGTATACCAATACCGCCACCCCTTCCGTCGCAGAATGTCCCTTTCGCAAAACATCCCTTTCGCAAAACGTCCCTTTCGCAGAATGTCCCCTTGGTATCAAATAAATATCACTAGTGCCAAATTTCCATTTTGTTCGAAATGTTCTATGTAATGTCGAAATATGTCGAATTGTAATAATCATCAGATATGAAGGTACTTATGAAAATATACGTATTTTTTATTGTTTCTGTCAGCGAATATTGCGAATAAATCTTGTACGGTTGCAAATTACATGTACCCAGTGTTTAAAGTAAAAATATGTATTAATGTGTGAAGAATTTTATTGTTACATAAATTGAATTAAAGATATGCGTATTTACTTAGAAAACCTGTTTTGTTTAAACATAATGAACATATTTATTAGTTTTTTATGATTAATAATATACATAACTAGCGGCCTCCCGCGGTTTCACCCGCGTGGTTCCGTTCCCGTGGGAATATCGGGATAAAAAGTATTCTATGTTTTAATCTAGGCTATCTACTATCTGTGTGCCAAATTTCAACTAAATCAATTCAGTCGTTTTTGCGTGATTGAGGAACAAACATCCAAACCCACAAACTTTCACATTTATAATATTAGTAGGATGACCTACATAATTTGACTTTCATTTTTTCATTTTCATAGAAAATTTTGAACAAAATGGCAATTTGGCGAGAGTGTTATATGATATTATGCTTCAAGGGGGACATTCTGCGAAAGGGACATTTTGCGAAAGAATCATTTTGCGCAAGGGACAATCTGTGACCAGGGGACATTTTGCGAAAAGGACATTCTGCGACGGAGCCCCGCCACTGGTACAGGATACCGGTCAGGTTTGAGCAGGCCTTTACAATCCGTAATACGGGAAGGACGAGAGGATTGGCGATTAGATATTTATTAAAAATAAGGGCGTCAGTAGATATCCTACCTTATATAGATTTCGTCTGAGTGTAACCTAACTTAAAGCTCGTTCACATACGAACGCTAATACATACGCATAAACCTAAATAGTTGCGGAACCTATGTCGCAAGGCCCGACTTTATACTGATATAACCGGTATTCTACAAAAAAAAAATGAGGGGATCGCCCCGTTTCGGTAGCGATCCGAGAGCCACCTTTTGGCAGTAGGGGCGGTGCTCCCCTACCCCAGGGCCTAGGTGAAGGTTAAACATCAGTAACGAGTTTCGATATTTCTACTTTACGAAATTTGACTAATTTTAAAAGCATAAATGACACAATACGATGAAAGGATACAAACAACAAATGAAACTCAGTACTGATGTTTAACCTGAAGTTAAGTTAAAGAAACAAATTGGTGGTGGGCCCGTATTCACGCTTTGTAAAACTGTAAGTTACGGGTAAGTAAGATGTGTATACTGTATCACCTGCGGGCAACAGATCCACACAGGTGGGTGTGTTTCTGAATTTTTGCACGTGTTGTATGTGTTATAGTCAAGCCCCGAAGTCCCGGCGCTCTTAGGTTTGTCAAGTCAAACCTCAGGTTTGACAAGAAGGCTTAGTCAAAGTCCAAAACTAATAGCGTGTTTCGACCTTTGCCTAACGCATTTATGTCCAAACCTAGGAGAGACTAACTTAGAAAGTCAAACGCCGAAACGCAATTTGACCAAATCGGGGTTTGACCAGTCAGACTTAAATTAGGTACAGAGTTTGTTTTTTGTATTTAAATGTATGAAAGACACATTCTTTAGAGTGAAAATTAAATTAAATTAACAATCTTCCTGTGAAACAAAGATTTCTGTTGTCTGTTAAAAAAATAACCACGAAATTTAAGACGATCGCTCCGCTCTGCGAAATTTCCAACCTGCATGCAGGACCACATGACCTGACCTGTAGGAGTAAGGTAGTTTTGACTAAATCTAACATCGGAAATGAATGATGTTTTTCATACATATTTTTTTTTAACAGACAATAGAAATTTTTGTTTCACCGGAAGATTGTTGATTTAGTTAAATTTTCACTCTGAAGAAGTTATTTTTACATATAACCCATTCTGTCCCTAATTTAAGTCTGACTGGTCAAACCCCGATTTGATCGTATTGAGTTTCGGCGTTTGACTATCCAAGTTGGTCTCTTAGGTTTTGTCATATTTTTTTTTGTCAAAGGCCAAAACACGCTTTAGTTTCGGACTTTGACTAATAAGGCTTCTTGTCAAACCTGAGGTTTGACTAGGCAAACCTAGGAGTGCCGGGACTTCGGGGTTTGACTACATATGCATGTAAGTGTGTGATTAATTAGGTACAACAACAGACAGGCCATTATCAACATAAACAATGTCTCAGATCTCAGTTATTTGTTGCACGAGCCGGAGGCGGGAAAGTCAGAGCAACCTAGGATTCCCGACCAAAGAATCACTAGTAAGGGTACCTTGGCGTCAATGGAGTCCGCGTGGTCGTCGCTGGAAACCAATGCGTCTAGGCCTACGGTAAACTTAACTTAAAGTTCGTTCACATACGAACGCTAATACATACGCATAAACCTAAATAGTTGCGGAACCTATGTCGCAAGGCCCGACTTTATACTGATATAACCGGTATTCTACAAAAAAAAAAACAAAATGTGAGGATCGCCCCGTTTCGGTAGCGATCCGAGAGCCACCTTTTGGCAGTAGGGGCGGTGCTCCCCTACCCCAGGGCCTAGGTGAAGGTTAAACATCAGCAACGATTTTCGATATTTCTACTTTACGAAATTTGACTGATTTTAAAAGCATAAATGACACAATACGATGAAAGGATACAAACAACAAATGAAACTCAGTACTGATGTTTAACCTGAAGTTAAGTTAAAGAAACAAATTGGTGGTGGGCCCGTATTCACGCTTTGTAAAACTGTAAGTTACGGGTAAGTAAGATGTGTATACTGTATCACCTGCGGGCAACAGATCCACACAGGTGGGTGTGTTTCTGAATTTTTGCACGTGTTGTATGTGTTATAGTCAAGCCCCAAAGTCCCGGCGCTCTTAGGTTTGTCAAGTCAAACCTCAGGTTTGACAAGAAGGCTTAGTCAAAGTCCAAAACTAATAGCGTGTTTCGACCTTTGCCTAACGCATTTATGTCCAAACCTAGGAGAGACTAACTTAGAAAGTCAAACGCCGAAACGCAATTTGACCAAATCGGGGTTTGACCAGTCAGACTTAAATTAGGTACAGAGTTTGTTTTTTGTATTTAAATGTATGAAAGACACATTCTTTAGAGTGAAAATTAAATTAAATTAACAATCTTCCTGTGAAACAAAGATTTCTGTTGTCTGTTAAAAAAAAATAACCACGAAATTTAAGACGATCGCTCCGCTCTGTGAAATTTCCAACCTGCATGTAGGACCACGTGACCTGACCTGCAGGAGTAAGGCAGTTTTGACTAAATCTAACATCGGAAATGAATACATATTTAGTTTTTTTTTTAACAGACAACAGAAATTTTGTTTCACGGGAAGATTGTTGATTTAGTTAAATTTTCACTCTGAAGAAGTTATTTTTACATATAACCCATTCTGTCCCTAATTTAAGTCTGACTGGTCATACCCCGATTTGATCTTCTCTTCTCTTCTCTTTCTCCTAGGTTTTGTCATAAATTTTTTTTTCAAAGGCCGAGACACGCTTTAGTTTTGGACTTTGACTAATAAGGCTTCTTGTCAAACCTGAGGTCTGACTAGGCAAACCTAGGAGCGCCGGGACTTCGGGGTTAGACTACATATGCATGTAAGTGTGTGATGTGAGAAAAATAAACGAAGACTGCTGGTGCTAATATGATGGGAAATGTACGTAAGTGTACGAAACCCAAGGGTACGTATGTCGTATGTGATGTGTAATGGTTCTTTGTTATTCTAAAGTCCATCGAACAGTGACATAAAGTTTTAAATTTGACATTATAGTAATTGTAGCCGGTACAGGCGAAACAAGGGTATTATTATTATGTAATTGGTAATCGTTGGTTCTCTGCACTTGATACGCATAGTAATGCTGATTAAAATCTATACACTCTAATGAAACACACTCAAATGTAACTTCATCATTGTCAAGTAAATAAATATTTTTTATTTCACCAAACTTTGGTAAGCCTGAAGATTCTGAAATATCTGGAATGACAATTGACGACAGCTCAAATCGGACACCATACAGTTTCACCCATGATAATGAGTACCAACACTTATTATCGATTATACCTCGAAAATGAAAGTTTAGTCTTACATTTTCAATTTGCGCTTCTGTCATATTTGCCTTTTTGCCATAAGAGATCGTCTTAAATGTTTCATTTTTAAGGAAAGTATCGTTTAAAATCAATTGATGCTTAATAGCTATTGTTTTACAAACATTTACTCTGTTGTGCGATGCTCTGGCCACAAATTTAGATATACGATGCTTGGCTTCAAATCTCATCGTCCAGATTTGGGTAAGTGGGCCAAATTTTTTTAACATTTCTGGATAATGTGTAAGAAAATGAAACTTTGGCTTTAAGTCTGTTTCAGCAAATTGACGATAGAGCTCGTTTAATTCAGCTACTGAAAATTTTACTTGATCAATAGTGTTTTCATGGACTCTATGACTCAAAAGTTTATCCAACAATTGTCTTAATTTGATGTATAAGAACCAAACTTCGTTTTCATCTGGGACATTATGTCCGACAATTAGCCCAAAATATCGAACAAGAGTAAGCATTTCAGAAGCCGAACATTTTAACTTTAATGTTGAGCCTTCTTTTGCTACAGAATTGCATGGTGTCGAAGCAGAATCAGGTCCATAATTAAAATACCGTATTCTTGATTTCAAATTGTCAAAAGAAATTAGAGTCTGAGTGCATACTAGATTTTGTATCACAAATGACATTACATATCGACAAGCACCCTCTAGATAGTCATGTAATACATCTACGGCGACGTTTTGAAATAAGTCAAACCCATCTAAAGCAAGCCACGAGCATTTTTCTTTAAGACCAGTCATATAAATGTCATTTAAATGTAAATCATTTTCATAATTGACATTGTTTCTCAACAACGTGTCATCTTCATAAAGCAGTGTTTTGATTTGTTCTTTATTAGCAGTACAAATTCTACATGGCCGATTTGCAGAAAAACTTTCAACAAAACCTAACATAGCATTCAATCCTAAATTATCTCCCGTCACAGCTGCAACATAAAACTTTATTTTGCCAGTGTACACATCAGTTTCAACATGAATACCATTGATCTTTAAATCATTAAGAACATCAAAAACTTTTTGAAAAATTATGTTGTTTCCAAAGCTTGTTCTGTCTGATGAGTGAAAAAGAGCCAATAATAAAATATTTTGCAAAAGCGACACGTAGTGAGGTGGAAGACATGGTACTGAGGCATAAATAGCTCCAAGTTTATGAATCCCAGCGTGGCTTCCTAAGGGATTGCCTATTTCAAAATCGTCAAAGTAGATTATTAATGGTAAAATCATTGCATCATGCTCTACAGAACTTTCTGTCATTTTTTTCCATACTGAACCCTGAACAATATTCTCAATACCGAAAGAGTCATTTTGTACTGTGTCCAAATATTCAAGAGTATCCTTCATGAATTTTTTTGATGAAAAAATTAGTTTTAAATTTTCTTTTAACGGAATTACCTGCATTGTACAATTTACTTGTACTAGTAACGAACCAGCTGCTGTTTTTTTAGCCTCGTTACGTTGACCCACAACCACTTCAAGGGGCTCAGAATAAGTTCCTATTTTATTAAAATATTTTAAACGTTTGTGTTCCGAATCTAAATTCTCAAAAGCATCGCTGAACGCGCTAAATATTTTTTTAAAAGCATTTTTAACATGAACATTATTTTGATCTGGTGGAACCATATCATTAAACTGTCGCTCTATAATGCATTGTGATTTAGAATGAAATAATTGAAGATTTTCTACAAGAACTTGTACGGCTTTACGCGGTATTATCGGGTTAGCATATAGAGTGGAGACAAGACATGCAGCATGGTGACCAAGAGAGGTTTCGTCTCTTTGAGTTGGTAGAAATTCCATCGTATTTGCTATTTCGTAAGTTTCTTTGCTTGACGTTGAAGGTAAATTTGAGATATTGGCTTCTGTATCTGTATCGATCGCTTTGTTACTATTTGGATGACGCAAGGTTGACAACGATGACTGGTGGTCTCTAACTAAGTGCTTTTTGAAAGATGCAGAGGAAATATAATGACGATAACACCCTTGTTCACCACACCGAAATCCGGAAAATCCTACCGTTAATTTACAGAAAGTTCGCAAATGAGTAATAAGTAAATTCGGAGATGCACTGGCTTTTTTGCAATAGTAACAGGTAAACATTTTTAAAGTATTAACTCTAGATCAGTTAAAAGAGTATTCACAGCCTGCGTGGGCCTATCAAATTTAGTTTTAATATCGTAGAAACCCAATTGAATAAAAAGCCATATGTCTCCAGCTTCTTCCGGGTAACAAGCTCCTATCGATTGAAATATTTTAAATGCACAGTCTACTGCTGTTACTAATTTGTTGAAACTATAAAATGTGTCATTTATTACTACATATGCTACTTTTACCTCAGTAACGGTAGGGCCAACAAAAATAACGTAGGGTTGAACTGTGCGGCCTAGCCTCTGCAGGTTCTCCTTTTTTTGAATGATCTTGTTGGTAACGTCGGCTTCAGAAGCAGCTTGCGTTATATAGCCGTCGCATACTTCTGCTCTAGACGGCTTCCACGCTGGCTTTCCTTTTATTTTCCGTGCAGGTGAAATGTTGATGACATAAGCCAGCAACATCAAAGCAACATTGCTAGATGTCTCTGGTTCATCTTCTGTATTCAAAGAAAAAAAAGTTTCGGTTAATTTTTGCGACTTAATTTTATGAAGGTTTTAACCTTCAACTATGAACGTCATTTTTTCAATACACTAATATGGACGTGGAGTCTCTGATCTGAGATCCCTGTATTTCATGACTGTAGTTCTCATGATGTTTTTAAAGAAATAGTACATTACATCCAAGAACGGGTAGCTAGCGATTGCATTGTCGAGGATGGATACCGCACAAGTGCGGGAAGTAAGTATTGAATTGAATTTCAAATTTAGAATGTGATGAACCAGACCCAGATTAGTTAAAGGTTAATATTAAGAACTAATATTTGAGCAAAACTTCTTACCGTCAATCAGTGCAATTATATTTGCTATTTTTGCTCTCGTGTCTTGGTCCCTAATTTTTCGTAATTTTAATGAAGCATATTTTATAATTTCTTCATTTTTGAGGGTGATAGAGGAAAATAATTTGTTTTCCTTTCCCGGATACAGATGACTGAAATCGTTCATTAGCTAAAAAAAAGAATACAATAAATGTACGCTATGTTATTTCCACTGGTTAGAAAGATCCGGATCGCTACCAGAGCTTGGGTTGTTAAGCGAGCACTAGAATAGTTTTTCTCTTTTAGTCCCTTTGTAATTCAGACACTTGTCTTATAAGAAATAAACAAACTTTTGTCATTTATAATTATATCATTGCGTACGTTTTTATAGAAAAACCACAAGGATTATGTAAAAAGATAAGGCTGCGGTATATGCTTACCAAGGTATAGCCTTGTGATTGTTTTAAGGCTGGGAAATCCTTGAAGTAATCCGCTATATCACCTTTTCCACATTGAATGCGATTTAGGCGATGATCTGCAGTTTCTGCCCACTTTTCTTCAACAGACTTCCATGGATCAACATTGTTTTTCAGCCATAGTAATGATTCTTCATAAACAATACCTGTAATTTATTTTTATGTGTATGGTCGGATGAGTTAACTAGAAGAAGGGCATCATAGTACGTACAGTCGCCCGTGGCACATTTAAATCACGAAAAAGGTGACTAGCGAATATTTGCTTACCACTTTCCAGAGATTCCAGGCTATAAATGTCATCATCTGTGATAGTTGGCGTGGATCTGAGCGATGATCTGGACGACTTTGACGATGAACGGCTAGTTCCTGGCAACTGCCCGCCTTCTCGCAACTTTCTCCTTCGAGCTATATAGCTTTCATACAGCTTTCCGGACGCATTTTTTTTAGCTAATTTATTTGTAGCTGATAAATATGCAGAATAATACACCACAACGCGTTCCTTGTGGAATATTTCCACAATTTCGGTAGCTAGTTTATAAAATTCTTCACTGGAAATTTTCTTTGCACAATTGTTCTCTAATTTGTGGTGTATTAGCAGCTGGCTCAATTTCCGTCGGGAACCCTCCGTCAGTAAGCCTCCTTTTCCCTCTTTGAGTATTGCTCTGCCGTCTAAACTATCCTGTATGATGTAAAACACAAACACTATTGATACCAACTTTTTAAAGTTGTTGAACAAGAGTAAATGGTCCAGTATAGCCTTCGGGGCTCTGTGAGCAGTAAATATAACCCAAAATAATATCAGAATTGAAAAAAAAAATTTTTTTCGATGACCGATGATTCCTTCTTTTTTTGCTCTTATTCAATTAAGGATACCCGTAGTAGTACGGTTCATTTCAACCAAACACGGTCCCATCCGACAGAAAGCATGAAACTTGGTATGCATGTAGTTTTTACGTATATAATAAAATATAGAAGTGGCAGCAAGTCGTAAAGTGTTTTTCTCCCCTTGGGGGGGCGTTTTGTGTCTCCAATTGCAATTTTTCTTTTTTAAATAAAAACGGTGAAAGCTACAACAAAACTGTTTAAGAAAAATATATTTGTCATTAAATTCTCTATTAACCATTTTTTGAATGAAGGTGATAGCACCTATAGTTTTCAAATTATGTTTGCAGACTATGGAAACGCCCGGGAGACAGCGGGAGACACCCTGTATAATATTCCAAAAATAAATAAATATTCCAGTGACGATAAATTTCTAACGAATACCGATATCGGCTTGAAAAAATATGATAAGAAAGCCATATTCATACGAATTTCAAAAATATAAGTTTCATTAGAATAGTTTCATAAAAAATGTGTTAAAAATATTATATACAGCGTGGCAGTAGCATAAATAAATCTATAAAAATTCCCCATTTCTTATTCTAATTTAAAAAGGTTACCGTAAACGGTGAAAGCTACAGCAAAACTGTCGAAAAGCAATATATTTTTTATTAAATTTTCTACAATAACTTTCTTGGAAGTATGTTGATATAGGACTTATAGTTTTCAAAACAAACTCACAATCATTGGGTAAGTAACGGAATTTAGGCAATTAATAAAACTACCTATTTCATGACTAATCACAAATTGTATTTATTTTTTAATTTAAATTACACGAGTCTGTACTAGGTTATTTTTTTCAAGCCGATATCGGCATTCGTTAGAAAAATATCGTCACTGGAATAATTTCTTTTTGACAAATTTTAGATGTTCTGCATTTCAATTACGGCAATTCATTTTTTTGTATCTGAAGGTGTTTTTTTATTTCTGAAAATGATTGGCCATCCTTTATTTATCCGAAAATGATACCCGATTTGCCATTGTAGCTATAAATTAGCAGTTATTATACCCAACAGTACGCGTGGCGTTAGAAAATTTCACCCCCTCCCCCTCCCCCCAGCAGGGTGTCCCCCGCTGTCTCCCGGGCGATTTAAACTCTAGTCCACATATGAAACAAGCGTGCTAAGTCTCATTCTTTAATAAAAAAATATCGGTGTCGTCCTATACGATTCCCACAGGGTGATTTTTTCAAAAAACATCAGAAGAATCTCAAACATAATATGAAAACTATAAGTGCTATCACCTTCGTTCAAAAATTGGTTAATAGAGAATTTAATGACAAATATATTGTTCTTAAATAGTTTTGTTGAAGCTTTCACCGTTTTTTATTTAAAAAATAAAAACTGCAATTGGGGACACAAAACGGGGGGGGGGGGAATCACTTTACGACTTGCTGCTACTTCTATATTTTATTATATCCGTAAAAGCTACACGCATGCCAAGTTTCATGCTTTCTGCCAAATGGGACCATGGGCCCTATTTTTGAATCGCTCGGCAGGCGTCGAGCGCTCTTTTCGAGTGATTTTCGTTCGACATCCCATTGTTTTGAGTCATAAGTCGATCGAAAATCAGTAGAAACGAGCGCTCGACTGGAGTCGAGCGATTCAAAAATAGGGCCCCATAACCTATACTAGTAGAAATAGGTTGAAATTAGCCGTACTATAGAAACAATTTAGGCTTTATACACTTTTTCGTAAAATGTATATTTTTCGAGTAATTTTAACTTTGAAGATTTTTGCACTGCGCAGCAGTGCTGCCGACATCGGAATCATACCTTAAGAATAAAAAGTTTTATTTAATTTTAAGTTTAATTCTTATGCCATGACATAAATTGATGGGGACAATGATCGAAAATTGATACAACTCAGTAAATATGCATTTAACAAAAACAGTTTATAAGTTTAAACATGTTCCTATATGTGCCCTAAATCGAATAAGACCACAAACAGTCATCGGTAACCGATTAAAAAAAACTAAAGGCCAAGCCACACAGCGGGCGTGGCGTGACGGGACGGGACGGCGACGCGACGCTGAGAAGTTGTAATGTACTAGATACTATGGACGAAGTCACAAAGGCCGGCGTGGCGCGACGGGTCGCGTCCCGTCGCACCACGCCGCCGTCGCGCCGAGCGTGAATACAAATCGGAAGCGCGGCGGGGCGGAACGTAGGCGAGATCACGCCCGCAGTGTGAACTCCCGTCGCGCCCCGTCACGCCGCGCCCCGTCACGCCCGCTGTGTGGCTTGACCTTAAGTCTTTTTACCCATAGCGCCCCAAAGGCAACACTCCAACTGATTCCGACGAATTGAAAACGTCCTCCTTTTTAATATCGGTTAAATGCCACGCAGTTATTGAGTTAAGCTAGCTAATGATAAATACTGAATAAATACTGAAATTTAAATACTAAATATACAGGGTGGTCCAGACGGTGACGTCCAAGATTTTTTTTTAGGTTACTCACACCTGGGTGCATCCGAAAATACCCTATGTATGTTCCGAGATTTTTCGTAGTTTCGAAGTAATGATTTTTTAATGTGTTTTTGCGAATTTTCTACCGGACTAAACAAAAAAATTCATAACTCCTTTTATATTAAGAACTTTTTGAATTTTCCTTTTGTAACTTAATTGTCTTGAAACATTCTTCCATACGTAAAATCAACTACACGACATCTAGATAAGTTCCTGAAAAAAGGGTCGAAAGTGACAATTTTAGGTTTTACTTCGACGAAGTAACATTTTAACAATTCTTTTAAAAATACAAAATGGATATTTCATCAATTCAAACTGATTTTAAAAACTTAAGTGGATTCTTAGCTTAGTATATAAAACAAAAAAAGTGACTCTTGATAGGACATTTTATGGTGAAATCGGCTTTCAAAGTTTGTAAGGTGAAAAATCCGTTAACATAATAAGATTGTTTGAAAATTTATTTTAACAATTTTATTCATTCTTATCGCTAAAAATAGTAAGATATCATTGAAAGCATTAAATTTAACTCAAATGGTCAATTAAAAACTTTAAAATATCACAAAAAAATTGTTACTTATTCTATTCTACTTATTTAAAACCCTTTACTAAGGGTTTCGACTTTAAGCTTGGATTTGACTTTTACTTTACTTTGATTTTGACTTTCCTCTCCCTCCTCGTCATTATATCATCCGAACGATGATGGTTATAATGTTGTACTGAATTTCATAATGTAACTCATCGGGCGTGGGCGCGGGTAGCGCGACATCCTCTTAGAGGATACATAATCATGGGTGTAGCTAAATATCATTGGTGTTTTTAATCCATATGTATTAAAATATTGATTTTTTTCCAAATAAAAATAAAATAAAAAAGAAAAACCTTCAAAAAACCTGAAACAAAAACAGCTTCAATATTAAATACCTCTAAAAAAGCAAGAAATGATATTCAAATCATTATTTACGCATAACATTCTTAATAATCACGTCTATTGAAGTCGGGTGGGGCTGGAAGACAACTTTTTTTAATATTTCTTATAGCCCCACCCGACTTCATTAGACGTGATTATTAAGAATGTTATGCGTAAGTAATGATGATTTGAATATTATTTCTTGCTTTTTCAGAGGTATTTAATTTTGAAGCTGTTTTTGTTTCAGGTTTTTTGAAGGTTTTCTTAAAAAAAAAAAGCTTTTTTATTTTCAACTTTTTAGTGGTAGGTATGTAAGCGTGTAAATATTTTTTTTAAATTTATAAAATATTTTCAATGGTAAAATGCCCACAACTCTATTTCCAAATTTATGCTGTTTGTTTTTGAGGAGTTCCTTTGTGTCCTCGTAGTCCAAGTCTAGTCCAGAACGTTGCATCGGAGGCCATGGTTTGGTTTGTTTCGGATTGTCATAAACCTACCAACATCTAAATCACTTTACATATACTATTTGACTTTGAGGAGTTCCCTTGTGTATCTTCTAAGTTCAAAATCCAATACCAATGAAATTAAAATGTGACCACTCTTGAAGTATGCCCTTTCAAACAAAAAAAGAATCATCTAAATCGGTTCATAAACAAAGATGTTATGTCCGAAAATCCGTATAAACACGTGTGATGGCAAGCTAAATAATTGATATTTTTCAGGATTATGAAAAAACTACCTGCCAGATCTCTGTAATTTTTTTATGGGACCACACACAAACTTTGTTCTTTGAGATAAAAAAGAATTGTATAAATCGGATAACAACTGACAAAGATATGGTAAAACATACATAAAAAAAATATAAAAAAATACTGTCGACTTGATAACCTCCTCCTTTTTTTGAAGTAGGTTAAAAATGGGTGTACATAAATTCTTGTGTATACCAATAAATAGCTTACATTATTTTCTTACTGTGTGTGTGAATTTTAGTTTTATTTAATGCAGTCGACGATATCTTACAATTTTTAGAGCTAGGAATAGAAAAAAGTTAAATATTGGGTGTTTTTAAACAGTAGGAGATTTTTCACCCTACAAACTTTGAAAGCCAATTTCAGGATAAAATGCCCTATCAAACCAAAGGGTAAAAACGGGACCCTATTACTAAGCCTCCGCTGTCCGTCTGTCTGTCTGTCACCAAGTTGTATCTCATGAACCGTAATAGCTAGACAGTTGAAATTTTCACAGATGATGTATTTCTGTTGCCGCTATAACAACAAATATTAAAAAAAAGAATAAAATAAATAATAAAGGGGGGCTCCGATACAACAAACGTCATTTTTTTTGCTGTTTTTTCTCGATATTGATAACGACTACAGGTAGACAGTTGAAATTTTCACAGATCGTGTAGGTATTTCTATTGCTGCTATAACAACAAATGCTAAAAACAGAATAAAAATAAATATTTAAGGGGGCTCCCATACAACAAACCTAATTTTCTTTGCAGGGGCCGTACCGGCTAAGGAATCGATTATCGAAAAGTCTGCCGGCTTTCAACTTAAAACAGAAAAATCAAAGTAAGGAATTTCGTTTTGTACTTTCTGTTGACGTAATTTGGAAGATATCGATGTTCGTGTGACATCATGAATTGGGGTTTGCCATTTTGGCCCACTTGGGGCTCCATTTATTTCTTTTAATTTGAAACTCGGCAGACTTTTCGATAATCGATGCGTTAGCCGGTACGGCCCCTGTTTTTTGATACGGAACCCTTCGTGCGCGAGTCCGACTCGCACTTGGCCGGTTTTGTGTTTTATCTGCTAAGCTAAGAAGCCACTTAAGTTTTAAAAATCAGTTTGAATTGATGAAATATCCATTTTGTATTTTTAAAAGAATTGTTAAAATGTTACTTCGACGAAGTAAAACCTAAAATTTTCACTTTCGACCCTTTTTTCAGGAACTTATCTGGATGTAATGTAGTTGATTATTTTATGTATGGAAGAGTGTTTTAAGACAATTATGTTGCAAAAATAAAACTATTATTTTTTTTTATATGAAAGGAGTTATGAATTTTTTTGGTCCGTTCGGTAGAAAATTCGTAATAACTCATTTAAAAATCATAACTACCTAAACTACGAAAAATCGCGGAACATACATAGTGTATTTTCAGATGCACCCAGGTGTGAATAATCTAAAAAAAATTCTTGGACGTCACTATTTGGACCACCCTGTATACTACTTAGTAATCCAGGCCATACACGAGGTAATCGCGGACAAACATGCATATTATACAGGTCAAACTGAGAACCACCTTTTTTGAAGTCGGTTAAAATACTAAAACCTCCTTAATGCAACAAATACTTTTATGGAAACCGCATTAAAATCAGTTCAGCCAATCGTGAGATAATCGCGGATACTGGTCAAACTGAGAACCTACTTTTTTTAAAATCGGTTAAAAAGAAAAAATAAAGAAAAAGAAACATCAAAATCGGTCTACAAATGTCGAAGATACGCGCAAACAATGATAAAACAAATATATTCAATCTAATTAAGAACCTCCTTCTATTTTGAAGTTGGTTAAGAAAATCATACGATCGATCGCTCACTGCCATACACGGTCCAATCAGCATGATCCAATCGGCATGATCCAGACAAAAGAATTGAATTTTGATTGTTCCGTCAATTCGATCTGTCCAGCCAATCCACTGCCGACACACGATCAATTCGATTGGATCCAATCGGCAGTATCATGCCAAATGGACGATCGAATTGATGGTGTATGACCTGTATAACTATACGGGTTGTAATAATACTGGTTTTAATAATGTACTAAATAAAACTATACATACGGATGTACTTACATTTTGCTGGTTAAACAATATACCTAAACTCTACTAGCACACTAACTTTAACTAGTGCCTTCTAATTACTGATACAAGCTATTACTGATAAAGAAAATAACATTACATTTAATAGTTTCAATACCTGAAACAAAAAAAATGAAATCTTAGAATCGGTCTACGGAGGACAAAAACAGTCCTATCTTAATGACGGGCAATTTTATCTTAAGAAAGGTTTGCACAAGGCCATCGCTGGCTGCCAGTCACAGCAATGGCTTGGTATTGGCCTTGTCTAAACAATTTTTCAAGCCAAGCCAGCAACGCTAGCGAGGATAGAGCGCCCGTCTATTTTTCAAGCCAGTCCTTTTGGTCCATATCACAAACATAAAGTACCTACCAAACTCAGCTACAAAATAAAAATTTTAGTGAGCACCAAAAAAGGGTGAGGCCGCTTGTCAGAATTGTATTACAATTCTACAATATTGTAAACTTGTCAAGAGAAAATCTCTATTGGAACAGAAACATCTTTCGAAGAGAAACATGTTAAATGGTCGTTACAATTTGTCAAATTTTTAAGTACGTTTTGTTATCAAACTGAGTACCTAATGTTATGATTATGAGTAACTCACAGTGTTATTAGCTGCAGTAGAAGTACAATTTGCAGAGATTTTTGCATCATCGTCATTATCATCAGTGTCCTGTTCAGCGTTTTGAGTAGAGTTGTTTAGCTCACCATTCTTAATTTCAAGGTTCTAGAAAAATAATTAAAAAGCTTTATTACAAAGTATACAGCATCGGTCCAAGAGAAAAAAAAGAAAACATTTTTATTAACTAAATACAAGATGTACAATATAAACAAGTTGGTACATACATTGAAACCGGCCACCTTTTGATGTTGTAGTAGCAAATTTTTGAATTTGATTCTGGGGCCAATCTTGGGAACCAATTCTTTCAAATTCTCATCATTTAAAAGAATTGCAGTTTCAAGTGTTGTTATAAGATTGTCTGAAAAATACAAATAATAAAACAAACATGTACAAAACTAGTTATGTAGGTACCTAATTTTGTAATTGCCTACATGCGTTCAGTCGGAGTCAGGTTCGGGGCGGTCTCCTGGTTTTCAATAAGAAAAATGCTGTCCGTTTAGTAAAGCTTACAACTTTATCCAACAAGCAATGGATAAGGTTTTAAACTTGTTTGTAATTAGTATTAAACAGATTTTTTCAATAAAACAAACAAATACCTACTTGTCAAATACGAATGTCTGTTGTTTGTGGGTGAAAAAACTTTGATCAAAATATACTTGGATACCCGTTGACACGATCCAAGTATACTTGGACCAAGTAACTTGGACAAAGTAGCTTTTTGTATTGTATACGGCGACGTCAAAGTTTACTTGGTTTGCTCGTTTACATGATCCAAATAGTCATCAAAACTACTTAGTCCTAGCAGACTTGGATGAAGCAAGTACGCTTTGCTAGCTCATTTACACTTAGATGAATTTATTTCATCTAAGCATTTACATGATCCTACCTATCAGTATTATTTCAAATCTTTCAAAATGGCGCACGCATGCGTGATGCGTTCTTATGTTTACGGACGATTTAAATCTTTAGTTTACAAACGAGAATTCTACAAGTTTTGTATAAAACTAGCTTAGATAATCTAAGACCTACCTAGTACCTACACTACCTACCTATGTTTCTTGGTGAAAACGAAGGGTTAATTTATGTATGACGCAACATACATATTTCATTGCGGTGCGAGTGCGACAGATCTAAGAAAATTTATAATCTAAATAAAACAAAAATCTTGATTAAATAAAACCGTGACAATAACTTACCCTGTAGGATTGGTAATAGTTCTTCTAATCCTGCATTACTAATTTCTTCCATAAAATTCATGGCTAACGCTGTTACGACGACGCGACCTTTTGGCAAGTGAAATCCGGTGTTGCCAGATGCTAGCGATGCGCGATTATGAATGATCATTCGATTATCTAAATCATTCGAATAATTCGAATGACCATTAACATATATTACTAATAATTTCATTGATTTGATACTAACGCCACGGCAATACTACGGTACGTTGCGTTGGTGTAAAAGGAAGCAACTCCCTTTTTCATTTTGATTATTGTATAAACTTACAGCTTTCTTTCAATATCATCGATTATAATTAACACGTTTTATTAGGTTGCTTTCAATATTGAAACCGTGCAACCCCATCAAGTTTGGGCTCGTTTGCATGCATCATCTTTCCAAGTACTTTGTTGGGAAAAAGTTTCCAGGGTCTGATGATTAAGCCGGAAGAAGGACACAGGAACTCTTTAATAAAACCACGCCACCCCATCGAGTTTGGGCTCGTTTGAATCGTCTTGACGAGTACTGTGTTGGGAATTAGTGTTCAGGATCTGATGATGGAGCCGAAAGAAGGCCACTGAAACTCTGTAATAAAACCTTGCAAAGAGATGCATTAATAAAATTATGAAATAAACTTATGAAGTAGAGTAGCTAGACCACCAACCAAACAACATAACTTTAATATGATGGCAACTCCAAGGTAACCGCGTTAATTATAATGTACCCGGTTACTTATAAGTATAGTACTGCAGTTTAATGTACCTACAGCTTGACCATAAAGAATGGGGTTGGCAACGCAAAGCTAATTGTAGATGTCGCTGGGGGTCGTTCCGAACCTACGCTCCGAGTGCAACCGAACGCTCTAATGCCGTTACAAACATTAGAGCGTGATATTCGGTTGTAACAACTTTCCCGTTCCAAACGTCAGAGCGTTGCAACCAAACAACCATCAAAATTGATGGTTGTAAAACGCTCTGACGTTTGTCTATAGAAAAACTGTCAATGTCATTTGACATTATTTTGTATTTTGATGTTTTTGTATCTAATTTTCAAATAAATCATGGTAGCTTCGCAAAAAAAAACAGTTTTCATTTGATTTTGAATAAAGGAAAGTTTAAATTAATCCTATTTCAAGTGGAAAATGAAGAGTTAAAAGATGACTGAACAAAAAAGTACAGTTGCCAATAAAATTTTGAAAATTTGTTTCTGGAGATATTTTCTGCGTGGATTCGCCCGTCCCCTGTATGTTTGTTCGATTCTTACATTACAATAAAATACAGCAGTCGGCTACTAAAATACAAAATTGTAACGTTAGAAAGTAGCCAGATGGTAGCAATTTGCATCTAAAAGACTTATTTTGTTTCGCTTATATTTTTAGTCAACTAAAGTGGTTGCCCACTTGTTTGTAAAAAAAGAGCAAACACAAACACGCTAAATAAACTTATGAAGTAGCTTAATGACCACCAAACAACATAAATTTAATGTGATGGCAACCCCAAACACGTTAAATGCGCAGTACGACGACGTAATTAACCGCGCTATTTGTAAATAGCGCGTTTCATTATAATGAACCCGCTTACTTATGTTACGTACCGCCTGCAGTATAATGTATGCGGTTACTTATGTTACGCATAGCGGCTGTTTTTTTCCGGTTCCAGGGTATCTTTTAACTAATGCGACTACTTAAAATGTTTCGGGATATCTATAGGTTCGTCGAGTTACCTACTAAGAACATATAGGTAATCCAAGATGGCGGCCAACTTTTTGTTTATGGGCCGATTAAAATGAAACTCGGTTTTTGGAACTATTTTGGCAAGAAAACAGCAATGCAATCTTAAAAATATAAAAAATACCAAAGATGGCCGCCGACTTTTTTGTTTGTGGGCCGTTTTTAATGAAATTCGGTTTTTGGTACTATTTCGACACAAAAATAACAGCGCAACATTGAAAACATTAAAAAATTCAAGATGGCGGCAAACTATTTCATTTGAGGGCCGATTTAGATAAAACTCGGTTTTTAGGGTTCCGTACCTAAAGGGTAAAAACAGGACTCTATTACTAAGCCTCCGCTGTCCGTCTGTCTGTCTGTCTGTCACCAGGCTGTATCTCATGAACCGTGATAGCTAGACAGCTGAAATTTTCACAGATGATGTATTTCTGTTGCCGCTACAACAACAAATACTAAAAACATAATAAAATAAGTATTTAGGGGGGCTCCTATACAACAAACGTGTTTTTTTTTTGCCGTTTTTTGCTCTATATTAATAGCAACAACAGGTAGACAGTTGAAATTTTCACAGATGATGTATTTCTGATGCCGCTATAACAATAAATACTAAAATCAGAATAAAATAAATATTTAAGGGGGGCTCCCATACAACAAACGTGATTTTTTTGCCGTTTTTTGGTACGGAACCCTTCGAGCGCGAGTCCGACTCGCACTTGCCCGGTTTTTTATATTTTTTGTATTATTTTAACACGAAAATAACAACGAAACATTAAAAATCCAAGATGGCGGAAAACTTTTTTGTTTTTGGGCCGATTTCGATGAAACTCGGCTTTTGGTACTAATTCGACAATAAAACAGCAACGAATAATAAAAATATAAAAAAATCCAAGATGGCGGCCAACTTTTTTGTTTTTCGGCCGATTTCGATGAAACTTCGTTAATGGTGTTATTTTAACAAGACAATAACAACGCAATGTTAAAAATACAAAAAATCCAAGATGACGGCCAACTTCTTTGTTTTTCGGCCGATTTCGATGAAACTCGTTAATGGTGTTATTTTAACAAGGCTATAACAACGCAATGTTAAAAATATAAAAAATCCAAGATGGCGGCCAACTTTTTTGTTTGTGGGCCGATTTCGATAAAACTCGTTAATGGTGTTATTTTAACAAGGCTATAACAACGCAATGTTAAAAATATAAAAAATCCAAGATGGCGGCCAACTTATTTGTTTGTGGGCCGATTTCGATAAAACTCGATTTTTGATACTATATAGACAAGAAAACAGCAACGCAAGGTAAAAAATATGAAAATCCAAGATGGCGGCCAACTTTTTTGTTTTTAGGCCGATTTTGATGAAACTTGTTTCATGGTGTTATTTTAACAAGGCAATGTTAAAAATGTAAAAAAATCCAAGATGGCGGCCAACTTTTTTGTTTTTGGGCCGATTTCGATGAAACTCGGTTTTTGTTACTATTTTGACAAAAAAACAGCAAAGCAATGCTAAAAATATAAAAATCCAAGATGCGGCCAACTTTCTTGTCTTTTGGCCGATTAAGATGAAACTTAGTTTATGGTGTTATTTTAACAAGGCAATAACAACGCAATGTTAAAAATATAAAAAAATCCAAGATGGCGGCCAACTTTTTTGTCTTTCGGCCGATTTCGATGAAACTTGTTAATGGTGTTATTTTAACAAGGCAATAACAAAGCAATGTTAAAACGTAAAAAAATCCAAGATGGCGGCCAACTTTTTTGGTTTTGGGCCGATTTCGATGAAACTCGATTTTTGATACTATATAGACAAGAAAACAGCAACGCTAGGTAAAAAATATGAAAATCCAAGATGGCGGCCAACTTTTTTGTTTTTGGGCCGATTTCGATGAAACTTGTTTCATGGTGTTATTTTAACAAGGCAATAACAAGGCAATGTTAAAAATGTAAAAAAATCCAAAATGGCGGCCAACTTTTTAGTTTTTGGGCCGATTTCGATGAAACTTTGTTAATGGTGTTAACTTAACACGGCAATAACAACGCAATGTTAAAAATATAAAAAATCCAAGATGGTGGCCAACTTTTTTGTTTGTGGGCCGATTTCGATGAAACTCGATTTTTGATACTATTTCGACAAGAAAACAGCAACGCAATGTTAAACATATAAAAATCCAAGATGGCGGCCAACTTTTTTGTTTTTTGGCCGATTTCGATGAAACTTCGTTAATGGTGTTATTTTAACAAGGCAATAACAACGCAATGTTAAAAATATAAAAAAATCCAAGATGGCGGCCAACTTCTTTGTTTATCGGCCGATTTCGAAAAAACTCCCGTTAATGGTGTTATTTTAACAAGGCAAATAACAACGCAATGTTAAAAATTTAAAAATTCAAGATATCGGTCAACTTTTTGTTTGTGGGCCGATTTCGATGAAACTCGATTTTTGAAACTATTTTGACAAGAAAACAGCAACGCAATGTTAAAAATATAAAAATCCAAGATGGCGGCCAACTTTTTTGTTTTTGGGCCGATTTCGATGAAACTTGTTTCATGGTGTTATTTTAACAAGGCAATATCAAGGCAATGTTAAAAATGTAAAAAAATCCAAGAAGGCAGCCAACTTTTTTGATTTTGGGCCGATTTCGATGAAGTTCGATTTTTGATACTATACAGACAACAAAACAGCAACGCAATGTTAAAAATATGAAAATCCAAGATGGCGGCCAACTTTTTTGTCTTTCGGCTGATTTCGATAAAACTTGGTTTCTGGTGTTAATTTAACAAGGCAATAACAACGCAATGTTAAAAATATAAAAATCCAAGATGACGGCCAACTTTTTTGTTTGTGGGCCGATTTCGATGAAACTCGTTAATGGTGTTATTTTAACAAGGCAATAACAAAGCAATGTTAAAAATGTAAAAAATCCAAGATGGCGGCCAACTTTTTTGTTTTTGGCCCGATTTCGATGAAACTCGATTTTTGATACTATATAGACAAGAAAACAGCAACGCAAGGTAAAAAATATGAAAATCCGAGATGGCGGCCAACTTTTTTGTTTTCGGGCCGATTTCGATGAAACTTGTTTCATGGTGTTATTTTAACAAGGCAATAACAAGGCAATGTTAAAAATGTACAAAAAATCCAAGATGGCGGCCAACTTTTTTGTTTTTGGGCAGATTTCGATGAAACTCGATTTTTGATACTATATAGACAACAAAACAGCAACGCAAGGTAAAAAATATGAAAATCCAAGTTGGCGGCTAACTTTTGTGTCTTTTGGCCGATTAAGATGAAACTTAGTTTATGGTGTTATTTTAACAAGGCAATAACAAAGCAATGTTAAAAATGTAAAAAAATCCAAGATGGCGGCCAACTTCTTTGTTTTTCGGCCGATTTCGATGAAACTCGATTTTTGATTCTATTTAGACAAGAAAACAGCAACGCAAGGTAAAAAATATGAAAATCCAAGATGGCGGCCAACTTTTTTTGTTTTTAGGCCGATTTTGATGAAACTTGTTTCATGGTGTTATTTTAACAAGGCAATAACAAGGCAATGTTAAAAATGTAAAAAAAACCAAGATGGCGGCCAACTTTTTTGTTTTTGGGCCGATTTCGATGAAACTCGGTTTTTGTTACCATTTTGACAAAAAAACAGCAAAGCAATGCTAAAAATATAAAAATCCAAGATGCGGCCAACTTTTTTGTCTTTTGGCCGATTAAGATGAAACTTAGTTTATGGTGTTATTTTAACAAGGCAATAACAACGCAATGTTAAAAATATAAAAAAATCCAAGATGGCGGCCAACTTCTTTGTTTTTCGGCCGATTTCGATGAAACTTGTTAATGGTGTTATTTTAACAAGGCAATAACAAAGCAATGTTAAAACGTAAAAAAATCCAAGATGGCGGCCAACTTTTTTGGTTTTGGGCCGATTTCGATGAAACTCGATTTTTGATACTATATAGACAAGAAAACAGCAACGCAAGGTAAAAAATATGAAAATCCAAGATGGCGGCCAACTTTTTTGTTTTTGGGCCGATTTCGATGAAACTTGTTTCATGGTGTTATTTTAACAAGGCAATAACAAGGCAATGTTAAAAATGTAAAAAAATCCAAAATGGCGGCCAACTTTTTTGTTTTTGGGCCGATTTCGATGAAACTTTGTTAATGGTGTTAATTTAACACGGCAATAACAACGCAATGTTAAAAATATAAAAAATCCAAGATGGTGGCCAACTTTTTTGTTTGTGGGCCGATTTTGATGAAACTCGATTTTTGATACTATTTCGACAAGAAAACAGCAACGCAATGTTAAACCTATAAAAATCCAAGATGGCGGCCAACTTTTTTGTTTTTCGGCCGATTTCGATGAAACTTCGTTAATGGTGTTATTTTAACAAGGCAATAACAACGCAATGTTAAAAATATAAAAAATCCAAGATGGTGGCCAACTTTTTTGTTTGTGGGCCGATTTTGATGAAACTCGATTTTTGATACTATTTCGACAAGAAAACAGCAACGCAATGTTAAACATATAAAAATCCAAGATGGCGGCCAACTTTTTTGTTTTTAGGCCGATTTCGATGAAACTTCGTTAATGGTGTTATTTTAACAAGGCAATAACAAAGCAATGTTAAAAATATAAAAAAATCCAAGATGGCGGCCAACTTCTTTGTTTTTCGGCCGATTTCGATGAAACTCCCGTTAATGGTGGTATTTTAACAAGGCAAATAACAACGCAATGTTAAAAATTTAAAAATTCAAGATGGCGGTCAACTTTTTGTTTGTCGGCCGATTTCGATGAAACTCGCATTTTGGTACTATTTTGACAAGAAAACAGCAACGCAATGTTTAAAATTGAAAAAAAAGCAAAGACAGCGGCCAACATTTTTGTTTTTGGGCCGATTTCGATGAAACTCGGTCTTTGGTACTATATTGGCAAGTAAACAGCATCACAATATTAAATATATAAAAATCCAAGATAGCGGCCATTTTTTTGTTTTTAGGTCGATTTCGATTAAACTTGGTTTTTTGTATGATTTTAACAAGGAAATAACAACGCAATGTTAAAAATAATAGAAATATCCAAGACGGCGGCCAGCTTTTTTGTTTTTGGGCTGATTTCGATGAAACTCAGTTTATAGTACAATTTTGACAAAGAAATAACAACGCAAATTTCGAAATATTGAAAAATCCAAGATGGCGGCCAATTCTTTTGTTTGTGGGCTGATTTCCATGAAACATGGTTTTCAGAACTATTATAAAGAGAAAACAGCAACGCAATGTTGAAAATATTGAAAAGTCCAATATGGCTGTTAACTTTTTTGTTCGTGAGCCGATTTCGATAAAACTCCGTTTTTTGGTACTATTTTGACAGAAAACAGCAACGCAATAATAAGATATAAAAAATAGATAATAATAATAATAATAATAATAATAAATAAATAAATCATTTATTCACAACTTCATTTTGTTCACATTTTTTTCCCAAGCTTTCTTGTATAATAGTACCAGAAAACCGAGTTTCATCAAAATCGGCCTAAAAACAAAAATGTAACCGGAACCATTACTTAATGAGACAGAGACAGTACAATGATTTGGTAACCAGTAACTGTTATAAAGAGCCTGGATACTGAAATAATGCAGCTGTATAACTATTCGTACGTATAGCGCATACATATTTTATGTTACGGGTTAAGTAAATTACGTATGCTGCTCCGTGCAGAATCATTAAGCCGCATACGTAAATGTAAAGAGTGCGCCACAGTAATTTAATGATGCGGCTGACGTCATAAAGATTCTACGTACCAAACACAGTAAGTAAGTGAACGGAGTTCGTAAAATGAGCCAGGATACGTAATAACTGATGATGTAGACGGAGACATTATTTATTATCCCGTGTACGTAAAATGTAACGGCATATCTCCGACCCTGCTCGTACATTATGTACGTAACCGGAACCATTACTTAATGAGACAGAGACAGTACAATGATTTAGCAACCAGTTACTGTTATAAAGAGCCTGGATACTGAAATAATGCAGCTGTATTACTATTCGTACGTATAGCGCATACATATTTTATGTTACGGGTTAAGTAAATTACGTATGCTGCTCCGTGCAGAATCATTAAGCCGCATACGTAACTGTAAATAATGCGCCACAGTAATTTAATGATGCGGCTGACGTCATAAAGATTCTACGTACCAAACACAGTCAGTAAGTAAACGGAGTTCGTAAAATGAGCCAGGGTACGTAATAACTGATGATGTAGACGGAGACATTATTAATTATCCCGTGTACGTAAAATGTATCGGCATATCTCCGACCCTGCTCTTACATTATGTACGTAACCGGGACCATTACTTAATGAGACAGGGACAGTACAATGATTTGGCAACCAGTTACTGTTATAAAGAGCCTGGATACTGAAATAATGCAGCTGTATAACTATTCGTACGTATAGCGGATACATATTTTATGTTACGGGTTAAGTAAATTACGTATGCTGCTCCGTGCAGAATCATTAAGCCGCATACGTAACTGTAAATAATGCGCCACAGTAATTTAATGATGCGGCTGACGTCATAAAGATTCTACGTACCAAACACAGTCAGTAAGTAAACGGAGTTCGTAAAATGAGCCAGGATACGTAAAAACTGATGATGTAGACGGAGACATTATTAATTATCCCGTGTACGTAAAATGTATCGGCATATCTCCGACCCTGCTCGTACATTATGTACGTAACCGGAACCATTACTTAATGAGACAGAGACAGTACAATGATTTAGCAACCAGTTACTATTATAAAGAGCCTGGATACTGAAATAATGCAGCTGTTTAATTATTCGTACGTATAGCGCATACATATTTTATGTTACGGGTTAAGTAAATTACGTATGCTGCTCCGTGCAGAATCATTAAGCCGCATACGTAACTGTAAATAATGCGCCACAGTAATTTAATGATGCGGCTGACGTCATAAAGATTCTACGTACCAAACACAGTCAGTAAGTAAACGGCGTTGGTAAAATGAGCCAGGATACGTAATACCTGATAATGTAGACGGAGACATTATTAATTATCCCGTGTACGTAAAATGTATCGGCATATCTCCGACCCTGCTTGTACATTATGGACGTAACCGGGACCATTACTTAATGAAACAGAGACAGTACAATGATTTGGCAACCAGTTACTGTTATAAAGAGCCTGGATACTGAAATAATGCGACTGTATAATTTCGTACGTATAGCGGATACATATTTTATGTAACGGGTTAAGTAAATTATGTATGCTGCTCTGTGCGGAATCATTAAACCGCATACGTAAATGTAAAGAGTGCGCCACAGTAATTTCATGATGCGGCTGACGTCATAAAGATTCTATGTACCAAACACTGCCAGTAAGTAAACGGAGTTCGTAAAATGAGCCAGGATACGTAAATGATTATGTAGGCGGAGACATTATTAATTATCCCGTGTACGTAAAATGTATCGGCATATCTCCGACCCTGCTCGTACATTATGTACGTAACCCGGACCATTACTTAATGAGACGGAGTCAGTACAATGATTTGGCAACCAGTTACTGTTGTAAAGAGCCTGGATACTGAAATAATGCGGCTGTATACCTTCGTACGTATAGCGCATACATATTTCCTGTTGCGGGTTAAGTAAATTACGTATGCTGCTCTGTTAATACATATGCGGCATCATTAAACCGCATACGTAAACGTTAACAGTGCGGGCACAGTAATTTCATGATGCGGCTTACGTATTAAGGATTCGGCCTCATTACAAGTAACTCGTTTACATTGTCTTTACAGGGCATTATGCCGCATACTTACTGAACATGGTGTCGTTTCATTATAAGTATGGCTCTTATTTATTTCATGTGAAAAGCACATTATACGTATCTGGCTGCCAGTGCATTACAAATTTGCCAATTTTAAGTAGCCCGTTTTTCTCAGTGCACCCTTAACTTTAGCTCTTTCGTAACGTATGTAAACCTTCTTCACTCTTTTGAAGAGACAAATACATCGATTAGTATAATAAAAAGGGATAAAATTAAACACGTAAAATGAGGCAAGGAAACTAATTTCTTTGAACTTTTACTCCTTGTAAAATTAAAAAAGCAGGCTAGTTACTTCGAACGAATAAAAAAACTTCATTAACTAGATTCATTTTGATGTAGAAAGAAGTGCTAATACTTTGAAATGCTTATATTTTTTAAACATTACCTCTCAATTTACTTGAAAAATAAACGTGTCTATGAACCAAGCAAAAGTTAATAGATACGAAGCGATATTGAAAATTCGACTCTAAATAAATTTCTCACAAATACACTTTTTGACTGATTGGACTTTATGCGACTAAAGGTTTATTACGAATACCTCGATTTAGCGGCACAATAAAATATAAACATATTTTTCACCTAGGAAAAAAAGACCTTTGAAATAGACGGAGTTCCAGATTCTTTCACTAATTCCTCATTCTAAACGGGTCACTTTTTAATTAAACACTAAATTTAGAAACTGCTTTTTTTCGTTCTGTTCTATTATTATAATTAATAAGAGGTTTTCTTTGTGTTTCATGTTTCTATTTTCGAGAGTCGTGTAAATCTTGGTGATAAAATACCCCAAAAGTACATTTCTCGTAAAATTACACTAACAAGACTAAGCTGCAAGTGTGTAAATATACCATAATAGTCCCACCCGTATGTCTTCGTCTTTCTTTTAATTAAACAGTACAGGTAGGACGCAATCCGAGGAGCAAACTCTTGCCCACCTATTTGTTGTGGCCTAAATAAATAAAGAAGTTTGGGAGATCAGCTAACTTGTAAGTGTGCCTGAAACACGCTTATACTCTCACATCTAAGATTTACTTACACACAGGTGTGTACAAGTGTACTTATAACACGTGCGCTAGAACCATCCCGCACTCAAGTATTTAAAGTATACAAGGTATACCACTTAATTAATTGTGAACTTTAGACTAGAGATATTTAAAGGATCTTAATTGTTTCTTTAAAGGTGCAAAACCTGTGTACAATTCTATTTTCTTTAACATCAGCCATTTTTAATGTCCTCACTGTTGGGGCATAGACCTCCCTTAACCACCATCAGCTACCATCTTAGATTTGTATATTATTTAGAAAGCTGAAGAGCAAAAGTAACGTGTTACTTGAATTAAGTTAATTAATTTAGTTACAAATACATAGCTTACTTAAACGAGACCCTTAAAATGGTTTTCGAAACTCTTGCCAAGGTGCATAAATTAGATTGAATTATACTTCCCGTTACGAGTAAGAGTTTCCATATTCCACCCTTTATTTAGTTAGTTCTAATTGAAAAGGGGCAAACGCATGTTTTCAGGAGTTGCACCCTCTCATCGTTTGTTTGATTAAGTTATGTGAGTGCATACATATGATTTTTTCCATAGTAAGAAATGTGAACATTAAAGAAAGTAAAATGGCTACCTAATTGTATAATACACACCAAATGTAATGAAAGTAATAAAACTGCCTGCGGTGAACGCTGACACTTCTTGCACGTGTGAGAAGGAAGTATTTTTACCGACTTCAAAAGGAGGGAGGTACTCAATTCGACCCGTTTTTTTTTTTGTATGTACACTGATTACTCGAAGACGGCTGAACCGATTGAAATGATTCAAACGTTATTACATTAGGTAAACATTCAAGTTGGTCCCATTTTTTAAAATTTTGATATCGGTTCAGTACTTTTCAAGTAATCTTGAAAAAATCACGAACATAGTATGATTTTGTGTGCACTACCTCGATGATCAGTCGTATAACTTCTTTGTTTATGAACTGAATAAGATAATTATTTTTTTGTTGGAAAAGGGATATCTGATGTGTAGTTCTTTAACCGACTTAAAAAAAGGAGGTTCTCAGTTATACCCGCATGTATGTATGTTTCTCCGCGATCAACTCACGTTTGGCTGACCCGAGTTTTCTACCTAAATAATATACCTACACTGCCTAATACAAAAGGTACCTACACTAAAAATAAAAAAAATAAAAAATTGTTTATACCTAAAAACAAAAAACCGACTTCAAAAAACCTACCTCTAAAAAGCAAGAAATAATATTCGTAATAATAAAAACACGTCTATTGAAGTCGGGTGTGGCTTTTAGAGTAAAAAAAAAACCTACCTCTAAAAAGCAAGAAAAAATATTCGTAATAATAAAACACGTCTATTGAAGTCGGGTGGGGCTGGAGTACAAATCCCTTTTTTTTATTCTAAAAGCCCCACCCGACTTCAATAGACGTGTTTTATTATTACGAATATTATTTCTTGCTTTTTAGAGGTAGGTTTTTTGAAGTCGGTTTTTTGTTTTTTTAAACAATTTTTTATTTTTTTATTTTTAGTGTAGGTACCTTTTGTGTTAGGTAGTGTAGGTATATTATTTAGGTAGAAATTAAAATCGGCTCAGCCAAACGTGAGTTAATCGCGGAGAAACATACATACATGCGGGTCAAACTGAGAACCTCCTTTTTTAAGTCGGTTAAAGAACTACACTTAAGATATCCCTTTGCAAACAAAAACATAATTATCTTATTCAGTTCATAAACAAAGAAGTTATACGACTGATCATCGAGGTAGTTCACACAAAATCATACTATTTTCGTGCTTTTTTCAAAATTACTTGAAAAGTACTGAACCGATTTCAAAATTTCAAAAAATGGGACCAACTTGGGAGTTCACCTAATGTAATAACGTTTGAATCATTTCAATCGGTCCAGCCGTCTTCGAGTAATCGGTGTACATACAAAAAACAAAAAAAAAAAAAAAAAAAAAAAAAAGTGTCGAATTGAGTACCTCCCTCCTTTTGAAGTCGGTAAAAAAGGAATTTGTACTCCAGCCCCACCCGACTTCAATAGACGTGTTTTTATTATTACGAATATTATTTCTTGCTTTTTAGAGGTAGGTTTTTTGAAGTCGGTTTTTTGTTTTTATAAACAATTTTTTCATTGAATTTCTTCTAGAAGTACAAATTTGAGTATTTTACATAAAGAATGTGGGCAATCTTAAAAATTTAAGAAACGTGTGAGACCGTGACACAGCCGAAGCTACACGCAACAATCGCTTCACGGCTCGTGCTCACCACATCTAGCGTAAATCATCCCTAAGTAGGCACATTAGAGAGGTTAAATACTCTTTGCTGATTTCTTATAAGAAAAACAAATCCAGCAGAACAATTCCAAGAAATGAGGACCAATCTTAATATATAAAATCGTAAACTGAATGACTGACTGATCTATCAACGCACAGCCCAAACCGCTGGACCTAGAGACTTGAAATTTTGCACACAGATACCTCATACAGTGTAGGCATCCACTAAGGAAGGATTTCTGAAAACTCCATCCCTAAGGGGGTGAAATAAGGGATAAAAGTTTGTATGAAAGTCCCTCAGTTTTGAAGCTAGGATTTTCAAATTTTGTGTTTAGGCTGAAGATTAAAAATTAATAAATACGGGTCTCAGCGTTTTTCAAAATTCTACCCCCGAAGGGGTGAAAAGGGGTATGAAGTTGTGTATAGAAAAAAATCCTTCATTTTCGAAGTAAAAATCACTTAATTTATAGTAAAGGCTTATGAAAGAAAATCTAACGCAACGTATATTGATATTGTCAGTACTTCAACCCCTATGGCGATGAAATAGGGGTGAGATGTGTAAATAAACCTAAAAATAGAGATGGATGTCGTTATTGGGGTTTTCTGGTATAACGATTGCGAAAATGACATTTATTTTGAAGTCCAACACGGTGGACATGATTTAACCCCCTAAAGGGGTGAAAATGGGTTTCAAATTTTGTATGGAAAAAGAATATAAAATAGATATTACAACTTTAAATTTCGCAGGAGCACGTCTAAAAATAAATTGGCAAACATATATTTGGTAATTTTGAAAATCAACCCCTTAGAGGGTGAATGGGGTATGCAAACATAAAAATCAATATGGATATCGTTCTTGAGGTTTTATGGGATGGTAATTGCTAAAATGACATTTATTTTAAAGTCCAACACTATGTTCATGATTTAACCCCTAAAAGGGTGAAAATGGGGTTCAAATTTTGTATGGAAAAAGAATATAAAATAGACATTGCAACTTTAAACTTCGTAGGAGTACGTCTAAAAATAAATAGTCAAACATATATTTTGTGGTTTTGAAAATCAACCCCATAGGGGGTAAATGGAGTAAGTAAACATAAAAATCGATATGGATGTCGTTCTTGAGGTTTTATGGGATGGTGATTGCAAAAATTACATTTATTTTAAAGTCCAACACGATGTACATGATTTAACCCCTAAAAGGGTGAAAATGGGGTTCAAATTTTGTATGGAAAACTTATGGAAAAATAATATAAAATATACATTATAACTTTAAACTTCATAGGAGCACGTCTTAAAATAAATAGGCAAACATATATTTTGTGATTTTGAAAATCAACCCCTTATGTGGTAAATGGGGTAAGTAATCATAAAATACTATATATGGATGACGTTCTTGAGGTTTTACGGGATGGTGATTGCGAAAATGACATTCATTTTGAAGTCCAACTCGGTGGACATGCATGATTCAGCCCCAGGGGACGGGGAGAAAGGGAACGGGAACGGGAGCGGGACGGGAACCGGACGGGACGGGATGAGACGGGACGCTAACGGGAGTGAGAACGAGAGCGGGAACGGGAACGAAACGGGATGGGATGGGACGGGAACGGAATGAGAGCGGGGACGAGAACGGAATGGTACGGGACGGGGATGGAAACGGGAATGGGAATGGGAACGGGACGGGTCGGGACGGGAACGGGACGGGACGGCAACGGGATGGGACGACAACGGAACGGGACGGTAACGGGAACGAGAACGGGAGCGGGACGAAACGGGAACGGGAATGGGAACGACCAGTCGTTTTTACGCGATTAGGCGGGTCCCCACCGAGCGAGCGAGCCTCGTGTGACAAACGCCTTGCGTCTTGGCAAACGTCTTGCCTCGCGAGGCAGCGCGCTTGGTGGTGACCCGCCTAATCGCGTAAAAACGGCTGGTCGGATCCTGGTTGAAGGTTCCCTAAGGATTTTCTCTAATATCCACGCGGACGAAGTCGCGGGCGGAAGCTAGTTTATTATAGAACTGTTCCAATATCGGGCCAAGTACTCGTGAATGATTAGGAGGGCCTGGGAATGAAGTTTTCCTAATCAAGCCGCGAATCTTGGCCTCCCCGAGGTCCATTTGAGGCCGGCTATGGTGATGGATGCCATCTCGTTACCATGATCCACCCAACGCCGTTGTTCAACACCAAACATTGTTGCTTTTTTCGGAAAATAGAGATTTTAGGGAGAGAGAGACAAAATTACTACTTTGAAACAGATCTTCCAAATAAAAAAAGGAATAAGTATACATTATTTGATTACCTTTTATCTAATAACGACAAGCTACGCGATGGTGGATGTGACTCCGTTTCGGCGCCAGCAAAAGTACGAAAAAACAGACTAAACGCTTTCTGAGTTTATCGATACCATTACGTTATACTTCTTGGAATATTGACTTTTATGTAAGAACTATTCGAGGACTTTCGGGGCTGAAATACTAGAACGCCGAGTCAACAATTATTGCTACTACTAAGTACTATAACTTGAATATCACCTTTGTAAAACTGTAACGTTTAACAACCATAAGAAAATAATACAAGTTTACTGTTTCCAGGATAAACTTTGCTCCTTACAAACAAGGACTAAAAAGCTGGTTTATAATACCATGCAATATTAATGTTTCCCGAACGAAGTATAAAAAGCACTCGATAATTAAATCTTTTCTCTTGCTGTTCTCGTAATAACAGTAGCCGAGGAATAACATCGCTTCATTATATTTTTTTATTACAATTTTTATAGTCAATGAACTTAATGAAAAGCGGGCATAATTGAAACTTTTCTAACCGCAGACTTGCTACAAAGAGATAAGGTTCACGAAAAATAACGCATTTTTTTGTACTCTAAACTGTTTTTGTAGCTCGGATTGATTTTCTGGCTGCCGGCTGTGTGAATATGATTAATTAAGAGCAGGTTTATTCATTGGGCTATCCCGGTCACTCCGGCTTTGTTTTGCGAAGTAAAAATTGTGGTGGGCTATTCTGTCAAAATGTTTAACAAATCCGTAAGCCGAGCCCACAGCGAGTTTGCATTTTGGCTTTCGGTGGACAGGGTCAGCAACGCGCATGTGATGCCTTTGTGATTATATGTGTCCATAAGCTATAGTAACCGAAAACTTATATAGGCAACGTGGGCAGGCAGTATATTCGTTCGTCATCAAAGTCACCTCAGACTTGAATATTTTGTGCCTAAGTGGTTTAAAATATCAAGAAACTCTGATTTTGACGTGTGGCGGACTAAAGTTTTCTTTAGCACCTATGATACCCATTCGTGTATGTGTACATTCGCGTATGTGTCATTTCGCGTATGTCATTTTGCGTATGTGTCATTTCGCATTATGTGTCATTTTGCGTATGTCATTTTGCGTATGTCATTTTGCGTATGTCATTTTGCGTATGTCATTTTGCGTATGTCATTTTGCGTATGTCATTTTGCGTATGTCATTTTGCGTATGTCATTTTGCGTATGTCATTTTGCGTATGTCATTTTGCGTATGTCATTTTGCGTATGTCATTTTGCGTATGTCATTTTGCGTATGCCATTTTGCGTATGCCATTTTGCGTATGTCATTTTGCGTATGTCATTTTGCGTATGTCATTTTGCGTATGTCATTTTGCGTATGTCATTTTGCGTATGTCATTTTGCGTATGTCATTTTGCGTATGTCATTTTGCGTATGTCATTTTGCGTATGCCATTTTGCGTATGCCATTTTGCGTATGTCATTTTGCGTATGTCATTTTGCGTATGTCATTTTGCGTATGTCATTTTGCGTATGCCATTTTGCGTATGCCATTTTGCGTATGTCATTTCGCGTATGTGTTGTTTTATGTTTAGGTACGTTTCGCGTAATCAAAATGTGTCATAATGCATAAAATTGTTTACTCGGATTTACCTGGAAAGCTCATCCGGTTTCAATTGTCATTCAAACCAAATTCGATATCGTAGTGAATTCGCTCGAAACGAGTTCGTATTTTACAGGATTGCATGCCAGTATCGTACTGTTTTACTACGGCTGGCCGTTCAGTATCGGTATATGGGTTCGAAGTAATTGGGAAACCCCTACAAAATACAAACACACGTAGAATATTTTTTTGAAATCAAGATTTTATCGGTTTCGTGTTTGTGCTAACCAATTTAGGCAGTGTTTGTTTAGTTCCTTTTTCATTGTAACCGGGATTTTTTTTTATGAACATAATCCATACTTTTAATATTATAAATAAATGCGAGAGTAACTCTGTCTTTTACGTTTTTATGCCTAGACCGCTGGACCGATTTTGACGAAATTTGAAGGACATAGTTACTACTTTTTATATCCTACTGCTGGGCATGGGTCTCCGTCCGCAAGAATAACCTATAGTGCACGTCGGCGAAGCTGCGGGCGGAAATCTAATATCTAATAAAATTTAAATTCCATTGTCTGTTTAATTGCAGCTAAATGAATAAATTGATTATGCTTTTACTAAATGAACCACAGTAGAATATAGACTATGTAAATCGTACATTGTAAAACAACCGAGAAGAATCAATGTGCAATCTTTTACTAAAGAAGTCTACGGTGATATTTCTTCGTATTAACCGACTTCAAAAAGGAAGAGGTTTTCAGTTCGTTGGAATCTTTTTTCAAAACTGAAATCTTAGATTTTCAACACTTTGAAGTAAGTGACTTCCGAGAAGAGAGCGGTCTATTATAACATAGTTAATACGTATGTATGTTGTCTAGCTAGTGTTGTAAAAAAACAGTTCTTTTTTCTAACATGAAAAATAACGTGAAAAAAAACATGAATAAACGTGTTTTTTTGGAGCATGTATTTTTTCAAGAGTCCAGAAAGACTCATGAGTTTACTGTTCATTTTTAGGGTTCCGTAGCCTAAATGGCAAAAAACGGAACCCTTATAGATTCGTCATGTCTGTCTGTCTGTCTGTCTGTCTGTCTGTCTGTCTGTCTGTCTGTCCGTATGTTACAGCCACTTTATTCCGAAAGTATTAAGACTACACAGTTGAAACTTGGTAGGTAGATGTATTCTGTTAACCGCTTAACGAATTTAATACAAAAATAAGAAAAATAAAAGATTAAGGGGGGGCTCCTCATACATGGAACTGAAACTGAAAAAAAATTTTTTCTTCAAACCAACACGTGTTGGGTGTCTATAGATAGGTCTTTAAAAATGACATTGAGGTTTCTAAGACAACTTTTTCTCAAAGTCAACCGTTTGAAAGATATTCAGCGCCAAAGTGGTAAAATGTGTGTCCCCCCCCCTTTAACTTTTGAAATAAGAGAGTGAAAAATCTAAAAAAAATATATGCTGTAGATCTTAATAAACACTTTCAACCAAAATTAGTTTGAACGAGATATAGTAATTAGTTTTTGAGATATAGCACATTTTCCGAAACCGCAAATATAACTTTGTCATTCATACCAACACTGTGAAAAACAAAGTTATTTTTGCAAACGAAAAATGATAGGTGGTATTAAATATGGTATGGTATAAGGTAACTACGGAACCCTATGGCGCGTGGCCCGACACGCACTTGGCCGGTTTTTTTTTGAACCTACATTACTTTTTTGGTTGAATAGTCCCAAGTTTTGAACAGTTGGCAGCATTTAAAGATGCGTACGGCGAAATCTTTATTCGGTTTATGTTTTTTTGAAGTCAAGAAAAACAGTGTCTCCAGTTGGGGGTTATTCCCCATTGTGTGGAAAATTTTAATGATTGGGTGAAAAAGAAAATCTGTTCTTCATACAAAACGTAACATTTTGGAGAAAAATTAAATGAGATTTGGGGAAAAATTTAAATTCATAATATCCAGACACTGACAAAGAATAAAAATCGAATATAATTATTGATCTGATTAAATACTTAATTATTAAAGTATTTATTATTTATTATTATTAATAATTTATTCAATAAACTTTAGATACATATTTTTTTACACATTGCCGCACCACGAAAACCTCACAGGGTTTATCTGGGTGACGGCGAGTCGCTGATTTATTTTCCAAAGATTATATTCTGAAAAAAAAAAAAAACAAATTTCGAAAAAAAACAAGGGTGCTATGTTTTTTTTCAACATTGTAAAAAAAAACAAATTTGTTTTTTTTCATGTTGCATCACTATGTCTAGCGTAAATATTTGAAAGGGTATGACCATTTAACAGAAACGGCACAAAACTAACGCGGCCTGCCTTAAAGCTGGGTGTTTACGTTCGGCAAATGATACACTTTGATAATACCGGGCGGCGGGCGAGCACGTTAATTTTGTTAAAAGGGCACAAAAGGCGCTCACACCCTTTATGGCGAATAACATTTGATGGGACGCCGCCCGAATAACGTTTCCGCACGGTAAGCGACCTTATAAAATTAACAGTTGGGCCAGGAACTCTTTTTTTTTAAATCAAAAATGACTTATATAACGTTAAAACACATTGCGATGCGACGTCACATCGCAAAACGCATCGTTAGTATTTGTTTGCAAATTCATTTGTATTTGGCCTTTTCCCTCAATACCGTACGAATTTGTATGCAGCAATTAAATAATAATAATAATAAATGCTTGGACAATTTCACACAGCGCCATCTAGCCCCAAACTAAGCAAGGCTTGTAATATTTGTGCTAGACAACTGATATACTACTTATATACTTTTTAAATATATACTTATTATACATAGTAACACCCAGACCCGTCACAGAAATTAAAATTCATCATTTCAATTTCTGCCCGGCCGGGAATCAAACCTGGGACCTTTTGCGTGGTAAGAAGCATGTTGACCACTGCACCACTGAGGTCGTCAACGTCAAATAATAAATAAATATGGGACAACATCACATATGATACTTCAAACCAAAAGTAAGTAGCTATAGCACTTGTGTTATGGAAAATAGAGACAACAACGATATCAGAAACAGTCAGACCCGAAAGAATACGTTCATTTTTCTAAATTGACCCTGCTTTGGATGCGACCCTGCTGCGGGGCTTCAGAGATGGCGACACAATGAAAACCGGTGTACAGCCGCGGTCGTCGTAATTGATCCTAGCAATATTTTTTCATTTAGTCTACAAATGCCACATTCTAGAAATGCCACATGAGTTTAAAACGCTACGTTTTATATACAAATGTCACATTCTACAAATGCCAATTTCCACAAATGCCAACTTCTACAAATGCCACATTTTTGTTGATATGGAGAAATAGCATTTTCAATCACTTTCTGATTTTGTATCTGGTATTTAGTCTCGTAATAAGTGTTCTTTTTGTGATAAATTAATGTCACTTTTACTGTGCTTTCACAGCACACAATCAGTATTTTGAAGAAATATCTATAACTTTAAGTAATATTTTGTGCAGTTCTTCGAAATTATATTAATAAGTTAGCATCTGCAGTATTCAAGATGCAAAGAAAATGCATAAATACTGCACTGCTCAGATAGGTTCCGAGATGCATCTTGTCTGCATGCCGAAGACTCATGAATAGAAATGCAGCCAATATTACAAACTAATAAAAAGTAAGTCATTTCATATTTAAAGAAGGTAAAGAATATTCATAGGTGATGGAAATAAATTTCAAAGTATGATGAAACTGTACAGTCGTATCTGTGCGTCGAATATTTATAAGTTACTAGCTTCCGCCCGCGACTTCGTCTGCGTGGATATTAGAGAAAATCCTAAGGGAACCTTCAACCAGGATCCCATCAGCCATTTTATGTGATTAGGCGGGTGCCTCGCGAGGCAAGACGTTTGCCAAGACGCAAGACGCAAGGCGTTTGTCACACGAGGCTCGCTCGCTTGGTGGGGACCCGCTTAATCGCGTAAAAACGACTGGTCGTTCCCGTTCCCGTTCCGTCCCGTTCCCGTCCCATCCCGTTCCCTTTCCCACTCTCGTTCCGTTTCCGTCACATCCCGACCCGTTTCGTTCCCGTTCCCGCTCTCATTCCCGCTACCGTTCCCGTCCCGTCCGGTTCCCGTTCCCGTCCTGTCCTACTGCCGTTCCCGTTCCCGCCCTGTTCCCGTTTCCGTTCTCTTCCACCCCGTCCCGTCCCGTTCTCGTTCATGTTCCCGTACCGTCCCGTTCCGTTCCGTTCCGTTCCCGTCCCGTCCCATCCGTTCCGTTCCCGTTCCTGCTCTCGTTCCGTTTCCGTCACATCCCATCCCGTTTCGTTCCCGTTCCCGCTCTCATTCCCGTTCCCGCTCTCGTTCCCGCTACCGTTCCAGTCCCATCCGGTTCCCGTTCCCGTCCTGTCCCACTGCCGATCCCGTTCCCGCCCAGTCCCCTTCCCGTTCCCGTTCTCTTCCGCCCCGTCCAGTTCCCGTTCCCGTTCTCTTCCGCCCCGTCCAGTTCCCGTTCCCGTTCCCTTTCTCCCCGTTCCCTGGGGCTGAATCATGCATGTCCACCGAGTTGGACTTCAAAATGAATATCATTTTCGCAATCACCATCCCATAAAACCTCAAGAAAGACATCCATATATAGATTTTTATGAATACTTACCCCATTTACCACCTAATTGGTTGATTTTCTAAATCACAAAATATATGTTTGCCTTTTTATTTGTAGACGTGCTCCTACGAAGTTTAAAGTTATAATGTCTATTTTATATTCTTTTTTCATACAAAATTTGAACCCCATTTTCACCCTTTTAGGGGTTAAATCATGTACATCGTGTTGGACTTTAAAACAAATGTCATTTACGCAATCAACATCCCATAAAATCTCAAGAACGACATCCATATCGATTTTTATGTTTACTTACTCCATTTACCCTCTAAGGGGTTGATTTTCAAAATCACAAAATAAAAATTTGCCTATTTATTTTTAGACGTGCTCCTACGAAGTTTAAAGTTATAATGTCTATTTTATATTTTTTTCCATACAAAATTTGAACCCCATATTCACCCCTTTAGGGGGTAAAATTATGTCCACCGTGTTGAACTTCAAAATAAATGTAATTTTCGCAAACGTCATACCAGAAAACCCCAATAACGACATCCATATCTATTTTTAAGTTTATTTACCCATTTCACCCCTATTTCATCGCCATAGGGGTTGAAGTACTAAAAGTAACAATATACATTGCGTTAGATTTTCTTCCATAAGCCTATATTCTAAATTAAATGATTTTTACTTCGAAAATGAAGGATTTTCTTCTATACACAACTTCATACCCCTTTTCGCCCCTTCGGGGGTAGAATTTTGAAATATCTGAGACCCGTATTTATTAATTTTCAATCGTCAGTCTAAACACAAAATTTGAAGATCCTAGCTTCAAAACTGAGGGACTTTCATACAAACTTTCATCCCTTATTTCACCCCCTTAGGGATGGAATTTTCAAAAATCCTTCCTTAGTGGATGCCTACACTGTATGAGGTATCTGTGTGCAAAATTTCAAGTCTCTAGGTCCAGCGGTTTGGGCTGTGCGTTGATAGATCAGTCAGTCAGTCAGTCAGTCAGTCAGTCAGTCATTCAGTCATTCAGTTTACGATTTTATATATTAAGATTATGAAATACCAAATCATTTCATATATGTATTTTAAAAACGATGTTGATATACATGGTGTTAGTAGCACCCTATCGAAAACTTGAGGGGATGATTCTACCCTTAGAAATAAGCAAATTTCTCTATGGAATCACTTGTCACAACTGCATACTTAGTTGTTGAGATTTTAACTTTTAGTTGAAAAGCAATGTACGCGTAACAACTCGATAATATCGCGGGTAAACAGTTGTACATAGAGGAAATTTTGATATTTTAATCATTTTTTCTGTAACTTTAGGTTCTACGCAACTAAGACAGACTGTGTGATAGAAAAAAAAAACTCTCAATTTTTCACGAATTTTGCGACGGAAAATTCCACTTCAAATTAATTCAGAGTCATAAGATAAGTCAAATATGCCCTGAAAGTTTTTGCTAGGGTGCTACTAACACCTTGTATAATCTGTGATGATTAAAACGTAACGTAATGTGGATATTAACTCCTTTATATTACATTTTCAAAGGTGTTTATCGGTGTTATCAATATCACAATGTTACCGTGTAGTTTTTATGTACGTTTTTTGCCTTTTTCGAATTACTATGAAGTAGGTACTTTGCTTATTTCGTGGCCCCTCTCGAACTTTTGCCTATACCAACTAAGTGCAAACGTTTTTGTGGATTTTGTCACACGAGGCGTTTAAATTTTATCAACATGAAAATTAAAGTGGCGATCGTTAGTTTAACACTATGTGTGTGTAATTTTGCCTTTAAAGCAATCGATTTTTAAGTGTAATCAAATTAAAAAAAACAGCCAAGTGCGAGTCGGACTCGCACACGAAGGGTTCCATACCAAAAGACGGCAAAAAAATCACGTCTGTTGTATAGGAGCCCAACTTAAATATTTATATTATTCTGTTTTTATATTTGTTTTTATAGTGTCAAAAGAAATATATCATCTGTGAAAATTTCAACTGTCTATTTATCACAGTTCAGTAGATACAGCCTGGTGACAGACAGACTGACGGACAGTGCAATCTTAGTAAAAAGGTCCCGTTTTTACCCTTTGGGTACGGAACCCTCAAAAAACTTAACAAAACGGAAAATGAACAACAAAAGATATTCAACACAAAATTTTCTCACAATTCCCAAATAAAATATGTATGGAGTAATAAAAACTTATAACATTAGGAAATGTCTTCGGGTATTCTAATTTAATTGAGTTAGAGTTTTACTTCATTCGGAAAAGTTTCAGTAAGTTGCGTACGGAGTTTCAAATTTTATACCCAGAGGTATGAGGTCTGCGAACTTTGCGGACAGCTAGATGTCTGAAAATAATTTATAATAGAACTATAGTAATATTTCATTATGAAAATCTCTGGGGAACATTATACTTTTCCACTGTTATAATTTTGAACCATCAAAGTTTTTGTTGGTTTTTTGGTAAATAAATCGTGATATGATTCTATTTAGACGTTTCTCTAGTTCTGGCTGTGGAAATCATTTCAACAAGTTTTTTAGGGTTCCGTGCCTCAAATGGAAAAAACGGAACCCTTATTGGGAGGGTGCGAAGGTATAATAATCGATCGCAGCGCTCATGGTGGCAAATAGTAGAAATAATGAAGGCTCTGTAATCTGCTTGAAAACGATATTTAATTTATTACTAGCGATACAGGAATAATTATATATGTTTATTATCACTTAGTAAAATTATTAAAGTAGCTTTATCCTCTTGTTTTACAAAATCTACAACTAAAAAAGAAGTAAACAAACCCTGATATAACCAAAATAAAACACTCTTTTTGAATAGATCTTACTTGCCATATTTAATTTGAATGACCAAAAATGATTTCACAACACTTTGTCCACCCAAATCACAATAATTTTGAAATTTACATTAATAACACAATATGTATAGTATTTTTTAATATTTTGTCACAAGCCGCCATTACATATCAAAACGTTAAAACGGTCAGGTCAGAGCCAACAAAGTTGCAAAACGCTAGGTGGCGCTAAAAGCGTGCACGGAGCCAATAGGATCACTTTGTTGTCCGTCTGTCTGTCTGTCAAGACCCTTTATGTCAGGAACGCGTGGAGGTATCGAGTTGAAATTAAAACCATATACTCAAATCTACGGTCCCTTAATGCTGTAAAAAAAATCGAACTTCTAAGTTTACGTAAAAAATAGATACAGTCCGGTTATGCCGCAAAAAACGCTTTTTTCATCACTCTCAAGGGAATCAAAGTTCATAGAGTACTTCCTGTTGACCAAGAACTATAAAATTTGGCAAGTAATATCGTCTTACATTGTAATTAAATTATAAAAAAATCAGTCTTTATTTAAGTACCAACAAATTTGTACGGAACCCTCGATGGGCGAGTCCGACTCGCACTTGTACAGTTTTTTTGTAAAGAAAATACTCTTTGTCTAAGGACAAAGAAAGTAAGTCTTTAGGGTTATGGATGATAATGATTCTCGAGTAAGTAAGAACGAGGTCGTAATAGATTAAAAATAAAACCAGTCAAGAGCGAGTCGGACTCGCGCACCAAGGGTTCCGTACCATCATAATTGTACTATAAAACCACACTGCAGAGTAGAATAATAAAATTTGTATTGCAGTTTTAGGTCAGCGCTATCTCTTGACCGATAGTGGAACTAATGTTAACTTTTTAGAAATTTGATAATTTCTAAAAAAGTGTGTTATATTGAGACATCGTTTTTTTTTTCCTGTAATCTTTATATAAATTGCTATCATATAGAATTATTTCAGATTTTTCTCTTTGCAAACTTCAGAGATAAGGGAGGGAACGGTCTTTTTTTTACATTTTTCATCATAAGTCGAAAACTATGTGGCTTAAAACAAAAAGAAAAAATGATTGAAAACATGCAAACGGCGTTCTTTCATATGATACCCCACATGCCCTAGTAGCCCCACTTCAAAATTTTAAGACCCCTTTTCAGTCCCTGTTGTAAAAAAAGATATTTATTTCTTATTTGCAAAATAGTTGGGCAAATGTCATCTTAAACTATTCCAAATTTCAAGTTGACCATTAGTAGTTCTCGACATATCCAGCTGTGACAGACAGACAGAGAGACTGAGTTGTGACTCAGTGCCGTACCAAAATGGTAAAAAAGGTGCCGTACCAAAATGGTAAAAAAGGAACCCTTATGGTGTGCCATAAGGGTTCCTTTTTTACCATTTTGGTACGGCACCCTAACAAACAAGGTACTTGTGCAATTGGTAATGGAAATTGGTATTGTGCATTCACTCGTAATCTTTTCAAAATTCAACCAATACACTTTTAGACAAAATATGGAGAGGAGAGTCTAAGCTTATTTGAAGAAAATAGCAGCCTATTGTAAAAATCTCTACTATACAAGTGATATTATTATGAAGACTATACAGTTACAAAAGATAGTCAAGTAATCGAGTCTCCAGCCACAAAGTGTTCAAGTATCTTGAAAGTCTAGACCACTTATGCCGAGGCGATGGTACTCCAGTCATATTTATACGTTCGATTAGCGCTTTTTTTCATCCCTCCCCCTCGCGTGGGTGACTTACCCCCACCAGAAATTTCTATAGCGTCACTATTGTCATGTAAATCTGATTTGGAAAGAATGAATAACTTTCCGAGAAAGATGAATATTTCAAATAATTCGAGTTTCGACCATTGTTGGATATTGCAGAAGTTATCCGTACAAGCTTTAAATGGTTCTGACATTATTTTTTTGGGAATTATAAGGCGTGAAATGAATTTCACCTCTGAATGTGGTAATTCTTCCATAAACAGCTTTTAGAGGATATGCATAATGTTTCTATATTGTATTTTTTAGGTATCTCAGCTCTAAAGATCGTTTAAAAAACCCGTAATTATGCTGTAGACCTTTACAAAATACTCAACTATCCGATAAAAGGAAAAAAAATCGATTGCATCGTATGGAAAAAGTTCGGCGTTGTAATTTTTTCCTGAGTAAACAACATTAAACAAAAGAAAATCGGAAGATCTTTTGTTTTTGTTATCATAGTGTATACTTCTAATTTTACGTAGGTAAGTAGGTATCAGTGGCGAAGGGTCCATACAAACCGATTCCCATCGGCTTACCTTTTATAAATTCCCACCCCACTGATCTACTATGCAGATCACTACATTTTTCATCATTTTTGTGGATCGGCTTACCTTCGCCATAATTTCACCCCTCGCCACTGGTAGGTATCAAAAATGGTGGTGAAATTTTAATGGTTTGGCTTCAGCTCTACATAGTATTAAATATCTTACGCTATTAGTGATGTGACGAAGGCAAAGTTTATTAGCTTCTGACATGCTATCGATGCTATGTAGAGAAAATTAGATTTTCTTACAAAAAAAAATACTTCTTGAGAACAGCGTGCTTCTTGATTTAATTCAGAATTGAATATTTTATGATAATTTGAAGAATTTAAATTAAAAATTTATTAAGCGTGATCAAATCGATAAATAAATGTACATGCACTGGCTTGTCATTATTATATCATACCCATTTCATAGTCAATCAGCCCAGATTGTTCGTAGCGATTACAAAAACTTTTAAAATGTATTGTATCCAAATAAATAGCGAATATTCAAAGTAATACAAATAAAGTTTTATGTTGTAACTTTTGTAATTTTTTACAAAAGTTACGTCTTAATATATCGACAAAAAAATATGGAATCCCACAGCCGTAATAATATGGCGACTGTACAGGCCGGGTGGAGGGGTGTTTTTAAGTCGTCTTGCCTCCATCCAAACACAGGCCAAAAATCTTTATAAATGCAAACGAGATAGCTGTATATACCAGCTGGGAAGTGCGACAAGGACGGTAAGTGGTGCATTCGAATTGCGGTTCTAGGGTAGATACAGCACGTTCCCAGACTGTGGTTAAGGGTGCCTACTAACTTCGGAGTGGAGTTGAAAAACAAATAACTAAGTATCTCATTTTAATGTATTACTTTGGTTATTTAAATCGGGATAAGATAGGTGTTACCTCGTGTAATTTACATAAAGTCTGTCTATCCTTACTTGTCTTATGGTAAACAATCTTCACCAAACTCTTTATTGAAATAATCATTTATAAAATACAACAAATGGTTTACGAAAAACACATAGATTACGAAATTACTTGTTAATAATTAATAACAATTTCATAATAACGATTTAATATAAGATTCTTGGATTTAAGTATAAAAGACGTATGACAGCTGTCAAAAACTGTTTACTAAATAAGACAAGTAAGGAATGTAAGGATAGACAGACTTTAGTTATTTTGAAACCTTGACGATATTTTTTGAATAGAGATAAATTGTACACCTGCATTGAGACATCTTTTACATAATGAATGATGTTTGATACGTGAGTGACCTAATGTGGATATTTCGAGATTTTTATGAAGTTTTACGATAAGCGATAAGTAAAAAAATATTTGTTACCTTAGATTTGAAAACATTCACTACGTCTGTATGAAATAGGTAGATTTGTAAAAAAAATAAGAAAATCTATAAACAGATTTTATTTATCAATTTCATAATAAGTGGTCGTAAATGAAATAGTTGCTAAAGTAATCCATAGAAATAATAGTACAATTCTACTTCAAATACTGTAAGGTACTGAAAGTGTTAAATATCAATTCATAAAGTTAAAAAGAGCATTAAATCTTGTTTAAAAGCTAACTTCACCCACTTGAGTTATCTCAGTGTACTCGCTACTGAAAAATGAACCATGTATGGATTCTTACTAAAATGGATTACACTTGGTTCGTTTGGTATACGTTGGTGTCAGTCGGGGTATTTCTCGGGAAAAATGAGCTTACTTAAACATTTCTTTTTGTGTAAATATTATGTAAGTATAACTATTTTAACTATAAACTATGTTAAGATGATTAATATAATATAAATATTAGAAAAAATCGGCTCACCCGTAGCAACTCAGACGGGACTCGAACCCGCACCCTTAGGATTCCGGCCCAATGCACTACCTATGCTACCGAGCCGAGGCTAGGTAGCATAACTGGTAGTGCATTGGGCCGAGCCGAGGCTAGGTAGCATAACTGGTAGTGCATTGGGCCGGAATCCTGGGTGCGGGTTCGAGTCCCGTCTGAGTTGCTACGGGTGAGCCGATTTTTTCTAATATTTTCATTATATTAATCATCTTAATATAAAAATAGCATTGTGAATGCAAAAAAAAACTAAAAAAAGTTAAAATTATAAACCATGTTTAAAATTTTTCTTTGTGGAAGATGATTAAAAAGGTATTTAGGGTAATTCCACAGTTTAATATTGATATTTAATAATTCAGAAATTGAAAAATGTGTTTGACATGAATCGTATAATAGTAAAAAGTAAAAAGCTTTCAAAAATATTAAACTTTAGATGCTTCAATTTTTTCAACGTGTATCGATTTTAGATATTTTTGCATCGTTTATATTCTCTAATTTTTAGGGTTCCGTAGCCTAAATGGCAAAAAACGGAACCCTTATAGATTCGTCATGTCTGTCTGTCTGTCTGTCTGTCTGTCTGTCTGTCTGTCTGTCCGTATGTCACAGCCACTTTATTCCGAAAGTATTAAGACTACACTGTTGAAACTTGGTAGGTAGATGTATTCTGTTAACCGCTTAACGAATTTAATACAGAAAAATAAAAGATTAGGGGGGCTCCCCATACATGGAACTGAAACTGAAAAATTTTTTTTTCTTCAAACCAACACGTGTTGGGTGTCTATAGATAGGTCTTTAAAAATGACATTAAGGTTTCTAAGACAACTTTTTTTCAAAGTCAACCGTTTGAAAGATATTCACCGCCAAAGTGGTAAAATGTGTGTCCCCCCCCCTTTAACTTTTGAAATAAGAGAGTGAAAAATCTAAAAAAAATATATGCTGTAGATCTTAATAAACACTTTCAACCAAAATTGGTTTGAACGAGATATAGTAATTAGTTTTTGAGATATAGCACATTTTCCAAAACCGCAAATATAACTTTGTCATTCATACCAACACTGTGAAAAACAAAGTTATTTTTACAGACGAAAAATTATAGGTGGTATTAAATATGGTATGGTATAAGGTAACTACGGAACCCTATGGCGCGTGGCCCGACACGCACTTGGCCGGTTTTTTTAACTAAAATAATATTATTGATCACTCACCTGCCGCCAACTAGTAGATAATTGCCGTCTCTTAGCAATAACCTGAAGTAGTCTGTGTGCGTCTCGTTGCCTAGGAACTTGTGTGTGTCATCCACCCCTGGAACAAAACAAACAAAAATATTTTTCATAATATGTTAGGGAAAAATATTGTTATAGATTTTAATAAACTAGTGGGTCTATGACCTGTAGACCTCACGTTTGTAACATTTTTGAACATTTTTCGAAATAATTGAAATATGTTTTTTTTTTAAATTCGAAAAATGGAATTGACTAAAAATATGTATACCGGGTGTAACAAGACCCTCAACGAAGCCGAGGTCTACGTTTTCTGCCCATCATCAGGACCATTTCTGTTCAAAATTATTGCTGGGAAACAATTTTAATTTTTGGTGTTAATTTTTTAACATGCATACATTACCACGCAATGTATCGCGTACAACAGACCTCGCCTGCCAGTGTATGCTACACAGCTGCGTGCGGCTGAGTTGAAAGGCAACGTTTATGTGCATGCTCAGTAATGACGTTTTGAAGCCATTGTTTGTTACGAAATACTAAAAATTTTGATAATGTTTCTTTAGACAAAAATTTGGAAATAACGAATAAAATAACATTTCATAAAAAAAATGTTTTTTTTTTTACTTTGACCTTCTATAACTTCGTAGCTTTTGGTTTCCCAGGTCTATACCTGGGACTATTCCAAAAGACAAAAATGCTCCTGATGATGGGCGAAATGCGTGGACTTCGGCTTCCTTGAGTGTCTTGTTATAACCGTTATAATTGATCCTGCTCACAAAAGTTCACGAGAATCGGTTGAGAAACCCGGATAGACAGACATTCGAAAGCATTTTTGCGCAAGCTGAAACGGAGACGCCTCGCGCTCGCTCGGTGGGATAAAAACGTTATACGCTGCAAATGGTCAGATATGACACTGCACATTGCAATCTCCAACTAGCTGGGCAGATGTGGTGATCATGGCAACTTTAGAGACCTATGTTCGCCTACCCTATTCCTATTGATTTTTTTATATTATAGATTTTATGACTATAAGGTACACATCTGCTTAATAATCGAAGCGAAATTTGTGATGTAGTTTAAGATTTAGCTAGATCTTAGTCCATTTAAAGAGCCAAAGAACGATGTCTATATCTTCCAAGTGTTGTTAATAAGAACTTTGTATATTTCAAATATCATTTCAAAATACCTATAAAAGGCAACCCTTTGAAGTTCTCATATTGATATTATAATATCTACACAATTTCCCAAAAGGTGGTTTGGTAATGCGTATTCGTAAAATGGAGATATCATTCCCAATCTATTGTGTTCTTCTCTTCTGTTCGGTTTATTTTGAACAACATCATTCAAATCCAATTATGCTAAAAGCGCGCTAAGTTTCCATTTTATCAGTGCGTATAAGGTTACGATGTATGGATCGTAGAAATTATTAGCATATCCATTAGTACTGAAACATATTCACATTTTCGTTGGGATACATTTTATAGCTTTTAAAGCGATGCAAATTTCCTTTGTTAGGTAAAATAATATATAGGACAGGTATGTTAAAGTTGAGTGAACCATTTCCATTTAAGGTCAAAATATTCTCATTTAACTTAAAATAATCAGTTCTTTAGATAACTTATTTTTGTTTTGAAGTATAAAATTGAATTTGAAATAATTATGTTAATTTAGGTACCTACATCGGATGAATAGGCAAATCAGTAGGTATTATTGAGTTTAATTCTAGAGAAGAGAAATTCGTGCGTGCTAATAGTCAGAAATTATAATCCTATAGTTGTTTTTTTTTATAGTCCATAATTATTTACGCGTGCAATGCAACCAAGCATATTTCATCTTTTAGCCCCAAGTACATTATACTGTATTCAAAGATATACAAGAATTGGGAAAGAAAGACAAAGTATCAATTACGTAATTGGTTTCAAGTCAATCCATTGGTATAAAAACGGCAATTTTCACAGCGAGGGCTTTTATTCTGATCATTTGAGGGTTTGGAGTTAGGTGTTGAGTTATAAACGAATTCTATTAGATAACCAGAAAGTTCGAAATATTCTGGTTTAAAATAACAGCACTGTATTTTAGTTTGAATTCAGCAAGTAATTTTAAAGTTGGAAACCTAATAACTCACATAACTCATTTCAAAAATATACTTTTGTATTTTGTACCTATCCAAATAATTCGGTCTGATAGTCTTTGTAAGTCGTATTAACTTATACATGTAGTGCTGCCTAATTTATATCTACTGATAAAGCTTCGTTTAACAGGAGCTTTTAGGGAAAGTTATAACTTAAAAATAAAAGGAAAGATAAAATACAAACGAATATAAAAAGTGAAAATGATATCGTTAATCCCTCCCTTCAGGATAAAGGGTGAAACTTCAGACTAAATGAGGACTGAAATAATGGGCGTTGCCCTCATTACAGTCCTTTTGTCATTTAGTCTTTTGACATTTGACTCTACTGTAACTTCAGATAAATATACACTTTACGCTCTTTGGTATTTAGGTGAATATTTGTTCGCAAAACCAAACTCGATACTCAGTGATATCGTCCAGATTTGGCAGCGAGTTTTCCTTGGTAACCGCGTGTTTAGTTAAGGCTGGTTCCACATGATCAATTTAAAATGATAGTATTGAAGATGAATAGTGCTATTTGTTGACTATATTTGCAGTACCATCCTACTAATTCTTTAAATGCGAAAGTTTGTGTCTGAGTTTGTTACCTCTTCACGCTTAAACGGCTGAACGGATTTGGATGAAATTTGGTTGGTAGGCAGATTAGGACCTGGATTAACATAATTATAACGGCTGACTGCGACTTCATCCGCGTGGACCGTATGTAACCTTTGACCAGGATAAAAAGTATCATTTGTTTTAATCCAGGTTCTAAACTAGCTGTGTGCCAAATTTCATCCAAATCAGTCCAGGCATGAAGAGGTAACATTCGCATTAATCATTAAGTCGTTGTTGTTGTGGTGACACTACATAGAGGGGTTTATATTCACAGTCACTGGTTCTTGTTTAAAAATCGCTCTCATAATACGTAAGTAATGTAGGGTGGTTAGGTACTTAATAAAGTGTGATCTCAAGTTCAAATCGTGTCTCCAAAGCTAACAACCAGTGTCGACTAAGCTCAAGAGCGATACTATTTCAATTGTAAATTCTATTCGCAACGTCGGGAGAAACAATTAGACTGTATTATTCCTCAATGTTTATTTTTCATTGTCTACCGAAGGCACGTGGATAGCGGCCCCGACAGAATTATTAATAAAGCCTTCTAAATTTCAGAATGACAGTTCGTTTGGAGGTCGTCCGAAAATCCGTAATCCAATTAAGTTGCGCTGAAAACTTCTCATTTAACGTAGGCAGTAGGATAAGGACATTTATTTTAAATCATGATTATTTTTAATAGAATTGAGTGCAAAATGAAGTGATAGTAAATAAATATTCTAAAACTGTGTTTTACAGGTAATTGAATGAAGAACATGTAGCGGTAGCATTATATGTTTTTACTTCATGGCATAATTTTATTTCATTACAGCGTTATTCTGCACAATATAGGTACCTAATCATGAATTAACAAAAAATATTACTTTTTGTTTCGTTTAGGTAGTGTGGGACCAGGGGGCTGACAGCTTTAGTTCCATCCCAAGAGTTTTGGCGCTAGCGTCGTGGTTTGGACTTGTATGTATTGGATTTATCTGTGTGTGTGTGAATTGTCAGTGTGTGCGTGACTGTGACAGACATGACAGTTCTTCGGCCCAGTTGTTTTATTTCAAAGAAAAAACTTATTTTAATTCTATTTTTCTTTGAGTTGCTCGCTTCATTGGTTGTCTTGGTCCCCACAAATCCTGTTTTAGTTGAACTCGGCAAAAATAAGTTACTAAAGAAACGCATTTGTGTATAGCTTTTTGACGAAACTCAGTTTGAAGTTGGCGATATAAATTCGTCAATACATTTTCTTTGTTTAATCAAATTACGCAAATGCAGAAATTGTATGGTGTTTCACTTACTACCGAAGGTAAGTTTCTATCTTAATAATAAAAAAGTTAAGTGTTCCTCTCCATGTTAACAATAGGTACCTACATACCTACTTTTCTCCCACATTGAGTCAAGAAGGTACAGGGTAATACATCTTAATAGTAATTTATATAAAATCAATAAACTTACAACAATAAATAATATTTTTGCAAAAAATGTCAGTTGAAGATGTATTGTAAAGGTACATAGTTAAAATATAGTTATTACCGAACACTCAAACGCTTCCTACCTAAAATCTTTAGTTAAGGGAGGTCTCGCTGTCATCTCATGGTCAATGAGGCTGTCATTTCTGTAGTGTTTCTGTCAGACCTTACAACTTATGATACGACCAGACCATAACTTTAAGAATCTACTGAGTATTTGGTCGTTAACCTTAAAAGTTCTGTATTATAATATTTACATTTATTGTTATTATTCCAGTGTACTTGGTAGAAAAGGAGCATAACTATTATCACCCAGGATCAAGTACAGGATATTAGTAGACATGGAGACTGTTGCGGGCATGCAAGGTTAGTTTGTGATTTCTTTTTTTAACAAAATTTCTGAATTCCCTTTTGGTGGTTCTCCGTCTTTAACATTTTTAAGTATAATCGTTTCATGAAATTTTTGCATTCAATCAACTAGCAAACTATTTGTAGGCTACTTATTTTAGAGTTTAATAATTAAATATGAAATTATAGGTTAATGTTAAAATGTTAATGATGTTATAAAGTCATAAATAACTTCATACTTATTAAATATTAGAATTTTCGCATTTCACAATGCTATTTTTAAATTAAGATAAATGAATACTAGAAAAAGTCGACTCACCCATAGCACCTTAGATGGGACTTGAACCTGCATCCTTGGGACTCCAGCCCAATGCACTGACCAATGCGCTGGCTTGCAGCGAAAAATTAATAAGTACTAGAAAATTTCACCAATGCAACTAGTGACTCTGTAGTATAATTTTATTGGTCAGTGCATTGGGCCAGAATCCCAAGGGAGTGGGTTCGAGTCTCATCTGAGGTGCTACGGGTGAGGTGATTTTTTCTAGTATTTATTTATCATAACTTCATACTTACTGTTAAGTACTTGATTTTTATTTCACTTTTCATTTTTTATTTGCAGGTAATGTTTTTTTCAATGAGCATCACCACCAGCATTATTATCATTAACTAGCGAAACACCAATGATTCCAAAACTTCAGAGTGAGGTAAGCTAGTATTTTGGTGTTAATAAAGTACTTAATTAGTAAGCTTATTTGAAATATAATTATTTAATAATTCATTATGGAATGTCATATTAAAAACAATGTTAGGTCTAACAATGATTTGAATTTAGTCAAATACTCAGAGATTTATGTCGAAATATTTTTGTTTCAGATGATATTTCTTCTCAAGCACAGTATTTCCTATGCAATGTCTTATTAACTTAATTAGTGTACAATTTTAGATGGAGATGGAATTACTTTTATAAAAAAAACTGTTAATAAAACATATGGAATGTAAAAAATTGGATTAAACCATTATACTAGTGTAAAACATATACTACAACTAAAATTAATAAATGATAATTGTAATTAACATTGGTTGTTTTATTTTATTTATAATTTAAATTAAAATTCATAATAAGTCCAAAGGGGTCCTTTATTGATTGTCGATAATAGCACATCACTAAATAAAGAATATCGATATCGATAGTACTTCGATTGGAAGCACTAGTGCTCTTGGGTTGGAATGCGATCGCAGCGCCATAACTTCTGGACGTGGAACTAAGCTAAATTGACTGTCGTATCTGTAGCTTGCTACAAATTAGTAATCTGTGTGTGGGACGCCCTCAGACAAGGTGGAGCGACGATCTTCGCAAGGTGGCTGGCAAAAACTAGATGATTGTAGCCGCGGATCATGCTCAGTGGCGTGCACTCGGAGAGGCCTATGTTCAGCAGTGGACAATGATGAGCTGATGATGATGAAACAATTTTGTATGCAATTTGGCACAGCGCCTCTGGCGGTAACTATGCTAAACTAAAAGTTGTCATACAAAATGTCAAGGTGCATGCGATAATTAGTTACTTTAAGATCTAATAGTTAAATCGCATGTGCCTATTACAAATGTGTAAATCGACGGGTCCCAGGAACAAAATCTTATGGAAATATAAGACATACATTTTATTAAATAATGTATTTGTTATCACATTAGCTATACCTAATGGAATGTCCTAAATATTTTTTTAACTAAGTAAGTAGCTGACGATTCTATTTGCACGCAAAAAAAAGCTGATGCGTTCTGGCCACTAGAATGCTAGTAACGCGACTTTGTTCTTGAGACCCGTCGAAATAAAGAAAATAAATAAACTATAGTTGCTATCGTGCTTAATCGTAAACTCATAATACGCCTGCTGGAACATAACTTAAGAGCTTGTACACATTTTGCCGCTGACTGCCGCTCTCTCGCTCGCACATTTCATGTTTTTTCAAGATTTCTTAAATCTGAAGGCGTAATTGAAAAAGTTGTTATCGTTTTTGCCAGTTCAAATAACTGTTAGAAACTACAAATTTTTGTACTTTAGCAATAAAAAATGAAATGTATTTTAAAATGTCCATAATCATAATTTGAGAAAAGTGGCCGAGACACATATTTCAATTACGCACTCAGATTTCTTAAGAAAACATGAAATGTGCGAGCGAGAGAGCGGCAGTTAGCGGCAAAATGTGTACGGCTCTTAAGTGGTTCATCCATAAAGCAGTCTCATCGGTGTCCTTTAACATGGAAATACGATCAGCACTTTGATTAGTTACTAGGAAAATCTGTATTAATAAATACAGCCGTGACCTTTTTATGGCGTCGGGAGTCGGGTCGTGGGAGGTTACCAGTAAATTGTCATCAGAACGAATAAAACAAAGAAATCCACTTTATTCTGAGGAAATAAAGATTTTGAAAGGATATTTTGGTGTGAATTAACTTAGATAATTTCTTTTTAAACATGTTTTCAAAATAAAACAGTATTATAGGTGATCAAACGAACTTCCAAGTGAAGTTCGATCACTATTATATGAATTCGCTTCATTCGAAGATATAAATACCACAATGTAGTTTCTTTTCATCTTACTGGCAACTCGCACTTTTAGAGGGTATCACTGTATTTTTTTTTTAACGCTCCCTGCTCGACCGCGCTCATCGTCGCGTTCGTTCATTTATTTTAGAGTTCATTAACAAAATTTACCAGGGGGTTTGGGCAGGGAGGGTTCTTATATCTTCGAATGAAGCGAATTCATATAATAGTGATCGAACTTCACTTGGAAGTTCGTTTGATCACCTATTATATTTCATTCGCTTCATTCTTCAGATATAAATACCACAATGTAGATATTTAGAGTAAGGAATTTTGTTAATGGTTAAATATGCTTTTATGAATAAAAGAAGTATTTAATGATTTCATAATATATTTTCTTTTTTAATCATCATAATTACAATTCTGTAATAATCACCAGATACAATTTAAATCATAAGTTGTTATAATTTCAGAAAAAAAGGTATTTAGTCAATTACAAATTGGGTTGTCCTATTAATCAACATTGTAACCAAGTTTAACTTAACAATAATTTAACTTTTATTGGGTAAACATACAGCAGCGGCGAAGTTATTTTCTTGGGCCAATGGCCTATTGTAAAACCTAGCGAAAGTCTGGGACCTGTGTGTCCAGCCAGCGGTTTTACGTATAATGTCAAGCGAGACGCCGGCTGTGTGCGCTGCGGACGTCGCAGCGTGACGAGTGCTGTGTGCGCTAAACTGTGCCACATCCACGCCGCTTTCAGCCAGCACCTGCTTTATCCACCGACTAATAGTCTGTGCGCTTGCCGCGCGGTAGGGTTGTTTAGTTGTTAATATAAAGTTTTTTATGGAATTAGGTCTAATGGATTCGGTGGCTGATATATAGGCTCTTATGGTAGTAGCCGGACAAATATTTAAGTTTTCAGTGAAATACGGTAGGGACAGTATCGGTTGATCTCGATTGACCGATGAAGTTTTAATTAAATCTTTAATCATAATTTGAATGCCGTTTACATTTTGTACGATATCGTCTAATTTGATTAATGACAAGGTTTGAGCTCTATGAGCAGTACTTAAAGCGAGTATAATAATCATTTTCTTGGTTAATTTTTGAAGATCCAGATCTTCATTGGGCACCCATTTAGAAACATAGTTTAACACAAGTTGGGGGTCCCAAGTGAAACCATATTTTGGTAAGGAAGGTCTTAATCTAAAGGCCCCTTTTAGCAGCCTTTTGATTTGTTGATCAGAGCCGAGATCGTTTCCTAAAAGTAGGCAAAGTGCGGAACGGTGGCTATTCAAACTGCCATAGGCCTGACCATGGTTAAACTGTTCAGTTAAAAAAGCCATTACATTGGATATGGAATGTGTATAGGGATCAATAGAATGATTATCGCAATATGACCACCAGAGCTTGTAAGTAACATTATATTGAGTTAGGGTATTTTTGGCTAGTGAAGCTATCATGATGTCTAACGAGGCGGCCGGTGCGTTTCGCTTGACAAACGCCTCCCGGAGAGCTTGGCTACACCCAGGGTAAGGTCGGTGAAGTGGTGATTCCTGGAATGAGATATGGACATATCCGTATTTGCCTCTAAAAAAAAGTATGTCTGATATAAGCATAGCTTTAAGTAGTGGAAACCAGGGTTGCGACTGCCAATATGGGAATACTAAAATACCCTCAACTTTATCACTATTAATCTTTTGCAGACATTTAAGAATTAATGTTATGGGTGGAAACGCATAAAAGAAATCTTTCCACGGTATAGTAAACGCGTCTACGGTTAGTGCTTCCGGGTCTGGCTTCCATGAGATATATTTTTTACATTTAGCATTGGTACGAGAAGCGAATAAGTCTATATTAGGTTTTCCAAAGAAATTCACTATTTTCTGGAAAGCATTATTATTTAGTGACCATTCGATATCGGGATTTGTTTTCCTCGATTCTTCGTCAGCTTCTTTATTATCTTTAGTATTGATGTAAGAAGGGGTAAGCCAAATATTTCGCTTTTCGCACCATTGCCAAATTTCGCGGGCTAAGTTATTAAGGTGAGGGTACTGTATTCCTCCCATTCGCTTTATGTAGCTTAAAGCTGTAGTATTATCGATCCGTAACAAAATGTTAATATCATTATAATTGCGAGCGAAACATTTCAGTCCAAAAAATACTGCTAAAAGTTCTAAATAGTTAATGTGTTGTAATTTTTCACTATCTTTCCATTTTCCATTTGCCCGTTTGCCGTTGCAAAATGCGCCCCAGCCAGACCGAGAAGCATCAGTAAAAATTTCTAACTCGTAATTTTCTGAATTAAGTGGCTTAAGTGTCGTGTGAATATTCTCGATCCACCATCTCAAATCGGGCAAAATCACATTCGATGGTCTAAATTTAATTTCATAATTTTGATAATTTTTAAGCGCAAGGTATTTTTGTCGTTCCAAACATTTAGTGTATAACCACCCATACCGTACAGCGGGACAAGCTGCTGTTAACACGCCTAAAAAGTGGCAAAATTCCCTTATTGTGATGGACGGTAGGTTATAATACTTTTTTGCGAGTGTTTCTATATAAACACGTTTTTCAAAAGGTAAGGACACCGTCATATTGACGGAATCAAAATGAAAACCGAGGAATTTAATGTTTTGTAATGGGCACAATGAACTCTTCTCATAATTAACCACTAACCCCAAACAATGTAATAATTTTAAAGTCGTCTCGACGTTTTTCTTACACTCCTGATAGGTTAATCCTAGACATAATATGTCATCTAAATAAATAACGGATAAAAAACCGCGACTGCGAAGGTATAACATGACCTCTTTCATAATTTTTGTAAATGTTCGGGGCGCCGAAGATAGTCCGTAAGGTAATACATTAAATTCGTATATTTTATTTTCAAAATTGAACCGTAAAAGTTTTTTCTGATCATCATTCATCGGTACAAGAAGATATGATTCTTTTAAATCTATAGAAGCCATATACATAAATGGTTGAATAAGTTTAGAAACCGTTCTGAAGTCTTCCATTTTAAAATGTTCGTGTTGAACAAACTTGTTAAATGGCTTTAAATTTAAAATAAATCTATATGTTCCATTTGACTTCATCGTCAAAAAAACTTTCGATATGAATTGATTTGAACACAGTTGGCATTCTGAAATTGCGCCCAAAAATTGTAATTTTTCGATTTCTTTCGATACTAAGTGTATTTCATGATGAGAAAATGAATTACGTGGTACCCCACGTTGCGTTATGTCCTTACATAAAGGAATTCTATACCCATTACAAATCCAATTAAGAACAACCTTGTTGTTAGTGATGGAAGCCCAACACTCGGAAAAATATTTTAGTCTAGCCGCGTGTACCTGTATCAGTGCCGCTGGGCACGTTTGCCGGAGTAGGCCGCCGCCGGCCGGGCAGGCGCCGCCGCCGGTGCTGGCGGCGCGGGCGCCGCTTGGGCTGGCGCCGCGTTGGCGGGCGGCCACCGCCGATACTGCGACATCGGAGCGCGGCGCGTCCCCCCTCGGCCCCCTCTGCTCGTTAGAGGGTAACGAGGGGGGCCCTGCCAGTTTTCCGAATATCTGGGCTTTATTGTGGATGAGGTTGACGCCTGCGCAGTTGTTTTAGGAAAACAGACTTTTTTATGTTTTGACCTTTCGATAGTTTGCGAGGATTTAATTTTGTCGGACAAATTAGCGCCAAAAAGGGTTTCATCCCTATCCTGAGTCTCAATTATTGTCAAAAAGGATTTTTGGAGACAGGGTGTTATGAGTTTGGTTCTAAGTTCAGTTTCACTATAATGTAAGTCGGTCAATAACCGACAACCGTCAGAAAGAACTTTAATAGCGTTGACTTTGTCGTCACTACTGAGTAATATTGTGATGGCTTTGCTTATGGCTGTAATACCATGGCCTAACTGGTCCTGTTTCGTTTGTATACTCTTATCTCGATTTCGAACTACTTCGACCACTGCTGCTGATATTTCGAAATTCAAAGTTGGTGCTTTAAGCAATTAACAATTTTCTGGGATTGGGTAGTCATTTAAAAGTTTCGTCCTACAGTCTTTTAATAAACCTTTTTTAAGAATCGGTAGCCACCGCTGTGCGAGGCTAGTGTGAATGTTTTCACCAAAGGTCGGAGTGTCTACGACGGCTTCGCCCAACGCAGACAACAGTGCAGGGTCGAGGTCAAGTGAATCGGCTGGCTGGGTTTGTGGCACCGAAGGTTCCTCAGGTGTGAGTACGGGTCCCGAAGCCGGATCACCTCCCACGTCAGCAGGGTTTTCATCGCCAGCGATGTTCACGGGCTCCGGTTCCGGCGCCGGCGCCGTCGTTGGACCGGTGTATTCTTCGTGTGTACCGACATCTATGTAAATGAAAATTCTAGCATGTAAATTACGTGCTTTAGAAAGTTACGTAACGTAACAAGAATAATTTGTACCCACTTGATTGACTTTTGTCAAACTTACGGGTTTTTTGAGCATCATGCTACCCCCCAAACATGGGTAAAGTTAGATTTTTTTTTTTGTTATCACATAATAATTAAATCTACGGTAGCTTAGAGATGCTTAGTTTTCGAAATTATGTCGGTAGTAAATGCACTTAATTACCTTCGTTTGCTTCGGCATCTGAAGATGAAGAATAAACCAAGTGACGTCGTCGTCTTTTCGGCTTTTCTTTTAACTTTCTTATTTTTTCTTCGTAATACTCCACAGTTTTACGTTTAGGCATGATCAACGATCAATTAGTCGTAGAAATAATGTAACTTTTTTTTTAGGTCGTGCGTCGGTTGCCGCGCAAAAGAAAAGAATGAACGAACGCGACGATAAGCGCGGTCGAGCAGGGAGCGTTAAAAAAAAAATACAGTGATACCCTCTAAAAGTGCGAGTTGCCAGTAAGATGAAAAGAAACTACATTGTGGTATTTATATCTGAAGAATGAAGCGAATGAAATATAATTTTCATTACCGCCGCCTCTGTGGTCTAGTGGTTCGCCCACCCATCCCGGGTTTTCGTCAGGGGTCCCGGGTTTGATTCCCAGGTGGGGGTACATTTGTACTTGGTTTGGTTGGTGTCTGTCCTAACCTAAGTATGGCGCCATAACAACAATTTAAAAATTTGTTGTGTTCCGTTAGTTAGAGGGAACATGGCCAGTTCCTCAGTGGTGAGGATTCCGGGTGTAGTGCGCTTCCACTTTCGGCTTAATCGTCACCTAACATCAGGTGAGGTGAAGGCCAACTTACCGTTGAGAATAAAAAAAAAATTAAATGAATGAATACTGTATGAAATGTGTGGTTACGTAAGGAACACTCAAATAGTAGATTGTTATACAAAGGTCGAAAGAAAGCAATGCCCACACGAGATATAAATTTAGATGCCCGAGCTCAGCGAGGGCGGTTATATTTAATTCCAGTATGGAATTGATGATTTAAACACTAAACTTTTTATTTCGTGTCAAAAACAAAACTTTTTATTTCGAATTATAAGGAACGTAAAAAAAGTAGATTAATGAAAAATTACAAAATCAACTATTTGTCTTTGACAGATAGACATACGGCAGCGTCTGTTTTTAGACTTTTGAGAAAAGTTTATTAAAATTTTTACTCAAAAATAAATGATTTTCATGACACAAATGTTTACGGGCCGACACAGGATCTAAAATACTCAATATCAATATCAATATCAATCAATATTTGACAACATCACATACATTGCTCCAATCCCAAAGTAAGTAGCTATAGCACTTGTGTTATGGAAATCAGAAACAACGGTGGTATGACACACACCCAGACCTGAGACAATATTGAAAAGTTCATTCTTTACATTGACCCAGCCGGGGATCGAACCCGGGACCTCAAGAGATGGTGACGCCTTGAAAACCGGCGTGCGAACCACTCGACCACGGAGGTCGTCAACTCATATCGGAACAAAAAATTATAAGCTTCGTTAAAATTTCACTGCCTTTCTTTATTGTTTATTCATTATAATCGAAAACAATGCTTTTTGATGTTTACACGTCTCGAGTTTCCTAAAAATCTGTAAACTGGGTTTGAGGGAAAAGTTTATATCTCCTGTTATATTCATCAAAGCCGAACGTTATCCGACCGAATGGGTAATATTTTCGAAGGCTATTTTACATGTACCTACCTGAAACATGAAAGAGCTCAGTTATGCGTGAAACAATATTCGTAAAAACCTATGGTGTTTCCTGTTTAGGAGAATTTAACAACGCAGTTCAGTGTTATAAAAGAAAAGTATGTTGCCTTTGGTTGTTTAATTTATTTCCAAAGTAAAAAAAACTTTTTTCTTATAAAAATGACAGTGCAAAATTTTTAAATTAGGTACTTTACACATTTTTTGGTGAAAGTAGCAGATGCGCTATTAATCCCGTAATTATAACGATTTTGCATCCTAAATAATATTATTATGGAAATGATATTAAACAATGAAACAATAAAGTTAAGTGGTTTTTCTAATCGAGCTCTGAGGGAACATTAAAAAGGTAATTAGGATGACGTCATTAAAATGTATGGTACCTCGCGAGGTACCATTTGCAAGGGTACGGCACATATGGGGATTTTTTTGTTGTTGTTTTTATTTAACCTTTGGTAATCTTACAAATATAGGTGTGACATCAGCCATTTTAATGTCCTCGCTGTTGGAGCACAGATATTCCTTATCGATGGATAAGGTAGGATGGGCCATAACCTACCACGCAGGCCCAATGAGGTAAAATATAGGTATATTTAAATAATTTTAGGCTTTAAAAAATATTTATTGTGATAAGTCAAATAAGTAGTCGCACAGTCAAATAACAGTCAAATAAGTAGTGACACGCTCTGGCCGTATGAAGGACCATTATTGTGGTGGTACTTACCTAAAAGTTTGTAACTTTATGATCAATAAGTTTAATAAACAAGTTCAATAAGTATCAGCATGGCTCTTTAGTTGTTTTCTGTAGGTAATTACTTAACTTTTTGATCTGAAAATTTTGTATTTTTTAAGTTTATAATGTAGTATTTAATTATAAAATTGGTAGTCTACATTTTCGAATAGTTAGTAAATGCATGCTGTGCTTACTTCGAGTAGGGTAAATCCTAGTAACTTTGTTTTTAATAAGTTATTGTTAACATAGACTAAATGGATTATACTCAGTTTAGAAAGCCAAATAAAAAAAACAGAAGAGATTATCTATCTTCTTAGTTCGTACAAATGGATTTTTATTTCTAACAGAGTTTGTCCAGTGAAGTACTAAACTGTCTTAGTTAAACTTGTATCATTTTCATACAGTATCTAGCTAATTAGCGAATTTGTGATTCCAGGGGCAGTCCCAGTGGTGCAGTTTGGCCGTCTGCGCGTTTGTGCATTCGGTGCAACCTCCCCTTTACAATTACACAAATCTACCGAAACTAATTAAAATGCTACCGTGGATGTGTCGCCATTTTGTGTCTGCAAGGTCTTACTATGAGCTGTTAATTTAATATTAAAGAGGAATAATGCTATCTCTTTTTATACAACGTCTTACAAAATAACCCCTAATACCGAATATGGTAGATAGGGACCATCAAACTGAAAACTTTTACTATGGGACCAACTCTGAAATCGTGAACAAAAATTAAGGTAATTTCTTTCGCCATTTCTTTCTTGGAGGGGCCTCCCAAATTTTATGAAATGGTGGTAGTTTCAGTAGATTCTCTCTCTTTGAGCACTAAATAATTCATAAAATTAAATTATAAATCAACATAAAACAATTAAAACATTTTTGTTAAATTAAAAAAAAAAATTCTTCGCTTGAGGGTAGACTCACGGGCAGCCTCAGTCCCCCGTGACCACGGCAGCTGCAAAGTCGCCGAAACGTCGGGAAAACCAAAAATCAAACCAAATACCAACTAATTACCAAAGTACTTTTAATTAAACCGCGCTAGTATCCGTTAAAATTGTTTTATTTCATGTCTAGTGAGCGCGTCAGCTTGAGAAGTGAAAAATTAAGGTGTTTCATACAAAAATTAATAACGAAAGTATCAAAATGTATGATACAATTGTTTTTTTTCGCGATTTCAGAGTTGGTCCCTTAGTAAAAGTTGTTCAGTTTGATGGTCCCTATCTACCATATACGGCATTAGTGGTTTATATTTTTGTAAGACGTTGTATTTAATGATGCTGCTATTATTTTAAAAGTCATAGCGTGGTTTCACGTAACTAATCAAATGACATCGAAAAATAATATGAACAACACGTTTTGAATTGGATTTTTCTGTTTTTATTTTTGTTATGTAATATTTTGCATTATGCTGTGTAACTCAGTCAGCACGCAATTTAGGTAAAACTACATTGAACTTTCATCTTATATCGATGAATATAATTGGTTTTCAACAAAAGAAGGGTTTCATATTGCCACGCATTGCATCCGCAAGTTTGAATTAGAAATCACGCAACCTATCTACGCGCTTGTTTTTTTGGGTCGTTCCCAGAAGTCTTACCTGTTCTTTTTTCCCACCAGATCCAAGACTAATAGATGCTTTTAACTTTAAAAAACTTTTTTATTTTTAATGCCATGGACCAAGTGAGAATCAAATCAATGTATGAACTTGTCACAGATCTCTGACAAAACACATGTTTTTTCCACTATCTGCATGATGGAGCGTGATGATTGATGTACGGCAGTGTTATATCCGTCTAAGATACTAGTTTTCCTAAAGCCGAGCAACAGGAATTACATTTAAAACTTGATAACAAGAACTTATATCTAAAAGACCTAAACCTGTGAAGCCGTTGATAAATCGCAAGCCTAAAATATATTATAAAAAGTTCGCATACGCGTTGCTGGCAGTATTTTTTGCGCCCACAAAGGCCCTCTGCGGCAGTTTGGCGATACAATCTGTCAGCAAAACTTATCTGATAAAAAACCCTGAGTCGTGAAGCGGATCTTTGGCTTACAAGTTCCCAACTCACTGTCTCAATTGATAACGAGGCTTTAGGCTTGTGACGTCATTCAGCTCGTGATTGCCTACTTAGTCAACTTTTAAATATAGCTTTGGCGCTATAGAAGTTTCAGTAACTTTTTTAATAAGCTGGGAAGGCGTTGATCATTTTAATTTAGTAGTTTGAATATAAAAATACTTAGGGACTATTCTTTTTTCTCAAACAAGTCTCTAATCTAGATATATTCTGCCGTGTTATTCCGAAACGAAACTCTCAACTCACTTCGAAAGTCACCTCACTTCGCACGAGTTTGGTACCTATTAGAAATAAGATAATAATAGATTAATTTATTGATTGCCAAAGATTTCAGGTTTCTTTTGTAGTTGTCTAATTTTAATTTTTTATTGTATAGAATTATTTTATTTCCATTATCAAACTCATGCGAAAAGAGGTTACTTTCGAAGTGAGTTTCGTTTCGGAATCGCCCGGCTGAACAATGGCCTAGGAATAAATTATTATTTGTGTATTTTTTTAAGTACTAATCTGTATACCCTTCATCTAAGCTAGCTACTCGCAAGCTCGCAGCAAATAATATCTACGATAGTTTCGAGACAGGTATTTGTTTTACACATATTATAATATGAACCTTTGAAAGGCTTTTCATGTTTACCTAATAGTTTGACCGCAAGGCGGTACAGTACAGATTAAAACTTTTTTGAACAATTTATCAGAACGTAGTTGGAATATAGTTTTAAACAAACATAGACTGTAGAGTTCAGATGCCTTCGTCCCCGGTGACCGGGCTAACAGCAATGTAATGAGACTTCGTAACGAGTTCCAAAATACGAAAAGTCGATTAGAAAACCTTACGAAAGTTTAATACAGCGATAAGTTAAGCCTTATTAGGTTGTTTTTTAGATAGGCCGTTCACTTATATCAGTAATTTGAACTTTTATTTAAAGTGGATTAAAAGTGCCTTGTGTTTCGGCTTATACTTTATTTAATTGGATGTTTTTGTTTTTCAAAAGCTTATTTGGTTTAACTTTCAATAAGGAATAGATGGAATTATCCATGTGCTTGGGTTAACTGGAGCTTACTTCTATAAATTATGCTTGGGCACAGGCTTACCGCATATGCCCAGCTGTGGGTGTCGTGTGACTGCTGATAAAAAAAATCGGGTTGCACTCCGGCAGTGCCGGCAGAAGTGAAAACTTGAATGTTAACGTTGTAAATTTTTTATATTTTGAAATTAGCAGCAAAGGATTAAAATTATTTCTTTCCTATTACTATACAGTCACACAATTCAATCAGTTTGTAATAAGAGAAAAATTCTAAAGATTTCGCGCCAGTGGCCTTTTTAATTTCAACATGCACGCATTCTACGGTTTAAACTTTTAGTCACAGAGTATAAAAAGTCTGATTTCACCGAAGAGATCGTTGCTATTAGTTCCATTTTCAAAATTAGCGCGTTGCTGGTGACACAAGTGTTTACATCTTAAAATGACGCGCCGCCATTTTCAACGCTCTCCGTAGAAAGAGAGGGGGATACTTCCGCCGCCAGCTGTCTACTACCAGTCACATCCGTCTTACGCATTTTCGATCAGCCACGTGATTCTTAACTGACACGAGTTTAGCATTTTTTTCCCATTTCAAAAAAGCGTACAACGCCGTTATAGAAGTTTTCACTTCAATAATGATGCTTCGGTTTTAAGTTTTTTGAGAAACGACAGAAACGCAGTACCTTTCTTATATTTTGACAAGTTAATAAATATGACATATAAAAAGAAGTTTTCAAAGCACAGACCATACATACAACGGTGTTTCAAAGCAACCACTGACATAACATGGTTTCAGTTAGATTGATGTACGAGTATAATTTGAGTGTTCGTACATAACATATTTTTTATATTCAGGCAATTAAGAAGAGTCCTTTAGGGGAGTATAAAGAAGAGGTTTTTCTCAGCCTTTTATACGTGACTTACTGCTAATAACGTGGTCCAGGACATAAACTGAGCGGCCTCGGGAAGCACTCTAAATTAGATCCAAGATAGTTCCAGCATCCCATGACACATGCTGGCTTTATCGCAGGAAATTAACTTGACTACATACCGCGAAGCACGCTCATGAAGTGCTTGCTTTATTTTGCTTTTTAGCTTTTTGATAGGTAGTTGCTCACTCATTAGGATATTATCATCTTAACTATATAGCGCTTGTTCTAGTTTTGTACCTGATTTATAAAACATTTACAACCGATAAGTTCTTTATCTTCATCTAAAAAACTGAAAATACAACAATAAGGAGTCAGTGCACTTTACTTGGAATCATTACATTAACCACCAAGGAATTGGCTATCTTGTCTCGTTATTGTTATCTCTTACAACAATGAAAAAAATTGGCGTCGTCAGGCTTAAGTAAAATGGAATTTTATAATAATAATAATTACGAGACGAGCTTTCTTCATTAAACGACGAAAAGCCAACAGTGAACAGCATACCATAACAACAAAACTTTTCTAATGATAAGGAAATCTATGTATTGGAGTGGAAAAATATAAAATTAGATGTCTTTTCGGGTTATTCAAAGTTTATTTTGGTAAGTAATTTGTTATCTGGAATATCATAAAGATTTTTTCTGAAATACAGTATCAAGCGATATAACTTCGACAATGAAGAAAATGTTACAATCTTATTATTATCAGTTACGAAGAAATGTTTTACCTGAACAAGCTGAGTTCGATATAAATAGCAGAAAACTTACAAAGCAAATCGTCACAACGAATGAGTGGAATTGTAACAAAACGCGATTAAAGGATAATTGACCTCTGCCTTTTATACTAACCACAGATTGGAGTTGGGAACTTTTATGTTGCTGATCTGTGTTAATATATTTTTCTTCATTTGTGAAAGAAGTAGAGACAAATCTGATTTTGATGATGATGATAAAATAAAGATTTTTCCTTATAAATAGATAGGTACCTAACTTTACTAACCGTTAATTATACCGGAATACGTACTTACACAAAAAAATACTAGTTAGGTAAAAAATACTAATACGTTTTAGTTTCTTTCTAATCTCAAAGTTAAAGATTTTTCTAAAATCATAATACTGAAACTATTGTCTTATTATCCTTGACTGTTCCATTAGATAGGTAATTTATATCGAATGCGAAAAAGTATAAGATTTTAATATCGGGTGGAAATGTAAGAACTCGGCTACAATACTACATGGACTACCTTTCATGATTTGATCAATTTTGGAAAAATTTACAAAACATAAGAGATTGTTTTTTTCACAAGTTGCGCGTGGCGTAGCGGGTGGTGGCGCCACTCCCGCATTGAGATTATGTTTACGCGAAACGACTGAGATAACGCCTTTTACGATATCCTTGGTCGTCTGAGCTTATCTGTGTAGCATGAGCAAATGACAAATATTTATCGATACTTTTTATGCCCTAATCAGCTTAGATTAAGGTTTACTTTAGGGCGAAAAGTTATTGGCGTGTTTTATGGAAAAACAAGATAATAAGTGTTGTTCAAGATTTTGTGAGTTATGCCTTTTTATGATGTTGATGCTTCTTTTGTTTCTATTTTAAATGTATTATGTAAGGTTTCAGTGTCAAACGTCCCAAATAGTTTTGTAGAGGATCAATAAAATAAGTATCATCTATGTATTTTCTGAAGAGCAAAGCTCAAAAACGGTTTCACACTGAAAATCCAATTTTGCAACTAAACATTACAAAGAAAAATGTTTTCAACCAATGATAAACAAGTTTGAATACCACCTCTGTGAGCTTAGAACTTAATATAGTTTGATCCGGAGCAGATTGCGGGACGGAAGAACTAACACGATTCCAGCAAACAAACAGGATGGCGAGAGCTAACCCACTATATTATCGTTAAAATCTTGTTACGCAGCCGAGTAGTTTCTGAAGGAACAATATAAAAACGGAGCCGGGACGAGTTGTATCTGTCTTCATTAGGTTGGCTGCGATTGCTGGATATATCTTTTCTGCTTGTTTTGTATGTTGACGGGTTTTTGTAAACCTTGCTTTGATGTTGAAGTGTTAAGCTGTAAAAGAATCGCAAGTGTTCTACTATAGCAGAGAGAGGTATTAAGTCTTGTAAATTGAACAACCTAGGTACTTGAATATAAAACCTGTGCATGTTGCACTATATTGATGTTGAAGTGTTAAAAGTGCGAGTTGGCAGCCCGGTCGGCTGCCAGACTGCTTCTCCTACTGGCGTGTCGAACGACTTACTTATTTTGTTTTTATTTGCCTCAATACTTTGGATAGTGCGAGTTGGCAACCGCACGCGACATGAAGCCGCAACGTGTTGCCGCCTCATGTCGCGTACGTAGACTATTGGTTTCTATGTATGTAAATAAAAAGAAGAATAATCGAAAACACGTTGAATTTGCTCAAAAAACCTAGGCGGCGGCGGCGACACGTCACGGAATGTCGCGGCTTCATGTCGCGTGCGGTCGACTGCCAACACGCATTATCCAAAGTATTGGGACAACTTAAAACAAAATTAAGTCGTTCGACACGCCAGTAGGACAAGCGGACAGTCCTTTTATTAAAACATGAGAATCAAATAAAAGACAGAGCAATCGTGTCAAAACAAAGGGTGCACCTTAAGTCAGTTTTGGCAACACAAGAATGAGACACTATTACATTTCAATGCCTCCTATCCTATCTTATTCATTCTGACACCTGACACCTCACTTCCTACTCGCGGACTACACAACACTTATAAAACCTGTCTCGCATAAAATCAGCATTTTACAAATTCATCTAAATTGCCTACACATCCCAGCTGTAGATCTCTAAAGGCGACAAATTGTCCATAAACCTTACAATACGTTATCATGTCGTGAAAGGCAAAGGTGTATTGTGCAGGACACTTTGCCCCCCCTCGTTAGACTTAATGGTCACAGCCATTCCTGGTAACAGCCCCGTATGTTATCACTCCTCCTTTTTAGAATACAATACCCTAAAAACCGGGTGCTCCTAAATTTCGGATCGAAGTAAGGTCTTGGAAATTGTAGGGATAATGGTATGCCTTCGTTTGCTTTAAAGTGTATAGTTCTGAAAATGTGTTTATCGTGTTAGCTTTCTGTTGAATTAAGTGTAATCACTAAGTATATTTATAATGTTAGTGAATAAAGAAAAGAATTCTACTGGCATACTTTCTTAATACAAATAAAATATTTACTTAATTTTTTAAATTATAATAATAATAATCTTTATTCATGCCAAAAATTACAAAGACATAACAGAAATGTAAACAAGTACAGATTTTAAGGCAACAAGAAATATTATAATAAAATCTTAGCTGATACTAGGTTATGGAATAACCTGTAATTAGGGATTCAGCCCCTACCCCGTGTTGAACCTTAAAATAATATAATTTAATCTAATAATAATCTGTTTTTTTTTATGTTATTATAATAGTTATAAGAAACCTACTAACTACTAATCCGACCAAAAATTGATGAAAATTGTGCGAATGTGGACGTAGCAATAGATAAAATAAAGCAAAAAAAAAAAATTGGCCAAGTGCGAGTCGGACAAGCGCACGAAGGGTTCCGTACCAAAAAACGGAAAAAACACGTTTGTTGATGGGAGCCCCCCTTAAGTATTTATTTTATTCTGTTTTTAGTATTTGTTGTTATAGCGACAGACAACAGAAATACATCATTTGTGAAAATTTCAACTGTCTAGCTATCACGGTTCTTGAGATACAGCCTGGTGACAGACAGACAGACGGACAGTGACTACGACTCCTGAAAAGGAGCTGAAGAACCGAGAAAATCAAACATATGAGATATACAAAGCACATATATTTTTTAAATTAAGATTTATATCTATTTTTTACAATACTAAATTTTACTAGGAAAAGTACGACCCAGATCGATTCTCGGACGGGTGTCGAACCCTTTGGAGTCCGGTCCAATGCTCTGACCGCTGAGCTACTGAGTCACTAAACGTACAAAGTTGAACAAAAAGTCGTACAAAATGTACAATAAACGGTGAAATTTTCCTTCAGAATTTATTATAGTTAAATTCTTAGAACCCCTTGGGTAGCACGTGTATGCGAATCAATGATTAGGATAGATAAGTAAACCGTAGTTCCGCGAAAATAACAAACATACAATGCTACATAATATGCTAATAATAAACTGGATTTTCCTATGAAGAATCGCTCTTCAATTTCATATCGATGACGTCTTTCAACAGTTTTTATGAAATACAAACGTCAGATGGAAAAATATTAATTTTATTCTGTTTTTAGTATTTGTTGTTATAGTGGCAATGGAAATACATCATCTGTGAAAATTTCAACTTTCTAGCTATTCACGGTTCATGAGATACAGCCTGGTGACAGACAGACAGACAGACGGACAGCGGAGTCTTAGTAATAGGGTCCCATTTTTACTCTTTGGGTGCGAAACCCTAATAAACAAAAATGATATAAGTATGAGGACACAGTTCTCTCGTTACGGTCACCATGAAGCACACACACACACACACACACACTTTTTTTTCGATTCTGAGCTCTATGATTAACAACTGCAACAGCTGCCTATGGCTATCCTTATAGACTTGTACATGTACATTTTGTCTTGTTATATATTAAATGGTAAAAAATTAAATGGCAAATATTTTATTTTTAATGGACAAAAACGACATTTCTATGCTAATATTTTTCTTGAACTGACGTGTGTTAAGAGTAAAAACAGAAACTAATGACAACAACACACATCATCAAGGAAATTATAAGTACTGTCGTACGAAGTACTTATAATTTCCTTGCACATCATATTTGAATTATAAAATTTGACATACACACTTAGTTTCGTATATATCCCAAAAATAAGTTTTTATTCTCTGAAAAGTAGGTCGCACGGCCACGTTACAGTACTTTAGATTCGCTTAAAATAAACAATAAAATATCATGTGGTATATTACACCCCATTACGACATAGCTCTATAGAGGCACATTGCAAGTTAAAAGCTTCCGAGAAGGTCGGGTAAAGAGGCTCATTACGATAAGCTTACAAAAGGCCCGATAGATCCGTGATAAATTAATCTTAAAATATACTCAAAGGTCCTTCTGACGAACAGCTTGGGGAATTCTGATGAAAATTTCGTACAGTGCTTAGGAACAAATCACTCGAAAATACTTACTAATTTTCTGAGAGAATATTATACAAAATGTTTGCACAATGAGTTAATGAGAGGCTCTCTGATCTTTATAATAGCTTATTATTAAGGGTATTTATAAGAACTTTAACAGAGTATCCGTCATTTTGGTTTATTTTATATAACGCTGCTTTTTTCATTGGTCATTTTATGTAACCCATTCCTACCATGTTATGGTTTTTTGAAACATAAAGTAAGTAGGTAAAGTAAGTTCTGTTTTGTCATCGTTAAGTAGTTTTTAGATGCTTTATTGATCCATCATATTAAATGAATGGGGAATATACGATACGAAGAGTTATTAAATAATTCCTCAATGTTTATTGCGCATTTAATAATAAGATTTTAAATGAAACCATCATTACGAGAAGGGGAAAAGATCAAAAGAGTTATTTTTGCCTCGATTTTCTTCCAGCAGCAAAATTGCAAGTGAAACGGGATAAGCAAGGTGGCACTTATTTAATTTCCTGTGCTCGGCTGGATCGTTTTAACCAGCATTCCTCTTAAAGTTATCTAGGTATTAAAGTTTCGGATAATGTTGATGAATTTAAGTATTGTTTGCTCGAAGTTGAGACCATCCTAATTTATGATTATGGTATAAATTGACCTGCTTTAGGATTAATAAGGCGTTAAGAAAAATGTTGATTTCCGACACTTTTTATGAAGTGTGCCATAGTGTGAAGTGTGGGTGTTATTAAGTGTTCTTTATACAATCGCTTTCCCTTTCCCTTTCACTTTCATCTGACGCATGCCTCGGGGCAAAACTCAAAGTCCAAGTATGGCAGAAAGTTGAACGTGAAAGCGTTTGACGCAAGTTGACTTGAAAGTTGAAGCTACTCGTGAAGACAGGTCAATTCTACTATCACGGTTAGACAGTGCTGATTTACTGTGTCGGAGCAATAGGTCATGGTCTGATGGGTGCTACCGTAGCTGTCAATTTTTAGCTGTTCAGTGGTACCTGAACCACTGCAACCATTGAACAAATAGTACTATCGTTGCATTTAAATTGCGTTTACGACGCGTCTATGGAGCGATTAAGAATTTTATAGCGAATTCGTTTCTCAGAATTAATGAGGAATTATATCGTGAGTTGTGTTGGGGTGAATAAAATTTGTGTTCGTCTTGGCGTTGTTTAGATTAAACTTCTTTTAGTATTTGTGGGAGAGTCGTAAATCTTTTTAATGGTGAGCGGTTTGCTCTTTGTTTTGGCACTTAATAGGTATCTCTTTGAATAATGCTATTATTAGTTAGACCTAGGTATCTCGACGCATTATGAGGTAAGTATTGTTTGATCGTAAGACCGTGTTACGGTTAATTACGAAATTAATATTCAACATACATTACTTTTACGGATACATAATTATCTTTTATTTACTAATGTTGACTCCTTTTCGCAAGTCGTAGTCTATAAAGAAGACGGAGATGTAAGGCGTTAGGGAAAGTCCAAACTGACAATTAACTATTTAGTCGTATAATGTAGACTATTATAGACTAACAAGTATTTCGCTATTTGGTATGATAAGTTACACAAAACTTATTCAATCATTTTCTAGGTGTAGTTTAAGCATCTTTTTTTTGTTAGTTACTAAATCTCTCTTTAGTTATATCCCGTGGGATAAGACTTCCCAAACGTAAAACATTTTCACCATTTTCACATTGACCTGTCACATTATCCATGTAGTCATGTAAACCACAGTGGTTTCCGGCTGTAACTCGGTATACAGACTAAATACATATTTACCAACTGCAAGCAAGCTGCAAGGCACAACGCTTGTACACTGGACGTGTATGGATGCGTTTTCGCCGCCTGGGGGCACCACTGTCGATTAATCTTGAACGTAGATCGCACCGAGTTAGATTACAAGTGATGAAGATTTGGAAAAGCACGGCGAGGTAAGCCAGCCATACGTATTTATAATAACGATCTGACTGAACAGTAAATAATATTGGCTTCAGTTTTTTTACAATTAACATTTATACATATAAAAAATGTTTCGGCACCTAAATTTGAAGCCTAAAATAACCATAAAGTAAAATTTTAAAACTTCATTTAGCTTGCAAATTATTTTCACAAATGTTTAAAAGTAGCAAGTAGGTAACATTAAAAAATATGAGTTCAAAGAATTAAAACATTCGCACTCGGTGTAAGTAAAGCACTTCTGAACTTTCGGTCTCCAAGTTGTGTACATTTAAAGAGATTCAAAACAAAACTTTGCTAAAAACGTGCCAATTTAACTTCGTGCGTTTTGAATCGAAAATATTTGTCCAGACCAATTTTAGGTCGCAAAATGTATAGTGGGTCGGTTAAAACTTTTGTCACGAAATCGATCAAAACGCAATGACTGCGGATTCAGACCACAGTTCACAATCGGATGGATTTAAAAGTTGAAGACTTGTATCTATGGCAAGAAATAAAACTACACTGCAAGGGAAATGCATTGTTAAAGATACTGGGGAACGGTGGAAAGTGGCTTGCGATCTTTACCCCTTAAAGTTGGGTGGGGTAGGCGGGGTGCTGTCATTTGCAGCAACTTCAAGGCTGTCGAGTTACACAAGTTGTCACCAAGTCTTATCTAGTTGTAGCGATCTTTTTATACGAACGCGGGCGATTTGATTAGCGCTGAGCCCATTGTGGGTGGAGTATAACATGCAAACCTAGTTGAGCTTTCGATCACAATCTTGTTTATGTTCGATGGATTTTATATCTTCGATATTTTGTAAAATAGGAAAGGAGTGAGTATAATTATGTTTGCTGTTTATGCCTAAAGTCAATAGCCACCGTAACTTTTTTCATATTTGGAAGAACTTATTAGCAACAGAGTCGTCAAAGAGTGGAATAAGGTTCTGGATGATGTAGTACTTGCCTCAAACGTGTACCTGCCTCTTAAATCAATTAAAAAGTCGACCGGACAGATATCTCAGCAATAAACAGTGAACAAAACGCATAGATAGCTTACAGGCATTATCAGTTGTAATAACTGCTTGCCTGTTAAAAAAAACTAAAAAAATCTTTGCTAATAATGTAAAGCCATATCTGCGTGCAGTTAAAACTTACTGTCTGAAATCTATACCAAAAAATTTAAAATACCTATTGTTAAAGATGTCAACGTAATATTTACACAAACGCCCCTTAAAAACATAAACAACGAACAGTAGTCAGCTGTCTGCATAAATAAACCAAACGTTTTATTACTTCATGTGTTAGAGATTCCGCTATAAAGTTCGATAGAGAATCTATAGACGGAAGTACAAAATGGCGGCGACTGGCCTGCATGGATACACTTCCGGTGCAGTGCTGCCCTCTGGGGGACAATTAATCTTGTGTACTTACTTATTTTGTTAGAACCGAGTCAAACTTCCGCAGTCTTATTACGAACAGTGAATGTTGAATGTATTTAATTTAGGCTTTCTAACTTGATAACAGTAAGTTTTTTAACATATTTCTTACATAATATGAGTAGGTACTACACCGGAGTCTTTCTTTTTTCTTTTCTTTCAGTCAGTTTTCATCTTTTGTGTCATCACATCATTGTGTATGCTTGCAAATAAATGAAACCTATGGATTTGGGTATCAATTGGTAAGAAAAAAGTATTCTTGACTTGATTTTATTTTTAAAAAGTTTATAGAGTTTGTGTTTTACTAGTAGTCAACCAGTCGGGTAATTTGAAACCGAAATTCTGAAACTAACGCATTTCCGAAGAAAAGTTAATAAATCAACATAGCCCAGTAAAACTACATTTAAAACGCAATACCTGATGTAAAGCTGCATTTTTGGTACGTTATTTGGAGTGTGGAACCATGTTTTGCAAGCAAAAAAGTTGTGCTAGCTGCGTTATACGTGAAAATGCAAATTTTTGCAGTTTTATTAAAAAAAATATGGGCTTTTGACATTAGTTGCCAATTTCATTTTGAAAATGTATTAAATTTCAAACAATTAAAGCTAACCCACAGCCCCGTATGTCTAATAATTTTTGAGATATGATGCTTGAAACACTCATCGGTAATATGTAACCGTCTACACTGTTATTTTCATACAAACATGCTCACTTCACAGTCTCATAAATATAAAAGTTTATGGTCTGCAATGGTTTGTATGTTGATAGATCAGGAAGGTGCTTGTTTTTCGAATAAGAATGTCAAATAAGCATAGACATCTCTCAATTTCGCCAAAAAGGGGAAAAGGTAAACCAATTTTCTCGTTCCATACAATGATATATGGTATTAAAATTATGCATGGCTTTAATTGTTTGAAATATAATACACTTTCAAAATGATATGGCAACTAATGTCAAAAGCCTATAGTTTTTGAATTAAACTGCAAAACTGATTTTTTTTTTGAGTTTTTCACGTATATCGCAGCTAGCACAACTTTTTTTTTTGCTTGCAAAACATATTTCCACATTCTCCTAAGGGATCCAAATAACATACCAAAAATGCAGCAATACATCGCATTTTGGGTTTTTAGGAAAAACATTTGTAAGATTTTAATGGCCTAACAGTAATTATTTAAAAACCTATTTCAGTTAAAATAATGTACGTCATTTTCTTTCACTGTGAATTGAGTTTGAATAACACTAAATAACTTCAATTTATAACTAAAAAAGTAAATATCTAAGACAATTTCAGAATTTGTGGTAAGATATTATAGTGTAAGTAACATTGAAATTAATTAAACTAAGCCTATTATAAACACAGGCGAGATTTTGTAAACAGATTTCTAAATTAAAATGTACGTCACTCATGCGGTCGCGAAGGTTCAAAATTAAACCTTTAAGTGACATAATGAATCTCGCAGACGCGTCTAAGCTTTATTATTAAGTTTCTAACAATATTCTAGGTGAGAAACAGAATTAGTGTTCCCGCAGGTTTGTCATTAAGTGACAATGTGCTGGAGGTTTATGAAGGTTCTACCATGCTTGCATAAGTCGTGAGATGCAACCGAAAGCTACTAAGTTTTCTACTTGATTTGCTTACGTAGCAGTGGAACAAGTACCTATGACGTCACAAAGAATGGCGCCTCCTAGGTTTAGACTTTGTCAATTATCTCGATAACTTTTTATCTGATTTCAGAAAGCTAGGTATGCAATAATAGGTAATTAAAATTGTAACAAAACGTGGAAAAAAACTGTTATTGTAGGTATTATTTTTAAAAAGATGGGACTTTAATGTTAATACCCAACCATAAACGATGTTCCGTACGTAACAGGGGGCCTATTACGAAAATAACGTACGCAATTGCGTAACACAGTCACTTGGCCATGATAGTCGTCCGCAGTTCGTTGGTTGTAGTTATAACAAACATTTTGAATTTGGCGATCGTAGTCCATAGACTACTAAACGAACGATGTCGGATACGCTAGAGAGAAACTGTCAAACTCACGCAATCACTTCGCAATATCGCATACGAAAGTGATTTGTAATAAGAAACAATCAAAACGAAGCACGGACGCACCTGCGTGTATCGTATTAAACTTTTCGTAATAGACCCCCAGGAATGGTGCAAACTTAGAGGAAACTTATATTCATGTCTTCTAATGATTCCATAAAAATTACAACTACACGAATTACTTCCAATCTTTTTGCTAATTTGACTGGACAATACTGAAACAGGTGAAAGTGTTGCTCAAATTAAACAACTTTCTCCAAATGGGTTGAAAAAACAAAAAAAAAACAATTTTATACTCCCATAGAAAATGTATTGGTCAGCTGAGCGACTTACTATAGAAAGGCGAAAAAAATAGTTTTTCGACCAATGTTCCTTGGAGAAAGTTGTTCAGATAAAACAACACTATCACCTGTTTCAGTATTGTTACATTTTTTTCCACCTTATATTATGCTTTAGAATGAGTCGGGAATTTAATCTCAAGTAGTGCCCTTATGACCGTCTTACAACTTTTATGAATGTGGGCGTAAGTGAAGGAATATTATTACTTACGAGTGGGATAAATATTGTAGATGACCTCTCCTAGCGTAGGTCTATGCTCTAACTAAACTTAAAAGCAAGATACATCTCTCATCCATCCATCATCACATCATTGCGAAGGAAATTAAGAGCAGGTTAGGCCAACGATCTTGACTGAAAAAAATACACCAAATTGACTTGTCAGTGACATAATGTCGGCAATATTTACAGTACTTTCCTTATTTTAATAGGGGACAATTTGTGTTGTGAAACAGGGGATATTTTTTACAAGTCGACAATTGTCACGCAAACTTGACTCAGCTCCAATCTCATATCAAGAATTACTGACTAATCTACAAATATGTCGACTTGTAAAAAATATCCCTGTTTCACAACATACTTGTCCCAAATTAAAGTAATGACAATTGTAAAATTAACCGACATGTGTCACTGACAAATGTCGACTTGGTGAAATAGGGCCCAGCTGGTTCGCATCCAAAATTGTGTAACTTCAGCATCTACCGCAATTGATTTCAATTTGACATAATTATACTGTACACTCATTGCTGTGGCAATAAAAGTTTTTAATAAAAACATAACCTCCTTCAAAAACCTTGAAAATAATCTAACAAAAACAGCTTCAAAAATAAATTAATGGCTCTAAAAAGCAAGAAATAAAATATTGAAATCTGCATAATAACTAACTCGAAAGTTTGTATGCATATCTTATTAAACAACGCCTTTTGAAGTCGGGTGGGGGGGAGGGGGAACGAAGGATATTTTTATCTAAACTAATATATCTAAACTTTAATCATGGGTTTAAACCCCACCCGACTTCATAAGACGTTGTTTAATTAAGATATGCATACAAACTTTCGAGTTAGTTATTATGCAGATTTCAATATTTTATTTCTTGCTTTTTAGAGCCATTAATTTATTTTTAAAGCTGTTTTTTGTAAGATTATTTTCAAGGTTTTTGAAGGAGGTTATGTTTTTTTATTTTAAACTTTTTTGTGGTAAGTATATTTGGTGATGATATTATCTAAGCAACAATAGCCTTATGTCAACGGCTCATCACCTTTTACATAGTACTGCTTTTCCCGACGCAGGGGCATTTATTGTTGAGGAGTTCTGCTGGTACTTCACTATCAGCTCCACTTCACCATATAACTTATGATGAGCATAAATAGCCTAGCAACCATATTAAAGTAATCGTATCGTATCAATGAATTACTTAGTATTGAATAGTTCCGATGATCATCTATGCTGGTCTTCATCATCAGTTCCACTTCACCGAAATGGTACTTTTCGAAAGCAAAGGCTCAAATTACTTAAGAAAATACTAAAATCGCGATAGATGTGCCTATAATATTTGAAGAGTTCCTTCGATTTCTCCAGGATCCCATCATCAGATCCTGATTTCATGACAATGGGACCAACTTGGAAGTATATACTTTCAAACATAAAAAGAATTTTTCAAATCGGTCCAGCCGTCTTCGAGTAATCGAGTAACATACATAAAAAAAAAAAGATTCCGACGAACTGAGAACCTCCTCCTTTTTTTGAAGTCGGTTAACAAATCACTTTGACTACTGTATTTGTAAGTCAGTATATGGTCACAGTAGTGTCAGTATATGTACACATAATGGTATTTTGAAAGCGATGTTAGCGAGTGTCACAAACCTTTGGTAAGGTAAAAAGTTATAAACCAAAGCATTTGTGTACGAATCACTTATAAGTTTTAATCAGTAATCCGATACATTTCGTCGTCAAAAGTTCGTTACATCTGGCATCCTAGGCATAAAATAATGTAACTTAGAAACGGCGCGCCTATTTGCCTGCAACGCTACATGTTACTAATGCAGGCTTTGTTGCACCTTAGCTGCAGGTGGGAATTATCACGTCGCACGTGCAGCGCTTAGCATTCATTTTGAGGTATTAGGTAACGAAGACGTATTCATGACGTGAATGGAAGAATATTTTAGGCTTAGAAACATTTTGTCTTAAGATTAAGTAAGAAATTAAGCACTCATGAAAAAAATAAATCTATTTTTTGTGAAAAATTTGTTGTTAGATTAAGATAGCAGCAGATTTTATGGTTATCAAGACACTATCTGAAGAAAAGCGTGAAAGTCAATGTTCAATTCTGAATCCAATCAAATATATCATGAAATTTTGTAAGCAAGTTCGACAATTTCAAAAGGTCCTTCTTAAATAGTGCACGAAATTTTAAGGGGTCAATGTACTCATGCATACAAACAACTTTTACTATGGTACCAACATTGAAATCGCGAAAAAAAATCTGCTGTTCCATAGAAAATTTAAAATCGAATAGATCAAAACGTATTTTTTTGTCTATTTCAGTTTTCGAAAATTTTCGAAAAAAAAAACCATAATTCGGCCATTTCGGAAAATAAACATATATCACAAACGTGAGGTCTACAGCCCACGGAGCCACTAGTTTTTAAGGATAAGCTTAAAAGTTAAAACGTCTTTAAATATCACTTAGGGTGGGCGTACAGGAAAAGACATGCTTGATGAGCAAGTTTTTGCCAAGCGTGGTGAGCATAATTATCTGCGTTTTGCTCGGTGCTTGTGCTCAGTTGAAACTTTTTATTTTCGCGTAGAAAATGTTTCTGAAGAGTATTTATTTCTCGCTAATAACAATTTGTAAAGTTAGAATCGACACGAATTTGCCAAGCGAAAATTGTTGATGTGTAATCAGGTGGTACCCGTTAGTTCCACGAGGGCGGTAATATTTATTTACACAAATAAATCGCGTCGCCGAGCCGTGTGGAGGAAATTAAAATCAGCGGCAGCTGTGTAACGAGGGCCGTTACTTAAGCATCACCTGCATAAGATTCCGGGCTTAAGCGGCATCTATTAAATATGTCTTTGCAATTTGGAAGCACGCTAAATCAATTTGCAACTTTTTTCTCTGACTACTGACTAGGGGTTTATATAACTTTTTTCTGTTTCTTTTTTCTTTTTAACCGACTTCCAAAAAGGAGGAGGTTCTCTGTTCGTCTGTACCTATGTATGTTTTTTTTTATGTATGTCCGCCGATTACTCGAAGACGGCTGAACAGATTGTAATAATTCAAACGTTTGTTCCCAAGTTGGTCCCATTTTTTGAAATTTTGAAATCGGTTCAGTATTTTTCAGGAAACCCTGAAAATACTATCGTTTTTGTTACCAATTTATGAACTTATACCTACGAACAAAGATACTAAGGAAGTGTAATTCTGCTCAAAAAATAGCACCACGCAAACTACAACCGAGTGGGCGGGGCTAGAAAAGTACAACCGAAGCACTGTTTAGTCATGTCTGTCACGCGCTCGGTGACAGTCGTTAGCGCAACGACAAAAAATCATTAAAAAGTGGTAAAAAATGACGTCATGTGTGGTCAAGTGGTGTAAAAGACCAATAGAAGGCATCAAAACAAATACGGTCATATCATATCATTGGTAAGTAAAATATTTTTCGTTATTTAGAAATATCTATGAGCGTATACATGCAATCTATGGTAGCTATTATGCAACAAGTGTTCAGTCACTTTGTGGGGCAGAGTCAAATCTTTACGTTCACTGCTATCACAGATTTTTAAACAAGAATAAAACTCTCTCATGAAATTCAGTACAACAGAAAAAAAGGAAAATTAAAATCAAAATTTTGTAATGCTATAAAAATGACGCGTCCTGCAATATACACTCCATAGAAAACGAGTAATCTGATGTAAACTCCTTGCTTTTTATCATTATACAGGGTGTAACAAAAACTCTGTCCAATCCGTGAGGTAGGTACCTATAAAGTTTCGATTCTATTCACACAATTCACACAATCCTCTTTGATTAACAAGTAAAAAAAATCCCTGGTTAAAATAGAATAAACGAAAAATGGGGAACTCACATTGCAACACCGAAGGCAGCGGCACCACAAGTAGTGACGTCATAAGGTCAAGATCGTCAGAACACAAAGTAATGACAATTTCCAGAAACTATGATTTTTATGCAGCTCTGAAAACAGCTTTTTAATATGGAGTTTGATTCGCGGATCGTTCTGCTGGAACCCCAATATGAGATCTGCTGCGAAGATGCTACTCCATATTTCCACCACCAATAGCAATACATGCCCAGCAACTGTGCACTAGATTGTCTCGAACACTTTGCAGCACACCTGTATTCAACTTAATAAGTACAAAAGTGGCTATTATTCGCAAACGCATTACGGCTTCACTCTCACAAATGTTTTTAAACATCAACTGTTAACATGACCTCACATATAAAACTCAAGAGGTGTCAAATCTGGCGATCGCGCTAGCTACGGAGTTGATCCACCTCTTCCAATCCACCGTCTCACATATTGCTAGCTTAGGTATTCGCGCACCGGTCAATAAGCATAGTAAAATAGTCTGCATTTGAAAAAGATTTTTGGAAAGAATAAATTTTGACTTGGTGGAATACGCTGCTATAAAAAAATATATTCCGACGAACTGAGAACCTCCTCCTTTTTTGAAGTCGGTTAAAAAGATGTCGCTATACGAATTTTATACTGCCAATTAAAGCATGCTTTTTTATGTGAATAATAAAAATAAAGCAACGTATTAATACGCAGTCCCACCTCTAAAAGACGTATTGAGGCGTTGCTTTCGCCAATGTGATAATTATCCACATTATGTACTTACATGTTATGAAAAAGAAATTTCTACATAATACATTCTCTTTTATTTCAATACCTTACCTAATTTTAGTCCTTCTTGAAATCAAGTATCTTACCAATTAATATGATCATCATTCATCAACATCATCATTTTATAATTTTCATAAAATAAAATTACAATAAAATCATCACAGCCGAAAGACGTCCACTCCTGACATTATGTCTCTTTTAGTTTTCCAGAGCGACTAGTTGCAGACGACTTACATTCAGCGTATTCGGCGTATCTTTACCAAGTCGTCTGTCTACATAATAAAACAAACATTAAATCTAACAAATAATAATGTACTAATTTCATAAAACAATTTTATGATGCCGCCCACCGCGCCGGCCGGGCCGTAGTGATCTTAGCAGATTAGGTGTACTGACTGCATTTTACATTACATCGTCCTCGCTTCAATGACAAAGGCACGACAACGGCCCAATGAGTGACTCGGCGCGAGCCAAATATCCAATTATGTTTGATCTGCGTTCAAACCCCAGCCAATAGAAAACGTGATATGCGTTAGAATACAACCTAATACCGATTATGCGTACATTATAATAAGGTATGTTTTTACTAGTTCATTGTTGAGTTTGCGACCTTTTTGTGTTACAGAATATGCGAAGGTGCCATTTTTAAGCAATATTTGTTAGGAGTTAGGCTTCCTTAGTTCTTATTTCGTTGACTTATACGGATGATCGACCATATCTACTTTGTTTATGTGCTGATTTAGATGATTCTTTTTTTGTTTAAAAGAGGATACTTTAATGATGATACCATTTTGATTTCATTGTTATTTGACCTTGGATTTTAAAGATACACAAGAGAACTCCTCAAAATCAAATAGAAAATGTATAGTGATTGAAATACTGACAATATTATGACAATCTTAAACAAATTAGGTATCTAACTATGGTCAAGGACGTTTTGGACTAGACTTGAACTGCGAAGGAACAACGGAACTCCTTTATAACAAACAGCACGAACAGTGGAAATTGAGTTTTTAGTGGTATTATACCACGGAAAAGTGTCAAATATAAAAAAAACGCTTACATTAACATAATATACATACGCAAAAAAAGTAAAACTACCTAATACAGAAGGTACTTACACTAAAAATAAAAAAATAAAAAATTGTTTAAAAACAAAAAAACCGACTTCAAAAACCTGAAAATAAAAACAAAATTAGCTTTAAAATTAAATACCTGTAAAAAGCAAAAAATAATTTTCGAATCACTAGATACGCATAACATTGTAATAAAACACGTCAAACAAACAGGTTTTTGAAGTCGGTTTTTTTGTTTTTAAACAATTTTTGACTTACAAGAAGGAGTATTGACTATGTTTGCCAATTGAAAATACATTGATTCAATTTTGACTTTATCTAATGACGTGTGTTTTAAGCATTAACTAAAATCCATCGGTCTGATCAAGTCATTCTAGTAGTTTCCTATACTTGCTTTTTCCGAAAAACAAACGACTACAGAAATAAATCAAATAATATTTAAAATTAAATTATTTTAAGCCAATTCTGTCAAAATTAGATCCTTTTTTGTCAATAAAAAATGAAGCTTTCATGAAATATCACAATGCCAGTTTGTTTTAAGGCAGAACATAAACGTCATTTGCGATATACCGTGGGATAATCGGATGAGAATATTTACCGAACCGTGCAGCTTTTCATGCAAATAATAAATCACTCGTAAAAATCGTTCATTTTGCGTGCGGGAACATACAACGTCGTTAACCGTCACGCTACGCAACGCAACAAGCTGTGCTGCAGTCAGTTTAACCCAGGCTTCAATAATAGTATCTACAAGTGTTTTACTATTTGATTCGGAAAAGACAAACAAAATTTTAAAACATTCAAATGGGATAGTGTTCATGGTAAAAAATGCTAATAAAGGGAATACATCGATCGCGTTCTGTAGTACGATACGCGTTCTCATAATCTGTGAACTGTATTTTTTAATGACATTAAGGCTTATTTTAATTTACACGAAATTAGTGTTTTTCCAATGAAGTTATCTAAAGAATAAAAGCATTATTATTGATGTAAACTTTAGTTTTAGCAAGCAAAATTCTTAAATTAGTGCCGTATAGAGAGAAAAACATAATAAATTGTCAGGTATTTTAAAACGAAGACAATCTGTTCAAGTGGAATTCCAAATTTGCTTGTCGGAGGTATTTTTCAAAAACGTTTCAGCTGTAACAAATAAGAATACGACTCATATTTATTTTTTCACTTATTGTTTTTATTGTCAAGGAGTTCCCATAGAGAGAAAATTTTAAAAAATGCTTTTAATCACAGAGAAATAAAATATTAAAAAATGCTCAAAATGGTACACTTTGACATGTTTTTTTTACTGGTATTTACAGAATCTAAAGTGATTTTTAATATTTCTTAGGAATAATGAGGTATTTGTCTAATGTAATGCGTGATTTGTATATACTTATTTATATCTATTTAATAATTTAATAGGAATTTTCAAAGTTTGCCCTCATTACGGCTCGCGCAGAGTTGTTTTGATCATTTGTATTGAAAATTTAAAAATGGAACGTGATGCGAGTCTACAGCCTTAATAAACTACACGGAGACGCGAAACATGTACCCCCTTACTAATAAAGATTGTATAGCAGCTGCATAGTTACACAGTGTTTTGTCACTTTCTTTTTAATGTCAAATTCAAATAGTTTGACAGAGAGTAACCATTGTGTAACTATACATCTGCTATTCAATCTTTATTAGTAAGGGGGCTAGTAAATAAGCATCATAGAAAACTCTTCCCTAGCAACATAATGTCGATAAACACTACACAAAGTTACACCAAATTGGCGACATCGCTACGTTATCGAAGCAAACTTTTGATATCATTTGCGATTCGAATACCTCTTTAGAAACATGAATATTTATTCATTCGAAACTTGATTACCGAGGCAATTTTCGTTTGGTTAACGATCGCTTTTGTAGCATGATAGAGTACTTATGGCAAAATCAAGTATGGTGTCCAAATTCTATTTCTTCGCTTTGATTAATAGATCGGGCATTAAAATTGAAATCTGAAGTTCAGTCTTTTCATTTTACATATTTCAAAAGAGCCTGAAGTGTATACAGTCTGTGAATACAGTCAAGTTCAAGTTAAATATTAATTATTGAGAGTGTTTATTATAAAGCTGCAATTTTCATACGTTATCATTATGTAATGAAAATGTGTTAAGTTTATAAGTATATTTATACAGTAATTATATATTGTTAATTATTTTGAAAAAAGAAATATATGTAGCTTACTTCCGCAAACAATATATGCAAGATGCACCGCCCGCCCGCCCGCAAAAATATGCACATGCACACAACAAAATATCAGTGCACAAACCTGCATTTAGCAAGGTGTGTTGCTGTCTTGCTAAATGCAGGTTTGTGCACTGATATTTTGTTGTGTGCATGTGCATATTTTTGCGGGCGGGCGAGCGGTGCATCTTGCATATATTGTTTGCGGAAGTAAGCTACATATATTTCTTTTTTCAAAATGGTTTGGGACTTCCGCCAAGTGACGCCTGATTCAATCAAATACTATTGTTAATTATGTTAATATACATTTGTATAACTATACTGGGGTGTTCCAAATTTAGAGAGACAAATTAATTTATTATTTTTTGTAGAAAATATTAATAAGAGCTGTTAAGTTTGAGGTACTAATAAACTTTAAATAAACTTTAATTATCTTTGCTACATAATATGCTATGCTTTTCCGCTTTTCTGATATATGACCGATCCATGTTTGAAAGATGTTGATGGATTTTCTGCATATCTTTTTCATTACCTTTTAGACTAATTTAGACAATGCCAAAACTTTTCGATACCTTAAGTTAAGGATCATACGCATAGATTTGTTTGACCAACAGCCATTTTAAAGCGCTCATGGTGGAACTTGACAGACTGATCGTACTCGATCACGTTTGTTGAGCAACGCTCGGTCCGGTCAGGTGTCGGATGGGTGACCGTTAAAGTGGTATTACAACTGAGCGTTTCCGTGCTTCGGAGGGCACGTTAAACAGTCGGTCCCGGCTGTTGTCATCTGATAACAGTCGTTAAGCCAAGTTAGAGGCCTTACAGGCGGCTTGATAAACTCTAACACCAGAGGTGGCCACTAATCCTCATTCGATAAGAAGAAGAAGACCAACAGCCATTTTTAATGTCCCCACTGCTGGGGCACAGGCCATCCTTATCGGTGGATAAGGAGGATTTGTTTAGTTCGAATTAATTCGACATCTTTAAGCTGCATGAGTAAACGTAAAGTATCTTTCAGTTATTAGGAGGTGATTAATTTCACAAAGGCTTTCAAGCCTAAGCGTGAACTTTAATTTACATCTAGGTATATTTGAATAAGAGATTTTTAATTTCATCCATTGCAATCGTCCTTAATGTTGAAGATGCCTCCTCAAAAACCCCTTTTTCACGTATTCATATTTCGATTAGTCGCTTATTGTATCACCTTCCCGGGAATCTTTTTAAAATTAGTCTCATTCGTTTCTTAAGGCCGTTTATTGAATAAAATTACGAACTACCATTACGTCGATTGTCTTGAATTGAGCAAACGATTCTTATTTGTCTCGGTTCAGTTTCCAATAATTCAAAAGTAATACTTCACCATTTTGACATATTTGTTATTCGTGGTTCGATGGTAACATATTTTCCCTGTTCTTTAACTTTTTTATAGACACCTTTTATTAGTATTGTTAGTGGATTTTTGAGACGGTACATTAAGAGCAGGTACCTTAATCGTTATAGTTACAGGAAAACGTTCCTAGGAGACCATCCATAACTTTTTAAGATATTCTGAACTGCATTCACAGATTTTGGAAAAAAATTACCGTTAACAAAAAGTACTCAAATTTCAGTTGGCCTTAAAGAGCATTTTGATCACAGTAAGAAATAGTATCATTTAGCAATAAAAAATATTTTGAGTTGATTTATCGTTTTTCAGTACAAAATGTATGGGAAAACTTATTTTTCGATTCTATCGTTTCTAGTACTCATACCTTAAATGGTCCCATAGAGTCGTTTGACCCCCAGACGAAATAGGATCGATTGGCATAAAATTTTTTTTTTGGTATTTCAGCATTTTTTTTGCTAGCGGTATTTTTTCCAAAATCTGTGAATGCAGTTCAGAATATCTTAAAAAGTTATGGATGGTCTCCTAAGAACGTTTTCCTGTAACTATAACGGTTAAGGTACCTGCCCTTAATGCACCGTCTCAAAAATCCACCCTGTATAATATTAACGACCATCGTAGTCGAGTGGCTTATACACCGGATTTGAAGCCCTGGGTTCGATCATATTGTAGATAAATTCAGCCAATGAAATCTTCTTTAATGTCTTAGGTTTGGATGTCTTAAGTTATCCAGACAGACAATTTTTTAAAAGTATTATCTATATTTATTTATTAAAACAGCTTTTTACTATAATAATGCCTCTAGATGTATTGACTTGATATTGTTTGAAGGGAAGTTCAATACAATTGCAGGATACCGATTTGAATATTCACTATCAGCTATATTAAAAGCTGGTGAAAGCCAGTTCCGAAGTTGGACGATATTGGAGAAACTTACTCCTCAAGTGTTGTTGATTTGCGTGAACTATTTTTAATTTCCCATGGGCGGTCTTCAGTTCATTGCTATAGACGTAGTTACACGGATGATAGAAAATAAAGTGACTGTAATTGTTGTTAAAATAGCTTGTTAATGATAAAAAGCAAAGGTTATAATGCAGTTGTCGTGGATCGGATACGTCGTCACAAAGTAAATTGCTTTGATAAACTATACGTAATGCATTTTTTTATTTTCTCACAGAATCTCCTAAGTTTTCTAATAATCTTGTACCTACCTACCTATCATATCTATTAAAATATTTAATAACTCTATCGCACTGACCGACATCTGCACCGTTCAGCCGACAGATGGCATTGCAAATTATAAAATGGCCGTCGAAAAAAATATGGCCGCGCCAGCAATCAGAGCTGACTGCAATTTTTTCGGGCGGGAATGGTAATAAAAACGGTTCGATTTACGCGACGCAGATAAGTCACTGTAACGAACGGGATGTTTATTGCAAGTACGCAGGCTTTCCGAGTTTTTTTGTGTATCTCTTTTCAGGTATTAATGACTTGCAGTTGGTATACTTGTGTTTGATTGCTCTCGTATTTCGATTGCTTATTTACTTTTTTCCAATACTGGATATAACTTGTGAATTTTATGTCTTTTGTATTTTATTACACATACTTAATATAATACTAAATTAATGTGTAATTAAATATGTATACCATTGTACGTAATGTATACAGGTAGAAGAACTAACTTGTGTATTTATAATAAGTCAGAAATAATTGTTGTTCTAAATATAAAAAAAATGATTACATAATTATCGAGAAATGTTAACCAAAAATGTTATTTTTTTTTTACCATGTCAAACTTTAATTTCATAGACTCCAAACTTTGACTAGGAACCTAAGTGCGCTATATTGTACTACACAGTTACTTTTTTATCACCCAGGAAAATGTCAGGGCCGATTCCGGTCATAATATTAAATAGGATAAAAAAAATGGTAATCCGGAAACCTTCTCACAAAACACTCTACTTTCACGGACACTTCGTGTTAAGATGACTACAAAATGGCAAAGTCGAATTTTTGGACGCATATTATCAGTTAATACAAATTTTCTCTTCCTACTTTAATGGACTTAGGATCGACAAAACAATATTTAGGTTCTATTTCAGAAAGCAACAAAAAGATTCACCCATTATGTTTTTTTTTCTTGATATCTCATGTAACTTTTATCAAGTTACCTCTAAAATTTTCCGGGTTGATAAAAATGTAACCGTGTATAACGAGTTTTGTTCGCCGCCAAAACAATTACTAACTTTTGTAATTTAATTCATGCTTATAATAGAGACATGTCGGAATGTGTAATCATGTTAAAACTCCACAACGTCATTAGTTACCGCTCCCTAAACTTAGCTTCTTTCGGAATTTAAGAGGCAAAATCCATTAGAGGATTTCTAATAATGGGCTATTTTAAGTTGGTATTTTAATGACATTAAAATAAACAGATAAGCAAATCAAGTATTTTAAGATACCAATTCAATCATTATGCTGTTTAAAAACACCATCATAAATAGGACTTCACAACCCAGCCCCATTACTTTTGACGGGATCGAGTTCACATCAGGATCGAATTAATGAAAAAAATCTGTTATTTTGGTACTTTGGAAACAGTTGCCGTGGTTTCCATTGTACTGTTTTGTCGTTTATTCGATTCGAACTCGAACTCGATGTCTCTCCGAACCGTTTACTGTCTACCAAGCTACCGCATTAGTGTAGGAAATAAAGCGATCTTTTGTATGGAGACCCCAAAATTAAATCGATGAAACTTATGAATTAAAACCTATGTACAAATATCGCAAACAAAAAAAAAAAAAAGATTTGGATATTTAAAAAAATATGTTTCATTAATTATGATATTTTATCATACTGTAAAGTGTCTACTGAGGATTTACTGTGGGGGTCCACTACCTTCCTTTCCTACACTACATTATTATCCTCAAAATCATAACAAAATGATTAAGTATACAAAATGAGGTACGAAGCCACAGATCACAATACAGGGAAATGTCATAAGCGTCAATACAGAGACACAAGGGGCCAAGTAGATGAATGTAGTTCCGCATTTTCCACCTTTAAAAGCTCGCATCAGTAGTGCATTTTGTTATCAGAACTGGCGATGAACGTTGGGCGACATGCCAAATGTCATCTCATTTGTGCCAATGTTGGTGATCGTATCGCTCCGTCGCCATTTTGTGGCACGATGGAGTGGGCCGCTTTAGTGGTGAACAGATGTTATGTATCTAATGTTAGCATTGGCTATGATATTGTCTAGAACGGTTTTAGCTTAGCTACAGCCGTATTGTGGTGGAACTTCTGTATTATAAAAACAAATAGCTCTATGCTAACAACGTGGCAGTGGTAGTTAATTGGACTTAATTAGGTTACGATAGTGCTAGTTTTCATATAGTAGTTTAATGTTTACAGAAACGGGAGGTAGAGTAGGTACCATTATCAATTTTTTTACGTTTGTTTTGTACCTACGTGTTGATGATGAGTTGATGTAAGTAGTAAAGGTATAATGATCATTTTAGTGCAGCATCTCTTCTACATTTTTTTAACCGAATTCAAATAATAAGGAGGTCGTTCTCAATTCGTCGCTTATATTTTTTTATACTACGACATCAACATCACCAAAGGTCGCGGGATGAGGGATTGTCGTGTAGATCCTTAGGAAGGCCATGCCCATCATTGGGTATCGTACGGCTGATATGATGATGATTACCTACTAATATAACATCAACTTCCAGTCTAGAACATCATTACATATCTAGGTATACTAGTGACGCTGTGAGCTGTAGACCTCGCTCCTCTCCCTCCTCCTTTGTGTACATATCTCAATTTATTTATGTGTAACTGTTTTTATAAGTGCAATAAAGAGTATAATAATAATAAAAAGTGTCTGAAATAGTACAAAAATAAAGGTATATTAAGACAAGAAAACTATAAATGACCTGCAATATGACTATTTCCGGAGAGTACCTATTACTTAACAAGATCTTATTACAGGCCTGTGTTGTTATCATCAGTTCCTTGACATTTTCCTCAGAAATTTGAGAAGCAAATGGCCCTTTGACTCCTTCAACTATAAGCTCTCATCCCTTTTATTTGACAACTATGGTGTATCTAAGAGCAATATAATCCTTACCCACGTCACTTTCGTGTCCTTTTATAGGACATAGTCAATGATATACTCATGCAGTATTTACCGTTAATGAATCAAGAGCAAATTCATTTCCATATTGTTAGATTTATTTTTAATAATAAGCGTTGACAGTGTATCAGAATATCATGCAAAAGGTTTTTGTTTTCAAAACTATATACTTGAATTTTGTGTAAGTATCGAATTATTTATTTAATTCAGGCAGGTAACGAATGTTTACGGACTCACATACACATCACAATCACATTATTAGTTCATTTAACACGTATCGGCGGAGGCCCAGAGACGTGTTGCGGAACACAGTGTTCAATAACGTCCCCGTATTTATTATTGCAAAAACAGTGTTTTTTTTTTATTTTGTTACTATATTTTCTTTGGCACATAAACAATATTCAAATTGCAACTTGAACAAAAAATTTGTTTCTCTAATGATTAAAGTTTGAAAGGATTTGGTTAACTTTTTTATTATTTTGAGAACTATAACACCCAAATTCCCCAAATTCCATACGCCTGCGATTCCGTAATGGTCTGCGATTTTCTTTTTTTGATAGTCACGTGTTCAATCTAAATTTACGTTATTTTTATCCTTATTCTGATATGCACTAGATTCGCAAATTTATTTTTTGCCTCGCCTACGGCTTTTAAACATAAACTCGTGTTTTAATACCCCTCATTATGCAGCAGTTTCATAAACTATTATTACGGATTACAAACAAATTATTCCAAAATTACATTACACAAAAGTGTTTTATTTTAAGTGTTAGGTGGTGTTAGGTTACGTTAGATTAAAATACAAAATTGCGGATATTCGGTTAAATACAATGCAATTAATTATTAAAACTTGACAAAATCCAACAGACGATATGACCAACTTCACTTCAGTGCGATTGTGTTGTGGTACAATACATTCTCGAGTGAATTTGCCGACTACCACCGTCAATTTTCTAATTAATCACATAGTTCATAGCCCGGTTATACTACCCTGCAAGTTCACTGTGGCATGAGGCTTCAGTTTCCGGGTCACGATCGCCCGGGATCGATTTTCTATTTGTAGAGCTCACCTGGATTCTTTTCGCCGCTTTAAAGTGTGCTCCGTTCTCTATTAAACTGTGAAAGTATTAAATTTGATGTATCAGACAACTTTGTGCACTTTTCTTTTCTTTTCGAGCTATTGTGTTGTGATCCTTTGTTTGAAGTTTACATATTCACTTACAATGAACAAAAGAAAATCTATTATATCGAGTTAAAATTATTAATGTTATTTCGTCACTATGTTTATTGACCATAAACTCGCAATAATAAAAATGTTATAATCAATTTTAGCATCTAGATTTTTATTCACGTTTTTATACTCATGTGTTTTTAGTTCATACTTCGAATGCTATAGAGGTATTTACTATATTTTCGGCATCAAAAGCGATGTTGGATAAAATACATAATAAAACTGTTGCAGTGAAAAATCACAATCAGCAATCGATATGATGTGTGTCGCGGGGGGCGGAAGCGGATGCGGCGTCATAAATCCGCTGTTCCCGCCCGCTGGCGCACTTCCGGGCGGAAAATGCAAGCGGAGCCTTTTTACAGACCCTCCACTTGTACGTGGCTTTTAATAATAAAATATATTTTTAATAATGTTATGTGATTGAGAATAAATTGATGAGTTTTTTTATTTAATTAAACATAATGTCTTGTTTAAGTTGCGCATGGCTATGTCGCTGATTTTTTTTTAATTTTTTATATTAAGTGTGATTGATTGCTGAGAATTTTCTGAAACTAATTAGTGAGAAATCAGCATACTCTATCAATATCATATTAATAAGGAAGGCCTGTGCCCCAGCAGTGGGGACATCAAGAAGGTTGATTATAATGACGTGTTACGAGTAGCAACAATTATATACCAAAAAGTATATTGTATTGCAAATGAAAATGCATAAAGTTTGTGGAAATATGAAACTTGGCCATCTTAGTTCCGTGACATTATTCTTATTGAAAACAAACAAAAGTCTATATTCTGGGACAAAGATCCCGCCTTCAGCCAAACAGAAAAACAAACCCTTTCACCTCATTTGCTGTTAATGTCCCGAACTCCGAACGCGATAACACTCCGAACGAAGATTGATTCGGCTTAGTTCGCTATCCATCATCCGCTCAGTAAACACGACTCTCACTTGACAATACCAATAAGTGTCAATGAAACTATAAATAGCGAGAGTGTCGCCTCTTATGAAACTTACGATGCGTGGAAGGAATGCGAAACCCACCCGGGGTTTAGGGATGAGCTTTTGACGGCGAATTGTAGTCATGAGTATTGAGCAAACAGTTTTTAAACAATGAGAAAAAGACCGATTATTTTAACCCTGCTTTTAATGTAAAACTCGTGGTCCCTTCTCGTAGTCCATGGAAGGGACCACAGAGGTTATTCTTCGTGGTCCCTACGAAAAGATATAATACTGACGTCTAGTTTAGGTCAGTATTATTTATAGTCAAAATGAGTCAAAAAAAGTAAATTTATTAAGGAAGTATATTCTTCCTTGACTGAGTAGCTTATCTTGTAATTACGTATCTCCCATTGAATAAGAAGTAGGTAAAACATATTAGCTAATATGACCTTCCCATTGAGCGGAACCCTTGCCAAGCTGCCTACTTGTAATTCAGAAAAGAGACTTCATACAATTTTTCGTTAGGCCTGTATCATGTTAAGTATTCGACAAGGGTTTAGGCGCAGTGTTAGTTTCGGCGTAATGGAAAGAACAAAAGCTTTCCCGCCGTGACGTGCGCAAAGGCGTGCGAACTAAATGTGCTCAAACATATGGGACGGTGCCTCGTTCGGTGAAGACGAGTAAGTAATGATTTGAGTAAAACTTGCAATTTAAAAATGCTTCTAATTTTATATTCACATGCAATTTGAAAAACAATATAAGCTATGCCGACGATATGGTGCTGCTGAGCCCCACGGTGGGTAGCCTTAGTGAAATGTTGCATGTCTGTTAGACATATGCTACTGAGCATGGGCTCATGTATAATGTCAAAAAAGACTCAGTTCATGGTCTTTGAGGTCGCTGGTAAATGTCCCGAAAATACACCTAATATTACCCTTAATGGCGTGAGCATAAATCGTGTGACGAAATTTAAATATTTGGGGCATATCATTGCTAGCGACCTCAAAGATGATGCTGATATTAAGAGAGAGCGTAGGGCTCTTGCGGTTAGAGGTAACATGTTGACTCGCAGATTTTCACATCCCACACTTACACATATTTTGTTCCTCATCTATTTATTCAGACTTTTTTAACAGTTTAGCGTAAGTTGCTACTACTGGCGCGAGTTTAGGCCCCCTCACAACGCTCCCTCGGAGCCTAAGGCCGGTCGGGTATCTGTAATTCCCATCTCCTGGTACAAAGCCCCGTTGATTACACCGCGCCGCGGGCTCCAGTGTGCACGAGCCCTAATGCTGCCCTGCCGTATTCACCGATCGATGCTAGCGATTGTACTAGTCCAAAATGTAGGCAAAAAATTTCAAGTGACTTTATTTTTCGCCGTGTCAACTTGAAGTCATGTACATCGATGCAGTAGAACGGTACCTTTTTAATAATAGGCTTCGAGCAAAGTCATATAATTGCAATTTCAAATGTTTTATAAAATAAAAGCAAGACAATAATGATTGCTGAATGACGTTATTGAAGGATGGCCAAGTTATTTGTCTGGCGTATACAGTAAATTCTTAGTAAATTAGAACAGTTTTCATTTTTTCAAAGTGATTCAAATAATGATAGCGTCGGCGAAGAGTGAAAATCTCGTAACTCCTCTTTCTTGTCTAAAACACTTTTGCCGAGATTTTCGTCACTCGTGATCAGCTTCTGTCATTGACGAGGTTTTTATAAAATGCAATAGGTAGCGTTGTACGCGTTTGAATGGAATATAAGTGAGATAGAGTCGTGAGATACGAGGTTTTCTGTCAAAAACTGCAAAAAAATGTTCTAGACAAAAATGAGATTTACGAGGTTTTCACTCTTCGCCGACGATAGATAAGTCATAAAGGTTATTTCACTATCTGAACTGCAAAGACGTAGGTTCATAATAATTTACTGACAAGTTATAACTAAATTGTAAAAATAAGGTTTATGAGTAATATCAATTTATTCCAAAAAGCGACAAAAACATACCACGCTCTTTAATCAATAGGAATAAGTTGAGTCATTCGCGTGAAAAAACCGCTTTCATTCCGATGTGCCATAATGGCCGCTTAAAATTGTGCCTAGGGATACATAGTATACTAACACAAATATCTCAAAATGTCTGAAGGACGCAACGACCTCAATTATTCTTGAATACATTATGATGGAAGATTACAAAGAGCGAGTCATTTTTTTCTATTGTTAAGACGTTTTGTCGTTTAGGTATTATTAATGTGGAGTATGATCGGTGGCTTTGTCTGATGGCCGCTGATGGATGGCGGGGATATCAATCTTCAGTAGGTGTGCCTGAGCCTTACTTAGACCGCGATTGACTTTTGTTTTGGCTTTGATTGGAATATAGTTCTTCTACCTCATAGTACAGTAGCCCGTAGAACATTTAAATCACCAAAAAGGTTACCGTTTGCCGTTGTGATATAGTTATTTATTACGAAATTATAGATACTTTAACCCAAGTTTTACAGATCGCAACCAGCCGTATCCTATATTTGTATATCTCCAAAGTTGATATTTTTTTTATTTTTCGAGGTTTACCACATAGTTTAGCTATTGTCGTGTTCTACAGCTTAGTTTGATTGCCACAGATAAAAGTAAGACTATAAAAAGTAGCCATACACAGATTTAAGACCTGATGAAAATGGTTGAATTTTATCTGGTCTTAAATCTGTGTATGATCACTTTCCAAAGTCTTACTATTATTAGTGGCAATCAAACAACGCTGTAGAACACGACAATAGCTAAACCATGTGGTAAACCTTGAAAAATAAAAATAAAATATTTTTGGAGATATACAAATATAGGTTACAGCGGGTTGTGATCTGTAAAACATGGGTTAAAGTATCTATAATTTCGTAATAAATAACTATATCACAACGGAAAACGGTAACCTTTAGGGCGATTTAAATGTTCAACGGGCTACTGTACTATCAGAAGACAGTTTTGCTGTGAATGTTGTTAGACGTGCACATGCACGATTTTGTTGACTTTTGTTTTGGCTTTGATCGGGGAATATTTTTATTTATTTGAACATAACCGCACGAGATTTTAGTATAGAGCCTGCAGTCGCACACTAAGACAATGTGCATGTGCACGCCTAACACATTCAAAGCAAAACGATCTTCGTGAGATAAAACAATTATATGTTGAAAGATACAAGTTTTGTTAGAGAAAAGTTAATCTTTGATTAGAGTTTCTACTCGTTTGTACGAAAATGATAAAAAAATACACTTTTGCGTCCAAATAAATATAATAATTGGATATTTATTCAGATGGTTGTTGAAATAAGTGTGGTGTTCTTGATAGATAATATGCAAGTATGCGAGTCCCACCATATTTTTTTTGCTCTTTTGTCGTAAATTATACTGTTGTCAACTCGTCTAAACTGTAATTTACCATTATTCTACCTACATTTACTTTGATATTAACTTAAAAACATGTATTACACATTGAAAGTAAACATAAAGCTATACGTCATCAATTAAATCTTTCCTAATTAACTTGTTCTTAAAAGCTCACACAAAATCCAAAAGTCAACATTAGGGTTGGTTTACATCGAGCAATAAATTTTCGTATCTAATTTCAAAGACAATTAATATGCACACTAATCATGACACAGCCTAGGGTCATTTGATAAGTGTGAATGCGTTTTGTAATTGGATGGTTAGAGTTGTACACGGGATCGTACTCAGCGGCTCGTACGCCCCGGGGCCTCTGCGTCTGGACACGGTCCACTTTACAATGCAGTCGATAGTGATGGGACAAAGTAGGGTATACGAATGTTTTAGTCAATATCTGAAAAAATCAAATTGGCAGTTTTTTATAGGTAGGAATAAGCTCCCTTATTATAACGGAAAAGTTTCAGAATTTTTGATTGCGTGAAAAAAAAACTTCGTCTTCGCAAAAGTACTGGAGTAACAGCAGAATGAAGATTATTCCTCAGCCACTACCTGCCACAATCACAACATGTATTTAAAAAAAGTTTTCGACATAAAATGTTATAATAATAATTATTGCCTTGAAACTTTTTTAAATAACCAAAATTTTTGATTTTTTCTTATTGATAAAGGAGCTTATTCCTATATATAAAAACTAATCCAGCCAATTTCATTATTTTAAGAAATTCCCCATAAAGTCATTCACCAGTTTGTTAGTTGCTTTAATGTGTCGCCCAATCGTTTTCGTCAGTGCCGCTGATATTTTATTTGTAATAATTATTACCACTTCAAAATAATTGATTAACATTTTAAGTACTAAAATGTTAATCAATATAATATTAATAATAAAATTGCTTCCATCCCTACTATAAGTGATCCAAGTGACCATTGCTCGAGTATGCAACAGTCCGGTTGCCTGCAGCTGTTACAAACTGCGCTTCAAACTTTGTATTTTTAGTGCGAAGACAAGTCTCCATTGTACAATTTCGTACTTCGGAGTACAACGTCTTTGAGCTGTTCGTTAGTATTTGGTGTGGGTTATTGACATGCAAATAAGTTATTTAAATATTTATGATAGATAAATATTCAATTTCATATTTTAATAGAATTGAATTTAAAGTAAATCTTTTATAATTATATTACCTATAACTTGCGAGCTTTTCTTACCAACCCAGACAACAACAGAAACCTTAGCACGAACAGCTATCGAAAAAAATAACGCGCGTAAAATCATTCGATAGTTCAACTTTGTATTGAAAATTTGTACATCGCCATCTACCGCCGAATAGCGAAATTAAAATTTCCATAGATAATTCTCTATCGAGTAAATTTACGCGCGTTATTTTTCTCGATAGCTGTTCGTGCTAAGGGTACAGTTCGACAGTTCATCCGAATGTCAATTTGTATTCGAGTTGGAAGTATAAAAACACTTTTTTCTTTTTTTCTATGTAATGCTTATACCACTGTTTTTTTCTATGTAATGCTTATACCACTGTTAAGGGGTTAAAGTTTAAGACTGCAGAGTTTTGTTTACGTCATCGTCATCATCATAATCATCATCATATCAGCCGCACGACACCCACTGCTGGGTATAGGCCTCCCCAATGATCTCCACGACGATTGGTCATGCGCTGCCCGCATCCAGTGTTTACGTCACTCAATCCTAATATAGAATTGGCAACAAAGACAAAATTATGTGTGACTATTCTGAGCTTATTTGGTAGAGTTTTAATCCCAAGTGTGACTGAAATGCAGCGACTAGTCTGACAGCCAATTAATTTTCCACCCGAAAAAAGTTTTTAAAAATCTCGAAAGTTAACTGACATCACTAAAAATAATCAGGCCGCACTATTTAAACATGCACAAAGGCAGAATTTTCAAGCGATAATGCTGTTCGTCTGCTCAGCTGTTCTGCTGCAGGGATACCAGACGTCAGGATTTGTCATGAAGTTTCGGGATTTCTGTGCTCTTGTTAGGCTGCCGGCTGGACTTTGAAAATGTTAGGAAAAGCGAGCAAATATCTTCGAAAAATATATTTTTATATAAATAAGCAAACTTATAATCATATTATTAACATGACAAACATTCGTTATGTATAGGCTAGGTCATTAATAAAAATGATAGATAAAAAATCTACAGCCGCAAGGGATGGCATGGCAACAACCGCGCAAAACATGGAAACGTCCACGCTAGACATGGCAACAACCGCGCAAAGCGTGGCTAAACAGTGGGCCTAGTACGAGTTGGTTTTTTGCTCTCACTTCACTTTGCGAATAGTTAACTATCGTTTTCTCTCTTTCAGTCGTTCACTCACTCGCATGATTTCCTCTCTTTCACTCAATACTATTCGCAAAGTGAGGTGAGAAATACAACTCGTACTAGGCACCCTGGACTTTTTTTACAGAGCTATTATTATGTTACTATCGAGACTTGATTTTTTTATCTGGTAACCCTGCATTGGTAATGCATGGCCTAACCGCCATTAGACTTGCAGATATTCCGTCGCGCGTCGCCGTCGCAACTTGTGATTTACGGCGCGTTGACAGCGAGCTCTTATTTATTACTTTTAGGCGTTTGCTTTTATGCAACGCTCTGTTTTATTTACAGATTCGTGCATTTTTTACGGTTATCATGCGTTTGTTTTGAGCGTTTTGTGAAATGTAGGATGTCATTTTGTAAAGGCCATTTTTCGTTAGGCTGTTTGTGACAGTTTTAGTGAGAAGGTTTTCTATGTGAATGCAGCGGATTTAAGTTAAAATGAAATATTATAGCTTCCGTCCGCGACTTCGTCTACGTGGACATTTGGAAAATCCCTAGGGAACCGTTGACCGGGATATAAGGGAACCTTTGACCGGGATATAAGGTAACCTATGTTTTGATCCAGGCTATAAACTATCTGTATTTCAAATTTCATCCAAATCTTTTCATCCGTTTTTGTGTGGTTGAGGAACAAACATCCAAACCCACAAACTTTCACATTTATAATATTAGTAGGATGCGACAACTTCGTTAAATAAAAATTTGATAACTACAAGAACTTAAATAATATTCTAATTCTCGATACTCTTAAAATAAAACTCATGATGAGTTGTGAAGAATTATCCATAATACCGTTTTCATAAACCAACAAAAATACCCAATAACGGCAACGATAAACACCCTTTTTATTATCCGATCAGAGCGCTGAAGCGGACGCGACGATCCGCTAATAGCCTAAAACCGTTTCCTATTCACTGCTGTCCACGAAACATAAATCACGGGAACACCGAACAAAAGAGTCTGTAAATGAATACTTTTTCAATTAAATCAGGGCCTTTTTTAATTAAACGAATGCTTGGGCCCGACTCATAGGGCTCGACGGCTGAATCGCCTTCTAATACCGATTGACATTTTAACAGCGGCGTGGGCGGTAAAAATATTTTATTAACCCTCCGATCTTTCAATAGGGATTGTGATTCTCCGTTGGATTGATTAGGGAATGGACTGTACGGTAAATGAACTGGATTGAGATGTCGAACGCCGACACTTTACAGCCTTTTGATTTCGTTGTCCTTTTTAGGAATTTATTTGTGTATGGGATCTCGGTTTATTAAATACAGATAGATATACAGAAATTTATGTAATTAAGGACGCTGGGCGAGTTAAATCCCAACTTATTTATTCCGTTCTGAAGTCTTACTTACTAAATAAATGTAGTGTGCTCATAATTGTCTACCAGGACAGGCGATATAATGAGTTGGACAGAATGGATTGAAGTGCAACGCGCCGGTGATCGGATGAATTATGCGACCGACATTTTTGCTTCTCTCACAATATCATGTTGTATGATTTTTATTTTTTAAGGCGGTTGTATGACCGAAAGTGGCGCCCTCAGAGGTTTTTATTTAATAAGTTATTAATAGAAAAAGATTTTAATAATGTTTATCGTGAAGATTTTAGGGCCCATGGTCTAGTATTTTTAGAAGGTATCACTACATGCCCTCAAAGTCATTCGTAGAAGTAGATAGCAAATGTGTCAAAAACGGCCACTTTTAGCAGTTTTTCTATCTACTTCTACCAGTGACTACTTGGGAATGTAACGATACCGTCTAAAAATACTAGACTGTAGGCCCTAAAATCTCCACGATAAACATTATTAAAATTGTGTATTAGAATTATAATATTAAATAAAATTCAGCGCGGCGCCACTTTCGCTCAGGGCCTTAATATAAAAAGACCGCATTAAAACTAATTGTATTTTTGTACCGTTTGTATGTTATCAAATCTTATGTTTAATAATTTAATAACAAATAAATAATTTACAATGGTGTTTTTGTTGCTTGTTTGGAACAATATAAAAAGCGATAAACTTTTATGTCCTAGCTTGCTACCTGTTTTATTATTAATACTCAAGTCTTTGGTAAATGTAGTGTGCTGATTGTCTGCCGGCAGCGAGCTAATGGGTTGGACTGAATGGATTGAAGTGCAACTCGCCAGTGATCGGATAAATTATGCAACCGACGTTGTTGCTTTACTTACAATATGATGGTGTTTAAAATAAAATGATATAAAAAATAATTTAACAATGGTGTTTTTGTTTGGAACAATGTAAAAAAGCGACAAACTTTTATGTCCTAGCTTGCTTCCTGTTTTATTATAATACTCAAGTCTTTGGTAAATGTAGTGTGCTGATTGTCTGCCGGCAGCGAGCTAATGGGTTGGACTGAATGGATTGAAGTGCAACGCGCCGGTGATCGGATAAATTATGGGACTGACATTGTTGCTTCACTGTATATTTTGCTTTAGTTATTGAAGTGCATTTAAACAATATTGTTTAATGCTATTCGAATTTAATTTGTAAATCGTTTCTACAAGGTGTTTGGTAATAGCCTTATAAAGCCGAATATGGTAGATAGGGACCATCAAACTGAACAAATTTTACTATGGGACCAACTCTAAATAGCGAAAAAGAAATCAGCTGTTTTATACAAAAAAATAATAATGAATATATCAAAATGTATGAAACAGCCGATTTTTTTTCGCGATTTCAGAGTTGGTCCCATAATTACGGTAGTGCTTATATCTATTGTGTGCCATAATAAAAGTTGTTCAGTTTGATGGTCCCTATATACCATATTCGGCTTTATAAGGCTATTACCAAACACCCTGTATATTATAATAAATTTCATAAAAAAAATTGTGTAGTAATCGACTTTCTTGTTGTATAAGCACTGACAATAGGTAGGTGGTTAGCGATAACCAAGAATCTTATATTCATATTCAAACAATTAATATCATTGTTACTAAAAAGAGATTAGGTTTGACATTCCTCGCCAGTTTTATGTATTGTTACAGTATTAATTTAGTGGCATTCGAGTCAGTAATAACGGGTATTTTTTTAGTTATGTCTAATTGTATTTTTGCGCGTACTATTAATTGAAATAATTTGTAAAGCTGTAAGACTACATTTGTGTAGGTAAACTGTCTGTAGGTAAACAAGTCGTAGTAGTTCACTAACTACGTAGCATACTCGCACTACAACTTTTCGTAGTCAGTCGTAGCGTGCTACGAAATTACGTAGCAGATAATGTAGCGAATGTTATTTGTTACACCATCTACGTTTAATTTAAGTTTTGATATTAGCTGACGATGATAATGATGATTAACCGACAAAGAATTTATAACAATAGTGTCATGGTCATTGTAACATGGGTCAACATATTGTTAATAGTTTTTTCCCCAAAAATAACATCAGCTCGAGTTCTAATAAACGAAGAATATGTGTAAGCCTAGTGTGATGCGAAAGATTGTTAAGTTATATTATGTTTCACGTTAAATGCGAGGAAAATTATATCGTCTAATAAACTAAATTATCACGTAGACCATAATGTGTAAATTACTGAAAGGACAATCTCAAAAAGGTTTGCATTTCATAATTTTTAACCTAGCCAATCGCATTACAGTTGCAACCTTATCTCCATAAGGTTTGGTTAGTGCACACCAGTGTGTACTCACATATTAGAAGATTTAACTTTTAAAAACGATTTGTCTGACTCCGGTTGTAGCTAGCTCATTTGACGGCGCGCCCTCTCAAAATTAACGAACTCTTAAAAATCTCGAACGCCATTCACGCGCACTTCGTCGCAACGTTTATAATTGTCCGTCGCGGAATTCCGCCGAATTAACGACGCCACTTCTAAATAATGACTGCAACCCGTATTTTGTTTACCGAATGTGACAAGGGATTTGCTGACCAACAATTTTTTACAAACATTATCATCTTTACGTAAATCTTTGGATCTCTTTTTAGAAAATTGTTAAATGTTGGCGAATAAATAATTAATATGATATATATATGATATATATATGAATATGAAAATGCCAATGGGTAGTTTAGTTTGTGCGCGAAAAGAGACCTGTTATTTAATGCTAAAGTCGTATACTTTTTTTTTATTTTTGACTGTGTGATTCAGAATCAGCTTGTACTTGTTCATTTATTAATCTGTGCTTGCTTATTGACCATAAAGAGTTGACAAAAATTGAGGGCGCCACTTTGTATATAAACACGTCAAAGTAGCTTTCTTAACTTCAATAAAGGCAAAGGAATCATGGTTTATGCAGCCAAGTTTTTACATTTCATAGTGACTTTTTGCCCATTGAAGATTTAATGTGTATTACAGAACGTTTTTCGATGACTCGCTGTTTCCGCAGTGTTTCCATATAAAAAATTTTCGTCAATTAATAACCAACTATTTTTCTACATGCACTAAAAATAAGAGAGAACTTGATTCATGTAGCTGATATTATTCGCTATATTTTAAGACCAAATTCAATTTTAAATAAGTTTAGCATTTTTTCTATGGTATCTGTCGGGTCTTCTTTATATGAATGTGAACATATTGTGTTATATGAGTGGTGACAGAGAAGAAAGGAGAGTGAAGAACATACTGCGCTGACCTCAAATTAATTGGGTTAAAGACAGAGAAATTATGATTATTATTATGATGTGTAGGATCGACTTGCATTTTGTCACTTTTTGGTACTTCAATTTATTCAAGGCTTATAATTGTGCAGGCCCTATAACCAAATGCCTTTTTTTACATAAACATTAAAATGCCAATTACCATTATAGTATTAAAGCTAAGTATAGTCCGGCTATTAAACTCCAGTATAGCCTTATGTGAATTATGCTGACGTTATAAACACTTTATTAGAATATGAAATTTTCGTAGCTAAAACAACATGACGTATTTCCGTTGGCTGAATAAATAATTTATGCATTCAGAAAGAATGAACTCTCTAATTTAAACCTTGTTTACTTCAGATTTTAATTAACCAGAACACGGCACGCAATGTAACGTCAAATAGGGCTAATTACATATTTGCTTTTAATTTTCATAGAATTTTGTATATTACCTATCATGGCTTTTTTGTTACTCTGGTATAATTTCTTTATTCTGTTAAGATTTGATAGAAATTTGAAAGATTGTTGTTTATCAAGTTAAATTGTTTTTTTTTGCTATCGATTAAGGCAGCTTACGAGCCTGCTAAATGTTTTTCCCTGTGTTTTAAATAACCTACACCAGAGACAATACAGAAAACTTAGTTTTTATCCGGCAGGGGATAGATTTCAATTCCATTCAGAGATGGCGCTACTTGACCATGAAGGTCGTAGAAAATGTAACTTCGTATAAAGAACTATGCGCCAAATAATAATAGTACTGTCAAACGGCAATCTTGATCTTTGTTCCTTTTCTTGCACATCCTACGCCCTGAAGTGGAAGCGAGACGCAAACAAATATGGCCGTTTTGACAGTAATATTCTTATTTGGCTCGCATAGTATTTTAAAATTTTATTTTATTAAGCAGAGAACATTCTGGAATATTGCCCATTTTTCATCTTACTTTCATTAACGCTCGCCTTTCTCATTTGTGTCTACATATAGGTACAGTTTGTTTCTTCAATGGGTACCGATTTAACTCCGGCCAGCGGTTCAGCGAGACCACAACTTGTTAGTCTAACACTCCGCTCGGTTATAAAGCGCTGCAGCCGCTTTATGGCTAGTGCGCATGCGTTGAGCGGGCTCAGCTGACGCCCCGACTGAGGTTTGAGTCGTAGCGGGGATTTATCGCGCTTGTATTTTTTTTGGTCAATGGACAATAGGTATTTGATTTTATGCAGATAATTAAAGTGTTTAACTAGTCAATTAATGCTTTCTTATTGCAGTTATTTGACGCTACTGAAATTTTATCGTTTATTTAATGTCCTGATTATATAACTTCAAGCTTCGTACAAACTGAGGCGAATCCCGCACAGGACGCGGGACGAGAATCTGCGTGATTCGCTCGCTCGCTTAGCCTCCCAAACTGAGGCGAATCCCGCACGTCATTATTTGTGGTTTTTAAAAATGTATTTTGATATCGAAGCTTTTGTTGTTATTGGCATTAACTGAAGAAAAATATCAAGATGTGAGGAAGAAAAGAAGAAAATGGGTCCATGAGCTGAGTACTCAACGCATAGAATTAGAAGAGTATTTTATTATTGGAGATTATTTTATGACTAAGGGCGTATAGAAACTTGATTTCTCTTTTTTTGTAATAATAATTCAAGGTTCAACGGCATTTTGGAAATTCATATGGATCTAATCGCAAACCTAATTTCAATGAGGTGGCGATTCGACTGGTGTAAATACCACATTAGCTAAAATAATAGATCAACACAACGCTATTTATATTTTTCTGTCATTCCCCCGTGGTACAACCGTTCGTCTAACTGGTAGTACCACGGGGTTTTTTCCCGATAAACTAACCTTCCGTGGTACTACTAAAATAATTTCCCTGTGGTACAACTAAGCGTGCCCGCAGACTACAGACTTTCTATTAGCCGATAGTTGGCCGTTAGTTGGTTTTGTATGAAGAATCGGCCGATACCAAATCATTGTAGTATACGCACTTGCAAACTTCTTCATACTGATTAAAGGCCCGACCCAACTATCGGCCGACAGTTTGGTCTGTAGTTTGCGGGGACTCTAAACAAAGTCCATCAAATCAAATCCGCTGTCTGTAAAGCCGCAGCCTACCCTGTGCATGTATGCGTGGGTGGCTTACCAATGCGGGCCGAAACGGGCTTTGTCACACGTTGACATGAATGGGCGCGCGATCAATATTTTGAGGTCGCACTCGGCAACTTATCAAAAATTTGAGTAGCGCCGTTATGGTTAGCTTTACCACTGTGATTAGGTCCTATAAGAAGCTTATAGTAGCCACTGTTTAAGAACGTTTTTAATACGCATTATAGTTTTGTTATTTAAGTTTTGTTGTTCATTTATGAAAATGTTTTGTGGTGTTTGATTTTGAAAATACAGAGAAGTTTACAATAAGTGAACTAGAAAGGTGATTATTACATAAGAACAAAGTATTTTGATGAGTCAACAAGCTATGCAGTTGTGTCGAATGTCGTGTGTACACATGTGTCTGAAATCTTAAATACAATCATCTAATATTCTCTACTGATTATACACACTTAACTATTTCTCTTCTACATGTATACGTACACTTAGATGCAAAACAACTGCATTTCAAAATAATAAGGGCGAAATAAAAAGTGAAGCAATGACAAAGATAGCTAGATACGACAACACATACGAACAAGCAGACAGACAGAGACAGAAGATATGCTAACAGTGAGATAGAAATAGTAAAGAGACAAGTATTTATAACAATTATATGAACACTTAAGGCGAAAATAAAATTTAATAAAATAAAAACTTTGAAACATCAGGAAACAGTGCGATCGTGATTTGCTTATTCAAATTATAAATTAAAAACTGCAAATGAAATGACAGAATTGAAATGAATGTAAAATGAATTAATTTCGATGAAATTATTTTGTTTGGGAGGAGAGAGCTAAGCTCATGTTAAAATTTTCGAATTTTGGCTTTAAAAAATTGGATTTCATTTACTTGTACTTTAAATAATTTATAGAGGTATACGATCTTGTTGTGATCTTATTGTAAAAAAATGAAATCCAACATGAAAATAATATTCATACGCACCGTCAAAATTTTCAGCCAATTCAGAACTGAAAATAAATACTTCTGAAATGAATTAATACAACAACCATTCTTATATTTTGATACTTTTGTACCTTCGAGTCCATCGCCAAGTGGCAAGACTCACCTGAAACTGAAGAAATAATCTATTAAAAAACTCATATAATTAATTCTATTCTACAAATTAAAGATATCTTAGTTGCTAATCCTTATTATTATGTCTAATAAAATGAAATCTAGTCAATACTCAATCTAAATTGTATCACTATAATCTAATAAAGAAATATGGTGCTAATGCACATTATTTTGCACGTATTTGTACTAGTATGAATATAATAATAATGTTAAATGATAAAAGTAATTTCGTTACTTATACTTTATTAAGCAATTATCTATTCTGGGGTATAAATAATTTGTGTGATATCTTCAAAAGTAAACTTTTTGAGAACATTATTTATGAGCAGCTATTTGGCGTTTTACTCCAGTAAAAAAAAAACATTATGACTAATTTAAGTCAACAAACTTTTTTATGAGCCCATAAGATTGGTATAAAGCATAAAGGCCCAATTCATTATTGTTCATACTTATAACGAAAAGTAAATATAATATTCATATTGCAAATCAATCTCTGTAAACAACCTTGGAATAAAGAAAACCTTTTTGTGATTCTTGAGTTATATCTGTAATGAATTTAAGGAATATTGCTCATTTTCAGTAGGTACATTTGTTGCGTCGAATAAAACCTGATGTTAACACATTGTTAGCGCTTTGGCCAGTCCCGGATTTATATCAATTTTTCCATTTGCATAGGAATTTTCGTATATGCCAGTAATGAACTATCCAATCATTTTGTACGTGCATTTATCGTACGCTCTGTTTTTGAAACGTAGTACGAAATGTCTGTGTTAGATTTAACAAAGCTTTGGGTATCTAAAAAGATTTTGTTGTGAATAAACCTTTAGGGAGAATAAAAATTGTTTTTGTAAATTATATTACTCGTATTAAAGTATTTTCATTTTATTTTAAACAGAAACTCGCTAATTCGAATTCATGCGAAAGTATGTGTTAATAGAAAAGTTTGCATAGTAAAGAGGTAATGAATTATATTGTTAAAAAAAGTACATGGTAGTTAAACTTTTAATAATGATAAGGATGAACTAAGTGTAAACAAATTTCTACTTTGTTTCTAGCAAGAAACAGAAGACATGATGATTCCCAAAAAACATATATTTACATTACTATTTCCGACAAACTAATACGCTCAAAAGTCATGTTCAATTTTCCAGTGCGTATCATATGTTATATCGAACTGATTGGTTTCAAATCCGCATATCTAGGGCAATAAGTTACCAAATGAATTCGAGATGATAGATACATGGCGGCACCAACATGAATATCGTCCCATATAAGATATCTCCCGGATTTATCACCCCAATGCAAATAGTCTCACTGATGGATATTGCTAAAGTGGGGGAGTCGACGCCGAGACGCTTCGAAATTAATGTTTTTTTCCCACAAATAGTGATTTCCTGTTTTATATCATATTATGTTTGCTTTTTGGATGTGTACTCTAATCTTACCCTGGTTGACCTAGTTCTGTATCACTTTAGATATGCAGATAAATGCTTGGAATTTTATTTAAAACAGTATCAATTTGTATACCAGGTCTGTTTCAAAACTTTTAATGAGAATAGCTTGAGTTCAATATTTCATGCTGTTTGTTAACTCATTGTTATCTGGACATAGTATACAGTGTGTAAAGGGAACGCTTCCGAAAAAAAAATCTGGTGGTAGAGTTGCTAAAACTGAACAACTTTCTAAAAGGAACATAGATCGAAAAACCATTTCGCCTTTCTATAGTAAATCGGTCGCTGACATATGGGCCATTTTGTATGGGATTATAATTTTCTTTTTCGTATTTCGACCTATGTTCCTTGGAGAAAGTTGTTCAGTTTTAGCAACTCTACCACCTACCTATCTCTTTTTAGGAGGAGTTCCCTTAAATAAACCCTGTATCTAGCACGTCTCATGCTGTATTTTTTCCATGGAAAAGTATTATCCTTTTTACTCACGAGCAAACGAACAATCTTTAATGTCGTGTTCAATCCTTGAAATTAAACACCTTTCTCTAACAAATGTGGGAGAGGTTATCTCAAAAATATTTTAAACTCTCCAGCTAAGTAATCATCATAATTTATTTGTTTGATTTGTATAAGGATTTAGAATGTTTAACGTACCTATTTATTCAAATGTGACACGGAGAAAATTTCAGTTGGACTGAACACATTCTAAGTATGGATCGTGAACAAAAATGAACCCTTTATTTATGTCTTGCTTGTGCCTGCATCGAGCAATGCACCTGTGTGTGTAGTTAATTAAAGCAGAAGTTGTTAGGAACTGCCTCAATACTAGTCATTAACCACCGACTAGTACTGAGGCGTAGGTGTAGGAAGTGCGGCCATTTGTGGGTCTGATTGGCTCCAACCATGTTGCTAAGTTGCTGACCAAGTAATCAACTGGCACGCCCATCGACGTAGGGTTTATTAGGATAAAGCAAAATGCTTGTGCAGCTCGTAAGGAAGTCATTACAATGACATCTACGCGCATTTTTAACCGACTTCAAAAAAAGGAGGAGGTTCTCAAGTCGACGGTATTTTTTTAAATTTTTTTTTATGTATGTTTTACTATAACTTGGTCAGTTGTTAACCGATTTATACAATTCTTTTTTTATCTCAAAGAACATAGTTTGTGTGTGGTTCCATAAAGAAATAAGAGAGATTTGGCTGGTAGTTTTTTCATAATCCTGAAAAATTTCAATTATTTAGCTTGCCATCACACGTGTTTTTACGGATTTTCGGACATAACATCTTTGTTTATGTACCGATTTAGATGATTCTTTTTTTGTTTGAAAGGGTATACTTCAAGAGTGGTTACATTTTAATTTAATCGGTATTGGAGTTTGAACTTCAAAGATACACAAGGGAACTCCTCAAATTCAAATAGTACATGTAAAGTGATTTGGATTTTGGTAGGTTTATGACAATCCAAAACAAACCAAACCATGGTCTGCGATGCAAGGTTCTGGACTAGACTTGGACTACGAAGACACAACGGAACTCCTCAAAAACAAACAGCGTAAATTTGGAATTTGAGTTGTGCGCATTTTACCATTGAAAATATTTATTAAAGTTAAAAAATATTTACATGCTTACATACCTACCACTAAAAAGTTGAAAATAAAAACTTTTTTAACAAAAAAGAAAAACCTCCTTCAAAAAACCTGAAACAAAAACAGCTTCAAAATTAAATACCTCTAAAAAAGCGAGAAATAATATTCAAATCTTTAGTTACGCATAACATTATTAATAAAACACGTCTAATGAAGTCGGGTGGGGCCTTCAGAAATATAAAAAAATAACTTGTCTTCCAGCCCCACCCGACTTCAATAGACGTGTTTTATTAATAATGTTATGCGTAACTAAAGATTGGAATATTATTTCTCGCTTTTTTAGAGGTATTTAATTTTGAAGCTGTTTTTGTTTCGGTTTTTTGAAGGAGGTTTTTCTTTTTTTTTGGTATATTTTTGCATAATACGTTAAACATTTTGCGACCCAATTGTTCAGTTCTATAACGCGCCTAAAAGTGATTTTCATTAGAGATTTGAACATAATATAAAAGCTTCAAGTTATACATTTGGAAATCAATTTAAGGCTTTGAATAAAATGAATAAGTTTTGATATAGTCCCAATGATTCCGCTCTCGCAAAATGGCCGTGATAGGCTATAACGCGAGGCTGGCGCAATTTTCTGCTTTTTGTCGCGTTTATGCTGTCACAGATAAAACGGATAAATATAGCGCCTACAGATAAAGTTGGTTGTTGATACCTTTTTCAGTGGAATCGAGTAAAATACTTTAGCGAAATATTTGGTTTACTGTCACAGAATCGTTTGAAGTAACGATGAGCGAAAAAATATCACCCATTTTCTTAAAATTAATATCAATATTAGTTTTTTGTTTTAATGAAATCTAGAATAAATTATTCTTGTTGGTAATTCATTCATCAGACATTCTGTCATTTGCTTCGTAGATCACATGAGGCCACTTAATTTTAAATATCATCGAATTTTGGGTACAAAACTATTAGTAAATGCGTAAGTATTTACTGTTTTACACGTGCCTTTGTCTACAGTATTATGCACTGAAATTATCAAATCGTACGTCAGAAAGTCTACCCTCTTCATTGTTAATATTTGGACGATGTTTCTGATCTCATGAATGTGAAAGTCCTTGGACCGTCGTCCGGACTGCTACATTATGATTTTTCTGTTATTTGAATTGTCTGGCGGACGGAGTTGTTTTAGTAATGTGTCATGTTATCGATGGGCGAAAGGCAACGAATTTATATTCAAAGAACATACATTTTAACATAAATATCTTCTATCATAAAAGTCTCAGAAAAACTATAAATTTCAAAGGGTAATAAAAACAGAAATAAAGTACCTAAGTTTGAAAATTTATAAAAGTAATTACTTATTTTAATAGAGAAAAAAAGTGCCAGTTCTTGATTGTGATCAACAGTAAAGTGTCCTTTTAAGAAATATTGAATAAAAGTATTAGTTTCATAAATAATTAGGAATTTTAATTGTGGGTGATAAATATAAGTGAAGTATTTTTTCTTTCGTTGGGCGCTTGTATTAATTACTTGAATCTTGACGCCCCAAGCTCTCTTTTTACCGCCCACTCCGTTTTGCCAAGAATTTTATTTCTGTCTGTCGACGATGAATTTTACTTACAAATCACGAAATGAGTTTGGTATGGAAAACAAGAAATAGATGATTAAATACCGTGAGCGGATCTTTTATAAATAATTTTTAAAAGTGCTGTTGGAAAATATCTTTAAAAATAGTAAATGTAATTATATTTTAGCTTGTGTTCAACCAGGTTGGTCGTAAGAAATGTGATTATATGCAGCTTTGCTGAAATTTGGAATTGTAAAACAAGTTGACATACTTTAAAATCCTCTCAATCTCTATTTTGAGCCATGCTGTGGTCAAGAGATATAAATTCTATAAACTATTGTCACAGATACCGGCACATAAGAAAAAAATGAGATAAAAGATGCGCAGCAGCTACAAATACTAAACTCGGCGCATCTTTTGTCTCATTTTTGTTTTGCTAAGTTATATGCCGATATCTGTATATGTTTTTTAGACTGATAAACTGAAGTTGACAGAATTTTTCGTTCAGAATGTTTGGGAATCGTTACAGAGTCACTTGTGGCCCTACCGCGCAAGTGTCGTCGACTTCGCCTTCGGCTTCATATGTCTAATGGATGAGTTACATTGCTACTTCTTTTTGGAACAGATAAAAACTTACCAAACAAAAGTAGCAATGTATTACTTCCATCGGTCAAATGAAGCCGACGGTGAAGTCGACGACACTTGCGTTGCGCGGTAGATCTATTGGTTTGCGTTGATTGCGAACGTTTATGTTTATGTGTGCATGCAATGCACGGAAAACCGCGATTTTCGACCGTCTCTTCTGTCTACTTTATATTTTGTGCTATCATACACACAAATTAAAATACCACATTTTGGTTCAAACATCGATGTTTATCTTAATTATAGGGACTAGTGTACGTACACGATATCGAGGGTCAACCACGCCATTTCAAGTGACTTTATTTGATTGTTGCGCCATCTGTCAGATCGACAGGCGTCGATTTTGACATTGAGGTTAGGTATATTGGGCGGTTATTGAAGTGCTGTTCATACAAATTGGAGCGATTTAGTGTTAGTATTACTTAAGCGTAACGCCATATGGTGAACCCACCTGAGTTTGTATTATTTTGAGCCCAAGAGACAAAACATTGTGAAAACATTAACAAGGGTTAGAATGCTATTTTAAGTTTGGTAAGTCACGAATGCTTAAATTACATATTTCCCTCTTCGTAGTGATAAAGTATTGTTTGGTAAGCAACGTTACTGAGGATTTTAAAAGATAAAAACAAGCGCGTATATAGGTCGTTGAATACGCGCTAACTGGAATATAACAGATAATGCTATTCAAAAGAACCCACCAATGACTAAAAGAAGTGTCGTATTTGAAAGAAATTGACGAAATTTTAGCTTTACATCTTCATTACCAAACTCCATAAAACCAGTTGTGACCAGTCAAGTACTTAACACAAAAGGTCACTTGCCATTTGCCTTGTCCCTCTTCGAAATCCTAAGCTATATATCCCACCCACAATTTAACGTACACATCTGTATCAGATCTACTAATCCATGGATTTCTAATGCAAATACATTCATCAGAGCTAATGCACAGAAGCCGTCAGTGACGTACTTAGGGTCGTTATTGCCTGAGGCAAATTGTGCCCTATTTTTGACATGTCTCCCCATTCGTTTGTCACTTCATCAGATTACAAAGTCTCTTTAACTTTAAAGCCTTTGTAGTATGATAGTCTCTCATTGACAGAACTTTTCAAATATGTAAAAAGTGCTTCAAGAGGGATATAAAACTCTAAGTGGTATAATAATTATTGTAGACCATGAATAACAGAACAGTTAGTTAAATCAATCAAGAAGGTCGTTTAAATGAGAGGTAAAATAAAAAATATAGCTTATAGATGTAGGGGGGCAGGAAGCAGAGCTCCTGTGGAACAGAAAATAGGCTTTTCTTCGTCAACCGTTTATTATTTTAGCACAACATTTCTTCAGGTTTTATCAGGACAGAAGCCTTTTTGTGACAGCCAAAAACAACAGTCACATTTGAATATTCTTGACATTCAATTTTTCTTAAATCAATAAACATATGACATGCGACCTATTTCCACAATAGATACCTAATAAATAAATGAAATATAATATTCAAAGCTATTTTAAAGTTTAAAATTTCATTTCAGTTCAAAGCGTTGTTCAAATGTGCCCTAATTCCCTGGATTCGTCACTGCTCGATCATCCGTCATGGCTCCAGATATAAATCAAACCGGCTTAAACCGGTTTAGACGCGATGATTGTAAGAATAAGGCACGTGATTAATTCGCAAAGGAAGTGCTTTCGATCGGATTACGAGAGAAATGCACTATTTAGTTGATAAGTTTGATTATCGCACTATGCGGATTAAATTGTTTACATTTATTTGAATTTATATAAACAATGATAAACAAGTCGAGTAAATATTTTGGATCATATCGGGGGACTCGTTCAATCTATTATTAGATGTGACAAATTCGTTAAAATCTATGATCATTAGAAAAAATATAATAATGAAAAACTTTCAACGATAATTCGTGGTAAAAAAACTTAGAATTTCTTAACCAAAAAATTGAAAAAACATCAACCCCAATAATGAAATAAGTATTCTTTTTTTTTTATTCAGAACCATTACGATTTCACAAAAAAGAACTCAACATTTTACCTAATGGTTTTCCGTCAGTACGACTTCGAAAACAGATAAGATTTTTTTTATCTCTGAAAGAAACTTTGTTAGAACATACTTCACAGTTATGAATAGGTCGCTATAAATCTAAAAACAATATGAAATGCCTTCGAAGTCTGTTCAATGGCAATTCTCGTGTAATCAGAGAGGCCGATCTTGTCGGTCCCGTGGAATGACGCTTTTGAAAGAAAAAAGGTCCGAAAGTATAAAGATTCTATTGACTTGTCAGGTATTGAAAATGTACTTAATTTTAGAACGCCGATAATAGGAACTTTATTTTCAAATCTTGAAATAAGAACATTTGACAATCGACAAATGATTTCACCAAAAACTTTTGTATAATTTTGAATAAAAAGTTAATGTTCTCGTTCACTTTCTTGCAAGTAAAAGGAAAATGATATGTTTAGGCTATAGAAATAAAAAAAATGGTCAGCAAATTAGTTTTTTGTTGATGAAAAAAGTGTAGATATGTCATTACCTATTCAAATAATTATTTTGAAAAATAAACAAGTAAAAGTTTTCAAATTTCAAAACAATAACAATGATTCTTTCAAATAATAAATACTCGATTCAAATCATTTTGCTTTTATGTTTCCGCAGAAATATCCCGTTTCTAACTTAGAAACAAAACTCGAACTCAGGAAATAAGCAATACGAGTGTTATTTTCTAACAATATCTATGAAGTTATGACAATATTATGAAGCATAGTCTACGCACGGAGAAACTTTGCCGGTAAATGGTGACATATTAGTATTTTTATTAGATCTCTTTGTGTTTATTGTGATCTGCAGACCTATTACATAAGAAAAATCGCGATAATCGGACGCAATTCATCATTAAAACTTGATGATTGAACCTTATTCGTGAGTTAATAGTGTTACGGAGTAAATTACAATACAAAATTATATACACAACATAAAAACATTACACAACATAAAAATAATTGCGATAAGCGGACGCGCTTATCACAATTGTTTTTATGTAATAGGCTTGCAGTAACCAATGTGGTTTCAAATCCCTAAATAATGATACTTGTAAAGTTAGCTTTCTATATTGTATTTTACCATTTGCTGATAATTAGTCTTGTCGAATTGTATGATACTCAATTCCAGTTCAAGCGTTCAATGGATACTATTATTATTATAAGTGTTATTATCGTGTGGAAAATAAAATAATATTGTCAACAGAATTTTCATTAACGAATTTAAACTCAGTTAAATAGACTATTGATATAATACAAGTTCTATTAGGCGACATGAAAGTGATAGGTAGAATATATAACTATAAATGGTTTTAATTACTTTTGAATCGTCATTAATAAACAGGACTAAACTGGTTACGAATAAGTAAATGACCTATTGAATCACAAATACCGAACCAAAATGAAAACGAATCATTTTGCTACAAGAAGTAATTTTAAGTCAAACGATTTACAAACACAATAAGAAATTCAAATCAGTCAGTCGACAAGGCTGTGATTATTTGACATCAAGCATTTTGGGAGTGATTCGCTATAAGGCTTACTTCACACGGTGGCTTCAGATTTTGACTGCGTGGGTGCCAAGAGCTGATTCAATCTGCAGTCAGGCTTTGTTTCAGTCACGTGAATGTCTATCTATCTTCACTCTAACTCAGTCTGTTTCAGTGTGTCAGCTGCACAATAGCTTGGCAGCTATTCGTATAATAGTCTAGATGGAATGTGTAATTGTGGATATATATTATCTGTGTTAGAGATTTGGTAAAATTATTAGGATATTTTTTTATCTAATATATAAGTAAGTTTAATTTTTATAATTTGCTCATTGTCTTGTGTACTCATTAAAAGCTCTGATATCGGATCCAGTTTAATTCTTTAAATACAAGTAAAATTGCATGTTCTTAAACGTTATTTATGACAATTAAAAATTTATTTTATGACCTTTTGCTGCGTCTAGGTTTATATGTAAAGCAGTCGTATAGCAGTTGTAACACTAAATTGTAACCATGTGCACAGACCTTTACATTTTGAAACGCAGCCCCCCCCCTCGCTCCGCTAAGTGCGAGCTAACTTCTATCGGACAATTAAGGACATTTGCAATTCCAAATTTGCCATCGTTAGCGACGGAAAAAAAATACGCAAAGAGAAATTAAGGACCAGCCAAAAATAAACACAAAACATCTGCAGCAAAAGATAACATTAAACTCTCTCACTTTTAAGAAAAAGTCTAAGTTTAAAAATGAATTAAAACTCAGAACGTGACTTTTTAAAACTCTCCTATGTTTTTAATGCGTAGTCTAGTTTAATTTGTAGGGAGAGGAAGATTGTGAGAAAACCCGCTTTTTTCGTTAAGTTTTCTTTTTCTTGAACCTGGGTTACGGCTGATAATAACGTAGAATACCTGAAACAAAACACCAAAACTGTTAATAAAGTCGGTTAACTATATAGGTACATTTTGTTAGAAAAGCTTAAAAAATTTAAGGTTTAAAATATTCTACATTTTGATGACAGTTTAGTTAATTTTGGAGACAAAGACAGTTTAGTTAAAGTCGTACCTTCATACAATTGTTAATTAAGTATGGGTTATTAAAAGATATGTTTTAGTAATATATTGTTTTATCAAAAATACTCTAAAAATATTCGACTAGTTCAACTATTTTTCATCCGAAAGGGGTAAAATGGTTGAAAAAAAATATCCCACATTATGAAAGTCCATGAATTCAAATCCTTGTGCAATCCCACCGAGGAACAAATATCAGGAACGCATTTTTTTGTTCTGTAAACCGATCCAAATATTTTCATAACACCGACTCGGCTGCAATGCGGTATTGCAGTGTATGAGCATTCAGTGAATGAAAGTCACGTGGTATGCTTAAATCAATTGAAAAATTGTTACAAAAATGGGATGTTAATTTTAGAAAAGGACCTTATTTCGTTGTTTATTTTCAATAGCGTTGTGTAGAAATAGAAATATTTTTTATTTAACAAGACTTATTTAAAAGTACTTCTAAATCGTCCAGTTTTTTTCCCCTACCAATTCGGGACGTCTTTTTGCTGACAAGAAGAATGGGCGCAAGAATTTATTTTCTAACTTCATACTTTTTACAAACTAGTTAACCAAAAAAGTAAATTATAAATAAATAAATAACCATATAGGTTTTGGCCACCAATTAGTAAAGTTTTACGCACACGATGACCACGTTCACTTCAAACAAAATTATAATAATTATCCGAAAACATAAAGTCTAAAAAACTCACACTTTTAAATGCTTTTGCATATAGTACTCAAAGTAAAAACAACCTTACGTTTGCAAGCGTTACTGTCGATTGTTTTTGATCTTATCTCGATTGATTTATTCTAGACACAGAAAAGATATCGTCCTATGTACAGAAAGGACACTCTCCGCCCCGCCCTAGGATCAATTACCTCACTCCACCCCGCGAGTTCGTATACCGAATCGTATGCTCATTGAGTCGTGTTTGTCAAATGTCAATTTGATATTCAAAGCAATGCGTCGTAACTTTTTAGTCATGTTTGTCAACTGTCAACTTATTTTAATATTCAAAGATATTGCTTCGTAACTTTAGTAACCAAAAAGTTCAAATTATGAATTGAACGCCGTTCATACAGTACAAACTGCACGGTAGCCATAGACTCACACACAGTTGCGCGTGTACAAAAACGTCATGTGACGTCATCTGTTTATAATAGCGCGGTTGTGTGGAAGTGTGGAGTGTCCGGGGTGTGTTCTAGATCCTAGCAAGATTTCTTACTGTCAATCAATGCGTTGTCTGTGGCGACTTCGCAGAAAGGAAGATACAGTGGGGAGTGGGAGGACTCAACCAAGGGACAGATTGAATGCGAAACGAATATTTTTCCGAGCAGAATCTTCGATTGAAAATAATCGGCCCCTCGTTTCTTTATAACGAATATTGCGATGAGAATCTTTCAGCTTCATATTGAATGAAGTGGCCCTGAATTAACGGAAAAGTTAAAGTAGCATTTGTGTTTGTTTGTATGGATGCTTCATCTGTACGAAGTATAGCTCAATCTTAATTAGTATGAGACGTTTCTTGACGTATTGTAGAGTGTCTTTTTTTCTAAGCTTTTAAATATGAATTCTAAAATTGACAAATGCTTTACACAAAAACATTGATCTTCAAGTGATTATACCTTTTTTGTACGGCATGGTGTTATTTATAAGTTCTAACTTTAGTAACCATAATTTCGAGTTTTCTTAAATAAAAGCCATAAATGTCAGTTGTTCAATCATCATTAGCCGTCGAGTAAAAAACTAGAGCCACAGCTAAATAGTTCTAGAGCATACAATGTAACAAAGTTCTTTAATAATTTTCTATTACATACAATAGGTGTTCCCATTTTGATGCGAAACAAGTTTCAATTATGCTTAAGTAGGCGCCATGGGCGTACCCAGGTTCTCGGCCAGGGGAAGGGGGCGAATCTAGTGTATCGCCCCCAGGGGGGGGGGGGGGGGGGGCAAATTTATGTAAATCAAATATATCCCATTCTTTAATTATAATTATTTTTAAGTACGTATCCAGATTTTAGTATTTTTTTTATGAAGATTATTAATATTATAATATTATATTTTTTTAACTTTTTAGATTTTTTGCATTTTTGCATTCACAATGCTATTTTTACATTAAGATGATTAATATAATGAAAATATTAGAAAAAATCGGCTACGGGTGAGCCGATTTTTTCAAATATTTTCATTATATTAATCATCTTATATTTTTTTATTTTTGATTTTTATCTAATGTAATTTTTTCTTTCCTTAACTCAATTTTATATACCTAATCTTTCTTTTATGTGTTTAAATTAATAACTATTAAATCAACAAGTAGATAACTACCTAACTGTTATGTCCTGTTTGTTTAAAAAAATTGTGCACAATTGTGATTGGGCACAGACGTGCACCTAATATAATTATAAGAATTTTATTGTAATGTGTTTTCCGTCTGATGTCTGTTATTGTGTCTTTTAATAAATAATAATAATAAATATTGTATGGCAAATAAGAACTTTTATTGATAACAATTGATAGTTAGTTGGAGGCAAACAAAATCCGGGGGGGCAGCTGCCCCCTCTGCCCCCCCCATTGGTACGCCCATGGTAGGCGCCCTTTAATCTAAAAAGATAATAAATTAAAAACTATAGGTAAAAAATGTTTATTTTTTATAAAAATAAGCATTTGAAAGAGCTCAAATTAACTTTACTAATGTTCAAGTAATCCAATTAAGTACTGACAGCATTTTTTTATTATTTAAATGTGAATCATTCTATAAATAAGTTGTTTACATTAATTGAGCCTTTTAGATTGTGATTAAAGGTAGGTAGATTCAGTTTGTGAATACTGTAGAATTTTATTCAAATCTTATTCGGTCCTTCAAAATATTTGCTTTTGATTGGTGATTACTTTCTATTGATGGAAATGGGGACATGTTTTGTGTAAAATTGTGAAACTAATTTTATTGACTTTATTACGTTCATTAATTAAGAAAGGCCAGCTTTTTTGAATGTGAACTCAAAATTAATTAAAAAAGCTATTCAATTGAATACTATTTATTTTATAATACTAGAACAGTCTTGAAAAGATATGTGTTGGATTACGATGTTATTACAAAAGATTTTTAAACACCTGTTTACCTTAGACACTGTTTAAATGTGATGCTGTCACTTTTTTGACAATATTGTTGGAAAGTGACAGCATAAGTTAAATCTAATGTATAAAAATCTTTTGTAATAACACCGTTAATCTTTAATATAATGCTGTTTTTAGGTCTAGAAAAAAAAAGATCCTACTAATCCTACTAATATTATAAATGTGAAAGTTTGTTGGTTTGGATGTTTGTTCCTCAATCACGCAAAAACTACTGAACGTATTTGGTTGAAATTTGGCACACAGATAGTAATAATAATAAAAAATAAAAATTGTTTTATTGACCAATTAGTGACAGGTGTTTAAATAATACCAACTTAGGACTAGATAACAGACTCTTAATTTTATAAGCCTCTGCTGCCGAACTAGGCAAAAAAACCTGTATTTCGGCATTCAGCGCCATAACCCTCCACAGACATAGCAATCTAAACTAGTCAAAGCAAGTCTTACAAAAATGAGCACAAAATACTTCGATCTAAAGACAATTCAACATAAAAGAAAAACAATAAGAAAAAGTGAAAGCATCTAGTGTTGAGTTAAGTGTGTGTGTGTGTGTGTGTGTGTGTGTGTGTGTGTGTGTGTGTGTGTGTGTGTGTGTGTGTGTGTGTGTGTGTGTGTGTGTGTGTGTGTGTTTACCTATAATACCTATATATGTATGTTAATGGTTGTGGGTGTGTGTACTGTGTTAGCATTGTAAAAGAATCCTGGTAATACTTATTAACATTATAATGTAGTCAGCAAGTTTTCAGTTTCATCATAAGATAGTGATTGAAGCCATTTGTAAATTATTCGCCTGCAAGCCGATCTAGGCAGTGGGTAGATATTTAGCTTTTTATTGAAAAGGTTATATAAGTATGGACCTAAAAATAAGAAGAAGCGGTGGCTGAATTTAGTGCGAGTACTGTGCATGCAAACTGTGAATTTTCGCCGCGTCGTTTGAGTGGAACTATCAAACAGTGGCGTGCATTGGTTTTCAAGCTAGGTAGGCACTCTAGATCTAAACAGTTGTAATTGCTCTTATCATTTTGAAATTGATACTATTAGTAGGTAATAAGGATATTAAATAGCTTACCTACCACTTTTATATTGCGTTTTCGTCACGTTGTAAACTTATGTTATGTGAAGTTGCTTCCTAGGTATAAATTACCCATTAGCGACTAAAAGCGGCCATCACTTTTTTTATGAACGAAAACTGTGCGAAAGGATACGTAATTTTTGTAAACAAATCGAATTCTCACCACAATCGGCACACTCTAATTTCTACATTATTTAATTAGGTAATATTTTAATCACAAAACTGAGCAATTTCTTTTTGTTTTCCCAGAAAAAAAAAACACTAAATAGTTAGTACAAAAACAAAATTTACAAAACAATAAAAATATCTCTCATTAACTCGCGCGTGGTGTCAATTTAAGAAGACAAAAAAACAGAGAAGTTATTGCTTTTTCTGCTGAAACTAACGGAACTAAAAACAAATATTGCAAATGCATTGCTGGCATCTTTATATCCGAAAACAAACATTCTATTAAGCGCGGGTATCAATACTCTTAGGACAACGTAACAAGGTTGAAACTTGTTAAATTCACCCGCACTCGTGAGATAATAAAACTCGGACTGGGAGCGAGCGGTTTGTGCATAGAAGCGAGTGAGACAAATAATGTCGTCAGCTTCTCGACAAAATTCGTTCGACCGCGGCCGCCCGACGTGGCCCGAGGTAGCCCGAGTAGGCTTGAATACCTAGCGCTGTTTTTTGCGAAGGTCATGCTTTAGAACGTTACACGTGCAAATAGCGCACTTTTTTCCGTGGTCGTATAACTTTTACCGAAATTTTTTAAATGAGTTTTGTATGAAACGCTCCTTGCTTCGAATATGCATTCTGGAGACTGCTTACCGCATCGTAGGTAGGAATGATGCGCAAGAAAAATTTGCTAACTAACTGAGTGTTCAATAGAAGTTTGGTTATTATGGAATATTAACGCAACCAAAATATTATTTTTTACTTTAACACTAGTGACTATAGTGGTACCTATATTTATTAGGTTCGTGATGAGGTAAGCACTGCCTAACTGCCTATATGGTATGCACGCCCCTGCTATCAAATGAAATCAATGAATGTTGTCTTAGCACAACATTGAGCAAAAACAATTGGCGAACCGTAAGCACATCGCAAAGTTGAAACAAGTCAAAAGTAGGATAAAGGATTGGTTTAAACATGCAGATTTTGAGTATAGCTCTTTGAGCTACTTCTATCTTTTTTATTTTAGTTTTAGCTGCACCCCCCAGCTAGAAATACAATAACATAGGATAGATTGACAGAGTGCATAATATATTTGCTTAAGACGATATGGTTCCAAGACAGGTCGTAATGTTTTGAAGATGGGCATAAGTTTCCGAACTCTTGACGTTAGTTGTTCGATATGTTCATAGAAGTTAAGGTTTTTGTCTATTATAACACCAAGGTATTTGATAGACTCAACACATTCCATAGCTAAACAAGAACACTGATTTGATACGTTAGGTTCAGGACAAACATGAGATATAATTCTATGGTCTGGATGATTATTTTCTTTAGGATTTATAATGGAAAATTTTAAAAACTTAGATTTGTCAGCATTAAGAGTTAGTTTATTATTGATAAGCCATTTTTGCACCTCATTCAGTAGATAGCCTAGATTAAAACATAGAATACTTTTTATCCCGATATTCCCACGGGAATGGGAACCACGCGGGTGAAACCACGGGCGGCCGCTAGTAAAACACTAAATTGGTTATTTTTATTTCGATTTTTTCTGATAGCCGACATTATGCTGCTATTGAAAATGTAAGTAGTTTCTGCCTCCAGGCATTTCTAATTGAATGTTAATCACTTTGTATTATAATAAATCAGCTGTTCATGAAAAAACACTTTAATGTAAAATGTATGTAAACTCACTCATGAATAAATCGTATTTAATATTCGACGCTTATCTCTCCTCATATTATTTGTCTATGTTCCTTTATCACAAGCCAAAATCGAATTTGCATACATTGCCATAAAGACAATTTCCGTTTGAGCGTAAAATAATGACCAGTTGACAGCTTTCGAATAAAACGGGTATTAGCGGATTAAAAACTCTATAGCCATGGATTAATAGTCGAATGTCGTGATGTAAATAAATTTAAGTCTTGTGTTTTTAATTTCCACATCTGTCGCACTTTGCATGGGGTTTATTGCCCCCTAATAAGGTGAGGGGTGAATAGGCGAAGGCCGAAATGTCGTTTTGGTAATTTATTAGCCTGTAGTGGCCATTTCAAAATGTATTTAGTTATTTATTGACCTAAATGAAGTTTATTAGAAAGCTAGTGGGCAGTTTTGTTACAATGGGAAATTGGTTTTATGTTCAAAATTTATTGAAAAATTTATGAGGCGTAAATAATTAATTTACCCCTATTTAAACATAAATTTAGTGTCAGATTTTTGCAAACTTTTTGCAAACGTATCGAGATTAAGAAGGGAGAACAGGGGGAGAAACAAATGTTTCAAAGAGAGTACCTAGTTGTGTGGAAATTGAGGATAATTCTATCAGTGAATAATAAACTACCTAGAACAACTAACTAGTGCCTACACTAGTCAGACAAAAGAAAAGACATTATTATAGAATTATTATTTTATCGAATGAGAACAAAGAGCCTTTTAATTTTAACATTTAATGAGCATTTGATAAATGTTTTTATGTATCAAGTAAGTATTAATGTCAAATTTATGTGTAATGAACTAGATTGTCGATTAAAGTCATGTTTAACAACATAAACATTTTCAAATTAGTGGTTTTCAGTAGAAACGGCTGAATCGTTTTTAGGGTTCCGTACCAAAATGGTAAAAAAGGAACCCTTATGGTGTGACTCAGTCTGTCTGTCTGTCTGTCTGTCACAGCTGGATATCTCGAGAACTACTAATGGTATCAACTTGAAATTTGGAATAGTTTAAGATGACATTTGCCCAACTATTTTGCAAATAAGAAAGAAATAATAAAATTAATATTTTTTTTACAACAGGGACTGAAAAGGGGTCTTAAAAATTTTAAGTGAGGTGACTAGGGCATGTGGGGTATCATATGAAAGAGCGCTGTTTGCACATTTTAAAACATTTTTTTCTTTTTTCTTAGGCCGCATAGTTTTCGACTTATGATGAAAAATGTAAAAAAAATACCGTTCCCCCCCTTATCTCCGAAGTTTGCAAAGAGAAAAATCTGAAATAATTCTATGTGATAGTAGTTTATGTAAAGATTACAGGAAAAATAAAACGATGTCTCAATATAACACACTTTTTTAGAAATTCAAAAAACAATTTTTTTTAGTTTCACTACCAGTCAACAGATGGCGCTGTCCTAAGCATGCTAACCTAAGGGCCAAAAATAGTTCCACTATCGGTCAAGAGATGGCGCAACCTAACACTACAATAATAAATTGGTGGCTGGTTCTAATATAATTACCTACTATTTGCCGTACGAATAAACGAAGAATAAGTTCATACTTTACTAAGTAATTATATATATGACGGCGACAGGGGGGAAGCGGTGTGTCGTCAGGTGAAGATTATTCATCGCCGAGCATGAAATAATTGTCTCTTTACAAAGCACAACCTCTATTCTTACAATCAACATCAAGTTAGCACAAAATAACGGATGATCGAACGGATTCACACGGATTCAAGTCGGTAAACGCGGCAAGTTCGACACAGCGAGGCGAATTCAAATCAATAACCGTTCACTACGGCTGCCGGTAACAGAATGTCCCACAGACTATCCAGAGATCGCGCTCTTCACATTTTCCTGCCTCCGGAAACGTCAAGACTGCCAAATGTCAAACTGACAAACATCAAATCTGTCAACTGTCACACGTCAAACTGTCAACTGTCAAACTGTGTCATTGACAAAGACATCGCTTGCTGCACAGATCACACACTCGCTGTATCGACCTTACCCAAGTGAGCCACTTGACGTTTCCGACTTGATAGTTACGACTACACTCAATAGATGGCGCTAGGAGATCCAATAATCTTGAGCAGTACGGTGCTCACGCTCCGACACGGCCATCTTGACATTTCACACGTCCTCGTGTGAGGTTGCTGGTGAAGATCCTGCAAAGAGAGATAATACCTGAACAGTAAAATGTTCAATCGCTCGGCCTTCCTGACCAAAAGGGTCAGGTCTTGTAACACCACAATTTGTATACCACAACTCTTTATTCAAAATTACAACATTGCTTACTCAAAATCCATAGGTACTAATGAAATAACAGTGATGAAAGTAAACAAATCAAAATAACTATTCACTTAAAATTCAACAAAACTCATCAACCCAATCTTTCCAAATCAAACTAAATAGATTGTGTAATCAGTGTAGTATGCAATACTCTACAATTCAGATGCTCCCATCCAGATGACAACCTCTATCCGGTCATCACCCAAAACAAGGGCTACCTCCATCCGGTACCCTTAACAACACAGCGCCTCTATCCGGCGACTCAACAGCGATCGCTTACATCTTTGAGCTAAACGCACGCCACTCACAAGCGTGGCCGCAATGCGACGGGAAATCAGGCCCGATTTACGCCTACGACTACGAATGCACGAAAGATGTAACCAATCTGAGCAACTTGCATACTATTGAATAAACAATCACAAAAAATGAGTATTGTTTGAACTAATTAAAACTAGTTGAAGGTCCAGCCTCTTCGCTTACTATCATCACCACCATCATCACCATTTATCATTATCATCATCATCATCACCATATTCCCCATCATCACCATAATAACTAATGATAACTTTTTACAGAATTTACAGCCAAATATGCTGGAGGGCCAAGTACCCAATTGTTTTTTTTCCTTTTTATTTTTTATTTTCAAACAACTGAATTATCAATTTACTGTGTACCACTTTAGTCCGGCTATCCCTGTAGCTCATAAATTAAGTCATCCCTGTGACTTCTCAGAACCATCCCTGTGGCTCTTACACATTTGATCATCCCTGTGATCTCACACATAAGATCATCCCTGTGATCTTTAGTCCGGCTATCCCTGTAGCTCATAAATGAAGTCATCCCTGTGACTTCTCAGAACCATCCCTGTGGCTCTTACACATTTGATCATCCCTGTGATCTCACACATAAGATCATCCCTGTGATCTTACACAACAAAAATGACTTAAGAGGACACAATAAAATAATCAGTTAAGACTCAAAATTTTCAGAACACTGCGTATCACTGATGTCATCAGGTACTTGTCCCTCAGGCATCTTTCTTAACCTATCATATGCGTACTTGTAAGTACGCTTTGAGTTTAGGGCTTTTAAAACATAACGATCGTTATCAAGTATTTCTATGACTTTAAACGGCCCCCTGAACTTGGGTCTAACTTTGTTAAATCAGGAACTAATTAATTTCATGATTACGAACACTAGTGACTAAACTGAATTCATATTCCTACCTAGCAACAGCTGCTTACTCAAATTCACCACACTATGACTAAAAGTGTACTGACAGTGTACTAACGGTGCACTAACAGTGTACTAACAGTGTACTAACAGTGTACTAACAGTGTACTAACAGTGTACTAACAGTGTACTAACAGTGTACTAACAGTGTACTAACAGTGTACTAACAGTGTACTAACAGTGTACTAACAGTGTACCAACAGTGCACTTAAAGTGTACTAACACTGTACTAACCCTGTACTAACACTGTACTAACACTGTACTAACACTGTACTAACACTGTACTAACACTGTACTAACACTGTACTAACACTGTACTAACACTGTACTAACACTGTACTAACACTGCACCAATAGTAAACATATTCAGAAACATTGATGCATCTACCAACTGTTAGCAGTGAATTCGAACAGAAAAGTGGTTACATTACAACAGAAAAGTACTAACATTACATTACCACAAAATATGACGTTACTACAGAAAGATTTTATTCTATTTCCTTATTTTTGCTCTAAATTCCAATATCAATTCTAGTGAATGATGTCACCAACAACAAATTACTTAGCTCTTTTAATTTTAGTTAAATTAACTCCCTTGAATACTTTTGAAACAGATTGAGACTCAATATGGACCGTTTTCTTGGTAATTTTTCTATTTCTACGCCAATCAATTCTTTTTTGTCATAATCATAACCAACAGAATTACTTAGTGACTTTTCAGTTGTAAAACAAAATCCAAATAAAATTGTTACGACTGACCCTTATAAAGTGACCTTGTAGATTCGCCACGCTGGCTGCACCCACCAATGCGTCGCCATCGTACTGCCACCGTTGCCTCGCTGCCGCCATTCCATCACCTTGCCTGCGCTGATTTGCTTTGCTCAGCTCCACAACTGTTGCCACTGCAGTTGCATTGCACAACTGTTGTCTGGTGAAGCACCTGAAGCAGATAAACACAGGCGCATTTGGTTGTTGTTTGACATGAGAATAAGCACTAGAAAAAGTAGAACGATCACATGACCTGTTATCCTTGAAATCAGTCGATGCTGCGCTGTCCTGCTATGCGTCACCTTTGCATGAACAGCTCCTTGAAATCGCTCCATGTCGGGGTCAAAATCAGGAACGAACATCGGCACTCGAAGTAAACGCACGCATAACTTGTTCCAAAGCCATAAAATTGCGATTTTACTGCTCCATAATAGACGCCATTTTTCGTCAATCACATTGATTTTCTGTTGCACGTGTCTCGTTATCACACCTCATATCATTTGATTCACTTTTTTCACCACGTGGGACATTTGGATTGCATCCCAACTTCTGATGACGGCGACAGGGGGGAAGCGGTGTGTCGTCAGGTGAAGATTATTCATCGCCGAGCATGAAATAATTGTCTCTTTACAAAGCACAACCTCTATTCTTACAATCAACATCAAGTTAGCACAAAATAACGGATGATCGAACGGATTCACACGGATTCAAGTCGGTAAACGCGGCAAGTTCGACACAGCGAGGCGAATTCAAATCAATAACCGTTCACTACGGCTGCCGGTAACAGAATGTCCCACAGACTATCCAGAGATCGCGCTCTTCACATTTTCCTGCCTCCGGAAACGTCAAGACTGCCAAATGTCAAACTGACAAACATCAAATCTGTCAACTGTCACACGTCAAACTGTCAACTGTCAAACTGTGTCATTGACAAAGACATCGCTTGCTGCACAGATCACACACTCGCTGTATCGACCTTACCCAAGTGAGCCACTTGACGTTTCCGACTTGATAGTTACGACTACACTCAATAGATGGCGCTAGGAGATCCAATAATCTTGAGCAGTACGGTGCTCACGCTCCGACATATATTACTATATAGTAATATAATAATAACGAGGAACTCGGTGGCGCAGTGGTTTAGCGCCTGGACCAGCGATTGCGGAGGTTAAGCAACGTTCGCAAGGTTCGGTCATGGGATGGGTGACCAAAAATTTATTATCTCGAGCTCCTCCGTGCTTCGAAAGGCACGTTAAGCCATTGGTCCCGGCTGCATTTGCAGTCGTTAACACCCACCAATCCGCATTGGGTCCGCGTGGTGGGTTATGGCCCGTCCTCCTTATCCACCCATAAGGAAGGCCTGTGCCCCAGCAGTGGGGACATTAAAATAGCTGATGGACTAGTAATATAAACATTTTGCAATGTGGAGTGGCTGAAACGTTTTTCAGTCACCATAAGCAGCATTTGTAAATTAACTGTCCGCCTGTTCGCCCTTCCATCTGTCTGCCGTTTATCCTACTTTTTTAAAGACTGTCCTAAAATAACATATCCAAATATATTTATGATTGTACGGAACCCTCGGTGCGCGAGTCCGACTCGCTCTTGACCGGTTTTTTTATACATGATACGACAACCCCGACGATGCACTGCCAATGAATGCCGACCGGCAATAACCGGTTATAAAAACGATTATAACCCGGTTATTTCCAGTTATAAACAGTAATGATACCGTGCGATTGGCAGCTCGACTCGATGACAATTGACAAGCTATCATTACGAAATGATGAGCTTTTAACTGTTCCATTGAATCGAAAAATTATTACAGTTTGGAAGTCAAGGGTAGTTTTGTGAAAGAGAGTCACTTTTGTAGTTTTATAATGATAACTAGCTTCCGCCCGCGACTTCGTCCGCGTTGATATTAGAGAAAGTCCTTAAGGGACCTTTAACCAGGATCCGACCAGCCGTTTTTTTGGCGATTAGGCGGGTCCCCACCAAGCGCGCTGCCTCGCGAGGCAAGACGTTTGCCAAGACGCAAGGCGTTTGTCGCACGAGTCTCTCTCGCTTGGTGGGGACCCGCCTATTTGCGTAAAAACGACTGGTCGTTCCCGTTCCCGTTCCCGTTCCCGTTCCCTTTCTCCCCGTCCCCTGGGGCTGAATCATGCATGTCCACCGAGTTGGACTTCAAAAATAATAAATGCTTAAATAAATAAATAAGTCATTTTCGCAATCACCATCCCATAAAACCTCAAGAACGACATCCATATATAGATTTTTATGATTACTTACCCCATGTACCACCTAAAGGGTTGCTTTTCAAAATCGCAAAATATATGTTGGCCTATTTATTTTTAGACGTGCTCCTACGAAGTTTAAAGTTATGTCTATTTTATATTCTTTTTCCATACAAAATTTGAACCCCATTTTCACCCTTTTAGGGGTTAAATCATGTACATTGTGTTGGACTTTAAAATAAATGTCATTTTCGCAATCACCATCCCATAAAACCGCAAGAACGACATCTATATCGATTTGTATGTTTACTTACTCCATTTACCCCCTAAGGGGTTGATTTTCAAAACCACAAAATATATGTTTGCCTATATATTTTTAGACGTGCACCTACGAAGTTTAAAGTTATAATGTCTATTTTATATTCTCTTTCCATACAAAATTTGAACTCTATTTTCACCCTTTTAGGGGTTAAATCATGTATATTGTATTGAACTTTAAAATAAATGTCATTTTCGCAATCACCATCCCATAAAACCTCAAGAACGACATCCATATCGATTTTTATGTTTACTTACCCCATTTACCCCCTAAGGGATTGATTTCCAAAATCACAAAATATATGTTTGACTATTTATTTTTAGACGTGCTCCTACGAAGTTTGAAGTTGTAATGTCTATTTTATATTATTTTTCCATACTAAATTTGAACCCCATTTTCATTATTTTAGGGGTTAAATCATGTGGGTTAGATCAGGTTAAATCATCATCATCATCATCGTGTTATTCGTGTTGGACTTTAAAATAAATGTCATTTTTGCAATCACCATCCCATAAAACCTCAAGAACGATATCCATATCGATTTTTATTTTACTTATCCCATTTACCCTCTAAGGGGTTGATTTTCAAAATCAAAAAATATATATTTGCCTATTTATTTTTAGACGTAATCCTACGAAGTTTAAAGTTGTAATGTCTATTTTACATTATTTTTCCATACAAAATTTGAACCCCATTTTCACCCCTTTAGGGGGTTAAATCATGTCCACCGTGTTGAACTTCAAAATAAATGTCATTTTCGCAATTGTCATACCAGAAAAGCCCAATAACGACATCCATATCTAATTTTAGGTTTATTTACCCATTTCACCCTTATTTAATCGCTATAGGGGTTGAAGTACTAACAATAACAATAAACGTTGCGTTAGATTTTCTTCCATAAGCCTATATTATAAATTAAGTGATTTTTACTTCGAAAATGAAGGATTTTTTCTATACACAACTTCATACCTCTTTTCACCCCTTCGGGGGTAGAATTTTGAAAAACCTGGAGACCCGTATTTATTAATTTTAAATCGTCAGCTTAAACACAAAATTTGAAGATCCTAGCTTCAAAACTGAGGGACTTTCATACAAACTTTCATCCCTTATTTCACCCCCTTAGGGATAGAATTTTCAAAAATCCTTCCTTAGTGGATGCCTACACTGTATGAGGTATCTGTGTGCAAAATTTCAAGTCTCTGGGTCCAGCGGTTTGGGCTGTGCGTTGATAGATCAGTCAGTCAGTCATTCAGTTTACGATTTTATATATTAAGATAAGATAATAATTGTAATTTTCCTGCCATGTACGTACGTGTAAATCATGCACTTTTCATTTCGGTTATGACAGGTAAAATTTGGTGTATTAAAGCCACAGAAGGCCAATCAACACAATACTACACTATTTAGCACAAAAAATGTTATAAGGAATGCTTTTCATATACAAAAAAAAAACCGGACAAGTGCGAGTCGGGCTCGCCCACCGAGGGTTCCGTACAGACCTACATCTATACATAAAATAAAGCTATAGAAAAGTTGTGTCGGTACAAAGGAAATATTTTGAAAAAAAGTGGTTGGTAGTTATTAGTTTTTTATATGAAAACTGTACTACGGAGAGTTCAAGCTTTATCCCAGGTTCTACCTACCGGAATTATGTGAAAAATTGCTTAGTTTATAAGTTGGACTCCAAGCTACCAAACTGTAAAAAATACCATCAAAATCCGTTCAGCAGACTGCTATATATAGATAACCATTTGAAATCCTTTGTCGCCACGTAGAAAATAACCCTTCCAGGGATTACGACAAAGAATTGACCACGGGCGAAGTTTGAAATGGAATAGTACATTACTGCAGCGGCACTCAAGACAGGCATTGAAGAACATACGTTAGTCCATCAATGCCTAGTTGCGGCCAAGGCTTGTGTAGTACTTTTAAACTTTTAACTTTTTAGTTTTAAAAGTTTTAAGCTTTTTATTTTAATTTTAAAATACTTACAGTAATTGAAAAAAGAAAATGGAAAGTGGAATGTGCACATAAAGGCCTTTCATTTGATACACATATTGAAAAAAAAAACCGGTTTTTTTCATTTATTTCCAGTTTTTCATTTTTTTTCCAGTTTTTTGGAAAGTGCTCATCAAGGCCTTTCATTTGATACCCATATTGCAAAAAAAAATATTTTTTTTTTCAGTTTTTTTGGAATGTGCTCGTCAAGGCCTTTCATTTGATACCCATATTGCAAAAAAAAAATACTTTTCTTTTTTAATTTTTTTTTAAGTTTTTTGGAATATGCTCCTTGATGAGCATATTCCAAAAAACTTTTCAAAAAACTTTCATTTGATACCCATAGGTATTGAAAAAAAAAATATTTCGTTTTTAATTTTTTTTTATCTTTTTGGAATGCGCTCATCAAGGCCTTCATTTGATACCCATATTGCACCAAAACAGTTTTTTTTCGTTTTTTTTTTTTTCAATTTTTTGGAATGTGCTCATCAAGGCCTTTCACGTGATACCAGTATACCGAATATTTAAAAAAAAAATTTGGAATGTGCTCGCTCATCAAGGCGACATTTGATACCTATATTTGTGTTTAATTGAAAAGTTCGCTCCATTTCTGAATTACACGTGTGTAATGAGTTTTAATAGAAACATTGCTGGACAGACGCCGGCAATTTTGTATGAAAATCCATTATAACACGTTAGTAATGGATTCTCATACAAATATTGACGGCGCGGTTTAGGTCTGTCCGTAAACTCTGATTTAGCACGAAGAAGGTTGTCAAAATAATGTTCGAATTTCCAACCATTTTTGAGAAAAAATAAAATAATTACAAACCCACCGCACCTGTATAAAATACAAGTACTGTTGATTGTCAACAGATGGCGCTGTATATCAATAGTACACTGTATAATGTTCTGTGAAATGGTTTTATCTATCGCAATGTTATTAGAGAAAATGAGTGTATTCCAACAGGACCCTTTGGTTGTGTGAAGCCGAGACTTTTATTGTAGTGGTGGCTACCTCGGCTGACCTTACCGAGTAAACTGTCTTGATTATACTTGGTGCCAAATGCTCCAAGCAACATTGGAATGCGATGCACCCGCATTTTAATGTAAACTGAAACAATCTACCACTGAACTATTCAACACTTGACACTGGCAAAAAATACTTCCAAGAAGAAAGTAGATTGCCAAAACAAAAATAAGAAGAAGAAGACCCCCTGTCATACAGCGTGACACACCGCCATGTTGCGAAAATATTTAGAGCCAAATTTATTACTTTTTAATTTTATTTTTAAAAGTAATTAACTATAACAATATTTGAAAGGATTTGAATAATTAATAATAATAAATATTGATATTTTTAAAAGAATTAGTGGCGCGATTAATCCAAAAGTAATTAGAAGTTAAACTATGACCGCGCAATGCCGCGCATACCGTTGTTTCACCAAGATGATTAATAATTACGTATTTTAATGACCATATTTTATTATGATTTAATTACAAATATACAGTTTTCAGATTTATTCCTGTAAGTGTAGTATAAGACGCTATTACCTGCCAAATTTCATAGTTCTAGGTCAACGGGAAGTACCCTATGAATTTTGATTCCTTTGAGAGTATCGAAAATGCGTTTTTTGCGCCCTAAACGGCAGTATCTTTTTTTTACGTTAATTTAGAAGTTTGATTTTTTTACAGCTTCAAGGGCCCGTAGACCTTAATATATGGTTTGAATTTCAATTCGATACCTCCACGCGTTTCCGAGATAAAGGGTCTTGACAGACAGACGGACGGACGGACTGACAGACAGACGGACAACAAAGTGATCCTATAAGGGTTCCGTTTTTTCCTTTTGAGGTACGGAACCCTAAAAAGGGATAAGATAATTATAGCACAAATGGTGGTCAAAATAAAATCTAATGTGATCCAAATTTTCCCATAGCTTTAATTTAACCTGATCAATTTACTTTGTTCAAATAAAAGCAATAGTACTTTTGCTCTCATTTTCGTACGAAAATAGGCGAAAATACGACAGCTTTATATTACGAGTAAAAAAGAGAAAACCCCCAGCATGTTGCAAACGGTTTTATTCGTCCAAACAAGATCATAGCGAATTAAAGAAAAGCAAACACGACTAAAATTCCCAGGCCAATTCTTTTGCATCCTAAAACTAATTCTCATAAAGAGCAGGCATTAAATTTTGTCCAATCCCCCTATCCCGTGAAAAGACTGCAATGCGCTGAGCGCACTCTCTAATTCAATAATTCTCTCCTGTATTCCGCACTCGTTTCAAAAAACAGTGTTCTCGTGGATTTTAGACTCTCTTTCATATCAACTTGATGAAATTAACTGATACGAATCCTCGTAAATAGGAATACCCGCCTTTTATATTTAGATTAGAGATAAACGGTGTTATTACAAAAGATTTTTAAACACTGTTTAACTTAAACACCGTTTAAATGTTATGCTGTCACTTTTTTGACAATATTGTTTGAAAGAGACAGCGCCACATTTTTTTAAAATTTATTTGTCACTGTAAAAGATACAAAAAATAATACAAACGTAACTTTCGCCAAACTGCATAACAGTTTGTCGGCGAAATGTAAAAACGACCAACAAAAGACCTAATTCAATATAGGTGTTGAAGTTAATTTAAATAATTTGAAATTTAGTGCCTGTTTCACAATCTGTGTTATGGCACTAACTTCTGATCTATTTTAAAATGAAACAATTTATATGAAATTACTTGTTAAGTACTGAACTAAATCGGACTTTATGAAACAGGCCTTAAAAACATTAACAGAGTGCATATACATTAGCTACTTATTAATACAAATCTGAGAAAGCTTTCTTCAAATATTTTTTTAAATAATACTTGGACTTTAAATTATTGCTGGTTAAACAGTTAAAATTAATAACTAAATAACTAAATTAATAAAATTAAAAAATTTAAACAGTGTCTAAGCTAAACAGTGTTTATTTTTTTTTTGTAATAACACCATATGTCTCTACAATTCTCCGTGTGCTACTTAAAATAAGTTAATGGAAGCATCATTCAATTTCAGAGAACTAGAAGCGTTAATTTTCCTTTTTTTTAAAGATCACTGGGCATATTTGACTTAATATGTATTATTTTTTTATGTACCGACCGGCAGAAGAAAGTGATTTCACATTATGTGTGTGAGTATATGTGTAATGTTATTAAACTTTTGTTAATAAAAAAGAAGTTTTTACTTTCAGGTCAAATGTCCAAACAATATGCCCAATAACCTTTATCATATACTAGCGACCGCCCGCGACTTTGTTTGCGTGGAAAGTTTTTTGCTATCCCTCGAGAACAGTCCTTTTTCCCAGATGAAAGATATGTCTTTGTCGCTATGTCATTCTCTGTATAGCCCTGAGAACATGTATGCAAAATTTCATGATGATTGGTTCAGTAGTTAAGACGTGAAGGCGTAACAAACAAACGGAGTTTTGCATGTATAATATTAAGTAAGGATTTCGTACGTAATCTACATCGACTTTTAATATCGTCACTACTGGAGCACACTTGCTCGTAAGTGAGCCCTAATACATCGCTTTTAGGGTCATAAACAGAGATATAACAAACACCGTGCGTAAATAAAACACTAGTGCGTTATAGAATTATTTCTACAAAGTTAAATTAGTACCTTACTGCAAGTTCTATGCAAGTAAACAGAGCATTACCAATGTAACCGGGTAATACAGTTATTTTTTAGTAACAACAAAGAGGTTTTATGCCGCTGAAAATTCATACAAATTTTTGGAATAAATAAATGTGTAAGTCCTTAATTAAGTCAAACAAATATTTATTGTTATCAAATTATTCACAATTCACAATATTTTGTTATAAAACATTAAAATATTTGCATTTTATTACTTTAAATTCTAATTTTGAAGTAGGCTGTATGCTCACTCACCACATTGTTCGCAAAATATTCTTTGGGCGCGTGAAAAAAAACTGCGTGCCTTTTCCCATAATTTTCATATTTTGTTTTAAGTCTTATTTGTTGCGGTAAATTACTTTGTTTTTTCCTCGCAAATGTGTTGAAAAACGTCGTATGAAACTCGTGAGCTTTTGCTTATTGCACACTTGGCTAAGTTATGCCCTCGCCTATGGCTCGGGCTGCAACCCACAACCTTGTGTGCAACGAGCAATCTCGAGCTACCTCGTCTCATAATGTACCATTATTTAGTAACAAACAAGTATTTAAAAATAAATCTTTATATTAGGGTAACATGTTGCCGTTTATCAAAATAAAATAAAAAATAATATACCTGTATCTTTTTCTCAATCAGGAATATTCAAGCATCAATTTCAACAGCATTTTAAGTTTGTACCCATACAAGTTACTCGAAATGCAGCCTTTTACTATTTCCTACTTCTGTCTTATCTATTTAAGTACTAATAATAACTATTATTACACTAAGACGAACTTGTTTTTTTAGTAATAACGTTATTAAGTCAAGCAGCCATTCAATAACATCTCTAGAGAATGTTAGATACGCCTTTCGTGTCAGTCCATTAGCCAAAGTTGTATAAAGCCATGGCTCACAAGATTGGGAACACATAATAGTTGAAGTAATGGCATAATATTATTGTATTAGGAACAGGCATTAGACGTGATTGGCTTGCCGCCCAAACCACTCTGGATATTTTAGAGATGTATAGATGTAGTATGGATAATGTTAAGGTTTACTTACTTAGCTAATTATACAGGGTAATTTTGCAACCTAACCTAACCTTTTACAAAATCAAATATAAGTTCAAGGAAGTAATTAAATAAATAGGTGAGATATGAATGACTTCATTTTAAATTCACAGTTTTCAGCCACTATTTATATCCTAAAAATCTAGGCACGCACGCTCACTCTCGCGCACGGGCGGAAGCGAGCGAGGGAAGGCGGGCGTGAGTGGGAGGGGGGATCGCGCGGGTCGACCTCTGCGATGCACAGACAGTGACAATTTCAATTTGTGTGGGGAAAAGTATGGGGTAAAAATGTAAAAAAAAATTTACTTCATAAATTAATTGTGCTGCTGTTATAGAATGACCTGACAAAATTTGAAAAGGGGTCCAAAAATTACCTTGTATGTAGTAACCTGTAAATAAATTTTACTAACTAAAGATCACCGGCCCGATGGTCAGACGATATCGTCAAGTTGACGGGATCTCACTGGATGAGGCTGGCACAGGACCGTGAGGAATGGCGCTATAGAGAAGAGGCCTATACCCAGCAGTGGGTTGATGTGGGCTGAATATGATGATGAAGATCTTTACAGGTACTTTACATGTTTTAGTGATAAAGTAATAATGTTCCAACCTTTTACGTGTACGCATAGATAGAGGATCCGCCGTATCATAAGTTACAAAATTGTCGGGAAATCCATCCATATAATACTTACTTTTATAAATGTGAAAGTTTGTTATGCTGTAAGGTCTTAAATACTCAACTGTTTAAATAATACAATAGAAAATAATAGAAAACTGGACCACACATTAAAGAAAACGTTTGGTCAAATTGTTGATTGATTTCAGACCCGTTTTTCTTGTTAATAAAAAATATATTTTTATTTAACTTTTTTTTAATGGCATATTTCAAAATAAATGTGATGCGCATTTTATAGGCTTATAAGGGTATTTTATAAAAACACGTATTTAATTAATTATCTAATCAAAGGTAGGCCTCATTAAAATGAATAAAAAAGATTTTCCTCAATATATTATGAGCCAGAAAGAATAAAGAAAGAAGACTAGAAGATTTTAATGTAAAATGGAAATTAGGAAAATAATAATATTAACTAAAACATTATGGTTTTTGTCTTAGAGCACGCGGCTTCCGTCCCAGAAGCTGCGATGCTCTAAGGTTTTTGTATTTTAATTATCTCTCGATCAGTTGGTAACATTATTATTTGCGAAAATATTTATGTATATCTGTATTTCCAAAGTAAAATGGTGAAAGTGCTTAGGCCAGCGATCAAGTATAGTTGAGTTATTCAACATTTTTATCTTTTCCAGTATTTTTCCCATACATTCACTACAAAATGTAGGAAGAAAAATGTCCCAAATCTCCTACTATACATATTGTATAGCCCCGAGCGGTTGGCAACACGCCAATTTGTCTAACGCCTAGTTATGCGCCATTTACTGGATCGGGCTTACATTAAATGCGCGATGGAACATTCTGTGTGTCGGAAGTAGGGTCACCATGAAGAAAATAGAAAAGTCCGGACAAAAGATCACTAATTGTTGAAGCATTAAAGCTATCCCTTATGGTAAAGCAAATACGTTAAGAAAAAAAATCAAACCTAATCTTTCAAAAAAATTTGGGACATTAGGAAACAAAACATTTTAAGTAGGTAAGTAATTAATCTATGAAAGTATACTATTTATAAAAAAAACTAAATAAGAAAACTCAGACAGAGCTCACAAGACCGGAAATGTCCTGAAAAATCCAAAAGTTTGGTAACCTTTGTCGGGAGCTAAACTGGCGCGCCGATTTGGTATTCTAAAGAGAACATTTAGCTAAAGACCAATGAGTGGTGATGCGGAATTGCTAAAGAGATCCGGAACTTGTGCCACTTGAGGATTTTATATTTTGTTTTAGTAGGTACTTATAACGCTTGTATACTTAACTAAGTCCAATTACTATATAAGGCTAATTCATATGATCGCGCGGTGCCGTGACGCGCGTCATCACGCGGTAGATAGTTAGTCAAATTAGCGAAAAGATTGGAAGCAAAATCGATCATGTATTTAGGTCAAAATGTCTAACCCTTTCCCCAGTTTACAAAACTACACAGTTTTCCCTAAAGCCGCAATGACTGAAAACACATTTTTGGGTATTTTATTTTTTTTCTGACTCGACGTTGGTTCGATTAAAATAAATGAAATATGATAATGTAGATTGAGGTGTAATAAAGCGTATAAAAAATTACGTTGAATTCACCTGTATTCTCTGGTTAGTTATGACCAATAAACAGTTTTAACCGAATTTCACCCCCTTCCGTGAAGGTGGTAAATGCAATTCTTTTTTTATACTCGATTTTCCACTTGTACAAAACCATCAGAAACGTTTTTGCCTCTCCAGAGAATTTATTCCAATCTTTATTAAAAAATCACCTAATTTGACTACACTAAGAAGCATTCATATGATATTGTATGCACGATGCAGGTTTGTAGATCTTGAAACGCGACACCATAGTTTATTATAATCTTGTACCGCGTGGTTAGTGGTCCCGCGCGGCACCGCGAGGAACTGTCAAAAAAGCTTATGCAACCATTTTTTTTTAATTGAATGAGCAGATAACGCGTGTTGTCTGCGCGTCGTTAGCGCGTAGTAGCAGATTTTAGCGATTTGATATGTTTATCTATGTCAACGCGTACTGTTTGCTCGTTCAAAAGTTTGTAATGTTGCAAGTAATTTCGCTCTTTGAATAAAATATGGCATTGCAATCGTACATTACAGGTTTATTAATCCTAGATCCAGAACCAGACAATTCAGAGCTTAGTACAACAGTCGCAAAACGAATTCGTACCACGTACAAAGTAATTTAATGTGAAGAATAAGACGTGTAAATAGTAAATACTGCCGCCATTACGGACGCTTGGCGCGAATTTGCATTAAGATTAACGACACTCGGTCGTACGGTTTAATGCGGGGAACGCTCGACGCGACACTACTGCGGCGTGTGGCGCAGTGTGGGGTGTGCATTATAAAATAACTTTCATTACAAGTAACGTCTAAATCTGAACATTATCAAAGAACCACACCAAATAACAACACACAAGGCCAGTCTCCTGAGTTCGTTACTCAACAGGTAATATTATATTTTTGAATGAAACCAGAAGTTAGTACCTAGACGTAGGTAGACTGTGAAACAGGGGAGAGTTACAGTATAGGCGCATATGATGTATTGTATGGCACAAGCTATTAAAATACTGGACTTTGAGATAGCGTATCACGATTTATTAATGATCATGTTATGTAGGACACAAGAAGAATTTATCTTAACACTAGCGGCCACCCGCGGTTTCACCCGCGTGGTTCCCGTTCCCGTAGGAATATCGAGATAGTAAGTATTCTACGTTTTAATCTAGGCTATCTACTATTTGTGTGCCAAATTTCAACCAAATCCGTTCAGTAGTTTTTGCGTGATTAAGGAACAGACATCTAAACCCACAAACTTTCACATTTATAATATTAGTAGGGTTTATATGTGTCACTTATTTTAAAATGGATTTGTTTGCTAAATTGAAAATATGTTTTTTTACTCAAAATGATATTCAATTCAAGTTCACTAATGAATCACGATGACAAGACTTTGTACTAAGTAATGCTTTTCGGAATTATTTAAGGAAAATGAAATACAATCAACCGAAGTCTACAGTTTCATGCATAACTATCTAAATCTTCCACGAACTGTTTTCTCAGAGGAAATTCGGATTCATAAGGGCATTGAAAATTAAAGCCAGATTTGCATAATTCAAATCAAAATACGGCGCTTTACGGCTCGAATCGAGTACGTTTTTATTGTTATAAGAAGTTGTAAAGATTTTTCGTTACATAAAATATGTGCAAACGGTACGATGAATAAAAAGAAAATAGGTACGAGGGCACTAATCCGTAATGGGCCCGCGTGGTGGGTTATGGCCCGTCCTCCTTATCCACCCATAAGGAAGGCCTGTGCCCCAGCAGTGGGGACATTAAAAATGGCTGAAGGACAACTTACATCTGAAATTCTGAAAAATAATAAAAGTTCTTTACAAGAATTTGAGATAAGGAACTATAATACTTATTACATTTGAATTATTTTGTTTTTCATCAAATTTTTCGTCCACCTATTAGTTTTTCTATTCTTTTTTAAAGGCGTGTCAAAGTTAATGTTTTAGCCCACTATGTAATTTCCATACATACATGATAGTAATGGTCGCATTAACAAAACTTTAAAATAAGGTAAAGCCAGACATTTTAGTAATTATGTTTTTTAAGCTCAACCGGATAGTGCTTAGAATTCATCTCTCCTGATGTTAAGTGACGATAAGGCGAAGGTGGAAGCGCACTACACCCGGAATCCTCATCACTGAGGAACTGGCTATCTCACCTCTAACTGCCAGAACACAACAATTTTTAAATTGTTGTTATGGCGTCACACTTAATAGGTAAGTGGTGGTAGCTAGCCAGGCGGACTTGAAATAAGCCCTACCACCAACCAAACCGAGTACAAATTGTAGCCCCCTTGGAAATAGAACCCGGGACCCCTGCGACGGGTGGGCGAACCACTAGACCACAGAGGCGGTTTTCTTACATTCCTTTGTTTAGATGAGACTATACATATATATTATATGTACATTGTTTATATGTAAAAGTGACGTGAGTTCGTGTATGGAGGCTTTTAGACGGCTACGATGATGTATAATTTTTCAGAAGGGCAATCAGCGGTTTCCCCTTTTTCCTCGTCAAGGTAAAAGAGCTTTGGTTATGATTTTTAGGGTACCTTAGTATAAGGAAAAATAATAAAACCTAGCTATATGACTGTAGTGTGATGTTAAAATGGCAATATACGCTTAAATAAGTTATTTTGAAGGTTTGGACATTGAACATGGTCTTGTTTAAGTGACATTTACTGTTTACTGTTGTCTCAGATGTTTATGTACCCCTTTTCAAATGCCAGGCGATAGTTTATTAATATAAGTATTTATTTACAATAGCAGAAAGTCTGCTAAATTAGTTATCGTAAATCGCAAAAAATATGAACTCTTCTTTATTTTTTACAAAAAAAATTCTTTCAACGGAACCATCCTAAATATGTTGTTTAATAAGTAGTACAGTACATAACCACTATGTACGCATCACCGTTATGTTTTTCCTCCGCGCTCCACCCTGGCGGAATCGCAATAAGTGCGCGCGAGGATTAATATCCAAAACGTCTTTTGACAACCCTACGATTCTGAGCCGCTCTGTCAAGTATAAGTCACGGGTTTTTTTATTGCCTTTCGCAATTTTATTTTTATTTACAATCCATTCCTCGACACATCCCCGAGGAATATTTGAACATGTTTTGAGAAACAATTCGCAGAAATAAGACTAAGTTGGATACATTTTTCAGTAAAAATAACAGCGATAATTAATACATAATAGTTATTTTTTACAATTAAGATTGTGTTTCTTTGTTTTGAAAAGAAAAAATTTCACCATATTATTTGCTTTATTCGAACATTTTAAATGCTTAGCGCTCGTGTATTTTCACAACAAGATTTTATTTGGAAATTCTCAAATTCAAATAATAATAATAATAATTTATTTATTCAAGTAATTAAAAAATCAAAACAATAAGTCTCAAAATAAGACAAATTATATTATTTCATAAAAATAATACGAGATAGTAGCCCTAGTACACTGTATAGTATAAATTAAACAAAACTTTAATAAAAACCGCCAGATTTATTTCATATAGGTGGTCTACACTTGTAACATTTTGATGTGTCAGAACACCGTGTCTTTATCATACATCGCTAGTTTGATTGGGCGTGCGCTATGGAAATACTGTAACAAAGAGACGAGACACGGTGTTCTGACACGCCAAAATGTTACAAGTGTGGACCCACCTTAAGTTTTATGCATTATGTAGGTACCTACGTTAGAGTAAATGCTTTCCATGATTTATGCCTCTTCAAATCCGGCGTGAAGCGGCGTGATTGCAGCCACTGTCTGCTACAATCAGCTTGTATATTTTATGTAATCCATCATGGCTCTTTGTTTCAGGCCAGGACCTTTAAGATGCTGGGAATCTGTTGTGTGAAAGATAAATTGATTGCAATACTTTCAAGGATATTTTGGATTACGACGGCCTACGGTTTTAATTTCCGCCATCTTTAAGGTAGGAGTTCGATCCCCAACCAAAACAAATACATATTAATGTATCCTACTCCCAACTTCTAACAGGCCTCCAAAAAAAAAACATTAAAAAGGTCTGCAAAAATATTGTGCATATGTGACTGTAAACTTAGCAGGTGCAGGGGTTCAGCGACGTCGGGCAGAAGAATTAAAACTACAGCTTTTTTTTTACTATTTGTATTTTCAAACCATAGTAGGTATATATTGAACTGAACTGAACTGAACAATTTTCATACAAAACAGCCTTATTTAAGTACAAAACGTTTACTCGCACTTAGTGGCTAGTTAGTTTTCTACAATATAGCTATTAGCCAATTACAACGCATACAGTTTGCACACGGCACTAATTTTTGCACACGGCACCAATCTTTCCTGTCTCTTTCCAACATTATAGTGCTATCTCTAACGGTGCAAACAAAATCGCTAATAGTATCTATACAAGAAAGATAAATAACAAATCAAAGGTCTTAATTCCTATCTTAATTTCTACATGTAAAATATGGTTGCGGATTTACTCCCAACCATCATGCCTCTGTAGGCAGAACTACCACTTTAACTGCAGGGCGGCGTAATGTCCCACGGCAAGTCCTTATGTCTACTATCCTAACTTGGCCATCCGCTCCAGGGTAAACCTTTACTATCACACCTCGGGGCCAGACGTTTCTGGGCAGAGTGGGGTCGACGATTAACACTAAGTCCCCAACTTTCAACGGTGCCACATCCTTCGTCCACTTCGATCGCTTTTGAAGTGTCGGCAGATATTCTGACACCCAGCGGCGCCAAAATATGTCGGCCAATGCTTGCGCAGCTTTCCATTGTTTCTTCGTTGTCAGGTCTTCTTCCGAAAAATGTCCAAGTCTGGTGGTCGTTGACGCGGTACCCAAGAGTAGATGGTTCGGAGTTAACGTTACTGGGTCGTTCGGATCCACAGAGACGTGGGTCAGTGGTCTACTATTGATCGTAGCTTCCACCTCAGCCAGCAGCGTTAGTAACACTTCTTCTTTCGGCGCTCTCGCATTCAGGGTTACTCTCAATGCGGTCTTCGTGGAGCGTACTAAACGCTCCCAACATCCTCCCATGTGTGGCGAGGCGGGCGAGATGAATTTCCATTTGATTCCAAGTGTGGTAGCTGCATCTTCCAGCTGATGGATTTCCAGGTTCTTCCACGCGTTCCTTAGTTCTTTATCAGCTCCTATGAAATTCGTGCCCTGGTCGCTGTAAAGTGTTTCAGGCTGACCGCGGCGCGCAATGAAACGTCGGAGGGCCATGATGGCCGAATCAGCGCTAAGAGAGGAAGCGACTTCCAGGTGGATTGCTCTTGACGTCAAACAGGTCAAGACGATTCCCCAGCGTTTCTCATGACGACGTCCAATGGTCACTTCCATGGGTCCAAAATAATCAATTCCACAGTGAGTGAATGCACGACGATGATGGGCTAATCTGGCGGAGGGCAAGTCCCCCATCTTCGGTGGTTTCGGAAGTGTTTTTCTTATCACACACATGGGACAGCTTCTCGCGACTTTCTTGACAGCTGGTCTTATCTTCAGTATCCAGTACTTTTCGCGGAGCATGTTCACAACTGCTTCATTATTAGCGTGATGAGCTAATCGGTGGTAATGCAGAATTATCAACTCAGTCAGTCGTTCCTTTGCATCCAGGATAATAGGATGTCGTTCCTCAAAGGGTACATCGGCTGTCTGGATCCTTCCTCTCACTCTCAAAAGTCCATCCTCCATTATCATTGGATCGAGAGCTTTCAGACGACTTTGTTTCGGTAAATCCTTGCCTGCTTTCATATTTTCTATGTCTACTTCAAACGCAGTTTTCTGAGACTGAAGGATCAATATCTTCTCAGCTTCTCGGATCAAGTCTCCAGTGACCTCGGGCCGTTCTTTCAGCCTTAGATGCTTGATGTAGGCCAGCACACGAGCCATTGTTCTCACCGCCCGAATCCAGGATGAAAAACGCTGGACTTCCAATATAGTGGGCGGGGCTTCCGTGATGGTGTGAACTCGATTCGGGCGTAGTTCACTGGTCTCTTCATCGGTGGCATTCGATAAGCCTTCTTTCGGCCACTCATCCTCATTTTCCTTAAGAAAGTCTGGGCCTGAGAACCATATCGACTTTTCTGGCGTCCAACCCTTTTTTGTTGCTTCGTCAGCTGGGTTTTGTGCTGTCGGAACCCATCTCCATTCATCGCTTCTGGATCTCTCATCTATTTCAGCTAAGTGATGTGCCACGAACGGCTTGAAATCCCTCGGGTCCGATCTAATCCAGTGCAAAACTGTTTTGGAGTCTGTCCAAAATACTCTTCTTTTTATCATGAAGCTATGTTCTTTCTCCACCATGTTTGCCAGGCGGCAGGCTAGCACGGCTGCTTGCAGTTCAAGCCGTGGCATCGAGACCATCTTCATGGGTGTCACTTTGGCTTTTCCTGAGACGAGCGCCACTTCCCTTTTCTGGTCAACGAAGTACGCGACGGTGGCATAAGCTTGCTCGCTCGCATCGCCGAAGATATGAAGTTCAACTTCTTCTTCCTTGATCCCATAATGTCTCGGTATTTTCAGTTCTCTAAGCACATGAAGACTTCTTATCCATTCTTTCCATTCTTCATGACATTCTTCGTTTATTTTCTCGTCCCATTTGACGCCGGTCTTCCATATCCGTTGCATTAAGATCCTTGAGCTGATTGTCACTGGGCATATCAAGCCTAGTGGATCAAACAGACTCATTATGAGTTTGAGGAACTCTCTCTTTGTGGGCACTTCCTCGCCACTCGCAACTTCTTTCTTGATTTTCTTGAATGACACGTCGAAACTCAGGGTGTCATCACTCGTTTGCCATACCAGACCCAACGTTCGTTCTGTTTCTCCACCAAGCTTTGACAAATTCACGCTTTGCGGTGCCACGTACGGGAGCTTTTCACGCAACTCAGGATGGTTGGTCGTCCACCCCCTGATGTTGAAGTTCCCTTGAGCGTGAATGTCACTTATTTCTTTAATCATCTTGATGGCATCTTCCACATTTTCTACACTATCTATGTAATCGTCCATATAGTGTCGTTTCTTAATAGCCTCGACCGCTTCTGGGAACTCTTCTTTAAACCTCTCAGCGTTTCTGTTTAGCACGAAGATTGCCGATGTTGGAGAAGATGTTGCTCCAAATATCATCGATTCCATTACATATATCTCAGGGTCTTCATGTTTGTTCGCACCTCTCCACAGAAACAGCTGTGCTCCTTGGTCTTCTTTCCTTATCTTTACTCTAAGGAACATATCCTCGATGTCCGCGGTGATTGCGATCGGCTTCTGGCGAAACTTAAATAGTATTCCTAAAAGGGAGTTCAGTAAATCTGGGCCGCTCAATAGCTGGTCATTCAATGACGTCCCTTTATATGTCGCAGCTGCATCGAACACCAAGCGCAACTTTCCTGGTTTATTGACGTTTGTCACGCCAAAATGCGGGAGAAACCAAGTGTGTTCGGAAGGTATCGGTTCTTCCACACGTTTCGCGTATCCTTTTTCAATTAACCTGCTTATCTGGGCACAGTAGGCAATCGCGAAGTCCGGGTTTCTGTCCATTTTGCGCTCGATTCCTCTTAGGCGTTTCTCAGCGTCGTTAAAATTATCTGGCAGCTGGACGTTATCTTTTCTCCAGAGTAGTCCCACCTCCCAACCTTCATTGGTAAGGCGCGCAGTCTCATTGAGTATGGTCTCAGCTCTCTGTTCTTCAAAGTTCACTCTCTTTTTGGCGACGATCCCCATATTTTCAATGTCAAACTGCTGTTTGACGAGATCGTTCAGCTCCGCCATGCAGTTTACGGTGTCGGGCTCGTCGCTCTTTGTACTTACCGGGCCATGAATTACCCAACCTAGCTTGGTCAGGGAGGCCACCGGTCTTCCCGATTTCCCTCGCCTTATGTCGCCGCCCACTATTGTTTCCCAATTGTCTTGTCCTATGAGGACTAGTGGGACAGCGTCTCTCATTTCTTCAATTCCCAATCCTTTCAAATGATCACTATTTTCGATCACACTCTTTGGCACAGTCTGCGGCGGCAGGTTCATCTCCCTGATGGTCCTCATCTTCAGAATGCGGGGTTCTTCATTTGGTCCCCATAAAGTCACACTTACTAACCTTGATGAGTCATCTTCAATCGAGTGTCCGCCGGCACTGAGGATCTGGATCGGTGATCTCGGACCTCGCAATTCCGTGGCAAGAGTCTCGTCTATCAACGAAATAGTGGCACCGTCGTCAAGCAGAGCGTAAGTGTCAATCAGACGACCCCCGTTTTTCACTTGTACAGGCACTACCTTCAGGAGTGACTTCACACAACGTCTGTCCCCGAGGTTAGTGACACGCTCAGTCTGAGTAGAAATATCAAAAGGTTGGTTACCTGGTTTATCCACGTGCAGGAGCGTGTGATGGCCATAATTATACTTAGCACATTTCCTATATTTACACCTTAATCGACTATGATTGCCACTTAGACACTTAAAACATAACTTATTGTCTTTAACAAAGTCCCAACGTTCATTTACACTTTTGTCACGAAAACTGTCACACGAAGCTAACCGATGATCACTTTCACATAGCACGCACTTTATTTCACTGTTGTTATGCACGTTTACTTTATGCACATTTTTCACACTGGCACGGTTACTCACAGTTTGATTCCGTGGTGTCACCTGCCTTTGCGCAGCCGCAGGTCTGCTCCCGATGATGTCGGCAGGAAGCACGAAAGCTGCGGTGTCGGCGAGCTCCTCCAAGAAGTCCACGAATATGATGAGGGTTGGTGACACACGCAGATCGACTCCACCGGCGATGGCTTGACTCCGTGCAAACTTGGAGTACTCGTGGCGCTGGGTCGGTGTTAGTTTCTCCAGCAGCTCACTCACAAGTTGTGGGTTGTTGATGAAGCCTTGATGTTTCTGAGTGTGGAGATGCAGGAGCGGACGGTGGCACTGAAGACACGAAGGCCATCGCTGTCATTGTCGGCGGTCTTGGGTAGTGCTCGAATCTTCCCGATAGCGCTCTTCAATAGGAGGTTTGGATCCCCGTAGGTGCGCTCTAAGCATCTCAGGATCTCGCCAGGATCGGAGCTGGTGCGGAGAAGGTCTTCAACCAGTTGCTTCGCCTTGCCATGTATTGCTGATTGTAGTCTCGCAAGGTTTTCTGATGGCCGGAACTCGTACTGGGCAGTGGAATCTTCATATTTCTTCTTAAAGGCAAGCCAGTCAGCTGGATCCCCACTGAAGTTAGGCAACTCGTAGAAAGCTCGCGGCATAGGGCGTGGTTTGGCCATGTCTCGTAGGGTTTCGGCCAACTCTTCGATCGCCTTCCCGGGCTGTCGACGTCCCCTTGATGAATCACGTCCATCTCGGCCAGAGTGCGGGGTCTTCTCACGAGCGGGCTCAAAAGGTGACTTCTGGATCCACTCCTGGATGCGATCTTCTTTAGGTGGTTCTATTCTCGCTAAGGCCTCTTCCTCTTCTTCCTCCTCTGCGTCTAGTTCCGCCAGTTGCATTGCCTTCTTTTTCTCGGCGAGACGCTGTTGTGCTGCGCACATTTCAAGTTCTGCTTCGTATTCGATTCTCTTTCGTGTCGCTTCTCTGTGTGCGCGACTGGAACGGGACGACGTGACACTTGGAGCTTTTCGGGGCGCTCGTACGGTGCTCACGGTCGGCGTTGCTTCATGATCTGGATCTCTGGTCGTGAAATCCACCACTCTTCCACCAATGCCGGAAGACGGAATCTCTGGGATGTATATTTCACCAGGTATCCCTTGGTTAACCGTCGACGGCGATCGGAGTGGGCGGACGAACGTAGCTACCCCGGAGTCTGCGGGTTCCGTATGTGCAGGATCGCTCTGGGCCGTTGACGTTCCGCCTCTCTCCTTTGCCTTGCTCCTCGTCGGGTACGACATGGTTGCTTCTTCAAGTATCCCAGGAATTCTTCAAGTCCCAGACTGAATGATCCAAAAATATTCTAAGTCTTGGGAATTTTTCTTCAAATTTTCTAAGTCCTGGGTGCTGGCAGCGAAATCTTCTAAGTCCCCGGCGTATCCGGCTCGAAGGACCACTTGTAAACTTAGCAGGTGCAGGGGTTCAGCGACGTCGGGCAGAAGAATTAAAACTCCAGCTTTTTTTTTACTATTTGTATTTTCAAACCATAGTAGGTATATATTGAACTGAACTGAACTGAACAATTTTCATACAAAACAGCCTTATTTAAGTACAAAACGTTTACTCGCACTTAGTGGCTAGTTAGTTTTCTACAATATAGCTATTAGCCAATTACAACGCATACAGTTTGCACACGGCACTAATTTTTGCACACGGCACCAATCTTTCCTGTCTCTTTCCAACATTATAGTGCTATCTCTTTCTAACGGTGCAAACAAAATCGCTAATAGTATCTATACAAGAAAGATAAATAACAAATCAAAGGTCTTAATTCCTATCTTAATTTCTACATGTAAAATATACTAGATAAACATAATTTAGTGTTCAAATAAGAGAAAATAATGTGATAAAACAAAGTAATTCTACAAAATATCAAAATTTAAACTATCTTAACTATATTTACATATTTTACAATCGTTCTGCCGTCAACAGTGACAGATAGGCATAAATAGATTGATTGCAATTTGCAATACTTTCAAGGATATTTTGGACTACGACGGCCTCCGGTTTTAATTTCCGCCATCCCTAAGGTCGGAATTCGATCCCAACCATATGTAAATACATATTAATGTGCCATACTCCCAACTTCTAACAGGCCTGCAAAAAAAATAAAAACCGGTCAAGAGCGAGTCGGACTCGCGCACCGAGGGTTCCGTACCATCATAATTGCACCATTAAACCACACTGCAGAGTAGAATAATAAAATTAGTATTGCAGTTTTAGGACAGCGCCATCTCTTGACCGATAGTGGAACTAATGTTAACTTTTTTAGAAATTTGATAATTTCTAAAAATGTGTGCTATATTGAGACATCATTTTATTTTTCCTGAAATCTTTATATAAACTGCTATCACATAGAATTATTTCAGATTTTTCTCTTTGCAAACTTCGGAGATAAGGGGGGGGGGGAACGGTCATTTTTTTTTACATTTTTCATCATAAGTCGAAAACAATGCGGTCTAGAAAAAAAAGAAAAAATGATTAAAAACGTGCAAACGGCGTTCTTTCATATGATACCCCACATGCCCTAGTCACCTCACTTCAAATTTTTAAGACCCCTTTTCAGGCCCTGCTGTAAAAATATATTTATTTTTTTATTTATTTCTTATTTGCAAAATAGTTGGGCAAATGTCATCTGAAACTATTCCAAATTTCAAGTTGATACCATTAGTAGTTCTCGAGATATCCAGCTGTGACAGACAGACAGACAGACTGAGTCACACCATAAGGGTTCCTTTTTTACCATTTTGGTACGGAACCCTAAAAATCATTAAAAAATCCTTTGTCCATCTCTAACAGAGTAATGCACTTTTACGGTCTGCAAAAAAATTGTGCATATGCGACAGATAAATTGATTGCAATACTTTCAAGGATATTTTGGACTACTTACGACGGCTTACGGTTTTAATTTCCGACATCTCTAAAATCGGAGTTCGATCTAATAATGTACCCTTTTCCCAACTTTTAACAGGCCTGCAAAAAAATCATTAAAAAATCCTTTGTCCATCTCTAACAAAGTAATGCACTTTTACGGTCTGCAAAAACATTGTGCATATGCGACAGATAGGCATAACTCGATTGTGGCTCGCTAGCATTGCGCAGCGCTCGCTTTTTGACAAGCTATCGTATAAGGGAATCTGGCGAATTATCCTCATGAATATTTATCTGTCTGTCGGTATCGAGTAATGGCCGCGCGATTGTTCCTGCATTTCGGTACGGTGGGCATCTAAGGATTAGTTTTCAACGCAAATTGATCTTGTTATGGAGTTATTGTACTTATGTTCCATTGAATACTGTATGGAGTTATATTGTAATTGGATTTGCTTTGTACTCAATGCTGTTTGATTTAAGGCGGAGTGTAGAATGATTAAATATCAAAGTGCTATTAGGTATTTGAATTGGAAACAAAATGTATAGTTTAAACATTTTATTGTTGCTTATTATTATATTGCTGGTTGCAATTTAACATTGGTAAGGCTAAGTTTAAGGCCATTTGCCACTTCTTTTCTTTTTTTTTATAATTCACAATAGTGACTTTCGCTGCTGCTAATGCTGCTATCCGTACCCGTCAATGCGTCTCCAATACCAATAGGGTTGGGCACCGATGCGCGCACCCGGTTTTAGACGACCGGCTATCAGTTGCTTCGAAATCGGTAAATGCATTAGACTGCAGTAGAAATTCTTATTCACTACAATATCAATGTTTTGAATGGCTATCAGGGGTCTCTTTCTCGCTGTACAGTAAATAAAAGAGACGCATTGATAGCCATTCAGGAAATTGACAAGTTTTAAGAGCTTGTAATATTCTACCCCCCCCGATGGTAACCAGTATCTCAATCACGGGTTGCATAATAATTACTTTGTTCTCTATGTTGAAGTCGTTTTAGTTAAATGCGAGATCATGGATCATCAATAAAATAACATTTTAGACGTAGCGTAGACAGCCATTGGTGGAAGTATCCCCCTCTCTTTCTACGGGGCGCGTAACGAGAACGTTAATATTCAAGTTTTCACTTCTGCCGGCACTCCCGGAGTGCAACCCGAATTTTTTATTTGTATGGAATACAGCAGTGGCAACCATAGATGCAAATATATTGTTGTTTACGATAGTAAATCCCAATAATGGGCAAAAGCAAAACACAATTTAGGTCTAGGATTGCCACTATGCAGTTTATAATAAAAAGTATTTTTTTCAAAGATGTGGCGTTTTTACGGTTTCATTATAATTATCCGGGGTTGTATGCTTGGTTTTATATCTACCATATTCGTCTTTAGGGTTTTTTAATAACACGTTGCATAATACTACATTTGCTAAAAAAAATCTCTAAAGATTTGTTAAGGATCTGTTTCATAAGTTCCGGTTTCAGAAATGAAACATTTATTTATAATCTATAAAATATTTTAGAACAATCTATACATGTAACATGTAACACAACTAGATCTGACGCTTTTAAGATTAACTCATCTATTGAACGGTGAGCCGTGATAATTCAGCTCATCTCCCACCTTCGTCTAGTATCAGCATTTCCAATACAAAGAGCAGGGGGGGTAGGGGGGGTGCCGGGAGATCACTTTGCAACAGCTATCACGTGTCGTTCGGCACCACCTCACTGAGATAACCCGACAATGCAGCTCACTTTGGAAGTATTTATTCGATACCTGCTGATATTCAGTTCAATACGTTAGGGATGTTTTGTTACACATAAAATGCGTTACGTATTTTTACGCTTTTGTTATGGCCGTTATCGCTGTTGATTTACGTTCGAATTTTGAATGTTGACTTCGGTCTTTCAGACGCTTGGTTGGTGTTCATACGGCGTTTGTGTCACAATTTTACGGTGTGAAAACAACAACTAAATATGACATAAAAAATATCTAACACTTTTTCTAGAACGGAGACTCTATAGCTCGACGTAAATTAGCATACAAGTCCTTTTCAGAAGCAAGCTCCAAAAATGTAATGTTATTAATAATAACGACAACCTATTCAAAATTTAAAAGCCGTCAACCCCCGTGCTTAAAATTGTTTAAAAGTTTGATGTTGGTAATATATTAAACTCGGTTATGTTATGACACTGATTAATTTTAAGACGGGCTGTCACCGCAGCGTAGGCCCCAACGAGCTCGCAATGGTAATTTATAAATGACAGCGTAATAAAAACCACACATGCACTTTTAACTAATCGTTATGGTCATAAAATGTAATGGCTGTTTCATACTGCTTGTTTCCCAAAGGTTCCAATCTCAATCATAATTTTGGCGCGTCAAGCGAATGATTGATAGCGAACCGCTCGCGCGCTCATTCCAAATTCAAATCGGCCAACCGGCACCCGCCACGTTTCGGAATGGCCGAACAACTAATTTGATTAAAATGTATCTGCTAGTTGATTTCTGGGTTTACGATCTCATTCACTAGATGTGACGTTTATTAAATTGAAACTCTTTATTACAAAGATTTATTCATCACTCGATTTCGAATAAATTATGATGAATGCCAGCACTATAATTCTCCTAATATCCCATTCGTCTTTCCATCAATGACTTAATGTAATAATATTATGTCAGTAAAATACTATAAATATAATAAATAAACTGTAATAAAAAAAAGATTAAAAACATCAACAAGTTACAAATATTAAAACGTCTTTATTTGAGGTACATAAAAAATGTTGATCTTAACGACATGAGGGTGGATCCAGTACTTAACCTACTTAGTTGGAAGCTAGTGGGACATACATTAGTTAGGCTGATGACGTGGGCCACGTACGCCGATCTGGGTCCTTAGTTTAAAAAAATTTATAATTCAAAAATAGGGCCCCTGGGCGCGACGGTCCCAATACATTTTACATAGAGGCTAGTCGTTTAGAGCTACTACATTCACGTGTATCCACGCCTTGCGACGTGATACTACGTTACACATGGAAAGATAAGGGGGATATTAAGATAAGCGCAAAGAAAAACAATTTTACGAAAAGTAGGTAATGCACTTACATATTTTTTTTTTGTAAATATATGCAGGTCAGTGAGGTAATGCATTTTCCCTACACTAGTATGAACGCAAGTGTAATTTTTAAACCTGTCCAGAACGCATTTTATTTTTTTTATCTATAGCCATGCTTTAAATCCTCTGTAAAGATTTCTGAAACGGTTAGCTTACTGCCATCATTACAATATCCGAGCGAGAGGAGGTCGCGCCGCGCCGCGCGTCCTCGCGCGAAGTGTTACATTATGAAATTCAGTACAACATTATAACACACTTTCGAAAATTATAATGACGAGGAGGAGGAGGAGAAAAGTCAAAGTCAATGACAAAGTCAAAGTCAAATCCCTTTATAGAGGATACATATCATGAGTGTAGATAATTATCGTGGGTGTTTTTAATCCATATGTATGAAAACATTGTTTGTTTCCCAAATAAAAAAAAAAAAAATAGGCGTAGATAAAGTCTTGTATGTAACTGTACATAATTAGGTATTAAAACACTCGTGTGATAAACCCACATTCGTGTTTTACCCCTCATTACAGTACAGTTGCATAAATAACTATTAATTCTATCAGAAATACGTTCCAACTTAACACTTTCAATTAAAACGTTCCTACCGAACAATATTCCGGAACCGGAAAAAGTTATCTGATATCTAATTACTTAGCCGAATTCTCAAGCCTTCGAATAGTTTATAATATTTTTGGCACGAGCCATCCCTAAGGAAGGTCCGTCCTAATTTATTAATAGATTGTTTAGCATCGCTAGGGGCCTTCCTAATAAATAGATCACCCTTAAAATAATAATGCGTTCTCAGAGAACACAGCTACATAAATTTTATAGGATTAAAAGGGTGACGGTATGTCGTCAGTTTACGTAGTTTACGACCAATGGAAATTTTGGTAGTTATTTTTATGTGGGTATCACTTTATTGGTATGGCCTGTTTTATTCGTATAACTTTATGAGAAGCAGGACCGTTTTATGGTGGAAAGTGAACGCTTAGCAGTTTGTTGATGGATGGGGGTTGTGAGGAGTTTCCCTTGTCACAGAGATGCGCAGTTTCATTTGCGTCACTCTTCTTTAGGTTAATATCTTCATGTAAAATGGTTTGAATTTGTATTTCAAATACGATTACAAGGTGTTTCATTTCAGTAATAGTGAGCGCAGATTTTTTAAAATCATTTTGCATAGAAACTCATGTAGGCTGATAGAAAGCAAAAGAGTAAACAAGTAATTAATGGAAAGATACATTATTATTTTACGATTCTCATAGGTAGTTCTTAATGCATTTCGTTGTTTGGTGCTTAGTACATTTTACCATTATGTTTGAGTTAAGTTACTTCGAATTTGATTAGTCTAACAAAACTGTAAAAAGATGAGTTCAGGTTTCATTTGTTTTAAGAAGTACTCCTACGAAGTTTAAAGTTGAAATGTCTATTTTTTTTTCTATAAAAACTTTGTACCCCCAATTCAACCATTTAGGGGTGAAATATCCAAAAATCCCTTCTTAGTGGGTGTTTACGCTGTATAAATTATTTATGTACAAAATTTCATGTCTCTAGGTTCAGTGGTTTGGGCTGGGCAATAGTCTGTCAGTCACCCCTTCACTTTTATATAAGAGATATGAATTTGAGATAATATGGATTTTTTAATAGTTCATAACGCATTTAAAGTCACTATCTACAAGTAACGGACATTAAAATAATTTACTGTTGAAGATGTTCAGGTTAAACAAAATGATCCTTTACCTATATAGTCCGATCAACGGGGCTTATGCGACCCGAATAATTCTCCCGTCAATGAAATTTGGCATGTGATGACGTTAGGTAATACAGATTACAGATGCACAATAAGCCAATAATTTTTTTTACGAGAAGTTAGGTATTTTTACCTAAACATAAAAATCACTTATATCTCTCTGTGAATATTTCCTCGGGCTGAAACACTTTCTGTATACGTACTTATGTACTTGTTAGAATAAGTATGTAAAGGAATCCAATCTTTTTTCGACTTCAGAAATACCCCGAATTTAACTTTTAACTTTTTTCAATATATCTTCTATTGAAAAAATTGTCTGTTGATTATTCTTTTTTAATATGTTTTTATATCTTTAAATACATAGCTTTGTTCAGTAAGCCAATAAATTTTCTTCTTTAATCATATTTTTTTATTTTTTGAACTTAAGTGGTTATTTACGTAATGTGTAAAAATACTCGGTCCATTTTTATACTTTTATTAGATAAATTATTTTATATTAAAACAGATTTATTAATAATCCAAGAAATTTTCGAACGCGCATATATTTTTTATGATAATCGCCGATTTAGGATAGAGCGTAAGGGTTGACCTTCACTTGACTACTTGGAGCTGCTTAGCCACGCACTTTTAGAGTAGTGTAAGCGAGTTTAATTGGTGGCCACCGTTATTAAAAATGATGTTTCAAGAGTTTAAAGGTAGTGGTAGATATTTCTGAATAAAACAATTAATAAGTGTGTTTAAAAGTAGATATCGGATATCTAGATAGATAGTAAAAGTTGTTCAGTTTGATGGTCCCAATATAGTAATATTTGGCATCAGGGGGTTTTTCAAAAAGGCCATGTTCACTTAGTTAGCGTAATGTAAGGATTCTAACGATACCCTACACATCCAAATCTGTCGTACATACATACAAACATACATGAACCGTGAACACAATACACGCATCTTTTTGAATAGACTAGACATCGGACAAAGTATGCACTAACAAAGTGCCAAAATATGCATGCAAATAATGCACTAAAAAGGCCAAAATATGCACTAAAAACTGTTAATATGTCCAAAATATGCACAATGCAAAATAAAAAAAACCGTTTATCATCCAGTATCAATTTGAACGCCGAAAACGACCTCTGTACATCAACTGATGTCATTGGCAAGGTCAATGTCATTATTAAGGAATAAAAACTGGATTAAAACTTAAAAGTCAAAGAGCAATATGCAAAACGTCTTGTGATGTGATATTATTCTTTACTCCACGAACATTCTGATACCAAAAATAAACGGCGAGTCCACCTCGATTATTTGCAAAAACAAGCATTGCGTAGAAGACGAGGGGCTAAGCAAATTATACTGTCCGTCTTAAACAGTGTAAACGATCACCGGATTTAATTAATCACAAAATTATGTAACGAAAGGGTTTCGGCCTACGGATGCGCGATTGTGATAACAGCGTGGTTGGGCGGCACAAAATGTGGGCGACAGCGGTTTGTACCCGAAGTGTTTGTTTGCGCACACTAGTGTGCGTACATTTTCAGATTTTACGAATATTAAAGCTTTGAAAATAGAAAGATTTTCATAATGGAAATAGATATTGAAAAATATACTTCTAGGTTTTTCTTTCGATTATACAACATTATTTTTTGTATATACGAAAGCCGAAATACGGGTCACATATTTTCATATTCAGAATTAGTATAAAAAAAATTCGGATTGCACTCCGGGAGTGCCGGCAAAAGTGAAAACTTGAATATTAAAGATGTGCATTTTTGATATTTTGGAATGGTTAGGGAATAATTTTGCACGAATTGCTTTAATTATCAGTATAAAAGTACTATCATTTTTGAGGTAGAATACAATATTTATTTGAAGTAGAATTACAAACATGACAATTAATATTACATTAAAAAGTTTATCTTTTAGAAAAGTCAACCCGCCGAACGCCAAAATCACGCGCCGCCGTTTTCGCCGCGCCGTAGAAAGAGAGGGGGATACTTCCGCCGCCGGCTGTCTACGCTACATCCGTCTTACGAATTTTCGATCATGGTCATGTGACCCTGACTAACGCGAGTTTAACATTTTTTCCCCATTACAAAAAAAGTGTACAACGCCGCTAAAGAAGTTTTCACTTCAAAAAATATAATGATACCTTAAGAACTCACGAAGTTACAAGCTTTTTGTGTTGTCCCATTGGTAGGGTGCGCGTTAATTATTTATGGTTTTGTAAATATTATTTAGTCAATATATAACATGATATAATAAATATGGCAATCGATTCTATTACTGATTCTGAACAAATAGTTTTCAGGTTTCGTATATACCAAAAATAACCTTGTATTGCTTAAGCTTAATACACTTATTGATTTTTATTATTTTACCTCATGTCGTCCTATGAAACTACCATTTTGATAGATTATTTATCATATAAATGAGCAACACGCTACTAACTAAGCTAACACTAAAATAACGTAACATTTAAAAGCTCTTTGCATAAGTATCACCTTTTTAGATTACTGAAACAATTATTCCATATTTTAAAGCCGTTGCTTGTCGTCTCAAGGCACGCCGTTATGGGTATTTCTCGCACCTTGCACCACTCAGAACCTACTATAGGTTAACGAGACGGCAAATTCTGAAAAACAAGCGACCTCGATGAGGGTCAGACATTGTAGGTACAATTAAAAAGCGAGACGTAAGCCCAGGATTAACCGTCCCGAAATAATGAGCCGATTTGCTGAATAATGAGGGGACTGCATATACAATGCCGCCCTTATAATCCTTGGATATGATTTCGAACGTTCACAAACGTATAAGGATCGGGTAATTTGGTTAAGTGCCATTATTCGAATGAATAATTCACTGAAGGCGTCTTGACTATATTGTAAAGAACCTTTCGGGATTTCAGCTAGTCGATTATGATGTAATTTAATTGGTTTAAATGTTTTTATATAGTAAATTAAAACTGTTTTATAATATTATGAGGATAAAGAACTGATTGAAAGTATCAGCAATTTAAGAAACCTTTGTGTTTGAAAAGCACTTACGAAAGATCATTTTCATTGCAATCAATCCCCCTTTTCATATCTTTAAGAATATTAAAAGCTCATTTTAAAGAGACAACGTTTATAAAAAATCAAGTGGAAAGTCATGAGGCATTTCACAATAAATAGGTATATTACGTATAGCGACATTGCCGTCATTCCAGTTCCATTTTACCAATACAAGTCAATCGAACAGATAGCGAAATTCCAGAATGCAAGTGTTATTTCTCAATATAAGCAATTTCAACCCCCATACACCAGGAAGGTTCAAACAGACCGAGTTGCGAAATATTTCATACCAGTCGATGTGTTCGCCATAACTTTACACTAATTGCAAACAAAACAATAGACGACTAGATAGCGGCAGTTCTATTCACACTATTGAATAGAATATTGTTATGACTATTGGTCCTTCGAGTCAGATCTGAAACGTATTTCTCATTTCCGTGGGAATTCTGTGGTATCTATGAGCTGTCATATTTCCAATAATTTGATAGTACGATATTATGTTTCATTGTGCTATTGTTAGATAACATCGAGATAGAATTTTGATGTAGAATTAAAATATATCAAAGTAAAACCACACATAAATATTACACTCGTAGAATCTCTAAATAAAAGATACGGAAATAGGAAGGCCAATACAATAAAAAATATATACCTCTTGTTTTTTGTTGCTGTCGACAAAAAAAGACACCATATTTTCTAATTTAGTGAGAATCAAAAAGGATGAAAGCGGAAGGCTATATAACATCATTAAAAATTTTCCCAATATGTTCAGAAATAAGTAAGAAAACTATTAGATTGCGATAAAAAAAGGTTGCAACTTATTTTTCTGCTGCGGACAAAAGTTGAACCGGTCGTATAATCGACCGTTATGAAATCAAAGCTCGAACGAATGCCATTCGCAACTCTCGAAATGATCCAATCGCCCGCCGCAGTGTCATTGCGAACTAACAAACTAGAGATTCTCGAGTCGATATTTCCAACCTGATTCCCTGTCGCTGCAAAAAGAGGAGGGAAATTTTCTGACTTGTTACTAGAAGGTTCTCTTATTGTGCAAAGTTTTAAGTCTTGAACGGTTAAGAATGACTTTTTACTTTTTACTCGGAGTGTTGTTAGCGGTTCGCGTTGCAGGGTTACTTTCTAACACAGGGGTTCTCAAACTTTTCACCGCGGCACCCTAGTTGTGCTATAAAAATAGCAGCACACCTACTCATAAAGCGGTTTGACTACATAGGAATACAAGAAAGTGTGAGTGAAAAATTCTTTATCAAATAAGTTCGCATAATGAGCATTTTTAAATCATCAATCCCTACGCTATGACGTCTTTTAGCTGACAAGAAAAATGGGCGCAAAAAAGTTATCAGCTTTATCAGATGGAACGATATTGACAAATATGTATATCGTTTTCAGACATTATGTTAACATAGATTAACAAATTAATAACATTATTTAATTAGTCAATTTACAGGGTTCAAGCTAATATCAAAATTTACGGTCATTATCCAGTCTCGGCTATAGGTAGGCAAGAAATCACAATGTAGTTTAATGCTCATTTTTCCTTAATGCCAAGAACGAAACTTTTTTAATGAATTTGCCATTATTTCCATTAAGTTTATAGGAAGTTTTGTCAATTTTATCCCTTAAATCAGTTGACGCTGAAGTTTTGCTCCTGTATTTGTTTTTATGTAAATATACGATGAATATGTAGATTTTTTGTGAAAATTAAGGAATGTGTTGGCACTGCTGGCATACGCTGGTGCACCTGCGCGTGCGGCACCAACGAAGTAAGATTTGCGACTCTTACTTTGGGAACCCCTGTTCTAGCACATCGAAACAAAAAATACTAGGTAAACGTAATCTAAAGCACAAAGGTATGTTTTTATCTATTATGGCAGCAATAATGTGTATGATGAAAAAATCAACTTAAGCTATTTTTATACCAAATTCATTATTAATTTTACCGACGCTTTATCTCTATCATAGAATAATTAGCGGCATGCACGCGACAGGTGTGGTGGTATTGAGTTCACGAAATTAGTGCCAGGGGATATTATGGTAATCTATGTCACCCATGTATAGTGGAGCGTTATTAGAAACGAGAATGAATGGTGGATTCTACATAATACAACATGGCCGGGTAATTTAAAGGAAATGTTTATAAATCGTGATTCGGTTTTATGTAACGTGTGTAGTGAGTTTAAAGTATGTTGTATGTAACGTACTAATTTAAAAATGGTAGTTAGAGCCATGAATAAAGTCACATACCAATTTTTTATATTTTTATTTTTGTTTTGTAACATGCTAGTAGACTACCTATATAAAATGGTAGTTACATGCCAAAGCCACATTTTTTTTTGTATTATCATTAGAAACACTTAATCAGCGAAACAATATAACTGACACATTTCGTAGTTTAATCAGCAGCTATCGTCTTAAACTCCAGTTAATTGATCAAGAGCCATAATGAAAAGGCATCGAGTTTAATAACGATATTTATTAAGTTCCTTACAGCTCATTATTGCTGGTTCGGGGTCTAAATTTAATTTCGGAATACGGCTGCTATGATTACTCAATTTATCAAGATCGTCGATTTTCTTAAAATTTTCATCTCGTTCCATTGGAGCAATTCATATTTCCAGGTTTTAGAGAATTTCGTTTATCCGTCGGAGATAAATCTATCTCGCTTGATATTGAAAAGATGGAATTTCTTCTGGTAATATTAATGTGCTACTTACGGCATAACGAATTAGGTGACTTTGATCTCTCTTAGATGGACTTACTTATAAAAAAAACCATACAATACCTACACATAAACATATACGCAACTTAAGATAACTTTACTGTTTTATTTTCTAAAAAAACTAAAGATTTGTCGGGTAATTTGTTAAGAAAACATAACAATACATTGATTGAGGCTAATGAAACTAAATAAGGAATTTAGTTAAACAAATTGCAAGTGAGCTACGAATATAAAAATAGTGCGGCTTTAGTTAAACGTGTAAATCCCATAATGAGGCACGTGACAATCTGCACCCAGAGTAAAAAAATACGCATACAGCTTAAAACAATACTATATTTTGTTCTTTAGACAGAGAGGAACCTTATTTTAAAACGGGACAAATGACAATTCACCTTAGATGATCAGGAAGTGTCGTTTAACAATAAAAAATAATGTGCAAATAGTTGAATGATGCTAAATAATTCACATCTCCAAGAAAAACAATTGAAGCTCTATACCCTACCCAAATTCAGGCTAACAGGACAAGTGACAATCGTCTCAAATTCGCACCCGATTTCGCGTAAACTCGTCGTAATTATGAAACATTTGAGTATGCGACGTGATCATTGTGGTTCGTACATATTTCTTAATTAACCGCTGTTCTGGCTGACAAATGATATATGCCGCGTTCGTGCGTCACGTGTCTTTCGCCTAATCTTTATGAATATGGTGTTCCGGTAAAAATGGGGGGGTTATGAATATGTATTTTGAAACGTTTTGTTTTCACGTGAAAAGTTATGGTGAATTACAGGCTACCTGTTAGAAGTAAATCATATGTCATATCATATCTCATCTTTCGCTGGACACAGAACTGTGATGGGATTAAGAAAAATAATGTTTTTATTTGGATTAAGATCTAACGTTGTTATCCACAATGGGATAGTGCTTGGCCTTCACCTGGTGCTAAGTGACGATAAGGCTGAAGATGGAAGCACACTACTCCCGGGATCCTCATCACTAAGGCACTGACTATCTCCCCTCTAACTGCCGGAACACAACAATTGTTATGGCGTCAGACTTAGGTACAGCTAGGGTTTTCTAGGATGACAGTGTCGTCTTATTACGGCCATATTGTACCCCCCTGGGAATCGAATCTGGGACCCCCGGGTCTTACACGGGTGAGCGAACCACTAGACCACAGAGGTGGTTAAATAAATAAATGTGGCATAAGGTTTATATAAAAAAATCGGATCATTTACCATATTCTATTGACTATCCAATAAATATTTATTTTATGATCCTCACTTTCCAGAAAATACGTCACTAAGTCGGCTCGTCACTCATAATAATTCCAGCTAATGTATTTTATCCGCAAAGTAGATCGAGCTCCATATTCAATGAGTGACTTTGCCTTAGTGGTTTTTATTGATATTTGACAAACAAAGTAATGTATCATATAGCTTAGAGGGCCGTAATCTTGACCGATAAGCTTTGCATTATGTTTATTGCCTAACTTAGATATTGAATTATTGCGGTACTTAGCTTGAATATCACTTTTATGGCAATAAATGAAATGCTTCTTGGAAATTGAATTAATCTAAGCTTTGAAATGAGGAAATATATATTAATCTAAGTTATTAGAAACATGTAACTGACAATATCAGCTTATTGAAGTAAAAAGTATAACTATAATAATTTGAGAAAGAGATAAAAAAAGAGATTTTACTTTTAGTTCAACAGAATATGCTGATATTTTATGAAAATATATCATCATCTAAGTAAATTGACAACTGAATTTTGTTTGTGAAAGGTTTGTAATAAATTACTTATCAGAAACTTTTGAAAACTTGTAGTTAAAATGCTTTGTAATTTAATTATTAAATGGGTTTCACTTACTCATCATTTTAATAAATTGCGCCAATAGTGAACTCACCTGTAACAAAGAAAAACATTATACTTACGTATCTCATTATACATATAACTCATGGAAAAAAAAAATCACAAAAGTATTTTTCGTAGCAATACCTATTTCGCTCTTTTTACCATTTACCTTGGCACAGCTCAAACATTTTTCGTATTCTACGTATAATCAACATTCGGATACCTTGCCAACACAGCGAGACAGACATACTTCTCTCGCCATCTTTTCATTAAGCAAAATGGAAATTTCACTTCTAAAGTCCCACATTTTAGAAAGTTAGATAATAAAACGTGAAACAACGGACCAGACTGTCCCGAAAACTTACGAAATATTGTCAATTACTGAAAGTAAAATGCAATAAATCAGCTTGTTAATGTCTACGACCAATATTTTAGTTCAGTTTATGACAGCATGGCTTACGTAATTGTAATACTTTATTATTACTTAGATATAATATTCGGTTTGAATTTTATGTACTAACATTTTGAAGTACAACCATTGCAGTAGATGCAGGCAAGATTCCCGCAAGGCAAGAAGTCCCGAACATGACTCCGAAAACCATTTTACCAACTAACAGATCCCATAAAAATTTTACCCTTTTATAATTTTCACAGAATGAACGTTTGAATAACGCTGAAAACCCTTTTGGCGCCAGGCGTTACTTTTCTATCAAATAGCTAATTTCTCATTCCGACTACTTTATATGCTATTGCTATTTAATATAAAGCTTTAAAGACGTTCTTGTAATATTTATTTTTTTATATCATCTATACCTACAATGACAGGTCTAACTTATTTCATACTTATGAGATGGTACTATGAAAATAACATAATTAAATATACAACCTATCTTAGAGATAATCAAATCGCTAAATAAATTTAAAAAAAAAAATCAATGGTATAAACTCGTACTAGGTTGATTCAAACATTTCAATCGCTATAAAAATTAATGTAACTTGCAACTTTTCTTATAGCCAACTTAGAGCTTAACTCATGACAAAAGCAAGAAGGATTGTTTGTATCTCTAGATTTCATTCCGCTCATTTCGCTACGAAAGTTTTCCATCACCTAATGCACAAGTTTGCCGCGGGCTACGTCAAAAGTTGCCGACTCCTGATGTGTGCAGCGATTGGAAACAGCCAAGTTACACTTGATGAGGAAAAGATTCGCACTTCGGAACATCTGAGTGGTCCTATTGGAGATAAATGGCTTTTATGGTGTTAATGCATTTGTGCTGGGCAAGTTTTTTTGGGTTACGAGTTTTCTTTCCCATAGATGAAAATGTAGAATCATAGACCATGGGGTTTTAGATAAAATTATTTGTGAGTAAAGCTGGTGAGATAATTCTGGTCTAATTATAACATTCAAATGTTTTAAAGCCCCAATCTTCTTGTTTATGTTAGTTGTTTTATTTATTTAGTGTTTATCTACCCAAAAAGATCTTGAAATACTTACTTACTTACTACTTATATCTCTTTAATAAAAAAATGCAACCAGGTAATTGATTAAAAACAAAGCAGTGCGGAGATTTTCTATAACTAAAAATAATTTAATATTTCCATCTAAACACATATTTAATCCCAATATCAGATAGCTAATAAGAATCTATTTCTCAACTTTGTTCAGGGCTTATCTTAATTAAAGTGATAACGACATTTTTGAATTAATTGCTTTTCATTTGAAGTTTGTCAAGGAAAGTCTTCCACAGCTGAAAAGTTGGAACTATCAGCGGGAAGTTAAATACCTAATTCTTATTTAATATGATCTTCAGCGTCTGTTTTCTGGATATGAAAATGTTTTATAACGATTTATATTTTTGCTACTTACTCGTTTATATATTTTTGGGTTAAATTAGATTCCTAATGGACGTGAAAGCGCAAAATGCTTTCTAACGGTTTTTACGGTGTACAGAAAAACCCTTAAAGGTTTATGAGACACCGTCTTTGCATAAAATTAAATTGTAAATGAGCTTTTCTAATAAATAAAAAAAGAATAAGAATCACTGAGAATTTAAAAAATAACATAATAATTATATTCTATTTTAAGCCGTAACATCTCTGAATACAATACCAAAGTTGCGGATTTGCATCCTTCTTTGGCCAAACGTACCATGGTGGTAATACATTGGAAATAGTATAAAGGGTTTCTTTTCATTAGTATATAAGTTTTAATACAATTTCTTATTAGTTATTAGTATTAAATTGTCAACCGCTCAAATGAGTATCCGTTTTGTGAAAGTCTCCAGAAAAATATTTGACTAAAATCTCAACAGAACTCGTAATGAAAATATCTATTGACTTATAAAATCCTCAGCAAAAACGATTTCCCATTTCGATGCGAAATACCAAGAAGCGAAATTAGAAGAATCCGGAACGGAAGCAACGATTGCCAATTTAAAAAATGTCTGAGGGAAAAACAAAAACATTCTGTGCCGCAAATAATCTGTCAAGTTGATAACGCACCAAATCCACTCTGAGTTGGATGAAAGGCTAAAGGGACATCATGAGATAGGGAAATAATATATAAAATTAATTTTTGATTTGTATCGCGACGACCTTTCCCGAGTGTTTTCGTATAACAATAAGAATGAAGTGTGCCGCTGTGATTTTACTTTATAATTTCGTCTTGAGAAATGTCTCGTCGAGTTTCTGTATAATTGTGGCTTTTGATCTTTTTATATTATATCTTTATTTTATATTTTTAAAAATGTCTCAAAAAGTTATTAAGTATTATTTGTTTATTTTTCTTTTTCTTTTTCATAGTATATTTTGAACTGTTTGGAAGAGGCTTTTTTCAAAGAAAAGTGAGACAGTATATTGTAGACGTTTAATAAGTAAATGTAAATTTTCAAATAACAAGCCTGGATAATTTGTGTCCTATAAACACATACAATATGCCCGAAGGCTCCCGTTCGGTTTGTGGTACCCTGAAAGACTGGGAATGCATTTCGCAAATTAGATTCCAACCCCTACCGACGTTATATATCTAGTGTCTTCCGTTTACTCACAGCAACGTGCATTGATTTTTAGGTGGACCCTGATTTTTTATTTGTCAACTTTATACGGAGAAAATAAAATTAGATTACACTCCACAGAATTTCCTGTTACGATGATATAACGGAAAAATACTGTAATTGAAAAGATGTTTATCTAAGATGAAAGATATTTACTTACGGTGGAATTAGATGTCTTTTTTCAAGAAGTCATTTTATTTGATTATTAAATATGATACTTCCTACTTATATCTAATGTCTGGTTTATAAGGGGTCAGTGACTGGACTCAGCGACTCGGAATGTGGGACCCAGTAACTGGGTACATGTAGACAGGATCAGGCAGTAAGTGGTACTGTGCCCAAAAATAGAACGGGTGGCTAGTCAACTGGACTGACTTGCGAGCGAGAAGTCAGCACTGGACTGGGTTGAAAGTAGTGTCTTCACGAGCCCAGTAGCAAGTCAGCGCTGGACTGGGTTACTGTACTGCCATGTTACTGACCCCGTATAAACCAGGCATCTCGCTCACAAGTCAGTCCAGCTGACTAGCCACCCGCTCTATTATTGGACACAGTACTACTAACTGCCGATCCTGTCTACATGTACACGGTTACTAGATCCGAAATTCCGAGATACTAGGTTCAGTCACTGGTCCCGTATAAACCAGCCCTAATGCTAAAAACAGTATTACTCTATTATTGATTGGGCTAGGAAAGGAACTAGAATCATAGTGAACATGAAATACAATCGCGATTAGGGTGATTGTTTTTTTTAATCGAATAGATCCCATAGTCTATTTATTTAACATTATAGAAATAGTAACGTCATTGTTTTTTGCTGACACTACCAATTAGCTCTCAATAAAATATTAAATCAAGTTCTTGATTGGTCGGCGTCCCGCTCCATCAGGTGGAGAGAGTGGTTTGTCGGTTAGTAATAGACGCAATATTTGATACAAATACAATATAAAGCTAAGTAGTGTAGTATAGTCTGTTTCTACTTTATCTAGACAAAAAGTATTTGCTTGTCTTACATTGTTTTGTATTTTTTCAAACGTTTAGTAAAACCTCAATCGCATTTTAATTTGGAGATCAAATTGAGGCAGTGCCCCGAACAATCACATAAACGGCGTCTCCCGCAATAAACTGCGTAGTTTAGTTGCGGGGTTCAATCTACCCTCTGCACTGCGTTTGCAGTAAACAACTTACAGCCCAAGGGATAGAAGAAAAAAAGCTACGACGATTTTAAATGTGACTGACTTCTAAATTCATCGCGTATTGGGTATGTCAAAAAGTAACTTACAACTTAATGCAGTATTTAATTTTTCATTTAATTACTATCTGAAAATCAGCATTTTGGTTCGCACTTAACTGTAATATCGACGAATTTTCTTTGTATTGTTTAATTTTCGGTGCTTTTTTATTATTAATATTAATATTTCTAGACTTACATTATTTTTAAGAAGTTTATACTTTACGTCTCTCAATAATAGATGTTCTTATTTTCATTCTTTCTTCTTCTGAAGTAGCGAACTTTATGTATAATTACATTATTAGCAATATATTATAGCATCTATTGATTTATAGTCAATTTTACAATCTGCTAAGCATTAAAATGGGATCAATTGCTTTTTTAAGGTAATTCCCTGACCGAAAGTGGCGCCCTCAGAGGTTTTTATTTAATGAGTTGTTAATAGAAAAGGATTTCAATAAAACTTATCGTGGAATTTTTAGAGCTCATAGTCTAGTATTTTTAGAAGGTATCACTACATTCCCTAGCAGTCATTAGTAGAAGTAGATAGCAAATGTGTCAAAGACGACCACTTTTAGCAGTTTTGCTATCTACGTCTAGCAATGACTACGACGGAATGTAATGATACCGTCTAAAAATACTAGACTATGGGTCCCTCAAAATTCCACGAGAACTTTTATTAAAATTTTGTACTAGAATTACAATCTTAAATAAAATTCACCGCGGCGCCACTTTTGGTTAGGAAAGCTTCTTAAGCTAGCACAATCCCTAGGACTATCTTCTGTGCATTAGAAAAAACATCGGAAAATCGGTGGTTTAAGCGTGGTCGCTCGTTTACACTCGATTTGGCGGGCAAATTGCTATGTCTGCCGGCGCACGAGCTTCTCTCAGTTGACGCTGTAAAAAACTTAATTTGCAACCGTTTGATTCCGTAAGATAACCGTACACTTGCGCTTCGTACGGTAAAAGGTTCTTTTATGTAGCCTTGATTTGATTACTTTTTGTTTTTATCTGAATTTGTAGTTTTCGTAGTGGTTTATATTATGAAACGTTTTGTGTTGCTCGAACTCACAATATTTTGACGTCCAAAATTGATCAATTGCCATTAATTGTCACATACACTCGATTAAGCTCTGCATATTGCTCTTTGAATACACTAATATTTCGGTAAAAAGCTGTGCGCTGAAGCTGAAATTCAGCTTCTACGAAGTACTGAACAGCCATCAAATTTCAGCAACAGACGCATAAAATACGCTCCCAAATTTGTATATTAACGAATGAAAACTGAGGGCTTTGTAAGCCGGCGCCAGTTCATGACGTACTTTTTAGTGTATTGTCACCATGGAAACTTGTTTTGTAGGATATAATAATCTCGCCTATATATTTGACATAAAAATGGAAGCAATTTAACAAAAAGTTATTCAAATTCCTATAGGTAGTTTAAAAGTAAGTAATGAATTCCAGTAAATTCATTAGGTACCTAGAGTGGTGAAATAATTTTTGAAGCTATTTTAATTTTCAATGTTTTGCAAGGAGTACCTGAATTATAAAGTTCACGAACGTAACATGACCAAATGATGGGCAAAAGACCCAATTTTGACCCAACTGCTGGTTTTAAACCCAGTTAACGCCCATTACCATTTTGTTGAACGTAATAAAATCTTTAGAAATAAGAGATGTTTCGTCCTTTTAATATTTTTCTCTATTGATTTAATAAAAAAAATTTTCCATAGCAACGTTACATTTGACATATCAATAGAAAAAAAATCTGTAAAAATTTAAAAAAATTAAAAACCCGCCTGCCTAAAAAGACAAGTCAACTGAAAAGATGGAAACAAGATTAAATATTAAAGGCAACATATAAGATGCAGTCGGAGGCATGCATAAAGAAAGTGACATTATGAATGATTTGAGTTATATGCCTCCGACTGCATGTTATAATGTTGCCTTTAATATTTAATCTTGTTTCCATCTTCATTTTCAGTTGACTTGTCTTTTTAGGCAGGCGGGTTTTCAATTTTTTTAAATTTATTTTTTTATTTATTTATTTTTAGTTATTATTTATATGATATACCTTTTTGAAATCCTTATAATAAGCCCTTTAATTTGACACCCATATTGCAGTATTCTAAAAAAATTTTTTTTTTCCGCTACGTATAATAGCACCGTACAGCCGCCATGTTGGTTTTTTTATAACGCCACCTTCTTAAGAACACTTGGGCTGACGAGACAAATCTAACGATATGTTAATCATGGAAATCTGTTCAGTCGTTTGAAAGATATGAGGTAATAAAGAATATTACATACTAACTTACAAGATACGCGCGAAAAACATAATCCTCTTGCAGTCGGGTAAAAAGTTTATATAAAAAAGTGGGTTATTGGGTTTCAACCCAGTTTTAAACCGGGTCTTTTGTCCATTCTAATAGCTGCGTAATTTTTATTACATATGTATTTATGTCAACTTTTCATGAACATTATTGCGATTGGTTTCGTCAAAAAAGTTTTTTTTCGTCGTTCGTCTTAATGTACACTCAATAGTTGCGCACCCTATCTCAAAACATTTCACCAGCGACGGCAAAAGGCGGCTCAACCAGTGCCCACAACACCGTGCGAGCCAGCGTTCCGAGTCAAATGGTAATGTAATTACATCTATCTCTGCATTTGACGCGATTAAATTATTACCTAGCCTATTTTTGGCTATCAAGCTTTAGGGATTTGATCTTATGTATAATATCAGAGAACATCTTTGAACACAGTTTCATTCTGTTAATTATCTCTTATATAAAAGTGAAGGAGTTACTGACAGACTATATTGTCCAGCCCAAACCACTGAACCTAGAGACTTGAAAATTTGTACATAGATACTTTACACAATGTAAACACCCACTAAGGGATTTTTGGAAATTCTATTGTGATTTTCCGATAATTAACCCCTTAGGGGTAGATGGGGTAAATAAACCCATAGAATAGAATAGAATATCATTTATTTGCATTTGATTAGGGTACATGGAGGTCTTTAAAAGATCTGCCTATTCAACTATTAACAAACAATAGCATGCAAATATGTTTCTTTTTAATTAAAATTAACAAGTACTTATGCTTACTTTTTTTTATAAATCGATATGAATGTCGTTATTAAGATTTCATGGGATGTTGATAACGAAAACGGTATTTATTTTGACTTCCAACACGATTGGTCATGATTCAACCCCTAACCTAAAAGGGTGAAATGGGGCTTATTTTGTATGGTTTTTTTATTAAAAGACATTTCGACTTCGTTAGTCTAAACTTCGTAATAGTACTTTTAAAAACTGAGCAAAAACACATATTACGTGATTTTCCGAAAATGAATAGGTTTACTTACCCACTAAACCCCAACCCCTTGGGAGCTAGTGGGTAAATAAACCTAAAAATCGATATGGATGTCGTTAAAAGGTTTAATGGGATGTTGATAGCGAAAATGGTATTTATTTTGAAGTCCAACACGTGCACGTCCAACATAGGATTCATATTTTGTATGGAAAAATAATATTTAATAGATATTTAGACTTGAAACTTCATATAAGTACTTCTAAAAACAAATAAGCAAACAAATCAATATGGATGTCGATATTGAAGTTTTATGGGATTTTTATTGCGAAAATGGCATTTATTTTCGAAAGGGTCCAACATGAGACGGTGGATAATATTTAACACCTAAAGGACTGAAACTAGGCATCAAATTTTTATGAAAAGATAATACGGAAACGGGAACAGGAATGAGAACGAGAACGGGAACTAACAATATTATAAATGTGAAAGTTTAATGTTTGTTACTCAATCACGTAAAACTGACTGAACGGATTTGGAATAGTACATAATTATTGCCTGTGGTAAAACATAGAACATCCCGGTCAAAGTTTCCGAATGTCCACGCGGACGAAGTCGCGGGCAAAAGCTAGTTTTATTATAGACAGCAAATCTCAACACAATTTTTTGCCCATTTGATGGGTCATTATATAAGCCGGGTACTCATTAGCAAGCTGTAACCGCAATCGTTGCACTTTACAGTAACCAAAAATTATAGTGTGTACGTGGTTTGCGAGCGGAACGCGTTACATGGCGTTACGGCTCGCAGCGAACAATGCGTAATACTTTGTAACGGTAACCGTTGCACGTTACTGTAATGGTTCGCGAACTTGCCGCGAGTGGCACATCTAGCCGACGTAAAATGCGTACTCACTAAATGTTCTGCAAAAAACTACGGAAACAGTTCCGTAACCGTTGCATGTTACGTTAAATGTTATTGTAACAAAAAATCACAGTGTGTATGTGATCCTGAGCCTGCTACGAGCGCAACACGTGCGGCTCGTAGCGAGCCGATGTTTGTCGGTTCGGTTACAGCTCGCAGTCAGTATGCCAGGATGAATGTGGCTCAGTGGACGTCACGAACGAGGACTGTTTTAGGCGTACACATTAGAACCTCGTTACAGTATCAGCCTATTTACAGTTACAGATCGCTAGTGAGCACTCGGCTAGACTTCAGTAATTTCAGTTTAGTTTCTATACTTAAATAGGTTTAGGATAAGATACATAAAAATTTGGATTAATAAAAATGGTAAATCTTGTCGAAGAAGAGCATAGAATATCAAGCACAATAAATAGAGTCATAAGAAAATCTGGTCGCCGTAAGCGTGGTTATAATTAGGCTTGAGTCGCACTTAATGGAATCCTCTAAAATTGTGGCATCTGGCGAGTAAGAGGCGTGAAACGAGGTTCGGTAATAGGCTGATATCTACAGCCAGCTTGCACCGCTTGGAAAAATTGGTAAATTATAGAGACACCCAGGGGTATTTTGCTAAAGTACCAATTTAGGTCGGTTGATGAGTAAAATAGTGAGATTTTTGTGGTTGTGGAGCATGATTCATGCTTAACAAACAATACACTTTTGGTATTAGAGTACCTAATAGTTCAACATAAGTGAACTAAAAGCCTTATCCGGTAAAACACCGAAGTTAATAAGTATAGTATTTACTTATTGGTTTTAATTACTTTCTTTATAAGTCAAAGTTAGCACAAATAGTATTTGCTGGTTTTAATCGATTTCCTTAGTAGTGTTTTTTATCATGCTTTTTTTAGTTCTGATATATTTGTGTTAATATTTTGATTATTGTATCCAAATGACCCTTTGATTTCGTTAATCTATGCCAAGTCTTAAAGATGTCGTTTAACTTTGATCGAACTTAACTTAAAATTAGGGCATTATATAAGTTTATAAGCCAAATTGGCAATTAGGTAGTTCTTCGGCAATAGCCATCGGCAATTTATCAAAATGTATAACTTTTGTGTACCTATTTGTCAAAATTGAAATTTAAGATCGTTGAAATGTTAAAGTTGGATAATAGTTTATATAATTCTATCAAGCAATAATTCGATAGAATAATATTTCATGTTTTAAATATTGAGAGGTATTAATTCACTTAATACACCTACTCAAAGCCAATTTCTATGAACCACTGTAAAGTAAAGTAATGCATTGTAAAATATTACCTACGATTTACGATACGAAGATATTACGATTAACTAAGTAAGTAGGTACTTCAAACTGAGGACCTATTTGTTGTTTATTTTGAATAATATGTCTTACCGACGAAAAAAGATTTCCAATAGGGTACTAATGTGTCAGTGCGTCAGCTTTCACAATAAAATCCAAACATAACAATATGGTTTATAGAACAATTTGAAAGTAAGTTGCAAATGTGGTCTCCAAAAACGCTTGAGGCTACCTTAAAAGCCTTTTGAGCAATACTAAGCCCATATAAAAAACAGGTAAAGAAGAGTTTGATTATTGCACCAAGGGTTTCGTATAAAGTTGTTGGTAAAAATTGCGATACAACTATAAAACTATCAATTTGCATATTGATTGGTTAAGTGGGTCATGATTTCTTCTTAATTTTCATGGTTCTTGGTCAATTGCAAATACCCTAAACTAAAGCATGTATGATTCATTTATGAAAAGTTCAAATATACTAGATAAATAGCCTTATATTTTAATTACAAAGTTGTGTTTGACGCTTGATAATTAATATCCATGTTTCCTAGTAGTCATACTAGTTTTTTTATATGTTAGTGCTTGGCCTTCATTCACTTCATTAAGTGGCGAAAAGGCCGAAAGTGTAAGCACACTACACCCGGAATCCTCACCATTAAGGAACTGGCTATCTTACCTCTAACTGCCGGAACACGATAATTTTTAAATGTTGTTATGGCGTTAGACTTAGGTAACCATAACAGCTTACCATACCAGTATGCCTACGAAAATATACATATATACCCTTAAACTATGTCCACGTGGTCTATTAATTTGTCAATACGACCACGTTACAGCTTCAAGAGACCGTAGACTTTCGATTTTAATACCTTTATTTCATCTCCATAACTCGACGCGTTTCTGGGAAAAAGGGTATTGATAAACAGACAAACATTGAGGTGATCTTGTAAGGGTTCCTTTTTCCTTTTGAGGTACTTACGGAACCCTAAAAAGTCGGCAACTTTCAGTGGAAAGATGGCCCCCACATCGATTTTTATCGTATTGTTTCACACCCCTCCGTCCCGTCACTTATCCAGGATTATCCCTAGTAATGGCCAACTCTGTATTTTAGTTAGGAATCTCTTAAGAGTGCACTGAAGTTAATGTATGGGTTCTGCCTACGTCCCTCCCTATGAACAGACACACTTATCTGTATAAACCAGCGAACCCCAGACCGAGAAAAACCTTTGCTATTGGGTGTAACGTAAAGATAACGTAAAGATTTTTAGAGAACTTTATAGAATAAAAAATGCTAGAATTTTATAAGACAAAGAAAATTATGTTAGGCAGAAACTCAATGCGAAGTTGAGTTGTACTTATTCACCTGGTTCAGGAATTGATACTCTATTTAAAAGATGTTTAATTTTTATTTCCTTCAATATAATTGAGATATTAACAACCTACCGAATCCATTACTAGCCTATGTAGTGTAAGTGAGGAAGGTAGTGGATTCCCACAGTAAATTCTCAATAGACGAAACTTTACAGTATGATAAAGTATCATAAATCAAACATATTTTTTAAATTATCCAAATCATTTTTTTTTGTTTTTGGATATTTGTACATAGGTTATGGTTCATACTATCCCTGCAAAGTTTCATCGACTGAGGATTTAATGTTTGGGTCTCCACACAAAAGATTGCTTCATTTCCTACACTATAATATGATGAGAATCATGAAAATGTATTCTAATTGAAAAGAAGAAAGTTTCATACAAATGACATATTTCAAACGAGTGACTATTTCATATGCAGTCATTACCTACGTCTGCCCTTCCTTCGTTGCTGCCTGACTGCAAGAGTGGAATTCCGCTGCGATAAAAACGGTTTTTTTCAAAGGCTCCGGCACACGAGCGGCATAAAGACGTAACGATTCCGTGTCGAAGAAGCCGTCTCCGGAAAATTCCCTTATAACAACACTAATGGCTTGCAAATAGCTCCACCAATCGTCTTACACTCTTATATCATTCGCAAGTTGCCCGTTGCATTATTCAGTATTTTGCTTTTTAATATTCAGACGACATATTTCAGTCTCCTTTCAATTTTTTCCCGCGCCTCCCGTGTACCTCTGTGCGCGGAATTTTGAAAGCTACTTATTGATGTTCGCTTCTTAATCCCAACATATCACGTTGGCTGTTCCATTTATTTTTTATCGATACCGCTGAGGGGCTCGTTCACTGGCGCACGTCATTTTTTATAACATATAGATTTATTGAGGTTGATCCGCGTCGATTCGGTTGAAGTCTCTATCGGAGCTGGTAATTTATACGGAATGAGGATTAAAATGAAAATGAGAGCAGAACGTACGTTCGTGTCGATCGACAGAAATAGGTGCACGTCAGTTTAATTATCGACATTCCAGCGAGGACAAATTGTTTTTGTCGGCGCGGCGCGATATCCGTCGATATTTCATTATTATAACCGTGAAGCGGGCGACAACAAGCATTTAAGCTTATATTTATGATTGTTTATGAAATACGTGTAGTCATAAAATTAATGTTTGATTTATATCTCATTATTTTGTCTCTCAATTTGTAATATATAACCAATTTGGTTTGGACAGTTCTTTTTAAATAATAGGGTGATAATTCAAGGGAGGAACAATAAAGCGTGATTTATTTGAACTTGTTAGAACAAAGTGTTAGCAGTGGCCGTTCTTCGTGTCGTGTCGACGGTTCCCGAAGTTAATATAGATCCAAATGCAGCTTTGGCAGAAATAATGTCTATGCAAGAGTACCGTTGAAAACTATTGCCTTTGATGTAGATGCTAGAATATTACTATTGAAGCAAAATCCGAACAGAGCTTCAAATCGAAGTGGAAAATTATTATATAATGGCTACTTATTTGAAAATAAAATAACTTTATGTGATGAGATGTGCGATTGTTGTTGATTAAGTGTTTCACGTAAAAGTGTGAGAAAATTTAATTGTTTTATTCGGCTTTCAGTGCATATCGCTATAAACAAAGTTAAAAAGAAACCATACAAATTATATTTGATATATCGTTTCCATTACCGCTTGAATATGAATAATGAATTCATATCAATATGAAATATGTCCGACCGTCAGAAAGAAATATTAGTCAGCCACTCCCTTAAAGCGTTACTCTAGCAAACAAAGGATACTCTTTCCTTAAGTTCTACGTGTATAAATCAATGGTGGGTCCATTCCGGAAAATTGGCTGCAGTTACCCTTGCACTTATTGCTGTCCCACCAATCTCAGCCCCTCTGTCCAGAGAGCAGAGGTCTCGTTAGCAAGCTCCTTTCATTTGTTTGGCTTCACTAGCGGCCATTTTGAACATTATTTTGGCTGTCTTTTATGGCCGCCATTTTGGGGTAATGAAGTACACACCATTTTGTCGTGTTATATAGGAAAGTTAAAAACGTGGTAGTGTGAAGTTGTATGATTGCCATACATTTGCTAAATTTTAATATGTGTAATATTATTAAGTAACAGAAAAAATGGGTTTTCAATTAAATACTTTTTATTTATTTATGTAAAGGCAGATAAAAAAGCTTTTGTTACCATGTCTTTGAGCGTAACCGCTCACGGGCGACTTTTTGTAGCTGCGATAATCGCGGTGTTAATCGCGGCGATAATCGCCCGCGAAATGACACGACAAAGGTTTTACTTAGCCACAAAAAAGCACCGCGATTAACGCCGCGTTTATCGCATCTACAAAAAGTAGCTCGTGGGCGTTTACGTATAAAACTCCGTATGTTCTATTCTCAGCGACAAAAAATCGCTGAGCGATTAATCGCACGTCAGCGGGGACGCTGAATGTGTTTAAAATTTATTCCCTTGTACTACTTCTTACTATTATTTCCAATGTAACTAAGTGCCCACTTAACTGTACTATAACAGCTTTTCACCGCACTTAAGTGTTACTTAGAGTAAACAATGCCAGTACCAGAGGCTTTCAATAAACCTTTAGTGTGAATATAAAAGAGACATAACGCCCCTGCTGGGTGTTTACTACCTTCCCTAACCACCACTAATGGACCATATGCAGTTTATGGTGGAAAATTGCATTTGTCAGCTGAAAATTCCGAGTTAACCATTACCTTTTTTACGATCCCACTAACCTTGGAATGTACATTACGTTTCGGGGATATTTTCGGACCAGAAATTTAGAGTGGCTGCTAGGCATGTTGTGGGTCAGGTACGTGAAAGGTGATTTATTAAATATGGCTGGAACTTTTAGTGTTTGGCTGTGAGAGTATTTGCTTAAATAACGAAAATCGTGTACCAAATTAACTTAATTATTTAAATCCTCAATAAAAGGTTCTGAAACAGTTAGCTTACTGCCAACATTATGACAACCAGTATCATAGTAACTATAATATCCGAGCGAGAGCATGTTGCGTTCCTCCTCGCACCCATATGCCGGACGAGTTACATTATGAAATTCAGTACAACATTATAACACTCGTTCGGATGATTTTATGACGAAGAGGAAGAGCGGCTACCATGACACTAGTCGTTTCAATGTTGCCAAAAAGCCACTGTTTCAAAACCCTTTATAGAGGAACACATATATGGGTGTAGATAAAATCTTATATGCAATAGTACAGTTGCGTTGCATAAATAAATATTATGAATTTGCACTAATTTTGTCTTTAAAGCACTTGGTTTGCATAATAATGCATTCTGTGGTTCGAGCTACATGTGAAAATCTATTGTCTCGTTTTCCGGGCGTTGACGAGTTAAAAAGTTGGAAGATGCAAACCTAGAACCAAAATATATTAAAACAGATTTATCTTAGATTACATACATGTAACAAAAAAAAACCTAAAGCCGATTATTTTAGATAGGGTACCAAATACAACCCCGGATTTTTTTTACACCCCCACTTTAAATTTTTTTTTGTTTATCTTAATAAACTGCATAGTGGCTGCATAGGGTATCTCGGAAACGTTGCGCTTAAGCACTTCATATTAAATGTATTTTTTTGTTCATCTCTCTATCTATCGGGTCATTTTGAACTTACCATCCAAATTTTAAAGATGTGTCCAGTCCATGAAACTAAACAACTTTCTCTAAGAAACATGTGTCAAATTTTGGTCATCCCATACTAAATTGATCACGCGATCTTTTTGATTTGTATGGAAAGTCGATTTTTATTTTACATATTTGACCATGTGTTCCTTAGAAAAAGTTGTTCAGTTTCATGGACTGAACACATCCTCAAAATTTGGATGGTGGATACAAAATGACCTTGCATATTTCCTTTCATCGTGCGCCGCTATTTTTCCGAAATCCCAGTCCAAAATAAAAAAAATATGGTTACCACTATGCCAAAATGTTCATAGCCTTTTATCTTTTCATTCCTTGGCCCAACCAACCCAACCAACCAACCAACCCAACCAACCCAAGTTAAATTATAAGTAACTTTCAGTTCCTTCCTTTGGTCAACCACCTCATTTATTTTCTTTTGTATTAAAAACATAAATCTAACAAGAATCTTTATAAGCCCAACTGTACCGAACTGGGGGCCTACTCAAGTGGCAAACGTTTCCAAGCGTTTTTCTTTCTACAACATTCAACGCTCTGGCGTTATCGATGAACGCTCCGCTCATTCTCTCGATTTCAAAGAGTAAAGTAATATAGGTTAATAAAAGAGGACATGATATATTGTTTTTGGTTTCTTAAGTATTACACTATATTTCTTTTTACTTTTTTGCAATATTCTTTATTTATAGCAAATAAATGAAAAAATAATAAAATAAAATAAAAATAAATATTATAAATAAAAGTTAATGGTTAAGATACAGAAATGACGCTACTTTTTTTCGATCGTTTGCGTTGTTCTGTGTGTACCTACTGTGTGATCTGTGGTTAACGATAACGTTGCGTAAACAAATGGTACCCAAGTGGCTGTTTTAGCGTCTGCGATTGTCGACTGAGCTATTCGATTCTTGTGTAGCGGAGCGAACGCCGAGACCCTGTAGATACAGAATGTAGTCGTACGCTAGCGCACACACGCGCCTCATTTTCTAATTTTGAAAACTAATTTTAAGTATTATTCGTTGTTTTCATCACATTTTCACACCGTTAATAAAATGTGTTCATGGCTACCTACCATTTACCATTTTGATTTATTTATTACTAGCTTCCGCCCGCGACTTCGTCTGCGTGAAAAGTTTTTTTGCTATCCCTCGGGAATATAACTTTTTTTCGGGATGAAAGGTACCCTGTCTTTCTCTGTACCCCTGACAACGTGTATGCAAAATTTCATGATGATCGGTTCAGAAGTTAAGGCGCAAAGGCGTAACAAACAAACAAACAAACGGACTTTCGCATTTATAATATTAGTAAGGATTATTACCTATTTCAAAATTTTGAAAGTCCTGTCAAAAATCCGGACATTTCAATAAAAGTCCGGACATTTTTTTTTTCAAAAACAACTAACTGAAAATGATGTATTCCAGCGTAATGTAATTACCTATTTTTGTTGTGTGCTTACGTTTTAAAGCACAACATAAAATGTTCCTTCCAAAACACAAAGTTATTTTAGATAAATTGTATGATTAGAAACTGTTTATCGTGTCTTTACCTATTTTTTGGTATAGTATACCATAAAATAGGTAAGTAAATAGTGGGCCAGATTCCATACATTTTGGGACATTTCTTTCGAACACTACTGATATGTATGTTTTATAACAAGTATTACACCGCTCAATAGCCGGACAAATTACAAAGCCGAACATAGTCCGGACAAATTTCTAAGTGTTCTAAAAATGTTGAATCTACCTACTACATTCAAAATGAGTTTTCCTGGCCATGGGCCTAGATTTACTTAAGTTTTGTTTGGTAGATATGATAGTAGACAAAATGAAGAAAGGTTAGCATAATAATCAATATTTATTTTATAATTAGATCTAAACCAATACAATACATGATTTTTAAAGTACGAAGTACACAACAGCCAGCAGTCATTTTTCCAGCATGCTCCTTTATATTATTATTACAGTACCTAAAGTTTCATAGTCTTGCTTGTCGCTTGGAGTAAAATATTCGTTACTATGGTTTTCTTCGGTACTAGCTTCCCGGCATCTTTTCTTGCCAATATAAGAGGTACTAGTTTATTATATTCTGCGAAGTCATTAAACCTATATTAAATTGTATGTATCTGGAATAAATAATAGATAAATTATTAAAAAGTACAATTTGGGTTACAAGATTGGGTTAATAACAGTTTAGGTAAATAATAGACTATTGAAAACCATTGCGGTATTTTGATCTTATTATTATGTAATGTACTTAATAGGTACCACAATGTTTAAATAAAACCACTAAGTATTTAGTATTATTTACCTACATGATCACTTGTAAACCAATTGTAAACACCTCTAGTCTCTGCCTTTTGTTTGTTCAACATTTCTTGCCAATTATATTCCGCAATGCCATTACTTATTTATTTATAGGTTTTGTATATCTGAAATAAAATATAGGTAAGTAATTTATTGATAAGTTCATAAGTCTTATTGAAAACCATTGCGGTGTTTTGATTTGATGTAATAAGTAGTTACTTACCCAGTAAGTATATAGGTACCTAAGTGCCTTTGTACGTATTACCTACGTATTAATATTATTTAAAAAGCACATGGGCACTGAGCAAGGATTTGTTTTATAGAAAATTGGTTATAATTATTAAGTCGCCGACGCTCAACGACACGACGGACAAAGACAAAACGTAGTGATTTTTTATTACATTGTGTGCATTCCAATAGACTAATCGCTGAGTCATCGATCACCGTAGAGTGGTCACCAAACTCTAACCATGGAAAGTAATGAGAGCTTTTAAAATTACAAAAAACTGTAAGTTCGGTGGATGGCGTTGATAAAAATGGGTGTGTCAATCTATTTTTAACCGTATTCAAAAAAACAAAAAATGATGTTCTTAATTTGACCTGTATGTATGTATGTTTGTATGTATGTATGTCTGTTTGTCCGCGATTATTTCGTGTTTGGCTGAACCGATTTTGATGCGGTTTTCAGAAAAGTATTTGTTACACTTAGAAGGTTTTAGTATTTTAACCAACTTCAAAAAAAGAAGGTTCTTAGTTTGACTCGTATATGTAGGTATGTGTATCCGCGATTATCTCGCTTTTTGCTGAACCGATTTTGATACGGTTTTCAGAAAAGTATTTGTTACACTTAGGACAATATTTTGGTATTTTAACCAACTTCAAAAAAGGAGGTTCTCTTCTCAGTTTGACCCGTATGCATGGTTGTCCGCGATTTTCTCACGTTTGGCTAAACCGATTTTTCTATCTACCAAGATAATATTTATATCTAATGCAGAAGGTAATTACACTAAAAATAAAAAAAATAAAAAATTGTCTTGAAAAACAAAAAAACGGACTTCAAAACCCCATTCTACCTCTAAAAAGCAATAAATAATATTGAAATCACTATACTCCGACCCCTAATTCGGTGCAATGATTTAACAGCTCAAACTGTCAGTAAAATTATGTTGCCACCTCATGTCTACTAGTGACTTGAACAAAACCGGCCAAGTGCGAGTCGGACTCACGCACGAAGGGTTCCGTACCAAAAAATGGCAAAAAATTACGTTTGTTGTATGGGAGCCCCCCTTGAATATTAATTTTATTCCGTTTTTAGTATTTGTTGTTACAGCGGCAACAGAAATACATCATCTGTGAAAATTTCAACTTTCTAGCTATCACGGTTCATGATATACAGCCTGGTAACACACAGACAGACAGACAGACAGACAGACAGACGGATAGCGTAGTCTTAGTAATAGGTCCTGCTTTTACCCTTTGGGTACGGAACCCTAAAAACCAATTAAATCGTGTTCAATTGGATTGTTGTGGTAATTTTTTTTGGCCGTTAGTTTAAATTAATTATTAGTAGTAGTTTAGTTAGTTTAATTATTAGAGTAAAACAAAATCCAACATTTATTAGCTTTATTTAAATAATTGCCAAATATTATGAATATAATGATACACACGTTGTTTTATGTTAATGCCTAATTAATAATAATATTGAAAATATACTATTCCGTAATAAGTATTGGAGATGCTTGGAAATAATGAAAAACAAAGTCACGGGCGGCCGCTAGTAAAAAATAAAATAATAAATCAATATTTTTTCGGAATTATGAAAAATGATTTGACATACCGGTAAATTGGGTGACTAGCAACATGCGTGGTGTGGTAACTAACATCGTTGACATTTTTGATAGAAAAAAAAATAGGTAAATAAGATCAAAATGACATTAATTTCATAGAAAAGTGTTTTAAGAACAGGCCCAATAAGCTCATTTTCAATTTTTCATATTGAAAATGTACCTAGCTGTATATTATTCACCACCCAAGTTGCTAATCACCCCAGTTTACGGTACCTACTTAAGTGTATGATTGTTTGATAATTTTGAGTATGAATTACAGATAGCAATTTAAAATACAAACGATATGTGTACAGACGCACTATTTCTCTTAATACTAAAATAGCTCACTTAAAAAAACATTATTGAAATTTAAATTCAGTTAACTTCCATTAACATTTAAATAAAACATATACACGTAGCATCATCAGTCATCACAGTATTCATAATATTTGGCTGTTTTAAAAACCTAGTTTAAGCATAAAACCTATAACAGAACACTTTTAATTTTCGATTTAATTTTAATACAATATTTATATTTAATATTTATATATTTTGGGCTACTTCAATCAGAAATGGATTCGCGGGCTGATTTTCTGCGATTTACTGATTAAGACATCTGGCAACCCTGCCACAGACTACGACAATACCCTGCCCCTCGACCCGCGCAAAATGTTTTGTTTGTGTACGTGTTTTCCAAAACAAAAACATTGTTTCTCTACACAAAAATGTTTCGCGAAACAATGTTTTGTGTAGATGTTTTTGTTGATTGTGTAGAGCAAAATATGTGCTATAGAACCGGCCTTACATGGCCGCATGAACCAATTTAAAAAAATCTCATTTTTACTCAGAAAATTGTTTGTTCTCGCATTTTAGCAGAAAAGTATTATACAAGCCTTGTACTGGAATTATTGGCGGATCCAGGGGGGGTGTACCTTTGCAATTTTGTCATTGAAAATGACAGTAAAAAAAAATATTTATTCTTATTGTTTTAATTTTTTATGTAGGTGGCAAGGAGGTTTATATAGGGAGTGAGTACTATACAAAAAATTCTCACTATTCGTTTAAAAGAAATTCAACGTTATTGCCTTTGTCATAGAGTTGAAATTCTATCGATGACGTTGACTGAAGACTCTACTGTGTGAATGAAACAACACTATGTGGAGGTCGGTGTCTCGTTCGCACAATTGCCATTACTAAACAATAATACCACGATAGTAGGAAAAAAAATGTACGTTACCAATCACGTAGTGTATCAAAGTTAAGGATTCGGAGTGGAATATTGAAAATATATTACTTAAATATTAATTTAGAAAAATATTAATTTAGAATAACACATAGTAATTATAAAATAAAACTGAACTTACTCTTTTGATTTAATTAGATTTCTACAATAATGCTAATCAGCATTATTATAGTTGTATAAATTCAATTGTCAATCCTGGCAACTCCGATCCGATTTTGACTTTGGCGCCGAATTTCAATTTTAGAATTTCAATATTCAGAAAATATTCTTTTACAAAACTAGGGTGACCATAAATACTACACCATTTCAGATTTCATAAAAACGAAATTGTTCTATCAATTGAAATAACTGGAAGTCGCAGGCGAGGAGTAAAGTTAATATTAATAATCAAATTCATGTTTATGCGCCAAATTCGATGAAACTCGGTTTATGGTACTATTTCGACAAGAAAATAATAACGCAGTGTTGAAAATATTAAAAAATCCAAGATGGCGGCCAACTTTTACGTATGTAGGCCGATTTTGATGAAATTCGGTTTTTGGTACTATTTAGACAAGAAAATTACAAAGTAAGTTTTTAAGTATATAAAATTCAAAATGGCGGCCAACTTTTTGGTTTGTGGGCCGATTTCGATGAAACTCTGTTTTTGGCACTATTTTGATAAGAAAATAACAACGCATTTTTAAAATATTAAAAAATTCAAGATGGCGGCCAACTTTTTTGTTTATGGGCCGATTTCGATGAAACTCGGTTTTTGGCACTATTTCCACATGAAATCAACAATGCAATGTTGAAAATTTTAAAAAGTCTAAGATGGTTGGCAACTTTTTTGTTTGTGGGCGCCGATTTCGATGAAACTCGGGTTTTGGTACTATTTTGACAAGAAAACAGCAACACAATGTTAAAAATATTAAAAATTCAAGGTGGCGGCCTAACGTTTTTCTTGTTCTTCTTTTTTTTCAACCCAGTAATATCAAAATCAACCCGAAAACAAAATTAGTAGCTATTTTGACCTTTTGACATTGTTTACGTTGCATATTACCATATTTACTATATTTATAAATCAAAACAAAAAAATTTAATAAAAAAGGCGATAAATAACTTGTTTATAAAAAAAAATAGTTTCTGCTTCTTAGTTAACGAGCTAAACTGAAAATATACCACCTCTCTCGTCAAGACGAATCAAACGAGCTCAAACTCAATGGGGTTGCATGGTTTTATTACAGAATTCCAGTGGCCTTCTTTCGGCTTCATCATTAGACCCTGGAAACTATTTCCTATCAGAGTACTCGTCAATACGATTCAAACAAACCCAAACTCGATGGGGTTGCATGATTTTATTACAAAGTTCCAATGGCCTTCTTCCGGCTCCTTCATCAGCCCCTTGGATATTATTCCCCAACAGAGTACTTGCCGAGACGATTCTAACGAACCCAAACACGATGGGGTTGTATGGTTTCATCATAGTGTTCCTGTGGCGTTCTTCCGGCTCCATCGTCAGATCAGCTCAATGATACTATAATATTACATTACCTTCTAGTTCTGTGTTCAAAGTTTCAAGTCTCTAGTTCATCGGGAAGTTAGTATAAAATCGTTTGCAAAATTTGTGCTCAAACAAACAAACGAAAACACAAACAAACGAGCAAGCAACCTTTTAAAAACTTGGCAAAAGTATTAATTGTAAATATAGAACTACCTAAGTACCTAAGTTTATATTAAACAGTTTAAAGTAATAAGTATGTCTTCGACCAACCATTCAGTTTGGTCACCCTAATGAAGAAAAGGACACACACATCTACTTGACCTCTCTGTCGGCTCGTTTTGGGGCGAAGAGCTCATCTGGTTTATACCGAAGGGATGTGCTACGTCTATGGTAGGTGGTGTCAGTGTCTCTAAATTTTTTTTTAATAATAAAACGTGGCCCGAGTTGGGTTTCTATCTGACAGACATTTGACGCATTTGACAAGCAAAGTTTCTAGGCGTGCGGCTGGTGCTAAGCTGTGACAGGCATTTTTTTAATTTAGCGGGTCTCGCTGTGAAATCTCGCATACATGCTCCAATCACGCAAGCCTTGCTGCGCAAGCTACCCGTCCGCCTGGATGAAACCGCGTATTATAAGATTAGTGAATAAATAAAAACGGCGCAGCGCGAGTAGCGCGACCCCCTTTTTTACTGTAAACTGTTGATTAGTGGATGAAACTGACAATAAATCGCGCTGCGCGGCCCTTTTTTAGGGTTCCGTACCCAAAGGGTAAAAACGGGACACTATTACTAAGACTCCGCTGTCTGTCTGTCTGTCTATCTGTCACAACACAAGGCTGCATCTAATGAACCGTGACAGCTAGACAGTTGAATTTTTCACAGATGATGTATTTCTGTTGCCGCTATAACAATAAATATTAAAAACATAATAAAATAAACATTTAAGGGGGGCTCCCATACAACGAATGTGATTTTTTGCCGTTTTTTGCTCGATATAAATAAAGACAACAGGTAGACAGTTGAAATTTTCACAGATGATGTATTTCTGTTGCCGCTATAACAACAAATAGTAAAAACAGAATAAAATAAATATTTAAAGGGGCTCCTATACAACAAACGTGATTTTTTTTGCCGTTTTTGCTCGATATTAATAACGACAACAGCTAGCTAGACAGTTGAAATTTTCAGAGATGATGTATTTCTATTGCCACTATAACAACAAATATTAAAAACACAGTAAAATAAATATTTAAGGGGGCTCCCATACCACAAACGTAATTTTTTTGACGTTTTTTGTTACGGAACCCTTCGTGCGCGAGTCCGACTCGCACTTGGCCGGTTTTTACTATAGACAAGCAAGAGTACGTAGATGCAACTGACTAAAAATGCCATTGCGCGGTCGTATTTTTTATTGTAGACAAGACAAGATTGGTGGATGATAGTGACTAAAAGTGGCGCTGCGCGGCCATATTTTTTACTATAGACAGACAAGATTAGTGGATGAAACTGACTAAAAATCGCGCTGCATGGCCGTTTTTTTACTATAGAATTTTTTTAAATCTGTTGTTTTGTGCATCCTAGACAGGCATCCTCCCTTATATAGATGATAACCCTAGGCCCGAGGCTTCGAGCCCCCTCCCCCCCGCCCCATTTTGAATCCTGCATCCGCCCCTGAATGATAGCTTCCGGTTCTCGGCTGTAATGTGCTATTATTACTCGAACCACATTAGTGCGTGCTGAAAAAATCAGGGGCTGAAAATAACTAGCACAGAGGAAATAATCACTACGATAACTAGGACGAATTTAAATGACCGATGACTCAGCGGCTAGTCTGTCAGAATGCACCCGAAGTTACGAGACGAGACTGTCCGTGTTTTAGTTTTATGTATTCTGTGGTTGTAGAATAGAACAAGCGTTTGCTATGCTAATGTACACTTGGGTACGAAATTCGTGTCGAAAACGTTGAAGCGTCGAGTTTTGTATAGAGAAACGCTTAGAAACGTTTTTGTGCAATTTGATTTGACTTGATTTTGGATTAGTTAGGGTTTTAAATTAACAATAATGCAATGTTATGTTTGTTAAACAGTCACAGGCATCCGATGGACGACTATTTGTTTCATATAAGGTAAGATCACAGTTTTATTTCATCAAATAGAAACATTGTACACTTGGGTACGAATTAACAAATTCGTTACGCTTGATCACGTGACATATGTCAATCCCATACATTGTCATTCTATTCTACTAGCGTTATTGTTAGTAGAATGGCCACTTGAGTAGGCCCCCTGAGCCGCTTTAAATTTGTCACATCTAATTCCAAAGGGTCTCACACGAGTCATTAAATTCACTAACAATTATACGAAGGATTTCCTAGGGATTTTCACATATCATTAACTTTTCACAGGGTGACGCGCGTCTAACGAATTCACCCTTAGCTAGCTAATGATGGGATCGAAAGAACAACATTTAAGGAGCAAAAACTTTTAACAACTTTTCTTAGTTAAAATAATATACTTATCTATATATCTGAGCTTCGACACTCACAATCCCTTGCCGTATTCAAAACTAAATTGCGCGCTTACCTTTTAGCAAAATCCTAGTTTACAACACATATTTATCTAGTAGTAAATTTTTTTGAAATCTGCACTGTACTGTATGTAAGTTTATTGATTTGATAACTTAGATAATTTAGGTATCTAATTTTCATTTTTATGTAGCACTGCCCTTCAAATCTCTTCTCAGCTACCTATCCTAAATCAAAGGTTGTCTGGAAGAGATCGCTTCCAGCGATAAGGCCGCCTTTGCCCACCATAGATTTAAGTTTTAGTTTGTGATAGTTCTTTCATAATGTGTGTGTGCAATAAAGTGTTCATCTATCCATCTATATATCTTATCTAAAGGCCTCACTTCGTGATGTATGTGTTACATTTGGAAGTTATGTTAACCCGAGCTTTTATTAATCTGTCATAATGACTATTTTTTGGCTTGATATCTTGTCTTAAGATCTTAGAAAACAAACTTTTTTTACAAATTGGCATGAAACAGTACTGGAAAATCTTGGCATGAATCCTTGGCTGAATCTTTACTTATACTGTAGTAGAACGTGAACCCAATTCATGAAAGCAAATTACGCCCCTCTTGGCCAGTGTAACAATACTAAATGCCATTTTAAAACGAATCTTGCCCGAGGAAATATGAAATGTTTTTGTATTTTTCCAGGGCACGTAAAATCCCCACAAATTACGGACTAAATAAATTAGACCGGGCTGTTATAAGAACTAGGACGGAAGAATTATATAAGTACAAGACGAAATAAATAAAATAAAATTTTGGAGCTCAAGACTGCACAACCTTGTAGCGAACAGTGCCAAGTTTGTTGCGAAAGGATTAAAAGAGAAAAATAAATAATGCGGCATAGTTTGCTGAATTAATAAAAGGCCTGTATAACATTGCCATGTATTATAGCAGTGTTTTTGTTCTGACTACAATGCAACTTTTGTTTTAATTGTCTATTGATAACAAAAAATATTTCTGCAAACTTTGATGATTGATATTTTTTCTTGAAACTTTAACAACAACAAAATACGGTATTATAATTAGTGTAGGTAGAGGATATGAGTGCGGTCGTCTATAAGGTATTTTGCTTTATATTATTATTATTTGAGTGTTAGGGGCTGTGCAGCTCAGATAAGCTGTAGTCACAAGATCTATTTGTGACTCGCCACCTAATTAACTCTTTAAGCCCAGTGGCTTACAGGAAGTCTAGTATCTTTCTGGTTTTAAGAGTTTTCATTTCCTCCGGGTCGATTTCGTGTCGCCCCAGATGGATACTACGTATGTGGATTAGGGATCCACAATCACATAAGAGGTGCTTGAGCGTTTCCTGCTCCTCATTGCAATATCTGCAGACGTCAGTATCACTCAATATAAAAGTGAAGGGGTGACTGACAGATCAGCCCAGCCCAAACCACTGAACCTAGAGACTTGAAATTTTGTACATAGATACGTTATACAGTGTAAACACCCACTAAGAAGGGATTTTTGGAAATTCCACACCTAAAGGGTTGAAATAGGGGTACAAAGTTAGTATGACAAAAAAAAAATAGACGTTTCAACTTTAAACTTCGTAGAAGTACTTCTAAAAACAAATAAGAAAACACGTGTTTTGTGGTTTTCCGAAAGGGGTTAAATGGGGTAAAAAAAGCTCAACATCGATATGGGTGTCGTTATCGAGGTTTTATGGGATTTTGATTGTGAAAATGGCATTTATTTTTTAAGTGGTAGACATTATTCAACCCCTTAAGGGGTTAATGGGGTTCAAACTTTGTATGGAAAAAATATAAAATAGACATTACGACTTGAATTTTCATAGGAGTACTTCTATAAACAAATGATCAAACATGTATTTCGTAAATTTCTGAAAATCAACCCCTTAAGGGGTGAATGGGGTAAAAAGCTCAAACTCGATATGGATGTTGTTATTGAGGTTTATGGGATGTTGATTGCAAAATGACATTTATTTTTAAGTCTAACATAGTGGCTATGTTTCAACCCCTAAAGAGGTAAAATGTTGTTCATGTTTTGTATGAAAAAATAATATTAAATAAACATTTTGACAAACACGTATTTTGTGATTATCCGATAATTAACCCCAAGGGGTAGATGGGGTAAGTAAACCCATAGAATAGAATTGAATAGAAAGTAATTTACTTGCATTTGAGTAGTGTACACTGTAGGTCTTTAAAATATCTGCCTATTCAACCATTAACAATAGCATGCAAACATTAAATTTAATTAAAATTAACAAGTACCTAATTACACTTTTTTTTCATAAATCGATATGGATGTCGTTATTGAGGTTTCATGGGATGTTGATTACGAAAACGGTATTTATTTTAAAGTCCAACACGGTGGCCATGATTCAACCCCTAAAGGAATGAAATTGAGCTTAATTTGTATGTATTTTTTTTATTAAAAGACATTTCGACTTGAAACTTCATAAGAGTACCTACTTTTGAAAAATAGGCAAAAATAAGTTTTTCGTGATTTTTTGAAAATGATATGGATGTCGTTAAACGGTTTTATGGGATGTTAATTGCTAAAATGGCATTTATTTTGAAGTGATTCAACCCCTAAAGGGGTGAAATGGGATTCATATTTTGTATGGAAAAATAATATTCAACAGACATTTCGACTTGAAACTTCAAATGAGTACTTCCAAAAACATATTAGCAAACAAAGCGATATTGATGTCGATATTGGGGTTTTATGGGATGTTTATTGCGAAAATGGCATTTATTTTAGAGTCCACACGACACGGTGGGCATTATTCAACAACTAAAGTACTGAAACGGGGGTTCAAATTTTTAATGGAAAAATAATACGGGAACAGGAATGAGAACGAGAACGGGAACGGGATAGTATAATATTATAAATGTGAGAGTTTAATGTTTGGATGTTTGTTACTCAATCACTTAAAACCGGCTGAACGGATTTGGAATAGCACACATAACTTTAGTTATAGCCAGTGGTAAAACATGGATGCTTTTTATCTCAGTCAAAGGTTCCATAGCGATTTTCAGAATGTCCACGCGGACGAAGTCGCGGGCAAAAGCTAGTTTCATATGAAATAGGTGTCTGTTTAGTTTTCAGTGTCCAGTTAAGGCTCTAATAGTCGGGGTGATATTGTATTACCTTATTAAATAGCTTTAATTCTACCGGGAAAACCGCAGTGCCCTCTGGCTTTTAAAAGTTACATTTAACAAAACGCTCTTGTTATTCCACGTTTCTTTCATAAGCCGTATTGGGACCGATTGGGGGCATCGTATTGACATTTATTGCTATTTATTTGACGTCGACGCGAACAAACTGTGTCCTTCTAATCGACGTTTTAGATTTACGAGCGACGAATCGACAGATTAAAAAGGGTATTCTGTAAAATATATGTCTTTATACGGAGACCCCGAATGGAATTGTGAATCGATAGAATGTTTTCTATTGATAACATTTTCACATGGCTTTTGCTTCAGGCTTACTATACTACTATTATTTTTGTAATCATAAATACACATACAATAGGGTATTTGACAACATTGAAAATATACTGCAAATTGTGGTCATCCTAACAGATAATGGCGTTAAAAACATATTCAACTATTATATAGACTAAATTAAGTCTATTGATTGATTAATTTCACCTAGAAAAATGCAATATTTTTTTTTTCTGTGGCGAAAACGCTCTAAGATTACTGATGACGTCACTTGCCTGTAAATAAATATGGCTTCAGGCGTTTGACACGACCATAGACTTAGGAACCGCGATTGATGGATGTCAAATGGCTAAGGATTTTACAATGTTTACAGGCTCGTGACGTCAACAAGTGACGTTTCCAGCGCCATAGCGTTTTTGGCGCGGTTTTAAAATTTTTAACTTTAACATTGATTTTTTAATAAAATACATTGAATTTTCCTGAAATATCAATGTGGTGCGCTAATTACGTAATAAGGAATAATTTAAAATGGTTTTCCAAAATTAGCCAAATTGCCTATTGGAAATAGAATTATAAAACATATATTTTTTAAGATTGGATTAAATTCCTTAATAAGGCTGATTGTTAAGATAATCAAGATCAGTAATTGTTATAAAGAATATATCAATATCTATAAGTTTCTTTAAAACGAAGTGAGGTACCTAGTTACCTAAAGATATAAAAAAAAAGTTTTGCAAATACCATTCGATATTGCAAATTTTCCAACAGATGTATCGCCTACTATCGATTTAGCATTCGAACCCTATACAATCGCGAGGGCGCAAATGACCTGGAATACAAAACCCAACAGGCGTACACTATATTCGGCCGGGTTACATCCCTCGTTATCTGGTACAGAGGTATTGGAAAGACAATATTGCAAAATTTAAACCTGCCTGGAACTTTGCTTGGAAATATGTGACCGGCCGTGCGTTAGAAAGATAAAATTTTGGCTACCTCTACCATTTGCAGGTATAATTTTAAATGCATTTATAAAATACAGGTACGTCGTCAATCCCTTTAAAAGTATTAACTTAGGGGATGTATTTAATTGAACAACACAATAACCTACCTTGACAATGTTATTGATTTGGTGCACAATTCGTTTTCTTGTAGACATAGTGTAGGAAAAGAAGATAGTGGACCCCCACAGTAAATCCTCAGTAGACGAAACTTTACAGTATGATAAAGTACCATAAATGTAATATATTTTTTAAATTATCCAAATCGTTTTTTTTTTGTTTTTGGATATTTGTACATAGGTTTTAGTTCATACCATATTATATCCCTGCAAAGTTTCATCGACTGAGGATTTAATGTTGGGGGGTTTCCATAAAAAAGATCACTCATTTCCTACACTAACAAATAAGCAATTAAAATAATCAATCGCTTTTAATATGCTCATGAAGGTATTCTCAAATACAGCCATAGAGTTTGGTCAACTAAAGATGAGACTCGGTTGGAAATGGAGATGAGACTCGGTTGGAAATGGAACTGATTTTGCGCCTTATTTTAAGGTTCAATTTCCAATAACTTAACCTTTAAACGTTAATTTAACAGGGAAAGTGGCGCCGCCATTTCAATCTCATATTTCGTTGACCAGGCTCTAGCTAAATATATTAGAAAGTTTTTTATTATGACTACATAAGAAGCGAGCAGTAAAAACGCTTCACTAAACATGCCAGTAAAAAAATCGTAAAAATGAAATCTTCGTAAAAATTGTGCAAGCCTTTAGTGTTACCTTACCTGCCATTCCACACGAGTTAAGTACCTTACTTGTCTAAACCTTATACTTACTTATAGATTTATTTTATTATAATATTTCGTTTATTATAATATCGGATCATTTTATTTTTAAACTTACCATCCAAATTTCAAGGATGTCTCCAGTCCATGAAAGTCAACAACTTTCTCTAAGAATCATGTGTCGAATTTCACAACAAAATTTTGGTCATCCCATTCTAAATGATCACGTTATCTCTTTGATTTGTATGGATACTCGATTATTTTTTTACATATTTGGCCCTGTGTTCCTTAGAGAAAGTTTTTCAGTTTTATGGACTAAACACTTCCTCAAAATTTGGATGGTGAATACAAAATGACCATGTATAATGTTGTCTTCTTTGAACGAGATGCCACGGTAGTAGGAGTTCATCATATTTCGCTATTAGTATAATTATTCATCTACGAATAGGCGTTATTCAATGAACAGCAAAACCTCGAGATTTTGAGTTTGTTAATAAAGAAAAAAACCCGCCAAGTGCGAGTTGGACTCGCGCACGAAGGGTTCCGTACCAAAAACCGACAAAAAAATCACGTTTGTTGTATGGGAGCTCCCTTTAAATATTTATTTTATTGTTTTTAGTATTTGTTCTTATAGCGGCAACAGAAATACATCATCTGTGAAAATTTCAACTGTCTAGCTATCACGGTTCATGAGAAACATCCTGGTGACAGACAGACAGACGGACAGCGGAGTCTTAGTAATAGGGTCCCGTTTTTACCCTTTGGGTACGGAACCCTAAATATTTTTGTAATCTCTTTACTAGTTTTCACAGGTATTAACGCGAGCTGACTTGGCAGGCGGGCGACTTTAGTCAATTAGCACTTTTATCGGAAATCGCTTGTAAAATCGAATCGCCACCTCATTGAAATTAGGTTTGCGATTAGATTTTACAAGTGATAGTCGATAAAAAGCGCTAATTGGCTAAAGTCGCCTGCCAACTCGCTCCATGTAAATACCCCTTTACTGAAGAGTTTACTCCATAGAAGAGAATTACGATCTATGAACGCAATTACGCTATGAACTATGGAAGAACATAATGTCGGTGATTGTGTTTGATGGAAATAGAAGAAAATGCAAACACGAAGTCAAAGATCGACTCCATCTATTGCGTCGCAGACTGATGGCGACATCTAGTGTAGAATTAAATACAAGAGTCATATTATAATTTTTTTAGTTCTTTCACGTTTTTTAGGGTTCTGTACCCAAAGGGTAAAAACCGGACCCTATTACTAAGACTCCACTGACTGTCTTTCTGTCTGTCACCAGACTGTATCTCATGAACCGTGATAGCTAGACAGTTGAAATTTTCACAGATGGTGTATTTCTGTTGCCGCTATAACAACAAATACTAAAAACAGAATAAAATTTATATTTAAAGGGGGCTCCCATACAACAAACGTGATTTTTTTGACAGAACCCTTCGTGCGAGAGTCCGACTCGCTTTTGGCCGGATTTTTAAAATTATCTGTGAATACGGCGTTACTGCGGAACTCGGTGCAATCGTGTTCTTGGCGGAAATATTTTTAGCTTGAGCGAGCCTGCGCCTGCCTTGTTCGTTTAATTATCCGCATTCCGGGCGGACAAATTGTCCGGCTCTCCGGGCGGATATTAATTTCGATACATTGTCCGAGCCCCGACGGCGATTATTTCCAGACGGGGTGGACCGCTGTCAACGACTAGAAAAAACTCGCCCGGAATATTAGTGCTCTGCTCCGTAATGCGTGCAATTCTGCCGAATGTACTTGAGGTACTTGTGTAAGCGACAAAGATTACCACACAAAAATGGGGAGGGCACTGGTTTTAGAAATATCGGTCACTGTTAATCAATGAGTTTAGATTTCTCTCTATCGAAACAAACTAATATATTGTTATGGTTACATACCTGTGTTAAATTGACCCAAATCCTAGCATTATATCAACGAGAAAAAAAATATAATTGAACACTATTCATACAGGGTTATTTGTAAAACACCAACAACTTCAAAGGAGTAGATTCTAACATCATAAACAACAACGTTTGTTCTACGACTTTTCCAAAAAAAGGCAAAAAGAAAAATCGACTTTACATACAAAATATGTCCGAACAGCTGATCGAGTTTTGTATGCAAAGTCGATATTTTTTTGTCTTTTTCGGAAAGTCGTAGAACACACTTTGTCTTATAATGTTAGAAGTCTACTTTTTCGAGGTTGTTGCTATTTTATTATTTTACAAATAACCTTACATATAGCCAATACGTATTGAATATGCCACTGGAAGATCTTGAGTGATAAATCGCAAGCTATCGAACTTCTAACATCATAAAAAACAATAGAGGGGTGAACGTCCCTACCAAGATATGCTTTAGATAAAGATTATTTATATAATGTCTTATTTTACAAATCCAATTTCCGCGTAAATACACGGCTCGGTTATAAATAAACCAGACAAAGCTATGCCGGAATCGGGTGCCGTTCGATACATTATGCAAGCCACGCCTCGTTGCGCCGAGCAATGAGCTCTGTAAATATACCAAGCACATCTCGCCGTTTTTTCCTTTTCAACAATCGTTATTTTCCACCAGTTTTCGGATTAGATCGTCCGCGCCACAGCCATGCGCCTCTGATAATTCTACACCGATCCATTTACTGACAAGAAGCCGAATTCATTAACCAATTTCTAGACACTTATCTCCTCTCTAATATAGCTTTCATACTAAAAGCTATCAAGCCGTAGTGGAAATATTAAACACCCTATTACCATAAGCAAATAGGCGGTTGCTGCAGCGAAAATAACTTAGGCAAACATTATTCATTCATTCGCTCGGCGACCGTTAGTATTATCGGTAACCGTTTTCTACGCCATTGATTTCGGAAAATAGCAATGATATCTTAACTACGTAACATGTGGGGCTCTCCCCCGCGACATAAAAAAACAGAGTGCTACATAACGAGCCAGAACGCAGCAAAAAATGTAATTTGGTAGAAAAAGTATCGACGCGCTCCCTGTTGTTTCGCGGTAGGTGCCGTGTCGGCGTGGCACGTCTAAACACGCCCATGCACTCCTTATCATGACAGTGGAAAGGCACTTTTTCATTTTTCCTTTGTTCCTCGTCGCTCAGATTTTTTGCCAGCGTGCACGGCTGTCTCTAAGGGCGCCGCATAGTGGAAAAGTCACGTGATTTAGAGACGACGACAAAAATGTTATTTTTGTTACAAGCCGTGTGTGAACGTTACTTGTGGGTTTGCGTGACATATTTTCCTAGTGTCGAGGATGACAAATGGGCAGATAAATCATAGCGAAAGCGAGCTTTTCTTTTAAAAGTTTTATTTCTACGTATTCGTGGAAGTTTTTCTGTTTCCTTCTGACGGCCTCATTTATTTTCGCGGTTTACGGTTGATGCGTAAGCAATTCCGAATTTTCGATCAATTTTGGGTTTAATTCAATACCTAGGTACATTGACCTGACATTTTTTTTGTACGTCAGTGCCTAGGTATGTAATAGGTAGTGTCGTGACTGGTTTATAAAAGTTCCTACTTAAAGTTACAATTAAGATTTGAAACATAAATTCTGAATGTCATTTCATGCTACTTTATTTCACATCAGTTTGTAAGCAATTAGATGCATAGAATTTGATGAGATGGATCAAATATCATCAGATAAGCACTTAACAATTGTAGTGTCCATTGGACCATTGTAGATAAATAAAATAACAGAAGAAAAGTAATATTATCGTTTTTTTACAATGTCATCTCTTTGTTAGCCGAAGGTAAAGGACCGAATACAGCTGCCTAACTTTAAAGTACTTCAGTCTCGTCGCGTCGCCGGCGGAAATTAGCATTTTTGCCAAACGTTTTGCAATTGTTCGTCTCCATTCGCCTTTTCATATGGTCTAGTCGTCGGAGGCTTATATTTATAAAGCATAAAATAAGTTCAAATGCATTTCCCCACATGACTGTCGCTTCGCTTCGAGCACTAAATAATTTGATTCCATATAACAATAAAAACAAACGTTAGTATGTTTGTTCCAGGTTTTTACTCTGTGCATTCATTCCCCTTGCGTTACCAAACCATATCCGATTGTGATTTAAAAAAAAAATGGAATAGGAACTCGTATTACTCATAAAAATTTCTTCTTTGGACATTAAATACTTTTTATTTCATTAATCTATTTGAGACAAAATCTCATAGAATATTTTAAAGATAATTAATTGCTAGACATTTCTTCACTTGACAGTGTCAAAATATTTGCATTGGCCAAGCATTGGCTTTATGTATTTATTACAATCAAATTAAAATACATTTGCTTTTTGAGCCTTATTAAATAAGCTCCAAAACATAAAAAAATATAAATAAGAAGGATAGGTAAGCTACGAAAATGTATAGGAATGCGTATCAACGTGGAATGTTAACAATATTTTTTAGTGGCGGTGCAAAACCATTACAAATTTGGGATACACGTATGCAAGATGGATACATCACAAGATTTCTGGATCAGGATATCAAGTCAATGGTTCTAGAAATAGGTGGAACTAATGTAAGCACAACGTATATGATTTGCCCAAAGGGTAATACCGTGTTAGGTATAACGATGCCATTCTTGGTTATGGTAGTTAAAAATCTAAAAAAATATTTTTCGTTTGAAGTGACTATTCTCGATGAAACTGGCACGCGACGAAGATTCCGCGTTTCAAATTTCCAGAGCTCCACCCAAATACTACCACTATGCACTGTAATGCCTATTTGCCTTTCCGATGGTTGGAATCAAATCCAATTCAATTTAGCCGAGTTCACGAGACGAGCTTATAAAAAACAGTTTGTTGAAGTGCAGAAACTGAAAATAAATGCCAATATACGGCTGCGACGAATATATTTCGCGGAAAGATTGCTTCCGGAAGACCAGTTGCCTCCTGAGTACAAATTATATTTTCCGTTATCACACAAAGATAAACTAAAAAAGGCTGAAGAAGAGGCAAAAGCAAAAGATATTACAATAGTACCTACTGCAGCTATCGAAGAGAAAAAGGTGGAAGAGCCTGCGCCTGCCCGAATGTCTAGTAAGGTTGAGGTAGCGCGAGCTTCGAAAGCTTCTGTGCACTCTATTCAGAAAGTGCCTTCAAAGCAATCATCGCAGCCTAAAATTGAAGGGGATGCAGCCCCAGGTAGTAAACGGGCATCAGTAGTAACTACCTCAGTTGAAGCACCAGAAGAAGAAGTAGTAGCTCCCGCGGAAGGTGAAGTTGCTGAAGGTGAAGCTTCTGTTGCTGAGAGTGCGACTGAGGGTGAAGAGCCTGCTTCAGCACCTGAAGGAGAACCACCTTCAGAAGCCCCCCTTGAAAGCGCACCAGAAGACAAAGCTCAAGAAGAACCGCCTGCACCAGCTCCAGAAGAATCACCACCGCAACCACCAGCTGAGGAACCGGGATCAGAAGCGCCACCAGAATAGCTTTGTAGACAATTCACGTAGAAATTATAATTACATTTTTAAATTTTACTTTGCATATTTTTGTGAACGTTTCCACGCTCTTATTTGTGTATTATCTTAATTTTTTGAGTATAACCTACTTATTTAATAATACCTATTAATTGGTAAGTCGGGTGTAATTTATATTCTTTAACATTTATGATACTTCTTAATTAGATGTCGGATGTAACTTATATTGTTAAACGTTAAAGATTTTCTGTTATTAAGTTATTAATATGTGATTGTTGTTAACACAAGTTTATTATAGGTAATGTTAAAATAAAGGTTTTTTTATTTTAATTTCAACTAAGGGTCAGTTCTCATCAAGACGCGACGTGTCGCGCACTTGGTTTAAAACAATATTAAAACTTACTCAAAAAGGCTTTCGCGCTTTCAATGTACTTTACCTACCTTTTTGTGTTGTTAATCAAGGACGTTTAAAAATGCGCGTCCATCGCGTCGTGAAGTGTAAACCAACCCTAGAGATATTTTTTTGACAAGGAAGTGGTATTACTAAGAGCTGGCCCCGGCAATAGGTATACAATTTACAGAGCGACGAAATACCTCTTGTTAGGCGGTTAGTACACCGACGCATTCGCATGCGGAAACTTTGCGAAACCAGTACAGTTTCGCAAAGATTCCGCATGTGAATGCATCGGTGTGCTAACCGCATTAGTGTGCCATACTATCATTAATAACAGATCGGGCACCTGGCAGATTTTCAGTGGTGGGTGGGAAATAAAGGGGCTGAAAACTGATTGAAGGTATACAATACAGAGCTCTGGATTTGGTATGGTATAATAGCAAGCCAATCATGTATTTAAAATATAAATCGAATATAACATTACCAGCCATTTTGGCTGGTGGAAAAGTAGTGCCAGCGGAAAGGTGGGCAAAAAAGTGGTAAATGGCATTTTTGCACCAGCCTAAATGCCTGATGTTATATTCGATTTAAATACATGATTGTCTTGCTATTATACCACACCTTATACGTGCACTTTCTTTTGGACTTACCTTTACATTAATTCAATTCAATTCAATTTCAATTAAGGTGACTCCCTGACCGAAAGTGACGCCCTCGGAGGTTTTTATTTAATAAGTTATTATTAAATAAAAACTCCGTTATTATTAAATAAATTAGTAAAAAAGGATTTCAATATATCCTTTCTAGGGCTCATAGTCTAATATTTTAGAAAGTATCACTACATTCCCTCGCAGTTCGCAGTCATTTGTAAAAGTAATAGCAAATGTGTCAAAAACGGTCACTTTTAGCAGTTTTGTTTTAATTAATTGATTTGAACATTATTTCTTGCTTTTTATAGAACTATTTTTTAAGGTTTTTGAAGGAGGTCTTGTTTTTTTTAAAAAGCTTTTTTATTTTAAACTTTTTTGTGGTAGGTTAGTTAGTAAAGTTAAACGATGATTTTATAAAATAAAATGTTTTAATGTTTTATATTTTTCAATGGTATAAAACTAGTAACTCGTAACTTAATTTCCACAGGAGTTCCGTTGGGCCTTCGCAGTTCAACTCTAGTTCAGAACGTCTTTGACAATAGACAGGCACTTAACTTGTTTTTGATTGTCATAAACCTACCAATAATTCAATCACTGTACAGTTCCTATTTGATTTTGAAGAATTTCGTTGTGTATCTTCATAATCCAAAATCTAATACTACCAATTAAATTAACATAGTATTATCCGCAAGGTGTCTTTCAAACAAAAAAGAATCATCTTAATCGGTTCATAAACAAAAAAGTAATGGTTGAACATCTGTCTGAATTCGTATAAAATGGTAACGAAAACGACAGTATTTTCAAGATTATCTACTTGAAAACTACTGAACCGATTTCAAAACTTCAATGAATAGGACCAACTTGGGAAGAAACCTGATGTTAAAGCGTTTGAATCATTTCAATCGGTTTAGCCGTCTTCGAGTAATCGGTGTACATACAAATAAAAATATATATATATACGCGACGAATAGAAAACCTCCTTCTTTTCAAATTTTTGAAGTCGGTTAAAGAATATTAATTTTACGTGGAATTTTTGGGGCCCATTATCTAGTATTTTTAGAAGGTATCACTAAATTCCCTTGTATTCATTCGTAGACGTAGATAGCAAATGTGTCAAAAACGGCCACTTTTGGCAGTTCTGCTATTTACTTCTAGCAGTGATTACGAGGGATTGTAATTATACCGTTTAAAAATGCTAGACTATGGGCCCTAAAAATTATAAGTAAACTTTTATTAAAATTGTGTTTTAGAATTACAATTACTACATATTACATATTATAAAACTAAGTCCCTCGCCGCGTCTGTCTGTCTGTCTGTTTGCGGTAAGCTCAAAAACTACTGAACGGATTTTCATGCGGTTTTCATTAAATGATAGAATAATTTCTGAGAAAGGTTTAGGTTTATAATAAGTTGAGGTTTTATGTAAATTAGTAGAAATATGACGATAATTGTTGAAGAGGTCGGCAAAAATTAAGCCGACTGGGAGCATGCATTGAAATCGCTGCTTAAACGTTTTGAGCTATAACAAAATAATGTAAGATGGAATTGTTCCTCTTTTATAGATCTACAAAAAAGTTCGCAATGGCATATATCTATCTTTTAAGAATAACTTACTACTATACTCATTATATCTTCTAAAAAAATGGTCAAGTACGCGGTAATTTGGAAGGCTATTTAGAAGGTTAGAGTAAATCCTTATCAAATTAAATACGTTAGTTACCTTAAGCATTTTATGCACATTATTTTAACCTCTTACACGATGCTATTTTAATGAATATCTTACGAGTTGTCGCAAAATATTAACGTGCGCGAAAATAAATCAAACGCGTTTCATACACCGATGACGGGACGGAAAGAACGGGAGGAAAAAAGACTTTGGAGCAAATGGAGGTGTTATTTGTTTTCTTTTAGGGTGTTGTTGGAATGGAAGGTCTTATTTGGCAAAAAAAGAAGGAACCGAAGCAAAGCGAGGACGGGTCGCTAGTACTAAATAAAATTCACCGCTTCGCCAGTTTCGGTCAGGCAACCACCTTAAAATCAAAAATAATCTTAAAAAAGTTTTAATTCAAACTCTTTGCAAGTTCAACGAAAATAAAAAATGTCATCGCATGACAAATACGACAAACATATAATTATGCTGTCAAAAGTGGACGTGGCTAAATTAGTAAATTAAAGATATGTTTAAAAATACTTACCAAGATGGTTTGCTTTCAATATTCTACAGTTGTGGGTCAAATCCATTGGGTATTTGGGACATGAAGGTAAAAAACGGTCACATAAAACGCCTTACAGATACCGAAGTGAATTCCATCGTACTTGAAATTGTAAGTACAAATGTAGCAACCACATTTATTTCATGCCCGAGGGAAAAACAAGTTTTGGGAATAAAACTTCCGTTTCTGGTGATGATAGTGAAAAATTTGAAAAGGTACTTTTCTTTCGAAATAACAATTTTGGACGACAAAAATATGCGAAGAAGGTTCAGAATTTCTAATTTCCAATCGACAACAAAAATCAAGCCCTTTTGTACTAGCATGCCCATCGGATTGGCAGGAGGATGGAATCAGATACAATTTAATCTAGCAGATTTCACGAGAAGGGCGTATGGCAGCCAATATATAGAAACTTTACGCGTTCAAGTGCACGCTAATGCTCGGTTGAGGCGAATTTACTTCAGTGAGCGTTTGTATGGTGAAGATGAGTTGCCAAACGAATATAAATTATTCTTGCCTTTAGATCGAAAAAAGAAAGGTAAAGGTAAAGATAAAGAAGAGGCTGTTGCTAAAATACCACCACCATCAGCTGTTTCGGCTCCACCGCCACCGGAGGCAGCTCCAGAGCCTCCAAAAGAAGGGCCTCCAAAAGAATTGCCACCAGTAGAAGAGAAACCAGATGAAGTTCAGGTGAAGGCAGAGGAAGAAAAGCCTGCAGAAACTGGGGAGCAACAAGAACTAGAAGTTAAGCCAGAAGAAGGTGCTGTGGAAACTCCTGTAGAAGAGGGTGCCGCACCGAGTGAAACTCCTGTTGACGAAGCCGCAACACCTACTGATTTCGAAGCACCTGACGAAGCAGCAGAACAACTACCAGAAGAGCCACAAGCAGAAGAAGCAGCAAATGAAGCTGCAGAAGAATGATCAAAGAGGCCACGTCTTTTAGGATGATTTGTATTTTGTTACTGTGTTTTAGTTACTACCATGTTTTTAGTTTATCGTTAAATGTATTATGTTTTGCACTTTATTTTGTTTTGTTAACTTTATTCTATAAATATTTTGATGACTCTTAATGTCATTGATTGCGGTAACAATAATCAATCAAATTTGTGAAATCAATGAAAACTTAATGTTTGATGTGGGAGATTTTGACTTACACAAATAAAATAAACTTTGGCTTAGCTAACAAGTCCTATCCAATTTACGATGAGAGCTATTGAGTTTTAGGATTTAAAAGAGAAATAAAACGATTATGACATTGTTAAAAGTGTAATTATTGTACCCATTAACAATAAGTTATTTAAAAAAATACAAACACATAGGGTAAACTAACCAATTATTGGCCTTTTACATTTATAATTGATTTATCCGTTCAGAGAAATAACTATATTGTAATCCTTACATACAATATGAGTTTTTCCAGTATTTTTAGTCGATTTAATGTAAATAATTTAGATCCATAATGGATCATGAAAAAACATTTGTCAATCGACAATGAAGGTCTTTTAGCTGTATTCTTTATCTTTGGCTTCATCTTCAGTACCTTAAACTAAAATATTGGTATGCTTTCACCAGTTCCTGGCATTACTAAAAATTGAATTTTCGACTAATAAGCATAAGGCTAATATTTGGAAAGCTTATAGAAAAAGGTTTATTTCATTAATTGATGAAAAAATATTAAATGGTTCTGAAAGTAAGGTTCCAAATGCACATAATATAATATTGATAGTAGCCCAATAATTGAAATTGAGTCTTATTGTTTTCTAACAGAAACGCGAGCGGATAACGAAAAGCACTAGCTTTTATTTAAAAACGAACCTAATTGCATAGTTCGCAATAATACTTTACCAGATCAGTTTCTCCGGATGTGGTTCATGGGCCCTATTTTTTAAAGATGGCGAGCGCTCTTTACTACTTATTTTCTTTGGACAGCAATGTTGAGAGTGCTCGCAACCTTTAAAAAATAGGGCCCCAATATCTTCTTCTAATTTTGCGTATATTTGAAAACATGTATCGGCTAGAATAGTCATTTGAAAATGTTTGTTAAATTTCAGGCCATACACAACACCCGTGTGCCTGTATCCTGCATCCGGAACGCATTGCGTTAACTCGCAAACAAAAAACTGGGGCTATTTGCCAAACCGAAGTGGCTGCGTGGCTATACTGGCTATCCAATATGCAAAAGCAGCTCATAAAATTGTACCATTGGCCGTAGCCGTCTCTTTTAATAGTTTATGCTTTGGTCTATGGCGCGAAATTCCGCCCATTATTCAGGGGTTGTGCCCGTCAAACGGACTACGAACATCCGGGGATTTATAGCTGTTGGTTGCGCTCGCTTTACGTTACGTTATTATATTGGATTTTGAAAACTCATCAAGAATTAACCGAAGGACTTGTCGTAAATCATGCTGGAGCCCGCCGAGGAAATTTTGCTTGTATTTTATTGTTTGTTTTGGAACGGTGTTGCTGGTGATTTTGAATTTTATTCGTATTGACTGTAGTAGATGCACGGGTAACGATATATTTTTACTGGTTCATGAAGTGCCAGCTAGTTATTGATGAAGTACCTGTAACAAAAAAAGCTTCATTAGATGACGAAGAAATAGAACATAATGTAAAATATACCTAAAACATATATAAAATAATTCTATAGCGCAGGAACAGAGGATTTTCTTTTACTCTGTATCTATGGTAATATACAACGTGTTACAAAGACTAAATATGGTGAATAAGGACCATCAAACTGAGCAACTTTTATTGTGGGACCAACTCTGAAATCGCGAAAATGAAATCAGCTGTTGCATACAAATTAATAACGAAAATATGAAAATGAAACAGCTGTTTTTTTTCAGAATTGTTCCCATCCCATCCCGTCCCTATCTACCATATACGGCTTAAGGGGTTTTTTGTAACACGTTGTATAATAAACTGTTTTCTTTTCATCTCTTGTAGTGGACATAGAGTAGATTTAATTACATACCTACATATAATTTATTCAATTGTTATTGTTCTGAGTTTTTCCAATGATTTTTAAGACATAGTAGGTAGTTCTAAATTTCATTTAACAGATTATGATATGGTTGAAGAGTTATAGAACGATAGTTCTCTACAAAGCGCACTTAAAACGTAGTGATTATTTCCTCTGTGAGCGCACTGTCAAAAGTGAGGCAACTAAAACAGCCAAAATGGCTCCATTTTCAGATTGTTATTCTACATTATTACCTAATCATACCGATTAAGTACAAAACAGTTTCAATTTTCTTACATTTATAAGACTAGTTACTATATTATTGGGTTTCAGTTACGATTAGTTAACGTATGAAGGATATAAATTTGAAAACTAAGCCATTCTGGCTTGGTATTAGTTGCCTCACTTTGCATACGAGGACACGGCTTCTAGGTGTTATTATTCTAAGGTTGAAGACTAATTTATTTAGTTGCCAGAAAAATTAAAGGAGTTCACTTTATTGCATCACGTGCTTTCCAATTGATCTGCAGCCATATTAATTAAAGTACTTATAGTGATATCTCTTCAATGTTACCAGACATTTGTACAGCATAAGCAAAACCAGTGGTGGTCTAACGTGGTATAGCCAGCGATAAATCAAGTAGCAGCGAAACAGCTTCCGGTGTGGCCTAAGTATGAGTGGGCAGCGGGAATGCGTGCTGATTTATAGTGTACACTGTGTCGTCAGAATTGCATACTAATGTCGTGATAGGATAGGTTAACAGCCATTTTGTTAGACCATAAAAAAGGCGCAGGTCTTTGTGTCAAGTGATTTTGATTTATAGACTGTTTGTAGTACACACGTATTTGAATTTGGAAGGGGCACTGACTGTTTGATAGTGCAGCTTAGTATATGTATGTATGCTAAATTGCACGGTTCTTTCTTTTTAACCGACTTCAAAAAAAGGAGGAGGTGATCAAGTCGACGGTTCTTTTTTTGTTTGTCAACTTGCTTGCGTGCTTTATTTCTTTAGCTATAACGAGCGTCTTAAGCAGGAGTCTTATCGTGTGAGTGGCCTGAAATAAATTTGTATAGTTTTGATCCTAGGCACAGAATATAATATGACCTGGGTCAAACCGAATGCGTGTGCGTTACGTTGCGTAGCGTGACGGCAAACGACGACGTTGTAATGTATGAAATGCTATGGTATATGTTACACCGAACGCGCGACTGATACGCAGCAGCCGCGGGGCTGGGCATTTGGTGTGACATAATTCTCTCATATACATGTCAGTCAACGCAACGCTACGCACTTTGCTGCATTCGGTTTGACCTGAGGCTTATGCCACTTATTTACTTTAACTCATTTTTCCAAGTGAACCCTTTAAATTAGGTATATGCAATCCAGTTGGTCTAGATCACATTTTTTTCACTAAATATAGGCTGAAATATTACTCGTAGCATGATGGTGTACAAACAATAAACTAAGTATAACAGAAATGAACTTTTGAATATGAGAAATCTGTATTTAAATATCAAAAACAAAGAAAATTCCTCTGAATTTTATAATCAAACAGTAGCTTTTCTTGGAAGTATGGAAATAAATTTTCAATACTTTACAACAATGTCTACAAAAAACTCAAATAAACGCTTTGATGAAACATATAAGCAATAGTAGTACCATAACCCCTTTTAGATGGCTTCTGAAGTAAACGCCATCTTGCACACTTTTATCTTAACGATTCTCGAACTCGAATGCATCGGTATAAATACTTCTTCTTTCCATCGAGATATCGCCTTTATGTGTGTCTCATGAAATAAATTCGAGGCTTTCTAGCGATCGCGAGTGTCGCTTTGGGGACCATAATTTTCAGGTGTTGGTAATCCCTGACCTAGTTTACCTTTAGCGTACCTATATATCTACTTCTTTGATGGGCCTCTCGATAGTCAATGCAATTGCACTAGACCCGTTATTGGTGGTACTAGTTACTTTATTTAAATTTGGATGCAAGCTTGATTCACACATGTCAGTAAAGTCACAGTTCCGTCACAATACCACCACCTTGATAATTATTATTTCTTACATTACCTATGATCACGTCCACACTCGTCAGTGTCAGTCACGAGACAGTGCTCTCCATGTTAGTAAACGCATCATCAATCAATGACCTATAACGATGACCTATAATCATCATACACCTACTAATATCGGGCATTGTTGGCTATGCAGATGACAGTACTGTCATGGAGAGATATCTGTCCAGCGCGAATGCTGATAGAGTTTCTCTCATTTTCTCTCATTATGTTTACCTAACACAATGAGAGAGGCCATGGTTGAGCGATTGAACCTGAAGTTAAGTCTCGTCTCCCAATGGGGTGATGAAAATCTCGTCAGCTTCAACGCTTCTAAAACGCAGGCGTGTCTGTTCACCGCGAAAAGGAGTCCATTCATCTTAACTCCTACTTTCCGAGGTACATCTATCCATGTAACCGATACTCTCCAGCTTCTTGGCATGGAGTTATTTTCTGACCTTAACTTCGACAGCTCCATTGAGTCCAAGGTTCAAACTGCAGCTAAGAAGCTGAGCGTTCTAAATAAAGTCAAGCGTTACTTACTCAGGTCGTCAAGTTTCAGCTTTTTTAGGAACACTTAAAATTGGTAGGTAACTACCAATTAAGCCGGCCGCATACAGATGGAATTCCGAACGGAATATCGATAATGGAAGAAAATTCCGTACGGAAAAACCCACATGTGTGTGGTAGGTCCATAGATTTGTATGGATCAGCTGCGTTTGGAATCACGAATGAACGGAATTCCGTCTGTATGTGGCCAGCCTTAATGATAATGACTTTGAAATCAAATAAAGTCGTATTTTAAAATTTGAAGATGTGGTTCCCGGTTTACCATTCTTCTTTCAGTTGACCTATCCTAATCCCACAGACCATACAACAAGTACCCTAATTTCCTAATCATAGCATAAATGCAAAAATGAATTTTGTTTGTTTGTATTGTAATGCTTTCACATCTTATTTACTTAACCGATCGTTATTTAATTTTGTTTTAAACGCTAAGTTTTATGACCTGCCCTGCCCAGTTCCTCTGAACTGAAGCAAAATGTATACAGTCCGCCTTGTCGGCTTCGTTATATTAAAGCTTTAATTTACTGCTGCATTATTAACTAACGGCAAAAATTGGCCGTAAATAAGAATTCTTGATGCAATACGCCGCAGTGCTTCCGTGTCAGTATTTGTTAGGGCTTAATTAATTTTATTTTAGCTTCGGAAATTCGTAAAGAAGTAAGTGAACAATATAGGTAAAATTTTAATACAGGCCTGAATAGTTTTTTTATAGTTCTCAGTAATTTGTTATACGGCTAATTATGTTTTTTTTTCTCTTTTTTTGAAGTTAAAACTTCTTTAGCGGCGCTGTACACTTTTTTGTAATGGGGAAAAACACTGACGTCCATTATACAGTATAATGGACGTCATGCAGTGGGAAAAAATTTTAAACTCGCGTCAGTCAGGGTCACGTGACCCTAATCGAAAATTCGTAAGACGGATGTAGCGTAGACAGCCGACAGCGGAAGTATCCCTCTCTCTTTCTACGGGGCGCAGCGAAAATGGCGGCGCGTCATTTCTAGACGCAAACACTTGTGTCACCATAGCAACGCGCTAATTTTTTAATTCAATGTCAAAACTCTAGATTTTCTGTCAAGCTATGGATAAGAGCTTCGTACAATACTGCACTGTATTCGTAAATTCAAATGCAGAGTAAATTCGTAAGACGGCAATTCGTGCAAAATTATTTCCTAACCATTGCAAAATATCAAAAATGCACAACGTTAATATTCAAGTTTTCACTTCTGCCGGCACTCCCGGAGTGCAACCCGAATTTTTTTATCCACAACGGGATAGTGCTCGGCCCTCACCTCACCTGATGTTAAGTGACGATAAGGACGAAGGTGGAAGGCCACTACACCCAGAATCATCATCACTGAGGTACTGGCTATCTTCATTATGTTCATATAATGTTATTATATTCATATAACCGGCATATATTCCGGCAACCGCCGGAACACAACAATTTTTGAATTGTTGTTATGGCGGTAGACTTAGTTATGATGGTGGTTGGTAGCTAGCCGGAGGACTTGAAATAAGCCCTACCGCCAACCAAACCGAGTACAAATTGTATCTCACCTGGGAATCGAACCCAGGACCCCTGCAACTTACACGGGTGGGCGAACCACTAGACCACAGAGGCGCTTAAAAGAAAGAAAGGTTTCTCCTCGTAAAAGCCGAGGTTTTCTAGTTGGTTGAAAACAACAGTAGTTTGACTTTAACTGCAGTTAGTACGCTACTTCAAACAAAACTCAGATTGAGGGCGTAATATTGTTAGAGCTTATTGTTTTAGTTTTACGTGATTTTACATTACTCAGGTATTCGATCCATTTCGAATTCAAGTTTCGAACGAACCCAAATCTAATATAGATTGGTTATTAGCAGCGGATTGAATGCGGGGCTAAAACAATTGCCGCTCGCCTATCAAGGCTCCCGTCTAGTCAGCTCACGGCGCCTAATTTTTGAAGTCGTAAAATTTACTACAAAGGGTGTATAATCCATCCCAAGTACGGTCAGAGACGAACGTGCCTTGGGTCCCGGATGAGTGTGCGGTCAGCAGAATAGGGACAAGGAAATTCACTGTCTGTTTTCACTTTTGCAACATTGTCGTGGCAGATGAGGGATAGTTTTTTGTTTTCCTTTTTGAGATGTTGGAAAGCTGATTTCACCGTTTGGATAAGAAGTCGTTATAATATGTGGTTAGCTTATAATAATAACATTACCACCCTTAATTTAGGGACATTTCAATTCAGGAAGATGTAAGACAAAACACAAACGAAGGGGCAATGTTAGTAGGTCTTAGGTTACTTTATTAAATACCTACGTAATGTAGTTATTTCTAAACAAATAAATGTGTTGTAGATATTCTTTAATAGTAATAAATTATTCTATTCATGTTTCAAAATCTTTACAGTCGACCAAAGTAATATTATTTCAGTATATAATAAACATGGCGAATATCTTTGTTACTTTTGGATTTTGTCATGTCAGAGAATATTGTAAAATTAACGTTTACTCGAAATCACGAAGTAATCAATCCAAATATGTGGAAAGGAAAACAGAATTCCAGTACTATAGAAGTTGAGATTCCAAGAAAAAAATAATTAAGTAGATAGATACGGCAATAGACAAGAAAATTACGAAAAAAAACAGACGGGTGAGTTGAATTTTTCTAGTATTGTGCCCTAAATTCGAATAATTTATTAATAGACAAGAAATTACAAGAATTCAGAGATAATATTATTAGCTTGAAGTTGTTAGTTAATTTATTTCTTAAGAAAATTTTAACAACATTCAGACACCTACGTAAGAAAAAATAAGATTTGGATGAAGTGATTTGTGGCAGTGTGTAATCAGTCTGCGAGTCAATGTTTTAACATACATACATTTAAAGGCCATCGCTCACTCTACGTGCAGAATAAATAGCGGTTATCTTCACGGTACATAAAGCGGTTCATACACCCCACAGGCATGTTTTAAAGGCTCTCCCTCACTGTGGACCGCAGATAAAAACCTATCGGTTATTTACTGACCGCAAACTCTGCTTTCGTATTTTTCGTACTTAGTAGTGGAAAGTATTAGTGAAAGTGGCTGTCGGTTATAAATTTATTGAAGTCGATAATTCTTTCTGCAACAATTTTATTTTCAATTTCTTAACTTTTTTAGATAGGTATCGACTTTACTTTACTGTAAGTATTTTTTTACTGAAAATTTCAGTTGCAGATGTAAACTAAGACCTGCCTAATAATTGTCTAATTTCAAAGACCTCGTTCCGAACCACGCTCACAGCGCTGTTAGCGCGAATCCGACCAAATTAAATAGTCACAAAATATTACACAAATATAGGGTATTTGTGTACCTACTTCATTTAATAGATTATACGTTAACAGTGCTGTTGGGGTTATTTGGAACTAGGCAAAAATCTATCGCAATCGCTTTCATTTGACAGAACATTGATACTTATTATTGGCACAAATAAAAACGTACTAAAGAAATGCAGCAATGTGTCACATCCATCTGTCAAATGAAGCTGTTTAGACAAGATACTTCTCTTATAACCAATCAATCTTATAATCAAACAAATACAATAATAATGATATTTCTGAATAGCATACTTTATTTTGTTAGTAACAAAAAGTTGGTTCCTAAAGTTCCCAAAGAAATAGGGTTTGTTCCCAATATATTTCTAATTGTGTTTGTAAGCACTTTAAAAGTTTCAATCACTTAAGTGTTTCATTTCAACTTCATTACTTACTTCTTTTTAGGACGTTTTTTTAACAACGAAGTTATACAGAACTCTTCATATCAGGATTTGACAGTGAACTAATTACGTAATTTATTAAATGACATTGAAACTTCCTTCGAGCAAAAACAAAACATGGTGAACTAGCAGAAAATATAATTTATTAAGGACTGCTCCGTCATTTCTAATATCAAGCTAACATGTTTGTCTCGCTCGACTCGTAAGGGGTAGAAAGAGATGCCTGTTTATTTTCATCACCGCAACAAATGTTGTTCTTAAGTTAATGGATAGTTCCAATTATGGAGGTTGCGGTATGGTAGACTGTTTATTGTCAGACTCTCTGTATGGATTATTCTTCTATGGCCTTTTAACTTAATAGAGTTTTCATAAACAACAATTTTTTGGATGGATACATAATTATGAGACATGTTTTGATGTTTTCCCTTATTAATGAAAGAGTTTATAATGGTTTGTTTAATTAGAATGTACTACTCTTGTACTACTCTTCTGTGCATTATTTTTCATGTAAAAATTATGTGTGCACTAAATAAATAAACAAATGTCAAAGAAAAACAAGTGCGAATGGTGAAAAAAGATAAAAAATCAAATAAAATCTTTGCTTTGTTTTTAACATTATTTATCCAGGCAATTTGTATTGTATCATCTGTCATAATAAGGATCAAATAAAACAAACTCAAACTAAATTTTAACGATTTCGCTTTGTGGTGTGTTAAACAGAAAAAATTTAGCAATAACTTTAGAAAGTTAACTAATTTTAACAAAAATATTTTTCTTCACAAACAAATGACAATGTTTCACAAACAAATGACAATGTTTCAGTTTTCAAAAAATAGCGCCATCGATCCTTTAGGCTATTGCCTGTATATGTAACTAGCGGCCGCCCGCGACTTCGTCTGCGTGGAAAGATTTTTTGCTATCCCTCGGGAACAATACATTATTTCGGGATGAAAGGTATCCTATGTCCTTCTCCGTACCCCTAAGAACGTGTATGCAAAATTTCATGATGATCGGTTCAGTAGTTAAGACGTGAAGGCGTAACAAACAAACAAACAAACAAACAAACGGACTTTCGCATTTATAATATTAGTAAGGATACCTACACAAAGATTCCCTATTTTTGAAAAGCGGCTCACGATTGACAACACGCACTCAAAAAGCACAAACTTATCATGTAGGTAGTCGACGGCATAACAATATGTAATAAATAACTTTTATTCCAGTTTTGGCCATCGGGTTGGATAAGTTTGTGTCACTTTGCTACATTGACAACTACTGCTCATATTCATTGGACAGCCATATAGTACGACTCCTCATTTTGCGACCGGAAGTGCCCCGTTTATTTATAGTTCCAGCCAATTCAGCTTCGGCAGACAGATTGAGCTAAGCATCACTTTTCTGGTCATTCTCCGTGTGTTTTATCATGGTATCAGATGACGTAGGCAATCTTACGGTCACCGCTCGTACTAATATTGTCGAATATGATAATGGCGCTCGCTGCCTTCCGAAAATAGGGCCCTTGGTTCCATGAAATTAACAAATTGGGTTCCATGTATTAAACAAATAACTGCGATTAGTGTAGAAAATGATCTTTTGTATGGAGACCCCAACATTAAATCCTCAGTGGAAGAAACTTTACAGGGATGAAATATAGTATGAACCAAGACCTATGTACAAATATAAAAAAAAACGATTTGGATAATTTAAAAAATATGTTGCATTTATGATACTTTATCATACTGTACAGTTTCGTCTACTGAGGATTTACTGTGGGAGTCCACTACCTTCCCTTTTTAGGGTTCCGTAGCCAAAATGGCAAAAAACGGAACCCTTATAGATTCGTCATGTCTGTCTGTCTGTCTAAGGGGGGGCTCCCCATACATGGAACTGAAACTGAAAAAAAATTTTTTCTTCAAACCAACACGTGTTGGGTGTCTATAGATAGGTCTTTAAAAATGACATTAAGGTTTCTAAGACAACTTTTTCTCAAAGTCAACCGTTTGAAAGATATTCACCGCCAAAGTGGTAAAATGTGTGTCCCCCCCCCCTTTAACTTTTGAAATAAGAAAGTGAAAAATCTAAAAAAAATATATACTGTAGACCTTAATAAACACTTTCAACCAAAATTAGTTTGAACGAAATATAGTAATTAGTTTTTGAGATATAGCACATTTTCCAAAACCGCAAATATAACTTTGTCATTCATACCAACACTGTGAAAAACAAAGTTATTTTTACAGACGAAAAATTATAGGTGGTATTAAATATGGTATGGTATAAGGTAACTACGGAACCCTACGGCGCGTGGCCCGACACGCACTTGGCCGATTTTTTTACACTAGATTTCGTTCTCCGCAATTCAGTGGCTGCGGACACAACAAACAACATTTTTACGGCGTTCGTTATAATAACTGGTGACGTTTCCAATTGACATTTGCGACCCCAAAATATGATCCCCTAAGTGCAAGGACAGCAGAATCTATATCATCAGATTAAATTGAATCGCATTAGGGGAATAATCTCATTGGTTTTATATCTACACGATATCACATGACATGTCATAGGATGAAACATGATTTTGCCATACTGCAATCAGATGATATCATTCTTCTGTAGTAAAATGGATTTATAAAGTGCGAGATAGTTTTAAACCTATCATGATATTGTGATCTAAGTTTGATGTCGCACTCTATCATAATTTTAAGCCCATAATGGTTTTGTGTCTACCTATTAAGAGTAGCATAGAAAGAAATATTATTTTAATTTATTTATTAATAAATATTAAATGAATCAAGATGTAACGGCGCTGCAAATGTGATTCTTGTCATTATGTTGACTCCTACGTGTGAACGAAATCATAATTTATTTAGATAAAAATAAACAAAGAAACTTTGTAGGCAAACTTACAAAAAAGACAACGCGTTTTTTTAAAAGGGTTACATCGTCATTCTTTCTCAATTAATTTCTAAGGTAAGTACATTTTTTTTTTACTTAAGTAAACTGAGGGCACTATTACAGAATCATGATAGTCGGACGATGTTCGTTGATCAATTTACTTGATTTTGAACCTTATACATGAGTTAATAATGTCACGGAGTAGGACGAACCGTGTACGCTTATCGCGATGCTTTTTAGGGTTCCGTACCAAAATGGTAAAAAAGGAACCCTTATGGTGTGACTCAGTCTGTCTGTCTGTCACAGCTGGATATCTCGAGAACTACTAATGGTATCAACTTGAAATTTGAAATAGTTTAAGATGACATTTGCCCAACTATTTTGCAAATAAGAAATAAATAAAAAAATAAATATCTTTTTTACAGCAGGGCCTGAAAAGGGGTCTTAAAAATTTGAAGTGGGGCTACTAGGGCATGTGGGGTATCATATGAAAGAGCGCCGTTTGCACAATTTCAATCATTTTTTTTTTTTTTTCTAGACCGCATAGTTTTTGACTTATGATGAAAAATGTAAAAAAATACCGTTCCCCCCCTTATCTCCGAAGTTTGCAAAGAGAAAAATCTGAAATAATTCTATGTAATAGCAGTTTATATAAAGATTACAGGAAAAATAAAACGATGTCTCAATATGGCACACTTTTTTAGAAATTATCAAATTTCTAAAAAAGTTAACATTAGTTCCACTATCGGTCAAGAGATGGCGCTGACCTAAAAATGCAATACTAATTTTATTATTCTACTCTGCAGTGTGGTTTAATGGTGCAATTATGATGGTACGGAACCCTCGGTGCGCGAGTCCGACTCGCTCTTGACCGGTTTTTTTGTAATAGGCTCTAACTTTTTTTATTTAGTTATATGAATGCGAAAGTGAGTAAGTTTGTTTGTCAAGTTCTCGATCACCATGAAATTTTGGGGTACAAAAAAGGACATAGGGTACCTTTTATTCACAAAAAGTACATACTGTTTTCAAGGGATAGAACACATAACTTTCTACGCACACGAAAAATAGAAGGCGGTAATAATAGAGCGTTTGGAGGAAAAATAAATTATCATTACTAACCGTTTCATGTCTACTAAGAATATATAATTTGACGGAAATAAGTTTTCCGTCAAATGGCTTGTCGGTGAAATGACCCATCGGTAAAATAGCCTCTCGATGTAGTGGATCTTCGATGATATGGCGGTCGAGAAAATGGCATTCGAAGAATTGATTTTCGATGATCAATCCTTATCCCCGAGTTAACAGTACCAAATGAAAAACATGACCACATTTTAACTCTTCAAATGACTAAAGATTTCATCGCTGTTTTTTAAATTCGTTAACACATGCAGTTTTACATTGTTTGCTCCATATATTCAAGTAGTGACTTACATGCAGACACATGTGTGCGTTATATTAAAAAGGTACACAGTGTCATACACTGAGGGTAGGCGATGAATATTCATGGCGAGTTGGAGATCGTATCGTTCTATAAACATCCAGCTACTAATTCAAGCGGAAAGAAATAGATGGAATAACATTTTTTTTAATTACAGTCATGACGCGTCATTTGATATGAGTTTACAAAGACAGAGTGAATATTAAAATATATTGAACTATTCACTATTATACTTATATGTTACCGCTAAAATGTGGAATCCGTTAATGAGCGAATTAACTAATTTATTAATCACCGTTAAAGTGCGGAAGACAGTGAGGGAAATAGCTTCAGGAAACTTAAAATTAGCTTATCTTGAATGCAGAATTAGTATCAATATTAATTTAATTTCACTTTGTTCGTTTTGTTTTTATTTGAAACAACCTTTGTTAACGTGTAAAATGCATGGCTAAGAATAACGGAAAATTATGTCGACATTTGTAAAAAGTTGTGTGTACTTACTTATACAGGGCGTTAGAAAACAACCCGCAATACCGAATATGGTAGATAGGGACCATCAAACCAAACAACTTTTACTATAGGACCAACTCTGAAATCGCGAAAAAAATCTGATGTTTCATACATTTTGATATTTTCGTTATTAATTTTGGCGTATTCTCATTCACTGTCCCCCCGTGGTGTGGACAATGGCAATATTGGGAAAAAAGTCTTATTTACCATACATTTCATCCCGATGTCCCCCAGTGGTGGACAACGGGAACAGATCATCCATACTTTATTTCCCGACATCTACCAGTGGGAACAACAAAATCTACGGGTATAGGCTGTTTTATTATAAAACAGCTGATTTTTTTCGTGATTTCAGAGTTGGTCCCATGGTAAAAGTTTTCAGTTTGATGTTCCCTATCTACTTATTCGGCATTGCGGGTTGTTTTGTAACACCCTGTATAAATATATAATTCTGCTAGTAGTGTTAACTTTTGTAGAATCATCGATGGTGACTCGTCATTTTGTTTCACTAATTACTATGCAAACATTCAGTGTAATTTTATTCATTATCATACATTACCATAAATCAATCTGTATGTATCCTTATTAATGATGATGACTCGTCATTTTTTTAGTCAATTTTCACATTTAAATAAGCTAGATCAAGGGTGGCCAACCCGCGGCCCGCGGGCCACATGCGGCCCGCCGTCTGTTACCTTGTGGCCCGCGGAGCCGAGCACTTTTTTTTAAAGTTGGACTTATCTGGCGCGCACTATACATAAAATTTGGTAGTGCGGCCCGGGTTAAAATTCTACTTCCGAATTTTGGTCCAAGTGTCGAAAAGGTTTGTCACTCTTGAGCTAGATGAAGAAAACTGATTAAAACTGGTAGTGGTAAATGTGTATCAAGATTTCCATTCGTGCGAACAAAACCAATCTTTCCTTCAGTTACAAACACAGAGAAAATAATCACTACGTTTTGTTACAAATGCGATACTTGTGTCGATTTTTATAGGTTGGTCGAGTTAAAATTAATTTACTTGAAAGATCTAAACGTCAACGGGTTCAATTTTAGCCGGACAACGATAGAAAGTCTATTGTGTCTCATTTTACGGGCGTTGAAGTGTTAAACAGTGCTATACGGAGTATATGTGATGATCACAGCCAGTGGTATCTTAAAAAAATTAAATAGTGATAGTCTACAATCCTCCATTATAATTGGCCATCTGTTGCTAATTTCTTATCATATTTTATGTAATATAGGCTGTTGGTCTTCCTAAGAAAAATAAATACAAAAGAGTTTGTCTACAGTCCGCTCCGCTACTGATGATCAAATGTAATTGGGCCATAGACTTATTATATTACTGAATTGGGCCATTGAACTCTTACTTACTGTGTGTATTCTGGTTCTTTGTAATTAAACAACACATGGAGTGAAATAATTATTTGTATTTCCATCTATAGGCACTTTAGAAAAACTATTACAATTTAATTAATTGAGACAAGAGCATAGGTCTTGCTCCACATACGACTTATATTGAAGTAAACAGTGTTGCCAATTCAATCTGACATTACCTGTCAAATAAACATTTTGTGAAGATTCGAACACTTACTTCTATTCTATTCCATTTAATGAAACCAGAAGTTCATGTTCATGTTTCTTTGAAAAGTCCTATACATACTTATAAGATATTTTCGAATGTTTATCCTATAAAAGCCTCAATACAAAAGAGTTTGTTTAGAGGTACAATCCACTGGACCCATCCCGATGCCGATGTTTAATTCGATCAAACGTCAACGGGTCATTAACCCCGTTCGCGGATGACCGACGCGCCGGGCGGGACGCTCAATCGCGAAATTAAACTGTCAACCAGCATTGTGTCCGTTTGCTTGTTCAGCAAATGCCAGTGTGCATTTAGCTTGCAAGTTTCTGACGTGTAGAGAAAGTATGGTTCGACGGATGCGTTGTAGATATCTTTTGCGCCCTTAGAGCATCGCGGCTTCGTCTGGTACAGAAGCGCGTCTTACTCTAAGTTTGCGCCATTCGCTATTTACAAATAAAAAAACATATGTTTATTTGTATTTTCAAATTAACTAGGTAGGTACTTGATTGTCGTAATTTTGATGAATCAAATCAGTTTCAAAGTTCAATTGGTTAAAAAGATATTTCAAACAATGCGATGAAATAATAAAAAAACTGTAAATATTTTGCAAATTACGCACGTTATGGTGAATGATAAGGTCTAAAATTGACATACCTACACACGGCGTCAGAAAAATCGCACCTTTTAAAAAAATCTTCAAAGTTAATTTAATCCTTCTTCCCCTTCGGACATAGCCTTCTTCTTATCTTCTTAACTTAAGAGCCGCGCTCTTGTCTGTGCAGCTTCCTCCACTCGTCTCTGTCCAAAGCTAATTCCTTGGTTTCTTGATAAGACACGACGTTCACCTTCTCTTTTATCTGTTCCATGTAGGCTCTTCTTGGTCTTCCTCTTCCTCTCTTTCCTTCTATTTTTCCTTCTAAGATGTTTGTAATAAATTTGTCGTGTCTTATCAAGTGACCGATCATTCTACCTCTTCTGTTCTCTATGATTTTCAATATTTGGCGTTTTTCATTTACCCTTTTCAATACTTCCTCATTCGTAACCATCTCAGTCCAGCTTATCTTCTCCATCCTTCTCCAACACCACATCTCGAATGCTTCCAATCTTTCTCTATCTTTTTGTGTCATTGTCCAAGTTTCACATCCATAGAGGGCTATACTCCATACGAAAGTTTTGATGCACCGTCTTCTTATGTTTTTAGCGATTTTTGCCTTGAATATACATCCTTTCCTGTGGAAGGCTTGTTTTGCTATTGCTATTCTAGTTTTGATGTCCAAAGAGCATTTAGCATCATTTGTTATTATACTGCCTAAATATTTAAAGTTATTTACTTTTTCTAATGGAGTGTTGTTTAATTTAATGATTTGAGAGTTGTCTTTTAGAATTTTAGAAACTGTTAAAATTTTGGTTTTATTAATATTAATTTTGAGATCAAATTTTTGAAAAATTGTATGCATTGTGTTAAGTAAAATTTCTAGTTCTTTTTCATTTTCTGCTACTGCTGCAATATCATCTGCAAATCTAATGCTGGTTATTTTCTGTCCATTAATTGTTATTCCTTTGCTTTTATCAGATATTTCTTTCATGGCACCCTCTATGAATATATTGAAGATGAGTGGAGATAAGGAACATCCTTGTCTCACACCTTGTTGTATTTTAGCTTTTTTCTTCACTTCTCCTATTTGTATTATGGTTTCTTGATGTTTATACAGTTCATATATTATCTTTCTGTCTCTATAATCTACTCCCACCTCTTTTAGTCCTTTCATCATTTTCTTCCAGTTTACCTTGTCAAATGCCTTTTCTAGGTCTATAAATGCCACGCTGGTGTCCATGTTTAAATCCAATCTTCTATCTATTATAAGTCTTAGCGCTAGTATTGCTTCTCTCGTGCCTTTCTTCTCTCTGAATCCATACTGGTCGTCTCCCAGACATTCTTCAGATTTAGGTCTAAGTCGGTTTTGAATAATTTTAAGAATAATCTTTGATGCTTGTGAAACTATGCTTAATGTTCGGTGTTCTTCACATTTTAAAGTATTTGTTTTCTTTGGTATCGCCATAGTTTTGCTTATTTGGAAGTCTCTTGGTATTTTTCCAGTTGTGTACATTAAGTTTGTGAGTTCGTAAATTTCATTTAATACTAATGGATCTGCTGATTTTATTAATTCTATAAAAATGTTGTCTTCTCCTGCAGCTTTATTATTTTTTATACTTTTTACAGCTTTATCGAATTCATCTCTTAGGATGTCTGGGCCACGACAATCTTCTTCTAGATTATTTTCGTCTTCTATATCTTCTTCATTCAGTCCATCACCTTCATATAGGTTCTCTATGTATCTTTTCCATCTGTTAGCTATATCTTCACTGTCAATTAATATTTTTCCTTCTTCATTTAGTATTGTTTTGCTCGATGTTCTTCTCTGCTTATTCAAACCTCTTATTATATTATATGCCATGTCCATCCTGCCTGTATTCATGTAATGCTCAATAAGTTCACAGTCTTTCTCTATATCTTTTTCCCTAGCTTTCCTGCATTCTGTTGTGATTCTATTAGTGAGTTTTCTATATTCCTTAACACTATCATCATCTGTCTTATTTCTCAAGCTTCTTCTCTTAAGCATAATATCAATTATCTGTTGACTTAACCATTTCTTTCTAGGAACAATTTTTTCTTTTTCTAAACATTCTTCTGCTGTAGTTCTTAAAATGTCTCTAATATTTTCATATCTATCTTCTATATTATTAAACTCTATATCACATTTCTTCTTATATTCTAGATATTTATCTTTAACTTTATTATTATATTGCACTTGATATTTGGTACATCTTAACTTATTGAGATCAATATTTTTATTTTTAAACTTTTTCCTGGTGAAGCTTTTTCTTATATTAAATTTGCTCAGTAGGAGATTGTGGTCTGTGTTCAAATCAGCCCCTGGATACGCTTTACATGAAGTGACTTGATTTCTATTTTCTGTTTGTACTAATATATAGTCTAATTGGCATCGTCCAGTATCCCCTGGCATTTTCCATGTATAAAGTCTTCTTTTTGGCAACTGAAACTGTGTGTTACAAATGGTCATGTTTTTCTCCTTGCAAAATTGTACTAATCTGTCACCTCTGCTATTTCTCTTACCTAACCCATAGTTACCCACAATATTTTCTTCTTTTCCCTCTCCCACTACTGCATTGAAATCGCCTATTATAATTAGATTATCAGTTTTCTTTGTAGAATCTATTATAGTATCCAATTGTTCATACATTATTTCAACTTCTTCATCGTATTTACGGTCTCCTGTTGGCATATATACTTGTATTATAAAAAGATCTTTTGGGTCTGCTTTAATTTTAATCGCTGTAATCCTATCACTGTGATGAATGGTATTTTCTATTCTACTTCCCCAAGATTTGTTCAAAATTATTCCAGTTCCATTCCTTCCCTGTTTTTCCCCTGTGTAAATTATTCTATAGTTGTCGCTCCAGTAGTCTCCACTTCCTTCCCATCTCATTTCACTTAGGCCAAGTATATCAATCTTCATTCTTCTCATTTCCATCTTCACTTCTTCCATTTTTCCTTCTTCTAGCATTGTTCTCACATTCCATGTGCCTATGGTGCAAGGGTTTTGCATAGTGACGACTGAGGCAGCCTTGCAAGGGCGTCTGCCACCGCCGGACTCAGACCGCCACGGGATATGACATCGTGGAAGCCCGTTGTCAAGAACGTTACTTTTGTTTTTATGACCTTCCATGCTACTAGTTTAGGGACACTAGAGCGGTGGTTTCCCTCTTGCCTTCCGCCCCGCAGTACTCTGTCTAACGCATGTGATTCGGCGTCCAGAGAAGTCTACTTCAGAGCCGTGCTAGGCCTCCTGCCCTCCGCCTCTGGGTAGTACTGACAGTTACTGCTGCCCTCTGTCAGGATCCAGGTTTTAGTCCCTGTGACTTGCCCCTTCCGCCTGCATTACCGTACTGATGGCTTCCATCTCCGCTTCTGCAGCCGTTGAGGTCTTCACCCGTACCCTGGGCAAGGGTTCTACGATATACCCCGTAGGACTGGGTCCCCATCCGAACTTCGCCACCATCTCACTTCATCTACTGAAGTGAGCGGTGCCCACCCCCGCGACGTGTACGCGCCGGACGGGAATTGCCCCAGTGGGAGACAGAGAAGGTGACTCTGTCCTCCTGAGGCCGGGTTAATGGTTTTGTATGAAGCCAAAACCAAAGGTTATGAAGCCAAAACCAAAGGTATGAAGCCAAAACCAAAGGTATGAAGCCAAAACCAAAGGTATATTAAATATTATTAATTAATATTAATTAAGCTAAAAACCGTTGAAATACTCGTCGAACGGAATCAATTACTGAGATTCATTTTCCGAGCAACAATACATTGCCTACTTTTTTTGCAATATTTGAGCAACTTCGTGGGCAATAGTATCCATCTTGGGTATTCCTTTTTTTTATTGAACCGTTGAAGTGTGTTTTCTCCATTATCTCGATAGCGAATTTACCCGCATTTCCTGAATTGACCCCCTTTATTTCCCTTTTATGACGGCGCCAACAATAACGCTTTAAGCGTTTAATTATGGTAACTGTTATGTCAATTAAATCAAACAATTATTAATTGAAAGCTGATGAAATTTACTTTCAATAGATATCAACATTTACACAATAAAACAAAAAACCGACTTCAAAAACCTACCTCTAAAAAGCAAGAAATAATATTCGTAATAATAAAAACACGTCTATTGAAGTCGGGTGGGGCTTTTAGAATTAAAAAAAAGGAATTTGTACTCCAGTCCTACCTTTTTTGAAGACGGTTTTTGTTTTTTTAAACAATTTTTTATTTTTTTATTTTTAAAGTATGAAAAATCGGCTCAGCCAAACGTGAGTTAATCGCGGAGAAACATACGTATATGCAGGTCAAACTGAGAACCTCCTTTTTTAAGTTGGTTAAAGTACTACACTTAAGATATCCCTTCATTCAGCCGACTTCGAGTAATCGGTGTAGATACAAAAAACAAAAAAAAAACGGGTCGAATTGAGTACTTCCCTCCTTTTGAAGTCGGTAAAAATGTAAGCTAAATGAGAACTAAAATGAGAGGTGCGATTTTTCTGACGTCGAGTGTATATTACCTGTTTTAGCACTTCAAAAATGTCGTTGACACAGCAATGTAACCCTGTAATAGTCCAACAAATCAAAACAAATGTTTCATTTGCGTCGGCTTTGAAAGGTTGCGTGGACGGACGTATTATTCTTGCGTAGTTCCCGTAAAACTGTCATAAATCGACCGACCGTAGCTAATTGCGGTTTTGCTTGGATTTATCATACTTTTTTATACGAGAGGAACAAACTCTTTTAAATTAAGGTTAGTCATAATTTGTTATAGTTTACGTCATAATTTGTTCGGGGAATACTTTGCTGTTTTTAATTTAGAAATCATATTAAGTACTAACTTATTCCTTTAATTATTATTTTTTACTGAAAAAATATACAGGGTGTACCGGAAATGGTGTATCGATCCAAAAGGAGGTCAATGTAGTCCTAAAACTGAAAACCATCCAACAGAAAAAGATTTCAAATAAAAAAAAATGTTTTTGAACTCTCCATACAAAATGTTGGCGGCAAATTCAAATTTTCTATGGAGAGTCCAAAATTTTTTTTCGATATGATTTTTTTTGTTTGAAGGTGTTAAGATTCACGAGTACATTGACCTCACTTTGGATGTATACACTATTTCCGTTACACCCTGTACAATTTGATTAACATTTTACAAAAGCAGATTAAGTTTTACTTTTTTTGCAATAACAATGCTAATCTGTTTTTAGGGTTCCGTTCCCAAAGGATAAAAACGGGTCCCTATTACTCCGCTGTCTGTCTGTCTGTCTGTCACCAGGCTGTATCTCATGAACCGTGATAGCTAGAAAGTTTAAATTTTCACAGATGATGTATTTCTGTTGCCGCTATAACAAGAAATACTAAAAACAGAATAAAATAAATATTTAAGGGGGGCTCCCATACAACAAACGTGTTTTTTGCTGTTTTTTGCTCGATATTAATAACAACAACAGGTAGACAGTTGAAATAGAAGACAACAGTTGAATAAGACTCCGCGTCTTAGTAATAGGGTCCCGTTTTTACCCTTTGGGTACGGAACCCTAAAAATGAATTAAATGGCACACATTAAAAAGCAATTTGCCATTTTTGAAGATTTACAATATTTTTTTCTGCAGGAAATCTGTTACAAACAATTTTCCTCAAGTTAAACTTTCTTACCCTTACCTCTACAATATCGGTTCCTACTCAATTTCGTAGAATGTTTAAATGACTTTTCGTTTCACGAAATTGCCTTACAGTATCGTGGTTTTGTGTCTGTCATTTCGTACATAAGGTTGCCGACGGTAATTGAAAAAGTTAACACTTTATACCTACGTTTCTATCAGAAAACCTGAATTATTAAAGCAATTAAAACTTGGTGAAGTTAACTGTATCAACGCACAACTTTGCCTTAAAGTTATCCGTTCATGGATTTTATTTGATAACGCACCCTTTCTGACACATATAGCTGAGAGTATTTGACTTAAGAAACGTAAATTATGAAAGTTAGCTTATTAAGTATTTTCGTTCTTGACGTTTGCTTCTGATATTTATTAAAGAGCTTAAGTTTTCTTAGCTCACTAGAGTGATTTTCCTCCTATTTATGAGAGTTGTTAAATTAGAAAAGCGATGTTATGTTTTCTAATGGTTACAATAAAACTAATGACAAAATTTAAAATGTTCAAGCAAGTTACACTCATTCATAAAGTTTCCTATTGTAGCTTAGGCAGAAGTTTCATGCCAAATAAACAGCTTTGTCTACCTCTTTGCGCGAGCTTAAATAACAAAACAGTAAAGAAAATTGTTACACTCGTTTGTTTACCAAGAAAAATATATTTCAACACATTTCCGCTTCTGCGTTGTAGGAGAAACCATTTAACGGTTTTTTTACCGCAATCAGCGACATCTTTCCTCCAACAGACTAAAATTTTCCCTTTCATCCGTTTTAAAAATACACAAGTAGGTGTATCCGTAACCCTTTTATGAATTTTTAAAACATTCCGTTTGTGAATACACAGATCGAGTCGCAAGCGCGGCTTAGATTACATGTATTATTGCAGTAGTGTAGGCCGAAATCGGATAAAAAATTCATTACAAAGCTGCTTCTTGCCGTTTGAATATGAAACTTATTACGTGAGGGAGTGAGTGGCATATCGCTAACTAGTAACATCCAACTCATTTTCCGTCGACATTGAATATTCTGCCATGTTTGAAGGAAAAACAAAGTGTTAAATTGCGTGGGGAGTCGCTTTTGAGCTGGGCGGTGATTCGTTTGAGTTGTTGCTTTGTGGGGTAGGTTATAAGGGTGTTTTTTGTTTGTGCATGTGGTGAAGAGTGGGGGCTTCCTGTTACAGGAGACACATAGAGAGATGTGGGTCAAGTGGCAGCAAAGTATGAGTGTTGCGATGTCGCTCGGTGTAACTCGTTCGTGTGCATTTTGTTTGAAACTTTACACTTACATTTTCAGTTTTATTTTATTTTAATTAGGTGCTCTAGTTTTAATTATCAAACAGTGTATTGGTTGTAGCGGTGTATGGCCATATTCAGAAGGTGTGAAAATCAGTTGTAGTGTTACAAGCAAAATGGAAATGCATTGTACATCTTCTATTGTTGTTGTATAAAAACAAAAGTGCCTTTGAAGTGTTTGTATCATAATATTACTAAAATATAATACCTAATGAATAACTAAGTGAATGCGTCATGTTCATACAAATTCCTTCAAATGTGCAATAAGGCAATTATTGCTGATTTCAAGAATCTTTGGATCATCTTCTAATAAATAATCTTTGACTCGGTAAACTTGATATATTTTAGTTTTTTAATACATAAAACTTAAACCCTTTCCGTGTGACTGATCATTGTAGATGTTACAAAATAATATTTTAATGAACCCCAAGTAAAACGGACTATTTTTAACGCTACGTTACCGCTTCACAATTTGCAAAAAATGAGAAAAAAACGGCAACGTAACAAAAAAACATTGTTGTTTACTAAACAGCCAAAACGGGGTAACAAAACTAAATAAATAATACAACAAAGAGCACTTGCAGATAATAAAACGAAGGATGTAACGGAAGTCAAAATGGAAATCTGTACAAATTATTAAAGATAGAGTTACCTACATATTTTTTGTGAAAACACTTGTGAAATTTAAGTTTGTGGCGAGTGGTTACGTTACTTGTTTTATCGCTACATTACTGTGGTAATAAAGAAATGCGGAATAAAAAAATCACAGTCACGTGCGATATGCCATTTTAGTGCTCGGTTTTCAGTGAAAGTTAAATACAGGGTGGATATTTAAGACGGTACATTAAGGGCAGGTACCTTATTCGTTATAGTTACAGGAAAACGTTCCTTGGAGCCCATCCATAACTTTTTAAGATATTATGAACTGCATTCACAGATTTTGGAAAAAAATTACGGTTAGCAAAAAAAAATGCTAAAATACAAAAAAAAAAAAATTATGCCAATCGATCCTATTTCGTGTGGGTATCAAAATACTCCATGGGACCATTAAAGATATAAGTACTAGAAACGACAGAAATCACCAAAAACTTTTCCCATACAGTTCATAATATCTTAAAAAGTTGTGGATGGTCTCCTAGGAATGTTTTCCACTAACTATGACGGTTAAAGTACCTGCCCTTAATGTACCGTCTCAAAAATCCACCCTGTATGTTTTGAAAATCCATTGATAAATAATAACGTATGTGTTCAGAAAATTTGAAAATCCAAACAAAGCATTTTCATGATGAAAATATATATTATTATTTGTCATACTTACATAGTGACATGTCTGAAGAATCCTGAGTTAACTCTAATATTGGCATATGGTTAATATCCCAGGTTCTCTAGGATATATTTCTGTGTTTTGAGTTGGAATACAAATTTTCAGCCAGATTTTTAATCGTTTATTTACTTTATGCACTTTAGTTGTGAAAGTCAAAATGCAAAACACAACGTGAATTCATGTTTAATTTATTTATTTTAAGTGTTGTTATTTACTAGTTAGTTTTGGCCAATAAAATATGTCTCTCTCCTCTAAATACTTATTTAAATAACAAAACAAAAGCAGTTGAACCCACCGAATACGTCGCAAAATCATAAACAAAGCTACCATGTTGGTTTCTAATTTTAACCCGAGACAGCAGCACGGGAATGATAATAATTTCATATTATTTGGAATTGCACTCGCCCTCGCCTTGTAAAGCGGGTTTATTAGATGCATTTTATGGGTACAGCAGACTGAATTAACACTTCTAGACATCGAGTTATGTATCCAGATCTTAATGTCAACATTTATGAAAGCGTTGGCGGCGATCGTCTTATGATAAAATTATTTTTACACACACACACACACACACACACACTCACACTCATTTACTGATTTCATTCTAATTGGGATACCTGCACTGCAACCACTAACGTTTTAAGTACTTAAGTAATTACACTGTTGGACACCTATGTTCTTACTTACCTATATTTTTTACCTTGCCTTGCTTTTGTAACTAAATATTAATTATTTAAGTTTATTTCTATTTCAACAATAAATACTGTCACCTCATAAAGCTAAGGTTATCTGCGGGAGGGGCCTAGTAACCTGTAGCTCAGGTTCCTCTGGAACCTATTTCGGGGACTAGTCTCTTACTTTAAGTTATAAAACTTTATCCTAAGCCATTTATTGTAAAAAGAGAAAATATATGCTTTTTATTATTATTATTATTTTCGAAATTATAAGTCATAAAATTATGCTTTCGGGGAGTAAACTCGAAACCTTAGGGGCGGTCTCCACGAGCGCGAGAATCGCGACGATGTTACGTACTATTTGCAACTATCGCTGCGATAACATCGCCGTGTGTAGACAGACACGCAGAGAGTGTATATAGAAATCGTCGGCGATTCTCTCGTCTCGATCGTGGAGACAGCCCCTTAGAGATGATACCATGAAAACCAGTGTACAAGTCACTCTACCAAAGAGGTCGTCACTACGATGTGACTGAATTAGCCCACGTAGTCATAAAAGAAGTGAAAAGGTAAACACGGAACCCTAAAAACGATTTCCCAACAAAAATGCTAAATCTAAAAAGCGCGTTATCTTTCCGCGAATATGGAATTTGCGCGTTACATCTGAAGGGTTACCCGCTATAAATATGGCGTTATCTCGCGATCTTGCGACGTAATCAAACCGTTTATCATACCCGGTACATTAACTGCGGCGTCGGTAACATCTTGAAATATCTCCTACCCTGGTATTAAGATTCATTAAACTTGCTTTTAGTTAGAGAAAGCCGTTAAGAGCTAAATAAAAATGCCGTCGAAAGGATATCAATAAAAACGGAATCGAATTCTTTGAGAAATTGGCAGTAAATATTTAAGTGTTTGTTATTTCAATAGTAGTTAAGTTTTTCTTATTGTCTTAGTGAGAAAATTAACGATTTCACATCTTAAATATCTAAAAATCTTTAAATAATACCGACTAGTCTTTTCATTCCTTTAGGATATTATTTAGTGTTACTTCCTATGTCATATAATAGGAAGTGGAACATACTCTATGTAAGTGTCGCTCTAAATATGTATAATCGTAGGGGCAAGTATATATTTTTTTAATATGGGATACATTTTCAGCTTTAGTGTCCCCGCTGACGGGATTAATCGCTGAGCGATTTTTTATCGCTGAGAATAGAACATACGGAGTTCTATACGTAAACGCCCATGAGCTAATTTTTGTAGCTGCGATAAACGTGGAGTGAATCGCGGCGATAATCGCGGCGCCTTTTTGTCGCTGGCTAATTAAAACCTTTGTCATGTCAATTTGCGGGCGATTATCGCCGCGATTAACGCCGCGATTATCGCAGCAACAAAAAGTCTCCCGTGAGCGGTTACGCTTATTCATTTGCAATCAAGAAGTTTGTGTCGAATTTATACTCCTTGCTTACAATTTATTCTTCTGAGTCATTGACCTGCATATATTTACACTGGACAGGCTTATGTCAAACTGTTTTTGTGCCTATTTGATTACCGCCATGTTGGCGCTGTAGGATGTAGCGTGAGCATAGCGTGCGTACATGGTACTAAAGTTTGAAGTCTGGAGAGACAATCACGTCAACCATTTTCATATTGTACGTCAAAATTAGTTCTTTAGACGCACGCTAGTGGCGTTTCAAATAGGCACAAGAACTTGCTAGCTGCTGTCAAATCATACAGACAGCCTGTCCAGTTAAATAAAAAAAAATTTTTTTCATGTCAGTGTTCTGAGTCCTCTGTATTTTTTGTTGGTTAAGAATATACTGTGATTATATTGTGGAAGGCACAGAGCAAAATAACTGAAGAAATACCTGCTTTTGTAGTAGACACAGAGAAAAAATACTTTTTAGTTAATACAAAACCTCTCGTGGGGTTGATCAGACCATCAAACTGAACAACTGTCATTATGGGACCAACCTTACCTTACATTTCGATGGAGTAGGATTGTACTTTTGTATGGAACAGCAGATTTTTTTAGGGTTCCGTACCCAAAGGGTAAAAACGGGACCCTATTACTAAGACTCCGTTGTCCGTCTGTCTGTCTGTCTGTCACCAGGCTGTATCTCATGAACCGTGATAGATAGAAAGTTGAAATTTTCACAGATGATGTATTTCTGTTGCTACTATAACAACAAATACTAAAAACAGGATAAAATTAATATTTAAGGGGGGCTCTCATACAAGAAACGTAATTCTTTTTGCCTATTTTTGGTACGGAACCCTTCGTGCGCGAGTCCGACTCGCACTTGGCCGGTTTTTTTTTCGTGATTTCGAGGTTGGTCCCATTATGAAAGTTGTTCAGTTTGATGGTCTGATCAACCCCACGAAAGGTTTTGTATTAACTAAAAATAACCTTGTAGTTGTTAAGCTCTTCGTTTCTGTGGACTGTAGGTTCTTGGAAGCAAAACACCGTTTAAACTTATGGAGGTTTTATTTGCACACTCAATAATTAAATAGCAAATCAGCGTTACAGAAGTATTGCTGCCGGGGCAGATCGAGTTCGGATACGAAAGTACGTACACATTTTTACTTTTTCTAATTTAATGTTGCCAGCAACATACAATACTTCTGTAACGCTGATTTGCTATTTAATTAGTGAGTGTGCAAATAAAACCTCCATAAGTTTAAACGGTGTTTTGCTTCCAAGAACCTACAGTCCACAGAAACGAAGAGCTTAACATTGGTCCTCAGCGCCGTCAACATTGATCATCGCCGTCAATCGCTGGTAAAACGAGGTACGCAATTCGCACTCAAAGCAAGTTTAATGGCGCGTCAGCACAGTTTGCGTCAGTAAGCCGCGAAAGGCAGCAATTAAGAAAACTGCAAATAGCGCAAACTGCGAATAACGAAGACTTCAATTAGTCATATTTTATTTGTGAGATTTCGATTCCCAAAAAAAATCTCATACGAAAATCAAGCAAAAAACAAGCGTCGCATTCCTCATTGCTAGAGCGAGACAACGAAATTTTCTGCTACGAGGGAAGAGGACAGCGCATTTCCGTGACAAAATTTGCCGCGCGCGCCAAGCACCGCCAGCAACATTCGTCGCGCGAACAATCGAACAACGGCTCCTCATTGGTCGACGCAAGCGGTACATACAGCGCTTTCGGAAGTTGGTATACTGCATCCTGCGTACGAGCAACCAATCAGCGCTCCGTGTGGTGACGCCTCGACCAAGCAAAATTGGGACCCCCAAGCAAGTCGAACAACAAGGGCTACAAGTAAAATTCCGCCATTTTGACACCATTTTATTTTGTCACAGCAAAATTGTCACGATAAAATTTTCATTTTATGTTCTGTGTGTTTCAAACGCACAATTTATTTGTTTCTTATAGTCATTGTAAAAACAAGACTGGTTATAAGTTCTGTGTATAATAAATACAACGTGCATTGTATTGTAATCGAAGTATTTGCGTTTTACAAGCACGCAATTTTGGAAAAAAGTGTTTTTCACCAGTGTACTACGAAATAAACTGCAAAAATGTCAGATGCACAGCTAAAGAAACTTAATATCGACAGAGGATATTGTAAAGGTACTATCACTAGATTATTTACTATGCTCTCAGTAGAAAGTGATGTAAAATCGAGTTCTTTAGAGGGTTTAATCACGAAACGTGATAGATTATTGTCAGTCTATAAAAATTACGAGGATTGTCACAAAGAAATTTTGGCACTTAATGCTACAGACACCGAGGATGTTGCCGAAGTAGAAAGTAAATATTTTCACTGCTTAACAGTTCTAAATGAAAACATTAAAATGCGTAATGAGCCTGTTCCTCGGGAAAATCTGGAGTCTGGTAGCTGTAGCAGTAACATGTCTAGTTATAAAACAAAACTACCTAGTATTAACATTCCTGTATTCTCAGGAAAATACTCTGAATATGTAAACTTTATTGAAATATATAAATCTGTAATTCATACTGACAAAGGTTTAGATAACATTCAGAAATTGTATTATTTACGGTCGTACCTAAGAGACGAACCTTATGATTTGATAAAAAATCTTCCACTAACTAGCCAAAGCTACGAGGAAGCAATAGTATTGTTGAATAAAAGATATTATAACAAATTTAAAATTGTGACAGAACATGTAAATTCATTATTGGACTTAGAAAAACTACCGAAGTTTCCCAAGGCTAATGATTTGCGATTATTCATTTCAGCAATAAGCCAAACATTGGCTGCACTCAAAAATTTAGATGCCGCAGTGACCACATGGGACCCTATTCTGCTGGGTGTCCTCACACGTAAGATGGATGGGTACAGTGCTCGTGCATACCACTTGGAACGAGATCAGGAACGAGACCCCACAGTAAACGATTTCCTCGACTACCTTAGCAGGCGAGCGGTCGCTATGGAGAATACAGGGCCCGAGCAACCAGAATCGTCATACAAGCGTCAACCAACAATGGCTTCAAATAAAAGGGTAGCGCTGGCAGCCACAAAGACAACATCTGAGTGCCAATACTGTAAGTTGAACAATCATAAATTATTTTCATGTCCTAAATTCAAATCATTGCCAGCGAAAGATAGGGTTAACTTCGCAAAAGATAACAGTTTATGCAACATATGTTTAAATAAGCACATTGGAAAGTGTAAATTCCATTTTAGATGTGAACAGTGCAAGAATAATCACAATTCATTGTTACATCTCGATGAAAATAAATTAAGCCCCGTAGTTCTTCTATCAGGTGACTGCGCAAATAATGTTTTAATCCCTACAGCACGAGTCAAACTCTTTGCAAAAGATGGAAGAGAGGTGCATGTTAAATGTATCCTAGATTCTGGCTCGCAAGTGTCACTTATTACTTCAAAGGCTGTCGATGTCTTGGGTTTGACACCTAAGCGCAATGATATCAGTCTCATTGGTGTGACTGAATGCAAAAACAAAGTCAGCTACTGTATTCCGTTGAATGTGCATTCTCTAGTATCTTCCTTTAATACTTTAATAGATTGCCATGTAGTAGAAAAAATAACCTGCAACTTACCACAGACACAAATTAACATCAAAGATATAGATATTCCCCCTGGTGTTGAGTTGGCCGACAAAACTTTTAACCAACCATCGGAGATTAATATGCTAATTGGTGCTGATGTCTTTTTTCAGGTGCTCCTGCCGCTTGAGGAAGCCCAGGGCGCATGCAGTAACCTGAATAAGCAATCACCATCAGCATTACCCTGCATCATCAACACCAGGTTCGGCCACATTGTCGCTGGAGCTTGGGAATCTAACCTCTTAAAAAATCAGGTTGTATCACTACTTTGTACAAAATGTGACTCGGATATTAATAAGAGTATTACAAAATTTTGGGAAGTGGAGAGTGTACCGGAATTGCTAATAGAAAAAGATTCAGAGCAGGAATTAGCTGAAAATATTTTTAAAAATTCTGTTAAGTTACAAAATAATAAGTTTCAGGTTGACTTGCCATTGAAGTTAGAAACCTGCAATATAAATGAAACTTTAGGAAATTCTTTTGACTTAGCTTTACACAGATTTCTCAGTCTAGAAAAAAGACTGCAAAAAAATATTCATTTGTTAAGAGATTATCAAAAATTTATGGATGAGTATCTAGAACTTGGTCATGGACACTATGTAGATATTAGCTTATATGATTTCACTAAAGACCCAATCTATTTCATGCCGCATCATTCTGTCATTAACGAGCAAAGCAAAACTACACCCACAAGAGTAGTATTTGATGCTTCGATGAAAACAAATAAAAAAGTTTCATTGAACGATATATTATTAAATGGGCCCACAGTGCAAAAAGAATTATTTGATATTATTTCACTGTTCAGGTTTGGAGAGTACACATTAAGTTCAGATATTAAGAAAATGTTCCGCAATATATTAGTAAATCCGGAGCACACTTCACTTCAAAATATTCTGTGGCGGGAAACCCCAGATAAGCCTATTGGTTGTATTCGTTTGGATACAATCGCATATGGTATGAAATCTTCAAGTTTTTTAGCCACACGCTGCTTATTCGAACTTGCACAAAAGCATGAGCATGAATTACCACTGGCGTCTTTTATTTTAAAAAACTGTTGCTATGTTGATGATGTTTTATATTCATGCTCAGACTTGCACAATATGCTTGAAGCTAAACGGCAATTGCGTGAATTATTAAGTTATGGCAGCTTTGGTTTACATAAATGGGCCTCGAATACGCCTCAGATATTGTCTGATATACCAAAAAGTGAACAACAATTTAGTGAACTTGATCTTCAAAGAGATAATTACAATATGAAAGCTTTAGGTCTCATGTTAGATATAAAAAAAGATTGTTTTGTTATTAAGACCCCAAATAATTTTAATATCAAAAGTAAAAGTACAAAAAGAGAGGTTCTTAGTTTAATATCCAAGTTCTACGACCCTATGGGATTTATAAGCCCTATCATAATAGGGGCTAAATGTATTATGCAAAAAATTTGGTTAAGTAATTTAAGTTGGGACGAACACTTGCCTAAACAATTAGCCGATGAATGGCTACAATTTGCTAAAAGCTTAGTTGCAATGCATCCTATAGAGTTAAGGCGGCACATACCAACCAAGCAGGCAACAACTTTGCAACTTATAGGTTTCGCTGACGCTTCTAGTACTGCTGGATACGGGTGCTGTATATACCTACGCGTGGTCGACAACTCAGGTAAGGCTGAATTACACTTACTCTGCTCTAAGTCGCGAATTAATCCACGTGCAAATCCGCTAAGTACACCAAGATTAGAGCTTAACGCGACGTTGCTTTTATCAATCTTAATGGAGAGAATATATGAAACTCTACACAACAGTATAAAAATAAGTAATGTGTATTTATTTACTGATTCAAAAATTACTTTAGCTTGGATTAAAACTGAATTAACTAAACTACAAGCATATGTAGCGAACAGAGTTAGTGTAATTCAGCAAAAAACAGATAAATGGTGCTGGTTATACGTGCCATCTGCGAGTAATCCAGCCGATTTGATTAGCAGAGGTGTTAAGCCTAAGGAATTGCCAGGATGTTCTCTGTGGTGGCAGGGACCGTTATTCCTGCAAGGTGAGTACAATTTCAAAAATGAAGGCATAGATTTACCCATAAACTTACCTGAATTAAAAAATGTAGGTAAAGTAGTTCTAATGTCCAATACTCAGGAAACAATATTTAAAATTATAGATAAGTATTCTGACCTAGATAAAATTATTCGTTTAATAGCTTACATAAACAGATTCTGTCACAATTTAAAATCCAATTTAAAAAACAAAGAAAAAACATTGACTGCAGATGAATTAAAACAAGCTTTAAATTTAATTATTAAGTATGAGCAATCAGTTCATTTTCATGACGAGTTAGAGTCATGGCGAAAAAACAAGTGCATTCAAGGCTCTTTAAAAGCTTTGCATCCATTTGTTGACAATGAAGGCCTCATAAGAGTAGGCGGCCGACTAGATAATTCGGATATACCTTTGTCACAAAAACATCCAATAATTTTACCAAAATTGTCTAGAATAACTGAACTCATAATACGATCTGAACATATTCGTTTATTACACGCTGGGCCTAAGTCGCTTTTAGCTAATATAAACCAAAAGTATTGGCTAGTAAATGGAATACGACAGGTCAAAAAAGTAATACATAAATGCATGGTGTGTTTCAGGCTTAAGGCTCGTGCAGCGGAGCAGCTGATGGGTTCCTTGCCTCAGCATCGGGTTACAGCGTGTCGGGCATATCAAAAAGTTGCCATCGATTTCGCTGGGCCAGTACAAGTCAAAAATTCGAGAATTAGAAAGTCTGTAGTTAGTAAAGGATATGCGTTTGTTTTGTAACGAAAGCGATCCATCTGGAGTTAACGTCTGATCTTACAACAGAAGCGTTTTTGGCTTCTTTTAAGCGATTCATAAGCAGACGAGGCTTGCCCAGCGACGTCTTTTGCGACAACGGCGGTTGTTTCCGCGGGGCAAGGAACCAGTTAGCTGAGTTGTATAAGCTTAACAATTCTAATGATCACCAGACGCTTGTGCAAGCTTGTGCTTCTAAAGAAGGTATAAATTTTCACTTCACACCGAGCTACGCGCCGGTTTTTGCAGGGCTTGCAGAAGCAGCTGTTAAGAGTATGAAATTTCACTTAAAAAGAATAGTATTTAATGCTTTGTTAACTTATGAACAGTTAAATACAGTTTTATGTCAAATAGAGGGCGTGCTTAATTCACGACCCATTTTACCTCTTTCTCAAGATGTCAATGACTACTGTTACCTTACTCCAGGTCATTTCTTGGTAGGAACAGCTCTAACGATGTATCCTGAAAGAGATCTCTCTGAAACTAAAACTAATAGGTTAGATTTTTGGCAACAATGTACCCAGTTGAAACAAAGATTTTGGAATGCTTGGCATAAATATTATTTAAATACATTACAGAATAGAAATAAGTGGTCTAAGTCTAAACCTAATGTTACGGTAGGTACACTAGTTCTTATGAGAGACTGTAATAAACCTCCCTTTGTGTGGCCCATGGCACGTATAGTTAACGTGTACCCTGGAAATGACGGCAAGGTTAGGGCTGTACAATTAAAAACAGCTGATGGTAAATTGTATAACAGGTCATTGCAGACTATAAGTGTATTGCCGATAGAATAATTAAATTTCGTGTTTAAATGGTGTTGGGATTCTCCTAATTTTGTATTTAACTTGTTAGTATAAATAAGCAATAAAACAAGCCATTCTTGTTCAATACAAGTATATTTGTAATAGTTATTATAGTCATATAATAGAACAAGTAGAAGTAGGTATTTACTTTGTGTTATTATTGATAAGACTTAGGGTTGGTACCTATTTAAATTTTGATAAGACTTAGAGTTGGTACCTAATGATTTTTGCTAAGATTTAGGGTTGATACCTAATTCATTTTTGCTAAGATAGGGTTGATACCTAATAAATTTTTGTTAAGATTTAGGGTTGGTACGTAATTAATTTTTGCTTTGTGTTTTATAAGAATTTAATACAGAGTAACTTTAGGTTAATTTAAATTCATGAAATTGTGAAGTATTTTTTTGCAAATTCTTAATCATATGTATAAGAAGTTCTTCCCTGGGCCGCAGTATGTTGCTGGCAACATTAAATTAGAAAAAGTAAAAATGTGTACGTACTTTCGTATCCGAACTCGATCTGCCCCGGCAGCAATACTTCTGTAACGCTGATTTGCTATTTAATTATTGAGTGTGCAAATAAAACCTCCATAAGTTTAAACGGTGTTTTGCTTCCAAGAACCTACAGTCCACAGAAACGAAGAGCTTAACAGTAGTTACTAGGTTGACTTTTTCATAGATCTATTGAAATGACTACTACAAAATTGTCTGACTGCGTCTGTCTAGTGCGTTACCTTTTAACGCTAACGGGGCCGGGGGCGGTTTTTTGACAAGACGTGCAATCTATTTTTGCCCAACCGGTTTTATCAAAGTTACTGTTAAAGTTAAATCAAAATGATGCAATAGTATCTCACGAGTTTTCGAGTAGCAAGTTGCTTTACATAGCGTTAGACCTTCAATGCCTGTCCCGACATTTTGATCCGAACACGTCCAGAGCTCTTCATTAAATTTAGCCCAAAAGTTCATTCTACTGATTTGATATTCAATTTGGCTGTTGGGTCACCCGTAAATTTTTTATGGGGCATAAAGCTCCTGTCGGTGTATTGTTTTTTCTGTTACGAATGTTAGGATTTTGCACTTAGGAGTTTGCATGTATTGTATTTGATTAGTGATGTTCTGATTATTTAAGGTATTCTAATTTCGAATATTTGTGGTTGGTATTTTTTTCGTATTTGAAGTTATTGTCTTTCGTGGCTTCTTTATTTAAAAAGTATTATAAATTGTATTTTTTGCATAACTGTAGTCCCAAATTAAGTAGACTTTTGGTAAAAAATGTATAAAATATATAAATAAATATATAAACAATCTTAGCTCGCGAACACAAACATTGCCTATCCGGAATTTAGACATAGGACCGATATCTTCCGATGGAGACATCAATCTATGCCTATAATAAAATTGAACCATGTCTGTACATCCGAGATACTTTTAGGAAAAATTAATGAGGTCTTTATAAAGGTTTGTGAAGCCAAAACTGTATTTTTTTAGATTTTATGTGTCTGTATGTTTGTACGCGCATCACAAATTTGTGAAATTTTGACTAAAAATCTGTAAATACGTCAACTAGAATAAAGTCCACACGGACGAAGTCGCGGGCGGCTACTAGTTACTTATCTGTCACATGAGTCAAAATAATGTAATATAGTAACCTATGAAGGTATATTACATTATTTTAATGGGCCTTGAATTTGAAACATCTATAAACAAAATCATTTTCAAAACATTTTGTAAGTCGTCGTTGAAAAAGCTGATAAGAAAATGGAATTCACATTTAACAATGTAGGTCAGACATAATAAATGCAAAGGGAAAAGAAAATTTCACAAGTCATTACGCTTTACGTATGAATGGAGAGACACGTTAATTATCATATTCGTCGTATGAAGCATGAAATTTGAATAAAAATCGCCGCAGTATGTAATGATGTACGTAATTTGGACGCCATTATTCGCAGAAAGCTTTTAGGAGGAGCTCCTCGTCGTTTTTTGGATCTATTTTCAGTGTTTCTAATATAAAAATCTTTTGGAACCATATAATTTCTACAGTGCCACCATCTATTAGGTTAGGAGAACAATGACTACATTACATCATAGATAATTCTACCCGCGCCGCGCTCTAAAAAAGGTCTCATATGTAAAAGTTTTAGTAAACTTTATGAGCTATTTACATGGGTTGATTTTAATTACTTGTGAAGATCAATTTTAGTCACCTGTGACGGTCGACTTTAGTAGCAAGTTGCTTCCAAAATTGAATCGCAGGTGATGGCACTGTCGTCTACGTAGTTGATGGCGTAACTTAAGTAACAATATTTGTAATAACTTAGTTCCAGTTTTGGCCACCGGATCAGATAATTTTGTTCAGTCACCTGCAGCCTAGGCCGAATTGCCACTTACACGGTCGATTTTCGCCGTGGGTAAAAGTTGTGCGGCTTTAGTCACCCATGTTAATACCCCATTACTAAACAAAAACTCCATGTATATGTATTTACAATCTAACCGTGTCATTAATAAAAAAAATACGTCTTTACTGAGTTTCCGCATTTAGAAAAGTAGCATTGTCTGGGATTCTCTCATTCCTCATAGGTATACATTTCGAATAAATATAAAAAATATCTGGGCGACAGAGCTTTGCTCGGCTATTAGTTATTACTATTTATTGTAATATGGTGGTGTTATAAAACGTAGTAAAAGTAGTTATAATTTCTTTTTTATTTTCCAAAAACCAAAAAACTAAATGGTAATAGTCGAAGTATCGCCATCTATGAAGTGCTGTGTACATTTTAGTCTGTGGTGCTACTTTACTACACTCAGCCTCTGCTTGCCGCATATGCTAGCCAAGCACCTATTTCAAAAGTCTTTGCTAGATGGCGTTAGACTACACAAAAATATCAATATTCTGCGTCGAAAGAAAAACGCATGAAAACTCGAAAACACGCATTTTTCCAAACATAAGACTGATCTAGATCGATTGTTTACGCCCGAAAACCCCCATATACCAACTTTCAGCGAAATGGTTAGAGCTGTTTTCGAAATCACAGAAATATATAAATAAATATACAAGAATTGCTCGTTTAAAGGTATAAGATATACGTGCTTCGTAGCCATCTAGTGTATTTGCACATAATTCAAAAGCTTTGTAATATACACTTTGATGTATGAGACCTACTTTAAGAGTGATGTGAAAATAAAGCCTTTACGGGATTTAAGCATGCAATATTTTTGCACATAGAATTTGCAAGCTGCACTGAAGCAAACCACGATACCATTTTTCACATCACAAACATAAAATATGATATCAAAAGAACAAATTTAAAAAAATATTGGTTCCGTTAAAAAAACACATTCATGTAACGTACCACTTTTGTCTAAGAAAAAAAAATATGTTTACTATAAGAATGAAATTATTGTCGATATTGACTAACAAAGTTTTTTAGAGGCGCAAAGTCGGTCCAAGCCATTATTATGTAAATGTTACGTCCTTTTTATGTAGTTTCCTTATATTTCTTGTCTTTCTGATTCGCCCTACACTGTGCCACTTCATTTGCGGAAAATCTTCGATGACGCTACACATCACAGCTTTAATAGCGAGTTTTGCTCAATTATGAGTTAATTGAGTGAGCGCGCTCAGCTTATTATTGACTTGAAGTTAGACACGGTGCGTGTCACGTTCGCTTGATACAAGTGTAATGACGAATTCAGAATTGTCTATTCTGTTTAATTAATTAGAATCTAGCGTTGAATACTCGAAGGAGGGTGAAGCGATTTTGATGATTATTTACGATGTATTGTTATTTCCAAGGAATAAGTTTCGTTAGTAAAATATATTACTACTGTCTTTGTCCAAATATGTAAGTAGGTTTATTTATGTTATTGAAATAAGAGTGAAAATGCGTTCGTATTTTTTCTTTTGGATTGGTATTAAAGGTAGACAATACCGATTGCCGGCTGTTATGGAGAAAAGATTCTGGAATGGCCGATCGGGGATCTGGTGAAGGTTGCAGGAAGCCGCTGGGTGCGGCTAGCGCAGGACCAATCTTCGTGGAAATCCTTAAGGGACGCCTATGCCCAGCCCATGGGAGCTGAAGCTCAGATCAAAGCGCATGGCGTCATGAATAAGAAACACTGAAACTTTGTGTACTTGAATTAACATTATTTCTAACATGAGCGACCATGTTACAGGCTGTAATAACTTGCCAGGTTTATGAATTGCTATAGTTACATTTCTTTCTCGTTGTGCAGCAAATAAGAGATGCATTGATTGCCATTCATAAAAATGGCAAATTTTAAGAGCTTGTAATATAGCTACAGTTCTTGAAACTGCATATTTTTCGATGAACTTTCTATGCCTTGTAGAATTTTTGAACAACTGAGCTCATAAAACTGCGATTTAATTTTTACCTGTGAGCGCACAATACATCGCCTCGCAGCGAAAGCAGAAAAACCCCTCATTATCGCTATCCGGCGCTATCTCGAGTGTAGCGAAACAATGAGATCGCAAAAATTTATTTTTAAACTTTTCAAAAAGAAAAACCTATTTAATATTTACACAATATACGGTTAGAGTGAGGTTGAACCACTTCTCGGTTTTAGATGAACCTATTTTAACGTATGGCATTAAAGTATTAATGTGTGAAAAATCTTATAAAACATATAAAAGCTCTCTTTTAAAACATTAATAGTACCTACTTAATATAATAACGAAAAAAAAAATAGAAGAAACTTTGTCTCATCTGATGATTTATTTGATTTTTGAACCAGGAACCTCAAAAAGGTTTTCACATTCCAGATTTCTATATAAATAATTCCTCCAATAAAATACGCATCCGTCTGTCACAGCTGCATGGCAAGTGCCATAAAAACCAGCAAATTGCCCCTGAATATAAATCACCGTGTCACACGGATCACATTTGGATTCCGCTGAAATCAATCTGAACACATGAATACGAGTATTATTATTGCCTCGATATTTTAATTATATGCCTGTGCTATGTGCTTTTGGTAAAGCTTTTGGTGATACTCGATATAGAAATATTCACTTTACAATTTCACCTCAACATGTAAAAAAAGCAATTCTAAATATTTAGTCAACTTTTAGCTGACGAAATGTTGCAACAGATGTACATTTTGCGTATTGTACATTATGCGACGGAGGGGATGAATCAAAGAAACTTAAAAGGTACAACCGAAAAAATATTTATTAATAATAAATTAATTTCTGAATACAGTAAGTAAATACAGTCAACTAAATCTAGGGTTTCCTAGGATGACGGTGCCGTTATATTACGGCCGTAATTTTGCGGTGTAAAAATCGGCCCTAAAGCTAGGGTTTCCTAGGATAGCGGTGCCGTCATATTACGGCCGTAATATAGCGGCGTTTAATGTTGTCTATGTAAACAATATGGCGACACCGTAACGTCAGAAACCATGCCATATTGTTTACATAGACAACATTAAACGCCGCTATATTACGGCCGTAATATGACGGCACCGCTATCCTAGGAAACCCTAGCTTTAGGGCCGATTTTTTCAATCCTCAGTTAAGGCGGTTGTATGACCGAAGTGGCGCCCTCAGAGGTTTTTATTTAATAAGTTATTAACAGAAAAAGATTTTAATAATGTTCTGCGTGGAGTTTTATGACCCATGGCCTTGTATTTTTAGAAGGTATTACTACATGCCCTCGTAGTCATTCGTAGAAATAGATAGCAAATGTGTCAAAAACGGCTACTTTTAGCAGTTTTGCTATCTACTTCTAGCAGTGACTACGAGGGAATGTAACGAAACCGTCTAACAATACTAGACTGTTGGCCCCACGTAAAACATTATTAAAAATGTGTATTAGAATTAAATTCACCCCGGTGCCTTACCTTAACAAATATCAATCAGTTATTAACAAAATAAAATAAAAGTCATTCAAAAATTCGCCAGAAAAATGGATGACAAACATTTTTAATTTAGCAGTATATAATACGCTATCAAATGAGTACAGCTTTATCTAAGCATTGAAAATACAGCGCTAAATATTTGAAATACAAAAATACGTCCATAGATAGTCGTTTGTTTATAAATAACCTTCACGTTACACCAATTTTGTTTTATTCAAGCTAAAATCAAGTTATTATTTCTACAAAACATGAAAAAAATTCTGTTTTTTTATTCTCCCCATGCTGGCAATAAGGTCACCATGAGACCATTCACCGCCTTTGTAGTACAAAAATCTCCATTGTTTAGGTATTTCATCAAAAATATTCGTCGTCAAACTGAAATTTCAGCCGCAAAGTAAGTTTTATCTCCGTTATCCTCAGCGAGCCGAGATTTTTCATGAAAATGAGTTAACTTGAGTGATTTTCTTTTTGCTGAAAAAAAAAGGAATATTTTGTAATGTTGTCCTTTTCGTCCTTTGCTTAAAGTTTGGTAAGTTGATGTAATTTTGTCCTGATAGTGACGTTGAAAGTTGCTTAAAAATAAGTTAGTTATTATAATCTTAAAGTTTAAATACCTCTGAAAATATTACATTGCTATTAACTACTTATTGACATTATGACTGGATGAGAAAAAAATTACGTAACAAAACTTAATGCTACCAAATTGTTAAAGATAAAAAAACTGGAAATACATTTAATTCCACCTTATTTATACAGATGTATATGTATCGCCAGAAAGTGTAACAAGAAAATGTATTCGTGTCCTATTCGAAGCTCAATTATCGTAGTCGTCCGGCGTAGCACTACAATTCCGTTACGCCGTAGCCGATACGTTCGTAGCAAAGAGGCTACTTCGTAGTCCAAATCTAGCTTCTACGTTCCAACATTTTGTATAGAGAAAAATGTACTTAGCACTTATACAGTATTATAGTCGAACTTATATCTTGAAATTCTAATTTTAAATACAATATTTTTCATTGAAAAATCATTGCACAACGAAAAGGCTTCCTTTTTGCCTTTTTACGTAGGAAACCCAATCAAATATACTTTCCAAGCAATTGAAAGGCCAATTTTAGTAAAGAAATCTACAAAATAGAATTGCTTGCCTTATATCTATATAGTAGGTACATTTTTATTTTAAACTTTTTAACACGTTCAAATAAGTTTCGTTTATTTAAATTGAAGTGTTTATATTGATAATGTTGCCATAATAACTAGAAATAATATGCCCTGTCTTTTGAGCTTAACAAGAATATTAAGAGTATTGAGACACCAGAATTATTAAACAATATCACAATGTTTAATTGACATTATTTCGGAGATAAGGCTTTATGAATAATAACTGAATGAGCTCCGGTCCATTATCAATTTCGTCTTCAATTTCAGTTCATAGATATTTTCTTTGTGTTTACCTGTAACAATACAAAGAGATAGGATTAACAATGGGTTCGTTAAATTTGAAATAAAGTTTTGATTTCAAATGATTGAGTTTTATACATAACTAAGAATAAAATTATTTTACATAAACTGAATAATAAAGTTATGCGTATATGATAATAATGATGATGACGAATAGCAGTTTCATAATTTCATACTATAGAGTAGCGAAATCATTATCGCAGTCACAATTCAAAATTCAAAAAATTCAAAATAATTTATTCAGTCTAGGCTGTTACAAGCACTTGTGAATGTCATAGAAGCTACGCCATCGGTTCGCAAACCCTAAGCGGGAGACCTTGTAACGAGAAGAACCGGCAAGAAACTCGTCAAGGGCTGCTTTTTTCTCCCTGTATATTTCATACAGAGTCGTCAACATTGAAAAATGAGCTCTACGTTTAAAGTGAGGTCATTTTCCATCACAATAATTAACAAAAGTTTGCACACAATGGGTAGGTAGGTTAAAATTAAATATATCTACTACATTCAGATAGGTAAATATGAGAGTAAATAACTTTCAACTAGTTGAGAAATCACTCTGTCTGCTACTCGAACCAAAAAACACTTGATGCAAGACATAAAAAGTAAAAACTCAATTCTTACAATTCAATATGCGTTAAGATAGGTACTCAGAAGCAGACCCATTCCCACTGGCAGCACCCGTTCACGAGCATGACGCATGGACCAGCCATCACTTCGCTCAACCATATTTGAGGGAACGTAACGACCCGCCCCACACGACACCACCGCAGAAATGATTAAAGAGAGCATGACATACTTAGGCTACCCATCCTAAGGCACTGAATTGAAAACTAATATCCAAAAGCTTTTCATAGGCCTTTACTTACAAAACTATAGACGAAAAAATAAGAAAAAATATTACGAAAACAAAATAATCATTTTAGTCATTAGCAATAAAAAAAGTGAGAAATCAAAACAAGGATTAGTTATTAATTTTATGTTTTGAGTGCCATACAGATTGATAATATTAAACATGAAGAAAAAAAAATATATGCGACGCCCTTAGTACAAGCAGACAGAAGCAGACCCATTCCCACTGGCAGCACCCGTTCACGAGCATGACGCATGAACCAGCCATCGTTTCGCTCAACCATATTTGAGGGAACGTAACGACCCGCCTCACACGACACCACCGCAGAAATGTTTAAAGTGAGCACGACATACTAAAGCTACCCGCATTATAAAACCGAATTTTTTTTTAAAATATAAAAAAATAATTGTCCTTAAAAGTATTTACGAGAAACAAATACCTAGTAGCGCTCAATAATTTATGTTGCTAAATTATTGTAGAGCTAAAAATGATTCTTTGATATTTCAACTCTAAATTCATGCAGTAGCATACCAATTGTTAAATTTAAAATCCAAATTTTACGAAAACCATAGGTATACGAAAAACGTAGGTAAGTAATTCGATTCCTTCCGGACGACTTCGTAATTTTTTTAAACTTGTCGCTTTTTATTATCTTTACCCAATATTTGTCTCTAGTAACTTTTGAAATCAATGAAATCTGTTAAAATAAGATCCTAAATTTTTTGTTACTTAATCATGGCCCTTCTTGCCGGACATAAAGGCCATCTACCCCATAATGTATAAGTACTACCTACTAGAATAGATATAAGTACTACCTACATATCTAAGAATTTATCTTAAATTTGCTTGATTTTTAATTTTATTTAAGTTTTAAGTTATTGGTGCATGTTGTGTTTGCCTGTAAAAGTTTGTGGCAATTAATTATATAAGTTGAAAAAGTATTACTTTATTAAAATGTATTATTGTACACAAATGTTGGCAAATCTAATAAATAAAATAAAATAAAATAATGTACGATGAGGGGAAGGGGGAGGTAGTAAGAAAGTTAATGGCATTCATTTGCCAAGAGATTGCACCGCAACACTATTGTATCAGATGTAGAGTTGAACTGGAAGTGGTCTGTAAAACCAGAAACGGTTTTTGTATCTAAATTACTTTTACATATTACTACAATAATGCGAAATAATTTTATGATGTTTCAGTTATGCTAAACGATTTTTTTTTCATTTCCAAAACGCGTTCTGGGCGTTTTTATAAGAGTCATGACACGAATTTCGCGTTATGGCATTTTGGCAGTGACCAGAACGCGTTGTGAGCGTTTTTACGCTCAAAGATCGATTTCGGTTTTTGAGCCTAACATATCAATAATAATAAAACTTGATTGCACACGAACAGCATACTCAGATCTTAACTTTTTGTAGCTCTTGCAGTATACTTTGCTTCTATAGAATCAGTTCTACGATATGGGTTAATCATATGGGGCAATAGCACAGACGTAAAGAAGGTTTTCATAGCACAAAAAATGTGTACGGGCAAAATGTGGCGTTGTACTGGACGAACCATGTAGGCCACTATTTAAAGTATTGAAAAAGGCATACCTCTTCCTTGTTTTTACATTTTTGTAATAGCAAAATTTGTTAGGCAAAATCCACATTATTTCAGTCAAGCCAAAGATGTTTACTTACGAAATACCAGAAATTCATGTAGATTGGTCTCAGCAATGTTTCTAAAGAGTGCGCGTTTCTGAAAAAATTGCTTCTGGATGTGCATAAGAATTTATAATAAGATACCAGAACCTATTAAAGTTTTGCCTAAGAACAGATTCAATAGAGTCCCATACAACTGGCTAATGGAAAAATGTTTTTATTCAGTAAATGACTATTTAGATTTAAATATTTCTTGACCTTTTGTTATTTGTTGGTGTTTGCATACCTAAATAATAATTATTTGACTTGTTATATAATATGTTACTAATTAATTCACTATTATTCTTATTTCTTTTGACATTATGTAAATTTAGTAACCTATTAATATATAAGAGCTATTGTTTTTTTTTATACACAACGAGATAGTGCTTGGCCTTCATCTCACCTAAATATGTTAAATGACGATAAGGCCGAAGGTGGAAGCGCACTACACCCAGAACTACCTACTGGCTATCTTACCTCTAACTGCCGGAACACAACAATTTTCAAATTGTTATTATGGCGTCAGACTTAGGTAAGATGGTGGTAGCTAGCGGATTTGAAATAAGCCCTACCACCAACCAAACCGAGTACAAATTGTACCCCCCTGGGAATCGAACCCGGGACCTCTGCGTCTTACACGGGTGGGCGAGCCACTAGACCACAGAGGCGGTTATATAAATAATAATAATGTAAAAATTTGATCAATCCAATGATTATTATTAGGTATAATTTTCTCTTTTTTAATTTGCATGCTATTTGTTGATGGCTGATTAAGCTGAATCTAATTTATTATGACCATCTTAAAAAGTAACCTTGTTCTAATACAAATAAACGAATTTCTATTTCATCCCAGAGCACTTATCGAGTCAAAACCTGCAGACATTCCGACAGCAAACTTGCCGCGCCGGCCACAGCTTGCCGCGACGGGCGGCTCGGAAAGAGAATTCAATCGTCAGTCCTGACGACGAGCTGAGAGGCGGACATCGAGATAGCGCGCAGTAATTATTGAATTCGTCGCGGCAAGCTGTAGCCGGGCTGTTTAGGAATTTAAACCTTTATGTCAAACAATCAAACTCCCTTAGCTAATACGAGACACAAGTATCAGCCCCAATACAATAAGCTTTTATCACACAAACAATAGCTTGCGGTTAAAAAAAAGAAGCTGCAAAACATTTCATTTTGAAATTTAACAAATACTTTTGACAAACAATGTTTCAGATAAAATAAGGGTGGCAGCATTGTTTCAAGTACGCTAAATGTTTGCGGTTAGCGTAATCGTTCGGAAACAAGTTAAAGGAAAGCGTTCCACAGTAACTATCTGCAATGGTAAGAAGGCGAGCACAACAGGGAAAGTTAATCGCATTCATTAGCCAAAGGAGTGCACCCACAATGCTTTGGTTGCTGATTTAAAGTTCTACTGGAAGAGACAAAGATAATTAAAAAATAGAGACTAACCCTCGTATCTATAGACAAGTAAGTAATGATTTGAGTAATACTTGCAATTTTTGAATGTTTTTAATATTATATTCACATGCAATTTATAGTGTAACTAATCTCAAATGCAGTTTTAGCTCAATTTAGGCGCATTTAAGATTAATTTATACCATAAATTCCATGTGGATATAATATTAGAAGCATTTGAAAATTACAAGTTTTACTCAATTCATTACTTACTCGTCTATAAATACGAAGGTCAGACTTGCCTTGCCTGATAATTAGTTTAGGTATATTTTTTTACATCTTAAACTAATTAGGTAGTTACATGGAAAATTATTGACGATGACCTAAATACATTTTAGTTTACGATAATAATTCATCAACTCCTGTGCTGTTACATATTTTTCAAAAAGATGTAAATGTGGATTTTTATATACTTACTTATCTTCCTACCTATAATCTTTAAACTAAATTTACTTTCTACGTTAAAATAGCAGCAAGCAACTGTGTAAAATATAAGCGTTGTGTTAAAAAATTAGGTACATGTACAAGTTGACTTGGTCTGCTCAGAATCGCCTTGGTTGACTTAATATACAAAGCCACAAAACAACAGCTTTTAAAGGAAGTTTTAAATATGCAGCAGCCAAGATATGAAATGACCTTCCTCCACCTTTTCGTAAGTAGAGTAGTGTGGTAGAGTTTCGTAAACGACTTAAAGAACTAATTCTGTCTATGATTATCAATCTCTAGGTACCTATCTATCATTACACATTTTTTATCTATCAATACTCGCACAATCACCGATTTATTTACGTTTTATGCATGCAAAAGTATGTATTTACTATAAAACCACCGTTCTTGTCATTCCTTTTTGTGTACCTCTGTTTCAGGACCACGATCTGTCAGGACATGTCATGATATTGTTAGCTGAGCTGGTTGCCTTTTTGGTTATCATAACATAATTATACCTAAATAATTTAAAAATTAAGTATTTTATAAGTGTATGTTTTTGTAACATATTTGTGTGTAAGTAACCAAATAACCAAATAAAGTTTTATTCATTCATTCATTCAAATAATTAATTACTTACAAGGAAATGTAAATAGTACCTATCTGTCTTTGTAAGTTAAGTTGAAGAGTACTTATATGTGTCTATTCTGTGGTTGAAAGATAAAAATAATCAGTAAAAAGGTGCCAAATAAAACGAGCTTTGCAAACGAAGCAATCAAGCGTTTCTGTCACTTTGTTCATACAAACTGGCCACATCCAGCTCGCTATACGACCGAAACTTATTTGTCCGTGCGCAAACATGTTTGTTACTCCAAATGTTCCTTTGATATAATCTTAACGCTCTACCTGGCCTGTCAGCGGGGAAACTTGGCAGACACTTTATGGCAGCTCCCATCGGAACTCGGCTTAACTTTAATTCGGTAGTTTATTGCGCGTTAAGCATACTCCGAGTTTGAGTGCGGTGTGTGATCTAGATCTAGAGTTTACTTAGGATTGTTTGGTAGTTAACTTTTGAGTTTCGTAGACGAAATGTGAGTGTTTATGATTGGGGTATGCTTGAACATTTACCGTTTTTAACTACGACCGAGCGAAACTATCGATCCTCCTCTATGTGATTTTCATACAAACATGCTCACTTCACATTCTCATAAATAAAAAAGTGCAACATGAATCACTGCAATGACTTTTATGTTGTTGGATAGACCAAATAATCACCTCTTAAATAAGCATTTCAAACATCTTCAAAGCATTTCCTCAAAAAAAGAAAAAAAGCCTATTCGCATTCCATACAACTTTGTTTTGATTTTGAATCATTGTTATTCTTTGCTATGTTTGAAGAATTGAGAGATGACCATTTTGGTCAATCCATCGACATTAAAGTCATTGCAGTGATACATTTTGTAAAGTGTGCATGTTTTGTATGAAAATCACACAGTGGGTCGATAGTTTTGCTTGTAAGTGTAATAAGAAACTAGTGTCGTGTCAATGAGACATCAATTTGACCAAAACTCAACAAGAACTCGAAATGTGCATCATTACGTTAATATACCCCCTAGTTCAAAGGCGAAACGTTATGGTAGTTCGAAGCACATTTACACGTAGGTATAAGCCGGTCTGTAAGTATTTTACCACTTTATTACCATGTCATACCAATGATTATGTTCATAATGTAGGGTTGACTTCCCAAATAAGCGCAAAATTTGGTTTGACATAGTCCTAAAGTGCTTAGCTACTTCTGAGCACGACCGTACAATAAATACGACTTCATGCCCCATTGTTTACCTCAGGAATAGAGGTGGGGTAAAAAAATATGTGTTGTTTGAAAGGCGTGTCATGTTACACGATATGGTAATTGAGTGGTTGGTAAACATGAAGTCAATTCGTTTGAAAATTCTTTGAAAAAAGGGAACCTACAAGGGTGTTTTTTCTGATAAAGTCAAGCCAGCTCCTGACTTTGGTGCCCAATAAATTTTTGAGGAATTAATGAGAATCCGTGTTATTCATAAAAAAAACGCTCAATAAACTCATTTTAATTCAAAAGTGTTTTGTCTTCTTCTTTCAAACTCAACTTAAAAAGCGAAAAAAAAAACACTTTTTAACCAAAACAAGTTTATTAAGCGTTTAAATTTTTCATGAACAACACGGAATTTCTTTATTTGTTGCAAAAATCTCCTATGAATAAGACTCTCCTCCTCAATATTTAGTTTTTTAGTCGAAATAAAGCGCATTCCATGACAAGAATTTAAGTTTTAAGTAAGTTACCTAATCTAGACAATAATAATTGTGAATTAACTTTGGTTATATTATAAATACAATGTATACCCCTGCAAACTGCGTAGATCCCAAGTTTCGTAATATAAAGTTTTATCTTACTCCAAACAAGTAAAAGGAAGTTGACAAGCATTAAAACATGAAAATGGTATTCGCAAGTGGACATCCCAACAACTTAGGGACTTACATACTCCTAAGGTAATAGAGTCTAAATTTGCAAAACAGCACTTAACATGCGTCGGGGTCCTAACGAGCAATTAACAGTCTTGAGTTGTAAACGATAAAGTTGTTATTGCTTTGTAATTGGGCATTATCTGGCGAGGTGGGCAGTAAACGCATATTTCACTCGTCCCTCCGCTAACAGTTGCCAACTAAACAATAGGGCTATAATAATTACTGTACCGATATGAAATGGGGTCTTGCACCGTACGAGAATGGTGAAAACGCCGTCCAATAACTTGGTCAGTAATTGGATTAGGGAAAAGGGAGCGTAGTAAATTTGACACGAGAAGGAGATACATTTACTGCAAGATAACGAGATCTAAGGTCTTCATAGTTTATTATTTTCTATCGCATAATATATTATCATTAACTCTAATGAGTGAATAAATCAGTATTGCCCTAATCATAAATTTTTGAAAAGATATTGTACGTGCATTGCAATTTCTACTCTGTCTGTGACATCGCAAAACGGGTTTCACTGAATATAATAAAAAAAACTACCGTGTTAATTTTATTAAATCTGAAAAAATCACGCAGTAACATATTAAAATCTGTTTTATGAGATTTTTATGTGTCAGTAATGAATAAACAGGACTCAAACCGAGGCCATCCATCTTTTTAAAATACTTCCTCCGTATCTATAGACGAATAAGTAATGTCTTGAGTAAAACTTGCAAATTTCAAATGCTTCTAATATTATATTCATATGCTATTTATAGTATAATTCATCATAAATGCAGAATTAGTGCAGTTTTGGTGCATTTAAGATTAATTTATACTATAAATTGCATGTGCATGTAATATTAGAAGCATTTGAAATTGCAAGTTTTACTCAAGTCATTACTTACTCGTCTATAGATACGGGGTTATTATTGTATATACTTCTTCGAGAAAAAAATTTGGCTTCAACTATGACTGCTGAATTATCTTACTTATAACAGGTAACAAAATACTATGCTTCGTGGATATAGAACATAAAAGCAACAGTAACGGCCATCGCATGGAACTGTAACAAGATTGTCGGCGCACAATTGTCCGTCGCATTCTGTCTGGCCCAACACTCGAGTTAGCACACAAATACTGTATTCAGCTTCAGTACACATTCGCTCGCGGATCACGTCTTTGCAGGGTGAAGCGCGGGGGGTAACGGGCGAAAAATTGCGTACAACCGACCAACAATACACACTGTAAAACAACCCTTATTGCATCCACATAAGCGTTGAGAATAAAGCTCGTCGGGATTAGTACACAGCATAGCTGCAAATGAGAGAAGTGCCGTTTGCGCACTTCACTCAGATTCTGGTATTCCCGTGCGAATTTCTGCGGAATAGTAATGGTATGGATTGCTATGGACACCTAATGGGATTGCAGGAAAAACTAATTTGCCACGTTCGATCGGTGAATTAGTGGCGGCGGCTACGCTCCTTGTATAAAGATTAGTTCCAACGTCTTTGATGAAGCTGGAAAATTTTGTGTTGCCGTTTTTGAGATTGGATTAAGTTACTGTTTTTATTCAATCGTATTATTGATATAACTTTTTATTATTTAGTTTTGTGAATTACTAGCTTTTGTCCGCGACTTCGTCCACCGTGTACATTAGGAAAATTCCTAGGGAACCTTTGACCGGGATAAAAGTATCATATTATGTCTTAATCCAGGCTATAAAACTATTTGTGTGATAATCTAAATCTATTCAGTCGCTTCTGCGCGATTTAGGAACAAACATCCAAACATCTAAACTTTCACATTAGAATATCCATATCCCGTTCCTGTTCGTTCCCGTTCCCGTATCATTGTTCCATACAAAATATGAAACCCCATTTCACCCCTTTACGGATTCAATCATGTCCATCGTAATGGATTTCAAAACAAATGCCATTTTTGCAATCAACATCCAATAAAACCTCAACGACGATATCCATATCGGTTGTTTCGATTCATTTCCCCCATTTATCACCAATTAAGGGGCTGAATTTCGAAAAACAACGAAATACGTGTTTGCTTATTTGTTTTAAGTAGTAGGTAGTTACTCCTACGAAGTCTCAAGTCGATATGTCTATTTTCTTCATACATACTTTGAACCCCCATTTCACCCCTTTAGGGGTTGAACTTTGAAATATTCTTCCTTATTCCTATGTATGTATCACAAAGTTAATGTTTGTGCAAAATTTCAGCTTTCTAGATCCAAAGGTTTGGGATGGGCGGGTCAGTCAATCTTATTTTTTTTTTATTTAAGTGATTGTAGTAAGTTGAAGTTGATTGTTTAGGTTAGGAAGTGCTCATGGCGGAGCTTGACAGACTGATCGTACTCGATCAAGTTTGTTAAGCAACGCTTGGGCCGTCGGGCAGGTGTCGGATGGGTGACCGTTAAGTGGCATTACAACTGAGCGCTTCCGTGCTTCGGAGGGCACGTTAAACAGTCGGTCCCGGCTGCTGTCATCTGATAACAGTTGTTAAGCCAAGTTAGAGGCCTTACAGGTGGCTTGATAAACTCTAAGGCCGGGTTTCCACCTGCAAGAACTTCTGCGAGAACTTACACTGCCAGCCTGTCAGACAGTAGGTTACAAGTGTTAACTAATAGCAAATGCACTGGCGACAGTTTGTCACGCGTTCACAAGCTACTGTGTGACAGGCTGTCAGTGTAAGTTCTCGCAGAAGTTCTTGCAGGTGTATTCGCGGCCTAACACCAGGGGTAGCCACTAATCTTAATAAGATTGTGGAAAGAAATAAAAAATATTTAAAATAACTAATAATAATAATAATTTACTAGTTATTATTTATTAATAATAATTAATAACTAATAATTTACGCATGACATCTAAATTCAATAAATTATAAAACATCAGCAACGTTTTCTTTTTACGAATTCATTACCAAGTTTTTAAATCTGCTCTATGTCCGCTCAGTTATTCTAAAAAAAAACAACAACCTGCGCAGGAATTTGTAAAGAGGAGGAAAACAAAAACGAGTTTATAAACCGTTCTCTTTCGTTACCAAGCACTTCCACGTTGCCAAAACGCTCCAAATACAATCCTCACATTTTAATTGCCGGATAATTTTGCTGGCTTCTAAAAACACAAAGAGCATTGCCCAAATGCTGAAGTTTCTCTCGAGAACCGCCAGGGCGGCGACACAATGCGCCACCCTGTTTGATTTTTGAAGAACAAAGGAGTTTGCACAATGGCTTTCTAAGAGCTGGCACATGCGACTTCATAACTATCTATCTACAAGCGAAAGGGGAAATGTATCTACTGGAGGTAGCTATAGAGTATATTTTAACACGACGTTTTTCAGACATTTGCATGTCGATTTGATTAAAAAGATTCGATTTACTTTAAAAAAAATAGGATTTGTAATTTTGATTGATTTAAGAAACAAAAGGTAGAAAAGTTTTAATGCTCACAATAGCTTGACTCAGGCTTCTTTATTCAATCGACTAAGAAAAAATTGTATGTACTTAAAATATTTTTTTAATGTTTATAATATTGAATACTTCAATTTGAGCTTCTCTTTCCATGCTAGTTAATATTAATAACTAAGACAACTCCATTCATTCCAAACAAAATGTTACGAAATTACTGCCCTTTCGCCTCACATCCGCAGCAAAAATGTATTCATACAAAACAGAGCACGGTCCCAAAATTATATATAATGTATAACTTACACATATCTGGGAAATTCGAGATTCATCGGGCAATAGAATTTAATCCGACCGGGTATAATTGTATTCATAGCTTCGTGTGCGGGGACCCTTACACGGGCATGGTTTTAATGGCCGAAACCCTTATAACGAAATGATGCAGATGATCCGATATTGTTGCTAATGATATTAAGATTTAGTTATAAAGATTTTTCCGAGGTTGAAAAACATAATTGGTATGAAAGCTATGAAATAATAAACTTTTATTCTGAAAACGTCAATCTAGAACAGCCGTTTCTGAGCAACCTTAGAATTTCAGTGACTTTTACTCAAAAAAACCTTTAAAAGTTACATAGGACACGAATTAAATCCAAAAGAACAATGACCACTTCCTATACAAATATTAACCTGTCAAAAAGCCTAATAAATTATATCTATGATTTTTTCCCACAAATAGAGAACCTTGTCACTGCTATGATTTAAAATATTCTGCAATTCCTTGATATTATATCGAATAGTTACCATCAAAGACAAAGCGGAAATGACCACTATTTGGTTTAACTTAACAAAAACTTATTTTTTTCGCTTAACCTAAGTGGATGTTATCTTAGTGTTTAAAAATTAGTGCATACAAATTTTAAAACATTAGCGTTCATGGTTGTTAAATAAATTAAGAAAATATTAGTATGAAAATGCAACTTCTTTAAATTTCTCCTTACAAATCGCCAAGACCTAATATTTATAGTTGCTATGACCGTAGAATACTAGTATATATTGAATTTTAATTTGGCAATCAGAAAAATCAATAGCTATGCTAAACATAAGAATTTATTCTTATGGTTCTAGTTGTATTATTGCAATTATTGCTTATCTTTGTTACTAATTTTCTCTATTTCTGTATTGATGATTTTTATTACAGTTAGCAATTTATAAATAACAATAAATATGTAATTTTATGAGCTATAAAAATTGATAAAATCAAAATTTTGACAGGTCAGAAATGGGCATCCTTTTTTGTTAAAAAGGCGAGTTAAGCGGTTGTGTCACATACGTCGTCATACAACATGATTTTGATGGTTGATTCACAACAAAACCAAAATAGAAGTTTTGAGTCGAGTCGCTTTAATTGTATCGTTGCCAGCGATTTGTGCCATTGCTTTTTAGGGTTCCGTAGCCTAAATGGCAAAAAACGGAACCCTTATAGATTCGTCATGTCTGTCTGTCTGTCTGTCCGTATATCACAGCCACTTTATTCCGAAAGTATTAAGACTACACAGTTGAAACTTGGTAGGTAGATGTATTCTGTTAACCGCTTACCGAATTTAATACAAAAATAAGAAAAATAAAAGATTAAGGGGGGGGGGCTCCCCATACATGGAACTGAAACTGAAAAAATTTTTTTTCTTCAAACCAACACGTGTTGGGTGTCTATAGATATGTCTACAAAAATGACATTGAGGTTCCTAAGACAACTTTTTCTCAAAGTTAACCGTTTCAAAGATATACATCGCCAAAGTGGTAAAATGTGTGTCCCCCCCTTTAACTTTTGAAATAAGAGAGTGAAAAATCTAAAAAAAAATATATGCTGTAGATCTTAATAAACACTTTCAACCAAAATTAGTTTGAATGAGATAAAGTAATTAGTTTTTGAGATATAGCACATTTGCCAAAACCGCAAATATAACTTTGTCATTCATACCAACACTGTGAAAAACAAAGTTATTTTTGCATACGACAAATGATAGGTGGTATTAAATATGGTATGGTATAAGGTAACTACGGAACCCTATGGCGCGTGGCCCGACACGCACTTGGCCGGTTTTTTTGCTTCTTGGTACATTTTCTCTTGGCATATTATAGTAGTAAATGAATTGGTTAGGATGAAATAGAGGATTGGTTCCAGGACAATTTAATACCGAGACAATTCTGAATTCCATTGGAACAGATCTGCGTGGATTCCAAGTAACACATTAAGATTACGCAATCCTGTAGTCCTTTATATAAATCTCTTGAACCATTATAGTCGAGATTGAGTAACAAACGTTCAAAGTTTTGTCGTTTATAATGTTAAGTGACATTTCTCCAATCGTATAGGAAGATGGGGTCATTAATGTTCGTATTACAACCATGAGTGACAAACTCGTGGCAAATGAACTCCTGGCGTTCCTACAACAAAAGCTGGACGTCATGGATGAGGTGAGCGCACTGCAAATTTGCAAGTCCAACTTCAGCGAGGACGATGTGGCCACGGCAAAGAAACTGCTGTACGAGTCTCTCGGCAAGAGCGACCAGATGGTGTCCCGGAGACGTGACGGGACACAGAAGAGCCTGCAGGAGATCATCACCCTGTTCAAGGAAACCGACCCCGATGACGTGCCGACGTTCGTGGCGAGAGACCTCAACAAGCTGCCTCCCGTCACCTTCGATCACGTCGATGTGACCTGCCTCCTTAAGGACATCGTGTCCCTTAAGGCGAGTTTGGCCGAAGTGATGCTGAAATTTCAGGCATCCGAAAATACGGTGAGTGAATTGCGTAAAGAAGTTGACGATTTACGTGAAACACTCGCCGTAAGTAGGTCAAATGTCAACATTCGACGTGGGGCCTGGCTCGATACATCGATGACGTCGAGTTGCAAGTCAGCAGTTTCGACGCCGTCTCCGCCACGACCCGAACAATCCCGAGCGCCACCGCCGCTGCCGCCGGCCGCGAGCGCCGACCCCGCGAGCTGCGCGCCCCCCGCCCGCGTCCCGCCGCCGCCACCTACCGCGGTGACGACGCGCGCGCCTGAGACGCGTGCGCCCGTCAGCTGTCAACGGAATTTTGCTGCTGTTGCTGCCGCCAACTCAAGGCCGCAGTCGCAGCAGCCATCTCTCGTCGATGGAAAAGCTCAGCCGCAGAATGTCGTCCGACCGGGCCAAGATGAAGATGGATTCCTCGAGGTTCGGAACAAAAAGCGACGTCGTCAGCAAGAGAGCAAGAACCACCATGGCACCGCACCGACAGGGCCCAACTTCCTGCTGCGAGCTGCCATACCGACCACGGCCGTGTACCTGTCCCGCCTGCACCACACCACCACCGTGCAGGATGTGATAGAGTACATAAAGAAGAAGGCTAACTTTTGCTTGAGAGTTCAGCCTCTGGAGTCGCGCCATAACACGAATTTTAAGTCGTTTGTGGTGCGCATCCCGACAGCCAGGCTGGACACTTTCATGAAGGAGGACTTCTGGCCGCAGGGCGTGGTGTACAGGCGCTTCCGAGGGGCGTTGCCTTGTGCCACCGAATTGACACGGAAAGTGCCAAATTGACTTTATACTAATGTAATATTAAGTTATATTTACTAACAATATTGTTTATACATATATGTTTTAGTTTTAAGGTATGTATCTATGGGCCATTGTTGCCTGATTATAAATAAATAAATAAAAAATTAAGCCATCACATTGGGTCTATTCGAGACCGTTGATATTAATGGTCAAGTCATAACTTTAAAAAGATGAGTTGGGATATATGCTAAAGTAATTGTTTGCTAACAAGAACATTGAATTTTCACTATTCTCTAGTTGACACTGCGAGTACACCACCTACAAGTCACAACTCTTTTTCTTTTCTCTGCTCATAATATATAATATTTTATTATCTAATTCTCTTTTCTATCTGTACTTATCCTCTAGCATATATTCATTATCTATATTTATCCTCTACCATGCACCCATTCCCCTTTCTCCTATTTACTTTTTCTCTTTCACCCAAGGTTGCCAGGAAGAGATTGCTATGTAGCAATAAGGCCGCCTATTGTATGTTTTCTTTTTGTCTTATTCTTCTCTGTGTATTATGTTTTGTCGTGTGCAATAAAGTCTTTATTATTATTATTATTAATTTCAATTAAATGATGAATAGAGTTAAATTGATAAGGTACACGATAATAAAAACTTAAAGGTGACCTTTGATGTATTTTTAATCCTTGACGCAAAAAAGGGGTTTTACAAGTTTGACGTATGTGTGTATTTGTGTAACTTCCAAACGAATGGCCCGATTTTGATGCGGTTTTTTTATTTGAAAGCTGGTGTGATCGATGTTTTTAGCCGTGTACTTTTAGCGACAATTTGGGAACGGCGACCGCGCACCGGACGACGTTCCGTGAGAAAGTGGACCGATGTGACGATCTGCTGAATATCAGAATCGGGATTGATCATTGTGGAGATCTTTGGTAGGAGGCCTATGCCCAGCATTAGGCGTCGAGCGGTGATCCTACTATAATATTAAAAATGTGAAAGTTTGTTGGTTTTGATGTTTGTTCCTCAATCACGCAAAAACGGTTGAACGGATTTGGATGAAATTTGGCACACCGATAGTTTATAGCCTGTATTAAAACATAGAATACTTTTTATCCCGGTCAAAAGTTCCCTTGGGATATCCCGAATGTCCACGCGGACGAAGTCGCGGATAGAAGCTAGTATGATGATGATGATGACTCGAAAAAGTTTTACTTACCTAAATATGAATCACTATAGATCGATGACCAACTGTTTGATTAAACACATTGATACAACTTACTTCTTGCACAAGTTATCACCTAACTAATTTATTTGCACACGCAATACGAACGCGAATCGCAAATTATGAGCAAACGATGCTAATTTATTCTTGCACACATGCAGTTCAAAGGCTGGTGTGAAATTCATAACATAATTACCGAGTGACGATCGCGCAAATGGAAAATTAATCAATTGCAACTAGAAATAATTGCCACTCGGTTTAGTTAATCGGAAACACTAGTAGGTATTGGTATTTGACATGACATTATTTGACTCATAGAATACCTACAAGTGATGCTGGTATGAAGTATTAAGAGGAGAATTGGACAATGTTTCTGTATCTTTTTAAAACAATTTGTTCTTGAGAAGAGCATAATGTATTTGCAATGTTGAAGTGCATAATTATGAAAAACCCTCAAAAAATATCGACTCATATCATGGTAGCAGTTTATGCTATAGATTGATCATTTTCTTTGATGTTATAAGACACATTTTATTCGAATTCCCTTGAATGTGTACAATGTATAATATTTCGTAAGTTTTGCTTAGAGTCCGCTATTACTCCACAGGTTTACAGTTCCAGTAGCTGTTTTGTAACGTCACCGCGTGGTACGGCGAGTCGGCGACACGGCGCATGAAATTATTCATGTCTGTCCTTGGGATGGCGTACACAGCCGTGCTAGACACGAATGCAGGCAATAAAGGAATGTTACGTTTACGGCGGAGATTGCTGACTTTCAGATTTATGACGCGTTTCTTGGATGAAATGTTTCACAGTATGTTCGTAGTTTAAAGGTTGAAGACAAAATCTCCGAAAAGGTGTACTTATAGTCACAACGCTCAGCACAACTTTTCCGACCGTGTGCCATGCATTTCATCGTGATGTCATATGACGTAGGCAATACTGTCGCGGGCTCACGGACTATTATTGTAAAAGATTTACTAACTTATTTTTACACAGTATCTTATAGATCTATACGTTTTCACAATATACTCTTACTAAAAAATAAGTTAACTACGACATTTATAAAACTGTTAATAGATCTGTGGTAATGGAGACCTGCGGTGCGGGGTCCGTTCTCTAAAGCTTTATTTGCGAAAATATTTCGCTGCTAGTTTACATAACTTGACATCCTACTTTCTGCAATACAATTTAAATGTTATAAGTACAGTAGGTAGGTCTATATTTACAGAAGTTATCAATAGTAGACCCGGGTCCTGTCTTACAAATAAATGGTTATGAAAGGTCTGTTTCTTGAGTTACGGTTAGAAGGTAGAAGCTAGCACCATTATCTGTGTGGATAGCACAGCACTAACTTAGAGTTATGTTAAAAAAACTGAAAAATAATTTCCATTAAGTATCTGAACCTACTTTAGTAGGTTGATCATAATAATAAGTGAAACCTGTGAAACAGGCCAAAAGTGTGACATATTGTTTTATTGATTTTCCTCAATATATTTTGAATGTAGTATAGCATTTATTTACAGAAGCTGTCAATAGTTTTGCGGTATCCGAGGACGAGCGTCCTGTCCTCTAAAACGTTATTCGCAGAAATGTGTCGCTGATATTATTATCCCGGTTTCTATCGAGCGGTAGAGCCATAATTCAGCCACCACTAGGGATACCATGCAGTTGGAGTTTGAATTCTAAATACATTTGATTAAGGCTCAAACAGGTTTTTAATTTAATGAAATCAGGAAGGTCAAATGTTTATCTTTAGCTGAAAAGTGAAGCAAGGATTATTTTGACAGCGTCATTAAAATGGATATCAAACAAGAGTACAACGTAACGTTCTATAAAGTTAAACCATTTTCGTTTCTTGATCATCAAATATGTATACAAAAATGTTGTATACATATTTGATGATCAAACGAACTTACCTGTACGTGAAGTTTGATCACGTAAAGGCTGTTACGTTTAGACATAGCTATAATATGAAATCACGTCGAATGAAGCTGCGAAATATAAAATTTTGTTAATGTATAGTTTTAAAATTTGAAAAATCTCGTTTCGTTTCAAAAAACCGCAACTCTTTTCCTGTTTTTCAATTGATAAACTAATAGGTATCATCTATACACCTTATTGGTGAAATAACGCTGGCTTGCACCGTAAGAGCGGGATATTCTAGAAGAAATTCGACGATGCCACTAGTGACTCGGTAGCGGTCAGAGCTTTGGACCGGATATCCAAAGGTCGCGGGTTCGATTCCCGTCCGAGAATTGATCTGGTGCGAGTCGAATCTTTTCTAGTATATTATTTAGTATTGTCTAAAAATAGCATAGTGAATGCAAAAATCTCAAATTAAAAAAAAAAATTAAATTAAAGATTAATGTAGCACGTAAATCACTATCCGTAGAAACGTACTTGTTTATCTATTTAAGGGGCCCGAAAACCCGTAACTCATGGACCCCCCACACGAGCGACCCTCGTAAATTGTGACCAAGGACAAAACAACATATTCTGACCCGAAACGAGTTACCAGAATGGTTTCTAAAACTATAACGTAACTTTGTTATACAAAATTAGTTTTCGAGCAAAGCGTATCCGATATTTGCCCAGTATCGGGATTGGGCTGGCCTTCGTTCATAAGACTTTGGGTCTAGTCTCATTGACAGAGGCACGGAACTTTTAATGACAGCCTACATGGTACGGTTGTTTTGCTTTAGTTGTCTGTTTCTTGCAGTTTATTGGCGTGTGCGTGGAAATAGTGTGTGGATAATGTCGTGATACGTTTGTTGGATAGGTTTCTTGTTAAGATTGGTATCACTGTTTCCGTGATACCACCTTCATAAGGAGTTAAGCCTTTTATTTTTTGTCTTTGACTTACGCGTTCTTTTAAAGTTGGGTTTGTTTGGTGTATACGGTATTCATTAGTAGTATCAAAATGGAATCCTCGGCGCCTTTACGCATTTTGCCTTTAACCGATTTTATAATCTTTGGATTTAACCTTTAAGATTAGTATATTGATGAAGTTCCAAAAAGTTATTATATTTTATATTATGACGTACTGGTTTATGTCAAAAAAGTTAGTTCAAAAATATTGTACGTTATCCTTTTACAACAAAACTATATTACCAAGCTTACACTTCAGACATGCAGATAAATGGTTTGCGTTTAAAAATTTCGCTGTTATTTACGTTGGCAAAGTAAATTATTGCGGCACATTTACGAATTTTCACGCCATTAAACCTGAGAGCCGAGGTGAAATTATGGGTAGACACGGACCAGTTTAGTTAAATACTAGGCACATTAGTAATAATTAACTTGAAGATAATTAATAGAACTATCAATCTCTTATCATTGAGTACTAATTCAATATATTATCAACATGCACTTGAACACATAAGCATGTGCTAAATTTCGAGTGAATAATTACGCAACTGTGGATTATTGTTGCTGTTATGTGCATATAATTTTGTTGCATTAGAATTGGTATATAGTTACCAAGCTTTTGATTTCAAATCAGTATTTAACCAACATTAGTTAGATACTGATTTGAAATCAAAAGCTAACTTTATTTTATATAAAACAAACAACAAACCAAAAAATGGCACGAGAAAATAAATATAGAGGAGATAACTGCATAGAAACAGGATGTCACTGGAACAAAGTGGCGTGGTTAGGTACTAATTTAATACAGCCTAAAAAAATCGTTTTTCATAAGTAAGAAAACAGTATTTGTTACAGCATGCGTTTCTATCCATGCTACACACTACAATAGTAGAGAAACACCAGACAATCGTGCAGTGAAACCTTTCACAGATTCTAAACCGAAGTAAACGCGACTTTTGTTAACGTTCGCTAACTGTACTACACTTACCTCCAACAATGGTGAAATGTTGAGGATAAAATGGGAAATCTGACATTCATTGTTATCCTTATTTAAAAGACGATTGTGTAGGAAAACGCTTTTTTTAATTTCGACGCGATTACTTTCCATTGTGATTGCGATAAGAATGGAAAGTGTCTGTCAAGTAACCACTGGTGAATAAGCTATCCGACACCGAGTAGCGACTTAGGGTGAAATTACACCACGACTAAACCACAACCACACTACAACCAAACTACAACGCCAACACGTGGGACATTTTTTAATTTATCATTCAAAGCTGTCAGTGTTAGCATTATCCCCATACTTATCTCGACCACAAAATTGTCAAAATCCATTTCTAGGGTTCCGTACCCAAAGGGTAAAAACCAGCCAAGTGCGAGTCGGAATCGCGCACGAAGGGTTCCGTACCAAAAAACGGCAAAAAAATCTCGTTTGTTGTATGGGAGCCCCCCTTAAATATTAATTTTATTCTGTTTTTTGTATTTGTTGTTATAGCGGCAACAGAAATACATAATCTGTGAAAAGTTCAACTGGTTACCTGTTGTCGTTATTATTATCGAGCAAAAAACGGCACAAAAATCACGTTTGTTGTATGGGAGCCCTCCTTAAATATTTATTTTATTCTATTTTTAGAATTTGTTGTTAGAACGGCAACAAAAATACATCATCTGTGAAAATTTCGTTTTTACCCTTTGGGTACGGAACCCTAAAAACGGGACCCTATTAATAAGACTCCGCTGTCCGTCTGTCTCTCTGTCTGTCACCAGGCTGTATCTCATGAACCGTGACAGCTAGACAAAATTTTCACAGATGATGTATTTCTATTGCCACTTTAACAACAAATACTAAAAATAGAATAAAATAAATATTAAAGGGAGGCTCCCATACAACAAACGTGTTTTTTATTGCGGTCGTTTGCTCAATATTAATAACAACAACAGGTAGACAGTTGAAATTTTCACAGATAATGTGTTTTTATTGCCGCTATAACAAAAAATACTAAAAACAGAATAAAATAAATATTTAAGCTCCCATACAACAAACATGATTTGTTTGCCGTTTTTCGGTACGGAACCCTTCGTGCACGAGTCGAGTGGTACACTTAGCCGCTTTTTTTGTATTTTAGTATCTATTCTCTTTCTAAATAAAAATTATTACAAATATTTTAACAGCAAGATTAAAAACCAAAAACAAAAATCTACGAAGGAAAGATGCCGGGTCGCGAAACAAGAATGTTGATAATTTACTCCCTACAGACATTCACATGCTAAGTAACCCTTTTACGCCTAAAAACACACTCTACCCTGTATTCCAAGCAAAAAATTCGCGGACAAAGAAAAACAACGCATTGGCTGAACAAATGTCTTATTATTCTGAGGATACAGCCAGCCGTAATACACCAACCATTTGTCAAGATAAGCGGATACCGAGGACTCGCGATAAGGGCAAGTTGCGCAACGAATTTTGCACCTATGCTGCGAAAAAGTAGGCTTTGCTCGGTTCTTGCCATTTTCAAGCTGGCTTAAACAATGTTTTCACTGTCCTCTTCATTAAATGTAGAGGACAGTAAAACAGTGTTTCAAAGTTACCTGTAGTAACAAACTGCGTATAAAAAAAATATAATTATGTTTGGGAATTAATTAATTGGGTGACTGGAAACAATTAAAGGCGACTGTTAATGGGATACTTAATACTTTATTTTTTGGACGACAAAATAACTAAACTGGTGACAAACTGTTGATTACATAAAATAAGTAAAACGGGCGAGCTAGCAATTAAAATTCTAAATGAGTGACAAAAATACTGAGTGGGCAACTATTATTATATTACCAAGTAGGTAACTATACTCGTACAACTAATTTAATCTGCCCAACGTGGTATATTTGTCATCTCGATTAGGATAATAGTCACCTTTTAAATAAAATATATGCCAAATTTTTAATGTTTTGTGTGCCCGAACATTATCGCCCAAATAGTAATTTGGTCGCCCTTTCTGAATAACTAGTTACTCAGTTTGTATTTTAAAGTCACCCATTTTCAATTTCTGTTGTCGCCCTCATCTCAGACGCTTTCAGTCCGTCGCCCACTTAGTATTTCAGTACGCTATATTCAGTATTTCTGATACCCAAAATGGGAATTTATTTTTACCCGATTAAATACTACCCATTACGTTTGAAAACAAGATCGTAGGTATTCTAAATTAAAAGTTTTTTTGTATACGCAGTTTGTTACAAAAGGTAACTTGAAGTAATCTGATGAATTTACTAAGTATTTTGATAGAAACATATACAGTACCATAGTAATATAATGTTCAGTATATTACTATGGTACTGTGATTATAGATCGAGTAAGTATATTTTGCAAGAGAAAAATATAAACAACAAACTTGCTAGCGAATTATGCCAGAAATGTTGAGTGGAAAGTGGAATGAAATTGGGTTGAAAAAGTGGGTAGAATACGGAAAACCCACCTACATGTGAGATGACTGCAATGTCATTTCTTTCTTCTATTAGTCTTCGTGAAATTCATCCTCCATTACATTACCAACAGAGAGAAACATAGGCGGTGACATAATGTGTGTGTGTGTGTGTGTGTGTGTGTGTGTTTGTGTGTGTGTGTGTGTGTGTGTGTGTGTGTGTGTGTGTGTGTGTGTGTGTGTGTGTGTGTGTGTGTGTGTGTGTGTGTGTGTGTGTGTGTGTGTGTGTGTGTGTGTGTACAAAATGTATTCTTTTCAACCGATTTCAAAAAAGTAGAAGTTTTCTTTTTAGTCACTTTTTTATTTTATTTTTCTAAAGAAGTATGTTGGTTGGCAGCACTATTCAATTTTTCACCAACTAATCAACTATAATTTTCCTAAGTTCTGAGTAAGTTTAAGTTAAGCTTGGAGCAAGTTTTGCTAGTATAGTATGTTTTTTGTAAAATATCCATTAGTCGTTTACTGTAATTTCGTTATTGACAATTTATTTTCTTTACAAAAGCACGAAGTACGTTATTTTATTTAAATAAGCAAGCTTCTATTGGCGAAAATATTTAAATTGGCATCGAATTGATCGAATGAAACCTCCTTAGAGCTTACAATCCATCAAAGAGTTGTAATAATTAAGGATCTTCAATAGTATCCTTTGCTTAGGCGTTCACAATTCTAGTAATAATTAAAGAAAAATAACTTGGCAATTTCACCCCGGGGTCAAGGGGATTTTTTGTCTCATTTTTATTAACCTTTTTATTCACTTTTCCGTTTCATTTAATTTCCACGGGTCTTTAGCGGTATTATCCGTTTGACCGGGTTGACACCTTTGTACTAATTTATTCTTTGACGTAGGGGTGGTGTAGGAGCACCTTTTTTGAGATTGCAGTCGACTGGACACGTGAATTTGTCACCTTTATGAGCAACATGATAAGAATACAGGGTAATTTTTTCAAGATATGTTTAGTCCATGAAACTAAACAGCTTTCTCCGAGACACATGTGTTGAATTGCGCCATAATATTTTGGCCAAATTATACTAAACTGATCTCTTTGATTTGCATGGATAGTCGATTTTTTTTACTTATTTGGCCGTATGTTCCTTAGAGAAAGTTGTTCAGTTTCATAAACTGAACACATCCTTAAAACATGGACGACTGTATCGTATTTTCATCCCTTTCTGGAATGTCGCAACTACATTCTAAACACAGTGGTTTTTATTAATAATGTTTTATGGACGGTGAATACAAAATGACTCTGTATAATATAGTAATCTTTTTGTTATTAATTTGTCTGTTTTATTTTAGCATAATTTGTTATTGATATTTAGAATGATGATTATATATTTTAGACGTTTAGGAATGTACTAAGACTTTTTTAAATTAAACCTAACAAATCCAAGGAAAATCTAATGATTTAAAAATATACTATCTTAATAACAGCTTTAGGTAAACGCAAGACACGATAATTAGTTTGGTATTTTCCGTACAATATATTTATGGTGAATATCAGTTTCTCAACTAATTAGTGGGCATTCGAGAAGATTGGTAACAGAAGTACATAATTGTTATTATTATTAAGTCTTTTTTTGTTTTCTATAATTAGGAATCTCATTATTACGCAACTCACTTCTATAACCTATACAACTTATGTAAATAATACGTGTGTATTATATTTATGTGTTTTTTTACAAGTAGTATTAGTTTTTAGGGTTCCGTAGCCTAAATGGCAAAAAACGGAACCCTTATAGATTAGTCATGTCTGTCTGTCTGTCTGTCCGTATGTCACAGCCACTTTATTCCGAAAGTATTAAGACTACACAGTTGAAACTTGGTAGGTAGATGTATTCTGTTAACCGCTTAACGAATTTAATACAACAATAAGAAAAATAAAAGATTAAGGGGGGGCTCCCCATACATGGAACTGAAACTGAAAAAAAATTTTTTCTTCAATCCAACACGTGTTGAATGTTTATAGATAGGTCTTTAAAAATGACATTGAGGTTCCTAAGACAACTTTTTCTCAAAGTTAACCGTTTCAAAGATATACATCGCCAAAGTGGTAAAATATGTTTCCCCCCGCCTTTAACTTTTGAAATAAGAGAGTGAAAAATCTAAAAAAAAAAATGTGATGTAGATCTTAATAAACACTTTCAACCAAAATTGGTTTGAATGAGATATAGTAATTAGTTTTTGAGATATAGCACATTTTCCAAAACCGCAAATATAACTTTGTCATTCATACCAACACTGTGAAAAACAAAGTTATTTTTACAGACGAAAAATTATAGGTGGTATTAAATATGGTATGGTATAAGGTAACTACGGAACCCTATGGCGCGTGGCCCGACACGCACTTGGCCGGTTTTTTTAGTTTGGCAAAAGTCAGAAACTCAGAATTCAGACTCAAAAAATCAGAAATAAAACTTTGAAGATTGTTACCATTGCAATGGAAAAAAAATAAAATACAGTACCTAGCTTTGATGAAGTCTCGCCGTCTATGTATTTCCAATCGATAAAACAGCAAAAGTTACCTGTAACAAGAAGCAAAGTATAAATAAATAATTTAGTTTTTTTTTTGTAGACTAGGCAGGCATTTGACCACCATCTTGCTTGGTAAACAAGATATGGTAAATATTTTGACGTCATCGCCGATTTTTACGATTACGACTTAGAGTATAAAAAAGAAATTCGTATTAGTTGTGTGTTTTTAATTGATGTAAGTACCTTTAATGGGTATTTTGAAATGTTTTTAAATTAAAAAAGAAACACTATACTAAAAATTATGAAAGACACTAAAAACAAGTTTTTATTACTTACAATAAAATTGTAGAAAAATCTAATAAAAGGTTTAAAACAGTGATGTCATACGAATTATTATTTTTATAGTAGAAAGTAAACGTAGAAATAAACCATGTTTAAAAGGTTAAACTTTTTTGAGTGGTTTTTTTTCACTATATTTGTCTTTGACCAGCTTTATTTGATGCACAGTCTACGCTTTAAAACTTATTGCTACCGCAAGTAAATTTGTTGGCAATGTACCTACCAAATCCTATCTATGTTCCTTGATGTTAACCAGAATACATAAAAAAGGTTTGTAGAAAAGAAAAAAACATGTAAATTAACTTAAAAAAAACATATCATAATGGAAAAGAATCTGAATGAAAACCATAAAATTAAAACGTTCTCTGTACACGTCACACGTTCGAGTAACGTCGTTTGAATAGATAATGCGGCCTGTTTTCTAAACAGAATTATCGCGCCGTCATCTAAATAACCCGTGTTTTGTTCAACTAAATTCACTTAAACTGGTGATATGTAACCGAAAGGAGAGGTGACTTTGAGTGTCGAGCTAGTTGAATTAGACAGATTTAATAATATAGCGTGAGTGCGTGCGTATGTGTACATGTCAGAAATAAATTTATTTAATTTGCGCATTATATAAGAACATAAAAAAGATTTACAAAGACTTATTTTCAATTTATAAGTACTTAGTAGAATAACAACTTTACAGGAATTCTTTAATCGATCTTAAAGCGCTCGCTTTAAGCGAAGCGTCTTCGTTTCAGCTTGGCCAAAACTGCATTCGTATGTCAGGGGGGGGAGGGGTATTACATTACAACCTCTTAAAACTTGCCAGGTTTATGAATTGCTATAGTTACATCTCTTTCTCGCTGTATAGCAAATAAAAGAGACGCACTGATAGCCATTCAGAAAACTGGCAAGTTTTAAGAGGTTGTAATACGGGGGCAGGCTGTGTGACTGTGCGTCTGTTCTACTCTACAGCTTGCATTTCCCAACCGCTTCTCGTGAAATTTTGTAAGAAGGTTCTATAATTATAATATATTTTTTGTCGATTCAGTTTTTATAAAGATTTTATAAAGATGTAGAGAAAAATCATATTTTAGCCATTTCTAAAAATGATCGAAAATGTTACAAACGCGAGGTCTACAGCTCTACAGAGCCACTAGTTATTATCATAAACGCAAACTCTCGTATAAAAATCAGAATATCAATACTCATTATAACGGGTACAGAAGCGTGAAAATAATCGAGACACGCTAATTGGCATAACATTTTTTCTTTATTCATTACAGGAAGCCAATTAACACGTTACTACATTTTTCGTGAACACTATTCGGAGGCATTTAATCAAGCAAAAAGTGGTAGATATACTTACCCCACCCCCGTTGCTAGGCAACCAGCCACATTAACGGGTAATTCCGCCATATTCTCATCACGTCGTGGAAAATTGGCTGCCCCCGAAAATTCGTGCTCGTGCAGTGGCATATAACATGTGGGATACGCGTATGAATACATTACCGATCTTCATCGAAAAAGACCGTCGCCGAAATCGGTTTTCGGAGTAATTTCTTTTCCCCATAAATTGTTCTGCATTTGACGATAAACAATCATGAACAAAAAAGCATCAATCACAAAAGGGCGTAACCTACACGATTTAAATTTAACAGAGCCAAAGTTCGAAATCCAAATTAAAATCGAAGTCGATAAACAACGATGAGTTTTAAATTATTGTTTCAATATCGACGTCAGATTTATGGACAGCGAAAAGCTAATAAAAAGTTTTATAGCCCTTTTTTGAAATAAAAAAGTAATGTTTTCAAACAGCGAGCATTCTAATTTTAAATTCGTTTGCGGGCACCACCGCATTGCGTCGCCGAACTTCAGAACTACACTTGGCGTATATTTAGCTGGCCAGTGTGGTAGTGTCAGTTGTGCAAAAAAAAAGGTTTTATACTCTTATGGTAAAGTCTGGTTTTTACGTCCAACTCCATTACTTTAAACCTTGACTAATAAAATGCAAAAGCTAGGAACTGTTTAGTGCGTCGTACAACTGATTTACGTCGGATAAAAGAGGTAATACGCGTACTCCATAGTTATGTATGAAATTAAACATTGTTTGCATAGTACATTAGTAGAAACATTAATTATAACTATAGATAAAAATGGTCGTAACGAGAAAAATAAATACAGAGAAAAGTTTATTCTTCCTTTATCCTACCATTCGCGTACTCTAGGCAAAGGAGTTGTGATTATTACTGTAATACAATGCAGCCTTTTGCACGATATTAGTTACACTACTTATACATGCTTTTATTGTATTCTGTATCTATTTGTGACTAACAATGCAGGACTGTATAGAAGAAAATTTATAATGTAATAAAAAGAATAAAAAAGGTTGATTTAGTTTTCGAAAAAGTTTTTTTTATTTTTTTAAAAACAAATCCCCAAATTTTTCATTCTAGTTTTTAAATTAAATAGATGTATCGAAAGCCAATGATTTATTATTCTGTCATCCCTACCTAATAGTATACTAAAATGCGAAAGTAACTTTGTTTGTTACGCTTTCACGGCGGCTTCCGGAAGCCGCGTTGCTCAGCCGCGTTACTCTAAGCCTCAAAAGATCATCATGAAATTTAGCATACACGTTGTCAGGGGTACAGAAAAGGACATAGGGTACCTTTCATCCAGAAAAAAAGTACTGTTCCCGAGGGGTAAAGAAAGAACTGTCTACGCCGATGAAGCCGTTTGCAGCCGCTGTACTTCAATAAATAAAAACAACTGACGATCACTTTGTTACCAAGAATCTTATACGCAAAGAATTATCGAATCTAAGCGTAAGCTTCCGAATACGCACAACAACAACAGCATGGAGCAAACAAGTTCGGTGAAATATTTGCCTGTAACACCAACCAGTTTTTCTTTCCAGCTGTTTATCCTGACAAATGACTCCTGTATATTGCGGCTGGAACGGAACGTAAGACCTCCAAATACATTTCGCGATTTTGTTTCTTTTGTCTCTGTGGAGGTTAGGCGCTTTGGAGGGATTACTATGAAGGTTACATTAGGATTTTTAATCTACACCTCTATGCTTTTGTCTAAAGTGAGAAATCTTTGATTTTACGACGCGGCCAGAAACTAGAACTTATGCATGCCTATCTAGTGACTCACTAACGTTGTAGCTTCGAGGTGCCCTTAATGCTTTTATCCCTCCATACACCGTGTGCGTATACACGGCGTATGGAGGGAGGCGATATGATGCCTATGTATGTTTTTTAATTATTGATAGTTTTCTGTTACATTTTTATGTATTTACGTATATATTGCTGTTTTATGAGTAGAATGACCTCAAAAAATTTAGTTGGGTTTTTCATTTACACTATCCCACACTACAGGCATCTATCCTTCTTAGTATTTTCATGGTCGGGCAACTATCCATAGGGCTAGGCATCTATCCTCAAAAAAAGGGTTTTACTAAAAGCTTAATTCTGCAAAATCTGTTATTGATAGGTCAAAAATAAATATTTATGATTCAACGTAAATGATTAAGCTAGCCTACATTCATAGAAATTATTTATATTAATGAATATTTTTTAAATTAGGAGACTATATCAAAAAGTAGGGATCTATCCCGGTTTTACCCTATTGTATATGATATCTTTCACAGTGTATCGAAGATTCACAGTGAAATGACATTTTAGAGAATCGCTTCATGTTTCTTTTCATTTCAAAGAATAATTCTTAACTGTCTAATATAGATCATTGTATTTTTTTTATGTTATTTATTAATAAAGAAAATCGTAATCTTTACTATAAAAACCTAATTTAAACAAGTCCATGACAATTCCAATCTCTCTTTCTAAAAGTTAAAGAAAGCTCCATTAAGGTATATTAAAGAACTATCAAGATTATTACAAAAATTGCATTAAATCCAAGAAAAGAGAAGCATTTTAAACATTTTAACGGCTTACTGAGGCATTATTCAAAGTTGCAACAACAGATAATCCCAATGTTCGTACCGAGTCACCCTTTTTCCTTTTCCATTTCGAAAATTAAATTAGTCGGATGCACCACTTCGCATCCCTCTTGACAGCTAGCTTTGACTAAATCTGTACCATTAGCCAAAGCCTGCAGACACATACAGAGCTGTAGCTATCTTTATTTCTTTTCATTTTTCTAGCGACTTTCTTTTGTTTTGTTGACTCATACTCGATTATACAGGGAGATTGGAAATAGCTTTATAAAGACGATTATGGTAGATAGGGAACCATGCATACAATCCCGGAAAATTATTTAAATACCTGAAAATCACCATCTTTAAAAAAATGGCAACCCTATACCGAAATTCTTTTACGCTTTTTCCCATTTATGGGATCTTTGACGAAGACGGTATAATTAGGATCGAACTTCACTTAAGGTAAGTTCGTTTGATCATTAAAAAAAATATAGTTAGTAATAACTTATAAAAGATCTGCACTTAGTTCTATAGTTTTGTTATTATTTGCCTAAAATAGTTATTTATTCCTGTTTGTTGACCACTAAATTTGCACGCAGTATTTACCTGTAAGTGTTTGTTAAATTTGGTTTAACTTTATATTAAGAAAAAGTTGTTTTATGTAAGTAATAATGTAAACAAGCGTTGGTAAATCAATGAAGTAAATCAAAAGAATACAAATAGTAGTCTATTTGCGTCTAGGGTTGTCACTCAGCAATTTTAGGTACATACAAAAAATTTCAGCCGTGTGGTGGTTTTCAGGGTTTATACTAATTTTCCGGGGTTATTTGTACCCTATCTATATCCTATTCGTAAGGCTATTTCCAAACACCCTGTATAGGAAAGAAATAAGCGTAGTTAAAGTGATTTTCTAAATTTTCAAGGATGTGCGTTATTTTACACTTAATTTCTTATTATGGTTGGGCGGTGGCAAAATTTTAAGTAGATTAATGCAATTGCAGCAATCATAAAAGATAAAGTCAAAGTCAAAAATAGCTTTATTCAAATAAACTTAATTATTAAGTACTTTTGAATCGTCTATATTTTCCTACCACCCGTTCAAGACTTTTTTAACTGACAAGAAGAACGGGCGCAAGAAACTTATCAGCTTTAATAGCAATAAGTAACGATATTTACAAACTTAAATATATCGTTATCAGATAATTACAACAGGGTGACAGGATTATTGGCAACATGGCAACAAACATAGACTTATTATATTACTATCATTTGTAACAAAGTACTTATAGTAGTTATGTGTTACATCATTTCCACGCATTTTGATCTTTAAGATAATCGTCTACTTTATAATAACCTTTACCCATGAGCGTTTTTTTAACATGGTTTTTAAATTCATGCAAAGGAAGATCAATTACTTGTTGTGGAACTTTATTAATAAAGGCTACGCCTTTCCCCATAAATGAACTTCTAGTTTTTGCAAGCCTAAATATTGGAACGGCAAGTTTATCTTTTTTTCTTGTATTAAATTGGTGATTATTGCTGTTCTTAGCAAATGAATCATAGTGTTTTCTTACATAAACTAAATTTTCATATACGTATTGGCCTGCCAAAGTTAAAATATTTATATCTTTAAACAGTTCTCTCAAGGTATCTCTCCGCCGAAGATTGTATATGGCGCGAACAGCTCTTTTTTGGAGTACAAAAATATTTTCAATACTGGCAGCTGAGCCCCACAATAGCAGTCCATAAGACCACTATGAAAATAACTAAAATATATTAACCTTGCCGTTTCAATATCAGTTAAAAGCCTTATTTTCTTAACAGCGAATGCCGCTGAACTAAGTCTACTTGACAAGGCTTCGATATGTGGATCCCATTGCAGTCGAGAATCTAGTGTAATACCTAGAAATTTTGTACTTTCAATAAAGTCGACTTTGTCGCCATTCAAATTAAATATAATATATTTACAGATAAGTCATACTACCCGTATTGAAATGTCTACAAGCTAATATGCATAGTCAAGTGTTTTACTACCTTATAACAGGATAAACCACTTTCCAAAACTTTTATATTCTCTTAAACAAAGTCTAGGTGTTGTGTTTCTCATAACAAAATCATTTTACGTAACACCATAATTTTTCCTACCTCCGCTTGGCAGTAAAAACCTTTATCAAGTATACCTTACCGCCCCTTGAAAGCGAAAAGAACTTAGCATAGAGTGGATTTAAGCTAAATTTCATGCAAAATGGAAGAGCTCGTATCGTCGGGAGAGTTGCAGGCATCCATCAAGACGAGTTTTGTGAATAAACTTAGCTAGATTCTCATTGTGCACTAGAAAATGTTGTTGAAAATTCTGACAGCGTGACTCATAACAGTCCATCCAGCGGATGTCCAAACCAGTGCGCTTTCACGTTTATCTTTCGTCTTGAACTTTACATTAATCTTGCGTCAAACGTTTGCAATACAAAGGTCATTGGGCATTATGTTCGGACATTTAAACTACGGCGTACACAAAATTCAGTAAATTCAAAATTCAAAATATTTTATTCAGTCTAGGCTGTTACAAGCACTTGTGAATGTCATAGAAGCTACGCCATCGGTTCGCAAACCCTAAGCGGGAGACCTTGTAACGAGAAGAACCGGCAAGAAACTCGTCAAGGGCTGCTTTTTTCTCCCTGTATATTTCATACAGAGTCGTCAACATTGAAAAATGAGCTCTACGTTTAAAGTGAGGTCATTTTCCATCACAATAATTAACAAAAGTTTGCACACAATAGGTAGGTAGGTTAAAATTAAATATATCTACTACATTCAGATAGGTAAATATGAGAGTAAATAACTTTCAACTAGTTGAGAAATCACTCTGTCTGCTACTCGAACCAAAAAACACTTGATGCAAGACATAAAAAGTAAAAACGCAATTCTTACAATTCAATATGCGTTAAGATAGGTACTCAGAAGCAGACCCATTCCCACTGGCAGCACCCGTTCACGAGCATGACGCATGGACCAGCCATCGCTTCGCTCAACCATATTTGAGGGAACGTAACGACCCGCCCCACACGACACCACCGCAGAAATGATTAAAGAGAGCATGACATACTTAGGCTACCTATCCTAAGGCACTGAATTGAAAACGAATATCCAAAAGCTTTTCATAGGCCTTTACTTACAAAACTATAGACGAAAAAATACGAAAAAATATTACGAAAGCAAAATAATCATTTTAGTCATTAGCAATAAAAAAGTGAGAAATCAAAACAAGGATTAGTTATTAATTTTATGTTTTGAGTAAGAAGTGCCATACAGATTGATAATATTAAACATGAAGAAAAAAAAATAATATGCGACGCCCTTAGTACAAGCAGACAGAAGCAGACCCATTCCCACTGGCAGCACCCGTTCACGAGCATGACGCATGAACCAGCCATCGTTTCGCTCAACCATATTTGAGGGAACGTAACGACCCGCCTCACACGACACCACCGCAGAAATGTTTAAAGTGAGCATGACATACTAAAGCTACCCGCATTAAGGCGTCGAGTCAAAAGCTTACAATACGTTTTAAGTAGGTAGGACAATTCTCTCAATTTTCACATAGAATAGAAAAATCTACGACCAAGCTGTTTTATCAATTAAGTAATCTTTAACAGTATAGTATCCTTTTTTGAGAAGACAATTCTTTACATGAGTCTTGAAGTTTTCAAATGGTAAATCCAAAATATTACTTGGAATTTTATTATAAAACTTTATACCAAGACCTATGAAAGAACCACGGACTTTTTCTAATCTATACTGAGGCATTACAAGTTTGTCTTTATTTCTGGTGTTCCGATTGTGCCAATCACTATTTTTTGTATATAAGTTAATATTATATAAGTTAATACAAACGAAATAGGGCTAGTATGTAGATTAATGTATCTGCTACACAATGGTAGAGGTCGCATTCTTGCAGGACATGTTTCATTTTGCATCATTATATCAAAGCATTTCAATAATAAATAAAATAAAATAAATGACTAAAGACAATACAAAAGGTTTCTTATGCTTGTACCACACATTTTGACAATGCTGAAAGTAAAAGCTTCTGTTTTACTAACAAAAGTTTAATAACATTAAACATACCGGGTGTAACAAGACCCTCAACGAAGCCGAAGTCTACGTATTCTGCCCATCATCTGTTCAATATTATTTCTGTTCAATATTATTGCTGGGAAACGATTTTAATTTTTGGTGGCAAAAAAGCTTTGCATACATTACCATGCAATGTAACGCGTACAACAGACCGTGCCTGCGAGTGTATGCACAGCTGCGTGCGTACGAGTTGAAAGGCAGCGTTTATGTGCGTGCTCATGAGATACATTGAGTGCTGACGTTTTGAATCCATTGTTTGTTACGAAATACTTACAATTTTGATAATGTTTCTTTGAACAAAAATAAGTAAAAAGCTAATAAAATAAGATTTTATAAAAATTTTGAAAAAGATTTTTTGGTATTAAACCTTCAATAACTTCTTGCCACCGGTCGGTACATAGAAAAATGATACATATTTTGAAAAGTAGGACTGAATTCTTCAACTCAAAACAGGATTGGTTTCTGTACGCGAACTTTCATCAAGCAGGTCAAATATGCCCAATGACCTTTCAACGTTGCTTTGAGAATTAGTGTAGGGCATGCGCTATTAATGGATGCCCTGTGGCGCTTCAGGCATGCGTCAGATCAAAGCGCAAGATGAACGTGAAAGCGAACTAGTGTAGACGTAGCATTAGAACTAACCCCTTTATACTGGCTGCGTCGTATGTCTTAATGTTGGGTAGGATACTACGGTGCCTCTAGGCCACTTTAGGATAACGACGTAGGATTCACAGGTTTGCTGGGAGACATTTTACTAACGATATCTTGTGTAGAGGTACTTTGGAATGCTTTTTAAAGAAATGAGAGAGCCATTAAAAATGTACCAATATCTTTCAGGTTGCAGAGAGGTTTCAGGTGGCAGAAAACTGTTGTTTCATATAAATGGCTCTGATGAACAGGTTTCAGTTAACTAAAACTTTATGTTTATAACGCTAAACATTTTAATTTAATTCGTTAATAATAAGAATAATAGCTGAACAAAATATTATCGCTTACAAAATATCATTTTCCAAAATTACTTCGTGGGAACGAAATTACAAATACTGATACCAATTTTCTTGAAGGTTCTTTCTTTCTTCTAGAAGATTCTTTCAAGAAGGTTGTAATGTCACAAAGGTTGCATTATAAAACTCAGCGTTATTTAGATTGTCGTCTTTTACAGAAAAGTATGTAACTCAAATTCCCGTAACAAAGACTTTCAACAAAGAATTTGTTTGCTATGGTGGCACAACAATCGCAAGCACAAATTCAGCTTCCATTGATGTCGGTAAATGAATGCACCCCAGAGAATGTCCTTACGTGGCGAGCATTTTAATCGGAAAGTCGAATCCGATGGAATTTCATTTCCGCCAATGTAATTATTGCATGGCTGATAATATTGATGGTCGCTTAAAAATTCAACGCTTGCAGTATGCATTATTTCACGTTTCATGTAAAGAATGAATGCTATTTTGTCGTATCCATATCAGAATGTATGATAAGAGTTGGGTATATTTTTGTGCTGGTTTTATTACTTATTAATTAATTATTTTTAAAGCAGGATTGTAGCACAACACAATGTATAAAGTCTCTCTGTGTGTCAAGTCAAGGTGATTTTATTCTTATTAAACAAAAGAAAAACCTAACAAAGTCGAAGTACTTTTCAAATAAAATTAAATCAGCCGATAATAAAATTAAGGCTACTTGGAACATTATTAACAAAGAAACGGGCAAATCAAAATCCAATATAAATTCCTTCTGCTTAAAAATTGGTGATCAAACTATTGAATCTGACGATAAGGTCGCTAAAGTCTTTGAAGATTTCTTTGCTCGAATACCAATAGAAACTACCAGTACTCTTAGTGCTTGTCCCAACATCGCTGTCTCCCTCCTAGAGTCTAGTGTTGATAAGTGCAAGGAAACCTTTTTCTTTAAATATATAAATAGTGAAGATATTATTAAAGCTTTTAAAACAATTAATGTCAAAAAAAACAGAAGATCTTTGGGGCATATCAACAAGCATTATTAAAGCAATAATTGATATACTAGCCCCTTACTTGGCTTTTATTTTTAACAAATGTATTGATGAAGGGGTTTTTCCTGATCTAATGAAAAATAGTAAATTGATTCCTCTTTTTAAATATGGGGATAAAAGTGACCCAGCTAACTTTAGGCCAATATCTATACTACCAGCACTTAGCAAAATACTTGAAAAAATTATATATTCCCAATTATTAGATTATTTCACATCCAATAACATTCTTCATAAAAATCAGTTTGGATTTTCCAAGGGTAAAAATACTACTGATGCTGGAATTGCACTTCTCAAACATATTCTTGACGCTTGGGAAGAAAAGCAAGATGTAATTGGCATTTTCTGTGACCTTTCTAAGGCATTCGATTGCGTTGATCATCAAACACTATTAAAGAAGCTAGAACATTATGGTGTCTCTGATAAATCAGTTAGCCTTATGAAACCATATTTGTACAATAGAACTCAGAAAGTAGTGATTAATAGAACTGAATCTACTGGAGCCCCCACCAATATGGGTGTGCCGCAAGGATCAATATTGGGCCCATTGCTGTTTCTAATTTATATAAATGACCTTCCCAACTACGCGAATAATTTATGTGAGACAGTACTATTTGCGGATGATAATAAAATAATAAAATAAAATAAAAATGTCTTTATTTGAACAGCCATTTACAAAATGAAATGTTAGTCTGCTCCCATTTAAGGTTTCCCTGTGTAATGAGAGTCAGGCTTCTCGTTGAGAATAGCAAATATGTTGCTGTTTTTACAATATAAACTTCTTAGTTAAGAAAACTTATTTAACATGCAAATCAAGTTAATAACGTTTCTAGCTTTTCATTTATCTTGATCTTAATATAAAAATAACATTGTGAATGTGAAATATATAAAATTCAACAAAGCAACAAGTAGAACCTACAAACTTTCAATTATGTTCTCTGTGGATTCATAATCCAACTGATACAGCCACTTAATTACAAACTTTTTAAGAGAAGAATTAAGGTAGTTCGGTAATGATTTATCAAAAGTAAGAATCTTATTGTAAAGTCTTGGAGCAATGAAATCATAATGTCTCTTAGCAAAGGCGGAGTGTACATATTCAATGGGATATCTAGATATTCTTTTTAGTGGAAGTGTTCTAAAAGGAATTTCCTTACGATGGAATCTACAAAGAGCTTGCAGCACAAATAGTTTACGCACTGGTAGGACGTTTGCTGTCAGGTAAAGTTGAGTAGTTGGGGAACGAAAGGGAAGTTCAAGGGCCACTTTGAGAACGGCTCTCTGTGCGCGTTCAAGTTCGATTAGATGCGTCTTTGCAGCACCACCCTAGACACATATACAGTAAGTCAGTAAACACTGGCATAGGGCCTTGTATATTGAAATAAGTAAACTTTTATTGGCAGCAATTCTCAGGTTCTTAAAAACATAAATTAGTTTGCGTGCCCTTGAGGAAACCACTGACAAATGTTGGCTCCAGACTAGGTTTTCATCTACGTGTACACCCAAATATCTAATTGAACTTACACGAGAGAGATTAGGACAATTGCAAGGACCTCTTTGCACCGCTTTCAGGTCGCCTCGGTTACAAGGGAAGGTGTGTAGGGCGATAGTAAAGTCAGAGTTGGGGCTTTTGGCCTTTGTTTTGATGATACTTCTTTAGTTTTCAAAGTAAACAGAGGTAATAACTGTTCGGACGAAGTAAATAGTGCCCTCTCTAAGGTTTAATAGCAATAATTTAGCACTTAACCCCAAAAAAACTAAATGTGTAAAATTTTCATTACCTAATGTTGAGCAGACAAAATTAAATATTAATTTGAATGACGATGAAGTCGAGTTTATTGAGAGTACAAAATTTCTAGGTATTACACTAGATTCTCGACTGCAATGGGATCCACATATTGAAGCCTTGTCAAGTATTAGTTCAGCGGCATTCGCTATTAAGAAAATAAGGCTTTTAACTGATATTGAAACGGCAAGGTTAGTATATTTTAGTTATTTTCATAGTGTAATGTCCTATGGACTGCTATTGTGGGGCTCAGCTGCCAGTATTGAAAATATTTTTGTACTCCAAAAAAGAGCTGTTCGCGCCATATACAATCTTCGGCGAAGAGATAGCTTGAGAGAATTATATAAAGAAATAAATATTTTAACTTTGGCAGGCCAATACATATATGAAAATTTAGTTTATGTAAGGAAACAATTCATTTGCTAAAAACAGAAATATTCACCAGTTTAATACAAGAAATAAAGATAAACTTGCCGTTCCAAGATTTAGCCTTGCAAAAACTAGAGGTTCATTTATGGGGAAAGGCATAGCCTTTATTAATAAAGTTCCGCAACAAGTGATTGATCTTCCTTTGCATGAATTTAAAAACCATGTTAAAAAAACGCTCATGAGTAAAGGTTATTATAAAGTAGATGATTATCTTAAAGATCAAAATGCGCGGAAATGATGTAACACATAACTTGCTACTATAAGTACTTTGTTGAAGTAATATATGTAATAAGTCTATGTTGTTGCCAATAATCCTGTCACCCTGTTGTAATTATTTGGTAACGATATATTCAAGTTTGTAAATATCGTTACTTATGGCTGTTACAGCTGATAAGTTTCTTGCGCCCGTTCTTCTTGTCAGCTAAAAAAGTCTTGAACGGGTGGTAGGAAAATATAGACGATTCAAAAGTACTTAATTATTAAGTTTATTTGAATAAAGCTTATTTGACTTTGACTTTGACCTATTCTGAAATCTCGCTTTGCTTTTCGCTACATTAAAGTTACATCGAAGCTTTCTTATTCCAATTTATGGCGATTGAAAGACGCGCAATTCTCTGTAAAAAAACTTTTTGAATGCACTAGATACCCTCAACGAAGCCGAGGTCTTCGTATTCTGCCCATCATCAGGACCATTTCTGTTCAAAATTATTGCTGGGAAACGATTTTAATTTTAAAAGCTTTGCATACATTACCACGCAATGTAACGCGTACAACACACCGCACCTGTGTATCAACTGCGTGCGGCTGAGTTGAAAGGCAGCGTTTATGTGCGTGCTCATGAGATACATTGAGTGATGACGTTTTGAAGCCATTGTTTATTACAAAATACTCAAAAATTTGATAATGTTTCTTTAGACAAAAATTAAGAAATAACTAATAAAATAAGATTTCATAAAAAAAATAAAAGAAAAATACTTTGACCTTTAATAACTTCGTAGCTATTGGTTTCCCAGGTATCTGGTATAGTCTAAATGACAAAAATGGTCCTGATGATGGGCGGAATGCATGGACTTCGGCTTCACTGAGGGTCTTGTTACACCCGTTATGATGTTTCATTAGTTGGAAAAGCAGCCCACCGCTTTTTCTCTGCCAGTAAAAACACCTAACGATAAAAGGATTCAGTGTCCAACCGACGCGATACTCGTCGACAGGTCTCATTCTATCTAATGCCATATAGAGTTTCAAAGGGAGAAATTTCCAATTCAAGCAGAGTGCGGACGAGTGTTGTAAACGTGGCCGGACACTTTTATTATTACCACTTTCAATTTTGAATAGATAAAACGCTGTGGGCTTTCTGGCCACGGAAACAGTCTAGTACACAATGCAACTCGAATAACAATACGAGCGACAATCGAATGTAACTGCTATTACATAGAACGCATTTTAGCAAAACACCGTGGCCACACCGCGCGCTGCAACTGGCACTGTTCCAAACTACGGTGGCTCACAAATTCGACGACGACGTTGTTTCGAAACTTTTGAATCAACCTTAACTAGTTGCGTTAAAGTCGAGTTTTCGTTTCTCCAATATTCAAATATGTCTGTGCCGATATAGAGTTTCCAATATTCTATATCAATAAAGTAAAATGCGAAATAAGGCCACAACTCTTGATTTGGGTACCTACATCGCGTTATGATGACTTCCAGGTGTGTTGCGTATCGGTTTAATATAATATTATTATACCTTTGTCTATAGGATTTTATTACATTTACCTAGTAGTACCTTGTTTGTCTTCTACTGATGTATTGTTGTGTCTTCTACTGAATTCAATGGCTTAAAAATTAGCAACATATTTTAACATGTTAGAGCTCTCAAAAATAATTAAATATTTAAGAAAACTCGAAACATAAGTATTTTCTATAAATCCAACTTACTTTTAGACTTACCAATAATTAGTGACGTGATGGAAACTCTATAGAACTTCATATTTGTGGGAAAAACAAATTGTATTCCAACCTAACTTTGTCAAACTAAATAAAACAGAGATTTCCTGAAAAATAACACAATAAAAATAACAATAAAGCTTTTTATATTTAACTTTCAGGAATATTCAATGCATTCTGTATGAAGTTTTGAATTTTATTTAAAAATAGTTTTGTTGGCTTTGGTTAAAACAATAATGTAAATATTTGGGAGAGAACGTTTAAAAATGTTTGTTAGTATATTGACTTATTCCCGTTTGTTTTGATTTTCGTCGTAACTTTTTCAAATGTATCAAAGTCAATATTTAAATTTGGTGTTTCGAAATTAATCACTGTTAGCAAAGGTTTTAATATAATAAATTTTCATTTGAAACATTTTCAAGAGATTGTATAGATAAATAAAGGAACAACGCCTACGTTATTATAAATAAAAAAGAACTAATAAACAAACCTCTGATTTAAACTAAACCGTCAGACAAATAGATAATAGCCGAATACTCAAACGCTACTTAACTTTGAGCGGCTCTTAAACAGCATGCTGTCTTTGTCATATCTTTGACATTTAATGCGACAGGACGACGTTTGAGAGCCCCTCAAAGTTAATTAGCGTTTGAGTATTCGGCCATCAGTGTTTCAATATTGAAAAACTATGATAAGTGTTTCAATTATTTATAAGGCCCTAAGATTTTGTTAAGAAAAAACTTTATAAAACGACTGTGCACAAACAAGAATACAACAAAGCTTAAAATCTGGAGCTGAACAGAATCCTCTAACCGGCGACTAACAAACTATCGATAAAAACTTGGCAGTCCTTTAAGACTTAGCTTGGTAAAGCAAAAAGTCGGTAACATCGTCCGAAACCGACTTGTACGGAGCTGAAGAAAGAACCGCTTTCTCCGTTGGGTGACTTCCTCGCCTCTAATTACTCTTACAAAGGGCACAGTATAAATGACCAACAGTATTGTCTTAATACTGTTAGAAATCAGAACGTATGAACCAAAATTCCTTTGCATTCCCTTCAAAAAAAGAGTGTTTTAAATCTATGACTGCTTCTATTGGACGCGATTTTCTCTCTGGTTGATTGATTCTCTGCCATTTTTTGTTGATATTTGGGGTTTCTCTAATAATATAATAATAATAAAGATTATTATTATTATTATTAATACAAACCTGCTGAAAGTGCGCGGAATGACGCGCAGAGGAATCTTGGTTTACTTCGGTTTCTTGCGCCTGTTCTTCTAGTCAGCTAAAAAAGTCTTGAAAGGATGGTAGGAAAATATTGATGCCTCAACCTCAACCCGTCAAATACGGCAAAATGATACACAATAGATATTTCACTGTTGTCCAGCCTCATGTGGCCGCCTCGCATTTGATAAATTGTGCGTGTGAAGACTATGGCAATCATAATTTAGCATGAAGTTTTCGACTGTATTTTTCAATATCAATACATTAGTATAAAACAAAGTCGCTTCCCGCTATCTGTTCCTATGTATGCTTAGATCTTTAAAGCTACGCAACGAATTTTGAGGCGGTTTTTTTAATAGATTCAAGAGGAAAATTTATATGTATAATACATTGTGTCAAAGTTTACACTACACCGAAGCGATGCGAGGGGATGTTATGATTAAGAACAGAGCGGCCTTAGGTATTTCAAGGACACTAAGCAAGGCAAGGTACTGGTTACTTATTTATTCTGTGCCTCTAATTACTCTTACAAAGGCTAAGTTCACAAAGACGCGTCTGGTTACAGCAGCGAAATTACCGACTCTCCTATGCTGTTTGAATTCTTTATAAGTGCTGCGAAATTCAAGGGTGTGAATGCGACTAATTCTTCCGTTTCAAGGATGAGCTTACTAAGAATTTAACGGAGATTTTTAATTGATGAACAACCAATCGCACATGAAAATGAACATAGTCATTACTCAAAAAATAATAATTTTTAGTTATTTGTATATTCGGAGTCAGCATTTTTTCCTTTACAAACTGGTAAAACAGTCATAATTCAAAGTCGTTTACATTGCATTTTAAGACGGTCTTCTAAGAAACGTCAGTTTGTGTCGCATTTCGAATTAACACCAAATTGGAAAATTATTTACAAATGTAAGCGTATTAACTTTGACTTGATACTGTATTGTCTATCAACTTACTGTTTTATTGTTCTTTTTTTACTCCTTTGAATTAATTACAGGCGAGGCAACATAGTACTAACTCTGAGTGGTTCTAGAAAATAGCTTGTAAATTCTTATGTATATTAATCTAAAGTGTACAAAGTAGAAGAATATAGCTTTCTAACGATATAACAATCAGGCCAAAAATACTACACAGTTAGGAACTATGATTTTTATAGTCTTTGAAACGCTATATATTTCCAAACTACGTTTTTTGGGTTATGACCATATTGATTTTCATGTGCGAAATCTTCACAAAAGTAGTCTTGTAAAAGCCTACCTAATAATGATTCAATGTTATAAAGTAATGCTCCCTGTTCATTATTATAGGTAAAAATAATATTATTTTAATTATTAATTTTATAATGCACAACAATGGGGTAAAGAAGGGTTTTTGTATACCTCTGTCTATTTTAATAATTTTTCAGGATTTCTCTGAGTAAACTCCAGATTTCAAAGATAAAAAAACTCCTTCAAAACTACCAAAGATCTAGAAACTTTACTGACGCCGTCCTCTGCCAAATGGATAAGATCTACCCATACGCTCAATGTCAAAGTAGATAATTATACTCTAGTGCCTACTGACTAGCTGAAATAATACGAGTAACAATGGAAATAAATCAGACTTTTTCCATAAATATAAATATGCCAACACCACGAATCAGAATCTTCGCCTCCCAAAACTGCTTTCTAAGCGAAATAACAGCTCAGTGTACGCCGTGAGTATCGAGGGCCTTCAAAAACAAGGAGTTTCAATGAAGACAGGGACGAGCAAGCAGGTTGATGCAATATCGGAAAAATCTGCAAGCGAATGGACACCTTATGACCGGCTTAATAAAGCTCAAAAGCAATGCTTCCAAATCCAGATGTGTCGATAGCAGGAATCGAGATCAGGTGGTTCAAAGAGGTGTAATAGGGGTAAAGTGTTGGGGGAAATTGCTCGTTGTTTGGGACGAGCAAGGTTTAGTTTGCTTTGGGGATGAGTTGGTATATACGAGGATGACCCGAAGGTCATAACCCTCACCCTTGGCATTTCGCCAAGGTGCTTATGCGGAGACGGACATGACTGCCTCCAGCCGTCTAGCTTTATAGTTTTTAGACGAATAGCGTTTCATAAATAAGCCAAATTAAAATCTCTTTTCAGCAAACGTATTTGGAAAACTTGTTATTATTTTGTCTGTGAGAAATGGTTTTATCATTTTAGATTCAGATATGTAGGTTGTTTTGCATTTTATTAGAATTTTCAACAGTGGAATTTTGTTTTTATCCATTAGAATAAATCCTATTATTTTCTATCATCTTATGTGTATGAGATATCCTTCGACATTTGCGAATGAGCGTAATTTATACGTTTAGTATTGATACGTTAAGTTTAAAAGCCTATTTAGTGCAATCCGTAGCATTCTACATATAACGCCAAAGGTTTCGGAAAACTATTGTTTGATCTGTGGTCCGATCGAATACACCTACCTATATTTAATTTTATAATTAAGATGTAGATAATTATATAGGTTTTTAAAATGTACCTATAATTTGATAACTCAAGTTTCGGAAGTAACTGTGTTATTTATATGTAACTACAATTTCTTCCACTAAAAAGGGTTGTAATACAAACGGCACGGTTTCAGTTTATTTGAATTTTCCGGCGTCGTCGTGTGACGAGTTGCATTGCTGTTTGAGCAAACATAGTTTCTGGCGCACCTGCTCGAAGTGTGTGCCTCGAAAAATAACATTTCTACTTTGTGGTAATGTTCAGAGCGAACGTTTTTTAATCGCTTAAAGTCAAAAATAAATTTATATATTCATTGTATTTATAAGTATACAATCCTTTTTTTATTTTTTTTATACACAACGGGATAGTGCTTGGCCTTCATCTCACAAGCCCCCATACTCAAATGGCCACTTTTCTATTCGTTCGCTAAGTTAAAGCTTAAAAATAAGCAATTAAACGATCAAGTCACACGCCGCAAGTTTATGTAAATCACAAACATTGTTGTATTGTATGGATTTGACAAACCTACGACACGTTATTTTGGAGTTTATAGCTTATTTTTAATTTTTAAGTTAGCGAACGAATAGAAAAGTGGCCATTTGAGTAGCCCCCCTGATGTTAAATGACGATAAGGCCGAAGGTGGAAGCGCACTACACCCGGAATACTGCCTATCTTACCTCTAACTGCCGGAACACAACAATTTTTAAATTGTTATTATGGCGTCAGACTTAGGTAAGATGGTGGTATTATGACTGAATATACTTTGATATTATGACTGAATGAAAGCTGCTGAGTAAAGGTATTATACAACACGCTTTATTATAAATCGGTTAATCAACTTTTTAATGAAAGGAAAAAACATGCGTAAATAATCATAAATAAAACAAAACTAGTTTTAACTAGTTTTAAAAAAATCTCTATTTTATACGATATTTAGATTAAACATTCTTAATTTTGTACAAAAATAATTCAGTTTTTAAAAAAAGATGGGGTGACCCAGGGGACAGTTTATAGGGGGTTGTCCTCTGGGTCGCCTACATTTTTCTTTTAATAATTTTATGTCTATGTTTTCTTATAAGATAATCAGCTGAGAGTATTTACAACTATAGATTAACTCTAATATAAAAATGGACCAAGTAGATATCTAAGAAATGTGGAAATGAAAACAAAACAATAAAAAGTTGATTACCCTATTATCCTACATACATATATTATGTAGGTTTCTTCGAAGTAGCACTAGTGTTTATTAGTTTATTTTACATTATACTAGTAGGTATTTATACTGTCAACTTAACACCGGCTATCTTCATAGTTTCGATAATTGCTTAACCTAAAATTGAGAGTATTTGATTGAATCAGGCGTCACTTGGCGGAAGTCCCAAACCATTGTGAAAAAATAAATATGTAGCTTACTTCCGCAAAAAATATACGCATGATGCATCGCTCGCCCGTCACCAAAATTGAGACATAAAAAGGGTAAAATCTAGGAAAACGACCGGATCACCTTATTAAGGCATCTTAAAATTGCAAATTGCAGGGAAAATTAAGACTGCCCACAAAAATCTCAGCCGTCGAAACCTTACGACGTCCCCAAGTTTATCTTTAGTCCGTATTTTAATTACCGAGATCAAGTGATCATTGAGACACGATGAAAGGCAGTAAAAGTAATGGAAAAACTAGGGCTGTCTTAACATTGCCTATAAAAAGTAAATAGCCACTTGTCTCAGGCACTTAATATTTTGGCGTGGCCCAATTAAAAAGAAAAAAATGGTGACGTAAGTCCCCTAGAATTCCGAACAGTGAAATACGTCTTTTATTGTTCGGGACACAATGGGGGTCGACTTGGCCGAGAACAATATGGCCGCCCTATTATTTGAGAAAGAAAATAAGGTATTTTCATTAATGAAGTTAAAGTTTAATTGCGAAGCGAAATGATCTTTGCGTGCGGTGACCGCGCTCGCCCCGGGCTCGGACCGTTGGTAAAACAACCGTAGTTATATCAAGTTTTAACTGATTTCTGTTTTAATAAAATATGAAATGTTATTAAAAAGGGCCGTCCTTGTAAAATTAAATGACAGGTGTCGGGTACCTTTTGTTCACGTATTGTGCTGACAACGTTTAATTAAGTATAAAGTTCCTCTTGTTTTTTAACCCATTTCAAAAAAGGGGGAGGTTCTCTGTTTGTCTTTATGTTTTTTGTGTATGTTCGCCGATTATTATTATACCTACTTAATTTAAAGGTTAACAAAACTTTTCACAAACTTAATTATATTTGTAAAAGCTGTAAGTATTTTACAGTATTGTAAAATGGAAAACATTCTCACTTTACTCTAAAAACTATTTTAAATATTACTTTCTTCTTACCTCAAAGAAGTAAAATGTATGTATGAAGTAAAGTTTTCAGCAGCCTTTCCTTGCAACGATTCAGTGAAATTACTATAATCTATAATTATTTTCCTATTATACTTATGAAATACGTGTTGTGTGGTGGAGGCACATCGCAGACCACAGTCGAAAAAAAGAAAAAAGGTACAACCTTTTTACATTCTTTTATTATTTGGAGGCTTTTAACACTAAGGCCATGTCAGCCCCATCATAACCTTATCTAAAACTACCTATCCTATAACCCTATTTGTATAAAGGGCTATTTACACAAATAGGGTTAGAGCAAAGACTACGAGCAAAGACACTATTTAGAGCAAAGACACAAAATTCTAGCCTTATCGCTGGTGGGAGACGACAGGATGCCATGGAACATGCTTACATTTCTTGCATTTAAGTTTAGTTCTGCCATCACCTCTCGTCTCATACTTTCGTTTTAGACACACTCCACCAGCAAATGGTGAACGTCTTCAATTACACCGCAGATATTACAATTTGGCGATTCTGACTTCCTCATTAAAAATGCAAATTTGTTAAGTGGAATGTGTCCAGATCGAATCCTAAAAGCTTATTGTAACAAGTTGTCTAGTTAGATTAACTCCTGTAAACCACGGAATGCGAGGGGTTCACATTGCAGCGTTTTGTATCATATTCCCTTTTTTGTGAATGTAAATCAAAGTATTCTTTCCATTTGTTGTAGACTCTTTTTTTAACTTTATTTAAATTTTCTGTGTAATGGATGGAGGAGGTTTCGGTGTTTTATATCATTTGATGAATGAGAGTAACCGAGGGAGGGGATTTAAGTTTTGTTGCTTTGTGCAAAAGTGTTTATTTGTCAATTGACGACCCCCTTACACCGTCATCATCATCACGTCAGCCGAAATGAAAATATCTCTATCACGATATTATAGCCACATTTTATTTAAAATCTTAGTATGAAAAATTAAACAAATAATATTATTTTTTCTTAGGTTTTCGAAACGAACTGGTTGTTTCTTGTATTTTAAGCCACAAGGTCTCCCTGCGGTTTTTTATTGTTTTAACCGATCTCAGTTTCAAGTGTTTGTTTTGCTATCCGTACTACCACAATGGGTTCGTTTCATTCCGCCCTGTTGTCTCAGCCGAGGGCCCTCAACGCATAGGCCTCATAATTGCGACGGAGGAAGTTAATTGCGCCATCTGCTCTACATCATGAGTTTTAAATTGTATTACAGCAGTGGTGTCGGAACATAATTCATTTGTTTGATTTATTGCCCGTAATGTGGAAGAGTAAAAGTCTAATCGATAGTCTTTACCTATTAATCTTAACAGTAGAGTCTTTATAAATATGTATACAATTTAGAATTTTGTCACTCTAAATGCTATTAGTTTTTTGAACAGAAATTAATGACAAATGACAACTACAACAAACTGACAAAGTTCTAAACTGTATACTTATTTTTAGAAGTGACTGTTAAAATGTTGGGTTGAAAGTTATGTATCATCTTGTTCAACATGAATTATTTGTGATAAAATGTATAAATAGTTAAATCAAATGTTATTTTTAAATAAATTCAATATTCATATTTCAGTTCCTAACTTTAACTAGTCGATTATAACGGGTGTAACAAGACCTTCAACGAAGCCGAAGTCCACGTATTCTGCCCATCATCAGGATCATTTTTGTCTTTAAGACTATACCTGGGAAACCAATAGCTACGAAGTTATTGAGGGTCAATGTCAAAAAAGTTTTTTTTTATGAAATCTTAATTTATTCGTTATTTCCTACTTTTTGTCTAATGAAACATTTTCAAAATTTTAAATATTTCGTAACAAAAAATGGCTTCAAAACGTCGTCACTCGATGTATCTTATGAGCACGCACATAAACGCTGCCTTTCAACTCGGCCGCACGCAGCTGTGTAGCATACACTCGCAAGCGCGGTCTGTTGTACGCGTTACATTGCGTGGTAAAGTATGCAATGCTTTTTTAACACCAAAAATCAAAATCGTTTCCCAGCAATAATTTTGAACAGAAATGGTCCTGATGATGGGCAGAATACGTAAACCTCGGCTTCGTTGAAGGTCTTGTTACACCCTGGTATACTTTCAACTTCATCTCGCAAAACTAAACAATAAATTTAAATGAGATAAATTTGATATAGTATTGTATAAAAAGTACTTTCAGTAAAATATGAATAAATATACTTACTAGGAAAATAATAGTGGAGCCTTAAAACTCCACGTCTGTAACAAATAGTCATATAACGGCACATAGCTCAGCCAATCATCACAAATAGGTGTCAATTTTTCACAGGAGGGTTTCGGGCTTGATAAATTCAATAAAATGATAATAATATACGAGTTGGAGACGCCATTATTCGCAGATGCCGCCCTCGAAAATGAATTCAAACGACACGTAAAAAATGAAATTACGGTTTGACCCGCAAAAACAGGTTAGAATGACAATACTGAGTAAGGTATTTGCGTGGAGAATGCGCATGCAAGATTAATGAGGAAGGATGAAATGGGGAATTTTGGTTTTTAGAATGGCATACTGACAGGTTGTATGAGGTTTTACAAACAGAGATAGGGAAGTATAAAGGAAACGTTTATTTTTTTTAATAAATAGACGTGCCGGACTACAGCTGCGCCACAAAAAAAAAGTTGGAAATCTGACATTTTGACTATGCCATGATGAAGTCTATAGTTTGTCGGAGTTTGTCGCCAAAAACCAGAGTTTGTCGGTCTTCCGTTTAGGAGATACACGTGGCTCAGCTGTAGAGACGTCTCTACAGCTGCGCCACACAGATCTCGAAAACGGAAGGTCGTAGCGAAAATCTGATTACTTGTATGTATAGCCGTTAGTTTGTCGGAGTTTGTCGCACAAAAACCAGAGTTTGTCGGTCTTGCGTTTAGGAGATACGTGTGGCGCAGCTGTAGAGACGACTCTACAGCTGAGCCACACAGATCTGGAAAACGGAAGGTCGTAACAGAAATCTGATTACTCGTCTGTGTAGCCGGTAGTTTGTCAGAGTTTGTCACCAAGAACCAGAGTTTGTCGGTCTTGCGTTTAGGAGATATGTGAGGATACGCTGTGGAGACCTTTCTACCTGGATCTTGAGAACGGAAGGTCGTAGCGATAATCTGATTAGTCATATCTATAGTCGGTAGTTCGACCGAGTTTGTCGCCAAATACCAGAGTTTGTCGGTCTTGCGTTTAGGAGATATGTGAGATTTTCGCTACGACCTTCCGTTCTCGAGATCCAGGTAGAAATATCTCTACAGCATATCCCCACATATCTTCTAAACGTAAGATTGACAAACTCTGATTTTTGGTGACAAACTCCGACAAACTAATGGCTACACACTCGAGTTATCAGATTTTTGCTACGACCTTCCGTTCTCAAGACCCAGGTAGAAAGGTCTCCACAGCGTATCCTCACATATCTCCTAAACGCAAGACCGACAAACTCTGGTTCTTAGTGACGAACTCCGACAAACTACCAGCTACACACACAAGTAATCAGATTTCTGTTACGACCTTCCGTTTTCGAGATCTGTGTGGCTCAGCTGTAGAGACGGTCTCTACAGCTGCGCCACACGTATCTCCTAAACGCTAGACCGACAAACTCTGGTTTTTGTGCGACAAACTCCGACAAACTAACGGCTATACATACAAGTAATCAGATTTTCGCTACGACCTTCCGTTTTCGAGATCTGTGTGGCGCAGCTGTAGAGACGTCTCTACAGCTGAGCCACATGTATCTCCTAAACGGAAGACCGACAAACTCTGGTTTTTGGCGACAAACTCCGACAAACTATAGACTTCATCATGGCATAGTCAAAAAGTCAGATTTCCAACTTTTTTTTGTGGCGCAGCTGTAGTCCGGCACGTAATAAATAGAGGTTAATATATCCTACCGCATTGTATACTCTACGGTACAAAAGAAAAAGCTCTTATAACTTGAAAAAAAACACTGTAATAGTACATTACTGCCGCGGTCACTAATGACTGCGTTGCTGGCAGCGATGATGATGGCCGAGAGCGGAGCTTAGCGCAGGTCCAGGCCGTCACAGCGCGGTCAGCATTGCAGCCCTTGATGGACAAGCTAGAATAAAGGCCGAGACCGGAGGTCGAGGCCTTTATAGCGCGGACAGCAAGGGCTGCAATGATGACCAAGCTTGAAGGCCGAGAGCATAGGTAAGCTTAGCTCGAGGCCATCATAACGTGGCCAGCAGTGCAGTCATTGTGGACCAAGGCTTGTATAGTACTTTACTCAAAAATGCGAATACTGCCTACTATATTAGGTACTTATAACCTAATTTCGAAAAAATACAAAAATGCAAATATCTCAGAAACGGTGCGTCGGAGCCAAAAATAAGGTTTTTTTTGATCCCCTTTGTAATCCCGTAAGTAGATAAGAGGTATTGAATGAAAGGTCAAAAAACGGTCAAGTGCGAGTTTTTTATATTTTTCCATACTAATTTTTTATAAAAGTACAAAAACATCATCTAGGTACAACAATACAACACCCGCGCAGATATAGAATGGGATTCAAAATGGCGGCTCACCGCGCTTGCCACAACGAGTGTGACTGAGAGCCATTTCTAATCCCATTCTTTATCTGCGCGGGTTGTACAGTGTATTTTTCACCTAACTATGTTTGAAAGAAAACTCGACAATAATGGATTCTCAAAGGAAATTGCTGATGGCTAAAACTCGACAATAATGAAATCCCATACAACTTTGTTGCGTCACCATCGGAGAACACCGGCAAGCTCGACTTTGTTCAAAGAAGTTTGTCAAAATAATGACTATATTACAAGCTTTTTTGAGTAAAATACATAACAAGCTAGATGTGTATCCTCGATCATTGAAGTGTATGTACAAAATTGTGTAAGGGAAGTTTTTGCACATTTTAATTTAGTTACAACGTCATAAATACTGCAATAAAATGAGTCTTTGGAACTTGAAATCCACTCCACGCTCTTAAACTTTCTTAACCCTTAAAAGCCCAAGCAAAATCGAGAATACTCGATGCACTTCGAAAGCTGGATAGTTCGAGAATACTTTGTATTCTGCTCGCATTGGCTGACAAAGCAAACCTTTACCGATACACTCGACTACTAAAGTGGTCAATAAACGAGAGTTACAAGTGGTAACTCAACCCACCCCAGTTACAAATGAGACCATTTAAGAGAATCGGTATACGATAGTCCCTCAAAAACGTACCAATATTTACAAATTCAACACTCAAACGGATCCAATGACGTCATCCCCCCTGCACTATTGCGTATTTACGCTCCCTTCTGGGGTTAAGTCGATAATGGCGGGTCTTTTCGACCGGAATGTTAAAAATATACAAGAAAAACGTAATTTGGGGTTTTGCGCGAACAGTTCGGTGGTCAGCGATTTAGGACACCAATTTATGTCACGTGTTACTTTTATTCGTGAATAGAAATATTAGCGTTCGATAAGAGATCTGATATTTTAATTTTGAATTAGTGATATAATGGAAAATTATTAGTTTAAATTCCTATTTTTATCAGTATTCTAAAAATAATGTGCTCGACCAACATCTTATTTAAGTTTTTGTATACTTTAAACGTCGATGCTTTTGCACGTTTACAGGATTTATAGCCAATATAAAATATACATTATACGGATATGTGTGAACGCGTAGTAGCCTTAACTTCAGTTTTCACAATTTAAAAAAAATAAGTACTTAATATTTAAATTATTTATATAGCAAAAACAGACACCATCTTCTGTTTCATACAAAGAGTACAAAGAACATTGATCCGGAACCCAAAAGCATCTGTATTCCAGTGGGCAGTCACGGGTTAGCTTTTTGATTTCTCCAGCCGATGAGTCTCCTGTGGCCGACGAAGATTGATGTGGACCTACTGTTTTTCAGGTCCACAAGGAAAACAGGACGGTTTTCTTGTTCAGCAATATTGTGCTAGAGGGAATTAGGCTTTGATTGTATCGGCTTACGACTTTATTTAATTTGACAGCTTGTAATATGTTTTATGGATATTTGGGAGTCAGTTTTTTGTTTTTATTTTAGCCGGTTGGATGAGGTAATGGCTGTTAAGAGGAAATACCACAATCGAGAGATTTGAAAAATTTCTATAGAAAGTTGAAATCAATGTTACGTACTCGTAGTCCCCTGTTTCCTACTCCAAAATTAAATCGATTTAAATGATTTTTCCATCTAAAAATAAAGAAAAGCTTTGGCTGTATTCCTATGTTCTGCTTTTTTTATTTAATTTCGTTATACTTGATTGCTGGATGTTTAAATAATGTCAATTTTGTTAAGTTTTTGAATATTAATATTGTTTTGTTATTAATAATTTATGAAAAAAAGGAAAACATAAGAACACAGCCAAATCCTTACTTTAAATTTTAATGAAAAAAGTATTTAAATCGGTCTAATTTCGGAGGAGGAAACAGGGGACTACGAAACGTGGATTTTGTCAGTTTCTATAGGAATTTTTCAACTTTCTCAAGTGCGGTGTTTCCTCTTAAGAATAAATGCTAATGGGTTATTTGCGATGGTTTAAACTTTAGGTTTAGATTTGATTTTATGATTTTAGATTAGATGATTGTTTAATACTCAGCTAAGAGGCTGATTAAAAAACCGCTAGTTTTTAAAACCACAGACACTAATAAAATAGAACAGCGCGAAGTTGACGAAATAATATCGAAAAGCCCTAAATAATACCTTTAAACATTTAACTTAAATTACTATTTTATACCCACGTACTAGTTGACGTAGGTCACGTAGGTAGCAAATTTAAATGCTCTTTTAAAGTGAAAAGTTCACGAAAGCAAAAACTTTACATTTGTTTCTACATTAAAAATTAACACTCAGTTGCCGAAATCTTTTATTGAAATATCTTTTCATTATTTAATAAAATTTATAAAAAACCTCATGAAGAGCTCGGTGGTGCAGTGATCTAGCGCCTGGTCCAGCGATTGCGCAGGTTAAGCAACGTTCGCAAGGGTTGGTCATGGGATGGGTGACATTTATTATCTAGAGCTCCTGCGTGCTTCGGAAGGCACGTGAAGCCGTTGGTCCCGGCTGCATTTGCAGTCGTTAACACCCACCAATCCGCATTGGGCCCGCGCGGTGGGTTATGGTATGGCCCGTCCTCCTTATCGACCTATAAGGAAGGCCTGTGCCCCAGCAGTGGGGACATTAAAATGGCTGATGGACACCAAAATGGTAAAAAAGGAACCCTCATGGTGTGACTCAGTCTGTCTGTCTGTCTGTCACAGCTGGATATCTCGAGAACTACTAATGGTATCAACTTGAAATTTGGAATAATTTAAGATGACATTTGCCCAACTATTTTGCAAATAAGAAATAAATAAAAAAATAAATACCTTTTTTACAACAGGGACTGAAAAGGGGTCTGAAAAATTTTAAGTGGGACTATTAGGGCATGTGGGGTATCATATGAAAGAGCGCCGTTTGCACGTTTTTAATATTTTTTTTTGTTTTAGGCCGCATAGTTTTATGAAAAATGTAAAAAAAATACCGCCCCCCCCACCCTTATCTCCGAAGTTTGCAAAGAGAAAAATCTGAAATAATTCTATGTGATAGCAATTTATATAAAGATTACAGGAAAAATAAAACGATGTCTCAATATAAAACTGCAATATTAATTTTATTATTCTACTCTGCAGTGTGGTTTGATGGTGCAATTATGATGGTACGGAACCCTCGGTGCGCGAGTCCGACTCGCTCTTGACCGGTTTTATTTACTATTTCATCACCGTTGCTGTGTTGCTTTAGCCACTCATCTTGGGATCAGGAAATCAATTCCACTCAGATATTTTAAATTGTGAAATTGTCACTTTTCGCATTTTTAACCGACTTCAAAAAACAAAAAAGAGTTCTCAGTTTACCTGTATGTATGTATATTTGTCCGCGATTATCTCGCGTTTGGCTGAACCGATTTGGATGCGGTTTTCAGAAAAGTATTTGTTACACTTAGGAAAAGCTTTTAGTATTTTAAGCGACTTCAAAAAAAAATAAGGTTCTGAGTTTGACTCGTTTATATGACGTATGTTTGTCCGCGATCATCTCGCGTTTGGCTGAACCGATTTCAATACGGTTTTCAGAAAAGTATTTGTTACACTTAGTAAAAGGTTTAAGTGTTGTAACCGACTTCAAAAAAAGAAGGTTCTGAGTTGGACTCGTATGTATGTATGTTTGTCCGCGATTATCTCGCGTTTAGCTGAAACAATTTTGATGCCGTTTTTAGAAAAGTATTTGTTACACTAAGGATAAGATTTTGGTATTTTAACCGACTTCAAAAAAGGAGGCTCTCTTTTCAGTTTGACCCGTATACATGGTTGTCCGCGATTATCTCATGTTTGGCCAAACCAATTTTTCTACCTAGATAATAAATGTAATACAGTAGGTACTTACAATTAAAGAAAAAAATAAATTTTTTTTTATAAAAAACAAAAAACCGACTTCAAAACCCCACTCTACCTCTAAAAAAGCAAGAAATAATATTGAAATCACTAGATAAGCATTATCATTGTAATAAAACACGTCTATTGAAGTCGGGTGGGGCTTTTAGAATAAAAAAACCGGTCACTCTACATCTAACAAGCAAGAAAATATATTGATATTTTCTTGCTTTTTTTAGGTGTAGAGTGGGGTTTTGAAGTCGGTATTTATTTAGGGTTCCGTACCAAAATGGTAAAAAAGGAACCCTTATGGTGTGACTCAGTCTGTCTGTCTGTCTGTCACAGCTGGATATCTCGAGAACTACTAATGGTATCAACTTGAAATTTGGAACAGTTTAAGATGACATTTGCCCAACTATTTTGCAAATAAGAAATAAATAAAAAAATAAATACCTTTTTTACAACAGGGACTGAAAAGGGGTCTGAAAAATTTTAAGTGGGACTATTAGGGTATGTGGGGTATCATATGAAAGAGCGCCGTTTGCACGTTTTTAATATTTTTTTTTGTTTTAGGCCGCATAGTTTTATGAAAAATGTAAAAAAATACCGTCCCCCCCACCCTTATCTCCGAAGTTTGCAAAGAGAAAAATCTGAAATAATTCTATGTGATAGTAGTTTATGTAAAGATTACAGAAAAAATAAAACGATGTCTCAATATAACACACTTTTTTAGAAATTCAAAAAACAAACAAAAATTCTTTAATTTCACTACCAGTCAACAGATGGCGCTGTACTAAGAATGCTGACCTGAGAAAAAAATAGTTCCACTATCGGTCAAGAGATGGCGCAACCTAATACTACAATAATAATTGGTGGCTGGTTCTAATATAATTACCTACTATTTGCCGTACGAATAAACGAAGAATAAGTTTTTCTTAGTAATATAAACAGTTTGCAATGTGGCTGAAACGTTTTTCAGTCACCATAAGCAGCTGTGGTTAAGATTTGTAAATTAACTGTCCGCCTGTTCGCCCTTCCACCTGTCCGCCGTTTATCCTACTTTTTTAAAGACTGTACTAAAGTAACATATCCAAATATATTTATGATTGTACGGAACCCTCGGTGCGCGAGTCCGACTCGCTCTTGACCGGTTTTTTGTTATTAAAAACATTTTTTTAATTGTATCGGTATCGAACATGTCGAATAAAAAAATGAATAGGATCTTAAAGCTAAATTTATTCTAAATACTTACCCTTTTTATTGCTAGAAAAATACGATTCGAATGACATATTATTTGATATTGTTGACCATTAATAACCCTCTACTGTCGCGTCAAAGTAAATAATACGTTAAAAAAATATGTTCACCGATTTTCTCCTTGCTACCAACATTTTAAAAGTCATTGACCTCAAAACACTATCCGTCAGCTAATTGGCTAATCAAGTGAACCTTGGATTACGGGGCTTAAAAGTTCGTCTAGAAAGTTGTTCAGTAAAAAATAAAGCGGCAACCGCTAGCTGAGCCTACAGATCGATTTGGACCAATTAGGTAGTACGAAGTTTATATTATTTTTGGAATAGGTACTGGTTTTTTACTCTCAGAGTATAACAATTTGATTTTTATTAATAAATTAGCGATTGATTTTGTCAAAATTTGACGACCTGAGTGGTGCAGTTGTCAACATGATGCCGGTCTACCACGCAAGAGGTCCCGGGTTCAATTCCCGCCCGGGCAGAAATTGTAATGATGAATTTCAATTTCTATGACGGGTTTGGGTGTTACTATGTATAATAATGTTACATATATATTTAAAAAGTATTTAAGTAGTTTATCAGAGTTTTAACACCCATATTACAAGCATCGCATAGTAAGGGCTAGATGGCGCGGTGTGAAAATGTCAAAAAAATATGGTTGCTACCTCGAATTCAGGGTAAAAAAGTTAAATTTTCTTTACAAACATTAGTAAGTACAGTAGAGCGTCGATTATCCGAACTAATTGGGGGACGTGGGTGTTCGGAAAACCGGTATTTTCGGATAATCGAACTAATGTATGTATGTACATATATTGATTCAGCCATACACATTTAAGTACAGGTAAATGAAAACCATATTATTTACATTTATGAAAATCTTTAATGACGCGTGCACATCTTAAGTGACATAAGAGTGTACTCTTGTAACTCGTGTAACAAGTCGCGACAAGTGGGCGAAAACTGAAGCGCGGACGGCGCGAGCGAGACCCGCGTGGTGGGAGGTTAGCATTGACCCGCGCGTTATTACGTTCGGATAAGCGGTCGTTCGGTTGAGCGACGTTCGAATAATCGACGCTCCACTGTATTACATACTACGTCGACGGCAGAACGCCGAAGGCACGGAACATAAGTGAGGTGATTTTGTTCTTTAAAAAGGGTGATAAGTCCCTCTTAAAGAACTACAGACCCATCTCACTTCTGAGCCATGTCTATAAGTTGTTTTCGAGAGTCCTTACGAATCGTCTCGTTCGCAAGTTCGACGACTTCCAACCTCCCGAACAAGCCGGATTTCGAAAAGGCTTTAGCACCATAGACCACATCCATACGCTGCGGCAGGTTATACAGAAGACCGAAGAGTATAATCTGCCACTATGCTTGGCGTTCGTGGATTATGAGAAAGCCTTTGATTCGATTGAAACCTGGGCGGTGCTGCAGTCTCTCCAAAGGTGCCAAGTCGACTATAGGTATATCGAGGTGTTGAGGTACTAATACAAAAATGCCACCATATCGATCCGAGTACAGAACCAGAGCACACGTCCTATCCAACTGCAGCGTGGTGTGAGACAGGGAGACGTTATTTCTCCGAAACTGTTCACAGCTGCTTTGGAGGACATCTTTAAGCTCTTGGACTGGAAAGGACTCGGCATCAACATTAATGGCCAGTACCTAACACACCTTCGTTTTGCCGATGATATAGTCCTTATGGCTGAGACCATGGAAGACCTGAACATAATGCTCGAAGATCTCCGTGGTGCTTCCCAAAGAGTGGGTCTCAAGATGAACATGGATAAGACGAAAATTATGTCAAATGGCCATGTTGTACCCTCTCCAGTTCATGTTGGGAACACTACTCTTGAAGTTGTTGACCACTACGTATACCTAGGACAGGCAGTCCAGTTAGGTAAGTCCAACTTTGAGAAAGAGATCTCTCGTCGAATCCAACTCGGGTGGGCAGCATTCGGGAAGCTTCGAAAAATCTTCGCGTCCGATTTACCTCAGTGTCTCAAGACGAAAATCTATGAACAGTGTGTGTTGCCAGTGATGACTTACGGCAGTGAAACGTGGTCGCTAACTATGGGTCTCATAAGGAGGCTCAAGGTCAGCCAGCGTGCAATGGAGAGAGCCATGCTCGGCGTTTCCCTGCGTGATCGAATCAGAAACGAGGAGATCCGCAGGAGAACTAAAGTAACCGACATCGCTCGAAGGATTGCTCAGCAGAAGTGGCAATGGGCAGGACACATAGCGAGAAGAACTGATGGCCGTTGGGGCGGAAAGGTTCTGGAATGGCGACCGCGCACCGGACGACACTCCGTGGGTAGGCCCCCGACAAGGTGGACCGACGATCTGGTGAAGGTCGCGGGAAGCCACTGGATGAGGGCAGCGCAGGACCGATCGTCGTGGAGATCCTTAGGGGAGGCCTATACCCAGCAGTGGGTGTCGTGCGGCTGATATGATGATGATGATGATGACATATTTTCTATAGGTCTGTGTAGATAGAACTGTACCTAAATTACGCTTTTAAATTTTCACGTAGCTTGTACTTAATTGAAATAACAGGAATTAAACCTAAGTAGGTTTGTAATTTGTTGGAAGTATCAAAGCCAGATGGTTAAGATAACATCTAAATCGAAGGTACTTGTTAAGTACCACAGAATAAGGAAACAATAGCCAAAGCCATTAGTAAAACAAAGAAGCAATAACCCATAAGTAATAAGCTGAATAAAACAGCTCTCTTACCCGGACGTGGAGTAAGACAACACTATATTATCCGCGCCATAATTAAAGGGTTATCTTCGCCGATTATACCCATCTCTCTTCAGATGATACGGGCCACCCCCCACCCCCTACTTCATCTCGTATTCTCGGAGGGAGCAAAAAACCATTCACAATTTGAAATGACGATTTCATTGTAAGAAAACCGTTTGGGAAGTTATCACAAAGGCTTTGGGCTCCTATTACGTTGATTACAACGCTTCTAGTACAGATTAGTGAGTAGAATTGTTACTGGGACGTGAAATGAGAGCAAAAAACGATACCAGTGGAAAAAAAGGTTGCTTTTATTTTTTGTTTTAAACACAACAAGCGGAAATTGTTGGTGATTCTGTCTGTATAAATGTTTTTTTTTTTTGTATTGTTTTATCGTAGCTATACCAGCTTACACTACTAACGACTGAGTTAAAAGCTATGTTAAGTTGCCACAATTTGACACAGTATTATAGTAAATTGACAACACCGCTTTCAATATGAGTTTTATTACCTTCGAGAAACTTATATTTCTAGACTCGAAACATAATTAAATAACTCGGAAGCTATCTACTAAAACCTGCAATCTATGACGACTATAGCTTATGATATTATGCTGTAAACAAAAAAGTAAGTTATTAATTTCTATATCGACATTCAAATTTTTCTTCTGTTATGTTAAATCTATGTATATATCCTCTAACATCGAATTAAGCAGATGTACATGTTTATTTTGCGTAAAGAAAAGTGCAAGCAGGAATAATTTTCAACGCGTTACCAATACAAATTCAAGGATTTCAATCGTCACTAAAAAGCCCTTCAAAATAAAAGTTGAAATACATTATAAATTCAATTTAAACTTAAAGGGTACTAAAGTGGTTCTCGTGCAATATTAAACGAAATAAGTGGACCCATAAATACAAGAAGCGAGCTAACATCTCGTAAAAAAATGATAGACCCTAATACTGAAAAAATGCCGTGAATATTGAGTGCCCTCTGAAGTAAGACATCGTTTTTACACCGAATGATTTTATTTAACTTTAAATAAGCTTTTTAGCTTTCATGAAATTATAATTTCATTTCTGTTTAATTATGAAAGCTGGCATAAGTAGATTTTTCATGTTAGTTACATATTTAAATATTATTACATAAACAAAAAAAATATCAATCATCAATAAACAAATAGATAAAAAAATATTGCAACTAAAATGAGCTCTATACTTGAACTTAAAATAACGAAATGACACTATACATACTTCAAAACCTATTAACTCAAGGCATACTTATGCATTAGTTTGACATCCGAAATTATTGCATTATATTAGGGGTTTAAGTATGAAATTGCCATTTTCTATGGAGAATTTTTAAGAAAATGCTTTTTCCATACTAATATTTTCTTAATTTATTTCACAACCATGAACGCCAATGTTTTAAAACTTTTATGCACAAATGTATTAAGCACTCAGTTAACTAATGCTACACGTGTTAAGTGAAAAAATAAGTATCAGCTAAGCTACAACGATATAAGTATTCATTTCTGCTAACGAAAAAGGAGTCACTTTTAAAATACTTTTTTAACGCCCAGGAAAGAAAATCGGAAACATATTTATTGCTAATAGTGGGCCGTCATGATCACAATTCTAAATAATAACAAGTAACTGAAGCATCTTTATCACCATAGAAGAATTGAGAGCCTCTGTGTGTGAGAAAAAATCGGCAATTTCATACTTCCATCATAATAAGATAGTACATAGTTGTATCAAGGGACAATCTTATCAAAAACTGTCTCATCAAAACACTGCCTTATCAATTCGAAACCAATCTTATCAAAAGAAAGTCTTATCGAAACCAGTCTTGTCCATAGAAATTCTTATAAAATGAGAATCCTTACTTCTGCATCAATAGTGATAGTAACGCTCAAACAATGTACCTACTAACATCACATTGGCACAGCGAATTGGTGCGCTGCGTAAAATAATGACCGCAGTGAAATACGCAGTTAATTTAGTGCGGCGCAGGGCTCGCCACGCCAGCCCTGCGCCGCAATAACCTAACTGCGTATTTGACCGCGGTCATGCCGAGAAATGAAAGTATTAAAGAACTGTCTCATCAAAAAACTATCAAAAGATTATCAAAAAAGTCTTATCTAAACCTGTCTTGTCAATAGATACTCTTATAGGAGAGTTATATAATATAGCGATATGGTATTGACCAATTTTAACGCTCAAACAATGTACCTACTAACATCACATCGGCACCGCTAATTGGTGCGCTGCTTAAATAATCGGCGAGCCCTGCACCACACTCGCCTAACTGCGTATTTGACCGCGGTCATGCCGGGAAATGAAAGTATTAAAGAACTGTCCTATTAAAAAAAAAACCGGACAAGTGCGAGTCGGGCTCGCCCACCGAGGGTTCCGTACATACCTACATCTTATACATAAAATAAAGCTATAGAAAAGTTGTGTCGGTAAAATGGAAATATTTTGAAAAAAAGTGGTTGGGATGTTTAATAACAACCAATAAAATTCATTTCATGTTTTTTTTGGGATTTTTGGCTATTTGTCTATATGTTAGTGAGCTGATAACATTAGAAGCGCTAACCTAATCGTAATAATATTAACATACAAAATATAATACTGTGTATTATGCAAAACAATTAAGTCTTTATTTTATTGCAATCGGTTTACTCAATCAAAAGATATACAAATTTTTTTTAGAAGAGTTTACGTTGAATTTGTTGTAATAATTATCTTCGGGGAATTATACTGTTAGAACGACCGGCCAGCTGGTGTATCCACATCTGGCACAGCAAAATGGTCAATGCTTAAAAGTGAACAAAAACGTGTCGAGTTTTGGGCCTTTTGTAATTTCACAGAAACAAAATGCACCAAAATCAAAACACGCTTTCTATTATACTATTTTCTATAAGTTTGTTCAAGCTTTATCCCAGGTTCTACCTACCGGAATTATGTGAAAAATTGCTTGGATTATAAGTTGGACTCCAAGCTACCAAACTGTAAAAAAATACCATCAAAATCCGTTCAGCAGTTTTTGAGTGATTCGCGCAAAAACATTTGGAATTGACTGGTATATATAGATAACCATTTGAAATCCTTTGTCACCACGTAGAAAATAACCTCCGTGGTCCCTTCCAGGGATTACGACAAAGAATTGACCACGGGCGAAGGTTTGAAATGGAATAGTACATTACTGCAGCGGCACTCAAGACAGGCATTGAAGAACATACGTGAGTCCATCAATGCCTAGTTGCGGCCAAGGCTTGTATTGTACTTTTCTCAAATAATGCGCGGAAATTCAAACCAAGTAGCTTTTAACTTTTTAGTTTTAAAAGTTTTAAGCTTTTTATTTTTATTTTAAATTACAGTAATTGAAAAAAGATAATGGAAAGATTTTTTTAATCTTTTTGAAATGTGCACATAAAGGCCTTTCATTTGATACCCATATTGGAAAAAAAATCCGGTTTTTTCATTTATTTCCAGTTTTTAATTTTTTTTTCATCTTTTGGAATGCGCTCATCAAGGCCTTTTATTTGATTCCCATATTACACCAAAAATACATTTTTTTTCTTTTTTTTTTTTCAGTTTTTTGGAATGTACTCATCAAGGCAGTTCACGTGATACCAGTATACCAAATATTAAAAAAAAAATTTTGGAATGTGCTCGCTCATCAAGGCGACATTTGATACACCTATATTTGTGTTTCATTGAAAAGTTCGCTCCATTTCTGAGTTACACGTGTGTACTGTGTAATGAGTTTTAATAGAAACATTGCCGGCAATTTTTGTATGAAAATCCATTATTACACGTTAGTAATGGATTCTCATACAAATAATGCCGGTGCGGTTTAGGTCTGTCCGTAAACTCCGATTTAGCACGAAGAAGGTTGTCAAAATAATGTTCGAATTTCCGAACATGTTTGAGAAAAAATAAAATAATTACAAACCCACCGCACCTGTATAAAATACAAGTACTGCTAATTGTCAACAGATGGCGCTGTATATCAATAGTACACTGTATAATGTTCTGTGAAATGGTGTTATCTATCTCAATGTTATTAGAGAAAATGGGTGTATTCCAACAGGACCCTTGCTCTGAAAGTCTGTTTCCATCCCGTTCGAGTCACGTCATATCGGTGTGAAAAACGCGCTGATTGTTATATACCTACTCTGTGGTAATAGCTATTGGTCTGCTGGAATGCACTCCGTTGATTGTTTTACTCTTTGACCCCCTGTCATGCAGCATGACACTACCGCCATGTTGCGAAAATATTTAGAGCCAAATTTATTACTTTTTAATTTTATTTTTAAAAGCAATTAACTATAACAATATTTGAAAGGATCTGATTAATTAATAATAATAAATATTGATATTTTAAAAAGAATTAGAGGCGCGATTATCACAAAAGTAATTAGAAGTTAAACCATGACCGCGCATACCGTTGTTTCACCAAGATGATTAATAATTACATACTTTAATGACCATAATTTTTTATGATATAATTACAAATATACAGTTTTCAGATTTATTCCTGTAAGTGTAGTATAAGACGCTATTACCTGCCAAATTTCATAGTTCTAGGTCAACGGGAAGTACCCTATGAATTTTGATTCCTTTGAGAGTATCGAAAATGCGTTTTTTGCGCCCCTAACGGCAGTATCTTTTTTTACGTTAACTTAGAAGTTTGATTTTTTTACAGCTTCAAGGGACCGTAGACCTTAGTATATGGTTTAAATTTCAACTCGATACCTCCACGCGTTTCCAAGATAAAGGCTCTTGACAGACAGACGGACGGACGGACGGACAGACAGACGGACAACAAAGTGATCCTATAAGGGTTCCGTTTTTTCCTTTTGAGGTACGGAACCCTAAAAACTGCCAAAAGAAAAATCTTATCAAAAAAGAGTCTTATCCAAACCTGTCTTGTCAATAGATACTCTTATAGGAGAGTCATGTATAGCGATATGGTATTGACCGATTTTAACACTCAAACAATGTACTAACATCGCATCGGCACCGCTAATTGGCACACTGCGTAAATAATCGGCTAGCCCTGAGCCGCACTCACCTAGCTGCGTATTTGACCGCGGTCATGCCGGGAAATGAATAGCCCAATTTTCCGCATTTTCCGCCATTAACAACATCCGGCCCTGTACGGGTGACGCGTCCGCAAATAATGGACGCCCGTATAACTGTCCGTTTGTTTGCGAAAGGAAAAAGCTTCGGCTGGTGCTTTCAGTTTTTTGTTGATCAACAGATGAGGTATGGGTAATGTAAGATGAACATTTACTCTAGGCAAACATTATTACTTGATAAAAAAACAGTTTGGTAAAAAAAACTATTAATGAGTGATCTAAGTTTTCATGGTTGTCACAGCCAATTAGAAAGATACGGAATACTCTGCAACCAACTTTGAGAAGCGTCTTCTTACAACAGCACCAAAATCCCACTTTATGGCACATCAACATTGTGAGAGCTCCTAAAGTCACAATATCCAGTTTTATCTCGCGACCCTAATGCTGGAGAGCCACCAATCATTGCGAGGCGAGGCTAACGATTTCCGATATGGACGGCGGCCGTTAAAGTGCCTGTTACTGGCCTAACGGCTGCGATACAGGCGTATCGTGGGCTATGAATTTCCTTTTTTCATTTAGGCCCACGGTAGTTTAATAAAGGAATGTAGGTAAATAGCAATCTGAATTGAGAGTTCATTTTAAACGGAGGTTAGGTGTGATTTAATTTTTTAAAGTGTACATCAGATTTGTTTGAAATCATTAAAATTTTACAGAACTTTACTAAGCAATGGATTGATTGAGTGTAAGTGTGCGTTCACACAGCGATCCGTTATACAGGACCGTTTTATCGGATCCGTTTTTATTCAGCGCTGGCGTAAGTAGTTGTATGAGCCTGTTCACACACAACCTAGTATATCGTATCCATTAAAAATATTTATCCGTTTTACAGGTCCGTTTTATCGGATCCGATATTTTTCAGCGATGGCGTATGTAAAAGTATGAACGTGTTCACACACAATCCAGTAGATCCATATGTGTACTGTATCTATAGCAACGGATCCGATAGAACGGTCCTGTAAATGCGGTGTGAAGATCACAACCAGTAGCGACGGATCCGTTAAAAACGGCCCTGGAAATACGGATCCGCTGTGTGAACGTTCGTTAAGTGAGCAGTAATTTTTGACATTGTCATCTAAAAATATCGACGAATATTTTTCAACTTATATTTTCAGTACACAAAGATTTTAGCAAGTCATAAACGATTATTAGATCCATTTTCTGGTAGGGTTGTTTTAGAAATCAAATGCCTGCTAAGCGGAAGTTCAAGGGGACTGTCAGTTCGTTGTGTGTGCGTCCCGCTTAAAATGTCATTCTCAGAGCGTCATGCTTCGTAAGCAATCACTGCGTGTATAGAATGTAGATCGGTCCGATATAGTTGCACCCTTTTACGCTCTAACTGTGACTAAGCAAATATTACTGCAGCTATTTCCCTATTTATAGATAGGTAGGGAAAGAGTTGTTTGTTCCATGACATAGTAGAAGACTTGGTAATATGTGGTAGCAGTAGTTTGCTAGATAGTATGTTCTAAGAAAATTTGTATGACGTCCCTTAAAAAACTTGACGCTAAAAAAGACAACTGAAATTGACAAAATGTGTTTTAATTAAAAAGAAGCAAATTTAGATTAAAATAGTTTCATAAAGTTTTTTTTATTCAAATTGAAAATTCTTGAAGTAATATGCTTTCTACAGATTGACTATGACATACATCTATATGTCATAGTTAATCATGGTAGCATAAGAGCTCTTTGAAATAATTTTACAGTTACTGTGTTTAAAGCTTGAGCGCAGCGAAAATTTTTCTATGGTTTAAAGTGAATTGTGAATTATGTCTTCTTAGAAAACTTCTGCATTTAGTTAACATCGTCATTGCCTAGTTTTAGTGGTATACCTAAAGTACAATCAGCAGAATCTTGGAGGTAAGTTTTTGTTTTCTTCTTTGTTCGTCTTCTTCAAGTACCTCTATTACTGGAGGTTGGCTGTCAGCTTAGAGAAATTCTTTCTGTCCTGTGCGCCAAGCGAAACAGCTGAATCTGTTTCTCCTTTGGTTCAATAAAATTTCATTGATGTGTTCATGATGTGATGTGTACAAGAGAATTCGTAACAAACGTTCCTATAAGGTAACTAGCGAAAGCGGCCGTCCGCGTTCGTCTGCGCGGAAAGTTTTTTGGAACAATATTTTTTTCTAGATATTAGGTACCCTGTGTCCTTGACGATACTTTTGCCAACGTGTATGTAAAATTTTATGATGATCGGTTCTGTTAGTTAAGACGTGAAGGCGTAACAAACAAACAAAAAAACCGGCTTACGCATTTTTAATATTTAAAAAAAAAATTAAGGAAGTAAGGATGCCTTTCTGCCGTATGGGTATAGGCAGAGACCACATCATCTTTCCACTCCAAGATCCCTATACATATGTATACTATCTTCTGCCCCTTTTCACTTCTTGGGGGTCGGAATTATCAAAAACGCTGAGCAAGGCACTTAAATTAATTTTTAATCGTTGGCTTAAACACAAAATTTGAAAATCCTAGCTTTGAAACTGAGGGATTTTCATCCAAACTTTCATCCGCTATTTCAAGCCCTTTAACCCTTATTTCACGATAAAAGATAGCCTATGTCCTTTCTCAAGCTATCTCTATATCTGTACTAAATTTCATCAAAATCGGGTCAGTAGTTTAGGTGTGAAAGCGTAACAGACAGACAGAGTTACTTTCGCATTTATGAATCCTTACTAATATTATAAATGCGAAAGTCCGTTTGTTTGTTTGTTTGTTTGTTTGTTTGTTTGTTTGTCAACTACTGAACCGATCATCATGAAATTTTGCATACATATTGTCAGGGGTACAGAGAAGGACATAGGGTATCATCCCGAAAAAAAGTATTGTTCCCGAGGGAAAGCAAAAAAACTTTCCACGCAGACGAAGTCGCGGGCGGCCGCTAGTCCATATATAAATGTAATTATATAAAGTCTATCCATCATTACTTGTCTTATATAGTAACCAATCTTGACCCAACTCTATATTGAAATAATCATTTATAAAATACAATCAATGGTTTTCCACACACGAAATAAATTGTTAATAAATTAGAGTCTGTCTAAAAAGTCTGTTTACATGGGTAATTTCAAAGGTAATTTTAAATCCCACCTAAATCCCCAACCACCCCACCAATACCCATCTAAATAAAATTGAGTAAAGCTATGTTTACAATTAGCATTTTGACAGCACCAACAGGGTTACCAGTATAAGTTTTTATAAATAATTTAATAATTTCTCATGTAAACAGACTTTTTAGACAGACTCTAACAACAATTTTAAAAAGTTACTAACATATTTTTAAATAACGATTTAAGTTTAAAAGACGTATGACAACGGTCAAAAACTATTTACTAAATAAGACAAGTAAGGATGGACCTTAGATTATTTATATGTCTAGATAGAGTCTTACGCTTTTGACGTAATGTGTGCGTGTTTTGGTCACCCAACTGTTGGGTGATATTTTTTTCGACGCTTTCGTTGCTTCGACTGTCTATCTTGACATATAAATAATCTAAGGGATGGACAGACTTTATAATATCCTGTATATGTCCCAAAACTGTGCCACACGGAGGGAAAGTACCTTAAATATTGAAGATATGAAATTTTTATACAATACTAAATTTGAAAAATCGCCTGCCTTAACCAGGATTCGAACCCACCAAATATGAAAAAAAATTACGGTACTGGAAAAATCACTCGTTAGGTTTTTTTTTTTAAATAACACAGCATCTAAATCAAAAGGAACACCATGATATTAAATATTTTAATTTCAATTAGGTATTACCGTATTGTATGAATCCGTATGGTAAACATCGTATGCGATTTCTAAAAAAATACACACATTTTAGCAAAGTTTACTAAATTTTTTTGACTTTTATGTGTTTCGAATGTATCACCACAATCAATTTCTCGATGAAACTGTATTCACCCACAAAACCACCAGATTTTCCCACTAACTCGTCTGTTTATCGATTCCTGCATTCAAGTATATCGAGCATCGCTCTTTCGCATTTTAATCGGGGAGTTATGAATCTGCGGTTTGCGGGGGTCCCTAACTTGTTTAGGATATTAAAGTCCCTTTTCAATTTACTACTCGATATGTTTGAAGCTTCAGGTATATACGATTTGCGAGTCTACAGTTGCAGCTCAAAATTTGGCTGACTGAACAGGAAATTAAAGCGCAGAAATAAAAATCGATGTATTTAATGAAATTGGTGAAAGAGAAAATCTACGTTGTTTACAAAGGAAGAAACAATAGTTGGCAGCTCAACATTATTTTTACGCTCAACATTATTAAGGCACAAAACTAATCGAATAATAATCATACACACAAACGCACACACACACACAAACACCTACTCACAACATTAAACGATTTTATAAAAAAGCATAATATAATAAAACACAATCAATTCGGATTTCAAGAAGGCAAATCCACATCACTTGCTTGTTTCGCCTCGATGAAAAAAGTGACAGAAGCTATTAATGATAAGGTACGTGCTATAGCTGTCTTTTTAGATATGTCGAAAGCATTCGATTGCGTTAACCATAATATTCTTCTAAGCAAACTTTCTGACTATGGTTTAAGAGGCACAGCAAATAAATGGTTGGAAAGCTATCTAACCAATAGACAGCAATGTACTGAAGTCAGTAGAGTTGAAAACAAAATAAAAATCTCTGCGCGATCAAAATACAGAGAAATTGAACGTGGCGTACCACAAGGCAGTATTTTAGGGCCATTACTGTTCTTGTTATATATTAATGACTTACCTGATATAACTAAAAATGAATGCTTCCTTTTTGCTGACGATTGTACATTACTTTTTCAAAATAAAAATATTGACCAATTAGAATCGGACATAAATAATACTCTTACTGACGTAATTAACTGGATGACTAAGAACAATCTGATAATTAACCTTGACAAAACAAATGCGATAGACTTTCACACTTATAAATCAAGTAAGGTTAATATGGACATAAATTACAATAATAATAAAATAGATTTAATAGATTCGACCGTGTTTTTAGGTATCACGCTAGACGAGCACTGTAGCTGGAAAAAGCACATAGATAATCTTTGTAAAAAAGTGAATAGATTTGTGTTTGCTTTGAACAGAATAAAAAAAGTAGCCTCTTTCCAAGTAGCTTTGCAAGCATATTACGGATATGTTGCTTCTCTGTTACGCTATGGTATAATAATATGGGGTAATAGTGTGGACTTTGAAAGAGCATTTAAAGCACAAAAAAGCTGCATAAGGGCGTTATGTGGAATTAGTAGCAGGGAGTCATGTAAACCACTATATCAAAAACATAAAATCCCAAATCTACCATGTATATATATAGCGGAGATGTGCTTATTTGTAAAAAAATCACCCTGACTACTTCACTAAGGTCAGCCAAGTTAAGACAAATGCTCGGGATTCTAGAAAAAACAAAATAGTTATACCAAAAGTAATCTGGCATTTTTCAGGGAAAATGCATACTGTATGGCAATAAAATTGTATAATAAGCTACGATCACACATAAGAGATTTACCGATAGACAAAAATAAATTTAAGAATAACTTACTGCGTTGGCTCCTTGATAAGAACTTTTATTCAATCAAGGAGTATCTAGAATCCAAAGAACTATGACATTCATATTATTGTTTTTATTAATTTTGTACGTACTATTTATCACTTATTTGACATCAATTAATTTTTTATTGTTATTTTGCGCTCTTGATAATTTGTAATAAATACTAGCACTAAAAATATTTGCATGCCTACATTCATAAAGTATAATACTATTGATCCACATTGACAATACCCTCTAACTCTGTCTGTACATGGTATTATGCAAATAAACATTCTTATTCTTATTCTTAACATAACCCACACTTCATCCACACACTAAATGTTATCTGCATTCACTTCATAGACTAAATATATAATACTGATTCACTCTTCAACAAACATCAACACAGCTCACATCTTAACTACCTAACTCTCATTATTTGAAATTATTATACCATGTTTGAGGCACTGGTGGCCTGTAAAGCCCACTGACGGAAAAATTGATCGTTTACGCGTGCAGTTGAAGCGATTGTCAATTGCTCCAACAATGGTATTGACGGAAAATTGACAATCGCAATTGTTCGTTACCGGCGGGCTTTATACGGGTTTTTTTTTAAAACCTATCTCGGGCATCAGTCCTCACATAATGGCTCCTTTATTTTTGTTACTATTAGTAAGTCAAGTGCTTTGTGTAATCAACCATTGGGTGATGGAAAATAAATACATTTTATTATATTGTATCTATCTTATCTACTCGTATTTACTTCGTTTCAGAGGTTCAATGATCTACAATCTGTATCAGGGGTTCCATAAAGCACTGTCTTCAAAAATTATATGTATATTCTATGATATTTTCTGTTAAGTATGATAAATTGGAACATGTGAACAGGAACCTTAGAAACTGGACAAAAAACTAATAAATTCCTCCTTACTACAGTACAGTTGCTCTGCAGCTTTAGTCAAGTGAAAATTCATGATACAAGAAGGTAGAAGGAAGCAGAATATACGCAGCTGTGTTGAAATAAGGTGCGAACTTAATATATAACTTATACATAATGAAATCGCGCCAAATCTCTGTGCGTTCACGTTTAACGCGCTTGTTTGAAACTGGCCGAAAACTAACAAATTCTTAGTTGCTACAGTTGCTCTGCAGCTTTAGTCAAGTGAGAATTCATGATACCAGAAGGTAGAAGGAAGCAGAATATACGCAGCTGTGTTAAGATAAGGCGCGAACCTAAGATACAACTTATACATAATAATATCGAGCCAAATCTCTGGGCGTTCACGTTACCCGCTTCTTTGAAACTGGTCAAAAACTAACAAATTTTTTGTTGCTACAGTTGCTCTGCAGCTTTAGTCAAGTGAAAATTCATGATACAAGAAGGTAGAAGGAAGCAGAATATACGCAGCTGTGTTGAAATAAGGTGCGAACTTAATATATAACTTATACATAATGAAATCGCGCCAAATCTCTGTGCGTTCACGTTTAACGCGCTTGTTTGAAACTGGCCGAAAACTAACAAATTCTTAGTTGCTACAGTTGCTCTGCAGCTTTAGTCAAGTGAGAATTCATGATACCAGAAGGTAGAAGGAAGCAGAATATACGCAGCTGTGTTAAGATAAGGCGCGAACCTAAGATACAACTTATACATAATAATATCGCGCCAAATCTCTGGGCGTTCACGTTACCCGCTTCTTTGAAACTGGTCAAAAACTAACAAATTTTTTGTTGCTACAGTTGCTCTGCAGCTTTAGTCAAGTGAGAATTCATGATACAAGAAGGTAGAAGGAAGCAGAATATACGCAGCTATGTTAAGATAAGGCGCGAACCTAAGATACGACTTATACATAATGAAATCGCGCCAAATCTTTGGGCGTTCACGTTTTACGCGCTTCTGGTTTCGATTTTATTCGCCATACTTTGTGAACCGGGTGCGATTTTCCCGCGCCTACTTGTGGTGCGGTCTCGATGACAGCGGTGCACAAGAGCATAGACTAGAGAGAGTAATCTCATTGATTCCTGTACTAACGAGAATAATTTGTGACGTCATAGAGCGTATACGTATAGTGAGTGACAAGAACCTTATATTCATGAGTGACAGTTTATCAGTGAAAATTTATAATAGATACAGCTTAACAAGACGATAATAGTGCGAATGATCAATTTAGTGCCTTGTGCTATTGTGTGTTATACACAAAATTATCATTAGTGTTTGTTGTTGGCTGATAATAAATATAAGTTAAGTAACTCTAAATAAATAACTACCTAGTTAATTTTTTACAAGGAATCAGGATTCCAATCAACCAAAGTCAGTCGAATGCGATACCTTTTGAGTATGGAATCTGTCCTAAGCGGAATAAGGAGTAACCCGTGTGTTTTTTTGCTGTGTTATTAGTAGAGGTTTCAGTATATGGAATCAGTTTGAGTAATCTCTTACATGTGAAATGTCAGCATCGTTACGACCTCAGCTCGGTATATGCAGTACCAAAAGCATACCGAAAGCTTAGTGGACGCCTATATTTCAACCTTGATATTTCAATAGAGCGTTACCTCTTTTGTCGGCGCTGCCTAAACAATAATCTCTTCCGCGGTCACTGAAGCCGCACAATGTTTATATATATTACATTTATGCGTCCCGCCATGGATGCTCGTATCATTAATCTCTGTAATAAATATCTGCGCTCCCCTTCGCGGTAGGCGGTGTTATGATCCTAAGGCTGCTTCGCGGGGAGCACTTAATAAAATGCGTTTTTCCAATTTATTTTTCTTTCGCTTGCAAGTGTCTCGGTTCTACAATGGTGTCGTAAAATTATACGTGTTCGACTGTTATGGGAGGATGATATATGTGGCTTTTAGGGTGTAATGATCGGATTTCGCTTTTATATATCACGTACTTGTTTTCGGTAAGTGGCGGTTTTCCTTTCAGAATGACCGACAAACTATTGTTATAATATTCGTATTCTTTTTCTTTCTTCTTCTTATCAAATAAGGATTAGTGGGCATCTCTGGTGTTAGAGTTTACAAAGCCGCCTATAATGCCTCTAACTTGGCTCAACGACTGTTATCAGATGACAACAGCCGGGACCGACGGTTTAACGTGCCCTGCGAAGCACGGAAGCGCTCAGTTGTAATGCCACTTAACGGTCACCGATCCGACACCTGACCGGACCGAATGATGCTTAACAAACGTCATCGGGTACGATCAGTCTGTCAAGTTCCGCCATGAGCACTTCTTAAAATATTCGTATTGACTGAAATATCACTATTAGTACACCATTAGTGCAATATCTGCTTAGTACCTATCGGACTATACGATTGATATGATTTCATCGGAATGATTAACATCATCTATATATTAAATGCACTTTATTCAACACTAACAGCCATAATTTGGATCGACAGTTTTTAGCCATCAGGGGCCGTACCGGCTAACAAATCGAACTTCGAAAAGTCTGCCGGGTTTCAAATTAAAACAGATAAATCGAGACCAATTGGGCCAAAATGGCGAACCCTAATTCATGAGGTCACACAAACATCAACATCTTCCAAATAACTTCAACAAATAGTACAATACGAAATTCCTTACTTCGATGTAACTGTTTTAATTTAAAACTCGGCAAAATTTCCGAAGTTCGATTCGTTGGCCGGTACGGCCCCAGATAATGTTTTTTAAACTTTAAATTAATGCAATGCCATTTTTAACGAAGATGCTGTAACAACGCTAGTTTTTTTAGATCATCTTTGCTGTAACATTAATATGTCTCTAACTAAGCATAGGTAGGTATATAGGTTATAATATTGTTTTTATTACAAAACCTTTACGAAAATTTAACGCATCATGTGGTATTTACTAGTACAAGAGTCGACTTGGCAGACTACTTAATGCAGGTCGATTTTAGTTGAAAAGTGCTTTTTATCAACAATCGGTTGTAAAGCCTGATCAAACATATATTCAAAGATGGCGATTAGATTTTACAAACAAACTGTCGATAAAAAGCGCGAGTTGACGTAAATCGACTGGCAAGTCGCCAGTCAAATCGACCCATGTAAATACCACAAAAATTCTATCAAATTATTTCTACGATGCAAACATCGTCAAATAATTCAAATTTATCGTGCTTTTGTCAGCAGAAGATGCAGTATTTAAAACACCATCTTCAGAAAAGCAAGTACCAAAATCTACCACGGCACCGCCTCTGTGGTCTAGTAGTTCACCCACCCTTGTAAAACGCAGGGGATCCGGGTTCAAGTCCTAGGAGGGGGATAATTATATTTGTACTCGGTTTGGTTAGTGGTAGGACTTATTTCAAGTCCACCAGGCTAGGCTAACACCATACTTAAGTCTGACGCCATAACAACAATTAAAAAACTGGTGTTCCGGCAGTTAAGAGTTAAGATAGCCAGTTCCTCAGTGATGAGGATTCCGGGTGTAGTGTGCTTCCACCTTCGGCCTAATCGTGACTTAACATCAGGTGAGGTGAAGGCCAAGCACTATATCATTGTGCATAAAAATGCAAGTACCAAAATCAACAATGGCACAGCTCTAAAACAGAGACAAACTCTGGTGTCCCAAGTGTAAACTTTAATTCGGGAACTTCTGTAGCCCGTTCTAATTACCTGTTTAACTTAATTAAGCTCCTCTATTATCTTACGTTTTGCTTAAAGTAGCAGTCTAGACTAGAACTCGAGTATTTAAAGTGGATAAGAAACGCTTAGGTAATTTAAGCTTAGGATAGGAGTTGATAGAGCAATTTAGGGCTGACTAAGGTTTCGTATTATTTTAATTATGTTTATCTTTAGAAGTAGGTAGTTTGATTTCAAAGCGATCTGTATGGTATGGCAGTTAGGTTTATTGATTAAAAAATATTTTCGCCTGTTTGCAATAATTTCTATGTTACAAATCGAAAATCAGTTAGTTAAGTAACTTCAGCGTTTGAGACTATTGTCCAATCTTTTGATGAAAAAGTGTGTTTGCGTGCAAAAAAATCATAATGCTGTACAAAATAAATGAACAGGTTACTCTTTATTAAAATAAGAAAATAGTAGGAAACTATAAAAGAGTTTTCATTCTTGATGGAACACGAAAATGCTGGAAAATTAACTGTAAATAACAAAACAAGAGTTACACTAAATGGGAAAACATTTCTGGAACACAACTAGCAGGCACGGGAAAGACAACCGCATACAAATATGTAACACTTGTTAAACGACCCCTGAAGTGCGTTTACGCCAAAATGCAACACACGAAATGTACGAACAATCGTATTACATTCCCGCCAAAAAATCACTACATCCATTTCGCAGTTGGAACTTTAAAATTTGCTGGATCGCGTTTTTGATTGCAACCTGTCGGTCCTAAATGACTGCCTACGGCTTTTTCGTTGTTTTACATTTAACCTTAAAAGCTTAGCGGTTTCGGACGAGTTTCATTTCGACCAGGAACAATTTCTGAGTGCCTCTTTGTGTGTGGAAAGTTTGTCATTCGTTTTATACAGTGTATTGTGGTTTCAGTCTAAAGGTACGAATGTCGCGCGTAAATATTTGTATGAGCAAAGCTGGAGTTGCTTTGGGCCTTTTGGTGTATCTTAAGCAGCTTTTATTACTGCTTTTTATACGGGACAAATATTTGAAAAGGACTTTTCATGTAAAAAACCACACATTGTAATTTGGCTCGTCTTTTTCATTATGTTTGTGATGTAGGTACAAACCGTAACAATACTGGCTTCTGGTTCAGATCGTCAATGGGCAATGAAAAAAGAGTTTCTGCCAGAACTGCAACGTTCATTATAAAAGAAGTATAAAAGCAACATCAAAGTCATGACTTTGACATGACTATGAGATAGTCAAAGAATTCAGGTAGGTAGTTACCTGAATTCTTTTCATGAAAAGAATTCAGGTAGTTCATAAAAATTGTCGATGTAATAGTGAAATTGTATGAAGAGTAAAATTTAATTTTACACGATTGCGACTTTAAAGTAAAAGACGATATTAGAGGTTCTATTGACTAGTAGAAAACGTAATTTCATTTTTCATATAGTCATCTCTGTCAATATTATAGGTATGTGAAGTTTTTGTGAATAAACACACGTTTTTATATGGGTAGGTTTTTTACAAACGACCATAGAAATCGAAAGCTATACATCTTGATTCGAGCTATCGTTCGGACGTGAAAGTTGTAGGAAGAACTTCCAATAAATAATACCGCGGGGCGTCGGCGTCGGCTGCAATACATAAATTGGTGGGACTTTTGACAGCTGATCGGATAAGGGCTGCCGCAGGGGGACGGACTTATCGCTTGAAATGGTCAACTCGGGGCGCCATTGTTATTAATAATAAAAATACGATGATAGTTTCTACGCCGTATTTAAAACAGAAGCTATAGTTGTTAATGCAAATTTCACTTAAATTCTAATCTTACCTATTATGTAAGATGCAAAATGTCAATTAAATGTATAGGTAAAATGGCATTTAAATAATATAAAATGAGTGCCGATAAGAAGTTAATACTGCAAAGAGATAAGTTGATTAAGCGAGCGAAGCGTCTTATTGAACACTAAAATAAATTACAAAAATTGTGCAGCGCGGTAACAGGCCGTGCGTCAGTGCATTGCCAAAAATGTAGGTCGTGATCAAGACGCAATCAGCATACGTAACTTAGAAAAAACAAAATTATTGATCCAGGATGCCGACGGCGAAGTGCCAAACCTAACTGTTAAATTCCAAGTAATCTGGTTTTGAATTCAAAACGTTTAAAAAAATAATTTCTCGAAAAAATGTCAGTTAGGAGGTATTGGTACTTCGCCGTCGATACGTGACTTATAGAAAACAATTATTAAATTAGGCGTAGGCTTTATCGCGTAATCCATAAAACCTACTGTTCCATGAAGGTATTTAAAAAAGTGTTAGCTTGCTGCTTAATAGTGAGGATATTGTTTGATTAAAATACAAAATTGATGGTAAATAAAATTGATCTGATGATCTACACCCACCAACTGTAAACATTTTATTGCATAATTTTTCTAAAATTTTCTACTTAAGTTTTTCCTTTAACAGTTATCTAATAAAAAAATATTTGAGGGCCCCTCGTTAACCCTTAGTCTGATTCTGCCAATATACTAAGAGAGGGGGCTGGTTTTTATCGTGATTATAATCGGCTTTATTTGGACAAGGGAGTGCAGTGACAGAGCTGCATTGTTATTTGGCACAACTCTCTTTACAAGAATCCTCCATGGACGCGTAATTTCATTGCCAGTATTGTCATGTTATCACGAAATTGTTGTGACAAATATTGACACTTGACACTAACAATGAACGGGCGTAATGAAAACGCTTCTTGTAGGTAACAAGAAGATAAGAACAGCCAGAATGTCATCTAAGTTTTTACTATTAAATTGAATACTTACATTCAATTAAGTAGTAAAATGAATAATGCATTGAAAGAGATTGAAAACTACTGCAAAAATAATGATCATTCACCCTTAATTAATTTATAGTTTGAATTATTTAACCCCAATGCTGAATGATCTAACAATGCAATTGTGAATATTGTAATGTAACGCTATTGAATAAGTATAATGCAAAATGCTACATTTAATTGTTTTAATCAAATTTTAGTAGGATTAAGTTCATGTTCCGGTGACTGGATTTGATTCCGGCATAGATATAATAACTCAATCATAACTTTACAACGACGTTAACGATAAAAACAATAAATACAAGCCAAGCAAAAAAGAAAACTTGTATAATTTCCGGAAGCAATAATTTCAAATTCACAATGTAAACAGCGTTTATTATTTTACATGCCATTAATAAAAGCCTTATACAAAGAAACGTTATACTGTGTGCGAAGGGTTAAGTGACTATACAAGGGATGTTGGCATGAGTGACAGCCCTATTGTGCTGCGATCATTCATCGCGACGTATTTCGGTTAGATTATTCTAATAACGTACAAAGAAAAGGTTTCAGACGTTTTTAATGAAAATAAGGACGTACCGAAGCCTTTAAGGTTACCTTAATCGAAATCGTTTTGATTTACCTTTGAAACTTAGCGATCATATTTATTTATAGGAAAATTATTTGTTTTTATTAGTCGAGTTTGGTAAGGCTATAGTATTATCTCTTGGGAATTGGGTTAGGTAAATGAAAAACAATATATCCTTTGTACGAGTATTTATACCTTTATAGCATTATTTGCCATTAAAAATAGTGAATACGAAATAATTGTGAAAATAGTAAATAAACTCGGTTTGCACTCCGGGAGTGCCGGCAGAAGTGAAAACTTGAAAATTAATTATCAACGTTGTGCATTTTTGATATTTTGGAATGGTTAGGGAATAATTATGCACGAATTGCCGTCTTACGAATTTACTCTGTATTTGAATTTACGAATACAGAACAGTATTGTACGAAAGTCTTATCCATAGCTCGAGAGAAAATCTAGAGTTTTGACATTGAATTAAAAAATTAGCGCGTTGCTATGGTGACACAAGTGTTTACGTCTTGAAATGACCGCGCCCCGTAGGAAGACAGGGGGATACTTCCGCCGCCGGCTGTCTAGTCTCCATCCGTCACATCCGTCTTACGAATTTTCGATCAGGGTCACGTGATTCTTACTGACGCGAGTTCAGCATTTTTTCCCCATTACAAAAAAGCGTACAACGCCGCTAAAGAAGTTTTCACTTCAAACACAAAAATATTGATATCATGTTAATATGTAGTCATTAAACTATCGATTACTTTTAAATAAAGCACGGTTTTAAATAGAAAAACATTTTTTTTTATATCGAAAGTGAAATACATGACTTTACAGAATTCCTGCATACCACAGCCCTCTAAACAAATATTTGAAAAGTGATCTTGCACTTTTTCAGCGTGAGAAACATTGGCTTATACCTTTGCTTCACGTGACTTAAAAAGGCACGTAAGTACCTATATCAAATATTTTTTTCGTCATTTATTATCAAGTGATTCTAGAAGTGCACACTTTATTTCAATTTTACCAATCTGCAGGGTAAGCCAATATAATCGTTCATCTGTTCAACAAATGTATATTTGAAGATGTAAACAAAAAAAATTGTAGTGACATCTACCGTAACGTAATTAGAAGTAAAAAAGAAAATAACGTAACTATACTAAGTTAAGAGCGCGTAGTCTGCACACTAGCGCCGCCATTGAAACGAGAATCATAGTGCTTAAAAAATAAATAAATTTAAAAAATATTAAAAACACGACTGCCTGCCAAAAACGAACTAAAAAGTTAAATAACAAGTGTCATTGCAGTCGGGGGACTGTTTAATGGTACAATGATGTAAAGATTCTTATGATACCCCATACATCCAAATCTGCTGAGCCATTTAGAAGTTATGGTGGAATAAAGAAACTCACATACCCACAAACATACATGAACCCTGAACACATATATACACTCCTTTTTGGGCAGTCGTGTAAATAGACGAAATTGTGAATTATCTCTCTGTAGTGCATTCCGAAGAACTTTTGTGGTACTTTTTATCGCTTAAACAATGTTTTCTAGTCAGTCGTTTAGTATAATGAAGTTTTTTTGCTCACTTTTCGCAAACTACTCGCATAAGCACTCGTTATACTATACATGTCCAATCTACATATTTCAGGAATATGAAAAGCTTAGAATGATTTTTAAAAAAAGTACTTCTTTGAATAAAATTGTCTCTAAAAACATTAAGGAGAGCTTTCACTGGTGAAAAATTACAGAGCGACCGACGAACAAAGAATCGTCAATTTCCTTCCCAAATGCAAAGAAACAGCTTCTAGTATCTAAACAAATAAGTTTCTCGAACTTTGTGAATAATATAACAATAGGGGTTGCGAGACGAAGATAACATTGTAAGTAAAAGTAAAGGCCGTGTGTGCCGTAACATATTCTAGAAACTGAAATGAATAATCTATGAGTCTAATGTGGAATACTGTTTTAGATTGATACTTTGAAGTAGCACAGTACAGAATACCTAATGATACTACGTCATATGGTCTAATTATAAAATCAATGTTTACAGGGTTTATTACATGTTAATGTCTTCGAAATCGATACGAGTGTTATGGTTTGTATACTAAGATTACCTATAAATACGCAATTTTGTAAGTTTGTTACTCAATCACGCAAAAGAAATGCTACTTAATTGGATTTGCATGTTTATGTTTAGCACACGGATAGCTTATGACCTGAATTAAAATATTTTATGCCGGTAAAAGGTTCCCTATAGTTTTTCACATGTCTACGAAGACAAAGACGCAAAAGCTATAAAAGAATAAATCTTCAAAACAACTGGTTCTAAAACGTGTAAGTCGTTTTATTTTCAATGTTAATATGCCTTATATCATTAAATAGAACAAACTCACTTATAAAAAGAGAATGATCTAAAACATGATAACATAGTCTTCATATTTATTAATTTACAATTTCCTTGGTAACTATCAAAAGAAAAAAAAAGGCTAGAAAATATTGTTTAAGGGATAAAAAGTACCGCAAAGCTTGTTCGCAGTGCATTCCAGGGAGATAATTCATATTTTTTTTTATTTAAACACTATGATTTTATTTCCAATGGCGGCGCTAGTGTGCAGACTGCACGCTCTTAACTAAAACATTTTGCTGAATACTTTCTCTTAATTCAAGTAACAGAACTCATATTCAGTGAATTATGTAAAGATCGTAAGAAAAATTGTGAATGCAACACGTCAATTACCAAGTTTTTAGTTGTACAGTCGGCATCAAATAGAGGTCTAAATAAATAATAATAAATGCTTGGACAATTTCACACAGCACCATCTAGCCCCAAACTAAGCAAAGCTTGTAATATGGGTGCTAGACAACTGTTATACTATTTATATACTTTTTAAATATATACAGGGTTATTTGTAAAACTCCAACAACCTCGTAGGAGCAGATTACTAACATCATAAACATCAACATTTGTTCTACGACTTTTCCGAAAACAAACAAAAAAAATTCGACTTTTCATACAAAACTCGATTTCGTCCGTTTTCGGAAAAGTTGTGGAACAAATGTTGTTGTTTATAATGTTAGTAATCTACTCCTACGAGGTTGTTGGTGTTTTACAAATAACCCTGTATATTTAAAAATCACAATTTTCCAAAATCACATTTCACTTCAATTTATATTATGTAAGTAAAGTATACTTTACATAATATAAATTGAAGTTAAATGTGATTTTGGAAACTTCGTTTTAATTCTTCTCATCGTTTAATAACGGGTTTAGAGTAATATAAAGTTGTCATAACAGAATAAGTACAGTTTGTTTCAAAATCTTTGACCATCAAACACTTTTTTTTTATAAAAAAAAAACTTATATCTAATACATAGCCCCGCAAAACTGTTTACAAAGTTTGACTGCAGGATCAGTGTGTCTCGAGTTGAAACGCATAATACTTACATGCACGTATACAGGTAAACACGCGATTATATATTGATTCATTAAATCGTTAGTTACATAAAAACATGATTTAATTTAGTATTTCCTGACATAGATTGCAAAATCAGAGAGACACAAATAAATCTGAGTTATGAAAATTGTGGTCGCCTTTGATTTTTCTTAAGTACCTACATAATGGGCGTAATGGCTGTCTCCAAAATATTTGATGTTGACTGTACGAAGGCAGTCGATAGTACCGGATTATTTGCAAATTGATCCAATTTGGCGAACACGGCTACGCTTTTAGTGTGCGTCGTTTAATGTGTAGCTCTTTCTACTTTGTTTACGCAGGCACACAGGTGTGATGCTTTATGAAAAGCTGGATAGTTTTAACCTGCCAACTTTAAGTTAGAATTGATGATATGAAAATAACGATGCTGTGTAACTTTGTTGTCCGTCAGGTTTTCGATTAAATTACTTTAATCCATTTCGTGACTAACCAAATTATATGATAAAAGTGCTAGACCTTTACTTTTAACAATTTGATAACCTTTTTAGGGTTCCGTACCAAAATGGTAAAAAAGGAACCCTTATGGTGTGACTCAGTCTGTCTGTCACAGCTGGATATCTCGAGAACTACTAATGGTATCAATTTGAAATTTGGAATAGTTAAAGATTGCCTAACTATTTTGTAAATAAGAAATAAATAAAAATAAATATCTTTTTTACAACAGGGACTGAAAAGCGGTCTTAAAAAATTGAAATGGGGCTACTAGGGCATGTGGGGTATCATATGAAAGCGTTTGTACGTTTTCAATCATTTTTAATTTTTTTTTAGACCGCATAGTTTTCGACTTATGATGAAAAATGTAAAAATAATTGCCGTTCCCCCCCCCCCCCTTATCTTCTAAGTTTGCAAAAAGAAAAATCTGAAATAATTCTATGTAATTGCAGTGTATATAAAGATTACGAGAAAAATAAAACGATGTCTCAATTTATCATGCTTTTTTAGAAATTTAACATTAGTTCCACTATTGGTCAGGAGATGACGCTGACCTAAAACTGCAATACTAATTTTATTATTCTACTCTGCAGTGTGGTTTGATGGTGCAATTATGCTGGTACGGAACCCTCGGTGCACGAGTCTGACTCGCTCTTGACCGGTTTAATTTATAGCAAAAGCACGGAATAAATAGGACAACAGTACCAACTGCTAGAAAGGTATGACACATGAAAACAAAACGATAACCTACAATATAGACAATCTCGAAGAGTAAAAGTTGATTTAAGATGAAAAACATTATGGAGAAAACCAATGGGACTGCTATCACTTAAAACTATTGCGATGTAGCTAATTGTCTAGCAATACACCTGTTTTGGTTTAATTTAAATCGAGCTAGTATTTAGTTTTCAAGTAACAAGTATTTGAAGATATTGCTAAGCGCATTGAAATATGTGCTTTATTATGACGTCATAACGCGAGTCAAAATATCATCTTTCTCTTTTAAGATTAATCGCGAAAATTTCTTCACGTTCATGTGGTACTGTGGTACCTAACATAAGCTATGGATAAGTCACTGAACGAAAATCGATGATGTTATCTGTGGTGGCAGGACTTCTTAAATTAAACAGCAGATTCATTATCAATAAATAATACAATCTTACATGAAATGTGTGGACGCTGCTAAGCACGAACTCAAAGAGAAAAAGGAAAAACGTCAGGGGCACAAAAATTTTTATTATAGTTTATGACAAGACTACTCGTAGATATAAAAAAACCGGCCAAGTGCGAGTTGGACTCGCGCACGAAGGGTTCCGTACCAAAAAGCGGCAAAAAAATTACGTTTGTTGTATGGGAGCCCCCCTTAAATATTAATTTTATTCTGTTGTTAGTATTTGTTGTTATAGCGGCAACAAAAATACATCAACTGTGAAAATTTCAACCGTCTACCTGTTGTCGTTATTAATATCGAGCAAAAAACGGCAAAAGAATCATGTTTGTTGTATGGGAGCCCCCCTTAAATATTAATTTTATTCTGTTTTTAGTATTTGTTGTTATAGCGGCAACAGAAATACATCATCTGTAATAAATTCAACTTTCTAGCTATCATGGTTCATGAGATACAGCCTGGTGACAGACAGACAGACAGCGGAGTCTTAGTAATAGGGTCCGGTTTTTACCCTTTGGGTACGGAACCCTAAAAAGGGTTCTGTGAAATTGATAAAATCTAGTTAAAATTTACTTGCTTGCTATACATAGGTAAGTAGAGGTAAAAGATCATCACGTCACAGTTTATTCTCGACATACCCTTTGTATGGCGAGAATGCGGCCAGTGTCTGCTTCAGATTGCATTAGACGAAAGCAATTTACTATTCTGTTGACCATTGTATTATCTCATATGCGGACATCGTACATTCCAATAGCAAGGCGTGACACATTGATTTGAATCCACTATCCATTTCTTAGAAACGTGTGTGGTCTGCAAAGCTAGGACGTCGTAGAAGACATAATTACTGCAATGTAGGTTTGATACGTTGTAGCATACAATACAACTTCTCTATTATGGCTGCACTACATATTTGCCCATGATCGGCACAATTTATCATACGTTGATCCTTTTGAAAGAACCTCTTTGAAGCATTTGTTACAAAACCAGCAACGTACGATGAATTGTGCCGATCATGGACGAATTGTAGTACCGGCATTAATTAGTAGAAGGGTACACAGAGGGTCTATCACAAAAAAGAATCACGATAGTCGGACGATGTTCGTTGATCGATTTACTTGAATTGAACCTTATATGTGAGTTAATAAAGTCACGGAGTGGGACGAACATCGTACGCTTACCGCAATGCTTTTTTGTAATCGACCCTACAGCTAGACAGCACGCAGTTAAGTATAATAAAAATAGTTGAGTAAAAATCGAAATGATATCGATATTTGCGACTTATATGCATTGAATATAGAAACCTTAGAGCATGAAACGAATGAATCCTATTTAAGAAAAACTGTAAAAAAATAATTTTCATTTGTAAAGGTAGCAAAAATATTAAATACAGTAGGTATCAAAAATTGTGTAGTAGATTCTTAAATGGGGAAATTTAATCTCATATTAAAAATAAAATATTTTATATATGAATTTAATAATAGTTATTTATGCAACAGTACTATAACGAGGGGTATTAAAACACGAATGTGGGTTTATCACACGAGGCGAAGCTGATTGTGATAATAGTATCACATGAGTGTTTTAATACCTAATTATGTACAGTTGCATACAAGACTTTATCTACACCCATTTTTTTTTATTAGGGAAACAAACAATATTTTAATACATATGGATTAAAAACACCCATGATATTTATCCTCTATAAAGGTTTTGACTTTGTCTTTGACTTTGACTTTCCTCTCCCTCCTCGTCATTATGTCTTCCGCAAGAGTGTTATAATGTTGTACTGAATTTCACAATGCAACGCTCGCGCGTTGGCGCGCGGCGCTGCAGGACCAGCTCTCACTCGGGATATTGTAATGATGGCAGTAAGCTAACTGTTTCAGAACCCCTTACAGAGGATTTAAAGCATGTGTGTATAAATAAATTAAGCACCAAATCGTTAAGAACCAAGAGTAACCTTAACATTATCGCAAATCCCAGTCCAGGTGACATAATGACGGCTAAAGGGAGATAATAATATTTCGCCAACTTACGACCCTAATAAAGTTTACCCAAATTACGTGTACGCAAAGTTAATTTCTGTTTGTTTGTTGTTGCTCTGTAAGAGTTCGGCCGAAACTATAGGGAGTGGCAGGGCCGCCACAAGGGCCCGGGAGTTTGAAACTAGTGTCGATTTTGGAGTTTGCAAACTTAACGAAGGTGACATGACCTGTCTAGAGGTAAGCATGTATAGTGACCACCACGGTTAATTAAATTTGTGGAAAAAGCTTTCGAGATGTCGACAGAATTATATTTGAAGCAATTATTTGAAATCTAATGCAATAAATGCAAATGGGTTTAACATTTGTCAAAAGTTGTACAGCATATTCGAAATATACAACGTGTTATATAATAACCCCTAATGCCGAATATGATAGATAGAGACCATCAAACTCAACAACTTTTACTATGAGACCAACTCTGAAATCGCCAAAAAAACAGCTGTTTCTTATATTTTTATATTTTCGTTATTAATTTTTGTATGAAACAGCTGTTTTTTTTTTCTCGATTACAAAGTTGGTACCCTAGTTTTGTTCAGTTTGATGATCCCTATCTACCGTATTCGGCATTGGGTTATTTTGTAACACGTTGTATTTCAAACATTTGTTGAAAGTATGTTACGAAACTTTACGAGTCACAAAATGGGTTTAAGCGACGCGTAAATGATTCCTTTGGTGGTATAAAACTAAGGCGATCGCTCACGTTGAGATTGGTCAAATAGTATCAAAGTTGATATTAAAAAAAATAAAAAATTCATTTAATCTTAGTTACATATATATAGATGCATAGGATAAATTTTAAGTATTTTGTTAAGTTTATTATATATAAATACTGGTACAGGGGGTAGGGGGGCAACAATATCATTTCTCCTTTTTCTTTGAGTTGATTCTCTGAACGGTAAGGATTTATGGAATTTTAGGGTCAGATTAAGTATATGATATGATATCATTTTAAGGAACCCAAATACCAATTCCATCTCTGTCAGAACTATACGCCTCGTCATGTTGAGCAAACGGCCGCGAAGTTTTGCAATTGATCTAACAAAATTACTTCGGCTGCAGTCAAGTTGCCGCCCACTGTCAGATTGTATCACGATTCCTACGGTATTAACTTTGGATCTCTAGAGAAACGATTTAATTAAATAATCTTAATATCGTTTGAAGGGAGGCATCGTTAACACACTTTCCATTTCCCTTCCCATCCAGAGCGATTTAAATACTTTGAAAATAAACATTTCATGGAAAAAATACGCTTATATTTACAAGACAGTAAATGTGGTAAATATGATTCTTTTTAATGTCAAATATTTGTTGAAGTTCATTAACATTTTCTTTAATAACGTCAAAAAGATATTGAATGAAATTGCGAAACATAATATCTTTTTTTTTATTTACTACGGGATAGTGATTGGCCTTCACCTCACCTGATGTTAAGTGACGATAAGGCCGAAGGTGGAAGCACACTACACCCGGAAACCGCATCACAGAAGAACTGGCTATCTTATTTCTAACTTCCGGAACACAACATTATTTTTAAATTGTTGCTATGGCGTCAGACTGAGATAAGTTGGTGGTAGCCAGGCGGTCTTGAAATAAGCCCTACCATCAACCAAGCCGAGTACGAATTGTAGTCGGGACCCCTGCGTCTTGCAGGGATGGGCGAACCACTAGACCACAGAGGCGGTTAAGGCCAGTATATTCAAAATTATCGAAATTGGCTTATTTTTGATTCAAAAATAAATAATCAAATGTACTTTATATTGAGCAGATAAAATATATGTTGAAGTTTCATAAACGATCTTGATTATTTTACGGTTAAAAACACGTACCTATATATTCGTATCTTCATACGACTATAAAAAAATGCAAAGACCAAGAAAATATTCAATAATTTTTTTTTGGATAATACTCAAAGTTTATTAATCCCTTATTTACGAATAATATATAGAAAAATATGTAATGATATATAGAAAAATATTCAACGTAGTAGTAGTAGTAGTAGTTTCAAGAAGAGCTCAAAATAACAACAAAAATATTGAAAAAATGAAAAAGTGAGGTTATTTTCATTACTCTTCACACGTAAAAGAAAAGACAGAGACAGAGTTTTTGGAATATACTGGCCTTAAGTAAGTAGTATCAGTGACAAAACTATGTCATGTAGTTTTTGAAGAAATATAACAGCTTTTTTGTGGCAGAAATAGTGACAATATATAAATACAGCAGGGTATAAAGCTTAGCATCTTCAAGCATTTTCTGGCCATTATCTCTCACAGTTAACAGTGTTGCCGACATAGACGGATCGCTCAGAACGCCACGCTGAGCAGTTGGGCGGTACTTATGCACACGACAGCAGTTTTCAGCATACAAACAGTGATTAAATACCCCAGCAATTTAGAATTCGAAATTAATCTTATTATAATTTTATGTTAGCTACACGTTTATGATTTTCAGTTGCGTCTCGTAACAAAACAGCGTCTCCTAGTTGTATTTTATAAGTTACTAGCTTCCGCCCGCGACTTCGTCCGCGTGGATATTAGAGAAAATCTTTAGGGAATCTTCAACCAGGATCCGACCAGCCGTTTTTACGCGATTAGGCGGGTCACCACCAAGCGCGCTGCCTCGCGAGGCAAGACGTTTGCCAAGACGCAAGGCGTTTGTCGCACGAGCTCGCTCGACGACTAACGACTGGTCGTTCCCATTCCCGTTCCCGTTTCGTCCCGCTCTTGTTCTCGTTCCCGTTACCGTCCCGTTCCGTTGCCGTCCCATCCCGTTGCCATCCCGTCCCGTTGCCATCCCGTCCCGTTGCCGTCCCGTCCCGTTCCCGTCCTGACCCGTCCCGTTCCCATTCCCGTTCCCATCCCCGTCCCCGTCCCGTCCCGTTCCCATCCCGTTCCGTTCCCGTCCCGTCCCGTCCCATTCCGTTTCGTTCTCGTCCCCGCTCTCATTCCGTTCCCGTCCCATCCCATCCCGTTCCGTTCCCGTTCCCGCTCTCGCTCCCGTTCCCATCCCCGCCCCGTTCCCGTCTCGTCCGGTTCCCGTTCCCGTCCCGTTCCCGTTCCCGTTTCCGCCCCGTCCCATTCCCGTTCCCGTTCTCTTCCACTCCATCCAGTTCCCGTTCCCGTTTTCTTTCTCCCCGTCCCCTGGGGCTGAATCATGCATGTCCACCAAGTTGGACTTCAAAATGAATGTCATTTTCGCAATCACCATCCCATAAAACCTCAAGAACGTCATCCATATTTAGTATTTTATAATTACTTACCTGATCTTACTTATGATCATTTACCACACAAGGGGTTGATTTTCAAAATCACAAAATATATGTTTGCCTATTTATTTTTAGACGTACTCCTACGAAGTTTAAAGTTGTAATGTCTATTTTATATTCTTTTTCCATACAAAATTTGAACCCCATTTTTACTCTTTTAGGAGTTAAATCATGTACATCGTGTTGGACTTTAAAATAAATGTCATTTTCGCAATCACCATCCCATAAAATATCAAGAACGATATCCATATCGATTTTTATGTTTACATACCCCATTTACCCTCTAAGGGGTTGATTTTCAAAAATACTAAATATATGTTTGCTAATTTATTTTTAGACGTGCTCCTACGAAGTTTAAAGTTGTAACGTCTATTTTATATTATTTTTCCATACAAAATTTGAAACCCATTTTCACCCCTTTATGGGGTCAAATCATGTCTACCGTGTTGGACTTCAAAATAAATGTCATTTTTGCAATCGTCATACCAGAAAACCCCAATAACGACATCCATCTCTATTTTTAGGTTTATTTACACATTTCACCCCTATTTCATACAGTAGAAGTACTTACAATATCAATAAACGTTGCGTTAGATTTCCTTCTATAAGCCTTTACTATAAATTAAGTGATTTTTACTTCGAAAATGAAGGATTTTTTTCTATACACAACTTCATACCCCTTTTCACCCCTTCAGGGGTAGAATTTTGAAAAACGCTGAGACCCGTATTTATTAATTTTTAATCTTCAGCCTAAACACAAAATTTGAAAATCCTAGCTTCAAAACTGAGGGACTTTCATACAAACTTTCATCCCTTATTTCACCCCCTTAGGGATGGAATTTTCAAAAATCCTTCCTTAGTGGATGCCTACACTGTATGAGGTATCTGTGTGCAAAATTTCAAGTCTCTAGGTCCAGCGGTTTAGGCTGTGCGTTGATAGATCAGTCAGTCAGTCAGTCAGTCAGTCAGTCATTCAGTTTACGATTTTATATATTAAGATTCTTTGATTCAATTTTTTTCTGTACTTTTTTAACATTGAAAATGTTTTTTTTTGAGGCATCTGTATAGGCCCGATTTTCAGCCAAAGTGCGATATCACGCTGGTGTCGTAGATATTAGAGCTATGTAAATGATTGAGATATCAAATGACGTGTCTAATCAAGAGCTATAAGCTGAAAAAAAATGTTTTTGAAAAGTCCTAAAATCTTTTTTGAAAATCGCAAAAATGTGAAAAATGCAATCGATTTTCGCCCGGTTTCGGCGAGCAAAAAATCATATATCGTAAACGAAACGCGATATCGGGTCGATTTTAAAAACACCTCGAGATATGACTTTGGTCTACTTTAAAAAAAAATATTTGAGGTAAATAACACTAAAGGATAATTCTGTAGCTTAACCTTTAAAAAGTGAAGTTTGCGCGGAGCGTATGAGTGAGCGCTGAGCGGTCGTGAAAGGCACGAGATCTGTGAATTTTAAAAAGAACGTCACTTCGATTGAGTTGACAATAGACAGTGATCCACTGCAACTTCAAGAATGTATGAAAAAGAGAAAATTTTACGTAATTTTGTACCGCAAGCGCACTCAAGTTAATCACTTCAGTTGTGTATTATCAATTTTATCACATTGTATACTCGAAGTCACAATGCATGACTAAAATTGTTCTATGTAAGTTTCAAAATACGACAGATTTTCCACTTCGAAAAATAAACATTTAATTGATTGACCACCCCCAGTACTCAATACATATCATTACTTTACTACCGAACAATTCTTACGCTCCAATAAGCATCAGTTACCAAACAGGTTTTAACCAATTAGAATCAGTTCTGCTAGGCTCTTACTAAAGAGATAACGAGATTACAAATAAAATAATGTTTTGCTTTAAAGAATTTTAATTTTCGGTAAACAGTAATCGTATTATGCATTTAGGCTGTCTGTCACGCACCGCGTACTGTGTACAGTGGTAAGAAATTAAACGATGGTGTCTACTCATGACAATGCCGCTTGATCCAGTGGCTTGACCAAACGACATGATGTCATGCCACTGGATGTCACTGGATGGCATGACGGTGACCACCCATGATCATGCCGCTTGGTCCAGTGGCTTGATCAAGCGACATGATGTCATGCCATTGGATGGCTTGATGGTGGCCACTCATGATCATGCCGCTTGATCCAGTTGCATGATCAAGTGGAATGATGTTTTACCACTAAATTGCATGATGTTGGCCATTCATGATCATACCTATTGACGTGCCGGGTAAGAATATTCCCGGCAATATTGGCAATATTCCCGGCCCGGCAATATTGAGAATATTTTCATAATTTGAGAATATTGCAGGGAATATTCTCACCCGGAACATCAATAATCATACCGCTTGATCAACCGACATGATGTCATGCCACTGGATGGCATGATGGTGACCAATAATGATCATGCCGCTTGATCCAGTGGTATGATCAAGTGCTATGATGTTATAGCACTGGATGGCATGATGGTTGCCACTCATGATCATGCCGCTTTATCAATCGACATGATGTCATGCCACTGGATGGCATGACGGTGGCCACTCGTGATCCAGCCGCTTGATCCAGTGGCATGAGCATACAAATTACAACTGAATTATTGCTCCATACAATTACTATTCCACCCTTTAATGAAGAATTCCTATCATCTTAGCAAATATTGCGATCAAAGAAGAAGACCCTAATAAATAACAAGTGCACTCGACAAATATTTGAGGCTCTAACGACAGGATAATTTCGAGACGCTCCATAATCTATCAAAACGTTTGTACTATTTAATTGAGACATCATGAATGCTTGCTTATACTGGGGTGTTTACAAAAACATGAGGTATGGAGTGAAATATCCAAATGAACGATTCAATTACAAAATGCATCAAACACTACGCCCAACGAATTTCCCAAACCTTACAGTCCGAAGGGGAGTCACCCTAAGGGAAGGTCGTTGACCTCGCCCTCACTCATGTTACGTTCATTACAAATTCTTCGCCCCGTCCTTTTCTCGCCCACTAGGACTCTCTATAGTCCACTAAATAAATAATGGCCGAAATTCATAATTCTCAATGCTAAGTGCTACATGATAGGCGAAGCTTTTTGTTAAAGAAAATTATTACAATGACTTTCATTTTCGCAGCGAAAACGAGCGGGACATTATTTTTGAGAAGAGTTATTTAATCAGAGTCATAATTTTATTGGATCGCCTATTTTTTCACATTAAAATAAAAGTAGATACTGGGTTTCACAATACTTTGAAAGTCTCAAAGATATCATGTTTTAAACCTGAATGTTTCAATAGGTACTCTGAAAAGCTCAAAGATATCATGTTATGATTTTGAACCGATCTTTAATTAATTAAATTAAAACCTTATGCCGAACATTATTGTAAAAACCTGATTTGTTTAAAATAGAAAGTGACATTCCGGTTCCTACAATAACCCTAAAGACATGTATTTCCATTTTTCAACTCCCATATATCCGGTATTTTGAAAATTTTGGAAAGAATTAATGGCCAAAAATTTTTCGCGAGAATCGGTTGAGATATGCAACCTGACCCGACATAAAAAAGCATTTTTGCCTAAGCATCGAAACTAAGCTTGAATTATCTTTGCTAAAATACACACTACATGGCAGTATTACAGTTTCTGGACAAAATGTTTCTAGAGTATAAATTATATTTCAAAATAAAGAACCTGCTTAAGGTCGAAGTAAGTTCTTTTTAGCTGCTATGCTATGGCTATATTCAAGTTAAATTAAACATTTTAAGCCATTTCTAAGTCACTTTACATAAATATTTTACAGTTTAATGAACAAAAACGACATATTCAGATGGCTATTTTTCTTGGACTGATGAGTAGAGAGTAAACCAAGTTTAATTAAAACAAACCCATAATAATATTTGAATTATTGGTTTTTAAAAATTTTACATAGTTTCGTATTTCCAAAAATAAGTTTTTATTCTCTGAAAAGGAAAGGCCACGTACTATAGGCAACAGCGTCGCTTAACCAGTTTGCAACAAAATTAGTGTGCGCGAGTATCGCCCCTGCACAAACTAATCGTATGTGACAGCGGGCGCGGTGTGCAAGAGATTTTAACCTTAGCAGTGGTTAAGCGACGCTGTTGCCCATGGTACAACATCCTAGCGATAGCGTGAACAAAATTTATTTAATATCTAGATAAAAGCACAATGTTGTCAAATAGCTGGTGGAAGTAAAACCTTGAATATGTTAAGGCCAAACAGTATTTGTTGTATATCAATCAATTGACCTCAACCGTTGAGACAAGAAACCTCCCAACTCATAAAACCCAAGTTGTGTAATAAGAAGAGTTTTACGGCCATAGTTTTATATAGGGCCGTTTTACACTGTTGTTTACGGTTATGCCTTAATACGTTTTCGTGATATGGTTCTTTGCTTATAGATCCGATATAATATTTACGACTTTGTCTCTCAAGGTATATGTATAGTGAATTAGGTTACGTAAGTGTGTCACGAAACGAGTTACTCGAAAAGGTTAAGCGAAAACCTCTCTTCAGATATTTTGTGGAAAGAATTCAAGGTTTTATCGGAGTTTCATTTTGTGCAAGTAAGGGATTTTGTACTAAGCTAATTTTGGTATTTGTTTCATTATTATTTACGTCAGATTGAAAAATGACAGTACATAAAATATTACTTGGTAACTTAGAGTAAGACGCGCTTCTGTCCCAGAAAGAGAAGCCATACGAAGCTTTCCCCTCTGCCGAAGTACAAGCCCAAATGGGCATATGTGGTTGATAAAACCCTTCGCGGAAGCCGCGAAAGCCGCGATGCTCTAAGCTTGGTAAAGTCTAAAGTTAATTATCGTAATATATAGCGATTATTTAAGTAATTCCTCTAAAAATATTTTTAGTTATTATCTAAATACAACAGATTATTTCGCTCGGCGCGGTTGTCGAGTGCAGTCGTGCCTCGCTACGCGCAGTTTGCATTAATACGTTTTCTCGAGATTACATTTTTCGCTGCACCATTAGTACGTTTCAAGTTTTACTAAAATAGTCGCGAATACGTCTGACCAGTATTGTGTTTATTATGCCGAGGACGCAACATAGTCCCCCTAAGACGACAAAATTTACAATGTCTGAACCGGATTTATCCACAATCAATAGTGGTGTCGATTCACCACGCGAAGGTAAAGTGACCACGCGAACCAAGCGACAACGTATCGAGGACTCGCCCAAGGATCGGCAAGGACTAACACAAGGTGAATTGGACAAGTTTAAAAATGAACTGTCGGATATGCTCTCATCCTGGAAATTGGACCACGATCGAACATTAAAGAGCTGGAAGTCTGAATTGGATGCTACCCTTTCCACGCTAGTAAGTGAAGTAAATGATTTGAAGCAATCTAATTCGGAATTAGTTAAAAGTGCCGAGTTCATAAATAAATCTTACGAAGAGTTGAAGACTAAAGTAGTGGATTTGGAACTGAAGAGTGAGAAAAATTCGGAGAATTGTTCAAAGATACAGGATTTAGAAAACCAGATTCAAAAATTAAACTATGATCTAAATTCTATGCAACAACGTGACCGGCTACATAACCTGGAAATAATTGGAATACCCGAAAAATCTAGCGAGGATCTGCGAGTATACCTCCTTAATATAGCAAAGTTTGTCGATGTGCAGCTGGACGCTCAGGATATTGAGGTTATTAATCGTGTTAAACCATTTACGAAAATTCAAGGTCGCCACAAATCAATCGTTGTCAAACTTCGAACGCGGCTGCTTCGAGATAGCCTCATTGCTGGAGTTCGCTCAAAAAAAGGTATAACTACAGCTGATATAAACCTATCAGGAGAACCAAAGAAAGTGTACGTAAACGAACACCTAACACCGTTCAACAAACTGCTATTCAAGAGCACCCGTGAGAAGGCTAAACTGGTAAAATACCAATTCGTCTGGGTTCGAGATGGCCGCATGTTCGTTAGGAAAAATGACCAATCGCCACATATTTGCATCAGGGATTCCACCGATTTAGTGAAGATAAAATGACGCCATTTAGCATGCCAAGCCAGACACTATTCTATTTACTTGAATTTGTGTAAATATCTAACCACGCTTTTCAGTTATTCAGCGAAAATGTATGTATTAATTAACGAACGAACTCAAGCCTATAGTCAAAGTTATTGCACGTTACGAATTATTCTAATTTTATTCTCAAAACCAAATTTTATTTTAATAAATATAATATTATTTTACTTTTATATATTATTTAAAACCCTTTCATATCTGCATGTACTAATAATGATTTTATTCTACCTGCGCTCCGCTATCAACACAACTATGAGTGCAAATTACCTAAGCATGAAATTTAATAATAAACAACCTAAATTGCATATCTACAAATTCTATAACAGACACAGACGTATCCTATATATACTTGGTAAAACCAACTCATTGAATTATTCATTTTTAATTATTTTGGAATATTTAATAAACTTTTATATCATAAACGAGGTAATAAGTTGGATTATCTGTTATTATTTATAAATGGCTACTACTAAGTTGAATATTTATTATCAAAATGTCCGGGGTTTACGAACAAAGTGTTTGGATATTTTTAAAAACATTCTATGTAATGAGTATGACCTAATTGTGCTGACGGAAACGTGGCTGCAGAGCGACATCTTTGATAATGAAATCTGTGATGGTAGGTATGATATGTTTCGCTGTGATCGCGATCTGACCGCAACCGGCAAAAAAACGGGAGGCGGCGCTCTCATATGTGTGAATCGCAGTTTATGCGCGGCTCAGCGGACAGAATGGGCGTGTGATGGTATTGAAACATTATGTATAGCTATACCTGCGCGGGCGCTTGGCGCTCGAGTTGACTTGAATGTTTTCGGTGTTTACATACCACCGGACGAACCTACGAAACCAACTCATTTAAATAATGTTAAAAGTGGCTTCTCACGGTTTTTCGAACAACACCCTCACGATAATTATTTACTTTTAGGCGACTTTAATTTACCGTGTTTGAAATGGCATGATGATACTTACACACTAACACATATTGGCAGTAGTGAGACGCAGATTCATGCTATAGGTCTTACTGACGAATTATACTTTTTGGGAACAACTCAGCACAACGTTCTCCAGAACTCTTGCGGCAATGTATTAGACTTATGTTTCTCAAACTTTCCGCTAGAAATTACACCTTGCTCGCATCCATTATCTAAAGTAGACGTGCTTCACCCACCATTTGTGATTCAAGTCTCTGGTTTACGTACTAAAGCACTCAAAGAACACTGTCAGCCTAAATATCAGTTTCATAAGGGTAAGTACACTGAAATTAATAACTTTTTGTCATCTATAGACTGGAACACCCTATTAAATAGTGCCAGTAATATTGACTCGGCGGTGGATTTATTCTACAGGAAAATTCATGAAAGTCTCGCTCGTTTTGTACCTAAATCTAGACCTAAAAATAACAGATACCCAATATGGTATAGTTCCCCCCTTATAAAAATAATCAGGGAGAAATTAAAACTACATACTAGGTGGGTAAAAACTCGCAACCCTAGAGATTATAACGAGTTTGCGAAGTTAAGAGACAGGCAACATCGTGTACAAAATCAGTGTTACGATAACTTTGCACACAATACTGAGTCGCTCATTCAAAAGTCACCAAAGTTTTTCTGGAGTTACGTAAAGTCAAAAAGGGGGGGATCTAATTACCCGCAAAGCTTTACATTAGGCACACAATCTTATAACAATGGAATAGATATATGCATGGCATTTAATAATTTTTTCCAGAGCATGTTTTCTAATTCGTTGGCTTCAGCCCCTACCGCCGTTGCAGAACATGATAATATTGTAGATACTTTGTCTCACATTGCAATAACTACAGATATGGTCACAAAGCTGCTCAAATCCCTTGACATAAATAAGGGCGCTGGTTGTGATGAAATACCCCCAGTTTTCTTGGCACGTTGCGCAGAAAGTATTTCCGTACCTATCACAATCTTGTTTAGGCGATCGCTATCTGATAACACATTCCCTTTGATTTGGAAAAAAGCTAATATTATACCCATCCATAAAAAAGGCCCAAAAAATTTAATAGACAATTATAGACCCATTTCAATTTTAAATACTATAGCCAAATTATTTGAAAAATTAGTCTTAGAATACATCTATTCTGTTGTAGCCCGCGGTATCCCAGATTCACAACATGGTTTTCTACGAGGACGCTCGACCACATCCAACCTTGCCTGTTTTACACAGTTTGTTTTGAAAAATATGGAAAGGGGCGGCCAGGTTGACGTGATCTACACGGATTTTGAAAAAGCTTTCGACCGTGTAGATCACGTGATCCTGTTGTCTAAATTAGAAAGACTAGGAATTCATGGCGACTTACTTAGGTGGGTAGAATCCTACCTGACAAACCGTTCCCAGGCTGTTGTACTAGGGGGATTCAAATCAGATTATATTACTATCCCCTCGGGAATTCCTCAGGGTTCACATTTGGGTCCCCTCTTCTGGAATGTGTACATTTACGACATTGACTCTCATTTAAAATTTTCCAGGCATTTGTTGTTTGCCGATGACAAAAAAATATTCATTGCGGTAAAGTCTCAAACTGACTGTGAGCTACTTCAAAATGATTTAAACAACCTTCTCACATATTACAAAAACAACAACATCACAGTCAGTCTTGGAAAATGCCAGTGTATAAGTTTTACCAGAAAGGGTGCGCCCATATTGTATCCTTATCACCTAGATAACACCCAGTTAGTAAGGGTTGACTCTGTAAGAGATCTGGGAGTCACGCTGGACTCAAAAATGTCTATGATTGATCATGTAGATAACATAATCAATAGATCATTTCGCAGTCTAGGCTTTGTGTTACGTACTTGTACACGCTTTAAAAATGTTCAAAGCTTTAAAATTGTATATTCAGCATACGTGAGGAGCATCCTAGAATATGCATCAGTAATATGGAACCCTTGCTATTCTATACATATTGACAGACTGGAAAGAATACAAAGAAAATTTTTATCGCACCTGAATTGGAAGTTTCGTAACGCATCCTCTAGTTGTTATTTGGAGAATTGCCGCCATTATAAACTTTTTTCACTTGAGGAGCGAAGAAAAATCCTCGATATAAGTTTTTTACATGACATCATTAGTGGTCGCCTCGATTGCCCTGAGCTGCTCGCGGATTTAGCGCTGAATGCACCATCACGCCGCACGCGCAACTCAGACACCTTTAATATACCTTTCCATCATACTAAATACGGCAAGAACTGTGTCCTTACACGTATTGCACGATTGTATAATGGTGAATTTAGTAGTGCTGATCCATTTGTGGGCTCCAAATCCTCTTTTAAAAAACAATTATTTAAGCTGCTAAGCCCTACTATCTAATTTATCACTTTAGTACTTACCCTTCATCCTAGGTAATTATCATACTCTATGTCATTATGCATAGCAGATATAATATATGTGTGTATATATATTATAATCATAGGTATATATTTTATATAACATATATCATTATGTTACTTAACTTTATATATGTTTTTTTCTTCTTATATTCTCCCTAAATATATTTAATAATAATAATTATAATAATAATCTTTAAAAGTATTGCTTGTGTTCGTTTGTAAATTTGTTTAAAATGTTAACTTTTGTTTTTAGTAATTTTGTTAATGCTTTTTTTAGTAATTCGAGGATGACGTTTTTGGCTTTACTCTTAGTAAATTTCATGTAGTAATTTAAGTAGTTTTAAGCTGTTGTCAACCCAAATATCTTAAAATAAATAAAAAATAGATTAGCAAACTTTGAATATCAATAACAATAAAAATAACAGTATACTTTAGACTTTAGTGCTATTGAAATAATTGCACCAGACTTTCATGGCTGATGGTAGCCAGATAGAATAGCTTTTACTTATTTTATTACCTGTGAAATACCGATTTCTCTATAAATCGTTCTGTTGTGTGACGGTAATGTATGCAGACTAGGAGCCCATATGTCTCAATTTGTCACCTCTGTCACAATCAGTCACTCCAAAACAATTCTAGTAACACAATCGCTAAGTTATGCATAATTCAGATGCATACGACAATAGTCACTCGACTATTCTACTATGTTACCTCTAAAGCACAAAATAATTTTGTAACAATAAGATATTGTTGTCTAACACAGTCCCCTTGAAGCTCAAAGTATCCATAAAGTGAACGACACAAATCGATAACTTCATGCCATAACTAAGTTAATCGCCTCTGTGGTTTACCCACACGTGTAAGACGCAGAGGTCCCGGATTCGATTCCCAAGATCAATTTTTACCCGGTTTGGTTGGTGGTAGGGCTTATTTCAATTCCACCTGGCTAGCTTCCACCATCTTGCCTAAGTCTGACGCCAAACAAACAATTTAAAATTGTTGCGTTCCGGCAGTTAGAGTTGATATAGCCAGTTCCTCAGTGGTGAGGATTCCGGGTGTAGTGCGCTTCCACTTTCGGCCTTATTGTCACCTAACATCAGGTGAGGTGAAACCCAAGTACTATTCCGTTGTGCATAAAAAATAAATAAAAAAAAAACGTGAAAAAGTCGCATCGCACACGACATATTCCGAGGATGTGGTACGCCGAACAGCGGCGCAAACGCGACTGCGATGTACCGAAATATACCGAGATTCCTGAGCCCGTCATACCGTCTCACTTCCGGTATGTGTGAAGTGAAAACGTTATATTGTACCAGAAGCTTCATTTCCTATACGAAGAACCTAAGTAATGCAGGTCACACGCTCTACAACAAACTACAACGATTGCAGTTGCAATTGCAAAGGCAGAAAAGTAAATTGTTTTCTCATTCACAATCATGTTAGAAATCTTTGTAGTTCGGAATGCACTGTTATTGCAGTAATTTCCCGTGGCGTATGTAGCATAATATGAGACAATAATTTTCTTACACCACCCGTACTGAATTACCTTACAAAGGATTCATTATTAAATCACACATATTTTACAATTCATTACTAATTAATTTTTATTATTTAATTCTTTCTTTACTACTGAATCACCTCATTATATAAGACAATCGCTTGATACAGTAATTAATAGATCCATACATTTTACCTCCGATAAAAATGAAGTCAATAGAACATTATTTGTAAAAAAGAATCAAAAACAGCATGTATGAAAAGTCTAAAGTGACTTGTTGTCTTTTTTGATGAATTTTAGTCTTTGCATGTCTTATTAGTTTTTGTTATGACCAGACATCGGAATCTGCCGGTCATTCCAGGACCCCAGGTCCGCCTCCAAGTAATATGATTTGAGCCCTGTTTTTAATCTGTATTTTGCATGATGTTCTAATATTTGTAATAATGAATTCCTTGTTATTTTGAGATAATAAACAAAGTCAATAGATAGGAACCTGTAACAATACAATTTATTAAGAGGGCCCCAATCATGTCAGTTTAATGCGGATCTGGAATGACCGGCAGATTCCGATGTCTGGTCATAACATAAGCATAATACACTTATTAAAATGAAAAAAAAGAAAAAAAAATGAAAAAATATTTTAATTCAGTATCTTTTAAGTACATTACGTATTATATGGCTGAGGCCCCTTTTAAGTAGGTATAAAACCTGTGTTAAGAGCCCCGCTCCTTCTAAGATTACAAAAGATACATTTGTTGTTTCAATTTTACATTGTTTAGTTACTGCTAAGTGCTAAACTAATTATATAAACATTTTCTTCAAAATAAGGTTGAACTTCAGATTAGCAAACCATTCAATGGGCGTTGACGTCTTGGCGCGCGTTCGGCGCTCGCGAGCCGGAAAATTTAAGGCAGCCTGCCACTGCCCCTGAGTGCCCCTGACCCGCGTGGAGTCAGATACGAAGAACACAGTGACCGGACTGCGATATTTAAGATACTGTTCACTGATTTAGCAAAGAGCGTTTCTTGACTTCTTAATATTGTATTGTAGATGTTGACTGTACTTCCTAATGTTGTATTGATATACTGACCCGCGTGGAGTCAGATATGAAGAACACAGTGACCGGACTGCGATATAAGATACTGATTTAGTAAAGAGCGTTTCTGTATTAACAGATGTTTTACTTTGTAAAGTAGGTAAAAGTCGGTGATCCGCATCAAATCTTTAAACCCTTAAAATTAAAGAAAGCCTTAGGGTCAGTTAAAACAGAACGGAAAAATGCCCGAGCAAGTTTCTGTGTAAAAAAATCATATAACAATAATCTAAAGCAGAAAAATGTATGAATATCGACGACCACTGTTACGGTTATTGAAATACGGTCCTTTTCAATGAAGCCAGTTGCTCGGGCATTCTTCCGTTCTGTCTGAACTGACCGTTGGTCTGTCTGGGTACACTGGGTTTTAACAGACACTTATCCACTGGTTTAGTAAAAAGCTTTAAAGATTGCCTGCTTCTTGACTTCTTAATGTTTTAGTAAAAGATGATAATACTTAGTGAAGTTGGTTAAAGTTACTGTAAAATTAAAAAAAACCTTGCCATACCTGGAGAACGAATTATGAACTAAATAGATTATAATTAGAAACGTCGGGAAAATAGGTATATAGGTGTGAAAATACTTTTTACATCATACTTGCTCGGTAACTAGGATTTACTTATATAGTATGAGGCTGTGTAAGTTGGCATGTGCAACACGGTGCATTGTTTAGATAGAACGTTCCATTTTCAAATCACTTTACAATTCAAGGATGGTGAATGCTTTAACTGTAAAGTTACTTTACAATTCAAGCATTTAAAACTCCTTAGTGAACCAATCTCATTTCTTTTATTATAAACTGACGAAACTTTTGGCTGAAAAAAAAAACAATGAAAATGGCGGCATTTCATTTCAGTTGAAGCTAGGTATGCAAAATTCTGCAATGCAAAAACAGCTGATTTTTTTCGTGATTTCGAGGTTGGTCCCATAATGAAAGTTGTTCCGTTTATTGTCTGATCAACCCTGCGAGTTTTCAATGAAATAACCCTTTAACGTTTTATTTTTGTTTTAATGTTTTTGTATTTTTTTTATTTTTGTTTTCATTTTTATTTTTATTAAATTTACCTCGCATGAATGATGTAAAATAGTATGCTTACCTCGGTTGTAAGTAGCTATTACACCCTCGAACTATATTCGCCCTCGCTCGCTTCGCTCGCTCGTGCGTCTAAATATCTCGGGTGCACTCGATCCATTAGCGCCCTTTGCGAGCTGCGCTCGCACGGGCGCTAAATTGGATCTTGTTCTGTAATAGCTCACTTACATCCCTTGTGTAACAAACTACTATTACATCATACTTGCTCGGTAACTAGGATTTACTTATATAGTATGAGGCAGTGTAAGTTGGCATGTGCAACACAGTGCATTGTTTAGATAGAACGTTCCATTTTCAAATCACTTTACAATTCAAGGATGGTGAATGCTTTAACTGTAAAGTTACTTTACAATTCAAGCATTTAAAACTCCTTAGTGAACCAATCTCTTTTCATTTATTATAAACTGACGAAACTTTTGGCTGAAAAAAAAATGTAAATGGCAGCATTTAATTTCAGTTCAAGCTAGGTATGCAAAATTCTGCAATGCTAAAACAGCTGATTTTTTTTCGTAATTTCGAGGTTGGTCCCATAATGAAAGTTGTTCAGTTTAATGGTCTGATCAACCCCACGAGTTTTCAATGAAATAACCCTTTAACGTTTTATTTTTATTTTTGTTTTAATGTTTTTATTTTTATTACCTCGCATGAATGATGTAAAATAGTATGCTTACCTCGGTTGTAAGTAGCTATTAAAACCTCGAACTATATTCGCCCTCGCTCGCTACGCTCGCTCGGGCGTCTAAATATCTCGGGAGCACTCGATCCATTAGCGCCCTTTGCGAGCTGCGCTCGCACGGGCGCCAAATTGGATCTTGTTCTGTAATAGCTCACTTACATCCCTTGTGTAACAAACTACTATTATTAGTTGTACGCGGTTATTTCCTGTTATTTTAACTTAGTAAAGTGCAACGCGAAAGTTTAATAAGTGTAAATAGATTCAGATTTTCAGTGTAAAGAAAAGGGATTGACAAATCATGAAAGTGAACTAGTGGTTAGAAATAATGTGAAGTATGTAGATCAAAGCTTACTTACATTTTCCTTTTAAGTGAGTAATTGAGTGCGACTTACTCCACCCACAGGCGCTCAGAATGAAAATTTTATGAACATACCTGAAACAACACATGAAAGCAATAAATTACTTATTTTTAACCTCCAACACAAAAAAGAGGGGTGTTATAAGTTTGATGTGTGTGTATGTGTTGTGTGTGTGTGTGTGTGTCTGTCTGTCTGAGGTAACGTAGCATTTAAAATAATGTACCGATTTTGATGGTTTTTTTTGTAATATTACGTAAATTATTTTACTAGCTTATAGTAGATCACACTGTCAACCCAGTGCCAGTTCATATTATTCCAGCGCTGCATTCGACAACTAGACCTGGAATACTTGCTAGAATAATGTGAACCATTCAAAAGACTAAAGCTATACATATTCACCTCTCAAGCTTACGCACTCACTAGATATGAAATAAAACACTTTACTTTGGTTATTAGTTGGTATATGCTTTGATTTTATCTTTCCCCAACATTTTGGCACTTTTGCAGCTGCCGTGGTAATGGGGAAAAATAAAGAATCAAGCCAAATACCAACTAATTACCAAAGTACTTTCAATAAAACCGCGCTATATTTCAAGAATCAAATTATTATTAATTAGAAATAACATAACTGAAGCAATATAATTAGGCGCTTTCTTTCAAAATCATTTCAATCATGCACCGACGATTCCTCCGAAAATTGGTTGAAACGTATAACGTCGAAAAGGAAAACTGGCCGAGGGAGCGCTAACTCCCATATGAATCCATAGGAATGAATAAAAAAACAGCTGCACAAAGGGCGTGCGGGTCAAAAGCGGGATAGATGTACATCTGTGTAATATACAGTCTCTTTGCTACATTCAAATTAAAAAGTAATGTAGCTTTTCAACGTACTTTTGACTCTTTTCGTAAACAAATTATACATTACGTCAAACCAAGAGTAGGTTTTAACCAGGTGACCATTATCTATTTTTAATGTCCCCACTGCTGGGGCACAGGCCTTCCTTATGGGTGGATAAGGAGGATGGGCCATAACCCACCACGCGGGTCCAATGTGGATTGGTGGGTGTTAACGACTGCAAATTTATATATAATTCCGTGCTTCACGGAGCAGCTCAAGGTGATAAATTTTTAGTCACCCATCCCATGACCAACCCTTGCGAAAGTTGCTTAACCTCCGCAAGCGCTAAATATCTCTATAAAATAATTTGCCCTGACGAATGAATCACTGCATCATTGCACAGCACAAACGATTAAACGCATCGAGCTGAAAGGATTTTTTTACCGACTTCAAAAGGAGGACTCAATTCGACACGTTTTTTTTTTGTTTTTTTTGTATGTACTCAAAGACGGCTGAACCGATTGAAATGACTCAAACGTTATTACATTAGGTATGTAATGTTTGTTTATGAACGAAATAAGATAATTATTTTTTTGTTGGAAAAGGGATATCTTAAGTGTAGTTCTTTAACCGACTTAAAAAAAGAAGGTTCTCAGTTTGACCCGCATGTATGTATGTTTCTCCGCGATTAACTCACGTTTGGCTGAGACGATTTTTCTACCTGAATAATATACCTACACTTGCTAATACAAAAGGTACCTAAACTGAAAATAAAAAAGAAATGGTTTAACAAAATAAAAAACTGACTTCAAAAAACCTACCTCTAAAAAGCAAGAAATAATATTCGTAATAATAAAAATACGTCTATTGAAGTCGGGTGTGGCTTTTAGAATAAAAATAAAAGGAATTTGTACTCCAGCCAGTTATTTCTTGCTTTTTAGAGGTAGGTTTTTTGAAGTCGGTTTTTTGTTTTTTTTGAAGTATAGAATTATTTTTGAATATTTCAGAAGTTGCAGACTGTATCTCTATACAGTTCTATTCTAATAGTTTTAATTTATTAGATCAAATTTAAAATTTGATATTTAGCACTAACAATGCTATTCTTATACAATAGTAATACACATACTAGGAAAAATACGACACGTCATTACCAGGATTGTCTCAGGAGGGAATCTAGCCTGTGACCTTTGGAAATCCGATCCAATGCTCTCACCAACTGAGCTACCGAGTCACTATCCGTGACGAGTCGATTTTTTTCTAGATGAAAAAAATGAAAATGAAAAAATGAAAAATATATTTAATTCAGCAAAAGGCTTATAAACTAAACTAAACATGTTTTATACAAGATTAAGACACTTTTGCAGACAAAGCTTAAATACAAAATACAAAATATATTAGATAAAAAGTATTTTATATTTTAATCCAGGCCATAAACTATCTGTGTGTCAAATTTCATCCAAATCTGTTTAGCCGTTTTTGCGTGATTGAGGAACAAACATCCAAACCCACAAACTTCCACATTTATAATAATAGTAGGATTATTAGATCAAATCTGTATTTTTCTAAGGTTATCAATACCTATCATTATATAAGCAAATTAGATGAAACTTTACAAGTACCGTTCGTGAAAGATGAGACAGTTCCTTCTATCTACGAAAATTAGATAATCAGAATAGTCAACATCTTCATAATATTACTTAATAAAAGCCTTAGTAGTGGATGAAGCCTATGAAAATAGTTAATGATATATTCTAGGAGCTGGTGGAAATAAATTTATGTTAACTTGATTATGTGGAAGCTGAAATGTTCACAGTTAATTAGAATATTATTGAGGAACTCTAGAGGATCTCTTGATATATTTATCATGGGAAGGTAATCATTTTACTTTATTATATTTTAGCTGTTTGAGAAGCCTAAAGAGTCACAATATGTAAAGGAGACAGAAGACCCATTCGGGACAAATGAAGGTTTTCCATGCAAATACACGTATAGACATTACGCACAGGCAATGTCGGGCCAAACGGGACTATAATCAGTACTCAGTATTGCAGTTTCCAACAAAGTTCCCAAGTAAGTAGTATAGGTAAAGTATGAAGTAAAATATTCACGTATCAATGAAATTTTGTTTATAACTTTATCTCGGCACTAGAAATGAGGATCTGTCGAGTCCTATCAAAATTTAGGGGTCCTACCCCCTCCAAGCCCAGGCCACGGAAGAAATTAAAAAAAATGCACTTTTTACAAACTAAGCGAGTGAGGTGTCATTTTCTATGTAATTTTTGCGCTGAATCAAACAAGACAATGCCTATGATATACATATTTTGCCTCCAAAATATGAAATTTTCCTGTACTCAAGCAGTTCCTAGCACGACAAATAAATGAGGGAAGTGATTTCAAATGCGACCAGCCTGCCTAGCAAGACCGATTTATATCGCGTGATATAGCATTTTATCGACACTCAACCGTCAAATTCCTTTGTCTTTTTGACAGTTAAACGTGATAAAACGCTATATCACGCGATATAAATCAGTCATGCTAGGCAGGCTGAGTGGCGTTTTTGTCTAACAGACATAAATGTTGCGCCGTAGATCTCTAATAAAATCAGCTGTTAACAAGTAAATTAAGTTTATATAACTGATACATATTTTATTTACCTGTATTATCAATGAAAATTAAAAGGGTAAGTGCTTATTTTATTGATCAACTATAAGTTAGTTGATCAATAAAAAAATATGTCATAGACCACAGACGTGATTTTACCAGTGCAGTGCAGTGCGGTCACAGCAGGCAGCGTAGCTCGGGCTTCGTTCCGGCAACCATACTCATTTTGTTTTATTCTTCAATTATTTAAGATTTCCGCGTTAATTAAAATATCTTTGAAATAAAACCAATTTACGGACATTAACGCGAATGTACCCCTAATCCCCTAATAGTGTTTTATTTCAATGGGGAATGTCCTGAAAAAAAAATCAATTTGGCTGAATATTTTTTTATATGTAGGAATAAGCTCCCTTAGTAATAGAAAAAAGTTTCAGAATTTTCGATTGCGTATAAATAAAAATAAAAAATAAAGTCACTTCGACTTCACAAATATACGAAAGTAACAGCAGAATGGAGATTATACCTTTGCCGCCAACGGTCATAACCGCAACATGCTATTAAAAAAAAATATTCAACACAAAATAACAAAACTTTTTTTTTAATACTTGCTGTGGTTGTGGCAGGTGGTGGCAAAGGTATAATCGCCATTCTGCTGTTACTTTCGTACATTTGTGACGTCGAAGAGACTTTAATTTATTAAAAAAAATTGACGCAACCGAAAATTATGAAACTTCTTTCTAAAACTAAGGGAGCTTATTCCTACCTATAAAAAATATTCAGCCATTTTTATTTTTTTCGGACATTCCCCATTGTGTTTCTAATTTAAATGTATAATAATAATTAAAAATTATAAAAGTCTTATAATATTTGGACTAAGTTCAGCGCCATCATCATCCATCTCCTAGCAACGCTATCTTAAAATTGCTAACTTTAGACAGCGATAGTTTAACAACTTAAGTACGCCAGCCTGCAGTGGCAGTGGTGGTACTTTTAAAAATATTAAAATGTTACAAGTAACTTTGTGAGTACCAACTCGAGTAAGTTATCATATTGTCTCGGCCTCTCTTGCTGGCTTAATAAGAGTGAATTATGGGTGAATGCTACAGAAAAGCAAATAAAAACAAACTGTAAGAGAGACGTTTTAAAACAAGAGCTTCAAATGGGAGGAAGGAAAACTTTTTAGTTTTTTTTATCATTTTTTAAGTGCGAAAGCGAGATAGAAGTTTGTTTTTTGTTGTAAGAATAAATCTTCTTGCTTGGGCTGATTTGAAACATTTAGAGCTCTTTCAGCTCTTAAAAATAAGAATTTTCCAATGAAAACTGAATTAATAAAAATTTGCTTTTGATTTAAGCATTATTATTACTTTTAGATCATAAAACGTCGTAAGTAAGTAAGTCGATATACTTGAAAGGTTTTCATCGATATTAAAATCACTTGAATTTAGATCGGGGTCAAAGATCAAACAGTTATTGAAGACAAGTTGTCAAGTATCACCAGTCTTTAACGACTTATCTCCGATATCGTAGAAACGGTGTCAGTAACCGTATCAGCAATAAAATAAAATATTTAGTTTGAAATTACTTAAATTTTGGATTTATTTGGAGGAAATTGACTATGAGTTAAAAAAATGTTTTAAAAAACAAAAAACCGACTTTAAAAACCCCACTCTACCTCTAAAAAGCAAGAAATAATATTCAAATCACTAGGTAAGCATTATCATTGTAATAAAACACGTCTATTGAAGTCGGGTGGGGCTGGAGTACAAGTTTTTTTATTCTAACAGCCCCACCCGACTTCAATAAACGTGTTTTATTACAATGATAATGCGTATCTAGTGATTTGAATATTATTTCTTGCTTGTTAGAGGTAGAGTGGGGTTTTTGAAGTCGGTTTTGTGTTGTTTAATTTTTTTTTCTTTTTTTCTTTTTAGTGTAAGTACCTTCTGTAAGTATTAGATAATTTATTATTTAGGTAGAAAAATTGGTTTGGCCAAACGTGAGATAACCGCGGACAAACATGCACTTGGTGAGAACAGAACCTCCTTTTTTGAAGTCGGTTAAAATACCAAAACCTTCTCCTAAGTGTAACAAATACTTTTCTGACAACCACATCAAAATTGGTTCAGCTAAATGCAAGATAATCGCGGACAAACATACATACATAAGAACCCTCCTTTTTTGTTTTTTGAAGTCGGTTAAAAAAGGTGATAATTCAATACACTGTCTTATTAAAATATGGAATGACAAACATTGCATTCTTATATTAATAAAAACCTTTTTAACTTAAAGTAAGTATTATTTAAAAAAAATCGGGTTGCACTCTTTGAGTATGCCGGCAGAAGTGAAAACTTGAATATTAACGTTGTGCATTTTTGATATTTTGGAATGGTTAGGGAATAATTTTGCACGAATTGCCGTCTTACGAATTTACTCTGCATTTGAATTTACGAATACAGAACAGTATTGTACGAAAGTCTTATCCATAGCTTGACAGAAAATCTTGAGTTTTGACATTGAATTAAAAAATTAGCGCGTTGCTATGGTGACACAACTGTTTACGTCTTGAAATGATGCGCCGCCATTTTCAAAAGAAACTATCCGTCACATCCGTCTTACGAATTTTCGATCAGGGTCACGTGATCTTGACTGACTGACGCGAGTTTAAGATTTTTCCCCATTACAAAAAAGCGTACAACACCGCTAAAGAAGTTTTCACTTCAAAAAATCGTCTTGTTGGATCAAATGGTAAACGGTTTATTTTTTAATAAATAAACTATTAAAATGAAAGAGTTGTGCATAAATTGTTTACCAAATAAGACAACTCGAAAAACAGACTTGAATTATTTAAATTTTCAAACAGGCAGTGATTCTAAGTATCACCATATTTATTAAATTAATTTAAATTCAACAGGCCTAACTTTCCGTCGCGTCGAGCTAACCCACAAGCAGATCAAATGCCAGAACTTCATCAAAGATCGCTGTAGAGATTTCGACTACGCAGAACGCAGAACGCGCTCCTTCAAACCGAAATAATGGGTGAAGATAACGACAGAACTGAGCCATTACCCAATTGGGTAAGCGGGGGATTCGTTCTTTTGTCCAAGTTTATCTCGTCTGTTGAAATATGATCTGTGGATAGCCGCTGATTGTTCTGGCTATTCAATCTGAGGAAAAACTCACTGAGACTTCATTAGATAAAAGACGTTGGTTTACCACCCTAGTCTGAGGTATGAAAAGTCGCTATGCTGTTATTTAATAACCTCCTCCTTTTTTAATCGGTTGAAAAGTGTTAAAAATGTAACACTGTAATGATTGATCATGACTTTTAGTGCGGAGTGCTAATGTCCATATTGATTTTAAGACAATGTTAAAATTATGTTTTTAGAGCTGAGAGCATCGCGGCTTCTTAGAGCATCGCGAAGCGCGTCTTACTCTAAGTTTTAGAGATTAAGTATGTTTTTTTTTTATTTGTCACAAAAACATCTTATTGTTGCTACGTTAAGTATGTATATGTATATGAACATTAATCAATATATTTAACGTCTTTCCGACAGCTCAATCGTTACTGAGATTTCCAAACCGTTGTTTTTATGTCGCAGGCCGTTTTACGATTACCATATTACGATACTCTCATAACAAATTCTATCAGAGGCAACAACGCAAAAATGTGAAACTTCGGCATTGTGTAATCTATATATATAAAAGGGAAAATCACTCACTGACTCATCACGAAATCTCAGAAACTACAAGTGCTAGGAGTCTCAAATTTTGCACAAGGTTTTCTTTTAGGGTGTAGGTGCTCACTAAGACGGGATTTTGCGAAATTCAATCCCTAAGGGGGTGAAACAGGGTGGCAAAGTTTGTATGGGAGAATGCGATTCCTTGGCCCGATTGACTTGAAATTTGGCATAGACATTTTATCACAAAATTAATTGAACACGTGTTTCGCATTTTTTTGAAATGTATCCCCTAACAGGGTTGAAAAAGGGTAGAAAGATATTTTTAGGGTGATTGATTTCGATATCGGAATCAAAACTTCTTAGTGCATTTGAATGATTAAGAAAAATAAATGTCAGTTGTCAGGTTGTCACCTCCCCTGAGACTGTAATTATGTCACGCACGAGCTGACATTTCATGTTGTATAAGATTTTATCCTGATTTTCACTATTTTACGAAATATTAGTCTTCTTATAAAATGTGGAAAAATCTGGCAAATATCAGATATCTAACGTGACAAGGAATGTGGTGTAAAGTGTTGAAATTGAGAGCCGGATAATAATGCACAACATTAGTTGCACCCGACACAAAAAAAATTTTTTTTCATGTCAGTGACCCGACATAATTTGCAAATATAATAAGTCTATGGCAATGTCACGTTATTTTAGCCGGGAACCTTTTCAGTCATAAGCAGAAATTCAACAAATATTTATTATAAGAAGATTATAAGCGTACCAAAGTTTCATCATAATCGGATGTGAATGGTTTAGGAGTGCATAGGAAACAAAATAATAAACATACATAGATTTTTATTTAAAAAGAAGATACCTACCAAACTATTAAGTATGAGTATTAAATGTTACATAATATTATTATACAATTATATAAGAAATTTTATTAAGTACCTACCTACCTACCTAATACAAAATCGTGAACAGTACGGCGTCTCGGTTCTGTAACCAAACTCGAACCCCACTTCGAATCTCACTTCACTGCACGGGACGGGAACTTTAAATCATAAATAAGATAATGATAAGATTTTTTTTCCATCACAAAATATTTTAGATAGCTACCTAAAATTTTTGTAATCGGTAAAATTGCTCATAAGTTAGCTAATTTCTAATAACTAATTCACGCGAAGTGAAGTGAAGTGTAGTGAGATGCGCGTTTGGTTACAGAATCAACAGATTGCGCAGGTAAAACCGCGGGGTGCAGCCTTGGTGCAGCTATTACCTATATATCACAAAATTGTAAGAATGTGAAAGTTTTGATGTTTGGATGTTGTTCATTTTGTTACTCAATCGCGTCTGAACGGGTGAACGGATTTAGACGAAATTTGGCACAGGGATAGATTTTAGTCTGGAATACTTAACACAGGCTTCTTTTCATGCCGATTATTGGTTTCCAAGGGAAGACTTACAACGATTACCGACTCCCACGCGGGCGGAGCCACGGGCAAAAGCTAAACATAGTATAAAACAAAGTCGCTTCCCGCCGTCTGTACGCTTCTCTTAAACTATACATAAAAAAACGCAATAAAATCGATCTTTAAGTTTGGGACCTAGGTTGCTTCAGAGTCCTCAGACAGACACACACACACTTCAATTATATTTTAACACCCCTTGCGTACGTCGTATATATGTAGATATCCTGTAGTATAATCAAATAACTTCACACTGACACCACATTAGCACAGTTTTACATTAGTAACTACATTGCACTGCACTCGTGCGAAGCCGGGGCGGGCCGCTAGTAGAAAAATAAAATTACTTCGAAGACGTTTATTGCTCGTATGCAACTTTACATAAACAGTCGAGACATGAGGCAAACAAGATAGCAACTTTGTTATTAAAATTTATGAGTTCTATCAGCCAACCGAAGTTTTTCGAGCCTATGTTGTTTGCGTATAGGAGAGACTTTGTTTCCGAGGTTGCTATAAATATCTAATCGTACGCTCCATCCACTCATATGACGTAAATTCTTGATAATATTGAAGATTTTCTTTTTGAACTTCTTAGCGCCCGCTATATTACAGTAAAACGAGATAGTAATCTTTTATTTCTTTAAAATGATTTATTTGTTTTTTCGAATACACATATTTGAGAACAGTGTGCTTAGTATGAGTTTCGATAAACAGGATAAACTGTCAACGATATCTAACACCTCTGATATAATATATTGCTCAACTGTTCATATCGCTAAAACAGTCGATGTTGTAAAAGAGACTGAGTAGTATAACTTTCAATTTCAAATAAAGTTTCTAGATTTCTTCTAGAAATACTTGAAAACTCTTGGTTTTCCTTCAACTGGATCGAATCCAACAACAGCAAAAGAAAAAGACTTTTTCATAAAAGAAAATTATAATACATACATATTTCTCCTTATTTACTTGTTAGACAAACAGAGCCTTGGAGTTGGAACATTCTCTAATCATGTATTCTACGCAGACTTGTCCATTTTTTATGAAAATAGTTTTATTCATTACCTAGAACATACAAATAGGGGCATGTAAGTAAACAATAAAGGAAAAGAGACGAACAAATATTATTGTTTGACCTCTTTCGATTATATTTATGCATACCTAGTAGGAACATTCAAAGAAACATTTCTGCGTTTAGCACATTTTTTTTGCTTAACGGGAGAATGCTTGGCCTTATTACCTCAAATGCCGACTGTGGAAGCGCACTACACCCGGAGTCCTCATCACTGAGGAACTGGCTATCTTACCTCTAACTGCCGCACAACAACAATTTTTAAATTACTGTTATGGCGTCAGACTTAGGTAAGATGGTGGTAGCTAACCAGGCGGACTTGAAATAAGCCCTACCACCACCAACCAAACCGAGTACAAATTGTACTCCCCCCAGGAAATTCGAACCCGGGACGGGCGTTTTACACGGGTTGGCGAACCACTATACCACAGAGGCGGTTAAATAGTTAATATATAATTAATAGCGGTTAAATAAATATAATAACACAGTTCAGTTAGTTATAGTTTAGTTTAGTATTGGTAATTATTTAATTTTTGCTGTTCAGAGCTCTCGAGATTTTACTTTCTACGTATAATTCTTAAGCTTTATAATATTATTATACTCCCATCACAGTCCTCTATCCACCGACCAGGTACCTACATACTGCAGTAAGTAGGTAAAGCACCTAATATGCCTATGCACAAATAAAATCTCAGACACATTCACCATATTATTGTGATATTATTATGGCTAGCTATATGGTTAGCTCCGAAAAGAAAAAGGACAATCAAACTCGAAACCATAGAAATTAATTTAAAAGTTGTTCAGCCGTTTCATTACACAGTTATCTAACAACCCAGTGATACGAAAGGGATAGAATTCTTGGCAATAGTCCGCAAGACAGGTGGGGTTATGAATGAAATTCCTCGTGAACTATGCGTAGGTGAGCCCTAATTGCAATTCCTATCGGCTAGGCCTCCATTGCACTAGTTGAGGATATTGCTTTTTGGATGGTCGCTCCATAATGAATGGAGTGGACGAAAGTTAATTGTATTTTGACAAAGAAATATGAGCTTTAATAAACCGGAGATGAAGGAGAGGATGCGAGTAAGGCGTGATAGCTGACAATAGACACATAAAATCAGTATATTTATTATTTATATTAACTGATGAGATGATTGTATTTTATGCTATTTACACATAAGTATCAGATGTCAAATTAAAAGACATGCAAACACTGAACAGTTTCATAGACTCCAAGAAATGCTAAGAGTGAGTACTCTTCAACAATCCAGTATTTCATAATGGATATCAGGGTATCAATAAAATACAATATCACAAAGTGCAGAATGAAGATGAATATTATTATAGCGAATAGCAAACGCGGTTCAAATGTATAAACAAACTCTTACGGTAATTTTTCTTGTGAGTGCTATCCTAATCTCAGCTCGGTTTAACAATGGCGGCGTATATCGAGCACTATTCGTTCGAGGTATTATCCGGAAGGTGGACGTTATAATTTTGGGTATTTCCGACGTTTACTACGATTAATAGCTGTGGTGGGGTTACCTCCTACCCTACTGTATTCTTGCGTCCTGGTACCCGCGATCCGTTATCATCAATATTTTTGTTTTCTAAAATTCTGTATTTGTATGACAAAACTAAGGTCTCTGGAAGCTTAATATAATTTGTGGGTTAACTGTTGACATGAACCACAGACCATACATTGCTCTAAGAACAAGTAGGTTAGGTAAGTACTGTGATATGAACCATTAGTTCGAATTATTGAAAATTATGTTCGTAAACTTCAATAATCTGAAGTTCTGTTACTTTCCAAAAAGATGATGTGTGTGTGATGTGCTGATATTATGTACATATTATGTTATACATATATAGTAGCAATAAAAGAGACATGTGCTCGGGAATGCTGTATTTCTTGAAATGTAATTAAATAATAAATCTTAAGGTAAAACGTCTTTTGTCCGTCAATCGAAATACTCCTACTGATGCGCTGTTGACTGTGCCTACTAGACTACTATTAACTAATATGATTATAGTACTATCATTTAATTATTAATAACTGTAATTTAAAAAAAAAGTACAATTTGTCTGTATATGTAAAGTACTAGCTGTACGTATACGTACACACGCCTGTGTGCTTTTCGCCTCAACTTTCACAGCGACATTGTAGTACAATGTTCATTGTAACATCCTAATACAAAAACGCGATAAAAAAAAACAATGTTTTCCATTGCGCAAAAGCGAGTAAAAATAAAAAAAATAAAAAAAATTCACGAGAGATCCGGAAACTTTAAAATAAAAATTTCAGATTATTGAAGGTTCCGAAAACAATTTTCAGGTTGTTCTATAACCCATAAATAGTCCTGACTGAATCACTGACTGATTCTTCAACGTACAGTCAGCAATGAAAGTTGCTTAACGCATTTGTACTTTGCCATAGCAACTTTTTTAACAGGTGTTTCACGTTTCGAAACATTAGTCACAACAGTTACTATGACAAGGTACAAAAAATGTCAAATAATTTTCGTTAGTGACCGTACAGTACAACCTAAACCACGAGACAAAGTGAGTTTCATCTTGGCACAAGTAAGTAATTCAGACCTCACTTTGCATTTGCTAGGAATTAAGCGAAGTTCTCACGGGACGTGGAATTTCAACTAAATCTGCCTTTATCTTAAAGAAACACCTAGATGAATAACAGCACAATAACAATGCATCAACGAAAGCCCAAAGAGCGGCGTATATTTCCAGCAACTATTAAATTAGGTCGCGACACGAATGGCGGCGATAACTGCGAGTTACAACGACATCTATTGTTGAATACGAAAAATATGGCACCGGCACAAATACAGAGGAAAACTGACTTGCCATTTGCCGAATGGGTAACTAAAATCGCTTTTCTTTTCCGTTACAGAAAGAAAAACTGTTAAGACTGCGATCGTGTTACGTCTTTCCACTTTTAACGAATAATGTTAGGGTAGCACCAGAAATAGAAACTTTTCTTATTAGTTTATTCTTATACAACGTCTACGAGACATACCTAGTTATTTAAGGTCGTTTTTCTTAGCTTGTCTTATTAAGAAACAAAATAGTTATGAAATTAAAATAACAAAGTAAAAATGCTACTGAAAACAACAACTCATATTTGTTATTATACTCATTTTTTATTATTCTAGCTTTTGACTGGATCTCGAAAGTGACGTCAAGGTAGGAGCTATCACACAATCTAAATTCAAAAAGTTTAAGCAACAAAAAAAAAGCAAATAAACTTGCCTAGATAGCGATCGCCTTGTTCAAGTGAACGTAAATTCACAAAATAGGTAAGTACGCCATTTAATCCAACAGACTAAAACCGTAATTTCCCCTCTGCATCAGAAGTCAAATTGTCGGACAGCCTGAATCAATGATGGATACGGCAAATTAAAGGAAATTGAACTACGCCGTTAGTGTAAAAGCCTTAATACATCATGGTTTAGGTTCAAAATGTAGTGGTTGATGTATACCAAGTTATAATGTTGAACCATCGCGTGCGCTTTTAATGAAAACAGTCGAGGAAAAGCACGTTGGGTTGTTATACTGGAAACAATCTTTAAACATGCAACTCTATAATATTCCAATTGCAATTTAACTGTCTTTACCTTTTTTGTGTGAAAATTAAGTACCTAACAATATAAGCAGGTATGTTAATCTTGTTGTATGTAAAAAGACTTATTTTAAATCACTAATCATAATATTAGCAACACTTGAATCCTTCCATTTATACTCCTACTAACCCAAAAAAGCATTAAGCCCAATTTACATAATCAGTGAAGTCACTGTTCCGTCACAGTTCCGGCACAGATATAATACGTAGAAAATTAAGACGTAGTTCCGGCAAAGTACCATCACCGTAAATATTCTTTCATACACCCTCTATGAACACACTGAGAGCACTGTCTCGTCACTGACACTGATGGGTGTGGACGCGTTAATAGAAAATGTATAAAAGAATAATTATCACGGTGGCGCATGGCGGTCTGAGCCGGAACTGTGACGGAACTGAAACTTCACTGATATGTGTGAATCGGGCCTTTTTTTGTTTCCTAGTCTATAAAAGGAGAAATTGACTGACAGACATTGAGACTGAGAACTTGAAATTTGGCTTCAGATTTCCTTTCTTCGTGTAGGGAGCACGAAACGGTTTATGAAAATTCCCACTGATCCAATTAAATTAGTCAGTAACGGTAAGCGAAATAAGCAGAAATCGCGGCCGCGCGGCGGCTGCAAGTATGTTTATAATTGACCTAACAAAAAGAAGAAACGAGTGATTTCATAATACCACCTTTCTTTTGAGCAGGTAATTGACGTTACACGATTTAATGAAAAGTTGAGCTTAATTCCAGATTAAAGCAGTTTCAGGAAAGACTCGCAGTTCGCTTCGCTGTCGAAGAAATTGGAACGTGATTAACTTTGTCATTAAAACGATATTATTGTTAGGTTTTCTTTGAAAGCTGCACGTGGAACCGTCCACTGCACTTTTAACGAAAAATCGTAAAACATGAATATAATATTATGTTCATAATAATTTGTGAAAGCTATATCAACAGCGAGAAATTGCTTGCTGCTTGTATAGTGTTTTCTTAATTTTTTGTTGGTTCGTGTGGCAATGTGAAACGGCCAGTCATGCAGCCATAAAAAGAACGCTGCCGCTGGCTGATGAGTTCTATTGTTTTGAATTTAGAAAACTATTTCCGCCTAGTGCCGCACTAGTGTGCAGTATTGAAATTCATTTCCGCAATTACAAATTATGACGTAAAGGTAGAACCTTTCGCAATCTTTTTAGGGTTCCGTACCCAAAGGGTAAAAACGGGACCCTATTACTAAGACTCCGCTGTCCGTCTGTCTGTCTGTCTGTCTGTCTGTCACCAGGCTGTATCTCATGAACCGTGATAGCTAGAAAGTTGAAATTTTCACAGATGATGTATTTCTGTTGCCGCTATAACAACAAATACCAAAAACAGAATAAAATAAATATTTAAGGGGGGCTCCCATACAACAAATGTGATTTTTTTGCCGTTTTTTGCTCGAAATTAATAACGACAACAGGTAGACAGTTGAAATTTTCACAGATGATGTATTTTTGTTGCCGCTATAACAACAAATACGTAATTTTTTTACCGTTTTTTGGTACGGAACCCTTCGTGCGTGAGTCCGACTCGCACTTGGCCGGTTTTTTTTCATATGTATAACTTATCATTATCATAGTATTTCAGAGAATAAGTGAGAAAATTGCTTTTCTTTATTTTTGTGTAGGTATTGTTAATCATTGTAAATATTATTGTCGGGTATGGGACGTCTACTGATGTGTACCTATATTTCTACCACCACCGATGACCAAAGGCAAAAAGTTAACCTAGATTAGATATTCTACTTTATACGTTTAATCATTGTTTTAAGCACAACTAATACACTTGAATATAAAGTTCTCAATGCCAATAAAAACAGTATAATTCTTGAATTACCAATGAAGTACGCAATATACAGCAAATGAAACTTTCCCTCCGAATAATTCTTTCAGTCTTTAATAATATATTACCGGACATAAACCCGCTACGGAACATACTATACTGCTCGAATTACCCTACAAAACGTTTCAGCTAATAAATTCTGACATCGCACGGAAATCTATTATGTATAATGACTTATTGTACCTATGAACATTGCGGAGATATGTATACCTAAGCGATGAAATTTCAAATGGAATAATACTTTCTTTATAAATTAAACTATTGCGATTGGGTCCTGTAGAATGAATGAACTGGCAGCCTTTATATAATATTATTTAAGCTATATACAGATATAAAAAAATTGCTACGTAAGGAATATTATAACATTCATAACACACTCAGTTGGACATACAGACGTCATAATTCGAACCATAGTTCTTAAATGTCAAAGTTCAGAAACTTCCCAGAATTATGATTATCATAACTATCTCATGCATTTCTTTTATCTTTATCTTCAACATCGAAATAAGCCTATCCGAAGCATAAGGCTAAGTTCATACAACCTATGACTACTAACTGCGCGGTACAAGATTATACTAAAATGAGTTACAACGCCTACATTACCGCGCGGCCGCGCGGTTCAAGATCTGTGGCCCTACTATGAGTTGATGCAAACTGTTTACGTTACAGTAAACTGTCGGATATACTGCTCGCAGTCAATACGAGTGAAAGAGAGAAAACGATAGTTTACTGTAACGTAAACAGTTTGCACTGTTTGTTTGGCTGAACTGAACGGGTCGATAACAGGTTTGTTATCGACCCGTTCAGTTCAGCCGCGCGGTTTGCGGAACAAATTGCCTCCTCCACGCCAATGTTGATGCCAGACTACCTCGAATTCATACGCTATCATGTGAATGCTCCTACCGCGAGAAGACGCGCGTCACCGCGCGATCATATGAACTTAGCCTTACTTAGACCAATTGCATTACTGAATCTCCTCGAATATAATTTCATTATTCGGTACATATTAACATACTGCGCCTACAGCTTTCCGCTGCAAACGCTGAATTATTGAACGAGCCAGTCGTGAGGAAGCAAACAGAATCAAAAATTTAATCTAATTCGCTCTTGTTCGTTAACGATGCAGCCCTTGGCGTTAGCTACAGGGTCGTACCATGAGCTCTAAATCTGTATTATTGCAGCTGTGGAAATGAGACGCCTCTATACGCCGCGTATAGCACCATCTCACGTACACCACACCAAGGCTTTGAGCTGCGCTTCTACTAGATCCAGGAAAAATCGACCAATGGTGGAGGATAGCGGTAGGTAGAGATACGAGTACAGTGTCAGGTTTTAGTACAAAACTAGAACGAGAAAAGTAAAAGTGGAACAAGTGCGGAGGCTGTGAGGATTTTAAGCAAGCGGCTTTAGGTGCACTTAGACCATAGAATGAATAATTCACATCTATACAACGTGTTACAAAATAACCTCTAATGCCGAATTTGGTAGATAGGGACCATCAAACTGAACAACTTTTACTATGAGACTAACTCTGAAATCACAAAAAATGAAACAACATAAATTGATATTTTCGTTATTTTTGTACAGCGAACTAAAATCTATGGAAGTGTAATTGCAAACATGTATTGCTTAAAAATGGCACCATGGGGCCGAAAAAGTACAACCCGCTCTGCTTTAGTCGGGCCAACCACGCACCCGGTGATTGACGTTAGTGAGTGTTCTTTTGAATAATTTGCAGTTTATATTGTAGAGAAAAGATAGAAAGGGAGAGTTTATTAGAAATGACGTCCTTTATAGTAAAATGGTGTAAACAATGCAAAGATGGCAGTAAAAAGATGCAGAAACAACGTTTTTTCGTCAGAAAAATGGTCGCTAATAAGCAACCAGTGTTCAGACGCTTTGTGCTGCATAATTAAATGCCAGCATTTTTAGCTCTATCCACTTAGTTGTACTTTTCGTGTGGTGCCATTTTTTGAGCGGAATGCTTATTCCATAGCTTTAGTGCGCTGTTTTTGTATGAAACAGCTAATATTTTTTTCGTGATTTCAGAGTTGGTCCCATAGTAAAAATTGTTCAGTTTGATGGTCCCTATCTACCAAATTCGGCATTGAGTTATTTTTTAACACGTTGTACCTATATCAAAACTTTAAAGAACTCATGGTACGGCCTCAGGTCGAAAGGGCGTCGGTCGATCGCAGGAACTCTGCATCTTTTATGTTGCACGAATTAAAAACGCTAAGTGCTAGCTTCTTCGACTCGATGAATATTCACGAGGCGATGGAATGCTACGAGTATTCCGACTCAAAATAGATTTCGTCACTATCCGTCTGGGATTTGCTGAAGATATTACCGAGGAACTAACGAAGATTGAAGTATTTTCAGGTCTTGACTAGTTGAACCTTCTGGTTCGAAAACTTTATTTAATCACAGCGCTTGAGCAAAAAAATAGATCGATAAAACCAATAGATTTGATGCACAATATTGGAAAGAGGTATAATAGATGCTTTAAAAAACTGGACTCCCCAACCTACCAAGTTTGGAGGTTGTGGCAACATCATCCCACGGGCTCTCCCGTAGGTCTCTACCTACGTCCATAGTAGACTATGACCACAAAATAAAGAGAGGACAGAAGTTAAGCCTAGTACTACGCGCGCTCGAGCAACGCACATATAGGGACACCTCTCACCGACACCACACCGACACGGAATCTCTGCTATGCTCAAAACAGTTCGAGCGCGTGACGCGGTGTCATCGGTTGGTGAGACCCTGGTCTGCTAATGTTAACGTCAAAATCGTGTTTCAATGGTGTTTGAATGGTAATGCTTTTTGACACAGATCTTGTATCTTAAACCCAAAATCGAGACACAATGTGTTTCCATTTTGGGTTAAAGAAACACATTCCCAAGTAGCAAAACAACTTTATAATATAAGAATTATAAGGGTAGAAATTTATTATCTATACAAAGTAGGTATAAGTTAAAATGTAATATTATTACTACTAGAAATAAAAGTGTTTTTTATTCAAATTATTGACCCCTTAATATTTCAATATGGTGTAGCGCTTAGAATATCCTAATGCTTTTGTAAGGGCGTTCGCCATATATGTGTTTTATAAATGCAATACACTTGCTAATCTTTCTTATAGTGGATTTGAATTAGAATTATCGAAAATAAATCTTATTTCTTAATCATAAAAATAAACAATTTAAAGAGAGCATTCAAAAATGACATAAAACTTGCATAAATATACAATAAAAATAATTTGCCACTTAGTTTTAAACTTGATAAGCCTTTTAAACTGGTATATCTATATTTTTACTTTGCAATCCTTCATTACAGTCACTTCATACGTTTCGTTGTAACTTTGTTTATTATTATTTTATTTATTATTATTAAGTTATAATGAATGGATTTGAATCAAGTCGTCAGAACCCTTATACTTATTTAACACGTGCTGCTATAAGTGAAAAATCGCTTATAGCAGCGGTTAATTAACGATTATAAGAATGATTGACAGTATTAAAGCAAATTTCTTGCTTTTTCATGACAAATTAGCAATCCATCGATTGTATAAGGTAATTATGAGAAAGTCAGTTAGTTATATGGTAATTATAAAACTTTTACAAGAGTTATAGCCCTTATAATTTGTGCCCAAATACAGTCTTATTATCGACAATATGGCTTTTATAAGGATAATATTTTTGGCATTCTAAGCTTTATAAAACATTTTTTTGCTACTTGGGTTGTGTCTCGATTTTGGGTATAAGAAACAAGAACTGTCAAAAAGCTTTACCATTCAAACACCATTGAAACACGATTTTAACGATAAAATTAGCTGATTTGACCTCCTGTATGAGTGTGTACGTTGCTCGAACGCGCGTAGAGCCGTATAGACTCTCTGTTTTATGCTATATGACTATTACGATGAACTAAGTTACTGTTAAACTTCAGCTGAATCCCTATAATGTAAAAGCCCGATTCTGTATGTGTAGGGAATGCAATCCCGTAAGATATTTTCAATCCCGGTTTTTGGGGGACTGAACATTCTCAATACCGCGAGATCTGGGTGTTTGCTGGACCTCGCAACCTTTGGAGGGACTTAATTGTAACAAATCATTTAAGTAACAAAAATTGTATAGGTACTTACGTAAAGTTTTTGAAAGACAATTATTATTATTAAGAAAATATTTGAACTATTTTCGTCTAAAAGTGAGCATTAATTGTCTACATCCACACATGAAGGGCACAAAGTTAGAATGATGAGGGTCCAAAAACTCTGTTTTTTTTCTTTTATTTAAGAACAAACAGTTACTTACATAAATTAATGATTTTTATTGCCTATCTATGGTAGTATTCCACGAGCTTTATCTTTTTTTCAATGCGAATCACGGGTTTTTGAAGAAAACTCAAACGTATTGCACTGTTAAAATACTGAGATTTTCAATTTACAACTTTTTCAATTCAGCTAATATCAAAAACCGTTCATCATTCTAGCATTGTGCCCGTTACATAGGGCATGCTCGCTTACCTAGGTAAAAGTTTTTGAAAGTAGCTTCTCAAGAAATGAATTGTTTCATCTGTTGGCTCCTGAGTTTGCATACTATTTGACCAGCAGCGAAAAACGCTTGATCTTCTTCGACGTTTGTAGGGACAATCGTCAATTGAAAACGGACGGCGTTAAAGACGAATTGAAGGTAGCGGCCACGCGCTGGAGTATCACATAGGTATGCATGGACTTCGCTTCTGTTCAGTCCCACCAATCCCGCACAGGATCTCGTTCATTTTGGGACCGGGATCAGTTTAGCAATTAGCATGCGGGATCCCGGTATTACATTCCCTCTGTACTATATGTTTGCCTGTTACTTAAAAAAGAAAAACTCTTATCATATAAATCTTTTAAATTAAATTAAAATTATAAGTGGAAAAGGTTAACATTATTTCATTATAATTATAAAACTATTAACCATGTAACATGTCTTAATTAACTTCACGATTATTACTAATGGGCTTTGAGTTCAATCCATTAGTATTACAAGCCCTAATTTGCAAGGTACTTAATTAGCAACTGGCAGTTGTGAATAATTTCAATTCAGTCTAATTTAAGGTATATTCAATAACTAATTCATTGTACGCATTATTAGTTAGCACTAGATGTCACATAATTTACAACATATTTTTTTTATTGACTGTATGCGGAATCTAACTATTATAAAAGAGAGAATGGAAGAAAAAAACACAACGCTGCATGAATTCAAAGAAGTATGTAAATTGGGACAAGTGTGCAAAAAGATAATTTGTTATTTAACATAATATTATAGATAACGAGTTAAATCATTGTAGTTATGTTCTGCTTCATAAGAATAAACTACGTTGGTCCTCCATCACCATTTTACCAATATGTATGTCTCTTTCTGTATCACAAAAACATCACTCACTAAAGCGAGAAAACAGCTCGCTCGTGTTCACGCTTTTCGGCAACGTAGACTGCTCTACTCAACTCTACACCGCTTCTGAGCGTTTTGGAAAGAGATATAGAATTATAGATTTTTCTTTATATAATTAATGGGTTTGCTCTTGACCCCAGTCTAGCCCAAAAGCAAATACAGGGTCTACGATGGAGCGAGCTGGCCCAGAAGGTGCTTATTCACTCTGGCGCTCGGAAACACAGAGGCCGGCAGGGAATTCCATTCCATAGCTGCGCGCATTATAAACCATGTTTAGTAGCGTTTGGTACGCAGAAAAGGTATAACAACCAAGAACGGGTGGACCACGAACCAACGAACGGAACCAACGAAGATAAGGAAAAGAGCAAAGCTGAGCTTAATTATTTGCATTATTGTTCCATAATAGGGGAGGTCTATGTCCAACAGTTCGAGTCGTGCGGCTGTTACGATGATGATGAAGATACTGCCATTCACACTAATCGTTGAAATAAGGCAAGACATTCAATGAAAAATAGTTTAGTAATAGTAGTTCCTACCTCTCGCATCATTCTAACTCTTAATTGCCCAACATTTGCACATTAACAACTTTACCCAAAAACTTTAATAGTAAATCTCAACTTAAAATCCATTCTAAGCGCTTTAAATTGCATAGCACTCTTAACCCTACTCTATTAATACAGATTTAAGTGTAGGCAATAGCTAATTACACCATTTTCACTCACACGTATACGAATGTTGGTGTATCAAGCGAAAATGTCAGAACTTGGTGAAATATAGGGGGCACGGTTTGGCCTGTGTTGTTTGCTAAGCCTACTGCGACTCGTAGTATAGATGTCACAGTGTGTATTTACAGCATTTATTTGGACGCCTTTGAGTTAATTAAATTAAACTTTTGTTTGAGCATTAAGAAGGGAATAAATTGTTATAGATTAAGTTAATTTAGATCAAGTCATGTCTATTTTTTACAATAATATTCCATAGAGACAAATTTTTGCTCATTCACAAGCTGAGTAAACAAGATTACTGGGAAACAACAACATGCGCTCGGCAAAAACACCTAGTCAGGTGAGCACAATAGTTAACTGTCACTACTTTGAGAATACTTCTCTAAAACATGCACGATTGCACGTTATTATGTCAATATCTACATGTTTCTTACAATAATATTCTATACAGACAAATTTTTGCTTATTCACGACAAGGTTACTGGGGCAATAACAACATGCAATCGGCAATGACAGCTAGTAGGGTGATCACAATTAACTCTAACCACTTTAAGAATACTTCTCTAAAACTTGCACGATAATTATGTCAATAGACATGCCTAGTTTCTTACAATATTATTCTATACAGCCAAATTTTTGCTCATTCACTGGGGCAACAACAACATGCGATCGTCAATGACAGCTAGTCGAATGATCGCAATTAACTGTAACCACTTCTAGTTTCTTACAATGATATTCTATACGACCTAATTTTTGCTCATTCACGAGCTGAGTAAACAAGATTACTGGGGCAACAACAACATGCGATCGGCAATGACAGCTAGTCGGGTGATCATAATTAATTGCCCCCACTTGCCACTCGCACGCATTCTCCGCTCGATTACTCCGTGAGTGAGATAAACTACGCATATGAAAGAGTTGCCTGATTTTCTGAAGCGTAACTTTATTCCTTCGTTTCTATGATGAGGGTACACAAATGCGATAATAAATGTGTTCTGTTGCAGGTATTTGGTTTGGACGTTTTCGCAAAACATCTTTATTTAAAGATGTTTTTCCATAATTACTTTTATGTGATGTGTGTATTTACACACATCACATAAAAGTAATTATGGAAAATACAGAACTTTAAACACAATAAAATGTACAAAAATAACTTTTTGTGAAGGTTTAATAAGGCTTTTTTATTCTTATGGCTTTAGCTTCTTTTAGAGATATTTAAAACGTGTAGGTAGTGCATCAAAATAATTATATCTCTACAATAATGCTATTATAAAACCTTTTCATGAAATAAAAATTCCACCATCATTAATACTTTCCAATTCGAATTTCAAAAATATCATTCTAACGTAAGTGGATTCTCAAGATGAACAGATGGCGCTTGACGTTAATATAAAATTAATTGCGTCAACGAAGCAGAATTAAGGGTTCCTTGAGGAGCGACCGAAATGAGCTGTCGTTGCTTAATCTACAGAAAATTTTATATGAAAAAATAATGAAGACTCTGAGAGTACTCTTCTGTTGCTAGATATTGCGAAACATTTGATGATAATTAGGCTGCGAACGCACCGATATGTGCCTAGATATATATATATCCAAATCACTTGGTGACCGCACTGGTAGGTGAGTCGCTCGGATAGTTGCCTAGGTCTCATAGTTTTTGGTTGTTAGCCCACGATACATTCTGGGTAGTGGCCTGGATGTATCGAGGCATCTAGCACGCAGTGCGGCCGGTTGCGAACATTCGTGATCGTTTGTCTTACTAGGCTCTAGGCACTAATCTAGGCACATGTCGGTGCGGCCGGCTTTAGAGTTATAAATAACTTATACCATGCAGTTCTTAAAGATCACCGAAATAAATTCTATGAAATTATTAAATTGATTTTAATCTGAGCATTTGGCTTAAAAACTATCACAGAATAAATAATATCACAAGTAACTATAACATATATATACATATATAACATGAGTTAAAGGGTAATAATAAGAAGAGTTTTCCATAGAAATAACTCTAAGGCCCAAAACGCACTAGCGGCAGGCCGCACTTCAATTTTTATATGATACCGCTTGATGCCAACGCACTGACTTGCGGCCTGCCGTCAACCGTTCCGGTTGTCTTGGAGCTCCGGTTGGGGTCCGGTGGGCCGCACCGGTTGAATGTAGCGGCGTGCCGCAACCCCTCCACGCACTTAGCGCGGTACGCCGCAAGCGCTTATATAATTAAGTTTTGATAATAATTCTTCATACGATTTTACTGAATTCTAGTGTATCTAAAGAACTTATCTTTAAATTTCTGTAGTTCTGAAATAAAAATATTAAACTTTCTGCTATCATGCCGTATCTCCAGTAGGGGGTGTATCCAAAATCGATGTTTATTTTTACGACGAAGTTTTTAACGAAATTATAGATAAATAATTACAGCAACTTCTTTGACGTCCATCATGTCTAATACTTCTGAAAGCACTGACCACGAAATGCGGCAGGCCGCTACAGAACCAAGACGATACGGTTGGCCGGAATGCGGCGTGCCGTTGCGGCGTACTGTGCTTACTACGGCCTGCCGCAACGGCACGCCGCGTCGCGGCCTACCGCTAGTGCGTTTTAGCTCTAACGACCAACGGAGGCTGACTCTACATGTTTACTGAAGTAAAAAAATTCAAACCTTTTTTGTCGTCAACACTAACTGAAGTCAAAGAACTGGGGATTGTGCCATGGGTCCTAATAAATATTAAATTTAAAAATTATTAAAAAATAAAAAAACATTAGAAGTCTGCCACTCACACTTCAGTTCTAAGATATTTTGCTCTTGCATGCACAGGAAATGAAGTATTTGTTAGAAATGGATGTTTGTTGTTTAAGTTTCTAATGAATTCCCAGCACACCTGCCTTAATGAGAGGTGTGAAAAACAGGAAGAATTCCAAACTATTCTTGAACAGTTTTTATTTATGACCAAGTTGCGTATGTAAATGTTGATGGTACCTAATGAGCCTGTTGATAATTAATAATAATAATAATAATAATAATAAAACGCTTTATTGCACACTAGAAAAAGACATTACAAAGAAGAAAACAATAAACATAGACAAGTACACAAAAGGCGGCCTTACTGCTATGTAGCAGTCTCTTCCAGGCAACCTTGAGTAGAAAAATATTAAAGGGAAGAGGACAGATGGGGAGTGGGTGCAAAAGTACTAGAAGGACAACAGATATAGATGTACATAAATAAAAAAGAGAGCGAAAAATGTGTAAGTATATAAAATGAAAGTTGAAAGGGAAATATGAGAAAAAGGTGGTATTAGGTGGGAGAAAGGAAATGTCTTCTAACTTGATCCTTGAAAGATCTTAAGGTACGAGCTTTACGGATGTCCTCTGGAAGTGCGTTCCACAAACGGACAGCATGTACAGAGAATGAATAAGAAAGGAAATCAGTGGAATGACGGGGCATATCGAGGGTGAGATTAGAAGAAGAACGCAGAGTACGTAGTGAGGAAGAGGATCGAAAGTCGAAAGATTCTTTAAGATAAAGTGGGGAAGTTGGAAGGAAAAGGATAGAGTACAGGAGCGTAAGAGTGTGTAAGTCCCTGCGCCGACGAATAGGGAGCCAATTAAGCTTTTGGCGAAAGTGAGATACGTGGTCGAATTTACGTAAATTGAAAATGAACATGATGAAAATAATTATAATCATCCACTGTTTATAATACAGAGTTTTAGTAGCACCCATAGCGAAAACATTCAAGGCATGACAACTCATGATTCTGAATCTATCTGAAATGAAATTTTCCGTCGCAAAATTCATGAAAAATTTAGTGGTTTTTTCTATCACACAGAGTCTGTCTTAGTTGCATAGAACCCAAATTAACAGAAAAATAATTAAAATATCAAAATTTTATAAACCCGCAATGTACAATTGTTTACCCGCGGGCCGCGATATTATCGAGTTGTTATGCGTACATTGCTTCTCAACGAAAAATCCAAATTTCAACAACTATGCATTTGCGACAAGTGGTTCCATAGACAAAGTTGCTTAATTATTCCTAAGGGTAGAATCATTCCTTAAAGTTTTCGCTAGGGTGCTACGTCCTACTTACACCCTGTATATTTATAGTAACTCAAACTATTGGTAGTTAGCTTATTTATCAAATAACTAGCGGCTGCCCGCGGTTTCACCCGCGTGGTTCCCGTTCCCGTGGGGATATCGATATAAAAAGTATTCTATGTTTTAATCTAGGATATCTACTATCTGTGTGCCAAATTTCAACCAAATCCGTTCAGTAGTCTTTGCGTGATTGAGGAATAAACATCCAAACATCCAAACCCACAAACTTTAACATTTATAATATTATACTAGCGGCCGCCCGCGGTTTCACCCGCGTGGTTCCCGTTCCCGTGGAAATATCGGGATAAAAAGTATTCCATGTTTTAATCCAGGCTATCTACTATCTGTGTGCCAAATTTCAACCAAATCCGTTCAGTAGTTTTTGCGTGATTGAGGAACAAACATCCAAACCCACAAACTTTCACATTTATAATATTAGTAGGATTAGTAGGATAGTAGGATAATAGTCTTTAGATAAATGAAAAAACACTACCTTGATTTAGGGTTCCGTACCAAAATGGTAAAAAAGGAACCCTTATGGTGTGACTCAGTCTGTCTGTCTGTCACAGCTGGATATCTCGAGAGCTACTAATGGTATCAACTTGAAATTTGGAATATTTTAAGATGACATTTGCCCAACTATTTTGCAAATAAGAAAGAAATAAAAAAATATATTTTTTTACAACAGGGACTGAAAAGGGGTCTTAAAAATTTGAAGTTAGGTGACTAGGGCATGTGGGGTATCATATAAAAGAGCGCTGTTTGCACATTTTAAAATATTTTTTTCTTTTCTCTTAGGCCGCATAATTTTCGACTTATGATGAAAAATGTAAAAAAAATTACCTTTCCCCCCCTAATCTTGCAGTTAAGTTTGCAAAGAGAAAATAAGCAATAATTCCATATGATAGTAGTTTATGTAAAGATTACAGGAAAAATAAAACGATGTCTTAATACAACACACTTTTTTGGAAATTCAAAAACAAACAAAAATTCTTTAGTTTCACTACCAGTCAACAGATGGCGCTGTCCTAAGAATGCTGACCTAAGAAAAAAAATAGTTCCACTATCGGTCAAGAGATGGCGCAACCTAATAATATGGTTCTAATATAATTACCAACTATTTGCCGTACGAATAAACGAAGAATAAGTTCCTACTTAGTACTTAGTAATATAAACAGTTTGCAATGTGTTTTTCAGTCACCATAAGCAGCTGTGGTTAAGATTTGTAAATTAACTGTCCGCCTGTTCGCCCTTCCACCTGTCTGCCGTTTATCCTACTTTTTTAAAGACTGTAAAAAAACTGACTAAAGCAACATATCCAAATATATTTATGATTGTACGGAACCCTCGGTGCGCGAGTCCGACTCGCTCTTGACCGGTTTTATTTTAACTTAGTCCACTCTCTGGGTCTATTCACAGATAATATAACAGTGTCTTTTCACCTAAGCAAATTAATAAACTTTAGTATACTTACTTAAAGAGGAAATCACCTAATTTTCTAACTGGTAGCTCAGTCACTTCGTAAACAAGCTCTCTCGAGTCACGTCTACGGAAGTGATTGTTAAATGTAATTCCAAATTCCAATTTCAATAAAAGGGGCATTAATTCCATGTAATAGACATTACGTCGGTTACGCCTATGTACTAATGGAAATTTAATTGCGATTAACATACGCGTCTCGATCCCCTCGAAACAACAAGTCTACAATATTGTTCTCGTACTCGATTACGAAGTCAATCGTCGAAGGCAATTATCATTTTGTATTGGACTTGTGAATAACGAGCTGTTAGCTGTTTATATCAGTTATGTTCTGTCCGATTTAAGGTTGATTATTGGTAAGAAAATATATTTTCACCTCTCCAGCACGAAAAGGGTGCTTTTGGCGCGTAAAAACTCGCAGCAAAATCGACTTTTGCTGCGAGCGTGGCGTGAGGCAAAGTGCTTTTTTACCAAAAACTCGCAGCAAAAGTAAAAACTCGCAGCAAAATCGACTTTTGCTGCAAGCGTGAGGCAAAGTGCTTTTTTAATTTCTAACACCTTTTCTCGCTGGTAGAGGTGAAAAGTTGTATGTTTAACACGAGAGCAAATTTTTTGATGTCTCGTGCCTTTAAATCAGCACTCGCAGCAAAAAATGACTTTGCTCTCTTGTATAACAAATAACTATTTTCTCATTTTTCACCTCTCCAGCACGAAAAGAGCGCTTTTTACGCGTAAAAACTCGCAGCAAAAATCAATTTTGCAGGCAAAGTGCTTTTTTTTTCTAATACCAACTTTTAAAATAATAAAGAAAAAAGAAATAAAGTGACAAAGATGAGACTTGTAAAATTTATATGTGAGAAAAGGATAGATAGAGTGCTTTATGGTGTCATAAATTTTAAATAAGGATTGTTAAAAAAGAAGGTTGATAATTCGAAATAAAGAGTATGGACTAAATGAAGTCGCATGTATGAAATAAATATAAAATGAGCAAATGAAATTTATTAACAAATTAGTGTTTTATGATTATGAATAAATAAATAAGTTGGGATATTAATGAATAAGAGAAAAGCACAACGTAATAATGCAAAACAAAACGGCGGGAATCTACTTTATGAATAAAATTTTTGCAGCATAGGTTTGATCGAACTATTTTTGTGATAAATTACAAAAAATGAGTGCGTCCAACGATGCAGATAGTTATCTAACTCCAAAAGAATTGAGTGAACAAGTTTCACTCACGAAAACTCACGTAAAAATTTTCTCGCTGTTAGAGGTGAAAAGTTGTATGTTTTACACGAGACCAAAATTTTGTTCTGCCTCGTGACTTTAAATCACTCACTGTGCTCAGTAGTCTATATTAGAATCACTCGCTACGCTCGTGATTCAATTTTAGCCTGCCTTGCTAGTTCGTGTTTTAAAGTCGGCACTCGTAGCACAAATTGATTTTGGTCACTTGTATAACAAATAACTATTTTATGGGATATTTCGGTAGACTCGGGAAACTTCGACAATAAAAACTTATGATTTTTTAGATCATGTTGCTAATACTAGTCTATTGATTTGATTTCTATTTTGCTAAATGTTTGGAAGTATGAAGTAGTATGTAGGTAAGTAGAAAATTGTAGTCTTATTATATTTTTTTAGGTAAACAATACGTGTACTACCATACACTCATTTGCGATTTTCAGAAGTAAAAACAATACTTAAGTATTTTTTTGTTAAAACCTTTGTTTTAGTTAGTGAAAAGAAATGCACACGTAAGGCGTAGTATTTGAAAATACCGATAAATAAAAATAAACACAAACACGCCTTAATACTAATTCAAAAACAGACACTTTAAACGCATTCAAAACACCTATTCGAAGTTAATAAGGGGAAGCTCATTCATAATGGCCGATTTTAGCCGCGAAAAATACGACGTTATCCGACGCTTAAAATTTGAAGTCACAATACAGTTGAGAGCGTAACACCAAGCGACTTTTGAAAGGGCCCACCGAACCATACCAATTCACTAGCAACTCCGAACAAAACCTACTATGTCCTGGACGAATTTAGTTTAGAGAGCCAACTCTACCGAGTTGGGTGAAATTGCATAGATTTTTGTGTTACAGTGTCGAAAATTTGTTTATTCAAACAATTTTGCAAGCTCCTGAACAACTATGAACGGTGTTTAACGCGTTTTAGCTAAATGCGTCTGCTGTCTCTGGCATTATGATTGGGTATCAAAAATAATTAAATGTTTAAAAAGATGACAACCATCTTGATTGTTTGTCACCCATGTGAAAAGGAAAAAAAAATTATAAAGAATTAATAACAAAACTTAGCAAAGCAACTAGGTATTATTGGTATCTTTTAGTTATTCTGTGGTATGGGTAACAAAAATCCCCGCTTTCCATAGATAAATTGTTTCTTTGCAGATATTGTCCATCAGCCAATTTAATGTCCCCACTGCTGGGGCACAGGCCTTCCTTATGGATGGATAAGGAGGACGGGCCATAACCCACCACGCGGGCCCAATGCGGATTGGTGAGTGTTAACGACTGCAAATGCAGCCGGGACCAACGGCTTAACGTGCCTTCCGAAACACGGAGGAGCTCGAGATAATAAATTTTTGGTCACCCATCCTATGACCGACCCTTGCGAACGTTGCTTAACCTCCGCAATCGCTGGGCCAGGCGCTAAACCACTGCGCCACCGAGCTCCACTCGCGCCACCGAGCTCCACTGCAGATATACACACGTCAATCTGTAAAACGGGCAACAATCCCTTTAGAATCCGATCTAACGAACGCGAAATCCGAGCACCGAGCAACGTTTACGATTACACCGGTTAATTTGGCCAGAGCACGTATAATGGCCCCAAAAACGTTTCGTGAACAAACATGATGTAGGCGAGCGGTAATCTGCGAGCACCAGCCCTCTGTTTTGTTAGGCACCTTCAGATAGTTGGCATCCCACATTAAAATTAAATTCTGTATCAGAATCGGGGTCAGCACTCGTTCGTTATTGAAGAGAAAATGAAAGGCAAACGGGTCGACCTCCGACCGACGACGCACTTTTGTTCACATGTTGCTCACGAAATTTCGAACATCAATTTTAACTCTGGAATTATTGTTTTATGAACGAACCCGCCGAGAGTTTGTCTGTGTTTACTGGATTGGGTTAATTTAATGGTTAATTTACTCAGATTTTTTTAAAATGAAACAATAAATATACCGCTACATTTAATCAAATTACAAAGGATTCGATATTTACTCTTCACATAGCTTGAACTTTTGTGTCTAAACTCTCTTATGTTTTTGTATTAGTACTATTAAGTTTTCATGAGATGATAAATAAATCTTCTCCATTCCAATCCTAAAGATAACACTTTCCTTTGTTATTACATCAAGGACCTACCTAAAGTCTGTCTTTCGCTAAGGTCATAACTGGTGATATAAAGTGTTATTCTACACCAGACGTAAGAAAACTTATTTAATTTCGTAGGAGCAGTGTTTAAAAAATGACGTCCCACTAAATTGTGTAAAACGCTAAGGAGATGGCTCAGTTTCAAAATGGCCGCGGGACTCAGTTCAAGCAGGTTTTCTCTTATAGCTTTTAATTTGAAACGATGCCAGAAAAATAAGGATCTCTGCAAGAAGCAACGGTACGGTGCAGCGCCGCCACGCGATTACTTAACTTTAGTGTGGCTCGGACTGAATTACACGAAATGGCGACCTGCGCCTCGGTATAAGTAAGCAAATTGTAAGAGCGAAACGCCTAGAAATTGCAAATTCAAGCGGCTTCCCGCATTTTGTTCCAGCAACTCTGAGCCCCAATTCGCACACCTCAAGCTCCTTATATTATTTAAGATGTAGCCGTTCTAGATTCTGAGACAGCGCTTTTTTAGCGCCCCGACAAAATTAATTTGTAATTCACATAGAATTCTTTAAGCTTTGTTCCGTTATTACGCGAGTTCACATTCTGTTTGTTCCTACAATGTGAATGTTCGCGCAGCAAAAGAACCTCATCCGAGCGTAACAAAGAATAATCTCAGCGCTAATTTCGCCTATCGCGCCGAATAGCTGTTTCAATTATTTTTTCCCGCGTATCTCACGGAAAAGATTGCACAAACAAATGTACGAATTAAGCGCAAACGAGTAGCCATTTGCCGTGTAATTTCATCGGACTTTTGGTAAAAGCGAGTCGACCCCACCCATTTCGATATTTCGACTTGAGAAATAAATGCTTGCCTATAATTTTAACAAATTTCCTACCCGATGTGGCATTACGATTCGCGACAGAGCAATCTTGGTCGTGATTGCGTGGCAAAAAACGCTAAGAGGCCCCCTTCTACGACGTTACATCTTAATGTGGCCACGATATACATAATGGTAAGATACTTAGACCACGAGTGCTTTTGACTGCTATACATCAAACGAAGACATTACCACAAAACGCCTGTTAGATACCGACAACATAAAATATTCTGAACGTTTTGATATATTTGAGGGATATGGAAATAGGTGGTGGCGGGGGTCTGAATATGTATGCCACAATCGTTTATGGCAAGAAAATGTACGGAGAGATAACAATCGCGGGATTTATTTGCTCTATAATATGTCAAGGGTCGAAGTTGGACTGATTAAATATTGTTTATTCGCATCGATATTTATATTAGAGTCTTTCAGATGTCTTTTTGTCTGCCTTGACATTTTCTTTGTTTATGGAATGGCAGGCTACAACAACAAAAGAAGGTCAATCATAATTGGCAGACATAATATTACGATTCTTCAAACAGTAATATAAACTGTTAAATAGATACATAGGATTCCGAATTTCATTATTCCTTTGTTACAGTGTTTAGTCAAAATATTGCGTTACAAAAGTCTGAATATGCACAAACAGTATGCGTGGATCAATATAGTGGCACAAAATACCGTCAGTGTCGGTACGTCCGGAGCCATTTGCTTTTTTTGCTGACGGTGGCTGGGGACGGCCTGCGCTGAGCGCTTGTGTTACCAACGCAGAGTTATGGAGTTCAAGAATATTTTGCGCTAGCAATTTATAATCTTTGTAGTCGATATTTTAAAGTTTTTCATAAAAGCGGTTTTGGTATTTTATGAACGTACTCTCCTTGAGAAAAGGGTTGAAACTTGAAAGTTAATTTTAGCTTACGCAGTTAGAAACTTAATTAATCAATTTGTATAACTACTATAAAGAAATTGTGCTTATTTCATTAAAAACAGGCATTAATAAGTGTTCGTACTCAAAAGGCAAATAATATGATAAGGTGTTTAAACAGAGGTAACTAACAATTTAGGTATTCACAACTAGCAATGATAGGGCCCTAAAAATAGTGTTCTACATTATTAACTTAACCATTTTCCAATACTGCACAAATCAGGGTAAGCATAAAATAAGTATTTTTTCATGTAGTTAGGAGACAAGGAAAATGACCTCTTTATTCGACAAGAGCCCTCGGAGGTTCGTGCGCTGCGACCCTAACGAAGGGAGGGCAATTCACTGTCAATTTGTACGACCACTACAATTCGTGACGTCATACTAATAACTACAAAAAGATGTAGGTACTAAAATTGAGCAAAAATTTGAAGAGGCAACAGTATCCAAATTCTACTAAAATCCAACTAATAATGACATTAATTTTCCAAATCTTGTATTTTTCATGTTGTAAGCTTATTCTTCTCAACAATATAATTTAAACAGTCTACCCACAGGAATAATCAAAAAAACTACGCTGTATTAGTTTGGATTTTGTATTTAAGTAGTTAACGGCATTTACATACAAATGAAAGTTCATATCAAAATAACCATTTCAAAACAGTAATTTAATGGAAACTGCATTGGAACTTAATGATTAACAGCAAGCTTGCAAATACATCGCAAACACATTGATAATATTACACAGCGGAAATATAGCGTCGTTAAGGCACTAATGCGGAAATTGCTGTAGGTTTGCTGGAAGATTTCCCGCTACATGCAAGTAATTGAAATTTGTATTTAATAATACTGGCAGCTAACTATTTCAATATACTTCTATATTTAGGGTTTGCATAATTTTGTCTTTAAAGTTTCAAACTGATCCAAGGAATAAAATATCCTGGGACCAAAACACCAACAATAATAACAAAAACAATAAGTTTGTAAACGGGCATTTTACTCTCTTGTGATTTTTAAAATATTCTTGTGTCCCAGACAGCAGTTATACATCTACTGTCTTCGACACAAGAATATTTTAGAATAGCTTTTTTTACTTGTTTCTTAAGTATAATAAACTAGCGACCCGCCCTCGCTTCGCTTCGTTTCCTTCCTTTTTTTTGCCAATTTTGACTTTACAACTACACCCAAAAATAAGTACCTTCAAGTCATCACCTCCATTTACTCCAAAAGTCTGTTTCCGTCCCGTTTGATTCCCGTCATTGGTGTGAGAAACGCGCTGATGGTTAAAATTTACTCTGTGGTGATCGATCATTTAGCGATTGGTCTGCTGGAATGCACTGTTGTGCTCTTTGACCTCCTGTCACGCGGCGTGACAATATGGCGATTTTGCGGAAATATTTAGAGCCAAATTTAATTCCTTTTTAATTATTTTAAGAAGTAATTAACTACTACAATATTCAAAAGAATCTGATAAATTTATACAAATAAATATTGATATTTTAAAAACATTTATTGGCGCGATTATCACAAAGATACAAATGGGTTGAAATATTTTAGTATGGAGGGTGGCATACTTAATTTCCGACATTTTTTTTTTTTCAAAATAGCGGACACGTATGAAACCTGTGTAAATCAATAGCTAGTACCAATACGAACAAGAATTGTTAACGACATAATGGCCTAAAACGTCACGTTTTCGAGCTGTAAACTATTAAAGTTGAACTGGTGGCAACACAACAGGGTAGATTTGAAGCTAAAATACATCGTATGGGCTTTAAAATATTGTTTTACGGCCATCCAAGTCTGGATACTCTGGATTAAGTGTCAATGTCAAAAATAGAACCCTTTTTAGCTCGTTGGCTAATAGCGTCATTTTTTTATCTTACTCTATGCGTCATTCATTTGCGGAGACACGCACACGATAGGTGAGTTATATTATCACAAGACCGAGTTGAACCGGTAACACATATTAAAAATCTTTTAATACCTACTAAAGCCAATTAAAATGTATTTTTTTTTCAAACTGGTAACCCTATCCCTACCGCTTGTTGACTTTTATTCTAGTCTAGACCTAGATGACCGTAAAACAATATTTTAGAGCCCATGCATACATTCAGGGGCTTTTCACTTAGTACTTGACTCATTACTAAGGAAGCGCGGCTTAAGATTTTAGTTACATCCCGATTTGCTAGATGGCGTACATTTTTCGTTTCTCAAACAGTCGATAGATGTCGCTATGCCGTGCTGAATTGCGGTATCGTGTGGATTTTTCAGTTATATATAGTCAAAGCTGGTTTGCAGTAAATCAAATTAATTAACATTTTCTTCAAGAAATTGACAAATATAACCATTACTTCCCTTAAAAGTCTTAAAACTTACAAGTCAAGATATATTACAGAAACCTACTAGTACCCTTATAGTATATCGTACACATTTTGTCACATTTCGCTAGATGGCGTTGATCATTAGGTCTGACTGATAACTCTATCTCTAGTATAATAATGTACTCTATGCAAACGTTTTATTTTAGCTTCAAATCTACCCAGTGGTGTCGCCACCAGTTCAACTTTAATAGCTTACAACTCGAAAACGTGACGTTTTAGGCGATTATGTCGTTAACAATTCTTGTTCGTATTGCTACTAGCTATCGATTTACACAAATTTCATGCATGTCCGCTATTTTGAAAAAAAAATCAAAATGGCGGACAGTAGGTATGCCAAAATATTCAAACCCCTTTGTGATTAGTACATGGCAGATTAAAAGAACTTCAGGGTATATTATAGACTCACGACTAGAGATGTTACGAATGTCAAATTTTACACATTCGTGAATGCGAATGCGAATGCGAATATTTAGTTTGCGAATGTGCGAATGCGAATGTTAAGACATCAAGTATTACAAAAACCATATAGATTAATAAATCAATCATTTTTATTACTACAACGGGAAAAACATTTACAAAATAATAATAATAATATACTTATAATTTATGACATCCATTAGTGAATTAAATTTGTAAAAACTTGCATGCTTTTTAATGCACATATGCACTTCAATATTAATGTCATAGTCGAAGTTCAATAAAATTGAAAAAAATAATCCGGAATCCCGGTGCCATAAGGAAAAACTGTCTAATTATCACAAAATACTTTAAAACACAATGAATTATTTGTTTACCAAGAGAGGAATTACAGCAGACTGGTAACTAAAACAAAATAATCAACAAACCAAGCAACAAAGTGAGCACATCAACAAGCAATCACAATTCACAAACTACCCGCGTGAAATAAACGCTTTTTATTGATCAAATTGATGAAGTTATGCACACATTCGCATTCGCATAAAATTCGCATTGATTGATGCGAATGCGAATGTCGATGCGAATGTTTAAAACGATGCGGACCATTCGCATATGCGAATGCGAATATTCGTAACATCTCTACTCACGACCAAAATTACTTTTTATTATAACAACTCGTTTGGTAAATTAAATAGTAATGAGTTCATTATGGAAAATAATTAAAGTAATTTATAACAAAAGGGATAAGGCAGCGTTTTCAATGAAAGCTCCCAGGTAAGGCGGCTTGAAATTTTCCGACACTTCCAACAAGTTCAATCAACTTACACAAAACCTTAACAAATTTATATTCACAAACCATTCTCATGAATCACTCTATCTATTGGAAAAACCGCATAAATATCTGTGCAGTAGTTTTTAAGTTTATCGCGAACAGACAGACAAACAGACGCGGCGTGTTTTATAATATGTTAGTGATATGCCTATTTCGAACAATTTAAGGATGCAATACTTTGGTTGAAAAAGCTCAACTCAGATATTTCCGTAACAGAACACAAAACCTGACCGTAAAATACCTGTTTGAATAAAATACTAATATAATATTGTTTAGCCATTAAAGAGTATCGATTCACAAGAAGTACTTGTGTATGCATTGAGGGCGTTGTTAGTGCTGTCGGAGGTGTGTGGAAGTCGCCTGAATATTTCATTGACAGCATCGATACCACAGGATAAAATATAGCTAAAGCAGTAACGTACTCACACTCAAATTCGTCGTCGCTACTCAACCTCAGCGAGTTTCGCTATGCAACAAATTGCGAGTGCCATCTCGAGACCCTTGTCTCACTGTATTCCTATAACGCAGAGTGCCTAAGTCGCGTTATACCTACTTATATTATGTCATTTCAAATAAGCGTTTAGTCTACGTATATCTCACATTGCCCATTTCTGGATTACGACTATGTCGCTATCATTGCCCATTTCACGATACGTACTACGTACGAGTATGTACATTTATGTATAACTAGCGGCCGTCCGCGGTTTCACCCGTGTGGTTCCTGTTCCCGTGGGAATATCGGGATAAAAAGTATTTTATGTTTTAAGTTAGGCTATTTACTATCTGCGTGCCAAATTTCAACAAAATCCGTTCTGCAGTTTTTGCGTGATTGAGGAACAAACATCCAAACCCACAAACTTTCACATCCTTACTATCCTTACTAATATTATAAATGCGAAAGTATGTTTGTTTATTTGTTTGTTACGCCTTCACGTCTTAACTACTGAACCGATCATCATGAAATTTTACATACACGTTGTCAGAGATACAGAGAATGACATGGGGTACCTTTCATCCCGAAAAAAGTATTGTTCCCGAGGGATAGCAAACCCTTGCCGACGAAGTCGCGGGCGGCCGCTAGTTTATAATATTAGTAGGATTATATTATATCGAAAAAAGAGCTAAGTTGAGATACTTTTTAGCTATTTACTAGGTCGATACAGTGACGAAAGTCTCCGTATTTCTGAACTACGTGATACCGCGTCTGAATCCTTTAGTTTAGTAATCCGTACTTCTTCAACAAAACGAATTGTAAATGAGGTTGTGTTTGAGTTTGAGAGACGGTTGGTAAAGTACGAACTGTGCGAACTCAATATCTGTTCGTATCGTAATGTTTTCTCCAACTCTGCATGATTAAAATTAATAGTCACAAAATTAGCCTATACCCATCTTGATCGCGAGTCGTTCCAGCACAAATGCGAAAAGGAACTTTTTACCAAGTTTTATAATTATCTTCGCCAAGTTGCTTTAAAATACAGTGTAACGACATAAGAATAAACAATATTATTCTTATGGTAACGATTCGCTAAGTTACATTGACCCAAAATTCCCAGAATTATGAAGGAATTACTTAAATAAAATATTATCGCAAAGACATGTTTTATTTAATATTTATTTATATTCTTTTGTATTAATACAAAATTGTAAATGATAAAAATCTCAAATTTAAACATTCTTTTTTATTATTATTTTATTGAGACATTTGTACCTAAATTGTACAAAATTCGTTCTTACTAGGTCGTTATAATTCATTGACAAGAAAAGAATATGTCTGCCCTTACGAAGATGAACTACCCAGTTCCTTTGTACAATAGTCGATCCGTTGGCACGTGACACTCGATTTTTTTGTCCAGTCCACTCCGAGCCATTTCCTTTCTCTGATTGATGGATGGTAATGAAAGCGGGAGACTGCGCGAAACATTTTCTATACGCTGTCCTACATTGTTATATCGTTTTTGGGTAGTTTCTCTTATACTGAAGTTAGCGATAATCAAATTGATTGTACGGAATCGCTTTTTGTAACGTTTATGAACTTCTGAGATTTGGTGATCATAAATATCGTGCTGTATTTGTCTTGTCTCTTTAAAATATCTACGGTAACTAGCATTTTTATTTTATTTTCTTAATTTATTTATTATTATTACTTACACGGCTTACAATTACATTACTAATATAGTTATGTAATAGCAATGTTACACGTCATGTATCACTATGAAATGAAATGCAGTAAATACTTATATTCTAATTCTATATAACGGGTGCAAAAGACCCTCAACGAAGCTGAAGTCCACGCATACCGCCCATCATCAGGATCATTTTTGTCTTCCAATAGCTATGAAGTTATTGAAGGTCAAAGTCAATTTTTTACAAAATTATTATGTAATCTTATTTTATTCGTTATTTTCAAATTTTTTTCCAAAGAAACATTAACAAAATTTTAAGTATTTCGTAACAAACAATGGTTTCAAAACGTCATCACTCAATATAATCTCATGAGCACGCACATAAACGCTGCCTTTCAACTCAGCCGCACGCAGCTGTGTAGTGTAGCATACAATCGTAGGCGCGGCCTGTATGCTTGCTATGCCCCGTATGCTTTTTTAACACCAAAAATTAAAATGGTTTCCCAGCAATAATTTTAAACAGAAATGGGCCTGATGATGGGCAGAATACGAAGACCTCGGCTTCGTTGAGGGTCATGTTACATGTTATAATAGAAAATATTAAAATAAATTCCGCATAAAACTAATTGAAAACTATTAGAATGGAAGTAATTCCGTAATGTCTACATTTGAAAATAAAGATATGCCTGTGTATAACTGAAAATCTTATTCCACGTGATTTAATTACTAAACTTTAAAAAAAAAACATGTTTACATTTTCTTCTTTTGTTAAGTTTTTCTAGAAATTTCTTAAAAAAATGGCTGTGATACATTTTAACAAACAAAATAGAGATTACGTAAGACAAAAAAGTGACAAACGTACAAAAATATGTTAAAAAATCTACTCAAACCTAAGGCCCATAATAAAATTAATTAGAAAATTATGGTAATAATTTCATGGTACTGCGTCGTCGACTGTTTCAGCCTAATTCCAGTAATGGTGTTGATGTAACTATTAACCTAATTGGTGCTTGTAAAGTTAAGCAGTAATGTTTTAATTAAGTTTTACTGATTACGAGAAATAATCGTTACAATATCGTGAGAAAAAATATTTAATACCTTGGACAAATTAACCACTCTTAATACGTACCAACTGATCCGTCAAATATAGTTATTATTAGATATTTATTTATCAAATAAATCCCCCAAATAAACATCACAGACAATTTCATTAATCTTGTTGTTGTTGTTTTCATCATTCTTGAAATATTTACCTACGCAGTGGATATAAACATTTTATTAATACCTCCATTATACTCGTATAAAGGTAAGTATACAAAAATATTTTATAGAACACGGAATAACCTAGACTAAACTTACAAATTACGCTTGCTACACCATCAATAGGAATCAGGTCATAAGCCATGAGATATTCAGATTAAATCGATTAAATAGGAGACAATGGATGTCTATCATTTTACGGTAGACAATGTCTGTGTGCCGTCTTGTGTACAGTAATGCTTAATTCAATACAAAGATAACCTTCAACTCAGCAACCTTGTATGCTTCGTTCATGTGAATATTCAGTGTTTTTTTTGTACACTATTTTTGCTGTTACAATGTCTTACAGACATTCTACTAAATAAACTATTCCAAGAGCCTGCTGCCACAATAAGAGAGAGTGCTTGCTATCTCTCTATATTGCTTGCTAGAGTGCTCTCTATTTTGTGCTTTAGTTTATAAAAGACGGCTTATCAATTTCATTAAGATATATGTAGGGACGCTACCTATCATTAAAACAAGCTGAGACATAAAGTTTATCAAAAAATCTGCTTGACAAGATTAAAAGTGTATTTCTTTTATTTTTCAGATAACCGTGAAGCTATAACAACTAAGATAAAGGGTCGGTTTTCCCCGCTCAGAGGCCTGAGTGTACGAGTATTAAGGTCAATCATACAATTTTTTCCATGACCAACTCGCCGGTGCCAAAGAACGCGAATCGTTCGAGTGGTTTTCTCATTCCCTCTCTACGATTTTTCTATGTGACGAAAAGGGATAGAACTTAGGAATAATGCTGCGCAAACCAGTTTAATGTAGCTCATCTGTAATCCAACGCAGAGATCTTCTCTTCACAGCACAAACTGAATCCAAAATTCGATTGACATAGGTTTTAATACAGCTCTCTAAGGTTCAACGACATAAAGTCGTGTGCCAATTTTATTCTTGTTCCTTGTTTTCGAACATCTATCATTTCGATCGTTTGGCATACCTACCATGCCTTGGGGACAAAAATAATAGGACAACTTCCTTGTTTTCTTGTCAATCCGCAACATATTTCGGGAAAAGAGGAAAAAAAGTGAAGTATTATTGTATGTGGGATCACGCGTTAGCTGTCAAGTGTTTGTTCTGTCACTTAGCTTATTAAATAAACTAACTACCACGCACCAAATAAACCTTATTTAGTTAAGATATATTGATCTCGCCGATCTCGCCGAGGTTGTATAAAAAATATCCCCTCTCTATCAGTTTGACCTTTTCGCTGAGATCTCACACTACGCGCAACTATCAAAGGCATTGAAAATGTCATTTAGAAATAAAGCACCCACATAGGTTCCACCAGGTTGAGGATCTCGTTGGCGCAGTGGTTTAGCACCTGGTCCAGCGATTGCGGAGGTTAAGCAACGTTCGCAAGGGTCGGTCATGGGATGGGTGACCAAAAATTTATTATCTCGAGCTCCTCCGTGCTTCGGAAGGCACGTTAAGCCGTTGGTCCCGGCTGCATTTGTAGTCGTTAACACCCTCCAATCCGCATTGGGCCCGCGTGGTGGGTTATGGCCCGTGCTCCTTATCCACTCATAAGGAAGGCCTGTGCCCCAGCAGTGGGGACATTAAAAATGGCCGATGAACATAGGTTCCACACATATTTACTTAATAGGAATTAATTTTTTATCGTACTGACCTTAAAGTGAACGGAGCGCAGACTGATTTCGCGCGTAAGGGACTCGCTACGGCACTTGTACTATTATATATTCTGTGCTACGGCTTACAGTTTTTGTCCACCCGCCTCCTAAGATGGCTCAAACTGTAACTTAATTCAATCCCAAGATCCAATTTTTCGTTTTTTGAATAGTTAGCTCAAAAAAAATTATTGGGAAATTCTCGATCCAAGTCAGCGAAATGGAAAATCTCAAAAAGTTACCGATCTATTTTGGGAATTCAAATTGCACTTTGAAGCCCTCCAGCAGACGCATATAGCCCATCTGCGTACCTACCTCTCATATCTGCGAAACTACAGGCAAATGTCATAATTTCCTAAATCGAGCAATATACTCAATCACGAAAACATAACATTTTCAATATTAATATCTTCAACTAGTTTTTCGTATGAAATAAAACAGATTTAACATTTATAAATACCACACAAACCGGAAAATTTTCCTGTACTTACGTTAATTATCAGCCATTTTTAGGGTTCCGTACCTAAAGGGTAAAAACGGGACCCTATTATTAAGACTCCGCTGTCCGTCTGTCTGTCTGTCACCAGGCTGTATCTCATGAACCGTGATAGCCAGACAGTTGAAATTTTCACAGATGATGTATTTCTGTTGCCGCTATAACAACAAATACTAAAAACAGAATAAAATAAATATTTAAGGGCGGCTCCCATACAACAAACGTGATTTTTTTTACCGTTTTTTGCTCGATATTAATAACGACAACAGGTAGACAGTTGAAATTTTCACAGATGATGTATTTCTGTTGCCACTATAACAACACATACTAAAAACAGAATAGAATAAATATTTAAGGGGGGCTCCCATACAGCAAACGTGATTTTATTTGCCGTTTTTTGGTACGGAACCCTTCGTGCGCGAGTCTGACTAGCACTTGGCCGGTTTTTTAAAGTTATCCCTAGTGGGGTATTGAGACTATTGAGGCCATAACTCACTACGCAGGCGGGACCACGCGAATTGGTGTATTTTAACGACTGCAAAAGCAACTGGAAACGCGTATATGCACGGGCGTATAACGTAACATAACTCGTATAATGTAAACCAGCTCAAGATTATAAATTTTCGGTCACCCATCCCATGGCCAACAAGTTGAATAACTGTCGCAATCACAGTTCAAACTACGCCATCAATCTCCTCATATCACGTTATCGACAGGTCATATTATGTCGAGATACATACATCTCGAATAAGCTTGAAACTATTATCACAGTGTCAGAGTTTCCGAGAAGGCCGTGAAATATAGGACAGCACCTTGGATGAATTAACCACTGGATACGTAACGTAAGAAAAATGTATGAAATCACGATCAACCAATTTTTGCGGGGTGAGGGGGGATTACACTTGTCAAATAATGTCAATGTTATAGGGTGATGTAGCCGGTTTTCGGCCATAATTGCCGGCCAAATATTATGGATTGTGAAACTCATACATTAGTTTTCGGCCAGGCGGCCGAAAAGCAAATGACCTCCCAAAAACGCATTTAGTTACCAGGCCATCAAAGGTGAATGCGCAGGCTATATACAAAATTACCCGAGCCCCGGCGCAAATTGAATCTATCTCAGGTTTAAGTACCTTTTATGTGTATAACAACAAGAAAGTACAAAATGCTCATAACATGAGCGCAACATCCAAGCGTTCGGCGGCCATGAATGCACGAGCAATAATATTCATTTATGGCATTGCGACCCTGTGCTTCAGGATAATACAAAATGTAGGTATAATATGTTTTGCTCCGCACATGCCTCGATTGAATTTTACATTTTATTAGAACATTTTGTTCATTATTAATATTAATTCTTTCTGGATGTTGATAGTATTCAATTTCATATACTCCCGTCCTTTGCATATGCTCACTGCAATAAGAACGCGCGCGCCAACTTTAGGTGGTACGTTCCTATTGCGATTAAAATTAGTTGTTCGTGTGTGAGCTGTGTGTGTGGGGGAAAATCTATAATATGTTGGTCATTAGCATTTAATCTTTGCAATGTGACTCTTTGGCGATTAATATTATTTTCTTCAATATAATCCGCCAGAACATTTGGTTTATTTAAATTCAACCGGATTGATTCTATGAATTCAGCTGTGTATTGGCTATCCTTATAAGGCTATTGGAAGCAGTTGATTAGAGCTCCCGTTATTTTAAAATCATTGAAGCTGTTTGGTGAGGCGCGGTTGAACTAAAACTAATTTACCATACTCAGTAATAAAAATTATGTGTATCAAACCGTAAACTACATTGTAACTTATACCTTCCAAAAAAAACTCACATGCACTATTTTCTTGCTACTTTTAACGACACACCTACCCTGTTCAATTTTCGCCCTTCTTCCCCACGACACTACCAAGTTGCACTACTGGTAGTGTCGTGGTTAATTTTGTTTGCCGTGGTAAACCACCTCGAACAACATACTTTACCAAGTTTATGTGTCGCCAATCTTTCATCACACTCGCCCATGATGACTGCTGGACACATTTCTAAAATATACAGTTGGTCTGTACTTAAATCATCACGGCTCTTCGTTATATCTGTGCAAACAATAGCTTACGGCAGTAAATGATTTGACTGGAAGACATTCAAAATTATTAAGTGCCTTCCCTATCGGAGCACTAAAGCTTTTCGGGCCTGTAGTACTACCGTCTAAGTATTCAAAAAGATGTCTTAAACTTCACTCATTTGCGTGCAGTTGACATATTAGCCATTGAAGAGGACGTTGCAGCTTGTTTTCAAGCAGTTTGATAATTCCGGCTCTATTACCAGTGTTAACAGCAGTTCCTCGCGCGAAATGACTTTCAAGACGAAAATTTACGGAAGTCAAACATGATTTTGAAAACGTTTTGTAGGAAAAATGATGCTTTTTGTTGATTATTATTGGCTTTTGTGTAGGTATAAGTATCTCTTAATAATATTAACTATTTAAAAAAATTAGATATATTTTGTTTAAAATTATATTATGAAAATATTAATATTTAGAAAGTTTTTCGGAAACGTCAGCTCCTGGGGGCAGTACGTCTCGTAATTTGTTTCTAATTATATTTTGTATACGTAATAAATAAGTGTATTGGCAACTTTTAATAACACCGCGAAAAAGAAATTTCACGAAAAATTTCTTTCATACATTCTTACATTTTCTGTAATGGCCGAAAACCAAAGGGGGCCGGCAAACCGGCTAAGTCACCCTACTTTGTTTACATAACAAATTTTATTTATTTTGCGAAAAATAGCTACTATAATAGGTTGAAATTGTGCTTACGCGTGAAAAGAAACATTTCTTGATTGCCCGCTATTTTTTTTTGCTGAACAATACGAAGCATTTTGTCCATTTTTGTACCAATGTTTCGCCACGAGCTCTAGCATCACACTGACAACGCGATATCGTTTACTGAGGCTATCGGTCACAGTAAGTGGCAGAGGGGTAAAGGCGAATATGGCTGTCATTTCGCATCCAGTGGTTAATTCATCCAAGGACAGCACCGTTCACTAAATGGACTGCAGGCTGCACGTAATAACATTTATTTAGGTCTGGGCGAGAGCCAGGGCTTCTATCGACAGATGTTCAGGTGAATTGATGAGTAAAATTATAGCCAAAAGTCTAGTCAAAAGTGCATCAATGTTGTATTTAAATATGTTATGTAGGCCTTTATGCCAATACCAAAGAAAGGGTAATGTACTTTTAATAATAAAAATAATTATATCTCTCTCTCATATTCCTTCTCTGTGCATGCTGTACTTCCGCTGTGGAATTCCCTCCCAGTCAGAAGACATTTCCTCTCCTCTACAGGAGGACTGGGACTTCTAGGCAGTAAAGCCTAATACCACAGCCGAGAGATAATCTTCATACTCTCTCGGCTGTGCTAATACACTATCGTAAGTCCTCATCTTTTTAGGGTTCCGTACCAAAATGGTATAAAAGGAACCCTTATGGTGTGACTCAGTCTGTCTGTCTGTCTGTCACAGCTGGATATCTCCAAAACTACTAATGGTATTAACTTGAAATTTGGAATAGTTTTATATGACACTAGCGGCCCGCCCCGGCTTCGCACGGGTGCAGTGCAATGTAGTTACTAATGTAAAACTATGCTAATGTGGTGTCAGTGTTTAGTTATTTGATTATACTACAGGATATCTACATATATACGACGTACGCAAGGGGTGTTAAAATATAATTGAAGTGTGTGTGTGTCTATCTGTCTGAGGACTCTGAGGCAACCTAGCTCCCAAACTTAAAGATCGATTTTATTGCGATTTTTAAGTATAGTTTAAGAGAAGCGTACAGACGGCGGGAAGCGACTTTGTTTTATACTATGTTTAGCTTATGCCCGTGGCCCCGCCCGCGTGGGAGTCGGTAATCGTTGTAAGTCTTCCCTTGGAAACCAATGATCGGCATGAAAAGAAGCCTGTGTTAAGTATTCCAGACTATAATCTATCCCTGTGCCAAATTTCGTCAAAATCCGTTCAGACGTGATTGAGTAACAAAATGAACTCATCCAAACATCAAAAATTTCACATTTTTACAATTTTGTGATATGTAGGTAATAGCTGCACCCCGCGGTTTTACCTGCGCAATCTGTTGATTCTGTAACCAAACTCGCATCTCACTTCGAACCTCACTTCACTTCGCGTGAATTGTTATTAGAAATTAGCTAACTAAATGAGCAATTTTACCGATTACAATAAATTTAGGTAGCTATCTAAAATATTTTGTGATGAAAAAAAATCTTATCATTATCTTATTTATGATTTAAAGTTCCTGTCCCGTGCAGTGAAGTGAGATTCGAAGTGGGGTTCGAGTTTGGTTACAGAACCGACGCCCTACTGTTCACAATTTTGTATTAGGTAGGTAGGTAGGTACTTAATAAAATTTCTTAGCAGTAATATAACAAAATAAGTATAATAATATTATGTAACATTTAATACTCATACTTAATAGTTTGGTAGGTATCTTCTTTTTAAATAAAAATCTATGTATGTTTATTTGTTCCTGGTTCCTGGCTAAAATAATGTGACATTGCAAATTATGTCGGGTGCAACTTATGTTGTGCATTATTATCCGGCTCTCAATTTTAACACTTTACACCACATTCCTTGCCACGTTAGATATCTGATAGATTTTGCCACGTTTTAAAATTAGACTAATATTTCGTAAAATAGGTAAGTAGTGAAAATTAGGATAAAATGAAATGTCAGCTCGTGCGGTGACATCCTGACAACTGACATTTATTTTTCTTAATCGTACAAATGCACTAAGAAGTTTTGATTCCGATATCGAAGTCAACCACCCTAAAAATAGCTTTCTACCCCTTTTCAACCCTGTTAGGGGATACATTTCAAGAAAATACGAAACACATATTCAATTAATTTTGTTAAAGAATGTCTATGCCAAATTTCAAGTCAACCGGGCCAAGGAATCGCTTTCTCCCATACAAACTTTGCCACCCTTTTTTACCCCCTTAGGGGTTGAATTTCGCAAAATCCCGTCTTAGTGAGCACCTTCACCCTAAAAGGAACCCCCATGCAAAATTTGAGACTCCTAGCACTTGTGGTTTCTGAGATTTCGTGATGAGTCAGTGAGTGATTTTCTCTTTTATATATATAGATTTGCCCAACTATTTTGCAAATAAGAAAGAAATAAAAAAAAAATTACAACAGGGACTGAAAAGGGGTCTTATAAATTTGAAGTGAGGTGACTAGGGCATGTGGGGTATCATATGAAAGAGCGCTGTTTGCACATTTTAAGACATTTTTTTTTAGGCCGCATAGTTTTCTACTTATGATGAAAAATGTAAAAAAAATACCGTTCCCCCCCCCCCTTATCTCCGATGTTTGCAAAGAGAAAATTCTGAAATAATTCTATGTGATAGTAGTTTCTGTAAAGATTACAGGAAAATAAAACGATGTCTCAATATAACACACTTTTTTTGAAATTAAAAAACAAACAAAAATTCTTTAGTTTCACTACCAGTCAACAGATGGCGCTGACCTAAGAATGCTGACCTAAGAAAAAAAAAATAGTTCCAACCTAATACTAAAATAATAATTGGTGGCTGGTTCTAATATAATTAGCTACTATTTGCCGTACGAATAAACGAAGAATAAGTTCCTACTTAGTAATATAAACAGTTTGCAATGTGGAGTGGCTGAAACGTTTTTCAGTCGCCATAAGCAGATATGGTTAAGATTTGTAAATTAGTTGTCCGCCTGTTCGCCCTTCCACCTGTCTGCCGTTTATCTTACTTTTTTTAAAGACTGTACTAAAGTACAGTGTTTCTTTCAGGTACTAATCCGGGGGGGCAGTGCCCCCCCGTAGCAGCCTTGGTGCCCCCCCGGAGAAAAAAGTGTTGTGTGTAGGTAGACGGGCTAACTAGTGTGGTGATCGATGGACGAGCTCCCCCGAACCTCTTAATTGCCCCCCCCGGAGAAATTTGTCTGAAAGAAACACTGCTAAAGTAACATATCCAAATTATTTATGATTGTACGGAACCCTCGGTGCGCGAGTCCGACTCGCTCTTGATCTGTTTTTTTTCACTTTAGTCTAGCTGTAGTCATAATTCCTTGTATTCATAATTCCTTTCTTTCTTTCTATACTGTCATTACGAGTGCTATTTTGTTTGTTACTAGTTGTTGGTATTCCTTAAGAAAAATAAATAAATAAATCTATCTGTATTTGATATCTCTTCCCATAATTGACAAAAAGAAGAGGATTTAGGGGGAGTCCCCTAAAACCTCTTCTTTTTCTTTTCTTTTCTAGTAAAGGTTGCCTGGAAGATTGCTATTTAGCAATAAGGTCGCCTTTTGTGTGCTTTCTGTCTGTTTTTGTGTCTCTTTGTAATTTTTTCCTCTCTTCTGTACAACAAAGTATTAATTATTTATTATTATTATTATAAATAGTAATATAATTAATCAAACACTGGATCATGTACATAATATGTCCTACAAGACATGCTAATAAACTCTCTTTAATTTGTATTTAAGTTGTGTATGTTAACTTTATTACAAAGGACTTCATAATCATACTAGTTAGATTTGAGAACGAAAACATTTTTGTCATTTATAAAATCATATATCATATATTAGAAGTTAGTTCGGATCCTTTATTTCGTCAACTCTGTTGAATATTATGACGATGCCATTACAATTTTCCAATGAAATAGAACGCTCCATAGTAGCAACTTTACTATTTATGCAACCAATAAAGGTCGTTAGGCTTAAAGGCAATAATTAATTACAGAATGTCAGTGTACCCGCCTATCCGCATTAATCACGTAAAGTTTCGATAAAACTCTGAAAGTCGCAGCTTTATGGCATCTGCTTATTAGCTTTGACAGAGCGTAAAATATTTTGCTTTAGGTTTCTGTACTCCTCTTAGTTATGTTCTAAAAACAATTTATCATTAATTGCCTATCGCTTATGAAAACTATGCATCTGTAACTTGAAGTTGGTTAGTAAAAGGTTAGTGACAACGGAAAGTGTCGGAAGTGCCGTAAACGGCATGATTTTTGCATATTTCGACGTTTTGGTTCCCACTTGGCTATGTAGAGGGCCTTATTACTTACAAAAAAGCATCGCGATAAGCGTACGATGTTTTTCCCACTCCGTGACATAAGTTCAAAACCAAGTAAATCAATCAACCAACATCCGACTATCGTGATTCTTTTTTGTAATAGGCCCTCAGATTTCAGAACGTGCGACTTCATCTTAAACAACGAATGAATCACTATTATATCATATCCTCAAGACCGCAAATGGAATCAGTGCAAATTCTAATTTCAGACCATATGGGCATTGCAGGTATTGTGTAATCAAATTAAGTCTCAAATATATTCCACTTCGTCCTACTTGCATAGTTGCGGGAAATTAAGCGAATGCAATAAAGATTTCCTCGTCAACTATTCGAGCGAGCGAACTATTCGGATTAGGGCTCGGCTAGACTGTGGAACTTGCTCGAAGAATTACAGAAACAATGGGAGGACTTTTGTGGACGCCGCCTACGTTTTGTCTCATGTCGGGGGAAAAAAATATATGCAAAGAATGTTGAGGTTGTTAGTATGAGAGTATGTAAGCGTTATAAGTTAGAATGGTAAGGGTAGTATTTAATCGGGTGACAATAAATTCCCATTTTGGGTAGCAAAAATACTAAATATAGCGTACTGAAATACTATGTGGGCGACGGACTAAGGGCGAATTAAAAGAATTAAAAATGAGTTACTTTAAAATACAAATTGAGTAACTTGTAGTAGTAATAAGTACTAGTAGAGTAGTAGTAGGGCCACAACCGTAGTAGGGCACACAAAACATTGAAAATTTGGCATATATTTTATTTGTAAAAGGCTACTATTAAGCTAATCGAGGTGACAAAAATACCACGTTTGGCAGCTTAAATCAGTTATAGGTACTTGGCATAATAATCACCCACTCAGTATTTTTGTCACTCATTATTATTATTTATCTCCCACGTGTAGTTGCTCATTTTAATTATTTTTTTTGTAATCCACAGTTTGTCGCCCGTTTACTTATTTTGTCGCCAACAAAATAAACCGCTGCCGGCTTTAGTATTTACGTATCACATTTAACAGTCGCTCTTTATTATTTCCAGTCACCCAATCAAAAATATCCCGAATAATAATTAACTCTTACAAATATTTTACACAAAACTTTACAAGGTACCTATCGAAATAACTGATTATGTTAAGTATGTACTTAAAATTTACTTTAAAATGTTAGCTTTACTCTTTTGATTAAAGCAATTTTAATTTTCGTCAACAAGAAAAATATAACTTTCGATAAATAACATGAATTATTTGTCATTTAGAAGTAAGAGAAGTGCAATAACTAAATATTACCCTAAAAAAAATACAGGACTACCTCTACTATGTTACGTAATAAATTAAACTAGTCATAAAATATTCATATTCATTGATTTTAAATGCAAAAGTACCAGTTCTTCTTTGTCCACATTTCCTATTAATATTCATTACTAAAAATGAAGTGGAATCTATTGAACCAAATGCTTCTACGAAAAGCATTCCCTCTTCTCAAAAGCGTGTTGCAAAACGTTCCGTGTGTTTCGGGACAATTAATCTATGTCCAAAGTTGTACAAGCGAAGCATGGCGGAACAGCCTTATGGCCTGCTGCCAACGTGGACCTCCACAATGCCTAAATGCCATATACATCCTCCATAGTCGACGATCCCTGGTATTACACCAAATTGTTTGCCAAGACTGAAGAGTAAAGTCACCATTTATCAAAACGCTAAATCAGCGGTGTGTAACACGTGGCAGGTACAAATGAATCGGTGGAAAACTACTTCAGAACATGTTATTACAAAAAAGTTGGGTAATTTTCAGTAAATTTGTTAAAGCTGATGAAACCGGTTTTTTAAACTTTGTCGCTTTAACTTATTAGACAGGATTTCAAATGAGAGTTTACTTGCTTTATGAATTAATTAAGTAAACCTTTGTTTGATATTATTTTGCTCCACTCGTGACATGAGCGCTTTCACAAAGTTTTGTCAGTGAAAAATAAATGGTAAGAGATTTTATTTGTGATTTCTAATAACAAATCTAGGAACACAATACCTTTTTTTACAAATCTAGACCAAATTCCATCAAATCCTTTTAAAAGTGCAAAATTACATTTTGATTCGATTCCTTCACTTCAACGACATGGTTACCGGCTTACTCGCGAAACCTCTTAAATTGCAATCGAATCGGAGTGTAACGTAATCGAATATTTTTGCATCGCACCAGCAGGATATCGACACATTGCGAGTAATGTAGCGGAATCGTACCATCGAGCGAGTGGCGATTGCTATAAAAGGGGAGTATATCGGTTCCCCAATGAAATGCAAAGAACAGGTTTCAAAAATTTATCGATTATGAATAATGTAATCAGTTTCTAGCACACGTAATCATACTACCGTGCATCTATGCACTGTAAAACATTATTTACAGTCCCTCCTGACCACGGCAGCTGCAAAGGTGCCGAAACGTTGGGAAAATAAAAAAATCAAACCAAATACCAACTTTACCAAAATACTTTCAATAAAACCGCGCTAGTATCCTTAAAAAGTGTTTTATTTCATGTTTAGTGAGCGCGTAAGCTTGAGATGTGAATATTTACGAATTTACCTAACCTTATTTTAAACCTACATTGAATTTCGGTGGGTTCCATGCATCTGAGTAAGCAGAACATTATACATTATATACCGAGGGAAGAAGGCGTTGATTTCATTAATTAAACTATAATTAATTATTTTTTCATAAAGTATTTAAAAAAATTAAGTGTGCATAAATGTGACTTCAACCATAAAGCACAAAATCTTTAACATTATGACGTCAACTGAGTCATGCTTCTGAGCTAATACATTATTCATTCACCAGGCGCAGGTTCAATTTTAATGTATTATTTTTTCAAAATATTTTTTTTTAATATGTAAGCGTGTCTAGGTGACTTTAACTTTAAAGCACAAAATCTTTAGCATTTAAATGTCATCTGAGCTCATGCATCTGAGCTGTACATTATTCAAGCACCGCGGGTGGCAGGAGGCCATATTTAATCTTGTTGAAGGAAACTTCTCACTTATAGACGGGAAATGGATAATCGGTATAAGGAAGCGACGGCTCCGACTTTTTATGTACAGTTGACGGCACATCAGACGATACAAGTTGACCTTGAGACCGTCTTTATGCCGTATGTAATAAAAGCTGCTTTCGTAGTTTAACTGTGCTGTCGTGTGTACTTGGATGTTATTTATCGGATATATATTTTACGATCTATAACAAAGTGTTTTTATGGTGTCCTTTTGTGTATTGTCACTATGAGTGATATTTTATTTGGACGTTTGGTATTGAATAGTGAAAATAAATATAATCTATTATGGAATTCTGTTGAGAAATCAAGAGTGGAAGACTTACAACTTGCTTCATTGTTGTTTCCACGTGAAACGCCTCTACATACCTGAAAAATACAGAAAATAAGTTAAAGTTTGACAAAAATCACGTTCGAGTAAGTGATTGCATCTTTGAAATTAATATTCTGGCAAAGTCTTTGTATCAATATTGCCATTATCAGAATATTGAATTGTGAATTATATGAGAAGTATCTCGACCTTTGCTGACACCTGTCGAAGGGGAGACATAGGTCAAGATGGGTGACACTTCAAGTTATAACTTACTGATAAGCGAAGTATAAACATACTTAGCTTAAAATGGCACTTGACGTGCGAAGACAATAAGCTGTTAGTTAAAACTAAAGTACCTAGTGGTTAAATGTTAAGCTTTGATTCGCTTCAAAGAATCGAAAGTATTATAAATGATAATTGTTTAGAAAATTATATTTACTTAAACTACATTGCATGAAAATACAATCGATGGACTTAATGCATGCAATATATTTGATGGTTTTTTTTTCTTACAGTTCGTTAAAACTTTTTACATTAAGCACAATTAAAAACTTAAACACAACTACAAGAAAATAGTGACTATCCTGAATAAAGTATTTTGCAAAACTTATTATTAGTTGCTAACTATAATTCTATTGTGTTTATGCTCATTAAACATGCAGTGTTAGTCAACAAATTGGCTTTAAATGAGTCAAAGCTATCTCGCGCTGAGATCTAAAGGTGACTCACTTCCCAACATGTGAAGTTTCGATTTTATCTGGGCTTTTACACAAGCAACTTGCAAGACTTTCAAAAACTGTATTTTTATTAATTTGAGTTGACATTACTCAGTTCAGTATTGAACACACTAAATGCTGTAAAAGGTAAACACTAGCCCCGTCAATCAACCCAGACGACAAATTTCCAAGTAAAACCGGTGACCGGTGACGACAGCAAAAAAACTTAAAACTTTGATCATGGCAAAAACATGTGTCAACACATCTAATTAAACTATAAAACGTGATGACTACAAACTTTCGTAAACGTTTTGGAAAGTTAAGTCAAAGATTTTCAGTACACAAGTTCTTAATGTGGCACCTTGAACAAAAGTGGCACCGCAGTGAATTTCTTTTAATATAATAATTCTAATACACAATTTTAATAATGTTTTACGTGGAATTTTTAGGGCCCGCAGTCTACTATTTTTAGACGGTATCATTACATTCCCTCGTAGTCACTGCTAGAAGTAAATAGCTAAACTGCTAAAATAGGCCGTTTTTGACACATTTGCTATCTACTTCTACGAATAACTACGAGGGCATGTAGTGATACCTTTGAAAAATACTAGACCATGGGCCCTAAAATCTATACGTAAAACATTATTAAAATATTTTTCTATTAATAACTTGTTAAACAAAAACCTTTGTGGGGGCCACTTTCGGTCATACAACCGCCTTAAGCCAGAAAGAAATTCTGCTAACGTGTTATTTTTACTTCCGGACACTTTACTTTATAAAGTAACACTCACTGAAATATCAATTACAAATTAATTTTGTGAGGCATACAAATGCTAGGGAACCAATAAAATTAATTTGATTACGAAGGTCCACGTAATGGAAGCCCTGCTTGAAATGATCTCCGGGATAATGACTTTTCAGGTAATCTCCGATATAAAATTAACTAAGGATGGAGTTTATTCTCGCCTAGTTCGTTAGATAATACGGTTACTATTCTAGTGTCTGCTTTATGGTCCGAGGGTTTTATTAGGGCTCTTAGTACTGAGATAATGGCTTTCATCCTGTCTTGTATCTGCAATAAACATGGAAGCACATTAAAAGCTATGCGAATAAACTGTGAAACATGCTGTGTAACTGCTCATTTTGAATGTTTTCATCAATGCAATAGTCGTTTAGTTACATTAATTAGTGGGTTTATAAATAACACTTCAAAAAAGAATATCATGATCAATTGCTTAGTAAGGGAATATTTTAACGTTATTCCATATTCATACCATGACTTTATATCCCACGAGTATTTTAATTTAATTCTTATTAAAACACACTATAATGGTGGCAGATTATCTTTATTAACCATACGTTCCTTTCTGCATGGGTCACTGTGATAACTGTCTTTTTTATTATACTATAAAGTAAAAGGCACAGAATATATAATAGCACTACTACAGTGCTATTATACTCGTATATACCACATTACAATGTGGTATTTACATGAATCGACTTGGCAGGCAACTTTGGCGGGTGACTTTAGTCAAAAGTGCTTTTTATCGACAATCACTTGTAAAATCGAATTGCCACCTCATTGAGATTGGTTTTGCGACTAGAATTTACAAGCGATTATAGATAAAAAGCGCTAATTGACTTAAGTCGCCTGCCAAGTAAATATTTACCACAAAAAGGTTCGTATATTTGCAATGTATCGATATTACAAGTTAAATAGCGAATATCGCATGACATCGCATCGCTTTGTTTGAAGTGCAGTGTAATCGTAAAATCCGGTAACGTTTTATGTTCACTACACACTTGAGCTTGAGACATAATAGGTATAGAATATATCAACTTTGGTGTCATAAGATATTGTTTGATTGCATTTTATACCATTTAGATATTTTTACGACAACAAAACATTTGAAGATTGTAAGAAAAATAAAAAAGAGAAAGAATGAAGAATCACTCTAATTTTTTGAATAGAAAAAAATGCAATGTCAAAACATGAGTTTTTACTCACTTTCTGTACTGAGCAATGCAAATTGGACTCACGGACTAGAGCAGTGAATTTTTAATGTTCTACCTTTTGGTGGTGTATTTTAAATAATTCACAGCGGGCAGACGATGCTAAAATGGCGGCCGAAAAGAAATATCGTCGGAGTCAAGTGAAAACGTGCTATAAAACCAAGTAATGCCTCCAGCTTATTAGAATACGTCTGCTCTCATGAAATTAAACGACCATTTAAAGAACTCGGCACTAGTAATTTTTATTATAATCCGTTTAAAAAATGGAGTAGATGTTTGTACATATTTACATTTTAATCGCACTGCGAGAAATAAATAAACTTGGAAAACTTTAGAGGAAGCCTTTGTCGAAAAACAAGCTGTTGAAAGAAAAACCAGTTGCCGAGAGTAATTTATTTTAACAATGTATTTTTTATAACTTTTGTAAAACAGCAATAAATGCTTATTTAATTTGTTTATGTATTATTTTTAATTTGAATGTCTTGACTGAGAAGAAGTTTGCAGTAATTAACTTTAATTTTTTTTTACTGAAAACTTTCGGTAAATAGGATGCATTTTGATAAAAATGATGATATGGTTTTAATAATTCAAAATTATGGATTATTTCTTTGAGGTTCACCTTTAACTTTAGCTTATGTGATTTTGTTATAAAATTTTCAGTACTTTCACACTTTGAGATAGAAAATCATAATGCTATTGCATTGACATATTTGTCAACTGAATGAAATACAATTAATGTAATAAGTAACGCATTTAGTATTATGACAATGTTCAATCATTAAAATGCAGCAAAGTTATTTGAAATCCTTTTTATTCGCCGGTAAAAATTAGTTTACAGCAGAATTTCAGGTTTCATTTAACAAATTATATTATTATGCACAAGCCAAATCGTCGTTTTGCATGATTCCCTCAAATCATTAAGCCGCCTGCTTTCTGCAAATGTAATTTAAGTAAACGCAAAAAGAATGCTTAAAATTGTAACTTGAAATTTTAGTAAACTACTGCTATATTGCAGATTTTAATATTTTGATGTATAACAATAAATATTTCTCATACTTATTCCAACGGCGTTTTACAATCTATGTTTCTAACTAAAACTGCAAAAACTAAATGCAGGTTTCTCCGACAGATTTAATATTAGGCCTATATAGAATCTGTGCTCTGAATTGGTTCTTTTCCAAATAATATTGTTTAACTAACTAAAACATTCAATTTACAACCTTAATAAGATGAAAGAAAGATACGATACAATCATAAAACGATTTTCTCCATCTTCTGGACACAAATTGAAATCCTAAAAGCATACGGGTCTCAAAGCCAAGTTGAGTCCAAAATTAATTACCTATCTAATAAGGCTTAAGGCATTTAGTAGTAGCACTAAATAGACTGAATTAGTGAGCCTCGCAGTAAGCAACTAACTTGCAAAAACATCTCTAGCATTCTAAAACTTTCTGCCTAAAAGTCAGTTGGTAAATTGTATTGATACAAAATGTCCGTCTGGTTGTTATTATCCTATCATATGTTCTCCATACAGCCTTAGAGACACGCATAGGAACGTAACCGAATATAATTGGCTTTGGTTAAAAAATAAAAGGTATTTTTTTTTATATTTTTTTACTACAGATTAGGCCAATTTAAGAAACTAATTTGAATATTTTAACATTTGGTCCCGTATTTATTTTTTTATAAATATATTTGTCGAGCGGATATGGTCAACCGGAATGACGTCATTAGTCAAATCAAATCAAATCAAATCAAATTGTTTTATTTGCAGAATATAGGTAGTTACAATAATTGGTGTTGTATTACAAAATTTGAGCGCTGTATTCTTACCCAATGGGTGTGCAAAATTAATCATTACATAGAAAAAGTCAAACAATTAACATCATGAATAAATATCGATTAAAAGAAATGTCACATAATAATAATAATACATTACAATAAATTTAAATGTCAGTGTCACATAGGTATTCGGTCAACGTATAATAGGTTTTATTTATCAAAAAATCTTTAAGTGCCAATTTATATTTCATTATATTATCAATTTGTCTTATTTCTTTCGGCAACTTATTGTATATTTTTGGAGCAATACCATAAATATTGTTTCTAAAGAGAGCAGTTTTATGTGGTATTTGACACAGCTTATCATTATGCCTCTTCGATGAAAATTTAATAAATAAGTTCAAATTCGACTTAACAAAAACACACACTTCGAATATATATAAACATGGTACTGTCAAAATTTTTAACTGTTTGAAGTAAGGGCAACAGGAGTCGGTAGGACGAAGTCTACATATTGCACGAACACACTTTTTTTGCGCTTTAAAGACTCTTTTTTTGTTGGTCGAGTTTCCCCAAAAAAGTATGCCGTATCTTAATATCGATGCAACGTAGCCATGATACGCCGTCATTTACGCAAATTGATTCGCAATCTTGTTTAGCATGTATAACGCATAAGAAAATTTACTCAACTTTTCACAGACATAATCAGTATGGGTTTCCCAATTCATGTTACTGTCAATATAAATGCCTAGAAACTTAGTAGTATTAACTTCTTCTACTTGTTTGCCTGAATGCTGTATCTTGACATCAACAATTTTCTTAGATTCTCTTTGTCTAAAAGTCATCATTTTTGTTTTATCTATATTTACAACTAATTTATTATTTCGAAGCCATGTAATAATTTTGTCAAAATCATTATTTATTGCATTTTCATAATCCCTTTCATTGTCACATTCAAATATTATCGTGCTGTCATCCGCAAACATCACCATCGGGCGCTGTATAGACTTTGGCAGGTCATTTATATAAATAAGAAATAATAATGGACCCAAAACGCTACCCTGTGGGACACCACAAACCGTTTCCCTTGACCGTGATGTATATGTCTTTTCAAATCTAGTACGGCAGCAAAACTTCACAATTTGTGTTATATTTCGTCTGTCAGTGAGATAGGATTTTATGAGCTCAAGAACATTTCCCCGCACTCCATATTTATATAATTTATCTAGTAATATTTTGTGATCGACTAAATCAAACGCTTTAGTGGCATGAAAGTTTAAGAAAAAAACCTTTGCCATCTACTTATAGAAAAAGAAAGGCCAAGTGTCATTAACTGTCATAATGACTTTATGGTTGTTTGTAAACAAATAAGTTATAGTTAATATTTCTTCTATTTTATTTATTTAATCCAGTTGTGACGGTTCTAGCCATTGATTATAATAAGTCTATGGTTCTAGCCTACCTTCTTAATTTGCCGCAATAATTTTTGAGGTGGTAAAATTATAATAAAAATGCTTACCAGTGGAAACTCTGCTGAAAAACTTTGTAAAAACTGACACGCCCAATCTACCCAAATTGCGAAATGTATTGTATCTCAGACCAAATAAAAAAGGAAGACGGAGTCCTCCAAGCAAGGGACTGAAGCCAGTTTTTGCATGCATTAGTGTGTGAGCCGGTGTTGCCATAGTAATTCATATTACCCCAATGTTATAAAAATAACGCGTTATGAAATAATAACGTTATTTAACACATATCAGAATCAAAACAAAAAACTGCCTGGATTCAAGAGATCATAATACGGTCCCAAGGGGGGTATTACAAGCTCTTAAAACTTGTCAGTTTTCTGAATGGCTATCAAAGCATCTCTTTTATTTATTACTGATGGAAGAGACGCAGACTATGATAGGCATTCAGCCATTCTGACTCGGGTGTGAGGTGACGGCTACACGCCTGGTACTGTGTGTGATCCATCAGTATTTAATCAGGGGTCTATTTCATAAAAGATTAGTAAATTCACTATAATAATTTACCACAGTTATTATTGGGGTAGAATTATGTTTCTTATTAATTATAAAACATAATTCTACTCCAATAAACTATTACTATGGTAAATTACTGTACTTTTTCATTCTTTTATTAAATAGATCCCTGATAAATAATACTGATGGATCACAGTATTTACCACACGTGTAGCCGTCGTCTAATGATAGATAGAAAAAGTGAGCTTCTCAAAGCCCTGCATGCAGGGCTGTGAGTAGCTCGTTTTAAAAGTAGTGGCGGAAGTAGGAAGGAAATAGGAAAAATGTAAAAAATAAAACTAACGAATACTAAAGTTTCGTGTATTTAAGGTAAGATGTTTGTCCTGACATGTTAGGCATCCATTACACGGTAGGTTTTGCTGTCAGTTTAACCACAGTCACGGGCTGTGACTGACGATTAACCTACCGTGTAATGTAGTGACTGATGGTTGCATGATGTGATTTGTTCTTTCCATCAGTCAAACTCATGACATCCTTCCTTCAATATGTATAGTACCCTACCTAAATTAATTTAAGTTGGGAGATATCTTCGTAAAACTACTTATTTTACCTTTGTTAAGAATACCTATTTTTTCACTTAATCCTTTAAGCCCGGAAAATAAGACACAATATTCCATTTCCATCAGGGATTGCAGGATTAAAAATAACTTTTTTAAGTGACGTGGGTTTTTTCAAAGTTTTAAATTTTGCTTTTCATTTTAAATTTTTAAAGAATTCATACTTTATCTAGTTTAAAAAAAACCCGCCTGCATAAAAAGACAAGTCAACTAAAAAGATGGAAACAAGATTAAATATTAAAGGCAACATAATAACATGCTGTCAGAGGCATGCATAAAGAAAGTGACATTATGAATTATTTGAATTATATACCTCCGACTGCATGTTATTATGTTGCCTTTAATATTTAATCTTGTTTCCATCTTTTCAGTTGACTTGTCTTTTTATGCAGGCGGGTTTTTTAATTATATAATTTATTTTTTCATTTATATCTTTTTAGTTATCATATATTACGGTCATGATATACTTTTTGAAATCTTCATAATAAGCCCTTTAATTTGATACCCATATTGCAGTACTCTAAAAAAAAATGTTTTTCCACTACGTATAATAGCACCGTACAGCCGCCATGTTGGTTTTTTAGAACGCCACCTTCTTAAGAAGTTTTTTAGAACGCCATCTTCTTAAGAACAATTGGGCTGACAAGACGAATCTAACGATATCTTAATCATAGAAATCCGTTCAGCCGTTTAAAAGATATGAGGTAATTAAGAATATTACATACATACAAGATAGAAGATACGCGCGAAAAAACATAACCCTCTTGCAGTCGGGTAAAAACAGCATCTAAATCGGTCAAACCGTTATGGAGATAAATGAGAACATGATGCTGCAGCACTCCCTAGCGGCTAAATACTATAACACTTATCTAAGAAGTATCGCCAAAAACCATTACAGAAAGCCGTAGCGAAATCGGTTTAGTAATTTTTGAAAAACGACAAAAACTGCATTGCAATCGGCCCAGTAGGTAGTTTCCGAGGAAAATGGTAACATACATAGACAAACAAACAAACAACCTCTGAGGCGACAGCTACACGCGTGGTAAATACTGAGATCATCAGTATTTAATCAGAGGTCTATTTCATAAAAGTATGAACAAGTACAGTAATTTACCATTGTAGTAGTTTATTGGGGTAGAAATTATGTTTTATAATTATTAAGAAACAGTTCTACCCCAATAACAACAATGGTAAATTGTTATTGTAAATTTACTAATCTTTAAATTTACTAATCTTTTATGAAATAGGCCCCTGATTAAATACTGATGGATCACAGTATTCTAACCCCAAACGCATATACGGCCTCCATTCCGTTCCGTCCGTCGTGGGTAATTATTTTTAACAAGAAACAAATAACGTTACGTTACTTTCCATGTTACCCAATAACAGGTTTAAAATAGAACGTTTGGCATGGCAACACTTGTGTTGAGGTTTTGTGTTTCAAGTAATACCTTAATGTTTATTTTGAATTAGTGAAAATATTAGTTTCCAATTTTACTTACGTGTGAAATGTGACTCCATCCTGCTTTTTATGTGTCTAAAATTGGTTTTTATACCTTTTCACTACACAATTCGGCATTTTCTTTGGTGAAATTTATAATTTATTAGTACGTCCTGGTACTTCCGCTTCGCACGCTGGCTGTTAAGAAAAGGCGTAGTTTCGTTACATGTGTGTGCGTGTAACTGTGTATGTACACGCCAAGGCGTAGTTTTATCGGTTTCACTACATTGTTCAGAGGACTACGTCTTCCCTTTTTTATTTGGTCTGAGTATTGTATGTATTGTGTCTATTTTGGATGTAGGCTACATGGATGAAATTGTAACGATTGCTTGTGGACTGATAAATTTGCAGGATAACATAATAAACATTGTGAAAATATGTGCATACTTTATTTCTATTTACAAAATTTAATAGTAGGGATGTGGAAAAAATTACGAGATAAGTTCATCGATATTTATCGGGCGATATTAAATACTCTGATATATCGATAGATGTTTTTACAATAATTTTTCCAAAACATTTTTTTTGGTAATTACGTATGGATTCTAATAGTCGACACTATTTTGTCACTGGAGCATTTTGATTTTTTCCAACTTTGAGTCTTAAAAATCATCGTAAAATTCGTCAAATCGAGCCAAAATTTCGCGTAGGGGTTTATTTTGCTATTTTTTATGTTTTACAATACCTTAAAATTAGAATCCATTACTTAGTCATCGTCCCATTTCATCCCATTTTTTTCTGAGAAATATTACCTATATCGATATTTTTTCACTTCCACCTTCCACCATCCCTAATGCCAAGTTCATTGTCAAAATTGTCTTTGCACTTTTTTCTTTTTTTTATTATGGCTGGGAGATCTGTATGTGATGACGTCATATGAAGGTCATTTGAAGGTTAAAGCTTTTTATTGAATATTATAAATATCTTTAAAAATATAGACTTATTTTTAAATTTAATTAGTAGACACTGTACCGAAAGCTTATTCCTCGAAATGGTTTTGAGATTTCCAGTCATGTTCAAAAAGTTATCAAAGCCAATTATGCTTATGTTCACCATACAGTATAGAGTCCTATAGAGATACAGATAGGAGCTGAACATAAATGCTGTGAAAGAAATTAACTACAATTTCTTTGTCTACTTCAGTAAAACTTGAGCCTAGAAAACGAGACCAGACCACCTAAGACATGTTTGATAGATATATTCAAACTTCGATTTAAACATACATGTGCTTTGTTGAGACGTGTCTTGACTTCGAGTGACAACCCTACTTTGGTTGCGGTACAAAGTTTCTGATCGATTTTCTACCGACCAACTTGTTCAAAGGATCTATGTTGCAACTTGATATTTCGTATGCTAAAAGTCATTGTTCGTTCTATTGAGATATGAGAAATAGGTAATACAAAGGCAATATAACTAAGATAGAGTTCTTCCTCGCTAAAGCAACTGTGTAGGAAAAAGTTTGACTCCCGTAGTACAGTCAGCAACGAAAGTCGCTTGACACTTAGTACTTTGTCGTAGCAAATTTTTGATAAATGTTTCAAACTACGACACATCTGTCAAAATAGTTGTTGTGTATGACAAAGTACTGTGTTAAGTTACTTTAATTGCTGATCGTACTTATTATGGACCACTTATTATACTTATTATAGCCACGTATATATGGACTAAATACAAAATGACATGATTCAAATACATCGTTGAAATTAGACGCCTTTAAAAAAAGTTTGCCTCGTTTACATTTACGTAGCAGTAGTGTTAAAAACTATATAAGAAGAAGTTCCAAAGTGGCGCCAGTAACGGAAAAGTTAAGGGGAAATCGATTGTCATGGTATCGGCATGCGATGCGGAGAAATGAGGAGTATATGGCGCGGAAGGTTTTGAGTATGAATGAGGAGGGATGTACGGGTAGAGGAAGGCCAAAGAAACGATGGATGAACTGTATAAAAGAGGATATGGCTAAAAAGAAAGTTACCTTTGAGATGACGAGACAAGTGATAGAGGTATGGAAGAAAAGGTAATTTGCGCCGACCCAAAGATATTACAAATAGAACGCCGACCCCAAATAAATTGGGATGAGGGCAAGAGAATGATGAAATGATAGTGTCAAAAAGAAACTAATATCATCCATAATCGTGGTTAACCTCTTTGATGGTAATCATAATAAAATTGGTATTCTTCATCGTAGTCCTACAACTAAATCGAAACATTGAAAGGAAAATAGCGTTTCAAATCGGGGCAAATAGCGGTAGCCTAAAGCAAATACGAAAGATCGATGCACATTGAACAGAATACAATAATAGTATTTCATAGGGCACAAATTTATTAGCCTATTACTGGCACACACAAGCCATTATGCCATTAGCTTTTACATGCTAATCTGTTACTGATAGAGGGCAGCTTGTGTTAATTACACCCTTTAGGTCGAGTTGTGTGAATTATAGTTGGCCATCACGCCAAATGTGATTCTATTTGTTTGTATTCAAGAATCCTTTGATTTGATCCCTTTGTACCTCTGGGTTTTTAACATGTTTGTAATGCTAAAGAATAAAGTGTACTAACCATAGTCTTCTTATATTACTAGCGTAGTATTAACCTGAAATAAGTATGGTTTTAAAATTTGAGTTAGCTCGGCCAGAAAGCAATGCTCTGCGACCAGACCACATGTTAAATATTTCTTTATCTGTTGAGGTACTTTTTATTATGATATATTCCTGTGAAGGTAGACTATAGGTAGCAATTATTTCGAACTAAACCATCTGAGTACTTAAATGTGGTCCGGTCACAGAGGATCACGCCAAACTTTTTACTTATATTTGTAATACTTGACTTAAATAAAAAAAAACAACTGTTTTTTTTTAAATAAAATGGACAAAATTGTGCAAATCTTCCTTGTCGCCAACATATTTTGGCTTCTACTGAATATTGATTGTTGTTATCTTGTAATATGCCTTTGTTTCCTGTTTTTTATTCACAACGGGATAATGCTTGGCCTTCACCTCACCTGATGTTAAGTGACGATAAGGCCGAAGGTGGAAGTGCACTACACCCGGCATCCTCATCACGAAGGAACTGGCTATCTCACCTCTAACTGCCGGAACACAACAAGTTTTAAATTTTTATTATGGCGTCAGACTTAGGTTAGATGGTGGTAGCTAACCAGGTGGACTTAAAATAAGCCCTACCACCAACCTAACCTAACCAAACCGAGTACAAATTGTACCCCCTCTGGGAATCGAACCCGGAACCCCTGCGTCTTATACAAGTGGGCGATACATTGGACCACAGAGGCGGTTTTTACCATAAAAAACGTTTGTAACACTCGTGCGTAACTTCTACATGCAGTCATGAAGTACGTTATATCAATTTCAATCCTGGTAATGATGAGCAGTATTGGCATACCCTACACCGCGTCCCAGAAACGCTACAAACTCCGCCACTCAAAAGTTTATTAATAACACGACTTTGTAACCAGAGATTATATTAATTATTCCGTTCACCTCCATCCCAGATCCCAAACTCTTTGGAATCTCACAATCAACAACTTTTAATCTGTGTCATTATGCAGTCAGGATTCATCTAACTTAGTCCTTTTAAAACTTATCTAGTTTGCTAGTTTCCTTCCTAGCCGAGCTGAATAATAGAAGAGATGGAAGAAAGACTGTTTCGCGCAGAATTTTTGATGCCGATACACCCGACCATACATATTAGTACTTATTCGAAACTTGTTTTTCGTTGTTTGCAAGAAAATCTTGAAGACGTCTTAAACAAAAATCCTTCTACAATATGTCTTCATCATAATAAATTCACATAATGTATTGATTGATTATTGAGTACATATTAAACCGAAATTGCTTTTTTACAAATGAATGAATTACCGCAACCGCAACATCAAAATTGTCAAAACATCAAGAACGGGCTGTTTTGATGTTTTGCAAAAGCAATAAGAAACTTCGTATTCGAAAAATATAGTAATTATCAATATCGAATTTTAGTGGTCTCAATACTTTGGTACACAATCAGCCAAGTATACAGTACAGGGTGTCCCAAAACTTTGCCACACGCAGGGAAAGTACCTTAAATAATTGAAGATAGGAAATTTTACTGAAAGAAATCATCATTTTGTTTTTAAAATAATGGGAACTATATTTAACGATTAAAAAAAATGCATTCGATAATATACAAATTGATACAATACATATGTATTATTTAATTCTAAATTGTTAAATTCCATGGTCTTTCTTTTTTAAGTTGCTGTGTTACTCGAGAAAAAATAATCCTAATAAGTAAACATTTCGATCGGTATCGTAAAAATAAAGATTCAATTTTCATATTTGGTGGATTCGATTCCTGTTTAAGGCAGGTGATTTTTCGAAAATCTTTGAATACAATTCCAATTATTTAAAAAAAACCGGTCAAGAGCGAATCGAACTCGCGCACCGAGGGTTCCGAACCATCATAATTGCACCATCAAACCACACTGCAGAGTAGAATTATAAAATTAGTATTGCAGTTTTAGGTCAGCGCCATCTCTTGAGCGATAGTGGAACTAATGTTGACTTTTTTAGAAATTTGATAATTTCTAAAAAAGTGTGCTATATTGAGACATCGTTTTATTTTTCCTGTAATCTTTATATAAACTGCTATCACATAAAATTATTTCAGATTTTTCTCTTTTCAAACTTCGGAGATAGTAGCCCCACTTTAAATTTTTTAGACGCCTTTTTCAGTCCCTGTTGTAATTTTTTTTTTTTTATGTCTTATTTGCAAAATAGTTGGTCAAATGTCATCTTAAACTATTCCAAATTTCAAGTTGACACCATTAGCAGTTCTCGAGATATCCAGCTGTGACAGACAGACAGACTGAGCCACACCATAAGGGTTCCTTTTCTACCATTTTGGTATGGAACCCTAAAAATAAGTTTTCTTTCAGTAAAATTGTCTATCTTCAATATTAAAGATACTTTCCCACCTTGTAGCAAAGTTTTGGAACACCCTGTATAGTGAATAAGGCACATCCAGATCGAGTCTCAGGTTGCCACCATGACACGTTGAGCAAGTTTGACGCGTTGTCAGTTGTCACGCTCTAAGCACGGCTCAGCGTCCCGAGGGATAATAATGAGCCATTATGTAATGTATAATGCAACGGGATGCCGTCTTCAGAGAATTTGTATAAGTAGGTAATTCCAGTTTGAACTTAGTTACTTAACAACGAAAAGTAAAAAATCCATCAACTTTCAACAATTTTTTTTCCAACAATGATTTATTTAGTACCAAAGAGCTAGTACTGTCAGCAACAAAAGCCGCTTAACATTTTGTCATAGCAACTTTTCATTTAGATAAATGTTTTAAACTAAGAGTAATCTGCCGTATTTTTAGGGTTCCGTACCAAATTGGTAAAAAGGAACACTTATGGTGTGACTCAGTCTGTCTGTTTGTCACAGCTGGATATCTCGAGAACCACTAATGGTATCAACTTGAAATTTGGAATAATTTAAGATGACGTTTGCCCGACTATTTTTCAAATAAGAAAAAAATAAAAAAAATAGATTTTTCTTTACAAGAGATATTGAAAAGATGTCTTAAAAAATTTAAGTGGGGCTACTAGGGCATGTAGGGTATCAATATCTGGGCAGCAATATCCCGCGAATAATCTACATTATTATCTCAAACATTAACTACATTTTTTTAAACTTGTCTAAAAATTAAAAATTATATTAAAACTTGACCATATAAAAAAAACAAAAGTAAGTCACCGAGCGGAATTCGAACCCGTAACACTCGTTTTTTGCCGTCCGCGTCTTAAGCTTGACCCGCTGGACCAGACAGACAGTGGCCAGGAGGACGAAATTAGCGACCATATTTTGCGTTGAAAGAAAAACGCATGAAAACTCGAAAACACGCGTTTTTTCAAACATAAGGCAAATCTAGATCGATTGTTTACCCCCGAAAACCTCCATACACAAAATTTCAGCGAAATCGTTAGAGCCGTTTCCGAGATCACAGAAATAAATTTATATATTTACAAGAATTGCTCGTTTAAAGGTATAAGATATAAAATCATATAAAAGAACGCTGTTTGCACATTTCAAATACATTTTTTTTAGACCGCATAGTTTTCGACTTATGATTAAAAATGTAAAAACATACTGTTCTCCCCCTTATCTCCAAGTTTGCAAAGAGAAAAATCTGAAATAATTTTACGTGATACCTAGTAGTTTATGTAAAGATTGCAGGAAAAATAAAACGATGTCTCAATATAGCCACCTTTTTAGAAATAATATCAACAAAAAATACACTACTTCCACTTCTACTACCGGTCAACAGATGGCACTGACATGAGAAAAAATACATTAGTTCCACTATCGGTCAAGAGATGACACTGACCTAAGAAAAATAATAGTTCTTCTAACGGTCAAGAGATGGCGCTGACCTAAAACTGCAATAATAATAATAATAATAATAATACTCTGCAGGGTGCTTATTTATTTTTTATGATGGTACGGAAACCCTCGGTGTGCGAGTCCGACTCGCTTTTGACCGGTTTTTTTTTTCTGCAGAAATAGTATCGAGAGAAAACTGGGTTAAATTAAGTTTAATCATTTTTCTCACCAAAATATAACTTAATCCCAAACAATAATGTTTATTTAAATAAATGCAAATCAAGCAAGCATAAATTAACGTAACTACACTAAAAACACGCGTTTTTTAAAAATCTCACGACATCTCACCAAGGGTGGAGAGGGGGGTCGAAATATCGCTAAAATCATCTTACGTAATTAATGGGCGCCGCCTAACGTAGAGAATACATCAATTGCAGAAGGGATATAAACAAACCTTTACTCAAGGATATAATGATTACTCGCTATACCTAAAACGTGTGGCTATACCGAGAGACAACCAAGTACTACAGAGCACTAGCGCTGCACCTGCACCAAAAAATTGTAACAGATTCAAATAACGTAACCATTATTCTTTTAAAAAACGGGTAGAGTAAATCCGTTATTGTACACAGAAATCCTAGTACTCACATTAATCGGTTTATATGATCAAGTTCAAGTAACGTAAATTATACAATATAAGATAATTTTGCTTTACCGTGCGAATTAAATTGTACGCAACATCTATAAGTTTCGACTAGGTATGGTTGTCAAAGCGCAGTAACTTAGTTTTGGAGTGGAAGCGTCTCGTGTGAATCGGAATTCCTTTAATGCACTCATCTTGCTTTGTAGGGCGAATGCTACAGTTTGTAATACATCTGAGCCTACGTACGATAACACTTTTTTAGGTACCTATTTGAAAATATATTCTGCTCAAAAGAAAATAGGGGATATACTGCCCGGCACATATATTGGCAAGAGAATGAAAGAGAAAAAAGATGCGCACAACAACACACAAAACAGCACACAAACACTAAGTTTATGGCTACTGCGCATCTTTTGTCTCTTTCATTCTCTTGCCAATATATATGCCGGCAGCTGTACTATTTATAATTTTCCATACAAAAGAGCTAAGTTCTGAGAGGTATTTTCTTGATAAATTGAATCCGATTTTATTTGAATTATTTATTGTTTGAAAGCTGTAATAGCACCGTTTTACAATCATAACTTACATTTACATTACAACATTACAATCAAAACTAATATTCAACTTTACTGTCAAATTTACTGTATAATTTTTCCTATTCACCGTCTGAGTTGCTATGGACGAGTCGATTTTTAGGGTTCCGTACCAAAATGGTAAAAAAGGAACCCTTATGGTGAGACTCAGTCTGTCTGTCTGTCTGTCACAGCTGGATATCTCGAGAACTACTAATGGTATCAACTTGAAATTTGGAATAGTTTAAGATGACATTTGCCCAACTATTTTGTAAATAAGAAAGAAATAATAAAATTAATATTTTTTTTACAACAGGGACTGAAAAGGGGTCTTAAAAATTTTAAGTGAGGTGACTAGGGCATGTGGGGTATCATATGAAAGAACGCTGTTTGCACATTTTAAAACAATTTTTCCTTTTTTTTTAGGCCGCATAGTTTTCGACTTATGATGAAAAATGTAAAAAAAAATACCGTCCCCCCCCCCTTATCGCCGAAGTTTGCAAAGAGAAAAACCTGAAATAATTCTATGTGATAGTAGTTTATGTAAAGATTACAGGAAAAATAAAACGATGTCTCAATATAACACACTCTTTTTTAGAAATTCAAAAAAGTGGTTTTAGTGTCACTACCAGTCAACAGATGGCGCTGTCCTAAGCGTGCTAACCTAAGGGGCAAAAATAGTTCCACTATCGGTCAAGAGATAGCGCAACCTAACACTACAATAATAAATTGGTGGCTGGTTCTAATATAATTACCTACTACTTGCCGTACGAATAAACGAAGAATAAGTTCCTACTTAGTAATATAGTAATATAATAATAACGAGGAGCTCGGTGGCGCAGTGGTTTAGCGCCTGGACCAGCGATTGCGGAGGTTAAGCAACGTTCGCAAGGTTCGGTCATGGGATGGGTGACCAAAAATTTATTATCTCGAGCTCCTCCGTGCTTCGGAAGGCACGTTAAGCCGTTGGTCCCGGCTGCATTTGCAGTCGTTAACACCCACCAATCCGCATTAGGCCCGCGTGGTGGGTTATGGCCCGTCCTCCTTATCCACCCATAAGGAATTAAAATGGCTGATGGACTAGTAATATAAACATTTTGCAATGTGGAGTGGCTGAAACGTTTTTCAGTCACCATAAGCAGCATTTGTAAATTAACTGTCCGCCTGTTCGCCCTTCCACCTGTCTGCCGTTTATCCTACTTTTTTGAAGACTGTCCTAAAATAACATATCCAAATATATTTATGATTGTACGGAACCCTCGGAGCGCGAGTCCGACTCGCTCTTGATTTAAAAAATATATCATTATGAAATGCAAAATATATTTATATAAATTTATACAGTGCCTTTGGTCTTGAACTAGCGATAATTTAAAGGCGTGAAATACACCTAATTTTATCGACAAAAACACCCACATGTTGGGTCTATCCCCACTCCTGTTGGAATGGCCGCCATTTTAAATTTGACTTTTTATTTTAGATGATCCTGCGACAAAATATTAATTTCCCCAGATTTAGAAGTCCTACAGTTATACTAAATAATATACTAGAAAAAATACGACTCGCACCAGATCAATACTCAGACGGGAATCGAACCCGCGACCTTTGGATATCCGGTCCAATGCTCTGACCGCTGAGCTACCGAGTCACTAGTGACATCGTCGAATTTTTCCTAGTATATCCTAAACTCTTACGCTGTAAGCCAGCGTTATTTCACCAATGTGAGGAATTACCTCGACATTCAATTGAAATATCTTTCCAGATATTTTAACAATTGATTAAGATGAAATAGCTATATTTTTTCTAGTATATTATTTAGTATTGTTTAAAAATAGCATTGTAAATGCAAAAATCTCAAATTTAAAAATCCTACAGTTATGACAAAAATACTGTTTGAAAGCTAATAATATCATCTATCAATTAAAAAAAAAATATGTAATTTTTGGTTTAAGTACGTCTTAAAAAATTACTGAAATAAAACTTTGTACGAAATTTGTGCGATTTTTTTGAGTTTTTACTACATATCTCAAAAACTAGGACATTAATGTCCACTTTTTTGCATTATTCAAATACACAGAAATATTATCTGCAAAAATATTTTAAAATTGATTGCTCTATATTGCATATTTCGAGAGTTATTTTTGTTTGAACTATGACCCTCACGTAACCAAAAAATGATTATTTTCGAAAATGGACATAATTACAAGCATTTTGAATTTATTTTAAATTAGGTTGATAATTTTATCTGAATACTAATTTTATCAAATGATAAAATCTAGTTTTTAGGATTTTTGTTTTTTTTTATTTTCGAAAATAACCATTTAGTGCTTGTAAGGGTCATATTCAAACAACAATAGCTCTCGAAATATGCAACATAGAGCAATAAATTTTAAAGTCGTTCTGTAGATAATATCCCTGTGTATTTGAATAATGCAAAAAAAGTGGACATTAATGTCCTAGTTTTTGAGAAATGTAATAAAAACTCAAAAAATAGCACAAATTTCGTATAAAATTTTATTTCAGTAATTTTTTAAGATGTATTTAAACCAAAAATTTACACATTTTATTTTTTAATTGATAGGTAATATTATTAGCTTTTGAACAGTATTTTTAGGGTTCCGTAGCCTAAATAGCAAAAAACGGAACCCTTATAGATTCGTCATGTCTGTCTGTCTGTCTGTCTGTCCGTATGTCACAGCCACTTTATTCCGAAAATATTAAGACTACACAGTTGAAACTTGGTAGGTAGATGTATTCTGTTAACCGCTTACCGAATTTAATACAAAAATAAGAAAAATAAAAGATTAAGGGGGGGCTCCCCATACATGGAACTGAAACTGAAAAAATTTTTTTTCTTCAAACCAACACGTGTTGGGTGTCTATAGATAGGTCTTTAAAAATGACATTGAGGTTCCTAAGACAACTTTTTCTCAAAGTTAACCGTTTCGAAGATATACATCGCCAAAGTGGTAAAATGTGTGCCCCCCCCCCTTTAACTTTTGAAATAAGAGAGTGAAAAATCTAAAAAAAATATATGCTGTAGATCTTAATAAACACTTTCAACCAAAATTGGTTTGAATGAGATATAATAATTAGTTTTTGAGATATAGCACATTTTCCAAAACCGCAAATATAACTTTGTCATTCATACCAACACTGTGAAAAACAAAGTTATTTTTGCATACGAAAAATGATAGGTGGTATTAAATATGGTATGGTATAAGGTAACTACGGAACCCTATGGCGCGTGGCCCGACACGCACTTGGCCGGTTTTTGTTATAACTGTAGGACTTCTAAATCGGGAGAAATTAATATTTTTCTGCAGGGTCATCTAAAATAAAAAGTATAATTTAAAATGGCGGCCATTCCAACAGGAGTGGGGATAGACCCCAACATGTGGGTGTTTTTATCGATAAAATTAGGTGTATTTCACGCCTTTAAATTATTGCTAGTTCAAGACCAAAGGCACTGTATATAAATTAAATAATCACGCCTATATAAATTTAATAATCACTCTTGAACGCTTTGCAATTAAATAAGTCTTTTCCAGTTACCAGTTATTAATGAGATTGAAATTAAATAATGTAACCAACGCGGCACGGTGTTCACCACACAGCCAAATACTAAGTTCATAATTGGGATGTTGACAACTTTTTTTATTTTATATTACATAAATTACCTCTCAAAAAAAGACACATTGGTAAAATAATTATTTCGCTAGCTTGAAAACAGCTGCCCGAGATATCTCAGTGTGAAATGCACACAAATGGACTCGCCCAAAAACGCTCCATATTAACGGCTACTGAATTATGACGTCACGCCCCAGTAGTTTGTATGCAACGCGTAGGAAATTCGTTCGGCAGCTATATTAAATATTGTGTTTATCAAAATGGTTTCTTAGACAAATTTGCTATACATTTTCAGAACTAATTAAAGATATCATTTATTTTAATATATTTAATACTTTTTAAATGGACTTGTCCACCCAACTTTGAAGGGTTATAAAACAAATAATATGCAATATATAAAACCAAGAGGTATACAAGCTACTCTAAAAGTTTAATATGTTTACGATTTTTATTAGTATTTCGTTATTTTATTCATTAGTCAACATCCCAATTTGTTATATTGCACACAGTAATTCCATTTTACATATCTATAGTCCCAATTCCAGTGAGGTGGAAATCCTTTAATACACCCGTCATAGCCTGAAGCCCACTGAGCGTCTCCCGTGACTTGACAACGCAGAAATGGGAAAATGTATGCTTGATTTCGAGCGTTGTTTTGGTAAACAACGCTTCTATGAAATTGCAAACGTATTGTAACTATGCCTTTTGATGGTATTTTTTTTTTTGTTTTTGTATAAACCTTGATATGCATCGCAACTCCAAATGTGTGTCTCCCCCCCCATCTAACTTTTAAAATAAGAGAGTTAAAAATCTAAAAAAATATATATATATATTGTAGATCTTAATAAACACTTTCAACGAAAATTGTTTAAAAACAAAAAAACCGACTTCAAAAAAAACCTGCCTCTAAAAAGCAAGAAATAATATTCAAATCATTAGATACGCATTATAACGTCTATTGAAGTCGGGTGGGGTACGAACGTACCGTACGTACGTACGGGAAGTACAACTTCCTTTTTTTATTCTAATAATCCCCATCCGACTTCAATAGACGTTATAATGCGTATCTAATGATTTGAATATTATTTCTTGCTTTTTAGAGGCAGGTTTTTTAAGAAGTCGGTTTTTTTGGTTTTAAACAATTTTTTATTTGTTTAGTTTTAGTGTCAGTACCTTCTGTATTAGGTAGTGTAGGTAAGTATATTATTTAGGTAGAAAAATCGGCTCAGCCAAACGTGAGATAATCGCGGAGAAACATACTATATACAGGTCAAACTGAGAACCTTATTTTTTTTGTAGTCGGTTAAAATGACTACACTAAAGGTATCCCCTTTCCAACACAAAAAACTTCATCTAATTCGGTTCATAAATAACAAAGTCGTCAAGGTAATTGATGCAAAATCATAGTATTTTCAGGATTACTTGAAAACTACTTGACCGATTTGAAAAAAAAATAAATGGGACCATCTCGCAAGCAAACTCAATCGAACAAAAAAAGAATCATCAAAATCGGTCCATAAATGTCGAAGATACGCGCGAACAACGATAAAAAAAAAGAAAAAAAACATACAATCGAATTGAGAACCTCCTCCTTTTGTTGAAGTCGGTTAAAAATTGGTTTGAACGAGATAATTATAACTAGCAGTTTAAAGATATAGTACGTATTCCAAAACCGCAAATATAACTTTGTCGTTTATACAAACTCTATAAAAAACAAAGTTATTTTTGCAAACGAAAACTGAAAGTAGTATGGTATAAGTTAACTACGGAACTCCACTGTGCGTGGCCCGACCGCACTTGGCCGGTTTTTTCTTTTTAACGATAAACAAACAAGATTAGTTCGCCTGTATTACTTAATATAGTAGGTATTGGGTATGAACAATGTAGAATTTCACTTTTCAGTTACTTTCATTTATGAAAACCTTCATAATTACAAACATTTTGGTATTGTATAGTTAAAGGATAATTTGATTATGTCAATTGAATGTTATTTTTAATTGAATATGAAATAAATGACTGTAAAAGTTCACTAAGGCATGTCATCATTATAATTTTCCAATCCAAGACCGCTCTTTCGACTCCCAACCACGAAGCCTAAAATTCACATTACCGCCATCCTAATTCATTCAAACCACTAAAACCTATACAGATCGTAGTTTAATCCAACAATAATTTCAGTTGGGCAACTGTGCCCTGTCTTGGGCAGAACAGACGCGGCTAATTTAGCCTAATGCCCCTACCCTTGTCTGCATTAACCATTAACTCGTGACATGCTTAATTCGCTAAGTGCTGTGGTCAGGCTGACCGCGCGGGCAACGGCGGCGGCGGCGGCATACGCTGAGCGTGTTTTTTTCGCGAAATATTGGTACAATTTTAAAAGCCAATGGTTAAAAATGCTCAATAACAGACGTTAATAAATTGGAATAATAACTAATCGTTATAAATGATCAACAAACAAAGCAAAAGGTCGTAAAAGAACAAGCAAAGTATATGCACTGAGCTTTTTTAACCATTTAAAAGTAGGTACTACAAAGCAGATGTTTGTCCGCTTTTATTTTCAGAAAATTCCAGAAATCTTTTCTGAGACTTTTAATTTTATCCTTGCCAACTCTGAATCAACTACTCAAATTATCTCGTATAATAATTTTTTGCTTATGTTTTATACCTTAAATTTATTTTAGCAACGTCGACGAAGAACGTTGGAAAAAATCTTACTTGAAAAGTCTTGAAGAATTGAAGATATTTTTATAATTAGCATTAAAAACGCGATACATATACAAGTATCTAAAAGCGTCTAAGAATTATTCTCCGTAACTTGGTTTCGAAACTTATACATTCACCGCTTTCATTTTCTAATAGCTTGGCTAGACTTCAACATTATTATAAGGTTCAAATAACATAATTTAAAATAATAACTCCGTTCACGATCGTAAAGCTGTGGCGTAGGCACAATTCATGTTAAGAGCTAAAATTAGGCAAAGCACTTAAAAGAAAATTAAAGATAAACATCAACTTTATTCAACATTTCTTTAGTGTAAACTAGGAATTTAATTTTAAATGTAGGTTGATAAAGTACTGTGTATAAATCTATTAAACTAATTAGGAATTATGAAAAAAGTAAAGACCATTTTAATCTACGTGTTTTCTCATACACCTAAGTGCTTCATCTCATCATCATATCAGCCGCACGACACCCATTGCTGGGTATTGGCTTCCCGAAAGGATCTCCACGACGATCAGTCTTGCTGCCCGCATCCAGTGGCTTCCCGCGACCTTTACCAGATCGTCGGTCCACCTTGTCAGTGGCCTACCCACGAAGCGTCGTACGGTGCGCGATCGCCATTCCAGAATCTTTCCGCCCCAACGGCCATCGGTTCTTCTCGCTATGTGTCCAGCCCACTGCCACTCAGCTGAGCGATCCTACGAGCGATGTCAGTTCCTTTATTAACCTAAGTACTTAAATATACAAAATATATCTAGGTAATCATCAAAAGTGAAATATTTTCGAATTGTTTTTACGTTCTTTCCTTTCACATCCTCTTTATTGTTATTTGTTACAACGGTACTATTGTATACCGTCGCTTACCCAGGGGCCGCGCCTGCTAAAGCCATATTCACACAGTGTCACCGTAGTTTTAAAGTTTAAGTATGATATGTGTGGGTAGGATGTTTTTTTACTGTAATAAATTCCGAAAAAAGTATTCTCTACAATCAAAAAATTGAAAATTTCAATTATGGTAATGAGGAATTGGTAACCACGGACTATTTTCGGTGACAAACCCAGGGAAATAAAAGGCGTCATGCCTTCGTTGATAGCCTAAACGTCTCTCAGTGTGTTCGAAGCCTAACGGATCGTAGAAATGACCAAAATATATTACCCCATTAACCGTACCACCTTTGTTTTAGTAAATCTCGGGTTGCTGCAAGTTTAAATTATTTATTCGAGCGTAAAGGTCACAGGGATCTTGGGAAAGTCGAATTGAAGGACAATAAACTATTTGTTTTCATTTTACTATAGTTGTTTTCGATTAGAAGCTAAACTAATGCTCATAGTCATAACAAAATTATTCATTTATGAAGTAATCTTTATTAAAAAATCAGAATTACAACTTATTCTTAACAAAATTATTAAAATACCTAGATAATGAAAACGTAATAAATTACGCTCACTTAACTTAAAACGTAAGAGTAATAGAAAAATATTTAGCTTACAAGAAAATTGAATATTAAGGTGCTCCCTCACCGGGAGCATTCACGTGTACTGTAACATTATAGATTCGTCTTTGAACATTATATTACAATAATACCTCGCTGACTGACGAGCATTCGCTCGGTTCTCCTCCTTCACTGATGTAATGCTCAAATCTGTAACGTTACATTACACGCGAATGCTCCTGGTGAGGGAGCACCTTAAAATACAATGAATCTAGAACAGCATCTTATAGCCCTTCTTCCACGTAATCAAGCTGGATAGTCAAATTAATTTGTCCAACAGCAAATAACTTTTCTAGATAGTCAAATTGATGGAAAATACAGTCGAACATGAAATAAATTATAATAAAAAAAAAATACTTTATTTTATAATGGAAATTCGTTCAATGCAATTTACCAAGGAAACGACCAATACTTATTCGCTCTCCAAAGACCCAGGATTAAATAAATATGAAGAAAGTTAATAGCACCTCTACCTTTATGGAGCTGAATGCGTTCCATTCCATCTTACACCAAACTAAATTTTAACAACGCATTTACTTCCCATTCCTTAAGATATGTATCTGTTCTAGTAGTATACAACATTTGCGATGGGACCAACTTTGAAATCCCAAAAAAATATCAGCGGTTTCACACATTTTGATATCTTCGTTATTAATTTTTGTATAAAATATCAGATCTTTTTCGCGATTTCAGAGTTGGTCCCATAGTAAAAGTTGTTCAGTTTGATGGTCCCTATCTACCATATTCGGCATTAGGAGTTTTTTTTTGTAATACGTTGTATACAGTGTGTCGGTAATAACCATATAAAGCTAAATGTGGTAGATAGAGTACCATGCATGTATGCATGAAATTTTTTTATAAACTCTGAGAAAACCACCACATGGCTGAGAAATAGTTTATTTGTATAAAAAACTGCAAAGCGACAACCCTGACTATTGTTTTCGATAATCAATCCCACAAACAAAGGTTCTAGTTCTATTCTAGGATTGCCAGAATGCAGTTCATTTTCCGATGTTGTATGAATGATACCTTCTGTCTATCATTATTTGGTTTTAATATAAGGGTATTACCAAACACTCCGTATTATCTAGCGGTTGTTAAGGGATACCACCTATTTATTTCAGAAGTATAATATTCAAAATAAACATGATTCACATACTTTTTATTTTAGATTATTTTCGTGATTTTGTGGTAAAAAAAGGTATCTATTTTGCGGTATACATAGAAATACCCCGGATCGTCTAATAAATCGTCATCGATTCAGCTTGCCAACAGTAAAACTCTGAAGTACACTTCAAAGGCACAGACGTCGAGATGATGACGTCATTAAGGGTCAACAACTCCCGAAGTATCGAGTTATAAATATGGATTCACCGATAACAACCAGAGGACCCTCATTAGGTTTGGGACAACATTTTCACACACCTAACTCAAAAGTAGAGGATCGATCGTCCCAAATGACTTAAGACCTTACTACTTTGAGCGTAAGCATAAAATTTTAGTAGTGATTTGTTTGTTTAATAGTTATTTATGCAACTGTACTATAATGAGCGGTATTAAAATACGAATGTGATAATAGTATCACACGAGTATTTCAACATCTAATTATGTACAGTTGCAAACAAGACCTTATCTACACCCATTTTTGTTTTTTTTTTTGGGAAAACACAATATTTTAATAGATATGGATTGAAAACACCCCTGATATTTATCTGCACCCTTGATATGTATCCTCTATAAAGGGTTTTGACTTTGACTTTCTTCCCCCTCCTCGTCATTCATTATATCATACGAACGAGTGTTATTTTTCTTCAAGCCCAAGTAACCTTAACTTTTAAATGGGTGTACCTACCCTTTATGTAGTACTTCCCCAAAACACATAAGAAAACCTAAAATGTTGTCCGCTAGCCATACTGGCGTCACGGATTCATAAATCACAAAAATACACCCGAAGCGTGGCAGATTAAGTGATTCGTAGGAAAGTTGCCGGCAAACAGGGGGAACCATTAAAATAAGCCCATCAAAAGAGAACCTTCGAGTAATCTCCTGAACCGTTTGCATAAAACAGGTCTTTATTCGGATGTATGATTTGAAGAATCGACTAAAATACAAGACATCAATAATTTGCTTTTCAGGAAAGTGACAACCCTAGTAAACAAAGTTTAGGGTTGAGGTCAAAATCTCTAGTCTTTTGCCATTTTCAATTTGAAACTGTTCCAGGCGAACTAAGAGATCTGAAATAAATATGAACATCCAATAAACGATACTGCATACATAAATATCTTTATTATTAGCTTTTTTATGTCTTCCATCTAATATTGCTTAGGTATACAAGCATTAGATATTCTAATAAAAAAGTTTAAAGTCTTCAACATATTCTACACAAATTCACAAAACAATAAAAAAGCAAACACAAGACTCCACATGACGCCACACTCATTCCATATCGATTCAGAACAAAACATAATTCGTCACAATACACTTCCAAATTGTATCTCAATTCCTTATATTTCTTCGCGATTGAGAATAATGTAACGAGATAAGCCATAAAACAACAATATGTACTTTGGGAAATTCGATTCAATCCAGTTTGGGACAGTAAAATTCCGTTTTTCGGTCGAACCCCGAACTCGTTACAACTCACGACATTAGCCGTTTCATTGGTCGATGCCGAATAAAAATCAAACATCTTTTCTGTTTTCGATGGCGGAAAGTTTGAATTCGAATTATTGGAAATTCTCATTTTGAATGAACATTATTGTTTTGTCAATTTTGTCGGCGAGCTTATGTTGGTTTTCCATCGTAACCGCTGTCGGGTCGGTATATTTTCTTTCTATTGCTGACGTTTGGTAATAATAAAACTATCTTACTTCATAAATAAACTTTTATTCATTTCATTTCTCATTTCTAAATATTTTACATCAACGCAGCAAGCTATAAAAAAACTGATATACTCGTATATACCTATTTGTATGTTTTTATACTTACTGTACAGACATTCTAAAATTAATTATGATTAGAAAGAAGGTAGGTAAATTACCTATAATTTAAACATCCGATAGCAAATAAGCACAAATTAACAATAAAGTGGCGAATTAAACAAAAAATATACTCGTATGTAACTTTTAAAAAAACTCAAATGATTTGCATTGTTTTTTTTAAGGTGCGTCGAAAAGTTCTGATACTAACCACTTACCTGCTCTAAGCTTAACCAGTCTGACATACCTAATCAAATATATCCTAATAAATGTTATTATCAGAGAAAAAATACGAATGTTCTATTATTTTGAATTTTCCTATAATGAAGAGACACTGAATATATTGTTCCGTCTTCAGCTAGCTATATATTTTTAATCCTTTGAAAGGCAGCACAAAGGATATAGACAGTTTGTGTGTAACGAGAGACGATAACAAGTCGCAAGAGTATACAAAATAATCGTATAATCCTCTTTTCGTAAGCTGAAATCGGTATTTCAATGTATTCAGTAGATTTACCGCGCATCTACCTACTTGTTATGGGAAATACATTTATCGAGATTTGTGGGAATAACAATTCCTTTTAATGAAAAGGGAATAAATGACATGAAATACAAACAGCGTAATTTGTCATTCGTTTCTTACATAATTGTTTATGTACGTGTTTTGATTTAACTAAAAGTTTTTACTGAGTATAAGTACAATAAAGCTGTGTAATGCTGGCTTTCAAACCAAAGCTTTCCTTTTTAAAGCTAAACTAATTATTTAATTAAATTTTGCGACCGCCCGCGATTTTGTCTGCGTTGATAGTATTTTGTCTATACTTTTTTTGGGATGAAAAGAACCCTACTTTGTTCTTTTCTTTACCCCTGAAAACGTCTATAAACATGATGATCGTTTCAGTAGTTAAGACGTGAAGGCATAACAAACTAACAAACAAACGGACTTTCGAATTTATAATATTATTGAGGATTCACTATGAATAGCAAATGTTTAGTGTTCACATCCAATTGAATAAGTTACCTTACCACATAAGTTAATTCATACTAATATTGCGAAATTAACTCTATGCATTTGTCTCTTTGTTTGTTTGTTATGTTTTTGGTTTTTGCTATAATGATTACGGAAATTCACTCAAGAAAATGAATTCCACGTTGACGAAGTGACGGGTAAAAATCGGGTACTCACATACCAAAACTCATAACTTACAATTAGTAAAAGTCGAATCACTGTAAAACAAATACAAAAACCATTTTCACATAAAGGTCAACAGTATCAAAACAATTCGATAGCAAACATAACAACAGATTAACACAACAAACAAAGCTTATATTAGCATACCCTGAATCAATACAAAACAGTTGTTAAAGTCCATTTTGACAATCGCCAACTAAGTCCCTAGTGTAATTACAATATGCTAAACTATAGTTCCTTGGGCGACCTCTGAGGGCTTTCCTTGTTGTTTGTAGAGGACCTACTACGAAATAAGGATCGCGATGTTCGATTTATTTAATTTTGGACCTTTAACATAAGAAGATAATGTGACGAAACGAGAGTGTCTTATGGCCGAATACTCAAACGCTACATAACTTTGAGCGGCTCTCAAACAGCATGCTGTCTTTGTCATATCTTTGACATTTAATGCGGCAGGACGACGTTTGAGAGCCCCTCAAAGTCAATTAGCGTTTGAGTATTCGGCCATTAACTACGAAAAACGTTGCTATGAATTAAGCGACAGACTTCAGTGCGACGCACGTTACCGCGAAATTCATCCCCCTCTGTCCAAAAAGTGGACTAAACTTTGACCTGGTTTAAAACTGATGTTGTGTCTATCTTCCTTTCAACAAATTAAAGTGACAAAATCAGTCTAATTTCAGTCTTTGCTTTAGCGGTTCTCGTAGCAACATTTTGTTGTCTGTCAACGTTAATAGCTGTCACGTAGGTCAAAATGATCGAACGTCGTTCGATCATCGTGATTTGGTTTTCTTAGTAGGGCCTCAGGTCAATGGTATCGCTAAAAGTGTTATTGAAGTTGTAAAACGAGGACCGAGATATTGTTCCGGTACAGATTATCATAACAAAGTACCAAGATTTTGGTTTAAATATGCATGATCGATAGAAACCCCTAGTTTAGAATTAAGAAATACAATTAAATATTAATAACATAATTATTAATAAAGAGCATGCACCTTTATGATTCGTTATTGGTTTTTTGTAATACTAAGAACTCATTTATCAATCACTAGGTAACCATAAACACACATAAAAACAGCCCACAAGTAATGCACTTTGTTACAAACAATAATTATCATATTTTTTTTATATGTAGTAGTTAGTAATAGTTAGTTTAGAATTCTTTGTTATGACAATGGTTATGTTAAATATGACTTACCGACTTGTACATCAAATGAAAAAACTTGAGCAAACGACCCATAAAATCCCCAACAACACCTTTATACCCATGAGAATTCTCGATAAAAAAACGGACAGTTTTATTGCATACTTCACATCCATTCACGGGAGCCTACGTATAAAGGGGAAAACAATTTCATACCGTAAATTTCACTCTAAAACTGTGTTTCAAACTTCTAATATCGAAATGCACTTTATCTATGAGAGCCTTTCGCGCTCCAGGCGAGAGGGTGCACATCAAAGATGTCTTCGCATTTATGCTGAAACTGCTCGTCTCGGAAGGCATTAAAACGCCATTACCCGCCACTCAAATAGAGCCTTTAAATAAATACCCTCACGACGTAAATTCGCTTTTTATGGTTGTAGTTCTGAAGGGTTAGACGTCGGTTTTCACCGTTCTAGAGACGCAAGCCTAGGCGTAATAAAGCCAATAAGGATACGTTTTATCTTAAATGTTCAAGCTTGCCTCGATTTTCGATTCTACGAAATCCAAATCAGTTTTGGAGCACGCTACCGTTAGTTAAGCATTTAGTTAGACATTGAATCTTAGCATTACTGTGTTCAATGTAGAGTCTTATCATGTTTTCTCTAGAGTTCCTAAGCAAGTTAATATTATGAAAACGCATAATCTTAATATATAAAATCGTAAACTGAATGACTGAATGACTGACTGACTGACTGACTGACTGATCTATCAACGCACAGCCCAAACCGCTGGACCTAGAGACTTGAAATTTTGCACACAGATACCTCATACAGTGTAGGCATCCACTAAGGAAGGATTTTTGAAAATTCCATCCCTAAGGGGGTGAAATAAGGGATGAAAGTTTGTATGAAAGTCCCTCAGTTTTGAAGCTAGGATTTTCAAATTTTGTGTTTAAGCTGAAAATTGAAAATTAATAAATACGGGTCTCAGCGTTTTTCAAAATTCTACCCCCGAAGGGGTGAAAAGGGGTATGAAGTTGTGTATGGAAAAAAATCCTTCATTTTCGAAGTAAAAAATCACTTAATTTATAGTAAAGGCTTATGGAATAAAATCTAACGCAACGTATATTGATATTGTTAGTACTTCAACCCCTATGGCGATGAAATAGGGGTGAAATGTGTAAATAAACCTAAAAATAGAGATGGATGTCGTTATTGGGGTTTTCTGGTATGACGATTGCGAAAATGACATTTATTTTGAAGTTCAACACGGTGGACATGATTTAACCCCCTAAAAGGGTGAAAATGGGGTTCAAATTTTGTATGGAAAAAGAATATAAAATGGACATTACAACTTTAAACTTCGTAGGAGTACGTCTAAAAATAAATAGTCAAACATATATTTTGTGGTTTTGAAAATCAACCCCTTAGGGGGTAAATGGGGTAAGTAATCATAAAATACTATATACGGATGACGTTCTTGAGGTTTTATGGGATGGTGATTGCGAAAATGACATTCATTTTGAAGTCCAACTCGGGGGACATGCATGATTCAGCCCCAGGGGACGGGGAGAAAGGGAACGGGAACGGGAACGGGAACTGGACGGAGCGGAAGAGAACGGGAACGGGAATGGAACGGGGCGGGAATGGGAACGGGAACGGGAGCGGGACGGGAACCGGACGGGACGGGAACCGAACGGGACGGGAACGGTACGGGACGGGGATGGGAACGGGAACGGGGACAGGATGGGACGGGACGGCAACGGGAGTGAGAACGAGAGCGGGAACGGGAACGGAACGGGATGGGATGGGACGGGAACGGAATGAGAGCGGGGACGAGAACGGAGCGGGACGGGACGGGGATGGGAACGGGAATGGGAATGAAAACGGGACGGGTCGGGACGGGAACGGTACGGGACGGCAACGGGATGAGACGACAACGGAACGGGACGGTAACGGGAACGAGAACGGGAGCGGGACGAAACGGGAACGGGAATGGGAACGACCAGTCGTTTTTACGCGATTAGGCGGGTCCCCACCGAGCGAGCGAGCCTGGTGCGACAAACGCCTTGCGTCTCGCGTCTTGGCAAACGTCTTGCCTCGCGAGGCAGCGCGCTTGGTGGTGACCCGCCTAATCGCGTAAAAACGGCTGGTCGGATCCCGGTTGAAGGTTCCCTAAAGATTTTCTCTAATATCTACGCGGACGAAGTCGCGGGCGGAAGCTAGTTACACATAAATCTTGAGACGGCTTCGTATTACCGTGCCATTTTACTGTTATTATCGCAATAAGGTACTATACCGACAAACATTGAAAAGCTTTATTTAACTTTTGTATTGAGATTATGTCTTATGTTAGTGTATGAATTACTTTGAAAGAACCCTTTCTACGATTAATATTTTGGCAGTTATTGATATTTTCTGCAATAAATTATTTATATTCCTTTAGGAACATAATGTCCACTTCTTAAAATTACCACTTCCCAAGGACCACATCCCAGAATGACCATTCCCAGAACGTCAACTCCCCATAATGACTATTCCCAAAACGACCTCTTCCCAGATCACCCACTTCCTAAAACGACCACTTCATCCTTTTTTGTTTCACCCAATATTATGATTATAATTGTTAAGGTGCTCCCACACAACAGTTAACAGTTATAAAGTTTCGGAAATATGCTACCAAGAATTTATGGAAATTGTTTTCTGTCTAGTTTTACTCGATTCTATGTTTACTCAACTGTCAAAATCCATTGTCTTTTGACAGTCAAAAGTGATAAATCGCTAATCACGTCGTGTTTAAGAGGTCATGCATGCTAAAGTGTTACATAACCTTTAAGTGATGTGATGAGGGACCATTATGACAAAATTCTGTCTTGCCATGGACCACCCGCTGTTTAGATTGGAGTTAAAAAACAGTAAATAGGTATAACATTATAATATAACAAATTTTTATGTTATGCAACATTCTCTAATTTTTTTCTATATGTTGTAGCAAAATGTTACACACTGTTATAAAATGTTATAGTGTTACACAATGTTATACGCTACACAACTGGTGCGTGGGAGCACCTAATACAAAAAACATACAAAAACAAAGCAAGCTTTAATGTCAATGTCCTCCGATAATCTATAAGTAGTAAGTTTGTCTCCATCAATACTCATTCTCACATAAACAAGTACATGTCAGTCAATGGGACCAATTGAGATATCCCGGATCATCCCATCACTAAGTGGCGTCTTATTCCGAGAGGAAATTTGTAGCCAATCATTCGATACGGAGGCTGGAATTTAAGTACCTGTAACAAAAAAAATACCATTAGTTTAATGGATAAAGCTGTTGAATCACTATTAATAGTTATGTGCTATTGAACACTAGTTTGTGAAGAATATTAATTTATAATAATCAAAAGTTTTCTTTACCGTACGGCTCTCAAGCAGAAAATAAATAAGAATTAATCTGATACAGATATCTGTAAGCGTTAATGTTAGCGATTTAGATTTGTTAATAGGTTTGTAAAATAAATCGTTAACATTAAGGCAGAAAATTATTATTTTTTATTATTATTCTATTTTATATTTAATCCACAACGGGATAGTGCTTGCTTGGCCTTCATGTCACCTGATGTTAAGTGACGATAAGGCCGCGAAGGTGGAAGCGCACTACTCCCGGAATCCTCATCACTGAGGAACTGGCTATCTTACCTCTAATTGCCATAACAACATTTTTTAATTGTTGTTATGGCGTCAGACTTAGGTAAAATGGTGAAGCTAGCCAGGCGGACTTGAATCCACAATATAGAAAAAAGTCCAAAATTAAATATTTCATTCCTAACTTCAATCTCAAAGCTGTTTCTAATAATGATGAAAGCTCCCGAAGTATTAGTTTTTACCGACTTCAAAAGGAGGGAGGTACTCAATTCAACCCGTTTTTAGGGTTCCGTAGCCTAAATGGCAAAAAACGGAACCCTTATAGATTCGTCATGTCTGTCTGTCTGTCTGTCTGTCTGTCTGTCTGTCCGTATGTCACAGCCACTTTATTCTGAAAGTATTAAGACTACACAATTGAAACTTGGTAGGTAGATGTATTCTGTTAACCGCTTACCGAATTTAATACAAAAATAAGAAAAATAAAAGATTAAGGGGGGGCTCCCCATACATGGAAATGAAACTGAAAAAAAATTTTTTCTTCAAACCAACACGTGTTGGGTGTCTATAGATAGGTCTTTAAAAATGACATTGAGGTTCCTAAGACAACTTTTTCTCAAAGTTAACCGTTTCAAAGATATACATCGCCAAAGTGGTAAAATATGTTTCCCCCCGCCTTTAACTTTTGAAATAAGAGAGTGAAAAATCTAAAAAAAAATGTGATGTAGATCTTAATAAACACTTTCAACCAAAATTGGTTTGAATGAGATATAGTAATTAGTTTTTGAGATATAGCACATTTTCCAAAACCGCAAATATAACTTTGTCATTCATACCAACACTGTGAAAAACAAAGTTATTTTTGCATACGAAAAATGATAGGTGGTATTAAATATGGTATGGTATAAGGTAACTACGGAACCCTATGGCGCGTGGCCCGACACGCACTTGGCCGGTTTTTTTTTTTGTATGTACATCGATTACTCGAAGACGGCTGAACCGATCGAAATGATTCAAACGTTATTACATTAGGTAAACTCCCAAGTTGGTCCCATTTTTTTAAATTTTGAAATCGATTCAGTACTTTTCAATTAATCTTGAAAAAAGCACGAAAATAGTATGCTTTTTACCGACTTCAAAAGGAGGGAGGTACTCAATTCGTCCCGTTTTTTTTTTTTTTTTTTGTTTTTTGTATGTACATCGATTACTCGAAGACGACTGGACCGATTGAAATGATTTAAACGTTATTACATTAGGTAAACTTCCAAGTTGGTCCCATTTTTTAAAATTTTGAAATCGGTTCAGTACTTTTCAAGTAATCTTGAAAAAAGCACGAAAATAGTATGATTTTGTGTGAACTACCTCGATGATCAGTCGCATAACTTCTTTGTTTATGAACTGAATAAGGTAATTCTTTTTTTGTTGGAAAAGGGATATCTTAAGTGTAGTTCTTTAAATAATATACCTACCTAAATAATATACCTACACTACCTAATACAAAAGGTACCTACACTAAAAATTAAAAAAAATAAAAAATTGTTTAAAAAAACAAAAAACCGACTCCAAAAAACCTACCTCTTAAAAGCTAGAAATAATATTCGCAATAATAAAAACACGTCAATTGAAGTCAGAGTCAGAGTTCAGTACTTTTCAATTCGAATAAAAAAAGGAATTTGTACTCCAGCCCCACCCGACTTCAATAGACGTGTTTTTATTATTACGAATATTATTTATAGCTTTTAAGAGGTGGGTTTTTTTTTTGAAGACGGTTTTTTATATTTTACCAATGCAAGACATTCATCCCCTGATTATGTAATTGTTGCTAACGATTCTTGATTGAAATCGATTGAAAGCAGTGCTAACAGAATAAAGTGTTAGCAACTAGTTACAAATTTCATTAATTTTGGGGCTGAAAAATTTACGAAATTAGACTTTATATTCAAAAACTTGTGAAGAACAAATATGTTTTAGTTATGAATCATATCCTATGAATTTAATCATAATAAAAATAGCTACTAGACAAACAATATAAAATTCTATTGACTATAAATGAAAACATTAGCAGTCATATTCAAATTTTCAGTTTAGGCAAGGTTATTACGAGGAATTCATGTTACAAGTTTAGCTTAGTTTTCAAAATAATTACCACGGGAAATTGACGAGATCGAGTTCATATCAGGATCGAATAAGCATCATAAATCTGTTATTTTGGTACTTATTTTGAAAAAGGTTTCCAAGATTTCCATAGCTGTACCGTTTTGACGTTTACTCGATTCCAACTTGATCTCGATTCTCGATATTCGCGATCGCGTCGGCAGTAACCCCCCAGGGGGTTAAGTCTGCTAATGTTAACGTCAAAATCGTGTTTCAATGGTAATGCTTTTTGACACTGTTCTTGTTTCTGAAACCCAAAATCGAGACACAATGTGCGTCCGTTTTGGATTTAAGAAACAAAAATGTGTTTCGGTTTTAGGCTTAAGAAACGAGAACTATGTCAAAAAGCATTACCATTCAACCATTGAAACAAGATTTTGACGTTTACATTAGCAGACTTGACCCCCTGTTTAGTGTTATTCATATCGGGACACTACAGACCATATAACAAGTACTACGTCGGGACACAGACCTCAATTTCAGCATGTTTATTTATAAGCCTTTTTCTCCACTTTACAGCCCAAAGTTCGCAATCAGTCGGTTAAAATAAACCATTGCGTGCCAAGTTCCTATTATGTCGGTTTAAGAGCTGCGAGCGTTTCAGTTAATTTTCTGCTATTTAAACTCACTGTTGCATTCTACTGATTAAAAGACGTTGTTTAAGATAGTTGAAGACGACTGGATAGTGGTATAGAAGAAAATAAATTCTTTGTCTTGCGTTATTAATATTATGATAACTAAAAAAACCGGCCAAGTGCGAGTCGGACTCGCACACGAAGGGTTCCGTACTAAAAAACGGCAAATAAATTACGTTTGTTGTATGGGAGCCCCCCATAAATATTAATTTTATTCTGTTTTTAGTATTTGTTGTTAGAGCGGCAACAAAAATACATCATCTGTAAAAATTTAAACTGTCTACTTGTTGTCGTTATTAATATCGAGCAAAAAACGGCAAAAAAAATCACGTTTGTTGTATGAGAGCCCCCCTCTAATATTAATTTGTAGTAGTTAGTATTTGTTGTTATAGCGAACAGAAATACATCATCTGTGAAGATTTCAACTTTCTAGCTATCATGGTTTATGAGATACAGCCTGGTGACAGACAGACAGGCAGACAGTAAATAATACATAAGTTTAGTTCCCGTAGTAAAGAATTAGTAGAAGAACAGTACGCATTCATTCAAAACTACGTATATAAGGGTACCAAATGATGTGATGATAATGAAACAGGTAATAGTGTTGCTGAAACTGAACAACATTCTCCAAGGAAAAAAGGCCAAAAAACTATTTTTTTTTCGCCTTTCCATAGTAAGTTGGTCAGCTGACCAATACATTTTGTATGAGAGTATGATTTTTTTAACGTTTTTCGACCTATGTTTCATTGAGAAAGTTGTTTAATTTGAACAACATTATCACCTGTAGCCCTACCATGAGTTGATGCAAACTGTTTACGTTACCGTAAACTATCGCTTTCTCTCTTTCACTCGTATTGACTGTAAGCAGTATATCCGATAGTTTCGTCCGACGGTAACGTAAACAGTTTGCATCAACTCATGGTAGGGCCACTGTTTCAGTATCATCACATTTGGTACCACCTTATAATGGCTAATTTAAAAATACACTGCTATAAATGAATCTAACGTAAATTTGGAATTAAATTTCAACCTATTTGACCCTCTAAGTAAGGAAATGTAAGTATATCTTTGAAATGTCTCGGCTGGCAGTCTTTCAAAAGGAAATTAACCTAAATACTTAGGTAGGAGTGGTGCGAGATGCACGGTAATTGGTTACCTGCACGCCACACGGGAGGTCGCTTAATTGAAACTGAAATGTATGAATATCGTGTGCTAATTCTCAGAAATATGTAGGACATAGGTATTAATCTATATAGGGTTACTTGCGAAACACCAACAACCTCGCAGAAATGGATTACTAACATCATAACAACATTTTGTTCTACGACTATTTGAAAAAGACAAATATATAAATATCTACTTTTCATACAATACTCGATCAGCTGTTTGAACAATTGTATGGAAATTCGAAAAAATCTTTTTTGGGAACAGTCGTTGTTTATGATATAGTAGGATCTAAGTACTCCTGCGAGATTGTTGGTGTTTTACAAATAACGCTGTTTAAAAAAAAACCGGTTGCACTCCGGGAGTGCTGGCAGAATTGTGAAAACTTGAATATTAACGTTGTGCATTTTTGATATTTTGGAATGGATAGGGAATAATTTTGCACGAATTGCCGTCTTACGAATTTACTCTGCATTTGAATTTACGAATACAGAACAGTATCGTACGAAAGTCTTATCCATAGCTTAACAGAAAATTTAGAGTTTTGACATTGAATTAAAAAATTAGCGCGTTGCTATGGTGACACAAGTGTTTACATCTTGAAATGACGCGCCGCTATTTTCGCCACGCCCCGTAGAAAGAGAGGGGGATACTTCCGCCGCTGGCTGTCTACTCTCCATCCGTCACATCCGTCTTACGAATTTTCGATCATGGTCACGTGATCCTGACTGACGCGAGTTTAGCATTTTTTCCCCATTACAAAAAAGCGTACAACGCCGCTAAAGAAGTTTTCACTTCAAAAACCGTGCTACATAATAATATCTTGAAAAAAATAACGGGCGTTTATTTTCATCAGTCGCGTCGAATACCTAATCTATTGTTTTTACTTTTATAGTGAACTCAATTTTTTTTTTCATAATTATAAAATGCAAATACATATAAAATCTGATAATGAAGATTTTTTTACATTGCGGGTATTTTTCTCAAAATCAATTCATTTTTTTAAAAAGCTTAGAGTATTGGGTAAGTAAGTATAACTATAAGGAAGGAAGAAATATACTAGAAAGTTATAAATGTTTGCACAAAACCAAAACCTTACAAAACAAAATCATTAATCAACAATCACAACCCTAATTACTTAATAATAAAGTATTATTAAAATAAGTATTTACATTCCAGTTGTTGTCGAGGAGAGAGAAATAACTTATTATTATACCAACATACACAGTTTCATTCAATGCATAAACGTCATGACTTTTCAAACACACAATGAGTCGCACCGCACTCTAATTTAGAGCTAATTTAATTTCCACAATGGCCACTCTTGAATACGGTGCATAACCGGAAAAAACTAAAAAACCGGCTGGATCCCGTAATTGGACTAATTAACTCTAAGAGTCACGTACAAATTAAGATGGCGAAGAAAAATTCCGGCTGAATTCCGAACGAACTCCGGAATCCATTCGAATCGTGGCGAATTAAAACTATGACGATCTACAAAAATAGTTTCAGTTTAAATGAAACTTTAAGAACGGTGCTTCTTTATTTGATGTTGAAATTGAAACGTTAATTAGACGAAAAAGTTAATTAGATTTCCTTGAGGCTGTTTTTCTATTTATTTTATAATGGACGTTTTGGTGACTTTTTATCTGCCTAGTAACAAAAGTAGTGTCTACATATTACTTATTTTATTTTAGGATTCTTTGCTTGACATTTGTGAGCCTGTTATTGATGAAATAAACAGTTATCTATCTATCTAACGGGTGTAAAAGGACCTTCAACGAAGCCGAAGACGGATTCCGCCCTCATCAGGTCAATTTTTGTCTTTTAGTGTAGGGTAGACCGGGTACGGTTGTAGCAGGGTACAGTAGTACCATCGGGAATATCTCTGTAACTACGCCCCGCACGCCCGTTCTCTTCCCCTCAGGGGCCCCCTAAAACAAGTGCCGACTAACTGCCAGCACCCCGCGCGCGCAGCTCGACGCGAACGCTTGTGACGGTGAGGAGAAATTTCAACGTAGTCAAAGTAAGTTTTTTCCGTCAAATTTCATTGATCTTAATTCAGAAGCTTCGCATTAATTTTTATCCAGTTGCATTTTAAACGTTTCTTGCTATTGTTGGCTGTATTTTAGCAGTGGAGTGAGTATATTTATCAGTTTATTTGAACGAGAATTTAACGTTTTTTAAAAAATGACCTTGAGGGGACGATTGTAGCAAATTTTCGGGGATGGTTGTAGCGGAACAACCATACCCGTGGTACAATTGACCCCAATAGCACATCACACCTGGTTTCAAATTAAAAGATACCTACAAATAAAGAAAATATTATTTGTTAGTAACAATAGAAAATAATAATAATAATAATAATAATAATAATAAATTTTATTTCGATAACAAGTTTTGCGTTACAGTAATTAGTGGCCGGAGCCCCCTTTTAAGCATAAAATGCCTGTAACAAGAGACTCCGCTCTTCCATAACAGTATTTTATGTATTTTTAGCATTACATTAAGTACTATAATAATAACTTATCATAATTATTATTAAATTTATAATAAACAAGGATAGATTATTTTGTGCGCGCGAGTGTGAGTGTGTGTGTGTGTGTGTGTGTGTGTGTGTGTGTGTGTGTGTGTGTGTGTGTGTGTGTGTGTGTGTGTGTGTGTGTGTGTGTGTGTGTGTGTGTGTGTGTGTGTGTGTGTGCGTGTGTGCATGCATGAGTATTATTATATGTATATGTATGATAGAAAAACAATGTGAATGATGCGTTAATAAGATTTTTTTTATGTATTATTTTATGTCTTGTAAGAACAGCTCTGTCATGTCATAGTCAAGTGATTCCAACCATGTAAGTACCGACTTTTTGCATTCTTTATAAGGTTTGGAGTAAATATTTAGTTCCTTATCAATTTTATTATAAATTTTGGCCGAAATACTATTATATTGTGCTCCAGCAAACTTTGTTTTAGTTGAAGGAACTAAAGCCACATTACATTTTCTTCTACTTTTTTTATTGTTTTTAATGTAAGGTAAATTCTTGTGCTTTTTCAAAATTATTTGTTTTATATATAGTTTTCTAACTGAAAGCAACCCACAATCAAGATAAAGTTGTTTAGTAGGGTACCTAAAGCGTTTAAAATACATTGTTTTTATCAGAGCACGCTGCGAACGCTCAACCTCTATAAACTTCGTTTTTGCTGCACCACCCCAAACAGGAATGCAGTAAGCCAAAATAGATTCAACCAGGGCAATGTATATTCTATTCAAGAGGTTATTTTGGGGATCTCGATCCATAACAGGTTTCTCATCCCTTGGGATCACATATCTTAGTGATCGGAAGATCCATGTTAATTTCCTCACTCTCCCAGAAAGTTGGTCAAGATGGGGATACCAGGATAGCCTCTGGTCCAGGACAACACCCAAATACTTATAGTTGGTGACTTTGGCAATGAGAGGACAGTTACAGTTATTTATAGTATCATTACAATTGTGAATCTTCAGACTAAAGTTGTCAGCAGGCTGATTATTGTCATAAATACTGTAACAGATGTATTTGGTTTTGGACGTATTCAGTGACAGTAAATTATTCTTCAACCAAGTCGCTATTTGAATCATTCCTATTTCAGCATTATTTCTCACAGCTTCCCAGGAGTTTCCAGAGAAGACAACAGCTGTATCATCGGCGTACGAGAAAATATTGGCGTTACTTATTTTTAAGTTACACAAATCATTGATGTATATTAAGAACAAGGTAGGGCCTAATACACTGCCCTGCGGTACGCCATATGTTACTTCTGCGTCTTCACTGGAATATTGTTCCAATTTTACTCTTTGCTTTCTCTCAGAAAGATAATTTTTAAAAAGAGCTAATGGCATACCCCGTATTCCAATATTTTGCAGCTTGTTTACAAGGATAGGGACAGAGACAGTGTCAAAAGCTTTTTTGATATCCAGAAACACAGTTAAACATTTATTACTTTTATCAATATGTTCTGTAACTAATGTACTTAATGCAGTTACAGCATCCTCTGTAGATATACCTTTCCTAAAGCCATATTGTGACGGAGCCAGAATGTTATATTTATTTAGAAACTGAAGAAGACGATTGTTTAATAATTTTTCCAAAATTTTTGATATACTAGGTAAGATGGATATAGGCCTGTAATTATTAACATCTGTTCCATCCCCACCCTTGTAAACTGGAGTGATAATGGATTGTTTGAGTGGGGCAGGGAAAACTCCCTTGCTGAAGCAGAGGTTGGCAAGGTGGGTTATAACAGGAACTACATCATTTCTTATGTATTTTAAAAACTTGGTAGGGATTTCATCCCAACCAGGCGCACTGTTTGATTTAAGATTCATCAAAACACTATCTACTTCATCACAGTCTGCATCTAGAAGAACAAATGAGTTTAACTGTGTAAGTTGTGTATTAGATGAATAACTGGAATTACACGATTGGATTGGTTGAATTTGTTGAGCAAGTTGTATACCAATGTTTGCAAAGAATTCATTCACAAAGTTTGCTGAATCAGTTGGGGAATTTTTAGCATTCAATAAATCTGTGTTCTTGGTTTTAGTTCGATTTGAATATGTAATTTTTTTTATATTGTTCCAAAGTAATTTATTATCAGAGACTGATTTTGAAAGTAGCTCTCTTTCATATTTTCTTTTCAATTTTTTAATTAAATTATTACAATAATTTCTATATCTAGTATAAGTTATTTTTAAAACTTCATTATGAGGATCTTTTTTAATTTTTTTTTGTAACTTATTTCTATTATTTATGCATCTAAGGATACCAGTGGTAATCCACGGTTTTATAATACGTTTGCTCTTTGGTATTTTAACGGTAGTTGTATTATATTTAATAGAATCTGTTAGTCTTTGCAATAGAAGATCAGTTAACACGTTAGGATCATTGCAGTAAAGTAACTCAGCTAATTTTAATTTTTGTAAATATTTTTGAGCTTTTTCATAGTCTATTGAAGTTGAAGTCTTATTTGATTTATGAGAGTATTTTATTTTAGATATACATAAGAATGTTGTAAGGTGGTCTGTGGTACTTGTATTTAATATTGCAATAAATGCCGAAACTTTTCTAATATCAATCTTCAACATGAAGTGGTCCAAACATGCGAGTTCCCTTGTAGGTAATGTGTGACCAGGGAGAATACTAAATTCTGAAAGCATGTTTAGATAATTAACTCTATTCCTGTATTCCTGAGCAGGCTCTGGATTTTTTGGCTTTAGGTTAATGCTTATGTCTCCAGTTATTATAATATTCTTGAGTGTCCTAATTGTTTCAAGATGTGCGCTAAGAGAATTTAAGAATATTTCAGCATTGGTGTTTGAAGGAGAGCGATATATACACAATAGAATATTATTTAATATATCTACTTGAATACAAGAGGCATGTGACATTTTTATCTCCTTTACTTTAACATTTAATGAAGACTTGACATAAACAGTAACTCCGTCATTTTGATTTAATTGATTAGTAGTAAAATATGAGTCATAATTGGATATTTGTGGAATGGGCTTGTTACTATCAAGTCTACATTCAGTTAGAACCAATACATCTGGTTTAAAATTGAGGCTCGACACGGTTAGTAAAAAGTCATCAAAATTACAATAGACACTTCTTATATTTTGAGAGATGATAGTAAGATCATTCTGCTTTACATGTATATGATTGCCTAAATCAACAGTATCACATTCAAGAGCACGAGCTATTTCTAGTTTGTCTAATTCTTGAATATTTTGAAAAGACTCAGTCATTAAATAATATATATGTATATAGGTAAATTATTATGTATGACATAAGACTATATGTGTTATTTATAACAGCTATTGAAGAAGGCTTGTTATAGTGAGAGAAAGCTAACTTAGGATAATACGAGTATTTATAATAAAATATATTTATGCAACTTTTAATATACTTGCCTTTAGGTAGTGTATAATATATTGTGTGATGTCTGTATGTGTTATTGTTTCGTAAGTATGTGTAAATACAGCAAAAGTGAGTGTGAGCAAAATTACATTTCATGAGCTTTGTTAAACTAAGGTACTGACAGAACATAATTAAGTGAGCAATATAGATAATTAAAGCATGCAAAGACAGACTATATAAACTCGGCATAGGCTTCAGAAACTGATATTGTAAACAAGTATTAAGTACAATTAGTCATTTTTTCAAGATAAGCTGGTGTACCTGATCTTCGCTCCTGATGATGATAATCGGCGAATGTTCATCTTTCCTTATGTAAACTTTGCCGTAGGAGGTCCAGCAGAACTTATAGGCATTGGACTTGGCAAGGTCTCTGGCGAGAAAGTAAAGACGAGAGCCTTTCGGAGTAAGATGTTCTGACAGAAATATAGGTGTCTCTTCCTGCACTGTAAAACCTAAGTGCTTAGCACACAATTTGGTCTTATTTCTGGTGTTGAATTCCTTTGCCTTTTTAAAAAATTCAGTTTTAAGAAGCGTAGATCCCGTTTCTATAATAATTGGAGTGTTTAAATAGTTTTATTCTTTTAACTAAATAACTAAAACACAAAAATGACAAGACTGATTACCGTAATAAGAAGAAAAAAGATTTTTTTATATTTAAGGGATGATTGTAGCAGGGGATAATTGTACCACGGGGACAATTGTTACAAGTGATTTTCTATACAACTTGTTGATTAGTAATATTTGTTATTATTGACTAATTATAAGCGTCAAAACTACAAACACGTAGCTCTTGTGCCCTAAAGAACCATGTTTTGTAGTCAATACTTTACGATTAATTGTCTAAGACTAGGAAGGTTGTGTTTTAAGTTTGTCAGTTTTTTTATATTTACTTTTGAGAAGATTGTTATGCTTTGTTACTAGTTTAATGAAAAAATGGTCTGCTGTCATGTTGTAATTCAAATAAATATATTTTTATGACTAAACTAAGATGTATTGCTTCATAACATATCTGGTACAACTAACCCTGGGTAGGGGACATTTGTAGCAGTTCGCCTGTTCCGTTTAAATGTAAAATATCTCTGTTTATATTGTTTCTACACAATTAAAGATGACGCTGCCTTAAAGCCAAAAAAACTAAATATCAATACACATTGACACTATTGCCATGATATTATAAATGGAGCCAGAAATAAATGTTAAAGTTAAAATGTTACAATTGTACCCGGTCTACCCTATACCTGGGAAATCAGTAGCTACGAAGTTATTAAAGGTCAAAGTCATAATTTTTTTATGAAATCTTCTTTTGTTGGTTATTTTTGTCCAAATTTTTGTCCAAAGAAACATAAAAAATTTAAAATTAAATCGATTCCCAGCAATAATTTTGAACAGAAATGGTTCTGATGATGGGCAGAATAGGTCGACCTCGGCTTAGTTAAGGGTCTTGTTACACCCGGTATATTGTATTAATTTGGACATTTAAATAGTATTAAATATAAGGTCCTTCTTAAATAGTGCACATAATTTTAAGGGGTCAATGTACTCATGTATACAAACAACTTTTACTATGGGACTAACATTGAAATCGCGAAAAAAAATCAGCTATTCCATACATTTTGATCTATTCGATTTTATATTTTCTATGGAGCAGCTGATATTTTTTTTCGCGATTTCAATGTTGGTCCCGTAGTAAACGTTGTTTATATGCATGAGTACATTGACCCCTTACAATTATATGCACTATTTAAGAAGGACCTTATATTAACCTAAGTAACTGCATAGTGCATAGTACAATAACTGAGTAAATATTACAGTCAGTATGACTACATAAAGGCTGGCACACACGGCGCGTGCTCCATTCGCGTGCCACCGCTTCACGTCACCTGTCACGCTCGTGTTAAGTCCCGAATTACCAGCAGTGCCACTAATAATGTACACCGCATACACAGAGCTTATACAAGCACAATAATGTTTCTGAAATTATTAATTTATTGTTATATTTCTATGGTAGGTAGTTTAATATATTTCATGCGAATCATTTTGAAAATTAACTGTAAAAACACTCCTTAAACGATCCTAGGTTATAACAGCTTCTTACAACTTTCAGACAAGTGCGGAAATTACTATATTTGTAACATAGAAGAAAAAATCTTACAAAAAGCGAGATGAGTTTCCAAAGATCGTCACATATTATCAATGATTGCACTAAATATGAGAACCCAAGTAAATAAACAAAAATACCTTTTCCAAATAAAAAAAATGGATAGGATTCGCTACCACTGTTCGCTACTTCGCCTGTGCTAGGACTAAAAAAAAACAGAATAATCCAAATTCAAATTACATAGGAGCGCTAGAGACGTACTCAAGGGACTGTCACGGCGAGACGTACTTAAGGAGGTTGACGTCACGAAGTTCTTGAATGTTAGCGTAATGGGCGCGCAATGCAGCCGCGTCAGTTGTCTGTCTTGATATCGAATAACTTGCACTGCGCCTAGCGCTGCGCCAAATTATAATATGATAATGACTGGCGCACCGAACCGAGCTCAACTGTATGACGGCGCCCCTACCATGAGATTTGAAAATTTGGAAGCGAGACTAAAAAATCGTTTGTGGTGCGGTAGATAACTGTCCCCTATACTACCTACTGCAGGTAGAGTTTGGTGTATTCAAATAGTTTTGGAGAAATCGCTAGGCTGTTTATGACATTGTTGTTTGTGTTTGATGTTTCAAGAGCATATCGTACTATTTAAGCGTTTCAAGACATTTTTGCCAATTCGTTGATATTACCTATACTCTGTACAGTTTTCAATACGGAAATCAAACACCGAAGTCCGAGATAAGTATTAGCTAGAGCGAAGTACTCGATGCTTAATCCGTACCTCCTTGTTGGCACGCCATCGATCGGCACTGTCCAACTTAACTCAGCTTATAACTTGAAGTACCTCGTGATAGTGCAACTTAGCTGGAATTAGAATTTACTGGTAGCAATATCATTTATACTTTGTGTTTTGGAATGAAACACAAAGTTCATAACTAAACTTTGTTATCAGGATAATAAGATATTATGATTATTTAAAAATTACATGTTAATAATAATTACTTCAGAACACGCAGATATTCGTTCACTTCTAAAATAAAGACTCAGAGCAGAAACATTTTATTTTATGTCATTTTTATTCAGCACAATTTTAAAATGATCATAAGGTTTCCTTACTGACGTCCAATTTAGTAAACCTACTTACTTTATAAAGTTATTAAAATTGTCATAAATGGCTATAAAGTTTTCAAATGCAAGAGAAAGTTAAGATGATAGCTAAGGCAAACTTAATTACCTACATGTTAGGATCGTTAAGTAATAGATAGATCCTTAACAAATATAGTAAGCGTTAAAGACTGGAACATAAACAGCCATCCTTAACCGTTAATTCTGAATCTATAAGGTATCTACTTTATGTAATCTTCGTTATTCTACTTGATCGCTTAAAAATAGTCATTAATGTAATTATGTCACCTGCACTCGTCGCGACTGTTTAAGGTACAGTCACATTTTCCACCTTACGTCATATCACGTACAAGGCGAAAGAAATCGATTCAACAGCGAGACATCGAGAAAAATTCCTTTTACGTTGGATATACAATACTTTGAAGAGCCACTCCTGTGCGAAACGTAACCGTATCTTTTACTCTGTGGTAAGATGGAGTGCTTAAGAAGCGAACGAGTCGTCAAACGAAACTTTTGTGTAAAGATGATTTTAGCATTATGAAATTACTATTACTGAAAGAAAATATAAAAAAAAAATATTTTTTAAAAACACATTTTTAAAACGGACTAAATTATTACAAAAAATATCGGACTAAAAATATTAAAACGGACTAGTAAAAAATAAATTCTTCCGTAAATATTTATAACCCTATAATATTTATACCTACAGAAAATTTAAACCTAAAAAATTTTAACCAAAAAAAGGTGGGGCGCATGCTAAAGACAATATGGATACTAAATTTTACAAAAATTTTTTGCAGTAAATTATTATTTTCTTCTTTTTAGTTAACGTGCTAAGATTAAAAAAATATACCATCTACTATCGGAGCAGTTGTCAAGACGATTCAAACGAGCCCGAACTCGATGGGGTTGCATGGTTTTATTACAGAGTCCCAGTCCCCTTCTTCCGGCTCCATCATCAGATCCTGAAAACTATTTCCCAACAAAGAACTCGTCAACACGTCGTACAAACGAGCCCAGACTCGATGGGGTAGCGTGGTTTTATTATAGAGTTTCTATGGCCTTCTTCCGGCTCCATCATCAGATCCTCGGACACTATTTCCCAACAAAGTACTCGTCAAGACGATTCAAACGAGCCCAAACTCGATGGGGTTGCATGGTTTTATTACCGAGTTCCAGTTGCCTTCTTCCGGCTCCATCATCAGACCCTGGAAACTATTTCCCAACAAAGTACTCGTCAAGACGATTCAAATTAGCCCAAACTCGATGGGATTGCATGGTTTCAAATTGAGTTCCTTTGGCATGGCCTTCCAGCTTCATAAACAGACCCTGAAACTTATTTCCCCTTAGAGTACTTGTCAAGAGGATTCTAACAAGCCTAATCACAATGGGGTTGTATGGTTTCATCATAAAGTTCCTGTGGCCTTCTTCCAGTTCCATCATCAGATCAGCTCAATGTCACCATAATATTGCATTGCCTTCCAGTTCTGGCCTATGTTCAAAGTTTCAAGTCTCCAGCTCATCGGAAAGCTAGTTTAAAATCGTTCGCAAACTTTGCGGACAAACAAACAACCAAACAAATGAGAAAGCAACCTAATAAAAACGTGTTAAAATGACCCGGATTTGAATCATACATACGTCATTGGTTTAAAACAATTTATTTTCTAACACGTCAATTATTCAAAATGGCGCTGGCTGCTCGTATGACGTGACGTGACTCTCGCTACGTGATTAGCACAGCAAACGGCTATAAAATACCAAATTATCAAAGCAACCTGTGGATATATTTTAAAATAGCTATTCAATAATTCAAAATAAATAATGTTTTTATTATAACTAATTAAAAAAATTGGAAAAACATTAAAACTATGGTAAACAATAATATACTGCGCTGTTTTTGTGTTACCAGTGATGTGAAATCAAACTCCCTGACTCCAATAGTTCATTTTAACTTGAACTGTTTCGCTTAGCAGAAACAAATCAAAATTATTAAAACTATACATTTTCCAAGAAAACAAGGTCTGGCATTCCGGGAGTGATACTTACTTAGGTACACTTTACAAAAGGTTTTGCTGGTAACTAACAAACAATAAAGTATTTTTCCTCTCATCGTAAATCATTGCAAAATTATTTTATGCATAACAATTTTGATTTGTTTCTTGGTAAGTATGCGCATTAGTGTCAATGTCAAGAAAAAAGCTCTTTTCACGATATTTTGTATGATACTTGTATCATGAAAAATGGCGGCTCTCGCTGGCCGTTGGAACGACGTGACACACGTGACACGCTCTACGAGGTTAGCACAGCAATCGGTTATGTAGATTCTCATCATCTACGTCTGATTACAATCGGCAATTTTATCTTTTTGTGTTTTAATTTATTTTAAATTTTCTTTATTTTTCGCTACATTTTGTTTCTGTATTTACTAACTCCATGTTAATTTAATCAAATATGAATGAAACTCCAAATAAATAGTATCTCTCTGTCTCTTTCTCTCTCTCTCTTTAGTACGCTTTGAAGGATCCTGTCTATTGCCATTGAATTTACTAAAATAATTAAGTTTAATATAAAACAAACTCAAAGTTCGAATTTTAAATTGAAAATAAATTATACAAGCCGATTGGCGTGCGTGTCAGAACGAAATGGCGACCGCCCCACAGTTGTCACGGTGTCACTGTGTCACGTGACACGTGACATTCTCGAAATGATTTGCATTGCAATCAGCTGTGAAACAGAGCGATTGAAATTTTGAAATGGCAACACGCGAGGCATATCTTAAAATGCGATAAATTTAACTTTGTACAACAGAAGCACTGTAATAAAAGATAACATTACCATGACAGAAGTGATCAATTTCAGAGCGCTGCGCTGGCGATACAAAACTATATATTTTAATCTGTAAAATTTACTCTTTGCCATACATTCTCGAGTGAAGTTCCCGCTGATCAGTCTATTGTCAATAATAATAATAATTTTTTTATTGTTTTTTTTTTGTTCCAAAATAACATTATAGCTTAAAATAATTGATACTTAAGTACCTAAACTAGGTCGAACCTGTTCTTATAGGCAATTTTTTGCTCTATATTAAAAATGGTTTGTGGACGCTATGTGTGTGTGCGTTTTTATGTTGCATGGCTGTGTGTGTATGTGTGTGTATGATCGCATCATTGTTTACTTTTTCATTAGTTGGTGAAAACATAAAAGTTCATAAAAATATAAATACTTATGAGTTTTTGTCATAATTCAACCCTCTTATCATAATTGGACAAAAATTAACAATAAACTGAATTTGACCCTTTAATTAAGGAGTAGGTTTGTTACACGTTAACAAGATACACAACAAAAACTTAAAGGGTACCTTTTCAGCGAAGGCTTGTCCTCAAAATGAGGTATTTACCGTGTAAAAGCAAATCCAGGCAAGTGACGTCACTTGAGTGACCTGTGAGGGGATTACAGAGGTAAGCCTCCCAAAGTCGGGACTCTCTGCCCCTTAAAGGTTTTATCGTCTATAGTTGTTATATGTGTAATTATAATTAATAAAGTCCAGTTTCGTTTATTCTTACACCTGTTTCATATAAAAATTTGATAGGTACTAGTAATAAAACTTTGTAGTTACTTGTACACGAAAAACTTAAAAAACTGTTAAGCTTTAACGCATCGCATCAAATAAGTAAATCTTAAAATTATTTGTATAGAATTTACACAAGTCCACTGATCTGCATAGAATCAGCGATAGATATTTCAGGGACAAAATAAACATGTCATCTTATTCATTACCTATTTAATTTTCAATAATAAAATAATGAAAATCTTTACTTAAGCAGTACAGCAACATAGGTACATAGAAACAAAATTGTGAAAGAGAAATAAATAATCAAATAGAATGTTATAAGATCCCTTTGAAATTTCACTTGAAACTAATAACTGAAACACTTAACAAAATCTAAACACAGAACCAAGTTTAGATCAAACACTAAAGTTCCATTATTATGAAAGAAAACACTACGTTCAAATAATTAATCTAATATTGATGAAGTTTCGTGTTTCATCTCTAACGTTGTAATGGTGAACGTTAATATTATATTACAAGTCATAAAGATGTTAATGTTAAGATATACTCGGTAACGACAACCAAACAGCTTAACGTGGAATGACCAAAGTCAGTTTATTTTGATGATTAGTCTCTTATCACTAAAGTATTAAAAACTTTTATTTAGCTTTCATCATTAGACTTAGCATACCCGTACACGACAAATAAATTGATCGCCGATTTTTGTTGGAAAATATAACATAATTGAATTCCAAAATACCAATGCACATTGCGTATCGTTCGTGTCGTTCACACTTGACATATGATTGTTTAATCCCTATAGATATTGGATAATTCGTTTTAATTTTTGCAGCGTATTCACACTATGATGAAACATCTGTGACGGACTTAAGTATGACGTCAGTCTAGATGTGACACCTCGTAACTGCAATTTTATGTATTTTTTTGCTTTTAATGCAGAAAGATTAACACGATGTTTCTGGCTTTGTAAGTGCCTTCTGCAAATTACATCTTATAACGCCAAAAAGACCCTAGTCACATCTTGTATCAAACGTTGATAACATTTTCTTCTGATGTTACCTCGTAAAATTTCCTAGTGACAACTTCTTAGTAACGTGACACCCCGTATGTACATTTTTGTGATAACTTGTATCAGTACAGCATGATTATTAGCTTTTTTTAACATGGTTTTTAAATTCATCCAAAGAACGATCAATAACTTGAACTTTATTAATAAAGGCTATGCCTTTCCCCATAAATGAACCTTTAATTTCTACGTATATGAGTTGTCAGTGTCACATTTTAGACCAAAGATGAATGAGATCTTAAATTCACTTCGTCACAACAAAACAAAAGACGTTCAGCATACCTTCTCATCACTGAGGATTCGTGCTATAATTGATCGAAGGTACACCACATGAATGCCTTTCAGTCTCACGATTTTTCAACTAGTACCTGGAACAGAATATATTCAACAATTGCTAGAAGGCGCCAGGGGAAATTCACGTGATTGCTCTCACTATTGTGCTGCCCAGAGCATTTGGAAATTGGAGAGAAAGAGAAAAAAGCATTTTTGTAACACTGATACGTTTTGCAAGTTGCGTTTTGTACATTTGAATATAAAGGAAAAATGAAATAGTGATGTGATTCAGACACTAATATTCAAAGAACCTTAAATAAATAATATTGAGATAAAAGCAAATATTTTTTTATCTGTGGAAGTTTGAACGCTTTATTAAAAGAGAACACTAACAAATACCAGGATTTTGTTTTTAATTATTCTTCTACAACTTTAATATTTGTTGGTTATGCTAACTTCTATAAGTTTTATCTCCGTTACCTAAAGTACAATTACGTAGACTTGTTATATGGTTAGTGAGTACAATTAATGATTAAACGAACTTACCTGTAAGTGAAGTTCTATCATAATTATACGAAGGATTCGTCCGAAGATATTAGTATATTAACACATGTAGTACCGCTTGCATGTATCACCACTTAGCACGTTATTTTAAAGCAATAACCTAAAAAACCTAAAAAGAGAAGGTTTTTGACTTAAAATTGACAGATATTTTGACATTTCCGGTCCAAGTTCGCCCTGTCACTGCTACACGCCAACCACTTCATTTAGTTTAAAGTCCAAATCCTATGATATTTCCTCATTTTCTTCAGTGGGTAAACAGTTATTGTAATTTACAATAATGAGTAGGGAGGGTGGGATTCTATACTAATATCTTCGGACGAATCCTTCGTATAATTATGATAGAACTTCACTTACAGGTAAGTTCGTTTAATCATTAATTATACTTCAGATTCGTCCTCGATATTAGTATATTAACACATGTAGATGTTAAAAGCATTATAATAAGAAAATGGAAATATCATTTCTTGCGTATTAGTCTTTTTAAAAAAGAAAAGAATACCATTTAACATCATTCTGAACGTTTTACATGATTACATATACTAGAAACGGTACCTATAGAGGGCTGGTACAATATATACATATAAAATATATGTATATATATATACACGCACATATATACATATAAAATATACAAGGTTGGTTTGGAAAACTCAGTTTGATTATCGGTGATAATATGTTTTAATATTTTGCAAATATAGCGGAGTCATTGACCATTTCGCCGTGTTACCTGGAACATCTATAGTAACATTTTTTGTTAGGGCTATAAAGGTATCGGCATACGTCGAGTACTAAAACTGGTTGGACACAACCCAAGTCTACTTCATTTCATTAAATGTTTCATTTCAGCAATCTATTACTTACATTACATATATAATTTAATTTCTTTCTAAATAAGAAGTGATTATGAACTGTTTATTTAATATAAATATGTATGATCCATTCTTTTTTTTTTTTTTTTTTGTATTGTTTGCATCATTTGTGCAATAGGCAAGGTAATCAAAGTTAAACTTTTAAGATAAAAATGATGAAAAAAGAATAAATTGGAAAATATGTAAAAAAAAAAACCTTAAGTAATCTAAGATATCCATTGTATTTGTACAATGAAGTCTACGCAAAGGCGTACTTAGTTAAATTCTTTACCAAACCTTGAGATTAGCTCAATTTTGTCCATTTAATAATGAACGCAATATTATGTAATACTGATAATTTTGTTATACACATCTGTAAAAAAATATTTGTTTATTATGTCTATATTAGTATTTGTTAAATAATCGAACCGTTTCTGTTACCAAACTCTGTACTTCCTGATAGTATTAACAGACAGCAGCTTCAATAATAACATAAATAATATACCTGTAAAATAATACCACATTGATAATGTTATGAAAACCAATTTATTTGTGCGATTAATTTCCGTCCCTGAAATTAAAAGTTATAGAATGTTAATACTTTGTATTAGAATAAGATATACGAAGAAGTATCTTACATGTGAATAAGAGGTGCCAAACCGAGGCTCAAGATTGTGACGATTATGATGGCACAATCGTTACACCTTCGTTTAAAAAACTGGTGAAAAAGTATTAAAATAATAGGTATCTTAGTGTCAGAATAGTCTTTGTTCAATACTAAACCAAAATAGCATTGTGAATGCTGTAATCTCAAATTAGAAAATAAATATTTTTGAAATCAAATGCTAGAAATAGAGAAAAAGAAAATCTACTGCATTTTATCTCCACTGCATTGCATTTGAATTTACTCAATCTCAATCTGGAAAAATAAAACCAAAACTGGTGATTAGTTTTTGAATTTATGAATTGAATAATTTCTATTTAGCATCAGAATAATAATATCCAGAATACTTAATACCCCGCACTGAAAACAATAAGAAAAAATTGCAATGAAAGCATATTGAACTACATGTTCTATATAATTGATATGCAAATATTTTGCAATTTGTGATTCCTGATGTGACCACTAGTGTGTCCTAGTCTACCCCGTTGTTGAAAGGCCCAAAACAAAATATGTCGTCTCTAATTAGACTTACGCGGAATTCTGTGTAAGTATCGATGACATTCAACTAAGTGATTTCTGCAGTTTTGTGAACGTTTGTCTTGTAAAGATCATAATTGCTAAATACATCTATAATATAATGGAAAGTTGCGACGGTAGCTGTATAAAAAAAAAACATAAAAAAAAAACATTGTATATAAAAAGATGAACTTCATTTCTTTAAAAAATGTTCTGAGACCCTTATCAATAGTAAATATTGTCCAATAACAGGGAAATCCTGCTATTTAAAAAACTTTAAAGCCGGCGGCGGTAGTTTTGTAATAAAAATATGGGCACTAAAATGCCCAAAATTTATGATTTTAAATTCGTATATTTCTATCACTTTCCTTATCAATATTAAAACCTTAAAGGTGATGGGATGTCTAGACTGTTTTTAAAAACAATAAGTTACATTTTTAATCGTGATAAAATTATTTTTAAGTACTTAGAGTACGTAATTTTTTATAAAAGCTAAATTAAATTTTAAACAGTTCTTAACTAAATCTGCTATGACAACCTGTTTTTTTTTTTTTTTTACTCACATGTCACCTTCTGTTGAACAAATTGTAACAAAACTATTATTTGTATGTATTATAACTATTATGCATTCTGCTCGACTGGAGATGATATACTATAGTATATATATATAATAGAAAAATATAATAATACTCTAGGTGACCTGTGTAGCGCGGCTAAATGGTATATTCACACAGACGATTACCGGCGCAAACGATTAAGTGGACCTTTGCGCCTGTAGTCGGTGACCACTGCCTGTATTCGCTGAATACAGACAGATGTCACACCAGCACGCAACCTCACGAATACATTATCTTAACGGGTGTCCTTACCTCACGTATGATGATTGAAGGTAAAAATTGATGATGCATCATCGGCAACTATTTGGATGGGCCGTAATGTCCGTCTGCGAGTCTGCTGTGACTGACGAAACAAATAGCTGATGGGGCTTCCTCGCCGGGTCTCGCTGTTCGCTTGCCGTCGGAGATGAAGCATGTGAAATACCTGCCTACGTCTTTTGTTGTCGTTTTTAAGGCAAATAAATATATAAATCAGTTTTAAAATTGTTTTATTGAGTACTGCGCCCGTTTTACTTACAGTTTTTTCGTTGATGGATATCGTTCACATCAGGCCTGTGGCCAATGCATCATTCATATTCGAATGAACTGTCGGTGGTTTTTTAAGTGAACAGCCTCAGCTACACTAGAGTTGATCGTGTACGGTATAATTGAACGTCGTAATGCCCCACATTATGTAAAAAATTCGAAATACTGTCACAAAAAAATGTGTATATAGTTTTGTATTGGAAAGCTGCCTAAAATTTCACTGACACTTGTAGCTAATAATTTTCCCACATCAGAAACATTATTTTGTACACACTCACACAAGTTAAATTTGAAAAGTAATAGAGATAATTTGTACAAGGTCATAGCTTAGAAAGAAACATACTAAATAGTTAGTGATGAACAAGTTCAACATGTTAGGTCTACCCGCCTGAAATACAAGGTTTCCTAGTTAAGGCAAATGATTAAGTTTTTTACTGTATTCCAACAAACATAAATTGCATTTATGATTTACCAGCGGCCACCCGGGTTTTCACCCGTGTGGTTCCCGTTCCCGTGGTAATATCAGGATTAAAAGCATTCTATGTTTTAATCTAGGCTACTTACCATATGTGTGCCAAATTTCAACCAAATCTGTTTAGTAGTTTTGGCGTGATTGAGGAAAAAACATCCAAACCCACAAACTTTCACATTTATAATATTAGTAGGATAATTGCATTGCAATTATGATTCATATATAGATAAAAAATGTAAGGATTCTGTTATTCCATTTTTAGTTGAAATTTCTATCAGCATGCCAGCAGCTAGCTATTTCAGCAGCTAAGCTATTTCACATAATAGGTGTGTGAAGTATCAGGTATGAGCTATTTGCTGTATAACTCAATATCTGGTTCCATTAAGTTATTAAGTTTTAGCATTTATAGCTAACTCTGTCAGTTTTGTAAACTATAAATTTATCTTAGTACCGATGGTACACTATAATACCGTTGAGATTAACTCAACACCAAGGATATCATGATGTCAAAATTCATACCTGATGAGCAACGCTGTTGTCAGAGCTGCTCTTGCAGCTCCAGCACAGCGGCCGCCTGCCTGGAATGTGGATGGCGGCGATTCAGCGGACGACGGAGTCACCCGATTGGTGCTCGGCAGCGGTTCCAACAACGTGGCAACCTTTGAGGGTAGTCTGCTTTTTTACAATGTCGCGTCGTCAACGGCACTTTGAGTTGCTGCAGTAGCGTTGTTTGACGTATCTATGCGGTAAAATAGTCCAGTATGACTATCTCGAGTGCAATAGATATTTAATTGTGTCTTAAACACAATGCTTTGACAGAAAGTACCCAGTATGGTAAATTCGCATCAGACAAATAAATAAACTGACAGAAAGTACCCAGTATGGTAAGTTCGCATCAGATACATAAAAAACTGACAGAAAGTACCCAGTATGGTAAGTTCGCATCAGATAAATAGCAGACAATTATGCTGTTTAACCAAGTAAACGGCATTTAAAAGTGTTCCTCTGTCTTGACTTCTTCTTCTTGTCCTCGTCCGTCTTGAAAACTTTTTTCTTTCTTCACGAAGTAAATGCTTAACTATAATTTAATTTTCACTGTAAAAATATAATTCTAAAGAAGTCTCACTTTGAGACTGTATACGTGCGTCCGTGGCGAAGCACGAAAAGCGAAATGAAGTGGTTGGCGTGTAGCAGTGACAGGGCGAACTTGGACCGGAAATGTCAAAATATCTGTCAATTTTAAGTCAAAAACCTTCTCTTTTTAGGTTTTTTAGGTTATTGCTTTAAAATAACGTGCTAAGTGGTGATACATGCAAGCGGTACTACATGTGTTAATATACTAATATCGAGGACGAATCTGAAGTATAATACACAAGAAATAATGAGGGCAAAATAATATTTAATGCAGGTCAAATAGTATTTACCTTCAGCTTAAACAAAAAACAAACGATAAAACATCATTGATTTATATCGCTATACTAGCTTCTGCCCGCGACTTCGTCCGCGTGGATGTTAGAGAAAATCCTTAGAGAACCTTCAACCAGGATCTGACCAGTCATTTTTACGTTTCCGGTTCCGGTTCCCGTTCTGTTCCCGTCCCTTTCCTGTCCCGTTCTCGTACCCCTTCCGATGCCATTCCCGTTCCCGTCCCGTTACCGTCCCGTTCTCGTTCCCGTTCCCGTACCGTTCCGTAACCGTTTCTTTTCCGTTTCATTCCCGTTCCGTTCCCGTTCCGTTCCCATTCCGTCCCGTTCCGTTCTTGTTCCCGTTCCGTACCCGTCCCGTACCCCTTCCGGTTCCCGTTCCCATTCCCGTTCCCATCCCCGTCCCGTTCCGTTCCGTTCCCGCCCCCGTCTCGTCCTGTTCCTGTTCCCATCCGGTTCCCGTTCCCGTTCCATTCCCGTTCCCGTTCCCGTTCCCGTTCCCGTCCCGTTCTCGTCCCATTCCGTTCCCGATCCTTTCCCCTCCGTTCCCGTGCCATTCCTTTACCGTTCCCGTCCCGTTTTCGTTCCCGTTCCGTTCCTGTATCGTTCCCGTTTCGTTCCCGTTCCATTTCCATTCCGTTCCGTCCCTTTCCGTTCCCGTATCGTTCCCGTTCGCGTCCGATTCCCGTCCCGTACTCCTTACTCTTCCGTTCCTTTTCCCGGTACCGTTCCCGTCCCGTTCCTGTCCCTTTCTCTTTCCCGTTCCATTCCCGTTTCTTTTCCGTTTCGTTCCCGTTCCCATTCCGTTCCCGTTTCATTCCCGTTCCCTTCCCGTTCCGTTACCGTACCGGCCCGTTCCGTTCCCGTCCCGTTCTCGTCCTGTTTCCGTTCCCGTTCCTGTTCCTGTGCCCGTGCCCGTGCCCGTGCCTGTTCTCGTTCCCGTTACCTGGATGTGCATATCCAGGTACAGGTCCATGATGTGTCATGTCCACCGTGCTGGACTTCAAAATAAATGTCATTTTCGCAATCACCATCCCATGAAACCTCAAGAACGACCTCCACATCGATTTTTATGTTTACTCACCCCATTTACCCTCTAAGGGGTTGATTTTCAAAATCACAAAATATATGTTTGCTTATTTATTTTTAGACGTGCTCCTACGAAGTTTAAAGTTGTAATGGCCATTTAATATTTTTTTTCCATACAAAATTTGAACCCCATTTTCACCCCTTGAGGGTTAGATCATGTCCACCGTGTTGGACTTCAAAATAAATGTCATTTTTGCAATCGTCATCCCAGAAAACCCCAATAACGACATCCGTATCTATTTTTAGGTTTACTCACCCCATTTACCCCCTTAGGGGTTTACTTTCAAAATCACAAAAAATATGTTTGCTTATTTATTTTTAGACGTGCTCCTACGAAGTTTAAAGTTGTAATGTCCATTTAATATTATTTTTCCATACAAAATTTGAACCCCATTTTCACCCCTTGAGGGGTCAAATCATGACCACCGTTTTGGACTTCAAAATAAATGTCATTTTTGCAATCGTCATCCCAGAAAACCCCAATAACGACATCCATATCTATTTTTAGGTTTATTTACCCCTTTTCACCCCTATTTCATCCCCGTAGGGGTTGAAATACTAACAATAACAATATACGTTGCGTTAGATTTCCATCCATAAGCATAAAATATATATTTAGCAATTTTGACTTCGAAAATAAAGGATTTTCTTCATTACACAACTTCATCCCCCTTTTGACCCCTTCGGGGGTAGAATTTTGAAAAACGCTGAGACCTGTATTTATTAATTTTCAATCGTCAGCCTAAACACAAAATTTATCGATCCTAGCTTCAAAACTGAGGGACTTTCATACAAACTTTCATCCCTTATTTCATCCCCTTAGGGATAGAATTTTCAAAAATCCTTCCTTAGTGGATGCCTGCACTGTATAAGGTATCTGTGTGCAAAATTTCAAGTCTCTAGGTCCAGCGGTTTGGGCTGTGCGTTGATAGATCAGTCAGTCAGTCAGTCAGTCATTCAGTCATTCAGTTTACGATTTTATATATTAAGATTATTCCTAAGACAAATGACTGCTACTCGTAAAATCTGAAACTATAACAGTAACACACTTTTTAACAGCCTTGAACCTACCGAAATCACTTTCCGATGCACTAGGAAATAATTAGCGATTGCTTAAATTCACGGCGGTCTCCACAAAACTGGGTAATCGAAACGCGAAGGCAGATCTGAATACTAATGGAAGGACGAAACACTTTTACGGAATAACAACAAGAGGTGTGACGTAACGTTACGCTAAAATGCACTTTAAATTAGACTTGCACGTATGAATATACAGTCAACCTTAGAAATCGCTGAATACTTAAGTGCTAATAGCAGCCATGTGAGGCTATCAAAAAACTATTTCTAACAAATTTTCTTTCTAAACACTCAATTTATTTTAGAACTTAAAAATATAATAAATATTGGTCAACATCCCAAAATTGCTCTGATTGCATAAGTAGCTAAAGCACTTGTGTTATGAAAATCTGGGCCAACGGGTGGTACCACAAACAACCAGACAGATAAATAGAAAAGTACGTTTTTTAATTGACGCAGCCAGGAATCGAACCCAGTACCGTACCTCAAAGAGTGCGACACGGCGATCGTCGAAGATCTAAAAATCGAATTCGATTGAAGAAACATTTAAGGCTCCTATAGCCCTCAAGTGACGCCACTTTGAGGTATAGGGCCCTTAATAGTAACTTAATGTGCCGCTGTGTGTGGTATCTGGAGATCCACACGCAAAGCACACAGATGGCGCCAGCGGCGACCCGACCGCTATCAATGGTTTTGATTGGTAATACGTCAGAATTGACATTTTACATTTGAAACAACCAATGAAACGATTTTAGGCAGTCGCCTGTGGCGCCATTAGTTCCTCAGTATGCATCCCTATTCTAGGATTCACGCGCAACTTACTATACAAGCGCAATAGTTATTGAGACATAGTATTTATACGTACGATCGTACATCATGCATGGTTTCAAAAGAGGTATTTACGTACAAACTGTTATTTCGAGCAATGATCCGTATTAATTAAGTAATAATAATAGCCATAGGTTTACATCCTTTCCCAACTAGTAATTTATGAGGTACGTTGAGTATTCATAATACATACAAGTTCAATTTAACACGAAAAGTACATACCTAACCGGAAAATTAATAACAGACTTTCATTTTTAATAATTATAATAATAATATTCTTTATTGCACACGAAAACACATTACAAACAAAGAAACAGAACATAGAAGAAAGTATACAATAGGCGGCCTTATTGCTAATCAGCAATCTCTTCCAGGCAACCTTGGGAGAAAGAGATATAAGATAACGGATAATTACGGAGTGAGTGCAACTATTAAGAGTGCATTTTTAGAAATATATTAATTTAATCTTCATACAAAGACAGTAAGTTTTCTGACAACCCATTTTAATATGATTGATTACATACCGCAGCTGAATGAAGAAGTTAAATTTTTTTTTTAGTCAATATCGATTGTGCAGAGTGCATTCGACCTGTGATTGTTGAAATCAGATGGGTGACCAAAAAATTATTTCGAACTCGAATCGAAATTGTCTTGTTGGTAACACAATCATTGGTCCCGGGTGGCTGGTTACGAGGGCTCATACAGTGATGATGATAAAGAAGAATTGTTAGTCTGTCAATTGTATCGTTTCTTAACTAACAATAATCACTATGCCACTTAACTAAATATATTTTGAATACAATATACTGCGTGAAATTTTAATCATTTGGTTCCCGCAGTGGGGTGGTTGCACTCATGATTGCGAGAATTCAATTCGCGAAAAAAATCAGCTGATCCATACATTACGGTCGAGTAGGTATTGCGATTTTGGATGGAACAGGTGTTTTTTTTCTCGATATCAGAGTTGGCCCCATAGTAAAAGTAGCTTGTAATCATGAGTGGAACCACCCCACTGCGGGAACCAAATGATCAAAATTTCAGCGTGTATAAGAATTCGAAGTCCAAAATTTGTTCATGGTAATTCGTTATAGGTTATTATAACTTATAAATAACCCGTTTTGTTTTGCTACAAAATTGTTGGTAGGTAGGTATTTGAGAGAAAACAAATTTTAGAAATAGATTATTTTGTGAAACTCTTCATCGAAACCAAAACTTTGTTTTTAATACCAATTATCATGTCTTTGTTTTAGCTTTATTTTTGTGCGTAGTTTAAATAAACCTAATATAAATACTAATTACTTATACCGGGTGTAACAAGACCCTCAACGAAGCCGAGGTCTACGTATTCTGCCCATCATCAGGACCATTTCTGCTGAACCAATTTTGATGAAATTTGGTATAAAATTAGCTTGATTTATTCGATTTTGAGATAGCGAGTTGACGCATATCACAAATTAAAATTCGTCAACTCGCCGGGTGGGCCAGATTCGACATGGCGAGTTTCGACTTGAAAAACTAATGTTGTTTATAAATAATTTCGAACTTATGAATTTTTAAGAGGTATTTTCGAAATTAAAATGTTTCGTGTTTCTGGTTCAATACGTATCTGGTGAAAGATATAAGAAATATTATATCTTAATTTCAGATCTCTAGGATCTTTCTGCGACAGCATTACATCAAAAAGTGTCAATTTTTTTGACATATCCCCTTAATCTGACTTTACCATCACCAGTATTAATAAAACCCTTTGATGTGTTGTGTCTCATCAAGTTATCACAATGTCCTTGACTTCATGACATATTACACTGTATTACTCGGTAGTGAAACTCATAAATAATAAGCAGGTAACCGACTTACTTATTAATCAGTGAGCCGTGGACTAAGTGGCATATTCCACTGGGAGTTACATAATTATTCTAGTACAAACATTTAATGTAGTGACATGAGTGAAATGGAAGTGGTTTTTGGGCTGAAATAATGACAAACTATTTCGGTAGTAGGTATTTAATTTCAATACCTTATACCAATTGTGAGTAAAAATTATTGTGATGGAAAATGACTTCAAATGTTGGGGTCATATTTCAATGTTAACGACTCTGTATGAAATATGCAGGGAGAAAAAAGCAGTTCTTCTCGTTACAAGGTCTCCCGCTTAGGGTTTGCGAACCGATGGCGTAGCTTCTATGACATTCACAAGTGCTTGTAACAGCCTAGACTGAATAAATTATTTTGAGTTTGAGTGAAAGTTTGAGGGTGCTCTTTGTAAAGGCTCAAAGGTATCTCACCCTCAATATTTTTTGCAAGTCACAATTCTAACCTAACCTAATCGGTCAGATTAGATTAGATAAAAACCTAATATGACTGATTCTGTTTCATTATGTCCCCATTTGTTGGAAGTTTTTATGAATAAAATAAATTGTAATACTCTAGATTTAAACTGTGACTACAAAAATGAAGTCAAAATAGTGGTCAATAAGTGGTTGTGCACAGTTATTACGTCATATAAAGATAATTCAACCTCTAAATATTGTTATTTATTTTGTTTGAGAAACATACTTATTTGATAATTAATTTTAACCTCAGAAACTGTCTAAGAACAGTCGAGTAGGACCTATGTGTTATACTTATGCCATAATAATCTAAAGTATTAATGCGATTTATAATAAAAAAATATTTATAATTGTCATGGTAATAATTATGGTATTGTTAACACAGTAATGACATGAGGTAAGTTAGTGCATTTTATATTTCTAATCTGTTGGTACCTATATTATATTATTGATATTTACTACGAAGACATTCTAGAACCTTAAAATCTGTTATTTTTATTGCTATTTAATATCGAAATATTTTTTAGTCAAAATAACAACCTAATGAAAATTTACATTCAAAGACCTCGATAGTTGTTCAAGTTATAAACAATCATTTTTTTTTTGTAAAAGCAATTTTCATGCAAGGATTAATTGAATAAAAATTTGATATTCGATTGTGTTATTTAATTATACACCTATTTTTTGCAAAAGAAATACTATCACCGATAGTCATTCATGTGCATCCGCAATAAGCTAGAAGTTAGATTAGAGAGTCCAAATTAGATACACATTAGTGGTAAATGAGTCACAAAAAAGGATATTGAAAAACTACTTAAGGTCACGTTTCACGTGTTTTAAGTAGACTCCAAATAAAGGATTTGTCAGATAATTCATAAAAATATGTTCTAATTTTTATTAAAGCAGGGAGGGTACAACCGACGAGATCGAGTTCGAATCGAATAAACGTCAAAACAGTACAATGAAAGCCAACCGTTTCCAATCGAAAGTAGAGGGGCCGATGTAAGATATTATTCAGAACTTTAAAGCAAGCGTTGCTGTAAACCTATAAAATAACAGAGATCGTCTTTTGTTACTCCTAGGATTAACAAAAACTGTTGGAAAAAGGTTGGAAAACCCAAAACTAGTTTTGATTCACAATGTTTTCATGAATCGACTAATGAGTTTGACTGAAAATTTGTTCAATCAAGACGTCATTAACTATAGTTACAACAATACGCGTGGTCGAACCGGTCCTACTATACAGGGTGGAATTTCTTAATGCCACCTGGAGGGAAAGTACTCTAAACAATGGAGATAGCTAATTTCACTCAAAGGAAACATTCCTTTAATTCTAAAAAGAAACAAAGCTGAATTCAAAGTTTTTTAAAAATACGCTTCCCACACCCAGGAATCGAACCGGCTAAAATTTAAAAAAACAATACCCTGTACTTTTATGATATCAATCGTTAGGGTCAAACATAAGGATCAAATCTCTCTAACAAACATGGTATATTAAATGAAAGGAAAACCATGAAAGACAAGATAAAGCACTTTTACTTAAGGCTCCATTATGTAAGTTAGTTCACAATAAATTATCTGTGTAGAACTATTTCGATAAGATGTTCATAATGCAGACTATTACGCATCCATTGCGTGCAAATGAGTTCCTTAAAATAATAAATTTATGTATCCAGCAACATGGGGCCAATTTCGAACAACTAATTAGTTAAGCTTTTTTCTCGTTCAATTAAAATAAGTTTAGATTTAATGATTTTTCTTTCATTTAATTTACCATGTTTGTTAGAGAGATTTGAACCTTATGTTTGACCCTAACGATTGATAACATAAAAGCACAGGGTGTTGTTTTTTCGAATTTTAGCTGGTTCGATTCCTGGGTGTGGGAAGCATATGTTAAAAAATGTTTGAATGCAGTTTGTTTTGTTTTCAAAAATAAAGAAATGTTTCCTTTGAAAGAAATTTGCTATCTCTATTATTTAGAGTACTTTCCCTCCAGGTGGCATTAAAAAATTCCATCCTGTATGTTCTCGAATATGCGTGATTATAGAACGTAAACGATACGTTGTATCCGCAAAGTGCAGAGTATATGTTAAAATTGAATTTTAAATTGTAATAACTTTTTTCATTTCATTCTAAGTACTTAGAATTTTTGCATGAAACTTTCTTTAAAAATATTTAAATATCTAATTCAAAAGATTATTAATTCTTTTCAAAAACCAGCAGCACTTCAAGCCGCTTAAATCGCAAATAAGTAAAATATTCAAACTGCATTCTCTTTTATTCACACCTAAAATAATGATATGCTGGTGACACTCATGCAAATAGCCGTTACTACAATGTAGATTGTAGATTATTCGAAGTCTGTGAGCAGCATCAAAGCGTAGATCATAGTTATTCTGCATACACTTCTGAAGCACGTAACGCGTGCGTTTACGTAGTGGGGTCGGGGTGCGTTCGCGCAGCGTAACGTTAGTTGCACAACCGTACTACATATTAGCGAGGTGCAAGCGGTAACTTCACAGTGACACACTGCACGCCAACATGATCTACAACGTAGCTGTAAGTGATTTTTTTTAAATTAAAAAATATTTTTTTTTACATAAATAAATGAATAAGAAGTATTTACCTTTTGAGTTAAAATTATTAACTTAAGTTACAGATAAATATAATCAAAGTGAAAAACGTATAAGTTTAAAAAAAAACTAATATTATCAGATTTTAACTATCATTTTAACTTTATAGGAGTCAAACAGCCGAATACTCAAAGCCTTTAGCTAAAATCTTTAGTTATAGTCTCCTTAACTTTAAGGAAGCTCTCAGTTTCATAAAGTTTTTGTAAAATCCGACAGCTTTTTTAAAGTTTAAGGTATCGTTTGAGTATTTGGCCGAAAGGATAATTTAACAAGTAAATTACTAAATTAACCCTTGATAATAACTTATTTACCAAAAACCCTGAAAAAAATTTTGTGATTGCTTTTCTGAAACGTTATCGTTATATACAAATCTATCTTAACGAAATTACGAGAACACTAAATAAAGTGAGAAAGGTTTGTGTTGTTCATTATAATTTCAATTCTAAATATATACGAGTTATATGTTTAATTAAACAGTGTTAAAACCTAAACAAAATTATTCATTATCTATTGATGCAATTTTGCCGTTTTCTCAATCATATTGCGTTTCCCACTTGCAAATGAAGCAATCAAGGATTTGACGTTGTAACTTTTAATTAAAACGTATAAGTACGAATTGAATACTATTTTTATGGAACTATCTATCTTTTTTTCCAATTTTATGTGGAATTAATAGTTTTTTATAATCTAACCAAAAATCTGTTCTTAAATTATAATTAACATTAATTAAAAACCTATACCTACATGTCTGATGTCGATTTGGTGGCACCCTGAGCGAAAGTGGCGCTGCGGTGAATTTTATTTAATATTATAATTCTAATACACAATTTTAATTATGTTTTCCGTGGAATTTTTAGGGCCCTCAGTCTAGTATTTTTAGATGGTATCGTTACATTTCCTCGTAGTCACTGCCAGAAGTAGATAGCAAAACTGCTAAAAGTGGCCGTTTTTGACACATTTGCTATCTACTTCCACGAATGACTACGAGAGCATGTAATGATACCTTCTAAAAATACTAGACCATGGGCAACATTATGAAATCATTTTCTATTAATAACTTATTAAATAAAAACCTCTGAGGGCGCCACTTTCGGTCATACAACCGCCTTTATTAAATGATTCTTTGATAAATATTTTTTTTAAAACGTAGCAAAGCAATAATCAGTTGCATTCAATTGTAAACATTCATTTGTTTTGTCTCAATACAAATGCGATGTGAGCGACTAAACGAGAGTTATTGATGAAAATTTATAGTAAATTGGATAAATAATAATGTTGACAGTGGCATTGTCACTAACGAATAAAAACATTTTCAATATCTCTGTATGTAAAATTTGAAATAAACTTCATTCATTTGTACATACTGTTGATTTCCAGTTAGTTTTGATGAGTTATTAGTAATGGTGGCTGCCCGCGAATTCGTCTGCGAAGATAGTTTTTTTATATCCTTCGGGAACTTGGATGTACCCTATATCCTTCTTTGTAGACTGACTGAAAATTTGAAATTTCCGATCTAGCTTAGTTATCTTCTTATCAACAAATTCTGTTAATATTTGTTTTATTTTATTATGATGTAAATTAATTAAAAAAAATATCAAAAATGTAAAAAAAATAGGAGCTCGGTGGCGCAGTTGTTTCCTTCTGCAATGGGGAATGTCCGAAAAAAATAAAAATGGCTGAATATTTTTTATAGGTAGGAATAAGCTCCTTTAGTTTTAGAAAAAAGTTTTAGAATTTTCGGTTGCGTGAATTTTTTTTAATAAATTAAAGTCTCTTCGACTTCACAAATGTGTGAAAGTAACAGCAGAATGGCGATTATACCTTTGCCACAACCACAGCAAGTATTAAAAAAAAAGTATTGACATTTTGTGTAAAACTTTTTTTTTAATACAATGTTGTGGTTATGACAGGTAGTGGTAAAGGTATAATCTCCATTCTGCTGTTACTTTCGTATATTTGTGAAGTTGAAAAGACTTTATTTTTAGGGTTCCGTGGCCTAAATGGCAAAAAACGGAACCCTTATAGATTCGTCATGTCTGTCTGTCTGTCTGTTCGTATGTCACAGCCATTTTATTCCGAAAGTATTAAGAGTACACAGTTGAAACTTGGTAAATAGGTGTATTCTGTTAACCGCTTAACGATTTTAACACAAAAATAAAAAAATAGAAGGTCAAGGGGGCGCTCCCCATACAGAGAACTGATACTGAAAAAAATTTTCTTCGAACCTATATGTGCGGGGTGTCTATAGATAGGTCTTTAAAAATGACATTGAGGTTTCTAAGACAACTTTTTCTCAAAGTCAACCGTAAGTGGTAAAATGTGTGTCCCGTCCCCCCCCCCCCCTTTAACTTTTGAAATAAGAGAGTGAAAAATCTAAAAAAAATATATGCTGTAGATCTTAATAAACACTTTCAACCAAAATTGGTTTGAACGACATACATTTTGTAGTTTTTGAGATATAGTACATTTTCCAAAACCGCAAATATAACTTTGACATTCATACCAAAAATGTGAAAAACAAAGTTATTGTTGCAGACGAAAAATGATAGTGGTATTAAATATGGCATGGTATAAGGTAACTACGCAACCCTACGGCGCGTGGCCCGACACGCACTTGGCCGATTTTTTATTTTTATTTTTACGCAACCGAAAATTCTGAAACTTTTTTCTATTACTATTTTAAGGCGCGGTGGTAGTGAAACTAGCGCCGCCACTACATTTATTTTTATTACTCGTAAACCAAGTCAATATTTAAAAAAAGCTCATGTAATAATCTCTTAAATTGTCTCAAATATTTTTTGAATAACTCTTCAACAGTAATCATTCATTCTGTAAGTTTTAAAATCCATTTTAGCTCAAAGTGGCCACTTTTGGCAATTATGGATTTTAAAACTTACAGAATGAATGATTACTGTTGAAGAGTTATTCAAAAAATATTTGAGACAATTTAAGAGATTATTACATGAGCTTTTTTTAAATATTGACTTGGTTTACGAGTAATAAAAATAAATGTAGTGGCGGCGCTAGTTTCACTACCACCGCGCCTTAAGAGCTTATTCCTACCTAAAAAATATTCAGCTAAATTGATTTTTTCGGACATTCCCCATTGTAGAGGTTAAACAACTTTCGCAAGGGTCGGTCATGCGATGGGTGAGAAATTATTTATTGTCTTGAGTTCCTCCGTGCTTCGAAAGGCACGTAAAGAAGTTGATCACGACTGCATTGGGCCCGCGTGGTGGGTTATGGCCCATCCTCCTTATCCACCCATAAGGAAGGCCTGGAGTACTAAGCAATACTCTAGTACTCGTCGTTGTGCTCGCCAATGGATTCGTAGACGATACATCCTTCCGATCGTCCGAGGAGTCGGTGTTGTACAAAACGAATTTCACATAGCTCGCCGACGAACCGTAGGTTGCGTCAACTTGACATTGTTTTAAAGGCGAGTTATGGTTTGACGCCAATTTTAAATCAAAATCGCACTCAAAAATATTGACTTTAGAGAATAGCATAGCTATGCCCCACTAGTGGGGACTTACAAAATGGCTGACGTCCATTAATAAAATTGTTCTTTATAATTTCAGTTGACTTTCACCCTCCTCATCGCCGGTCAGGTGTGTGTGGCGTCACCGGTACCTGAACCTGACCCCTTCGGCTACCACAAAACACAGTAAGTAAATTGATCATATAATTATATGATAACTAGTGACCGCCCGCGACTTCGTCTGCGTGGACAGTTATTTTTATCTCTCGGGAAGAGTATATTATTTTATGAAAGGTCCCTATGTCCTTTTCAGGTGTACACCCCTGACAATGTGTATGCAAAATTTCATGATTATCTGTTGAGTTTTTAGGACGTGAAGGCGTAACAAACAAACAAACTGACTTTAGACTTTATAATATTAGTAAGAATTTGGTCCCTTAAGGGTTGAAATTCCATTAATATCAACAATATACCTACGTTTGCGGCCATAAGCCTAAATAATAAATTTAGTAATTTTTACTTCGAAAATGAAGGATTTCCTATACACTTTATTCCCTTTTTTAACCCTTCGGAGTTGGAATTATCACAAACGCTGAGACAATATATAATATATTAATTTTAATCATCAGCCTAAACACAATTTTTGAAGATCTTAGCTAGCTCGAGAGATTTTCATACCTACAAACATTCATCCCCTATTTCAACCCCTTCAAGCCTTTTTTGCAATAAAAAGTAGCCTTTCCCAAGTTCACTTCTATCATCCGTACCCGTCTATCTGTAGCATATTACATCAAAATCGGTTCAGTAGTTCAAGCGTGAAAGCATAGCAGACTATTATAATATAACATTAGTAGGGATTAGAGCCTTTATCCCTTTGAAATTACTAACTTGCTATTCATAAAAATAAAAAATAGACAATCAGAACTTTTATTTATTGTAACGAAACATGCAAGTTAGTGTTAGCACAAAATAGAGAGAGGCGTTAGTGACTTAGCGTTCAAGCGAATAATTGTAAAGCTGAAATAAAACTATTTTTAACGGATACTAGCGCGTTAAAAATTGTTTTATTTCATGTCTAGTGAGCGCGTAAACTTGAGAAGTGAATTGTAAAGCTATTTTTGAATCAAATCGACTGATCTAAAATATCGTTGTCATAATCTCGTAATTACATAGGTATTCAATTTCAAATTGTTGTGTAGTGGCTTGCGAGGTGTTTGTGATTACAATTATCGATCAAATTATCAAAATATTATGTGCTATTGTGAATTAATTCATTAATTATGTAAATTAATAAAATAAAATATTATTAAAAATGTAAAAAATAATTGAAGTGCTTGGCGGCGCAGTGGTATAGCGCCCGACCCAGCGATTGCGGAGGTTAAGCAACTTTCGCAGGGGTCGGTCATGGGATGGGTGACCAAAAATGTATCATCTCGAGCTCTTCCGTGTTTCGGAAGGCACGTTAAGCCGTTTTAGTCCCGGCTGCAATAGGGATGACGACTAATGAATAAAATAATGAAATACTAATAAAAATCGTAAACATATTAAACTTTTAGAGTAGCTTGGTTTTATATATTGCGTATTATTTGTTTTATAACCCTTCAAAGTTGGGTGGACAAGTCCATTTAAAAAGTATAAAATTTATTTAAATAAAAATAATTCCTTTAATAATTGATAAACACAATAGTTAATATAGCTGTCGAGCAAATTTCCTACGCGTTGCATACAAAATACCCAAGCGTGACGTCATAACTAGGTTGTTAGTATGAAGCGTTTTTGGGTGAGTCTCATTTGTGTGCATTTCAAACTGTGATATCTCGGGTAGTTTTCATGCTAGCGAAATTATTCTTTTACCAATGTTTATTTTTTTGAGAGGTAATTTATATAACATAAAATAAAAACAAATATTCGTCATGCCTATTGCAGTCGTTAACTCTCACCAATTGGGCCCACGTGGTGGCCTGTGGTGGGTTATATATGGCCCATTCTCCTTATTCACCCATGAGGAAGGCCTGTGCCCCAGAAGTGGGGATTTATTACCTAAAGTAAAATCTATTCCGATAAACGGTGTTAGGGCTAAAGTTTCTAGTTTACTTACTGAAACGAAAGGAAAAGGAAATACGTATGTAATTAAACTTAATCTTATATCACTTTCTCCAATCAAACTTTTGTAGACGCTAACTTTATCACCCAATAAAATATTCCTCAGACAGGACGGCCGTTTAGTCTAGCCATGCATCCTGTGACTCATCCGAACCTAATCCATATCCATCAAATGCGATGACGTCACTCATGACTTATATGTTGCCACTCCACAAAATGAATGGCGCCATTTGTGCGTTGTGGCTTAAATCAATATAATTTGAGGTCAATTTCTTTGACTGATTTATTGACTTCGAAGAGATGACCATTTTAGGCATGACAGCAAAAGCCAGATAGCACTTATAGTTAAATACTAAAATGTATATTTATACTTATTGTTTTTACATTTACTTACATTATTTTCATACACCATCCTTATCCTTACTTAATCCTTACTTCCTTACTGAAATTATAAATGCAAAAGTCTGTTAGTTTGTTTGTTTGTTACGCCTTCACGTCTTAACTACTGAACCGATCATCATGAAAGGTCCATGCCCACGGGTCTATAGAAGTTCCGGCCCACGGCAGACCCCGGTGTACACAGAAAAATTGTGCATTAAATGAAAGCATGGCATGTCAAAAACTCAATAAACTGAAATTGGTTAAGAAAATAAGTCGCCTTTTTTAGATAAAACGATTTTTTCCGTCAGTATGAGCTCAATTTATTTTAACAATTTTCATATCAGAGGCATTTGTTTTATCGTTGTAGTCACTCGAAGTCAATTTTAACTAAATGTAATGTTGTTTACTTTGAATAAACTAACCCGAGCTGCTTTCAGAATCCAATGCATGCGAGAGTCAAGTGAGCAGTTTCCATTCCAGATTATCGTCATATAAAATAGCGGGGCCTTACTCCAAAGTTCGGGATAGGGTCTCGGAGTCCATTAGCGTAAAAAAATGGGTCAAAAAGTAAAGGATGCACGAGAAAAAACACACTAACTGCAAAACACTTCCAATACAAAACAAAACAACAAAACACAAACAAACGAAACGACAATCAAACGTTGTGACGTCGCTGTCGTCGTACTGTCACTATACTGTCAAACTGACAGTAGACTAGCCGAGTACACAGTGCTGCTATTTTTCTATTGGAATCGATTACTAAATCGATATTAGTCTTGTTCAATACTGTTTATAATCTAAAAAATATTTTATCATATTACTACAGGTTTTAATAAAAACTATATTTTTTGAAGTTATACTCAGTCAAACAAGAATTGCCGTTACAAATAATGTTAGTAATTAATAATATATTTTGTTGGTATCGATTTTTATATCGAATCAATTGTTTACGAGATTTTTCCGTACCTAGAGCAACGTCACTCGGATAAAAATCTTTGAATTGTTATTAAAATGGTTTTGGTGATGGCGACTTTATTACATAACAATTCCAATTGCATTATTCATATTAAATTAAATAATGATTTTTAAATTTTATCGAAAGTTTTTACACGGTATTTTAAAGTTGGGCCGTAGATGGGCGTAAGCCTTTTGCACTCACGTTGTCAGGGGTACAGAAAAGGACATAGGGTACAATTCATTCAGAAAAAACGTACAGTTCCCGAGGGATAGCAAAAAAACTGTCCACGCAGACGAAGTCGCGGGCGGCCACTAATCCTTACTAATATTATAAATGCGAAAGTTTGTTTGTTTGTTTGTTTATTTGTTTGTTTGTTACGCCTTCACGTCTTAACTACTAAACTGATCATCATAAAATGTTACATACATGTTGTCAGGGGTACAGAAAAGGACATAGGGTATCTTTCATCCTGAAAAATGATTGTTCCCGAGGGATAGCAAAAAACTTTCCAAGCAGACGAAGTCACAGGCGGCTGCTAGTCATTAACAAATCAACATTTTTGACAGATTTTGCCTATTATTACAAAAGTTGTTGAACTTTCAAGAGTGTACTCTTATAAATCTTAAAATGATCGTTTCTGGTCCTCACAAATATAATTATATACCGAGTCGACACGCTAAGAAGAAGAAGAAGAAGAATCTTAAAATACCTAACCTATTATTACTTTAACTTTCGTTATTAAAACGTAGCCTAAGGACACAGAAAAAACTAAACCACAACCCCACAAACCTAAACCACAGCAAAAACCATGCGTTTTCGTCGCACGACGAGATTAAGGCAGCACTATAGGTATTTAGGTATATAGGCCCTCAGAGGTTTTTATTTAATACGTTGTTCATAGAAAAGGATTTTAATCAAACTTCATGTGGAATTTTTAAGACCCACAGTCTAGTACTTTTAAAAGGTATCATTTACATCCCCTCGTAGTAATTTGTAGAAGTATTAAGCAAATGTGTCAAAAACTTATAGCAATTTTGCTAATACTTCTAGAAATGTCTAAGAGGGAATATAATTATACCTTCTAAAAATACTGGGTATTAAGCGAAGTACGACCGACGCCTTATGTATTTTACGCTGTTTTAAAGTACCTATATATCTTTCAAATGTATCTATACTTAGATACAACTTCACAATAAGAATAAACAAACTTAAACTATTTCTTATCTAGAAAGTAGTTCTTCCAATTCAGTCTGGCCTTATCATAGACATAGAAAACTTTTCGCTGCGCTCAAGAAGACCAACAAAGCGTGGAAAAGAGAAGTTAACATCATACGGACACGGTCTTTGTAAAACAGAGACAAAGGATCAAGTGACATGTGCCAACATTTTTTACAGTAAGAGCCCCTAGCGTCCCGCCTAGCAAATGAGCAATCACAGTTTGTTTAAAATATTTGTTAATCTTAATTAAAATTTGAAATAAAGGTATCGTGGAGCCATAATGTCTTGTGTTCTAAGTAATTGTGATGTAACAAAAAGAAACAATCCAAGTAATCACACTTTTCACAGGTAAATAAGATATTGCCACACATTTCTCTAAAACCAAATTTCGCTACATTTATGCGTTTATCGACGAAGAAAACAGTATGGAACATAATTAATTAATTTCCTTTGCCATATATAGTCATATTTTATGTATCTAAGTCATATTTTACGTATCTCATATAAAATGTATGTATTATTTTTCGGATCACCTGTTTAGTGACATTGTTGTTCTTTGACATTCTATTTCTATGGGCCTTATAGTTTTTGACATTTGTATTCAAACTTTCAGTTACTAATAAAAAAGGAAAAAAAAACTGAAACGACCTAGCTATCCCAAGTCGATCACTATCTGCAACACTCAATTGGAAAAGTTTTGTGAATAGTACCTACAACATGATTTCGTACAATAAAGCCATACTAGATTTAGAACAAAGAATGCTACAAATCTAGGCCACGTTATTTTCTAAATGGTGTAAAACAAAACTTTGTTACTAACTTCTAATTTTACTGCGATAAAAAACCTATTTAGAACTTAATTCACGCTGTAATTTTCTTTTAGTTTTCCTTATAACAGGGTGTTAATAGCACCGAACCGAAGCGCTCATGGCGGAACTTGACAGACTGATCGTACTCGATCACGTTTGTTAAGCAACGCTTGGTCCGGTCAGGTGTCGGGTGGGTGACCGTTAAAGTTGCATTTTGCATTACAACTGAGCGCTTCCGTGCTTCGTAGGGCACGTTAAACCGTCGGTCCCGGCTGTTGTCATCTGATAACAGTCGTTAAGCCAAGTTAGATGCCTTACAGGCGGCTCTTAACACCAGAGGTGGCGATTAATCCTCATTCGATAAGAAGAAGATAGCACCCTAGCAAAAACTTTTAGGGCATAGTCGACTCATGATTCATGTCGTAATTCGATGAGTCGTCTATCTGAAGTGGAATTTTCCGTCGCAAAACTTATGAAAAATTGAGTGTTCTTTTTTCGATCACATAGAGTCTGTTTTAGTTGCGTAGAACGTAAATTTACAGAAAAATAATTAAAATATCAAATTTTATAAACCCGCTATGACTGTACACGCGATATCATTAAGTTGTTACGCGTATATTCAATCGCTTCTCAACGAAAAATCAAAATCTATGAGATATGCATTTGCGACAAGTGATTCCATAGAGAAAGTTGCTAAGGGTAGGATCATCCCTTAAAGTTTTCGCTAGGGTGCTAAGAACACCCTGTATAGGTAGTTTATTTTTTGAATAAATCAAATTCTGATATCTACAATGTAATAAAGTATTACAAATAATGATATTGAAAACTTCTATGTTTCTCTATTCCAGCATCAAAATCCACGTGCCCCATGAAGTCCACACCCTGCACCATCACCACGTGTCCCACGTGCCCGTGATCAAGCACGTGCCAATAATCAAGGAGGTGCCAATTTACAAAGAGGTGCACGTAGTCAAGCCTGTGCCAATCATCAAACACGTTGGCGTGCCAATCGTGCACACGGAGGTTGTTGAGAAACCAGTGTTCATTTCACATTCACATTGGCATTGATAGAAAAATAACAGCGCAAATGTGATTTTTTTTAATTTTGTCACAAACTTTTGGATATTTTGCGGTTTTTTTACGTTTAGTAGCGACTGACACATAGTATTAAATTTTTAAACCGTAACTAAATAAATTGTCGATATCGACACATGAATTTGTAATGTACAGTCAGCAATGAAAGTAGCCTAACGTTTCGGTACTTTGTCATAAAAACTTTTTTAACAGGTAGATCACAGTTTGAAACATTAGTCAATAAAGTTACTATGACAAAGTAGTAAAGTGTTAAATAACTTACCTACCGTACCTACTAAGCTAATTTAACCAACTGTTCTTTTTTTAATGGAATTTTAAAAAATACTAATAGAACCATCTTATATAAGAGTATGTAAGGGTTCTATTTGTATGCTATACTTTGTTATACTTATGTACGAGTACTGCTGTAAATAGATGCTAAGTAGTACACTTGAGTTTTACAACAACACAATTTTGTTGGTACTACGAAGAAATAAGTTATGTTTAAATCAGAATAGTCACAGGCATGCTAAAATTTGTTGTTAAATATTAGTACTTAAGTTCTTTTTAACTCTACATTGTCAACTATGACTCTGAGAGAGTATCGATATTGTTTTTTTAGATTTTTATAATATACGAAAAATGTTAAAGCATATTTGTATTTCTTTTTAATATTCAAGTCGTATTTAATTTGAAAAAGAACAAATAATAATAAGAACAGATAAAACTTTTTAAAATTAAGACAAGCTTAATTTCGAAACGTTTTATTTGTTCTAAAAAATATGTAAAGAACAGCACAATCGGAAACTGGGAAGTGAACAAAGATTTCATTACAGACAAACAAACACAGGACAGGTAATACTAAATAAATCTTGTAAAAATTGAGTCAATCAAACACCGGTCAAAAGTATCACAACATAAATGTTAGAAATAGCTAAGTAACTAAGTGCCTGAGCGTTATTTTGAAGTCGTTTCAATTAACTTAAGAGAGTTCTACCAATAAAACTAAACATATTTGCATCATGGGTTGAAACACGACAAAGAAGTTTGGTCCTCCCATACTAAACCAGACAGCTAAAACATTGCAATTTGTATGAGAATGAAAAAAATGACGTTTTTCGACCAATGTTTCTTTGCCAAAACTGTTCAGTTTCATTGGTAGAACACTCCCTTAAGTAAATTAAAACGACTTTACAAATACAAAATAACGGTATACTTATAATAATTGAAGTTGTATTTCAATTACTTAAGAATATTAATATTTGTCAACTATCACTAAAAACACACGGCAGCCAACTTTTTTGTTTTGACGAGTTACTTATTTTAGACATATTATTATTTGACAAAGTATTTTATTTTCCAGGTTGTTTCTTTTGTAGACCTATTGAAAAATATTACTTTTGTTTACTCTTTGTGTCTACAGCTCACGGAGCCACTAGTTTATTCAATGGAGAATATCTGAAAAAAAAAACAAAATTGCTGAATATTTTTTTTAGCAGGAATAAGCTCCCTTAATAATAGAAAAAAGTTTCAGTTAAATAGCGTGAAAAATTTTAAAAATTAAAATCACTTAGTCTTTGCAAATTAATGTAACGGAAGTAACAGCAGCATGGAGATTAATTATTCCACATATATAAAAAAAAGTCAAGTGACACTGCTCTTTTAAACATATTTCTGCATAGCCATTTTATGTCAAAGTCATAACTGACGACTGCTCTTTGACATGATTTTTTTAATATGTGGAGATTAGAGGATAATCTCCGTTCTGCTGTTATACTTCCGTAATTTGCTAAGACGAAGTGATTTTAATTTTTTCGTGCAATCAAAAATTCTGTTACTTTTTCTATAACCCTCAAAGTGACGCCCTCATCTTAATTAAATTTATTGCTCGCTAAGTACAAAATGTATCGAAAATTCACATGCACAGATTGAAGCTAAGGTTCTATAGTTTATTTACAAACAATAACCTCAATAAAATATAGTTCTTTACAGTAGGAGTAGGCAATGAGCAAAAAGAGGCCACGTGCCACTTGATGGCTGGAGCTTCAATAAGGGAGCTTATTCCTACCTATAAAAAATATTCAGCCAATTTAATTATTTTTTCAATCTTTCACCATTCCTAATCATTGGGAGAAATCTAAAATAATAATAACTTTATTTGTCCATTCACAATGATATTATTTTCATTAACAATGAAGATAGAATAGTAACAGCGGTAGCAGATAATGACAGCTACCCTCCGCACTAGTTAAAAAACTGTGTTGCGGCAGAGTAGTATCGTCGTCTACTAGTAGCCAACATAAGTTTATAGTAAACGCAAGGTGAACAGATCAAATTAACTTAGCTAAACTAAACTCAACTTACTAATATTAATGTGTCAACTTTATACCATTATTTAGTTTTATTTTTAAATGTTTAGATAATAAGTTTGTTTTATATATTTTGGTTAGGTAATCAAAGTAGCCAGTAAATAACTGGCTACTTTGATTTCACAAAGATTCTGCGATGCTATTTTGCAAGTATCAAACTTTTGCGCCATTTTGTTTTGAAAATAGTTTAGACAGCAGCAATTATTTATTATTTTCTTAGCTATTTTTATATAGATTTTCAAAAGTTACACAAATTAGTGTAATCATCTGATCAAACGAAAACATGTACCTACTTATATTTTTGATCCATCAATTGATACAACCCTCCCCAAAAAATCTGAAGGAACTTTTTTGCTCGAATACAAAGGATAGTCTATATAATTGCGTCGCGCACAAATCGAACCTGTATCATTCTCGCTTTTTAACAAATAAATATTTTTCACACGTGTCGTTCCACCGAATCGCGAACAGTTGATATTCAACCAATTAATTCTTTTGTGCTCGTTCGCATGCTATTGATAATTATTTCGCTCATGAATACCCCTTGACAACTCTGATAATGCTTAACAACACTGAGATGCCAATTTAAAAGCCAATTTAATTCTCAAATTATTTGCACGAAACAATGGGACACCGCGGCGAATTATTTAATTTATCTTTGTGGATGATCGTGCTTAATAAGTAAAGAGCATTAAGTACGTATTTCGTGGAATAGTCGTTAATTCTGAATTTCATATATAAATTATCTTAATGTTGAAGCAATAAAGTCCACATTATATTACGATTTTAGAAGCACAAGGGTTATTTAGAACCACAAAACCAAATGTATTGGTTAGATTACTAGACAACACAGCAATGTAATGTAATTAGTGAAAATTCGCTATGTTTAATACTCTACTAATTTTGGTTACTGATTTTGACAAACAGATATTGACTGAACAATATAATTAATACTTAATGCGATTTAGGTCCTTTCAAATTGCTTAGAGTTCGAAAAAAGTAAAACAACTTTCGCATTAGCAGATGAGTGGTAGAAATTTTCGATCCACAGATAAAATTATTGAGTCAAGCAATTTTTTTATAAGTTCCTCATCGAGTATTTTTTTAATGATAGGCTCTATGGCATTTGATTTGTAGGCCGATTGCTCTCCACCCATAAAGATGACCTGTGCCCCAGCAATGGGGACATTAAATATGGCTGCAGATGACAACTACGCACACTAGCTCCCCAAACTTAACTACTAATCAATGTTCATCAAACATTAATAAACGTTTATTTCTATCGGTAACTAGCTATTTATAAACACTTTGGCCTTATTTATTATTCGAGGTTCTTTAGTGCACAGTATATATGCATCGCGGCCTTAATTATTAACTTGGATAAAAACGCTTGTCGGGTGCATAATGTTTAATAAAAAAACAAAAAACCGACTTCAAAAAACCTGCCTCTAAAAAGCAATCAATAATATTCAAATCACTAGATACGCATTATCATTGATATAATAACAAGACGTCTATTGAAGTCGGGTGGGGCTGGAGTACAACTTCCTTTTTAGGGTTCCGTACCTCAAAAGGAAAAAACGGAACCCTTATAGGATCACTTTGTTGTCCGTCTGTCTGTCTGTCCGTCCGTCCGTCTGTCTGTCAAGACCCTTTATCTCGAAAACGCGTGGAGGTATCGAGTTGAAATTTAAACCATATACTAAGGTCTACGGTCCCTTGAAGATGTAAAAAAATCAAACTTCTAAGTTGACGTAAAAAAAAGATACTGCCGTTTAGGGCGCAAAAAACGCATTTTCGATACTCTCAAAGGAATCAAAATTCATAGGGTACTTCCCGTTGACCTAGAACTATGAAATTTGGTAGGTAATAGCGTCTTATACTACACTTACAGGAATAAATCTGAAAACTGTTTATTTGTAATTAAATCATAAAAAAATATGGTCATTAAAATACGTAATTATTAATCATCTTGGTGAAACAACGGTATGCGCGGTCATAGTTTAACTTCTAATTACTTTTGTGATAATCGCGCCACAAATTCTTTTTAAAATATCAATATTTATTATTATTAATTATTCAGATCCTTTCAAATATTGTTATAGTTAATTACTTTTAAAAATAAAATTAAAAAGTAATAAATTTGGCTCTCAATATTTTTGCAACATGGCGGTATGTCACGCTCAAGAAGCTTATACCCCCAATGGAGGTTGCACGGCTAGTGTCATAGTGAAGATAGAAAAAATGTCCTTGAATGACGTTACGGCTTATTGCTATCTCTTTCTTTAGTGTGATAATACGTGTTCGATGTTTGTCGTTTGTTCGTTCGTGAGAAACGAAAACGTATTGTAACACTTAAAAAAAGAGATAGCAATGAGCCGTAACGTCACTCAAGGACATTTTTTCTATCTTCACTATGACACTAGCCGTGCAATCTCCATTGGGGTTATAAGCTTCTTGGTCACGCTGCATGACAGGGGGTCAAAGAGTAAAACAATCAACGGAGTGCATTCCAGCAGACCAATAGCTATCACCACAGAGTAGGTATATAACAATCAGCGCGTTTTTCACAATATGACGTGACTCGAACGGGATGGAAACAAACTTTCGGAGCAAGGGTCCTGTTGGAATACACCCATTTTCTCTAATAACATTGCGATAGATAAAACCATTTCACAAAACATTATACAGTGTACTATTGATATACAGCGCCATCTGTTGACAATTAGCAGTACTTGTATTTTATACAGGTGCGGTGGGTTTGTAATTATTTTATTTTTTCTCAAATATGCTTGGAAATTCGAACATTATTTTGACAACCTTCTTCATGCTAAATCGGAGTTTACAGACGTCTGTCCGTGTCAAATATTGACGGCGCTGTTTAGGTCTCTAAACAGCACCGTCAATATTTGTATGAGAACCCATTACTAACGTGTAATAAGGGATTTTCATACAAAAATTGACAGCGTGTGTCCGGCAATGTTTCTATTAAAACTCATTACACACGTGTAATTCAGAAATGGAGCGAACTTTACAATGAAACACAAATATAGGTATCAAAAATTTCGCCTTGATGAGCGAGCACATTCCAAAAAAAATTTTTTTAGTATTCGGTATACTGGTATCACGTGAAAGGCCTTGACGAGCACATTCCAAAAAAATTAAAAAAAAAAATAAAAAAATGTTTTGGTGCAATATGGGTATCAAATAAAAAGGGTTTGATGAGCGCATTCCAAAAAATTGAAAAAAAAATAAAAATGAAAAATAAATGTTTTGGTGCAATATGGGTATCAAATGAAAGGCCTTGATGAGCGCATTCCAAAAAGATGAAAAAAAAAATAAAAACGAAAAAAAAATTTTTTTTCAATCTGGGTATCAAATGAAAGGCCTTGATGAGCATATTCCAAAAAACTGCCAAAAAAAAATTAAAAACGAAAGAAAATTTTCTTTTTGCAGAATTTTTTTTGCAATATGGGTATCAAATAAAAGGCCTTGATGAGCACTTTCCAAAAAACTGAAAAAAAAAATGAAAAACTGGAAATAAATGAAAAAAAACGGAAAAAAATTGTTTTTCAACATGGGTATCAAATGAAAGGCCTTTATGTGCACATTTCACTTTACATTTTCTTTGTTCAATTATTGTAAGTAATTTAAAATAAAAATAAAAAGCTTAAAACTTTTAAAACTAAAAAGTTAAAAGTTTAAAAGTACTACACAAGCCTTGGCCGCAACTAGGCATTGATGGACTCACGTATGTTCTTCAATGCCTGTCTTGAGTGCCGCTGCAGTAATGTACTATTCCATTTCAAACCTTCGCCCGTGGTCAATTCTTTGTCGTAATCCCTGGAAGGGTTATTTTCTACGACAAAGGATTTCAAATGGTTATCTATATATAGCAGTCAATTCTAAATGTTTTTGCGAGAATCAGTCAAAAACTGCTGAACGGATTTTGATGGTATTTTTTTACAGTTTGGTAGCTTGGAGTTCAACTTATTATCTAAGCAATTTTTCACACAATTCCGGTAGGTAGAACCTGGGATAAAGCTTGAACTCTCCGTAGTACAGTTTTTATATAAAAGACTAATAATTACCAACCACTTTTTTTCAAAATATTCCCTTTGTACCAACACAACTTTTCTATGGCTTTATTTTATGTATAGATGTAGGTCTGTACGGAACCCTCGGTGGGCGAGCCCGACTCGCACTTGTCCGGTTTTTTTATTCTAAAAGCCCTACCCGACTTCAATAGACGTCTTGTTATTATAACAATGATAATGCGTATCTAGTGATTTGAATATTATTTATTGCTTTTTAGAGGCTGGTTTTTTGAAGTCGGTTTTTTGTTTATTAAAACAATATTTTATTTTTTCATTTTTTGTGTAAGTACCTTCTCTATTAGGTAGTGTAGGTATATTATTTCGTATAAAAATTGGCTCAGTCAAACGTGAGATATTCGCGGAGAAACATACATTCATACAGGTCAAACTGAGAGAGAACCCTCTTTTTTTTGAAGTCGGTTAAAAAGACTACACTAAAAGTACCCTTTCCCAACAAAAAGAAACATCTAATTCGATTTATTAATAACAAAGTCGTCAAGGTAGTTGATGCAAAATCATAGTATTTTCAGGATTTCTTGAAAACTACTAAACCGATTGAAATAAAAATTTAATGGGACCATCTCGCAAGAAAACTCAATCGAACAAAAAAAGAATCATCAAAATCGGTCCATAAATGTCGAAGATACGCGCGAACAACGATAAAAAAAAAGTATACAATCGAATTGAGAACCTCCTCCTTTTTGTGAAGTCGGTTAAAAAATGGTTTTAAAAGTCATGCGAAGTAAAGAAATTATGCGCATTTAAAATAAAAGGCTGTAATCAAACACAGACTTTAGTATTTGCTGTGGCTGTAAACTGATAAAATTGAATTACTTAATGCGTTGGTAAAGAAAATATAATTTCAAATTCAGAAACTTGAACAAAATGTTTAATAGAATTGCAAAGTTTTAATGCAGTTTGATTTTCAAGCTTTGAAAATTTTTAAAGTTGTGCAAAAAAAATAATCAATGTTTTAAGTATTTTAAACTATTTCGTATACTTGACAAATGGGACATTGCTACGTTCTGTTTAATGAATTTTTAAATTGGCAACACTGCGACCGACGGGGTGGAATACCACGTTTCCGGGTAAATTATGGCGGCGGCGAAATTTTTAAATTACGCGATACCAATTATTCAGGCTGGTAATTTCTCTATCCGAAACAACCGAGCGGAAAATTTGTTTTCGCAAACAAGTCTATATACTTATTTCGGTATGTAGCCATGTTTATATAGTGGCATGAAGTAAACAATCAAAGCTTTTGTTTTTCGTCATCAACCTTTACTCTTATTTTCCGTTTACAATCCAAGCAATAAAGCACAAAAAACTCAAATACTCATAGATAGTAATTACTTTTCTATCATTGGATACACGTACATTTAAACGTTTTATTATTAATAATCAATATTTAGTTCCATATCTTGAGGGAAAATCAGTTTGTTAGTTTTAGCAAATGAAATAAGTTGCTCTATAATTATTGTTATAAACTTTTTAATGTCCCCTCCTGCTAGATCCACAAACCATTAAACCAGGGCCATAAAACCCACCACGTAGGTCCAATGCGGAATGGTGAGTCTCAACAACTGCAGATGCAGCGGACCAATGGCGCAGCACGGAGGAATTGGAGATAATAAGTTTTTGGTCACCCATCCCATGACCGACCCATGCGAAAGTTGGTTAACATCCGCAATCGCAGGGCGAATGGGTACGCCATCGAGCACCTCAAGCTTCAAAGAAATAAATATTCTCAATTTGCCAGATAGTCCGATTAACAAATTGCTCAAAAGAGGGTATAGAGTGCGTGAGCGGGAACCTCAGCGATTTCTTCAGAAACTTATTCAGGATGCTTAGAGAGAAAACATACTAAAAGTCCTGACGTCTAGGAGGTGAGGCGGAGGGAGGAGGGGGGGGACAAAGGTCTTAATTTTAGGTTTTTCACCCATATCTCAAAAATGGTGCGTTGTAGGAAAAAATAATTTACAATGAAATGAAAGCTTATAAAATTCTCTATAACTTTAATTAAATACACTTTGTTCGTATGTCCAACCGTTTTTGGGCTACTCGTTCAGGAAATGTGAAAATTTGGATGATGGGCAAGATGGCCAAAAGAGTTGTTCTACACACCCTCTACCAACAAATGATATATCATTAGAAAGGGCTTTTTCTAGACAAATATCTACTGCAAACAAACTTTATATCAGTTGTTAGTATTTTTGGAGTTAAAAATCAATTAGCTTCCGCACGCGTCTTCATCCACGTGGACCCTAGGGAACCTTTGATCACAATAAGAAGTATTTTATGTTTTAATTTAGGTTATAAACTATATGTATGCAAAATTTAATTTAAATCCGGGCAACCGTTCTTGGTTGTGTAGATAACTTGACTTTGTTTATAAGGCTCTCAATATTTGTCTAAAAAGGAGTTGTAAAATTTACTTTTCCGGAGTGTGTAGCTCAACAATTATTGGGAAATAGGAAAAAATGAATAGAACCAAAGTTATAGAAAATTAATTAAGCTTTCATTTTATTTTAAAACTTTTTTCGCTACAACGCGCCATTTTTGAGATATTGGTGAAAAACGTAAAATTGGGACCTTTGTCCCCCTCCCCTCCCTCCGCCTCACCTCCTAGACGTCAGGACTTTTAGTATGTTTTCTCCCTAAGCACCCTGAATACATTTCTGAAGAAATTGCTTAGGTTCCTCTATCACGCACTCTATAACTTCTTATTGATTGGCCTAAGAACTCCTATAAGAGTACAGTCAGCAAAAATATCACGTCTCATCGAATATTTTCTTGACTAACACCAAGTTACGAAGCGTTACTTCATCGGATATATGTTTATTTTATGCATGGGTTCAGTCTTGCGTCGCACGCCATAAAATCCAGAATGAATCTATTCTGAGGGCAGCTTCCGCAAAATTTAGGTGGCTAGAGTTTCCATTCACTTCCTTAAGGCTGCTGTACACGAATAGAGTAAATAGTAGAGTCAACTAACATACTACCCTACCAGTTCTAAGTACTCCACCAGTTTTGAGAGAGTAACTGTCTACACGTAATTTTCCTTTTATTATTCGAGTGGTTAGTATGCATGGGTGGAGGGGCGGCAAAGTATATGGAAAGTGGTAGAGTGGTAGAGTAGCTTGCCCACTGTACTAGCACTCTACTCTTCCATATTTCAGTACTCTACTCCTCCATATTTCAGTACTCTACTCTACCAATGATGTCTACATTAGTATAATTAGCAAGATTGTTAGTACTATACTATGCTACTCTACTATTGAGGTAAATCTATGGGATAAGTAATATAAAAAAATGTTATGTAATTAGAATTGTTTTAAGCTTTTTAAAACTTCTTCTAAGTATTCAAAATTTTTCTAAATTTTTTATCACAACAAAAAAAGCTGCTATCATTTCTATTTTCGAAGCGTGTTCTCAAAGGGTACTCGTACAGCGGGTTTTTGATTCGCTTCTTTCGCCGTAATGTTATCTATTTTAGCGTAAGTATAAAGTCCACTGTCCAGTGTGCCCTTAGTCCGTCGCCCAAATTAGCTTCCAAGACTCCTTCCAAGAGTTTCCAAGTTTCAAGTTCCATAGCTTGTGAAGGCTCCTGGTTAGTCTGGACGTCTACATTCACCTGTTTTCCGTGGTAATCTTGTTTCAATAGGTTTGTTCAGTAATATAGTTGCCAGTTTGGCCTGACAGTATATTGCTTGTTCAAGTAGTATTGTATAATAGATATTATTAACTCTTCAACAACTGAACTCGAACCATAATATTTCTGTTTGTAGATCGTTTATAGTATAGCGCTTATACCTATTGTAAAACAACAATTATATTATTTACATGTGAAAAGAGAGAAAATTGGAGTTATAGAAATTAAATAGAATTCTTTTAACTTTTAAAAATTCCGCGCGTACAGTTCATTAGAAATATAACACTTTTTTATGGATTACTCGAAGTACTTACAAATCCCTTGTATTTACCAATTAAATGACACGTTTCAGCTGTTATAAAGTTCATAATTACTTAAAACAACCATCAATCTCTTGACAATTAAAAAGATAAAATATGACATCCAACGAAAGACACAGATAAATTTTGACTAGGAGGTAAACGTAATCCTCTAAAGAACGTGCTCATAACAAAACAAAACACCATCAACATCGGCAACAACTGAAATTGAGCCTTAAATTCTACCAATTATGGCTACCATCGCGTAGCCACCTCCCTCATTTGTTTAACTCATCAAGTAAAAAGATCAATTAGGAAGATTAGTTATCGTCTTTAAAGATTACGTCACTGCAAGCAAACAAGAGGGGGGTGGGGGAACACACCCCATTGACATTCAGGATTGTTGCCAATCGGGGATTGTAGTCAATCTTCCAAGGGATATAAAAATGCATAATTCCGAAAGATGTGTCGGGCTCGCAAGCCTTATGAATGTCAAGGAAGAACGTAGGTACACACGTAAAATACTAAACATTATCCTAAGATACTACTCAAAAAAATACATTTCTGGATACAGATTGTTTAGTTATATTATACACCGTGTTACAAAAAACCCATTATGCCGAATATGGTAGATATAGGGACCATCAAACTGAACAACTTTTACTATGGGACCAACTCTGAAAGCGCGAAAAAATCCGCTGTTTCATATAAAAATTAATAACGAAAAATATCAAAATGTATGAAATAGCAGATTTTTTATTCGCGATTTCAGAGTTGGTCCCATAGTAAAAGTTGTTCAGTTTGATTGTCCCTATCTACCATATTAGGTATAAGGGGTTATTTTGTAACACGTTGTACAGTACTAGGCACGTATCTTGAAATTTTTTCGACGGAGAGGGGATAAGTTCGCGCATGTGCTCTTGTAAGCGACCAATAGCGCGCGCCCCTCTCCCGCCGCCGGCGCCCCTCACCGCTACGCATACCCAAAATACGCGTTTCGCGCAATCCCCACCCGATTTCAAGTTATATGCCTCGTACTGTATAGCTTGTTGACATCAAGTAGTTTTTACAAGGGCGATGTAATTAAGTTTGAGACGATCTACATTTTTAATCAATGACAACACCATATCACCAGTGGGTGATTTTTTTGTTCAAAATTCTGTGACGCAATTGTATACTATCAAAACTCCAAACCTAAGTTTAAAAACTTATCAAATTTTTTTCCAACAAAACAAATTCACACTTAATAGAGACAACATTCCATTCCAGTGTATGCGATAGAGAGTGGTTCAAAATCGTGTTATATTTCCACTCGGCCACGTATATCGTGGTTTTGCGGTGGACATTGTACTTGCGCAGCATTTATTAGGTACCAATACACATAATTATATCCAGCAATATGTTCATTAGAAACCGCACCGCAGCCGCAGTTTATCTCTGCGGCGCACTGCGAATTAACGTTAACGCATGAATCCGTATTAATTAATCCCAAAATTATACATATATCGCAGTTTTTAATACTTATGCCTCCAAAAGATATAGGTACGACACCTAAAGACTTGTAGTTGCTATTAGTTATTCTGTGCCTTAGTTACTATTAGTTGTGCATTATTATTCTATGTAAAATGAAAGGAGAATGCTCAAAATGTATGGAAAAATTACTAGTTACCTAAAAGTCAATACAATTGTTTAAGCCATTGCAAATGTCACTGATTTGCATTATAATTAAATATCAATCTTTCTCTGCATTTTTACCAAATTCTCCACATATTCAGACTACGTATTATAAAACAGTTTTGTTTCTTATTGTCGATGTAATAATGTTGTACTGACCCTTACCTTTTATGTAGTAGTAACAATAATTCAGTCGAAATCGTCAGTATTTTCTTAATTAAGCATATATTATTTACCTTCCGGCAAGGAAACGAATACACTTGTATGTTTATATTATTTGACGAATCTGTTTACATAAACAACAATAAGCTATTATGTTATTTTCCAACATAACTACTATTCTACTAAAGCCATATGTTAATTACGTCGCAGAATAATAGAATTAAATATTAGAAGCTTAACATAATTTTATTAGTAGTAGAGTATACTGAATCACTGAAATTTCTTTTCAATTTTGGTCGCTAGAACTGATTTTATAATGGCACTTTAGCGGCAGCAGTTAAGACTGTTTTGTCTCGAAAATGACGAATTGTCGTAACCGACTAATGAAATGCAGTCCATAATAACTATTTTCTTGTTATTTTTATCATTTCACTTTCTTGCACTTCGTCATGTACGTAGAATTACTGACAAATTGTCGTAACCGAATATAAAAATATGCAGTCCTTATTAACCATTTTATAGTTTTCATAATTTCACTTTCTTGCACTTCGTGAACGCAGATCTTGTTATCTCATTTCGATTAAAATACATTATTATCGGTAAAATAAATGGCGCGGAAAGTTTTTAATTAAAGTTCTTGAAACCTCGTTGTAGAATCAATAGTAAAAATGAACAAAGACAAAAATGGAACGCCCATAAACTTGCCCCAACCTAAAGTTATCTGTAACATAGAAACGTAAACAAATAACGTTTTATCTGATCATAATGAATCGATGTTATCAGGTAAGGAAGTGGGAGGCCAGAGATATAGCCCATAAAGGAGGCTTTGCGGAAGAGATGCCCCAATTTGGTTCACATAACTGCCATCTAGCGGCTGATAGTGCTTTCCAAAGTTGTTAGGCATACTCACATTATTGAATCGATCAATAAACCCTTAAGGATGTCCGTAGCGATCAATTGTGATTGACAATTTTAAGTTAATACCATTCATAGAAGAATTGACAATCGCTTCAATTGCAAATTTAAACGATTAATGTTCGCATCAATGAGTGTCAATTACGTAAAAATTGTCAATCGGAAATTATCGTTTCGGGCGGCCTTAAGAGTTTATTGAACACCGTGTTAAGGCACAGTGATCTATAAATAAACCCTGTGAGGGTTACTTTACTCGCAAACTCATAATCTAATAAAAAAATATTTGACAGCCCAAATTTAAAAACAATGAAAGTGTCATCGTTTATAAGATTCCGGCTTTAAAGGTTGATAAATCAAATGGGGTTTAGTGATAATAAAGAACAGTTTCTGCATGGAATTTGGTCTGCTTCGTTTTGGTAATTACGGTGTTTTTAATTTGCAACCTTTACGAATCCATAACTTTATTGATTAATTAAAAACACTTTCTTCATAAGTTTATAATATTCCCTACTTCTAATTTGATAAAATGAAACAACACTAACTTAGTTATCCATACTCTACCGATTACAAAGTTTATTAATCTCAATTTCTACGCGCGAGTAGCTATTCGTCGCCGAGTTTAGTCAAGTAGTTTAACACAAAGGTAAGTTCTCCGTGCATAGAACAGAATTTTGGTACTATTTTACATTAATTATTCCTATAAAGACTTTATTGACAACGTCTCATTTAATATTGATCTTGTCCATCAGCCATTTCTGATGTCCCCACTGCTGGGGCACTGGCCTTCCTTATGGGTGGATAAGGGGGACGGGCCATAACCCACCACGCGGGCCCAATGCGGATTGGTGGGTATTAACGACTGCAAATGCAGCCGGGACCAACGGCTTAACGTGCCTTCCGAAGCACGGAATATTGATCTAATTCATAGTAAATAGAGAGTTTGGTTTATGAACATTAGGGATCCAATTCTTCTCGCTCGCTCAACTAAGCACATTTCGTAGTCATACACGGGCTGTTATCAGACCAAATTTTTAATAATAATCATGATAAAAACAGAGTTTTAAAAACAATAGTTGTCATTGCATGTTGTCATTACATGCAATGCAAGTCTAATATAAACTTGAAACAAAACAAGAGATCTACTTACCGTCTTAGCAATAACATCTTATTGTGAGGCGCAAATGATCTAATCGGATGACCCTTTATGTCACTGATAAGAAAACTGATCACACGCTGTTTTCCAGTAAACGTTCAATCCCAAATGTTCCATGATTAATAAGATTCAGTCTAGACTTGTTTTTTTGTACCGTCAAAGGGTTGAAACCGCTCCTAAGTAAAGTCTAACATTGAGAGTTGATCATTAATAATAAAGTATATTAGTCTCACTTGACGGTGCTTGAGTGATGAACGTTCGCCAGCAAATAATATAATTCGCTAATTATTATAGCTCCGATATTGTTCGGTAACAATAGACTTTCCCGGTAGATACAACAAAAGATCGTCTTGTCATACCCACTTAAAGTAATTCGACGAATGCTGTGTCTTGTTGTAATAAGATAGCTAGGACTCGGTTAGACAGAAAATGTTCTATGAAAATTTTCTTTTGAAAAGTTCAACTAAAGTGTTCATGTGATTTTTGCTTGGGGTTTTTTTCGGTAATACATATGTGACAATAACAGCAATCTTAGTTGGATCAAAGTTACTTACTTTTCCCTATTTTCGTTGGATATGACTATAACTGCACGTTTGAGTGTGAGTTTTACGTAATTATGAGCTAGGAATGCGCATGAACTATGAAATGAAGCTTTATATTTGTTTCCATGATAAAATTACATTTAGTAGTCTCTGAATGAAAACGAATAGATGAGAAAGTAGACCCAGTTATATGCCGAGACGTCTGTTTAAGCCTTCTCGTCGTTCAAAGCCTACGATACAAAGCCTTAAACACCATTAGACGTCACATTAAGCCTTACAAGGCCTGACAGGTCTTAAGGCCGGTGGCCCTCGGGGCCCAGGACTATTGACATTATGCACGTCTCACGATATTGTAAGAACCCTAGAGGCCCTTGCCTGCAGACTAGGTATAGACACGCTAAAGCGTGCTTATACTAGCAAAGAGGTTTATCAATTGAATACAGCCTCTTGGGTAATCCATAATCGTTAATAAAAAATAAAAGACTACACCGTCTCAAAAAGAAAACTCCTAAGCAATCTAGAGAAAGTGTTTCATTGTATTTACTTTAAAAAACAGGTTACTTTTTCTACAAATACAGTCTTAACAGTTGATTAGTTTTATAGTTCAATAGAAATAATAAAACAAATTAAAACAGACTTTCACAAAACCGTCTATTTCCTAAACTTTATTTTAAAACTGTGCTTAATGGAGTATTTTGTTTGATTAAAATTCGCTGTAAAACATTATAACAATAACAGTTGAAGTCCTCGCACTAAAAACAAATGAAGGCTTAAAGCAACTGACAAAAGTACTTACAAAATTCCCGAAATTACCATCTCCCTTAACGAATAGGTATCATCGTTAATTATTTGCGCATTTTACCTGAAACAAAGAAGTTGTTCATTAATATTCAAGTGGCAACGAAAGCTGAATAAAGTATATTAATGAAAAAAATTACGGGGCAATAAGCGAACAAATAACATTTAACCGTTTTAGCATTTTTTAATCATACCGTGAAAAACGTCGGTAAAAGAAAATCTGTTGTTTAGACTCTTATTTAATATTCATTGAGGTCTAAAATCAAAGCGATGCTGAACAAAATTTGCTTTGTTGAGAGAAAAAGCTTCGATGAATTACATTATTTGCCGTGTATGACGCAATAAAAGAATTACACAAAAAATATATCTTTTGTCGATAAGTAAATTGTATGGGCCCACGCAGAGATAATGCTTGACGAGCAAGTTTTATCCGAGCATGGCAAGCCTACAAAATAAATGCTCGATTTGCAATAACTGTCCCACACTTTCTAACTTGCTCGATTGAAGATTAAAAACGTCGAAGTGCGTACATGACGTACTATTAATAATAATAATATATTTAGATAAAGGTAAGTAATATAACAGACCAATCCCTCACTCCGTAAAGGGAACTAAAACTTATGATATTTTTTTAATCATCTTTCAAACCCCGGAAAATGAGACACAATAGATTTGTTGACACATTGTTGTGCGACCCGACCCCGAATTACGTAAGGCTGTTGCTAACAATTCTCGATTGAAATCGATTGTAATCGCAGTTGCATTGCTGCTTTAAGTAAGATAGTTTTCACATTGGTTCTTACTAAAGCAGCAATGTCACTGCGATTTTTGTCAAAGTTGATTGCAACAAAGTTAGACAATCAGCCTACAGATCTATGAATGTAAATTAAGGCCCCACCACTTTACAAATAACTTGAGAATAACAATAGTTTCGACAAATTTTCGCATGACATCCCAAATTTTTGTTACAGTCAGTAAAGGCACAGTTTAACAATAAAGGTATACATACTACTAGACGGCGCAATTTAATTACCAGTTATTACCACCGTAATACACGTTTAGGGCTATTAAATATCGTGGATGTTTCTGTATTATACCTATAATTAAAGAAAATTAAACTCTAAAATGACATAATTATGAAAGTAAGTTGTTAATGCCTCATAATAGGTACTGACTGAGTAATTGGTAGGGAGGGAGTAGATAGTTTCTGATAATAAATATCTTTATTTAATTTCCGGTTATACTTTTATTACCTTACCTTACCTATATGTATTTACTTGTAAAAATAACTTGATTTTAGTACTAAACAATATTAAAAAAAATTCAGTTGCCTGAGACGTAACTATTTAGTAATTCTGTGTCTGAGTAAACAAGTAACGCCATCTATGAGAGTATAGTACAGATAATGAACTCGCTTCGCTCTATGAGAGATGATGTGAATCCAAAAAGTAAAAAATACATTTAAGTACGTTAACAACGAACTCTAACTTGAATTCAACGCTTAAGGCGCTTTTAGGTATCCACTAGCGCTGCTAATTAATTTATTTTTATTATACGTAAACCAGGCCAATATTACAAAAAGGAAACAACCATCGCCTTTTAGATTGTCGCCAATATTTTTTAATAATTCTTCAACAGTTTTCATTCTTTCTGTAAGTTTTAAAATCCATTTAAACCAAAAGTGACCACTCTCGTTTCGATTGGCTTTTAAAACTAGTACAAATAATGAAAAATATTTAAAAGTGATTCAAAAAATATTAGAAACAATTTAAGAGGGCATGGTTGTTTCCTGTTTTTTTAATATTGACTTGGTTTACATGTAATAAAAATAAATGTATTGGCGCCACTAGTTGCCCGCTATAAGCGCCTTAACACAAACACGTATTCAGTAACCACGAGTTGGCTTCCAGTTAAGTCAACAGTGTATCGCTATACGTTTTGCCACAACAATTAAGTAAACCAACAGGGAGTACCTACATGTAAACTTGAATCGATTGAGTTCGAATGCCCATAACTTGCCAACTTGATGGAGGTTGCTACGTCACTTAGCACCGTGTTAGTTAAGTGGTTTGTTAAGATCTTATCTGTAAGCTATAGTAACTATCTTCTGATGTCCGGTCTTTGCGATTAACGACTCGTTAATGACTGATCTGTCTTTATAAAGTTTACATTGACATGATTCTTTAAAGTATATGTGGAACAAAGTAAAGAAAAAGAAAAGAGCAACAGCCTCTTTTTTTATTATTTAACCTTTATTTTGATTAAATATTAGTTTCACTTAAAACTATTTCATACATATAAGTATATATACTGTCTGTATATATATATATAGCTATAGCTGTCCTTAGTCAAAAGAAAATGGATTTTGACAGTTGAGTGTCGATAAATATCACGCGATATAGGAATATCGTGTTTCAGTGGTCATTGTAGGGGCACAGAATAACCGGGAGCCGGTTTGGCCTAAGTTTTCCTGCAAGTTTAGGTATGTAATGTATGTGTGTGTGCGTGAACGGAAAACTACAACAAAATTCTTCCATTCAGCGACTCTTTCGTCAACTTCATATCTTTTCATTGACCTCTATATTATTACACTGGACTGGCTGCTGTCAAACTGCTCTTGTGCCTATTTGATTTCCGCCATTTTGGCGCTGTAGGACGTAGCGTGAGCATAGCGTGAGCATGGTACTAAAGTCTGAAGTTTGGAGAGACCATCACGGCAACCATTTTCATTGCACACGTCAAAATTAGTTCTTTAGACTCACGCTAGTGGCGTTTCAAATAGGCACAAGAACTTTGCTGTCAAATCATACAGACAGCCAGTCCAGTTAATAAGAAAAAAAGTTTTTCATGTCAGTGTATCTTGTGCATATAGTTTCAAAGCGAAAACAAAAATGAACATCGTCCCTACTCTGGCGCAAATATGTTTAATAAACTCCTTTTAATCTATGCTACTCTGGTACACTTTGGTTCAAACACATACAAGACAAAACATTTTTTTCTAAGTAAAGTTAATCTAAGCTACCCTGGTACTTTGGTAATGTAATTTAAAGAACTGCAGCAGTCAAAAAGGATAAAAATGGCGACTCACAGCGTTTTTTATTTCCTGACATTATTGCCCGTAAATGTATAATTTCGGCTATTTTCGGAATCTGTTATTATAAGAATCTAATTTTTCGCGGATCGGCTATTTTGTATTTCTGATATTTTGCGCCTAAAGGGTCTCTACAACGAACAAGACGAGAGTCGCAACCGCCACCAGTCGCCAATCGTCGATTGTTTCGTGTACGCAGCATTCCCGTAACCACTCACAACATTCAATCGACCTCGAACACTCCAGAATGCGAATTTTCTTTCAAAGAATAAATTCTCACATAGCTCTGAAGGCACAATAGGGCTGCGATATTGGAGGTTTTTTCATGAAATACATAAAACTTTTGTCTTTTGTCGTTTAAATACAGTTAACACGAAGATTCCATAGCTACATTTAAAATCATTTCTTCAAACAAAATCACTGAAACTTCAATACAAGAGTAGAGTGTAGAAAACTAGAAACTACCTTAGAATACGTAATCGTAAAACGTGAACGAATACCTAGTATCTAGTCCCAAATCCCATGTTCGTCTTTGTGTAAAAGAAATACTACAAACTGTTTTAAATTCTACCTTTTCTTGCAAAGTGTGCAACCCTTAGGTGGGGGAGGTCTGGCCCAGTCGGCGATCAGTCACTGTCAACTTGCCGATAGCGAGAGACGTCTCGTATCGCAGAATTTTATCGCTAACGATATCAATTCTTATTTTTAATCGAAACTTTTCTTCCGCGATAGGCTCCAGATGGAAAGAATTAGAGAATTGGCTGCAAAAGAAAATGTCCTTTACACCGACAGCTTATCAATTTTGTGGTGAAAATTGAAAATTGGTCTCAAACGATATGATATTAATAGAGTATGAACAAAATGTAATTGATCATTGGTTCTTGGTTAATCTAATCTTGCAACAAAATGAAGTATTGTATCTCAGGATCATCATAGTAATGCGTACCGTAAAACCTTCCAACTATAATCCTAAGGGGCAACTATAGTCCAATTCTCCTACGACGGTCAGACATTGTATTTTCTTAACCAAGGGCTATCTAGTGATCTGACGCAGAATTACGTGGTTCTCTAGATTACTTACTACCTATGGTAATTGTTATGTGAGGTGGTAATTGTTATTCGGGCGCCGCTATTTTGCAAATCACATTCACGATAACTTCGTCACAGTTTTTGCACGTAGTGAAGTGTTCCAAAATTTAAAACCTACCGGCTGTCTGTAATAATTAAAAAATATATAAAACTTGTCGTGTTTTATTATTTTTTTACATTATATAACATGTCGGTATTATAAAGTTGCATAACCAGTCCCGAAATATAATCCAATTTCTAGTTTTCGACTGATAAATATGTCATTTTATCAGCTGGACCAAAGTTGCGAGCTCCTCACAACAACTATAGTCCAAGTTTGAATTAAAAAAAAATGCATTTCTACCTAAAATACAAAAACTTTCAAATCTGAAAATCCAGTTTTTCAGATTTGAAAGTTCATATCATCATTTATTAAGAAAACTTTTAGAGTTTTTCTTTAGAAAAATATATTAAAAGTTACAGGCAGAAACTTAAAAAATAGGTAATTTTAGACCAGTGATAGGAGGTTTTACGTAAATTCTTTGAATTAACGATCATGTTATATAGGGGGACATCTTTTAAAAGCACACTGTTGATACAAAAATTAAAGTTACATCGTGTTCTTTGAACGATAGGTACACCTATACCTACATGCTTTTAAAAATAACCTGGCAAAAGCCTGATATGAACATGTTAAAATAATGATAATGAAAAAACACTTTTTAACTGATACTAGCGCGGTTTTATTGAAAAGTCGAAACATTGGGAAAATCAAAAATCAAACCACCAACTAAGTACCAAAGTACTTTCAATAAAACCGCGCTAGTATCCGTTAAAAAGTGTTTTATTTTATGTCTAGTGAGCGCGTAAGCTTGAGAAGTGAATATGTTAAAATAAGATAAAACAATCCAATATCTCAGAGACTATCAATTGAATATTCCTTAGAAACTTTCTTTGGATCAAAAAGAAATGAGCTTCAACAATATCTCATAAATTTTACATCTGGACGGTTATTCAGCGCGATCAAATGTCGATGCATAGTTATTGGTTCGCAATTTAAGAACTCGGATTTATTACTTGAATGGTTTTTTTCAATGGACTCCAGATGGTGAGAGGATTTATAAGGCGTTCCTCACAAAGAGTCACGTAATTCCTATTGCCTCGAGAAGGTTCTGGACTTAAGAAAAGTACAATGGAATACTGGGGGTTGGAGGGCGCTAACAGTTGCCAGCGATGTTTTTACATTTATTTCTTAATAACTCATTGTCCATTATTAATTAAAAATGTTTTCGTTTTTGATGTAATATTAGGTGAATTACGTTATGCAGCATTTTTTTCCAATTAAAATTCTAAGAAATTTTTATCCTTCCTTTTTATGTGGTCAAGAATAACATTGCGTCATAAAACTGACTTTCTTTGTCTGATTTTGTACCTATTTTAAAATATTTAGCTTTTTTACAATGAAAATTTGACTTATTTCAAATCGAGATGATACCTTTTCTTGTAAGTAATAAGAATTCATCAGCAGCAATTATTAAAGTCTACACTGCTGAGACATACGATTTCTTACGGTCGGATAAAGAGAAGATAGACATAAATAAACATAATCAGTTACATTTGTTCTTAATTTCAAAGAAACAACGGGAAACGTTTATTTTTAAGCGCCGCTATCTCACTGTAATTTGCGTAACAAAATCTTGCGCGTCGATAAGCGTCTGGTTCCCACCGGCAGATGCGGGCTCTTCCGGAGTTTTTGCAATGGCGACGTTAATTCACCATATGGCTACATGACTTATAATAAACTTTAAATATTATTTTAAATTTGATGGTTAACATACTGGTTATAGTGGCGCCAGCTTTAAAGTGACTAATTTGATTCCCGTCCAAGATAATATAGAAGAAAAATCCATAATGTGTCATTGTTTTAGGATACCATATTGCTTTAGCTTTAAATACTCGCCCACGATTTGGTACCTACATAACTGATGAATACTAAAAGTTAATATTTTAGTCGATTAAATACCATTGCATCAAAAATAATATCTCTCTATAATCATGAAAGCTCTTCAGTGTAATTTCAATAAACATTACCACAAAAAAAATAGTTTTTTAAGCTGTCTGCCACTTGCTAATCTTTTTTGGCTAAGTATAATAAATATGCTTTATCCAAGATATCTCAAAAGATCATAGAAATGAAAAGTTTCCACTAAATTTATCTTTATTATTTTAAGCCGTCCGTCTGAAGGCACTTTATAATTTCTTAAAATTAAACTCAAAATTGAATCAAACATTAGAATAGCAAATTCTACAAGAACCAGTTCAGTGAATTCATTACAAATGCCGTCTTCTTTAGAATTTCTAATCTAAATAGTGGAATTAAAAATTAAACATTGTGTAGATAAACTTTGAAACAAAGCTCTATGGGCCGTAAATTCTGAAATTCTGTTGAAGATAAAGACAATTTGCTGGAGCTACATGAAAGTAGGTAATATAAGATTGGAGAAAAGATGACGCTACTGGACTCAGATTCCCAGAACACAGATGCAGCTTTCTAGATTTTATAAGAGGAGCGTGACTTTTTTACTTATTTTCCAAGCATGAGCTACGGACGTTTGTGGCATTCAACCCTTTAACTATTTAAGTGTTAATGTTTTTATCGACTCATCAATAACTTTTATGCAATACAAATATTTATTTGTTTTATAGTTGTAAAGGTGTGTTTGTTCTCTTTTTATCTAAAAACAAACAAAAGTTTACAGGGTTTTAGGGCATGTGCTTTACCAAACCTAGATTTCTATACATCTTGAAAAAAAAATTTTTTTTTATTATCAACTGAATAGTGCTTGGCCTTCATCTCACTTGATGTTAGTGACGACAAGGCTGAAGGTGGAAGCGCACTACACCCGGAATCCTCATCACTGAGGAACTGGCTATCTTACTTCTAACTGCCGGAACACAATAATTATTAAATTGTTGTTATGGCGTCAGACTTAGGTAAGATGGTGGTAGCTAGCCAGGCGGACTCGAAATAAGCCCTACCACCAACCAAACCGAGTACAAATTGTACCCTGGGAATCGAACCTGGGACCCCTGCGTCTTACACGGGCGAACGACTAGACCACCAGAGGCGGTTAAACAGATAAGAGTTTACAGGGTTTGAAGGGCATAGTGCTTTACCAAAGCTAGATTTCTATACTTGAACAAAAACAAATGTTTACAAAATCCTAACATTTATCTGTGCACTAGAAAACCCAACCGCTTGACCTCACAAACCAGCGATGATATCTCCAACAATCAGAGCTCAAACAAAAGACCACCATGACCTTAAACATCCGGGTCCAAACGATTGACCATACGGAGATAACTCTGAATTAGATAAGAGACATTGCTCCCAAACTTATCTGTATTAAAATCTCACATCTACCCAACAAAGCGTAAGAGACTGTTAGACTTGTTAAAAGATATGGTATGAACCTAATTTGATGCAAATAGGTAACTCTTTCTTTGAAATTTGTACTAATAAAATTACGTAATTCGTATTTAGTTAGGGAAGTAACTATAAATAATATTACTGAGTCGATTTCACCAAACACGATTTTATTCGAGATCAACGGATTATATTTATTTATCTTGGTTAACATTGAAAGAGTAATAGTACCAACTATTGCAGTTTAGCTACTGATATCAAGCAGAAAATCCAATTCAAATATTGAATGAACACTTACAATGCAAGCGAATGCAATGAAATTTCGATTGAAAATGTTACTTTACCAATAGTTTCAAATGTTTTTCGACGAAAATGATAAAAAAGGTGCATTAGAAAAAAATGTGTTTTTATCAGTATAAAAACACATTTTTTTCTAATGCACCTTTTTTATCAAAATCGTGTCGTACCAGTGTACGACACGATTTGTAATAAATTTTAGAGTAAGTATTAGGTTGTCGTATTGTATAGCACGAGAACAATGGAATTTAATAAAATTTTCAAGCCATAAATTGCTATAGAAATAGAAATACTTATAACAATAGAATTATAATTATTTATATTAAATAATTATATCTCTGTTAAAGGCTTTGCCAAACAGAACGCGTACCTACTTAGCGCGCGTTAGAGCGCTAACCTGACGTCGCGCTATAGCGCCGAATTGTGTTGTAGGACGTGCATAGTTTCATGCCAAACACAGCGCCGGCGCTAGCAGTACGCTGCGTACGACTAGCGCCGGCGCTGTGTTTGGCATGAAACTATGCACGTCTTACAACACAACGCGGCGCTATAGCGCGACGTCAGGTTAGCGCTCTAACGCGTTTTGTTTGGAGAAGCCTTAGATCTGTTAAACTGTTAAAACACTGCGCTACCGAGGAGCTCCGTGGCGCAGTGGTTTAGAGCCTGGACCAGCGATTGCGGAGGTTAAGCAACTTTCGCAAGTCTTGGTCATGGGATGGGTGACCAAAAATTTATTAGCTCGAGCTCCTCCGTGCTTCGGCACTTTAAGCCGTTGGTCCAGGCTGCATTTGCAGTCATTAAAACCCACCAATCCGCATTGGGCCCACGTGGTGGGTTATGACCCGTTTTCCTTAACCACCCATTCCTTATGGGTGGTTAAGGAAAACGGGTCATAAGCCCTGTGCCCCAACAGTGGGGACATTAAAAATGGCTGATGGACATATTAAATATATTCAAGAAGTATTTGAATACTTGAGTTCCAATAATAAATGTAAGGCTATAGGTATTGCCTTGATGTCTACCACAACAATGAATTTAATGTATGGAAGATAATAACTAGTCTGTCTTGAATATTAAATTTCTAGAGTTTTTTTTTATTAGCGGCGGTTTTAACATAATTCTCTTTGAAATAACGACGTATGTATTTTTTATGGGAAAACACAGTCACAATATGTCTAAATGAAAATAGACTCAAAAATTATCAATTTATTTTTAATATATTTATTCAGTTTTTGTTTAAGAAAGAAAAATAGAAAAAAAACATATATTAGCCTCAAAGAAAACATAAACATAACAAAAACAGGGGAAAAAGGACTAATATAATAAATAGGTATTACTTAAAAAATTATGAAGTTTAGACTTATTAATCAAATAAAAAATCTTCACTTGAAATTATGTGATGCGTAATACCTATGTATTCAAAATTAAAAATACTAAAAGAAATAAAAATAAAACACTTTTAATGATACACAGATACACACATTCTTAGTCGACTGACACTGCTTTGGAATAAAAAGAAAGATATAGTTTAGACGTTTAGTGCTACTATATATTCTGTGGTTTATTTAGGTACTATTCATCAACCTATGCAGAAAACCATATTTTTTATAGTTTCATAATATATTTTTAAGTATCTTAGAATTGTTGATACTTACTCAGAAAATTATTCGATAATATTCTATGAATATATACTCCAATTTGCCAAATCAAGATTCCGCGAAACTGTCTCTTCAATACCACCGATAAGTCTTCATTTCTTGAGACTCAATTAAAAAGTTCTTCTTTGTGCGAAAGAAAAAATATTTTCGCCAAATTCCTACAGTCGGCAACAGTGCGGAAATTAAACTTTGCCTAAACTCTTTTTATTTCTTTACTTAAGTAATAGTAAGGTATCGGGAATCGGCGCCATTTGTTACCGACTCTTGGAATACGTCCGCAGACGAACAATTGAAAGGAGCTCGGGTAGGCTTCGGCTGGCATTGTGTTGGACCTGACAGGACCGTGGGCGGGAAAAGGTCTTCGTGAAGGAACTCTTTTGTATCTGCGATCAATTTGCCAAAAGATATCGTCTCACGAAAACGGCGGTCGCTGTCTGACCAATTGTGCATTACAAGCCTCTTTTCGGTAGCCTTGGATGAATCGGATTTTGCTTTTATTGACCGATCCCAAAAACATTGATACTTAACACGTTCGCTGCGGCATGACTTTCCATTCCTTCGGTACAAGGCCTATATACCTGGTAATAAAACTTCTATTGTGGCGGCACAAGGCTTATAGACCCTGTAACATTTAAGAAACTTTAAATCCTTTTTTGGCTTCATGCAAAAAGAAATATGATTTTTTTGCTTTGAATATAAATAACAATGAACTAATTGACATACACCTGAAGGCGTTCGTTAACAGCTTGCTTAGTTTAAAAATTAAAGCATTATTTAAAATACAGGGTTTATGCACCCTGTGCCGCACTGAATAAGAGAAATCTGGTGCGTATTTTAGGGATGTGAAATAAAGACATCGATAATCTTAATTAAGGTTAATATAATGAAAAAAAGATAAAACAAACATGATTTAATGTTTTTCAATAAAACATGGGTAACAAAAGTTTTTTTTTTGCATTGAACACATTTAGTTAAAAAAAAATACTTTTTTGTCAGCTTGGCGGCTGGTTAAAAAGGTTCGGAGGTTTCTTGGACGAATGGAGGTTTTCGTAACATCCGACACAATTCCTCTTCTTAACACCTTTTACCAAATTGTGTTTATCAAGTTTTCGGGCGGGTTCTGAAAAGATAAATACATACACACAAATCTTTCCTCTTTATAATATTAGTATAGATAGAGTATAGAAGTATAGATACGCACTAAATGTAAATTTTCTGTAATAAAACAGAGAACAAAAACCTGCCTATACCCACGGGAAACGTAATTAGGTAAATAAAATAAATAGTAATGATGACTCACCTGTCTTTGATAAATCAATCTATGATTAGATTTAATATTCACTGCATCACTGTCCTCACAAACATCGTAGACAATTTTTTGTGGCTCCTTTTGGTTGGTCTTGACGCCATGTCGACGCGTGCGTTTCGTGATGAATGCAAGCCAACACTAGCCGCGTGAAGCAAGCGCGGGGTGCGGTACCAGGTGCGCGGGGTACAAGGTGCTTCGACCAGGTTACGCACTGTGATGAAATTTTATTTCATCCATGCGGTGCCAGGTCTAAAAACCTGGTATTAAGATAGGTACACCATTGGATTCTATTTTAAGAATACATCTTAGATATATATTCATCTCTTTCCTACACCGAAACAAGTTAAAGTTAGGTATGCCTTCCGCATGACAAGGAAGTCTATACTTTTCTTAGCCGCACTGTAAGCGAGGCGTATAGACCTGGTTTCGCACTCAACGTGTTAAGCAAATTTCAAGATGTAACCTACTAAAGTACCATTTTAAAATGTTGTCTTCAAATTGTATCGTGGTTTGCATTTCGCTAGTCGCCAAAAATATGAAATCCATAAGCCGAACGAAAGATAGCAAAACTTTCCACCTAAAGTATCATAACTACGCAGCTAAATCTGAAAAGAATCGCAACTCCTTACATTTGCAGAACAAACAACTTTACACATTAGCTACCAAATCTGGCAAAGAGGACAATGTTATAAAGAAAAGATTTCGAGCAGCACAACTCGTGATCGTAAAATTAATGTTAGGAGGCTATTAACTTCTTGTGTAAAAACAAATAAACGCGAACTGGAGTTAGGCACGTGTGTCGCCGGCGAGGGGGCCCATCCAACCGTAGCAGGACGTCTGTTTACTTGATCCACAATAACTCCATGCACTAACTTTTCACATTGTAAGCGATTATTGCTAACACTGAAACTACAATCCGTTTTCCTAACAGCTACTTTATAAAATCACCTTCGCAAACAATAATCAAGATAATCAGCATAATCCATTAGATATTCTAAATAAGGCAAACACGGCTGTAGATAGTGTTTACATTGCACTAGGACCTAGGTATATACATAGCTGGAGCCTGGTTAATATTTGCCCTACGTCTGCCCCACAATCGGCTGTCGACCTTAAATTACAGATCGAATCTGTTGACCTCTGTTAAACAATTACATTTATACGAACTTCGACACGTTATTTGTTCACATATTGACCTTATAATAAACAAGCAAGTTGAATCCGAACAATAAAGTTTTCTTTACGATTTTCATTCAACCAATGAACATTTAATGATTAAAAGTTATTATTAATACCTCGAGGCTTTTCGAGCTAGGGAATTTTTCGCTAATATAATACCAAAGTTCAAATGTCAACTTGCAATGTGACCCAATGATGAAAACCCAAGGTCAATGGAAAGGGTCCGCAGCGATCTTTATTAGCTTGCCAACATAATCTATTGGGTAGATTAACGGAGACATCCTTACTTCACACGTTTGAGAGCCCCGAACGATTTGTGTAAATTGAACCGTTGATTAGATTCCTTTTCTTCGGCTCAGCGTCTTAATCTTTCCGATTCATTACTTGCTAAAACTGGAACGCGTTCGTGATTAATTATCCTATAGACAAGACGCTATTTACAAATAGATGAGCAATGTAATTACGAGAAACCATTTCAGAAACGCTGTTATAATTTATCAGTCATATAGTTCATTTCGCTGATAATTCAGACTTTGATAAATATTCATAATTCACACAACATTATTTTTGTTATTTCAGAATGTTCCGCGAGATTCTGTAACCCATTTTCTTTTTCATATTTCACGGTGCCAAGAATACAAATGAAAGTTTTTTCCAACTGTCCTCGACTGAAAAGGAATTATTGATCAATGGTAGTGAATGAAGAGATCCGCTAATAATAACATTGTCAGCGTCTATTGTCCAAAGCTGACCCAATTACGTTCAGCGTTCACCACATTGGAACGAAATGGTTCGATCTGTCAACGGAAATTAAATTTTCTGAATACCCTTTCGCTTGAAAGCGAAAGCAAGAGTGTAAAGCGTCCAGCGAAATGAGATCTCTGACGGTTTGAGATGATTTTGGTATGTGATTAGAGCTGGCCAATTCCGTCACTGTTGAACGATGTTTCTGTTTGCCAGACAATTTTTTATTTAACCATATTAATGAAACGTTTAGTAGATTCACTCATTCGTGATTTTATGCCACATGTTCTTTCCGATCTTCTTTTGTTAAAACTAAGTAACGCAAACGATCAATATGAAGTGAATTAACCGCCCACGAAAAATCAAATTGAGCGGGATGTGTAAGATCACAAGGTGGAATTTGGCATGCTCTTGGTAAGTTTATGAGAATTACGAAGGGGATCCTTTGAACTGGTGATGCAATACATGGGGTTGGATTTTCCCGATTCATTCGTTATTTTCGGGACCGCACAGTGATCAGTTCCCAACTGCTAGGGATGTATTATCGGGCCAACGGTCATTGTGTTTTTTAAGCTGACGTAGCATTTTTGTGCGGAACGTTTCTAAGTCTTTTGTGCGGCATCCTGAGGGATATTGAGCGTCTGCCACGATAAAATCCATGTTAACTTTCAAGTTATATATGATCTCTTTGGTCAGTGTCTCGGTAATAATAGATATCAATTGCACGAAGACTTCATTTATCTTCTATTGAAAAGAAATATTCCAATGGTTGGTGCAAGTGATTTTGGAACGAAGATCTTATCTTGACAAACATACTCGTATCATATGACATGAAGATTTTATCTTTAAAATAAATCATTACTGGGAATTATTTCAATTTAATAACATCTGATAAACTTATACTAACATATAGGGCATTAGAGTTAGACTGTACTTACAAATTCGTAAGATTCTTAAGAAAGAAAGTTTAACTTCTGGCTTTAAAGAAAAAGCCAGAACTTTTATTTTATATTCAAGGCTAAGGATATTAAGTATATTCTAGCTGACGTCAAACGCTTAAGAAAACGGCTGCATGTTATCGGTGGAAACCAGATAAAATGATAGAGTGTCTGGTGCGGATAATGTCGAGTATTAGTGGTCACGGTCGCTCAGTTAGCCGCCATAATGCCTCGCCCGCTCGATCATATTATGGAAAGCTGATATTACTAGGACCTACTTTCACTGTAGGGCACTAACTGTATCTAGTCTGGTCCCAACACTGTAATGTTTCTTGGGAGACTGAATTAGCTATGTTGGAAAGACTTTTGCATTTAGATGAATTTAAAACAGTTCATTGAATACAAGTTGCTCAATAATCTTATTTCATTATCTTATTGAAACAAAACATTTTTCACGGATACTACGCGCGGTTTGAAAATTATAGTATACACGCTGAAATTTTAATAATTTGTTTCCCGCAGTAGGGTGGTTTAATTACAAGCCACTTTTAATATGGTGGCAATATCGCGAAAAAAAATCAGCTGTTCCATACAAAAACGCAATACCTTCTCGACCTTAATGTATGCAAAAGTTGATTTTTTTTTCGCGATATCAGGGTTGACCCCATAATAAAAGTTGCTTGCAATCATGAGTGGAACCACCCCACTGCGGGATTATTAAAATTTCACGCTGTATAGTATTGAAACTACTTTGGTGATTAATTGCCTTACCTTAGAATAATAACACCTAGAAACCGTGTCCTTGTATGCAAAGTGAGGCAGCTAATACCAAGCCAGAATGGCTTTGTATTCAGATTTATATCCTTCATACGTTACCTAATCGTAATTAAAACCCAATAATATAGTAATTAATCTAATAAGTAAAGGAAAATCGAAACTGGTTTGTACTTATTCGGTATGATTAGGTAATAATGGAGAATAAAAATCTGAAAACGTGGCCATTTTGGCTGTTTTAGTTGCCTCACTTTTGACAGTGCGCTTTGTAGAGAACTATCATTCTAGGTGTTATTATTCTAAAGTAGACCTATTTAAGTAGTTTGATTTTTATTTTCCCGACGCGCGACGTTTCGGCACCTTTGCAGCTGCCGTGGTCACGGAAGACTGTAGCCGCTCGTGAGCCTACCCTCGAGAGATCAACTGAATCTGCCACCATTTCACAAAATTTGGAGGCCCTTCCAAAAAAGAAATGGCGAAAGAAACCTTGGATAGGGTTGTCGACCTCCGTCTTTTATATTTATTTATCAATTTATTTACTTAAGGAACTATCTGTATCATTAGATCCTGCAGTAGCGATGCGCGACTTCGAATAATACTAATACTAATCATTCGACTCCCCGAATCATTCGACTTAGTCGACTGGCGCGTAGATTATTCGACTGGAGTCGACGAACGCACGAAACGAACGAACAATCAGTCGATACGTTCGGTTCGACTCGGGCTTGGTCGAAATCGCCGCGCCCCGGTACATTTTGGCTTTGGCATTAGTAGTTAGAAAATGCAGTCGAAACGTTCGTTCGGTGTGATTCGGTTCGACTCGGGCTTGGTCGGGATCGCTGTACATTTTGACATTAGTAGTTACTAATTAGTAGTCGTTATTCGAACATAGAGATTAGTATACTACTAATTTGCCATTCGAATAACCACATTAGTAGTTAAGAATTAGTCGAAAAGTAAAATCATTCGGAGTCGCGCATCGCTATCCTGCAGTGTGTGTGCGGCTTTAACTTGTAAATTATGGGGTCCAAAAGTGTGAATTTTCCAAATATCATCTCTATTGAAATTAGGATATTTATTTATCCCAATAGCCTCGCGGAGCGTCCTAGTTATTATTTTATGTTCCCTAGTAAGGATTTGCGGTTTGTCAAATCTAAAATTATGGTTTTTCAAGCTTGTGTTCTTTGTGATTTATCTTTATACAATCATTAGGTAAGGTTGATTATATCACCCAGCGGAGCGTCCCATAACAAATAGAATACATTGGTCCATTCTAAGAATAAATACGAATGTTTAAATCACTCTTTGTTTCATAGTTGAAGAAATTGAAACAATTGACAGTCACAAACACCAAACAATTGTCTAGTAAAAATCGGTGAGTTCATCAACCCCGTGACAGTGCACCGCCTGTAGTGCTGAGTGCAGTTGCAATTGTCCAGTTAGTGGCGAGCAAACAATGCAGGCTAGCCCGGATGGCAGTAATTAAGATCTGCAGTAATTTGTGGGAAACTGTGGATGCACAAAAAATACTGACGATGTGGTTGCATCACAGCGTAGAGCGTACGAATGCTTTTTGTCATCACTTTGTATGTGGAGCTGGTAATTTCTTTTGACTATCAAGATGTTAAATCGGATGCTAGATGACTTTTGAGTTTCAAACCACATTTTTAATCAAAAATGAGTGTGACAAAAAGGATCTTGATTATTTATTATTTAGAACGATTTTCAGAGTTTAAACCACTGTTTAAACAGTGTTTTTGTATCATAGTCTCTGCCAATCATTTTAAGTCTTGTACAAAGGAACCTAGTAACAACAAATGATTCCTACGTCAGTCTAACTTGAAATAATATTTTTTGAGTTTGACGGAAGTTTCAATTAATTTTTATTTCCTTCGAATCAAAGAACTTCGTAGGTACTTACAAGAAAATATAACAATAGACTAGAAAACTAGAACTAGGAAAAGAAAAGGATAAAATCATCTTACTTCCAATAACATAATAATCTATGACCATAGTTCACCGACCGCTTGGTGCAATACTTGCAGTCGAGACCGGCCAGTCAGGACCGAACCGGACAAACATCAGGCGGCCGGATGACGGTAATTAAGATCCGCAGTACCTAAGTAATTTGAGGCAAGCGCCGCGTGCCGTAGTCGCAGGTATGCGAATGCAAATGTGTGTATTCCAAACGGTAAAATAACTGTGATCTGTTTGTCACTACATAGTAATAGTATAAAACAAAGTCGCTTCCCGCTGTCTGTCCCATACATAGGGATCTTTAAAACTACGCAACGGACTTTGATGCGATTTTTTTAAATAGAGTGATTCAAGAGAAAGTTTTATATGTATAATACATGGTGTCAAATTCCACATTACACAGAAGCGAAGCGAGGGCGGGTCGCTAGTACTCTACTAAACTAAAAATCTAATGATAAAAACAAACCTCAGATGTTGAACATACTTTAAGGTAAGTACTTTTATTTTTCCAAATTTAGATCTTTGCCTTCACTATAAAATTGAAAAATCTGAATATTTCATTCCAAAAAATACATTTTGTGCTTCTATTGTGATTGAATATTAAAATATTTGATGAAAATCAAAAGTAACATTAACATTAATATCCCGAAAAGTAAAATCTTTCTTTCACACAAAACGCTAACACTGTCAAATCACTGAGGTACCTACCTAGATTGTACAAAATAGTACATTATGAGACAAGTTAGCTTAGGTTGCTCATTACACACGAGGCTGTGGGTTGCAGCCCGAGCCGTAGGCGAGGGCGTAACTCAGCCAAGTGTGCAATAAGCAAGAGCTCACGAGTTTCATACGACGTTTTTCAACACATTTGCGAGGAAAATACAAAGTAATTTACCACACAGCAACAAATACGACAAAAACAAAATATGACAATTATGGGAAAAGGCGCGTAGGTTTTTTTTGTTTTTTTTTTCACACGCCCAATGCAAGAATATTTTGCGAACAAAGGGGTGAGTGAGCATACAGCTTACTTCAAAATTATCATTTTAAATAATAAAATGCAAATATTTTAATATTTTATAACAAAATATTGTGAATTATGGATAATTTGATAATAATAAATATTTGTTTGACTTAATTAAGGTCTTACACATTTATTTATTTCATAAATTAATATGAATTTTCAGCGGCATAAAACCTCTTTGTTGTGACTAAAAAGAATAACTGTATTACCCGGTTATTGGGAATGCTCTGTTTACTCGCATAAAACTTGCAGTACCTAAGGTACTAATTTAACCACAGAACATAGAAAAATTTTTTCTTTGTTCTGTGAATTTAACTTTCGGATAATTCTATAACAACCTAGTGTTTAATTATTGCACACGTTTGTTATAGCTCGGTTTATGGCCCTAAAAGCGATGTATTAGGGCTCACTTTACGAGCAAGTGTGTTGAAAATTATCTAATGGAATTAAGTTATTTTCTAAAAATAATATTTCTGTACAAAATCAATGAAACGAGAAAATTTAATCACAGTCGGTCCAAATTGGAAATCAGAATTGAATAAACAAATACCTAGATTTGTAAATACAGAATCGCGGTGAACTTACTGAATGAAAGTTCGGCTTCGCTCCACCAAAGCAAACAAAAGTTTAACTTTACTTGTACCTAATTACCGATTCCGTCCAAAAACCTTCCGAGTTACTAAAGTTAACAAACTTTTTTTCTATAAACTCCAGGATTTATCTAGATCATATTTTTCGAGTTGAGTACAAAACGTCGACTGCCAGGAAACATGATATCCGAATTATAAAGGGTGCTTTAAAACAATCTCCAAGTTTTTCATCGCCTACTTCCGGAGGAACGGTACCTTAATTTATCAAGAAGAGTTTTAGCAAAATAAATTTCGGTTTATTTTTATGATTAAAGTGACAATGAGAAATTCTCTTGTGGCTAGCAACTTTATTTAATTTATAGGAAAATACATAATTGAACATAATCTATTCAGTTGTTAAACATTTCTTAGTTGATTTTACATTTTTGTTTCACCTTTGAATGTGTACAATTGACAACATTTTGTAATTTAGAAATTACTGATGAAAACAAGAGATACGTATTTTTTTCTTTTCCAATTTTTTTTTTATTTTTGTCATCGTAATAATAATTTGAAAACTTATTCATTCCAAAAGAGCGTAAGTGCAGTTTAAAAGACTTCTAGCGGACTTTACACTTTGACGTCAACCTGTCAACCTAATCTATGGACGCTAATGACGTTTGTTTGTTTATGTTTTGCTCGAGGTTGTTTTCTTTTATTGTCGCTATTTTTACCTTATTTTCAACAATAATAGATAAAGATATAGGTATATTACATTTCATAATCTCATGTGTAGTTCCTGCCTGCTATTATATTATATCTCCTATTATTCTATTATAGCTCCTGATATTATATTTTGAGAGATGTTAAAATTAACTAAAATACTAATTCAAGTTAAAAATATAATTAAAACATTCAAAACCATACAAAGAAAAATTTTCGCTGCGCTCAAGAAGACCAACAAAGCGTGGAAAAGAGAAGTTAACATCATACGGACACGGTCTATGTAAAAAAGAGACAAAGGATCAAGTGACATGTGCCAAAATTTTTTACAGTAAGAGCCCCTAGCGTCCCGCTTAGCGAATGAGCAATCACAGTTTGTTTAAAATATTTTTTAATCTTAATTAGAATTTAAAATAAAGGTATCGTGGAGCTATGGTGTCTTGTACTCTAAGTAATTGTGATGTGACTAAAAGAAACAATCCAAGTAATCACACTTTTCAAAGGTAAATAAGATATTGCCACACATTTCTCTAAAACCAAATTTCGCTACATTTATTCGTTTATCGACAAAGAAAATAGTACGGAACATAGTTTATTAATTTCCTTTGCCCATAATATAGTCATATTTTAAGAATCTAAGTCATACTTTACGTATCTCATATAAAATGTATTGATTCGTTTTCAGATCACCTGTTTATTGACTTTGTTGTTCTTTGACATTCTATTTCTATGTTCAAAACAAATCGAGCAAAAGTGCAAAATATTTTGATACTTGACACAGACTTTGACATACATTATAACCTTGACAGCAGCAGTTTTCACTTCAACAACAATCACACAACTTTTTTTACGCAAAGGAGTGTAATTTTTAATATTCCTTTATCTCGGTGATACAGGCTTTTTTCCACATAATTTGTTAAATAATTGATCAAAAACCCCGAAAAAATATGTACGGTGTCAGAAATTGAAAAACCTCGAAATGGTATTCGATTTAAGGTACCTTGTAAAAAATGAAAACTTGTCAATTCTTCTACTCGTTGTATGGTTACCGCAGCGGGGTGGTTCCACTCATGATTACAAGCAACTTTTACTATGGGGCCAACTCTGATATTGCGAAAAAAATCTGCTGTTCCATACAAAAGCGCAATACCTACTCAACCTTAATTTGTGGAACAGCTATTTTTTTTGCGATTACAGAGTAATGTTGGCCTCATAGTAAAAGTGGCTTGTAATCATGAGTGGAACCATCCCACTGCGGGAACCAAATAATAAAAATTTCACACTGGAAGTATATTTTGCTTTTAAATCATTTGACTTTATCACAATTATTTTCAATATAGATACAACGATTTCGAATGGAAGACAAGTAAACATTTGTTTAAGCAAATTCAACAACAACTTTTCCGTAACTTTTTCACTGACAGACATTGCGCATGATCACATTTAAATCAGCGTCGGGATTTCGTTTGAACGAGTTTATAGATATCTTTCAGATTAATTATTACTTTCAAACACAAATTGTTAAGTTTCCAAACTAATTATTTCTTTGAACTTTGAGTGCTGTGGCCTAGTTTCGTTTCGGAACATAATTTTGTTGCTATTCTTAAAGTTTTGACACAAACGATCGAATTACCGTTTTAATGGCTGACAGATGAGCGACTTACGTGTTATTTGCTTGTATTCGAAGCTATTTTATAGAAAATTGTCCTGTTTGCAAAATGCAAAATGTTTCCAAAAGCTCGATGATAAATCTTTCTCAACAATTTTGAAAGTTGGTGCGACGTACCTAGGATGTTGTTATTAGCACCTTTTCAAGAAGTGTTAAAAATTACAGTAGGTTAGGTACTACAAACAACGTCATTACTATAGTTTAATTATGAAATAAATTTTACTTGTGGGAATTACGGATTTCTTCGATATTTCGCATAGGGCTGGATTTATGCTTTACAAAACACCATTCGATAAGACAACGCAGAGGAGAACGAGAAATGGAAATGGAATGCAATAAACGTTTTGAGTTAACGTAATAAACGTGCAATAATATATAATAATAAACGTATTGAAAGCTAGCCCCCCTAGCCAAAGTAACGTTTAAGGCTGCGTTCCAACGATAACGAACGACTCGCCCTCAACCCGAACTCAACTCAACCGGAGCCCACTCCTTGAAATACAGCGCTTACAATTTTGAGTTTTATAACACATTAATAAGCTCTGTTATATTTTGTCGATGCAACTGCACACGCCTCGCCCTCAACCCGAACTCAACTCAAACTCAACCCAAACACAACCCGAACTCAACTCAAACTCACCTTAAACTCACCTGAACATAACACAAGAGCTTATTAATGTGTCATAAGACTCAAAATTGTAGCGATGTATTTCAAGGTGGGCTGCGGTTGAGGTGGTGACTTGAGTTCGGGTTGAGGTCGGGTCGTGTGTTATCGTTTGAACGCAGCCTTAAGATTCGATTGTTAATGAAACCTTATGTCAAACCCATATATATTTCAAAAGCGAAGCGATAACGAAGATTGGCAAATGTTACTTTAGCTAGTTCCTCTTCATCAAACACTCTGAATCTCAAAATTCTGCAAAACAGAGACCGCGAGCATTTTCAGCATCAATCAAGCGACCGTCGACCTTCCACAAGTCCAAACCAATCAAAGATTCGGCCAGTGTTTCAAATGCCATCGTTCATCGGGAAAAAACTCTGATGGAAAGAAGCGAGGCCCGTTTTATTAAACGCTTTAGCATTGCCGCCATGTGCCAACCAGCCGGCGCGTCCCCGATTTTTTACCAACTTCAACTTTTGACCCCACTGCTACGATCACTCATGTGGGAATTGGTTTTTACTGAAACTTTTCGATGCAATTTACAACTTAAGTAGTTTGTGATAAGACGCTTATTTGTTTGGTTTTTGTGCGGTTAACCCGTAAGTGGGTGTTGCTCTTGTTGTAATATTAATTGGAGAACGCGTGGAATTAGTGGGGTACAAATATAGTTTTGAATACATACGTATATTCGTTCACTGAAACTAAACTTTCAGATAACGCTCATTTGGGAAGACTCGTTATGTGATCATTACGATTTGATGGTTAATTAATTAGGTACACAGGTAAGAAATAAAAATATAGTTTAAAAACTTCGTTTCGAGCTAGTAATGAGACTGAAGTCTTATTTAATTATAGCTGCGCAGATAATACTAAATAAAAGGCTCCTTTTCACGGCATAATAATAATATTCCATTATCCATTAATAAGAATGTAAATAACAATACAAAATGAGTCAAAACAGCTAAACAAAGCCAAGGCAAATAAACAACTCGGCTCGGAGGTACACCAACACATTATTTTTAATTAACCCACGCGTGATCATGTAAAACTGAACGCGGACGCATCCGACAGCAATAATACTCCCAACAGTAATTCGGTCAAAGCAATAAAGTTTATAATCGCTCAGCAGGTATTATAAGGGTCCCTGCGGATTGCCGTTCCCGGCCAATTACCGTGACATCTGTCATAAAAAACCCGACACGGACACAATCACTTTGGTGTTGCCCCTGTGACAATGTTTTGGTGTTATGTTTATTCTTAAAATGTTCGAAACCTGAAGATGTTGATGTTAATTGAAAAAGCTCGGCGCGAGCGACGCTCGTTCTAGTGCGGTCATGAAAGCATATTTTTTAACCATATTAAGTAGGAAGTATGTCATTATCGTCATAATTAACAGCCCATCATAGCCTACTGCAGGCTGTAGACATCTCCCGCGGAAGGATTTTTTTTTATGCACAACAGGATACTGCTTGGCCTTCATCTCACCTGATGTTAGTGACGATAAGGCCGAGGTTGGAAGCGCACTAATCCCGGAATCATCATCACTGAGGAACTGGCTATTTTACCTGTAACTGCCGGAACACAACAATTTTTAAATTGTTGTTATGGCGTCAGACTTAGGTAAGATGGTGGTAGCTAGCCAGGCGGACTTGAAATAAGCGCTACCACCAACCAGAGTACAAATTGTACCTCCCCTTTGGAATCAAACCCGGGACCCCTGCATCTTACACGGATGGGCAAACCACTAGACCACAGAGGCGGTTAAGATTAGGATGTATGTTTTTTTAATTTATTTAAGGCAACAAATAGTCATGTAATACAAGATAATATCATGGTGAATGTGATTACAGCTATAGACCTATAGTGCCTGTAAATAATCTATTTTAACATATTTTGTTACTTAATGAGCCACTCTCAGGACTAGACGATATTACCTTAAATGCTCTAAGGATATTACATTGATATTCTGTTTCACAGTCTGTGGTTTGACACTAACTTCTAAATGTTAGCTACTATAATCTCCATGCCAGGCAGGCGAAAACGTTGCTGTCTTAATTTTGTCTTCCACAGAGGTGTGAGATGTTGCTACCTACTCTAAGTTTTTTATCGCCTTATTTTTCTCTTTCTCTCTTGGACGCCACAATGATTTGTATTATGGTAGTGAGTATTTGATCATCTCATTGCATTAGGTAATGCCGAATAGAATCTTGAGACAAATTCCGACTACACTGCTGTTACGCGGTTGATGCTTCCAATAATCACTAAAGCTAGGGTTTCCTAAGATGACGGTGCCGTCATATTACGGCCGTAATATAGCGGCGTAGAATGTTGTCTATGTAAACAATAAGGCACGCCGTATTGAAACGTAAAACTGGTAGAACGTAGAACGTTGTCGTAAACGTTCTACTCCGCTATATTACAGCCGAGTAATATGACGGCACCCTCGTCCTAAGAAACCCTAGCTTAACCAAATATAATACTAAATAGATATTTCATAAAGATACAAACCAGTATCGAAATCGAAATGATTAAGCAACTAATACGGTCAATGTTTTCAGTTATATTATTTCGGTAGCTGTCATAGAAGCTATAGATTAGATACCGAACACAACTTCCTAACATACGAAAGTTAAGGGATCATAATACCGCATCGGAAACTTATCAGAACTACTGAGCAACTAATCCAATGTCACAGAGGAAGTAAGTAAGCCACGGAATGAGTCACTAACTACAGTGACTATGATGCCCTTTTTAAGCGGGACTTACATCGAAACCCAATGAACGTTGAAAACTCTTTCAATATTTATTGAAGGAATTGTGAAAATAGTTCTCGACTTAAGTGACCTGGAATTTTCACGCTGATTACTAATTTTCTTCTTCTTCCAAACACTTTATGTCACCTCTGTAGATGATTGCTTTTGTTACTGTATGCTTTTATATCCATTGAAAAGTGAAATCAATTAAAATTGTGAAACTGTGATTACGTAATAATTCTATAAAAAGATATCGACCTATCCTTAGTAACTTAGTAAGTACTGCATTTGCATTGTAATAGGGAATATGCATCAAATTCAAAAGTATATAATGTGTGAGAAAATCAACTGTAATATGAACACTTTTCTCTTGCGTTTTTTTTTCGTGATATAGTTACTTGACGTTGGGCGCGTTTATTATGGAGTTAGCCAAAAATTTTCAATTATATCTCCTTTATTTTTACTACATAATGTGTCATACAAAATATTATTTCTTATTCGATATTCTATCTGACTGTTAAGTGCATTATATCCGAAAATGAAAAAAAAATCGTTTATTTTCCCCTGATTTCATCGTCTAATAAAACTAAAAAAAAATATTTCTGTTCCATCATGTTTTTATACGTGTCCGCAGCGATCAAGCTCAAATTTATCAAAATCAGTGACTTATGCATATTCCCTATTGTAACTGTACCTACCTAAGAATCAGCAATTAGCTAAAACACTAGGCCCTGTGGTATCCACAACGCAGTTGTTAAGCAGGAATTTTACAGCGTACAAGCGACTTTCAAAACTTTATCGTAAGTTTAAGTTAAGATTTTCCCTCTATCAGCATAGCAGCCATTATAATTGGTTGCCGACTTTCAAGCTTACATTTTATTACATGACAGAAAAAGTTCATAATTTCAAAAGACATACTACTGTTTAAGTATTGAAAAAAAAAAGATAAAAATTGAGGTTTTATTTCCTACTAGCTTTTGCCACCGAATTCGTCAGCGTAGAAATCCGTTTCCCATTTCGGAAAGAAGTTAGTAGCCTTATCTCTTCTCCTCTCCAAGGTAAAATTTACTTCTATTTTGAATTAGTTTAGCATTTATGTTCGTATTTATATCTCAAAATTTACTAAAAGCTAAGGGAATAGGTAAAATAGATCAAATAAATTTAAAATCCTGCAAAATCAATTTCCTATTTTCTACCTATCGTTTCTATCACTCGAAGGGAGCACTGCAACTTTTCTTTAAACAACTCTATTTCGGACGTGGAACGAGTAAAATTATTCCTGGAGTATCGACTATCGACCAGATAAAACAAGGACTGAATGCATTGCATGTTTTATAAACCAACAGGAATATTGTGAAGAACAATCACAGACTCTCCGAGTGAAATCGGAGTTCCAGAAGGTTCACAATGTCTAAAACTATTTTCGTGGACAACCTGCTGTTGCTCATGCTCATAAAATAACATTATGATTCTGATTCTCAGAGTTTTCTTGATTAGTATAGCTTGTAGAAACCGTTTTGTGGAATAATTTTTAATCGAAGAGGTCCCCCGACTGCAATGACACTTGTTATTTAACTTTTTAGTTTGTTTTTAGCAGGGCAGTCGTGTTTTTTTTTTTAATTTATTTATTTTTATTACACACATTTTAGTGACAAATTATATATTTTTGAAATGAGCTCGTTAAGGCCTTTCATTTGATGCCCATATTGTAATAATTGAAGAAAAAATTTTTTTTTCACATTTGAAAATGGCATCATACAGTCTTGATATTAACTTTTTTCAAAAAAATATAGCCAGTATCACTCGGAATAATGTAAGGATTCTAACAATACCCCATACATCCAAATCCGTTGAGCCATTTGGTAGTTATGGTGGAAAAAAGAAACTCACATACCCACAAACATACATGAACCCTGAACACATAGATCAGCGGTTCCCGAATGGGGTTCCGCGGAACCCTGGGGTTCCGTGAGAGGATCGCAGGGGTTCCGCGAAAATTCAAGAGTTTAGGTATAAAGACAGTCCCGATTTCGATGATATTGTCCCGCATCCCGACGATCCATTAGTTTTGTCCAGATTTTTGATGATAACACGTGATCACAATCAAAGTATTAATAAAAATGGGTCCAAATGTTTAAAAGCATAAAGGACAACATCTTAAATGCCTTATTTTGCGTTGTATCTCGCGCTTTAAGCATACTGCTTTCAAATGCTTATGTTGAGCGAGGTTTTCCCATATGACGCTTAAATGTTCTAATGTCAGAAATCGTTGCTCTGTAGATTTAATGAAAGCATTATTTCAAAAGACATGTCTTGTTCTGAATTCGTAAATAAATATAAAAATGATGCGCAATTAATGAGAGAGGCCCGTAGTAATAGAAAATTATCATGGAAACAGTGTCAAAATAAAAATACCTAATACATTAAATCAAAAGTATTTTTTCCCTTCAGTTAAGTGATTCTCCTTTTTTATTTTTAAGTAGGTATTTTAATTACAAACATTTACATACATTCAACATGTCCTTCATTTACTAGTTACCAGACTCTACCACCGAATAACTAATAGTACTCTACAGTGGTTTTACTGCCAGTTTTAATGATTTTAACGTACATTTCGTTAGAAAATAGACCCAAAAAATTTTTGCACAGCCTTGTCCTAGGTTTTCTATACCTGAATGTAACTACCGTGGTTAGTTTACTTCTTACTTGAGCTAGGGTTCCGCCCAAAAGCGGTGAACCAAAAAGGGTTCCGTAGCTAGAAGAATTCGGGAACCGCTGACATAGATACACTTTTTGCTTTGGGCAGTCGTATAAAAATATTACTTTAACCCCGGTATTAGTGTTTATGATTTAAGTATGAAAGCATCATTATTATGTTATTCAATCAATAATAATCAGAATATTCAATAATGTACCTAATTTCAAAAACACATTTTGCGAAATCACTTTTAAAGACTGAGCTTTGTTTTAAAATCTACAAAGTAAAGCGTCTTTACAATTTCAAAACATTTATGTGTTTAAAATACTTGATATTTGAAAAAATCTGCTTTATTTATTCCACCTGCTATGCGAAAAGCTTCTGAAAAACTGTTGTTAATTTATAGAGTGATACGTCTCATCTGTGATTCACTCTGCTAAAATAAAAACATCCCCTGAAGGCTGAAATCACTGGCCAGGCTTTCACACTCATATTTATAGCTCGCTTCCATCCATTTATGAATGCTTCATTGACTGACCAATTTAGTTATTTTTGGATAGCCCTTTAAGCTGTTGTCGACGTAAAAATGAGCATAAAAATAATATTTTACTTCAATAATAAACAAACATGCGAGCCGCTTTGTAGTTTAATTTAATCATGTTTTAAAAAACCGGCCAAGTGCGTGTCGGGCCACGCGCCGTAGGGTTCCGTAGTTACCTTATACTATACCATATTTAATACCACCTATCATTTTTCGTCTGCAAAAATAACTTTGTTTTCACAGTGTTTGTATGAATGACAAAGTTATATTTGCGGTTTTGGAAAATGTACTATATCTCGAAAACTAATTACTATATCTCGTTCAAACCAATTTTGGTTGAAAGTGTTTATTAAGATCTACAGCACATTTTTTTTTTAGATTTTTCACTTTCTTATTTCAAAAGTTAAAGGGGGGGACACACATTTTACCACTTTGACGGTGTATATCTTTCAAACGGTTGACTTTGAGAAAAAGTTGTCTTAAAAACCTCAATGTCATTTTTAAAGACCTATCTAAAAACACCCAACACGTGTTGGTTTGAAGAAAAACCTTTTTTTTTTAGTTTCCGTTCCATGTATGGGGAGCCCCCCCTTAATCTTTTATTTTTCTTATTTTAGTATTAAATTCGTTAAGCGGTTAACAGAATACATCTACGTACCAAGTTTCAACTGTGTAGTCTTAATACTTACGGAATAAAGTGGCTGTGACATACGGACAGACATACAGACAGACAGACAGACATGACGAATCTATAAGGGTTCCGTTTTTTGCCATTTAGGCTACGGAACCCTAAAAACACCCAACTTATAATGGCTGAAATATACTTTCACTTTTTATCATTCTGAACTTTCAGTACACTGTTTTAAACTAAATTCAGACTGTAATTTTGAAGTTTTGCAAAGGTATATTTAATTAATACCTATGATTACAAATTAAAGTATTGAGAATTCACTTTTTATCCAACCAAGCGAACAAAACACCACGCTTCATACCAATTTCGAGCATCTCAATGAGTTACACAATTTTAATTACCAATGCACCGATAAGTGGTTGCGATATTAAGTTCTTAAGTCGTAGCAACAAAGGGTATCGTTTAAATTTTTTTAGCAGTAGGGTTGACTACTTTAAAACCCAGTTCGTTGACCCTAAGTCAAGTTCAAGTGTGGTAGGGCCGCGCGCTCCGCGTTTATTTTTAGGGCACTAAATATATCCGATTTCTTCAACTGCCCTATTCACTTCCTGTGGATGTGCAATTGCAGTATTTGCAAATTTTCTGTCTCACGACATGATCCAAAGTCATATTCAATCCTAAAAATCTAACACATCACTTAAATATGACATGAAGACTTGAACTTTTAACAACAAATAAAAAACAATAGTTTTTTCTATTAAGCGGTATTTATTGTGCAGTGCAATCAACCCAATATATGTTTTTTTCATTTTTAGCTATAATTGATACGCTCAAGTCAAAAACAGACCAAGTGCAATTTTTTTAATTTTGGGAATTCAAAAAAAACTCCTTGGTTAAAAAAAATGTATCAAACATCGGAAATAAAAAATATAATAAAGTAATTTAATTCTTTACTCATACTTTTACGTTATCAAAATAAACAAAAATAATCGCTTTATATTTTTAAAAATTAAGACAAAATTATTTATATGGTATGTTTTTGACTTGAGGTCTAGTTTGTCTTAGTAAAATGGTACAAATATACAAAATTTAATATTTATTCATAGCCAGTCTCATTCCCATCGTTTTCATTAGACTCGGAATTATTTTCGGTATCATTCAGGTCTCATATTTATTTAATTAAAATTAAAAAAATACATTTTCGAAAAAATACGGATAGAGCTTTTTTATCATTAAGTTTCTCTTCTTTCATACGCACATTTAATCGATTCATATATATTAATCTTTTTTTCCGGATTAAGGTAGGTCACCGGGATTTATTCTTTACTAGCTGCCGCCCGCGACTTCGTCTGCGTGGAAAGTTTTTTTGCTATCCCTCGGGAACAATACTTTTTTTCGGGATGAATGGTACCCTATGTCCTTCTCTGTACCCCTGACAACGTGTATGCAAAATTTCATGACGATCGGTTCAGTAGTTGAGACGTGAAGGCGTAACAAACAAACAAACAAACAAACAAACGGACTTTCGCATTTATAATATTAGTAAGGATTCTTCAATAGAATTCAAGACAAAAACCACCCATCTAACCGAAACATGGTCTGTTTTTGACTTTAGTCTAATTTTCGGTCTCTTATTTTGACCGTTTAAAGTGAGTTTTTGGTCTGTTTTATATATTAGGCCTGTAGATGTCATAAAATACTACCGATCTGCATCATTAACTCTATTTCGCCAAAATTTCTACTTGGTTTGTTTTTGACTTGGGCGTATCAATTTGTGTATCGTTGTGTGGTCCCAAAATAAATGTATTTTCTTTCTTTCTTTCTTTCTCATGGGTGATTTCATCTACCTCTTATTTATATGCAATGAATGAATAGCTAGTATTAATAAAGGAGTGTATGTAAGAAATTAAGTTTTAAAATACATTTGAGGCATGTTATATGTATTCGGGTCAGGTGCCTATCCGACCCGATCGCATAATGATAAACCATATGATATGAGGACTAGAGTTTAGACACTTGTACCATTATGTATTCTGTGCTTAGACTGTGCCCGGGCACAGTCTGGTATAGGAGGTTTAACTTTTTCGGAGGGGTCTACTCTAGTTTTAGCACAGAAGGTCTCTAGTTTTAGCACAGAATAGTACAGAAAGGAAACTCTCCGCCCCGCCCCACATTCAGTTACCTCACCCCAACGGCGCCCACCGCGCGAGTTCGTGTGCCGATCCGTGTGCTCATTTAAAAGCTCTAGACTTCACGTCATTGTGTAGCGTCTGTGTAATAGGTAGTTGAAACGCGACGCTTGTATGGAGTTTCCGGGGTGTGGTTTTAATTTAGTTTAGGAGAAAATAGATTATTTTCAATACAGATGCTCAAAAATGTGAGCTTACGGCGACAATACAGTGTGCTGTAAGTTGATTTTACCGCACGCCGGCGCCCCGTGCGTTTTTGTTTACGTACTTTTTTTTTATTTCTACTAGCTTCTGCCCGCGACTTTATCCGTGTGGACAGTAGAAAAATATAGTGACCAGTTTAAAATGACCTCTTTAGTGTATGAAAACTAGTACTACGGAGAGTTCAAGCTGTTTCAATGGGTTTCACCCACCTGAATTTGATGAAACATAGCTTAGAATTTAAATTGAACCTCAATCTACCAAACTATCTTAAACTATCAAAATTATCTTAAGCACTGCAGAATTATGTCAGCTTACAATAAAATTAATTATCAAATAGTACTTGAAGACTACCATAACATTGAGTCCCTAACTGCTAAAGTTAGGCATAGTAAACTGCGCAAACTAAACAGTACACCAATGTTTGTTCTACCTAAATATAATAATGAATATGGTAAAAGGACGTGGAAATATACGCTACCCAATATATTAAACAGGCTTCCGCATACATTGCAAAATAGTATCTTAAAGAATTACAAGACCTGTAAACATTTATTAAAAAAATACTATATACTGGGATCAAGTGAATGATTATAAATATAATGCTGTAATACGACTCATTCGTGCAAGTATAAACCTCAATTAGGTTTTAAGCGCGTCTAGTTTTTAACTTCTATAATTGTTATGTTATGAACAAATAAATTAAAAAAAAAAATCAGAAGCTCATCTAAATTTGTTTAGTGGTTTTTGCTTAATTCGCGCACAAATATTTAGAATTTACAGTTTTATTATATGTATAGATTACAATGGGGAATGTCCGAAAAAAATCAAATTGGCTGAATATTTTTTATGGGTAGGAATAAGCTTCCTTAGTAATAGAAAAAAAAATCAGAACTTTCGGTTGCGTAAAAAAATTTAAGTATCTTCGACTTCACAAATATAGGAGAGTAACAGCAGAATGGAGATTTTACCTTTGCCACCATCTGCCACAACCACAATATTGTATTAAAAAAAATATTTCAACACAAAATATCAAAACTTTTTTTTAAATTCTTGTTGTCATAGTGGCATGTGTTGGCAAAGGTATAATCTCCATTCTGCTGTTACTTTCCTACATTTGTGAAGTCGAAGAGACTTTAATTTTTTTAATTTTTTTCATGCAACAAACATTCACGCAAAAATTCTGATTTTTTTTTCTATTACTAAGGGAGCTTATTCGTACCTATGAAAAAATATTCAGCCAATTTGATTTTTTTCGGACATTCCCCATTTCAGTAGTACCTATAATGTTTTCTCGCAAATGTATTGGAAAACGTTATATGACACACTGTTGTTAAGGTTTTTTAAAACTCGTGACGATTATAAACCCTCGCCCGGGCGGGTCAGGCTTATAAAACCTCAACTCGTTTTAAAAACCTCCTTACCAACCTTGTATCATAAACTACTATTTTAGTGGTAATAGACGCTGGGTAGGAATATAGTTAAAATAGAAGTCGATTTTTTAATTCGTATAGGTACCTCACACGCACGCGGGGTGCGATCTACCCCATCCATCCATACTATTGTTGGCTCGCTCATTGTGAAGCCACCTGGCTCATTAGCTGAGACTCAAAACACCACTATACTGAGAACTTCTGGTGAAAGCTGTAATTTTAGCAAATGAGTCCAGTTTTGCTGTTTTGTCTTCAAACCTTCGTCGATCACAAGGTAGCTTTAATTGAATTTCAGTAACTCATCTTACTTCAATACCTACTTAATAAATTAATAATATACTAGACAAAATACGACTCGCACCAGATTAATTTTCGGACGGGAATCGAACCCGTGAACTTTGGATATCCGGTCCAATGCTCTGACCGCTGAGCTACCAAGTCACTAGTGGCATCGTCGAATTTCTTCTCTAATATATCCTACTCTTACGCTTCAAGCCAGCATTATTTGACCAATGTCAAGAATTTCATATTTTCCAGATTTTTGACAATTGATAAAGATGATCATCTTACTTCATTTCAAATTCTACCAAATAAATCAAATCAATTGAATTCCTACCCCCCGTTGCCTAGTATTTAATCCATAGCAAGTTACAGACTCAAACTACTTTCCAAGAGTAATTTTTAAATTGAATGAGTCCTGTTGTTTTTGTATTTGTTGGCGGTGAATCAAACCTTTAACCTTAGCAATACTAAGGTCTAGACAAGTATTTTTCTAAATAATAATACTGATAAATAATAGAGTTAAATGAGCTCTATCAAAAAATACATCTTCGTAATCTTCCAGAGATCTAGATAAAATGGTGAATGCGTTTCACTTGCATCCCACGTCACTGGCCTATTTCTTACGACCCAATTGACTTGCAGCCATTCATCGGTGCCTTTCAAATGAGGGTTTAATGCGCCCGAGTGCAAATGAGAACGAATGTGGAGATTTATCGCGCACAGTGTTATTGTGCACAGGAGGCGTTCTTTTGCTACCTTAACGGTTATTTAGATCGGGAAAGAGTTATTACGTCTTGAAACAAGGTCATGTAAAATTACGGTAAAATGATTTTTTTGCGAATGAAAACATTTGACTAAAATATATATCGTAGTTGTGACGTGTGATTCCTAACATGATAGATATAAATTTAGTTCCTTAATTTTGAAGATCTTCATATCATTTTCAGATTCCTCATAAATTTCATAATGTAATGAATCCTCAACTTTTAATCATCTCTTTCATGCCAAAGAAAGTCAATCTTTCATAGCACGAAAATTCCGTGATTACAATATGGAATAAAATTAAAAATGTCCACATACCACATAATAATATCCACAATTTAATTTACCCCATACATTTCTCATTTACGTTTTTATTTCGTTTCCAACAATGGGAAGCCGTACCATAAAGGAATAGCTACAAAGTGGAATCATTTAAACATTCCCCTCCTGCAGTTCATGATTAGCTTCCTCTTAATCTCCGATTCAAAAAATGCATCACAATGGACTAGGCACACTCACAGGCCTATTTTGCAAAAAAAGGTTCCCTTTTCCTTTAACATTGGAGGATTTGAACAAATATTTTTATTACTAAACCAATGTTTGCCTTACCATCGTCAGCAAGGGGTTCGGTTAAATCACCATTCATCCGCCATCTTTCTCTGATTTCAATTCTTCGGCGTTTGCGCGAATTTGAATAGGCCAGCTGGTCTGCGTAAATTGTAAATTGTAAACACCTTTTTTCATTTGTTCGATTGTATTAGCCTTACTAATACTGCCTCTTGAATATGTATGTCTAGAAGCAAACCCCTTTGTTGAAGTCAGTAACGAAGTTCCCCAAGTCTTATGCATTGTTTATCAGCAAAAGAAAATAAGATGAAATATGAAATTCTCAAATCAAATTGGGGGATAAAAGAATCGAAAATAAATTCACAATAGCATATCGATAAAAGAATTTGCTTTCCGTAGATTCAAGTTGCGGGCAATTTAAAAACACATCCTACAAAGTTCTATGAGTTTCCGCAAGTTGTGCAAACTAAAACATTGCCTTACAAACATCGTTACTTTCCTTCTGACTATATTTTTAAGGGTTTCTGTTTTATTTGCGAATTTATTTTTCAGGTGGATTCCGGTAAATTCGCTGATATAAGAGCACTTCAGTAAGATTGTGAAGACAAAGAAAGAAAATTTGATTGTAGGCACAAGCTGAACCGACGACCCAAAACAGCCCACTAAAAGAAATTAATCGGCGTGTCCGAAAAAATAAAACAAAAGAAACGGTAAATCCCACACTGAGAGAAGACAATATATCGTGTCGTCATAAAGCTGTCCCTCTCCCGCCAGGCGGCGCCATGGTGCCCCTCGCGCCTCCACCCCGGCGAGACAGTACGCACGTGCGTGCTACTTGTGTCACGCCGATCAAGCAAAAAAACACTTTAAGCACACGAGTTAAGGACTTTGCCCTTACCCCCTCGACCAAAGATGCTGCACATTCTATTACTCACCATATCGCGTTACCATTAAACACATTTTGTTTTGCTCCACGACCACATTCCTCTCGCTCCTAATAGCGTTTGTGCTGTCGATGAATGTTTGAACTTTTGTCCTTTTTTCATTAGCGGTTATCGTCGCGGTTACATTTTTTCCTCTAGAGTTTCGCTTTTAACCGTTGATCACCAAATTGATTGATTGATATAGAAGACGAACTGTTTTGACTGAAAATGACCTATACAAAAAATCTAATAAATTGGAGTGGGATGGCAATTTCCTTTTGTCCCCCCCAAAAACTTTAATAAATTGTAGAGCACAGACTGCAATCATAAACAACAGGCATAGCGGTATTATGCACCCTAACCACATAACAGTTCCCTTGGGTATTGGTTCCTGATGAACGACCCAATAAATACCCATAAGGTTATACGCGACACGTACAAAACATTCTCGGATATAAAAGCATTATCCTGTTAAGTAATTTATTTCTTTTTCAGGTAGTAAGCGAACCTTATTTTATGGTGCCACTTAAATGGTCTATAATCCGAGCAGTTAGTATGAAAGAGGGTGTCGGAAACCATAATGCTACTCCATAAACGGAAAAGAATTGAACTTCAGACGCAGGCACCTGTTTAAACCTGAGCGAGCCATAAATCTTATTTATTTTATTTTTGGGGATTGCGTTTTGGAATAAATTTGAGTATGTAAATCATAACCGAATCTCTATAACAGTAAATACCTATATGTGAACTTCAATGCATTTATTGTATCAATCTACAATAATAAAGCATTAATGTATATGATGCATTACTTTACGTAACTTATGCTATTTTAATGTGAACACTGATAATGATAACCTTTGTTGACAGTATTAATAGCATTCTAATTTCTAACTTGTAAATCAAAACAATTTTAACGATAACTTATAGAACAATATATATTTCTGAAACAAAATGTGCATTAACCGCTATGTTAAGCTTTTAGCATAATTAAAGTATAATCAAGACACTGACCTATCCTTAATCTGTTTTCTACAAAGTATGAGTCACCATTCTCTGCGGTGAGATTTCTTGCACCCAGTTCATCGTTCAATAACTGAGCACCCACTCTTCGGAGAACCGGTCTCGGTGCAAACCCGTACTGTCACAGGTACTCTACTTAACACAATTTTGACTCAAGTACAAAATAAAGCCTGCATCTTATACCCTTGGATTCCAATTATAAATTATATTAATATCAATTTCACGTTTGTTTAATTCACAAAAGTATTTATAGAATTCCAGTTAGATCGTAGAGCTTCCAAAATCAATTATAACTTTGGACCCTACAAATGGACGTGATTCTTCAGAGAGACATTTGAGTAAAGTTTGAAATTATTTACTTAAAAACTTTTAGTAATCGAAATTTCTTCTAAAACATCGTCACTGTTAAAAAGACGATACATCTGTAATTTCCATTTACTGTTCCTTTTAGTAAGATTCTGTGCTAAAATTTACTATATTTCTTTCTACTATCATTAGGATATAAAGACAAGTAATAACATGTGGTCCACTATTCTACTAGTACACTTAGTTAAACAGTATCAGCTACTAACGGACGTATGCTGCAGTAACAATACCCGCAAATTGGGTTAGTTAGATTGCAACCACTTATCTGCTAAGGCGAACTCGCACGGCACCATTATGTTTATAACTATTGCACTTATAGGAAACTAGGTAGTGTAAACCTTTATTACGGGCAACAACTCCTATTAGTTTCACCATAGAAACAATTTCACAATTTAATTCACAAATTAATTTTCCAAGTAGGATTTTTGTTTCATGTTTAGTCGCTTTCAAGGTCAAAACACTGTTCACCACTCTCAAAATTAATTCTTCATCTACTCCAACTGATTTACAGGCGTTTTTAATTTCCTGTCATTAGTAAAATCTAATATCTTCTTTAGTTCACTTACCAGACAAATTTTGTTACTTTCCGTCATAATCTAGCAAGAAAAACGAGCGATGATAGATTCTTGAATCAACTGTTAATGAATTAAGTTCCTAAGCTGACTCAACATTTCTATCTATTTAGAGAGGTAAATGTCATCAAACTACTTATGGAATGAAATTAGTCTTCGTCTGACCCGCACATTGCGGTTGATCTGACCATTGGTCCGGAGCGGTGGATCGCGTTACTCAGGTGTTGATATCCTCAAAGCGATGTCCAACGCATCAAACTCAATAACTATCACGTACAAATTAACTCGCTTCATTGAGCCAGCTAAGAGGTGTTTAGATTACTTCATTGTTTACACATTGCTGACATAGGTATCTCCCGTCTATTGTGTTATTGTGATTATGTTTATCTTCATTTCCAATCACATCTGCTTTGAATTTAATTTGATCTTACTATTACTGATGTGAATGATCTTGAGTAAATATCTTTTTGGTAATCGTTTTAAATTTTTTTCATTTAAATTTATTTTATTCATAATCTGGACCAAGTTGAATTAAGATAAGTACCTACCTACCTAATTATTCTTCATTCGTTGAGTCCTAATATCAAGTTTAATTCAGTTGAAACACACAAGACAATGGCCGGATACTCTCCCGGAAATGCACCCAGCACGTTCGTGCCACATTACGTCAGCTATTCTAATTTGGAGCTGTTCATTAATCGATTGGTGGCATGTGCAATTTCATTGCCCATATATTAGAGGCGTCAGTTATAGAGCACTGTGTGAAACAGCTGCACATTCTGAAGCTGTATTTTATTTGGGATTGTTGTCTCATTCTGTCTGCTTTCAATTTTGAAAACTAGGTACTAGTGGTACTAATAAGTTATTTACTGTTTTATTCTTCTGTAACTTCTGTTTCAAAAAAGCGTATGTCTTCTAATTATTTCTTATTAGGTTTTTTAATCTTGAATCATTAATCAACTCTCTTTACATTCTTATTAGAATATTTCAACAAATAGTTCTCCGTATTCCAGTGCTTACATTAAAAACATTAAATCAACATTAAGAAAGATCTCACGCAAAGTTCGTTTGTGGCATCCTGGCATAAGTCATCGTCAAGATAAGGCAGTTCATTACTATGCCAGCCAGCCACACGCACAATAACAACGGATCCCACAAAGCGCCGCAAGAGTATCGACAAAGTTCCATCCGGTACGTTAAGCATCGTGTGGTTCGCTAATCCGAGCGTAACATTGCAAAACGCAGAGCAAACTGCTCCGCTTTGTATTCCTCTAATGAGGGCCACGTGGCTGTCCCCCGCAATGCAGACTGCACAATAAAACAATAGCTCCACAGTTGTGCACTCTGGCTTTATTCCTACAGGACTAAGTAACTGTCGCGTGACTTTGACTCGTTACTGGCGAACCATAAGCCACTATTCCACAAAGTTCTCCTCAGTCTATTTACGGACATACAGCACAACTTTAACGAAATTCATGTTATAGAACAGTTAATCTTCAACTGCTATTTCCTCTTTTTGATTTGTTCCACTGCAGACTTTATTTATACCAGAATCAACTTAACTCACAAACCAAGTTTGATAACACAATATTACAACTCAGCGTTATTCTGGCGAAACGTTTGTTTTCGTTTTGTAGATATACTCGAGCAGCTGAATCTCCTTAGCAACGCCCGCTGCGCCAATCACATCGATAAAGTTTGAAATATTTTACAAACAGGTCATTCGAACGTACGTTTTTGGTTCACATTTCAGTTATCTTAAGATTTTTAAGCTTGAAGTTGAGAATGGCGTTCCACATTACAATAACAAGCCATCTGTGGATATCATGTTTCGTTTCGAGTGAACCTAACCTTTCTCACTCTACCGAAATGACTCTCACTCGTCTTATAAGAACCGGATTGGGAATTTTTGATGATCCTATACAAACATGTCCACAAGTTTCATATCTTTTCGATGAAGTGACACTTGACACAAACACAGTAACTTTTGAGCGGGGCTGTTTGTCCACGCGTTGTCACCAAACAAACCAACGTAAACATTCATGTCGTCGTCGACCCAGAGCGCCCTCATAGGTTCGGGCTCGTGAACTGTCCGGATTCAGAGGGCTATTAAGTCGATTGTTGCACCGAGTTCACTAACACCGTCCCTGGTGGCGACTCACCTAGTTGGGCGAAGACCTTGGGCCTGACGTTCTCCTGCCAGGCGGCGGCGGCAGCGGCGAGGAGTGCCGCGAACAGGGCACAGCGGAGCACGAGCATGGCACTAGTCACAAGTCGACATCACTCGGTATGAAGAACACACGCGGCGCGCGGCTCGGCGCAGCACAGGCGGGCGGGGCGCGCGGCGGCCGGCGGCGGACTGGCGGGCCGGGGGCGGTCGCCGCGCCTGCGCCGATGGCGCCCCGCGGTCTCGCATGCGTGGGGCTGCGGAGTGCGGACCTCGCACGTGACGCAACCCTCCTCGCCCCAGCGCACCCTCCACAGCCGAGCGCCGACCCTGCGACGTCATAATCGTGTTAAAAAACCGCCTGCATATCCTAATGAACGCCGCCTAAACCTGCAATTACAGCCTTTGTTTATAAGCGATTTTCGGTGTATTAAAAATTCGTTAGGGCGTGACTGTTCGGCGATACGTAAGGTCGCAATTACAACTTTGATGAGGATGAAGGGCTGGATCGCGAAGGCTCCTATTACTTTCCCCTTCCGGGAAAAAATCTGAACTGGAGCTTTGCCATTGCCACTAATTGACGTAGGTGTACGCTTCGTAATGACCGAGTCGAGGGCCAGCAATTAAATTCATTATTGTCTTGTTAAACTTTTGATGTTATTGTTTGTTCATTAAATTGTCGCACGAGAGCTTTTTTCTGCAGCTGTTTCATCAAAGTAGTGCTTCTCTTAATAACTCAAGGATATATAACATACTAGCGGCCGCCCGCGACTTCGTCTGCGTGGAAAGGTTTTTTTGCTATCCCTCGGGAACAATACTTTTTTTCGGGATGAAAGGTACCCTATGTCCTTTTCTGTACCCCTGACAACGTGTATGCAAAATTTCATGATGATCGGTTCAGTAGTTAAGACGTGAAGGCGTAACAAACAAACAAACAAATAAACAAACAAACGGACTTTCGCATTTATAATATTAGTAAGGATTACTTATAACTATCAGGATTTTTTTCCAACATTTTATGATGTTGTTTTAACTAATTAACTTGTGTACTTTATTTAATATTAAATTAAAAGTAAGCAGATAAGTTAGTAAAAGCTCATCTAATTAAAAAAATCAACTTTTGATAGCATCATACAGTAAAATAACAATCAATTCTGTACTCTGATCTTCTAAAACACATATATTTTAATTACACACATCATAAAACTAATCAAGCGCAGCTAAAATGCATAAAGTTCAACAAAGCCCAACACAAACATCAACACATTTCGACAAAGTTCCAATTGCCAGACTTTCCAACGCTAGATGTGGCAATATCGCAACAAAGAGCTTTTTACTGCACTAGGGTACCATGGGCATTCGTTATTATTAATTGGTTAAAGTTGCACCCCAATGATGTTAGTCTAACGATTCGGAACTTTTTCACAGTAAGCTGAGGTTGCTTGGTACCAACCGATTGCATTGCGAGTCCGTGTGAAAATCGATAAAATAAACATTTATACCGTATTATTAGTGCCGAGTGTAACATGATACTCAGTAGGTTTTTCACATGACACTCATTTCGTATTTCGGTCACGAATGAAATTCGATATGTATCTACCTACTTAGGTTCTCATTATACGGAAATAAGATTAATGATTTGGTTGAACATTTTACAATCAAAAATTGATTGTCGACGTTTTAGCGTTGCAACAAAACTCATTACCGAGAATATTATATCATTTTGAAAAGAATTTTGGGCAGCGTGTGCGAAGGCAAATGTTTTCATCTTGGAGAAATTAAAATATTGATTTTTATAATATCAATCATTGCAAATAAAAAAAATACGAACTTTGTTGCTTTAAGAAATAATATTTAAATAAACCATAGAAAAACAAATTATGATTCCGTTACTTTTCATGGCCACGTGTCATGAGGAGAACGCGTGCCGGAAGCCGTATGTGTACCCAAGTGTATGGAGGTGGAAATTAATGCGTGCATCAAATAAACTAATGTTTACACTATGCATGCCACTACGCCCGTATAATGAAACACTAGAGCTATGCAAAATTTAAATCGTGTAAATTTTTTGACCTCAACGATTTTATTTTGTCATCTCACTTGATGGTAAGTGACGATAAGGCACGTGGAGTTTTCCGTGTGCTTCACACGGAAAACTCAACCACTGCCTATCTTACCTTTGACTGCCAGAACATAACAATCTCAATTTTGTTTGCTATGGCGTCAGACTCAGTAAGGTAGAGGAGGAGACAAGGTGGTAGCCGTTATAATAATTTTGTATTTTAGCAAACAAAGCAGAGGCACAAAGCTGAGGCAGGGTTTTTATTGGCCGCACATTTTTTATATGTACAGTGCTTCTATTTTATTTTTTATCTTTTTCCTTGTTAATTATTTTTTAAGTGTTCCTGTATCCTGTAATTTATCCAATTCTTTTGCCGTTGTTTTTTTTCTTTTTTCTTATTGTTTTCTGTAAATGTGTGTCAATAAATTCTATTCTATTCTATTCTATTCTATTCTATTCTATTCTTCACAATACAGGAGGTGAAAGCGAATGCGTGCAAAAAATAAACTTTATATGTTACTGTAAAAGCCCGTATATTGGTAAATCTTAGGTTTTACAAGAAAATCTTCAGATTTACCAACATGAGTTGTTAAATGAAAGGATTTTTTAAAAGGGAGTAAATTTTTCGGGCTGAGTTTGACACATGAACACCTTTAAAATTTACCAATGACGGTTGGTATGTTGGATTTATTAAAATAAAATAGTTAGCTATCATAACTTAGTCATTTATTACAAATTACTTATAAGTAAAATCCTTACATATTTTTCATTGTCATTTTGATTTATTCTTCACTATTATTACTATTTTTATCTATCGTAGGTGTATATATAAGTAATACAATACAACAAAATTACCCATCAGTGAAATCTTTTGATTAGGTTAATTAATATTAGTAATCAGTAAAAAGTAATTTTAAAACACCTTCAAAATAAATATTTTTCAGCTTTTACTGCGTCTCTGAGGTAAAACCTAAGATTTTCCGAGTGAATGATGGTAAAATTTCGAAATGAACGCGGAAACCTCGACCACTGGCTATCTTACCTTTAACTGCCGGAACATAACAATCTCAAATTGTTTTATGGCATCAGACTTATAAGTAGTAGAGAGAAGGTGGTAGCCGTGATAATAATTTTGTATTTTAGCAAACAAATGCTTTACTATACATAAAGTGGATGGAGGTGAAAGTTAATGCGTGCAAAAAATAAACTAATATTTACACGATGAATGAAGCACCATGCGCTACGCAAAATATAAAACACGAGTAAAATGTTAGCTAAAAGGCATAAACTTCAACTTGGTAATTCTTATAAAATTCTTAGCTTTCTTTATTTCATCTGATGTTAGGTGACACTGATGACGGGTGATTAAGCGCACTCCACTCGGAATCCTCAACTACTGAAACTGGCTGTGTATGTTTATCTTATACAAGGTCATTTTTTATCCACCATCCAAATTTTGAGGATGTGTTCAGTCCATGAAACTGAACAACTTTCTCTAAGGAACACATGGTTAAAAATGTAAAATAAAAATCGACTTTCCATACAAATCAAAGAGATCACATGATCAATTTAGTATGGGATGACCAAAATTTTTTGGCGAAATTTGACACATGTTTCTTAGAGAAAGTTGTTTAGTTTCATGGACTGGACACATCCATAAAATTTGGATGGTAAGTTCAAAATGACCCGATATATCTAACTGCCTGACTGAACTCATAAACACGATAAAGTTACTTTATTAAATATTACAGTCTAAATTATAAATTATTCTGAATTCTCACAATCGAGTAAAATTATCGTCTGTGTTTTAATTTTAAAAGAGTTTTGCCACTTGGTTTCTCAGTCTGTAGATACGCGTTTAACCATGCTCCTTGTATAATAATCCAATTATGAAGAAATTTAAAGCGCAGGTGAGAGTCAGAATACGGGACAATTGGGCGTTTAAGAACTTTCAGTCTGCATAATTTAGCTCAATCTTATCTATGGAAAGTTGGTCGTTTCTAGACTAGTTTTTAACTACTATATGACGGTTCTAGTGGGAATTTCTAAATTTCTAACTGCAAAGCTCACTTTGTAAAAAAAAAGATAGTACCAATCAATACAGTTCCATTATAGATGTTTTGTTTGATCCCAATCGCAAGTTTAACCTTGTGAAAAAGGTTTTCATTATTTTCCTCATTTTATTAGATCATTTCTTAGGCACAAAATCAAAGACATCAAATAATAAAGGGGCCAGATTACCAAGCATGTAGATAAACTGCGCGATCCCATTCTCCCCAAAACTATGTGACAATATAATTGTTATCTGATATTTATCGCCGCCTCCTACACATCTCCCAGTCTTGGACAAAGGCGCTAACAATCGTGAATGTATTAATTGGGGGAATAAATTATAAACGACAGTACGTCCCTTCGTGCTTTCGCTTCCAAGATGTGCTTGTAATATACGCACTGGGCACTTTATAAGCACGTCTTATTTTTGTTTAAGAACTATATTATCTTTGCCAAGTTTATGTTCTTTGTGACCACTTTGTTATTTATATTATTTTCAATCTAATCCTTACTTCCTTACTAATCCTTACTAATATTATAAATGCGAAAGTCCGTTTGTTTGTTTGTTCGTTACGCCTTCACGTCCTAACTTCTGAACCGATCATCATGAAATTTTGCATACACGTTGTCAGGGTTACAGAGAAGGACATAGGGTACCTTTCATCCCGAAAAAATGTATTGTTCCCGAGGGTTAGCAAAAAACCTTTCCACGCAGACGAAGTCGCGGGCGGCCGCTAGTCAAATATAAATCTGAATCTCCTCAATTCACTCCCTGGAATAGCCATTATCAGATCACAGCACGGTGCATTCCTGGCAGGTAACCAAGGCTTCAAAGTTACCTCGTTTGTATAAAAAAAAATACCTTGATCCCTAGACAAAGTTGTTGTGTGTATTTCATTAAGCTCTTCATAAAAAGGATTTCAGTTTAGATACACCATAATGAAATTAGATAAAAACACACACTGAAATATTTTCTTTTGTACAAAGTTTGCTTTATTGGTTATGATAATAACATCATTTTACAGATAATACGTGTATTTATGATGCTTGACTATATTGCACTACTGAAATGTCATTTAACATTTGGAGTGATAAAAAAGACGCCACGTTTTTAAAGTCAAGTGCGTACGTCAGATAACCGCTGAGGACCAACCCTGCCGCCCCCAATTTCTATCCAAGACCGAACCGAATCTTAGCCAGAGGGCCGTACCCCATCCAAACAACGAACCCAAAACTTATTACTCCATACAACTCGCGATTTTTAATTTATTCCCCAGTAATTAACTCTGATGATGTCTTTTTTCGTCCGCCTCAAGAGCGTTACGATTCAGTTCATATTTAAAATACTTGTCACCTCAACAAAATCATTATCAAAAATACTGTTCAGAGCACACCCCGACACCAGTTGATGTTTTTGGAAGAAAAATATATTTTTCTTCCAGTAGGTACTATAATAGGGGTTATTGTAAACTCGTCACTGCAGTTAATTTAAAACGAAGTGATTATTTCCTCTGTGGTTAATTCGTCGTCAGAAAATCGATAAAAAAATTAGTGTAAACTCGTCACAGGTAGCATTTTAAAAATGATTTTGCTTTTAATTATTTTTATTATGTAATTGTAAACTCATCTCTAGTGATTTCGTAAGGAGTTTTCGTAGGGACTGCATAAAATCAAACACTTAACATAATAAAATAATTATTTATATAATTTGATATCACATATATCTGGTAACAGAATTAGTACCTATTGGATTATAAAAGATTAAGAATATCAAACAATATTGCCGTTCATACTACTTACCTCAGCTGGGCTACTACTACCACACTACTACCTTGAAAAGGCAAAACCTAAAGTCTATACAAACAATCCTTATCCTTACTAATATCCCTACTTCTTTGTCCTTATCATTACTTCCTTGTCCTTATCCTTATCCTTTCTTCCTTACTAATCCTTACTTCCTTATCCTTATCCTTGCTAATGTTATAAATGCGAAAGTCCGTTTGTTTGTTTGTTACGCCTTCACGTCTTAACTACTGAACCGATCATCATGAAAGTTTACATACTTTCATCTAAAAAAAAAGTTTTGTTCCCGAGGGATATCTAAAAACTTTCCACGCAAACGAAGTCGCGGGCGGCGGCCGCTTGTAAACAATAAATTATAATCAATTTGGGTTCAATTGATACAAGTACGAGTACAAAATCAGATTTTTCAGTACATACTTACTTATATTATAAATGTGAAAGTCCGTTTGTCTATTTGTTTATTTGTTTGATTGTTACGCCGTCACGTCTTAACTACTGAACCGATCATCGTGAAATTTTACATACCTACACGTTGTCAGGGGCATTTTATCCTGAATGAAGTATTGTTCCCGAGGGAAAGCAAAAAAAATGTCCACGCAGACGCGGTCAGCCGCTAGTAACGTGTAATGTCGCATTCGCATTGTTCAATTAGATAATTTTAGGTTGTATCAATAAAATAAAATAAAATAAAATGAAATGAAATGAAATGAAATGAAATGAAATGAAATGAAATGAAATGAAATGAAATGAAATGAAATGAAATGAAATGAAATGAAATGAAATGAAATGAAATGAAATGAAATTGAATTGAATTACGAATTACAGCGCGTAAATTGGGTAATTCGGATGTTATTTTAGAAATATTTATTATTTAGTTTTAATTTGTTGTTTTTTTTTGGGTTTCCTGACGTTTCGACACCTTTTCGGGCCGTGGCCACGGGGCGATTCTAAAATAACATCTGAATTAACCAATATACGCGCTGTAATCCATACAAAATGATTTATTTCTAATAAAGTTCTGAAACTGTTTCTTGGTATTTTTTTCTCTAGTTATTTTAACCCACTTTTAACCTTCAAACTATCATATAGATTAGGTATCGTATGTATAGACCGGACCCGCTGAGCACTTTCGTTTCGATATTACAAAGAATTCTCAGAAAATTATAAGAAAACACTTTCGAGACTTGGTGACCTACGTCGAGTATCTTTGCTTTTGTATGTGTTCAAATATTTAACTTGCATATAACTAAGAACGTTGTATCTGCTATCTAGTACTTACCTACTAATCTTGACCAATCTTATTCGATATCGCTTCTGTAATGTTATTAATCTTCCATCTATAAATAGTAAATGCATTTTATTATGACTGTTGCTACAGAACAGAATGCATATGAATATTTAAAACTATACAATTTTTAAACAATTATTATTTCAGTATTGAACAGAGTTATGTAGAGATATACAAGTACATGGAAATTTTTGGCCAAAATAACACCGCGTGACTTTGTTGTTTTATTGCAAATATTGAGCTATACGTAGAAATGTTGTCTGCACACTGAGTTGAGTGGACCCAAAGGCTGCGTTACACGTAACCTGCTTGCCCCCGACTTGTTGAAGTCCGGCTTTTCTCCGTAAGCAATCATGTTAAGCTCGCCGAGCGTGTGTGGTTATCTTTTCTGAAACTTATTTTTTTCTACCCGAATGAAATTTCGATATTTTTAGAAAAAATCTTGACTTTTTAAGATTTCGAATATTTAAATAAGACTACAAGAAACAACTTATTTGTGATATTCATAAACAGCTGTAGGCACAATATTCTGATCTATTTCAGATAAAATCACGTAATAAACTAAAATTTTTCAGACGAACTTCAAAATATCTTTAGATTTCACTGAACGTAACCTGTCACCACATTCTAAAGAAAAGTAACGCAAAATTCAGCCTTATTGTAAGCAGAATAAACCGTGCGTGTCGTTAGCTCTGATTTGTGGCGATGCAAACACAGAGGTTATTCTCCACAAACAATAATGTTACGCTTGACGCGCGAGAAGGTTGTGCCAGGAATACCCTTGAATTCTAATATCATTCGAGATTCCCTTACTTGTTTATGTCATGTTTGCCAAGATCTTGTTTGACCAGCTTTTCATGATTGACCCATTAACCTCCCTTTTCAATCTATATGAAGCCCTGCTTATTTGTAATTGAGTGAATATCTTTTGTTTGGTAAAATAATATATGATAACCAGATAAAATTTTGTTTAATGTTATTTACGGCGTTAAAATAAACCTGTTTACGTAATTTTATTTTACTATCGACTTTATTAGCTTTACGAGATTTATCTCGTAAAGCTAATAAAACAAAATTAACGTGAAAGATGACATCTTTCTTCACTAATTCTATATGCACACATTTCATAAACTATTGTTATAACCTTTGTCCATCAAGCAGCGTATCGTATGGGGACGAAAAATGCAAAGTGTGCCTTACATTGCTGAGCCGATTGCGTAGGACCTAAATTTAATTCCCGCCTAATAATGGCGTGTGCTCAATAAAAAATACGGCGTTTGGTGATTGAGGGATATCGTTTGGCAGGCTGAACCTTCTGAACCCTTAGAAAATTTTCAAAATCCATCGTGTGGGATATCGGATGAAAGGAATTTTTAAGCTGATTCCAAATATATGCAATATTATTACATTGTAGCTACTGGTTCAAAAAGAATCGGAAAAACATTTTCCAAACATACTAAGTTTGGGCTCTTGCAGGAAGAAAACCACTAAATGAATTCCTATGAAACATACGCCAAACAACTTTTAATATACACCTAACGTCCTGGAAGCAGTTTTAAATTTTTTTTTATTATTATTAGATCCCAGTATTGTATGAGTTAAATTACCAGAATCAAAAAAAAATCCTTAATGTTAGTTTTTTCGAAAATGCTTCCAGAATGTTAGATAAAAGTGTATTACGAGTTGTTTGGCGTATGTTTCATAAGAATTCATTTAGTGGTTTTCTTCCTGTAAGAGCCCAAACTTAGTATGTTTGGAAAATGTTTCTCGATTCTTTTTAAACCAGTAGCTACAATGTAATAATATTGTATATATTTAGAATCAGCACAAAAATCCCTTTCATCCGATATCCCACACGATGGGTTTTGAAAAAAAAATCAAACTACATACAAAAAAAAGATTGTATTGTATCTCCTTCCCATACAAAAATCCAAGATGGCTCCTAAAATGATCTATGGGTTCAGAAGGTTCACCCTGCCAAAGGATATCCCTCGATCACGAAACGCCGTATATAGCACTTTTATGTCGTGTGGAAATGCAACTATAAGTTATAGACACATAATGTTCTTTCTAGCATAAAATTTAGTTTAAGCACAGTTTGAATTCAAAAACCAAAACCACCATTGCATAGCATTATGTTGAATAGTGTAGCAAATATTGCTATTAAAACTGATAAGTTTCTTGCGCCCGTTCTTCTTGTCAGTTAAAAAAGTCTTGAACGGGTGGTAGGAAAATATAGACGATTCAAAAGTACTTAATAATTAAGTTTATTTGAATAAAGCTATTTTTGACTTTGACTTTGACTTTGAATATTCTACTTCCATTTTGGAAGGTTTTTTAATAACCAGAAAGCTTCAAAGCTACCCAAATGCAAGGTAGGCAATTATACCGTATTGAAACCGTACGGCTCCCTTGCAGGGATGGAAGTTACAATCCCTGTAATTCACTTTTGATGTTCTCAATGGGTGTAATTTTAATCCCGTACTTATATACCTAGAACGGTATTTCGAGTTAATTGTGATCTTTATATCTTTGAAAAGATACATGTTTATCTCCTTTTTAACCGACTTCAAAAAAAGGAGGACGTTCTCAATTCGACTGGTTTCTTTTACTATGTGTATTACAAAAATATGTTATCTTTCAAGAAATAATATAACGAAATGCAAGTGTTGAAAAGTTAAATGTCATCTTCTTTAGTAGATAATCCACAGAATACATAATACTCCAAGTGATAATCTAAATGTAAATAGGAGCTATAGATGTAAGCTTTTAATATTAATATCAATAAAAAGAGATATGTGAAATAACGTTTTGAATTCGCGTCTTAAGTAATAAAAGTTTTTGTCAGACTCAAAAGCTTTACGAGCAATAAATATTCACGAAAGAGATCTTTTCAATTTTTTCAAGCTTAGATATTTTAGATTATTTTTAGTAAGAAATAAAAGTTTTAAACTGTTCACTTGGTTGATTGTTTGAAATCTCTACAATTTCTGTTTTTTTTACTACATTTACTTTTAATTAAAAAAAAAGAGTTTAAGTGTAACTATACACTTTTTTTTAAACTTTATCATATTCTGCCGTGTATTGTATCCTTACTTAATATAAATGCGAAAGTCCGTTTGTTTGTTTGTTTGTTACGCCTTCACGTCTGAACTACTCAACCAACCGTCATGAAATTTTGCATTGACGTTGTCAGGGGTATAAAGAAGGACATAGGGTAACTTTCATCCCGAAAAAAAGCACTGTTCCCGAGGGATAGCAAACTTTATACGCAGACGAACTCGTGGGCGGCCGCTAGTAAGCTATAATGCCGTTAACCCACCTGAAGCCGGATTTGACCTTTTAATACCATTTGACACAGGAAAAAATGCGCCATCGAACTATCTGACCTTTTTTTCTATCTTTTTCACTACCTGCACGCAAAACGCAGTTATTTTATCAACTTTTAGAAGAATACAACGCTTTAATGCCGTTAATTACGATTCCATAGCTATAACGCGGTTAACATTTTGTAACAAATGTACACTAGACCTTCCCCGTCATTTACAATTAAGTTGTAACTTAATTTTCGTTTACTAATTCTACAAAACTTTCATGCGGTTAAAATATTTTAACTGTTTTGTAGTCAAGTTTCCCCTTAAATCAAAATTAAGTATAGCTCTACCTAAAGTTTTAAAAATAAGTTCACCTAAAAGCACTTTAAAAGACCTATTTAATGATGTATCGAAATTTGAAATACAGCGACGATTTTTTATTAAAATGCGAAAAATCTCGAAATGACATTTTTGCAGATAACGGCATTATAGTGTATAGACGGCAGTATTGATATTTTAGTAAAGTAGATATAATACTGTATTTATTTTATTTATACGTTATATCATTAGTAATATTAGATGTTAGTAAGTAGTACTTGTTGTATGGTCTGTAGTTTGTAGTAACTTCCATAGCTAGTTATAAAACTAATGAAGATTGAAAATCTTGAACAGTCAATATTTCAAATTTAGCCACCTCTGTGGTCTAGCTAGTGGTTCGCCCGCCCGAGTAAGACGCAGGGTCCTGGGTTCAATTCCCAGGGAAGGTACAATTTGTACTCGGTTTGGTTGGTGGTAGGGCTTATTACAAGTCCGCCTGGCTAGCTACCACCATCTTACCTAAGTTTGACGCCATAACAACAATTTAAAAATTGTCGTCTTCCGGCAATTAGAGGTAAGATAGCCAGTTCCTCAGTGATGAGGATTCCGAGAGTAGTGCGTTTCCACCTTTGGCCTTATCGTCACTTAACATCAGGTGAGGTGAAAGCACTATATCCTGTTGTAAATAAAAAAAAAGAGTATTTAAAAGCTTAAATTAAAAGGTACATAGGAACAGTCTGCCAGTTCAGTTGGCAAATCCTGCAGAATAGTGCCATAATGGAGTGACTGGCACGGTCGACGCAAAAGAAATGCGACTGCCACCCAATCAATCCACATTTACAATCATATGAGTATCGACCCGGCTCCGACACTATACGCTCGCCGGGTTATGTTGATACTCGATCTTTAGGTTTCACATCTGAACCGTTGGGGAAAACATTATAATTTAATAAGTTATACTGATTAATTAAAAACCAAAGGTATTGAAAGGCATTAAAGTAAATACAAAACATTGGCATCGGTGGAACAGCATTCAAAATGTTAGAATTTTGCTTAACAAATAAATATCAACTGGTGAAAATTGGAGAATTCACGAGTGAACCCAAACATCTTACAGGCGGTGTACCACAAGGCTCCATTCTTGTACCTTTGCTTTTTCTTATTTACGTAAATAATATCCACCAACTGTCTCTAAAAGGTCATCTCTCATCGTTTGCAATATTATACACTGAGTGTAACTGTAGCAATACTTTTAAATCTACCCACCTCGAGACGAATTAATGTAATTTTGTTAGTATTATTCTCAAGTAAGTGACGATTGTCTTAATGAGAAATAAAGATCTTTGAGCCGACTAAAGTATGGTAGGCGTTTACACACCGACCTAAAACATGCTAATGTGAAATTTTTTCTTTCAGGTATCGTCTGACAATGGAAACTTGATGTATAATCAGAATTGGGAGAATGACGTGTATCGATCGATATTAAGATAATATATAAAATTGAAAACTGAATGACTGACTGACTGACTGATCTATCAACGCACAGCCCAAACCACTGGACTTAGAGACTTGAAATTTTGCACACAGATACCTCATACAGTGTAGGCATCCACTAAGGAAGGATTTTTGAAAATTCTATCCCTAAGGGGGTGAAATAAGGGATGAAAGTTTGTATGAAAGTCCCTCAGTTTTGAAGCTAGGATCTTCAAATTTTGTGTTTAAGCTGAAAATTGAAAATTAATAAATACGGGTCTTAGCTTTTTTCAAAATTCTACCCCCGAAGGGGTGAAAAGGGGTATGAAGTTGTGTATAGAAAAAAATCCTTCATTTTCGAAGTAAAAATCACTTAATTTTTAGTATAGAATTATGGAAGAAAATCTAACGCAACGTATATTGATATTGTTAGTACTTCAACCCCTATGGCGATAAAATAGGGGTGAAATGTGTAAATAAACCTAAAAATAAATATGGATGTCGTTATTGGGGTTTTCTGGCATGACGATTGCAAAAATGACATTTATTTTGAAGTCCAACTCGGTGGACATGATTTAACCCCCTAAAGGGGTGAAAATGAGTTTCAAATTTTGTATGGAAAAAGAATATAAAATAGACATTACAACTTTAAACTTCGTAGGAGCACGTCTAAAAATAAATAGGCAAACATATATTTGGTAATTTTGAAAATCAACCCCTTCGAGGGTAAATGGGGTATGTAAACATAAAAATCGATATGGATATCGTTCTTGAGGTTTTATGGGATGGTGATTGCGAAAATTACATTTATTTTAAAGTCCAACACGATGTACATGATGTTACAGCTAGTCCGTGCTTCGTCACCGTAAGATGTCCCCTGCCTTGGGAATCTCTTAAGACAATCTCACTTACACTGCTTCTAAATGGCTTTGGCTTTCTAATTAATTCGGAAAATATTATCCTACTAATATTATAAATGTGAAAGTTTGTGGGTTTGGATGTTTGTTCCTCAATCACGCAAAAACTACTGAACGGATTCAGTTGAAATTCGGCACACAGATAGTAGACAGCCTAGATTAAAACATAAAATACTTTTTATCCTGATATTCCCGCGGGAACGGGAACCACGCGGGTGAAACCACGGGCGGCCGCTAGTAAATAATAACACAAACGAGCGGAGCACTTCACACTAAATGACAATCTAACAACAGATTGACAAGCAATACCTAGTTCCAACATCACGGGAGTGCCGGCAGAAGACATCTTTGAACGGACTGTAGTAGATGCTGTTGTGTACTGTCACAGAATAAATATAAGTACTACCATACAGAAAGGAAATCTCCGCCCCGCCACACAACCAATTACCTCACCCCACCGCGCGAGTTTCGGTGCCGATTCGTGTGCTCATTCAATAGTTCTAGACTTCACCCACACAGTTGCGCGTATGCAAAAACGTCACTGTGTAGCGTCTGTGTAATACCTAGGTAGTTGAAACGCGACGCTTGTATAGAATGCCCGGGGTGTGGTACTGTGTGACGAAGCGTCAAATTCTTTTAAAATAGTATCAAGCATTTTCATCCGGCTATACGAGATCGTCAATCGAATCGTTGCTCTGACGAATAGTTTAGAAAGACTTCATTTGATATACGCCGAGGGTAACTCCAATAAGGGATAGTACGAATTCTATACGCGAGCCCTCTTATTGACATAAGTAAATTTGTACACATTTCATCTCGTTATTGAATAAATCAATTATTCAGTAAACCTGTAAGCTTATTGATATTGATGGTGGTAATAGTCAGTCACGAATATATTACTTTGAATAGTTCTATCTAATCAATTCATTCAATTTATACTTTTCTTCTATTATTTTTCCAAGCTCGTGCCCACAGAATACGACAAAAGAACATATTTTTAACCAAATGTTGTCATACTTTGCAAGCGTGTCTCAAAAAAGGGAATTGGGCAACGCAATCGAAAAAATATATTTTCACAACACAGGGATGGTTCATTTACCTTGTCTGATTTTATTTTGCAAACGAAAAATTCAATTGTTGAAGATATGATTGAAAAAACACAAAAGCAAACGTGCGATTAAATAATTTAGCCTGATCGAAAGGACGAGTTGCTTAAAGGGAATATTGAATACGGAGTCTATTAACGTCAAAGAAATCGATTGATGCCTCTATTAAAATTAAAAAATCGGTTAAGAGCGAGTCGGACTCGCGCACCGAGGGTTCCGTACCATCATAATTGCACCGTCAAACCACACTGCAGAGTAGAATAATAAAATTAGTATTGCAGTTTTAGGTCAGCATGGCGCTGACCTAAAACTGCAATACTAATTTTATTGACTCTTGACCGATAGTGAAACTAATGTTAACTTTTTTTAGAAATATGATAATTTCTAAAAAAGTATGCTATATTGAGACATCGTTTTATTTTTCCTGTAATTTTTATATAAACTGCTATCACATAGAATTATTTCAGATTTTTCTCTTTGCAAACTTCGGAGATAAGGGGGGGAACGGTACTCTTTTTTACATTTTTCATTACAAATCGAAAACTATGCAGCCTAAAACAAAAAGAAAAAAATATTGAAAACGTGCAAATAGCGCTCTTTCATATGATACCCCACATTGCCCTAGTAGCTCAACTTCAAATTTTTAAGACCCCTTTTCAGTCCCTGTTGTAAAAAAGATATCTATTTTTTTATTTATTTCTTATTTGCAAAATAGTTGGGCAAATGTCATCTTAAACTATTCTAAATTTCAAGTTGATACCATTAGTAGTTCTCGAGATATCCAGCTGTGACAGACAGACAGACAGACTGAGTCACACCATAAGGGTTCCTTTTTTACCATTTTGGTACGGAACCCTAAAAACATATTTCCAAACCTACGACCGACTGTGGATAAATATTCTGCTTAGTAGGTTCAATCGCACCACCTTTCACGTCTAAAAATAGATATAGATAGTTAGTAGATGATAGGGGCCGATAGGTTTTGTATGAAGAATCGTCCGATACCAAATCGTCGTAGTATGCGCACTTGCATACTTCATCATACTGATTCCAACTATCGGCCGACAGTTTGGTCTGTACTGTAGTTTGCAGAGACTCTTAAGAGTCCGCTTGCAAAATTTTTACGTGCGTTCGCTGCCCCCCACCCACTTATTTTACTCGCAACTGTCTCGCTCCCGCACTCTATCGCACGGCCGAGCGCTTTGTGTCCATCGTTCTGGCAGCGCCCCGCTTTCCCATTTTTAAAGTGCAAAATTTTCAACTGATTTAAAAAATATATTTATATGATTTTTATGTATCTCTTCGCCTGCAAACAAGGCTTGATCTGTTCTGAGAACACTCATTAGAATTATAAAGGTAAGTATAAAAGTAAGTAATATAACTATAGATAAGTATTTATATTTTTGTGGCAAGCTTACATAGCTTAATAAGAAAGAAAGAAAATTAAAGAAAATGCTTTTTACTATTCCCCATTCAGTATATTCACATATTATTAGTTAGGTACTAAGAAGAAAGAAAGAAAAACTATTTATTGACCGTAAAACATTATAGACAGTAAGGTAATAAAAAATAAAAGTTATAAAGCAAAAAAAAAAGAAAACAATGTACCTGCACGAACTTAGAACTAATTTGTTATTAGTTATAAAGCAAAAAATAGCTTTATTCAAATAAACTTAATTATTAAGTACTTTTGAATCGTCTATATTTTCCTACCACCCGTTCAAGGCTTTTTTAACTGACAAGAAGAACGGGCGCAAGAAACTTATCAGCTTTAATAGCAATAAGTAACGATATTTACAAACTTAAATATATCGTTACCAGATAATTACAACAGGGTGACAGGACAATAATCCTGTCACCCTAAACAAACATAAACTTATTATATTACTATCATTGGCAACAAAGTACTTATAGTAGTTATGTGTTACATCATTTCCACGCATTGTGGTCTTTAAGATAATCGTCTACTTTATAATAACCTTTACCCATGAGCGTTTTTAGGGTTCCGTACCAAAATGGTAAAAAAGGAACCCTTATGGTGTGACTCAGTCTGTCTGTCTGTCACAGCTGAATATCTCGAGAACTACTAATGGTATCAAGTTGAAATTTGGAATAATTTAAGATGACATTTGCCCAACTATTTTGCAAATAAGAAATAAATAAAAAAATAAATATCTTTTTTACAGCGGGGCCTGAAAAGAGGTCATAAAAATTTGAAGTGGGGCTACTAGGACATGTGGGGTATCATATGAAAGAGCTCCGTTTGCACGTTTTTAATCATTTTTTATTTTTTTTCTAGACCACATAGTTTTCGACTTATGATGAAAAATGTAAAAAAAATACCGTTCCCCCCCCTTATCTCCGAATTTTGCAAAGAGAAAAATCTGAAATAATTCTATGTGATAGCAGTTTATGTAAAGATTACAGGAAAAATAAAACGATGCCTCAATATTGCACACTTTTTTAGAAATTATCAAATTTCTAAAAAAGTTAACATTAGTTCCACTATCGGTCAAGAGATGGCGCTGACCTAAAACTGCAATACTAATTTTATTATTCTACTCTGTAGTGTGGTTTAATGGTGCAATTATGATGGTACGGAACCCTCGGTGCGCGAGTCCGACTCGCTCTTGACCGGTTTTTTTTAACATGGTTTTTAAATTCATGCAAAGGAAGATCAATTACTTGTTGTGGAACTTTATTAATAAAGGATATGCCTTTCCCCATAAATGAACCTCTAGTTTTTGCAAGCCTAAATCTTGGAAGGGCAAGTTTATCTTTATTTCTTGTATTAAACTGGTGATTATTGCTGTTCTTAGCAAATGAATCATAGTGTTTTCTTACATAAACTAGATTTTCGTATATGTATTGGCCTGCCAAAGTTAAAATATTTATTTCTTTAAACAGTTCTCTCAAGGTATCTCTCCGCCGAAGATTGTATAATATGCCGCGAACAGCTCTTTTTTGGAGTACAAAAATATTTTCAATACTGGCAGCTGAGCGCCACAATAGCAGTCCATAAGACATTACACTATGAAAATAACTAAAATATACTAACCTTGCCGTTTCAATATCAGTTAAAAGCCTTATTTTCTTAACAGCGAATGCCGCTGAACTAAGTCTACTTGACAAGGCTTCGATATGTGGATCCCATTGCAGTCAAGAATCTAGTGCAATACCTAGAAATATTGTACTTTCAATAAACTCGACTTCATCGTCATTCAAATTAATATTTTATTCTGTCTGCTCAACATTAGGCAATGAAAATTTTACACATTTAGTTTTTTTGGGGTTAAGTGCTAAATTATTACTATTAAACTAGTATGAAACTTTAGAGAGGGCACTATTTACTTCCAGTTATTACCTCTGTTAACTTTGAAAACTAAAGAAGTATCATCCGCAAATAGTACTGTCTCACATAAATTATTCGCGTAGTTGGGAAGGTCCTTTATATAAATTAGAAACAGCAATGGGCCCAATATTGATGCGGCACACCCATATTGATGGGGGCTCCAGTAGATTCAGTTCAATCCCATTCTTTATCTGCGCGGATTGTACAATGTACTATTTTTCACCTATGTTTGAAAGAAAACTCAAAGGAATTTGCTGGTGGCTAAAACTCGACAATAATGAAATCCCATATAACTTTGTAGCGTCACCATTGGAAGACCGCGGCAACCTCGACTTTGCTCAAAGAAGGTTGTCAAAATATGACCATATTATAAGCGTTTTAAGTAACTAAATATTATTGTAGGTAGGTAAGTTAGATATTAATTTTCAAGTACCCCTTGCAAAATGTGGTCACCCTTTACAGCGAATCCTTAAGGATCTTGAGCGAAAAAACGCTAACAACGCGTTCTGGTCACTGCAAAAATGCCACAACGCGAAATCCGTGTCATGGCTCTTATAAAAGCGCACAGAATGCGTTGTGGTAATCATAGAAATACCACAAAGCGAAATTCGCGTCGTGGTCAACATACCAAACGACCACATCGCGTTGTGGAAACGAAAAAAGCCATATATAACAGAAATTTTTGCTAAATGTAAGCGTATCTGGTTTTGATTCCATTGTTATCTGAGGTAGGTACAGTAAGTAAGTTGTTTATATGCAAAACGTCAGCATTGAGGAGCCATACAAATTGCGTTCTCCAGCACTACTGAGCTAAAAATAAAAAAAAGCAAGTACTTTACACATTTGCTGCTAAACGATGCATTAATTTTCTAAAGTATTCAACTGGTACTTAGCGAGTTCCAGAGTGGCTCCTCAAACCTGATGTTTAGACTGAGGAGCCACCTTTGTATTGATACCTCTCGTGATATATTATGATGCTAACTTCAGGATTTGTGCTACAAAATAATCTACTTGGCTGCTAAATAATGGTGTGACGTGGCTCCTCAAACCTAATGATGGACATATACGTACGTCTTCGGATGTACCTCTTCCAGTGGGGGGCGATCAAACCTACTTTCTCCCGAGCTCCCGACTGGCAAAAAATTTACATTCGTGGTGTATTTAATTCACGCAAATCGGAAACCGTGGCGCTGCCAGAACGATGAACACGCGCGCTTTGCTGTTTGTTACCCATACCACAGTTATACAATCTTTATCATAGAAATTTGAGGGAAACCGCCCTAGCCCTCGCGAAATCCCCTCCGTTGCTCTGCGCAAGTACATACGTTAAACAACTGTATAGATAGATTGCAAAGCAATGCTCGTACTGATAAAAAATTCGATGCGCGAGCGACACACGTCCTACCTCGACGGCGCACTGCGCAGTACTAACGAAGGCGGCGCCCGCAGCGCGCTGGTATTTAATCTCTTTTTTGGTAATAACAATAGTAATAATTAATATAAACGATTTTTGTGCCGTCAGTCACTGGAACACGTAATTTGCTTTTGATTTACATAAATTTTGGTCAGAAACGATGTATAATTAAAGAGATATTTCAAAAATTCCCCTAAAAAGGACATGTTTTCAGAATAAAAAACTATCGAGCTAAACTCAATAATTTCTGAAATCCTGCCGTCATCCACTAAACGAAGGTCCATAAAAGCATATATCTGAATTTGACTTTCATTGAGATTGTACAGACGTCACTATTTGAGTTCAAATATTGCCAAATTCTGGGAGCCTCCTCTTAAGGCTCCGTTATGTGAAATCATTTGTCTGTCTTTTTCTTTACGTGTAAAGTCCATTCGTTTAGATAGTGTCGGTACACCCGCAAGCACTTGTGTTCAGAGACAGGAATACCGGCAAGTTTTTGGTAACGTTATACAAATAACGTTACTGATAACGGTAAATAATAGCGATGATTCAAGCAACAGTTTTAGCTTATTAAGTGTTTTATACTTAAATCCAAGTTTTAGAAATGTATTGACATTTCGCAGAGTCGTACGTTTATACGGAAAGTCCGTATTATTAGCTTGTAAATTTTCCAGAATCGTGTCTAGTGTCGGAAGTTTTTTATTAGCATAAAATCTGTATACTGTTCGGACGTACTACATCACATTCAAAGTCGTCCGTTTTCGATAGTGGGATTCTTCCGTTTTTAAGTTTTTTGGTGTTAATGGGCCTTTTTTTAATATTATTCCGACGCTAGTTCTTGGTATCCCCACTATTTTTGAAGTATCTCTGATAGGTGTAGACAAACTGATTTCAACGCAATGCCGATGGACATTGATCATAAGTTGTTTACATGTTTTACAAAACACCCGTATTTTTTTGTTGGTTCACTTAAAGTTTCATCTTGAGGCACTTAACTGTCCTTTCAAGGAAGAAAAAATATTTTCAGTATACGTAGCAGAGTCAACAAACACAAGTTTTCACTACGGCAGCGCTTCGATTAAAACTGCCAAAATACAAACTGACTTGCGGGTGTACGCCGCACGCGGTATCCTTTGTTTATGCGGCGGCATCCTTTGACAAGAAGCGGCACGTGCAAAGGCGGCGTGATAAAAGGGCGACACTATCTAAGTGAATGCGCTTTAAAGAGTATGGAAAATAACCTCACTTCTGCACTTTTTCGGTGATTTTCGTTGTTTTTCATCATTATCTTTAGCACAATTATCGTTAAAGTGTATTTTAATTTAGAATTCAATACGTTTCCGCTATTATTTACGCCAAAAATATGGCCCGCGACAAGCGCTTTTGATGGTATTCTGATTTTTTTTATAATCATCTGTGAGGTTTCAACGCAATTTAATCCTTGTAGCTACTAGATAATCTCTTTAGCTTGTCGTATGTTTTTTTGTGGCTACACCTTTACGTTTTATATCTAAAAATATGGCCCGCGCAAACTATGTTTTCCTATTATGGCCCCTTAAGAGCTTGTTGTTGGGCAGCTCGGAAAACTGGCTACCCTCAAGCCGGCAGAGATAATCTGTCTTGTTCTGGAAAAAATGACAGTAACTTGTATTGTAGGTAAAGATTTATGCTTTCACTTGCCAAGTGTGGAGGGTATTAGGGTATATCTATGACCCCAATCTACAGCACTCGTCATTGGCTATGAATGCCATCTCGTTTGGGCCCAGTGCCCAGACTGAAGGACTGTGATAAAGAAACTAGGCGTTATACGTCGATTGTATACTGAATGACGTCGTTGAAACGCTAGCTTCAGACTGCATTACATAATAATTATAAAAATACATCTTTAATTATACACCGTTAATTTTTTAGTATATCTAAAAATGAAATGGGGATTTCAGACCACGTGAATGAACAACAATTAAAATAACTTTTGTACAAGACCGCCAACGAAGAGGATTTATTGTATCTAGTTACGCAAGATTAAGAACAAAAAGTGTAAAAAAACGGTCTCTTATTGAGTGATGATGATATATTTACTAATATACAAATACATAACATATACCTTTAAATAAGTAGTATTTATGAGTTAATAGGTCACTTTATTAAAATATTTAAACTTAAGTTTTGTTAAGTGTCATAGCTACGAACAAGCTAATATTAATATTTATATATTATATTATATTATTATTAGCATATTATATTTATTTTCGTAGACAAAAAATATGTAAAGCTGTCCCTATTCCCCCCAGATCATGAGTACCGTGCATAAATTAAAATTGAGCCTTAAAAGGTAATAAATTGAATAAAACTGTACTTTATTACATTTGTAATGGCTGATTTTAAAATCACTCTGTAGATTTATGCCACTTACCTTAAAATAGATAGACTTACCTTAGAATAGACCTATTGAAACTGCAATAGATATCAAAACGTTATACGTATGAAATTGATTTGCTAGCTACCGCGCAGGCTTGCCGCCGTGAAATTACTTCCCTCATACTGTGTCGACGCTAAATGACCCACTTTATAGGAGCGCTCTTCATCTATTATAAATGAATGGGAACCTCTATAAATGGTTAGAGAACATCTGATTTGAGTTAACCTACGTTAATAACAACGCGGAAGAGGATGGCAAACTGGCAGAAGGTTTAGTGAAGATCTATACAGATGGTAGCAAACTGGAGGGGAAAGTTGGAGCCGCTCTGACCTGTTGGAAAGGGCCGATTGAAACGTGTACCCGAAAGTTTAAGCTGGAGCCATACTGTACAGTCTTCCAAGCCGAGCTGTATGCCATCCTCCAAGCGACCGAAATTATTATTGGCAAAAAGTTTCAAGAAACGGCCGTACTCAGCGACTCGAGATCTGCTCTCCAGACGCTACTTGATCCGGACTCTTCACACCCAATAACAAAGGCAATTCAGGGTAACCTTCAATTCCTTAGAGACAACCACCAACTAGTCTCACTATTTTGGATAAGGGCCCATGTCAGAGTGAAAGGGAACGAGAGGGCGGATCAACTAGCGAAGGAGGCAGCTCTTAAGCTGAAAACCAGACCGGACTATGACTGTGGTCCCATCTCGTTCGTTAAACGCCACATCCGGGCGGAAACGATCGAGGAATGGGACTGCAGGTATAGATCTGGAAACACGGCTGAGACCACCAAGGTCTTTTTCCCTGATGGGGTGGCAGCTTATGGTGTGGTGAGGAAGATGTCCATCGATCGATTGGCGTCGCAAATACTGACTGGTCACGGAGGATTCTGTGCATACCTGCACAGATTTAAACGCAGGGACAGCCCCTCCTGTATTTGCGACCCAGCAGCGATCGAGGACATCTTTCACATCATACTGGACTGTCCAATACACAGTATAGATAGGCACACTCTGCAACAGAAAATTGACACAAAATTGAGTAGAGACACCCTGAAGCAAATTATGAATATAAAAAAGGAAAGAATTTTATTTATGCAATATGCCAAAAAAATTGTAGAAATTGTAATTAAAAGAAATAAGGATTGACAAACACAAATCAGACCCAATCACAAAATGTCAGGCAATTAATTGTATATAAGCCATCTATTAAGAAAACAATTATTGTAATACAGTTCTAACGAAACTTAACAAAAGTTAGAAAACATTTACATAATAATTAGAAAATACAAAAGTAAGATATACATATATAATAAAAATAGGCAAAAATGAAAATTGTAATTAATATATTATGTGAAATTATATTAGAACCTAATTACATTTACACAAGTAATAATATAATGTTATTAAAAAAAAAGAAACAAAGAAAGGTAACATAACCAAGAAGAAGAAAACTGTATTAGCTATTAAGAATATTGAGAAAAAGAAAAAACAGTAAGTAATAATAAAGAAGAGGAAAATTGATAAAAGTAAAGCTCTTAAAGCAATAGAAAAAAAGAGAAAAGATAAAGTAACAAAAGAACGATATGGCAAAAAAGGTCCTGCCAAAAAGCGGGGAGTAGTTGAAAAAAAAAAAAAAAAAAAACATAAAACGATGACGACTGAATTGGGCTTATGTCTTGTCAAATTCCAATCAAGTATTCTATGATAAATTAAATGATGGGGTAATTTGCAAATGAACATTGTTTTGAATATATTTATACCCGCGATAAAAGGAAAGGTTCAGCTTTTCGCTGGACAGAATTTTCATTTTGATAGTTTACAAGATAGGTACTACATTTTCCCCCAGATCTAAGACGATTTAATTGAGAAAGATGTTCGTAATAAATCTAGAAACTGATTTCCATGAAGTGCCAGCCAGCTTATTCAAGAAATAATATGATGCTTGTTATTATGGTAATCATATAATAACAAATGGAAGCCCCAATACCCAATAAACATGCTCGTTTGTCAATCACCAGAAAAAAACATGCAATTTGTAATAAAACAGTTCCTCGACGGACCTCAAGATTCGAACCACGTACTACCTCACACGTTCCCAAGCAGTTGTAATTCAAGAGAATCGAATTAATGCGTCAGCTCGCTCGTTTTTCTTGTAAAACTTGTGTTTTAGCTCCGAGATAACTTTGTTAATTAAATTTTGCATTTTTCCTTCTCTACGGGTGTTCGTCCGGATCACCTGACTTGGATTACGAATGAAGAGACAGACGGAAAACAAAACTATTTAAAAGTAATCGAAGTTAATCTTGGAATTCGTGTCCGGAAATACCATCGACAAGGAAAACAAATACAATGGTTATTTCCTCTTTTCTCAGACTTTTTTTTTCTTTCTTGAGATGCATTTACGGTTATTGTGCAGTATTTATTAGTATTTCCACAGGAAAGATAATCCAAGTTAGAATACAATATTACCTAACATTGCTTCTCAAAAAAATTCCAACGAAATTTCATACAAACAAGGCTCAACACTTTATATCAGTCAGTTTGAACACGAAATGTAAACTTCTGACTCAATTTCGTATTTCTACGCAACAGCGTAGCGTTACCCTGATTTGAGCTTATTTCTTAGCCCGCTATTACCTTAAGATCTAAACAAGAAAATTAACAAGCAAACAAGTACGCGTACCCTTATTAGCTAATCGCATAAGACAATCGACGAAATCTTCGGCACCTCCCTGTAAAATCAGGAAAATTACTATAGCGGGTTGGTAATACCGCTGCCGTAGTTCCCAAAATAGCGAGGGAAGGGTTAATAAGAGGGGATGTCGTTAATTTCAGTCGGTAAAGAGGCTACAGTGCCTTAAGGACCAGAGCCGAAGCGAGGGGAGAAGATTGTACTCTTTTTAATGAGCTCTTGCTTTGCGTTACAGGTGTTTTTATCAAGGAATTTAAAGAAAGTTTAACATAAAAGCCATTAAAACTACCTACTCATAATAACAACAATTATTGTTGTACCTACTTATATCTTTTGAATATCAAACTTAATTAATTTAGCAGAGAGAGTCACTGGAGTCCGGTGACAGCCATTTCAGTTAGGTGCAGTTTATAACTAAGCTTTTAGGCAAAATAAGTTTCTAACCTATTGTGGTTTACATACACTTCTAAGGCTTCCGCGCGTACAGTTCATTAGAAATAAAACGGGTTTATAGACGGATACGTCTTTACGGACTTTTTACGGATTACAGCACGTATATTTATTAAGTCAGATGTTATTTTAGAATTATTTAGTTTTGATTTGTTGGTTTTTAGGGTTCCGTACCCAAAGGGTAAAAACGGGACCCTATTACTAAGACTCCGCTGTCCGTCTGTCTGTCTGTCTGTCTGTCTGTCACCAGGCTGTATCTCATGAACCGTGACAGCTAGACAGTTGAAATTTTCACAGATGATGTATTTCTGTTGCCGCTATAACAACAAATATTAAAAACAGAATAACATAAATATTTAAGGGGGGCTCCCATACAACAAACGTGAATTTTTTTGGTACGGAACCTTTAGTGCGCGAGTCCGACTCGCACTTAGCCGGTTTTTCGGGTTTCCCGACGTTTCGACACTTTTCCAGGGGCCATGGTCACGGGGTGACTAAAGCAAAAAGGATGCTCATAATATGAGCAGTAATTTCATAAAAATATTATTTTTTATAAAATTACCGCTTGGAACCTTATAAAAATGCACTCAAGTTTATTAAACTAGTTTTAGCTGCGTTTTATTTCCAATTGTGGTTTACTTATTATACATAATATTTCCCTATGTCTTATAAACACCACCTCATAATGACGTAACCGTAACACAAACGAAACATAATGTTATCCCTACAAGACCGGCAAAACAAACAAACTTATACAGCTGCCCACTTGATATTTCAATAAGTCACTCATATCGATATATCGTTATATCGTTAATCGTAACTAAGGGTGACAACTGCCCTAGTTCGACCCCCGGGCGTCGAGTTTCGCTCCCAGACTGAGTTACGCTGTACGGAAGAGCAAACTACTTAACCCAATTAAGGAAAAAATCTTGCCGCCTGCGACGGAATCCCTTTTTTCGACACTTAATTGCATTACAATAGTAGCCTAATTAGTGATATATGAAGAAGCATTATCGTAGTGTGTGTGAGGAGGTGTATTTTCCCGCCCAATAATTGGTGCTTTGGGCAATTGTAAAGGGATACTATTATGTTGATTCTTTTTCTTCTTATGGTATTCCAATATCTTTATTCGATTACCAATTATCAGGTCAACTAAATATAGCAACGTTAAGTTGTTAAAAGTACAAAAATATCATATTAGGTACAGGTACCAGTTATTACTACGTAGTGTATCTTAAGTATATTTTGTCTTTTTACTGCAAACATTTCATAACTATTTATCCCTAACAACCATTATGTTTACACCACATCAAGTCCTAAAATTATTTACAACATAATTTTTTGTATATACGAAAGCCGCAACACGGGTCACATATTTTCATTTTCAGAATCAGTATAAAAAAAAATATAATGATATCTTAAAAACTCACGATGTTACGAGCTTTTTGTGTTGTGCGCGCGTTTGTAAATATTATTTAGTCAAAATACCTATAACATTATACAGTGCCTTTGATCTTGAACTAGCGATAATTTAAAGGCGTGTAATACACCTAATTTTATCGATAAAAACACCCACATGTTGGGGTCTATCCCTAGTCCTGTTGGAATGGCCGCCATTTTAAATTTGACTTTTTATTTTAGATGACCCTGCAGAAAAATATTAATTTCTCCGGATTTAGAAGTCTTACAGTTATAACAAAAATACTGTTCAAAAGCTAATAATATTATCTATCAATTTAAAAAAGAAAATGTTTAAATTTTTGGTTTAAATACGTCATAAAAAATTACTGAAATAAAATTTTATACGAAATTTGTGCAATTTTTTTGACTTTTTATTACATTTCTCAAAAACTAGGACGTTAATGTTCACTTTTTTTGCATTATTCAAATACACAGGGATATTATCTACAGAACGACTTAAAAATTTATTGCTCTATGTTGCATATTTCGAGAGCTATTGATGTTTGAATATGACCCTTACAAGTACTAAATGGTTATTTTCGAAAATAAAAAAATAGAAATTCCTAAAAACTAGATTTTATCATTTGATGAAATTAGTATTCAGATAATATTATCAACCTAATTTAAAATATGTTCAAAATGCTTGTAATTATGTCCATTTTCGAAAATAATCATTTTTTGGTGACGTAAGGGTCATAGTTCAAACAAAAATAACTCTCAAAATATGCAACATAGAGCAATACATTTTAAAACCGTTTTGTAGATAATATTTCTGTGTATTTGGATAGTGCAAAAAAATTGACATTAATGTCCTAGTTTTTGAGAAATGTAATAAAAACTCAAAAAAATCGTACAAATTTCGTATAAAATTTTATTTCAGTAATTTTTTATGACGTATTTAAATCAAAAATTTAAACATTTTATTTTTAAATTACTAGGTGATATTATTAGCTTTCAAACAATATTTTTGTTATAACTGTAGGACTTCTAAATCCGGAGAAATTAATATTTTTCTGCAGGGTCATCTAAAATAAAAAGTCAAATTTAAAATGGCGGCCATTCCAACAGGAGTGGGGATAGACCCCAACATGTGGGTGTTTTTATCGATAAAATTAGGTGTATTACACGCCTTTAAATTATCGCTAGTTCAAGACCAAAGGCACTGTATAAAAAAATTGCAATCGATTCTATTACTGATTCTGAACAAACAGTTTTCAGGTTTCGTATATACTAAAAATAGCCTTGTAAGTATATTAATTTCATTTCAATAAAAAGGTGGCTACTGAAAAGGATTATTGACTTAACTTTATTATTAATCTTATTTTTAATCGCAAAAAGTTAATTTCAAATAACATTTCATTAAAAATATAAAAGTCAACAAACGTGTTTGAATCAAGAACCTTATATTCATATTCTATGACACTGGACATTCTACTACTGAAGGATGGTTGGGGATGAGGTCATTCACCTTTGCAGATTTCTTTTATCCCTCTCACACTGTGACTGAAATTGCCATGCTAAGTACAAAATATCCCAATCCATTGTCAATTTACCCAGGTCATGTACAACAATTAATTAGATTTTCTAAATAAATGTAAATATCGGCACACTTTAAATTAGTTACATGATGTTAACATTTATTAGTACATGCCAAAGTAATTATTTAGAGGACAGATGAGTCCATTTTGTTATTACAATATTTTACGTTTAACAGTAATTTCTCCATATTTCAAAAGTTACCAAATAAAAATAAGGTGGCATCACTGATGGAATTGTCTTTGATTTGACATGTCACTAATGTCAATGATTTTCCACCGCATCTCACGTTTATGTACAAAAATATAAAATTATTTAAATAAAATTCGCGTTACAAAGCATGTGTTGCATTGTGCAAAATTGCAAAAGTGTTTCAAAACCAAATTCTAACATTATATTTCACAAGTAAGTGTTTTTTAAAGTATTTTCAGCATTCAATTTTTTCCTTCTCAGAAATCTGAATTTTAGCAATTTCAAAGATTGTTTCCGATCTAATTCGGAAATATTATAGAAGTTAATTATAATTCCACCTTAATTACGTATTTTTTATTTCAATATAATAAATATAATATGTACAAATCTGTATTCATTTTCGACACATAAGAAGCTTTAGAAATATTATCTGCATATCGCAGGGTGACCATAATCACAGCAGAACTTTTAAATAAGAAAGAAAGATTTGGATGAAAAATTTACGTTTATCCTTCCTAACATTATATTTTATGTTTTTATGCCACATTTAACTTTGAGAGCGGAATTATTTTGTATTCTTAACAGAGAGAAAAAATGTAATGTAAACTAAAATATTATCTTACGTAGTTGAGTTAAACAATTTAGATCAGTTTCAGCTAAGAATCGGACCTACCTAACTTACTACCTTACTACTATACTAGTTATTATGGTCTTTGACACCCATTGTTTATTCGTAGTAACAAAATAAAAATTAATCTTATTTTATTTTTCAGATTCCGAAACGATGAGGAAAAGAAACATTTATAGTATATCCCAATTACCGTTAGAGGGAAATTATTTTCAACGGCCAAAATAATGCAGTTTTGACATTTTATATTGCAACTTTTTTTAATACAATGACTAATAATGAGACTTAATTTTTTTTTTCACACAACCGAAAATTCTAAAATTTTTTTCTATTACTAAGGGCGCTTATTCCTGCCTATAAAAATATTCAGCCAATTTGTTTTTTTGGACATTCCTCATTGTACAAAATAAAAATACACGTGACTTTAGGGTGGAAGGGCAGGTGTGTATAAAAAAAAAAACTGCTCGGCATATATATTGGCAAGAGAAAGAAAGGGACAAAAGATGCACAGTAGCCATAAACACTAAGTTTATGGCTACTGCGCATCTTTTGTCTCTTTCATTTTCTTGCCAATATATATGCCGGCATCTGTACCTAAGTCTTAAACCTCACCACGTATCTCCAAGTTTTGACTTTTAACCAGCCGGACCGTACAGGACCAAGGGGTCAAGTTTGCTATTATCATGACTAACGCCGTAATCGTGTTTCAATGGTGTTTGGATGGTAATGCTTTTTGACACAATTCTTGTTTTTGTAAACCCAAAATTGAAACACATTGTTTTTCCTAAAAATCCAAACACGTTAGACACTGTGTTTCAGTTTTGGGTTTAAGAATCAAGAACTGTGTTAAAAAGCATTACCGTTCAAATACCATTGAAACACGATTATATGATGTTAACAATAGCAGACTTGACCCCCAGTGTGACCACCATTCCAAAACAGTATCATCCATCCGGAGAGGAGCCAACCGAAAATAATCATTAAGTAAATATTTTGTGTTGCGCGCCACCGCTGGCCAAAAGGGGGGTTTGAATTAATATATAGAAAAGTTATAATATGGTTGGTCAAGAGTAGTAATAATCCTATAAATGCAGTAATATTCTAAATGCGAATGTTTGTACGTTTAGAGATACCCAAACATACAAACTTTGGCACTAACTAACATCTAAACTATTCTAAACATTCAAATGTTTAGAATCTAAACACTTTTGAATGTTTGGATTGGTCGTCCAAAAAACTTACGCCGTAGGCATAAGTTGATAGTCTGTAGTAAGTACCTATTTGTAGTGACTGTCCTACGAATGGACAACATTGTTGTCACCCTAATGAAAGAGATGGAAAATATCGTTGACGTCATTCAAGGTTATTTTTTCGTTCTTCAAGCCCCAAAAGGTGACGCAATGTCCAGAGTCATATATAAGGTTCTTGGTTTGAATAAACGGAACAGCGTCAATGATCGCTCTTCAAACATGTTATATCGACATAAAAATTTAATCAAAAGTAACACACGAATGACATCCACTTCCAATGCAGTTTAAAATTCATCCATAAAATTGGCAATGATTGACAAGCTTTTGTAAGTGTTGCATATTGTGATTGGTGCATAACTACAGCGTTGTCAAACAATTTTATACTTTAAATACAGTTTAAGAAAGAATATGGTGAGAAAAAAAATCGGGTTTCACTCCGGGAGTGCCGGCAGAAGTGAAAACTTGAATATTAACGTTGTGCATTTTTGATATTTTGGAATGGTTAGAGAATAATTTTGCACGAATTGCCGTCTTACGAATTTACTCTGCATTTGAATTTACGAATACAGAACAGTATTGTACAAAAGTCTTATCCATAGCTTGACAGAAAATCTCTAGAGTTTTGACATTGAATTAAAAAATTAGCGCGTTGCTATGGTGACACAAGTGTTTACGTCTTGAAATGACGCGCCGCCATTTTCACCGCGCCCCGTAGAAAGAGAGGTAGGTACATCAAATTATTTAAAATGTGTTAGTAATAATAGTTTATTTCTAAAAATAATGTTTTTTTTATTAAATACAAATAACAAAAGCACGAAAATATTTGACAAATTAACATTAATCAGTAGCGGTTTCATCATTATCATTACTGCGACTACCTGAGAACAATGACAAATTATACCAAAAGTTGGCAAAAGTTGGATCCAAAACTAGTTCAAAATTAAATATAGTACTAATGGCTTAACTCTGATTACTTAAAATTTTCGGAACTCGTTGAAACTTTTTTTAAAAGCTTACAACAATATCTAATATGCAGAAAAAATTGCCAGATACTTCTTAAACTGTCTTGAATCCTACTAATATTATAAATGTGAAAGTTTGTGAGTTTGGATGTTTGGATGTTTGTTCCTCAATCACGCAAAAACTGCTGAACGGATTTGCTTGAAATTTGGTACATAGATAGTAGATAGCCTAGATTAAAACATAGGATACTTTTTATCCTGATATTCCCACGTAACGGGAACCACGCGGGTGAAACCGCGGGCGGCCGCTAGTTGTTTTATATCGAAATGCGTTACTTTATCTGTAATAATTATTTTATTTCAATGTACTTACTGCTTGGTAAAATATTCATAATTGAAATGTACGGCCTAGGCATTGTATACAATGCCTGAAACGATCAGGCAATGTATGAAATGATATTCATTTTATACATTGCCTAGGCATTGTATACAATGCCTGCTGGTCCACCGGCAATGTGTAAAATAAGTATATTTCTGTTGACTGTTATAAAAAAAAACCTCGTAATTTAAGGCTCACGCTCCGCTGCGCTTCGCGCTCGCCTTAAATTTCTAACCTAACCCGGGACCTACAGGAGTAAAGCAGGTTCGATTCCAAACTCAATAAGCCCCCCTTGAGCACCCCTCGAGCCCCCCTCGAGACGCGATACTACAAAAGCCTGTTGATTTCGGAGGGGGGGAAGGGGAGGGGAAAGGAATTAAGGAGGAGGAGGGGGGAAAGGGAGGGGGGATGAGGGAAGGGGAGATTAAGGGATAGGGCGACGGTAGACTGAGGGGAAGTCAAGTACAAGGTCAAATACAAGGTCTAAAACACGTTTAAAGTCAAATACAAGGTCAAGGTCAAATACAAGGTCAGATACAAGGTAAGCCAAAAAGTCAGATACAAGGTAAGCCAAAATTAAGTAAGCTAAAACAGACCTTGTGTATGACCTTGTATCTGACCTTGTATCTTACCTTTTGGCTTACCTTGTATCTGACCTTGTATCTGACCTTGTATCTGACCTTGTATCTTACCTTTTGGCTTACCTTGTATCTGACCTTGTATCTGACCTTGTATCTGACCTTGTATCTGACCTTGTATCTGACCTTGTATCTGACCTTGTATCTGACCTTGTATCTGACCTTGTATCTGACCTTGTATCTGACCTTGTATCTGACCTTGTATCTGACCTTGTATCTGACCTTGTTTGTATCTGACGTTGTGCCTGACCTTGTATCTGACCTTGTACCTGACCTTGTATCTGACCTTGTATTTGATCTTGACCTTGTATTTGACTTTAACCTTTTATTTGACCTTAACCTTGTACTTGACTTCCCCTCACTCACCCCTCCCCTTATCCCTTAATCTCCATTCCCCTCCCCTTCCCTCATGCTCCCCCCTCGAGGTCTGCCCTCTTACCAAATAAGATCAAAATCTTTTTATTTTAAAACATTGCCGGTGGACCAGCAGGCATTCTTTATAATTCCTAGGCATTGCTGCCTAGGTAATGTGTGAAATAGACAATAATATTCATTCTATTTCATACATTGCCGGATAATCTAAGATTGCCGGTAACATATGCATTAAGTGCAATGAGTCAACTTCAGTAAACATTTTTGCTACCTATTCGTTTGTCCTGTCACAATATATTTATTGTTTCGTATCTATGGGATACTTAGCAACATTTTACATTAGAAACTGTGTGTGTTTATTGAGTTCAATATTTTGACTTTTGTCGCCGTAAATAGGCTGTTTTGCCGTGTGTGCGCCGGCTGTCTACGCTACATCCGTCTTACGAATTTTCGATCAGGGTCACGTGAGCCTGACTAACGCGAGTTTAACATTTTTTCCCCATTACAAAAAAGTGTACAGCGCCGCTAAAGAAGTTTTCACTTCAAAAATTCGTGATGGTTCTTCAGAAGTGTCAGATCGAGGCTGCATTTTACTTTTTTTTTATGCTGGCAATGTTTCTCTCTAAAGAAGAAGATAAACTCTAAAATCTTCAGAAAAAATATCGCTTGCAGCATCTAAACCGTGAATACCTATGAATCGCTTTCGATACACCTTTGGTTGTTTTCAAAAATCATTTACATACAACGCATTTCTTCCATTGATAAGGTGTGTCTTCATACGATAGCTTTCCCGTTCTCTTTCACATTCATCTGATGCATGCTTCAAGGCAAACGCACAATGACCGTGCCAATGGAGTTTTTTGGCGCCATTTGTCAAGTTCGTTTCGGTGTCTATTTTAATTATTTGCAAATTGATTCATAGTGGATATTGTGTCTTAAAATTGGTGCAGTTTTGTGGTATAAGTGTCTACGCAACTGAACAATATGTGGGATAATTGAAATAGGCGCGATCTTGGTTGTGTGAAGCCGAGACTTTTACTGTAGTGGTGGCTACCTCGGCAGAACTTACTTACCAAGTAAACTGTCTTGATATACTTGGTGCCAAATGCTCCAAGCAGCATTGGAATGCGATGTACCCGCCTTTTAATGTAACTGAAAAAATCTATCACTGAAATATTCAACACTTGCCACTGGCAAAAATTACTTCCAAGAGGAAAGTAGATTGCCAAAACAAAAATAAGAAGAAGACCGTGCCAATTTATAACACATGACGTTTCATGCAATGCATGCAATAATAACACATGACTTTTCTTCTGAATAAACGTCAAAGTATGGCAGAAAGTTGAACGTGAAAGCGCACGGTTTTGAGGAAATCTATATTGCATGCGTTTGACGCAAGTTGAATTGAAAGTTAAAGTGAATCGGTGTAGACAGACCATTACGGGTAATCAGAGATTACTTTTTTGCACTTGCTATAATAATTACCCTTTTTTATGTGAAAACTTCTTTAGCAGCGTTGTACGCTTTTTAGGGTTCCGTACCAAAATTGTAAAAAGGAACCCTTATGGTGTGACTCAGTCTGTCTGTTTGTCTGTCTGTCACAGCTGGATATCTCGAAAACTACTAACGGTATCAACTTGAAATTTGCAATAGTTTAAGATGACATTTGCCCAACTATTTTGCAAATAAGAAAGAAATAAAAAAAATATATTTTTTTACAACAGGGACTGAAAAGGGGTTTTAAAAATTTGAAGTGGGGTGACTAGGGCATGAGGGTATCATATGAAAGAGCGCTGTTTGCACATTTTAAAACATAGATTTTTTTTAGGCCGCATAGTTTTCGACTTATGATGAAAAATGTAAAAAAAATACCGTTCCCCCCCTTATCTCCGAAGTTTGCAAAGAGAAAAATCTGAAATAATTATATGTGATAGTAGTTTATCTAAAGATTACAGGAAAAATAAAACGATGTCTTAATATAACACATTTTTTTAGAAAATCAAACAACAAACAAAAAATCTTTAGTTCCACTACCAGACAACAGATGGCGCTGATCTAAGAATGCTGACCTAAGAAAAAAAATAGTTCCACTATCGGTCAAGAGATGGCGCTGACCTAATACTACAATAATAATTGGTGGGTGGTTCTAAAATAATTACCTACTATTTGCCGTACGAATAAACGAAGAATAAGTTCCTACTTAGTAATATAAACAGTTTGCAATGTGGAGTGGCTGAAACGTTTTTCAGTCACCATGAGCAGCTGTGGTTAAGATTTGTAAATTAACTGTGCGCCTGTTCGCCCTTCCACCTGTCCGCCGTTTATCCTATTTTTTTAAAGACTGTACTAAAGTAACATATCCAAATAAATTTATGACTGTACGGAACCCTCGGTGCGCGAGTCCGACTCGCGCGAGTGACGCTGATCGAAAGTTTGTAAGACGGATGTGGCGGATGGAGAGTAGACAGCCGGCGGCGTAATTGAATACATAATTGTTGTGTATGTGGGTATCCTTAGATATGTCGGGCGCGGCTGCGTCCCGCCTTTTTAAAAATAAAGCAGTGTTAACCGAGCCACCGTGTTTGCTGGTTGTGTCGCTCCCCTCCCGCCTACTGACTACGTGACGACGAGAACCCACGCCAAGATGGCGGCAAGCAACATGTCGTATGGATTTTTGGGCTCTTTTGATCACACTTGCCAAGATTGGAATACTTACAAAGCCCGAATGACGCAATGGTGTATTGCTAATAATGTGACTGACACAGAGGACAAAAGTAAGATTAAACGGAGGGCGATTTTGCTAAGTGCATTTGGCGAAGCGACATACAAATTGGCCAGCAACTTGGTTATAGAGGGACGATTAGACCTGAATTTAAGTTAAATGATAAAGTATGGGTTAAAAAATTTTTACCAAACCAAAAGTTTATTTGGACTGAAGGTGTTATTGTTAGAAAACTAGGGTTAGTGATGTACAATGTTTACTTGCCAGACCTAAAGGTGGAGTTGAAAAGACATATTGACCAAATAAGACTGCGTAGGGAAGATGTGGTTGCTCTGCCTCAGCCGCCTCAGGCCAACAAGCATACTTGGGACCCGGAGTTAGTTTCAGATGACTATAGTGCACTGGCTTTATCGAGGCCAACCGGCTCTGTCAGTCCTGATGTTACGCTAGCAGCCGACGAGGACTCCGTCACACCACTTATTAGTGAAGGCGCAGGCCGGGAGGACTCGGAGAGTCCCAGGAGGGATGTGGATTCCAATAGCATCGCCGCAGCTGATAACGCCGAGGCACCCAGTATGTCAGATGAAGGCTCCACTAGTGTCGAATTCGAAGCTACAGAGAGTGGTGTCATAGCCGGAAGCCAGGTTGAGAGTGAACCTCTGATCACAGCCAATGTCAGATCTAAGCGTCAGCGCAATGGTCAATTATAAGGTCTTTTTCTAGTTTTTAAGTATAAGGGGAGGAATTGTTGTGTATGTGGGTATCCTTAGATATGTCGGGCGCGGCTGCGTCCCGCCTTTTTAAAAATAAAGCAGTGTTAACCGAGCCACCGTGTTTGCTGGTTGTGTCGCTCCCCTCCCGCCTACTGACGAATAATTAAAAAAAATTTGGCGCCGTAAATAGATTGTTTTGCCGTGTGTGCGGCGGTGGAAGTATCCCCCTCTCTTTCTACGGCGCGGCGAAAATGGCGGCGCGTCGTTTTGGCGTTCGGCGGGTTGGTTTTTCTGAGAGATAAACTTTTTAATGTAATATAAATTGTCATGTTTGTGTACGATAGCGCAATAAATAAATATTGTATTCTACCTCATAAATGATAGTACCTACTTTTATACTGATAATTAAAGTGATTCGTGCAAAATTATTCCCTAACCATTCCAAAATATCAAAAATGCACAACGTTAATATTCAAGTTTTCACTTCTGCCGGCACTCCCGCAGTGCAACCTGATTTTTTTTTACACGACTGCCCAAAGCAAAAAGAGTGTATATGTGTTCAGGGTTCATGTTTGTGGGTATGTGAGTTTTTTTATTCCACCATAACTTCGAAATGCCTGAACTGATTTGGATAAATGTGGTATCGTTAGAATCCTTACAGCATCCCGAGTGACATTGGCTTAATTTTTTTTAGAAAAAGTTAATGTGGCGTCTGTACGACGCCATTTTCAAATGTGAAAAAAAAAATTCTTCTCTTATTACAATATGGGCATCAAATGAAAGGCCTTGATGAGCACATTCCAAAACTATATATTATGTCACTAAAATGTGTGAAATAAAAATAAATAAATTTAAAAAATATTTAAAACACGACTGCCCTGCCAAAAACGAACTAAAAAGTTATAAGTACCTACAACAAGTGTCATTGCACCTCTTTCATCAAAAATTGTTCCATAATAAGGTCCTCCGACTGCAATGACACTTGTTGTTTAACTTTTTAGTTCGTTTTTGGCAGGGCAGTCGTGTTTTTAATATTTTTTAATTTTTTTTTTTTTTTCAATGAGTACCATACGAGTGTTTCCGTAAAGATAAACGCTTCGGTTTGTGATTATTTAATCTGCATAGATGAGCCGTTTCAGATCCCTTGCCCTGTGCCTATAAAAATAAATTACAATGTTAAATTTTGCACACCCCAAGTCGCAAGGGATCCACGATTTGTTCCAGAAGTCGTTCCTTTTTATTAACGGTGGTGTAGGGTATCTAATAATTAAAGTAAAACATTTCAATGTCGGTGCAGCAACTTAACTTCGTTAATAATAACAAGTCTTGTCCCTAAGGCAGTAAAAAATCTTAGGATAAACGAAAGAAGATTTTAAAATAGCATACGATTTTTTCATTGCTTTTTCGTTTTGCATTCAATTTTACTTTATTGAAGTATCCTTATTTGTTACTTTAACCGTAACATGAATTATTTTATAAATGTCTGCGATATATGAATACTCGATTTAAGCATTATTTTAATTGTGCAATTTAATGTAAGTTTATTTCAATAAATATCTGACTTCAGAGCAGATAATGTTTCTATTTTAACTGCCTCATCCCCGCTGCAAATCCTAATACCTCATTAGAACAAGTCTCTTCAAGTTTTATACTTGTGATGACCCTACGTTAAATAGGTAGAGCTTGATATTTTAAAACCATTTTTTTTTATTGCTAGGTAACTGGGCAGGCATTTGACCACCACCTTGCTTGGTAAACAGGATGTGGTCTAAGGTGTTGCACTCTTGCCCAGAAAAAGCCTATTCACTCTTGCCTTGAAGAGACCAAGAAGGTTGTAACTATCGGGGAACACATGAGCAGGCAGCAGGCATTTCCCTCGTACAAATAAATCTCATTCAATTTAATTGAAATATGTAGGAAAATAAGTAAAATGTAAGAACAACATGCCAATGTTCCTTCAAAAAGAAACATTCGACTTTCCCAATCGTTGAACACGCGTTTACATCTAAGGTTTACAAAAGAGAAACTCTAGAAATCCTTTCCATATGTTAGGGCAAAGCGAATGCCATGTCCTTAACAACCAACAGCGGCTGAACAACAAGACCAGAATAGGTCGACCTCTTGAAACACATGAAATCGCCCTATACTTCATATAAAGAACTTAAGACAATACAAGCAAGGAAGGCCAGAAAATACTGACCTGAAAGGTGTAAACGCAGTGTTGAATTTCACGAATAATTCCTTCTTGTGACACCACTTCGCTCCCATTCGGTGAGAAAGGGGAATCTATTTGGAGTATGTAAAACATTTAAGTATAACGACTTGATACTTTGCCATTTACGTAGGGGAAAATAAGAGGAAACGTTTTTTGGAATAATTTATCCACTCTCCAATGATTTATTTACTCACGAAGGACTTAAAATTGGTAAGCTGAACATGTAAAAAAGTTGGCAATAAATTTTCTATGAAGATCTATTAACTTTTTATTTGATCGTATAAGGTAAAATCTTTCCTATTTCGTGACCTGAAAATGTGATAACCCTTTGAAAGCCGACTGATATAACATTCAGAGTATAACCGCTAATTCTCGCGTTTCCGCAAAATCTAATTTCCATACATACATTTGGATAATGCCTTTGCCCAATAACGTGACACATTTGAACTCGAAAGAGCCGCGTTGGCATTTTTTGCTTCAGATATGATGTGAAACGGCCACATTATACAGCGGGGTGAATGTAACACCCTTCATCATTTAGACAATCTCCATGAGCTCCATTCATTTATGATTTATTAAAATGTAATCAACTTAATGTTGAGGACGTTATGTTGTCCTGTTTTATTCAAGATTTAGGGGTTTAATGTTAAATGATGGTTAAAACACAAAAGCCGTCCTTGTTGAAATGTAAGAGACATTTTAACCTATCCTATCACAGAAGATCAGAATTTCTCCATTTTTTTATTCATTTGAAACAAATTATCAAAAGTTATTTAAGCTTGATAAGGCTATGGACAAAACAACGCGACACTATACGAAGCTAAAACAAATATCTTCATTAAAACTCCTCCGACTCTCTTCCTGTTATTATGCATAAAATCAAATTAAGTAATTCAGTTTATTCACTGTTTTCACACATACGATATATAAGACGTTCGTATCGTATGCAAAATTATCCCTGACAATAGCTTCATTTCATACCCCGCATGTAAGAAAACCAACTCAAACTCGCAATGGTGCTGAGTAATGGTTTTCAAAAACATCGTAGGCCATTACGTCAGGCACAACCCAGTCAACTCCCATGTTTGCTGAGGGGTTAATAAATATGCAAATGTTATCGTTTAACGCTACACTGCAATAATATTTATATTGAAATCCGCCCTTGAACTCCTGGTATTATACTATTCAAACAACCCTTTTACTAGGAGCCGGGTAAGATTGACGCCCTTATCTGCTTGACAACGCTTGCCACAGGACAGCGTTATAAGTTCGGATCCAATCAGCTTTCGGGATTGTTTATTAGGCCGTAAATAATCAATCGTACTACTAAATATAATATTCATTGCGAACTAAGCATAAGCTTTGTATACGTATAACGGGTAATGTTGCTCATGAATATTTTGGTATAATGGACAGTATCAATATTGCTGCCTATGAATAATATAAAATAGGCTTAATTTGAAATAGATTCGATTGAACTTGATTAAGAAGAATTTTGATACAAATTGCATTTGTTATCCACAAAATGCAAAGGTGTCGAAACGTCGGGAAATAAAAAAAAAACAATAAATCAAAACTAAATAATTCTAAAATAATAACTAAATTAATAATATGCGCGATAAAAAAATATTTTTATTTCTTATTTCCAGAGTAGATTTTCGTATTTAATTTGCTTTTTAGTTTATGTTATAGTATCTTGATGTGGTTGGAACGTTAGATTTAAAAGAAAGATGAAGAAAACCAAAGATACGTCACTAATTTAGAGGTTATTTAGAAAACTCACAGGCTCACTGTGACACGTTTGAAACGAAAGATCACGTAAAAGAATTTCGCCGCACAAGTCCGAGTAATAACGGTTGTTCTACAAAAGGACAAGTAATAAACCTGTCCTCGCCTTATAAAAGATACAGTTCGCATCACGGCACGATGTCACCCCTCTTTCCCTAATAAAGTAGACGTCGTAAAAAACCACTACAATCATCATAACTCGACGCGGACTTTGCTCGCCACAATGCCTTTTAAAAATTAACGTCTCGCCACCGGCACACAACGTCAATGTCACATATAAAAGTTTATTTTTCTTGAAAATTTCACTTAAATGAACACTTACAAAATATAAAGTACTATGTGTGTTCTATAAAATTTGTAAAACACACAATAACCTCGCATGTTCTACGATTTTTCCGAAAACAGAGAAGAAAAATACTCCTTTTCAAACTTCAGCGGGTCTGTCGAGCTTCAACTTATAGCAGATAAATCGAAGTAAGGAATTTCGTATTTTACTATTTTCCGATGTTATTTGTGTGATAATTTTATCGGCTGATAGTCTTATATTTTTTAGAGTCAAAGTGACAGGTATTTTAAAGTATAAAATACAGTAATTTGTGCCCAGAGTGCCACAAGGTATTTTATACTTTAAAATACCTTCCTTTATTTGTTTTATACGTTACTGAAAATAATCTGGGTTGGACTGAAATTGCCTGTACGATATGTCTATGTGTGCGTGCACTGAAAACCACAAATTATCCCGAGCGACTTCTTTGTCTACTGAATATTAAATTATTATTTTTGTTATGACAATGTCACATAAAATTTTATTTTTCATGAAAATTCCAGTGAATGAACACTTGATTTTAAAGATGCATAGTTTGGCGTCGTTAATGACTTTGTCTAGTGGGTAGCTGTAAAAGTTTATACAGACGTGTGGCGTCTAGAATACGATTTACCGTTTTAATAATCTTGAAAACTTTGAAGCCTTGTGCCATTGAAGCCATTAACGATACTCGATAGCATATATGTTTAGTACATTATCGCATTATAGCATACATAGCCTCTAAATTGGTAACCATTTAATCTCGAGCTCCTCCGTGCTTTGGAAGGCACAAGCGATGGACTCGGCCGTATGTTTTACCCACAATTGGGCCATTGGGCTGCATAGTGGGCTACGCTACGTATATACGACCCAGCTTCCTTAAACCAACAGTAATTAATGCCTGTACCCCAACATTGGGCGGGGACTTTTAAATGGCTTATATTGATGATATAAAAACTCAAATATATATCTGTATCGTTTTAGCGATCATCGGATCAGTTTCTAGATCCCCGTTAGTCTAGGCATATTATGGTCTAGGTTTATTTGATACTAGGAGATATGCAGTCTATAAATCACATATTTTTTTGAAAAACGTAAATAGAAATCATCTTAAGGGTCGTACTTATCATTTTTATTTTCTTTAAAATAGAATTTGTGTTTTTTTGTTAATTTATCCTTTTATCCTTTTAGTGCCATCATCAGTCAATTATCCCTAAATTGCCTCTAATACACTCATCTGATTTACAACTTGAAATGTTTAGACCATGTTATTCAAACTGTAAATTTTCCACTACCCGAGCCAAAATGTTTCCAGTTATAAATCACTTTATACAATAAACGTGTTTGTGCGTTCCCATGCCAAAAGTATGCAATCATTACGAAGCCTGCTACAAACAATTGGATTAAAAATGAATTTTGTCCGAGCAACCATAAAATTGGCTTTTTTCGCAGAGGGCTGTTGCATTTTAGAATTAGTTTTGGTACGGTGTTTATTCTACCGTAACTTTATTTGGAGCAGTGTACTTTAAAAAGTAGATTAACATAACCGTATTTATTTAAAGTATATTCTGTAACATAGTAATTTTTTTGAATTATCTGAGACATTAGTTACAATACAACCGAGTGTGACTAGAATTTTACTTAGATACTTTTTTCATGGACTAGAAGATATTTTGATTGATTCAGCTGTTGCTGTAAGATCATGCAAATAGCGATTATGGTTGCAAATAAACCGGTTTTAAACCAGAATCAGGTTTAAAACCACGACCACGTGGTCAGTACATTAATGAAATATTCCCTAATATTAAGTACTTAAAAAATAGATGTGGAGGTCAATTTATTTCAATTGACCCCCTTATCTTTATTTTTAACGCATTATTTCATTACTGACCACGTGGGCGTGGTTTTAAACCTGATTCTGGTGTAAGCCCGGTTTATTTGCAAGTATACGAGGGACATGCCAAAAGATTTTAGATAGGTAGGTACTCTTTACTTAATAATTTGATACTGGCAAGTTAAACAACATTGTAAGCACTGGTTATTTAGTGATAAATTAATTTATCACTATATGAATTCAAATAGTTTTTTCATAAAATTGCTTTTATTTGTAAAAATACTGGGGCCTCATTTTTTCAAACATTTATTTGAATTATTTTGAGCCAATCACAATTGATAACTAAATCGCACTCCAAAATCGCTGACCAAAAAAACTGACTGACTGACAACCTGCTGACCAACAAGCGATTCCAAAATACTGATTTTGCTATGTCGGACGAAAATGAGTAGTAAAGAGCGCTCGATGCCAGCCGAAGAATAAAAAAATAGGGTACCAGAATTTTACAAATAAAAAAAATTTTAAGAAAAAAATTTTTTAATTCAAGTGTGTTCCATGTTTAAATTCTAAATAACCAGTGTTTACAATGGTGTTAACATTCTAGTATCAAATTAGTAAGTAAAGAGTATCTAAAAACTTTTAGCATGCCCCTCGTAGCAGCGATAGACCTCACAATATATAATAATGTCGACTACATTTTTTTCTATAACTACGTTATGGAAAGAAGAAGTAAAAAAAAGCTCTTGTTTTGTTAAATATCCGGCTACATCCTTTAAGTGAATACATAATATGAAGGTTATAAAAATGTCTACACTTATTTATAAGTCAATGGCCTCTTTCATACCAAATTAATTTTAATGATTTACGACTGGAACTCCGCTTCATATGACAATCCATTAATCAAAATGTTATTCCTAAGATACTTTCAGTTCCCACTTCTAAGGCTAGCACTCGTGTGATTGAACTTAAAATTAGTCTGTAAATTTTACGAGTAACAAGATAAAATATTTGTCTGAGTGTGCCATAAATTTTGCTAGCGAGGATATCATTTTAGTCTACTCAATGTTCTGACAATTGTTTTCATCTTGAAGATAGTTTTTTCAAGAATGTTATCCGTTATAAAATTGTGCTACATGTTGATTATGTTATGTTATGTTATGTTATGACATTCAATCGACAATCAATGCATCTTAATGTCAAATATTTAAGTTTTAGATACTTCCTTGAAACAATCCGATTTTAATGCACTGCATTTCGAGTATTTTTCCAAGCTTTTCTTAGAAGGTAAGAAAGACATAATTTATTACTGTTCATTCTGTGACAAAAGTTATTCCTTTTACTTAATTTTTTTATTTAGAAATCAAGGTTACTCATTTTTATCAAGTAACTAGCGGCCGCCCGCGACTTCGTCTGCGTGGAAAGGTTTTTTGCTTTCCCTCGGGAACAATAGTTTTTTTCGGGATGAAAGGTACCCTATGTCCTTCTCAGTACTCTTGACAACCTGTATGCAAAATTTCATGATGATCGGTTCAGTAGTTAAGACGTGAAGGCGTAACAAACAAACAAACAAACAAACGGACTTTCGCATTTATAATATTAGTAAGGATAAGGATAAGGATTATTGCCATCCATTTAAGTGGTAAGCTAGGAATAAAGCAAAGTTGTATTTACAAATTAAATTTTACCTTAAGATACCTAAATAAAATTTAACTGTAGATAAATTTTCTTTGTTCTGTGCTCTACACCACAGCTAAATCCCGGTGAGATAATTAAATATTGTAAGTTATAATCATAAACAGAAGATAAATTGTGGCTTAAGTCTTTCTACGTATGAGAGCCACTGAAAAAAGCTATTTAGGGACTTGTTGCTAATTGGCTAGCAGCACGCGGCGGTAATGGGTTTCAAAAATATTTTTTGCAGGTGTCTCCTCGTTAAGTGTACTTTTTAGTTGTTGATGACGTTTTAATTTTATACCACCAGACATATAAATGTAAATACAACATGTTGCAGCCACGAATGTATGTATGTGTGGTCTATTTTACTATGAATAGTGCGGGAATTCCGAATGAAAGATAGTCAGAGGGTGTAAGTAGTAATTGAAAGTAATAGTGGTCGGCGTACGAGCTCAATATCGAAGGAAAACCGCAAATCGATGTTCAGGATAGCCATTTGACACAGGTTTACTTGAGGTAAAAAAATTTTTGAGCCGCAGTTCTTAGTAAAATTGCCCTTGGGAGAAGTTATGACGTCATCTTCTTTTTGCATGGAAAAAAAATGTTCTATAACCTATCGAGTGTGATACCAAATGAAAGGGTTCTTCGAGACAATTCTAAAAATATACCATATTATTACATTTCAGCCACTAATTTTAAATTAAACCAAAAAACATTTTCATAATACACCAAGTTTGAGCTTCTCCAGCCAGATACTGTCGCGCTACGGAAGGTAACGGAGCAAAATTTGGAAGAAAGATTTGGAAGAAAGCTAAATAAAAAAAATAAAGTTGAAGTTCAAGAGTTTATTTTACAATAACACGTCCTAGCACAGAAATTTGGATAGCAACTAAGGCGGTTAAAAACTAGGTAAGACTAACAAAGTAGGACTAGGGGGGGACGTAGACGGGAACAGGACAGGCACGCAGAGACGTGGCCCCAGGTAGCAGGGGTAACCGGAAGTAGGCACGAAGCAGCCAGGCAGATATGGAGTCCCGGCGGAGCACAGGAGGGCATGTGGTTCAGTACGGACGTGGTTCAGCGTGACGGCGCAGGGGTGGCACGCAGTCAGACCCCCGACGTAGCGCCGTAGCGTAGTACCAGCGGGACGCGCTGATGGGCACGGGCGCGTGTCCGTGTAGACCGACGTCGGGTGGGTTGGGTATGGGTATGGGTATGGGTTTACCCATACATTAAATTATATTTACCTAAATACAAAATTAAACTAAACTACCCTAAAATTATTTGCTTCACGTCAAACTGTCATTCGCGACTCTGTGAATTTTAGACCAGTGTCTAAAAAACACATTATCAACATCACAATTGATATTCTTAAGAATAGAATTGTCGCTTTCACGGACTCTTTCCCAAAACGATGCTGATCGCGATCGGCTAACTACTAAACAATATTTTTTAGGATTATTATGAATGTTACGTATTCCAATGAAGAACATAAACATTAATTATTTTTACGTCACTTAAGTTTATGTGCTAGGTATTTACCTTATAAAACTATTGTATTTTTTTTTTGAAATCGCATATCTTGAAAACTTTTGACTTTCGGCCATACATTAAAATTTGTTAAGTATATTTTTGGCTCCTCTAGAGAGGCTTGCCAGGAATACCAAGTTACCAGCTGCATATTATACTCTTCAAAATATAACATTTTAATTATGTTTTGCCCTCGGTGACCGCATATCGCGTTCCCAACAAATGTTGCGTGCATAATTAATGAGCAAATTAATTATAGCAATCGTGTGGCATTATAATTTTAGGAATGCAATTTTGTGTCGCTTAATATTCGGTCAAATTAACACTCTCAATTTGCCGTAAAATAATAAAATCTAATTTTATTGATAAGTTACTAATTTCAATAAAATCCAGTATCTTTGAAGAAGACAAAAGGAATTGCTTGAAAACAAAAAAAATAAGATTAGAGATATTTTCAAAAACTTAAGCAACTATCTATTATAATAAAATAAACTGTTCGATTGGATTTTAATAGCGTAAAAAGATATATAAGTACGCGAAACTAGACTAAAATAAGGAAGATGGAAATAATATTATAATGTTCTAAAAACATATGACAACAAAAAAAATATGGCCTGTTTCAGTTTCAAAATCGTTGTTAAAAATGATTTGACAGTTGTGGTATGAAAAATATGTCAAATCATCTGTTAAGTTACCTATTTCTGATTGTGAAAAAGTATGTTCTGTCTATGCTATAAATTGCTACAATTCCACAACGTATTCCGCTACAAACATAGAGTTAAACAGAGCTAACTTTATTTGTGCATTACCATAAATGTGCAACAGAAACTAATTAAAACAGTTACACGCAATTAAGTGCGATGCAGTATTGGCGAGAATGTGTCACGGGACATAAAATCTAACAATTTAAATTGCCCACGCTGGACAAATGTTTGGTGGTTCAGATAAATGGGAGGTTCTCGCGGACATGCGGGTGCACGGCGGCTAAACAGCAAAACAAAAATTACTGAAAAAAAAAATAGATCAAGACTTTATTCTCGCGTACGGTTCATCATACTAAGTAGTATTATAAATATGAATTTTTTGGATGTTTAGATGATTGGATGTTTGTTACTCAATCACGCAAAAACGGCTAAACAGATTTAGATGAAATTTGACACACAAATAGTTTATAGCTTGGATTAAAATATAGAATACTTTTTATCCCGCTCAAAGGTCCCCGAGGTTTTTTCTGAAGCTAGTTAGAAATAAAACACTTTTTTTACAGATTACAGCGCTTATACCTATTACCTACTTATTTTAGAATTATTTAATTATATAGTCTGGATTTATTGGTTTTTAGATTTCCAGATGTTTCGACACTGTCCAGGGGCCGTGGTCACGGGATGACTAAAGCAAAAAGACTGCTCATAACTTTACGAAATTGCCCGCTCGGAATTTGATAAAACTGCATTTAAATTTATTATATTATTTTATAGCTGCGTTCTGATTATATTATAACTGAATTAAATTGATTCAAGTTATTTTAAAACAAGACTAAGCTACGGAATCTACCATAGTTCACAAATTATTAAAAATCAGTATTATTACAGCGCGTAATAACAAATTATTGTTGTGGAATCCGTAAAAAGTCTTTTTACTTCAAGCCGTTTGACGTCCGGCAGAGTAGAATGACATAGCACCATGGAAATAGTACTATAAACCGGATTGAGCGCTTCGCCCCAAAACGAGCCGACAGAGAGGTCAAGTAGATGTATGTGTCCTTTTCTTCATTAGGGTGACCAAACCGTATGGTTGGCCGGAGACATACATAATACTTTAAACTGTTTAATACAAACTTAAATACCTAGGTAGTTCGTTATTTATAATTAACACTTTTTACCGCGTTTTTATTAGGTTGCTTGCTCTTTTGTTTGTTTGAGCACAAATTTTGCAAACGATTTTATACTAAATTCCCGATGAGCTAGAGACTTAAAACTTTGAACACAGGTCAGAAATGGAAGGAAATGCAATATTACAGTGTCATTGAGGTGATCTGATAATGGAGCCGGAAGAACGCCACAGGAACTCTATGATGAATGAAACTATACAACCCCATCGTGTTTGGGCTTATTAGAATTGTCTTGACAAGTACTCTGACGGGAGACGAGGTTCAGGGTCGGATGATGAAGTCTGGAGGCCATGCCATAGGAACTCAATATTGAAATCATGCAACCCCATCGAGTTTGGGCTCGTTTGAATCGTCTTGACGAGTGCTCTGTTGGGTAATAGTATCCAAGAGTCTGATGATGGAGCCGGAAGAAGGCCACAGGAACTCTGCAATTAAACCTTTCAACCCCATCGAGTTTGGACTCGTTTGAATGGTCTTGACGAGTACTCTGATAGGCGGTGGTATATTTTTAGTTTAGCTCGTTAACTAAAAAAAAGAAAATTAATATTTATTTAAAAAAAAATATTTTTTAAGAACAAATTATTTATCACGTTTTTATTAAGTTGCTTTTTTGTTTTTATTTTTTGAATATGGTAATTCAACCAATTAAAATCTAGTTTATTCAATTCAATTTAATTTCAAGTGTAAATAATTACGCAACTTTAAAGTTTATTCCAATTTTTAATAAAAATGCAATGTGCGTGAACTTCGGAAAAACAAATAAATGTTGGAAAAAACAAAAAACCGACTTCAAAAAACCTACCTCTAAAAAGCAAGAAATAAATATTCGTAATAATAAAAACACGTCTATTGAAGTCGGGTGGGGCTGGAGTACAAATTCCTTTTTTTTATTCTTAAAGCCCCACCCGACTTCAATAGACGTGTTTTTATTATTACGAATATTTATTTCTTGCTTTTTAGAGGTAGGTTTTTTGAAGTCGGTTTTTTGTTTTTTTAAACAATTCTTTAATTTTTAGTGTAGGTACCTTTTGTATTAGGTAGTGTAGGTATATTATTTAGGTAGAAAAATCGGCTCAGCCAAACGTGAGTTAATCGCGGAGAAACATACATACATGCGGGTCAAACTACGAACCTCCTTTTTTAAGTCGGTTAAAGAACTGCACTTAAGATATCACTTTTCAAACAAAAAAATAATTATCTTATTCAGTTCATAAACAAAGAAGTTATACGACTGATCATCGAGGTAGTTCACACAAAAATCATACTATTTTCATGCTTTTTTCAAGATTACTTGAAAAGTACTGAACCGATATCAAAATTTTAAAAAATGGGACCAATTTGAAAGTTTTCCTAATCTAATAACGTTTGAATCATTTCAATCGGTTCAGCCGTCTTTGAGTAATCGGTGTACATACAAAAAACAAAAAAAAAAAAAAACAAAAAAACCGGTCGAATTGAGTACCTCCCTCCTTTTGAAGTCGGTAAAAAACAAGTAAAAGTAGGAAAACATTGTCTAGTGATCTGTAGTTAAAAAACGAAGCAAAGGATTTTCGACTTTATTGACGTTTGAAATTCGATTGCCATAATTATACTTGTACATTTACTTTGCTGTTTCATTAAAAACTATTATTTTTATAAAGATGTCAATAAGGTCTAAAATACTTGCACCAATTTCTTTACTTGTGAAGTTAATAAAATGAGTGCAAGAGATTTACGACGACACAATGTTTAAAATAAATAAAAAACAAAATGGCGGCCAACTATATTGTTAGTGGGCTGATTTTATGAAACTCGATTTTGTTACTATTTTGATAAAAATATAACAAAGAAATGTTAAAAATATAAAAAATATGGCAGCCAACTTTTTTATTTGTGGGCTGATTTGAATGAAACTCGGTTTTTAGTACTAATTTGACAAGAAAATAATAACACAATATGTATTGAAAAAATTAAAAAATCCAAGATGGCAGCCAACTTGTTTGTTTTTGGGCCGATTTCGATAAAACTCGGTTTTTGGTAATTTTTGACAAGAAAATAACAACGCAATTTTTAAAATACTAAAAATATAAGATGGCGGCCAACTTTTATGTTTTTTGGGCCGATTTCGATGAAACTCGGTTTTTGGTACTAATTAGACAAGAAAATAACAACTCAATGTAAACTGATGGAAAAATCAAAATTTATCAAAATGGCTGCTAATTTGTTTTTGGGTTGATTTTCATGTGACTCGGTTGAAAAAAACAAATAAATAATTTGGCTGCCATCTTAGATTTTTTATGATATTCCGTTGCTGTTTTCTTGTCAAAATAATACCAAAACCCGAGTTTCATCAAAATCAGCCCACAAGCAAAACAGTTGGCCATCATCTTGGATTTTTTGTATTTATAAAATTGCATTGTTATTTTCTTGTCAAAATAGTACCAAAAACCAAGTTGCATTTAAATCGGCCCAAGAACAAAAACGTTGGCCACCATCTTGAATTTTGTAAGTTTTCAACATTGCGTTGTTATTTTCTTGTCAAAATCGTACCAAAAACCGAGTTTCATCAAAATCGGCCCAAAACCAAAAAATTGGCCGCCATATTGGATTTTTAGTTTTTTAAAAATTGCGTTGTTATTTTCTTGTCAAAATAGTTCCGAAAACCAAGTTTCATCGAAATCGGCCCAAAAACAAAAAGTTGGCCGCCATCTTGGATTTTTAGTTTTTTTTTAAATTGCGTTGTTATTTTCTTGTCAAAATAGTTCCGAATACCAAGTTTCATCGAAATCGGCCCAAAAACAAAAAAAGTTGGCTGCCATCTTGGAGTTTTAGTTTTTTAAAAATTGCGTTGTTATTTTCTTGTCAAAATCGTAACAAAAGCCAAGTTTCATCGAAATCGGCCCAAAAACAAAAAAGTTGACCGCCATCTTGGATTTTTTAAATTTTCAACATTGCGTTATTTTCTTATCAAAATCGTACCAAAAACCGAGTTTCAGCAAAATCGGCCCAAAAACAAAAAAGGTGGCCGCCATCATGGATTTTTAGTTTTTTAAAAATTGCGTTGTTTTTTTCTTGTCAAAATAGTTCCGAAAACCAAGTTTCATCGAAATCGGCCCAAAAACAAAAAAGTTGGGCGCCATCTTGGAGTTTAGTTTTTAAAAAATTGCGTTGTTAATTTCTTGTCAAAATAGTTCCAAAAACCGAGTTTCATCGAAATCGGCCCTAAAACAAAAAAGTTGGCCGCCATCTTGGATTTTTTAAATTTTCAACATTGCGTTGTTATTTTCATGTTGAAATAGTACCAAAAACCGAGTTTCATCGAAATAGGCGCACAAACATGAATTTGATTATTATTATTAATTTTACCGTCTCGCCTGCGACCTCTAGCCATTTCAATAGAACAATTTGTTTTTTTAGAATTCTGAAATGGTGCAGTATTTATGATCTACACTAGTTTTGTAAAGTAACATTTCCTATAGATTGAAATTCTTAAATTGAAATTCGGCGCCAAGGTCAAAATCGGAGTTGCCAAGATTGACACTTCTATTTATTACCACCTCACCGATGATAGCTGATTAGCATTATTTTAGATATCTAATTAAATCAAAAGAGTAAGTTCTGTTTTATATTACAATTATTATGTGTCATTCTAAATTAATATTTAAATAGTATATATTCGACTTCCCATTCCGAATCCTTAATTTTGATACACTACTTGAATGGTAACGTACATATTTTTAGTCCTACTATCGTGGTATTATTGTTTAGTAATGGCAATTGTGCGAACGAGACACCGACCTCCACCTGGTGTTGTCTCATTCACACAGTAGTGCCTTCAGTCAATGTCGTCGATAGAATTTCAACTCTATGGCAAATGCAATAAAGTTGAATTTCTTTTAAACGATAAGTGAAAATTTTTGTAGAGTACTCACTCCCTATTATAAACCTCCTTGCATAGCACTAACCCTTAACACTTAGGGGTGTAAAAAGTGACTAATCTAACACTTTCGTGGACAAATACTTACCTTACCCTTACCTTATGTATATTGTATAGTATTCGTTTTTGTAATGTTAATAAATGTTTGCCATTCCTCGACCCTTACATTGAAGTTTTGGGAAGGTTTATTAGTTTAAGTAATTAGAATTAGGGTTTTTTTACTCAATCAAAATCAGTATTTATCACGTCTGGGGGCCTATTACAAAAATAGCAGTCTCTTGACCACGATAGTCGTCCGCAGTTCGTCGGTTGTAGTTGTAACAAACATTTTGAATTTGACTATCGTAGCCTTCGTAGCCCCATAGACTACTGAACGAACGATGTCGGATACGGTACAGAGAAACTGTCAAACTCACGCAATCACTTCGCGATATCGCATACCTACGAAAGTGATTTGTAATAGGAAACAATCAAAACGAAGCACGGACGCAGCTGCGTGTATCGCATTAAGGCTGTAGACTCGCATTACGTTCCATTTTTAAATTTTCAATACAAATGATCAAAACAACTCTGCGCGAGCCGTAATGAGGGCGAACTTTGAAAATTCCTATTAAATTATTAAATAGATCTATGTATATTCAAAACACGCAATACATTAGACAAATACCTCATTATTGCTAAGAAAAATTAAAAATTACTTTAGATTCTGTAAATACCAGTAAAAAAACATGTCAAAGTGTACCAGTTTGAGCATTTTTTAATATTTTATTTCTCTGTGATTAAAAGCATTTTTTTTAATTTTCTCTCTATAGGGAACTCCTTGACAATACAAACAATAAGTGAAAAAATAAATATGAGTCGTTTTCTTATTTTTTACAGCTGAAACGTTTTTGAAAAATACCTCTGACAAGCAAATTTGAAATTCCACTTGAACAGATTGTCTTCGTTTTAAAATACCTGACAATTTATTATGTTTTTCTCTCTATAAGGCACTAATTTAAGAATTTTGCTTCCTAAAACTAAAGTTTACATCGATAATAATGCTTTCATTCTTTAGATAACTTCATTGGAAAAACACTAATTTCATTGAAATGCAAATATACAGCCTTAAACTTTTCGTAACAGACCCCCTGCTTACATGTACAGAGAGCATATAACTATGCTAGTCCAACATGTACAGTACAGACAGCGACACAGTCTGGATTATGCGTTGATGCACTATTTGAGTGAGTTGGTCCCTAGCCAAATGTACTCAGCTTGTATGTCCCATAACTTCTTGTTCATATTGAGCCAATAAATTGAGGAAGATTTGGCATAGAAAGGATTTTTCGCGACTATGTGTCTAATTTACTATTTTTGCAACTATTTTCCGGTTATAAACAAGCACGTTGGACTGCTTGTAACAGTAACCTAATAAGATCTTGTTGAATATTTTACTGTACATACTACATACAGAATATAAAAAACTTATAAAAATTCCGGTGCATATTTATATACTACTAGCGGCCGCCCGCGACGTGAAATGTTTTCTTGCTATCCCTCGGGAACGAAAGATTTTATTTTGATAAAAAGTTACCCTATGTCTTTCTCTGTAACCCTGATAACGTGTATGCAAAATTTCATGATGATCCGTTCATTAGTTAAGACGTGAAGGCGCAACAAACAAACAAACAAACGGACTTTCGCATTTATAATATTAGTAAGGATATTACCTAGTAAGGAAGTAAGAATAATTTATTATCCGCCTTCCACAATCACCTTAATGTTACGAGTATGTCTAAAGCACAATCTATAAAGCATTTCAATGCCAAGATTTACTTCGTAGCATACAAAGTAAAATAAATTAATACCTAAAACACAACCAAAGAAACAGCGCGATTACCTCTTATTTGTAGGAATATAGCCGCTTTAAGTTGCCCCACAAATTACTTGGAATTCGCTAAAAGCTTACTAACAAAAAATGGTTTCTAGTTTTAATTCGAACTGAAATTAAAATTACAAATTGCCCCAGCAAAGATTAATTTTATTTTGCTACGAATTGCTCAGTGCTACGAATGCTACGATCGGAGTTGGCTCGTAGCGATTCGTAGAACCGTAGAGTCAGGCATTACAAAGTTATAATAAATGGAAATTCTCCGTACTATTTAGTTTGCAATATTTTTTTTAAGTATTTATTTTGGAATTGGTTTCAATCTTAAAGAAATTTGAAAAATTAATAATAGTTATTAACCTTGAAATTTTTAGATTATCGGCATTAACAATGCTATTTTTATATTAAACTAATAAATTTAATAGATAAAATACTATAAAAAATCGACTCACCCGTAGCAGCTCAGACGGGACTCGAACCCGCACCCTTGGGATTCCAGCCCAATGCACTGACCACTGACTGACTTTTTCTATTAAATTTATCAGTTATTTACCTATGAAATTGCCGATTTGTATGGAGAGTTTTCAAGAAGTTGCATTTTTCACACTTACATTTTCTTTGTTCATTTAGCAACCGTGAACACTCATGTTACAAAACTTTAATGTTAGTACATTAAAGTTTTGTAACATGAGTGTTCACGGTTCAGAAGAAGAAAAACATTAGTAATGTTTGAACACTATGCTAATTTATTCCATTTACGTTAAGGGAAAAAAATAAGTTTTGACTAAGTTACACCCCTCCGGTCACCCCTTTTTTTTTGCTCACAAAAAAAGAGAAACTTGCAAGTTTTTTTGATCACGAGTACGTTCTATTATAAAAGTCATTCACAAAGCATCACAGCTATTTCGTTTGTCATTGTAATAACAGTTGCAAAAATAGTCAACACTTGAAAACGGCACGGGCACATGACAGGGACCTTTCTATTAAAATTCTGCAAATAACAGAAGGGACAGAGGTGTCACTGTCCCTCGTCTGTTTACCTGTTGTCCCGCGTTTAAAAAGGAATGTAATACAATCCCAGTTATTTTCATTATTCACCTTGGACGGATACTTCATTAGAATTTAGATGAAAACTAGCTGTGTGCGACTTCGTTCAGTAGACGAAATGTTGTGTAATGTAATGCACTAATGCGAAGGTTACACGGTACCAGCTGCTGACTATGCTATAGTATAGACAGCTGTTGCTCCTGTTTACTCGCATGACAGTCGCAGGGCTCGCCTTGCCAGTTCGAGTAAGTAAAAACAAAAAATGTCGGCACCTTTTACACTGTTGTTTTTCAACATGCTGAGTAACATGATGGTTGACGAATGGAAGATACCACGTTGCACGCCGTCGCCGTTTGGCAACGTCCATCGCCGCGCACTGTGCCGCAACAACGAGCTAGCCCGCCGAAGGAACACCAAAAACTGGCTCGTAGGGGAAATAAGCGTCATGTTTATCAACACGTGTTGCGCGTCGAATGATGCATTGCATAAAGCGCTCCTGTGGTCGATCATTTGCGATTGACAATTTTTTTCGTAATTGACGCTCATTGATGCGAAAATTGATCATTTACATGTGCAATTGAAGCGATTGTCAGTTGCTCTAACAATGGCATTAACGAGGCAGTAATGCACATTAGTAAGTGTGTTTTATTAAATTTCAAATGTTTTACGGTACAGAATTTATTGTTACTTAAACTAAGATATTTTTTAAAGAACACGTAGAAATCGATTCAAACTGTCCAGATTTTCGATAGCTCACTGTATCGTAATGGCAGGTTCAAATTGTATACACCTGCAGCTTTAAAATTTCCAGCAGCAGTCAACGTGACCTGTGATTGAAGTCGAATTACACCAATCACAGAGAAACCAGATTCCATAGAATTGGTTGGGATTGACAAGGAAAAATATATAGGTATGCGACATTTTAATTGAGAAACTCCTGCTTTCTTTGAAGTTGATTAAAAAGTAAATGCTAAGAAATTGTAAGTACTTTCAGGAGTGTACCTAAGTAATTCATTATATTTTTTACGATGGGTATATTTGTGTGATTTCCCTCTGCTATTCATGCATTTGAATAATCAAATAATCAAACAAATTATGAACAAAATAATATAGTAATAGTCCTACAATATAAAGGAATCGGAACCCATTAATATCCCTAAATTGTGTATATTAATATTAATAAGTCGGAAGTCAGCATAGTCGTAAACACAAAGGGGACAGTGGGAGACCTAGTTTCCTATACGGAGCTCTCCCGGCCTTGGCGGTCAGAATTTATAATCACCCTGAGCGCAGTGAGCGGTATGAATATGTAATGTGTGTATGTTGACTCAAGATAAAGCCATATTACGAGGTTAATCAAATTTCTTTGGAACAAAATCAGTGATAGAAAATGATTTCATAATAAATACCTTATCCTTCCTTATCCTTTTAATAAATAAGTTATCCTTTGTAACAAAGGTTTGCCTGGAAGAGATCGCTTCCAGCGATAAGGCCGCCTTTGCCCACTATAGTTTTAATGTTTTTTTTGTAATTATTTCTGTAATGTGTGAGCAATAAAGAGTTTTATCTATCTATCTATCTAAATACCCTTGTGATGAAACTATAGCCATAGATGTAGGGAAAGTAAATAAAGAAACTAATGATCTTTTATCAAAAATAATTTATAGATCAATAATCGAATAGAAAACAATCGAAGGATTCATATAGATATAACGACTACAAAATGAACATAAAAGTAGAACGCTATAGATAGAAGAACAAAAATTATGGAAACTGCAAAGAACTTCGACCAAAAATTAAATTTAACAAAACGCAAATCCTTTTGCCAAAGTCCCTACCGAAGGGCTTCAAATTGGAATTATTCTGTGAACCGCCACAACATAACCCATTTATCTCAGATTGCAACGGCAAAAATTTCACTCTAAAAAACAAAAAAGCATCGAAGTCGTAGCGAAAGTTCAGGTTTCTGTATCGAGTTAGGGCCTAACTGTTAGGCTATGCCCTCGGATTCGTCTTAGTTTTAACTTCCGGACGGAAGCCGCGTTGCTCTAAGGTTTTAACTTCCAAACTAAGACGAATCCGAGGGCATAGAGTTAATAGTTTTTATTTTCAGAGAAGTTTGGTTTTGTATGGGACCTTTTTTAAAAGTCAAGCCAATATAGTTAAAGAGCTCGCGCAAAATACTGCAAGAGTTATTTCAAGGTCCTTCTCTCAATATGATAAAGTGTTTAGGGTGTACATGAGTTAGCACCTACTCCTAGCACCAGGAAGAGGAACACCTGGCGTAAACACGCTTCCAAGTATGTAGAATTTCGACATGCTCTACAAGAGTTATCTCGAGGTTCAAATTTGGCAGTGTAGTAGAGAATAGCACAAAAAAAAATTAGATGATAGTCAGACCGCAGTGTCATGGAACATGCCGAGTCAGCACGCCACGTAAGTTGTATGAATTTCAAGGTCGGTACATGAGCTTTCTCAAGGCTGAAAATTCGTATACTGCTTAATTAACTAACACTTTCAACGAAAATTGGTTTGAACGAGATTTAGTTAGCAGTTCTAGAGATATAGCACATTTCCCAAAACCGCAAATATAACTTTGTCATTTATACAAACATCATGAAAAACAAAGTTATTTTTGAAAACGAAAAATGATAGTGGTAGTAGTGGTGGTAGTAGTAGGTCTAGTTACTAGTTCTAACCAGTAGTTAGAACTACTAGTTAGATAAAATAAAATACCAGCAAAGTGGAGATAAAGTTACATACAAAACGTATAATACTACTATTATATAAGGTAAGGACATAAGAAAGACCTGGAAGGAACTAAAAGAATAACCATTAAGCATTTCCTTCCAGTCTGCGCGCAATAAATGAATGAAAAACCTCTGGAACTCCGTAGATACAATTGATAAGTTGCCTGAAGCCAACTTTAGCTTCCACTCTATTATTGACGACCCGCCACAAAGTACTCGTAGAGTGTGACTAGCTAGCTAGACAGAAGCGCTGTTTGGAACAAATCGAATCGGATTCCAAGGATAAGTTTAAAAAAACCGCGAAATTAGCATAAAAATTTATGGAAATCCTGAAACTGAAAACTCTGATCCTTATATCTCTTAGAATGTTGATCAGATTAGTTGGGTATTGGAGAGATCCCTGGATGACCGTCATCAGATCACAGCTAGGTCAATCCTTGGCGGAGAACCAAGTTACCTCGTTTATATGATAATCGACTGGTGTCCTTAATCTTGTATCCACCGCTACTTTATACAGGGTCAATTTATATTCACCATCCAAATTTTCAGGATGTGTTCAGTCCATGAAACAGAACAACTTTTTCTAAGGAACACAGGGTCAAATATGTAAAAAAAAATCGATTATTGATATTATAAATCAAAGAGATCACGTAATCAATTTAGTATGGGATGACCAAAATTTTGTGGCGAAATTCGACACATATTTCTTGGAGACAGTTGTTTAGCTTCATGGACTGGACACATTCTTGAAATTTTGGTCATTTAAAATGACCCTGTAATGTATGTGCGTGTCAGTCGGAAAACTGCGATTTGTTCCGAGTCAGCGCTTCTGTCAACTTTATATTTTTTGATCCAGCGTCGGAGGTCTTATGGCACTACTTTTTGCCATTAAACTGATATAATAACTCTATCTAACGTATTCTTTTGATATAAGATTTGTTCAATTTGTTTTAAATCTTATTGCAGTAACCATGTCGTGAATTAGAACTTCATCTTCGAAATCTTCGAATTGCTTTCAATTTTATTCATGTTTTGTGTTTTGAATTAATTAAGTAAGTGCCGCTAGTTATACTTTATTTAATTAGTTTCTGGTTCTAGTATTCATGTGTAAACAAACTTGCATTACAATAAATAGCAAATAAGCTCTCTATCGTCGATATGTAAATTGCAAAAAATATGACTATTTTGTGAATAGTCACACATAATAATACAGGGTGTTTGGAAATAGCCTTATAAAACAGAATATAGTAAATAAGTACCATCAAATTGTATAACTTTTACTATACGACCAACTCTGAAATCGCGGAAAAAAACATCTATTTTCGTTTTTAATTTCTTTATAAAACAGTTGTTTTTCTTCGTGATTTTAGATTTGGTCCCATACTAAAAGTTGTTCAGTTTGATGGTCCCTATCTACCATATTCCGCTTTATAAGGCTATTTCCAAACACTTTGGCTGAAACTTCATCAAAATGTTCAATCAAAAATAGCCGCCGATACAATGTTATGTCGCCTTGAAATCCCTCATCTGACAGGATAAAGCTATAAGTATTTACTTTACTAAGATAATTTATTAAAAGCAAAGTGTATTTTTTTTACGATTTTTAACATACACTAGTGGCCGCCCGCGACTTCGTCTGCGTGGATATTTTTTTGCTATTCCTCGGGAACTGTTTTTTTTTCTGGATGAAAGGTACCCTATGTCTTTTTCTGTACCCCTGACAACGTGTATGCAAAATTTCATGATGATCGGTTCAATAGTTAAGGCGTGAAGGCATAACAAACAAACAAACGGACTTTCGTATTATTATTAATTAGTATTAATATTATAGTAAGGATTACCATAAAATTAAGTACTGTATTAAGTAGTTAGCATATAGAGATAGAGCTTAACGCTAGAAACATACTATTGTGTTGTGTTGTGTCGTGTCGTGATCTGTCGCGTATCGGTTTCATACATTTAGTATGGTTAGAAACACATTACTACAATGTATCGTGTCGACACAACACAACACAATAGTATGTTTCTAGCGTAACTCGATCGAAATCTAATATGTAGGTAAATAACGCATCTCTAAAAGCAAAATTCAACCCTCTAGAAAAAGAACAGTTATAATTCAACCTCCCTATGTGAAAACTGTACTGTTTCAATTAAAAATGAGACTGGGAAGTTCCCGGTCTGCTGGTCAACTTTTATTAGTTTGTGGAGCAGAAAAAGTAATCAAGTCTACGATATATCGCACCTAACTCGAACGGGACAAACTCTTAATTGTTAGATGTGATGGCTGATGTACGTGATCTTATCTTTACCTTTTATATCGAGATCTTGAAAAAAAAATTTAAGTTTAATTTGTTGAATAATGGGATTACTTTATATCGAAGAAAAGACTGTTATTTTTTTACTATGAGCACAGAATAAAATGTGAGATCAAGAGAAAAAAGAAAGATTAAAAAATCGAGATCACGTCGATATATAGAAGTTGTGTGATTCAATAATATAATATTTATACGACTCACCTGTCAATTTCATATTTACATAATTTATGCTTGGAAATATTATGAAATTGAATAACTTAAGTAACGAACTAGCTTTTATTTTGCAAAATTAGGTGAGACACGTATAAAGTACTCACGCGTCATCTAATAACATAAAAGCTCGTCGTCGGAATACGCAATTTCGGTAACAAAAGACTGGGACCGCAGAGGAATATCTACTAGAAAAAACCGCTTTCAGAATAAAAGCAAACAAAAAACGACGCAAATGTACGAAAATGGGTCATCGAATGAAGTATTGCATGCTACCACTGTTACTTGAGCCTTGCGAGTTGAATGCTTCGGTTGTATTCGTTCGGTGGGAAGACTGGACGAGAGGTCTTCATAGCTGGTAATGCCCAGGGTGGTTTGTATGGGACGCTCACGACACGATTCGCTCGACCAGTCACTCCCACAATCGGTGCAATTGTTTTCTTTGTGTCTGACTGAATGACGACATAGAGAGAGCATCGAATTTTTAACTCAAAAAATTCATATTTCTGACAGTATAGCAAATATTCGCGACACGAAAATGCAATTATCACCTTATTCGATATTCCAAACGTAATGTTTAGTCGATGACTCTTTGTGCTTCGTCAAGGAATGCTGTAATTTTTATTATATGTGAATTTACATGAATTTTGGATTCATTCTTTTCACAGGATTCATTAAAATTTTTAAGTTATTAGGAATAAAAACTTTAAAACGTTAATGAAAAATTATTTTTCGTTATGATTAAACGGTTTAGTCGACAAACTTTTCTTAAAACACCTGATACCCTACAAATGTTTTTATTGCGAAGAAAAGAAAAAAACAAAAAAATATCCAAATTCCAAAAGTGATTAAAAATACACTATAAAAACGCAAAAATGTATATCAAAAAGTGATTGAAAATATTATTTCTCCATAACAACTAAATGTTGGCATTTGTAGACCGATTAAACAAGCTGACTGACTTAAATGTTGACGAATTCCTTGCTTTCAAAGCGAACAAGGCCATAGGTAGTATGCGTGAGAATAATATCTTCTGTGAAAAACTAAGAGAAAATGTCTAGTCTAGTTTCGTCGGCACATCCGTCACCCAGCCTGCTATTTTTCAACCTAGATAAGTAGTGACATATGCCTACATTGTTCCATTTGTCTAAATGTGAGAGACGAGACGTTACAATCTTTTTAGGTCTTCGTCGCTAGGACAAAACTTTACGAGGCTTTTCTGGTCTTTTCTTGGGAAAGAATTAATTAGTTTAGAAATTCTATCTTATTTTATTAAAGTTAAATATTTTAACACCCCAGCTTATTATATTAACTGATTTTACTTCTATCTACAATGCAAGCCGATAAGATCTCACCTACTTCTTAAATATAGGAAGGCACTATTCTATTTAGAAATAATTAAATTAACTTTTGTAAAACTCGTTTGAAGTCATGATAGTGTTAAATGTACTATCGTATCGTATCGTAGCCCCACAATTTGGTTGTCTATACTTGTAATGTCTTGCCTCGTGACCTACAACACTCGTTCTTGAAACTAGGTCATTTGTAAGGAACTACGATTCGGCAGTGCTAAGTCACAGCACTGAATGTTTTATAAGCACCAAGTACCAACCTCTGCTTTAGGAAGGAGGTTACACACATAATAATAGAAATATTTTGCATCATCCATAAAGTTAATATCTATAACTTTATGGCATCATCTAAATGCGCAGTTTTCTCTCTCTGCAGCAGTAGAATGAGGGTTTTTCAAAATGACAAAAAACTGTAAGCCCGATAGATGGCGTTGATAAAAAGGTAAGTGTCAATGCCAGTCAATGGGGAAGGCAACTATCAAAATAGCGCTGCGTACGCTTGTTCCACGAGAACTATCAAAACAAAGGACTTTTACTTAAAAAATTGTTTTTATAGCTTTAAAATGATTAAATTCTGTGTACATAATAGGCTGTAAAGATATTGGCTCTTACTATTTCCGAAAAATCTGGATATTTAAAAAAATACAATTAGCTTTGCGTTGCCATTGCCATTGTAGAAAACATAGGAAAACCTTTTTTCAAACACAGACCGTTTATTTTTCAAAGACAATTTCGACCACTTCTCTGACAGAAGCGCGTCTTACTCTAAGACTTCTCTTGACCATCAGTGCCACCTAGTGAGGCAAATAGTTACGTACGCACTGACATGAAAAAACATTTTTTTATGCAGGTCAATACGTACGTATGTACTACTTATACTTTTTTAAATGTCACTTTAGATCACAAATTTAAAAAACCTAGCAAAAGGCAACACTATGATAGCTTAGTAGAATCAAGATTCGTGTCGAAAAGCTACGAAAAAGTTCGTCACCAAATTGTCTATGACTTTAATTTTTCAAACTTTGACGTTTGCGTCACTCAAAAAATAAACCAGTTCAACAAGATGACAGAATGATCAAACCAAACAAATCACATGAAAATAAATAATTATGCGGCTAAATTCATTATAATGTGACTACTACCTGACCAAAATTTAAAATAATATAAATATTTCTGTGATATGCCGGGGCCGGATGTGAAGGCCAATGACAATGTTCTCGGAGAGATGTCGACTGAGCCTACGGCGACTGTGCACAGCGGAGTGGAGGCCAAGACTGAGAGGAAACTCACTGTCCTCGAAACACACGGCTATGTGCTCGGCAGGACCATCGGCTCTGGCTCGTATGCCACTGTCAAGGTACCAAGCCAACCAATTCATTTTATAAAAATCTATGGTACAATAATATACTACGCCAGTTAGGGCACTCCGAGAAAGAGGAGAGGATCTGCCTGCACAGGCTTACGTCATCTCCGCTATCGGTATTGAAAAATAACGTTTCATCTTTAATTGAACCATTTCGTTTGCCAAGAGAAACAAATCACAATTAAAATGCACTTTAATATTTTTTTTAATGAGTGTGACCGAAAAAATCCTTCATTCTTTGCTTGTTACTATAATGAAGAGTGACGTATGCCTATGCATCTCCCGGAATGCCAGACCTTGGTTTCTTGGATCATGTAAAAATCCTAAGAAACATCAACCTCGGAGTCATACAAGTGTTTCTCTGTAAACCAAAGGTCTTTTCTTCTCGAAACATACAAAGAATGTGGGATAAATACAAAACTCACTTGACTAAAAGTTAATTATTTGCCTAAAGTTTATGACTGCCCAAGTTCTTGCTAACCCTGATTTTATAAATAGCAAAAAATAACGCTTATAAATATTTGAATTAGGTATCATGAAAATTATGTAAGTACATACTTACAAAAATGAAATTCAAATATACACATCAACTTTGTCTAGGGATACAGGTGTTATTTTCATACAAACGAGGTAACTTTGAAGCCTTGGTTTTCTGCCAGGGATGTACCGTGCTGTGATCTGATGATAGCCATTCACGGAGTGAATGGAAGAGATTCAGATCGTAATACACACCCAACTGATCTGATCAGCATTCTAAAAGATCAATGGGTCACAGTTCTCAGTTTGAGGATTTCCATACATTTTCATGCTATTTTCGTGGTTTTTTTAAACATGTCCTTTACGTTTTGAGAATGCTGGTCAGATCAGTTGAGTGTGTATAGCAATCTGAATCTCCTCCGTTCACTCCCTGGATGGCCATCATCAGATCACAGCACAGTAAATCCCTGGCAGGAAACCAAGGCTTCAAAGTTACCTCGTTTGTATGAAAATAACACCTGTATCCCTAGACAAAGTTGATGTGTGTATTTAAAACTTTACTATGAAGATTTGTAACTTTTGATGAAATTAATATTTATAGAGTAAGTAGTACATAACACTACACATTCTGGATGTTGATTGAATTGTATCGATCCGTCAAGAAAATAAAATCATATAAACTCAGGAACTCGATATTAGTAAATTATCGATAGGTTTAATACCTATCCAGAACCTATCTTAAAATATAGGTATTGTTCGAAACTGACCCTTGAAATAAGGTGTTACAACGGCCACAATAGTTCCTTTTACTTCTACAATGTTTTACCTCATCATTTTAAAAAACTTTACCTTTTTAAACAATTTCTTCAGGTTGCGACCAGCGAGCGACACAACTGTCAAGTAGCAATAAAGATCATAAGTAAGTTTCAAGCACCTGGCGATTATCTGAAGAAGTTCCTGCCGAGAGAAATAGAGGTCGTGAAGGGATTAAAGCATGAAAATCTGATACGATTTCTGCAAGCCATCGAAACCACACATAGGTTTTATTTTAATTCTGTAGCGTAATTCGTTAGTGTACTATAAAAACTCAGTAGTAACATCTCCTTTGATGATAAAAAGAAATGTTTCGCATTCAACAATAAAAATTTACCAAATCGAAATTAACAACCTTTTTTAGTGTCGGAAAGACACGCACAATATGAATTGAACACTTAAAAGGCTACCGAATGGCCTTGTACCAGCCCATCCTTGAGATTTTTTTTATGACACTTAGGGCCTACTCAGTTTCACAGATTTCAGTTAAGTTCCAATTGACTTACGTAAGTACTTAATTTAATTTAGGTTTAATACCAGCAAGATACCAGAATATAGTGCTATCCAAAACCTATAACTGAAAATATCTTGTTAGAAACTGACCATTGTAATAAAGTGTAACAACGGCCACAATAGTTCCTTTTATTTCTACATCATACATGACACACTGTAATCGTAATTCGACAGAGTTTACATTGTAATGGAGTATGCTGAGAACGGGAGCCTGCTGGATATCATCCGCAAAGACCAGCACATCGACGAGACTCGCGGCCGCCGCTGGTTCAAGCAGCTCGTCGAGGCTGTCGACTACTGCCACGAGCGAGGTGTTGTGCATCGGTAAACAGTTTGATATAGCTATACAACCACAGGACAGAGAAAATGCTTCTCGTTACATCTATGATGATAAGCAATTGATGGCTATAGTATCTAGACGCAAAATAAGCGCAATAGACATCGAGTTGTGGATACCGCCTGCATTGACAAGAAGAAGAAGAGGGGTATAAAGTCGCATTACTAATTTCCCAATAGTAAACAAGAAACGTCACTGTCATATTGACAAACTGACCCTGATTGTCATATTCAGATATTGAAAACTTTTAGAACTTTTTAATTTGTTTATTATATTTTGAGTCATAATGAATATGATGTAAGGTAATTAAAAGGTAATTTTAAAGTAGGATGGTAATTAGAAATTTTATCTTTATAACCTATCATAATTTTTGATGTTAAAAGTTCTTGAAACGAACTGATAAGAAAACTTTACTTAGATTTGACTGTATGTAAACTATCAAAAATACGTAGCATCTTCGCCTGTTCCCCGCAATACCAAAAGACAAATGTTACTACTACAGCTACTACTCGTAATACTATTTTTCATGAAATTTTATAAATTAATCAAAGGTTGATGTGTACGGTTTGAAGTAGATATGTGCACAGCATCATAAAAATGTTTTCTACTATGAAACTGTTATTATGAAATATTAAATAATATTAGTGTTTTTGCCGCAAAACTCATGATTCAGAATATTTATCTAACCTATTTTTCACTTCTCAAGCTTACGCCCTCACTAGACATGAAATAAAACAATTTTTAACGGATACTAGCGCGGTTTTATTGAAAGCACTTTGGTAATTAGTTGGTATTTGGTTTGATTTTTGGTTTTCCCCACGTTTCGGCAACTTTGCACGGCAGCTGCAAAGTTGCCGAAACGTCGGGAAAACCAAAAATCAAACCAAATACCAACTAATTACCAAAGTGCTTTCAATAAAACCGCGCTAGTATCCGTTAAAAATTGTTTTATTTCATAACCTATTTTTATTATGTTTGTGATGAAAAAACATGTGTGTTTATTTGTTGACTTAGCAATATACTATTTCTCTTTGTGTTGTTTTGTTCTGGCAACACCTTTGTTTACATTTTTGCTGGGAAATTAGTAATGCGACTTTAGTATCAAACAAAACCAGCTAACCCGCCCCTAACTTACCAAGAGATTTTCAGTCTAACCAATTGGCCTATGACATGGCAACACTAATTTTAACTGGACCAACAGATATTTGGTTATAGGGTTATAGGGACTTTTGATCCTGAATCCGTTTTTTGTTGGCGGATTTCTCTATGTTTTAATTGATTTTGCTACAAAACTAGCCTACCATTTTAAAAGTATTTTTAAGAGCTTTCTAACGATGCTACTAACTTGAATTTGGTCATTAAGCATTATAGCGGCCCAGTTTCGTACAGCTTCTTCTTGGTCCATTGTCTCCCAGTATGAAACCAAAGTCAAGATCAACAAAAAAATATCATAAAGTATCATTTTTTTTTCTTATTGATTGCAGAGATATAAAGTGTGAGAATTTGCTAATGGATCACGGCCTCAACATAAAGCTATCAGACTTCGGCTTCGCGAGGGGTCACATGAAGCCGAAGAACGGCGTCTTCGCTCTGAGCGAGACGTTCTGCGGAAGCTACGCGTACGCCTCTCCCGAGATTCTGAAAGGTGTCCCGTACAAACCACAGGACTCCGATATCTGGAGTATGGGAGTGGTGCTTTATGCAATTGTCTATGGACGCTTGCCTTTCGACGATACAAACTACACACAACTTTTGAAGGTAAGGATGTAGGTAATGTTTCTGAATGGCGTTTGTGAATCAATTTCTTCTCGATTGTCATGAAAGGAAAAAGTAGGTACCTGTACTTATCTAATTAGTTGATTGGGATTGTCCCTTTAAAATTTCACATTTTCAGTTTTCTACTTTATCGTAGATACATATACTCCAACTTTCACTAAAAAGAGCAAGCTGAAATAATTATCTTTATCCACAGCAAGTTCAAAACAAAGTATCGTTTCCTCGCGAGCCGAAGGTGTCTACGGAATGCAGGAAGCTGATCACCAAGATCCTCGCGCCGCTGAAGGTGCGCGTCAAGATCCCGCAGATCCTTGCTGACACCTGGCTCAACCCCAACCAGCCGGCTAAAGACGAAGAGGTGGACACGGCCCAGGTGGTACGGAAAAAGTTCAGCATCCATATACCATTAGCTGTTAACGTATGCAAAAGCGGTCAAGGCATTGTTCAGCAGTCGCGACTTGCGAAGTTGCGATGGTTAAACAGGAATGGGCCTTTAACCCACCACCCTTTTTAAGTGTGCTGACCTAACGATTGCAAATGCAGCCGCGGCAAAAAGTTTTAATCCGAGATACAACATTTTTGGTCACCATCCATCCGATAGCCGCCTATCTATTCTTTCTTATAACGAGCCATTTATACGAACGGACAGAGCGTCGAAACACGGTAGCTGTTGTTTGTTAAATAGCTAGTTACTCTACAATGAATGATTACGAAATCACTTTCATTAACTGTTTTTGCATCCGTTAATAACTAATACCTACCTAAACGTTTTTTTTTTCCTGTCGGTTTTATTACTTCTGTGAACATCGCGCAATACGCTGCGCAGAACACAAATTCGATGTATAAAGCTTCGTACAGACTGAGGCGAATTCCGCGCGAAATTCGCGAGTGCGATCACGTAACTCAAAGCGATAGCCATAGCCATAGCCATTGTCAAAGAAATTGCTATGGCAATGGCTATGGCTATGGCTATTGCTTTGAGTTACGTGATCAAAATCTGTCAAAATGAGCGACGCGCCCGATTCGCTCGCGTCGGTTTTTCCGGAGCTTAAGTGGTGAAAGAGACGTGTGGTGGGGCACGGTTACGCGCATAGTGGCTAACTTCACAGAAGTCATAAAGTTTGAACCGTACAATAGTAGGTATAACTTATAATATAAATTCGTCAACTTAATTTTACAATATTAGATAGGTAGATGATCTTTCGGATCTTGTTTCAGGAAAACGCGCAAATGAGCAAAGATGAAATAAAAAGCGTAAATATCGGAACGGTAACGTTTGATAGAAAGTTAGAGGAAGTAAAGTGACAACAGGACAAACAAGAAACAAAGAAGTACAGGTCTTAAACAAAATAAATTTTGCTACTCATAGCTATTGCATTTTATTATAAGATGATATAAAATTATTTGCCAGCCTGCCTAGCATGACCGATTTATATCACGTGATATAGCGTTTTATCACGTTTAACTGTCAAAAAGACAAAGGAATTTGACAGTTGAGTGTCGATAAAATGCTATATCACGCAATATAAAAAGGTCATGCTAGGCAGGCAGGACTTCAGGAGGTATTTTTGGCAGGCGTGTTTGGAACACAATGGATTTTAACAATGAAAAATTGACTTGGATCGAGAATTTCCGAATATATTTTTTTTCGAGCTCTGTATTCAAGAAACGGAAAAAAATACCTCTCGGGATTGAATTAAGCTACAGTTTGAGCCATCTTAGAAGGCAAGCGGACAAAAAATAGTGTAGGCTGTAGAGTCCCTTTCGCGCTTTTCTGCGCTCCGTTACTTTATCGTTGTACGATAAAGAATGAATTCCTATTTACTACATATTTTCGGCATTGATAACAGCGCCGTGTACTTTATTTCTAAATTAACATTTTCAATGCCTTTGATAGTTGTGCGCAGTGTGAGATCTGTGGCCCTACCATGAGTTGTTGCAAACTGTTTACGTTACAGTAAACTATCGTTTTCTCTCTTTCACTCGTATTGACTGTGAGCAGTATATCCGACAGTTTACTGTAACGTAAACAGTTTGCATCAACTCATGGTAGGGCCACTAGATTTTTTTAAGTTTGGGTTTCATTACCATATATCAGCCGCACGGCACCCACTGCTGGGATAGGCGTCTATATATATAGTTTGGGGTTATTAAGTAAAATATCGAATGAATCGACGGAGATTATTATAAGTAGTAAGTAACGTATTCTGTGGTAAGGGTCAAGTGGTAGCTGTGGTAGGTAATGTGAATATGGACAAAGTGGTTAGTCGGTTAGTAATTATAATGAAGTGACCATTCCCTGAGGTTCCCCGTCGTAGACTTCAATTCACCTAAGGGACCACTTGCGACAAAGGACCTGGGCTAATTCACCTAGGTGAACTAATTCTGACACATACCTTATTTTATAAGTAACACCTAATCAAGTTTCCTGCATGAAATACGCTATCTAGCAGTCTAGGTGGTAACGGTAATATTATTATTACTATAACGCTAGTTATTTTTACATTATCTTTGATTATTACAATGCCGTCGAGCACAATCTAGCGACCTGTACCTACCTACCATGAGTTGATGCAAACTCTTTACGTTACCGTAAACTATCGTTTTGTCTCTTTCACTGGCATTGACTGTAAGCAGTATATCCGATAGTTTACGGTAATGTAAACAGTTTGCATTAACTCATGGTAGGGCCACTGACCATCTAGTGTTCAGCCTCAGTGTGTAGGTATCTTCTTTACTAAATAAGTAAATCCTTTAGGGGTAACGTAATAGGTACTTATATTTATTTCAAAATATCTCTATCATCAACTTCACACTTTTTTATCGCTAAGCAATTTTGGCAACTTCTTTATCTCTGGTGGCAGCGAGCGGTGCCGGGTCGCAGAATGCGTCGTCATCATCTTCATCAAAGGCATTCCTCTTATCGCGAATACGCGCTGAGCAAATGCAGACCAGAGAGACAAGAATCAACACGGCGTATATTGCTCCAGCGATGAAGCAGTTCCTTGCAGTCTTAAAGGAAATAAATCCTTTAGAACAGAGGTTCCCAATGGGGATGGCAACGCAAAGCTAATTGTAGATGTCACTGCTTACGCTTGTTCCTAAGACAGTAGACGTTCAGAACAAATCTAAAGGAAAATATGTATTTATTATATGGTTGTTTTTTACCGAAAAAGACCCATTGACCCAAAATGGATATAAAAGACTATTCTACAATACAAATGCTGGAATTGAAAGCCAAATCAAGGCGTTTTTATTCTTACTGAATTAAATCTTTTTTCTTAATATCCAGATTTTTCGGAAATTTGTAAGTGACAACATTTTTACAGCTTATTACACAGAATTTGTAGAAACGAGTTTTAAAGTAAATGCCCTTTGTTTTGATGGTTTTTGTGGAACAAGCGTACGTAGCGCCACTTTGATAGTTGCCTTCCCCATTAGACATTATAGTTTTCCTGCGTACCATTTCAAGAAATTTCTCAAACTTGGGGACCTACCCGAATAGAAAATGGGTTTCTAAACTCAAAATGTTAAGTTCCATCATGGGGTAGATACCTAACCTACGCGCAGCAATCGCCGATGTTTTTTTGACAAATTTCTACAGGGGGCAATCGTGAGGTTCGGGGTTCTACTTTGGTTCGGGGGAGCGGAGTGAGCTCCCCGACGAACGCGATTTTGCGTTCGCCCGCCCACCTACATATTTTTCTCCGGAGGGGGGTGCTAGGACTAATCACAAGCCCCCCCCGGGCAAACTGTGGTAATTGAAAGAAACACTACATATTCCTAGGGGTATGGGCCGGGCTGGTACGCGTACTACTAATTGGGAAACGCTGCGTTTCATTCTACATAATATGTCAACGTACCGTACCGTAAAAATTGTAAACAATTAGATTATATCTATCTGACGAGATTGTAAACTGTCGAAAAATTTGACTGTATAACGCAGTTGCGAACAAAAGAACGTCAACCACTATATCAAGGGTGGCCAACCTTTTTGACACTTGGGCAAAAATTCGTAAAGCCCACCGGTAACGATCAATTGCGATTGTCAATTTTTCCGCAATTGACGCCCATTGACGGAAAAATTGATCGTTTACGCGTGCAATTGAAGCGATTGTCAATTGCTCCAAAATTGACAATCGCTTCATTTGCTCGCGTAAACGATCAATGTTTCCGTCAATGGGCGTCAATTGCGGAAAAATTGACAATCGCAATTGATCGTTACCGGTGGGCTTAAGTAGAATTTTACCCCGGGCCGAAGAAGTGTTTGATTGCTTTTTATAGTAGGTATTACAAGATAATTTTAGTATTTTTTTTACTTTAAAAAAATATGCTCGGCTCCGCGGGCCACAAGGTAACAGACGGCGGGCCGCATGTGGCCCGCGGGCCGCGGGTTGGCCACCCTTGCACTATATCGACAAACGATAGTAGAAGGGAAAAAAATACCCACGACACTACCAGTAGTGCGCCTTGGTAGTGTCGTGGGGAAGAAGGGGTAGCGACGGAACATAGCTGCGACGAACTTTACCACCACAAAATAGAGATTTTGTGTTACCGCGACAAATTTTACTGCGACAGCAGGTTTTAAGTAGGTATTTTATTTTTATGATATAGCGACAGCACGCTATTGCACAATTTTTCATTTATCTCGATCGTCACCGTCGAGTTTGGACTCGTTTGATTCGTCTTGAAAAATACTGGTTCTAGGGTCTGCTGATTAAATTGGTTCAGTCACGAGCAATAAGATGTACACACCATAGAACTTTGTCACATTACGTTTTGAATAACCGTTAATTGTTAGGTATAACACTATCACACTGAGATATATTATTGATTGAATGTGACATAGTTCTAAAGTGTGTACATATTATTGCTCGTGACTGTTCATCCTCCTGCCCTTATCCCAATTTATTTGGGGTCGGCGCAGCATGTCTGTTTCTTCAGTACATCTCTATCACTTTTCACCTCAACTTCCTTTCTAGCCATATCCTCTTTTATACAGTCCATCCATCTTTTCTTTGGTCTTCCTCTACCCGCGAATCCATCCACTTTCATAGTTAAAACCTACGAACAAAGATACTAAGAAAGTGTAATTCTGCTCAAAAAATAGCACCACGCAAACTACAACCGAGTGGGCGGGACTAAAAAAGTACAACCGAAGCACTGTTTAGTCATGTCTGTCACGCGCTCGGTGACAGTCGTTAGCGTAACGACAAAAAAATCATTAAAAAGTGGTAAAAAGTGACGTCATGTGTGGTCAAGTGGTGTAAAAGACCAATAGAAGGCATCAAAACAAATACGGTCATATCATATCATTGGTAAGTAAAATATTTTTCGTTATTTAGAAATATCTATGAGCGTATTGGGAGGGTGCGAAGGTATAATAATCGATCGCAGCGCTCATGGTGGCAAAAAGTAGAAATAATGAAGGCTCTGTAATCTGCTTGAAAACGATATTTAATTTATTACTAGCGATACAGGAATAATTATTTATGTTTTTTATCACTTAGTAAAATTATTAAAGTAGCTTTATCCACTTGTTTTACAAAATCTACAACTAAAAAAGAAGTAAACAAACCCTGATATAACCAAAATAAAACACTCTTTTTGAATAGATCTTACTTGCTATATTTAATTTAAATGACCAAAAATGATTTCACAACACTTTGTCCACCCAAATCATAGTAATTTTGAAATTTACATTAAAAACATAATATGTATAGTATTTATTAACATTTTGTCACAATGCCGCCATTACATATCAAAACGTCAAAACGGTCAGGTCAGAGCCAACAAAGTTGCAACACGCTAGGTGGCGCTAAAAGCGTGCACGGAGCCAATACATGCAAACTATGGTAGCTATTATGCAACAAGTGTTCAGTCACTTTGTGGGGCAGAGTCAAATCTTCACGTTCACTGCTATCACAGATTTTTAAACAAGAATAAAACTCTCTCATGAAATTCAGTACAACAGAAAAAAAGAAAATTAAAATCAAAATTTTGTAATGCTATAAAAATGGCGCGTCCTGCAATATACAATCCATAGAAAACGATTAATCTGATGTAATCTCCTTGCTTTTTATCATTATACAGGGTGTAACAAAAACTCTGTCCAATCCGTGAAGGGATGATTAGGTAGGTACCTATAAAGTTTCGATTCTATTCACGCAATCCTCTTTGATTAACAAGTAAAAAAATCCCTATTTAAAATAGAATAAACGAAAAATGGGGAACTCACATTGCAACACCGAAGGCAGCGGCACGGCACGACAAGTAGTGACGTCATAAGGTCAAGACCGTCAGAACACAAAATAATGACAATTTCCAGAAACTATGATTTTTATGCAGCTCTGAAAACAGCTTTTTAATATGGAGTTTGATTCGCGAATCGTTCTGCTGGAACCCCAATGTGAGATCTGCTGCGAAGATGCTACTCCATATTTCCACCACCAATAGCAATACATGCCCAGCAACTGTGCACTAGATTGTCTCGAACACTTTGCAGCACACCTGTATTCAACTTAATAAGTACAAAAGTGGCTATTATTCGCAAACGCATTACGGCTTCACTCTCACAAATGTTTTTAAACATCAACTGTTAACATGACCTCACAAATAAACCTCAAGGGGTGTCAAATCTGGCGATCGCGCTGGCTACGGAGTTGATCCACCTCTTCCAATCCACCGTCTCCCATATTGCTAGCTTAGGTATTCGCGCACCGGTCAATAAGCATATTAAAATAGTCTGCATTTAAAAAAGATTTTTGGCAAGAATAAATTTTGACTTGGTGTAATACGCTGCTATAAAAAAATATATTCCGACGAACTGAGAACCTCCTCCTTTTTTGAAGTCGGTTAAAAAGATGTCGCTATAAGAATTTTGTACTGCCAATTAAAGCATGCTTTTTTATGTGAAAAATAAAATTTTTTTTTCTTTCTCAGTCACACCTCTAAAAGACGTATTGAGGCGTTGCTTTCGCCAATGTGATAATTATCCACATTATGTACTTACATGTTATGAAAAAAAAATCTCTACATAATACATTCTCTTTTATAAAGCATACCTATTTTATTTCAATACCTTACCTAATTCTAGTCCTTCTTGAAATCAAGTGTCTTACCAATTAATATGATCATCATTCATCAACATCATCATTTTATAATTTTCATAAAATAAAAAATCATTAAAATCATCACAGCCGAAAGACGTCCACTCCCGACATTATGTCTCTTTTAGTTTTCCAGAGCGACTAGCTGCAGACGACTTACATTCAGCGTATTCGAGCGATCTTTACCAAGTCGTCTGTCTACATAATAAAACAAACATTATATCTAACAAATAATAATGTACTAATTTCATAAAACAATTTTATGATGCCGCCCACCGCGCCGGGCCGTAGTGATCTTAGCAGGTAAGGTGTACTGACTGCATTCTACATTACACCGTCCTCGCTTCAATGACAAAGGCACGACAACGGCCCAATGAGTGACTCGGCGCGAGCCAAATATCCAATCATGTTTGATCTGCGTTCAAACCCCAGCCAATGGAAAACGTGATATGCGTTAGAATACAACCCAATACCGATTATGCGAACATTGTAATAAGGTATGTTTTTACTAGTTCATTGTTGAGTTTGCGACCTTTTTGTGTTACAGAATATGCGAAGGTGCCATTTTTTAAGCAATATTTGTTAGGAGTTAGGCTTCCTTAGTTCTTATTTCGTTGCAATTAAAGGGTCCAATTGCTGAGCCGGTTCTAAAAATATATCACATCGTTACATTTCAGCCACTAGTTTCAAATTAAGAAAGAAAGAAATTTTGAAAATATTGACATTTAGTATTTTTTATATTTTTTCTTTTTGAAGTGAAAACTTCTTTAGCGGCCTTGTTTTTTTTTTGTAATGGGGAAAAAATTTTAAACTCGCGTCAGTCAGGTTGGCTTACATCAGGGATTGGCTATTAGTCCTTATCTCTTTCTGTTAATTATGGACGCCTTGACGTCAGACATACAGGAAGAGGCCCCTTGGGTGTTTGTTGTTTGCGGACGACATTGTTCTTGTTGGCGAAGGCCTGAGATCCAGAGCAGATTAGGGAAATGGCAACAGAGGCTGGAGAGTGTTGGCTTGAAAATTAGCAGAACCAAAACAGAATACATGTTTTGCGACTTCGGCGTTATCTCTAGTACTTATAACATAGCGCTAGACAGCGTGCCCCTACCCGTCTGCTCCGACTTTCGGTATCTCGGTTCACTTATGCAAGGCGATGGCGAAGTAGATCGGACTGTCAAACAAAGAATAAAACGGTGCATGAAATCATCAGTTCGTCGGAATATATTTTTTTATAGCAGCGTATTACACCAAGTCAAAATTTATTCTTGCCAAAAATCTTTTTTAAATGCAGACTATTTTAATATGCTTATTGACCGGTGCGCGAATACCTAAGTTAGCAATATGGGAGACGGTGGATTGGAAGAGGTGGATCAACTCCGTAGCCAGCGCGATCGCCAGATTTGACACCCCTTGAGGTTTATTTGTGAGGTCATGTTAACAGTTGATGTTTAAAAACATTTGTGAGAGTGAAGCCGTAATGCGTTTGCGAATAATAGCCACTTTTGTACTTATTAAGTTGAATACAGGTGTGCTGCAAAGTGTTCGAGACAATCTAGTGCACAGTTGCTGGGCATGTATTGCTATTGGTGGTGGAAATATGGAGTAGCATCTTCGCAGCAGATCTCACATTGGGGTTCCAGCAGAACGATTCGCGAATCAAACTCCATATTAAAAAGCTGTTTTCAGAGCTGCATAAAAATCATAGTTTCTGGAAATTGTCATTATTTTGTGTTCTGACGGTCTTGACCTTATGACGTCACTACTTGTCGTGCCGTGCCGCTGCCTTCGGTGTTGCAATGTGAGTTCCCCATTTTTCGTTTATTCTATTTTAAATAGGGATTTTTTTACTTGTTAATCAAAGAGGATTGCGTGAATAGAATCGAAACTTTATAGGTACCTACCTAATCATCCCTTCACGGATTGGACAGAGTTTTTGTTACACCCTGTATAATGATAAAAAGCAAGGAGATTACATCAGATTAATCGTTTTCTATGGATTGTATATTGCAGGACGCGCCATTTTTATAGCATTACAAAATTTTGATTTTAATTTTCTTTTTTTCTGTTGTACTGAATTTCATGAGAGAGTTTTATTCTTGTTTAAAAATCTGTGATAGCAGTGAACGTGAAGATTTGACTCTGCCCCACAAAGTGACTGAACACTTGTTGCATAATAGCTACCATAGTTTGCATGTATACGCTCATAGATATTTCTAAATAACGAAAAATATTTTACTTACCAATGATATGATATGACCGTATTTGTTTTGATGCCTTCTATTGGTCTTTTACACCACTTGACCACACATGACGTCACTTTTTACCACTTTTTAATGATTTTTTTGTCGTTACGCTAACGACTGTCACCGAGCGCGTGACAGACATGACTAAACAGTGCTTCGGTTGTACTTTTTTAGTCCCGCCCACTCGGTTGTAGTTTGCGTGGTGCTATTTTTTGAGCAGAATTACACTTTCTTAGTATCTTTGTTCGTAGTTTAATTGGATAGTTACCACATACGATAGGTTGTAGAACAAAAAAAAATTTTTTACCATACAAAAAAAGATGACATCATGATATCATAACTCCTCTCCTAAGAGAAGAATTTTGAAGAACTGCGGTTCCAAAATTTTGTTTTATCCTCAAGTATATGTTTACCAAAAGGCTTTGTTCTACACCGATTTGCAGTTTTCCATTGATTTTGAGCTCGTACGCTGACAGTAATTGCAAAAAAAGTTTATTTCATACCGCTGCATAGTTATTCCTCACTTGCGACACAAAGTCATTCTTGTCGTCGTATTCATCGTGCTTATGTGGGAAGACATCTTCATACAGTGTTGGTGACTCAATTTTGTAGAAAACGCCCATTATAATCTGAATTTATAAAAAACATCGATCAGAGCAAGCAGCATTGTTTTAGGTGTTTTTTCTTTGTTCCAATATTATATTTTAGTTTGCTTTTAGCAGATTGCATAATTGGCTGCACTGCGTTTCCATTAACGCCCTTACTAATAAATAAATAGTCGATGTATAGTTACACAGTGTTTTGTCCCTTTCTTTTTAATGTCAAACTTAAATAGTTTGACAGAGAGTAACCATACATCTGCTAAATCTTTATTAGTAAGGGGGTAAGTATACAGGTACCTACATATACTAGCACCTGAAGCATGACCACCGACACGATAATATATATCGCGTGATATAGCGATTTATCGACACTCATCATCATCATATTATCAGCCGTATGACACCCACTGCTGGGTATAGGCCTCTCCCAAGGATCTCCACAACGATCGGTCCTGCGCTGCCCGCATCCAGCGGCTACCCGCGACCTTTAACAGATCGTCGGTCCACCTTGTCGGGGGCGTCCACGGATAGTCGTTTGGTGCGCGGTCGCCATTCCAGAACCTTTCCACCCCAACGGCCATCGGCACTTCTCACTGTGTTTTGTGTCCCGCCCACTGCCAAGTGGGCGGGACACAAAGAAGGATTGCTTAGTTGAAGTGGCCTTCAACTAAGCAATCCTTCGAGTGAAATCGGTTACTTTAGTTTTCCTACGGATCTCCTCATTTCTGATTCGATCACGTAGGAAAACGCCGAGCATTTTATTTTTCAGCTCAAGGCCCTGCTGTATTGTAAACGATTGCAGAAAATATGTATTTACTAAGAAAGACCGAGCATCAGAAAATATACATCCAACAAATTGCGCAATTTACCAAGGTGTCCATGTCTGTGGCCAGCCCCCTGATTACGTAACTTGATGCTAACAATGCTCGATTGAAATCTATTGAAACCGCAGTTACACTGCTGCTTTAAGTAAGATAGTTATCACATTGGTTCATACTAAAGCAGAAATGTAAAGCAGGCCATATACACTAGGCTATGCATGACGGTTTTGCATGACGGTTTTGCATGACGGTTTTGACTACAGGCATAACCGAGCGGCTTGCATGAGCTGCTTGCATGTACAGGCATGCAGTATCGCCCATATACGCTAGGTTATGCATGACGGTTTTGACCTTACAGGCATAACCATCATGCATAACCTAGCGTATATGGCCGGCTTACTGCAATTTCTTTCAGAGTTGATTGCAACAAAGTTACAAAATCAGCCCCCAGGCCTTAGTTCAAATTAATTGTCTTTTGACAGTTAAAATCGATTAATCGCAATATCATATCGCGATACGGTGATCATGCTAGAGGGCAGAGATGTAAGAGGAGAGAGTAATTAACCGTAACCTTAGAGTAAGACGGGCTTCTTCGAGCAACAAAGGCTTCGTTTCGTCACAAAGGGAAGCCTTAGCGATTATTACTCTATTCAAATTATTCTGGCATTTTTTGCGGGGGGAGGGAAATGCACACAAGTGCAGTTCCGCATACCCACATACAAAAACAACACTGTAATGACGACGCTCACACATAAAAAATAAAACAAAACAGCAAAAATTTGTATACGGATGAGTCACACATCAAAATATGACACGTTTTTGACATAAAGGGCTGGGCTCAACTGTCGATGCAGCAATATCGATACGGAAAAAGGAATAAAGGTTACAAACTCAATTATTTTACGATGGGGTGAATAACAACAAAGAGGTCATTTTTATACGCTCGAGCTTTATACAAAAATCTTGAGAGTGTAGGTGATTGGGTTGGGATTAATGTATACCCAGGGAAGTTGGGCTCAGGCTGCTGACACTGAACATCGCTCCATGACAGTACATCTGCACACCCAACAATTTGAATTTTGAAAGATACCGACCGACTGTTGAATAAAAAAATAGCAAACTGATTTTGATAATGTCGTCAATATAGTGAAATATATCATTATTTTTTTAAGAAACTGTACATTCAATGTCTCAAAAATGGCTTCATCATCCCTGATTTATCATAATATGATACCTCATTCGAGGTGGTAGGTATATTGAAGGAGATGTTTTTTTTCTGAAGTGCGGCGGCGCGAAACTTTGAATGCCACCCCTCCTTACCTGCCAAGGGGGGGTACCTACCATCCATCTCTCTTAGCGTGGTTGTTTTATGTCATTGGAAAACTTCTAATTTCACGCATGGGTCGGTCATGGGATGGGTGACCAAAAATGTATTATCTCGAGCTCCTCCGTGCCTCGGAAGGCACGTTAAGCCGTTGGTCCCGGCTGCATTTGCAGTCGTTAACACCCATCAATCCGCATTGGGCCCGCGTGGTGGGTTATCGCCCATCTTCCCACCTATAAGGAAGGCCTGTGCCCCAGTAGTGGGGACATTAAAAATGGCTAATGGTCAACTATAAATACTAAGTATAAAGTACTGTTAGGTACCTATTTGCTTTCTCGCAGTCAATGGTAAAAAGTAGAGTACACAACACAACTCGTGAAAAAAAATTTCATCTCGGTTCTTTGTATACCTCGAACTAAATTCCCTTTTTATTCACTTGTTGTATAATCTACTATTTCGACATTTATTTCGCGATATCTGTCGCGTCGCGCTCACATCAGTGCAAAGCAAATCATGCAAACATCTCGCAAATGTATTTGACGCATAATCAGGGCCAGATTGACCAACACTTTATCGATAAACATTATTTAACGGTAACATCACTAAGTTGCCCATCGGCGAGAACTCGGATTTATCTAGCGAAAGATCTGAAATTTGTACGGACGAGCCATGGACTAGCAGACCCGATGTCACTGAACAAATTTGACAACTAATCAAGAATAAAATATACGAATTTAATGTTTAAATGTAAACAAATAGCAATAATACGATAAAAATTTACTTTTATGTGAAATGTAACACCGTCTTTTTGTATACTTGATGTTCAAGACCTCTTTTAACAGCAAAAAAACTCATAAATTCGACATTTTAAACACAGCAGCGTTCACATGCGCGACTGGACTCGGTCTAGAAAGAAATCCGGGCGCAACTGGTTTTACTAATGCGTATGCCCATTTGGGCTTGTACTTCGGCAGAGGGGAACGCTTCGTATGGCTTCTCTTTCTGTAGAAGCCCGTCTTACAAACGAAGCCTTTGTTGCTCGAAGACCGTAACCGTGCGAGGATGCGTAGCGAAGCCGTGAAACGGTGTGTGTAAGTGTCCCTTAGACAGAGAAGTTTCCCAGAAAGCTGAGCGGTCCGAGCGAGGATGCGTGGCAGACACTACCCAACTAGCAAAATATGTCGTAAAAAAATCAGCAGCACGTTTCCATTTCAGCTATTAGTAGTGAGATGGATTTACAAAATGTTGAGTAAACGATCTGTGAACGTTCTCTCAACGCGATTTGGGCGCACTTCTCTCTGCTTTAAATGCTGTAAATATCGTAAGATTATCGTCTGAATTGCGTTTTAATTGAAAGAATGTAGAGTAATCGCAACTCAAGTGCTACTGGTGCTATAATAGTCAGTAGAACCTCTTTCATTCGACTTATTAGTGGTAATAATAGGAGTGCGGTTACAATCACTCGACACTTTGATCGTGTGAATGCAACCAAGCAGCACTCATAGACAGTGCGTGTTGTCACTGTTGTGTTCGCGTAAACGAAGGAAATAAAAATAAATGTATGTTGCAATATTATGGCCATGCTAAGTATACCTTTACGATTTTACAGCCATAATGACAATAAAGGTAAGCTATTAAAGTAAGCTCATAAGTCTTACTTTCATATGCGGAATTAATTTTTTCGTCTATAATCGTTACATTTGTATTTAATATTTTCATGGGCCACATGATTTCTAGTAAATAATGGATCGCAAATAATATTAATATAATAGATAAAATAAATTCGCCATTAATAGCATTTCAATTATCATCACAAAGCATTCACTCAGCTCTTAGCCGAAAAATAGACATGAGGTTTCCATTTTACGACTTCTAAGAGCGCCATTGCAGTTAGTTTAGGGTTCCTTAACGCAATGTTAAATCGTCAATCTATCAAACGGTTTACAAACAATCTGTAGTAACGTAATATTTCCTACTGAATCCGCACTAATATTAAGTATTTGTTCTTCATCCGTTGGTTGATGTTGATTGTTTCAATTGTTTCAACATCTTATTAACTTTCCGTCGGAACCCTCACTTCTTTTAAGTTTTTTTCCACCGATTATTGTCCATTTTCCACACTGCTGTAAAAGATTTTATTTAACTTTCATACCACTATTATGCTGCATGATGGCTTCCAAAATTATATTTGTGCACCTTTGGACCTGTAGATCATTTGATAGCGTTTTCTCAACTTTAATAGTAAAGTCGAATTAAAGCCTTGCCAAAAGCTGTGATATGACATTAGATGCTGTAATAGAAATTGAGAAGCTATTTTGTTGAATGAACAGCTTTTACTCCACAATATTGCTGTAAAAATTAGGTGACGAAAGACGGTGCTATAAAAGCTAGTTTTACGACAAATTAGCAATTTGGTTGCTTTTAAAGACCTGTCATAAGACTAACGGTTGTCTGAATGCGATTGAGAGATATCTTTATACAATTGTTGAGTGAATGCGATATGAATTCGTCGAGTCCACGTTTACTAGACATATTTATAGAGCCAAAAAGCATTGAATGCTGAAAGATCTAGAAAGCTGCTTTTATACTGCTTTTTGAAATGATAGGATCTTTCATACGAGTGTTTTACGATCCATAGTCGTGAGAGTAATTGCTTAAACGATCTTTTTGCTAGTTGGGTAGGTACCATCTAGGTATTAGCAGCACACGGCAATCGGCATCGCGTTCTTAGTAAGTGCACATCCTCGCACGCATTGATTAATCATGTCCTTTGCTGGTTTGGTTTTATACAAAGACATCACTCATGGTGGAAGGATTGAAGGATTAGTTACTTGCTAAGATATGGATCTGATCGCCTGAAACTTCCTTTTGTGTGAACTAGTAGTGACTAGTTCACACAAGAGGAAGTTTCAGGCGATCAGACGAATAGCGACCTCGAATGTGTAGGTAGTAGACATGTGCGCCGATGGTCATTTGGCCGGCGGCGGCGTCTGGCGTCTAAATTGTCGGCGGCGGCGGCGTCATCGGCGTAATCGGCGAGGATGGTCAAAATAAGTAGAATAGAAGACTTCCAGAAGCTTTTCAATTTCGTCATCGTCGAGGGCAGAATGCCGAAGACATGGAACATAAGTGAAGTGAAAGTGAGGTGATTCTGTTCTTTAAAAAGGGTGACAAGACCCTCTTGAAGAATACGAATCTTACGAATCGTCGCGCTCGCAAGTTCGACGACTTCCAACCTCCCGAACAAGCCACGTTCTGAAAAGGCTTTTGCACCACAGACCACATCCATACGGTGCGGCAGGTTATACAGAAGACCGGGGAGTATAATCTGCCACTTTGCTTGGCGTTCGTGGTCTATGTTGAAGTCTTTGATTCGATTGAGACCTGGGCAGTGCTGCAGTCTCCAGAGGTGCACCAAGTAGACTAGTTATATCGAGGTGTTGAGGCACTTATAAGAAAATGCCACCATGTCGTGTCGGCCCGAGTACAGAATCAGAGCACAGATCCCATCCAACTACAGCGAGGTGTAAGACAGGGAGACGTTATTTCTCCGAAACTGTTCACAGCTGCGATGGAGGGCATCTTTAAGCTCTTGGACTGGAAAGGACTCGGTATCAACACTAATGGCCAGTACCTAACACACCTTCGTTTTGCCGATGATAATATAGTTCTTATGGCTGAGGCCATGGAAGGCTTGAACACAATGCTCGAAGATATCCGTAGTGCCTCCCAAAAAGTGGGTCTTAGAATGAAGATGGATAAGACGAAAATCATGTCGACTGCTCATGTTGTACCCACTCCAGCTCATGTTGGGAACACTACACTCGAAGTTGTTGACCATTACGTATACCTAGGACAGACAGTGCAGTTAGGTAAGTTCGACTTCGAAAAAGAGATCTCTCATGGAATCCAGCTCGGATGGGCAGCATTCGGGAAGCTTCGACAAATCTTCGCGTCCAACTTACCTCAGTGTCTCAAGACATAAGTCTATGACCAGTGTGGGTTATCAGTGTTGAGTTACCGCGATAAAACGTGGTCGCTAACTACGGGTCTCATAAGAAGGCAAGGTCACCCAGTATGCAATGGAGGGAGCCATGGTCGGCATTCCCTGCGTGATCGAACCAGAAATGAGGAGATGCGTAGGAGAACTAAAGTAACTGACATCGCTCGGAGGATTGTTCAGCTGAAGTGGCAGTGGGCGGGACATATTAGCGAGAAGAAACACTGGCGGTTGGGGCGAAAAGGTAGGAATGACGACCGCACACTGGACGACGCTCCTTGGGTAGGCCCCCCACAAGGTGAACCGACGATCTGGTAAAGGTCGCAGGAAGCCGCTGGATGCGGGCAGCGCAAGAGGAATCGTTGTAGAGATCCTTGGGGGAGGCCTATACCCAGCAGTGGGTGTTGTGCGGATGATATGATTAGATTAAATTATATAATCACTATAAAAAAAACCTCAATCTTCTTCTTCTTATCGAATGAGAATTAGTGGCCACCTCTGGTGTTAGAGTTTATCAAGCCGCCTGTAAGGCCTCTGACTTGGCTTAACGACTGTTATCAGATGACAACAGCCGGGACCGACGGTTTAACGTGCCCTCCGAAGCACGGAAGCGCTCAGTTGTAATGCCACTTTAACGGTCACCCATCCGAAACCTGGCCGGACCGAGCGTTGCTTAACAAACGTGATCGAGTACGACTAGTCTGTCAAGTTCCACCATGAGCGCTTCAAAACCTCAATGGCAACAATCAAACTAATCCAAAACAGAGAGGAAAAGAATAAAAAAATATGAGATAATTATGTATCTAGATGCAAGTTATTTCAGCTTTTTGTACTTGTTTCTTACACATATTACACTTAGATTTTGACGCCGATGACGCCGACGAAAACTTCGGCGGCGGCGGCGTGGCTAAAATGACCGGCGGCGTGCGCCACGCCGATCGGCGCACACGTCTAGTAGGTAGACATAGCTTCGCTATTCGCCCGACTTGCCGCTGTCGCTCCCAAAGCGAGCGCGTGATTCGAGAGGCGAATAGCGAGACTACACATGCGAGGTCGCCATTCGCCTGATCGCCTCGCCACTCGTGCGAATGTGTAATTGCAGCATTATAAACAAAAAACACGACTGCCCTGCCAAAAACGAACTAAAAAGTTAAATAACAAGTGTCATTGCAGTCGGGGGACTGTTTTGTGGAACAATTTTTAATCAAAGAATTCCCCCGACTGCAATAACACTTGTTTTTTAACTTTTTAGTTCGTTTTTGGCAGGGCAGTCGTGTTTTTTTATTTTTTAAATTTATTATTTTTATTTCACTAATAAACGGGACGCATATTGACTGATTAGATAGCGTGCAGTATACATATGTATAGACACACCATACAACAAATACAACGAGGGCAGTTTGATAAGTCCGTGACTTTAATGTTGAATACAATATTTTTTCATAATTCAATTTTCCTGTCTTAATTTAGAACTCCTTGCTGAGCTTATGCTGTTCCATTTTTTAAATTGGCGCAAAAGTGAAAAAATTGGAAGCATTAATGCAAGTGAGGTCGGGGATATTCTTTTATAATGGAGAAAAACGAATTTCGCGTATTGATAAAACACTACTTTTTACGTGGTAAAACCATTAAGCAGACGGAGGATAAACTGAAAAAATATTATGGGGACTCTGCTCCATCTCATGGAATGGTTCATAAGTGGTTCACTGAATTTCATTGCGGTCGTACCACCACAACTGACGCCGACCGCCCAGGAAGGCCGATTGAGGTCACCACTGAAGATATTGTTAACAAAATACACGACATTGTTATGGCAGACCGTCGAGTGAAGATACGCGAGATAGCTGCTGCTGTTCACATCTCTACCGAACGAATTTTTCATATTTTACACGATATTATCGGCATGAAAAAGCTTTCTGCAAGGTGGGTGCCGCGTTTGCTGACAGTTGACCAAAAACGAACTCGTGTAACAACTTCTAAACAATGCTTAGGTTTGTATAACCGCAATCCAAGTGAATTTTTTCGTCGGTACGTAACAGTTGACGAAACGTGGGTCCACCATTATACACCAGAGACGAAGCAACAGTCAAAGCAGTGGACTTCTACAGGTGAACGTACCCCGAAGAAGGCAAAAACTGTGTGTTTGGCTGGTAAAGTGATGGCCACTGTCTTTTGGGACAGCAAAGGTGTCATTTTTATCGATTTTTTGGAGAAAGGCAAGACAATTACCGGAGCTTACTATGTTGCTTTGTTGGATAGATTCAATGTAGAGCTGCTGAAGAAAAGACCGCATCTAGCAAAGAAAAAAGTTTTATTTCATCACGACAATGCTCCGGCCCACTCGTCGGCAATCGCAACATCAAAACTTGTAGGATTTCGATACGACCTATTGCCTTGTACTATTATGTATTCTGTGCTATTGCCACACCCACCGTATTCACCAGATTTGGCCCCGTGTTACTTTTTCCTCTTCCCAAACATGAAGAAATGGCTTGGTTGACAAATATTTTCATCCAATGAAGAAGTGATAGCTAAAACAGAAGCCTATTTTTCAGGGTTTGATAAAAACTTTTTTTTGGGTGGGTTGAAGAAGTTGAAACATCGTTGGTCGAAGTGCATAGAGCTGAAAGGAGATTATGTAGAAAAATAAAACAAAATATTCTTTAAAAATTTTTTTCTTCTTCACAAAGTCACGGACTTATCAAACCACCCTCGTATGTGTACTCATAGTGTATTGTATCTGAATTCTGAACGTATCTGTCTTATTGCGTTCCGAACTTGTCAGTATAAAATTGTCAACTTAATCGATTGTTTCAGTAATAAAAACGAGCTTTTAATTTTCTTATACTTAATTAATATTGATTGTAGAAAAGCATATGACACTTTTATTTTGATTTATGATTATTTATGGTTTATGATTTTGGCCAAACTTTGTTGAAAAATGCAAAAATTACAAGGAAATATAGTTTTTTATGAAAATAAATAAGTCAAATATAATATATATGCCTATTTATTCCTTTTCCATAAAATACTATAATTTTCTAGAGTGTACTATATTTTTTAGCTTAATTTGAAAAATACTATAGTTCGCCAAAGACATGTTGGCAACCCTAGCGCCAACACGCTCTCCCATTCCACGGTAATGATATCCATCAGTACTGTAACTCGGCCCTGTCCTTGAAATAATTACCTAAATAAACCCGCGTGGTACATCAACAGGTTCAATCAATTAATTTCTAGGCAATAAAATACCAACATTAACAAAACTAATGGTAAAAATTTTAAAAAAAAATAAAAAAACGAAATACCTTTACATTTATTGATGGGAGAAACAAATTAGTTAATAATCCTTAGTATAGGTAATACCTACCTATTATATCATATTTTAAGTACCTATACTTAATCTTATTTTTCGGACTTTCCATGTATTTAAAAATGTTTTTGCTGGATTAATTGGTTTATTATATTTATAATAAAAACAGCACAATCTGCACTTTGCAATAGTAAGAACTTGTATTTCAAGCAATAGCACCTACCTACGTAAATCATTCGTTCGTCACTGCGGATGCTGCTGCGCATTCGAGACTGTTTGTATACCGAGTGCATGCAGACTGAGACCGAACTCGAGGCGCGTAGGTATGACTCGCTTTTCGACTATTTGTATGAAGTTGGAATACTGATAGATATCATTACCGTGCCTGTGATGGAACTCGCGGCCTTCCTCCAAGAACGTTGAACGTCATTTGGTTGGATTGGATGAGTTGGATTAAATCTACAGTCTAGATGGTTGGCATCAAGCAAGGTCACCTACTGTTGGGAGGCGTGATTAACATCCGTCTGGAACACGCTTAAAAGAATAAGAGCAGGATTTCTCAACTCACTAACTGTATAGTTCCCCAAATACTGAGAACGAAGCAGCAAACACCACAAGCATATAAACCGCTCATGGTTCATAAGCGGAGAATTGAATATTTCTAACTTCTAGCGCGTTTATTCTTCTTTTACACTAGGTAAGTAGGTACTTGCTTTTAGATAGGTTACTTATCATAATATAACTTATATTCTTGACTTAATAAACGATTCTCGCAAAATGTCCAAGGTTCGCCTCAGTCAATTTCACACGGTTTTTTCTAGTTTTTTACATTCTCTTTGGTTTTTTCACATGGCACGTGAATGGCACTTTCCATAGAGTAAGATAAAAAAAAATGCACTTTCTGTCAAAATCAAACCACATGCAGATCCAAATTGTCTCTGTGATCGAAGAGATGGTATTGTTGTAAGGTCTGTGATAATAGATAATACACTATTGTGCTTAGAGCAACGCGGGTTTCCGTACCGGAAGTAGCCATACAAAGCGTACTCCTAAATTTTTTCATGTCAGTGGTTCTCCTCTGTCGAAGTACAAGCCCAAATGGGCATTGGCGTTAATAAAACCAGTTGCGCCCGGATTTCTTTCTAGACTGACCTAGATAATGAGATCATACATATTATCTTACAATTCTTACATACTATATTACATACTATCTTAGCTATCATTCGATCACAATCACAGCACGGTACAACCCTGGCAGAAAACCAAGGCTTCAAAGTTACCTCGTTTGTATGAAAAAAACACCTGTATGTATCCCTAGACAAAGTTGATGTGTGTATTTCAGATCATTACCAAGCCTATCTCAGTCATTTGTCCTCCTTGATACAGATGCTGATGAAGTGATTCGGGTAATATCTACACAAAACTGTGATATCTAGTTTAAAAAGTGATAGCGCAGGTTGGAACTTGGGATGGTATCTCAACCAAATCCATATACATCAAGCTTGAAGTACCCGAAATAATTGCACACTCTAATCTATGTTTTCAACCATATTTCCTTCCTCGCTAAAAAAGTCAATAATCACCCCGGTGCACAAGGATGGGGCTAGAGACGATGTCAACAAATACAGGCCAATAATATGTGTTATCTATCAGTCTTGTCCAAAATATTAGAAAAAATAAATACCTAAATAATAGATTGCTAAATTATTTAACCACTAATAATATGATTTTACCAAATCAATTCGGTTTTAGACGCGGTCTAGTAATATAATAAGTGTGAGTTGTACCAAAACGCTGTCAAAGTTAAAGTTAAAGGCGCGGTATTACCTATCTACGGAAAATGCTGTTGAATCACTTGTAGTAAACCAAAGGATAAATGTTAAAAAAGGCTAGCGGTGTTGATCTAAAAAAAGCTTTTGAAATCGTCACCCTCTCCATCCTTGTGAAAAAATTAGAAAAATGGTATAAGAGCAAATCAATTAGACTTGTTCAAAAGCTATCTGTATGGCCAGGAATAGAGGGTTAAATTGGAACAGCATCAAAGTGGAGACATAGGTACTTAATCGTGTCATACGGAGTACCTCAGGTAGTGTCTTAGGACCTACTCTGTTTCTCATATATGTATTTTAATGACATTTGTAACATACCTACGTCCTACGTCTTTTAAAAATGCTAAAATATTATTTTATGCTGATGACACGTGGCTGTTGTTTTTACTGGGTCTTTTTGGGAGAGTGTTAAGGAAAATACTGAAGAAGGACTGCCGGCGGTGGCTGGCTGGATGAAATACAATCTTCTAACACTGAATACCTACAAAAAAAACTAATTTTGTTTGCTTCAGCATCTATAATAATTCACAGCCAAGTTAAAAAAAATCTCAATTAATTAATTCATGTATCATGTACCTACACTACCTACTAACAGGTTCAGTTCAGTGGATACTGCAGCTGTCCAGTTCAGCAATTGAAAAAAGAGTCAAGTTAAATATCTATAGGATAGATCAAAAGTTGTCCATATCCAAAGAACTCAAGTTCGTTGTCCGTATCCTCATATTGAACAGCTAGCTTCGTGTGGCAGAAAATGTATTTGGATATTATTATACAATCTAAAAAATTATCACCAAAACAAAAACATTTTGAATAGGTAGGTTAACTTGTAGGTACATCGCTCTAGTACAGTCTGTTATAATCTACTGCATCTCCGTAAGCATATGGACTATGGGAAGGTGCTTTTAAAACTCAATTTATGGAGGTAGAAAGAGCTAAACGAGCTGTAATTAAAGTCATGTAGGTATGTACTTTAAAAATAAAAATAAAAGGTACCTACGAACTAAGAACCTCTGTTTTTTGAAGTCAAAGAAAGTCAACGTACGATAAATTGACAGAATTTAGGAGAGACTTAATATCGGATCCGTTATTCATGAAGGTCTAATAAGCTCTTGAGCGTGATTTAGCAGGCCCGGATCTTACGGGACGAGGCACTTGCCGGTTGCCCCTGGCGACGAAGACTAGGGGGTGGCCGCCAGCTGCGAGACCGTCGGCCAGCGAGACTTGCTAGTGGCTAGGCGGTCCACTCCACCAGCTAGTCTCCTTACATCACATCACGTGAACAGAATAATTCAGAATAGACACTCGCGCTCTTCATACGCGTTGTACTAAATACAGGTATTTTTCTGAACAATCTGGTAGTTATTTTATGCATCCTAGACAAGACAATCCTCATTTACGTAGATGGTAAAAATCTCGCCCCGGGGCGGGGATTTATTGAAAATTGTTTCCTAGGGGGCGGCATTGCCTTCTGCACCCCCTTTAGAAAACGTTTTCTTTTAGATCCGGGGCGGGGCTGACATTTAGGTTTTATTAGTGTGTAGTTATGGAAATTGTGCGTGAAAAGATATCGAAAAATCCATGTAAAAACGATTTATCAAATTGTTTTTCCTTTTTGAGGTAAAATGGCCGCCAGGCGCATTACCAATTGGCGGGGTTAGTAACGCGTGATCGCGGGCAATAGAAGGTAGCAAACCAGTTGCAGGAAGTCACTTGATTTGATTCTAATCCCACTCTATCCTACCAAAAAACATTAAGTTCACAGACATTCATTTCATAGCTCTACCTATTATTAAAGGTCTCTGCCCACTACACAGTACCATACCATGACCGTGCTAGGAATGTATCAGGCAAAAAATATTCTTTGTATTGAAAAGTATGAAAAGTGCATGGCCGGTGACGGAACGGTCTAGTGGGAATAGTGTCATACTTTTTAATACAAAGAATATTTGTTTGCTTGATACGTTCTTAGAACAGTCATGGTATGGTACGGTATAGTGGGTAGAACCTTTATTCTGTGGCTCTACTTATAAAGAGCATCAAAAAATAAACACATGTAACATTAATACATTTAATTCAAGAAAACTAAGCAATTATAGAATACCTACAGTAATAATTACTTTATTTACAATTTATAGCAAACAATAATTGGTTTGGAAACTGGATGTAACAGTATAACATGTGAAAAAAAAGCATATTATCAAGCTGCATTTTATTCACAAAATCTTGTTCCAAAGGATTAACAGTAAATATATTATGTTGGTATACACATACTATCTTTTAACTGTATATTTTATTTTAAACAGATATGGATATACAATTAGTTAATCTTATCAAATACACTGCATTTGTATGTTTTAGGATGCTCATCCCAGATGACATAATTTAAGACAGAATTTAATTAATTTGAGAAATGCATGTCATTTAGAAATGATACTGATAATAGATCACACACTGTTCATAAAACATTAACACAGCAATTGTCCAGAGACACATCATTATAGTAAATAACTTTAGATTTGTATCTTTACAACTTCCCAACATATCAATAAATTAGATTGGAATGGAATTACTCGATCGTAATAACAACATCTGCTTTTGTCTCCATAATATCAAACTATCACACTTTACATGCTTACTGATGAACGGTTGTTCATCCAGAACTGGTGACCAGACACCACTAGTGTAATTACATATAGCAATGCAGCTATCCAGCAGTTGTATGCATTCTGAAATGAAGAAAATATATTTTACACTCAAAGTTGCGATGCTCAAGAACAAAGAGCTAATGTAATTTACACTTATACAGTTTATTTAACTCATCTGCGCCCGCCGTATACCCCCCTACAAATGATTAGCACCAGAGAAGAAAAGAGACAAAAGAAGAACACGTGAAGAAACTGCCGGCCTCATGCAGCCGGCTCGGCGTTGTCGGAATGGCTGGCTTAAGCTATTTTTAGCTGGCCTCATACGACCGGGTCAGCGTCAAGGAATTAGTCTTACATAGTATATACTTGAAAATTAAAAACCTATCAATACATAGTTGGTTTGGAAAACTTGCTCTACCACTTTTGTAGGTTGCAAAATATAGCCTATGTATCACTGTTCTTGTAATTGTAATGCAACCTTTTATAGTATAGAGTGGTGTTCCCCAATTAATATTTAACTCCCAGGTTACGTTAAGCGAGGTTGCATCAAGAGATACGTGCAGCAATCTCATCTTAGATATCATTTTATATATAAATTTAATTTAAATCATTCCTCCATTAAGGGGTACGCGAGTTTAGTCTTTCTTGGCAGGGGACATAGAAAAAACTAATTGGGAACCACTGGTATAGAGCGTTGAAAGCTGCTGCTGCTGTTAGTCAAAATTATTTGGCATTGGTGGTGTATAAAATTTTATTAAAGTGATTCACCTGTGTGTATCCAGTTTCCACTTCAGCAATAAAGTGGTCAAGGTCGTGGACGTTGTCATCAAGTGGAAGATCCTCAAGCAATGCTACGGCCCTGATATAGTAGAAGACGCCCATCAGCGTCTGAAAATCACGAGATAATAATTACTTGAAGACTAAAGGAATAAGTACTGTAAACGAATCGTAAATTATACGACCAACATACCAGTTGTATGATTCCCCACACACTCAATATTAGCCCACATAGCGACAGTTTAGGACCACACAATTTGCAAACCATTTTAGGTTTATTTATTGAGGATTTTTGATTATAAAATCTCTCAAATATCGACCACTAACTGTCAGCTGGTGTCAAAAAGATGGAAACTCACATGACCTCTTTAACTCTTTGTCTATGAAAAAATATATGGAATTCACAGATAAAAAATAAAATAAAACATTGATTTATCTATAAATTGTAGAACTAACAAATTTTATAAAGCGTTTTTTTATATAATTAACAACACATTGACGTAATTTATGTAAAATTGCTATTACGCTACGTATTTTATTTTTAATTTTGCACTTTCCCTCTCAGTACATGAAATGTATAAAACGGAACGGAACATTCAATGTTGCCACAACGACTATGTCTTGAATTTTAGTAGTTTTTATTCAGTAAGCATTTCAGAGTCAAAAGAAAAACAAATAGGTAATGGAGAATGTCAGAAAAAAATCAAATTGACTGATATTTTTTTTTACTTTTTATTAGCGCGAAAAATTCTAAAAAATAAAATAACTTCGTCTTCGAAAATGTACGGGAATAACAGCAGAATGGAGAAAGAAGAAGCGTTCTTCGTAATCCCCACCCGATTTCAAGATGTTTGCCGGCTACTGTACAATATTATACAAAATGCGATCATTCATCTGTGAATTCGATTAAATGATAATAAATAGTGAACCGCTGCAACTTCACTCAGTAATGAACGGAAAAGTTAATCTGTATTTTATCTTTTCGTTTTTATTTGTTCGTTTTGCACAATTCACATTGTTAATTTATTCGCATTGTACAATAGGGGCCATCCATAAATTACGTCACACGAATTTCATGATTTTTGGCACCCTCCCCCCGTCCTTGTCACAGTTAGTCATATTTGTGAGACCCCCATCCCTAGTGTGACGTCACATATTTTACAATTTTACATCTAGAAATAATTACAGTGTGACGTCATGAAATTTAGGGCCCCACCCACCCCCTTGTCACACTTCGTCGACCCCCTCCCTCCCCCTTAACGTGTGACGTAATTTATGGATGTACTCAATTTTTGTTTATTTATTCTTTTAAATAGTAATAATCAATTTATAGTAGTAGGCAACATTTCTAGTGAATGACACATTTTCTGAGTCGTCTTTCACATTTACTATTTTGTAATTTAAAGTTAAATTAACTTTAAGATGGTGGATCGTTTAGGTAGGCTTTGAATTCTACAAAGTTCTCAGTTCTAACGTTATGTACTATCACCGCAAAGTGATTGAATTTACATTATAAGTGATCTTTGTCATTGTTTGCTTGTTCACTTTCTTTTGACGTCAAGCTGTGTTAGCACCGAATTAAGTTGTGAATTATTTTAATTTTTGCAGTAAATAGTGAAGCCAATGCCAGGAGAATCGCAATGGTTGAAAACTGCTTCGGCAGTTCGGGACAGGTGAGTTAGATTGGAAGTGCAAAAATCAAACAATTTTTTAAACCATGTCTCTAGCTAGCTTATCAACTCAAAACCCCGCAAAGATAGTGTTAGTTAACTGTTTAGTGGGCACACTGGCTGCTATCAATGCTGATTATGTCGGTCTTATCAATGCGGAGCTTTTTATAGTGATTTTCTGTATGAATTGGCTTGTATTACTATACTATACTATACTATACTATAGGGCCCAGACAATATGTTGTTTTGCTTTTAATAGAGACAAACCTTATGATTGAACTTTTTACATATTGCATAAAATTTTGGTATTAGATTATAGTACTTCATCAAACTTTGACGCTAGACAATAGCTTTGGCCCAAAACGTTGACAACAAAACTTTTGTTTTGAGAGATTCTTACACAGTATTATAGCTTAGAATCGAACTACAAAATTAACTTGGTTTACACATTATGATAAATTTAAACTCTTAATTTCAGCTTAAAATTAATCTTTAGAATGAAAATAACCTTTCCTATGCTATAGTTGTTCTATGTGTCAAATACCATTTTGCTATGAATATTGTTAGGCATGCAGATGCATATTATTATTATTATTATATATTATATACTAAAACAATGTACATGTGCACTTTATTCTAACACATTCGTAGCAAAATGGTCTTCAAGAGATAGAACAACTATCAACTTCAACTTTTATGGTGAATGGCTGCGTCTCGTTTTACGTGACGATTCTGCCAATGTCCGAGTAAAAAGACACAGTGTATACGATACTGTTCAGTTTTTTGTGATACTGTACGGTTTGTTTGAATGAGTTTTCCTTGAGTCTGAAACAATGGACAAATACAACACATACACAACGACACAGGACTCCACAACACAAATATATAAAGCGGGGGGTAAAGGGTGGAGATATTCAGAAGCATTTCGAAACATAGTATACAAACCTATTTACTTATATTTTAATATTATTTTGTTTGAGAAACTTACATAATATATATACAGTAGGAGTGTGTACCAGAACAACTATACTTTATTTTGATGAATGAAAACTTTTTAGCCACTGGCAGAACAAGGCAGAGTCCTTGTCGGGGAAGGTGTCCTAACAAAGATGTGCCGGAAGAAACCAAAAGGTCGACAGTTCTTTCTCTTCAATGATATACTTGTTTACGGAAATATTGTCATAAACAAGAAGAAATACAATAAGCAACATGTCATTCCATTAGAAGAGGTTAAGTTGGAGTCACTAAAGGATGAAGGACGTAAGTTGCTTTAATTTGTGATTTGCATTTCTAATCAGATTGTTTTGTATTAATACATAACAAGTGCCATTATCAAACGTGTCAATGATTGAATACATTTTATTTATCTAATGATTTAACATGGAGTTAATTTTATAAAAACTAATAAAAAAGGGTGTAGTTGTGATACTGCTGAGTAGATGCATGTCACTTTATGTCTAAGTAGGTACTAAGTCTTGGGAATTATGTGAAATAATAATATTAGGTAGGTATCATGCAAAATGGACCAAAAGGGAGTCTAAATGCGGAAAAAAGAGCCCATCACCAATTATGTAGGTATAATTTTAACTCTGTTGTTATATCTATTTTACTTTAAGATCATACTTAGAACTTTAAAAGTACTTGCATGAAGTTTTTTTGAAAGATTTTATCATACAGGCTGAATAACATATAGTAATCAAATAATAAACTAAATTTTAACTTAATTTTAAAATGCATGTAAACAAGTTAATTAGTAATAATTTGCAAGATAATAAGTGTGCAAGTGAACAAACTGATATTGTGATATGTTTGTTTTTCATTATTTCCTTCAACGACCAGTACCTTGCCCAACTGTTATTCACTCTTCTCTGTATTTCTTTGGCAGTTTGATCTTTTGGTGTTATTAACTGGCCTAGATATTTATATTCGTCTATGTATTCAATCTCCTTGTCGTCTACTTGTATCCTGGACTTTAAACTGTTGGACATAATCTTAGTTTTTGAAGCATTCATTGTTAGACCAGCCTTATTGCTTTCAGTTGAGAGAGACTGTAACATGTTTTCTAGAGTTTTTACAAACAGCACTAGGTCATCAGCGAATCTTAGGTGGCTTAACATGGTACCATTGATGTTTATTCCGGTCACCCAGTCAAGGTTCTTGAAGATTTCTTCTAGAACTGCTGTAAAAAGCTTAGGAGATAGTGGATCTCCCTGCCTTACACCTTTTTTCACTTCAAAAGGCCATCGTGCACTATTCGTTATTGTATAATTATTGGGGTGTCTATGCAGTGTTTTTGAGTGACATATCTTAAATGTAGATCTTTTTTGAAAAATGTTGAAATGAATAGAAGACACTACAGTAAAGTTTGTTCAATTTTGCTGTTTTAAAATTAAGTTAAAATTTAGTTAATTATTTAACTACATAATACATGTAAACCAGCCTTAATGTTCTCATGATATTTTTATAATAACACAAGGTTTGTTACACAACTGACCAAAAAAGGAATATATTGTGTTTAGGGTTCATGTATGTCTGTATGTAGGCTGGCCATATGCCTCATATTTATTTAACAGGTTAGCCATTTTTCACACTACAAACATTTAGAAATCCATAATTTTCAAAATTAAATACAGGGTAAACAAAGCTACTTTTGTCATGAAATAAAACCGTTTTAACTGTCTCCTGTGAAAAAATCTAAAACACGTATTTTTGTTGCTGGTAACCTTTAAGAAGTGGCAGGTGGCAACCTTATTTGTATGTATGTGAGTTATTGCACCGTAAATTCCAAATGTCTGAACAGATATTGATAGAATGGATTGTTAGAATCCTTATTTCATAGTTAATAAAACCACTAAGATAATTATTGCCCATATGCAATTTTAAAACTATCTGACAAAATATTATTTAATATGTGAAATCCTTGTTACCAATAATATAGTACAGAGTTTCTCAACCTTTTTGAAACCGCGCCTCCCTAACGATTTGCGAAAATCTTCACGCCTCCCCCCTAATAAAATTTAGGTAATTTAGCACTCTAGTTCAGTCTATTTTATGAGTCTAGTAATTTATTTTTGTAAATCATCAAATGCTTCGCGCCCCTCTGAAAACTGCCCCACTGGTTAAGAAACCCTGATATAGTATATCACAAGAATTTTGTTCTTTTACCGCAAAAGCTCTCAATACAGAAATTAATATTAATAATATGACTCATATGAACTGACTCACACTGCTGTTGAAACAAGTCGCCTACTTATCATAGATAGTGTCATTTGCATTGATTTTATTTGACACTCGGTAATGACTTTGACCTCTACACATTGTTAATGGAATTAGTAACTTAGAAGCGCTACTTGTTACTCACAACAAGTTATTTGGATATTAATTAGGATTAGCAGGGGTGATTCTCTTGACTTGCAATTTTCTTATAATTATGTGCTTAAAATAAGTTACTAGCGGCCGCTTGCGAATTCGTCTGTGTAGACATTTATTTTTCCGTTCCCAAGGGATAGAAATTCCTCGGGAACAGTACTTTTTTAGGGTTCCGTCGTCAAAATGGCAAAAAAACGGAACCCTTATAGATTCGTCATGTCTGTCTGTCTGTCTGTCTGTCTGTCCGTCCGTATGTCACAGCCACTTTATTCCAAAAGTATTAGGACTACATAGTTAAAACTTGGTAGGTAGGTGTATTCTGTGAACCGCTTTACGATTTTTACACAAAAATAAAAAAATAAAAGATTAAGGGGGGGCTCCCCATACATGAAAATGAAACTGAAAATATTTTTTTTCATCACACTAATACTTGTGGGGTGTCTATAGATAGGTCTTTAAAAATGACATTGAGGTTCCTAAGACTATTTTTTTTCAAAGTCAACCGTTTGAAAGATATATGCCTCCAAAGTGGTAAAATGTGTGTCCCCCCCCCTTTAACTTTTAAAGTAAGAGGGTGAAAAATCTAAAAAAAATATAAGCTATAGATCTTAATAAACACTTTCAACGAAAATTGGTTGAACGAGATATAGTAATTAGTTTTCAAGATATAGTACATTTTCCAAAACAGCAAATATAACTTTGTCATTCATACCAACACTGTGAAAAACAAAGTTATTTTTTTAGACGAAAAATGATAGTGGTATTAAAATATGGTATGGTATAATGTACCTACGGAACCCTACTGCGCGTGGCCCGACACGCACTTGGCCGGTTTTTTTTACTGGAAAAGTGGATGAAAGGTGCCGTATATGTCCTTCTCTGTACCCTTGTCAAAGTGTATGCAAAATTTCATGGTTTCAAATTGGTTAAGTAATTAAGACGTGAAGGTGTAAGAAACAAATAAACTTACTTTTGCGTTTATAATATTAAATAAGGATTATTTTATTATCTTACTAGTAGTAGATAATTGTTTCTTACTATCTCTAGGCTGTGATGTTTTCCGCCTAGAATTCGACTATCTATAAGATTAAAAAAAATCCATTCTTAATGGATGCCTATTCCCTACTCAAAATTCAAAAAATTCAAAATTTTATTTGCCACTATTTCTGTCTGAACATATTATCTAAGTTGCACACCTATACGCATAATTCATTGAAATAAAATGCTGTTTTAGATTTTTATTATTTTAAGTACCTATTAGCATTATTAATTTTAACTTTGGTTAAGTTACTCTCATAATAATATTAGTCCGGGGGTTTTACTATGAGTTCTTATAGCAGGACTTATATTGAACTGCCTTACTTTTTCGTACTATGACCTCAAAGGTTAGTTCAAAAGCAGGCCTTAAGCAGTCCTGTTTAAGGCCTGCTTTTGAACTGAATGGCCCAAGGACGGTTTCTTATTTGCTGTTTTCTTTGCAGAATACCGCAATGGGTGGTTAATATGTACGGCGTCAAAATCATTCGCGGTATATGCAGCTACCGCAACTGAGAAAGAGGAGTGGATGGCTCACATAGAGAAGTGTATAGAAGATTTGCTCAGGAAGAGTAAGTATTAGTTATTAAAATAGTCAATTTTAGTCTAAATTAGAATATAAGGAGAATTTTCAGTAAAAGTTGTTAAGTTAGTAAAACTGCTTATCTTTTTTTTTAATGGGGAAGGCAACTGTCAAAGTGGCGCTACGTACGCTTGTTCCACAAAAACCATCAAAACAAAGGGCTTTTACTTTAAAAATCTTTTTATAGCTTTAAAATGACCAAATTCTGTGTAATAAGCTGTAAAAATGTTGTCACTTACAAATTTCCGAAAAATCTGGATACATATTAAGAAAAAATGAATAAATTCAGTAAGAATAAACACGCCTTAATTTGGCTTTCAATTCCAGCATTCGCATTGTAGAATAGTCTTTTATATCCATTTTGGGTCAATGGGTCCTTTTAGGTAAATAAATACCGCAAAATAAATACCTATTTTGCTATAGATTTGGTCTGAACGTCTACTGTCTTAGGAACAAGAAAGGATATCTACAATTAGCTTTGCGTTGCCATCCCCATCGACCTTATATTTATGTTTTAAAAAACAAAATAAAAGCATTCATGATCATTTATTTTGAACTACTTTTTCAACAATTTTTTTTTGCAGGTGGGAAACAGCCACCATCAGAGCATGCAGCCGTCTGGGTTCCTGACAACGAAGCTTCCATCTGTATGCATTGCAAGAAGACACAGTTCACTGTTCTTAACAGAAGGGTATGTCATTTGTTATCTTTCCATTAAAAAAAGGAATCTTCAGTGTGAAACTATACGAACAAAACGCAACATGTGTGATACTAAAACATTATTATGTCGTTTTATGCAACATTGCTTACTTAACTAACTTGTATTAATCTAGAAAATAAAAGAGAAACAAACAGTGGTAAGTTGTATAGTATTCCTATAATAGGCATGTTGACTATTTTTTTTTATTTTATGTTACATAAATTACCCCTAAAAAAAAGAAACATTTGTATAAGAATTATTACGCTAGCATGAAATCTGCCCGAGATATCACAGTTTGAAATGCACAAAATTGGACTCACCCGAAAACGCTCCATACTACCAAGGCTACCAAGTTATGACGTCACGCCTTCCTACGTTGTATGCAACGCGTAGGAAATTTGTTCGGCAGCTATATTAAATATTGTGTTTATCAAAATGGTTTCTTTGACAAATTTGCTATAAATTTGACGGACTAATTAAATGTATTATCTATTTTAACAAATTTTATACTTTTTGAATGGACTTGTCCACCCAACTTTGAAGGGTCATAAAACAAATAATACGCAATATATAAAACCAAGAGGTATACAAGCTACTCCAAAAGTTTGATATGTTTACGATTTTTATTAGTATTTCGTTATTTTATTCCTAAGTCAACATCCCTATTTGATATGTCATGTGGCAATGTAATGTGTCTTTCAATTAAAATGTAAGTATGTACTATAGACAGCTAAATAAATTCGCGTGCGCGCGTATCGCCCCTGCACGAACTAAATGTATGTTGTGACGGCGCGGCGTGCAAGCGTTTTAACCATAGGAGTGCTTAAGCGACGTTGTTGCCCATGGTACATAGAAAACTATCAGACAATCCTAAAGTAAACGGTAATCCAACAGCATCACTGTCGCAAATGTGGGTCGGTTGTGTGCGGGCCATGTTCGTCGAAGCGCTTCTTACTGCGAGGGCAGAGTGAGAAGCCGCTACGCGTGTGCCTGCAGTGCTACGACGAGCTCAACCGCGAGCGAGCGCGCCCCCCCAATCAGCCGGCTACGAACGCGCCCGCGCCTGGTAAGTGGGGATTAGTATAACTATATGCTGACTACAAGTTCTACGGAGTATAGAGAAGCCGCTACGCGTGTGCCTGCAGTGCTACGACGAGCTCAACCGCGAGCGAGCGCGCCCCCCCAATCAGCCTGCTACGAACGCGCCCGCGCCTGGTGAGTGGGGATTACTATAACTATATGCTGACTACAAGTTCTACGGAGTATAGAGAAGCCGCTACGCGTGTGCCTGCAGTGCTACGACGAGCTCAACCGCGAGCGAGCGCGCCCCCCCCAATCAGCCTGCTACGAACGCGCCCGCGCCTGGTGAGTGGGGATTACTATAACTATATGCTGACTACAAGTTCTACGGAGTATAGAGAAGCCGCTACGCGTGTGCCTGCAGTGCTACGACGAGCTCAACCGCGAGCGAGCGCGCCCCCCCAATCAGCCTGCTACGAACGCGCCCGCGCCTGGTGAGTGGGGATTACTATAACTATATGCTGACTACAAGTTCTACGGAGTATAGAGAAGCCGCTACGCGTATGCCTGCAGTGCTACGACGAGCTCAACCGCGAGCGAGCGCGCCCCCCCAATCAGCCGGCTACGAACGCGCCCGTCAGTGGGGAAGTATAACTATAGGTTGGCTACAAGTGTACGTGGTGTGTTGGCAGTGCTACGAACGAACGCGGCGAAGTGAACTGCGTTGACGAAGAGACTGTTCGGCCTTGCCAGCTGGTCAGATGTTAAAGTAACATTTTTAATCGATTAAAATGTCCGGCGGCTATAAACAAAACCTTGTAGTCCATCCATCTTAAAGTTACATATCTTAAAGATACATTAGCACCCTAACTATATACATAATAATTATATAAATAATTTAATTCTCGTTGAAAAATGCATTTTCTAATGTAAAACTATTATATACCCACTCCACACTATCAGTCTAATGGCATGCAAGGTTTATTTATATTACAATCACAAAATAATCGTTACTAAAGCAAATAAAAGCCATAAGATAAACAAACCTTATCTGCTGTCTGATAAGTATTCCTTCCTATATTAAAAAAGAATTGTCTAATACGATATATACGATTGTTTACTTGCTTGCTAACACAAAAACTATTTTTATTTATTTTAATATATTTTTTTACTTACTACTTACCGGAAGTATTAAGTAAAAATATATTATTAAAACATTTAAAATAGAAAAAAGCGTAATACGTTTTTTTATATAAGAAAATCTTAATTAGTGTTCCTAATAATATACCTACTTAAAACGAGAATCGATCGACCTATTTATTTATGTCGCTCTTTATACAGTAAGCGCCACGAAAGACATGACGAGCGCGAGGGGGAAATTCACATACAAATTGTTCACTGCTTCGTGAAAATCACGTGGTTGTTCAGGTCTCATTTTTCGTGGCGCGTGTTGTACAGTAGCCGGCAAACATCTTGAAATCGGGTGGGGATTGCGCAGAGCGCGTATTTTGGGTATGCGTAGCGGTGAGGTACGCGGGCGGCGGGAGAGGGGCGCGCGCTATTGGTCGCTCACAAGAGCACATGCGCGAATTTATCCCCACTCCGTCGAAGCATCAAGATGTTTACCGGAATCTGTACTAATATTTTATTGTTGTCTCACACTGTTCTGACATTTTATATGTGTTTGCAGTGAAAGCTGACAACGCCGGGTCCGGTGGCGATTCGTCGCAGGACGACGACAGCGACGACGACGACGAACGACCCAACGCTGAGGAGAAGCACGACGAGGTGAGAACTCCTGTCAGTTTCGCTCGCTCGCGCACATTAAGGCAGGCCGCAACGCATCACATCACTTTCGTACAGTTTATATGAACTACAATGGACCGCAGGGCACAACTAGTTGATCGGTTTAGTTGATCGGAATGGAATAAGGGGATTTTATATATGCGGGCGGACGCTGTTGTGCGGTGCAATGCGGCCCGCCGCGGCTGTAGCTTACGCGAGCTTGTATAGTCCAGAACAATCACGAACGCCACAAAAAAATGCTCGCTAAGCGACAGTTCAAATGAATATCGAATTTCGCTGTTCCGTTTCGATCAGCGTTGCTGCTTGGCCTATACTCCATAGCCATCTTACGGAAAGAATGTCTGTAAACAAAACTGCGCATTTTTCGTAATTATTCCACAAATATGTTAAGTTTCAGTGAATTAACACCATAAATACAACGTGGACAACATAGGTAAGCTATCAATGATATCCTATAATTTATAATACGTGCAATAAAAAAGTACTCTTGACGTTAATTATGGGAGGTTTGTTTGTAAACATTCCTTCCGTAAGTTGGCTGGAGTATGATAGTAGATATTGACTCATCACTGTGGTTGTCGCTCAACGCTGGCGCTTGTAAACAAATTCGCACGAAGCGTCACTCGGTCGCGGCTCGTGGGCCTGGCTTCTATTTGTCAGATAGTTTGTCGTCTAGCTTAAAGTATATGAAACATCGAGAAATATGGAATACTTGAACATTAGTATAGCTAGTGGGAGTAGTGGGTATGATATTCGGTGGTACATCTTAACTACTATCTACCACGAGAAGCGACGAGAGAATTCTCTCTTCATTGCGCGCTCGACTCGCTTACCGCACAGAGCTGTTCACAAAACTCGTCATCGTGTGGCCATGTATTAGGAATCCGCGTGTCGCGTCGTTTCGCCGTCCGCGCGTCCATGTTTCGGTAAATAAATAAATAAGAGTCGTTAATAAAAAAAATATTTAAGTAAATGTAAGTACCATTACATGATGCGTTGCCTGCGACGATTAAGCAACAAATGATTCATTTGTGAGACGGTAAGAATAAGAATAAGAATATGTATGCATGAATGAATAGAATAAGAATATACGGTGTATGTATAACTCCATCGTCATCTATTACATACTTTAATATGTAGTTGTCTAACTAACCTATTGGTTGTAACAAACCCATTGCTTTATTTTTAGGGTTTCACAAGTTATAACGGTGTCAAAAACGGATACGCCAATAAAGTCACAGCAGTATAGTACAAAGTGAGACTGTGTAAGTGAACTAGCTAGTTCCATCATGCTTCCACTCGCCCGAGTTTTATTTTTGGTTTTGTTGTGTTGTTTTTCCATCATCGACTGGGTCACCATAGGGTTAAGACCTACTCTGACATTCTCAGCACCGCATATTTACGTAGTTTTATCTCTTTCCGTCACTCAATCAGTAGAGAAAACCACTATTTTCGCGCTTTTTGGCATCGTCGCCGAGCGGTATCATTTCTTCAGCCAAGTCAAGCGGCATAATAAAAATTCGAATCGAATAGAAGTGACGTTAAAGTGTTAGACAAAGAGCGTTCTGTGTGACATACACTATAACATTTCATAGTTTCATACATTACAACGTCGTCGTTTGCTGTTACGCGCTGCGTTACTACGAGCTGTGCTGCATCCGGCCGGTTTGACCTACGCTTAAGTGGCTTAAGTGGATACATTCCAGCAGGCTAATCGCTGAGTCATCGATTTAACCATATAAAGTAATCAAATTGAACTTGAAAACAAGTTAATTTCCATGGTTAAAATGCATACTGTGGTGATCGATGACTTAGCGATTGGTCTGCTGGAATTCACCCATTGACATTTCAAAACGCTCTGATTTTTTATCGAGCGAGATGTGACATTTTATGTCACATTTTTTATTCTAATCGAATTGTAGAAAGCCTACTAACCGGCAACGTTGGAAAGAGACAGAGCGAAAAATGCGGAGCAGGGTGGTCAAATATCTTATACCATAATATTCAACATATCCAATTTACAGATCCATGTTGATAAAAAAAAAAAAAAGATTCTCACTTTTACTATACCATTTTTGTATGTGTTGTTAAGACTTCATTAATAGAATAAATTTTTTTTTTGTTATGGTTTGGTTTTTTGTGTTGATTTTTTCAGATCATCGTTTTTTTCACTAATTGTTTGTTGTGGTTTTTCCTAACTCATATAAACACGGTCATTACAATAGTATTTTACGGGGTATGCATTACAATGCCGACAATTCATAATACATACGACCGAGATATCGACACATAAAACACCTATTTTCAAAATACCGAACATTCTAAATATCGATATCCGATAGACCGAAACTTGAAAGATCGATTATCAAATGACCGAAAGTTCGAAATCCCGAAAGGTCGAAATCCCGAAAGGTCAAAATCCCGACAGTTAAAATGTCGAAACTTACTTCACCTATACATACATTTATGAAGGTAGGCGTGGCGGTTAATTTGTTTTACTCAAAAATGCTTGTAAAATGGTCATTATTTTGACAAAATCCACCAATCGAGTTTGAAATAGTTTTTTTTTCTGGCGCTTCGCCGGCCGCTGCCGCGGCACGCTCGCTTCGCTCGCTCGGCTCGCGCGCTGATTTCATGTCAACCTAACATGCTCGTCGCTACGCTCCTCACACCTATTTTGTGTCGTGACCTACGGTCTACGGTTTCTAAGTCCCAGTAGACTAATTTAGACTAATTATCGGCATCTAAATTTACTATAAAGCATTTCAGGCGAAGCCCAAAGACACCTCCACAGCCAATTCGGTATATAAGTAGTTCGGGGTATAGAACTTAGGTATATTAACCTGCGGTATTTTAAGCTTCGGGATTTAGTATTTTAGGTAAAATGTCCTTTCGTGATTTTAAACGTACGGCCAAACAACCATTCGGCCTTTTAATTTTCGGGATTTCGTCCATAGGTATTGTAAAATTCGGTCTTTTCTACTTCGGCATTGTAACACATACCCATTTTACGTTAGTTAAGTATGTATTATATTACCAACTGTGCTTAAGGTGTCTACGGATTGTGTTTGAAGTAGTGGAAGCGTCACATTTCCATAGTTTTTATGCACAGTTGGCAACTGCACTGGACACATAGTATAAAATTATGAACTTGACATCAGATATCTTTTGTAAAATTCGATTATTCGAATACACTATTCTCGAATTCTACAGGTTAGTCACACATTAAAATTTCAATCTTATGCCCTCACCATAAAGTCGAATTAACATTGAAGAAGCTATAATAAGAACAATAATAATATAATAAGTTCTATTTTAGCATATGAATCACAGTAATGATTTCTCCGGCACTGAATTGGTTTGCATCCTTTTCTGTCCCTCAGAAAAAATGTTTACATTTTTTGATTAACAAAAAGTATTGCTCCATAGCAATTATTCTCATGAATATCCATATTCCACTTTATATTTGAAATTGTTTATGGAATTTTAAATGACTGTTCTGGTACTTACAGCCAAAGTTCTACGGTGACGGTGATAAGACTGAAGAGACAAACAACCATTCGTCCAAGGAAGCCAAGTGAGAAGTGAGGCGTGCGTCACTGTCCAAATACAGGTCTACTAGTAAGGATTAAGTAATTTTATATACTTACAAACTTTTTAGAACACATTTAGGGCATTATATTTGAGTACTCCATTGTGTACACAGGTTACATAATAAGGGTTGTAAAAAGACCCTTAACGAAGCCGAAGTCCACGCATTCCGCCATTAATTTTTGTCTTTTAGACTATACCTGGGAAATCAATAGCTATTAAAGGTCAAAGTCAAATATATTTTTTCTAGATTTTTATGAAAACTGATTTTATACGTTATTTCCTAATTTTTGTCTAAAGAAACATTATCAAAATTTTAAGTATTTCGTAACAAACAATAACTCGAAAACTTCATCAATCAATTTATCTCATGCGCACGCACACAAACGCTGCCTCTCAACTCGGTCGCACGCGGCTGTGTAGCATACATTCGCAGGCGCGGTCTTTTGTACGCGTTACATTGCGTGGTACTGTTTGCAATGCTTTTTAACACCAAAAATGAAAATCGTTTCCCAGCAATAATTTTGAATAGAAATGGTCCCTGATGATTGGCAGAATACGTATACCTCGGCTTCGTTGAAGGTTTTTTACACCCTATATAAAAGGGTCAAGCTTTCTGGCTCTGCCCAGCACCACATTCTCCCATAACTCCGTCTCTTTTCATTACACAGAAACATTGTTAACTAGAGTGAGAAAACCATTCTCTTCATCGCCGAGCGGTGTTATGTTTCTGAACGACGGAAAGAGACAAGCTATGAAAAAATGCGAAGCTAGGTGATTCAATATCACTTACCCCAAGACAACGCATTGAGAGAGATTTGTTGAACTTACTTACCTCTTAAATGAGTAAATGAGAATTCTTATCTCGAAATGAGTGAACGAAATGTGGGTCTATTCTAGAAGTAATTATGTCTTCTCTCTCAGGTTACTTACAGAAGCGTTACATAACGCGGGTTCAAAAACCATGCATAACTAAATTGTTGACACAATGAAGCTAACTTTTTTATATTTTTATCTTAATAATAAATTCTATAGTAACAAATAAAACATTTGAATTTAGTTATTTTATCCAAACCCTTTTCACCGAGAATGCCTTCTAGTTAGAATTAATTCTAGTTCGAATTGCTAGAAATAAAAATTTCCAGTTTTTTAAAACCAACCTAATTTTGGACGAGCTGTATTCGAAGCTTTAAATTCGCTCAAACGTAAACGGGGCTTTGATTTTTTTTCTAATTATCTAAATTAAAATCGTATTTATTCATTCGAACACCATTTTCGTGGGTCTAATCAAACTTTCTAACATATTATTTAAGCTTAGTTATATTACGTCATTACATATTTAATATTTACATGAGTTAGCATATTTTATTATAAAACTTTATCATAGTTTCTATTTTGCTATTTCTATTGTTGAATATTGCTGATTGGTTTTAAAATAAGGTTTAACTAACTTGGAAATGGCATATTACATGTTATTTAATGAAAAATACTATTTTGTGTTCGGTTCCAGAAATTCAAAATGTTTCTTTAATATATGCCCAAATAGTTAAAAAAATGCATTTATTTTGAAATTACTGTACAAAATATATAGTTAGAAATAGTTACCCTTGTTAAGTAAAAGTTTTGTCTACCAGTGGATTATGCAATTTTAGCCTTGTATAAATCGGATGTGTTAAAGGTAATTCGATATTTTCAATGTCAGCTGTCAAAAAATGCAGTAACCTTTCGATTCGTGTTTTTATACTGCAAACGAAGACTAGAAAATATGTAAATAAACTTAAATATTTTGTTTGGTTCTTAATGTGTCCCTTACTGCGCAAAAGTATAACATTTCCAAGTGGTTCTATTTTTATTAAATTATGTAAACTATATGTATATTAGAATTTTAGTTGTAAGAGGTGCATTAACCTATATGTTTCGTTGGAAACTCGGTTTTTATTTTATAAGTATTTAAATATAGGTAGCTTGTTTAAAAAAATCATATCCAAGGACTTCGTCGGCGAACTAGGTCTCGTTTATTTATTAATAAATTGTATAACTTAGGCCTAAACTTCAATACGTTACTCGATCACTGTTTGTTAATTCCCAAAATATTGCTAAGCTAAATATTAAGATATTGTTTAATTTTCAGTTGACAAATATACAATAATATTTTTTACTTTCGAGTTTTATTAAAACCTGATTAATTACTCTATAAATAAAACTAAAGTCGGGTTATTTACACCATTTATAACTCAAGAATAGCGGGGCCGATTTGGATGAAATTTGGCTGGTAGACAGGCAGGACATGGGTTAGGATATAGGCTTATGTGGTCTAGTGGTTCGCCCACCCGTGTAAGACGCAGGGGTGCTGGGATCGATTCCCAGGGGAGGTACAATTAGTACTCTGTTTGATTGGTGGTAGAGCTTATTTCGAGCCCGCCTGGCTAGCTACCACCATCTTACCCAAGTCTGACGCCATAACAACAATTTAAAAATTGTTATGTTCCGGCAGTTAGAGGGTAAGATAACCAGTTCCTCAGTGATGAGGATTTTTTGCATATGTCGAAGTATGCGTCTAAAGGTAGTGCGCTTCCACCTTCGGCCTTATCGTCACTTAACATCAGGTGAGATTAAGGCCAAACACTATCCTGTTGTGCGCTCTAGGGTCTATGCAGGAAAAGTCGCGGGCGGCCGCTAGTAATTAATAAGGCGAAATACAATTTCACACTTTTATTATTTTAATCAAACAAAATAAAGGATTCTTATTTTATTCTTTTAACTAAACAAAATATAATATTCTTATAAGTTACGAAACGATTTATGATCAAATCACAGCACCATCCTTCACGAATTCACGATCAATAAACGCATTGATATCTCATATAATTATTATAATTTTAAGTCTTGATTTCAGCTAGTCTTTTTAACTAATTATAAAATGTAAATAAGATTGACAACAAAATTAAAACTAAAATACATTAAGCAGTCATTGAATTCGCACTTATTAATACCACATAAGAACATTCCTTACTTTAATAAAGTACTAGACTAGCTAGCAGTATTAGCAGCTAATTCGAACCATTGTCTGAGAGCATCTCCCAAGACAGTCGGCAACGCAGACATATCCCTAAGAATCAGGTAGAATGGAAAAGGGAATGTGTCCAGGTAAGGAACGAAACCTGACATTGTGTTGGTAACTGAGTCCAGGAGAGGCCGCCTGATGTCCATTATCGAATCCTATAACAATTAAAATAAAGGTTATTATAACTTAGCAAATGTCAATTCTGTTTATTTTGAGAAGAAGTATAATAGGTCTTCGAATTCGTTATGAAATTTATTTGAAGGGAAAAAACTCTCAGTGGAGAGTTCACCCGTAATGACAATCACTTACAAAGACAGCACATTTGCTATAAGTCCAAACGATTGCAAATAAAAACAGCACAAAAAAAAAAATATTTGTTACCCGAGGGTGGCCTACTACGTCTACGATAGGAGAATCGTAATAATCATACAGTGTTCGTCATTCGGTTTACACAATTTTTGACCCTATTTCTGGGTAGATATCAGTAGACCCCTATGTTTCATTGCTTAAAAGGTAATGAAGTGTGCATGTTCTTTAAGGAGTAGAAATAATTATTACTTAATTTTATGTTTACCTTATTGTCAGGGTTGTCAATTATGACGTAGACCAAAAATATTCCTTGCTGCCTCGCTCGTCTCACGGACTGAATAACCCTTGTTTCTCCTTCCGAGAAGATTCCTCGGCCATCGCTCACGACGACCAGTAGCTTGGCATTCAACGCGTCACTTCTGACTGCTTGTTCTTCGAATAAAACCGTACAAAAGTCTACTAGTTGGGCTATTCTTGTCTTCGTTTGTTCGAAGCGGAGTTGCTCGAGGATTTTCGAGCCAGAGTGCTCTGAGAACTGTTCGGTGAAGGGGTGGAGGAGATTCGGCTTCTCACCAAAGCTTAATACTGCGAGGTCGCCGGATTCGAGGAGATTTAAAGCCTGCAAAAAAATGAATATTAGAACCATGGACAGACATTCTCGAAAACACCCTTTTTTTACTACACAGTTAGTAGTACACAGTTTAAGTGTGAGCTAGTCACGGCCAATCTTGTACTATGGGCAACAGCGTCGCTTAACCAGTTTGCAACAAAATTCGTGTGCGCGCATATCGCCCCTGCACGAACTAAAAGTTTGGTTTTGACTGCGCGGCGTGCAAGCGATTTTAACCTTAGCAGTGGTTAAGCGACGCTGTTGCCCATGGTACATGTACCCAAAGATTTAAATCATTAGATCTGCCTTCGTACTAAAAATCTGTAGCATTCATAGAAATAGAATGTCAAAGAACAACAACGTCAATAAACAGGTGATCCGAAAAAAAATGCATACATTTTATATGAGATACGTAAAATATGACTTAGATACATGAAATATGACTAATATATGGCAAAGGAAATCAATAAATTATGTTCCATACTGTTTTCTTTGTCGATAAACGAATAAATGTAGCGAAATTCGGTTTTAGAGAAATGTGTGGTAATATCTTATTTACCTATGAAAAGAGTGATTACTTGGATTGTTTCTTTTTGTTACATCACAATTACTTAGAGCACAAGACACCATGGCTCCACGATACCTTTATTTTAAATTCTAATTAAGATTAACAAATATTTTAATCAAACTGTGATTGCTCATTTGCTAGGCGGGACGCTAGGGGCTCTTACTGTAAAAAATGTTGGCACATGTCACTTGATCCTTTGTCTCTTTTTTACATAGACCGTGTCCGTTCCACGCTTTGTTGGTCTTCTTGAGCGCAGCGAAAATTTTTCTATGTCTATGGTAGCATTATTTCAAATCTGCCAAAATATCGCACGCATGTGTGATGCGTTGTTTACGTCCGTCGGAATTGACAACGAAAGGCAAATTAATTTCGATAATAATTTAAATCTAAATACTTACGCGTGAAATGTCACACTATTTTGCTTTATTTGTATTTCTACTATTGTTGGTGCACAGATAAAAGGCACGTGACGGCATTTTGAAAAAGTTCTCACGTGATTTCTCGAAATAACTGACACTGTGTTAAAATGAACACTGATAGCCATCTAATAGCAAAGAAGTGAGGCTCACACATCTGAATGTTGAGACATTTCGGTTGGCTCATACTATGTAATAAAAACTATGTAGTAAAATGTAAGGGTATATCTAATGATTTAAATCATTGCACGTATCAATATCACGCGAAAAATCAACTTTATTTACTCAACAATAAAGATCATAAATAATATCTAGAACAGGAGAGTATAAAAATTAAGGGTTAATGTAGATAATGCGCCTAACTTAAATGACAACTCCTTGCCTTTATTATAGAATGGCCGTCAACAGCAGCGATGGCTATCTTGTTCAGTCAGCAATGAAAGACGTTTAAACACTTTAAGGGCCCTATCACATTTTTTCGACGAAATTTCGATTTTGACGGATTTTAGCGCTACAACCTAGAGAAACCTTTGGGTCTACTAAATACATTTATATGTGTTCGCGACAAAAAGTAATATGATGATACACTGGAAAGTTAAAGCGTTAGAAAGGAAAATTAAAGTTGGTGAACGATTTCTTAGAGTCAATTTTGAACATACACAGAAAGAAAAACAAGTACAAACAACAAATAAAAGTATGAAATTTGATTTTCTTATGAAGTAAAGATTATTCTAATATAAATTTTACGTAATAATAATTATGCATCTAGGAGAAATTCACAGTTAATTCTGAGCGTTTTTAGTAGTTTTATGCTTTTTGATTGGGATTTTTTTTCACATATTCCATACATAATTTCAAAATTCCGAGGCCGCTATGATCTATTCGACTATATAAGAGATAATATTCATTTTTTTTTATTTCATTTGTTTAGCACAGTAGTTCAATCCATGACCCCAAAAAAGTGCCTTCGCGCATTTTATGAAAATCTTTAACTGCAATTTCGGGTTTAATTATGAAGTTATGCAAATTTTCAAAAAAGCGAGGCCGCTATGATCTATTCCAATAGCTATTCTACACTATTCAATAAGTCAAAACTGTTAATTTATTGTTGTTTCTGAGATCGAGAACCCCAAAATTGGCCATTTTACGCAAAAATCACAGTCGAAACGTAATATGCCTCTTAAGGCCCACCAAGCCTCCGCTAGCGCCGCCAATCAAGAAAAAAATATTACAACGAAATAACTATGTTTAATGAATTCTAAAAAATATAAAAACTTGATTGGCAGCGCTAGTGGACGCGCGATGCTTAATACTTTGTCATAGCAACTTTTTTGACAGACGTCTCAGTTTGAATCGTTAATCAAAAAAATTTGCCACGACAAAGTACTAGTGTTAAGACTTTCGTTGCTGACCGTGCTCGCGCCGCGCCGGCTTCGTGCGAAGCAGCCAAAAACGTTTCTTGCGAATATGTATGGGATAACGTGACGCATGTTGATTATTAGTAAGGCCGTTAGTGTAGAGTGGGTAATTTGCCTGTGACACGAGCGCCAGACTCTCAAAGGCCAACTCCTTGCTTCTGTTATCGGACATGGAGCTGTAGTCGTCGACGGCGAAGGCTATCTTGTACTCGCGCCGCGCCGGCTTCGTGCGCCCGCAGCCAGATGCGGTCCTTGCGAATATGTATAGGATAACGCGACGCATGTTGATTATTAGTGGCCGTTAGTGTAGATATTGTACCTGTGACACGAGCGCCAGACTCTCAAAGGCCAACTCCTTGCTTCTGTCATCGGACGTAGATCTGGAGTTGTCAACAGCGATGGCTATCTTGTACTCGCGGCACACCAGCTTCGTGCGACGCAGCCAGATGCGGTCCTTGCGAATATGTATGGGATAACCCGACGCATGTTGAGTATTAGTAAGACCGTTGGTGTGTAGTATATATTGTACCTGCGACACGAGCGCCAGACTCTCAAAGGCCAACTCCTTGCTTCTGTCATCGGACATAGATCTGGAGTTGTCAACGGCGATGGCTATCTTGTACTCGCGGCACACCAGCTTCGTGCGACGCAGCCAGATGCGGTCCTTGCGAATATGTATGGGATAACCCGACGCATGTTGAGTATTAGTAAGACCGTTGGTGTGTAGTATAGAGAGTTTTACCTACCAATAAAACTTACCTATTATTTTTCCTGAGATATCCGGAATCCATATTGAGTTAAGCCTTCCGTTTTTAGTGCGTTTCAGTCTAGTCTTACCCTCTTTCCGCTAGGAGCGCCACCTGTTTCCGTATCCTGTTGTCCGTATTTCCGGCAAATGGACGCCATGTTTGCGGCCGGTTATTTCATCATTATACGTCTTAATACCAGGTAGGAATTACTTGGATTCCGGATATCTCAGGAAAAATAATAGGTAAGTTTTATTGGTAGGTAAAACTCTCTATTATTTGTTCCGTCATCGATATCCGGAATCCATATTGAGTGATGTGTTTGGTTTCTCCTGGTATACAATGTGATGCTATAATGTGTAGTATACAGGTAAACGAAGTGTGACCTTGAGTTGTAAAAGAGCATGATAAAAACAGACAACAAGTTACATATTCGCTTTGAAATAAAATCAAATCCAGCTTAATAATTTTGTAACATGTTAAGTAAATTCAGAACTGCGTTATGTAGCTCATTCGACAGATTTCGTTAAATAATTGGAAATAAAATTGCATTGTGGTAATAATACTAAAATTTCTGTTCTTGTTACCAGTTTCCATTGGCAAGAATCTGATCTATAAAAAGTTTTCTAACCGAATCAATGAAGAAACCGCTGATCGAACAGATCCAGGTGACGCCTCAATTCTAGTCTCCTCGAAGTACAGCCTACGATAGGGAGGGATAATACCTGATAAGGACGCCTGTCTGTCCCAGTTGTGCTCATTAGACCATATTCGTGGCGGGCACGTCGAGTACTTGTGTAGCGGTGTTGAACTCGAAGCCATCTTTACTCACCAATTAGTCGGCTGAAGCATTGCAGTGTCCGACAGCGGTGCATATCCCTCGGGATAACGGACGAGGCAAAATCGAGTCTCCTCATTATGCGCTGGGCCTGTCTGGAGGACCAACTGCCTCTCTGTTCTTTAAGTGCACTGCAGAGCGCGTGGCACTACGGTTCCGACAGGGACTTGAGTTGCCTCGTGTATCCCAGGTAACGTCTAGAAACTATAGACGTTACGTCGTAACCAGAACAGATTTCTCAAAATTGAGACTGTCCATCCCAGTCGTAGTAGTAAAATGACTATTCCTGACCTATAGTTCAAGCCAATAGTAGAAATCGTCCAGGCACACCACGCAAGCGGACGTTAGTGATGGTGTGAGGCCTGAGGTGTTCCGTGAATCACTTGGTGACTGAAGCGGGAATACCTGGCGTTGTAGACAGGCTGCAAGGCAGGCGTGACATCTGGTAAAGTGTGGCTCACCTTGAAAAGCTGCGGTATTGTTGAGCGGTGGTGTTCAGCTACAGAAACAAGCCAGGTTCAGGTTAAATAATTGAATTATGTAAACGTAACTTTTTCCACTTACTCCATGTAGATGCATATAAGTATGTTTGAATGGTCGACTATCTCCAATTTGCCATGAACAAACAGTGACTTTACATAAAATAGAATTGTCTCAAGAACACGTTGCTAACATTCAATGTATTTTGATTTTGTCTCGAAAAACTTGTGGCAGGTGCTGAATCTGACGTGAAACGTGAAATCTGAACAGCTTCTGTTTTAGGTCCATCGACCAAAATACTTTGTCCCATCTAGGCGTTACAAAAGGGCGCGAGCAGAGTTGAGGTGATGTGACTACGAGCTGAGTTGAGGCGATAAGGCCACGAGCCGAGTCGAGACAATTTAGACTTAGGGTACAAGATTGGGCGCAAGGAACTTCTATGCAAGCTGTAGATAGGTCGTCCTAGCGACGGAGAAATGCATTGTGAAATGTAGCATTGTGGTCTCGTGGATATATCGATACGAGTTGCGACACGACGTGCGATGCTATCGAAGCAAACAGGGCCACCGCTGGCTTCCCTTGGCGTTAGAGCACGACCGTGGTTGCCAGCGGTAACAGGTAAGAGGACTCACTCTGGATCGATCTTATGTGACAGTGCAATCTACTTCTTCATAGTATCAACCGGAGAAGAACTGAGTTATCAAAGTTACATTTAGATAATCGAACAGGGTCTGCGGTTGTCTGGTCAGTTCTACAACTTTTGTGGTCCTCGTTCTACATTCTAACTCTAGGCAATGATAGTACAGTTACCCGTTTGTAGAAGTATGTCAGGTTATCTCGGATGCTGTTGGACAGATGTATCGCAACCAGCTCCTTGCAGTAGAGGTGCCAGTTCCATTGTTTCGTGGACGACTGACCTGATACGGACTTCTGTCCTAGTTGTGCTCCACGTCAGATGCGTCCGTATTGAGCACGATGGACTTCGTGTTCACTTGTGCAGTGGTATTGAACTCGATGCCAGCATCACCTACGAATTCATTTCGGCAAGACTGGTTCCGGAAATGAATATGTAAGTATGGTTGGGATTTAGGCAGCTGTCAGCTGAAGAATTGCAGTGTCCGACTGCTGTGCCTTTCCCTCGGGATGACGGACGAAGCAAAGTTGAGTCTCCCCATTAAGAGCTAGGCCTGTCTGAGGGACCAACTGCTTCTCTGTTCTGTAAGTGCACTGCGGCGCGTGTGGCACTACGGTTCTGACAGGGACAAGAGTTGCCTCGTGTGTCCCAGGTAACGCCTAGAAACTCCAGATGTTACGTCAGAACCAGAACAGATTTCTCAAAATTGAGACCGTCCCATCCCAGTCGTAGTAAAGTGACAGTATTTCTGACCTGTTGTTGCAGCCACTTGTACGACCGATTAGCCAGCAGAAAATGAGCCAGGTAGCAGCGAATGTCGAGGTTCGTCAGGGGTTTTGTGACCAAGTTGGTGACTGATTTGAAAATACCTGGCGTTGCAGACAGCCCAAAAGGCAAGTTTGTCTGGTAAGTGTATCAGTAGCTCGGCCTGAGAAAGCTGCGGCGCTGCTGAGCTATTAGCAATAGAACATAAGCATCGCTCAAATGTAACTGTATTGTATGCCGTCCAATTGCAGGACTAAGGCAAGTAATAAAGTTAAATGAAAGTGAAGTAACTTCCTAACATACAAACCCGTTCGTTTTTATCCAACTGATAAATTGATCAAAATGATCCCTCCAACCTCGAAATCAGGAAACGAGTTGACAGGAAGTTGGATGACGGAACCGCTCCCTTGATCACACAGTGTTGATCATGTCATTTATCTGAATAGACATTTGAGATGATCGTTTTGTTGCAAAACTTGACATTACCAGACATGTGGTTTTAAAATTAAAGATTTTGTATATTTACCTTCAGAGTTTGTGGATATGTTTAATGCAGGACCATGCAGTCAGATGTAAAAGGTACCAAAAGTCAATTTGCGAAAGACCTCACGATTAACCTCGAACGGTCGTCAAATCAAGCACGACAATTTCTGCATCTTGCTGAGAAGCGGTAGCAGATCGTCATGTCCTTGACTGCTTTAGTTTCTGTTGAGAAGTCCTGTTTCTTTTGAATTGATTGTCTTACCTTTGCCTTGGTAGCCTTGGCATGAAAGATTTTTTTTTTTTTCAGTTTGTTGTAGGCAGGAACCTTCCTTCTGGGACCACTAATAGTGCCGAGACTGCTGAGAATGCCTCGAGCAAGAATCAGAATAAGACTTGACCATAGAAAGCGAAAAGCATGAAATAATACCTCTGCACGGAGCAGAAAAGGCAACCCAGCGCTTAAATATTCATTAAAAATTCAAGATATAACTAAGTTATCATCATCATTACATTATCTTGTTTATGTCTCATATACAGGTTGACCTCATATGAGAGCAGATCAATATTGCAATGTAAAAGTGTTTTTGCAAATAAATTTATATTTTTTTTTGTTTATCATTACAACCCTCCTATATTCCACTGCAGGACAAAAACCTCTTCCACGCGAGGATGTCGCTATAATCTCCATGCTTGGCAGCCTGAATGGAGATCGCAGCGTTAACTAATCTGCTTTATGTGCCGCATGCTATTTGTAAATAATTGTCGGTCACTTTCATAAAAGCCGTTTAAAATAACTGGTATTGGTGTCCACTCAGTATCTCTTTACGTAATCAAGAATATGATTAAGAATGATCATATTTAAATATGCGTTACATTCGTAACTAGCAATGGCAAGTTACTGCACAGTAAAGAAGAGTTATAAACATAAATCCTTGTTATTAAGAGACTACGTAAATCTCTATAAAATTTTGTTATTAATTTTAAGGTAGATAAAGCCAGGGTTTATAAATATTTCTTTTTCACATCGGCAACAAATTGGATAGAATGTTACTCGCCGGTATTAACAGAATCGCTATTTTCTAACCTCTGCGTAATATCGAGTGGGGCTCATTTTCATGCCAGATATTACAATGATTAACTGTCGGTGTGTAATTAAAGTAGTAATTTTAAAAACTCACTTGTTACGATAAAACAGATATTTCAAATCACTTACATGACGTGGCCCGCATTCTAGGCCGCGGGCCGGCCCCAGCTGCTGCCAGCTTACCCGACACCGTCTCCGATGTTTGAACTTGATGACTGCGACGTGTAGCGGCGCGATCATACCGCTACATAAGCAATCGACGAATGTTGACGAAATGCAGCATTCTGTCTCAACACGACGCACTGCTTTTACTTAATTTAGTTTTACTCGACGATTGCACTTTTTTACTTTTAATCGCGAAAAAGAGGGCAAAAATAACTTTATTTAAAATAGGAAATGTCCCGTAAAATTTCTTAGACGAATAATGATGAAATAACCGGCCGCAAACATGGCGTCCATTTGCCGGAAATACGGACAACAGGATACGGAAACAGGTGGCGCTCCTAGCGGAAAGAGGGTAAGACTAGACGGAAACGCACTAAAAACGGAAGGCTTAACTCAATATGGATTCCGGATATCGATGACGGAACAAATAATATATTGTACCTGCGACACGAGCGCCAGACTCTCAAAGGCCAACTCCTTGCTTCTGTCATCGGACATAGATCTGGAGTTGTCAACAGCGATGGCTATCTTGTACTCGCGGCACACCAGCTTCGTGCGACGCAGCCAGATGCGGTCCTTGCGAATATGTATGGGATAACCCGACGCATGTTGAGTATTAGTAAGACCGTTGGTGTGTAGTATATATTGTACCTGCGACACGAGCGCCAGACTCTCAAAGGCCAACTCCTTGCTTCTGTCATCGGACATAGATCTGGAGTTGTCAACGGCGATGGCTATCTTGTACTCGCGGCACACCAGCTTCGTGCGACGCAGCCAGATGCGGTCCTTGCGAATATGTATGGGATAACCCGACGCATGTTGAGTATTAGTAAGACCGTTGGTGTGTAGTATATATTGTACCTGCGACACGAGCGCCAGACTCTCAAAGGCCAACTCCTTGCTTCTGTCATCGGACATAGATCTGGAGTTGTCAACGGCGATGGCTATCTTGTACTCGCGGCACGCCAGCTTCGTGCGACGCAGCCAGATGCGGTCCTTGCGAATATGTATGGGATAACCCGACGCATGTTGAGTATTAGTAAGACCGTTGGTGTGTAGTATATATTTTACCTGTGACACGAGCGCCAGACTCTCAAATGCCAACTCCTTGCTTCTGTCATCGGACATAGATCTGGAGGTGTCGACGGAGATGGCTATCTTGTACTCGCGGCACGCCAGCTTCGTGCGACGCAGCCAGATGCGGTCCTTGCGAATATGTATGGGATAACCCGACGCATGTTGAGTATTAGTAAGACCGTTGGTGTGTAGTATATATTTTACCTGTGACACGAGCGCCAGACTCTCAAAGGCCAACTCCTTGCTTCTGTTATCGGACATGGAGCTGGAGTCGTCGACGGCGATGGCAATCTTGTACTCGCGCCGCGCCGGCTTCGTGCGCCGCAGCCAGATGCGGTCCTTGCGGAAGTGCGACGCAATGTACGGGATCACGCGACGCATGTTGATCGCGCGACCGGTTCGGAAGTCACCTGAGTAACAAATTATATTTGATGTCAAAAAGCATTGTAGGTATAATTTTCAGTTCAGAATTTTATATTAATAAGTTGACAATGACTATGGCAGATGAACTTATTCAGAACCTAGTGGCCGCCTGTGACCATCCGCGATATAGTGCTAATCTTGTTTTACTCTAGGTACGGTAATGTTGACATTTGTATATCAACATGTTAAAAAAAACTATGCCAATTTATTTTCCCTGCTCACGTAACACCCTCAATGGAGACGACTTCCTGCCAAAACATTTCCAAACATTAGCAGTGGTAGGTAACAGTGGCGAGGGGTCAAAATATGGCGGACCAAAAAAAGGCCGGCTTCTTGCCACAACGTTCTCCAAACATTGGCCGAGCTAGATATAATACCTTTTGCACCACATATTCACGCCCAACTCACCAGCGCTCCTAGACCTGCCCGTAGGCTCCAGCACCAGTCGCAGTCTCTCACACAGCGCCCTCGCCGCGGGCGCGGCTTCTTGCCACAACGTTCTCCAAATATTGGCCGCATATATTATATCCCCAACTCACCAGCTCTCCTAGACCTGCCCGTAGGCTCCAGCACCAGTCGCAGTCTCTCACACAGCGCCCTGGCCGCGGGCGCGGCTTCTTACCACAACGTTCTCCAAACATTGGCCGAGCTATATATAATACCATACATTATATCCCAACTCACCAGCTCTCCTAGACCTGCCCGTAGGCTCCAGCACCAGTCGCAGTCTCTCACACAGCGCCCTGGCCGCGGGCGCGGCTTCTTACCACAACGTTCTCCAAACATTGGCCGAGCTATATATAATACCATACATTATATCCCAACTCACCAGCTCTCCTAGACCTGCCCGTAGGCTCCAGCGCCCTTGCCGCGGGCGCGGCTTCTTGCCACAACGTTCTCTAAACATTGGCCGAGCTATAAATACCATATATTATATCCCCAACTCACCAGCTCTCCTAGACCTGCCCGTGTAGGCTCCAGCACCAGTAGCAATCTCTCACACAGCGCCCTCGCCGCGGGTGCGGCTTCTTGCCACAACGTTCTTCAAACATTGGCCGCATATATTACATCCCCAACTCACCAGCTCTCCTAGACATGCCCGTAGGCTCCAGCACCAGTCGCAGTCTCTCACACAGCGCCCTCGCCGCGGGCGCGGCTTCTTGCCACAACGTTCTCTAAACATTGGCCGAGCTACATATAATACCATACATTATATCCCCAACTCACCAGCTCTCCTAGACCTGCCCGTAGGCTCCAGCACCAGTCGCAGTCTCTCACACAGCGCCCTCGCCGCGGGCGCGGCTTCTTGCCACAACGTTCTCTAAACATTGGCCGAGCTACATATAATACCATACATTATATCCCCAACTCACCAGCTCTCCTAGACCTGCCCGTAGGCTCCAGCACCAGTCGCAGTCTCTCACACAGCGCCCTCGCCGCGGGCGCGGCTTCTTGCCACAACGTTCTCCAAACATTGGCCGAGCTATAACCCTGCGCAGGCCCGCTGGTCAGCCACTCGCGTATGCTCATGTATTGTTGCACTGACATCTCTTCCGGTTGGGTTTTTTGTGGTTCTTCTAGTCTGTGATTGGAATTGAGAAAAAACCCTGCGTTTAGCAATTTCGATACAATGGCGGGATTTCACAAAATTTATCCCGCTTGGTGGCGCTACTGCTGCTTGAGACTTTTCCGGATTTATTCCAGACTTTCCCATTTATTTTAAATTATATCTAAAAAGCTCGGCTTAGGAGCTCGGTGGCGCAGTGGTTTAGCGCCTGGCCCAGCGATTGCGGAGGTTAAGCAACGTTCGCAAGGGTCGGTCATGGGATGGGTGACCAAAAATTTATTATCTCGAGCTCCTCCGTGCTTCGGAAGGCACGTTAAGCCGTTGGTCCCGGCTGCATTTGCAGTCGTTAACACCCACCAATCCGCATTGGGCCCGCGTGGTGGGTTATGGCCCGTCCTCCTTATCCACCCATAAGGAAGGCCTGTGCCCCAGCAGTGGGGACATTAAAAATGGCTGATGGATATCTAAAAATGGTTGATACCTACTAATAAATAACTGTTATCGAAGTTGGACAGTAAACAAATTAAAGATTGAAGAAAACCAAAATGTGTTGGAAAAAACACGATATTTACGAAAATTCGCTTTCAACATCCAAAAATTTATAGCAAACACATAGAAAACAACGAAATGACAGGTCTACATCTACACTAGCGCCAAGTTACCTGTAGTGCGCCGACTGGTGGACGATTTGTGAATCAGCAAAATTATTGCCATTTTTTTAGGTAAAGTCGAATCCAGCCTTTAGAGCGCTTGTACATTATCTCGTATTTCGACATCAGCCATTTATTTTAATGTCCCCACTGCTGGGGCACAGGCCTTACTTATGGTTGGATAAGCAGGATGGGCCATAACCCACCACGTGGGCCCAATACGGATTGGTGGGTGATAACGACTGCAAATGCAGCCGGGACCAACGCGCAACGGCTTAACGTGCTTTCCGAAGCAAGGAGGAGATCAAGATAATACATTTTTTGGTGCTCGCATTTGAGTCGTACCTATTCATATTTTTACGAACATCATAAACGAGTGAGTGCACACACGTCAACACTATTACGAAACATATTTTTCAACACACTTGCTCGTAAAGTGAGCCCTAATACATCGCTTTTAGGGCCATAAACCGAACTATAACAAACGCGTGCAATAATATATAAAACACTAGTTGGTTATAGAATTATCCTATAAAGTTAAATAGGTACCTTACTGCAAGTTCTATGCGAGTAAACAGAGCATTTTCAATTTAACCGGGTAATACAGTTATTTTTTTAGTAACAACAAAGAGGTTTTATGCCGCTGACAATTTTTTGGAATAAATAAATGTGTAGGTCCTTAATTAAGTCAAACAAATATTTATTATTATCAAATTATTCCTAATTTACAATATTTTGTTATAAAATATTAAAATATTAGCATTTTATCACTTAAATTTATAATTTTGAAGTATGCTGTATGCTCACTAACCCCTTTGTTCGCAAAATATTCTTGCATTGGGCGTGTGAAAAAAAACAAAAAAAAAACCTGCGAGGCGCGCCTTTTCTCACCATGATTATCATTTTGTTTTTGTCGTATTTGTTGCTGTGTGGTAAATTACTTTGTTTTTTCCTCGCAAATGTGTTGAAAAACGTCGTATGAAACTCGTGAGCTCTTACTTATTGCACACTCGGCTGAGTTACGTCCTCGCCTGCGGCTCGGGCTGCAACCCACAGCCTTGTGTGCAATAAGCAACCTAAGCTTACTTGTATCATAATGTACTATTTACGAATAACGAATACTATTAGTTCTTCTATCCCACGAATATTACTTAGGTAATCTAGTGGTGAGGCAAATCTAAGTATTTGATTTGCCTCACCACTGCTATTTGCATACTTTTTATTTACCCATTTACAACGCTAACGATGTCAGAAGAGATAAGAGCTACGCGATTGAAAAAGAGGCAACTTCTAGGTGAATATGTACTGTACGATCTGTAGCGGTGTGCGATCTGAATTATGCTTTATTGTGTTGGAGCAACAGTCGCTATTTACTTAGATGATCTTGCGGAGTGTTCCTTCTGTACTTGTACTATGAAATATTCGGTGGCACTATTTCCCACGCTAAGACAGTAGCTATATTTAAAAATCTATGTAATAAATGTATTAAGGCTCGGTTATGCGGAAACATGTCTGTCTTTTTCTTTACTTGTAAAGAGTATGAAAAATAACTTACTTCTGCACTTTTTCGATGTTTTCGTTGTTATTTCATCATTATCTCTAGCACTATTATCTTTCTTGAAAAAAGTTATTGGAGCTACTTCACAGTACCTACGTTAAAGTGTATTTTGATGTAGAATTCAATACGTTTCCGCAATTATTTACGCCAAAAACATGACCCTACGCAAGCGCTTTTGATGATATTCTGATTTTTTTACAATCATCTGTGAGGTTTATACGCAATTTAATACTTGTAGCTACAATATAATCTCTTTAGGTAGTGTATGTTTTTTTTTGTGGCTACAAATTTGCTTTTCTATATAAAAATATGGCCCCCGCAAGCCATGTCCTATCATGGACCCTTAAGCGACTATCCACTTACCTAGTATGATAAGTAGTCTCATATCCCCTTGGCACGTGCTCCGTGAGCACGGTTTCGCCCTCAACTTCTATACCAGTTTCGCCCGTAGGATCTTCTCCGCCTTCCGTCTTGTTGCCAGCTTTTTCCTTATCCTTATCTGCACCTTCTTTCACTTTTTCAGGTTTCAATTCTTCCGACTTCTCTACCTATAGAAATTGAAAACATTGTGTTTTTTTTTTGTAACGGATACAAGACATTTGATTTATTAATTACTATACGGATTACGGCCTGTATTTATAAACCGCTCTCAACGTTGATTGATATCTTGGGATCAACCTTGAGATGCTCTTCTTATAGGAACAGCATCTCAGGTATGTTTTCAAGATATCTCTCAACGTTGACAGCTGTTTATAAAGCCTCTCAAATATGCTCTTAAGAGAGCTCTCACCGTTGAGAGTGGTTGATAAATATGGGCCCTAAGTTTCCTTAAAATGTTTTTTTTTTTAGAAAACAACTCTCTCTCTCGCTGATACGTATAAAGATACTATCTTTATACGTATCAGCTGTTAGTGAGTCTTTTTTCTTTATTTATTATTGAGAGTTGTTTTCTAAAAAAAACATTTTAAGGAAACTTAGGGCCTATATTTATCAACCACTCTCAACGGTGAGAGCTATCTTAAGAGCATATTTGAGTTGCTGTTATAAGAAAGAGCATCTTAAGTATGATCTCAAGATAGCTCTCAACGTTGAGAGCGGTTTATAAAAAACTTTAAACTCTATATTCTAAAACGTTATATGAATTCCACAGAGTGCTGTTATAAAACTAAACCCTATACACTTAAGACTAAATAATTACTTGAAGTTCGTCTTCATCGACGTCCATGGCTACTTGGTCATCCTCTTTAAGTTCTTCAGCCTCTTCGTCTTCTTGTTGAAGCGTCGGTTGCTGATCAGCTTGCTCTTTAGTTGCCGCATCGATTGCCTTATAAAAAAGAGAACATCGTTAAATACGTAGCATTATTCCAAGGAAAGTGGTTAGTGGTTAAAGCATTTGCATTTTGGAACCACAGAACAAATAATAGGATCAACCAGCGAACTAAAATCTATGGAAGTGTAATTGCAAACAAATATTGCTTAAAAAATGGCACCACGGGGCCGAGAAAGTACAACCACGCACCTGCTGTGCTGACTGACGTTAGTGTTCTTTTCAATAAATTGCAGTTTATATTCTAGAGAAAAGATAGTAAGGGAGAGTTTATTAGAAAATACGTCCTTTATAGTCAAATGGTGTAAAAGATGCAAAGAAGGCATTAAAATGATACAGAAATAACGTATCTTATTTTTTCGTTTAAGTACAGAAAAGATCTAAAAGTGTACAAATTATGGTCGCTAATAAGCAACCAGTGCTCAGACAGCTTTGTGCTGCATAATTAAATGCCAGCATTTTTAGCTCTATCCAATTAGTTGTACTTTTCGTGTGGTGCCAGTTTTTGAGCGGAATGCTTATTCCATAGCTTGAGTTCGCTGGGATCAACAATCAAATGATACCTTCCCCATCAAGACCTACAGTAATATAGTTTTTCTAACTCACGAAGGCCCTTTTGCTATGAATGTTGTTAGGCGTGCACATACACATTGTTTAGTGTGCGTCTCGTATTACGCACACTAAAACATGTGTATGTGCACACCTAACAACGTTCATAGTAAAAGGGTCTTCGTGAGATAGAACAACTTTATCTACAACATAGTTTTTTTCTTCATTACATTGCAATTTGTAATGATATTCAGAATAATCAGATTATTCTGTTATGCAAATATTTGCAAAAAGTATTTAGATGGGTTCAAAGCCCGTTAAAGTCGTCAATTATTAATCCCACAGTTCTTACATGTAAATCGTCATTCTTTGCTTGCTTGATGTGCTGGAACGCGTCTGCGTCTTTCTCCTCGTCGTTGTCTCCGTCGCCACCGTCTTCAGCTTCCTCTTCTCTTTCGACGTTCAGAGTTTGCATTTGCTTATGTTTTTCGTTAACATCACCTATTAAAGACATATGCAAGGGTATAGGCACAGAATAGATATAAGTACTACGTACAGAAAGAACACTTCCCGCCCCGCCCTAGAATCAATTACCTCACTCCACCCCGCGAGTACGTATGCCGAATCGTAAGTTCGTATAGTCGTGTTTATCAACTGTCAACTTATTGTGATATTCAAAGTAATGCGTCGCGTAACTTTATTTACCAAAAAGTTGGAATTATGAATTGAACGCCGCTCATACAATACAGTACAAACTACACGGTAGCCCTAGACTTACACACACAGTTGTGCGTGTACAACGTTATCTGACGTCATGTTTATAATGGTGCAGTCGTATGGAGTGTCCGGGGCACAGAACAAAGAAAAATTTTTCCCCCCAGTAGAAGTCGCAAGTAGGCGGGACCCGTGTAACCTCAAGTGAGCGTAGCTCCGCATACTTCTGAATTTTGCTACGTCAGTCGTGTGAGCGAACGCCAAGCAAAAACATCTTCAAAAAACATATAAAAATGCCGAGTTGCATTATATAAAAGATCAAAAACAATATCCACATATATCATTTAGCAAACGGGTGCATAAAATATCAGAGGGAAGCTTTATTTAATTTATTTTGATTTTATGTAAAAATTCAATTGAGTTTTTCATTTTAAATTTCAAGACAATAAATATCCACCTTTATGCGGTAAACACTTATGATCCATATTCCAATGCGCTATTTGACATATTTTTGAAGTTTCATAAACATTAAAATATAGACTAGCGGAGATGTTACTCAATAGGGGAGACCGAGAAAAGTTGTGACTAAGAAGAGTTGAAAAGTATTAGAGTCTGGCCAACGAGTCATGTCATCTCAAACCCGCGGCAAAAACTGACAATACTCGCCGCCGGAAGCGCAAAAGCGCAAAAAACGCTAAAATTTTAAATCAAATAAATTCATGTCATGTATGGCGGGTCGCCATTGTTCTTTGAAACTTTATTCATTCAAAATACTGCGAAATAGCTATTTTAGACTTTAATTATATTGTTTTAGATATACACCTAAGATACACATAAGATTTAGAATTCCAAACTCGTTGTAGGCTTTCTCAAACCAATAACCGATAAGTTATACGCGGCGTCCGCCACCCGTGTGATGTCGGCGAACTATCCAAGATCTAGCGTTTCTGCACAGACTTCTCAATGGATCTTTGCAATCTAATGAGCTCGTGAACAACATCGTAATCAGTGTTCCATATCGTCTTCCTCGACAGCCAATAAAGAAAACTTTTGCGCTACCTACTTTTAAGACCAATCTTGGACGAAACGCCCCTTTGCTTCGCTGTTGTGCTCAGTATAATAATCTCAAAAGAGAGATCTCTGATTATATCGATGTTTTTAGCGACTCATTGCCTAAATTTAAGTCCAATATCTTTAAATTATTAGAATCTAATAATCAATAATAATAGTGTAAATTAATAGCTTTCCATCTTTTTTTCATTTTAATTATTATTTTTTTAATTTATTTTAGCATGTACTTGACACAATTAATGTTTTAAGTGTTGTAAACGCCTATAATAGGTATATAAATAAGTATTGTGCTCTATTGTATAACTGATATCAACAATGTTAAATATATATACTGTTGGTGTACCTTTTCCATAAATAAATATGCGACATTAGAATTTTCATTTTGAACTTATTAATCGATATACGATACATTTATTTTATTTGGAATTCTAAATTTTGAATTTCATATATTTGTTGCCTAGTAACACTAAGAAATGTCAGGGTTTCACCGAATTATGAAAAAGAGTTTAACGAATATTTGATCTGAAACTATTAGGAAAAGTTAAGTGAAAAATGTCAACCAACCTGGCCTCCCTTATCTCGTTAAATTTTCTTAAAGTACTTTATGTCATAACAAATAAGGTGGTAAATCGCATTATTAAAATTTGCTTACGCCATCTAGCAGCTGAGTAGCAGCGTTATAAATATACATATTATTTAATTTGGTACCAAGTGCTATGGTAATACGATTGAATCTAAATAAATAAGCTTTGTGATTTATGACTTTTTGGATATTATACATTTTTAATTTTTATCCAATTACGTATTCACAAAGTATGTGTGCGTAGCATGTAACTATTAAATGGGAGGCTTGGCTTCGATTTTTAATGTGTTAGTTTGGTTACACTGGTTTTCATACTAAATTGAGCTCATACTACTTCTAACTACTTCTATGTTCTGTGGTCCGGGGTATGGTACAGGTAATAATTTAATAAATTATGTGCTATCGGCAACAGCGTCGCTTAACCAGTTAGCAACAAAATTCGTGTGTGTGCGTATCGCCTCTGCACGAACTATGTATGTTGTGACGGCGCGGCGTGCAAGCGATTTTAACCTCCTAAGGTTCCATGGGCAACAGCGTCGCCTATCTAGCGTACATACCTATCACTTTTGGTAAAATTAAAATCGCTTATTTTTGTCATCCAAAGGGGATGGCAACGCAAAGCTAATTGTAGATGTCGCTGCGTCCGCTTGTTCTTAAGATAATAGACGTTCAGAACAAAATGTATGGGATAATAGGTATTTCTTTTGTGGTATTTTTTTCGAAAAAGACCCATTGACCCAAAATGGATATAAAAGACTATTTTACAATGCAAGTGCTAGAATTCAAAGCTTAATTAAGACGTTTATTTTTTACAGATTTTTATTAATATCCAGATTTTTCGGAAATTGGTTAGTGCCAACATCTTTACAGCCTTTACAGACACAGAATTTGATCATTTTAAAGATAAACGACGATTTTTAGAATAAAAGTCCTTTGTTTTGATAGTTCTCGTGGAACAAGCATACGCAGCGCCATTTTGACAGTTGCTTTCCCCATTAGAAATGAATTGGAAACTGCAAAAACTTGAAACTCATTAAAAGGTAAGCTAAATGTTCATTGACATCACCTAGCAATCACGAGAAAAAATGAGCCGGGACTACGAATAATTTAAAAAAAATATTATCGTCGTTGATAAAAATTTGAGACACACCTAGCTTACAGAATACGCTCCTTTAAAGGCGAGTTCTTTGACGCGTTTATACGCAGCGTATAAACGCAGCGTGTGCTTGACGTAGTCACGTCTATAAATATGAATACAGTTTAGACCTGTCACTCTAATCTAAAGCTATTACTTTTTTATAGAGAAATCAATGACAAATGACAACTACAACAAAATGACAAAGTTTTAAACTGATGCGTATGTCAAACGCAACGTGTAAACGATGCGCAGAGCGTTTGTGCGCAACTAACACCCCAGCTTGCTATATTTGGATATAAATTAACTTCCGCGCATGTAAGGTGCGTTTATAGGCGTCAAAGAACCCCTAAAGTCTGTCTATCCTTACTTGTCTTATTTAGTACACGGTTTTTGATAGTTGTCATACGACTTTTATACTTAAATCTTTATTTAAAAATATGTTGATAACTTTATGAAATTGTTATTAATTTATTAACAATTTATTTCGTAATCTATGTGTGGAAAACCATTTGTTGTATTTTATAAATGATTATTTCAATAAAGAGTTGGGTGAAGATTGTTTACCATATAAGACAAGTAAGGATAGACAGATTTTACCTTAACTATGGGTTACCTAATGTCCGTTCTTGATCCGTCTTTCCAGACTTATTCTCGTGCCGTTTGTTTCTCGTGGGTGCGGTCCGCCCTGCTCGCGGCCTGCCTCTCGCCGCGGTGCCTTTTTTCACTCTTGTCCAACTCGGATCGGCCCATTGATTGTTTGAGACACACCTTACAGAACATGCTCCTATAACTATGGCTTACCTAATGTCCGTTCTTGATCTGTCTTTCCAGGCTTATTCTCGTGCCGTTTCTGTTTCTCGTGGGCGCGGTCCGCCCTGCTCGCGGCCTGCCTCTCGCCGCGGTGCCCTTTCTCACTCTTGTCCAACTCGGATCGGCCCATTGATTGTTTGTCCTCGCCCACTTGCTCTTGAGCTTGTTCCTAAACATAAATAATAAGATCAATTTGCAGGCAAAAAAGAGTTGAAAATAAGGAGACACTTTCTTTATCATTTGAGTTTTTACGCCAACATTCACCCTTTGTTGTATGCAAATACGACGTGTGTCTTTTAAACATTATTTTAATCCCATTTCAAGACGTTTTTGCCAAACTGTAAAACTTGTATTTGTAACTTCTTATGAATACTTTCTTTCTTATGAATACACTTAGTTCATACAGAACAAAAAAATTTAATGCACAATATACAAAATGAAAAATATTTATGTACGCAATAAAGTCATGAACAATAAAAAAATGTGCTGAATTATGCTTTTATGTCGTCTTAACTTATCGGCTCTATTATAATTTTTTTTTTACAATATACATACACCGTTAATTTAAAAAGTAAAAAGTATATTTAAAAATGAAAAGGGGATTTCAGACCACGTGAATTAACAACTTTTACTATGGGGCCAACCACGGAATCGCGAAAAAAAAATCAGCTGTTCCATACATTATAGTCGAGTCGATGTTGTACTTTTCTATGGAACAGCTGATTTTTTTTCGAGATTCCATGGTTGGCACCATAGTAAGTTGTTCATTCATGTGGTCTGAAATCCCCATTTCATTTTTAGATATACTTAAAAATTAACGGTGTATAACGTAACAAGAAAAAAACCGGCCAAGTGCGAGTCGGACTCGCGCGAAGGGTTCCGTACCAAAGACGGCAAAAAAAACACGTTTGTTGTATAATAGTAGTAGACTGTTGTATAATAGTAAAAACATGTTCGTTGTATAAAAGTAAAATAAATATTTGAATCTCACTCAAATATTTATTTTATTCTGTTTTTAGTATTTGTTGTTATAGCGGCAACAGAAATATATCATCATCTGTGAAAATTTCAACTGTCTAGCTATCACGGTTCATGAGATACAGCCTGACCCTTGATTACGTAAGTCTGTTGCTAACAATTCTCGATTGAAATCGATTGAAAGCGCAGTTGCATTGCTGCTTTAGTTAAGATAGTTGTCACATTGGTTCTTACTAAAGCATCGATGTACCTGCGATTTCTGTCAGAGTTGATTGCAACAAAGTTACATAATCAGCCCCCTGGTGACAGACAGACGGACAGCGGAGTCTTAGTAATAGGGTCCCGTTTTTACCCTTTGGGTACGGAACCATAAAAATTACATCATCTGAAATAACTCACAAATGGCGCAGATTCCTCGTCTTTCATCTGTTCAGCATTAGTTTCCACATTGTCATCTGTGCCCCTATCCACCTCAGCATTCTCCGCTTTATCTTCAGCCGACTGATCCTCATTAGACGGGTTAGCCTGAGGATTAGCTTCATGGTTCTTTTGTTCGACTTTCTCGTCCTCTATTTTGTCCGGGTTCTTTGGTAGTTCTTTTTCATCCTGGTTATTTTCTGCTTTCTCAGTTTCTTCTGAATCTTGTGGCGTTTCTGGTTGGTCTGCATTAGCATCGTCATCTTCACCTCCTTTGTCTTCAGTTTCAGCTTCATTTGCATCAGGCTGTTCATTGTCTTCTTCCTTATCCTGTGTAGAAATAAGTTTACTAAATACTCGTCTAATTTATACAACATCGCATATAAAACACGTAAACTCTTAAAAATACAAATAATAATCAAAACCATCATCAATTCTATTAGAAAACAAAATATATCATACCGGTTGTTCAGCAGTGTCCATCTTGTCATCGTCTCCTTCGCCATCTTCTTCGTCACTGGACACTTCGAAGCCGTGCTTGTTATCTTTGTCTTCCTCGCCTTTGTCATCCTCCGTTTCTTCGGGCTCTTTGGGAATATCATCTTTAGTGACATCTATTTCGAATGGATTCTCAGTTTCTGTTTCTCCCTCCTGTACATAAATTATTAAAAATAAATAAATATAAAAAAATATTAAAAACACGACTGCCCTGCCAAAAACGAACTAAAAAGTTAAATAACAAGTGTCATTGCAGTCGGGGGACCGTTTTATGGAACAACTTTTAATCAAAGAGGTTCCCTGACTGCAACGACACTTGTTATTTAACGTTTTAGTTTGTTTTTGGCAGGGCAGTCGTGTTTTTAATATTTTTAATATTTATTTATTTTTATTTCACACTTTTTAGTGACAAATTATATAGTTTTGGAATGTGCTCTTTATGGCCTTTCGTTTGAGGCCCATATTGTAATAATCGAAGATAAAAATATTTTTTTCACATTTGAAAGTGCCGTCGTACAGTCGCCATATTAACTTTTTTTACATTTATAGCCAGTGTCACTCAAAATGATGTAAGGATTCTAAAGATACCTCATACATCCAAATATATTTAGACATTTAGAAGTTATGGTGGAATAAACTCACATACCCACGAACATACATGAATCCTGAACACATATACACTCCTTTTTGGGCAGTCGTGTAAAAACAATGTAATGCCTTACATTGACGTATCATCACCGACACATCAATTAATCCACTTCCAATTTGTTTGCACCCTTTGACAACAACTCAATAGCTATCTAGAGTACATGCAAATAGATATTTTTTTACCTTATCTTCATTTCCCTCCTCACCATCTAAATTCATATCGTCTGGAAGATCGAAATCTTCTGGCTCTGGCATTTGTGGATGATTTCCATGATAAGGATCCACCTGAAAGAAAGTTTTTGATTTACTGAAATATTTCATAAGCTAATTTGATTTGATTTTGTTACAAAAAGGGGCTAATTTCTCACATGATCATCATCAATTTCAGGTTCTTCCATCTCGTTTATGTCTTTCTTTTTCTTCTTTTCCTTTCCATCGGTTCCATCGTCAGTGCCCTGTTCTTCTTCTTTAGCGCCCATCTCTTTTTCGCCAGTACTTTCACCTTGTCCTTTCTCTTCTTTATTTTTCTTCTCTTGACTTTCATCTGGTTCTTCTTCGTCTTCTGAACCCCAGATTTGTTGGTCCAACCTAAGATATAAAACACACATTTATTACAAGGTATTTTTTATAAACAAAGTCATTTCGTTAACATCAACTACCCAACTAATTTAAAATAGTAAAATGAGGAATTTGTCAAGTACAAGAAAACACACATTTATTACAAGGTATTTTTAATAAACAAAGTCAGTTCGTTAACATCTACTACCCAACTAATATAAAATAGTAAAATGAGGAATTTGTCAAGTACAAGAATCAAACAAACTTACTTTTCAGCGGCATTATCAGTATCACCCATTTGTTTATCGGCATCATCTTCGTCATCTTCTTGCTCCGACTCGTCACCCTCTATCGAAAGAACACAAAGAATAAATGACATTATATAATTGTATGTATTTTTTCGAATATTAAATTAAACGGATTAAATAGCTTTCCTTTTTTCTCAACGTCTTGCAAGTGAGAATCGAAATCGTCTGTCATATTTACACCTTTCTCTTCTTCTTTACAATCTTTATCATCTTCTTTTTTCTCTTCACCTGGACGATTGGCTTCTTCAAGTTGATCCTGTTATTAGAAGACAATTTAGCATCAAACTTATTTTCATTACCAACATATCGGGTGTATGGGACAGCTTGGCCAAAACTGAAACAGTAGCTTCAGACCATGATTTATGATTGAAATATCTGAAATTTGCCTCAGGAAAATTTTCTAATTTTCCGACTTTTTTTCCACTTAATCTGTGATGTGTTGATAACTTCGGAAAAAAGTCGGAACATTAGAAAATTTTCCTGAGGCAAATTCCAAATATTTTCAATCATAAATCATGGTCTGAAGCTACTGTTTCAGTTTTGGCCAAGCTGTCCCATACACCCGGTATAAAATTTATAACGAAAATATTAGCTTACCTGATTTTCAATTCTATCGGAAACGTCTTTCTGGCCCTCTCCTTCGCCTAACCCTGTGCCACTAGAAAGTTTTCCGGGACCATTTTCACCATCACCTTCTTCATTTTCCAGGTCAGATGGCTTGCAGAATCTGCCATAATAATTATATTGGATAACTTTTGTTAATATATAAAGTTAAATATAAAGTTAGATCATATAAGTTAGATATAATATAAAGTTACATTTAAGTAAATATAATGCCATCACTCACCCTTTCGCTGCCAAGTCAGAAAAGATTTTCAAAAGCACAGAAAGCATCTTACAGGTTACTCTATGGACAGCCACTTTCTGCGTCACGAAATATTGGACAAACATAAGGGTTTGCTCCAATACTGGCACCAACCTCATTATCACATTTCTACCATCGCTTATATCTTTCGCAGTAACTGTATACTGTACGTAGCTATCTAATAAATCTCTTGTCTTATTCACAAGAGATTCTAACTGAAGGATTCTTGCGTCAATAGATAGTTTTTCTTGTAAATGTTCCTTCAAATGTTTGTCTTCCAGCAAATCTTTCGACACCTCTTTTTCTTTTTCATCTTTGTCAATAATTTCGTCTATAGCGTTGAGCAAATCTACGTTTTCATTATTTCCTTGAGGCAAATGTCTCTTGTAAACTGATTGAATTATAAGAAGCATTGTAGCTAGCATATCTTCGGACTGATTGACCAATGCGTCTATTGTATTTTTTTCCATGACCACATCAGTTGGTTTATTCAATTCGTCAAGCATTTTAATAGTGTCTTTCAAATACTCTGCCATATCGACCAAACATCTGAGTATTGGGTGTTTTGGTTGATAGCCTTCAGCTAAAGGATACTTCAATTTAAATTGGTACTGCTGTATAATAATGTTTACTTCTTCTACTATTTCTTCTAAACGTCTAACAGCCTCTTCAGTTACATCAATATGACTCTGAGATACAACAGTAACGATTTTATTATTTCGACCTATCTGTTTAGGATTGGAATGTATCAGTTTCAAGAGTGCAGTCTTTTGTTTATTTACTGTTGATATTATACTGTTAACCTTTTTAGTCAGTTCTTGCCACTCATCACTATTCTTGTAGCATCGAACAATAGGAGAGTTTGAGAAAACCGAATCAAAAGCCGGTTCAGAATCTGAATTCAAAGTATTTTCTGGACATGATTTTAACAAAACTATGAACTGATCTAGTACTATGCTACATTGAGCGTAACATTCAGTCAAAATTTTCAGTTTTTCCTTGATAGTGGAAGTATTAACGTCTGTGCTATTAATATCTAAAGTATTTGTGAGATTCGTTGTCAATGTACGCAGGTCGTACAGATATCTGGAGTACTTTGAAATAGACTTCTTTTGAATGTTTGTCATTTTCTGTGAAAAAATATCAACCAAAATCATTAATGTAACTGTCTATCAATAAAGCTTTTGTATGGTAAAGAAAACATTAGAAAAAAAAAAAGATTTCGTGGACAATATTACTCGTGTATGCAAAACTGTGCTTTAATTACCATTAATTGCGCAGCGAATCCTTTGCACCTATCAATGTTTTGCATCCCAAGATCTTGGTGGGGGGATTGTAAAGCGACTGACAGCAGTCTGTGTCGAGCTATATTCTTCTGGAAGTACTTCTCACAACCAGACCATAGGAGTCCCATGGATGCGTCGCAACGTCTGTTAATCGAATATATATTACGTCCAGTTAAATATTAGATACAGTAAAATGAGCAGGGTAGTGATCTTGTGTGGATTGGAAAGAAAAATTAACCCAATATTATCATTTAAGTTGGTAATTGATTTTCATTTCAGTCAATTTTTGCATATAATAGCAACCAACTTTACATACATATACTCACGCCTGTTTCCCATGGGGGTAGGCAGAGACTATGGATCGCCACCTGCTACGATCCTTGCACACTTCTTTCGCTTCATTCACATTCATCAGTCTTTTCATACATGCACTGCGGTTTTTGTCACTGCGTACACCAGCCTTTTTTATAATAACCTCTAATTATTGACCTGCATATATTTACATAAAAATAGTACATTATGATACAAGTTAGCTTAGGTTGCTTATTGCACACAAGGCTGTGGGTTGCAGCCCGAGCCGCAGGCGAGGGCGTAACTCAGCCGAGTGTGCAATAAGTAAGAGCTCACGAGTTTCATACGACGTTTTTCAACACATTTGCGAGGAAAAAACAAAGTAATTTACCACACAGCAACAAATACGACAAAAACAAAATGATCATCATGATGAGAAATTTTAATAGCGATGCGCGATTATGAATGATCATTGGATTATCTCAATCATTCGAATAATACGAATATCTTACTAAAATTAGTAGTGTAGATATTTCCGGAAAAAAGGCCAGATTTGCATTTGAAAATCCTGAGATTTGTAGCAGTTTGAGAATTAAATACGGGGGGGGGGGGTTTTCTCAAAAGTATTACTAATTAGTAATACTTATTCGATTATTAAAATTAGTATATTACTAATATGACATTCGATTATTGAAATTAGTAATAATCGCGCATCACTATGAGAAAAGGCGCGCAGGTTTTTTTTTGTTTTTTTCACATGCCCAATGCAAGAATTTTGCGAACAAAGGGTTAGTGAGCATACAGCCTACTTCAAAATTATAAATTTAGGTGATAAAATGCTAATATTTTAATATTTTTTTAACAAAATATTGTAAATTAAGAATAATTTGATAATAATAAATATTTGTTTGACTTAATTAAGGACGTACACATTTATTTATTCCAAAAATGCAAATGAATTTTCAGCGGCATAAAACCTCTTTGTTGTTTCTAAAAAAATTACTGTATTACCCGGTTAAATTGAAAATGCTCTGTTTACTCGCATAGAACTTGCAGTAAGGTAGGTACCTATTTAACTTTTTAGGGATAATTCTATAACCAACTAGTGTTTTATATATTATTGCACGCGTTTGTTATAGTTCGGTTTATGGCCCTAAAAGCGATGTATTAGCGCTCACTTTACGAGCAAGTGTGTTGAAAAATATTTTTTCATGTCAGTGCCTCTAATTGGTCCGCGTAGGTTTTTCTGGGACGCCCTTGCGCAATCGTTCCTTCTACATTCGCACAATATATCTCTTTCGTGATTCGCTTTTGATTCATCCTCTCTAAGTGACCAAACCACCCAAGCATTCCTTTCTCAATTCTTGTCACTATATCATCTTTCAGACCACACCTTTTACGAATCACATCATTGCTCACTCTATCACTCAATTTTACTCCACATATTTTCCTCAACGATCGCATCTCTACCGCATTTATTCTGCTTTCATTCTTCTTCTGCCATACCCAAGATTTACTTCCATACATCAGTGTCGGTACCAGCACTCCGTTATGAATAGCCATTCGCGCCTTTGCCGAAACGATCTGGCTACTCATAACCGAGTGTATAGCACCACTCACCGAATTTCCTTTTTTCACTCGTCTTTCTATATCTTCCTCGCTCTTTCCGTCCCTTGTGAACCCCCAAATAGTAGTATACAATACCGACTTTTTCGCCACCTAACATTACCGTACAGTCAGTCATTTCTTCATCTCAAACAGCATCACCTTTCGTCTTAGTTACATTCACTTTCATCCCTTTTCTCACAAAATCATCATTCATAACAAACATCATTTCCTGCAACTGTTGTGCAGAAGACGCAAGTATAACTTGGTCGTCAGCGTAGAGGAGGCACTTGATTTGAGTCCCATTCATCATAACTCCACAGTCACGTTCATAATCATAATCATAAATATTTATTTGCTTTAAACACGGTATGAAGGTGGTACAAAGTTATAAGGTGCACATGTTTCGCCATCAATATAAATAGCATGCAAATCTAGAATTAATAAATTAATGGATAAAAAATGTCAACTATAAGAAAATTATGTCAAAAAAAAATATCAATATCGAATTATTAAATTAATTTAAAAACATTAGAAATATAGTCAGAAATAAGATTTTCATAAATACATTGCATATAATTATTGTCAAATTTTGCGTAAAAAAGAGTTAATGTCATAGAAATTATTTTCAGTTTCGACAATTTATGTTTAAACATGTTCATATTTAGCATTTTTATATCTTTAGGAATCTTGTTATAGATTGTTACACACATACATAAACAACTTTTCAGATATTTAGCCGACTTTGGTTGATCAAAGTCGGCTAAATATCTGTCTATTCTTTCAGACCATTCATACAACTGTCTAAAAACAGATTAAAGAGCCATGGTGACGCAACACATCCCTGTCTGACACCTCTAGAGATGCCAAACCAGTCAGTGTATACGCCGTCAATCCTGACACGCATGCACGGGAATCCTCATAGAGAGATTTCAGTGCATGAATCAGTCTGCTCTCCAATCCGTATTCGGACAACACCTTCCATAGCTCATTCCTGTGAACTCGATCGTAAGCCTTCGCCAGGTCCACAAAGGCACAGTAAACCTTTTTGTGCTTAGCCAGGTATTTTTCGGTTAAGCACCTCAAGGAGAAGACCTGTGGGTATATTGCCCAAGTGTCGTCGACTTCGCCGTCGGCTTCATTTGACAGATGGATGAGATACATTGCTACTTCTTTTTGGTAACAATAAAAACTTACCAAAGAAACGTAGCAATGTATTACAACCATCTGTCAAATGAAGCCGACGGCGAAGTCGACGACACTTGGGCAATAGGGCCCCTGGGGCCTAATCACGCTAATTCTGAACGATAAAACTAAAACCGTTACGTTGTTATTTAGGTTATATTTAACCAAAAATCTTTGATTTACTTTAAAATTCTCACTTAAATTGACCACGATTGGTATCCTGGTGCCCCTAGGTTTAACTTTTAACAATTTTAACAAAGCTAAAACTAGTATTTTTCTATAAGCAAACTGAAACTGTAACGATTTAGTTTTGGTTTTATCGTCGAAAATTAGTGTGATTGGGCCCCTGATCCGTGCATTTCATGCCAGTTAAAACAATTAAGAAACTGTATTTTTTTATTCTAACAATCAGAAGAATATTTTAATGTCTATGTTACCGGCAATGTATGAAATGCAGGCATTGTATACAATGCCTAGGCATTGTATACAATGCCTGGCCCTTTTAGGCAATGTATGAAATATAATGAATATTGATATCTATTTCACACATTACCTAGGCAGTGTATACAATGACTAGGCATTGTATAGAATGCCTGCTGGTCCACCGGCAATGTGTATAATAAAAAGATTTTCGAGAATAGATTCGAGGGGGGATCGAGGGGGGCTTGGGGAAAGCTCGAGGGGGGGGGGCTTGAGGAAAGCTCGAGGGGGGGGGCTCGGGGAAAGCTCGAGGAGGGTTCGATGGGGGGCTTGAGGGGGGCTCGAGGGGGCTCGAGGTGGGCTCGAGGGGGCTCGAGGGGGGCTCGAGGGGGGCTCGAGGGGGGCTCGAGGGGGTCTCGAGGGGGTCTCGAGGGGGGCTCGAGGGGGCTCGAGGGGGGCTCGAGGGGGGCTCTTTGGAATCGAACCTGTTTTACTCCTGTAGGTCCCGCGTATAGGTTAGAAATTTAAGGCGAGCGCGGAGCGCAGCGGAGCGTGAGCCTTAAATTTCGAGGTTATTTTTTTATAACAGACAACAGAAATTTGAGTTTGGAATCGAACCTGCTTCACTCCTGTAGGTCCCGCGTATAGGTTAGAAATTTAAGGCGAGCGCGAAGCGCAGCGGAGCGGGAGCCTTAAATTTCGAGGTTATTTTTTTATAACAGACAACAGAAATATACTTATTTTACACATTGCCGGTGGACCAGCAGGCATTGTATACAATGCCTAGGCAAAGTATAAAATGAATTATATTTCATACATTGCCTGATCGTTTTAGGCATTGTATACAATGCCTAGGCATTGTATACAATGCCGGATTATACACATTGCCGGTAACATCTATACTAACCTGCTTTTCAGATAACTCATAGCAGCGTCTATGTCGATAGGAGGTATAGTAAAGTCATACAACTCATCGGACGAAGCAGATATAATTACAAGACCGGTACGATAGTTCAAACCCATCTTGGCTAGGTACTTGAAGAGGTCCGCTAGAGCTTTGCGCTTTTGCTGCACGAAGTTTTTAGCTTGGGATACCTGTTTATCTTTAGGTAGCGCTGCGTCAACCTTAAATACAAAGGAAATATTTATAAAAAAAACTAACTGAGGCACAGAATATATAATAGTACTGTACCTTCTAACGTACAGAAGCCCATCCGCGCGGGGACAATCAAATAATAAACTACTCTCGCGGCACGGCAATAAAGTACAATTTCAAATTGAACAGCGCTGCGTGCCTGATATTATAAGCACCTACGAAGCGCGTCTCTTTCTGTCGCGTAGCTCTGTCTCAACCGATAAAACTCGTGAATCGTTATGGTTGCTACTCGCTAGTCGCTACTTACCGATATCATAGAAAACATCCGTTATGTCGATGAACATACAATGAAATTACTTAATATAAAATAAAATAAATCTACCTACTAAATGCGCTGAGCATAATTGTATTTTTAAGTTAGTTACTTGAGTGAAAATTGTCACAATCTCTTTCTTACCTCTAAGGATCCAAGATGCGTGCTCGTCTCAATGACCAAAGTCACGAAGTCGTCTAAAGCCTGCACGAGGGACGGGTAGCCGCTGTGCGTGAAGGTGTCTTTACAAAGAGTTTTAGCCTTGTTCAACAAGCTCGGCACTTTTGAAAGGAGGGACCCGTCTGCGATGGCAGGGCATTGCTGTTCCGATTGGTCTAAGTATTTCTGTATTGAAAACAAAGACGACACTGTATTTTTTAAATTTCTACTCACAACTAACGACCTTTCTATTGATATAGGTAATTGTCATAATAGAAAACAAGAGACGGAGATGAATGTGGTTGTGATTATTGTAGAATAATATGGGTTATTTTCGCCTCGAAATAAACGTTAATTAACATAACATCATACCAATCGTGTAAGCGCCACCTCACGCATCAGTTGGTCCCATTATGTCAAAGTCAAAGTCAAAAAAAAGCTTTATTCAAATAAACTTAATTATTAAGTACTTTTGAATCGTCTATATTTTCCTACCACCCGTTCAAGACTTTTTTAACTGACAAGAAGAACGGGCGCAAGAAACTTATCAGTTTTAATAGCAATAAGTAACGATATTTACAAACTTAAATATATCGTTACCAGATAATTACAACAGGGTGACAGGTAGGGTTGGGTAAATTTCACGAAAAATTTCGGTCTGTGAAATATTTAGAATAAATTTCATTTTGGTTTGAAATATTTCATTTTAGAGTGAAATTTATTTTTAAGTTTCATTTGACCTAAATAAAACAAAATTACATGCATTTTGTCAATATATCAACATAATTATAGAACAAAACAATAAACAAATAAGTTGGCTTAAATTACGAATAGCTTTGGCTATTTTACAACTTTTAATAACAAAATATACAATGTCTGTTTCGATTGTCGGCCACGATGGCGTAGAAGAAAAACGACTTCATCAACATTACGAAGAAATATGTAGAAAACTAACAATAAAAGTCGCAAAGTAGGACTAATATTCAGAAAATTGTAAGTTTAACCGTGGCCGCGCGGTCGAAACGTGGAGATCCGCGTGGCCACGCAGTTCTCTCAAACGGAGCTTTATAGAGGTCCCATTCTCTTTTATAATCCCTGATACGATTAGGTAAAATAGTAGACAGTATAAATAATAAAGCCCTAAGGTTTGGATTTCACGACCTACAGAAAAACGTGGTCGTAAAGTCCAAACATTAGGGCTTTACTTTAACTGTCTTAATTATCTACGGAATCGTATCTGCGATTAGAAAAAATAATGGAACCTCTTCTAAGCTCCGTTTGAGAGAACTGCGTGGCCTGGTCATGGTTAAACTTTCTGAATATTGAACCTACAAATTTGCGACTTTCATTGTTAATTTTTATACATATTCCTTCGTAATGTTGACGTAGTCGTTTTTCATCTACGACACCGTGGCCGAGCAATCGAAACCCCTTTCTCCTCACTGCTCACGAGGTCTTTCAAAGCACATAGTAGGTTAAATATTGTGACGGGGCAGCCGTTTGGATAAAAGAACGGATGGAGGTGGGCCACAAGTTGGTGTTCGGGCGCGTAGTGCGTGCGTTGTCCAAGTGTGAAACGTCCCGGGAAGAAATGTCCCAGCGTCAAACGTCCCAGCGTCAAACGTCCCAGCGTCAAACCCCAATTGGGGTTGAAAACACTTTTTAAAAGCGGTATAAACGATACCGAAAATTTTAATAATCAAGGTGTAATTTGGATAAATACGATTAATGTCTAAAGAAATGTTAGAAACGTATTCCCTCCAAGCCACTTTGGAATGATCTGGCCACGAACGTTATTCAAATGTCGCTCCGAGCTCAACGTCGACCGGTTTCGAATACAAAAGAAACAACTTAGAGTACAAGTGGTCACACATCGCGGAGGACAATTTATATTCAATTTATTTTATTTGTTATGATTTTGTTTAGTGTTATTAATTTTTATAGTGACGTTATTGTGTTAGTAATTAATGTTTAAGTAGGTTTGTAGTTTTAAAAGTATAGTTTAATTTAATATTTAAGTTTATTTTTATTATTAATTAGGTTAAGGTTGTAAATAGTTTTATTAATGTTTTTATTTAGTTATTTAATAAATAATATAGTTTTAAATTGTATATTATTTATTTTAAAATGTAGTTTATTAAAAAAATATGCATCATTTTATAAATATGTACGTGCAACGTTACATTATATTATTTGGTTACGTGCTGTTTGGTAAGTATATTATTTGGTAGCTATGCGCAGCTAGATGGCGCTTTTAATTTTGAATACTTATTTTTGGAAATGGGTGATATTTTTGATAAATTTCAACTAGCTCGACTTAAAAAATCTATAATATTATAGAACTGCGCGCAAAATTTCACGAGAATCGGTTGAGAAATGGGACCTGGGGGGGTATTACAACCTCTTAAAACTTGCCAGGTTTATGAATTGCTATAGTTACATCTCTTTCTCGCTGTATAGCAATTAAAAGAGATAGATTGATAGCCAGTCAGAAAACTGCCAGGAAATAAGAGGTCATAATACGGCCCCTGTAGAGGAGAACAGACAGCTAGAAAGTCAGACTAAAATATGTTTATGTATATATCTCCGCCATTTTGAAGAATTAAAAAAAAACTGGCTCGACAGTAAAATTCTATATAATTTTCGAACCTGTCCACAAAATTTGACGAGAATCAGTTGAGAAATGCGCCTGTAGAGGAGAACAACAGTGCTGGAATGGCGGACAGAAATGTTTCTATTACATATCTCCGCCATGAAAAATTTCGAAAAACAGGGTCGACAATAAAATTCTATATAATTTTTGAACCTGCCCATAAAATTTCACGGGAATCGGTTGAGAAATGTGACTTGTAAAGGAGAACAAACAGCGCCGGAAAACTGGACTGAAATATGTTTCTTTTACATATCTCCACCATTTAGAAAAAAAATCGAAAAACAGGCTACAAAAAAAATGTTTATGTTATAGGCAAACGCCGAAGCTCAGGCACTCCTAGGTTTGTCTAGTCAAACCTCAGGTTTGACAAGAAGCCTTAGTCAAAGCCCAAAATAAAATCGTGTTTCGGCTTAAAGCCCAAATTAAAATCGTGTATCGTCATAAATTCCTAACCTATCACGTGTCCTATAGGAGTAACGCAGACTCTTTGACTAAACTCTTTGGTTAACCTCAAGATTATGAAAAACATCATTCATTTCCGATGTGATATTTAGTCAAAGCTGCCTTACTCCTGTAAGTCAGGTGATAGATTAGAAATTTAAGACAATCGCGAAGCGCAGCGGAGCGTTCATCTTAAATTTCGTGGTTATTTTCTTTTAAACAGACAACAGAAATTTTTTGTTTACAGGAAGATTGTTAATTTGGTTAAATTTTCACTCTACAGAATGTGTTTTTCATAGTTGTACAAACAAAATATCAAATTTAAGCGTGACTGGTCAAACTTCGATTTGATCGTATTGATTTTCGGCTTTCGACTGCCTAAGTTAGTCTCTCCTAGGTTTGGCCATAAATTCGTCAGGCAAAGGCCGAAATATGCCATTGGTTTTGGACTTTAACTAAGCCTTCTTGTCAAACCTAAGGTTTGACTAGGCAAACCTAAGAGCGCCGGGACTTCGGGGTTTGACTATAACATTTATATAATTTTCGACCCTGCTCACAAAATTTAACAAGAATCGGTTGAGAAATGCGACATGAGTCGGTATTATGACCTCTTATTTCCTGGCAGTTTTCTGACTAGTTATCAATCTATCTCTTTTATTTGCTATACAGCGAGAAAGAGATGTAGTTACATACAGGTTTATTATAGCAATTCATAAACCTGGCAAGTTTTAAGAGGTTGTAATAACCCCCCCTGTACAGGAGAACAACAGCGCCGGAAAGCCGGACTGAAACATGTTCTTTTACACATCTCCGCCATTTTGAAAAATTTCGAAAAACTGGCTCCACCATAAAATTCTATATAATTTTCGAACCTGTTCACCACGAGAATCGGTTGAGAAATGCGACCTGTAACCTATAGAGGAGAACAAACGGACAGCAGGAAGGACATACGAAAGAATTGTTGCCCAAGCTGAAGCAGAGACGCTTCGGTAGCGCTTCGCGCTCGCTTGGTCAATTACCTAAGCCTTTAAATTTCATTTAATACGTTAAAATAGTAAACTAATTCAGAAAATAAGGGATTTCTAATACTGGAAATAAATTTCACTCAAAAGTGAAATATTTCAACCCGTTTTGAAAGATTTCATAAATTTCATATAAATTTAATTTTCATTTCATTGAAATTTTCACTGGACCCATCCCTAGTGACAGGATTATTGGCAACAAACATAGACTTATTATATTGGCAACAAAGTACTTATAGTAGTTATGTGTTACATCATTTCCACGCATTTTGATCTTTAAGATAATCGTCTACTAATCTACTTTATAATAACCTTTACCCATGAGCGTTTTTTTAACATGGTTTTTAAATTCATGCAAAGGAAGATCAATTACTTGTTGTGGAACTTTATTAATAAAGGCTATGCCTTTCCCCATAAATGAACCTCTAGTTTTTGCAAGCCTAAATCTTGGAACGGCAAGTTTATCTTTATTTCTTGTATTAAACTGGTGATTATTGCTGTTCTTAGCAAATGAATCATAGTGTTTTCTTACATAAACTAAATTTTCATATATGTATTGGCCTGCCAAAGTTAAAATATTTATTTCTTTAAACAGTTCTCTCAAGGTATCTCTCCGCTGAAGATTGTATTGCCGCGAACAGCTCTTTTTTGGAGCACAAAAATATTTTCAATACTGGCAGCTGAGCCCCACAATAGCAGTCCATAAGACATTACACTATAAAAATAATTAAAATATACTAACCTTGCCGTTTCAATATCAGTTAAAAGCCTTATTTTCTTAACAGCGAATGCTGCTGAACTAAGTCTACTTGACAAGGCTTCGATATGTGGATCCCATTGAAGTCGAGATGGATGGATATGGGACTCCCATATAGCCACATATTCAAATTGTCCATTAACCAGATTACAGTCGGAACCGATTATAACGACATCGTTTACAACGACCGATCGGTTATTACAGCCAGATTGTAAAGTCCCGCCCGGCGCCCGAATCTCTAGTAAACTATCAGCAAACATACCGCCTATAACAACATCGGATACAGCGACATATCGCTTACAACGACGAAACTTTATCGATATTCATCGACTATAACGATCAACCGCTGTTTGTCCCAGCAAAACAAAACAATACGGACGATTTTAAATCTAATTGATAAGCATTGAAGGACTATTTAAGCGCGTATTATTACCTACGCACTTTCTCCCAACTCATCCGAACCTCTTTCCGGCCATTTGACCTTGCATATTTTACACCAATTGTTTAGTGCGCTAAATGACTGCGTGAGCGACCGACAGCTTGATTTATAAGTATTGGTTTTGATTAGACCGTGTATTTATGCGTTATCATGTCGCAAAAAAAGAGAAAAGTGTTTTCTATTGAAGATAGATACCTATAATAATATAACTACACAACTAATGTTACTATGTATGTGTAGTATCCATCTGGGGCGACACGTAGTCGACCCGGAGGAAATAAAAACTCTGAAAACCAGGAAGATACTGGACATCTTGGAAGCCGCTGAGCTTAAAGAGTAACTATAAATAGGTGGCGAGTTACAACAGATCTTTTAGGCCGCAGTGACTACAGCTTTATCTGAGCTGCATAGCCTCTAACAATCAAACAATCAAATAATAATAATAATACTATGTATGCATACTGTATGTGTATTGCTTATAATAACTATCGGATATAACGTCGGCAACTATACGGTCCCTTCAATGTCGCTATATCAGGTTTTGACTGTATATCTAAAAATAATAAATCAAGGAACCAACCTTCATATTCCTTGCTAGAAGCACAAAGTTCTGCGAGTCAATCATATAAGCTCCACCAGTAGGCGTGGCGGTAGTTTCGGCCGGTCCCATATACCCACATATTCTACGCCAATATCCGTACTGTTGTTAAACATCTTAAACAAGTGGCTATAATATAAGACTATAACCTACCTTCACATTCCTCGTTAGAAGTACGAAATTCTGCGTATCGATCATGTCACCTAGTAGGCTCCACCAGTAGGCGTGGCGGTAGTGGTAGTACGCTTCGGCTGATTCCATATACCCATATGTTCTACGCCCGCATCCGTACTATTGTCTACTAAACATAGGCCGCCATAATAAGACTATAACCTACCTTCATATTCCTCGCTAGACGTACAAAGTTCTGCGTATCGATCATGTAAGCATCACCAGTGGGCGTGGCGGTAGTGGTAGTACGCTGCAGCCGGTCCCATATACCCACATGTTCTACGCCCGAGTCCGTACTGTTGCCTACTCAACAGGTGGCTATAATAAGACTATAACCTACCTTCACATTCCTTGCTAGAAGTACAAAGTTCTGCGTATCGATCAAGTATGCTCCACCAGTCGGAGTGGCGGTAGTAGTAGTACGCTTCGGCCGGTCCCATATACCCACATGTTCTACGCCAGAGTCCGTACTGTTGTCTATTAAACAAGCAGCTACGCTTTCTTTTAACACGTTCTAGAACAAATAGGGTATGTGTACGAGTTTAATTATTCGAAGTTAAAAGTCAAATATAGAGCTTACTTTGTTAAATTGACATATGTGGACACACCGTGGACATTAGTTTATGCTGCTATATCAAATTAATAACACTAAGGCCTGTGTCACAAGTTTCCATTCCGAATAGTACAAACTTCTGGTTTCACTTAAAAAATTGACAAAATGATAGGTCCCAAGACTTCGGGAAATTGGAAGAAGAGTAGAATGATGTGTCTCATAATCATAAGATTTAATAAAGTTGTGCTTTATTTTTATATTAATCGTATGCGAGAAGAATGAAAAACGTACTTAAAAAGTAAAAGAATAAGTAACATCACAGAATAAATAACAGTACCAGCGTACAGAAGTTGTACTCCGCAAAATCGTTTAAATAAATTGCGACTCTTGCTCTGACACAATAAAGTGCAATTCAGGTCGCACAGCGCTCCCTTCGCTCTTAAACATTCACTTTGTAGTTGCCTCTATTTCTATCGCGTAGGTCTTATCTTCACCGCCGAGAGCTTCACGCTCGCGCGCGGAGTGACAGAGCCCTGGGCCCTGGTAACATGCTAACTGATAAAACTTACCTCAAACTCCTTGGTATGTTTATGCAATGCCTTATGTGCTTTTTCCACGGTGTCCTTCACGCTCCAGTAACTCAGATCTCTGTCCCAAGTGCAGATTTTAACGAAGTCGCGCAATTTCTTCTCGATCGGAGCACGCTTTTCTTTTATGTGGGAAGCCACTTGGGCGCTAAATTGAGAATAGTAGTTGTACGTGTTCCAAAGAATTGAGAGGAGCTCATCTGGAATATATGATAATAATTATTATTTTAATAAAATGTAAAGATATCACTACATACATATTTGTGGTCAAACTAATTTATCTTCAACACGTCACCATTTCATACATTATGACGCCTGTAGCACACCTTCGCCGCGAAACCATACCAGTGGCACCCCTGTAGTTCCGCCCTAGTTCCGCTATGAGTTGTCTTCTATCGACGACGATATATGAGGATCACATCTACGAAGCGGTTTCGCATCATTGCTTTCGCGTATGTCAACGGTCAAAGCCGAGCGGGTGGAATCGCGTGTAAAAAATCTATGCATTTTCGCATTTGTTTCGCTTGTCGAACTCATGGCGGAACCTACTGCGGTGTTCCGCAGGCGGAGGTTTGCTACAGGCGTGAAAGTTTCAAACATCGGCTTATGTAAATATCATATCGAAGTTCCAGAACAAGTAGAAAATTGATCTTTAATACAATCATATTATAATTCATCGTTATGTGACAAAAAACTCTTACCTCGCCTGCTGCTAGGTTCCAAGTGTAATAAGTGACAATGATACACATAAATGATATCCAACCTTACTTCATATTCAACAAGGTTTGATTTCTCCATGAAATCTCTGAGCACAGATATCACCCGAGTCGGAGGTATGGGATCACTGTTGGGCTCAACTTCTAGATAAGATTTGACAACATTGTACAAATAGAACCAGTATTTGTGGGCTTCCGCTTGTTTCCTGTAAAAAATAGACCAAAGTCATTTTAAATCCGTTCTAGGTCAGATAATTTAGAAGCTGGAATCTTATTTTATGGATCATTCACCTCAACGGTCAATCCAATACAAGTTTTGACAGTCACGTGACGCGTCAGTCACTGGCAAGTGGCAAGTCAAAACTTGAAATTTAACTGACCGTTGACGTGACTGAGACGTGACTGAGTTGTGTGAATGATCCCTTAACCTATCGAACTTTCTTGCACTACGCTATAGCAAACAAAACTAGACCTTGAGTGATCGATATTTAAACTTCATAGCTACCTCTGATACAAGTTGTTAAGGCACTCTTTCCAATGACCCATCTCCAGTTTCCTCCAGTTTATAATCTGCTGTCCCACTGCTAGAGACTCTTCAATCATGTTATTGCCTTTGTGTGCGTTTTTGTTCCATTCTTCGATCTTATCTCGCAGTAACTCTAAACCAGTTAATAGTCGAGATACTGGGCTTGTTACTGGGAAGGCTAGGATCCTGTTTATGATCACCATTATCTGGATGATAAAAGCATTTTATTTATATGGAAGAAAGAAAGGAAATAAATTTATTTAAGACTTACATAAATAAACACAAAACATCGAACATTTTAAGTTATTTCTATATGTTTTAGGTCAGAAGAAAATTAATAAAACATAACTTACGTCTTTTAAACTAGGGAAATCTGGCCACTGGTCCAGCAACTGGTTGGTAGACTCTTTGACCTTCAGCAGAAGCGGTACGCACTGTCGTGTTTCTGACACCCATGGCGAACGGTAGAAGTCGATTTTAGAGTTTGATCCATCTGAAGCAATTTGATAAAACAATCAAATAATCAAAGTCGATAGCATCATTCCGAAGGACCAAAATAACGAACTTACCATTCCCATCGACTTCAGATTTAATCTGCGATAGAAGCACCATAAGGCTCGGGGTCAAAACACCTTCCATCTCAGCGTCCAACGCTTCCCAAGAATTCTCAATAACCCGACTAAATATGGGATACCTTTGTTGCGACGCACTGACCACGTCAGTGCCTAACAACTTCTTCGGGCTAGGTAACCATTCCGCTCTTGTCATGTAACGAACAAAACTTGAATGCCACTTGTATACCAATGAGACGTCCTCAGAACTAATCACAATTTTCTGTTTATTCTTATTTTCTGTTATCTTGACAGGTTTTTGTTCCAAATTGGGAGGTTTAAACTCGCCAAAGTCATCATCAGTGAAAGACGGGAACATTTCTTTGATTTCTTCTTGTGCTATCACCTCATCATCTTCATCTTCACATTTTGACCTATTGAACAAAAAACCTTTATCAGTAGAAGTATTGAATTATTTTTTGCTGGTAACTTTTACAATGCTGGCTGTTCGTCTGGTTGACTTCGTGTGGAAGCACTAACATCTAAATTACACTCTTAAAAATAAATTTAGTCTTTGTACTCACTTAGTCACATATAATGCTTCGTCGTCCTGCTTCTTCTTCTCGATGTCGATCTGTTGCTGCTGCCATGTCTCAACCAATGTGTTTAGTGTAGTCAGAACAGCGCTGAATGCAACGCTGTCTACAGATTCCATTGCCGTACAGTACATTCGAAGCTCTGATAAGTTCATTTTTAAAACCCTGAAAGAAAAGTAGTTTTGTAGATTTTTTAGCCTAACTCTCGACAGTGGGGTTCCACACGCGAAGCTAATCGCAGATGGCGCCAGCGGCGACCCAACTGCTATCAATGGTTTTGATTGGTTAAATACATCAGAAATGATATTTTACATTTGAAACAACCAATCAAACGATTTTAGGACAGTCGCTTGTGGCGAAATCAGTTCCTCAGTATGATCCCCATTGTTGCCTTGTAAATAAAGATCACGAAATAAATGCTGAAGTTTTGGGAAATCGATTAACATTTAACACATTCAAAAAGACAAATAAAAATAAGACTTACTCCATTTTCTCTAGTTTCTCGGCGACACCTTCCTCATCATAAAGCACTTGCTTTTTCAACAGCTGCATCAGTTCCGCTGACATAAACCTATTCAAATGTTGGCCCTTCATCTCTCGGCGCGGTATACTACTCGGGTACAACATAAGGTCGGTAACTAACTCGCTAAACTTAACACCTTCCTCGATCTTTACAAGCATTTCCCTCAAAAGGTCAATCAATGACGTAACACTGTACACCATCTGTGATACTGAACTTATCAACGGCTTCGCCAAATCTGGGAAAGCTTCCGAAAAATCGCTTTCAACCTTTTTATAAAACGCATTCACGGAATACAGCCATGATGTAGCCTCTTTTATAACGTTTCTGGTGTTGAGTGTAACCTTATTGGAATGAGTATCGTTCTTCAAATTCTCTAATAAATCATTTGAGGCTGACAAAAGATTCTTCGCGAGGTCTCTTGTAGTTTTAGGCGATAACACCGATCTTGTAAAGTGTCGGCAATACTAAAACAAATAATACATAAGCTGTTTATTATATCCATCGGCAAAAAAGGTAGATTCATTATTTTTTCAGAGCATAAAGAGTGGACAAACAAATACGTGACGTCAATAATATAAAAGTTGAAATTGAATCGTAATGAAATCGTGAAATGAAATGAATGAATGAAGGAAAATGAATGAAAATGAACTTTATTAACTTTATTAACCTATTAGATTAATAGATGATAACAACATCATACCTTCACAAAACTGTCGTAAGTCGGTTCTGTCGGTCTAAACGTATTACCAGATGCATACTTGTGAATCTTGTCAGCTGTCTGTTCCCTCAGCTCTAACAAAACTCCACAATGAGGGTGCACTTTAACCAAACTCTTTTTATTTTCTTTCAAATATTCCAAAGTTAGATCTTTATTTGTAACTTTTTTATTTTCTACAACAGTACCATATACGAGCCCTTGCATATAATAGCCACTCAGTAAAGCTTCGAAAATTTCCAAATCTTCTTCGATATATTTGACTTTTAACCGATATTTTTCAACATGGTCAACTGGCTTCAACTCTGCCATTAATTTGATGAACAAAAGGCTGGTTAATAAGGACAATTGCGCTGTTAATAGCTTCGCCTTAATTTTATCAGTAATTGTATGTTCAGCAACCAGGCTGCATAATTCAGTACAAATATTATTTGCTTCTTTAGCCATATCTGTGAAATCTGTCTCGTCTCCAACAAATGGCTGTAACCTTTCAATGGTTTCATGACATATTTCTCCAATATTTTTAGTTTGGTTTGGTTTGCTTTGAGTAAGTGCTGAATATAAATATAAAATCAATTGCTCATACTTTCTTATTTCAAAAATAGCATTTGATTTTCTGAAAACGAAATGAGAATTAATATAGAGAGTGGGCCTTCGAACCGGATACATTTGACTATCGGCCTGTGTAACAAAAAACTTACAAAGTTACGGCAGCAACGGTATCCAAGGTCGCAATATTCTTCCAAATTATATTCAACATGGAACCTAAGCGGATAGAATAGTTGACTCGTTCCTCTAGAGAAACTGTTTCATAGGCCAAGATTTGTCGGGAATCTGCAAATTGAAATAGTGTACATGAAATATCTTTAAAAAACAATAGTAAATCTTATTTTTGTACTATTAAAACGTGGAACATACCTTCATCATTCTTCGATAATGCTACTTTTTGAGCATAATAAGGTAGTATGGGTAAATTCATAGAAAGCCTCTTTGTATTGGTCGGAATATTTTCGATTGCTTCACTCCCAGTATTTACACCTAGGAAAGGCAAAGGATACATTGCTGGTGAATAAACCAGAGCTTTATAGAGTTCATCCCAGAACTTAGATGTCGCTGCTGATGCCCTGGAATCGAAGGATTTGTGCAATTATGAATATTTAGCTTTCATGAAAAACAAAAGTAGGGATTAAAAATTTGGTACCTTTTATCTGCTATATTTATGCTTCCATTTTGCACGTTTGTTAGTAGGCGTAGAACATTTAAAAATTCAGGTGCAAAAACTTTGGCAGTTGTTGCAAAGTGAACTAAATTCATTAGAACTTCTGCTAACTCAGTGTTCAGGGTAATAGCCTTATTGTCTTGTAAAGCTAAAGCTTTAGTCGTGTCCAAGAATTCAGTATTTAAAATGTTTAATATTCTTAGCAAGACGTAGGTGTTTATAGGTAAATGTTTAATTTCTGATCTTATGTGAGCGCTGTCATTCTCATCAAGTTTCGCAATATTCTCTTTAACGATCTCTAAAGAACTTTTTTCCGGAACATCCAAAGCTAATACAGAGTCACACACTTTAGTCACATCAATAGCTAATTTACTGTATTGTTTTTCAAGTGGCTGACCAAAGTCCAAAGTCAGGTTTTTATAAATCTCAGTTCTCATCAAGCAGAGATTATATTCATCTTGATTTTCATATAATTTCGGGTGACCGTATAGTTTCCTCAGCTTTTTACTAATCTTAGATAATTCCGAGCTATCTTGGTCATAATTTACTGTAAATAAATCTACAGTTCTGTTGAAATCATTGACTAAACTGTGCTGTAGTGGCAGCAGTTTGAATAATTCGCCAAAAAGATACTTTTTCAACCATGTGCTGTGCACATACAGCAATTTTACGAGTTGCTCGTTTAAACTCATTTTAGTTCTTTTACCTTCTTTAGAGACGAACATTGATGACATGCATATTTTATAAAATCTGTTTCTCCAACTCAATAACTGGATTAAATGACAGGAAGTTGCGTCACCCAATTTCCCTTCCACGGACTTTAAAGTACGTTGCAAAAATTGGTCCACCAAATTGATGAATTTTCTACAGTTCTTTAGAAGTGGGTATTCCGTGAAATCGTCAACCAAACTGCCTGAAGTTACCGCATCCGAGTAGTCAAAGAATGAGAAGGCCGGATTAGAAGATGACAAATCCACATAACTCTTTAACAATTCGTTGAATAACAAAATTACGTCTGTATTAGCCTTGCATTCAGAACCACTATTCAATTTGTACAGCTCTGAAGAAAATCGTTTATACGATTCAAAATCTGAGTATGAATTGAAATAATTGTATGCAATATCATTTAGCTTTAGGCCGAATTCTCTGCATTTATTTCCATAATCATTCCTGATATCGAAATTACTTTTTATAAAATAGTGTAGTATAACCAAAGTTTCCTTAGGGCATCTCAGATAAGCCACGTAAATATTGAAAAGTGTTTGGGATTGTATCTTTGTTGAAGTTTCCCATATCTCATCTACGTGAATAACATTATACGCCAATTGCCTTGCCTTTTCTAGCGCGGAATTATTGCATATTCCTTTAATGGACAGAGTGTGGTAATCGGATGGTGTATCTAATATTTCCAGGTCATCTAATAAGGTTTCTAATGCTTTCAACATGTTATTTTTCATTTCAGCCAGTGACGTGGTTACGTTAGACGCGAAGTCGCTGCCACATCTCGGCTTGATGTAAGCGTCTGAGAAACTGTTTATGATAGCTATATCTATAGGAATGGCTCGAACCATTTGTTGCCAAGTCAAATGGGCAGCTTGAAGTAAGTTGGATAAAGTAGGTCTTTCCAAACCTAAAAACAAATAGTTACTTAAAAAAAGAACCCTTTGATTATGTCATTCTCTTAAATTACTTCGTATTATGTTGTTATTAGTCAGAATACAAAAGAAACTCACCTTGTACAAATGAAGTCATAGTCTCATGGCATTTTATGAACAAATCATGATGTTCCATTGGAAGTCCACACGAAGACAACAAAGCAGCCAAATCCATGTACGGCAGCATGTCAGTCAAACTAGCATTCCAGTCTTCGGGTCTCAATAGGAATATCTCCACGCCACGATTTCTCATCGCCCTAGAAATCTCTCCGTACTTCGGATCCATCGTGAAAAATACTCGGAAATTTGGATGCGGCCTAATCTCGCACACTTCACCTCTCTCTGGTATACTAAGCACGCCGTTAGGTTCTAACAATGCGTTCAATCTATCTAAAACAGCGGCCGAAGTCAAATTGACATTGTCCAAGAGCAACCACGAACCATCAACTAAAGCTTTAACCAGCAAAGAGTCGACCCATTCGAATTTACCCCCCGCGTTAACAGAAGACGCTTTGGCGACTCTAGTCTCTAGGTGTTTCAAGCTACTTATAACGTCTTGCAATTTATTCGCCGTCGCATCGTAAAATTTTCCATGTTCAACTAATTTTTGACAGTGCTTTAGTAGAAACTTTAGTTTTTCGTTGAATCTGCTCATTTCAACATTTGCGTCATTATTTGTCTTGTTTTTCAATAAACTTTTATATTCATAAAGCTGCGATAACAATTTATTCAACTTCCATTGTTGTTTATCTCCCTTTAACCAAATTTTTCGTACAATTTGGATGGTTAAATTTTCGATTTTATCATAGAGACTTTCAAGGTTTCTATTATAATCAACTTGTTCAAAACCGCCTAAAAGATCAGAGACATCCATGGCTGAGGTCACTGGAACTACTTGCAACTCATTGCCAGTCAAATCAGCTAACATCTGAACCACAGTACTCTTTCCGGTAGCCGTAGGGCCAACTAGAATCGAAAGCCAATTCATTTTAACACTTTGTGCTAGTGCTTTTAATGTGTTCATTTGACTACGCAGTAATAGAGTATTAGTTTGTATTACTCTCCGGTTCTGGAAGCACTTTTCTTCATTCCTATCAATCGAAACATCACCTATCATAATCTCCTTTTCATTAATCCCAAATTGTGGGTTACTGTCACTACATGGGTATTCTGGGCAAAATAACTCGCCGTACTTTTGCGACATCCTTTCTTTATCTTCAGCTGTTCTCATACGATTGATATAAAGCATATCTACAAATTTTCCGGGAGCGATCTCTTTGCCATCATCTTGGTCTTTTATTAGTGCTTCACACCATCTCTGTATATCTCTCAAATTCATTTCCCACGGTCCGCCTCTGTGACCCCAAGATTGTATTTCAGTTATTTCATGTGCCACCTTACAATTGAAATTGACTATTCTATGCAATACATCTTTGGGTAAACTTGGGTATTGTGATTCAACAATGTAAATTAAATCATCTTTGGTCAAAGTATCAATATAGACTTGAGTGAATCTATTCAGAAAGGAAACTGGAAGACCTCTTCGTGCACCACCTTGCTTCAAAGGGTTTTGACAAGCAAACAATCTAGTCTGTTCTTTTACTTTGAACGTTTTACCTAGTTCAGGTATAAAAACTTCACCTCGGTGGTCCAGACAGGCATTTAAACCTTCTAGGACTGGCTGTGGCGCTAAATTTAATTCATCCAATAATATCCAATCTCCCTTTTGAAGAGCACTTAAGAATGCACCTTCTTTGAAAGTGAAAGATCCATCTTCAGTAGGCAAATCAGTACCAAACAAGTCAGTGATGTCCTACAAAAAAATACAATCACATTAAAAAAATATTAATAGTGAGCAAATATCAGTAAATCAGAATAGTTATACTTACAGTTTGATCACTTAGATTAATGCGAACAACTTTATGACCTGATGATTTTGCCAAAGCTGTAACTAAACTTGTTTTTCCCACACCAGGATTTCCTTCTAAAAGTATAGCTTTATTCAGTTGAAGACCCCTCAACAATCTCAAAGCGTTTGATCCAGTTGTTGGAGCTGTAAACGTGAATTTTTCCGCTTCTTCCGAAATATCAATCTTCGGACCGACTTCTATGTAAAATGGTCTTATTCCAAACTTATTAGCATCTGACTCTGCCTTAAACTCTTTCTGTTTGGCACTCAACATTTCTCTCAAATTATCTGTGTATTCATTTCCAATTGTCTTTATCTGGTCCAAAAGGAAATTAATTGCAGTTTGACGCACCAAAAACAACGCCTCTGATTCTATATGACCAGTTAGGGCTGTGCCAAAACAATCTAAGAAAGTCATACACGCGCCATGCACGTAAGCTTCAGGAGTATCTAAAAGGCTTTTTGATACAGTGGCATTAATGAAGTGAACCCATGAAAGCAAATCCCGAATACTGAACGGGAATTTGTTTGTAACTTCCGAACGTTTCAACCAGTCTGTGAAATCCAAAATTGAATTTCCAATGCCCGAGCTTCCATCTTCCTGATTCCCTAACGAAATGCCTTTATGAACGCTTTTCTCTAAGACTCTTAATAAGTCATCTCTCGACGTGACAGCGTCGCACCAAATCTCAGTGAATCTGTTACGCAATGCTGGTGATAACTCCTTCTTACCAAAATCTCCACCAGGGTTCATAGTGCCAATAAAATGGAAGTTCTTATGAGCTGTAATGACTACAATATCAGAATTGTCCTCCATTCCACGTTCTGACAATACCAACTGCCTTTCTGGCTCTAAAAGGGAATTCATTCTTTCTAAAACACTATCGTCTGCTAATGATATCTCATCAGCTAGGAACATGTCTCCACTTTCCATACCCTTAACTAATGGTCCATCAACCCACTCGAATAACCGACCGTCATTTTTATATTGTCGAACTGGCCGAAGACCTCCAAGGAAATCTGAACTTTCAGTATGCATATGACAATTTACAGACAGAAGTTTTCGCTTGCTCATAGCTGCAAGGATTTGGCAAATTGTAGTCTTTCCACATCCTGTTTCTCCGACTAGTAAGACAGGCTCGTCAAACGCAAATGCTTTGGCGATCAAAATCGCTAATCTCCGCATATTAAAAGTCCACACAATGTGTGAAAATTCTTCCAACTGATTATTTAGAAGTGTCTCCAATATAGATTTAGTAACAGGCGATGTTGCTTGGTGTAAGTTAAATAAGTTATTTGGAAGGACTTTCCTTTTTATTTGTTTCTCAATAACTTGTTCAATGATGTCTCTTTCTTCTGGTTGCCGAACTCTCCCGGCTAATATCAAGTAGCCTTCGTCTGCTATATGTTGATCCCAGTCATAAAATTTGTCCTCAGTCAATACCTCCTTGGAAGCATGTTTGTATCGCTGGCCCCATCGAAACAAATCTCTTAAAGTTATAAAGCCATCTTTACCCTGAACTGCTGCGGAACCACGTCTCCTTGTTTGCAGTTCTGCCATTACTGCAATCATCTTTTTGCAATAAGCTGGAGGCACATGACATCTCTGGTGCAAAATAGCCTCAAGTTCTCCTCTCGGGATCTCGTCGAAATGCAACTCGACGAATCTATTTCTGAACGCTCTCGACAGCATTTTACGACCACCATATAAACCCGGTGGATTCTGAGTAGCAAACAACATGAAATTCGGGTCTGCTTTTATCACTTGCTGAGTTTCGGGGATAAAGAGCTCACGATTGTCGTCTAAAACTCTATTGAGTGCTTCTAGAACATCACTTGGCGCTAAATTCAATTCATCTAGGATGATCCAATATCCTTTTCTCATGGCTTCTACTAAAACGCCTTCTTTGAAGACCAATTTGCCACTAGCATCCGTTGCGTAGGACCCGATGTATTCTTGGAGATCAGTATGCTCGTGGTTATTTATTCTGACACAGTAATTTCCAGAAGCCTTAGCGACATACGTTATGAGAGAGGTTTTCCCAACTGATGTATCACCCTGGAGCAAAACAGGTAATCGCCCTAGAGATATAATCCGAGCTATATCGCGAAGGTTTTTCCTTACTGTAGGTGTTAAAATATAACCCTCAGGAATAGTTATATCTAGTTTGCCTTGAGGGATCCAATGCCCTTCGAATAGTAAGTAGTTCTGTCCAGATATTTGTGGTTCAGGAATCAATTGATTTAATATTGATTTCACCGATTTCTTTCCTAAAACAGCTCTGAAATAGAAATAATAGTGTTTTAATATTTCCGAATAGCCATTTAATCTATAGTGAAAAGTCCTGTAGGATTTTAAATTTTAAATCTAACACAGAGTTTATTATCGATTGAGAAAAAAAAGTTTCAGCTGATTATTCATATTATACAGATTTTATACTTACTTCGCGATCATAGCTTCCACTTTGGGATGCGAAGAGCTGTCTAGTTGCGTAAGGAAAGATAAACAAAATGCTTCATATAAAGATCTCGCTACTGTTCCACACTTGGCCTTTGCTGCTGCTGTAAGCGCTCTGCAAAGTGTTCTCAATGAGTAATGAGGTGCATTACCTGTAAGAAAAATAATATAAAATAAATAAAATGTTTTTGTGCAACTAACTTCTTTTATTGTGCAAAGAAAAACAAACTTACCAGAGCCATCGATAAGGTTGAGCCTAGCTTCTTTCCTGATGTTCGCATAGAATAGATAAATAGATTCCAGTATAGCACCACTTAGATTCATATGGTATAAATAGTCTCCAATAAGCAACATCAAATCATTCCTTTCCGTCAGTTCATCTATGAAAAACTCAGTGAAACGATTCCTCAGACCAACTGGCAAATCTTTTTTCCCAACATCTGTGGCAGGATTCATACACGCAAACAATGTGAAATCAGGATGACGTTTTATAGGCACTTTATCGCCTTTTTCTATTAATTCAATACTTTCAGTTTTATCCTCTAGTAGACCAGCCAGACATTCCAAAATCTCCGCCGATGCTAAGTTTATTTCGTCTAGCAATACCCAATGGCCTTCCTGCATGGCTTTGACAAGAGATCCTTCGATGAACGCGAAAGTCAATCTCGAAGCAGCCTGAATTTGAAGCTCCAATTTATTCAGCTTATGCCCAAACGCCAACCACACTTTCAAGGTCTTCTCTTTTCTCTCATTCGTCAATCTATTCACAGCAGCCTTATGACTTTGCTTCATCAATGTTAACAAAGCTGTCCAGTTTTCAGTGTCGTAACATGTTTCGATATGTCCCAAAAACTTTTTGTTTTTCTCCACATTGTAAAAGCTTCGAAAAAGGGCTTCAAATTCGTTTCTAATAGGCCTGATAACATACTTCATATCTACGGGTTTGTAGCCACCTAATAAGTCAGCAGAATCAGATTGCTGATTCATGTTGATGACAACAAGTTTATGGCCTGTTTGTCTAGCCAAATATTGGACCGAAGACGTTTTTCCTGTGCCGGTTTCACCAACCAGAAGCACTGGTTCATTAGATGTAACACAGCATGCGATCCTTTCAAGTAAACAAGCCGATTGTTTAGTAAACGAAAATACCACTTGTCTATTGTCTAAATCAATTGATTCTAAGGACTTTTCAACTCTGGGCACTTTAGCCCTTCCAACATCAAGAGACTTTGCTGTTAAAGCCACATTTGGTTTGTAATGTTTAGTGTAGAATTCAGATTTCGTTTCTACGACTCCTAAGCAGGTACCGACTTTTTTGGCAAGTTCTAGTCTATTTTCAGGCGATGAAACAGAACATGTGAATATATCCAGAGCATCTTGGAGGACTTTCAGAGCAGATTCGGGACTTGAGACTTCAAAGCCTTGGACAGATCGTGAGCACCATTTCATTAAATCCCTTGTGGAAATAAGTCTAGATCCCCTAATGATTGTCACATTGCTTTCTTTCTCTTGAACCTCAGTAGATTGTAAAGAAGTATCATGGCTACCCACTGAGAACATCATGAACACCTCAATCATTCTTGAACTAATAGTAGCTAAGCTAGGATAAACAGTTTGTATTATTTCTGCAAGTTCCGACCTAGATAACGGCTCGACGTTTATTTGCGTTAAATGTTTCTGTAATAATGTACTGGAGTTGGACATTTTCTTTTGAAAACCGTAGTTAGTGATGACGGTCCTAAAACACAACAATTAATTAGGCTCAATCTTAATAACAATATCAGAGGTCACAAGTAAAAATTTAATTAACCTACCTTTGAGTAACAAATAACTGGAAACCTGGTGTTACTGGCAAAGCGTCTCTATATCCAGGAACACAAAGAGTATTTCGCTCTAGCAAAGAGCTTAGAGTAGATGCAACATCCAAAGCTGCACTGTCAATATCTTCTAAGAGTAACCAGTGCCCGTTTTGTACAGCCTGAAAACCAATATTTCTTCAAATAAGAGTAAGTCATTTATTATTGCTAAATAATAAAAAGCTGAAATACCTATAGCAAATTGCTTGTTTACAATACCAGCCATAGCCAGCATTTGCACTACGACTTTTTGTCGAAACTTGTCTCGCGATGTTCGTCGCGCTCACATCAGTGCAGTGTGAGCGGATAGACTGCGCGCTAACGCGAAAAAGTGTGGCCAATTATTTTTTGTTTTATTCCTACATTAATTACAATACCTCTGTCAAAACACCAGGCCTCCAAATAAATTCCCCTGGAACGTCTGTGCATTGATGTGAACCTAACAGCATTCTGGAATCAGTTTGGTCACCAAGTTGCACCTTTTTGAATGCAACACCTTTACGCCCTGTTATAGCTGCTAAATGTTCTACCAAAGAGGTTTTGCCTGATCCCACTGGACCAATCAGGGACACTGCTTTGCCTGTAGAAAAAATCAAGAATTACAAAAATTCTTATTTATATTTTATTGGGCAGTGACAAAGACAAAATACTGTAACTATCTCATTGCAAGTAATAAATGATTTCATCATCATCATCGTCATATCAACCGCACGACACCCGCTGCTGGGTACAGGCCTCCCCCAAGGGTCTCCACAACGATCGGTCCTGCGCTGCCTGCATCCAGCGGCTTCCCGCGACGTCAGTTCACCTTGTCGGGGGCTTACCCACGGAGCGTCGTCCGGTGCGAATAAATAATACATAAATAATTTACATAAATACAAATAATAACAATGGCAAGACAAAATATATTTTTTTAACATATCCAAGCATAATTTACCAGAGGCAACAGCCAAAGCTAAACTCCTCAAATTATTGATAGTAGATTTTACTGGAACTAGTTTTCCTTTTAAAACATTTTCTTTATCAAAGATAGGCAACATGATTCCATCTAAGTTTACAACACTGCTAACATTTAAGTTCTCGTCTTTGACAATCTCATCTACTGCCCTTATTGAATCTTTCTGGGATGGAATGACTTTCAGAGTATCTTCTTTAGTAATATTTAGATTTGCCGACAGTTTATTTAACTGTGCTTCTGTCATGTTAGTCAGGATCCCCATACATTCCTTTACCATCCTGCAAAATTAAATATAAAAACATTGTTACATGGTAGACAATATTTTGGATATTGATTAGAATTTTAAACCTCAAATGTATTTGAAAAATTATGTTTAGACTATTTGTAAAAAGTGTTTTTATTATTTTTTTATTAATGTTTAGTAGGAGAAAGATATGGTGATTGAAAATAGTTGAAGTTTTTTTTATTTCTTATTACACCACAGATTAATAAATTTTCAAAATATCTTTTTTTGAGTGTACAATATAGTGGTATCTATGCAAACAAATTAAATAATATACCAACCATCTTATTTCCACATTTTCATGATTGCTAAAGTTTTCCACAAACTTCGTCCAATCCCACTTAGATGACAATTCATTGGGTAACTTCTTCAATAACGTGTAACAACAAGTCACAATGTCACAATCGGTGACTTTGTTTCTGCAGTCAGCGAGTCGCCGCTTCTTTGGAGCAACATTGTAAGAGTCTGCATGATGTATGAACACCTCAAATGGAGGTATACGGTTGATTTCAAAATATTTGAGGGCATACCTGAAAAGTTATTGTATGTCACTGGTATAAACAATTTCTACTTAAAGATTTACTTATCAACAAGAGATTTTCAGAAAAATACTCAAACATGATAACATGGTAGCATTATTTTATCAAATTTTCACAACTTAACTAGATTTAAATAACAGTGATAGTCAATACATAAATTAATAAGAATATTTGTTTGGTCTTTAAATATTTCAATGCAATAATGTGTATTATAGCTCGCGCAATATAACTTGAACCCAACCATAGACTATTATGATTGTGCACTAATCATTTTTGGGGTTCCGTACCTCAAAAAACAGAACCCTTATAGGATCACTTTGCTGTCAGTCTGTCTGTCTGTCAAGACCATTTTTGTACCAAAAATTGCTACTGTAAGTCATGTGGTACTAAAAATATGATGATGATGATGTCCTCTTATCCTTTATCAGGGACATAGATACACTAAAATATAGTCAAGTTATTTTGCGCAGGCTGTACAGTCAGGAGCAATAAGATGTACACACTTTAGAACTGTCACATTCCATCAATATATCTCAGTGTGATAATGTTATACCTAGGGTATTCAAATGTAATGTGACAAAGTTCTATCGTGTGTACATCTTATTGGTCGTTACTGTACATATAACGATTAAATAACTACATACTGTAATACGTCAGGATGATCACTCAGCACTGCCAATACCACCGAGTACTCCAAGTGGCAAATCTTCTCTGAATCATTGCAAACATCATAGTTCTTTGTGGAAAACACAGGTTTCAAAGGAATTCTAGCAGAAACTAGTGCTAGTAGTATGTTAGACAAATATTCCTTGAATAGTTTAGCATTTTCAAGTTTGAGTAAGTGGTCTGATAGGCGTTTTATGACATCTTGCAGTTCGATTGTCTTCTTGTAAAGTGAATCCTAAAGATACACAAATATTTTTAAATATTAAAAGAGCGTATAATTTCCAAAGATTTCTATGTGTATACTACACATACACATAGAAGTCTTTGATAATTTCAAATATTTATAATATTTTAAAAGAATGAAAAACAGATGATAAATGTTGACAATGAGTGCATTCTGCCAGACAAATCTTTAAGTCATTGATCACTAAAGAGTAAATTTTAACCATGGAAAGTAATTTATAAAGAATGTTCAATATTTTACTTCCCATAGTTAAAATGTACTCTATAGCGATTGATGACTCACAGATTTGTCTGGCAAAATGCGCCCAATGCTTTTTGTAGAATCATGTGAAATTGCTTGTATGCATTAACATATGGAGAGTACTTTAATCAATACGTAACTGTCCTTTTAAATTTAGTCTGTCAATAAAATTAAAATAAAGTCTCATTTCAAAACATGCCCAAAGAAGCAAAGAAGAGGCAAATAACTTAAATGTATAATTTACCTATTTATTAATAACTTCAAAAAAAGCTAGTCAATTACTCCCATTTACCAAGAGTTTGGTCATGATATACAAGTCAAGAAATACAAAAATTCTTTGAAAAAAGCAAAAACCTAGAAATCTAAACATTGCATCTCGTGTGGGTAGTAAACTAACCTTAACATATTCCACGGTTTTCTTCAATTCTACGTCGTTAACCCTTGCAGATAGGATCTTTAATGCCCCTTTAATGTCCGAGGGACACATTTTTAATCTTAACTTTCACACCACTGGTTTATAACTCATTTGATTTGAATTTATTTTATTTGATGCCGGTCTGGATCTGGCAGCTCGCTCACGCACGTGTAAGTGACAGTGACACTGACAGTAGTGAGTGACACTGATTGACACTTGACACATGACAACAGGAAGTACTTGGGCTGCGGTCCGCATAGCGATAATATCGATATTATCGCGATAACAGCCGGTCCGCATGCACGTTAGCGCGTTTACAATATCTAGTATGACGTCACTCATGACGTCATTACCAGCGCCATCTTGGGCTTACAGCGACCATGCCTCGGAGCGTAATCATTGTGAACGTCCTGTTAAAAATTTTTAAGTGACTGTCAAACGAAACAAGTGTCACAATTTTATTTCGTAAAAAAATAAAAATGAGAGATTTCCTTATAGAAGGATCTTTTCCTCACTTCACAACAAAAGGATAGAGCATTATATTTTTAATATTGGTTAGTATTTTTTTAATATTAATTTGGTACTTATTCAAAAAGGTGGTTGATGTAAAAAGTTGAAAAAATAAGATGTTGGGTGCACACGACTCAATAATCAAACGTTCTTTATCATTATCATCGCTCTAGAGAGCAAAAATAGTATTTAGTAATCATTCCATCTTGTATTTGAGGTTAGAATAAAACGTTAGCGCACTTACGAGCGGTTCGCATTCGCCAACTGTCATTTGTCGATTTTGTCAATTTAAGCGCGATATCGAATGTGGAACGCGCGTGAGCGTTGTAAACGTCGTAACCGATATTATCGCTATGCGGACCGCAGCCTAGGGCTGCAGTCCGCATAGCGTAATATCGATATTATAGCGATACCGATAACAGCCGGTCCGCATGCACGTTAGCGCGTTTACAATAACTGCGGTCCGCATAGCGATAATATCGATATTATCGCGATAACAGCCGGTCCGCATGCACGTTAGCGCGTTTACAATATCTAGCGTGACGTCACTCATGACGTCATTACCAGCGCCATCTTGAGCTTACAGCGACCATGCCTCGGAGCGTAATCACTGTGAAGTCCTGTCAAAAGTTTTAAGTGACTGTCAAACGAAGCAAGTGTCAGAATTTAATTTCGTCAAAAAATAAAAAAATGGAAGAGTTCGTTATAGAAGGATCTTTTCCTCACTTCACAACAAAAGGATAGAGCATTATATTTTCTTATACATTTTACTTTATTCTCTGCAAACCAGCGTTATTTCATCGATGTGAGGAAGTACCCTCGACATTCCATTAAAACATAAATTATATTTTACAAACTGTTTCACAGAGTAGGAGTTGCTAAATACAGTTCGTTTTAAGCATGGCACTCCAAAAATATCAAAAAATGTTCATGATCAGACATTCCTTGGGCCAGATGTAGAAGATATCCCAACGAATATTTAACTAATATAAAATAACTAATATTTTTACACACAGATGGGTTATAAACTGGGTTACACAAGGAATTTATAATAAATTCATACGATGTACTTTTATATTCATAGGGATTACAATTTAAGACTCTTTTTATCCCGCGGGCTGATTATCTAATTAGAAACCACCTAGCGACCGGTCTCATTTGACAGATGAATGTGATACATTGCTACTTCTTTTGGGGTAAAAAAAAACATACCAAGGAAAAGTAGCAATGTATATCAAATGAAACCGGTCGCTAAATAGTTTCTATTTAGATAATCAGCCTGCGGGTCAAATGTTCCCTATTGATTTTTTAAACATCCACAATGAACTGTTGCGTTGCAAATGACCCCCTATGGGAGAAGATTCACTACATGGCATATTTTAGCGAATATCTATCTTTTTTAATTTCATTCCTTTTGGGATGAACAACAACAATAAAAGCACTTGTAACTCACGTAGTCCATAAGTTATTTTTGACATGCAATATAAAAATTGACAAAGCTATGAAGCATCGAATCCAAAAAATGTTGTTATTCACCCCATTTTATGGTGTTTCATTTTGATTATAGGTTTCTAGACGAATTAATCAATGGTGACAAACTGACAAACCATAGACAAATTCTTATTGTGTCACTTCCGGTTCTACCGCAACGAGTTGTGAGCGGAGAACACGGGCCTTTTCTGTCTGCCATAGAAATAAAATAAGTTGTGAAAAATGTCGCTCATCTCCGCTCGTTTGGCCTCGTCAGTGGCCAGGCGTATTCCAAATGCCGCCTCACAGGTAGAGTATCCCTATTTCATTGGAAAAGAGAGTCTATTCTATTGCTATCTTGGGTTTTACAAGCCCCGGCTATAATGTCCTGATCGAAACAGGAACTCTCAGAATTATAATTACTGAAATGTCCTTTTCCCCTAGTTAGTTCATAGCTCGAAAGTATTCAGGATGAGTTTTACTCTGTTCTATATTGGTTTCTGTGGCAATGAACCTTTATTTGCTAAGATTTATTCGTATGTTACGTGTTATGTAATAGTGGGTGTTCAGACTTCTGTGATAATTTTACGCTGTTCTTTTAGTGAAGAAACCATTTATACATCGTTACAGTGGTACAGAAGGACGGTCATTGTTATGTAAAGTGAAACAATATCGAGAGTGAATTTTTTGGTTATGTTCTGATAGGTGTCGAAGGTCGCAGTCCCAGCGATTGCGGTAGCCTCCCGCAAGATCCATGTCTCGTGCAGCCAGAGGGCCGCTGAGATCTCCACCATCCTCGAGGAGAGAATCCTCGGGGCGGCGCCCAAGGTCAGACTCAGTCTTATTACATAAACATTATTATCATAGGGGTTATACTTACCTAATTGGAATTTAGACTAAACTAATTCTATTACATAGATAGCTAAAAAAGCTAGTGATGATTGCTGAATCTACATTTTTGAACTTTGACCTAGTTCTAAATAGGTCATAAACTAGATATCCTCTCAATTAACTAGCAATTCAATTATTCAATAGATTAATGTTAAACCTTTTTTATTTATAGCAGATATATTAAGTATACTATGATAAATAAGTAATATGAATAATGATTAATTAAGTATTTGTAGGCTGACTTGGAAGAGACCGGTCGTGTGTTGAGCATTGGTGACGGTATTGCCCGTGTATATGGCTTGAAGAACATCCAGGCCGAGGAGATGGTGGAATTCTCCTCTGGCCTTAAGGTAAGATAATGTTTATTATGATAATCTTTCATTTGATAGAATTTTATTAAATATAGAATAGGATCTTATCTTATTGACTAAATATTTTCATTAATATTGGATAATTATCAGGAAAGTCCATAATTAATAAAGTAGATATAAAAAATCAATAAAGAGGATAATTTAACATAATATTCAATAGGTTTGCAAATAGTTGCAAAATGCAAACACATTTGAAAATACAAACAGTGGGTCTACCGCTCAAGTGTCGTCGGCATTGCTATAAACTTAATTTGACAGATGGATGTGACAAATTGCTACTACTAATTTCTTTGGTAAGTTTTTATCTGTGTCAAAAAGAAGTAGCAATGCATCACATCCATCTGTCAAATGAAGCCAATAACGATGCCAATGACACTTTTCAAATGGGTTTGCATTTTGCAACTGTTATGAATGTTATATTAAATGGGAACAATATTTTCTGTCACCTAAGTTTAGATGTGTCACTAATCTGCAATACCCTAATTATAATATCTATCCCCAAGAAATATATTAGTCATCTCTTCATCAAAACTGTCTCTAAATATAAATCATCAGATTAATATAAATATGTATCTTAAATAATAGTTTGATCACTTTTTTCTATAGCTTGAATATAAGATCCGTCCTCTAAAATCTAATCAACAAACTATTGGTATAATTTAATTCGTACAATTATCAAAATAATAGGTCTGTCACTTATTAAATAGATCGGTTCCTTAATTCAAAGAAAAATTACCTAACAGGGGTGGAGTGAAATTGGCGGGCTATGCACTTTGACAATCTTTGGACCGACTTCAACGCAAAGATTTGCTTCAACAAAATTTTGGGAACCCCTTCTCTAAATCAAAACCAGCACTAATAGTGCAGTAATAATAGTGGCCGCCCGCGGTTTCACCCGAGTGGTTCCCGTTCCTGTGGAAAAATCGGGATAAAAATTATCCTATGTTTCAATCTAGGTTATCTACTATCTGTGTGCCAAATTTCAACCAAATCCGTTCGGTAGTTTTTGTGTGATTGAGGAACAAACATCCAAACTTTCACATTTATAAATATTTTTTGGTAAACATTATATTGTTTGGCGATTCAATTTTAGTGACACTTTTATTATTTTGAAACCCAATATAAATATTCGGTGATTGATATTATTTCCAAGTAATTCTTAATTAATATTTAGGTAAGTGTTTTAATATTAGTTGGTGATTCAATTTAGGTGACAGATCCACTATTTTAGGAACAAATATTATTTATTAGGTCATTGAAAATGCAATTATTAGGTAATTGATAAAATCATACCCATATTAAATTATCCTCTTCAATGGTTTTTAGGGTTCCGTAGCCTAAATGGCAAAAAACGGAACCCTTATAGATTCGTCATGTCTGTCTGTCTGTCCGTATGTCACAGCCACTTCATTCCGAAAGTATTAAGATTACATAGTTGAAACTTAGTAGGTAGATTATTCTGTTAACCGCTTAACGAATTTAACACAAAAATTTTTTTCTTCAAACCAATACGTGTGGGGTGTCTGGAGATAGGTCTTTAAAAATGATATTGAGGTTATTAAGTCAATTTTTACTCAAAGTCAACCGTTTGAGAGATATACACTGCCAAAGTGGTAAAATGTGTTCCTCCCATTTAACTTCTGAAATAAAAGAGTGAAAAATCTAAAAACAATATATGCTGTAGATTTTAATAAAAACTTTCAACGAAAATTAGTTTGAGCGAGATAATTATAGTAATTAGTTTTTGAGATATAGCACATTTTCTAGAACCGCAAATATAACTTTGTCAGACGAAAATTGATAGGTGGTATTAAATATGGTATGGTATACGGTAACTACGGAACCCTACGGCGCGTGGCCCGACACGCACTTGGCCGATTTTTTATATCTCTACCATCTAACTTGTGTCATTGAAACTTTGCAAAATTATCATTGCTCTTAATTTTTCAATAGGGAATGGCCCTCAACTTGGAGCCTGACAACGTTGGTGTGGTAGTATTCGGTAACGACAAGCTGATCAAGGAGGGTGACATTGTGAAGCGTACCGGTGCCATCGTAGACGTGCCCGTAGGCGAGCAGATATTGGGCCGTGTAGTTGATGCGTTGGGTAACGCCATCGACGGCAAGGGACCCATTGCCACAAAGACGCGTATGCGTGTCGGTATCAAGGCACCGGGTATCATCCCCCGTGTATCTGTGCGCGAGCCTATGCAGACTGGTAAGTGCATCAATTAGGTATCTAAACTAAAAAATGTAAACGCTGTTGGTTTTCTTAAAATCAAATAAATAAAAATGGGTCCATATCTCTACAGCTCGCGTGACATAACTTGAACCAAGCCATAGACAATAAAGCTTGCGCAGTAGCAGTTTTCAGTACAAAAATTGTAGGTCACCACAAATAAAAACCGGTTTATTAAACGAAAAACCGGTTTTGTTCCGGTTTTTTTCTGATTAAAGTTACATGCTTTGCAATACATACAAAACGAAAATGCACCGCCTAATTTTGATTGACTGCTTCAAGTAGTTCAGTTCAGTGACCTACTTGTGCGGCTGAACGGGTTAAAGGTGTTTATAGCGAGTAAGTAAATAAAATATGGAAATTAATTATTCATCATCATCTTGCTGGGCCTTTTTCCATTTACTTGGGGTCGGCCTTCCCTGTCCTTCTCTTCCACTGTGCACGGTTGAGTGCCAGGTTGGGGTCGATGTCGGCTTCTTTTAGGTCGCGCTGAACCGTCATCAGCCAAGTGGCAGGGGGTCTATCGCTCCTACGCGTCGTCGTCGGGATGTTTAGGGCTATTTTCACCATGTGATCGTCGGGTGCCTTCGGTACATGCCCGTACCACCGTAGACGTCTCTTTCAGCTTTTTTGTTATGGGTGCTACCTCCCGTATGTATGTGTTTCTGATTTCGTCCAGCATAGTGACGCCCGCTAACCAGCTTCTCTCTGACGTATGGATTTTGTTTAAGTATTGTTTATTTGTGGCCCAACATTCGGATCCAAACAGCATGGCGGGTCTAATGGCTGTTTCGTAAACTTGTCCCTTCTCAGATCTCTATGAGATGGCTATGCCTGTAAAGAGAAACATTTGACTATCGCCCATGACGCCTGTGAGCAGTCGCCATTTCATCCAGCCCGTTTGAGCTATATGGAGGACGTCGCTGTCAATCTTTCCGTCATAGCTTAGCACGTTATAATGGGTGGTAGGGTAAAAGATTTGACCATTTAAAAATGCTTATTATGTGAGTGAGTGATTTTAAATAAATATATTTTCATTTCATTTCACTGAGCCAATGTATTTGAACTGGTTGACTGTTGGTAGGTGGTCAATTCCCACATAGAAACTAAAGTCATCGGGGTGTGATGTGCTATCGAAAATACATGAAATGTGCTCCGTTTTCTTTCGGCTGATTTTGGGGTCATTTTCTTCCAGCGACTCCACCCAGCCATAGCCGTTTAAATCACGCTGGAGATCTATCGCATTATTAGATAATATGAGGGCCACGTCGGTCGTCGGCATAGAAAAGATTCCAAGGCACCTCCTGTTGACACTTTTTAGTTAGATAATCCATTGTGACGTTAAATACAAGTGGACTCAGAGTAGACCCTTGATGTACCCCTACCATCAAGTCAAAGCTTTCACTCGTGCCTGCAGAGCAGACCACTTGTGTTAAGATTGAGACATTTGTGACATGTCGATGATAAGTGCGATGTGTGACTCCGCGACTGAATGCGCGTGGAGGGCTTTCCAGATCAGATCACGAGGCACGTGGTCAAACGCCTTTTCCAGTTCTATAAACACCATAAGGTAGGTTCGTGCTATTAGCTTTTGCCTTTTCGATGAGGATTCTTATGGCTTGAATTGTGTCTGATGTGCATTTGCCAGCCACAACTCCTATTCAAACAACAATAACTCCTGAAAGATGCATTTCAGAGCAATGATTTTGATGTCGTTTTTTAGATAATATTTCTATGTATTGTAAAAATGCAAAAAAAATGCATATTAATGTCCTAGTTTTTGAGATATGTGAGAAAAATGAAAAAAAAAACACACTAATTTCGAATTAAAATTTATTTTAGTAATTTTTTATGACATACCTATTCAAGTTAAAAGTTTATATAATTTATTTTTTTTCTTGATAGATGATATTGTTAGCTTTCGAAAAGTATTTTTTTTAAATGTAGGACTTTTAAATCCGGAGAAATTAATACATTTTTGGCAAGTCCATCTAAAATTAAAAGTCAAATTTAAAATGCCGGTTATTCCCACAGGAGAGGGAATAGACCCCAACATGTGGGGGGGGGGGGGGGTTATGTCGATAAAATTGATCAATTTATATGCCTTTCAAAGCTCCGACATCGCTAACCAAACATATTGTATGTTTGGTTAGCTTTGTTTTTTTTTAACATATTTTGTTTTATTTATATGAAAACAATGAGCTCTTTAGTACGTTAAGACTTGCTAGCTAGAAGCTTATTACGTCTACGTGATTATTTGCCCTTTGTTATATTTTTTGTATTTTAGTTACACAAATTATTTCCTAGGACCTGCAACGATTTCCTACGAAATATATGGGAAAAAGTTTGTTGAGATGTCTGACTTTTTAGTCTCAAACCTGGGTTGGTCCCATACGATTGGCGTCACATAAAATTGTGTAAAATGGTAATGTTCTTGACAACTGTGCATTTTTTGATAAACTGTGAATAGGGATACTCTTAAAATTTTAAACATGTTAACTAAATCAATAAAAATGTAGTTTTGCACATTTTCCAATATTTTCTTGAAAACCGGTTAAAAACCGGTTTTAACCGGTTTTGGATTCAAAACCGGAAAAAAACGGTTTTCATTTCACTTCGGTTTTGCATTCCCTAGTCACGTGGTACTAAAAATTGGGTCAAATAATGTTGCGCGAACTGTAGGTATGTGCACGATGCATCAAACATAGACGCATCGAACGAAAATAAAAGCTTGCATGTAGTGGAGGCATATTTTTTTTGTATGAACTTAATGTTCATGTAACCCGCACTATTAATGTAAGTATGAGACCACTTGTATTGTATTCTTAAAAGTTATGTTAGTTTAAAAACCTTTTGTCTTATTATACAGTTTACATTGACTTCTTAACTTCACCCCATTACTGGCCAGGGTCCCCTGCAAGGCTATTATTACAAGCCATTAAAAGAAGAAGAATCAATGCGTCTCTTTCTCGCTGGATAACAAATAAGATACATTGTTAGCCATTCAGAAAACTGACAAGTTTTAGGAGCTTTGTCATCACATCAGCAGACCTAACCATTTCAAAGAAGTCTATTTTTATATCATCCTTCCCTCATAATTTTTTCTTCTAAATCAACTTCTATCGAACAGGTATCAAGGCTGTCGACTCCCTTGTGCCCATCGGTCGTGGTCAGCGTGAGTTGATCATCGGTGACCGTCAGACTGGCAAGACTGCCCTGGCTATCGACACCATCATCAACCAGCAGCGCTTCAACAAGGGTGATGACGAGAAGAAGAAGCTGTACTGTATCTACGTCGCTATCGGACAGAAGAGGTCCACCGTCGCCCAGATCGTGAAGAGGTTGACTGATGCTGGTAAGTACTTTACTGGTGTTTGATATTTTTTATACTTTAGGTCAGTGTTTCCCAATTAGTAGTACATGTACAGAGGTTGCATCAATATATCAGTAACCTTTTTTATGTATCATTCCTGCAGTGGCAAAAGTGGGATGCAATGAGGGGTATGCCAGTATAAACTAATTGGGAGCCACTGCTTTAGGTCAAAAGAGATTTGACTGCTTCATCAAATAAGATAGTGGGTTGTTATTTGTTGTCTTACTTCTCCTCATTGCCGGTTTTGATTATAGAAAAGTAAGCCTATCAGCGAAAAAGATGATTTGCAAGAAAATATTTAAGTGTATATTTCTATTTTTTGCTTTTGCCTTTAAAATCTACCTAAAATAGTGCTTAAAACGACAACACGCTTTTGTTTTACTTATTTGACTTATTCGAAAAAAAACAAGCAATAAAATGGTTAAAAATGTCTGGTGGAAGACAAAGATTGATGAGTTTGCAGTTAATTTTAGAGAGAATAAAATACAGTATTAATTCTAAATCAAAGTGATTTTTAACATACTTGAGTGTATCTATCCATTATTTAAAATTAAGATATTTTTTTATGCAACTAGGAAAGACAAAAACAATATGATTTAATCAATGGTTATTATTTAAAAAAATCACTTGATTTTAATTCTGATTTAAAATTAAATCATGATTTAAATCAAAGTGATTTAATCATGCCAACCCTGCTGACAAGTGCATTAGATGTAGATTATTTTTATTATTGTTAATGGTTAGTGTATTTATAATAAACCTGTGTATGTATAATAGCTATGATGGATAGAAGTTTCTTTGTTTTGTGAAGTCAATGTATTTTTGTGGCTTCATCGTCCGACGATAAGCGTCTGTATATATCATAAAACGGTCCTTGTATTAAATGTGGGGTATGGTACGTATTAATATGCCGAAAATTCATAACACATACGACTGAAACACCTATTTTCAAAATACCGAAAATCCTAAATGACGATATTCCATGACCGAAACTTGAAAGATCGATTATCAAATCGTTTAGGCGCATTTGGTCTACTTCTCATTTGGTCCACTTGCCGATACAACGTCCACTTCGCATTTGGTCCATTTCGCGGAACGTCCATTTCGCATTGGTCCATTTCGCGGAACGTCCATTTCGCATTTGGTCCATTTCGCGGAACGTCCATTTCGCAGAAGGTCCATTTCGCATTTGGTCCACTTTCTAAAATTTCCTCCTTTGCGAGCACAAAACGTTTATCTAATTGCGAAAATGTTTATTTTCAATAACTTTTTGTTTTTCATAAATATGGAGAAGGTTATACTAAAGTTTTATGGAAAGAAAAAAAGAAAAACCAAAAAATATATCAAAAAGTGAAAATTTATTAGTTAACATCCTCCATATTTATGTGTTCCTGGTACTTTTGTGACATACTAAGAAGAAAAAGAAGAAAAAGTGTATCAAAGTTAACAACATTCTGCATAAACGCTATAGGAGTATTTTTATTTAAAAAGAACAAAAATAAAATTATTTCCCTTACTCCCATACTTATGTGAAAGTTGACCAAATGCGAAATGGACGTTCTACGAAATGGACCAAATGCGAAATGGATGTTCCGCGAAATGGACCGAATGCGAAATGGACCAATTGAGAAGTGGACCAAATGCGCCTAAACGTTCGAAATCCCGAAAGTTAAAATGCCGATAGTTCGACATCCCGAAAGTCTGTTTTAGTCTATTAGGTGCGACGACGAGCGAGTGCAGTGTAACGAGTGAGAAAGAGGTTAGGTTCCATTGCGACCAACAACGCACGAGCCGAGCAAGCGTGCCGCGGCAGCGGCCGGCGAAGTACCCAGACCGACCTGCTGGCGTGTAACCCTCAACTTATGTTATCACTAGCTTCGCCCGGGACTTCGTCCGCGAGCATATTACAGAAAATCCTTACGGAATCCTTCAGTCAGGATCCGACCAGCCGTTTTTACGCGATTAGGCGGGTCCCCACCAAGCGCGATCGGAAGCTAGTTTATTACACTAATCAGATTTGGGTCCAGAGATGTTATAGTATCCCGTTCCCGTTTCTTTACCCTTTTCCCGTTCCCGTTTGTTCCAGTCCCCGTTTGGTCACTCTCTCTCTCCCCCTCCCATACCACTTCCCGTCCCCAACCCCTTAGCAAAAATTTTAGCCCCCATTTTACCTTCTTAGGGGTTGAATCATGTCCACCGTGTTGTACTTCAAAATAAATGTTATATTCGCAATCACCATCCCATAAAACCCTAAGAACGACATCCATATCGATTTTTAGGTTTATTTACCCCATTTCATCCCGATAAGGGTTAAAATACTAACAATAACGATATACTTTTGAGTTAGATTTCTATCCATAAGCCTAAATTATAAATTTAGCGATTATTACTTCGAAAATGAAGGAATTTCTATACACAACTTCATCCCCCTTTTCACCCCTTCGGGATTAGAATTTTCAAAAACGCTGAGACACGTGTACATTAATTTTTAATCGTCAGCCTAAACACAAAATTTGTATATCCTAGCTTCGAAACTGACGGACTTTCATACAAACTTTGGACCCCTAGTTACTCCTAGAGACTCCAAAGAGCATCAGGCCCTTTTGGCATACCTACCTGTCCGCCATTTTGAAAAAAGTCGGTTTTGGCCGCCTCTGATAAAAGTGATGTCAATCGATAGAAAAAATTATTACAAAAAAAAAGCAATGAGCAGAGACAGTTGTATGGAAAGTCGATTTTTAGTCCTTTTTTGTTTTTTATGATATTAGTAATCCACCCCTGCGACGTAATTGGTGTTTTTTAAATAAACATGTATAAGGGTCATTTTCATTTACGAAAATTAAAGTGTGCATGGTGAAAATGAGGGTATTTTTAACAAAAACATATTAGAATATTTTTTCTAACCATTCACTTTGATTATATCTACATCGACAAGCATAAAAAGAAACAAAAAATTATCTATTAAAAAAAATAAAAATAAAAAATGTGTCCAAAAGTCACGTCCATGTTGTGTCGCAAACCCATTTTTCTCGTTTTGAGGCGTTGTTCTGATTATGGCGTGTTATTATTTGTGCCTTTTATTTAACACCCACGTTTTATAGTCCTAAACGGTAGTGAAAAGTTAAATTTCAAATAAATATTCCACTTCAGTAATGATTCGTCGGTGGGACTATTTTGTCGTAATGATTTTGGGTCACAACCATGGACCTTCACATTATCGTAAATTCTAGTGGTATTTATTAAATATTTCATTCTGGCAACACTGCACCGACGATGACATGCGGTCGCCATTTGCAATCGTCCATTCCCCGTTGGTCAATTGTTTATGGTTTCGGTGAGAGATTTTTTTATTTTATTTATTGGTATTTTGTCGAGCATAACGCGTCACAAACGTGATAACCATTCCAAACGGTAAGCCACTGATTTTATGTGGCATACTTGTTTATATATTAGAGAAAGAAGCTTTAATATCGTGTCTAAATTATTATTTGAAAATCTGTTATTTAAAGTTATGTTAAAGCGAACACGTTACGAAAATGTCACGTCCGTGGGTGTCACGACCGTGGGATATTTTACCATGGTCGTGACGTTTATGAATTATTATTTTGCCCCAATGCAAAATAATACGTTTTTGGTTCTTTTTCACTGACAAAAAATATTTTTGAGTGACAATTGTAGTCTAAAAAACCACTTGGAAGTGTTAATTGGCACAGCCATGGACCAATGTCACATCCATGGCCGGGCAATTTAATCTCTGAATCTGTCAAGGGCCACCAAGCGGGATAAATATTCTGGCACTCCGCCAGGCAAGATAATTGATGTTTGACAGCAGCACCACCACAAAGCGTACTTCCAGCCCGCCATTGTCACCACCGTGGACCAATGTCACATCCATGTTCTTTTATTTTTATTTTAAACTCGTTTTTCTCAATATCTATAAGTTGTTAAGCTTTACCACACATTTGGGAGAACATGTCATAAGGGTCTCTGTGCAAAACACGCAAAGAATTTGTAATAAAAAAATATGTGTCCTATTTCACCAAAAATAAAAATGACCCATAAATCAATGCAAAAATACATAATTTTATATTGCCTTTATTCAACTTTAAACTCAAATATCTCAGTAAGTATATCACTTACGAGATTTTTTTCTTATTACTTTTTGTTTGTAACGACTTACTCTATCGATTGACATCACTTTTATCAGAGGCGGCCAAAATCGTCTTTTTTTCAAAATGGCGGACAGGTAGGTCCATACCAGTCTTCATACATAAATGTCCGAACCCTTTTGGCACCTATGTGCCAAATTTGGAGTACCACCCCTAGACCTAATAAGGAACCTATGTTTTAAAATTTGGTCTTTTCCACTTCGGCATTGTAATACGTACCCTATATGTGACGTCATCACGTCCCAGGTGCCATCAACTACACGATCATCGTGTCCGCGACGGCGTCGGACGCGGCGCCGCTGCAGTACCTGGCGCCGTACTCGGGCTGCGCCATGGGGGAGTTCTTCCGCGACAACGGCAAGCACGCGCTCATCATCTACGACGATTTGTCCAAGCAGGCTGTTGCCTACCGTCAGGTCAGTTCAGAACTTCAGATAGAACTACAGGGTAATTTTTTGAACAGTCGTCAAATTTTGCGGTGTGTGTCAGTTAGACCGTCAAACTGAACAACTTTGTCTATGGGACCAACTTAATTAGAGCAAAAAAAATCAGCTGTTAATAGAAAACGTCAATACTCTAACACAGGGGCCTTCAAACTACGGCCCACGGGCCAGCTCCGGCCCGTGAGCACCGACAATCCGGCCCGCGAAAGCAGTCAGATCGTACTAACATACTGTAATTTGCAGTATGTTGGTACGATGAGCTAGCTAAGTCCTGGCCCTTGGAACTTCGTGGAGGAATTAGTCTGGCTGGCCCTTAGGCTAAAAAGTTTGACGACCCGACAGTAATGACAATTGTAAAATTAACCGACATATGTCACTGACAAATGTCGACTTGGTGAAATAGGGCCCTGGCCCATCCAGATCACGCTGTCTAAATATCATAATGTCTACGAAGCAAAATGCCTAAAATTCATGTCTAAAGAGCAAAATGTCTACTAAGAAAATTGTCTAAAACGCAGAATGACTAAACAGCAGTTTGCCTAAGGATAATAATAATAATAAAAGCCTTTATTCTCTGACCATAGTTTCCACAATAAATGAATAATTAAACCTAAATATTGTCGTTTTATTCTTCTTATCACGTTGTGGCATCACCATCCTGTACTTGGTCAGGCTGTCCCCGGACATAGGCCTCCTCCAGGCACCTCCACCCCTCTCTGTTACATGCTGTCCTCTTCCAGCCTTTCGGCAAATCGTCCTCCCATCTCTTAATTTGCCTTCCTCTTCTCCTTTTTCCGTCCCTTGAATACCATTCAGTGATATCTTTAGTCCACTTCTTTGTTTTGGATCTCCACATGTGCCCCGTCCAGAGTTTTTACCTTTTTTATCACGCCTAAGGATTAAAATAAAAAGGTCTAAATTGCAAAACGTCTATGTCGCAAATTATCCTAGTATAAACTTCTTTGTCTGTTTGAAATACGCTTGTCTGTTAATAGATTCTTAATCAAACAATTACTGGCCATTTGAATAGGCATGTTGACTAATTTTTTATTTTATGTTACATAAATTATTCCTAAAAAATAAGAAACATTTGTATAAAAATTATTACGCTAGCATGAAAACTGCCCGAGATATCACAGTTTGAAATGCACAAAATTGGACTCACCCGAAAACGCTCCATACTAACGGCTAACAAGTAATGACGTCACGCCTTCCTACGTTGTATGCAACGCGTAGGAAATTTGTTCGGCAGCTATATTAAATATTGTGTTTATCAAAATGGTTTCTTTGACAAATTTGCTATAAATTTTACGGACTAATTAAATGTATTATTAATTTTAACAAATTTTATACTTTTTAAATGGACTTGTCCACCCAACTTTGAAGGGTCATAAAACAAATAATACGCAATATATAAAACCAAGAGGTATACAAGCTACTCCAAAAGTTTGATATGTTTACGATTTTTATTAGTATTTCGTTATTTTATTCATAAGTCAACATCCCTATTTATTGTTTACATTTTAGTCATTTTGCACTCTAGTCATTCTGCATTTTAGTCATTTTGCGTTTTAGCCATTCTACATTTTAATCATTCTGCGTTTTGGTCATTTTGCCCTCATAGTCTTTTTGCTTTTTAGGCAGTGTGATCAGGAAGGGACTTGGCGGTAACTATCAGCAAAGTGAAATAATTAAACTATGTCCCTCTGTTAATAGATGTCGCTGCTGCTGCGTCGTCCCCCGGGTCGTGAGGCCTACCCCGGTGATGTGTTCTACCTCCACTCCCGTCTGCTCGAGCGTGCCGCTAAGATGTAAGTATACAAAGTGTTAATGAATGAACCCAAAATGAAAAAATCGTTTCTTCAGACCATCAAACTTTGGCCCTACCATGAGTTGATGCAAACTGTTTACGTCACCGTAAATTATCATTTTCTCTCTTTCACTCGCATTTACTGTGAGCAGTATATCCGATAGTTTACGGTAGCGTAAACAGTTTGTATCAACTCATGGTAGGGCCACTGAACAACTTTTATTATGAGACCAAGTCTGAAATCGCGAAAAAAAATCTGTATCATACAAAAATACCAAAAATGTTTCTGGTGATTTTTTTTCCGCGATTTCAGAGTTGCTCCCATAGTAAAAGTTGTTCAGTTTGATGGTCCGAAAATACGGTTTTCCCATTTTGAGTATAAATTCAATATAAACTCATTCATGATTTGTATTATTTATGTTAAATCAAAACAATGAATAAAAAAAAACCGACTTCAAAAACCTATCTCTAAAAAGCAAGAAATAATAAGTATTCGTAATAATAAAAACACGTCTATTGAAGTCGGGTGGGGCTGGAGTACAAATTCCTTTTTTTTTATTCTAAAAGCCTCACCCGACTTCAATAGACTTGTTTTTATTATTACGAATATTATTTCTTGCTTTTTAGAGGTAGGTTTTTTGAAGTCGGTTTTTTGTATTTTTATACAATTTTGTATTTTTTTAATCTTTAGTGTAGGTAGTAACCTTTTGTATTAGGTAGTGTAGGTATATAATTTAGGTAGAAAAATCGGCTCAGACAAACGTGAGTTAATCGCGGAGAAACACTTAGATGTGGGTCAAACTGAGAACCTCCTTTTTTAAGTCGGTTGAAGAACTACACTTAAGATATCCCTTTTCCAACAAAAAAATAATTATCTTATTCAGTTCATAAACAAAGAAGTTATATGACTGATCATCGAGATAGTTCACACAAAATCATACTATTTTCGTATTTTTTTCAAGATTACTTTAGAAGTACTGAACCGATTTCAAAATTTTAAAAAATGGGACCAACTTGGAAGTTTACCTAATGTAATAATATTTGAATCAGTTCAGCCGTCTTCGACTAATCGGTGTACATACAAAAAAAAGGGTCGAATTGAGTCCCTCCTTTTAAAGTCGGTAAAAAAAATAGAAACCTTCCTTTGCCGTGGTACCATTAGACAGTACCATTGATGGTACTATGGCAAACATATCTCTCTTTCAGTCTGAAGGAAAAAAACACTATGCGTCTTTACTTCTTGTCGTAAAAAAATCTTGAATTCAAAAGTGCATAATTTTTAAGTTTATTTGAATAAATTATGACTTGAATCCTCCTCCCAGGTCCGACAAAATGGGTGGTGGTTCCCTCACCGCTCTGCCTGTCATCGAGACCCAGGCCGGTGACGTGTCCGCTTACATTCCCACCAACGTGATCTCCATCACGGACGGACAGATCTTCTTGGAGACCGAGCTGTTCTACAAGGGTATCCGACCGGCCATCAACGTTGGTCTGTCTGTGTCGCGTGTAGGATCCGCTGCCCAGACCAAGGCTATGAAGCAGGTATGGAACTCATTGTCCTCATTCTCTTACAAATGCACTACACCAATTTCTGAGTTTTACCACCAAGGATCTCTGACAATCGGTACTGTGCTGCTCGCATCTTCGCTTCTCTCAACCTTCACCAGATAATCAGTCCACCTTGTATGGAGATTTACATATGGTAATAGTGGCGGTCATATAATTAAAGACACCAGTCCATTTTCATACAAACGAGGTAACATTGAAGCCTTGATTCTCCGCCAAGGATTGACCTAGCTGAAATCTGATGATTTCTATCCAGGGAGTGAATATAAGAGATTCAGATCACTATACATACCCAACTAATCTGATCAGCGGTATATCAGATACTTATATGTTTAAAAAAAACGCAACACGTCACAGTAAAACTCACAACAAATATACATATTTGATTGTAGTCTTCTAGCTAGAGTGAAGGTGAACCTAGTTTCTCGCGACAAAACGTACTCCACTATCTTACCTATACCATGTTACCTCTTCTCACAGGTGGCCGGTTCCATGAAGCTGGAGTTGGCCCAGTACCGTGAAGTGGCCGCCTTCGCCCAGTTCGGGTCCGACCTGGACGCCGCCACGCAGCAGCTGCTCAACCGCGGCATGCGGCTCACCGAGCTGCTCAAGCAGGGACAGTACGTGCCCATGGCTATTGAGGAACAGGTATGTGGGAACTTCACATGACCAAATAAAATACACGATTAATTTTTAAGTATATCTAAAATGAAATAAGTGTGTCTCTTCTCTTTTCTAATTGAGCATGTGCAGTTAAAAGTTTCAATATTGAATAATTGGTCAAGATATTGAGGTTTGTTTAGGTCCCAAAATTTTACTGATTTCTCGATTTAGAGCTTATTCGTAAAATTACACGCGCGTAATCAAAAGAGACTGTCTTGTTTACCTACGTAAATAATGAAAAGAATGAATCTACGCACGCGTCTTACTATTTTTGTGAGTTTGCCGATTAATCAAGATATTTCCGATATTTTCAAACTATTAATTTTTATGAAATAAAACACTTTTTAACGGATACTAGCGCGGTTTTATTGAATGTACTTTGGTATTTAGTTGGTATTTGGTTTGATTTTTGGTTTTTCCCGACGTTTCGGCACCTTTGCAGCTGCCGTGGTCACGGGGGACTGAAGCTACCCGTGAGCCTACCCTCAAGCGATGAATTTTTTTATACGTTCAGAAATTAAAATTTAACAAAATTTTTAATTATTTTATGTTGATTTATAATTTAATTTTATGAATTATTTAATGCTAAAAAGAGAGAGAAATCTACTGAAACTACCACCATTTCATAAAATTGGGAGGCCCCTCCAAGAAAGAAATGGCGAAAGAAAACTTGGAGAGGGAGCCGACCTCCGTCTTTTGTATTAATTTATTTATTTGCAAAAGGAACTAACCGTATCATTAGATCTTACAGTGTGTGTGAGGGGCTTTAGCTTGTGAATGATGGGGTCCCAAGCTGGTGGAATTTTCCAACCATCATCTCTATTGAAATTAGGATATTTATTTATTTCGATAGCCTCGCGGAGCATTCTAGGGATAAATCTACGTTCCCTAGCAAGGATTTGGGGTTTGTCAAATCTAATATAATGGTTGGGCCCCTCAAAGGCGTGTTCACTCACTGCAGACTTGTTATCGCGCCTATGTTTCATGTCAGCTACATGCTCTTTGACGCGGGTCCCTATGCTTCTCTTTGTTTGCCCGATGTAGGAGAGTCCACAGTCACAATCTAGTTTGTAGACGCCTGCAGCTTGAAGGGGGATATTACACTTGACAGGTCGTAAGAATTGGTTGATCTTCTTCGGCGGCTTGAAGTAAGTTTTGATTGACGCTCGCTTCAGAATGTTTCCAATCTTGTCAGTGACACCCTTCAAGTATGGTAGGATGGCAGGTTGACGCTCTACTGTGGCTGGTTTGGCGCGTTTTCTGTGATTGAGGTGTGGTACTTGCAACTTGTTGTTACGCAGTACTTGTTGGACGTGCTGAAGCTCAGCAGTCAGGTGTTGTTTGTCACAGATTCCGCGGGCTCTCTGAAACAAAGATTTCCCTACGGTAGCTAACTGTATAGGATGATGGTGAGAGTCACCATTAAGGTATCTGTCTGTATGGGTTGCTTTACGATACACTGTGTGGCTCAAGGTTTGGTTCGGATTCCTGATAATGAGAATGTCTAGGAAAGCTAGTTTATTGTCTGCCTCTAACTCCATAGTAAATTGTATGTTGGGGTTTATGGAGTTAAGATGGTTAAGAAATGGAATCTGTGACAAACAACACCTGACTGCTGAGCTTCAGCACGTCCAACAAGTACTGCGTAACAACAAGTTGCAAGTACCACACCTCAATCACAGAAAACGCGCCAAACCAGCCACAGTAGAGCGTCAACCTGCCATCCTACCATACTTGAAGGGTGTCACTGACAAGATTGGAAACATTCTGAAGCGAGCGTCAATCAAAACTTACTTCAAGCCGCCGAAGAAGATCAACCAATTCTTACGACCTGTCAAGTGTAATATCCCCCTTCAAGCTGCAGGCGTCTACAAACTAGATTGTGACTGTGGACTCTCCTACATCGGGCAAACAAAGAGAAGCATAGGGACCCGCGTCAAAGAGCATGTAGCTGACATGAAACATAGGCGCGATAACAAGTCTGCAGTGAGTGAACACGCCTTTGAGGGGCCCAACCATTATATTAGATTTGACAAACCCCAAATCCTTGCTAGGGAACGTAGATTTATCCCTAGAATGCTCCGCGAGGCTATCGAAATAAATAAATATCCTAATTTCAATAGAGATGATGGTTGGAAAATTCCACCAGCTTGGGACCCCATCATTCACAAGCTAAAGCCCCTCACACACACTGTAAGATCTAATGATACGGTTAGTTCCTTTTGCAAATAAATAAATTAATACAAAAGACGGAGGTCGGCTCCCTCTCCAAGTTTTCTTTCGCCATTTCTTTCTTGGAGGGGCCTCCCAATTTTATGAAATGGTGGTAGTTTCAGTAGATTTCTCTCTCTTTTTAGCATTAAATAATTCATAAAATTAAATTATAAATCAACATAAAATAATTAAAATTTTTGTTAAATTTTAATTTCTGAACGTATAAAAAAATTCATCGCTTGAGGGTAGGCTCACGGGTAGCTTCAGTCCCCCGTGACCACGGCAGCTGCAAAGGTGCCGAAACGTCGGGAAAAACCAAAAATCAAACCAAATACCAACTAAATACCAAAGTACATTCAATAAAACCGCGCTAGTATCCGTTAAAAAGTGTTTTATTTCATGTCTAGTGAGCGCGTAAGCTTGAGAAGTGAATATGTCAACCAGTACGGACTGGCTATTGCAAACAAATTCCGTCGGTTGGAAGATCTTATGACGAAGCGCGCAAGAAGAATAACATCATTAAACTTCTTGAAGAGATGCCGTGATCAAGATCTCATCCCGCACTGTGTCAGGATTTCTCCAAAACATGACATACGAGGGAGCGCCAAGATCCTACAACAGGCAAGCAAAAAGTTGCTCGTGAGTCTAATCCGCGAACATCGTTCCGAATCAGTAGCATTAAATCAACAAATAGATCGCTTATCCAATGATTTGAAAATAAAACTTGCCACGGCGGACTTTAACCATTACATTCTGATACTTAATAAACGCGAAACAGCCGTGTACAACGAATGTAAGCATAGACAAATTTCTAAATATGAGAAGTTGTACAAACGTCATCATGCCGATACGAACCATAGAGTAGAAGATGACACCCGTCAATGTCAAACTCGTGCAGTTGTCAATTTATCAAAACAAATATTGGATGAACCGACTTTAAAAGTATTAAATAAGGGTCTGAATTTCGCGGTAACACCTCGCAGAATACCGTATGAGGATATTATTTGCAACGTAGAGGATTGTCTAGTTAAAAACCAATTCAAAAAAGAGGATAGTGAAGCTATACGTCAAGATATTTCATCCGTTTTACGACGTAGTAAACTGCCCAAACACAATCTTCCATATGATGAACACGTCGCGTTGAAGAACTTACGCACTAGACCCGAATTAACTATCCTCCGAGCTGATAAAGGAAACGCAACGGTAGTTATGGATACGTCGGATTATAACACAAAAATGCAAGAACTTTTAAGTGATGAGAAAACGTATAAACATGTGAATTGTGATCAAACCGCCAAGATCCTTAAGAAAACCAGTGAACTCATCAAAAAATATTCAGAACAGTTAGATCTTGATGTCAATTATCTTATTCCATCCTGCCCTACACCGCCGAAACTGTATGGGTTACCGAAAATACACAAAGACAATGCTCCGCTGCGTCCGATTGTAAGCCAAATTGACTCACCAACTTATAAATTGGCTAAACACGTAGCAAAAACACTTACACCACTGAGAGGTAACACATCAGCCTGTGTAAAGGATTCCTACCAGTTTGTCAGTGAGATACAACATCTACATCTCGCTGATGATGAAACTATGGTTAGTTTTGATGTTCAGTCCTTATTCACATGCTTACCAGTACAGGACTGCATTGATATCATCAGGAAAAAGCTAGTTGACAACAACATGCCAATAGAATATGCAGAACTACTAGAATTATGCCTAACATCTGGCTATCTGTTATGGAACGAGGAGTTCTACGTGCAAGTGGACGGCGTAGCAATGGGCTCTCCTGTATCCCCCATCGTTGCTGACATTTTCATGGAGGATTTTGAGGAGAAAGCACTAGCCACAGCACCAGTGACTCCCCGGTTCTACAAACGGTACGTAGATGACACTTTCACAATACTACCTAGAGACAGTGTCCCTGCATTTCTTAACCATCTTAACTCCATAAACCCCAACATACAATTTACTATGGAGTTAGAGGCAGACAATAAACTAGCTTTCCTAGACATTCTCATTATCAGGAATCCGAACCAAACCTTGAGCCACACAGTGTATCGTAAAGCAACCCATACAGACAGATACCTTAATGGTGACTCTCACCATCATCCTATACAGTTAGCTACCGTAGGGAAATCTTTGTTTCAGAGAGCCCGCGGAATCTGTGACAAACAACACCTGACTGCTGAGCTTCAGCACGTCCAACAAGTACTGCGTAACAACAAGTTGCAAGTACCACACCTCAATCACAGAAAACGCGCCAAACCAGCCACAGTAGAGCGTCAACCTGCCATCCTACCATACTTGAAGGGTGTCACTGACAAGATTGGAAACATTCTGAAGCGAGCGTCAATCAAAACTTACTTCAAGCCGCCGAAGAAGATCAACCAATTCTTACGACCTGTCAAGTGTAATATCCCCCTTCAAGCTGCAGGCGTCTACAAACTAGATTGTGACTGTGGACTCTCCTACATCGGGCAAACAAAGAGAAGCATAGGGACCCGCGTCAAAGAGCATGTAGCTGACATGAAACATAGGCGCGATAACAAGTCTGCAGTGAGTGAACACGCCTTTGAGGGGCCCAACCATTATATTAGATTTGACAAACCCCAAATCCTTGCTAGGGAACGTAGATTTATCCCTAGAATGCTCCGCGAGGCTATCGAAATAAATAAATATCCTAATTTCAATAGAGATGATGGTTGGAAAATTCCACCAGCTTGGGACCCCATCATTCACAAGCTAAAGCCCCTCACACACACTGTAAGATCTAATGATACGGTTAGTTCCTTTTGCAAATAAATAAATTAATACAAAAGACGGAGGTCGGCTCCCTCTCCAAGTTTTCTTTCGCCATTTCTTTCTTGGAGGGGCCTCCCAATTTTATGAAATGGTGGTAGTTTCAGTAGATTTCTCTCTCTTTTTAGCATTAAATAATTCATAAAATTAAATTATAAATCAACATAAAATAATTAAAAATTTTGTTAAATTTTAATTTCTGAACGTATAAAAAAATTCATCGCTTGAGGGTAGGCTCACGGGTAGCTTCAGTCCCCCGTGACCACGGCAGCTGCAAAGGTGCCGAAACGTCGGGAAAAACCAAAAATCAAACCAAATACCAACTAAATACCAAAGTACATTCAATAAAACCGCGCTAGTATCCGTTAAAAAGTGTTTTATTTCATGTCTAGTGAGCGCGTAAGCTTGAGAAGTGAATATTAATTTTTAACTTTTAACTGCACGTCCATATTCAGAAACGTGGTCTGATATCCTCATTTCATTTTTAGATATACTTAAAAATTTACGGTGTATACACTACGCGAAAAGAACCGGCACTTGCGCATGTGTGCTGTAAAAGAGCTCGCGGCTGTGTCACAGAATAGATATAAGTACTGCCGTACAGAAAGGAAACTCCGCCCCGCTCCACAATCAATTACCTCACCCCACCGGCGCCCACCGCGCGAGTTCCGTGTGCCGATCCGTGTGCTCATTCAATAGCTCGCACACAGTTGCGCGTGTGCAAAAACGTCACTGTGTAGCGTCTGTGTAATAGGTAGTTGAAACGCGACGCTTGTATGGAGTGCCCGGGGTGTGGCTGTGTGTAAGTTGCGCCGGCGAGCGTGGGGGTGCCGCGGAGCCTTCGGAGCGAGGAATTGACTCCACAGTCACGCGTGATGAGAAGTATAAGAACTACATACACGAAACCACAAAATAGAGAGTGACAAAACTAGTCCCCGACGCAATTCAAGGTCACCGACGCCAGAGCTCACGTAACAGGGGAGTGTCGCCGCTGTGACATGACTACAGGGGGGGTATTACAACTTCTCAAAATTTGCCAGGTTTATCAAGTGCTATAGTTACATCTCTTTCTCGCTGTTTAGCAAATAGAGTCTGTCTAAAAAGTCACTAAAATAAAAAGTAGTTTTAAAAGGTAATTTTAATACCCACCTAAATCCCCAACCACCCCACCAATACCCATCTAAATAAAATTGAGTAAAGCTATGTTTACAATTACAATTTTGACAGCACGAACAGGGTTACCAGTATAAGTTTTTATAAATAATTTAACAATTTCTCATGTAAACTGACTTTTTAGACAGACTCTAACAGCCGTTTGCACTAAACTCAAGTTAGGCGTGTCCTAGTTAAGTTATTTCTTAGCTTAGGAACAGCCTAAAAATGCCGAGCTGAAATTTTTGTTTGCACTAACAGACTACGTCGTAACTTGGGCATCGCCTTGCTAAGAGAAAGAATGAACGAATGTAAATATTAATTGTTTATGGATTTTTAAGCCGGCGAAGTAATATAGGTCATAGAGTACTTTTTTGGTTATAACATCACAATGATTCATTCGTGAGTTAAAAGGAGACGAAAGATAAGGCGTTGGTTTATTTTATTTGGTAGGGTGATCGAAAAAGTTATGTCATCAACTGTCAATTTAGAAAATGGAAATCAAATCGCGGTAGTGTTGCCAATGGTACGGGAATTGCCGTATTATACGGTAATTGGGGTCAAAAATTAACCTTGACACGGCAGCTTAATGCAGAAGTTTATATACAAGTACAGTTATTTTATACGTTCTTATTATTTTATAAGTGCAGTAATTGTATTGAAATACTGCAATTTTTGCGATTTTCCACCGAGTCGTTTAGTAATTCAATTATTTAAATGAATGTTCCATGAATCTTCCATTTTTCAGCAAATATTTCTGTTTTTGTCACAATTGACGGCCACAGGCTATAATCACAGATTTACAATTCATAACATAGGAATTTCTTAAGCCTTGGGCGCTCGATATTGGGCGCGTAAGTTAAGAATAGCCTAAAGTGCATTTAGGAACGTCCTAAGGTTAGTGCAAACCAATTTTTTGCTAAAAATGTCTTAAGTTAGTTAGGAAAAGACTTAGGCGATTCTTAAGTTTAGTGCAAATGGATGTAAAAGAGACTCGTTGATAGCCGATCAGAAAACTGGCAAGTTTTTAGAGGTTGTAATTGTAATACGGGGGCGAGGCAAACATCTTGAAATCGGGTGGGGATTGCGCAGAACGCATTTGTGTATGCGTAGCGGTGAGGGGCGCGGGCGGCGGGAGAGGCGCGCGCTATTGGTCGCTCGCAAGTGCACATGCGCGAACTTATCCCCACTCCCTCGAAAAAGTGTTAAGATGTTTGCCTCGTACTGTAACAATCTATCTCTTTTATTGGCTACTAGCTGCCCCGCCCCCGCTTCGGTGGCACCTGTTAGTTATAGTGCGATATAAAATGACGATAAAGTGACCTCCAATTATATATTTTTTGTAGTTTTTCACTGATGTGCCAACCAGTAATAATGAAATAGTTTATTAGTTATTAATTAAAAACGATAATGTTGTCAATAATTGCCTTTATTTGATCGCAGGTCGCCATCATCTACTGCGGTGTGCGTGGTCACCTCGATAAACTGGACCCCACCAAGATCACCGCTTTCGAGAAGGAGTTCACCCAACACATCAAAACCAGCCACACAGCTCTCCTGGCCACCATTGCCAAGGACGGACAGATCTCCCCTGAGTCTGATGCCACCCTCAAGAAGCTCGTTACCGACTTCGTAGCTACTTTCACCCAAGCCCAAGCAGCACGTTGAAACGCTTAGTGTAAACAACCAAGTCTTGTCATGAGACTTTACCCCTTATCACGGTATAGTCCCATGCCAACACCAGTACAATAAGTGGTCTGCTAACGGAGACCCTGTTTTAGTGGCAGTGCCTCCGTTAGCAGGTTATTGTAGTTATCATTCGTATGGACTGTATTGAACGTTGATACAATCATGGAATGTATTTATCTTGAACGCAGGAGTGGTTATATATAATTAAACTTCTTTTAAAAACTATTTTCTCTTTTATTTTTAAATATAAAAATTGCGTAAAAGATTATGTTGATGCTAAATTAGCAGTAGCATTAGAAAATGACTTGATAGCATAGAAGATATTGGTGCTGCAAGAACGACCGCGCTTTGCCGCTTCTTCACAGTGGGAACACTGCAAGCTTCTGTCCGTTAGAAAACGCAATTAACCAATATATAAGGTGCCTTGTAATTAGTGTCAAATATTTTCAGGGCTGAACATATAAGTCATATGGATCACATATAAAAAATATTTCGAAAATCTACACGCTAGTACGTGCCGGACTACAGCTGCGCCACAAAAAAAAAAGTTGGAAATCTGACTTTTTGACTATGCCATGATGAAGTCGCTAATTTGTCGGAATTTGTCGCACAAAAACCAGAATTTGTCGGTCTTGCGTTTAGGAGATACGTGTGGCCCAGCTGTAGAGACGTCTCTACAGCTGCGCCACACAGATCTCGAAAACGGAAGGTCGTAGCGAAAATCTGATTACTCGTGTGTGCAGCCGTTAATTTGTCGGAATTTGTCGCACAAAAACCAGAGTTTGTCGGTCTTGCGTTTAGGAGATCTGTGTGGCGCAGCTGTAGAGACGTCTCTACAGCTGAGCCACACAGATCTCGAAAACGGAAGGTCGTAGCGAAAATCTGATTACTCGTGTGTGCAGCCGTTAATTTGTCGGAATTTGTCGCACAAAAACCAGATTTTGTCGGTCTTACGTTTAAGAGATATGTGAGGATATGCTGTGGAGACTTTTCTACCTGGATCTTGAGAAAGGAAGGTCGTAGCGAAAATCTGATAACTCATAATTCATAATTCATATAATTCATAATTGTTTATTTGCCATAAATAGGGTGTAACAGTGATGGTCAGATATAATATAATGTTGCTTAAACCTATTTAGCCATACAATGATAGCATGCAAATATTAATATTTAAACTAAAATGTAAAATTATATTTCGGTCACACTAAAATGGGATAGAAATTCCATGCATCTACCATAATCTCATATATTTATTTTTTTACTTGTTTATGTTGCAAGAATTCATCGACAGAGTAAAAGACATTTTCGAGTAACCATTCGCGCAGGACTATTTTAAATTTTTTGAAGGGTAGACATTTTATGGCGTCTGGTATATGATTAAAAATGGTAATACACATCGCATAACAATTTTTCAAGTAGCACATTGATCTAGGTATATTATGTAATACTAACCTACTAGGATTTCTATTACTTCTACTTGTCAAATCTTTAGACTGTGTAAATTTATTTATATTTTGATATGTGAAGACTCCCACTTCAAAAATATAAATGCATGGTAATGGAAGTATTTTTAAGCATTTAAAGTAGGGTCGGCAAGGTTCATCTGGGGCTATGTGACATATTGCACGAACACACCTTTTTTGTGCAATAAAAGCTTTTTTAGTTTCTGTTCCATTTCCCCAGATAAGTAGGCCGTATCTAAGAACAGATTCTACATAGGCGAAATAAGTGGTTAGTGCGGTGTTTCTACATGCTATCATACTTAGCCTATGTAAAGCATATGCAAAGCTATTTAACTTGTTGCATACCTTTTGTACATGTTCTTTCCAGTTAAATTTTGAATCTATAATAATACCTAAGAATGTCACATTTTCAGCCGTCCGTAGAGTTTGTCCGTTAAAAGTTATGTCAATGGAGTCATCTTTAAAATTATTGAAATTTATTAAATTAGTTTTGGATAAATTGATTTTAAGATTATTATTTTGTAACCAGTTAGTAATTAATGTCAAAGTTTCAATTATGTCTATCTCATGTTGTGCCATGGAGGCGTTAATGTCTGATGCTACAACTATGGAAATATCGTCGGCAAATAGTATACTTTCGTGTTTAGTAACAGGGGCAATGTCATTTACGTAGAGCAGAAATAGCAAAGGAGAGATGACGCTTCCTTGGGGAACGCCATATATATTTCGCTTAAAATCTGATCTTACTGGTACTGAATTATTTTTTTTATCTAAATATTCAATCTCAACACATTGGTATCTGTTTTTCAAATAAGAGCGAACCCAGTCATTTGCAGTTCCTCTCACCCCGTAACTTTCTAGTTTTCCCAGCAAAATATCATGAGAAACCAGATCAAATGCGGAAGACATATCAAGAAATAGGACCGTGGTTTTCTTTTTACTTTTAGCACTACGTAGAATACTATCTACCAAGTGAAAAGCCGCGTTGACCGTGCTTTTATGTTTTTGGAAGCCGTATTGGTTTTTCTGTATAATATTGTGCTTTGTTAGAAATGAAATGAGCTTTTCATACATAACCTTTTCGAATATTTTAGCTAATATGGAGATAAGTGTAATAGGTCTATAGTTTGCTACATCGGATATGTCTCCCTTTTTATGCATCGGTTTGATTACCGAATATTTTAGTTTGTCTGGGAACGTTCCCGTTTCTAGTGAAAGGTTTATTAAGAATGTTAATATAACTAACAATTGCTTGCTACAGGCCTTAATAACTTTGGTATTAATAGAGTCATAACCTTCCGATTTTGAATTTTTTAGGGTCATAATTATCCTATTTATCGTTAATTCGTCAACAGGTGTTATAAAAATAGAATGACTTGGGTTATTGTAATTGTAATTGACAACATTTCATTTTGAGAAAGTACTAAAATTAGAAAACCATTTCGAGATTTTAGTGTTCTGAGCTCATATATTTTTTTTCAGAATTTTTAGATAAGTATTTTTTACGTTAATTAAAAAAATCTAAAATCTAGTCCATATAGGGAGTTTGAGTTGAGTCTCTTTGCCTTCTATTTAAAAAAAAACAGTGGTGCCAGCTTAAGGTAATTTACCCTAGATTTAGGGTAAAAAATATCCGGCACTAAGAGACATGACACATCGCCCGTTCGAGTAATTTTAAATCCCGAAATTGAAATAGGGAACATGCATCAATTTTTTTTTGTATCAAAATCAAAAGTATAATGCGTGAGAAAATCAACTGTAATATTAAAACTTCTCTCTTGTGTTTTTTTCTCGTGATATAGTTACTTGAAGTTAGCACGCAGCAGCACCCGCCGAAAACGCTCTATACAAAAAGGTCAACATTTGTGACGTCACTCATGTCACGTTTAAGTGCATTAGTATGGAGTTAGCCAAGAATTTTCAAATATCTCCCTAAATATTGCGTTTAAGTACATATGTGTCATACAAAATATTATTTCTTATTTGATGTTCTACCCGACTGTTAAGTGCATTATATCCGAAAACGAAAAAAAAAATCGTTATTTTCCCTTGTGTGATAAAACTAAATAAATACATTTTATTTTTTATTTTTCTGTTCCATCATGTTTTTATACGTGTCCGCAGCGATCAAGCTCAAATTTATCAAAATCGGTGACTTATGCATGTTCCCTATTACAGCATACCCATTACCCGATTAGTATAATTAAATACAAGAAAAATATTTTTTTCCACTACCTATTTCTTTCTTTATAAATCAACAAACAATTCTTCCATAAACATGTAAGGTGGGGCGGAGAGTGTCCCTTCTGTACGGTAGTACTTATTAATTATTATTTATTTATATTTTAGATTATATCTATTCTGTGATCTATGGTAAATTGAGACCCAGCCTAGGGTAGTGTGAAAATCTGATCTGGCAACACTGAAAAATCAGTTGTCATAAATGTCATAATAATGACTGAATGTCTTTCGAGTGTATTTCTATGTTCAGTAAAATTTAGATATTTTTAAAGTTTTCTTGTAAGAAAATCAAAAGAAAGTCGTAGCATCGTTTGTGATACTTAAGCGTTACCTGTGACATTATGTTTTGTGTGATTGAGGGCTGGAAATCACACACAGGAACATAAGAAAATAATCAATAGATATTATCATTTAATCGGTGAGTTCATATTGTTTTCATTTTTTTATGTTATGTAAATAGCCTGAAACTATTATAATATACTAATAATTTGTGCAAATAGTCGTTTGTGTCCAGTTCTTTGTCGGTTTTTGCAAATATCAGATCTGTTTATTACAGGTCTTTGAAGTGTGTTTTTTCGCATAGTGATGTGCATTTCTATATCGATATGTTTTATTGTACTTTCTTAGGTACTTTATATTTGATGGGAACAAAAAGTAGAAAACCATCACATGTCTTGGCTAGCCTGGCACATCTTTTTTTGAAATAAATGATAATCAAGTTATTTAATTCAATTTGACTCAAATCAGTTTCAACTTAATGTTTTGTATGTAGATACTTACTACTACAAGCTCCATTTCTTTGTTTTAGGAGCCGATATCCAACACACCACAAAAATGTAATGAGCCTGCGTGATGTCGACATGAAGCAATGATTACTAGTTTGCAGCGATAACTAAAAAGACTTAAAAAATCCTTCAAATAATAAACACTGTAATTTTTTTTTACCTGTTCTTTTATTTCCTTGTCTTTGTATGCATGGACATTCGAGAAAGTTCTTACGGGATTCGTTCGGGATACCAGCCCCCTTACTCAAATGGCCAACTTTCTGTTCGTTTGAACGCTACGCTTACTTTTAAAGCTTCAATATGAGCAATAGATGATTAAATCACATGTCGCAAACTTATGAAAATCACAAACTTTGATGTATTGTATGGAATTGTCAAGCTTACGGCTCGTAATTTTATAGTTTACTACTTATTTCAAAGTTTTAATAGTAAGCGTAGCGTTCAAACACTGAAAGCGACATTGAGAGAAAAATGACCCACCTCTTCTTAGAAAATTACTCAATCCCCTTAAGGTACTACAAGTATGGTATATATGATATATACCTTAACAACTATAGTAAATTATTGTAGTACCTTATACAACTATAGTATAGTTGTTATTATGTTTCTTATTTATTATGAAACATGAAACAAAAATACCATTATTATCGATATAAAATACTAGCGTGCCTACATCTCTATGGACATCACAATTCGCATCAAAGACAGTTTTTTTTTTAATTTGACGTTTTAAGAGGCAAGGCAAAGGCATCGCTTATATTTTACCTATATCTTGTACTTACGTCCTTTTAGAATAAACCGTTTTTTATTAATTAATATCTCAGTAATGCATGAAAATAAATGGAAAAGAAAAAACACGTGTTGCCTAAAAAACGATAAATTTTCATTATATCCATAAAAACATGTACCTAAAAATTTTGAAATGTTGTCAATTATATTTTGAATTATTCAATGTCCTTTTTGTAATGTCAGATTTGTCAGTGAAGTGGTCATTAAACTTATTGGCAATGTCAGATGGTTGTAATATGTCTATTCCGTTACATGTCAATTTATTTATATGTTTTTTTGATTTGATTTGTCCCATTTCATTTTTTATTACTGTCCATGTCGCCTTTCCTGTATTTTGACTATTTAAAACATATTTTCTATTTGCTAGTTTTTTTGCATGTGTTGTGCATTTTTTTAATAATTTATTATATGTCAGGTAAGTTTTACGGTCATTTGTAGTTTTGGTTGAGTAATATTTAAATCTTAGTGCTCTATTTGTTTTACAGCTTTTAGAGAGTCCTTGAGAGACTCGAGTGTGTAGCCGTTAGTTTGTCGGAATTTGTCACCAAGAATCAGAGTTTGTCGATCTTGCGTTTAGTAGATATGTGAGGATACGCTGTGGAGACCTTTTTACCTGGATCTCGAGAACGAAACGTCGGAAGCGTATCCTCACATATCTCCTAAACGCAAGATCGACAAACTCTGATTCTTGGTGACAAATTCCGACAAACTAACGGCTACACACTCGAGTTATCAGATTTTCGCTACGACCTTCCTTTCTCAAGATCCAGGTAGAAAAGTCTCCACAGCGTATCCTCACATATCTCCTAAACGCAAGACCGACAAAATCTGGTTCTTGGTGACAAAATCCGACAAATTAACGGCTCCACACACGAGTAATCAGATTTTCGCTACGACCTTCCGTTTTCGAGATCTGTGTGGCTCAGCTGCAGAGACGTCTCTACAGCTGCGCCACACAGATCTCCTAAACGCAAGACCGACAAACTCTGGTTTTTGTGCGACAAATTCCGACAAATTAACGGCTGCACACACGAGGAATCAGATTTTCGCTACGACCTTCCGTTTTCGAGATCTGTGTGGCGCAGCTGTAGAGACGTCTCTACAGCTGGGCCACACGTATCTCCTAAACGCAAGACCGACAAATTCTGGTTTTTGTGCGACAAATTCCGACAAATTAGCGCCTTCATCATGGCATAGTCAAAAAGTCAGATTTCCAACTTTTTTTTTGTGGCGCAGCTGTAGTCCGGCACGTCACGCTAGTTTAGAATTTAATTTTTCAAACAAATAAATAATGCCCAAATTTTTATAAAATAAGCTCACCCTGTACATGTGCACTCACACCATCTTAAGACTACGCACGCATAGCATTCCATATCACACAATTATCGTTGTGTGTGTGAATGAACTTTATTTTATTTTATTTGTTTAAGACACACCAACAGCATACACAATGAAACATACACATAGGAAAAATAATCAAAATTCACTTCTGATGTGTAGGCCAATAACAGGCGTGTACAGCATTCAAATATGGGTAAGGCCACAGTCAACAAATTAGGAGTTATGAGTTAATAAACAATAGGCACCTAATACTAATATCGATTCACAATATGTTTAGCAAAATTTAAACAATATATATTCAAACAAAAAGATACAACCTTAAGAAGAAAAAGTAAATTAGTATCACACAAATGATTCCAGTATCTTAGATTTGAAGCGAGGCAAAGAATCATGGAAAATATCAACATTATCATGAGTCAAATTAAGCATGTTATACTCGTTACATATTCTAATCACTGGAGAAGATACGCCAAGATTAGTTCTACAGATTGGGGTATAAAATGTTTTTGTAATCGGATAACGCGGGATAGTGCGAGGAACGCTCAATCCAAGGCGATATAGCAAACCGTCACATGAAAGACCGTTATTGACAAGTTTGTGAAGAAACACTAACAGCCGTTTGCACTAAACTCAAGTTAGGCGTGTCCTAGTTAAGTTATTTCTTAGCTTAGGAACAGCCTAAAAATGCCGAGCTGAAATTTTTGTTTGCACTAACAGACTACGTCGTAACTTGGGCATCGCCTTGCTAAGAGAAAGAATGAACGAATGTAAATATTAGTTGTTTATGGATTTTTAAGCCGGCGAAGTAATATAGGTCATAGAGTACTTTTTTGGTTATAACATCACATTGATTCATTCGTGAGTTAAAAGGAGACGAAAGATAAGGCGTTGGTTTATTTTATTTGGTAGGGTGATCGAAAAAGTTATGTCATCAACTGTCAATTTAGAAAATGGAAATCAAATCGCGGTAGTGTTGCCAATGGTACGGTAATTGCCGTATTATACGGTAATTGGGGTCAAAAATTAACCTTGAAACGGCAGCTTAATGCAGAAGTTTACATACAAGTGCAGTTATTTTATACGTTCTTATTATTTTGTAAGTGCAGTAATTGTATTGAAATACTGCAATTTTTGCGATTTTCCACCGAGTCGTTTAGTAATTCAATTATTTAAATGAATGTTCCATGAATCTTCCATTTTTCAGCAAATATTTCTGTTTTTGTCACAATTGACGGCCACAGGCTATAACCACAGATTTACAATTCATAACATAGGAATTTCTTAAGCCTTGGGCGCTCGATATTGGGCGCGTAAGTTAAGAATAGCCTAAAGTGCATTTAGGAACGTCCTAAGGTTAGTGCAAACCAATTTTTTGCTAAAAATGTCTTAAGTTAGTTAGGAAAAGACTTAGGCGATTCTTAAGTTTAGTGCAAATGGGTGTAAATCATGCATTTTGCGGCGGTCACGTAAAGAGTTCATTTTGAAGAAATTAAGACGTTGGTCATAACTACATCTATGAGATATACCTCTAGAAATAAATGCCAAGTGTCTGGTGAATGCACGCTGTATACTTTCAACACGTTGGGAGTGTACTGCATAAAATGGATTCCAGACCACACTAGCATATTCAAGAAGGCTCCTGACGAGTGCGTTATATAAAACAATCTTAGAAGACGCGTGTCTGAACTTTTTAGTGTTGCGTTTCACAAAACCCAACATACGCGCAGCTTTGGTGACTACCTCGTCAACATGATTACGAAAACTTAACTCTCTGTCCAAAACAACGCCTAGGTCCTTCATCATGCTAACTTGAGTTATGGGTACATTGCAAATGTTGAATGATGACTGTAAGGAATTTGTCTTCCTGGAGAACCTCATATGATAGCACTTACTAGTATTGAGCTGCATTTGGTTTCGACAGCACCACTGAGCTATTCTATTCAAGTCATCCTGGATCATCCTGATGTCATCAGGGGCCCTTATAGTTCTATATAGTTTTAGGTCATCAGCAAACAGCTGAAATTTGCAATTATGTAATTCATTGGAGATGTCGTTTATAAATATTGTAAATAAGACGGGTCCCAGGTGGGATCCTTGTGGCACGCCAGAACTTGCATAATAAGACTGAGATTCATAACCATGGACAGAGACTGACTGAAGTCTTTTTGCCAAGTAAGACTGAAACCAATGTAGCAAAGAACCCTGGACACCAAAATGTTGCAGTTTCTTCAGTAACAAGCGATGACTGACCTTATCAAAAGCATTTGCAAAGTCTGTGTAGACTAGACTAGACTGAACTTAAAGACACTCACCCACAGGCGCGTTTTTATCGGCCGATGTGATAATATCGGTCGGCGATCCTGCTGCCCCTGCACTGATGATACGATATGATGACACTGAACTGACACTGAATGACACTGAACTTTCAAAATGCCATTGTATCTGACAATTAATGCACAATCTGTCAGCACACAATAAAACTCACTTGGATTCCATGAACCTCAGTGTCCTCAGTATCACGAAACAGCCTAAAATACGGCTTCTGGTAGGCTGTAGATGGCGTTATGATTTGAATTTAGAAGGGGGACCCCAGTGAAGCCGGACGAGTGATCAGTCACCGTGAGCGGAAACATTTCTCCAAATCCCCTGAAAGCTGAGAGCAGGGGTGACGTCATGATAGCACAATGTTACATTATCATGTCTATGGTCATTGAATATAGTCTGTGTATACTGTCGATAAGTGTTGGTCACGTAATAAAATGAAGTCTCAATTTTCAAAATGAATTTTATTTAAATCGCCATCCTGATGAGCTGAATAAGGATATAACATGGTGTCATAAGTGAAGACCCAAGATGTCAAACAATGAAAAGGTACAGAACTTTAATTTAAGCAATAATTTGAAACCATTAATGCTTCACCCAAATGGCGGGGAAAGCAGTCATGAAGCGTGGCGCTTGTGGAAGCAAAAATTTCATATTTATATCGACGCCAACGACATAGAAACATTGCCTGAAAAGAAAAAAGTCGCAATATTCCTCAATTCAGTAGGCGACCAAGGTATCGACATATTCAATAGCTTCAATATAGAAAGAACAAATATAAAATTAGAAGAAGTCATAGCAAAATTCGATAATAAATTTAATCCTTATAAAAACACTACGGTAGAAAGATACAATTTTTTTACAAGATACCAAAGGCAACAAGAATCTCTAGACGAATATTGTACTGTGCTGAATAACTTATCAAGGTCATGTGAACTGGGACAACTTAAGGAATCTTTAGTCAAAGACATGTTTGTCATTGGTATTGCAAACCAACACATTAAGGAAAGACTCCTTCAAGAAAATCATACTAACATAGATGATGCCATACAGTTCGCGAAAAATCTGGAACTTTCGCAAGAACGATCTACCCTCCTACCAAAAAATAAAAATGAAGAAAGTAGCCAAATGAACATGATTTCAAACAAAAATAGAAATAGATCAAGGAGCCAGACAAGAAATTACAATAAAGGTTATCAGTCAAGATCAAAATCGGGACACAGTCAAGATAAGAAGATTCAACGTAGTCATAATAAAAATTTCTCTTTCAGTAATTCCTTTTCAGCTCAGAAATATTATAACAACAATTCAATATGTGGAAAATGTGGTCAGCAACATAGACAAAAATGCCCAGCCGAAGGAAAAATATGTTCATATTGTAAGAAGCCGAACCACTTTGCAAAATTTTGTAGAAATAAAAATAAAGAGTCTAGGGTAAGCACTATAAACAATGATAATTATTGTAAAAGAAATAATAATTCAAATCATTTTATAATTAACTCCATTGAAAATGATAAGAATTCACAAAATTGGACTATTAATATTGATATATTTAATTATACAATTTCATGTCAAATTGATACAGGTGCTGATGTTAATGTAATTTCAAAAGATACTTTGTTAAAAATTGAAAATTCTAGAAACATTAAAATCCCTATTTATAATACTAACAATAGAATATCTACATTTTCTGGTCAATTAATTGAAACTTTAGGCAGTGTTAAGTTGAATTGTAATTTGGAAAATAATATTAATGCAAATATTTATTTTATAGTGGTAAAAAATTCATGTAAAACTATTCTAGGCTGGAGGACATCAGAACATTTAGGAATTGTCAAAAGACTGTTTACATTGACAAAACAGGGAGAGTCAGAGCATGATCAGCAAATACTAACTCAAAAAATGCATGATAATACTAACAAAACACCGCAACAAAGGTCAGTACAATCAATTCTTAACAAATATTCTGAAACATTTGAAGGCTTAGGATGTCTACCTAATGAAATTCATTTAGATGTCGATGAATCTGTCAAACCGAAAATTTGTCCGGTTAGGAGAATACCTTATGCACTTCAGTCAAAGTTAAAAGAAGAATTAGATAGAATGGAAAAATTAAATGTAATTGAAAAGGTAACTGAACCTACTGAATGGGTAAATTCATTTGTTCCAGTCGAGAAACCTGATAAATCATTGAGATTATGTCTTGATCCAAGAAATCTCAATAAAGCCATTAAACGTCCTTACTTTCCATATCCAACATTTGATGACTTACGTTCAAAGGTAGCCGGATCCTCAGTATATTCCAAACTTGATGCTAATTCAGGATACTGGATGCTAAAATTAGATCCAGAAAGCAGTAAACTCACAACCTTTAACACACAATATGGTAGGTATAAATTTTTAAGACTTCCATATGGTATTAATTCAAGTGGAGAAATATTCCATAGAGTAATGTCAGAATTGTTCGAGGATTTGCCAGGAATAATAATTTTTGTTGATGATATTTTAGTATTTGGTGAAACACAACAAGAACATGATAAAAACTTAGAAAATGTTCTAAAAAGAGCACAAGAAATTAATTTAAAGTTTAATAGAAATAAATGTAAATTTAGCCTTTCAGAAATTTCATATGTAGGTCATATTTTTAACCAACATGGTATTTCACCTGACAGATCTAAAGTTCAAGCAATTATGGAAATGCCGACACCAAAGGACATCAAGGAACTTCAAAGATTCTTAGGAATGGTAAACTATTTAGCTTCTTATATTCCAAATTTGTCGGAAGAGACAGCAATTTTGAGAGATTTACTTAAACAAAAAAAATATTTGGCAATGGACAGAAAATCATGATATACAATTTGATAAATTAAAGTCATTAATTTGCCAAGCTCCAATTTTAGTTCATTATGATGTAAAAAAAGCCAATTAGAATGTCAGTTGATGCTTCCAAAAATGCTGTCGGAGCAGTTATTTTTCATGATAAAAATCCTATTGCATATGCTTCTAAATCATTAACTGAATCTCAAGAACATTATGCTCAAATTGAGAAAGAGCTTTATGCCATAGTTTTTGGCTGTAAAAAGTTCCATCAGTATATTTATGGTAAAACTATACAGGTAGAAACCGACCACCAACCCCTTGTTACTTTATTCAAAAAATCTTTGTCAGATGTACCAGCAAAAATGCAAAGAATGATGATTTCTATTCAATCTTATGATCTTATTGTCTCATATGTAAGAGGTTCAGAAATGTATGTCTCAGATACACTTTCTCGAGCACCAATCCAAAATTCAAAATCTGAATTTGAGATTGACTTTGATTTGCAAGAATTTAACTCAAATGTAGAAAGCCAAGTAAACTTAATCACTTCCAATTTAGCCATATCAAAAGAAAAATTACACAAAATTTTATCTCATACTAAGTCAGATAACACACTTCAAAAATTAGTAGAATACTACAAAGAAGGTTGGCCAAAATCTAAGCAACATTGTGATCCTATTGTATTACCTTATTGGAATATTAGAGATGAAATTCATGTAATTAATAGTATAATTTTCAAAAATCAATCAGTCATTATTCCAAAGTCATTAAGATCAGAAATACTTTCTATTTTGCACGAAGGTCACATGGGCATGGAAAAAACAAAAAACCTAGCTCGTGGACTAGTATATTGGCCAAATATAAATCAGGACATAGAAACTAAAATAAATAATTGTGAAACTTGCATGTCATATAGACCGAATAAAACAAAGGAAACACTTTTATCTCATGAACAACCTACTTTGCCATGGCAGAAACTAGCTTGTGATTTATTTGATTATAAAAACAAGAAATATATTGTTGTAGTAGATTTTTATTCAAATTACATAGAAGTTGCATGTTTAAATAACGATTCTAGAAGTGAAAAAGTCATATTTCAGCTTAAAAGTATTTTCTCCAGACATGGAATTCCAATGCAACTATTAACCGATGGTGGACCACCTTTCAATTCGTCAAATTTCAAAACTTTTCTCAAAGAATGGGATGTTGAACATATTACTTCAAGTCCTCATTACCCCAGATCGAACGGCTTAGCAGAAATATCTGTAAAAATAATAAAAAACATTTTTAGAAAATGTGATGAGTCAGGAACAGATTATCTGATAGGATTATTACAATATAGAACAACACCACGTGGTGATGGATTAAAAGCACCCTCAGAATTACTAATGTCTAGGAAACTAAGAACTAAATTACCTACAAAACTAACAAATTTAAAACCAAAAGTTGTCAAATTCTCCGATCATTTAAAAAGTAAAAACAAAAATCAATATAAGTCAAGAATGTACTATAATAAAAATGCAAAACAAAATCAAGAATTTTATGACGGTCAAGTAATTTTCTTTAAAAAGAATCCTAAAGACATAACATGGACAAAAGGTTCAATCGTGTCTAAGTCAGATTTTCCGAGGTCATATTGGGTCAAAGATGATCACAATAATACATATCGGAGAACTTCTCAACATATTCAAGCTTTTAAATCTAGCATGTCTAAGTCAAAGTCTAACAATAACATGAAAAGGTCAAGTCTTACTAATACTAATTGTCATATAGAAGATAGTAATTATAATAGTCAACACAGTCATTTGTCAAAGCCTATGTCTGAAAGTCAATCCTCAGAGGAGGAAGATAATTGTATAACAATAAGTTACAAACTTATAACACAGTCAAATAACAGTCTGAATAATAGTAGTCAGTCAGAGTATAGTCATGAAAGTAATCAATGTAGTCAGTCACAGTCAGAATTGTCATTTCAGTCGATTGAGTCAAAACGATCAAATGAACAAAACATTGTTGAAAATGTAGTCGAGTCGGACTCAGATCAAAGCTCTAGTACAGAGATAGGTGATCAATTAAGTCAATTATTGTCTCCTGAATTTATAGAAATAGAAACTTTGTCAAATAATGAATTTTGTCAAGAGTCAAATAGTGAAATGCAAAGCATGAGTAATATTGATAATGTCTTACCTGAAATGCAGGAAATGTCCTTTAGTTCCAATACTCCTGAAATTAAATATTCCAGTAGAGGAAGACTGTTAAAGAAAACTAAAAAGTTAAACTTATAAATTTATTCTTTCATGTTTTAAAATGTTCACATAGTATAAAAAATATAGTGGTTTACTTATCACAGTCAAATAATGAAATGTATTAACAATAATCATATGTGTCTTTAATGAATTAATTAATTGTAATTTTGTAAAATTTGCAGGTTATTAACTTTGTAAATAAAAGTTAATTAATCATGTGACAAAGCTGTCACTATCTGTCATGTCACTTTATCTGTCAATGTCACTTACTTGTCAATAGGTCAATGTCAATTTGAAATTGAAGTTTATTAGTATTGCCATCTTTATCTCAAAAAGGGGCATGTTACATTATCATGTCTATGGTCATTGAATATAGTCTGTGTATACTGTCGATAAGTGTTGGTCACGTAATAAAATGAAGTCTCAATTTTCAAAATGAATTTTATTTAAATCGCCATCCTGATGAGCTGAATAAGGATATAACACACAACACAATGTTTAAATAATCCGCGTTATTATAGCAATAGTTCTGCATTTTGTGGCTTACGGCCTTACGCACGCACGCACGACAATGCACGCACCCGACCGAACGAAAGAATTTCCGCAACTGACGGACAAGGTCAAGCGCAGGGTTGCGTTCCGAAGGTACGCTCCGAGTGCAACCGGAAGCTCTAACGTCGTTCCAAACATTAGAGCGTGACGTTCGGTTGTTACAACTTTCCCGTTGCAAACGTCAGAGCGTTGCAACCAAACAACCATCAAAATTGATGGTTGGTTGTAAAACGCTCTGACGTTTGTCTATAGAAAAAGTGTCAATGTCATTTGACATTATTTTGTATTTGGATGTTTTTGTGTCTAATTTTCAAATAAATCATGGTAGCTTCGCAAAAAAACAGTTTTTATTTGATTTTGTATCAAGGAAAGTTTAAATTATTTCTTTTCCAAGTGGAAAATGAAGACTTTGTATTGACATTGACATTTAAAGTTCTTGGTCGTTCCTAACCTTAGAGTGAGTTAAAAAACAACCAACAACCTGCACCCTGATTATCTAAAAAGAAACTATTTAGCGACCGGTTTCATTCCTTATACATTGCTACTTTTCTTTGGTATGTTTTTTTTTAATCCAAAAAGAAGTAGCAATGGATCACTAGCATCTATGAACTGCAACCGGTCGCTAGGTGGTTTCTAGTTAGATAATCAGCCCGCGGCACTCTAAGCCTCTGAACGAAACCCGGCGCGTGCACTGCACTGCACACTACGACATACTAGAGATGTGACATGACACAATTGATTAATTGATTCAACGACGATTAAATTAATTTATTTTATTTTTATCTTAAGGGGATGCGTCCCTTTGAGAAACTAACATGCAAATAGAGCCACCTAATACTTACTAGGTATTCAGAATCACTGTCATCATTTATTATCCATTTACGATTTCATTTTCTCATTTTTTTTATAAAATCAGCTAAATGGCAAGTTATGGTAAAATAAAAATTATAACTGCCAAATAAACATTAGCTTATCAAATTCCAGATTATAAAAACTATTGTACAAAAACAAAATTCTGTAATGGATAGTGTTTCCTGTAAATGCCCGATAGCTTTTACTTTATTCGTACATGAAACTAGTGAATCAATTCAGAAAAAAAATAAGAATAGGTAATAATTTTCTATTTGTTGCATATTACTAATAGGTAATTTAATCAATCCTATACTTAATTACTGTATGTACATCAAGTAGATTTGCTTTTGCAACCAATCCTAAGCTGCTAACCTTAAAAAATTACGCCTGATGTGCACTTGATTTTATTAATATGAATCAATCAAGAATCTTTAAATCAATCGATAATTACAGCACTAGGTCGGCTTTTCATTGAGTCAGTCAGTGCAGTCGGCCGCCCGCAGCGCGGCGGGTAGGGTTGCCACCTCTCCCGGATTTCCGGGAGTCTCCCGGAATCGTGACCAGGGGCCCTATTTTTGAATCGCTCGGCAGGCGTCGAGCACTCTTTTCGAATGATTATCGTTCGACATATGACTCAAAACAATGAGATGTCGAACGAAAATCAGTAGAAAAGAGCGCTCGACTGGCTTCGAGCGATTCAAAAATAGGGCCCCAAATAAAAATCTCCCATGTCCAGGAATTATTTCACGATAATCCAAATTATCCCAGAATTTCAAATCCATCAATATTCGAATGGAATGTAGAGTTTTTTAGATTTGTGACTTTCTTGCGAGCGCATTTTTAGCTATAATGTATGAAGATTCCGTACGGAAAAATCTCGCATGTGTGTGGATTATATGGATTAGCTGCGTTCGGAATTACGTACATACGGAATTCCGTAAAAGGATGGCGTCTGTATGTGGCCAAGCTAAGCCCTTGGTCGGGCTAAATGAAAAAATGTCAAAGCAGAAGGCCAGAGACATTCGTCAATTTTCGAACGGAATGTACTTAGAGTCTTTTTTATCGATTTGTGAGTTCTATTCTAAACCAGAAATTTAAAAAATAATAAAATGTGTTACTAAATTAAATACTTGTTTTATTTTGAAGTTTTCCATCTCCCGGATTCAAACGGCCAAGACGTGGCAACCCTAGCGGCTGGGGCGCTAATTAATCACGCGGCGCGGCATGCATGCCGGCTTTACATATTAGCCGAGCATCGGCACAATTCATCGTACGTTGCCGGTTTTGTAAGAAATGCTTCAAAGAGGTTATTTCAAAACCGGCAACGTACGATGAATTGTGCCGATGCTCGGCGAATATGTAAAGCCGGCATGACATGAGACAATCGGTGAAATCATGTGTTGCGTATTTGAAGGTTTATTCCCTACTAACACTTTTGTTTTGGTAAACGACGTGTGCAATAAATGAAGTCATAATATGATTATGATGTTGTTCAGGGGCCTTATTTTTGAATCACTCGACTGGCGTCGAGCGCTCGTTTCTACTGATTTTCGTTCGACATCTCATTGTTTTGAGTCATAAGTCGAACGAAAATCAATCGAAAAGAGCGCTCGACTGGAGTAGAGCGATTCAAAAATAGGGCCCCAGGTCATGTTTTACAAGTACACTCATTAAATCCACAGCTGGGCATAGGCTTAAATTTAATAAGTCTAGACCTAGTTATTTACCTTCCTTTTTGTTTTAGTTGTTAACAGAAGGTTGAGTTAGACATTTATTAAAAAGTTAATCCATTGCTGAACATCAGGTTAAGTATTGAGTAGGTACCTACCAACTAGTGAAAGCGCTTTACGTATCCACTGTCGGGCAAAGTCCAAATTTAATAAGTCCACTGTTGATCTTAAGCCTACTAAGCCATGTTGTAAAAAGCTAGTCTTATTCTAAACAAAGGCGCTTTTTCTAATAAGTAGGTCCATAGTTAAAAGTAGGATTAGTTTTAGATGAGCATAGTTTTTGGTAAACTCAAAAATTTAATACTTTTTATTTTTAACATACCTACGACAAAATTTTTTTGTGAATCAGGAATAACCCGCGCTTCGACTTTTGTGTGTGCGTGTGGGGGCCCGCATCCGCACTCCGCGGTCGATGGCCCGGCGCATGTGTTCAGTACGCTAGTGTGTGTAAATTGTTTAAATGTAGTTGTTAGTCAGCTGTAAAGGGTGATATTTTTTGTGATTAGGTAACCAAGTTGTTTACCTTAATATCTCGGAAACTAACCTGCAAATAGTACCCCATTTTTTGCTGACCTATGTATTATGACTTGTATTTTCAGCCCTGAAAATATTTGACACTAATTACATCGCACCTTATATAATATTAATCTATGCAACGCCCTCAGTTTTTTTTACATTCTCTGGCATATGTTTGTGCCGACCCTGATGAAAAAATGTAGCCAACTGCAAAGAAACCAAAGTCCTAAAAACAAAAATAAAATCCCGCATCTCATTAATTTCTAGGTGCTCTTGACTCTACCTACAATTCATATTTTTCTCTCATCCTCCTTGTCCCTATTAACTTGCCCCCCCTGGGCCATGGGCTGGCGACGACGCCCTTGGTAATGATATGCAAATTTGAATGCTCTAAGGCAAAGCTATTAAGGTTCAAAATAAACTACAGATTTTTGACAGTTTTGTATAACCTCATGTGCTGCTGACTGTACAAATTAAATATTGTAGGTGGCGTTGATGTAGCGATCGCAGCTGCCAGCGCCCTCGCATTGGAGTTGTGATGTCACATCGGGGCGGCCTGAATATTAATAAATAGTCAAGGCTTTTCTATATAATTTATAAACCGCTCTCAACGTTAGGTGACGGCTAAGTAAATGAATTAAAGAAAACCAAAATATCTTGGAAGATAAATAGATATTTACGAAAATTCGCTTTCAACAGCCAAAAATTGATAGAAAACAAGAAAATGAAAGGCTACCTACATCTATACTAGCGCCAAGTTAGTGGTAGTGCTCCTGGTGGACGATTTGTGAACCAGCCAAATTATCCTGCCATTACCACTACTATTTGGGGGCCCTGGGGCCTTACTATGAGCTCTTATAGCAGGACTTATATTGAACTGCCTTACTTTTTCGTACTATGACCTCAAAGGTTAGTTCAAAAGCAGGCCTTAAGCAGTCCTGTTTAAGGCCTGCTTTTGAACTGAACGGCTCAAGGATGGTTTCTTATTTGCTGATGGTAAGCCCTCTGACCTACTTTTGATAGGCCACGTTAATCACCTGATACCTACGTGCTTGATGTCAAGCGTCGCATCGCTCATAGATGATTACAAGCCTCGGTATGAGAGCATGTTTGTACCATAAAGTTAATATTCCACTGGAATAGAGGAACAGAGTTCGCTTGGCTGCGACACCAAAAGTGACATGAGCCAGTGTGTGAAAATTTGTAAACGTTGCGTGAACTTTAGAGATGCCCTGAAGTCCATTTTAGATTGTCGATAACCCTAATGTATTATTGCTCTAATAAATAAAACAAACAAGATTTTGAACAATTTTATTTAAATAATTTCTTAAAGTCTCCTTGAGGCTCCCAGCCTATTCTATTTATGACATTTATCCAGTAACTTAATCACTGGATTTACAGGAAACCTGGAAATATTGTTAAATTAGTACTTAAGTAGGTATAATTTTCCATTTGAAAACGGTCGGTTAAAAGCAGCTTAAAGGTATGATTCCGATGTCTGCAGCACTGCTGCGTGACACTGCTGCGCGACACTGCTGCGCAGCACTGGTGCTGAGCTCGGAATGTAGCCTCATATAAACCGATAGAGAATGTATGGGGACCAGTGGTGTTGCGGCAGCGGTGCCGTGCAGCAGTGCTGCGCAGAAGTGTCGCGCAGCAGTGTTGCACAGCAGTGTCGCGACGCTTCTTCGCTCACTTCAAATTGAGCCTTTCAAACGTGACATTACGGTTAAATTTGGAGCACACGCAGCAGTGCTGCCGACATCGGAATCATACCTTTAGATAAAACTATCAGTGTTCACAAAGACAAACAAGGTTATATTGGAAATCATCGACATGAGTATCGATAATATAATAATTTTTGATCAATCTCTACGCCTTATTTTCTCAAGTTCACGGACATAATATTTTTTTATCTAACACATAAAGTTTAGAAATCAGCCTTTATTTAGAAAATAGGCGGTTAATAGCATGATATTAGTGTATTACTTAGTGTGTTTAGGAATATATTCAACTAAAATATGAAATATGAAAATGGTACTTGTACAATCTTATTTACCTGTGAAATGAGTGTTTATTTGGGTTGTTGTCGTAAGTAACATTACAATTCAGTACAGAACACGACACCATTATTGATTTATATAGCTTTATGAGCCAAACCGATCAGATCGCGGTCAAAATTACAAAATAATCGTGTGGACGCTTTTCACCAAGATGATAACAGACGATAAATGAAGTCAAACTAGGTTCTGCTGTCATTTTCTTTTAACTCTTTCTCGCACATCGCATATGTCGTAAGAATCGGTTTCTCACTCGCACCATTGTCCGTCTACTTGAGCGTAGCGAAATTTTTCTATGTCTATGGTTTGTACGTATCTTTAGCGGTGATGACAGTTAATGCACAGAAGTAATTATTTTTGAGTCTCATTGTGCGCTTTTATAATTCTCAACGGCCCGGCACGGCACCGCCCGGCAGCCGTCCAACGGCACAACAGGGAAGTGAAATATATGTGAGGAAGAGTCCAGAGCAAAGAATATACAGCGTGTATAAAGGGCACAACCAGTATATTAGCGTAATATCGTTAATGTGTTGTTGTTGGTATGCCATGTACCTATGTATGATTGTGGAAACAAACAACATCAAAATCAACAAATAGGTAATATTCCGACAAACAGTTATTTCGATACTGATCGGAAAGATATCTAGGTACTTACAGCGGTGGAAACACCGTTAATAGGGGACTTGTGGTTAAAGAAATTTATTCTCACAAAAAGACAATAATGTCACTTACAGGAGAACAATGATAAAAGTAATAATTATAAAACATTCCGTCGTCCAACTAGGCATACCTATCTCCTCAATTAGTGCACTTTAATTAAATTTGTTCTTAAACATTTTCCGTTTACCTACCGTTACGTTACGTTTACCTAGTTGTGATTTGAATGCACTAAATGAGTTAACATTTTTTATGATCGAAGGTATTTTATTATAAAGCTGACCAAAGTTAAATATTGTTACCTATCTCAACAAATAATTACCTAGATGGGTATTTATCAGAATAATTGTACCTATGGGTCAAAATGTTTGTCCAACACCTTCATTGCGTAATTGTGAGAAAGATTTCAATTCTGAACTGTTTTATGAATATTTTTCCAGCAGCTTGGTTTACTTATTATAACTTAAGCTTATAATTTTAGTATTTATTCAAATAGTTATGGAATATGAGCTAAGAAAACAAATTATTATTTTTTCATCTCATACAAAATAAGGATGTCCTTTTGCTACCTTTGTCTAGAAAAATGTGAACAACTCTTTCATAAATACACGTACAGGCAAATTATGAACTTTGATCTTTAGATTAAAGGACAGACTAACCGTGACTTGCGTTGAAGTCGTATTCAGCTTATTGTTTGTTTTTTACATTTATTTAAAGAGATGTCCAAGGTTTTGTAACATGAGAGTAACAATGCGTGAGTAACGGTATTTGGGACTTTAACATTGCAAAAACTTCCGTTGAAATGTTTTTTTCGGTTCTGACAACCCCGGACTTCCATTTGGTGTTAAAAATAAAACAAAACGCCTGTCTTTGCCAAAGTTCTTCTTCTTCTTCTTCTTTTTGTTATGGCAATCTACTTTCCTCTTGGAAGTAACTTTTGCCAGTGTCATGTTTTGAATAGTTCAGTATTTCTAGATTTTCTAGTAGATTGTTTCAGTTTACATTAAAATGCAGGTGCATCACATTCCAATGCTGCTTGGAGCATTTGGCAGCAAGTATATCAAGACAGTTTACTCGGTAAGTTCTGCCGAGGTAGCGACCACTACAATAAAAGTCTCAGCTTCACACAACCAAGATCGCGCCTATTTCCATTATCCCACATATTGTTCAGTTGCGTAGACACTTGTACCACAAAACTGCACCAATTTTAAGACACAATATCCACTACTATGAATCAATTTGCGAATAATTAAAATAGTCACCGAACTGAACTTGACAAAATCCCGCCAAAAACCCTCTTTGCCAAAGTTAAGTGAGGTTATGTAAATGAGGTCGTAAAATTAACATCGAAAACCTGTGAAAAACGACAGGATTATAATATGTAAGGTAAGTGAAGTTATATATTAATATAAGTGTATTCGAAAGAACTAATTGTTGTGATTAAAATGGCAATTTTACATTGTTTGCAGGCTTTGTAGTTATGAGGTTATGTTTACTGAGATGTAGTAAAACATCAATATTTACTTACATGTGAATAACGTTACGTGTCTCACCATGGTAAAGACTCGTCCACATTGGGGTTCGTTACTCACATTTTTGTTACTCATACAGTGTTATTCACAATTTCGTTACATACAATGTTCGTTTTTAATCGACTTCAAAAAAAAGGAGGAGGTTTTAAATACCGGATACATACCTAAAGTTATCCCTATCCCTTTTCCCACTAATATTACTTGTATTTTGTGTCTGTGTGTGTGTTTGTTACCTCTTTAGGTATTAATGTTAATGTTTGGCATTCAAATGGATTAAATAAAACTTACGACTTTTTACCCTTGTCCATGATTCTCTACGGTCCACGCAGACGAAGTCGCGGGCAGCCACTAGTTTAATACGATGGGAGAATATTATGTTGTGAGAATTCACCTTTATGTTACATGTGAGTAACATTTTCAACATGTGAGTGACGTTACATTTGAATGCCATGTGAGTTATGGTACAATTAATTTGAAAACAACCCAGATATTACTTAAGTAGGTAGTTACCTACTTAATTAAATAATGTGTTGTGTAGATGCCTACCTATCTTGGTAAGTAGGTACGTAATGAAAACCAGCTACATATAATATATTCTTTGATTTTTAAAAGATTTATTTATCATTTAAGTAAGTACCTACTACCTATCTACATTGTAATATAATCATTAAACAACGTGTAACAAAAAGGGGATATCAACCCGAGAGGAGGTCAATGTACTCGTGAAACTTCCAACAGAAAAAAAATTGTTTGAATGTCCCTCCCCATATAAAATGTTGGCGGCAAATTCAAATTTTCTATGGAGAGTCCAAAATTGTATTTTCGATTTGAAATCTTTTTCTGTTGGAAGTGTTCAGATTCACGAGTACATTGACTTCCTTTCGAGTTGATACCTCCTTTCTGTTACACGTTGTATAATTGGTAAACTATTATTTTATGAAATAATTATAAAGATAACAAATATCTAGAGAGAGAAGGTCAACTTTTATTCTTTATATTATTCTAAAGTAAAAAGTAGGTACCACGACACTACTGTACAATGTACAAATAGTAACTTCTTCGCTATGAGTGTTCTGTGTTGAACATCCAACGGCCGGTAACGGCAGAAATTATAAAAGCGTCTTTCGGCGTCGCCGCTGCCGTACCAAGCCGTGCCATGCCGGGCCGTGCCGTGCCGGGCCGTCGAGAATTATAAAAGCGCACATTGGTGCGATGGCGGGAGATCGTGGTGCGGGGCTACTGCAAATATACGCAGTAATCCCCTCCAATTTCTCTCATTGCTAAAGATACGTGCCGCGGCTTGTAAAATGTGATTGACAAGCCGGAAAATTTACGTGCTTGACAAGCCATGCTTGACAGTTTAGTTGTGTATGCAGACAAAATGATACAACGTTGATGAAAAATGTTTTACGGCAGTATGTTTCAATTCTTTCTTACAAAAAAATATATAGTCAATGTCACTGTCAAAGTCAAATTAAGCATGGCATATGGTGAATTTTTTATCTTTCTATAGGGTGCAATTTGCCGCAGCGCCAAACAATAAATAAATTATATTACATGTTAAATTTCTAAGAATCCTTATTCTATAAGCCACTTTTAGTTTTAAGAAATAAACCCTTGAATCTTTATTTCTAAATCTTACCCTGTGTGAACAACCAATAGAAAGGGAAATATTAAAAATGGACTTCTTTGAGAAAGCCCACGTTGTTAGGAAAGAGTCGTCTCATAAATACAGTAAATCATCAGAAGCAATGAAGAAACAGATAAAACAAATGCTATTTGGTTATAAACAGAGTGACTTCAAACTTATAAAGACATGTGAAGATGCATATAACCCAAAAACTTTCAATGATGATTCAAGTTCTGTTAGTGGTTTTTCTGGGAAAGAGTCGCCTCATAAGAACAGTAAATCAGAAGAATCAATGAAGAAAGGGATAAAACAAATGCTATTTGGTGAATATCAAACAAGTGACGGCAGTCTAAAGACATGTGAAGATGCGTATGGCCCAAAAACATTCGATGATGATTCAAGTTCTGTAAGTGGTTTTTCTGATTTAAACCTTACTAATTCGAGCAATGAAGCAGATACAACACGTGAAACTGTGGGATCAGATGATGACGGAAACATTTCTGATGTCGATGAAGTTGTCCTGATATCTGACAGCTCACATGTTTCTCAGTTTTCAAATGATAGCTCTCAAATCAATACAGAGTCGATTTCTGAATGTGGAGTTAACAATTTGACACTATCTGATGATGCATCGGAAGTTGCTTTAGAATCGTCTTCTGAATCAAGCAATGATTTATCAATTATTAGTAGTTTATCTGATACAGTGTCAGAAAAAGATTCAGGTGGTTCTGACTTTGATCCTGAAGGAGTATTAGCTATGCAAATATTAGAAAAGTTGGGAAAAAGGAAGTTAGTCAAAAAATCAAAGAAAAGAATGTTAGACCCTGAATTTGAACTGCACGAAATGGTTTCTGGTCTTAAAAATAAACAAAAACTCAGAGAAAAGAAAATGAAGCTAAAAACTGAAAAACAAAGAGAATTATTACATAACAAGGATGAAGAAAACAGTGATGATGCATCTGAAAGAAGTAACATAACAGATAACACAAATTCAGCAGATTTTATATCAATAGAAGCTTCAGACATGCCAGATCAAAGCTTGGGTGACATTCTGGGAGAATATAGACATCCAACTATGAGAAATCTTCCATCAGATATACAAGTAACAAATTCAACAAACAATTCAAATAACTTTTCTATTGAAGAAATGAATGTAGAAGATGTACAAATTCAAGAAGAAGTTGGTAGTTTAACTCCTGAATATGACAGTACAATAGATGAGGCTGATATTGACAGTACTGATATAGACATGAGTGTTGCGCCCATTACAGAGGATACAAGTGTATATGATGATACAATTCAGTCTGAACCTACATCTGAAAATGAGGTATCATTTGCTCCCGTAGATGATAGTTTTGAATGCCCTGTTAAATATTACTATGGAGATAACAGATGTATATTTGTATTAAAGCATCCAGCTGAACTATACATTCAAGGAAAAATATTAATCAAAGCATTAGGAGGCACTTTAGACTTATTCGGCTATAGATTGAATGATGAACCTTGTGAAGTCTATGCTCCGAATTATAATTATGCTCATTGCATTAAAACTGTAGAGAGTCAGAATTTATACAATGGCCTGTTTAGTAAACTTACTGCAGAAGGTCTGTCTGTGATTGATGCTGAAGAAATAATTACAAAGCTCGGGGAAAATGATGGTGTTATCAGTCTAAAGAGATTTTATAGTCGTAAAATGGACTTTGTAGAAAATAATATGACAAACACTGACTTATTTAGTAAAATCAATAAAAATATAGATGCTTGTTTTAAAAAGGTTTCTGAATTTCTTGGCTGTTCCTTATATTTGACTAGGCAGTGGAAAACTTTTGAAGAAGTAACATGTTGGAGGAAGGTTGCGGAACATGGTTTTAGTAAGTAAAGTTGATAATATATTTATTACATACTTAATATACATTATAAGGGGCTGTCTCCATGAGCGAGAGAATCGCCGACGATGTTATGGTCGTGCCACGTATTTCTATACACTCTCTGCGTGTCTGTCTACACACAGCGATAGTTGTATGGAAATACGTAACATCGTCGCGATTTTCTCGCTCGTGGAGACAGTCCCTAAGGGAACTTTACTTAAACTTTTTTATTTACACAAGTAGGTACTTAAATAGAACAAATGTACAGCATCATCACACAAATTCAACAAAATAATTAAGTAAGCCCCAGGAATTAATCAAACAAGTCTCTGAATCTGAGACTAGGTATGAATAGTTTTATGACGTTGCTCATACAATAAAACTGCTATTATTAAATAAGATATGCTATCAGGGGTGGTGGGTGATTTATTTTCTTTTGAAATAGCTTAGGCTTGATCAGCCATTTCAAAAGGAAATATTTTTTATTCAATCTTTTGAGGATTCCGTATCCAGAGGGCAAAAATGGGACCCTATTACTAAGACTCCAGTGTCCATCTGTCACCAGGTTGTATCTCATGAACCATGATAGCTAGACAGTTGATATTTTCACAGATGATGTATTTCTATTGCTGCTAGAACAACAAATACTACTAAAACAGAATAAAATATTTAAGTGGGGTTCCCACACAACAAGTGTTTTTTTGCCATTTTTGGGATCGGAACCCTTTGTGCTCGAGTCTGACTCACACTTGGCCGGTGTTTTTTAATCCAATACCTATGTGTTAATAAAGAAATTTTGTTAAAAACATATTTAAGTATACTAGATATGTAATAAATATAATATCTACTTTAATGGTTAAAATACATCATCCACCACTCCTGACCTGATAGCATATCTATCCAATTTACTGAAAGCCATGCATACCTAGAAGTTCCGTTGAAGTTATTCCATGATGAAACTACTGTTTTTTTTCCCAGTGGTTCCATTAACTGGACTAAGGGGCCATCCATAAATTACGTCACATAAATTTCATGATTTTTGACCCCCTCCCCCGTTCTTGTCACAGCTGGTCACATCCTCCTCCGTCCTCCCCTAGTGTGACATCACATAATTTTCAATTATACATCTAGAAATAATTATTGAATTAAAACAGCAGTTCAAAAATTTTATTTATTTCAATTTAAATGATTTTGAAATGTGAATTCACAAAATTCAGGACCCCTCTCACCCCCTTGTCACATAATGTCACACTTCGTCGACCCCCTCCCTCCCCCTTAACGTGTGACGTTATTTATGGATGGCCCCTAATGGAATTTTCATTTCCAGAGGTTCTGCTAACTGGAGTACTAGTTAACGGAATCTATAGGAATGGAAATTCCATTAGTCCAGTTAATGGAACCACTTGGAAAATAAAACCGGTCAAGAGCGAGTCGGACTCGCGCACCGAGGGTTCCGTACCATCATAATTGCACCATTAAACCACACTGCAGAGTAGAATAATAAAATTAGTATTGCACTTTTAGGTCAGCGCTATCTCTTGACCGATAGTGGAACTAATGTTAACTTTTTTAGAAATTTGATAATTTCTAAAAAAGTGTGCTATATTGAGATATCATTTTATTTTTCCTCTAATCTTTATATAAACTGCTATTACATAGAATTATTTCAGATTTTTTTCTTTGCAAACTTCGAAGATAAGGGGGGGGGAACGGTATTTTTTTTACATTTTTCATTATAAATCTAAAACTATGCGGCCTAAAACAAAAAAAAAATATTGAAAACGTGCAAACGGCGCTCTTTCATATGATACCCCACATGCCCTAGTAGCTCCACTTCAAATTTTTAAGACCCCTTTTCAGTCCCTGTTGTAAAAAAGATATTTATTTTTTTATTTATTTCTTATTTAAAAAATAGTTGGGCAAATTTCATCTCAAACTATTCTAAATTTCGAGTTGATACCATTAGTAGTTCTCGAGATATCCAGCTGTGACAGACTGAGTCACACCATAAGGGTTCCTTTTTTACCATTTTGGTACGGAACCCTAAAAATCCAATAGTTCCATCACGGAACAACTTCAACGTAACTTCTGGGAATAGAGGCTGAAAGCATTTTATTTTATGAGCAACATCATAAAACCAAATCCTAGTCTCATTCAGAGACTGGCTTGTTTGATTTACATGGGCGTAGCCTTTGGTAGCGAGGTACAGGCAGGGAAGGGCAGCTGCCGCCCTTAGAAGAGTGGTAGTTCGCTGCTAAACTTTAATTCTGACGAGCTTCATTGCTTTCGACGCTGTGATCTCTATATAATCTAGGATTTTTTTTGTCTGACCCCCCCTTTTACAATCTGGCTATGCCCTTACTTATTTTGTTGAATGTGTTGTTGCTCTACATCCTAAATAATCTTAAGAATTGAATTATAATAAGCAATATATGAGTATGGTTTATTAAAATGAGGGGGCATTTTCAGAGAGCCAGAGCAGAGGCATAGTTTGCGGAGGTAAAGGTGTTGGAAAGTCCACATTCCTTCGGTATTGCGTGAACAGGCTGCTGTCGCAGGGGCCCGTGCTGGTGGTAGACCTTGATCCAGGACAGGCCGAGTTCACAGTCGCTGGGAACATATCTGCTACTGTTGTGGATAAACCGCTCCTCGGGCCTAACTTCACACATCTGAAGACTCCACAGATGTATGTTACCTAAAGCGCAATTTGCGTTGTAAACTTTAGAGGCGCCGGGTTCGACTCCCGCTTTTTTTAGACTTCTGTCTTCTTTTATTTATGTGTTTTGTTTTTCACCATAAGTTTGTTGAGAATTTTAAAATAATCTTTAGCTACCTCCGTGGTCGAGTGGTTTTCACGCCGCCGGTTTTCAAGGCGTCATCATCTCGAGGTCCCGGGTTCGATCCCCAGCTGGGTCAATGTAGAAAATGAACTTTTCAATATTGTCTCAGGTCTGGGTGTTTGTGATACCAGTGATACCACCGTTCTCTGATTTCCATAACAAAAGTACTTTAGCTAGGTACTTACTTTGGAATCAAGTAATGTATGTGATGTAGTCAAATATTATTATTATTATGACTAAGTACTTAATAATAATGTTCAATTAATAGCAAATAAATTCTAAACATGGTAAAAGTCACAGGTTCGATTCCTAGCCTTTTAAATTATCCTTAGTTTGCGACTGCAAGTTTGTCCAGTAGTCACATGCCACACTACAGCTGCGCCACAAAAAAAAAAGTTTGAAATCTGACTTTTGGACTATGCCATGATGAAGTCTATAGTTTGTCGCCAAAAACCAGAGTTTGTCGGTCTTCCGTTTAGGAGATACTTGTGGCTCAGCTGTAGAGACGTCTCTACAGCTGCGCCACACAGATCTCGAAAACGGAAGGTCGTAGCGAAAATCTGATTACTTGTATGTATAGCCGTTAGTTTGTCGGAGTTTGTCGCACAAAAACCAGAGTTTGTCGGTCTTGCGTTTAGGAGATCTGTGTGGTGCAGCTGTAGAGACGTCTCTACAGCTGCGCCACACAGATCTCGAAAAAGAAAGGTCACAGCGAAAATCTGATTTTTTGTGTGTGTAGCCGGTAGTTTGTCGGAGTTTGTCACCAAGACCCAGAGTTTGTCGGTCTTGCGTTTAGGAGATATGCGAAGATACGCTGTGGAGACCTTTCTACCTGGATCTTGAGAACGGAAGGTTGTAGCGTAAATCTGATTACTCGTGTGTGTAGCCGTTAATTTGTCGGAGTTTGTCACCAAGAACCAGAGTTTGTCGATCTTGCGTTTAGGAGATATGTGAGGATACGCTTACGACCTTTCGTTCTCGAGATCCAGGTAGAAAGGTCTCTATAGCTTATCCCCACATATCTTCTAAACGCAAAATCGACAAACTCTGGTTCTTGGCGACAAACTCCGACAAATTAACGGCTACACACTCGAGTTATCAGATTTTCGCTACGACCTTCCGTTCTCAAGATCCAGGTAGAAAGGTCTCCACAGCGTATCCTCGCATATCTCCTAAACGCAAGACCGACAAACTCTGGGTCTTGGTGACAAACTCCGACAAACTACCGGCTACACACACAAAAAATCAGATTTTCGCTGTGACCTTTCTTTTTCGAGATCTGTGTGGCGCAGCTGTAGAGACGTCTCTACAGCTGAGCCACACGTATCTCCTAAACGGAAGACCGACAAACTCTGGTTTTTGGCGACAAACTCCGACAAACTATAGACTTCATCATGGCATAGTCAAAAAGTCAGATTTCAAGCTTTTTTTTTGTGGCGCAGCTGTAGTCCGGCACGTCCATGCCACCTAATGTAAAAGACGATGAAAACCTATAGTTACTTACATCATGACTGGATGTTATTGTAACTAATTTTCCAAAAAATAAGCATCTTTCTGTAGAATATGATTTTCTCGATTCAAACCAACACCACTTTTTTCCAGGATGTTGAACTTAGGCATGATCAACACAATGGACAATCCGAGACGATACGCTGCAGCCGTCGCCGCCCTAATTAGTCACTGTTGTAACAACAAACAGTTAAAATCTATGCCATGGATTATAAACACAATGGGACTCTGCAACGCTATGGGATTAAAGTTCATGACTCTAACCATACTCCAAGCACAACCAACATACCTACTTCAAATAGACTCAAAGAATGCTAAAAAGAGATTCGAAATGTATTTAGACCCGTATACAACGAGAAAATTATTTCAAGAGGATTACAGAAATGACCCTCTATTCAAGTATCTAGATGTTTCTTTAGATTTCGACTATTCATTCTTTGTTGCACATCATACGGAAAATCCTGTTAAAAAAAGCTTCTCATTGCCTGCAAGAGATGAAAGATACTTGAACTTTTTAGCATATTTTGGCGACCTATTGACATCTAAAGAACAAACAGATTTATTAGGCATAGTACCGTACGAGTAAGTAGCGAAATAGAAATAAAGTAATTGTTGTAGAAGAAACTATGTTGAAAATTTGTAAGGAGCCAGAAGTTAACTTCTTTATGTAACAATTGACTTTCCTTATCAACACAATTACGTTGTGCTTCAACAGTGAGTAAAAAGAGATAAAGTATGTTCTCAGAACCGAGGCTGAGTCACTGAGTCGACGCATATATCATCTTTGGTCTTTATAACTTTTTATTAGTCAAATATCTTCTTTAAAATCCATAAGAATTTACGTTACGTGCTAAAATAAGAAGGCAAAGACAGTCGCCCGACGACGTAGAAATGAATGACGTCATCGTAACTTGTAGGTCAAATTAACTTCAACTTCTGATTTTATTTTAGAGTAAAACTTGGAGACTTGCACATCGGATTGAACGTCAAAATTAGCGGGGACGCTGTAACGAAAGTGATTAATGGCAAAATAATAGCGCTATGTCAACTAATGACGCAAGATAAAGGTGGCGATGTGTTTACCCTGAGAGATAAACCCGTGCTATGCCATGGACACGGTATGAAATTATAGTTTATTTATTACATCTACCTATCAACATAAAATTATCTTTCCATAATGAAGTTACAGAAAACAAATAGGTAATAAAAGTCACTGATATCTATGACTGTGAAAGTTAAGATATAAGTTGGTGTCTTTATCTATTCTTTTATTCCATTAATCAGTTAAATTACACAATCATCAATGTTTGCTATAAAATCCAAGACATGGAAAAATATTATTTGTTATAAGATATTTTAATAAAAACAATATTTTTTTGACCACGTCATTAAAATAAAGTACGTATTTTATGATGTCACTGATGAATCATAATACGCGTCGAACTTCGTAGCACACACATAAGAGTTCGTAGTAATGGTCTTCCTCTAATGATGTCATGTATTTAAATGGAACATCTACTAGATCTGTTCAGTTTAAATTGGCATTTTAAGCTCAATGTTCTACTAATGTAACTTTTGAAATTTTAACTTTCCAATTTTTGTTTGCACAATATTGATAAGAATTTATGATAACTAGTCAAATCTCTTTGGATCAAAACAATTTGAAAATAATTTAAAAGCAATGTTGAATTTGTTATCATGAAAGTGCAGCCATAAATTGATGATATAATATGTTGATAAGGGTTTATTTCTTATGATTTGCAGGTCTTATTCGAGGAGTTGACTTGGAAAAGCAAACATTATACATCATTACACCCATAGAAGTAGATAAACTCTCTCTAGTTAATACATTGGTGTATGCTGATTGGATGCCAGAGATTAGGGGTCAAGAAAGACAACTACTGGACGGCATCTCGGTACCTTATCGCACTGCTACCATGTATCAAAAGAGACAGCTGATGTTTGCACCCAAGAGGAGATTCAATCCGCTACAACTGTTGAAAATGACAAGGAATTCCTAAATTGAAACTGTCAATGATTAGTTAATAAATTTGTAATTGGAATAGATCCAAAATATCTTAAATTATAAAAGGAAGTCTAATTATTTTATGTTAATTCATGTATATTTGAAAGATAATTTTGTACTTACAATACTAATAAAACATAACATATAGATGATTGATTTTAACTTAAATATTCCCCATCCTAAACACCTCTTAGTATAAATGCTGTATTAATTTTTTTATAAAAGTCAAAAAGAGTTTAGAAAAGAATTGTTAAAACATGGGGTTCCTTTATTACTAATAAATTATATTAGCATGCAATATGGGTAGTTAAATTTCACACAAACAATAGATTACAATAAAACTGCCCTACAGAATCAGATGGACGTCTCAGAGACGCGTCTAGTTGACAGGCACTTAGCTGAGAATTGGGGCTCACGCTCCACGTCAAATAAACATCACCTACACAATTTATACATAACTATTTTATTGAAAAAATTAAAATACAAAATATGAAACTAAACAATCAAGTCTCGGTGAGACAACACCGGTCGAGGAATAAATCTATATGAAGAAATGCTACTTGAATAATATAACATGATAGTATAGCACGAAAAAATCAAGTGGGGCCCATCAATTGCAGGACCCACAATTGCCCCCGACCATATGTTTTAAGGCATTTACGCTTACCCTTTATAGATAAAATCTATAAAATATACAAGTACCAATTGTGAAAGTGTAGCCACACGAATACTGAGTGGGTGTGCGTGCAACGCGGGCCGCGACGTCATGTCAGCTATCAGTTTCAGAAGGAAGCACTGTGTGGCCGACGTCGCGACTGCTGCAGTCCGAGTCGTTTCAAACGTAAGTGTCAGGCAGTATGCGAACGATTCAAAAATCAGAGTTCTCCCACCAACAGCACATTTACAGCAGAGAACACCTAGTCTTCTTCTTCTTTTTAACCTGTAACGCGGCCCTAGTCGCCGTTTCAAATACCTCACGCACTCCTTCCTTGCTCTTGGCAGAGCATTCGAGATATGCAAAAGCGTTAATCTTCTCGGCCATAGCCCGGCCTTCCTGAGGTTTCACGGGCTCTTGTTTCATTTTGCGAAGCTCATTGATTGTGGCTGGGTCATTGCGCAAATCCTTTTTGTTCCCAACAAGAATAATGGGTACATTAGGGCAGAAGTGCTTCACTTCAGGCGTCCACTTCTCTGGGATGTTCTCGAGCGAGTCTGGCGAGTCCACCGAGAAGCACATGAGAATTACATCGGTGTCGGGGTATGAAAGCGGCCGCAGCCTGTCGTAATCTTCCTGTCCGGCCGTATCCCATAGTGCCAGCTCTACTTGTTTGCCGTCCACTTCTATGTCGGCGACGTAATTCTCAAAAACTGTCGGCACGTACACTTCCGGAAATTGATCCTTACTGAACACAATCAGTAGACATGTTTTACCACAAGCACCGTCACCGACGATAACTAATTTTTTGCGTATCGCAGCCATCGGTCCTGTGAAAGAATACAACGCAAATAATTATGATGGTGTCGAGCGTCAACGCCTTTCATGACTTATAAATATGGCCGCCGTATAGGATTATGGGTAGGGAGTAGTCAGACAAGCCCTCAAATGTGAATAAGCACCTGAACTAGCGGAAGAAGAACAGCACCACCACATAGTACCCTCACATGCGAGGGTGTATTTAGTATATTTTGTAGATACCTGAAGATTCTGGCTAATTTCTGCGGAATATTGGCTTATCGACACTTTTTTAATCGTCTTTGCTCATCACAAGCACTTTCGTTCATAAAATCACAGTGTTGCAAAGTCAAAAATGTTCGAAGTCTGACTTCAAATTATCCACGTAGTGATTAACAAATTTGTGTAATAAAAACAGAATGATATTATTTACCGTCAAATATTCACGTAAGCTCTATCTCTATTGTTTTAAACAATTATTTGATTTGGAAAAATTACACAGGGATGCCTAGTGCAAAATATTTTTTGACAACAAATTCTCGTTCAGAAACACACATATTAAGGTGGGTCTCCACAAAGTCTCCACCAAAATTGTTGCCATATTTTGTGTTTCCAACTGTTTGCAACTCTCCAGAAAATCACCAACATTTGTTCCCATTGTGTCCACACCAAGTCGCCAACAATTTGAGAAACATTTTAGTTGACAACAAGCTGTCTCCACTAGGATGTTGGAGACAACTAGTTGTCAACTAAAATGTCTTCAAACGACGATGATATTATGCAAGCAGCTGCTGTATTTATTATTTTGTGCAAAAAAAACAAGCCTAATTATTGGGTACAACAAAGCCTCAAACAAAAAGGAGTACACGGAGGAGGGATGGAACTATTTGTTTTTATTAGTTGAGTCTCGTAGTACTCTTTGTATGTGAAATAAATCAATCAACGTATCTGTTCATTCGTTCGTCCACGCGACATTCATGTTTGTTTACTAACTAATGTTCTAAACAAGGCGTCTCCACAGAGCAAAAAATATCTGCAACAAGCGTATTCCTTTGATGTTACCGCCAAAAATGGAAACACGGTTTCCGACAAATGTTTTTTTGTTGCTAACACAAGGTAATTTCTGAAACTTATGTCACCAACACGTGATGACAACACAAAAGTTGGCAACTTTTCTTTGGTGGAGACGCAGCTTTTTGTTAAAGAAAATTATTCTCCGTTTATTGGGAAGACAGACAGCCAAATCACACGAGTAAAAAAACGTAAACTGAAGCCAAATGTTCAGTGCGTGATGATATGTACTTATGTACCTCGGCCACTCACATGCGCGCAAAGTTCGTACATTGTAATGGTGCGGGCACATTTGTCTGACGCCACGTGTTAACACGCCGTCAGATGACATCGGTTTTCATAGTAAATGTATGCCCTAGGATCACACTTCCCAACTAACAATTTTACGTCGTACAATGGTCGTACAAACGTTATCTTATTATCACTGGTCGCAAAAGATAGGTCACACTAACGTTATAATAACGTTTACTCAACGCGAAAAGGGCCCCATTTATACGACCTACATTGTTGTTTAATGGTCATACAAAAGTCACAAGATTACCACTTTCGTCGTACAGTAGTCGCATCAAAACTTTACAACGACTCTTTCGTTATATTGTGGTCATACAGATGTTTTTAAATGATGAAAACGTTGTATATGGGTCAAGTAACAACACTTGTTCGAATGATTTTTAATGTTTGTCAGTGACTCGTGTTTGTGGTTATGTTTCGAGATCTGAGTGCAAAATAAATGTATTAAAGTTAACTTATAAAGTGAGTATTATTTAACTTTCATATCTTTGCTAACGTGTCTGACAGCCGTTTGCACTAAACTCAAGTTAGGCGTGTCCTAGTTAAGTTATTTCTTAGCTTAGGAACAGCCTAAAAATGCCGAGCTGAAATTTTTGTTTGCACTAACAGACTACGTCGTAACTTGGGCATCGCCTTGCTAAGAGAAAGAATGAACGAATGTTAATATTAATTGTTTATGGATTTTTAAGCCGGCGAAGTAATATAGGTCATAGAGTACTTTTTTGGTTATAACATCACATTGATTCATTCGTGAGTTAAAAGGAGACGAAAGATAAGGCGTTGGTTTATTTTATTTGGTAGGGTGATCGAAAAAGTTATGTCATCAACTGTCAATTTAGAAAATGGAAATCAAATCGCGGCAGTGTTGCCAATGGTACGGTAATTGCCGAATTATACGGTAATTGGGTTCAAAAATTAACCTTGACACGGCAGCTTAATGCAGAAGTTTACATACAAGTACGGTTATTTCATACGTTCTTATCTTAGAGCATCGCGGCTTCGTCTCGAATGGTTTCTCTTTCTGGGACAGAAGCGCGTCTTACTCTAAGGTTCTTATTCTTTTATAAGTGCAGTAATTGTATTGAAATACGGCAATTTTTGCGATTTTCCACCAAGTCGTTTAGTAATTCAATTATTTCAATGAATGTTCCATGAATATTCCATTTTTAAGCAAATATTTCTGTTTTTGTCACAATTGACGGCCACAGGCTATAACCCCAGATTTCCAATTCATAACATAGGAATTTCTTAAGCCTTGGGCGCTCGATATTGGGCCCGTAAGTTAAGAATAGCCTAAAGTGCATTTAGGAACGTCCTAAGGTTAGTGCAAACCAATTTTTTCTAAGAGTGTTTTAAGTTAGTTAGGAAAAGACTTAGGCGATTCTTAAGTTTAGTGCAAATGGGTGTTATTATTATCATACCGTTTAGTTCGTCTGGGAATTAAAGTTTTATGATATACATATGTAAATACTATTCATATTTTCATGCCTCTTCGTAGTTTTGCGTTTGAAACATACAATTTTTATTAATAAAATTATGTTTAATTCTAAAAATGTCAGCCATGTTAATTTTGTCGCACACTAATCTCTATACGACGTTTTAAAGACAAAAAGTCATTTCAAGGTTATTTTGAAGACCAAGTAAAGCCGCCATTTTGTTAAACGTCGTTTAAAAGTCGAAACTTGACTCCAATGCAACTACAAGTCGTACAGACGTTTTAGCTAAAACTTTAATATAACGTCGTATAGTTTAGTCGTACCGACGTTGCTATGACCAGTTTATTATGACATATTTGTCGCACGACTAAAAAGTTAAATTTAAGACGTCTATAGGACCTAGCAGTCATCTTATTACTATTATAAGACTGCTATCCGACTTAAAGTTGTACAAGTCAGAACTTATATGACGTTTTTGCTTGTTGGGTTATAACAGGTTCATATAAATACGGCGGCGTGTTAATACGTGACGTCAGACAAATGTGCCCGCACCTTAAGAATGTTTTTAATAATGTATGGAAAAGATTTGCCTGCGGGGTAGAGTTTGGTCAACGAAAGATGAGACTCGGTTGGAACTGAACTAATTTTGCGCCTTATTTTAAGGTTCTGTTTTCAATAACGTAACCTCTAAACTTTAATTTAACAACGAAAGAGGCGCCGCCATTGCAATCTCATCTTTCGTTGACCAGCCTTTTTTTCTACAGGCACACGTGTAAACACGCCGTTAGATGACATTACTTTTCATAGTACTAAATGTATGTGTGAGATGCTTAATCTGTGGTCATCTCATGTCATTGTTGTATTCTGTATCTTTGCTACTCTGTGTGTAATGGCGTCCTTGCGCGTTCTCTTTACTTGCCCCCTTACTAATAAAGATTGAATAGCAGATGTATTAATCCCCGTCAAATGGTAATGCGCGTGGCGGCCATGTTGATGACGTCAAAATGACGTAGTGAAATCGAACACTCAGTACCGTTAGCAAAACTGGCTGGCGGGCGAGTAGGGATGATGATCGATAATCGATGCCGAAATAATCGATTATTTGATATTAGATTATTTCAAATGTGTAAAGTCCGATTATCAATTTCTTAAAAAAAGGTAAACAATGGTGTTACCAGAACAAAACAACACAAAATGAAGTAGTATATTGCTATGTCAAGAAAAAAAACACTAAAGTACATGGTTTCACCACGAACCTAATATAAATATTAATTAGATAAATATTATGATTATGAATCATCCGATTCGGATTCGGAATCCGGATCCACTTAACGCAGTGGACGCTCTTATAGTACGTAGACTAGCGGCCGCCCGCGACTTCGTATGCGTGGAGAGTTATTTTTCTATCCCTCAGGAGTCAGGAGTTGGAATCTGTTGGTCACACTTCTGATTATCTATGACCACTCGGAGTATCTCGGTTGACTTTGTGTTTCCACCTGCTTGTAAAAATGTCCAACCTCAAAAGGCTTTATTTATCAATACAGAAGCTTTTACTTTATTAAGAGCACACAAAACAGAATCAGTTCCTGTTTTTTTTGGACGAAAGGTACCCTATGTCCTTTTCTGTACATGTGACAACGTGTATGCAAATTTTTATGATGATCGGTTGAGTAGTTAAGGGTCCATGATAGGAAAAAATGGTTGCGCGGGCCTTTTTTTTATATATAGAAAACGTAAAGTTGTAGCCACAAAAAAATATACGATAAGCTAAAGTGCTTTTTTTCGGGATGAAAGGTACCCTAAGTCTTTTTTGTACCTCAAACAGTACCTCAGACAACGTGTATGTAAAATTTCATGATGATCGGTTCAGTAGTTAAGACATGAAGGCGTAACAAATAAACAAAGAAACGGACTTTCGCATTCATAATATTAATAAGGATGAATAAGGAATAATGATAGACCTATTATTTTGGTTGAATAGCTTACGTGAATATATTGGCAATATCGAATTGCACACCGGCACCTTGATTATCTAAAAAGAAACTATTTAGCGACCGGTTTCATTCCACATACATTGCTACTTTTCTTTGGTATGTTTTTTTTTAATCCTTTAAGAAGTAGCAATGGATCACTATCATCTATGAACTGCAACCGGTCGCTAGGTGGTTTCTAATTAGATAATCAGCCCGCGGGAAATCCCCGTTAGGTTTATGTTTGTTCAAATGCAGTTAGGGATACGCAAAATGTCAAAAGTATCGATACCAAAAATTTTCGGAACAAAACTATCGATATCTGAAGGTATCGTAAGTACTTATAATACATTTATAGAAACCTGAATGGAATGTTGTTTTTATTGCCCTAGCAACAACTTATTTATTTCGCAAAATAATCTAGCAGTAACGTGTCTCACAAATTTAGAAACATTTAATTTGCTAGTAGTTTCTTTTCTGAAAAAATCGGCGTTTAATTAGCAATTAGATCGATAATTTTAATTCTTAGATTAATCGACTAATTTGCAATAAGTTACCAAGGATTAATCGTTTAATCGAATCAATTTCGAACATCGCTACCACCGAGTTGACAGACATTCAAGAGCGGATATCTCGAAAACTATACAAGTTATCGAAAAACTTGTCCGAATAAAACTTGAAGCAATAATCAGCTTTTATTCTGTACGTAGTCTTATGTCGCTTGAACGCATAGTTTCTGAGATATATGTAAAAAACCGAAAAATGGGGCCTACAAACATCCCCCTCCACCCCGGCATAGGGGCTACTGGCGGCGAATTTTGATTTGTTCACCTCCTGCTGCTGCCTATTGGTCACACTTCCAAATAAAGTTACGAAGTCAAAAATTGTGTTCCAAGCATTTCCCTCTATACATTTTTTTGAGCTTTCTTTGCCTGAACTATTATTTAAATAAAGAATATTTCATTTTCATTTATTTTGAAAAGATCCATACAATTATTATATTTTCACTTAACCCTATCTTATTGACAATAATAATCATTAAATTAAATTAATTATTATTTACTTCAACTTTTTTTGCTAGCTGTAGCGGGTGACGTCACGATTAGGTTAATTTGACAAGGTTCCAGCGCATTACCATTTGACGGGGATAATATAGTTACACAATGTGCGCTTTTATAATTCCCAACGGCCCGGCACGGCACCGCCCGGCAGCCGTCCAACGGCACAACAGGGAAGTGAAATGTATGGAATCATATGGAGACGCTTTTATATTTCCTCAACGGCACCGGCAAACCGTGCCGTGCCGGCCAAATCCTACGCTGCCGTCGAACTTTTACGATGTAGTGCGTAGCTACAAGGATTCATATGTGTGAGTGTGAGCCCAGAGCAAAGAATATACAGCGTGTATAAAAGGGCACAACCAGTATATTAGCGTAATATCGTTAATGTGTTGTTGTTGGTATGCCATGTACCTATGTATGATTGTGGAAATAAACAACATCAAAATTCAACAAATAGGTTATATTCCGACAAACAGTTATTTCGATACTGATCGGAAAGATATCTAGGTACTCTAGGTAGGTACTTACAGCGTGGGAACACCGTTAAAAGGGGACTTACCAAAGTTAAATATTGTTACCTATCTCAACAAATAATTACCTAGGTATTACTTAAGTAGGTAGTTACCTACTTAATTAAATAATGTGTTGTGTAGATACCTACCTATCTTGGTAAGTAGTTACGTAATGAAAACCAGCTACATATATTATATTCTTTGATTTTTAAAAGATTTATTTATCATTTAAGGTACCTACTACCTACATACATTGTAATATAATCATTACAGAATTTACAATCAATTTGTACATAAATACACATTACTGTAGAAAAACTAACAATTGTCATTAAACAACGTGTAACAGAAAGGGGGTATCAACCCGAAAGGAGGTCAATGTACTCGTGAAACTTCCAACAGAAATAAAAATTTTTTGAATGTACCCTATACAAAATGATATTAACTTTTTACAGTTGAAGAATCACTATGTGGCAATAATAAACAGATTTGACTTAGTGAATTGTTGTTTATTTGTAGTTAAACTAAATATTAACAAGTGTTTAAGAAGTATTTGAATATGCGAAAAGATCACCAGTTGTCAAGGTAGGAAAATCTATCAACAAGTAATTTGCCATGGTTACTACCATAGATATACAATAGAGAACTAAAGAGCTATCTATAGTATATAGTCTGGGTGTAAAGAGACTATATACTATAGATAGCTCTTTAGTTCTCTATTGTATATCTATGGTAGTAACCATGGCAAATTACTTGTTGATAGATTTTTCTATCTTGACAACTGGTGATCTTTTCGCATATTCAAATACTTCTTAAACACTTGTTAATATTTAGTTTAACTACAAATAAACAACAATTCACAACTTTTTACAGTTGAAGAATCACTATGTGGCAATAATAAACAGATTTGACTTAGTGAATTGTTGTTTATTTGTAGTTAAACTAAATATTAACAAGTGTTTAAGAAGTATTTGAATATGCGAAAAGATCACCAGTTGTCAAGGTAGAAAAATCTATCAACAAGTAATTTGCCATGGTTACTACCATAGATATACAATAGAGAACTAAAGAGCTATCTATAGTATATAGTCTCTTTACACAGTCGTTATCTTGAAACGAGTTTTAATTTCATTGATGAAGTCATCTCCAGCAGCGACTGTGTTAGACGCCACAAGTCCGTCATCAACATAAAGACCGATTAAAACTTTGGACTGTCCTTTAACTCTAATGTATAGACAAGGATCGGCTTCACTTTGTTTAAAATCGCTTTTTAACAGAAATTCAGCAATGCACGCATTCCAGCATCGTGGTGCTTGCTTCAGTCCATATAAGCTGCGATTTAATTTGCATACCCGCTTTGTTCCATCTTGGAAGCCTTCGGGCTGTTTAACATAAATTTCTTCTTCAACTGTGCCATTAAGGAAGGCTGTTGATACATCAAATTGACGAAGGTTCAAATTTTCTTTTGTGGCGATCGCTATGATTGCTCTTATAGTGCTGAGTCTGGCCACAGGACTAAACGTCTTATCGTAGTCGACGCCTTCTTGTTGTGAATAACCTTTTACAACTACCCTGGCTTTAAATTTGTCGATAGAGCCATCTGGATTCGTTTTCAGTTTGTAAACCCATTTGCATGGTAGTGCTCTTCGTCCTTTAGGTAATTCTACTAAGTCCCAGGTGCTATTTTCTTTCAGTGAGTTTATCTCGCTCAGCATGGCTTTGAGCCATTCTTCCTTGTTAGGTGAGTCCAAGGCTTGTTTATAAGTCATTGGATCTTCAGGTAAGTTTTCTACTTCAGCAACAGCTGCCAGTACGAAGTCATCATACCGTTGTGGCGGTTGTATTGCTAATCTGTCTCTAAGATTGTAATGATTCGGTTCAGGTTCTTGTTCGATTTCAGCTACATAGTCGTTGACAAGAGCTTCGTGTTCAGATATTTCATGATACTCTTCATTGTCACTGTCAGTTGCTTGACCATTAACGACTTCTTGTTGATTATCATCATGCTGAGTAGATTCTGCGTCTATGACATTTTCAAAGCGATTATTGTCTTCGTCATCGATGTCTACTTGCATGCTTTTTCTTTCTGAATCCGAATTACAAATCTTGTTTTCATTATATGTCAATTTGTTGATTTGAACGTTGATGTCAATCTGTTGAGTAGAGTTTGAGTAATAGTTTGCTTTTACAACTTTTACATCTTTGGAAATAAATGTTTTGCGTTTGGACGGAACGAAGACCCTGTAGACTTTGCTGGTATCAGAGTATCCAACAAACAGTCCTGGTATAGCTTTCGAGCCAAATTTATGACCTCTGGGCCCTTTATTCAGTATGAACGTTTTGGATCCAAAAGGATGGAGATGAGAAACACAGGGCTTTCTTAACACCCATTTCTCGAATGGTGTTTTGTTTTCAATAGCACTGTTCACACTTCTATTGGACAGGTAGTTTGCTGTGCAGATTGCTTCTGCCCATAATTGCATTGGTGCATTTGCGTCAATAAGCATAGCTCTGGCTTTCTCCAATAATGTTCGATTCTTCCGTTCAGCGATACCATTTTGGTGTGGGGTATAAGGTGCGGTCAGTCTTCGCGCAATTCCGTGTTCCCTTAGATAGGCTTGGAATTTCCCGTTGATGTATTCCGTACCGTTGTCCGTTTGCAAATGTTTGATTTTGTTGCCTGTAAAGTTTTCCATTTCTTGTTTATACTCTTTGAACTTATCAAGGACTTCTGATTTGTTCTTCAAAAAATAGACCCGTCCGTACCTACTGTAATCGTCAATAAAAGTTACAAAGTATTTGTTTTTTCCCTGAGATGGTGTACTAATTGGACCACATACGTCACTGTGTACAATCTCTAGACGTTCAGTAGTTCTGGGTGTAGTTCGTTTAGGAGGGCTTGGCAATCGAGTTAGTTTTGATTGATTGCAGGTTTCGCAATCTGACAAAGTCTCATTTTTATTAAAGTTTAATCCAATTAACGTCTCATTGTTGAGAGCTGTGTGGAGGTCTTTGTCGTTCATATGTCCAAGCTTCCTGTGCCAGTCTTGTATTGTGTTTGTAGAACTTGTTGCAGACGTTGCTGTAAAGCTTCTTTCAATGTTTGGCGATCTAACGTAGTAGAGGCCATTTGATTTTTCTGCTGTCATCAGCAATTTTCCTGTTTTATTGCGTATGACTGCTTTGTCTTTATCAAACTTCACTGTGGCACCGTGATTGGTCATACTAGACACTGAGAGTAGGTTAACAGAGAGTGCGGGTACAAATAGTGAGTCTTCGAGATGAATTCTTTGTAGTTTGTTTTTCAAATTTCCTTCCATCCTTCTCCTTTGATATCAGCAGAATGATCTTCTGATGCAAAGTTGAGTTTTCTTGTCACTGACTTCATGTCTTTGAAGTATTCACGTTGATGTGTCATGTGAGATGTGCAACCGCTATCAAGTACCCAATCGTTTTGATTATTCCTGTTCAAGGTAAGAAGACACTCTTCAGCATAGTTAGTTGTTGGAGTGAGAGATTTGTTGGACTTCCTCTCTTTGTTTTTCTTCCAGCAGTTTGAGCATATTTTGTGTGTCTTTTTCTGAAATATATTTCTTCCAGTTTTCTTGCAGACCTTACAAAAAGTATAGAGTGCGTTTTCTTCTTGGGTTTGCTGACCAGGATCGTACTGTTCATCATTGTGATGTCGAGCTTCACTCTCTTCTATAATTTTAATTTTAAGTTCTTCTGGTTTCGGCAGGATGTCGCGTGACTCTATGGCAACACGAAAATTTTCGTATTCTGAGGATAGACTATATAACATCATTATCGTCAACAGATCCTCGTTTATGTTTACATCCATATCCGCCAGTTTGTCAACTGTGTCCATCAACTTGTTTAAGTGTGCACGCACATCGTTTCCTTCTAGTTTTGTAAGAATTAGTTGCTTGAGAAGGGATGCTTTACGTGCGGGACCTTTGCTTGCATAAATTTCTTTAAGTTTATCCCAAAGAGCCTTTGCAGAAGTGCACTTTTTAATTTCCTTTAGCTGTGAGGGGGCGATTATAAGGATTAGCTCTGATTTCGCCTGTCTGTCACCCTCAACGGCTTCGGCACTCGCGTTTGGGGCTAGAGGAATAGTGACATACTTCCATAAATTGTTTTTCACTAATATTGCTTCTGCTTGGATTGCCCATGTGTCGTAGTTATCTTTTTCAAGTGGATCTATATGGTATGTCCTCGGCATGTTTGTAATAGCACAAAGAACGTTTCACTTGATTCGCTTGATTTTTGTTTGTATACGCTCTGCTACCATATTAACTTTTTACAGTTGAAGAATCACTATGTGGCAATAATAAACAGATTTGACTTAGTGAATTGTTGTTTATTTGTAGTTAAACTAAATATTAACAAGTGTTTAAGAAGTATTTGAATATGCGAAAAGATCACCAGTTGTCAAGATAGAAAAATCTATCAACAAGTAATTTGCCATGGTTACTACCATAGATATACAATAGAGAACTAAAGAGCTATCTATAGTATATAGTCTCTTTACAGCGGCAAATTCAAATTTTCTATGGAGAGTCCAAAATTGTATTTTCGATTTGAAATCTTTTTCTGTTGGAAGTGTTCAGATTCACGAGTACATTGACTTCCTTTCGAGTTGATACCTCCTTTCTGTAACACGTTGTATAATTGGTAAACTATTATTTTATGAAATAATTGTAAAGATAACAAATATCTAGAGAGAGAAGGTCAACTTTTATTCTTTATATTATTCTAAAGTAAAAAGTAGGTACCACGACACTACTGTACAATGTACAAATAGTAACTTCTTCGCTATGAGTGTTCTGTGTTGAACATCCAACGGCCGGCAACGGCAGCAATTATAAAAGCGTCTTTCGGCGTCGCCGCTGCCGTGCCGAGCCGTGCCGTGCCGGGCCGTGCCGTGCCGGGCCGTCGAGAATTATAAAAGCGCACATTGGTTACTCTCTGTCAAACTATTTGAATTTGACATTAAAAAGAAAGTGACAAAACACTGTGTAACTATGCAGCTGCCAGTGCTGCCAACTTAGCGCGTTTCGCGCCAGATCTAGCGCTTTTTTTGTCTCGCAGCGCGTTTTAGCGCCTAGCGCTAAATCTAGCGCTTTTTTAGATTTTAGTAGATTAAGTATTTACCTATTGGCCTGCTGCATTTATTTGGTTAAATGCTTGGTGAATCTATTAAAATTATACAATTTCTATTTAATTATGGTACACCAAGCATTCTAATAGATAATTCTCATTTTCTTCTTTCACCTACTTCAATTTTTTTTTTACATCTAGGGGGGGGGGGGGGGTAGGCGATGCTCTTACGAAGAGCAAATAAATAGTAAAACCATGTGTGTTTAGCGCGGAATCTGGCGCTTTTTTTTAAAATGCCATTTTAGCGCAATCTAGCGCTTTTTTACAGCGTTGACAGCGCGTTTTCGCTCAAACTAGTTGGCAGCACTGGCAGCTGCTATAAAATCTTTATTAGTAAGGGGGTTGGTGTAAAATTATATATAATTAAATACTTTGTGTTTACTAAATAAAGCTTGATTAAAAGTTACAATAAGTGTCTCATTTAGAAGACCTTACATGGCGCTGCGGCTGAGAACGAAAATTACGAGAAGAAATCATGGATATGTTAAAACCGCCAACATGTCTGAAAATAGACGTCAAAGATCTCAAAAACGAATTCAAAGAATGGCGTCAGCGATTTAATATCTACATCACTGCTAGTGGTGCGACGGAAAGACTTTCCAAAGATCAAAGAAAAGCAGTATTATTACACTGTGTTGGGGAGCAAGCTTTACGCATATATAATACATTTGAAGACGCGGAAAAACTAACCTATGAGGAAACATTGGGGCAATTTGAAAAATATTGTTCGCCACCCTCAAATGAAACTTATAAAAGATACATATTTTTCAATCGAAAAAAGAAAGAAAATGAGTCCTACGAAGAATACTTCACTGATCTAAAAAACCTTGCGGCAGATTGCAATTTCGAAAGCTTAAAAAGTGGTCTCATAAGAGATCAGATTATTATGGGAATTATGGACCTACAGTTAAAAGAAAGATTGCTCAGAATAACTGACCTGGACCTGGAAAAATGCATACAGTTATGCATTGCAACAGAAGTTGCACAGAAACAGATTACCACTTTAGCCAGCAGAAAAGAACCATATGTACAGGTGTCAAGTATACAAAATAGAACTAGCCAAAAACCTCAGTGGAAGAATAAAAATTACATGAGAAGAAGTCAATCACAAGAAAGTATGAAAAGGGAGCAGTCCCAGGACAGAAACACATGTGGGAAATGTGGAAGCAGACATGCATATGGACAGTGTCCAGCATATGGAAGAAAGTGTGCGGCGTGCCAAAAATATAACCATTTTGCCAAGGTGTGCAAAAAAGTATCCTCGGTAGTGGAAGAAGAACTTAAAATAGACACGGTTGAACACACGGTATCGTCTCTAAGTGACAACAAACAAAATGAGTGGTATGTCAACATTATTATTAATAAAACTAGAGTGCCATTTAAGGTAGATACTGGCTCACAAGTAGATATAATTAATAAAGAGGTAAAAAGTCAATTAAAGATTAATTGTGAAAAAACCGGCCAAGTGCGTGTCGGGCCACGCGCCATAGGGTTCCGTAGTTACCTTATACCATACCATATTTAATACCACCTATCATTTTTCGTTTGCAAAAATAACTTTGTTTTTCACAGTGTTTGTATGAATGACAAAGTTATATTTGCGGTTTTGGAAAATGTGCTATATCTCAAAAAATAATTACTATATCTCGTTCAAACCAATTTTGGTTAAAAGTGTTTATTAAGATCTACAGCATATATTTTTTTTAGATTTTTCACTCTCTTATTACAAAAGTTAAAGGGGGGGGACACACATTTTACCACTTTGGCGGTGAATATCTTTCAAACGATTGACTTTGAGAAAAAGTTGTCTTAGGAACCTCAATGTCATTTTTAAAGACCTATCTATAGACACCCAACACGTGTTGGTTTGAAGAAAACAATTTTTTTCAGTTTCAGTTCCATGTATGGGGAGCCCCCCTTTAATCTTTTATTTTTCTTATTTTTGTATTAAATTCGTTAAGCGGTTAACAGAATACATCTACCTACCAAGTTTCAACTGTGTAGTCTTAATACTTTCGGAATAAAGTGGCTGTGACATACGGACAGACAGACAGACAGACAGACAGACATGACGAATCTATAAGGGTTCCGTTTTTTGCCATTTAGGCTACGGAACCCTAATAAGGGTTCCGTTTTTTGCCATTTAGGCTACGGAACCCTAAAAACTGATGTGAAACTAAAAAACTTTGATAATTCATACATTAAGATATGTGGTGTTGCCTCTTGTCAGTTATCATACAATAATAATAAATGTGAGTCTAAATGTTATGTAGTTAACTTCAATAGTCCATGCATATTAAGTTTAAAGTCGGCAACGAAATTAGGAATTATTAAAAATGTCAATACATTACAAAGTGAGACGCAAACAAATTTTACTGATATTGTTAAAGAATATATCTTTATTTACAGGCTTGGGTGAGATAGATTATACATATGATATTAAGTTAAAGGAAAATTGTACACCGATAGCCGAAGCTCCTAGAAAAATACCATTTAAGATGGAAGCTAAAATTAGAAGTGAGTTAGATAGATTAGAAAAGTTAGGTGTCATTAGAAAAGTTACTGAGCCAACGGAATGGGTTAATTCTATGGTTGTCACCAATAAACCAGATAAAAGTATTAGAATTTGCATTGATCCCCAGAATTTAAATAAAGCTATTATTAGAGAGCGATATAAAATGTCAACCTTTGAGGAACTAGCGGCTAAAATGCCACAAGCAAAATATTTTTCAGTTCTTGATGCCTCGAAAGGATTTTACATGATAAAACTTTCTCCTAAAAGTCAGTTACTTACAACATTTAACGCAGGACATTTTGGTAGATATTGCTATAATAGACTTCCTTTTGGATTGAACTCTGCTCCAGAAGTTTTTAGTAGATGTTATTCCAATATATTTAAGGATTGTGAAGGAGTAGAAATCTTTGTGGATGAAATTATAATATGGGGTCAATCTCTTAGTCAACACAATGAAAGGTTAAAAAATGTGTTAGAAACAGCTAAAAGTGCAAATGTTAAATTTAATATGGAAAAAATGTAAATTTGGTGTACAAGAAGTAAAATATGTTGGTCATGTATTAAGTTGCGATGGTATAAAACCAGACCCGGAGAAGGTTAGAGCAATTTTAGAAATGGTTGAACCCAAGAATAAGAAAGAATTACAAACGGTGTTAGGTATTGTAACTTATGTGTCAAAATTTCTGCCCAATGTATCTGATTTAACTTATTCATTAAGACAACTATTAAGAAAAAATATTGAATTTATATGGTCTGATAAACAAAAACAAGATTTTTTGAATCTAAAGAAAATATTAACTTCTCAACCTGTACTAAAATTTTATGAAGTAGACAAACCTATTACTTTATCTGTTGACAGTAGCAGTACTGGTCTCGGTGCTGTTCTTCTTCAGGATAACATGCCAGTTGCATATGCTTCAAAAGCACTTACCGATAGTCAAATAATGTGGGCTCAAATTGAGAAAGAAATGTTAGCCATTGTGTTCGCATGTGAAAAATTTCACCAGTTTATTTACGGAAAACAAATTTTAGTTGAGACAGACCATAAGCCACTTGAATTTATTTTTAAAAAATCTATGAGTGAAACGCCTTTAAGATTGCAACGTTTACGTTTAAGAATACAAGGATATGACTTAACAATTAAATTTAAACCCGGAAAAGAATTATTAGTGGCTGATGCTTTGTCAAGATCTTATGTGGAAGATAATAATAGTTGTAAAAATATAGATGAAAATGTTGAATGTCACGTATGTATGGTTATTAACAATTGTTTAAATATCAGTGAAAGAATGTTAAAAATATTTAAAGAAAAAACCAATGAGGATGATGATTTATTATTATTGAAACATTACATTACTACTTCATGGCCATCTAAAGAAAAATTGCAAAATAACTTAAAATTCTACTATTCAATAAAAGATGAGTTGTATGTTGTTAATGATTTAATATTTAAAAATACAGCATTAGTTGTTCCTAAAGCGTTGAGAAAAGAAATGTTAAGTAAAATTCATTTTAATCATTTAGGTAAAGAAAAATGTAAAAATAGAGTTCGAGGAATTCTATTCTGGCCATTTATGAATAAAGAAATTGATGATCTTATAGAGAACTGTGACATATGTCTGCAATTTCAGAAAAGCCATTCATATGAAAATCTAATTATCCGTAAAAAACCTGATAGACCATGGCAAATTGTAGCATGTGACATGTTTTTCTGTAATGATAGAATTTATTTGTTGATTGTAGATTATCTAACAAAGTATGTAGAAGTTATACCATTAAAAGATCAGTCTTCCGAAGAACACATTAGTGCTCTAAAATCTGTGTTTGCCCGTTGGGGAATACCTGATGTTCTTTATAGTGATGATGGTTCTCAGTATAAAAGTCAATTGTTTAAAGAGTTCTGTGAGCAATGGAAATTCAAACATGTAAATTCCACTCCTTATTATGCTAGATCAAATGGTATGGTAGAAAGATATATACAAACTGTTAAGAAAATGTTTAAAAAATGTATGTTAGAAGGGAAAGATATATATTTAGCTTTGTCCGAATTAAGAAACACTCCGGTAGATCCTGAACTAAATCTATCGCCTAATCAGATGTTAATTGGTCGTCAAACAATTTCTATGTTACCTTCACTCATTAAAAAGAAAGTGAACTATAAGAGTATTTATAAGCATAACCGTAAAAAAGATAATGTTATTAAGAAATACCATGATTATAGAAATAAAGGTAAAGAACAGAAATTTTATAAAAATCAGAATGTGTTTGTTAGAGATAGAAATACCCATAAGTTAATTTTTGCAAAAATAATAGATAAAAGTAATAAACCTAGAGCTTACAAATTGTTATTAGAAAATGGACAAATAATTATTAGAAACACTCACAACATATTTAAAGGGTCTAAATATAGAAATTTTAAAACAAATAGCTACAGATATGATTTTGATGACTTAGAAATAAAAAAAAATAATGATTGTACTATAGATAATAATAGTGATAGTCCTAGTAAGAAAACTGTAACTTTTGCTGAACCAATAGTAGAACCTGTGAAAACAACCAGATATGGTAGACAAGTAAGGAAACCTTCATATTTGAAAAATTATGCTTAACTTATGCTCAGACCAAATAAAAAAGTAAAGACGGAGTCTTCCGACAAAGCGGTGAAGCCAGTAAAACTACGCCTTGGCTGTGTACATACACAGTTTACGCACACAAATGTAACGAAACTACGCCTTGGCTTTCGTTCGTCATTGGGCGAACCCTGCCGCCCGGCCCCCGCCCGCCCTCTAGTACGCACACATGTACCATCAAAAACCGGCTTCACTTAGTTGTTCGCAACCACTGCGCAACGCTCCATCTTCCCTTTTTATTTGATCTGAGAACTTATGAGAAAAAGGGGGATGTGAGATGCTTAATCTGTGGTCATCTCATGTCATTGTTGTATTCTGTATCTTTGCTACTCTGTGTGTAATGGCGTCCTTGCGCGTTCTCTTTACTTGGTGTAAAATTATATATAATTAAATACTTTGTGTTTACTAAATAAAGCTTGATTAAAAGTTACAATAAGTGTCTCATTTAGAAGACCTTACAGTATGCAATACAACCAACCAATATAGACGCTTGCTAATCGTAGGTACTCTCTTTTTATCTACATTAAAATATTTCTATCATTGCTCATCTGAATCTGGTTAAATAATAAATGGAAAGTGACAGCCCTACAGGTAGGCGAAGTTTGGAATTAACCGTTTGCAAAATCCATTCTAACATTGCCTACGTAAATATTTACTTTCTAATAACAGCTTTCATACCCAATGTTATGATAAAGCGTAGCTAACTATATTTGGCATCTACTGTAAAGGTACCAAATTTTTAACTTCAGTATGTTTTGTGCAATGACAAACTTTTGTGGCACTCACACAAAACGGACGCGCACCCTAGCTGACCTTTTTCGTGACGTGACTATGTCAAACAAAATGGCTTGGCTGCCTATAATACGTTGATAATACGACATGTCACGGTGTTAATGTTGCTAACATAAAATTTGTGTTGCAACAATTAAATAATTAGCAGTGTTACCCTAAAAATTAAGGATATATGAGCATTTTAGTATAACAGGCGAAGTTTAGTTATAAAGGTGAAGTTACAGGAGTTGACGGTACTCAAAATGTAAGTTGTTGATAAAATAATAGATGTCGCCTTCTCGCCACGAGGCACGCTTGATAAGCACCACAGGGACCCTACCGGCTAACTTACATGGCTATCGTAATCGCTTTCATTTGACAGATGGAATGTCATACATTGCTACTTTTCTTTGGTAAGTTTTTATTTGTGCCAAATAGAAGTAGCAATGTGTCACATCCATCTGTCAAATGAAAGTGATTAAGATAGCCATGTAAATTATCAGGTACGGCCCCAGCCCCCCTAACATGACCGACAAAACACGATAATATCGCGTTATATAGAATTTTATCGACACTCATCTGTCAAAATCCATTGTCTTTCTGACAGTTAAACGTGATAAAACGCTATATCACGCGATATATATCATGTTTTGTCAGTCATGCTAGGCCTGCTGGATAGATTATAGATTACCGTGGTCTATCAGAAGTAGGCCACGCCCCCAAATGGTAGGTTACGTGAATGCACTTGACAAGAAATGCTTGACCGTTTAGGGCAGCGGTCGTCACGGGTCGTCACGTCACACTTTTCTGGCCAAGGGCCACATAGGAAATGTGGGTGTGGGTATCCCTGCCGCGCCGGGCCGCACACTAAGGGCGTTTGTCCACCTATATGTATTCCATCCGTATTAATATTTTTTACTTTATATAGGTATTTGAAGTGAGTGGTAATCGTCCAATCACAATCAATTTGTTACGCTGCAGGCGGGCCGAATACAGACCACGGGCCGCTATTTGACGACCGCTGGATTAGGGGGTGCATTTCCGAGAGATAAACCACAACTGTGGATAATTAAGACGAACCCCACACACACAGTAAAAACTTTGACCAACAGTATTGTATCAGGGGCCTATTTCATAAAATAATGGTTTTGAGTACTTTACTACAATAATTTACCGTAGTCGTTTCATTATTTATCATGAAACATAATTCTACCCCAATAGGTAAACTTCTACTATGGTAAAATACTGTAGTTTTACCATTATTTTATGAATTTACGCCCCTGATAAAATACTGTTGGATCACGACTGCGTGTCTAGGGTTCGCCTTATGATATTACCACTGCTATAAGGGTGGGTACCCACTTAGGTTCGCGAACCTCCGCGCTCCGCGAACCTCGAACAGTGATCCATAGCAAAAACAAATATTTTTACTTTGGCTACAGTGTGTACCTGTGCGAACCAAGTTCGCATACGTGTTCGCTCACGTACACACCTGGGCGCCCTGTTCCAGCAGAGGATAAACGATTTTTTCGGTGCAGGTTCGCGGAGCGCGGAGGTTCGCGAACCTAAGTGAGTACCCACCCTTATAGCGCTACTTTGGTGTCGAACAGGAGGTCAAGTTTGCTAATGTTTTCGTCAAAATCGTAGTTCAATGGTGTTCCAATGGTAATGCTTTTCGACACAGTTCTTGTTTCTTAAACCCAAAATCAAGGCACAATATGTTTCCGTTTTGGGTTTAAGAAACACAATGTGTTTCAGTTTTGGGTTTAAGAAACAAGAGCTGTGTCAAAAAGCATTACCATTCAAACACCATTGAACTACGATTTTGACGAAAACATTAGCAGTCTTGACCCCCAGTCTATTTGCGCGTTCGACTCACTATCACCTTAATAAGTTAGCCCGCGGGCCGTAGTTTGGAGAACCCTGCTCTAGTTCATGACATCACACTGAGTTTATTAAAATAAAACATTTGTAATTTGAAAAATATTTTATTTAAAAGCAAAATTGTTCCCGTTTACCAATATTTACAAACAATCAGTCCATTACCTAAACTTAACAGCTTGAATAACACCTATTATAATAAATTCGATAACAATATCTTGCATATTTAGAAATCTAGGTTTTTAACCACTATATATATCTTTTAAACAGTGTTTTATTTAAATGCGTAATTTAAAAGGAAACAAAAAATATCATTTGAAGAAAAGTTACAGCTCGACCATAAAGAGTTGACAAAAATTGAGGGCGCCACTTTCTTTGTAAACACGTCAAAATCACGAATAAATTGGCAACACTGACTATATTTTGTATTGACAAAATTTAGTTCCATTTTATTTAATTTCAACTCCTCATCGCCAAGCTGTAAAAATAGATATATTTAAAGATTGCACACGAAACATTTACTAAAATAATAAATAAGAGACTTTTGAATTGGAAACACTTTTATGTCCTATCTACCTGCATCAAATTGGTATGGCTTTAAATAAAACCTCGTACTATTTTATTCCTATATTTCCTTCTTAGATCTATAATGCGATGCGATCTTTAAAGTGGCTCTGAAGATAGTTTCAGAATCGCACTTAGGGATTCTACACACGAGCGATTTTTTTCAACGCTCGACATTTTTACCACCGACGACGGTAAGAAAAGGTACCTTATGGCCTGGCCATAAGGTACATTTAATGTTAACTTCAAAATCGTGTTTCAATGGTGTTTGAATGATAATGCTTTTTGATACAGTTCTTGTTTCACAACCCAAAACCGAAACACATTCTGTTTCTTAAACCCAAAACGGAAAAACATTATGTCTCGATTTTGGGTTTAAGAAACAAGAACTGTGTTAAAAAGCCTTACCATTAAAATACCATTGAAAAACGATTTTGACGATGGCATTAGCAGACTTGACCCCCTGGCCATAAGGTGTCTTTTTCCGTGGAACGTCATCGGCGGTAAAAATAACGCGAGTTGAAAAAATCGCTCGTGTGAAGAACGATCACTTACTCGGGTAAGATAGGTTGTTTTGATACCATATTTATACCGGGTGTAACAAGACCTTCAACGAAGCCGAGGTCTACGTATTCTGCCCATCATCAGGACCATTTCTGTTCAAAATTATTACTGGGAAACGATTTTGATTTTTGGTGTTAAAAAAGCATTGCATACTTTACCACGCAATGTAACGCGTACAACAGACCGCGCCTGCGCTGCGAGTGTATGCTACCTAGGTGCGTGCGGCCAAGTTGAAAGGCAGCGTTTATGTGCGTGCTCACTGCTCATGAGATGCATTGAGTGACGACGACAAGCCATTGTTTGTTAAGAAATACTTAAGATTTTGATAATGTTTCATTGGACAAAAAGTAGAAAATAACCAATAAAATAAGATTTCATAAAATTTTGAATTTTTTGACTTTGACCTTCAATAACTTCGTAGCTATTGGTTTCCCGGGTATAGTCTAAAAGACAAAAATAATCCTGATGATGGTCGGAATACGTGGACTTCGGCTTCGTTGAAGGTCTTGTTACACCCGTATGTATCCAGTGTGATCTTAATGTAGGTAGAACACACATAGACAGACAACTGTGCTGTGCATTAAGCCCGAAGTACACATTGGGCCAACGCCTGGCCGCGCGCGTTGGGCCAACGCGCGCGGCCAGGGCATGTCACTGTTTACACGTTGGCGCCAACTCCCAACATACCGCCAAGTAGGTCTTTACACGTTGGCCCAACGCGCTCGGCCAACGCGTTGGGGCCAATGTGTACAGCGCACTTTAGACTAGGTTGTATAAACATATCATATGTAAGCAGGTAATAACAATAAATGCATTGCATTAGAATAAAACGGGAATTCCACATTTTTTTGTCAATAATAGGCACGGGCACGGCACGGTCAACATTACATATAGGTAACAAACTGACTCTCCTAAGTGATTTTAAACCTTGGATTGGCTTTTAAGTGCTTTTTATTCAGCAACATGAGTGTAGAAGTAATATAAAAATATTAATTGAAATATAATATTTTCAGTTTTATTAATAGTAAAGATATTCTATAAGATTTTAATTAACTCTAGTAATAACGAATAGGAATTAGAGAATATTGCAAACTTTGTGCAGTTTCGACATCTTGCGATTGTTAATTTTTACATTAATACCATTGTTGGAGGAATTATTGACAATCGCTTTAATCGCACATTTAAACGATCAAATTTCGTATGATAAAAAAATGAGCGTAACTTACGTAAAAATTGAAAATCGCATTTGATCTTTACCGGGAGCAAATAATGTATCACAATTGGTGCACTTAATTAGGTAAGAACTTTTTTTTTTCAAACATTGTCTTATAAATACACACGAATTGACATGTGACTTCTTACAGGTCGTCTGTTGCAACCTGAAAAAAAAAAAGAAAATAAAATTATCTTACCATAATAATTTTGGGTGTAATTACGTATTGCTCATTGCTACGTCCACACTAGTGCGCATTGCATTTAGGAATTATTCTAAGCATTTAGGCGAGTTTATACTTTATACTTAGGTCATTTTGTATCCACCATACTTTTGAGGATGTGTTCAGTCCATGAAACTGAACAACTTTCTCTAAGGGACACATGGTCAAATATGTAAAATAAAAATCGACTTTCCATACAAATCAAAGAGATCACGTGATCAATTTAGTATGGGATGACCAAAATTTTTTGGCAAAATTCGACATATATTTCTTAGAGAAAGTTGTTTAGTTTCATGGACTGGACACATCCTTAAAATTTGGATGGTAAGTTCAAAATGACCCGATATAAAACACTAGCGTTACTCCTCAAAAAAAAATACCGTGTAAATACACAATTTATTAAAAATCCCCTTTGCAAAATATCAATTGTTATACCTATTTTATAAACACACACTTCAAAGAGACTTAAGTATTTATTACAATGCCGAAGTGGAAAAGACCGAATTTTATAAGACCTATGGACCAAAAACCGAAAATTAAAAGGTCGAATGGTTGTTTGGCCGTACGTTTAAAATCACGAAAGGACATTTTACCTAAGAGACTAAAACCCGAAGCTTAAAAAACCGAAGGTTTTACCTAGGTACCTAGGTTCTGTACCCCGACCTACTTAAGTAATACCGAATTAATGAATTCGTCAAAAACGCTGTAATTATACTATAAAGCTTGTAGAAATAAATTATGCAACATTTTATTAGGTGCGACGACGAGCGAGCGAAGAGGGGGTTAGGTTCCATTATGACCAACAACGCTCGAGCCGAGCGAGCGAGGGAAGCGAGCGTTCCGCGGCAGCGGCCGGCGAAGTGCCAGAATCGACCTGCTGAATGTAGGCATGTTAAGTAAGTATCGACATTTTAACTTTCGGGATTTCGAACTATCGGTCATTTTAATTTTCGCCATTATAAATACATACCCCACAAATTCAGGAACAAATAATTGTTTGCAGTTTTGGTGCTAAAAAAAGCTAAAAACGGCCATAGTTTTGTTTAAGTCGAGAAAAACCACAATCAATTATCTGTCATTAAGTTTGTGTGTTTATAAATAACAACTAGGTATTGTAGATATTTTATAAGGGGCCATAAGCTTGGATTTTTAATAAATTGTGTATTTACAAGGTATTTTTTTTGGGAGTGGCGCTAGTGTGGCAAATATGTGAGCTTATTTTAATAAATAACTTTTCTATTTCTATAAAGTTGCCTTAAGACGCACATGCAATTATCGTCTACACCTGTGCAGTTTTGTAGATTTCTTCTGTTCCAGACTAGCTCCTTTTAGTCCCACATTTTGGTGTTCCATGGAGAAGTATTCATAGGGGATGCGCTATAACGCTTAACACATGCGTCAGAAGAAAACTCAAGATGAACATGAATGCGCACTGGTGTAGACGTAGCAATAGTTCTTCTCCACAGTCGGTCAAGCTATCTTTATACTAAAACTAGCGGCCGCCCGCGACTTCGCCTGCGTGGAAAGGTTTTTTTTGCCATCCCTCGGGAACAATACTTTTTTTCGGGATGAAAGGTACCCTATGTCCTTCTCTGTACCCCTGACAACGTGTATGCAAAATTTCAATATGATCGGTTGAGTAGTTAAGACGTGAAGGCGTAACAAACAAACAAATAAACAAACAAACGGACTTTCGCATTTATAATATTAGAAAGGATTCATGAAAATTGGTTCAGCATATTTCAGCGAATTGGCAGGATGATTTGGCTGATTCACAAATCGTCCACCAGTCGACGCACTACCACCAACTTGGCGCTAATGAAGACGTAGACCTGTAATTTTGTACGTTGGAAGTAAATTTTTCATAAATATTTTTTCTTCCAACATATTTTTACCGACTTCAAAAGGAGGGAGGTACTCAATTCGACCAGTTTTTTTGTTTTTTTTTTTTTTTTGTTTTTTGTATGTACACCGATTACTCGAAGACGGCTGGACCGATTTAAATGATTCAAACGTTATTACATTAGGTTAACTTTCAAGTTGGTCCCATTTTTTAAAATTTTGAAATCGGTTCAGTACTTTTCAAGTAATCTTGAAAAAAGCACGAAAATAGTATGATTTTGCGTGAACTACCTCGATGATCAGTCGTATAACTTTGTTTATGAACTGAATAAGATAATTATTTTTTTGTTTGAAAAAGGGATATCTTAAGTGTAGTTCTTTAACCGACTTAAAAAAGGAGGTTCTCAGTTTGACCCGCATGTATGTATGTTTCTCCGCGATTAACTCACGTTTGGCTGAGCCGATTTTAATTGCTACCTAAATAATACACCTACACTACCTAATACAAAAGGTACCTACACTAAAAATAAAAAAATAAAAAATTGTTTAAAAAAACAAAAAGCCGACTTCAAAAAACCTACCTCTAAAAAGCAAGAAATAATATTCGTAATAATAAAAACACGTCTATTGAAGTCGGGTGGGGGGCTTTTAGAATAAAAAAAGGGATTTGTACTCCAGCCCCACCCGACTTCAATAGACGTGTTTTTATTATTACGAATATTATTTCTTGCTTTTTAGAGGTAGGTTTTTTGAAGTCGGTTTTTTGTTTTTTTAAACAATTTTTTCGTTGTTACTTTTTTCAACTCAATCTTTTATTCGCTTACAGTTCAACTTACATAATAATTATTATTGATATCAACCATTTTCTAATACCATTGAAAAGTAACCGGAGAAAATAACCTACATGCACATGATATAGGTCTCATAGTGATACATTTTTCTGTTCTGTCATCCTCATCACTGAGGAACTGGCTATCTTACCTCTAACTGCCGGACCACAACCATTTTTTTTGATTGTTGTTATGGTGTCAGACTTAGGTACTTTAGGTAGGTAGACTTAGGTGGTAGCTAGCCAGGCGGACTTGATATAAGCCCTACCACCAACCAAACCGAGTACAAATTGTACCCCTCATGGGAATCGAACCCGGGACCCCTGCGTCTTACACGGGTGGGCGAACCACTAGAACACAAAGGCGGTTAAAATAATCCACCCATGGGTATGCGGGCATTGTCGAGTTTCGAGGGTTTTACATTCATAGTATAAATCTAAATCCTATCGTGCCTGCTGTCAGCTTTTGTCAGTTGACGCCTGTAGCACACCTCCACCGCGAAACAGTACCAGCGAAACCGCAGTAGGTTCCGCCATAAATTGTCAGTTGTACGATAAGCGAAAGGCATAGATTCAACTATGAAGCTATCTATTTCACGCACGATTCTGCCTGATCGGCTCGGACCGTTGTTGGTACACCTACGCCGCGAAAACAATGACACGAAACCGCTATGTAGATGTGATCGTCATACAGTGTGTTTTTTTGAACAGTGATCAAATTTTATGGTGTGGCTTAGACCATCAAACTGAACAACTTTGTCTATGGGAAAAACTTAATCAGAGCAAAAAAATAATCAGCTGTTCCATATATTTTGGTCGAGTAGATATTGATGTTTTTTATGGAACAGCTGAATATTTTTTTGATCTGATTAAGTTGGTCTCATAGACAAAGTTATTCAGTTTGATGGTCTGTCACACCACAAAATTTGATCAATGTTAAAAAAAACACTGTATATCGCAGCGAACTACTATCTATGGAAGTGTAATTGCAAACAAATATTGCTTAAAAATGGCACCACGGGGCCGAAAAACTACAACCCGCTCAGCTTTAGTCGGGCCACCCACGCACCCGGTGACTGACGTTAGTGTTCTTTTTAATAAATTGCAGTTTATATTGTAGAGAAAAGATAGAAAGAGAGAGTTTATTAGAAATGACGTCCTTTATAGTCAAATGGTGTAAAAGATGCAAAGAAGGCAGTAAAAATATGCAGAAAAAACCTATCTTATTTTTTCGTTTATGTATAGAAAATATCTATGAGTATACAAATTATGGTCGCTAATAAGCAACCAGTGTTCAGACGCTTTGTGCTGCATAACTAAATGCCAGCATTTTTAGCTCTATCCACTTAGTTGTACTTTTCGTGTGGTGTCATTTTTCGAGCAGAATGCTTATTCCATAGATTTTAGCTCGCTGGTATATCGGAACTAGTGCGGTAGTGGTGGTATTGTTTCGCGGTGGAGGTGTGCTACAGGCGTGAGTGTCGATAAATCCGCTAAGTCGCTGGCCTAGGCAGAGTCCGCGCCACCAAAGAAGTACCGTAGACGTGGAGCTGATACAGTTAAATTAATTGAAAGAAGGCTTTATTCCATCGTATTTTTAGTTCCATCGAAGTTCCGCGGATTTCATTCGTTGCGTTATTTCTATAACGTTTATCCAATGACTTCTATTTTGCATTTATCGTGTTTCGGTGGTCATGTTTGAGGGGCATCATGTTTTACGTCACACGAATTTCATGATTTTTGACCCCCTCCCCCGTCCTTGTGACAGATGGTCACATTTGTGAGACCCCCCCTCCCTAGTGTGACGTCACATTTTTACAATTTTACAGTCAGAAATAATTACAGCAGTTCCGAAATTGGTTTTTTTTTTCAATTTTAATGATTTTGAAGTGTGACGTCACGAAATTTAGGACCCCTCCCACCCCCTTGTCACACAATGTTACACTTCGTCGACCCCCTCCCTCCCCCTTAACGTGTGACGTAATTTATGGATGGCCCGTAATGTATGCAATGCTTTTTAACACCAAAAATTAAAATCGTTTCCCAGCAATAATTTTGAACAGAAATGGTCCTAATGATGGGCAGAATACGTAGGCCTCGGCTTCGTAGAGTGTTTTGTTACACCCGGTACTTGTTAGTTGTAGATTTACTTTAACCGCTTCAATCTTCCAATGGCGTAGTTGTTGATCCAGCCCCCTACTTCATCATATCAGCCGCACGACACCCACTGCTAGGTATAGGCCACATCCAGTGGCTTCCGGCAACCTTCACCAGATCGTCGATCAATCTTGTCGGGGGCCTACCCACGGAGCGTCGTCCGGTGCGCGGTCGCCATTCAAGAACCTTTCCGCCCCAACGGCCATCGGTTCCTCTCGCTATGTGTCCAGCCCACTGCCACTTTAGCTGAGCAATCCTTCGAGCGATGTCGGTTACTTTAGTTCGCCTGCGGATCTCCTCATTTCTGATTCGATCACGCAGGGAAACGCCGAGCATGGCTCTCTCCATTGCACGCTGGCTGACCTTGAGCCTCCTTATGAGACCCATAGTTAGCGACCACGTTTCACTGCCGTAAGTCATCACTGGTCATAGACTTTCGTCTTGAGACACTGAGCTAAATCGGACACGAAGATTTTTCGGAGCTTCCCGAATGCTGCACATCCGTGTTGGATTCGACGAGAGATCTCCTTCTCAAAGTTGGACCTATCTAACTGGACTGCCTGTTCTAGGTATACTTAACCCCTACCTACCTAGCCCCCTACTTAAAAGGCAAAATTTCTACTATTCGTTTTACCGCTAACGGTCACTTTAAGTACGTTTTAGTCGCGTGTCACGGCATTTTAGTCGCGCGTCTGTCACGCGTTAAGGCGAATCCAGACTTTGCGAGGCACGCGCTGCGCACGGCGGCGTACAAGGAATTGATCGACCCGAGCATATATCAAGCCGAGGCATTCGTTATACGGCGTGCGCGGAGCATGCCTCGCAAGTCTGGATCCGCTTTCCGAGACTGTTACACAAGGAGAGTTTCTCGCACGCGAGTGGCGATTTTTTCTAGGCAATAATATTCTCGCCTAGAAGAAATTGCCGCTCGCGTGCGAGAAACTGTTCTTGTGAAACAGCCTCTTTAGCCGCGCGTCTGTTATATATATGTTACGGCTAATGCCCGAAGTGCGGCTAAACCTAGTTTTAGCCGGCTAAAACTAGGTGTAGCCGATAGCTGTTGGCTAAAACTAGGTGAACCGATCTGCTTTACCCCTGTAGGTCCCGAATATAGGTTATAACAGACAACAGAAATAACTTTTTAATACCCCATGCTACACCTAGTTTTAGCCGGCTACACCTAGTATTAGCCGCGAGTAAATCGGCTACACCAAGTTTTAGCCAACAGCTATCGGTTACACCTAGTTTTAGCTGGCTAAAACTAGGTTTAGCCGCACTTCGGGTATTATCCGTAACATATACATACATATGATAGACGCACGGCTAAAGTTGGATCCAGACTGCGAGGCATGCGCCGCGCACGGCGCACAACAAATGCTTCGGCTTGAGGCGTGCGTGTCGAGAAAATATATCAACATATGCTCGGGTGCGATTGCGTGCGAAGCAAATGCCTCGCATGCATGCGTCGCATGTGGGCGACTACGTCCATAACTATCGTGATGCTCGCACTGAGGAGCTTGGATCTTCAAGCATTTGCCGACACACGTTGGCTTTCCCTGGCACGTGCGTAGCACATGCTTCGCAACGAATATGAAGGTACACACCTTGCGAGGCATTCGTTGTGCCTCGCAAAGTCTGGATCCGGCTTAAGATTGACACAAGACACGAGGTAAGATTGGATTTTATCGATGAAACAAAAAAAATTTGTTGTTATAAATGAAACAAATTTGGATATTTAAAAGGTGTTTATGCAACAAGCAGTACATAACAAAAGTATACTTACTTACATTGTGAAACCGACAAATTTAGAATAACGGTACCTATGGATCAAGCGTAAATTTTGGAAATGACTTATCCAAAGATATTTCAATAATTTAAGAGATGAGTAATATACTAACACATAAATAAAAGTGAAACGAGAATTAGGAATTTCAAAATAACGCATTTAAATAACAATTCTAAAATACATCATTGTATGATTGTACTAAATCCTGTGACAAGAATGAGTTCCTTAATAAAAAAACCCAGTAAGTTGTATAGTTTTCTGACTACAAGAGTAGATAATCACCATCATCATTTTACCTTTTTAAGAAATTAACATTATTGTAATTAATTTTATAATGGCCTAAATACCTACTCACTATAATATGCTTAAACACCACTACTATAATATACATGTTAAATAGATAAATCTTAATTTAGTTTAATACTATTTTACAAAACCCGCTCAAAATTTCTTAGTCGGACAAGGTTCGTTTGAGTACCTATTATTCTTGAATAAGGGTGTAAGAATCGGTCGTTAGATTTGCAAAAGCGACATGAAGCTGTCGAAAGATGAATGGGATTGATATAAGTATTCGCTAACCATCGATTTTAAAAACATCAAATCCATACATTATCCGAATATGATGTGCTTTATCGTTTTTACATATCTGACTGTATAAATAGGGCTCGCGCAAATTGGAGCCGCGGAGCACCGCATTGCAATGCAAAATAAAATCGCAGTGCTGCGTCTGTCCCATTGTAGAGTGCGATAGTTGATATATAGGTACACTCGGCGTCAGAAAAATCGCACCTTTTCAAAACTTTCTTCAAAGTTAATTTAACCCTCATTTTAATGGTAAGTGTTGTTATATACTTCCTGCCCTTTGGACATAGCCAACAATCTCTAGAAACCGTTGGAATACTCGTTGAACGGAATCAATTACTTAGATTCAGTTTCCGAGCAACATTACATTGCCACATTTTTTGCAATATTTGAGCAACTCCATTGGCAATCATTATTATTATTAGTATTCATCTTGGGTATTCCTTTTTTAATTGAACTGTTGAAGTGTGTTTTCTCCATCATCTCGATAGCGAATTTACTCGCTTTTCTTGAATTGACCCCTTTTATTTTCCTTTTATGGCGGCGCAAGCAAAAACGCTTTAAGCGTTTAATTATGGTAACTGATATGTTAATTAAATCAAATAATTGTTAATTGAAGGCTCATTAAATGTACTTTCAATAGATATCAACATTTACACAATAAAACGTTAGCTAGCAATAGCAGGTGGCCAAGTCTAAATTTATTTTCGAAGAGGTGCGATTTTTCTGACGTCGAGTGAAGGTTCGTATTTCTATTTGTTTCTACAAATTCAAATCTTTGCTTGAGTTAAGTTAGCAATGGCACTATATGCGATGTACAGCACTATCCCTTTCTAACTGCACTTAAGCAGAGATTTGAGTTTGAGTTTGCTTCTACACCGTTAATTTTTAAGCATAGCAAAAAATTTTATGGGGATATCAGACCACGTTTCTGAATATGAACGTGCAGTTTAAAGTTAAAAAATAATAGTTTGAAAATATCAGAAACAAAACTTGATTAATCAGCAAACTCATAAAAATAGCAAGACTTTTCATTATTTAAGTAGGTAAACCACTATCATGCCACTGCATTAAGCAGCAAGATCGTAAGTGGTTCCCATTAGATGGATTTTTGTTACGCGATGTGCGGTGCGGCCCGTCCTAATTTGCACGAGCCTATAACGCCTGTAGCACACCTCCGCCGCGATCAGTACCAGCGAAACGGCACTAGTTCCGCCATGACATGACTTCTCTCGACGACGATATTGACGATCACATCTACATAGCAGTTTCGCGTCATTATTTCGCGGCGGAGGTGTGCCACCGGACCGAGCCGATCGGGCGGAATCGCGCGTGAAACAGACAGCATCATAGCGTTAGAACAGGTTGTTTCGTATCTGTTTCGCTTGATGTAACTGACAATTTATGGCGGAAATAAGGTTGCCAGATGCTCCGTATTTTACGGGTTACCCCGTTTTTCAGACTAAGATTATTATCTTAAACTATTTTAAATTATTTAAGTTATTATATTAACCCATAAGATTGCGAATTAGGCGTTTCTGTGTTTAAAAAAATATTATTTTAAATACATAAACCAGTAATTTGCGAAAATAAAATACGGGGTAAAAGAATTAGTAGTCTAAGAGTCCTCGCCCACGGCGACTTTTTGTAGCGATGCTGTCGCGTGTTCGCATCGATACAGTCGCGATGCGGTCGCTAGCTGTGTGCCCTCGCCCACATAACCACGATTCAGTCGCACTTCTGTTGCAATACAAACACGATACTGCCGCGCTTCTATAATAATGTCGTCACCCTCCCTCCGTTCTCTCCCCGATGTCGTCCGACACGGTCGCGCGTTTGCATCGATACAGTCGCGATGCTATAGCGCGTTGGCATCGCTTGTGTAGCATCGCTACAAAAAGTCGCCGTGGGCGAGGGCCCTAAATTATCTTCATAAAAAACATCTGTTTAAAATTGTCTCCCATAAAAAAATCAGAAATCTATATATTTTATGCTGGTAACCCTTAAATCAAGTAGTGGCAGGTGGCAGCCCTAGGCGGAACCTATTTAGTGATGCGCGATTATTACTAATTTCAATAATCGAATTAACTACTAATTTCAATAATCGAATGTCATATTAGTAATATACTAATTATAATAATGGAATAAGTATTACTAATTAGTAATACTTTTGAAAAGTGATGAGCACGGGACACCCCCCCCCCCCGTATCTTATTCTCAAACTGCTACAAATCTGATGATTTTCAATGCAAAGCGGACCTTTTTCTCCGGAAATATCTACACTACTAATTTTAGTATGTTATTCGAATTAGTCGAATGATTGAGATAATCGAATGATCATTCATAATCGCGCATCGCTAAACCTACTGCGGTTTCGCTGGTATTGTTTCGCGGCGGAGGTGTGTACAGTACAGGCGTAAGAGAGGTGGTTTTTAGCTTCATTTCTTTACCTTATTCCAGGTGAGTAGGCCGTAGGAGAGGCCGGCTCCCAAGGCGAAGGAGATCAAATAAGGCAAGAAACTCAGCGAGGGCACGCTCATCGGCTTCATCAGGGTAGTGATGAAAGACAGCTTGCCTTCCGAGTACGGAGGGTAACGGCCTCTGTGGGAAAGAGAGAGCTAGCATTAATGAGTGATTATAGGTACCATGGGCATGGGCAACAGCGTCGATTAACTACTCCTAAGGTTAAAATCACAGCATTCGTTTAGTTCGTGCAGGGGCGATATGCGCGCACGCGAATATTGTTGCTAACCGGTTAAGCGACGCTGTTGCCCATAGTACACACAAGCGCACCTCAGACTATACATGTTGACCTTGAGACCGCTTTTATGCCCTACGTAATAAAAGCTGTTTTCGCAGTTTAACGGTATAACCTGACGTGCTGTCGTGCGTGCATATATATCTCGTAAGTCTAATTGTAGTGTAAACTTAAGGGCAGCTGTGAAGTTAGGCGCAAGTCGTTGCGCATTCTCAATTTAGCCATGGGTAAGGTAAAAGTAGCAAGGTCTCCTCTACATATTGACGCCGTCCACTGATGTGTGGGTGGACGTCTTTTCTCGTCTGTGGGCGGTAAACGAGCAAATACATCCCTCTACCGCATTGGCGGACGCATCCGCGGATGCATCAGCAAACGTAACATGACGAACATGACGACAAAGATCTTGTCTACCCCTAAATATAATTTTCGACAGTTAAACAAAGGGTTTGTCTACGTTGGGATGTCATTTTTGACATTTTGATTTAGACAAAACCGCTCTCGAGGTTGTCATGCTAATGGGACAGCAGGACGCATGCCTAGATGCGTCTGCTTATGCATCTATCACGTGTAGAGGCTTTACGGCGCATAACGGCAAACTTCATAGCAACGACAAAGTTTGCATTGCACTGTAACGAGTTATAGATAAATCTAGATCGTTAAATTTTGAACACCATTAATTAAGGCGATTCCCTAACCGAAAGTGGCGCCCCGATAGGATTTTATTTAACAAGCTGTTAATAGAAAAGGATTTTAATAAAACTTCTCTTGGACTTTTTAGGGCTCATAGTCAAGTATTTTTAGAAGGTATTAACTACATTCCCTCTCAGTCATTCGTAGAAGTAGATAGCAAATGTGTCAAAAACTGACACTTTTAGCTATTTTGCTATCTATTTCTAGCAGTGACTACGAGGAAATGTAATGATTCCGTCTAAAAATACTAGACTATGGGCCCTAAAAATTCCACGAAAAGTATGATTAAAATTGTGTTTTAAATTACGATATTAAATAAAATTCACTGGCGCCACTTTCTGTCAGGAAAGCGCCTTAAAAAAAGAAAAGAGGATTAAAAAAGTGTAACTTACGAAGCAAGTTTCTCCCCGATGGCCGAGAAGTTTTTGATAAGACAGCTCTTTTTGTGAGTGAAGGTGTCGAAAGTGGATTTCCCGTGGTACGCGCCCAAGCCACTGTTACCCACCCCTCCGAAGGGCAGAGTCGCAACTGGAAATATGATCTTTATCAATACTCTATAAGGTTGCGTTTTGTCTGAAGTGGTGGCCTCATAATTAAGGCATTACGCTCGATTTTCGTACGAACTTTGAAGCTTTGGTTTTCTGGCAGGGATTGATTGAGCTCTGATCTGATGGCTATCCAGGGAGTGAATGGAGGAGATTCATATCGCTATACACACCAAACGGATCTGCCTACTTATTGTCTAATTTCCAAAATCTATCGCAATCGCTTTCATTTGACAGATCGATGTGACACATTGCTGCATTTAATTGGTAAGTTTTTATTTGTGCCAAAAAGAAGCATCAATGTATCACATCCTGAAAGCGGTTGCGATAGATTCTGAAATTAGACAATTAGCCCCCTAGGGAATGTTTAAAAAAACCGCGCAAATAGCATTTAAAGTATGTAAATTCTGAAACGGAGAACTCTGAACCTGATCCTTATATCTCTTAGAATGCGGAACAGATCAGTTGGGTGTGTATATTTTAATCTGGATTTTCTCCATTCACTCTCTGGATAGCCATCATAAGATAACAACTCAATCAATCCCTGGCGGAGAACCAAGGCTTCAAAGTTACCTCTTTTGTATAAAAATCAACTGATATGGCGTCCTTAATTTATGTGGCCACCACTATATACCCAATGCCAAACAAACTGGCACACGAGACCATAAAACAATGAGGGCTTTTCAAAATGACAAAAATCTGTAGGCTCGATATGTGGCGTTAATAAAAATGTATGTGTCAATGTGATTTTTTATTACTAAGCTTCGAAGAGTACTCAGGTAGGCAGGCAGATGTAACCCTAAAATATTTCTCTTTGGGCAGATGTCAGCCAGCGAGCGCTTACTTGCCTCTTGGGTACAGGCCGTTTATTTTTAAGACAATTTTGACACTTCTCTTTCCATCAACGCCAGTGAGGCAAATAGTTACTATACTTATTTTTTAAATGTCACTTTGAAAAGTCCTCATTAAGCGCGGTTCTGTTGGTCCGTAAGTGCAAGCGATTGCGCGATATAAGTTCTATGACCGCATAATATGCCAGTTTGTTTCGCGTTGCCTATCATAAGCTTTATACAGCGACTGGGATAGAGTAGCCCATGGAAAAACCAAGGAAATATTATGTTAGCTTCTAACTAATTAAGGACTATAACTGTTTCCATAACGTTTCCTATATATCTCTATGTTATTTCTATATGAACGAGGACTGATTTTTCAATGGCTTGATAAGATTTCGTATTACATTGACAAATATAACAGATTCTGTCTTTAATTTGTCTTTCTAGTTTTCTTAGTGACATCCATTTTTATTAAGTTAATAAAAATTTTTTCACTGACTGACAACTTTTGTACTTTTGAAAAATTTGTCTTTAGTTCAAATGCTTTGTTTTACCACCAGTGCACATGCCAATTAAAAATATCAGTGATTTCTGACTAATTACAACATTCTTAAGGACTTACAAATAAACAGGGTTAGCTTCATAAAAGGTGAGCAAATACTTCAGTTCTATTATTAAACTCTAAAATACGTTTGAGTTTATACACTATTTCTTTGCAAAAGGGTACAGATTGCTCAGTAAACTCAGTATTATACGTGTTTTGTCAAATGTAATTTTTTATTAGCTCAAGCTCCCCCATGCTTCGGAAGGCACGTTAAACCATTGGTCTCGGTAGTATTAGCAGCCGTTAACACCCATCAATCCGTATAGGAGTGGGCTATTAATGCCCCTTCCTCCTTATCCATAAGGAAAGCTTGTGCCATTAGACATGGCTGATCGCGTAGCGCCAAAAGACGATTAAGTTAATGGTCTCTGCCCACTACACTGTATCATACCATGACCGAGCTAGGAACGTATCCAGGCAAAAAATATTCTTTGTATTGAAAAGTATGACACTATTCCCACTAGACCGTTCCGTCACCGGCCATGCACTTGTCTTACTTATCAATACAAATAATACTTTTTTTTATTTGATTGAATCAGGCGTCACTTGGCGGAAGTCACAAACCATTTTGAAAAAAAATATATATGTAGCTTACTTCCGTAAACAATACATGCAAGATGCACCGCCCGATGCAAAAAATGCACATGCACACCACAAAATATCAGTGCACAATAGCTGCATTTAGCCAGACAGCAACACACCTGATTGTCTAATTGGTGAAGGTGCAAGGTGTGTTGCTGTCTGGTTAAATGTCAGGTCAGGTATTGTGCACTGATATTTTGTGGTGTGCTTGTGCATTTCTTGCGGGTGGTGCATCTTGCGTGTATTGTTTGCGGAAGTAATCTACATATCGCACCTACGGTGCTAAATCGTTACTTCTGCAAATGATGTAATTTTTCAGGAGAAGCGTTTAAAAATTGGACATTCTGTCATAAAGTATACTTCTTCTTAGCTTAAAAAAAATACTAGTTATAATTTAACTATTACTTTAAACTTGATATTAAGGTAAAAATAAACCTCTTACAATTTTGTAATAAAAAAAATAAAAGTTTGAAATTTACAACCCTCCCAGAAGTAACGTTATGGCACTAGAAAAACAATTAAATGGGCAAATGTGTCATAACATTGTGTCGTTATTGCTCTAAGAGCATAAAAATGAATTGTCACAATTACTTTAGTGGCGTTGTAGCTCCAGGATATATTGCTACACGTTGTTGCCGCGCGCAACTGACCAATCAAACGTTTTTCTCCTAGTGACGGCTAGATTCCGCCAAAACCACTGACCTGCATATATTTACACTGTACAGGCATATGTCAAACTGTTTTTGTGCCTATTTGATTTCCGCCATTTTGGCCCTGTAGGACGTAGCGTGAGCATAGCGTGCGTACATGGTACTAAAGTTTGAAGTCTGGAGAGACCATCACGGCAACCATTTTCATATTGTACGTCAAAATTAGTTCTTTAGACGCACGCTAGTGGCGTTTCAAATAGGCACAAAAACTTAGCTGTCAAATCATACAGACAGCCAGTCCAGTTAAATAAAAATAAAAATTTCATGTCAGTGGCCAAAACCATAACGACACAATCGCCCTCACGCGGAAAGTATAGGCACAACACAAGCGACAATTATCCACCAAATAAGCGCTATCGCACACAGGCAACTTAGTCTCCCAGCAACTGTTTTGTCTCTCACATCAAGTCCACGGGTTTATATGGAAGCGCGCACACGAAGCGACACGGTCGTCTGCAACTTTTCATACAAATCACGCGAGAGACAAAAAAGTTGCGGAGACAAAAGTTGCACGTGTGCGATAGCGCTTAAGTGGTACATTAGTGACTTTATCTCATACTCAGATCAATTTTGCCAAAAATTGCATAAGTGACGTTGTGACTTTTTTTTTGTATGACACATTCCTAGCACGGCCATGGTATGGTACGGTGTCACTAAGCGTGACCACTAGTAGCTCAGTCAAGCCACTAGACGCAGCTACGAATCGCAGCCGCCAGTGGCTCAGTGGCCGCCGGGAAGAAGCCGGCTGCTGTGGCCGAGTGTTCGCGCGATGAGAGCCACAATCGCGGGCATAAGTAGCGAGCTCGGGCGACTCTCGCAGCTTGTGGCTCGAAGCGTCTTATTAAACCATCAACTCAGCGCACTGCCCTGTTGAACAGTATGTATTACAGTCAGCTTTTGTAAAATTTACCTTCGGAAACAATACTCGACTTATGTGTTGAACGCGAGGATGATTTTCGAGCGCTTATCATCTAAAGAACCTAGTAAAATCATCCTTCAGCTCAACATTAAATATTAGTACTATTCATAGTTTTTATGTAACTAACGAGACTTTTACTTACCAAAAATTTCTATACACCTGTAAATAATTTATTTTGTTTAAACCTGTTACAAGTTTATTACTTAGTTATTTTTGTTAGAGAAGAGTTTTGTATAAACCTGTTAGAGGCATTAAAAATCCATTTATAATCAACAAACAAATATAATGACTAACTCTATGCAGAGAAAAATAAATTATCAACTATTACTTGGCATTACCTACATCATCATCAGTCACATTTTTAGACAGATTGTGTTATAGTTCAACACGTCACACGGTGTTGCCTCGAGGATGATTTCCGCGTTAGTACATAAGTACTTATAAGCAGATAACTAACTATCAGATAACTACTGAATCCATCCTGCTGTTCAATACGAGTAGCAATTCCGGACGTGCGAATTAAAATATCGCGGTTTAAACCATACTCTTTTCATTCATTTTAGTGTTGACACGAAGTATGGATTCCGTAACACAGCGTTGTAAAAGAGAATCGTAATACATCCTACTGTTCAATAGGGCCGCGTGCTGAGTTGAACGATGGTTTAATAAGAAGCTGGCTCGAACGCGGCCACTCGAACGCTCAGGTTGCACCGATTCTATACAAAATGTATAAAAAAACTCGTCCGCAGCCTGTGGTCGCGCTTAGTGGCCCAATATGCGCCAGCTCTTTTACTCTGTTTCTTTGCAAGAGGGTACAAATTTTTCTATATATAAGTGTAGTGCAAACCTCCCATCTGCAAAACGGTATCGTTAATACACATCCCTCCGCTGCTGGTATTCTCCGCGATGCTGTTGATCACCTCTTTGTTCTTCGCAAAAATGTACAGCACTAACGGCTTCTCTCTAAATAGAACCGCCACCATTATTAGTTATATACAGTGCATTAGCTTAAGTTACGGGAGAGAAGATAGGGTCTATGAAGACTGATAGCCACCCTTTCAACGTATTTAAAGTAGAAAGTAAGGAACGAAAGAAAAAAATATTAATATTGTAAACATTGTATTGAGAAATTGTATGATTTTTAAAAAGTACTTAATATAATTTTAATAAATCTTATTTGTTAAGGATAAGATAATAGTTTTTCTCAAAGGTTAACAAAAAAGTAAAATAAATAAAAAAATACGTACGTCAATTTGGTTTTTTTTTTAGAATACGCTTGAGTTGAAAACACGTGAAGTTTTTATATTGCACGTAGGTACGAATGATTTGAATATTTTTTAGCCCGAAACATTGTCGTTGGTAAGTGTCATTCAACAAAGTATCATCATAATCGGATAGTTTAGGGAGTGCATAGAGGACAAACATACATACATTGATTTTTGTTTATATAGAAGATTAACGTTGAATTCGGTGGCTATCAAGTTTCACATTGTAAATGCAAACAAAATAGAGAATAAGAGATAGTTTTAAAGAGTAGCTAGATAGTGTTTTACAGTTAAACAATTATAAATTGCAAGTCTGAAAAGTTAAAACAAACATTTAGTTCATTAATTATAAAAATTTAAAGATTTTGAAGCTCATACACTTGGGGCAGAATTGCTAACGTCTAATTCTATACCAAAATCCAAAGGACTAGGAAATATTTGAAGTTTTTATAATACTTTAAGCTTAAAATGCAATGTCTGAAATACCAAGAAGTCTCATTAGTATGAAAACCTTTACTAAGATTGCCTTAAAATACCTACATACAACTTAGTAGAGCTGAAATTCTATAATAAACAATTTTCCTAGTGTAATTTCTAATATGTTTGATACATGATTGTAAACGAATGTTTCAAGTTTCCGCCACCTCTGATGTATAACAGCAACCAGTTATCACTATAAGTCATATTTCCTCAATCAAATTTGAAGTTAACCTCAAACTCGTTAGGTTTGAAATCTATTGCGAGAAATTCGTACTACCACCACCATACCACAACCACATGTTCATGCTCGGATACCACCACCGATCAACTTGTTTGCAAAAACATCCTTTTTTATTTTACTAATTTGCATTGAAATAATTGGACATGTTACTCTATCATCTATTTTTGATGCCATAGAATTTTTATGTCATTAAACATCAAATTATTTTAACGATTACATGAAGATGTAGATGTACTAAGGAAAAACAAGTACAAATAAGTAATTAAAAAAGTACTTTGTCATGTAAACTCAAAAGCTATGTTACATAGCAGCATAATTCTTTGCATTCGTTATTTTAGCCTTAGACATAGCATAAAAAGGTTTGTCGAACTTTGACGTCTTCGTAAACATAATTTTGGTGTACCATAGCTAAAGAATTAATTCCACATTTTGTATATTTTTATATACTAACTTTGAACTTGAGAAAAATACGCGTGAAAACAAAAGTCAAAGAGTAATTTGGCTGTGTACATTTACTTCATGAAGAATATGCGACACAAATGATAAAAACAACAGAGTTCAATTGCAACTGATGTTTTTGCAAACAGCTGACATTTAATGGATTCCTTCTTACCGCTATAGAACATGATCGTGTCGTTCAAATTGATACTGCCCGAACGAGTCTGTTCCGTGAACAACTTTTGTACGTTGTGATCTTTGCTGAATACGTAAAGTACTAACGGATTGTCCCTGAAATTCGATTCTCGAGATGTTACAACCGAATGCATGAATCTTTCGATAATTTGAAGATTAATAATATATTTATATGAGCATTAGCACCCTCGAAATGTCCTCAAATTATCGTTTAATTAAATGTTCAATTATTATGTTTTTTCATCTATTATGGTTTATGGTTCCGTGTGAAAAGTAATGTATTATTGATTATTGAACCAAACCGTATTGATGGCATTTTATTCTGGTTTATGGAACTGAGAATGAAATTATCTTTTTTGATAGTTAAAAATGAATTTAAAAGTAAGCTCCAAAACGCCCATAATTGCGTGAACACAAACAATAAAACACTTCACAGAAATAAAATTTATGTATGAAAATAAACCATGAATGGAAGATAAGTCAAACCGAACACAAATGTTGTATGTACCATACGCAAAACCTGTACCTTATGTATTGCTCAGTAGTGAACTAGTCAAATAGAAAAATCTAACTTCAATTAAAATGCGGCGTTCAACAATATGAATTGAACATGATATTACGTTATAAATCACACAATATCAAAAAATACTTAGGCGGCGCATATATTTATTATGCTTTTGAGTATTTTATATGAAATGCATAAGTACTTTTTGTCAAGAAAATTAATTGATCAAATTAGACCACTTTATGTTTTGCGAACCTTTAACACTTATATTTTTTTAAGTGTTATTTTTAAAAACCTTAGTGGCTGTCCACTAAAAATATTTGCATGTCTATATAATACTGTTGATCCACATTGACTTTACCCTCTAACTCTGTCTGTACATGGTATTATGCAAATAAAAGTTCTTATGTCCAAAGTCGAGGTCAAAATATACAAAACGAACCTTGAACATAAATTGTTAGGGATCAAAATAAATTAACTTATTCTTGTTGTTATCTATATGACAACCTTACACGACCCGAATTGAATAACAAAAGGGTCATAAGAGCAACGAACAGCGCTGTTTATATTTAAATCAGACTGCATTTTATACAGACGTCCTTATTTATATACCGCTAAGGCACAATATCAAAAACACTCCCAAACAATTTATTTCCTTCTCTTATACATACAAAACATACCTTTCGTTGATGAATTTGATAGCTTCGTACGCGTTACTGATGGGTACTATAGGAAGAATAGGTCCGAAAATCTCGTCGGCCATGATTTTGTCTGAAGAGGTGACGTTGGTAAGGATCGTGGGTTCGATGAATTTGTCTTGAGGATCAGACCGGCCACCAATGGCAACTTTGTCTTTGCTTGCATCTAACAAAGCTTGAAGCCGACTGTAAATCATAATATTCGTTTTTAAACAAAGTAGTTAAGGCGAGGTGGTAGTGAAAGTGGCGCCGCCACTACATTTAGTTATGTTACTCGTAAACCAAGTCAATATTTAAAAAAAGCTCAAGTAATAATCTCTTAAGTTATCTCTAATATTTTTTGAATAACTCTTCAACAGTTATCATTCATTCTTTAAGTTTTAAAATCCATAATTGCCAAAAGTGGCCACTTTGAGCTAAAATGGATTTTAAATTTTACAGAAAGAATGAAAACTATTGAAGAGTTATTCAAAAAATATTAGAGACTATTTAAGCGCTATCGCACACGGGCAACTTTTGTCTCCGCAACTTTTTTGTCTCACGTGATTTGTATGAAAAGTTGCAGACGACCGTGTCGCTTCGTGTGCGCGCTTCCATATAAACCCGTGGACTTGATGTGGAGACAAAACAGTTGCTGGGAGACTAAGTTGCCTGTGTGCGATAGCGCTAAGAGATTATTACTTGAGCTTTTTTTAAATATTGACTTGGTTTACGAGTAACAAAAATAAATGCAGTGGCGGCGCCACTTTCACTACCACCTCTCCTTAAGGTTCAACAATTGCACTGGACTTACTATTATAGACCAATAGATGGCGTTTATTAAAACATAACGTGGTTGCCCAGGGTTTGTAGTATTTGGCGAATACAACTGACAGTGTCTATGTGTAGGTGCATAGTGTATTTGTACACACAAATAGACAATGTCAGTTGTATTCGCCAAATACTATAAACATATTGCATTTAAATGAGATAATTTTGCTATGATAACATAGGTCCTAGTAAACAATTGTCGTTAGTTGTCGGGTTAATATTGTGTTAAAGCTAAAATCCTGAGAAACCATGATATGTTTAAATCAGCGCCATCTAGTGGCCTATAATAGCGAGTCCAGTGCTGTTGTTTAACCGTAAGGCAGATTAGGATAATGCATGAGAGAGAAGTAAATACAGGGTTATTAAAACACCAACAACCTCGCAGGACTAAGATTACTAACATCAAAACAACAACGTTTGTTATAAGACTTTTACGAAAAAGACAAAAGAAATTTACCTTCCATACAAATATCCAAACAGCTATATGAAAGAATTTTGTATGAAACTTCGACTTTTTTGGAAAAGTCGTAGAACAAACGTGGTTGTTTATGATGTTTGTAATCTAGTCCTGCGAGGTTGTTGGTGTTTTACAAATAACCCAGTATGATAGAATAATACCTCTCAGTAAAAAAGATACCTACTCATTTTCACTTGTCAAGCTTACACGCTCACTAGACATGAAATAAAACAATTTTTAGCGGATACTAGCGCGGTTTTATTGAAAGTACTTTGGTAATTAGTTGGTATTTGACCACGGCAGCTGCAAAGTTGCCGAAACGTCGGGAAACCAAAAATCAAACCAAATACCAACTAATTACCAAAGTACTTTCAATAAAACCGCGCTAGTATCCGTTAAAAATTGTTTTATTTCAAAGATACCTACTACTAAATAAATTAACATATAAATATAGCAAACAGCAGTGTGAATGCCATGAATAAAAAAATATGTAAAATTGACCGTGACAATGTAACTTACAATGACGTTCAGAATACGTTTACCAGAATCAAACCGAATGTATAAATATTTAAATTAAAAAATGTCTGACCTGAAATGCCTGCTGTTGATGATTCTGCATAGGTCAGGAGATTTTTGTGGTTCCTCACCGTACCACTCTTGAAGCACCTTCTTGGCGATCGGCACCAGCTTATCTTGGATTTCCTTGGTGCATAATATGAAGTCAGGGGCTATGCAAGTTTGCCCCACGTTTATGAACTTGCCCCATAATATCCTTTTTACTGTTACTTCGATGTCGGCTGAGCTGTCTACGTATACCGGGCTAGAAGATAATAATAAATAATAAACACATAAATATTGATCAGCATTTCATACCAATCTGCTCCCTAATTTTGTAACTTTGTTGCAATCAACTCTGACATAAATCGCAGTTACAGTGCTGCTTAAGTAAGAACCAATGCAACAACTATTTTACTTAAAGCAGTAATGTAACTGCGGTCTCAATCGATTTCAATCGAGAATTGTTAGCAACAGTTACGTTTACGTAATCAGGGGGCTGATCTCAAGAAAAGAATCTGAAAACAGGGTCATGAACAAACAAATAAAATATGAATAACAACCGGCCGCCTGCGACTTCGTCTGCCTGTGTGGACCCTAGGTAAGCTTTGACCAGGATAAAAAGTAGCCTATATGTATTAATCCAGGTCCTAACCTGTCTACCAACGAAATTTCATCCAAACTTGTTCAGCCATTTTTGCGCGATTAAGTAATAAACATCCAAACTTTTATAATATTGTGGCCATATAAGGTTTACCTGTGAATCCTATGATGGTTTACTGTTAGGGGTCAAGTCTGCTAATGTTTTCGTCAAAATTGTAGTTCAATGGTGTTCTAATGGTAATGCTTTTTGACGCTGTTCTTGTTTCTTAAACCCAAAATCAAGACACAATATGTTTCCGTTTTGGGATTAAGAAACACAATGTGTTTAAGTTTTGAGTTTATGAAACAAGAACAGTGTCAAAAAGCATTACCATTCAAACACCATTGAACTACGATTTTGACAAAAACATTAGCAGACTTGACCCCCAGGAAAACCGTTTTGCGTGTGATAAAACTGTACAATGGCCCTACCATGCGTTGATGCAAACGTTTTTGTTACCGTAAACTATCGTTTTCTTCTTACACACATTGAATATGAGCAGTATATCCGATAGTTTACGGTAGCGTAAACTGTTTGCATCACATCAATTCATGGTAGGGCCAGCAGGTACATAAATACGCATCGGTTTACCTGAACAGTTAACCTCTGTGTGTATAGGCACCATTATGTAATAACAAATTAGATTAAGCGTATGAAAATTATCTTAATTATCTTAAATATTATAGATAGCTGATGTGTGTGGGACATAATCGAATTTCGCTTGGTAATATTTTGTGATTGTGTGTATCATCAAATTATAGAACTCACTGATTACATTTAATGGACTAGTTCATTTGGGTATGATGATACTTTCAATAATTATAAAAAATACACAAGTAAATGTAAAAAAAGAAACTTAAAAAAACCCCATTCCATCCACTTGTCGGTGGTATCAGCTTTTCATACAATTTCTCTTAAACGGAAGCATCCTTTGAACTTTGAACCATCCTGTGCACATTTGAACAGGGTGGCTGTTCAAATGTGCACAGGATGGTTCAAATTTTTGAATTTTCGTAGGGATCTCAAATATTTTTAAATGAAAAATAGTCTATGTCACTCGCTGATAATGTGGCTTTATATAGGTGAAAGAATGTTTAAAATCGGTTCGATAGTTTTTGAGTTCATCCATTACAAACAAACATACAATAAAAATCCAAATCTTTCCTCTTTATAATATTAGCAGGCCAGGCGCACTCCACGCTTGAGGTATAATAAATATGAAGGCTACTTGATTTTATACGTCACAAAAAGTAAGAGCTGATAGAAAGAGAGGTAAGAGAGGTAAGGTGGGCCTTATTTCGCTAAGTCAACATTTGTCAGTGACATATTGTCGATGGGCGTGCAAGATCGCGTATACTGCCAGGCATATATATTGGCAAGAGAATGAAAGAGACAAAAGATGCGCAGTAGCCATAAACTTAGTGTTTATGGCTACTGCGCATTTTTTGTCTCTTTCTTTCTCTTGCCAATATATATGCCGGCATCTGTAAGAGCAGTTTGCAATACTGCGTATTTACGAAAGTCCAAAAAAGGGCGCAAGTGATATTACATGAAAATCTTATGAAATTATCGGCAAACATAAAATTACGTCACATTCCTATAAAGCAATACCTACTCAAAGAAACTACAAGCAAGTTCAGTCAAAAAATGTATTTAAATGGCCAAGATATTAAGTTTTTTCTGCTCCCTGTAAAATTTAAAAATGTTGATACGCATTGCAAACTGCTCTTGCGCGGTCTTTTACGCCCATCAACGATTATGTCGGTTAATTTTACAATTGTCTGTAATGTTGTACCTACTTGTAAAAATTATCACGTTTCACATAATAATTTGTCCACATTAAAATCAGGAAATAACTGTAAAAACTGCTGATATCTGTCTCTGACAAATGTCAAATTGGTGAAATAGGGGCCTGAATTGCGTCGGAGCTACAGTCGTTATTCATTTTAATGATTTTGCGGAGTGCATCTTCTGTACTTGTACTATTATGTATTCATCCTGTGATATTAGTATGAATATAGACGAAGTAAAAATAGGTACCTCTTGCCACCCAACTCCAGTGTGACAGGTGTGAGGTACTTGGTGGCCGCTTCGTATACGATCTTGCCGACGGAGGTGCTGCCCGTGTAGAAGATGTAATCAAATTTCTGTTTCAACAGCTCGCTGGTTTCTTGAGGACCACCTTCTACCACAACAATAGCGTCCTGATGGAAAAAGACGAGAAAAATCTTTAGCAGTTTAAAACGGTGTAAATCATAATGTGAATTATTGTCTCCAGGGCCGTACTAAATAACGTGACAATTTGTCAATAGCAGGATATTTTGCTGATTCACAAATTGTCCACCAGTCGACGCACTACCGTTAACTTAGCGACTTAGTTTAGATGTAGATATGTGCCCTTTTTATCAAAACTTACAAGTTTACAAGAAAAAATTTACAAATTCATGTAAATTATGTCTTTTTCCAAATAATTTATGTAAGACACTTGTAAAAATTGTCAGACGGAACGGAACGGAGAGTCGCCGGACACCCTCAGAAATACCAACTCAGATTTTCCATTGAGTTTTCTACAAGTTTTTTTACAAGTTTAGATTTTTTTGATTAACGAAATCACTAATACCCAGTAAAATTATACATCGGACCTTGCGTTAAATCCGGTAGTTCTGATTTTTTGATAAATAATCCAAGTTTGTGACTTCAAGTGACGTAATCCAATTAAATTAGACATTTATCGTTGCATCAAATCAGGTATTTTTGGTTTTTAGGGTTCCGTAGCCAAAATGGCAAAAAACGGAACCCTTATAGATTCGTCATGTCTGTCTGTCTGTCTGTCTGTCTGTCTGTCTGTCTGTCTGTCTGTCTGTCTGTCTGTCTGTCTGTCTGTCTGTCCGTCCGTATGTCACAGCCACTTTATTCCAAAAGTATTAAGACTACATAGTTGAAACTTGGTAAGTAGGTGTATTCTGTGAACCGCTTTACGATTTTTACACAAAAATAAATAAAATAAAAGATTAAGGGGGGGCTCCCCATACATGGAACTGAAACTGAAAATATTTTTTTTCATCAAACCAATACTTGTGGGGTGTCTATAGATAGGTCTTTAAAAATGACATTAAGGTTTCTAAGACTATTTTTTTTCAAAGTCAACCGTTTGAAAGATATCTGCCGCCAAAGTGGTAAAATGTGTGTCCCCCCCCCTTTAACTTTTAAAGTAAGAGGGTGAAAAATCTAAAAAAAATATATGCTATAGATCTTAATAAACACTTTCAACGAAAATTGGTTTGAACGAGATACAGTAATTAGTTTTTGAGATATAGTACATTTTCCAAAAGCGCAAATATAACTTTGTCGTTCATACAAACACTGTGAAAAACAAAGTTATTTTTTCAGACGAAAAATGATAGCGGTATTAAAATATGGTATGGTATATAATGTACCTACGGAACCCTACTGCGCGTGGCCCGACACGCACTTGGCCGGTTTTTTGATATATTGTTGGTAATGTGGAGGCAATGTTAAATCCAAGTTTTCGACCTCGGCAGACGACCGGGTCATTCTCAAATCAAAAATAAAGGTACCTTTATTCAGTTTTTGACAATTTTGACCCGGAAGGACTAGTTTTTCATCAAGATTGTTTCAAATTAGTTCACGTACGTAATGGATATAAAATTGTCATGACAGGTGACAAATTGTCACGTTTATTAAATAGGGCCAAGATAGTGAACACTACTCTAACCATGATCTACCTTGTTTAACAATTGGCCCACGACAGGTAAATAAATATTTTTCAACTAGATGTTCTTAATGGAAAATAAATCAACCTCTTTTTGAATTACCTATATTTTTTTTAAATTAGAAGGTGGAGTATTTTCATAGTCGTCTTGATAATCCAAACTTCATATTTTGTTGATTTATATTAATACATCGAGATAATCATATTTGTTTTATCTAGTTGCCTACTAGCGATTAGTAGATAATTTTCGTAATCTGTGTACCTACATTAAAATACGTACCTACGTCAAATTGCTTTGCGAGTATGAATCTTTTTAATAGGAGTAAAGCAAAAAAGTTAGAAACAAACATGGTGATTCAGCAAATATTTTGCGAGGCTCATTATTTCTTTGTTATATCAAATGTAAACTATAATTTCATGTTTCTATTTTGTAGTACTCAATTCTGCCGTATAATTTATAGCATAGTTATAGGAGTCTCTTATCTTGCAGTATGCTTACTTAGGGGATGCGACAGCATCAGCGACGATAGCTTTGCCAAAGCCACACAGAACAGGACTAAATCAAAAAATTTAGCAGGCGAGTCACTCGCCCGGTTTGCGGGATGCGGTTGTCCCCCCCCCACAATCAAAAGTCTGGATACGTGCCTGTTCTATTCCCCTATTAAGATCACGCTATAATAGCACTGAATAAAGAAAAATAGTCCTTATACTGTTTAAAATTAAGGCATCATCACGGATATGAACTGAGCGGATGAGACAGCGAGCTCACAGGGTATGTTGACGACGGCGGCGTTGACAGTTGCCAAGGGCCGGCCACCACTGGTATAAGGACCTGTGGGGCTACCGCCCAAGTAGCGTCGACTTCGCCGTCGGCTTCATTTGACAGATGATTCTAATACATTGCTTTTTGTCTTTGCTAAGTTTTTATTTGTACCAAAAAGAAGTAGCAATGTATCTCATCCACCTGTCAAATGAAGCCGACGGCGAAGTCGACGTCACTTGGGCGGTAGGGCCCCAGATGTTGGGGGTTATTACTTACTGTATAAGGTCTACTTACGTTATCCAGGTATTTAGGCATCATCTCCGACATGAAAGGGGCCGTACCGGCTAACTTACAGGGCTATCGTAATCGCTTTCATTTGACAGATGGATGTGATACATTGCTACTTCTTTTTGGCACAAATAAAACCTTACCAAAGAAAAGTAGCAATGTATCACATCCATCCGTCAAATGAAAGCGATAACGATAGACATGTAAGTCAGCCGGTACAGCCCCTGAGCGGATGCAATAGCGAGCTCACTAGGTTTGGTGAACAGTTGCGCGTGTACAAAAACGTCACTGTGTAGCGTCTGTGTAATAGGTAGTTGAAACGCGACGCTTGTATGGAGTGCCCGGGGTGTGGCTGGGGGTAGTTCCGTCTCTTATCATCAGGCTCACTCTATAATATCATGTCCGATATGAACTGAGCGGATGCTACAGCTAGCTCACTGGGTTTGGTGACGACGGCGGCCTTGCCAGTTGCCAGGGGCCGGCAACTGGTAGAAGCACCAGATCATCAGGCTCATGCTGTAATAGTCCTTATTAATTACTGTATAAGGTTCACTTACTTTATCCAGGTATTTAGGCATCATCTCCGATATGAACTGAGCGCATGCGACAGCGAGCTCACTGGGTTTCAAGACGACGGCGTTGCCCGCCGCTATGGCGCCGGCCATTGGTAATAGCACCAGTTGTAGGGGGTAGTTCCAAGCCCCGATCACAAGCGTCACTCCGTAGGGATCATTGTAGATCACCACATCGTCCAGTATATTGACTATGCCTTTCGATGGCTATAAAAATATATTGTTAATTAGTATTTAGATTTTCGGTTAACTAGTAATACAATAATTTAATAAACAGCCTTTAAGGCTGCGCAGTCTGCACACTAGCGCCGCCATTAGAAAAAAAATCATAGTGCTTAAATAAAAACAAATTTGTAAATTATCGCTCTGGAGTGCACTCCGAACAAGCTTTGCGGTACCTTTTATCACTTAAGCAAAATTTTTTAGCCTGTCGTTTAGTTTAATTGACTTTTATTGTTAAAAGTGGCCACTTTTCGCAATACATGTCCATATAACTAAACAACAGGCTAGAAAATATAGATTAAGTGATAAAAAGGACCACAAAGTTTGTTCGGAGTGCACTCCAGAGAGATAATTCATAATTTCTTTTTTATTTATGCACTATGATTTTATTTCCAATGGCGGCGCTAGTGTGCAGACTGCACGCTCTTAAATTATATGATATAAAAGTTTAAGTGTAATTCTGTATCTTTAATGGGATATAAATTATATTTATGCCATTTTTTAAGTTATAAAATTGCCCTAAAAACTGTTTTCTTAGGTGGTTTTTGTGCATGTGTGATTTTTCTCAACTTTGCAACATTTTAGAATTCAGTACTTTAGCAACTTTCTAAATCCATAGCAAATATTTATTTTATATGGGAGTATTGTGTGTGTACCTTTTCAGGCTTCACCCATTCATCCAAAGAGTGCAGCGTTTCGATCACGTCATTGATTAAAAAGTCGACTTCAAGTAGGATGGCCTCCATCTTGCTTCGCCTCAGATCTTGCCGGAGTACCTCCACCATGGCCTGTTTGTTCTCTTGGTACATACGCAGCAGGGCTTTTAGCTGCTGACGACGCCATTCTACTGGTCGGGTCACTCCTCGGTTGAAGGCATCCCGAGCTCTTTGAACGGTCTATGAAAAGTGCAAAGTCACTTACAACAGTTTGGAATATTTATCTAGAGTTTTGTTCATGCTACTTGTGTGAAAATATTTACGAAATGAATTACTGTTTAACAACAAGTCTACATGTTTCAAGTAAGTTCCGATTATTAAACAATACTGCTTTGCAAGGTGAACATGTACTTGCGTTTGTGGGCAGCCAAGAGTAGGTACACAAATCTGTGTGTTTTATTTTATTTGAAACCTCAACAACTTGAATGTTAAATTCAAAGTGGGTTAAGGAAATTTGCATTTAGTGTTATTGAGAATGTGTTGCCGTGTGCACATGCACAAAATTATTTGCTCACACATCTCGGCATAATTTCGATTTGATATTTACATTTATATATTGAAATTGGATATGGTCAACAAACTAAGATTTTTTAAATAATTATTGTACTTATTAAAGTAAGTAACAACTTTAATACAATAATTAATAAAAAATCTTAATATTTTGTTTCTCTTACCTCTGCCACATTAGTAGGTTTGGGTTTGGAGCTGGTCAGGTTTGCTGAAACAATAATGTTCAGAGAATAAATATTAGTATTATTAGTAATAAGTTTAGTAAGTCTTATTAGTTTTTAGACCTTTCCATAACTCTCAGTCTGAAAGTACACGCAGTGCCACGAGTAGAGAGAGTTGGAGAAACCCACCAGACAATCCATGACCACGACGATTTCATGCCAGGAGTGTACGACGAAGAAGAAGTAGTAATATATAGTACTAGCGGCCGCCCGCGACTTCGTCTGCGTGGAAAAGTTTTTTGCTATCCCTGGGGAACAATACTTTTTTTCGGGATAAAAGGTAGCCTATGTCCTTTTCTGTACTCCTGACAACGTGTATGCAAAATTTCATGACGATCGGTTAAGTAGTTAAGACGTGAAGGCGTAACAAACAAACAAACAAACGGACTTTCGCATTTATAATATTAGTAAGATAAAAAAAACACAAGTACATAAACACATATGACATTATATCGAGAAATATGTTTTATATGGAGGAATAACAAATATTGTTCATCATCATCTTATGACCAAAGTATTCCAAAAAAAGATGATATCATAATTTGAATATTTTAATGATCAAAAATAAAATATTGGCTTACTAGACAACTTAACTATTATGAAACATACATTTCACGGTTCAGTAAAAGTTAGCAAAATTTGCAATTGAAATTTATTATTGCTGATTTGTGGTTTCTAAATAAGACATTGGAATGAAAGTAATTTTAACTCGGAATTTACAGTGTTTGTTTCATTATTTTGCCAAAGATGCATAGTTTTGTAATGAACACCATTTATGTTATATTAAAACAAAATTGTATTAAACTACCTTCTTGGTTCTTGGTCATGTAGTGTGGCTATTCTGAGAATGTGTTCACCATAGATTTGTCAAGTTCCTTATTTCAACTGTATAAAATTGTGTTTTCTATTAGATATTCAGGAAAGCAGATAATCAAAAATAAACGAACTTGATGAAATCTGGTCATAAATGCATTCTCTCTGCAGCCACATTTTAGTACAGTTACAGGCACACTAGGCTACTATTAAAGTGCTCATGGCGGAGCTTGATAAGTCTGATCGTACTTGACCATGTTTGTTAAGCAACACTCGGTCCGGCCAGGTGTCAGATGGGTGACCGTTAAGTGGCATTACAACTAAGTGCTTCTGTGCTTCAGAGGGCACGTTAAAACGTTGGTCCCAGCTGTTGTCATATGATAACAGTTGTTGTCATATGATAACTTGATAAACTCTTAACACCATAGGTGGCTACTAATCCCCATACGATAAGAAGAAGACTGGGAAGACCATTCTACCACAACTGAATTGAGCCTCCTCTTTTTTGAAATCTGTTGAAAAGTACTTAAATGCGAAGACGCTGAGGTAAAAATAAATAGATGATATTTCACAGTTTTATATAACCAGCTCCCTGATTTAGTAACTTTGTTGCAATCAATTCTAACAGAAATCACAGTTACATCGCTGCTTTAGTAAGAACCAATGTAACAACTATCTTACTTAAATCCCTAATGTAACAGCGGTTTAAATTGATTTCAATCAAGAATTGTTAGCTACAGAGTTATGTAATCAGGGGGCTGAATTATGTGCTGCCAATTATCATTAATTTTGATTTCCCCCTAGTTATCCACAGAAACGCTATGTATATGATATAGAATTTCTAAGTTAATTTGAACAATGATTTTTTTTACTTTGACAGGACGATTTTAAAACTTTTGAACATGCGAGAGAAATTGATGCTAGAGAATTAGTTAACGCATTGAGAGAGAGCAAAAGTGTTTTAAGAACAAAGTAATTTATTTCTTAAATTGTTTGTGGTAACAGACTATGATACTCCAGTAGATTTTAAAAGACGAGAAAAACAGTAATTTTGAATTTACCATCCAAATTTTAAGGATGTCTCCAGTCCATGAAACTAATCAACTTTCTCTAAGAAATATGTGTCAAATTTCGCCAAAAAATTTTGATCATCCCATACTAAATTGATCATGACGTGATCTCTTTGATTTGTATGGAAAGTCGATTTTTATTTTACATATTTGACCATGTGTTTCTTGAGAAAGTTCTTCAGTTTCATGGACTGCACACATCCTCAAAATTTGGATGGTGGATCAAAATGACCTTGTTTAAAAGTATACAATAATACACAAGTTGTTTGGAAAAAGTATACCTACTTATCTGAAAAAAAGAAACTTCATATTTTATAATTTCTGTATCAGAAAAATTGGTAGGTAACATTATTCCATTATTAAGATTCTCGACCTTTGTTCACCATTGATAGTGGTTAATATAATAACACATCCTTGATATAACTTGTTATAAAAAAAAATACGTAAAAAACTGGTTTTGCAACTGTAGGTACCTTGAGAGCCAGCTTACATTCTAAAACAACTAATTAGGTACAATTACCTAAAATACTTTAATACGATAGGTACCTATTTACTAATTTAACTTATGAACAGAAACTTACCAACAACCATCTTCGAAAGTTATTTAGAAGCAAAACTTTCTGTAAAACACAACACCGAATAATAGTGTGATATTACTTTCTGAAGAAAATTATTTAGTTTGGGTATTTCGTAATTGTAACTATATAGCGCGTATACTGATTAAAAAGCTTGAGATATTATTAATCACAAGTAACTTAATGATTGCGAAAAATTAAACACAACAAACCAAATAAAACAAATAGGATTCGCTTTACACACACCACACAGCAGCACACACAGCTGACAGTGACACAAGTGAAAGTGACGTGACATGTCACGTCACATGTCATGCCATGCATGACAGCTGGGTTGCGTTCAGTGGCTTAGGCTGCGGTCCCCATGGCGATTACATCGATTACGGCGTTTACAACGCTCACACGAGGTCCGCATTCGATATCGCGCTCAAATCGATAAAATCGACAAATGACAGTTGGCGAATGCGAACCGCTCGTAAGCGCGCTAACGTTTTATTCTAACCTCAAATACAAGATGGAATAATTGCTAGATACTATTTTTGCTCTCTAAAGCAATGATAATGATGAAGAACGTTTGATTATTGAGTCGTGTGCACCCAACATCTTTTTTTTTCCACTTTTTACATCAACCACCTTTTTGGATAAGCTCCAAATTAGTATTAACAAAATATTAACCAATATAATGCTCTATCCTTTTGTTGTGAAGTGAGGAAAAGATCCTCCTATAACGAACTCTCTCATTTTTTGATTTTTTGACGAAATAAAATTCTGACACCTGTTTCGTTTGAAAGTCACTTATAACTTTTGACAGAACGTTCACAGTGATTACGCTCCGAGGCATGGTCGCTGTAAGCCCAAGATGGCGCTGGTAATGACGTCATGAGTGACGTCACGCTAGATATTGTAAACGCGCTAACGTGCATGCGGACCGGCTGTTATCGCGATAATATCGATATTATCGCTATGGGGACCGCAGCCTTAGAGTGCGGTTGTTTGGTTGTTTTTTAACTCTAAGGTTAGGAACGACCAAGAACTTTAAATGTCAATGTCAATACAAAGTCTTTATTTTCCATTTGGAATGCGAATAATTTAAACTTTCCTGTATTCAAAATCAAATAAAAACTGTTTTTTTGCGAAGCTACCATGATTTATTTGAAAATTAGAGACAAAAACATCAAAATACAAAATGATGTCAAATGACATTGACATATTTTCTATAGAAAAACGTCAGAGCGTTTTACAACCACCTTTTTTGATGGTTATAAGGTTTCAACGCTCTGACGGTTGGAACGGGAAAGTTGTGTCAACCGAACGCACGCTCTAATGTTTGGGACGGCGTTAGAGCGTTTGGTTGCACTCGGAGCGTAGGTACGGAACGCGCCTCTGACTGAATGACGACAGTGTGACCAGATTAAATTTTACGAAAAAACCGCAGCAAGCAGCTCAAAAAAATAGCGAAATATACCAACTTCCACATGGAGTTTTTTGGCGCCAATTTGTCGAGTTTGGTTCGGCGACTATTTTAATTATTTGCAAATTGATTCATTGTGGATGTTGTGACTTAAAATTGGTGCAGTTTTGTGGTACAAACTTACTAGCTGTAGACACTTAGTGTCTACGCAACTGAACAATATGTGGTATGATTGAAATAGGCGCGATCTTGGTTGTGTGAAGCTGAGACTGTTATTGTAGTGGTGGCTACCTCGGCAGAACTTACCGAGTAAACTGTCTTGATAATACTTGGTGCCAAATGCTCCAAGCATTAGCATTGGAAATTCATGGCTGACTTCCCCGTCAAGGTCTCCCTCCATACCAATTGTGAAAACTGGCAAGATATACTGATTGAAGCTTTCCAAAATCATTGAGATGAGATGTTAAAATATTTTTTTTGGATCTTATTATTTAACTATTAGCTGCAAAGGCGGCTGCTGCTTGATTTTATTACCGAGATAGACATTGTGTTTGTCTACTCTACTTTGTCGAAAAATGTGTGGTTTTTCACATCTGGCATGATCGCAGGATTAGGTCAGTTCATTTGCCACAGTCCTACTTTAGCTAATCCACTTCGAAATTGTTCGTCTAGACGACAGTCAAGGTTTTTGTTGTGTCAGTAGTTTCCAATTTCCGTGCTGTCAGCCTATACCCTTTTAAGACCTATTTGCGAACGACCATCCCCTGTGAGACATTTGCACACGTCACGCACTATCTGAAAGATTTTTACAAAATTTATTTTGAATTAGTTACTTACCTTCATAAGTATTTATTTTTGGCAACTCTCAAAAGTCAGTCATATATGTTTAGTCGCTGATTTCGATATATAAAAAACCGTTCTCTAGCTTCTCTTATAATTATTCGAAAAACTCGTTTAACTCGAATTATTCGAATAGTAAGGCTAATGGTATTCGAAAAACTCGAATACTGAATTGGGACGAAAATTGCATGCCCTACATGTGGGGTATCATATTAAAGAGCGCTGTTTGCACATTTTAAAACATTTTTTTCTTTTTTCTTAGGCCGCATAGTTTTCGACCTAAGATGAAAAATGTAAAAAAAAATACCTTTCCCCCCTCCTTATCTCCGAAGTTTGCAAAGAGAAAAATCTGAAATAATTCTATGTGAAGTTTATGTAAAGATTACAGGAAAAATAAAACGATGTCTCAATATAACACACTTTTTTAGAAATTCAAAAAACAAACAAAAATTCTTTAGTTTCACTACCAGTCAACAGATGGCGCTGTCCTAAGAATGCTGACCTAAGAAAAAAATAGTTCCACTATATCGGTAAGAGATGGCGCAACCTAATACTACAATAAATAATTGGTGGCTGGTTCTAATATAATTACCTACTATTTGCCGTACGAATAAACGAAGAATAAGTTTCTACTTAGTAATATAAACAGTTTGCAATGTGTTTTTCAGTCACCATAAGCAGCTGTGGTTAAGATTTGTAAATTAACTGTCCGCCTGTTCGCCCTTCCACCTGTCTGCCGTTTATCCTACTTTTTTAAAGACTGTACTAAAGTAACATATCCAAATATATTTATGATTGTACGGAACCCTCGGTGCGCGAGTCCGACTCGCTCTTGACCGGTTTTTTTTAATATTTTATTTCTCTGTGATTAAAAACATTTTTTTAAATTTTCTCTCTATAGGGAACTCCTTGACAATACAAACAATAAGTGAAAAAATAAATATGAGTCGTATTCTTATTTGTTACATCTGAAACGTTTTTGAAAAATACCTCTGACAAGCAAATTTTAAATTCCACTTGAACAGATTGTCTTCGTTTTAAAATACCTGATAATTTATTATGTTTTTCTCTCTATACGGCACTAATTTAAGAATGTTGCTTCCTAAAACTAAAGTTTACATCAATAATAATGCTTTCATTCTTTAAATCAGCGGTTCTCGAATTCTTTTGGCTACGGAACCCTTTTTGGTTCACCATTTTTGTGCGGAACCCTAGCTTAAGTAAGAAGTAAACTAACCAGGGTTGCCAAATTCTGGAACAGAAAATCCAGGACACGGATGCAAAAATTTTTGGGTCTATTTTCTGACTAAATGTACCATGGGCAACAGCGTCGCTTAACCACTGCTAAGGTTAAAATCGCTTGCACGCCGCGCCCGCTGTCACATACGTTTACTTCGTGCAGGGGCAATACGCGAATTTTGTTGCAAACTGGTTAAGCGACGCTGTTGCCCATAGTACGTAACCACTGTAGAGTCTGATAACTGGTAAAGGAAGGACATGATGAATGTATGTGAAACAAACGGGCGAGTGAGCAAAGTAAGAGTAAAATAAAAAAAAGGAGAACTACCAAGTGAAGGGAAAAAAAAGACTTTTGATTTAATGTTTTGGGTATTTTTGAACACTGTTTTAGGACTCTGTTTCCATTTCGTCCAAGGTTTCCATGCATAAAATAAAACAATTTTTAACGGATACTAGCGCGGTTTTATTAAAAGTACTTTGGTAATTTTGAGGGTAAACTCACGGGCAGCTTCAGTCCCCCGTGACCACGGCAGCTGCAAAGTTGCCGAAACGTCGGGAAAACCAAAAATCAAACCAAATACCAACTAATTACCAAAGTACTTTTAATAAAACCGCGCTAGTATCCGTTTAAAATTGTTTTATTTCATGTCTAGTGAGCGCGTAAGCTTGAGAAGTGAATATGTTTCCATGCATATTTTCTATTACTACGGGCCTCTCTCATTATATCTGCGTCATTTTTAGGGTTTTTTATATTTACTTACGAATTCCGAACAAGACATGTTTTTTGCATTTTGCTTTCATTAAATCTACAGAGCAACGATCGAGGGCCCTATTTTTGAATCGCTCGACTGGCGTCGAGCGCTTGTTTCTACTTATTTTCGTTCGACATCTCATTGTTTTCAGTCATATGTCGAACGAAAATCAGTCGAAAAGAGCGCTCGACGCCAGTCGAGCGATTCAAAAATAGGGCCCCTGATATTAGAACATTTAAGATAAGAGGTACACTTAGATTATTTATATGTCTAGATAGAGTCTTAGACTTTTGACGTATTAAACAAAACAGGCCAACTTTTTTAAGGTGGTGTGCATTTTTAGCATCATCGCGTCCAAAGAGTATTGTAATAATAAAAACTATGGCCGGCTCACACTACTGACAATGTGTGCGTGTTTTGGTCACCCAACTGTTGGGTGATATTTTTTTCGACGCTGTCATAGCTTTGACTGTCTATCTTGACATATAAATAATCTAAGGAGGTACAACGCAAAATAAGGCATTTAACTTGTTGTCATAACGAACACTTTGACGTTGTTATGAACACTTTGATTTTGATCGCGTGTTATCATTAAAAATTTGGACAAAACTAATGAATCGTCAGGACGCGGGACAATATCATCGAAATCGGGACTGTCTTTATACCTAAACTCTTGAATTTTCGCGGAACCCCTAAAGCCTCTCACGGAACCCCAGGGTTCCGCGGAACCCCATTCGGGAACCGCTGCTTTAGATAACTTCATCGGAAAAACACTAATTTCGTTGAAATGCAAATATACAGCCTTAATCGCATTGTACCTAGGTATATAGGTATAATATAATTAGTTTCTTACTTGATGACAGACGCCAGGTTCAATATCTAAGGTCAAGTTAATAAGCACTTCGCTGGCATATAACAATATTTACCATAATAATAAACGGCTGAGTGTTTTTGTGTTTTAAAGATGTGTTTCTGTCATTGCATTTAGTGAGTGAACGTTTTTTTGAAGATTTTACTGTCCAAAACTGAAAATATTAAATAATTCTTATAGACTAAAAAGTTCCCTACTTAATGTGTAAAACAATACACAATAATTAGGAATAATGAAATGAAGAGAGAATGGAATAGAGAAAAAATAACTGATATGTTCTCACTTGGTGTTATATTGTAAGTATGTAAGCCTTGTCCATTGATCAATCAATTGATCAATACCTAGGTAATCCATAGGTCGCCGCTGGTTCGTATTCGGCTCGAAGGACCAAAAAAATTGTTAATGCACTGCTTAAGTATGTACAGTACGAGGCATATACCTTTAAATATTTTCGACGAAGTGGGGATAAGTTCGCGCATGTGCTCTTGTGAGCGACCAATAGCGCGCGTCCCTCTCCCGCCGCCCGCACCCCTCACCGCTACGCATGCCCAAAATACGCGTCCCGCGCAATCCCCACCCGATTTCAAGATATATGCCTCGTACTGTAAGATGCAGAGATGTCAATTAAAACTGTAAATATCTAAGGTGCAAAATGTCAATTAAATGTAAGTATTAGAAAAAATACATTTAAATAATCTACATTGTTATCTCAAACATTAACTAAATTTTTTTAAACTTGTCTAAAAACAATAAAAATAATAAAAAATATAAGTATACACGGTTAATTTTTAAGTAGATCTAAAAATGAAATGGGGATTTCAGACCACGTAAATGAACAACTTTTACTATGGGGCCAACCACGAAATCGCGAAGAAAAAATCAGCTGTTCCATAGAAAAGTACAACATCGACTCGACTATATTGTTTGGAACAGCTGATTTTTTGGTGTATAAACTTGAACATATAAAGAAAGCAAAAGTGAGTCATCTAGCGGGATTCGAACCCGTGACACTCGTTTCTTACCGTCGTCCGCGTCTTAGGCCGTTGGACCAGACGGACAGTGACCGGCCGGACGAAATTAGCGACCATATTCTGCGTCGAAAAAAACGCATGAAAAACGCATGAAAACTCAAAAACACGCGTTTTCCCAAACATAAGACTAATCTAGATCGATTGTTTACCCCCGAAAACCCCCATAATACCAAATTCTAGCGAAATCGTTAGAGCCGTTTCAGAGATCACAGAAATATACCTACATATAAATAAGTAAATAAATATACAAGAATCGCTCGTTTAAATGTATAAGATTTATTGACACAATTAGGTATTTTAAAAGTGTACTTTGTAAGTGAATGTAGTATTAAAACTCGATTTTTCTGGAGACAAAAATGTGTGTGAAAGAATGTCATATAATAGTGCCTACAAGTCTTATGGACCCTCCACATGCACAGGTCCCGCCTGCAAAATCGTACGGAGAGGCGGGGCCTTCCTGCCAAATCTCTACGTGTGTCTCTATTTGTAGTTGTAGTGTAGGCCTTGCGTTAGTGACATTTTTGTACAATTTCACAGATTTAATATCGTACGTTTATTTAATACTCGTTTATACTCGTTTACTTAATACTACTATATACTCGTTTATTTAATAATCGTACGTTATTTAATATCGTACCTACTAATAATTTTCTAAATCATAAATGGCTGAAATAAATATAGTTATGTTTTTTTAACATTGAAAATGATTTTTCGTTCGCTCCAGTCAGGCGCGGTCCGAGGGGGGGGGGGGGGGGGGGGGGTCACAGGGGACATGACTCCCCCCCCCCAAAATCGTACATGTCACATAGAAAAAGCATCTAAAAATTTACAAAAATGCAATTATTATTATTAGTGACCCCCTCCAAAATTTCAGGCTGCGACCGCGCCTGGCTCCAGTAGGCCCCCATTTTCGCTGAAAGTGCGACTCGCCCGTGATACCTTGAGGTTTAGGGCCACGAGAACGTATGAGGGCTCAAAAGACGCGGAATTTAAAGGGCTTTACGAAAATTAATTTGGAAAAGTCAAAAACTTTTTTGGAAATGGAAAAAATGACTTTTTTCGAACGAAAAATCTTGTATTTTTACAGAAAATTTCCGATATCTCGAGAACGGGGCCGAATATCAAAAATATGAAAAAAAAGCACCTCGGTATTGAACCAAGGAACATTTTAGGTCATGACACATTTTTCGATATTGGTGACGGTTGAGGCCACCTGTAGAGGTGCTCTTAGCCGCGAGTTTTGCGCGGCGGGCAGCTCGCGTGCGGCCACGAGAGCTCAAAAGACGCGGAATTCGAAGAGCTTTACTGATGATGTAAAAATATTTTGGAAAAGTTGGATTTGAAAAAAAAAATTTTTTTAATTTAAATATTCGACCGAAAAATTACGCGTTCTTACTGAAAATTGAATTCGACCGGTTTCAAGATAATGTAAAAAAAATATAAAAAAATATTTTGGAAAATCATCAACTGTTCGTTTCTCAGTACCGAATCCGTCACCCACCACCGACGAAGAGAATGATTCTCCGTCCCAGAAGCGCCCCACGTAAGTATGACTTTAACTGACGCCGTTTGATTTTAGATTTAAGAATGTCATTAATGTGTGTCTAAAATAAATTAGTCGCGTATCTGTTGCGTATCTGTGAGAAATTGTACGGTGATGGTAAATAAAAATATATTATAAACATGTTTTTTTTAATAATCTATAATAGGTAGATTAATTTTCAATGCCCTTTCAAGTCGTGTAGAACTTTAGAGCACGAGATCTGTGATATTTTTTGAAAAATATCGAAAAGCTGAATCGGAAAAAAGTCGAACTGCTTACCACGGGAAGGTTTTGAAATGCGACCTGGGGCCGTATTATGACCTCTTATTTCCTGGCAGTTTTCTGACTGGATATCAATCAATCTCTTTTATTCGCCATACAGCGAGAAAGAGATGTAACTATAGCAATTCATAAACCTGGCAAGTTTTAAGAGGTTGTAATACCCCCACTGTACCTAGCTGTAGAGCAGACGGACAACCAGACAGACAAACGAAGCGTTTTTGCCCAAGCTGAAACGGAGACGCTTCGCTCGCGCTTCGCGCTCGCTTGGTCAATAACAACTATTTAAAAACCTAAATAAAATCCATGGATTTTACGCATTTGAAGAATGACTTATTTAGGTAGGTACTCCGGTCGTTTCTATGTACAAGACAAACTTCAATCTTATCTACTGAGGTAGGTAGGTATAGTGTTTATGGAATATTCAGAAAGTAATAGGTAAGTAGGTACTCGAGTTGTTGTACCAGATCATCAATAATTTAATGCATTTTCGATCAATGTGTTCCTCACGGCCGCCGGCAGCTATGCACGTGTAATTGCATGGTGTTACTTGGGTGTTTGTTAGGGCTGGTTTACGTTATCTAAGTTGTTAGTAGAGTGCTTTAGTAGAGTGCGAGTCGTACTCGAATGCGAGTGCATTAGTAGTTTTGGTGCCTTTCCAGTGAGCGTTTACACTTCTTCCAGTAGAATGCCATACCGAATAAACTAGAGTCTCTTCCCGTCCGTCCACGTGACTGGCCCATGACTACGTCACGACCAATTAAATGTTGTGATGTTATCCAACGACCAATCGGTAACATTTTATCATGACATTATTTGGGTAATCCGTGGGAAGAGAAGGGGTCCAAGTTTGATACTGTTGTCATAATCGTCTTTGAATTGTAATGCTTATTGAGACAGTTCTTGTTTCTTAAACCGATCGAAACACGATTGAAACACGATTATGACGCTAACAATTGGGCTTGGGTCGAGCTCTGGACCTGAGACAAAGTAATAACGTAATTTTTACCGGTGAATTTACCGATAAAATGTTTTAACGGTATTTTTAACGTTATTTTTTTAACGGTATTTCAATCCCTGGTCTAATGCGGTTTTGGAGCGGATTCCCGCGGTCGGAGAATCGCTCGTGTACCATAGGCCTAAGGCATTTCGAGGAACCCTTAAACCCCCCTGTCTACGGTGTTGATAGAGGATACTTGTAAAACTTATTTGCCATCAGTGTTACTATATTATTCTAATTACTTATGGATTCCTTTTCTGCTATGTTTACTTCGTCCGTAGGCGTATTTCTTGGAATAACAAGCGTGCTGCCAACTTTAAAGAATATTAAATCAACGACTGTAAACTTAAATCCTATTTTATTGCGAGTTAGTACCTATACCATAGACTTATTATTAAAGGCCGGATTTGCGGTAGCAGGAATACAAACTTGCTAGTGATTACCAAATTATCGTAAATGTTTTTATATATCGATGTTTTGAAAATATTTTTGTAGTGGAACTTCTTTGATCGCGTATGTATTTATTTTTTGTATTTTACCAAGGAGGATGTATTTCTTAAAAAATTGACATTCTACTTCACTCACTTTGATTTTGCTATCTTTGCATCAAGAAAAATTGCAGTGAATTTTATTATTTATACATTTCACGATTTTAACTTTTCTTAATGTAGGTAGGTAATTTCTACTATTTCCGACATTAAGTCTATATATCACGTTACATAATTATGATTTTTTTATCGATAAATTACACAAATAGATAATCAAGTTGTCCACGCACTATTGAACGTCATTTTATTCGTGCTACCGCAAATCCGGGGTCTGCTTATTATACACCGTTAATTTTTAGGTATATCTAAAAATGAAATGGGGATTTCAGACCACGTAAATGAACAACTTTTACATAGGGGCCAACCACGGAATCTCGAAAAAAAACAGCTGTTCCATAGAAAAGTACAACATCGACTCGACTATAATGTATGGATCAGCTGATTTTTTTTTCGCGATTCCGTGGTTGGGCCCTTTGTAAAAGTTGTTCATTTAGGTGGTCTGAAATCCCCATTTAATTTTTAGATATACTCAAAAATTTACGGTGTATTTACTAGCGTACCTATACCCATTATTGCAGCCTTGGGCAGAAAATACTTTTTTGTTTTTCGGTCCCAAAAACAGTCAATCAGTCAAAGTCAACAGTCAGTCAACAATCACTCGTCGTAGTCGTCGTGTTTTTAGTTTCCTGTATTACCTATTTGATAAAAAAAAATATTTGATAAAATAATATCGTTTAAAAAAACCACGCAAAAAGTCAGTTGTTTGTTTTACCAGAGTTCAAATAAAATGTAATTAGTATAAAACAACAGAATTTTTCGCGATTTCAGGGTTGTTTCCATACAAAAAATTTGTTAATAATGATAAACTCTACAAACAGATGGTTTTCAGAGTCTAAATCTTTGTAAAATAGTATTATATTATCTGTGGTAATACTGTGTGGGATCAGGATCACACCTAGGGTTACCATATCTCAGGATTTGTCCTGAGATCTCAGGTTTTTTGGACTCTTCTCAGGATTGCGGCCGGATTTTGCAAATCTCAGGAAATCTCAGGATTTTTAGAATTTTCAATAAAATACAGTTTGAACAAAATATTTCCTACTTTGGTAATAAATTGCACAAAAATAAGAAATATCGACAAAGAATTGATTAAGTACTAATAGAAGGACAAATAAGCTTTGTACCGCTGGTCGTCGTGGGCGACCCCCCCCCCCCTCGCCACACTTCAAGCTTCGTACAGACTGAGGCGAGCGAATCGCGCGCGTCGCTCATTTTGACAGATTTTGATCACGTAACTCAAAGCAATTGCCATAGCCATAGCCATTGCCATAGCAATTTCTTTGACAATGGCTATTGCTATGGCTATCGCTTTGAGTTACGTGATCGCACTCGCGAATTTCGCGCGGAATTCGCCTCAGTCTGTACGAAGCTTCATTCTCAAACTGCTACAAATCTCAGGATTTTTAAAGGATAATCGGCCCTTTTCTCCGGACTTTTGATTTTTTCATCTGGTAACCCTAATCACACCTGAACTGTATTCTGTTAGATAAAAAAATATGTCGACTTGAGAACTTCCTCCTTTTTTTGAAGTCAGTTAAAAAGTGCTCTCAGTGGTTATATTTGTATCTCTAGAATCTAGACAATTTTCTTACTTTGTATCTAGATAGAGTCTAGATATACAACGTGTTACAAAAAACACCTAATGCTGAATATGGTGAATAGGGACCATCAAACTGAGCAACTTTTACTATTGGACCAACTCTGAATCGCGAAAAAAAAACAGCTTTTTCATACATTTTGATATTTTTGTTATTCATTTTTGTATGAAACAGCTGATTTATTCGCGATTTCAGAGTTGGTCCTATAGCAAAAGTTGTTCAGTTTGATGGTCCCTATCTACCATATTCGGCATTAGGGTTTTTTTACACGACTGCCCAAAAAGGAGTGTATATGTGTTCAGGGTTCATGTATGTTTGTGGGTTGAGTGAGTGAGTGTGAGTGAGAGAGGTGAGTTTCTTTATTCCCCCATAACTTCTAAATGGTTCAACGGATTTAAATGTATGGGGTATCGTTCGAATCCTTACATCATTCCGAGTGACACTGGCTATATTTTTTTTGAAAAAAGTCAATATGGCGACTGTACGACGCCATTTTCAAATGTGAAAAAAAATTTTTTTTCTTCAATTAGGTATTACAATATGGGCATCAAATGAAAGGCCTTAATGAGCACATTTCAAAACTATATAATTTGTCACTAAAATGTGTGAAATAAAAATAAATACATTTAAAAAATATTAAAAACACGACTGCCCTGCCAAAAACGAACTAAAAAGTTAAATAACAAGTGTCATTGCAGTCGGGGGACCTCTTTGATTAAAAATTGTTTCACAAAACGGTCTCCCGACTGCAATGACACTTGTAATTTAACTTTTTAGTTCGTTTTGGGCAGGGCAGTCGTGTTTTTAATATTTTTTAAATTTATTTATTTTTTTCATAACACGTTGTATAGGTAGATAGCTACATAATAACAACAAAATCGTCGAACGTGTCTACAGTCTTCAGTGCATGTCACTTCTATTTCCGTCATAATAACATGGTTTCATTCAATGCCCCATTGTTTTTAAACATTTTGAATACAATGGATGATTATAATGACGTTCACATTCTAGCATTTAAACTCGTGTCTTTAACTAATCGCATTAAAAATTGTCTTTATATTTAAAAAAAGCAATTTCAGGAGAAGGTATGTGTAAACATGATGATATTATTTACTAATGTAGACTATGGCCAGCCTGCCTAGCATGACCGATTTATATCGCGTGATATAGCGTTTTATCAAATTTAACTGTCATAAAAGACAAAGGAGTTTGACAGTTGAGTGTCGATAAATGCTATATCACGCGATGTAAATCGGTCATGCTAGGCAGGCAGAAGCACAATTTATCAAAAACCCTTAAATTCATATTTTAACTGGCTCTGTTACCGATAGCATTAACTAAGTTGTTTTTAATGACAAAAATGGTTTTTCTTGATGATGAAGATGATATTCTACTTATTATATGTGTAATGTAAGCGCCATCGCACACGGGGGACTTTTGTCTCCGCAACTATTTTGTCTCTCACATGGTTTGTATGAAAAGTTGCAGACGACCGCGTCGCTTCGTGTGCGCGCTTCCATATAAACCCGTGGACTTAAGACAGAGACAAAACAGTTGCAGGGCGACTAAGTTGCCCGTGTGCGATAGCGCTAAGCGCTATCGCACACGGGCAACTTTTGTCTCCGCAACTTTTTTGTCTCTAACGTGATTTGTATGAAAAGTTGCAGACGACCGTGTCGCTTCGTGTGCGCGCTTCCATATAAACCCGTGGACTTTATGTGAGAGACAAAACAGTTGCTGGGAGACTAAGTTGCCTGTGTGCGATAGCGCTAATATGTGTAACATTATAGATTGGATACATAATTGACAAAAAAATAATCGATCGTATAAGTTTTTTAATGTTTTTCATAGGTCGTGATTACAGGAATTCTTCCAGTCGAAACGCCAATAAGAGTAAAAAAAAAATCTTAAATTTTTGGCAGTAATAAAAAGCCCGTGCTTCATTTCGACGTTTAAAATCTTTGCCCTTTTTACTCTAAATAAAACTGGTCAAGAGCGAGTCGGACTAGTCGGACAAGACGAGTCGCACCGAGGGTTCCGTACCATCATAAAAAATACACTGCAGAGTAGAATAATACAATTAATATTGCAGTTTTAGGTCAGCGCCATCTCTTGACCGATAGTGGAACTAAACATTAGTTCCACTATCGGTCAAGAGATGGCGCCGACTTTAACGCTTTCGCGCTAATTTTTTTAGAAATTTGATAATTTCTAAAAAAGTGTGCTATATTGAGACATTGTTTTATTTTTCCTGTAATCTTTATATAAACTGCTATCACATAGAATTATTTCAGATTTTTCTCTTTGCAAACTTCGGAGATAAGGGGGGGAATGGTATTTTTTTACATTTTTCATTATAAATCGAAAACTATGCGGCCTAAAACAAAAAGAAAAAATGATTGAAAACGTACAAACGGCGTTCTTTCATATGATACCCAACATGCCCGTATAGTAGCTCCACTTCAAATTTTTAAGACCCATTTTCAGTCCCTGTTGTAAAAAAGATATTAACTTTTTATTTATTTCTTATTTGCAAAATAGTTGGGCAAATGTCACCTCAAACCATTCCAAATTTCAAGTTGATACCATTAGTAGTTCTCGAGATATCCAGCTGTGACAGACAGACAGACAGACAGACTGAGTCACACCATAAGGGTTCCTTTTAGGGTTTTTTACCATTTTGGTACGGAACCCTAAAAACGAAAAAAATATTTTACTAGTGGCTCTGTGAGCTGTAGGCCTCGCGTTTGTGACATTTTTTAACCTTTTTTCGAAATGGCTAAAATATGTTTTTTGTTTCGAAAAATTTTGTAAAACTGAAGCAACAAAAAAAACGAAGTATTATTATAATTATCGGACCTGCTTACAAAATTTCACGAGGATCGCTTCAGCCAGGCAGACATACGAAAGTATTTTTGCTCAAGCTGAAACGGAGACGCGTCAATAAATTCTTTTAGTTTAGAATTTGAGGACTTTTCAAAATGACAAAAAACTGTAGGCTCGATAGATGGCGTTGATAAAAAGGTAAGTGTCTATGTAGAAAATTTCGGAAAACTTTTTGAAGTGAAAACTTCTATAGCGGCGGCGTTGTACGCTTTTTTGTGATGGGGAAAAAATGCTAAACTCGCGTCAGTAAGAATCACGTGGCTGATCGAAAATGCGTAATACGGATGTGACGGATGGAGAGTAGACAGCTGGCGGCGGAAGTATCCCCCTCTCTTTCTACGGGGCGCGTTATTTTAAGACGTAAACACTTGTGTCACCAGCAACGCGCTAATTTTGAAAATGGAACTACTTAATAGCAGCGATCTCTTCGGTTAAATCATAGACTTATTTATACTCTGTGACTATAAGTTTAAATCGTAGAATGCGTGCATGTAGAAATTAAAAAGGCCACTGGCGCGAAATCTTTAGAATTTTTCTCTAATTACAAACTGATTGAATTGTGTGACTGTATAGTAATAGGAAAGAAATAATTTTAATCCTTTGCCGCTAATTTCAAAATATCAAAAATCCACAACGTTAAAATTCAAGTTTTCACTTCTGCCAGCACTCCCGGAGTGCAACCCGATTTTTTTAAGCACATGCGTTTATTTTCAAAGCCAATTTTGACACCTCACTTAACCATCAACGCCATCTAGTGAAGCAAACAGCTGTTTGGACATTAATGGGGAAGGCAACTGTCAAAATGGCGCTGCGTTACGCTTGTTTCACGAGAACTATGAAAACAAAGGACTTTTACTTAAAAAATAGTTTTTTTAAGCTTTAAAATGATTAAATATTGTGTAGGCTTTAAAAATGTTGGTACTTACAAATTCTCGAAAAATCTGGATATAGAAAAAAATTATAAATTCTGTAAGAATAAAAACGTCTTAAGTTGGTTTTAAATTCCGGCATTTGCATTGTAGAATAGTCTTTAATATCCATTTTGGGTCAATGGGTCTGTTTCGGTTAAAAAAACTACAAAATAAATACCTATTTTCCCATACATTTTGTTCTGAACGTCAGTAGACAGTAGTCTTAGGAACAAGCGTACGCAGCGACATCTACAATTAGCTTTGCGTTGCCAACCCCTTGTTTTCTGAAAAGTCGTAGAACAAATATTGTTGTTTGTGATGTACCTATAGTAATCTACTCCTGCGAGGTTGTTGGTGTTTTAAAAATAACCCTGTACTTATAAGTTACCATTATGTTAAATAATTTTCTAATTGCTTCTGACCTACTAATATAACTTTAAAGGCAATAAAAAACAAATGAGCTGTTTTGAGTTTTTGACGCCATCTTTGTTAACTTATTAGTTTTTTTGCACCATAAAAACATGACACTATTAACACGAATACACCAACTCCCATACCACAAACTGCGCACATTGTTTGTCTACTTAAAACGCTAATATTTCTTTCCGCTAATATAAATAAACCAGTTCTAAGTTTATCACAATAAGGAAATAATAAAATAGCAAGTAATTTTTTTCATTAAATTCAAATGTCTATTGAATGTGTGATATCTCACACACACAGGTTCCGGCTAAGTACCCATTATCTTATTTGACAGATTATTTCAAAGAAATACGGTTCCATTTCTAAATAAATCCAAAAGATCTGCTATACGGAACCTGTGAAACAAACAGGCTTTAATTCTATGAATCCTTAATCCTTTTTTTGTGAATGTTAATAAGATTTTTCATATTATTGTTGTCAAAGTTTTTAATACAGTATTTTATTGTAATGTTTCGTTTTATTCACTTGCGTTGTTAATAAAAACCACTTTGTTTAAGTCCATAAAAAAGATATAAGTTACCTATTCAACAGGTTTTTTGCTACAAATGACTTAGGTATTTAAAATATATTGATAGCACTCGTTGATACAGTAATTAAAAAGGATACAAATCAGCTGTAACTGATATAAGTATATAAAGATATTTTTTTCGAAGAAAAGATTATTTTCTAATTATCTTATGAGAGGCCAAAAAAAGGTATATCTATTTAGGTAACGCATATTTCCCAAACAAAAACTAGGTATTTGTTTGTCTTTAAGCCTACACTTTATTTGTTTATAAAAAAAAGAAAAACCGCCTTCAAAAACCTAAAAATAAAAACAAAAACAGTTTCAAAATTAAAAAGCACTAAAAAGCAATAAATAATATTCAAATCACCAATACGCATATTAATTTTAATAATTAACGTCTTTTGAAGTCGGGTGGGGCTGGAGGACAACTTTTTTTAATTCTAAAAGCCCTACCCAACTTCATTAGACCACATTAGACGTTTATTATTAAAATTGATATGCGTATTGGTGATTTGAATATTATTTCTTGCTTTTTAGTGCTTTTTAATTTTGAAACAGTTTTTGTTTTTATTTTTAGGTTTTTGAAGGCGGTTTTTCTTTTTTTTTAAAGCTTTTTTATTTTCAACTTTTTTGTGGTAAGCGTGTAACTTAGAGCGCGTCTTACTCTAAGGCGTGTAATATTCTTTACTTTATGTTTTCAAAAAGCCCATAACTCAATTTCCAAAGGAGTTTCGTTGTGCCTTCTTAGTCCAAGTCTAGTTCAGAACGTAGCAAACAGACCATATAGCTCGGCTTGTTCGTAGTAGCTCGGTTTGTTTTGGATTTTCATAAGCCTACCAATGTCTCAATCACAATACATATTCTATTTGAGTTTTAGGAGTTCCCTTGGATATCTTTGAGGTCCAAGGTTCAATGTCAATGAAATTAAAGGAACTACACTTAAGGTATACCTTTTCCAACAAAAAAAAAATCAGCTGATTCGGTTCATAAATAACAAAGTCGTCAAGGTAATTAATGCAAAATCATAGTATTTTCAGGATTACTTGAAAAATACTTAACCGATCTGAAAAAAATATGTGGGACCATTTTGCAAGAAAATTCAATCAAACAAAGAAAGAATCATTAAAATCGGTCCATAAATAACGAAGATATGCGCGAACAACGATAAAAAAGTCGTCAAGATAGTTAATGCAAAATCATAGTATTTTCAGGATTACTTGAAAACTACTGAACCGATCTGAAAAAAAAATTAATGGGACCATCTCGCAAGAAAACTCAATCAAACAAAAAAAAAATATATTAAAATCTACTCATAAATGACGAAGATATGCGCAAACAACGATAAAAAAAACATACAATCGAATTGAGAACCTCCTCCTTTTTTGAAGTCGGTTAAAAATGGAATTCATTGGTATCTATACATAGAAACACATAGGTTTTTTCGTTGGTATAAATGGAAAAATAAAACTTTTTTTTATTAAGATACTCAGCATGTATCGAGAAAAATCTGCATGATTAAAATAAAAAAAACATTGCCCTGTGGGAAGATGCTGAAACTAATTGTTTTTTTTGACGTACTCTGAATTGAAATTTTCACCTTGAAACCCTACCAACCATCATCCAAATCTTTTCACAACGGTTTTTAGTTTCAAAAGCCGGCGCGCAATTGAAATCATAACAACGCAACAAACAACAATGTTTTAGTTAAATAGCATTAAAATTTCTTGAATGCCAAGAGGATTAAAAATACATAAGGTAGATACTTACCTAAATACCTACCTACTTACAATGATATTCACTTTTCAAATGTTTTGGCTGAAAAAAGAACTGAAAAGGTACTTACAATTTCCGTTCATTTTCGTGTCCGTCTGTTCAACACGTATGTGTAGTTCTGGCACTTCACCGTTGTTATTGATCACCGATCCAGGATGAAGTATGTTATCGATTTCACTGTCTATGTCAACCACCACAACATCGCTATCTCGTTTATCATTTACGTGCTGTTCGTTCGATGCGGTCATTTCAACTGGACTCTGGTTCGTATTGTACGCACAGCGAGACTCGAGTATTGTTTACGTATTTACTCGATTAATATTTTATTATGACTTTTTTTCTCGAACGTAAGAGTGTTTATATTGTACACAAATTGATAAAATGTTTATTTTAAACGGATACGATCGATACGATTCCTTTGAAAAACAATAAAAATATCTCGTGTACAATCAACACAAAAAAAATTTAAGTATAAAGTTTTGTGTTGATTGTATAAAGTTCAATTTTTAGAGTATATTTAAACTATAGGTAGATACATCTCAAGACTTCGTCAACATCTGTGAAGGGAGTTGGTGACGAGTCGCTACATAGTATAAAACAAAGTCGCTTCCCGCTGTCGCTGTTCTATGTATGCTTAGATCTTTAAAACTACGCAACGGGCTTTGATGCGGGTTTTTTCAAATAGAGAGTGTGATTCAAGAGGAAGGTTTATATAGAATATATAAATAATTAAAATAAAATAAAAAAATATATAATATACCTAATAGATGGTGTCAAATTCCACACTACACCGAAGCGAAGCGAGGGCGGGTCGTTAGTATGTATATATAAAATGGCATTGTGAATTCTAAAAAATTAGTTTAATTATAATTACTTAAGTACCTTTGTTTATTTTATTGAAAATCTAAGTAGTGAATATTTTATTATTTGTTCGTCAGTTTATTTATAACTTTACTTAAGTTACGTACGGCAAGGTCATAAGTGTCATAACATAACTTACTCAGGTAATATTAATAATAATATAGACAGGTTTTTAGGGTTCCGTACCAAAATGGTAAAAAAGAAACCCTTATGGTGTGACTCAGTCTGTCTGTCTGTCTGTCACAGATATCTCGAGAACTACTAAAGAAATAAAAAAAATATATTTTTTTACAACAGGGACTGCAAAGGGGTCTTAAAAATTTGAAGTGAGGTGACTAGAGCAGCGGTTCCCAAATAGGGTTCCGCGGAACCCTGGGGTTCCGTGAGAGGCTCTCAGGGGTTCCGCGAAAATTCAAGAGTTTATAAATTCAAGATCCTACTTATCTTTTTGTTCTAATTAAATTAATATTTTATATCTTAAAAGTCCTTCTTTTAAAGTCAAACTATATCATAATATAATAAATTAAAATGACGCTTAAATGTTCTAGTGTCAGAAACCGTTGCTCTGTAAATTTTATGAAAGCAGAATTGCAAAAGACATGTCTTGCAAAAATGACGCGGAATTAACGAGTGATCAAAAGTCTCTTTTTCCCTTTACCTAAGTACCTAGTTATCCTTTTTTTTATTACACTCTTACTTTGCTGACCCGCCCGTTTGTTTTCATTGATTTTGAGTATTTTAATTACAAACATTCACTTACATTCAACATGTCTGGGTAACTGGTAAATGAAGGATTTACCAATTACCAGACTTTACAGTAGTTTTACTGCTAGTTTTAATGATTTCAACGTACATTTAGAAAATAGACCCAAAAATTTTTTTGTCCTATTTTCACGTCCGCACCCTTGTATTTGTCCTATTTTCTGTTCCTAAAAGCGCCAACCCTAGTTAGTTTACTTCTTACTAGAGCTAGGGTTCCGCCGAAAATCGGTTAACCAAAAAGGGTTCCGAAGCCAAAAGAATTCGGGAACCGCTGGACTAGAGCATGTGGGGTATATTATGAAAAAGCGCTGTTTGCACATTTTAAATCATTTTTTTCTTTTTTCTTAGGCCGCATAGTTTTCGACTTATGATGAAAAATGTAAAAAAGAAATACCGTTCCCCCCCCTTATCTCCGAAGTTTGCAAAGAGAAAAATCTGAAATAATTCTATGTGATAGTAGTTTATGTAAAGATTACAGGAAAAATAAAACAATGTCTCAATACAACACACTTTTTTAGAAATTCAAAAAACAAACAAAAATTCTTTAGTTTCACTACCAGTCAACAGATGGCGCTGTCCTAAGAATACCTAAGTCCTAAGAAAGACCTAAGAAAAAAATAGTTCCACTATCGGTCAAGAGATGGCGCAACCTAATACTACAATAATAATTGGTGGCTGGTTCTAATATAATTACCTACTATTTGCCGTACTAATAAACGAAGAATAAGTTCCTACTTAGTAATATAAACAGTTTGCAATGTGGAGTGGCTGAAACGTTTTTCAGTCACTATAAGCAGCGGTGGTTAAGATTTGTAAATTAACTGTCCGCCTGTTCGCCCTTCCACCTGTCTGCCGTTTATCCTACTTCTTTAAAGACTGTACTAAAGTAACATATCCAAATATATTTATGATTGTACGGAACCCTCGGTGCGCGAGTCCGACTCGCTCTTGACCGGTTTTATTTAGAATGATTCTTGCTGCTTTTTTTCCGGTATGACGTCACTAGTAAATCTTGTTGATTTATAATTAGACAACAACATCACATACTTGTTACGATTCCAAAGAAAATAGCTAAAGCAATTGTGTTATGGAAATCGGGGACAACGGAACACAAATAGGTACTCAGACCTGAGCTAATACACAAAAGATCGTTTTCTAAATTAACCTAGCTGGGAATCGAAGCCGGGCCCTCAGACATGGCAACACCTTGAAACCGGCGGTGAGTGTGTCACATTTTAAAGAGAATACATTTGTTTTATTATCATAAAATATAACATTAAATGTTATGTAGTTTTTTTACGACTAGAACTAACTATAATCTTATTTTATCAAAATGATTAGATAGGTATAGATCCATATCTTTTTTCCTAACAAAAAATAAATAAATAATTTAAATCACCAAAAAGGTTACCATTTGCCGTTGTGATACCTATAGTTATTTATTACGAAATTATAGATACTTTAACCCAAGTTTTACTGATCTCAACCCGCCGTAACCTATATTTGTATATCTCCAAAATTTATATTTTTTTATTTTTCGAGGTTTACCACATAGTTTAGCTATTGTCGTGTGCTTGGTTTGATTGCCACAGATAAAAGTAAGACTATAAAAAGTAGCCATACACAGATTTAAGACCAGATGAAAATGGTTGGACTTTATGATAAAGTCTTTATCTTGTCTTAATTATGTGTATGATCACTTTCCACAGTCTTACTATTATTAGTGGCAATCAAACAACGCTGTAGAACACGACAATAGCTAAACCATGTGGTAAACCTTGAAAAATAAAAAAATATCATTTTTGGAGATATACAAATATAGCTTACGGCGGGTTGCGCTCTGTAAAACTTGGGTTAAAATATCTATAATTTCGTAATAAATAACTATATCACAACGGCAAACGGTAATCTTTTTAGTGATTTAAATGTTCTACAGGCTACTGTACTATTATTAGTTTCAGAACAAAAAAACAAAATAAATTCGCGTTTGAAAATCTAGTCCGTTAAATTATTCTGTTCGGCTCGGATCATCATACTTTAACACGAATACCAATTGGATCAATATAGGGCTAAAAAACTTTGTAAGTAGTTATGGATTTTTGAACAACGCCGCCACTTCCGTAAACGGCATAATTTTTTTCCATGGAGCATGGAGAAAAAAAACTTCTCTGTATCTAATAATTTAAAGGGATCATATGAATGAAACCTTAGAAATATGTAACAAGTGGATAATCGCTGATTCCATCTAACACGTAGTTATAGTCTGACGTGTGTAATTGAGCTGCGACCAGGAAAATTGGCAGAATTACGTGGTGTGTAGCCAGTCGAGTCGGTTATATGACTCTACAGGGCTGCCATCAACAGCGTGAACGACTTTACAATATTACTGGACAACAGTTGCACTTAATAATTCAGTTGCATAATCGAAGGTCGTATTACAAGTATAAAAAACCTACCAGGTTTATAAATTGCTGTAGTGACATTTCTTTCTCGCTGTATAGCAATTAAAAGAGATAGGATTTTTGACCAGTCAGTTCAACCTAAAGGTACCTTAAAGTCGCGCCCCCATCTTAATTAAATTTATTGCTCGCCAAGTACATAAAATGTATCGAAAATATACATGTACAGATTGAAGCTAGGGTTCAATAGTTTATTTACAAACAATAACCCCAGTACATTTATAGTTCGTTGTAGTAGTAGTAAAAGCAAACGAGCAAAAATTCGCCAATTTAGGCACCCACATGACATCCCAAACGCGACTGCGCTGCTGCGTTATATGTCGGCGATTTTGGTATTTTAAACATACTTAATTATCTTTTGGTACTAAATCCATAATCAATTCTAACGACTAGTTGGAACGATGACAATGATAAGTTAATCGAGTATAATCACTTAATTTTAGGAGATAGACCACATGACAATCAATGAAAGTAATTAAGTAAAACTGTAAATAGTTAACTGTTAACATATCATTCTAGAAAGAAGACAAGGGATAGCGGATCTAAATGGGTTAGATAAATATTTTACTATATTTTAATAGCACTATGCATTCAAACCGGTTTGATGACTTTTGATTCGATGTTGGAAAATTATGATATAGTACTTAAACTACCTGCTATAGCTGCCGCAATACTCAAAATATAACAAAATAAGTATTATATTTTTGCAAGCACTGTGACTGTGTCGCAAATAATGTGCAATGAACTATTTAAAAAAATATGATTACAAGGTAATCGAAGCCCTGTATCGACGTTGCAGGAAAAGGAATCTAGATCTCAATATAGTTTGGCATGATGTTATGTAAGTAATAAATAGAAAGTAAAATTGTGCATTTATTAAAATAAGTTTGTAAAATAAGAAAAAATGTAAGAAGGAATTTATTTCTTATGTGTGCCCAGATGCTACAGTGAATAATTTTATTTATTATTATTTTATTGTTTTACACTTTTCCCAAATTGTGAATTTCCATACATTGTTTGGAAGCTAGTGGATTAGGTACAAATTGTCAACTTTGCAAAATGTGTTTACGAAATGTTCCATTCGCGAAATGCGAAAGTCGCAAAATGCCAATTTTGCTGATATGAATGATCCTTTCAGAAAACGTGACTTTTGTAAAATACATAAAGCGTTTATTGAGTTGGGTTATCTATTTTAAGTGCTTTTCGTATGCGGGTATTTGTCCTTTACGAATGGAATTATAACAGCACTACTCCTCGTCCAAATAATAACGGTAATTTCACAATTAACTAGATTACAATCTAAATAGATTGGTTGTGTGATGTCCCCATTATTGATTTATGAAGTTTACCACAATATGTTTTCTTTACTAGGCCAAAATCCACCACCATGTTCTAGGGCGGAATTAACTTAAAGTCAGCTAGGGCCTAGCTAGGGGATACATTTGGCCAAAACTAGAAACAGTTTCACATATTGCTTTATGAAAATCGCCTTGTGTGTTTGCAGTTCTATTTGAAACGAACGAGTCTTATTTAAAGACAACTCTTCAATTATTTTGAAGCACAGGGTCATTTTGTATTCACCATCCAAATTTTGATGATGTGTTCAGTCCATGAAACTGATGGCCTGAACACAGGGCCAAATATGTAAAAAAACGACTATCCATACAATTCAAAGAGATCACGTGATTAATTTAGTATGGGTGACCAAAATTTTGTGGCGAAATTCGGCACATGTTTCTTAGAGAAAGTTGTTCAGTTTCATGGACTGGACACATCTTTGAAATTTGTACTTTGAAATAGAAATGGAGAGATTTGGGTAAAAAGACCGTTAGTTGCCCGTGGTCCAGTCTAATTCCTATTGGGGTACCACGGGCAAATATTTTTTGCCCATGGAATGGAACACCCTGAATAACAATTTCCTTATTAAATAATATATTTTATTGTCTGTGGTACTCCATCTCAAACATTTCAATATACTGACGTTTTCTGGCTTTTAGGGGTAGAACGGGCCATTCAATTTTCCCATGGTACCCCTAATCGCCAGATTATGTCAGTGTATTAAAATGTTTGAGATGGAGTACCACATTGTCCCCCTTCTGTGTTCCACGGGCTCAAATATTTTCTCGTTGTACCCCAGGACCATTGGCAAGTAACGAAAAAGACACGGTGCGTATGCCACCGCACGAAAGAACTTCCGTGGAAAGGTCTTATGTCTGAATCTTCTAAGTATTGGATAGGATCGCCACTCCATAATATTTATCAACACCCCAGTAAAACAATTTACAGAATCTTCAGTACTTTGAAATGCCCTGATTATTTCCGAAAACATTACAAACCTTCATGGCTAAGATTGGTTACTCTTTGTCGCAAACGTGAGGTATTGTTGCGTAAAACGGAACGGGACGCGGGCGAGGGAAGGGGGAAGAGGGTTTTTTGGTAGGGCAGAGAGAACAAGAAAAAAAAAACCGGCCATGTGCGAGTCGCACTCGCGCACGAAGGGTTCCGTCTAGACGTGTGCGCCGATGGTCATTTCACCGGCGGCGGCGTCTGGCGTCCAAATTGTCGGCGGCGGCGGCGTCATCGGCGTAATCAGCGTAGATGGTCAAAATAAGTAGATTGGAAGACCTCCAGGAGCCTTTCAATTGCGTCATCATCGAGACAGAACGCCGAAGACAAGGAACATAAGTGAGGTGATTCTGTTCTTTAAAAAGGGTGACAGGACCCTCTTGAAGAATACGAATCCTACGAATCGTCGCGTTCGCAAGTTCGACGACTTCCAACCTCCCGAACAAGCCGCGTTTTGAAAAGGCTTTGGCAACATAGACCACATCCATACGCTGCTGCAGGTTATGCAGGAGACCGAGGGAGGAGTATAATCTGCCACTTTGCTTGGCGTTCGTGGACTATGAGAAAGTCTTTGATTCGATTAAAACCCGGGTAGTGCTGCAGTCTTCAGAGGTGCACCAAGTAGACTAGGTATATCGAGGTGTTGAGGCACTTATAAGAAAATGCAACCATGTCGGCCCGAGTATAGAATCAGAGCACAGATCCCATCCAACTATAGCGAGGTGTGAGACAGGGAGACGTTATTTCTCCGAAACTGTTCACAACTGCGATGGAGGACATCTTTAAGCTCTTGGACTGGAAAGGACTCGGTATCAACATTAATGGCCAGTACATAACACACCTTCGTTTTGCCGATAATATAGTTCTTATGGCTGAGACCATGGAAGAGTTGAACACAATACTCGAAGATATCCGTAGTGCCTCCCAAAAAGTGGGTCTTAAAATAAAGATGGATACGACGAAAATCACGTCAAGTGCCAATGTTGTTCCCATTCCAGCTCATGTTGGGAACAGTACACTCGAAGTTACTGACCATTACGTTTACCAAGGACAGACAGTCCAGTTAGGTATAATTTCAACTTCGAAAAAGAGATCTCTTATCGAATCCAGGTCGGATGGGCAACATTCGGGAAGCTTCGACAAAACTTCGCGTCCAACTTATCTGTGTCTCAAGACAAAAGTCTATGAACAGTGTGTGTTGCCAGTGTTGACTTACCGCAGTAAAACGTGGTCGCTAACTGTGGCTCTCATAAGAAGGCTCTCTCCCCCAGTGTGCAACGGAGAGAGCCATAGTCGGCATTTCCCTGCGTGATCGAACCAGAAATGAGGAGATGCGTAGGAGAACTTAAGTAACCGACATCGCTCGGAGAATTGCTCAGCTGAAGTGGCAGTGGGCGGGATCCATTAGCGAGAAGAACCAATGGCGGTTGGGGCGGAAAGGTTGGAATGTCAACCGCACACCGGACGACATGCTCCTTGGGTAGGCCCCAGACAAGGTGGACCGACCGAGACGATCTGGTGAAGGTCGCGGGAAGCCGCTAGATGCGGGCAGCGCAGGATCGATGGTTGTGACGATCCTTGGGGGAGGCCTATACCTACCCAGCAGTGGGTGTCGTGCGGCTGATGTGATAATGATGACTAAATACTATTATAAAATCACAATAACAAAAAACCTCTATGGCAACAATCATTAACGCAAAAAAGAGAGGAAAATAATAAATCTTTATGAGATACTAGCGACCCGCCCTCGCTTCGCTTCGGTGTAGTGTGGAATTTGACACCATGTATTATACATATAAACCATCCTCTTGAACCACTCTATCTATTAAAAAAAACCGCATCAAAATCCGTTGCGTAGTTTTGAAGATTTAAGCATACATAGGGATATAGGGACAGAGAAAGCGACTTTGTTTTATGCTATTTAGTGATGTATGCATACTATATTCATGCTTTTGTACTTGTTTCTTACACATGTTACACTTGAATTTTGACGCCGATGACGCTGATGAAAAATTCGGCGGCGGCGGCGTGGCTAAAATGACCGGCGGCGTGCGCCACGCCGATCGGCGCACACGTCTATTCCGTACCAAAAAACGGCAAAAAAAATCACGTTTGTTGTATGGGAGCCCCCCTTAAATATTTATTTTATTCTGTTTTCAGTATTTGTTGTTGTAGCGGCAACAGAAATACATCATCTGTGAAAATTTCGCCTGTCTAGCTATCACGGTTCATGAGATACAGCCTGGTGACAGACAGACAGACAGACAGATAGACAGACGGACAGCGGAGGCTTAGTAATAGGGTCCCGTTTTTACCCTTTGGGTACGGAACCCTAAAAAAGAAGGAGCGTTGGTGTAGAAGAAGTGCGAAGCAGAAGAAAGGAGAACTGGAGAAGATCCGAAAAATGGTCATCGGTCGGTAAGAAATACAGAAATTGTGATAATTTTATTGGCTGATAGTCTTATATTTTATACCGTCAATATGACATATATTTTAAATAAGAAAAAAAAAACTTTTTTAAAAACACGTTTTGAAACGGGCTAAATTATTACAAAAAAATCGGACTAAAAGCATTAAAACGGAGTAGTAAAAACAAACTAAATGTAAAAAATAAATTCTTCTGTAAATATTTATAACCCTATACCCTATACCTACAAAAATTTTAAATCTAAAAATTTTAAACCTAAAAATTTTATACCTAAAAATTTTAAACCTAAAAACGTGGGGCGCATGCTATAGAATATAGATTGACAATATAGATGATAAATTTTACAAAACGCGCCCCACGTTTTTAGGTTTAAAATTTTTAATTTTAAAATTTTTAGGTTTAAAATTTCTGTAGGTATAGGGTATTGGGTTATAAATATTTACAGAAGAATTTATTTTTTACTTTTTAGTTTGTTTTTACTACTCCATTTTAATGTTTTTAGTCCGATTTTTTTGTAATAATTTAGCTTGTTTTAAAAACGTGTTTTTAAAAAAGTTTTTTTTTTTCAGTAAATTATTATTTTCTGCTTTTTAGTTAACGAACTAAGACTAAAAATATACCATCTTCTACTCTCGCACTCGCACTCGTCAAGACGATTCAAACGAGCCCAAACTCGATGGGGTTGTATGGTTTTATTACAGAGTCCCAGTGGCCTTCTTCCGGCTCTATAATCAGACCCTGGAAACTATTTCCCAACAAAGTACTCGTCAAGACGATTCAAATGAGTCCAAACTCGATGGGGTAGCATGGTTTAATTAAAGAGTTCCTGTGTCCTTCTTCCGGCTCCATCATCTGATCCTGAAAACTATTTCCCAACAAAGTACTCGTCAAGACAATTCAAACGAGCCCAAACTCGATGGGGTTGCATGGTTTTATTGCAGAGTTCCTATGGCCTTCCTCCGGCTCCATCATCAGATCATTGGACACTATTTCCCACTAAAGTACTCGTCAAGACGATTCAAATGAGCCCAAACACGATGGGGTTATATGGTTTCATCATAGAGATCCTATGGCCTTCTTCCGGATCCATCATCAGATCAGCTCAATGATACCATAATATTGCATTGCCTTCCAGTTCTGATCTATGTTCAAAGTTTCAAGTTTATAGCTCACTAGCGGCCGCCCGCGACTTCGTCTGCGTGGAAAGGTTTTCTTGCTGTTCCTCGGGAACAATAGTTTTTTCGGGATGAAAGGTACCCTATGTCCTTCTCTGTACCCTTAACAACCGTGTATGCATAATTTCATGATGATCGGTTCAGTAGTTAAGACGTGAAGGCGTAACAAACAAACAAACAAACAAACGGACTTTCGCATCCTACTAATATTATAAATGTGAAAGTTTGTGGGTTTGGATGTTTGGATGTTTGTTCCTCAATCACGCAAAAACTACAGAACGGATTTGGTTGAAATTTGGCACACAGATAGTAGATAGCCTGGATTAAAACATAGAATACTTTTTATCCCGATATTCTTACGGGAACGGGAACCACGCGGGTGAAACCGCGGGCGGCCGCTAGTTTATAATATTAGTAAGGATTGGGAAGCTAGTACAAAATCGTTCACAAACTTTGCGGAGAAACAAACGAACAGACAAACAAACAAACAAACGAGGAAGCAACCTAATAAAAACGTGTTAAAATACAGTAGTTTGTGGCCAGAGTGCTGCATGGTATTCGTGGTATACTAACGTGGTATAATAGTAGGTTCAACAGAAATGAGTGCTATAATAGAAGCAATCTCGGTAAGTGTTTTACTTGTGTGTATAAATGTCAATGAAAGGCGGCCAGAGAATGGTCGTGGCGTAGGGTAGCGTCAGGGCGTCAGGGGTAGCTGTTAGGGGTGGTGGAGGCTACCAGGGGCAAAGAAGCCCCGATGGTCACGCTGTCCAGGAGACGGTGTGACCCGTGATGAATAAAAGGAAATTCGTGATGTATTTCATGTGAGTTTGTTACAAAGGAGTTGTCACACACACACACACCCACACTCATTCATATTACTCACTCACACATCCATATCAACTGCGAACTATAGGCCTACGAACGAAGTACTTACAATTTCCTTGCTATAGGCATAGGATTTTCGCATATGGGACTTTGCGCCACTTTTTGTAAAAGGAATTATCTTTGTAAAAAGATATTGTTAAAAGTCTACATACATGCTGATGAAAAGGTACCTCTACCTTAACTAGAAAGCAGGCACTGACTAAAGATTAGAGAGTGTTTGCTTTTTTGCTTTAGTCACTAAACCAAAAATTGTATATTATGCATATTTGAAAAATATAATAGTTTTTGTATATTTGAAAAATAGTTGGGAAAATGTCATCTTAAAATTTCAAATTTGATGTTGATATCATTAGTAGCTCTCGAGATATCCAGCTGTGACAGACAGACAGACAGACAGACTGAGTCACACCATAAGGGTTCCTTTTTTACCATTTTGGTACGGAACCCTAAAAAGGGTAGTATTTAATCGGGTAGCAACAAATTTCCATTTTGGGTATCAAAAATATTGAATATAGCGTACTGAAATACTAAGTGGGCGACGGACTGAGGGCGACTACAAATGTTGAAAATGGGTGACTTTAAAATACAAATTGAGTAATTAGTTATTCAGAATGGGCGACCAAATTACTATTTGGGCAATAACCTAAGGGCACACAAAACATTAAAAATTTGGCATATATTTTATTTAAAAAAGGTGGCTTCTAATCGAGATGACAAAAATACCATGTTGGGAAGCTTAAATCAGTTAAATAGTTACCTACTTGGTATAATAGTTGCCCGCTCAGTACTTTTGTACTAATTTAGAATTTTCACTGCTAACTTCTAACTTAAATTATTTATCACCCACATGCAGTCGCCCGTTTTACGTATTTATTTTTTATAATCCACAGTTTATCGCCCGTTTAGTTATTTTGTCGCCAAAAAAATAAATCGCTGCTAGGTTTAGTATTTAAGTATCCCATTAACGGTCGCCTTTAATTATTTCAAGTCACCCAATTAATTAATTCCCTTTGTAAAATGATTTTAAGTCATAGGTACTTACATAATTTTAATATTAATGTTGATACTAATCCACCATCAAATCGTGGTTTTTCGAATCCTAAATTCACATTCATATTATTGGAACCTGATCGATTTGTTTTCTATTATTTCAATAATGTAACACACTATCATTGATTATTTTCAGAAAGAATCGATCCGCTGTCATACCGACCTCTGTAAGTTAATTATCATAAATTTCTTATGTGATTTATGTTATTTAACACGACGACAGCAAAGAACAAAGAGACATATGCATTTTTTACGAAAAGTGCTTTTTCACCTTTCCATCACGAAAAGGGCGCTTTCGGTGCGTAAAAACTCGAAGCAAAATCGATTTTTACTGCGTGCGTGAACCTTTTGAAATAATACAAAAAAATACTACCGCCTTACTACTACAGAAATGTTAAACCTAAAAACGTGGGGCGCGTTTTGTAAAGGACATCAGGCAAATGAGACCCAAAAGTGTATAAAAATAATTCTGTTATCTATAAACACTTTATGTTACTAGAATCATAAAACAGTAGCAACATTATTTTTTAACTCCTTCATTTGGCGTTAATTAATTATTGAAAAAAACAAAAGCATATCAATGAAACGGACATCTTTGTCAGCGATTTCACAAGTCTCCCCTGAGTATATTTGTTCTGTGGCACAAGTGATTGCGCATTAAAATAAAAGTCTGCCGGATGTTAGTCAACTCAACTGTCAAAAGCGTTTTGTTACGTGCGACATATGCACAGATTTTCCGTTTGATCGGTTCCAACTCGTACATTGTGGTGCTAATCTGTATCACTAACGCAGCTAACGAAACGTGTTGTCGTGAAACTGGTGTTGCTATTTATTGTCGGGGTTACCAAAAAAAGAACTTTCAAACGTAAATAACTCTTAAAACATAAATCTTCGTAAAAATCTGAATATTTTCTATGACTTACTAATTACATGCCTACATTTTGAAAAAAACAGAAACGTTATACATTCTTTGGTTTTTTTCTATGGGACTCTGCCTGATGTCCTTTATCATCCATATTGTCTTTAGCATGCGCCCCACGTTTTTAGGTTTAAAATTTCTGTAGATAGGGTTATAAATATTTACAGAAGAATTTATTTTATACTTTTTAGTCTGTTTTTATTTTACTAGTGCGTTTTAATGTATTAAGTACGATTTTTATAATTTTTAGTCCGTTTTAAAAAGGTGTTTTTAAAAAATATTTTTTTTAGTAAATTATTATTTTCTGCTTTTTAGTTAACGAGCTAAGACTAAAAGTATACCATCTCCTATCGGAGCACTCGTCAAGACGATTCAAACGAGCTGTGTCCTTCTTCCAGCTCCATCATCAGACCCTGAAAACTATTTCCCAACAAAGTACTCATCAAGACGATTCAAACGAGCCCAAAATCGATGGGGATGCATGGTTTCAATATTGAGTTCCTATGGCATGACCTTCCAGCTTCATCATCAGACCCTGAACTTCGTTTCCCATTAGAGTACTTACTCGTCAAGACAATTCTGACGAGCCCAAACAAGATGGGGTTGTATGGTTTCATCATAGAGTTCCTGTGGCCTTCTTCCGGCTTCATCATCAGATCAGCTCAATGATACCATAATATTGCATTGCCTTCCAGTTCTGACTTGTTCAAAGTTTCAAGTCTCTAGATCAACGGAAAGCTGGTATAAAATCGTTCGCAGAATTTGTGGAGAAACAAACGAACACACAAATACACGAACACACAAACGAGAAAGTAACCTAATAAAAACGTGTTAATAATAAAAAAGAAATAGAGTGACAAGCACGGAACTTGTAAAATTGATACGTGAGAAAAGGATAGACAGAATGCTTTATGATGTCATACATGGACAAGAAGCTTATACATGTAAAACGTAGTGATTATTTCCTCTATGTATACATGGATTAAAAACTTAGATGCTCTAAGATTAAAAAGTATAAAAAATAAAAAACACGTGTGTAGCGAGGAGTTTCAAACAAAAGATAGGTAATTCGAAATAAAGAGTAAAAACGAAATTAGGTAGCATGTATGAATTAAATATGAAAAAATAAAAAATAATGAAAAATTTAAAATTAATTTTATTTATTGTGCGAAGTAGATTAAGACATCTACTTTATTATAATAAAAATATATATTATAGTAAATTGGGCTTAACTAATTGGCAAATAATGTCCTATTAATTACATATTCTAAATTTGAAGAAGATAGATTTGATATTATACAATTTATTAAAGTTTTGCGTTTAAAACGCTCTCCTCAAAGTAACGATTTTGTGGATATGCTGATGTCGCAATAGATTTAACAGCATAAATTAACAATGAAATGGAAAAACATAGGTAGTATCAAATGTTATGACTTGTACTTTTTCATATGGGAATTGCAATGTGATTTAATGACGAAGATATTTAATTATATTATTAAATAATGTATACGTATAGAACAGTATAGTTATAAACCGGCAATTTGTTGTTAGCCGGTCTGTTATTTAGACTTTTATAAAACCATAGGTATAGTTGCTAAAAGATTGCTTTTCAAATTATCTATTAATGGTAATGAGTAGCTAAAAGATTGCTTGAACAATTTTATCGGATACTAGCGCGGTTTTATTGAAAGTACTTTGGGGTAATTAGTTGGTACTTAGTTTGATTTTTGATTTTCCCGACGTTTCGGCACCTTTGCAGCTGCCGTGGTCACGGGGGACTGAAGCTGCTCATGAGCCTCATCCCTTCGTGACCAGGGCAGCTGCAAAGGTGACAAAACGTCGAGAAAATTAAAATCAATTAATTACCAAAATACTTTCAATAAAACCGCACTAGTATCCGTTAAAAGTGTTTTATAATTTCATGTCTAGTAGGGAGCGCGTAAGCTTGAGAGGTGAAAAACTTGGTTTTACTAATTGTGAAAAACAAAATATGAAGTAGGTAGGTAGACAGAAAACCATGAAACAAATGCGGCTTTCCGTTTACACATAACATAGATATTTCATACAGGCATAATCTCAACACATGAGTAAAAAAACGTAAACTGAAGACATTTCAGGCTCTACATTAAGTCAATTTTACAAAACAAATATAATGTACCCTATTTTCCACAGACCATACAACATATACGTCTGTTTTCGAATAGGTATGGCCTGAGCGGCCCTTCTGTCTAAATTCTAGAACACAGAATATGTTGTGATTAGAATATCATAAAGTTGTCAACGCAAAAAATATCTAATTGCATGAAGTCGTGCTAGATAGTTTGATGTTCCGTAAGTATATTTGTTCGCAATATTACCATGATTATGAGTGATGTAGTAACAGCTTCGATTTAGAAATTTTCATCCAGTAAATTACAGTTACTTAACTCATAAACCAGTTTAGCCAACAGTTATATTGGTAATATAATATATGATAGATTCTTCATTCGACGTAAAACTTTCTTCGAACAGATGTTCAATTAGCATTTCCCACATGAAAATCAACATACACGTGCTGTGCCCTATTTATCAATTTTCTTATGAAAATAATTAAACCACTAATACGTTTATCAAAACACGTTAAATAAAGCGCTATAAATGTTTTTGTTTATTTAATTAATATGTTTTCACCCTTTTATTGGTAATTTTGTTAATCAAAAAAATATAAACTTACAACTTGTAAAAAACTCAATGGAAATTCCTGAGTATTTCTGAGGGTGCCCGGCGACTCTCCATCCCGTATGACAATTTTTACAAGTGTTTTGCATAAATTATTTGGAAAAAGACATAATTCACATGAACTTGTAAATTTTTTCTTGTATAAAGTACTATTGTAGACTTGTAAGTTTTGATAAACAGGGCACTGGTATATGGTAATGGTCAATATATAATAATTCCATTTGTAAGGGAGAAATTCTCGCATACTAAATAGTAGTTTATGAAACTGACACATAAAGAGTGTTTTAATATCTAGTTATGTGCAGTTTCATACACTACTTTGTCTACACTCATACAATTTGGGATTGAACCTACTACTTAAATAAAAGATCAAAGGTAAAAAAGAGAGAGAGACTGCTGATATTACCGTACTACCTTGATATAAGAGTAATTTCCGTGCTGCTTCTAGAATGTCGGGCGGAGTAAATTTTTTGTCACATTAATTGCTATCAGATATTTTAAAGCAAGAATAAAGAATATCATACGAAATTCAGAACCTACAAAAAAAAGTGAAAATTGAAACCATAACTTTTTTGTTTTGTATTAAAAATGACGCGCCCCGCACCACAGACCATAGATATTACAATAAGCCCATACGCGCCAATAAATTGCCAAAAAATACGCGAAAAACGTAATGTTCCAAATATGAACTCAAAAAAAACTGGCCAAGTGCGTGTCGGGCCACGCGCAGTAGGGTTCCGTATGTACATTATACCATACCATATTTTAATACCGCTATCATTTTTCGTCTGAAAAAATAACTTTGTTTTTCACAGTGTTTGTATGAATGACAAAGTTATATTTGCGGTTTGGAAAATGTACTATTATCTCGAAAACTAATTACTGTATCTCGTTTACACCAATTTTCGTTGAAAGTGTTTATTAAGATCTATAGCTTATATTTTTTTTAGATTTTTCACCTTCTTACTTTAAAAGTTAAAGGGGGGGGGGGGACACACATTGGCCACATTGGCATACCAATTTGGCGGCATATATCTTTCAAACGGTTGACTTTGAAAAAAAATAGTCTTAAAAACCTCAATGTCATTTTTAAAGATCTATCTAAAGACACCCCACAAGTATTGGTTTGATGAAAAAAAATATTTTCAGTTTCAGTTCCATGTATGGGGAGCCCCCCTTAATCTTTTATTTATTTTATTTTTGTATAAAAATCGTAAAGCGGTTCACAGAATACACCTACCTACCAAGTTTCAACTATGTAGTCCTAATACTTTTGGAATAAAGTGGCTGTGACCTACGGACGGACAGACAGACAGACAGACAGACGGACAGACAGACAGACAGACAGACATGACGAATCTATAAGGGTTCCGTTTTTTGCCATTTTGGCTACGGAACCCTAAAAAGATTGTATAAACACGTACTTTATTTGCGAAATAAAAAAAAACTCATTACAGTGCAGTCAACTGCATCATAAAATAACTTTTTAATTTTTTACAGCACACTTTTACTTTTTAATTTATATCGACTCAAGTCGAGCAAAATTAGGCATACAAACGATAGAAGCTTTGGGATATTTAAGGTAGATATGGTTTCGATGCTGACTGTACCTAGTAAGTACAAGTAGCTAGTTTTATATTATCGACAATCGTCCATGGACTGGATCAATAAATTAGGTAAGTAAGTACCTATTAGTTTTAAAAACGTGAATTTTTTACGAGCTCTCCGAACAATGAAATTTCGAAATGGATAATGGACACATACATACCGATTTTATTAAAAACAGTGTAATATGATAACCTATCAGTGTTCCTGACAGTTTTTCTAACTTTCCCCGGAAAAGAAGCCAAAAGACTGGCAAAATAAATGGTCAAATAAACCTTAATAAAAAAATATTGGACAATAATTATTGTCTGGTTAAAGCCGAAGAATATGTTTTGTAATTACTTTTTTATATTTATTTATTTATTTATATAAATATTTTTTTCATTACACTGTTTAAACTACATTTCGTTAATAGACATCTAATGTGAACTTACTACACGGATTAGTCACAGTATGTTAAAACTTGAGTCTCGCATGCAATACAATACAATCGCGCGAGCGGACAACAAACCACTAAATGCTGAAACTGAAAGGTTACGGTCCTATGGTAGTACTACATAGGAAAATAACTGGACGCGAAGCGAAGCGGTAAAGCGCGAATCGCTGCGTCTATATGTAGTTTTCTTTGGGCATGTTTATAAGCATTGACCCTGAATCATGGATGTTTACATTCTTATTTATGTACCTAAGTATTTCTATACTTCATTTAGTACATACGGAGCCGAAACGTGGACACTCATTGTAGGGCTGATTCACAAATTTAAAGTCGTGCAGCGAGCTATGGAAAGGGCTATGCTCGGAGTTTTTCTAAGAGATCGGGTCCGGAACAAGGTGATACGACAGAGAACTAAGGTGATCGACATAGTCCACCGGATTAGCAAGCTGAAGTGGCAGTGGGCCGGCCATATTAGCCGTAGAAGTAATGGCCGCTGGGGCAGACAAGTTCTTGAGTGGAGACCACGTATCGGCAAACGTAGTGTGGGACGCCCTCAGACAAAGTGGAACGACGATCTTCGCAAGGTGGCTGGCAAAAGCCGGAAGAGTAGCCGCGGATCGTGCTCGGTGGCGTGCACTTGGAGAGGCCTATGTCCAGCAGTGAACTGATGATGATGATGATTTAGTTACCATAGTATAGAAGCTTTACTTAGTTTGGACCGCTCGAAAATACGTTAGGGTACTGAAATGAGTATCGTCTGTTTGCTTTGTTATTTTTGCACCGCACCGTATCGCACCGCGTCGCTCGCTACACGTTCGCTCAAGTAGGACACCGCGTAGGGTAGACTAGCAATCAGCATGTACGTAATCAATACCCACTATTATAATATTATAAAAATTGTGAAAGAAACTCTGTCTGTCTGTTACCTTTAGATTAGACGCTTAAATCACACAGTTAATTTGTGATGTACTATGGGCAACAGCGTCGATTAACCAGTTAGCAACAAAATTCGTGTGCGCGCGTATCGCCCCTGCACGAACTAAACGTATGTGACAGCGGGCGCGGCGTGCAAGCGATTTTAACCTTAGCAGTGGTTAAGCGACGCTGTTGCCCATGGTACCTACGAGAGCAGATTGTTAATGATATGTTTCCGAAAAGACTAAGAAAAATACTAATAAGAAATCTATTTAAAACCAATTTATTTCTCAACGTAGTTTCCCTACCTCGATGCATTTAGTCCAGCGCTTTTCAAATGCCGTTACACCAGTTTGAAAAAAATATTAAATTATAAATCAACTTAAAACAATGAATTTTTTTTGTTAAATTTTAATTTCTGAACGTCTAAAAAATTCATCGCTTGAGGGTAGACTCACGGGTAGCTTCAGTCCCCCGTGACCACGGCAGCTGCAAAGTTGCCGAAACGTCGGGAAAATCAAATACCAACTAATTACCAAAGTACTTTCAATAAAACCGCGTTAGTATCCGTTAAAAATTGTTTTATTTCATGTCTAGTGAGCGCGTAAGCTTGAGAAGTGAATATGTCAATTGATTTTTTTCAGACATTCCCCATTATGGAATAACCTGGCACAAAGTTCACGCGGACGAAATCGCGGACGACTGGTAGTTAACAAAATATAATTGCTGGCGTTATTATGTTGTATTGTAATTTGATGGATAAATGGACAAAATAGTTATTATACCTTTTAAATATGTAAGAGTGGATTTTTTTAGGAAAAGTAGACCTGTAATAGAGCAATAATCTTTTGACATGCCGAAAAATAAATAATACCGAAGGAATTATTTGAAAGATTGTTAACAAGTTGTGGAAACGAGTTAGTTATTTAGTAGGTATGGAATATATTATATTTAGTTATGGTAATTATTATGATTAACGTTACTTTTAGACTGACTTTTATAAAATGTTATTACAAGAAAAATACTAGTTATCGGCCTATATATGGGTCTATCAGCTAAAAACAATGAAGTTTCTGATTTGACAGATGGATGTGGCTCATTGCTACTTCTTTTGGGTGCAAATAAAAACTTACCAAAGAAAAGTAGCAATGTATCACATCCATGTGTCAAAATAACGCGATTACGATAGCAATGTAAGTTAGGCGGTAGATCCCCAGCCTGTCGATTCTGTAACCAAACTGGAACCTCACTTCTCTGGGCGGGAATTTTAAATCATATATGAGATATTAATAGGCTGTTTTTTTAATCACCAAAGATTTTAGATAGCTACGGTAGAGCTACCCAAAAACATTTTGCGATTGGTAAAAAAGCTTATTTATTCAGCTAATTTCTAACTAGTGGCTCCGTGAGCTGTAGACCTCGCGATAAAACAAAATAAAATGTCGCCATGAAGTTTTCAAAACACACAGTAGGTACGTGAGTATTCGCAGCTAGATGGTGCTTCTAATTTTGATAATTTTTCAAAATGGGTGAATATTTTTTTATTAATTTGGAAAAATTGGCTTGATTAAACAGTTCTATATAATTATCGAACCTCACAAAATTTCAACAGAATCGGTTGAGAAATGCGACCTGTAAAGGAGATCAAACAGCCGGAAAGCTGGACTGAAATAGGTTTTTTTACATATCTCCGTCATTTTATTAAATTTAGAAAAATTGCCTCGACAAAAAAAATCTATATATTTATCAAATCTGCTCATAAAATTTCACCGGCACCTTGATTATCTAAAAAGAAACTATTTAGCGACCGGTTTCATTCCACATACATTGCTACTTTTCTTTGGTATGTTTTTTTTTAATCCAAAAAGAAGTAGCAATGGATCACTATCATCTATGAACTGCAACCGGTCGCTAGGTGGTTTCTAATTAGATAATCAGCCCGCGGGATCGGTTGAGAAATGCGACCTGTAGAGGAAAACAGACAGCGCCGGAAATCCGGACTGAAATACGTTTTTTTTACATTATCTCCGCCATTTAAAAAAAAAACTGGCTTGTGCGAAAAAAATCTGTACAATTTTCAAACCTGCTTACAAAATTTCACGAGAATTGGTTGAGAAATGCGACCTCTAGAAGAAAACAGATAGCGCTGGAAAACCGGACTGAAATAGGTTTTTTTAACATATCTCCGCTATTTTGAAAAATTACAAAAAACTGGTTTAACAAAAAAATTCTACATCATTTTTAAACCTGCTTACAAAATTTTATTAGAATCGGTTGAAAAATGCGACCTGTAGAGGAAAACAGACAGAGCTGGAAAACGGACTGAAATCTGTTTTTTTAACATATCTCCGCCATTTTGAAAAATTTCAAAAAACTGGCTCCACAAAAAAATTCTAAATAATTTTCGAACCTGCTCACAAAATTTCACAAGAATCGGTTGAGAAATGCGACCTGTAGGCTGGAACAGACAGCCGGACATACGAAAGAATTTTTGCCCAAGCTGAAGCAGAGACGCTTCGCTCGCACTTCGTGCTCGCTCGGTCAATAACAAATTCACGTGAAGTGAAGTGACGTTCGAAGTGAGATGCGAGTTTGGTTACAAAATCGACAGGCTGGTCTGATAATAAAATTATAGTAACTTACTGTCTTCGGAATTGCATCTAATTTAGCAGTTTTTCTAATAGACACTCCTGAAAGCCTTAAAATAAATGTAGACTATGGTTTATGTGGGTATAAATAAAAATTACCGACATGTTATTTTTACCCTTAGAGCATCGCGGCTTCGTCTGGGACAGAAGCGCGTCTGCGAAAATTTTCTATGTCTATGTTTTTACCAATATTAAAACTCTTTTCTCTAGTTTGTTCGCTCAAAAATTAACATAAATTAGAAAATAGCAAAGTGAATGCAAAATAATAGTTATTGTTCTTTGTATAAATGATTTATTACTTCTTAAAAAACTAAAGGCTAAAAAACATGGAAAACTCGTAAGTAGGTAATTCGATAATTCATAACTCGTAGATTTGTGAAGGTACTACTTAAGTCTGAAAAGGTGTTTTATTAGTATATCTAATGTAAATAACGATAAAAATAATTGAAACATTGCTTAAAATGGTTAGTACCTACGTTTTTTTTATTTGCCAGTTAGTGGTTTTATTCCTATTAGACAAAACCTTGGACTAGATACAGCGGTAAATCTATCAGACTGAAAAAGAAAAGATTGATTTCGAAATAAATGAAAACGTTTTTGTACACGAAAACAAAAATGGCGATCTCGTTTAATATTGAATATTTTATTAATTTAATAAAAAAAGTTACATTATAAATAAAATATTGCAACTAAATCGCCTGTTCCAGGCAAGGTACCCCTAGCAGCATTTCCTCTTTGAATGGCCAAATTTATGCGCTGAGCAAAGAAATTGCCACTTCTCTAGTCACCCGTTGCCTCAAACAGGCAAGCAGTTATGTCTTTTAAAAATAATTTTGCATTAGGTCCCCAAGGGCCCATCGTTTCTACGGCAAAAGGGAGGAAAAAGTATGTCTCACCCAAAACCTGGTATTTTTGAATTTGGCTGTGATTGTAGCCGCGCATGGCCGGGGCCGGGATGTTGTCGCATCAATATGGGACGGGGCTAAAATATCCACACATGTCGCGTCCCATACTAGGGTCTTCCCCCTGCTCCAAGGTACAAGCATTGAATTGAAATAATATAAGTGTAAAACCCCTATATATCAAACGAATATTTATATTATTAAAAGAAATTTACCGTAACAAGAGTTACCTACATACATTATTTGACTCGTACCATGAGTCAACAAGATTTTTATCACCTTTCTGTCGGACGAATTACTTTGCTCGGTAGGTGTTATTTGCTTACATACTTACTTATTTAGGTACCTACCATTAACAAAAAAAATACAATGTCTAGTCAAATTTACCAATTTAGGTCTCAGTAGTTGTTTCTGACTAACAAACGCGAAAGTTTAAAAGTGTATAAAATACAGTTTTTCGTAAACTAATTTTTCGAATAAGAAAACTTGTTTCTTGATGGTTACGCGCATTACGCTAGTTGTAAACTAACTGTACTTGGTTGAACCTGTTGAACAAGTTAATTATGTGCATACTGGTGCAGTATAAATGCAAGCTGTTATATAAGAGGGACGAGGTTAGGCTCCATTATGTGCGAGCTCGAGTGTAAATATCAATGAGTAGATATATCCTTATAAAATCATAGTGCAAAATATTATGAAGGCTTGTATGGGACAAATATTACTATTTCAAAAGGAGAACATAGTCTTCTTATACGAAAACCTTTTTTTATCACAACGAGTCAGTCACAACAGTGGTGATGGAAGTGCACTACACCTTAAACCACTGAGGAACTCTCTAATATTATGGATGATGGATGTATGGCCTCGTCAAAACGAAGTATAGAAAAAACTACAACTAAGTAACATAACATATGGTGGTTTATAAAGGCAAGATTCAAGATGAAACATTACTGACTTGCAGAAGAAATCATATGAAAACCGGTTAGGAAATCGTACACTAAAAGCATATTAAAACTCCCAAACCGGTATGGAACCCGGAACCTCAGATATATGCCAAAGTGTAGGTACGCTTTTCGGCTACCTACCAAGGTTATCATCACCTGTTCTAAACCTTTCATTGCCCCATTCGACATGTTATTAAACCATTAACACCATGTTATTAAAAAGATAATTAAAAGATAAAAAAAAGTTCTACAGAATGGTCTCCCGACTGCAATGACACATTTAAGTTTTAAGTTCGTTTTTTAGGGCAGTAGATTTTTTTAATTTTTTTTTTATGTTCGCAGTTGTTTAACAAAATTATTATTTAAATGAAATGTAATTTATACAAAATCAAAATCTGATAACTATTTAACAACTTTTCCGATTCTCTCTTTTTTCATGCAATTTATTGCCATCTATATTAGATAACGTGAACTATTACGCCAAAGTGTAGGTACGCTTTTCGGCTATCAAGGCTATCGGTGCTGCTTTCAAGCGTTGGTCTTTGATTCGATTCGTTTTTATTTGTTTAAAAAGCATAATTATGTAAAATAATCAAGATGAAATAACTTGTACAAAATAAAAATCGGAAAACTTGCAAATACAAGTTTATTGACCTTTTGTCATGCAACTTATCGCCATCTCTATTCGACAAGGTAAATTATTACGTGTTGCAAGCGTTCTTAAGGTGCCTTCCCACGGTGCGTGCTACCATGCACCGCACCGAGCCGCACGAGGGCGAGCACGGGCGCACCGTGGGAAACGCTGGCACGGGCCGTGCGTCGTTCGGTCATGTTCGGCGCACGGCCTGCTGTACCGTTCCCACGGTGCGCCCGCGTCCGTGCAACGACGCACGAGTGATGATGGCATAGTACAAATAGTTCGCCACAAACAGTCGCGAATGCGCCGCAGTAACGAACGAAAAATTTACGTAGGTACTATTTATTTATTGATTGAAATACCTGTACTTACTATGGTAAAGTGCAGATAGTGCTGTTTTTATTATATTTATGTAGGTAACCAATTAATTCAGAGATAAAAAATCCGAAAGCACCGAAATATAAGATTAAATATAAAATACTGTTTAGTATATAGGTATTACCTACTAACTATGGCCAAAAGGATTTGTAACTAATTTTTTATACAGGCTGTTTGGTAATAGCTTTATAAAGCCGAATAATTATGGTAGGTAAGGACTATCAAACTGAATAAGTTTTACTATGGGACCAACTCTGAAATCGCGAAAAAAAACTGCTATTCTATACATTTTGATATTTTCGTTATTAATTTTTGTATGAAACAGCTGGTTTTTTTCGCATTTCAGAGTTGGTCCCACAGTAAAAGTTGTTCAGTTTGATGGTCCCTATCTACCATATTCGGCTTTATTAGGCTAAATAAAAACCCTATATAGGTTTTACGCAATTTTTTGTTTTTTGTTTTCACTATTAGTTTTGTAATTTGCTAACCTAGGTATTTTATTGCTTAGAAAGTATTTCGCATTGAAGGTAGACCCTATATAATATTGATTCTAAAATATTATTATTATTAATAATAATAAAAACACTTAATTGCACACTAAGACAGGACATATACAAAGAAAAACAGCAAAGCACACAAAAAAGCGGCCTTATTGCTAAAAAGCAATTTACGTAATACGTACAATCACAAAACTAGAAAGATACGAAAGTACTTAGATGAAGTACCCGTCTGAGTATTGATCTGGTGCGAGTCGTATTTTTTCTAGTATATTATTTAGTATTGTTTAAAAATAGCATTGTAAATGCAAAAATCTCAAATTTAAAAATTATATAGCTATTTCATCTTAATCAATTGTTAAAATATCTGGAAAGATATTTCAATTGAATGTCGAGGTAATTCCTCACATTGGTGAAATAACGCTGGCTTACAGCGTAAGAGTTTAGGATATACTAGGAAAAATTCGACGATGTCACTAGTGACTCGGTAGCTCAGCGGTCAGAGCATTGGACCGGATATCCAAAGGTCGCGGGTTCGATTCCCGTCTGAGTATTGATCTGGTGCGAGTCGTATTTTTTCTAGTATATTATTTAGTATTACTTAGATGAAATTAAAATACTGTAGGTAATTATTTAAAGGCCACGGCCGATTGACTACTGATAGATGTCATACTATGACGCGCGGCATATTGACAAAGGCGACGAGTTGCCACGAACGCGGACGCACAGCGCTACGCACCGCTAGGGAATGCAAATCCGTATATATTTCAAAATCCGGATTTTTAAGAACGGATATTTGGTCAAATCCGGATTATCCGGATATTATGAAATGAAATGAAATGAAATAGTATTTATTTAGTGACTACTTACATTCAACAATCTATTGCAACTATGTTATACTTAACTAATTATGATTAATATTATAGAGAGAGCGTGGTAACAGTATAACTTAAATTAAATAATAAAGTGGCCCTAAAATGGTATCCATTCAGCATCTGTCGGGAAGCCATTATAATATGGCTCCTCGACGCTGGTCTTCCAAGGACACCAAGGGAGAAACGCACTTTTTATAAAAATTGTTTTACGGATTTTTTATAAAAATATTTTCTTTTTTATAAAAATAAATCATTTCTGTCCATTCATATAGGTTCACTAATGTGATGTCTCTTATATTTATGTAAGTGGATTCAATGAAAGGACAATATTAATCAAATCCAATACTTTTTTGTCATAAAATACTACAATATCATGATGTTACCTATTGCTCAAATGTAAATAAAATAGTCAGTGTATGATTCGCTTGCGATTTGCGAGTAGGTGACGTAAGAGATCGTTCGCATGAGCGCTTTTGCGACATTTTATTTATCTGAAGCTTCGAATAGAACACAATGTGACTGACTGTGGAACGGGATAAAAAATATCGCGCGTTAAAAAAATCACTTGTACAAACACACAGTAGAAAAGTCATATTTGTTCTATTCCGAAGCGTTAGAAAAATCGCGCGATAAGTCGACGAAATAGCGCTAATAAAACTAAAAATCATAGACTCTTTATAAGATTATACAAATGCACCTATTAAAAAAAAAGAAATATATCATAATAATATATTAATATGATTAAAAGTGTACATAACTAAACAACATAATATGTTGTTTAGTTTATGTGAATTTAAATATTCATGGCACTTAATGTGATAAAGCCCTGAGAGATTGAGAGAGGCGCCGTCTTAGCCAATCGTTCTTTAGGAGGTTAAGAGGAGGAGAGTCACCTGCGCACCATCCGGAAGACTATACGCCACCACGCCAGCGGGAAGAAGCGCGCCAGTAAAAACAACCAAGAAGTTCACATAAAGATGATGGCAATTTTACATTCTCCAGTCGACAATAAGCAAGCACGCCACACGCACTAATGGAAGTGATAGGTACGAATATTAGATGAACTACTAAAGTATTCCGCTTAAAGTAACTATCAATATATTTGTAAGTCATTTTGGTAAATATAGAAAGTTACTCTAAGTGGAATACTTCAGTTGCTATTCGCCCAGTTGCTATTCGCTCGATTGCTCTACTTGTAAGTGGAATACTTCCGAGAACCTTGCTCGTTTGAATTTTTTGTAACAATTTCTTATTATTCGAAAAATCCGAATTTGATTTTCAAATCCGGATTTGGAAGTCTAGTAAAAATGAGCGGATATCCGGATTTTTCGGATAACGGATTATCCGGATTGCATTCCCTACGCACCGCCACGCACCGATCTTTTGAAGTTACCGACGCTCGATGGATCGTACGCACGACGACGCACCGCGGCGCACGGTCGTTTCCCACGGTGTGTCGGTTCGGTCTTGTGCGCTCTCGTGCGTCTCAAGACGCACCGGTGGGAAGGCACCTTTATTAGTTCCAAGAGGTTCCAAGCATAAAATATACTCGGTGGCTTAGGCACTGTGAATAAGATGGCGCTTTAAGTATTTATTTTCAGTTTCAGAAAAAGTTGAAGTATTTTAGTCATTTTACATTTTCTGTTTGATTACATGGATACAGGCAAACTTTTCAATTACGTAGATATTTAATTTTATTATGGGTAATTTCGTTCTTAGAAGGATTGTGCAAAGGAAAGGTTTAATCGCATCCCAAATTAATTTTGTATGCTGCGTGTGTGTGTGTTTTTGACACATTTTGTATTTATGTTATGTTGTGTGCGTGTGTGTGCGCTTGTATTGAAGCTTCTTAAATTGCCAAATAAAAATATTTTGAACCGAGAATCGAGTTAATTTAGCTTCTTTGTCTTATAAACACTTTTGCCCTCGAATTCAAAGACAAACTTTGAACAGCAAGCAACTTCATTATTCAAGGACCAAACTATGCTAATACTTGTAGAGTTGAGCATCACCTAATTACTCTGGGTGGGAGGGCCCAAGGAGGGCCGTTAATCGTCTCGTACAAGACAAAGAGTATTTTCATACATGCTCGACTTTTGTACGGTTCAATCGAGCAAGATCGAAAAATCGATTCGATCTGACTCGTCCCAATTCATATATGTGACGGAATGCCGAGCTGACCATTTAGTTCAGCCATATCCATGGGCGTTGGAGAAAGCGAAGAGGTATGCAGAATTGCGAGCGTACGTACAGCGCCACGGCTCACGATCGAATGTGTCCCAGTGCGAGCGCCGCCTGCTTATAAAGGCCGGCCGGTCGCCCCACTAGTCACGCCACCACTCACGCCACGCGGCGCCACAACATGCAAAACTAGTTCGGGCGCTGACGTCACTCGCAAGCCCGCACGGACGTTAGTCCCCTCTTTGATTATTTCACTTGATTTTATGACTTAACAATGTTTTATTGTTTTAAACTGTAATTATTATTGTTCCTCAAACAAAAACAAGATGAAATTACAAAAATGTGTGAAATAACATAAACGCGCCGTCACGGCCGTCCTGCGCCTTCACACGTCCTCGTGTGTCTCGTTATCAGACTTGTCCTAAGAAAACAAAAATAAGGTGAGTTGTATATTCGAGCTCGGCCATTCTGGCCCCTAAAAAAAGAACAATTATCCTATTGATTACAACAATCTCACACAGATAGATCGACACACAGATGGATGGTCATACAGTTCGATTGCACAAAATACATGGCCATCAGCCATTTACTCAGAATACATAATAGTACCGATTGTCACACATACTCTTGTCACACAGACTTTTGTCACACAGACTTTTGTCACACAGACTTTTGTCACACAGACTTTTGTCACACAGACTTTTGTCACACAGACTTGTCACACAGCGATCACCACATTAAGTAGCATATTTCACTGGGTGACAAAGTGATCACTACATTGCGTAGCATATTTCACTGGGTGGATCACTACATTAAGTAGCATATTTCCTTTTTACACAGAACACACAATAGTACCAATTGTCACATAGACGTGTCACACAGCGATCACTACATTAAGTAGCATATTTCACTAGGGACAAAGTGATCACTACATTGAGTAGCATATTTCACTGGATGGATCACTACATTTAGTAGGATATTTCCTCCATTAATAACGAATACTTCATGCGAATACTTACTTTTGCCGTCATCGGCACATCCAGAAATCTATGGCCAACGAAGGCCAAAAGGCATTGCACCGTAAATAAATAAGTAACAATAATAAACAATAGTAGTATGTAAGTTCTAAAATTTTTAATTTTTAACTCATGTTCTTATGAGTTCCACTGTCTGACTAGGATCCATAAGTTTCATTTATATGGTTAGCAAAGTACATTTCTAAGTACTTTTGTAATCAGAAAAATGTATCCAGACACTATTTCTAAATCATAATTAATATTTTCATAAATAACAATGAATGTCAAAGAGGAATTAAAAGTTTTTTTTTGTTTATGTTTTTTTGTAAAAAAAATAAGTGATGTATGCTGACAATTATGTACCCAACTAGCAAAATAAGTCCTATAGAAGTTGAGACAACGTAATTAATGAAACAAAGGCAGAGTGGACGGCAAGAACCTTATATATGACTCTGGACATTGCGTCACCTTTTGGGGCTTGAAGAACGAAAAAATAACCTTGAATGACGTCAACGATATTTTCCATCTCTTTCATTAGGGTGACAACAATGTTGTCCATTCGTAGGACAGTCACTACAAATAGGTACTTACTACAGACTATCAACTTATGCCTACGGCGTAAGTTTTTTGGATGACCAATCCAAACATTCAAAAGTGTTTAGATTCTAAACATTTGAATGTTTAGAATAGTTTAGATGTTAGTTAGTGCCAAAGTTTGTATGTTTGGGTATCTCTAAACGTACAAACATTCGCATTTAGAATATTACTGCATTTATAGGATTATTACTACTCTTGACAACCATATTATAACCTTTCTATATATTCATTCAAACCCCCCTTTTGGCCACGGCGGCGCGCAACACAAAATATTTACTTAATGATTATTTTCGGTTGGCTCCTCTCCGGATGGACGATACTGTTTTGGAATGGTGGTCACACTGGGGTCAAGTCTGCTATTGTTAACATCATATAATCGTGTTTCAATGGTGTTTGAACGGTAATGCTTTTTAGCACAGTTCTTGATTCTTAAACCCAAAACTGAGACACAGTGTCTAACGGGTTTGGATTTTTAGGAAAATAATGTGTTTCAATTTTGGGTTTACAAAAACAAGAATTGTGTCAAAAAGCATTACCATCCAAACACCATTGAAACACGATTACGGCGTTAGTCACGATAATAGCAAACTTGACCCCTTGGTCCTGTACGGTCCGGCTGGTTAAAAGTCAAAACATGGAGATACGTGGTGAGGTTTAAGACTTAGGTACAGATGCCGGCATATATATTGGCAAGAAAATTAAAGAGACAAAAGATGCGCAGTAGCCATAAACTTAGCGTTTATGGCTACTGCGCATATTTTGTCCCTTTCTTTCTCTTGCCAATACATATGCCGGGCAGTATACACACCTGCCCTTCCACCCTAAAGACACGTGTATTTTTATTTTGTACAATGAGGAATGTCCAAAAAAACAAATTGGCTGAATATTTTTATAGGCAGGAATAAGCGCCCTTAGTAATAGAAAAAAGTTTTAGAATTTTCGGTTGTGTGAAAAAGAAAATTAAGTCTCATTATTAGTCATTGTATTAAAAAAAGTTGCAATATAAAATGTCAAAACTGCATTATTTTGGCCGTTGAAAATAATTTCCCTCTAATGGTAATTGGGATATACTATAATTGTTTCTTTTCCTCATCGTTTCGGAATCTGAAAAATAAAATAAGATTAATTTTTATTTTGTTACTACGAATAAACAATGGGTGTCAAAGACCATAATAACTAGTATAGTAGTAAGGTAGTAAGTTAGGTAGGTCCGATTCTTAGCTGAAACTGATCTAAATTGTTTAACTCAACTCCGTAAGATAATATTTTAGTTTACATTACATTTTTTCTCTCTGTTAAGAATACAAAAAAATTCCGCTCTCAAAGTTAAATGTGGCATAAAAACATAAAATGTAATGTTAGGTAGGATAAACGTAAATTTTTCATCCAAATCTTTCTTTCTTATTCAAAAGTTCTGCTGTGATTATGGTCACCCTGCGATATGCAGATAATATTTCTAAAGCTTCTTATGTGTCGAAAATGAATACAGATTTGTACATATTATATTTATTATATTGAAATAAAAAATACGTAATTAAGGTGGAATTATAATTAACTTCTATAATATTTCCGAATTAGATCGGAAACAATCTTTGAAATCTGCTAAAATTCAGATTTCTGAGAAGGAAAAATTGAATGCTGAAAATACTTAAAAAAACACTTACTTGTGAAATATAATGTTAGAATTTGGTTTTGAAACACTTTTGCAATTTTGCACAATGCAACACATGCTTTGTAACGCGAATTTTATTTAAATAATTTTATATTTTTGTACATAAACGTGAGATGCGGTGGAAAATCATTGACATTAGTGACATGTCAAATCAAAGACAATTCCATCAGTGATGCCACCTTATTTTTATTTAGTAACTTATGAAATATGGAGAAATTACTGTTAAACGTAAAATATTGTAATAACAAAATGGACTCATCTGTCCTCTAAATAATTACTTTGGCATGTACTAATAAATTTTTACATCATGTAACTAATTTAAAGTGTGCCGATATTTACATTTATTTAGAAAATCTAATTAATTTTTGTACATGACCTGGGTAAATTGACTATGGATTGGGATATTTTGTACTTAGCATGGCAATTTCAGTCACAGTGTGAGAGGGATAAAAGATATCTGCAAAGGTGAATGACCTCATCCCCAACCATCCTTCAGTAGTAGAATGTCCAGTGTCATAGAATATGAATATAAGGTTCTTGGTGGACGGTGAACAAGTGACATTTTTATTTCAAATCAAAGAACTTCAGTTTGCAGTCAGTTTGGATAAGTAAGTATAAAAACTATACCTAAATCAAAAGAGGTTTTCCAACAGTAATGTAATAAAGTTTTAGTATTCAGAAAAAATCGTTTTTGTTCGGCTAAAAAAAAAAAAAATATAATATGCTCAAAACGGCGAAAACTCTTAAAACCAACACAGATGATGGTCTATCTGTAAAATGATTCAGTTTGCAAAAGGTAGTTATAAAATAAAATTAAGCTATTTATGTACATTCTAAACTTTACTTTCTCCGTATTGAAGTTTGAAGGAATATTATCAACGTGAATGAAATAAAACCGTAGAATTGTGAAAAATGCACAAGCGTATATTTTACTTTAGCAACCGTTACACGGGAAAACAGGAAGTGACCACAGATATAGTCACAATATTAAATGAGAAGCTACAAATTAAAATAAATTAATGTTTGCGTTCAACCGCTAACAAAGTTCATGTCTCAGAAAAAAAACGTAATTTTTTTACAAGGTACCTGGTAGATTTAGATGAATCATAGATTCAGATTATTATCACATCACTTTAGACTCGATTCACACTTGCACCGATGCTACATCCATAAACCCAAAATCTACCCACATATCATTTTCATCCATGATCCTATGGGGGCCAACCAATATCTGGTCACGTCGGCCATATTTAGACACCTCCGATCCAGCCTGCTTGCGTGCCAGAGCGTTGAGTCAAGTTTTCGTGCTCCTCATTACCTCGGTCAAGTTTGAACACCTACAAGGTGATCGCCGCGAGCTATCCAAAGACTATTGTGATTACCCAAATAATAATCAACGTCGGAGATTCTAAGAAGAAGTGAGACGCGCGTCCACCACAGCCAGCACGCGGGAGCAACGATCGAACCAGGTTAGCCCACTCAATTCCTTCTCCTGTAATCTTTCCGTGTAGGACCATATTATCGAAAATGTTTTGTCGCGTTACGGAAGGTAACGGAGCAAAATTTGGAAGAAAGCTAAATAAAAAAATAAAGTTGAAGTTCAAGAGTTTATTAATGACACGTCCTAGCACAGAAATTTGGATAATTTAAAAACTAGGTAGGACTAACAAAGTATGACTAGGGTGGGACGTAGACGGGAACAGGACAGGCACGCAGAGACGTGGATCCAGGTAGCAGGGGTAACAGGAAGCAGGCACGAAGCAGGCAGGCAGATATGGAGTCCCGGCGGAACACAGGAGGGCACGTGGTTCAGCACGGACGTGGTTCAGCGTGACGGCGCAGGGGTGGCACGCAGTCAGACCCCCCGACGTAGCACCGTAACGTAGTATTAGCGGGGCGCGCTGATGGGTACGGGCGCGTGTCCGTGTAGACCGACGTCGATGGTGGCGCGGATAGTGCACGGATAGTCCAGGGGAGAGCTCCCTCTGCAGGTCAGGCGGAAAGGTGCACGACGTCCTGGTGGGTGGAGGACACGTCCGGTGGTTCGTGCCGAAGGTCGAAGGTCGAGGACCGTGCCCCGAAGAAGCCGTTATTTACAATTATAGAATAATAGAATGTATATTTTTGTACAACTATAGAACGGCAGCTATAATAAATATATCCGGACAAGCTCGTGGAAAGACTGACTCACCTGAGCTGCCGACCGCGCTTTTATACCGTCGGTATTTATTTTTTAGAATTCTACTCTACATTCAAATATGAGAACACAGAACAATATTGTACAAAGGTTCTTATCTATAGCTAGGCTGAAGACAAGCTGGAAATCTATGGCTTTGACATTGGATTAAAAAATTAGCGCGTTGCTATGGCAATTATAGTGACAGACATATGTTTACAAATAAATAATTTTCTCAGCAAAGAATAAAAATTGTGTTAAATACGATTCCAACCGACATAAGAATACAAAATGCAAAATATAAAATGCATGGGAAAAATCTCACGGCCCTATAATGGGCCGTTCCTATGATACAAGCCCTTTAAGGTACATATTCTTCCTCACACCGTTTCTTAGCTTTATTTACACTAGATTACCTATTTATCTTATTTATACATATGGTTTTATAGTTTCCTTCAGTTTACGTTCCTGGGAACGTTTGCAAAGGACCTCCTAAAAGTAATAACATTACATTTCTCCCATGGCCCCTGAAAAATTTTCGACTTAGAGAAAATTTTCTTTGGAAAGGTTAAAAGATGTGGTATACCAACTCTCACTTTCATTACAGTCTGTCATACCTTACATACAATCACGCAAGCTCAGCTCAATCAGAAGGTCATATCCTCAAGCATTCAGCTCAAACAATGGTAGAGTAAGGTTCACAATCAATGACGCGAACTCCAGAGAAGGTAACCTAATACGTGACTTTAGGGCTTATTTATAAGGAGTTGTCATCCGCTCCTCTATGACTATAGGCTTATTTATAAGGAGTTGTCAGCCGCTCCATTAAAAGTGACACTAAGGCTTATTTTTATGGAGTAGTCAACCGCTCCTAAGTTTAACATAAAAAATAAGAAATCAACTTGTTAGTTAAGTTAAAGCAAGTAGAGCGTTAGTCTAACAACTAAGATTGCCCTTAGAGTAGGCATAGTTAAGAGATAGTTATCTCCTAAGTAGTAAGTAGTAGAGTACCTAGTGCAGTAGGCAGTTAACGTACTGTAGAGACGTTAACGGTAGAGTACCTAAAGTATTAGTTAAGATATAGCTATATACATATATACATAGTATGTACATAGTAAATAAAAATCATAGTAGAATTCATCAATTTGATGAAATGAGAAAAGAAAACAAAACAAGACTGATAGAGCCAAAATTCAGTCAAATAGATCTTAAGTCGAAGAAGATTTCTAGGCCAAGGGAGTTGCCTAAATTGGTAAGTTATTGTTAAGGTAATAAGTAAGTGTAGTAAGTTATCCTCAAAGAGTAGCTAAGTAAAAGTTAAGTTATCGTTAAGTAAAAGTTATGTTAGAGAGTAGTTAAGTGTAGTTAAGTTAACTAACAAGACACATTATTTAAAATTTAAAGAATTTGCAAGATTACTTGATTTGATCTAAGAATCATTAAGGAGTGGCTGAGTTATTTTGAAGTTAAATTCTTTTTGTAGTTAAGTTCTTGCCTAAAGTCATTTAGGAATTGTTAAAAATTATTTAACAAATTAAATATCATCATAGAAAAGCTAAGCATCAAGTAAAGTTAAAGATCTAGTACAAGTTACATCTCAGTAGAAAAGCTAAACATCGTAGAAAGCTAAATATAAGATTATAAAGTTAAAGACATAGTAAAATTAACATTAGTCAAAAATAAATTAGGACGTGCCATTGTTTTGTTTCAGGGAAATTTTTCTAGAGTTAAGAAACGAAAAGGCGAAATTAAGCTGGAATTAAAGTAAAATCAAATTTTGAAGGTAAAGTTAAATTCCAAAGGTCGCCCAATCAAAATGAATGGATGAGGTGTTAGATAGATGCGTGGTAGTTGGTAGTGAGTGTAGTGGTTCGACACCTCTTAGTCGGACTCTAGATCCTCGAAGCGTCTGGTCGAATGTTTGTCATTCCAGGATATTCTCCTAGAAGACAAGTTGTGTGGTATTCTCAGGTACAAGAATAACTATATAATTATTTAAAATAATTATACAGTTTAAACTCCTGTGCCCAAGTATACTGTGCTACTATCCGAAGGACAGCGTGATCGTATTAGTGTCTGTTTATGCGTGTAACGATTTGATTAGTGTCCTGTATAGTAGGGTATAGTGTATTTAAATGTTTCTAGCTACAGGATGAAGTGCACTACCAAGGAGTTGCCTCGGCCAAGTGCTGCGAGTGAAGTATGAAGTTTGCCTAAAGTACGCCTAAAGATAACTATCTACCTTGGGTAAGGTTGTTTTAGAATTTGGAAAAGTGGGTTATTTCCGTGGGCGCCAAAACTGTCACGTTACGGAAGGTAACGGAGCAAAATTTGGAAGAAAGCTAAATAAAAAAATAAAGTTGAAGTTCAAGAGTTTATTAATGACACGTCCTAGCACAGAAATTTGGATAATTTAAAAACTAGGTAGGACTAACAAAGTATGACTAGGGTGGGACGTAGACGGGAACAGGACAGGCACGCAGAGACGTGGATCCAGGTAGCAGGGGTAACAGGAAGCAGGCACGAAGCAGGCAGGCAGATATGGAGTCCCGGCGGAACACAGGAGGGCACGTGGTTCAGCACGGACGTGGTTCAGCGTGACGGCGCAGGGGTGGCACGCAGTCAGACCCCCCGACGTAGCACCGTAACGTAGTATTAGCGGGGCGCGCTGATGGGTACGGGCGCGTGTCCGTGTAGACCGACGTCGATGGTGGCGCGGATAGTGCACGGATAGTCCAGGGGAGAGCTCCCTCTGCAGGTCAGGCGGAAAGGTGCACGACGTCCTGGTGGGTGGAGGACACGTCCGGTGGTTCGTGCCGAAGGTCGAAGGTCGAGGACCGTGCCCCGAAGAAGCCGTTATTTACAATTATAGAATAATAGAATGTATATTTTTGTACAACTATAGAACGGCAGCTATAATAAATATATCCGGACAAGCTCGTGGAAAGACTGACTCACCTGAGCTGCCGACCGCGCTTTTATACCGTCGGTATTTATTTTTTAGAATTCTACTCTACATTCAAATATGAGAACACAGAACAATATTGTACAAAGGTTCTTATCTATAGCTAGGCTGAAGACAAGCTGGAAATCTATGGCTTTGACATTGGATTAAAAAATTAGCGCGTTGCTATGGCAATTATAGTGACAGACATATGTTTACAAATAAATAATTTTCTCAGCAAAGAATAAAAATTGTGTTAAATACGATTCCAACCGACATAAGAATACAAAATGCAAAATATAAAATGCATGGGAAAAATCTCACGGCCCTATAATGGGCCGTTCCTATGATACAAGCCCTTTAAGGTACATATTCTTCCTCACACCGTTTCTTAGCTTTATTTACACTAGATTACCTATTTATCTTATTTATACATATGGTTTTATAGTTTCCTTCAGTTTACGTTCCTGGGAACGTTTGCAAAGGACCTCCTAAAAGTAATAACATTACAGTTTTAAGTTCAATTACTAGTATTATAGTTAATTTTAACTTTATTCTAAATATAATATCAAGGTTTATGAAGGATCCAATAACAGACAGTCGCAAACCTCCCAAAGTGGACTTCATGATGCTGCTGAAGCTCTTCTGCTTAAAAAGAATCGGTGTTGATAATGTTTGAATCAGTTTAACAAAATACAAAAAGCAACACCCCACCGTTTAAGTGTAAGTCTTTGGCACACAAAAAAAAGTTTGTTTGAGCCATAGACATAGAAAAATTTTCGCTGCGCCCAAGAAGACCAACAAAGCGTGGAAAAGAGAAGTTAACATCATACGGACACGGTCTATGTAAAAAAGAGACAAAGGATCAAGTGACATGTGCCAACATTTTTTACAGTAAGAGCCCCTAGCGTCCCGCCTAGCAAATGACCAATCACAGTTTGTTTAAAATATTTTTTAATCTTAATTAGAATTTAAAATAAAGGTATCGTGGAGCTATGGTATCTTCTGCTCTAAGTAATTGTGATGTGACAAAAAGAAACAATCCAAGTAATCACACTTTTCAAAGGTAAATAAGATATTGCCACACATTTCTGTAAAACCAAATTTCGCTACATTTATTCGTTTATCGACAAAGAAAACAGTATGGAACATAGTTTATTAACTTCCTTTGCCATAATATGGTCATATTTTATGAATCTAAGTAATATTTTACGTATCTCATATAAAATGTATTGATTCGTTTTCGGATCACCTGTTTATTGACTTAGTTGTTCTTTGATTCAAAAATAGCGAGAATAAAGAAAAAGTACAACTTAAAACAAAACATAAACAAAAAAATGACATTAGCGTCCGTCCATAGATTAGGTTGATAGGGTGATGGCAAAGTATATTTTCCAATTCATGTGGGCCAAGAAGGTATGTCCGCCAGAATTCCTGTTTACTGCACTTACGCTCTCCTAGAATGAATGTCAGTTTTCAAACAAATTTTTAGGACGGAACAAAAATGGTCAAAATAAAACTTTAGAAAAATTAAGTGTCTCTTGTTTTCATACGGGTAAAAAAAATTGTGAGTAATTAAATAATGGCAGTATAGTTTTGTTTCATAAATTCGCAATTTACTTTTTATTATGCAACTTATCAGAAAAACTTTTAAAAGAAATGATTCCACTAACCAATTCTATCATTCCGCTGCACGATTTATAATTACTGAAAATAAAAATATGAAGTTCTTCAGGTTTATAATCGCCAAAATCCGAAATTTACGTGGTTTTTTCGATTTTCGACATAGTTGCGTTCGGCTCTCGAGGTCACAAACTTGGATTATTTATTCGGCCACCATCATAAACAAGTCTGTGAACAATAATTTTCAAGTATTTTGTTTCTAATTCTGTTATAGGCTCTGAGGGAACATCGGTATCATTGACATTACTAAAGTCATTAATTTTTTTCGCTAAACTCACATTGAAAAAGCCCAACATAATTAAATCTTGCCCTATTATGATGTTATGTATACCAACGAAGAATTGGGGACCTCATAAAATAATAATTCAGCTGAATAATTCCAAAAAGTAACAATCAAAATAATTTGAGTATTGCATCGTAGGCTTAATTTTCCTATCCCTCAAAGTGAAGCTGAAACATAATATTTCTCTTCTCTGTAAAACGTCTCTTTCGTTAATGAGCATTCAGGAACCGAAATGAAAACAAAATGAAAACTTTTCATCAATATTGTAGAGGTGGTCAACCGCTGGTGTGACAGTCCTAAGCTAACCCTTCGCTCAGCCGTGGATTAGGTTTGTAGAGCGTGGACCAGCGTGTCTAGGTGTCCACATGTCCCCTTCACTTCACCACTCGGGCAGCCCTAAAAAACCCTGTACAAGGTAGCAGCAGGTGCTTCGATGCCATCAATCGTACAGTGCAACCTTGTAACGGCTGCTGTGCACGTTACCATGCAGCTTTTTAACCTCAGGGAGCCTTACTAAGGAGCATAACCAACTGGCTTCCGCTTGAAGGGTTCTCTCCTAAACATATGTCCACTGCATCACACCACGCTCGCGCATCCGCCCCCTGAAGACTAAATTCTGGAAAAACAAGTTTGGTCATCACCGAACCCATCACGCCATTTCTCCATCGGTTTTGTAGGACTAGCGCTCCCATAGTATGTTTTCCGCTTCCTGGTCCATCCCCACTCCTGATGACGGAATGCCGAGCTGACCATTTAGTTCAGCCATATCCATGGGCGTTGGAGAAAGCGAAGAGGTATGCAGAATTGCGAGCGTACGTACAGCGCCACGGCTCACGATCGAATGTGTCCCAGTGCGAGCGCCGCCTGCTTATAAAGGCCGGCCGGTCGCCCCACTAGTCACGCCACCACTCACGCCACGCGGCGCCACAACATGCAAAACTAGTTCGGGCGCTGACGTCACTCGCAAGCCCGCACGGACGTTAGTCCCCTCTTTGATTATTTCACTTGATTTTATGACTTAACAATGTTTTATTGTTTTAAACTGTAATTATTATTGTTCATCAAACAAAAACAAGATAAAATTACAAAAATGTGTGAAATAACATAAACGCGCCGTCATATGTAATTATATACAGGGTCATTTTAAACCTACCATCCACAAGGATGTGTTCAGTCCATGAAACTAAACAACTTTCTTTTACGAACACAGGGCCAAATATGTAAAAATGACTATCCATACAAATCAAAGAGATCACGTGATCAATTTAGTATGGGATGACCAAAATTTTGTGGCGAAATTCGACACATGTTTCTTGGAGATTATTCAGTTTCATGGACTGGACACATCCTTGAAAGGATGGCAAGTTTAGAATGACACTGTATATCAAGTGGACACTGATATCCGCTCACCAGTATAATTCTATCGTGTTTGATTTGTGGATCCTGATGGATGGAGGAGTTTCATTTTTTTTAAATGAAACTCCTCTAGTTTGACAATAAATGACTTAAGTGATTTATTGATTATTTATTTCAGATGTTATCTCAGACATTAATTCTGTAATTATCATGACTAGTTACACCATAACTTTATAATTCTTGACGCGCAGTTTCAATCTTTTGCGCTACACCATCGATGGCCATGTCGGCGTATTTCTTCAAAGTCTTATCCCAGAATTTCTCCCTCTCTCCCAGAGGATTAATCTCCATTCGAAGGTTCTTTGTGATGTGCAGATACTTGACATTTTCGCTTTCCTTGTCTACGGGTTGCCAGGTCAGGCTCTTCAAAACATCGTCATTTACATTTGGAGTGGGGTTTCTGGAATGTATATTGGAAATTCTTAGATATCTTATTGAAATATTTGTAAAATAAGTAATAAGGAGATATTTAATTTTATTAATAATTTAATTAAAAAATGAGTGTTATGTTTTATGTTTCTCTGTTTCTATTTTGTTAAGTTATTGAAATATTAAATTGCCACAAGAAGAGTTTTTTGTAATCTAATATATTTAGCTCATTCTAAATCAGTTTTAGGAATTATGGAGAGAAAAAAACTCAGATTTTGGCAGCCCTATCTTTCGTTTAAATAAAGTATGAGGTAATTAGCCACATCCAATTGGTCCCAGTGTAAAGATACCTCTTATAGAGACACAATGTAAAAAAAAATATTAGATATAGGTAATGTAAACTAAAATATCTTACCCAGTTTTAGCAAAGTTCGTCCATAGTCTAACCATCTTCTTCAGTAATTTAATTTCATTTTGGGCCGATGTCAAGCCTTTGAAGTAATCATAGTTTTTCCTGATACGGTTACAGACATGCAAGTAACACAGCTCATCACCGACTGTAGCTCCCCAATTTTCGATACCCCATGGTATGTTCGTGGCCATAAAAAGCATAGTTTCACTTAGAGCTCCATAAAAATCAAACATATAGTAATAAGTTGGTGATTTCAATTCAATAGCCAGTTTTTTTGCTGCATAGTTGATAGCGTAATTTTGTAAAGTATCTCCGACGTATACAGTGTATTCTAACAAATTATTGTAATTCAAATGTCCATCTTTCAAATAAAACTGTATGATGTCTTCCTTAAAATCTTTAAAAGCAGTATTGTTAACGTCAAATCTGAAATTAGTCCTAATCGGGAAATGTACGAAAAAGTCTTCAAGACTTGACAGCAGTTTTGGTTCAAATAGAAGGTAGGATGCATGATCTAATCCTTCTCTTGAATTGAAACCAATCAAAACTGGAACATCGTTTACTATTTTACCGTTTTCTGGCATTGTAGTTAATACTGCATCTGCATGTTCAGACTCGATAATCGGAATAAAAGGAAATACACTCCTCTGATACTTTTCATGATCATCAATATTCGATTTCAAAACATCAGTTTCTTTGTCGTATAGTTTTTCAACATCTAATTTCTGTAGTTCTTTCAACAAGTCATCACCTTCATTAGTTTTTATATCAAACAGTTCACCTAATTTAAAAGCAAACTGTTTTGGACTTTCTGGAAAATATATAGCTTCATAAATTGTGCCACTTTGTATAGTAACCGCATTAAAAAGACCCGTAGCTTGTTTAGAATACAGCATTATATTGGCAACGGACGCACCTCCTTTGCTGCCCATTAAAGTGACGCGATCTGGATCCCCTCCAAAGCTTTTTATATTATCTTTCACCCATTTAAGACCTTGCAGGTAATCTCTGAGGCCGTTATTTGCGGGTATAGCATCATCTTCAGTTGTTAAGTATCCTAAAATACTAAGACGATAGCTAATGGTTACAACAACAACATCTTCTTCGGCAAATAGTTCTGGGGAAAATTTATTTGTTCCGTTATACCCTGTTCGGAAATTGTCATGGTAGTCAAATACTACAACAGCAGCAGAACCCTTCAAGCTTGGAGTAAATACACTGATGTAAAGACAATCCTCAGAACCTGAAATGCCGTACTTCTCACCGTTGCGCATCTTCGTGTTGTATTGGACGCAATGAGGTTTGGTATTGTAAGCTTCGTAAGCATCATCCCATCCTTTGTGTGGTTTCGGTGGCTGTAACAATAGAATATTCTAATTAGAAATAATATTTTGTGTATATTCAGGAAGGCTATGTTTTTTGTTAGCTGCAACGGGATAGTGCTTGGCCTTCACCTCATCGATGTTAAGTTACGCTAAAGCCAAAGGTGGAAGAGTACTACACCCGGAATCCTCATCACTGAGGAACTGGCTATCTTACCTCTAACTGCCGAAACACAACAGTTAATGTTTATGTTCTTGTTTATTTAATGTTTGAGGTTTATTCAATTAAAACAGTTGCTATTTATGATGAATATCAATTAAACTTCTTTCTGTGGTTTTTCAGAAAAGTCCAGTTAGCAACTACTGAGCAGCTGCAGGTAAATAGCCTTATGTTTGTTGTACGTGAAAGTGATTGATTGATACTGATGGATAAATGAAACAAAATTATATTCTTTTTAAGTATTAAGAAATTTACTTTACCTTAAACCGTAATTTTCCGACCGGAGCTTCAGCATATGGTATTCCTTTGAATGTGTAATAATTTTTCTCCTTCAAATATGTTTTTTCTGTTTTTCCATACAATAATCCTTGTTTTAGTTTAACTTCCACTGCATCGTCGCAAAGGCATACTTTCAATGAAACTATCAGTGAAATTGCTAGGTATTTTTGTAAACTAAACATTTTTGTTTCACTTATAATTATAAATGCTGCGAATACTATTTGATTTCACACACACATGTTTTGTGACAAGTTAAATGAAAAGATAACACCAAAGTACACGTACTCAATAGATTATAGTACTATCTATCCATTGATATATTACAGTCAAATTAAAATTCACTATCTTACAAAAGGTAAGGAAAATACATTAATTGTTAATCTTCTAAAAATCCAAGGCAGTTGGTTAGTAATACCAATTTCTAAGAAGCAACAATGTAATAAATTTTTCATTTGGAACTGAATGAACCAAAAATGGGAAAACTGTTTCTTCGGTCCATTAAACTGAACAGTTATTTATATACCTATGAACTAATTAATCTCTTAAAGAAATTAATAAAATATAGATACCATAACGATTACCATAAAGTCTGGTCTCTTTTATTAAAATCAGTCCTGAAACATACTTTTGCCAACTCACGCAAAAGAATCAGTTGTCTCAAATATATAATTTTAAATGGGTCATAATTTGGATCTAATCTATGTACACATACTTAAGACTGTACATCAAAATTCTCCACTAAGGCCTCGAACTTCCAGCCGTTAATTTTCCAGTTATACGGTAACACAATTACAGCAACTATGTATTTTTTTTATCTAAATGGTTTTTAGTTATGTTTTTGAACCTTCCATTTTATTTTGTATGGCTCAACTTGAAAAAAAATGCGATAAGGCCGCCAGTTATTTCGTATTGTCCTGAGTATTTAATGGTGCTCGATAAATATTTGCTTTCTCTATCTTTTTCACTTCTCAAGCTTACGCGCTCACTAGACATGAAATAAAACAATTTTTAACGGATACTAGCGCGGTTTTATTAAAAGTACTTTGGTAATTAGTTGGTATTTGGTTAGATTTTTAGTTTTCCAGACGTTTTGGCAACTTTGCAGCAGCCGTGGTCACGGGGGACTGAAGCTGTCCGTGAATCTACCCTCAAGCTAAGAATTTTTTTAGTCGTTCAGAAATTAAAATTTAACAAAATTTTTTGATTGTTTTATGTTGATTTATAATTTAATTTTATAAATTATTTAGTGCTAAAAAGAGAGAGAATCTACTGAAACTACCACCATTTCATAAAATTTGGGAGGCCCCTCCAAGAAAGAAATGGCGAAAGAAAACTTGGAGAGGAAAACCGACCTACGTCTTTTATATTAAAATAAATAAATACCCTAATTTCAATAGAGATGATGGTTGGAAAATTCCACCAGCTTGGGACCCCATCATTCACAAGCTTAAGCCCCTCACACACACTGTAAGATCTAATGATACGGTTAGTTCCTTTTGCAAATAAATAAATTAATATAAAAGACGGAGGTCGGTTTTCCTCTCCAAGTTTTCTTTCGCCATTTCTTTCTTGGAGGGGCCTCCCAAATTTTGTGAAATGGTGGTAGTTTCAGTAGATTCTCTCTCTTTTTAGCACTAAATCCTTACTTACTAATATACTAATTACTAATTACTAATCCTTACTAATATTATAAATGCGAAAGTCCGTTTGTTTGTTTGTTTGTTTGTTTGTTTGTTACGCCTTCACGGCCTAACTACTGAACCGATCATCGTGAAATTTTGCATACACGTTGTCAGGGATACAGAGAAGGACATAGGGTACATTTCATCCCGAAAAAAAAGTATTGTTCCCGAGGGATAGCAAAAACCTTTCCACGCAGACGAAGTCGCGGGCGGCCGCTAGTATATAATACTAGCGGCCGCCCGCGACTTCGTCTGCGTGAAAAGGTTTTTTGCTATCCCTCGGGAACTATACTTTTTTTCGGGATGAAATGTACCCTATGTCCTTCTTTGTACCCCTGACAACGTGTATGCAAAATTTTATGATGATCGGTTCAGTAGTTAGGACGTGAAGGCGTAACAAACAAACAAACAAACAAACAAACGGACTTTCGCATTTATAATATTAGTATAATATTAGTATTAGTATAATATTATAAATGCGAAAGTCCGTTTGTTTGTTTGTTTGTTTATTTGTTTGTTTGTTACACCTTCACGTCTTTACTACAGAACCGATCATCATGAAATTTTGCATACACATTGTCAGGGGTACAGAGAAGGACATAGGGTACCTTTCATCCCGAAAAAACAAATAGTTCCCGAGGGATGGCTAAAAAACTGTCCACGCAGACGAAGTCGCGGGCGGCCGCTAGTAATTTATAAAAAAAATATAAATCAACATAAAACAATTAAAAATTTATGTTAAATTTTAATTTCTGAACGTCTAAAAAAATTCTTCGCTTGAGGGTAGACTCACGGGCAGCTTCAGTCCCCCGTGACCACGGCAGCTGCAAAGTCGCCGAAACGTCGGGAAAACCAAAAATCAAACCAAATACCAACTAATTACCAAAGTACTTTTAATAAAACCGCGCTAGTATCCGTTAAAAATTGTTTTGTTTCTTCTCTATCTTTTTCTGGCCTTAACCTCATGATAAGGAATAAAATAAAAGTGCGGATTTTCCTTATTTTATATAGCATTTCGAAATAAAAACACAACTGTTACTTAAAATTTTATAATTCATCTTTGATGTCTTTAATCACTCCATCTTTGGCTAAACTCGCGTATTTCTCGAGGAACTGATCCCAGAAGGTGATGGTCTTTTCGTGCAGTCTACTCTTAACCTCGGGTTCATCGCTGATCACCAGGCACTCTTTGTTCTCCTTGGTAGCGGGTTTCCATTGCAGTTCATCACCAGGTGGGGTAGGGTTTCTGGAATAAATGAATATTGGGAAAAATCATTCATTGCTTTGATACCAAGATCATTTAAAAAAAGTCGAAACAAAGATGGTTGAGAAATCACCTAGACCCTATTTTGCATTTTTTTTTTAATTTTGCTGCTTTGCATAAATAACAACATAACTCAAAATTTACGAATTTAAACATAATAATATTAACATAATAATATATAGCGTTTGTCTATGAAAATCAGAACCAGAATCTCAAAAACAGTTACAGTAGATTTAGCGTTGTGGCTACTCAACTTGATGTAGTTCTCCACAACAAAACAAGAATTATTATGCTCAGTATAAATCTATTCTGAAATCTAGAATGTTCCTTGCTCTCCCAGAATTTAGTTCCTCCATTAATTATCACTACGTATAGTTTAAGCTACAGCGCAGGACCGATCGTCGTGGAGATCCTGAGGGGAGGCCTATACTATACCCAGTAGTGGGTGTCGTGAGGCTGATATGATGATGATGATGATAGTTTAAGCTAGTCAACAAGTGCTTCAATTTAAGAAAGATTAAATTAGACTATCTACTACCAACATTTTCAATGAAATTTAAGATACCAGCATAATTAGACAGATAACTCAATTTCTAATGCATGTATTTATTATAATGTATATTGATGTAATTTTAGGCGTTTCTTTCTTCATTTTGACCTACTGAAAGCACGGCCAAGAAATAGCGCTGCATATCAAAAACGTATCAATCAAATTATTTTTAACTAGCGGCCGCCCGCGGTTTCACCCACGTGGTTCCCGTTGCCGTGGGGATATCGATATAAAAAGTATTCTATGTTTTAATCTAGGATATCTACTATCTGTGTGCTAAATTTCAACCAAATCCGTTCAGTAGTCTTTGCGTGATTGAGGAACAAACATCCAATCATCCAAACCCACAAACTTTCACATTTATAATACTAGCGGCCGCCCGTGGTTTCACCCGCGTAGTTCCCGTTCCCGTGGGAATATCGGGATAAAAAGTATTCTATGTTTTAATTCAGGCTATCTACTATCTGTGTGCCAAACTTCAACCAAATCCGTTCAGTAGTTTTTGCATGATTGAGGAACAAACATCTAAACATCCAAACCCACAAACTTTCACATTAACCCCCTTACTAATAAAGATTGAATAGCAGATGTATAGTTACACAATGGTTACTCTCTGTCAAACTATTTGAATTTGACATTAAAAAGAAAGTGACAAAACACTGTGTAACTATGCAGCTGCTATACAATCTTTATTAGTAAGGGGGTTATAATATTAGTAGGATTAGTAGGAAGTAGGATAGTTTTACGCTAAGTGTTTTGAGAAAATATCCTTACCCAGATTTTGCAAAGTTACTCCAGAGTCGGACCATATTCTTCATCACTTTGATTTCTTCTGAATCAGGGTCCTCCATCGCTTTCTTGTAAGACTTCTTCAGAGCTTTGCAAACAAACAAATAGCAGAGTTCGTCACCAGTCGCGGCACCCCAAGTACCATCTATAGTCACTGCATCTTTTAAGTTCATTTGCTTTCTCAAGTTGAACTCTCCACTGAAGTCAAAAGAATAGTAGTATACTGGAGACTTGCTCTCATTCGTATATTTCCTCACAGTATAGTCCAAAGGATAAAACACCAAGAGATCATGCATGTAACTTATGTATTCTCCTGGTTGACTGATTTTGATATAGCCTTCGTCGAAGTAGTGATCTTTTATGTCTTTCAAAGCTTGATTATATATTTGCGAGAGTACGTCAAAGTAGTGGTCTACTCTATATGGAAACAGGAAAACTAGATCTCTATCTGCAAACGTGAGGAACGCAGGCCGCTGTAGAAAGTGTTGGCTATGCTCAATACCTTCTCGGGAGTTGTATCCAATCATGATTGGGATGTCGATATCAATGGGCTTCTTTTCAGGATATTCTGTTATGATCGCATCAGGGTGATTATGTTCCACAACTGGACCGAATGGAATAATACCTTTTTGATACGTCCGCGCCTCATCAGCGTGAACTGAACGTTCTTCAGCTTCACTCAATTTGTCAGCGCCTAAGTAAGCTATTCGTTTGAGTAAATACGAACTAGTGGTCGCATGTTCATTGAGTTCTTTCGAAAAATCGATCGTTCTTTCCCTAATTTTTGAATTCAGGTAGATACTATTCCATGCAGTTTGACTCTGTATAATGGCACCTTTGAATAAACCCTTTGCTTTGGGAGAATGCAACAATAAATCGACCATCACGGCGCCCCCGTCACTGCCCATCAAAGTTATTTTGTAGGGGTCCCCTCCAAACTTATGAATATTTGTATGTATCCATTTGAGAGCCAGGAGGACATCTCTTAAACCATTGTTACCAGGGAGTAAATCATCCTGGAAGGACATGAATCCCAATGCACCGAGTCTATGTTGGACAGTTACAACAATGACGCCTTCTTTCATGAAAAAATCAGGTCCATATTCCTTGGAAGCATTGTACGCTATTTGGAAGTGTTCGTTGAAAAGAAAAACTATGACAGGTAGATTAGGGTCATCGTTATTTGGTAACTTAGGTGTGTGAACACTAAGGAAGAGACAATCTTCGCTGCCGGAAAATCCATAATTTTTCAATTGTCTATGAGGTAAATTGAAATGGGCACACGGCTTTTTCTCTTTCTTGTTTTCTAATATGTCTTCCCAACCAGGATGTGGTTTTGGTGCCTGAAATTTTAAGCAAATTTTAAGTCCACTTTAAGCAAAATTGCATGATATTGGTTACCGTAAGACATGAAACATCTAATAATAATAAATCACAATCCAATAAGAGAGATTATGGAATAAAATGAACTTATTATCTAGGTTTTTGTTAGAAAATTATTGAAGAACTTACCATAAATCTATTAGCACCTATAGGTGGTTCTGCATAAGGTATACTATAAAACGAGAAGAATTTCTCATCTTGTATAATAGACGCTACTTCCACGCCTGCTACCTTTCCAGAGTTCGTTTCCACTACAATTTTTCCATGAACTAAAGTAAATAAACAAACTAAACCACTAAATATTTTCAAGGCGTCCATTCTGATAGTACTGTTGCGGTTTTATACAATAAAGTATACTATCTAGCTTATTGATGTATTAAACTGACGTGTACTTTTCGTAATCATCGCTAATCTAAGTAGTCCTTATGACTTTTATCATTGAGCGATAATTGTAGGAGTTGTAAATTTAGTACTTTTGTTGTCTCTTGTGGTTGCTACTGAACATTTAAACAGAGGATTAATTTGAAATTGATGGATCTAGAAAATTAAATAATATGTCCTAAATATTTATGCATGAATTTAGTACATCCCTTATTTATGTCAATATACTATATTATTATGCATATTTAATTACTTAAACATTTATCAAGTAACTGATTAAAATGCTAAGCGGATCCAGTTTGCCAAAAAGAGCTTACTAATAAGTTCGGTCATCATAAATAAATAGTCGAAAAGTAGAATCAATAATCTTTATTTGCTAAAATTATTTTGAGGAAAATTATTTATGAGCTAACACTTTTTTCAAAAGATAGTCAATATCAATCATCATAGTTCATCTTTTTTATTTTTAGTAATATTTAGGTTTTTAACGATTTGTTCCCATTTCTTAAAAGATTTATCCCAGAATTCAAATCTTTCTCTGAGTAATTCTGATTTTACTTCTAGTTGGTTCCCTATGCTGAGATATTTTTTGGTGACGTTATCGTAGATCGGCCATTCCATACCACCTAAAGTTGCATCTCTGTCTGGCGCAGGATTTCTGAAACATAAAACAAATATTATTAATCAATTTTCAAATAACATTTCAAATTAATTTCAAAGCCAAATTAAAATGTCAACACCAATCATATACCCGTATTTCGCAAAGTTGGTCCACATCTTGATTAATTTTCTTTGCATAATTAATTCTTCAGACATTGTTTGGTTGTGTTTCAGATAATGTTTCTTCAAATCCGGGCAGTAAAACAAATAGCAAAGTTCATCGCCCCCGGCTGCCCCCCAGGTGCCTTCTTCGACAGTAGAAAGTTTCATCAAATTATTTTTGTTTTCATTCAAATTACTGTAATAATCAAAATAATAATAATACAGAGAACTCGATGATCTTTCTGCATATTTTTTTACCGTATAATCCACTGCGTATGCCGTCAATGTATCTCCTAAATATGTCATGTGTTCATTAACACTTCTGAACGTAACTTTTCCTTTCTTATAATAAAATCTCTTTATTTCATCCACAGCCTCATAAAAACTTTCATCTAATGGATTGAACCTAAACATTACTCGGATGGGAATTATGAAAGGAAAGTCCTTTTCGACAAAACTAAGGTAACGTGGCTCGAGAAGGTATTCCAAAGTCGGCCGTAATCCCTCTCGAGAGTTGAATCCAATCATAATGGGGATGTTTATTCTTTCAGAACTATCTTCGGGGTATCCGGTTATAAGCCCTCCCGGCTGCTTCTCCACAATGGGACTGAACGTTAATGAACTTCTTTGATTCTCTTTGAAGTAATCCTGTGTGTTCGCATGGAGCTCTTTAGCCAATATGTCCGAAACTGAGGCTTCGTTCAAATATTTTAATAAAATGGAATTAGAACTCGATTGTCTATCCAGCAATTCTCCTAATTTGTAGGCTCTTTCTCGAAAATTTTCCTGTAAATAAGTCGAGCTCCATGATGTTCCACTTTGTAAAATGGTAGAGTGGAATAAATGTTTGGAATTGGAGTGAATTAATAAGTCTACGGCGACGGCGCCTCCTTGACATCCCATCAAGGTAATTTTGTCAGGGTCGCCCCCGAATACGACTACATTATTTTTCACCCATTCTAGTGCAGCGACAATATCTTTAAGGCCAGCGTTACCGGGGACAACGTCATCCTCTAAGGAGAGGAAACCAAACACTGATAATCTGTGGCTCAACATGACGATGACTACATCTTCTTCAATGAAAAAGTCCGGTGAATAGTCCTTTGTTTTATTGTAAGAGCCCGTAAAATGTTCATTGTAAACAAAAACAATGACGGTGCGCCTTTTGTCGTCTGTTTTAGGGGTAAATATGTCAAGGTAAAGGCAATCTTCAGAGCCATAATGTCCGAGGGGTCGACCCTTCAGTATGTTGTTGTTGAATTGAACGCATGCTTGTTTCTCCTTTGTAGCAACAAGGGTATCATTCCATGGCTCGATAGGTTGTGGAGGCTGGAAAGTTACAAAAACAATGTAAATTTTTTATCTTTAGTTTTTATTTTTTATAAGCTTAAAATAAATACAGTAATAATAACTTTTATCAAGATATTGTATTTAATACTTTTATACCTATTATATTTTATTAAAAAAAAATATTTTAAGAAATAGTAATTTATTAGTTTTACCACATGTTAAAGCTTAATTTAAATGATGACAGTCTTTTGAAATCATTATCTTCGAAAATTGTAAGTTATAATAACGTCCACTTATGCTTACCAGAAATCTCAAATCCTTTACAGGAGGCTTTGCAAAAGGAATTCCCATGAATCCATAGTACTCCACTTGATTCAAACTTTTCAAAACTTTTCCCTGTACTTTTCCATGAGTGGTTTCCACTACTGGCTTTTCCGCATTATTCAAAGTTAAAACAGTCGTAAGAAATAAAACTTGAACAATTTTAATGCTCATAGTTTAACATAGATTATTTTATATTTATTTTAAAACAGCTATCGACTGTACATACACATTTAGCCAGAGATAAAGACTGATCCCGTATGTTTTTGATATGAACTATCGAAATTAATCTGTTCAGTAATAAACTCGCAGTATCTAAATTTTATGGCCTAAGATTTCTATAACTGATAGAAAAACAACTAATGTAGTGCAGGTGACAGCAGGTTCAACTTTAATTACATAGTAAATGCTCGATGCTTTAAAAAAAATGTAAATATAAGTAACTAGTTCAATAAATAAAATGTTATTTTTATTGTGAAATTAAATTAGTTGAAAGTTTTAAAATTTGTATAGGTACGAGTAATATTATAATTGAACTGAATTTTTTGTGTTCATTTGTTTTTTTACTCACCCTAATAGGCACGGACCTCCAACTGACAGGCGAAGGTCTGCCATTAATATCATATTTTATTCATACCTGCTTAATGCTTGAAATCAAATCAAACCGATAATTAATATTCAGTGATATTCATTCGAGAATAACTCGGTAGATTTTCAAGATAGAAATTCATGTTATGAAAATATTTTCACGGTTTTCAAAATAGTTTACACCGACGACGTGGCCTTACGGTTTGATCATTATGGAAAATTCATTGTAGTGAAGTTTTTTCTGAAGAATATGTGCTAGAAAAAAATGAAACGTTTAGTTTGCTTATTTTTTATTTATTGCAGTGTTGATATATCCAGAAGTGTTGAAGGAAGTGTGTTTGTACAAATAAAGGCTAGTATTTTTCTCGGAAAACAATTGTTAAGTGTTTTTGAAAATAAGCCTTATTATGCCTTTTGGAAAATACCTTATGCTAAAAGTCCTTTACGTGAATTAAGGTTCAAGGTCAGTTTTTGATGAAATGACAAAGAAAGTCTTTTGTTTTTGTGATTTTCTTGTTGAAATTAAACTACATCGATGTGTTTTGTCGCAGTATCTCTGAATTGGTGTTTATTATTCCAGCCACCGGAGTTGAAAGAATGGCGTAATGGGACATTTGACTATAGTAATTTACCGAAAGATACTTGCAAATGCTACGACGAAGATTGCTTGTATTTGTCTATTTATATGCCTGTTTTTTACAATCAGTCGTGGAATCTTCCTGTAATAGTTTGGCTTGAGGACAATTCCAAGTTAAGTCCAGATTTTTTTATAGAGGAAGAAGTGGTTGTTGTAATAGTTTCGTACAGAAAAGGCATATTTGGGTTTTTAAATACAGAAGATGATTTTGCCAAAGGGAACATGGGGGCAAAAGATATATTGATAGCTTTGAAGTGGATTAATAGTTACATCGGTTCTTTTCATGGAGATCCGAATAGAATAACAGTGATTGGTGCTAGAGAAACAGCAACAATAGTTGCTTCATTACCTCTTACTCATGTAGCTAAGGGCTTATTCACTAGACTTATAATTCTGAGTGGCAGCGCTCTGTCACCGGCTGAATACAGAAACTACAATTTTGAAGTTATGAATAAACTTTATTGCAATTTAAGAGGACCTTTTGAGAAATTAAATCGCACTAAGCTTTACGAAATGCTTAAGAACTATTCAACTACAGAAATAAGTTTAGCATCTCAAGATATTTTCGACTCTACAGAGGTTAGAGATAACCAGAGATTAATCAACGCTTTCGGTGCTAGTATAGAAACATCGGATGACGCCTTCATGAACAAATATCCTTTGGATGTTTACAAATCACGGACAAATAATAATGTTCAAATTCTTATAGGTTATACGAGCTTGGAATCTCTTTACAAATTGCAAGGTTTTGCCGATAATAAAAGTCTTTTGAAGTATTTGAATTACAATTTCCAATATTTATTACCATTCGAGGGAACAAAGGATGAATACGAATCGAAACGATATCGCAAGATAAGGAAGAAAATTATGGATTTCTATTTTGTTAACGGGACTATTGGAGAGAGGAGCTTGAGACGTTATGCAAAATATGTTTCGGATCAAGTGATATATCCAGTAGTGCGTCAGGCACGTCTACATGCGGAGGTATCTCATAGCAATGTTTATCTATACAGGTTTTCATTCAAAGGGTTGTTCAATGCTGGTTGGGATTCATCGGTGCGAAATTTGTATTGGAAAGGGGCTACCTCTGGAGACGAAATCTGTTACCTATTCAGATGTAAATCTTTTAGTGATAGCTATAATAGTGCTGATGCCTCAATTGAAAGACACTTCATCAAGAAATTTGTGCTACTGTTTGCAAATTTCGCTAGGAGCGGGTGAGGATTAAAATCTTTATTGTTATTATATTTGACATTAGTTTGGAATAAATGAATAATTTAAAGCAACATTTCAGAGGCTCTTGAAATGTTAATTGTGAAGTAATTTGACCCGCTGGCTTACTTACTAACTTTTGAAACTAATTCACTTAGCTAAGTCAAATTAAAATTAGTTTAAAAAAGGAGTTTGGAAAATATAGTTCTAAATTTGTAAAAAAAATATGTAGGATTTGAGACTTCTACACAATTGTGAAAAAATACTATATAATAAATAATTTTAATAAAATAAATAAAATAAGATACTTATCAAGTACAATAAGATTTGATAGGACAAGAAATAAATTTGATATAAGTATTACAAGTGTTTAAAAATAGATCGCTGTATAATATCGTAATATCTTTTTCTCCATCATAAAGCATTTTGCACAACTTGGTAAGAATATTTTCTCAAATTTTTTTCAGTAATCCGACGCCAGAGGATAAAGATAATATGGGAGATATTAAATGGGAGCCTTTGGGGACCAACAAATCTATAAGAGCAATGAATTTGAGTGGCAAACTTAAAATGGTCGACGCCCCCGAAGAGAATAGAGTAAACTTTTGGGATCAGTTAAAAAGTGAATTCTTTGCCGAGAAACTTCACAAAGGGGAACTTTAAGTGAAATTGTTTTTGAATAATGTACTTTGGTATTCTTTATGACTAAGTTGGAAATGTAGAATTTGTACCTATTTAAAGCAATATTTTACGAGTATCATATAATCATAAAATAAAATAATAATAACAATATTGTTTTAAGAATTATCTATGTTATGTTATGGATAGTATAGCTAAGGCATTCATTCGTCTATGGCCTAGTGGTGCTAACGTTCTACAAGCTAATAATAACCAATTGGTTTGTTTATTTTCAGCTCTACATTTTTTCATACCAGTTCGCGAAAATTATTGACTTTTTTACTTGCAGATAAGCGTGTAAATGTGAGAGGAATTATTTAACAATATTTTATCGCCCAAAACACTAACAGCAAAACTGTACCCTTTGTACAGCTTTGCTATTCGTAATCTGCAGTCACCAGTCAGTCTCAGTATCCTATAACAAGCTTATAACAGAAAAACAGAAGAATTCGTATCGAGTGTATTAACATCAAGATTTTAGTATTGTGTATGTATTATGTATAGCACTACCTTCTATAGATTTAAGGCAACTAAGATTTCCAATACGAATTTGAACATTTATGCGCGATACGAATTTGATCCGCATTCGATAGTTTTTTTTTAATGATAGGGATACAGAAGTAAGTCTGTGTCTGCTTTAGAACTCTGTCACTCCATTGGGCTAATTTTTCAATGAGATGGATGCAAGATCCAACCCTACGAGTATATGAACTCAATCAACAGTGTGACATATTTAAATGTTTGTTTTCTTCTGAGGCTGACCGTACACACATAATGAAATCATTCCAAAACGGTTTTAAGGCCAACGTTTCGTTAATTCCGGTCGCGTTTACAAGTTATTGTGCGTTTGTTGCGAAAATGGTGTGTTCCCTATAATTAAATACACAGTAAGGAAAAACTGTCGCTCGTTTTTTTCTCTTTGTTAATAGAAAATGTTCAAAGTCAGTCAAAGCCAAATATCTAATTTTAATTTTTATTCAATTCTTGACGTTAAAGTATACTAGTTACTTAAATCTTTTAAAGTACTTTATTATTCTATATATTTTTATGTGTAGGTACACATAAAAGTATAAAGAAGTAGGTACTCATAAATACTTACACAGTCATGAGGAAGGATCTCCTAGTCGCTATCTTAAGACATGTTGTTCTTGTTATGTTGACTACGATATAGGTACATCTTTTTTTTTTATTCCCCAAATCACAGTTTTATTCAATGTTCTGCCAGGATCACAGGGTGATGAAATCGTAGGTATAGTGGCGTTCTAAAAGATTTTCAAACTGCGAAAAAGCTATAAAAAATATAGTAGTTCCTGAAACATTTTAAACAAAACACTATGCTCGCTATAGTTACGCGTAGATTATTTTGTGCTATCTTTTAATGCATTCATGAATGTTTTATCATCATATCGCCACCAAACTTATATAATTAGTAAAAATAATTTGATTTTGCTCATCTACAAAGTTAATTTGTATTAAAACCAGTAATGTGTGCCATTTAAAACCGACGTAATTGTGTCGTTACCTTGTTCATTATCGCGGCAGACCACGGCAATCAGCAAATGGCTACTTTATGAAGTTCTTTTACACCCACCTTTATAGGAGTTTGATGGGTCTTTTGTAGCTAACAAGAAATCGTGAGCGAGACAAAAGGAACTTTGTCGCATAAAATGTAATTTTTCTAACTGCAAACTTTGTAAATGTTTTTATTTTGTTTGTTTGTAATATTTTAAGGCATACCGAACTCACTTTACAAATACTGACACATTTTCTAATTTATAGTTACGTTTGTGAGGATTGCGTTATTATGGTAAAAGATGCATCTCTACTGAACAATGTCACCTTATTAGTAAGTGGAACAAATGTATAAAAGTATCCTGCAATCATTTATTGATTCAAAATCATTATAGTCATCAACTGTTTTATTTTTTCGTTCAGTCTGATCGGTAATGAAAAAATAGCAACAATAGTTACTAATCGAAATAAAGGATCTTCAAGAAGTCCGTTTAAGTTTAAATTAATATCCTATACTTGACCATAGTATAATAATGCTTGCGTAACTTGACGGATGACCCCCCCGACCCCTCTGGTCACACCCGGCCCCTCAGGCCAGCCCGTCTCTGCGACTGACCGCCCATCTGGTAATCAGTCGTGATAGTTAGAATATAATTTCATATTCAATTAGTTTTTGCAAAACGGCCGTTGACCCCTCTGGTTGGCGGTCGTCCTCTAAGCGTATGCTCACCTAGGTGAGTGACGCGCCGCGCCACCCTCCCCTCGGAGGGTGGTCGCTTTCGATGAAGGTTTTTAATGGCTTACAATAGCTTCGGTCGAAACCAATATGCGGCGGTTTTAGTCAGTCAAGTCTGACATAACCAGCATAGCACGGCGGCTATGTGGTATCCAATGAGGATTTCCGCCCCCTTCCCCTCGGTGTCCGGGAAGGTGTTCAAAGCCCCTCAGGCTGAGAGCGAAAAAAAAAAAAAAAAAAATTGACGGATGATTTATAAATTCTGTTCCATTTTTAAATAAAGGCCTACTCAAACCTGACCGGTATCCTGTACCGGTGGCAGTAACGGTATAACCATAGACATAGAAATATTTTCGCTGCGCTCAAGAAGACCAACAAAGCGTGGAAAAGAGAAGTTAACATCATATGGACACGGTCTATGTAAAAAAGAGACAAAAGATCAAGTGACATGTGCCAACATTTTTTACAGTAAGAGCCCCTAGCGTCCCGCCTAGCAAATGAGCAATCACAGTTTGTTTAAAATATTTGTTAATTTTAATTATAATTTTAAACAAAGGTATCCTGGAGCCATGGTGTCTTGTGCTCTAAGTAATTGTGATGTAACAAAAAGAAATAATCCAAGTAATCACACTTTTCACAGGTAAATAAGATTTTGCCACACATTTCTCTAAAACCAAATTTCTCTACATTTATTCGTTTATCGACGAAGAAAACAGTATGGAACATAGTTTATTAATTTCCTTTGCCGTATATAGTCATACTTTATGAATCTAAGTCATATTTTACGTACCTCATATAAAATGTATGCATTCGTTTTCGGATCACCAGTTTATTGACATTGTTGTTCTTTGACATTCTATTTCTATGGGTATAACCGACTGATATCCCGACCGGTATTTTGTATGGCATTACCGCAGCTGTTGCGGAACACCTTTGAACTTTGCGTTACCGCATACCCATCGGGATATCGTTACCGCCACCGGTACAGGATACCGGTCAGATTTGAGTAGGCCTTAAACCAAGTAATGATCATAGATTGTGAAACAGGCACTCTGATAAGTTTCTTGCATCCATCTTCTTGTGCCTGGGCCACACACATCGCGATAACATTCGAGCGATAAACTTCATCTTTGGTCTACGCCGAATCTTCGCGGCCACATCGTCGTAAAGTATCGCGATGTACCTACAAACGCAAAAAACAAAACGGACGCAGCGGTTGCTCAGCATATTATATGGCAGAAAATAATTATTTTTTACATTAAAGTCATCTAAAAAACAAATTACACACACACTGCAAAATAAGAACTTAATAAGTAATCGTAGTGGCGCCCTCAGAGGTTTTTATTTAATAAGTTATTAATAGTAAGTAAAATATTTAAATAATGTTTTAAGTGGAGTTTTTAGGGCCCATGGTCTAGTATTTTTAAAAGTTATTACTACATGTCCTCGTAGTTATTCGTAGAAGTAGATAGCAAATGTGTCAAAAACGGCCACTTTTAGCAGTTTTGCTATCTACTTCTAGCTGTGACTTCGAGGGAATGAAACGATACCGTCTAAAAATACTAGACTGTGGGCCCTAAAATTCTACGTAAAACATTATTAAATTGTGTATTAGAATTATAATATTAAATAAAATTCACCGCGGCGCCACTTTCGCTCAGGGTGCCACCTTAATGAAAAAGTTGTATAAAATTTCTAAGAAATATGGCATCAAAGTAATATGTTTTAAAGGTAAGATAGGGCTATAGTAGTATAAGGCTATTCATCTTTAAAATAATACTGAAATTGCTTTTATCCTAAGCTTAGTACTTAACTAAACGCAGTTGGATGTTGGGAATTACAAGCGACGATGAGACCAGTTACATCTGAGACAGAATTCATTAGTTTTCTTATGCTTAAATCAATAATCCATATCCACAGAAGGATAATTTTTCCAGATTTTTTTGTAATGACAGGAAATGGCAACATTATCCTGAACTGATAGATAATAATTTGGATTCAGGCGATCATCGGAATTAAATTAGGAAAATTAAATTCAAAATTTACGGATGAATGACATTGAAACATCAGTTTTCGTTTTGCTATTGAAGTCAAATTCACTGTAGGTATCATACAAATACCTATACTCGTTATTGCTACATAATCGACGTTACCAAGGACAGGTTATTAAAATCGGTCGTTGGAACGTGTGTCGTGTTATCCAATAGTATTATTAATTAAGGAGTGTTACGGGACCAAATCCAATTAATTTGTTACTCAAGCTGTGACGTTTATTATACATTAACCTGTCGATAAAATTAACTCGCATTTACGAGGGCTGATGGCGTGGAAGATAACTCTTAATGTTATGTAGAATAATTAATTGACAATAATGGAGTAAAGAGAATGTTTTAATTCCTAAATCCACTAAAGCTAGGGTTTCCTAGAATGACGGTGCCCAAGGGCGTCGCCAAGGGTGGTCAGGGAGGGTCAGCTGCCCCCCCCAGAGGTAAAAAAATGTAGCCAACTGCAAATAACCAAAGTCCTAAGGCCGTGCAATTGACTCGCTTCTCTGATAAATCCCGCCGCATCTCAAAACTTGAATAAATTCACTAGGTTTTATACTACAAGGGCGTTTTACTAAATTGTCCTTCTGATACGGAGGGATCTTGACTGTACCTACAATTCATATTTTTCTCATCCTTCTTAATATTAACTTGCCCCCCCTGGGCCATGGGCTGGCGACGCCCTTGACGGTGCCGTCATACGGCCGTAATTTAGCACCGTAAAAAGTTGTCTATGTAAACAGTACCTACAGCGCGCCGTATTGTTTACATATAGACAACGTTCTACGCCACTAAATTACGGCCGTAATATGACGGCACCGTCATCCTAGAAAACCCTAGCTATACTAAACACACCTATATGTAAATATTAAGGGTTTAAATACGAAATTTCCGATTTTTATTGAGAGTTTTAAAGAAGTTGCAGTTTGCATACTAACATCTGGTTCTAAAACTTTTTAATGTTTGAACATTAAGCTAAGTAATGCCACATTGTGTTAAGGAAGAAAAAAGTCTCTGCTAAATTACAATGAATAAAATAAAGTGGTTATTTTCGCTAACAAAAAAGGCGTTAATTTCAAGGAATGGAAATTATTAATCTTTTTATTGCTGATTTGACTGTTATTATGATAATTCGAAATAATATAAAAACCAACGTCTTTAAAATCACAGAAGCTGTGAGGTTCTCTTAGTATGAGGAAAAACCGGCCAAGTGCGAGTCAGACTCGCGCACGAAGGGTTCCGTACCAAAAACAGCAAAAATTCACGTTTGTTGTATGAGAGCCTCCCTTAAATATTTTTTTTTTCTGTTTTTAGTATTTATAGTTATAGCAACAATAGAAATACATCATCTGTGAAAATTTCAACTGTCTACTTGCAGTCGTTATTAATAGCGAGCAAAAAACGGCAAAAAAATCACGTTTGTTGTATTGGAGCCCCCCTTAAATATTCATTTTTTTCTGTTTTTAGTATTTGTTGTTATAGCGGCAACAGAAATACAGATGATGTATTTCAACTATCAAAATTTCAACTTTCTAGCTATCACGGTTCATGAGATACAGCCTGGTGACAGACAGACAGACGGACAGACAGACAGACAGACAGACGGACAGCGAAGTCTTAGTAATAGGGTCCCGTTTTTACCCTTTGGGTACGGAACCCTAAAAATCGGCAATTGAACCCCTATTTAAAAGGCTATATTAAAAAGGCAGTTTTCTTGCAACCCTGCTAAGTTATTTATTACATTCCTTTTTATTAATACGTAACTCTTAGCAGCATTGGAGGAAATGTATATTTAAAAATAATACAATAAAGGAACAAACGGCATTTTGAGATACACTGCCATCAAGTAATTATATCGTGATGAGATACGAGAAAGAATCGCGTCATTGCATCAGTTAAATGGGATTTTCGTAACAATGAGTCGACAAAAGAATATTAGAGTGGGGCGAAAGGGGGTGTGGGGTGTCCCATTAATGTTATTTGTAATTCCGGCCACCGTAACGTCAACGAAATCATTTGCTCAGTTATTTGGTTTGAATTGAGTGCCGTCTTGTCTTCGTCGTTCTTTGAGATTTTGCGAGTTTACATGAAAACTTTGCGAGTCAATCGAAATAAGGTTGAAATGTTTTTTAAACACGATTTCTGTTACTTGTCCTTAGAGAACAATGAGATTATTATTTGAATAAAGTAGAATAATTTGTAACTTACTTAATTACCTATAATGTTATAATTTGATCGGGCGAGCGAAGTGATAAGCGAACAGACAAAAGGATTTTTTTTTCATTTGTCAGTTATCGCTATCAGGTCTCATTTTTGAATCGATTTTGACGAAAATGGGCACACAAAATCCTTGATTTATCTTTTTTTTTTGATTAGGGGGAAGTTTGCTGTAGCCTTATTCATCGACGGATTTCAATCACATTTGTGCAGCAGAGAGATTGTGATGTTTGCGTTATTTGACTGAAAACTGCAATGTACACTTATATTGATGTATCTGCATTACAACAAACATGTCACTGCTTTCCTCTCATAAAAGTCATATGAGTCCATATTTTACACACAAGACGTATACCTACTAAACAACTAACAAGTCATAGATTTCGTATCTTTTACACGAACAAAATATTTTTTCCTCGCCTTACTAACGAATAAATGGACTACGTAACGTATGCCAAGTTCATGAATGGTGCGTGAAAAGATACCTTTCCAAATATCGGTAGATTAAAGACACTCGACGCAGTCTTTTGTTTTTCTTCAGGGAGCACTTTCCTCACGTACTCTTGTTAATACTTTCGCATTCGTACTTTTATAAATTGTTTTTTATTTGAAAAGTTTCTGAAATCTTGTTGTCTGATGTGTTTTCAATAAAAACTTTTTATTATATAACGTACATTGTGGAAGCATTATGTAAATCAATGAGTAAACACACCGCCCGCTGTCTTCGACTTAGGTAGTATATTATAAAATGGTAATAGTATTTGTTAGAGATACCAATTATTTATTTATTTATTATAAGTCTGCCAACATTTTAAGACTTTAGCATACAATACAATTCTTTAAAATAATAAAATTAAAAGTGCAGTGAAAAACAGTTATAGGCAATTACACAGCATGACTTTTTATAAACAAGTTATTAACTAGCAACTAACATATACAAATTTGACACAATGCATTAAGAAAAAAAATGTACAGTAGTAAATAAAAAAATAGTAGCTTAGTAAGCTTAGTTACTACCAAGCTACTATTTTTTTAAGTTATAAGTAGTTTAATTAAAATTAAATTAAATTAAAATTAAATTATTTATTAATATTTTTTAAGGTAAGCAAAGCCTTCTTAAAACTAATCAGTGCTATGGAAAATATGTCAATGGAGTTGCAAATAGTGTTGTGTTCTATTAATTACACTCTGTCGGCCCAAGTTAGTTTTAGATCTGCAATTCTGGAGTTCTATCGAGATATTTTGAATTTTATCTCACTTAGTAACTGGGGGACAATGAATGTTACCCCTCAAGATCTTATACAGCACCTGATCGGCCACCCACCTACGACCTTCCAGGGAACTAAATCCAAAGTATTTGAGTCTATGTTTATAAGAGAATAATTCGTAATTTTAACTGAGCGAGCGCGAAGCGCGAGCGAAGCGTCTCTGCTTCAGCTTGGGCAAAAATTATTTCGTACCTATGTACTTCCGGATTCCTTTCTTCTGTTTGTATGTTCTCCTCTACAGGGTCTGTATTATGACCTCTTATTTCCAGTCAGTTTTCTGAATGGCTATCAATCTATCTCTTTTATCAGCTATACAGCGAGAAAGAGATGTCACTAAAGCAATTTATAAACCTGGCAGGATTTAAGAGCTCGTAATACGGCCTCAGGTCGAATTTCTCAACCGATTCTCGTGAAATTTTGTGAGCAGGTTTGGTAATTATATAGTATTTTTCATTTAAGTCAGTTTTTTGAATTTTTTTGAAACGGGGGATCTGTAAAAAAAGACATATTTCAACAATTTCGAATAATGATATAAAATGTAACAATTTTTTTTTGTTACATATGCGATGCAAAGTAAATTTTGTTTTTATTTTTAGAAGACCTCAAAATTTCATAAATCAAAACATTTCTGACCAATATTCGAAATTTGAAAATAAATAAGGTTGTGACTTTGTGACAGAACCTAGGACTGCGTAGATTATTTGTACAGTATAGATACTTATTTTTTGAAAAAAACTAATCACTATTCTGTTATTTGTTTTTAAGAAACATACAATTTGAGCTACTTTTTGACAATTCGGTATTCGGTAGTAATTAATAAATAAGTAGGTAATTAATGAATCCTACGTTGTTTTCAATATACCTACCTCACGTCATGTTTCGATTGGGTTAACGGTTACTGTGATAATATTAAATTAAATGAAATGAAACAAGCTCCGATAATCCTCTTATATGTTTCAGTTCAGTGCAGATAAACCCTTAATAGCAAAGCCATGTTGATTTATTTATTTGAAGTTTGATGTAAATGGTTGATTAAACTAACATCCAGTTTTTTTGTTTGAATATACGATGAATATATGATGGCTTTATACTGGTGATTAAATTGGATAACAAAGATGTTCGATATAACCATTAGGTATCATTTGATACTTTTGTAAATTAATTTTCCATGCTATGTTTTGTTGGTACTTAACTTCCATATTTTTTTATATTTTTTTATAACTCTACAGCACTTGCATCTTTTTTATTGCAATCACTACAATATTATAAATGCGAAAGTCCGTTTATTTTTCTGTTACGCATTCACGTCTTAACTACTGAACCGATTATCATGAAATTTTACATATATGTCGTCAGGAATACCGAGGACATAGGGTACGGTCAGCAACAAAAGTAGCTTAACACTTAGGTACTTTATCAAAGCAACTTTTTTGACATAATGTCTCACAGTTTGAACATCATTCAAAATAGTTGCTACGACAAAGTACTAAAGGGTAAAGCGACTGACCTACCTTTCATCCAGAAAAAAGTATTGTTCCCGAGGGATAGAAAAAATCTTTCCACGCAGACGAAGTCGCAGGCAGCCGCAAGTGTTTCATAGCAAAATGTGAAAAACAGTAACATGTTCACTATAATATCAATTTTACATACAAAGACAACTTAGATTACACAAAAAACAAAGAAGGGTTATTATTCTTTGTAATCTAAGTTTTTCTCGAGTCATTTAACCGACTTAATTCTTTATTGTGCCCAAGCAGTTTAAATCCAAGATCTTTAACGGGAGTGCCAAATGAGCACAAAGAAAACATAACAAAAGGTTCCGGCTGCCATTGAGAAGTGCCATTATTCCCCACTTAGGTCCTTAATTCTTATCTCACCTCCTTGCACGTAATGAGTTGATAATATCTTCATATCCCAAAGGACACTTGAGGGTGGCCCATAATACCCAAAGAGAATGTAAAAATAACTAGCGTTATAATAATACCTCTTTATACCTTGCGTAAACGTAAAGAAATAAAAAGAAAAAGTACAACCTTTTTTTAATATCAACTCCACAAATAAACAAAAAAGTCTAGTTGGAAAACCCAAAGAAAAGTTTTAAGTTTCGTATAAAGGGCGGACCGCATGGGCGGAAAATCGTTAAAGTAATTTGTGTGTTTATAATGTTGATCGATACATCGGGCCTATTCGAACTTTTATAAAATCAAACAAGCATTGTGTAGTTTAGTCCTATTCGGGTGTAATAATATAATTTAATAAAAGATAAACTTCATGAGAAACAACAGAAAGTGGGCCAGGATAGACTATTAAAACTAAGGTTTGTTTGCAAAATAAACCCTTTGAAAATACATTTAAGTAGTTTCAATTAACTTTACATGGGAACATTCCGGCAGTTTAACTTTGATGTTTAAATCAAATTACAATTGGATGTTGATGTTTAACGCGTTTTATAGTAATTGTTCTAATGACACAGAATATAAATGATAGTAGGTACTAACGTCTATTTGTAAAGAAAAATCTAGCGTCGTTTTTCAGTATTATTGTTATAATACGTTTTTGAAGTTCGCTGTATCGAATATTTTGTTATAGATTTGTTCTTTAAAAGGTACCACTAAGGATTAAATAAAAATAAACTCGCAAGTTTTGTATATTAGATAGAAGTATACTCTATTCACCAAAAAGTGATTTATATAGGTAGATAAAAATGTAAACCATTTCAACAACATTTAAATAGAATTATTTACTTTTTTATTTTTTATTTATTTATTTATAATCATTTTATTTATAATTTTTTAAATGACAACAATTAAAAAATTTTTTTTACACAAAACACACCCTCTCTACACACACTCACTCACATTCACTTCACACACTGTGAGAGGATTCACTACACCTTAGAATTATTTTTAAGTTTTTGGTAATGTTAAACACAGTTTTTGCGTTGAACTATTTCCATCTATGGAATCGAGTCCTAATAAGAGCGCTGCGCCTGAGATACAGTTTTTACTAGTTTGGGTGCAGATGTCATTAGATCCAAAGATTTAAATCTTGATTAGATCGTCACACAGGATGTCTAGTTCATTTAAGTAAGATGTTTAAAAACTTGTGTTATTTATGTCAATAAATGTTATTATTATTATTAATGGCCCAAAGATACATACCTTAAAACTAAAACAATATACATATTATGTATAAACAATTTTGTTAGTAAATATTGGTAAATATAACTTAATATTACGTAAGTAGTTAGGAGCTCTGTGGCGCAGTAGTTTAGCGCCTGGCCCAGCGATTACGTAAGTTAAGCAACGTTCGCAAGGGTCGGTCATGGGATGGGTGACCAAAAATTTACTATCGCGAACTCCTCCGTGCTTCGGAAGGCACGTTAAGCCGTTGGTCCCGGCTGCATTTGCAGTCGTTAATACCCACCAATCCGCATTGGGCCCGCGTGGTGGGTTATGGCCCGTCCTCCTTATCCACCCATAAAGAAGGCCTGTGCCCCAGCAGTGGGGACATCAAAAATGGCTGATGGACATTACGTTAGTATAAAGTCAATTTGGCACTTTCTGGGTCATTGACCCAGAAAGTGCCAAAGGTGGCACAAGGCAACGCCCCTCGAAAGCGTCTGCGGACAGAAGTCCTCCTTCATGAAAGTGTCCAGCCTGGCGGTCTGGATGCGCACCACAAACGACTTAAAATTCGTGTTATGGCGTGACTCCAGAGGCTGAACTCTCAAGCAAAAGTTAGTCTTCTTCTTTATGTACTCTATCACATCCTGCATGGTGGTGGTGTGGTGCAGGCGAGACAGGTACACGGCCGTAGTCAGTATGGCAGCTCGCAGCAGGAAATTGGGCGCTGTCGGCGCGGTGCCATGATGATTCTGTTTCGGTCGCTGACGCTGTCGCTTCTTGTTCCGAACCTCGAGGAAACCTTCTTCATCTTGGCCCGTAGAGGGTGGCGGCGGGGCGCGGACGGGTGGCGCACAGCTCGCGGAGTCGGCGCTCGCGGCTGGCGGCAGCGGCGGCGGCGCTCGGGCTCGTTCGGGTCGTGGCGGAGACGGCGTCGAAACGCTGACTGGCAACTTGACGTCATCAATGTGTCGAAGCAGGCCCCACGTCGAGTGTTGACATTTGACCTACTTACGGCGAGTGATTCACGTAAATCGTCAACTTCTTTACGCAATTCACTCAACGTATTTTCGGATGCCTGAAACTTCGGCATCACTTCGGCCGAACTCGCCTTAAGGGATACGATGTCCTTCAGGAGGCAGGTCACATGGACGTGATCGAAAGTGACGGGAGGCAGCTTGTTGAGGTCCCTCGCCACGAACGTCGGCACGTCATCGGAGTCAGTTTCCTTGAAGATGATCTCCTGCAGGCTCTTCTGTGTCCCGTCACGTCTCCGGGACACCATCTGCTCTTGCCGAGAGACTCGAACAAGAGTTTATTCGCCGTGGCCACATCGTCCTCGCTGAAGTTGGACTTGCAAATTTGCAGTGATCTCACGTCATCCATGACGTCCAGCTTTTGTTGTAGGAACGCCAGGAGTTAATTTGCCACAAGTTTGTCGCTCATGGCTCTATACGAACAGCGGCACTTGGCCGCGTTACGCGTTCTCTATAATATCTTAGTATGTGTCTGCACAGATCCGCATCGTCCGTATCATTACAGCGTGAACGTAAAAAAGTACTAGAAAATTTCGCCGCTCTCACTAGCGACCCGGTGGCATAATTGGTCAGTGCATTGGGCCGGAATCCCAAGAGTGCGGGTTCGAGTCCCGTCTGACCTGCTACGGGTGAGTAGATTTTTTCTAGTATTTTTTCTATTAAAATAATTATCATAAGGTATTTATTAGTTTTTAATGTAATACTCAATATTTATAAACTATGCTAACCTATTCATGCCTATTCGTCTATTTGACGAGCATGTATGTAGTTATAATGTTCGTATGAATAGGTAGTAGGCAAGTGATGCCGACAGGCGCCGTACTCCGTCGCCATCCAGCTGTGTTTGGCGCCCACATTTAGGGTTGTGCTGACAGAATTAAAATAAAAAATCTTATTTTATATTTACGACGGGTATTTACAATAAAATAAGCATGGGCGTAGGAAGGGGAGGAATACTGGTGCCCACCCCAGAATTTTTACTACAAAAATTACTAAAAAAATTAAGAAACATTTAAAAGCCTTTACACAAAAAGAGACCACTGGAGGCCAGGCCTGGAAACTATCGCTAGATACGCCCATGAAAATAAGGTACGACCGTACGAACTATGAAAAGTGTTGGTATGAATAGGTACGTGACGTAGGCAAGTGATAACGACATGTGTCGTAAATTCTTTCACCTCCTCCAAAATATGTTTTTTTTGTAACTAATCATTAATTTAAGAGAAGAGGAATCTCCTAAACTATCAGTTTATTTTATACAATAATTGTTAAATGCGACTCTCTCTCTCTTCTTTGTTTGAGATTGCAATATTCTAATGCTTTGACATGGTAATGCTTTCCACCTAACCATTCCCGTTGAACGGATCTCAAGACAACTCTGGCCAAATTACTTCCAGGTGGCAACCCTGCCCGCGCCGGGCTGTCCCCTTTGATCAATGTACGGAAAACGAAGCGGCTGGTAACCACCCGCGAAATATTCACTAGCTCGATTACCTATACTTACGTGTACACTGTGGAGTATCTATAGTCGTAGTAACTGAAGTGAGGATCTGACACCTTTTTAAACATAATATTGATTTTAGGGTTTAAAAGTTATTGTCAATTTTCGGAGCTAAGTTAAAAAAGTACCTATTACAAATATAACATGTCCATCAGCCATTTTTTAATGTCCCCCCCCCACTGCTGGGGAACACGCCTTCCTTATGAGTAGATAAAGTTGACAGGCCATAACACACCACGCGGGCCCAATGCGGATTGGTGGGTGTGGTTGGGTGGGTGTAAAGCAAAAATGTAACCTTTAACGTAGTTAGGTACAGAGGTTTTTTCGCCGTGAATACAAAATAAATTTGATATATTTTAATAATTACATCATATAAAAAATTCAGTAAGCTGAGCGGTCAAAGCGCTTTGCCAATTTTCAATATTTTTTAAATATTTTTCTGTTTTTAAAGAAACGCTATCAAAGATTTGTTTTTGTATTATAATTAAAATTTTGCTGTCGATAGAGATAAAAGGTGCTGATCTATAATGTAAGTCCAAAGTTACTTCATTGTTTATATCGCATTTTTACTTTGTTTCTTTTTAACGTAATTTTCTTACCAAGAATAACTTTTTTAACCACAACGGGGATCTAAATGGTACTTGTGATAAAATAAAACCCAATATTTCTTAATGTTATATTTTTACTTTAGGTTTTAAAAAGCACCAGCGAACTTCATGAAACATTTCAAAGCCAAGTCTCTCATATAGTTTACAAGCACTTGTATTTCCTTTTCTGCAATAAGCGAACACATTTTTGCGTTCTTTCAAACAAATGTTGCAGAATTGTTTTAACAAAGTATGAGCAAAGCCTTTTCCCCTATATTTTTCTAAGGTGTACAGATGAGTAAGAGCTCCAACTTCGTTGTTGAAAACCCAGGATATCAATTCTTGGTTTTTAAATATACCATACCCGAAGTTTGCTTGAGATAACATGGTAAATAACCAAAGAGAGCCAGTGTAACGATTGCGCCATGCTGAATCTATGGCCTGTAGATCATTTTCAGAGATTGGCTGGAAAGTTGTGTCTTTAGGAAAACTGAAAATGATAAGAATCATTAAAATCCCTTAACCAATATTGAAATTACTATAATATTTACAATAAGCCGATAAGTACACTCGCGAGCAAAAGTATGAAATCGCAGGCCTGTTTTCATACAAACGAGGTAACTTTGAAGCTTTGGTTCTCCGCCCAGGATGAAACGGGATGTGCTCTGATGATGGCCATTCAAAGAGTGAATAGAGGAGGCTTAGATCGCGTAAGAAACCTAACGGATTAGATGAGTCGCTCAGGGTTGAATAAAAAAAAAATAACAAAAACAAGCTAAAATTACAATCAAAAGTATGGAAAATGTAACACTTAAAACTTCATACGGTCTCTAGTGTATACGACTCTTCTGATCCATTGAGTTTCTTCAGCGATCTGAGCCTCCTCCATTCACTCTTTGAATGACCATCATCAGATCACACCCCGTTTAACCAAAACTTCAAAGTTACCTCGTTTGTATGAAAATGGCATATGATTCCATACTTTTGCTCGCGAGTGTAGTAAAAAGCAAATACTTTTTAAGATAAGAATATAATTTAATTTATCTACACCCATGCTTTAAATCCTCTGTAAGGGGTTCCGAAACAGTTAGCTTACTGCCATCATTACAATATCCCGAGCGAGAGCTGGTCCTGCAGCGCCGCGCGCCCACGCGCGAGCGTTGCATTATGAAATTCAGTACAACATTATAACACTCTTGCGGAAGACGTAATGACGAGGAGGGAGAGGAAAGTCAAAGTCAAAGACAAAGTCAAAGACAAAACCTTTATAGAGGATACATATCATGGGTTTAGATCAATATCATGGGTGTTTTTAATCCATATGTTTGTTTCCCTAAAGAAAAAAAAAATGGGTATGGATAAAGTCTTGTATGCAACTGTACATAATTAGGTATTAAAACACTCATGTGATAAACCCACATTCGTGTTTTAATACCCCTCGTTGCATAAAAATAACTATTAGTCATTACTTCTATTTATACAGAATGATATTTTAAGATTAAACTTTTGTCGTTTGAATGGTCACTAATTTGGTCATAGCGTATTTTTAGCATCGACTTACTGCTATGTTTGTGGAAAGTACCCTAAGGTTTTTTAGTTTTTACCGACTTCAAAAGGAGGGAGGTACTCAATTCGACCCGTTTTTTTTTTTTTTTGTTTTTTGTATGTACACCGATTACTCGAAGACAGCTGAACCGATTGAAATGATTCAAACGTTATTACATTAGGTAAAAATTCAAGTTGGTCCCATTTTTTTAAATTTTGAATTCGGTTCAGTCCTTTTCAAGTAATCTCGAAAAAAGTACTAAAATAGTATGATTTTGTGTGAACTACCTCGATGATCAGTCGTATAACTTCTTTGTTTATGAACTGAATAAGATAATTATTTTTTGTTGGAAAAGGGATATCTTAAGTATAGTTCTTTAACCGACTTAAAAAAGGAGGTTCTCAGTTTGACCCGCATGTATGTATGTTTCCGGGATTTACTCACGTTTGGCTGAGCCGATTTTTCTTCCTAAATAATATACCTACACTACCTGATACAAAAGGTACCTACACTAAAAATAAAAAAATAAAAAATTGTTTAAAAAAACAAAAAAAACCGACTTCAAAAAACCTACCGCTAAAAAGCAAGAAATAATATTCGTAATAATAAAAACACGTCTATTGAAGTCGGGTGGGGCTTTTAGAATAAAAAAAAAGGAATTTGTACTCCAGCCCCACCCGACTTCAATAGACGTGTTTTTATTATTACGAATATTATTTCTTGCTTTTTAGAGGTAGGTTTTTTGAAGTCGGTTTTTTTCATCTTATAACATGCTTATATTTGAATTAAAAAAGCTTACCAGTCCGACTCAAATAGAGGTTTTTCTTTGTGAAGAACAAACAGCTGATTGGGTACAGTGTCTTCAGCTTCTACATCCATATTCACTCTCTTCGCCATTTCATTAACACATTGGATAATGTTCTCTGGCATGTATGGTATCAGATAAGTGTTATTCCAGTCGATTAAGTGAGTGTTGACGAGTGATTCTGTAAGTTTTAGAGTGTCATCACTAGGACATTGGATGATGATCTCGTTCAATTCACCCTAAACAAAATAAGACATAAATGTTAGAAATGGTAAATATTGTCATTTTGAAAAAAGAAATATATGTATGTAGCTTACTTCCGCAAACAATAAATATTGTTTGCGGAAGTAAGCTACATATATTTCTTTTTAGGGTTCCGTAGCCAAAATGGCAAAAAACGGAACCCTTATAGATTCGTCATGTCTGTCTGTCTGTCTGTCCGTCCGTATGTCACAGCCACTTTATTCCAAAAGTATTAGGACTACATAGTTGAAACTTAGTAGGTAGGTGTATTCTGTGAACCGCTTAACGATATTTATACAAAAAAAAAAAAAGATTAAGGGGGGGCTCCCCATACATGGAACTGAAACTGAAAATATTTTTTTTCATCAAACCAATACTTGTGGGGTGTTTATAGATAGGTCTTTAAAACTGAAATTGAGGTTCTTAAGACTATTTTTTTTCAAAGTCAACCGTTTGAAAGATATATGCCGCCAAAGTGGTAAAATTTGTGTCCCCCCCCCTTTAACTTTTAAAGTAAGAGGGTGAAAAATCTAAAAAAAATATAAGCTATAGATCTTAATAAACACTTTCAACGAAAATTGGTTTGAACGAGATACAGTAATTAGTTTTTGAGATATAGTACATTTTCCAAAACCGCAAATATAACTTTGTCATTCATACAAACACTGTGAAAAACAAAGTTATTTTTTCAGACGAAAAATGATAGTGGTATTAAAATATGGTATGGTATAATGTACCTACGGAACCCTACTGTGCGTGGCCCGACATGCACTTGGCCGGTTTTTTTTCAAAATGGTTTGGGACTTCCGCCAAGTGTCGCCTGATTCAATCAAATAAATATTGTCAATTAATCATTTTATTTAAATGTAAAATGATATTTTTTATCAATTAAATAGGTAGCTAAAGTCATTTGTATCTTGAAAACTAGTAGAAAGAAGACCATTCTGACTAACTCGTTATTTGTCTCCCATTGACGGAAAAAATCAAAATTACCAAGCATTCGCCTAAAAACCTTTCTTTCATTAGTTTCATTACAGGACGTTTGGTTGAATTTCAGACAGACAACAAAAAAAACAGTAACTTAGATTTGAGTAGCATTATTTGCCATTGCAATTGATTACTTCTATAGAAACAAACGTGCATTTACTGCACAAATACTGATAGCTATAACGATAGCAACTTGATACACGGTAGGTATTATTACAAGTGTATTTATATCCTGTGATATTGACTTGGAAGTAGATAGTAAACTATATACCTAGCTTATTTGACATGATAGCCAAGGATCAAAAGAAAAAGAACTTACCTTTTTATTAAGTGCAACCATTCCATTAGCCGGTTCTCCGTAGGGGCAATACACCTTGAAACCGTATTCAAGGCCGAGTGTCTCCAGTTGCCGTTGCGTCCTTAAGGCCGCGACCGCGGGGACACCTCGAGGCCAATCCGCTTCAAACAACTTCTCTAGTTCTTCCCATCGCTCCATAGGCAGGTATTGCAACGAGTCGTCAGTGTCGTCATTCATAATTTTATATACTACGTTGTTTAAGTATGACTCAGACGCTCGACAACAGTGCTCTCGGGATGACGACAAGTGGCTAAATGAGATAATGCGTGTATTGACACGAAGATGTGGAGTTGCTAGTTACAATGATGGGTAAATACATAATATTCCTATTGGTGAATTCATTTAAATATTTTTAAGTTCCATTTAGTAACGTGTATTTTTATGAAAATATGCATTTTTGTTTTAATCCCTTACAGAGGAAGAGGAATAGGATAAAAAATAACAGTAGGTAAGTATTTTTTTTATAAAAATAACTTTATTCTCATTATTTAGGTTTGATATAACACCATTGTATGGTATGCAGAACTTGAAATCCAAGTTTCTTGTATAACTGAAGTGCTATATTTCCTTTTTCTCAGTAGCCGAATATATTTTTCTTTTGTTTCAATTGTTCGTTACATGCAAGTTTTAGTAATGCTGTTCCGTAGCCTTTATTCCTGTAGGCTTCAAAAGTAAACATATGGCAGAGTGATCCTACTTCGTTGAGGAAGACACTCGATATCAGTTTATCATTTTTGAATAGACCATACCCAAACCTTGCCTTGATTAAGAGTTGAAACATCCATGTAGAACCTTCATAACGATTTGGCCAGACATTGTCGACAGTGTCAATATGTTTTTCTTCGAGGAGTTGAAAGCTTATATCTTCAGAAACACTGTATGTAATTATAATATATTAATTATAGCATTAACTACACAAATAAAAAAATAAGCTACTATTTTAATTTGCTTAAATAGAGTTATGTTAGTACGTTATTATTTACCCTTACCTAATATTTTCAAATAGCGGTGTTTTATTATCCAACAAGACGATGAAATGTGGAGGATGATCATCCTCGTTTTCGATTTCCAGATTTATGTTTTGCGAGATTCTTTCCATACAGTTGAAGAGATCTTTTGGCAGAAATGGTATTATAAGTGGTTTCTTCCAGTTCACTAAATTAGTTGTCAATAAAGCATTTTCTAGTTTTGTGATAGAGATTTGTGGACAGTATAAAATGATTTCGTTGAGACTACCCTGAAATTCAAATATGTTATTAAAAGTAGAGTTTTACGTATCTCATGTTCTCTACAATTTAACAACTATAACACAAGAAACTAAGAATTAATTGCGCGTACCTTGTTATTAAGTGCAACCATTCCATTAGCCGGTTCTCCGTACGGGCAATACACCTTGAACTCGTATCCGAGGCCAAGTGTCTCCAGTTGTCGTTGCGTTCGCAAGGCCGCGAGCACGGAGATACTTCGAGGCCAATCAGCATCAAACAACTTCTCTAGTTCTTCCCATCTCTCCATAGGTAGGTATTGCAACGAGTCGTCGTTCATATTGATATGTTTATCTTTGTGTGATTATGACGCAGTATTTTGATGCAGTGCGCGCGGGATGACAACAACAGGCAAACTGATTCACAGTTGAGTGAATGTATCGCGGGAATAACCCAAGGACGTACGGGGACAGGGTTGCCAATGAAAGTTAATTAAAGTTATAATTTAGAAAGAAGAAGAAATACCTTATATATGTAGCGGGGGAGCAGCAAAAACAGTTATTTTGATGAGAAACTATTTATTTCCAAATAAAAGGTTACAGAGCGTGCGTCGTTCGTCGTTGCAAGCAATATAAGATGGCGTCCCTCCTCTCATCCCTCTCTCTTCCACATTCATACGTCTCACTCGCACACTCCTTACGTTCCGTTTCCCACATTCGGCCGTCCTGATCCATATCTGTCCCCAGATATACTACTCTCGTACAAATTATACAATGATAAGTACTTAAGAAGTCTCACATCCATCGTTACATAGGTAGCCAAAATATGAAATATTAATTTTACCAAAATCACTACTCGTTACAAAACTACAAAATGTTACTTGAAAGGAATTTTACAATAATTACATACTAATTACACCAAACTCGTCAATGAACTCTACACCATTTCAAATGTACTACTGTTATAATTAAACACAAAAACATAACACAAGTAAATAGGTATTATGACCTCAAAGTTACTTATAAGTAAATACTACGACCACAAAGTTGCATCGCTAACACAACATTACAAATTATAGAGTAGGTATGCCTCAGAACTTGCGTCAAGTGGTATGCTAGACAACGGAAAGTATAAGGTATAACATGAATCCTGAAACATAAGAAAAAACAGAATTAAAAATTACCTGTGGATAAACAAAAGCTCAATCTTCCAGCCCTTCGCTGTCATACTCTGGCCACTTCTTCATTTGGTCTGCAGAGCTAGACGTCTTACTGGGACCTTCTGTAGATGAGTCTACCTTTTCCACGTCATAGCGGTCGTTTCTCTTGCATTTCACTACCTTATATGGGCCAAGGTACTTGGGCTTCAGTTTAAGCCCGGGGCCAAACTGAGTTCTCTTTATAGCCACTAGATCACCTTCTCTATATTTTGAACTTTCCTTTCTCTTCCTATTATAAGTTTTCTTGTTTTCTTCTTGAATTTTTAATATTTGTTCTTTAGCTTGGATTCTTAACTTTTCCCTGTTTTCATCGTACTGTAACTGATTTTCTTCTTGCAATAAACTTAGAATTTCCACGTCTTCCTTATTCCTCATTTTCACACCCATTAGTAATTCGAATGGTGTAGTGTTCACACTCCTTTGGAACGTACTGTTCAACGCCCTTTGAACACTACTTACGTGCTTATACCATACCACAGGATTATCAATGCACAATTTTGTCAAAATTGGCAAGATAGTCCTGTGTATCCTCTCTACTTGTCCATTGCCGCGTGGTACACCAGTAGTAATCTTCACATGACAGATACTCTCTTCTTCACAGTAGCTCTCAAACTCTCTGCTCGTGAAAGCCGTTCCTCTGTCCGTAATCACTCTGCGAGGATTTCCAAAAATCTGCTGGTGTATCCGCAACTTGCTTAACGTCTCCTGAGTTGTGGTTGACTTAGTCGGAAATAACCATACAAACTTGGTGAATGCGTCGATAACTGTAAGAATGTAGTTGTACTGTTTCTTCGTCTCGGTAAGCGGACCGACATGATCCAAATGCAGTGTGTCAAACGGAACATTTTCCTTTTCAATCGGGTTTAAGAATCCTTCCTGTTTTCCTTCTTTCTTCGTAGCTAACAAACATGGTATACAACTCACTAGATATTCATCTATCTTCTTATCTAAATCTCTAATGTAATAGTCCTTATTCAATAGTTCTTTCATCTTCTTCTTCCCAAAGTGTCCAATACTGTGTACTTTGTTAAGTATTTCTTTCTCTAAACACCTAGGTACTACTAACAATTTTTCTTCACCTTTGTATAACACTCCATTATCTAAACTGTAATTTTGAAAAGCTTTTTCCTTTAAAATTTCTTTAATTGCTCTCAAACCATCATCTTTATCTTGAGCCGACCTGATACTGTCATTCAATGATGAAATTACATTAACTGTAGGCATTCTGCTTAGAGCATCGGTGTGTCTCATCTGCGTACCAGATCTATGTTCTATCTCATAATCATACTCGTTCAGCATAAGTACCCATCTTGCAACTTTGGGCGTCAAATCCTTTTTCTTAAGTGTCATCTCAAACGCCTTGCAGTCGGTTACTATTTTAAAATGAATCCCATACAGATAATGTCGAAATTTCACCACACCCTCTACTATAGCAAGCGCCTCCAACTCATAACTCGCGTATCTACTCTGTGCTTCATTCGTCTTCCGACTCATGTAATGAACTGGATGTAGGCCGGAGTCCGGGTGATCCTGCATGAGTATGGCTGCAAATGCTATACTTGATGCGTCAGTGTGCAATTCAGTCCTTAACTTGGGATCAAATATCTTTAACACTGGTCCGCTGACCAACTTAGTTTTCAAAATTTCAAAAGCTATTTTCTGTTCTTCCTGAAATAAAAATTCTTTACTTTTCCTTAACAAATCTGTTAATGGTTTGGATATAATGGCAAAATCTTTAATATACTTCCTGAAGTAACTTGTTAATCCAACAAAACTATGCAACTGCTTTATATTCTTCGGTTCGGGGTACCGTGTTACCGCTTCAACTTTCTCCATGCTTGGTCTCACTTCTCCGTCCTTTATTACGTGTCCCAAATACTCAATTTCTCGTTGCAGTAAGTTCGCTTTCTTCCAATTGATTTGCAGTCCGTACTGTGAAGCTACCTCAAGCACTTGCTTTAATCGTTGTAATCCTTCACCTTCACTTGAAGCTGGAATTATTATATCATCGATGAAAATCATTAACACACCTTGAGATATCAAATTTCGAAAGATTATACTAACAAATCTCATAAAAGTCTTCGGACATACAGACAAACCAAAGGGTGCTCTCAAAAACTCATATTGTCCTTGGTGGGTAACAAAAGCTGTGTAAGGAATCGACTCCTCACTCACTTTCAGATGAAAAAACCCATTTTTCAGATCTAACACACTGAAAACTTTAGCACTTTGCAATTTGTCTATAAGATCATCTATAATCGGAAGTGGAAACTCGTCTTTAACTATCTTTTCATTTAATCGCCTGTAGTCCACACATACTCGAATTGAACCATCCTTCTTTTTCACCATCACGAGAGGACTAGAATATTCAGAAAAACTAACCTGTATTATTCCTTGTTCCAACCATTCTTCGATTTGTTTTTCTAAGACTTTTTGCTCCATCAGTGACAAACGTCGAGGTCGCTGTGATACCGGGATGTCATCCTTTAGCACTATTTTGAGTTCAATTGGTGCCTCCTTTGATTGCATAGGTTTGTACTGCTGCACACACTTCATAACCTCATCCCGTATCGTTGCGTCTCGAACGTGATCTAAAACAACACCAGAACAACACCCTACAAAACAATCTATTTTCCCTAACCATTCTAAATTTTCAGGTAAAAATGACACACTTCCCTCGTTGACTAACATCACCACTTGAGACAAAAACTCCTGGCCTAAAATACAATTAAATGGCATAGCATCGTCGTAAACTACGTGAAAAACAATTTTTTTGTATAACTGGTTATCAATTTCACAATTTAATAAAACTTTTCCTATAGACTTAACCATAAATTTACCTAAACCCGAAATAATGAGGTCATCTTTAACAATATCACATGGAAATTTATCTACAACATTTTTAGCAATTAAATTTACATCAGATCCGGTATCAATTAAGGTCGTTAAACTACAATTATTATTAAACTTTAGAGTTTTCACCGGTTTCGTACAAAGCGAAAGTTTGTTTACATTCTGTAACTGCATGACGTTGACGTCTTCCGTGACGTTGACAGCCGAACTGTCATTCGATCGTTCACACTTCACTTCGGTCAGTTCGTTCCGTCGTTCGGTCCCATTGCAAACCGTAGGATGTCGCCACTGTCGCTCTTGTTCGGCGTTCTCGGTCTCGGTCATCATCGAACTTCCGAACATGGCCGCTCCACGGTATCCGCCGCGCTTTTCGCCACCGCCACCGATCGCCGCTATTTTGCCGTCGTTGTACTTGCCATGTATGATGCCGCGTTTTACAGGGTTCACCGTGCAATCTTTGCGTATGTGTCCGAATGAGTTGCATCCAAAGCACTTCAGGCCGTTTTTGCACTCCGCCGCTATGTGATTTATACTGCCACAGTTAAAACACCTTTGTTGCATGACGCCACCGGCGCCATAACGCTCTCGCTCGCGGTAATTTTCCACTGGGTTGCGTCTGGCTCTTTGCTCCTGCGCTTTGCTTTTCATGCTTTCGTATATAGCCAACCTGTCCTTCAGACCGGAGTAGTTATTCACACCATACAGCACACTTTTATTCATCTCGTAATCTTCGATGCCGTCGACAATGTACTGGATCGCGACGTAGTCTGGGAATTTTGCTCGCTTACCCAATTCCTTCATAGTGAGCATATACTGTATATATGATTCATCGGGCCTCTTCTTGCGCGCTGCCATCGCCTCGTGCATTTCTTTCACATTTACGACATCTGGGAATTCTCTGATGAGTGCGGTTTTGAGCTCGTCGTACGATTTAAATGTTTTTTCTGACCTTAGCCATAGTGCTGCCGTCCCAGATAGGGTTCTTCTCGCTATAATAAGCGTTTGCTGAGGCGTCCACTGGAATATCTCCGCGTTGTCTTCGATGTCCTGCGCCCACTTACTTGACGAGTAGGTTTTGTCATCGCCGCTGAATTTTACGATCGAGTGCAGCCCATCCATCAAGCTGAATGAAGACGCCGACGCTTCTGATGCCGTAGCTGGCTTCCCGTCGTTTCCCGTTCCCGTCATCGTCTTTTCGTCCTAGGAAGCTTACCACGTGCAACACGCCGCCTCGGGTGGTTTTCGTCGTCGTGAAAATCGTCGTACTTACGTCTTTTTTTGATCGCGGACGTAGCCCCCAAAAATATGTAGCGGGGGAGCAGCAAAAACAGTTATTTTGATGAGAAACTATTTATTTCCAAATAAAAGGTTACAGAGCGTGCGTCGTTCGTCGTTGCAAGCAATATAAGATGGCGTCCCTCCTCTCATCCCTCTCTCTTCCACATTCATACGTCTCACTCGCACACTCCTTACGTTCCGTTTCCCACATATATATATATATATTGGGCGTAAACATCTTAATGAACGATGTAACGACTTTAATAAGTACTTTTTTTCTTTGGATAACTTTAAACCTTTTTTAATTTCCATTGAATAATAAATCAAAATATGTTTAACAATGTTAAAGGAAATGTTCTAGGAATTACTGATTAATCATTTTGAATCCATAAACAGGATAATGTTATTAAACTTTGAGTTATTTTACTGTTTTAGCACGTTTTGGCTTCAACCTTGGCAAAAAAGAGTAATAGGTACTTACTTTCTCAGCTTCATCCAACAAACTCTTTTTAACTTAAAAGAACTTAAACTAGATAGAAATAACACATGGTTCTGGTTAAATATTACATTTGTTCTAAATATTGTGACTTGGAAATAGATTTTACAGTGAAAAGAACAAACTTCATATAGTGAAAGAGGGAAAAAGGGTAACTTACAAGTGATACCAACAAAGCTGTCGTAAAATATTTCATCACTTCAAAAATATTTTTTTGCAAAGAGAAAAATCTGAAACAATTCTATGTGATAGCAGTTTATATAAAGATTACAGGAAAAATAAAACGATGTCTCAATATATCACACTTTTTTAGAAATTAAAAAATTTCTAAAAAGTTTAACATTAGTTCCACTATCGGTCAAGAGATGGCGCTGACCTAAAACTGCAATAATAATTTTATTATTCTACACATCAGTGTATTTATTATGATGGTACGGAACCCTCGGTGCGCGAGTCCGACTCGCTCTTAACCGGTTTTATTAAATTTTCAATACAAATGATCAAAACAACTCTGTGCGAGCCGTAATGAGGGCGAACTTTGAAAATTCCTATTAAATTGTTAAATATTATACCTATGGAAATATAAAATGCGCAATACATTATTCCTTACCTCACACAAATACCTCATTATTCCTTAAAAATAATAATAAATGACTTTAGAATCTTTAAATACCAGTAAAAGAACATGTCAATTTGGATTTGAGTATTTTTTATATTATATTTTCTCTGTCAACGAAATAAGAACTAAGGAAGCCTAACTCCTAACAAATATTGCTTAAAAAATGGCACCTTCACCATACTCTGTAACACACAAGGCCGCAAACTCAAAAATAAACAAACAAAAACAAACCTTATTACAATGCACGCATAATCGGTATTAGGTTGTATTCTGACGCATATACTGTTTTCTATTGGCTGGGGTTTGTACGCAGATCAAACATGATTGGATATTTGGCTCGCGTCGTGTCACTCATTGGGCCGTTGTCGTGCCTTTGTCATTGAAGCAAGGACGGTGTAATGTAGAATCCAGTCAGTACACCGAACCTACTACGGGCACTACGGCCGGCGGCGGCGGGTGGCATCATTTAATTATTTTATGAAATTTTATGGCTATCGGTATAATGTTTGTTTTATTAGGTAGACAGACAACTTGGTAAAGATAAAGACCAATCGAATACGCTGGCTGCAAGTCGTCTGTAATTAGTCGCTCGGCTGTGGTGATTTAATTGTTAGGTATATTATTTTATAAAAAAATATAAAATGATGATATTGATGAATTATGATCATATATTTTGTCACAAATAGGTAAGATACTTCATTTCAAGAAGGATTTAAATTAGGTAAGCTATTGAAATAAAATAGGTAAGCTTAATAAAAGACAATGTATTCTAGAAAGATATTGTTTCAAACATGTAAGTACCTACCTACATATCATATTTTGTAGATAATTAACATATTTGTACGAGCAACGTCTTAATATGTCTTCTAGAGGTGTGGTGTGACCCGTGTGACTGATAAAGAACAACGTATTAATACGTCGTTTTATTTTTATTTTTCACTTATAAAATCAATAAAAATTTTGAACCTACCTATTTAGTTAAGTACCTACCTATTTTTAAGCTTTGATGGTTTATAAATTGGTAGGTATGTAGGTAAATAATTGGTCAGAGTGTAGGAACTTGATTCATAAAAATGTACTTTACCGAGATTACCCGGGATCCCTTGTTTTCGCATAAATGTTTTATACCTAATTTGATTTGGCATAACGAATTTGGCATAATCTTTTTTGTCATAATAATGCTTTCGCATAATTGTGATAGATTACCCATTTTGAGGTAACGTAATAACGTTGTCAAAAATCATCCAACATTAGCAGCGTTAGTGTTCCACAAGCGGTCCGAATCAATGCCTAGTACCTATCGTGAGCACTATTGGCGTGAATCGGAACGCGGCCTGTGTCTCAGCCCCCTAGCATGACAACCGAAACACGATATGATATGGCGATTTTTAATGGGAGAGTTTTATACTTGTTTAAAAATGTGTGATAGCAGTGAATGTGAAGATTTGACTGCCCCACAAAGCGACTGAACACTTGTTGCATAATAGCGACCATAGTTTGTATTTATACGCTCATAGATATTTCTAAATAACGAAAAATATATTACTTACCAATGAATGTCCGTATTTTTTTTTGCTTACTTCTGTTGGTCTTTTACACCACTTGACCACACATGATGTCATTTTTTACCACTTTTATGCTAATTTTTTTGTAAGAACGCTAATGACTGTCACCGAGCGCTTGGCAGACATGACTAAATAGTGCTTCGGTTGTACTTTTTTAGCCCCGCCCACTCGGTTGTAGTTTGCGTGGTGCTATTTTTTGAGCAGAATTACATTTCTATAGTTCTTATTTCGTTGTTCTCTGTGATTAAAATCATTTTTAGGGTTCCGTACCCAAAGGGTAAAAACGGAACCCTATTACTTAGACTCCGCTGTCTGTGTGTCTGTCTGTCACCAGGCTGTGTCTCATGAACCGTGATAGCTAGACAGTTGAAATTTTCACAGATGATGTATTTCTGTTGCCGCTATAACAATAAATATTAAAAACAGAATAAAATAAATATTTAAGGGGGGCTCCCATACAACAAACGTGTTTTTGCCGTTTTTTAGTACGGAATCCTACGTGCGCAAGTCCGACTCACACTTGGCCGGTTTTTTAAATTGTCTCTCTATAGTACACTCCTTGACAATACAAACAATAAGTGAAAAAATAAATATGAGTCGTATTCTTACTGTTACCGCTGAAACTTTTGTGAAAAATACCTCTGACAAGCAAATTTGAAATTCCATTTGAATTGAACAGATTGTCTTCGTTTTAAAATACCTGACAATTTGTAATGTTTTTCTCTCTATAGAGCACTAATTTAAGAATTTTGCTTCCTATAACTAAAGTTTACATCAACAGTAATTCTTTCATTCTTTACAGTCTCATTAAGAATTTCCCAGCAAAAATGTAGTTTTTACTATTTATTATTGTGTTGTTTTGTTGCCAGAACAAAACAACACAATAATAAATAGTATATTGCTAAGTCAAGAAATAAACACACATGTTTTCTCATAACAAACCAGATAAAAATAGATTAGATAAATATTCTAAATCATGAGTTTTGCGGCAAAAACAGTAATATAATTTAATAAAAACAGTTTTATAGTAGAATAGTAGTTTATGAAACTGATGCATAATGAGGGGTATTAAAACATGAGTGTGTGTTTAAAAACCGAGCCGTAGGCGAGGTTTTTAATAGTATCACACGAGTGTTTTAATACCTAGTTATGTACAGTTTCATACACTACTTCATATACATACAGAATAGATATATTCTCATACAATTTTCGATTGAACCTACAAAATAAATTAACAATGATAAAAAAGTAAGTGAGTAATTTCTCAACTTGCTACGACTTGGTAGGTAGTATTTCGGTACTAACATAGGTTAGTTAAGTAGACGTTTTTCCGTCGCCGCATCTAAAATATCGGGTGGAGTCCACACTCACTACTATCATATAATCATACATTTTTAAGCAAAAGTAAAAATTAAAATCAAAACATGGCGCGTATTCTATTAGAAAAAATAATAATGAGGTAGTGCATTCCAGCAGACTAATCGTTACGTTAAGTCATCGATCACCATAGAGTACATTTTTAGCATGGAAAGTATATGGAAATATCATTGTTCTTTTTTAATATCGCGGCACTGCCTTCTTCTTGGATTTGCAAAGAAAAATGTATTACGAGTAGTAGCTGTAGTAGTATACCGCCTGGCACGTAACTTGGCAATATAAAAACGAGACAAAAAACCGGTCAAGTGCGTGTTGGACTACGCGCAGTAGGGTTCCGTAGTTATCTTATACCATACCATTTTTTTTTGTAATAATCTTTATTGCATACCACATTTTTTTTTCTGAAAGAATAACTTTGTTTTTCATAGTGTTTGTATGAATGACAAAGTTATATTTACGGTTTTGGAAAATGTGATATATCTCTAAAAATTATCACTTTATCTCGTTCAAACCAATTTTTGTTGAAAGTATTTATTAGGATCTACAGCATATATTTTTTTTAGATTTTTCACTCTCTTATTTTAAAAGTTAAAGGGGGGGGGGGGGGGGGGGGAGGACACTCATTTCACCACTTTGGCAGTGTATATCTTTCAAACGGTTGACTTTGAGAAAAAATAGTCTTAAAAACCTCTATGTATTTTTTTAAGACCTATCTATAGACACCCCGCACGTATAGGTTTGATGAAATTTTTTTTTTTCAGTTTCAGTTCCATGTATGGGGGGAGTCCCCTTAATCTTTTATTTTTATTTTTATGTAAAAACCTTAGAGCGGTTCACAGAATACATCTACTTACCAAGTTTCATTTGTGTAATCTTAATGGTTTCGGAATAAAGTGGCTGTGACATACGGACAGACAGACAGACAGATAGATAGACAGACAGACATGACGAAACTATAAGGGTTCCGTTTTTTGCAATTAGGCTACGGAACCCTAAAAATGCGTAGTAGCCACAAACACTAAACTCGGCGCATCTTTTGTCTCATCTTTCTCTTGTCAACTTATATGCCGGCATCTGTAACATTTGCCTTTTGGTATTGGGGGGAACAGGCGAAGATGCTACGTATTTTTGATAGTTTACATACAGTTAATATCTAAGTAAAGTTTTCTTATCAGTTCGTTTCAAGAACTTTTAACATCAAAAATTATGATAGGTTATAAAGATAAAATTTCTAATTACCACCCTACTTTAAAATTATCCAGCCTGCCTAGCATGACCGATTTATACCGCGTGATATAGCATTTTATCGACACTCAACTGCCAAATTCCTTTGTCTTTTGTCAGTTAAAAGTGATAAAACGCTATATCACGCGATATAAATCGGTCATGTTAGGCAGGCTGGATGACATTATATTTATTATGACTCAAAATATAATAAACAAAATAAAAACCGGCCAAGTGCGTGTCGGGCCACGCGCCATAGGGTTCCGTAGTTACCTTATACCATACCATATTTAATACCACCTATCATTTTTCGTCTGCAAAAATAACTTTGTTTTTCACAGTGTTGGTATGAATGACAAAGTTATATTTGCGGTTTTGGAAAATGTGCTATATCTCGAAAACTAATTACTATATCTCGTTCAAACCAATTTTGGTTGAAAGTGTTTATTAAGATCTACAGCATATATTTATTTTAGATTTTTCACTCTCTTATTTCAAAAGTTAAAGGGGGGGGGGGACACACATTTTACCACTTTGGCAGTGAATATCTTTCAAACGGTCGACTTTGAGAAAAAGTTGTCTTAGGAACCTCAATGTCATTTTTAAAGAACTATCTATAAATACCCAACACGTGTTGGTTTGAAGAAAAATTTTTTTTTCAGTTTCAGTTCCATGTATGGGGAGCCCCCCCTTAATCTTTTATTTTTCTTATTTTTGTATTAAATTCGTTAAGCGGTTAACAGATTACATCTACCTACCAAGTTTCAACTGTGTAGTCTTAATACTTTCCGAATAAAGTGGCTGTGACATACGGACAGACAGACAGACAGACAGACATGACGAATCTATAAGGGTTCCGTTTTTTGCCATTTAGGCTACGGAACCCTAAAAAGTCATAAAAGTGACCTAAGGTTTTCAATATCTGAAAATGTCACTATCAGGGTCAGTTTGTCAATTTGACAGTGACGTTTCTTTGTTTACTTTTTGCTGGGAAATTAGTATTGCGATTTTAGATAAAAATGCAAAGAAACGTAAGTTGTGTACAGTCAACGGCACGATGGGCTAATGATGAACATGGCGTAACATATTCAGACCAAAATGGCAAAATATTTGTGTAATTAATATGATTTATGATTATTTAATTCGAAATATATATTTAAGCTTAGTGAGTAATCAAAATGTAGTGTAAAAATGTAAAGTAATACATTACGAGTATGTAAATTAACGGAAATGTATTTGGTTTTACAACGTAGTTTATTTGTCAAATTTATACAGGTAATTAAGCTCATTTATTAGCGTAATACTATTTCAATAATTCTTCTGTCCATTTTAAAATGTGTTATGCATAGTTTCTTGGAAATTCATGATTTACAGTTATTGTTTAAACCATAGACTTATTATATTACTTGGTTTAATTGGGTGTGATGTTGACTATGGGTAGTAATGGCGGGAGGCGGTTGCAATTCCCGCCAATAACGAATGAATAAAAGTGAAATCGAAATAGGGTACCACCCCAGTCTGATATTGTGCTCCGTCAAATTAAAAGATAAGTATTGAATAACTGTGCTAGTTATTTGGTTTATTGTAGAATAATGGGTTATAACTATTAATTATGATTAATGTGTTTAAAATGTGTTGTTTCTGGCAATTAATGCAATGTCGGTAAGAATCATTGTTCAGCATGAACAATGAGATCTGAAGTGCTGTTTTATTAGTGTTACAGTTTAAAAACCGGTCAAGAGCGAGTCGGACTCGCGCACTGAGGGTTCCGTACAATCATCCTTTCCTAACTAATATTATAAATGCGAAAGTCCGTTTGTTTGTTTGTTATTTACGTCTTCACGTCTTAACTACTGAACCGATCATCATGAAATTTTGCATACACGTTGTCAGGGGTACAGAGAAGGACATAGGGTACCTTTCATCCCGAAAAAATGTATTGTTCTCAAAGGGATAGCAAAAAATCTTTCCACGCAGACGAAATCGCGGGCGGCTGCTAGTAAATTATATTTGGATATGTTACTTTAGTACAGTCTTTCAAAAAGTAGGATAAACGGCGGACAGGTGGAAGGGCGAACAGGCGGACAGTTAATTTACAAATCTTAATCACAGCTGCTTATTGGTGACTGAAAAACGTTTCAGCCACTCCACATTGCAAACTGTTTAAATTACTAAGTAGGAACTTATTCTTCGTTTATTTGTACGGCAAATAGTAGGTATAGGTAATTATATTAGAACCAGCCAACAATTATTATTGTAGTATTAGGTCAATAATACCGCCATCTCTTGACCGACAGTGGAACTTTTTTTTTCTTAGGTCATTACCATCTCTTGGCTGATAGTGGAACTAATTTAATTAAAGATAAAATAAAACGATTATCTTAAAGATCAAAATGCGTGGAAATGATGTAACACATAACTTGCTACTATAAGTACTTTGTTGAAGTAATATAACAATAAGTCTATGTTGTTGCCAATAATCCTGTCACCCTGTTGTAATTATTTGGTAACGATATATTAAAGTTTGTAAATATCGTTACTTATGGCTGTTACAGCTGATAAGTTTCTTGCGCCCGTTCTTCTTGTCAGCTAAAAAAGTCTGGAACGGGTGGTAGGAAAATATAGACGATTCAAAAGTACTTAATAATTAAGTTTATTTGAATAAAGCTTATTTGACTTTGACTTTGACTTTAATCAGCGCCATCTGTTGACTGGTAGTGGAACTAAAAAGTTTTTGTTTGTTTTATGAATTTCTAAAAAAGTGTGCTATATTGAGACATCGTTTTATTTTTCTTTGTAATCTTTGTATAAATTACTATCACACATAATTATTTCAGATTTTTTGCTTCGCAAAATTCGGAAATAAAGGGGGGGGGGACGGTATTTTTTTTACATTTTTCATCATAAGTCGAAAACTATGCGGCCTAAAACAAAAAGAAAAATGATTGAAAACGTGCAAACGGCGTTCTTTTATACATACCCCACATGCCCTAGTAGCCCCACTTTGCATTTTTAAGACCCCTTATCAGTCCCTGTTGTAAAAAATGTGTTATTTTTTTATTTATTTCTTATTTGCAAAATAGTTGGGCAAATGTCATCTTAAACTATTCCAAATTTCAAGTTGATACCATTAGTAGTTCTCGAGATATCCAGCTGTGACAGACAGACTGAGTCACACCATAAGGGTTCTTTTTTTACCATTTTGGTACGGAACCCTAAAAATGACTGAAGTCACGTTTAATAATTTTTGCATCATGATTAATGTGATGTTTATTTGCAATTAATTGAATATTGGTTAGTATCATTGTATACTTGAAATAATGAAGTCGTTCATTATGATTAATATGATGTTTTATTGGCAATTAATTGAATATTATTGAATAATGAAGTCGTTCGTTATGATAAATGTAATGTTTTATTGGCAATTAATTGAATATTAGTTAGTATCATTGTTCACTTTAAGTAATGAGGTCTCATGTGTTGTTTCATTAGTAATACAGTTTGAAGTGTTAGTTATTACAAAAGTTACGTTAAAATATAGTGACTATCAAGGTTAATGATGTTGTTTTCTTGTTTCATCTTCTAACTTATGCTTAGTGTTGGTTATCCAAATATATCCAAGTTTAAATAATGATGTAGTGTTTTTAATTATGTGAACCTAACCCCTATATCAGGGAAAGAGACCACCTAAGAAAAAGTCGAGTTAAAAATGAGACAAGTTATGAAAACGAACGTCGAAAAAAAAAATGACGAAGTCGTCCGGAAGGCTTTAACACTACCACTACAGGGTAATCTGTTTCAATTTTGAACTTAATGCGAAGTCAATCAATAAGGTTCAAAATATTTCTTTTGTTTTGTGTATAAGCTGACGTGCTGCTGACTGTTCATGATTGCAGCGTGATCAGGAAGGTTTCAAACTATCGACTACGTTATTATTATTAATTGTTGCAGCCCGCAGATATGTTAATCAACAAAAAAGGGAAATATTGCCCGTGTTGCGGGAAGTATAGGATCCGTGAAAATGGTAAGATTATAATGATTCCTCTTTTTAATTAATGTTAGACAGGTAAATATATGTACTTATATGTGAACTTATAAGGGAGTTGAAAATAATTGAGTGCACTGATTTTGAGTGCAATATTGAATACATGTAAAATTTAAAAAATATTAAAAACACGACTGCCCTGCCAAAAACGAACTAAAAAGTTAAATAACAAACAAGTGTCTTTGCAGTCGGGGGACCGTTTTGTGGAACAATTTTTAATCAAAGAGGTCCCCCGACTGCAAAGACACTTTGTTATTTAACTTTTTAGTTCGTTTTTAGCAGGGCAGTCGTGTTTTTAATATTTTTTAAATTTATTTATTTTTATTTTACACATTTTAGTGACAAATCATATAGTTTTGTAATGTGCTCATTAAGGCCTTTCATTTGATGCCCATATTGTAATAATTGAAGAAAAAAAAAAGTTTTTTTCACATTTGAAAATGGCGTCGTACAGTAGCCATAGTGACTTTAAAAAAAAAATAGGTAGTGTCACTTGGAATGATGTAAGGATTTTAACGATACCCTATACATCCAAATCCGTTGAGCCATTTAGAAATTACGGTGGAATAAAGAAACTCACATACCCATAAACATACATGAACCCTTAACACATATACACTCCTATTTGGGCAGTCGTGTAAAAAATTAAGTAGGTCATCATCATCATCATCACTTACTTATAATATCTCGAGCACAGTAGGTAGACGCCGGCGCCGTAGACGTGAACCGAGTTAGAGGTATTAGACATTTACCCCCTTATTCTTAGTTTTAAGAATAAATATTTCAGTTATTTTACTGTAAATAGCTTAATTGAGATTTTTTGCACTTTTTTGTCTCAAACCTAGCAAATAAGAAGAATACCTTTTCAGCTTCATGGAAATTGAGTAGTGCCCGCCCACGAGCTCTTTACTAAAAAATATAAAATTAGATAGATATAGGTAACATATTATTTACAATTAAACACAATTAAACATAATTAAACATTATATTTGTTGAAGTTGTAAGTTGGAAGTAGATTTTACAGTAAAAAGAACAAACTTCATATTCTGAAAGAGGGAAAAAGGGTTGCTCTTTTTTTATATTTTTTTCCACACTCTCACATGCATAAGGACTCCAACCACAAACCACGAAAAAAAATGGAATTTCTACATAAAGTTCCAGCTGAAACATTTCACACTGTATGGGAAATTAGTGCTTGCACAAGGAAAAAAATATCAATAGATATTCTTTGTCTCACTCACTGCATTGCAGAGCGTTCTATATAACTTATTATGTTTTATTTTATGAAATACATATATTTTTAAACATATAAACCATATATCACCAGTATTAGGACAGAAAAAGGGACATATTGATACTTAAACATCCTAGCCACCAGAAGCTAGAAATAACTTTTCACCAAAACAGTTTAAGAAAACATTTTCTACAAAGAATACCTACGACACTAAAATAATTTAGATTATTTTTGTTTGAAAGACCAAGTAAAAAAACCAGCAAAGTGCGTGTCGGGCCTTGCACAGTATAGGGCACCATAATGTCTATAAACTTAAATTTACTCCCTGTTTTACACAATTAACGACTACACTACAACTTAGTTATAATACTTAACTATTCAATGTTGTACTACAAAAAGTTTTCCAATTCTAAGGTGATCGATTATTACTCGTGAACTTGTAAAGCCTACCTACCAATGATAGGTTTCCTTTTAACTTCATTTTGCACAAAAATCTGCACTTTAAAGCTTGATATTTCGCAAACAGATCCCACTCCACATTATGCGATTAACGACAAAAAAAAACATTCACATGTAGGGGAGGTACACAATAAATAATATTGTTCAAGATTTTATTCTACTACTTTTTGGCGTAATTAATATACACATTCATGCCAAATTATAGCTTTCTAGTACTAAGGACCACTAAGATAAGTCGCAGATGGACAGACAGACGGACATGGCCAAACTATAAGGGTTCCTTGTTGGTTTGACTACGGAACCCTAAAAAAGGTAAAACTGTATTCGCAACTGTTACCTACAATTTGCATAGATACTTTCTACTGCTAAGCAAATTGCGTTAACGTGAATTCGAATTTACATAATCCCAAGATTGACACTTTAATATGTGGATTAGCCAGCAAGGCAAGATGTACCCAGGCGCTTCAGAACCAGGTGACTGGTACATTCTCCCTGATTAATGCTCAGATTATACACTTAAGCTAGGGTGATAAGCATACTAAAGTAGATACATGCATGCGAAACCATTTTGTATAAATGATTGTAAATATTATAAAACGGGAAGTGATTGCCAATTAGTACGAAGGCTTTCTTGATCTAAGCTTCTTAGTTCCAAGCTTATAAAAAAAACTAAGTATCTTTACCTATCATTAAGGAAAGCCTGTGCCATCCAGTGCAACGGGATCATTGGCTGATGGTAATTCTATCCTCAAGACATATTTAGCTTATCATTAACTTATTTTTGGTAAGTTTTGTCCTCGTTCAATGGGTGGAAGGAACACCCCGAGGTTTTTAGTGGCTACACCACATAACCACCCCCATATGTCTTTCTAAAGCTGGAGGTGCCCAAACGGTCGATCGCGAAAGGTTTTAAGGTCGATCGCCAAGGATGGCTAAAATTATTAGTGATAAATATTTGATGGGTCAAACAGTGATTTCATTATTTGGTAGGTTAAACAGTCAAAATGTCGATCTCTTAGCCATAAGAGGGCTCCACACTCGCGCCGCGAAAGCCCGCGAAGGCCGCGAACCGCGAGTGTGGAGGGTTTCGCGGCTTCGCGTATGGGCTTCGCGTTTGCGCTTCGCGGCGTTCCCCGTCAGGTGGCGGTTTTTTGGTCCGCGTCAAAGCACTTGTGTGCCGAACTAATGTTGCCGTGATTCGCGGCCGCGGTTCACGCGCGGGTCTGGAGGGCTATATATTTCGCAATGTTTTAATTGTACTATTTCATGAAAAAAATCTACTCTTGAAATAAAATATATGAGGTCATTCTGAACTGACCATCCAAATTTCAAGGATGTGTCCAGTCCATGAAACTAAACAACTTTCTATAAGAGACATGTGTCGAATTTCGCCACAAAATTTTGGTCATCCCATACTAAATTGATCGCGTGGTCTCTTTGATTTGTATGGAAAGTCGATTTTTATTTTACATATTTGGCCATGACTTAAAGAAAGTCGTTTAGTTTCATGGACTGAACACATCCTCAAAATTTAGATGGTGAATACAAAATGACCTTGTATACTTCTGTAGTTTCGCTGTTCCAGCATAGAGGTCGTAGGCGTACTAGGTGTATACAGGCAGTTCTTTGAAGATGTGCAAATCGCACGCCCCCTAGCAAAGAACATGTTTGCATTCACATTTATCATTATTTTTTGATTAAAAGTACGTAAACTTAGGCGATCTATTAGGCGGATTAAATTATATACTTTTAAGCTAGGAAGAGCTTTCTGGCACGATCACGACACCCGAGATTTTTGATATTGAGGTAAATCTCTAAGGATACAAATTGTAAAAAATATTTTTCAATCATCCTTTTCCAGGAGTTTCTTACTACTCGCACTCAGTATGTATCCACAAAACATTCTCAAAGATCACGCAATATGTAAAATTAAAAGAAGCAATAAAAATTTAATTTAACACCAAGTTGAGTCTTCACCGACAGCTGTAGTTGTTTACTTTGTTATACTTAATACATCTTCACTGGAACTTTAAATACATTAGCGTGTTGACTTACTTAAGAGCACTTCTCAAGTTACAATGCAAGACGGGAAGAAAGTCTGTAGATGAATTTATATAGAGGCTATAAATACCAAATGCAATCTTGGAGTTTCAGTCGTTATGTAGTTCAAAGGACCAATAAAGGTTAAAAAGACAATAGCATAATTGTGTACTGAAAGATAAGCATTTGTCTTGTTTGTGAAGTTATGTTTGGGAGATTTATTGGAGTTACAGAACTCAATTATTTACTTTTGCTTCTATGGAAACAGACATAGAATTGAATCTACCTGGCCCCCTACTTACTCAATTGGCCAACATTCTATGTTTGAACGCTACGCTTACTTTTAAAGCTTAAATATGAGTCGCAACTTATGTGAATTGCAGACTTTAATGTATTGTATGGAATTGACAAGCTTACGGCACGTAATTTTATAGTTTACTGCGCTTATTTACGTTTTTTTTAGCGATCAAACGCATATAATGTTGGCCATTTGAGTAGGGGGGCTTGGCAGACCACTTTGTACCTATTTCATTCACTACAGTGCAAAATGAACTAAAATATTTTTCGTTAAACATTGCCTTAGGTACCTTTAACAAGTTTCACCCACGTTCCAGCTATATTTCGAAGTATTTAAATTTCCTTTCTTGCCAAGCATGTAACATACTTAGGCAGAGAACCTCATGTAGCGGGTTCTTGGTTGGTTTCAGCGCGTACCTAATTATATTGCCAAGTAATGTTATTTCTCCGAGGAACAACGAAGGTTATAAGCTTTATCGGTAATGAAAGTTGTAGTCAAAGGAACAGAAGTCCTAAATCATAAAGTGTTGTGATACTGGTTAGTTACAATGTTTAATCTAAATTCTATGATTCTATGCAAGAACCTTATATTCATATTTGATTCTATGTCATCTTAGACAGCTGTTTATACCTGTACTTTGTTTACTTGGTAACCAAAATTTTCACTAGTAAATACTGATTTTACCTGCTCAATTCTTGTTTAATTCCTTTTACAACATAATGGTACTACCTACTAACTGCGAAGTTATTCACAAGCAATCCTTGAAACTTTTTTACATTTTTATAAGACTTCGGTTCAAAGAATCTGAATAAAAAATATTTGAATTTGACTTTGAAAGAAATGTTTTAGTCATTCTAAATTACGCCGTAAAAACACAAAAAGAAATAAAAAGTGTGCAGGCAGCTTTGAGTCTTACTTGAAGAAAACTTGCGTTATAACTCTGAGATTTTTTGATTTTCTTGCAGCAAGATCCAGCAGTCTGAAGCATGAATCACTGAGACATTCCGGCTACTTCCCCGTCAGACTTGCTTGTGACAGAAATTAATGGAGGCATATCTGGCTCAAGAAACGCCGTGCCAAAGGTCGCATCCGCGGAATCGATGCATATTACACTATAGCTAACGCTCAAGAAGGCCGGAGTTGAAGCGGGGACAATTTAAAGAGATTAATATAAAATGTTACAAAAATACCAGTAATGTAAAATACCCCTAATGTTTTCTAACTTGCTGGTGTTTTGGATTTCCTAGTCTGTAAGTCTGCATGTATAATTATAAAAAAAAAATCATGCCCAATATGGTAGGTAGGTACCACCAAACTGAAAAACTTTTACTATTAGACCAACTCTGATATAGAGAAAAATCAGCTGTTTCATACAAAAATATAACGAATATATCAAAAAGTATGAAACAGCTGATTATTTTTTCGCGATTTCAGAGTTGGTCCCAAAGAAGAAGTTGTTCAGTTTGATTGCATAATCGGCATTAGGGGTATTTTTGTAACACGTGTTGTATAGTTAGTAGTTTAGGTACCTACCTACCTGACGTACTTACCTAGGTAGTACCTATATTGATTTTTATCTCGAACGATATAGATCGTCATGTTGTAAACAAATAAAAAATCCGCCCTGTTGCCCCTTGCTCTTAAATCCAATAAATTTTAATCATTCATCTACACCTACTTAATACGCACATTAACTTTGTAATTGTCCTTCTTTCTGTAATTCTTTTTCGTACTTTAGCGGTAACATAACATATGTACCTATCACAGACCATACAACAAGTAATACCTATACTACCTATTTCATTGGTAAATAGTCTGCTGGTAAACTAATTGCTCTGCCACCGAGCGGAGCGGATGTTCGTTCGTTCGCGGGAACTCGACGTCGCGTCATTCTGATGAATCGGTGCATTTTGTATGCTTCGGTCTTTCCTTGAAATTGACACATTATGTAAGCGAGTCTTTAGAGACCAAAACCGTTTTCATAGTGCCTGTACTATGAGTTTGCACAGTTAGATTGACTGTGCACCTACTGTGTAGTAAGAAATTTTGTATATGCAATTTGGCACAGCGCCTTTGGCGTTAACTACACTAAACTTAAAGTTTTCATACAAATGATATAACATTACTACAGCCGCCATCGAACAATCAATATCAACATCAACTTTGTCTAGGGATACAGGTGTTATTTTCATACAAACGAGGTAACTTTGAAGCCTTGGTTTCTGCCAGGGATGTACTGTGCTGTAATCTGATGATGGCCACCCAGGGAGTGAATGGAGGAGATTCAGATCGCTATACACACCCAACTGATTAGTTTGAGTATTTCCATACATTTTTATGCTATTTTCGCGGTTTTTTTAAACATGTCCATTACGTTTTTAGAATGCTGGTCAGATCAGTTGGGTGTGTATAGCGATCTGAATCTCCTCCATTCACTCCCTGGATAGCCGTCATCAGATCACAGCACAGTACATCCCTGGCAGGAAACCAAGGCTTCAAAGTTACCTCGTTTGTATGAAAATAGCACCTGTATCCCTAGACAAAGTTGATGTGTGTTTATTAAGTGTAAACTCATAATACGCCTAAAGTTTTTACATTAGAATTGTAAAACAGATAGTTAGACATACCTACCTAGGTAAAAATAATCTTGAAAGTGTATCTAATACAGGTACACTTTCTAGATTATTATTAGACTAACTTCCGCCCGCGGCTTCATCCGCGTCGACATTTGGAAAATTCCTAGGGAACCTTTGACCGGGTTAACGAGTACCTACTTTGGGTGGATACAATGCATTATTTTAAACCTCTTAAGGCCTATTCAAATCTCAGCGGTAAGTATCCTCTACCGGTGACGGTAACGATATCCCAATGGGTATTCAAACCATAGCGGAATTTTACCGCTACCGGAGGCGGTAGCGGTACTGGCACGCCACGTGAGTGCGTCCGAGGAGGAGTAGAAGTTTCACCGAACACACGGTAATACGTACCGTACCGTACACGTGTAATACGATGGCGATACGCGCCATCTGGGGCCGTACCGGCTAACGAATCGAACTTCGGAAAATTTGCCGAGTTTCAAATTAAAAAAATAAATTGAAGTAAGGAATTTCGTATGGTACTTTTTGTTGAAGTTATTTGGAAGAATGGATGTTTGTGTGATCTCATGAATTAGGATTCGCCATTTTGGCCCATTTGGGGCTCGATTTATCTGTTTTAATTTGAAACCCGGCGGACTTTTCGAAGTTCGATTCGTTAGCCGGTACGGCCCCTGGTATGCGGTTCCGGTTTCGCAACCGACAGCTGCGAAAATTTTTGCCATACAAAAATTACCGCGCGGGATATCATTCGGGTATTAACGCTACCCACGGCGGTAGCGGATACCGCTCAGGTATGAGTTGGCCTTTATGAGTACATTTAATGTTACTTAATTTAAATTTTCTACAAGAGCAGGGATTCATAAGGAGGGTTTTACCAAAACTCATATAATATCTTGTTTTTCTTAATTAGGGTAAGCCTTAGAAACATGTCCACTTTATGATTAACATAACGGATTTATGCAGGTAACTGTGTTAATCGTTGGTAGGCACTTGTTTTGAGTCGTAAACTTGGAATATTGTCATTGCAACAGATTGGTATAAGCTGGTAGGAGCTCAAGTGTATTATAACATTAACCTGGCTTAAATATGATGCTTTGGAAGCGCTATTTAGTTAGGTACACCCCTGTTTGCTTGGTATCTTCAACAACACTACTACTTCACAAATAATTGTACGAAGTTTTTTTCCCGGTTGCTACAGATTTGTTAGTCTTATTATATATAGGTATATTACTAGCGGCTGCTTGCGACTTAGTCTGCTTAGACTTTGTTTCAGGTCCCAATATAAACTATTTCATCCCCTATTTCATTTTCGATATTCATTTCGACAGCGACAAATAACAGATGAGGGAACGTACCTACGTACCCAAACTACGTGACCCATTCTTTTTTTTTTTCAATTTTTGACCCCCTGCCCCCCCCTTGGTGACCAGTGACCACCCGTAGTGTATGCCAAGACCCCCCCTGGTTTTCACGTAGTATTTCATAGATAATGGTTTTACATTATTTTTAACAGAAATCTAAAAAATTTTGCTCATTTTTGTCTTTTTATTAGTAAGGCGCTTGCTACATAATGCCAAGAGTGTAAACTATAATTTTACATACAAGTGAAAAAATGTATCAAAGAGAAAAAAAACTTTCGCTGAGTGCCATATTTGAATACAGCTTGAAAAAAAGAAACCAGATTTCGATTGAGAATATTGACTACGTGACAAAACATAGGCCCCCCCTCCCCCCTGTGACCAAGCGTGGTATTTTAAAGACCCCCTTCCTCCCCCTTAACGGGTCACGTAGTATGGTTACGTTCCCTAATACTGTACTAAAATTCATCGAAATTGGTTCAATGCTTCTTGTTGAAAAGGTAACAGACAAAGAGACAGATCGAGTTACTTTCACAATTAATATGGATGATGCTTGAAGTTAGTATGACTTCACCGGTGGAGTCACTCGGTGAAGTCAGTTCGAAAGGGAAACCTTTCGACTTCATCTTTTAAATTGTCTTGCGTCAAACGCATGCCAAACAGTTTTGGGAAGAATGCCCTGAGGCATGCCTCTAATGAAAACGCAAGAGTTAAGAGCCCGTAGCGATTTCGCCGCTGACTGCCGCTCTATCGCTCGCACCTTTCATGTTTTCTCAAGATTTCTTAAATCTGAGTGCGTAATTAAAAATGTGTCTCGGCCACTTTTGGCAATATAAGATTACGGACATTTCAACATATATTTCAGTTTCGAGTTGCTGAAGTACAAAATGTTATTATATTTGCCAGTTCAAATAACTGTTAGAAACGATAACTTTTTGTACTTGAGCAATATAAAACTGAAATATGTTTCAAAATGTCTGTAATCTTATATTGTGAAAAGTGGCCAAAACACATTTTTCAAATACGCACTCAGAATTAAGAAATCTTGAGATAACATGAAATGTGCGAGCGAGAGAGCTGCAGTCAGCGGCAAAATCGCTACGGGCTCTTAAGGGAAAGCGACTAGGTGAAGGAAAACAAGAGATATCCTATCGGTAAATCGTTTGTAAGTTTCCTAACCTTTAAGATAGCATCAACTATCCAAAGCTTTCCTCCAAACGCCTCAAGCGCAAAACCCTCGAAAATTAATTAAGCACTGAAACAGTTTCCATGTCGGAGCTTGTCCGGCCTGCTGAGAGCTTCCGCTTATGGCACAGAGGAATGGCCACCATATACCACTTCGGGTTATTTATGGCCAAGAAAAATATACAAGGCTATAAGGATTACAACCTTTGTTTTTTTTTTATATGGAGCAAAAGATTCTTTGTTCTTGTCGTCATAATATAAGACTTTTTCGAATTTGGTTGTTGATTATTCTGTACATCAGAGCCAACTGGTTGGATGTCCATTTTTGATACTTTACAGGAGAAGGAATTTTAACTTTTAAACGTTGATTACTAACTTAGACTACTAAGTTTACGAAAAATCTTTAGGTGAGTAAAATTACTATTTAATAGTGATTGTTTTTCGCTATACTATTTCATCCCTTCTCCAAGAACAGCAACGCAATTAAATCTGAATTATAAAAAAGGAGCAACATCCGACCTTAAAAATGAGGGTATTTTCTTATGACATGGTCGGATAATAACATCCGCTGTTTTGGTTCTAAAAAACATTAACTTTGATTAACAATTTTAGGGCTCATATTAAGATCTGACCAAATGGTTCGAAAACGAACATGAATCCAATAAATAGTATGTGAAAATAAGATATTTTGGTCCGGGGATATTTGACCTGCTCTTACAAATACACATCCAACCTTTCCTTGAACATTTAAGTTTTTGAGATAATAACATTTTAAAAGAAACGCAGAAGCAAGAATTGTATTAAACCAAAGAAAAATAAAATGTATCAAGTAGGTAGGTTTATTAAAATAAATGTAATAAGTAGAACAATAATTATCATTAGAATGCAGCTGATTCTTCGTCGCCGCCTGTCTGATCGGTCTCGCAGTGAACATCGCTTGCAGTGCTGTCGTGATGCAGATTTTTGTAAAAACTATGGAATTCTGCCGGTATCTATTGTAAAAGTGTCATAATATGTTTGTATTTGACAGAGGATATCGGTTTTTCCGTATCTTAATATATAAAATCGTAAACTGAATGACTGACTGACTGACTGATCTATCAACGCACAGCCCAAACCGCTGGACCTAGAGACTTGAAATTTTGCTCATAGATACCTCATACAGTGTAGGCATCCACTAAGGAAGGATTTTTGAAAATTCCATCCTTAAAGGGGTGAAATAAGGGATGAAAGTTTGTATGAAAGTCCCTCAGTTTTGAAGCTAGGATCTTAAAATTTTGTGTTAAGGCTGACGATTGAAAATTAATAAATACACTCAGCGTTTTTCAAAATTCTACGCCCGCAGGGGTGCAAAGGGGTATGAAGTTGTGTATAGAAGAAAATCCTTCATTTTCGAAGTAAAAATCACCTTATTTATAATATAGGTTTATGGAAGAAAATCTAACGCAACGTATATTGTTATTGTTAGTACTTCAACCCCTATGGCGATGAAATAGGGATGAAATGGGTAAATAAACCTAAAAATAGATATGGATGTAGTTATTGGGGTTTTCTCGTATGACGATTGCCAAAATGACGTTTATTTTGAAGTCCAACACGGTGGACATGATTTAACCCCCTAAAGGGGTGAAAATGGGGTTCAAATTTTATATGGAAAAAGAATATAAAATAGACATTATAACTTTAAACTTCGTAGGAGCACGTCTAAAAATAAATAGCCAAACATATATTTGGAGATTTTGAAAATCAACCCCTTAGATGGTAAATGGGGTAAGTAAACATAAAAATCGATATGACACCTTCATACTTATATTTTCAGCTTTCCTTAACTCCTGGAATATCCTATTGACACGAGGATTCATGCTGTAAAGTTTAAAACACTGCATTTGATAATAAACATGAATAATTATTTATTTGCACCAAACTATTCCACCCGCGATCGCAACACGAACAAACTAGTTTTTACATGACACTCACTACCCGACGCTACTGGCCGTGTGCGGCCGCGGGTTGTCGGCGCTCGTCGAGCGTATGTTATCGTTTTGTCTCTTTCTAACGCCCATTATAAAAGATCTATTCCTATCGAGTACCAAAAACTAATACCAAATGGTATTTGTTTATTGCCGTTATAAAATTCTATTCCCAACGAGTACCACTCATAAACGAATCCTAAACAAGTTAAATGCTATGAGGTACAGTCAGTAATAAAAATGATTTTAAATGTGATTTTGAGTAGTGTTTATTTAATAAAAATCTGTCTCTCCAAACATATTAAAATGTAGTATGAAAACGTTTGGTTCATTAATATAATAACAGAGACACTTAATTAGATAAGTACCTACATATCTATATTTTTTACTTTCATCAAAATGTAACAATTAAAGAACATCACAAACAATCGACTATTATATACTTATTTACAAAAAAAAGTTTTTTGTATACTGGTGGTTACTAGTATACAACAAACTATAGTATATAGAGCTGGTTAGCTCTCAACAGCACTAAGCCACCATTTCTTTTTGTAAAAGTCAATCCTCCTGTGTTTTCTGAAATTGTGGGAGGCAGAGTAACAGCTTCTTTATCAGACATTTCTAAAAAAATAAACGCATAAACTAAAACGGGGATTTGTACTTGGACTTAAAAAAACACGTGACTTTAATTGTTATCTTTTAAAAATTCGACTAAGTAATACATTATATAAATACACATCATATTGAATATAAACATAGGAATACTAAAAGACTGATAAGTAAATCAATATAAAATTACAAATTAATAAGTACCAGTGGCGAGGGGTGAAATTATGGCGAAGGTAAGCCGCTCTACAAAAATGATGAAAAATGTAGTGATCTGCATAGTGGATCAGTGGGGTGGGATTTCCAAAAGGTAAGCCGATCGGAATCGGCTTGTATGGTTCCTTCGCCACTGATAAGTACTCACTGAATAAATAACACTTTCAATTTTGTTTCAAGTTATTGCGCGCACGCTACCACACACAGAAAAGTACTAAGGAATAGATAACAATATCCCTTAGAATTGACCAGTTTAATAGAAATAATAATAATTTATGCAAGAACAAAAATATTTAAAAAAACAGTCCTTATTTCATTAGACTTAGCGTTTATTCCAAGTTTATTCCAACAATCAATAAAAACAATCGTTTGCACACGGCGCTTGGATTTTGAAACTCTAAAGCAAACTTACCTTTTTTCGCAAGAAAAAAAAAATGGCAAGTGATACACTTAAGCTACTCATGTCGTGAGTAAAAATGCCGGAATGAAGTGAATTTAGGATTGTATTAATCATAATAAATTATGATCATCAGATCATAATATTAAATTATTGAAACGCAAAATAAATTGTTTCGGTGACTGTACCAAATGTTATATTTTGGTATTCGTTGGGAATAGATTTTGAGCTTCTTTTCAATATTTAAGAATTGGGACTCGTTGGGAATATAATTTTATAACGGCAATAAACAAATACCATTTGGTATTAGTTTTTGGTACTCGATAGGAATAGATCTTATAAAATGATGCTATCTCTTTCACTCTGGAAGTTGTGTGGATTTCCCGAACCAAAAGGTCTGATGTTAATTTCAGACGCTACGCTCTAAAGAAAATTTTAGAAACGATATGTCTTATATGAACATAAGACCTACTTTTAACCGTTATTTCAAATTTACTAAAGGTAAAAAGTCTCAACTAAACATTAGTTGTTTTTGCTCTAAAGTCATGTGGACATCCGACTTTTTTTTGTAAGCTTAACTTTGTGAATAAAAGAGATAGCGAAATAATGATAAGAGAGCCCGAAAGAGGACAAAATATTAAATGTGTTCTAGAACAAAAGTGATTTTCGTAAAAATTGGACATCCGACCTGTTGGCTCTGATGTACAGTATTTATGTTGATGATATATCAACTCTCTATTTTGTGATAATACAATTAATGGATCTACTTAACATTGGAAGAACCATTTATAAAAAAATATTAATTGAAAAAACATTAAAAACACGATTGGCCTGCCTAAAACGAACTAAAAGTTAACAAGTGTCATTGCAGTCGGGGGACCGTTTTATGGAACAATTTTTGATCAAAGAGTTCCCCCGACTGCAATGACACTTGTTATTTAACTTTTTAGTTCGTTTTTGGCAGGGCAGTCGCTTTTTTAATATTTTTTAATTTATTTATTTTATTTTCACACATTTAGTGACAAATTATATAGTTTTAGAATGTGCTCATCAAGATTATTTGATACCCATATTGTAATACAGAAGAATTTTTTTTTGTCACATTAGAAAGTGGCTTTGTAAAGTCGCCATATTTAATTTTTTCAACAAAAATATAGCCAATGTCATTCGGAATGATGTTAGGATTCTAACGATACCCCATACATTAAAAACAGTTAAGACATTTAGAAGTTGTGGTGGAATAAAGTAACTCACATACCCACAAACATACATGAACCGTAAACACATAAACTCCTTTTTGGACAGTCGTGTAAAAAGAATTATTTCTGTTTATTTTTAAATATTTTCTATTTTCTTTTAAAACAACCACTTTCTTTAAGCAAAAGCGTTGAAGGTAGGTAAGTACTGAAAGGATCTTCGCATTCTTTATAAAATAAAACAGAGCGACTAGGAATTTAATTCAGAAAACAGTTGGGAAAATCAGGAGCTAAGTCGGCTTTAGAATCTCACAGTTATTAGAAATCCTCTTTTACGAAATAATATGAAGAATTTGTTATTACAACAAAATCAACATAAATAAATAATAAGTAATAAATAAATAAATGCTTGGACAATTTCACATATCGCCATCTAGCCCCAAACTAAGCAAAGCTTGTAATATGGGTGCTAGATAACTAATATACTACTCATATACTTTTTAAATATTTACTTATTACAATAAAAATTCAACATTTTAATTGCTGCTCGGCCGGGAACCCAGGACCTCTTGCGTGGTAGACCGGCATGGAGTATTTTTTTTATCCTAGTTGTATTTCCCGTAGGATACTTCAATTCTATAGACCAAATAGACAAAGTTGCGAGTGGAAGCCAGTCTAAAGAAAGCCTGTGAAATTAAAAACGGCTATAATGATTTCAATAGTTATTATAAAAGGTTTAATCAAGCCGTCAATATCAAAGACAATACTCACTATAGTTTAAGATATACTTGATTCAGAATAAAGAATAATAAAGAATATACAAGTATTTTGCGCACCCATATTATTACGAACTTCTGCGCAAATTTGGCACACAAACTCACTACGCGCGGAGCAGTCTATAGGTAAGTATGTATAATTCATTACCTCGGGGAATTTCGCTCATAGTTGTTAGGGCCCTTTGTCGGTCGCATTAAAGTGTAATAAAATCCTGGAGACACCAAATCTCAACTTGACGACGCTGTAAACTTGATGCAGTTAGAAAGAAGATGTAAATTTTAATACTTTCCGACGAGAAATCTGAGCTTTGTTTAAAGTTCCTTTGAATAAAGTATCTTTACAGCAAGATTGCTACAGCGGCGTGCACAGGAATATTTTATTTTTTTATGAGCAATTCGCGGTCCTTGGAAGTGTTCATAAAAGATAAAAAACTATTATTTAAATATAAGAGTGGATATAATAGTTCTAACTAAGGCTCAGCCAAATATAAGTTGGTATTATTTAAACACCTGTCACTAATAGGTCAATAAAACAATTTTTATTATTATTAGTATTAAATACTCAAGCGATTTTAAAGTTAAGGCACAGTATAGCGGTTAAGGCCATCTTAAATTAAAAAAACATGTCAAAGAAACCATGAAACTGACAGCTTCTTAAAGTTAAGGAAACTTCAACCCACATACGTATAACAAATCTCAACCAAAAGTTTTGGCCGTGAGTATGTAAGCAGATTGAGCAGTGAGAAATAGTACCTATTATAATGGATTCGTCTTTTTTTGTATAGCTACCTATCTATTCGAAATAACGCTGTAATTATGAATAACTGGATTCACGCAGTAAAATATTGATTTTATTTTATTCTCTAAAAAGCCATCGATTTTTTATTTTTTATTTATCAAATACTACACGTAAGTTATATCTTACATTTACGAATTTTTTGCGTATCACATTTGCGTTACTGTCTTTAAGCTGCTTAAATAAATGGATTTCTTGAGCTTTCCTTTAGAAATATTTCCGTTTGTCAAAGATAAATTTAACTTCGTCGGGTGATATAACATTTTATAAAAGCAAATTTAAATCTGGAGGAATTTACTGTCGGAGGCCAAATCAAACAATGAGATTATTGAAATTAATTTCGGTGCTTTCGTCATTAGTCAGATAATACATAAATTGAAAAATAAACCGTTTCTAAAATTAGGCTTTTCTCGTTATCTAAATAATGCGACTGTTCTTAACAAAATTGATATCACTGAAAAAATATATATTCCAGAATCATCAAACACATTCGAAAATAAGATTTAAGGCGCTTATATTGGTTCACTAGCGCCACCAATACATTTATTTTTATTACTCGGAAGCCAAGTAAATACTAAAAAAAGGAAACAACCATGCCCTCTTAAATTGTCTCTGAGTTTTGAATAACTATTTAATATTTTTCATTTTTTTAGCTATTTTAACTAGTTTTAAAATGCATTTGAAACGACAGTAGCCACTTTTGGTTTAAGGTGGTACCCTGAGCGTAAGGGGCGCCGCGGTGAATTTTATTTAATATTATAATTCTAATACACAATTTTAATAATGTTTATCGTGGAGATTTTAAGGCCCACAGTCTAGTATTTTTAGACGGTATCGTTACATTCCCTAGTAGTCACTGCTAAAAGTAGATAGAAAAACTGCTAAAAGTGGCCGTTTTTGACACATTTGCTATCTACTTCTACGAATGACTACGAGAGCATGTAGTGATACCTTCTAAAAATACTAGACCATGGGCCCTAAAATCCCCACGATAAATATTATTAAAATCGTTATCTATTAATAACTTATTAAATAAAAACCTCTGAGGGCGCCACTTTGGTCATACAACCGCCTTAACCCTAGATCACTAACCTTAATTTTGAGTAACGTTATTACTACCTAACCATGTAACTATTCGTAAATTTTACGACTAATTAAAACATTAATATTTTATTAATTTACTTATTTTGAAAAGAACCTACTTTATACTGTCTTAGTATTCTCTTAATCAAATAAAAAAATATATTTTTTTAAATAAACTATAGGGAAAAAATTGCTCATAGAAATGGTATATGCTTCTTCAAATCGCCTTTTTACAGCCGTTGCAGAAGTTCGTAGTCATTTGACGTTTTTGAAATGACAATACCTACAAGTTTTTCAAGTTTTACGAACACCTTGATTAGGGCCTGATTGTGGATTATCGATATTCAAGATTTTCGAGATGATTTGGTTCAAATTACGAGTCAAAGATACAGTTTCATATCTTTCTTACAGCTAAGGCTTTAATTATTTGTCTGCTATTTCTAATCCAAAAAACCTTCTTTTTCCCATTTTGAATCCCTTTATAGGTGCGAGAATAACATAAACATTCACCACGGAAAGACTTAGAATGTCGTAATAAGCACAGTACCCATCGGTTAGTCTAATGAATGAAAATCTATAAAAGCAACAAAATATCAATAAATTGCTAATGTTATTCAAATATAGTTGTGTAATTGTAATTTAATATAATAACCATAATTAATAAACCCTAATAATGACAAAAATAATACGTTTTTGTAGTAATAACAGACAAATTATTATATGGGCAACTTTGAAAAAAAGTTACGTAGTTACTAACACTTCGTAATTTTTACGACGGTGTCGCGATATCTCCAGATCCAATAAGCGAAATTCCACAATGACTGATTAAAGTACACTAGCAATGCCAATCAGGAAGGTATTAGAAGCGGCTGGCGTGGCGGAAGTTTACTAAACAAAAATGCTTTATTTTTACAAAAATGCTTTATTTCGTTAACAAACCAAGTGATTACAAAATTGAGATGACTTTCCTAGTAAGTATAAAATACCTGTATCAGGAAACCATCGCTCTTCCATTTTCATCATCTGTCAGGTAAGTTTAATTAAACAAAGCAATGGAGAAAAGTAAATAAATAGGTAAGTACATAGCAATATAAAAGAAAAATAAAATATTTATGTAATTTTTGCATGCGTGCGTGCGTGCGTGCGTGGGTGTGTGTGCGCGCGCGCGTGTGTGTGTGTGTGTGTGTGTGTGTGTGTGTGTGTGTGTGTATGTGTATGTGTATGTGTATGTGTGTGTATGTGTGTGTGTGTATGTGTATGTGTGTGCGTGTGTGTATCTCTCAGTTTTATTCATGCCATACATTATTGGTTATGCTGCTAAAATAAATTTACATATTTCTTTCATTTGTTAATAATTTTTCAGTATTTATGTAATCGAGTGATTTAAGCCAAGCTGTTACGGTTTTTTTACATTTAAAATAGTTTAGGGAAAAAATATTAAGCTTCTTATTAATATTGTTATAGAGATAGTTTACCTGTTTATCAAACTGTCTAGCTGCAAAGGCTGTTTTTACTGATTTTATGGGAATAGCTATGTCTTTTCGTCTTCTATTGTTTATGTTTGGATCAAAAATTATCGATTTATGTAGTCTAAGTATGGAGTTTAGGACATATAGTTTTCTAACTGTCAGGAGGTCGTCAAGAGTGTATAATTGAACTGTTGGAAACTTGTAAGGGAGAGAGTACATCACTTTGAGTAAGGCCCTTTGAGTTCTTTCTATTTCCAGGAATTTCGTCTTACAGGCCCCGCCCCAAACTGGAATACAGTAAGTTAATACGGATTGCGCCAGTGATACATAGATTCTGTTGAGTAGTTCTCTATTTGCAACGTGTCTAAGTTTTTTAAAAATACCCATAAGTTTTCGGATCTTAGACATAATACTTTCTAAATGTAAGTGCCAGGATAGCCGTTGGTCAAGTATAACTCCCAAATATCTAGTTGAGTCAACCTTTTTAATTGTCTGACAAGGACATGAACAAGATGGATTTTGATGGTTGCAGTAGTTATGTAATTTTATTTGGAAATCATTTTTCGGTTGAGTTCTTTTGGTGATAGTGAAACATATGTAGTTAGTTTTAGAGACGTTTAAGGTGAGGAGGTTTGCATTCAACCACTCTGCTACCGTACGTAACCCAGTTTCTGCAGTACTTTGCACTTCTGCCCATGTGTCTCCAGAAAATACTATGGCCGTATCATCGGCATAAGAACATATATTTGCGTTGTGCTCCCCTGAGGTACACCATAGGGTGTGTTCGCTAAGTCACTAGTGTAGCTCCCCAGTTTAACTTGTTGATTTCTTTTATGCCAGTAACTAGTAACTAGAGCAAGTGGAGTACCTCGGAGACCATATTGTTCGAGCCTATCTACAAGAATGGGGACAGAGACGGTGTCAAATGCTTTTTGTAGGTCAAGAAACACTGTGAGACATTTTTTACCACCGTCTACATGTTTTACTATCAAAGACGTTAATGCGGTAACTGCATCCTCAGTAGATAGTCCATTCCTAAAGCCGTATTGTGAATTCGACAGGATGTTGAATTTGTTTAAGTATCTTATTAACCGTATATTTATGAGTTTTTCAAGAACTTTAGAAATGGATGTCAAAACTGATATCGGGCGGTAGTTACTCACATTATCCCTATCACCACTCTTGTAAACAGGTGTAACAATTGCTTGTTTTAAGGAGCAAGGAAAAATTCCTGATTGAAAGCAGAGATTGGCTAAGTGGCAAATAACTGGTACTAGCAATTCGTGTGCTATTTTTAAGAACCTGGTAGATATATTATCCCATCCAGGGGAACTATCCGACTTTAGACTCATAAGCACATTGTAGACTTCTTCGTGATCTGTATCTAGCAAAGCAAATGAAGATGGTTGGGATAGAGATGTATTTATGTTTGATGTTACGTTCTTAGGTAAATTAGTACAACAACAGTTTTTTGCCGGAGAGTTAGACTGTGTGCTCGTATTATTTTGATTTAAGTGGGACGTTGCTATTTTTTCAGCTAGGTCCTTCCCCATACTACAGAAATAATTGTTCACTGTGTTTGTTGATTCGTTGACAGTTGATTTTATTTTAAGCAACTCAGTATTGGATTTTTTTCTAGGCTTAAAGTTTGTTATGTTATTTATACTTTGCCATAGCATTCTAGGGTTCTTATTTGTCTTTAAAAGTTGTTCTGCCTCATATTTACGTTTCAACTTTTTTATTAAATTGTTTATATAATTTCGATAACGTCTATATGTAATTTTAAGAATTTCATTTGTTGGATCAGCACATAGTTTTTTCTGTAACTTATTTCTATTTCGGATACACCTTAAAATACCAGTCGTTATCCAGGGCTTACTAATCCTATTCTTTCTAGCTATTTTAGTTATTTTTGTGTTCGTATCTAAGGATTCTTTAATTAATTTTATCAGTGTATTAGTTAAGTAGTTTGGATCATCACATTTTAGTAGGGCAGTAATGTCTTTTTGAGAGAGTGTCTTTAGAGCCTGTTCATAGTCAACAACAGTTTTAGTTTTCTTACATACATTTTTATTAATATTTATGTTAGAAAGATTTAATAGTACTAAAGCATGATCTGTGACTGTGGTCTCAATTACAGCAATAGATGCGCTCTTTTTATCAAGCTTCAGCATTACATGGTCTAGGCAACTTGTTTCCCTGGTAGGTAGTATGTGACCAGGGAGAATTCCATGTGTTGATAACATATTAAGGTAGTTAATACGGTTGTTGCATTCTTGAGATTGTTCGTTAGGCTTAGGTATAAGGTTTATATTTATATCACCAATCACAATAATGTTTTGAGATTTATCTATTGTATCTAAATGAGCGTTCAAAGAGTTAATGAATGTGTCAGCGTTTTTGTTTGATGGTGAACAATAAATACAAAGGATGAGGATATTGTATATAGTAATCTGTAGACATGAGGCATGTTGTAAAACAATTTCCCCAAACCTAGCTTCATGGCAATCTCTCACATATACAAACACACCATCATTTTGATTTATGTGATTAGTTGAGACAAATGCATTATAATTCGTAATATAAGGAATATTTATGTCTTTCGATAATCGACATTCAGTTAAAATTTTAATATCAGTGTCAAAGTTGAGATGTGCTAAAGTAATCTGTAGGTCATCCATATTGCATAAGATACTTCGAATGTTTTGTGTTATAATGGATAAGTCTGTGTCACTCCTATTAATATATTTTGACACTGCGGAAATTTCACATTGAGTAGAATGTGCAATTTCTTGAGTAGAATGTGCAATTTCAATGTGGAAGTTGGAATCTTACCGAAACAGAATGAGTCAGGTACGCGTCGTAATTTTGACGAATGGTTAGTGATCTAGGGTTAATGGATTTTAAAACTTACAGAAAAAAGGAAAATTGTTGAAGAGTTATTAAAAAAAATTTTAGAGACAGTTTAAGGCATGGTTGTTTCCCTATTTTTTAGGGTTCCGTACCTCAAAAGGAAAAAACGGAACCCTTATAGGATCACTTTGTTGTCCGTCTGTCTGTCTGTCCGTCCGTCTGTCTGTCAAGACCCTTTATCTCGGAAACGCGTGGAAGTATCGAATTGAAATTTAAACCATATACTAAGGTCTACGGGCCCTTGAAGCTGTAAAAAAATCAAACTTCTAAATTAACGTAAAAAAAAGATACTGCCGTTTAGGGCGCAAAAAACGCATTTTCGATACTCTCAAAGGAATCAAAATTCATAGGGTACTTCCCATTGACCTAGAACTATGAAATTTGGCAGGTAATAGCGTCTTATACTACACTTACAGGAATAAATCTGAAAACTGTATATTTGTAATTAAATCATAATAAAATATGGTCATTAAAATACGTAATTATTAATCATCTTGGTGAAACAACGGTATGCGCGGCATTGCGAGGTCATAGTTTAACTTCTAATTACTTTTGGATTAATCGCGCCACTAATTCTTTTAAAAATATCAATATTTATTTATTATTAATTATTCAGATCCTTTCAAATATTGTTATAGTTAATTACTTTTAAAAATAAAATTAAAAAGTAATAAATTTGGCTCTAAATATTTTCGCAACATGGCGGTGTGTCACGCTGTATGACAGGGGGTCTTCTTCTTCTTATTTTTGTTTTGGCAATCTACTTTCTTCTTGGAAGTAATTTTTGCCAGTGTCAAGTGTTGAATAGTTCAGTGGTAGATTGTTTCAGTTTACATTAAAATGCGGGTGCATCGCATTCCAATGTTGCTTGGAGCATTTTGGCACCAAGTATAATCAAGACAGTTTACTCGGTAAGGTCAGCCGAGGTAGCAACCACTACAATAAAAGTCTCGGCTTCACACAACCAAAGGGTCCTGTTGGAATACACCCATTTTCTCTAATAATATTGCGATAGATAAAACCATTTCACAGAACATTATACAGTGTACTATCGATATACAGCGCCATCTGTTGACAATCAACAGTACTTGTATTTCATACAGGTGCGGTGGGTTTGTAATTATTTTATTTTTTCTCAAATATGCTTGGAAATTCGAACATTATTTTGACAACCTTCTTCGTGCTAAATCAGAGTTTACGGACAGACCTAAACCGCGCCGTCAATATTTGTATGATAATCCATTACTAACGTGTTATAATGGATTTTCATACAAAATTGCCTGCGTCTGTCTAGCAATGTTTCTATTAAAACTCATTACACACGTGTAATTCAGAAATGGAGCGAACTTTTCAATGAAACACAAATATAGGTATCAAATGTCGCCTTGATGAGCGAGCACATTCCAAAATATTTTTTTTAATATTCGGTATACTGGTATCACGTGAAAGGCCTTGATGAGCACATTCCAAAAAATTGAAAAAAAAAAGAAAAAATACTGTTTTGGTGCAATATGGGTATCAAATGAAAGGCCTTGATGAGCGCATTCCAAAAAGATAAAAAAAAAATTAAAAACGAAAAAATTTTTTTTTTCAATACCTATGGGTATCAAATGAAAGTTTTTTGAAAAGCTTTTTGGAATATCCTCATCAAGGAGCATATTCCAAAAAACTAAAAAAAAAAAAAGAAAGGCAATTTTTTTTTCAATATGGGTATCAAATGAAAGGCCTTGATGAGCACATTCCAAAAAAACTGAAAGAAAAAAACAAAAAAATATTTTTTTGCAATATGGGTATCAAATGAAATGTCTTGATGAGCACTTTCCAAAAAACTGGAAAAAAAATGAAAAACTGGAAATAAATGAAAAAAACCGGATTTTTTTTATCAAATGAAAGGCCTTTATGTGCACATTCCACTTTCCATTTTCTTTTTTCAATTACTGTAAGTAATTTAAAATTAAAATAAAAAGCTTAAAACTTTTAAAACTAAAAAGTTAAAAGTTTAAAAGTACTACACAAGCCTTGGTCGCAACTAGGCATTGATGGACTAACGTATGTTCTTCAATGCCTGTCTTGAGTGCCGCTGCAGTAATGTACTATTCCATTTCAAACTTCGCCCATGGTCAATTCTTTGTCGTAATCCCTGGAAGGGTTATTTTCTACGTGGCGACAAAGGATTTCAAATGGTTATCTATATATAGCAGTCTGCTGAACGGATTTTGATGGTATTTTTTTACAGTTTGGTAGCTTGGAGTCGAACTTATAAACTAAGCAATTTTTCACATAATTCCGGTAGGTAGAACCTGGGATAAAGCTTGAACTCTCCGTAGTACAGTTTTCATATAAAAAACTAATAACTACCAACCACTTTTTTTCAAAATATTTCCTTTGTACCGACACAACTTTTCTATAGCTTTAATTTATGGATAGATGTAGGTCTGTACGGAACCCTCGGTGGGCGAGCCCGACTCGCACTTGTCCGGTTTTTTTTAAATTGACCTGGTTTACGTATAATAAAAATAAATGAATTGGCGGCGCTAGTTGACGGCTATAAGGATCTTAAAAGATATGTGTCGATAAACGTAAACTGTGATTTTCTACTTTTTAATATACGGCTCTCGTTCAGCCAAAGAATAAAATTAATGTTCACAAAGAAGAAATCTGCTGAACGGTTCGTACAATTGGTACGATTCCGTGATCGGCCGGCGGATGAAAGTGAATTATTGGGTAGTGGAATTACTACGTACCTGAGATTTTCCTTAGCCGTTCTCGTTTCAAACCGAAGTCGAAATCTTGAAAAAGAATGTGAGATAAAGCATTACATTATGTGGGTGGTAATGATTTAATTTCCATTCACATAATATGTTATTGTTTCACTTAAACAGGTAGGTACTGTGATGGCATCCATTATACTAGGAAAAAATCATTAGTTCATTTCGACATTTCGACATGTGTTTATCATTAAAACGTCTCAGAGATTCGTTGTCGATGTGATGTGGAACCAAGGAAATTATAAGTACTTCGTACAACAGGAAGGTACTCTGCGGCTAAAAAACGGTCCACTTGAGATAGCAAGTACGAGGTTAGTTTGTCTCGCTCTATTAGGGTAACCTTAAGTTTGAAAACAAATAGACTTAAGATTATTAATATGGTTGAAAAATATTAGAAAATATCGACTCACCCGTAGCAGCGCAGACGGGACTCGAACCCGCACCCTTAGGATTCCGGCGCAATGCACTAAGCAATTGCACCACACCACCACCACCAAATTAATTTGGTTTTACCTTGTGAACACCTGTGTCAAGTTTCACATTCTTATCACGATGTGCAAGGGCATGATACTTATTTCCCCCCTATAAGTTTATTTTATGATTTTCCATCTTGTTCCCTCCATCCTTACTAATATTATAAATGCGAATGTCCGTTTGTTTGTTTGTTTGTTACGCCTTCACGTCTTAACTACTGAACCGATCAATATGAAATTTTGCACACACGTTGTCAGGGGTACAGAGATGGACATAGGGTACCTTTTATCCTGAAGAAAATAATTGTTCCCGAGGGATAGCAAAAAAACTTTCCACGCAGATGAAGTCGCGGGCGGCCGCTAGTTTCTCAATAAATATTGATCATAGCGATAAAGTGCACGGAATATTTTTTGTAGATAATTTTATGAGTATTATTTAAATAATTGAACACATTTTGTTATGGGCCACCGTTTACGAGTTATTTACGAAAAACTAAAAAGAGCACCTTTACACCCCCCTCCCCCCGTTAGCTCCACCCCCATCTGTCATTACTTTGAGTATGTTGTTTTAGACACTATTTCCTACAACTATGCCAAAATTCGCTCACGCCCGAATTATTTCCCCTATGGGCCAGTTTTTGGTGTTCCTTCGGCGTACTATCCGTCTGACGAGATTGTCATAACCAGAGTAGGAAAATGCTAGGATTGTAGTGATTAGTTGCACATACAAAGATTAAATCCACACGTGTGTTAAAATGATTTTAATCACTTGCCAATAGTAGAGACTCTCTTTTACACACTTATTTAAACTGAGCTATATTTTGGGATAATATAATCATAAAAAACCATTAGATGATCACGAGATTATTTAGTATTACAGCTGGGTCATTAGCAGCCGACAAGCAGACGGAGTCCACGGCGGAACACATATAGATATAGTATAATATGCGGAACATCACAGTACTTATAATCGAGATTGACCGAGAGGAGGTGTTGAGACAAGGGAATGAAACCACAGATTAAATAATTAACAAGGGTAAAGCGTAGTGGGATAAGAGCATGTCTAAGCAATGAAAATATTTTTGCTCATGAATGCAATCAATCATTTAAAGGCTCTGACTTTTGCCACATAAGAGAATTTAATAAATATCAAGTTTCTCTTTATACAATCATTATAAACACATTAGAGGAGTTTTTAACAACAATGGCTCACATCTGCGACTTCATTAGCGAAAAATATAATTTAAAGTTGAAATATAACTTTCATTTTACATAATGTCGTTTAGTTTTTGACTTGTGCGATGATGAATCAGTCAGTCACACACAGGATATGTTATTTTATATTCAAATACTACAGATTATTTAACGCAGAGTTATGAAAAGTGGTACAGTCAGCGTCAAATTGATATGAGCGTCTAGAGTAGTCAAAATTATCTGAAAAACAAAAAATCTATTTGATCTACTCAGAATCATCATATACGCACACAAGGTTTTCAAAATATCTTACTACTAATTGTTTCATATTTAATATGGTTTGACTGGTCGAACTGTTGATAGAAACTTTCATATTATAACACGGAAGAACGTAGACAGGTATTGAAGGTACCTATTAATTAATTAAATATAATACGGCCTTTGTTCCCAATTCAGTGTTATAGAAATTCGTTTTGGCGTAACTTTGGAACAACTCGCGATTACGAGAAAGTTTCTAACTGAACAAATTCAATTTAAAACTGAGAACCGACGCGAACGGCGGATTTATAAGAGAATAATTAAGTAAAATTTCGGGAACGGCATAAAGCGAACAGTAATTGGTGTGTTTGATCACTTGTTCGTTATTTTTGATGGAGCTAGTTCGGCAAGTCGTGTTGTAATGTGTTTTTTAATACAGTTGCTCAAAAAGTGGCGTATTGCAGGGACGTATAGCGTTCGGGATGTGGGCTATTACACACTCGAGCTTTTTCTTTACCTTTTCCGAACTCGTGCGTTTTCATTCCCAACTGTCAAAATAATGTCTATTAAAAAGAAAAAAACAACCACGAAGTTTTTACTAAAAAAAATCATTGAGGTTTTTATGATTCATGCAAATATTTCTAAAAAGAAGCTACTAATTTGTTTCAATATTAGATTTAAAATTAATTTTAATTAAAATTTAAACATTAAATTAATATTAGTATCGGCCAAATTAAATTTATTAATATAAAAAAGTTGGCTGTATGACGTGCACTGCCATAGTCTCTGCTTATAGGAGTTTGCGCGAGTAAGTAAAAAGAAAAAGATGGACCTTAATTTTTAATTTTCTATAAAAAAAATCTACTGAAGACTTGGCTGTATGGGCAAAGTTCCCTTTGCCTACCCAGAATGGGTGAAGAAAACAAAAAAAAATCTCTGCTTATTATTATATTCTTTTACGGTTGGCGCCATTTTCCAAAAAAATTCTTTGCGAGTTTAATTGTTTGTTGCACAAATTGAGTAATTTCAACGATATTTTATTTGAATTAACACCACCGGAACTCAGTATAATTGCTCAAAATGCTTCAGAGAACATTTTACCGGAAAAGTCAAAAAGTCGCTACATATCTACATACGACGACAATTCCCCAGTTAGTATAAAAAACTGTACCAATTTCAATGTATAATAATAGATGATTAGTTAGTTGAGTTTATTGTGTTTTTATTATTTTATTAAATTGCTTAATTTTTTCGCATCTGTATTAAAAATAGTTGTTCAGTACACGTGCGGAACCGTCATTGCAACTTGTTCCGACTGTCAACCCTCACCTTCGGCTGCGCCTCGGCTCGGGTAGACATTTGTCGGAACTCTTTGCAATGACAGGCTTTCCGCACTCGTAATGAAATATACTATTCTTTTTCTTCGACTTTTTAGAGTTCCGTGCCTCGTAACGAAATAATGGAACCCTTGTGGGATCATTTCGTTATTCGTCTGTTTGTCTGTCCTACCCCCTACTCAAATGCTACGCGTACTTTTAAAGCTTAAATATGAGCAATAGATTATTGTTTTTGTTCTACGAATGACTACGAGGGCTTGTAGTGATACTTTCCAAAAATACTAGACCATGGGCTCTAAAAACGCCACGTAAAACATTATTAAAATCTTTTTCTATTAAAAACTCATTAAATAAAAACCTCTTGAGGCGCCACCTTCGGTCATACAACCGCCTTAATCATCTACATGTCGCATGACACTCCCTGCTGCTACACAGGCCTCTCCTACGAATCTCAACAGCGCTCGGTCCTGTGATATCTACATCTAAAGACTTCCCGCGACTTTCAACAGACCTTCACCGAGCCTTCACTAGCGCCAAACAAGAAAAAATCATTGCAACAAAATAACTTTGTATATTAAAATTCTGAAAAAAATAAAAACAAGTATTATAGGTACTCGTAGTTACAAACTATTTTTGTATGTGTTTTTTCGTGGTTTTAATGTGTTTGTGTAGTTACAATCTGGATTAACGCTTCTGGCCACTTTAAACGTTAATCCAGATTGTAACTACACGAATACATTTTAACTAAGAAATAACGTATTTGATTGAATCAGGCGTCACTTGGCAGAAGTCCCAAACCATTTAGAAAAAAGAAATATATGTAGCTTACTTCCGCAAACAATACATGCAAGATGCACCGCCCGCCCGCCCGCAAAAATATGCACATTGCACACCACAAAATATCAGTGCACAATACCTGCATTTAGCCAGACAGCAACACACCTTTACTTTACTTAAACCTTCACCAATTAGACTACTCTACACGTGTTTCGCCCCAACCCGGAGCATCCTCAGGAGTTAAGCCGTATACAGAGAGAACGCTGGTTGCCGACCGGCGCTTATCGGCACTGGTCCGCGCAGGTAACCAGCGAAAACCAGCGAAGGCATTTGTATGAACAAGCGCTGATAAGCGCCGACAAGCGCTATACTGAATTACATTGGTTACATGTTAATTAACCTATATATCCTCCGTTTTTTCCTTGCCATTGCAAATGGCATGCCGGACGGTATTAGTAGTACGAAAAGCCACGTGAACGTCGTTATTTTTTAAGAGTTTAGGTGAGGCCAAAGTGGCCGTAGTTTTGATATACGTTATAAAGAACATATTTCTGCCTATAGAATGACCGACCGGAACGATCTCATTTCGCGGAACATTTATTTCTTTTTTTCAAAATAAGGATTAACGCATACAAAAATAGTTTAAATATAATAGGTACTAGTTTTTATACTTATTTTCAGAATTTTAAAAACATAGTTTTTTCCTTTTTTTTATTTATTTATTATACTTTATTGCACAACAATACACAAATTAAGGTACAAAGGCGGACTTAATGCTAAAATCATTCTATACTAGTTAAAGCTAAAGACATTCATGAATTTGCGGTACATACAAAGGAGTTACAGAACCTTAAAAAATATTTAAATTCATTATAATTCATTATAATGATTTTTCTTGAATAACGCGCTAGTGGACGCACCATGCACTCTAGATGTGGTGAAAGATCGTGTTGAGTAGACATATGTCTAAGGTACATACATTTTTTTATAAAGTAATTTTGAGAATAATAATAATTATGGCGTTTCATCGCTTTTGTGTTGTAATTGTGTTGTCGCTCTGATGACATTGTTACGGCATTTTCAAAAGGAGATTTTAATTGACAACAAATAATTACTTAATTGGACTTAATTTAAATAGAATTTCAATTCGGTTCAATTAATCGGTAATAATGGATTTGTAACATCTACCTACCCATTTTATGGGTTTTGTAGTTATCTATATTTATTTAGGTTAGGTACCGAGTCGTTCAGATCTTATTTTACTAAACAAACCTATTAATTAATTAATATATACAGTTTTAGTAGCAGGACTAACTGTTAAATACTGTGTACGATAACACAAAGCAATATAAACCCACCACTTTAAGTAGCCACCTCGTGAATCTCTGCTCTTCATAAAATGGAATGGAATACTGAAGATTCCCATGTTACCCAGAAGTCAACTTTAACTGGTTGTGTACAAGTTCGTCTAGTATGCATTGCGTCTATCTCAACAATCCTATTTGCACATGTTTCGCTTTGAGCGACTAATTCATAATATAATTTGGTTACTGTGAGCTGGCAAAGAATGCGGTAAGCCAGCGGTTCTCAAACTTTTTTGGCGGCGGAACCCTTTTGGAAAACTAAATATTCGACGAAACCCTATAATAATAAAAAATATCTGTTAACTAAGCTCCTGGCTGAAATTATGCATTCCACTATTACCTACTCATTTAGTTAGGAATATTTGGATAGATTTTATTTAATTCTGCACCTTTATTATAATAAAGTAGTAATTTTATTTTACTATACCTAACCACTATTATTATACAACGTGTTAGTGAATTAACGCAAAATGAGAAAACCGTTTCTTCGGACCATCAAACTGAACAACTTTTACTATGGGACCAACTATGACATCGCAAAAAAAAATCTGTTGTTTCATACAAAAAATAATAAGTAAAATATAACACGTTGTATATTTCTGTATTTTTATTGTATTTTATATTATTTATAATTATTTAATTATATTTATTTTATTTATAATATAATTATTAATATTTATATTATTTATAATATAAAATTTACTGAAAAAAACCGTTTTTAAAACGAGAACGAGTAAAAAGTATAAAAATCGTGATAATTTTTTAGTTTTTTCAGTAAGTAAATAATTATTTTCTGCTTTTTGGTCTTATATAGTTTTATTCCGTCTTCATCATCAGACCCTGGTCACCATCTCTCAGCATAGTACTTGTAATGACGAATCATACGAGCATGAACTCCATGGGGTTGTTTGGTTTTATTACAGATCATTATCATCCGCACGACATCCACTGCTGGGTATAGGCCTCCCCCAAGGATCTCCACGACGATCGGTCCCGCGCTGCCCGCATCCAGATATCCTTTTATTACAGATATCCTTAGGCTTTTTTGGCTCCATTATCACGCTGGACACCATCACCCGTCAGAGTTCTTGTCAAGACGAATCAAACGAGCCCTAACTATAGATGTGAAGGCGGTTGTTATCTTAGTCAGCCAGCCGGTTACCAGCCGCTGTTTTTGCTGACTACGGTGATCACCCATAAACAGCGGCTGTCTACGATTGAAAACAAGTCATTATGTTTTATTAAATCCATTTAATGTCCTAAGTGATAATTTTTGTTTATCTACATACTATCTACTTACTTTATACGTTACTTCAGCTTTAATTATTCAGGTAAGCGCTCTTTTCTATTTCTTGGTTGCGTCGATGTTATTTTGAAATACTTAACTTTTAAATTAAATATTTCATCTTACTTGGGCTGATAACATAATTCCAAAAACACGAAACACAAAACGGACGTTGTAGGTACACATGTGAAACATTGCGAAACGCCAAGCTTTGCGAGCTTTCCTTCTTATTACGATTCTACAATAATAATAATAAAAGTGGCGAAGCGGAGTTTCATATCTACAGATTAAATAGGTACTAATTATGTATCGTATAAATAAGTAGATAGGTAGGTAGCTTATTATGTCTTATTAAGGGACATTGCAAAATACCTAATTCATAATATTTAAAATTTTATGTTTCAAACAATGACAAAGTAGATAAATAATTTAGTAAAAATAGCTATTTGTATATAACGGCTCGTTTATTTTAACAATTTCGACTTAGGAACTGTAAAATTTGTAAGACCTTTTAGTATTGAGTCGGATAAGCAGCCGGTTGCCAGCCGCTGTCTAAACGTTATTACCGGCGGCTTTGGATAACTTCCCGATAACAACCGCTGTTTTACAACTACGAGTATAGCCCTAACTTGATGGGGTTGCATGGTTTTATTACAGAGTTCCTGTGACCTTCTTTCAGCTCTATCATTAGACTCTGGACACCGTCTCCCATTAAAGTACTTGTCAAGACAAATCAAACGAACACGAACTTGATGGGGCTGCATGGTTTTATTTAGAGTTACTGTTACCTTCTTCCGTCTCTATCATCAGATCAGCTCAATATTGTCTACCAGTTCTGATCTAGGTTTAAAGTTTCAAGTCTCTAGCTACCTTATCAGGAAGCTAGTACAAAATCGTTTGCTAAATTTGTAGACAAACAAACAAGAAAGCTACCTGATAAAAACGTGTTAAAAAAACTATGCATTTGAGGAGATGTAATGTATATTTAATTTTTATTGTAGGTAGGTACATCAAATTTTTAGGGCCTTTTCTTGGCAAATCAACGTATAGCGTAAACACAACCTTACCGATACCAAAGATTCAACTTTATTCAGAATAGATATATTTATGACGTATGTCTAATGCCACATAAATATTATAATAACTCAGACGACTTTAGATGGGCTTTTGCGTGGTTAGGTATGTACGAACCTACATTGTTCCTTATAATTTATCTAGAACGTCTACGGTTTTCTATTAAAGCTTATTTTATTAAATCATTTCTCAAACACAAGAGTGCTACCATGCAGAGAACTGCCGAATATCATTAGCAACTTTTTTAAAAACCCCAGCAGCTTTTAAATGGCCTCTCTCGACAACGCTTTTACGGAATCCCGTTTGACATCCATTTGCCTGTTTTTTTGGCAACAAAGAATAATTTGTCGCGAGCCCCTCTAAATAAATGTAAATCCACTGCCAAAACAAGCTCCAACAAATGTATGTCAAAATAAATCTTTCAAGAAGATTGATTACGGCAACACATGAATATATTTTTACTTAACAGAAGTTGTTTTTCTGAACCGTCAACCCTGCCTGCCCACTAAGAAAGTTTCTTGAAAGTCATGTAAGAAATTCGTATACTTACTTCGAAACAACCTTATTTCCAAGAAAATTTTACGAATGTTTTTGTATACGGACCGTGAAAAACAATAATTATCTAAAACCAACCATAAAATTTTCTCCGCGTTAAGTATTACTAAAATAATAATCAGTATTCAACAAAGCTGAATGAATTATATGAAGCTATACTGTTGATTGCCTTTTTTATCTATAAACCATCGACCAATACCCATAACATAAAACCTATCGCGTTGATTGCTCTTGGAAATTGGATTTGTTAAATTAAAATATAGTTTTTATGACAATTGAATTTTATGATGAGTGAACTCGTAAAAGCTCTTGTTTTTGTTTATATTTGGTAAATAAGACATTGTTTAAATTAAATGAGATGAAGTAAGGCTGCATTAGATATCCAATTAGTTATGAGTGCTAAGACTAATCATACCTTTTTAATGGGGAACGTCCGAATTTAATCAAACTGACTGAATATTTTTTATAGGTAGGAATAAGCTCCCTTAGTATTAGAAAAAAGTGGCAGAATTTTCGGTTGCGTGAAAAAATAAAAAATAAAATTATAGTCTCTTCAACTTCACAAATGTAGGAAAGTAACAGCAGAATGGAGATTTTACTTTTGCCACCACCTGCATCAACCACAACATGGTATTAAAAAAAGTTTCAACACAAAATGTCAAAACTTTTTTTTAAAATACTTGTTGACGTAGTGGCTGGTGGTGGCAAAGGTATAATCTTTTTGTGAAGTTGAAGAGATTTTTTATTTTTTTATTTTTTCACGTAACCGAAAATTCAAAAACTTTTTTCTATTACTACTAAGGGAGCTTATTCCTATTATAAAAAAATATTTAGCCAATTTTGTTTTTTTTTCGGATATTCCCCATAAACTTAGCAGTTTAATTTGATTGCCGCCGAAATGGTGTTGCATGCGTGCATTAGATTATAAAAGATCCATACAACCACGAACCGAAAACCTTCTCCTTTTTTGAAGTCGGTTAGGAATTGGCATTAACTTAAGTAATGTCTCAAATCATATTACTGAGGTATTCTTCATAAATTATTTGAACTTCTTCATAAAACATTTAATGGTAGCTTTTCGTAGAGTTTTTTGGCGCCATTTGTCAAGTTCGGTTCGGTGTCTATTTTAATTATTTGCAAATTGATTCATAGTGGATATTGTGTCTTAAAATTGGTGCAGTTTTGTGGTACAAGTGTCTAAGTGTGTTGTCGCAATTGAACAATATGTAGGATAATTGAAATAGGCGCGATCTTGGTTGTGTGAAGCCGAGATTTTTATTGTAGTGGTGGCTACCTCGGCAGAACTTACCGAGTAAACTGTCTTGATATACTTGGTGCCAAATGCTCCAAGCAGCATTGGAATGCGATGCACCCGCATTTTAATGTAAACTGAAACACAGCGACCACTGAACCATTCAACACTTGACACTGGCAAAAATTACTTCCAAGAAGAAAGTAGATTGCCAAACTAAAAATAGAAGAAGAAGAAGCTTTTCGTATTGATGTTAGGTAGACATTCACTATGTTCGTTTAAAGTCTATTAGTGTTATGTCTGAACATCACAGACATCTCCCACATATAAATGCGAATAGCGCATACATAAAAAAATATTTCTTGTCAGTGAGCGCATATCTCTTTGTTTTATTTATCATGTGCAAGTTGTCTTTTGTCTTGGTTAACATTAGCAAATACACGTACGAACAGGCAATCGCAGATTAAACCAGGTTCAGTACAAATAACGGAAGAGTTTTCGAATACGGACAATTAGCGATCCGGCCCCCAAATGGTCAACATTCTATACGTTTGAACGTTACGCTTACTTTAAAGTTTAAATATGAGCAATATACTATTAAATCATACGTCGAATACTTATGTAAATCACAGACTTTGATGTATTGTATGGAATTGACAAGCTTACGGCACATCATTTTATAGTTGACGCTCATTTTAAAGCTTTAATAGTAAGCGTAGCGTTCAAACGCATAGATTGGACATTTAAGTAAATATAAAAAAAATGTTGGTTGGCCCATCTATGCAATTTTACAGTTTGTGTAAATACCATGACAAGGGAGCTTTTATTCATTGACTTTATTTTTTGAGGGCTCTAGAACTCTTGAACACGTTGTCGCTACATCTTGTATTATACTTCAGATTCGTCCTCGATATTAGTATATTAACACATGTAGTACCGCTTGCATGTATCACCACTTAGCACGTTATTTTAAAGCAATAACCTAAAAAACCTAAAAAGAGAAGGTTTTTGACTTAAAATTGACAGATATTTTGACATTTCCGGTCCAAGTTCGCCCTGTCACTGCTACCCGCCAACCACTTCATTCGCTTTTCGTGCTTCGCCACGGACGCACGTATACAGTCTCAAAGTGAGACTTCTTTAGAATTATATTTTTACAGTGAAAATTAAGTTATACAATACTAAATAATATACTAGAAAAAATACGACTCGCACCTTGTAAATAAAAAATAGCATTGTAAATGCAAAAATCTCAAATTTAAAAATTAAATTATAGTTAAGCATTTACTTTGTGAAGAAAGAAAAAAGTTTTCAAGACGGAAGAGGACAAGAAGAAGAAGTCAAGACGGAGGAACACTTATGAATGCCGTTTACTTGGTTAAACAGCATAATTGTCTGCTATTTATCTGATGCGAACTTACCATACTGGGTATTTTCTGTCAGTTTTTTATTTATCTGATGCGAACTTACCATACTGGGTACTTTCTGTCAGTTTATTTATTTGTCTGATGCGAATTTACCATACTGGGTACTTTCTGTCAAAGCATTGTGTTTAAGACACAATTAAATATCTATTGCACTCGAGATAGTCATACTGGACTATTTCACCGCATAGATACGTCAAACAACGCTACTGCAGCAACTCAAAAAGCCGTTGACGACGCGACATTGTAAAAAAGCAGACTACCCTCAAAGGTTGCCACGTTGTTGGAACCGCTGCCGAGCACCAATCGGGTGACTCCGTCGTCCGCTGAATCCTTCCAGGCAGGCGGCCGCTGTGCTGGAGCTGCAAGAGCAGCCCTGACAACAGCGTTGCTCATCAGGTATGAATTTTGACATCATGATATCCTTGGTGTTGAGTTAATCTCAACGGTATTATAGTGTACCATCGGTACTAAGATAAATTTATAGTTTACAAAACTGACAGAGTTAGCTATAAATGCTAAAACTTAATAACTTAATGGAACCAGATATTGAGTTATACAGCAAATAGCTCATACCTGATACTTCACACACCTATTATGTGAAATAGCTTAGCTGCTGAAATAGCTAGCTGCTGGCATGCTGATAGAAATTTCAACTAAAAATGGAATAACAGAATCCTTACATTTTATTATCTATAAATGAATCATAATTGCAATGCAATTATCCTACTAATATTATAAATGTGAAAGTTTGTGGGTTTGGATGTTTTTTCCTCAATCACGCCAAAAACTACTGAACGGATTTGGTTGAAATTTGGCACACATATGGTAAGTAGCCTAGATTAAAACATAGAATGCTTTTAATCCTGATATTCCCACGGGAACGGGAACCACACGGGTGAAAACCCGGGTGGCCCTTAGTAAATCATAAATGCAATTTATGTTTGTTGGAATACAGTAAAAAATTTAATCATTTGCCTTAACTAGGAAACCTTGTATTTCAGGCGGGTAGACCTAATATGTTGAACTTGTTCATTACTAACTATTTAGTATGTTTCTTTCTAAGCTATGGCCTTGTGCGAATTATGTCTATTACTTTTCAAATTTAATTTGTGTGAGTGTGTACAAAATAATGTTTCTGATGTGGGAAAATTATTAGCTACAAGTGTCAGTGAAGTTTTAGGCAGCTTTCCAATACAAAACTATATACACCTTTTTGTGATAGTATGTGTACAGTGTACTTTTTGTGACGAATTTTTTACATAATGTGGGGTATTACGACGTTCAATTATACCGTACATGATCAACTCTAGTGTAGCTGAGGCTGCTCACTTAAAAGGCCACCGACAGTTCAGTCGAATATGAATGATGCATTGGCCACAGGCCTGATGTGAACGATATCCATCAACAAAAAAACTGTAAGTAAATCGGGCGCAGTACTCAATAAAACAATTTTGAAACTGATTTATATATTTATTTGCCTTAAAAACGACAACAATGACGTAGGCAGGTATGTCACATGCTTCATCTTCGACGGCAAGCGAACAGCGAGACGCGGCGAGGAGGCCCCATCAGCTGTTTGTTTCGTCAGTCACAGCAGACTCGCAGACGGGCATTACGGCCCATCCAAATAGTTGCCGATGATGCATCATCAATTTTTGCCTTCAATCATCATACGTGAGGTAAGGACACCCGTTAAGATAGTGTATTCGTGAGGGTGCGTGCTGGTGTGACATCTGTCTGTATTCAGTGAATACAGGCAGTGGTCACCGACTACAGGCGCAATGGTCCACTAAATCGTTTGCGCCAGTAATCGTCTGTGTGAATATACCATTTAGCCGCGCTACACATACACAGGTCACCCAGATTATTATTATATTTTTCTATTATATATATATACTATAGTATATCATCTCCAGTCGAGCAGAATGCATAACAGTTATAATACATACAAATAATAGTTTTGTTACTATTTGTTGAAGGTTCAACGGAAGGTAACATGAGTAAAAAAAAAAAAAAAAAGAAAAACAGGTTGTCATATCAGATTTAGTTAAGAACTGTTTAAAATTTAATTTAGCTTTTATAAAAAATTACGTACGCTAAGTACTTAAAAATAATTTTATCACGATTAAAAATGTAACTTATTGTTTTTAGAAACACAGTCTAGACATCCCATCACCTTTAAGGTTTTAATATTGATAAGGAAAGTGATAGTAATATACGAATTTAAAATCATAAATTTTGGGCATTTTAGTGCCCATATTTTTATTACAAAACTACCGCCGCCGGCTATAAAGTGTTATTGGACAATATTTACTATTTATAAGGGTCTCAGAACATTTTTGAAGAAATGAAGTTCATCTTTTTATATACAATGTTTTTTTTTTTATATACAGCTACCGTCGAAACTTTCCATTATATTACAGATGTATTAGCAATTATGATCTTTACAAGACAAATGTTCACAAAACTGCAGAAAACACTTAGTTGAATGTCATTGATACTTACACAGAATTCCGCGTAAGTCTAATTAGAGACGACATATTTTCTTTTGGGCCTTTCAACAACGGGGTGGACTAGGAGACACTAGTGGTCACATCAGGAATCACAAATTGCAAAATATTTGCATATCAATTATCTAGAACATACAGTTCAATATGCTTTTATTGCAATTTTTCATATTGTATTCAGTGCGGGGTGTTAAGTATTCTAGATATTATTATTCTGATGCTAAATAGAAATTATTCAATTCATAAATTCAAAAACTAATCACCAGTTTTGGTTTTTATTTTCCAGATTGAGATTGACTAAATTCAAATGCAATGCAAGTCGAATTAAGCAGTGGAGATAAAATGCAGTAGATTTTCTTTTTCTCTATTTCTAGCATTTGATTTCAAAAATATTTATTTTCTAATTTGAGATTATAGCATTCACAATGCTATTTTGGTTTAGTATTGTACAAAGACTATTCTGACACTAAGATACCTATTATTTTAATTCTTTTCCACCAGTTTTTTAAACGAAGGTGTAACGATTGTGCCATCATAATCATCACAATCTTGAGCCTCGGTTTGGCACCTCTTATCACATGTAAGGTACTTCTTCGTATATCTTATTCTAATATAAAGTATTAACATTCTATAACTTTTAATTTCAGGGACGGAAATTAATCGCACAAATAAATTGGTTTTCATAACATTATCAAGGTGGTATTATTTTACAGGTATATTATTTATGTTATTATTGAAGCTGCTGTCTGTTAATACTATCAGGAAGTACAGAGTTTGGTCACAGAAACGGTTCGATTATTTAACAAATACTAATATAGACATAATAAACAAATTTTTTTTTTTTACTGATGTGTATAACACAATTATCAGTATTACATAATACTGCGTTCATTATTGAATGGACAAAATTGAGCTAATCTCAAGGTTTGGTAAAGAATTTAACTAAGTACGCCTTTGCGTAGACTTCATTGTACAAATACAATGGATATCTTAGATTACTTAAGACATTTTATTACAAATTTTCCAATTTTATTCTTTTTTCATCATTTTCATCTTAAAAGTTTAACTGTGATTGCCTTGCCTATTGCACAAACAAAAAAAAAACAAGAATGGATCATACATATTTATATTAAATAAACAGTTCATAATCACTTCTTATTTAGAAAGAAATTAAATTCTATATGTAATGTAAGTAATAGATTGCTGAAATGAAACATTTAATGAAACGAAGTAGACTTGTGTTGTGACCAACCAGTTTTAGTACTCGACGTATGCCGATACCTTTATAGCCCTAACAAAAAATGTTACTATAGATGTTCCAGGTAACACGGCGAAATGGTCAATGACTCCGCTATATTTGCAAAATATTAAAACATATTATCACCGATAATCAAACTGAGTTTTCCAAACCAACCTTGTATATTTATATGTATCTATGTGCGTGTGTATATATATATATATATGACGGAGTCAGGGGGGGCGCGGGGTGTCGTCAGGAGAAGATTATTCATCGCCGAGCATGAAATAATAGTTTCTTTACAATGCACGACCTCTATTCTTACAATCAACATCAAAGTTAGCACAAAATAATGGACGATCGAACAGATTCACACGGATTCAAGTCGGTAAACGCGGCAAGTTCGACACAGCGAGGCGAATTCAAATCAACGACCGTTCACTACGGCTGCCGGTCACAGAATCCTTTTCAGACTACCCACAAAAAGCGCTCTTTCCATTTTCCCGCCTCAGGAAACGTTAAGACTGTCCACTGTCAAACTGACAAACATCAAATCTGTCAACTGTCACACGTCAAACGTCATCGCTTGCTGCACAGATTATACACTCGCTGTGTCGACCTTACCCAAGTATGCCACTTGACGTTTCCGACTTGATAGTTACGACTCAACTCAATAGATGGCGCTAGGAGTTCCAATAATCCTGGGTAGCACGGCGCTCGCGCTCCGACACGGCCATCTTGACATTTCACACGTCCACGTGTGAAGCAGTCAGTGGAATACCTGGAGACAAACATCACCAGACAGTAAACAGTTTTATCACTCGGCCTTCTTGACCAAAGTTTAGGGAACGTCTCTTTCTTAATCCTTAACTCAATGATTACAATTTAATCAAAATGTTAACTTATCTTCCATCTGACAATGCTCAGATTAATTTTAAATTTTTCTTAGTAGGTAGCTTAAAATCATTCACAAGTACTCTAGCTCGCCATTCACAATAAATTAACAATCCAGTTAATAAACAATGTTTGTACCATCAAGAGTAATGATCTGTCAAACAGCACCAAGTATCATCAAAAATGACAAGTCAAAATCAAATCAAATTTTTACCTTGACAATTTGTGCATCTGGCTTATGAAGCCGTCAACTCTATCAAACACAAGATAACCTGTACCTAATAGTGAGTCAAGACAACCGCTATCCGGCGTCTGATAGTCAATTTCTGCAAGACAAGACAACCGCCATCCGACGTCTGACAATGACTCAAGACAACTTCTATCCGGCGTCGACAGCCTCAATCTGTATCCGGCGTCTGATAGTCAATTTCTGCAAGACAAGACAACCGCCATCCGACGTCTGACAATGACTCAAGACAATCTCTATCCGGCATCTGATAGTGACTCAAGACAACCTCTATCCGGCGTCTGATAGTCAACTAGAATTCAAGACAATCTCCATCCGGCGTTTGACAATAACTCAAGACAACCTCTATTCGGCGTCTGACAGTGACTCAAGACAACCTCTATCCGGCGTCTGATAGTCAACTAGCACTTCAAGACAACCTCTATCCGGCGTCTGACAGTGACTCTAGACAACCTCCATCCGGCGTCTGATAGTCAACGAGCACACCAGCACTTCAAGACAACCTCCATCCGGCATCCGACAGTGACTCAAGACAACCTCTATCCGGCGTCTGATAGTCAACTAGCACTTCAAGACAACCTCCATCCGGCGTCTGACAGTGACTCAAGACAACCTCCATCCGGCGTCTGATAGCCAACCAGCACTTCAAGACAACCTCCACCCGGCGTCTGACAATGACTCAAGACAACCTCCATCCGGCGTCTGATAGTCAACCAGCACTTCAAGACAACCTCTATGAGGCATCTGACAGTGACTCAAGACAACATCCATCCGGTGTCTGACAGTGACTCAAGACAACCTCTCTCCGGCGTCTGATAGTCATTAACCCTTCAAGACAACCCGAAGGCACCAGGCATCTGACAGGCATCCTAGCACTTCATTTGGTGTACTATCCTCAACCGATACTTCAGACAGCTAAGAATCATTAATACAGTGAGCATCACTCAGTCAACATCGCCACCATCATCAGCATCATCATCATAACCAACATCATCACCTTCATCATCATTACCTATATCCGATGAATGCTAAGACTGAACGCTTGCCACTCAGTCGTGACTGCATTATAACTTTACAGTAACAAAAACAAAGCAAAACTTTGATCTGATCACCTGATGGAAACAGAGATCCTCGAGACATAGTGACGTCGTCATCTACTTCCACCTCCTCGTCTCGCACACCGTTGAAGACACCGCAAAGATGTGCCGCTTCACGCCGCTTGGTTATGAAGTCACTTCTTTTTATACCACCATCGCTGTCAGCATTCTATGGCTCTGGTACATATAGCTGAAACGGAGAAGAAAACACACAGTACGCGCTCCGAAAACCTTGTTTACTCACATTTTAAAGATAATCAACTTCCAGATAAGTACTCAAACAAAAACTTTGTTAAATCAGAAACTAATTTTAATTTCATGATTATGAACACTAGTGACTAAACTGAATTCATATTCCTACATAGCAACAGCTGCTTACTCAAATTCACCACACTATGACTAAAAGTGTACTAAAAGTACACTAACAGTGTACTAACAGTGTACTAGCAGTGTGTACTCACAGTGTACTAGCAGTGTGTACTCACAGTGTACTAACAGTGTACTAACAAAGTACTAACAGTGTACTAACTAACACTGTACTAGCAGTAAACATATTCAGAAACATTCATGCATCTACTAACTGTTAGCAGTGAATTCGAACAGAAAAGTGGTTACATTACAACAGCTGAAAAGTGATAACTTTACATTACCACAGAATATGATATTACCTACTAAGAAAGATCTCATTTTATTTTTTTTCCTTATCTTTGCACTAATGTTCAACAAGAATATCTGATGAATGAAGTCACCAACAACAAATAAGCTAGCCCCAATTAAAATTCACTCACTTGAATACTTTTGAAACCTTAGATTATTTATATGTCTAGATAGAGTCTTAGGCTTTTGACGTATTCAACAAAACAGGCCAACTTTTTTAAGGTGGTGTGCATTTTAAGCATCATCGCGTCCAAAGAGTATTGTAATAAAAACTATGGCCGGGTCACACTACTGACAATGTGTGCGTGTTTTGGTCACCCAACTGTTGGGTGATATTTTTTTCGACGCTGTCGTAGCTTTGACTGTCTATCTTGACATATAAATAATCTAAGTTTGAAACATAATGTGACTTCAATCTGTACCGCTTTCTTTGTAATTTTTCTATTTCTACAACGATCAATTAATTTTTCATCATAATCACAACCAATAGAAATACTGAGTTACTTTTCAGTTTTAAAATAAAATCAAAATAAAATCGTTACGACTGACCCTTATAAAGTGACATTGTAGATTCGCCACGCTGAGCTGAGTAACAGGATGCTCTCGGGTTCACACCCGCCACTGCATCGCCACCGCCACTGCATCGCTGCCGCCATTGCATCGCTGCCGCCATTACATCACCGCTCGCGTGCTAGTTGCTTTGCTCAGCTCCACAACTGTTGCCGCTGCAGTGGCACCACTAATGCCACCGCATTTGCACTACTGTTGTCTGGTGAAGCACCTGAAGCAGATAGTCACAGGCGCATTTGGTAGTTGTTTGACATGAGAATAAGAACTACTAGAAAATGTGGAACGATTACATGACCTGTTTTCTCCTTGGAAGTAGTCGATGCTGCGCTGTCCTGGTATGCTACATCTTTGTATGAACAGCTCCATGTCATCAATCACCATAGCATCATATCAGGAATGGAAACAGAAGACAGCCACGATGAAGCTTCTCCCTTGAGTGCGCGGCTCAGCGCAACCATCAGCGATGCGCCTTGTTGCTTGTCAGTCACGCACATGTCCGCCGTTGTAATCCAGGCACGCACGTTAACATCTTCTTTTCTTTGGCGTCAAAGTCAGGAACGAACATCGGCACTCAAAGGTGGCACACGCATCGCTTGTACCAAAGCCATAAAATTACGATTTTCGCTGCTTCATCAATAGACGCCATTTTTCATTGATCACATTGATTTTCCGTTGCACGTGTCTCATTATCACACCTCATATCGTTTGATTCACTTTCACACCACGTTGGACGTTTGGATTGCATCCCACTTCTGATGACGGAGTCAGGGGGGGCGCGGGGTGTCGTCAGGAGAAGATTATTCATCGCCGAGCATGAAATAATAGTTTCTTTACAATGCACGACCTCTATTCTTACAATCAACATCAAAGTTAGCACAAAATAATGGACGATCGAACAGATTCACACGGATTCAAGTCGGTAAACGCGGCAAGTTCGACACAGCGAGGCGAATTCAAATCAACGACCGTTCACTACGGCTGCCGGTCACAGAATCCTTTTCAGACTACCCACAAAAAGCGCTCTTTCCATTTTCCCGCCTCAGGAAACGTTAAGACTGTCCACTGTCAAACTGACAAACATCAAATCTGTCAACTGTCACACGTCAAACGTCATCGCTTGCTGCACAGATTATACACTCGCTGTGTCGACCTTACCCAAGTATGCCACTTGACGTTTCCGACTTGATAGTTACGACTCAACTCAATAGATGGCGCTAGGAGTTCCAATAATCCTGGGTAGCACGGCGCTCGCGCTCCGACATATATATATATATATATTGTACCAGACATCTATAGGTACCGTTTTTAGTATTATGTAATCATGTAAAACGTTCAGAATGATGTTAAATGGTATTCTTTTCTTTTTTAAAAATACTAATACGCAAGAAATGATATTTCCATTTTCTTATTATAATGCTTTTAACATCTACATGTGTTAATATACTAATATCGAGGACGAATCTGAAGTATAATTAATGATTAAACGAACTTACCTGTAAGTGAAGTTCTATCATAATTATACGAAGGATTCGTCCGAAGATATTAGTATAGAATCCCACCCTCCCTACTCTTATTGTAAATTACAATAACTGTTTACCCACTGAAGAAAATGAGGAAATATCATAGGATTTGGACTTTAAACTAAATGAAGTGGTTGGCGGGTAGCAGTGACAGGGCGAACTTGGACCGGAAATGTCAAAATATCTGTCAATTTTAAGTCAAAAACCTTCTCTTTTTAGGTTTTTTAGGTTATTGCTTTAAAATAACGTGCTAAGTGGTGATACATGCAAGCGGTACTACATGTGTTAATATACTAATATCTTCGGACGAATCCTTCGTATAATTATGATAGAACTTCACTTACAGGTAAGTTCGTTTAATCATTAATTTTATGGCAGGACTATCGTCGCATTTCCAGTGTTTTTAGAAATGTCACCTATAATTCCAGCTGTTGTAGAATTTATAACAGCTCAGCCTGCGGTTGTGGCCAGTGACACCGCAGTTCCGAAATGGCCTAGCCTCAGAATGGGCTTATTATAGCCGCTCTAGCATGACTAACGAAGTGGGCATGTGGAAAGTTAATCTCAAAAGCCTGATGTGAAGTTGGAATTTGAATTATTTACAACTTTTGATGAAACGACTTCAGTTTCATTATCATTTTGTTTTAAGGTTTGTATTTACGAGTATAATAATATTCAACTCGCAAATCTAAACTTTGAATCCTTTGAGTCAATCTAGTATTTTATGCAGAACTTACTTACTTATAAAAGTGACATATAAAATTTTTTAAAAATTCTTTTAAAAATTTACATGTCTTTAAAGTACAACATGTAAAATTTAAATAGAAAAAAGCAACTTGTCTCTATTTATGTCTCAGAAGGGTTTCACAAGTTTCTTCTTTCGATATAAATTTTATATGTTGTACTTTTAGAACATATAAAATTTAAAAAGAATTTTATTAACATATTTTATAAGTAAGTTTTATAAGTAAGTATATACGTGATTTATAGACTACTAGTTTGACTCGAAGGTTTCAAGCTAGTCACAATCACGTTTTACATAGCTGCCGAAATTATTATTTTTTCTTACCAATCAATTAAATATTCTAGTTCATAGGCAATTAAAAAAGAGACGTTTTTATACAACAAATAAATATATTTTCCATTAAGTTCCATGTATAAATTTTAAAATTACTTTTTAAATAACATTCATGACAACAATATCTCAATATGTTATATTACATTTACAATATTTTGGAAGTTGAAAACTTGAAATCACAATGTTTCTATATAATTTATATAATTATAATAGTAAGTTACAATTTCCCTTCTATATAATCAAATTCTTTTATATGTATAAGTATATGGTATACAATAATTTCATAATTTGGTATAATTTTAATGTAGGTACTTCCGACTACACGATTGTTCGCAGTTTCTATTTTTCTTTTAATTTTATTAATTATTATGTACATAAAGATGGTCGGTGCGGCGAAAGGTATATTATACCATAAAATCTTGTTCCTTAAATATAAAGAAAATTCACTTCGTTTACAAGTAGTTACTATTACTAAAAAAATGTTGAATAATGGTCCACATGAAATTTTAACTTACAATCAAGCATTTACAACATCGTTATCTATACAATAAAATAGATAAACTTACAAAAACTTAAAGGGAAAAAGAATCTTATACAACGTGGAGAAAGGTTGAATTTGTTTCGACATTAGTCTAGTTATAAGAGCTAATTTTATAACGAATATCTACAAAGAAAGAATTTCAATAAAATTTTATACAACAATATTCGCCATAATATATCGTTACAAATTCAATCTTTTATATTACGGAATATTAAAACTTGTCTTTTAACAAAATAACCTATTACAATAAATAAATAATAGTCTACATCGAATAAGTCAATACTTATAAGTAAGCATTTGAATATAATCCAAGATACTGTATTTAAAACATCAAACCTTGACCATTAATTAATTTAATTTTTAACTTTAGCCGCTGAGGGAAGCTTATATGTTTAAGAATTATTCTATATAATATTTGCAGTCAAGTGAAGGAAACATTGATTTCAAAATACAGGCTGAACGGAAAGAATACACCGTCAAAAGTTTAGATTCAATAAAAATTTAAAAACTTTATTCGAGACCACTTCGTAAATACGAAGTATTGTGTAATAATTTGAAATCAAAGAAAAAATAATTTCTTAGGTACTAATTTTAACTTTAATAGAATTTATGCAATCGAGTTTCAGTTTCGAGTTAGTAATGAAAAGTAGTACCTACCTACTTATTTGCAATATTTTCTTTAAGTTTGATTATGCGCTTTCCGTAACAGCCTGAACGTTATAAAAATTTTAGGTTTAGCAAGGTTGTGCGTTATTATTCGTTAAAATATAATGTAATTGTTACTAAATATATATGGACAATGTCACATCGATTTCGTATAAATAACTTTATTTAAATATTTCGGGTATATTTGGCATAATGTCATCCCAACCGCAGATTGACCGCCCGCAGTTTCTATTTGGCACTAAAACTGAAAACTATTTCAGTAAAAATATGCAAGATTTATCAAAATAATGGTAGGTATAGTCTGTTTATCATTACTGCTTTTGATAGTTGTCATAAGGCTTTTAAATTTAAATTGACATTTAATAATAATTATGTAGTCTTATTAAATCAACTTGTCACTAATAATTAATAATTTATTTTGTTTTTTTTTTATGCACAACGGGATAGTGCTTGGCCTGCACCTCACCTGATGTTAAGTGACGATAAGGCCGAAGGCAAGGAAGCGCACTACACCGGGAATCCTCAACACTGAGAAACTGGCTATTTTATCTCTAACTGCCGGAACACAACCATTTTTAAATTGTTGTTATGGCGTCAGACTTATTTAAGATGGTGGTAGCTAGCCAGGCGGACTTGAAATAAGCCCTACCACCAGCCAAACGGGGTACAAATTGTACCCCCCCTGGGAATCGAACCCGGGACCCCTGCGTCTTACACGGGTGGGCGAACCACTAGATCACAGAGGCGGTTGAAATCTATGTGTGGAAAACCATGTGTTGTATTTTATCCTTAACTGATTTTTTCAATAAAGATTTGGGTGAAGATTATTTTACCAAATAAGACAAGTAATGATAAACAGACTATATTATTTTTCTTTTCGCAAAATGATCGCAACCAAATATCTGCGGTTACGACGAATTATCTGCAATTAATATATTATTCAGGAATAATCTCTACATAACACAGACTAAGTCATTCGCGAGATTTTCTCTGCGAAAGAGTAGGTACTAAGTACAAAAGACTAGCAACAAAACATTTTGTAAGAGCTCTAAATATTATATGTAATTTCACTAAGTTAATTAAATAATTGGAAGTGTCACTTATAAAACTACCAAACAAGAGCTTCAAGCCCACAATAAATTTATTTCAAATATCTTTAAACATTACAAACTTATCTAATAACACAATATTATATAACATCTCAAAATATGGAAATATTGGCACAAATTCAATACAAAAGTAATAATACAAAGTATAATGTAAGTTATACACTTAGCTCGATACAAAATTAAATATAACTATATATATTTTATGACGATTACGAGTTACAATAATAAAATTGTCAAGGCAAATAAGCTAATAACGTATAGGAATAAACTACAAACACTGATTAACACCAATATACTTTATGGACACCAAAAGATGTAAAACTTAATGTTTAGGTAAATATACACTCGAAAGAAAACATATACTGGGAATTTCATAACAATTTTCTTCTCGAATACCCAGTCTATGGAGGAAACATTGATAAAATCAGGATAAAATAATTATTTAGCTATTTCCATGTTAGCTTTTACTGCACCATTAAATGGTATAAAATCACTTACAATATTTTTAATACTAACTAGTTCTTACGCCCAACAGATCTTATTAAAAACGGTCAATTCCAAAAGTGGCTTAGCCTTCATACAATTTCTTTATTAAAGTGAGCAAGTTAATGGAAATAATTAGTTGGCTGTCATCAATACGATCTGTATGGAGTCCTACATCGCCTACTACAAAGTGCGATGATTATGGCATTGCTACACTGCTGGTGGCTCGCTCATTTCGGTACAAACATCCGCCAGTGTAGAGTATGCTAGAATGTATTAAATAGCTAATGTTTGACCCTGTGTCAGTCATGGACTGCGACCGAGGTGCTCGAGGCTACCCTCGGGATCAATTTCTATCTACGAGATTTAGAATCTACGCTCTACGCACGTAGTAGACTAGGCACCGCCTAACTAAATACGCCGAATAGACGGCACTACGCTAATTACTTACAAGACAAAGTATTAGACTTATTTAGAAATTTGGCAGTTACGGTTCTGTTAATGGGCGAAGACTAGGGCTCCTAAACTACTAGAAATAGATCGCTACCGATTTCGGTAAGCTGACACCAAAATTCTTAACATAAACGAAGTTTTTCTAAGAAAGAGTATGTCCCTCTTGATTTCGAAGCAATCGGTTGACCTAAAAATACTTACACTCATAGTTTTAAAGCGTAGATCTTAGTTTCATTAAACGATAACTTTTAACACTGAATGAATAAGAATCGAAATTCATCGTTCCGATTTGAGAGCGTCTAAGGCAAGTAATGTATGTGAACAAATAGAAGCGCTCACGTGCGGGCATCGAGCTCGACTAGGGTGGGCGCGGGTTGATGAACTAGGAGACAGCAGCGCGCGGTGGCGGGGGCGCGCGGCCGCTGCGGCCGTGGCGAGAAGGCACGAGGGGGGGCGCGGCGGCGGCTGCGGCGCGGCGAGGGGGCCGGCGCCGCCCCCCGCAGTCAGAGCGGGAAGCAGCGTGCGGACCGCCGCGGAGGTTCACTGGCTCCTCGCCGCCGCGCACTTGAGCGTACACTACTCGCGTCACCCTCGCTGCCTCCGCCGCACAGCCGCGCTGGCTCGATCGGCTCCAACTTGTGCATCGATGGTCGACTCGATAGTCGTATGCTCTCTGCTGGAGTTGATGCAGCGCGTTCTGATATAATATCATCGTCCAGATCTATTCGTCCGAGCTTCAACGCTAGAGCGTATTCAGAGCGTTCTATTACACTTGGTACTTCTTCCTCGATGACAGTGGTGTCCGCTAGAGTCGAATCAGCTGCTGCAGAATCGGCTCTTGGTGAATCTACCGGAAGAGCAAGTTTTCGAGTGTCAACTGACGATGGCGAAGACGCTTCAAGTGGGAAACGTCGTTCAGGTGTTGTAAATACAGAGTCTGAGGCCCAGCTGCGTGAGTCTGAATTCTGGCGAAATGTATCGTCGACACTGCGCTGGGAAGTTCTCCGACTCGTATGTGGACTTTCGTCGTCTATCGCTCGAAAATCGAGTGTACTGAGATCGAATTGACCACCTCGTCGTCTCGAGCCATCTCGTCGGAATGAAGGCCGATGTGACGAAAAAGCAGCATCATACAATTCACATAAACTAGTGCGGTCAGAGTGCGGTTCCTCGTATAGAGTTAGGTTTCGAGTTTCAGTTGCATCTGATGGGGTTTCATCTCGATTTGAAGTCACCTCACTTCGTTCTGATATATCAAATGTGAAGCGTGTATCAAATCGGTCTGGACTAAGAAGTGGAGCGGATCGAGAGCAGTCATCAAGAGGGGCTTCGGAATCAATCTGTATCGGTTGAGGAGCTGAGCGGTGCGGCGACATTTCTTCAGAGTCAGTAGAACGATCAGAACGAGGAGCTTGACATGCGTGTCGACGAGTCAAAGCAGGCTGCGAGCTGCATGGAATCCGTCGACAACATGTGCGCTCGTGCCTTACGTCTGATCCACTGCTACCTGTCGATTTAGAATGGGGTGGTCGATGATGTCGATCATCCTCTCGTCCGTATAGAGATGTGAAATCTTCCGAACAGAATTTTTCGAAAAGCTCTTGTGAGCTTAGCCTTGTCGAGCCAGTAGCGTTATAAAAAGCCTCAGTCGGAGAGCGGTCAGTCCGCTCGTAGAGTGCACTAGAACTTGCGCGTTTAGACTTGTCCATAAGACCAAATTTATAAATCTTCGGTAATCGGCGCTCGAAAACACCCTGCGAATGGGCACGAAAAGGCGCACGAGGTACATGTGATCCATCTCGGCGGTCTGTGAGCGCCCGGTCAGAGGATACAGGCCGAGGGGCTAGCGGTGCTGGCTCCACGGACGGTGGTGAGATGGCGAGCTCCGGTTCGTAATCAGTATCGTCGGCCGTTTCGGCGGATGGGCCGGAACGTTCGAGCGAGATGCGGCCACAATCGCACTCCTCATGTTCGTCGCTGGCGTCACCTTCGTCGAAAGAAGGTGCACGAGGGCCATGAACGAAGACGCGGCGACGCTCGTCAGCGGCAGCTTCATCGTCCTCGAGGCGTATGGATCGACGAAGAGGAGGACGATCGCGGCGCGGGCGGCGGGGTGCTTCGACGGTGGCGGCGTGTGGCAGTTGTGGTCGTATGGCAGCTGGTAGTAGCCGGTCAAGGGACAAGCCACGTCGAGGGCGTGACGGCCGGACCCCGCTACCAGCGCCGGTCGCCGCCGCTCGTCGGTTATCTCTCGGCACCGCCGACGGGCTGGTCTCCTCCGGAGTGGTTGGAAGAGCAGCGCCACGGCCGAATTCAATGAACCAGAGCTCGTCCTTCAATTCGCACTCTCACTTCTTTTCATTCATATCTTTATTCAAATAGTGCAACACGTAGTGGAGCACGAGATCGTAGCAGTATTTGTATTCCGTCTGCAAAAGAGTAGAATCGATAAACGGATAACGAACTTATTTATCACAACTTTGTGGACTACTTTTTATAGCTGTGTTGATTAGAAATTGTACATTTCGAAATTATTTTTTCATTTAACTACGACACTTACCATGTTTTCTACAAGTTGAGGTCGATGTCGTCGTACCGTCTTAACTGCCTGGAACACGTCGACCTCGCCGTGCTGGATCACTTGTTCGATACACGCGTTCGCCGCGCAGTACACGCCGGCGCGGCTACGTCCGTCCCTGGCACAGAATAAATAAATAACTTATTTACCGCCGGCTGTGATCCAGAGAACTTTGCCAATAACAACTCCGGGCGAATCCGACAAAGTGCAATCAGCAAACTTTATAGGTTTCAGTTCGGTTCCAGTTATTTTCCATAAAAGCTAATGGTCTTACAACTTATTTTGTTTGAAATTAAACTTTTGTAGTTTCGTTATGAGTAACACAATGTTTCTGTAGACAGACAAGTATGTGTGAGAGGTCATACCCAGCCAGCCAGACCCATATCGTGTCCGTAAAAATATTAATTATTTACAAAGACTTCCGGCAGGAAGGGTAAAAATAGATACTTACGGTGATACCACGCAGACTGGGCCATAGTCGGTGCACTGTCGCCACCTTTCCACCATGTTCATGAGTTCGACTAGCGAGTTGGTGGAGGACGGCACTTTATGGCCCATGGGCCAACACGTCAGTTGAAATAGCTGTACCGTCTTTGGCGGTGCTTTTACGCCTGCCATTAGTTCCGTCAGGGAGACGATCTGGTGCAGAGAAGTATTTATTTTTTAATTAAATGAAATGTATTCATTCTCAGAGAGCCTACTGCGAAAAAATAATCACGATAATCGGACGATGTCAGTCGTTTAATTAATTATTCTGAACCGTATTCTTACTAAAGTTGATAAATGCTGATATAATTGTCACAAAGTGGAACGAACCTTGTCTGACTAGCGTGCATGGTTCGATTTTCAAAATAGGCTTTCAGTACACTTCGTAATGAGAGAGCCAATTAAGTTCAATGTTTTACTTCATTAAGTATCGTTTCGTCCTTTACTATTATTATGGAAAAGAGGGAGAAAGCACCGACATCATTTTCGTTTCTGAATACGTAAGTACTTTCGATATCTTTGGTAAAATAGTGATAATTTGTGGAGAAGACAAAATACATCAGAGTTGAACATACCTTTTTGTTGATCCTGAATATCCAAGTCTTTATGTTTGTGTAGTGGTTGTGAGAAACATGATCTATCGTGAAAACTGGTCCATATTTCTTGGAACTCCGACCATCAGGCCAGAACGGAGGGAATTGTTGCTAAAACAATGATTAAAGTCACACAGTGTTTATCAATGAATTTATTTTTCAGATGATAAGTAGATTATATAATTTAATTTGAACGGTAAACACTGAACGGTACACTTTGTGGGTGAGATAATACGAGTAAGTACTTCAAATAGGACATTTGCCACGTTTCAGGTATAGTCACTACATTTTTTTCGTGAAAGAGGTGGCAATTTATTCACAATAACTTCAACATCAATTACGACTATATTATTTATTTATTTATTTATTAGTTCTGTACCCACACAAATACAAACAGAAAAAAATGGACAGAAGAATTGTACAAGGGCACAACTTATTTCACATTGAAATTTCTTCCAGCAGGCCCGGGACAGGAAAGAACATTGTGAATTTATTCAGAATTTAATGATTACAATGGTTGCAGAACAATCTAGTTGGGATCTTACCGAGTTTTTAGGAGGGACACACAGCACCACGACAGCTGCGCATTCGTAGTCATAGACAAGCGACCAGAATTCTCCTTGCGTTCGTACCAAAGGCCACTCGGTCACTATATACTCCCGAGGTTTCGTGTAACCCTGAAAATATCAAGATTGTATTACCTACTGTCATCAGTGGTTATACGTAGTAATGTTGTATGGTGTGTCAGTGGCCTAACTGACGTCTCTGAGTATTAAATATTAATCAAATTAGCTTTCAATATAATCAATATAACACTATTAGGAGAGTCGGGCCAAAGAAGTAACTCATGTTATCGGGCGTTACAATGTTTTGTAGAAATTTGTTGGTTTCAAATGTAAGACGCGATATTTACAAGTTGACACAAATTGAAGAATAAATAAACATATTGTAACGAATAAAATTATCCTATTAGGTGTTTATCATAATAACTATACTTACGTCTACGAAAACAGCATTTATGTAGTCCGTAAAACTGTTTCCTTGGAAAGACGTCAAATATGGTCGGAAATTGTCAGCTGCAAAATAAAGTTAAGCTCAGTTCTTGTTAGCGTATTCAAATAAAAATGAAAATGACATATTATACAGGGTTAATTGTAAAACACCAAGAATCTCGCAGGAGTAGATTAGGTACTAACATCATAAACAACAACTTTCATTCTACGACTTTTCCGAAAACGGACAAATAATATTCGACTCTCCATACAAATGTCCCGAACAGCTGCCCGAGTTTTGTATGAAAAGGCAATTTTTTTTTTGTTTATTTTCGGAAAAGTCGTAGAACAAATGTTATTATTTATGATGTTAGTAATCTACTCCTGCGAGGTTGTTGGTGTTTTACAAGTTACCCTGTATTAGTATTATGATATGAATAGAAGGAAAAACTGACTAATTGACATTATCAGCAACCTAATACAGTCTAAGGCTAGGAATTTGATAGGATTTTTTGAAAATTCCCAAGGGAAGCGGAAATCCACGTGGACGAAGTCGCGGGCTTGTATAAAGCTAGTTAATTCATCAGTTACTATTCACCAACGATGTTTAGACAGTTATTATCCTTTAATTTATTTTCTTGCGGGTTCGAAGACAGATTACTAAACCCTTGCGATTAAAGCTCCGAGGTTTCGCTACTTAATCGCTGTTATCAATTTTGGTCTTATAGTATCTTAAATAGTGTCGCAACGCAAATAAAATTAAGGTAAACAATTTAAGAATGTTTATTTTAAATTGCAGAAAAAGAACTTATTTAAAAAAATTCCAGTTTCCATTTGAAATCTTGTCTTTCATTGGGTTTTGAGCCTAATGTTTAATTTATTGACTTTCTTATAATTTGTTACTTAAAGGTAATGCTGCCACGACAATGGTCGCTGTGAGTTGGTGCTTACAGTACTAGGCACGTATTTTGAAATTTTTTCGACGGAGTGGAGATAAGTTCGCGCATGTGCTCTTGTGAGCGACCAATAGCGCGCGCCCCTCTCCCGCCGCCCGCGCCCCTCACCGCTACGCATACCCGAAATACGCGTTTCGCGCAATCCCCACCCGATTTCAAGTTATATGCCTCGTACTGTACATGAGAGAGGGTTAAAAATATAAAACCGTTAGAACATAATATGAAGTATCCTTACGTGGAACGACTAGGACATCTCTGTTCTTCTCTCTATTGTCGCCTCTATGACCACCAGCACAGTCCCCAATGGTGAACCTTGGGGTCTGCTTGCAGATCTGCTGGTACTCCTTCTGGTACTCGTTAAGCTTAGAAACGGGGTCCCTTAGAGATTTCTGCTTCAGTCTTTGAGATAGTTCCGATACGGGGAACCAGGATACTCCGCAAACTACATGCTCTTCTAGAGTATCGTACACGAATTTGTATTGTTCCTAATTGAAAAGAAAACTTGGATGTTTTTAAATGATTTCTATTTTACACAATCTATTATTGTTGCTAAGATTAATAAATATTTTCTGTTACTTGAAATAAAACGGTTTTTAATAGGTTTTCAATGTTGCATAGAAAATATTATACTTACTTCATTTTCTATAAGGCCTTTTCTAGATTGTCTGAGTTTCTTCAAATATCCGAAAACATCAAAGCAGTCTTCTTCTTCCGCCAATTCCAGGTTTGCATCAATTGCTAAGTACACTCCGGACCGTCCTCCCCCATCACTGAAAATAAGCTTTCTATTTACTGCGTATTTGAAATACTGTCTGCTTTCTTTTTAACTGACTTGTACCGAAGAACGTGCATTGTTAGAGCATCCGTGAACCTACATCGCCAGTGTCGTTCGTGTCTTCGATCATTTAAAGACGTACAAACTTTCATAATGTTGCGTGACATTGAACTCTTCCGCTCTCAAGCATTCTGGAGCATGTCGAGGTCATATACATCGAGATAAATCGAGAGGTTTTACTAGGTAAACGAGCAAGTCTAGCCGTAAAAGAGCCCCATATAATCTTGCTCCTAACCAACAAGGGGAAGGGCTTAGGTAAACTTTCCGTAACATCAGCGGCTAAAACATGTCTCATAAAAAAACATTACCGTTCTTGCCAGTATTATGACTTGCGTGCACATAGGTTTTAAGATGTCGCCATCTTGGAGGTCCCGGGTACGATACTGGCTGGGTTAATTTAGAAAATGAACTTTTATCTCATTGGTCTGGGTGTATGTGAAGCCAACTTTGTCTCTGATTTCCACAACACAAGAACTTTAACTAGGTACATATTTTTGAATCACAGCAACGTAATTGTGATGTTGTCCAATATTTACTTGTTTAGTTTAAAACGCCTACTGAATACCAGAGGAGAATGCCAATCAGCTATTTATTAATGTCCCTACAGCTGGGGCACAGCCCTTCTTTATGAAAGAAAGAAAGAAAGAAAATAAATTTATTTTGAAAATCACTCAACGACACACAACATTACAAACAAAAAAAGAGTAAAAAGAACTAAACACAAACAAGGACATTAACAAACATTGTGCATCGTCGCGTGATGTCAAAACTGTACTCAGCTCAGTATAAGCGGCAGGCTAGGCCTGCTGCACTGATATTCTGCCGAGCACAGTAATGACACCAGGACCGAAAAACATAGATTTTTACAAAAAGAAAAACAATCAAAACACTAAATACAAAAAAAAAAACTCAAATTATAATTCCCTTGCCTTCCCATTTATGGGAGAATACAGTGCAGTGCAAAGTCTGTGGCTGCTACGTAGTTGTTATTATTTGTATAGTCTGTGTCTGAGGCAGTCTGTGGTCAACAAGCGCAAGCAAGCAAGAAGAAACCAGTAGTTTAGTGATCTGTGTTATGAAATGACATGACAGATACAGTACAATAAAAAGCAGACTTGTTTTTTTTGTGGTAAAAACAATTTTACCTCCACACATAAGTTATTATACCTAACTTATAATTTAGAACATGAACAATGGATGAGTGGTTAAGGATGGCCCATAACCCACCACGCGGGCCCAATGCAGATTGGTGGGTGTTAATGACTGCAAATCATAGACTTATTATATTACTAGCGTAAGGACACGGTCAACGTCGCTACGAAATGACGCCAGTTGGTTGGCCCTAAAATTACAGTTTTAGGGCCAACGCGATTCAGTCATCCGCGGAAGACTATGGTAGACAGACGGTGATTGACGTGACATAAAAATGCAAATTGTGCATTTGTAGATTGCAAAAATTATGCTGCAAAAGTTAAAAAGTTGCATGGAATATTGAATCATCCGTAAGTAGCTTTACATTATTTTTATTGCATGTCTAACAATTTTATGATCGTCACCTCGTATGTGCCTTACTCCTTCTGGCTTGTGAGCTATAAAAACCTTCAGTGACGGATAAACAATTTCTTATTTTGGTATTCAGAACAAACGTGACGCAAGGGTTTATGAATGATTGACGTTTGAACATGGCACAGACGAGATGACGCTGAAGGTTATGTATGCTGGAAATAACAAAAACTAGCAAACGAAAGTCAAATTTTACTTCGTAGATGCTCAGTGACGCAAAAATAAATAAGATTTAACACTCGAACATCATACAAAACAGAACAGATCTCATAAAATTGTTGTTTAAACAAGGCACATACAGAACCGTCTGTACCAGTTTTCATTTGTCAAAATATCGACAACTAAACCGTTTGGAGCCAAATGAAGCAGTCTAGCAGCGTCACGTTTGATAAGTGACAGTATATAACACTTCAAATCCGTTCGCGGAACGACACATCAATAGAAAAAGCGAAAACAATATTTCGACCCGTCACACTGTCTGGCCCATACTTAAAACTGTCACGTTACGTGAATTTTGCCTCACGCATATTGTAAAGCAATTAATATTAAAAAGAATTTCCGTCACTGAGTATCTAGCTTTATCTGAAACCAATCACTGCAGTATTTACGATGCAATTCGAGGTTAAAATTTGTATGTAAATAAACTAGGGTGACCATACTGACTATGAAGTATTATTTTTGCGGACATCGTATTGAAGTTTACTGAGATTGTTTGTAGCGTATCGTAGCACATTACTTTTAGGTTTTTACACGACTGCTCAAAAAAGGAGTGTATATGTGTTCAGGGTTCATGTATGTTTGTAGGTATGTGAGTTTCTTTATTCCACCATAACTTCTAAATGGCTTAACGGATTTAGATGTATGGGGTATCGTTAGAATCCTTACATCATTCCGAGTGACACTGGCTATATTTTTTTAAAGTCAATATGGCGACTGTACGACGCCACTTTTAAATGAGAAAAAATTTTTTTTCTTCATTTATTACAATATGGGCATCAAATGAAAGGCGCACATTCCAAAATTATATCATTTGTCCCTAAAATGTGTAAAATAAATTAAATAAATTTAAAAAATATTAAAAATACGACTGCCCTGCCAAAAACGAACTAAAAAGTTAACTAAATAACAAGTGTCATTGCAGTCGGGGGACCTCTTTGATTAAAAATTGTTTCACAAAACGGTCCCCTGATTGCAATGACACTTGTTTTTTTAATTAACTTTTCAGTTCGATTTTGGCAGGGCAATAATGTTTTTAATATTTTTAAATTTTTTTAATCAAATAAAACTTCAGGAAATCCATTCAACAAGTTGTGATTTATTAACGCTTAAGGTATGACACTAAAAAGTTATTTTAATAACAATAATAATATCAAATATCACAGTTCAATCACATTAATGTACATATTAATGACTTGTTGAAAAACAGACTAGTACCATAGATAATAATATACTATTCTAATATAAGTAATTCTACTTACTAGGTATTCTAAAATGTTATAGTGTTAAACATCACAGGTTAATTCTTTTATCCATACATATAAGTAATAAAACTGTAAAAAAAAACCGGTCAAGACCGAGTCGGACTCGCGCACCGAGGGTTCCGTACTATCATAATAAATACACAGCAGAGTAGAATAATAAAATTATTATTGCAGTTTTAGGTCAGCGCCATCTCTTGACCTATAGTGGAACTAATGTTAACTTTTTAGGAATTTGATAATTTCAAAAAAGTATACTATATTGAGAAATCGTTTTATTTTTCCGAGAGATGAGAATCTTTATATAAACTGCTATTACATAGAATTATTTCATATTTTTCTCTTTGCAAACTTTGGAGATAAGGGGGGGGAACGGTCATTTTTTTACTTTTTTCATCATAAGTCGAAAACTATGCGGCCTAAAAATGATTAAAAACGTGCAAACGGCGCTCTTTCATATGATACCCCACATGCCCTAGTCACCTCACTTCAAATTTTTGAGACCCCTTTTCAGTCCCCGTTGTAAAAAAGATTTTTATTTTTTATTTCTTTCTTATTTGCAAAATAGTTGGGCAAATGTCATTTTAAACTGTTCCAAATTTGTAGTGATATCATTAGTAGTCCTCGAGATAGCCAGCTGTGACAGACAGACAGACAGACTGAGTCACACCATAAGGGTTCCTTTTTTACCATTTTGGTACGGAACCCTAAAAAGTGTCTGTACATTGAATATATTTGAAAAAAAAAATTTTGGGGCGATGGAGACATAGTAATAGAGAAAGAATTAAAAAAAGTGTATCTGTTTGTTTGTCAGTTTGAACACGCTATCTCTGGAAATACTGTACGGATTCGAATGAAACTTTTTTTGTTATATAGCTGTTAAGCCTGGGCATAGTTTAGGGCAGCGGTTCCCGAATATTGTTTAGTGGAACCATGGGGTTCCATAAGAGGCTCTCAGGGGTTCCGAAAAATTTAAGAGTTAAGTAAATTTATATCTTTTTGTTCTAACTAAATAAATATTAATATCTTAAAAAGTTTTTCTTTTAAAGTCAAATTAGACTTACAAGAAACCTCTAACTATAAGACCGGTAGCAGACAAAGATGGGAAGCTTCTTAGTGCGCAGAATGATCAACTGCGTAGATGACACGAGCATTTCGCAGAGGTTTTCCTTACGGTAGTTGGCGAGGAGGATGATCTGGATCACAATGATGCGGAGATAGCTTGTGAAGTTCTGGATGTTAGAGTCTTAGAGCATACAAGGTTAAGGTCGATTCTCCAGATAAGGCTGAAATCTGTGCCGCCATAAAAAGCCTAAAGAGCAGCAAAGCACCAGGCAACGATGGCATTCCTATTGATGCGCTTAAGGCCAATGCCGATGCCACAGCTGATATGCTGCTGCCCCTGATGACATTTATTTGGGAAACAGAACAGGCACCCGAAAGCTGGAAAGAAGGCATCATCATTAAGCTACCGAAGAAAGGAGACTTGACTCAGTGTTCCAATTGGCGAGGGATTAACTTGCTGCCTGTTTGCTCAAAGGTTCTGTGCAAAATTTTGTTGAACCGGTTAACAAGGGTGGCGATTGCAACCGTTCGTTAAACTAGGGCGAAAGTTAACATGGTGTTAGACTGCGGACTAACGCCATTTTAGCGCAAATCGTATTCAGAGTGACAGTTTAACGTTTAGTCCCACCGTTTAAGGATTAAAAGGTGCATTGTGACGGGTTTAAAAGCATTAAACCAGGTTTTGTTAGAACAGTCTTGCACCCCAGTTTTGTGAAACATCTCTGAATAACACAGTAAGAGAAGAACAGAGTGGTTTTAGAGCGGTTCGATCTTGCACAGACCAGATCAACGTTTTGCGTATGATTTTGGAGCAATATAACGAAATGCAGCAACACTTTGTTCGTTGACTTCAAAAAAGCGTTTGATAGGGTAAAGTCTTAGAGCATTTAACCAAGTAAGGAGGCGTCACGAGAACTAATTTCTTTACAAAAAAGTCTGCCACTTTCCGCGGGGGACGAGGTAACGCACACAGAAATAGCGTTAAACACTAATGCATTTTCGATCACGTTGCTACGCACGCACACGACAAAATTATCAAACACTAGCTTAAACTTTACGCACACAAGTACATATACACGCAGAAACCAACCTGTCAGTACACGCGATGACGTCATTTTCATGTAAACGTTGCTAGTGCTTGACACTATCGATATTTTACTCTTGATACCTTCGGCTCATATTTTTAATTTATGTCTTAATGATTGAATTATGATGACAAAAATTCAAATAAGTCTGTAGTTTTTTTTTTCAATTTAGGCCTTTCGATGATGCTAAGGCAACCTTTGGCTGTCGTCAAAATCTACAGGGTGACTTATTAGGATAAGTCAGTAAAATTGATGATACTGCAAGAAATTCTACCCGGTCAATTTAACTAAGCAAGAGTTTTCAAATACTGGTAGGTTTTCGCATCTTTAAAATCAAAGACATAATTTCTTAGATTAGTGAGACGATTCAAATCTCAGCGGTATCCTCTACCGGTGGCGCTAACGATATCCCAATGGGTATGCTGATAACGCGCTGTTTTAACCATAGCGGAATTTTACCGCTATCAGAGGCGGTAGCGGTGGCGGCGGTGGTGGCGCGCGACGCGAGGTGCGTTCGCGGGGTAAATAAGGCTTTGTTCAGACGATAACACACGACCCGACCTCAACCAGAACTCAACTCAAACTCAACTCGAACTCAACTTAACCGGAGCCCACTCCTTGAAATAAAGCGCTTTCAATTTTCAGTTTTATGACACATTAATAAGCTCCGTTATATTTTGTCAATGCTACTGCACACGCCCCGCGCTCAACCCGAACTCAACTCAAACTCAACCCGAACTCACCTTAAACTCACCTGAACATTACACAGTGACTCAAAATTGTAAGCGATGTATTTCAAGGTGGGCTGCGGTTGAGGCGAGTTTGAGTTGAGTTTGGGTTGAGTTTGAGTTGAGTTCGGGTTGAGCGTGGGGCGTGTGCACCGCGGGGCGTAGCGGATACCGCTCATGTTTAAGTAGGCCTTAAAACGGAATAACTACATTAAAAATCTTTATTTGTTATACTTATTTTAAAGAAAGTGGTTCATGCGTCATGCTTGTGAACGGGTGCTGCCAGTGGGAATGGGTCTGCTTCTTTCTGCTTGTACTAAGGACGTCGTATATTTTTCTGTTTAATATTATCAATATGTATCGGACTTCTTACTCAAAACATAAAATTATTAACTAATACCTCGTTTTGATTTCTCTTTTTTTATTGCAATCATTTTAATTTCTATAGTCACATAATCAGTAATTTCTCAACTAGTTGAAAGTTATTTACTCTCACAATTACTAATCCGATATGTAGTAGGTAATTCATTTCATACCCATTGTGTGTAAAAATTATTGTGATGGAAAATGACCTCACTTTAAATGTTGAGGTCGTTTTTCGATGTTGACGACTCCGTATGAAATATTATACAGGGAGAAAAAAAGCAGTCCTTGACGAGTTTCTTGCCGGTTCTGCTCGTTACAAGGTCTCCCGCTTAGGGTTTGCGAACCGATAGCGTAGCTTCTATGACATTCACAAGATTTGTACTATTATGTATTCTGTGTCACAAGTGCTTGTAACAGCCTAGACTGAATAAATTATTTTGAGTTTTGAGTTTAGTCTTATTAGCTTGTATTATAAAACAGTAGGAAGCTTCAAAATGATGTGAGCAAATTGTGCGAGTACGTTTAGGAAACATGTTTTGCACAAGCTTGGATCGAGGCATCTCGTATCATTGCATCTTTTGGAAATCTGAAATATAAACATTTAGGCCACTTTCGTCACATTCCGCTTCCGTCAAAATAAATAATAGAGTTTTTTTTTCTAAAAAAACGAAATTCCTCTTTCGGCAGAAAAAAGTTAGTATTTTTCCCAATATTTTATAGCCAGAATAACATAGGTACCTTCTGATAAAGTCGATATCGATATTTGTTTCTGTGCTGTCACAACATTACTTTTGCTGCAGTGTGGCCACCGTTTTTAAAATTAAAATGGCATATTTTGGGAAAAATTAGTGACATCCGTAAATATTTTATAATAATAAATTATTTAACGTTAAGGAGGTAAAAGAAAGATAAGTAGAATCGCCTAAGGAGAATTGTATCTAAGAAGTGAAAGACAGAAATATAATTTAATAAAATACAATTTATGATAATCCTCAAAACACACACATAGTGTTGTGGAAGCCCACGGTCTGTCACGATACTCACGATGGGGAGAAGCACAGAGAATGGAGCCCGCGGCAAGTCACAATGAAAAGAAGCACGGAGAGTGGAGCCCGTGACAGATCATGGAGCCCGCGGGTCACAAATGTCACAATGAAGAAGAAAATATTTGCACGGAGACTTGGATTGTCAGCCGGCAGGCTGATTATCTAATTAGAAACCACCTAGCGACCGGTCTCATTTGACAGATTTTTACAATGGAACTCGTCTATATAACTCCCGTTTTAAGTTGTAATTTGACAATGGTTTAATACTAACTATAAATAAAACGCGTAAAAAAAATAATACACAATTTTTAAATGCGAAATTGTGTACTCACTCGATATCAATATAAAAGAGCGAGAAGAATAGTAATAATCCCCCATAAGTAATAGCCCCCCCTTAATCTTTTATTTTTTTATTTTTGTGTTAAGCGGTTAACAGAATACATCTACCTACCAAGTTTCAACTGTGTAATCTTAATATTTTCGGAATAAAGTGGCTGTGACATTCGGACGTATTCTATTTTCCCTACTTTTCAACCTGCAACTAGGGGGCTTATTGTCTAATTTTAAAATTTATCGCAATGGCTTTCGTTTGACAGATGGATGTGACACATTGCTGCATTTCTTTGGTAAGTTTTTATTTGTGTCAAGAAGAAGCTTCAATGTGTTACATCCTTGAAAGCGATTGCGATAGATTTTGAAATTAGACAATAGAAAGGCAGGTGTCAACCCTTGAAGAATGGGTTAAGTTTTGAGAGCTTGTACTCTGTTCCGTTTATTTACTCATGTGCTACAATGCCTATTTTAAACATAAGTTTAATAGTCCTGCTATTTTTTAAGTATTGAGTAAGAGATTATAATAAATAAAGATAAAGAAAAAAATAACAATAAATAAATTTGCAAAAAGTAATCTATACCTAATAAATTCATCAAGCGTCTACACTACAGTACCTATAATGAATGGTAGGTATTAACAGGTTAAGAAGGAACGTGATGTTTTAAGTGTCACTGGTCATACATTCAACTTGAAAAATTAGGCTAAAAGGGATTTTGTATAATTTAGTGGCAACACTGTTTGATTGACAATATTTTTGAATTATTTTCATTTTTAGTGCATTATTTGAAAACAATTGGACAAAATAATACCAGCAGATGGAAAATAACGTTATCCTTTTGCACACTAAATGTTTCCGATATTTTTTTACATGAAAAAACACTGCAAATCGGCATTTTTAGCTCCGGTCGTTTCGCGTGTACGATGATCAGCTGAATGGCGGGGAACTCGGGTCAACTAGTTTTATATAACGAGTATGAGCGGCGGTCATTCTCGTTTGACAGAGGGGTACGCCTGACAGTGGCGTCTCCTTAATTGGTTAAATGCTCTAAGGGTAAAGTGGTCCAGTATATGGCGCATACTTGAAGAGGTATACCAGACAAGGTCACAAAAGTAATTAGATGGCTTTATTTGGGTTCCTCTTGCCGAGTGATGCACAACGGGCAACTTTTAGAGCCGATACCAGTGACTGCCGGAGTAAAATAAGAATGCCTACTATCACCGCTGTTGTTCGTAATAGCACAGTTTAACTCCACACAGTTGAAAAATGAATGTACTTGCGCAGAGCAACGGAGGGGGTCTCGAGGGGGTCGGGCGGCGCGGCTCGGAGTACCCAAACTCGCCGAGTTTGGGCACTCGAACGCGGAAGGCCGGCGCGAGTGACGCGACCGAATAAATCACGCATTGCGAGCGACCATTTTAAAAAAAAAATATGTCGCTATCGTTTATTAGGTACAATTTTACTATCGTACATAATTGACCGAGCGAGCACGAAGTGCGAGCGAAGCGTCTCTGCTTCAGCTTGGGCAAAAATTCTTTCGTATGTCCGGCTGTCTGTTCCAGCCTACAGGTCGCATTTCTCAACCGATTCTTGTGAAATTTTGTAAGCAGGTTCGAAAATTATACAGAATTTTTTTGTTGAGCCAGTTTTTTGAAATTTTTCATAATGGCGGAGATATGTTAAAAAACAGATTTCAGTCCGTTTTCCAGCTCTGCCTGTTTTCCTCTACAGGTCGCATTTTTCAACCGATTCTAGTAAAATTTTGTAAGCATGTAGAAACATGTAGTTTTTTTTTGTCAAACCAGTTTTTTGAAATTTTTCAAAATAGCGGAGATATGTTAAAAAAAACCTATTTCAGTCCGGATTCCCGGCGCTGTCTGTTCTCCACTACAGGTCGCATTTCTCAACCGATTCTCGTGAAATTTTGTGAGCAGGTTCGAAAATAATATATAATTTTTTGTCACGCCAGTTTTTTGAAATTTTTAAAAATGATGGAGAAATGTTAAAAATACATATTTCAGTCGGGCTTTCCAGTTCTGTCTGTTTTCTTCTACAGGTCGCATTTCTCCACCGATTCTCGTGAAATTTTGTAAGCAGGTTTGAAAATTGTATTAATTTTTTTTTGTTAAGCCAGTTTTTAATTTTTTCTTTAAATGGCGGAGATAATGTAAAAAAATCGTATTTCAGTCCGGATTTCCGGTGCTGTCTGTTCTCCTCTACAGGTCACATTTCTCAACCGATCCCGGTGAAATTTTGTGAGCAGATTTGATAAATATATATAATTTATTGTAGAGGCAATTTTTCGAAATTTATTAAAATGACGGAGATATGTAAAAAAACATATTTCAGTCCAGCTTTCCGGCTGTTTGATCTCCTCTACAGGTCGCATTTATCAACCAATTCTGATGAAATTTTGTGGGCAGGTTCGATAATAATGTATAATTTTTTAAACTATCCATTTTTTTGAAATTTACCAAAAATCACTTATTTCGAAAAATTATTAAAATTAGAAGCACCATCTAGCAGTGAATATACCTACCAAATAATATACCAAACAGCACGTACATACCTACTATGTGCTTTGAAAAGCTCGTGGTGTGTGGGGAAAAAGGGGTGGCGACATCTTTTAGATTATTTGAATCGGTTATTTGACTAACCCCTCAAGTCCACTTTTTGGGTTATTTCGTTTTTTTTGCTTATTGCAACCTTTGACCCAAGACACATCATGGTATTAAAGGAAATTCTTTAAATCCATTTCCTTCCATTAAAATTTCAAGTGTCATAATTTGAATAACCCCTCAAGTCCAGGGACATGAGGGGTTACTGTAATAAATATAAAACATCATGGTGGCCTAATCTATACTTAAAAAATTGTTTCTTTATTTAATTCAAGAAAGGGGAGTTCCTCGTAAATAAAAACAAAATTTTAACATAAAAAAAATATGCTATTTCACTATTCTAAATAGTTCTTGCCACCCTAGCATGACCACCGAAACACGATATATATCGCGTGAATATTGCATTTGATTGACACTCAACTGTCAAATTCCATTGTCTTTTGACAGTTAAACGTGATAAATTGCTATATGCCATATTGCGTTTCGGTGTTCATGCTAGGGGGGCTGCTGGTAGTGTAAGGTGAGACTTGATAGAATTTTTAATGCCTCTCAAAACATACCAACATTTAGCTTGTAACTGGGTCTCACCCAGCACTATTGCTATTTTCGACAACATTAACCCACAGGAGTGATTAAATTACAATAAATTATAAAAAAATACGATTTAAATAAATTTGAACCTCACCAACCTCAAAATCAGGAAATTTGAGATTTTTATCAAAAATTATTCAAGGAGCCTCCAAGTACTGGCAATGATGATGATGAGGCACATTTTGAAATACTTTATTTCAATAAAATATCATTTAAAGTTAGGTCTTTCTTCTATTAATTACTTGTATTTGACTAACCCCTCATGTCCTTGAAGTTTATTGTTATTTTTTTATACTATAGTCTATTCGTATTTTTGTGTCTGATATATTTTTTAATTACCTATGTGTATACTTTTATAATTTGATTCTAAACGATATCCAATTCAACATAATATATCCAGAAATTAAAAAAATGTTTCTTCTGTAAAATATTTGCTTCAATGGACATGAGGGGTTAGTCAAATAACCGATTCATTTTTTAAACAACATACAATTTGAGCTACTTTTTAACGCGAGGTCTACAGCTCACGGAGCCACTAGTTATAATGGTGCACACTTGTTCCGTATACGGATGTGCCTCGACGGCGACATACAACAAGGACTTAAAATTTCATAGATTTCCCCGTGATGCGAGGTAAGTTTATTTATTCCTATAAGTAATTTCGTATTACTTACCTACTTAACCAATCATCATCTCGTGCTGTTAGGTAGGTACTTATTTTGTATAATAATATTTATTTTTTTTTTTTTTTTTTTTTCGCGGGTAGGTGTAAAACGGAAAACATCGTTTGAAATTATCGTTGACAATATATTTTATAACTTTGTCCAAAGTGTAAATATCTTAAATATTTTTATGGCATATTAAAGACCATTAAACTATACCTGCCGGTGAGTGTTATCCTTGCGATAATCACTTTCGTTCACACTCAACACTTCACTGCACTTCTGCTGTCACACCGAACCACTGATCATCTCATAATGGAGGCCATGCAAGAGTCCCTAGTCAAACTGCAGCAGCTATTCACTGACCGTATGGAGGAGTACCAATCAAAACTTGAAGCAGCCACCCCTTCGGCCAACATCACCACCCTGTCCGCAGACTTCAGTACATTCAAATCATTTGTTATGTTTTCATTGTCAAGCTTACAAGAGCAATTAAGCTTAGTCTCACAGCAGTTAGATGGCATGGAAATGCGGAGCCGTAGGAAGATACTGCTGTTCCATGGTGTACCCGAAGAAGCCAATGAGGATTGTACCGCTGTCATCGCTAATTCTATCACTAACCAACTAAAGCTGCCAGCTTTCTCCCCTAGTGACATAACACGCTGTCATCGCATGGGCCGTGTTAAGAAAAGTGACCGACCGCGTCCAATTCTGCTTGAGCTCTGTGATCTGCAAGTGAGAAGCAAGATCTGGCAGACCAAAACTGCGTATAAGGGCACTGGGGTCACTGTCTCGGAATTCCTTACAAAGCCACGCCACGAAGCTTTTATGGCAGCACGAGAAAAGTTCGGCATAACCAAGTCCTACACAAAAATGGGTGTTGTGTGTGTAGTAGGTCCCGATGACAAGCGTTACCACATTACTTCGGTCACAGAGCTCAGTCGGATTCCCAATAAGCCGCTAACATCACACAACTCTCCTCAGCCTAAGCCTGCAGCTGCAGTTAAGGAACGTGCAGGTTCCAAGACCAGGCGCGCGGCCGCAGCCACAGCTAACAAAAAATGAATGTGTTCGTCTTCCTTGTTGCTTTTTATCATTGTCCGGTGCCGTCTATTGTAAGTAAATTAATAATCATATTTTGTAAATGTTGTTTCGTTTGTCAACTTGTGTAAATGAAATTATTGTAGGTTCTGTATACCAGCTAGTCAATTTATGTTAATCCACAGAAGACTTACTACCTCTTTGTTTCTCTTTGTAATGTTTTAACACTTTAAAATAGGTGGTAGTCTTTAAAAACACTTTTTCTTTATTAAAAAACAAAACTAGCTAGGTATGCAAAAAGGTTATTTTTAGTTTGAGTGAAGTGTTATGTCACGTTGACGTTGACATCGATTTTTTTTTTTTTTTTTCTATTCTACATCCGCCTCTTCATGGCACCGGACTAAGGATTATTTTGGTCTTAGTAATATTTTTAGTTTCCCTATTTCTTACTTCTGTTGATTTTGTTAAATACACTACCCGGCAGGCAGACTATCCAAATACTAAATTATTTAGTATTAGGTATACTAAATTTAGCTTAGCTATTATTATTTTATATTCAATTTATATTTATATTATTTTAATACTTATATATTTATAATGTCTGATGGTTTGTTGAATAATAGTATCGATGATGATTTTTTATCTATTTCAGATTCATCTAGCAGTGAAGATAGCTTTTCTAGCATTCCTTCGCTCTGTGGTTCCCTTCAAGCTCATTTTTCTGATGTTCCTAAGAATTTTAACGTCATTCACATCAATGCGCAAAGTATTCCGGCCCACTTCACGGACATGTTGGCATCCCTTAACCAAAAAGACCTTCACGCTGTATTAGTCTCCGAGTCCTGGCTAAAGCCTTGTTTACCTTCCTCTACATATTCATTGCCTGGTTTCCGTCTTATACGCAATGACCGCATCGGCTCAGCTGGTGGTGGAGTTGCCATTTATCTTAGAGAGCATCTACCTTTCTCTGTTATTAGTACTTCCAGCCAACCACCTGCTGTCAATGCTGGTGAACATCTACTAATTGAGGTGACGCTATCACACGTCAAAGTCTTGCTCGGAGTCTACTACAGTCCTTCTTTACGGGTTAATTACTTTTCTTCCTTTGAGAAACTCCTTGATGACTTTACTCCCTGTTATAGTCACTCAATAATAATGGGTGATTTCAATACCTGCCTTCTTAAAAATGATAACCGCACCTCCTCACTTAAGTCTCTTGTTAATTCTGCTAATTTGCATATATTACCACTAAATGCCACCCACCATTCTCCTCATTGCTCCCCATCACTTCTTGATCTGGCTATAGTGTCATCTCCCCAACATGTTGCTAAACACGGTCAGTGTCCAGCTGATGCCTTTTCATATCATGATTTACTTTTTTTATCTTACAAAATTCGTCCTCCCAGGAGCAAGCCTAAAATCATCCTTCAGCGCAATTTTAGTGGCATGGACAGGGAAGCATTTCTTGATGACGCACGTGACATTGATTGGTCTCCTGTATACAACGGCGCTACTGTAGATGATCAGGTTGCCATTTTTAATAATCTCATTATTAAACTCTATGACAAACATGCACCTTTTCGCTCTTTAAAGCTGAAACATCTTCCTGCACCATGGCTCACTGATGACATTAAAAAACTGATTCATCGCAAAGCTGCTGCCAAATGTAGATATAAGTGTCGCCCTAATGACACCAATAAAGAAAAGTACTCGAAGGCTCGTAACCGTTGCAACACGGTGTGTAGGGATGCTTTTCGCCGCCATATTCATGCTTCAGTCGAGAATGAGGACCCTGCGCAAGTATGGAAATTCCTCAGGACTCTCGGAATTGGTAAAACTAATCAAGATCCCATTCCAAAAAATATCAATATTGATACCCTCAATCAACATTTTTCTTCTTCGCCTGGAACTTGCGACTCTGACAGAATTCGTACAATCAATCACCTTAATGCATTACCAATTCCTGACTTTACTCCTTTCGTTTTTACTCAACTATCGGATTGTGATGTTAAGAAGAGCTTTTTGTCAATCACCTCCAACGCTGTCGGCAGTGATGGCATTAGTCGCAATATGTTAGTCCCAATCCTTGACATCATTCTCCCAGTCCTATCCTACATTTTCAATTGTTCTTTAAACAAAGGTGTCTTTCCGTCCGCTTGGAAAGATGCCCAAATAATCCCTTTACCTAAAAAACCCAATCCTAAAACTGTTTCCGAATTCCGTCCAATTTCCATTCTTCCCTTCCTATCTAAGGTACTCGAACGTCTCATACACAACCAACTTAATAAATTCCTCACTTTGAATAACCTTCTCAATCCCTTCCAGTCCGGTTTCCGCCCAGGCCACAGTACTGTCACTTCACTCATTAAAATCACTGACGATATTCGCCTGGGTATGGAACAGGGCCTCCTTACGGTGTTAACATTATTGGACTTCAGCAATGCATTCAATACAGTGAATTTTGACATCCTCTTGGCACTACTTCGCTCTCTTAACATATCTCCAACGGTAGTTGAGTGGTTTCACAGTTATCTGTATAGGCGCAGGCAGCGAGTCCGCTTTGATGAAGAATTCTCTTCATGGCGCGAGACCACTGCAGGCGTACCTCAAGGTGGCGTGCTATCTCCCCTTTTATTCTCCATTTTCATTAACTCAATCTCTCGAAACCTTACTTCTTCCTACCACCTATACGCAGACGACCTTCAACTGTACTGCCAAGGTACTGCCTCGGATCTATGTGAGGCCATCTCCACTATTTCTCTGGATTTGAAACGAATTGCAGATTGGAGCAAAGGTTTTGGCCTCCTTGTCAACCCGAACAAAACCCAAGCTATCGTCATCGGCAGTTCTAGAACCTTAGCCAAAATCGACCTACATTCTCTCCCAATGGTTAACTTTTGCGGTGTCGACATTCCGTACAGCCAGTCTGTTAAAAACTTAGGAATTACAATGGACAGCACTATGAGTTGGAGTCCACAGCTGCAAATGGTTAGTCGCAAGCTTTATGCGTCAGCGGCCTGTCTTAGGAGACTCCGTAATTTTCTTCCCACTGCCACTAAAATTGCTCTAGCACAATCTTTGTTGCTTCCTATTCTTGACTACGCCGACGTCTGCTACTTAGATCTCACGGAGGACCAGCTAAACAAACTTGAGCGACTTCAAAATTTCTGTATTAGATTTATATTTGGCTTGCGCAAATATGATCATGTATCCCATTTTCGCAATAAGCTCAAGTGGCTACCCATTAGACTTCGCCGGAATACTCACATTCTGTCTCTTCTTTACAATATTTTGTTCAATCCCTCTTACCCGCGCTATCTCAAGGAACGTTTTAGTTACGTTCACTGTTCTTTACATTCTCTTAGGTCATCAGAAAATCTGAGTCTCTCGACGCCTGTCCATCGGACAAATTTCTACCATAATTCCTATACTGTTCGGGCGGCAATGCTTTGGAACTCCTTACCTGAGTCCATCAGGCGTGCTCAGACCATAAATGCTTTCAAGAACCAGCTAAAACAACACTATTTATCTCAGTGACTTTCGCTTTTCGCCACTGTAGGTACTTACTGTTCAACTTTTCATCATCTGCAGACAATATATATTTAAATTTGTATATTTATTATATATTTATATATATTATATATTTACATGTATGTATATATCTATTTAGGTTAATTTAAGTTTAGTTAATATTTAAGAATTTAGAATAATTACATTTCTCATGCCATTTTGCACCCCCTGTATTCCTCTTCTGTCAATCTCACCATACCGTAGGTTGTCTGGAAGAGATCGCTCTTAGCGATAAGACCGCCCTGTTTTGACACTAAGTTTTATTGTTATTTCTTTGTTATATGTTACTGTGGTGTTGAAATAAAGCATTATCTTATCTTATCTTATCTTATCTTACCTGTGGTGTGCTGTGCAGTTTTATAGTAAAATTTAATTGTAGCTAAAGAATAACTTCAAGTAGATTTGTGAAATAAATAATGATTATATATTTGGAAGGTATGTAGGAACTAGGTACATAAGCATATCGTGCGTGTTGCTATGATCACAAAATAGTTGGGTACCTACGACCTTGTGTGAACCAGAGATTTACGTATTACACTGGTGGTACCTACCTACATAGGTACCTTGATTCGTCCAAGATAGGTACTATACCTACTTATTTATTTTCTGTGCTACTAAATACTCGAACACTATTAATTAGTTAATGACACCGCGGCCGTTCTGTTAAAGTACTTAAAAGCAAGCTAGGTACCTACCGACTTACCTACATACCTACGCTTTGCGCACGGGCTATAGGCACTTGAACACTGATCGCGTAATGTTAGATTATTTATATCCTTGTTCTACTAATCACTAATCCTATTTTCTACTAATACCTACCTACTATTATAAATCCGAAAATTCGTGTGTATGTGTGTTGTTAATAAATAATTACTTATTAATCACATTTATTTTCTATTTTGACAACCCTTGCACATCTGCGGCTGATTGCGTAAGTACCTACACGGGCGGCGGCACGCGGCGGCGTCGTCCAACATCAAAGGCGTTTAACAACTGTATGGAGTTAAACTGTGGTAATAGTCTTGGATGACGTGATACGCCGAGTAACTGACAAGGCAAAGCGAGGATTACCTTGGGTTGATGGGAATACCCTTGAGGATATCGATTTCGCGGATGACCTGTGTTTACTAGCAACATCACGAGATCATCTTCAGTCCAAGACCGACGACCTCGCTCACGCTGCTGCTAAAGAGGGCCTGCGCATAAACCGCAAGAAAACAAAAGGCATGCGCCTAAACACCTCAGATGTAACGCCCATACACGTTAATAGCGAGGCCGTCGAACAAGTAGAGCGTTTCAGGTATTTCAGAAACGTGATGGACCGCCTGGGAGGCGCAGAATCGGATGCAGATGTAGAAGCTCGCATAAACAAAGCCCGAGCCACCTACGTTCAGCTTAAACTAGGGGCCGTACCAGCTAATGCATCGAACTTCGATAAGTCTGCCGAGCTTCAACTTAAAATAGAAAAATCGAAATAAGGAATTTCGTATTGTACTATTTGCCGAAGTTATTTAGAAGATATCGATGTTCTTGTGGCATCATGAATTGGGGTTCACCATTTTGGCCTGATTGAGGCTTGATTTATCTGTTTTAATTTGAAGCCGTGCAGACTTATCGAAGTTCGAAGCGTTAGCCGGTACGGACCCTGTATGGACGTCCTCAATAATAACACGCCGCACGAAAATAAAAATATTTAACTCCAACGTCAAATCAGTTCTTCTTTATGGATGCGATACCTGGCTTGTCAAAAATGAAGTCACCGCTAGGCTACAGGTATTGGTCAACAAATGTCTTAGGAGGATAATGGGAATCTGGTGGCCACGAACCATCTCCAATGCAAGGCTGTGGGAGTTAACTGACCAGCGGGGCTACCGGCTAAAAAACGATGAAGTTCATTTTAACTGTAATTTGACAGATGGATGTAATACATTGCTGCTTTTCTTTGGTAGGTTTTTATTTGTCCCAAAACGAAGCAGCAATGTATCACATACATCTGTCAAATTACAGTTAACATTAACTTCATTGTTTTTAGCCGGTAGCCCCGCAGATGCCGATCGACAAGGTGGTTCTTTTAAGGAAGTGGCGTTGGATTGGTCATGTGTTACGGAGGCCTGACAACCACATCCCGAAACAGGGTCTAAAGTGGCAAGCGCATGGCAGGAGAAAACCCGGCCGCCCTCGTACCACCTGGAGGCGCTCAGTTGAAAAAAGGCTGCTTCAATCAGTCAAGGCTGGACAGATCTTGAGGTGGCCGCACAAGACCGGAAGAAGTGGAGGTCCCTTCTGAGAGCCCTATGTAGGGATAAGAGGACATCATCATCATGATACTTACAAGATGCAAACACCAAGCCAAAAAGCCTCAGTTTGGTGTGATTTTACTTTTTTTTTTTTTTATTTAGTTATTTATATTCAGGAAACGATGGCCCATAGATATATACCTTAAAACTAAAGATATATAATTTATAAAACAATGTTGTTAGTACATAACTTAAAAATATGTTGATAAAAAATTTATCAATTTGACACTTTGTTTGTCGAATCGGTGGCACAAGGCAGCGTTCCTCTGAAGCGCCTGTATACCATACCCTGCGGCCAGAAGTGCTCCTTTATGAAAAGCCTCGCTGTCGGGATGCGCACCACAAATTGGTATTATGGCGTGACTCCAGTGGCTGAACTCTCAAACATAAGTTGGATTTCTTCTTTATGTACTCGATCACGTCCTACGCTGTGGTGGTATGGTGCAGGCGGGACATTTGTTAACAATAAGATTGTCATAAAGATATCACAGTTTAATCACAATATGTACAATAATTATTAATTTTAAGATTATTAATACAATTGAAAAATATTAGAAAAAATCGACTTACCCATAGCAGCTCAGACGGGACTCGAACCCTCACCCTTAGGATTCCGGCCCAATGCACTAACCAATTATGCTACCGAGCCGCTAGCAGGATTGACGAAATTTTCTAATACTTTCCACGTCTCCGCTGTAGGCCAGCGCCATCTCATCAATGTGAAGTGAATTACTTCGACATTTGAAAGCAACACCCTTGCAGGTGCTAGACAAATCAATTAAGATGAAATAGCCATATAATTTTTAAACTAAAATTATTAATTAGTTAAAAACAGACTAGTACCACAACCTATACTGGTTTATTCAGTGTGCGTTCGTTAAACTAGGGCCAAAGTTAACATGGCGTTAAACAGCGGACTAACGCCATTTTAGCGCAAATCTTATTCAGAGTGACAGTTTAACGTTTAGTCCCACCGTTTAAAGATTAAAAGGTGCATTGTGATTGGTTTACAAACATTAAACCAGGTTTTGTTAGAACTGTCTTGCACCCCAGTTTTGTGAAACATATCTGAATAACTTAGAAAGAGTTTTAGTTATTATTATAGATAGAGTATTTAGTTTATACATTCAGCCATCACCTGTTGTATTGGCGAAAAAGCCGCCGCGCGATGTTCGTTTATAATCTAGATAGATAGTTGGCGCAACGACTAAAAGTGTAAGGGCTGTCACTGAAGGGATGCTGACCTCTTTTGTCAATTCAATTACAAAATTCAGGTCTTGGTAAGATATTTATTTTAGGTGACAGATGTCAAATTTAAATTTGTCAAACTTAAATTTGACAGTTGTCATCTAAAATGAAGATCTCATCAAGACCTTTAATTTATAAGATAACATAGTTGAAACTTGGTAGTTAGATGTATTCTGTTAACCGCTTAACGAATTTAACACAAAAAAAATATTTTAGGAGGGGCTATAATACATGGAACTAAAACTGAAAAAATTTTTTTTCTTCAAACCAATACGTGTGGGGTGTCTGTAGATAGGTCTTTAAAAATGACATTGAGATTCTTAAGTCATTTTTTTCTCAAAGTCAACCGTTTGAAAGATATACACCGCCAAAGTGGTAAAATGTGTGTCCGTCCCCCTCTTTAACTTTTGAAATAAGATAGTGAAAAATAAAAAAAAATATTATGCTGTGGATTTTAATAAAAGCTTTCAACAAAAATTAGGATGAGCGAGATATAGTCTTTAGTTTTTGAGATATAGTACATTTTCCAAAACCGCAAATATAACTTTGTCATTCATACCAACACTGTGAAAAACAAAGTTATTTTTGCAGACGAAAATTATGGTATTAAATATGGTCTGGAATAAGGTAACTACGGAACCCTACGGCGCGTGGCCCGACACGCACTTGGCCGATTTTTTTGTATGTTCTATCTGGCAACGATGTTTAAGCTTGCTGCAAAAATACGATATATCAATATGTTTAATTCGATATATCTATATTTTTAGCCAATAAAATATTTTCATCCGCTTTATCCATACAAAATTATATCCAATATAAAAAATCGTGTAAAAACGATGTATTTTTTTAATCAATCTCATCAATATCTAGGTAACTAAAGTCGCTAGAATGCAAAGTCCGTGGTAAAACTTACTAACAGCACAAAATAGATAATAGTGCTAACAGGACAATTTCATTATATTATTAGCCTTTCTGTCCATCAACGTACGTACATTGTTGTCACCCTATCTTAAAAATCTCATACAAATTTTAACCTCGAATTGCATCGTAAATACTGCAGTGATTGGTTTCAGATAAAGCTAGATCCTCAGTGACGGAAATTCTTTTTAATATTAATTGCTTTACAATATGCGTGAGGCAAAATTCACGTAACGTGACAGTTTTAAGTATGGGCCAGACAGTGTGACGGGTCGAAATATTGTTTTCGCTTTTTCTATTGATGTGTCGTTCCGCGAACGGATTTGAAGTGTTATATACTGTCACTTATCAAACGTGACGCTGCTAGACTGCTTCATTTGGCTCCAAACGGTTTAGTTGTCGATATTTTGACAAATGAAAACTGGTACAGACGGTTCTGTATGTGCCTTGTTTAAACAACAATTTTATGAGATCTGTTCTGTTTTGTATGATGTTCGAGTGTTAAATCTTATTTATTTTTGCGTCACTGAGCATCTACGAAGTAAAATTTGATTTTCGTTTGCTAGTTTTTGTTATTTCCAGCATACATAACCTTCAGCGTCATCTCGTCTGTGCCATGTTCAAACGTCAATCATTCATAAACCCTTGCGTCACGTTTGTTCTGAATACCAAAATAAGAAATTGTTTATCCGTCACTGAAGGTTTTTATAGCTCACAAGCCAGAAGGAGTAAGGCACATACGAGGTGACGATCATACAATTTTAATTGAGTTTAAAATATTACTATTACAAGTTATTGTTCGAGGCACTAGAGATGGGTCATCCATCATGATTCAAATGTACTAGTTCACTTGAGTACATTGGTACTACTGGTAGTAATACTGGTAGTACCACGGGCAACAAAGGTTAAATCTTTAGTTCATTTAGTTCTATAGCTAATTAACTCGAAGAACGAAAATAAAGAGAAAGGATAGATTACGAACACTGCGTACAGAAATTTCTCATATACATATGCTATTATTAACGTCTCCTATGAAACATATTCGCTGCAAAAATAATTATATACATTATATTTCAATTAATTACAGATTTCCTAATGATCCAGTGCGTAAAGAAATATGTAGTCACATAATTCCAAAACACCGAAAAGCCCTATTTCAAGCCTCCTAAAAACGCAAGAATATGCTCTGCTCAATAACACAGATGTTGATATTTCAAGAGCTGGACTACGAAGGCTGAAAGCAATGGCAATACCGCGAATCGAGATTGAAGTATTTACCGCTTTTTACCGCTTTTCATTTTTATTAACAAGCTTGCGCAAACGCAGAAGTTTATGTAAATAGGTAAAGTCTGTTCCATAAGTCAGTTTACGTATTACTTCTGATTTCTGATAAAGCAGATTTTTCTTGCGCCCGCTTTTCTTATCAGCAAAAAAATCAGCAGACGGGTGGTAGAAAAAATAAAAACAACTCAAAAGCATTTAACTTCTAAAAGTTTAGTTGAATAAAGTTTTTATATTTTGATTTGATTTAGATGTTGGTGATTTACAAAATAATAAAAATTTTTTTTGATTACAACACCAAACGATAATTTTGATAATTTTAGTACAAAAAACTATGCACAAATTACTCAAAAATGTTGATTAAATGGACGGTTGATAGGTAGCTTTAATAAATTTACTCATGTAAAGTGAATGAAAAGTGAGTGTGAAACAGATTATATTTATATAATCAACTAGCGACCCGCCCTCGCTTCACTTCGGTGTAAACTATAGATTTTGTACATAAAAATAAATTGATAATAAGTTTATATACCTACCTTTAAAAAAACTTTAGGTAAATTAATACTTATATTTTAGGGATAATTTGCCAGCTAAGTGCGATAGTAGGCGCCCCTTGACAAAGTATATTTAGTTGGACAAGGATAAATATCATGATACGAAATGTCTTCCGATCAATAATCACTTTTAAAGAAAAAAATATGATACTGTGGGTTTCATTATTCCAATTTTTATAGGGATCTCTAATTTTTTTTTAAATAAAATACAGCTAATGCTTAGATTATCTAAGAGCTAAATGTTAGTCGCGATGAAGGTGAAAGAATTTTAAAATCGGATCAGTTAGTTTTTGAGTTTATTCATTACAAACAATCAAACCAACAAACAAATCTATTTTTAAACTTTTAGATTTTTTATGCATTCACAATGCTATTTGTATTAATGTATTAATAATCTTAAAACAAATCTATCTTCTTTATATTAAATAATACACTAGTTAATAGACTATAATATTAGTATCAAAAATATCTAATTTGAAATAAACCTGATTGAGATTTTATTATGATTGACGTTTTATTTATGACCATCGAAAAATTGTTATAATAACCATAATAAAATTTTACTAGCGACCCAATTGAACCAGATGAGTGAACTAGTTTTCAACTACAATTGAACTAAAGTACACTTCAGTAATCTTTTTTGCCCACCTCTAATACCGTAGTAGTTCGAGTGGGTTCTAACAGATGTCGCTGATTTTGATAGTATGAAGGAATTGTAAGGCAAAATACTCAAATGGGCGCATCCTTCCTTTTGAAATCATTGCTGCAAATGCAGCCGGAACCAACGCTTTAACGTAGACCAACGGCTTAACGTGCCTTCCGAAGCACGGAGGAGTTCGAGATAATACATTTTTGGTCACCCATTTAATGACCAACCGTTGCGAAAGTTGCTTAACCTCCGTAATCGATGGGCCAGGCGCTTAATCACTGCGCCTCATCCTCGAGAGAAGAATAACTTACTTGCAATGCACCACCATGGGTCCTGCTGCAGGATTGGTCGCCAGCCTTCTCCCGACGACCGCTCGGACGCGTCTCCTGAACTCCAGCAGTGCGTTGCTGAACGGACACGTGTGGGAGTGCCACTGGGTGTAGTGGAACTGAAGGAGGTACCGCTCTTCTACCACCACCTACCAACAAAGGTAAATCAATGTACCTGTAACATTCATTTAGAGGGGATTCTATCTGTCAGTGTGATATATCATAGAAGGTATTAAAACGTGACAAAGTTGTACTGTGTAAACATAATTTTGCCTCTAGGGTTTGTGTTGATTTAAATAAATGGATGAAATTATAGTGTATTAAATACTAGAGACTCAAATTAACAGGATATATGTGTAAATGTGAATGGCGTTTGAGTGACGTGAGTAAAGTACTGCATACTTTCAGAGCTTGTGCCCTATTTATTGGTACGAGGGTTACAATATACGGTTGACGACGGAAGTAGTAGCTTATCACTTTAGTACTACATCGCACCAACTAGGTACTGCGATCTTATACAAGGATTGTCTTACTGAACAAGACAAAGTTGGTTTGGCAAAGTACCTAAGTGTGGAGCTACTTCTGTGGTTGCAATGTACTCACATCTTTTTCTTTTTTATAAAGTCTGAAGGTCCGTATGTGGAAGTTGGCCAGTTCTTCTTCTTGCACGATTCCCACGCTGATGTCACCATACGATTCATCTTTTTCTTTGTTCGGAGGCCAATATTGAACACACATTACCTGCATGAGAAAAAAGATAAGTGAAAATCAAATGTGCACAATGATCTCACAGACTGCGTTTGCGTATACCACAGACACTAGATTTACTTTTATACTTTATAAGATATACCTAAATACAATATTTTTTCACCGAAAGTTGGAAATATATTTCTTTTGTACAAAATGGAATAAAAATACGAACAGCACAAGTTTTTCGTTTTAATCCAGACATTTTATTCAAGCTTATATTTCTGCTGCTGTCAGCAAATGTAACAGAAAATATTTTCCAAATTTTCGCTCCTAAGCCCATTCAGGCGAAAAGTTATATGCCATCAAACCCCGCAGCGTTTCTACGGGTAGGTGTAAAATTACTTTCAAAGTTACTTATCCTAAATTGTATTTGAATTTGATGATCTCGTCGGATAAATTTGGAGATGAAATTTAAATACCTTTTGGTAATAAACAATGTATGAGAAGTAAGTAGGTATTGTTCCTTTCAACTTAGATGGCTTTAGCGTGAAATTAAGACAGCTTATAATTATTGTTGATATACCCTATTACTATTTCAAAAGAGTGGCGTATTAGACGTTGCTTACATACACTAAACACATTTTGTGGCATGTAACTAAATAAAAACATTTTCCTTTTACATTTGTTGTTATATTCCTTAGGTTCATTTATTTTTACAAAATAAAAGCACATCGGAAATATATTTAGTTATTATTGTTCTAGATGTTATTTAACATGTTGTGTTAAAATGCCGTAGCATATTTGCTTCACGTATGCAAACAGAGCGAACATTTTCTTTAATATTTTGCACGTTGTCGGTTCACTCAAGCGAAATATCAGCATTGCAACCTTCGTGTTCACTATCGATTGAATTTATAGCAATATCAAAATTAAAAGCCAAAAATGTATGAATCAAAAACCAAGAAATCGATACGAACAAACTGGATGCCAATAAATTGCTTAAAATTAGCAAAATAACCGTAGCCAAGTCGTAGACTCTATATCCATGGTGGTGTAGCGAAGGTTTAGGGCCGCAGATAAGTAAAGAGAATTAGGATTTGTTGTTATTAATGCATTATTCAGCAACTGAATTAAAATATTTTTCCTTCTTCAAGTCCAATTTTTTAATTCACACTCATCAAAATGATTTGTTCCGGATCGTCATGTTCCAGATTCATCGTATTTCTGATTCGCCGTATTCCAGATTTGACGTATTCCAGATTCGTCGGAATACAGTCGATGACATTTTTTTTATTTCTTTCATTTAGGTATTTATTTCATTATAAGGTACAAAAACAGCATAATATACATTACATTTTAGTTCAAATATTAATTAATCTGAAGCATGTTCGTAATAACAAAAAATACACATACGACGTTTTGGCAGGTGCCAAAACGTCGGAAAAACTAAAAATCCTGTGTGACCGCGACCCCTGGAATGTTCCAGGGGCCGCGGTCACGGAAACTACCAACTATATTTTTTTTTATTTTAATAAAAGAATATACCCACTTAATTGTTTTTAACTTTCGTTCGGAAACAGGATACGATTAAGTATTAGTTTACAGACTGTGAAATTAAAGAACGAGAAACACTTGCCATGACAGGATTTACTTGTGCGGAACCCTCATCGTTTAATGCAACAGACTGTGGAATCAAAGAACGAGAAGTACTTGCAACGACAGGATTTACATGTACGGAACCCAAATCATCGCGTACTCGCTCTTGACCAAATTCGTTGATAGCACTGCTATGTTCTTTTAATATTTTTTGATATTCTTTTGCTTACTTTCTATTGCACCATTACGTTTTCTTGTCGACCAAGGCTTGTCCATTATTAATACTTATAAACCTTGAATTCGTAGTCAATTTTGCAACAGATAGGTAGAAAAGCTGTTAAATGGAGTCAATAACAGCAACGAACTTTAATGTGGTGTAATTGGGTGTCAAAAACTGTTTAATAGTATAGACAAATTACATTCTAACTCTTTGAGAATTACAAAGCGCTTGAAAAATGGTTTACAACAGTTTCTCAAATAAAGCTGTATAAATATATGATTTCATACACTTCTTCAGCTTGAAGAGTTATTATTTTCTAACTTAGGCGTAATTTCAGCAGCAACAGGCTGTCAAAAGTATTTCCTTAATGATCTTAACCAGACAACCTTACAGTGGTATTATATTACACCACATGTAGCTCAAAAGCGTCATAAAAGATGCCTTCAATATCAATGCACAGCTTCTAACTTTACAATACCTTTCAGACGTACTGTTAACCAGTTGGTGTTAGAAAGGATTAATTTTAGACCATTCAACAGCAAAAAACATTATAGAAGAATTTCTTTACGCCGCTTTTTGCTGCAATCGTAGTAAAACATGTATTATGAACTCTTAAATAGCCCATAGCTTAATTAAGTATTTCTGGAGTGCCTTATACAGATTATTGAATAAATAACTTTTTTAAATGCAACATATCAGCCTTGAGACGCTACGAAAACCTTTAAACATCTTTAATCACACTTTTAACCTTATGTAGGTGTATAATTCGACACTTGATCAGCCAATGTGCTACTTGGGCGTGATGGCGGGGCTCGCAAGCAATTATAAACTTAAAAAAAAAATGGTAAAGCGCCAGTGTTATCGATTGTACGTATTACGACGAATCAGGAAATTCGCGAATAATTCGGTGGATCTGGAATACGACGAGTCAGGAACATGACGAATCCGGAATAAATCATTATCGGTTCAGGTGTCAATAGGCAACAGACACACAGAGTTATAGCAAAGAAAATCCCACCAAAAATATTTTCACGTAAATGTTGCCAAGACGTATATGGCTCGCACTGTCAAAAAGTTATCAGACTTCATGTAGAACCAAGCTTCTAACCCTACGCGGCCTAACTCTACAAGCCTAACTTCAAAAACTCTACACCTTGGTCAAAATTTTGCTTTGCCGTTTCGTTACTACAAGAACTATCGGAAAAGTAATGAACAGTGAAAACATTTTTCCATGTAACGAAATGGCCAAGCCATATATTTTGATTAAGGCAACTGCAGGCAATACTACTGTATTACCTGAGAACTCTACTAAGTAATTTTCTTTCCAGAGAGAGTTTCAAACAATAGGTCTGCTTTCAACATGTCACTGTGGACTTGACTTTATAATTTTTAGCAATCTAAAGGTCGCGGGCGCGGGCGTGACTAGGCCGGTGCACAACGATGACTCTATACTTTCACGTTTATAAATAATAGTATGGATTCTTACCTTTATAAAGTCAAACGTTTTGGTTAACATGACGATGGCTGCCGCTCGCTCTTGCCAGATCATCCTCCAAAAGCTGACCACTGTGTCCTCAGTGGGCCCTTGAGTCACTATGTACGCATTCGGCTTTAAAACACTCTGTGGACAAGTCAATAAAAAGGTAAAGTTACAATAAAAAAAAATACAGAAATAACAGGGAAATAAAGATTAAATCAATAATAAGGGTTTTGCCACTGATTGAATAAAATAACTCTATTTAATAAAGGTACAGAGAAAAAACCAGCTCAATTTCATTACCAATAAAATTGATCATCATTTTGAAATCGGAATTCCACTGTAATGAAAATTGTTCGAGCAATATTTTCAGTTGAAAGGTTGAAATAATAAACAAAGCCAGCTCCAACCCAAGCCTTTCTACAAAAGAACTTTGGCACGTCGAATTATCACAACAAAAGGTAGAACAAATCTTGGAATCAGAACTAACTGAAGTTAAACTTTACCAAGTAACAAGGGTCCGATGTCTGAGAAAGTCCCGGATCGAAACAATCGGGTAAATGACCCCTATTATAAGTAAATGGGGTCAAATTCTTAGTAAATCGGTCTGTAGCACCTTATGAGCGTTCTGTTCAGCATCGGCTAATTCCGGCGACTTTTATGTGAACGTATGTGAGTGGGCATGGGACTGCTTGACCCTCGCGACGAGTGGAAGGGTTAAATGTCCCTGTCGATTTTCTGCTTCTAAATTATCGGAAAGCCAGGTTTCAGAAGCTATTATTGTTATTATTGAGCAATTTGGAATATTTTTTCCGCAAAAATAGGAACAAGTGAATTTTTATTGTCAACTTTTTGAGTTTTTCTCCATGTTCGAAAGCTAAATTAAAAAGTTGCTTAATTATAAACTTACTTTTAGATAGAATTTCGAGAAAGTGTTTTTCTTTAAGATTTCCTCAAAAATTGCTGATAGTGCTTGTTAAAACTATGAACTAAAGGTTTCAATGTATTTATAGTCTTTTATAAAATGAATATACGTACCAGATATTGCGTTAAATTATAATTTTTGGGTCATTAGTCAAAATAAATATCTCTCTTTCGTATATAACAAAATAACCGTAGAAAGGCTAAGGAAATTCACAATATTGGTATTCTTTAAGGGCATAGGTAGGTAAGTATTATTGTTTATCCTTTGTACCCTTTGGGCTATCGCAAAATTATGAGTAACTACGAGAACAGATTTTCAATAAGGAATAAGAATTTTGTTTTTTCTAAGGAACTATTTTAGTGTACCAATACAGTACAGCTGAAAAAATGTTACGTTGAATTTTGTTAAAATAATTACGTTCTTTTTCTTTTTTTAGGACAGCCAACAAGGAAAATACGTAGGTACCTACCATGATCAAAATACAGTTTCAAGCTCACTTTTTTTTAATATCACAGTGAGATTTTCATCAGTTTTGGATCACAGTCAATCAACAGACCAAAGGCCTGTTTCAGATTTCATGATAAAAATATAAATGGTTTTAATATAGTCTGACTACTGTTACAAAATATTTAGGTATTACTTTGTAATAATGTAATACTTTTACAGAAATACTTTAAGTACGAACCAGCACGCTTATATCCCCTCGAGCAATACTTTTATTTATTTTTGCTACCCTTTGAACAACAAATTATTGACGTTACGTGAACAGAGTATAAAAATAAAGGCCCGAAATCTTAACGAAATAATTGAGTGAAATGAGTCCACTAAAATGGTGAAAAGGTTTTGCAGTTATTTTGTTGGATTATTTGTTATTTGTTTGTTGGTTTTTAGGATTCCGCACCCAAAGGGTAAAAACGGGACCCAATTACTAAGACTTCGCTGTCCGTCTGTCTGTCTGTCTGTCACCAGGCTGTATCTCACGAACCGTGATAGCTAGACAGTTGAAATTTTCACAGATTATGTAATTCTAAAAACAGAATTATATATAAATATTTAAGAGGATCTCCCATAAAACGAGCCATAGCATATATTCGACGCATATTACAAGCAACTTTTACTATGGGGGTAACAGTTCAAAATTTGATATCGCAAAAAAATCTGCTGTTCCATATATTAAGGTCGAGTAAGTATTGCGCTTTTGTATGGAACAGCTGTGTGTATACATACTTTTAATATTTTACTTACATCTATATAGGAAGCATTAATATAATCGGAGTCTGGCTCCCGGTCTACTGTATCTAGCACCACTCTGTTGTAATCGTCTGTAAAAAAAATGTATGTCAGTAAATCAGAAGAAAATATGTAATTTTCTTTTCACAGTAGAAAGAAGTAGAAGTAGCAATGCAGTAAAATGTATTTATAACATATTTGCTCGTAAAGGGTCTCTTATTACACCAATTTCAATATCGTATTGTATCTCATTACGAACTTGTGCGGTAATGTAAAGTAAAACGCACGGTTTTCTTGATAAACCGTGCGTTTTACTTTACATTACCGCACGGTTTATCAAGATACTTCGTCTAAAACGAACGGTACTTTTTTAAATCTTAGCAAAGAGTTTTTATGTCAGAAAAAGAGGTCAACATTTTATGGATAAAATTAACTTTGGGAGATAAAATATTATAAATAAACATTAAATTATTCAATTTCATTAATTTTGACAATAAATTACAACCATTTATCTGTAACAAAAACACAAAAATATTAATTTACTTTATTAGTAATACTGGCTGTTTTTATGCCTTTGCCTTAAAAAAAGCGCTGATGCGCGCGCATTGCTAATTTAATTTTTTTTTGCTGTATTGTTTTTATTTGAAAATGTCGTCAAGTAGTGATGAATTTATTAATTCAACACCGCCAGAAGTCTCAGAGGCAGCGAAAAAGGCTACTCTAAGCCTCTTGCCCGAAAAATTGACCGATAAGATACTTACAAGCGTATCAAAATTTAATCATATGGAAAACAAGCAAAGGTGCAAAGTCCGAGTTTTATTTATTTCCTCGCAAATATGTTATAAAACGTCGTATGACATACGTGCGCTTTGATAATTACAGCCTCTGCTTTCTTGTAGCCCTCGCCTACGGCTCGGGCTAGCAATATCGCCTCGGCTGTAATTTTCAACGTACCGCACTTATATCATAATGTACTATTAGGGCTTTTTTCATAAGTTCCTGATGGTAGTTAGAATATAATTAGTTTAATTAAAAAGGAAATATAATTTATATGAATTAAGCTTGGAAAAATAATCCAAGGAAATGAGCTGTCTCAAATAGATTAATTGATCTATGTTAAATATTTTTTAATTAATGTGGCATATTTTCAAAGTGATCAAATAAAATTTGAAACTTTTTATATTTAACAAGCGTTTAAGTAACAGCAGGCCTATTACATAAAAAGAATCGCGATAATCGGACGCAATTTCATCGTTCAAATTACTTGATATTGAATCCTATTCGTAAGCTAAAGTGTCACGGAGTGGGACGAACATCGTCCGCTTATCGCGATCGTTTTTATGTAATAGGCATGCAGTTTTTTATTTATAATTCAATATAAGTATGTTTAGAATCACTTCTGACAAAGATAAATGAAACAATATTTTCGGTATTGTTTGTAGTCACACGAAGAAAGGCTTTTAACGGCCACGTTTCAATGCAAACACTTTAAAACGACGAAACATACAAAATGTGTATTTCAAAATCTTGTGAAATGGAAAATTCTGGTTTCCATCAATATTTATTTTGCACGCGAGTTCAGAGGAAAGCATCAAGAGCGGAGATAAAATGGCAATGACACGTAATACATAGTGCAGTGTTTCCATTTTGTAAATGCATTTCCTTTTCGGAGTGATAATAAACAATAATAACGCTTTTAGTCATTAATTGACACAGAGTATTTACTGAAATAGTTCATTTGGTGAAAGAGGCTTTTAGTGCCCTTAAGCACACCGGTAACGATCAATTGCGATTGTCAATTTTTCCGCAATTGACGCCCATTGACGGAAAAATTGATCGTTTACGCGTGCAATTGAAGCGATTGTCAATTGCTCCAACAATGGCATTGACGGAAAAATTGACAATCGCAATTGATCGTTACCGGCGGGCTTAACAGAGGCGCCCTCATTATATTAAAATTGCTCCATTGTATTGTAAATTTACATGTACCGATTGAAGCTAAGTTTATATAGTTTTTACAAACAATGACCTCTGTAAAATATAGTTCGTTATAATGGTAGTAGGCAACTGTGTCAAGAGTGGCCACTTTTTAGGGTTCCGTACCCAAAGGGTAAAAACGGAACCCTATTACTAAGACTCCGCTGTCTGTCTGTCTGTCTGTCACCAAGCTGTATCTCATGAACCGTGACAGCTAGACAGTTGAATTTTTCACAAATGGTGTATTTCTGTTGCCGCTATAACAACAAATACTAAAAACAGAATAAAATAAATATTTAAGGGGGGCTCCCATACAACAAACGTGATTGTTTTGCCGTTTTTTGGTACGGAACCCTTCGTGCGCGAGTCCGACTCGCACTTGGCCGGTTTTTGCTCTTGCCACAGACCATACTATAAGTAATAAAGTCTGTGGCTCTTGCCTACTACTACTACTACAATGAAACTACAAATTGTAAAGAATACTTACAAGGTATAACTTTCTGGTTTTGATTTTTATGTAAATTTGTCTTCTTTGTGGCGTGTCGACACGAATGCGTCTCTACTTTTACTGCTGTCTGCAACAAGACAATATAATTATTTATAAAATAAAATTAACATTAACACCAACTGAAGCTCCCATGGCGGAGCTTGACAGACTGATCGTACTCGATCACGTTTGTTAAGCAACGCACGGTCCGCCCAGGTGTCGGATGGGTGACCGTTAAGTGGCATTGCAACTGAGCGCTTCAGTGCTTTGGAGGGCACGGTCAACCGTCGGTCAGTCAGAGGCATTACAGGCGGCTTGATAAACTCTAACACCAGAGGTGGCCACTAATCATCATACGATAAGAAAAAAAGAACATTAACAAATTCGATCGGCCCAGGCAGATCTCGATCGGCCCAGTTCAACGATTAGCCCACGACATACATACACTCACGCCTGTTTCCCATGGGGGTAGGCAGAGACTATGGATCGCCATCTGCTACGATTCTTGCACACTTCTTTCGCTTCATTCACATCCATCAATCTTTTCATACATGCCCTGCGGTTTTTGTCACTGCGTACACCAGCCTTTTTTATAAAAACCTCTATTTGGTCCGCGTAGGTTCATTGAAGTATGGATTCTGTTAAATCTTACCTGTAAAAGACCCACCAGAATTTTGATCTCAAAACAATTGCGTTTGCTAAAATAAAATTTAAACTTATTAAAACGGACTGAAAGAAGTGTCGCTTATATACGTTGAAATACACAATCTTTGGTAATTATCTAGGCGGTTAGGTGCTCTGATTTTTTACACAGTTTTAATAGGTTAACTAACATCACTGTGAATTAAAATTCAGACAGGATCTGTGGGGCTACCGCCCAAGTAGCGTCGACTTCGCCGTCGGCTTCATTTGACATATGGTTGTGATACATTGCTACTTTTCTTTGGTATGTTTTTATTATATTATTTTATTATTAAAAAGAAGTAGCAATGTATCTCTTCCTTCTGTCAAATGAAGCCGACGGCGAAGTCGACGACACTTGGGCGGTAGAGTCCCTGTTTTTATCCTTCATGCTTGTACGATTTAAAGCCCTCGTGTCATTAGGGATTACAAGGGATGCGGTCTCAAGTATTTTTACGAATTTTTTTGTACTTTTTTAAAATATTCGACGATAAGTAATTAACAGATGGACTTGTTACAAATTTAAATATACAGATTTGATGTTTTGCGCTGATGCTAAGTTATAATTTAAGTAGGTTTACAATTTTTACGTATTTGATTGAATCAGGCGTCACTTGGCGGAAGTCCCAAACCATTTTGAAAAAGAAATATATGTAGCTTACTTCCGCAAACAATATATGCAAGATGCACCGCTCGCCCGCCCGCAAAAATATGCACATGCATACCACAAAATATCAGTGCACAAACCTGCATTAGTTGCTCATTCGGTGTTGGTTTACGCACGATCTAACTCCTGAGGATGCTCCGGGTTGGGGCGAAACACGTGTAGAGTAGTCTAATTGGTGAAGGTGCAAGGTGTGTTGCTGTCTTGCTAAAAGCAGGTTTGTGCACTGATATTTTGTGGTGTGCATGTGCATATTTTTGCGGGCGGGCGGGCGGTGCATCTTGCATATATTGTTTACGGAAGTAAGCTACATATATTTCTTTTTCAAAATTATAATTTTTAATTGCACAAATGCTTTGATATTTCCGGGGACCTGAGCAATGCATGTCCCATTATCGATGTTAGCTTATTCAAGTATGTAGAAGGACTCCATCATTAGGTAAGTACCTATATTTTGTCATGTTCAAGAAACTTTAACTAGTTACAAACTTTTCAATAACAAATTATATAATTTCAAATACAAAATAAAACACAATTTTAAAGTTCTTTGTAAAATGTTATCTGGCCCGAGTCCGAGTCCCACACAATATTTGAGCAATAAATTTAAGGTGTTATCTCCTGACGACGACGTAAAGCAGCGTAGGGGTTTTTTCCTTTACTAAACTGGCTCGTTATTTTTCTTGTACGTATCGGGATTAAATTGTTAACAGCGTGATAGATTTATGTTTTAATGAAAATAACAGGATAAATTTTTCCGATTATCGATGGGCGAACAGCAACTAAATTTAATAACTTTATTCAAAACATTGTTGTTTTTTTATTTATGTTGTTATTCTTTTTTTTTGTAAATATTGTTACTTCTGATTTCTGACAAAGCTGATAAGTTTTTTTGGCCCATTATTTTTGTCAGCTGAAAATGTCTCGAATGGGTGGTAGGAAAATATAGACAATTCAAAAGCACTTAATTTCTAAGTTTATTTGAATAAAGAATTATTTAATTTCAATTTCAACGGATATGTTTATATACCTACCTATACGATGTTCAGTAGATTAAAATGATTTTGTAGCACAAGAACTTTAAGCTGATAACAACGATTGATATAGTTAGTAGCGGTCATAATTTCAGACTAGTGCTTAAATGCAGTAGAGCATTTTCCCTATTCCACCCAACTGCCTCCAAGTCTGGGAGAAAATCATAATAATCAAATTCATGTTTTAAGAATTATCAATTTTAACGCTTCATAAATTTTCCGATCATTCAAATCGATTCTTGAATTAGCTGCAATGACGAAGCAAAACACGGCTCAGCTATTCTCGTTACAAACGGTACACTTATACTTACGTGCGAGAAATGAAAATGGCGGAACAACACTGGGTATGGCTTGGTATGGCGTCGTTAATAAAAGGATAGAATCCTGGGAAAAGTAATTTTCACTGCGTTTGCCCTGGGCGTAACTGACTGTGGGAATTGGATATCTAATAAACTATTTTGAAATCAAATAATGTTTCCTTGTTTATTTGGAAAAAGACATTTTAAATAAAATAATGAAAATCAGTTTTGTTTGTTTGTAGAATTTAAATTGTCTGTAAGTAACTCTCTACATTATATCTGAACATTATTTTTAGATTGTTTTTTACAAGTCATTTCAAAACATTGGAAATGATTATAAAGGAAATATTACCATAGCTTTTTATGACTACTTACTGTTGAGTATTTATATTTTAAAACTCTTAAGAAAAATGAAGATTAATATTTTCCCATTAAAAATATATTTTCTCTGGTACAATCCTCCGGACCATTACTTTTTTTGATAATATGTGTACAAGATGTTAGGAATAAACTTGCTTTGGATTAAACAAGAATAGTTTATTTTTAGAAAGCTGGTAAAAGATAAAAATAGACAACACCTGGCATTATAGAAGAAGGAAAGTTCGCTCGTTCATGCTCACAAAGAATATTGCTGGATATTCTTTATTTTAAGGTTTGTTGTCGATTATGTTCATCGAATTCAAATTTTTGAAAAATAAATCAAGGCCACAACTTTTAACAAAGGCAAGGTAAAAAGTTTGTGGTCTCGATTTATTTATTTATTTCTGGCTTAGGCACAGTGGGCTCATGAAAACGTTAAGCATACTTAGGACGTTGTCATATTGACAAGTGACGATACTAACAAAGTCACTGTCACTCTTTGCCTTATCTGTTATTTGACACCGTCCTAAAGTGCTCAACATTTTCATGGTCCCACTGTACTTAGATAAAAATCGTATGTTATTTTCGTGTTAACCTAGTGCTAACCCATTTATTTAAACAAAAAGGCTACATTTCACATTCAAGTGAAATCTTTTGAGGATTTCTCAAAGTTAGTACCTACACTACCAACCTAGTTAAGTTAACACGAAAATAAAATAATATGATTCCTATCTAAGTATCTTGCCCAGGCTTCCCCTACCCTAAGTCCTTACGGTACAATGACGTGAAATCGTAACGAACAATCAGCTAGAAGTTACTTTCGCATTAATTATAAAAATGTATGGATGGATAATAAACGGGTACTTTGAATAAGGTTTATTTTTATTGTGAGAATCTTTAATTTCATAAAGTTTCTTATGAAACTTCTTTCTTATTGTATTGTAACATCGAAAACTTCTGCTAATAAATAAACACTCGACCCAAAAACCTAGCACCATTTTATCTCAAAGCAAATTCACTTGAACGATTTCAATTTGTGTCGGCTAAAAGTCAAGTGAGCTATAGTCTTAGAAGCTGCTGGAGGACCTCCTCTCGGTATCCGATCCAAAGCTATTATGGTGAAATATTACTGCCCGGCCACAACCACGAGACAACTAGCGGGTTTTGAAGCGATGCGTGGCGATCATCATTAAGGATAACAGCCCCCCTACTCAAATGGCCAATTTTCTATTAGTTCGCTAACTTAAAGCATAAAAATAAACAGTTAGACGATCAAGTCACATGTCGCAAATTTATGTAAATCACAGACATTGTTGTATTGTATAGAATTGATAAGCCTACAACCCGTAATTTTAGAGTTTATGGCTTATTTTATATTTTGTAAGTTAGCGAACGAATAGAAAATTGGCCATTTGAGTAGGGGGGCTGTTCAGACGTAGGCACGATTGTTCGCTTCGGATTAGATAGATGTGATGTGTCAGTCTCAGATCAAAAACACTGAGGTTGAGGTGTCAATAACTTGTGCAATATTACAACAAGTAACCAAAGTCGCGTGTCCAAACAAGATCCAAAAACAAATGACTGATGTAAATGAAAACTGCATAAAAGCCTTTAGCTGTAGTAATAAAAGCACAGGGTAAAAAAATGTGATAAAAGTGTCTGATGGTTCATGCATGATTATATTTTAACAAGTTAAACCTTTTAAATTGAATGTATGATAATTGAAATGACATGGTATGGAAGTGTTCAGTTAGTTTTGTATTCTGAGGCCAAACGTTACACACACAGAGAATAGATAAATTTTAGAAAATTACGCGTATGATATTACTTATATACCCACCTACTTGCTTATACAAAATTTTAGAGAAGGCAAAACTGTCATGAGAACCACAAAATTAAATAGTTAACGGTTTAATCGCTCATCGCTACGCTTATCGTACAAACCAAAGTCATGGTCTCCTATTCGATGTAATGGAGAGACTTGGCTAGGGACCAACAAGGATATAAAACAATGTTGAGAGGCCATTATCTATGTCGCCCAGCTAATGCCTATGGTATGGAAATTATTGGGTTAATTAGTTGTTAGTGTGCAATTGTCTTTCCCATTTGATGTGATTACGTGTGTACCGCTTAGGTCAAGTGGGAGTGGATGAATGATTACTTTAGTTTGGGACAACCCGAGATTTGCATATTCAAGCATTCTGTAGAGGGTAGATATAGAGGTAATTTTGACTACATCCTAACATTCCTAACTGACCCCTTTTCACGGTGTTGTATGATAACCGAAGTATAATTTATGTTATACTAGCTGCCGCCCGCGACTTCGTCTGCGTGGAAAGGTTTTTTGCTATCCCTCGGGAATAATATATTTTTTCGGGATAAATGGTACCCTATGTCCTTCTCTGTACCCCTGACAACGTGTATACAAATTTTCATGATGATCGGTTCAGTAGTTAAGACGTGAAGGCGTAACAAACAAACGGACTTTCTCATTTATAATATTAGTAAGGATTATGATTTATGATACAAGATTTTCCTCTATCCTTTGCTTATGAACTTTGACATTGATATTGCGGTTCATTGTACAAACGGGATAATTCCTGTTATAATGATTTTTATTTAGTTTTAACTTACTGCTTTTGTATTTGTACCAAGTAAAATAAGATCTGAGATTTAAAACAGATGAACACTTTTCTCAGGACGATAGATCTATGAATCTTTTCTTATTAGAAACGTCGATCATTGTGTTTTACGATCGTTCAAGCTTGTTGTAATGTTTTTAATGTAAATAAAAATGAGAATTACTTAAAAAATCCCTGATTGATCTAACCTTCAGTCGCTGTGTTCTATATTATTTTTAATGTACCTGCCTCCCCCCCCCACTGCTGGGGCTATTCTTATGGGTGGATAAGGAGGATGAGTCTAACATAATCACGCAGGCCCAATGGGGATTGGTGGGTGTTAACGACTGCACATGGAGCCAGCACCAACGGCTTAACGTGTCTTCCGAAGCACGGAGGAACTCGAGATAATAAATTTTTTGGTCGCACATCCCAGGGGATGACCGACCTTCGAGAAAGTTGCCTAACCTCGGAAATCGCAAGGTCAGGTGATAAATATATGATAAATATTATAGTACTTATTAAGTTAAAGAAATAAAAAAATCGGGTTGCACTCCGGGAGTGCCGGCAGAAGTGAAAACTTGAATATTAACGTTGTGCATTTTTGATATTTTGAAATTAGCGGCAAAGGATTAAAATTATTTCTTTCCTATTACTATACAGTCACACAATTCAATCAGTTTGTAATTAGAGAAAAATTCTAAAGATTTCGCGCCAGTCGCCATTTTAATTTCTACATGCACGCATTCTACGATTTAAACTTATAGTCACAGAGTATAAAAAGTCTATGATTTCACCGAAGAGATCGCTGCTATTAGTTCCATTTTCAAAATTAGCGCGTTGTTGGTGACACAAGTGTTTACGTCTTAAAATGACGCGCCGCCATTTTCAACGCGCCCCGTAGAAAGAGAGGGGGATACTTCCGCCGCCAGCTGTCTACTCTCCATCCGTCACATCCGTCTTACGCATTTTCGATCAGCCACGTGATTCTTACTGACGCGAGTTTAGCATTTTTTCCCCATTACAAAAAAGCGTACAACGCCGCTAAAGAAGTTTTCACTTCAAAAAAATGGTTCTGTCAGTACAACGTGTTACAAAAAATACCTCTAAAGCTGAATATGCAGATTAGGGACAGTCAAACAACTTTTACTATGGCATCAACTCTAAAATCGCGAAAATAAATCAGCTGTTTCATACATTTTAATATTTTCGTTATTATTTTTTGTATGAAACAGCTGATTTTTCAGTTGCTTAGTTTCATGGTCCCTATCTACTCTATTTGGTTTTAGGGGTTTTTTGTAACACATTGTATAACAATAGGTAAGTTTAATAACATTACAATTTGCATAAACATCTGTATTTTCACGAAGTTTGAAACCCAATAATTGCAAACTATAAATACTGTAGTTGCATCGCCTGATATTTCAATTAGGTACAACATGCAAAAACAGATTATATTACTGCACTTTTAATATTCCATTTAGCTTGGTAATTGGTTTTCAGTTAACGAGTTGTACTTGGAATATCGAAGAGGAAGTCTGTTGTCTCTGGTATCGGAAAAAGAGGTTACTGTGCAGTTTCTTGGGTATTGTTAGAAAACAAACACAATTTAAAAACATTAACTACAATTTACTAAAATACGAACAGTTATTGTTTGAGGGTGTCTAATAAAAACAAAAGAATGCGATCACATTAACTTATTCAAATCTAAGCTAAGGAAACACGGTTTAGTCGACAAATGCCAAATTCTACAATTGCTAACTTAGTTTATAACGCCTGATTCTAATTAATGTCCAATTCTACAAATGCCAGATTCTACAAATGCCAACCTCTACAAATGCTTTTATTTATTTTCTTCGTAATAAAAACGTCTCCAAAATACCAAATATGGAGAAGGTTAACTTCTATGATTTTTTTTTTATAATATTTTTAATCACTTTCGAGTTTCGATAAATAAAAAAAAACGTCTTTTTTCCTTCATGATCAAAAAATGATAATATTGAAAATTTGGATATTTTTTTCGTTTTTTTTTTTCTTTCCTTCGTAATAAAAACGTCTCCAAAGTATCAGGATCACATAAATATAGAGAAGGTTAACTTCTGTGATATTAAAAAAATGTTTTTGTTTTTTTATACTTACTTATGTTTTATTTTCAATCACTTTCTGATAAAAAATATAGGGTTGTTTTATCAAAAAGTGATTGAAAATATTACAACTTAATGTTGGCTTTTGTAAAAGTTGGCATTTGTAGAAGTGGGCATTTGTAGAATTTGGCATTTGTCGACTAAACCACGTGTGGTGTGCATTTAAAAATTGTGTTTTGTTTGATGCAGACGCGGTAATTAAGTATCTTTTGTTACTAATTTTTGTACCTATAAATTAAGTTTATAGGTTTGTACTAGCGACCGCCCACAACTTCGTCTGCGTGGAAATATATTTTGCTATCCCTCGGGAGCAATACTTTTCTTGGGATGAAAGGTCAGCACGAGGTAATCATCTTAAAATCGGGAGGGGAATGCGCAGAATACGTATTTTGGGTATTCGTAACGGTGAGGTACGCGAGCGGCGGGATAGGGGCGCGCGCTATTGGTCACTCACAAGTGGACATGCGCGAACTTATCCCCATTCCGTCGAAAAACTGTCAAAATGTTTGCCCCGTACTGTACCCTACGTCCTTTTCTGTACCCCTTGCAAAGTGTATGCAAAATGTCATGATAATCGGTTCAGTAGTTAAGACGTGAAGGCATAACAAACAAAGAAGCTTACTTAGACATTTATAATATTAGTAAGGATAAGAATCTTCAAACCTAACTTGTACTGGGTGGGGCATTTGGTTAAGTAGAGAGCACGAATATTAATGAAATTGTTTCCCATTTAAGGCTCTTTTTAGTTTGAGCCTTAATAAATAAGGCTAAAAGTCACTTTACCTACACCTGCCAAGCTTGACTCTCAGCAATATGTGAAGCTATTCGTATTGCGACTTGATATAGATAAAAAGACTCGCGCAGCGCAAATACGCCTTCGTCCATGATCTGCCGGCTTAGCACATGTTTAGTATTGCTTCAGCAAACTAAAATAATTAAAATTATATCGCTTTCCTGCTCTAACATTCTCTTCCGTCTCTGTCTCCAGAATTCAGACACGCGCTCGCAATTTAATAATTAAAATAAATAGTTCAACATGATTTGTAACTAGTTTAAAACTTTCATAAACATTGTGAATGTGTTGTGAACTGGAAAATATAATCTAAGTGAACAACAGTCTCAATCATTTCATTCAAGACAATCCTCAACAGTATACGCGCTGCAACTCTTTGTCAACTCTCAACTCTCGGTGTGTATTATATTTTAGAGATAGGAATCAATATATGTATCGACTTGATGTTGCACCAAGTTGTGCACTAACCTTCACTCACCTGAAATTCTAGTTTGTAAAGCACTGGAAACTTGCGGCGCTGCTCGCACAGTTTGGGGAAGTTCTTGATCTCCACAGGACGGTCTGGTATTGTCTCCGATATAGACCCATCTTCGTCCGCTGTGAATAATGAATAATAATTATTATGTGACAGGAGATTTGGAAACTTCGTGTTAATATTGACATGACAGGTTCTATGTTATTTATCACAGTCTGTATGAGCCCTTACTCTACTCAAACATTAACTTGATTTAAAACGGTTCCCTGAGCGAAAGTGGCTCCCTCAGAGGTTTTTATTTAATAAGTTGTCAATAGATTAGGATTTCAATAAAAAATTTGGTGGATTTTTTAGGACCCATAGTCTAGTATTTTCGTATTCTTGCAGTCATTCGTAGAAGTAGATAGAAAACCATCAAAAACGGCCGCTTTTAACAGATATGCTATCTACTTCTAGCAGTGACTACGAGGGAATGTAAAGATACCGTCTAAAAATACTAGACTTATGGGCCCTAAAAATTCCACGCTTCTCGTGGATTCTTTATCAAAATTGTGTATTCGAATTACAATATTAAATAAAATTAACCGCGGCGCCACTTTCACTTAGGAAAGCGCTTTAACTAAGTACATTGATAGTAGTAGCCACTATTCAGAAAATAAAATCTCAATTAAGTATTTAAAAATGTAAAAAATATTTGTATACAGCGAAAGGCGAATATCAATTTGATGAAATTTGAAACTCAATTTAATGAAAATATTCTTTTTTCGCGTTGTATTAATAACAAATGGAAAAACTTTATTGCAGCTACGATTTAAATAACAACAGGACTGGCGAATTGAGAACAAGCTAATCTAACTACACAATAAAAATACATTTTGTGAATAAGCATGCCTTTTAGTACTTTGGTTTTGTAAATGGACGATAGAATACAAACCATTATTTTTGTGCCGCGCCGCTCGTTTGTTTTACAAATTAAAAGCTTTGAGTAATAAAAATAATTTCGATGTCTATGTTAAAAAAAAGAGAAAAACCCGAAATATTCATATATTTGTTTCAATATTAAGTATGGTGAATATAACGATAGATGTTGATTTTTATAACAAGTTACATGGGGTAAATGAACTTTACTGTCTTAATACTGTCTTAGTGTATAATTAATTTAATTGAAGTATATATGTTACGACTAATACCCGAAGTGCAGCTAAATCTATAGTTTTAGGCGGCTAAAACTAGGTGTAGCCGATAGCTGTTGGCTAAAACTAGGTGAACCGATCTGCTTTACTCCTGTAGGTCCCGAATATAGGTTAGAATAGGTGAAGAATAGAAAAGGTTATTTTTTTAAAAGACAACAGAAATAACTTTCTTAATACCCATGCTACACCTAGTTTTAGCCGGCTACACCTAGTATTAGCCGCGAGCAAATCGGCTACACCTAGTTTTAACCAACAGCTATCGGCTACACCTAGTTTTAGCCGGCTAAAACTAGGTTTAGCCGCACTTCGGGTATTAGCCGTAACATATACAGTCTAATTAGACTTCTTAACTAACTGACATAAATAAACAAAACATCTTGTTTTTTCATTCTTTAGATTCGTCACTGCACATAATGATGGGTAACGATATATTTACTTATTTCTGTTAAAGCTGATAAGTTTCTTGCGCCCGTTCTTCTTATCAGTTAAAAAAATTCTGGAACGGGTGGTAGGAAAATATTGACGATTCAAAAGTACTTTATTATTAAGTTTATTTGAATAAAGCCATTTGACTTTGACTTTACGACTTTATTTGCATTCACATCACGACTTAGAATAACATTCACACAACATACAGAATATGGGTCATATACAATATTCTGTATATCAAAAATTCAATTCAAAGCATTTTCGTAATAATTAAAAAGTAAAAAAAATGCTCTTATTTTATATTCTGTGTTCTGAGAATGTGAAACCTGATTTCGTAAATAGGATACTGTCAGTGGCAAAGGGTCCATACAAACCGATTCCCATCGGCTTACCTTTTAGAAATCCCACCCCTCCGATCCACTATGCAAAACATATTTTTTTTGTAGAATGGCTTACCAACGCCATAATTTCACGCCTCGCTACCACCGGGTAACCATTTTCGTTGCTTTTACGAGGTATGAGCAACACAGAATATCAAATGCATTCGGCTTTCCGAACTAATCAACTTGGCGGCTTCGTTCTCGATGAGAATTTTCAGCAAAGAATTTTTAACATAGTTTTTTTTGTTGACACTCATCCAACTTGGCAGATAGATTGGTATACTGGGACTCAATTTGCGATTATATTAAGAAGAATTTATCGTTATAATTTTGTTAACCTTTATAGATATAGGTACTGAGTACCATTACTATAAGCACAGTATATAAAAAGTATTACAAAATCTAAGGCTGAATATGGTAGATAGGTCCCCCTCAAACTGAACAACTTTTGCACTCTGAAGTCGCAAAAAAACGACAGCTGTTTCATACAGAAAATAATAACGAAAATATCAAAATATGTGAAACAGCAGATTTTTTATTCGCGGTTTCAGAGGTAAAAGTTGTTTAGTTTGTTGGTCCTTTCCTTATCTACCATATTCGGCATTAGGGGTTGTTTTGTAACACGTTGTATATTTTTTTTAAGCTTACGATTTTGGAATGAACTTACATCTTACAAGCCTACAGTCGTAGTCTCGTAGCACTGGGTAAATTTTTTTTCCTGTCTGCTACGAAATAATCGTAGCGATTGGTAAGGTAAGGTTAGGCGAGTTGTGAACGCGTTATCTTTGAACATTTTACCTACTGTATTATAAAAAATATAAACGTAAAGAAATTTCATTTTAAATAAATAGTAATCGAAGCGCATATTGGGGAACATCGATCTAGCTGTATAAAAGAGAATGTAAAAAAACTCTTACTGAAGTGTACTTATTTTTTTTAAAGATGAATAGATTTCCAGAACCGTTGGACCCCAAAATAAGTGGTGTCAAGGGTCCATTGAAGAGAGTGGCGTCCTTGATTAATGGAGCAGGAAGTAATACTAGTGGAGTGAAATGTTTTAGCGACGTTTCTAAATTAAATGTCACCCCATTTCCCCTCCTGCACCTACAATTTCTCATTAATGTTACGGACTTTTTCTCTCACATTTTCATTTTGAAATGAGACTTACGACCTTTTTGTATTGAGCCACTAATTTAGGGAAACAATTCTTATTTGGCCCGAAATTAATTAAAAAGTTGGCTTCGATGTTAAAGAAATTATACTATTTTTTCTGAAAAAGTTAGCCTTTTTTATTTTATAAGACGAGTATTTTGTCAGCTTTTCTTAATTAAGCAAAGTTAATAATTAAGATTTTCCTTATAAAGCACAAAGATGTAATTTTGAATGATTGATGAAAGAAAAAGAATAATTTGCAAGTAATCATTTCGTATTTTTTATTTCGATGAAACTATCATCATGATCAACCTTATGTCCCACTACTTTGGATGGTCTTCTGAAATTACGAATTAAAACCTTATATAGCTTTAAGGCTCGGTTATGTGGAAACATTTATCTCTGTCTTTTTCTTTACGTGTAAAGAGTATGGAAATTAACCTCACTTCTGCATTTTTTAGATGTTTTTCGTTGTTTTTTCATCATTAACTTTAGCACAATTATCTTTAATGAAAAAAAATTAATTGGAGCAACTGCACAGTACCTGAAAGTGTATTTTGATGTAGAATTCAATATGTTTACGCTATTATTTACGCCATAAATATGGCCCGCGACAAGCGCTTTTGATGATATTCTGTTTTTTTTACAATCATCTGTGAGGTTTATACGCAAACATTGTTTTCCTATCATTGATCCTTAAACCCACTTCACTTCACACTTCGGGAAAGTAATAAAAAAACACTATTCCGTTAAAAACGTTTATCTACACTCACAACGTAATGTTCCAAATATGATTTCAATAAAGATTGTATAAACACGTACTTTATTTTCGAAATTAAAAAAAAAACTCATTACAGTTCAGTCAACTGATGTGAATTGCTGTGCCCTAGCAGGGCGTCACTTGTACCTACCAATCTTGTAACACCTATTTCAACTTGTGACTTGCAAATAAATATTGAATTGAATTGAACTGCATCATAAAATAACTTTTTAAATTTTTACAGCACACTTTTACTTATTAATTTATTGGGTCGTATGGGATCATTGTAATATCTATGGTCTGTGGTACGGAGCGCGCCATTTTTAATGCAAAACTAAAGAGTTTTGATTTCAATTTTCACTTTTTGTTGTACTGAATTTCGTAGGATTTTTTTATTCTTGCTTAAAAATGTCTGATAGCCGTGAAAGTTTAGAAAATTCGACTCCGCCCAATATTTTAGATGCAGCGACGGAACGGGAATCGAGCAAGGTAACACAATACGGTTATACCAGCAAAGTGTCTCTCTCTTTTTTAACCTTAATTTTTCATTTTGTAGGTTCAATCCAAATTGTGTGAGTGTAGATAAAGTAGTATATGAAACTGCACATAATTAGGTATTAAAACACTCGTGTGATACTATTAAAAACCTCACCTACGGCTCGGTTTTTAAACACACACTCGTGTTTTAATACCCCTCTTTATGATAAACTTTTATTATCTTTTTCATAAACTACTATTTTAACGCATTTCACATTATACCTCGTCTGACCCCTTTCTTATGCATTCAGGACAAATACCGTTATCTTAATTCTAGGACTGTATTTATCTTAAAATAAAGTTAAAACATAATTTAGAAACAAGTGTTAGTTATTGTGTTTTATAATTGTGTATTTCTACTGTGTGAGTTGCATATACGACGTGGCTAAACAATTATCTTAAGACTCTTTGGCTTCTAGCCCAACTAATGTAGGTAGTGTTTTACTAAATTGCTTTAGAATTAGACTAATATATGCTAATATTATTGCAGCTGTCACAGAGATAGCTCCTGTTGTGGTTCAGTCTTTTAATATTAATTCTTAGCTTGTAATTAAATAAATGTGCTACTTAATTGTTTTTGTTCTGTAGGGGTCAATCGCGTTCGTTTCTTAGGTTAGGCCGTTGATTGATCTTTTTTAGGGTTCCGTACCCAAAGGGTAAAAACGGGACCCTATTACTAAGACTCCGCTGTCCGTCTGTCTGTCTGTCTGTCTGTCACCAAGCTGTATCTCATGAACCATGATAGCTAGAAAGTTGAAATTTTCACAGATGATGTATTTCTGTTGCCGCTATAACATCTAATACTAAAAACAAAATAAAATTAATATTTAAGGGGGGCTCCCATACAACAAACGTGATTTTTTGCCGTTTTTTGCTCGATATTAATAACGACAACAGGTAGACAGTTGAAACTTTCACAAATGATGTATTTTTGTTGCCGCTCTAACAACAAATACTAAAAACAGAATAAAAATAATATTTAAGAGGGCTCCCATACAACAAACGTAATTTTTTGCCGTTTTTTAGTACGGAACCCTTCGTGCGCGAGTCCGACTCGCACTTGGCCGGTTTTTTTATTTTTATTTTAGGAATTGGACTTTTTTGTAGCACTTCATTATAAATAACTTAAGCATTGTCGTTTTATAACTAAAAGACAAACTTTACCTAACGGCAAAGTTTAACAATGTTTTATATCGTTTGGTCATAAACTTTTAAACATGGTATTATTTTCATGCTAAACCCTCGAGCTTAAGTTTTAACGATTATTTTTCGAATTATGTGCAATTTATACGGGTGACTAAAGGTCATGGTATACTATACCGGCACCGCAACCGCACAGCTACAGCACGGCGTCACCTCGATTTTAGGCTACAAATACTATAAACAGAATAAAATTAATATTTAAGTGGAGCCTTTCGGCGCCAGGCGTCTACTTATAATTCCCATACAACAAACGTGATTTCATTGCCGTTTTTGGTACGGAACCCTTCGTGCGCGAGTCCGACTCGCACTTTGCCGGTTTTTTCCTTCTGATAACAAGAATAGTTGAAAATAGTTTCAAACGACGTAGTATTAAAAAAAAAAGAAATTAAAATGTTAAACATTTTAGAGTCAAAGCTTTTATTTTATATTTTTAACCGACTTCAAAAAAGGAGGTGTTCATCTGTATTTTTTTGTTGTTTTTTTGTGTATGTCCAGCGATTATTGCTCGAGTTTTTACGCATCTACAGACATAACTTTTTTGATTATAAACCGATTTAGATGATTCTTATTTTGTTGAAAAGAAAATACTTTAAGGGTGGTCTTTATGTAAGTTTCATTGGCATTAGAATTTTTTTTTGGCCCCGGGAAAGTGCCTTCGCATACCATCCCCGCGCGGTGAACACGGGGGCGGTTATGTGGTGCATCCACTAAAAACCCCGGGGTGTTCTTTCCGCGCATTGGACGAGGACAGTCGGGATCGGTGTGGCAGCACCGCGTCCCCACCCTGCGCCGGTCCCTTCGGACTCCCTCTCCTTGTGGACGCCAAGCGTCTCTTACGGTGTGGCACTCCGGAACACACGAGCGCTCTTCCATCTCCAGGGCCTAAGTGGACGACAGAATTCCCCGTTCTGCTGCCCTGACCCTGAACTACTACTAGGGAGGGATGAGATGCGTATAGCGCCTTCTCCTTCCCCCCAGTCTCCACCGACGTATCGGGTCTGCACCCGTATCCGCCTCGCGGACCCTGTCGGCGATCTCCTTCTGTGACACGATGTCTTCACAGAAGGAGTTCACCGCCTCCCACTCTCTGTTACCTCTCAGCATGGCAGCTGCCACGCTTGGAAGCGAGAGGTCACCCCCTACTATCTCGGCCCTCAGCGCTTGCCGCTGGGTTGACCACGCGGGGCATTCTACTAGAAGACCACTTTTTTGTTCTAAAAGCCCAACCCGACTTCATTAGACGTGTTTTATTAAAATTGATATGCATATCTCGTATCTAATGATTTGAATATTTTTTCTTGCTTTTTAGAGTCAATTTTGATGCTTTTTTTTGATGGTTTTTGTTTTAAGGTTTTTTGAAGGAGGTTTTTCTGTTTTTATTCATCAATTTTTGTCACCTAGTCACCGATCTAATGCACCAGGTAATAACATTCGAGCTAGCGCACCGGTGTGTTACCCAAGTAATGACATAGAGCACTATATAAAAGCCAATAACTTTTAGATAGAATTTACGACTTCTCAGTAAAGATGAGCTGCCAGCTAGCTGTTTATCATTTTAAAAAGACAGATAATATTTTAAAAGACATCAACCGCCATGGCCTCAAGTCTAAACGATTTACACCACAGCGCCTACTATGAAAAACAGTCGCGAAAGGACGATAAGTACATACCGCAGCATACAGGGATACCTACTGTAGAGATAAAACCCGTGAGGTTATACAAAACTGTCAAAAATCTGTAATTTATGATTTAAGAATAAAATTGATTGAATATCATTACGCTCGCTGTCGTGGAAGCCCAGCGTGCCGTTGACCGTACCAAATCGGTAACGCATTGCATGTAAGTTAAAAAAGCTTACATGCAAATGCAATGCGATAAGGCCAGTATTTAATAATTTACTTGTCGTTGACCGTGTACGTTGCTCGATTTATTTAATTATCTATTTTATACATGTAACTATAGTGGTACACCAGTTTTGATCGCCATTTGTGTAATTACTATAAATCAATATTCTAACCTAGCTGGCAAAAGTGTATTTTGACATCGTTACGAACGTCGTCCGATTATCGTGGTTTGGTTTTCGGAGTAGGCCTTATCAGTTGCCATTTTGAAGGTGTTGTATCGATAAATGTGTTATTTCCCGTCATTACGTTGATGTGATATCAGTGAACGTTCTCGCGTCAAGTGATCATGTCTTATCTTCGGTGGCAACTCTTTTTATGTTTGCAACAAAATGGTTCTGCATTTAGGCATATAATATACCAAGATAGAGTATCTCTATAATACCTATATACTTACTGATTTTGTTAAAAATAATGTTCATGTGTTTTGAATTTTTGTATACTAATTTTCTTACACGCACATTATGTGTAATCTTGTTGACTTTTGAGGATCACAATGAAAAAAAGTAAAGCCCAAATTTACTAATGTGCCAGAATCCGAACCGACTCCAACTGGTATGTCAATGAAATAAAAATTTTAACGGATACTAGCGCGGTTTTATTGAAAGTACTTTGGCTTAGAGCAACGCGCCGGCTTCCTACGGAACGAAGCCGAAACCGTCGGAAGCCGTCGTTGCTCGAAGGTATTTGGTTTGATTTTTGATTTTCCAGACGTTAATTAATTCACAATTAAGTTCAACAATGAAGTTAGCATTAATTAATTCACAAAATTAAATTATAAATAACTTAAACCAATTATTTTTTTTGTTAAATATTAATTTATGAACGTCTTTAAAAAATCATCGCTTAAGGGTAGGCTCACGACAGGAGCAGCTTCAGTCCCGTGACCACGGCAGCTGCAAAGGTGCCGAAACGTCGGGAAAATAAAAAATCAAACCAAATACCAACTTAATACAAAAAACTTTCAATAAAACCGCGCTAGTATTATATAGTATATTTATTTCATGTTTGGTGAGTGCGTGAGAAGCTTGAGAAGTGAATATAGTATGTCAATTTTAACTAGGCATTTTTTTTATTATAAGCACTTTGTAATAAAAGTCAACGTCCACGTAATGTAAATTAGAAATAGAAGTTATTAAATCGAGAGAGTCGTAACTCAAAGTCATGAAATCAAATGGAATGTTATTAAATAGAAAACATTTTTTAAAATCCCGCATCACAACAGTCCATCATTTAGAGTACTGAATTTAATTATTAAATACAGTTAAAACAGACTGACATGTTTTTCAAACAAACCATATTCTGGCAGTGAAATTTCACTACGATGAGATAGTTGTTTTTGTATGAAAATATGTGCCACCTGCACACAAAGCCACATTTATGCGTAAATATTTTTATTGTAGGAAATTTTGTACGGTAATATCATATGGTAGCCTTATGAGATAGGTACAGAAAAAACAATTTTGAACGTAGGTACTCGTATGTATGTACATACCTGGGTACTGCGCGACAACGCAATTTGCAAATTAGTTTTGCGCTCAGCCGTGCTATTCCAAAACGAAACTCGCAACTCACTCCGAAAGTCACCTCACTTCGTACGAGTTTGATATTAGATATATTAATTTATTAATTGCTAGAGACTTCAGGTTGCTACTGTAGTTATCTAATTTTATTTTTTAAATTTAGGCTATGTGGCTCTCTATTATGACCACTGTAGGGTTGTTTTTTTGGTGAATTAGACTGAATGCGTGATGGTGTAGTAGATTTTACTTAAAAAGGGAAGTATTTCGTAGTATAAAAAGTACTTGTCCCTATAAATGACAGAAATTTATTGTTCGGCAGTATGCCTCGTGTCCTTTTCCTTATTTCCGTGAAAATTCTGTTCAAATCTCCCGCCATCGAGATAGGTTCTGCTGTACTTGACATAATCCACGTTCCCCCAAGACGCCCTAAGTTTCGGGGTGCGTGCGTTTCGGACTTTTGATGTCCAATTTTGACTTTGAGATCCGCGCTGTAATCCCATAGTGTTATTTTACAGACCTGAACAGTGGTTTAGCTCATGCTGATAAAATTAGTGGCCTTAATTTTGGGGGTTGTTTGACCGTAATTTCGTTGTTTTCACTGACTAAAGGCTTTCGGTGGGCTATGCAGCAGGGTTAGGTACCTGCAAATTGACACACTCGGTTAAGTGAGATTGACAGTCGCATCGTCGCTTAGCGATCGCTGAGCCTGTCGGAATGCATTTTGAACTCAACGAATCTCTATGGACGATTCGTTGATCTTTCAAAATCAGCTGTGTCATTTGATAATCTCGTTGAAAACAATTTTAATTTGTACTTATTGCTGAAAACTATTTAATAGTACAGTAGCCCGTAGAACATTTAAATCACCAAAAAGGTTACCGTTTGCCGTTGTGATTACGAAATTATAGATACCTTAACCCAAGTTTTACTGATCGCAACCCGCCGTAACCTATATTGTATATTTCCAAAATATATATTTTTTTATTTCTCGAGGTTTACTACATAGTTTAGCTATTGTCGTGTTCTACAGCTTAGCATGATTGCCACAGATAAAAGTAAGACTATAAAAAGTAGCCATACACAACACAGATTTAAGACCTGATGAAAATGGCTGGACTTTATCTGGTCTTAAATCTGTGTATGATCACTTTTCATAATCTTACTATTATCAGTGGCAATCAAACAAAGCTATCAAAAAATATCATTTTTGGAGATATACAAATATAGGTTACGGCGGGTTGCGATCTGTAAAACTTAGGTAAAAGTTTCTATAATTTCGTAATAAATAACTATATCACAACGGCAAACGGTAACCTTTTTGGTGATTTAAATGTTCTACGGGCTACTGTACTATAAGTATTTGTAGCCCTATTCATCCGAACCATCGAATTTTGATCAGGTTTGTTGTACTTTTGGAAACTCAGTGGTTGGCTGTCTGGAATTTGAATTTTGTTTTATCACCGTATTCGTTGTTTACAGGGATTTCTTGGCTTATTCCGCTGTTAAGAGAAGCCCTAAGTTGTCGTGGCTAATACCGAAGGAGGATTACTAGAAAAAGTGGATTCAACATATATTGTTAAAAGGAAGCCGAAGGTATACATCCAAACTTTATTGATATTCGTTACATAGTTTATTTAATGCAGGGGATTGGTCTAGCTACAACTCTCAATTTCAGATCTTTTCGTGTGTAAAAAAATCTTGCAAATTGAGGGAATTACTTGCTTCATTAAAAGGCAACCCGTCTCCGTCATCAGCCAAATACTTTATGTCCCTTCATCTTAACTCTTGGTCGCTTGATATCTTAGTTTGCTGCAGTAGAATGGTTAAACAGGAAATCCAGTGATTAGTGACATTTATTGTCTGAATTAACATTTAAAAACAAAGTATCCCTGAGTGGGAATAACATTTGATCCAATTCAAGTTGCCGCTGGATGTCGGGCACCGCTTCCTTTCTTGTAGTGTGTTCTTTCTTATTGGATTAGTTCTGGCTCCCGTTACAGTGTCCCCTCCGTCATTAAATCTTAACCGAGATAGGTCCCGAGTCATTAATTAGTAAACGCTATAGGTTGATCTGAAATTGCGGTTGTTAACCCTTGGTTATGTTCCCACCATGCAGGTGAAGAACTTATACGGGGCTACGATACCAGCTCACTGCTCCGTTTGCCCCTTTAGACGAAGACCACGAGGAGAGAAGCCGGTACACGCACAGACTTCATTACTCGCTGACGGCTCCTAGTTCCTCATAATAGCAGTCATCGGAGCATTCTATAAAGTGGCTCATTGATTAGCTGTGACCTGCGGTCGCAGACTGCGATATATCAAATAGGTACCTACCTCTTAAGATAAATTCATTAAAATCTACTAATCAAGGCAGAGATCATCGGCGATTGTTAGTCTTCAGCACTCATTACTTAGGCATCCGAAGTTCACTCTACAGCTAGATTTATATTAAAGATTTCACATCCTAATATCCCTAGGGCAGGCAGTCTTTACCCTAGTTAAATATCTTTGAGATAGTGTTAAGAGTTCCATTTCTAATTATAACACCCGGGATATTTCTGATTGTTTATTCATTTTGTATCTCAGTGTAAATTTCAGCGGTTAACAGTCTACAACTGTATAAATAATAATCTTATTATTGTATAGAATCCAAAGAAATCTCAATAAAACTGTATTTTGGTATTTACATAAAGTTGTTTCTTTATTTTCACCGGCTGTTGTTATGGGGTAAGTACATAGCATAATTCATTTGTCTATCTTGAACAGTTAAATAAATAAATAAAATAAAAATTGTTTTATTGACCAATTAGTGACAGGTGTTTAAATAATACCAACTTAGGACTAGATAACAGACTCTTAATATTATAAGCCTCTGCTGCCGAACTAGGCAAAAAAACCTGTATTTCGGCATTCAGCGCCATAACCCTCCACAGACATGGCAATCTAAACTAGTCAAAGCAAGTCTTACAAAAATGAGCACAAAATACTTCGATCTAAAGACAATACAAAATAAAAGAAAAACAATAAGAAAAAGTGAAAGCATCTAGTGTTGAGTTAAGTGTGTGTGTGTGTGTGTGTGTGTGTGTGTGTGTGTGTGTGTGTGTGTGTGTGTGTGTGTGCGCGTGTGTGTGTGTGTGTTTTCCTAGAATACCTATATATGTATGTTAATGGTTGTGGGTGTGTGTACTGTGTTAGCTTTGTAAAAGAATCCTGGTAATACTTATTAACATTATGATGTAGTCAGCAAGTTTTCAGTTTCATCATAAGATAGTGATTGAAGCCATTTGTAAATTATTCGCTTGCAAGCCGATCTAGGCAGTGGGTAGATATTTAGCTTTTTATTGAAAAGGTTATATAAGTATGGACCTAAAAATAAGAAGAAGCGGTGGCTGAATTTAGTGCGAGTGCTGTGCATGCAAACTGTGAATTTTCGCCGCGTTGTTTGAGTGGAACTATCAAATGAAATCAATGAATGTTGTCTTAGCACAACATTGAGCAAAAACAATTGGCGAACCGTAAGCACATCGCAAAGTTGAAACAAGTCAAAAGTAGGATAAAGGATTGGTTTAAACATGCAGATTTTGAGTATAGCTCTTTGAGCTACTTCTATCTTTTTCATTTTAGTTTTAGCTGCACCCCCCCAGCTAGAAATACAATAACATAGGATAGATTGACAGAGTGCATAATATATTTGCTTAAGACGATATGGTTCCAAGACAGGTCGTAATGTTTTGAAGATGGGCATAAGTTTCCGAACTCTTGACGTTAGTTGTTCGATATGTTCATAGAAGTTAAGGTTTTTGTCTATTATAACACCAAGGTATTTGATAGACTCAACACATTCCATAGCTAAACAAGAACACTGATTTGATACGTTAGGTTCAGGACAAACATGAGATATAATTTTATGGTCTGGATGATTATTTTCTTTAGGATTTATAATGGAAAATTTTAAAAACTTAGATTTGTCAGCATTAAGAGTTAGTTTATTATTGATAAGCCATTTTTGCACCTCTTTCAGACCCATTTGCGCGTAGCCAAAGGCACTCTCCCAATCATCAGCAGTAAACAACAGAGCCGTATCGTCTGCATAAGATATTATTTTACCATGGGGAATTGTTAGATTCAGCAGCTTGTTTATGTAGATGAGGAAGAGTGTCGGACCCAAAATGCTGCCCTGCGGGACTCCATACTGCAATTTTAATTTATCACTTACGTGTGAATTAACTTTAACACATTGATATCTGTCTGACATATAATTTTCAAATATTTTAAGCTGTTGGTCACGGATTCCTATATCTTCTAACTTGGCCAAAAGGAGGGGAATTGAAATAGTGTCAAAAGCTTTTGCCATATCAAGAAATATGGCAATACACTTTTTACCTAAATCGAGGTTAGACGTCAAGAAATCAGTCAAGGTCAAAACTGCATCATCTGTGGATTTACCCTTTCGGAAACCGAATTGATTATCAGAGATAATATGATTGGTTTCCAGGTAATTAAGCAGTCTATTATTTAAGATTTTTTCGAGGACTTTAGAAATGGTTGGCAAAATAGAGATCGGCCTATAATTAGTGATGGAGTCCTTTCTTCCACCCTTATGAATTGGAGTAATAACTGATTGTTTAAGAACGTTTGGGAAGATGCCATGTTTTAGACAACAGTTAAAGATATATGTCAAGGGTGATACAAGACAATCAATATTTTCTTTAAGAAGCTCGCTTGAAATTTTGTCTATACCAACCGAACAGTTATTTTTTAGGCCCAGCACCAAGCGCCTAACCTCCTCCTCATCCACATCTAGCATCACAAAAGAATCAGCTCTAGACCCAATAGTAGCATTTGCCATAGCCGAGTTGTGCGGAGCAGAGTCCTGAATTTTCTCAGCAAGCAGCCGACCTACATTAATAAAATAATTATTGATGTCATTTACCGCATCGTTAGGCGATGGATACAAAGATAATAACTCACTGCCAGAACTTGAATTAGTTTTGCTATTTGTAATTTCTCTTATCTCTTTCCAGATTTGTTTACTGTTATTTCCAGCCTTGTCAAACTTTTTCTTTTCATAAGCTCTCTTTAGATTTTTTAAAATTTTATTGCAATAGTTTCTGTATCTTAGGTATGTAATTTTAATAATATTATTATCCGGTGCTCTTCAAAATTTTTTATGTAACCGATCCCGATTTCGTATACATCGTAAAAGCCCAGGCGTAATCCACGGTTTCAGCAAACGTTTTCGCTTAGAGAGCGTTACTGTCACCGAGTTTTCAGCAATAGCGGTTTCAAGGCAGTGTATTAATCGAGACATAGCTTCATCGGGATCTGTTATATTATAAATATGACTAAAATCCATTTTTGATAATGATGATTTAAGGCTATAGTAATTAATTTTTGTGTATTGAATAGATGCGGCAATCCGGTATTGCTTCTGTTCAAAGCACATAGCTACAGTCTTATGGTCAGTAAGAATAGTTTCAGTAACAATAGTCGTGACCCCACTATTAGATTTTAACATTGCATGATCCAAACAAGTCCCACTTTCAGCCCTAGTTACAAAAAGATGAGTTGGCATTAGACCATGAAATGCTGTCAATGTTAAGTAGCGTTCAGAATCAGTGTCACGTTTTCCATAGTTAATGGCAATGTTGATATCTCCCACTATAGCTATGCTCCTGAAATTCGACAGACTACGCAAAATTTCATTTAAAGATGTCAAAAATGAATCGATTTTTCGGTAAGATGGAGAACGATAAATACAAACAATAGCCCAGTCATGACAATTTTTTACGATAAGACAGTTACCTTCTTGAAAGTTTGGTTCCTCAATATTACACTGCAATCCATCTCTGATATACACCACCACCCCGTCATTTTGTATTTTATTATTTTTTGTCGAAAAAGAGACATAATTATTTAGGGGGGGAATTACGGGATCGTCACAAAGCCAACATTCGGTTAGCACCATAATATCCCAATCAACGTTCAGATTAGTTAAAAGCACTTCGAAACCAGGCATATTACAGTTGATACTTCTAACGTTTTGCGACAATACAGTTAGCTTGGACTGCAGTGGCAATACATGAGAAGAGACCATATCCGGATCGCACTCAAGTGATGTAGATTGTGAGAAAGAATCTAAATCATTGAGAAACGCTGGATCCATAATTTTATTTTAAGTATTTTATGATTGATTTAGATTGAATGGATTTTAACAAATCCATTAAGTACCTTATAGACAAGGTGAATAATTTACTAGGATAATATATGATTTGTTCAATATATAGGCAGTATGTTTGTGATAGTGTGTGTGGATATTCATAGTATAAGCTTACACAATAAAAACTTAAACTTAAATTTTTACGAAAAAAAGTTATAATTAACAATAATGATTTAACAAGATATAGTATGATTATTTTAGTATTATATTGGTAGTGTGTTTGTGACGACAGTGTGTATGGATATTTATAATTGATGCTAATACAACAAAAGCTCAAACTTAGATTAGGAAGTACATGCGAAATAAATAATTCGAAAAAGTAAAACCAATAAAAAAGTATAACTAGTCATTCATTCTTGCGCAGCTTTTCAATATCTTCCGTGGATATAATTTTGATTTGAGGAGATTTTTCATCTTTGCGCAGATAAACAACTCCATGACTTGTCCAGCAGAAAGAGTAGGCATAATTCTTCTGGAAGGTTCTGCTTAGATAAAACAATCTTTGTGTATTACTTGTTAGAGTTTCAGATACAAACACAGGTCTTTTTGGTTGTTTTAGTTGCAAGTGAGACGTGTTAAGTTTTTCACCCTTCACTCTACTCTTATTAAACATTTTAACCTCCTTTAGTATTTGGTCTCTCAAAAGTACAGTAGTAAACTCCACAACTATTGGGGTGGAAGTATCTTTTGATCCAGCTCTATAGATGTCTCTGATGTGTGATTCATTTAAATCAATGTTTAAGTTCTTACTTAGGTTAATAACAATTTTACACAAGTCTTGCTTTGTTTCACCCGATTCCTTCACTATATTTCGTATTTCAATTCCTGTGGAACGAGTTTTCTTCTCCAAAGTTTCAATTTTATCCTCCAAAATTTGTACCTGTTTTTTTTCATGTATTTTTTCTTCTTCCAGGCGCGTTAAACGTTTTAAAAGTTCGTCATACTTATTAGACATTAATTCCACACTCTTAGTTAGTTCCGTATTTTGCTGTTTAATAGTATTCATCGATTCCTCAAGTCCACTTAATTTGCTTTCCATTAATTTTGAGAATTTCGCGAACATATCATTTAATGTTGCTAAAATATTAGAGTCGTCTCCATCAAATTTGCGTTTTTTACGCTCCGCAACGTGCACAAGCGACGGTAAATCGGGCGCAGATTCACAGTGTTGAAGTGATGAGTCAGGCGCACTCGTGAGTAGTTGCGCGCCAGAGGTTCCGCCGCCGCCGGTCGGTAAAGCGACATCAGCTGAGGCGGGGGGCGCGCGTTTAGGTGGCATCGTGAATAAGTTGAGGTGTACTAGGATGGCAGCCAACAAATGGTTTGCATAAAACAGCGTACTGCAGCAATGTGTTCTATTGTGACTGCGCCGGCTCACAGGGGTCTCACTTAATTGGTGGCTATCGACGATTTCATATAAATCACCTTTCCGTCTAGTCTAACTAGAGCTCTGAGATAGAATGAATGCACGTACTTTGTCCTTGTTTCTCGGATGGATTACGTGTATAGCTGGGTCTTCTTTCTTAACAGAATACGTGCATTGATGCGTGTGTGTTTAAGGTGGATAATTATGCTTGTTACTCACACTACGTGCAGAAAGCTGTCGTCGGTCGTAATCTTGTAGCCTCCGCGTGAGCGCTCCTTTGGTTTATGGGCTCCTATTATTTTTCTCACAATTTTAATTTAAAATTTGAATATTTCTGAATAAAACTGAATATAAACTTGCACAATAAATGCGTCTGAACACCTCAGAGGTCCGGGAGGAAGGGGGGGGGGGGGGGGAAAAGGGAAGTTAGCAATAGAGAAAATAACATTACACCACATAGCGTTTTATCGACACTCAACTGTCAAAATCCATTGTCCTTTGACAGTTAAACGTGATAAATTACTATATCATATCGCATTTCAATAGTCATGCTCGGGAGCCAGACGTAGGATACAGAAGGAGTAATTAACTACACACAAAACATGCTAACGGTGGCACTTACGTTTTGAAAAAGTTTTTCACATACTATTAAATGATTTATTAAAATCCACCGATAGTTATGCCAGTTAAGTAAGCTAGACATGTTCATCAGGTTTACTTGAATTTTAAGGATGAGTACACCTGACTGTAAAAATTAAGTAAAGAAAAAAAACCGGCCAAGTGCGAGTCGGACTCGCGCACGAAGGTTTCCGTACCAAAAAACGGCAAAAAAAATACGTTTGTTGTATGGGAGCCCCCTTAAATATTAATTTTTGTTCTGTTTTTAGTACTTATTTGTTGTTATAGCGGCAACAAAAGTACATCATCTGTGAAAATTTCAACTGTCTACCTGTTGTCGTTATTAATATCGAGCAAAAAACGGCAAAAAAAAATCACATTTGTTGTATGGGAGCCCCCCTTAAATACATATTAATTTTATTCTGTATTTATTATTTGTTGTTCTAGCGGCAACAGAAATACATCATCTGTGAAAATTTCAACTTTCTAGTTATCACGGTTCAGGAGATACAGCCTGGTGACAGACAGACAGACACACAGACAGACAGACGGACAGCGGAGTCTTAGTAATAGGGTCCCGTTTTTACCCTTTGGGTACGGAACCCTAAAAATGTGAATACCCGTGTGGGAAGTTGAGCCTTACGATTACGTTCCTCAATTCCACAATCATTTCTTCAGTAATGCCGTTCATATAATTTTATAATGCATCATAACATAATACAGAAATGGTAGCCGCATCAACTTCGTCGTGTAATATGAGCTGAGCGTTGTTTCCCAAATGAATCACTCCAAGCGTGAATATTCAAGAACTTATTTCATTCCGTTTCTGATGGTATACGGTGCGAGTTTCGGCGGCAGATGCAAAATTGCATTTGGACTGGACGTATTCTTTTATTTGGTGCCAAATTATGGCCAACGTTACCGGTTGGCGAATGACCAATTTTCAGTATTGATATATATTTTTAAAACGAACTAATCTGGAACGAAAGACGTTAATATTTATCGGTTGAGGCTGCAAGCAAAATTGATATGCCAGATTTGTTGAATTGGTCGTTACATTTATTTATTTATTTAAACTTTATTGCAAACAAAGCAAATGGCGGACTTAAAGCCTTAAGGCATTCTCTTCCAGTCAACCGGAAAGGGTGTTCAGGAAAGAAATTGTGGCGGCAATATAGATATATTAATATAAAATAAGAATAAGTAGTGAAATACCAATACATACATAAATATTAAAAATATAATACAATATAATACATACATAATATACAATATATACACATAAAAATATACAGCACATATGTCAGATATGACAAGCTAAAGTGTAGAACTCATGTAATGTAGACGAACCACTTAATCACTTAAATGTTTTAAACCAGTGTTGATTTGAAATAAAACACTTTTTAACATGTAAATTGAAGTACTTTGGTGATAAGTTGGTATTTAGTTTGATTATTTATTTTCCCAAGTTTCGGCACCTTTGCAGCTGCCGTGGTCACGGGGGACTGAAGCTGCTCGTGAGCCTACCCTCAGTAGCAACTACAGCTTGGCAGCTGCAAAGGTGCCGAAACGTCAGGAAAATAAAAAACCGGCCAAGTGCGAGTCGGACTTGCGCACAAAGGGTTCCGTACCAAAAAACGGCAAAAAAATACGTTTGTTGTATGGGAGCCCCCTTTAAATATTAATTTTATTCTGTTTTTAGTTATTGCTGTTATAGGGGCAGTAAAAACACATTATCTGTGAAAGTTTCAACTGTCTACCTGTTGTCGTTATTAATATCGAACAAAAAACGGCAAAAAAACCACGTTTGTTGTATGGGAGCCCCCCTTAAATACTAATTTTATTCTGTTTTTAGTATTTGTTGTTATAGCGGCAACAGATATACATCATCTGTAAAAAAATCAACTTTCTAGCTATCACGGTTCATGAGATACAGCCTGGTCACAGACAGACAGACAGACAGCGGAGTCTTAGTAATAGGGTCACATTTTTACTCTTTGGGTACGGAACCCTAAAAATCAAACCATATACCCATGACCATGGCAGCCGCAAAGGTACCGAAACGTTAGGAAAATCAAAAATCAAACCGAACAAAGTGCTTTCAATAAAACCGCGCTAGTATCCGTTAAAAAGTGTTTTATTTCATGTTATCTGAGCGCGTAAGCTTGAGAAGTGTAAGTTTATTTGTTGAAATAAAGAAGCTTTTTAAAACTGCAGGATTATCTGGGCGGCTGGATGAATTTGGGGAAAATTTCACAACGGCCGAGACAATACGTGCTCCAGTAAATATACAGCCTGTAATTATGCTTTTCACTACATAAACCAGCCATTACGAGCCAGTTTTGCGTGATTAACGCTCGTATTCATGTATTGTGCCTACATAATTAACAACGGTTATCTACCGTGAAAGAATTCCCTTCCTAATTAGAAACCTCTTTGCGGTCTTCAGAATTAGATCAATGTTCACATGTTTTCTATAGAAAAATTGGAATAATCCTTTAAAACTTCCTAAAATGATACTTTTATTAAGTTCTGTTTGAAGTTGGTAATTGGTAATATGAAGAGGTATCCAGCAGTAATGCAACGAATACTACTTTAACGAATACGAATCCGAATACGAATATTCTACGAAATAAATTATACGAAACCTACTATTCGGCGAATACAAATAATTCAACAAGCTAATTAATAATACACATTTTTTTTACTAACATCCTACTAATATTATAAATGTGAAAGTTTGTGGGTTTGGATGTTTGGATGTTTGTTCCTCAATCACGCAAAAACTACTGAACGGATTTGGTTGAAATTTGGCACACAGATAGTAGATAGCTTAGATCAGGGGTCTCCAAACTACGGCCCGCGGGCCAGATCCGGCCCGCGAGCACCATCAATCCGGCCCGCGAAAGCAGGCCGAATCGTACCAACAAAGCTGTAATTTACAGTATGTTGGTACGGAGCTAGCTAGATCATGGCCCTTGAGACTTAGTGGAGGAGTAGGTCTGGCCCTTTTGCTAAAAAGTTTGGAGACCCATGGCTTAGATTAAAACATAGAATACTTTTTATCCCGATATTCCCACGGGAACGGGAACCACGCGGGTGAAACCGCGGGCGGCCGCTAGTATTTAATAAATTGAAATTAACTGTTCACAAACTTTTGTTCAAAAAGTACAACATTTGTAACTTCTGATCTATTAGGTGACGTCTTTTTGCTGTTTGTACATTCCCAGCGGTCGTAAATTTTCTTTCTGATTCGACAGTAGAACGCTTTAATGAAATATACTTCGGGGCCAGTTTTTTCAGCTTCGGGTATATATATATATATATATATATATATATATATATATATATATATATATATCTTCACGCCAGAAAACCAAGGGATCAGCAGGTGAGAAATTAGGTTATTTTAGATACGTGTCTACTTCATTTCTAATCCCCCCCGTCAATAGATACAAACAGTGTAGTGCGTAGGTGCGTTCGGATACACGGTGCACAGCCAAATCGTAATTTGCGTTCAGTTATAATTTATAAATAGTTTGTTTTTAATATTCGTGATGATATTCGGCCAATACGAATATTCGGTAAATATCTACTATTTGGCGAATACGAATATTCGTATTCGTTGCATCACTAGTATCCAGCCAAAGGCAAAATGCTCCTTTCTAGTTCCTACGTGAAACGACAATTAATTAGTGCAAATTGGGATACCTTCGACATCAAATATTACCTATATAAGTCTGCTCACGTTACACGTATTACGAATATCAAATTAACACTTGTAAATATCACAAGAGCATGAACTTATCAGTGAACTAATTACTAAAATGTTTCTGGAATTGCAAACGGTTTCACGAGACTAAGACCAAGATATTCGGAGCTTATTCATATTTAACAGCAGGGCTCGTAAGATCCAAGTGACGTAATAAATCATGCATGCATACCGCTTACGACGGCTCAAGTCGCTAATGTAATATTCGGGCGTCAATCCGGATTTTCAAGCAGTGGCAATTTTTTACGTAAGAAAAAAAATCACCAATAAATAACCAAATGATATTTATGAATTCAAGACGCCGTTGTTGGATGATGTAACATCGCTAGCCCATTGATAAAAAAGGTTTGCCCATAATGGACTTTAGAAAAAGAAAAATCACCGCCCGGATCGGAAAGAAGCTCTGCCTTACCCCGGCCACGCGAAGGGGCGACCAGCGGCGCGGCGCGCGAATTCTTACACTCGGCCACAAAGTTCATGTAATTTGCTCGTCGCGTGTCGCCGCCGGGCACCCGATCGCGTAACCTGGCCGAGGAATTCGAGGTAGTGAAATGTACAGTTGCTCAAAAATGTGAGCTTACGATGACAGTACAGCGTGCGATAAGTTGATTTTACCGCACGCCGTGCGTTTTTGTTTACGGTTTTTTTAATTTCTAATACAATATGTACATACCATTACATGTACATGCCGTATACATAAGAAAAGAAAAAAACCGGTCAAGAGCGAGTCGGACTCGCGCACCGAGGGTTCCGTACAATCATAAATATATTTGGATATGTTACTTTAGTACAGTCTTTAAAAAAGTAGGATAAACGGCAGACAGGTGGAAGGGCGAACAGGCGGACAGTTAATTTACAAATCTTAACCACAGTTGCTTATGGTGACTGAAAAACGTTTCAGCCGCTCCACATTGCAAACTGTTTATATTACTAAGTAGGAACTTATTCTTCGTTTATTCGTACGGCAAATAGTAGGTAATTTATATAAGAACCAGTCACCAATTATTACTGTAATATTAGGTTGCGCCATCTCTTGACCGATAGTGGAACTATTTTAATTCGCAAGTCAGCATTCTTAGGTCACCGCCATCTGTTGACGGGTAGTGAAACTAAAGAATTCTTGTTTGTTTTTTGAATTTCTAAAAAAGTGTGTTATATTGAGACCTCGTTTTATTTTTCCTGTAATCTTTACGTAAACTACTATCACATAGAATTATTTCAGATTTTTCTCTTTGCAAACTTAAGAGGAACTTAAGGGAACGGTATTTTTTTTTACATTTTTCATCATAAGTCGAAAACTATGCGGCCTAAGAAAAAAGAAAAAAATGTTTTAAAATGTGCAAACAGCGCTCTTTCATATGATACCCCACACGCCCTAGTCACCTCACTTCAAATTTTTAAGACCCCTTTTCAGTCCCTGTTGTAAAAAAAATATTATTTTTTTTATTTCTTTCTTATTTGCAAAATAGTTGGGCAAATGTCATCTTAAACTATTCCAAATTTCAAGTTGATACCATTAGTAGTTCTCGAGATATCCAGCTGTGACAGACAGACAGACTGAGTCACACCATAAGGGTTCCTTTTTTACCATTTTGGTACGGAACCCTAAAAAGTAATAAGATTACTACCAAAGAGTTTCTGTAAAGAGGATGCGGCAAAGGGTAAAAAATGTCAAATATTTTTATTTCAGTAGGTACCTATATTTTTTTCTCGTAAATGTATTGAAAAACGTTGTATAGTACAAACGTTGTATTGTATGTATGCTGTGGTTTGAAACTCCTTACCAACCTTGTATCATAAACTACTATTATAACATATTTGCTCGTAAAGGGTCTCTTATTACACCAATTTCAATATCGTATTGTATCTCATTACGAACTTGTGCGGTAATGTAAAGTAAAACGCACGGTTTCCTTGATAAACCGTGCGTTTTACTTTACATTACCGCACGGTTTATAAAGATGCTTCGTCTAAAACGAACGGTACTTTTTTAAATCTTAGCAAAGAGTTTTTATATCAGAAAAGAGGTCAACATTTTATGAATAAAATTAACTTTGGATGATAAAATATAATAAATAAACATTTTATTATTTAATTTAATTATTGTTGACAATAATTTACAACCATTTATCTGTAACAAAAACACAAAAATATTAATTTACTTTATTAGTAATACTGGCTGTTTTTTTATGCCTTTGCCTTAAAAAAAGCGCTGTTGCGCGCGCATTGCTAATTTTTTTTTGCTGTATTTGAAAATGTCGTCAAGTAGTGATAATTTTTATGAATTCAACACCGCTAGAAGTCTGAGAGGCAGCGAAAAAGGCTATTCTAAGCCTCTTGCCCGAAAAATTGACCGATAAGATACTTACAAGCGTATCAAAATTTAATCATATGGAAAACAAGCAAAGGTGCAAATTCCGAGTTTTATTTATTTCCTCGCAAATATGTTATAAAACGTCGTATGACATACGTGCGCTTTGATAATTACAGCCTCTGCTTTCTTGTAACCCTCGCCTACGGCTCGGGCTAGCAATATCGCCTCGGCTGTAATTTTCAACTTACCGCACTTATATCATAATGTACTATTATATCATCACCTCTTGATGAATAGGGTACTGGTGATTTTAGGAGTGGATAATGGAGTTGGGCTCCTTAAAACGCCATTAAAGATAACCTTGGTGGTGATGTAAGCGACTAATGGGCGTCAGTGACCATCTATCATAAGAATGCATGCCTGTTTGTATTAAAAATAAAATTAAGTTTTATAAGCGTATGCCAGCTTTACTACCAGCTTTTATTAAGTTACCTACATAAAGAAACGAACATTATTACGTTGGCCTATTTATAAGACAAAGTGATAAAGTAAACGAGATTGATACAGAAGGAAATCCTGCAACATTTTACTTACTCAGGCTTTCATATAGATAAGTGTGCAACTACAGAACAGACAGTAAATAATTAAATCAAGGCCTTTTTCCATCAGGATTATCTCGACTAACTTCAAGTGTATGTAGGCAATCTTCTTCTAATCAGCTGATTTCTGATCCGAGATAAAACGAAGTCCAATTAGATGGGCTGTGCTTGACAATGCGCTGTGTAGTAGCCACCTAAAGCCTTCATGGGCTGAATAAAGAAGCCAAGTGTTCTTATTTCCTTTGTTTTCTTAATTGGGAATTAGGGACTAGTTTTAAGGTGCAAAAGATGAAATTGATTACATTGACTAAATGTTGTGTTTTGTTTCTACTATAGTTGTTCAATCTCAGGAAGACCGTTTTGCTATGAATGTTGTTAGGCTTGCACATGCACATTTTTTTAGTGTGCGTAATACGAGAGCGTGCAGACGCACACTAAAACAATGTGCATGTGCACGCCTAACACATCCATAGCAAAACGGTCTTCGTCTGATAGAAGAACTGTAGCAAGGTTAAGATAATACTAATTTCCAATCATAGGACAATGTTGTTTTGTGAGGGTTGACATGATCTTGGACGAACTTTTAAGTATAATGAAATTAGATTACTTTGGTATCGTTAGGACTTCCTTTTCTGGCTTCTTCTCTGATTTTTTTAGTAGCTATACTTTTATTAGCCAGTAAATGCTGGCAATTTGAATTGTAACATTATTTTACATTATTTTGTTTATCAGCCTGTTATTATTTTGACTCAACCCCCTAGGTACATCATAAAAGACAGGCATGACTATAAAAAAAATTGAGAATTAGTAAATGAGGAGATTATTGAATGCTCCATCTTCAAAGTGATAAAGGTACTTTTTATGTTCTTAAAAAGTCAAAAGAACCTTCAAGTGGAAATTGAAATTTTGTTCCATACGATGGAAATATTCCGGCGTAGAGTATATTTCGATACAGTTCGTTCAGTGACTGTATCCAATCAGAGTTCTTGGCTTATCAGCCTCTGTCAACAATTCTCACAAACAAACTTACGTGACTTACGCGCCTCCGACGGCAGCATTCGGAACTGGGCCAATTAATATAAGCATAAAGATAAATAAAAATAGTTGTTTTCTTTGTATGAAGACTATGGGCATAATGGGAATAGAATCAGATATGATCTGTATGTAGGAACGATCACTGTTGTTAGCGAATATCGCAGTTAGAGTTTAATAAAGAAGATAAGAGACATTTCACAACAACATCCCCTCGTATCCTACTTTTTTTATTTCGGATCACCAAGCAATTCGTGTCAAGTAGCACCCTTAAAAATAAGAACAAAATATTAAACTACCTAGTTTTAGTTCTATCATGTCTAAAAGCATTTTCTTTTGTTTTTTTTAACTTCCAATGCTTCGGTTACCGATAAAATGTGTCTCGAGCCGTTAAAACTTGAAAATAGAACGCCGGTGTATGTCAATTCTGTCACAGCTCACAGGATATGGCGGGGACGCGGTAAGCTGTCGCATAACATGCATGCGCCGACAACACTACCACACACGTTATATCACAGTATACATATTAGTTTGTGTTTATATCACCACTGACATTAATATGTAACTAATTTAAATGCTGTGGTTATACTGTGATACAACGTTCAGTGAGAAGCCTTACTACAAAAATATAATTGCGATAGTCGTACTCTGTTCGTCATTCGATTTACTTAATATTGGACCGTAATTCTGAGATTATAATGCCAGGAAGTGGTATGAACTTCGTCTGATAATTGTAGTTTGCTTTTTGGAGCAGGCTTCAGTAGGTATTGAGAACCATGCTAGATTAACGGCCTATAGCATTTTAAGCTTTTTTAAATAGACACAACATACTATCATAAATAATAATTATATACAACGTGTTATAAAAAAATCCCTAAAACAGAATATTTTAGATAGGGACCATTAAACTGAACAACTTTTACTATTGGACCAACTCTGAAATCGCGAAAAAAATCTGCTGTTTTATAATTTTTTTACACGACTGCCCAAAGCAAAAAGAGTGTAATATATGTGTTCAGGGTTCTATGTATGTGGGTGGGTATGTGAGTTTCTTTAATCCACCATAACTTCTAAATGCCTGAACTGATTTGGATAAATGGGGTATCTTTAGAATCCTTACAGCATCTCGAGTGACACTGGCTATATCTTTTTAGAAAAAATCAATATAGCGACTATACGACGCCATTTTCAAAGGCGAAAAAAATTTTTTTTTCTTCTATTATTACAATATGGGCATCAAATGAAAAGCCTTGATGAGCACATTCCAAAATTATATAATATATCACTAAAATGTGTGAAATAAAAATAAATTAATTTTAAAAATATTAAAGACACGACTGCCCTTCCAAAAACGAAATAAAAAGTTAAACAACAAGTGTCATTGCAGTTGGGGGACCTCTTTCATCAAAAATTGTTCCATAACAAGGTCCCCCGACTGCAATGACACTTGTTGTTTAACTTTTTAGTTCGTTTTTTGGCAGGGCAGTCGTCTTTTTTAATATTTTTTAAATTTATTTATTTTTATTTTTTCGTATTAATTTTTGTATGAAATAGCTGATTTATTTTCGCGATTTCAGAGTTGGTCCCGTAGTAAAAGTAGTTCAGTTTGATGATCCCTATCTATCATATTCGGCTTTAGGGGGTTTTTTGTGATACGTTGTATGTCGGTTAGGTGCCAATTGTTGCGCTAAGTTCCAAACGTTTTTTAGGTACCCCAAGGCTTAAAGTATATAAGGTCCTTCTTAAATAGTGAACGAAATTTTAAGGGGTCAATGTACTCATGCATACAAACAAATTTTACTATGGTACCAACATTGAAATCGCGAAAAAAAATCAGCTGTTCCATACATTTTGATCTATTCGATTTTAAATTTTCTATGGAACAGCTGTTTTTTTTTTTCACGATTACAATATTGGTACCATAATAAAAGTTGTTTGAATGCATGAGCACATTGACCCCTTAAAATTTTGTGCACTTTTTAAGAAGGACCTTATAATTTTGAACATACCATCCAAATTTTGAGGATGTGTTCAGTCCATGAAACTGAACAACTTTCTCTAAGGAACACATGGTCAAATATGTAAAATAAAAATCAACTTTCCATGTAATCAAAGAGATCACGTGGTCAATTTACTATGGGATGGCCAAAATTTTGTGGCGAAATTTGACACGTTTCTTACAGATAGTTGTTTGTTTGTATGCATGAGTACATTGACCCCTTAAAATTTCGTGCAGTATTTAAGAAGGACCTTATATAATGTAGGTACTAACATTCTGTAACATTGGAGGTTGCACGTATTGGGCGAAAATAGGAGGATTTCATCGCACACGTGCCTAATTACCACCTAGATTAAACACTTTTAGGTCAAGGTAAAGGTTAGCAGGTAGTAATAGGACCTACATAGTAGGTATTTATTTTGCAGCATTTGTAGGATGTTTTATTAATAAACATAATTAACCGAATTAAAAGGCGGAATTATTATTCCGTATAATAATGTATCCGTATAATTTCTCATGTCGTGATAATGTCAAATGTTAGCCGTATTGTCTACTCCCATGTGCGCTGTTAAATCGATGTTTCAAAGTTTGACATATATTCCTAGGGGGAAATCCCTTGCCAACTTGGAGAATACTTTGGTTTTGATTCGATTTGTGGTGTCTATTGAATCATTTATTTATTGCAGGGTTAAACAATATCGATAATTGATATCGAGGAGCTCGATGGCGCAGTGGTTTAGCGCCTGGCCCAGCAATTGCGGAGGTTAAGCAACTTTGGCAAGGGTCGGTCGTGAGATGGGTGACCAAAAATTTATTATCTCGAGCTCCTCCGTGTTTCAGAAGGCATGTTAAGCTGTTGGTTCCGGCTGCATTTGCAGTCGTTACCTTCCATCAATCCGCACGCATTAGGCCATCCTCCTTATCCACCCATAAGGAAAGCCGGTGCCTAGCAGTAGGAACATAATTATTCACACACTTTCATTTCTTAAGAGTATCAATATGAATAAAACAAATTATATTTTTTTTAACAAATAAAAGGAGATGTCCCAGCGTTGCCCCAGTTTCATTTTATTTAATTACTTTCATAATTAAAAAAATGCTAATTACATTTTATTTAGGTGTAGTATTAGTCAAGAATTGTTTTAAATTTAAAAAAAACAATTACAAAAACATTAAGTTGTTTTCTGAAGTATTTTGTGAAAAAAATGTAAGTAAATATTACTATCATGATAAAAAATTGTGATTTAAAAGCATTTTAACTTACAAATCCCACTTTTTAAAGCAGAAAATAATTATTAAGCTAATTCTAGAGTAAAATACCTACTCCGACATACTACTTTGATTAAGACGCGATAGACTTTCATTTTTTGACAATGGTGAGGCAAATGACATAGGCGCGATGGGACATGTCCTTTCATTCATTTTATTATTACTTAAATGTTATTATTTTTAAACAATTTTTGACTTATTTACAACATTTTATATATTATGAGAAAAATTTAAGTTATTCATTGAATCTATCAAGATAATTTTCAATGTGTGGAATACCTTCTCTTTAAATTGAGTTATTTGAATTCGTGACTCTTACTTTCATTTCAAAGATTTTTTCAAGAAATGATTGTTTTATAAATACATAATACTTATACCTACGTATTTTTAAACTATTCTACTACATAACAAATAACAGCTAACTAATGTTACATTGCTTTCTAATTACAATAAGTTGTTACGTTTCTAAAAGCTGATTGTTAGGATTAAAACCAAATAAAAATCGATTAAGAACACAACTATGTCGCAAGCGTTTTTGCATTGTTTTAAATCTAAATATTTAGAGAGAAAAGTCCGTCTTGGAATGAATGAAGAAATTTTTATCAGAAACATTTTTTCCTGTTAAATCCATAAGAAGATTTGTGATTTCAGTATGGATAATAAAAGATTTTATTTTTTTATTTTCACCACAAACAAGCAGTTACAGTAGTTTTAAATACAATTACAAGGTATGACAAATAACATTAATTGTTTGTGGAGCTGGAGACTGGAGATCTATGAAAAGTATCGAAATACTCGTGTTACGAACCCCCAGGTCTCCAAAAGGATAGATGGATGGACGTCTTATTATTTTATTTCTTGATAACAGAACCTATTAACTTATAGGTATGTAAATGTTCTAAAATCATAGTAAATTCGAGTTCAGAAAATGTTTATTATATACCTTTGTCTATTTATCCAAACATAATTATTTGGATTGTAGATTAGGTACAATCAAAAGTTCTACATTATAAACAGTGTTTTTCGATATAAGTAATCCTTTATTTATTGTTAAGCGAAGCAGCATCAGATGGCACGAAAACCCAAATATTTGGACTAATTTATTATTCCGTGTTAGTATCTCAATTCTACTCTACTCACGAAGCGCTACGCTTTCTGCTCCCGACGACAAACTACTTAGCAAGTTAATGTTGCCTTCGTTACTTATATTTCCGCACCGTCTTGCGTTTTCTTAGAGAGCTTACAGACGGGCTATTTGCCGACCGACAGTCGCCGGTAATCGCGCAAGCTGGCGCTCGTGTGTAAGCTGACCTAAGGTTGAACTATAACCCACCCAGTATCACATTTTGTAGGTGGCTCTATCTCTTACTGTCATTTGGAAAATTAAACATCGTTCACATTGACTGAGAAAAACGCACGGCAGCGGCCGCGCACTTTGCAATCATCGCCAACATTTTCTATTGAAAAGCGTTTCTTATTATTGATGTCGATGGATGCTTTCTTGTTAATGAATACAAAAACAAGTATTGTATGTGAAACACATTAGTCGACGTTAAACTAAAAACGTTATATCCCGGTGCAGCTTTTTCCAAAGTTCTATCCCTTTCGTCACAAACATTGTTACTAGAGCGAGCGTACATCCGCGCTTTTCTGCATCTACAAATCGGGTGACACCGACCAAATGGTATTTTTCCCTCTAGCCAATGTTGTTTCTGAGCGATGATAAGAGATAAATCTACGGAAATATGGGGAGCCGTATGTTTCAACACACCCTTGTAAATGTTTACTTATTTGCAATTGTAACTTAAAATAAACATTCTTGTATACCACATAAACAAATATTATCAGTTAACTTAACACGTCAACGTCAAAATCAACTCGTATGAGACTATTTTTCTATAAATGTGTAATGATACTAGAAAGACTATCTTTGTAGAATAAATAATAGCCTAAATGTTTTCTAGACTAACTATGTACGAAGGCAACAAATAAGCGTTAGTTCTAGTCTAGCGTTTAAAGCTCTGGCTTATTCTGGACTAAATATTTTTTTTGTGACTGTAACTATGTCAATTATTATTATTCCTAAAACACATAACTAAAATTCTTTATTCTCTTTAAGATGTCGACCTCATCACACGGTTTTACCAGGATCAGAGGGCCTATTACAAAAAATCATAGTGATAAGCGTACGATGTTCGTCCCACTTCGTGACATTAAATTAACTGATCCTCATGTTTATGATTCAAAATAATGTAAATCGATCAACGAACATCGTCCGAATATCGTGATTCCTTTATGTAATAGGCTAATTTTGCATTAGCATTTTGCGCAAATTTCCTTATATTATAAGGTAAGAAAAATCCCACTTAGAAGCAAATTCGTTTCATCAAACAAGGTAAAGATGTAGTTTCTCACTTTATTAAGCAGTCAAAGTTCGTGAATTCTTGTCAACGTAATCCTCTTAAATGACAGCGGGACTGTAATGTAACCACAATGTAAGATTGCAATGTTCTTTAGCTTGCTTCAATTTCATTTGAAAAACTTATAAAATGAGCAAAGTTAAATGTATTACAACAAAATTATACTGATAATACGACACTTAAGTGATTGTATTAAGTTCATTAAAACTGGCAACGTTTATTATGACATCGTTACAGATAATATTGTCCAGAATAAGCTCAGAATCGCTTCTAACACAAAATGAGTTTTTCACAAAACCGTAAACTTACTCTGCGGCTTAAACTTCACTCGGTCTGAAATAATAAAATGAGGCATTAATGCTTCTCTGTCCATATTGGTGTCCATATTATTAAGACTCAAGAATAAGCAGGTCCTAGTTTATTCTAGAGTAAATATTTACTCCATTTTGGGCGATTCCACACTAAGACCACAGCATAAAGATTTTAAGACGAAGCCATTTTGGGGTTGAATAATTTCAGGACTTGAGTAACTGCAGTTACTTCAAGTCAGTATTGTTTATCTGACGAGAAAAGTCGATGATTCGTTTCAAAATAGATGCAGTTTTTTAAATGCAACTTAAATCAACTTCGGTGCTCATACTGTTACGGTAAAAAATATGGGCAATGTTGTTCTGCTTTTATTGTTTGTATAGGTAGTTTAAACCCACTTTAACAACATTTATTTAAGTTTATTATAAAATATAATAGCATAAAAGTTTTTTTTTGCTTCTTCGATACTTTGAGAGTACCTACCCAAAAATTATAATAGAATTGAGCGTTTTTAAAATTAAGTTTACCTTGTCTATAAGTCAACTTTTTATATATTTTGATGTTTTTTTTTCATGTTGATATGATAAGGATACGTAACAGTTTATGGATTTAATTTCTTTGCAGATTAATTTATATAAAAAAAATTAACCATTACATTTCCAAATGGCAGTTTTAGCTGTGACAAAACCGCCATGTCCAGTCGGTCCACCACTTTTTACGATTTTAATGGAAATCAATCTGTCTATATTTAAATCAATATAAGACTTAAAATATAAACAACCGATGACGATAGGTGACAGAGTACATTCAAACGATACCAAAAACTCATGCTTAGTACAAAACGTTTTCAGATTCGCTTCTAACATCGAGGAACTTGGGTGGGAGACAACAAAATTTAAAAAACTGGTCATTATTTAAATAAAACGCAAGTAATATAAAAAAAAATTGCTTGAATCAACTAAGTTTAAGAGTTTAATGTTTTTAAATCTTCAAAACAATTAGCCGGATATAATTTTTACTTGTTATTAGACTTCGAGTAACACGGGGGACAGCTCAAAAGTGGGGGTAAACTTTATTTTGAAAACGCTAAATTAAGGAGGTTATGATGAGTGTTTTTGTTATTTTCGGTAGCTTTTTAGGTCTGGTAAACAACTTCAAAATATATTATTGTTATTTATTTATATATTGCTGCTGAAGTATATTATTTCAGCAGCGATAATGATAAAGTGGAAAAATGTTTTGACGTGTATGTAATACTTGTGAAAAAGTGTGTCCAATTAAGAGATTCTGGGAAAGTCTTCATATTGTTTGTAAACAAAACTTACCGTTTTTAGCCTTAAATAGCTATTGAAGACTATTTTCAATAATGTGATTAAAATTTATTACAAAATAAAATAGATTTTTAAGTAAAAATCATCTGTTCTTTCCTAAAATAAGAAAAAGCTATTTAAAAGTATTGTTAAAAAATCATGCATCGTCAATCTTCATGCATTTCTACTATGCATTTCTTTACATACCTAACCCACTAACAGATAAATATTAAAACTAGGTTATAAAAATAAAAGGTAAGTATATCCTTTGATTAGAAACATTTCATACTAGAGTTCTTACCTTTATACCCAACAGGACCAGAAGGTACATGAAACAAGAAAAGAAAATAATTAGTTAAATAATTAAAAAAACCGGCCAAGTGCGAGTCGGACTCGCGCACGAAGGGTTCCGTACCAAAAAACGGCAAAAAAAATACGTTTGTTGTATTGGAGCCCCCTTAAATATTAATTTATTATATTTTTAGTATTTCTTGCTATAGCGGTAACAGAAATACATCATCTGTGAAAATTTCAACTGTCTAGCTATCACGGTTCATGAGATACAGCTTGGTGACAGACAGACAGACAGACGGACAGCGGAGTCTTAGTAATAAGGTCCCGTTTTTACCCTTTGGGTACGGACGATACCCTAAAAAGGAAGCCCGTCGTTATCGTTAACAATTTCCTATAATGCATTATGATTGTAATCGGATGGCGATCGTTGTTGTAGCGGCAACGATCGTTTTCATTATATTTGAATCCCTGAAATTAGATCCTTATATTTTTCCGTCGACGTCCGGCGCGCCCTTGTGGCGCCTTTCCTTCCCTTTTTTGTGGTTCGAGTAAAAAGCTGTGGGAGGCGAGGTTCAAAATTATCTTAGAAATTTCACGGCCGAGGATCGATCATGAAATGAGCATAACTTAATAATTTTCCATAGTTGAGGCTTAACCACGAAAGAGTGTAGCGGAACGGGCTGAAAGATTTCTACTAAGGAAATTATAGCTGCGAGTTTCGCGGACTCCGAACACATTTTGCCGCTGACTGCCGCTCTCTCGCTCGCACATTTCATGTTTTCTCAAGATTTCTTAAATCTGAGAGCGTCATTGAAAAATATTTTGAAATATATTTTTAAAAGTGCGTAATCTTATATTGCGAAAAGTGGCCGAGACATATTTTTCAATTACGCACTCAGATTTAAGAGATCTTGAGAAAACATGAAATGTGGGAGCGAGAGAGCGGCACTCAGCGGCAAAATGAGTACGGGCTCTTAATGACCCCCCCCCCCCACTTATTTCATGGTCGAGGCCCAGCTCCTACCAGAGTAGATTGAGATAAAAAACAAGCCATGACACCAATAAAATCCGAGTGAGTATAGGTATGTACTATGTACATACCTTTCCAGCCGTTCATACGCATTAACTATTTGGTTGCAATTAATGGATGATGTACATTGTACATAATTAATGGACGTCAGGTGATTTAATTTTTTAATTTATTAAAACAACAATCGAGCATATTTACATAACACATCAAGATATTCACATTTTATTAAAGGCGCCATAACGCGATATTTTCATAACTTAAAGCCCATCTTCAAACTCGAGAAGAGGGGTTTGTCTGAGGGGTCGGTCGTCCAAATAAACACTCAGTTTCTATGTAAATTGTGACTTTACGTCAGTATGACGACAAATTCGGGTGACAACTCACGATATTGAGCTATTAAAGTGCTCTCCGAGTTTTATTGGCCTTCCCTTTGAAGGGGATAGGAAAAGCTCTCTTACTTCCGGCTGTTGTCGGAAAAGGTGGTTTTTAATTACTGTTACCTGACCTTTAATTGTCTCATTGCATTAAGGCAATTGGGGAAAATTTCAGGTAGTTAGAAACACACTGTGCGAGCGAGTAATTTGTTAATTAGCTAAAGTTAAGAGTAGCTAGCAGGTACAAGTAAAGTGTTTGTTGTATTGCTATACATTTTTAGGGGAGAGAAATGTGTTTTATTTATTGTTTTGCACTGTAATTGACCGAGCGAGTGCGAAGCGCGAGCGAAGCGTCTCTGCATCAGCCTGGGCAAAAATTCTTTCATATGTCCTTCTTTCCGGCGGCTGTCCGTTGGCTGTCCGTTTGTTCTTCTCAAACGATTCTCGTGAAATTTTGTGAGGTGGTTCGATAATTAAAAATATCAAAAAATGTAACAAAAACCTTTTTGTTGCAAACCAGCGAAATTTTTTCTTAGTCTATAGTGTAAAGAAAATTTTGTTTTTAGGGTTCCGTACCAAAATGGTAAAAAAGGAACCCTTATGGTGTGACTCAGTCTGTCTGTCTGTCTGTCTGTCACAGCTGGATATCTCGAGAACTGCTAATGGTATCAACTTGAAATTTGGAATAGTTTAAGATGACATTTGCCCAACTATTTTGCAAATAAGAAAGAAAAAAAAATAGTTTTTAAACAACAGGGACTGAAAAGGGGTCTTAAAAATTTGAAGTGAGGTGACTAGAGCATGTGGGGTATCATATGAAAGAGCGCTGACTATTATGTATTCTGTGGCGCTGTTTGCACATTTTAAAACATTTTTTTCCTTTTTTCTTAGGCCGCATAGTTTTCGACTTATGATGAAAAATGTAAAAAAAATACCTTTCCCCCCCCCTTTATCTCCGAAGTTTGCAAAGAGAAAAATCTGAAATAATTCTATGTGATAGTAGTTTATGTAAAGATTACAGGAAAAATAAAACGATGCCTCAATATAACACACTTTTTTAGAAATTCAAAAAACAAACAAAAATTCTTTAGTTTCACTACCAGTCAACAGATGGCGCTGTCCTAAGAATGCTAACCTAAGAAAAAAAAATTGTTCCACTATCGGTCAATAGATGGCGCAACCTAATACTATAATAATAAATTGGTGGCTGGTTCTAATATAATTACCTACTATTTGCCGTACGAATAAACGAAGAATAATAGTAATATAAACAGTTTGCAATGTGGAGTGGCTGAAACGTTTTTCAGTCACCATAAGCAGCCGTGGCACGCTGTGGTTAAGATTTGTAAATTAACTGTCCGCCTGTTTGTCCTTCCACCTGTCTGCCGTTTATCCTACTTTTTTAGGGTTCCGTAGCCTAAATGGCAAAAAACGGAACCCTTATAGATTCGTCATGTCTGTCTGTCTGTCTGTCTGTCCGTATGTCACAGCCACTTTATTCCGAAAGTATTAAGACTACACAATTGAAACTTGGTAGGTAGATGTATTCTGTTAACCGCTTAACGAATTTAATACAAAAATAAGAAAAATAAAAGATTAAGGGGGGCTCCCCATACATGGAACTGAAACTTAAAATATTTTTTTTCTTCAAACCAACACGTGTTGGTTGTTTATAGATAGGTCTTTAAAAATGACATTAAGGTTCCTAAGACAACTTTTTCTCGAAGTCAACCGTTTGAAAGATATTCACCGCCAAAGTGGTAAAATGTGTGTCCCCCCCCTTTAACTTTTGAAATAAGAGAGTGAAAAATCTAAAAAAAATATATGCCGTAGATCTTAATAAACACTTTCAACCAAAATTGGTTTGAACGAGATATAGCACATTTTCCAAAACCGCAAATATAACTTTGTCATTCATACCAACACTGTGAAAAACAAAGTTATTTTTACAGACGAGAAAATATAGGTGGTATTAAATATGGTATGGTATAAGGTAATTACGGAACCCTATGGCGCGTGGCCCGACATGCACTTGGCCGGTTTTTTAAAGACTGTACTAAAGTAACATATCCAAATATATTTATGATTGTACGGAACCCTCGGTGCGCGAGCCCGACTCGCTCTTGACCGGTTTTATTTAAGTTTAGAAGACTCAAAAGTGCATCTATTCAAACATTTCTGATCAATAGTCGAAATTTGAAAATAAATGGCTTTGTGACAGAACCTAGGACCAAAGAGAATGTAAAAATATGCGTATATTATTTGCACACTATAGATACTTATAAGTTGACAAGTTTATTTGTTTTTAAATTAAAAGCATACAATTTAAGCAACTTTTTAACCCAAGGTCTACAGCTCACGGAGCCACTAGTGTTAATAGTGCACAGTTACCAGCTCTGATAACGAAAACCCGTAAACAGCTTTTACGCATCTTTTCGCTTTTGCCCCCTAAACAAATTCACATTTATAAAAACGATAACCCTAAACAAAGTAACATTTTGTAAAATCGATAACGAAGATGTTGGGATGTTTAAAAAAAAAATCGTTAAAGAAAACTTATTTATGCAACTCAATACGTCCTTCGATAGCGACATTCGTTATTGCTTTTGCAAATGTGACATTAGCACTCCTTGACTCCCAAGGTTCATTTCGTGTCTAAAGTTACAGAACTAATCAATTTGGTACCCCTTTCCCGACAAACGGTATTTACCTTAACTACACAACTATGCTAATGATTGAATGTAGTACACGACAAGACCCTTTGAAATAAGGGTTAATTTGCTTCATTGGTTTCTAAATGAGATTACCTGTTCAATAAAGGGATAGCACAAAAGCTAAAGGCAAAATAAATAAATCTTTGTTGCAGTAGAAAATTAACTATAATAAAAAATCTTTTTTAAGCACATTTTGGATAATCGGGACGTTCATTTCATAGGACTTTACGGCTAATTTATTCTTGGAAAAAACGATCATTCATTGTAAAATTAATTCGACAGACTAAATGATTTGTTATGTGTTTTCTTGGCAGGCATTCCTTAATATAAATGAAACCATACTATTATTTGTTATGTGTCTGTATTTAATTTTGCCCTATATTTTGATTAAAGATGAGAGCTCGACCTTTAGCGAATTCGAATCCAAGAAAGTGCTAATCAAGTTTATTTAATAAAACTTTTCTTTTTATTGTCTTCCAATGAAATGAGAATCCGACCTTTTAAATACGATCAAGTTCTGTATTAATTACAATGTCTCTAGCTTTACCTAGTTTTAGCGAATGGTGTCTCCACTTTTAGTAAGCTTCTTAGGTTTTATCTACGGTGTTTATGACTGGCATACATAGCGTCTTTGCCACATACTATGCCACTATTCACCGCAAAATAGCAGGAAGCTGCAAATGTGGTGACATAAACTGTCCTTACGTGCCTGCAAAATGGAGTTACATTTTTAGTGATATGATAGAAAATCCTGATGACCTGGTTTGACCAGTAAAGACCTTTAGACATTATTAATTTCCCTCATATCTATAGACGAGTAAGTAATGACTTGAGTAAAACTCGCAACATATCATTTTGAGAAAGTACTAAAATTAGAAAACCGTTTCGAGATTTTAGTGTTCTAAGCTCATATATTTTTACTAGCTTCTGCCCGCGACTTCGTCCGCGTAGATGTTAGAGAAAATCCTGAGAGAACCTTCAACCAGGATCTGACCAGTCATTTTTACGTTTCCGGTTCCGGTTCCCGTTCCCGTTCTGTTCCCGTCCGTTCCCGTCCCTTTCCTGTCCCGTTCTCGTACGCCTTCCGTTGCCATTCCTGTTCCCGTCCCGTTACCGTCCCGTTCTCGTTCTCGTTCCCGTTCCCGTACCGTTCTCGTCCCGTTCCGTTCCCGTTTCATCCCCGTTCCGTTCCCATCCCGTTCCCGTTCCGTTCCCATTCCGTCCCATTCCGTTCTTGTTCCCGTTCCGTACCCGTCCCGTACCCGTTCCCGTTCCCGTTCCAGTTCCCGTTATCATTCCCGTTCCCGTCCCGTTCCGTTCCCGTCCCCATCCCGTCCCGTTCCCGTCCGGTTCCCGTTCCCGCACCGTCCCCGTTCCCGTTCCGTTCCCGTTTCCGTTCCAGCCCGTTCCGTTCCCGTTCCGTTCTCGTCCTGTTCCCGTTCCCGTTCCTGTTCCCGTGCCCGTGCCCGTGCCCGTGCCCGTGCCTGTTCTCATTCCCGTTACCTGGATGTGCATGTCCAGGTACAGGTCCATGATGTGTCATGTCCACCGTGTTGGACTTCAAAACAAATGTCATTTTCGCAATCACCATCCCATGAAACCTCAAGAACGACATCCACATCGATTTTCATGTTTACTTACCCCATTTACACCCTAAGGGATGATTTTCAAAATAACAAAATATGTGATGCCTATTTATTTTTAGACATGCTCCTATGAATTTTAAAGTTGTAATGTCTATTTTATATTCTTTTTCCATACATTTGAACCTCATTTTCACCCCTTTAGGGGTTAAATCATGTCCACCGTGTTGGACTTCAAAATAAATCTCATTTTCGTAATCACCATCCCATAAAACCTTAAGAACGACCTCCACATCGATTTTTATGTTTACTCACCCTATTTACCCCCTAAGGGGTTGATTTTCAAAATCACAAAATATATGTTTGCTTATTTATTTTTAGACGTGCTCCTACGAAGTTTAAAGTTGTAATAGCCATTATAATAGTCAATAAATAATAGCCAATATTTTTTTCCATACAAAATTTGAACCCCATTTTCACCCCTTGAAGATTAAATCATGTCCACCGTGTTGGACTTCAAAATAAATGTCATCTTTGCAATCGTCATCCCAGAAAACCCCAATAACGACATCCATATCTATTTTTAGGTTTACTCACCCCATTTACCCCCTAAGGGGTTTATTTTTAAAATCACAAAATATATGTTTGCTTATTTATTTTTAGACGTGCTCCTACGAAGTTTAAAGTTGTAATGTCCATTTAATATTATTTTTCCATACAAAATTCGAACCCCATTTTCATCCCTTGAGGGGTCAAATCATGTCCACCGTGTTGGACTTCAAAATAAATGTCATTTTTGCAATCGTCATCCCAGAAAACCCCAATAACGACATCCATATCTATTTTTAGGTTTATTTACCCCTTTTCACCCCCATTTCATCCCCGTAGGGGTTGAAATACTAACAATAACAATATACGTTGTGTTAGATTTCCATCCATAAGCCTAAATTATATATTTAGCAATTTTGACTTCGAAAATAAAGGATTTTTTTCATTACACAACTTCATCCCCCTTTTGACCCCTTCGGGGGTAGAATTTTGAAAACAGCTGAGACCCGTATTTATTAATTTTCAGTCGTCAGCCTAAACACAAAATTTGACGATCCTAGCTTCAAAACTGAGGGACTTTCATACAAACTTTTATCCCTTATTTCATCCCCTTAGGGATAGAATTTTCAAAAATCCTTCCTTAGTGGATGCCTACACTATATAAGGTATCTCTGTGCAAAATTTCAAGTCTCTAGGTCCAGCGGTTTGGGCTGTGCGTTGATAGATCAGTCAGTCAGTCAGTCAGTCAGTCAGTCAGTCATTCAGTCATTCAGTTTACGATTTTATATATTAAGATTTCAAAATTTTTAGATCAGTATTTATTACGTTAATTTAAAAAATCTAAAATCGAGTCCATATAGGAAGTTTGAGTTGAGTCTCTTTGCCTTCTATTTAAAAATAAACAGTGGTGCCAGCTTAGGGCAATTTTTGTATGAAAATCCATTATTACACGTTTGTAATGGATTCTCATAGAAACATTGCCGGCGCGGTTTATAGTAGGTATGAACCTCTATACTAAAAAAAGTTGGGAGTTACAAGTCGTGATAAAGTTTGGCCACATGATAGAAACTGATCTGTAGGCTGTTTCTAACTAATATTGAGCTGGGCCAAGCTATCCTTACATACAGTTCCATACGGCGGCGGGTTGAATAGCGCACTTTTCCCGGCTTCATTCTAAAAACTATAACAATTCAGGTTTAGCTAATAGGTCAAATGTGGTATCATTTTCGGATAAATCAATAACGAAGAACTTATTTCTGATATAAAACAAATCTATTTATTAAGCAGTTTCTGAAAAATTACACAATAACCAACATTTTTAAACTTCATTTTTATAAGTTTAGGTATTGGGACTTGTTTCAGTATTTTCAAAAAAACGACTTTATAGAAGCCTAAATTTTCTACAATTTGAATCTAACTTGAGTAGTCTAGGTTTACTAGTTGCAAAGACACAGCTAGTCAAAGATAAGATTTTTTCAATTAATTTCAATAAAAAGCCCATTTTTAACCAGCTATGTCTCTGCAACCAATAGACCTAGACTACTCAAATTAAGCTCAAATTGTAGAAAATGTAATTAACTTTACAGAAATATAAACAAAAAACCTGAAAAATGTTTCTGAACGAAACGGAAACCTTTTTTATTTCGTGAAAAAATGCATATTTTTGACTAGCTGTATGTCCGCAAACAATGGACTTAAACTACTTGGGTTAGGCTCAAATTGTATAAAATATAGTTAACATAACAAAAGCATATTACAAATTAACCTGAAAAACGCTTCTTTAAAGTAGTTTTTTTGAAAATACTGAAACAAGTGCCAATACCTAAACTAAAAAAATGAAGTTTAAAAATGTTGGTTATTGTGTAATTTTTCAGAAACTGCTTAATAAATTGATTTTTTTTATATCAGAAATAAATTCTACGTTATTGATTTATCCGAAAATGATACCACATTTGACCTATTAGCTAAACCTGAATTTTTATAGTTTTTAGAATGGATCCAGGAAAAGTGCGCTATTCAACCCGCCGCCGTATGGAACTGTATGTAAGGATAGTTTGGCCCAGCTCAATATTAGTTAGAAACAGCCTACAGATCAGTTTCTATCATGTGGCCAAACTTTATCACGACTTGTAACTCCCAACTTTTTTTTGTATAGAGGTTCATACCTACTATTAGGTCTGCCCGGAAACTCCGATTTAGCAAAAAGAAGGTTGTCAAAATAATGTTCGAATTTCCAAGCATGTTTGAGAAAAGATTAATTATACTATAAATTGCATATGAGTGAATATAATATTAGAAGCGATTGAAAATTGCAAGTTTTACTCAATTCATACTTATTCGTCTATAGATACGGGGTTAAGACATATTATTTTAGTTTGGGAAACGATTGGCACTACTAATTTAGAAGTTACAGATGTTTGAGTACTAAAGCAAACTATTTATTTTCTCGGAACATTAACAGTGAACTCGAAATCGGTTCGACATCGAACTCGAAGAAAAGCACCGTTAAAAATAAAATTCGGGTTGCAGTCCGGGAGTGCCGGCAGAAGTGAAAACTTGAATATTAACGTTGTACATTTTTGATATTTTGGAACTGTTAAAGAATAATTTTGCACGAATTACTTTAATTATTATCAGTATAAAAGTACTATCATTTATGAGGTAGAATACAATATTTATTTATTGCGCTATCGTATACAAACATGACAATTTACATTACATTAAAAAGTTTATCTCTCAGAAAAATCAACCCGCCGAACGCTAAAACGACGCGCCGCCATTTTCACCGCGCCGTAGAAAGAGAGGAGGATACTTCCGCGGCCGGCTGTCTACGCTACATCCGCCTTACGAATTTTCGATCAGGGTCACGTGACCCTGACTGACGCGAGTTTAACATTTTTTTCCCCATTACAAAAAAAGTGTACAACGCCGCTAAATAAGTTTTCAATTCAAAAATTCTTCGTCTTTGCGAGGTTTCAAAACATTAAGGCGTACCTCACGTCAATTTATCGATGAAAATGTTCATCCAGGTGCATTATTTCTTCATTCGGTTAAAACCTCATCCCTTTTAGACTAAGTCAGCTTCAATATCAAGATTACGTGGCACAAGGCTTGCAGCAATTTGCTCGTGGCATACTAAAGAACCAATGCTCAAGCTGAGAGATTTGCATATATTTGTGTTGAATGAAAATTTCCTTTCACACGATATTTTGAGCGGGTATCGGGTGTAACAAGTATCTATGGGGTGTTTTTTTATATTATTCAAAGGTATTTAGATTTTTATTTATCGATCAAAGATAGACAATTATTGCTGATGGTTATCAAATTTATTGATAGAAAATACTGATCTAAGATTGTTTACAAGACCTGCCATTGATTTTGCCTGACACAATTTGCATACACGTATACTGAGTTATTTCTAAAACACCAACAATCTCGCAGGAGTAGATTACTAACATCATCATAAACAACAAGATTAATGTTCTACGAATTTTCCGGAAACAAACAAAAAAATAGTTTTCCATACAAATGTCCGAAGTTCGGACATTAGTACACACAACTGCTTCATTCATTCGTTTAAAATGTTTTCAATCCCAGGATAGAGGAGGGTACACAGAATTATTTCAGGACACCAACACATGTCGATAAGAGCGTGAATGCGACCGCAACGCACCGCACTGCAACCCATTTAGGGGACCATTTGCGGCCACTCAGCTCTCAGGAGCCCTACCTCACAATTACACGCATTAGACCGAGGGACACCTTATGAGTATGGGGTACTTAAGTGTATGTGATAATGTTTTAAGTAATAAAGTTGCAGGTACTGAGTTAAGTCGGTTGTATGACCGAAAGTGGCGCCGTGGTGAATTTTATTAATATTGTAATTCTATAAACAATTTTAATAAAACTAAACTTTACGTGAAATTTTTAGGGCCCATAGTCTAGTCTTTTTAAACGGTATCATTACATTCCCTCGTAGCCACTGCTAGAAGTAGATGAAATGGTAATATTTATTTTGCCGTGTAAAGCTTTACCTATTGCTTTTGGTTATTTCTAAGTGAGTCTTCTAAGAGAAATAAGGAATTGCTTTCAGGCTCAATATGTTTTCACCAAATTGATTATACTTATTCATTAAACGGAACTACTTACTCGAAAGCGTTCAAGAGCTACATATAACGTTTTATGTATGAAGTAAGTCTTTCAGTAGCAAACTGCCATCTTTATAAAAAATCACTAAAGCTTACACCATAATAAAACCAAAACTACGTTCTCAAGTTCGCTTTTAATTTACCATAAAGCTTTGCCCAATTTGACGGATTAATTACTGTCTTTTCAAGCCCAAGAAAGGTCCATTTAAATGGTCGTGGACAATTTGTACCGGACAAGGTTCTGATAAATTGTGCCCTGATGTCAGATGCCTCCTGATGTCCCAAGATAATTACATGCCACGAGGCATTTAGAGGTAGGAACGTAGGAAACCGTCCCATTGTTAGATTAAATAAAAAACCGGCCAAGTGCGTGTCGGGCCACGCGCCATAGGGTTCCGTAGTTACCTTATACCATACCATATTTAATACCACCTATCATTTTTCATCTGCAAAAATAACTTTGTTTTTCACAGTGTTGGTATGAATGACAAAGTTATATTTGCGGTTTTGGAAAATGTGCTATATCTCAAAAACTAATTACTATATCTCGTTCAAACCAATTTTGGTTGAAAGTGTTTATTAAGATCTACAGCATATATTTTTTTTAGATTTTTCACTCTCTTATTTCAAAAGTTAAAGGGGGGGGGGGGGGGACACACATTTTACCACTTTGGCGGTGAATATCTTTCAAACGGTTGACTTTGAGAAAAAGTTGTCTTAGGAACCTCAATGTCATTTTTAAATACCTATCTATAGATACCAGTGGCGAGGGGTGAAATTATGGCGAAGGTAAGCCGCTCTACAAAAATGATGAAAAATGTAGTGATCTGCATAGTGGATCAGTGGGGTGGGATTTCCAAAAGGTAAGCCGATGGGAATCGGCTTGTATGGACCCTTCGCCACTGATAGATACCCAATACGTGTTGGTTTGAAGAAAAAAAAATTTTTCAGTTTCTGTTCCATGTATGGGGAGCCCCCCCCTTAATCTTTTATTTTTCTTATTTTTGTATTAAATTCGTTAAGCGGTTAACAGAATACATCTACCTACCAAGTTTCAACTGTGTAGTCTTAATACTTTCGGAATAAAGTGGCTGTGACATACGGACAGACAGACAGACAGACAGACAGACAGACAGACAGACAGACAGACAGACATGACGAATCTATAAGGGTTCCGTTTTTTGCCATTTAGGCTACGGAACCCTAAAAAGGGTTTTATCGGATTTCCTTACTAACATTATTATTAGATAACTTGTATCTTTAACGAGGCAAAATTGTTCGTACGTGTGGGTGTGATAAAATTTTACTGATGCTCATTTATTTAATAGCAGTTATATTGGATCCCCGATCTTCGCGCGGTCGACATTTAATTTGTTAAAATACAAATTATTTTAAAACTTATTATTTAGATCACAAGTTATTGCAAAAAACTAACTTCGCTAGCAAATTAAGTTTGCACAAAGGTTTTCAGAAAAAAGGTTTAAAAAGAAAAAGATAGAGAAAAGTCTGAAACATCCAAAATTTTGAAGAACAAAGCATACTGACATCGGTTTACAATAAAAGATCAACTTGAATTGTCTGACAACAATGTTGGCACTCTCAAGTGTTTTTATGTTCACTTTTAGCAGGAAACTTCTCACCAATTTGCAAAAGTTGTGTTCATTAATTATTAACTTGTAAATGTCTAATATACACTACACAATATTTGAATGAGATTTCCCGGTATTTCGGGGAATACAATAGGAACTAAAATGAGTGCCAAACATGTTTGTCTCTCATAAACGCAGTGAGCTTGTGAAATCTATGTTTATCAAGTTTATTTCTTGGTTCGCTAAAAAATATTATTTGTGTTTTCTAACTATTATTTGTGACTATATTGTTATCATGTCCTATTAGTACAAACATTAAACATTCCTGATAAATAACGCCAGGGAAAAGTTTATAGGTATGCAAATAGAGTACCTGCTTTTTGTTACACGAAATACAAACAAAGCTCGCCACCTCTTTTATTAAAAGAATTTTCCTCTTCTATGCAAATTACTTTTGTACCTTTTAGGAGCGAAATAAGTTTTTTTAGCTATGTTTGTGCGATCTTCAGTTTTTAAGACTTTTGTCGATTTGGTGTTATTGGTTTGTTCTCTTTGCTTCACTGTATTGTAAATTGTTTACTGTCAAAACTTTCTTAATTGCAGATATAAGTAAACTCTTCTATTCTTACCGTTTACTGACATGAAGAACATGTAAGTAGGAAAAACAATAGAAGCACAAAGTAAGCAGTGGGTAGAAGTTAGAATCCATAGTAATATTATAAATGCGAAACTAACTCGGTTTGTTTGTTACGCTTTCACGCCTAAACTACTGAACCGATTTTGATGAAATTTGGTAGAGAGATAGACCACTGCTCGTGCAACTCGGTCGAAACGTCGGGAAAAGATAGGTGTTTAAACAATTATGTTTTAGTTTAAACACGTTTAATACCTGTGTTCTTAATCTAATAATATATTTTTACAACAAAACTTACGCAAATCCTCGTAAAGGCTGGTTTACATTATCTTAGTCTTTAGTAGAGTGCTTTAGTGGAAACATGTAAACGGTCGTCTTATGGCTAAAGAGAGTAACGTTCTAGTAGCCTTTCTACTCGCTTTCCAGTAGCACCCCCTGCGCGCCCTCTCACCCCCCGCGCGATATTTTACTCGCACTCGCACTGGAAGCATGTAAATCGACATTTTAGTAGCGTCTTTAGTAGAGTGCATTTGCCGGTGAACGCGTGACGTGTAATTGAATTAAATAATAGGTATTAGGTATGGCGAAAATGACACTCTACTGGAAGCGTGTAAACGGTCACTGGAAAGGCACCAAAACTACTAAAGCACTCGCATTCGAATCTACTCGCACGCTACTAAGCACTCTACTAAATACTAAGATAATGTAAACCAGCCTTTAGGCTTCAAATTGTTTTATATCCTCTCATGAGAAAAAAATATTTAGGTAGGTAAGTATCTCACTCGGTAGTCAACGTAGAGTAATGTTTCTGACTTGCGTAGCGTAAGTTCTATATAGCTTTGAGTTTAAATGAATGCATATTTTATTAAAATATTTTCTCCACATTTAAACTTTTAATTTTATTTATTTTCTGTCGAAAACATAGTTAAGATGCCCCCCTACCCTAGCATGACCACCGAAACACGATGTATATCGCGTGATATAGCGTTTTATCGACACTCTACTGTCAAAATTCATTGGTTTTTGACATTATAAACGTGATAAATCGCCGAAAACCGAAAAAGCGTGAAAGTAAGTGCCTGCCCTCCATGACCATGCTAGAAGCGTACACGCAGAAGGAATGATGATGTAGGTGCAAGGATTATTTTTAAGGAAAAGGGAGGGCTCATGTTAAATGGAAGCAGTACGAACGCGAATCTCGTTTGATTTAAACTGACGGAGCATTGCTCCATGACATTATCACATTACGTTACAGAGGCCATTTCATTTGTCAATTTATTGCTTTCAGAATGACTTAAATGCGAAATCGTACCCGTCCCTTCAATTAAGTAAATAGCAAACCGCATTAGCCACAAACTAAATAGAACTTTCTGACAAGCGAATAATTATAAGTAAGGACGTTTGGGTGAAAACTAGCTGATCTAGTGTAATGGCGTTGGGAGCGTGTTAAACCCGGCGTCATGTGGGTTGGGTCAAAATTAAATTACCTGCCATTTTTAGTTCTTCTACTGCTTGAAAGCTAAAAATGCATTACCGTTCTTCTCAATAGCTGGACTTGTTGAATTTCTTTACACATTTTTGAAAAGAAACTGCTATGTGCTTGATCAATGTTCAAAAAGGTAAATTTGATTCAACGCTAAATAAATTCCGTGTAACTTTTTTGCCCAATGGTAGACATGATAAGTATGTCTTTTTAGGGTTCCGTACCCAAAGAGTTAAAACGGGACCGTATTACCAAGACTCCTCTGTCCGTCTGTCTGTCACCAGGCATGAACCGTCATAGCTAGAAAGTTGAAATTTTCACAGATGATGTATTTCTGTTGCCGCTATAACAACAAATACTTAAAACATAATAAAATAAATATTTAAGTGGGGCTCCCATACAACGAACGTGATTTTTTGCCGTTTTTTGTTACGGAACCCTTCGTGCGCGAATCTGACTCGCACTTGGCCGGTTTTTTATTTTCACAAATATTTGTCTTTTGTTTTTTTTTTCATAAAAATATAATTTGAATTCCTATATAGTGCTATTCAAAACATAAGAACTGATAAATAAATACATTATTATAAGTGAGATTGGGGAGGAGAATCAATTTGGGCGATTTTATAAGACCCCTTAAAACATATCATTTATATTATTCTAAGTTAGTGAGCTTTGCTCTCTTCAGATATTATTTTGAATTCGTAATTACGAATACTTAATTAAGTAGGGCGTTAAGCGTTAGGTAAATCAAATTATTTTTTTAAAACAATTCTGAAATATCTTAAAAAAAGTAATAATTACATATCAATACAACTTAAAATAATAATGCGGATTGTTGGTAAACTAGTTTCGTGTATGGCACTTAACCAACTTAACTACGTTACAAAAAAAATATTCCTTACTAAGAAATATGAAAATATATAAAACACAATCTACATTACGGATCTGGCATAGATGAATATATAACTTTTTAAAGAGGTACATTATTGCAACGGATTGAAAAGCACGTTATGTAAAATATCAATGCAAAATACGATTCAAAATTAATTGATTACCTGTCTCTAGACTCATAGGTATAAAACTGGAGCAAACAATAACAGTTAGCTATAAACTCTTAAAATCTGTGTATAACCTTTCTGACTGAAACGAGCACATTTAAAATAAAACGTAATACAAGCTACCTTTGTTTCATTATTCAGTGACATCACACATCGCAAACGCTCTCCAAGCTGTTGGAATAACAATGAAAAAGTGTGCGCGTACGTGGAAGGCGTGCGAATTTCAGTCACAGAGGAAACAAAAATCTTCCGAGACCTGAAAAAAGGTTCATAGAGCGTTCTCGAAATCACCCTAACGCATCAGTCCGTACCCCCCGCGTGTATAAAAGCTGTGTGTGTAGTAGTGTACCAGCGCTTTTCGTTTGTTCAAAGCTTATATTCTGGATATCTACTATTCCTGAATTTCAGTGCTCCACAGATTATGGGTGCAAACGTGACCTATTAGACTTGGCAGCTGATCGATTTATCTTGAGTGATGATAAATGTGTATGATATAAATAGCAGTCAAGTCAATGGAAACTCTAAACACCTGTATATTCATCGAAATGAGTTCGATTTAGCATTTTAATCGTAAAAACGTAACAGACATGAAGACATAGTTGTTACTTTAGCAATCATACGTGGTAATTATTACTACGGTTTAATAATATCTGTATATTTTGAATAGTTCTGAATATAACGAATAGCTTTTCTGTAGTAATAATGTAATAAGACATAGTAGCGGAACATACGAACCTTAAACCAAAAACCGGCCAAGTGCATGTCGGCCCGCGCACTGTCGTATGCACTCATTTGTATGAAATAAACTACAGTAATATTAGTTTGTAACTTCAGTAATAATAGGTATTTTATTTTTTATTTTGTAACCATCATTTGTCTCGGTGCCTATTATAAAATTTCATTAAGGCCCTTTTCTCATTTGTCGGCGCAGCAGCGGTACGACATCGATCGCCTCGTCATAGTAATTCAGCTCAGTAACCATGGCAACCACTCCTGTTTACTATAGCGAGACGATGTCGCACAGCTGCTGCGCCGACGAATGGGAAAAGGTTCGAATAGTATTTACTATAGGAACCGTATTCCAGATTTTTTCAGATGTTTCTCTGTTATATACAGGGTTATTTGTAAAACACCAACAACCTCGCAGGAGTAGATTACTTACTATCATCATAAACAACATTTGTTCTACGACTTTTCCGAAAACAGACAAAAGAAAATCGACTTTTCATACAAATGTCCGAACAGCTGATCGAGTTTTGTATGAGAAGTCGATTTTTTTGTCTGCTTTTGAAAAAGTCGTAGGACAAATGTTGCTTATCTACTCCTGCGAGGTTGTTGGTGTTTTACAAATAACCCTGTAAACCACTTTGAAGCTTAATACTTATGACGGAAACGTTTCTCATTTGTCAGCGCAGCAGCGTACGACAACGCCTTGCCATAGTAAACAAGCGTGGTTGCCATAGTCACCGAAGTGAGTTAATATGGCGAGGCGATGTCAAACCGCTGCCTGCTCCACCGACAAATGGTAAAAGGGCCTTATTTATAAATAAGTGGTCGCCATAACCTACAATATTTTCAAAAGACATTCAACGACACCCTTCACTACGAGATTGACGAGAAACAAATTTTACATTCCCACTTTACATGCATGGGAACGGGGAGGTAGTGCTAACACTAAAAAATATTTTTCAATGTTTTATTCTACTCGTATGCAAAGTGAGGCAACTAATACTGAGCCAAAATGGCTCAGTTTTTTATTTTTATTGACCGAGCGAGCACGAAGTGCGAGCGAAGCGTCTCTGCTTCAGCTTGGGCAAAAATTCTTTCGTATGTCCGGCTGTCTGTTCCAGGTCGCATTTCTCAACCGATTCTTGTGAAATTTTGTGAGCAAGTTTGAAAATTATATATAATTTTTTTGTCAAGCCAGTTTTTTTAAATTTTTCAAAATGGCAGAGATATGTTAAAAAACAGATGTCAAAAGTGAGGCAACTAAAACAGCCAAAATGGCTCCGTTTTCAGATTGTTATTCTACCTACATTATTACCTAATCATACCGATTAAGTACAAAACAGTTTCAATTTTCCCACATTTATAAAACTAGTTACTATATTATTGGGTTTCAGTTACGATTAGTTAACGTATGAAGGATATAAATTTGAAATCTAAGCCATTCTTGCTTGGTATTAGTTGCCTCACTTTGCATACGAGGACACACACGGCTTCTAGGTGTTATTATTCTAAGCTTCATACGTTACCTAATCGTAACTTAAATTCAATTATATAGTAACTTATCTACTGAAGATAGGGAAATTGAAACTGTTTTGTACTTATTAGGCTTAGAATAATAATACCTAGAACGATAGTTCTCTACAAAGCGCACTGTTAAAAGTGAGGCAACTAAAACAACCAAAATGGCTCCGTTTTCAGATTCTTATTCCACATTATTACCTAATCATACCGATTAAGCACAAAACAGTTTCAATTTTCCCACATTTATAAGACTAGTTACTATATTATTGGGTTTCAGTTACGATTAGTTAACGTATGAACGATATAAATTTGAAAACTAAGCCATTCTGGCTTGGTATAAGTTGCCTCACTTTGCATACGCTGACACGGCTTCTAGGTGTTATTATTCTAAGTTATTAGGTATGATTATGTAATAATAGACAATAAAAATCTGAAAACGGCGCGATTTTGGCTGTTTTACTTAGTTGCCTCACTTTTGACAATGCACTTTGTAGGGAATTATCGTTCTAGGTGTTATTATTCTAAGCCTAACACTTTTTCGACTTCATTAATATAGCCTACTAGCGGCCGCCCGCGACTTCGTCTGCGTGGAAAGGTTTTTTGCTATCCCTCGGGAACTATACTTTTTTCGGGATGAAAGGTGCCCTATGTCCTTCTCTGTACCCCTGACAACGTGTATGCAAAATTTCATAATGATCGGCTCAGTAGTTAGGACGTGAAGGCGTAACAAACAAACAAACAAACAAACAAACGGACTTTCGCATTTATAATATTTGTAAGGATACACCTTCTATACACATTCATGCCAAATAACAGTACTTCACGATAAAGAATGGACATCGGCTAACTTCGTGTTTTTGCTTTTAAGAAACAACGTTGACATTTATTTCATTGCAATAAAGTTTACCTTGTAAATGACTTTTAGGGCCAAACTACTTTTTGTTAATTGTCTTAGTTGACCATTGTTTCCGACGATGTTTTCTGATACCCATTCTATATCTTGTTGTACCAAATACCAGCTTTGTAAAGAGCGGACGCGGACGGACAGACAGACAGATAGCCGTCATAGGCGAATAGACGAACATGGCGAAACTTTAAGGGTTCCATGTTGACTTGACAACGGAACCCTACAAAGTATCACTGTAATTGTGACAAAGCAATATGCAGTAAAAAAAATACGGCCTCGGTTTGAAATCACCAATGAATCTTTAGGAATGGGTGCTTTAAGTACAAAGTGGGTTGAACAATGTTTAGTAAGATAACGTTATTTTTTCTTTTCATTTGTTCTTTTTATTTACACCTTTTTAACAGGTTGTTATAAAACGCGACAACGGAGACTGTAAAATAAAACCGTTCTCATTTCTCATATTCGGAAAGTGATGTATATTTGAACTAAGCAGCGGGTTAAAACTTTGCGTTCCATCCTAGGGAGGAAAAGAATTATATAATTCGTCAATGCCCGCACGGACGCCGGCGTCCGGACATCAATAGAAACTGGACTGGCGTTGACGGGTTAAAAATAGAACTGAATATTTTGTTACGTAGTCGGTTATAGAGTCACCTCATCGGAAACTAAAAAGTTTACGTGATTTTGAGACTAAGGGACATTATCGATCCCGGGATTAATAGAACTTTTGTCCCGGGATCCCGGGATCGGGGTATTACGTCACTAATACCAGTTCTCGTCCCGTCCCGTCCCGTCCCCGTTTCCGTTTCCTTTCTCCCCGTCTCCTGGGGCTGAATCATGTCGTAATTCAAAATTCAATCATGTTGTAATTCAAAATGAATGTCATTTTCGCAATCACCATCCCATAAAACCTCAAGAACGACATCCATATCTATTTTTAGGTTTATTTACCCATTTAACCCCTTTTCATCGCCATAGGGGTTGAAGTACTAACAATAACAATATACGTTGCTTTAGATTTTCTTCCATAAGCCTATATTATAAATTAAGTTATTTTTACTTCGAAAATGAAGGGTTTTCTTCTATACACAACTTCATACCCCTTTTCACCCTTTCGGAGGTAGAATTTTGAAAAACGCTGAGACCCGTATTTATTAATTTCCAATCGTCAGCCTAAACACAAAATTTAAAGATCCTAAGCTTCAAAACTGAGGGACTTTCATACAAACTTTCATCCCTTATTTCACCCTCTTAGGGATAGAATTTTCAAAAATCCTTTCTTAGTGGATGCCTACACTGTATGAGGTATCTATGTGCGAAATTTCAAGTCTCTAGGTACAGTGGTTTGGGCTGTGCGTTGATAGATCAGTCAGTCAGTCATTCAGTTTACGATTTTATATATTAAGATTAAATGTCGGTGATTGACCTTATTATGTGAAATATGAAATCTAAGTGCATACCATCTAAAGTAGTAGTAACACATCTAAGTGTAGATAGGATCATTGTAAAATATTATCTGTAAGTATATGAATGATCACTTACATTTACATAAAAGTGGTATGACATTATATTTCAGTCTTTCTGGTAGGTAGTTAATTTTTAAGATATGTTTTAAAAATTTTTTACTTAAGCAATTTACCTATCTTTTACTTCATTTAGTTCTCTTTTATACGATGCACTTTAAAGCAATAATTAGATATTACGTTGTTTCGTAAAAGGTATTTTTGTTATTATTATTATTTTAGTCTTCTGAAAGCGATAACAAATTACAAAAATGTTATTCGCCTCACAAATTGTACTTCAGCATTTTTTCTTGTAAAAACATAACTATTTTAACTCGAACAAATAAAATGTTAAAACAAAACATGAAAAGTGGTTTCAGTGTGAATTTCGCGTCGTAAATTATGAGAAGCAGGAGGTAAAAAGAGCAATACTCATGCCTCTATGTTTTCCGGTTTGCGCCTCTGGAACCGGTAAACTGAAAACCGGTACGGCGCAAAGCTACTCAATTAAAGCTCACACTTCAGTGACGCTTTACAGGAATTTATTCTCAAGAGTGTTTTGTGGATGTAGGAAGGTAGATTAATAATCGAGATAATAGGTAATGTTCATAAAGAGTACCGGTATTATCATGTATTTAGAAAGCAACTTTATTATGAGTGAACTAGCGGCCGCCCGCGACTTCGTCTGCGTGGACAGTTTTTTTGTCTGTCCCTGTATGTTTGTATGTTTTTTCTGGATGAAAGGTACTTTATGTCCTTTTCTGTACCCCTGACAACGTGTATGCAAAATTTTATGGAGACCGGTTCAGTAGTTAAGACGTGAAGGCGTAACAAACAAAAAACCGGCCAAGTGCGAGTCGGACTCGCGCACGAAGGGTTCCGTACCAAAAACGGAAAAAAAATTAAGTTTGTTGTATGGGAGCCTCCCTTAAATAATAATTTTATTCTGTTTTTAGTATTTGTTGTTATAGCGGTAACAGAAATACATCATCTGTGAAAATTTCAACTTTCTTGCTATCACGGTTCATGAGATACAGCCTGGTGACAGACAGACGGACAGACAGACGGACAGCGGAGTCTTAGTAATAGGGTCCCATTTTTACCCTTTAGGTACGGAACCCTAAAAACGGATTTTCACATTCATAATATTGGTAAGGATTAGTATTTTAAGACACATTATACTAATGAGGTTAATAAAGCACATTTAATAAATAATTATCCTGCATCAAACGACAAACAAAACATGTTTTTCGGTTGTTTTACAAACTCACCATTACTTTTATGCACAGTCAGCAGCACATCAAGTTATACAAAACTGACAAAAATTACCAATTCATTTTGAACCTTTGTCCTCGCATTTAAGTTTCAAAATTGACTAAAGTTGGTTACCCTGTTGTGGTAACCCATCGTGCCGTTGACTGTACTCATTACTGTTTACACACACACACAAAATGACATCTACTTATCCAATACATACGTTCATAGCTTCGGTGGAAGTTTCACAAACGTTGACATCGCAATTTTCCCATTGTGACAACAAACGGCACGACCGAATGAACGAATAAACAAAAGTAATTTAATACCTGTTACTGAAGCTTAGTGTTTTACTTGATGAAACAACAAAACTACTTGGCGCGAAATATTTGAGGAATAAACACTGAAACGTGGCGGGCAGGCTTGAACCGGCAATTTCCGGGAAGCCCGCAGACACTTGCCGGCAATTAGAACTAGACCCACGTACCCCTGATGGATAAGTATACTTATTTATTATACTAACGGTACTTTCACTTGTACTCACACCATTAGAAACCATATGAGTGAAGAGTGATTCCTGTTCGTCTTTTTTTAGGTTTTAGAGAGATCCATCTGAAAATAGAAGATCTCTGCATTTTTATTGACTCTGATTTTTCAATCTTTAGATAACAGATTTCAGTTAGTTAAATTATTACCTGAACAAAATAAAAGTCATTTAAAAAAAATCGACAAACAAACATATGACAAACATTTTCAATTTTGCATTTTAATACTTACGTTATCAAATGAATAAAGCTTTATCTGGGCATTGAAAAATCATCCCTAAAACGGCAGTGAAATTAGTTTTGAATAATTTTAAATCAACCTTGCTTAGAAAAGCTGTGAGACTGCTGACATAGAGCAAACTTTATTCATGATTAAAGTGTATCGGTTTGTGAGTTTTGCCTGTGTTGTTGACGTTTAAATAAGTTCAATAACGGATGTTGGCTTTTAGTTTTGAGTTTATTAATTAACTATTTGTAGGAATAGATGTAAATACCTCTAAGATAAACTTTATTGGTTCACTACTTACTTATATTTTGACCTAGAGATGAAAGATTTCAGCAAAAATGCTTTAAGAGTTGATCGTAACACACGATAGGTTTTATTTGAGTTCAAAAAGCTTTAGAATTAGATTTTATGCGGCGTTCCAGGCGAATTGCTAGAGGATTAAATCTCAAGTATTGTGAAGTGCATCTTTATTGATACGATCTCGTACGGAGCGTACCATCTAAGATAAATAAAATCTATTTGAGACTTAAAAATCCATTCTAAAATACTCGTAAATGGTTGTGGAAATTCTTTTGTAACCAATCATTTCATGATTACAAGACCAACTAAGTGTAAGTAGTTAGTTCTTCTTCTTAGTCGAACACTTCTGGCCTATGTGTCGTGTCATGCGTGGTCATGGTCATGCGTGGTCATGGTCATGCGTGGTTATGGTGATGCGTGGTCATGGTCATGCGTGGTCATGGTCATGCGTGGTTATGGTAATGCGTGGTCATGGATTGTCTGGTGGGTTTGTTGCATTGCAGCTCTTTTGATACTCCCCATCTCTCTCTATTCGTGGCACTGCGTGTTCATTCAGTGTGGGAACACTTTATAGATGATTTAATTAACATATGTCTGTCCATCTTGTGCGCGAGAATCATCTTGGTCATCTTGTCCGCGAGAAGTCATCTTGGCCGCGAGAATGTTGACCCTCCATTCTCCCTTGTAGCTACCATCAATCGTTCCAATGAGCTTGAGAGAGTCATCTTGGCCGCGAGAATGTTGATCCTCCATTCTCCCTTGTACCATCAATCGCTCCAATGAGCTTTCTTTGGGGATGATTATGTCCAAACATCTTTAGGATTCGTATTTACACAATCGATCGTTAGTTAGTTATCATCTGGTTAACATACCTGACAGATTATTTCGAACAAATGGCTACTAACATACCTGACAGTTTGTTTTAAACAAAATCAGTTCCTTTTCAAATTAAGCCACAAGATACGTGGGTGGGTGCTATCCGGAACCATTAAACCTGTCCCAAAGTCTTAAGGTGGTTTTTATTTAAGTTGTTAATGGAAAATGATTTTAATAAAACTTTACATGGAATTTATAGAGCCCATGGTCTAGTATTTTTAGAATGTATCATCACTATATTCCCTCGTAGTCATTCGCAGAAGTGTCAAAAACGGCAATTTTTAGCAGTTTTGCTACTTCTAGCAGTGACTACGAAGGAATGTAATGATAACTTTTAAATGTACTAGACTATGGGCCCTAAAAATTCCACGTCAAGTTTTATTAAAATTGTGTATTAGAATAACAATATTAAATAAAATAATTCACCGCGGCGCCACTTTTGGTCATACAACCGACTTAAGATATTCAAATAACGTGTTGGTACAAATGACAGAATCCGCCTCGAAATACGTTTCATTTCATCTCCACAAGAATGGCGGCGGGCGGGCGGCGGCGCCAGCAATTAAGGTGCCGCCCGGTTACCGGGGCGGGCGGGCAGACAATGAAACACTGGCGCGAACGTTTGCTGCTTTCCGCTCGCCGTTATTCGGGGAAGCTTTTCGGCAGTTACTTTAATTCTTTGACTTCACAAGACTGCGATGAAATGAATTAACTTACCTACATAATACGATATTTTTAAGCATTATGTACCTGTCTTGAACTGTTCGTTTATTTTTTGAATTCAATAGATTAGCTTTCAATTTGTTCAGCATTTTAGTAACGGTGATTAAATTAAACAAATTAAAAAAACTGGCTTATAAAGTTTTTGTTGTTTGTTCGTAAATATTTATCTTTATCCACAACACGTTAGGTATACAAAAAGGATGACTCTCATCACAGTATTCACAGTACACCGAGTTCAAGCTACTATGTTGGTTGCGTCAATATTCTTTATCAGACACCAGTGTTCGTTGGTTGAGCGGACTTGAGCGTCAGTTGCCGCTTGGCTTCTAGAGCCACGGGACTCAAAATGCATTGGTTTTCATAAACAACTAGCGGCCGCGGTTTCACCCGCTTGGTTCCCATTCCCGTGAGAATATCGGTATAAAAAGTATTCTATGTTTTAATCTATCTGTATACCAAATTTCAATCAAATCCGTTTAGTAGTTTTTGCGTGATTGAGAAACAATCATCCAAACCCCCAAACTTTCACATTTATAATAATACTAGCTGCCGCCCGCGGTTTCACCCACGTGGTTCCCGTTCCCGTGAGAAAATCGGGATAAAAAGTATCCTAAGTTTTAATCTAGGCTATCTACTATCTGTGTGCGAAATTTCAACCAAATCCGTCCAGTAGTTTTTGTGTGATTGAGGAACAAACATCCAAACCCATAAACTTTCACATTTATAATATTAGTAGGATTAAGTAGGATATTAGCACGTAGCTTGGACTCTGCTCGGACACGGCACGGCAAAGTCATCCATATGTGCAGAGAGACGCCTAAAATATCTCTCCGCTGCTGCAGAAACATAGAAAGCTGATAAGCGTATTTTAAAAGCTATGTAAAAAGCTTTACTTTCCGCCACAAAGCACATTCCAGTATAAAACGTACACAACGTTACAACAAACTTTACATTTTTATAACTTCCAGTAAGTACTGATACAGTACAGTAGGTAAGTACCTACATTGCAATTTGGTCGGTTAATAACGTGAATTTCAACTTTTTAATCTGTTATTCGCTCTTATTTTATTTTATTTTGTTTTCTTTGCCATAGCCATTTTAATTCAGTCTTTCATATTTAAATGTAGACTGTGATAACAGCTGGGACAGACGAAAATGCTATTCAAAAATTAAATAGTAAAACAGAATGCAAAAAATAATGCATGTCTTAAATGCGTAGAAGAAAGTTTTTTTTGTATCATTTATTACAATAATATGTAAATCGTATATATCGGTCAATAAAAACCATTTTTTTATTGGTAAGCCCAAAACTTCCCGACAATTTTTTTTTAAAGTATTTTATAGTAGTTACTTTAATAAAATATGTAATTTCAAAGTCAATAAGCTAAAATAAGATCAAAATGTGTTCAAAACTATTTAACTCTAGGCCTTCTGTCATTTAACTTATTACTTATCCCTTTTTAGAATTGAGTTTCAATTGGCTATTGAAATACAAAGCTTTTTAGTGAAAACTTATCTTATTACAACCTTCAATCAAGTTCCAAGCGAAAGTGGGTGGCAAAAGAGGCGATGAACAGGATAAAATACAACAGCAACATTGAAATATGCGAATAACAACTACCTTATACCATTGTTATAAGTTTTATATTATTTACGATAAAACATAGAATAGCGGCAGGCAAAACTTATCAGTTCACGTCAGTGACACAGTATAAATAAGTACCAGTATTCCGTCTTCGTACAAACCCGTCGAAAATAGGCCGAAATCACAGAATAGATCCGAAATGACGGGTTGAGTTCTTGGGATACTTCAGTACACACAGTCGCGAGCACAGGGTAGGGTAAAACCGGGATAGATACCTTTACTTTTTGAAATGGCCTCCTAATTTGAAAAATATTCAATAATATGAAATTTTTTTATGAATGTAGGCTAGCTTAGTAATTTATGTTGAATCATAATTATAATTTTTTTACCTATCAATTACAGATTTTGCAGAATTTAGTTTTTTGTGGAACCCTTTTTTTAAGGATAGATGCCTACCCTTATGGATAGTTGCCCCACTTTGAAAATACTAAGAAGGATAGATGCCTGCAGTACGAGATAGTGATAACGAAAACCCAACCAAATTTTATTGGATCGTTCTACTCTTAAATCAGCAATATATACGTAAATACATGAAAATATAACAGAACACTAAAAATAATTTAAAAAACAAAAAACCGACTTCATAAAACCTGCCTCTAAAAAGCAAGAAATAATATTCAAAATATTAGATACGCATTATCATTGTTATAGTAAACACACGTCTATTGAAGTCGGGTGGAGCTGAAGCACAACTTATTTTTTTTATTCTAAAAGCCCCACCCCGAATTATTCTATTAATTCTAAAATACTCCTAATTATACTTTTAATTCTTAGTTTCGAGTTTGGGAAGCTAGGTTTTTTTGAAAATGAGGCACCTATCCCGGTTTTACCCTAAACAATTTTTTTGGTCGCAAGTTTTCCACAGTAGTAATAGTAAATCGTATCTTTACAATGTTTGTAACTAGTGTCTCGACTCTCGAAATTATCGAATTTGTTCAGTACCCTAAGTATATTGATGTTTTAATTCATTTTCATTAAAACCAGTTTTTTTAATACATTAATTGCCACGCAGGCCAGACACAATATAAATTCTGTTGTTTGCCGGTTACTTGACAGCTAAATTGAATAGGGACAATCAATGGAGTGCTTGCTATAGTGCTTTGGATATCGGCATACCTACCTATAATTTGGCAAGATAAAGATGAGACAAAAGATGCGCAGCAGCTACTAACAGAGCTCGGAGCATCTTTTGTCTCATCTTTGTCTTGCCAAGTTATGAGCCGGTATCTGTAGCAGTCGTAGGTTATTATTTCAGGGACATCATAGAGATACAATACCTACTGAGAGTATTTATTTATTTTTTACTGTGTCTGAGGTGAAGGATGCTCTACTGGAAAAACAACGACGTAAAAAATGAAACGGAGTAAATCAGTAAATGTACATTATGTTTATTTGGAGAGCTAAAATAGAGTTATTTGTATATGCCAGAATAATGGAGAATACAGATTCTTTACAAGAAATAAAGTAGGTAAGTATATTGCGTTGTTTCGCAACAAACTTAGAGCATTAGGCAACAAATGAAAAACATTTCATTCACAATCATTTTAGTTCAGAATTTGTAGCTTGCGATAAAAGATTATCTCTCTATTTTTTGTTTTTAAAGTAAAGACTATTTTTTCTCACGGACGTTACTAGGTATTTTAAGATTTTATACAATATTTTAATCCATGGTTTATATTATAATGACAGCAAAAAGAATAGAACGGTAGTACTATTTTCTTTTTCCATTTAATATACTTATGTAGTACGATGTAATTTATAACACTTGACTTCCTAGATTAAGAATCTAATAAATATAAACTAATAAGAATTAAAACTTTTTCATTTATTAAGAGGCCGTACACGTTTAGCCGCTCTCTCGCTCGCACATATCATGTTTTCTTAAGATTTCTTAAATCTGAGTGCGTAATTAATAGTAGTTTGTTACACAAGGGATGTAAGTGAGCTACTACAGAACAAGATCCAATTTGGCGCCCGTGCGAGCGCAGCTCGCAAAGGGCGCTAATGGTTCAAAGGTGTAATAGCTACTGACAACCGAGGTAAGCATACTATTTAACATCATTCATGCGAGGTAAATTTAATAAAAATAAAAACAAAAACTTTAATAAAAAATAAAAATAAAACGTTAAAGGGTTATTTCATTGAAAACTCGTGGGTTTGATCAGACCATTAAACTGAACAACTTTCATTATGGACCAACCTCGAAATCACGAAAAAAAATCAGCTGTTTTTGCATTGCAAAATTTTGAATACCTAGCTTGAACTGAAATGCCGCCATTTTCATTGTTTTTTTTTTCAGCCAAAAATTTCGTCAGTTTATAATAAAAGAAAAGAGATTGGTTCACTAAGGAGTTTTAAATGCTTGAATTGTAAAGTAACTTTACAGTTAAAGCATTCACCATCCTTGAATTGTAAAGTGATTTGAAAATGGAACGGTCTATCTAAACAATGCACTGTGTTGCACATGCCAACTTACACAGCCTCATACTATATAAGTAAATCCTAGTTACCGAGCAGTATGATGTAAAAAATGTGATACCTTAATACATTGATATTATTGTGGATTTGATACGATGAAATACCAAAACTGTATGTGTAATGTAGATGATTCCAACAGAAAACCGATGAAGACCCGTCAACATTCAATCCATTCTATGATTGAGCAAGCTCAATCAAATTGTGTATCGCGATTCTTTCCTCCCAACTCCTCCATTTTACAAATAGAATGAAAGCTGATTGATTTTAGCCCTGGAGTGTTCTGTAAAAGTTTTTAGGAGCTATAAAACATTCAGTAACTTGAGAGTAGCGTGTACAAAGGGACAAAGACCCGGATCGACTTAGAAACACAATGGAACTTGTTCTAACGAACGTACACTGCACAAGGGTAACTATTTTTCAAAGAAAAAAATAGGAAGTGTAGACAATATGTAGGTTAGGTATCTATCTGTAACATGGAATATCAAGAAATAGCAGGACGTAAAGTTATGTATTTTTATATAGAATACCGGAGAAATCTTGATGAATAACTTGTTTAGTTTGATTATATTGTTGTTTCACGCGAATGAATCAGAAATTACAATGTATGTCGGTCACACTAATTAATAGGTGTTCAAGTTTCACAGGGCTATCTTGTAACTCAAAGCTCTGCCCACTCTCTGTGGAATATAAGCCAGTCTTTGGGTTTAGGTGCTTATGAAATGTATTGTGCAGAGAAATACAAATGACAACGATGACACGATGCAAATGTAGCGGCATCTACCGTACCGCCGCACATAGCAACACGGTTACAAGATTCAACCACCATGTTACTAGATGGCGCTAGTGTCGAATGAACACAAAAGATTAGTAAGGAACAACACCTTGTAGTATGGAGAATATATGGAGAAACCTACATCTCGCTATCGGAGTTTTCTCAGCCACCAAACTATATATACAACTTCCAACCATCATCGGTTGGACCGCGGTCCCCGGGCTAAGATCACCCAGCCCGGAGGAAGATCTTCCACTTTGGCCTTCCTACTAGTGGCAACCCCTCTCCATACTACCTACTACAATTCCTACACAAATATGATTTGGTAGGTACTTACCACTGAAATCGTGAAATTATGGCAAATGTTAAGCTGTTCTACAAAAATGTTATCATAGAATTTCTGTCGATGGAAATTGGCTTGTATGGACTCTTTGGCACTGTTAATTACTATACCAATCAAGTAACGCTGTGAGACAGTAGGTAGGCTAAAATATTAAATATATAGATTTTGTATTTAGATATTTGAATATCTATTTTTTCGGTGTTGTCACTACTTTACAAGCAAACTGGGTAAGGAACAAATTGTTTAATTAACAAAAAATATCGTACTTAAGTAGTGTGAAATCAATACAAAATAGTGACATCTTCAAAAAATAACTTTTGGATAAATTGGATAAACAAAACCGTCAAGTTACGGGTAAGTACACAGGATTATTTGTAAAAAACCAACAACCTTGCAGGAGTAAAATACTAACATTCATAAACAACAACATTTGTTATGTAACTTTTCCGAAAACAGACAAAAAAATCGATTTTCCATACAAAATGTCCGAACAGCTGATCGAGTTTTGTATGAAAAGTCGTTTTTTTTGGCTGATTTCGGAAAAGTCGTAGAACAAAATGTTGTTGTTTATGATGTTAGTAATCTACTCCTACGAGGTTGTTGGTATTTTACAAATAACCCTGTATAAGTACCTGAGTTCATTAAGCTTACATAATAAGCATTTTTAAATCGTCATTTTTAAGACGACGACGTTTAGCTAACTAGTACAACTGCCGTTGAAAACCTAAAAATATAAGTAAAGCTGATTTAAGCAAATCGCTGCGGCTACTACCTCGCTCCGACCGATTATATTCAATCTTTGCGGTTCTCTCTGAAGCTAATATAATGCTCCTTTATACAGCCAAACGAGCACAGTCCCTGTTGTAAAATGTTTTTAATTGGATTGTAGGTTTGGCGGATATTGCGGCTGTATTGTTCTGAAAGTTTTATTTGAAGTATTTAAATGTTTTTATTGTTTATATGTGTGTTAGACTTAAAGACCGAAATCGCTTATTGAGCGAAAAAATCGCTCACATCGCGTTGTGGTCACTGCTAAAAATCCACAACGCGAAATTCGTGTTGTGGTTCTACTAAAAACGGCCATGACGCGTGGTTTCTAATCACAGAAAATTACTTGTCTGTCTCGTGTTATGGTTGCACCAACAAGTGCTCAAAACGCGTCATGGCTTTTCTTATTGTCATAATGCGTTGTGGTCGTTTGTTATGATGACCACGACGCAAATTTGGTCTGTGGTTTTTCTGTAATTATACCACAACGCATTATGGGCATTTTTACCCGACTGCAAGAGGGTTATGTTTTTCGCGCGTATCTTGTTTGTATGTAATATTCTTTATTACCTCATATCTTTCAAACGGCTGAACCGATTTCCATGATTAACATATCGTTAGATTTGTCTCGTCAGCCCAAGTGTTCTTAAAAAGGTGGCGTTATAAAAAAACCAACATGGCGGCTGTACGGTGCTATTATACGTAGCGGAAAAAAAAAATTTTTTTAGAATACTGCAATATGGGTGTCAAATTAAAGGGCTTATTATAAGGATTTCAAAAAGGTATATCATATAAATAATAACTAAAAATAAATAAATAAAAAAAAAATTAAAAACCCGCCTGCCTAAAAAGACAAGTCAACTGAAAAGATGGAAACAAGATTAAATATTAAAGGCAACATTATAACATGCAGTCGGAGGCATATAACTCAAATCATTCATAATGTCACTTTCTTTATGCATGCCTCCGACTGCATGTTATAATGTTGCCTTTAATATTTAATCTTGTTTCCATCTTTTCAGTTGACTTGTCTTTTAAGGCAGGCGGGTTTTTAATTTTTTTAAATTTATTTTTTTGAAGACAAATACAAATATCTTTATTTGCTTTATAGGGCCACAACACACGAATTTCGTGTCGTGGATTTTTGGCAGTGACTACAACGCGTTATGAGCGGTATTTTCGCTCGATAAGCGATTTCGATCTTTCACTTTCAGTCTAAAATGTATAAATAAAAAACCTTAATTCGTGCAACATACACATAATACTAATAATATTCGTAAAAACGTGAAGACAAAACAACAACTTCATAACATGTAGAAAGATTTAAAGAGTTATTTGAAACTAGGTCCATCAGCCAATCTACCATTGAACAGTCAAAGAAAAACCATAAAATAGCGTATAAAGGAAAATATCTACCAGGAAATAAAGATTGAAGTACAAAAGTTAGCGGACAAGTTAAAAGAGTGTTCCCAAGCGTAACTGGCCTTAATAGATTTATCTGTTGGTAAGTTCGGCCTTAGTAGGACAATGAGTACGTTGAGTGGCCTACTTTTGGAAGAAACTATTTCTGATACATCCATAGTAGGTACTTAAGATACCGTACACAACGCTGGAAGAAATTTTCATAGTAATATCGAAATTATTGACAACATTATCGGTTATAGATTGGCACACAGAGAATTTAAAACAGAGGATACTTTTTATCCCAATTATTTTTCGAATGTCCACGTGGACGAAGTTGCGGGCGAAAGCTAGTTACTAACTAATAAATAAACTATTTCTTATTTTGGAAAACTGACAATTACAAAACTAGAGAGCTAGTTAAGGTTGTTATTATTATTATTGGTTGGCACATCAGTGAAAATCTACAAAATTGGAGGTCACTTTACGTTTTTTCTTTCGAGAAAAGTTTCAGCTATCATGTTTTTATCAATTACATAGCTGAGCACTATAATCTTCAATCAAGTAATACTGAGTGAAATATTGTTAAAAAATGTGTATTTGACGTTGTACAACCCTTTAAGGAAGACAGGTATAGAATGGTACAATACAAAGTATGAAAGAAAACAACTTATAATATTATTTATTTATTTGAAATAAAGCAATATTTAATGAAGTAATTTGAAGGAATTGGTTAGTAAGCAAATAATAAGTAAGCCAAATAACGTGGCGATTTTAAGCTCCATAAATACTTTAGTACCTACTCATTTATGTTAACTACTTATACTTTTTAATATTAAGATGTCATTCAATTTAAAAAGGAGGTACCGCCATTGTAAACTAGGTAGTACATTATCGTTATTCTTGTCTTCTAAGTAATAATGTAGATTAAAAAAGTTTTGAAAGAAACTTCTCTTACGTATAATGTTTCTGGCCGCCAAATAAATATGTATTAGACACTCCGCTACGATGGATTTATGTGATGAGCCTTTTCGAACACAAAAATAAGGAACAATCTATACAGGCTGCATTTTCATTCACTCTCCAAATTTTAAGGATGTGTTCAAGTGCATGAAATAAACTGATCACGTGATCTCTTTGATTTGTAAAAATTTTTTTTACATCATTGACCCAATGTTTCTTAGAGAAAGTTGTTAATTTTTTTATGGAAACATCCTTAAAATTTGGAGAGTGAATGAAAAGACACCCTGTATACATATCTTCGAAAGAAACTATTTTCGAATTGAATAAAGTCAAGTGTAAATATCAATTACCTAACGAAATCTCCAGTTTTTAGTATTTTAATAACAATTAATTAAGAATCTATACTTATTCTTACTTGTTTATTTACTTAAATGTGATAATACCTAACTCTGTCTGTCTGCTACTTTTTACTAAACTACTAAACCAATTTTGATAAATTTTAGTACTGCGATAGAATGCTATGGCATGCGAAGAACCTTTCGTCACACCTGGCATAAAATTCACGCGGGCAGAGACGGGGCCAGACGCTATTATTGCTATATTGAATATGAATAAGGGCACTAAAGTGAGGCAAACTACATTCGCTTCAATTAATTGATTCAACCGCACAAGTCGTTTTGCCTGGGTTCGCATTATCCAAATAAACTGATTAGATTTTGTTATAAAAGCCTGAAAAACTGACGAAGAAGATTAGACTAGGTATTAAAATTCGAAAGTAAGTTTGTTTGTTTGTTACGCTTTCACGTCATAACTACTCAACCGATCATCATGAAATTTTACATATATACGCTGTTAGGGGTAAAGAAAAGAACATAGTACCTTTCATTCCAGAAAAAATTGCAGTACCAGAGGGATAGTAATATCCACGCAGACGATGTCGTGGCCAATAAAAAGCCACTAGTCGCCAATAAAACGCTATCAAATAAAAAAAAAATCGGGTTGCACTCCGGGAGTGCTGGCAGAAGTGAAAACTTGAATATTAACGTTGTGCATTTTTGATATTTTGGAATGGTTAGGGAATAATTTCGCACGAAATGCCGTCTTACGAATTTACTTTGCATTTGAATTTACGAATACAGAACAGTATTGTAGGAAAATCTTATCCATAGCTTGACAGAAAATCTAGAGTTTTGACATTGAATTAAAAAAATTGTGCGTTGCTATGGTGACACAAGTGTTTACGTCTTGAAATGACGCGCCGCCATTTTCACCGCGCCCCGTAGAAAGTGAGGGGGATACTTCCGCCGCCGGCTGTCTTTTCGATCAGGGTCACGTGATTCTTACTGACGCGTTTTTTATTTTAGCATTTTTTCTCCATTACAAAAAAGCGTACAACGCCGCTAAAGAAGTTTTCATTTCAAAAAACTAAATACTTATTATTTGATCCTACTTAATATCATAAATGTGAAAGTTTGTGGGTTTGGATGTTTGTATGTTTGTACCTCAATCACGCAAAAACTACTGAACGGATTTGGTTAAAATTTGGCACACAGATAGTACATAGCCTAGATTAAAACATAGAATACTTTTTATCCCGATATTCCCACGGGAACGGGAACCAAGCGGGTGAAACCGCGGGCGGCCGCTAGTTTATCATAATTTTTCGATAGACTAGTGTAAGCAATAACTTTTATCGACTGTTTTCAATTTCAATAGGTACTATTTTTGCCATGATTCAACTGGAACTAAGTACATAGTATTAAACAAAGTCGCTTGTCGCTGTTTGTCCCTATGTAAGCTTAGATCTTCAAAACTACGCAACGGATTTTGATGCGGTTTTTTTAATAGATAGAGTGATTCAAGAGGAAGGTTTATATACGTATAATACACTAGCGGCCCGCCCCGGCTTCGCACGGGTGCAGTGCAATGTAGTTACTAATGTAAAACTGTGCTAATGTGGTGTCAGTGTGAAGTTATTTGATTATACTACAGGATATCTACATATATACGATGGACGCAAGGGGTGTTAAAATTATAATTGAAGTGTGTGTGTGTCTGTCTGAGGCCACCAGCTCCCAAACTTATAGATCGATTTTATTGCGATTTTTATGTATAGTTTAAGAGAAGCGTACAGACGGCGGGAAGCGACTTTGTTTTAAATACTATGTTTAGCTTTTGCCCGTGGCTCCGCCCGCGTGGGAGTCGGTAATCGTTGTAAGTCTTCCCTTGGAAACCAATGATCGGCATGAAAAGAAGCCTGTGTTAAGTATTCCAGACTATAATCTATCCCTGTGCCAAATTTCGTCTAAATCCGTTCAGACGTGATTGAGTAACAAAATGAAAAACATCCAAACATCAAAAATTTCACATTATTACAATTTTGTGATATGTAGGTAATGCTGCACCCCGCGGTTTTACCTGCGCAATCTGTTGATTCTGTAACCAAACTCGCATCTCACTTCGAACCTCACTTCACTTCGCGTGAATTGTTATTAGAAATTAGCTAACTAAATGAGCAATTTTACCGATTACAATAAATTTAGGTAGCTATCTAAAATATTTTGTGATAAAAAAAATCTTATCATTATCTTATTTATGATTTGAAGTTCCCGTCCCGTGCAGTGAAGTGAGATTCGAAGTGGGGTTCGAGTTTGCTTACAGAGCCGACGCCCTACTGTTCACGATTTTGTATTAGGTAGGTAGGTAAGTACTTAATAAAATTTCTTAGCAGTAATATAACAAAATAAGTATAATAATATTATGTAACATTTAATACTCATACCTAATAATTTGGTAGGTATCTTCTTTTTAAATAAAAATCTATGTATGTTTATTTGTTCCTGATTCCTGGCTAAAATAACGTGACATTGCAAATTATGTTGGGTGCAGCTTATGTTGTGCATTATTATCCGGCTCTCAATTTCAACACTTTACACCACATTCCTTGTCACGTTAGATATCTGATATTTGCTAGATTTTGACACATTTTATAAGTAGACTAATATTTCGTTAAATAGGTAGTGAAAATCAGCGTAAAATCTATGAAATGTCAGCTCGTACGGTGACATAATTACAATCTCAGGGGAGGTGACAACCTGACAACTGACATTTATTTTTCTTAATCGTACAAATGCACTAAGTTTTGATTCCGATATCGAAGTCAACCACCCTAAAAATAGCTTTCTACCCCTTTTCAACCCTGTTAGGGGATACATTTCAAGAAAATACGAAACACATATTCAATTAATTTTGTTAAAGAATGTCTATGCCAAATTTCAAGTCAATCGGGCCAAGGAATCGCTTTCTCCCATACAAACTTTGCCACCCTGTTTTACCACCTTAGGGGTTGAATTTCGCAAAATCCCGTCTTAGTGAGCACCTTCACCCTAAAAGGAACCCCCATGCAAAATTTGAGACTACTAGCACTTGTAGTTTCTGAGATTTCGTGATGAATCAGTGAGTGATTTACTCTTTTATATATATAGAAGATAGATTGTGTCGAATTCCACACTACACCGAAGCGAAGTGATGGCGGGTCGCTAGTAATATTATAAATGTGAAAAATATTTGGATGTTTAGATGTCAGGATGTTTATACTCAATCACGGAAAAACAGCTGAATGGATTTAGAATGGCACACAGAAAATTTTAGTCGGAGTCAAAACCTAGTATAATTTTTATCCTGGTCAAAAGTCCCCTAGGGATTTTCCGAATGTCCACGCGGACGAAGTCGCGGGCAAAAGCTAGTCCTCTATAAAATCTTCTGAAACAGTTAGCTTACTGCCAACATTATAACAATATGTGTCATAATTACCACACATTAGTGTTTTAATACCTCTCATTATAGTACAGTTGCATAAATAACTAATTTTAAGTTCTGATAAACCACGAATCCTTGCCAAAGAACAGAGACTTATTCCCAGAATGCTACGCGAGGCTATTGAAATCAACAAATACCCAAATTTCAATAGAGAAGATCCCAAATCACACACTGCAGAATCTAATGACATAGTTCGTTTTGTATATAGATAGGGATCAAAAGGGAGGTCGACACAACCTCTCTGTGTCTTCCGCTGGTGGTAGATTCAGTAGCTAGATCGTGTTTTCTAATTTGGTAACTTTAATCAATTTTTGCTTTTTGCTTAAGTCGTCCCGTGACCACGGCCCCTGGAAAGGTGTCTAAACGTTAGGAAACCAAAAAAACCAACAAATTAAAACTAAATAATTCTAAAATAACATCTGAATTAACCAATTTACGCGCTGTAATCCGTAAAAAGTGTTTTATTTCTAATAATTTTAAGTTCTTTATTCTTAAAACATTGGCCAATAATGAGTGCACTACCCACGGACAGGATTAGTAGAGACATGTTCCTCTTGACCTAGAGCGGGCAACAGCCTTTTGAAACTATTTTTAACCGACTTCATCGTAGCGGACTCGCTGATGGCACGGCGGACGTGCTGTGCACTAGGTGTTGACTGAATGCTCTATTTTTACACCGTCCTAATTATCCCTGACTAGTTTTCACCGGCTTTGTGCGAAATTAGCTCTTTTATAAGCTCTATTAAATAAATCTGTGGTGTTTGGGAGAAACCTTCAATAAGTTAGACTAAGGTTTTAAAACCGTTGCAAATTAACCTTTTGTATAAATGCTGTGCATCTGTAATAGTCATATACACTGGTAGCTATGTAATGTGAAATGATATTCTGTAAATGTATTGTATATATGATGTTGATGTGCCTTATTAAATTTCAATTTGGTCATTTTAAGTTGGGTAATATGTTTTTTTTTACAACGTGTTACAAAATAACCCCTGATGCTGAATATGGTAGATAGGGACCATCAAACTGAACAAGTTTTACTATGGGACCCTCTGAAATCGCGGAAAAGAAATAAACTGTTTCATACATTTTGGTATTTTCGTTATTAATTTTTGTATGCTGATTTTCTTTCTTGGTTTCAGAGTTGGTCTCATAATAAAAGTTGTTCAGTTTGATGGTCCCTATCTACCATATAAGAAGTTATTTTGTTACACGTTGTATATATTTTTTGTCTTTTACTGATACTCCACCTTTATACAGTAGTGATAGAACTGAGCTGTTAAACACAATCATGGTAATTCAGGATTAGTCCATTTCGTTTTTGTACATTCGTGATAAGTCTTATACTGTAAAATGTCCCTTTTGGTTGGACTTAACAGGTTTCTCCCGGAACACCACCGAAATATATTATACTAGCGGCCGCCCGCGGTTTCACCCGCGTGGTTCCCGTTCCCGTGGGAATATCGGGATAAAAAGTATTCTATGTTTTAATCTAAAATTTCAACCAAATCCGTTCAGTAGTTTTTGCGTGATTGAGGAACAAACATCCAAACATCCAAACCCACAAACTTTCACATTTATAATATTAGTAGGATTTAAAAATGAAAACCAGGATAGAACCCAAAACAGTTAAAAACAATAAAGTAAATTCTAGCTAATAATGATATCATAAAAAATACGAAGAAGTGAAACATTCAACTAAATCGGAACGTACAATTCATGCTAATAACATCATTTATTCCCCTTTTAAACAGTGGTGGTGGTATAAGGTGTGATTTAGGACTCCAACAAAATTTCTTAGCCAGAGCAAAATTGAAAGGAAAATTCGATCTTATAATACTTATAACCGGTACCCATTTTTTCTCAGTTAATGCGAGGATAAAGATTCCGGTGATTTATTACTTTGGCTCGGTTCTAATAAATCATTTGGGGCCTTATTGTGATTTTTGTAGGCGAGATAGGAGAGCCTACTCCGAAAACTAAACACGATAACCGAACGACACTTGTTCCGTAGCATGCGATGGACCCAAAAGAATGTAATCACTATGGATGAACCCGACAATTTATGTATTTTTTGATAGATAGAGAAAAGGTTTGTTTATTATCCCCACAAATTGCTAATGCGCTGGAACCTTGTCACATTAATATCCACGTTGATGTTATCCGCAACTAAAAATGACATGTAAAATGAAAATTCTAATAGTTTGTTTTATATATTAATTATTGAATTATTATAGACAACAAGATAAGGTTTAGGTTTATAAAAAATACAATAGTTTTTTCTTATTCAGGTTTAAAACATGGCCGCCAGGCGCATTAGCAATTTACGGGAACGTCAGGATGTCGTTTTTTATATTCCGACGTAGAAAAACCTCGAGCTCGTTTATGCTAACAGGAGGGGTGTAGTAGAAAGATCCAAAGTGTAGTAAATTGAAGGACGAACTTCGTGCGATTATCGGATTGTTTTATCGTGGTAAGGTAAGCCCTTAGGGTCGTTCTTCATTATTACAATCACTCATATTTGACGTTAAGTGTCTTGTAATTTTAGGCGTGAGGACCTAATCATTGTTTCATAATGACCTATTTAAAGATCTAATACCTATTCCTGTTATTTTTTTTAAAGTCTAGAAATACATTTCCTATTCACATAAGGTATATGTTACATCACTAAGTGATAAGTTAAACTTTTTTAAATCTTGTAGATAATAAAAATGACTTGTTATTTCATAAACTACACCTAACCTGTCTCATTCAGATCGTGAATCAGATCCATTTATTAAAGCTGAAAAACCTGCAGGCCTATTCCATAAAAACAATCGCGATAAACGGACGATGTTCGTCGCACGCCGTGACACTATTTACTCAAAAATAAGGTTCAATTTCAAGTAACTTAACGACGAATGGCGTCCGATTATCGCGATTCTTTTTATGTAATAGGCCTGCTGAAAAGAAAGAAAAAAAAGATAAAAAGAGCAATGCACAGGAAGTCGATTGTTTTGTTTTCTTATCGGATATTTATTGGCGTCAAGTCAGCCGGCGCACATCCGCGCCTGCTATTTTTGTTCACCAACGATCGCTGAACAAATATTGACGGCGAAAGAATTCGCTTCGTTTCAATGCGTTGCACGGCTTGTAACAGTTCAAAATTGAACATGTTTCTTTTATCTCAAATATTGATCCGGAGGTGGACAAAATACAAACTTTGAGTATTCCAGTTATACAGGGGTTAGTTTTCATGATTTCTGTAGGTCTTATTCTTTGTCGGATACCTTCTTTATCACATTCCAGAGGGTCCACAATTTATGGCTAGTTAGAAGTCTGTAAAAGTACAAAAAATCCAGGGTTGGAAAAATAGTCGTAAACAAAAATAAGTAAAGTTATGCGATTAATCAAATAATAAATTCATTGAATAACTTACCATGAAGAGGGTGGTTATTCTCATTTTACTAAAAGAATGGTTGTTTATGCAATTTGTGAGGTTTTATTGCATTTCATTCTGCATTCAAAATATCATAGTTATACTAACGATAGAATGATGTTCTTGTAACACAAATCCATTGTTCATATGCACTTTATAAGTTATGATTGCAATATGCAAATACAACATTGACAAAATATCCGTATTTCTATATAAAAAAAACAGATAATTTTATGGTAATTCAATAACTTGAAAATATGTTTCAACAATAATAAACAGATCGTCTGACACTTGGTATAGACAAATGTATTTGACATTTGGTGGACGGTTTTGGAACTAAAAACTGACATTCCATCGAGAAAGTCTACTCTATAAAAAAAAAGAAATAATCTTTGGAAATTTATACCATTAATAAATTAAGAGAAAAGAGACGAATGATTATAAAATTACAAAATAAATAAATGATAATTAAAGTTAATCACTGTTTAGGTAGAATAACATTTAAAATTTGGAAAAATGAAAGTTTTGTAAGCATACTTGCTAGAGCAAATAAATGTGTGTGATACCAGTGTGTAACGGAACGCAAATCTTTCGGTTAAGTTCTGGATTATAGATAAAGTAAAATCAGTTTAATATTAAAAGTAAAGAAAGAATATGAATGATTATATTTGTAATAAGAAAATAATTAAATCAGAACAATAACTAGTAAAAAGTTGTAAGAAAATTGGACAAAAAAATATATATATGGAAAAACGGAACGTTCTACATTCTCTTTGTCCATAAACAAGAGATGAAGGGAGAGGTTCGTGGTAGCCAATCGTAAGCTTGCAAAGCGTTTTGTGACCATAAAAGGAGATGAATTGAGTTGGTGTTTAGCCAATCGTAACGCGTGAATCTGGGGGGAGTTAACTTTAGAGTCAGCAAATAATAGCTCAGAATGGTGGCGCCAAGATTTAAAAAAATGATACCAGTATAAAATCATAAAATACCCATAGTAATGCAATTATATGAAAAAAAAATAAGTTGGCCAGTAACGAAACGTTCTTTGGCAAATAGAATAAATAAATGGGTGGCGCAAAGAATAATTAATATTATGAATAGAGTCATGCATCAATCGTAAATAATAAAAGTAGGCTGATAGCGGATTTATTGATTATAAGGGGTCTTCTTTGAAGATTAGCGAAATTGATTAGACCAAAAGATTTATTCGAACACACAGGAAAGATTAAATTGCTTGTGTCATATAATATATATTTACTTGAGGATCTTTGTAAATTCTAGATTAACCAAAATTAGTTATTGGATACGGAGGTAATTACTAATCTTTGTATTCGTAAAATGTTCACGTAATTTAAATATTTGAGGGTGATTGTCAAAAAAAGAATATATATATTTATTTATTTATTCATTTATTTAAAGTATCTTACAGGTACTTAGGGGGACTAAATGCACTAGGCAATTTTTGTAAGTCAATTAGTGGAAAATTTCCCAGCATTTTGGGGAAATAGATTGTGACAGGGCACATTAAGGATACAAACAATAGAATACTAGGAATTATGTGTAGCTAGGGGACGCTTTGAAAAATAATGGGTGGGGGTTAGGTTATAAAAGCTTCGACGAGCTTATTCTCGATCTCATTTTTCCACCTGCCGAGAAGAAGACGAATCTCTGCCTCCCCTCTGTAAGAAGCGCCATAGAACAAGTTCTTTTTATACTCAAGCACATATGAAGAAGTCAGCAAATTAGTGAATTTAGGAAAGTCCATTGTTTAGGCCTTGCAATCGGGGCAAGTTTTCTTTGGGGAAATATTTCAAACAGGGTTTTAAAATGGTAAAAATTAAGCCTTGACTGAAATATATAATTCTATTTGCAAAGGTTACATCAAAATTAACGCTAGCTGTTCCAAGTAAATTCCAGAATTAGTAAAATCAGATTAAATTAATATCAATTTAAATGAAATAAAATGTGGGAAGGGAGATTCTATTTAGAATAATTACTAGAAAATTTGTGTCATATTGGGGCGATCCGTAATGGACTTTCTGGGGGGGCAATGAGGTAACTGATAGCTTATGAGTGTGACTTCATAAGCGGGCATCAACTCGTTGATTGCCTAGTTAAGTCACATAGTGTAATCATGTGTGACGTGGCTGATGACAGACGTCGTAGAAATGAGGTCGTTAGAATGTAATTCTGGTCCTTGGTCAAGTCCTTAAGTACATGATTATGCTATACCTCATGCTAGGGACCGAAGATGGCTCCTTCCCATCCATCTTCGGCACGGTCAAGCACTAGGTGGTCAGGGAGTATTGCTTGCTCAAACTGTCCAGGTAACGGGGCTCCGGATGACGAGGTAAGCGTCACACAATTTGCATAGGAAGTTCTCATTTAGTCTGGGTTAGGCAGGTAAAATCTTGTAGGATAGATGAAGGTTAGTATCGCGAAGGTTAAGTAGGCATCACAAAAATTGGGTGGGTTTTTGTGATGAAAGGTGGTTCGAGTTGACGTTAATAGAGCGAAATAGGTGTGTAAACGGTTAGGCGACCATGTTGATCAAACGAAAATATGATTAGGTCAAAACCTAGGCAAGAACATATTTTATATAGGAGAACGACTTTTGGAAATTTCTATACAGAAAAGTGTAGCATATAGGGTTTCGACGACAAAAGGCTGGTTTAGACGTCGCGAGCTGGCTAGGGGTAACGATTAGGCGTGATTCGACAAAATGGCCGAAATATTTTGTAGTTAGGAAAAATGCAATTCGGAGCGCACAAAATGGCTGCCGTAACTTGAGCTAGAAATAGGTATTTTTATGTAAGAATTAAATGTTAAATTTGTCATGGTCGAAATGGACGCTTGGTTTTCAAAATGGCGGATCAAAGATAATCACCTAAATAAAGAAAATCATGATTTTAGATCTCTCAGACAGGGTTTTTATCGGCAGATCAATAGATCTACTAAGGTATTTTAGCAAATCCACGATACTATTTGATTCTCAGTAAACCTTTTAAAATATCTGCAGTGTTGTGTTGAGTTTTGGTTGTACAAAATGGCGTCGATTGTGAAAATCAAGTGAGTGTTAATTAATTATTTTCATGCTAAAGCCAGCCAAGTAAACGATTTAATAAATCAGTAAATTACTAAAGTATGATAATAGTAAAATTTCTGAATTGGGTTGGTCATATGAACCACCAGATTTGAAATCAAGTAATCACAAGTGTCGTGTGAAGCCGCATTAATAGTGATTTATTTTGTCTTTGTGATAACTCAGCTATTTAATAATTTGTGAAGTGAAATAAATCTTTGGTCGTTAGGAAGGGCCGGTATGTATGATTTCTCCCAGGTTGATTCGTGGAGATCATATAAAAACCACTAAGATGAAATTTTATTTTACAAATGACGAAGTGGCTGAAAGAAAATGTCATTAAATTCTTACCACTAACAGTACCGTTATAATATAGTGAATACAGGCGAAAATACTTGTTTTTGGTGCTCAGTTGATGCGTCGACACAGGTGCGATCTGGAGGTTTTCTGATCATTTCAATTTGGAAGAAACTAACATCAAATTGTTTCCATCTTAAAACAAATCCTTCGATGCCATTTTAACAACACAGCGTCGAAGTATTTTAGCTAAACTTAGAATTTGCGAAAGTAAAGTGTAGGAGGGTTATTTATTGCTTAGTACATACATCTTGTCCCTTTTTCTAATAAATCTTTCCTTCAGAACAAAAAAGATTTACCAATTCCCATAATTTTGTCATGGATTGTAAGATTGAATTCGTGAGACATAAAGTAAGTCAACTTTAGAATTGGTTCAATATATAAAAAAAAATAACTTAAATTTAAATTTTATATCAGCCATCACATTGAAAAGGAAATATTTCAATTGTGAAAATTTGGTAAATCGCTTGTAAGCGCTTTCTGCTTTGTCCTCTTTTTAGTTGGAAATAATACAAACTAACATAGACTATGGACTTTAATATATTTAATACATAATAAAGCTTGTAAGAAAGTAACTGGCTGTTCCGGGAGAAGGTTGTCCCAGTCCGGTGTCGAGACCTATCGTGATGGCGGGGTGGTGCCATCACCATTAGCCGGAAAAACACACTGGTTACTTTCTACCATAAATATAAACTCATTAAACTTGAAGATAGGTAACGAACTAATATACCTTCCGATGGCAATAAATGATTTTCCACAACTGATTAATTATTCGACTGATATAACATTTGATACTTACTCATACTCACAATGAAACTGTAGTGTTGTTCTTATATCTTCTGCTTAACTCTTATAACATCCGCATATCAAGTTAAGGTTTAGCAATAATATTATCTCATAAAAATAAGAAATTAAGTTCCATAATAGAAAATTCAGTACTGGGTTTTACGCTATAATAGGAAATCATGAGTGGAATTCTGTCGGAATAAACCACTAGTATTAACTATTTTTTGATAAACTTATTCTGAAGCTAGTTAAATGACTATTCTTTTTAGGGGTCGTTCAATCCAGCGTATAATGTAGTAATGAATAATAGTACAAGTTAAGCATAACCACAGAAATGAAAGCAATTAATATTCGGCATCGGTAAAAGGTCCTTTATAGCTAAATCTTTAGAAATCACGCAGTTCACATCGCACTTTCCCTTTATCACTTATAGCAACCAATTGCATATCTCAATTTAGTTCCTAATTAATTTTTAACTATCATATTGGTAGTAGGTTTAGCATAGTTCACACTTTTACTAGCAGTAGGTATAGAGCTGGTAGGCATAGCGCTCCTTATAATGGAATAGGCATTTATTTCAGCTGATAAGCAAACAAAGATACTTCACAAAGTTAAGAGAATTGTATAGGGTTCGGTTTAGTTAATGTAGAAAAATAATTTTATAAAATTCTATTTTATTTAAAATCAAACGAAGTAATTCTCATTATTTTGTTATAGATTCTTAGGTTATTAATTAACAGAGCATAGATAATGTAAATTCAGCGTGTAGAGTTAGTATTTATTAGTAATCAGACAGCAGTACTCAAGAATATGGGTCTACGCTTACAACCGGGTCCTATCGCTAGAAGTCACGAGCCCTTTCACACATACAAAAGCCAAATCAGTAGCATATTCGGTCACACCATTAGATTAGGGTTATAGGAAGTAAAACCAAGCAGAACTTAGGTCAAACATTTAATCAATTCATAAATAGGCATTGTTAGGTTTAAAGCCGACGAGCGGTTAATCACCATAAGTAGAGATTATAGTTAGGTATGTGCTAGGTTATATAAAAGCTAGGATTAAAAGATTATCAAACAGCTTAGCAAATCGGTAGTAGGGTAGCGAGTCTTCAACTCTTCAATCATATCATATCATCAATAACTTAGGGGTAGGTACATTATGATATGCCGTTGACCAGGATAAGGTAATACCTTACTTTAGATCGTAGATTATAACTTGGGTGGTTCTGCAAATCCAGGGTTTTTGTAGTGTGAAAGCAGTGGTCGCATACAGTTTAAGATGGTGCGGCCACATTTTGCTGTCGTGGAGTGTATGAGGCTGCGTTGATTGTCCATAATTTCAGTATATTAGCACTCATTTTAATCCATTACTTTGGACATGTAATTCATTTGGTTATAGCTGAAAGTAATAAAAAAAATATTAAAATAGGTTATGTAATTTCACATTAATGATAATTGAGTTGTATGTTAGCGTTTGTGAGAGAGTTTTCTTAATGATTGAGGTAAAGTAACATTCAGTTCGATTGGGGGCATTAATTTTACTGACATTTTACATTAAATCGTGTTTCACAAAAGAAAAAATGCCAACTTATTTTTGATACTTACAAGGGAGGTTGTTGTAGTAATGAGTTGTTATAATAAACCATTGGTTTACGCCTTCTTTGATCATCACTACTAGGGATACAAGTTATTTCTTGAGAAAAACAAAAAAAAACATTAACATTGTGATAATATTTAGTTAGGTTATGAAGAAAATTATGACTAAGATTAGATTTCTTTGATAGAAAAATAAGGGGTCCTGTCAAATAAAGCAGACTAGGTTAAGGGGGTCCGATGACCTAGCGATGAGTTTGTTGAGATACTTTGTCAATAGGGCACAAATAAAAAAAATGTAGAAATATCGTATATGGCATTCACATAACAAATGTTAGTTCAAAGTTCAAAAATTTCATTGCAACAATATAGAATCATTAGCGCAGCTATGTTAAAACTAGACGGAAAATGTTAGAATTTAAATTTTTAGATTTAACTTCATAGATAAAGCTTAGAAATATAAACTCAATAGCAATCAATAAAAGAAACAAATAAATTTAACTAACTTTAGAGTTATTTTGTTAGCACAAACGTTATTGCTATTTTCTTTATGCTATTTCGGGAATTATTAGAATGAGCGTTTTTTTTTTGACGAGCGTTTTTATTACCGCCCATCTTGATTATGATAAGTGAGGACGTAGAATTGAGGTTTAAAATCTTGAAGAAGTATTGGGATGGATGGAAGTAGGTAAATTAAATGTAATAGGTCTAATCTACTGTCAACTATATTAAATGAAAGAAGATCATAAACTCTAGAGAAAAAAAAATATATTGTATTAGGCTTGTTCAGTTAGATCGGCAGCGGGGCATAAGTCGTGGGGTCGGACTTACGAACGATTATTAATTCGATAGACTTTTGCAGCCATTACATGGTCATGCAAGCGTTAGTCAGGTTCAGTTAGTCATAGCTTGTGTCTGTGGTTAAACTAACAACAAAACCTATTGTGTAATCTATGCCTTAGTTAGATTGAAGTATACATAGTACATAGAAATGTCATAGATGGCGTTAGTGGTAATTAAAATTCGAAATCGGTGAAAATAAGAATTGCGGTTGCATTGAAAAAAAAATAGATTTGTGGGCTAATGAAATATAAACTAGTTGAATCAATTGGTGGACTGTTCGTTTACGTTAAAAATACATTTAGGATCATTTATTTAAAGAAAAGAAATATAAAATAAGAACGAATGACGGTTAGAAGAACGAATGATTAGTAAGCTAACGGCATAGATCCTTTGGATTGTCATTCATTGAGATTCGTTCGATAGTTCATTTTGACAGATGTCATTGTCAAAACTGGCAACCAAGTCGAAACTTGTAGGGTGACCAGATGCTGTTTTAGTACGGATTCTGTATAATTCGCGCCTTTTTCCGAGTGTAAGTATATTGTAGTTAAATTGGCGACTACGTGTATTTTCGGTATATTTTGAATATAGAGTTATGGGAACACACCGTTCTGTCTTCGCGAACGTTGTTGTTAATAGAGTGCCCGGATTTAACTTACATTTCTTCAGATTTAAAGTTCAGTAATTTGAAAAAAAAAAAAGGAAAAACTACGCCGTCATAATTACAAATAGTATTGATATCTTTAACCTATGTTAAAAAATAAAAGTTTTTGACCTTGACTATTGTGTTGATGAATGTGTAAAAATTATCGCGAAGGTTGTTATTGTTGTAAATTCTCTCATGAAAAATTGGTAATTTTTATTTTTCTTTCGGGGTGCATTAGGCGGATTTGTGTAAAAAGTAGCTGGTCACCCTAGTATGTTTATCAACAAACAAAACGAAAGGTTATATTTTATTTTGTCGAAAATTAAAACCTTACAAATATGGATTTATGTGTTAGTTGTTCGTGAAAATGCTATCAAATAGTTAATGAACAATATAAAAGTAGGTTAGCGGAAAAGTGTGTGATTAAACAAGTTTTAAAAGTGTCAACTTTATAACAAGACTCGAGTTAGAATGTAATGAAATTTATAACTGAATGTAAGTAGATTTTGCCATAATACTTATAGATTTGACTAGAATTATAAGGTAATTTGATAAGAGGAGGGACGATATTGTTTATATTTCAGAAAACATGTTCAAGTACATGAGAGTTTACAATGAACAAAACTTAGTAATATGGTTTAAAAATCTTTAGAATATTTGTAGATTATGTGAGTTAAACGCACAATCCAGATGGGAAGCTAGAGTGATGGGTGACCGTATGTAAATAATGAGAACATTTGCTAATAGCATTTCTAATTAAACGAATATTTTTGGGAGTAAATAAGATAGAAACGTTATGACTAAAATGCGGGTTTTAAGTAAGCTTAGATTAAGGATAGTATTTTGACCTTTGATGACGGGGGTCGGAGAATACACTTAGGTAGCCTTTACAAGCGAATTAGAAGCAAATAGTTATTTACTGAATTAACCTTAAACTTATCGAACCGAACGTAGACACAACAGTCTTGGGTGTTGGAATAGGCACGGTAGTTGTTAGTTAATAAATTTAGTGTATGAGCCAAAGGTTTAAAGTTGATTTTTAAATAAAGAAATACATAGGTATAATAAATATTTAGTGAAATAGTCAGGTTGCCATAGGATGTTTAATAGAATTTAACTATGCTTAGAAAAAAAAAAAAATTCAAAGTTTATAATTTCAAAAAAAATTGTGAAATAACAATGAAGATTCGGGTTAATTTTAAACAGCAACTATTAGCAGCCCGCGACTTCCCTTAAATTAATAGGATTATGGAGTAATGATTTTTGTAGTAAATTTATTTTTAGTTATCGCTAACGGTTAGAGCGGAATGTTGAAGTATCAAGTTTGGTTGTGCGTTACAGCGCTATGATAGGCATCTGTTTTCTGCGATAATGACATTGAAAATGGTACAATTGAGAAAAGGCTTTGCTATTAAGGTTTTATTTAGCGTACAGATTTAAAATCATTAAGTTAATCTTGTATTGGTTTATTACTAGAAATACTAGTAGGTAAATGAGGTCAATTATATTTATGGCGGTTTTTCGCTGGGTTCATTTGCGATCAAATGCGGATTAAATGTTTGATTTTATTTAAGAACTATCGTATATGTCGGACCAACCTAACTTTTAATTCTTGATTCGAAGTATATATGATGACGGTTTTATTGAGAGTTGACAAAGAATTCTACCTTTTTATAAGAAATAAAAATAACTTATCTATATAATTAATTACATCATAATTAATTTTTTGGGTAAAGCGTAGGGTGACAAAAGTTAACGGAACCAAAAATAAATAATTAAAAATGAAAAAATTAAGAAATGTAAATGAATTAATTAAAACTAAACAAATAAACTATTCGGTATAACATTAGAACTAACTCGCGTTGCTAAAGCTAAAATAAATATTTTATAATAAAACAAATTAAGATTTGGGAGCATGGTTTTGTCGTATCCAAATTATTGGATATTATAAAATCAAGCTAATTAGGGACGTGTGCTAATATTTTATATAGATCTGACCTTACACTAAAGCAACAGACAATTAAGACTCGCCATGGGGAAACCGGTCCGAGTTCGTCGTGCGCCAAAGCGATATGAATCATCTGAGGAGCCGGCAGAATTAGTGGAGGTTCCACATAGTTCCCGCCAGTCAGAATCCGAGGTTATAGAAAATAGAGAGCCTCAACCGGTAGAGGCAAGACAGCGGATAGTAAAGACCATAATGAAACCGAAAGTAACGCGATCGCGCGAATTAATGACAATACAAAGAATGCTGAATCGCACGGTAGGCGTGTTAACTAAGAGGATAGATGACCTAAGCGATGAAGTTAAAAGGACTCAAGGTTCTAATCAGGATACTAGTGAGGTCGAAAAATCGCCAGTAGTTGAAGCAACACCGATGAACGATGTGGAAATAGAAAGTAGGAACGTGATTAAGGAGCCTAACGCGATTGAAGATATTCAGAAGTACGTCATTTGTAACATCAAAAATATACATTTAGATAGACCTAAATTTGGGGATTCGTCGATACATCCGGTCGATTTCATTGAAGATTTAGAAACTTATTTGAAGAAGGCGGGGAAGGCTGAAAACGAATTAAGTTTAATACAAGACTGTTTAACTTCGAGTTCGAAAGACTGGTTTAGAGTATATAAAGGAAGATGGACAGGGTTGGCTGATTTTAAGGTAGATTTCTTAAAAGCATATTGGGGAGAGAATGAACAAAATGAGTTGAGAAGGAAGATAGTGCAAGGCGTATGGAATAGGACGGAGACGCCCACCATGGTGGAACATTTTTTGAAATTGACAGTCAAGGCGCAAATGTTAAGCTACAGCATTCCAGAAAAACAATTAATTAGCGATATCATTCGACACTATCCGAAATATATTCAACAAGCGTTCGTGACCAATAAGATAGGAAATATAATAGAAGCGGCGGAATTTTTAAGAAGTATGGACAACATACAGAAACAAGAAGTACCGAGCACTTCAACGTCTAAAAATTCTAAGGATTGGGAACAGAAGAAGAGAGGCATTCAGCAAAATTATAGGCAATGGCAGAAACCTAGAGAGAATCAAGTACAAGCGGTTAACTTAAATAGTAATAATACTAATGTAGATGGTAGCGGAGTGTTAAACTAGCGGAAGCTGAGACTCTAGTCTCCGGATCAGCTTCAGCCACGGGGGACCTAAATTATAGTATGATGGTTAAAATGAATTGGTGTCCGGGTGAATCCTTAGGCCGGAATAATATCGGAACTAAGATATCTATTTGTACGTATCTGAAGGAAATAAAAGAGTGTTATTTTTACCAAATTCACTTAGGGAAGAAGTTATTTGGCAGGTACATTTCGAAATGGGTCATCAAGGGGCGTACAAAGTAATAAAATATATTAGGGATAGATTTTTTTGGAAGGGATTAACTAAACAGGTCAAACGTTTATTAAGGGGGTGTCATGATTGTCAGGTCACTAAAAGTGATACGGCTAAATATGTAGGACCTTGTCGTTCAATTATAACTGAAAATGTGGGGGACATCGTTATGGTAGATTTATATGGACCATTACCATCAGGGAAGTTTGGTATGAATTACATTTTAGTTATTCAGGACTCTTTTAGTAAATTTGTGAAATTTTATGATCTTAGAAGAGCAACTGCAATATCAGTATTAACTAAAATGAGGAAATTCTTTCGCATAATAAAACCTACGGCGATCATGTCAGATAATGGGTCACAATTTGCTAGTAACTTGTGGAAAGAAACTATGAAAGCAGAAGGGGTTAGAGTAATTTATACTACAGTTAGGAACCCTAGACCTAATACCACCGAAAGAGTAAATAAAGAGTTAGGACGGTTATTTCGGACTTACTGTAGGACCAATCACAAAAGTTGGGTAGATTTATTGCCGAAGTTAGAAATTCTTTATAATAATACTTATCACGAAAGTACAGGGTTTACACCTTGTGAGATTTTATACAGTGAACCTACTAGATTATCATTTGATAATGTCATACCGACTGATTTAGTACCACCGCCTATTAACGAAATTAGGGAAAAGGCACGGGAAAATTTAAAGAAAGCAGGACAACTACGTCAAAACAAATTTAATGAAAAATATAGAATTATCCATTTCCAGATAGGAGATTTAGTAAAATTAAGGAAATTAAATAAGTCTGACGCAAAATTAAAAATAACAAAAAAGTTTGAACCATTATATGAAGGTCCGTTCGTGATTGGAGCTAACCCGTTTAAAAATGTATATTTACTTGTTGATCCGGAGACTGGTAAAGAAAGAGGAAGGTTTAACGCTATACATTTGTCTAAGTATTATAAGTAAAATTTAATGTCATGTCTAATTTTAAGGAAAAGAAATGTTTAATGTTATGTTAACTACATGAAGATGTAAATTTAAGTTGATTAATAAATAATAATGGGGTATAATTGTATAAAGTCTGTTGGGAACGGGAAAAGCCTATCTGAACTTACAAGAAAATTAAGGACTCAATTTTAAGAAAAAAAACCAGGCTAAGTAAAAGTCATTCATTACCCTATATAGTGTTGCTAATAAGGTAACCCATCTTGTCATATGAAAGTAATTTTCTATTAAATTAACCAAAGTCCGCATGAACCAAATGGACGTTTTAATTTTGAGTTGCTTAAAATTGTAAGGTCAGATAGAGGGGAGAGTTGGCGGCTTTTCTTCTCGGGGGGGAAATTTTTCATAAGTATTTAGAGATATTGAAAGGTTTTCTGCTAATATAAATAAAAAAAAAAAAAAAAAAAAAAAATAAAAATTTGCTTTAATTTAAAAATAAAAACTTAACGGATAAATTGGAATGTGAGGTATTTTTGTTAATAATATTTAAAATTAAAAGGATGGTTAAAGTAGTAATATAAAAAAAAAAAAGTATATATTTATATACACACTTGGGGTCGAGTATTATTTGAGAAACTTTAGAATAGGGAGACATATTAAGGAAAGAAATAGCGTAGAGTGGCATAATAGGAAAGTTGCGTAATGTAGCGTAGATATGCGTACTAATGGGATGTTTAGGATAAAGTGGTTTTAAAGCGTAAAGCGTTACTATTGCGTAAATTAATTGCAATCTTTTGATGTAATTTTGCGTAGAATTCATATGGTGACAAGTCGACGTATTTGATTTTAACATTGAAATTATATTACAAAATCATTATCAATATTTGTATATATTTTGTATTCAGGTTATAGCTATGATATGATCTTGGGTGGCGTATACGTAGGCTAGTGAATGACGATAGTGGTTGCTGTGTAATGAGAAAAGATGAATAAAATGAGAATCTAAACTAGGATAGGAGTATGTATGAAATGATGATTTAAGAGAATGAATAGAATGAGAAGTTGACGAGAGAAAGGAACTGAAATTAAAATATAGATTCTATATGGAGGGCTTTGGATTATAACATATGTGAAACCTGAATGCAGACTTATTATTCTTCCAAGAGATAGGACCACCACACTGCTCTGGCGTTTGGTTTGTGCTTGCGGCCGGGCCGGCGTTTAGGGTTGACAAAATAGAATTTCGTACAGAAGGACTTTTGGTGTTAGGTTAGAGAAAAAAAAAAAAAGAGAGAAAACAAACACTATTGACGTTTGTAACTTGTCCTGGTGTGAACGACTGTCTGAAATTCATACTACACAAGAAGCTGACAAGCTAATTTCAAATTCGGCAACTGCACACTCTCCAAGGTGATATTAAGGTTGTTCCAGAGTCTTAAGTGAGCTTTTGGAAATATATGGTCTGTGTATATGATCACCGCTAAACCTTTGGTTTGGAAGGAGGATTACAATGTTGTGGAGGGATACAACGAATGAATACGTTTAATCTTTTCATAAGGTAAGAAAAGAGCCTATTTTTTCGGGTAGGCCTAATCTGGGCTGTAGCCTCACAACCTACACCTTACCATAGTGTTGTACAACTCTGGTGCTGAATATGCATACGACGGAATTGGCAAAAGCAACAAATACTTAAAACTCGCTTAATAATCTCTGATATGGTCTTGGTTTAAATACACTCTACAATCTTAAATTTTCATTTACACTAGGGCTCACCCAACAATTCTTTGATCTTGGAGAAGTAATATGATTAGGGTTATTAAAAAAAGGGGGGGAGATTGTGTATCTTTGGGGTAATATGAATATTTGAGATTTGAGGGGAAAATTTTACTTCGGATCCAATGCGTAGTATTGTCACCTGTGTATAAATTTTGGGGTCGAGCTGTAACAGTTCAAAATTGAACATGTTTCTTTTATCTCAAATATTGATCCGGAGGTGGACAAAATACAAACTTTGAGTATTCCAGTTATACAGGGGTTAGTTTTCATGATTTCTGTAGGTCTTATTCTTTGTCGGATACCTTCTTTATCACATTCCAGAGGGTCCACAATTTATGGCTAGTTAGAAGTCTGTAAAAGTACAAAAAATCCAGGGTTGGAAAAATAGTCGTAAACAAAAATAAGTAAAGTTATGCGATTAATCAAATAATAAATTCATTGAATAACTTACCATGAAGAGGGTGGTTATTCTCATTTTACTAAAAGAATGGTTGTTTATGCAATTTGTGAGGTTTTATTGCATTTCATTCTGCATTCAAAATATCATAGTTATACTAACGATAGAATGATGTTCTTGTAACACAAATCCATTGTTCATATGCACTTTATAAGTTATGATTGCAATATGCAAATACAACATTGACAAAATATCCGTATTTCTATATAAAAAAAACAGATAATTTTATGGTAATTCAATAACTTGAAAATATGTTTCAACAATAATAAACAGATCGTCTGACACTTGGTATAGACAAATGTATTTGACATTTGGTGGACGGTTTTGGAACTAAAAACTGACATTCCATCGAGAAAGTCTACTCTATAAAAAAAAAGAAATAATCTTTGGAAATTTATACCATTAATAAATTAAGAGAAAAGAGACGAATGATTATAAAATTACAAAATAAATAAATGATAATTAAAGTTAATCACTGTTTAGGTAGAATAACATTTAAAATTTGGAAAAATGAAAGTTTTGTAAGCATACTTGCTAGAGCAAATAAATGTGTGTGATACCAGTGTGTAACGGAACGCAAATCTTTCGGTTAAGTTCTGGATTATAGATAAAGTAAAATCAGTTTAATATTAAAAGTAAAGAAAGAATATGAATGATTATATTTGTAATAAGAAAATAATTAAATCAGAACAATAACTAGTAAAAAGTTGTAAGAAAATTGGACAAAAAAATATATATATGGAAAAACGGAACGTTCTACATTCTCTTTGTCCATAAACAAGAGATGAAGGGAGAGGTTCGTGGTAGCCAATCGTAAGCTTGCAAAGCGTTTTGTGACCATAAAAGGAGATGAATTGAGTTGGTGTTTAGCCAATCGTAACGCGTGAATCTGGGGGGAGTTAACTTTAGAGTCAGCAAATAATAGCTCAGAATGGTGGCGCCAAGATTTAAAAAAATGATACCAGTATAAAATCATAAAATACCCATAGTAATGCAATTATATGAAAAAAAAATAAGTTGGCCAGTAACGAAACGTTCTTTGGCAAATAGAATAAATAAATGGGTGGCGCAAAGAATAATTAATATTATGAATAGAGTCATGCATCAATCGTAAATAATAAAAGTAGGCTGATAGCGGATTTATTGATTATAAGGGGTCTTCTTTGAAGATTAGCGAAATTGATTAGACCAAAAGATTTATTCGAACACACAGGAAAGATTAAATTGCTTGTGTCATATAATATATATTTACTTGAGGATCTTTGTAAATTCTAGATTAACCAAAATTAGTTATTGGATACGGAGGTAATTACTAATCTTTGTATTCGTAAAATGTTCACGTAATTTAAATATTTGAGGGTGATTGTCAAAAAAAGAATATATATATTTATTTATTTATTCATTTATTTAAAGTATCTTACAGGTACTTAGGGGGACTAAATGCACTAGGCAATTTTTGTAAGTCAATTAGTGGAAAATTTCCCAGCATTTTGGGGAAATAGATTGTGACAGGGCACATTAAGGATACAAACAATAGAATACTAGGAATTATGTGTAGCTAGGGGACGCTTTGAAAAATAATGGGTGGGGGTTAGGTTATAAAAGCTTCGACGAGCTTATTCTCGATCTCATTTTTCCACCTGCCGAGAAGAAGACGAATCTCTGCCTCCCCTCTGTAAGAAGCGCCATAGAACAAGTTCTTTTTATACTCAAGCACATATGAAGAAGTCAGCAAATTAGTGAATTTAGGAAAGTCCATTGTTTAGGCCTTGCAATCGGGGCAAGTTTTCTTTGGGGAAATATTTCAAACAGGGTTTTAAAATGGTAAAAATTAAGCCTTGACTGAAATATATAATTCTATTTGCAAAGGTTACATCAAAATTAACGCTAGCTGTTCCAAGTAAATTCCAGAATTAGTAAAATCAGATTAAATTAATATCAATTTAAATGAAATAAAATGTGGGAAGGGAGATTCTATTTAGAATAATTACTAGAAAATTTGTGTCATATTGGGGCGATCCGTAATGGACTTTCTGGGGGGGCAATGAGGTAACTGATAGCTTATGAGTGTGACTTCATAAGCGGGCATCAACTCGTTGATTGCCTAGTTAAGTCACATAGTGTAATCATGTGTGACGTGGCTGATGACAGACGTCGTAGAAATGAGGTCGTTAGAATGTAATTCTGGTCCTTGGTCAAGTCCTTAAGTACATGATTATGCTATACCTCATGCTAGGGACCGAAGATGGCTCCTTCCCATCCATCTTCGGCACGGTCAAGCACTAGGTGGTCAGGGAGTATTGCTTGCTCAAACTGTCCAGGTAACGGGGCTCCGGATGACGAGGTAAGCGTCACACAATTTGCATAGGAAGTTCTCATTTAGTCTGGGTTAGGCAGGTAAAATCTTGTAGGATAGATGAAGGTTAGTATCGCGAAGGTTAAGTAGGCATCACAAAAATTGGGTGGGTTTTTGTGATGAAAGGTGGTTCGAGTTGACGTTAATAGAGCGAAATAGGTGTGTAAACGGTTAGGCGACCATGTTGATCAAACGAAAATATGATTAGGTCAAAACCTAGGCAAGAACATATTTTATATAGGAGAACGACTTTTGGAAATTTCTATACAGAAAAGTGTAGCATATAGGGTTTCGACGACAAAAGGCTGGTTTAGACGTCGCGAGCTGGCTAGGGGTAACGATTAGGCGTGATTCGACAAAATGGCCGAAATATTTTGTAGTTAGGAAAAATGCAATTCGGAGCGCACAAAATGGCTGCCGTAACTTGAGCTAGAAATAGGTATTTTTATGTAAGAATTAAATGTTAAATTTGTCATGGTCGAAATGGACGCTTGGTTTTCAAAATGGCGGATCAAAGATAATCACCTAAATAAAGAAAATCATGATTTTAGATCTCTCAGACAGGGTTTTTATCGGCAGATCAATAGATCTACTAAGGTATTTTAGCAAATCCACGATACTATTTGATTCTCAGTAAACCTTTTAAAATATCTGCAGTGTTGTGTTGAGTTTTGGTTGTACAAAATGGCGTCGATTGTGAAAATCAAGTGAGTGTTAATTAATTATTTTCATGCTAAAGCCAGCCAAGTAAACGATTTAATAAATCAGTAAATTACTAAAGTATGATAATAGTAAAATTTCTGAATTGGGTTGGTCATATGAACCACCAGATTTGAAATCAAGTAATCACAAGTGTCGTGTGAAGCCGCATTAATAGTGATTTATTTTGTCTTTGTGATAACTCAGCTATTTAATAATTTGTGAAGTGAAATAAATCTTTGGTCGTTAGGAAGGGCCGGTATGTATGATTTCTCCCAGGTTGATTCGTGGAGATCATATAAAAACCACTAAGATGAAATTTTATTTTACAAATGACGAAGTGGCTGAAAGAAAATGTCATTAAATTCTTACCACTAACAGTACCGTTATAATATAGTGAATACAGGCGAAAATACTTGTTTTTGGTGCTCAGTTGATGCGTCGACACAGGTGCGATCTGGAGGTTTTCTGATCATTTCAATTTGGAAGAAACTAACATCAAATTGTTTCCATCTTAAAACAAATCCTTCGATGCCATTTTAACAACACAGCGTCGAAGTATTTTAGCTAAACTTAGAATTTGCGAAAGTAAAGTGTAGGAGGGTTATTTATTGCTTAGTACATACATCTTGTCCCTTTTTCTAATAAATCTTTCCTTCAGAACAAAAAAGATTTACCAATTCCCATAATTTTGTCATGGATTGTAAGATTGAATTCGTGAGACATAAAGTAAGTCAACTTTAGAATTGGTTCAATATATAAAAAAAAATAACTTAAATTTAAATTTTATATCAGCCATCACATTGAAAAGGAAATATTTCAATTGTGAAAATTTGGTAAATCGCTTGTAAGCGCTTTCTGCTTTGTCCTCTTTTTAGTTGGAAATAATACAAACTAACATAGACTATGGACTTTAATATATTTAATACATAATAAAGCTTGTAAGAAAGTAACTGGCTGTTCCGGGAGAAGGTTGTCCCAGTCCGGTGTCGAGACCTATCGTGATGGCGGGGTGGTGCCATCACCATTAGCCGGAAAAACACACTGGTTACTTTCTACCATAAATATAAACTCATTAAACTTGAAGATAGGTAACGAACTAATATACCTTCCGATGGCAATAAATGATTTTCCACAACTGATTAATTATTCGACTGATATAACATTTGATACTTACTCATACTCACAATGAAACTGTAGTGTTGTTCTTATATCTTCTGCTTAACTCTTATAACATCCGCATATCAAGTTAAGGTTTAGCAATAATATTATCTCATAAAAATAAGAAATTAAGTTCCATAATAGAAAATTCAGTACTGGGTTTTACGCTATAATAGGAAATCATGAGTGGAATTCTGTCGGAATAAACCACTAGTATTAACTATTTTTTGATAAACTTATTCTGAAGCTAGTTAAATGACTATTCTTTTTAGGGGTCGTTCAATCCAGCGTATAATGTAGTAATGAATAATAGTACAAGTTAAGCATAACCACAGAAATGAAAGCAATTAATATTCGGCATCGGTAAAAGGTCCTTTATAGCTAAATCTTTAGAAATCACGCAGTTCACATCGCACTTTCCCTTTATCACTTATAGCAACCAATTGCATATCTCAATTTAGTTCCTAATTAATTTTTAACTATCATATTGGTAGTAGGTTTAGCATAGTTCACACTTTTACTAGCAGTAGGTATAGAGCTGGTAGGCATAGCGCTCCTTATAATGGAATAGGCATTTATTTCAGCTGATAAGCAAACAAAGATACTTCACAAAGTTAAGAGAATTGTATAGGGTTCGGTTTAGTTAATGTAGAAAAATAATTTTATAAAATTCTATTTTATTTAAAATCAAACGAAGTAATTCTCATTATTTTGTTATAGATTCTTAGGTTATTAATTAACAGAGCATAGATAATGTAAATTCAGCGTGTAGAGTTAGTATTTATTAGTAATCAGACAGCAGTACTCAAGAATATGGGTCTACGCTTACAACCGGGTCCTATCGCTAGAAGTCACGAGCCCTTTCACACATACAAAAGCCAAATCAGTAGCATATTCGGTCACACCATTAGATTAGGGTTATAGGAAGTAAAACCAAGCAGAACTTAGGTCAAACATTTAATCAATTCATAAATAGGCATTGTTAGGTTTAAAGCCGACGAGCGGTTAATCACCATAAGTAGAGATTATAGTTAGGTATGTGCTAGGTTATATAAAAGCTAGGATTAAAAGATTATCAAACAGCTTAGCAAATCGGTAGTAGGGTAGCGAGTCTTCAACTCTTCAATCATATCATATCATCAATAACTTAGGGGTAGGTACAGGCTGTATTCCATAGGTTTTCACCAACGATTTCTGATCAAATACCTACCTTCTGACGACGAAATAATTTCGCGTCGTGTCGGTGAGTTGCGCAAGCCTTTGCTGTATTTCACAGGTTTCCATACCGTTATTTTTATAACTGCAATGTAAAACTGACTTTGTATCATGTCAGCACCAAATTGCAGCTATTACAAGATTGTGAGAAGGGTTTTGCTATAGAATTTTCGCTGGGAATAAGCTGTAACCGAAATCGCGTGTCAGTTCAACTCACGCCACACTCACGTCTCCTGTGATCTTGACAAACACATAGCATTGTTAAAAAAATATATGTCATAGCTCAAATTAATCGTACTTTAAATTAAAACACTTTAAAAAGCCTGTCTTAAAACAACCAATAGTTTTCAACTGCTTTAGGCCAGAAAGTTGCCATTTGTCCAATCGTGGAATTTCCGTTACAATTATCAAAACCACGTGAAAAATAATGACACGCAGATGTTTAAATAGTGATTACTTATTATGCATGTAAAACGTTATATTTTCTAGAATTTAGATTGATATATCATTTGTTAGACCTAAATCGGTCGACAGAACCGTTATAAGAAAATTTATGTCATTTTTCATTGTTTGTTGACATTGCTGAATGTTTTATGGTTATTGTGTCGTTGGGATTTTCCGAAGATTGTAGCAAAACCGCGTAGTCTATGTTTTTAGATTTCCGTACCCGAAGGGGCCAAACGGAGCCCTATTGCTGTCACTCATGTGTCCGTCTGTCCGTCCGTCCGTCGTCTGTCGCAAAGCTCTAGCAGCTAAACCATTGAAGCTACAGTCTTCATATTTATACCAAAGATGTGTCTTGTCAATCCAAAGCCAGGTAAATTATAAAAAATATTTTAAAATATTTTAGAATTGCGCTCTCGCTCCTCATACAAGTGAAAAGAAACGTGAAAAAAAATTTTTTTTTTTAACCAAACACGTGGGGTATCATATTGTTTAGTTAGAGCTTGTTATGTAGACAAAGACTTTACGAATTTACTGTATAATTTCTCCTATTAGATCTAAATCAGTCAGTACAAAATTACGCGAAATTTTACATTTTTGAATTCTCACCGACACACGGCGAATATGAGAAATTAAACAGTAAGGACAGTAAAGTCCGCAAGTTGACTATGACAGCTTTCGAGCAATATCGGATTTAAATAAAAGTATTGAAAACCATAAAGCCAACTCAAATGGCCAACATTCTATAACGTTTGAACGCTATTAAAGCCCATAGAAGATTAAATAACATGTTGAAAACTGAGGTTGTGTAGAATCTCGAATAGGAAGAAAAGAGATTGTCAAGAACGTCGATTAATTCGAATCACAGGCTTTGATCTATTTGTTGGAATTCACGAGCGGCACGTCATTTTATAGTTTTTTTGCTTATTTTAAAGCTTTAATATTGAGCGTAAGCTTTAATTTAAGTAGCCGGGCAGGTAGATGTAGCATCAAGAAACTCAGCAAGAGTTAAAAAAGGTACTCCTTCATTAAGAGTTTCTTTTAATTTGTAACTTTTTTACATCTATAATAAACATTGTTTGAATTATCAGGTAAGATACCGGAAGAATTACAAGCACACGAAATTCCATGCCAAAAACGTTTTAGCAAAGTACACAACTCTGGTAAATTTTTCATCGCAGCTTTTTTAAATTTCAGCGTACCAGAATCGTCTTCTCTTTGATGCCGAGTAAACACTGCTCTTTGATTTGAAATCAAAGTTAGATTAAGTCCCTCACTGTATATGTCAATAACTTTTAGAACTAAACAGTTTTTCTTCGTGCTTCTAAAATGGTATATTTGATTTAGTTAGCTAATGTTACCTGAGATAATTAAGAGCTTTCGAGAAATTATCTTATTTTTTCTTTCCCAATATAACTATTTTAAAAAAATAGTTCCACTATCGGTCAAGAGATGGCGCAACCTAATACCTACTACAATAATAATTGTTGGCTGGTTCTAATATAATTAATTTGCCGTACGAATAAACGAAGAATAAGTTCCTACTTAGTAATATAAACAGTTTGCAATGTGGAGTGGCTGAAACGTTTTTCAGTCACCATAAGCAGCTGTGGTTAAGATTTGTAAATTAACTGTCCGCCTGTTCGCCCTTCCACCTGTCTGCCGTTTATCCTACTTTTTTTAAAGACTGTACTAAAGTAACATATCCAAATATATTTATGATTGTACGGAACCCTCGGTGCGCGAGTCCGACTCGCTCTTGACCGGTTTTATTTATTATCCCGTCGAGTTGCTACGGATGAGTCGATTTTTTCTAGTATTTTTCTAATATATAAATAATAAAATATATAATCCTAATATAAAAATAGCATTGTGAATGCCTAAAATCTAACAATTCAATAAAATTAGATTAATTGTCGGCGGTAGTGGATGCTACAAGCCCCTTAAGAGAAAAATACTGTGCCTGTTATTCAGGCGTCCGAGGAAATCTCGACTACGAAAAACAAAAACAGTCCTAGAAGCTCGGAAAAAGCGTTTAATCTGGGGGCACGGCAGTGCCCCCGCCAAGACGAGAAAGCGAAGCGCAAGGGCACTATCTTATATCGTTTCGTTACTACAAGAACTATTGTTTACTAGAAAGGTTTCCATGTAGCGAAATGGCCATGCCACATATTTTGACTAAGGTGTAGAGTTTTTGAAGTTAGGGCTTGCAGAGTTAGGGCGCGTAGAGTTAGAAGTTTGGCTCTACATGAGGTCTGATAACTTTTTGACAGTGCGAGGTCTTGGCAACATTCATGAAAATGATTTTGGTGGGATTTAAATATTCACGACTTGAATATTTGCGTACTGTTTCTGTTTCTTACAATTCTAAAGCGGTTAGGTACCGCGAATGAAAAAAAATAAAAACGTTACTTAGTTTATTCTAATTATTATGTAAATAATGATAAGCGAGAGTACAATCAGTTAGCAACATTGTGTGTATAAACCGTTTTCGCCTTTGTTTAACTCGGAAAGCATCGTGTATTTAGTGCAAAACACTTCACGTTCGTTCGTTCGTTCATTCCGTGGTAACACTTCCACTCTCATGACTTTTTGCTCTCTTTCAAAAGTAAAATTAAATAATATTTTAACTTTGAACTCCTGTAATGTGCCTTCCGAAGCACGGAGGAGCTCGAGATAATAAGTTTTTGGTCACCCATCCCATGACCGACCCTTGCGAAAGTTGCTTAACCTCCGCAATCGCTGGGCGCTAAACAACTGCGCCATCGAGCGCCTACACCTATAAGATGAGGTATGTACCTACCGTAATAGTTAACTGTGCAGAAAATGATCTCTTCAATAGGTAGCTAATTTTCTGTTAGTCTTCTAAGTCAAAGTCAAAATAATATTTATTCAAAAACAAACTTAAAAAATACTCAAGGGCTTTAAAAACGTGAATTTCTTCTCATCATGCATTCAAGACTTTTTTAGCTGACTAGAATAGGACAGGAAATAGCAACGCGCAAGTGCTAATTGTGTCGTGGTAGCAAAAGACTTATAAATAATAAGTACTAGAGTTACTTCGCATCAAGTGGGCAAAACATCCCCACCCCATTTCTCAGAAAAAAAAGAATAAATCTCAGTTTTCGTTCCTCATAAAACATGTATGCGTATCTGACGCGTAAAAGAGAGTTCATTTGAGTCCAAACTCGTATTATCCGTCCTGAATAGTTGATGAAGGCTGCCCCTCAAAGTATTCACTTTGATGTGCTCAAAGAGCCGTATAAAGTAATTTCATTTAATTTCATCTCATTTTATTCTCTTTTGTTGAACTGAAGTGCACAATCTGTCTCAGCTGGATCGCAAAAATGAATGGTTTTATCTGTGTTGAGTAAATTCATAAAGTGTAATTATACTTTGTTGAATATCTCATTCAAACAAGCTTAAGAAATACAGCCTTTAAACTTGTATTACATAGTTTCCGTATCTTGTAATATAGTAGTAACCCAGAATTTTGACAATTTTCAGTAAAAACCATCGTATACAGGGTTAGATATGAAACAGACCTCTTGCTTGCACATCAGATATTATGAAACCCAAAATCATATTTTCTCGCAACGAATGCAGGGTCTTTCTATTCTTTTCTTTTCATTACAAGGGTATAATCAAATGTACTACAATCACAACCTAGGAATAATTTATTCATACGATTGCGGACCACATTTTGGTGTCAAACGCTACCGTATCGCTACTTTTGTAGTTTACTACAAGAAGGTGCAACGACCAACGACATTGTTATCACGATACCATAGGTGGTCCATTTTTGTCGGTGAGTTTAGGTGTAGTCGGTGTAAATGGATTCTTTTCACATAGCATGCGGTTGCGAAATGGGGCACGACCTGTCAAAGGCACTTTCTAAAAAACTTTTTTGCTCGCTGCCGTTAAGGCTGTAGACGCGCATCACGTTTCATTTTAAAATTTTCAATACAAATGATCAAACCAACTCTGCGCGAGCCGTAATGAGGGCGAACTTTGAAAATTCCTATTAAATTATTAAATAGATACAAGTATATACAAAACACGCAATACATTAGACAAATACCTCATTATTTATAAGAAAAATATAAAATGACTTTAGATTTTGTAATACCAGTAAAAACGCATGGCAAGTGTACCAATTTTTAATATTTTATTTCACTGTAATTAAAATATTTTTTTTTTTAATTTTCTCTGTATAAGGAACTCCTTAACAATATAAACAATAAGTAAAAAAATAAGTATGAGTCCTATTCTTATTTGTTACAGCTGAAAGGTTTGTGAAAAATACCTCTGACAAGCAAATTTGAAATTCCACTTGAACAGATTGTCTTCGTTTTAAAAAACCTGATAATTTATTATGTTTTTCTCTCTATACGGCACTAATTTAAGAATTTTGATTCCTAAAACTAAAGTTCACATCAATAGTAATCTAAGATAGTAATGCTTACATTCTTTAGATAACTTCATTGGAAAAACGCTAATTTCTTTGAAATGCTTGCTCGCGCATGTAAAGGCTGAGTAACTGTGAGTTGAGTAGATAAAACTATACTTCCTATCTTTATAAGACAAGTAATGAAACGCTTTAGCCCCTAAGCATTCGTGACTAATGCTACGATTGTTTGATTCAAGTATAATGAAATTTCAAGTACCAATCATGAAACAACAGAATGAATCAAAGTGATTTTGGTGTGGGTTATGGCCCGTTCCTCCTAGAATGTTCATTCAAGCAAAGATTGTGCGATGACCGACGATTGGGATAGGTACATACATACCTATTAAAATTTAAATATGACGATGATGATGATTTTTAGCTATCCAAATATTTATCAAAAACCAATTAAAATAGATACCTACGCTTGAACGTCATTCAAGACTTTGTTGTATAGCTTAGTTTGTTCGGATGTCATAAAATGTTGGTACAACACGCCCGTTGGCGGTCGTAAAGAAAAATGTTAACGACATATTTTCAGCTTTTCCTCCAATTGATGTGTCTATCTTATAGATAAATTCATGCACAGACACCGATATAACGGTTTTATGTCGATTAAAACAATATCCTGTCGCATAAAATTCCGGTAAATCAGAATTTAATTTACTTTTATTCTACACGTATGAAGGTGGTGGTTTTAACCAACTCAAAAAAAGAGAAGGTTTTCCATTCGATGTAGAAGTTTTTTATTTAAGCGTAACTTCGAAATGTATGGACCGATTTCGTTGTTTATTTTTTGTTAGAGTGAGTTTTCTGGCGAGATGGTCCCATTTTTTTTCAAATCGAAATACTATAATATCGGTAGTGACTGTAGTAACTATATTGATGATATGGTCTTATAACTTTTTTGCTTATAAACCGATTTAGATGATTATTTTTTGTTGAAAAATGGAAACCCTAAGTTAATTTCATTGATATTGGCCCTTAGACTTCGAAGATACTAAAGGGAACTCCTTCAAGTCAAACAGGATTATGTATAGTGATTAAGGTGATGGCAGGTATATGACAATCTAAAACAAACCGAGCTATATAGTTACCGGACGGAATAGGGGCTTTAATAATTAAACGAAAATAAATTGTCCTCCAACCCCACCCGACTTCAATAGACGTTTTTAGGGTTCCGTACTCAAAGGGTAATAACAGGACTCTATTACTAAGACTCCGCTGTCCGTCTGTCTGTCTGTCACCAGGCTGTATCTCATGAACCGTGATAGTTGAAATTTTCACAGATGATGTATTTCTGTTGCCGCTAAAACAACAAATACTAAAAACAGAACAAAATACATATTTAAGGGCGGCTCCCATACAACAAACGTATTTTTTTTTGCCGTTTTTTGGTACGGAACCCTTCGTGCGGGAGTCCGACTCACACTTGGCCGGTTTTTTTATTAAAATTGATAAGCGCATCTAATTACGAATAGTATTTCTTGCTTTTTAGAGCTATTTAATTTTGATGCTGTTTTTGTTTTTATTTTCAGCATTTTGTAGGAGGTCTTTTTTAATCTTTACCGTAAATATACTGCATTAGAGTCCCCGCTGACGGGCGATTAATCGCTGAGCGATTTTTTGTCGCCCTGAATAGAACATACGGAGTTCTATACGTAAACGCCCACGAGCTACTTTTTGTAGCTGCGATAAACGCGGCGTTAATCGCGGCGCTTTTTTGTCGCTGCTATGTAAAACCTTTGTAAAGTCGCACGTGAGCGGTGACGCGTGTCTACTAAAGTAGTGCTTACATAAAATTTATTTAATTATCATAAACCGCAGTAGTATTAATCTTATTAAATATTAACATAGATACTTCAATGCGATGTGCCTGTATGCGAAAATAAATAAGTAGGTAAGTATCCTTTCATTCCTGCTTTTGTTTCACGAACGGGTGTTCATTGTTGTAGCCAACGTTGTTTGCAAACAAAACCGACTGCCGACTAAATGTTTACCTAAATCTTTAATTTATTTGTCAACGGTACCGTGTAGGGACGATTTTCGTACGCGGATTTCAAAGCATGTTTATCCGACATGCGAAAGGTACAAATTAAATTCGGGTTTACTTTTTCATGTATTGTCATATAAGTTGTTTGTGCTATCATTATTTTATTAAAATTTTATCTCTAAAGACAATGTATAATGTATAAATAAATTACAATTATATAAAGAAGTAAATTGCCCTAATCCAAAATAACCAATGGAACATATAAATGTACACGTAGAATGTAAATTCTTTAATCAATATTTGATTGAATCAGGCGTCACTTGGCGGAAGTCCCAAACCATTTTGAAAAAAAAACCGGTCAAGAGCGAGTCTGCCTCGCGCATCGAGGGTTCCGTACCATCATAATTGCACCATTAAACGACACTGCAGAGTAGAATAATAAAATTAAATAGTATTGCATTTTTAGGTCAGCGCCATCTCTTGACCGATAGTGGAACTAATGTTAACTTTTTTAGAAATTTCATAATTTCTATAATTTCTAAAAAAGTGTGCCATGTTGAGACGTCGTTTTATTTTTCCTGTAATCTTTATATAAACTGCTATTACATAGAATTATTTCAGATTTTTCTCTTTGCAAACTTCGGAGATAAGGGGGAGGGGGGGGGAATGGTATTTTTTATACATTTTTCATCATAAGTCGAAAACTATGCGGTCTAGAAAAAAAAGAAAAAATGATTGAAAACTTGCAGACGGCGCTCTTTCATATGATCTACATGCCCTAGTAGCCCCACTTCAAATTTTTAAGACCCCTTTTCAGGCCCTGCTGTAAAAAAGATATTTATTTTTTTATTTATTTCTTATTTGCAAAATAGTTGGGCAAATGTCATCTTAAACTATGCGTAATGTATGCATAAACCAGCACCAAATCGAGTTTTGGTGCTGGTTTACGCACGATCTAACTCCTGAGGATGCTCCGGGTTGGGGCGAAACACGTGTAGAGTTGTCTAATTGGTGAAGGTGCAAGGTGTGTTGCTGTCTGGCTAAATGCAGCTATTGTGCACTGATATTTTGTGGTGTGCATGTGCATTTTTTTCGGCCGGCGGGCGGTGCATCTTGATGTATTGTTTGCGGAAGTAAGCTACATATATTTATGTTTTCAAAATTCTTTACTCAGATCAAAACATATCTTTGCAAAAGTATCTTACTGAATAATTTGTGATTGTGGTGACGTAGCTCATTTCTACAACAAAAACGAACTTACCTATTTAGAACTCTGTTTTAGTACTTAATAAAGATTGAAAGCACTGCTAAGGATCTCAAACTACCACACATCACACTATATCATACGTAACTAGGGTTACCAGATCTTTACCAGATTTTTCCCTGACTTTTCAGTAAATTTTTTGACATTTTGTAGACCTATACAATCCACATTCTTCATTTAGTTAACGTTTGAATTTTTTTTCTCACTAAAATGATTAGCAAATGATGTGTTTTCATTAAGTACTTACACTTTTAAGGATTTTAAAAATCCCTGACAACTATAGTTTTTCTTGGTTTTCCCCACGGATGCCTAAAATTCCTGACATGTCAGGAAAATTCCTGTCATCTGGTAACCATAAGTGTAACTGCAGATTTTTAAGTTTTTGTGGCATGGCCATCAATGTGGTAACTAAGTTTAATTATTATATCATGTGTCACCAAGGATCTTAAAGGAAAACCTGGACGTTGAAAGTAAGTAATGTTCAACGTAGGTCTCTGGCGGTTCGCTGTAATATCTATGTTAGCTCGCAGGTTCAGGTAAATGTAAATTTTAAACTTACCAAAAGATATGAGGCCACTGTTCAACATGGTCAGCTTGATGCTGTTCGGGATCGACACCAAGCTGGTGGTGCCAGGTGCCCTGGTCTCCTTAGACCTGTTCTTCTTATCCAGGTCATGTCTGTACGCGGATCTGGACCTGTATTTCCTCTGGCTTGTCGCCACCGACGTACCCCTCTGACCGGTTCGGGAAGACATTCTCACAAAAAAAATAACAAAAAAAAATCACTAAACACTTTCCGTCAATCACATTAATTGCACATTTTACTGCACCAAAGCTTTCAGCTTTTTGCTATATCACCTTTATTTCTGTATAATCAAATTGTTTAAATTCACACTATATCTAATTTATTTTTTATCTAATTTTGGATTAGACTAATATTTACAATATACATTATAAACAATACCTATACATCTATTTTAGATTGGCAATTTTAAAGTTGTGCTTTTATCATAATAGCGAGGACATGTTGTGTTTGCTTTAATCGGTTGACACCTGAAACAAAGAAAGCAATATTTAAGTACCGATCCGCATTGGGCCTGCATGGTGGGGTTATGGCCCATCTTCCTTATCCACCCATAAGGAAGGCCTATGCCCCATCAGTGGGGACTTTGAAAATGGCTGATGGTCAATATTTTAGTAAATTATAATTATCATTTTTAAACTGACTACAAAAATGCAGCTATCCGTTACAATATTGAGAATAAAACTTTTTCTTAGATGATGATCATCTTAGATGATCATCATGTATAAAGGAATTTTCTAATAATTATGTACCTACCTCTTATTAAAAATTCCGTTCTTGAGTTGTGGTTGTTAATTAAAAAAAAATATCTATATTATGTATTTTATCCGTTATTTTAGTTACCTTACCCATAATACAAGCTCTGTTGAGTTTGAGAATGTTATAGAATTATCTATTTTTTCTTTGATGAACTGACGATAAGGTAATTTGTAGCTGTTAAAAGTAAATAAATTAACGACGCAAATAAGCGTATAAAAAATTGCGTGTTAAATATAATTCCACTAATCTAAGTGACAGGTGTACTATCACAATTTATATAGAAACGTTTAATAGCAGGAGTGATGGTGCCCGAGTGTTGTGCCAAATAAAATGCCAGCCGAAAGGAAAAGCTTGCCAGCTGAAAAGAATAGAAACGATAACAATAATTGTAGTTTGTTAACTTCATGATCCGGGCAAATAGTTTAGTAACGATGCTGATTTCGTAAAATTCACAAACAATGACCGAGTCAAGGAATAATTTTAAATTTTTAGCGCCATCGCACACGGGGGACTTTTGTCTCCGCAACTATTTTGTCTCTCACATAGTTTGTATGAAAAGTTGCAGACGATCGCGTCGCTTCGTGTGCGCGCTTCCATATAAACCCGTGGACTTGAGACAGAGACAAAACAGTTGCAGGGCGACTAAGTTGCCCGTGTGCGATAGCGCTTAGAATACACCAATATCACGGTAAAGAAATCTATCAGTATTCTAACTCGGCCCTGTCCTTGAAATCATCACCTAGTGCCGCGCGGTACATCAACGGCTAAAGTATTTTAATTTAATTTCATCTAAGTACCTCTTTCGTATCTTTCTTTCGTAGCTTTCTAGTTTTGAGATTGTACGTAATATTTTAGAATCCATATTATAGGGTCTACCTTCGCCTAAAAATCAATTTCTAAGCAATAAAATATCTAGGTTAACAAAACGAACGGTGAAAACAAAAAACTAAAAAAAGCAAAAAACCTAGATATTAAAGAGATAATATTAATTAGTTTCAAATCCTTCTGGTCGTAGTTAGTAGGTAGGTAGTACCCATAATTATGACGATTCGTTGAAGCGCAACCAAATGCAACATCTTCAGAATAGACGCGACTGCATTGATTCGGTTTTGTTATACAAAATTATACACAGTTTGTTCGATGTCCCCTCACTGCTTGGTAGGATTAACTTCAGGGTGCCGCGCGGGCGTGAGCGCAATTGTCGTAAAAAAGACTTATTTCACATTACACCAAGTAGAACTAACTATGTTGCTAATATGTTTACAAAACGTGCTTGTAAACTTTACAACAAATGTGAACTTTTAAAGGACGTGGATATATTTTGTTGTACAATTAGATCTCTGAAAAAAACATTTAGGTAAATAGAAATTGGAACTTATTAAATGACAGCTAAATCCGAGTCAAACCAACCAATAATTATTTGGCATTTGTTGTTACCAGCCATCATTCTGTATCTACTTTCTTAGGCTAGCAGCACAGAACTTATAAAAATTGCAAATTGTTTTTGAATTAATATCTTGGCATTATATTATGGTCGAATATTGTTTGGAACTTAATACCCTGTTGTGGTGGCTTAGCGACCTTAGCGTGCCGTTGTCTGTACCATTATTACCATTTTTTCGGAAGTTTTGTTTGTAAACAAACAATTTAACATGCCTATAATGTTGTTATGTATTAATTTCCTACCTACTATTACTTTAGTACTATTAACTCATTTAATATATATTTATAACACACCTTAAGTGTGATTTATTTCGCCGTGGATTGATTATTGTTAAAGGTTTTGTTGTAACTACTTTTTTTTGTATACTTTAATGGAACTATAGGTCTTTTTTTTTGGATCCATATAACATTGCAAAATAATTGTATTATGTATGACCGTTTGTTTCCTTAATAAATAAAAAATAAAAAATAAATAAAAATAATAAAAAAAAATAAGTTTAAGTACTTACTTTATTCTTATTTTTAAGACTGTCAAGGTATTTAAAAATTTTATGTCTGGATTAATTGGTTAATTAAATGTAAAAAAAAAACAGCACAATCTGCACTTTGCCATAGTAAGTAGTTGTGTTTCAATCAATACTACGTAATAAATCTTTCGATTGTCACTGCGGCGCATTCGCGACTGTTGTATACCGAGTGCAGACTGAACTCGAGGCGCGTAGGTATGGCTCGTTTTTCGACTATTTGTATGAAGTTAGAATACTGATACATTTATTTATCGATTTTTTGCCTATATCAACACTGCTAATGTTAACTCACCCAAATCTATCACATAAACCAGATATATTGATTGAGTGAGCGCGAAGCGCAAGCAAACCGTCTCTGCGTTTTAACCATAAAGTTAATATTCCACTGGAATAGAGGAACAGAGTTCGCTTGGCTGCGACACCAAAAGTGACATGAGCCAGTGTGTGAAAATTTGTAAACGTGTGCGTGAACTTTAGAGAAGTCCATTTTAGATTGTCGATAACCATAATGTATTATTGCTCTAATAAATAAAACACAAACAAGATTTTGAACAATTTTATTTAAATAGTTTCTTAAAGTCTCCTTGAGGCTCCCAGCCTATTCTATATATGACATTTATCCAGTAACTTAATCACTGGATTTACAGGAAACCTGGAAATATTGTTAAATTAGTACTTAAGTAGGCATAATTTAACATTTGAAAACTGTCGGTTAAAAGCTGCTTTAGATAAAACTATCAGTGTTCACAAAGACAAACAAGGCTATATTGGAAATCATCGACATGAGTATCGATAATATAATAATATTTGATCAATCTCTACGCCTTATTTTCTCAAGTTCACGGACATAATATCTTTTTATCTAACACATAATGTTTAGAAATCAGCCTTTATTTAGAAAATAGGCGGTTAATAGCATGATATTAGTGTATTACTTAGTGTGTTTGGGAATATATTCAACTAAAATATGAAATATGAAAATGGTACTTGTATAATCTTATTTACCTGTGAAATGAGTGTTTATTTGGGTTTTTGTCGTAAATAACATTACAATTCAGTACAGAACACGACACCATTATTGATTTATATAGCTTTATGAGCCAAACCGATCAGATCGCGGTCAAAATTACAAAATAATCGTGTGGACGCTTTTCACCAAGATGATAACAGACGATAAATGAAGTCAAACTAGGTTCTGCTGTCATTTTCTTTTAACTCTTTCTCGCACATCGCATAAGCCGTAAGAATCGGTTTCTCACTCGCACCATTGTCCGTCTACTTGAGCGTAGCGAAATTTTTCTATGTCTATGGTTTTAACTTGGGAAAAATGCTTTCCATGTCCGGCTATCCGTCTGTTTTTCTCTACAGGTCGCATTTCTCAACCGATTCTCGTAAAATGTTGTGAGCAGATCTTATAAATAGAATTGTTTAATCGATTAAGTTTTTCTAAATTTTCTAAAATGGCGGAGTTATGGGGAAAATCATATTTCACCCATTTAGAAAAATTATCAAAAATGTCACAAACGCGACGTGTAGACAGCACTACAGAGCCACTAGTATAATATTATTATTCGCACACTACCACAAATAATCAAATACATCCGTAAGGAAAGAACCAAGAATTTGTTTATTGAAATCGCTCCAAGAGCGAGTGCTCATGAATGGAACATAAATAGTGGGCGATCAGTGACGTAATGACATATGAGAATTCCAACTGAGAGTGAAAATAATCTCAGGAATGTCATTTCGTATAAGCCTTGTACTGTTGCGAACGAATGTAACCAGTGACTTTTGGCAAAATTAGTTTTTCCGCTTGCACTCGAATGTCAATGTCTGTTTATTATTAGAATTTCATAAAATCAGCTACAAGACGTACGTATTTTTCAGAGTATAACGGAAAGCATCTCCACGTCAGTTTAAATCGTCAGTCAGCCATTTAGTCGGGTTCCCAAGACCCTACCTACCCGTAACGTATTATAAGCAAAATCTAACTCTTGAGTTTCGATAGTGATCTCTGATTGATCAAAAAACTCGGTAGTTAGATTTGCGTATATGCTACTCATATCCACGGCAAAGGGCAAAAACATTTTTAACCACGGCCACGGAGCGGCGTCCAGTGTGCGGTGCGGGTCACAAGGACTTTTCCGCACCAAACGCCCATCCGTTCTTCTCATAAGCATTGCAATCTTAAGAACAATATCAGTGACTCTGTTCTAGATACTGATATGGGGTTAATTATGTACCTAACTCTGTTGCTAACAACTTTTGCTTGAAACTGACAGAAATTGCAGTTACATTGCTGCTTTAGTAAGAATCAATGTGACAACTATGTTACTTAAAGCAGCTATACTTAACTGCGATTTCTGTTAGTTTCAATCAGAAGTTGATTGCAACAGTGTTATAAAATTAGGGTAATTGCAACAGAGATAAAAAATCAGAAGTTGATTGCAACAGAGTTACAATATCAGTAGTAAAATTACAAGGATCGTGTGGTGTTCATTGCGTCGCTAATTTGAAACTAAAACATAAACTACTCACAGAGTACAGACACTGCATGCAAACAACCATATGCATAAAATTTTATGAAATAGGCCGCTGGAGTAAAAACAACCTACTTTTTTTAACGTTTGTTATATCTTTGTTACTAGCGGCCGCCCGCGGTTTCACCCGCGTGGTGCCCGTTCCCGTGGGAATATCGGGATAAAAAGTATTCTATGTTTTAATCTAGGCTATCTACTATCTGTGTGCCAAATTTCAACCAAATCCGTTCAGTAGTTTTTGCGTGATTGAGGAACAAACATCCAAACATCCAAACCCACAAACTTTCACATTTATAATGTTAGTAGGATGACGCCACGACACGAGCGAAATTACTTTTCTATATTTGCCAAACAATACCAAGGGATTAATAAGATTGATGCTGGCGATCTCATTCGGCTATAAATAAACATGTATATATCGAGGCTCATTATTAAACTCGCCGAACGAAGGTAAACCACATCTAAGGCGTTTAGGTCAGTTTGGTCCCAAACACATTCCGACCGAATAAGAGAAACAATTGGATTTAAATCGGTGTAATTAAATCCAACCACTGATCTGTACCCTCTTTGGAATTGAAAGTACATATTACCACAGTATGTGGAATACTGTGTAATGATTAGCTGATTATTAATAAGTACGATACATACGTAAATTTTTAAAAGGGACAAACGAAATACGAAGTATATGAAAGAATATTGTGACCATATTTACACACCACCTAAATTGTTAATATTCAACATTGCTTTCGTAGAAATTATTGTAAACAAAAAAATTGCTGCTTTAGCCATTTTAAAAATAAGAAACGAGTCTACCACACACAACCAAACAGACTTAGAAGATAAGTATTTAAATTGACATGAATTCTTTTCGACACAAACGAAAAACAAGGAAAAATTACCAACTGAAGTGCTTATAGCTAATTGCTTATTTTTTTGTAAGAAATGCGAATGAACATAACTACTTGTGGAACTCTTGTGGAAGTTTAGTTTCAAATTCCCTGAACACTCTCAAACGGACTTCTTGCGAATGTTGGTGCTCTAACCACTCACAGCACAAGTTTATTTTAGACAAATGAGTTTCTTCTTTACTTTTCTACCATGATTTATTACTTACAAAACCGAAAAAAACTGGATAAATTTCCGTTAATCAGTTTGAGAACTACGATCCTAAAGATAGACACATAGATGCAAGTTAAACTGCCTTTCTATTGTCTAATTTAAAAATCTATCGCAATCGCTTTCAGGATGTAACACATTGAAGCTTCTTTTTGTTACAAATGAAAACTTACCAAAGAAATGCAGCAATGTGTCACATCCATCCATCTGTCAAACGAAAGCGATTGCGATAGATTTTTAAAATTAGACAATTACCCCCCTGGTTGTACTTGTAACATCCTACCCCTCTGAATTCGTCGGCGGTTCAAAAATAATCGTAAGAAAATATGATTTTCGAATAAGAGTTTTGTAAAAATCTTTCACAAATTAACAATCAACCAACACTCTTCTTGACCACTGAATAAAATTCGTAGTCATTATATGCCCAGCAGTTCCGAGGCAGGCATATCTTACTGCTTCCGGTAGTCAAAAAAAAATTTAAAAACTCACAATATATTAATGTTCGTTAGGTAATTCCGATTTCGCACATACACGAGTCGCACAACTGGGAACACAGTCCAGACTAATTGTCCCGGGGATCGTCCGCGTGCATTCGGTGCCAAACTGACGAAGTGACGTCACGGGAAGTGGGAGCGACTTGAACCGCGGCAAAACAAAATAGTTCTACGTACTCGACCGATAGAAATATTGGCATTCGTCACCTTCTGGGTTAGCGTACCGGAATGAGAAGCATATTTTTGTATTAAAAATCTTTTCACTGGAAAGCGGGAACGATCTAATGAAAGTGAACTAGCAAACGAAATAGTTTTACGTATTCGTGGCTTTGCTGCGATGGATTTATTTATTGACATTGGCATTCGCCACTTTATCGTGGGTTAGCGTACATGGGTGCTATTCTCTAACATTCAACTTCACTGTCACTGATCGCTTCGTCGAGTTTCTGACAGATGTCATATACCCATTACTGAGTCACTAGGCAAAATTCCATAGATTCCAAAGAGTTTAACCAGTAATGGGAATATGACACTAGCTAGACAACGCAGCTGCAGCGAGGAACTGGACGCTGCGAACTTTAGAGAAGGAGCAGTTGTTTTATCTCACGAAAGCGCTTCGGCTATAAAGCGAAGAAGTGTGAAGACGCACACTAAAACAATGTGCATATGCACGCCTGACAGCATTCATAGCTGAACCGCATTCGTGAGGTAAAACAACGCTGTACCTACTCTTCAGAATTTAATTGCTACTAAATCCAGACGGATTATAGTAATTTATGAAGACCTTTTCAAAGGAAAGTTAACGATCATGATCTGTGGCAAACCAAATACTTGGTTCTGTGATCGTGAAGTCCGCATTGCGCCCGCCTAGTGGGCTTTGGCCATCTCCCTTATGCTCAAGGAACCCTTGTGCTCCCAACAGTGGGGACATGATGAATGAAGACTTTGATGTTGTTAAATCATTTTCGCTTTATTTATTAAAGAGTTTTGATATCAAAGATCTATTTACGGGAAGGTGAATATTTAGGAATATCGCGGCAAAACAAAATAGTTCTAAGACTGATATGATGGATTTTTTTTATATTAGTCACCTTTCATCATTTGTCATTACTGGCATTCCGTACTAGATTAATATTATTTTGTTATTGAAGATATCTTCAATCCAAAGTTCAATTAGGAGCCGTTGAAAAACAAATCAGTTTTACGATCTTAGATGTAGGTCGTAAAATATTTGGCGTTCGTCATCTTGTTGTAGATTGGCGTTCAATTTCGTATTGCAAGTTTCTTTATTTCTAAACTAGCGTTCGCCCGCGACTTCGTCCGCGTGGAAACTTTTTTGCTATCCCTCGGGAAAAATCCTGTTTTTCGGGATGAAAGATACCCTATGTCCTTCTCTGTGCCCCTAAGAACGTGTATGCAAAAATTTATGATGATCGGTTAAGTAGTTAAGACGTGAAGGCGTAACAAACAAACAAACAAATAAACAAACAAACGGACTTTCACATTTATAATAGTAAGGATGATAAAAATATTTTGCTACTGTGTATATCACTATAGAATTCTAGATATTACAAATTAAAAAAATAATGTTATTAAGCTACATGTCTCAAATAAGTACTTTCGCTTCTATAATTAATTTCCGGGAACTCGGGAAAAGCTTACCTAATGTGACCGAGACATAAGTGAACGTTGAATACACGTAGAACGTTTCCTAATAACAATACCTTCTTCCAGTTTGATGATTAAATAGTAATGATTTGTCAGCATATTAAAAAAATAACACTAAGCTAAGTAATAATAAAAAGTTTCCGCGAAAAAGTATTAATCTAATACAAAACAAGATCAAAATATGTACAGAAACTAAAATATCGCAGTAAGTAGCTATATTTTTCCATAAAAATATAAACAGAAGAAATATGAATCTATTTTAAGAACGGATTGAGGCAAGTCGTTCAAGATCATGATTTCTGCGTCAGCATCTGTTTACGAGGTTCATTCATGAGATACTCGAGCGCCGGATGAAATCGTCTTTCCGAGAAGCAACCGAGCTTACGATGTATTCATGATGATCAATATATAAATACTTACTAATACGTACACACAGAGTACGTACAGTCAGCGTCAAATTGATATGAGCGTCTAAAGTAGTCAATATGATCTGCAAAACAAAATAGCAATTTGATCATATCATATTATTGTTGTAATGTAAGCACACAAGGTGTTCAAAATTATCTTAGCAAACATACACTAGGCGTCAGAAAAATCGCACCTTTTCAAAAATTTCTTCAAAGTTAATTTTATCCTATCTAACTGGTGGTACCTAAGTGTTGTTATATACTTCTTCCCTTTCGGACCATGCCAATAGTGTTTAGAAACCATTGGAATGCTTGTCAAACGGAATCAATTACTGAGATTCAGTTTCCGAGCAACATTACATTGCCTATTTTTTTGCAATATTTGAGCAACTTCATGGGCAATAGTATCCATGTAGGGTATTCCTTTTTTTAATTAAACTCTTGGAGTGTGTTTTCTCCATCATCTCGATAGCGAATTTATCCGCGTTTCCTGAATTGACCCCTTTTATTTCCCTTTTATGGCGGCGCAATAACGCTTTAAGCGTTTAATTATGGTAACTGTTATGTTAATTAAATAAAACAATTATCAATTGAAAGCTCATTAAAATGTACTATAAACATTTACACAATAAAACGTTAGCTACCAGTAGCAGGTGGCCAAGTCTAAACTTGTTTTTGAAGAGGTGCGATTTTTCTGACGTCGAGTGTATTTAATTATAATTTCAACTTTCTTCGCCTTCAGTCCCTGAGAAAAACGCTTTTCGATTGATGGATGGACAAACGGACAATAAAATTATCGTATACTTAAATTCTGTTTTTCATTAGTAACAGTATCCTAAAATATTTAATCAGTTCGATTCGGTTTCGGATGGAATCAAATTATATTAATTATAAAACGTTTCAGAACTGTAAAAGGTTCCTATCTTCGAATTCGTTGTAATTATTTTTTTACACTTTTTGACATTTGATCCAACAAAAAACCTTGTTGGAGTTTACAAGGCTACAACATTTAGATTTCTCACTGAGTTAAAAAATAGTTAACGTATTATTTTCCTAAAAATTAGAAGAAGCTAGATAGATAGGCGGTTTAGTGTATTGTAAGAACATTTAGATAGTTATTCATTCTGATAATATTCATCGAAATTAAATCCAGCTCATCATACTAATCTTCTTTTTGAATGAAATATTCAAGTTGTTTTACTTTCATTCGGCTAGGGCCTTTGTAAATCACTGAAGCTAAATGGTTATCAAAAATTCAAGGCTTCTGATGCTCAGCAGTGAAACTACTCTGTACATCCGACCACACGTCCATAATGACATTGACTTCTTCAGCCTTATTCCGTTCTCAGAAGTATCAATTTGCTTTGCTCTTGTATTTTAGACGTGTGAAATATTAAATCTTAGATTGTTTGCCTGAGGCAATCTCGTTGTTGGGTCTAGCCTCGCAATTGAAGAATTGAAATAGAATACTGTTTCAAATAAGCAATTGAGATAACTTAATAAAATATAATAATAATAAATAAAAATATAAAATAAAATAATTTTATTACAGATTTAGGTACATCTATATAAGATTAGTAAAAAATAAAAAGAAGAAATAAAACACCTTATGAGCTATGTCAGTAAACCTATTCTATTTCGTGTTTTTAATTCTAATTTAGAAAATACCCGCCTCGCCCACTAGCACCACCGGGCACAGCCACATGTAGATGCACCCAGTGCTTCCAGATAGCACAGTCGGGTTTCTCCCTGACCACGCCCAGAATGAGGTTGGAGCTACCACGCACCCTGCGCATTAAAGAAGCGACCCGCCCACGCAATACCGCATAAAAGTCGTTAGTATGAGGCTGAGCAAACATAGTCGAGGCGCTGCAGTATCGTGGCAGCCCCAACATCACCCTGAAAGCGTTGTTATACTGTACTCGGAGAGCGTTGAAAGCCCTCTGCGTATAATCAATATTAATACTAAATATAAAAATACTACTAAAAAATCATAAAAAAACTGACATCGAGTCTTTCACCTACGAATATCACTTGGTTAGATACTAAAATATGATAATCAAGAAAAATACGATACAATACAAACATAGTTTTATTTTTGTTAAATATACGGTTTTTTATAGTTACTTTTTTTAAAGTTAAGAAGTTCGCCTTCAATCTTATTTCTTGCGGCTTATCACGTTAATACGAGTGAGTATAGTTAGTTCGAACGAAATATATTGTCTACTAAAAGGAAGTTGGTAGAAATAATAATGTAAGTATAAAGCGGATAGGTAGGTATGAAGTATTTGATGTGCAGGCAGTAATTATTTACAGAACAACAATAACTAAAGCACTTTATTATATTGACTAGTGTTGTGTCCACTAAATGTTGTGTCCACAAAATACGGCAATGCACCACCCACCACACGTCTTCACTCTGTCGGCCGCCATGACAGACTATGGACAGACTGTGTGTGTCTGTCTAGTCTGTACCACAGACTAGATTACCAACTGTGACGTTTGCACTCGAGACAAAGTCAGTAACTAGCATACAGCCAATACCTACAACTAGGTAAACAAAATACAGCAATTTTTCACCGCAAAAATAATAACATCGCTGACTTATAAATGTTATAATTACACAGGTAATAGAGGAAGCGCTTGTTCCCTCCTACTTGATTACCATCGAAATTGACTTTCAAACACAATTTCTCTTCAAATCACAACGAATTTTCCTAACGAGCTCGTAATAAGACCCCAGGGGAGGTACGATGGATTATTAAATGCATTTATAAAGTATTAAAAGTGAGAATTAATTATGACCGCTATAATTTTACTAAATTAATCGGCACTGATCTTGTCTTTACGACCTAATCAGATTTTTATTTATTCATGGCGAGGAGATTAATATCGAGTTAGTTTAGTATGTTTTTGAACCGTTGCGGTCGGTGGTTTGTGTTATAAATCTAAATATCTTAGTAATTTATTCATTATCTAATTAAGGCAATTCCCTGACCGAAAGTAGCGCCCTCAGAGGTTTTTATTTAATAAGATAATAGAAAAGGGTTTTAATAAAACTTCTGCGCGGTGAATTTTATTTAATATTATAATTCTATAGACAATTTTAATAAAACTTCTCATGGAATTTTTAGGGCTCATAGTCTAGTATTTTTAGGAGGTATCACTATATTCCCTCGTAGTCATTCGTAGATGTAGATAGCAAAATGTGTCAAAAACGGCCAATTTAATTAAGCAGTTTTGCTATCTTCTTCTAGCAGTGACTAGGAGGGAAACGTCTAAAAATGTAATGATACCGTCTAAAAATACTAGACTATGCGCCCTAAAAATTCCATGAGAAGTTTTATTAAAATTATCTATAGAATTATAATATTAAATAAAATTTACCGCGGCATCACTTTCGCTCAGTAAAGCGCCTTAAGTGAGTTTGCTATTAAATGTTTTCAACTACAAGTTAGTTCTAATTTAAAAAAAATATTTGCTCTGTATTTATCGATTTCATAGATAAGGTCGAACTTACTTCATGTCCTGAGAATATTTTGCTTACATAGCTACGATAATCCAATCCAACAAGCTTTAGTTCGCATCGAAAAAGGAACCCTTAAATTGTAAATGTCATATTATATTTCGCGTACCTACCTAATGTAAGTAAATAATTATTTAATTTGCCAAATAACAAAATAGTAAAAATAATTCAAACATTATCGATCTCAAATATGATTCTACTCGTGAATTGCATATGTATAGGTAATTAAGGCCACTGTTTTAGGGTTTTCAAATACTATATCCGCCGATAGAGACGTAGTAACACAGCCTAAAGAGTACTAAATACTCTTTAGGCTGTGGTAGTAACATGTAGTACGCATCACTTAGGTTCAAGTCTGTTGTCGTTACGGCTAATAAAATAAATTTGAAAAACAGTTTCAGTCAAACTGAAAAGGCAGTATGCTCGAAGATCTGCAAGTAAAAAAGATATCCAATTAGCTTTTGAAAGAATGGGCATACAAATCCAGAGTAGTATCTCTTCAGATTTCGTTATTTTCAAGCTTTGTGAGAACAAATTAAGCAAAAACTAAAAGCGCTGAAAACGTTATCTCCCTTATAAATATAATTCTGCAGTTAGTTTTGAAAAAGTGAAATACAAATTGAAAAGCTCTACCAACACGGCAATTTCAATGAATTTCAATAATAGAATGGCGTTTAAGCTTCTCTTATTCAATTTTTAAACACACACAAGTGGTTTACGTGTATTAACTTCGTTATTAAAACATTTCTTTTACAAGCCCATTACTCATCAAGTTATTAAACAAGTTAACACATATGTTAAGCAAATTTACACGGAAAATTATATTAGGGGCGTTAAAATTTCGTGCGTGCGTTCGGACCCCATTTTAATATCGTGCCCCGAACATAATTGAAATCCTTGTGGCAACTGTTAACATGGGATAATGAACCAATTTAATAGCCCCGCATGAGTTAAAAGTTTGACACATTTATTTTAATAAATGGTTTATTAAAAGTAAAGCACTGTGGGACAGCGCTAATTTATTATTTTACTGGAGAGGAAGTGACAGTAGGGCTGTTTCTATCTTGATCTAGCCATGGCCACGGAAAAACACGTCCTTGAGATTTTCGGAAGAATGAAAGCCAACGTCGTTATCTCTAAACAAAAAACAAAACCCGAGTATTTTTACCACATTTATGTATGTTCTTATTGAAGATATAAAATATTTAAGAGGGAAAATATACTAAAAGCTTTCCTAAGACTAATTAAAAAGATTCCTTGGTTTTATTTACCAAAATTAGCTGTGTAGAAGCTGTACAATCTTAGGAAGTTCACACATTAGTTCGTTCCAACTTCGGTAATAGTACCGACGGTCTCATAAGTATTTTAGAACTATGTCGTGCTAATTATTGCGCTTATATAGTAGGCATCCAACTCACTGAACACGCGTTACAGTTAGTGTGACAAAGTGCTTAAAGTGTTGTCGGCTGACTGCACTAGTGAGCTGCTTTCGCATCTGATGCACTGAATGTTGATGAAGTTGTGAAAGTTCACGCTCATTAGAATTAAGATTTTAATTTAACTGAATTAGTACTTTATGTTTTTTAATCCGGGTTAATAAGGGTACCTATTAAAAAAGCCAAATTGTTTTCAACGAATAAAAACGTCTGTATATGTTTTTATTGTTTCTTTTAGTGTTGAAAGTGGACTCTTTCGTTATAAATATAAATCCATTTAAAAGCTTATTAATAAAAATTGTAAAAAGGATCTAGGTATTGAAGAATACTTCAATTGAATAATATTTTTTTATGTACTCTTAAAGGTAAACGCAGTATACTATCTATACTATATACGCCGGTAAAGTAACATAAAGCAAAATTTTGATGGATGTGTTTTGCGGAAGTTCCTGCCGACCGACAAATGAATTAGTTCGATAAAAGTTAGCCATACGCGCAACTCAACATCACTATGTCTGGTTGGGTGATTGATATGGGATTCAATTACGACCACAGAGTGACAAAGTTTTTTTTGTACAACATGAGGTAAGGTTTGTACCTACTATACGTAAAGATTTAATTAAATCTTTGACTATACGTACATTTATAACGGGGGTGTACCGTCAAACTTTGAAAAAAACATATTCGTATATAAGTTATAACCACCCTCTGTTAATTGCAACTGAATTCATTACAACATAGGTTTGTTTATGAATTTTTGGCTAAATGTTCTATTTAGTATGAATTTTTGAAGTGAAAACTTCTTTAGCGGTGTTGTACGCTTTTTTGTAATGAGGAAAAAATCTTAAACTCGCGTCAGTCAGTCAGGATCACGTGACCCTGATCGAAAATTCGTAAGACGGATGTGAGAGTAGACAGCCGGCGGCGGAAGTATCCCCCTCTCTTGAAAATGGCGGCGCGTCATTTCAAGACGTAAACACTTGTGTCACCATAGCAACGCGCTAATTTTTTAATTCAATGACAAAACTCTAGATTTTCTGACAAGCTATGGATAAGACTTTCGTACAATACTGTTCTGTATTCGTAAATTCAAATGCAGAGTACATTCGTAAGACGGCAATTCGTGCAAAATTATTCTCTAACCATTCCAAAATATCAAAAATGGACAACGTTAATATTCAAGTATTCACTTCTGCTGGCACTCCCGGAGTGCAACCCGATTTTTTTAAATAAGATACGTTGACACTCGGGCTCAAGATTTTCCTTTGAAAATGTAAAGCTTATAAGTATCATAACCTGTTTCCCGTTGAAATTTTGACAGCCAAAATGTTTTTATATATTTTTTCAATCTTTTACGTTTCTAACAAATCATGCACAAGCATATCGTGATGGAATCAAAGCCCCATTTCAAAAAGACGCGTGCTTGTCAGGCAAATCTCCTATCTACACAACTTTTCCCCCATAAATTACCCCACTTGTCTCCCCTGGATACGGGAAAACACATTTTTTATCACATGACGTATAGAGACGGAGTACCGCTGCCACAAAGTACGACGTCTGGGTGTTTTAGACAGAAGGTCGGCTCTGGTTGTATTCGAAAACGCTATCGAGATTAGATTATAATATCTACAGACAGCGTGCCAGACACGTGCTGTGGAAGACAAAATGATATTATTTTACCATCATCATCAGCATCATGTCCTCCTCACCGTATCCGTCGACGGCGACTCTTAAGGCGGTTGACGCGAATCACGTTCCATTTTTAAATTTTCAATACAAATGATCAAAACAACTCTGCGCGAGCCGTTATGAGGGCGAACTTTGAAAATTTCTATTAAATTATTAAATAGATACAAGTATATACAAAACACGCAATACATTAGACAAATACCTCATTATTCCTAAGAAAAATATAAAATGACTTTAGATTCTGTAAATACCAGTAAAAACGCATGTCAAAGTGTACCAATTTGAGCATTTTTTAATATTTTATTTCTCTGTGAAAAAAACTTTATTTTTTTAATTTTCTCTCTATAGGGAATTCCTTGAAAATACGAACAATAAGTGAAAAAAAAATATGAGTCTTATTCTTATTTGTTATAGCTGAAACGTTTGTGAAAAATACCTCTGACAAGAAAATTTGAAATTCCACTTGAACAGATTGTCTTCGTTTTAAAAAACCTGATGATTTATTATGTTTTTCTCTCTATACGGCACTAATTTAAGAATTTTACATCAATAGTAATGCTTTCATTCTTTAGATAACTTCATTGGAAAAACGCTAATTTCTTTGAAATGCGGATATACAGCCTTAAGGCGCACAGTGCAGCTAGCAGGACGAATTATAAGTATAAATGTGAGAGGCCTTAATCGAGTCTTTTCTTAGTATTTATCTAGACTAGAGAGAGAAATATTCTTTTATACAATGGTGCCGGCTCGTGTCTGCGCGGAGACGTGCTAGATGTGAATACCTATAGGTATATAAGTACCTATATGTTATAAAATAATATTATTTTATCTCCCACGGCACGTGTCTGGCACGCTCAATGTTTGTAGCTCAAAGTAAACGAAGCTTCTGTAACAACTGCTACAGTACTGAAAATAGTCTAGGTTGGTTGGAGATTGCCTGTAAGAAACGTCTATGTGTGTGTTTACGGAAAACCTCGATATTTTCCGAGTGGCTTTTCTGTCTACTTTATATTTTATGAAGCTACTACGTGCCGAATGGCGCCCTCTGGCCCACAGGAAGGGAATTTAATAAATCACAACTGGAAGCGACTGTGTCGTGGTAAGTAATAAAAATATAATTTATCGAGTATCGATGCAAATGAATAATAACGAGATTATTGGTTTTAAGAACAGCGAATGGCCTCGATTAGGGCCCATGAAATGATATTCATAAAAGAAAGTAGGACACAATAAAACGAAGAGTTTTACTTGGTGATAGAAATCAAAACTTTGTTCCTATAAGTAACACGATTATTAAAAAAAAAACAATCCTAACTAATATTATAAATGCGAAAGTCAGTTCGTTTGTTTGTTACGCCATCACGTCTTAACTACTCAATCAATATTGTCATGAAATTTTGCATAAATGTTATCAGGGATACAGAAAAAGAAATAGGATACCTTTCATCCCGAAAAAGCAACTGTTTCTGAGGGATTGAATAAAATCTGTCTTCGCAGACGAAGTCACGCGTTCGGTGTGACATATACCATAGCATTTCATACATTACAACGTCGTTTGCCGTCACGCTACGTGACGGAACGCGTTGTACTGCATTCGATTCGACCTAGGCTTAAATTCAAATTGTTTAATGATTACCCACAAAATGATGGTAAAACTTTTTTAATTTAAAAATTTCGTCCATAGGTCCGTTTCTCCGTAGGCAATATTATATAAGATAATAATCTAATTTTGATTGCAGCCTCTTTTAAAGGTCTTACATACTTTATCATCACTTACCATACTTTATCATCACCCACCAATCCGCTTGGGCCCGCGTGGTGGGTTATGGCCCGTCCTCCTTATCCACCCATAAGGAAGGCCTGTGCCCCAGCAGTGGGGACATTAAAATGGCTGATGGACAACATACTTTATCATAAGGTAGGATACGCCTGCGACTTCGTCTGCGTGACAGTTGTTTTTCTATACCTCAGGAACAATAGGTACTTTACGGGATGAAGGTTCTAGGTTTATCTGAAAATTCACTTTTTTTTTCTTCATTAATGTATATTTAGTTCGCTCAGATAGTGTCGGCACACCCACAAGCACTTGTGTTCAGAGACAGGAATACTGGTAACTAACACAACCTTTCACGTACGTGAAACGTACGTTGACTTGTTGCGGGTGTACATATTGTTTATGCGGCGGCATCCTTTGACAAGAAGCGGCACGTGCAAAGGCGGTGCGATAAAAGGGCGACACTATCTAAACGAACGGACTTTACCTGCAGCATGTATTTCATTTCTCATGTCAGTGTCAAATATTTTCTTTCTTCGTTCTTCCCTATGTATTTTTATTTTTCTCTACCACTGGCAACGTGTTTAAGTGATCGGTTGAGAGTGATCGGTTGAGTAATGCCGGGTCCATAGCGAATTTATTTCGAAAACATTCAACAAAAACACATCCACAAAACTTTGTTTCTGAAACATGTTTCTCTACACACGCCGTCCACAGCGATTGCGTGGCTTGTGTAGACATAATTTCAGTGTTGCCAAAACGCGAGCTAGTTGTCAAAATGACAGATGATTAAGTCAAAGTCAAATAAGCTTTATTCAAATAAACTTAATAATTAAGTACTTTTGAATCGTCTATATTTTCCTACCACCCGTTCCAGACTTTTTTAGCTGACAAGAAGAACGGGCGCAAGAAACTTATCAGCTGTAACAGCCATAAGTAACGATATTTACAAACTTTAATATATCGTTACCAGATAATTACAACAGGGTGACAGGATTATTGGCAACAACATAGACTTTATATTATATTACTTCAACAAAGTACTTATAGTAGCAAGTTATATTAAGAAATTACCCTGCCCCACGACCCGCACAAAATGTTTTGTGTACATGTTTTCCACCGGGCATGGAGAGCAAAAACATTGTTTCCTTACACAAAAATGTGTACAGTTACAGTAGACGATTTTGTTGAATGTTGAGATGTTTTGTTGATTGTGTCGAGCAAAACACTTGCTATGGACCCGACTTAACTAACGCATGAAAGTGAAATAAAAAACACTTTCGCATTTATAATATTAGTAAGGATAACGATTTATAAAAGGGATTTGCGGTAGAGGAGCTAGATGAAATTCAGCAAGTCCGGACATGAACTTTCTTGTCATGACTCAGCGTATCATATTTTGTGTAATGTTATTAATCTTATTCCTTTCTTAGGGTCCCCCCAGACCTACCGGTTTCTTTTTTTTGCTTTGCTGTTCGGCAATGGAGCGCCAGCCAAGAGGCTCATTTTCAATCTATCGCATATTTTCAATCTAACTACATTTCACATAATGTGAGCTTTGTTCCTTAAACGATCGTTATGAAAACACAAAAAAATAGTTCAGGTAGGTAATGATGCCACCCTCGACCCTGTTCACAATTTATATAAATATGCGATCGATTTATTTTTAGCAATCGGAGACCATGTTCAGGGTGGCATATCTCCCAGAAGTTTCCTTCTTCGCAACCCAGACGATTATATTTGATAACACCAAGCTAATGGGTGTTTTGCTAATTTGGTCTGGTCCCAATATGCGATATATTGAAAATGATCCTGTTGGCCGGCGGTTTAAACAGCAAGGTAGAACAGCAAAGCAAAGAAAAGAAACCGGTAGGTCTAGGGGGAACCTAATTCGAAGAAACTGATCTTTCGGAAACTTCGGTATAACTACCTACTTATATATTGATTTAGTTTTGACCTTTTTGATGTGGGTCAAGAGAGACAGGACAAGAACCCAATATTTTACTTTTTCTCTTAGAACTAAAAAAACATATCTAGAGATGGGAAAGTGTTTCTGCCCGGGCGGGAAAATTGGGAAAAAACCCAGGCACATTGGGCATAAATTTTTTATGCCCAAATAAATGCCCAATCTGTGGGCAGAAAAAAAACTTTTGTTCAACGACGAATAAATGAAAATGTTTTAAAGAAACAAAACGAAATATTAGTTATTTAACAAATAATAAGTCTATTGGGTATATATTTTACTGATTAGTCTAAGCAAACAAAGGTAAATAGAATCAACATTTTTAAAAACTCGCTTATATTCGCCTTCTATCTATTCCGTGTCGGTAGGGCTGCCATCCGTGCGGGTTTCCTCGGATTTCTCCTAGTTTGGAGGGCGTCCGGGGAGCGGAGGAGGAGGTTCTCAGTTCGTCGGAATGTTTGTTTTTTTATGTATGTTACTCGATTACTCGAAGACGGCTGGACCGATTTGAAAAATTCTTTTTTTTGTTTGAAAGTAAGTATATACTTCCAAGTTGGTTCCAGTGTCATGAGGTCAGGATCTGAAAATGGGATTTCAAATATTATAGGCACACCTATAGCGATTTTGGTATTTTCTTAAGTAATTTATGCATTTGCTTTTAGAAAGTATCATTTTGGTGAAGTGGAACTGATGATGAAGACCATAGATGACCATCGAAATTATTCAATACTATTTCACTGGTGCGATATGGTTACTTTTACATGATTGCTAGGCTATTTATGCTCATCATAATGCACATGGTGAATTGGAGCTGATAGTGAAGTACCAAAAGAACTCCTCAACAATTAACGCCCCTGCGTCGGGAAAAGCAGTATTTTGTAAAAGGTGATGAGACGTTGACATGAGGCTGTTGTAACTTATATAAATCGTCACTAAATATACCTACCACAAAAAAAGTTTAAAATAAAAGTTTTTTTAAAAAAACAAAACCTCTTTAAAAAAATAACTTAATAAAAATAGCTTTAAAAATAAATGGCTCTAAAATGCTAGAAATAAAATATTCAAATCTGCATAATTACTAATTCGAAAGTTTGTACGCATAATATCTAATATTAAACAACGTCTTATGAATTCAGGTTTGGTTTAAAACCTATGATTGATGATGTTTAGATAAATAAAATCTTTCCTCCCCCCACCCGACTTCAAAAGGTGTTGTTTAATATTAGATATGCGTACAAACTTCCGAATTAGTAATTCATCATATCAGCCGCACGACACCCACTGCTGGGTATAGGCCTCCCCCAAGGATTTCCACGACGATTGGTCCTGAGCTTCCCACATCCAGTGGCTTCCGCCAATCTTCACCAGATCGTCGGTCCACCTTGTCGTGGCGGGGCCTACCTACGGAGCGTCGTCCGGTGCGCGGTCGCCATTCAAGAACCTTTCCGCCCCAACGGCCATCGGTTCTTCTCGCTATGTGTCCAGCCCACTGCCACTTTAGCTGAGCAATCCTTCGAGCGATGTCGGTTCCTTTAGTTCGCCTGCGGATCTCCTTATTTCTGATTCGATCACGCAGGGAAACCCCGAGCATGGCTCTCTCCATTGCAATGAATTAGTAATTATGCAGATTTTTTTATTTAGCTTTTAAAAACATTTATTTTTGAAGCTATTTTTTTGGTTATTTTTTTAAGGTTTTGTTTTTTTGGGAAAAAAGGCTTAAAATTGTAAAAGTTACCTAAACTTTTAAACTTGACCAAGCTAAAAGTGAATATAAAAAATTAAATGTCCGGGGTCTAGGCTCCAAATTCCGGGGTTTTTACGCATCCGGTCCTGAGCAGCAGGTTTTAAAGATGACAGCCCTATGTGTATCGTAGAACGGAAAACAATATTTACCCAATGTTGACATACAAATGCAAAAAACTTCTGACGGAGTGGCTAAAGACCCTTGCATTATGCAGAAACTGAAATAATTTTGGAAAGGATAAGTTAAAAAATATCATTTTTAATTAAATTTAAATCATATTATACCGTTTTGATTATGCATATAAATAATCAAATAATTCTTAGATAACACACACACACACACACACACACACACACTTGTTGTTGTATTTGGGAAATAAACTATTTTTATTTTTCATTTATTTATGTGTCGGTACATCAAAGGGTTCTCGGGTAGTTTCGCTAAGTTTTATGTATAGTAGGCGAAACTATCTCTCCAGATTCCCGCTGTCCCTCGCGCCAGTTGGCCGACATTTACCGTAGTGAGCCTAATAAAAGCTTTTAAAAATGTCGGTAAATTGGACACTCGAACTATTATTGTATTTATTAGGAACCATTATTATTTTATTTCGAACCATTGTTATAATATTATTATAAATTATTATTATGCTATTATTATCATTATTTTGAACCATTATTATATTCATTAGTTCAAAATAATAATAATAATAGCATAATAATAATTTAAAATAATATTATATGCAATGTAAAATTTTATGCCTAGCACCTACTCAGCATTAAGAATTTTATTGCGATTATACCCTTTTTATCTACCTACCTAATAAGAATAGTAGTAGGGTAGTAGAATAGTAGTATCTTGTATTACGGATGTCGGCAAAATGTCAGATAAATAATCTATACTTCTATAGGTGTACCTAGTATCCCCGTAAATTGCAAAAAAACCTGGCGACCATTTTTTAAATTATAAAACTAAAAACAATTGTATTGCTTATATTTTTTATTTCCTAGACCCTATCTTATTGAAAATAATAAATAAATAATTAAGCGGATGACGTTAACGCGGATGTTAATGTAACAATGTTTTCGTATTTTCAATTTCGGGTATAGTTCCTACAATGAAAGTAAATGATTAATTTACTTCTTCGATTAATAAACCATTTGTACCAACTCGTTTATTGGACGACTTATGGTAAGATTATACAGATTTATAGACAAAGCTTATGCCGTCATTTCGCATAAACTCGTCGCTCTCGCTATTCGCCAAAAGTTTTGCCTAACGGCGAACACCGGGAATGTAGGGAGCCGCTCTCGCCAATGCCGTTGTTTGACAAAAGTTTTGCCTCTCAGCAAAAACGATGATTGGCAACCTACTAGTATTAACCTCACCGAGTGGTGCAGGGTGGCCAAGAGAGTTTAAATCGGGAGTGTCCTTTTCTACTTGTATTTTCATATAATTATTTTCCTTTAGTAAAATTTTTACTACTTTCGAAGATTTTGTGACAAATATATACTTACGTCTACGATTCACAGACAATATTTTAATTAGGACATCCAAATTCATAAAAATTTAAGCTTATGAACAATAATATTAACTAATTTAATTAAAATTTACTATATTTTAACGTTTAAATAAATTTTGTAGATCAATTTTGTAACAAAAAATAAATGCCCAGATAAATGCCCAGTGGGCGGGAATTTATGGGCGTTTATTGGGAATATTCCCAATCTGCCCAAAGTGCCCGGCATTTTCCCCATCAGTAAACATATCTCTTTTTATTAAACCCTACAAAAATATAACTAATATAACATTTATAATGCTCAAATTTTATAACGAGGAGCTCAATGGCGTAGTGGTTTGCGGCGATTGCGGAGGTTAAGCAACTTTCGCAAGGGTCGGTCAATGGGATGGGTGATCAAAAATTTATTATCTCGAGCTCCTCCGTACTTCGGAAGGCACGTTAAGCCGTTGGTCCCAGCTGCATTTGCAGTCGTTAACACCCACCAATCCGCAATGAGCCTGTATGGTGGGTTATGGCCCGTCCTCCTTATCCATCCATAAGGAAGGCCTGTGCCCCAGCAGTGGGGACATTAAAAATGGCTGATGGTCATGCTCATGGTCAACCTTTGTAAAAATGTTTATTATACATGACTGAATACAAGCCTTTACATGTTTAGTACTAGCATGGGGTCCCATTTAGTACATCGGATGTGGCTTAGTTAGCAGGTACCGCCATCTAGTAAGGTGAATTTAACCTAATGTGGAATTAGTTTAAATTTACCTCACTAGTTGGCGGTGCCTGCTTCGATTTGTTTTTGTAATATTCAAATACAGATAAAAAAGTCATGAAACTTTTGAATTGCTTTTTTAAAAAAATACCTAATACAAAATTGCAATGAAACAGTAAAATGAAGGGTTTTTTAAACAAATTTCAATAAAAATTGAGTGACACCTATCGGCAATAATTTGTACTTTCTTTGAAAATTCGGTAATGTTTGTTGATATCTGTGCTAAGCATGCTGCGACGATAGCGGTGCCATCTAGAATTCTACAACAAAAACATTTTTAATCGCCCTGATAGTCGCCTAACGATGGCCATTTCTTTAGTATGGGATGAGGTATCTGTACTATAGTATTATGTAATCTGTGGTACTAGTATATATTCTGTGATTTCTGTTCCTTTACCATAATAATAGAAAACCGTTTCTCCTTGTTTCCAATCACGTGTAGATTAGGCTTTAGTTTAATTGTATTTATATTGAATCAAGTGTTAAAGCTAGCTAACACATGTGGCCCAGTTGCCAGAAATAGAATATTGTGACGAGTAAATTAAGGTCTGGATGGATTTAACGTTTTCTGTGGTCTATGTGCTGTTATTAATGCCTGACGTACAAGCTAGAATTTTCGTGATAGCTACAACTAACTAAGCTTATCGATCATGCGAAGTGTGTGATAAAAAAAGCCTAAGCTGTTTTTTTCTCTTTACTGCACTTTTGTTCGTAATAGTTCAATGTCAACCCTATCATTTTATATCCCAAACTGTACAGCATGTGGTAGTTTACCATGCAGATCTTAATTTGGGGCTACGGCGAATATTCGTGATAGCGCGATGTAGCTCGTTGCAATAGTATTCGGGCGAAGACGATGTGCTATCGGCGGGCTGATTATCTAATTAGAAACCACCTAGCGACCGGTTGCAGTTCATAGATGATAGTGATCCATTGCTACTTCTTTTTGGATTAAAAAAAACAAACCAAAGAAAAGTAGCAATGTATTTGGAATGAAACCGGTCGCTAAATAGTTTCTTTTTAGATAATCAAGGTGCCGGGCACTGCTTGGACGAATCAACCATTTCGTCCAAGGGGCACTGTCGTCGGTAAACTGGCGCGCATCAAAGGGATTTGTCGCGACAATATTTGCTTTGGTGGCTACACCTACGTTATTTCAGTCAATTACCGCTAGGGCTGCCAACTTTTTTTACAAAATATAAAGTATATTAAGGTCGGAGAACCAAATATGCAGTATTTTATAAAAATGTAAAGTATTTTTATTGTTTTGAATAAGTACATAATTTCTTAGTGTTTTTCATTCATACAACTTATCAATTTTGACAATTTTGAAAGCTTCGTAAGCTTCATTATTATTAAAATCAAAATTAATTTATATGAGAAGCTAGTTCTTTTATTAACTAATATCCTTCTTAAATAGTGCACAAAATTTTAAGGGGTCAATGTACTCGTGCATACAAACAACTTTTACTATGGTACCAACATTGAAATCGCGAAAAAAAATCAGGTGTTCCATATAAAATTTAAAATTGAATAGATCAAAATGTGTGGAACAGTAGATTTTTTTTTCGCGATTTCAATGTTGGTACCATAGTAAAAGTTGATTGTATGTATGAGTACATTGACCTCTTAAAATTTTGTGCACTATTTAAGAAGGACCTTATATTTATTGAAGCTCTCTTTGCATTCATTATAGAAAAACTATTTCTGTAAATCGCAAATGCTGAGGTAGCGGTTACAGAAATTAGATATGAGAACTTTGCAAACTCTATAGATACCAGTAATGCTTGCTGAAAACAGTATTTTTGTATTTGATTTTTGTTCAACAGTAAAGAAATATGTAGATAGTGAAAAACAGTATATTTTACTGTTTTTAACAGTATAGTTGGCAACCCTAATTACCGGCGCCTACTTCTCGGTCGCACAACGCTTCACCACGCAGTATATGTTCTGTGACCACGCTTCACCCGCTAATGTAGACAAGAACATTATGGTGTGTGCCCGTACATGATGATTTTAGTGCGCCAAAGCGACACGAATCTTCGTTTGCTAATTTAACACCAACATAAGCAAGAGGGTCTTCTTTAGTAAAAAAAAAATCAGGTTGCACTCCGGGATTGCCGGCAGAAGTGAAAACTTGAATATTAACGTTGTGCATTTTTGATATTTTGGAATGGTTAGGGAATAATTTTGCACGAATTGCCGTCTTACGAATTTACTCTGCATTTGAATTTATTAATATAGAACAATATTGTATGAAAGTCTTATCTTATCTTACTATAAAAGAAAATCTAGAGTTTTGACATTGAATTAAAAAATTAGCGCGTTGACACAAGTGTGTCACACAATTACACGCCGCCATTTTCACCGCGCCCCGTAGAAAGAGAGGGGGATACTTCCGCCGCCGGCTGTCTACTCTCCATCCATCACATCCGTCTTACGAATTTCCGATCAGGGTCACGTGATTCTTCCTGACGCGAGTTTAGCATTTTTTCCCCATCAAAAAAGCGTACAACGCCGCTAAAGAAGTTTTCACTTCAAAAATATAAACTTTAAAATAAGCTCTTCTATCGTCTTTTTTTCCTATCATCTATTCACGTGTAACAATAAATACGAGTACATTTTAGTCCTACCATGAGCCTCTATTGTGCTTCACCCTCTTTTGCAGTAATATCATTTTTGTAGATGGTCCTTTTCTTTAGATTAATAATGCGTGACCGCTTTGGGTGACGACCTTTTATCTATGTAAGTCAAACATCTTAGTTACATACAACGTGGATACATCTTTGATGAATACGGTATGTACAGTCAACGGTACGCCTCGGCGCCGGACTACCATGACATGGTAATCAGTTTTAATTAATTTCATACTTACAAGCAAAAACGTTAAGGATCAAAATTATTTGCAGATTTAGGACAGTTTTATATAACCTGAAACGTACGTAGAATGACTTCTTGTAATTTTATTTGTTTTTTCACCTTGAATTTTGATCACTTTTGGTCCTAAAGTTATCAATCACGGTTAGATCCTGTTTAAAAGATTGCAAATGTTTTCGATTTTCAAGGTAAGGTGTATACAGGATACACCTTACCTTTCACGGCTCACCAAAAATACTTCACACGACAAGTAACTCATTTCACATTACCTATTTTTTTTTAAATGATTTCTACCCACTCTACCCATGAAAAGCTTTCGACTCAAAACTTTTCGGTGCCCAATGAAATTACCTCGAATCTCCAATGTAGTCATAATTCATACATCCAATTTGTGATGGAGATTTATTGTAATAACTACCCAGCGGAGCGCTGTACGAATGTGAAAGATTAAAAGTTCCGTCGCTCTTGCTTTTCAGTCGGCATCTCTCGAAACCACTTTGCTAACAAAAAATACGCTTGGCGAGTTGCGAGTCTGATTTTTATATTCATTTCGTTTAGCAGTTTTTACCGCTTTAATATTGGGTAGGTAGGTAGCTAGTTATTATTACAATTTTATAAAAAATTATTCCCGAATTTATTTATAGTTGTATGTACTACAAGTACTACTATACATATACAAGGTGCATTTTAACCACACTCAAAATTTTAAGGATGTGTTCAGTCCATGAAACTGAACAACTTTCTCCATAAAACATGTGTCGAAATACGCCAAAAAATTTTGGTCACCCATACTAACTGATCACGTGATTTCTTTGATTTGTATGAAAAGTCTTTTTTTTACATATTTGACCCTATGTTTCTAAGAGAAAATTGTTCAATTTTATGGACTGAACACATCCTTAAAATTTGGAAAGTGGTTAGAAAAACACATTGTATAAATAAATTCAGAAATTTACCAGAAAAGAAAAAAAAAATATCAACGAGCAACATGTCGAATTTCATCAGTAGTTGTTACTGTACTGCTACAAAAACAAGTAGAAAACCCTTTCTAAATCAATTTATGCAATGACTTTCTTAAAATATTGACTGATATAACCGACCAAATGATAAATGACAATGAAATCAGCCGGTAAAACTCGTATAATAAACCAAATAAATGTATGTTAATAAAGGATATGATAGATGATACCCAAAATAATAGGCGGGGACGATGTAAGATTTCTGAGAATATTATTTGTAACGTTGTTGTGATAGAAATTGATGTTATCTATCGAATGAAAAGAAGGCTAAAAAGCTCGTCCATACTTTTTGTATGAACAAAAACAGCCCTGTCGGTTTTTCTCAGCTCATCGTATCTCGTCAAAGATTTATGAACCAATGGCTTTTTCGACGATCGATTTTTTTAAACGATTCGATCCGGCCATTTATCAGGCCATCTTGACATAAGTAACACATTTTGAACAATAACGAGCTTCGCAAAGGCTGACATAAGTTTGTTACCTAAGTCAACTACTGCTAATCATAGCATTTTGAAATATCACCTCTAATATTTTTTGTTATCCACGACGGGGTAGTGTTTGGGCTTCGCCTCACCTGATGTTAAATGATGATAAGGCCGAAAAAGTGTTAGCGCATTACACCCGGAATCCTCACCACTGAAGATCTGGCTACGTTACCTCTAACTGCCGGAATACAGTATTTTTAAATTGTTGTTATGGTATGAGACTTAGTTAAGATGGTGATAGCTAATCAGTCGGCCTTAAAAAAAGCCCTACGTCAACCAAAGCGAGTACAAATGTACCCCCTCCTGGGCATCGAACCCGGGACCCCTGCGTCTTACACGTGTGGGCAAATCACTAGACCACAGAGGAAGTTAAAATAAAAAAAAACCCGGTCAAGAGCGAGTCGGACTCGCGCACCGAGGGTTCCGTACAATCATAAATATATTTGGATATGTTATTTTAGGACAGTCTTTAAAAAAGTAGGATAAACGGCAGACAGGTGGAAGGGCGAACAGGCGGACAGTTAATTTACAAATGCTGCTTATGGTGACTGAAAAACGTTTCAGCCACTCCACATTGCAAAATGTTTATATTACTAGTCCATCAGCCATTTTAATGTCCCCACTGCTGGGGCACAGGCCTTCCTTATGGGTGGATAAGGAGGACGGGCCATAACCCACCACGCGGGCCCAATGCGGATTGGTGGGTGTTAACGACTGCAAATGCAGCCGGGACCAACGGCTTAACGTGCCTTCCGAAGCACGGAGGAGCTCGAGATAATAAATTTTTGGTCACCCATCCCATGACCGAACCTTGCGAACGTTGCTTAACATCCGCAATCGCTGGTCCAGGCGCTAAACCACTGCGCCACCGAGCTCCTCGTTATTATTATATTACTATATAGTAATATATATAATTACTTAGTAAAGTATGAACTTATTCTTCGTTTATTCGTACGGCAAATAGTAGGCAATTATATTTGAACCAGCCACCAATTTATTATTGTAGTGTTAGGTTGCGCCATCTCTTGACCCATAGTGGAACTACTTTTTGCCATTAGGTTAGCATGCTTAGGACAGCGCAATCTGTTGACTAGTAGTGAAACTAAAAAAAATTTGTTTGTTTTTTGAATTTCTAAAAAAGTGTGTTATATTGAGACATCGTTTTATTTTTCCTGTAATCTTTACATAAACTACTATCACATAGAATTATTTCAGATTTTTCTCTTTGCAAACTTCGGAGATAAGGGGGGGGGAACGGTATTTTTTTTTACATTTTTCATCATAAGTCGAAAACTATGCGGCCTAAGAAAAAAGGAAAAATTGTTTTAAAATGTGCAAACAGCGTTCTTTCATATGATACCCCACATGCCCTAATCACCTCACTTAAAATTTTTAAGACCCCTTTTCAGTCCCTGTTGTAAAAAAAATATTAATTTTATTATTTCTTTCTTATTTGCAAAATAGTTGGGCAAATGTCATCTAAAACTATTCCAAATTTCAAGTTGATACCATTAGTAGTTCTCGAGATATCCAACTGTGACAGACAGACAGACTGAGTCACACCATAAGGGTTCCTTTTTTACCATTTTGGTACGGAACCCTAACAACATGGCGAAATTGCTATCGCTTTTTGGGAATTAAGCGGATCTTATCTTACATTTTTGTCTAACAAATTGTATCATTTTTATCCTTACTATATTATAAATGCAAAAGTAAGTTTGTCTGTTTGTTTGATACGCCTTCACGTCTTAACTACCAAACAGATCATAATGGAATTTTGCATACACGTTATCTAGCAGAAAAAGACAATGGGTACCTTTCATCTCCAAAAAAAGGAACTGTACCCGATGGGTAGACAAAAAACTAGTCAATCATATTTGCATCGCTAGTTCATGCCATTATTAAGCACTCCTTATAGGTTTGAATCTCCCAAGATGGTTCAACATTTTCACAAAACTTCTACCTCCGTTGCCAAGTCAAACAGAACATTGAGCTTGGGATCAGGAACTTGGGACACGATTTAATACTTGCGTCCTTTCTGCCGAAGCTTCTAGAACATTACTTGAATGGATATAGATATTTCTGTAGATGACATGTAAATAATAACTTAATGCTACGGGTTAATTCAATTTTGAGAACTGAGAACAAAGAAATTGTGTATAGAAAAGAATCCCTTTTTGTTGTAAAGGGCCAAAGATTAGTGAATCGAAGATTGCTTCGAAAACGGAAAGTATTTAAACGTGCTTTTACATCTCAAAATATAACGCTGATTTATATAAGTAGGTATATCTATAGATACAATATGTAATCGGTAATTACTTCAAATAAATGTAAGAGTATTGAGACTAAGTAACTAGTCAAATGGTGAAAACCACTGTTCGGTCGTTCACGCAAAATGCACATTTATATGAAATAAAACAATTCATGTCTAGTGAGCGCGTAAGCTTGAGAAGTGAATATGCACATTTATACTTATTATTCCATTACCCCGGCTCATACCGGGATCCCAGTATGTTTGCGACGTTTGCGACCTTATTCAATACCGGTATTGAAATATCTAATTTTCAATACAGTTGCTCGAAAATGTGAGCTTACGATGACAGTCGAGCGTGCGGAACTTAGAGTAAGACGCGCGATGCTATGGTGCGGAAAGTTGATTTTACTGCACGCCGTGCGTTTTTTGTTTACGGATTAGTACAGCGTGCGGAATAGTACATTATGAGACAAGTTAGCTTAGGTTGATCATTGCACACAAGACTGTGGGTTGCAGCCCGAGCCGCAGGCGAGGGCGTAACTCAGCCGAGTGTGCAATGAGTAAAAGCTCACGAGTTTCATACGACGTTTTTCAACACATTTGCGAGGAAAATACAAAGTAATTTACCACACAGCAACAAATACGACAAAAACAAAATATGACAATTATGGGAAAAGGCGCGTAAGTATTTTTTTTTGTTTTTTTCACACGCCCAATGCAAGAATATTTTGTGAACAAAGGGGTGAGGGAGCATACAGCCTACTTCAAAACTTTAATTTTAAGTGATAAAATGCAAATATTTTAATATTTTATAACAAAATATTATGAATTATGAATAATTTTTTAATAATAAATATTTGTTTGACTTAATTAAAGACTTACACATTTATTTATTTCAAAAATGAATATGAACTTTCAGCGGAATAAAACTCCTTTGTTGTTACTAAAAAAAATAACTGTATAACCCAGTTAAATTAGGAATGCTCTATTTACTCGCATAGAACTTGCAGTAAGGTACTAATTTAACTTTGTAGGGATAATTCTATAACAACCTAGTGTTTTATATATTATTGCACGCGTTTGTTATAGCTCGGTTTATGGCCCTAAAAGCGATGTATTAGGGCTCACTTTACGAGCAAGTGTGTTGAAAAGTTTATTTTATAACATATTTGCTCGTAAAGAGTCTCTTATTACACCAATTTCAATATCGTATTGTATCTCATTACGAACTTGTGCGGTAATGTAAAGTAAAACGTACGGTTTCCTTGATAAGCCGTGCGTTTTACTTTACATTACCGCACGGTTTATCAAGATACTTCGTCTAAAACGAACGGTACTTTTTTAAATCTTAGCAAAGAGTTTTTATGTCAGAAAAGAGGTCAACATTTTATGGATAAAATTGACTTTGGGAGATAAAATGTAATAAATAAACATTTAATTATTCAATTTAATTAATGTTGACAATAAATTACAACCATTTATCTGTAACAAAAACACAAAAATATTAATTTACTTTATTAGTAATACTGGCTGTTTTTATGCCTTTGCCTTAAAGAAAACGCTGATGCGCGCGCATTGCTAATTTAATTTTTTTTTGCTGTATTGTTTTTATTTGAAAATGTCGTCAAGTACTGATGAATTTATTAATTCAACACCGCCAGAAGTCTCAGAGGCAGCGAAAAAGGCTACTCTAAGCCTCTTGCCCGAAAAATTGACCGATAAGATACTTACAAGCGTATCAAAATTTAATCATATGGAAAACAAGCAAAGGTGCAAAGTCCGAGTTTTATTTATTTCCTCGCAAATATGTTATAAAACGTCGTATGACATACGTGCGCTTTGATAATTACAGCCTCTGCTTTCTTGTAGCCCTCGCCTACGGCTCGGGCTAGCAATATCGCCTCGGCTGTAATTTTCAACGTACCGCACTTATATCATAATGTACTATTACCGCACGCCGCGCCGGCGTTTTGTTTACGAACTTTTTTTTTTATTTCTACTAGTTTCCGCCCGCGACTTCATCCGCGTGGACGGTAGAAAAATATAAAGACCAGTTTAAAATTACCCCTTTAGTGTAAGAAAGCTAGTACTACGGAAAGTTCAAGCTGTTTCCCTGGTTCCACCCACCTGAATTTAATGAAACATAGCTAAACTACTAAACTGTGAAAAGCCCACCAAAATTCTTTTAGCGGTTTTTGAGTAATACGCGCACAAATATTTAGAATTTACAGTTTTATTATATGTATAGATTACAATTTCAGTAGTACCTATAATGTTTTCTCGCAAATGTATTGAAAAACGTAGTATGGCACACGGTTGTAAAACGTTTTAAAAACCTCCTTACCAACCTTGTATCATAAACTATACTATTGTTTAACAATTTTCATTTTTATTTTATTCGTTCATAGTTTTCTCGTTACTTGTTTCGTTCCAACACAAAATCTTGAGCGCAGATTTAAAGTGCCTACTACGATTTAAGAGTTGAATCCCTTCCTTAAGGAATTTAAGCGTTTGGTCAGCGCGCACGAGATACCTACATATGGCCTACTTTTCATTTCTTATTTTTACATTTGGACTGGATTTCGATTTTAACAATAACATTGCAATCAGTTTTAAAATAAGATATTGTTTTCCAAAACTTTCTAATCAATCATTTCTGAATAAGTTGATATTTTACTCAGTTATCGATCAAATTGTTATCTTTACTATCTCAACCTAGTTTTTTTTTAATAAGTACAATAAAGCGAAGTAGTGCCACTTGATCAGTGGGTAATGATTTTAGGGTGTGTTGTGTCGCAGGGGAACAATATCTCCTTAAGCACTAGTTTAGATAATAGTGTCACGATAGAGAAAATTCACTGGTACTGGTAGTGCCAAACAGTGGTGCCTAGGGGGTAAAAGGGAAATATTGCAAAAGTTACATGCTTCGAAAAGTTAATTGTTACTCAGACACGATAGACTTTTTCCGCAGCTAAATAAAAGTGTACAACTACCTTTTATGTTAATTAAATTGTATTTAATGTCAGAAAAGAGAGACAACTGTTTATCATTCTCAACCATTTTTAGGGTTCCGTACCCAAAGGGTAAAAACGGGATCCTATTACTAAGACTCCGCTGTCCGTCTGTCTGTCTGTCTGTCTGTCACCAGGCTGTATTTCATGAACCGTGATAGCTAGACAGTTGAAATTTTCACAGATGATGTATTTCTGTTGCCACTATAATAACAAATACTAAAAACAGAATAAAATAAATATTTGAGTGGGGCTCCCATACAAAAACGTGTTTTTATACCATTTTTAGGGTTCCGTACCCAAAGGGTAAAAACAGGACCCTATTACTAAGACTCCGCTGTCCGTCTGTCTGTTTGTCTGTCTGTCACCAGGCTGTATCTCATGAACCGTGTTAGCTAAAAAGTTGAAATTTTCACAGATGATGTATTTCTGTTACCGCTATAACAACAAATACTAAAAACAGAATAAAATAAATATTTAAGGGGGGCTCCCATACAACAAACGTGTTTTTTTGCCGTTTTTTGCTTTATATCCATAACGACAACAGGTAGACAGTTGAAATTTTCATAGATGATGTATTTTTGTTGCCGCTATAATAACAAATACTAAAAACAGAATAAAATAAATATTTAAGGGGGGCTCCCATACAACAAACGTGATTTTTTGGTACGGAACCCTTCGTGCGCGAGTCCGACTCGCACTTGGCCGGTTTTTCTTGGTTTTCGTGCGCGAGTCCGAGTTTTTTACTATTATAGCACAGAATAGCACATTGTAACAGAACAGAATAGCCGACTATTTTCATCGGATTTCAATAACAGTGCAGCAAAATATTAGAATATGTTGTAACGTTTCCATCCGGTTTGCGTTATATTTTTTCTAAAATTCTCCCAGTTTGACAATTATCTCCCTGGTTGCACATTAGGGTTGCCAGGTCAACGTCATATTTTCCGCTCGGACGCTTCGTTGGACACCTCAGCTTACCAAAACAGCGGAATAGATATTCCGATTTTTGCAACATGAAATACGAGGATGCTATTTTTAGAGTGGATTACCTCCTTGTTCGTAAAAAAGCTGTCTAAAAATAGAATTATGTTCTACACCGTAACATCAGTTTCGTTTGAACTACACCCACTTGTACAGAATATACCGATTCTTACAATACAATATTTTTCTCTTGTGCTGTACTGCAAAAATGATGTAGGTACACATCAGTGACATGAAAACTAAACACACGCAATTAGACAAATATCTTTTCGTCCCATCTATTCGAAAAGGACGACTTGGTTCGCCTTTAAGTACACCCAAAGGTGGTGTTTTCTATAAGAAACTTTTAGCAGGCAGTAATGAGTTTTTATTCCTCTTTATGGAGAATATATTATTTATATATTATTAGGTCAGCGCCATCTCTTGACCGACAGTGGAACTAATGTTAACTTTTTTTTAGAAATTTGATAATTTCTAAAAAAGTGTGCTATATCGAGACATCATTTTATTTTTCCTGTAATTTTTATATAATAATAATAATAATAATAATAATAATAAAAGAAATTTATTCACTTCTCACAAGGTTTTTAGAATTTTTACATTTCATAATAATTTAATACGTATTTCTCTTATCCTTGTGAGAGTCTGGAGTCCGAAATAGGACGAACCTGTGCTACAGATCTCCAGGCTCTCCGGATATACATTATATTGCAACAGTCTACATAGTTATTACAGTTTGTTATCTGTGAGGTGATTATAACATTATAGGATATTCTAAAATAATATAGTTTTGTGGGTTAACTACGTATAACGTATGTGCACATCCGTGTATTTTACGTGTGTTATATAGTAGTAGTTATTTATTGTTATTTACTTATTTTAGTATAATTTATACTTTTACATTTTATGAACTATCTATTACTTATGTACTAAAGGGAATAAGGTAGGTACAGTATTGTCTACTAAAAGTTAATTATTCTACTTTGTCTGTGTGTGTGTGTGTGTGTGTGTGTGTGTGTGTGTGTGTGTGTGTGTGTGTGTGTGTGTGTGTGTGTGTGTGTATGTGTGTGTGTGTGTGTAAGTGTGTGTATGTCTCTGTGTGTAAATTTTATATATTGTTATAATATTATTTACTTTAATATATCAAATAGGTTTTCTGTCTCATCATATGACAAAGTGAGCAGCCACATTATAAGCTTTTTTTTACATTGAAATTTAGTGTTAGAATAAATTGATAATTGATGGTTTGCTTTGTTATATAGATATGGACCTAAGAAACCGTAAAACCTCTGAGCAAAGAATGTGTTATATTTTGTTTTTTGTTTACATACATTATAAGTGTTTCGCTTACGCAGTAAATTTGGGTCAAAAATAGTTTCCCCATCCCCATATAAACAGCTATAACATAGAATTATTTTAGATTTTTTTCTTTGCAAACTTCGGAGATAAGGGGGGGACGGTATTTTTTTTACATTTTTCATCATAAGTCGAAAACTATGCGGCCTAAAAAAAGAAAACGATTGAAAATGTGCAAATGGCGCTCTTTCATATGATACCCCACATGCCCTAGTAGGCCCACTTCAAATTTTTAAGACCCCTTTTCAGTCCCTGTTGTAAAAAAGATATTAATTTTTTTATTTCTTTCTTATTTCCAAAATAGTTGGGCAAATGACATCTTAAACTATTCCAAATTTGAAGTTGATATCATTAGTAGTTCTCGAGATATCCAGCTGTGACAGACAGACAGACTGAGTCACACCGTAAGGGTTCCTTTTTTACCATTTTGGTAGGGAACCCTAAAACATTTATTATTTTTTTATTTATTTTTATAATCTTCGAATACAAGTAAAAAGCATGTGTATGCCCAGATTTGAGCATATCCTTATTTTCACTGTGATCGAAATCAATTTTATCTACTCCTTGACAAAATAGATGCTAAATTTTTTTTATCAATAAGACTGTGAAGTGAGCATCTTTCTTTATATTTGTATGAAAATAACGTAGTGACCCGTTTTCTTCGCGGCCCAGTGTAGCTTAGCTTACCCCTAATAGTTTGTCATCATAACTACATCACCCATCTTTTTCCACAATAAACTCTTAGCAATATCGTGTCTCCTACTAATGACATTTCCCAAATTGTCAGGGTCCCACGACGTCTCAGCTACAGTTTACTCGGTGAACTCTAAATAATTGCCCGCGGGTTCCGTGTAATGGGGTTTCAATAGTCGGTAGTTCGTGAGTGGAATTTGGTCGAACTTATCGAAACTTGCCCACTCTTGATTGATATTAGTACAGAATTGGGTTACTGTGCGGCAGTAGTAAGGATTTTGCTACGCAAGAAGCAGCTCTGAAGACGTTACTGTTATGACATACTCTATATATGTATATCATCGTAAAGGGCGCAGCGAATTTTCCGTTTGAACTGATTCAATATCAACATCTTTATAAACTAAAAACATAAAAAACGGACTAGTAAAAACATACTAAAAAGTATTAAATAAATTATTCTGTAAATATTTATACTATAACCGCATTTTGCTAAATTTATTATCAATTTTTTCTTTAGCATAGCATTTTAAGTCTGTTTTTACTAGTCCGTTTTAAATACTTGTTATAAAAATTTTTTTTTTCATTAAATTATTATTTTCTGCTTTTTAGTTAACGAGTTAAAACTTAAAATATACCATCTTCTAATATTCGTCAAGATGAATCAAACGATCTCAAACTCGATGGAGTAGCATGGTTTTAGTTAAAAGTTCTTGTGGGCCTTCTTCCAGCTCCATCATCAGACCCTGAACACTATTTCCCAACAGAGTAGTTGTCAAGACGATTCAAACGAGCCCAAACTCGATGGGGTAGCGTGGTTTAATTTAAGGGTTCCTGTGTGTCCATTTTCCGGCTCCGTCAGCAGACCTTGGAAACTATTTCCCATCAAAGAACTCGTCAAGACGATTCAAACGAGTCCAAACTCGATGGGGTTGCATGGTTTAATTATAGAGTTCCTGTGGCCTTCTTCCGGCTCCATCATCAGAGCCTTGGTCACTATTTCTCATTAGAGTACTCGTCAAGACGATTCAAATGTGCCCAAACCGATGGGGTTGCACGGTTTCAATATTGAGTTCTTATGGCATGGCCTTCCGGCATCATCATCAGACACTGAACTTCATCTCCCATCATAGTACTTGTCAAGACGATTCTAACAAGCCCAAACACGATGGGGTTGTATGGTTTCATCATAGAGTTCCTGTGGCCTTCTTCCGGCTCCATCATCACATCAGCTAAATGACACCATAGTATTGCATTGCCTTCTAGTTCTGACCTATGTTCAAAGATTCAAGTTATCATCACATCGGGAAGCTAGTATAAAATCGTTTGCAAACTTTGTAGAACAAACAAACGAGAAAGCAAAAAAAAAACGTACTACTAAAAATAAAAAAAGACAGCTGTCACAGATACCAATACATTTACATTTATTTGAAAGTGTGTCTAAGATCCAAAACTATCTTTAGGTATTAGTTAGTTGAATATATTTTTATCTACACCCATGTTTATTATACATCTCAATTTGTCAATCAAAATTATCAGACTTATTATTATTTAGAAGGGGGGACGCCAGCGAAGCCGGACGGGTGATCAGTCACCTTGATTTTAACCATTTCACCCATTTCGCCAAATCCCCTGAAAGGGGGAGGCGGGTTATCGTTTATATCCTACCGGTGTCGGATCATTGAACCTTCCTGTACGCTTACAGTACCACTAAGTTGACTCATCGTTAACGCTGCTTTAGATCCTCTTCCTTAAGCTTGTCCGCTCCAAAGAGCTCCCAGCGCAGTGATACGTACATTGGGCAATCTGCCATGAAGTGGTAGCTTGTTTCTTCTCTTTCTTTGCATTGCGGACAGATGGGATCCTCTGTCCGTTTGATCACTGACAGGTGTCTGTTTAGTAGACAGTGTCCTCTCAGTATTCCTACAATCGTTCTTATATTTCTCCTGCTTCGTTTCAGCAGCTCTCCAGTTTTCATCTTGTAAATTGATGTGATGAACAGTCCTTTCTTTTCATCCATCTTTGGTTGGTTTCTTTGATTGTTCTAATTTCAATAATGTTCTTAGTAATCCTATGTGTGATTGGCAGTCTTGGTTCAGGGCCAATAAATTACCAGTCTTAAGAACTTTAGTAAGTTAATGTAGGTACGTCCGTCTTCACTGATATTCCTCGCGACATTTTCAAATGATTTCCTCTCCTCGCCATACGAATGTTCATAATTTTATTAAGTCTTCTTACGAATGTTCAAAACTGAATTCAGTCAACTTTACGAAGTGAAAATCAAGAGATAATGAGTCATAATTAATGATTCATAATCAGATTGGAAGTTGTAACCGCTGACAGAAATGAAAATCTTTTAGAAGCACGAAAAAGTTAATGAAGCCTATATTCCGTTTTCAGCTTCTTTAAGGATTCCGTCATAGACTTATTATATTACTATTGAAATCATTGGATTCCGTAGTCAAACAACTAAGTTTCACTATGTCCGTTTGTCCATCCATCTGCCTGTCAGCGACCTAGCTTAGAGTCAGCTCTCTAAAATTGGTAAAATAAAACCTTGAAATAAAATTTGGGACATCATCTTCACCTCGCTAAGTAAGGATGTTTTTTTTTTCACTTGTCCCATTATGTAAGGATATGTCATTATTATACCACGGAACAGATATAAGTACAATTATACGAAAGTCCAAAATTTAGTTCAGCTGAATTTACGATTTGAAAATAAAGAGTGAGTCATAATTCACAACTCGTAATCAGATTGCAAGTTGTAACCGCTGACAGAAAGAAAAATGTTTTGGAAGCGTACAGAAGTTCAAGCACGAATTCTGATTAATTCGGCCGTTTTTGCTTAGTAAGCCTCATATCATTTGTTAATTGGGCTGGACAGAGGCTCGCCTTTGCAGAAACAAAAAGGGTAGATAGGTACGAGATAATTTTGGTCGCCTCTTTTGTTTGACGCAAACTTTTTAAAATTAAAATAAAGACTATGATATTATTATGAACTTCTTTCACAATGAACACGAATGAAACTATGTATTTTAAGGTTAAAAAATGACTTTAATACTATCTCACCATGTATTGTACTTAGTAGGTACTTACAAATAAAAATATATCAATAAATAAAGTAATAAGTTATATATTTTTTAAGTTTGCTTCTATACATAATTTTTCTTACCATAATGGACGTAATTTTATATTTTAACAAGGGTTAGGAAATATGTATTCATTTTTATTAAACCACAACTTCAAAGCAGACTCTTATTACGAGTTTTTTGTAGGGTTTCGATTAAAATCCAAATCTGTTCAAATATATATCTTATTTTCTAAGAAAAAAGAGTTTTAGGAAAAGGATTAACGTGTGGCTGATCTTTACGGGCATTCGATTACCTCAAATCAAGTTATACATAAATAAAATGGTGGTTATGGATGGGCAGGTCTCAACGTTACAACTATCCTTTTTCTGCCCGTGAAATTCCGTTAATACTAGTTTATGATACAAGGTTGGTAAGGTAACAACCATACGAGTACGACATTTTTTAATACATTTGCAAGAAAACATTATAGGTTTTTATAGGTCTTTCTTACTGAAATTGTAATAGAAATAAAAAAAACACGGGGCGTGCGGTAAAATCAACTTTCCTTACGCTATACTATCATTGAAAGCATACATTTTCGAGCAAATGTATTAAAAAAGCTTTTATTTGAATTTTACCCCTTGTGCTCAAATCGCTGAATCTATAATTAACTTAGCTTTACATAATAATATCCTAGATTGTGTGTATCCTAAATTAATATCAACATATTTAGTTAAAACTAGTTCTCCTGAAGAACCGCGCTAAATATTTTCCCTGGCAATTAAAATATCAGGTGAAAGAAACAGCTGGCACTAAAAATAATAAAAGATACGTGCTAGAATGAGATAAAAGTCAGTAAGTTAATATACAAGGTCGTGCACCTGAGTTTGTCTAGACTAGACTAGACTGATAGATGGATTAGACTGGAATTATGACCTTCGCAAATTTGGATGTTCCATTAAATATATGAATTTGTAATATCTTAGATTTGATTTTATTTGTTAGTTATTGATCAGTATTTATGCTAACAAAACCTTTCACTAGAATTAATCACTAGAAATAACAGCCCTAGAAAAAGCAGGGAAATATGAATGATAATAACTAATTATACAATATCTTGGTTTTTTCATCATCATCCACCCAACATGTGGATGTTTTTGTTGATAAAATTAGGTATATTTGACGCCTTTCAATTCATAATTCATAATTCATAATTCATTTATTTGCAAAATATGGTACATACAAGATGTTATAATTATATTTCCAGCATATTCTGTCGAATGTTTCAACGTATAAATACTTAGATTTAACTAGATAATACAATTTTATTACATAATGTCAATATTTATCAAATCACTAAATTAATAAAAATGAAATTAAATTATTGGAATGTCAGCAATAGAAGATGTCAAAAGTTATAATTAGCGTGCAATGTCAATAATTTTATCGTTTAGGAAATCATTAATACAGTAATATGTCTTTTCTATTAAAATGTTAAACAATTTGCTTTTAAATTTAGTTGTAGGTAGTTCTCTGACGTTATTTGGTATTTTATTGTAAATACGTATTGCCATACAAAATGAGTTTTTGGAATGTAATACCAGACTTTGACCGGGAATTCGTAAGTTGGTACCTTTTCTACCTCTGTAGTTGAAGTCTTGATTTTTTTTGAATAAATGATCATGTTTTTTTACAAATATACTAATCTCATAAATGTAAAGGCAAGGCAAGGGCAGAATATTTAAGGCCTTGAACAAAGGTTTGCAGCTATCTAAATAGCCAGCACCACAAATTGTACGAACACATTTTTTTTGTAATTTGAAAGCCCGATGCATTTCTACCGAGTTTCCCCATAATATAATGCCATATCGCAGGACCGAGGACACATAGCCATGGTAGGCCATAAGTGCTGCTTCCTTTGATGCAACATGTTTCACTCTATATAATACGTATACAAATCGATCCAATTTACTAATCATTAAATTTATATGCGATTTCCAGTCACATTTGTTGTCAATATTTATACCTAAAAATTTTAATTCTGTCACCTCTTCAATATTATTATCATTATAAGTTATGTCTAAATGCTTACGTATAGAGTTACGAGTCCTAAAATTAATGAATTTGGTTTTATTTATATTAATATTCAGATTATTTATTTCGAGCCATTTTATTACTTCTTTGAAATTACGCTGTGCAATATTTTGAATGTCATCTTTATTGTCAGATTTAATTATTAGAGTAGTGTCATCAGCGAATAGTATACACTGCTGATCGACGACGTTTGGCAAGTCATTAATATAAAGTAGGAATAATAATGGGCCAAGTATGCTTCCTTGAGGTACGCCACAGCCATTATTAATGTAACCTGAAGCAAAATTTTTCCTCAGATTATTGGACGTATTTGAATATCCAGTGATTTCTACTCTCTGCAAACGATCTCCGAGATAGCTTTTCATCAAATTTAAGGCAGTTCCTCTTACCCTACACCGTTCTAATTTATGTATTAATAATGAGTGTGAGACAAAGTCGAAGGCCCTGCTCATGTCTAAGAAGATGGCTAGTACATTGTTACCCTTATCAAGTGTTTCTGTTATTTGCTTCATTAGATGAAAACAGGCTAGAGTGGTTGAGCTTCCTTTTCTAAAACCATATTGCTCTGTTTTAAGTAATGCAGATGATTCTATAAATGCAATTAACTTTTCTAATACTAAATAATATACTAGAAAAAATACGACTCGCACCAGATCAATACTCAGACGGGAATCGAACCCGCGACCTTTGGATATCCGGTCCAATGCTCTGACCGCTGAGCTACCGAGTCACTATTTAATATTACTAAAAATACGACTCGCACCAGATCAATACTCAGACGGGAATCGAACCCGCGACCTTTGGATATCCGGTCCAATGCTCTGACCGCTGAGCTACCGAGTCACTAGTGACATCGTCGAATTTTTCCTAGTATATCCTAAACTCTTACGCTGTAAGCCAGCGTTATTTCACCAATGTGAGGAATTACCTCGACATTCAATTGAAATATCTTTCCAGATATTTTAACAATTGATTAAGATGAAATAGCTATTTCGTCATTAAATGATAACGATGAAAGATGTTGAAGAAATTTTCTCATATTATCTCTACTCATGTCACGTCTATATTCGAACCGTGTAAGTGAATTTTTATTTAAGTCTCTGTTACGATTAATTTTTATTTTTGTCTGAAAAGAAATTGATTGTCCCGTTTCATGGTCTGATAAACATAACGTATGGATTTTTGAAGAAAGTTCATCCTTAATGTTACTTACTATTAAATCCAAACATGTTTTTTTACGTGTTGGCTGGTTTATGTGGTTTGTCAAATTATTATTACTAAGTATACTAGTCAGTTCCTTGGTTGTATTATTGTCCTGTAACATGTCGATATTCCAGTCCCCGCATAATATAATATTTTTGTTGCGTTTACGTATCAATGTCATAAGCAAGGATTCTAGTCTAATTAGAAATGATTCAACCTTAGAGGACGGGGTCCTGTATATACACACTATTATAAGATTATATAGCGGTACCTCCAATGCACAACATTCAAATGAAAAAGGCACTGCTTCCTTAACTTCGATTTTTTTGAATTGAATGTTATCTTTCAGTAAAATACAAGAACCACCTCGCCGTTCGTTCCTGCAAAATGAGGCTGCCAATGTATAGTTTTTTATGTGCAAGTTTTTTTCAGAACCACTTTTAATGAATGTTTCAGTGAGACATATAAAATCAACATCCTTCAATTCGTTTTTCAGTTCACTTAGAGTAATTTGAAAAATATCCTGTTTGCTAAGAATGCTTGCTATATTTTGGTGAAGAAGGGTAAGTCTAGTTTTATTTACGAAAAAACACATCTTGATTTGGTTCCTTATTGGTTTTGGTAAAGAAAAAGGGAATTGTTTTTTGAACCAAAACTTTATTAGAAGACGTGTGTTTTTGTAATTTAACAATATGACTGTTGGAAAGATATAATTTAATCATTTGTGGTGTCAGATATTTTTCTTTGTAAATTAAAAAGTCTAATGCAATATTAATTTTAAAACATAAATTATCTAAATATTTTGCCCTTTTAAATGTAGATGTGTCATTATCTAGTTCTAAAAATGTACAGTTAGGATGGTTCTTTATTAACAATTTTAAATTATAGTTTAAATACTTTATATTCAAATTGTAATTATACTGAACATTAGCAATATATATTCTAAATTTTCTAAGTTTATGTAATGCTACTCCTAACTCTGAAAATAGTAAATAAGGATTTTTATCATGTGACCCGATTGCTAATATAATAATGTCATCCTTGTTTAACGTGTTCTTTAGGTGGTCACAGCTATTTAATATTTGAGAACAGGTGGCTTCTGGCTTCACTATTGTAGTTATGCTGTATGTGTCGTCTGTCAAATGCCGTCGAGAATTATGTAATTTTTCTGACAGATTTTTTATTTGGTCATCCCCGAGAATTATAACTTGTGTTCTTGATTTGTTGTTATTATTATATTTGGTCTCATGTTGTTTCGGTAGTACATCGGTAGTACAAGACCAAATATTAAATTTTGTTATAATTTAATTTTGTTATACAAAGAAATGGAAAATCAATAATAATGAGTGTTTGAGATTTCACTTCAGTCGAAGCTTTTGCGTTTTTGTAAATTGTCCATCCAACAGTATACTCAAATCTGTTCTCTGCTTTGTTTGGTTTTTTTTACCAACATTTACCAATTTTGAAAAAGTTTTGTGTTGAATTGTTAACAATCAATCATTCAACTTTGGTGCTTATAAGTACTAACTCTGTGTATATTTACACAACAGTCTGTATGTATGACAAGTCTGTCAATTTGATCTATTCTATGACGATAGTACTTGCAAACTTTGCTTAGTTTGGGACTAAAATGATTGGTATGATTTCTCCAGAATATTTATTTATCTTGAGTCATGGATATGAATGAGGAGCTCGGTGGCGCAATGGTTTAGCGCCTGGCCCAGATTGCGGAAGTTAAGCAACTTTCACAAGGGTCGGTCATGGGATGGGTGACCAAAAATGTATTATCTCGAGCTCCTCCGTGCTTTGGAAGGCATGTTAAGCCGTTGGTCCCGGCTGTATTTGCAGTCGTTATATAACCAATCCGCATTAGGCCCGCGTGGTGGGTTATGGCCCGTCCTCCTTATCCACCCATAAGGAAGGTCTGTGCCCCAGCAGTGGGGACATTCAAAATGGTTGATGGATATGAATAGTTACCAACAAGCGTATGTATGTGTATAAACTAGCCCACTGTATTGTGATTTGCCTCGTTTTTCGTCCGCTACCGACCGCCACTTTATCAAGGCGTTCGATTGAGCTGCGAATAGGGGCAAGCACCTGCGTATCACTGCCGAGATTGATGGACGCGCCTTAAGTGTTTCAGCGGATTGGGGAACTGATGAGATTTTGGGCACATGTACTTTTTATTATCATTTTGGCTTTGTGAATGTAGCGGAAAAATCATAAAAATATTTTTTTTGTATGATATTTTCTCCTTTTGGGATTCATTTATAATTAACTTTTTGTTTATCTTGGCTTAGCGTTTTTTCTTCTCCGGAATTGCTTATTAATTATTAGTAGAATCGGTTAAAATTAAGCCGAATAAAGTGTTTGAGCTTAGCAACGGAGGGTTTATTACAAAAATGAATCACGATAAGTAGTTGGACGACATTCGTTGATCGAGTTACTTTAATTTGAACATTATACGCAGGGAATGTTAACGTTATTTTTGAATATAACGTTACTTCTTACTTTTTTGCCGTTTATTTTAACATTAACGATATGTCAATAAATAACGTTAATTTGAGAAATAACGTTAAATTTAACGTTATTTACTGAAATAACGTTAATTTTAACGTTAATTCTTCCTTTTTTTACCGTTACTTCAAAATAAACGTTATTTCAATTAATAACGTTAATTTTTTACCGACAATTTTACCGGTACTAAGTTTAACGCTTTATTTAACGTTAATTTTACCGAGAAAATATTTTTAACGTTATTTTTACCGGTAAATTTACCGATAAAATGTTTTAACGGTATTTTTAACGTAATTTTTTTTATATCGTTATTTTTTTAACGGTATTTCAATCCCTGCTTATACCACAGAATACATAATAGTACAAGTACAGAAGATCCACTCCTCAAAGTCATTTAAATAAATAGCGACTCTATCCCATACACAATAAAGTGCAATTCAGGTCGCACACCGCTCCCTACGCTACAGTTATATTCACCTAGAAGTTACCTTTCTTTCTATCGCGTAGCTCTTATCTCTTCTAACGACTTCAGGGTTTCTTCTTTTAAATAATAATGAAATAATAGCTTACAATACTTTATTACAAGTTATGTGTTTGTGGAATAAAATGTGTACTTAAATACGTTTCGATAGAGACAACGCCACATCAGACTATACATACTGATTTGTGCCAATTTGCTTTCTTACGAAATTAAATTGTCATTAATAATTAAGTTTATTTCGAAAGTAGATAAGTAAGTACCTACCTAACTAATAAAGTACCTACCTAAATAAGACGTAAGTAGGTACCTAAGAATAAACGAATACTAAATACTAACTAGGTAGTAGATAAGCACGAAGTCGTTTGGAACTTTTGGAAGTGTGAAAAACGTGAGGTTCGGATCCTTTTTATTAGTATTAAGGCAGCCCATTGATCGCATTGCATCGGCAATATGCCTTCATTTTGGTTAAATATCCTAAATGTACGAACGAACGACGCGACAATACGCGAATGCGGTGCGTGAGTGAGTATCGAAATCGAATTGCTAACGTGCGTCCCAGCCGGCACGCGGCGGCCCTCTGAAATTAGTCCGTCCGGACGGACCCGCCGGCTACTTGTAGCTTCGTACCTAAAGCGCGGAGTGCGCCTAGCCTGCTTATACGAGTACTTATATAATGTCACCGGAGTGGGATGTACATCATAACTTATCGCGATGCCTTTATTTATGTAATAGGCCCTCAGCTCCGTGAAAAAGTTCTGAATAATATGGAATAATACCAATAAGTGATAAAATTAAAGTCGGAAAAACTTGAAAGAACGCAATAACAGAAGACACACCAAAAATACAATATTTTCTAAACTCAACCGCGGTTAAAAATAATTTCAACTGCGCAAAACGAACCGTTAAATTTGAATAAGCCCGGGATCCAATATTTGCGAAATAGTAGGTGTCGGACGTAAGTACCCATATATATTCTGCGAATGACAGCCATGCACACAATACTGCTCCAAGAGCTTTCATAGCTTTCAAGAGTTAGGACCCGCTAACTTACAATTTTAATATGCACTTGAAAAAGTGTATGTGACAGCAAAAGCGAAGGCTAGATAATTACTGGACTTTTCGATCTCAAACCTTTATTTATTTTAAAATAATCACTTGTAAATTTTCATACTTATACCCTAAAAAAATAATGACATTGATACCAATTTAGCTATATTTTAAATGAGTAGGATTTTTTTCGTACTGTTTGGGCCCATACAAAACAGTCATTATAAACAAAATACTTCGTAAGCTTTCACACTGTTTAATCTTACGAGTGTCTTTTTTCGATCTAGAGTTTGTCTCATCCGAACTATTAATCAAATAAAATAACCCAAACGCACAACGTTCTGAATGCTCTAAGCGCACAAACGCTTACAATGAGTTCTGAGTTAAGATTTTTATTTTACGTGACTAGAACTTTGCAAATCGCTCTGAAGCTTAAGTATAAAAAAAAAGTAGAAAAAGATAATCTTCCTTATTTGTATTCATCTGGCATAACGCCCACAATATGAGTCCGTATAGAGCCATAACGGGGTCTCAACAGGCTCGAGCCTTGTGAAGTACGCTCGATTTTGGGTCTCAAGTCTCAATAAAAATAAACCTCTCTACCGCCTCATATTGATTGTTGTTATCATACGAAATATTATCACTTCGTTAGTACCATGTTCAACAGAGTGTATCGGTAATATACACATCAACTATGTCTAGGGATACAGGTGTTATTTTCATACAAACGAGGTAACTTTGAAGCCTTGGTTTTCTGCCAGGGATGTACCGCGTGCTGTTATCTGATGATGGCCATCCAGGGACTGAATGGAGTAGATTCAGATCACTATACACACCCAACCGATCTGATCAGCATTCTAAAAGATTAATGGGTCAGAGTTCTCAGTTTGAGGATTTCCATATACATTTTCATGCTATTTCGCGGTTTTTTAAACATGTCCATTACGTTTTTAGAATGCTGGTCGGATCAGTTGGGTGTGTATAGCGATCTGAATCTCCTCCATTCACTCCCTGGATAGCCGTCATCAGATCACAGCACAGTACATCCCTGGCAGGAAACCAAGGCTTCAAAGTTACCTCGTTTGTATGAAAATAACACCTGGTATCTCTAGACAAAGTTGATGTGTGTACTTTATCGCAGTGGCCGTAGTAAGTGATGAACATACACGCTGAAATTTTAATCATTTGGTTCCCGCAGTGGGGTGGTTTCCACTCATGATTACGAGCAACTTTTACGATGGGGAAAACTCTGAAATCGCGAGGCGCAATACCTACTCGACCTTAATCTATGGAACAGCTGATTTTTTTTCCCGATATCAGAATTGGTCTCATAGTAAAAGTTGCTTGTAATCATGAGTGGAACCACCCCACTGCGGGAACCAAATGATCAAAATTTCTCGATGTATACCTAGTCTTTTTGTCCTGAATTGAATTATACTCTTTTGCTAATAACTGGTTTGGCTATATTATTAAATGAAAACTAGTAGGACCATCCCGCCTTGACTGAAGCTTTTTAAATTGAATAAATTTGCTTTACTGATTATCTATTCTATTAGATATACATACCCTAAAGATTTAGCAATCGAAATGAGACTAACTAAGATTAACTCCAATCTGAAACAAAAAAAATATTTTTAAGAGAAATTCAATCCAATGATACTAATATTCAGTAAAGGTTACTAAATGTAAGTAATACGAGTATATTTGGACATTTATTTATTTTTGTCTATTTATACATCCATATTTTACAAAAATACACATGGTGTACAAGGGCGGACTTAATAATAATAATAGTAAATAATAAAATTTATTTATTCAACCAACACAGGGTCATACAAAATTAATAAAATTAATGATAAGAATGTACAGAATTAATTAGTAATTAAATTAAATTGAATTAGTAATTCAATTTATAAACAAAACAATGCTAAAAGCGTTCTATACATAGATGTTTTATTACTTTTTTATGTTATTTATTTTCGGTCCTAGTTTAACTCCCACTAATCGATTTTTTTTGTTAAACAATAATTAATTGATCATTCATCGTAAGTTAGTTGGACATATTTACATATTTATTTATTAATTATTTACAATAGATATATTACATTGTACAACAATACACAAAGTATGGTACAAGGGCGGACTTAATGGGACGATTTCAAAAACTTTGCCAACATTTTGTCCCTTTTTTCCATCCTCTATTTTTAATAGAATTAATATATTTGTACGTGTATTTACAAACATTCAAGAAATATATTAAAAGGATCTGGTATAAACAAAGGGTATTTTAAATAAAAAACAGAAGTTTAACATTTAAATATTTTAAAATTTACTCTTTTTCATCTGTCCCAGTTTTTATTTATTTGTGTGACGACTTTGTGTTACGTTGTTTTTTTTTAAGTAGTAGTCACTGGGCTTTCAATTATGACAACACAGCTAAGAAGCAACATCATCCTAGAGGGCATGACCATCGGCGTATCGCGGCCATTTTTTCTTCATGTTCAATTTGTGTTCTCGCGTCTTGTGTCGAAAAAAACATTATTCGTAAGAAATACTGAAACACATACAAGAAAATTGGTAAGTTTTTATCAATTTTGGTCTAACTATTCCAATGGTGTATGAGTTTTTTTATTTAAAAGTGTATTTTGTTCTTTAGCAATCACATGTTTTCATAACGTTTATCTATATAAGTATTTGAAAACATTGTTTCATGTTCATTTGTGTGACAACTGTGTGACGTTTTTGTGTAATGTCACACAAATGAAGTCATTTGTGTAACATAAAGATCTGTTTACATTGCAAGTTCATATTGTATTTATTTAAATATTATAAAGTTTTTCTATCCCGTGATGCCACCAACTGCGAATTATACGCCTATCATAATGCGCATTACTAAGCAAGTCCTAATTTTTAGGGCTATAATTCAGAATGGAACCAAGAGGCAGTGAGTCACAGGTGTGCGAGGAGTTTTTCAATGCCATACCGGCAGATCATTCACAACTCCGTAGTGATGCTTCTACACCAGACATCTTTGAGTGTGTTGGAACACAAACTAATAATCTAACTAAAAGTATTGCCACACAAACAGATAGCAACATAATTGACGCTGCTGTTGAGGATATAGTTAAAAATGTGTTTCCAACGGAATCGATAATGCAAGCTAAATTTGCTAAGGCTTTAAAAGACTTGATTCCACTGGTGGCAAATAAAATCAAGGAAAAGTACGCCAGAAATAGTAATGAATAAATTTTTATGTCGCTGAGATACTAGGTACATTGTAACGGTTGAAAACTGAACATGCTATTTTATCTCAAATATTTTTCGAATTTTGTTTCATACTGAGCATAATATTATTTAACTATCGAACAAGTTATTATAATAAAGAGTAGTTCAGGTTTTGAGTTAGCAATAATGTAGGAAGTTCTTTTAATCTTTCACAGCGCTAAAATTCAAATATTAGTCTCTGTGTAGGTAACGACGCTAATAGGCTTAAAATTTATTTATATTTATTATTGTTTATTTATCAAATTTTATTAGAGCCTCTCGAATATTATTATAATAATTTATTTTAGAAGATTACTTAAAAGAGGATTGAATTCGGTGTTAATTATTTCTGTAAGTTGTCAGTAGTGTCACACCACGTGATGTGTTTTAGCTAAAGTACGAAGAAAGATTGATATGAAGTTTCTTCGAAAGCGAGATTTTATGCTGCAGGTTTATAACTCAAATGAGGGTAGGCATTTAAAAAAATGTAAAAGTAGTCCGATGGGTGTTGCCAGTTAGGGTTTTTAAAGTACCAACATTGTGATGCTAAATTGATCGGGAATTTTAGGTTTAATTGGACCGAATATTTAATGGAAAATGTTGTAGTACGTATTTTAGCAAATTGATTCTAGAGGTTATGATATTTTGGGGAAGGCGAGATAAAAAGATTGAAAAAAAGGTTGGATTCAAATTGTAGCATATGGGAGGTTCAATTTGTTGTGAATATAAAATTCGTATTAATCAGAGTTCTATGATTATAGTACAATAATTTCATATGATTCTGGATAAATATGCTGAATATTATTCAAAGTTGTTAGTTTTGTTAGAAATGATGTAAGGGGGAAAACTTGTTGATTTATTTATGATTGAAACGTTGTTTCATACAATTGTATGAATTACTTAAATCAAATGTAGCTGAAATGTCAGTATAGAGAAATATTTAGGTAACAGATTAATTTTAATTTGGTTACAAATTGAGTGGCATTGTGCGCTTGAGTATAGAGAATCTTGAACATAGGAGGTTATTGGTTAGTTGAATTGTACGTTGAAATTATTGATTAGTATAGGGGTTCATTTTGTAAGATTAGTAACTTAAATATTATATTTATAAGTTGAGTAAGACAAAACTGAATTCTCCCCATTTTTGAAGGAGAAGGGAAAATTTTAGGAATAATTTATGTAAAGTAGGGAAATGAAGGTAGAAAAAAAAGATGCTTAGATCGTGTGGGGTGAGTTTCCTGCAGAGAGTGAATGATTCTGGGGGATTATAAAAGGCGAAGTTGGGGGGAAATCGCTCTCTTTACTTTCTCCGATCTCAGCGAAGCATCAAGTGGAACTCAGAAGAAGCCGTCGATACCCTCTCTGTAAGAAACTTCAATCAAGTAGTATTTTATTTTAACGCAAGAAACATCAAGAAGTCAGGAAGATAGTGTTTTTAATTGAGGTTTTGACGTATAGGTCCGCAACCGGGTGCGAGTCTTTTGCTTATATGCTTTAATTAGGGCTTATATGGTATAAGTAAGCTTGAAATTAAAGTATGTAGATTTTGCTTGCGAATTTTCATGAAGTAAAGTAAATTTCCCAATAGTTTCAAGAATTTTCATGGTTTAAGGTTGTTCGAAATTTGTTTAAGCAATCAGGGGGAAATAAAGGGGGGGTAGATTTCTCTTTAGTTTTGTGTCTTTATTGGGCGTTCGGTCAATCCTCAAAGGGGTAGGTAAAATAGCATTGCTCTGTGGCGTGCAATGCGGGTTTCTGTTGAAAGATACCTAGTTTAGTCACTTAAGGTTACCAAGCTAGCCAACTCGCTCATCAACCAACGGTCCGAACGGTGTGTGGATGTAATCCCGTTTGAACGTGGAGGATATGGCTTGGTAATGTTAATCCTCTTTGTAGGTGCCTATTTGTTCCATCCCAATCAAATATGGCCACGCCCAAGCTGTTAGGGGAGTTTAGGGGAGTCATGCTTGCTCACGCTGTACAGGATCGGGGCGTCGGGGATGATGGTAAGCATCCCAAATATTGCATAGGAAATCGGAATTTAGTCGTTGGTAGGCAGGTAAATTCATTAGGTTTATAAATTCATTGTTAGGCGCGTAGGAACAGTAGCTTAGGTTAGCATCTCAAGGCGGGAGGGAAACTTGGATGCTGGTAAAAGGTTAGACATCCTCAAGAAGGTCGTGTTGTCAGCAAGGTAACAGCAGGAACGGTAGACAAGCTAGGAGCTTTTAGGTAGGCGGTGGAGAGGTAGATCACTTCGTAGTGTATCGGATTTAGGTAGGCCGCAAATAGGTAGGCGTCGTCAAGATGGCCGCCGAGGTCAATAGGTAGTGATTCGAAATTTAGGTAGGCGGTGTTGAGAATCGGGTCGACAAAATGGCCGCCGTGGGTCACCAAGTGGAACATTCGAATTTATATAGGCGGTGAAGAGGTAGGATGACTAGGAATGGAACATGGTGAATGCGGAAGTGTACAATATAATGGACGAAAGTTTATGTGGAATTACTGGTTATAATCCAATAGGATAGTATCAATCTTCCATAGAATCAGTGTTGTGAATGATTACTACAGTGTGCTAAATTGTGTAGACTTTGCAAGCTTCAGTAAGTACCCACAAATTAATTTACTCTTAATTTAATTTAGATATCTTTTTCAGTTAATATTGAATAATGATTTAATAGATGGAGTAGAATCATAAATAAAGAATAGATTATTTATCTTTGAATTGGATTGGTCGAAGGGAGCTATGGTTGAACCGATTGTTTATAGATAGAATAAACTATTTTGGTAATTTTGGGAGGAGTGCTGAAACAAGATCTGAGTGTATGGAATAAGCTCGTGTCTCTAGTAAGTTAAGGTCGATTCACAACTTCTAGGTCACTAGATCAATGCTTTGAGTAAACCTTTCAAATTAACAGAATGATGTTTATGATTAACCGAGAAATAATACTTTGAAAAGTATCTACCAACTATGAAAGTATCATATTATTTAGTGAATATATAAAATTCACAAATAATAATGACAACATATCTTTTATCTGAGTTCAAATATTTAAACTATGTTCCACCAGCCAACTCAATTGAAAGATGTTAGAAATAGAATCCAGTTTACAATTGAGAACAAATATTGCCAAGTCTACTCAATATTAAATCGAAATACTGCTTTAACCTTTAGTAAATGACCTGAAGTCAATTCAGTTTATGGTTGTATATTTATAATTTAGTTGAGATTGAAGTATGGAAATCCCGTCATAGAATTTTACCTTGTTAGAATTGTCTTTCCTTCAGAATTTGAGAACTATCAGTGTCCCAAGTATATGGATAGTAATGTTGTGTCCATCTGTTATAATGTTAAACAGTCATACTAGAACTAATTATTTAATTATTCTAAATTTAAATTCGTAATTCAGCCATCGCAATTGAAGGAGAATTCTTCATTGTGAGAAACTGGTAGTTCGCTTGAAAGCACTCTGCTTGCCCTCTTTTATTAAAACTGACTGACAAAGACTAAGTACTATAACTTAAAAATATTCATTAATTAAATTTGTCATGAAAGAATATGGCTGGCCAGAAGGGAGTTGACCAAGTACGGAGACGAGACTCATTGTATCGGGCGGGGAGCGGGCCCATACCTTAGCTGGCAAAACCACAATTGCATATTCATTACTTGTACAATAACTTCAGAAAGTAAAAGAATTCTTATTTAATAGCGCTGAAAATTTTATTATACTTTGATCTCAGGCGACTAAAACTTCTTAACTTACCTGAAATAATCTTTCTTATTTTAATGAACTAAGTTGACAATAGATAATTTACATTATTTGGAATAACGTCATACATGGCATATAATTTGACACTTGGCAGCGGAAGAGAATTGCTCAAATTTAACTTTTCTCTATAACCCGACTTACCTCTTTTTACCTTGCAGTCTACTATGGTTGAACATACCCTCTTTTACCTTATAACAATACTCCATTTAACTCATAAATTCACTTTGATCATTTCCTATCAACGTAGGTTTATTTCGCTCATACTTACTTCATCTACGGAACGTAATTGGGAACGCTTTCCTCTTTATTTATAGTATTCCCATTTTTTGACACTAAAGAACTATGGGATTTCCCTTGGTAGTATGACAAATATTAAGAATTAATATGAAAGTAAAGTAAACTCATTTAAGAAAAATACAGACTTAATTTCTATTTCTCTGGTTATATCAATAGAGCAATATCTTTCATTTAGTGGTATTTTCTTTTAGAAATAAATGTAATAGCAGGAATAATTAAGACCTAGTAATGAAAGCTAATATTTCTATTGGAAAATGAAAATCAATACTAATCACACTTTTAAAAGAATTTGGGTTCACTAATTATCACATCCAGGGTTCCTCCATTAGACTTTCACAGGCCCTCTCAGATCACATAAAGTAAACTTAGTAAATTGTATTTTGGAGGTTATTTAATCCAGTAAAATTAGGTTCAATAGTTTAGTTATAATCAACGGTAAGTAGTAAGCGGATTTTGATTGTCCTCCTGTCCTGTAGGTTATTAGGTTTCCACTTAGGTTTTAGTCTCTTGCATAGGCCGTGATCATCTAGATTCATTGTAGTTAGGTCGTCGGTTACATTTCGTTGATACCGTGACCAGGATTTCATATTATTATTGCGAATCTTCAGGTTTTGTGTGGTTTGGGAGTGAGTGACTGTTAACAAGTGAGATTGTGACAGTCACATTTTGTTGCGGTGAAGTGGGTATAAAGGTTTGATATGTTGAAACACTGATTTTCTTTTCCAATGGTTGTTAAGTTATCATTCTGGTACGAGTTATGGCGTTTAACTTGTCACTTTGGCTGGTCCTTGAAACTTTCGTTTTGCGAATCATTTGTAAGATCTTAGTTAAATATCTCTGAAAACAAATATACAAATAACCACTGTTTTAGGACAAATCTTGAAAAATATTTTCGATACATTTAATGTTTTCATTGTCATTATAGTGCTGCCAAGACTATCGACGTCTCTGATACTTTATCGATATTTACGTAAATTATCGACACTTAGGTTAACTGTATTGCATTTGGTTCTATAGTCATTTTACACACTACGTTTGGTTACAATGATACAATTATGCAGTTAAATTATTACTTGTTCATACAGTATAGTCTCGTTTAAGGTAAATTGCGTAGTTAAGCAAATCGTATCGCGATAGTTTTTTATTGATATACACTATCGATAATCGATATAATTATTTTCCCAGTTCCGGTTTATCTACTTAAGTCAAATTTATTTTACTCTGTTCAAAGGTCCGCATCAAGGTCCGACCGAATCCACTTTTCGGCCATGGACCGAGACCGATTTAAAAATTGAATTCTGACTTGGATTTTATTCACTGATATGATTAAGTTAGAAAAAAAAAGGACATTTTTATAGGTAACCACATATACGATTTTAAATGTATAACTAAGGACAACGAGTGCCTGGCGGTTTTTTATCAATCATATGTCAATACGCATTAATATTGTCGTGCGGTGTCAAAGAGATTTGACAAAATAATAGCATAAGTCACTTTGGGATCAATACTTCCCAACTATTGACCTTGAGGGAAAGTAAAATAAGAAACTTCAAGGTTATTTTTAAAGACACGTTATAAAAAAAAAAAAAAAAAAAAAAACTTTTGTTCTTCTTTTGTTTATACCTAAGAAATAAAGCAGATCATAGGATATGTACGATTATAAAATTCTAGTCTTGTTAATTTGATGATTGCGAAGTAGGATGACGGTGATAGGTGGACTGTCAATTGAATTTACGGCTATAGCGAAATCATAGGTGCTTTGTTGTGTCAAAGCTATGATTCTTAAAGAAAAAAAATGTATGGTCACACGTGTATTTATTTTTTATCATTCGTAAAATCGAATTAATTGTTCAAAATTGTGGTTGATAGGACACGAGATTTGTAGTAATTTTATTAAATGTATACGCACGTGTGCGTAACATTGTCTGTGTAACTTTTAGTAATAGTGTGTTGTTACGTAAATGGCTGAATGTGAATAAGGTCAGGAACGCGGCCAAAGAAATTACATGTTATCGATTTCCGAACGAAACGTCAACTTGACAGATTCCTATTCCTTTATTTTAATGACATATATAATAAGTTTTTGTTTATGCCAATAAGGTTAAATTATATTTTGTAAGATTTCAGCGTTAATTAACAGTGAAAATGATAAGGACATGCAGAAAGTTTTGTCCATAATTACTTTATAGGTATACGATAAACGATTAACTCTAATCATTTAAGAAGGATTGACGTTTTGTCATTGGCAGGTTGAGAGATGAATTCTGTCGTTGACTTTATCACGTTTGTGGTTAACTTAATATTATACGATTGATGCGTTAGATAATAGGAACGGCAGTAACGTTTAGTAATACTGAAGTCGTGGATGAATTTAGGGTTAGTGAGTGTTGTAAGATAATTCTAGATTCAACTTACAAAGTTACAAAAAAAATATTAGCGTATAATGTAATAAATAGTTTTAGAGTTTGTGTGTTTTCGCTAATTTCTGAATAGTAATAGTGAAGTTAGAGGGATATTAGCAGCATAAAATGATGGGGTCGTGAAATATTTTAATAAACTTTTAAATTGAAACTAGAAAACTTAGTATGTGGTGATTAGATTTTAGTTTAACTTAGTAACCTACCTTTGAGATTGTGCTATTGAAGGGATCATGATCGTTTAAGATTTGAGTTAGTCATTTATAGATTATCATTTTGAAATATTTATCCGAGGTGAATTAATTTTGTAACTAATCGTCGTGACTTTCGAAAATTATCTAACTGGGGGTCGTTGTAGAACTAGTACTAAGACGTTTTAGTTGTGGAAGCAACGTTGAGGAAGTTGGCTAGGGAGGTATAATGTGTTGGGATTTAATGATAAAAGGAAAGTTTAAAATATTTAAATCATGTAGAATAGTAATGGTAGCAAAGAATGTGATTGACGTTTTTCTGAGAATTAGATATTTAATTCGAAATGATTAGTTTCAACATTTACATTAGTCGAATATTAGGGAGCGTGGTTTTGTGGAATCCAAAGCGGTGGATTTTTTAAAACTTAATTAGTACGGGTACTATATTTTAATTATTTGAAGATCTGACCTTACAACAAAAAAAAAAAAAAACAAGGAGAGTTTCAAAAGCTATTGTAGAGATTAAATATCAAAATGGGAAAACCATCTCGTGTTCGACGAGTGCCCAAACGATATGAGCCAGATGACGAATTAGGAAACATAGAAGAAAGCAATAGTGACTCTAATCGGCCTGTTCAACCGGAAGAGGTGGAAGTTAGAGATTCTAGAGTGCTTGATGAACCCCATCCGATAGTTAGAACTATAAGGCGACCTAAGTCGACACGTTCACGGGAATTGGTGACCATACAGCGTATGTTGAGTCGTACCATAGGGGTGCTTACTAGAAGAGTAAATGTTCTGAGTGGGGAAGTTAAGAAAACGCAGCGAACTATCCAGGAAACTACCGGAGGGGAAAAGGAATCGCCAATAGTTGAGGTAACGTCATTGAATAATGAAGGAATGGATTGTGATGAGGTGCGTGGGAATGTAATTAAAGAAACTAGTCCGGGCGCAGATATTCATAAGTACGTGATGTGTAATGTCAAGAACATAAACTTAGATAGACCAAAATTCGGAGAATCGTCGATTCATCCGGTTGATTTTATAGAAGATTTAGAGACCTATTTGAAGAAGTTAGGAACATCGGGCAATGAACTAGATTTAATACGAGAATGTTTAACTGGAAGTGTAAAGGATTGGTCCCGGATCTATAAGGGGAGATGGACAGGTTTAGCTGACTTTAAAGTAGATTTTCTGAAAGCATATTGGGGAGAAAATGAACAAAACGAATTGAGAAGGAAAATAGTACATGGAGTTTGGAATAGAGCAGAGACTCCCACCATGGTGGAGCATTTTTTGAAGTTGACAGGTAGAGCTCAAATGTTAAGCTATAAAATTCCGGAAAAACAATTGATTGGCGATATTATACGTCATTACCCAAAATTCATCCAACAAGTATTTGTGACAAATAAAATAGAAACCATAATAGAAGCGGCCGAATTTCTAAGGAGTATGGACAATATCCAGAAGCAGGAAGTACCGGGCACATCTACGTCTAAGAATTTTAAAGAATGGGAGAAGAAGAAAAGGGGATACCAACAGAATTATAGGCAGTGGCAGAGACCGAAGGAGGCTGAAGTACAAGCAATTAATTTAAATGATAAGTCAAATGTAGTAGATAGTGAAATGTTAAACTAGTGGAAGTTGAGTCTTTAGTCCTCGGATCAGCTTCAGCCACAGGGGACCCAAATTATAATATGATGGTTAGGATGAATTGGTGTCCAGGTGAATCTTTAGGAAGAAATAAAACCGGTGTTAGGATACCAATAGGTTTAGATCTTAAGGATAATTATACTAGAATAGGGTTAGGGTATAGCGAAATAGAGGGGATAGTTCAAGATATTCCTAGCCAAATAGTAGAGTTGTTAAAGTTAAAGGTAGAACAACTTTTGATCGACTCTAATAATGAACTAAATGCGGTTTTTGATGAAGAATCCACGAATAAAACAGATACACAGGTATTCAAATCAGAATTATTAGTACAGATTTTTGACGAAAATATTGTAGCTTTATTGGATACAGGTAGTGATATAACATGTATTTCGGAGGAGTTTTGGAATAGTTTAGTAGAAAGACGACCATCGATACCCGTTATGCCTATTAAATCATTTCTAATTAAAACTGCTGTAGGACAAAAGAGTGTAGAGATAAAGAAAATTGCTTTAGTTACCTTGGGAATCGGACCTTTTGAGCGAGATATAACTGTTTTGATTGTACCGGGTCTTAGTGCTAATTTGATATTGGGTTTTGATTGGATGAAAGAGAATCAAGCGTCGATAAAACTTAATAGAGAAGAAGAAGGGGTTGAAATAATTATAGGAGAGGAAAAGAGGTTGTTTAAATTCTTTAAGGGGAATACTGTTCTTAGTAATTGTAAATCACCAACAGATTTTGATGTGAGCATGTTAGATGAAGAGAATGTGGATGAGAATATTAGGGGTATGTTACAAAAGTCAAAATTAGATAAAGATAAACAGAAAGCTTTAGAGGAAGTTCTAATGAAGCATAGCAGTTTATTTACCTCTAGATTAGGTAGAGCAAATTGCTATGAACATGTTATTGCCATGGAGCCGCATACTCCCGTAGTAAAGAGAACGTATCCAATACCGTATGCGTATAGGGATAAGGTAGAGGCTAAATTAATGGAGATGGAAGAGCAAGGGATCATTAGTCGCTCAACCACGCCGTATTGTAGCCCATTAACTTTTACGTTAAAAAGAGACGGGTCGATCCGTGTATTATTAGATGCTAGAGAGATAAATAAATATATGATAGCTGAGACCGAAAAGCCGCCATTACAGTTGGACGTTCTAAACTCTTTTCATGGGGCAAAGTTCATTAGTATTGTAGACCTGAAAAATGCATACTACCAAGTCCCTCTAACGGAAGCTAGTAAAAATATACGGGGTTTTCATTTAACGGAAAATCCTATGTTTATAATGTTCTACCTCAGGGGTTGAAGACATCAGTCGGTTCATTTTCGCGCGGACTTGATATTATACTAGGTCACGAGGTTAGAGATTTCTGTATAAACTATCTTGACGATTTAGCGATCATAACAACGGGAACACTATCTCAGCATTTAGAACACATAGATATAGTATTAGGGAAATTATCACAGGCAGGGTTAACTTGTAATCTAGAAAAGTGTGAATTTTTGAGTACTGAAGTAAAGATGCTAGGCTATATTATTTCAACTGACGGAATTCGTACAGATCCCGAAAAAGTTAGGGCAATTCAATTATTTCCTACACCAAAAAAGTTGAAACAGGTGAGGGCATTTTTAGGACTTTGTAATTTTTATCGCAAATTTATACCTAATTATAGTTTTCATACGGGACCTTTATGTGAACTTCTAAAAAAGGAAAAGAAATGGAAATGGGGAGAATCGGAGCAGGAAGCCTTTGATAAAATAAAGTCACTCTTTATTAACACTGTCGAATTGAATCATCCAGATTTTACTAAGCCGTATTATTTACAGACAGATAGTTCGGGAATAGGGCTAGCGGGGTTTTTGTATCAAAAGGATAATCAAGGGGAGATAAAAATTTTAGGGTTTCATAGTAAATTACTAAGAGGAGCACAACTAAATTGGACAGTTACTGAACAAGAACTCTATTCGATAATTTGTTGTTTGGAAAAATTTGAGACTTATTTAAGAGGGGCTAAAGTAATAATACGAACGGACCATAAAGCATTAACATTTGTAAAGAATAGTAAATTATACAATGCGCGAGTAACTAGATGGATAAATTATTTAGAACAGTTTCAATATGTAGTTCAACATGTAAAAGGTAGAGATAATGTAGTAGCTGATGTGTTATCAAGATATCAACCAGAAGGGGATTTATTACAGGAGGATAAAACTAATTCGCCTAGAATATTTTACACTGAGAGAGGAATTAATAAAGAGTTACTTGAAAAATTAAAGGATTTAGCTAGACTACAACGGGAAGATGTGGAGATAGGAGAAATAATTAGAATTTTAATCAGTGGGGTTGGAATAAATGGTAGAGTAAGTCAAATTTCTAAAAGGTGTGTATTAGGTGATGGAATATTATATTATTTACCTGGCGAGGGAAGTAGAAAGGTGTTATTCTTACCGGAATCAATTAGAGAGGAAGTTATTTGGCAGGTACATTTCGAAATGGGACATCAAGGGGCTTACAAAATCATTAAGTACATTAAGGATAGATTTTTTTGGAAAGGATTAACTAAACAGGTCAAACGTCTATTAAAGGGGTGTCACGATTGTCAGATAACTAAGAGCGATACAGCTAAGTATGTAGGTCCTTGTCGCTCAATCATAACTGAGAATGTAGGAGATATCGTTATGGCAGATTTGTATGGTCCACTTCCGTCGGGGAAGTTCGGTATGAATTATATTTTGGTTGTGCAAGACTCCTTTAGTAAGTTTGTGAAATTTTATGATCTTAGAAAAGCAACTGCAATTTCGGTATTAACTAAGGTGAGAAAATTCTTTCGCATAATCAAACCCAGAGCTATAATGACGGATAATGGGTCGCAATTTGCTAGTAGGATGTGGAAGGAAGTTATGAAAGAAGAAGGGGTGAGAGTTATTTATACCACAGTTAGAAATCCTAGGCCTAATACTACGGAAAGAGTAAATAAGGAGTTAGGACGATTATTCCGAACTTATTGTAGGACAAATCATAAAGGTTGGGTTGATATATTGCCCAAATTAGAAGTTCTATATAATAACACTTACCATGAAAGTACGGGTTTTACTCCTTGCGAGATTTTATATAGTGAACCTACGAGACTATCTTTTGATGACAATTTGCCGAATGGTGTGGTATCTCTACCTGTAGACGAAATTAGGGAGAAAGCTCGTGAGAATTTAAGGAAGGCAGGGCAATTACGACAGAACAAATTTAATGAGAAATATCGTATCATTCAATATCAAATAGGTGATTTGGTTAAGATAAGGAAATTAAATAAGTCTGATGCTAAATTAAAAATTACGAAAAAGTTCGAACCATTGTATGAGGGTCCGTATGTGGTTGGCGCTAATCCGTTTAAGAATGTGTATTTACTTGTAGACCCTAAGTCTGGCAAGGAACGAGGAAGGTTTAACACTATACATTTGTCTAGGTATTATAAATAAGCTTTGTAAATAATAGATAGTATCTTGTATAAGTATCAAATATCAATTGTTTTTTTTCTTAAGTTGACTAATAAATGGTAAAAGGGGTAACTTTGTATAGAGACTGTTGGGCAAGGGAAAAGCCTGTCTGAGCTTACAAAATTTTAACAACTCGATTGTTAGTCTGATGAAAAAAAAAAGAGAAAGGTCAAAGTCTAATTAAAAAAAAAAATTATAATTCTCTGATGGAGTGTTATTCACTTGGTACGTTACGGGTTGGACAAAAAATTAGTTAATTGTCCAAGTTAATTAAAACATATTTCGTTGTTCGAGTTGGTTGAAATTGTAAGGTCAGATAGAGGGGTGTGTCGGTGGCTTTTCTTTCCGGGGGGGAAATTTTTCTGTTTAGATATAGGTCTAGGTAGACGTTAAGTTGATGTAGATCTAGGTAATCGGTAGAATATCCGACTGTGTTTAGGCAGCTTTATGAAATAGAAAAGGCATATACAATTAAGTACACCGTTAACTTAAATTGATAATGAGTCAGTTAGCTTGAAATAATTTCATATATAAAAGGGTTGTTTAACTTTAACATATCGTGTAAAATTCACTCTCGTTTAACGTGTGAGGCGTGTATTATTATAGTGTGTCGCGTAGTGTAGAAAGTGCGTAACAGAAGATTAATTTTTCGTAACGAATTTGAGATAATACTTTATTGTAAATTTTGCATATAATTATGTTTGGTGACAATCGGCGTATTGAATCCTAACATTGTATGATTAATCTCTACCCAATTTAGTTATTTATATTTGCATTCAGGGTGTAGCTATGATATAATCTTAGGTGGCGTGAATGTAGGCTAGTGAATGAAGACAGTGAATGCTGCATGAAGAGAACAGATGAATAGAATGAGAATCTAATCTAGTTTATGAGTATGAATGGGATGTTAATTTAAAAGATTGCATAGAATGAGAGTTAATGTGGATTAGGAATTGGAATTAAAATATAGATTCTATATGGAGGGCTTTGGATTATAACATATGTGAAACCTGAATGCAGACTTATTATTTTTCCAAGAGATAGGACCACCACACTGCTCTAGCGTTTGGTTTGTGCTTGCGGCCGGACCGGCGTTTAGGGTTGACAAACTTGAATTTTGTACAGTAGGACTTTTGGTGTTAGGTTAGAGAAAAAAAAAGAGAGAAAACAAACACTATTGACGTTTGTAAATTGTCCTGGTGTGAACAACTGTCTGAAATTCATACTACACAAGAAGCTAAGAGCTATGAATATGAACTCGACAACTGCACACTCTCCAAGGCGATATTAGGGTTGTTCTAGAGTCTTAAGTAAGCTTTTGGAAATATAGGGTCATTGTATAGGCTCACTTCGAACCGACGGAGTAGGCCCTGTTGGCAAGAAAGGAGTAATACTTGATTGTGGAAGGGTTCAATGCACAAATATGTAGCGTCATACGCAAACTTTTTCATAAGGTTAGAAAAAGACTTATTTGTCGCATGTAGACTTGCTAGAAGTTGTGGATTCACAACCCACACCTTACTGTGATCTTGTACGACTCTGGTGTTGAATATGCATAAGACGGAATTGGCAAAAGTCACATAAAACTTAAAACTCGCTTGATAACTTTTAAATATTGTCTTGGTTTAAATACACTCTACAATCTAAATCTCATTTACATTAGGTTTCACCCAACAATTCTTTGATCTTGGAGAAATAATAATGGTTAGGGTTATTAAGGGAAAGGTTTTTTTTTTTATTATACAAAAGGGATGTATGAGTAAAAATTGAGGATTAAGAGTAGAGGCGGAATAAATATTTGAGAATTGAGAAGGAAAATCCTACTCCGGATCCAATACGTAGTCTTGTCACCTGTGCAGGATTTTGGGGTCGAGCTGTAACGGTTCAAAACTGAACATGCTATTTTATCTCAAATATTTTTCGAATTTTGTTTCATACTGAGCATAATATTATTTAACTATCGAACAAGTTATTATAATAAAGAGTAGTTCAGGTTTTGAGTTAGCAATAATGTAGGAAGTTCTTTTAATCTTTCACGGCGCTAAAATTCAAATATTAGTCTCTGTGTAGGTAACGACGCTAATAGGCTTAAAATTTATTTATATTTATTATTGTTTATTTATCAAATTTTATTAGAGCCTCTCGAATATTATTATAATAATTTATTTTAGAAGATTACTTAAAAGAGGATTGAATTCGGTGTTAATTATTTCTGTAAGTTGTCAGTAGTGTCACACCACGTGATGTGTTTTAGCTAAAGTACGAAGAAAGATTGATATGAAGTTTCTTCGAAAGCGAGATTTTATGCTGCAGGTTTATAACTCAAATGAGGGTAGGCATTTAAAAAAAATGTAAAAGTAGTCCGATGGGTGTTGCCAGTTAGGGTTTTTAAAGTACCAACATTGTGATGCTAGATTGATCGGGAATTTTAGGTTTAATTGGACCGAATATTTAATGGAAAATGTTGTAGTACGTATTTTAGCAAATTGATTCTAGAGGTTATGATATTTTGGGGAAGACGAGATAAAAAGATTGAAAAAAAGGTTGGATTCAAATTGTAGCATATGGGAGGTTCAATTTGTTGTGAATATAAAATTCGTATTAATCAGAGTTCTATGATTATAGTACAATAATTTCATATGATTCTGGATAAATATGCTGAATATTATTCAAAGTTGTTAGTTTTGTTAGAAATGATGTAAGGGGGAAAACTTGTTGATTTATTTATGATTGAAACGTTGTTTCATACAATTGTATGAATTACTTAAATCAAATGTAGCTGAAATGTCAGTATAGAGAAATATTTAGGTAACAGATTAATTTTAATTTGGTTACAAATTGAGTGGCATTGTGCGCTTGAGTATAGAGAATCTTGAACATAGGAGGTTATTGGTTAGTTGAATTGTACGTTGAAATTATTGATTAGTATAGGGGTTCATTTTGTAAGATTAGTAACTTAAATATTATATTTATAAGTTGAGTAAGACAAAACTGAATTCTCCCCATTTTTGAAGGAGAAGGGAAAATTTTAGGAATAATTTATGTAAAGTAGGGAAATGAAGGTAGAAAAAAAAGATGCTTAGATCGTGTGGGGTGAGTTTCCTGCAGAGAGTGAATGATTCTGGGGGATTATAAAAGGCGAAGTTGGGGGGAAATCGCTCTCTTTACTTTCTCCGATCTCAGCGAAGCATCAAGTGGAACTCAGAAGAAGCCGTCGATACCCTCTCTGTAAGAAACTTCAATCAAGTAGTATTTTATTTTAACGCAAGAAACATCAAGAAGTCAGGAAGATAGTGTTTTTAATTGAGGTTTTGACGTATAGGTCCGCAACCGGGTGCGAGTCTTTTGCTTATATGCTTTAATTAGGGCTTATATGGTATAAGTAAGCTTGAAATTAAAGTATGTAGATTTTGCTTGCGAATTTTCATGAAGTAAAGTAAATTTCCCAATAGTTTCAAGAATTTTCATGGTTTAAGGTTGTTCGAAATTTGTTTAAGCAATCAGGGGGAAATAAAGGGGGGGTAGATTTCTCTTTAGTTTTGTGTCTTTATTGGGCGTTCGGTCAATCCTCAAAGGGGTAGGTAAAATAGCATTGCTCTGTGGCGTGCAATGCGGGTTTCTGTTGAAAGATACCTAGTTTAGTCACTTAAGGTTACCAAGCTAGCCAACTCGCTCATCAACCAACGGTCCGAACGGTGTGTGGATGTAATCCCGTTTGAACGTGGAGGATATGGCTTGGTAATGTTAATCCTCTTTGTAGGTGCCTATTTGTTCCATCCCAATCAAATATGGCCACGCCCAAGCTGTTAGGGGAGTTTAGGGGAGTCATGCTTGCTCACGCTGTACAGGATCGGGGCGTCGGGGATGATGGTAAGCATCCCAAATATTGCATAGGAAATCGGAATTTAGTCGTTGGTAGGCAGGTAAATTCATTAGGTTTATAAATTCATTGTTAGGCGCGTAGGAACAGTAGCTTAGGTTAGCATCTCAAGGCGGGAGGGAAACTTGGATGCTGGTAAAAGGTTAGACATCCTCAAGAAGGTCGTGTTGTCAGCAAGGTAACAGCAGGAACGGTAGACAAGCTAGGAGCTTTTAGGTAGGCGGTGGAGAGGTAGATCACTTCGTAGTGTATCGGATTTAGGTAGGCCGCAAATAGGTAGGCGTCGTCAAGATGGCCGCCGAGGTCAATAGGTAGTGATTCGAAATTTAGGTAGGCGGTGTTGAGAATCGGGTCGACAAAATGGTCGCCGTGGGTCACCAAGTGGAACATTCGAATTTATATAGGCGGTGAAGAGGTAGGATGACTAGGAATGGAACATGGTGAATGCGGAAGTGTACAATATAATGGACGAAAGTTTATGTGGAATTACTGGTTATAATCCAATAGGATAGTATCAATCTTCCATAGAATCAGTGTTGTGAATGATTACTACAGTGTGCTAAATTGTGTAGACTTTGCAAGCTTCAGTAAGTACCCACAAATTAATTTACTCTTAATTTAATTTAGATATCTTTTTCAGTTAATATTGAATAATGATTTAATAGATGGAGTAGAATCATAAATAAAGAATAGATTATTTATCTTTGAATTGGATTGGTCGAAGGGAGCTATGGTTGAACCGATTGTTTATAGATAGAATAAACTATTTTGGTAATTTTGGGAGGAGTGCTGAAACAAGATCTGAGTGTATGGAATAAGCTCGTGTCTCTAGTAAGTTAAGGTCGATTCACAACTTCTAGGTCACTAGATCAATGCTTTGAGTAAACCTTTCAAATTAACAGAATGATGTTTATGATTAACCGAGAAATAATACTTTGAAAAGTATCTACCAACTATGAAAGTATCATATTATTTAGTGAATATATAAAATTCACAAATAATAATGACAACATATCTTTTATCTGAGTTCAAATATTTAAACTATGTTCCACCAGCCAACTCAATTGAAAGATGTTAGAAATAGAATCCAGTTTACAATTGAGAACAAATATTGCCAAGTCTACTCAATATTAAATCGAAATACTGCTTTAACCTTTAGTAAATGACCTGAAGTCAATTCAGTTTATGGTTGTATATTTATAATTGAGTTGAGATTGAAGTATGGAGATCCCGTCATAGAATTTTACCTTGTTAGAATTGTCTTTCCTTCAGAATTTGAGAACTATCAGTGTCCCAAGTATATGGATAGTAATGTTGTGTCCATCTGTTATAATGTTAAACAGTCATACTAGAACTAATTATTTAATTATTCTAAATTTAAATTCGTAATTCAGCCATCGCAATTGAAGGAGAATTCTTCATTGTGAGAAACTGGTAGTTCGCTTGAAAGCACTCTGCTTGCCCTCTTTTATTAAAACTGACTGACAAAGACTAAGTACTATAACTTAAAAATATTCATTAATTAAATTTGTCATGAAAGAATATGGCTGGCCAGAAGGGAGTTGACCAAGTACGGAGACGAGACTCATTGTATCGGGCGGGGAGCGGGCCCATACCTTAGCTGGCAAAACCACAATTGCATATTCATTACTTGTACAATAACTTCAGAAAGTAAAAGAATTCTTATTTAATAGCGCTGAAAATTTTATTATACTTTGATCTCAGGCGACTAAAACTTCTTAACTTACCTGAAATAATCTTTCTTATTTTAATGAACTAAGTTGACAATAGATAATTTACATTATTTGGAATAACGTCATACATGGCATATAATTTGACACTTGGCAGCGGAAGAGAATTGCTCAAATTTAACTTTTCTCTATAACCCGACTTACCTCTTTTTACCTTGCAGTCTACTATGGTTGAACATACCCTCTTTTACCTTATAACAATACTCCATTTAACTCATAAATTCACTTTGATCATTTCCTATCAACGTAGGTTTATTTCGCTCATACTTACTTCATCTACGGAACGTAATTGGGAACGCTTTCCTCTTTATTTATAGTATTCCCATTTTTTGACACTAAAGAACTATGGGATTTCCCTTGGTAGTATGACAAATATTAAGAATTAATATGAAAGTAAAGTAAACTCATTTAAGAAAAATACAGACTTAATTTCTATTTCTCTGGTTATATCAATAGAGCAATATCTTTCATTTAGTGGTATTTTCTTTTAGAAATAAATGTAATAGCAGGAATAATTAAGACCTAGTAATGAAAGCGAATATTTCTATTGGAAAATGAAAATCAATACTAATCACACTTTTAAAAGAATTTGGGTTCACTAATTATCACATCCAGGGTTCCTCCATTAGACTTTCACAGGCCCTCTCAGATCACACAAAGCTTGTTAGTAAGGTTCTTTGTAGGTTAGTTAAGGTTGGATAAAGTAAACTTAGTAAATTGTATTTTGGAGGTTATTTAATCCAGTAAAATTAGGTTCAATAGTTTAGTTATAATCAACGGTAAGTAGTAAGCGGATTTTGATTGTCCTCCTGTCCTGTAGGTTATTAGGTTTCCACTTAGGTTTTAGTCTCTTGCATAGGCCGTGATCATCTAGATTCATTGTAGTTAGGTCGTCGGTTACAACATTATCCTATTTTAAGTACATTACATTTATCTTACCATCATCCCTATAATCGAAATAATGTAGGTAGTTTGGTTACTAAGGTCTTCATCCCTTTCTAACTATACTTGAGAAGAGATCAGTCGTTCTAGAATACGGGCCTTAGAATGAGAAGAGTCATAAAAAATATTTTCAGCAATTGGTTAACATGTGATTGTTCTGTGGGAACATGTGATTTTATGAAGTAACACAGGTCTTAGTCTAGGTCTATCTGTGTACAAAATTTTAGGCTCGGCTTTAGACGTAGGGCAGTAAGTTTTTTGTCCATGTTTTAGCTCCTATTCATTTTGTTCCAGACTTACAATAATGCCGCTATCAGCAGCCGAGAGGCAAAAAAAATATAGAGATAAACTTAAAGCAAACAATCCTGACAAATGGAAAGAAATGAAGGAAGAAAATGCTAGAAGGACGAAAATGAAGTATAAAAGGATAGAAGAACTTTCAGAAACTGACAAAGAGTCTAGAAGAAAAGTTTGGCGACAAACAAAGCAAAAATATGATAAAATCAAATCAGAAGATAAACTAGAAACAGAAAATCAAAGCCGCAAACATTACCAAAGAAAATATTCGAATAAATATAGAAGATTAAACAAAGAACTGAAAAAAGCATATGTGAAAATCGAATTGTTGAAAAGAAGAAATGAAAGTTTGAGAAAGAAACTTTATAGAAACAAATTACTGCAAAATATTAGAGACCCAAGCACCATTGATTATGAGGAAAATAATTTATATGAAGACGACGAATCACAGACTTCCGCGATTCTTAATCCAAATTTAAAATCTAATTTATTACTTAACCATCTGGAGATACCGTCAACTGAAAAAGAATTTCTGAGAAAGGAACTCCAGGAAAAATATGTTTTAGAAGAGGCTATGAAAATACAGTACAAAACTGCAGACATTAACGAAAAGAGAATACTAAAGAAAGTCATAAATAACGATATTGTCAGAAAACATAAAATGACGTGCAAATTTAAAAAAATCATAGGATTAAAAGATAGGGCTCGGTTTTTTAATAAGTTCACCGTCAAGCAAAAGGCATTTCTAGCAAAAATTAGAGATTTTTTTGTACAAGATGATGTTAGTCGTGCTACGGCAGGGAAAAAGGAAACGAAAACTTATCGAAAAAACAAAATGCAAAGGCGTTATCTCCTTGACCACATGAAGAATCTAAGAGTAAAGTTCATAAAAAAGACCGGAATACCAGTTTCATACTCTACCTTTACCAGATATAAACCCTTTTTCGTGCTAATTCCTAACCTGTCAAACAGAGATACTTGCGCATGTAAAAAACATGCAAATATTGAATTTAAATTCACTGTTTTAAAAAGATTGTCCGTCCTCAAGAAATTCAGCAACATAAAAGAAAACTTTGCATGTATTCTGAATGTGATATCTGCAAAGAGAAACTTGTAGATTACGACTTAACAGAAACACAATTAAATAAAACCGTAACTTGGATAGAGTGGGTAACCAAAGAAAAAACATACGTAAAGAGAGGCCAAGAGAAAAAAACTAAAAGAGTGCAAAAAATACTAAAGAGTGGTGGATTAAAACAGTTGATATCGGCGTTTGAAAAAGAATTACAACAATTTAAAACTCATTATTTTAATATTTCACACCAGTACAATGCTTATAAATACTTAATAGACAATTTATGCTCTAACGAAATGTTGATTCACTGTGATTTTTCCGAAAATTACACAACCAAGGGCCATACTGAAATTCAAGCAGCACACTTTGGAGCCTCTCAAAATCAAATTTCTCTGCATACAAGTGTGCTATATACCAAAAATAATGATCCAGCATCATATTGCACATTAAGTGATTCAGGCAAACATACTCCAGAGGCAATATGGGCTCATTTGCTGCCAATTCTTTCAGCAGTTAGAGAAAATTCGCCTCAGATTGACACCCTTCATGTTTATTCCGATGGTCCATCAAGCCAATACAGGCAAAAAAAAAATTTTATTTATTTACTCATTTCACTAAAAACTTGGGATTCGCAAAGGCGACGTGGAACTTTTCTGAAGCAGCCCATGGGAAGGGTGCCGCAGACGGCGTAGGGGGCTCTATAAAAAGACGCCTGGACCGTAAAGTAGCTCATGGATTTGATATACTAGACGCAGAGTCTGCTTTCGATGTAATAAATGGAGACTGCACAAAAGTAACTACGTACTTGGTATCCGAAGAAGATATTAACAAAATCGAGGAACTAACAAAAGACGTAAACCTTTCGCCCGTACCCCAAACGTTCAAAATTCATTAGGTGATGGCTATGACAACACACGTCACAAGTATTAATTATAGACAGTTAAGCTGTTTTTGCGGAGACGTAAACATTAATGGATTTTGTCAATGTTACAACACCAAAACACATGTATTGTTAAAAGAAAATAAATTAATACATAAACGTAAGGTCGTGTATTCGTCGTCAGAAGATGAAAAGGAAAACAAAGTGGTCGTACTATCGAATGTGAAAGTTAATTTTAATAAGACTGATTTACATAAAATGTTTAAAAGAAGTGACAGACAGTACAATGTCTCTTCTTCGAATATTAGTCCAATCAATGAGCATATTTGTTGTATGGAGACTTCCGAAAAATTCTCCCGTCTATAAAATTTGGCATGTGATGAAGTTAGGTAACACAGATTACAGATGAACAATAAGCCAATAAAATTTGTTACGAGAAGTTAGGTATTTTTACCTAAACATGAAAATCGCTTATATCTCTCTGTGAATATTTCCTCGGGCTAAAATACTTTCTGTATACGTATTTGTGTATTAGTTAGAATAAGTATGTAAAAGAATCCAATATTTTTTCGATTTCGGAGATACTCCAAATTTAAATTTTAATATTTTTCAATATATCTTTTCTTGATAAAAATATCTGCTGATTATTATTTTTTAATATGTTTTTATACCCTTAATATATAGATTTGTTCAGTAGGCCAACAAATTTTCTTCTTTAATCATATTTATACATAAATGTATGAAAATGGACCGACTATTTTTCACATTACCTCTTAAGATCAAAAAATAAAAAAATATGATTAAAGAAGAAAATTAATTGACTTACTGAACAAAGCTATATATTTAAGGATATAAAAACATATTAAAAATAATAATCAGCAGATATTTTTATCAAGAAAATATATATTGAAAAATATTAAAATTTAAATTTGGAGTATCTCCGAAATCGAAAAAATATTGGATTCTTTTACATACTTATTCTAACTAATACACAAGTACGTATACAGAAAGTATTTTAGCCCGAGGAAATATTCACAGAGAGATATAAGCGATTTTCATGTTTAGGTAAAAATACCTAACTTCTCGTAACAAAATTTATTGGATTATCGTTCATCTGTAATCTGTATTACCTAACTTCATCACATGCCAAATTTCATAGACGGAAGAATTATTCGGGTTGCATAAGCCCCGTTGATTGGACTATATAATCAGAGATTTTAAAGAACTTTTGCTTCCGCCTGCAAAGCCCAAACTTGAAAGAGCTTTGTGTCTCAGTGACTTTAATTTAACAGATTCTGACTCTAATTAATCAGATTCGTAATTACACCTAATAAAAATTGATTGTAATAATAATAGGCATTTGTTTTATTTACTCTATGCACACGTCCTTACAATTCCTTTGTGTTACATTTGTGTTATGTCATACAAAAGCAACACAAATGAAATTGGCAAAGTTTTTGAAATCGTCCCTAATACTAAAAGCGTTCTCTACATAGATGTTTTATTACTTTTTATGTTATTTATTTTCGGTCCTAGTTTAACTCGTACTAATCATATATTTTTGTTAAACAAGAATTCATTGATCATTCATCGTAAGTTTATAATAAATACCTACAAAATAATAATATCCTAAGCTTGATGAGTCTTATTAAGTATCTGTCTAATTATACTATCTGTGTCCCAAACAAAAGTTGACAAAAACTACTAGGGGCTTAGGGCGGATCACAGCTAATTGAATAAATTTATGTTTTTCGTAGTTCGCCTAACGATCAGCCTTTTTACTATAATTAACAACAAGATGACGCAAATGCGCGCTAATTTGAATACTTCGGCTTCTTTTCGTAAGGAATAAGTAATAGGATTAAAAGTGATTATACAAAAATAACTTTGTCAAATCACACTTGTGTCATTGTGGGTAGGCAAAGGGCATATTACAAAAAAGAATCACGATAGTCGGACGCAATTCGTGTTCAATTCACTTGATATTGAACCTTATTCGTAAGTCAATAGTTCCATGCAGTGGGACGAACATCGTACGCTTATCGCGAAACTTTTTTGTAATAGGCCCTAAGGCATCGTTATGAAAGAAAAAAAATGCTGAATTTATGATTGCACATATTGGAATTTTGATGCAACAATATTTAAAAGCAAAGAAGAAACACAACATTTTGCATTTTCAGTCTGATATTATTAATTAAGTCGTAGGTAATCTCCATAGAATAACTCATTTGATTAAATAAAATCACCAAGAGAAAGCTGCTATTTTGTATTAATACGGAATTATAAAAATGTTCGTACAGAATTTAACTAGCCTAACGTGTATTTTTATTTGAGAGCACTTCAAGTTCACAGCCCTTACAGCGACAATAAAAGGCCCTTATTTAAGAACCTACAAGAGTGATTTAAGAGAGTCTTGCTCCATTACCTGGCCCTTTCCGAGATGAATGACATCATTTGGAGTGCTCACAGCTAATGAACTAGGTTAATTAAAATTAGCAATAGGAATGGGAATAATTAATTTGGTAACACGAAAAATATAAATAAAGTAATAACAGTTAGATAAAAACATATCTACGAAATGCTAACGCAAAATTACGAATTAATCTTAAAAAAATACTTAAGCGATTATCACGAAATTTTGCATGTATAGGTACATGTTCTCATTGTCAGGGGTAAAGAAAAGAACATAGAGTTTTTTTCCAAAAAAAAAACTTAGCGAGAGATAGAAAAATAACTGTCCACGCAGACGAATTCGCGGGCAGCCGCTAGTGTTAAAAAACCGGCCAAGTGCGTGTCGGGCCACGCGCTGTAGGGTTCCGTAGTTACCTTATTTATATTTAATACCACCTATCATTTTTCGTCTGCTTTTTCACAATGTTGGTATGAATGACAAAGTTATATTTGCGGATGAAATAAAACACTTTTTAACGGATACTAGCGCGGTTTTATTGAATGTACTTTGGTATTTAGTTGGTATTTGGTTTGATTTTTGGTTTTTTCCGACGTTTCGGCACCTTTGCAGCTGCCGTGGTCACGTGGTCCCCCGTGACCACGGCAGCTGCAAAGGTGCCGAAACGTCGGAAAAAACCAAAAATCAAACCAAATACCAACTAAATACCAAAGTACATTCAATAAAACCGCGCTAGTATCCGTTAAAAAGTGTTTTATTTCATGTCTAGTGAGCGCGTAAGCTTGAGAAGTGAATATTATATTTGCGGTTTTGGAAAATGTGCTATATCTCAAAAACTAATTACTATATCTCGTTCAAACCAATTTTCGTTGAAAGTGTTTATTAAGATCTACAGTATATATTTTTTTAGGTTTTTGACTCTCTTATTTCAAAAGTTAAAGGGGGGGGGGGGGGTGACACTCATTTTACCACTTTGGCAGTGTGTATCTTTCAAACGGTTGACTTTGAGAAAAAGTTGTCTTAGGAACCTCAATGTAATTTTTAAAAACCTATCTATAGACACCCAACACGTATTGGTTTGAAGAAAAACATTTTTTTCAGTTTCAGTTCCATGTATGGGGAGCCTCCCCTTAATCTTTTATTTTTTTTATTCGTTAAGCGGTTAACAGAATACATCTACCTACCAAGTTTCAACTGTGTAGTCTTAATACTTTCGGAATAAAGTGGCTGTGACATACGGACAGACAGACAGACAAACATGACGAATCTATAAGGGTTCCGTTTGTTGCCATTTAGGCTACGGAACCCTAAAAACAAAAAAATATCGACGAAATAATTCGCTGCGGCTGCGAAGATAGAGAAGACCTTGTAAGATTTGATGGCAAAAATATGAGTGGCATTTTTCTTGCCGATAAAAATGAAAGAGACACGCAAAACGCGTTCAACTAGCAAGATTTTTACGGTTAACTCCACAGAAAAATGACGTAGGATATCTGAATATCCTCAAAGATAAGATTTTACCACTATCCATGCCTGCATATTCAGAAATGGTCCGTGTCCAATTAACCGGTCGTTTGTTCCAGTCGACTGCATGTAAGGGAATGAGCCCTTAAGTTCGCTCGCGCGGAAAAAGAACGATGTCGGCCATGTTTTTGGGGAAATTTGTAGCGAAATAAACCTTTGCTTATCCTAAATAGTTTTACACTATTTGGTTTCGATTCGGATAAAGTTCACTCCTTTTACGGTTTCAACTTTATTTACGGATTAAAGTTTTAATTTTGCAGTTGCAGCAGTTTTGTTTGCAGATTTTTAGGGTTCCGTACTGAAAGGGTAAAAACGGGACTCTATTACTAAGTCTGTCTGTATGTCTGTCTCCAGGCTGTATCTCATGAACCGTGATAAATACACAGCTAAAATGTTCACAGATGATGTATTTCTGTTGCCGCTATAACAACAAATAATAAAAACAGAATAAAATAAATATTGAAGTAGGGCTCCCAATACAACAAACGTGTTTTTTTTTGCCGTTTTTTGGTATAGAACCCTTCGTGCGCGAGTCCGACTCGTACTTGGCTGGTTTTTCTCTTTCGATGAGCTGTGCGGTTATTTGATAAGCCTACATGCAGTGTTTACTTATTATTTTATTTTATATATTTTTTATAATTTACGGTATTACTACGCGTAAAAGGCATTGCTCACTCACTAATTCAGTATTAGAATGCATTCAATCTATTTCTCGAGAAGAAGTTATTTGTCTCCAACAAACGGACGAAGGACAGTTGAATAATTATTATGCGTTCATGGTTCATTTCTCTCAATCAGTTTCTCTTTCTGTCCAGATAAAACTCGCCGTTATAAATAAAGGCAAAACGAACCATATTTAAATTTATTTTTATTCCGTCTGGACGCTTACATTGATTTTTTTCTGTTTTTGATGACTGGTTGAAAAGTTTTGTTTCATTTTAAAATATGTCTACGTTTACATTGCGAGCAAAGACATGATTGTTAATGACTGAATTAAAAAGTGGTAATAAAACAGAATAGTATAGGTAATAAGGTGATATCCTTTTTTTTAGCAATTCTGCGCGCTACTTCGTCCGCGTGGATATTCAAGAAAATCCTTAGGGAAACTTTAACCAGAATAAATAGTGTTTTAATTTCATCAAAATCAAATCAGCCGTTTCTGCGTGATAAGTCGGGTTTCCTCTCCCTCTCTCCTCCCCCTCTCACTCAAAGGAAATTATGGATTTGACAAAACGTATAAAAATATACTATTATTCTCTTTAACTTTAATAATATTTTGAGTGTTTTTGAAGTTAATTTGATACATTGTACTACAAGACACGGAAAATCTGGGCTATTTTCCCAGATTCAGTCACTAGACGTAGCGAAATTAACCGGTTGGCAACCTTGTTATTCCATGTCCATTAATTTGTTGTCAACGGCTGTGCAGCTAAGTTTTCACGCCTGTCAGGTCGCAGCTCGCAGCTTCAGAGAGCTGTTATAATTAGGGCGACAGAACGGCGCTGTAGGGTATTTGAAAGGTCTTCGTAGTGAAAAACAAATTATTGCTTTATACTTAGGCTGTTTTAGTCGGGTGTGTTCAGTAAAAAATACGGCGTTTGTTGATCGAGGGATATCCTTTGGCAAAGTGAACCTTCTGAACCCTTAGATCATTTTAAGAAGGGGGGCCGTCTTGGATTTTTATATGGGAGGGAGTTATAACGGAATCTTTTTTTGTATGGCTTTTGATTTTTTTTCCAAAACCCATCGTGTGGAGTATCGAATGAAAGGTCTTTTTGAGCTGATTCCGGTTATTTACAATATTATGACATTGCAACTACTAGTTTAAAAAAACCCAGAAAAATATTTTCCAAACACACCAAGTTTAGGCTCTTGCAGGGAGAAAATGGCTTAATGGATTCTTATGAAACATACGCTTAATAACTCATAATATACTCTTATCTTACGTCATGGAAGCAATTTCGAAAATATCAACATTAAGTATATTTTTGGATTTTTTAAAATCCCTATTCTATTTAAAATACAATCTCATAGAATAGGGATTAAAAAAAACCCAAAAAAATACTTGGTGTTAATATTTTCAAAAATGCTTCCGTGATATAAGATAAGAGTATATTACGAGTTATTAAGCGTATGTTTCATAAGAATTCATTCAGCCCTTTTGTCCCTGCAAGAGCCCAAACTTGGTATGTTTGGAAAATGTTTTTCTGATTTTTTTTAAACTAATAGCTGCAATGTCATAATATTGTACATATTTGGAATCAGCTCAAAAATACCTTTCATTCGATACCCCACACGGTGGCTTTTGGAAAAAAAAATCAAATTCCATACAAAAAAAGATTGTGTTATAACTCCCTCCTATACAAAAATCCAAGATGGCTCCCCTTCTTAAAATGATCTAAGGGTTCAGAAGGTTCACCCTGTCAAAGGATATCCCTCGATCAAAAAACGCCGTATATTGCACTTTTATGTCGTGTGGAAATGCCACTATTTGGTAATAACCTTATTAATCTAAATATGGTAGATAGGATACCATGCATACAAACCCAAAAAAATATTATTTACCCTGAAAACCATAACTTTTTGGCATCTGAGCTTAGCTATGGAGGGACAGATGGACATGGCGAAACTATAAGGGTTCCTTGTTTACTTGATTACGGAACCGTAAAAAGGGTTTAGTCAGCTTTTGTTTCAATTTTGGTGCTTTGTTCTTATGTCCTATTTAATAATTTTAGTCTTATTTTATTAACTAAGAAAAAATTCAATCAATATTATATGTAACATGTAAGCTACAACTAGCTTGAACGTTAAATAATGCAGCATTAGTTCGGCGCATCCTCAGGGATACATTCTCGGTATCCTCGGCTCCTAACTGAATGAATACGTTATGTCTACGTGGCTTAGCGACGATATGTTGCTATGCTATTCAATCATACGAGTAACTTAGTATTGCTTTAAAATTGTTTAGACAGTGATAATATTTAGGATCAGATTCAAAGTTGATTAATTAGTAAAATTTGTTTATGTTTTATTTTATATAAACCTTCTACAATCCTTGGATAAACTCGTTAATTTTAGTTTATTCATTTATTATGTATCATGGGCAACAGCGTCGCTTAACTACTCCTAAGGTTAAATCGCTTGCAGGCCGCGCCATTACAACATACGAGGACGGGTCAATAAGTCCGTGACTTTTTGAATGAAACACAGGTTTTTGGGCAACGAAATTTTTTTTCAACGTAGTCTCCCTATGAGCTCTATACACTTTGTCCCGGGTGTACAAAAAGTCACGGACTTATTGATCCGCCCTCGTACGTTTAGTTCGTGCAGGGGCGATACGCGAACTGGTTAAGAGACGCTGGTGCCCATAGCACAGAATAACCAATAGTACAAGTCCCATTATCCCACCTTATCAGCCGCACGACACCCACTGCTGGGTATAGGCCTCCCCTAAGGATCTCCACGACGATCGGTCCTGCGCTGCCCGCATCCAGTGGCTTCCCGCGACCTTCACCAGATCGTCGGTCCACCTTGTCGGGGGCCTACCCACGGAGCGTCGTCCGGTGCGCGGTCGCCATTCCAGAACCTTTCCGCCCCAACGGCCATCAGTTCTTCTCGCTATATGTCCTGCCCATTGCCACTTCAGCTGAGCAATCCTTCCAGCGATGTCGGTTACTTTAGTTCTCCTGCGGATCTCCTCGTTTCTGATTCGATCACGCAGGGAATCGCCGAGCATGGCTCTCTCCATTGCACGCTGGCTGACCTTGAGCCTCCTTATGAGACCCATAGTTAGCGACCACGTTTCACTGCCGTAAGTCATCACTGGCAACACACACTGTTCATAGACTTTCGTCTTGAGACACTGAGGTAAGTCGGACGCGAAGATTTTTCGAAGCTTCCCGAATGTCCCATTATCACTGTAATCTAATTGCGATTGATTAATTGCCTATCCCAACATTGCCTGTTATAAATTGCAAATAACATCTGACAAATGACAAAAATGTAAAAAGGTTGCCCCAAATTAAATTTCCTAACGTTCAAATACCTCTTGCAAATTGAATACACGTTTAAAATCAGAATCAAATTAAGCTGTATTCAAATAATAATGACATCGTATTCACAATGAGCCGGCGCCGGTTATAAATCGTGAACTTCCACATCTGTCATGATGGGGTGAAGAGTGTGCAATCAATGTGGATCCATTACGAGTTGTGGGTGTAAGACCCCCTTTGCCTCCCAAGGGGTGAAAAACCTCCCCCTAAGGTCGGGAAACTGCGAAGTGTTTTGTTTGAGTGCGTTTATTGAGGGCATTGGCAATTACTAGACGTCTAGACCCGACTCGAAGTAAAGGTATCTTAATTAGCATTGAGCTTGCATGAGTTCACTTTTCAATTTTATAATTATGATATTTTAATAGGATTACAAATTACTAGAAAAACGAAGACTATGTAATGAAAAGAGTAGGTATATAATAAACCTTTTACGAGGATTGTTTAATTTAAAGCATATCTTTAGCAAATAAACTTTTTAACCACAATAGCTGCAAATACCTATTGTGTTATACTTGTAAGTAAGTACTATTAGGTATGATTTATGATATCAACTGTATGGAGCTTAAAGATGTCATAGGAATGAAATAAGACCTTTTGCGGAAACGTACCAAAAAACATACTGGATGAAGATTTGAAAATTTTCCTCCGCGTACAAGAAATATTATGTTAAAAGGAATGATAAAATTTTAGAAAGAGACAAACGATCTCCTGGTTCTGTAAGAATGTTCTTTGGTAAGTAATGAAGTGGCGCTGACAAAACTCCATTATTTCACTGTTTGATTTCCCACAGGACCAGTTAGGATTCGAAGACAATTATCCAATATTACTTGTGATTGTACCAATAGATGTCTTTTTAACACATCAGAACTTTAGAGTTTTACTACGGAATACCTACCTACCCGAAGTTTTCGTTCGCATTGTATTATAAAAAACCGGACAAGTGCGAGTCGGGCTCGCCCACCGAGGGTTCCGTACAGACCTACATCTACACATAAAATAAAGCTATAGAAAAGTTGTGTCGGTTCGGTTGTGTTGATTTTAGAAACTCTACAAACGAAGTTATTTTTAAGTATGCTATGGATAGAGTAAACAAAGGAATATCTGGTCCATCAACATTCATAAAGGTATGTTGGTGCGTTCGCTTATCCAAAATATTTCTTAATATTTCTATCTTAATAAGATGACATGAAAGTTTGATCAATCTCTTCGTATCGTATTTATTTGAATTTTAGTCTAGCAGAGACAAATAAGTAGCACATAGTACTGTAGTAAGAAGGTAGTTTCGTAACTAATATGTATGATTCAATATTGGTACGAATACAGAATTATTCCAAGTTAAACAAAATGTTACACTGAAGAAGTAAGAAAAACAGGAAGTAGGGCAACATTTTGAAAGTAAAATTAGTTTCCAACACCCTGACAAAAGTATTGACGTAAAACGCGATGCTGCGGAAACAAAAACAAATTAAATACAATGAGAGATTAACATGAGAACCGAGCCAGTGGCGCCTTCAAACACAGAATTTTTCATTACTAATACATTTTGTAAATTAAAAGTAGGTAGCTGAATAGTTAAGCTGGTGTTATTTCATTTTTCAGCTATTCACGATGTTTGATAGTCAATCAACTTAAATGTAACATGTCACTGCTGACAGCGACTAAGCCTTGCGACAGCTTTCAGTAAATTTTTTCCGTGTTGTTACAAAAGATTTTAAAACATTGTTTTACTTAGACACATGTTTAAATGTAATGATGTCTCTTTAAAAAAAAAATATTTAAACAAATGTCTAAGTTGAACAGTATTTAAAAATCTTTTGTAAAATAAAACAGAAACTGTGTTTTTACAAAATATTTTAATTTTAGACGAGAAATGCGTGGAAATGTAATGTAAAGTAATATGTCGAAACTTGCATTAAACCACAGAATATACAGGGTCACTGGAAATATGACGTATTCCTGCTAAGGGGTTATAGATGAGGTCAAAACAAATATTTTTTGTTATATAATTTTTTCTCAAAAAATTAATAGTTTTTGAGTTAATTGAAATTAAGTATTTTTTTTACCAAAAGTACGTTTTCAGACACAAAAATTTAAAATAAAAGATAACTACTCATTCGATTTCGGATTTTTTATCATTTTGGGATAGAAAACAATCTGGTTGTTAATAATTAATAAAAAAAAACATAAAATACAAGTTTTTATAAAAAATTCAATCCTGTAATGCATTTTTATTTTTTTATTTTTTCAGATTATTCAGAAATAGCATCAAATATCTTTAAAAAAGTCCTAGTAACTAGGCGTGCATAATATTTTAAAAACATCACCATCTATTCAGCTTTCAGTTGAGGTATAAAACTTAATAATAACTTAAATAAAAAAATGAGAAATTAAGACTTAACTAAATAGCAGTCCCATTTCATGTAGCAAAAATTTCCTACTTCAAGAGCTTCGGAGGTGGCCGTATTATCCTACTTATTTCATAAATGTGAAAGTTTGCTTGCTTGGATGATTGTTAATCAATAACGCAAAACGGCTGAACGGATTTAGATGAAATTTGGCACACAGATAGTTTATAAGCCGGATTAAAACATAGGAGGGTACTCTTATCTTGGTTAAAGGTTCCCTAGGGATTTTCTCGAATGTAAATGCAGATGAAGTCGCGGGTGGAAGCTAGTTTGCCATAAATGATCGTGCTTACTAAAAACACTTTCGTCCGAGTGAGTTTGAAACAGGATTATTTTCCACCGATGAGTCAAAATTTTATACAGACAGCATCAAAAATAACCATGAATATCAGCCATTTTTAATGCCCCGCTACTGAGGAACTGGGCTTCCTTTTGGCTTGTGGATGCATAAAGCGGACGGGCCATACCCACCACGTGGGCCCAATGTGGATTTGGTCAGTGTTAACGACTGTAAATGCAGTCAGAACCAAGGGTTCAATGTAAGGTACATTGAGTTAACACCGACCAATCCGCATTGGGCCCACGTGGTGGGTTATGGCCCGTCCGCTTTATCCCAAAAGGAAAGGAAGGCCTGTTCCCCAAGCAGCGGGTCATTAAAAATGGCTGATACGCATGGTTATTTTTGATGCTGTCTGTATAAAATTTTGACTCATCGGTGGAAAATAATCCTGTTTCAAACTCACTCGGACGAAAGTGTTTTTATCAACACTCAGATTGTTTTCTATCCCAAAATCATAAAAAATTCGGAATCGAATGAGTAGTTATCTTTTATTTTAAATTTTTGTGTCTGAAAACGTACTTTTGTTAAAAAAAATACTTAATTTCAATTAACTCAAAAACTATTAATTTTTTGAGAAAAAGTTATATGACAAAAAAATATTTGTTTTGACCTCATTTATAACCCCTTAGCAGGAATACGTCATATTTCCAGTGACCCTGTATAATAGTATTAAACTGAGTTAAGATGACTGAAAGCTTTTCTGAAACATTTATGTTGGAAATGGGAGATGATCCGCACTCACATTTAAAAAGAAGTTAAATTGTAAAAGTGTTCAGATGGATAAAAGTGCCCCGCATTAGGTGAATGAAATGTGGCTGAGGAAGTTGATTCTGAGGCGATAATTCAGCACTTTTATCGTCAAAAGTCGCAGAAAACGACTTGGCAATCGGCGAAAATCGCTCGAGCGACATAATTGCTTTTGCCATATTGACTTGCGATTAGAGCTGGGAAAAATTAAAATGAAAGGAAAAGCTTTGTTTTTTTAATGCCATCATTATCTGTCTGAGCGAATTTGGTGATGAATCAGATCAGTTAACTTCGGTTGGATGGATATTTATATAGTAGGTACTAAGTATCGATTATGGTGGATAAGCAACTTTCGCTAGGATCAGTCATCGGATGGGTGACCACAAATTCATTAAGTATTTCTAACTCCTCAGTGCTTCCGAAGACACGTTAAGCCAGTTCAAAATATGAATAAATATGATAATAATTTGATAACTCATTAATTTACCGTGTCTTAGTAACAGGAATAATCGTAACCGAAACGATCGGATATCTGAAATATAAGTATATCTGAACCGTAACCGAAACCATGATAAAAGTTTTGATTAGGTAGATATTTAATTCCAGATAGGGCGGAGTCTAAAGTATAATAAATCGCTCTATTCTGATATGATTGGATCGGGATCTTGGGTATTAGTCAAATAAATCAATCAAATATCACCCTTTTGTAAAACTTTTATTAAGTAGATTACAAAAGGGTGATATTTGATTCTTAACATTCACAGAAATATTCTGCGGTGTAGTGCACTCAAGCAATGATAGAATTACTGATTTTCGCCCTTGGTCTTAATTTGATTTTACACTTGCGTCTATTATCGCGTATATTATTTAACAAATTCAGTCACCCATTTTCAAAGTAAATTCATGGAAAGTTAAGGGTGCTCTTGGGTATGTTTTATAAATAAATTAGATGAATGTGTGATGTGTTTAGCACTTTTAAAATATACTAACTGCCACCCACGACTTCATTTGCGTGAATAGTTATTTTTCTATCCCTCGGGAATGGAACTTTTTTCTGGATGAAAAGTAGTTACTCTCTTAGTCCTTTCCTGTACCCTCCTGAACAATCTCTGTTCATGATGATCGGGTGGAATAGTGACGTGAATACAATTCACACATGGCATTTATAATATACTTAAGGTTAAGGATAACTAAAAAATATTAGGAAAATAGCAAAAATACTTTAAATATTGATTTGTCATGAATATTTTCTTTATAAATAAGAAAAAATATAGCGAGTACATAATACAGACCATTTTATGATTATTTTGAAAAACGAAATATATGTAGCTTACTTCCGCAAACAATATATGCAAGATGCACCGCCCGCCCGCCCGCAAAAAAATGCACATGCACACCACAAAATATCAGTGAACAATAGCTGTATTTAGCAAGACAGCAACACACCTTGCACCTTCACTAATTAGACTACACGTGTTTCGTCCCAACCCGGAGCATCCTCAGGAGTTAGATCGTGCGTAAACCGTTATTTCGTTTTTCAAAATGGCTTGGGACTTCCTCCAAGTGACGCCTGATTCAATCAAATATTTTATGATTATACCTAATTAGAGTTGTCTATCATAATGCATAGATTTTAAAAAATTGTAGTAAAAGATTCCCAATTTAACGTTTCATCTTATATCGATATGTCCATCAGCCATTTTTGATGTCCCCACTGCTGGGGCACAGGCCTTCCTTATGGGTGGATAAGCAGGAAGGGCCATAACCCACCACTCGGGCCCAATGCGGATTGGTGGGTATTAACGACTGCAAATGCAGCCGGGACCAACGGCTTAACGTGCCTTCCGAAGCACGGAGGGGTTCGCGATAGTAAATTTTTGGTCACCCATCCCATGACCAACCCTTGCGAATGTTGCTTAACTTACGCAATCTCAGGGCCAGGCGCTAAACCACTACGCCACCGAGCTCCTCCTTATTAACTTATATCGATATCTAGTTAAATTAAAAAAGTTTGTCGGATTTCCTGTTATCAGATTAAACAATAATATTCGGAACGTTGTTTTATCTGTTTCCATTCCTGTGACGCAAATTGATTGAAATGAGCCGCTGATAAAAGCCAGGCTTACATCTGATTGATCTATATTGTAGGTTTCAGTTGGCTATGGATTTAATTAAGGTCGCAAAGTAACTTAGGTAACTGACGCAACCATAGACATAGAAAAATTTTCGCTTCGATCAAGAAGACCAACAGAGCGTGGAAAAGAGAAGTTAACATCATACGGACACGGTCTATTTAAAAAAGAAACAAATAGGATCAAGTGACATGTGCCAATATTTTTTAGAGTAAGAGCCCCTAGCGTCCCGCCTAGCAAATGAGCAATCACAGTTTGTTTAAAATATTTGTTCATTTTAATTAGAATTTAAAATAAAGGTATCGTGGAGCCATGGTATCTTGTGCTCTAAGTAATTGTGATGTAACAAAAAGAAAAAATCCAAGTAATCACACTTTTCACAGGTAAATAAGATATTGCCATACATTTCTCTAAAACCAAATTTCGCTACATTTATTCGTTTATCGACAAAGAAAACAGTATGGAACATAGTTTATTAATTTCCTTTGCCATATATAGTCATATTTTATGTGTATCTAAGTATTTCTTTTTCGTAGCTCATATAAAATGTATGCATTCGTTTTTCGGATCACCTGTTTATTGACATTGTTGTTCTTTGACATTCTATTTCTATGGACGCAACTGTGTTATATACAGGGTTATTTGTAAAACACCAACAACCTCGCAGGAGTAGATTGCTGACATCATTAACAACATTTGTTCTACGATTCTTCCGAAAAACAGAAAAAAAAATCGACTCTTTATATAAAACTCGATCAGCTGTTCGGACATTTGTATGTAAAGTAGAATATTTTTTATCTGTTTTCGGAAAAGTCGTAGAACAAACGTTGTTGTTTATGATGTTAGTAATAGATTACTGGATTAGACTCCTGCGTTTATTAGTGTTTTATAAATAACTTTAAGTAGTCTTTTTTATAACTAGGACCTACTAATTAATTATTAAGACTAGTCTCAGTGACGTTAAATCCGGCTTATAGTGTTGTTGTACTGTTGGTTTTCCTAACAAATAAACAAACAAAAGTGTACCTATAGACTATATCCATACCCTTCCTTTGCCGTGGTTTACAGGGTTATTTGCAAAACACCAACAAACTCGCAGTAGTAGATTACTAACATCATAAACAACAACATTTGTACTACGACTTTTCCGAAAATAGACAAAAAATCGACTTTCCATACAAATGTCTGAACAGCTGATCGAGTTTTGTATGAAAAGTTGTTTTTTTTGTTGTTTTTGGAAAAGTTATAGAACAAAATGTTGTTGCTTTATGATATTAGTAATCTATTCCTGCGAGGTTATTGGTGTTTTAAAAATGTATAATAGCGCATTATAAAAGCTTACATTTACAAAATACCGACAACAAACATAAACGGCGTGTCGAATGCTGCACGGATTGTATTGAAAGCGGCCGTGTCTTGTATTCATGAGCTTCATGAGATTCAATGAGATATCGTCGATTCTGTTTTAAAATGGCGTGAACGATGGCGTACTTACTCGTAAATAAATCATGTTGTATAGACGTAAGCTGCTCGATTATTTATTAATAAAAGTTCAGGGACCTATTTAATAAATGTGACAATTGTCACCGGTCTAGATAATTTTATACCCATTGCGTCAAACAATTTGAACATAGAACAAAATCCTCATAGCTACACCACAATGTAAATCAAATTATCATGACAATTATTGACAAATAGGGCCCAGATAAATCTTGGAATTTCAATCATTTAAATCATTAGTAAAAATACTTACAGTGAGACACTTTTTGAAAGGACAAAGTTCCTTTCAAAAAGTGTCTCACTGTAACTAATGCGGAAAAATGCGGAATAGCCAAACCACATCTGCATAGAAAATGTCTAGTCTACGATTGGAAAATAAGTCCTACAAAAAGTCGGTTTGTTACAAAGCCTAAATTAAAATAGGTAAGTACCTATTGTGATAAAAAATTTAACCGAATTTCACGGCGACCGGATAAATCACAAGATTCAACTGTTACGTTATTAGCATTCTTGGTTGGATTAAAAAGCGGCCCTAAGTGAGATTTGAGAATTTTAATAACTGCTGACGGAAGGATCTACTCGCATATAAAACTTAATTCGTGCTGATGATGAAGAAAATTATACTGGTAAAAGAGATTGAGGGTCTTAACGGTACTCAAATGTTTGTACTTAAGTACTTGTTTTATATACTCTTTGATTTGTTCGGTAGTAATTGTAGAGGAGCTCGATGGCACAGTGGTTTAGCGCCTGGCCTAGCGATTGCGGAGGTTAAGCAACTTTCGCAAGGGTCGGTCATGGGATGGGTGGCCAACATTTTTTTTTTATTTAGTTATCTTGAGCTCTTCCTTGCTTTGGAAGGATCCCGGCTGCATTTGCAGTCGTTAACACCCACCAATCTGTATTGGGCCCGCGTGGTAGGTTATGGCCCATCCTCCTTATCCACCCATAAAGAAGGCCTGTGCCCAGCAATGGGGACATTGAAATAGCTGATGGTCAATCATTGTATCATCTCAGTTACCGGCAGATTTTTAGCCGTGTCATATGCAGAATTGCATAGGTATGCTAAATTTTTGCCTATTGCCACCTATTGCTAGCAATTATGTTTGTCATAAGAAAATGAAATGTTTGTATTTTCAAAATTACACACAAATATTGCTTGGTAGGTGGATTGAAGTAAAAAAAACATAGTAATAAACGACAGTAAGTATATAAGGTGAGATTTATAATTTTTTAACCTTCCTATAGTACAACTGGGTTATAGTCATTTCATGTCGCGCAAACTTTTATTATAGATAGGTTTATTGTATAAATACTTTATAATGTTTGAAAACGTTCAAATCGAAGAAAAAACTTTCAAATGATAGCTCTTAAACACATTAAAATTAGCATAACAAAAAGCACTTTAAAGATCAAAACTTGCAACTTAAGAGATGATAGTGAATTAAAATTATAAATATAGGTAGGTATTCGAGTTTGCGCTTTTAACCTAAATTCAGCAAGCATTACCTAAGCTGCCAATTAGTTAAGAAAGCTAATTTCTTTGGATATTTGCTCGGGCGTGTTGACAGAACTCGTGGCAATACTGTGTTTAGTGAGGCGAATGGAACACGTCAGGTTGTTAGCACTTAGGCGCACCGGCGTGAACATTAGCAATATTAAATATATGTACCATTTGTGTACGAGCCATGAACCTTGTACCACGAAACCACACAAAACCATGTCACATTATATTGTTCATTATCTTCAAATGACTATCTGTTGGTTTAAAATCAATATAATGTCACATGGATCTATAAGATTAAAGTATAATTTATTAATGCGGTCAATGTAATTTTATCTTCTCTCTTTTTATAGCGAAATGTAGAACATAAAGCAGAAAACACGTGAGTGAAGGTGAAGACTTTTCAAAGCTCTTTACAACAAACCTCTTTTCCAATTACAATAGCTAAAAATATAAAGGTACGACATAAGGTCCACTGAGAAGAAGGTAATCCTTTATTCGCAAGTTTGTCCCGTATTCGTCCCGTGACCTTGTAGCTGACGTGAAAATCGTGAGTTAATAAATGCGGTCCTTTGCGCCCTTGTCACGGTGACAACCTACCATAAAGCAATAAAATATGTTGCTAACAGGAGGTGTAAGACTTGAAAAAGGTTTGTTAATAAATGCGGTTTTGTGCTGTGCATAATACGTCATGTCATGGTGACAACCCTGACGAAGTGACAACTTGCCATGAGTTCAGTAACCATACGCTGAAGAACGATGTTGCGAACCAAAGGTAGGTATTAATCGATACACTAAAATATGTCTCAGATCATCTAAATTCTAAAGATGATTAAGAAATATAAAGCTTAATAAAATACTCAGACAGTCCCGACGTGAAATCGCGAGTTAAAAGTTTCAATAATCACATAAATGGAAAGCAATCCTCCGTTCTATATCTTTCCTTCGTAACGAAAGAAACGTTACATTTCATATATACCTATATGGATCCAAATGACTAGTCATCGAATGGAAATTGAAAGCTGTCAGCCATAGCGTCCGAACGAGTTCTGAGCAAAATACAATGCGGTAATATTTTTTGCCGTCAATAACTCGATTCTGGTATATTGCACTGACTGACTGCGCGTTAAGTGGATTATGCCCGCAGTCGACTGCTGATTGGGTATTCTGTCTGATCTATTGTCCATCTGTTGTTTGCTCGATTGTGCAGTCGAAAGAATAAAGTCGGAATACAACAATGTAGATATGAAATGCTGAATATTTAAAAAACAATTGGGCACACAAAGCGGTTCCCGTAACTATATGGCTGTTTAACCGAATGCACATTCAGGGTGACGCCACAGTACAAACCTAGGCACGTATCTTGAAATTTTTTCGACGGAGTGGGGATAAGTTCGCGCATGTGCTCTTGTGAGCGACCAATAGCGCGCGCCCCTCTCCCGCCGCCCGCGCCCCTCACCGCTACGCATACCCAAAATACGTGTTTCGCGCAATCCCCACCCGTTTTCAAGTTATATGACTCGTACTGTAGCGAAGCGAGCACGGATACCAATAAATAAAAACTACGAACAAAGATACTAAAGAAGTGTAATTCTGCTCAAAAAATAGCACCACGCAAACTACAACCGAGTGGGCGGGGCTAAAAAAGTACAACCGAAGCACTGTTTAGTCATGTCTGTCACGCGCTCGGTGACAGTCGTTAGCGCAACGGCAAAAAAATCATTAAAAAGTGGTAAAAAATGACGTCATGTGTGGTCAAGTGGTGTAAAAGACCAATAGAAGGCATCAAAACAAATACGGTCATATCATATCATTGGTAAGTAAAATATTTTTCGTTATTTAGAAATATCTATGAGCGTATACATGCAATCTATGGTAGCTATTATGCAACAAGTGTTCAGTCACTTTGTGGGGCAGAGTCAAATCTTCACATTCACTGCTATCACAGATTTTTAAACAAGAATAAAACTCTCTCATGAAATTCAGTACAACAGAAAAAAAGGAAAATTAAAATCAAAATTTTGTAATGCTATAAAAATGGCGCGTCCTGCAATATACAATCCATAGAAAACGAGTAATCTGATGTAAACTCCTTGCTTTTTATCATTATACAGGGTGTAACAAAAACTCTGTCCAATCCGTGAAGGGATGATTAGGTAGGTACCTATAAAGTTTCGATTCTATTCACACAATCCTCTTTGATTAACAAGTAAAAAAAATCCCTGGTTAAAATAGAATAAACGAAAAATGGGGAACTCACATTGCAACACCGAAGGCAGCGGCACCACAAGTAGTGACGACATAAGGTCAAGACCGTCAGAACACAAAGTAATGACAATTTCCTGAAACTATGATTTTTATGCAGCTCTGAAAACAGCTTTTTAATATGGAGTTTGATTCGCGGATCGTTCTGCTTTAACCCCAATATGAGATCTGCTGCGAAGATGCTACTCCATATTTCCACCACCAATAGCAATACATGCCCAGCAACTGTGCACTATATTGTCTCGAACACTTTGCAGCACACCTGTATTCAACTTAATAAGTACAAAAGTGGCTATTATTCGCAAACGCATTACGGCTTCACTCTCACAAATGTTTTTAAACATCAACTGTTAACATGACCTCACAAATAAAACTCAAGAGGTGTCAAATCTGGCGATCGCGCTAGCTACGGAGTTGATCCACCTCTTCCAATCCACCGTCTCACATATTGCTAGCTTAGGTATTCGCGCACCGGTCAATAAGCATATTAAAATAGTCTGCATTTGAAAAAGATTTTTGGCAAGAATAAATTTTGACTTGGTGGAATACGCTGCTATAAAAAAATATATTCCGACGAACTGAGAACCTCCTCCTTTTTTGAAGTCGGTTAAAAAGATGTCGCTATACGAATTTTGTACTGCCAATTAAAGCATGCTTTTTTATGTGAAAAATAAAAATAAAGCAACGTATTAATACGCAGTCACACCTCTAAAAGACGTATTGAGGCGTTGCTTTCGCCAATGTGATAATTATCCACATTATGTACTTACATGTTATGAAAAAGAAATTTCTACATAATACATTCTCTTTAATTAAGCATACCTATTTTATTTCAATACCTTACCTAATTTTAGTCCTTCTTGAAATCAAGTGTCTTACCAATTAATATGATCATCATTCATCAACATCATCATTTTATAATTTTCATAAAATAAAATAACAATAAAATCATAACAGCTGAAAGACGTCCACTCCTGACATTATGTCTCTTTTAGTTTTCCAGAGCGACTAGTTGCAGACGACTTACATTCAGCGTATTCGAGCGATCTTTACCAAGTCGTCTGTCTACATAATAAAACAAACATTATATCTAACAAATAATAATGTACTAATTTCATAAAACAATTTTATGATGCCGCCCACCGCGCCGGGCCGTAGTGATCTTAGCAGGTTAGGTGTACTGACTGCATTCTACATTACACCGTTCTCGCTTCAATGACAAAGGCACGGCACGACAACGGCCCAATGAGTGACACGGCGCAAGCCAAATATCCAATCATGTTTGATCTGCGTTCAAACCCCAGCCAATAGAAAACGTGATATGCGTTAGAATACAACCTAATACCGATTATGCGTACATTGTAATAAGGTATGTTTTTACTAGTTCATTGTTGAGTTTGCGACCTTTTTGTGTTACAGAATATGCGAAGGTGCCATTTTTTAAGCAATATTTGTTAGGAGTTAGGCTTCCTTAGTTCTTATTTCGTTGAATAAAAACAGTTGCATGTAGGTAAAGGATGTAATTGTGAAGTCATTGATATATGATTATTACAACTTATAAAATAAATGAAATAACGAAAAAAGTATTCAGATTAGATGTTTTGTTATTAAATTTGACAGCTGATGCAACCAATTTTTTTGTAATTAAGTACGTAAAGAAAGTGCCCGCTACGATGAATAAATTAAACCTACTGAGATATTTTTTCAGCTAGTATAGTGCTCTAATAGTTTTAATTTGATAGTAATTAATTATCCCCTTAGAAAATTAGGTTGCCCCAGTTCATACAAACAGCTTAATCTCAAGGGCTGCGAAAAGAAAGCAAATTAATTCATACAAGCACGTGCGTACCAGCTTTGGTACGATGTCACGTAGACGCGAGGTCGCGAGTACTACGTGTTTGTCCGGGACAATCTAGGGCAGTATATCGTACAACGATTTTGTTTTATTTTTTCTTTGATTGACTCAATATGTTAAAAGATCCGCGGCTTTGTTGTTTTATAATTTTCGTCAATATAAGTTAATTATTTTACTTTACAAGTATTTAATTTAATTCGTAAATTCGGATTATTGTATTGTATATTCCAAAAGCAGAAAACCCAATTAAACCCAAAAAATTTAATTACTATCTAAACTTCTTCATAGTACTATCACGTAGAACAAAAGCAGACACGCACGAGCGTAATAAAGTGCTTGGGGCTGACGACACGTAGACGATGCAAGGTCTCAAATTACTGGGTGTAATGGATGGGGCTATTCTGGAACGGTTTCTGTGTGTAATTGCCTGTAGAACTGGGATCTGCCACTTTCGTGTCTTAAGTAAAAAAGAGACGAGAAGCCATCCCTATATATCCTTACATGCGTGTTTAGTTACGAGTTATACAAAATCAAAAATGAAGTTTGGAACTAATTTTTAGCATAGTTACTCAAGCATAGAGACATATTTATTATCTTACACATATCGGATAATGGAGAGAGCATATTTCTCCATTATCCGATATGAGTTAAAGTAAAGACGAAAGGAAAAACTGAGTTTCTAGTCCTTTTTTTAATCTATTTCCCGACTTCCGGACATGGCGATTACCAGTCCGGCGAGCTCAGGACTTTGTACTATTATGTATTCTGTGGCTCAGGGCTCTCCTTTGCACAGGTTCGGTAAGTCAAAGCCCTTTAGGTCTGTATATTCGTATTTTGAACGGGTTCTAGTTCTGGATAAGGGTTACTAATAACCTAACCATTAACTTATTGTAAATAAATATGTTATTTGTGTCTGCTATTTACTATCAGAAAATTAACTTAACGTATTTTTTTTAAAAGGACCTAGTTTCGCTAATGGACTGGATACCAAGGTTTGTCTTCACACAGCCACTTTCCCGTAACTCTAAATGACAGTTACTTTTAGGACCTGCTAAATTTATGAAGTCATTACAAACTCCAATTAGTTTCAATCTAAAACCCTAGAAATACATAAACAGGAGAAATACTTCGCCAATATAATAGGCGTTGGTATGTTGTATGTAGAAAAGACCCATCTCACTACATCACAAAAGTAAGCAATCTTCGAAGGCTTTGTTTCCACAGAGAGATTATATTCCGGCGTTGCGTCAGTTTTTCCTTTATTATGTTTAGTTAACCTCCTTTCTTCTAATAAAATAAGGAAACGCCCACAGCGTATTGCGTTTCACCCCAAGAGTGTTCAAGGTTATTAATATTTTGGCTGTTACTGATTTTCCTTCTGGAATTGACCCTCAAGTCTATATTACCTACGTAAGTCAAAAATAAAAGTTTTTTTTTACAAAACATCAAATAAAACCGCGCTAGTTTCCGTAAAAAGTGTTTTATTTCAATTTGTAACGACAATATAAAAGAAAAACAAATTTTTGGTTGTTCTTACAGCAAAAACCTACGTAAGGTATGCTAGGTAAGGTAAGGTAAGTAAGGCTAGGTAGGCGGTGGGGATAATAAGAATTGCACCAACTAACAAAACAATCAATTATTTTAATGTCGCGAGAAAATGAATTATTACAATATTTATTTACGATTTTTAAGTTTATTTCATAAAACTGCCTACAACAGACAGTCAGCTAAAAAAAATCTCGGTAGGAAAATATAGACAATTCAAAAGCACTTAATATCTAAGTTTATTTGAATAAATAATTTTTCATTACATTTCATTTCACAACAAACTCAATAATAATAACTAAGTAGTATTTTTTAATTAAAATTTTGACCTAGACTGACTTACAATTGAGTCATTAATAGTACGAGTATGAAATGTAGTCGTCCCTCACGTACGTCTATGCAGCAATGTAGTAATATCAATAATAGTAATATTATATTATATAGGACATCAAGGACATGTAATAATCCCGTTATGTCCCGCCCAGCCGATCTTTTTTCCGATCGCGGTCCCAGCCGAAATGTTTGGTAAAGTTTTTCCACTTTGTGGGACGATGTGAGTTTTTATTATTTTTTGTCTATACAAACAAGTGCTCTCATTTCAAGAGAAAGAAATAATATATATACATATAGTGGTGGCCGAAATAATTAGAAACACCAGTCGATTTTCATACAAACAAGGTAACTTTGAAGCCTTGGTTCTCCGCCAAGGATTGACCTAGCTGTGATTTGATGGCCATCCAGAGAGTGAATGGAAGAGATCCAGATCACTATACTTATACACACCCAACTAATCTGATCAGCATTTTTGGAGCTAAGTTTTTGAATATTAAAAAAACCGTAAAAGTAGCATTAAAATGTATGGAAATTCTGAAAATGAGAACTCTGATCCATGCAGCTCGTAAAGTCAACCTCATAGAGTCAGTATTTACTTCCATCACCGTACCTACGAGTATATACGTGGCCTTGATAAGGTGCATTTTATTTATTATGTTGATTATGTTACTATACAAATGAAAATATGTAGGTAAGAATAATTAATTTACTTGTATTAACAATTAATTGAAAATGACGCACGTATGTCGTTCAGTCAGTTACAAATATCTACTTATCACATAAGACCTTATTTTACCACGTATGTTGTTCAGAACTCGAACGAAAATTCAATTAGGTGATAATTGGGCAGGGTAACGAGAATTAACTTCGGATCCCCGACGCTCCGGTGCGGCGCCCGCGTCGCCGTCATTCGGTAAACAGGCTAAATGAGTATCCTCGATGGAATAAAACTTTATTAGACCTCTATACGAGACAGTATTCGTTTTAGTTATGAGGTTGATGTTGTTCAGACATATTATAACGAAGCTTCGAAGACTGTCAAAGAATAGAATTTCGTATAGAATAGGCGGTCATTCCCCGTCAACATTACCTAAGTATTTCTCAATTACGTAGAATTTGTTGATCTGATATATAATAGTTCTGAGTTGAGTATGCTGATACAACGACATCTTTCAATTTCATTGGTATTTATCTTTCTGAACACTTCGGTTATGTTATGACTTGTATTTTTTATGCACTTATCATTTTTATTATTTTCAGGTTGGTACTTTAACTTCAATTAATAAGGTAAGCTTGAACTGTCTCAAACAATATATTTGTGTTGTTTTATGTAAGTACTTAATCAACAATATATAGGTACTCGTAAATGTATATTTTTTTTTAAATAAATAAATATTGAACAACATCAAACGTTGTAAGTCGTTAAATCACACTTGTGCTATGGAAATCAGAGACAACGGTGGTATCACAAACACCCAGACCTGAGCACAGAATACATAATAATACAAGTATCAGAGCCAATAAAAAAATCTTTTTATAAATTATCCCAGCCGGACCCGAACCCGGGACCTCAAACCCTTGAAAACCGCTGTGCAAGCCACTCGACCACGAAGGTCGTCAAATTGAATTATTTATTTGAATAAGGGTTGTCAGTACATTTACAAACCATTGAACTGAAAGGATTCTTTACAGATACCTTTTATTACTTTATACGAAAACAAAGCCAATATGATTGGAACACACGATTTCCAAATCGTTTCGTTTCACTTCTACTTTACAGGATAAAGGAAGAATGAAATGCAATTATCTTCCGACGGTAGGTTTTTAAGGAAAATTATTTTACGTAGATTTTCCAATCTCACCACTCACCTACCAATTCAATAAAGAGTCCATAATATGAAAACATGTTTGGGGGGCGGGGGGGTATTTTTTTATATAGAAAACGTAATATGCTAGAGAGATTCTCTAGTTGCTACACATATTGAATTGCACACATAAAGAGAAAAAAGTTATTAAAAATTAAATTACAAATCCACCACACCAAATAATTTAGTTGCTAATATATTCACTTAAAGTATGTAATAAATTCTAAATTGTTAGCAAGAGCTTTGTCTGTAAGATACGCTCCAGCTCGTACGGCGAGAAACTTAATTTCTGTTTTAATTTCCGGCGCCGCCGACGCAGCACGTATACTGAGATTCTCTCGGTGAGCTCGGTTGCGACTGCGGTCTCAGTATCGACAGAATATTGTGTTGTAGGTATTTCTTATATGTTCAATAAATAGGTCAGTATAGGTGGACACAAAGACACAAAGGCAAAAACGAATGTTGTGAGGGCGCGGCGTGCAAGCGATTTTAACCTTAGGAGTGTTTAAACGACGCTGTTTCCCATGCAGGGTTGCCACCTTTAGGAACATAAGAGTTGGGACAAGGGAACGGGGGGGGGGGGGGGGGGGATGGATCTTGCAATTTAGCTATCATTAAATCTACAGAGCAATGATTTCTGACATTAGAACATTTAACAGTCATATGGGAAAATACTCGCTCAACATCGAAGGCGGTATACTTAAAGGCAAGGCAAAATAAGGCATTTAACTTGCTGTCCTTTATGTCTTAAAATATTTCGACCCATTTTTTTTATTTTGATTGCGTGTCCTCATCAAAAATCGGGACAAAACTGATAATCGTCGGGACGCGGGACAATTTCATCGAAATCGGGACTGTCCCAGCAAAATCCGGACGGCTGCCAACCCTGTTCCCATGGTACCAAAGGAATAAAATTGAGTCTTGATTCCCAATTGGACCTACATAATTTGTATATACCGAAAAACAAACTCGAAGATACCAAACAGTCGATGCACGTGAATCAGACAGCCGCAGAAAAGGATCTTCATAATCGGATAAGCCCTCGCAGTGAGGCACAAATCTTCGCCATTCACATGGAAAGATTGGATCAACTCCCCAGCAATGGCGGTGGGATAACGGTTGCCCTTTTAACGTTGCCTGCGTGGGACTCTTTGACGATAATAAATTCAAATCCTCGTATAAACTCAGCTTTTTTAATATTGCCTGATTTCCAAATCAACATTATTGGCACTAAATTAACACTAAAATTCACTAAAAGCGAACGACTGTAGCGCATAGCAGTAGTGCTCGAGGCACGAGAGGTGATGGACCACTAATTCGCATCTTAAAAACATTGAAATTTTACCCACCAAAGAAAAATCACCAGTTTCAGTGGGTTTTCCATCAAGTTGGCAACACTGGAGGTGTGCGTAGTTGCACGTAAATAATTATTAGGCTTTATTTCTGTGTCTCTTTATTTTGTGATGTAACAGACCAAAGGCACAGAATACATAATAGTACAAGTACAGAAGATCCACTCCGCAAAGTCATTTAAATAAATAGCGACTCTATCCCATACACAATAAAGTGCAATTCAGGTCGCACACCGCTCCCACCCTACAGTTATATTCACCTAGAAGTTGCCTTTCTTTCTATCGCGTAGCCCTTATCTCTTCTAACGACTTAAGGGTTTGTTCTTTAAATAATAATTAAATAATAGGTACTTAATATACTTAAATACATTTCAAAAAAACCTAGGCTATAGGTACAATCGACGCCCCATCAGACTATACATGCTGACTTTGAGGAAATTTGCTTTCTTACGAAATAATATTCTCATTAATAATTAACTTTATTTCGAAAGTAGGTAAGTAAGTACCTACTTAATCTATAAAATATTATTTCAATAAATACCTAGTTGGGTGAAGATTGTTTAGCAAATAAGACAAGTAAGTACCTAAGAATAAACGGATACTAAATAATATCTACGTAGTAGACAAGCACTTTTTACGTTTCGATGTCATTTTGAACTTTTGGAAGTGTGAAAAACGTTAGGTTCGGATCCTTTATATTAGTATTAAGATGAACACGGCGAGTGAGTGACTATGAAATCGAACTGCCAACAGCCAGCCAACGGCGGCAGCCCTCTGAAATTAGTCCGTCCGGACGGACCCGCTGCCTACTTGTAGCTTCGTACCTAAAGCGCGGAGTGCGCCTAGCCTGCCAAAGGCCGAAAATACGCTTCTTAGTTAAAATATTTGGCTAAGGCCTCCTTAATTTAAAGGAAGCTGTCAGTTTTAAGCTTGGATGAATATCTTGGACGAATCAACCACTGATTCGTCCAAGGTTTTAAGTAATTGTACTTTTTTTGTCAAATCTGTCATTAATTCACAGACCATACAAAAAAAGTACCTACTATTTTTGTCAAATATGTCAATCAACATTAGCATAGCTTTATGAACCTTTTGTTTATACGTTTACAAACGGCTGCCAGTTTTTTTCTATCCGGGAACAATCCGTTTTTTCGGGATGAAACGTATTCTATGTCTCACTGTACCCCTGACAACGTTTATGTAAAATTTCATGATAATCGGTTCGATAGTTAGGACGTGAAGGCGTAAAAAACAAACAAACGGACTTTCGCATTTATAATATTACAGTAGAATTCGGATATAACGACCTTCAAGGGACCGGCGATATTATGTCGTACTAACCGGATGACACACAAAACGGCAGGATTATTTCTTAAGTAACCTACATACTTAACTTACGAATACATACATACATTATTATAAATGTGAAAGTTTGATTTTCCTATTAAGGTAAATAAATATTTTCTAGGAATCACATTGCTTTATTTTAATGGTTCTGAAACATTATAAAGTACCTGTATACATAATGTCCTGTAATACAAAGAGATAAAATACACACGCAATACACGAAAAAACTAAAAAAAAATACGCCAAACTCCTATGCGAGGTTTACATTTGATACACCATCGGCTTCTAATCGATGTATTATTGCACTTTTTTCTTCAATTGTAAAACACTTTCGCTTCACAGAACTCATTTTGATGACCATTATAAACTTGTCCGTCGTTTTATACGGACGTATTTTCATAAATAATGGTCACTATAAACAGTTGGTCGCTTAAACCGAAGTCGCACTAAACGGTAAATTATTTTCTCAATACCTAGCTATAAAACCTAACTTGAGTAAACATTATCGTCGCTAAAATCGGTTAGTCGTTATAAGCGAAGTCGTTATAAGTGAATCCTACGTAAGTATAAGTAAATCCAGCATGCTTCGCCTTCTCAAAAACAAAAACTATATAGTGCAATAGTTTCGGCAACAATTCCTCAAAGAGTAGCCCCATATAAACGTTAGTAGTGCATTTGTACAGTGCAACTTCAAAACTTCGGTTATTAGCCGTACGTGCCCGTAGATGGCAGGCTAGTTGGCTTTATACCTAAACTCGCGGTTTATGTACAACTTCGACAATTCCTTTGATATATCGAATAAGTGATACAATTTTCATTGGTAAATGCAGGGCATTGTTATTATTGTCTTTAGAAAACAATGTACTTAGATCAAACTCAACGTTCAAACTAGATTACGCAATAAATTGGCTTTTAATATTAGCACTATAGATGGTAGCTACTGCCAATGACAGATTTCCTTAAACAAATTGTAAAAGCTGCAGTTGGAAGACTGTATTTTTTTATTATTATTTTGTGTGTAAGTACAGAAACTGGAAAACGAAGCACTACATGTTTAATGTTTAATCTAACTATGTGTGGGCAATGTCTATTACCTTATGTTTGACGAAAATAGGTAATAAGGATTAAAGGATCAATAGTCTACCGAAATGCAGGGCGAAATTGATAATTTTATCAGTTTCCAGATAGCGTTATCATCTGACAATGACTGACGTCACGCCACTAATGGAAAATTTCTCTCCCCTTCAAACATTTCTAATAATTCCAATAATCATATTAAAAGAGCATTGCATTAAAGTTATTTCAGCCATTTTAACGCTTTCTGCTGCATGCAAAGTGTAAATATGGATTATTAAGTCTCTTTTTGAGTATAAACATGAGTACGATTATAAACGAATAATCAAGAGAATATTCGTTTTACTCATGCCGAGGTGTTCGACGGAAAATTATGCTTGAGAAATAATATACTTTACGCAAATAACCTATCGAAACATTCCAAAATATTACAAACTAAGTTTCTCGAGTTTTCCGAAACTTAATTTTATGACATATTTTTCAAAATACGTTTTGACCTCGATCTAATAAAATATTCTTAATAATGTATCAACAACTTTACATTAGCGGAAAAAAGTTATACTTATGATGAAATCTGTTATGACTGAAAATCAGAGCACGTATAATCCCCGCAAAGAGTTATCGAACTCCAGAAAGTCAACTTGGAGTATCAGCTCAGCATAAATTAGCGCCGCCCACAACCAAACTACAGTAAGTTTGCTGAGTAAACTATCACTTTGAGTAAGTTTTACCATAATGTTGGTATCTGAAGTCTTATTAGCGGTGTCGGTTTTGAGTACACAACTTGTCTATTATATTTTTCATTGGAGTTATCATTCGTATTCGTATGTTTGCCGTGTAGCGTCCAGGTGCGTAGAATAGTACTAAATCTTTACGCATCAGATCAAGGTCAGATTTACAGTAGGCAAACATCTTGACACGTTTTCGACGGAGTGGGGATAAGATCGCGCGTGTGCACTTGCTAGCGACCTATTAAGCAGGCCATATACGCTAGGTTATGCATGACGGTTTTAACCGAGCTGCAAAACCTTCATGCAAAACCGAGTTCAATAGAGAGCACACACGTAAGGTTACGCATGACAGTTTTAACCGAGCTGCAAAACCTTCATGCAAGCCGCTCATGCACGCCGCTCGGTTATGCCTGTGGTCAAAACCGTCATGCATAACCTAGCGTGTGTGGTGTTGTTGGCATTGGAGCAATTAAAAAAGAACTGTAGCCCCACCCCCGGTATTTGCCCTGTCCCTCAGATTTCTTCACTTATATTTTTGGGATGAATGACTTCTAGCAGAATTAATTCATTTAGATGAAATAAGCATATTATTAAATATACAGGGTGTCCCAAAACTTTGCCACACGAAGGGAAAGTACCTTAAATATTGAAGGTAGTAATTTTTCCTGAAAGAAGACTTCATTTTGTTTATAAAAATATATGGAACTGCATTCAAAGTTTTTTTTTTATTGATTGACTGATTCGATACGAATTGATGCAATCCGAAATTATTAAATTTTAAATGTTAAATTTCATGGCCTTCCATTTGTTTAAGATGCAGTGTCACTTAAGAAAAAGTAATCCTTATAAGTAACCCTTTCGATTGGTGTTGTAAAAATAAATACAGAAATGTTTTCGTTTTTGGTGGGTTCGATTCCTGGTTAAGGCAGGCGATTTTCTAAAAATCATTGAATGCAGTTCCATATATTTTTATAAACAAAATGAAGTCTTCTTTCAGTAAAATTAACCATCTTCAATATAAGGCTTTAAAACCATCATGCAAAACCTTCATGCAAAACCGTCATGCATAACGCTAGGTTATGCATGACGGTTTTGACCACAGGCATAACCGAGCGGCTTGCATGACAGGCATGCATGACGGTTTTGACCACAGGCATAACCGAGCGGCTTGCATGACAGGCATGCATGACAGGCATGCAGTTTTATCCCACACACGCTCGGTTATGCATGACGGTTTTGACCTTACAGGCATAACCATCATGCATAACCTAGCGTATATGGCCGGCTTTAGCGCGCGCCCCTCTCCCGCCCGCTCGCGTACCTCACCGCTAAGCATACCCAAAATACACGTTCTACGCAATCCACACCCGATTTTAAGAAGTTTGCCTTGTACTGTGTTGTAATACACCATTTTGTAGTAATTTTAATTCTACCAATGAAACTAAACATTTTGCCAAAGAAACATGGGTCGACAAACTATTTTTTTTTTACTTTCCCATACTATAATTACAATGTATTAGCTGTCTAGTTAATATGGGAGGAACAAATTTTTTGTCCCAATCCCAAAGACGATCGTTCATAGAGATACTTAGACAATTATATGCAAGGGATCAAGTTTTAGTATCATTTTCAACATAGACGGTCAGCAACAAAAGTCAAAGCAACTTTTTTCATTGAATGTCTCACAATTTGAAATATTAATAAAAAAATGGCTTTGACAAAGTACTAAAGTGTTACGCGAGTTTCATTGCTAAAGTACAGTTTACTTAAATATATTCGGTCTCAGAAGTAGCCAAACACTTTAAAGACCTTTGTCACGCTAACTCTATTGTCAGTAAATTGTAACTTATAGCAACAATATAATTGACTACCCGATCCGCATCTATCGAGTTAGTATAAATTAGTGACACTCCTCACACCAGAACGCCAAACTTAACCCTTACTTCACCAAGACGGGAGCAAACTTCGAACCACTGGAATTAAGTTCACCTCCTAAGCACCGAAGTGGAACAGCGATTGGAACTTGACAAAGTGTAGCTCTCTCTCTACCATATACCATTTTAGAGCAAAGGTTGTATGGCCTGTCTACGTGTTAGTTTGGATTTCTATGAGAGTCTCAATTATTATTATTTAAATCAACTGAAAAAAATAAGCACATTTTCTCTAATCAGTAATTCAACATATTTTAACTATACAAATACCTAGGACACACTGAAAGTTTTGCACTTCTGGCAACACACAAATATTTGAATATAGAATGTTATATATTTTTAAACTTTAGAACTCATTCATGAAATTAAAATAAAAACTGACCGGAAGTTGCGAGTCATTTGTTTTTTATCACAATGCGAAGTTCGTCGCCCGTACCAAAAAAGAAATTAACGCAGAAAGATTTCAGGGTGACATTTTTTTTATGATTTTGAAACTTCGCTTTCTCTGCAAGTTTGCACTGCTTTACTTCTAAAGTAATATAATAAGTCTATGCTTCTAAATGTTTTTAGAAAAAAAAACACCTTATTTGAGTTTCGTAAAGCATTGGTATGCAGAATGTAATCGTATTCTTGTCTCTCCTATGAAGAAATTGGTGAAGGTCGGCATTCAAATGCGATCTCTGTGCAAAAGATGACTATTGCCATTTTATTAATTAAAGAAATCTGACATATTACCTGTTGGATAATTTGAGGATACTTGGGGGATAATATGACATAAAATTTTAAAAAATATTCATCAGGATTCAAAAGTTAGGAAACTTTGTTGCCACTGGATTCTTAATGAACTCACCGTGTAAAAAACGGGATCGAATTGATTGATGTAAAAAATATGTTGTTAAAGTGCAAACACGGTCCATCAAATGCTGTGTGTGATATTGTTATGGAAGATAAAATATGAATATATTGTTTCGGAATCAAAAAGATAGCAACATTCTTTTATATGGATGTGCGAACTCGACAGTAAACCGATAAAATTAGACTGGCGAAAATCGTGGGCAAGGATTTGACTACATTATTTTTCTCCCAGACGGGTCCTATCTAAAATAACCTACTTGAGGAACAAAACACAGTTAATGGTGAGTAGATTACTACCATTTGTCGTTAAAAAAGGTAAGGAAAAATGACCAAGATGTGACATCCTATTGCGTGATGTCATTTTTTCAGTGCATACCGCGATGAGGACAAAGTCAGTTTTGTCTCTGAAAAGTCGGAGATCATGATCCATTCTGCATTAATTTTAGACCTTACATCTTGAAATTTCTTTAGTATCCTAGAATTTAAAGATACGATGAGAAATTTCATATTTAAGGGGCCAGAGGAAGCCGTGAAAGCGTATGAAAAACATGCCCTCAGACAAATAATGCTTATGTTGAAAATAATGGTTTGAATTAATCAAAAACGTTTTAAAATATAATGGAGAATACTGTGACACGCAATAAATATATAAGTTTACATATATATTCTTTTATTTATGAGTTGCGCAAAACTTTCAGTGTGGCCATCGTATACCTATCTAATAAAAGATCTAACGCAAATGATATATTAAACAACATTTTCTTTATCAATAGTATACCAAATACATATACAGTAAATAACTATTATAAAATTCAGGGAAACCTTTCCTAAACAATAACAACATTTTCTTTCTTATATGAAGGCAACTATACAAAACAAAAGTTGTATTTTACAACACTTCCACACGTGTTACGAATTACGGTGTTTAAAAATAAACGTTTTGTTTGTAAGTACTTAATACTTTTTGGTCATAAGCGTCTTTTAAACCGTGAATTTCGTTGTTGATCTTAAAATACTTTTCTCAAGAAACAACCGTAGTTACAACACAAGTGCATGAGCATTTACTCTAATACGAGGATAAGTACCAGTAAGCTAGTATTAGGAGCAATTTATTATAACATTTACTTAAATTTCAAGTATATTAGTACCCAGTAAGCTAGTATTAGAGAAATGAATTATATTATTCAGATATGATAATTTCAACTATAAATCAAAGAGTCTTGCGTAAAGAGAACCGTCATGTGATTTGTGCTTGATCAACGTTTTTGTCATGTTGACGACACTGTAATACGTAATTATAGTGCGACTATCTTGACGATAGATATCAAGATTTGCCCTCATATACTTTTTGCTTTTTAGGCAGCGTGATCAGGAAGGAGATATTACAGTCGCACTAAAACGTTTCAGTGCCGTCAACAATCATGTCAAAAACTGTAATCAAGCACAAAGCCCACGACGACGGTTCTGTTTCCGGACTCTAATTACTTATTTAGAATTGTTTACTATTTTTGTATTCAACTAGGTATTAGTTTTTTTGCCTCTCACAGCAGATAAAATAACCCATGGCACGCCATCCATCCAAAATTTACATCATGAACCGAGATCACAAACAACACAGATAAGACAACAGCTGGGATTTAAAAATGTTTAATGCTTATAACACTAATCTTTCTGAGTAATTGACAGAAAATGTGCTAAATTCCGCTTAGATTTGTAAATGCCCTTTAAACTAATGAGTTTTTGTATTCAATTTCCATGTTTTCCAACAAAGCTTAATATTGAAATGAAAATCTACTGATGCAGAATCAAGTTTCCTTGAGACTGTTCCTATTAAAAGCTAAAGAACCGATACTTTGCATTCAGCTTATTAAGATTTTAATATAATTTCTAGGAGCTCAGCGCGCACTACGAAGAGACTAAGATTAAATAATTTTCGCATTTTATTTAATATTCTACCTACTCTATCTAGAAAAGAAGTTACGATATTGTCTGTAGAATTGAAAAGTTCAATTCTAACTATACGATTTTTACGAATTGAATCGAATGCGAATTTTGAATCTGTATTATGAATGCACATGATTCACAATTTGTTGATACTTTCCCATCTTCAGATCAGAGGTATAGTTTTAACATCTGTCCTCTATTTACTTTTTACGGATTTCGAACGTATTAAAACGGATTCCCAGAATGAGTGTACATAAACAAGTTTATTTTTCTTAACTGTGAGTTCATAAAATAGCAGAATGTTAGACGCAAACAAAATTAAACACGAAGACGGGAGGAATAAAACTTAACGAGATATTTACAGTGAGTGTTAAATCAGTGCGCAAATGCGTAATTTATTTACTGTGTCTCTATTTAGAGTTCCAGAGGAAAGGACTTGTGAAATAAGCATTAATGTTTAAAGGAAACTTGCGGATACAAAGGAGATTTTTATCTCGCATCCGTGGAGCGGAAACTACACAGTGAATGAGGTCATGGCAACGTCTGAGATCCATATCCTTTTGCTGTAAGGAAATATGAAAGCTTGCATACTGCGAAACAAAATATATTTCTGTCTCTATTGCTTGGATAAATTAACAAAGAAAGTTATATAAAAAATCTTTGAAATTATCATCCATTTTGTCTCGATGAAATGGTAAAAATTTTTTTACAACATTACATTTTAGCATATAGGTAACTGGAACAAAGTTACACGATATTGTAACAACAACGCGGCGTTGAAAGCTCATCTTAATTTCTGCCAACTCAGCAAATATTTTGTTTGGTGTAACAATATTTACTATTCGATTTAATCATCTCAATAGAAAATGTTCTTCCATCTTGTGTGGAATCGGAACAAAGGTGAATAGCCTGAAATACATATAGGATAAAAAAATATCTCAATGGCTTTACACTATTGTTATGCTGAGGCCACAATCTGCTACATTTTCGCGCTGGCGCGAAGCTTTTCGTTGTCCTTAGAAACTTAGAGTCAGGAATTAGAGTTTAGTCAAACATCAAACCTAAAATTGTTTATAAAAAAACATATTTGCAATTTCGATAGGTAACTTATTAGATCTAGATTAGCCGGATAATTTTCTAATTATCTCAATAACACACCAGTCGATTTTCATACAAACGAAGTCACTTTGAAGCTTTGGTCCTCCACCAGGGATTGATCTAGCTGTGATCTGATGATGGCCATCCAGGGAGTGAATGGAGGAGATCCAGATCGCTATACACAACCAACTAGTTTTAGATTTTATTTTGTATTTCATTTTCAAACATTTCTCCACGGAAATGTGTAACGCCCCGCATTCCTTTTTCAAATGGAATGAGAACATTTCAGAGCATAAGTGAGAAAAAGCCATTCTTATTGTAAGCCTAATATACCACAATTTAACACGTAACAGCCCATCGTAACAGGAACCGAAGTGTCAAGGTTTTTACGACCCACAGTTGCACAGAACCCTGGCGTGATACGAGCACTCACATTTTATGCGTCCCTAAAACAAAAATAACTGCCGACAACATCGGAAAGGCACGAACAACGCATCCTTCTTATAAAAAGATGTCACGGCTGTCACAACAAATGTGGTGACAATATGAAATAGATCGAAAGCATAATCGAGCCAGCCAATAATATTCTTGGGTGTTTTATGGGAAATTATTGTTACTATATGAAAATCATTTTTTAACATTAACATTGAAAATGTTTAATGTTTTCGTGATCGAGTATTGGCTCCGTGCACGCTTTTAGCGCCACCTAGCGTGTTGCAACTTTGTTGGCTCTGACCTGACCGTTTTGACGTTTTGATATGTAATGGCGGCATTGTGACAAATTGTTAAAAAATATTATACATATTGTGTTATTAATGTAAATTTCAAAATTACTGTGATTTGGGTGGACAAAGTGTTGTGAAATCATTTTTGGTCATTTAAATTAAATATGGCAAGTAAGATCTATTCAAAAAGAGTGTTTTATTTTAGTTAATATCAGGGTTTGTTTACTTCTTTTTTAGTTGTAGATTTTGTAAAACAAGATGATAAAGCTACTTTAATAATTTTACTAAGTGATAAGAAACATATATAATCATTCCTGTATCGCTAATAATAAATTAAATATCGTTTTCAAACAGATTACAGAGCCTTCATTATTTCTACTTTTTGCCACCATGAGCGCTGCGATCGATTATTATACCTGCGCACCCTCCCAATAGTGCCCTGTAGTTTCGCAAATACGCGGATGGGCTATATGTCAAAAGTCCTTTGTGGTATTTTTTTACGGAAATGACCCATTGACCCCAAATGGATTTAAAAGACTATTCTACTATGCGAGTGCCGGAAATGAAAGCCAAATTAAGACGTTTTTATTCTTACAGATTTTTTTTTTAATTTTTTTTTTATATCCAGATTTTTTGGAAGTGAATGAATGAATGAATGAATAGTTTATTGGCCAATATCACACACACAAAAAAAAACACAAACAGGAGAAATAGAAAAAAAATATAAACTAAGTAGGTACTTAAACTAATTGAAACAATAAAATATAGGGTGTGAGACGAGCCAACCAGGACCCTGCCTCAGCTTAATGCTGTTGTGATGAGAACATTGCTCACACCACAACAGCGCTGGTATTCTGACAGGGCCTGTACGAGATAACGTTCGTCGTAGGTACATATTTTTGCAATACATTTAATACAGGCACGAAACAAAATAAAAACAAATCAAAATACAGAATATAAAAAAATAGATTTACAAGTACTTACTTACGTCTAAATATGATGATCCGCCAAGCCAAACAGCTGAGGATATTCCTTGCAAACAGTGCAACATATCGTGATGACGCTTCGCAACGTCCCCGACGCCGCACGCGCGACTTGAAATACCGGATTGTAAGTGGATATAAATAATTATGAAGCAATCGATGTTGACTGGAGCTCAAATATATACTTTTTAAGGCGTTTTTTAAAAGTGACGATTGTTTTAAGGTCACGCAACGGCGGCGGGAGATCGTTCCAACAGCGTGTAGCTGCGAACCTGAAGGATCCACGAAACATCCTCGTACGATGTATTGGCGTCTCTAAGATACTTCTACAGGCTCTAAGCTGGTTACTCTTAGTGCGTTGAAACCATGTGAGCTTCTTATAAAGGTAAATTGGTTTGCCTGATTTAATGATACCAAACATTAAAGTTGCGAGATGTAGCCTTCTACGGGCCTCCATTTTCAATATGTTAGAACTGTTTAGGAACGGAGTCACATGAGATCGCGGCGGGATATGGAAGCAGAAACGCGCACAGGCGTTCTGCACCCGCTGTATAAGTTTAGCAGTTCTAGCCAGTAGGCATGAACCATAAACAGTATCACAGTAATTTAGTTTAGATAATATAAGAGATTCGCAAAGTGCTACTCTGAGTTGCTCGTGTAGATAAGGACGTAATTTATAAAGGAGTTTTAGGCGATAAAAACAGTTTCGGACACACTCAGTAACATGGCTTTCAAAATTAAGGCGGTTATCCAGAGTTAAACCCAGATTTCTGCATTTATTCACACGAGTAATGACTTTGTTGTCCAGTTTTATATTGAGGCAAATATTATCAAATTTTTTAAGGAAGTGCCAACATCTTTACAGTCTATTACACAGAATTTGATCATTTTAGAACTATAAAAACGATTTTTAAAATAAAAATCCTTTGTTTTGATAGTTATCGTGAAACAAGCGTACGCAGTTCCATTTTGACAGTTGCCTTCCCCATTTCCAAAATCGGTCGGTAACTATTTGGGATTTTCCAAAAATGGTCAAAATTTCAAAAAAAAATTCGCCGATTGGGATCGAGAATTTCCCAATATTTTTTTTTGAGCTCGCTATTCAAGAAACGGAAGAATGGGATCTCGGAATTGAATTAAGCTACAGTTTGAGCCATCTTAGGAGGCGGGCGGGCAAAAACTGTTGGCTGTAGGGTCTCTTACGCGCGAGGTCAGTCTGCGCTCCGTTCACATTATCGTCCAGTACCTACGTTAAAGACTGAATTCCTATTTATAGTGTGCTTTATTTCTAAATTACATTTTCAATGCCTTTGATAGTTGCGCGCAGTGTGAGATCTGTAGATTTTTTCGATTTTTAACTTTATTACACATTTTAAACAAATGACTGCCATTCGATTTTGTTATTTGACGTATTTTTTATGCGTTCCTAGGGTTCATCTACTTTCATCCGATAGCCATGCTGTCCAATGAAAATTAGTAAAAAAATCAAAAATAGGGCCACTGATACAAAAATGAACTGAAAAACCGGCCAAGTGCGTGTCGGGCCACGCGCCATAGGGTTCCGTAGTTACCTTATACCATACCATATTTAATACCACCTATAATTTTTCGTCTGTAAAAATAACTTTGTTTTTCACAGTGTTGGTATGAATGACAAAGTTATATTTGCGGTTTTGGAAAATGTGCTATATCTCAAAAACTAATCACTATATCTCATTCAAACTAATTTTGGTTGAAAGTGTTTATTAAGATCTACAGCATATATTTTTTTTAGATTTTTCACTCTCTTATTTCAAAAGTTAAAGGGGGGGGGACACACATTTTACCACTTTGGCGGTGAATATCTTTCAAACGGTTGACTTTGAGAAAAAGTTGTCTTAGGAACCTTAATGTCATTTTTTAAGACCTATCTATAGACACCCAACACGTGTTGGTTTGAAGAAAAAAATTTTTTTCTGTTTTAGTTCCATGTATGGGGAGCCCCCCCTTAATCTTTTATTTTTCTTATTTTTGTATTAAATTCATTAAGCGGTTAACAGAATACATCTACCTACCAAGTTTCAACTGTGTAGTCTTAATACTTTCGGAATAAAGTGGCTGTGACATACGGACAGACAGACAGACAGACAGACAGACAGACAGACAGACATGACGAATCTATAAGGGTTCCGTTTTTTGCCATTTAGGCTACGGAACCCTAAAAATGGATAAAAAACCGGCCAAGTGCGTGTCGGGCCACGCGCAGTAGGGTTCCGTAGGTACATTATACCATACCATATTTTAATACCACTATCATTTTTCGTCTGAAAAAATAACTTTGTTTTTCAGTGTTTGTATGAATGACAAAGTTATATTTGCGGTTTTGGAAAATGTACTATATCTTAAAAACTAATTACTGTATCTCATTCAAACCAATTTTCGTTGAAAGTGTTTATTAAGATCTATAGCTTATATTTTTTTTAGATTTTTCACCCTCTTACTTTAAAAGTTAAAGGGGGGGGGACACACATTTTACCACTTTGGCGACATATATCTTTCAAACGGTTGACTTTGAAAAAAATTGGTCTTAGAAACCTCAATGTTATTTTTAAAGACCTATCTATAGACACCCCACAAGTATTGGTTTGATGAAAAAAAATATTTTCAGTTTCAGTTCCATGTATGGGGAGCCCCCCCTTAATCTTTAATTTTTTATATTTTTATGTTTAAATCGTAAAGCGGTTCACAGAATACACCTACTTACTAAGTTTTAACTATGTAGTCCTAATACTTTTGGAATAAAGTGGCTGTGACATACGGACGGACAGACAGACAGACAGACAGACAGACATGACGAATCTATAAGGGTTCCGTTTTTTGCCATTTTGGCTACGGAACCCTAAAAAGGCACGAACAACGCATTTGTTGTCGGATAGCTGTCACAACGCCGTACCATATAGGTACGTTGTGACAGCTATCTGTCAATTTGAAAAATATCGATTGTATTTTCTCAAAGTAGAAAAGACTAGCATATTATTTTCCTCTTTTGTTTGAGTGTGAATCGTTATAAGCTTTGTCATACATGTTAATTCATTTTTCGTTCAAATCTCTACAAAGTAGGTATTTAAGGTATAAAGGATATTATTACCGAAAGTGACGCCCTCAGAGGTTTTGTTAATAGAAAATGATTTTAATAAAACGTTTAACGTGGAATTTTTAAGGTCCATTATCCAATATTTTTAGAAGGTAAGTATCACTATATTCCCTCATAGTCATTCGTAGAAGTAGATATCAAATGTGTCTAAAAACGGCCACTTTAGCAGTTTTGCTATCTAATTCTAGCAGTGACTACGAGGGAATGTAATGATACCGTTTATAAAAAAATTTTAGATTATGAACCCTAAAAATTCCACGTAAAGTTTTATTAAAATTGTGTATTAGAATTACAACATTAAATTTAATGAATCAAGGCACCACTTTCGATCATACAACGAACTGAAGTAATAATGTGAAATACTAACTATTATTTATTAAGCGAAGGGTAATTTTATTATCTAAAAACATAAATTATTGACGATGTCTTCTTGAAGAGTTCCATTTCAATATCATTGCTTGAAATCTTTAATAGATACATGAAAATAAAGGCGCTTTACTGACCGAAAGTGACATCGCGGTGAATTTTGTTGAATATTGTAATTCTAATACAAAACTTTAACAAAACTTCTCGTGGAATTTTTAGGGTCCGTAGTCTAGTATTTTTAGACGGTATCATTACATTCCCTCGTAGTCACTGCTAGAATTAGATAGCAAAACTGCTAAAAGTAGCCGTTTTTGACACATTTGTTATCTTCTTCTACGAATGACTGCAAATGAATGTTGATACCTTCTGAAAATACTAGACTAGGAGCCCTAAAAATTCCACGAGAATTTTCATTAAAATCCTTTTCTATTAACAACTTATTAAATAAAAACCTCTGAGGGCGCCACTTTCGGTCAGGGAATTGCCTTAAGCAAGATTCGTGTCCTATATTCGAAAAGTATTCTATTAAGTATATTTTGGGTGTCTTTATTTCGAATTGGTCAAGCTCTGTTTCGAAATTTCACCCGTTGGCAAACGCACATAAATTTGTCTTTCGCCACAGTTTGATTTACTGTGCCGCAACCAATATGCACCGTTATGTTTGTCCGTCCCTCTATACTATATGTCTTTTATATATAACTTCACCAGTCTACAAGTTTTTTGAAACATTAAACAGGAAAATATACTTACCAGATACATCACCACCATCAGCCATTTTTAATGTCCCCACTGCTGGGGCACAGGCCTTCCTTATGGATGGATAAAGAGGATGGGCCATTACCCACCACGCGGGCCCAATAGGGATTGGTGGGCGTTAACGACTGCAAATGCACCCGGGACCAACGGCTTAACGTGCTTTCCGAAGCACGGAGGAACTCGAGATAATAAATTTTTGGTCACCCATCCCATGACTGACTCTTGCGAAAGTTGCTTAACCACTGCAATCGCTGGGCCAGGCGTTAAACCACTGTGCCATCAAGCTCCTCAGATCCATCCATCATCATCATCCATCCAAGAGATCTATTTTTTGTTCTTATTTCGCCTCTAGAGTTTCCACTTTCTCTTTTGGCAGAAATTCAAAATTAAATCAAAAACAAAATTAGGTAAGGATCCGCTTTCATTATTTTATTTTATTTTAACAATCTTCGGGAAGCTTACAGCTAGGCTTTCTAGCTTTATGAAAGATAAAGCGGAAGAAATATGCAAAGTTCGTAGCAAGTGGAAGGAAAGAAGTGATCTTTCCTACCTTTATGGGAGAAAGGCGTGACCTTATGTATTATTATTTTATATCTATAGCTTCGCTACATATGATTTCGCTATAGCTACTATATTTAAAAAAAACTCTTATTTAAAACACTTTGAAAGCGGAAAGTAGAAAAAGTAGTAACAGAACTTACAGGGTTAGACTTTTATTTTTTCAGAGAAAGTTGTTCAGTTTAATGGACTGAACACATCCATCGAGCATAAAAATAACCCTGTATCGGTATTATAAATGAGATAGGTTTTTAGGCTGCTACTTAATATACACTGTAAGTATATAAAGTACTTAAACTATTCTGTTTATCATACAGACGGAACTCATGGTTCATAAAAGCCAGGCGCATCAGTGCATTTCGCTTAACCGTGTGTCGGAATGAAATATCTGTTCTGCGCTCACTCTTGGAACGCAAAACTGAGTAGCGAGTCTGTATATATATATAATATATACTCGTACCATAACAAGACCAAAACATTTTTTACCCTATGGTCGTTCATTAGTAAGTATTATAAAAAACATTTACAGAAGTAATGATAGGTATATGGTGTAAAGTCTAATTTTCTGTAGCTAAAAACCGGTTTGCTAAATTACATTAGCTTTTAAAACAGTGCGTAATATTTTGTTCCGTTATATCACAACAAAACCATAAAACAGTTGAACTTTTTAAAGTAACTATATTTCCAGTTATTTAACGAATTTTAAGGTTTCTAGTTCATCATATTTTTCTGTATATAACAAGAGAGTAAATGACGTAATACTAAAGACTTTGTAGAGTTTTTTGCCTTTTATAATTACTTTCTAGCAGAGTATTGTTTTTGTTGAAAACTTTGGAACTAAAAGTTGATTGACTGAGTTTAATACTTTCATTTTTAAGAAAGTTTAAAAGAAGTAAATATCGCCGTAAGGGTCACAACACAACTTTACTAAGTAAGGACGTAAAATGCAAGTAGGTAGTTGTTATGTTACTGACAAAGTTTTAAAAGTTCCTCGTGTAAGGTTTAATCACCTGTAGCAACGACACGACAATGTACTTTATAGCTTAATAACTAGCAAATAACTTTTATAACAGCCGGTTTTGAAGAAGTACCGCATTTGAGAAAAGATGAAAAAAATATTTTGCTATTAATCTCAGAAACTTAATCTATCGTTATTGAATCGTCACGCCACAATCGTCTAAACAGTTAGTCTAAACAGTAAACATTGCGTGCAAATATTGGCATGATGCGTGCAGATATAGCAAAGCATGAAAGAAATCCGAATTATGTTTGTGAATTTATGTATTATTTACTTATCCATCCATAAAATTATATTAAACTTTCAAAGGTATGTACTCTCCATTTCGTCTTTAATTACATTTTTATCTCTAATACTAAATTCATCAGATTAATTCCCAGCCAAAACCATTTAAGTCCTAAATGAAATTCAATGAGAAACTATGCATGAACCCACACTCGGCATAGAATAATGCTCTTCGCGATAGGCGCGTGATCTATTAATACTACGACGACCGACCGCCCATAACTCATTCTGGATAACCGATAGCTTTGCTGATCATTTTTTACTGCACAAATATAGGTGTTTTTTATGAGTCACCTTATGCGACCTATTTGCTTTACAGAATCTAAAATTAACGGTTTTTTACCTTATTTATTAACATACGAATAGGAATATAATATGAGGGTAGGCAGAGACTATGGATCGTCACCTGCTACGGTCCCTGCACACTTCTTTCGCGAATAGGTTGCAATAACGTAGGGTGGGTGTACCAGTCCCAAACCAGTCAAGCACAAATTTTGACTTTGAAATGCTCTGAATTTGTATTATGAGTTTTCACGTAGAAATGTTTATAAAAAGTTGTTTATTGTTTAATAAAGATGCAATGGTAAGTAACCGACATCGCTCGAAGGATTGCTCAGCTGAAGTGGCAATGGGCAGGACACATAGCGAGAAGAACCGATGGCCGTTGGGGCGGAAAGGTTCCTGGAATGGCGACCGCGCACCGGACGACGCTCCGTGGGTAGGCCCCCGACAAGGTGGACCGACGATCTGGCGAAGGTCGCGGGAAGCCAACGGATGCGTGCAGCGCAGGACCGATCGTCGTGGAGATCCTTAGGGAAGGCCTATACCCAGCATCGAGACACTTCGGTAGATCTTCCTCAGTATACTTAAAAATATATTTTTAGGCATCTTCAATCTATACAACGAGATAAAAAAAAATATAAAATTTTAATCTGGTCATCTATATGAACATTTTTTTACTACTGTGTACCCAATAGCAAACCGGTGGTTAATTACGGTATGCACTGCATAAGAAGATTCTAATGGTAGGCTTAAAGCTCTAAATTGTTAAACAAAAGCATTGGTATGAAAAAAAGAAAATAATATAAACAACACCATAGAATTAGATGACCAGTAACAAACCAGTTGGTCAACAATAGGAACCCAGTACAAAGTGTGTTCCAGTAATTAACCACCTTCAAAAATACTTGATTATATAATTATTAACAAAAAATTATAGCTCATGACACTTAAATACACACAAAATTTTCAAAATAATACTAATTAATTTCGGTCAATTAGAAATAATAGGTGATTTTAAAACATTTAACTTACTTTGTCAACGTGCACTTATAACTGTAATTGGCGGCCAAATGCATGACAAGTGAATAAGACACTGGTCTGACAAAAAAAGCAAGATAGCGATATTATACATTAATTCTCGCAAAAAATATCTTCGTTGGGTTGGTAAAAGTCCAGGCAATATAACAAAACAATTTAATCCTTAAAAAATATCCGCCATTTCTTAATTTATTCAATTGAACATCTTAGTGGTCAACCACTGGTACCTGGCTTTTTGGGACTGGAACACCACTACCTATTGAATTACTGGAAATTGGAAACTATTTTTCTTTTACAATTTGATTAAGTATTATGCTTTCGCTAATTTTGCAGGAGCTCGCTTGCTCCGCTAAAGTCATTTTCCACCAAAGTCGTGTTGAGCGAGGCTAGGATAATGATGTCAGTGGTGGCATTCCTCGCAATCGCAATCGCAACGCTTAGCTTTCCCCATGCATAAGTGGAAAAGTAATAAAAAAAAGAAAATCACATTACGGCACTGCATTTAGTTTTACCTTTACTACCTAAGTCAGGTATCAATACCAAAGCTAGCAGTAAAAAGGGTACCTACTTTATAACATAACAGCGTACTAAAACGGAAAACGGTTCTCTTTAGAATCAATCGGAGGGACCCTCCCGTAGTCACGTAAAGCCCGAACGCTTTTTTTTGCGACTCACCTGATCGGTAATCTCGAATGTAATAAACAGGGTATGGGTAACGACACGTCGATTGTTACTGCTATATTGCGAATGGGACCTTGGCACGAAGGTTCGCTTTTATTCTCTAAATCGAAGACGGTCACGGGGAAAGTTTGGAATATTGACGAACTGTTTTCATTTTTTGAGATCTACTATGCTCTGTAGATCTGTACTGACAATAAATAGGTTATATTTTAGAGAACTTTGCGTTGGATTACGTTGTAGAAATTATTATCTATTTGACTGTCAGCCATTTTTTACACGACTGCCCAAAAAGGAGTGTTTTACACGACTGCCCAAAAAGGATTCATGTATGTTTGTGGGTAACTCACATTTCTTTATTCCACCATAACTTCTAAATGGCTTCACGGATTTGGATGTATGGGGTATCGTTATAATCCTAACATCATTTCGAGTGACACTGGCAATTTCTTTTTTGAAAAAGTCAATACCGCTTTCAAATGTGAAAAAACAAATTCTTAAATTATTACAATATGGGCATCAAAACAAAGGCCGTAATGAGCACATTTCTAAACTATATAATTTGTCACTAAAATGTGTATAATAAAAATAAATAAATTAAAAAAAAATATTAAAAACACGACTGCGCTGCCAAAACTACGATCTAAAAAAAGAAAAACCTCCTTCAAAAAACCTGAAACAAAAACAGCTTCAAAATTAAATACCTCTAAAAAAGCGAGAAATAATATTCAAATCATTAGTTACGCATAACATTATTAATAAAACACGTCTAATGAAGTCGGGTGGGGCTTTTAGAAATATAAAAAAAAGTTGTCTTCCAGCCCCACCCGACTTCATTAGACGTGTTTTATTAATAATGTTATGCGTAACTAATGATTTAAATATTATTTCTCGCTTTTTTAGAGGTATTTAATTTTGAAGCTGTTTTTGTTTCAGGTTTTTTGAAGGAGGTTTTTCTTTTTTGTTAAAAAGTTTTTTATTTTCAACTTTTTAGTGGTAGGTATGTAAGCATGTAAATATTTTTTAACTGTATAAAATATTTTCAATAGTAAAATGCCCACAATTCAATTTCCAAATTTACGCTGTTTGTTTTTGAGAAGTTCCGTTGTGTCTTTGTAGTCCAAGTCTAGTCCGTCGTCCGTAGCAACGTTTCATCGCAGACCATGGTTTGGTTCGTTTTGGATTGTCATAAAACTACCAAAATCCAAATCACTTTACTTGTACTATTTGAATATGAGGAGTTCCCTTGTGTATCTTCGAAGTTCAAGGTCCAATATCGATGAAATTAAAATGTGAACACTCTTGAAGTATAACCCTTTCAAACAAAAAGAGAATCATCTAAATCGGTACATAAACAAAGATGTTCGAAAATCCGTGAAAACACGTGTGATGGCAAGCTAAATAATTGTCATTTTTCAGGCTTATGAAAAAACTACCAGCCAGATCTCTGTAAATTTTTTATGGGACCACACACAAACTTTGTTCTTTGAGATAAAAAAAGAATTGTACAAATCGGATAACAACTGACGAAGTTATGGTAAAACATACATAAAAAAAATACCGTCGACTTGAGAACCTTTTTTTGAAGTCGGTTAAAAAGTTAAATAACAAGTGTCATTGCAGTTCAGGGGCTGTATTATGACCTCTTATTTCCAGTCAGTTTTCTGACTGGCTATCAATCTATCTCTTTTATTTGCTATACAGCGAGAAAGAGATGTCACTACAGCAATTTATAAACCTGGCAGGATTTAAGAGCTCGTAATATGGCCTCAGACCTCTTTGATAAAGGAATTGCTCCGCAAAACGGTCCCCCGACTGCAATGACACTTGTTATTTAACTTTTTAGTTCGCTTTTGGCAGGGCAGTCGTGTTTTTAATATTTTTTAAATTTATTTATTTTTATTAATGTCCTCACTACTGGGGCACAGGCCTTCCTTATGGGTGGATAAGAAGTATGGACCATAACCTACCACGCGGACCCAATGCGGATTGGCACGGTCGAGAGAATTGAAAAATTCCCATAGGTACAAAGTTGACAAAATCAACGTTTTGTTGTCCCCTGTTTCCTCCTCCAAAACCATACCTATTTAAATATTTTTCTCATTAAAATTTAAAGAAAGGGTTTGGCTGTGTTCCTGTGGTTTTTTTTTTATAAATTAATTATTAAATAATATATTTGTCTTCAAAAACCTAAAACGACATTATATAAAAAAGCAAAACTCCTATGTTTTCCTTTTTTATATAACACAGCTAAAGCATTCCTTTAAATTTTAATGAAAAAAGTATTCAAATTGGTCTAGTTTTTAGAGGAGGAAACACGGGACAACGAAACTTTGATTTTGTCAACTTTGTATAGGAATTTTTCAATTCTCTCCACCGTGGTGTTTCCTCTTAACGACGTTTTATTATCTATTAATACATCGTGTATCAAAAAACCCTGTCAGATCCTGAAGAAGATGATAGTATTGCTAAAACTGAACAATATTCTCCAAGAAACATAGGTCGAAAAACAATTTTTTTCCGCCTTACTCGTAAGTCGGTCAGACCTACATTTTGTATGTGAGAATGAATTTTTTTTTTTCGTTTTTCAACCTATATTCCATGGAGAAAGTTGTTTACTTTCAGCAACAATATCACCTTTCTCAGGATCTGACAGGGTTTTTTGGGACACAATGTATAATTATATCAATAATTAAAAGTTGGCGTCGTGTGTTACTTTAAATTAATTGTGCCAATATCCTAGCTACCGTATGTATTTACAGTTATATGCCTGTAAAAACATACGTTTTTGTCAAACATGGTTTCTTTTTAGCAGATGTCAAGCTTCTAAGTACAATTGGAATTACGCAAATGGATTTTAAGTCGAAAACCAGAGCTTCAAAGTATCCAGATCGCTACAGGACGCGACCAACATTGAACTGAATAATACAAGGCCCCAAGGGGCACCAACAACTTGCACCGACTATATCCGTCCAATTAACCAAACCCAGCTTTCAGTTTTCATAATCCACAAGTCAAACCGAACTCCAAGGACATTGTTTATTAACTAATATTTGCAAGCTTATCTAATGCGAATACCCAAATATTTAAACGCCCCCAGCGAGGAAAATATAAACCTTGAAATGGAGAAAATTATACTTATTGCTTTTGAAGTAACAGAAAAGTACCTCAAGTTGACTTTGTGGCTTCAACTTTGGGTGGTCTTAACGATTTATTTTTAGTGTTCTTTGAATTTAAATTTAAAGCCGTTGAAAGTGTTCCGACATGGTTTTAATGAAGTATTAATGTCGTTGATTAAGAGAAATGAAACGTGAGATCTTACATTTTACCTCTATAAAGTAATATTTTATTTTGAGCTTTAGAAAATTCATTTAAATATTTATTAATTAAGTGTCACTTAATGGAGGAGCTCGATGGCGCAGTGGTTTAGCGCCTGGCACAGCGATTGCGGAGGTTAAGCAACTTTCGTAAGGGTTGGTCATAGGATGGGTGACCAAACATTTATTATCTCGAGCTCCTCCGTGCTGCGGAAGGCACGTTAAGCCGTTGCTTCCGGGTGCAGTCGTTAACACCCACCAATCCGCATTGGGCCTGCGTGGTGGGTTATGGCCTATCCTCCTTATCCAATCCATTAGGAAGGCTTGTGCCCCAGCAGTGGGGACATTAAAAATGGCTGATGTCGAAGTGTCGCTTCCTGAGAGCAAAACAAATTATACTTACCTCGGTTTCATTTTAGAGTTTATTTTCTTAATTTTTAGCTTCCATGTATTACAATTTTGTGGCAAAAATTATCTAAGGATGTATTTATGATGTGATTATCATCTCTTCAGGGCATTGTTACGCAAAAACGGCTGATCGGATTTAGATCAAATTTGGTACACAGATAGTTTATAGCCTGTATTAAAACATACAATATTTTTTATTCCGGTCAGAGGTTCCCTACCCCTAGGGATTTTCAGAACGTTCACACGAACGAAGTCGTGAATTTGTATGATATCTCATGTGATAGGTATAGCACATCCAATCATTAACACTCAAACCACGATCAACTACAAAGCTGACCGCAAACTTCGATTAAAGCAATCAAATCTAAATCCCATTTATATCGGTCCATTAGTTTAATAAGCTCTAAGCGTCATAGTTAAATAATTGCAGAACAGCAGCAGTTCAGTGTTAACCATAAAAAAGAGTAAAGTGCTTAAACACATTTTTTCTATAATCGTTCCAAATAAGTATGTATTTTAAAGTCTTTCAAGCCCCGGAAAATGAGACACGATAGATTTTCCATTGTTGTGAGGCCCGATCGGGACGCTATTGCGGTGAAATACTCATAATACTTTAAATTTCGGTTAGCTATCGTAAATACTGAACCCAACGAAAATAAGATTACAGTTACAAAATTAATGTCAATAAAAAACAGTAATGACACCAAAACTTTTCTTCTTCTTCTTCTTATTTTTGTTTTGGCAATCTACTTTCCTCTTGGAAGTAATTTTTGCCAGTGTCAAGTGTTGAATAGTTCAGTATTTCTAGTAGATTGTTTCAGTTTACATTAAAATGCGGGTGCATCACATTCCAATGCTGCTTGGAGCATTTGGCAGCAAGTATATCAAGACAGTTTACTCGGTAAGTTCTGCCGAGGTAGCGACTACTACAATAAAAGTCTCAGCTTCACATAACCAAGATCGCGCCTATTTCCATTATCCCACATATTGTTCAGTTGCGAAGACACTTGTACCACAAAACTGCACCAATTTTAAGACACAATATCCACTATGAATCAATTTGCGAATAATTAAAATAGTCACCGAACTGAACTCGACAAAATCCCGCCAAAAACTCCACCAAAACTTTTGACTAGTAATGTAAGGTACTAAAGGCATTTACACGGGTCGATTTTCCGGGCGACTTGCAAGGTAACTTATATCGAATAAGGTTTTTTATCGGCAATCGCTTATAAAATCAAATCGACCCGTGTAAATGCCTCTAAAACGTCTCTAACATTTTTCAGTTCATAAAGAAATTTTAAATGTGACACCTGAATATTACCTTAATTTTTGGCAATTTTTTTTAATAATTGGCAGCACAAACCTATAACTTCACATGTAACATTTGGCAACCAATTCCAATGCAAATTGCAACCAACTTTCTGAATTCCATTTAGTTAGGACTTTGATTCATTTTACTTTGTCTGTTCATGCACAAAGCTTTCAATTTGACAAACCGCACGACTCAGACACAAATATACTTAGGGTTGCCACTCGTACTATTTATTAGAATATTATATCTTTTATTTCGTGTAGGTGTATGATTACCTACTCTATAATCTACAACAGCATAGAGTACGCTAAAATACTCTATTTACGTAACTATTGTGTAACTAACCTTAAGAAAGTCAAATATTTGTAAAAAAATGCAAAAAGTAACACAAAATATTATTTTTCACTCCTCTTGCTCAAAAAGTCCGTCATAGTAACGAACAAGAGCCGAGATAAAATAGCATAATAACCCCTAGGGGAAAAAGTTTTTTCTTTTTTAATGTTTGTCTATTACCAATAAGCCTACTAAAACGACAAAGTCTTAATTCATAGATAATTACGAATAAAGACTCGCTCGACTTAATACTGTTTCTCATTTTTATTTTTGAAAATGGAACTAAAAGCAGCGATCTCTTCGGTGAAATCATAAACTTATTTATACTCTGTGACTTTAAGTTTAAATCGTAGAATGCGTGCATTGTGTTTCTTAGCTGCTACAGTATGGTGCGAAATCTTTAGAATTTTTCTCTAATTGCAAACTGATTGAATTGTGTGACTGTAATAGGAAAGAAATAATTTTATTCTTTTGCCGTCAAGCACAAATCATACTGTATGAAAACTTTATGAAGTGGAGGATAGAAGAACGAGTGGATTCGTTTACGGAAGTATAAACTAGGTATTTAATATTGTATTTTATTTTCTCGCAATCGTACTGAAAAGTAGAGTGTAACACACGACGCTAAAACCCATTGTAACTCGGTTTCTATTTATTCCCTCGCTAAAGCTCGGGAATAAAACTACCTCGTATGCAATGGGTCATTTTAGCGTCTTGTATAAGATAAAAAATAAGTTTTAAATTTATAATGTAGCCTTTTTTTAAGCTGCGTACCTAAATTTAAAAATACTCTATTTGTCTGAAAAACAGGTGGCAACCCTAAACATACTACAACCCTATTACATAATAATAATATTATGTTAAATTCAATTTTATTAATATTACATTTATCCTCTGTGAGGTGCAACTTAAACAAAAATATGTTTTTAATGCAAATATATATTATTTTTTGTTTCGTGTGAATTGTGTAATTTAATAAGTTATTTACTCTTATACGTATAAGAAAGCAATTTCACATTTTTAATGTGAAATTTTCTGATGCCATTTTAAATTTACTGATTATGCCATATGTCACGGCTAATACCCGAAGTGCAGCTATACTTAGTTTTAGCCGCTAAAACTAGGTGTAGCCGCTAGCTGTTGATTAAACCTGAGTGTAACCGATCTGCTTTACTCCTGTAGGTCCAGAATATAGGTTAGAAAATTAAGGCGAGCGCGAAGCGCGACGGAAGTCAACAGAAAGCACCATTTTTTTAACACGTTTTTATTAGGTTGCTTTCTCGTTTGTTTGTTTGTTTTTCCGCAAAGTTTGTGAACGATTTTTTTCTTACATAATGACAGTGAATATGACTTAACTTAACAAACACACCTGTTTAACTTTTACTAGGAATTACAATACCTAAGCCCGGCCAATCCAATTGCACTGCACACACATACGTTATTGATGCACTATCTATCTGCCACAGCGTTAATTTGCCATAATCACCAGCTGTAATTGAAATCGGCTATATATGCGAGAACAATCATGTTATGGAAGTGGAGTATTACGATAGCATAATTACCGAGGCGACACATCATTTTCTATTGGAGCCAGTCTAAATCAAAGGTTTTCCTCATTAATGAAAACCATGGAACGGTAATTTGAAACGTGGGTCCGAATAATTATGTTGACAACTTCCATAGCAACGAACCTCCATAGCCTCCCATAAATAAACGACTTTGATATAACAGATCCCATTCAAATAGCAAACTTAATGCTTGGTTTATACGAGGTCAGTAATAGGGCAGTACAGTAACCCAGTCCAGCGCTGACTTGCTATATTGGGCTCGGTTGACTCAGTGCTGACTTCTCGCTCGCAAGTCAGTCCAGCTGACTAGCCGTTCTATTCTCGTGCACAGTACGACTTACTGCCGATCCTGTCTACATGTACCCAGGTACGGGGTCCGAAATTCCGAGTCACTGGTTCCAGTCACTGGCTCCGTATAAACCAGCCCTGAGTGCTACTCATTATAATGCTAACTTCAAGTTTAAAAATAAGCAATAAAGTAAAAAAATCGTCGTTAGCCGATTTAGTTAGTCTATATTAATTTACTTACATAATATGTTAGAAAGATATGCATTTTATGTAATAAAACCGAAGACATGAATCATCTCACAATGTACTTACATTTAAATTATACATGTAAACCTTTGACAAAGTGGAATTTTACCATAAATATAGGTACCTACGATGTAACAACACCGATATCAATGCAGATTAAGAAAAACAAAAACTGAAACAGTCTTTTTTAGGGTTCCGTACCCAAAGGGTAAAAACGAGACCCTATTATTTAGACTCCGCTGTCCATCTGTCCATCTGTCTGTCTGTCTGTCTGTCTATCACCAGGCTGTATCTCATGAACCGTGATAGCTATAAAGCTGAAATTTTCACAGATGATGTATTTCTGTAGCCGCTATAACAACAAATACTAAAAACAGAATAAAATTAATATTTAAGAGGGGCTCCCATACAACAAACGTGACTTTTTTTGCCGTTTTTTGGTCGATATTAATAACAATAACAGGTAGACAGTTGAAATTTTCACAAATGATGTATTTTTGTTGCTGCTATAACAACAAATACTAAAAACAGAATAAAATTAACATTTAAGGGGGGCTCCCATACAGCAAACGTGATTTTTTTTTCCGTTTTTTGCTTGATATTAATAACGACAACAGGTAGACAGTTGAAATTTTCATATATGATGTATTTTTGTTGTAGCTACAAAAATAAATACTAAAAACAGAATAAAATCAATATTTATGGGGGGCTTCCATACAACAAACGTAATTTTTTTGCCGTTTTTTGGTACGGAACCCTTCGTGCGCGAGTCTGACTCGCACTTGGCCGGTTTTTTTCATGCAATGTACCTAGGTAGATAATATAGTGCTTGCAGTGGTCAAGCAAGATGCCGCAGTCTACCACACAGAGGTCCCGGGTTAGATTATCGGCCGGGCAGAAATTGAAATAATGTATTTTAATTTCTGTGACGGTTCTGGGTGTTACTATGTATAAAAGGTATATCTACAGGTCTTTAAAAAGTATACAGGGTTATTTGTAAAACACCAACAACCTCGCAGGAGCAGATTACTATCATCGTAAACAACAACATTTGTTCTACGACTTTTCCGAAAACAGACAAAAAATTCGACTCTCCATACAAAATCTCCGATCGAGTTTTGTATGAAAAGTCGAAGTTAAGTTTTTGGAAAAGTCGTAGAACAAAATACTGTTGTTGTATATGATGATAGTAATCTATTCCTGCGAGATTGTTGGTGTTTTACACTGACGTCCATTACTGTATAATGGACGACGCTGGACAGGCAAACGTCACCAATCGTTTGTTCCGATTTGAAAATTTGAATATGAGTGTACTTGGAGCTAATTAGTTACTACTGCCATACTATAGAATCTACTGCTCTCAGCGCCAATATGAAGATTTTCAAATCGGCACAAAAAATTGCTGTTATTTCATGACAATAGCCTGTCCAGCGTACTTTGTATAATGGACGTCAGTGGTGTTTTACAAATAACCCTGTATAGTGTAGGGTATATCACAGACTATACAAAATAATGTCTGTGTCTATGTCTACCACCCATTCACCCATATTACATGCTTTGCTTAGTTTGGGGCTAGATGGCGTTGTGTGAAATTGTCCAAGCATCATTTATTTATTTATACTAAGAACTGTATTTTTATGTAATAGTAAGTAAATGTAACTACTATATTAGTATACTAGCGGCCGCCCGCGACTTCGTCTGCGTGGACAGTTTTTTTGCTATCCCTCGGGAACTATACGTTTTTCTGGATGAAAGGTACCCTATGTCCTTCTCTGCACCCCTGACAACGTGTATGCAAAATTTCATGATGATCAGTTCAGTAGTTACGACGTGGAGGCGTAACAAACAAACAAACGGACTTTCGCATTTATAATATTAGTAAGGATTAAAGATCAATGGGCATTTTGTTAGAACGTTTGACCTATGGCGTACACAAACGAAATAGGGCTAGATATGTTGATAAATGTATCTGCTACTCAGTGATATGGGTCGCATTCTTGCAGGCCATGATTCATTTTTAACATGTTTTTATTTTTAATCATAATATCATATCATTTCAATAATAAATAAAATGAAATAAATTAATAAAGACAATACAAACGTTTATTATGCTTTTACCCATAGACATAGAAAAATTTTCGCTGCGCTCAAGAAGACCAACAAAGCGTGGAAAAGAGAAGTTAACATTATACGGACACGGTCTATGTAAAAAAGAGACAAAGGATCAAGTGACATGTGCCAACATTTTTTACAGTAAGAGCCCCTAGCGTCCCGCCTAGCAAATGAGCAATCACAGTTTGTTTAAAATATTTTTTAATCTTAATTAGAATTTAAAATAAAGGTATCGTGAAGCTATGGTGTCTTTTGTTCTAAGTAATTGTGATGTGACAAAAAGAAACAATCCAAGTAATCACACTTTTCAAAGGTAAATAAGATATTGCCACACATTTCTTTAAAACCAAATTTCGCTACATTTATTCATTTATCGACAAAGAAAACAGTATGGAACATAGTTTATTAACTTCCTTTGCCATAATATAGTCATATTTTATGAATCTAAGTCATATTTTACGTATCTCATATAAAATGTATTGATTCATTTTCGGATCACCTGTTTATTGACATTGTTGTTCTTTGACATTCTATTTCTATGCTTTTACCACACATTTTCACAATGCTGAAAGTAAAAACTTCTGTTTTATTAACAAAAGTTTAATAACATCATACATATACTCGCACACATGCTGTAAAATAACGTTTTTTCTGCCGGTCGGTACATAAAAAAATAATACATAATTTGAAAAGTGGGATTGAATTCTTCAATTTAAAACTGGTTTGGTTTCTGTACGCGAACTTTCATCAATCATGTCAAATATAACCCATGACCTTTTAATAAAAAATTCATGGTTCTTATAGAAGATGACTCTTTGGTATGCAATCCATACCAAATTTTCTTTTAAAACAAAGTATTTATCAAGTATAGCACACTATGACAAAAAATGTGGCAACGAGGTGCCCTGAATCCGAATTCATTAATTGGCCGATCTAAAATTGTCCTCAGATTATAATAATTTTGGGTGCGCTCCTAAATAATGGCCGTCTGTCAAAGTAACGCTCACCTCTATTAATTTAATAGCGAAGCATCGTATTTAACTAACGAAAATTCATTTAAAGTGTGTTACTTTGAAGATTTTTTTACATAACAGCAGATAATGCTTTAATAGGTTAGGTACTGAGAGAACTATGAATGAATTAGAATTGATAGAGAATATCGGTATATCGTGTTGTGAATGATCAATAGATACTGTAAAAAAGAGAGTAGAAGTGAGATCTACAGAGTATCTAGCAAAATATATTATTTAAAATCTACAAACAAATAAATAAAACCCTGCAATAAGCCTTCAATTAACTTCGACTAGGTCAGTCGTAAAAAGGTAACAAAGACCATGAACACTTAACTATATTATTGTGGATTATTAACGAGGGTTTAATTTAATTAAACAAACATGCTCTAGTCTCTAGTGAGTACTCTCCCTTAGTTAGTTTCGTAAAAGCTGGCCGTTAGATGACCAACTATAACGATATCAAACTCCTTTGTTGTGTTGTGTTGCGTAAACATCAATGACTAGGGGTGATTATGGCGAAAGGTAAGACCATAGAGGAAATAATCACTACGTGGGTAAGACTGCGTTCAAACGATAACACACGACCCGACCTCAACCCGAACTCAACTCAAACTCACCTCAACGGCAGCCCACCTTGAAATACATCGCTTACAATTTTGAGTCATATGACACATTAATAAGCTCTTGTGTAATGTTCAGGTGAGTTTGAGGTGAGTTCGGGTTGAGTTTGAGTTGAGTTTGAGCTAAGTTCGGGTTGTGTTCGGGTTGAGTTTGAGTTGAGTTCGGGTTGAGGGCGAGGCGTGTGCAGTTGCATCGACAAAATATAACGGAGCTTATTATAATGTGTTATAAAACTCAAAATTAAAAGTTTAAGTAAGCGCTGTATTTCAAGGAGTGGGCTCCGGTTGAGTTGAGTTCGAGTTGAGTTTGAGTTGAGTTCGGGTTGAGGGCGAGTCGTGCGTTATCGTTTGAACGCAGCCTAAGACGGCTGCAAAAATGTCAAGATCTGCATAGTTGCTAAATAGCAAATAAAAGCAATATTGCCGCAGCCTTTGCCAGTAATTAAAAATATTGCTCCAAGTTGCTCCATATCGCTCCATTCGTGCTGCCCGGCAATTATTGCCAAAAAAAGTTCTTGTGTAAGCGCATCATAAGCCGATGGGAATTGACTTGTATGGGACCCCTCGCCACTGGTAGACTTACATGCTTGGTTGGGCGGCTGTAAGTCCTTAGATATTAGACATTATCCCTCAGCCTATGTGGTGGTGACACACTTCAAGAACAATAAACGACCCTTGCCTATGCGAACGCACTGCGTTTAAGTGGAGCTCTGTGATTGGTTCGTTTGTTCCACATATTACGTGTGATTGGTAGTTGGGACATACGGGCACTGTGAGACCTCATAGCAATGTTTGTAAATACGGGTGTTAATCCCTCAATAAAATTGCTTTTCAGAAAAGCGCGTCAGTCATTCAAAATAAGTAATTTTATCATTTAATACTTAAGTCTCCAACCCAGCCAAACAGATTGATTAATTTAATAGATTACTTTGTAGGAAATCTACGAAGATATGTTTGAACTAGCGATTTATCGAAATCACCACTACAATAGATCAGACGGGATAATAAGGTCAACGCCCGAGTGTGAAAATCTGGATTCAGCTGAGTCATAAATCACATTGTCTGGGTGTGCCATGAATTTGCCAATTCAATACTCACTCTCACTATACTACCTATATACCTACCTCTTAAATAATATTAGAACTAAAACTGATAGGTATAGCGGCGGTATCTTAAAAGACTGTATTTCTATGACACCTATTGCCAATTAGTTGGTTTGCAATTTTTCTTTGATTCTAAAATTTTATTTTAAAAATTATATTTACATATAATATTTTAATATTACAAAAAATAACGAAGATGCAGTTCAAAGTTTTAATGACTTGGCCTTTTTCATACAATAACGGAATTTACGACGTTACAAGTCTCCTTTCATATAATATAATATAATTATATATGTATTTGTTACGGCTTATACCCGAAGTGCAGCTACACCTAGTTTTAGCCGGTTAAAACTAGGTGTAGCCGACAGCTGGTTTGGTTAAAGGTGTAGCTGATTTGGTCGCGGCTAATACTAGGTGTAGCCGGTTAAAACTAGGTCTAGCCTTCTTTGTGCTTCTACTAAGGGGGAGTAATTATTGGGGTATAAGAAAGTTATTTTTGTTGTCTGTTAAAAAAAATAACCACAAAATTTAAGGTACACGATCCGCTGAGCATTGCGCTCGCCTTAAATTTCTAACCTATATTCGGGACCTATAGGAATAAAGCAGATCGGTTACACACACCTAGTTTTAACCAACAGCTATAGGCTACACCTGGTTTAAGCCGGCTATAACTACTTTTAGTCACACTTCGTAACATATATTTATTGAGATATTGAAAATCTATTTTCATATAATACAATTAAACGCTTAGTCTTAAAATATTTAAGATTTTATTTCTCAAATTCTAATTGTGAGACTTTTCCACAGAACAAAGATTTTTTGTTTTGTGAATTTTCCACTCATGTTAGACATATAAAATTAATTTAACTATCGAAACAAGACCTTCAACAAAATTCCATAAGGACCATATTGTGTCTATAAAATAAAGCAATAAGCAGGCTATAAAGTTTTATTCCAAGCAACTTTATGCACCGTTTAAGTGGTGCGAGTACACTCGTAAATGATGGGTGACGCAACTGGTAGGTATTAATACCTATTGAGTTATGAAACGTAAACCTAACGTACCTGCTCAAAATTACATAAACATTCGATTGGTTTTCACCTTCAACATTTCACAAGACTGAAAGTAAGACGCAGTTCTATAAGATTCCCATTTTCATATTCTCCAAATTCATATCTCTTCAGGCGAAAAGTTTGCTTGTTTCAAATTCATTTGAAAAGTTAACCGTAGGAGTATAATACTTTTTATAAAAAATAACACAAATGTATCAAGGCATAATATTTATGTGATTTTTAATCCTGATATTTATAGTACAGTCAGCGTCAAATTTATATGAACGTCTAGAGTAGTCAAAATGATATGAAAAACATAAAATCAATTTGATATACGCAGTCCGAATCATCATATTGTTTACAATCATCATTGTACACAGCACAGGGTATTCAAAATTGTCTTAGCAAACAAGGCTCTCAAAGTTATCTGTGCATAATGTAATAATGCATTGTCATTAGGATAAATAAAACTTCTTATGACATTGTGCACAGATATAACTTTGAGTTTGAGAGCTTTGTTTGCTAAGATTGAACAATCTGACTGCCTGCTCATATAAATATGAAACAAAGAGTACTAAAATATTTTGAACACCTTGTGTGATTACAATAATATGATGATTCGGACTGCGTATATTAAATTGGTTTTATGTTTTTCGGATAATTTTGACTACTCTAGACGCTCATATCAATTTGACACTAACTGTACCTTTCCTGCCATCATGGCTCTAATTCATAGATATTTCATCACTTTTCCTCGGGGACTGTATAGAATCAGACGAATCTTTTATAACTAAATGTACGTCTGTCATACATCTTAGAAAAGGAACAAAGATAAATAAGAGATTATTTGAGATTCAATAGATAACGAAAAATATTTCAAATATGCCAACAATAGTACATTACTGCCGCGGTATATAATGACTGCGTTGCTGGCAGCGATTATGATGGCCGAGAGCGGAGCTTAGCGCAGGTCCAGGCCGTCACAGCGCGGTCAGCATTGCAGCCCTTGATGGCCAAGCTGAAATAAAGGCCGAGACCGGAGGTCGAGGCCTTTATAGCGCGGACAGCAAGGGCTGCAATGATGACCAAGCTTGAAGGCCGAGAGCGTAGTTAAGCTTAGCTCGAGGCCATCATAACGTGGCCAGCAGTGCAGTCATTGTGGACCAAGGCTTGTATAGTGCTTTACTCAAAAATGCGAGTACTACCTACTACTATAGTGGGTACGTATAACCTAATTTCGAAAAAAATACAAAAATGCAAATATCTCAGAAACGGTGCGTCGGAGCCAAAAAATAAGGTTTTTTTCGACCCCCTATGATACCCCGGAAGTGGTCAAAAGGTATTTTATGAAAGGTCAAAAAACGGTCAAGTGCGAGTTTTTTATATTTTTCCATACAAATTTTACATAAAAATACAAATATCACCTGTTTAATAGGGTTTCTCCCCTGAATGTACAACACCCGCGCAGATAAAGAATGGGATTGAAAATGGCGGCTCACCGCGCTTACCACAACGAGTGTGACCGAGAGAACGATAGGTGTGGCGTTCTATATTTGAAACAAAACTCGACAATAATGGATTCTCAAAGGAAATTGCTGGTAGCTAAAACAAGACAATAATGAATTCTCATACACCTTTGCCGCGTCACCATCGGAGGAGCGCGGCAACCCCGACTTTGCTCAAAGAAGGTTGTCAAAATAATGACCATTTTACAAGCATTTTTGAGTAAAGACCTTTAACAATACTTTTCTACAGACATCGAAAACAGATGTTTCTACTAAATGAACCATGAATTGAGTAGGTCCTTGTTTTTTATTAATAAAAATACACTAATAATCAAATAATAACAGAACGTAAAATAATCACAGAACGCCTTAATTCCTACATATCGATTTTTCTCTGAAGCACAGAACATTTTTGCATGCAGTGCTTGCTTCCAACATTGTATTTAAATTCAATTCTGAAAGTGCTTCAGTATGCTTCAAGTAGTGCTACTTGCAAAAGATTAAATACTTCAAATGTTACAAAATAGCCACCCTTAAGAGCCATGCACATTGCATCTACCAGGTTCATACTCACATTGTGCTCACTAATTGCAACTAAGTCAATGCATAACGAATGTTTGCATTGAAGAAAAACTGTTTCAAGCAACAAATTATTTTACTCATTTTGAGCCCGGTTAACACAATTTCCTAGAAATTAAACAAGAAAAAAATTTGGCGTTCCATTCGAATACAAATTGCATAAATTAGCTTTGGCTTTTAATATAAGATTCTTTGATGGTTTAACTAAAATATGAAAGAAGATATCGCGCGTTTTATAAAATAAGTAGGTACGCGCTGTGTAGGGATTTGTTTTTATATGTAATATGTCTTTCATTAGAACGTCCGTGAAAGTAAATAATTCTTTTAGTGAGAATTTCACTAAAAACTTGTGTACTTTTATGTTTTATTTCCATGAATACTGTTTCTATACAAAAACCTTTTTCCGTGAAACCCTTAATTTACATAGCTAGAGTTTTAAACTATAGGTACTAACAAATTGTGCATAGGTACTTGAATTTCCTTTCCACAAAGAATGCTCATTATTTCAGCTGCATGACACGACACCCACCGTTGAGTATATACGCCTCCCCCAAGGATCTCCAGAACTGTCGGTCCTGCTCTGCCCGCATCCAGCGGCCTCTCGCGACCTTCACTAGATCGCAGGTCCTTTTTGGAGGCCTGCCCACGGAACATCGTAAAAGTTTGCATGAAGTTTAAGGGTAAGGACCCTTATACTTCGTGCCCACTTTTACGATGTTCTTATACTTGCTTATTATGTGACAGTAAAATACTTGTACCACAGCCTTGGTGGTTTATAATACTGTGCTACTACTCGTTAATATAATAATAGAATGCGTCAATAGGACCTCATAACGTGGTTAGCGAGAGTTAAGTGCCTACCAATAAATACTACTATAAGTATGGGGCTGCAATGGCGCCTGATGTCGGCCTATCACTGCTGCCCACGTAAAATATATTATGTGGCCGCGTATTTTGCTCTGGACACGCTACTGGCCATGGCATGAGATATAAAGCCTTAAGATGGATGGCCAGAAATTAAACAGGGTCTCTATTCTATGTTAACGTAGGTAACGATCGTGGCTGATATTCATTTGTTTTTGTTATGAAGTATTATGTATATCTACCTATGATCGTTTTGTGAGCGAGTGGGCTCAGTCTGTAAGTTTCTTTACTGCAATAACGATTTTTGATGGAATTGGGAAAAGTGACTTGTTTTCAATAACTTTCAATGAAAGTGAGAAAATTCAATTGAACAAAAAACAAAGCACAATGCGTAATGTTTCATAGAAAATTACCCCAGTCCCGGCGCAAATGAAACCTAAATCAGATTTAATTAGTTTAAGTGTACCTACTTATAACAAATAAGTATACGTGAGCTCCCTGATCAGTGGCAATTTTGCGCATTCGCCTTTGCTGTTTTATTTTGAATACTTTTAATAATAACACATGAGTACCAACTAAGTAACATACGTTTACGAGTTAAGGGAATCAAAAAAGTCCTTGTTATTTTACCAAAGGAAGGTATCGTGAAAAACGTAATTTTTCTATGTAATCGTATTTTTGACAGCATTTTTATTTGGATTCAGTGGCCTTTTTATGGGGCCGTCGTAAAATATTTTATGTTCGCAGTTCAAGATTATACCTTGAAAATTGTGTACTTGCCCTTTTCGTTTTTGAAATTGCAACAATGGAATTATATCGTCTGAACATTATTACAAATTATTTTATGTAGTATTATCAACTTAAGTTTTAATGGTAGGTTACCACTTCTTAGAGAAAACATCCAAAGATACGAGAAAAGTACACCTATGATGGAATTAAATTTTATTGACATTTACTTAAAATGGCAGGATAATTTTGCTGAATCACAAATCGTCCACCAGTCGGGGCGCACTACCCTCATCTTGTTGTTTTCTATGTGTTTGCTTTCAATTTTTCGTAAATATCAATTTTTCTTGTCACACATTTTTTCAATCTTTAATTCGTTTACTATCTGACTTCCACAATAAGTATTTATTAGTATCAACCATTTTTGATATAATTTAAAATAAATGGGAAAATCGGCGGTAAATGCCCATACAAAGTTCTCCAGCAGCAGTATACATTTTGTGAGCGCCACCAAGCGGGATAAATTTTGTGACATCCCGCTATTTCATTCCCACTTGACAGAGTGATCGTACCAATCGGTGGTCAGGTGTCGGATGGGTGACCGTTAAAGTGGCATTACAACTGAGCGTTTCCGTGCTTTGGAGGGCACGTTTAACCATTGGTCCTGGCTGTTGTCATCTGATAACAGTCGTTAAGCCAAGTTAGAGGCCTTACAGGCAGCTTGATAAACTTTAGTCAGAGGTGGCCACTAATCCTCATTCGATAAGAAGAAGAAGTTTCCCACTCGAAACGAAGACAATATCGTCAAAATTTATCTAACTTTTAAAAGTTCATTACAGCAAAAACATATTTTTGTTAAACGATAGCCTATAAAAACTGTAAGGGAATATCGAACCTTATAGTAATAGAAATAGGGGTCTCTCGTCATCGCCGAAGTCGTGGTCGGAAGCATCGTTCGTAGTAATTTCCTGTAGCCCATCCATAACCTTTGGGATTTATGTCGCTCTGTTTATCTGGGCATTTCTCTCTACGCCACTATACTTTCCCCTTTTCATGTCCAATCAGTCCCGATAAGATGGGACCACAGATACAAACCAAGGGATAACCATGCGTAATGACTATTTTAATGAAGGTCATTGGGTATTTTGTTCGAAAATTTGACCTACTGCGTACACAAACGAAATAGGGCTGTATGTAGATAAATGTACCTGCTACTCTCGGTGGTATGGGTCGCATTCTTGCAGGCCATGTTTCATTTATTATTATCATATGAATTTTGAAATTGAAATTCTATTAATTTAAATAATAAATAAAATAATTAAAGACAATATACAAACGTTTATGATGCTTGTACTTGTATAATTTTTCACAATGCTGAAAGTAAAAAATTCTGTTTTATTAACAAAAGTTTAATAACAATAAACATATACTCACACACATACTGTAAAATAACTTTTTTCCTCCGGTCGATGCATAAAAAAATAATATATATTTTAAAAAGTGTGATTGAATTCTTCAATTTAAAATTGATTTGGTCTCTCGAATTTTATCAAGTAGATCAAATATGCCCAATGGATCCAAACTTAAATTTCAACCACCGCTAGCACTATTTTTAATTAAATTATATCATATTTTGCTGCATGTAAAGTACGTTAATTTAATCGGATGTGTGTCTAAACAAAAAAAAAACAAGTTTCGGACTTAGATTATTATAAAATTTACCATTTTAACTAATATCTAATTCCAAATATTACTTTTCTTGCACCACATGTATGCTGATATCCAATATTGTTGAATTTCAATTTTATTTCAATTTTAATCCCTAAGATTCGGGAAATGAGGAAAGTTCTTTCTCTTTCCTTTTCGTCCCATTTGGTTATTATCTCCGTAAAGTTTTTAAAAACAAAATGGGGTTGTTAAAAGGACAAAGTTATCGTTACTTTTATCTTAATAAAGCAACAAACAAAATGTAAAAAATACAATTTTGTCAGGCTGTTCTTAAATCTTATACCTTAGCGTCTAGTGTAGCGAAACTTAGTGATTTAGCATTCTATTCATCCATGTTTTAAAAATTCCTTAAGTAACCCTAAAGGCAGTTAAGCTATTTCAGTCAACTTTATAATCCAGATAAAATATTCCTCATTCTACACATCATCTCCAAAAGACACTTTTGTTGCCCATGAGTTTTATTTGCTATAAAACTTACTGGTTGAATTTTCATACGAACCTGCAGAAACATCGTAATCTATGAAATTGATTCACTGTTCTTAAAGGGCCTTCATTCAGCCAAACTAAGGCACTTAAATGTTCCGTGTCACTAACTTTTCCAATCATAAACAATAAATAAAAAAATGCACCCATAAAGAACACTTCAATTTTCTTATTCTTTTTTTTTATTTCCGAGTTACGACTTCGAAATTTTATCGGAACCTTTTCTGAAATTTTTCGGAATCTTTGGAAGAAACTTATATTAGAACTAAGAGCTACAGGCTAATGTGTGTTGGGTTAAATACAGCTAAATACACTAAATACAGCACAGCTAAATTCTGTGCTACAATTGTACTAAAACTATAAGCGGAAAAATCGATACCTATCACACAAAGAAAATTGACAACAGCGACTGCAAATAAAACGGGGAAAACCAATCCACAGTTAAGGGCACTGCAATCAGACCCAGGGGTTATCTCCGAAACGATCTGGAGTTGTGGATCCCGCAAGAATTACTTGTAGTTTCGTGATGTTGAACCATCGTTCGAGGAATGGGACTATGACCCCTTGAGAGGTGGACGCCCTAATTTGCTGATTGAATTGGGATTTGATGATATACATATATGCCAGTCATGACGTTATTTCCCATGAGATTGCTAAAAGCTACAGTAATTTAGACAAGTGTTTGAAATATCTCTATCGTAGGTTGGAGAACTAATCAAAAATTGATATCGTTACTGCTGTCATTTAAAGCATCCAGGGGGCTAATTGTCTAATTTCAAAATTTCATTTGACAGATGGATGTGACACATTGCTGCATTTCTTTGGTACGTTTTTATTTGTACCAAAAAGAAGTAGCAATGTTCTGTCAAATGAAAGCGATTGCGATAGATTTTGAAATTAGATAATGAGGATCCAGCATCCATCACTAAGATTGTATAAACATTATCTAACTATGTAGACATTAATCAATATTGTGTGTGGGGAAATGTATAATTTGATAGCACAACCTAATTGGGAATTTCGAACCCGGCTATCGTCAATAGCATCACAATTTCAGAGCTGAATAGTTTGTCGGTGAATGGAGATTGTAATGTGAAGATAATCTTCGTCAGCTTGAATTAGATGATCAGGTATCTACCTATTCAAATTGATGTAATATTAGGTATATTTTGAACTTAAGAGTAGTATCGAAAATATCAAATAGTATGCATAATAATATTTCATTTTAACTAGGTATGTATCTTTGAGATATTTGTAATTTATATTGTTGATGAATTTTTCTTCTTCATACTTTGAAATTTAACGGAACCTTCTAGTTTGTTTCTCCAAGTAACTGAAAAAGATACGCTGTGCGGTCATCGAGTCTGTCAGAAGCAAGGTGTCAAACCTTGACATGATTCCGCAGCTTGTTTTCGTACTCTCCAAGAATATAAATGGGCCAGCCCTAATCCAAACAAGAGGATTCACATTAATAATGAAGCTTCTTAAGAAGATATAAATAATATCGGTTTTGGACACTGAAATTCCATCACGCGAATGAGATATCAGTCAGAGATACAATGACCAAAATACTGTACATTCAAGGTTGAACGTTCGCATTCTATAAAATGGCCGTAACAGCTCGTCGAGTGATTAAGACATGTTGTGTCAAAGATAGGTGGTGGGTAGGTACTTACAGGGTGGGTCGGTGCGGGTCGCCGGGGGTCACTCACACTGGTGTTTAGCACTCCACTTTGGTCAGGCGCGCCACTTGCACCAGTGGGGAGCAACTGGCGAGTAAAATTAGCGCGGCCTCGCGTCTATCGGCGACGCGTCGTGGCTTCGCGAGCGGCGGACGGTGACTAGGGCGTCTCGTCGGCGCCCGCCTTGCCGCCGCCGCCCGCCCCTCGCCTTATCACCCGAATAAAATTTATTTAATGGATAACCAGCCGACGATGGGATATCCATTGAAATTCTCCCGTTTTACGGCCCTATTATTAATGACTTAAGTGGTGTTTGCCATGTTTTTTTCCAATCCCACCGCTTTATGATTATAGACGGCTGTTTGTTTTCCGATGTTGTTGCCGTTTTAAATTGGAAATGGTATTGTGTGCCACACCTTTACCGCGAATGCCGAACATTCAGTGATTCATCAATGATTCGAATTATTGTCCTCTATTTTTCTCGCACTGACGAATGAAAACCGCAAAACAAAGAGAGTCGACGATAAACCGAAAATCTTTTTGAACTACATTTTACTTAGGCTTAAACATTGGTTTTGTACTTTTTTGCATAATTTCGAGATTATCCTTTTTATTATTCATTGTCTTCCTTCATAATGAGTCGTTAAAGGGTCACTGAATAAATTCAAGTACTTACTAGACCTTTTTTGTTTGGCCTCTTCTTCTGCTTCGTGAACAACTTGAACTTATCTGCTTTCATATTCATTGAAGCTGTTTAGACTCTTTTTTAAATCATTATCTTATTTATTTTTTTAATTATCGCAATCATAAACTATAGTTTTAAATTATATAGCTCTTGATGATGATTTGTTTTTTTTATTGATACTTATTGTGCAAACAGTCTTCCTACTAGCCTAGCCTGACCACCGAAATACGATATACAGGGTTATTTGTAAAACACCAACAACCTCGCAGGAGTGGATTAGTTATATCATAAACAATTTGTTCTACGACTTTCCCGGAAACAGAATAAATATTCGACTTTCCATACAAATGTCCAAACAGCTGATCGAGTTTTAGTATGAAAAGTCGATTGTTTTTTGTCTCTTTTTGGAAAAGTCGTGGAACAGATATTGGTGTTCATGATGTTAGTAATCCACTCCTGCGAGGTTGTTGGTGTTTTACAAATAACCCTGTATATCGCGTGATATAGCGCTTTATCGACTCTCAACTGTCAAAATCAATTATCTTTTGACAGTTAAACATGATAAATCGCTATAATCATATCGCGTTTCGCTAGTCATGCTAGAGGGAATGGAAGAAGAATGGAATTCCCTGCCGGCGTCTATGTTTCCGAGTACATACAACTTGACTCTATTTTAAGGCCAGAGTGAATAAGCACCTTCTAGGCAAGCTCGCTCCATCGTAGATCCTGTCTTTGCTTTTGGGCTAGACTGGGGTCAAGAGCAAACCCATCAGATTTGTTGCATATATATGACGTGTAGAGCCGGTGCTGCATCGGGAACATACCTACCTACCTACCCAAATCATAAAGCCGTGTTTTTTTATGTCCGCTAATATGCGTCTTCCTTTTCAAGAATCTCATACATACAATCCAGCAAACCGGCAAAGTCTTTTGATTCGTTAGTTCAAAAATGCCAAAGCGCTTTTTGGCTTAACTCGCCTAACCCAACTCATTTGTATTGAAATTGCAGTTAAATCAGATCAGGGGCCCTACCGGCTAACTTTTCGAACTTCAGCGGGTTTGCCGGGCTTCGATTTTAAATAAATAAATAGAAGTAAGGATTTTCGTATTTTTATTTGCTGAAGTTATTTGGAAGATATCGATGTTTGTGTGACATCATAAATTGGGGTTCGCCATTTTTGCCTGATTGGGGCTCGATTTATCTGTTTTATTTTGAAGACCGGCTAACGGATAGGCCAAAATGGTGAACCCCGATTCATGATGTCACACGAACATCGATATCTTCCAAATAACTTCGGCATATAGTATATATACAATACGAAATTCCGTACTTCGATTTATCTGTTTTAAGTTGAAGCCCGGCAGATTTACCGAAGTTCGAAAGGGTAGCCGGTAGGGTCCCAGCTGCTTATTGGCCTTTCATTTATAAAATTAAATTAAATAAAATTAAAATTTAAAACACAAAACAGTGATTGATTCCTTCTTTTAGGTGTTTAGGCTGTATTAGAAAGAATTGCTCATCCTTAGCATAAAAAACTTAGCAATTACAGGTAAGGTAAGGTAAGGTTTATTTTATATATCTGTTAGGCTCAAAAACCGGAGTCGGTCTTTGAGCGAAAAAAACGCTCACAACGCATTTTGGTCACTGCCAAAATACCACAAAGCGAAATTCGTGTCATGGCTCTTATAAAAACGCCCAGAATGCGTTGTGGTAATCATAGAAATACTACAAAGCGAAATTCGAAAAAGAAAAAACCGAAATCGGTCTTTGAGCCAACATATCCAACAGACCTCATCAGTACTTCCATAAAAAGATGAGATTCCATTTAAAATGGTGAGTGAAGAGTAAACTGCAGTTTGGTCCGAAAAACATCCAGAATAAAAGAAAACTGATAACTAATGGTATTATTTCGAAATTATGCTGAGCTATTTTACAGTCGTTCCATTTCGAAATTAAAAGTAGGTACTTTTTATAGAAGATAATATGCAAACAAATGGACGATTTTATGCGTTTGCAGCGTACCTAATAGATTCAGTTTTGTTTTTCTTCTGTAAATGTTAGCTATTATCCCAATGGCGCATTTAAATTAGAAGCATTTAAATAAGATTTATTCTTTCTGGGTACTTTGGTACTTAAAATTAGTATGGTTTATCCGTCCAAACCGTTTGACGTTTATTATACCAGTGTAGTACTAATGAAATTTGTGTAAACGTCGTGTAATGATCATAAAAGTCTATTATGTCCACTATTACAAGACTTAGACCTGACCCGTGGGAGGATATTGCCATAATTTTCACACTGGGGAGGCGGGTAGCAAAGCGCAGTGTTATAAGAGCACGCAATAGAAAGAGAGGCAACTTCTAGGTGAATATAATTGTAGGGCATTAGCGCTGTGCGACCTGAATTGCACTTTATTGTGTCGGAGCAAAAGTCACTATTTATTTAAACGACTTTGCGGAGTGCGGCTTCTGTACTTGTACTATTATCTATTCTGTGGCATTAGGGTGTTTCCGTCGGAATACTATACATTTTCTGACCTATGGAGGCGTTTAATATTAAACTACCTATATCTAAGTCGTTATTTGCCCGTGGTCTAGCCAAATTTCCCCTTGTGGTACCACGAGCAAATATTTTTGCCCGTGGAAGCACCTAAATAACAACCTCCTTATTAAATATATTTTTATTGTCCGTGGTACCACATCTCAAACATTTCAGTCTAACATAAAAAAAAGATTAGAAGTACCACGGGTCATATAATTTTCCTATAGTACCCTTTTGTTCCCCTTGGGTGTTCTACAGGCTAAAATATTTGCTCGTGGTACCCCAAGGGGAACTTTAACTGGGGGACCATGGGCAAGTAACGCTCTAAGTCATAATTACATACGACACCCGCGATTGTGAAGGGTTTATGCCATTCCACTCTGCCGGATGAAATGGCAGTGGGCAGGACACACAGCGAGAAGAACCGATGGCTGTTGGGGCGGAAAGGTTCTGGAATAGCGACCTCGCACCGGACGACGCTCCGTGGGTAGGCCCCCGACAAGGTGGACCGACGTGAGGGTGAAGGTCGCGGTGCGCCGCTGGATGCGGGCAGCGCAGGACCGTCGTCGTGGAGACCCCTGGGGGTGGCCTATACCCAGCAGTGGGTGTCGTGCGGCTAATATGATGACTCTACCAGATGCTAAGAAATACTTCATTAACGTCAGCTTTTAATCATTATTCTGCCAATCTACCCAATGTCATTTCACAGCTGCTTGCTGTTTGTATTGTACATGAACCAGTGCATGAACTAAGGTGTATGTACTGTAACAATCACGAGAAAAGTTTCATTTTCACGACTATCAAGTTGAAGCAACTTAATAATTAAATTTACCTCTCATTTTGCTACTTTACCTCTCATTATGTAAAAAAAGCTTTGAATATTCAACTTAAAGCTCGTTCAAGAATACCAAAACACTCAGTTCGTCATTTTTTGTTGTTACTGATTTAATTAATGGCAAGCCTTTATTATTCATAGGAAGAAGTTGAATAAAGTAAATACCTATTTATTGTCTTTACCTTTAGGTACCTACACAGACAACATAAAAAAATCAGCGATTGATCTATTTTTTTTATTCACCTCTCAAGCTTACAAGACATGAAATAAAACACTTTTTAACTGATACTAGCGCGGTTTTATATTGAAAGTACTTTGGTAACTAGTTGGTAGGTATTTGGTTTGATTTTTGAAGTGAAAACTTCTTTAGCGGCGTTGTACACTTTTTTTGTAATGGGGAAAAAATGTTAAACTCGCGTCAGTCAGGGTCACGTGACCCTGATCGAAAAGATGTAATGATCGTAAGACGGATGTAGCGTAGACAGCCGGCGGCGGAAGTATCTCCCTCTTTTTCTACGAGGAGACCTTCGTACATATTGTTCTGTATTCATAAATTCAAATGCAGAGTAAATTCGTAAGACGGCAATTCGTGCAAAATTATTCGACTAACCTAACCATTCCAAAATATCAAAAATGCACAACGTTAATATTCAAGTTTTCACTTCTGCCGGCACTCCCGGAGTGCAACCCGATTTTTTTACAATCATCTGTGAGGTTTAAACGCAATTTAATATTTGTAGCAATTAGAAAAACTCTTTAGCTTGTTATGTGTTTTTTTGTGCGGCTGCAACTTTACGTTTTCTATATTTTTTTTATTACGGAGTACGGACCATTAATACTTTTCATAAAGGGGATGTGCTTGAGTGCAACAATTATCGAGGAATAAAGCTAATGTCACATAGTACGAAAGCGTGGGAGAAAGTAATAGAGCGACGGCTGAGAGAGGAGACTGAAATTATACAAAACCAGTTTGGGTTCACGTCTGGTCGAGGAACAACAGATGCCATTTTCGCAATTCGGCAACTATGCGAAGAATACAGACGTGCACATAAGAACTTGCACATGGTTTTTGTGGACTTTGAAAAGGCATACGACCGGGTACCCCGTGAGGTTTTATGGTGTGCCCTTAAGGAGAAAGGTGTGCCTGGGAAGTATGTAGAGTTGATCCGTGTAATGTACAGTAGGTGCAGTACCCATGTCCGGACTTCAGTTGGCACAACCAATAATTTCAATGTGGCGGTAGGCTTACACCAGGGGTCGGCTTTGAGCCCATACCTCTTTCTAATAGTGATGGACGCTCTTACGGCGGACCTACAGGAAGAGGCCCCCTGGTGCATGCTGTTCGCGGATGACATTGTGCTAGTCGCGGAGAATGGTCAAGAGGTCCAGAGCAGATTTTATATTGAGAAGGGATGAAAGACATGTTACTAGAAGAGTAATGGATATGGATGTTGAGGGCTGGAAAGTAAGAGGAAGACCGCAGAAAATATGGATGGATTGTGTGCGGAATAATATGAATGTAAAGGGAGTGGATGAGGAGATGACGAGTGACAGGAAGGAATGGAAGAAAAGGACGCAATGCACCGACCCCAAATAAATTGGGATAAGGGTAGGAGGATGATGATGAATACTTTTATTTTTGTGTTTCACATATTTGTTTTGTAATTAAGATTTGTTTACCTGTCTTAATCTGCATGGGAAAGTAAGAACAATGACATCTTCACCTCCAAATATCTCGTGAACTTAACACTTTGGTTATATTACATTTTTTGTTCGTTAAAGTATCCTGTATCTATAAATCATGTATCAATTTTTATTTTTATTTTCCAACACGTTTCGGCACCTTTTTAGCTGCCGTGGTCACGGGGGACTGAAGCTGCTCGTGAGCCTACCCTCAAGCAATACATTTTTAATGACGTTCAGAAATTAATATCAAACAAAGAATTAATTAGTTTGAGTTAATGTTATAATTTAATTTTGTGGATTAATTAATGCTAAAAAGAGATAATCTACTGAAACTACCACCGCGTTTTGTGAACCAGAGATTTCCTTTGGTAGGATTGGTCCTTAGGACCCTAGGATAGATATGAGGAGTGGAGCCACCACGATTTTTGTAGTAAATTTTTTGAAGTTTTGGCTTTCAGCCCAATCTCGATAGATGTATTAGTTAAGCTGCTATGCCCAGTTTGATATCATATTCGTATGAATTTAGGGTGTCGAATTCATTTCTGGATTCATATTTGTACGATTCAATTGTTAAACTATTTAAAAAAAATTAAAACTAAAATAATTTACTCGCTTGATTAAAGAAAAAAAATCAGTTTTAAAATATTAATAAAAGAAAATATTCTTGTTTGGTTAATAAAAAAAATAACTTCGTTACCGTTGTAAGGAAGTTATTTCTTTTATTAAATATTAAAATTTTAAAAAATCAAATCGAAACTTGTTTGTGATAGGCTCAAATTGTAGCAAATTTAGTTAGCTTTATAAAAGTATCTAGTAGAAACCTGAAAAACGCTTCCTTAAAGTAGTTTTTTCGAAAATACTGAAACAAGTGCTAAGTTTTGCCAGCAGTACAGAGTTTCCAAGTGTTAAAACTTGTGTAAAACTACTCTCAAGGTACCTAACAACATCTGAAAAAATCTTAGTTACATGCACGCTTGTGATATTTGCCTTTTTTTGTCGATATTGACTGGCATTTTTTGTTTTTCTAATAATTTACTTATATTTTTTACTTATGCGTGATACTTTTTAAGTTTCTTTCAAAACTTGATCAATCATAGCAATATCTCTATTTTCGCCGATGACTTAAAGTTGTACAAAACGGTAAATAATCATGCTGATGCTGCCCTATTGCAAAAGGATACCGATGCTATCCACGAGTGGTGTGCTGTGAATAAGATGATACTCAACCCCCAAAAATGTACTCATATAAAATTCACTAGAAAAATTAACTATTTTCCATCTTCTTATAACATATCTGGGCAGAATTTAACAGAATCATCGACTACTCGTGATCTTGGTGTGTTACTTGACAGTAAATTGAATTTCATTGATCATATCGATAATATCGTAAGTCGCTCATGGAAACTTTTAGGGTTGGTGAAACGCCTAGGTAATCACTTCAAAAATATCCACACCCTTATAATAATATTTAATGCTCTTATTCGCAGTCACCTTGAGTACGCTTCAAATATATGGAATCCCTTCTACAAAGTTCACTCCGACAGAATAGAACGAATCCAAAAGAACTTCACCCGTTACCTTGTCTATCGTAGCCGGTTCTGTCCACGTGACGCTGACTACGATACTCGCCTTTCACTCTTTAAAATAACTTCTTTAGCTAACCGTCGTAAACTTTTAGATCTTATGACATTGCATAAGATAATTCACGGCAAGCTAGATTGTCAAAATCTGCTCCAGAAAATTGATCTCTCTGTCCCTCATCGTATCCCCAGGCACCCTTTGTCAAACAGCTTCAGATTGCCTCATTGTAGAACTAACCTTGGTAAGAGCGCACCGTTATACCGATGCATGCATACTTACAACGATATGGGGAACTGCAATATCGACATCTTTCACGCTTCTGACCGTGAATTCAAGCGAATGTGTGTGGCAAAACTTTAAAATAAAATTTTAAATTTAAACTTATAATTTAATTTAAATTAATTGAAACTCATACTTCTAGTCTTGTGTTCTTAAATACATCCTAAATTAAACTAACTTTATTTATTATAACTTACTGGTAAACTTAACTATTATTTTTAATTCTTCGAAAAAGCTGTATTTACCTGTAAAGGCATATCTTTTAGTTCGGGCCTTTTGTATATTTATTGTAATGTGTAATGATATGTTGTTGGTGAATCTTTTGCAATAAATAAAAATAAAATAAATAAAACAGTTACATAAAAGTGTTATAATGTAAATATATTTAGAAATTTGGAATTGGCTATTTATTACCTTTCATTTGATACCCATTTTGTTTGCAAATAAGAACATGAATTTAATATTTACGGTGACTAAAAGAAAAAAAAACACCATACCTTATACTACAATATATATTATTTTCAGATTTTTCACTCTCTTGTTTCAAAAGTTAAAGGTTAAACCACTTTGCCGGTGTATATCTTTCAAACTCTCTGAGATTTTTATTTATATATACATAATTATACGGGATAGACCCAATTACATAATTATGTGGTAGGTACTACAAACATAACTCAAGTTGGTTAACAAGAGATTTCGAATTGTCCACAAATACATCAAAGTCAGGGTAAACCAGGAGCGCGTCGAGTGCCTCATACATGCGACACAGCGGCGACTGCCTACGCGCCACCGTGCGACATGGTGGACGCGCAAACAGTCGATGCCTACGACTGGAGCGAATGCGTAAATAATTCTCAGGCACATATAGCCGAAATAATTATTCCACGCATTCAGGCGAGTCCATAATCCCACGAAAATCGCAATAGCGGTTGAAATCTCCAATCGAGCTCGCCTGACTTCCAAAGAGTTCATCCCCAGCATTCCCAGCAAGAACTTAGTAGGGTACATAAAAGGATAATAACCATATATCCGCTTATAGTAGTAGCGTAGAAAAGCCTTTTGAACCTTTTCCAACATAAGTCTGTACTTGGCCTCATGAGGATTCCAGATACACGAGCTAGACTCCAAAGAGTTTCTCACAAGACTCGTAAATAAGAGTTTGAAGACGTGCGGATTATGGAAATCGCGTAAGTTGTGCAAGACAAACCCCAAACGGCTGAAACAACTACGAGAGAGAGCGGAAATGTGTTCGTTAAACGTCAGCGAGGAATCGAAGGTTACACCTAGGTCTTTCATAGTGCTTTTCCGATCGATAATATCACTAACTAACCTAGAATATAGCTATATTTGGTAGGATTGTGACGGCAACTGAAAGTCATAACAGAACTCCAAATAAATTCCAAATCATTCTGCTCACTCCATTTAAGTAATACATCGATATCCTTTTGAATGAGTTCACAATCCGCTTCGTCATTGACCACCGCGTACAATTTCAGGTCGTCGGCATAGAGAAGACAGTTCGTATGTTTAAGAACATCTACCACGTCGTTAATCATTAATAGAAAGAGCAGAGGCCCAAGTATGAATCCCTGGGTTACACCAGAGGGTGTTGAACAAAGTTGCGAGACATAGCAACCATGGCATACATACTGTTGCCTATCCCTGAAGTAATCAGAAAGCAAATCGATAAGCTTAGAAGAGAACCAAAAGCGTCCAGCTTCGATAGAAGGATTCTACAATGGACCCTATCGAAGGCTTTACGATAATCAAAGTGTACTGTACTTTGATTTCTCTACTTGAAGATCTACTTGTTTGCCTTCATCCATCGCCCTTGAGATATATTCGACCAACGTTAACAAATTAGTATTTACCGATCTACCTGGCCTAAATACGTGTTGCTCATTACAAATGTATGGCTGCACTTGTTTGAGAATAACATTATACAAGAGAACCTCAAAGATTTTTGCAGGTGCTGAAAGAATGACAATTGGCCGATGCTCTTCGACAAGCGATTTGTTACTGCTTTTGGGGATAGGCGTAACACGAGTCATTTTCAATGTTGATGGGTAGACACCATGACGAAAAATAAGGTTCATCAAGTGGCAGAGAGGAATGGCAATAGCTTTTTTGCACAGCTTCAAGAGATCTGCTGGCACACCATCAGGACCCGGGGAACAACTAGACTTTAAGCTATTAATGGAATTCTCAACGTCTGCAACAGAGAAATCACCAACATCTATGTGCGCATACGTCGGAACAGAAATAGGTGGTGATTCCAGAGTCTGATTGTCCTGGGTGTAGATGCTCAAAAAATGACTTGCAAAAGCGTTCGCCTCACCAGCGCCGGAGCACTGAAGACCCTGGAACATAACACTTGTTCAAAGCCACCTATGGACCTTAAACTGTTCATGTGACGCCAAAAATCTCGAGGATTGCTGTGCAGATTACATTCCAATTTTCTGATGTAGGATTTGTATGCCAATGGGATTCTTATCTTAAGAGAGGCCCGAAGATCCGAAAAGCGAACGTAACTCTCATGACAATTAGATTGTTTCCACGCGCGATGAAGAGAAGTTTTTATTCGAATATCCCTGATAACATCTGCAGTAAACCAAACTTGATATCGTCCTGTAGAAGACTTCAATCTGTGTTTTTTTGGAATATATTGGTCGAAAACGTTATAAAGGGACTCATAAAACAATTCTAAAGCGGAGGGTAAATTTTGTGATTGGAGTACAGAGGTCCAGTCTAATTCGTTAACGTGATAGCGCAGAGCAGTTCGATCGACCTTATTAAAGTTCCAGTCTTTAGTATTGTCAATGTTGCTGTGTTGTAATGTACTAATTGAATTGGAAATGAAATACAGAGTGTGGCACAAGGTTTACACTGACGGATCTAAGTGTGCTCAGGGCTCAGGGGCAGCCTTCTATGACTCAGTGTGTGGCCATGGTAGATATTTTAATATACGACCAAATTTCCTTTCTATTGTGTCGGTAGAACTTACTGCAAATCTACATTATATCAAAAACCTTTCATACAGACATGTGTTCATACTAACTGATAGCAAAAATGCTCTAACAGCATATAGCTGGATGCACCTCTGGCAGCAGAGGCGCATCTACAGCGTATGCTACACTAAAATTAATTTTAGAGTTAACTCAGAACAACAGGACGCTCAGAATATTGCAGTGGGTTCCATCGCATGTAGGTCTAAGTGGTAACGAGGAGGCCGATTCTTTGGCGAAGCGCAGTGTAGATGGAGGGCAACCACTTTAGTTGCACCGAGCTTTACTGAATATAATCGGATCTTTAAACAAGAATGCCATAAAGAGTGGAAGACATATTTTGATGAGAGATCAACATCAACAGGCATCTGGTATAAAACCATGCAATCCGAACCTCCTCATGAACCGTGGTTTAACGACGTACGCTTAATTAGGAAACTGGTAGTCATTGCTCACAGACTACGGTCTGGACACATTCCGCTAAACAAGTTTGGTTTCTTAATGAAAAAAGTAAACTCACCTAACTGTAATGTGTGTGGAAAAGTAAAAGATGTACCTACATTTGTTTGCGGAATGTGTCAAGGATCGGGTTGAGAGAAATAGACTAACTACAGATTTAAAAATTAATAATGCCGATGTGGGCAAATTTCAGAGCTTTCTATCAAAACCCTCATCTAAAGAAGCGGTGTTGATTTATAAATTTGTGGCTGCAAGCTTAACGTCCAATGGTTAATTTAATTAAGACAACCGTCACGATGGGACTGACGCGTAATAGTACATTATGAGACAAGTTAGCTTAGGTTGGTCATTGCACACAAGGCTGTGGGTTGCAGCCCGAGCCGCAGGCGAGGGAGTAACTCAGCCGAGTGTGCAATGAGTAAAAGCTCACGAGTTCCATACGACGTTTTTCAACACATTTGCGAGGAAAATACAAAGTAATTCACCACACAGCAACAAATACGACAAAAACAAAATATAACAATTAAGGGAAAAGGCGCGTAGGTTTTTTTTTGTTTTTTTCACACGCCCAATGCAAGAATATTTTGCAAACAAAGGGGTGAGGGAGCATACAGCCTACTTCAAAATTATAATTTTAATTGATAAAATGCAAATATTTTTGCATTTTATAGCAAAATATTGTGAATTAGGAATAATTTGATAATAATAAATATTCGTTTAACTTAATTAAGGACTTACACATTTATTTATTTCAAAAGTGAATATTATTTTTCAGCGGTATAAAACCTCTTTGTTGTTATTAAAAAAATAACTGCATTACCCAGTTAAATTCGGAATGCTCTGTTTACTCGCATAGAACTTACAGTAAGGTACAAATTTAACTTTGTAGGGATAATTCTATAACAACCTAGTGTTTTATATATTATTGCACGTAATAGATATAGTAAAAATGAGACTATAGAAAATAATGTAATGTCATAGTTACAATTATTGATGTAAAGTTTATTATTTGTTTGTAAGTTTATGTAATACTTAAATCATTATTTGTTACTAAGTTTATTAAAATTATTTGATTTGATTACTTGATCCATGACGATCTGCTTCCGTTTCCTGTTATTTGATTATTTGTTGCTTAATTGTTATAAAAAGGAATTAATTTGATTACTTGATTCATGTCCGTTTGCTACAGTTTCCTTTTATTCAATGATCATTTTAAAATAAGTATAAAATAGATATCTTTATTATTAATTCAATGATAAATAATGATAATAATATTATATTTTAATTGTCACAGGTTGTTTATTAAATTAATAGTTATTTGTATAAAAGTATTGATTTGATCGTTTGGCGCTATTGTGGCAGACTTGTTTTCTGTAATGCTGAATGCTGATTGGTTGTTTAAAAATGGCGGGAATGTTTCTTGCTCTTGCCGAGCATAGCATATTTTTAGACACATTCTACTGTAGTAAGTCAAGTGAAAAGGTTGTGGAACAGAAAGTTAAGTATTATTCTAACATGTTTTATTTCTGCTGTTTAGACTATTCTATGCCATTCAATCATCCATTATTGCTTGTGTTATTCATTTGATCTGGTCGATAGTTGTTGCATAATGAACGTTCCTATTAAATTAATTGTGTTACTTATTTTAAGTGGTTGATAGAATTGTTGCTTAATGAACGTTCTTTTTATTGTAAATGTGTTACATATTCGATTTGGTTTATAGTTGTTGCTTAATGAACGATCCTATTGTGTTAATTATTTAAAATAATAAATTATTAATTGTTGAAGGACTTCTTACGTTTTATTAAATGGTATTTCCCCTTAGTTTTCCTACATTCAGTTAAATATTCCACATTCAGTATTAATAGTCTACATTCAGTTCAATAGTTTACATTAATTACAATTTAAACTTAAGAGATATAATAGACAATAGATTAGTTTTAGACTAAACATTGCTCTATCTTCCAAAATCTATCATCAGAAGTGGGATAGTCTGTCCATTTCAAAATATTAACACCGTTTCCTAATAATTTTCAGGGTGGATGCTGATGTGATCGGCCAGATGACTCCGCTCCGCTGCCGTTGTATGGTCCTGATCCCGAAAACTGCATCGGCGGGGATACAAGCTGCTGTCACAACAGTTTCGAGTACCTTGCTTCGAAAAGAAGAAAAACATCCGGACTCGTTCCCTGCTGCAAAGGCCGGTAAGGCTCTCGGTGGCTGTGTTTTTTTTTACGATTTCTGTGATTTATTCATAAAACCTGCTATTCAGTTAGTTGAATTTAGCGAATTATTGTCGTAAAATTTGAAGAGAAAGATTAATAATCGATATCATCTAAAGATATTTATAAAAAACTGATATGTGATGGTATTTGTGGTACACATTTATGTGGTGTCATTAGTGGCGTATAGTAGGATAATGAAATTAAAATGAGGTTAACAAAATATTTGTTCACTTAAAATAGGTTCACAAGTAGGTAGGCAGATTTTACTAAGTATGTACAATGGTTGACTATAGGTATTGTACGTCCAAACTTTTTGAAGTGCATAGAAATTGGTGACCGTTTGGGTTAAGCAAACAATTTTTTTTTGCAGCACGGCTTATTAACTACGTCACTAGGTAGCAGTGGCGAAGGGTCCATACAAGCCGATTCCCATCGGCTTACCTTTTAAAATCCCATCCCCATCGATCCATTATAACATGTCATTACTTAATTTTTTTCGCTATTTCGGTAAGATTAATTAATAATAGCTACAATTATTTTTTATGAATTTCTAAGTATTTAATTGTCTACTTTAAAAACACTCGCGCGCGCGCCGCGCCCCGCGTGCAAGGAATATCAAATCAATTTTCGTACAAAATCTCCTTGAGGCAAGCCGACGTCCTTTAGCTTCCTTTTTGCACTGTATCTTGGCGCGGTTGCCAAGGGCAACGGTTGATTGTTATTACTCTGTCTCTTTCTCACCAACGCAATACAGTCGCGTGCCTTTCGGTTGAAAATGGTGAAAGGCAAGCCGGCCGGCCGGCTGTGGCTTAAGTTTTCTCTCTCTTTCTATTTGAAGCGATTTTAACGTTTCTTTTCTCTTTCTGTTATGAAGAGAAGAATAAGTTTTAAGATGCAAAATAAACAAAATAAGAACGATAGAAGAAAATACATCGCAAAATAGATATTTTTATTTAGAAGTATAATAGTACGTCTCCGCCATTATCATTGTTTATGGGAGTGTTTGGAACGTGATTAGTTTTTATCAAAATAGTGAATTAGTGAGTGAGAATCGATACTTTTTCCCGGTTTTTGTTTATTTTAATGTGTTTATCTCATGTATTTGTTTATTGCGGTAAGTTTTATTTGCCATAATGGCTTTAATTAATATGGATTGTCGTTTACGTGACTAGCGCGGCGAAAAATTGTTTTCCAAACTTAGTTACGAAGTTATGGTTACGTTAGCAAGATGGGTTTTTTTAAACATTTTCAATATAATACATCTTTCTACGATAAGGATGACAAGCAGTTACAAACTCAATAAAATGTTTTGTTTTCCATGATTATTATTTCTGATTCCAACTCAGTATAGAGTAGCGCGGGCTAGACTGTCACTATTTTATCAGTGCTTTTTTGCATGGTGAAATTGAGGCCCTAACTTCTGAAGAAACGCGTGAAGCTTGCACCACGCGGTGGTGTTTTTTTTGGTCCGGATTACCTTCGCCATATTTCGACCCCTCGCCACTGGTAGGTGTACATCATATTATTATGTTATGCTTACGTTGGTAAATATTAAATCATTTATGATTCCTCTTAGTTCAAATTTAATGTATGAGTTCTATTAGTATAGATAAGACTTGAAGACACACCTCTGAGACACAAAGTAATCCAACGATTTTGTTTTAAAGTTAACGAGTTACCTGATTTGATGTTTGATTCTTAATCTTAATTGGTTTCCAAATCTCTTTTTTTCGTCACATAAAAGTGTTCTAAGGTAAACTCAATACGATTATTTGAAATGAACCTAAATTAAAAAAAAAAACATATACTTGCATTTTCGAATAGTTTGTTCAAAATTACACAAACTATTCGAAAAACCTGATTTCTGCTTACATCTTTTTTATGTTAATTCGTGTATATTTTCACGCACAGACAAAAAAGAGTATTTTAATCCATAAACACAAAAAGCTTTTACGTTTTATGTAGGTATTATTAGGTTATGCAGTTTTTAAAACCACTAAAAAAACTAAAATATATTTTGATTATATCCGAATACTGCCAAACATTTTGATTCCAGTTTTAAGCGTTTATTAAAATTAAATGTTTACTCATCATATATTTTGAGTCCCCTTTTATTCTTGCTGACTTCAGGTAGGTAAATACGTAAATCTACCGCTAAAATCATAAAAGAAATATTGTCTTTCTGTTGCTTTTTAAGCCTAAACCATCCATTTGGTGAATTTTAATACAAAAATAGATTGGACCATGTGACTTTGTCATGAAAATGATTTGGGTAGAAAAATAGGAGGAGAAAGATTGTATTGGCACCAGATAAAGTTAATGCGAACGGCTACTTATTTAAAATAATCATGCTATTTTGCATACTTATATTATTTTATTATATTTTGTCAGGGGTACAGAGAAGGACATATGGTTCCTTTCATCCAGAATAAAAGAACTGTTCCCGAGGGATAGAAAAATAATTGTCCACCAAACGAAGTCGCGGGCGGCCGCTAGTAGCTAATGAAGTCACTATCTATTGATTAGAAATACTCATTACCCGTCTAGTCTACAGACACATATAGTAATTGAAAGGTTATTCGTATTATTACCTAAGTATATCAACATGTTGCATCTGAGCTTTGTGAAGCATGAGACTAATTTCGATCGAGTCGAAAGCATACGAAGTTCTGGATGTGTCCTGTTTATTTTACTTAAATAAGTGCTCTTTCTGCACAGTGCGGTTTTACGCTTGAGATATTTTCTGAAGGAAAAACAGAATATATTTTTTTTAATACTGTGACTTACGCTTTATGTTGTAACAAGGGCATTATTCTAGATAGTGGTTTACTTTTTTCATCGCACTTAAATCATATCACAAGTAAAGCCTATAAAATGCTTGGATTCATTTTCAGACAAACCGTTGATTTTACTGACCCTCATACACTTCTCGTATTGTATAATTCACTTGTCAGATCTCACTTAGAATACGCATCCACAGTTTGGAACCCGCAGTATTCTGAATACAAAAAGATGGTGGAAAAAATTCAGGATAAATTAATTAAAAGACTTAGATATAAATTCAATAACTTTCATAAATTGTTAATACCTCTTGAATCACGCAGAGAAGTACGTGATCAAACCTTTCTTACTTAAATAAGTGCTCTTTCTGCACAGTGCGGTTTACGCTTGAGATATTTTCTGTAGGAAAAACAGAATATCTTTTTTTTAATACTGTGACTTACGCTTTATTTTGTAACAACGTTGTATTTGTTTTTTTTTATGATACGAAATGTGATTTCGCAGATTATCGTTACGAGATTTTTATTATTTTCTTCATGTTTCTCTCTCGGCTTGGTAGAGCCTTCCTATTTCTGTGGTGTCAAGGAAAAAGGAGATGAGTCAATAAAAATGTTTTAAATATGATTTTTTGAAAATATTTGGTCAAATCATTAATAATGTGCAAATTTTTTGACTCATCTCCTTTTTCCTTGACACCACAGATTGTGGGTGATAAGGAAAAAGGAGATGAGTCAGTAAATTTTAAATATGATTTTTTTTAAATATTTGTTCAAAAGATTAATAATGTGCGAATTTTTTGACTTATCTCCTTTTTCCTTGACACCACAGATTTAAATAATACAATACTGCCCATTGAATGATAACACGCTCGGTAGCTCACTCAGTTGATAAGAGCATTGGACCGGACTTCCAATGGTCGCGGGTTCGATTCCCACCTGAGACAATCCTGATGACGTGTCGAATTTGTTTGTATTGTAATTATTGTATTAAACATTTTTATACAAAAATAGTAAGTATAATAAGTAGGTATTAAGAACAGGCACATTAATTCTAATCAAGTATAATTCTATATCCTTGTTCCTGTGTATCTGATATCCTTTGTAGATACTAGATTATATCGCTCTATAATATGAGATGTATTTGGTATGCAATAGTAATTATCGTGTCTTCATTTGAAAATAATTACCTCCTCTGTCGATATTTGACCCCTAGTTATTAGTTGATTGTTTAGGGTAGTTAATTATTATAATTTGACGACCTGAGTGGCGCAGTGGTCAATGCCGATCTACCACGCAGAGGTCCCAGGTTCGATTCCCGGCCGGCCAGAAATTGAATGATGAATTTTAATTTCTGTGCCCCGGCCCCGGCGCCGGCGGATTTTTAAATATATACTTATTATACATAGTAACACCCAGACCCGTCTGGGTGTTACTATGTATAATAAGTATATATTCAAAAAGTATATAAGTAGTATATCAGTTGTCTAGTATATATACTTATTATACATAGTAACACCCAGACCCGTCTGGGTGTTACTATGTATAATAAGTATATATTCAAAAAGTATATAAGTAGTATATCAGTTGTCTAGTACCCATATTACAAGCTTTCAGTGGCGAAGGGTCCATACAAGCCGATTCCCATCGGCTTACCTTTTAAAATCCCATCCCCATCGATCCATTATAACATGTCATTACTTAATTTTTTTCGCTATTTCGGTAAGATTAATTAATAATAGCTACAATTATTTTTTATGAATTTCTAAGTATTTAATTGTCTACTTTAAAAACACTCGCGCGCGCGCCGCGCCCCGCGTGCAAGGAATATCAAATCAATTTTCGTACAAAATCTCCTTGAGGCAAGCCGACGTCCTTTAGCTTCCTTTTTGCACTGTATCTTGGCGCGGTTGCCAAGGGCAACGGTTGATTGTTATTACTCTGTCTCTTTCTCACCAACGCAATACAGTCGCGTGCCTTTCGGTTGAAAATGGTGAAAGGCAAGCCGGCCGGCCGGCTGTGGCTTAAGTTTTCTCTCTCTTTCTATTTGAAGCGATTTTAACGTTTCTTTTCTCTTTCTGTTATGAAGAGAAGAATAAGTTTTAAGATGCAAAATAAACAAAATAAGAACGATAGAAGAAAATACATCGCAAAATAGATATTTTTATTTAGAAGTATAATAGTACGTCTCCGCCATTATCATTGTTTATGGGAGTGTTTGGAACGTGATTAGTTTTTATCAAAATAGTGAATTAGTGAGTGAGAATCGATACTTTTTCCCGGTTTTTGTTTATTTTAATGTGTTTATCTCATGTATTTGTTTATTGCGGTAAGTTTTATTTGCCATAATGGCTTTAATTAATATGGATTGTCGTTTACGTGACTAGCGCGGCGAAAAATTGTTTTCCAAACTTAGTTACGAAGTTATGGTTACGTTAGCAAGATGGGTTTTTTTAAACATTTTCAATATAATACATCTTTCTACGATAAGGATGACAAGCAGTTACAAACTCAATAAAATGTTTTGTTTTCCATGATTATTATTTCTGATTCCAACTCAGTATAGAGTAGCGCGGGCTAGACTGTCACTATTTTATCAGTGCTTTTTTGCATGGTGAAATTGAGGCCCTAACTTCTGAAGAAACGCGTGAAGCTTGCACCACGCGGTGGTGTTTTTTTTGGTCCGGATTACCTTCGCCATATTTCGACCCCTCGCCACTGCTAGGTAGTTATTATAATTCTACACTATGAAATAACTTGCTGAAGTAATATTATTTATGTATTTTGTGTACATCATATTTTAAACATCATAGACGTTTTGGTTATCATTTGCAAAGTAATAATAAAATCATTTGACGAAAGCAGTAATATTCTAACATTTATCGAAGTATTAGTATCAATGGTTTTTAGCCTTTTCATTCTTAATTTTTTTTATTATTGCTGGTTACTATTACTACATAAATCTATACCTCTAATCATACAATAGGTTAGATTTATTGTTGTCATTACAAGGTTTACCGCATAGCGTTCGCGAATCGATGACGTAGATGCTATGAAATTAACAAATGCTTTTAACAGTCTAGATTAAATTAATATTTTTGAGTTGAGTTGAGTATAGTTGAGTTGTTATCTTTTTCCAATTTATGGCCAGGCAGTTCACGAAATCTACTTTTTCTCTATCTCTGTACAATGTGGTGGATCACTGCATAGCTTTATTTGTCACTTTGCCAGAAATTTGTCAAAATTTAGTACCTTTTATTCGATTTCCTGAAATACTGGACCATAAAAAAAAAGTATACCCGGTATTGTGTACAGCAAAAAGTTATATTTAAAACTTTTTGTATAAAACATCATATCACTGTCTTTGAATACTACAAAATCTGACAAGTGGAACTTTATTCTTATGATGATATTTACGTTTTTATTTTTGAGTTACCAAGCCATTTTCCAATATTCTGTTAGGTTAATGGGTTTTTTATATTCTTTAGTTAGTAGATAGTATTTGTTTTGTGTAGAGGAATTTTAAATAATGTCCTCACACTGAAAACTAAAATATCAATCTTTTCGTCAGACCGTAAACTCGTCTAGCCTTAAGGCTCGGTTATGCGGAAACATTTGTCTCTGTCTTCTCTTTACGTGTAAAGGGTATGGAAAATAACTTTTCTTCTACGCTTTTTCGATGTTTCACGTTGTTTTTTTTTTTTCATCATTATGTTTAGCACAATTATCTTTCTTGAAAGATTTATTGGAGATTGGACTGCACAGCACGTTATGTTTTGATGATATTCGGTTTTTTTTTTTACAATCATCTGTGAGGTTTATACGCAATTAAATTCTTATAGCTACTAGAGAATCTCTTTAGCTTGTCGTGTGTTTTTTTGTTTGCGGCTACAACTTTAAGTTTTCTGTATAAAAATATGATCCCGGCAAACCATGTTTTCCTATCATGGACCCTTAAATGAATCCATTAGCTGCTATTGTGCTATTACTAGTCATAGGATATATATAGATAGTAGTACCTACTACTATATATTATTTATTTACTACTATATACTACTACTACTACTATTTATTAACTACCCCAATAAGTTTAAATCTATCAACTGATTAGACCATGTTTTTGAGTAATTTATTTCGTAATTGTGATATTTAAGTATCAACTATGTATATTTAACTTTTTATAATTTCTTTAAGTGTTTCCGTTTTTCTTGAGATCTATATTATTATAGTTTTAATTGTTCACTTTCGAACTAGCCTACAAGAATCGTATTAAGTAAAGATACTTTTGGTGACCGTTACCACTTGAAAGAAGAACGGCGTGATAAGATAAACACTATTTTTATTAAAACACAAGGTACTTGTACTATTACCTAATCTGTGACAAGGTTGATATTATGATATTCAGTTAGTTATTAGTGTTATTTTTTCATGTTATTGAATAATGTAAAAAACTTATCGGGAACATTTCTTTGACAACTTTCTTTGCGGGTGTGTAAGAAAAAAAAACTGTGGTCATACCCTATATATACCAAGAATCTTATTCATATTCTATGGTCATACCTACCGAATTTTTTGAATATTTTTAGTTGTTCCAGGCAAAGAGTATTCTATTGGTCTGATAACTATATTGTTAGACAAACTAAAAGCTTAGTTTCTATTACGAGATTTACGAGATTCTGATAGAATTTATACTCTTGGAATTCCTATGTTGTAGGAACTAAATATATTATCGGATGCCTTGACTTCAAATCCTTTTTGGTAATGATGTAGGTATTGATTTAGGAGTCGATATAGGTATTGATGTTGGTATTGATGTTGGTATTGATGTTGGTATAGATGTTGGTATAGATGTTGGTATTGATGTCGGTATTGATGTCGGTATTGATGTCGGTATTGATGTCGGTATTGATGTCGGTATTGATGTCGGTATTGATGTCGGTATTGATGTCGGTATTGATGTCGGTATTGATGTCGGTATTGATGTCGGTATTGATGTCGGTATTGATGTCGGTATTGATGTCGGTATTGATGTCGGTATTGATGTCGGTATTGATGTCGGTATTGATGTCGGTATTGATGTCGGTATTGATGTCGGTATTGATGTCGGTATTGATGTCGGTATTGATGTTGGTATTGATGTTAGTATTGATGATGGTATTGATGCTGGTATTGATGCAAGGATTGATGCTGGTATTGATGCAAGGATTGATGCTGGTATTGATTCTGATATTAGTGCTGGTATTGATGCTGGTGTTAACGCTGGCATTGATGCTGGCCTTGATGCTGGTCTTGATGCTAGTATTGATGTTGATGATGATGATGGTGATGTTAATGATGATGTTGATAATGGTAATGATTCATCATTATGATAATGATAATGCTTGTTTATTCGCAAACTGATGAAGCCACGTGATATCGTACCACATTTTTGTTTTAATAGAATTCTTTTCTAATTATACAATTTGATTTTAATTGTAAATATTAGTAATAAGTACCTACCTATAGTGGTTTAGTCTAGTGCTTTGACTGTTTTTAGGTGCCCGCTCACTGATCAGTGTCACCCCTGAGGGTGACAGTGGTTTTAAGTTTTAACTATTTTTGCCCAGTCCAGGGTTTGACTTTGTCTGTTGTTGTGAATGGGTAGTGGTTTTGATTATAATATAGACACAAGACAGTCATATAACTGTTTCGTTATGTTCTTTTAAGGACTATTTATATTTTATTATTATAATACCTAACCTAGGTACTATTGTTTAAAGTCAGATTGGCCAAACGGTTTGTGTAAAGTACAACAGAGCACTGTTCAAAAATCCACTGGTTTTAATACCTTTGCGATTGCTGAAAGCGATAGAACCAAATTATACCCTTACCCGTATTCAAGTCTACGTGAATTCCACTTTGTAATAATATTTAAAACGCTGATAAGCCACATGCTTGGTACCGAATCATCTCACTGGCAGCGGGTGAATGTGATCGGTATGTCTATGTATGATTTGGCAGTTATATTTATTCCATTTTGTATAATATTTAAAACGCTGTTAAGCCACATGCTTGGTACCCAATCATCTCACTGGCAGCGGGTGAATGTGATCGGTATGTCTATGTATGATTTGGCAGTTATATTTATTCCATTTTGTATAATATTTAAAACGCTGTTAAGCCACATGCTTGGTACCGAATCATCTCACTGGCAGCGGGTGAATGTGATCGGTATGTCTATGTATGATTTGGCAGTTATATTTATTCCATTTTGTATAATATTTAAAACGCTGTTAAGCCACATGCTTGGTACCGAATCATCTCACTGGCAGCGGGTAAATGTGATCGGTATGTCTATGTATGATTTGGCGATGAATGTTATAGGTATACCAGGTACATGATATTCGCTGGTCGGCCTTATGCTTGGTACTGGTTGATCTCACTGGCAGCGAGTGAATGTGATCAGTATGTCTATGTATTTGGCAATCGTGGCCTCGGTACATGGTATTCGCTGGTCGGTCAGATGCTTGATGTCAGTTATTCTCACCAGCAGCGGGTGAATGTTATTGGCATGTCTAGGTGTCTGGCAATACCTACCTATAAGTTATGTTGATATTAAGAAACATGGTATTCGCTGGTCGGTCAGATGCTTGGTGTCAGTTATTCTCACCAGCAGCGAGTGAATGTTATTGGCATGTCTAGGTGTCTGGCAATACCTACTAAAAATGTTGTATTGTTAAATAAAAATGGAATAAAATGTTTATTAATTATTAAAAAGGCAAAGTGGAGTAAACGTATTATTTAATGGATAAAAGAAAGTGTCTCACGAATTTCGGTTAAGTCCCTGTTAAGTTTCTTGACAAATAATTTCATATTAAATTTTATTTATTTTTTCTCTTTTTTAAATAATTCTTTAATTTTCTTAATTCTTAGATTCAAAGTGTTAGTATTATTACTAACCGGAAGTGGCCGGAACTCGTGAGATTTATCGAAGTACCAAATTACTTGACATTATGAAACAATGTTCAAAACATACTTAAATATGTGTATTTCAATAAGGTTATGAAGAATAAAACAAACATTGTAATTTTTTTCTTTTCTTTATTTTAATGTATATTTTTATGTCCTTCGAGGACGAAGTACTGTCAGTCTGGCCGTAATAGATATAGTAAAAATGAGACTATAGAAAATAATGTAATGTCATAGTTACAATTATTGATGTAAAGTTTATTATTTGTTTGTAAGTTTATGTAATACTTAAATCATTATTTGTTACTAAGTTTATTAAAATTATTTGATTTGATTACTTGATCCATGACGATCTGCTTCCGTTTCCTGTTATTTGATTATTTGTTGCTTAATTGTTATAAAAAGGAATTAATTTGATTACTTGATTCATGTCCGTTTGCTACAGTTTCCTTTTATTCAATGATCATTTTAAAATAAGTATAAAATAGATATCTTTATTATTAATTCAATGATAAATAATAATAATAATATTATATTTTAATTGTCACAGGTTGTTTATTAAATTAATAGTTATTTGTATAAAAGTATTGATTTGATCGTTTGGCGCTATTGTGGCAGACTTGTTTTCTGTAATGCTGAATGCTGATTGGTTGTTTAAAAATGGCGGGAATGTTTCTTGCTCTTGCCGAGCATAGCATATTTTTAGACACATTCTACTGTAGTAAGTCAAGTGAAAAGGTTGTGGAACAGAAAGTTAAGTATTATTCTAACATGTTTTATTTCTGCTGTTTAGACTATTCTATGCCATTCAATCATCCATTATTGCTTGTGTTATTCATTTGATCTGGTCGATAGTTGTTGCATAATGAACGTTCCTATTAAATTAATTGTGTTACTTATTTTAAGTGGTTGATAGAATTGTTGCTTAATGAACGTTCTTTTTATTGTAAATGTGTTACATATTCGATTTGGTTTATAGTTGTTGCTTAATGAACGATCCTATTGTGTTAATTATTTAAAATAATAAATTATTATTTGTTGAAGGACTTCTTACGTTTTATTAAATGGTATTTCCCCTTAGTTTTCCTACATTCAGTTAAATATTCCACATTCAGTATTAATAGTCTACATTCAGTTCAATAGTTTACATTAATTACAATTTAAACTTAAGAGATATAATAGACAATAGATTAATTGATTTTTAGGGTTCCGTATCAAAATGGTAAAAAAGGAACCCTTATGGTGTGACTTAGTCTGTCTGTCTGTCTGTCACAGCTGGATATCTCGAGAACTACTAATGGTATCAACTTGAAATTTAGAATAGTTTAATATGACATTTGCCCTACTATTTTGCAAATAAGAAATAATTGAAAAAATAAATATCTTTTTTACAACAGGAACTGAAAAGGGGTCTTAAAAATTTGAAGTAGGGCTACTAGGGCATGTGGGGTATCATATGAAAGAACGCCGCGCGCAGTTTGCACGTTTTTAATCATTTTTTCTTTTTATTTTAGGCCGCATAGTTATTGACTTATGATGAAAAATGTAAAAAATAATACTGTTCCCCCTGTGACGCAAACACCCTACCTAGAGTTTGTCCCAACGATTTTTTTTAAAATTAAATTATAAGATTAACCAGAATAGCTAATATCGGCCCCGGGGAGGGGGGTGTTGCCCCACCAACCAGAAACCTAGGTAAGTATAGCCTAGATTCCTGGAGCTATCCGCAACGACTCTGTGGAATCCGACCCAAACAATGATTCCTCCACCGATTTAATACAAAAATTGTTTAATAATTACCTTTACCAAAGAAGAACGAATACCTTAATGGCCTCTCCGATTTCTAATCGAATAGCTAGTATCCTAAGGCCCTAATTGAACTGCTGATTGTAAGAATCCCGGTTTTCAGTGGTGCCGCTTGATTCTTACTTACGTCCCTAATAGAATAAAGGATGAACCCCGATTTTATGTGATATCGATTGGTTCCTAACTACGTTCCTAAATTATTAACACTCTTCACTGTGTCAGATTTAATATCAGGCAGACCATTAAATGTACATTAAACACGCGAAATAACATTATACACTTAATACACTGCGGTAGGTTACGCCAGGACAACTCAAGTACTTTTACACCCTTGATACACAAATACAAGTCACGCAATACTCAACCCTACGCCCTACACACTTAATACTATAAATAATACGCGAATTAGACTCACCAGAATAAACTCGTGTGGTTTACGTCGACCCGCGCTACTTACTCGGTTAGCCTCTCTCTTACCTCGTATCTGCCTTATTCTTCCTACACACTAAAACTCACGTCACGTCACACCTAGGGTGAGATTAGTCACGGGACTCTCGTAATCTCCCCGTACACCCGACGTGCGCGCGCGCAATTACACGATTTCGTTACGACCAGCGGCGTCCGTCCACTCCGTCCGATCCCCAAAACTCGAATGTCTTCCCCCCGCCTTCATCCTCACATCTTCCCTAAAACTCCCACGAGCCGTATTCCATGGGGTTTTTACCATATTATTCTCAAAGCTATTGTCTCACTTTCTTAAACCATCCCTTTTGTTTAAGTTCCTTTTGTCTATTACCCGAGATTCAATATTAATAGTTTATATTGCCAAATGCGGAAATGTTGCTTTTGAAAAACAAGGATACATTTATTTTAACGTCCCTTTGTGTATCTTTTTCTATTGAAATTTATTGAAGACAGGAAACTTTTACAGACATTTATAATGCCGCCCCTAATAACCATATCCATTAAACCCAGCTTTTAATGTTAACAGCTCCAAAGATTTGTCCTCGCATAGAAAGGAACATATTTCTTTTGTTTCAGAACCAACTACCCCGCCAAGCTTTGTAAATGTATTTGCTAGGGAATATTTTTGTTCTAAACACGTATTACTTTAAAATAAGTATTTGGCTGGCGTCACATTCCCCCCTCTGAAAATCAGACGACGAGATAACTCGAGGCGTATGCGTTTTCACACTAGGAGCCTATTATATAATTATGCTTTATCGTTCTTGAATAGTTAAGGCCCCAAATGAGTTTCGTACTTTGTATGCCGCCGATCCGGCCCAATATTCCTCATATTATGAGATAATAATAAATACCAAATGATACCCATATTCCATATCTTTCACAAAGCGTTTGCTTTAAACGTATTGTATTCACAGAGCGTCCGTTCTAAACTTTAACGTACAGGCCCATTCTTCCAATAAGAAGTAAAAATATATTTTAAAATTTTAACTCCTCAACTTATACCAATAAGTAAACATTAAATTTCCCATTAGGTTAATGTTTGTACTATATTATGGACGTTATTAAATGATGTGGGTAACAGGCAGATTTAGCTTTAGGATAATTAGCCATAGCCGTTGCTTACAATTAATCTGGAATGAACATTTCCATTACGATCCGTCCTCTACTACACGTTAACTTAAGATCAATACCTATTTTAAACCTTAATATGCTTATAAAATATATCGTTTGGTATTATTAAATGAATGCCCAATCATTAATCGACCTTTCCGTTCTGCATATGAGTATTATCATACTGCAACTATGCGCTAAGTCGTTCCCGAAATCAATGGTCAATTTGTGTTTCCTCTAATGGCCAAATTTCCCGCTTCCTCTACTATCTTATCAGAAAATAACCTCCCTAGCTCCCTACACAAGAAAAAATATGCTTATAATTACATATTGTTATTTCTCCGATTCCACGCAGTATTCAGAAAGATTATTATTGTCCTTTACATACTAATTGATTCTATAATCCATTAATAAGACGCCGTTTACGTCAATACGGAATAAAGAGAGTATGTAGCGAAAGGAAGCATGCAACTTATCTGCCCTTTCCTCTGGTACTCTGTAGCTGAGTACACCCCGCACGTATAACCGCGTAAAGCTCCGTACTCCTACGCAGCTTCCCCTGCCAGCTACGATGAGTACGCCAGGATACCTTGACGCCGCGGCTCCGTGCATCTCCACTCCAAGGTCTTGTCCTTGCGTGACGTCCGGCAATATGGAATTGAGACAGAAACTAATTGAGCATTTTACATTATAATTATGCACTTAGTTAAATCTTGCTTTATCTTTAACGTACCAAAAACAAATAAAACAGAATGGGTTTGGACCTACCCACTCTAGAACTAACTACAACACACTATAATATTATAAAATAAGCCTACTTCTGACAAGACACCCCTTTTTTTGTTTTTGTTTTTTTTCATTATGTTTTTTTTCCGGTTTTCTGTTTTCCTCCTTAATAGAACTACAGCATCCGCATTATCAACTTAACAGTCATACCCTAACTTGTGATAAGTATATTCTAAGATTTTAACAACTACAAACTATAAGTAATATAAGTACTAACTATAACACACTACATCATTATAAAATAAGCCCCTTTTTCGGCATGGCGCGTTTCTCCTTATTTCACTCTTTTTTAAATAGTAACTAGCGGCCGCTCGCAACTTCGTCCGCGTGGACACACGGGAAACCCCAAGGGAACCCTCAACCAAGATAAAAAGTATTCCATATCTCAATCCAGGCCACAAACCATCGGTGTGCCAAACCTCATCCAAATCCGCTCAGCCGCCTCCGCGCGACCGATGAACAAACGTCCAAACATCCACAAACCCCCTCATCTACAATATTAGTAGGATTCACACGGTAAACTATTTTCAAACGCTAAGCTAATTCCTGATAGTTGTTGTGGGCCCAAGACCTAGACGTTTCCCGAATAGTCGTTTTCATGTGCCCCGGCTTCGGTATACAAACTATCTTTCTCTCTTTCAGCCACGAACTCTAAAGCATGTACTTGTCTCCGACCTAAAGCGCGTTGCGACTCCGGAGGCCCTGGGCCCCTTATAAACCTATTTCTGTGAGGATTTTCATTCCAACGCCCCCTCGCTACTTCTCCTGTATTACTCAAAGTATTATTACTGATATTACTACGAATATTTTTCTCTATATTTCGTAAAAACTCAATTCCGTCAACAAACGTACTAGCATTACGTCTAGCAAACCAAGCTATTTGTAGTTTCTCCGGAAAATGACGCATTATTTGATCGATTACATCGGTCACTTTCGGAGGTTGAGATAGGTGTCTAGCGTTCTCGACCATTTCTGCAAAATGTTCTTCCATGGAGGTTTGACCCATGGGATTCCAAACGCTATTATTAATACGATGTAATACTATTCCTTGCTCCTTATTACCCCAGAATACACTTAGAAAGTCCCTACTAAAATCCTCATAGGTATTCCATTTATCACTATAAATTTCCATAATTCGTCGAGCAGGTTCCTCCAAACTACCTAAAGCTATTGTTAATGCTTTGCCCTCGCCCTTTTTACTTTGAATGTAACTACCTAAAGTTTTAATTAACCTAGCCGGATTTTTGTTTTTCCTATCACCAAACACTGGTCGGTCAGATGGGGAACCACAAAAATGATAGTAATCGTCCACAGGTGAATTACAAGTTTTAATCGTATCGCTTTGCCGGATTTCTTCGACGCGGTGTGTTGTGGCAATAGTTGGAGTCGCATTGACTCCCTGACTGTTTTGAACTGCTACGTTTTCTCTAGAAACATTACCAGGTACATTTTCAACAAGTTCAACACGTTTTTTTAGGGCTTCTAACTGACCGACTATCATATCTAACTTAGACGTAACAGTCTCCATGGCATTACTCCGCGCCCTCTTCGAGGTCTGGGGTTCCCTATTCTTAGGAGGAATTTCATCCCCAATGGGATCTAATAACCGCCTACGCCTACTCATGCCTTAAGTTTTATAAAAGAAGAGTCAGGTTTTGCTTACCTCGCTAGTGGCTTACCCCTCTACCACTACTTATGATCTATCTCCAGCCTTTGTCAGCAACCCGCCTTCGGCTTGCTTCATACACCTATCCGTGTAGACATCCGTCGCCAGCCCGTTTCCGTGATGAAACCTGGAAGGTTTTCGCGCATTCCAAATAAGCTTTCTGCTTTCAAATCTTTTGGAAACTATAGTGAATTTATGAACTTTTCCCCCCTCAGACTTCTGCGTAGTTAAATATTTTACAACTAAAGATTAGATTATATGTCACTTCTGTCATTGTTCCCCTTTATACTTATAATGGCTATGATCGTTTTATATAGGACCCATACGTCGTGTTAATAAAACCCCTACGGTATAAGAAATAACGATGTCCGTTGTATTGACCTGAATCAATACATTTAATGACGGACATTCTGGTCACGATGGCACCATTTGTGACGCAAACACCCTACCTAGAGTTTGTCCCAACTATTTTTTTTAAAATTAAATTATAAGATTAACCAGAATAGCTAATATCGGCCCCGGGGAGGGGGGTGTTGCCCCACCAACCAGAAACCTAGGTAAGTATAGCCTAGATTCCTGGAGCTATCCGCAACGACTCTGTGGAATCCGACCCAAACAATGATTCCTCCACCGATTTAATACAAAAATTGTTTAATAATTACCTTTACCAAAGAAGAACGAATACCTTAATGGCCTCTCCGATTTCTAATCGAATAGCTAGTATCCTAAGGCCCTAATTGAACTGCTGATTGTAAGAATCCCGGTTTTCAGTGGTGCCGCTTGATTCTTACTTACGTCCCTAATAGAATAAAGGATGAACCCCGATTTTATGTGATATCGATTGGTTCCTAACTACGTTCCTAAATTATTAACACTCTTCACTGTGTCAGATTTAATATCAGGCAGACCATTAAATGTACATTAAACACGCGAAATAACATTATACACTTAATACACTGCGGTAGGTTACGCCAGGACAACTCAAGTACTTTTACACCCTTGATACACAAATACAAGTCACGCAATACTCAACCCTACGCCCTACACACTTAATACTATAAATAATACGCGAATTAGACTCACCAGAATAAACTCGTGTGGTTTACGTTGACCCGCGCTACTTACTCGGTTAGCCTCTCTCTTACCTCGTATCTGCCTTATTCTTCCTACACACTAAAACTCACGTCACGTCACACCTAGGGTGAGATTAGTCACGGGACTCTCGTAATCTCCCCGTACACCCGACGTGCGCGCGCGCAATTACACGATTTCGTTACGACCAGCGGCGTCCGTCCACTCCGTCCGATCCCCAAAACTCGAATGTCTTCCCCCCGCCTTCATCCTCACATCTTCCCTAAAACTCCCACGAGCCGTATTCCATGGGGTTTTTACCATATTATTCTCAAAGCTATTGTCTCACTTTCTTAAACCATCCCTTTTGTTTAAGTTCCTTTTGTCGATTACCCGAGATTCAATATTAATAGTTTATATTGCCAAATGCGGAAATGTTGCTTTTGAAAAACAAGGATACATTTATTTTAACGTCCCTTTGTGTATCTTTTTCTATTGAAATTTATTGAAGACAGGAAACTTTTACAGACATTTATAATGCCGCCCCTAATAACCATATCCATTAAACCCAGCTTTTAATGTTAACAGCTCCAAAGATTTGTCCTCGCATAGAAAGGAACATATTTCTTTTGTTTCAGAACCAACTACCCCGCCAAGCTTTGTAAATGTATTTGCTAGGGAATATTTTTGTTCTAAACACGTATTACTTTAAAATAAGTATTTGGCTGGCGTCACACCCCCCCCCCCCCCCTTACCTCCAAAGTTAGCAAAGAGAAAAATCTCAAATACCTAATTCTATGTGATAGCAGATTATATAAAGATTACAGGAAAAATAAAACGATGTTTCAATATAGCACACTTTTTTAGAAATTATCAAATTTCTATAAACTGCAATACTAATTTTATTATTCTACTCTGCAGTGTGGTTTGATGGTGAAATTACGGAACCCTTGGTGCGTGAGTCCGACTCGATCTTGACCGGCTTTATTTTATACCAGAAATGAATTCTACGTCTCATTGATTTATCCGAAAATGATACCAAACTTGGCTTGGTATCTAAACTTAGACAGTTATTAACTTCGGACTTCGTTAAGGCAGAATTCCCCCCTCCCCCCACCTGCTTAAAAAATCCAGGTGGCTCCACTTCGTAAACCCATCTTAGGAACACAAGGATCAATCCTACCGAAGGAAATCTTTGGTTCACGTATAGCCGTATTCTTATTTTTTTTTGGCTTGTACGAATGGGGCTACACCATCTCCCAAAACTGGGAGGCCCCTTCAAGAAAGAAATAGCGAAAGAAAACATGACGAGGATTGCCAATCTCCGTCTTTTATATCGTTAGTCGGTCGTCTTCGAAACGTCGGGAAAGTCAAAATCAAACCAAATACCAACTAATTACCAAAGTACTTTCAATAAAACCGGCTAGTATCCGTTAAACAGTGTTTTATTTCATTTGTATTTTTTTGTGCTAGGTATTAATGTGCAGTTTAACTTAACTCCATGATGAACTCGCGCTACTTTCAATTGGGCCAACTTCTTTGACAGTTGCCGGTGAAGCAGAGCAAACCCCCAGCTTCAATCGACCAACTCTAGATTAACGGAAATACTCCAGTTTCGAATTCTACTTAGTTCAAACATAAACTTACTCGGTTCAACCTTAGCAACTTTCCAAGTTGGAAGGAAAGAGAATAACTGGCTAATTAACTGTGTCCAGAATTTTCTTAAACTCAAAATAGATCAATGAATAAATGCAAGGTGGTTCAAAATAACGTTGACAACTGATTTTTCAAATAATTTTAACTTTAACATTTAAGTTAATACATAAATTATAAAAATACAACCTTTTTTTACAAGAATCCCTATTTAGTCTTCAAAATAGCCTCTTTTTCCGCGAAGTGCGGAAAATTGTGGAAAATAATACCAAGCATTTGAGGTCTTTGACTCTACGTTGAAAGAGGCGCTACGGCTACGGCGCTAAAAGAGGTTATTTTGGGAACAAATCGAGATTCATGTAAAAAAAAGATTGGAAGTATATTTAAAACTTAATTTAATTTAAAGAAAATAAAACTATTTGACAAATCCCTCGTCATGTCAACATTATTTGGGACCACCCTGTAGTAATTAATTATCATTTCAAGTAGGTTATTATGATATGTAATTGATCTTTCAAAAAAATTTTTTTTGTACTTAATTAATGCAGTGGCCAGTCCATTCTACTGGCTTATTGCATTAAGGCGGTTGTATGACCGAAAGTGGCGCTTTCAGAGGTTTTTATTCAATAAGTTATTAATAGAAAAAGATTTTTATAATGTTTTACGTGGAGTTTTAAGGGTCTATGGTCTAGTATTTTTAGAAGGTATCACTACATGCCCTCATAGTCATTCGTAGAAGTAGATAACGTAGAAAAACGGCCACTTTTAGCAGTTTTGCTATCTACTTCTGGCAGTGACTACGAGGGAATGTAAAAATACTGTCTAAAATACTAGATTGTGGGTCCTAAAAATTCCTCGTAAAACATTATTAAAATTGTGTATTCGAATTATAAATTTATATAAAATTCACCGCGGCGTCACTTTCGCTCAGGGTGCCACATTAATTTGGCGTATTCATCGAAATATTATTATAGTACAGTAGCCCGTAGAACATTTAAATCACCAAAAAGGTTACCGTTTGCCGTTGTGATATAGTTATTTATTACGAAATTATAGATAATTTAACCCAAGTTTCACAGATCGCAATCCGCCGTAACCTATATTTGTAGATCTCCAAAAATGATATTTTTTTTATTTTTCAAGGTATACCACATGGTTTAGCTATTGTCGTGTTCTACAGCTTTGTTTGATTGCCACTGATAATAGTAAGACTATGGAAAGTGATCATACACAGATTTAAGACTAGATAAAGTTCAACCATTATCATCAGGTCTTAAATCTGTGTATGGCTATGTGTGTATGGTTTTTATAATACTTGATGTCTTAACATGCGCATTCGCACACTCGCAACCTCATTCGTAACATCAGTAGTCTACCGTCAGAGGCGCTGTGCCAAAAATTGCTTACTACAGTCGGTAAACGTAACTGTGCATTGTGCAAAACTGCAAACTCATAAACAGGCATAGTTTGGTATTTAAATAAATTCTTGATTCGTGTTTCGGTGAAAAGTTTCAAAGTGCATTTTCTAATTCAATCAAAAAACGAAAAATTCCGGTGTATCTGGAGTGGAGAGTAATATAAGAAGATTTCTCACTTGAAGGACATTTGTCGTGACACGTCATGGCCTTGGTAACACAAGTGCGAATATGATCGTCATCTCGGTGATATATCGCTGTCGGGGAACGTGATGGCGTCACAGAAAACGCTTAGATACCATATACTTACTCAGTACTCACATTTAATGGATTTCTTTTGCGGCAGGAACAAAGTTATTTGTTGATAATGGGTATGTAATTACAGCTTTCTGATTGTTTTACTATTGTAGTTATGGTAGGAAACATAATATTTAGCTTTATCTGTTTACAACGTCTTTTTAAGCTTTGATGTTACTCGATCGATCGTGAAGAAAGGACATAAAAACATTAAAAGTAGGTAGGTACTGTTTAGATCTAAGTCCATATTATAAATATTATTTTTTCTACTTCTTTTATCTAATTTAGGTATGGTTCATCCAAAATTTTCTCGTGATGATTTAGGCCTGCTACTTACGGTGACATATTCCCACTGCAATATATTATTGGCAAATATTTGCTCTATCAAAATGTCCGGCTTTGATGTCTATTAGGTACCAGTACCAGTCAAAGGGAATTATTGGATCACCAAACCGTAACGTAACGCGACCAACGGCCTATAAACTGAGTGGGCTTCTATCGGAAATAAGCCACCACATTCAGTCCTAATTTATGTTGACATAGCTTTGGATATCAAGCTAGTATTACAGCAGCATACGTCCCCCAAGTAACATGCTCTAAGTTTTAACGGTTCAATAAAGTAAGTTCGAATGGTTTGCCGAATCAGAATCGAACATATTTGTAGGCTCGCCATGCTTGCATATAACCTGCTCGTCGAGCATGTCTGCGTTTTGACCCACAGCTATTGAGTCGAGTGTGTCTATAGACAAGCAAGTAATGACTTAAGTAAAACACTTGTACTATTATGTATTCTGTGGTAAAAACTTGCAATTTTCAATGCTTCTAATACTTATTATATTCAAATGCAATTAATGATATAAATACATTTAAAATGCACCGAAACTGCACTAAAACTCCATTTAAGATTAATCATTATAGGTAGGTACTATAAATGGCATGTGAATATTATATGAGAAGCATTTGAAAATTGCAAGTTTTACTCAAGACATTACTTACTCGTCATTACAACCTTTCACAGATATAAAGGGTGTCCCAATACTTTGCCACACGGAGGGAAAGATAGGAAATTTTACTGAAGGAAGACTTCATTTTGTATTTAATAAGAAACGGAACTGCAATCAACGTTTTTTTTTTAATCGCATGTGATTTATACAAATTGATACAATCCGTAATAATTTAAATTTAAATGTTTAATTTCATGGCCTTCCTTTTGTTTAAGAGGCTGTGTCACTTAAGAAAAAATAATCCTTTCGATTGGTATCGTAAGAAAAAAATAAAAAAAAACGTTTTTGGTGGGTTCCACTCCTGGTTAAGGCAGGCGATTTTTCAAAAATCTTTAAATGCAGTTCTAATTATTTTTAACAACAAAATGAAGTCTTCTTTTAGTAAAATTTCCTATCTTCAATATTTTAGGAAGGGAAAGTACCGTATCCTCCGTATGGCAAAGTTTTGGGACGACCTGTATATTGTTTTACCTTATTATTTAGGGACAGATATTTCCTTATCGTATTGAATTTGAATTACTGACAATCAAGTAAAATCCATGCAGGCAACAGAATGCGACGATCCCCAGGCTAAGTTTCAGATTGAAATTAAACTAACCTTCAGATTTCAGAACGTGTATGATATTTCAGGGATCCATTAATCTGTCGCTAGATGCGGGCTCGGAAAGGTCAGAGGGTAAGTGCAGGTCAACCGCAGGCCTACCCCGAAATTCCAGAAGGATATCTTTGGCCTAACCCGGCTTGTGCTCTCCCAAGAAAGGGTTACTAATTTTAGCTGGCCCAAAGGCATATTTGGCATGATACAGTCACAAATATTTCTGTTAACATGCGTCGTGTGTTGTAGATTTTTGACTATGTGGTAACTATGTGGTATGTAGTACAACTTGTCTCAATAGCTGATTTTTAATGTATTTCCTGGTATAGTATGTAAATCTTAATCAATAGTTCACTTTTTACTGAGTGGAGAAGGGAGTAAAATAATGTAATTTTTTTTCTTAATAAGTATTTTAAATGCATCAGCCGATAGTTTTTGACATTGATTTATAAAATCGTACAGAGGCACTCACTGAAAATTACAACTTTCATATTTTCATAAGTAATAGACGCCAAAATCACATGTCATATCGCAAGCATGGAAGCTCATAACAGGTGTAACGAGACCCTCAACGAAGCCGAAGTCCACGCATTCCGCCCATCATCAGAACCTGGGAAACCAATAGCTATGAAGTTATTGAAAGTTATTGAAATTTTTAGGAAATCTTTTTTCATTCGTTATTTCCTAATATTTGTTTAAAGAAATACTATCAAAATTTTTAGTATTTCGTAACAAACAATGGCTTCAAAACGTCATCACTCAATGTACCTCATGAGCACGCACATAAACGCTGCCTTTCAACTCGATCGCACGCAGCTGTGTAGCTTACACTAGCAGGCGCGGTCTGTTACACTCGCAGGCGCGGTCTGTTGTACGCGTTACATTGCGCGGTAGTATGCAATGCTTTTTTAACACCAAAAATTAAAATCGTTTCCCAGCAATAATTTGGAACAGAAATGGTCCTGATGATGAGCAGAATACGTAGGCCTCGGCTTCATTGAGGGTCTAGTTACACCCGGTATAAATCATAGACATTGATGTATCGATACGACCAAGAATCTTATATTCATATTCTATATAAGGTTCTTGGATACGACACATAATTTTATCAGCACTTTTTAAAAGAACGAGCTATTGTATTGTCGCAATCTCGATTCATCAGATCGTACAACTATATAATTATATACGATATCAAATATTTTCATGGTGAAGTACCTAAGGATCGATATAGTATCCGTATTCATAACTGTAATTTTTTTACCTTTATCTATGTGTTGTCCTCGTTTAGGTTATAAGAGTGACGGCAAAGGGGATTCCCACGGGATCTAACCATCCCATGTGTGAAACCAAATACTGACTCACGAATGTCTCTTTGAAACCGTCAAGATGCCGTAACATTCCATAATTGTACCAAATAATATTTTGTATTATTGAGTGGAGTTTTATTATTTCGATTTTCAAACTTTTGAGTACCTACATACATAACATAGGTACCTTCTTGTGAATGTAGCCATTATCAAAGAGAATGTAAAAAAACTAACTAAAATGCATTCCTGCGTTCTGATTTTAACATTATTACTGAATTAAATTGATACAAAATAATTAAAAAACTAAACTACCGAATCTACCACCAGTTCACAAATTGGGAGGCGTAAGCCAAAATTTTTAATACTACACCTAAGTAAAGCCTGAAAAAGAAAACTTATATACTCGTCATTATAACTTTAATATAAATTCAGCTATATTTTAACAGCACAACTTAAAGCTAACAGATAAACAATAAACAGCTAGATAATCAATCGTAATTATTGAAACATTTTCCGAGAAAGTCCACGCTTGAATTTCAAAGTCTCCTCTCATGAGCTGCCTAATATTTTCTTGCAACAGTTTGTTTAGAACGACATTGAAGTTATGTTACAGTTTTAAGCATAAGTATAAAATATAGGTACTTCTGTTCCATAGAAGTGAATATACTTCTGTCATTGAATCACGAAACAAGTCTTAATAATGAAAGTTTGATCATCGCTACCTTACAGCATCGCGGCTTTACAGAAGCGCGTCTTACTCTAAGATCGCTACAATTATTTTTATATGCCGATAAATTAGTGAATACCTAAAATACTAAAATGTTCATCTGTTTAGTTAGCGTATAGGCGATTGCGTAAAGTGATCATATTCATTTGAAAGTTCATATTGTATGTCATTAGTGTCAAATTCCATACAAATTGCTGCCAATCGGATACGATATGAACTGTCAAAGAAAACCGATTGACTTTACGCAATCGCACCCTAAGTTAGGTTATTTATTTTAATAAGAAATTTCAACCATAAATCTTTTACTGTGTAAAAATAATTTGAGAAGTTTTTGTGGTCGTTTTAAATGGATTTAGTTAATTGTTGAGTATATGAATCATTACAGTGATACAGAAATATTTAACTTATTAGACAAAGAAGTAAGATTGTTTTTATAACGTTCCTTGACTTCTTTTCGGGTAAAAAATATTTATAATCAGATAAACACCGCTACTTTGGAACCTCTGTATTAATAACGTTTAATTATATTCTCTAACTATAATAAATATGTGTCATTTTTTATATATACGACTATATTACTTCCTTATCGAAGTGAATTGCTATTCTAAGTGAATTGTTGTGTTTGTTTACATAAATTGCTGTATTATGTTATTGCAATGTTCGGCGAAATTTGTTGCTAATTTGGCTTCACCTTAAAATCAGTGTCACAATTGGTTGTGGCAATATGAGGCTGGAGTGGAGAGCCATTTGGCTAAGTTTAACTTTTGTATTAAGTAGTAACTTTATTCATATTTTTGTAAACTGCTCTTATATAAACTGATGTCTTTTTCTATTTCTATGAAAATAATGTGGACCCTTAATGAACTACCTGTTATTTTTACGGCCCATTGTAAGTATTTATTGTGGATTTCTTTGAACCTAATGGAGAACTAGACGGCCACAGCGTAATACTAATATCTATTCTGTGGCCACAGTTCACCGTCCGTATTTCTTGACAGAGTTCGTTAACTAGTCATCCTTCCTTCTATTATCTATTCACTGCGATGCCTACTTTACATTCAGTGATGTTTCTCAATTATTGTGTAATGTCGCATTTAAATGCAAAGGCAGGAAAGCATTCAGTTTCGCCACCCATTCCCACTATGCAGTTTGAGAAACACTGCCTTTATAGAGATTACAGATTGAGATACTCCGCCGTTATAAATTCATCATTAGGATTCCACGTAGTTCTTCATTTTAGAGTGAAACATACTTGAATCAGGGTTGCCAAAACATTTTCAGCATCGTTACTTTTGAGCCCAATTTGGGGCGTAGAAAGTTTGATTAAAGCTCTCCTTACTCTTTAAGAAAACAAGTCTCCGTTTGCTTTTATATTTATATTTAGACTTGAGACAATGCAAACTCTTTTCATTTAAAGAATTAAATTAATATTTCACCAGACTCTTCGACGTAGATATAGCTTAAACGTAAACAAATTGTAAGAACGCTCATAATTAAAACTTTAAACATCGTCATGGTTTCTGTAATTTCCGCGTAATTATTAAATGAAAACTCTGCATGCGTAATTAAAAAGATGTAAATTAAAATGTTTCTTACGTTCACCCCGTTCATGTTTTCAAGTTTCACCTCACTAATTAAGCAAGTTGGTTGAATAAGGGGAGGTTCAGATTAATTACCGAATCCCTAGGATACAATGGGACCATTCATTAACTTGACATTCGCACACGTTTGTATCTGCTTATGATTTCACAATTTGTCCTAACCCGTTTTTGCTGCCGTAAGGTCTCTTTATTCACACGATTTCTGTGAATAGAATCCGATTATAATAGCATATTGTTAATTGGCTAACGTTATTGAAACGTTGTTTTTAAGTTAACTAATCATTACACTATACCTTAGTTTTTAGTATTTATTATAAGTTTTCGGTATATAACTTGAGACAATAGAATCATTATCGGGTCACATATTTTCATTTTCAGAATCAGTATAAAAAATGATAATGATACCATAAAAACTGACGAAGTTACAAGCTTTTTGTGTAGTCCTGTTAATAGGGTGTGCGTTAATTATGGTTTTGTAAATATTATAACATCATATAAAAAATATTGCAATCGATTCTATTACTGATTCTGAACAAACAGTTTTCAAGTTTCTTATAAACTAAAATTAACCTTGTATGTATGATGTCAAAAATCGAATCCTATTTCTGAACAAACATATAAACTCCCTCGTCAATATAACTAAATCCCAGTTTATAAAACAGTCTCTGAGAGCTTTCGTTATAATTTTCAACAAAAGTGTATACGTCATTACCTTTACCCAACAGATCATTTATAACATGCTTCATCAGCATTTCAGAATAGCCCCGCCTCCTATGCTCTTCTTCACAATACAAGTGACATATAAAACTGTACTCGTTTATGAAAACCCATGCTATTAAAGCGTGTGTCTCCTTCAAATAAAGACCGTATCCCAAGTTGTTACGGGCTAAAGTTGTGAAATAGACGTGGCTGGTTGGATATTTGTAAGGCCACTTAGAATCCACCCTTTGAATGTGATCACGGTCGGATTTGACTGGCGCCACGTAGACGTTAGTTGGAAAACTGTAATAAGAAAAAATGGTATGAAATGACTCATGACTCAGTCATGGCTAAGTGAAACAGTAGGTTCTAAAACTAATTAACTTAAAGTGACGAACTTGTAAAGCCATAACAGAGAGAAATACGAGTTTTTTATATTTTCTTGAGCTTTCGTAAAATACGAAAAGCTCTGAATTACCGATTTGTTCCGGATTCGTTATGTTCCTGACTCGTCGTATTCCAGATTCGCCGAATTCCAGATTCGCCGATTTCCTGATTCGTCGTAATACGTACAAACGACAACACTAGCGCTTTACCATTTTTAAGTTTAAAACGGCTTGTGAGCCGCGCTATCACTTTGCGCATGTCAGAAAAGGTCTCACAATAAAATAAACTACTGAAATGGACAAATTATCAGTAAAATAAGTGTCAATTTTGTGTTTTTTTTTATTACGAACATGTTTCAGATTAAGTCATATTTGAACTAAAATGTAATGTATATTGAGCCGTTTTTGTATCTTTTAATTAAATAAATACTTAAATAAAAAAATAAAAAGATATGTCATTGACTGTATTCCGACGAATCTGGAATACGTCGAATCTGGAATACGGCGAATGTGGAATACGACGAATCAGGAGCATGACGAATCCGGAACAAATCGAATTCGAATTACCAACGAGAAATAGGAAATTTGATACAATCAAAAGTTTTAAGAAAACTTAAATACCTATCATAACATAATACCATAATATATAATATCATATCATAACATAACTACCTATACATAAGCCAATATGAAGTTACATCCATACAAAAATGGGGTGGTCAAGTAACAATAAAACAGAAAAAATACAAAGTACTTAAATACTTACCCTTCAATATCATAAGGTTTCGTCATCTTATCCAAAAAAAACGTTTTTGTTCGGTTTATTTCACATAAAGTCTTAAACCCGATTCTGGGTTTAACCTTTTCCATAATAATTTTCAATGTGGCTGAAGTCACAAGGTCTACGCATACTTTTTTACTCCAGTCAATGAGTTGAGTTGTAACCAACGCATTTTCCAAATGTGTTGTATCTTCAGAGAAGGCAAATACATTGCATTCAGCATAGCACCCCTGAAAGAAAAATCTTTTAAGCAGGTGCTACAATTCCTTTCACATTCTGAAAAAAAAATGTTTAAAGTCGACGTTGTAGTTCATCTTTTTTTTATTAATAATGTGATAAACGTTTACTTCCCATGAGAATTTAAAAAAAAAACTTTATTTTTTTATCTACACCCATGCTTTAAATCCTCTGTAGGTTAGTTTACTGCCAACATTACGATATCCGAGCGAGAGGACGTCGCGCTGCGCCGCGCACCCACGCGCGAATGGGGAATGCCCGAAAAAAATCAAATTGGCTGAATATTTTTTTATAGGAATTTTCGGTTGCGTGAAAAATTTATAAAAATTAAAAGTCTCTTTGACTACACAAAAGTATTAAATGAAAGAGCAGAATGGAGATTATACCTTTGCCACCACTTTCCTCAACCACAGCATGTATTAAAAAAAAAGTTTTGACATTTTGTGATGAAATTTTTTTTTTAATATCATATTGTGGTTGTGGCAGGTGATGGCAAAGGTATAATCTCCATTCTGCTGTTACTTTCGTATGTGTATGTGAAGTCGAAGAGACTTTAATTTTTTTTTATTTTATTACGCAACCAAAAATTCTGAAACTTTTTTCTATTACAAAGGGAGCTTATTCCTACGTATATAAAATATTCAGCCAATTTGATTTTTTTCGGACATTCCCAATCGTTTTACATTATGAAATTCAGTACAACATTATAACACACTTTCGAAAATTATAATGACAAGGAGGAGGAGGAAAGTCAAAGTCAATGACAAAGTCAAAGTCAAAACCCTTTATAGAGAATACATATCATGGGTGTAGATAAATATCATATCAAGGGTGTTTTTAATCCATATGTATTAAAAAATTGTTTGTTTCCCTAATAAAAATAAAAAACAAAAAAATGGGTGTAGATAAAGTCTTGTATGCAACTGTGTACATAATTAGGTATTACAATACAGTTGCATAAATTAACTATTAAACTTTTATGCACATGCATTTACCTAATTAAAAAGTACTATAAAGCGACTCTTTTTTTTGTTAGCAGAAAAAAAAGAGTCACTTTATAGTACTTTAAAAAAAAATCAGAAATGTTTTATTACTGATAGTAAATATGACCGTCATAATCATATTTTAAAATAATTTTAAATCATAGAAGATTGTCTGAGAATCTGTGTGTATGAGAAAAAGTCGGCAATTTCATATTTTAACCCCTAAAATCTTAGAGCATTCAATGCTCTTAGCCTAAAATGCATGAATTCGTTCAGTGTTTCAGGCGTAAGAAGGTAACTGACAAATAGACAGCGTTACTTTCATATTTGATAATTTTACTATGAATTTAAGTTTTTAAATATTTCACAGATGTATTTATTTTTGTGAAATAGCGGACTTAAAGACATAGCTAATTAACCGACAAAAGTTGTATAAAACTCAACTAAATAACTGAGAACAATATTAATTTTGTTTTTTTTTCTCTACATACAATAATAATTTTTAAACAATTTAATAACATTTTTTATATAATTGTGTAAAACTTATTTCCTAGAGCGAAATGTTTTATGAATGCTCGGAATGCCTGTGTGAGGTAAAGTAAGGTTTACTTAATTTAGTTCAAAAGAAAGCCGTCAAATTGGTACTCAAACAAAAAATACGTAAGTATTGCTCGTTAAGGGTCTTTCTTTACAAATGATTTAAATCAAAAGGTAGGTTGATGATAGTAAATAAATATTTATTTATTTTATATTTTTATTTTTTATTTAGTTAAGATGAAGTTTATTAATACATACCTTACTATTTGTCGCTACAAATCCATAGTCGATATTTCCCAGCGGACAAAACACTTTGAATTGAAAGCTTTCTCTTATGTTCTGATATTTCATATTCAAATCTAAAGCATTATACCCGGGGACATTAAGAGGCCATTGCTCCTTTAGTTTTTTCTTCAAAATAGGCCACTGATCTAATGGTAATTCTACGAGAATATCCATAATAAGGTAGATACAAAGTAGCTCAACAACTGCACAAAGTTGAAACCAGATAGTAACTAGAGTAGTTTTAATAATAACATAGCAAAAATAGCAACTGATTCTTTTATATATATTCTTATTACATCATAGAAAAACACATGGCCACCGTAAATATAGGTAAAGCAGTATCTCAACCAAGCCCTTACGCTCCGTTTGTTGGTGCATTAGGAATGGTGGCAACAATGGCGCAATTTCTGTATAATTTTAAACACTAGATTCTATAACATGAATAAACAACTCAATACACTCATGGTCAGTTTATTATTAAAAATTGCGGATAGTGTGATGCCTGACGGCGCGGCGGCGCGAGCGTTGCCTGCACAAACTAATTGCCTGATAACAAAATACCACTGATATGATAACATAACTGATATACCTAGGGATGGGTCCTGTGAAAATTTCAATGAAATGAAAATTAAATTTATATGAAATTTATGAAATCTTTCAAAACGGGTTGAAATATTTCACTTTTGAGTGAAATTTATTTCCAGTACTAGAAATCCCTTATTTTCTGAATTAGTTTACTATTTTAACGTATTAAATGAAATTTAAAGGCTTAGGTAATTAACCGAGTGAGCGCGAAGCGCGAACGAAGCGTCTCTGCTTCAGCTTGGGCAACAATTCTTTCGTATGTCCTTCCTGCTGTCCGTTTGTTCTCCTTTATAGGTTACAGGTCGCATTTCTCAACCGATTCTCGTGAAATTTTGTGAGCAGGTTTGAAAATTATATAGAATTTTATGGTCGAACGAGTTTTTCGAAATTTTTCAAAATGGCGGAATTATGTAAAAGAACATATTTCAGTCTGGCTTTCCGGCGCTGTTGTTCTCCTGTACAGTTCGCATTTCTCAACCGATTCTTGTTAAATTTTGTGAGCAGAGTCGAAAATTATATAAATGTTATAGTCAAACCCCGAAGTCCCGGCGCTCCTAGGTTTGCCTAGTCAAACCTCAGGTTTTGGGCCAAGGGCCGAAACACTATTTTATTTTGGGTTTTGACTAAGGCTTCTTGTCAAAACTGAGGTTTGACTAGACAAACCTAGGAGTGCCTGAGTTTCGGCGTTTGCCTATAACAATTTTTTTTTTGTAGCCTATTTTTCGAATTTTTTCTAAATGGTGGAGATATGTAAAAGAAACATATTTCAGTCCAGTTTTCCGGCGCTGTTTGTTCTCTACAAGTCACATTTCTCAACCGATTCCCGTGAAATTTTATGGGCAGGTTCGAAAATTATATAGAATTTTTTTTACGAGCCTGTTTTTCGAAATTTTTCATAGCAGAGATATGTAAAAGAAACATTTCAGCCCGCCATTCCAGCACTGTTTGTTCTCCTCTACAGGCGCATTTCTAAACTGATTCTCGTCAAATTTTGTGGACAGGTTCGAAAATTATATAGAATTTTACTGTCGAGCCAGTTTTTTTTAATTTTTCAAAATGGCGGAGATATATACATATACATATTTTAGTCTGACTTTCTAGCTGTCTGTTCTCCTCTACAGGTCCCATTTCTCAACCGATTCTCGTGAAATTTTGCGAGCAGTTCGATAATAATATAGATTTTTTAAGTCGAGCTAGTTGAAATTTATCAAAAATATCACCCATTTCCAAAAATAAGTATTCAAAATTAGAAGCGCCATCTAGCTGCGCCTAGCTACCAAATAATATACCAAACAGCACGTAACCAAATAATATATCTAACCTACTATGTGCTTTGAAAGACCTCGTGAGCAGTGAGGAAAAAGGGGTTTCGATCCATTTCTGGACATAGGCCTCTCCCAAATTCTTCCACTGTGTCCGGTTTTGCGCCTCCGTCATCCAGTTGTGTCCCGCTTGTCCTCTGATATCGTCAACCCATCGTATTGGATTGGAGGGCAGCCTCGTGGTATTTTGTCTTCCCATGGTCTCCATTCAAGGATCCTTCTCGTCCATCGTCCTTGATCCATGCGAGCTACGTGACCCGCCCAACTCCACTTACGCTCGGAAATTACTTGCACCACGTCTCTCACTCCCGTTTTTCGCCGATTCCATTCATTCCTTTTCCTGTCGCGCAAAGTTATTCCCAGCATAGCCCTTTCCATTGCTCTTTGCGCGACTCTAAACTTTTCAGCTGATCGTTCAGTGAGAGACATTGTTTCCGAGCCATATGTGAAGACCGGCATGATGCATTCTTCAAATACTTTTGCCTTGAGTTTTATAGGCAGTTTAGTCCGCAGTATCTTCATATTTGCACCAAATGCTGCCCAAGCCTGGGATATCCGTCTCTCTACCTCTGCTGTCTGGTTATTGCTGCCCAGCGTAATTTTGCGGCCGAGATATACATACTCCGTCACGACATCAACCGGAAATTGACAGTCATTTGCCTCGGGTATGTTGGTCATAATCTTGGTTTTTGATAGGTTCATCTTCAAGCCCACTTTTTCGGATTCCACCTTTAAATCTTCGATCATGTCCAACATATCAGAAACACTTTCAGAAAATAGAGCCAAGTCGTCCGCGAACCTTAAGTTTGTCAGCTTCTCCCCCTTTATATTAATACCTTTCTCATTCCAATTTAGTTTTTTAAATATATATTCTAAGGCTGCGTTAAAGAGTTTGGGAGATATCGTGTCACCTTGTTTCACCCCTCGGGCTAGATGGAATTTTGGTGTTTTCTCGTGCAGATTGACGCAAGCCGTGGCATGTTTCTGTAGATGACGTATCATGTCGATGTATCTACCGTCCACTCGGCAATCCACTAACGCTTCCTCAACGGCCCAGGCTTCAACTGAGTCAAACGCCTTTTCATAGTCCACAAAAGCTATAATGATAGGTTTCTGATATTCGTGAAATTTTTTATCAGCGTTTTGATGGCTTGTAAGTGCTCACAGGTGTTGTATCCTAACCCCGCCTGCTCTTTTGGTTGATACTAGTCAAGCTTGTTTCTCAACCTATTCACTATAACTCTCGTGAACAACTTGTAGATGTGCGACAGTAGACTGATCGGCCTGTAGTTGTCCAGACACTTTAAATCTCCTTTTTTATGTAAAAGGGTGATAATAGCATTATTCCAGCTCTCTGTTACTTCGCTACTTATTAAGCACTTTGTGAACAGCTTAGCTAGTGCTTGATGTACTTCTTCCGATGATATTTTTAAGATTTCTGGAATAATACCATCTTCGCCTGGAGCTCGTCGGTTTTTTAATTGGCGTAGCGCATATTGGACTTCATCAGGAGTTACGTCAGGCAGATCTTCAGACTCAACATTCAGCACTGGTAACCTTCTATGTTGTTCTACTTCCATGTCTTGTGATCTCCTTCGATTCTGTATCCTGCTTTTGTATAGGTTCTCATAGTAGCGGTGAGTCACAGTGTCAAAGTAGTTCATCCCTGTTAGTTATTATGTCCCCATTTTCATTTTGCAGTTTGTAGATAGCTTTTTTCCCAGTACTGAGTTTTAATTTGAGGAACCTTCGACCGTTGTTTCTTTCTATGGCCTTCAGAATTGTATCCTCATCGTGTTTCCTAAGGTCTTTTCGGATGCCACAACGGATGGACTTCTGTAGTTGGGATAGTTGTCCTGCGTTGGGGTTAGCCTCGCTAGCCATTTGTCGTCTTCTGGCAATGAGATCTAAAGTTTCCAGTGTAAGTTTTTGTGGCTTCCCTTGTATGTTATTTGGAGTCACTGACCTCAGTGCGGAGTTTAGGCAGTTAACGACGTTACAGTTTATATCTTCTACATTGAGCTGGTCCATTTCTTCAACACCTAGATTCTTACTGATGTGCTCTTTGATGATGTCTTCATTTTGCTTTACAAATTTGTTATTAAAAGTTGTAAATAGCTATTCGTAATTTAAGCCAACGCTAAACGCCAAAGCTATTCGTAATTTAAGCCAACTTATTTGTTTATTGTTTTGTTCTATAATTATGTTGATATATTGACAAAATGCATGTAATTTTGTTTTATTTAGGTCAGATGAAACTTAAAAATAAATTTCACTCTAAACTGAAATATTTCAAACCAAAATGAAATTTATTCTAAATATTTCACAGACCGAAATTTTTCGTGAAATTTACCCAACCCTAGATATACCTAATTAATAGTACCTAAGTATACTCTGTAGTATATGTCCATCATTTTGTTGAATTAAATAAAAGCTTTATGCGTCCGCTGCGTTAAGCGGGACACGCGCGCGGGTCGACATAGATTAGAGCTTACTCATGCACTGTAAGCATATGTCCGTCAAAAAACCAGCAATCTATATCGACCGCAGCGGACGCCCTTATAGATAAGAGATGTTTTGTCAATTGAATATTTTTCTATATCGATGTTACAGTTAAAACTCATAAAACGGTTTTGACTAAGGACGTTGGTCAAAACCACTTTTAACTGGTTTTTGCAGCCAAAACTGGTTTGGACCGTGCGACCAAAAACTATGTTTTTGTAAAATTTACTGTCAATAGTGGTCTTCTGATGATAAAATACCGCACCGTTTAAATATAAAAAAGTGTATTCTTCGGGGCGCACCGATGCACACTACTTTTCTATAACGACGTCTTAGAGTGAAAATCTCGTAAGTGTAAAAGAAGAAACTTTTCAGGAGGAAGAAAAAACTGCGTGCTGTAATTTTTTTGTAAGGGGGCTTTTATGTTTTTTTATTAAACGATGTTGTTACGAGTATCAAAAGAACAAATTAGTGAGAACAGGATTACATGTTGCGAAGTTTTCTTCCTAAAAAAGCAATAAAAAATAAATACCAAAAATGCATTTCCGAGGTTTTCACTCTAAGACGTCGATAACTACAGTAAAATCACAATAAAATAACATGAAACTTCCCTGCTTTCGGCTTTTAGACACATTACCGGCTACGCGTTCGGTATTGTAAAGAATACCTATGTAAAATATAAAATAAATAATATTTCATATAAGTATCCGATAGTCTGAACTTGAAATGAGGTAATCATATATCCTTTTGAAAGCTTAAATCCTTCAAAACTGTTTTTGACTAAGAGAGTGAGTCAAAACAACTTTTGCCTTATTTTCATAGTCAAAAGTGGTTTTGACCGGTTATGAGTTTAAACTGTAACATCGATCTACCTAACAAGAAATTGTTTCCTTAGCAACGTCACATTTGACATACATATAAGAAAAATAAAAAAATGTATAAAGTATCTATAACCGGCATGCTTATTGTCTAATTTTTAAAATCTATCGCAATGTAACTTAACTAATGTAGCAAATGTTACTTATTGCTGCATTTCTTTGGTAAGTTTTTATTTGTGCCAAAAAGAAGCACCAATGTATAATATGTATAAATAAACATTTCTTTTTGGCACAAACAAAAACTCACCAAAGAAATGTAGCAATGTATCACATCCATCTATCAAATGAGAGCGATCGCGATAGATTTTGAAATTAGACAAAAGTACCCTGTTTTATATTTATTCTTATGCTAAAAACATACATTATAAGTGTTTGCTTAGTTTAAATCCAGTAGTCGGGTTTAACCGGTGAAACCGGTCTTTTGGCCACCTCTATAACAACGGAGCCGGGCACCGACGACTGTGTGAGTTTTCCCGTAATTATGTTACTGCTTTTACTATATTTATTCTGTGGCATTGTTTAATTTTTTTAAGGTTATCACATGATGCTATCGTGTGCCTCGTGCGTGATATCACTTCAGGGTCCAGGCAGGGGTTAAGTGGTGACTTGCCATGATACTCTTATTCATTAATTATTAGGTACCTAAAAGTACGTACTTGTTTTACAAGGTAGTGCCATCTAGTAAACTGAAGCCAAGACATCTCCTATCTTAATGTTTGAATGGTCGTATCGTAACTCATTTTTCTTGATTTGATTTTATCAGAAAAGGAGAAAATGTAGTATTTCCTAACTAACTTCAATAAATCAAGAATATTTACTTTATGGAAAGAATCAAAATACCTGATAATAATAACAAAATACCAATCTACACCATTCTCATTTATAAAATAAAAAGCAGCCACTCTATCGCCTACCTCTCTATGCTATGCTAGTGATAAACATTGGTTTTACTGGTCTTACATAGATGTCGCTATTTCGTTTAAGTGTCTAAAAAATATGATTTCATGTTTATTAGTTGCGTTACAAGCTCATCTCTAACATAAATACTTCCGTCTGAGTAGGTTCTTGTTTCATTTTTAGTAGTTAAGTAGTATTGCTTTATGTACAAATTCATAACAAGGATAAAAATATACATAAAAGCTCGCGGGAGAAAAGGACCTTAATATAATTATACCATAAACCGCACAACACCACAAAATGCGCAACACGTAAAAAATACATATTTACCTACTTATTTAGAAAAATCGCCAAGACTTACAATTACTTTGTAATGTAATAAATATGTTAAAATCTACTTGGTAACATACAATCTAGGTAATAAAAAAACCTGCAATTTTAGTATGAAATTAGACGCAACAAAGGAGGCGGATAACTATGGCATTTAAAATTTCGGTGGTCCAGTCAACTGAACAATCTGAACCAAACCACCGCACGAAAGTTAAACGATGATCCAGTCTACAATCCCAAATGTACTACGGGCACGGAGGGGGAAATCCTCTGTGCTCCGCCCGCCCGCCCGCCCACAACTAAAAGCACATGAAACATACAAACACACTGGCAGCAAGGTCAAAGCAGTAGCTGAAGGCAATGTATGTTGCTGTCAGTGTGTCTAAAGATATTAGGGGTTTATGAAATTGCCGTTTTGTATGGAGAATTTTAAAGGGTTTGCATTTTCCATTCTAGCATTTTCTTAATTTATTTATTTATTTAATTTAACAACCATGAACACAAATTAAAACTTGTATACACAAATGTTTAAACACTCAGCTAAACTAATGCCACGTGTGTTGAGTAAAAAAAAATAAGTACCTATTGGCTAAGTTACAATACAAACGCAGTAAGTGGTCATTACTACTTGCAAAAAAAAGAGTCACTTGCAAGGTACTTTTTTAGCTAGTACTTTAATAGAATGTGAAACGGGCACATAATCTAATATAAATCCAATTAAATTTTTAAATAGACTTCAGCAGAAACGTAGTACCTAAATATAAAATTTAAAACGTATAACAAATGATTTTTTAATAAGTTAATTTATAGCTTCTAAAAATATTTTTTTGTAAAGATTGTAAAGAGTGTTGACTATAACTTTGGGACCGATTTTTTGCCATTGCATTATTGTATTAATTTAAACTTTTTAAGAATTTAATTTACTGTAAGGTAATTTTATGGAAAACCTGTAATTGGCCTGACTAGCGGTTAGAATTAAAAGTAAAAACATAATTGTAGCTCTGTTGGTTTTCAAATAAATATACAAAAATTGTTTAAAAAAACAAAAAACCGACTTCAAAAAACCTACCTCTAAAAAGCAAGAAATAATATTCGTAATAATAAAAACACGTCTATTGAAGTCGGGTGGGGCTGGAGTACAAATTCCTTTTTTTTATTCTAAAAGCCCCACCCGACTTCAATAGACGTGTTTTTATTATTACGAATATTATTTCTTGCTTTTTAGAGGTAGGTTTTTTGAAGTCGGTTTTTTGTTTTTTTAAACAATTTTTTATTTTTTTATTTTTAGTGTAGGTACCTTTTGTACTAGGTAGTGTAGGTATATTATTTAGGTAGAAATTAAAATCGGCTCAGCCAAACGTGAGTTAATCGCGGAGAAACATACATACATGCGGGTCAAACTGAGAACCTCTTTTTTTAAGTCGGTTAAAGAACTACACTTAAGATATCCCTTTTCCAACAAAAAAATAATTATCTTATTCAGTTCATAAACAAAGAAGTTATACGACTGATCATCGAGGTAGTTCACACAAAATCATACTATTTTCGTGCTTTTTTCAAGATTACTTGAAAAGTACTGAACCGATTTCAAAATTTTAAAAAATGGGACCAACTTGAAAGTTTACCTAATGTAATAACGTTTGAATCATTTCAATCGGTCCAGCCGTCTTCGAGTAATCGGTGTACATACAAAAAACAAAAAAAAAAAAAAAAAAAAAAAAAACGGGTCGAATTGAGTACCTCCCTCTTTTTGAAGTCGGTAAAAAAAGATAATGATGGTTTCTGTGTGTGAGAAAAAAATCGACAATTTCATACTTATTAATTAGTATGTGCATTTATTTGTGGGCGGGCGGAGGGTGCACAGTATTTCTTGCATGTTTTTCTGGATGCAAAAACAATATTTAGCAATAACTTCCACAAATAAATTGTTGATAAAATTAATGTTCTATGTTTTTGACCACAGGATGGATTCACTAATAGAAATATCGTATAGCGATTGGCCGAAGTTGCAAGCTCTTTATAGAAAGGACTGGCCACAAGGAGTTGCGGGATACTGTCTTCTGGACACGCAGTTGCGGTACCCCAGTGTGTACGAGGACTTTAATTTTAAAGTATACTGTCCTGGAGGAGATATTAATAATGGTATGGTTGCCATCAGTGATAAGGTCAGTCGTAAATAAACAAACAGTTTGACCTGTCTATTTTTAACATACTTACTCTTTGATATTAAAAATAAAAGGTGATTATCAGAAATTGTCACAAAGTTCTTAACTGAAAAAATTACATGTTCATTATTTTTGTCTTAAGGAATTCACGGGAAAGAAAATGAGTACCTACTTACCTATACTCAAGTAGTTTTCCTGAGTCGGCCATGACAACAATATTATAACATTTCTGTGTATGTAGGCAGTCCAGTTAAATAAAATAGTCAGTCGCAGATTAAAATAGTTATTGCTGCTTCCACTTTCGGCATCGACACTTATTAGCATCAGCCATCAGTTGGCCAACTTTCCATATGATAGCTAACTTTAAACTTAAAAATAAGCAATAAATAAAATCACATAATATATAAGTATACATATAAGTAAATCATTATTTATTGTAATCACAAACGTTGATGAAAGTATTTTAACAAACTTGCGAATATGCAATTATTATTCTATTGTTAGTTGCAATTGTTTCTTATTTTTAAGTTTAAAGAAGCGATAACGTTCTAACCGAAAAAAGCCAAACGCAAACACTTATATACCCGTTTTATGTTTTCAGGAACATTACTATCAATTATTTGTAAATCCAATCAGTAAAGATACAAGTGCTATAGAAAACGCTTTGATCAGTACAAATATCGTTGATTGGAAAAGAACTGTGTGTGCCCCTGCTGTGAACAGTGAAACACTCGCCTGCCTGAAGAGAGTGAGCGAGCGTTTATCGCTACGCATGTGCGAAAGTAAAGCATACAAGCATTTTTTGGACAGAGATTCTAAACCACTAGAAATTACGAAGTAAGGAATACGTTTCTTGATCCAGATTACTAATGAATCTAAAGTAGGCTGCCCTAAACCAAATTCAAGTATCTCATTCCAGATAAATTTTATAGTAGAGCTTGAAAACGTTAATTAGTGGTTTTATTAAAAAAAATAGATATTCTGAACACTGAAATGTTAAAATATCATTGGTATTTAAAGTAAAAACATACTTCTGTAAAAAAAAATATAAGTTCTCATACCTACCTACATTTTGACGAACAAAATAGTGTTCTGCGTAGAAATAATATGTATTGATTTGTCAAAATATTCTACGCTATAAACAAGTAACTTGAGATTCCCTATTGTTCTTTAGTAGATATTTGTTTTCAGCTTTGCATAGAGCCATAGAATATTATACTTATCACTATAAAATAAATACTTAGAAATCAAGTATCTGCTAATCTACATATTTCAAATACAAGTATCATGATAAGACTTGCTTGTTTTTAAGTTAGAAATAGGAGATATACTTTGGTTTAGCGTAGATTTTGCATTCGAAAAAATATACCTACCTACTTGAAACAAATTATTGGCTATATTTTCCGAATGAAACCGAATTTAGAATAAATAAAAAAATGGTAGATGCGATTTGCTTTGCTTAAACAGAAAATGAAATAAATATTTTTTTCTGTAAATGAGTTACTTAACTTCTGCGTAGGGCAGCCGAGGTGGTACCAAATGATATGATGATACTGAATCAGGTGATAAAACTTAAACTAAACAACTTTCTCCATAGAATATAGGTCGAAAAACAAAAAAGATCATACTTCCATACAAAAGGTATTAGTCAGCTGACCGACTTACTATGGAAAGGCGAAAAAAAAAACGTTTTTCGACCTATATTCTATGGAGAAAGTTGTTTAGTTTTAGCAATACTAACACCTGTTTCAGTATCATCACATCATTTGGTACCACCTTATATGTACGAGGGCGGTTTGATAAGTCCATGACTTTGAAAGAAGAAATACTTTTTTTTCATAATTTATTTTTGAGTCTTAAAAAGTTTAAAAAATTTCTAATTCGGCAAAAGATTATTACTTTTGGAAACAAAAAGCTCAAGCGACTTCTAACTTTTCTTAATGACCCTTGCGACCCTCTCGGCGGTACTCGTGACATCAAAACACATCGATGCGAATCCTTCTATTCTCTAGATTCAACCCCAGTGAGATTTTTTCTCCTACCAAACATGAATAAATGTCTTGGCGGACAAAGATTTTCATCAAGCCCAGTGGCGAAGGGTCCATACAAGCCGATTCCCATCGGCTTACCTTTGGGAATCCCACCCCACTGATCCACTATGCAGATCATGACATTTTTCATCATTTTTGTAGAGCGGCTTACCTTCGCCATAATTTTACCCCTCGCCACTGATCAAGCCAAAAGGTGGTGTCTGAAATGGGCCCTCATTTCAGCTTTACCAGTTTTCAGTCGATGAAAGAAAAAAATAATGGGTTAAAGAGGTAGAAACTTCGTTGGACTGAATACGCAGAGCAACAATAAGATAATGTAGATAAATAAAACAAAATATTCCGAAAAAAAGTCTTTCTTCATTAAAAAGTCATGGACTTATCATTCCACCCTCGTATGTATAGGTACATTACTAGTTCATTTATATTTTTTCAGTCCTCCTGAAAACGTCTATGTGGGGCCTCTGAAAATGGATTACTTAGATCTCGTTGACCGCACGTGGACTTATTACACTCCAGGTCATTCTCGATCGCACTTCGAAACTCTGGCAAAGAATGGCCTCGTATTCGTGCTGTATTCCTCAGTAGACCACAAACCTATATGCTGGATGAGTGTGGATCAAACTGGTGCTTTCGCACACATGTACTGCTTAGCTATCCACAGGAGAAATGGTTACGCTGAGTATTTAACTAAAATTGTCACAAATCAGATGTTGAAACAGAAGAGAGATATGCTCGCTTACACGTTGCCTGAAAACTCGAAGATACACAATTTATTTCACAATTTGGGATTTGATTCCCTAAATGACGTTTCATGGGCGATATTTTTCTCTAAGAAATCTGAGTAATGTGGTTGTATTGATTAAATATTTTTGTCCCCCTCCCCAGTGACTGCAGCTCAGCTGCAGTTGCAAAGGTGCCGAAACGTAAGGAAAAAAATCAAATATAAATATACTAAACTAAATATTAGAAAATAATAAAACCGCGTTAGTATGCATGCATGGATCAAAGAGAATGTAAAAAAACTAGGCATGGATTGCATGTCGTGGGTGGCAGCTTGTAAAAAAGACAACACTAAGTTCTTGGAATGTATCATTGCCTTAATTGTCTTTGGTGTATGATCTTGTTAGCTGTTCTTAAATAAATAAAAATTAAAAATTAAAATGTGTGTATCCGTTAAAAAAGAGCGGTTTAAATTTGACGTGTGTCTGTGTGTGAGGCAACTTGTAGCTACCCAACTTTTGGACGAATTCGTTTTATTTAAAACATTATTACAAATTATATATGATTTGAAATGTACTCATAAAAGCCTTTCATTTGATACCCACATTGTAATAATTGAAGAAAAACATTTTGTTTTCACATTACAAAATGGCGTCATGCAACCGACGTAAGTATTGACTTTTTTAAATAGCTTGTGTCATTTGGGGTGATGTAAGAATTCTAACAATACCTCCTCACACATCCAAATTCGTTCAGGCATTTAGAAGTCATGGTACTAAACATACATGAACCCTGAACACAATACACTCTTATTTTAGGCAGTCGTGTAAAAACAATAGTGTACAAAATCAACCATCTCTATAGGCACCAAAAAAATATCATCATCATCACCAGAAGACCGCCTACGCACAGCCGAGAGAGTAGTGAGCGCCCCTTCACGATCCGTCCACCCACTGGACTTTTCCACCGGTGGGTGGCCGGGTAAATCACAATTACCCCTCCACCCACTACGCTAGTGTGAACCCTGTAATCGATTAATTTATATTTTTAGCTACGTGCATAATATGCCAACTAAGGTTCGAATACACCCATCTCCCCACCGTCAGCTTAAATCCAAAAAAATATATACCGTAAAACAAAGTTAAACAAGGTAACTTTGAAGGTATGATTCTTCGCCAGGTATTTAATTGATCAATCTGTAATCTGATGATAGCTATCCAAGGAGTGAATAGTGGAGATCCAAATAGCCATACACACCCAAGTGATCTGCCCCCCTACACGAATGGCCACTTTTCTATTCGTTCGCTAATCTCAAAATTAAAAATAAGCCATAAACTCTATAATTACGTGTCGTAGGCTTGTCAATTCCATACAATTCAACAATGTCTGTGATTTACATAAACTTGCGACGTGTGGTGTGACTTGATCTTTTAATAGCTCACTTTTAAACTTTAAGTTATCGAACGAATAGAAAAGTGGCCATTTGAGTACCTAGGTGGGCAGGATGGATATTACATAGTTACATTTCTTTTTCGCTGTATAGCAAAAAACGAAACGCATTGATTGAGCCACTCAGAAAACTGACAAGTTTCAAAAAAACCGAAAAAGCCATTAAAATGTATTGTAATCCTGAAACTCGGAACTCGAATCTTTATTCAGCTTTTAGAAATTCTGAACAGATTGGTTGGGTGAGTATGACGATCTGGATCTCCACCATTCACTCCCTGGATAGCCATCATCAGATCACAGCTCGATCAATTCAATACCAAGTCGAAGAACCAAGGCTTCAAGAACTTTTTCTCTATGTTCACCATGTGCATCAAAGCCCGAGCAGCTGAATGCGGCCGGACAACAACGGAATATCTATTGTCTCATCTTCTGTGCCTTGATAGATTTAATGTGTGTCATAGGAATCAAATGTAGGATAAGAAAAAGTATATCTCAGGAATCCTCCGATCGAAAACTCCTGATACACCAAAACGGTGTCGTAAACTCGTAAACAATATATTGCATAAAAAGCACCTAGATAATGCAATTATGTCATGTACACACGTCTTGAGCAGTTGAGCTACTCGCACTGGTAGAGACAGTTTTTGCCCGCTGTTCTCATGACAATCAAAATCTTGCGCCGCACGCACCACTGTTCGATCGTTAAGTAACGTTTCGGAATGATACTATCGGTGGTTTTAGGGTTAGACACTATACAAGAAAAATCACTCTAAGTTAATTTATTGTAATAAAGAAAGGAAAGAAAGAAAGAAAATTCATTTAAAACGATAGGAAACGACAGTTTTAAAACGATAGGTAATATTTTTTAATCAACACTTTAAATGGAGCGGTTTTGTGTGATGGTGAAAAAAGTGATTTTAGAGTTAACTCGTCAACGCCCGGAAAACGAGACACAATAGATTTTCTATTGTTATCCGGTCGCCGGAGACCGCTCGGGCGTTGATGAATGAGGTTTGATAAAATGAATGTCCAAATTATAGTCCAAATACTTCTTTATCTTTTCAATCATGATTTAATTTTGCAGCATATTTAAAATTGCATCACTAAGTATAATACAGGTTTATTTGTAAAACACCAACAACCTCGCAGGAGTATAGATTACTAACATCATAAACAACAACATTTGTTGTTGAAAAAGTCGACTTTTCTTACAAAACTCGATCAGCTGTTCGAACATATAGAAAGTCGATTTTTTTGTCTGTTTACAACTTCGCTTTCGGAAAAGTCGTTTATTCTACGACTTTTCCGAAAGCGAAGTTGTTGGTTTTTTACAAATAAATAACTCAGTATAAATCCTATATTTTAACCAAAGACAGGAAAAATATAGACTACTTAACGCATTTCCGTTTCGCGCTTGACTAGTTTTTGTGTCATAGTTTGGCTGATCTGAATAAATGGATTTCACTGTGCATGCACTTAGGGACTTTCGTAATTGGACATTAAGAAAAATGTGTTTTTTAATTAGTTGCTTATTTTCTCAATCTGCACTAATATTCTGGGAACTTGATAACCTTAATTATTATTTTACGTTGCAAATAACAAGTAAACTAATTAACCGAATAAAATCGTAGTTCCATGAGTGATGTTAGGTGAGTGTTTTTCACTTAATAGCGATTTTTTCTATGAAGACAAACAACATTAAATCCTCAATGTGAAACTTTGCCGTGATGTAATATAGTATGAGCCAAAACCCTATCTATAGTATACAAATTTCACGTATTGTTTTCATACTTTACATGAGTACTTTTGGTAAAAAAAAATTAAGCAGTTTTTTTCCCTACAAAAGATATCGACGATATACTATATTTTTATATGATTTGTAAAATACGGTACTTTATTCTGTAAGTAAATGCCAAGGCATTTAAAAAAAATATATAAATAGCCAATTCGGATAACTTAAAAAATATCTAGAATGTTTATTTAGCTTACTAAATATTCTATAAATTCTCAATTACTGGGTGGTCCCAGAAGTAAAGAGACAAAATAAATTAATATTTTTTCTACAAAAAATTAAATGAAAGTTGTGCAATTAAATATACAAATTAACGTGAAATAGGTGTACGAATTTTATCAATATAAATTAAAGTTGCTCGATCAGTGACTTTGTAGCAGATTTTTCTAAAATTAATCTCTGCTTATATCGTGACTGCTTTTCAGCTTTTCTTGAAGCTGCGGCTTTTTTTTTTTTTTTTTTTTTTTTTTATCTTAAATGGGTTTGCTCTTGACCCCAGTCTAGCCCAAAAGCAAAGACAGGGCCTACGATGGAGCGAGCTTGCCCAGAAAGTGCTTATTCACTCTGGCCTTGAATAGAGTCAGGTTGTATGCGCTCGGAAACACAGACGCCGGCAGGGAATTACATTCCATAGCTGTGCGCATTATAAACGATGTGGAGTAGCGCTTGGTACGCAGAAAAGGTATATCAACCAAGAACGGGTGATAGCCCGCAGTGCGTCTGGATGTCCGATAGTAGAAAGGAGAAGGTGGAATGAGCTCATGCAGCTCTTGAGCACACTCACCGAAGTACAATCTATAAAAGACCGATAGGCAAGCAACTTTTCGGCGGTGAGCCAAACTGTGAAGCTTAGCTGTTACCAGTTTTTCATCGCCTATTAATCTCTTGGCTCTGCGTTCCACCGAGTCCAGTGCAGCAAGTTGATATTTCGCTGAGCCGTCCCAAAGGTGGCAACAGTACTCCATGCAGGATCGGACTTGAGCTTTATAAAGGGTTAAAAGCTGCCCAGGCTTAAAGTACCGCTTGACTTTATTTAGGATGCTCAGCTTCTTAGCTGCAGTTTGAACTTTGGATTCGATGGAGGTGCCGAGGCTACCTCTTGGTTAATCTTAGTTAATATCTTAGTCTTTAATCTTAGTTAATCTCTTGGTTAATCTTACCGAGAAAGATGTCAATGTTATTGGTTTTTAGGGTTCCGTACTCAAAGGGTAAAAACGGGACCCTATTACTAAGACTCCGCTGTCCGTCTGTCTGTCTGTCACCAGGCTGTGTCTCATGAACCGTGATAGCTAGAAAGTTGAAATTTTCACAGATGATGTATTTCTATTGCCACTATAACAACAAATACTAAAAACAGATTAAAATTAATATTTAGGGGGGCTCCCATACAATAAAAGTGATTTTTTGCTGTTTTTTGCTCGATATTAATAACAACAACAGGTAGACATTTGAAGTTTTCACAGATGATTTATTTTTGTTGCCGCTATAACAACAAATACTAAAACCAGAATAAAATTAATATTTAAGCGGGGTTCCCTTTCAACAAACGTAATTTTTTTGCCGTTTTTTGATATGGAATCCTTCGTGCGCGAGTCCGACTCGCACTTGGCCAGTTTTTTTTGTTTTTCTGCATACTTTTTTCATTACTTTTTAGAAATGCCCAAAACTTATTGATACCTAGTTAAGTAGTACGGCCGCCGCATCCGAGTCATTAGTCGGGTGTGTTCAGTAAAAAATACGGCGTTTGATGATCGAGGGATATCCTTTGGCAAGGTGAACCTTCTGAACCCTTAGATCATTTTAAGAAGCAAAGCCATCTTGGATTTTTGTATGGGAGGGAGTTATAACAGAATCTTTTTTTTGTATGGAATTTGAAATTTTTTTTCCAAAACCCACCGTATATCGAATGAAAGGTCTTTTCGAGCTGATTCCGAATATGTACAATATTATAATATTGCAGCTACTAGTTTAAAAAAAACCAGAAAAATATTTTCCAAACACACCAAGTTTGGGCTCTTACAGGGAGAAAACGGCTAAATGAATTTTTATGAAACATACGCTTAATAACTCGTAATATACATCATGGAAGCAATTTCGAAAATATCAACATTAAGTATATTTTGGGATTTTTTTTAATCCCTATTCTATGAGTAGTATTTATCAAAAGTTTAGGTAATCGCCAAATGTCATACTGCGCACTGGAACATTAAAAGGCAGAAGAGGGAAGGTCACCCCTTTTCCCGCCCGGCTCCAGGTGACAGATAGTTTGTGGTTTTAGCACCGAATAGGTACATTAAAAAAACAGGTCATATCTGGGGGGGGGAGGGTGAAAGTGGTGGTCTCCCCTCTTTCTTCCGCCTTTGATAGTGCCCAGTGCGATGTATGATACTTTGCAATCGCAAAGTATGTAGTCAGTAAGTATGTAATCACATATTACTAGTAACTTTTGAAAAATACAAACTCATAGAATAGGGATTAAAAAAAAAACAAAAAACTCTTAGTGTTAATATTTTCAAAAGTGCTTCCGTGATGTAAGATAAGAGTATATTACGAGTTATTAGGCGTATGTTTCATAAGAATTCATTCAGCCATTTTCTCCCTGCAAGAGCCCAAACTTGGTATGTTTGAAAAATATTGTGCTGATTTTTAGGGTTCCGTAGCCTAAATGGCAAAAAACGGAACCCTTATAGATTCGTCATGTCTGTCTGTCTGTCTGTCCGTATGTCACAGCCACTTTATTCCGAAAGTATTAAGACTACACAGTTGAAACTTGGTAGGTAGATGTATTCTGTTAACCGCTTAACGAATTTAATACAAAAATAAGAAAAATAAAAGATTAAGGGGGGCTCCCCATACATGGAACTGAAACTAAAAAAAATTTTTTTCTTCAAACCAACACGTGTTGGGTGTTTATAGATAGGTCTTTAAAAATGACCTTGAGGTTTCTAAGACAACTTTTTCTCAAAGTTTACCGTTTGAAAGATATTCACCGCCAAAGTGGTAAAATGTGTGTCCCCCCCCCCCCCTTTTTTTAAACTAGTAGTTGCAATGTCATAATATTGTACATATTAGGAATCAGCTCAAAAATACCTTTCATTCTATCGAATGAATGGGTATCCCCCACACGGTGGGTTTTGGAAAAAAAATCAAATTCCATACAAAAAAAGATTGTGTTATAACTCCCTCCTATACAAAAATCCAAGATGGCTCCCCTTCTTAAAATGATCTAAGGGTTCAGAAGGCTCACCCTGCCAAAGGATGTCCCTCGATAAAAAAACGCCGTATATTGCACTTTTAAGTCGTGTGGAAATGCCACTACATGGACCTATTATAAAATAATCGTGATTTGGTGAGGTACAAACACGTAGTTCGAATTACATATTACAACGTTGAGTCATAAGAATAAATAAAACTTTTATTCTTATGGTTGAGGTTCGATTTTAACCGCATCTGTGGTCTAGTGTTTCGCCCACCCATGTAAGACGTAAGGACCCCTGCGTCTTACACGGGTTCGATTCCCAGGAGGAGGGTACAATTTAGTACTCGGTTTGGTGGGTGGTAGGGCTTATTTCAAGTCCGCCTGGTTAGCTACCACCATCTTACCTAAGTCTGACGCCATAAAAACTATTTACAAATTGTTATGTTCTGACAATTAGAGGTAAGATAGTCAGTTCCTCAGTGGTGAGGATTCCGGTTGTAGTGCGCTTCCACCTTCCTTGTCGTCATTTAACATCAGGTGAGGTGAAGGTCTTGTACTATCCCTTTGTGGATAAAAAAAGAAAAAAATAGGCGTAAGAAAAAGGCGATAACTTTAATAACTTTAAGCAACAAAAATATCTCACGAAAAGTTCCAATTCGGCATCAACTTCCATTCAATGAGGGCTTTTCAAAGTGATATTTCAAAATTAAAAATAGTAACTATTTGCCTCACTAGATGGCGTTGATGGAAAGAGAAATGTCAAAATTGGCTTTTAAAAATAAACGGCCTGTACCAAAGAGGCAAGTGCGCTCGCTGGCTGACATCTGCTCAAAGAGAAACGTTTTAGGGTTCCATCTACTTGCTTAACTGAGTACTTTTCAAAGCTTAGTAAAAAAACACATTGACACATACATTTTTATCAACGCCATCTATCGTGCCTACAGTTTTTTGTCATTTTGAAAAGCCCTCAGTAAGTCAGCATATAAATCTGCTACTATTAATAAGAGCACGTGGAATTTCATTGATAGGCATAAAGCACGATTGACACCCGCTTTCCCACACAGCGGCGCCGGCGGCGCGGGCGCAGGGTAGGGCGTGTGTCACCACAGAAAGATAATACCACCATCTTGAACACCGACCACGCATTTGTGACACCAACTCGCGAGTCGCTATGTCGCACCCTCTACTTTGATTTTTTTGTAAGTTCAAAAGTCGTACCACTCAAAGTGATCTACAGTGTGTCAGTGCGTACCTGAAATCATCTTATATTGTGCTGAAAACCAGTGATCTAATGGACTTTTGAAATGTGGAGATTTGCTTTTTTAGGTAAGAATAAAGTGTACCTAATACTTATATTATTTATTTAATTATGACCTTATTACTAAAAATCCTTAATATGGAACCGTAAAAAACAAAGGGGTTGTAGGTTCGTTTTTTGCACTGGAACAATTATTTTCGTAGATGATAAGAATAATTATCACTTGGTAGGTACCTAAAACATTATTTAAGTACTATATCTACTTACTGTTTTTTTTCGTGATCAACAATAAATTCTAAAAAATATAGAACTTACTTAAATGCAGTTATTAAATAAAATAGCTGTCGAATAGTATGGGAGCTTAAAAGTTTAAAAGTCGTATATTTCGAATTCGACCCATTTTCCTTAAGAAAAATTTAAGTTGTATAGCTAGAGCACTAGCCCCCTTCAAATAAATATGCAAAATTAAATTTTTCATTAGGTATATGCCCTGGTGCCCTACTGTTTTACTACCCTCAACTCAAGCACATAACGTATCATAAAAGAAAGGCTATGAAAACAGAAGTGCATACGAAAACACAGTCCGATAAAAGCTAAACCATTAAAAGTTTACTTTGTGCAGTTCACGGGACTTTTGAACTTGTATTTTATTATCGTAGAGCGCTTCGAGCAACAAAGGCTTCGTTAAGCCCGTCTTACTCCAAGGTAGAGCGTTTGCACAGCTCTTACTTCACATCAAATTAGTTTTAAAACTTTGGCTGTACAGTGGGTAACCTCCTTTGAATTTAGGAATATTTTTCCAAACAAAATAATCGGCCCATATTTATTTATTCTTATGCCATACCTATTAAAATTATGTAAAAGGTGGACCTGATAACTTGCTTTTACCTAGCCCATGATCAAGGCAGTTGCAAGGGTGCAGAAACATTGACGAAATGCAAAAGTCATACTAAAATACCTTATAACTATAATAAACTGAATTAGTTGGTCCTTCGTAAAAGTCTTTCAACTGTATTTTGTTTTAATTTTACTACGAATTTGCAATCGGGTAGTTTTTAATCGGGTAACAATAAATATTTTGGTTATCAAAAATACTGAATATAGAGTTTCGAAAAACTTAGTTGGCGACGGACTGAGGAGGGCAACTATAAATGTTGAAAATGGGTGACTTTAAAATACAAATTGAGTAACTACCTAGTTATTCAGAACGGGTGACTAAATTACTATTTGGGCGACAACCATAGGGCACACAAAACATTTAATATTTGGCATATATTTTATTTAAAAAAGGTGACTATTATCCTAATCGAGATGACAAAAATACCATGTTGGGCAGCTTATATCAGTTATATAGTTACCTGTGTAGTGAAAAATAAGTTATATTACAACTATTATACCTACTTGGTATAATAGTTGCCTACTCAGTATTTTTGTCACTCATTTAGAATTTTTGCTGCTAACTTAAATTATTTATCTCTTACATGTAGTCGCCCGTTTTACGTATTTTTTGTGATCCATAGTTTGTCGCCCGTTTAGTTATTTAGTCGCACAAAAAATAAACCGCTGCCAGGTTTAGTATTTAAGTATCCCATTAACAGTCGCCTTTAATTGACCGAGCGAGCACGAAGTGCGAGCGAAGCGTCTCTGCTTCAGCTTGGGCAAAAAAAATTATTTCGTGTGTCCGGCTGTCTGTTCCAGCCTAGAGGTCGCATTTCTCTACCGATTCTTGTGAAATTTTGTGAGCAGGTTCAAAAATTATATATAATTTTTTTATCGAGCCATTTTTTTGAAATTTTTCAAAATGGCGGAGATATGTTAAAAAAAACAGATTTCAGTCCGCTTTCCAGCTGTGCCTGTTTTCCTCTACAGATCGCATTGTTCAACCGATTCGCGTGAAAATTTGTAAGCTGGTTTGAAAATGATATACTTTTTTTTGTCATGCCAGTTTTTTGAATTTTTTCAAAATGGCAGAGATATGTTAAAAAAACAGATTTCAGTCCGGTTTTCCAGCGCTGTCTGTTCTCCTCTACAGGTCGCATTTCTCAACCGATTCTCGCGAAATTTTGTGAGCAGGTTCGAAAATAATACAGATTTTTTTTTGTCATGCCAGTTTTTTGAAATTTTTCAAAATGACGGAGAAATGTTAAAAATACATATTTCAGTCCGGCTTTCCAATGCTGTCTGTTTTCCTCTACAGGTCGCATTTCTCAACCGATCGGTGAAATTATGTGAGCAGGTTTGATAAATATATAGAATATTTTTGTCGAGACAGTTTTTCGAAATTTATTAAAATGACGGAGATATGTAAAAAAACCTATTTTAGTCCAGCTTTCCGGCTGTTTGATCTCCTCTACAGGTCGCATTTCTCAACCGCTTCTGGTGAAATTTTGTGAATAGGTTCGATAATTATAATATATAACTGTTTAGTCAAGGTCAATTTCTCCAAATTTATAAATAAAATATTCACCCATTTTGAAAAATGATCGAAATTAGAAGCATCATCTAGCTGCAAATACTCACGATACTGTGTGCTTTGATAACTTCATGGCGATATTTTATTTCATTTTATCGCGAGGTCTACAGCTCACGGAGCCACTAGTTATTTCTAGTCACCCAATTAATTGATTCCATTTGCAATCCATGAAAGAAAAGTATGTTAGCTACCACTTCAAGAACTATTTAGTTGGGAGATGGTAGGTATTTATTTATGAAATCATAAAAAATAAAAGTTGATGGTAAAGTATTTAATTCATAAGCAATTTAATATATCGTATTTAAATAATCGTGTTGCTCTATCCTAGTTTATACATAAGTACCTATGTTTTTTTTTTTAGTAAATACAAACCTAATAAAAGTTTCACTAACACCATTATAATGACATACCGGAATTTTACATATGATCATGCAATAAATAGTTTACTTTTTTGCAAAGGAAAAAGTTTTCCACGATAAGGATCGCCGGTTGGCGGTCGGAACTTTTTGCACCTGATGACGCCACATTCTTTAAATGAATGAACGAAAAGAAAATTTTGTGGTAACATTAGCGCATTAATGAGAACTATCCGGATGTTCTATTCTAACCCATTCATAAAACATGAACGTAACACAAATCCGTGTCAAAATCATTTGATACGTAAGATCCGATAAATCACCAACCCTAAAACGTCGGCGTTAACATCAAAAGAAACTCATCAGATGAAGAGTCGTTACGAAAGAGACCGTCGTTAATAATAGCGAATAACGAAAACATAGGTCGCATCGGAAATGTGAACCGAATATATTAAAATAACTAATAGGCCTCTTGTTACGGCGAAAGTGGAATGTCACCTTTTTGTAGTTGATTGATTTGTTATTGAGCTTTATTTTATTTTTATTATATTTTAATTTTGTATGAACAATACTAGAGATGATAATAAGCCCACATTGGAATTTAAAATATTCTCATTAACCAAATAAAGACTGCGTTATTACTGTTTTAACATTGAAGATGTTTATGTGATCACCAGTGTATGCCCGATATGTTCAGCCAAAAGTGCGGCATGGCCGTAGATCGGTCAAAATTGAAGATAAAAATATCTCTATGAGAGAGAAAGGTGTTGAAATGTGCAAAACGAGGAGGTCAATTTTATGGCGCTTGAATTTTGAAAATCGGTCGGGTATTTTAGGAAAATTTTGAAAAATTTGAAAAATGTTTTAGAAGTACTTTACTTTTTACGAGGGACTTACATTGAAGTAGATACTATTAATGGTTGATTTTTTTTAGACCGAAGCCTTTGTCGGTATTAGGTTATTAGAATTACTAGCTTTCGCCCGCGACTTCGTCCGCGTGGATATTCGAAAAATCTCTAGGGACCCTTTGACCGGTATAAAAAGTATCCTATATTTTATCCAAGCTATAAACTTTCTGTGTACCTTTAATTTTTTCATCATTTTTAAATTCGTTCAACTGTCTTTGCATGGTTAAGTAACAAATCAATTACGTACGATGGTGGTTTGATAAGTCCATGACTTTAGAAAGAAGAAATACTTTATTTTTATAAAAGTCTGGAACGAGTTGTAGAAAAATATAGACGATTCAAAAGTGCTTAATAAAGTGCATAATTTCCGGGGCTCTTAACACAGGTTTTATACTTAAAAGGGGCCTCAGCCATATAATATGTAATGTACTTAAAAGATACTGAAATTTTTTTTAATTACTTATTAAGTTTATTTAAATGAAAACATTTTAACTTTGACTTTGCATATTTTGTTTTATTTCTCTACATATTTTTTTTGTGGCTACAGAGCCAAGAGGGGAATTTCGTTGGACTAAGTTCTTTAGCCCATAATTTTTAGGGTTCCGTACCTCAAAAGGAAAAAAACTGAACCTATTGTTGTCCGTCTCTCTGTCTGTCTGTTTTTTCTTTCAGGTTGCCTGAAAAATTTTGTATTGAAATGAGGGCCGATTTCAGGCACCATCTTTTGGCTCTTTTTGGCTTGATGAAAATCTTTGCCCGCCAAGACATTCATTCACAGTTAGGTATTCATGTTTGGTAGGAGGAACAATTTCAGCTGGCTAAATCTAGAGAAAAGGAAGGGTAAGGCCCAATTCGTATTATAATTTGAAGAGTTTAGATGTCCATGAGTGCAGCCGAGAGGGTCGACACGACATGGTAATTAAGAAAAGTTAGTACTTGGTTGCTTTTTGTTTCTAAAAGTAATAATCTTTCTCTAAATTATTGATTGATGTTAGTAATCTACTCCTGAGGTTTTTTGGTGTTTTACAAATAACCCTGTATTTACTTGTGATAATCTTGACTAAATATTTCACTTATAAGAAAATTAATTCGTTTGTTCTTAAAAATGAGTAACATTAAACATAATTTTCTTAAAGTCTAATATTACGAACGACACCAAAAGCCCTAGCGCAATATTGCTCAAACGTGTTAGGTTTCACATTTGTGACATTTTCCGAAAATAAGTAACGGGTCATTTAAATAAACATCCTATTAAATAAAGTGATGTTTGTATAATATGCTCCTATGGACCGCATAACGCTTAAGCATATCCCATTTGTAGGGTTATCTAACCGCCATAGAATTCGTTCTAGTTGTAGGCCGCCGGTGCGACCCATGGTGACATAGGTCAGTCCCCGGCGTAACGGAAACCATGAATAATGAATTATAAATAGGTGTGTTTTATGGCTGTTATGTAAAATAATTATGACTCTTTATGGGTTTATACCTGGCCCTATTGAATGACACTAATGAAAGTGAGTTTTGGTTTTGGTGTTACGTTATGGAATGTTATGGAATATGGCTCCCAGAGACTTTGAAGCCGCGCGGTTAAATTCAGAGTAGGATCACAGAGTAAACATAATGTGAAATATTCAAATCAACTAATTATATTTTAACGAATAAAAATTTAGGCAAATAAAAATATAATAACTGTTCAATTTTTTTATTAATTCCATTTAGTTCCAGTTCCAAAGTTTATAACATCAACTAGAAATCAGGTAGCTGCTAGCTAGAGGGTAAACACCGCGTCCGAGCTACTAACCTATGGTGTTGAAAAGAAAAGTGAAAATTACTAAGTGCTTGAAATCCCACTAGATAATCATATGTTAGGCTTATTTTCCAACAACGCACACCTTCGATGGCAAATATCCAAGTTCTACCATTGATTCGCTTTTTGCTACCTGATTATTGACGCACAAAAACTCTATGAGAACTGTCTCTACACCACTTAAGGTTTGCAACATAGCATTGTGGCACTATAATTGTGCCCATTTGAACTTTAGTTGAGAACGTTGGTTATAACCGATTCTACTCCAGTCTATTGAATCTATCGAAAGCTAAAATATTTGTTAACTTATGATGCCTAAAGTACACAACGCTGTCAAAGTTAAGGGCAACGGCGGAGAATATTCTCTATCGAGAGAGATTGCTTAAAAGCAATTATTATGGGAAACCGAAAATTAAACTGTTGAAATTATCTGCGTGAGTGTGTGGTGTGCTTTACATTTTTTTTTATTAAAATCTAGTAACACCACAGCAATGTCTCCTCTTCCGTTCGAACCGTATTTTTGCTCCGTGTCACGCGGGCTGATTATCTAATTAGAAACCACATAGCGACCGGTCTCATTTGACAGATGAATGTGATACATTGCTACTTCTTTATGGGGTAAAAAAACCTAACAAAGAAAAGTAGCAATTTATATGAAATGAAACCGGTCGCTAAATAGTTTCTATTTAGATAATCAGCCTAACGGGCTCGACTAAAAAATTGTTTTGTTCTATTATAAGGCTAATCCATTTTAATCTCTTAACCAATTATTGACTGTGAATACGGCCTGTTGTTTTATGAATAAAACATCAACTGTTATCAGCGTTTGTGAGTTTATTTAATTTTAACTAGACCTTGGTACAACATGCCGCCACCTGCCGCTCCTTTCATCTGCCAATCATTATATATATCCTGTAGCACAGGATTATCATAAACTAACATCGAACAGAAAAGTTTATGGATGATTAAAGATTTATTAAATTATAAAATCACGTCTGAATACATGGTTCATATCTGTCTCTAGGGGGAAAACTTTGCATGAATGTAAATTACCATTTACATTCGCGTCAGGTAATTTTATAAATAAAACAACACTTCTTAGATAACTTAGGTAATCCGAAGTTTAAATCCTTACGTACTTATAATATTTAAAAAATATACCTACTGTTTCATGTATGCTATTGCGACTACTGTTTCATGTTGTCATATTGAATAACATTAATTAGTTTCATAAGATCTTCATAGATCACTTACGATTTGGTTACTTTGAAACTATAGTATACCTACCTAGTTAAATGAATGACGTCTAATGACGTCATTGTATAATGACGAAATTGTATAATTACAATTTTTGCATGCCTGGCAACTGGCAAAACATGCTGAACAATGTTATACCTACCTAAGATCTGTTCGATATCATACCATGTTTATGAGCAAATAAATATTTCTATTTCTAAAATATTAGGGGTTTAAGTTTGAAAGTATGAAAAATTTAAGGAATTTCCATTTTCCATATAATAACATTGTCTTAATTTAATTAATAGCCATGAACGCTAATGTTTTAAAACTCAGCTAACTCATGGCACATGTGCTAAGTGAAAAAAAGTATCGGCTAAGTTACAACGAAGCGGTCATTTCTGCTAACGAAAAAGGGATACTTTTTTAACGTTTGGGAAAGAAAATCAGAAATATTGCCGTCATTATCAATCGAATCAAAAATCAGCAATGGGGAATGTCCGAAAAAAAACAAATTGGCTTTGGTTAAAAAATAAAAGATATTTTTTTTATATTTTTTTACTACAGATTAGGCCAATTTAAGAAACTAATTTGAATATTTTAACATTTGGTCCCGTATTTATTTTTTTATAAATATATTTGTCGAGCGGATATGGTCAACCGGAATGACGTCATTAGTGGCATGAAAGTTTAAGAAGAAAACCTTTGCCATCTACTTATAGAAAAAGAAAGGCCAAGTGTCATTAACTGTCATAATGACTTTATGGTTGTTTGTAAACAAATAAGTGTGAGTTGCACCATAACACTGTTAAAGTTAAAGTTATCGTCAAATAATAATAAATAATATAACTTAGATTATTTATATGTCAAGATAGACAGTCAAAGCTACGACAGCGTCGAAAAAAGTATCACCCAACAGTTGGGTGACCAAAACACGCACACATTGTCAGTAGTGTGACCCGGCCATAGTTTTTATTACAATACTCTTTGGACGCGATGATGCAAAAAATGCACACCACCTTAAAAAAGTTGGCCTGTTTTGTTTAATACGTCAAAAGCCTAAGACTCTATCTAGACATATAAATAATCTAAGTAATATAATAATAATAAATATAATACTACCTATTTGTCACGTCAAACTTGTCAAAGGACATCATGCTGGCTGGCAACCTCTTTTTTTGGCTAACTTATGCTTAACCGGTACTATAACAAGCTTGTTATCGTTAAAGTAAGATGGTGCAACTCAGCATAAGTTATAGTTAATATTTCTTCTATTTTATTCATTTAATCCAGTTGTGACGGTTCTAGCCTACCTTCTTAATTTGCCGCAATAATTTTTGAGGTGGTAAAATTATAATAAAAATGCTTACCAGTGGAAACTCTGCTGAAAAACTTTGTAAAAACTGACACGCCCAATCTACCCAAATTGCGAAATGTATTGTATGTATTGTGTCTATTTTGGATGTATGCTACATGGATGAAATTGTAACGGTTGCTTGTGGACTGATAAATTTGCAGGATAACATAATAAACATTGTGAAAATATGTGCATACTTTATTTCTATTTACAAACATTTAATAGTAGGGATGTGGAAAAAATTACGAGATAAGTTCATCGATATTTTTCGGGCGATATTAAATACTCTGATATATCGATAGATGTTTTTACAATAATTTTTCCAAAACATTTTTTTGGTAATTACGTATGGATTCTAATAGTCGACACTATTTTGTCACTGGAGCATTTTGATTTTTTCCAACTTTGAGTCTTAAAAATCATCGTAAAATTCGTCAAATCGAGCCAAAATTTCGCGTAGGGGTTTATTTTGCTATTTTTTATGTTTTACAATACCTTAAAATTAGAATCCATTACTTAGTCATCGTCCCATTTCATCCCATTTTTTTCTGAGAAATATTACCTATATCGATATTTTTTCACTTCCACCTTCCACCATCCCTAATGCCAAGGTCATTGTCAAAATTGTCTTTGCACTTTTTTCTTTTTTTTATTATGGCTGGGAGATCTGTATGTGATGACGTCATATGAAGGTCATTTGAAGGTTAAAGCTTTTTATTGAATATTATAAATATCTTTAAAAATATAGACTTATTTTTAAATTTAATTAGTAGACACTGTACCGAAAGCTTATTCCTCGAAATGGTTTTGAGATTTCCAGTCATGTTCAAAAAGTTATCAAAGCCAATTGGCTGATTTTTTTTTAGGTAGGAATAAGTTCTCTTAGTAATAGAAAAAAGTTTCAAAGTTTTCAGTTGCGTGAAAAATTAAATAAAAATATAGTCTCTTCGATTTCACAATGTACGAAAGTAACATAAGAATGGAAATAATACCTTTGCCACCACCTGCCACGACCACAACAAGTATTAAAAAAAAGTTTGATATTTTCTGTTGAAACTTTTTTTTAATACCATGTTGTGGTTGTGGCAGGTGGTGGCAAGGTATAATCTCAATTCTGTTGTTACTTTCGTACATTTGTGAAGTCGAAGAGACTTAATTTTATTTTTTTAAGGATTAACAAAAATTCTACAAATTTTTTCTATTACTAAGGGAGCTTATTCCTACCTAAATATAAAAAAATATTCAGCCAGTTTGATTTTTTACGGACATTCCCCATTTCATTTTAACCCATATTACTTCTCCTTTTTTAGGGTATATTACTTCTACGTTTTTATTTTTGTTTTTCCAGTGACCTTGTCGGTAACCTGGGTGTCGGCACAAAACCCAAGGACATCAGCCCACCAGGACCACGGCCATGGCTGGGACATCCGGCTGGCAGTGCCCGGGGAGCCGGGCAACGACTACCCCACGCTGGGCGCCATTCCCAGGACATCTTTCTCTTGCGCTGGAAAGACACCAGGTTTGTTTACTACCTACCTGATTCTATTTAAAAAACCCGAGGACATCAGCCCACCAGGACCACGGCCATGGCTGGGACATCCGGCTGGCAGTCGACTACCTCACGTTGGCCGCCATTCCCAGTATATCTTTCTCTTGCGCTGGAAAGACACCAGGTTTGTTTACTACCTACCTGATTCTACTTTAAAAACCCGAGGACATCAGCCCACCAGGACCACGGCCATGGCTGGGACATGAGACATGAGACACAGACATGAGGACATGAGACACAGCTGACAATGCCTGGGGAGCCGGGCAATGACTACCTCACGCTGGGTGCCATTCCGAGGACATCTTTCTCTTGCGCTGGAAAGACACCAGATTTGTTTACTACCTACCTAATTCTACTTTAAAATGTAAGGAAATTAGTTTAAATTAACTGGATTTGTTAACTCCGTAATCAAGCGCGCCGACCCGGCTGCTGCGTGTAGAAAACTTTTTCATAACTTTTATTTTGTATTTTAGTGTCTACATAAGTACATACCCATCGTTTTTAATCGCGATTGACTTTCTCCATCACCCTCATAATATGTATAGGTAATCATTTGTAACATGTTTTGTTTTACATTTTAGGATATTATGCAGATCTGGAAACCAATTGTCAAGTCTTCAGAGTGTGCACTGTGGGTTCGACATATGGATTTCAATCGTTCCTCTGTCCTAATGGCACACTATTCAATCAGGCAGTATTCGTCTGTGACTGGTGGATGAACGTCAACTGCCAGGCATCCCAACAGCTTTTCAGCAGCAACAACGAAAAATTTGGAAACCTCAGATTGGGACCTCAGCTCATGAAAGATATCAAGAAAATGTTAACTCATCCCATGCGCAATCCTTACGATAAAACCGCAATGAAGTCAAACCACATTGTTATGCAAGACTACAGGCCACCATTTGGCCAACTTTTCCCAAATGAAGCGTTACTAGCTGGACCCGAAAGACCCCCTAGTAATATTTATGTTCCTGCTAAGCAAGTACAAATTACAAACCAAAACACATTTAATGGAAATGATATACAATTTGCTGCATCAACACCCGATCCACGTTATTTACCAGCTGCTTTTAACACAATACAACAATCGACACTGAGAGACGCAGATTTTTTCCAAAGACAAAGACAAAATGGTCAATACGTTCAGAATAACCGTTTACAAAGTACCCAAATTCAACAACATAGAACGAATCCATCCAACAGTCACGCGGGACAAATTACTCAAACCAATTTTAACGCAAATTTACAATATTCCCGGCCTACACAGAGTTACAGCAATGGAAATGTACAGTACGGACAGAAACAAATTAGTAACACAAGACCTACTCAAGTTACACAGCATACAACAAATACCCAAACAGGGCAGTTCAATCAACAATTTTCGCAGTACACAAACAACCAAAGCCCTGCTAGATTGGTAAATGGTAATCAAAATGAATTCAGTATATCGTATTCTAAACAACAATTTAGTGGAAAACAAGAGAAACAACCATATACGTACAAGCAACCGCAACTACAGTTTTCTAGCGAAATAAATGGCAAAGCTGGTAACGAAGCTAAACAGAATCTGGTAAGTGCAAACGATGTCCCTTCAACTGTTATAACAAAAACACTAACATTGAAAAGAATCATACAGGATCCAAAACGTGGAAGTCCTAAATCGCGTATAACAGTTAAAACCTGGATTGTCAAGCCTTCCAAATCAGCAAAACTAGTTAATATGAATTCTTATACCTATGACAAGCCAACAGAACCCACTAATCAGAAACTAATCAATCCCACTCCTTATACCTATGATAAACCAACACAGCCCCCTTATCAAAAACTGACTAACCCTACCCCTTACACTTATAATAAACCAACTCTACCCCCTACACAAAAACTAATAGAGACCACTCCATACGAATACAACCGGCCAACCACGACAGAAGCAGAAGAACTGATAAATGAGTCAGAGCAACCATATGTTTACAATAAACCTACCACATCCAAACAAATAGTTCTACCATCGAAAGAACCTGCTCGTGTATTAATAACATCTACCACACCACGGCCCACTTTATCTCGTCTCTATCTTTCGCCAACATCAATGCCACCTACACAAGCTTCACGGCTTTATCTTGCTCCAACTACGTATAATCCATCCTCTAGGTTATATTTACCACCTGTAGAAGACCCTATAATTTTATCACGACAGTACCTAGCACCATATTTTATACAGCAAACAACGGGATATGGAGACGAACAATTAAGAGCAGCCCCAACTACACCTTCCCCTACCTATGTTTTACCTAATACAGAACTCTCTTTCTCTCGTTTGCAGCAATCTCCTAATAATCGCAAAAACTTAACCTTTACAGACATACTAACAAAAGAAAAACTTGACTTAACAGTAGACGATATTGTTAAGGATACCAGTAGATATTTAAATACCGCATCGCCTGATCAATTTGAACAGTTAAGAGAAATTAATTCAGTAGACTATCCCGAAGAAACCTATTTGCCTCCTGAAATAAAAACTGAAAGTGGAGAAAGTTTAACTTCAGTAAAACCTCCAGCGACTGCTATTCCCAAAAGCTCTCGTTTAGTATCAAGTCCTTCTACAGATCTTGAGCCCCCGATTGAAACATTAAACAGTAATGAAAATGAAAATACAAATCAAATAGCGAACTTGCCATTTTTCAAGGAATCTTTTTCTCCCACTATTGAAAGAACTGTATCTCTTAAAATATCAATACCTGAAAAAGTTGCCTCATATTTATTTAAAAAACACAATGAAAGTGATTTTGATAGACTAGAAATACTCAACACTGGAAGCAGTAACTATTTGGTGCTTACTAACAATTACGTTAACAAAAATTCAGGTACTAATTTTATACCCTTAGGAAAATTAGTTTCCGATAAACAGTCTAATATTTCTAATTCACAGGCTCTAGTGTTCTCACTGCTGGCTGACTCCATCAATCTAGCAAAAGATTACAGCAACGCACAACAAGATACAATCAAATCAGCACCAGTTCAATCACAATTCCAAAATATAAACAACAAAGAATTGTCCCAAATAACGAACCATATATCACAACTTACATCATCGCAATATTCAATCAATAACCAGGGGGGATACAAGAGCGCCAAGATCATTTCAGCAGCACATTCCACTCCCAATAATGAAAGGAATCAGCACAGTGGTTATACTCAAAACCAGTATTCACAGAAACCAATTCAATTCCCACAAAATCAACAATACAGTTCCAGTCCATCAAAAGCAGCAAATGAAAACCAATCACAGTTATTGCGGTACCGAAGTGGATCCAACACAAATATTCAAACAAATTCGAAACAAATATATAGCGGGCAATTATACCAACTCCCTGTTCCAGATGTAACACAACAAATCAACAAAGAAAATGTTTACGCAACTAATGGAGGTAAATCACCCAATTCTGAGGTAGAAATCATCAAATCAGAAACTATACCCGTATCACCACCAGCTAGGTTGGAATCATCACCGTCAACCACCAATGAACTTGATCGTTTCAATAGTGATGAGAATTTCAATAAATTCATAAGTTCTAACTCTGGTATATCCGCACAATTACAGGATAAAATTGTAGGAACGCTACCGCATCCATTAGAAAACAATAAACTTGTTACTTATAAAAAAGACGAATCATACTACGTGTACACTAAATTAGATAACACTTTTGGGAATAATAATGGTAACAGTATTGAATCTAACAATGCAGCTCGACAACAAAATGCACGTCTTATTCAAGGAAACAATCTTCCAAACGTTGTAGCTTTTCAATTCATTCCTTCCGTTAGCTATCAATTGGAAGACGAAAAAGAACAGCAAAAGCTATTAAACACTTTCAACATAGATGAGTACGGAAGTCCAAAACAAAAGGCTAATTTAATAGACAATTCCAATCAGCCCATTCTTACGACTAACGTAGACTTTTCAATTGACCATACTCTCCCAACGAAACAGATAGACAGACAGATAGATGACGTTGGCAACTTATATGCAGGCCCTTCATCTTACTCAGCTCCTCAAGCATCAGTTGGAAGACTAATATCCAAACAGAAATCAAACCTTGAACTTGAAGATAATACCAATGGTTACGCCAAAATAATACCATCGCGTCAGTTCACATTTTAAATGTCATTCATTATTTATCATTAGCTAATAAGTAATTTAATTGATGTATCATAATACTCGTAATGTTCTGTCTAGCTCAAGTAATGCTAGGTATATTGTTTTGTTTTACATAAATTGATTGTTAGCTTAGCTTAGCGTAAATGAAACTGACTGTAAATAAATATTTTTTTTAAACCTAGGTAGTTTAGTTTATTATTTTATTTGTTATGACCTACCTTATGACCTATTGCCAAATAAATAACTAATTTTATCTTGAAAGTATTTCATTTATCGTAAATATAACATTTACGATTTATTCCCCTGTGTTTGCATGCATGAATATTTATTCGTACCTAGGTGTACCTAAATATTAATCTATTCTGAGCCCACATAACCGGCCAACCGCAATTACGCACTAAACATAGATAATACACTTATATAATTCAAACACTAAACTTAGCTAAACCCAATTATAATAATTCCATCTCGGTACAGTCACTAGCAAGGTTGCTAAAACTACTACCTATATAACATAACAGCCTACTATATTCTGGGCCATGCTGCTAAGTATACGGGAATTAATTAAGAGGGTGACTGGAAATAATTAAAGGCGACTGTTAATGGGATACTTAAATACTAAACCGGGCGACAAAATAACTAAACGGACGACAAACAGTGGATTACAAAAATACTTAAAACGGGCGACTACATTTGGGTAACAAATAATCTAAATGGGTGACTAAAATACTGAGTGGGCAACTATTATACCAAGTAGGTAACTATATAACTGATTTAAGCAGTGTAGCCAGATCTGTGGGCTGATTTTGTAATTTTGTTGCAATCAACTCTGACAGAAATCGCAGTCACATTGCTGCATTAGTAAGAACCATGTGACAACTATCTTACTTAATGCAGCAATGTAACTGCGCTTTCAATCGATTTCAATCGAGAATTGTTAGCAACAGACTTACGTAATTCGGGGTCAGATTTTCACACTACCCTAGGCTGGGTCTCAATTTACCCTAGATCACATTGTTTGTTGATTTATAAAGAAAGAAATAGATAGTGGAAAAAATATTTTTCTTGTATTTAATTATACTAATGGGTATGCTGTAATTTCAATTTCGGGATTTAAAATTACTCGAACGGGCAATGTGTCTCATGTCTCTCTTAGTGCCGGCGGATAATTTTTTACCCTAAATCTAGGGTAAATTAATCTAAGCTGGCACCACTGGATTAAAACTACCCAACATGGTATTTTAATTTTTTTATTAGGTTGCTTTCTTGTTTGTTCATTTGTTTGTTTTTTGTCTTCTCGATTAGGATAATAATCACCTTTTTATAAATAAAATATACCTATGCCAAATCAATGTTTTGTGTGCCCTAAGGTTGTCGCTCAAATAGTAATTTGGTCGCCCGTTCTGAATAACTTTACATTTTGTATTTTAAAGTCACCCATTTTCAATAACTGTAGTCGCCCTCGCTCCGTCGCCCACTTAGTATTTCAGTACGCTGCTGTACATACTGTATTCAGTATTTTTGATACCCAAAATGGGAATTTATTGTTACCCGATTAAATACTACCCGTAATAACGGTTTGAGCTGGATTTCAATAAAATCATCAATGATTTGGAATGATGTAGAATTTTACAAAAACTGCACGGGAAAGAAATTGCCACACACACGGCTCGGAGCGCGCGGCGCGCTACGCACGCCGCAACTTGACTTCTGCACAAGAAGTGGGTACAGAGTTAAAGGTATCTTTCAAGAAACCACCCAATTATGTAGAATTTTACAAAAAAAACTAAGCTTGCGGGAAAGAGTTAAATCACCGCACTGCTCGGAGCCATGGTAAGATACCATTAGCGTGCCGGAGCGCGCGGCGCGCTACGCACGCCGCGACTAGGCTTCTATACGAGGAGTAAGTACAAAAATAAAAACCACCCACTTGTGTAGAATTTTACAAAAACTAAGCGCAGGGATGAGTTAAAATAAGGTTTAGCCCTCAAATGAAATCTTTTCTTTCTGACAAGAGCCTGTAGCCTTAGAGTAAGACGCGCTTCTGTCCCAGACGAAGCCGCGATGCTCTAAGCCTGTAGCCAATGTCACATTTTGCAAATTTTCGCTGCGCTTCGCTCCGAAAGATGTACGGAATTGTCGTTTTATAATTAGATTGTTAACGAAACTTTATGTCAATCCCATACGTTTCGAAAGCGAAGCGATAACGAAGATTTGCAATTGTTACTTTGGCTAGGGGGTCTGGGGCCCTATTTTTGAATCGTTCGTCTCCAGGCGAGCGCTCGTTTCTACTGATTTTCGTTCGACATCTCATTGTTTTGAGTCATATGGCTAGTCGAACGATTCAAAAATAGGGCCCCAGGGGCCGTACCGGCTAACGAATCGAGCTTCGAAAAGTCTGCCGGGTTTCAAATCAAAACAGATAAATCGAGCTCCAATTGGGCCAAAATGGCGAACCCTAATTCATGAGGTCACACAAACATCCATATCTTCCAAATAACTTCAACAAATAGTACAATACGAAATTCCTTACTTCAATTTATCTTTTTTTAATTTGAAACTCGGCAAATTTTCCGAAGCTCGATTCGTTAGCCGGTACGGCCCCTGGTCAGTGTAGGTAGTCGTAGATCAAGGGGCGGCATAATCTCTATTGCACACGGGCGTTTAGACCTAACGGCGGCGGACCTGCTTGCAAGAAAAATCTTGGGCCTCCACTCCCTTGTTGCCCCAGGGCCTTCACACTCTAAATCCGACGCTGGTAAGCACGTTTAGTATTCGTTGTTTTATTTTGGGGGTGCTAAATAGCCGCCCCGGGTGTCAAACTGTCAACCCATGCTACGCCGCGCGCCGCCTCTGATTCGACGAGAGATCTCTTTCTCAAAGTTAGACTTACCTAACTGGACTGCCTGTCCTAGGTATACGTAATGGTCAACAACTTCAATAGGTACTGGCCATTAATGTTGATGCCGAGTCCTTTCCAGTCCAAGAGCTTAAAGATGTCCTCCTACGCAGCTGTGAACAGTTTCGGAGAAATAACGTCTCCCTGTCTCACACCACGCTACAGTTGGACCTATCCAACTGTAGAGAGCGCAAATCCTAATTTGCGCTCTGGTTCTGTACTGGGATCGACATGGTGGCAGATTTGTATAAGTACCTACCTCTACACCTCGATATACCTATAGTCCACTTAGCACCTTTGGAGAGACTGCACTGGTATTTTATTATGCAGCACAAAGCGGCTGAACACTGATTGCTTATTAGCGACTATAATTTGTATACTTATAGTTCTTTTCTGTACTTAAACGGAAAAATAAGATACGTTATTTCCGCATCTTTTTACTGTCTTCTTTGCATCTTTTAAGGCTGGTTTACATTATCTTAGTCTTTATAGTAGAGTGCTTTAGGAGAGTGCTTTAGTGGAAACATGTAAACGGTCGTCTTATAACTAAAGAGAGTAACGTTATAGTAGCCTCTCTACTCGCTTTCCAGTAGCACCCCCTGCGCGCCCGCTCTAGAGGGGATGCCACATTTACGAAAGTCGTCTATTTACGATTCCCGCTGGACAAGAGAGTGCTCCACCGACAACCGGTATCATTGTCTTCAGCATGATCTCCTAAACAAGAATACAGCGGTTGTCGCATTATAAAGTGGTGGAGGGGGGAGGGGTGGAGGGAAGAGATGCGGAAGTCGAGTATCGGAAATTGGTTGATTTTCTCAACAACCACTTGACCGATTTAAACAAATAATGTGTCTTAGGGTAGGTAATATCTTTGACAACATATTTTTATTTGCAATGGTTTTTGTAAATACTATAGTTTATTAAATAATTAGAAAAAAGTCGAATTTCAAACAAAATCATTTTTAGTTTTGTAGATTTGAAGCAGTAAATTAAAATAAAGTACAGAAGTACATATAGTATAAAGTACTACGTAAAATTGCCACAATCATTGGCTTGCTGTCTGTTTTTTAGTTTTGAAATTTGGCTGGAAGACAACAAAATTATCATTGATAATAATAATAATAATAATAATAATAAATTTATTTCGATAAAAGGTTTTACATTACAGTAGTTAGTAGCCGGAGTCACCTTTTAAGCAAAAAATGCCTGTTCCAGTTGACTCCGCTCTTCCATTACTTACATTTTTTATATAACTAATACATCACAGTTTATTTTAAGAACTTATTTATAAACAAACATAAAGACAGATTATAGTAAATTGTTTGTGTGCATGCATGCGTACATGTGTTTGAGTGCATGAGTATGTGTGTGTGCGCGTGTGTGTGTGTGTGTGTGTGTGTGTGTTTTATTTTTTTGCGAATGTATATAAAATAATAATAATTAGACAAATCAAATTAAATATATATATTGTGTGATAGAAAGAAAGGATATAAATGTGTGAATAGTATGAAATACCAGGTAAAATATTATTTTATCTGTTGTAAGAATAGCTCTGTCATGTCATAATCAAGTGATTCTAGCCATGTGAGTACCAAGTTTTTACATTGTTTATAATTTTTGGAGTAAATATCTAGTTCGTTATTAATTTTATTGTAAATTCTGGACGAAAGACTGTAATACTGTGAAGTAGCAAACTTTGTTCTTGTTGAAGGAACTATAGCCACATTACATTTTCTTCTAGATTTTTTATTATTTGGAATATACGGTAAATTCTTGTGTTTTTTTAAAATTATACGCATTATAAATAGTTTCCTTACTGAGAGCAACCCACAGTCACGATAAAGTTGATCAGTAGGGTACCTATAGCGTTTAAAATACATGGACTTTATCAGAGCACGCTGCGAGCGCTCAATTTCTATAAATTTAGTTTTGGCTGCACCACCCCAAATAGGAATGCAGTACGCCAAGATAGATTCCACCAAGGCAATGTATATTCTATTCAATATATTATTTTGTGAACCTCTTTTCATTATAGATTTGTGACTTGGGACCACATGTCTTAGTGAGCGAAATATCCATGCTAATTTTCTCACTCTTCCAGCCAGTTGGTCAAGATGGGGATACCAAGATAGCCTCTGGTCCAGCACAACACCTAAATACTTGTAGTATGTGACTTTGTCAATAAGTGGACAGGTACAGTTATTAGTGTCATTACAGTTATGAACTGCTACACTGAAGTTGTCAGCGGGCTGATTATTGTCATAAATACTATAGCATATGTATTTGGTTTTGGTTGTGTTCAGAGATAGCAAATTATTTTTCAACCAAGTAGATATTTGACTCATTCCTATTTCAGCACTATTTCTTACAGATTCCCAGGAGTTACCAGAGAAGACAACAGCTGTATCATCGGCGTACGAGAAAATATTGGCGTTATTGATTTTTAAGTTACACAAATCATTGATGTATATTAAGAATAAAGTAGGACCTAATACACTACCCTGAGGTACGCCGTATGTTACCTCTGTGTCTTCACTGGAGTACTGTTCCAATTTAACTCTTTGCTTTCTCTCAGAAAGATAATTTTTTAAAAGAGCTAATGGTATACCCCGTATTCCAATATTTTGCAGTTTGTTCACAAGGATAGGGACGGAAACGGTGTCAAAGGCTTTTTTGATATCCAGAAACACAGTTAAACATTTCCTCTTTTTATCAATGTGTTCTGTTACTAAAGTTGTTAAAGCAGTTACAGCATCTTCTGTGGATACACCTTTCCTAAAGCCATATTGTGACGAAGCCAAAATGTTATATTTATTTAGAAACTTAAGTAAGCGATTGTTTAATAATTTTTCCAAAATTTTTGAAATAGCAGGTAATATAGATATGGGTCTGTAGTTATTAACATCTGTTCTTTCGCCACCCTTGTGAACTGGAGTAATAATGGATTGCTTAAGTGGGGCAGGGAAAATGCCCTTGTCAAAACAAAGGTTAACAAGGTGAGTTATAATAGGAACTATATCTTTTCTAATAAATTTTAAATACTTGGTAGGGATCTCATCCCAGCCAGGGGCACTATTTGATTTAAGGCTCATCAAGACACTGTCAACTTCATCACAATCTGTGTCTAAAAGAACAAATGAATTTATCTGTGTAGGTTGTGGGTTAGTTGGATTACCAAAAGTACACAATTGAATAGGTTGAATTTGTTGAGCAAGTTGTTTACCAATGTTTGCAAAAAATTCGTTAACAAAGTTTGCTGATTCAGTTGGTGAAATTTTAGCGTTCAATAAATCTGTGTTTTTAGTTTTAGTTTGATTTGAATACGTAATTGTTTTAATATTTTTCCAAAGTAATTTATTGTCAGAAACTGATTTAGAAAGTAGCTCTCTTTCATATTTTCTTTTCATTTTTTTTATTAAATTATTACAATAATTTCTATATCTAGTGTAAGTTATTTTTAAAACTACATTATGTGGATCTTTTTTTAAATTCTTTTGTAACTTATTTCTATTATTTATGCATCTAAGAATGCCAGAAGTAATCCACGGTTTTATAATCCGTTTGCTCTTTGGTATTTTAACAGTAATTGTACTATATTTAATGGAATCTGTTAGCTTTTGCAAAAGGAGATCAGTTAACATATTAGGATCATTGCAGTAAAGTAATTCGGCTAATTTTAATTTTTGGAAATATTTTTGAGCTTTTTCATAGTCTATTGAAGTTTTAGTTTTGTTTGATTTATGAGAGTGTTTTATTTTAGACAAGCATAATAATGTTGTTAGGTGATCTGTGGTAGTTGTATGCATTATTGCAATAAATGCCGAAACTTTTTTCCGATCAATTTTTAACATGAAGTGGTCCAGACATGTGAGTTCTCTAGTAGGTAATGTGTGGCCAGGAAGTATACTAAATTCTGATAGCATGTTAAGATAGTTAACTCTATTTCTATATTCCTGAGCGGGCTCTGAATCTTTTGGTTTAAGGTTGATATTTATGTCTCCAGTTATTATAATATTCTTATGCGTCATAATTGTTTCAAGGTGCGCGCTAAGAGAATTCAAAAATATTTCTGCATTTGCGTTCGAAGGAGAACGATAAATACACAACAGGATATTATTAAATATATCTACTTGAATACACGAGGCATGTGATAATTTTATCTCCTTTATATTAGCTTTCAATGAAGACTTAACATAAACAGTAACTCCATCATTTTGATTTAATTGATTAGTAGTAAAATATGAGTCGTAGCTAGATATTTGTGGAATAGGCTTATTACTATCTAGTCTACATTCGGTAAGAACTAATACATCTGGTTTAAAGTTGAAGCTCGAGACAGTTAGTAAGAAATCATCAAAGTTACAATAAATACTTCTTATATTTTGTGAGATAATAGTAAGATCATTCTGTTTTATATTTATGTGATCGCGTAGATCAACAGTGTCACATTCAAGAGCACGAGCTATTTCTAGTTTGTCTATTTCTTCTATATTTTGAAAGGACTCACCCATTTGAAATTATATAAGTATATATGTAAATTATTAAATATTTCATACCATTATATGCATTGTTCATTACATGTATTGAAGAAAGCTTGTAATAGCTAGAGAAAGTAAATCTAGGATTATATTTATAGTAAAAATGAATTACGCTACTTTCCACATGATAATAATAATATATGACTTTAAGAAGTATAAATACGGTGTTTTGTTTGTAATATGAATTATTGTTATTAAAGTATGTGTAAATGCAGCTAGAATAAGTGTGCGTTATTTTAAAAGTACAATTTATGAGCTTTGTTAAAGTAAAATACTGATAAGACACAATTAAGACAGCAAAAAAGATTATTAAAGTACGCAAGGACAGACAGTTTAGATTCAGCTTAGAATTTAGAAACTGATATTGTAAACAAGGATTAAGTACAAATAGTCACTTTTTTAAAAGAAGTTGATGTACCTGATCTTCGCTTCTAATGATGATGATTGGTGATTGCTCATCTTTTCTTATGTAAACTTTGCCATAGGAAGTCCAGCAGAACTTGTAGGCATTGGATTTGGCGAGGTCTCTGGCGAGAAAGTACAGACGAGAGCCTTTCTGAGTAAGATGTTCTGACAGAAAGATGGGTGTGTCTTCTTGCACTGTAAAACCTAAGTGTTTAGCACACAATTTATTCTTATTTCTTGTGTTGAAAGCCTTTGCCTTTTTTAGAAATTCTGTTTTAATTAGCGTAGATCCAGTTTCTATAACAATTGGAGTGTTTTGCTTTTCAGTGTTCTTCCCACGTACTCTATAAATATCCTTGATATCCAATTTATCAACCTTGCAGTCTATATTATGTGATAATTTCATTACCATTTCAACTAGGTCTTCTTTCGTTTCATTATTTTTCTTTGGCACATTTTTTAATTCTATGTTACTTTTTCGGTTTCCTTGTTGCATGTCCTCAATCTTATTTTCCAATAGTAAAATATACTTCTTATCCTCCTTTACTTGATTCTCCAATAGATCCATTTTCTTCCTGAACTCTTCATGTTGAGCTGCTAAGAATGTAACTGAGCTCTCTATGTTGCTATTCGAAAGTTGAATTTCTTTCAGAGTTGAGTTAATCTGTTGAAATTCATTTTCTTGTTTTGTAGCAAAAAGCGCCATCATTTTTTTCATTTCTGCTTTAATATCAGCTAACTGAGTGGTGATAGAATCATCCATATCTTCTCTACTCCTTTTGGTACGTTGGAATACATAGTTAGGTGGAGTCTTATTACTAGTGCCCAGTACATTTATTTCAGTATCTGATACAGATTTATCCATCATTGGGTCCATTTATAGTATTATAACAATTTTCAATTGAAAATTTTCTTTCTACTTGGACCAACACCTTATTTAGATACCGCGATCGCTACCGCTTATGAATTGTGGCAAGTAACAGATGAGTGACGTAGTGGTACGTACGGTGAGTATGCGAGTGCGCTGCGTAGCTTGCAGACTGATGTTGTTGCAGTTGCGTTGTCTCGTTCTTACGTCGTCCGACTATTACTCGCGTTCTATGAGCGCCTGGTACTTGGCGGAATTTTAACAGAGTTTTAAATAAATTTAATTGATTTTAAATAATAATCAGATATAAAACTTGCACAGAAACACACGTCCAAACGCTTTCGCGGTCCGGGGGGAAGAGGATGATTGATATAGTGCGGGAGGTCACTGTCCGGATAATATGGAAACCGCTTTAACGAAAGTCATCTAATGACGATTCCCGTCGGACCGAAGAGTTCTCTACCGACAACTGGTATCATTGTCTTCAGCATGATCTTTTGAACAAGAATATAGCGTTTGTCGCATCATAAAGTGGTTGAGGGGGGAGGGAGGGGAGGGAAAAGATGCGGAAATCAGGTATCAGGGTTTGGATAATTTCTCAGTAACCGCTTGTCCGATTAAAACAAGTAACGTTTCATATGGTAGATAATACCTGTAGCAACATATTTTATCTAACAATGTTTTTTGTAAATACTAAAGTTTATTACAAAAATAGAAAATAGATGAATTTCAAACAAAGGCTTTTTTAGTTTTATAGAATTGAAGCAGTAAATTAAAAGAAAGTACTATGAAATTAAAACTATGAGGATTTGCCCCAGAAAAAAAATATTTATACATAGCACAATTGTTCCACTATATGAAGTAAAAAACTTGTTAAACATTTTTATCTAGTAACTATGCTAAAAAAATTTTTTGGGTCGCGTGGCGAAATCTTTTCTACCATTTTTTTCGAAAATTCTCCACAGAATTAAAACTATAAAGATTATCCTCGGAAAAAAATACTGGTGAATAGCCCAGTTATTCCAATATCTATAAAATAATAAACATGTTAAACATTTTTGTCTAGTAACTATGTTAAAAAAATTATTATTTTTTCACGAGGTGAAATTTTTTCTACCGTTTGTTCGAAAATCCTCTACAGAATTAAAAGTATGAGGATTTGCCCCAGAAAAAAAATAAAAGTGAATAGCTCAGTTATTTAATTATATAGAATAATAAATTTGTCAAATATTTTTGTCTAGTAACTGTGTTAAAAAATATTTGTGTAATGTGTAAAAATGTAATTTTGTAACAAGTGATCCTATAAGGGTTCCGTTTTTTCCTTTTGAGGTACGGAACCCTAAAAATGGAAGTGAAAATTTCGCTCGCGCGACAAAAAAATTTTTTTTTAACTAGTTACTAGACAAAAATGTTTAACAAGTTTATTATTCTATATAGGGGAATGACTGGGCTATTCACCGATATTTTTTTTCTGGAGCAAATCTTCATAGTTTTAATTACATAGTAGTTTATTTCAATTTACTGCTTCAATTCTACAAAACAAAAAAAAAATTATTTGAAATTCGTATTTTATCTAATTTTTTCATAAACTATAGTATCTACAAAAACTATTGTTTGATAAAATCTGTTGTTAAGGGTATTACCTACCATATGACAGTTTATTTGTTTAAATAGAACAAGTGGTTATTGAGAAATTAGCCAACTCTGATAACCGAGTTTTGCACCTTTTCCCTCCCCCCTCCACCACTTTATAATGCAACAACCGCTATATTATTGTTCAGGAGATCATGCTGAAGACAATGATACCAGTTGTCGGTAGAGCACTCGCTTGTCCGACGGGATTTCAATTTTGAAGGCCTGGCCTCTCCTCTACTCACCCCCCGCGCGATATTTTACTCGCACTCGCACTGGAAGCATGTAAATCGACATTTTAGTAGCGTCTTTAGTAGAGTGCATTTGCCGGTGAACGCGTGACGTGTAATTGAATTAAATAATAGCTATTAGGTATGGCGAAAATGACACTCTACTGGAAGCGTGTAAACGGTCACTGGAAAGGCACCAAAACTACTAAAGCACTCGCATTCGAATCTACTCGCACGCTACTAAGCACTCTACTAAATACTAAGATAATGTAAACCAGCCTTTACTACGAGGCACGTATCTTGAAATCGGGTGCGGATTGCGCGAAACGCGAATTTTGGGTATGCGTAGCGGCGAGGGGCGCGGGCGGCGGCGGGAGATGGGCGCGCGCTATTGGTCGCTCACAGGAGCACATGCGCGAACTTATCCCTATCTTTTCTCTACAATATAAACTGAAATTTATTGAAAAGAACACTAACGTCAGTCACCGGGTGTGTGGCTGGCACGACACGACTAAAGCTGAGCGGGTTGTACTTTTTAAGCAATATTTGTTTGAAATTACACTTCCATAGATTTTACTTCGCTGGTCTGTAGTTCATTAAGAGGGACTTGTCACCCTTTTTAAAGAACAGAATGACCTCACTTACGAGGGCAGTTTGATATGTCCGTGACTTTAAGGTTGAATACTTACAATATTTTTTCATAATTCAATTTTCCTGTCTTAGTGCCGCGTTTGCTGACAGTCGGCCAAAAACGAACTCGTGTAACAACTTCTAAACAATGCTAGGTTTGTATAACCGCAATCCAAGTTATTTTTTTCGTCGGTACGTAACACTTGACGAAACGTGGGTCCACCATATACGCCAAAGACGAAGCAACAGTCAAAACAGTGGACTTCTACCGGTGAACGTGCCACGGAGAAGGCAAAAACTGTTTGTTCGGCTGGTAAAGAGACGGCCACTGTCTTTTAGGACAGCAAAGGTGTTATTTACATCGATTTTTTGGAGAAAGGCAAGACAATTACCGGAGCTTACCATGTTGCTTTGTTGGATAGATTCAATATAGAACTGCTGAAGAAAAGACCGCATCTAGCAAAGAAAAAAGTTTTATTTCATCACGACAATGCTCCGGCCTACTCGTCGGCAACCGCAACATCAAAACTTGTGGAATTGCGATACGACCTATTGCCACACCCCCCGTTTTCACCAGATTTGGCCCCGTGTGACTTTTTCCTCTTCCCAAACATGAAGAAATGGCTTGGTGGATAAAGATTTTCATCCAATGAAGAAGTGATAGCTAAAACAGGAGCCTATTTTTCAGGGTTTGATAAAAACTATTTTTTGGATGGGTTGAAGAAGTTGGAACATCGTTGGTCGAAGTGTATAGAGCTGAAAGGAGATTATGTAGAAAAATAAAACAAAATATTCTTTAAAAAAATTTTTCTTCTCTACAAAGTCACGGACTTATCAAACCACCCTCGTATGTTCCATTCCATGCCTTCGGCGTTCTGCCTTCGACGATGACGGAATTGAAGAGCTTCTGGGGGACTTTGAGTATCGGCTTACCTCCCGCTTTCAGAAGTTCTGTAGTGATTCCATCGTCACCCGCCGCCTTGTTGTTTTTCAGCTGTTTGAGAGCCATACTAAGTAATCTCGTACAGGCTGACTTCCGGGATATCTTGGGTACCGTGTCGGGTAAGCTTGGCTCATCTGGGGTCTTTAGCCTTGCTTGCAACAGGTGTCTGCGTGGAATATAACTGCCCATAGAAACGCTCGATCTCGAAATGATGATCGAAATGATGCGACTGTTATCAGTTTTCTGTTTCGTCATCTGGCTTTGCCCAATAGACAGATCTCTCGCGAACACTTTGGAGCCTTTATTCCGCTCGATAGCCTCTTTAATACGATTTGTATTAAATTGGCGAAGGTCGCTCGTCAAACACTTAGATATCGATGTCTATTGCGCTGCCGATAATGATGAGCATCCGCTGAGCTCTGGAGCTTCATTTCACGTCTCTGATCCATGAGTACGAGTGTGTGGTTGGAGAGTTTCTTTAGCTTGGGACGGCGGGTCTTAAAGAACTTCAACCCTACCGTACGGACAGTACCTATCCACCACCATGTTGTATAGATCGTCCACATTCATGCTGTTCTCAAGGGCTTCGAAGCGGTATTGGAGTTCGAGTTGAAAGCTTTCGGGTTTCGGTAATGGTCGGAGCGTAGATTTTATCAGTCGAAATCTTTCCAGCTCTGGGTTGATATTCAATGTGCCACGTACCAATCGGTGATCGCTGCCCGTCTTGACGGCGCCGGCGTTGATCACAGTGACATAATTGAATATTTGCTTTTTCATCGACATGATAAAATCTATCTCATTCTGACTGTACCGTCTGGGCTCATCCAGGTCCACTTCCGGCTTTCCGGCTTCCTGAAGAAGGAGTTGCTCATAAAGAGGTTCTCCTTCTCCATAAAGTCAGCCAGCTTCTGGCATTCCGTTGCCCAGGTCCAAATTTCAGCTCTCAGCTCATCACCGCATTGTTTCCCCAACTTTGCATTGAAGTCCCCCATCACAACAGTGTAGTGGGTTTTGTAGCTATGCATCGCTTTAGAGATCTCCTCATACATAGCCTCCACTTCGTCATCATGGTGCTTCGAGGTCGGTGCGTAAACCTGTATAACATCCAACGAATACCGTTTGGATATTCTGAGTATAAGGTACGCCACCCTGGTCGATGCACTTCCGATGGTAATCACGTTGTTTACAAAGGACTTGTGGACGAATACGTGTAAATATACTTAGTGCGCAATGTTCCACGCTGCATTGGAATGCGATGTACCCGCATTTTAATGTAACTGAAACTTTCTGCCACTGAACTATTCAACACTTGACAATGGCAAAAATTACTTCCTAAAGAGGAGAGTAGATTGCCAAACTAAAAATAAAAAGAAGAAGAGTGAGCATGCGGTTCTCCGTGCCACTGAATAATTCCATTCTAAAACTACCTAGAAGTAATGTACCGATGATATACGTTCTTATTTCAGATATCAAATCGATTGTACCGGCTTCCCGGCAGAATGATTGACAAAAGCATGTGGCACGGAGATTCGCCTGCTTTGAGGTTATGTTTTTTGTTAAATCGTCGATTTCCAGATCAATCGGAGCCTGTACCGGTGGGTTGATGTATTTGTAGCCGTTACATATTCATTGTAACAGCTACAAACACATTTGTTGCTCATGTAACGCAACAGGGACAAAGATATGGCGATCTAAAGTTTTAAAAGCATGCGACTCTCCGGCCCACACGCTTAAGTCTAAAATACTGGTGAAAATTGTATTAAGATTAAAAATAAGCAAGTTTACGTAACCGTTTGATCACGATAAACGGCCCGAAAACATATTTTCACTATATCTTCATTCGTTTTAGAGAAATAAGTAAATTTATTTACTATGATTTATTATGAATAATCAGTGTGTAGGGTGACCATATCGTCGGTCCGTAGGAATCATTAGGCTGTTTCTAATAAAATTCAAGTTGAACTACATAATGTTGAGGGTTGATTTGCCTACATACTCGTACGTATCGTACCTACTATCATACTGTTACTGACTATGCAATATTGCAATATTTTTTAGGGGACGTAAAAAGGTGACTTTTATCCTAATCGAGATGACAAAATACAAACAAACAAATGAGAAAGTAGGTAACCTTATAAAAACGTGTTAAAAATGTGAACGTCATAATTGGTATAATAATTGCCCACTCAGTACCAGTCACCCATCATCATCAGTATCAGTCACCCATTAATTTAGGTCTCGGTTGAATGCAACCGAACTGAGAACTTCCTTCGTTTTTTGAAGTATTAGTCTTTCAAAATAGGTATCTAAAAACACTTCAACTTGCATTTTAGACCGATCGGGATAAGTTCTTAGCTTTTAAAAATATTAAAGTTTGTTTTTTCGTATATAGTTTCTGCACCATTCACTTAGCCTAATACATGAAATTGTGTCATTTTGGTTTGATGCATAAGTAACAATTTAGGTTTTTGTCTTTTTTAACGCTATCGGACGAAAAGAAAATTAAAGTTGAAAATTTTACTTTCATGATGATTATGAAGTTGTAACCGATGTACTTGAGCTTTTTGTGTCATCTTTGTCCACGGGAATACTGTTATTTGACTATTACCTAAAGCGTTACCTTAGTAACTCCAATAGAATATTACAATTGGTTAAATAAGTGTTAAATGTTTTAGATCAATAGTATCTGTTGTACATAATGTTTTGTGCTAAATTCATCAATGGAATTTTCAGCTTTTTATTTTTTTCTTTTCAACACCCTGTAAAAGTCACAAAAGAAAATGGGGGGGGGGGGGGGGGGTGGGAGCCGGGGCACCGCTGTTTGCTGCGTACTTCGAGCACCGCTGCTACGTACTTTGCCGTTCGAGTGACTTTGGGTAAAAGAATTTGTAAAAAGTAGCCTCTATTTCGTATTGAGCCAGCACAATATCCCACTTCAAATTAATTCGCCTAATTTAAAATAAGTAAGTGACTTAAGTGACGCCTAAGCATAGGTACTGAAGTTCGGTGACACATTTGAAGTAACGAGTAGGTAGGTAGGTAAGAAGTATACGAACGAATATAAATACATTTGATGATACTGTGGCCGCGTTCCGAATCACGCTCACAGAGCTGTTAGCGCGTATCCGACCAAATTAAATAGTCACAAAATATTACACAGATAGGGTATTTGTGTACCTACTTCATTTAATGGATTATAGGCTAACAGTGCTGTTGGCGTGATTTGGAAGTAGGCATGTGTTATTATTGTCAATTACAGTCTCATTGATGAGATGACATCATTAACATTCTTGTACTCTACCTCTTGCAAAGTTTAAAAAGAAAGGATTACCTACCTACTGTAACAAAATATTTTTTGAGGGTAAGGAAATAAAAACCGGTCAAGTGCGAGTCGGACTCGCACACAAAGGGTTCCGTACCAAAAAACGGCTAAAAAATCACGTTTGTTGTATGGGAGCCCCCTCAAATATTTATTTTACTAGCTGACCCGACAGACGTTGTCCTGTCTTAGTTATAAATATTAAATTCGAATTGGTATAAATTATTGAAAAGTTTAGTTCAGAGATTAGTAGGTAAGTACCGTTCCCGTTTCCGTTTTCGTTCTCGTTCCCGTTCCCATTTACTTTAAAACCCAACAGCTTTATAAATAACCAAGTACCTATACATCACTTGTTATGTTAGTAACGTGTATGTTAGTCTATCCAAACTTACTAATAAGGCGTGATGGCTCTGAACTAACCGTGATGAGCACTAAGAAATTCAGTTTTCTTATAACCTCTTTGTAAGAAAAAAAAATTATTTTACATGTATTTTATTAATAAAATAACTCCGAACGAAGCATCTGTTTTATTACATCCTTGGTTGTATGTTTTTTTTTATCGTTGTTCGCGCGTATCTTCGACATTTATGGACCGATTTTGATGATTCTTTTTTTGTTCGATTCAATTTTTTTGCGAAATGGTCCTATTTTTTTTTTTTCAAATCGGTTCAGTAGTTTTCAAGGTATCCTGAAAACACTATGATTTTGCATCAACTAACTTGACTATTTTGTTATTTATGAACCGAATAAGATGATTCTTTTTGTTGGGTAAGAGGTACTTTTAGTCTTTTTAACCGACTTCAAAAAAAAGAAGGTTCTCTTTCAGTTTGACCTGTATGAATGTATGTTTCTCCGCGAATATCTCACGTTTGACTGAGCCAATTTTTCTACCAAATAATATACTTACACTACACTACCTAATAGAGAAGGTACTTACACTAAAAACAAAAAAATAAAAATTGTTTTAAAAATAAAAAATAAATGTTTTAAAAAACAAAAAACCAACTTCAAATAACCTGCCTCTAAAAAGCAAGAAATAATATTCAAATCATTAGATATGCATTATCATTGTTATATAATAACAACACGTATATTGAAGTCGGGTAGGGCTTTTAGAATAAAAAAACGAAGTTGTACTCCAGCCCCACCCGACTTCAATAGACGTGTTGTTATTATATAACAGTGATAATGCATATCTAATGATTTGAATATTATTTCTTGCTTTTTAGAGGCAGGTTTTTTGAAGTCGGTTTTTAGTTTTTTTTAAAAGGTAAGTAAATACTAAAGTTTAATTTTTCAAGTTTTGACTTATGTAGTAAGCATAAATTACTTTACAACCATTGAAACTTGTCTCAAGTAACAATACAAAAACTCACATACATACAAACGTAGAGCAGTGTGGAACAATGCAACACCAAAAGCTCTGAGTCTCATATTTCTCTCATTTTTAAAGATATGAATTCCGTTTTCAGAGGAACGGAATCTACTTAATTAGGTATAAAATGGCAGTTATAGTTTCATTAATAAATAGATACATAAACCAATAAGAAGACTTTTAAAAGAAAATGGGAATTGTTTCATTGTGTCCACCTAGGTGTACACAATGAAACATCCTATGTCCAACAATGAAACACTGTTATTAATTTTGACATTTTCATATTTAGTGGAACAAGTAAATGACAAAATCTGTTGAATTCCAACCGATAAAGGTTTTCTCAAGGTATTGCACAATTATTCAGACTTTAAAAGTACCTATAGGTTTATCTCAGGTACAATGATTTGTGTGTGACTTAAAGATAAATGAGTCTAATTTTTTTTAAATCGTAGTTATGTACCTTTTATAGGCAATAACGATTTAAAATCAACAATTACTTATAATAGGCATTAATGTCTCAGGTAAAATTCTACATACTAAAAGATTAATGAGTCTGAAAATCACAAATATTAGGTAGTAGTAGTGGAAACACTGTTACATTGTGTCCACCCTTGAGCTGTGACATTCTTGGACACCTGGGGTATTTTAGAATAACATCAAAAAATAATCTACCAAAATCGAACAATTTATTAGGTAGTATCATAGTTATTCTGTGGTAATGTAGTCCACGTGAATCTATGATACATGTACAAATATATTGATTAAAAAACACATTCGATGAGAAAGGCAACTGTCAAAAAAGCATTTTTTTTAAAAGCCCACGACTTAGGACAATTATTCTTAATGAAGGCTTTACAAAGTGACATTTTAAAAAAATAGTAACTATTTGCCTCTAGATGGCGTTGATGGAAAGAGAAGTGTAAAAATTGGCTTTTAAAAATAAACGGCCTGTACCAAAGAGGCAAATAAGCGTTCGCTGGCTGACATCTGGCCAAAGAGAAACATTTTAGGGTAACATCAGATTTGCCTGCCTACCTGAGTACTCTTCGAAGCTGAGTAAAAAAATCACATTGACACATACATTTTTATCAACGCCATCTTATCTATCGAGCATACAGTTTTTTGTCATTTTGAAAAACCCTAATTGAAAAACAGTTTGGTTAATATTTTTACAAAAATCCTCCGACTAAAAGTAATGAACATACTCTGTCTGTCAGCTTCATCATCAGACCCTGGACTTCGTCTCCCATTAGAGTACTCGTCAAAACAATAGGGATGACGACTACTGAATAAAATAACAAAATACTAATAAAAACCGTAAACATATTGAACTTTTAGAGTAGCTTGTATACCTCTTGGTTTTATATATTGCGTATTATTTGTTTTATTACCGTTCAAAGTTGGGCGGACAAGTCCATTTAAAAAGTTTAAAATATATTAAAATAAATAATACATTTAATTAATCCATAAAATTTATAGCAAATTTGTATAAGAAACAATTTTGATAAACACAATATTTAATATAGCTGCCAAACTTTCCTACGCGTTGCATACAAACACCTAGGCGTGACGTCATAACTAGGGTAGCCATTAGTATGGAGCGTTTTCGGGTGAGTCCAATTTGTGTGCATTTTAAACTGTGATATCTCGGGCAGTTTTCACGCTAGCGAAAGGTAGCGTGAAAAGAGGTAATTTATGTAACATAAAATAAAAAAAAAATTCGTCATGCCTATTCTAACGAGCCCAAACACGATGGGGTTGTAGGTTTTATCATAGAATTCCTGTGGGCTTCTTCCGGCTTCATCATCAGATCAGCTCAATGACACCATAATATTGCATTGCCTTCCAGTTCTGACCTATTTTCAAAGTTTCAAGTCTCTAGGTCATCGGAAAGCTAGGATAAAATCGTTCGCAATATATATCTATAAATATTAGGTCTTTACTTATGAACTTGCCGATATTTTGTCACATACAGAGAAAATAATAACTTCTATGTTTTAAAACCTTAGTGTTTATGGCTACTGCGCATCTTTTGTCTCTTTCTTTCTCTTGCCAATATATATGCCGGGCAGGTGAGCATGCGACTCTCCGTGCCACTGAATAATTCCATTCTAAAACTACCTAGAAGTAATGTACCGATGATATACGTTCTTATTTCAGATATCAAATCGATTGTACCGGCTTCCCGGCAGAATGATTGACAAAAGCATGTGGCACGGAGAGTCGCATGCTTTGAGGTTATGTTTTTTGTTAAATCGTCGAATTCCAGATCAATCTGAGTCTGTACCGGTGGTTTGATGTATTTGTAGCCGTTACATATTCATTGTAACAGCTACAAACACTTTCGTTGCTCATGTAACGCAACAGGGTCAAAGATATCGCGATCTAAAGTTTTAAAAGCATGCGACTCTCCGGCCCACACACTTAAGTCTAAAATATTGATGAAAATTGCATTAAGATTAAAAATAAGCAGGTTTTTGTAATCGTTTGATCACGATAAACGACCCGAAAACATATTTTCAGAATATCTTTACTCGTTTTAGAGAAATTTGCAAATTTATTTACTATGAACAATCACAGTGTAGGGTTACCATATCGTCGGTCGGTCAGAATCATTAGGCTGTTTCTAGAAAATAGACCGATCGGAATACGTTATTTTGAGAGTATAACCTTCAAGAACTCTAAAGTTTATGAATTCTTGCCTGTCGATACATTGGCATATAATTAGTTTATTTTTGCGTTTTGTGTCACATCTAGCCGATGCATCTTGAGAAATTCGATTATTTGTGGTGGTTATAAATAATTGGACTCTAAGGCGATTCTCCCACTGCCAACGCGCGCCGTCGTCGTGGGGCGCGGTTTGGCGTTTCACGCGCGCGGTGACGGCGCAGCGCAACGCCTGTTCGGGCGGTTTTCTCCGCGCCCCCGCGCCATTCGGCGTCTGACGCGTCCCCGCCGCTTGTTTTTTAGAGGCATTAAATTTTGAAGTTGTTTTGTTTTAATTTCCAGGTTTTTAGGGTTCCGTACCTCAAAAGGAAAAAAAACTGAACACATATAAAATCACTCATGAGATTAAAACGTCCAGACAAATAATTAAGATTTGCCATCTCGATATTAATGACGGAATTTTAATAACATACGAGTAGGTAGGTACGGTCAACGGCACGCTGGGCTTCCACGACAGCGTAATGATATTCAATCAAATAAATAACAGATTTTTTACAGTTTTGTATAACCTCATGTGCTGCATAATGTACCTACCAAATGGCACTAAAATGGGCGTATATCCAAGCCACGAAACATTTGAAAACCAGAGGAAATCCCGCCATCGTAACGAAACGATCATCGAAAACCAGCCGCGGGGCGCGTCGCAGTGTGTTGTACCCCGCGGTAACGCGCCTGCTGGCGCAAACTGCTCGCAGATCGCCGGCGGCACGCGGCGGTGCGCGCTCACGCGCCGTGGCGCGCCTTGGTGTGTTGGACGAGGCGGTTTTCTGTACAAATTAATGTACTTGCATACAACGTAAAAGACGCGCGTGGGTGCGCCGCGACCGCGCGCGTCGCCAGTGTGAGAACCGTCTAAACTGTCAAAATTGTTTTAAAGTAAAAAGAAACAATAGTATTGTATTTAAGATAGCCTGCGTAGTGTACAAACCTAATTTGTGTCATTTTCGTCCATGGAAACAGACGTGGGACCCGTACATTAATAACACCGTCAAAAAAATATTACAATTTGAAAAACAAGTACCATATACCTCAGATCACTTAAAAATCCCTATGAAATAAATTTGTGCCAAATTAAGGCATGGACTTTTAATATTTTCAATTTTTTTGTTTGTCCGAGCCATTGATGCTTATAAAAAATATTAGTATTATTAGAGATTACATATTTAATATCTTAAATACATGAGTGATGGACAGAATGAATTTGTGTCATTTTCATGCATGGATAATACCTAGGTAGGTAGGTATTCAAAAAGTTTGCGGTCGAAGCGAGTAGGCGCGGGCGCGTGGCGAGGGACGACGAAGCTCGTCCGTTTCGGTTGGATACTAAGTACGTACATACCTATAAGTCTCACGTCACGATACGAACGAACACGCACCTTTCGTTTGGTTAAGTAGGTACTCTATAGAATTACATCTCCTGTTTTAGAAATTCATACAGATGTACTATGGACAACAACGTCACTTAACCACAACTCTTAAGGTTAAAATCGGTTGCACGCCGCGCCGCCGCCGTCATAACATAATATATTTAGTTCGTGCAGGGGGATACGTGCGCACACAATTTTTTTGCTAACTTTTTAAGCGAAGCTGTTGCCCATAGTACATACATATCTGTTCTGTTTCCATTCTAAAACAACCTAGAAGTAATGTACCGACGATATACATTCTTATTTCAGATATCAAATCGATTGTACCGGCTTCCCGGCAGAATGATTGACAAAAACATGTGGGCCGGAGAGTCGCATGCTTTGAGGTTATGTTTTTTGTTAAATCGTCGAATTCCAGATCAATCGGAGCCTGTAGCGGTGGGTTGATGTATTTGTAGCCGTTACATATTTATTGTAACAGCTACAAACACATTCGTTGCTCATGTAACGCAATAGCGACCTAAAGTTTTAAAAGCATGCGACTCTCCGGCCCACACGCTTAAGTCTAAAATATTGGTGAAAATTGTATTATGATTAAAAATAAGCAGGTTTTCGTAACCGTATATAATAGGTCTTTACCTATGAAATTGCCGATTTGTATGGAGAATTTTCAAGAAGTTGCATTTTTCATACTAGCATTTTCTTTGTTCATTTAACAACCGTTAACACTCTTGTAACAAAACTTTTATGTACTAATGTTTGAACACTATGCTAACCTATTCCATTTACGATAAGCGAAAAAAATAAGTTTTGGCTAAGTTACAACCCCTCCGGTCACCCTTTTTTGGCTCACAAAAAAAAGAGTAACTTTCAAGATCTTTTTTTAATGCTATGAAAGCTTAAAAAAAGGACTTTATTTTTACTGATAGTTGACTATCATGGTCATAATTCGACATACGTAAATCAAGATATTGTTAAATGTTTTAAAACATAGAAGTTATTATTTTCTCTGTATGTGAATAAGCACTTTCTGGGCAAGCTCGCTCCATCGTAGGCCCCGTCTTTGCTTTTGGGCTAGACTGGGGTCAAGAGCAAACCCATTTAAGATAAAAAAAAAAAAAAAAAAAAAAAAATGTGACAAAATATCGGCAAGTTCATAAGTAAAGACCTAATATTTATAGATATATATTGCGAACGATTTTATCCTAGCTTTCCGATGACCTAGAGACTTGAAACTTTGAAAATAGGTCAGAACTGGAAGGCAATGCAATATTATGGTGTCATTGAGCTGATCTGATGATGAAGCCGGAAGAAGCCCACAGGAATTCTATGATAAAACCTACAACCCCATCGTGTTTGGGCTCGTTAGAATAGGCATGACGAATTTTTTTTTTATTTTATGTTACATAAATTACCTCTTTTCACGCTACCTTTCGCTAGCGTGAAAACTGCCCGAGATATCACAGTTTAAAATGCACACAAATTGGACTCACCCGAAAACGCTCCATACTAATGGCTACCCTAGTTATGACGTCACGCCTAGGTGTTTGTATGCAACGCGTAGGAAAGTTTGGCAGCTATATTAAATATTGTGTTTATCAAAATTGTTTCTTATACAAATTTGCTATAAATTTTATGGATTAATTAAATGTATTATTTATTTTAATATATTTTAAACTTTTTAAATGGACTTGTCCGCCCAACTTTGAACGGTAATAAAACAAATAATACGCAATATATAAAACCAAGAGGTATACAAGCTACTCTAAAAGTTCAATATGTTTACGGTTTTTATTAGTATTTTGTTATTTTATTCAGTAGTCGTCATCCCTATTGTTTTGACGAGTACTCTAATGGGAGACGAAGTCCAGGGTCTGATGATGAAGCTGACAGACAGAGTATGTTCATTACTTTTAGTCGGAGGATTTTTGTAAAAATATTAACCAAACTGTTTTTCAATTAGGGTTTTTCAAAATGACAAAAAACTGTATGCTCGATAGATAAGATGGCGTTGATAAAAATGTATGTGTCAATGTGATTTTTTTACTCAGCTTCGAAGAGTACTCAGGTAGGCAGGCAAATCTGATGTTACCCTAAAATGTTTCTCTTTGGCCAGATGTCAGCCAGCGAACGCTTATTTGCCTCTTTGGTACAGGCCGTTTATTTTTAAAAGCCAATTTTTACACTTCTCTTTCCATCAACGCCATCTAGAGGCAAATAGTTACTATTTTTTTAAAATGTCACTTTGTAAAGCCTTCATTAAGAATAATTGTCCTAAGTCGTGGGCTTTTAAAAAAAATGCTTTTTTGACAGTTGCCTTTCTCATCGAATGTGTTTTTTAATCAATATATTTGTACATGTATCATAGATTCACGTGGACTACATTACCACAGAATAACTATGATACTACCTAATAAATTGTTCGATTTTGGTAGATTATTTTTTGATGTTATTCTAAAATACCCCAGGTGTCCAAGAATGTCACAGCTCAAGGGTGGACACAATGTAACAGTGTTTCCACTACTACTACCTAATATTTGTGATTTTCAGACTCATTAATCTTTTAGTATGTAGAATTTTACCTGAGACATTAATGCCTATTATAAGTAATTGTTGATTTTAAATCGTTATTGCCTATAAAAGGTACATAACTACGATTTAAAAAAAATTAGACTCATTTATCTTTAAGTCACACACAAATCATTGTACCTGAGATAAACCTATAGGTACTTTTAAAGTCTGAATAATTGTGCAATACCTTGAGAAAACCTTTATCGGTTGGAATTCAACAGATTTTGTCATTTACTTGTTCCACTAAATATGAAAATGTCAAAATTAATAACAGTGTTTCATTGTTGGACATAGGTTGTTTCATTGTGTACACCTAGGTGGACACAATGAAACAATTCCCATTTTCTTTTAAAAGTCTTCTTATTGGTTTATGTATCTATTTATTAATGAAACTATAACTGCCATTTTATACCTAATTAAGTAGATTCCGTTCCTCTGAAAACGGAATTCATATCTTTAAAAATGAGAGAAATATGAGACTCAGAGCTTTTGGTGTTGCATTGTTCCACACTGCTCTACGTTTGTATGTATGTGAGTTTTTGTATTGTTACTTGAGACAAGTTTCAATGGTTGTAAAGTAATTTATGCTTACTACATAAGTCAAAACTTGAAAAATTAAACTTTAGTATTTACTTACCTTTTAAAAAAAACTAAAAACCGACTTCAAAAAACCTGCCTCTAAAAAGCAAGAAATAATATTCAAATCATTAGATATGCATTATCACTGTTATATAATAACAACACGTCTATTGAAGTCGGGTGGGGCTGGAGTACAACTTCGTTTTTTTATTCTAAAAGCCCTACCCGACTTCAATATACGTGTTGTTATTATATAACAATGATAATGCATATCTAATGATTTGAATATTATTTCTTGCTTTTTAGAGGCAGGTTATTTGAAGTTGGTTTTTTGTTTTTTAAAACATTTATTTTTTATTTTTAAAACAATTTTTATTTTTTTGTTTTTAGTGTAAGTACCTTCTCTATTAGGTAGTGTAGTGTAAGTATATTATTTGGTAGAAAAATTGGCTCAGTCAAACGTGAGATATTCGCGGAGAAACATACATTCATACAGGTCAAACTGAAAGAGAACCTTCTTTTTTTTGAAGTCGGTTAAAAAGACTAAAAGTACCTCTTACCCAACAAAAAGAATCATCTTATTCGGTTCATAAATAACAAAATAGTCAAGTTAGTTGATGCAAAATCATAGTGTTTTCAGGATACCTTGAAAACTACTGAACCGATTTGAAAAAAAAAAAATAGGACCATTTCGCAAAAAAATTGAATCGAACAAAAAAAGAATCATCAAAATCGGTCCATAAATGTCGAAGATACGCGCGAACAACGATAAAAAAAAACATACAACCAAGGATGTAATAAAACAGATGCTTCGTTCGGAGTTATTTTATTAATAAAATACATGTAAAATAATTTTTTTTTCTTACAAAGAGGTTATAAGAAAACTGAATTTCTTAGTGCTCATCACGGTTAGTTCAGAGCCATCACGCCTTATTAGTAAGTTTGGATAGACTAACATACACGTTACTAACATAACAAGTGATGTATAGGTACTTGGTTATTTATAAAGCTGTTGGGTTTTAAAGTAAATGGGAACGGGAACGAGAACGAAAACGGAAACGGGAACGGTACTTACCTACTAATCTCTGAACTAAACTTTTCAATAATTTATACCAATTCGAATTTAATATTTATAACTAAGACAGGACAACGTCTGTCGGGTCAGCTAGTAAAATAAATATTTGAGGGGGCTCCCATACAACAAACGTGATTTTTTAGCCGTTTTTTGGTACGGAACCCTTTGTGTGCGAGTCCGACTCGCACTTGACCGGTTTTTATTTCCTTACCCTCAAAAAATATTTTGTTACAGTAGGTAGGTAATCCTTTCTTTTTAAACTTTGCAAGAGGTAGAGTACAAGAATGTTAATGATGTCATCTCATCAATGAGACTGTAATTGACAATAATAACACATGCCTACTTCCAAATCACGCCAACAGCACTGTTAGCCTATAATCCATTAAATGAAGTAGGTACACAAATACCCTATCTGTGTAATATTTTGTGACTATTTAATTTGGTCGGATACGCGCTAACAGCTCTGTGAGCGTGATTCGGAACGCGGCCACAGTATCATCAAATGTATTTATATTCGTTCGTATACTTCTTACCTACCTACCTACTCGTTACTTCAAATGTGTCACCGAACTTCAGTACCTATGCTTAGGCGTCACTTAAGTCACTTACTTATTTTAAATTAGGCGAATTAATTTGAAGTGGGATATTGTGCTGGCTCAATACGAAATAGAGGCTACTTTTTACAAATTCTTTTACCCAAAGTCACTCGAACGGCAAAGTACGTAGCAGCGGTGCTCGAAGTACGCAGCAAACAGCGGTGCCCCGGCTCCCACCCCCCCACCCCCCCCCCATTTTCTTTTGTGACTTTTACAGGGTGTTGAAAAGAAAAAAATAAAAAGCTGAAAATTCCATTGATGAATTTAGCACAAAACATTATGTACAACAGATACTATTGATCTAAAACATTTAACACTTATTTAACCAATTGTAATATTCTATTGGAGTTACTAAGGTAACGCTTTAGGTAATAGTCAAATAACAGTATTCCCGTGGACAAAGATGACACAAAAAGCTCAAGTACATCGGTTACAACTTCATAATCATCATGAAAGTAAAATTTTCAACTTTAATTTTCTTTTCGTCCGATAGCGTTAAAAAAGACAAAAACCTAAATTGTTACTTATGCATCAAACCAAAATGACACAATTTCATGTATTAGGCTAAGTGAATGGTGCAGAAACTATATACGAAAAAACAAACTTTAATATTTTTAAAAGCTAAGAACTTATCCCGATCGGTCTAAAATGCAAGTTGAAGTGTTTTTAGATACCTATTTTGAAAGACTAATACTTCAAAAAACGAAGGAAGTTCTCAGTTCGGTTGCATTCAACCGAGACCTAAATTAATGGGTGACTGATACTGATGATGATGGGTGACTGGTACTGAGTGGGCAATTATTATACCAATTATGACGTTCACATTTTTAACACGTTTTTATAAGGTTACCTACTTTCTCATTTGTTTGTTTGTATTTTGTCATCTCGATTAGGATAAAAGTCACCTTTTTACGTCCCCTAAAAAATATTGCAATATTGCATAGTCAGTAACAGTATGATAGTAGGTACGATACGTACGAGTATGTAGGCAAATCAACCCTCAACATTATGTAGTTCAACTTGAATTTTATTAGAAACAGCCTAATGATTCCTACGGACCGACGATATGGTCACCCTACACACTGATTATTCATAATAAATCATAGTAAATAAATTTACTTATTTCTCTAAAACGAATGAAGATATAGTGAAAATATGTTTTCGGGCCGTTTATCGTGATCAAACGGTTACGTAAACTTGCTTATTTTTAATCTTAATACAATTTTCACCAGTATTTTAGACTTAAGCGTGTGGGCCGGAGAGTCGCATGCTTTTAAAACTTTAGATCGCCATATCTTTGTCCCTGTTGCGTTACATGAGCAACAAATGTGTTTGTAGCTGTTACAATGAATATGTAACGGCTACAAATACATCAACCCACCGGTACAGGCTCCGATTGATCTGGAAATCGACGATTTAACAAAAAACATAACCTCAAAGCAGGCGAATCTCCGTGCCACATGCTTTTGTCAATCATTCTGCCGGGAAGCCGGTACAATCGATTTGATATCTGAAATAAGAACGTATATCATCGGTACATTACTTCTAGGTAGTTTTAGAATGGAATTATTCAGTGGCACGGAGAACCGCATGCTCACAGAAGAAGAACTGTCAATGTCAATCAATGGGTGCATTTCAGCAGGCTAATCGCTGTGTCATCGATCGCCATAGAGTACATTACTTTCCATGGTTAAGGGTAAAGTACATACATTAGCACGTGACGTGACATGACTCGCTATTAAAAGCAAATAACGTGGTTTCCCAGGATTTTAGCTTTTACACAATAGGCTAGTTGAAAAATTTGGAAAATAGTTTAAAAATAAATTGTTTATTATTATAATATTAAACAAAGTTTGATGGCCTGAAAAACATACTCTGCTAGGGTGTTGCTAATTATGACTTAATTATTAAATTAAAAAAATAATCATAGACCAAATTAATTATTAACATAGATTGATATTTAGAGAGCTTCCCGAGGCTTACATAATACAATTGTTTGAGCTTATCGCACATATATTCTTCTACTGAATAATAATACTTTTATAGAAGAAAGTATTTTACTATATTTTTAAATTTATTTTCATTTTCGGTAATATACTATTGTGATGTGTTGTGTCGTGTGTCGTGTCGCGACAGAAGCGGTATTGGTTTCATACATTAATATGACTAGAAACACACTATTGTGTTGTGATGATTGTGTCGACACGACAAACTATAGTAATGTGTTTCTAGCCATACTAAATGTATGAAACCGATACGCTTCTGTCGCGACACGACACATAACAACACAATAATATATTTCTGCCTTAACGTAACGTAACGGCAATTGTTTACTATAACGAATGCAACTTTAGTGTGTATTTACTACAAAGATAATGAGCTGTTTTTGACAACAGACAATTTTTGTATAATTTTATGTCGATAGATAAGAGTTATCAAACTAGGGAGATTTTTTAAAAATTATTCCCACTAAGGGTCAGAGAATAGTTCTTCGGAACATGCCAACGGACAATCAATGCAACAAACCACATTCTCAACAAACGTGTGTTAAAAAAGTAATTACATTTCTTACGTGGTGTCGTGAGGTGGGTCGTTAGGTTCCCTCAAATATGGTTGAGCGAAACGATGCCGATGATGGCTGGTTCATGCGTCATGCTCATGAATGGGTGCTGCCAGTGGGAATGGGTCTGCTTGTATTAAGGGCGTCGTATAAAAGTAATATCTGTTCTATAAACTTTGTATGTATGGCAATTCTTACTCAAAACTTATTAAATAAATTAAATTAAATTAAAAATGTTTATTTCTTCCAAAATCAGTACAAGCAATATTCTGAGGCTGGAACCAACCAAGTAGGTATTAATAATACCTGTATTAGGCGGCTCCGCTCCTCCATAGCAAAAGGTACATATGTATGCAATTTAAAATAATAAAAATAATTAACAAATATTCTTACAAACTATTGAAATTATTAGGCCTTCTTACATAAATGTGTGTGTGTGTGTGTGTGTGTGTGTGTGTGTGTGTGTGTGTGTTTGTTTGTGTGTGTGTGTGTGTGTGTGTGTGTGTGTGTGTGTGTGTGTGTGTGTGTGTGTTTGTGTGTGTATGTGTGTGTGTGTGTGTGTGTGTGTGTGTGCATGCATGTATGTTTAAGTGTATATATATACACTGTATCTTATAATTCTGTATCTGTATCTGTATACTTATAATTCATAACTTACCTTCTTTTGATTTATTTAATAGCTAATTTTTACTTTCTATAGTGAGTAGATAAGTAAAAGGCCTGTGAAAAGCTTTTGGATATTCGTTTTCATTTCGATGCCTTAACATAGGTAGCCTTAGTATGTCATGCTCTCTTTAATCATTTTTGCGGTGACGTCTTGTGAGGCGGGTCGTTACGTTCCCTCAAATATGGTTGAGCGAAGCGATGGCTGGTTAATGCGTCATGCTCGTGAATGGGTGCTGCCAGTAGGAATGGGTCTGCTTCTGACTACCTATCTTAATGCATATTGAATTGTATTTAGATTGTTGTTGAATAGAATGTTTTTATTTTCTTTGTAACAGCCTTGACTGAATAATAACTCTAAATTATGAATTTAGCTTGAATCCTGTAAATGGATTAAGTAATTTGAAATTCAATAGAAAATGAGCTAATTAAATATTTTTATTTATTATTGTTAATCTTTGTTAATATAAAGTCTGGAAACGATATAGGTACATATTTGTAAATATCTTTCCATCTGATAACGCTGACAAGTTTTTTGCGTCCATTTTTCTTGTCAGCTAAAAGACGTCATAAAGGGTGGTAGGGTAAAAGAATTGACGATTTAAAAATGCTTATTATATGAGCTTATTTGAATAAAGATTTTTTCAATTAATTTCATTTCATTTCATCCTTTGCCTTTTTCTTTAAAACCCACCTTCTTAGTTTTTTTTTATGCACGAGTACAAGTTGTTCAATGACATCTAGTTCTTTTTTATGTACTACTTTTTATTCTTAAACTGCTTTTTGAAAACCGCTCATTGCATTTAATGAGATAAAGCTTTGATATCGTAGTTCACAGTGAACAATTGCCGTTTAACTAATTTAGTTGTCGGAACACGCTAAAATATATCGTGTAAAAGCTAAAATCCTGAGAAACCACGTTATAATAGAGGTGCTGGCACATCTGTCTGACGCCACGTGTAAACACACCGTATTTGTATGGACGTGTTATATAAGTGTGCTCCAAGTGCATACATTTACTCTAAAAACCAATGTCATCTGACGGCGTGTTAACACGTGGCGTCAGACAAATGTGCCCGCACCTTAAGTGGGTACGTATCAGAACGTCTAAAGTTAGAATGTCTAAACTTAAAATGGCAAAGTTCAAAATGTCAAAAATTTTAATGACTAACGATTAAAATGTCAAAAACGAAAATGTCAAACGGTCAGATTGTCCTAAATAAAAACTTAAAATGTCTAATAGTCCAAATACATAGACCGTTAATGTTTAAGTATACTTATCTAAAAATGAAAAGGGGATTTCAGACATGTGAATGAACAAATTTTACTATGGGTCCAAACACGTAATCGCGAAAAAAAAATCAGCTGTTCCATACATTACAGTCGAGTCGATGTTGTACTTTTCTTAGAACAGCTGATTTTTTTTCGTGATTCCGTGGTTAGCCCCATAGTAAAAGTTGTTCATTCACGTGGTCTGAAATCCCCATAAATTTTTTAGATATACTTAAAAATTAACGGCGTATAATGACGTATAGAATTTACTTATGCCTTTCTTTCATTTAGATACCTATATAGTTAATTAGGTTAAATAATTGCGTGTTAATTAACCTCTGTCCCTCCGCCGCATGATCACCATAGCAGCGCCGCTCCATTATTCGGTTGCCGGTTCCAGTCACTGATTCAGTAGTCGGCGAACAAAATCCACCAATTGAGTTTGATATACATTTTTTCTAGCACTTCGCCGGTCGCTGCCACGGCACGCTCGTTTCGCTCGCTCGGCTCGCGCACTGGGTTCATGTGCGTCGCTACGCTCCTCGCACCTATTTCGTGACCTACGATCTACGGCTTCTAAGTCCCAGTAGACTAGTTTAGACTCATTTCCGGCAGCTAAATTTGCTATAAAGCATTTCAGGCGAAGCCCAAAGCCACCTCCACAGACTCAATTAACCTCAAAGAAGACGATAAGTTTTAAGATCCAACCCAATTCAAATAAATCATTATGAACTTAAACTTAATGACCATTGATATTTTAACTCTTCAAGTATTTGATACGTTTGATACTTTGAATTTTGCTATTTTGAAGTTATACATAATGATTTTTGACATTTTAAACCATTTGAATTTTAATTTGTGTCATTTTTAACTTTACTCTTTTAAGTTTAGACATTCTAACTTTAGACATTCTGATACGTACCCCCTTAAGTGCCTACAATAGCGAGTCACGTGCCAATGTTTAACCTTAAAATGTATACTGTGGCAACCGGTGACTTAGCGATTGGCCTGCTGGAATGCACCTAATGTCAAATCAAAATTCAAAGTTGAAACTTGTGTTTTGTTACTATGGCAGCCAGCCGCTAGTAGTATTTTTGTTTAAAAATAAATATTCAATTGTTTTTCACTTCTTGGATACCGCTAAAATATCGATTCAACTATTAATTGCCTTCAGAATAATTACATATTACATTCTAATAAATTATGTTCTTGTATCAATAGATAAGAGATCTTTGGTTACAGGTATGAACTTTTTCTTACATAGTTGTTAATAAGTAGCAAAACTCAGTATTTACTTATCTATAACCGTATAATGGGCCAAGCCACATCACTGCCTTTGCCATCCAAACTTTCATCACCAAAATCTATCTTTATTACGAATGCGGTCGTACTTTTACGACGATTTAAATTTTTTCGTTGTTTAGTCGTTAGAACGTCTGAAAAAATTGGTTAGATCGTAATTGCTGTGCCATGCAATGATGCTGCGATGTAGTTTTTGCGATTCGTCGTAGCAATCAGAACGCACGCAATGATGTGGCTGGCTTCGTCGTTTTATAATAGCCCTTTTGTTCACAATTCTTCAGTCTTCGATGTTTAAAGGTTGCTAATGAAATTAAAAAGCACCTTATATAGTGGTTGGGTGGTGGGTGTCTGCATGAATCGTGAGCAGTGAGATATATTGTAGGGATTGCTGGGCATAATTGAAGTAGCCCCACACCACGTCCCCCGCCAATAAGACCTAAAAATTATTTATGCCAATGAACTATCATCGCTCAATATCGGGTTTCGAGGCATGTACAGCTCGCGCAGCGAGTTACGAGATCTCAGCAATGTGGAGGGGGTATGCGCAGTATTATTTTTTAGTACCGAAATAATATTGTATATACCCGGCCCCTCCCAATTTGCCGATAGCTCTTAACTCGCTGCGTGAGCTCTACCACCTATTAAGTAACACTGTTGGTATTTTCGCAGAATGGATTTTTCTGAAGGCCACTCAATTATTGATGAAGGGGTACCAGAGATAAGTTTAACTCATGATCCCCGTGTACAGTGGCTAAAAGACAAAATCCTCGCTTATATTGGTATGGATGATGACGAGTTATTTTATAACATGTTCGAGACTCCCGATGACAGAAAAAAGTTGACAACATTCCTTTCTGTCCCACTGAAACCTAATGAGTTGTCACTAGATAAAAAAACTTTTTATGTGACAAAGATTATTGTGGACAAACTTATTCATGAAGACATAGAATTCACGGAATGGAGTAAGTTTTTCTTATTATACCGTAGTTTACTAAATTGTTTTCTGAATGATTCATCTGTGTACGTTATTGCCTTGTTTCATATATGATTCATAAAAAAAAATTGTTGCCTTATAAAGGCAAGTAAAATTTTTTGCTTTACTAGCTTTCGCCCGACTTCGCTGACATTAAAAAAATCCTTAGGGGACCCTTGACCGCGATAAAAAGTATCCTATAATTTAATCCAGGCTATAAACTATATGTGTGTCAAATTTCATCCAAATCTGTTCAGCCGTTTTTGCGTGATTGACGAACAAACATCCAAACCCACAAAGGATTATGCCGATTTTACTATACAAGCTAGGCCATGATGCGCTTTGATGAAATTGCCAAAATACTATAGTTATTTTATAGTGATTGCGTGGGAAGAATATCATTAAAATATAATGCGGGAAAAAAGAGAAATCTCAATCTCAAGGAGCCGTTTGGGGTTACATTTTCCTATTATATGACATTTTGTTATCTACCCGTTTTTGACATGACATGAGTCTGTCACAGATTTATATGGTTAATGCGCATCATGGCCCAGAATGCGGCATGATCCTTTCTCATTTATAATATTTTTAGATTCAGAAGTGGAAATAATTTAAAAAAAGAAACAATTACAACACGGATACTTATTTAATCAATAATTTCAAATTCAAAAGAACAAAACAAAGGAACAGCGTACTTCGCACTAAACCAAATAGATGATCGCTTAAAACTCTAATAAAAACACTAAAAGTTAAAAAGAAAACATAACCTAAAACGCAAACCGAAATTACGACATAATAAGCACAGAAATTAAACATAAACGAAAATAAACGATACGTATCAGAGTCCTCAGGCGATGTTGACACTACGAGCGCTCGAGCAAACGTGACCGCGCGGCGGCTGTCTCCGGCTTATATAGGCGATGCGAAAAATGGCCGTTTGACAAACGGGGGAACTGCTTATAATATTATATACTAGCGGCCGCCCGTAACTTCGTCAGCGTGGAAAGTTTTTTACGTGCCGGATTACAGCTGCGCCACAAAAAAAAAGTTGGAAATCTGACTTTTTGACTATGCCATGATGAAGTCTATAGTTTGTCAGAGTTTGTCGCCAAAAACCAGAGTTTGTCGGTCTTCCGTTTAGGAGATACATGTGGCTCAGCTGTAGAGACGTCTCTACAGCTGCGCCACACAGATCTCGAAAACGGAAGGTCGTAGCGAAAATCTGATTACTTGTATGTATAGCCGTTAGTTTGTCGGAGTTTGTCGCACAAAAACCAGAGTTTGTCGGTCTTGCGTTTGGGAGATACGTGTGGCGCAGCTGTAGAGACGTCTCTACAGCTGAGCCACACAGATCTCGAAAACGGAAGGTCGTAACAGAAATCTGATTACTCGTGTGTGTAGCCGGTAGCTTGTCGGAGTTTGTCACCAAGAACCAGAGTTTGTCGGTCTTGCGTTTAGGAGATATGTGAGGATACGCTGTGGAGACCTTTCTACCTGGATCTTGAGAACGGAAGATCGTAGCAAAAATCTGATAACTCGAGTGTGTAGCCATTAGTTTGCCGGAGTTTATCACCAAAAATCAGAGTTTGTCAATCTTACGTTTAGAAGATATGTGGGGATATGCTATAGAGATATTTCTACCTGGATCTCGAGAACGGAAGGTCGTAGCGAAAATCTCACTTATCTCCTAAACGCAAGACCGACAAACTCTGATATTGGCGACAAACTCGGTCGAACTACCGACTATAGATATGACTAATCAGATTATCGCTACGACCTTCCGTTCTCAAGATCCAGGTAGAAAGGTCTCCACAGCGTATCCTCACATATCTCCTAAACGCAAGACCGACAAACTCTGGTTCTTGGTGACAAACTCCGACAAACTACCGGCTACACACACGAGTAATCAGATTTCTGTTACGACTTTCCGTTTTCGAGATCTGTGTGGCTCAGCTGTAGAGACGTCACTACAGCTGCGCCACATGTATCTCCTAAACGGAAGACCGACAAACTCTGGTTTTTGGCGACAAACTCTGACAAACTATAGACTTCATCATGGCATAGTCAAAAAGTCAGATTTCCAACTTTTTTTTTTGTGGCGCAGCTGTAGTCCGGCACGTAAGTTTTTTGCTATTCCTCGGAAACTATATTTTTTTCGGGATGAAAGGTAATCTGTGTCCTTCTCTGTAGCCCTGTTGTCAGGGGGGGTGTATATCCTGGTCGACTTAACTCGGCACCTGAAGCGCGATAGACCCCCCTTCGTTTTCTCCTTTCCTCACGCCACTGTCGTCATGCCAGTAGCGTTAGTACATTTGTTAGCGATAATTTATCGATAATCTATCGAAAACTTTCAAAAAATTGACAATGGTGGCGTGAGGAAAGGAGAAAACGAGAGGGGTTTATCGAGCTTCAGGTGCCGAGTTAACTCGACTGGGTTATATGTAAAACTAGCTTCCGCCCGCGACTTCGTCCGCGTGGATATTAGAGAAAATCTTTAGGGAACCTTCAACCAGGATCCGACTAGCCCTTTTACGCGATTAGACGGGTCACCACCAAGCGTGCTGCCTCGCGAGGCAAGACGTTTGCCAAGACGCAAGACGCAAGGCGTTTGTCGCACGAGGCTCGCTCGCTCGGTGGGGACCCGCCTAATCGCGTAAAAACGACTGGTCGTTCCCATTCCCGTTCCCGTTTCGTCCCGCTCCCGTTCTCGTTCCCGTTACCGTCCCGTTCCGTTGCCGTCCCATCCCGTTGCCGTCCCGTCCCGTTGCCGTCCCGTCCGGTTCCCGTCCCGCTCCCGCTCCCGTTCCCGTTCCTGTTCCCGCCCCGTCCCATTCCCGTTCCCGTTCTCTTCCGCTCCGTCCAGTTCCCGTTCCAGTTCCCTTTCTCTCCGTCCCCTGGGGCTGAATCATGCATGTCCACCGAGTTGGACTTAAAAATGAATGTCATTTTCGCAATCACCATCCCATAAAACCTCAAGAACGTCATCCATAAATAGTATTTTATGATTACTTACCCCATTTACCACATAAGGGGTTGATTTTCAAAATCACAAAATATAGGTTTGCCTATTTATTTTAAAACGTGCTCCTACGAAGTTTAATTCTCGTCCCCGCTCTCATTCCGTTCCCGTACCATCCCATCCCGTTCCATTCCCATTCCCGCTTTCGTTCTCGCTCCCGTTGCCGTCCTGTCCCGTCCTGTTCCCGTCCCGTCCCCGTTCTCGTTCCCGTCCCCGTTCCCGTTCCTGTCCCGTCCGGTTCCCGTTCCCGTCGCACTCCCATTCCTGTTCCCGCCCCGTCCCATTCCCGTTCCCGTTCTCTTCCGCTCCGTCCAGTTCCCGTTCCCGTTCCCTTTCTCCCCGTCCCCTTGGGCTGAATCATGCGTGTCCACCGAGTTGGACTTTAAAATGAATGTCATTTTCGCAATCACCATCCCATAAAACCTCAAGAACGTCATCCATAAATAGTATTTTATGATTACTTACCCCATTTACCACATAAGGGGTTGATTTTCAAAATCACAAAATATATGTTTGCCTATTTATTTTAAAACGTGCTCCTACGAAGTTTAATTCTCGTCCCCGCTCTCATTCCGTTCCCGTCCCATCCCATCCCGTTCCGTTCCCGTTCCCGCTTTCGTTCTCGCTCCCGTTGCCGTCCCGTCCCGTCCTGTTCCCGTCCCGTCCCCGTTCCCGTTCCCGTTCCCGTCCCCGTCCCCGTTCCCGTTCCCGTTCCCGTTCCCGTCCCGTCCGGTTCGCGTTCCCGTCCCACTCCCGTTCCCGTTCCCGCCCCATTCCCGTTCCCGTTCTCTTACGCTCCGTCCAGTTCCCGTTCTCGTTCCCTTTCTCCCCGTCCCCTGGGGCTGAATCATGCATGTCCACCGAGTTGGACTTCAAAATGAATGTCATTTTCGCAATCACCATCCCATAAAACCTCAAGAACGTCATCCATAAATAGTATTTTATGATTACTTACCCCATTTACCACATAAGGGGTTAATTTTCAAAATCACAAAATATATGTTTGCCTATTTATTTTAAGACGTGCTCCTACGAAGTTCTCAAGAACGACATCCATATCGATTTTTATGTTTACTTACCCCATTTACCCCTTAAGGGGTTGATTTTCAAAACTACAAAATATATGTTTGACTATTTATTTTTAGACGTGCTCCTACGAAGTTTAAATTTGTAATGTCTATTTCATATTCTTTTTCCATACAAAATTTGAACCCCATTTTCACCCTTTTAGGGGTTAAATCATGTACATAGTGTTGGACTTTAAAATAAATGTCATTTTCGCAATCACCATCCCATAAAACCTCAAGAACTATATCCATATCGATTATTATGTTTACATACCCCATTTACCCTCTAAGGGGTTGATTTTCAAAATTACCAAATATATGTTTGCCAATTTATTTTTAGACGTGCTCCTACGAAGTTTAAAGTTGTAATGCCTATTTTATATTCTTTATCCATACAAAATTTGAAACCCATTTTCACCCCTTTAGGGGGTTAAATCATGTCCACCGTGTTGGACTTCAAAATAAATGTCATTTTCGCAATCGTTATACCAGAAAACCCCAATAACAACATCCATCTCTATTTTTAGGTTTATTTACACATTTCACCCCTATTTCATCGCCATAGGGGTTAAAGTACTGTAAATATCAATATACTTTGCGTTAGATTTTCTTTCATAAGCCTTTACTATAAATTAAGTGATTTTTACTTCGAAAATGAAGGATTTTTTTCTATACACAACAACCCCTTTTCACCCCTTCGGGGGTAGAATTTTGAAAAACGCTGAGACCCGTATTTATTTATTTTCAATCTTCAGCCTAAACACAAAATTTGAAAATCCTAGCTTCAAAACTGAGGGACTTTCATACAAACTTCCATCCTTTATTTCACCCCCTTAGGGATGGAATTTTCAAAAATCCTTCCTTAATGGATGCCTACACTGTATGAGGTATCTGTGTGCAAAATTTCAAGTCTGTAGGTCCAGCGGTTTGGGCTGTGCGTTGATAGATCAGTCAGTCAGTCAGTCATTCAGTCAGTCATTCAGTCAGTCATTCAGTTTACGATTTTATATATTAAGGCGGCTCTTGGTGAAGTGACAGCTAAGGATTTGACTCCCCTCACCCTGCCACCCTCTACATTACTTCGCGAGTCATTTATTAGCGACATCTATTAAAAAATTTGAAAAACTAAGATGTAATTTATTACCGACATCTATTAAAATTTTTGAAAACCACTGTGTAACCTACACAATGCTTGGCCAAAATTCAAGGACCATAGAAAGTTGGAGACACGGCAGCATGGCATTGTTAAAATATTAAATTTTAATTTTATGTAGGTAAATTGAAAAAAAGTGTTTTATAAAAAAATCTCTTTCTTCGGGGCGCGTTGAAAATGGCGACGCGTCATTTTAAGATGTAAACACTTGTGTCACCAGCAACGCGCTAATTTTGAAAATGGAACTAATAGCAGCGATCTCTTCGGTGAAATCATAGACTTATTTATACTCTGTGACTATAAGTTTAAATCGTAGAATGCGTGCATGTAGAAATTAAAAAGGCCACTGGCGCGAAATCTTTAGAATTTTTCTCGAATTACAAACTGATTGAATTGTGTGACTGTATAGTAGATATGAGCGCTGCGCCGGCGCGCCGCCGCCGCCGCCAATTTTCCCACGCCGCCGCCGCCGCGAAAATGCAACGGCGCGCCGAGCGATAGGAAAGATATAATGAATCAGTGTGAACGAGCTTGTTGTTATACTTGTTATGGTAGGATAGGACGCCTTACACATTAGAAGAACAAAATGTGGACGTTTTAAAACGAAACTACTTAGATGAAATTAGTGTCTTTGCTTTCATTATAATTAAAGTCTAATAAACACAGTTACTGGTTGGAATTTTGAACTATTACTTGGCGTTCGTGGACTATGATTCGATTGAAACCTAGGCAGTGCTGCAGTCTCTCCAGAGGTGCCAAATGAACTACAGGTAGGAATATCGAGGTGTTGAGGTATTAGTACAGTATCAGAGCAGAAACCCCATCCAACTACAGCGAGGTGTGAGACAGGGAGAGGAGACGTTATTTCTCCGAAACTGTTCACAGCTGCGTTGGAGAAGATCTTTTAGCTCTTGGACTCTGAATCAACATCAGTGGCCAGTGCCTAACACACCGTCGTTTTGTCAATGATATAGTTCTTATGGCTGAGACCATATGGAAGACCTGAACACAATGCTCGAAGATCTCCGTAGTGCCTCCTAAAGAGTGGGTCTTAGAATGGATAAGACGAAAATCATGTCGAATGTCCATGTTGTACACTCTCCAGTTCATGTTGGGTACACTACACTCGAAGTTGGTGACTATTACGTATACCTATGTTCGTATCCAATGGATCTATAGGGCAATCATCCTACCGAGAATTCTCCACGGAGCACTAGTATGGTGGCATAAGGCACAACTAGAATACAACAGAAAAGAACTCACAAAAGTAAAAAAACTAGCTAGCATCATGGTATCAGGAGCCATGAGAACAACTCCCACGGCTGCCTTAGAAATGATACTGGGCCTTAGTCCCATAGATCTTGAAATCGAAAAGAGAGCTACGGAACCATGGTTTAGCTGAAAAGCACTAACCTATGGATAGGAAGGCACACTGACAAAGGTCACGCAGAAATAGGGAAGAAGTACGAAGAAAACCTTTCTATGATACTGGTTAATAATGACCTAATAAAAAAGGAAAGGATATTCGACAAAAAGTACAGAATAAGCATCAGATCTAGAGAAGACTGGAACCTAGAACAAGACGATCTGGATAGCACCGCAGTATGCTACACTGATGGGTCAAGAAAAGAATCAACTAAGCTATCCGGAGCTGGGGTATACATAGCTAAACCCAACACTAAAAGAGCTACTTTCAATCTGGGCAGATTCGCCAGCGTATTCCAGGCGGAAGTATTCGCGATACTTCCGCCTGGAATACGTGTGCGCACATGATTAAAAGTGAGATAAGCAACCATAACGTAGGAAAAATAATAATATATAGCGACAGTCAAGCTGCCATCAAAGCCCTTAACAGAACAGAGACTACCTCAGCCTTGGTGAAGGAATACAAACAAAGCATTCAGGAACTTGCAAACTTGGCTGAGGTGGAAATTGCCTGGGTACCTGGACACGAAGGTAACAAAGGCAATGAGGAAGCCGATGAACTAGCCAGGACAGGGGCTGATGAACCTTTCATTGGCCCTGAACCAAGGCTGCCAATCGCACATAGAATCACTAAGAACATTATTGAAATTAGAACAATCAAAGAAACCAACCAACGATGGATGAAAAAAAAAGACTGTAGACAGTCTAAGATCTTCATCAAATCAGTTGACAAGAAGAAAACTAGAGAGTTGCTGAAACGAAGCAGAAGAAATATAAGAACGATTGTAGGAGTACTGACAGGACACTGTCCACTAAACAGACATCTGTCTGTGATTAAACGGACAGAGGATCCCATCTGCCCGCAATGCAATTAAAGAGAAGAAACAAGCTACCACTTCATGGCAGAATGCCCGATGTACGCATCACTGCACTGGGAGCTCTTTGGAGCGGACAAGCTTAAGGAAGAGGATCTAAAGCAGTTAACGACAAGTCAACTCAGTAGGTACTGTAAGCGAACAGGTAGGTTCGAGGGTCCGACGCCGGTGGGGTAAATGATAACCCGCCTCCCCCTCTGTGGATTTGGGGAAATGGGTGAAATAGTCCCAGGGTGACTGATCACCCGTCTTGCTTCGCTGGCGTCCTCTTCTAAATAATAAAAATAATACGTATACCTAGGACAGGCAGTCCAGTTAGGTAAGTCCAACTTCAAGAAAGAGCAGCATTCGGAAAGCTTCGAAAACGCTTCGCGTTTAACTTACCTCAGTGTCTCAAGACGAAAGTCTATGACCAGGGTGTGTTACCAGTGAAAAGTGGTCGCTTACTTATGGGTCTCAGTAGAAGGCTCAAGGTCACCTATCGCGCAATGGAGAGAGCCATGCTCGGCGTGATCGAATCAGAAATGAGGAGATCCGTAGGAGAACTAAAGTAACCGACATCACTCGAAGGATTGCTCAGCTGAAGTGGAGACTTATGTGAGTGAGAGGAATCGAGGGCCGTTGGGGAGGAAATTTTCTTGAATGGCGACCGCGCACCGGACGACGCTTCGTGGGTAGGCCCCGACAAGATGCAGCAACGATCTGGTGAAGGTCGCGGGAAGAAGCAGCGCAGGACCGATATTTGTGGAGATCTTTGGGGGAGGCTATGCCCAGCAGTGGGTGAAGTGCTACTAATATGATGTGTGTTTTTTAAATTCTAACAAAAACAAGTATTTCTGATGGATAAACTAAGTCTTTTTATTATTTCCTATCAATAAATAAAAAATACAATTTTGAGGTCACGCCGCCGACGGCGCCGCCGCCGCCGACCCAAAAAAGTCGGCGCGCCGCCGCCGGCCTTTTACCCATCGGCGCTCATATCTACTGTATAGTAACAGGAAAGAAATAATTTTAATCCTTTGCCGCTAATTTCAAAATATCAAAAATGCACAACGTTAATATTCAAGTTTTCACTTCTGCCGGCACTCCCGGAGTGCCAACCGATTTTTTTACATTTTGCATAGTACTTATACTCGTAACTAGGTACGTCTTATGTCATGCTCACTTTAAACATTTCTGCGGTGGTGTCGTGTGAGGCGGGTCGTTACGTTCCCTCAAATATGGTTGAGCGAAACGATGGCTGGTTCATGCGTCATACTCGTGAACGGGTGCTGCCAGTGGAAATGGGTCTGCTTCTGAGTACCTATCTTAACGCATATTGAATTGTAAGAATTGCGTTTCTTCTTTATTATTTTTTATATCTTGTATCAAGTGTTTTTTGGTAAATATTGCCTACTTAGGAGTAGCAGACAAAGTGATTTCTCAACTAGTTGAAAGTTATTTACTCTCACAATTACCTATCCATTATATAGTAGGTAATTAACTTTAACCTACCTATTGCGTGTAAACTTTTGTTAATTATTGTGTAAATGACCTCACTTTAAATGTGGAGGTCATTTTTCAATGTTGACGACTCTGTATGAAATATAAAGGGAGAAAAAAGCAGCCCTTGACGAGTTTCTTGCTGGTTCTTCTCGTTACAAGGTCTCCCGCTTAGGGTTTGTGAACCGATGGCGTAGCTTCTATGACATTCACAAGTGCTTGTAACAGCCTAGGCTGAATAAATGATTTTTATATATTGAATTTTTTGAATTTATTTCAAAGGTTTTTTTTATAGTGATCGCGTCGCGCGCAGACTATTGTATGGCATCATTGAAATGATGATGTTAGTTCCTTTTCCAAATAATTTTACAAGATCGTTTTTTTTTCGGAAAGGAAGTATTTTGATTATCTACTTACTACATTTTTCGTGTTTTTTCAATTCAATTCAAATGCATTTATTCAGACAGAGATTTTACTGAAATGATTCACTAACTTTGCTGACAACTAGGTACATTAGGTTTATTGATGGTGTAATATATTGGTATTTGTTGGTAAAATAGGTATACGCAATAATAAACATTATCACCAGAGGAGATTAATATTTCTGGTAAGTATAGGTACTTTATAATCTAACCACTACGAAAAAAATATCATAGAATCTAAAACCTATATCGATTGACGAAGTTTGAGGCCTGAAATCACGACCGTTTAAAAGATTTCAATAATATAAAATATTTTTTATAAATTATGAAGTTGGATAAACAACAGTAATATGAAAACGCTTTTGACGTAAGTAGGTACTAAACAAAACAGGCCAATTTTTTTAGATTGGTGTGCGTTCACTGCGTGTAAATAGTAATAAAATAAAAATTAGACAGTGCCCCCCCCCCCCCCCCCCCCGGCTTTTGTGTCTGCCAATTTACAATTTACCATCATTTCAGATTGATTAGGCCTCATACAAAACCGGCCAAGTGCATGTCGGGCCACACGCAGTAAGGTTCCGTAGTTACCATACTCCATGACTCATTTGATACCACGTCATTTTTCATCTGCAAAAATAACTTTGTTTTTCATAGAGTTTGTATAAATAACAAAGTTATATTTGCGGTTTTGGAAAATATGTTATATCTCTAAAACTATAAATATATCTCATTTAAACTAATTTAAGTTGAAAGTGTTTATTAAGATCTACACCATACATTTTTTTGAGATTTTTCACTTTCTTATTTTAAAAGTTAGAGGGGTAAACACACATTTTACCACTTTGGCAGTGTATATCTTTGAGAAAAATAGTCTTAGAAACCTTAATGTCATTTTTAAAGACCTATCTATAGTCAGTAGACACTAGACGTGTGCGCCAATCGGCGTGGCGCACGCCGCCGGTCATTTTAACCACGCCGCCGCCGCCGAAGTTTTCGTCGGCGTCATCGGCGTCAAAATCCAAGTGTTACATGTGTAAGAAACAAGTACAAAAAGCTGAAATAACTTGCATCTAGGAACATAATTATCTCATATTTTTTTATTCTTTTCCTCTCTTTTTTGGATTAGTTTGATTGTTGCCATTGAGGTTTTTTTATGGTGATTTTATAATTTAATCTTTATCATATCATCCGCACGACACCCACTGCTGGGTATAGGCCTCCCTCAAGGATCTCTACAACGATTTGTCCTGCGCTGCCCGCATCCAGCGGCTTCCTGCGACCTTCACCAGATCGTCGGTTCACCTTGTGGGGGGCCTACCCAAGTAGCGTCGTCCAGTGTGCAGTCGTCATTCCTACGTTTTCGCCCCAACAGCCAGTGTTTCTTCTCGCTAATATGTCCCGCCCACTGCCACTTCAGCTAAACAATCCTCCGAGCGATGTCGGTTACTTTAGTTCTCCTACGCATCTCCTCATTTCTGGTTCGATCACGCAGGGAATGCCCACCATGGCTCCCTCCATTGCAAACTGGGTGACCTTGCCTTCTTATGAGACCCGTAGTTAGCAACCACGTTTTATCGCGGTAAGTCAACACTGACAACACACACTGGTCATAGACTTTTGTCTTGAGACACTGAGGTAAGTTGGACGCGAAGATTTGTCGAAGCTTCCCGAATGCTGCCCATCCGAGCTGGATTCGATGAGAGATATCTTTTTCGAAGTCGAACTTACCTAACTGCACTGTTTGTCCTAGGTATACGTAATGGTCAACAATTTCGAGTGTAGTGTTCCCAACATGAGCTGGAGTGGATACAACATGAGCACTCGACATGATTTTCGTCTTATCCATCTTCATTCCAAGACCCACTTTTTGGGAGGCACTACGGATATCTTCGAGCATTGTGTTCAAGCCTTCCATGGTCTCAGCCATAAGAACTATATCATCGGCAAAACGAAAATGTGTTAGGTACTGGCCATTAATGTTGATATCGAGTCCTTTCCAGTCCAAGAGCTTAAAGATGCCCTCCATCGCAGCTGTGAACAATTTCAGAGAAATAACGTCTCCCTGTCTCACACTTCGCTGTAGTTGGATGGGATCTGTGCTATAATTCTGTACTCGGGCCGACACGACATGGTGGCATTTTCTTATAAGTTCCTCAACACCTCGATATACCTAGTCTGCACCTCTGGAGACTGCAGCACTGCGCAGGTCTCAATCGAATCAAAGACTTCAACATAGACCACGAACGCTAAGCAAAGTGGCAGATTATACTTCCCGGTCTTCTGTATAACCTGCCGCAGCGTATGGATGTGCTCTATGGTGCAAAAGCCTTTTCAGAACGCGGCTTGTTCGGGAGGTTGGAAGTCGTCGAACTTGAGAGCGCGACGATTCGTAAGATTCGTATTCTTCAAGAGGGTTTTGTCACCCTTTTTAAAGAACAGAACCACCTCACTTTCACTTCACTTATGTTTCATGTCTTCGGCATTCTGCCCTCGACGATGACGATATTGAAAAGCTTCTGGAAGTCTTCTATTCTACTTATTTTGACCATCCTCGCCGATTACGCCGATGACACCGCCGCCGCCGACAATTTAGACGCCAGACGCCGCCGCCGGTCAAATGATCGTCGGCGCACATGTCTAGTAGACACCCCGCACGCATAGATCAGGGACTGATTTACCGGAAAATTACGGTACTTTTATTTATCGGTATGACGTCATACCTATTAAAAACGGTTCCTTCATTATTTTGATACCTTAATTTTTCGGTACCTTTATTTATCGGTATGACTTCATACCTATTCAAACAACTGTCCCTTCATATTTTGATACCTTAATTTTTCGGTACCTTTATTTATCGGTATGACGTCATACCCATTAAAAACTATTCCTTCGAATTTCGATACCTTAATTTTTCGGTACTTCAATATTGGTACCGAAATATGACAACCTTTATTTTGAGGTACCGCTATTTAACCGTTATTTTATTTCGGTACCGAAATGCACTGTATTGAACACGAACCGACAAGTTCCGTGCATTTCGCGAGTAGGTACAGACGGTAGAGAGAGACTCCGCGGGCTGATTATCTAATTAGAAACCACCTAGCGACCGGTTGCAGTTCATAGATTATAGTGATCCATTGCTACTTCTTTTTAGGGTTCCGTAGCCAAAATGGCAAAAAACGGAACCCTTATAGATTCGTCATGTCTGTCTGTCTGTCTGTCCGTCTGTCTGTCTGTCTGTCTGTCTGTCTGTCTGTCTGTCTGTCTGTCTGTCTGTCTGTCTGTCTGTCTGTCTGTCTGTCTGTCTGTCCGTCCGTATGTCACAGCCACTTTATTCCGAATGTATTAGGACTACATAGTTGAAACTTGGTAGGTAGATGTATTCTGTGAACCGCTTTACGATTTTTTTACAATAATAAAAAAATAAAAGATAAAGGGGGGCTCCCCATACATGGAACTGAAACAGAAAAGATTTTTTTTCATCAAACCAATACTTGCGGGGTGTCTATAGATAGGTCTTTAAAAATGACATTGAGGTTCCTAAAACAAATTTTTCACAAAGTCAACCGTTTGAAAGATATATACTGCCAAAGTGGTAAAATGTGTGTCCCCCCCCTTTAACTTTTAAAGTAAGAGAGTGAAAAATTTAAAAAAAATATATACTATAGATCTTAGTGAACACTTTCAACGAAAATTGGTTTGAACGAGATACAGTAAAAAGTTTTCGAAATATAGTACATTTTCTAAAACCGCAAATATAACTTTGTCGTTCATACAAACACTGTGAAAAACAAAGTTATTTTTTCAGGTGAAAAATGATAGCGGTATTAAAATATGGTATGGTATAATGTAGCTACGGAACCCTACTGCGCGTGGCCCGACATGCACTTGGCCGGTTTTTGGATTAAAAAAAACATACCAAAGAAAAGTAGCAATGTATGTGGAATGAAACCGGTCGCTAAATAGTTTCTTTTTAGATAATCAGGGTGCCGGTGTACAGTGTACACTTCAGTACAGTACGAGGCATTTCATTAATCTTGAAATTTTTTCGACGGAGTGGGGGAAAGTTCGCGCATGTGCACTTTGGGCTCTGAATATTTTTTTTATGTTCTTTTCATTTTTAATGTTATACCGAGGCTAAAATTACAGTTCGTTTTTATTACAAAAAATACATTTATCATAAGTTTAAATAAAAATTAATGTAAGAAAGAAAAAAAATATTATGGAAATAAATCTGTATGTTTATCTATACTTATGTATATAAATCGGTTTGACCGATTTGGAAGCGGTTATTAAATAGATAAAGTATGAATTATTTAAAAAGTTTAAAATAAAAAGCAAAATAAAAAAATTAATAAAACCCACGTCACTTAAAATAGTTATTCTTAATCTTTCAATCCCTGAGCGGCCCGATCGGGCCGCTCAACAATGGGAAATCTTTTGTGTCTCACTACTCTAATTTTCCGGGAATAGGTAGGTATTCTTAATTAAAAACAGCGGTCAAGAGTGAGTCGGACTCGCGCACCGAGGGTTCCGTACAATCATGAATATATTTTGATATGTTACTTTAGTACCTACAGTCTTTAAAAAAGTAGGATAGACGGCGGACAGGTGGAAGGGCGAACAGGCGGACAGTTAATTTACAAATCTTAACCACAGCTGCTTATGGTGACTGAAAAACGTTTCAGCCACTCCACAAACTGATGAAATATTATCGATTTAACCTTTCAACACCCGGAAAAAGAGACACAATAGATATTCCATTGTTATCCGGGACCAGGAGGCCGCTCGGGCGTTCATGAATTAAACGTAAGGAATAATATTGCTAAGCAATATTATTGGTTATTCTAAGTAGGAACTTATTTTTCTTTATTCGTACGGCAGATAGTAGGTAATGACCATTCTGAATTTCGACAATCAATTATTTCGAATTTTCGACAGGGTGAATTTCGAAAAACAATAGTGCGACTACTCACTGCTTCGTCAGAACATATTTCGATTTCGACACACACAACTTCGAATAACACTACTTCGACAGAACCCTTCTTCGAAATGCACTTGTTCGACGGATCTCTATTTCGACGGAACATACCTTCGACAAAATACTGCTCTGAAATGTGACAATATTAATTGAATTCCACTTTATTATTAGCATAAGAAAGTCCTATTAATACTAACATGTGTAATAAAAAAATCAAGAAGACTTATTACTATTATTAATAATTTAAATTCTCTATATTATCTGAAGATATGATTGTTATAATTATTAAAAACATAGTTGATTATTATTTATGTTTTTATTTTGTAAGTACCTTAAACCAAAAGGCGGAATTCAATAATTATTGTCACATTTCAGAGTAGTATTTTTTCGAAGGTATGTTCCGTCGAAGTAGTGTTATTCGTAGTAGTGTGTGTCGAAATATGTTCTGTCAAAGCAGTGAGTAGTCACACTATTGTTTTTAGAAATTCAGACCCTGTCAAAATAATTGACTGTCGAAATTCAGAATGACAGTCGTAGGTAATTATATTAGAACCAGCCACCAATTATTATTGTAGTATTAGGTCAGCGCCATCTCTTGACCAATAGTGGAACTATTTTTTTCTTCTTAGGTCAGCGCCATCTGTTGACTGGTAGTGGCACTAATATTTTTTTGTTTGTTTTTTGAATTTCTAAAAAATTGTGTTATATTGAGGCATCGTTTTGTTTTTCCTGTAATCCTTACATAAACTACTATCACATAGAATTATTTCAGATTTTTCTATTTGCAAACTTCGGAGATAAGGGGGGGGGGGACGGTTTTTTTTACATTTTTCATCATCATAAGTCGAAAACTACGCGTCCTAAAAAAAAGGAAAAAATGTTTTATAATGTGCAAACAGCGCTCTTTCATATGATACCCCACATTACCTAGTCACCTCACTTCAAATTTTTAAGACTCCTTTTCAGTACCTACCTGTTGTAAAAAACAATTTTTTTTATTTCTTTCTTATTTGCAAAATAGTTGGACAAATATCATCTTAAACTATTCCAAATTTCAAGTTGATACCATTAGTAGTTTTCGAGATATCCAGCTGTGACAGACAGACAGACTGAGTCACACCATAAGGGTTCCTTTTTTTTACCATTTTGGTGAGTCCGTTAAGCCAGCAAGAAAGTAGCTTCTAGAGGGAAGCGAGTTTGATGAATAATTTGTGCGCAATTTGTGGGTCTTATAGTTTTGGAATAAAACGGGAAAAACGAATTCTGCTGGGGTAACGGTACTCCAGCAGGAAGATTCTAAACTAATGATCGGAGAGAAATAAATGATATATGGGCGGGTAGCTTGATACTAGCAAGAAATGTGCGCCAAATATATAATTTGTGGGCCTTATAGTTTTGGAGATATTTGATTTCCTGCTGGCGTAACGTTTTGCCGGATCCCAGATCTCGGAAACTACTAAATGTGCGATCTTACAGTAAACATATAGAAGTAGCCCCTAATTTGTGCTATTTGTGCGGTAGAAAACATTTTAAAAATATTCACAAATTTTGAAGTAATCGGGCATTTTCTGAAAACAGTAAAAAAATTCTAGCGCCTTAACTACCACATAAATAAAGAAACTAAAAACGGTGTTCTATTCTTCTTATTATTTCTCATTACCATAAAAATTTTGAAAACCGCACACATACATGTTTTTGAATAATGTCACATGAAGGTGAGACCGACCATGTCATGACTTTGACGGTCAGCAGGATAAAAATATGAGAGATTATTTAGATCCTGGCCCAATGAATAATCTGTGCAGTTGATGAAGTACATGCTCTGAAATTTTCAGCTTCAAATTCTTCGTATTAAAGGAAATATCAATTAAAATCCAAAACAACTGTCAGTATTCCTATTAACCGACCAAATTCGATAGACCACAAAAAAGCGACGCGTTCATACATATTGATGACCTCCTTAACTTTGTTGTCGAACAGGATTGTACACGTCACGTCTACGTACATTTAAGTGAAAAAGTGATTTGAGTGAGTGCTTTTATTTAAATAACGAATGAAGTTATTTCTGTTACATTTCATTTTTTACTTGAATTGAAAACATTTTAACCATTTTAACATTATTTTAGTAAAAAAATAAAAGATGTTTTGTAATTTTATTTCGTTTTTTTTGTTATACCTAACTAGGTACTTAATGTACCTACAATGCGATTAAATTGACAATAGACAGTGATCCCTTGCATGCAACTTCTACATGGATGTAGGTCTCTTCACAGAGGGCCTAGTACGAGTTGGTTTTTTGTTCTCACTTCACTTTACGAATAGTTAACTATCGTTTTCATTCTTTCACTCGTTCACTCACTCGCATGATTTCCTCTCTTTCACTCGATACTATTTGTAAAGTGAGGTGAGAAACACAACTAGTACTAGGCCCTCTGAAGTCCATTATACAAGTTGTATAATGGACGTCAGTGGTCTCTATGGAAAAGATAAAATGTTAAAGATTAAAAAACGTCGTTTTATAGCACAAGCGCTATGAAGTTGGTCACTATCTTCTGTTGTAAAATTAATTGCATTTTAAGTAAGTACTTAGGTACCTTAATAAAATGTTATTACAATAAATACCTACTTGTTACACCAAAACTAAATACCTACCTTAATAATAATACGCGAGTGAAGTGCCCGTTTAACTGATTTTAGTACTTCTTTCCGGTTCGAATGAAGTTATAAACATATACCTACCTAAGACAGCTAGGTAGTTGTTTTCTGTTATTGAAAATAAAAACAGCTATGCTATTGATGTTTAGACAACAATGATTCTGGTATATTTCACTAAGAAGTAAACAGATCTTCTAGTAACTTAAGAAATTTAGCTGGTTTCAAAGTCACGTGTTCGAAGAGTGCCGTCCGCAAAATATATAATCTGGGTGTAATGTAACAGATCCACGCCACATTGTATTGGTATAAATGCAGGCTCTAACTAACCATTTAAATGTTAAAACACTATTTACCCACATTTGCCAATAAGAAGTTATGAACGCAACTGTACAAACAATTTTTCTGTATAATACGACACATTAAAGAAGGTCATCAATATGTATGAACGCGTCGCTTTTTAGTGGTCTATCGAATTTGGTCGGTTAATAGGAATACTGACAGTTGTTTTGGATTTTAATTGATATTTCCTTTAATACGAAGAATTTGAAGCTGAAAATTTCAGAGCATGTACTTCAGTAGCCGCACAGATTATTCATTGGGCCAAGATCTAAATAATCTCTGATATTTTTATCCTGCTGACCGTCAAAGTCATGACATGGTCGGTCTCACCTTCATGTGGGTATTATTCAAAAACGTGTATGTGTGCGGTTTTCAAAATTTTTATGGTAATGAGAAATAATAAGAAGAATAGAACACCGTTTTTAGTTTCTTTATTTATGTGGTAGTTAAGGCGCTAGATATTTTTTTCTGTTTTCAGAAAATGCCCGATTACTTCAAAATTTGTGAATATATTTGAAATGTTTTCTACCGCACCAATAGCACAAATTAGGGGCTACTTCTATATGTTTACTGTAAGATCGCACATTTAGTAGTTTCCGAGATCTGGGATCTGGCAAAACGTTACGCCAGCAGGAAATCAAATATCTCCAAAACTATAAGGCCCACAAATTATATATTTGGCGCACATTTCTTGCTAATATCAAGCTACCTGCCCATATATCTTTTATTTCTCTCCGATCATTAGTTTAGAATCTTCCTGCTGGAGTATCGTTACCCCAGCAGAATTCGTTTTTCCCGTTTTATTCCAAAACTATAAGGCCCACAATTTTTTTATTTGGCGCACATTTACACCGAATTGCGCACAAATTATTCATCAAACTCGCTTCCCTCTAGAAGCTACTTTCTTGCTGGCGTAACGGACTCCATTTTGGTACGGAACCCTAAAAAGGTTAAATAATTTTTACGAAAATATCTCCTGACTCACATTAATGTACAGTACGAGGCATATATATAACTTGAAATCGGGTGGGGATTGTGCGAAACGCGTATTTTGGGTATGCGTAGCGGTGAGGGGCGCGGGCGGTGGGTGAGGGGCGCGCGCCATTGGTCGCTCACAAGAGCACATGCGCGAACTTATCCCCACTCCGTCGAAAAAATTTCAAGATACGTGCCTAGTACTGTAGTATTAACCTATACATACACACCTATTCAAAAAAAATCATCGGGTCTGCAATTGCCATCTCTCTGTTCTTCAAAAGTACCTATATTCCCAATATTGTTCCCAATACAAAATATTAGTTCATTTCGACGCAGGTAATGGAAGCCCCGACGCGACGGATATCTGTCAGTCAGATATTATATATCAGTCAGGTTATATCAGTATCTATCACCCATAGTACAGGCTTCGCCTAGCTAATAAATCAAATGACCGTGTATGTGAAATATGTACTACACATTTTTTTTTTTGTTTTGGTAGGTATATTTTTTAAGGGTACCTATAAAAATTTGAGGATTGGGCTGTAATTAATATTGTAAGGAGTAATCATCAATCATCGTCTGCGTCTGTTTTATCAGTAATAAAAGAGACGCAATGATAGCCATTCAGAAAATTGAAGTTTTAAGAGCTTGTGATACCGCCCCCAGCCCCCCTAGCATGAAGATGAACGACAAAACACGATATAATACCTTTATAAGAGGTTAAGCTAACCCAAATATAACGGTACCGTTATATTAACGGTACCGTTAATATAACGGTACCGTTATATTTGGGTTTGGGTTTAGTAATTAAAAATTGCGGTACCGCTTTGATGAGGTACCGAAAAACAGATATACCGGAAAATTGCGGTACCTTTTTATATCGGTATGACGTCATACCTATTTAAAACTATACCTTCATATTTTGATACCTTAATTTTTCGGTACTTCAACATAGGTTCCGTAATTTCGGTACCTCTATATTTCGGTGGTTTTATACCGAAATAAAATTTATCGGTATCCTAAGTAAGGGTAGAATATTTCGGTACCGCTATATTAACCGTAAAACATACCGAAATTTAACAACCGCAACCAATCCCTGGCATAGATATGATAAAAAAATATTTTTCAGTTTCAGTTCCATGTATGGGGATAATAATCTTAATAAAATAAAGGGATTTATATATTTAAGATAATAATCTTAAAAATATAAATCCCTTTATCTTTTATTTCGTGTAAACATCGTAATGCGGTTCACAAAATACATGTACCTACCAAGTGTTAACTGTGTAATCCTAATAGTTTCGGAATAAAGTGACTGTGACATACGGACGGAGGGACAGACAGACAAACATGACGAATCTATAAGGGTTCCGTTTTTACGGAACCCTAAAAACGTGCTAATAATCCAGAGCTTGTAGCCAAATGTCACATTAAAATTTTCGCTATCACTTCGCTCCGAAAAATGTATGAATTAAGACTTTAATCCATACATTTTTCGTTTGATTCTTAAATTCGATTACTTACTTATATTGACATATGATTTTAAAATTCGATTGTTAACGAAACCTTAAGAGCAGGTTTACATGACAAGCGCTTAACGTGAGTTTTGATAAAGTGCACGTTGAACGCTGCGCTAGCACTCGACTGTTGTCAGCGCGCGTCAACGCGTGCTTTGAGATCATTGGTTTTCTACGTTACACCGTTCAGGATTCAGATGAGCTCGCGCTTTTGACGCAGATAGACGTATTTTAGGGTACGCTCAGTTCATCCAAAAATCGTCCGAAATGAAAACGGAAGCTGTTAATACAGAATTATCGAATCTGAAAAAAATTAACGTGCGTTGAGCGCTTGTCATCTGAACGTACCCTATGTCAATCCCATACAGTTTCAAAAGCGAAGCGATAACGATTTGCAAATATTACTTTGACTAGGGGGCCTGATGAGAAACCCTATCGATTGGCATCGTAAAAATATATTTGGTGGGTTCGATTCCTGGATAAGGCAAAGTATTGGGAATTGGTTTTATCGACACTTGACTGTCAAAACCCTTGTCCTTAAAAGTAATAATTCGATATTATTATGGCGTTTCAGTGGTCACTGGTCAGGTCATGCTAGGGGGGGCAGGATGGTATAAATATTCTTACCTATACCCCTACCTGCATGCATCCAAATCTGTTCAGTTCAGGCATTTAAAAAGTTATAGTGGAATAAATTAACTCACAGTCGTGTGATTTATTACCTACAAATGTTTGATTTGAAGACTCATATACACGCTGAAATTTTAATCATTTGGCTCCCGCCGTGAGGTGGTTCCACTCATGATTATACTTCAGATTCGTCCTCGATATTAGTATATTAACACATGTAGTACCGCTTGCATGTATCACCACTTAGCACGTTATTTTAAAGCAATAACCTAAAAAACCTAAAAAGAGAAGGTTTTTGACTTAAAATTGACAAATATTTTGACATTTCCGGTCCAAGTTTGCCCTGTCACTGTTACACGCCAACCACTTCATTCGCTTTTCGTGCTTCGCCACGGACGCACGTATACAGTCTCAAAGTGAGACTTCTTTAGAATTATATTTTTACAGTGAAAATTAAATTATAGTTAAGCATTTACTTCGTGAAGAAAGAAAAAAGTTTTCAAGACGGAAGAGGACAAGAAGAAGAAGTCAAGACGGAGGAACACTTTTAAATGCCGTTTACTTGGTTAAACAGCATAATTGTCTGCTATTTATCTGATGCGAACTTACCATACTGGGTATTTTCTGTCAGTTTTTTATTTATCTGATGCGAACTTACCATACTGGGTACTTTCTGTCAGTTTATTTATTTGTCTGATGCGAATTTACCATACTGGGTACTTTCTGTCAAAGCATTGTGTTTAAGACACAATTTAATATCTATTGCACTCGAGATAGTCATACTGGACTATTTCACCGCATAGATACGTCAAACAACGCTACTGCAGTAACTCAAAGTGCCGTTGACGACGCGACATTGTAAAAAAGCAGACTACCCTCAAAGGTTGCCACGTTGTTGGAACCGCTGCCGAGCACCAATCGGGTGACTCCGTCGTCCGCTGAATCGCCACCATCCACCTTCCAGGCAGGTGGCCGCTGTGCTGGAGCTGCAAGAGCAGCCCTGACAACAGCGTTGCTCATCAGGTATGAATTTTGACATCATGATATCCTTGGTGTTGAGTTAATCTCAACGGTATTATAGTGTACCATCGGTACTAAGGTAAATTTATAGTTTACAAAACTGACAAAGTTAGCTATAAATGCTAAAACTTAATAACTTAATGGAACCAGATATTGAGTTTTACAGCAAATAGCTCATACCTGATACTTCACACACCTATTATGTGAAATAGCTTAGCTGCTGAAATAGCTAGCTGCTGGCATGCTGATAGAAATTTCAACTAAAAATGGAATAACATAATCCTTACATTTTATTATCTATAAAAGAATCATAATTGCAATGCAATTATCCTACTAATATTATGAATGTGAAAGTTTGTGGATTTGGATGTTTTTTCCTCAATCACGCCAAAACTACTGAACGGATTTGGTTGAAATTTGGCACACATATGGTAAGTAGCCTAGATTAAAACATAGAATGCTTTTAATCCTGATATTCCCACGGGAACGGGAACCACACGGTTGAAAACCCGGGTGGCCGCTAGTAAATCATAAATGCAATTTATGTTTGTTGGAATACAGTAAAAAATTTAATCATTTGCCTTAACTAGGAAACCTTGTATTTCAGGCGGGTAGACCTAACATGTTGAACTTGTTCATTACTATCTATTTAGTACGTTTCTTTCTAAGCTATGGCCTTGTACAAATTATCTCTATTACTTTTGTAAATTTAATTTGTGTGAAAGTGTACAAAATAATGTTTCTGATGTGGGAAAATTATTAGCTACAAGTGTCAGTGAAGTTTTAGGCAGCTTTCCAATACAAAACTAAATACACCTTTTTGTGACAGTATTTCAAATTTTTTACATAATGTGGGGCATTACGACGTTCAATTATACCGTACACGATCAATTTTAGTGTAGCTGAGGCTGCTCACTTAAAAGGCCACCGACAGTTCAGTCGAATGTGAATGATGCATTGGCCACAGGCCTGATGTGAACGATATCCACCAACAAAAAAAAAACTAAGTAAATCGGGCACAGTGCTCAATAAAACAATTTTAAAACTGATTTATATATTTATTTGCCTTAAAACCGACAACAAAAGACGTAGGCAGGTATGTCACATGCTTCATCTCCGACGGCAAGCGAACAGCGAGACGCGGCGAGGAAGCCCCATCAGCTGTTTGTTTCGTCAGTCACAGCAGACTCGCAGACGGGCATTACGGCCCATCCAAATAGTTGCCGATGATGCATCATCAATTTTTGCCTTCAATCATCATACGTGACGTGAGGTAAGGACACCCGTTACGATAATGTAATCGTGAGGGTGCGTGCTGGTGTGACATCTGTCTTGTATTCAGCGAATACAGGCAGTGGTCACCGACTACAGGCGCAAAGGTCCACTTAATCGTTTGCGCCGGTAATCGTCTGTGTGAATATAAGTACCATTTAGCAGCGCTACACAGGTCACCCAGATTATTATTATATTTTTCTATTATGTATATATATTATAGTATATCATCTCCAGTCGAGCAGAATGCATAACAGTTATAATACATACAAATAATAGTTTTGTTACAATTTGTTGAAGGTTCAACAGAAGGTGACATGAGTAAAAAAAAAAAAAAACAGGTTGTCATATCAGATTTAGTTAAGAACTGTTTAAAATTTAATTTAGCTTTTATAAAAAATTACGTACTCTAAGTACTTAAAAATAATTTTATCACGATTAAAAATGTAACTTATTGTTTTTAAAAACACAGTCTAGACATCCCATCACCTTCAAGGTTTTAATATTGATAAGGAAAGTGATAGTAATATACGAATTTAAAATCATAAATTTTGGGCATTTTAGTGCCCATATTTTTATTACAAAACTACCGCCACCGGCTTTAAAGTTTTTTAAATAGCATGATTTCCCTGTTATTGGACAATATTTACTATTAATAAGGGTCTCAGAACATTTTTTAAAGAAATGAAGTTCATCTTTTTATATACAATGTTTTTTTTTTATATACAGCTACCGTCGCAACTTTCCATTATATTACAGATGTATTACCAATTATGATCTTTACAAGACAAACGTTCACAAAACTGCAGAAATCACTTAGTTGAATGTCATCGATACTTACACAGAATTCCGCGTAAGTCTAATTAGAGACGACATATTTTCTTTTGGGCCTTTCAACAATGGGGTGGACTAGGAGACACTAGTGGTCACATCAGGAATCACAAATTGCAAAATATTTGCATTTCAATTATCTAGAACATGCAGTTCAATATGCTTTCATTGCAATGTTTCTTATTGTATTCAGTGCGGGGTGTTAAGTATTCTAGATATTATTATTCTGATGCTAAATAGAAATTATTCAATTCATAAATTCAAAAACTAATCACCAGTTTTGGTTTTTATTTTCCAGATTGAGATTGAGTAAATTCAAATGCAATGCAAGTCGAATTAAGCAGTGGAGATAAAATGCAGTAGATTTTCTTTTCCTCTATTTCTAGCATTTGATTTCAAAAATATTTATTTTCTAATTTGAGATTATAGCATTCACAATGCTATTTTGGTTTAGTATTGTACAAAGACTATTCTGACACTAAGATACCTATTATTTTAATTCTTTTCCACCAGTTTTTTAAACGAAGGTGTAACAATTGTGCCATCATAATCGTCACAATCTTGACCCTCGGTTTGGCACCTCTTATTCACATGTAAGGTACTTCTTCGTATATCTTATTCTAATATAAAGTATTAACATTCTATAACTTTTAATTTCAGGGACGGAAGTTAATCGTACAAATAAATTGGTTTTCATAACATTATCAAGGTGGTATTATTTTACAGGTATATTATTTATGTTATTATTGAAGCTGCTGTCTGTTAATACTATCAAGAAATACAGAGTTTGGTAACAGAAACGGTTCGATTATTTAACAAATACTAATATAGACATAATAAACATTTTTTTTACAGATGTGTATAACACAATTATCAGTATTACATAATATTGCGTTCATTATTGAATGGACAAAATTGAGCTAATCTCAAGGTTTGGTAAAGAATTTAACTAAGTACGCCTTTGCGTAGACTTTATTGTACAAATACAATGGATATCTTAGATTACTTAAGACATTTTATTACATATTTTCCAATTTTATTCTTTTTTCATCATTTTTATCTTAAAAGTTTAACTTTGATTACGTTGCCTATTGCACAAATAATTCAAACAATACAAAAAAAAAAAAAAAACAAGAATGGATCATACATATTTATATTAAATAAACAGTTCATAATCACTTCTTATTTAGAAAGAAATTAAATTCTATATGTAATGTAAGTAATAGATTGCTGAAATGAAACATTTAATGAAATGAAGTAGACTTGTGTTGTGTCCAACCAGTTTTAGTACTCGACGTATGTCGGTACCTTTATAGCCCTAACAAAAAATATTACTATAGATGTTCCAGGTAACACGGCGAAATGGTCAATGACTCCGCTATATTTGCAAAATATTAAAACATATTATCACCGATAATCAAACTGAGTTTTCCAAACCAACCTTGTATATTTATATGTATATATGTGCGTGTATATATATATTGTACCAGCCATCTATAGGTACCGTTTTTAGTATATGTAATCATGTAAAACGTTCAGAATGATGTTAAATGGTATTCTTTTCTTTTTTAAAAATACTAATACGCAAGAAATGATATTTCCATTTTCTTATTATAATGCTTTTAACATCTACATGTGTTAATATACTAATATCGAGGACGAATCTGAAGTATAATTAATGATTAAACGAACTTACCTGTAAGTGAAGTTCTATCATAATTATACGAAGGATTCGTCCGAAGATATTAGTATAGAATCCCACCCTCCCTACTCATTATTGTAAATTACAATAACTGTTTACCCACTGAAGAAAATGAGGAAATATCATAGGATTTTGACTTTAAACTAAATGAAGTGGTTGGCGTGTAACAGTGACAGGGCAAACTTGGACCGGAAATGTCAAAATATTTGTCAATTTTAAGTCAAAAACCTTCTCTTTTTAGGTTTTTTCTTTAAAATAACGTGCTAAGTGGTGATACATGCAAGCGGTACTACATGTGTTAATATACTAATATCTTCGGACGAATCCTTCGTATAATTATGATAGAACTTCACTTACAGGTAAGTTCGTTTAATCATTAATTACAAGCAACTTTTACTATGGGGCCAACTCTTCTGCTCGCAAAAAAAATCAGCTGTTCCATACAAAAGTGCAGTACTTACTAGACCTTAATGTATGGAACAGCAGATTTTTTTGCGAGCAGGAGAGTTGGCCTCATAGTAAAAGTTGCTTGTAATCATGAGTAGACCCACTTCACGGCGGGAACCAAATGATTAAAATTTCAACGTGTATAGTATTCAAAATTTATAGGTAGGTATTTTATACTAACCGTCCTTACGCGTAATTTTTATATCTATGGCAAAATAATGCATCCGAGGGCCTATTACAAAACAAAAAAGAAATCGATAGTCGGACGCAATTCGTCATTCAATTTACTTGATATTGAACCTTATTAGTGAGGTTATAGTGCCACGGTGTTGGACGAATATCGTACGCTTATCGGGATGCTTTTTTGTAATAGTCCTTCAGTTCGAAATGAATTTTCAAAACATAATTGTAATATTCTGACAGTGCTAAAGCAAGGCTAAAACAAATGAGCGAGACATAGAGAACTGTGTAGCTGTCAGTGGGAGCATGAGCGATACGTGTTCCCCGTCCGAGCGCCGGTGGCGGTCTGCCGCCCGCTCCCCTCGAGGGCACCCTCTGTCAAAAATCTATCTGAATTTTTGAAAAATTGTCGCGAAAATCCCATAAATGGTCTTTTCGAAAATGTCTTTCGTGGAATTTGTAGCATTTTTTCTTCTCTATCGATTGGTGGTAACGAGATTTCCGTAAGACTCGTAGTTACGGAGGAGATGCACAGAAACAAAAGTGTTAGTCGATTTTATTTATGAGATTTTTGGCATAATGTAAAATATTTTTAACAAATGTTAATCGTGGAATCGATAGGCAAAATGTTGAAGATTCTTATGGTATATTTACTTTGTTTTAATATTCATTAAATAAAGAGGAGATAGAGAATGAAAACCTACTAAAAACCACGCTTTGCTAGTACAACGGCCTTAAGATTTCATGATGATCAATTAGTTAAGACGTGAAGGCGTAACAAACAAACGGACTTATCATTTATAATATTGGTAAGGATATTAGTAGGATAGGTACACTTTAGCTGCAACCATTGTACAATGTTATGGCAACATAATTTCGTTTTTAATACTTGTAAACAATCAGTTGCCAGACGATAAGTAGGTAATTCTTATAATTTTTAAGAAAGCCAGAGCTTAGTCTCTTGAGCGTTAAACACATTCAGGCAACATACTTTAGGCCAGGTGCAATAGACAGGTAGACAGTGAGATACTGGAACTTCACTTGAGAATGTATGTATGGTGTGCACAGATTAAAATACATTGTTTTGTATAGTCGGCAACGAAAGTCGCTTAACACTTTAGTACTATCTCATAGCAACTTTTTGTCAGATGTCTCTCAGTTTGAAACGTTAGTCAAAAAGTTAAAAAGCGTTGTTGTTTTGCCGTTTTATGGTACGGAACCCCTTCTGCGTGAGTCCGACTCGCACTTGGTGGGTATTTTTTAATGATAAACATTTAAGAAAAATACCTACTTAGCTCATTAATATTGTGATACTAAGTACCTACTACTACAATATACTTTTTCACACCACATGCTCGACAATGCCGAATTATATGTCATGTAAACCTTACCGAAAGCAAGACATTATATCTCTTGGCTTTAGCCGGGTTATAATGTAATATTATAACCCGCTGGTCAATAATGTGATTTTCACTTTCATAATTCTTATTGCTATGTCTATAAAGTCTAATTTCACTAAACAGAATGTGTCCTCAGCGGGCGCGGCCAACTCGATTTTCGAAGACCGAGGCCGTGGCCCACTAGATTCGCTCTGAGACGAACTTCATTTGTTTGTCAAATCGAGTAGGCCACGCCAGCTGAAAGAAGTTGCTATAGCCGTAGCCAGTAGTACTACTAGCTTTAGAAGATTCTAACTATCTACTAACCCTGGTTTTTTATTGTCTCGCATAAAGTGAGAAAAGTAGAGTATACACCACCGGGATAAAGCTGTTTTATTCTTGGGCGCTTGAATCCCTCACTGCACTCAGGACTCAATCTTAATTCGCTCGCTGCGCTCGGGAGTTAAATTTGGAGTCCTTCGTTACGTTCAGGATTCAATGTAGCGCCCGTGACATAAAACAGTGCTTTATCCCCTTGGTGTATAATCTACTATTTCACTCTTTTAGGACTTATCCCACCACCTCCACCTCCTCCAAAAAAGGACAAAAAGAAAAAGAAAAAACCAGGAGTGGCAGAACCAGAACCAGAACCGGAAGAAGAACTTACCAAAAAGTCTGCTAAAAGCATGAAAAGTATAAAAAGTATGAAGAGTATGAAAAGTATGAAAAGTTTGAAAAATGTTAAAGGTAATTTAATACAATCATGATAATGAACACTACGCTCACCCTTACAGCATGAATAAACTTCAGTTTTATTATTATTGTTGTTGCGAAGTGAATAGATAATCCAACAAAAAAAAATAAGTTTAATAGGTATTCATATTTTTTATCTTATCCAATTTGATGATTTATTTTTAATAATAAAATTGACATTATCTATTTATGAAGTATGCATGTGTTACGGCCCGGCTACAGCGAGCCGCGGTGGGCGGCGCGACAAGCGAATTCAATAATCACTGTGCGCTATCTCGACGGCGGACTCTCAGCTCGTCGTCACTACCGCGCAGTGATTACTAAATTCGCTTGCCGCGCCGCCTGTCGCGGCGGGCTGTGCCTGGTCCGTTAGGCGACCGAAATCGCTCATTAAGCGAAAAAAACGCTAACAATTTTGGTCACTGCCAAAAATCCACAATGCGAAATAATTCGTATTGTGGCTCCTATGAAAACACCCATCATGACGCGTTGTTTGTGGTAATCACAAGAGAACTACAAAGCGAAATTCGCGTCATAGTCATCATACCAAACGACCACAACGCGTTGCGACAATGAAACGAAGAAAAGCCATGCATAAAATCCATAAATTCTCGTTGTAGGTACCAAATGTCCATTCTTCTTCTTCTTTGCGTGTCGACTCGGTATTATTATATTTGTGTGGACCAGAACTCAGCCAAAAATATAGAATTATCAGTGGGCTTATAAAGATCCTCGCGTGTGCAGGTGTTGGGACACGCAGGGCATGACAAAAGATGAGCTATTGTGTGGGGGGAAATACCACATAGTGTTAAAAATGTAGTAGTAGTGTAGTAGTATGGTAAAAATAACCATTTTAGTTTCTAAATTAATGTTTGTCTTTCTTTTTGTTCCAGAAATAGAAGAAGGTAATTTTTGTGCTCTTTAATCTTTTATTTTTTTAGATTAGGTAGGCTTACGGCCAAATACTAAAACATCACTAATTTTGAAAAATTAGTGATGTGATGAAATTGAGTTTTAAATGTGGTACGTACGCCAGGCACTTTAAGGTTCGTTGTAGTAGTAGTTAGCAAAAGCACGCAAAAGTGGCTAAAGTGGCCACTTTTTGCTAACTACTACTACAACAAACTATATTTTACTGAGGTTATAAATATTAATAAACTAAAGAACCCTTAGCTTAAATCTGTGCATGTGAATTTTCGATACATTATGTACTTAGCGAGCAATAAATTTAATTAAGATGAGGGCGCCACTTGAGGGTGATAGTCGCCTTAAACAGTTGGTCTCAGCAGCATATTGTGTCTTCGTTGACACCCACCCACCAGTCCGCATTAGGCACGTGTGGTGTGTTATTATGGCCCATCATCATTATCCATAAGGAAGGCCTGCGCCCCAGCAGTGGAAACATCTCAATGGGTGAAGTACAAATAATGATAGGTCACTTTTTTGTTGGGCCAAGGTAATTTATGGGCTGTGCCTTTTCACACATAATTTTACGATATATGCTGGCGGTAGTGAATGGTAACCTTGTTTTATTTTTGGATAATCAGAAGATATAGAAACAGCAGCAGCCGATGTGCAAGACGACGATGTAGACGTCAAAAGCACTTATCAAATGGAACAAATTGAAGATGAAGAAGTAAAAATGCCAGACGATAGATATTATTTTCCGCCACGTAAGTATTCCAATGTAATGCTATAAGTCCAAAGCACTTTTGAAAGCGTTTGTTACGGGAATCCCAATGTTATTTAACTGGAAGCACTAGCTTCCGCCCGCAACTTTTATAATAACTATCTAGGTACCTAACCTAGGTATACAGTGGTGACCAGGCCAAATATAAGGACACCTTAGACACCAGGCGATTTTCACACAAACCAAGTATCTTTGAAGCCTTGGTTCTCCGCCAAGGATTGACCTAGCTGTGATCTGATGATGGCCATCCAGGAAGTGAATGGAGGAGATTCAGATCACGATACACACTTGAAAATTTACTGGTGTACTTAATTTATCTGGCCACCACTATTCAGCCTGATCCATCCAGTTAAGCCGTACGTCAATGAATCAGTCAGTGAATCAGTCAATGAGGATCAGTAACAGGTTTCAATCCTATAGTTTTATTGATATAACATAAAATCATATTAATAGCTATGAAACTTAGTGTTTTTTTTTTAAATCCGTTTAGAAATGGTTGAGTTGGGTTTGAAGGAAATGCCAAACTCAATGCAATATGTGCTTTATCACGTACGGCATAAGGTTCGCGTACGTCGCGATGACGTCATAAGGACCCCCCCAAAATAACAGTATTTTAGCATGTTTTAGCTCGAATAACTTCTCAGGTTTAAGTGATATCGCAAAAATTTCTGATAGGCCACTAAACAAGAATCGTTACTGATTCTCATTACGATTATATGATACGACCTCCATGGTGATATAGGTAACTTAGTGCATCCGCTGCGTTAAGCGGGACGCGCGCGTGTCGATATAGATTAGAACTTACTTACGCACTGCAAGCATCTGTCCGTTAGAAAACCAGCTATATCGACCCGCGCGCGTATCTCGCTTAACGCAGCGGACGTCCCTAGAAATGAGGCTCCCTAAAGATTGGTAAAATTTATTAAAGCAAAATTCATATTCGTTTCTTCTAAAAAGGTGAGACCTGAGATCATTGTGACATTTCAGCTCCTGAGGAAGTGGACCCTGATGTTGATGGGACTTTGGAATTTTACACAGTCATTGTAAGGATTAAGTTTCGATTGACACATAATTTATTCGATGTAGATATTATTATAGTACCTTACCTACGTAGTATGAGCTACAGCGTCGCTTAACCAGTTAGCAACAAAATTCTTGTGCGCGTGTATCGCCCCTGCACGAATTAAACGTATGTAGTGTAGTGATGGTGCGGCGTGCAAGCGATTTTAACCTTAAGAGTGGTTAAGCGACGCTGTTGCCTATGGTACATGCAGAAGTTTTTTTTTCTTACGCCATTTTCATGATCTATCACCATAACAGTAGTAAGGCAGGCAATACTTTTATTTGTAATTTAATAATTGTAGGGCGTTAGCTCATTAAGATTTAACATCTTTTAAAAAAATATTCGTTGTTAATTTCAGAGAGCTATACCCAAAATAATTCAGTACCCTAAACTTTTACCCGTATTCGGTGCGTTCACCCCTCAAGTGACGCGTCGTAATCGACGGTACCTTTACTTCATGAGGCTAATTCCTGAAGCGGTCCCTTTGGCTGACAACGACAGGATTACGAAACTTATGATGCCTAAATATATACTGGCTGGCTCGACGACCGGGAAAGTTCTTATGAGCTTAGGACAACGTCTGAGAGAGGTTTGTATAAATGTACAGTACGAGGCATGCATCTTGAAATTTTTTCGACGGAGTGGGGATAAGTTCGCGCATGTGCTCTTGTGAGCGACCAATAGCGCGCGCCCCTCTCCCGTCGTCCGCGCCCCTCACCGCTACGCATGCCCAAAATAGGCGTTCCGCGCAATCCCCTCCCGATTTCAAGATAATGCCTCGTACTGAACAAATCTTTTCTTCAAATCTGGTAAGATAGCGACGTTAGATAATTCATAATTATACCTACCTACTTCGGAAGGCAGTGGCGTGCCCAGGCCTAGAGAATAGGGCAAGCCCGAAGCCTCAATCAAGTTTTTTTTTTCACCAACTCAATACAAGCAAAAAAACAATGCATCTCACATTTTCTCGTTACTGATTTAAGTTTTTTTATACGATGACCTTTACCAAAATATCTAATTCAGTGGCGGTACCTCCATGCAAGCCCAAAAGTCCGGCTTGTTACAATTTTGTCGTGGAGATGAAAGCCAAGCACCGACACTTTGAGGATAAAAAAATAACAAAAACAACAATAATTATTGTTAACACCCACCACTTCCGCAACATGTAATAATGACACAGAATAATTAATAGTATAAGTACAGAAGCAGCACTCGGCAAAGTCATGTAAATAAATAGCGACTTTATCTCCGACACTATAAAGTGCAATTCAGGTCGCGCAGTTCACCTAGTAGTGGCCTCTCTTTCTATCGCGTGCTCTTACCTTTTCTGTAGACGCAACGATGACCCTAAGGTCGTCTTCTTTTAAATGAACTGCGTAGCATATATTATAATGTGATAAACGACAATTGTTTATTGGTTTTTTGATTTTGATATCGGTACACGGCACAGTAATGTTGATTCGACATTATTACTATTATAAAGAAGCAATATCTACGCAGGGAATAAGATGCCGCGCGACTACGCAGGCGGGCGTGTGGCGGCCCGCTGCTCACTTGTTCGTTCGAACGAACGGCTAGCGGCAGGTGCTTATCGCGCGACCTTGAGCGAGTGAAGGAGGCCTGATAATGACTGGTGTAAGAATGATGTTGACGATGATTATAACACTTTTGATGATCTTGCAGGCCTTTATCCCGTTGTTCAAGAATCAGTTCCGCGAGGTGATTCTAGAGAGTGACGATATCGACGTATCAAATAAGAGTGGTTCGCGAAAAATGTCGTACGCCGGTAAACACCACACTATCGACCAGACTGCTTCACAGGTAACACTTACCTATTCTTTTGTACAGCTCGCGTAATATACTTGAACTAAACCATATACAATTAACCTTGCGCAGTAGCAATTTTCAGTACATAAATTGTAGTGCGCAGGTCACGTGGTACTAAAAATTGGATCAAGTTATGTTGCGCTAGCTGTAGGTAACCAACCACAATTCAGAAATATTTTTATTCAGTACGACACAGTACAGCACACTGTTGTAGCTAGAACTATCAAACTTAGGTAAGTATATTGATTTTAAACCTTATTCCGTTGGATGTTATGTTTGAAGTCGATTAAGGGATAGTGGCTTGCTATGTGTACATAGCCTAAAATCTAGTAGTACCATAAGTATGTTATATGATGATTTGCATGATGGCCACAAGAGGGGTTTGTCTACACCGAAATTTCAAAAATAACGTCCCGATCTATCTATACAAAATATTTTTTTGCTACGCCTGCTGGACAATCTATACATACAGGGTAATTTTGCGATCCCTTTACAAAATCAAATATAAGTTCAAAGAAGTAATAAAAAAAAACTTAGTTGAGATAATTATGAATTACTTAATTCTTTTTAAATTCAAATTTTTCAGCAACTTTTTATATTTATTGTGTGATGCGCAAATAGTGACAACAATTCCAATTTGTGTAGGAAAAAGTTTGGGTTAAAAATGTAAAAAAATAAATAAAAAATACCTCAAAAATTGATTCTACTGCTGTTATAGATGACCTGACGAAATTTGAAAAGAAGTCCAAAAATAACCCTGTATAAATTTCTAAATTGATTGAGATTTGATATCGGATTTAACGGCTGAAAGTACAGATACCATTTCTGCACGCGTAGCATGAGCAAATGGGACTCTTGCCTACGAAGACTTGTCGTCTCGACCTTCTCGATTGCTGAGCACAGTTTGACAGACAGGTGGGACTCGTTCTCAGAATTTCGAAACCTTTTAATAAAAAAAGTGAATTTTAAAGGTAATCTTTTTATTTCAACACCAATAAACGTCAAACTTATCTAAAATGACCCGAAATAATTTAGTTTAAACATGATTCTCATTTTTTTTTATAAGTTCTAAGATAAAGAGGCACTCAAGAAAGCGTTCTCTTCCGTAGACAAGCTCTCTCGAGCTCGAGAAGAATAATATTGCCAATAGAAAATAATTACTTTATTTCTCATAACGCACCGTTCCTTTCTATAGATTTCACAACGCTAAACTCTTAAAACTAATTAAATATAGCTGTATGGATATAAATTCGTTTGCCTTTCTTTTATTGAGAGTATTTTGAAAAGATAACACAGACTACTAACGAAATTGTTAATTTAGTAGTCTGTGTAATTGACGAGAAAATTACGAAATTTTTAAGGAATCTTAATATATAAAATCGTTAAACCAGAACGAGACAAAAAGCGAGATGGCGCTCTACGAAACTTTCTTGACACGTTTCTCTTAAACGGCACAATATTTCTCGGGAATTTGTGTGTAATTCGATTCCTTGATGCCGGGAATCGCGAAAAACCCAAGAAAATATGACATTGAGTGTAGAAAATTTGAATTATAAGCAATATAAAATCGCAAATTTTCGTGATAATAAAAGTACCTAATATTATTTACGCAGGGTTGCTTAGTTACTATATAACCTGTTGATTGTCTCTGATTGTCATCTCAATTGTCATGTGATTGTCATTAGAGCATGCAAAATTATTATTTAATTATTATAAAATATGAGAAGGAAATCACGTTTTTATTTCGTCGATTAAATATTGCCATCAGTGTCAATTAGAATTTAATAATTTCAATTGTGTATAAGTACGATAAGAAGCTACGATGCGCAAATTATCGGTGAAAGCGCTATGAACTGTTTCGGCAAGGTATCGCGAGTTTCTGCGTCTCAGTTCTCAGAATTTATACCAAGGAAGCTGCAAGGAAGTCTGTGCTATGCTACGCTGCAGCCGTATGGTACCGATGTTGCTCAGTTTTTATTGTAAAGAGAGCTTAGCTCAGTACACAGAGAACGGACTAAGAAGAGCCATTAAAGAGGAAACCATCGCTCTTTGGCAGGAACGATGGGACTAGAGCGAAGGCGGATATGAACTCTATAGATTCATTCTCGATATCGCAATGAGGCTCTCCGGAGATTGAACTAGATTCCATCGTCTCTCAACTGCAGTACTGACCGGACATGTGTGTATCAGGCAGCGACTTCGGAAGTGTGACACCGGAATAGCCAAGCTAGCCAAGATCACGCACTGTGAGATTGACCAATACCCAGAAACTGGACCCGTTAATAACCGGAACCCCATATGTTGCCGTGAAAACTGGAAAGCACTGCACGAGTTCGGCGCATCTGGTATACCATCAGAAGATGGTATGAATAGGTCTGAATGATTTTAGGGAGTAGCCGGACGCGAAGTACCGTTTTGTGGAGCCTAAGATCCAGATGGGCGAGAGTTAAGAGATAGCCAAAAAGAAAGGACGGAAACAGAATTTGTATGGGGAGTCAAAAAAGTGCAAACGGGTAAAGCACTATCCTGAGATCTGGTCCGTATACACCGAGAAGATAGGAAGGACCATGGGTTGGTGGATAATTGCGTCTATGGTAGAGGTCATGTACTGTAAGGTCCTAAATTTTCTGTAAACTAATTGTTAACAATTTGTAAATAATCTCTAAATACTATGTCACCTATTCTGTAACTAATCTGTACATAATTTATTATGTAAATAACAATTTATGCATTAAAATCTTTTCAGAGCATAAACAGTCTAACAATTTTTTATTTTATTTTTTATTTTGGTAACAAACTCATATAAAATCATTCTTAAATTAACATTTGGAAAGAAACAGACCTTAAATTGTTAATTTTCTGTAAATTACAAATTTACAGATGATTCCAAATTTAGTACTTATTGTCACTGTTTTGAAAAAATAAATTGTTTGTCACAGTATAGTTTCGTCCACGCGGGTGGAGCCGCGGGCTGTCTCTAGTAAAATATAAGCACGGACAATTTAGATTTATTTTTATTGCGAAATTTAGATTAATATAAAATAAAATACGTAGAAAACTATTTCGAATCTTCTTATTAGTCTGTGAACTCTCGACCTTCTCGACTAGTCAAAGGGTGGTAGACAAGTTTCTCTGATTCAACTGTCAAATTAATGCCAGTTGAAGGGAAAAGCTCGTGTTTGTCGACTTTTGACATTAGGCCACGACAAAGAACAATACGAGTCTACTAGTTGTAAATGCGAGCATGAGTATCTCGATCTCAACTCGACAAAAGTGACATTTCGGTGTAGACAAGCCATTGTTCTGTGAGTCGAATCTTATCTCGATGTTGGTCATGCTACGCGTGCTGGAGGTTAGATACCTATCATGGTGTAGGTGAGCACTAAGAAAGAATTTTGGAAAATTTTACCCATAGAGGGATGAAAGTTAGTATGAAAACGTTTAGTTTCAAAGTTAGGATGTTCAAATTTTGTGTTTAGGCTGACGATTAAAAATTATAAGGGCAAGGGCAACGGGGACTATTAGCCCAGGACTTTTAGCAAAAAATTCAAAGAAACCTAGGACTAATTCCGGCGGAAGGTTTTTTGTTTTTAAAGTGTTCCTTAGGTTCCCCTGAATATATCTGGAAAGTTCCCCGTGAATCCCATGTACGCTCCCCCCTCCCCCCCCCCCTCAAACGTCTCCCTGATTTTAGTTTTTTCTATTTATCTCAGAAACGGTTGAAGATAGAAGAAAGTTGTCAACGTATGATATAATTGTTATAAAATATCCAACTCATCGACACTTCAATCATTTCGATGTGAGCTGTAGTCTCTGAAATATACCTAGAGACATTTCACCAATTTTTTTTTTTGCCCAGAAATCATTCTTTGTACTAGTTTTTAAGAAAAGTCTGTGGAGTTGTGGCAAAATTATGAAAGGTCATATGAATCATGATACATTGAGGAATAAAACAAGGTATAATACATTGTTATAGCAGCATCTGTTCTCGATTCACACCGAATGGTGTCAACGCCACGATGTAATTTTTAGCCCAATACTTTTAGATAAAAATTTTGCGATACCTAGGACTAATTCCGGTGGTAAGTTTTTGTCTTTTAAAGTGTTCCTTAGGTCCCTTTGAACATATCTGGAAAGTTCCCCGTGGATCCCGTGTCCGCTACCCCTCCCCCTCAAACGTCTCCCTGATTTAAGTTTTTCCCATTTATCTCAGAAATGGATGAAGATAAAAAAAAGCTATTGAAGTATGATATAATTGCTATAAAATATCCGACTTGTCGACACTTCAATTGTTTCGATATGAGCTGTAGTCTCTGAAATATACCTAAAGACATTTCACCAAAAAAATTGTTTTGCCCAAAAATCATAATGTGTAATAGTTTTAAGAAAAATCAGTGGAGTTGTGGCAAAATAATCTGAGTTCATTTGAATTTTGATACATTGAGGAATAAAACGAGGTATAAAACATTGTTTTAGCAGCATTGGTTCTCGATTTACAGTGAGTGTCAAACACCACGGTATAATTACCGACTTCAAAAGGAGGGAGGTACTCAATTCGACCCGTTCTTTTTTTTTTTTTTTTTTTTGTTTTTTGTATGTACACCGATTAATCAAAGACGGCTGGACCGATTGAAATGATTCAAACGTTATTACATTAAGTAAGTTCCCAAGTAGGTCCCATTTTTTTAAATTTTGAAATCGGTTCAGTACTTTTCAAGTAATCTTGAAAAAAGCACGAAAATAGTATGATTTTGTGTGAACTACCTCGATGATCAGTCGTATATGAACTGAGTAAGACTTCTTTGTTTATGAACTGAATAAGATAATTATTTTTTTGTTGGAAAAGGGATGTCTTAAGTGTAGTTCTTTAACCGACTTAAAAAAGGAGGTTCTCAGTTTGACCCGCATGTATGAATGTTTTTCCGCGATTAACTCACATTTGGCTGAGCCAATTTTAATTTCTACCTAAATAATATACCTACACTACCTAATACAAAAGGTACCTACACTAAAAATAAAAAAATAAAAAATTGTTTAAAAAAACAAAAAACCGACTTCAAAAAACCTACCTCTAAAATGCAAGAAATAATATTCGTAATAATAAAACACGTCTATTGAAGTCAGGTGGGGCTTTTAGAATAAAAAAAGGGATTTGTATTCCAGCCCCACCCGACTTCAATAGACGTGTTTTATTATTACGAATATTATTTCTTGCATTTTAGAGGTAGGTTTTTTGAAGTCGGTTTTTTGTTTTTTTAAACAATTTTTTTATAGTATGAAGACAGCAGGAACTATGCAAATGACGTTACCTTTTAGGATTAAGTTATAGCAATTATATTATTAAACGAAATTAAATTGAAATTTATTCTACTGGAACACTCAAGATTTATGCTTTTATAATATGGCGCCACTTTATCGTCATCATCCATCATCATCAAAATGGTTGCTCCGATTTTAATACATTATGGGTCAAACGGTAGGTATCAAGCGATACTACATGTAATTAATAGTACTAATATCTTTGGACGAATCCTTCGTGTTACTTCACTCACAGGTTAGTTCGTTTAATCATTAATGATCATGCTCCCTCACTCACCCGCGTTGTACATATGAAAGATTTGTATGTATGTATGTTTGAACGAATTAACTCAGAAATTACTAAAGCTAATACTACAATAAATTTATTTGGCGTTTGACACCACTCGCTATAAATCGGAAACCAATGCTGCTAAGACAATGTATTGTACTACGTTTTATTCCTCAATGTATCACAACTCATATGAACTCAGATTATTTTGCCTCAACTCTACTAATTTTTCTTTAAAATTAGTGCAAATAATGATTTTTGGGTAAAACATTTTTTTTGGTGAAATGTCTATAGGTATATTTCAGAGACTATAGCTCACATCGAAACAATTTAAAAGTCGACGGGTCGGATATTTTATAACAATTATATCATATTCAATAGCTTTCTTCTATCTTCAACCATTTCTGAGATAAATGGGAAAAACTTAAATCAGGGAGACGTTTGAGGGGGGAGGGGTAGCGGACACGGGATCCACGGGGAACTTTCCAGATATGTTCAAAGGGACCTAAGGAACACTTTAAAAGACAAAAACTTACCACCGGAATTAGTCCTAGGTATCGCAAAATTTTTATCTAAAAATATTGGGCTAAAAATTACATCGTGGCGTTGACACCATTCGGTGTGAATCGAGAACAGATGCTGCTATAACAATGTATTATACCTTGTTTTATTCCTCAATGTATCAAGATTCATATGACCTTTCATAATTTTGCCACAACTCCACAGACTTTTCTTAAAAACTAGTACAAAGAATGATTTCTGGGCAAAAAAAAAAATTGGTGAAATGTCTCTAGGTATATTTCAGAGACTACAGCTCACATCGAAATGATTGAAGTGTCGATGAGTTGGATATTTTATAACAATTATATCATACGTTGACAACTTTCTTCTATCTTCAACCGTTTCTGAGATAAATAGAAAAAACTAAAATCAGGGAGACGTTTGAGGGGGGGGGGGAGGGGGGAGCGTACATGGTATTCACGGGGAACTTTCCAGATATATTCAGGAGGACCTAAGGAACACTTTAAAAACAAAAAACCTTCCGCCGGAATTAGTCCTAGGTTTTTTGCTAAAAGTCCTGGGCTATATAAGTGTAAGTGAAAGCGGAGGCTGAAATGGAAGCGGAAGTGGACTAGTACGGGGAACGGGGACGGGTAGGGGAACGAGAACGGGATATTAATATCTCTGGAGCCAATTCTGAACGGGGACGGGGACGGGAACCCCTTTAACAGCATTTTAAGAATTCTAAAGATTTTCAAATATGTCCACGCGAATGAAGTTGCGGGAACTTTATATGAGTTACTTTAATCGTACATATTTTATGACATGATACTATTATTCAATAAGTAGTACCTATTTATGTACAATGTCTATATTTTTAGGTGAACTATCTTCGACCTTCTGATTATCGCCGAATGTCTAATATTGCCAGAGGAGAAAATGCAGAAAAAAGGTAAAAATGTACTCTATATAAAATTAAAATATCATTAATAGATCGTCATTTGCTTATGATAATGCTGTTTCGAAATGGAACAATTTGCCACTTTTTAAAAGTAGTTAAAAAGCGCTGCTAACAAAAGCAAACATAACTAATAACACAAAAAGATTTTTGAAAAGTGCTATTAACCTTTTTGTGTACCTAATTGTAATTTTTTAGGCCACGTACGCCTAAAGCCTAGATAGTCACCTAGGCTAGAGTGTAGCGAAGTGAAAGGAATTTTCTATGAAGTGGTAAATCGCTATATCATGTTGCGTTCCGGTGGTCATGCTAGGGGGGCTCTTTTACCGCAATGATAATTGTCAATGTAGCAATATCGTCAACGCGTTAGCCGGTACGGCCCAACTTCGGAAAGTCTGCTGGGTTTCAAATCAAAACAGATAAATCGAGGCTCAGAGGGGCCAGAATGGCGAACCCCAATTCATGATGTCATACGAATATCGATATCTTCCAAATAACTTGGGCAAATAGTACAATACGAAATTCCTTACCTCAATTTATCTGTTAAGTTGAAGTCGGCAGACCCGCCGAAGTTCGAAAAGTTAGCCGGTAGGGCCTCTGGTTATAGTAATCAATTTTGTTACAGGATGAAAAATATGCGGACAGAATCTGTTGCAGAACCGGAATCTCTAACAAAGTTATCACCAGTTTTGGGATCGGTAAAGTTTATTTGTACCACGTAGTTCATCTTATTATGCATTATCCATAGGGGCCATCCATAATTTACATCACTTGATCATTGATGAGGATTTTTACTCCCTCTCCCGTCCTTGTCACAGCTGGTGACATTTGTGAGACACCTCCCCCCCTCCCTAGTGTGAAATGTGATGTCACATATTTTACAATTTTACATCTAAAAATAATTATTGAATAAAAAAACAGTTCAGAAATTTGTTTTATTTCAATTTAAATGATTTTGTAATTTAGGACCCCACCCGATTGTCACACAATGTCACATGTCGTCGACCCCCTTCCTCCCCCTTAACGTGTGACGTAATTTAAGGATGGTCCCTCCTTGATTATAGCTTACTGAAAAACTATCATAATACCAGCGTTGCTGCGACACTCTTTCATGCCGAAATAAAGCTGAGATGTGGGATTTAAAACCAACGTTTTTATATTATTGCTAATACAGTTTTCTTTTTACGACTTTTACGTAGTATGCTCAATGTTATATGTGAGGAAAATTAACGTTTCTCTCTCTCTCTCTCTCTCTCTCTCTCTCTCTCTCTCTCTCGTTCTTATACCTTATGGGATACATTTGCGCTCAACGTTGGACATAATAGAAAAAATATAGGTTGTCACTTGAGGTTATATCACTTAAACTGAACAACTTTCTCCAAGGAATATAAGGGGCCATCCATAAATTATGTCGCACGTTAAGGGGGAGGGAAGGGGTCGACGAAGTGTGACATTGTGTGACAAGGGGGTGGGAGGGGTCCTAAATTTCGTAACGTCACATTTCAAAATCATTCAAATTGAAATATAACAAATTTCGGAACTGCTGTTTTAATTCAATAATTATTTCTAGATGTAAAATATGTGACGTCACACTAGGGAGGGGGTCTCACAAATATGACCAGCTGTGACAAAGATGGGGGAGGGGGTTCTCACAAATGTGACCAGCTGTGACAAGGATGGGGAAGGGGGTCAAAAATCATGAAATTCGTGTGACGTAATTTATTGATGGCCCCGAAGTCGAAAACTATTTTTTCCCCTCTCCATACCATAGTGAGTCGGTCAGCTGACCAATCCATTTTTTATGGGAGTATGAATATTTCGTTTCGTTTTTCGACCTATGTTCCTTGGAGAACGTTGTTCAGTTTAAGCAACACTGTTTATAGTACATTACTGACGCGGTCAATAATGACTGCATTGCTGGCAGCGCGATGATGATGGCTGATAGCGTAGCTTAGCGCAGGTCCAGGCCGTCACAGCGCGGTCAGCATTGCAGCCCTTGATGGCCAAGCTGGAATAAAGGCCTCGACCTCCGGTCTCGGCCTTTATTCCAGCTTGGCCATCAAGGGCTGCAATGATGACCAAGCTTGAAGGCCGAGAGCGCAGTTAAGCTCAGCTTGAGGCCATCATAGCGTGGCCAGCAGTGCAGTCATTGTGGACCAAGTCTTGTATAGTGCTTTACTCAAAAATGTCAAATAAGTAATAAAAGTCAAAAATGTAAAAAATGACAAAAAATGTCAAAAGTTACCAAAAATACCAAAATGAGCATTTTTAAATTTTTTTACTTTTTTGACATTTTTTGACGTTTGTGATTTTTTGTCATTTTTTGGATGTTTTGTAATTTTTTGACATTTTTGAGCAAAGCACTATACAAGACTTCGTCCAAAATGACAAAAATATTAAAAATGATTAAAATGACAAAAAGTAAAAAGGCTAGATAGTAAAAAAGTAAAAAATATCAATAAGGAAAAATAGTAAAAAAGTTAAAAAAAGTACAAAAAACATTATCTACAACAATACAACATCCGCGCAAATAAAGAATGGGATTGAAAATGCCGGCTCACGGCGCTTACCACAACGAGTGTGACTGAGAGAGCGATAGGTGTGGCGTTTAATGTGCGAGCGAGAAGTCAATATGAACGATGCCATTTTTAATCCCATTCTTTATCTGCGCGAGTTGTACAGTGTACTATTTTTACTTAACTATGTTTGAAACAAAACTCGACAATAATGGATTCTCAAAGGAAATTGCTGGTGGCTAAAACGCGACAATAATGAAATCCCATACAACTTTGTTGCGTCACCATCGAAGGACACCGGCAAGCTCGACTTTGTTCAAAGAAGGTTGTCAAAATAATGACCATATTACAAGCTTTTTTGAGTAAAGTATCATCACTTCATTTGTTACCACCTTATAATAACTAACCATTTCAATTCGATTTTTAGGATGTTTTTGAGACTGGAGGCCCAATGGGAGACAATCAAAAAAGTACAGCGGACGAAGTTATAACTGACATCAAGGAACTAGTCTCCACTGTTGATTGGTATATTTTATATTAATATGTTAGCTATCTTTATAATTTTTATTTAAATCTCATGATTCGTATAGTGAATAATATTATGAAACAAATAGTGATCACGACCGTGAATTTCAGCTTTTCTTCACTTTTTTGTTCATGCATTTTTATTTAGTTGGTTGGTATTTTGTACACAAGTTTCAGTTTTATATGAAAACCTCTGAAAAACTAAATAAAAAATAGTAAGGCAATGAAAATAACGGGGTTATGTCATCTAGAGCGTCTCTATATAAGATATTATACCATTCCCCTCTCTAAAAAGCTTATTTTATTCACTGTAAACAGTAAAAAGCACAATTTGACCTCTATGGGTGCATTCCAACACACTAATCGCTCAACACGCCACCACGGTATACATTTTAATTAAAGTAATTATTTTTACTGGGTGCATTCCAGCAAACCAATCGCTCAGTCATCAATAACCACAGTATATATTTTAACCATGAAAAGTAATTATTTTTACTAGGTGCATTCCAGCAGACCAATCGTTAAGTCAGCGATCACCACACTATATTTTAACCATGGAAAATATATTTTCTTAAAGTTCAATTTTATTTCTTTCTATGGTCAAAATGCTAAATAAATACTCTATGGCGATCGATGACTCGCTGCTGGAATGCACCTAATCCTATACAACCTCCTTTCGCAAAAAATACTCGATACAAACTGCAAGTCTTCTAATTTCAAACTCTTACTAGGACAATAGAGCATATTGAAGGAGAAATACAACTGCCGATGCCGTACATTGCGGCTCTAATGGATGAAACCGCTGGTGAAACGCGCGTGGGGTTTGCAGACCCAGAACTGACTGCGCAGCTCGAAGATGTGGTCAGAATGTGGGAGACGCACATTGATAATACGATTAGTGCTTGTTTGAGCAAGGTAAAAGTTGTGTGACGCTAACTATACCTGTTATTGGGTGCTATGATAGGAGACTGTTTAGCCCCTTTGATAATACGCACAAAATAGAGAGGACAGAAATCAAGCGTGCGCTCGAGCAATGCACACACACATAGACAGCTCTCACCGACCGATGACTCTGCCGCGCACTTTAAACTCGTTTGAGATAATCGGAATCTCAGACGAGATTCCGATTATTCCGTGTCGGTGAGAGTTGTCTATGTGTGCGTTGCTCAAACGCGCCTAGTACTAAGGCGGTGGTCTGCAACAACGCCGGTAGCGACGCTGGAAGCCGCGTCCAGCGTCCCAGACGTCGGACGCGGCTTTCAGCGTCACTGCGATGGTAACTCGGAACTGTTTTTAAGTTTCGCATACGCTCAATGTAAACGGACGTTAGCGATTAAAATAGGTATGGATGACCTGTGTATACCCACTTTAGGTACTTACCAAAGTGAAGATAGTCATGAATGTCCTACTTAAATATTAAGGTGATTTTTATCGCATAGTACCTACGCAAGGTAAATAAATACAAAACCTTAAAACAAAGTACCTAGGTACCTACACAATACAAAAACAAAATAGGTAGGTACCTACGCAAGTGAATACAACGGATTCTAACCTAGTTGACCAACAACCAAGCTTATTTCTTCCCAACGTTTGTGTTTGAACACATTGTTTTTATTGCTGGCATCATAATAATATGAAACTATGTTTCATTTAACTAATTCTATTAGTACTCCGTCTTTTTCCTAGACAAATTTCACCATTTTCAGAGTGACGCGCGACAAAAACGCGGCGTCCGTTTACGCCAGAATGCTCCGAAATGACTGCGTAGGCGGCGTACGACCTACGGACGCGGCGCACGGCGTCCGTGCGCCGCGTCAGGCGTGTGAGAGAGACCATTCTAGTACGTTTCCATAATAAGCATTCGTAGGCCGCGTACAGCGTTACGCCGGACGCGACCTACGGCGTTTGTTGCAGACCACCGCCTAAGCTTGACTTGTGTCCTCTCTCTATTTTGTGCAACAAGTATGTCTGTAGTCTGTGATGAGCGATCCTAAGTTCACACTTAAGAGTTCAAAAGACCGACAAATGCTGCTGACGAATTTAGACGAATTTTGCATATTAATTGTGTCTATATGTGAGGTTCCACGGGAAAAAGTACCGCTACTGCTTTATGCGTGCAAATACGTTAAGCGTTATTTATTACTACTTGAGTCAGCGTACAACTTCGTGCTGCGAACTGTTATACCTTTCTGCTGTTTCTACTGTTATACTGCTGCATCAGCAGTCTCCACATCCCAGAGCTCGCGCCGCCGCAAGCTCAGTCTGCTCTAGAAATGTCTAGAATCCGGTCGAGTACGGTTGCCATCGGGTCCCAATTTCCAAATTTACAACAGTTCAAATAAAATAGTTTTTTTAAACGTGTTTCGCTTGAGGCCTCATAATAGAACGTCCATATTTATGTACCATATTTCAGACCCACGAAGGCGAAGGACCAGTAGCAGAATACAAGTACTGGCGCGTGCGAGACGCAGAGATATCGCTGTTGGTGGAGCAACTCAAGCAACCGATGGTGGTCAAAATACTGTATACGCTGCAGACGTCAGGCTCGCCTATTTTAGACGTGAGTATCCATGAATTCTCCATCTTCAGCCTGTAAGTCATCCACTGCCAGACGTTACTTGCTCGTGGTCCCCCAGTCTAAGTTCCCCTGGGGGTAATACGAGAAAATACTTTTGCCTGGGTTCCACAGGATAACGATGAATAACAATCTCCTTATAAAATATATTTTTATTGTCCGTGGAACCCCATCTCAAACATTTTAATAATTTCTTCAAAATATCAGTTTCAAAAATAAACAGATAACATGGTGGTGCCAATGCCGACATAGTTTATTCTAATAATTTCAATCAATCAAACAAACATTATCTGGCGATTAGGGGTACCATGGGCCATATAATTTCCTCATGGTACCCCTTTATCCCCTTTGGTTGTTCCACGATAACATATTTGCTTGTGTGGTACCCCAAGGGGGGCTAGACTTGGGGACGATGGGAAAATGACGTTTCCAGGCCCCCGACACTCCATACAACCTCCCGCGCGGAACTGACACACCTCGTACTGTTTCAAGTAAATAATAATATTTCATAAGATATGAATTATTTTACAAAACAATGGATTTGAAAATCTTCTACATAGAAATTAAAAATGTTATATTATTTTTACCTTTTCAGGAATTTAGATCTTATAAAGAAAAACTGATGGAGCAGTACAATTTAGCTGGGGATAACTTAAAGTTTTTGTCAACTTTGATGCGATTTTTTACAGTAAGTAAATTTCAATATATACCTAGTATTTTACATTAAACAACCTGTTACAAAAAAAACCCCTAAAGCCGACTATGGGACCAACTCGAAAATCGCGGAAAAAATTCAGCTGTTTCATTGATTTTGATATTTTCGTAATTATTTTTTGTATGAACCAGCTGATTTTTTTTCACAATTCTGAAATCGTACATAAGCTGTTTAATTTTTAACCGCCTCTGTGGTCTAGTGGCTCGCCCACCCGTGTAAGACGCAGGGGTCCTAGGTTCGTTTCCCAGGGGGGGGGGGGGGGGGGTACAATTTGTGCTCGGTTTGGTTGGTGGTAGGACTTGAACAAGTCCGCCTGGCTAGCTACCACCATCTTACTTAAGTCTGACGACACAACAACAATTAAAACATTATTGTGCTCTAGCAGTTAGAGGTAAGGTAGCTAGTTCCTCAGTGGTAAGGTTTCTGGATGTAGTGCGCTTCCACCTTCAGCGTTATCGTTACTTAGGCTGGTTACAGTGCTCGACCGACCGTCGGTGCGTACGTCAGTCGCGGTTGTCATTAATATGAAAATTCAAAAATCGTACAGTGCTAGACCGACTGTCCGCACGCGTATTTTGCTACTCACTGCGTACGGGGACCATCAGTGGTGAGGTTTCTGGATATAGTGCGCTTCCACTTTCAGCCTTATCGTTACTTAGGCTGGTTACAGTGCTCGACCGACCGTCGGTGCGTACGTCAGTCGCGCTTGTCATTTATATGAAAATTCAAAAATCGTTCAGTGTTAGACCGACCGTCCGCACGCGTATTTTGCTACTCACTGCGTACGGGGACCATCGGTCGAGCGCGTCCGCATGCGTACCTTCGGTCGACCGACGCGCTATGGAAACATATGAATGCGTTCAGTGCTGCACCGACCGGCAGATCGACCGTGCGGATGTGTGTATAGAGATTTTGTACGCTGACCGGACAGTCAGTTTGTTGGTCAGGAGAGCACTGAATGATACAAACTGACGGTCGGTTAATGCGTATCGTCAGGACCGACCGTACGCACCGACGATCGGTCGAGCACTGTTAGACCGGGCGGCCACCGCATGGTTACCTACCCCATCGAGTTACTGAAAATTACCACCTTCCACGAAAAGTAGACCTTAAATAGGTAAGAAAAATGTTGGTCTGCCGGGGCTCAACCTGGAGGAACCTTGGCGGTGCAAAGCTGTGCTACCTACTTTTGACCATCATTTTACCTCATGTGGTTACTGAACAAAACCTTTTCGTTGCTTTTAGTCTCTATTAGTAGAGTCAAAATAATTATGTCTGCCGAGCGAATTCTTGGAGGGTTCCGCAGTCCAACCATTTTTAGGGGCCGCATGGGGGTGCTATTTTACCTCATCGAGTTACTGGATGAAACCAAGTTCTCCTGGTAGCTAAAATGGTCCCCTTTAAATATTAATTGGTCTGCCAGTTCGCAACCTGGCAGTTTTTGCAGTCCAACCAAATAACTACATAGCATAAAACAAAATAGCTTCCCGCTGTTTGTCCCTATGTATGCTTAGATCTTTAAAACTACGCAACGGATTTTATAGCGTTTGTTTTTAATCGATAGAGTGATTCAAGAGAAAGATTTATATGTATAATACTTGGATAATATAGCAGAGAAACACTGATAATTTTAAAGGTTTCTAATGTGTGTCGAAAATAAACACTTTTTTTCGCTTACATTGCAAACGCTGGCTGAATCCTACAAGATAGATCAAAAAATGTACTACAGTATTATTTACCTTAAAAAGGTCCACATAAAACTTCTTGGTGGTATATGTCTATCTCTTAGGGATAACCCACAATATCCAGTTTTATCCTTTCTTTTTATGAGAAATAATGGCTTATTTACGAAGCGATTTTAAGCAATACAGCATTAATCCTTATCCAATTAAGTACCTTAAATACATTGTGCATGAATGTGATATAGATTAATATGGCCTTAGTATCAGCATTGTACCCCTGCAAAGCCGGGGCGAGTCGCTAGTTTAATATAGTTTGAAAATTAAATGTTCTGTCTATAGACGAAATTTTATTTTTGATTTATTTGGTTGCTTTATGTTTACTTATTATTTTCAAACTGAAATATTAAATACAATTAGTTTATTATATGCGAAAAACTATTCATTTTGTACTTACTACTTACCGTAAAATGGGGGTACTTTGACATTACGTGGTTACATTCATAACTATGAATAAAAAAAACTCTTATTTCTTGGTTTCTGAACATATCCGAACAGTTTTTATGGCGTTTGCAGCACTGATACTGCGAAAAGCAAATGGCGCCCATACCATTAAATGTGTTTTTGTTAAAACATTTTTTTAGCAGTGCACAGGTGAAAAGCTATTTTCAAGGCAAGAAAAACTCTTACAGAGCAACGCCCAGTACAGTTTTTTTACCCCCAGTAGAAGTTGCATGTTGGCGGTACCCATGTGATATCAAGTATGCGTAGCTCCGCATACTTTGAATATTGCTCCGTCAGGAGTGTATTTCATGACTGCGACAGACAAAACTTCGCATAACACGATCGCGACAGTTTATTACTGCCGCTAACGTGATTGCGATAGAAGACTTCTGCGCATATTCTCATAGCGACTGATATCCACTGCGGCGCACCCTACTCCGATATAACGCTACTGCGACAAGTCGTTAATGCAACGGCTCGACTCTGCGACAAACATTTTATCCTGTGGAAAGCTGTGGTTTAGTTGGCAAATTAATTTTTTGTTAAATTTTTTGGAATGTGCTCATCAAGGCCCTTCATTTGATACCCATATTATTATTATTTTTAGTTTTTAGTGTTCCGTGCGCAAAGCGTAAAAACGGGACCCTATTACTAAGACTCCGCTGTCTGTCTGTCTGTCTGTCACCAGGCTGTATCTCATGAACCGTGATAGCTAGTATAATATCTAATATTTTTTTTAAAGTTTTTTGTAATGTGCTCGCTCATCAAGGCTTTTTATTGGACACCCATATTTGTGTTTCATTGAAAATTTTGCTCCAATTTTGAATTACACGTGTGTAATGAGTTTAAATAAAAACATTTACGGTCAAACGCCGGCAATATTTATATCATCATCATCATATCAGCCGCATGACACCCACTGCTGGGTATAGGCCTCCCCCAAGGATCTCCACGACGATCGGTCCTGCGCTGCCCGCATCCAGTGGCTTCCCGCGACCTTTACCAGATCGTCCGTCCACCTTAATGGGGGGCCTACCCACGGAGCGTCGTCCGTTTCTTTGCTAAGTTTTTTTTTGTGCCAAAAAGAAACTTCAATGGATTATATCCTGAAAGCGATTGCGATAGATTTTGAAGTTAGACAACAGAAAGGCTGGCTTGTAATATTTTTATGAAAAACCATTATTATACGTTAGTAATGGATTCTCATACAAAAATTGCCGGAGCGGTTTAGGTCTGTCCAGTCCGATTTAGCACCAAGAAAGTTGTCAAAATAATGTTCGAATTTCCAAGCATGTTTGAGAAAATAAATATACTTCATGAATCAATACAAAGAAACAAGCAAGCAAGTAAAATATCGTCTGTAGACTGAAAATGTAACATTAAAATTATAATAAATTTAGTTGGACTGCAAAAACTGCCAGGTTGCGAACTGGAAAATCAATTAATATTTAAAGGGCATAATTTTAGCTACTAGGAGAACTTACAAACTATATTAAACTAGCGACTCGCTCCGGCTTCGCATGGGTGCAGTGCTGATACCTAAGGCCATAATAATCTACATCACATGCATGCAAAATATATTTAAGGTACTTAATTGGATAAGGATTAATGCTGTATTGCTTAAAATCGCTTCGTAAATAAGCCATTATATACTATATATATATATATATATATATATATATATATATATATATATATATATATATATATATATATATATATATATAAATCCTGTTTCGCCTGGCTGGCCCGATTTCACTAATTCTTTTTTTTGTTGTGTTTAATATTATCAGGAAATGGTTGTTATGAATGAATAAAATTAAGAAAATTGCACGGAAAATTAGAAAATTTAAGAATACTTAACCACCATATAAAATTATTTTGGACATAAAAACTTTAAAAATTTTAAGAATAAGAATAATTATTTTGGACAAAATAAACTTTTTAAATATGACGTTTGACATAGAATTAAAAGAATGCGTGCTGCAAATATCGTCAAAGAGGGTGTAATAAAACAAACAGATGCTTCGGTCGGAGTTATTTTATTGAGGAAATAAATGTAATATTAGTACATTATGATACAAGTTAGCTTTGGTTGCTTATTGCACACAAGGCTGTCAGTTGCAGCCCGAGCCGCAGGCGAGGGCGTAACTCAGCCGAGTGTGCAATAAGTAAGAGTTCACGAGTTTCATACGACGTTTTTCAACACATTTGCGAGGAAAAAACAAAGTAATTTACCACACAGCAACAAATACGACAAAAACAAAATGATAATCATAATGAGAAAAGGCGAGCAGGTTTTTTTTTTTGTTTTTTTCACACGCCCAATGCAAGAATATTTTACGAACAAAGGGGTTAGTGAGCATACAGCCTACTACAAAAATATAAATTTAAGTGGTAAAATGGTAATATTTTAATATTTTTTAACAAAATATTGTAAATTAGGAATAATTTGATAATAATAAATATTTGTTTGACTTAATTAAGGACCTACACATTTATTTATTCCAAAAATGCAAATGAATTTTCAGCTGCATAAAACCTCTTTGTTGTTACTAAAAAAATAACTGTATTACCCGGTTGAATTGAAAATGCTCTGTTTACTCGCATAGAACTTGCAGTAAGGTACCTATTTAACTTTGTAGGGCTAATTCTATAACCAACTAGTGTTTTATATATTATTGCACGCGTTTGTTATAGTTCGGTTTATGGCCCTAAAAGCGATGTATTAGGGCTCACTTTACGAGCAAGTGTGTTGAAAAATTAATTTATTATTTCTTACAAAAAGGATCTTTTTTTTTTTACATTAAATGGGCTTACTCTTGGCCACATTCGAGAACCATAAGGCTAAGAAGAGGCCGAAGATGAAGCGAGCTTGCCCAGAAGAAGCCTATTCACTCGTGCCTTAAATATCGCTGGGTTATATTCTTTCGGGAATACAGACGCAGGCAGGGAATTCCACTCCTTGGCTGTGCGCATTAAGAAGGAAGATGAAAAACGCTTCGTGCGCATGCATGGAATGTCAACCAAATAGGGGTGAAACCCCGCCGTGCGTCTGGATGTCCGATGGTAGAACGGGGATGGCGGAATGAGCTCATGCAGCTCAAGAGCACACTCTCCGAAATATAGTCTGTAGAACACCTCCAGACAAGCCACTTCACGGCGGTGGGAAAGACTGTGAAGCTTGGTTTTTAATAGCGCACTATCCCTATGAGTTTTCTGGCTCTGCGTTCAACCGAGTCGAGTGCGGCTAGCTGGTACTTTGCGGACCCATCCCACAGGTGGCAGCAATATTCCATGCACGACCGGACTTGCGCTTTGTAAAGAGTTAGAAGCTGTCCCGGCGTGAAATATCGCTTAACCTTGTTCAAGATGCCTAGTTTTTTGGCCGCAGTTTGAGCCTTCGACTCGATTGTGTCACCAAAGTTGAGATCGGAAGTCATCTTTATGCCAAGGAGATCGAGATTGTCGGTGACAGGTATAGTTACACCTCGGAAAGTAGGAGTCAAGTTCAGAGGACTCTTCTTTGCAGTGAATAGACATGCCTGCGTTTTGGTGGCGTAAAAAGTGACTAAATTGTTGTCGCCCCATTGGGAGACAAGACTCAAAGTCGTATTCGTCCGCTCCACCATGGCCTCTCTCAAGGAACCAATTTCTTCCTTGCTGGCCTTTGCATTGGACAAATACCTCTCAGCAACCGTGCTGTCGTCTGCATACCCAACAATACCGGGCATGAGCAGATCGTTGATGTGCAGCAAAAAAAGCGTTGCGGAAAGAACGGATCCTTGAGGAACTCCAGCTTCTATAGCCATGAGGTCAGAGGAGCAGCCGTCAATAGCCACTCTTATCGACCGTTCGCTCAAGAAATCCGAAATCCAACTGCAAAAGTCAGCAGGTAAACCATACGCTGGAAGCTTGCTCAGCAAACTAGCGTGCCAGACCCGGTCAAAGGCTTTCGAAATATCAAGCGACACTGCAAGTGCTTCGCCATGATTTTCGATTGCTTCACCCCAGATCTAAGAAAACTGAATTTCTTAGTGCTCATCACGGTTAGTTCAGAGCCACCACACCTAATATTAAATTGGTAAGTTTGGATAGACTATAACATACACGTTACTAACATAACAAGTGATACATACTTGGTTATAAAGCTGTTGAGTTATAAAGTAAACGGGAACGGGACGGGAAAGGGAAAGGAGAACGGTAACGGAAACGGGACCTATAATATCTCTGAACCCAACTTTTCATTAATTATACCAACTCGAATTCAATATTCATAACTAAGACAGGACAACGTCTGTCGGGTCAGCTAGTTTCTCATAAAAAGAAAGGATAAAACTGGATATTGTGGGTTATCCCTAAGAGATAGACATATACCACCAAGAAGTTTTATGTGGACCTTTTTAAGTTAAATAATACTGTAGTAAATTTTTTGATCTATCTTGTAGGATTCAGCCAGCGTTTGCAATGTAAGCGAAAAAAAAGTGTTTATTTTCGACACACATTAGAAACCTTTAAAATTATCAGTGTTTCTCTGCTATATTATGCAAGTATTATACATATAAATCTTTCTCTTGAATCACTCTATCTATTAAAAAAAACCGCATCAAAATCCGTTGCGTAGTTTTAAAGATCTAAGCATACATAGGGACAAACAGCGGGAAGCTATTTTGTTTTATGCTATGTAGTTATTTGGTTGGACTGCAAAAACTGCCAGGTTGCGAACTGGCAGACCAATTAATATTTAAAGGGGACCATTTTAGCTACCAGGAGAACTTGGTTTCATCCAGTAACTCGATGAGGTAAAATAGCACCCCCATGCGGCCCCTAAAAATGGTTGGACTGCGGAACCCTCCAAGAATTCGCTCGGCAGACATAATTATTTTGACTCTACTAATAGAGACTAAAAGCAACGAAAAGGTTTTGTTCAGTAACCACATGAGGTAAAATGATGGTCAAAAGTAGGTAGCACAGCTTTGCACCGCCAAGGTTCCTCCAGGTTGAGCCCCGGCAGACCAACATTTTTCCTACCTATTTAAGGTCTACTTTTCGTGGAAGGTGGTAATTTTCAGTAACTCGATGGGGTAGGTAACCATGCGGTGGCCGCCCGGTCTATGTAACCAGCCTTAACATCAAGTGAGGTGAAGGCCAAGCACTATCCCGTTAAGTATAAATAAAACTGGTCAAAAGCGAGTCGGACTCGCGCACCGAGGGTTCCGTACCATCATAATTGCACCATCAAACCACACTGCAGAGTAGAATAATAAAATTAGTATTGCAGTTTTAGGTCAGCGCCATCTCTTGACCGATAGTAGAATTAATGTTAACTTTTTCAGAAATTTGATAATTTCTAAAAAAGTTTGCTGTATTGAGACATCGTTTTATTTTTCCCGTAATCTTTATATAAACTGCTATCACATAGAATTATTTCATTTTAAAGACCCCTTTTCAGTCCCTGTTGTAAAAAAGATATATATTTTTTATTTATTTCTTTTTTGCAAAATAGTTGGGCAAATGTCATCTTAAACTATTCCAAATTTCAAGTTGATATCATTAGTAGTTCTTGAGATATCCAGCTGTGACAGACAGACAGACAGACTGGGTCACACCATAAGGGTTCCTTTTTTACTATTTTGGTACGGAACCCTAAAAACAAGTTTGATGGTCCCTATCTACTATATACCATATTGGGGATAACGGTTTTTTTAAAGAAGTATAGAGTTTGTCATTCAAAAATAAACTTTATAGGTTATAGAAGACAACTCTCCTCTTCAACACGTGATCGAAATACTTCCCGAGCTGGTGGAGAGCATCTACATGATGTGGGTACTCTCCCAAGGGTATCGCACTGACGAGACCATGATCCCTCTGCTGTCCAGGATATCCTGGGCGCTGTGTGATAAGCTGGAGCGGTTCCTTAATGTACATAAACTGTTTGAGTGAGTACTAATGTATAACCATTTTAGAGAGGACATTTTGTTTTTACATCAAACAAAATGAATAATCGAAAAAGTAAATATTACTATAATATTAGGTACGTTCTTTACTATTAATTACATTTTATTTAAGTCTGTGTGATTGGCTTTTCATAATTTAAGAAATAATTATTGTCCTTAATATGTCTTATGCCAGCCACGAGTTTAAGTACCTATCTCAGGTGTTACCTAGTAATAAATACATTCAAACCGACGACTGCTCCGCTGAACACCTGAACTGCGCCCCTGGTGGCAGAACGGGTGAATTTTGCATGATCTGTAGTGTTCCTGTAGTGGTTAGCTGGTTCACAGCTTTAATCATATTAATGGTTCCGTTTTACCACTGCTAAGGTTGGAACTCATGAAGATCATTTATTTTCTGAAACCAAATTATTTTCTTCTACTTCCACTTGACTCTTAAGTCTTAAAGAACACTTCAAACAACAGTAATATGATACCGGAGTTGACACGCAAAGAAGAAGAAGAGTGCTTTACAATAAAATCTACTTAGATAGAACCATAAACATACATAGTCTTTGTCATCATCAGTCAATATTAAATTAATTCATATTTTTTTTCCTTTAATTTAAATGAAAGGGAAAAATATACCTACGTAACATTTTAGAAATCTTTTTTTTTATTATATTTTATGTAACCCCTTCTGTGTGCCCAAGACTTAAAAAGAGCACGACAGGTAAATCAAAAATTTCCCTACTTAGCTACTAAAGGGGCACAACGGAGCATTCGAATTTATTCGTCGTGCCCCTGGGGGCACGTTCCGGGTGTTTAGCGGAACAAGCATCTTTTTAAAGCGCACATATACCCAATGAAAGAGACTCTAAAAACTTTGAAATAAGGATATTGTTTGTCTACAATTTTCTATCTCGTCATCTGACATCCGTCGTCATACGTCCACTGACGTCCATTATACATAATGGACTGACTGACTTCTGATCCAATCGGTTTCTACAAAATATTTTCTCTCAATATTATTTGCAGCAAATCGAACGAAGAAGTCCTATGCTTAGCCAAAGCCGGTCAGAAAATAATGGAAATGTGGCACGACTTATACAAGGAAACGCGCCGCAGCATCGAGTTGAGCGGCAAGGGTGCGCGATGGGAGTTCGACCAACCGCTGTTGTTCACTCGCACCGACTACATCGGTAGCGTGGCCAAGGACTTGGGAGATGTCGTGCAGGTAACGTATGTTATAATAATATGTACCATGAGCCCAGGAAGAGCTGGGTTGCGCAGTGGTTTAGCGCCTGGCCCAGCGATTGCGGAAGTTAAGCAACTTTCGCAAGGGTCGGTCATGGGATGTGTGACCAATAATTTAAACCTTTTTTGTTTAAGCGGCGGCATCCTTTGACAAGAAGTGGCACGTGCAAAGGCGGCGAGAGAAAAGGGCGACACTATCTGAGCGAACGGACTTTAAAGCTTCATGCTCTTGCCTGTACCTACAATTCATATTTTTCTCATCCTCCATAATATTAACATTGTATTAGTATGGATATTGAGAAAGTAAAAAAATAATAGTTTTTTCGACTCATGTTTCTTTGGCAAACTATGTTTAGTTTCATTCACAGAACACTCCCTTAAGTTAATCAAAGCGACTACAAAATGACGGTGTATAATCGAAAAAAAATTTATTTTCATAAAGGTCCTAATAGACTTCGAGCGCATTTTCGGCGCGGAGCTCAAGTCCATACTAAGTGACCCGACGCAGATCGACGACGTGCGCAAGCGAGTGAAGAACCTTGTTTATCCTATCCGTACTATAGACTTCAGCGTTTTCGTGTTTGATAATAAGGAGAACTGGGATGTGATTATGGGCGACTTTTGGAATGAAGTGAGATATTTAGAAGAGGAGGCTAAGAACTATATCAATCAAAGCTTTGGAAATTTAAGGTAAATGTGTGTTATTTTTTTTATTTAATGTTAAAACTAAACATTGATAATACCTGAAACTTAACACTGTAGCTCTTCTACCATGAGTTGATGGCAAACTGTTTTCGCTACCGTTAACTATCGAATTTGTGTTCTATGGATATACTGCTTACAGTCAATGTGAGTGAAAGAGAGAAAACGATAGTTGACGGTGGCGAGAACAGGGCGGTTACTCCTGAAACACGAACGAGAATCTGAGATCGAATTGGTATCGAATAAACCTCAAAACAGTACAATGGAAACCATGGCAACCGTTTTCAATGTACTAAAATAACAAATTTTTGACGTTTATTCGATTCTGATGTGAGCTCGGTCTCGTTAATTTCCGTCGCTGTCGACCTACTCTGTAGGAGGGATGTTTTCGCTACCGTAAACTATCGGATATACTGCTCACAGTCGATGCGGGTGAAAGAGTGAAAATGATAGTGAGAACAGTGGCCCTACCATGAGTTGTTGCAAACTGTTTACGTTACAGTAAACTATCGTTTTCTCTCTTTCATTCGTATTGACTGTGAGCGGTGTATCCGACAGTTTACTGTAACGTAAACAGTTTGCATCAACTCATGGTAGGGCCACAGTTGCATCAACTCACGGGAAGGCCGCAGGTCATTTCGTGACTTGGTTCCTTTTTACCAATGCCGGAAGCCAAAATCTTGTTGATTATTAAACTTTAACGATTATTATTACCTAATCATTATTTAATGACGTCCATTATTTTATATGAAATAAACAACATTATCAAAACATTAAAATTTAGTACAGACATTGTGTTGTGGCAAATTTTAACTTTTTTATTTATCGTAGATCTAGTGGAAAATATAGTAGAATAAAATTTTACTAGCCAACTAGATATCATTTTAAATAAATAAACTTTTATCTTTTCACTCCAATACCTGTACCCTGATTTTGTAACTTTGTTGCAGTCAACTCTGACAGAAATCGCAGTTACATTGCTGCTTTAGTAAGAACCAATGTGTATCCTATCTTACTTTAAGCAGCAATGTAACTGTGGCTTCACTCGATTTCAATCGAGAATTGTTAGTAACCAAGATACGTAATCAGGGGACAGGACCCTATTTAATAATCGTGACAATTTGTCACCAGTCATGTCAATTTTATATCCATTGCGTCAACTGGTTTGAAAATAAAACAAATTTGTCACCTGTCATGACAATTTTATAACCTTTGCGTCAACTAGTTTAAAAATAAAACAAGCTACTCAAAGCTACACCGCAATGTAAACCTAATTGTCATGACAATAGATAGACAAATTGTCACGTTAATAAATAGGGTCCAGCCCCCGTAATACAACCTCTTAAAACTTGCCGGTTTCAACACGTCTCTTTTATTTGCTATACAGCGAGATTCATAAACCTGGCAAGTTTTAAGAGGTTGTAATGTCCCCACATGAGTAAAGAAAGGACAGAGACAAAGCTCCATACAACCGCGCGAATCAGTTGCACTACTACAAGCACGCGGGGCATGTGTGCGTGTCCACTGGCCGCTCGTCGCGTTCGCGGAAAAACCGGAAAAAACCTGTTTTGACAACTGCAGCCAGTGGACAATCTCAGGGCATTGCTTGTTTTGTTAGTTGCAAGTTTGAATTTCACGTTCTTAAGAAGCTTTGTCTCTGCTTCTTTCTTTACTCATGCGATGTCCCCCCTGGTTATAATAATAAAATATCCTATAAAGGTCTGCAGAAGAAGCCCTGATGGTCCTCCTAAAGTTCCTAGAGTTCGACACTCGTGAATCCATCCGACGTCAACTGTCCAGCAAGTTTGACCTCGTCATGCGGCAATTCATCAAGGAGATCACTGCCATCGAGGACAGGTTCACTGTGAGTTTGATCATTTTTTATATGCACAACGGGGTAGTGCTTGGCCTCACCTGATGTTAAGTGACGATAAGGCCGAAGGTGAAAAGCGTACTACACCCGGAATCCTCAATACTAAGGAACTGGCTATCTTACCTCTAACTGCCAGAACACAACAATTTGAAATTGTTTTTATGGCGTCAGACTTAGGTAAGATGGTGGTAGAAACTTGATGATAAACATCCACTGAAGAGAAGAAGCCCTCTAGATTTTCCATATGTCTTTAGCGTCAAGTGTTGACCAAGTTTGACTTCATCATGCGCCATCTATAGTTCATCACACACACATTTATTAGTTCACAACTAAATTCTCAAATATTCTGAAGTGGTTAGGTAACATTTAGCCTAAAATAACTACTATAACAAGACCCTCAACGAAGCCGCGGTCTACGGATTCTGCCCATCGTGAATCAATAAAATTTACCTACCAAGTAACCAGGTGTAAGCCACTAGCTAGGTGCTAAGCAAGCCGCCTGTCAGAGCGTACGTGGCCTAATAGTTATATCAGCGGTATTTTCCAGCGATTCCGCAAAAATCCACCGTTGCTACGGAATCATCCGCCAGTAGCCGGCGCCATTTACTGGGCTCGCGCGTTGTTCAACAAGATGAAGCAACCGATTATGAAGTTCCAAAAGGTAATTAATAACCTCAACAGCAAACTATAATTTCATGCCTAAGAAAGCTGCAAAATCGAAATGCCTTTTGTGCGCATACCGATCCTTTGGTCAGTATCTAAACTAAAGATAGCACATTTCGATAAAGCTACTTATCCTTCAGGTTCAAAGTGTACACTTCCCATAATGTACACCGGTCTCAAAAGGTACATTTCCCGAAATGTCTACTTCTCAAAAAGTACATTTCCCAAAATGTCCACTTCCTGTACTACATCTTGGGAAATGTACATTACATTTCCCAAAATATATCTTTCCTAAAATGTACAAAAAACACATGTTGTGTGTTTTTTAAATAATAGAAGTAAACCTTCCATACTTGTTGAACCTGGTACACAAAAATGTATCCAGTCAGTTAATCCTATCTGTTCTAAGAGTGTACATTTTGGGCTTAGAATAATAACACCCAGAAACTGTGTCTTTGTACGCAAAGTGAGGCAACTAATACCAAGCCAGAATGGCTTAGTATTCAGATTTATATCCTTCATGCGTTACCTAATCGTAACTAAAATCCAATAATATATTAACTAATCTAAGAAATGTAAGAAAATTGAAACTGTTTTGTACTTATTCGGTATGGTTAGGTAATAATTGAGAATAAAAATCTGAAAACGGCGCCATTTTGGCTGTTTTAGTTGCCTCACTTTTGACAGTGCGCTTTGTAGAGAACTATCGTTCTAGGTGTAATTATTCTAAGATTTTGGGAAAGATACATTTTGGGAAATGTACATTGGTTATCATAAAGTCCCTGTCCCTTCATACTTAAAGCACGTACCTACATAAAATGCGTGTTATAGATATGAATATGATATACCAGCAAATCCCACAAACACCTCCAGGAGCCCTTTGAGAACTAAAGCGAGGTTAAGACTAGCAAGTTCTTCCTCCAATTTCTTGAGCGAGCAAATTCCGCACGCTGCAACAGTTTCAGAATTTAACCTGCCACACCTGTTTACACAATGGTAACAGCTTATGGAAGTCAACTTCTGCAAGTTTTATTGCTAGTCTAAACCTCGCTAGTATAGGTATGCTATGGTCTACTGTAAGATTTAAAATGTTACTTCTCCAGTACAGACGACGGCTCGACATCAAATGTAACTTTCTGTGTTCATCTACTTCTATTTAATACTAGGTGCCAGAACTAAACGAATGCGAGCAAAAGAAAGAAGCGTTCTTGCAGTACAAAGCATTTTCCAAGGTGATCAAGGATTACGAAGACGCTAGATACAAGGGTTGGGTCGATTCCGCTTCTGAATTCGTGGACAATATGATGAAGAGAAATATACTCAAAGTCGTTTTCAAGAAAGAGGATGGTACGATTTTGATTTGGTCTACAAATCTTTGATATTCAGAATTTTATGTACCTAGACCTAGTAGATATTCAATTCTATAAAACTGTCAGGCAATTTTTCTGATAATTTTAACAGAAAGCTTGAAGGTTAGTCATAAATAACATTATATTGTTTTTTTTTCAAGCTGATTCTTTGGACAATTATGGTGAGCTTAATAACGTCTTACAAAAAAACCCCTAAAGCCAAATATAGATACGAAAAAAAAACCAGCTGTTTCATATAAAAAATAGTAACAAAAATATCAAAGTTTATGAAACAGCTGATCTTTTTTTAGCGATTTCAGATTTGGTCCCATAGTAAAAGTTGTTCAATTTGATGGTCCCTATCTACCATATTCGGCATTAGGGGTTATTTTGTAACACGTTGTATAATAAGAAAGTGATAGTAGTCGTTTACGTTACTATGCTATCTTTTCACCTAAATTGTTTCGCTCACACTGACTCCTTTCGTATAAGTTATTTTGTTCACCCTAACTCCTTTTCTATAATAGATTACTAGACTTCTATTGCATATTATTACCTATGTTATTTTGCTCAAATTGACGCTTTTCGCTTAAGTTGTTTCGCTCACACTGATCTGTGACACTGATTCCTTTCGCTTAAAGTTATTTCACTCACATTGACTCCTTTCGTTTAAGTTACCCTCCTCTTAATGAGGTAAATAAATATACTATAATTTCGGCAGGTGTTGAATTTTTTATAAACACCTGTACTTTATGTAAATGTTTTTGTTCATTATCAACACTCAGATTGTTTTCTATCCCAAAATAATAAAAAAACCGAAATCGAATAAGTAGTTATCTTTTATTTTAATTGTTTGTGTCTGAAAACGTAGTTTTGGTAAAAATGAACTTCATCATCATCAGCCATTTTAATGTCCCCACTGCTGGGGCACAGGCCTTCCTTATGGGTGGATAAGGAGGACGGGCCATCAACCCACCACGCGGGCCCAATGCGGATTGGTGAAAAATTAACTTAATTTTAATTAACTCAAAAACTATTTGAGAAAAAGTTATATAACAAAAATATTTGTTTTGACCTCATCTATAACCTCTTAGCAGGAATACGTCATATTTCTAGTGACCCTGTATAATAAATAAATGGTTATATCAGAGCCAGCCCCGAGCGGTGGTCGCGGCATGCAGCTAACAGCAGCGGGGAGAGCCCACGTCCGCAAGAAAGCTTCTGCGGCTTCGCTGCACCCCATTGATGTCGTCAACAAACAGATCGCCGACAAAAGACGCCGCGACAAAGCCCGTGAGTAGATTTGTTGACTATAGCTCACTGATGATTAATACAGTAGAAAAGATATTATTATCATCAGTCACCAACCATTTTGATGGGCTATTTTAACCTTACATGCGTGCTAACTACGAATTAGTAGGTGTTATAGATTTTCAATTAATTTCCAGTAATGCTCATGAGAATTCCTGGACAACACTACGAGAACGTCAGGTCACCGAGCTCAGTCTCCCTGCTTGCTAAAGAAGGATTGGTAAATAATATCTCACAAATTCATATTCAGTGTTTCTTTCAGACAAAATTCTCCGGGGGGGGGGGGGGGGGGGGGGGGGCAATTAAGAGGTTCGGGGGAGCTCGTCCGTCGATCCCTACACTAGTTAGCCCGTCTACCTACACACAACACATTTTTCTCCGGGGGGGCACTAAGGCTGCTCCGGGGGGGGCATGAAAGAAACACTGTTCATATTATGTTATTTACAAACCAATAGTAGACCATTGATTTTCGGTTTCAGACGGATGTAACGTGGCGTGATTTGACAGTGCATAAGTTGATACAAGAATTCGATTTGGAGTTTCAACCTAATTTCAATAGAGATATCTTCCAGGTCATACATGAGGCTGAACTCATGGAACAACTAGGTAATACCTCCGTCTTTAATGAACCTAGAACAAAACCTTTTTGTCTTTTAAATACTTTAGTTCTAAGTCTTATTTTATTTTAACATAATAAAATTAAAATACTTTTTAACGGATACTAGCGCGGTTTTATTGGAAGTAATTTGGTGCATTGTAGCTGCAAAAGTGCCAAAACGTCGGGAAAATCAAAAATCAAACCAAATACCAACTAATTACCAAAGTACTTTCAATAAAACCGCGCTAGTATCCGTTAAAAGTGTTTTATGTCTAGTGAGCGCGTAAGCTTGAGAAGTGAATATAATAAAAAAATTGTTGTAATGTAATGTTTAGTTTTAAACATTGTAGGGAGTATTGCCCTTAATACTGAGTAATTATTCTTAAAAAGACATTCTACCAATTTTAATGAAAATAAAGTTTTACCTTATTCCATCTATAAAATCATACAAGAGGTATCGAATTGTATACATTTGTGTATTAAGCAATGTACATACCCAAGTTATCGAAAATATATTTTCACCCGACTGGCAAAGGGCTTTTTGAATTCTTAACTCTTTATATTGCTATCGACTTTCGTTCGGTTTTTAAACTATTATTCCACCTCCAGGCTTTTCCCTTCCGACCAACATTCGTGACGTGGCCATGCAAAAGTCTCGTCTATACTACGAACTAGAAGCGCTCAGCATAGTTATAGCGAAGTACAACGCTAACACTGCCTCTCTGAGTCTTTCCGAAACACATCTCATGAAGAAACATTTACTGGACATGGAACGACATATACTTCCAGGGTTGACGAGAGTCACGTGGAATGCGCTTGGAATCAACGATTATATAAAGGATATCACTAAAGGTTTGTTTTGTTTTGGATATTTATAATACACTAAAATCACTTTACCGATGATTTTTAAAATAATTTAGCTGGTAGTAACGTAGTAGTATTAACGTCACGTTAGTAGCATCCTAGAGATAACTTTTAGGGTATATTCGACTCATGATTCTGAATCTATCTGAAGTGAAGTGGAATTTTCCGTTGCAAAATCATGAAAAATTGAGTGGTTTTTTTTTATTTTTTTTTAACCAACAAATGTGACCATCAGCCATTTTAATGTCCCCACTGCTGGGGCACAGGCCTTCCTTATGGGTTATTGGCTATATTTTTAACATTGTCCTAGAAGTAATGTAATATTAGTATAACGCTGTTGGTTTTCTTAGAAAAGAAAATAAAATAAAAATAAAATTATTATTTCTATCACACAGAGTCTGTCTTAGTTGCATAGAACATAAATTTACAGAAAAATAATTAAAATATCATAATTTTATAAACCCGCAAGGTACAACTGTTTACCCGCGTTATTATAGAGTTGTTACCCGTACATTGCTTCTCAATGAAAAATCAAAATCTCGACAGCTATTCATTTGCGACAAGTAATTCCATAGAGAAAGTTGCTTAATTCTAAGGAACCATCCTTTAAAGTTTTCGCTAGGGTGCTACCTAACACCCTGTATAATAAAAGCATCAGTTAATACTGTTCTGCAATTTAAAAAGTAAGCAGAATAGGGTTAGCTGAGAATGTTTACGGTAGGTTTTTGGAAATACTTGCCTTAGACTAGACATGAGTACGACATCTTCACTCAAGTCAAATAATCTCATCAAAAATATAGTTCGTCTCACAAAAATATAAATTGCAGGGGAAAATTCACTCCGCGCAGTATATCAGCAGCTAAAGATGGTAGAGAAAGAGATCCAGTTTCTGATCGACCAGGTGGAGCTGTTCGATTTATTCCCCCTGGTGCGGCCACAGAACTACCGCGACCCAGTCACGCACGAGCCTGACGACACCTGGCTGTACCCTTGCAAGGTACGTTCCAACCGCGATCGATATTGTACTCTTTGTGTTGGATTTTAAGTCGGAATTAGGCTATCATTGGAATTTGACATATTAGGATAGGTTTAAATGTCGTAGAATGTTTGATTTTGAATCTAGGGTCACCTCTAACTAAGGATCTGGGGACTTTTCTAATAATTTCACTTATTATGTTTTGTATAATAATTTACTACTTCTAAATTATTCTTAAACACTCTATAAATGCTTTGATATGTTTATGTGATTTTAAACTCATTATAAATGTTCTGTGGCCCTACCATGAGTTGATGCAAACTGTTTACGTTACCGTAAACTATCGTTTTCTCTCTTTTACTCGGATTGACTGTGAGCAGTATATCCGATAGTTTACGGTAGCGTAAACAGTTAGCATCAACTCATGGTAGGGCCACTGATGGCTTAATTTTTATTTTTATGACTGATGTAATAAATATTGAAATTGGCTATTATTTAGGTAAATCGCGTAGTGATTGTTCTTTTCTTAATAACCTGTTTCCGTAGACATACTTCGTAGAAGTGGAAAACGAGCGTCTAGAGCGCATAGCGACAATGACTCGCATCTATGAACGTATCGGGCCGATCCTGATGAAGCTGGAGTATTTGATACTCGGGTCCAGTACGGGAAAATCTCCTGTTATGAGTGCATACTACTCCTACTGGGAGAAGAAGATCTTCAAGTGTCTTGTCAGGTAATAGTGTCTTGTCATGGTGGTTTTCTTGAAATTGTTCGAATCTTTTGCCTACTAGGTACCTACTTTTTTAAATCTATTTGTATTTTGGTCGCAATCTTAGCTTGCTTTTTGGCGCAGTTTGATAAAATAGCATACGAGTTAAACACCGGTACTAGAAGAGAAGTCCTCTTGGCGTAGCCTGACACTTGCGATATCACTACAGCATTCGCACGATTGTATGTTAACACAAACAGCATCTATCTTTAACCGCCTCTGTGGTCTAGTGGTTCGCCCACCCGTGTAAGATGCAGGAGTCCCAGGTTCGATTCCTAGGGGGTGTACAATTTTTACTCGGTTTGGTTGGTGGTAGGGCTTATTTCAAGTCCGCCTGGCTAGCTACCACCATCTTACCTTAGTCTGACGGCATAATAACAATTAAAAAAATTTTGTGTTCCGGTAGTTAGAGGTAAGATAGCCAGTTCCTCAGTGATGAGGATTCCGGGTGTAGTGCGCTTCCATCTTCGGCTTTATCGTCACTTAACATCAGGTGAGGTAAAGGCCAAGCACTATCCCGTTGTGCATACACAGTTATGCATACATACACATTTATACATTTTTATGCACAACGCGATTCAGGTGCCTAATCCAGCTTGTCAGAAAATTGTCAAGTTCTAAAGTAACATAATATAATTGGTTTCTTAATACTGACATTAACTAAATATGATAAAACAGGTTCACTTTGGAAAACCTGGAGCAGTTCCAGCAGATGCTAAGCGATAAGACACCACTGTTCCAAGTAGATGCTACCCTCGTTCCGCCCGATGTGATAGCTCGCCCCACCGCGGCCGAGGTGTGCAACATACTCAGCTACAACATCAAGCACTTCCTTAACAGGTATTAAATAATACGCTCATTAATTTCACACTTAGGTAACCTAGAGCAGTTCCAATAGAAACTAAGCGATGAGACGCCACTATCCCAAGTAGATGCTCCCCTCGTTCCACCCGATGTGACCGCTCGTTCCACCGAGACCGAGGTATGCAATATACTCGGCTATGGCGGCTACAACATAAAGCACTTCCTCAATAGGTAGGTACTAGATTATATGCTCATTAACATCACATTTAGGTAACCTGGAGCAGTTCCAATAGATAAGTGATAATTGACGACCCGAGTGGTGCAGTGGTCAACATGCCGCTTACCACGCAAGAGGTCCCGGGTTCGATTCCCGGCCGGGCAGAAATTGAAATGATGAATTTTAATTTCTGTGACGAGTCTGGGTGTTACTATGTATAATAAGTATATATTTAAAAAGTATATAAGTAGTATATCAGTTGTCTAGCACCCATATTACAAGCTTTGCTTACTTTGGGGCTAGATAGCGCTGTGTGAAAATGTCCAAGCATTTATTTATTATTTATAAGAAGCCATTGTTCCAAGTAGATTCTACCTTCGTTCAGTTCGAGGTGTGCAACATACATACTCAGCTTCAATATCAAGCACGTCCTCAACAGATAAGCATTATTTCAGTTTCACTTCTATAGCCAACTTCGAGCATGTTCGAACATACCGTAGATTTTTTATTTTACTCGTAGGATTATTCCTTCAATAAAAAATCTACGTATCGTAATCTAGTAGGTACATTTCTAATTTATAAAATACGATCAACCTTTTCTTAGTCAATTGTTTCTTCTCTCAGCTCTTTAATGCTTGTAGCACACTTCCCCGGCTGCGAAACAATACCAGCGAAACCGCAGTAGTTCCGCCATGTCTTGTCTTGTATCGACGACGATATTATGACGATCACATCTACTTAGCGGTGCCATTTGGTCGATCGGGTGTGAAAAAAACAGCATCATCAAAAACAGGCTGTATCGCATCTTTTTCGATTGTCGTACGTACAACTGACAATTCATGGCGGAACCCACTGCGGTTTCACTGCTATTGTTTCGCAGCGGGTATGCTACAGGCGTTACGCCCGTAGTATGTACGTAGACCGATGCATTCGCTCACGATTGACTAGCGTTATGGCTATAAATCTTTTCCAGATTAACCGCTTTTCCGCGTTGGATGAAGAAAACATGCTTACCGTGTCCACCGCAACGCATCGAAGAGGCGACCGGCAATGAATTCTACGTGTTCTCGTACTTCGAAGACATCTTGCGCGTCGTTGCCATCAATGACATCACTCTGCTCATACAGGACACTATATACAGGCTCATGAATGATATCAACACCTACACTCAGAAGTTAATATTTTTTTATCTTATCCTTTAATATTCAAAGTAGCTTTTTAGCTAAAATGTTCTGCATTTTTTCTCGTGCAACGTAATTGTGAGTTTTTATAAAGTTAAGCAAAACTCAGAAAATACTTATTTTGATTAAAACTAGAACTGTCATCGTACTAGAATAGCATGATGGTGATTAAAATGCATTTTGTAACCGTGTATGATTCAGCAGATGCAGTAAAAATTTCTACGTTTTATACTTTTTTTATTAAAATAACAATATTAAGGCTCGGTTACGCTGAAACATTTGTCTCTGTCTTTTTTCTTTACATGGGTGAATCAACTTTTTGTTGTTTTGTGGCATTTCTTAAAATATCTACGTGAACCATTTTTATATGAAGTTAATCTTTAGTTGCAAATACTCTCAGCTAATTATCTTAAAAGACGTGAAAATTTTAACGCGATTTTAAAGAAAAACACAGGTGACCCAGGAGACAACTCCTATTTTTTATATAAAAGCTGGGGACAAAATTGTCCCTTGGGTCACCTATGTCTTTCTTTAAACTATTGATAATTTTTGTACAAAACTAAGTATGTTTTATATAGTAGATTTTTTTTTACAATAGAGTTATCTAGTTTTGTTTTAATTTATGAAAATTTACACATGGGTCGATTTTTTCCTTACATTCAAAAGTTGATTCACCCACTAAGAAAAATAACCTCACTTTTGCACTTTTTTGATGTTTTTCGTAGTTTTTTTCATCATTATCATTATCACAAATATTTTTCTTGAAAAAAGTAATTGAAGCAACTTTGTACGTTAAAGTGTATTTTATATTAATGTAGAATCCAATACGTTTCCGCTATTTTTTTACGCCAAAATATGAACCTACGAAAGCGCTTTTGGTGATTTTATAACAACTAGACAATCTCTTTAGCTTGTCGTATGTTTTTTTGTAGCTACAAGTTTACGTTTTCTATATAAAAAATAACCCGTATTATGGACCCTTAACTGAATAATATTTTCGCTTTTCTCATAGATGGCAAAAATACAACCACTTATGGGCATTCGACAAACACTTATCCTGCGAGAAATATATTCAGAAACACGAGCAAATCTTCAAGTACGATGAGAAGTTCTTCTTCTTTGAAGACATCATCCATGACTTGGACTCGCACGTCAAGTTTGTGGACGTTGGAGCCATCAGGGTGAACCTAAGGCCCATAATCAGTCAAGTCCAGGGACATGCGCAAGAGTGGAAAAACATATTGGGACAATGTATTGCTTCTAAAACCAGGTTGAATATGTACGATCTGAAGAACCAAATTGAGGTGTGTGGTGTGCATAATTTTAGAAAATTATAAGAATGGGACAAATTGGTATCGATTCGGTTGACAACGACTAAACTAAATTTACTTTTCCGTCCTTTTTTTAGTTATCGAAAAGACAAGAACAGAACTTAGAATTCAGTTTAGTTCTGTCAATTTAGTTAATTCGTGCCAACCGAATCGACACTATGAGTCAAAATTGACAGAGAAATCTTTTCTTGTATCAATACCATAAGACAGTTAAATTAATAACAATTTATAGAAGTAAAATACTGTTAGTAGTAAAGTCAGCACGTAGGTTATACAAACTCAAAAATCTGCAACTTTCTTTGGACCTTAAAGTGTTCGCATTTAAGTACAAAATTGATTGAATTTGATTACCCTGTAGCCCAGCGAGCCGTTTACCTATTTGTCGCTGGTATACGGTCAAAATTAATAATCAATCCACAGATTGGGATAGTCCTTAACCAGATAGTTGCTATGCAACGTTTGAAATTAATAAAAATGTTCAACGGTTGCCAAGGTGTCGCTAGGCATAGCAATTAATCTTGATCAGACCTATCCCTATTAATTTTGGCCTATAGCAAGAGGGTCTCACTCCGCGCTTAAACTTTTATATTAGCCTAATGCTCGCGGCTGACTCAGTCGAGCAAACACACGAGGGATGTCGTAAGTCAGTTGAGACAGAGCTACGTTACTAACGCGACAGAGAGAAGGTGCATACAATAATAGGCATGCAGCTGTGCAATTTGAAATCGTACTTTATTGCTGAACAGCGAGAGTAACTTATTATTTGATCGGCCTCTTGCAGATGGAGTTCTGTACTTTTAGTACTACATATTATTATTATCTGTTCCGAAAGTCTGATATTATAAAATGAATTTTCATGACTCACTAAATTAATAATTTGTTAAATGTTTTGCAGTCTATGCGCATGACGTTGAATATGAATATTAAAGGATTGGAGGACTTCAAACTTGTGATGGCGACCATCACTCATGTGCAAGCCATGACTATAACCGCGGAAGTGAAATACCGCAGCATGCAAGAGATCTTCCATATGCTGAGGCAGCATGGAATTGACGTGAGTGCAAAATGTCCTGACAACTAGTTTTAATGACACTATGGAGTTATTTAGTATTAAAAATTCGTAGTGATCGCCGCTGCCGTAGATAGATATCCTTGCAGGAGGCTTATGATCGGTCTTAGGCCGCGTACGCACCGATAGGTGGCTTGCTTAGCGCCTAGTGCCTAGATGTATTTAGTAGACTACTATTGCCTAGCGAGGCGCCAAGCGCACAGTGTGGCTGGTTCGTGAATTTTCATTCCTTTTACTTCGATAAATATCTAGGCGCCAGGAGCTATGCAAGCCACTGTCGATGCGTACAGCATAAGGGTGCTTACACAAAGAAACAGACTCGCCTGCACCGAAAACCTGTTGCTTTATATAAGCACCCTAATGGTGATGATTATGAAATTTCATACTGTTTGTAGTTAGAATATTGATGAAATAATAAATTCGTTTGAGATTTCATATTCAATAATGAGGACGTCCGCTACGTTAAGCGGGATCACGGCGCGGCGGGGTGAAACAGATTAGAGCTTACTCATGCACTGCAAGCATCTGTCCATCAGAAAACCAGCAATCTATATTTCCGCGACGGGATCCTGCTTAACGCAGCGGACGCCCTGACAAGATAGAAATGACTATGTTATTTAAACAAAAAAAAAATACAAACAATTACACCCATCCGAGATTTAATTTTGCGTCAACCCTTTCACAATCAATGTGGGACTAACCACTTGTTACTTGTCTATTCGAAATTGCTTACTGTTGGCTATGCAGATCGTCATTCCGTATCAATCAGGTGCACAGAGCAGCACAATCTCTATAAGCTATCTCGTTATACAACGTGTTACAAAAAAACCACGGGTGCCCTTCGCATCGCATAATTTTGATTGTCCTAAAGTCACTTGGCATAACTCGATTAGCATAATAATCACAAAGCATACTATTTATTTAGCATAAATTTCGATACGCATAACCATCGAATTGCATAACTTTTAAAAAGCATAATATTTCAAAGCATAATAGTTACAATTCCTAATTTCAATTGGCATATTGTCAGTAAGCATATTTTGAAAGGCATAATTTTGTTATGTCTAATATACATAACTACTAATGTTTTATAGCATAATATAAACTAAACGAAACATAACTAATTTGAATACTAATTTATGAAAAAAAAACTTTAATTGTGACCACCATTGGTGGGTTAGGTTAGGTCAGTGTTTAGAGTTTAGACCACTCTAAGCTAAGCAAGTGGAGCTTAATAATGCTTGTATGCATGTTGCACGCTGCATGCTTGCTTGCATGCTGTGCTTCCTTGCATGCATGCTGTGCTTCCTTGCATGCATGCATGCTTGCTTGCATTGTGGATGCTTGCTTGCAAAATGCTTGCCGGGGGGTGCAGGGGGGCTGGCCCCCCTGCTCGGGGGGGTCGGGGGGCCTGAGGCCCCCCGCTATAAAGAAAAACTTTTTGTGTACTAGGTAGGTTAGGTTAGGTTAGTGTTTTGACCACTTGCAGCGGAGCGAGCGAAGCGAGCGGAGCTCTATAGTGCTTGCATGCTTGCCTGCATGCTGCATGTTTGCATGCATGCTTGCTTGCATTGTGGATGCTTGCTTGCAAAATGCTTGCCGGGGGGTGCAGGGGAGCTGGCCCCTCTGCTCGGGAGGGTCGGGGGGCCTGAGGCCCCCCGCTATAAAGAAAAACTTTTTGTGTACTAGGTAGGTTAGGTTAGGTTAGTGTTTTGACCACTTGCAGCGGAGCGAGCGAAGCGAGCGGAGCTCTATAGTGCTTGCATGCATGCTGCATTTTGCATGCTTGCTGCATGCTTGCCTGCATGCAGCATGCTTGCCTGCATGCAGCATGCTTGCCTGCATGCAGCATGCTTGCCTGCATGCAGCATGCTTGCCTGCATGCAGCATGCTTGCCTGCATGCTTGCCTGTATGCTGCATGCTTGCTACATGCTTGCCTGCATGCTTGCTTGCATATTGCCTGCTTGTCTGCATGCTTGCTTGCGTGTTGGGTGCTTGCTCGCACGGATGCTGCAGGCTGGGTTTTTGCTTGCAGAGTGCTAGCCGGGAGGTGCAGGGAACAGAAGTGTTCATATTTTTAATGATTACTTAGTCATAAAATAATTATGAGTTTTAAAAAATATGCCTAAAGAAATTAGGTCTCTTATTACAATGCGTAATAAGATTATGTCTTTTGATGATTATGCTTTTTAGACAATATGCCAATTAAAAAATATGCGTTTTGACATTTATGCTTTTTGAAAATATGCCATTGAATATTTATGCTTAACAAAATTAAGCCTTATGTTATTATGCGTTTTGAAATTGTGCTAAAAAATATGCTAAATGATGATTATGCCATTTAACAGTATGCGTTTCATGTTTAGGACAAATAAAGTTATGCGTTCCATTAGGTAATCAAAAACCACCCCTAATGCCGCATATGGTAGATAGGGACCATTAAACTGAACAACTTTTACTTTGAAATCGCGAAAAAAATATCAGCAGTTTCATACAAAAATTAATAACGTAAGTATCATGAATGTATGAAACAGCTATTTTTTTTCGCGATTTCAGAGTTGGTCTCGTAGTAAAAGTTGTTCAGTTTGATGGTCCCTTCCTTATCTACCATTTTCGGCATTAGGCCTTTAAAAATTCAAAATTCAAATAAATTTATTCAGTCTGGGCTGTTACAAGCACTTGTGAATGTCATAGAAGCTACGCCATCGGTTCCCTAAGCGGGAGACCTTGTAACGAGAAAAACCGGCAAGAAACTCGTCAAGGGCTCCTTTTTTCTCCCTGTATATTTCATACAGAGTCGTCAACATTGAAAAATGACCTCCACATTTAAAGTGAGGTCATTTTCCATCACAATAATTAACAAAAGTTTACACGCAATGGGTAGGTTGAAATTAATTACCTACTACATATCGGATAGGTAATTGTAAGAGTAAAAAACTTTCAACTAGTTGAGAAATTACTTCTGTCTGCTACTCAAAAGTGCACCTAAGTATGCAATATTTACCAAAAACACTTGATACAAGATATAAAAAATAAAAAACGCAATTCTTACAATTCAATATGCGTTAAGATAGATACTCAGAAGCAGAATCATTCCCACTGGCAGCACCCGTTCACGAGCATGACGCATGAACCAGCCGTTTTTATGTAACACGTTATATTTAGGTATCCGACGAAGACGTGGAGTTTGCGAAGAGCTTGGAAGCATCCTGGGGTGGCCTCTACCAATCTTCGTTGTTCCGTGGTTCCGCGCTCGAGCAAACTAAGGAGAAATTCTCGAAACTCAACGTCGTAGAAATATCCAAGTTCTTGCAAGAATTGGACGACTTTGTTGAGAAGTTCGATAGAGAAGGACCGTCTACTGTCGGCGATGATATGGACACAGGACTTGTACTCATGGAGGTAAATAAACAGCACACTAAATTCCAAAAAATAAACTGTAATAATGTTCGCAGTTGACGTAGAAACTTTAATATCGCGAGTCAGGTTCACGTAGTAAGTGCGACGTAATCCCTGCAAGTAACGTTAAAATTTTATCCTGTATTTCTATTATTCAACTACTGCTTTGCGATATGTTAGCGGCGCTACCACTGTACCAACTGTACGATGTTTCATGGGCAACAGCATCGCTTAAGGGGCTGTCAAAAATAAAGCGTAAAGAGAAATGGCAATGAGAAAACGACGCGCGCGGGAGCGAGACCGATCCAGCAGATTTGGTGCAAAAATCACTAAATCAATTCGTAGTAAATAAGTCTAGCGATTAAAGAGAAATGTTTCTACACAATTGTGAATATTGGTGCTATAAATTATTTAAAGCAATTTTGACTTGAATACCTAACGTTTCTAAATAATTTCTAACTTAAGAATTTTTAAGAAGTATTTTCTAAATTAAAATGTATCGAGCCAAAATCACTGAATCGTGTTTCTGGTTCTATATGTGCCTGGAGAAAGATATAAAGAAATATAAATCTTAATTTCAGATCTCTAGGATCTTTCCGTGACTTATGGCATTACATCAAGAAGTGTAAATTTTTTGAATGGCTTGCACGCTGCGCCGTCGTCAGTCACACACAACACACGTTTAGTTCACGCAGGGGCGATACGCACGCAGACGAATTTTTTTGCTAACTGGTTAAGTGACGCTGTTGCCCATAGTACATAAAAACTACACCTTTTCCCATTAAGAACTACCCTCATTTCCATAAATATTTCTAAATGATACACCTAGGTAGTTGTTGCACTATATAAGGTCCTTCTTAAATAGTGCACAAAATTTTAAGGGGTACTCATGCATACAGACAACTTATACTATGGTACCAACATTGAAATCGCGAAAAAAAAAATCAGCTGTTCCATAGAACATTTAAAACCGAATAGATCAAAATGTATGGAACAGCTGATTTTTTTTTGCGATTTCAATGTTGGTACCATAGTAAAAGTTGTTTGTATGCATGAGTACATTGATCCCTTAAAATTATGTGCACTATTTAAGAAGGACCTTATATAAAGAGAGTACAGCAGTTAAGCTTAGCACTCGCGTGCTCGAGCAACACACACATAGACACTCACCGACACTGTAAAAACCGGAATCTCAAACCAAATCAAACCAGAGCACGTGACCACAGACGCTGACGCAGCTGTCAGAGCTGTCTTTGTGGGTGTGCGTTGCTCGAGCTCCATAGTACTAAGATTAACTTCTGTTAGTCTCTCTATTTTGTGGTTGTTGTCTACTTATCATTAATATATTGTTTCTAAAGGAGTACAATAAATACTTTGATGAGCTCGAAGCCCGCAAAAAGATGCTTCAAGCTGCGGAACAACTATTCGACAACCCGTTGGCCGATTTCTCCAACTTCAATCGCGCAAAGTCAGACTTCCAGGCTATGGAACAAATCTATAAGATCTACAAGGCACAGAAGAACGCAAGAGAGTTGTGGGCCAAGACGCTGTGGGTGAATTTGAACCCGCAAGCGTTGGTTGATGGCATCGAACAATTCTTCAAGGAATACAGGTCAGTATATTGTAAATCTTTGTTAGTATATCTTGCACACATCATTATTGTTTTTAACACTGCAAGTATGCGTGTGTCAATGCTCTTCCCTTGTGCCTCTTATAACAAATTCCCACTAGACCCCACTTTCCAGATAGACCCCTCCTCAGAAGAAAAAAGCCCTCTTTCTGCCCTCCCGGCCCTAGAATTTAGTGGTTCGGCCTAGCTATATTTGTATTTAGGATTATTAGAAATATATTTTTATTAATCCATAAAAATGATCCGTGTTATTTACAAAATATTTTAAAACACTGTTTAACTTAGAAACTGTTTAAATGTCATGTTGTCTTTTTCAAACAATATTATCAAAAACCAGCCAAGTGCAAGTCGGACTCGCGCATGAAGGTTTCCGTACCAAAAAACGGCAAAAAAAAACATGTTTGTTGTATGGGAGCCCCCCTTAAATATTTATTTTATTTTGTTTTTAGTATTTGTTGTTATAGCGGCAACAGAAAAACATCATCTGTGAAAATTTCAACTGTCTAGCTATCACGGTTCATGAGATAGAGCCTGGTGACAGACAGACAGACAAACGGACAGCGGAGTCTTAGTAATAGGGTCCCGTTTTTACCCTTTGGGTACAGCATCTAAGTTAAACACTATGTTTTAAAATCTTTTGTAACTAATAAGTAAAAAAATGATTAAAGGCATGGCACGACGAGGCATGTATCTTGAATTTTTTTTGACGTAGTGGGGATAAGTTATCGCATGTGCACTTGTGAGCGACCAATAGCGCGCGCCCCTCTCCCACCGCCCTCACCGCTACGCATGCCCAAAATACGCGTTCCGCGCAATCCCCACCCGATTTCAAGATATATGCCTCGTACTGTAACTCTATGATTCTTTAGTACATAAATGGCTAAACCGATTTTAATGAATTTTGATATAAAAAAGAAACTGAGAAAACACATTGGTTATTAAATTATTCCTAAAATACTTACATCACAGAATACATAATTGTACTTACTACTTACATGAAACTAATTTCCACGCGGTCGAAGTTGCGGACAAAGTTTTCAATTAAATCAAATCAATACCTACAGAAAACTTCCAAAAGCCGTCCGTTTGTCACCCACCGGTCTGATGCTGGACCTGAAGATGAAGCAGTTCAAGGGCGTGGTGCCGCTGATGGTGTCGCTGAAGAACGAGGCGATGAGAGAGAGACATTGGAAGGAACTCCAGCATAAAACTGGTATGGACTCCCTCACATAATGCTTTAGATTAGAACGAAGTAACGTTGCTCGGATCTAAATATTATCTGAAAAGTTATGCCAGCAAGTAAGTTTGTGCAGCGAACTAAAATCTATGGAAGCGTAATTGGAAGCAAATATTGCTTAAAATAGCACCACGGGGCTAACAATTAGGTACAACTCTCACAGCATGAGATAGTCACGCGCCTGGTGACAGACGTTGGCGTTCTGCAGTTTGTATTTTAAAGAAAAGAGAGAGTTTATTAGAAATGACGTCCTGTGTGTTCAATAATGGTGTAATAGACGCAAAGATGCAGAGATAACGTATCACAAGTATTAAATATTTTTCGTTTAAGTTATAATAATATCTATGAGTATAACAATTAGGTCGCTATTATGCAACCATCAGTCGCTTTGTGCTGCATAACTAAATGCCAGCGGAATGATTGTTTTATAGAATATAGTTCGCTAGGTAAGTGCAGTGTTTTGTTTTGAAAAAAAAAAAAAAAAAGATTCATAAATTACTTTACCTTGAATAAAGGTTCATTTTTAAATTTTGTCTTATTATCACCTGAGCCCCTACTCAAATGGCCAACGTTCTATTCGTTTGAACACTACGCTTACTCTTAAAGCTTTAAAATAAGCAGTAAACTATAAAATAACGTGCCGTAACGTGCTTGTCAATTCCATACAATACATCAAAGTCTGTGATTTACAAAGATTGCGACATGTGATTTATTCGTCTATTGCTCATATTTAAACTTTAAAGCTAAGCGTAGCGTTCAAACGAATAGAAAGTTGGCCATTTAAGTAGAAGGGCTGATCGGAAATATCCGTAAAACTTCAAATTATAACGACTCAAAAGTCAAGATACAATGTAAGTGTAGGTACTAAAAAAATAACACTTCAATATTCACATTAACATAAATATTAACGCCTAACGCCCCGTACATAAAAAAATATGCTTTAGGTACAAAGTTAATAACCGACTGTTTTACACACACTTTATTATTTGTACTCAGGTAAGGAATTCGACATGTCTCCGGAAAGATTTACACTGGACAATATGTTCAAGATGGAGCTGCATAAGTACCAAGATGTTGCTGAGGAAATTGTCAACCATGCTATCAAGGTTCGTGATTATTATTATATTAGAAACTATATTAAAAATTTCATATAGTCCGGGCGGTTGAGGAGCTTGATGGCACAGTGGTTTAGCGCCCGGACTAGCGATTGCGGAAGTTAAGCAACTTTCGCAAGAGTCGGTCATGGGATAGGTGCCCAAAAATTTTATTAACTCGACTCGAGCTCCTCCTTGCTTCGGAAAGCACGTTAAGTCTAGATCCAGCTTTTTGCGGTTTCACGTAGAAATCGAGTCGCCGGAGCCAATCTACCAGTGCTTATCGGCACCGGTCCGCGAAGTCGCTGTAGGCAGCCGTTACCAAGGCTCATTACTAAGCCAAACCAGCGCCGACCAGCGGGTCTATCCATTAAAAATAATTAAGTTCATGTCAGATTTGATTTGATGATTTAATTAGAGATGAAACAGATAGCAGTTTGGCCGGATACCGGATATTCGGCCAACCATGTCGGAACTTAGCCGTTTGGTGCATCGCACACACACACACTTGCGCAGGCGGGCGGCGCGCGAACGATCGGGTGGACTCGGTTCGATTCGAGTCTTTTCGTTGATGACCAAAGTTGGCAATTGTTTCATTGTACTAAGACTAACTAAATAAAGAAAATAATTACTTAAATATATTTATTTTTAATCTAGTTTTTTTTTAATTCGGCCGGTTAGCAGCTATCCGGTATTCGGCCGGATAGTATTAAGGCCGCCGGATAGGCCGGATACCGGATAGTTACCGGATATCCGTTTCATCTCTAGATTTAATGTGATAAATTGCTACTTCATTTTGGCACAAATAAAAACTTACCAAAGAAAACTAGCGATGTATCACATCCATTTGTCAAATCAAACCTATTACGATAGCAATGTAAGTTAGCCGATAGAGCCCCAGCTCCGATCAGCCCTGGGCCGCCACAGTATGGCGACTCGATACGACTGCCTGCGCCGACTACCTGCGCGGACCGGTACCGAAAAGGTCTGGTAGATCGGCGCCGGCTACCCGCATCCTACGTGAATACGCCCTAGGCAGGCCAGGCGCACTCTGCACTTTAGGCATGAAGCTATAAGTAGGTACGTGGCGGACCTCTTTAACGAGGCCAATGTCAGAAGGCAGACGCGCTCGCCGCGTCGTGTATGGTCGCGCTCCAATTATGTTTGTCGCTTAAGATATTTAACAAAAATTTTCAAACTTTTATTTAAGTAGAATCGCTTTCATTTAAGATATGCTACGCAGTTCATTTAAAAGAAGACAACCCTAAATGTCGTCAGAAAGGATAACAATTATTTTGTGCCCTAAAACGAGTCTGACGCCTGTAGCACACCTCCTCCGCCGCGAAACCGTACCAGCGAAACCGCGGGAGTTCCGCCATAATTCCGCTTGTTAAACTGTGGTTCCGCTATGAATAGTCTTCTATCGACGATCACATCTACGTAGCGGTTTTGCGTCATTACTTTCGCGTGTGTGTCAACGGTCGGGGCCGATCGGGCGGAATCGCGCATTAAAAATCGATGTATTATAACAGGCTGTTCAAATTTGTTTCGCTTGTTAAACTCATGGCGAAACCTACTGCGGTGTTCCGCGGGCGGAGGTGTGCTACAGGCGTTATGTCCTAAACAGGAAATGGCAATAGAACGCGGCGTGAAAGACGTGCAAGAGGCGTGGGCAAACATCTCGTTCACTGTATCGCGACACTTCAACCGCGGCGAGGACCGCGGCTACACGCTCAACCCGTGCGACGAAGTCTCCGTCAAGTTGGACGATGATGCTATGTCGCTGCAGAGCATGGCTGCCTCCCAGTTAGTATACTGTACTATACGATTAGAATAAGAATAGGACTGGCTGATGAATAACTTCACGCGAATGTTTTTTTTTCAGTTTTTACATTTACTCAAGAAAGTCACCGTACTCTTTCAGTTAGTGTAGCAGGATGACGTCACAAAATGGCACTGGCCCAGTCCTGTTCTTATTCTACTCGCATAGTATACCTACTCGTTCACTGTAACACGGCTACACGCTCAACTCGTGCGACGCAGTCACTGTCAAGTTGGATTACAATGCTATGTCGCTGCAGAGCATGGCCTGCTCCCAGATAGTATACCGTACTATACCATTAGAATAAGAATACGACTGGCTGATGAATAACTCATGCGAATGTACCTATTTTTTCAGTTTTTACATTTACCCAAGAATATCACTATTATTTCAGTTAGTGTAGCAGGATGACGCCACAAAATGACACTGGCCCAGTCAAGTGAGCCTTTTACAAAAAAATATCATTATAGTCGGACGCAATTCGTCGTTCAATTTACTTGATATTGAACCTTATTCGTGACTCAATAGTGTCACGGAGTGGGACGAACATTGTACGCTTATCGCGATGTTTTTTTGTGATAGATCCTCTGTTCTTATTCTACTCGGAATGTTTATTTTTTTCAGTTTTTACATTTTCCCAAGAAAATCACCCTACTATTTCAGTGTGTAGCAGGATGACGTCACAAAATGACACTGGCCTATTCCTGTAATCCTGTTCTTATTATACTCGCATAGTATACTCGTTTACGGTAGCACGCCACTTCAACCGCGGCTACACGCTCAACCCGTGCAACAAAGTCACGCGTTAAACTGAATGATGGTGCTATTTCGCTGCAGAGCATGGTTCCCTCCCAGTTAGAACAGTAAAATGTACGCACGCACGACAGCACGTTAAGTTGAACTACGAAAACGGCTTTTGTTGCGTACGTCATAAAGACGATATCAAGGTCAACATGTATAGTCTGATATGCTGTCTACTGTACTATGCGATTAGAATTAGAAGAATAAAGGTATGATTCCTATCTCGGCAGCAAGCAGCAGTGCGCTCAAAATTAAACCGTAATTTTATGAAAGACTGCTCAATTTGAGATGAGCGTTATGTAAGCGGTCGCGTCATTTTTCCGCTCACTTCAAATTGAAATAGAAATAGAAATGTATTTATTGCAGGAATGTGGTATAACAGAATCTTAATTAATTACATTAGGTACAAGCACATTCGCCTAGATAGGCATGCAACATATTAAATATAAAATAAGCTAATAGGCATATAATTCTAATGTCAATAATAATATATAAATTAATCATGTCAGTATTATATTATTTTACAATCACTTATTAAAATATTCATTTAAATTATAAAAACACTTTTCTGTTAGCCACTTACGTAGACTAATTATGAACAAATTAGAGGGCAGTTGTCTTATCGCTACAGGGATGTGGTTATATTACAGACCTTGATTGTCATGATGTAACAATTTTTACCATAAAAAGCGCTTCTATGTTGTGGAAGTAACTCGCGATGCAAGTCTCTAGGGCGGAGTCTTGGATTTACTCTATCGGTTGGCGGGAAAAGTTCTGGATTATTTCTAACAAACGTTCCTATCTGTAGTATATATAGTCCTGTCAAAGTTAATATCCCCAAGTCTACAAATAAGGGCCGACAAGGTTCTAGAGGGCCGACACCACAAATCGACCGTACGCATTTCTTTTGAAGGACGAAGGCTCTTTTTACATCTGAAGAATTTCCCCATAATATGAGACCGTACCTCAATATTGATAATACGTATCCATGATACGCAGTTAAAGCTACCTTCTTTCCAGATATATTTCTCAGTCGTTTGAGCGCATAGACGTATTTGCTCAATCTGTTGCATATGTCTTTTACGTGAGATTTCCAATTACAGAAACGGTCTAGCATAATACCTAGAAATTTTATTTCGTTCATTTCTTCCAATTCATGACCCTGGCAAATAATTTTTGGTTTTAGACGAAATGTCTGGTAATTTGAAAACTGAACGAAGGTCGTTTTAGAGCTGTTAACACTCAGCCCATTCTGATCAAGCCATTTGCATACTCCTTCTACAGTTGCATTAAGTGCAGCGTCATAATCAATGGCTTTGTCGGTATGGGGTACAACAACCGATATATCATCGGCAAATAAAATTGTTTTATTGTTTAGAATTTTGGGTAAAACATTAATGTATAATATAAAGAGAAGTGGCCCCATTACACTTCCTTGGGGAACACCATACTTGTTGTGTACGAAAGGTGACCTGTGTGAATTAACTTCTCCATTACTGCCTATTTTATTTATTTCTACGCATTGCATCCGATTTGAGAGATAGCTAGTTATCCACTGTAAGGCTGGACCCCGAATGCCATATTTTTCACATTTGGCTAATAGTATTTGGTGATCCACCATGTCAAATGCCCTACTCATGTCAAAAAAGATAGATACAACGGGAATTTTTCTATCAACATATTCTGTGACGTATTTAATTAGTAAGTACGCCGCAAGAGTTGTCGATTTATTTCGCTGAAACCCGTTCTACTCGTCTGCTATGACTCTAAACTTTTCGAAAAATTCTTTAATTCTAGCTGCCATCAGCTTTTCGAAAATCTTAGACAACACAGAAATTAACGTTATGGGACGATAGTTTTTTATATCTTTTTTATTGTGTTTTTTATGTAACGGCCGTATAATAGACTTTTTAAGTGCTTCAGGAAACACGCCCAGAGAAAATGACAAATTGATAAGAAAGCACAATACACAATAAATTGAGTCTTTTAATAGAACGGAATCGGAAGAACTTCTTCCGTGACCATGGCGCATGCAACTGCCCCGAAATATCGGAGCCTCAAAAATAAACAGGTACAGTCACGAGCAATAATATTACACTCATAGTACACACTTTAGAACTATGTCACATTCAATCAATATATCTCAGTGTAATAATGTTATACCTAGGTTATTCAAGACGTAATGTGACAAAGTTCTATGGTGTGTACTTCCTATTACTCGTGACTGTACATGGTGTAAATCTCGATATTGTTTATTCTAATAATAGCCCAGGACTTTTAGCAAAAAATTCAAAGAAACCTAGGACTAATTCCGGCGGAAGGTTTTTTGTTTTTAAAGTGTTCCTTAGGTCCCCCTGAATATATCTGGAAAGTTCCTCGTGAATCCCATGTACGCTCCCCCCTCCCCCCCCCTCAAACGTCTCCCTGATTTTAGTTTTTTCTATTTATCTCAGAAACGGTTGAAGATAGAAGAAAGTTGTCAGTTGTCAGTCAGTTGTCGTTGACACGTATGATATAATTGTTATAAAATATCCAACCCATCGACACTTCAATCATTTCGATGTGAACTGTAGTCTCTGAAATATGCCTACAGACATTTCACCAAAAATTTTTTTTTGCCCAGAAATCATTCTTTGTACTAGTTTTTGAGAAAAGTGAGTGGAGTTGTGGCGAAATTATGTAAGGTCATATGAATCTTGATACATTGAGGAATAAAACAAGGTACAATACATTGTTATAGCAGCATCAGTTCTAGATTAACACCGAATGGTGTCAACGCCACGATGTAATTTTTAGCCCAATACTTTTAGATAAAAAATTCGCGATACTTAGGACTAATTCCGGTGGTAAGTTTTTGTCTTTTAAAGTGTTCCTTAGGTCCCTTTGAACATATCTGGAAAGTTCCCCGTGGATCCCGTGTCCGCTACCCCTCCCCCCTCAAACGTCTCCCTGATTTAAGTTTTTCCCATTTATCTCAGAAATTTGAAGGTTGAAGATAGAAGAAAGCTAATGAATATGATATAATTATTATAAAATATCCGAGGCAAAACAATTTTTTTGGTGAAATGTCTTTAGGTATATTTCAGAGACTACAGCTCACATCGAAACAATTAAAGCATCGACAAGTCGTATATTTTATAGCAATTATATCATACTTCAATAGTTTTCTTCTATCTTCAGCTATTTCTGAGATAAATGGGAAAAACTTAAATCAGGGAGACGTTTGAGGGGGGGGAGGGGGGAGCGTACATGGGATTCACGAGGAACTTTCCAGATATATTCAGGGGGACCTAAGGAACACTTTAAAAACAAAAAACCTTCCGCCGGAATTAGTCCTAGGTATCGCGAAATTTTTATCTAAAAGTATTGGGCTAAAAATTACATCGTGGCGCTGACACCATTCGGTGTTAATCTAGAACTGATGCTGCTATAACAATGTATTATACCTTGTTTTATTCCTCAATGTTTCAAGATTCATATGACCTTACATAATTTTGCCACAACTACACTCACTTTTCTTAAAAACTAGTACAAAGAATGATTTCTGGGCAAGAAAAAATTTTTGGTGAAATGTCTGTAGGTATATTTCAGAGACTACAGCTCACATCGAAATGATTGAAGTGTCGATGGGTTGGATATTTTATAACAATTATATCATACGTTGACAACTTTCTTCTATCTTCAACCGTTTCTGAGATAAATAGAAAAAACTAAAATCAGGAAGACGTTTGAGGGGGGGGGGGAGGGGGGAGCGTACATGGGATTCACGGGGAACAGATATATTCAGGGGGACCTAAGGAACACTTTAAAAACAAAAAGCCTAGGTTTTTTGCTAAAAGTCCTGGGCTATAACGTTAATAACCATGGAAATTTAAAACCGAAATAGTTTATTCTAATAACATTAATAACCATGGAAATTTAGAACAATATATTGAGTATACACATCTAAGGCTTCCGCGCGTATAGTTCATTAGAAATAAAACACTTTTTACGGATTACAGCGCGTATATTAGATAATTCAGATGTTATTTTAGAATTATTTAGTTTTGATTTGTTGGTTTTTTGGGTTTCCCGACGTTTCGACACCTTTCCAGGGGCCGTGGTCACGGGACCGACTGAAGTAAAAAGCTGCTCATATTTTTATGAAATTACCCGCTCGGAACTTTATAAAAATGCATTCAAGTTTATTAAATAATTTAATAACAAATCAAAACTAAATAATTCTAAAATAACATCTGAATTAACTAATATACGCGCTGTAATCCGTAAAAAGTGTTTTATTTCTAATATATTGAGTCTTTTAAATCATAACATTACGGTTCAATTCAGAGCGCACTGCTGCTTGCTGCCGCGTTTGGAATTATACCTTAACCCGCGCAGATAAATAAAGGGACTGGAAATTTCGGTTAACCGCGCTTACCACCCGCGCCGTTAAAGAATAGGATTGAAAATGGCATCGTACATGTTCCCTTCACGCTCACACACCATATTACCAAACCTCTATCGCTCTCTCACTCATACCTATTGTGGCAAGCGCGGTTAACCGAAATTCCCAGTCCCATTCTTTATCTGCGCGGACTGTAAGAAGTACATATGTTACCGGCAATGTATGAAATGCAGGCATTGTATACAATGCCTAGGCATTGTATACAATGCCTGGCCCTTTTAGGCAATGTCTGAAATATAATGAATATTGATATCTATTTCACACATTACCTAGGCAGTGTATACAATGACTAGGCATTGTATAGAATGCCTGCTGGTCCACCGGCAATGTGTATAATAAAAAGATTTTCGAGAATAGATTCGAGGGGGGATCGAGGGGGGCTTGGGGAAAGCTCGAGGGGGGGGGGGCTTGAGGAAAGCTCGAGGGGGGGCTCGGGGAAAGCTCGAGGAGGGTTCGATGGGGGGCTCGAGGGGAGCTCGAGGGGGGCTCGAGGGGGGTTCTTTGGAATCGAACCTGTTTTACTCCTGTAGGTCCCGCGTATAGGTTAGAAATTTAAGGCGAGCGCGGAGCGCAGTGGATCGTGAGCCTTAAATTTCGAGGTTATTTTTTTATAACAGACAACAGAAATTTGAGTTTGTAATTGAACCTGCTTCACTCCTGTAGGTCCCGCGTATAGGTTAGAAATTTAAGGCGAGCGCGGAGCGCAGCGGAGCGTGAGCCTTAAATTTCGAGGTAATTTTTTTTATAACAGACAACAGAAATTTGAGTTTGTAATCGAACCTGCTTCACTCCTGTAGGTCCCGCGTATAGGTTAGAAATTTAAGGGAATCGCGAAGCGCAGTGGAGCGAGATCCTTAAATTTCGAGGTTTTTTTTTATAACAGACATACGAAATATACTTATTTTACACATTGCCGGTGGACCAGCAGGCATTGTATACAATGCCTAGGCAAAGTATAAAATGAATTATATTTCATACATTGCCTGATCGTTTCAGGCATTGTATACAATGCCTAGGCATTGTATACAATGCCGGATTATACACATTGCCGGTAACACATACATAACGAAACAAACCAAAAACACTATTATTAGCGAAGCCGCTCCTCTGTTGTCATTCATCAGTATTTTTAGTTCAGGAAAAAATTATACTTGATTTCTGTTATTCAGGTTCATCGGTCCATTCCTCTCCGTGGTCCACACGTGGGAACGTCGTCTATCTCTCATTTCCGAGGTGATAGAAGAGTGGATGGCGACACAGCGCAAATGGCTGTATTTGGAGGGTATATTCGTGGGCGGCGACATACGAGTGCAGTTACCTGAGGAAGCTAAGAAGTTTGACGACATCGATAGGTCGTTTAGAAAGGTAAGTGTTAAACATATTACCGTTGGAAATATTTTATAGGTTGTACTTGGAGTGTAGTTACTTAATGAGGCTAAGAAATTTGACGACATCGATAGGTCGTTTAAAAATATAACTTTGCTTTGATAACATAGTTCAAATTAAACAATTGTCGTTAGTTGTCGAGACGCGCTAAAAGTTATCGTGTAAAACCTAAAATCCTGGGAAACCACGTTATGTACCTACAATAGTGAGTCACGTGCTAATGTGTGCCCTTAACGTTGTCTTCATTACTCTCAGAACTGAAATTTTGTCACAGATCATGTTGGATACGGCCAAACGTCTAAACGTCGTAGACTGTTGTACGATAGCTGGACGCTTAGAAGAATTCATCAACCTCGGAATCGGACTTCAAAAGTAAGTTATGTCAGGGGGGTCTCACTCTGCGCTTGAATTTTTATATTAGCCTACTGCTCGCGATGCAGATGCGCTTCGTATAAGCACCTATTATAATATTAAGCACGCAGCGCTGTACAATTTGAAATTGTACTTTATTGCCGTACAAAGAGAGTAGCTTATTATTTGATTGTCCTCGCTCGGATGGGTTTCTGTACTTTAGTACTGTTATAAATTTTGTGGTTATGTGTACCTCATTTATATCGTTATAGCTTTTCCATCGCATTTCCAAACGTTTATGTGAGAGCTATTTTATTAATATTGCTTATTTTCTACAAATAGTCTCATATTTTCCCAGATGTCAAAAGTCTTTAAATGACTACCTGGACTCCAAACGACGCATATTTCCGAGGTTTTTCTTCATATCGACAGACGAACTACTGTCTATTCTTGGTAGCAGCGAGTGTAGTTGCGTACAAGAACATATGATCAAGGTAAATCTTCGATAGAAAAAAATGTTTTATTTACTTTACGACACGCAACAGCGAAGCAAGGGGTCAAGTCTGCTAATGTTCACATCAAAATCGTAGTTCAATGGTGTTTGAATGGTAATGCTTTTTGACACAGTTCTTGTTTCTTAAACCGAAAACCGAAACATATTATGTTTCTTAAACCCAAAACGGAAACACATTGTGTCTCGATTTTGGGTTTAAGAAAAAAGAACTGTGTCGAAAAGCATTACCATTCAAACACTATTGAACCACGAGTTTGACGTTAATATTAGCAGACTTGACCCCCAGATTATCCCAATATGTTTTTGAAATAGTTTTACATCTGATTATGTAGAATGTATGTTCAAATGATGTTTTTTGTAGCAAACATTAGGCGTAGCATGAGGAACCCTAATCCGACATAAGTATTCTACGTCGCAATGTCAACTTTGACAGATAAAAGGTTAATCTACATTTTGACATTCGATATAGTCAAATCCTATCTCGTACTCGTCTTGTTTTAGACGAAAAGGTGCTGTTTTAGCACAAGAAAAAAATTACAAGCCCAGTTGCATTCCAACTCATATTTATTACAATAAAACAATGAGAGTTTCAATCTTGCAGATGTTTGACAATATCAGATCTCTAGATTTGTATGTGGACCATACCAATAGACCAGTTGCTGCTAAAATGATCTCAGCTGAAGGAGAGGTATGGTTTTGCTACTTATGTAGATATTATCATGATTGTGTTACTTATAGACTTGAAAAACAATACATTTGTGGCGGCATCTACCTACGCCGCACATACACACGGTTGCAACAAGATTCATCGCCGTGTTACTAGATGGCGCTAGTATTGAAGAAATATTAATTTTGTATGGAATAGTATCTCGTAGTATGTAGAACACACATCTCGCTAACGGAGTTCAATCAGCGACTCACCATATGTATACAACTTCTAACCATCATCGGTTAAACCGCGGTCCCCGGGTTGTATATATGCTGAGTCGCTGAGTGAACTCCGTTAGCGAGATGTAGTTTCTTCATACTACGAGATACTATTCCATACAATATTCATATTTCTTCGATACTAGCGCCATCTAGTAACACGGTGATGAATCTTGTTGCAACCGTGTGTTGGTATGTGCGGCGTAGGTAGATGCAGCCATACATGTATAAATCTTCTACAGATAATGGAATTTAGACGCGTTGTATACACCGAGGGAAGAGTGGAAGATTGGATGAATCTGGTGTTGACTGAAATGCGAAATACAAACAAATTCATTACCAAAAAAGCTATATTCTACTATGGGAAGAACTGGAAAGTGCCTAGGTATATTATCGTGTTTTAAATGAATACAGCTCACCCACTAATATAAGCATCCTTTGTATTTTAGAACTAATTTAAGATTTATTTACGGAAATTCAAGCCAATTTTAGTTTGCAATGCTAGTCTTACCTACTATCGCACTTATTATTCCAGCAATACTACAAAACCATTTTATAAAAAGATGTAGGTATAGTTTTTATTATGTGTATAATCCTCTTAGGCTGAGTTGCACCATCTTTAACCTTAACTTTAACAGATACAAACTTATCTGAGCCAGTGGTCAAAAGTGGAACTAAGGTGTAATTACATATTGTTACCTAGGTTACGCCATAGACGACAGCGACGCTGTCATCGAGTCATATAAGTTTGTATCTGTGAAAGTTATGGTTAAGTCAAAGTGGTGCAGCTCAGCCTTAATCTATGTAATTTTTTACGTCGTTCAGAACGGACTGGATCTTAGAATACATGGGCATGGTGTGCCTCGCGGCCAACGGCGTCTGGTGGACGGCCGAGACGGAGGAGACATTCATACGCATCAGGAAGGGGAACAAACGCGCCATGAAGGAACATTTGCAGCAGCAAAACGAACAACTCGATGGGTTGGTGGTCAAAGTGAGACAAGGTAAGTTGTTCTCTCTAATAATGCTTGAACAATATTAGAATACCAAGGTATGGTGTGCCTCGTAGCTAACGGCGTCTGGTGGACGGCCGAGACGAAGGAGACATTCATACGCATCCGGAAGGGAAACAAACGCGCCATTAAGGAACACTTACAGCAGCAGAACGAACAACTCGATGATTTGGTGGTCAAAGTGAGGCAAAGTAAGTGGTTCTCTCAGATAGTGCTTGACTAATATTAGAATACCAAGGCATGGTGTGTCTCGCGGCCAACGGCGTCTGGTGGATGCCGAGAAGGAGGAGACATTCATACACATCCGAAAGGGGAACAAAGGCGCCATAAAGGAACCTTTACAGCAGCAGAATGAACAACTCGGTGGGTTGGTGGTCAAAGTGAGGCAAGGTAAGTGGTTCTCTCTAATAATGCTTGAACAATATTAGAATACCAAGGCATGGTGTGCCTCGCGGCTAACGGCGTCTGGTGGACGGTCCAGACGGAGGAGACAATCATACGCATCCGAAAGGGGAACAAATGCGCCATGAAGGAATATTTGCAGCAGCAGAAAATACAACTCGATGGGTTGGTGGTCAAAGTCTGCCGCAGCAGTGCGCTCCAAATTGAACCGTAATGTTATGATTAAAAGGCTCAATTTGCAGTAAGAGGAAAAGTGACCGCATAGCTATGCGGTTGCGACTCTTCTCCATTCACTTCAAATTGAGCCGCCTCTCTTAACATTACGGTTCAATTGGAAGCGCACTGCTGCTTGCTGCCGAGATCGGAATCATACCTTTAAGAAGTTGATAGTTGTGGACTTGATTTTTGGTTAGATAAATAGGTAACTTTATTTTCGATATCATTGGTACCAACGTATTGTTTGTGTATACGTATTGCTCCATAAAAATATCCTGAAACAGATTTGACATCAAACGACCGCCTCAAGTTTCGAACGATAACCACCATCGACGTGCACGCACGAGACATCATAGAAGGGTTCGTTCGCGACAACGTGACGGAAGCGGCTGAGTTCGAGTGGGAGAGCCAGTTGCGCTTCTACTGGCTCAAGAAGGATGACAACCTGTGGATCAGGCAGTGCACTGGTAAGATAGATAAAAGTGTAATCTTTTCCCCCGTTACGTAATTCATACACTGCGTTACGGTCGACCCCGGAGAGCCTCAAATTGTGAGGAAAAAATACGGGCGTAGATGCGTTGTTTATGTATCTGTGTATGGTACTGTGCGTTTTTCGTAGACGAACTCGATATTACCACTTACACTGTTTATAATTGTACAATTTATGGGTACATGGACAATAAATAGGCACTTAGTGATCGCACCGCTTACAGACGGGATCTTCCTCAATATATCTGTTTTTTATGCACAATGGGATGGGATAGTGCTTGGCCTTTACCTCACCTGATGTCAAGTGACGATAAGGACGAAGGTGGAAGCGCACTCCACACGGAATTCTCATCACTGAGGAACAGGCTATCTTACCTTTAACTGCCGGAACACAACAGTTTTTAAATTGTTGTTATGACGTCAGACTCAGGTAAAACTCAGGTAGTGGTAGCTAGCCAGGCGGACTTGAAATAAGCCCTACCACCAACAAAACCGAGTACAGATTGTACCTCCTTGGGAATCCAACCAGGGACCCCTGCGTTTGATACAGGTGGGCGAACCACTAGACCACAGAGGCGGTTATCTCAAGCTTGTTGTAGGAATCATTACAAGCGAATAGGACTTAATGGGCGCTTACAAACAGGATCTCTTTTGCTATCACGCAAGCGTTGACCACGCAGATATTGTAGCGAGCCTTTACGTTCTTTTTGCAGTAATCATTGCAAGCGACTATTTATTTAATTATAATTGTACAGGCGTCTTCGAGTACGGATACGAATACATGGGTCTGAACGGACGACTGGTGATCACACCGCTTACTGACAGGATTTACCTCACAATCACGCAAGCGTTGACCATGCAGCTCGGGGGAGCGCCTGCAGGTAAGTAACCTAACCTAACCTAACCGTCAAGTATACATAGTAAAGCTTATATTTTAAACTTTATGAAGTCGTAAAGCTAGTTTATCAATTCGTAAAATGAAAGCGATGAGTTTGTTTGTACAAATAAAAACTTGCAAATCTTTTCTCCCTCACGAAAATCGAAAAAATTTTTTAGAATTTCAAATGTATTATCATGCTAGAGTCGCAGGCAACTGGCCTTTTCATTGAACGTCGCCAATTCATCAGCGGCCTAAATGATATCCAGCCAATGCGTCCAAAACAACATTTAAATATCGGGCTAGCAGATGTTAAACATTACTTTCGATTAACATTGTTACTATCATCGTTAGTCCATTACCACACACTGTAAATTATCAAACTATGTAACTTTTCATTACTTATTTATACCACAGAATAAATAATAGTACAAGTACAGAAGCAGCACGCCGCAAAGTCATTTAAATAAATAGCGACTTTTGCACCGACACAATAAAGTGCAATTCAGGTCGCGCAGCGCTAATGGCCTACAGTTATATTCACCTAGTAGTTGTCTCTCCTTCTATCGCGTGCTCTTACCTTTTTTGACGACGCAACGTTAGGGCTGACTTCTTTTAAATGAACTACGTAGCATTATATCATAATGTGAAAACGAAAATTGTTTATTGGTATTTTGATTTAGACATCCGCACACGGCACAGTAATATCGATTCGACATTGTTACTATTATAAAGAGACAATACCTACGCAGGCAGTAAGATGCCGCGCGACTATACAGGCGGGCGTTTGGCGGCCCGCTGTTCACTTGTACCTCCGTAGGCACGGCTAGCGGTAGGTGCTTATCGCGCGACCTTGAGCCAGTGAAGGAGGCCTGTTTATACTTAACTAGCTAATGCTATCAAACTTACTCTCGTATTACCAGGCCCTGCCGGTACTGGAAAAACAGAAACCACAAAAGACCTAGCGAAAGCTCTCGGCTTGCTATGCGTTGTAACCAACTGCGGCGAAGGCATGGACTTCCGGGCCGTGGGGCAAATCCTCGCCGGGCTCTGCCAGTGCGGCGCCTGGGGCTGCTTCGATGAGTTCAACAGGATTGATATATCGGTGCTCTCTGTCATTTCTACGCAGCTGCAGTGTATTAGAAGTGCACTGCTCATGAGGCTCAAGAGATTTACAGTGAGTAATGTATTCTAATTTCTAACTTTCTTACACTACCTCCGGTTTCTAAGGTACCTACTTTATGGGAGGGGTCCATATTATCTGGTTTAAAGTAAAAAGACTTTAAACCAGATAATATGGATCCCTCTGATAAACTTAAACCTTAAACTTCCGGTAAACCACCAATAAGTACCTCAGAAACCGAACATTAGTAGATTCTGATTGATGTCAAATCAAAAGCTGCTTTGACAAGTTCAAAAAAAGTAAATGTATGTAGTACTAACCGTCGTATTCACATAGCTCAATGTATCACAAAATCCTTGTCTTCCTAGAAATCATAATGTAAAGTCTGTTCATCCTTACTTGTCTTATTTAGTAAACAGTTTTTGACAGTTGTCATACGTCTTACACTTAAATCGTTATTTAAAAATATGTTAGTAAGTTAATGAAATTATTGTTAATTTAGTAACAATTTATTTGTTTTATTTTATAAATGATTATTTCAATAAAGAGCTGGGTGAAGATTGTTTACCATATAAGACAAGTAAGGATGGACAGACTTTACGTACATTATTGTCAACCTTCACCCTGACACCACCGACAAAATATAAGATGAAGTGATTATACTGAAACAGGTGGCTAAAACTAAACAATATTCTCCAAGAAACAAGTCGAAAACAAAAAAAAAATCATTCCCCCATACAAAATGTATTGGTCAGCTGACCGACTTACTAAGGAAAGGCGAAAAAATATATTTATTCGACCTATGTTCCTTGAAGAAAATTATTAAGTTTAAGCAACACTACCACCTGTTTCAGTATTTTTACATAATTTGGTTCTACCTCATTATCAAAAATGTGATCGTGGGTTTTCAAATAACTGAAAATGTTGATCCTGTCTGTTGTTATTTCATCCTACAAGTCTAAAACAAACCTCTTTACTATCTAGTTTGAAGGCCAAGAGATAGCGATGGACAGCAAAGTGGGAATCTTCATCACCATGAACCCCGGCTACGCGGGCCGCACGGAGCTGCCCGAGTCTGTGAAGGCGTTGTTCCGACCCGTGGTCTGCATCTTGCCAGACCTTGAAATGATCTGCCAAATATCGCTGTTTTCGGATGGATTTCTCACCGCTAAGGTAAGTTGGAGTTGTTTGATTGCTAGGAGGAGATGAATGTGCTGTGTCCTAAATGCCAATTTCTTTCTTGAAAAAAGTTATTGGACTTATTGGAGATACTACACGGTACGTTAAAGTGTATTTTGATGTAGCATTCAATACGTTTCCGCTATTATTTACTCCAAAAATATGACCCTACGCAAGCGCTTTTGATGATATTCTGTTTTTTTCCTTTACTTAATTTAATACTTGTAGCTACTAGAGAATCTCTTTAGCTTATCGTATGTTTTTTTTGTGGCTACAGCTTTACGTTTTCTATATAAAAATACTAGCGGCCGCCCGCGGTTTCACCCGCGTGATTCCCGTTCCCGTGGGAATATCGGGATAAAAAGTATTCTATACTTTAATCCAGGCTGTCTACTATCTGTGTGCCAAATTTCAACTAAATCCGTTAAGTAGTTTTTGCGTGATTGAGGAACAAACATCCAAACATCTAAACATCCAAACCCACAAACTTTCACATTTATAATATTAGTAGGATGAGCCCCGCAAACCATGTTTTCCTATCATGGACCCTTAAAACATAGGATACTTTTTATCTCGGTCAAAGGTTCCCTAGGGATTTTCCGAATGTCCACGCGGACGAAGTCGCGGGCAGAAGCTAGTATTATTAATACAAGCAAAATTGCGATTAAAAGTTTAAATAATTCTGTTGATATACCTAGTTGTTAAAAGTTAATATTATAGTTGTATATTCGTGTCGATTCGGTTGGCACGACTCGACTTAACTAAATTGACAGGATTAAACTTAATTTAAGCATTCTGTTCTTGTCTTTTGAATGAAAAACGAAATTTAGTTTGTTGCCAACCAAATAGACACCATTGTTGATTTCTTGATCACTCACACCATTATAAATCACTTGTAGGTTTTAGCAAAGAAGATGACAGTGTTATACAAAGTAGCGCGTGAGCAGCTCTCTAAACAGTCCCACTACGATTGGGGGCTACGAGCTCTAACCGCTGTGCTGCGTATGGCAGGCAAACTAAGGCGAGATTCGGTGGGGCTAAGCGAAATTATGGTGCTAATGAGGGCTCTGAGGTATGACTTCATAATTCATATTCTTAAGATACTACAAGTATAGACAGGTGAAGCTGCTGTACAAAGTATCGCGTGAGCAGCTCTTTAAACAGTCCCACTACGATTGGGGGCTACGAGCTCTAACTGCCGTGCTGCGTATAGCAGGCAAACTAAGACGAGATTCGGTGGGGCTAAGAGAAATTGCGCTGCTAACGAGGGCTCTGAGGTATGACTTCATATTCTTAGGATACTATAGATATATAGATGATGCTGCTATACAAAGTAGAGCGTGAGCAACTCTAATCAGTCCTACTATGACTAAGCTGCAAGAATTCACCGTCGTGCTGTGTATGACAAACTACGACGAGACTTGCCTGGACTCGGTGACATCATAATGCCCGCGTGCTGGGTTGTGGCCCATCATCTTTATCCATCCACAAGAATGGCCTACGCCATAGCAGTGGGTACCAAGAGACAGCATGATGATGACACAGCGGAACACCTTGTAACCTCAACAAACTTCCGTCAACATGGCGGTAGTGGTCTCTCACTGAATTGTATTTTTCGCATCTACTGAGATAATTTTCCACCGAGTAACGCCTGATTCTATTTAAAGCGTCTAGTATTGCAATACATCTTTATCGACCAAACGAGCGTGAAGCGCGGGCGAATCTTCTCCGTTTCAGCTTGGGCAAAAATGCTTTCGTGTGTCCGTCAGGCTGTCCGTCTGTTCTCTACAGATCTCATTTCTCAACCGATTCTCGTGAAATTTTGTGAACATGTTCGATATTTATATGGATTTTTTGTCGAACAAGTTTTTTGAAATTTTTCAAAATGGCACCGGATGAGGAAAGTTTCAGCCATTTCGAAAAATGTCACAAACGCGAGGTTTACAGCTCATAGAGCCACTGGTAATAGCACTCCAACTCGCCCATTTTCAACAGAGACATGAACCACCCGAAGTTCGTGTTTGAAGACGTCCCTCTATTCCTGGGACTGATCAAGGATCTGTTCCCCGGGCTGGAGTGCCCGCGCGTCGGCTACCCGGAGTTCACTGCCGCTGTCATAGACGTGCTGGAGGCTGATGGATTTATCGTGCTTAGTCATCAGGTAACAAACCAAAGAAGAAAAGTTGCTGTTCTTCTTCTTCTTATTTTTGGTTTGGCAATCTACTCCCCTCTTTAGGGTGTAATTTTTGCCAGTGTCAAGTCAAGTGTTGAATAGTTCAGTGGTAGGTATTCAATTCAGTTTACATCAGAATGCAAGTGCATTGCATTCCAATGCTGCTTGGAGTACCTATTTGGCACCAAGTATATCAAGACAGTTTACTCGGTATTCTGCCACAGTATGCCAGGTAGCCACCACTACAATAAAAGTTCACACAACCAAGATCGCGCCTATTTCAATTATCCCACATATTGTTCAGTTGCGTAGACACTTGTACCACAAAACTGCACCAATTTTAAGACACAATATCCACTATGAATCAATTTGCAAATAATGAAAATAATCACCGAACCGGTCTCAACAAAATGGCGCCAAAAACTCTCCTACTCGTAGCTGTTGAATATAAATTGCCCATTTTAGGCCTTTTTCTCAATTTGTCGGCGCTTCAGCGATGCAACATCAGCATTTACTTACGGTATGTGCGCAGTACCGCAAGTTTACTGAGCCACCTATATTTCAATAGAGCGTTTCAGATTTTGTCGGTGTAGCAGCGGTCGACATCTGTACAATGTTGCACCGCTGCTGCGCCGACAAATCAAAGGCATATAAAATTTCAACAATTTACTACTGAGGTGACTAACTTCATAGCGCTTGCGGTACAAAACGACGTATTTTAATATGTAAATTTTTTTCTTTGCCATACAAGTCTGTCACCAGGCTGTATCTCATGAACCGTGATAGCTAGACAGTTGAAATTTTTACAGATAATGTATTTCTGTTGCCGCTATAACAACAAATACTTAAAGTATAATAAAAAATATATTTAAGCGGCTCCCACAACAAACGTGATTTTTTGCCGTTTTTTGGTACGGAACCCTTCGTGCGCGAGTCCGACTCGCACTTGGCCGGTTTTTTGCCAAATGCGATCTTTCAACAACCCCAAAAAATAAAACAAAATAAATACCAGTCAGTTATCACCCATTCGCTCCAAAAGTCTGTTTCTGTCCCGTTCGGGTCTAGTCTCGTCATTGGTGTAAGAAACGAGCTTGAATTTATTTTCGCACGCATCAATTTTTTACGAGTACTCCTAAGATATTCATTTAAATGGTATGGTGTAAAAAGGGTTAAAATAATGTGCATAAAATGCTTAACGCAGTATTAGACCACCTGTTTTATTTAAAAAAGATAAAGTTTTTTTGTTGTAATTAGCCTAATTTTGAACAGTAAGGTAATATTTGCAATTGTAACATAATTAATAAGCACAAAAACAACAAAATAAATAAGAAACGTTCCGCCAGGTGGACAAAGTGGTGCAGTTATACGAGACGATGATGACCCGTCACTGCACCATGCTGGTGGGGCCGACGGGCGGCGGCAAGACCGTCATACTGGCGACGCTGGTCAAAGCGCAAACTAACCTTGGACTGCCCACCAAGCTCCAAGTAGTCAACCCCAAGGTAAATTGACATAGATGCTTTTGAAGGCACGACGAAACACTGCAGTGGTGCCACTGCGATCAACCACTGAAACTAGTTGACAAGGTAGTGTAGCTATACGAGATAATGATGACCCCTATGCTAGTGGGGCTGACGAGCGGATGCAAGATCGTCAGACTGGGAACGCTGGTCAAAGAGCAAACTAACCTTGGACTGCCCACCAAGCTCCAAGTAGTCAACCCCAAGGTAAATTGACATAGATGCTTTTGAAGGCACGACGAAACACTGCAGTGGTGCCACTGCGATCAACCACTGAAACTGGTTGGCAAGGTAATGTAGCTATGCGAGATAATGATGACCCGTATGCTGGTGGGGCCGACGAGCGGATGCAAGATCGTCATACTGGGGACGCTGGTCAAAGAGCAAACTAACCTTGGACTGCCCACCAAGCTCCAAGTAGTCAACCCAAAGGTAAAATGACATAGATGATGCTTTTTAATTAAAGATAGAAGCGCTGCAGTGGTGCCACGGCGATTTGGCAGCCACTAATACTAGTTGACTGGTTGAGAAGGTAGTGTAGCTATACGAGACAATAATGACCCGTATGCTGGTGTGACTGACTAACGGAGGCAAGACCGTCATACTGGCGACGCTGGTTAAATCGTAAATTAACCTTGGACTGCCTACCAAGTTCCAAGTAGTGAACCCCAAGGTAATTTGAAATAGATGCTTTTAAATTAAAGGCGCGAAATAAAAGAAGCGCTACAGTGGTGCCACTGATCAGCCACTGAAACAAGTTGACTGGTTGACAAGGTAGTGTAGCTATACGAGACAATGATGACACTGTATGCTGGTGGGGCCAACGGGCAGCGGCAAGACTGTCATACTGGCGACACTGGTTAAATCGCAAACTAACCTCGAACTGCCCACCAAGTTCCAAGTAGTCAACCCCAAGGTGATTTTATCTAGATGCTTTTAAATTAAAGATAGAAGCGATGCAGTGGTGCCACGGCGATGTGGCAGCCACTGAAACTTGTTGACTAGTTGACAAGGTAGTATAGGTATACGAGACGATGATAACCCGTACGCTGTGGGGCCGACAGGCGGCGGCAAGGCCTTCATACTGGCGACGCTGGTTAAACCGCAAATTAACCTCGGTTTGCACATCAAGCTCCAATTAGTCAACTCGAAGGTAATTTGACTTAGGCACAGCGGCGCGTCTCTGCTTCAGCTTGAGCAAAAAAGCTTTCGTATGGCGGTCCCGCTGTTCGGTTGTCCGTCTCAAAGAGAATGTAAAAAACTAGCGTTTTAGTCCGTCTGTTCTCCTCTACAGGTCGCTTATCTCAACCGATTCCAGTGAAATTTTTAGGAGCAGGTTCGATAATTAAATATATAATTTTTTGTCGAATGAGCTTTCCGTAAATTTTCAAAATGACGGAGATATATTTAACCGTGGTCTACAGCTCACAGAGCCACTAGTATTCGATAGACGTGCAATGTATACTACCTATGGAATGCAATAAACATTTTGAGCGAGTACCTATTGAGTATACCTACGCAGATTATGTTTGGAAAGATTTGTAAAGGCGAAAGTAAAAATGATACATAAACCTAATAGAATAGGTACACTGATACTTACAAATATTTTTACTATATGGGTTGATTTCATGGACTTTTTGAATTGTCAGGCCTGTTCCGTCATCGAATTGTATGGCATTTTGGATCCAGTAACACGAGATTGGACTGATGGATTGTATTCCAAAATATTCCGAGAAATGAACAGGTATGTATTTTATTTGTTAGATCTTTATGTCTATCTCAAGAAGACCGTTTTGCTGACCGGTTTCTTTGCTATGAACGTGTGAGGCGTACACATGCACATTGTTTTAGTGTGCGTCTCCACGCTTTCGTATTACGCACACTGAAACAATGTGCATGTGCACGCTTAACAACATTCATAGCAAAACGGTCTTCGTGAGATAAAACAACTATAAATAAGTAAAATATTTGTGTTACAAAATAAGCCCAACTGAACAACTTTTACTATGGGACCAACTCTGAAAGCGCGAAAAAAAAATCTGCTATATTTTATTTTAGTTATTAATTTTTGTATGAAAAAGCTCAATTTTTTTAGAGTGGTCAAATAGGAAAAGCTGTCCAGTTTTATGGTCCCTATTTACCATATTCGGCATTAGCGGTTATTTTGTATAGTCCATTCATTTAGATAGTGTCGGTACACCCGCAAGCACTTGTGTTCAGAGACACGTTATACAAATAACGTTACAGATAACGGTAAAAAATAGCGATGATTCTAACAATAGTTTTAGCTTATTAGGTGTTTTATACTTAAATCCAAGTTTTAGAAATGTATTGACATTTCGCAGAGTCGTACGTTTATACGGAAAGTCCGTATTATTAGCTTGTAAATTTTCCAGAATCGTGTCTAGTGTCGGAAGTTTTTTATTAGCATAAAATCTGTATACTGTTCGGACGTAGGTACTACATCACATTCAAATTCGTCCGTTTTCGATAGTGGGATTCTTCCGTTTTTACGTTTTTTGGTGTTAATGGGCCTATTTTTAATATTATTCCGCTAGCGTCGGATTCTTGGTATCCCCACTATTTTTGAAGTATCTGTGATAGGTGCAGACATACTGATTTCAACGCAATGCCGATGGACATTGATTATAAGTTGTTTACATGTTTTACAAAACACCCGTATTTTTTTTGTTGGTTCACTTAAAGTTTAATCTTGCTTGAGGCACTTAACTGTCCTTCCAAGGATAAAAAAATATTTTCAGTATATGTAGTAGAGTCAACAAACACAAGCTTTCACTACGGCGGCGCTTCGATGTAAACTGCCAAAATCCAAATTGACTTGCGGGTGTACGCCGCACCCGGTATCCTTTGTTTATGCGGCGGCATCCTTTGACAAGAAGCGGCACGTGTAAAGGCGGCGCGATAAAAGGGCGACACTATCTAAGTGAATGCGCTTTACCACGTTGTATAGCGTTCTTTGGCTAGGAATTATTGAAAAGAGACGTGCAAAATAAGGCTTTGACAAACTGTAAAATGTCGTTCTTTTCTCATGTTGCGCAGTGTTACATGATTAACACGTTTCACGCTTTAGACCAGCCGACAAAGACGAGCGACGCTACTCTCTTTTTGATGGCGACGTAGATGCCCTCTGGATCGAGAACATGAACTCCGTAATGGATGACAACAAGCTGTTAACGCTCGCGAACGGCGAGCGAATTCGGCTCGCGCCGTACTGTTCTCTGCTGTTCGAGGTCGGTGACCTCAACTACGCGTCGCCGGCGACTGTGTCCCGCGCCGGAATGGTGTTTGTGGACCCTAAAAATCTTGGATATCAACCTTATTGGGATAAGTAAGTGTGTCATTTCTTCTAACTCTGTCACAGATTACCCCCCAATAGATACCGCATACAAGGCAACAGACGCGCACCACACATACTTGCTTTAGGTAGCATAAATTACTGTGCAGTATTTTTTACCGGTGAAATTTTATGCCATCTTTTTGATAATTTGACGTCATAGCAGACTTTCCACACCATTTCTGCACTGGGGGCTTACTATCAGCCGGTGTGCCCAGGCCTTGAATGTATTTTTATAGTCTTTTTTTGTAAATACCTATGTATAAATGACTCGTTATGTTAGACTTTTAACAAGAGGTCTCGATAGATGGCTGCGTGGGCGCAATAACGAAGAAGAGCGTGAACAGTTGGCTGGACTGTTCGACCACTACGTGGCCGGCGCCATCAACTACATAGTGTTCGGAATGTTCGGCCTCCAACAACAGACGCCTCTTAAAACCATCGTGCCACAGACTCCACTCAACTTGGTGCGTACTTCATGGCAGTAACATACTTTTTTTATGCACACAAGATAGTGCTTGGCCTTCACCTCACCTGATGTTAAGTGACGATAAGGCCGAAGGTGGAAGCGCACTACACCCGGAATCCTCACCACTGAAGAACTGGCTATCTTACCTCTAACTGCTGGAACACAAAAAAAAAAATTGTTATGGCGTCAGACTTAGGTAAGATGGTGTGGCCAGGCGGATTTGAAATAAGCCCTACCACTGACCAAACCGAGTATAAATTGTACCCCCTCCTGGGGATCGAACCTGGGACCCCAGCGTCTTACACTAGTGGGCGAACCACTAGACCGCAGAGGCGGTTAAATTAAATACTGTTCCGTAGCAAATAATAATGGTCCGGTCAGTTCGATCGGAAATCGAAAATTTGGAGGAGGGTCGCAAATTGGTTCCCTATGTATTTACATTAAATTTTAAGGCATAATATGTCATAGCATAATTTAATTTAACCGAATGATGTTCACGCATACCTAATATTATTTAGGCATAACAACTGTTTTACGAATAAGTAATATTATAAAGCATAGCATATTATGGCTTGGCCCGCTCAATCGCCCGGTTGCTACTGTGTTCACCGTTAGAAATGTGCGTTTTCCGCTGGACCTGCCACCGCCCTGCACCACTGTAATGGCGGAATAATTTTGCTGATTCACAAATCATTCACCAATCGGCGCACTACCACTAACTTGGCGCTAGTGTCGATGTAGACCTCTCATTTTGTTGTTTTGTATGTGTTTGCTATAAATTTTTGTATGTTCGAAGCGATTTTTCATAAATATAAATTTTTCTTCCAACACATTTTGGTTTTCTTCGATCTTTAATTCGTTTACTGTCTGACTTCCATAATAACTACTTATAAATATCAACCATTAACATTGAGTCGTCGCACACGCGAAGATTTTTATAAGGCCACTGATAATGCTATATCAGTGGCCGAGTTTTGGTCCTCACAAATATAATTATACCGAGTCGACACGCAAAGAAAAAGAATATCAACAATTTTTAGATATAATTTAAAATAAATGGAAAAATCGGGGATTAATGCCCGTACAAAGGTCTCCAGCAACAGTAGCGCCACCAAGTGGGATAAATTTTGTGACATCCCGCCATTGCACACTGAGAAATTTTAGATAAGGTCCTCTATTGAAAGTAAATTTTACAAAATTTGCCCTTTGCATATGGTAGACATGTTATGGTACAGTTTAATCTTAAGACCATTGTTATACCACATGTTGTAACTCTTGTTTTTCCGCGATTTGACAATAAGTTCCTTTAGTAAAAGTTATTCGTAATGATCATAGATAATACACTTATATAAATCAAAGTAATGATGGGCACTACTATTCCACTTTGGCTTGACCATATTTTCTGGGATACCCTGTATACTTCAGAATGAGCGGCGTACTTGTACCACTTCAGAATGGGCATTTCTTCAACTTCATTGGAACAATGACAAAAGGCAAAGTGCCAAATGCAGGGTTAACAAATAAACGATTTGAATTGAATTGAATTGAAAAAAAACGTCGTTTCTGGTGATTCTCCAGCCGCTACCGTAACGTGGCACGTTCCGCTCGCTTGGATCGCGCGTTTTTGGTCGCAGTTCTAACCTTACCTAAAATAATGAATGTTTAAGACTTCTTTCAAGGGGTGGAGCTCGTGCTCCCCTAGGAATAACAACATTATCCAAAAAAGCGATCCCTTTTTATAATTTACCCACCAATATACATTTGACAGGTGGTGCAACTATGCTACATGATAAGCGGCCTTATGCCCAACAAGGAAGACAGCAATGAAGAAATCGACAAGTCCGTCGTAGAATGCGTCTTCATGGTTGTAAGTATGACTAACTTAACCATTATAATCTTCCACGACATCAACAACAGGGAGAAAACAACACGCTCACGATGCCTGCTCATGTGTTCCTCAATAGTTACAACCTTGGTCTCTTCGAGGCAAGAGTGAATAGGCATTTCCTGGGCAAGCATGCTACACCTTAGACCACATCCTGTTTACCAAGCAAGCAAGATGGTGGTCAAATGCCTGCCCAGTTACCAAAAAAAAAATTATAATCAGTTTCTGAAAAATATCTTTAACTCTGTCGGAAGTTCCGAGGACAGAGAACCGAGAACACATGATATGTTCGAAATTTAATTCATAATATTTTAAGGCATAATTTCTGTATGTATCTTTTTCGACTAACATAAAAGTAGAACAGAAACTTACGCCTTGTGTGCAATGATAAGACCACATATTTTACTTAAACAAGTGTTGAACTAATTATAATTAGAGCCCTATAATTTGGTATTGTTGTACATTTCTTTGTCTTTTCCAAAAGAAATTGGCTCAGTTTTATGAAGTTATGAATTACTTCGCGAGAAAAATGTAAGGGGGCGTAGCTCAGATGGTAGAGCGCTCGCTTAGCATGCGAGAGGTACCGGGATCGATACCCGGCGCCTCCAATATTTATTTTGGTTAATACTAACAAAGTATTACGATACATAAGATTTTAAACAGCTATGTGGAAATTCTATAAGGTATGAGATAGTTCACTTGTAAAGCATATCGGGGGCGTAGCTCAGATGGTAGAGCGCTCGCTTAGCATGTGAGAGGTACCGGGATCGATACCCGGCGCTTCCAATATTTATTTTTGTTATTACAAAGATAGTATTACGATAAATAAGATTTTAAACAGCTATGTGGAAATTCTATAAGGCATGGGGCAGTTCACTTGTAAAACACATCGGGGGCGTAGCTCAGATGGTAGAGCGCTCGCTTAGCATGCGAGAGGTACCGGGATCGATACCCGGCGCCTCCAATACCTATATATTTTTGTTAATACAAACAAAGTATTACGATACAAAATATTTTAAACAGTTATGTGGAAATTCTATAAGGTATGAGGCACTTCACTTGTAAAACACATCGGGGGCGTAGCTCAGATGGTAGAGCGCTAGCTTAGCATGTGAGAGGTACCGGGATCGATACCCGGCGCTTCCAATATTTATTTTTGTTATTACAAAGAAAGTATTACGATAAATAAGATTTTAAACAGCCATGTGGAAATTCTATAAGGTATGGGGCAGTTCACTTGTAAAACACATCGGGGGCGTAGCTCAGATGGTAGAGCGCTCGCTTAGCATGCGAGAGGTACCGGGATCGATACCCGGCGCCTCCAAACTCTCTTTTTAACTAAAAGGAAATTAAAAAAGTTGTAGATAATTAAAGTATTCAAAAATGTTTGCAAACATTATTTGTTTTAACTACAAGCTGCATTAAAGCAGTTTACCTGCATACAAACACATATTTGTTTTCTATCAAATAATTTGTTTTAGACAATAATCATTTTCTTTTTTCTTCGGACCAAGTCCGCATTAATAGTAAGCCTGTTCCACTTTGCTCGATCCTGGGCATGGGATAATAAAGCATTTTACAAACTTTTATCTACACCCATGCTTTAAGTCCTCTATAAGAGGTTCTGAAACAGTAAGCTTACTGCCAACATTATAGCAATAACAACCATTGCCATAGTAACCATAATATCCGAACGAGTAGAACGAGTGGCTGGCGGGGGCGCGCCTTATTAAACCATCGTTTAACTCAGCACGCGGCCCTGTTGTACAGTAGGAGGTATTACGATTCTCTTTTACAACGCTGTGTTACGGAATCCATACTTCGTGTCAACACTAAAATGGTGGTTTCGACCGCGGTATTTTAATTCCCACTATTCCCAGGCACTCGGCAAGATGGTATGGTTACTGTAATACTGGGGATCAAGCCTGCTAATGTTATCGTCAAAATCGTGGTTCAATGGTGTTTGAATGGTTATGCTTTTTGACATTGACTCTCGTTTCTTAAACCCAAAATTGAGACCCAATGTGTTCCCGTTTTGGGTTTAAGAAACACAATGTGTTTCGGTTTTGAGTTTAAGAAACAAGAACTGTGTCAAAAAGCATTACTATTCAAACACCATTGAACCACGATTTTGACGATAACATTAGCAGACTTGACCCCCTGGCCCTGGTTGTTTTGATGTTAGCAATAAGCCACTGTTTCAAAACCTTTTATAGAGGATTCATATTATGGGCGTAGGTAAACTCTTGTATGCAACTGTACATACTTAGTTAATTACTCGGCTTTGCCTCGTGTGATAAACCCACATTAGTGTTTTAATACCCCTCATTATATCACAGTTGCATAAATGACTATTAATTTTTGTAATACAAGTGTACTATTATGTATTCTGTGATACGAGTTGATCCACTGAGATGAGCGACGGGAAAGTAGTAACGGGTAGTATTTAATCGGGTAGCAATATATTCCCATTTTGGGTATCAAAAATACTGAAAATATATACAAAAATATAGCGTACTGAAATACTAAGTGGGCGACGGACCGAGGGCGACAACAGATATTGAAAATGGGTGATTTTAAAATACAAATTGAGTAACTAGTTATTCAAAACGGGCGACCCAATTACTATTTTAATAACTAATCCTTGTTTTGATTTCTCACTTTTTTATTGCTAATGACTAAAATTATTATTTTGCTTTCGTAATATTTTTTCGTATTTTTTCGTCTATAGTTTTGTAAGTAAAGGCCTATGAAAAGCTTTGGATATTAGTTTTCAATTCAGTGCCTTAGGATGGGTAGCCTAAGTATGTCATGCTCTCTTTAATCATTTCTGCGGTGGTGTCGTGTGGGACGGGTCGTTACGTTTCCTCAAATATGGTTGAGCGAAGCAATGGCTGGTCCATGCGTCATGCTCGTGAATGGGTGCTGCCAGTGGGAATGGGTCTGCTTCTGAGTACCTATCTTAACGCATATTGAATTGTAAGAATTGCGTTTTTATTTTTTATGTCTTGCATTAAGTGCTTTTTGGTTCGAGTAGCAGCATTTCTCAACTAGTTGAAAGTTATTTACTCTCACATTTACCTATCTGAATGTAGTAGATATTTAATTTTAACCTACCTACCCATTGTGTGCAAACTTTTGTTAATTATTGTGATGGAAAATGACCTCACTTTAAACGTGGAGCTCATTTTTCAATGTTGACGAATCTGTATGAAATATACAGGGAGAAAAAAGCAGCCCTTGACGAGTTTCTTGCCGGTTTTTCTCGTTGCAAGGTCTCCCGCTTAGGGTTTGCGAACCGATGACGTAGCTTCTATGACATTCACAAGTGCTTGAAACAGCCTAGACTGAATAAATTATTTTTGAATTTTGTTTTTTTTTTTTAATTTGGGTGACAACCTTAGGGCACACAAAACATTTAATATTTGGCAAATATTTTATTGGTGACTATTATCCTAATCGAGATGATAAAAAATAACAAACAAACGAGAAAGCAACCTACTAAAACGTGTTAAAAAATACCATGTTGGGCTGCCTAAATCAGTTATATAGTTACCTACTTGATATAATAGTTGCTCACTCAGTTTTCACTGCTAACCTAAATTATTTATCACCTACATGTAGTCGCCCGTTTTAAGTATTTTTGTAATCCACTGTTTGTCGCCTGTTTTGTTATTTTGTTGCCCAAAAAATAAACCGCTGCCCGGTTTAGCATTTAAGTATCCCATTAACAGTCGCTTTTAATTATTTCCAGTCACCCAATTAATTAAGTCCCAATTATAACTAGTAACATTTCTATCACCCTCGCAGTCAATGTACAACAGCCTGGGTGCCTCCATCGTAGACGATGGTCGCTACGACTTCGACACCTACGTCAAGAAGGCTTGCCCGATGATGCTCGTCGAAGACACGCAGGAGAAGAAAGCCACCACAAGTATGCGAAATTCGACCTTATTGCAATAGGATAGATATTTACACAGCTTATATGCCATGCCAAAATAGAGTGTTCCGCAGTAAAAACAAGTTTTAAAGGCTTGGCAAAAAGCCCTAGTTATTAATTACTTCACCTATTAGCACTTTTAAATGCTTGCAAATTTAGCTATTTAAGTCGAAATAAATTATGTTTCTCAAAGTTTTTATGTACTACATACGACAATAATAAATTAATAATTAATAATGTTAATAAAGATCCACACGCAAAGCTAATCGCAGATGACGCCAGCAGTGACTTGACCGCTATCAATGGTTTTGATTGGTTTCTAATACGTCGGAGATTACATTCGACATTTGAAACAACCAATCAAATGATTCTAGAACAGTCTCTTGTGGCGCCATTAATTCCTCAGTATTCATCCCCATTGAAATAAAATCTGGTGAAGGTCCCAGAATCTATATACCTAAAAACATTATTTGAATAAGGCGGTACTCTAACCAAATGTAGCGCTGTGGTGAATTTTATTTAATATTGTTATTCTAATTCACAATTTTAATAAAACTCCGTGGAATTTTTAAGACCCATAGTCTAGTATTTTTAGACAGTATCATTACATTCCGTCGTAGTCATTGCTAAAAGTTGATAGCAAGACTGCTAAAAGTGGCCGCTTTTGACACATTTGCTATCCACTTCTACGAATGATTACGAGAGAATGTTGTGATAGGTACCTTCTAAAAATACTAGACTGTGTCCTAAAAATTCCACTTAAAGTTTTATTAAAATGAATTTCTATTAATAACTTATTAAATAAAAACCTCTGAGGGCGCCACTTTCGGTGGTATATCCACCTTAATCACTTTTTAGGGTTCCGTACCAAAATGGTAAAAAAGGAACCCTTATGGTGTGACGCAGTCTGTCTGTCTGTCTGTCACAGCTGGATATCTCGAGAACAGAATGGTATCAACTTGAAATTTGGAATAGTTTAAGATGACATTTGCCCAACTATTTTGCAAATAAGAAATAAATAAAAAAATAAATATCTTTTTTACAACAGGGACTGAAAAGGGGACTTAAAAATTTGAAGTGAAGTGACTAGGGCATGTGGGGTATCATATGAAAATTTTTAATATAATTTATATAAAAAATTATTATCATATAAAAAATTGTGTTATATTGAGACATCGTTTTATTTTTCCTGTAATCTTTACGTAAACTACTATCACATAGAATTATTTCAGATTTTTCTCTTTGCAAACTTCGGAGATAAGGGGGGGGGGGGGGCGGTTTTTTTTTACATTTTTCATCATAAGTCGACAACTATGCGGCCTAAGAAAAAAGGAAAAAATGTTTTAAAATGTGCAAACAGCGCTCTTTCATATGATACCCCACATGCCCTAGTCACCTCACTTCAAATTTTTAAGACCCCTTTTCAGTCTCTGTTGTAAAAAAAATATAGTTTTTTTTATTTTTTTATTATTTGCAAAATAGTTGGGCATCTTAACTATTCCAAATTTCAAGTTGATACCATTAGTAGTTCTCGAGATATCCAGCTGTGACAGACAGACAGACAGACAGACAGACAGACTGAGTCACACCATAAGGGTTCCTTTTTTACCATTTTGGTACGGAACCCTAAAAACGATGTCTCAATATAACACACTTTATTAGAAATTCAAAAAACAAACAAAAATTCTTTAGTTTCACTAGCAGTCAATAGATGGCGCTGTCCTAAGAATGCTGACCTAAGAAAAAAAATAGTTCTACTATCGGTCAAGAGATGGCGCAACCTAATACTACAATAATAATTGATTGATGGCTGGTTCTAATATAATTACCTACTATTTGCCGTACGAATAAACGAAGAATAAGTTCCTACTTAGTAATATAAACAGTTTGCATTGTGTTTTTCAGTTACCATAAGCAGCTGTGGTTAAGATTTGTAAATTAACTGTCCGCCTGTTGGCCCTTCTACCTGTCTGCCGTTTATTTATCCTACTTTTTTAAAGACTGTACTAAAGTAACATATCCAAATAAATTTATGATTGTACGGAACCCTCGGTGCGCGAGTCCGACTCGCTGTTGACCGGTTTGTTTTTCTTTATACAGAACACTTCCCAATGGCCTTCCCTTCGCTATACGACTACTGCCTGGAACTGACGACCAAGACGTGGGAGGCTTGGGAGTGGCTGGTGCCGGAGTACGAGCACGACCGCACTATGAAGTTCCCCTCTATCCTGGTACCCACCGTCGACACACTGAGGCTCACTTGGCTCATCAAAATCATGGAAAGCGTAAGTGCTGGCCTAAAAAAGCAAGCATACAAAATACTTTCTATACGCTTGGTGATGAATTTCCGGCAACGTGAAGCTCTAGTCCTTACTAATATTATAAATGCTAAAGTCCGTTTGTTTGTTTATTTGTTTGTTTGTTTGTTACGCCTTCACGTCTTAACTACTGAACCGATCATCATGAAATTTTACATACACGTTGCTAGGTGTACAGAGAAGGAAATAGGGTACCTTTCATCCCGAAAAAAAAGGATTGTTCCCGAGGGATAGCACAAAGCTTTCCACGCAGACGAAGTCGCGGGCGGCCGCTAGTCTAGTTTATACTCTGGAACAATATCTACGTGTACGCGACGATTCGTGTGTAGAACTCTGCTCGTCTCGTACTCGTTGCGTCTTGACGATACGCTTACGAGACGATTACGCTTACGATCCATGTGCAGAGGGCCTTAGTGTCTAGTGTTTACAATGGCAGGATAATTTTGCTGATTCACAAATCGTCCACCAGTCGGTGCACCAGTAGATGTAGACCTGTCAATTTGTTGTTTGCTATCAATTTTTGCATGTTGGAAGCTAATTTTCTTTTATATCTATTTATCTTCCAACATATTTTGGTTTTCTTTAATTTTAATTAATTAACTGTCCAACTTCCACAATAATAATTATTGCTATCAACCATTTTTAGACATTATTGAAAATAACCGGGAACATAACTCATTTTCACACGTGCAAAAGGTATCCATCTACAGCAACATTTTAAAACATTTGCAATTTACATTCAGGTGGAAAGGCCAGTGCTCTTGGTCGGAGATACAGGCACATCGAAAACAGCTATCATCACAAACTATCTACGAGGATTACCAGCCGATAAATATGTGAGTAGTTAATTATACCGGGTGTAACAAGACCATCAACGAAGCCGAGATCTACGTATACTGCCCATCATCAGGACCATTTCTGTTCAAAATTATTGCTGGGAAACGATTTAAATTTTTGGTGTTAAAAAGCATTGCATACTACCGCGCAATGTAACGTGTACAACAGAGCGCGCCTGCGAGTGTATGCTACACAGCTGCGTGCGGCCGAGTTGAAAGGTACCCTTTATGTGCGTGCTCATGAGATACATTGAGTGATGACGTTTTGAAGCCATTGTTGGTTACAATTACAATTAAAATTACAAATACAATTAAAATTTTGATAATGTTTCTGTGGGCAAAAATTAGGAAATAACGAATAAAAAAGATTTCATAAAAATTTTGAAAATCATTTTTTACTTCAACCTTCAATAACTTCGTAGCTTGGTTTCCCAGGTATAGTTTAAAAGACAAAAAATTGTTTAAAAAAACAAAAAACCGACTTCAAAAAACCTACCTCTAAAAAACAAGAAATAATATTCGTAATAATAAAAACACGTCTATTGAAGTCGGGTGGAGCTGGAGTACAAATTCCTTTTTTTTATTCTAAAAGCCCCACCCGACTTCAATAGAAGTGTTTTTATTATAACGAATATTATTTCTTGCTTTTTAGAGGTAGGTTTTTTGAAGTAGGTTTTTTGTTTTTTTAAACAATTTTTTAATTTTTAGTGTAGGTACCTTTTGTATTAAGTAGTGTAGATATATTATTTAGGTAGAAAAATCGGCTCAGCCAAACGTGAGTTAATCGCGGAGAAACATACATACATGCGGGTCAAACTACGAACCTTCTTTTTTAAGTCGGTTAAAGAACTACACTTAAAATATCCCTTTTTAAACAAAAACATAATTATCTTATTCAGTTCAAACAAAGAAGTTATTCGACTGATCATCGAGATAGTTCACACAAAAATCATACTATTTTCGTGCTTTTTTCAAGATTACTTGAAAAGTACTGAACCGATTTCAAAATTTTAACCAACCAACTTGGGAGTTTACCTAATGTAATAACGTTTGCATCATTTCAATCGGTTCAGCCGTCTTCGAGTAATCTTTGTACATACAAAAAACAAAAAAAAACGGCTTGAATTGAGTACCTCCCTCCTTTTGAAGTCGGTAAAAATGATCCTGATGATGGACGAAATGCGCGGACTTCAGCTTCGTTGAGGTCTTGTTACACCCGATATTGGATAACCGGATATCATATAACTCTACACATTTGATCCATTCGATTACATTCGTACGACACGCGACTCTCTATTACGTCCCTACTATTGGTACTATCAGTATAATTCGAATTTAAATCGTTAATTCCGGTGATCGCTAAATTACTTGAATCAGCTATTTTCGTTTTTTGTTTGTTTTGGTTTTTTGTTAATTTCATGAAAACATAATTATTTTCGAAATAGTCATCTTTTGAAAATTATGTGATTAAATACCTTTTGAATAATATCACGACATTCACAAGTTCCAGTTAATAAACTTACTTGTGACTTTTCTGATATGATAATTTCAAAATTATATTCCATTTCAAATTAAACCGTAATAGTGTTACCTATCTGAAAATTGTGAAATAGCCCATTTATTAACAAATTTCAGAAGCTCGGTGGCGCAGTGGTTTGGCGCCTGGCCCAGCGATTGAGGAGGTTAAGCAACTTTCGCAAGGGTCGGTCATGGGATGGGTGACCAGAATTTATTATCTCGAGCTCCTCCGTGCTTCGGAAGGCACGTTGGTCCCGGCTGCATTTGCAGTCGTTAACACCCACCAATCCGCACTGGGCCCGCGTGGTGAGTTATGGCCCATCCTCCTTATCCACTCATAAGGAAGGCCTGTGCCCCAGCAGTGGGGACATTAAAATGGCTGATGGACATCAACAAATTTAGTTCCTTCGTTATTTCCTTTCTGATATTTTGAACTAGATTTAATCATGATTATCGAAGAGGAGTACCAATTTTTCTCTGTCTTTTGAAATGTGCAGATTATTCAACAAATGAACTTCTCATCCCGCACGTCGTCCATGGACGTGCAACGCAACTTGGAGTCGGTGGTGGAGAAACGAACCAAGGACACGTTCGGCCCGCCCGTCGGAAAGCGCATGCTGGTCTTCATCGATGATATGAATATGCCTATAGTGAGTTTGAAACATGAGTGTCTAGCTATACCTTCGATCAAGGAAGAGCTAGACACAATATGCCAAAGTAAGGCGACCGAAGTTCGGCCTAGTTACGCCTGTAATGCTTTGTGAATGGCTAGCAATTGCATCTGCCGATAATTACGTAGTGTTATTTTGCTTATAAAAGCGTTGCTGCCGATCTTCGGTTGCGTATTTTCAGCATAGTGTGTTTAGAGACTTATTACGCTGCAGCAGGTGAACAAAATTTTATTGAATTAGGGAAATCTCAGATCAAACTGTAGATAGGTGTATTTTATGTATGTTGAAAAGAAAGAGGAAAAAATAACTAAAACTTCTTTTAATGATTTGGGAGGCTCAGTTATTTCTTTAAGTTTTTGATTCGTTTATCTTTGGAGAAAAATTTTGTTTCATTGCTGAAATACTCCCTCAAAAGGACGAAAATGACTTCGATTTCACCTTGTTTGTATATTATGTTTTATCAAGAATTAATACTCTTATTCTATAAATCGTTGGTAAAGTAGCCGGCAAACATCATGAAATCGGATGGGGATTGCGCAGAACGCGTATTTTGGGCATGCGTAGCGGTGAGGGGCGCGGGCGGCGGGAAAGGGGCGCGCGCTTTTGGTCGCTCGCAAGTGTACAATGCGCGATGCGCGAATTTATCCCCACTCCGTCAAAAGAGCATCAAGATGTTTGCCGAAATCAAGTGCATCACTTGAGAACGGCTTGCCCTGTTTGGCTATTATTATTTATACACAACGGGATAGTGCTTGGCCTTCATCTCACCTGATGTTAAGTGACGATAAATCCGAAGGTGGAAGCGCCTACACCCGGAATCCTCATCACTGAGGAACTGGCTATCTTACCTCTAACTGCCGGAACACAACAATTTTTAAACTGTTGTTATGGCGTCAGACTTAGGTAAGAAGGTGGTAGCTAGCCAGGCGGACTTGAAACAAGCCCTACCACCAACCGAACCGAGTACAAATTGTACCCCCCCTTGGGAATCGAACCTGGAACCCCTACGTCTCACACGGGTGGGCGAACCACTAGACCACAGAGGCGGTTATTATTAATTAAGACAGATTTTTTTAATATTCCTGATATTTTGGATTGGGATGTTTCATTTTAAATAGTATCAAAACTAAGCAATAAATCCTCCTAATAGGTGGATACTTACGGCACTCAGCAACCGATAGCCCTCCTGAAACTGTTGTTTGAACGCCACGGCTTCTACGACAGAGGGAAGGACCTCAACTGGAAGAATTTGAAGGACATCGGGTTCCTGGCTGCGATGGGCAAGGCTGGCGGCGGAAGGAACGATGTGAGATTTTATAAGTGTATTTGTATGTGTCACATAAGAGGAAATACCACAGTCGAGAGGATTGAAAAATTCCTATAGAAAGTGGACAAAATCAACGTTTCGTGCTCCCTGTTTCCTCCTCCAAAATTAGACCGATAAAATACTTTTATTTACAGACCAATACCAATATAATACTTTTATTTAATTATAAAGAAAGGATTTGGCTGTGTTCCTAGGTTTTCCCTCTTTTCATAAATTAATTATTAAAAGACATATTCATCTTCAAAAACCTAAAAAATATCCCATTGTTTAGACATCCAGCTATCAAATTTGACGAGATTATATAAATAAGCAAAACGTAGAAACACAGCCAAAACATTTCTTTACTTATTGATGAAAAAAGTATTTAAATCGGTCTAGTTTTAGAGGAGGAAATAGTCATTTTTCAATCTCACGCTCTTAAGGCCCTTATACAGGGTTATTTGTAAAACACCACAACCTCGCCGGAGTAGATTACTAATATCATAAACAACAACTTGATCTACGATTTTTCCGAAAACAAACTTGACTTTTCATACAAAACTCCATCATCTGTTCGGACTAGGCTTGCCAACTCCAAAAAAAGCATTTCCGGGATTACCTAGCTCGACATCCGGGACTTGGGTATATTACGCGGGACATAACACATCACATACAAAATGGTTAGAAAAAAACTATAGTACCTAATCAGTTATAAAAAAAAACAATACAAAATGTATGACAAACATTTAAATTATTAAATTTAATTTATTTCATAAATTTAAAACTTTACTATTTTGAGATTTTTGCACATTTTAACAAGTTTTTGTTTTGCAATATACTTACGACGTAGTTATAAAATTAGCTGCATTTTTGGTCAAAATTTATTTTAATTTGTAGTCCAGCCCAGGGACGTATTTTAAGATTCGGCGCCCTAGACCAACAAGGTATGCCGATGCCGCCCCTAGGGTCGCCATCTACGTAAGGGAGGATGCCTGTCTAGGATGTACAAAACGCCTGGTTTTATAGAAAAATGCCTGTCTATTAGCGAAAAAAGGCCGCGCAGCGCGATTTTTTGTCAGTTTTATCCAATAATCTTATAATTTTGCCAATTTTTGTGAAAAGAATCAGCCGCGCAGCGCGATTTTTTGTCAGTTCCGTCCACTTCAAGGAGGTTTATAATAGGGAGTGAGTACTCTACCAAAATTTTCACCTATCGTTTAAAAGAAATTCAACTTTATTGTATTGCACATAGAGTTGAAATTCTATCGACGACATTGACTGAAGGCACTACTGTGTGAATGAGACAACACCAGGTGGAGGTCGGTGTCTCGTTCGCACAATTGCCATTACTAAACAATAATACCACGATAGTAGGACTAAAAATATGTACGTTACCAATCAAGTAGTGTATGGAAGTCGAATATATACTATTTAAATATTAATTTAGAATGACACATAATAATTGTAATATAAAACAGAACATACTCTTTTGATTTAATTAAATATCTAAAATAATGCTAATCAGCTATCATCGGTGAGGTGGTAATAAATAGAAGTGTCAATCTTGGCAACTCCGATTTTGACCTTGGCGCCGAATTTCAATTTAAGAATTTCAATCTATAGGAAATGTTACTTTACAAAACTAGTGTGACCATAAATACTGCACCATTTCAGATTTCCGAAAAAACGAAATTGTTCTATTGAAATGGCTAGAGGTCGCAGGCGAGACGGTAAAATTAATAATAATAATCAAATTCATGTTTGTGCGCCTATTTCGATGAAACTCGGTTTTTGGTACTATTTCAACATGAAAATAACAACGCAATTTTGAAAATTTAAAAAATCCAAGATGGTGGCCAACTTTTTTTGTTTTTGGGCCGATTTCGATGAAACTTGGTTTTCGGAACTATTTTGACAAGAAAATAACAACGCAATTTTAAAAAAACTAAAAATCAAGACGGCGGCCATTTTTTTTGTTTTTGGGCCGATTTCGATGAAACTTGGTTTTTGGTACGATTTTGACAAGAAAATAATAACGCAATGTTGAAAATTTAAAAAATCCAAGATGGCGGCCAACTTTTTTTGTTTTTGGGCCGATTTAGATAAAACTCGGTTTTTGAAACTATTTTGACAAGAAAATAACAACGCAATTTTTAAAAAACTAAAAATCCAAGATAGTGGCCAACTTTTTAGTTCTTGGGCCGATTTCAAAAACAAATTAGCAGCCATTTTGATCTTTTTTGATTTTTCCTTCAGTTTACATTGAGTTGTTATTTTCTTGTCTAATTAGTAACCAAAAACCGAGTTTCATCGAAATCAGCCCAAAAAAACAAAAAAGTTGGCCGCCATCTTAGATTTTTAGTATTTAAAAATTGCGTTGTTATTTTCTTGTCAAAATATTACCAAAAACCGAGTTTCATCGAAATCGGCCCAAAAACAAACAAGTTGGCTGCCATCTAAGATTTTTTAATTTTTTCAATACATATTGTGTTATTATTTTCTTGTCAAATTAGTACTAAAAATCGAGTTTCATTCAAATCAGCCCACAAATAAAAGAGTTGGCTGCCATATTTTTTTATATTTTTAACATTTCTTTGTTATATTTTGATCAAAATAGTAACAAAATGGAGTTTCATAAAATCGGCCCACGACCAATATAGTTGACCGCCATTTTGTTTTTTTTTTATATTTTTAACATTGTGTGGTCGTAAATCTCTTGCACCCATTTTATTAATTTCACAAGTAAAGAAATTGGTGAAAGTATTTTAGACCTTATTGACATCTTTACCAAAATAACAGTTTTTAATTAAAAACAGCAAAGTAAATGTACAAGTATAATTATGGGAAAAAGCAATCGAATTTCAAACGTCAATAAAGTCGAAAATCGTTTCCATCTTTTTTTAACTACAGATCACTAGACAATGTTTTCCTACTTTTACTTGTTTTTCCAACATTTATTTGTTTTTCCGAAGTTCACGCACATTGCATTTTTATTAAAAATTGGAATAAACTTTAAAGTTGCGTAAATATTTACACTTGAAATTAAATTGAATTGAATAAACTAGATTTTAATTGGTTGAATTACCATATTTAAAAAATAAAAACAAAAAAGCAACTTAATAAAAACGTGATAGATAATTTGTTCTTAAAAAATATTTTTTTTAAATAAATATTAATTTTCTTTTTTTTAGTTAACGAGCTAAACTAAAAATATACCACCGCCTATCAGAGTACTCGTCAAGACCATTCAAACGAGTCCAAACTCGATGGTGTTGAAAGGTTTTATTGCAGAGTTCCTGTGGCCTTCTTCCGGCTCCATCATCAGACTCTTGGATACTATTACCCAACAGAGCACTCGTCAAGACGATTCAAACGAGCCAAAACTCGATGGGGTTGCATGATTTCAATATTGAGTTCCTATGGCATGGAATCCAGACTTCATCATCCGACCCTGAACCTCGTCTCCCGTCAGAGTACTTGTCAAGACAATTCTAATAAGCCCAAACACGATGGGGTTGTATAGTTTCATTCATCATAGAGTTCCTGTGGCGTTCTTCCGGCTCCATTATCAGATCACCTCAATGACACTGTAATATTGCATTTCCTTCCATTTCTGACCTGTGTTCAAAGTTTCAAGTCTCTAGCTCATCGGGAATTTGGTATAAAATCGTTTGCAAAATTTGTGCTCAAACAAACAAAAGAGCAAGCAACCTAATAAAAACGCGGTAAAAAGTGTTAATTATAAATAAAGAACTACCTAGGTATTTAAGTTTATATTAAACAGTTTAAAGTATTATGTATGTCTCCGTCCAACCATACGGTTTGGTCACCCTAATGAAGAAAAGGACACATACATCTACTTGACCTCTCTGTCGGCTCGTTTTGGGGCGAAGCGCTCATTCCGGTTTATAGTACTATTTCCATGGTCCACTTATCTTGTAATTTTGCCTGACTAAAGTAAGAAAAAAAAAACAGCAACAGCAACAATTCATAAGCACCCAATACTTGTCAAGGGCCGATTTTTGTTTTTCTTCTATTAATGACTTTTACTGATTTCCGGGACAAAAGGCGTCCCGCAAGGGGTCACGGCGGGACGGCCCAAAATTGACTCAGAAGCGGGACGTCCCGGAAAATCCGGGACGGTTGGCAAGCCTAGTTCGGACATTCGTATGAAAAGTCGAATATTTTTTGTCTGTTTTCGGAAAAGCCGTAGAAAAAACGTTGTTGTTTATGATGTTAGTTATCTACTCCTGCGAGGTTGTTGGTGTTTTAGAAATAACCCTGTAAACCTCAACGTGACGCCCTCATCTTAATAAAATTTATTGCTCGCTAAGTACCTACATAATGTATCGAAAATTCACAAGCACGGATTTGTAAAACATCAACTACCTAGCAGGAGTGAATTACTAACGTCATAAACAACAACGTTTCTTTAACGACTTTTCTGAAAAAAAGATGAAAGTTTTACTTTCCATACAAATGTTCGAAATGCTGATTGACTTTTGTATGGAAAGTAGGGTTTTCGGGTACCCGGCTTTTTTCATACCCGGGTATCGAGTATTATTTATTTTAATACCCGGGAATACCCGGGTACCCGGGTATCTTCAAATACAAATAAAACTTCACGTTTTTCACGTGTTTCGCTCAATTAAACATACACACCGTTAAATTTTAATCGTTTAAAACTTAAAATCCCTTTATATGAGTGTTCCACTAATAAAAATAAAGATGTTTTTGCTAGAGAGATATGGATATTCCCTAAGTAAAGTAACTAAAGTAGGGCAATTTAGATCACATGACACATCTGACATCTGTTAGTCCTTAGTGTTATTTATCAAACTAAATCATAAATTTGCTTTCCTTGTGATTTTTACAACAATTAATATTTACTTATTATTAACTGAAAAAAGTGCCTTTAATAATAAAATATTATGTGCCCGCCGTTAGAAGGTTACGTTGTTAAATTTTGATGAAGTGTTAAATTGACCCTACTTTAGACAGTTAAAAACATTGTATTAGTCATTAAGATCAAGTATTATAGGGAAGTATTTTTGTAATTTTTCGAACCATGTATCTTTGGCAAAAAAAGTTTTATTCGTAGAAAACCCACTTTAAGGAATTTAATCGATTGGTTAGACAGAGTATTTATCAAGAAAAAACAACTAGGTATTCCCAGCAAATATCTGTCGAAAAAAACATAACATAAAAAGATCCGTCTTCGGAAAGACGGTGTTCTCGTATTTCCACTATTTTCAACTTCCATTTATTTAAAAAAGTTGCTCAGATGGTTATAGGAATACTTTAGAAAAATCGCGCAGACATCTTAACAGTGGTAAAAGCTTATTATTAATGTAAAATAGAAAAGGAACAATAAAAGTTATTGGTTTATTATCATTCATGTTGTCCTGTTAATGAAACTAGCTTTTGAAAATGCCAAGGAATTAAGAGAATGATTGGACAGCCTATCTGTAAAAGTGGGTTTAATCGATTATAGGGCTTTGTACAGCAGATTTAAATTATGAGTGCTGCTATAGACAGTAAAATAAAATATTTTTTATTATACCCGGGTACCCGGGTTTTTCATCAATTATTACCCGGTTCCAAATTCTCTTGTATACCCGGGTATACCCGACCCGGGTACCCGGGTCCGAAAACCCTAATGGAAAGTCGATTTTCTGTCTTTCGGAACGTCGTAGAACATACGTTGCTTATGATATTAGTAATCTACTCCTGCGAAGTTGTTGGTGTTTTAAAAATAACCCTGTATAAATGTAAAATTTGCAAGTCAACTATTTATATCAAACAACACGTTAATATTAGATAGGTATTTAACTTTTGTTCAGCCCCTTTTGATTTGTTTTTGTAAGTATAGGACAATAGACATACTCTAAATAAGTAAAAAAATTGTAGGTGGACCCCCGCTTCATCTCGATGTTCTCCGTGTACAACCTTCAATTCCCGTCTGAGAACACACTGCGCCACATTTACGTGTCCATACTGAAGGGGCACTTCTCAGTCTTCCCGGAAGAAATTCAGGAAATAGTCGACAAAATCGTCCAAATGACTCTGGACTTGTACAAGGTAAGTAACACAATCGAATAAAGTCATGAAAGCATTAAATAGGTATTACCTAAGTACCTACCTAAGTATTCAAAGTTAACTGGATTCAATGTGCAGTATTATCAATAATTCTTAGAACGGATTACATTACAATAATTTCAACAATAACTTTGCCATTTCAAGAAACCGCAACTTCTGTAAATACTAATTTACTGTCTCGTCTTTCTGCTCAACTTCAAAGTCGTTCTATACCTTAGTTGAGGATGTAAAATGACAACTCTCTCAAATTCAATTATTTTAATTCATTAGCTAATTGTAAACTCTCGTTTAAAACAAACCAATAAAAGCTTATGGAAGTCGATAAACATTTAATATTTCTACCCACATACTCATTACCAAGCCTAATCAATATTTTCCATCAGATAATCATAGTAGATCTGCCGCCGACTCCCGCAAAGTTCCACTACATCTTCAACCTTCGGGACTTGTCCCGAATCGCCGCCGGCATGTGTCTGATGCACCCCAACTTCTTCAGCGAGAAGAAAACGGTTGTGAGGTGTTGGCGAAACGAGTTCACGCGAGTCATCTGCGACAGACTCATCAACATGCAGGTATTGTCACTATTAGAAGCCATAGTATAGCTGCTAAGTTCCACAACATCTTCAACCTTCGGGAGTTGTCACGAATCGCCGCCGGCATGTGTCTGATGCACCCCAACTTCTTCAGCGAGAAGAAAACGGTTGTGAGGTGTTGGCGAAACGAGTTCACGCGAGTCATCTGCGGCAGACTCATCAACATGCAGGTATTGTGATCATTACAAGCCAAGCCATAGAATAGCTGCTAAGTTCCACTAGGGGAAAGTCTGGTAATTTGGACCAATTTTTTTTTTACGCATTTTAGATATATTTTTTGTACATTTTTCTAAATGTCTAGCATATAAAATGAAATAAAAACTATTAAGCTTTGCATTTATTAAGCATTAATCAACATGATTCTTATAGTTTCATTAAAAATTAACAAAATATGAGATCCGAGCTTTGTTCCAATTTAGCCAACTGGTTTTGTAATTTGGACCACGGGGTTGCTAAATTGGGCTTTTATAGATTTCAAGCTCAAAAGACCTTAACAAAGAATCATATCTTATTTACCTAACTTACAAATAATCTGATAAAGGAAACATGTAGTTAAATCGCACGAATCTAATAGTTTTAGCCCCTCACATAAGATAATCATCACAAACGTCAGGGTTTTGAGTACAGGCTTCGTTATTCCACTTATGGCAACGCGCACACTGTATCCGTCTACTTTGGCGCCTCTCTTATCATAATAATTTCTTTCGAATTTGGAACATTAATTATTTTTGCCTTCTAAATTAACGCTGCTATCTTTATGTGGTCCATTTTATCCAACTCCATGCGGTTCATTTTAACCAACAGGGTATATATAATATTAAAAAATGAAATAAAAAAAAAACCTATAAATACCGGCAAACGTTTCACATAATTTAATGCACATTAATTTACGCTTCCAAATTACAAAATTGAAAAACTTAGCACGAGTCGTTGAAAATTACATTAAAAACAACAAAAAATAATTTATCAAAACAAAACATACATGTTCAAAGTCACAGCAAAAACAATATGGCCGATATGTAATGAAGTTAGCCGCGTATCACTGAGTGTTTCCAGAAAATAAATTAAAAGAATAGTTTACGTGATATAAGGGTGGTCCAATTTAGTTGTCGGTCCAAATATTTATTATTTATTATTATTTATTTATTAATCTTAAGGAAGACCAACAACTAGTAACAAACAGATAGCACTTTTAGTGACAGTAGGAAGTCATTTACAGGTCCTCGCATATATATAACAGGCTGATCTACAAAAAGCGATACAAGCTTATAAAACAAATAAGACGTTATTTACTATTACACTAAAACATTCACAAAGTAATTTGTAATTACGAAAAAAAAATTCAAGTACACTGCACAAACATTAACAATGTTATCTTTAAACCAGGTGTTTCTAAGCTATAATTATAGTCTAAGCAAGCTTGAAAGCACAAGAATACCAAAACCGCTCATGTAGCCAACAGAAAATGAGACTATCACTCAAAAAAGCCACTTGCCAGTATACGCCTCGCCTTCTGAAAATCAGTATTAAAAAGATCGATATCATATTTGTTATTTAATTTATTGAAACTGCTACACGCACGCCACATAAATGCGTTTTGCCTGTAATTAGTAGTAGCCAACGGAAGATAAATAAGCTCGTTAGATCTGAGGGTCTTTCGTGGTGGAACTATAGATATTAAAGCTAATAGTTGAGGGCAATCAATGACATTAGTAGTTATCTTAAGAAGAAAGCAAAGATCTGCGATCGTACGTCGTTGCTCCAATGGGAGAAGATGATGTCTTTTACATTGAACCAAATAATCAGAAGAAGAAAAGGGCACATTTAGTCTGTAACATAAGTACCGAATAAATTTTATCTGGATATTTTCAATTCTGGAGATGTATGACGTATATTTAGGATTCCAGATTTGTGATGCATATTCCAGTTGACTTCGTACGTATGTACAGTAAAGAATTTTAAATGTCTTAGCCTGTTTGAAATTTCGACCCATACGTTTAATAAAGCCCAAGGCTTTATATGCCTTGGCCACTATTTTGTTTACGTGTGCATCAAATAGGAGACCTGAATCAAAGAACACGCCAAGATCTCGAACACAATCCTCCCTGTGAAGTCCTTCTCCTTTTAGTTTGTAATTAAAAGTAACTGGATTCCGCTTACGACTGAAGCTCACTAGGCAGCACTTGGAGGGGTTTAAATCTAAACAATTAACCTCGCAGTAGTTTTCGAGTCTGTAAAGGTCAGCCTGTAGAGACTCGGCGTCTGAAATAGAAGATATCTTTGCATAGATCTTCATGTCATCTGCGAAAGATAAGAGACTAGAGGTGTGAAAGCATTGGTCGATATCGTTTACAAAGATTAAAAACAGCAAGGGTCCGAGCAGCGATCCTTGTGGGATTCCGCTAGGTATGTCTACCCAACTAGAGGTGTAGTTACTAATAACCACAGCTTGAGATCGGTTATCTAAATAGGAAGTGAACCACCTAAGCAGATCGCCGCTGATGCCAATCGCTGATAGCTTTGCAATCAAGAGATTATGTGGAATTCGGTCAAAAGCTTTACTGTAATCTGTGTAAACGACATCGACCTGTGCACCACCATCCATTGCTGAGGTAATAGCCTCATTTAAAAGTGCAAGGTTTGAGACGGTAGAACGGCCTTTTAAAAAGCCATGTTGGTTGGAGCTCATTGATTGTTGTAACGCAGGACATAACTGGTCATAGACCAAACGTTCTAAAACTTTTGCAACTATGCATAGTTTGGAAATAGGTCTATAGTTTTCTACAACAGTTTTAGAACCCTTTTTATGAACGGGTGTTATAAAAGCTCTCTTCCAAACGGGAGGTACACATCCCTGTGTTAGGGACTTTCGAAAAAGAATGCACAGAGGAACAGCAATAGTTTTAGCGCAGTTAATTAGAAAACACGACGGTAAATCATCGGGACCAGCAGATTTGGAAGCATCCAATTTACTGAGTAGCTGGACGACTCTATCATAATTAATTTCAATTGACGATATATCAGAAGTACAATCACTAACCAAGTTATTACCAGATGTGGAGGGTGAGTTGGCTACAAATGTAGAAAGAAAATAATTGGAGAATGCCTCACAAATTGAATCACCTGAATCACACGTCGAGCCATTATAGTAAAGTGTACTAGGCAAGCCACTTGATTCCGTTCTGGATCGAACAAAATTCCAGAAGTTTTTGGGTTGTTGTACAATGGAGTCCTCTATCAAGATTAGGTAGTTATCATAACACGATTTTTCTAAATCTTTTACTCTATCGCGCAACCTGTTGAAACTCGAGATATCACTGCGATTACCATAGATTTTTATTTTACGATGGTATTTGGCCTTTTCCTTAATTGCTTTTTTAAGCGATTTAGTATACCATTTAGGATATGTGTTTCCGGTAATATTTATTGTAGGTATATGCCTATCTCTTATTTCCAGAAAGAAATTATAGAAACGATAAAGAGCCTCTTCGATACTCAAGCGATTAAATTCGGAGTACCAGTCTTTGTTAGCAAATTCACTATTAATCTTATCATAGTCACCCCGCTGAAACAAGTACTTAGTACGGACCGCACTGGTGAGAGTGGGAGGTTCGATACAATTTAATTCAATCAAGAGAGCACCATGATGGGAATCTATGGGTACAAGGGGGTTCTCACTACAGTCAGTTACGGTAACTTTGTGATTTGCTAACACTAGATCAAGGATAACACCGTGTAAATTTTTTACTGAATTGAATTGACTTAAATTTGATGCATTTAATTGGTCAACTAATTTAATCTCGTCTGTTTTTGTCGGAGTTGACGGCACTAAAGTCCCATCATTAGCAGGACTTGGGTTCCACGACAAATTACGCAGATTAAAGTCACCTACAATAAAAAAATAGTCTTCATTATAGGTATCAATCGAATTATCAAGTTTAATTAAAAAGTTGTTTAATTGTTCAGAGAAAGTAAGTCCTAGATTTTCATTACATAAGTAAATTACACATATGTGGCATTTTTTTAAAACATTGTTAGATTTAAATGATAACGTTATCCATAGATCTTCGGCAGACGAATGAAAGCTGGGCTGTGCAATAGCGTCTAACTGACGGTGGGCTGCTATAACCACCCCACCGCCGTATATTTGTCTAGTACGCTCATAGTTCCGGTCTCGACGCCACACAACATAACGACCATCAAACAACTCTGCGTCACTGATACCCTCAACCAGCCAAGATTCCGTAATAATTATAATGTCATAATTTGACAAGCAGATATTTCTATAGAATATAGATGTTTTTGTACGAAGACCCCTTGCGTTCTGGTAATAGATTTCTAAATTATTTAAATTATTACAAATCACTTTTAAAATTATATTTATAATGACGGAAAGGCAATAGTTTAATATCTTTGCTTAAATATAATATTATGACTGGGCAAAACAACCTTATGTAAGCAATACAATACGGATTATCAATGTATAAGTGACAATGAACGAGGCGGTAACATTCATTCGGCAGTGCATCGGGTAGCGAGCAATAATAGTGAGCAACAAAGCCAGCGGCAAAAATGTAGTGGGAGAATATGATTAGTTTACTACTGACGGCCGGCCGGTTAGCATTGGCGTATGCGAGTAAACAATAGACGCCGATCGGTGGGGCGATCGAGTCGAATAATAACATTTTTCTATGGCGGAATAAGCGGTTAACAATACTTATCAGTGTAGAATTGTGCAGTAACATATAAAAAAATAACAATAAACATGCAAACTTGTGGGTGACGTAACAACGGATTACACAATCTTGTTTAAATCGGCGTATTTAGATATTACAAACGCATGAGTTGTATCATTTTTTCTGACATGGATTTTACCGTACTTCACCCACACGTAGGAATATTTTTTCTCCTTTGCGACTGTTTTGGTCTTTGTTAAAAGCTGTTTTGATGTTGAAGTGAGGTGATCGTTAATGAAAACTCTCTGACTAACGTCACCAAATCCAGAAAGATCAGATGTATTTAGTGATTTCATTGAACGAGCAGTAGCCAGAAAGTCCTCTTTCATGTAGCGGTTATTAAAAGAAATAACAATGTTTTTTTCTTTGTTGTTAAATGAAGGTACGCGGGCAATATAGTTGATTTGTGTTTTCGGCAGTTCAAATTGGATTACTTTGGACAAATCATTTACGATCGAGAAAAGATTTTCTGTTTTTCTTGTGGGTATTCCTTTCACCTCCACATTATTCAACCTAGACCATTGCTCCTTAGCTGCCAGTTCTTCCTTCACTCGTACTAGCTCTTGATTTGTGGACTCCAAACTGTTTTTCAAGGTTTGAACTTCAGTAACCTGATGCTGAACTATTTTTATTTTATCTTCGACTTCCTTGACGCTTGCACTATTAAATTCACAGGAGGCCTTGAGATCAGTGATGTCAAGTTTAATAGCCCTTATGTCGTCTAACAGCTTAGGGAAACCCACCAGTTGCTCTTTTATTCCACGGATTTCGCTTAGTATGGTTTCTAGCACAGTGGGATCGGAGGATGATGAGGGTAGTGGAGCTGGGGTACTCTTGCAGCTTTGGCATCTCCACGCTGCTCTGCGGTCTGCTCCGAGTTTGCGATAACCAGCCTCGGTAATATTGGCGCAACCGAAGTCAAAATGCTTTTTGCACCCACCACACTGAACACCATCATTGAATAATGCGTCACAGGTAGAACACTTCATGATATTTAATGTTACAATTTTGTGAGAGAGACTAGAAAAGTGATGATAAGTAATTTTACAATTTGAAAAAAGCCAAAGTACTGATGCAAATTAGAAAATTAGCTGTACACGTCTTATCGCTAGGCGCATCGATCGCCATCCTGACGACTTTCAGGATGGCGATAAAATATGCCGACTTTCCCCTATATCTTTAACCATCGTCGCCCAGATGTGCCCATTTGTCAGATGCACCCCAACTTTTTCAGTGAGAAGCGAACGGTTGTGTTTGTGAGGTGTTGGCGGTACGAGCTCAAACGAGTCATCTGCGACAGACTCAGCAATATGCAGGTGTTGTAGCCAGCCAAGCTTTACCTGTTTCATGCGTGTTTGTTATAGAAACGAGGTTGTTACTTTGGCAACGGTGTTGTTACTGCAAACGGGGCCACTCTGTATTAACCCGGTATATCGGTTTTAGTTGGTCAGATACTCAATATAAAATTGTTGTATGTACTTACAATAGGGTCAATTTAATAGATCACAGTTGACATCTGTCTAGTCTTTTGTTTTAATAGTTAAAGTAAATAAATAGTAAATTTGCTTTCTTTCGTGATTATAAGTTACAATATATATGAATTAATAACTGAAAAAAGTAAAGCCTCGGTTATGCGAAAACATTTGTCTCTGTCTTTTTCTTTACGTGTAAAGAGTATGGAAAATAACCTCACTTCTGCACTTTTTCGATGTTTTTCGTTGTTTTTTTCATCATTATCTTCACAATTATCTTTCTTGAAAAAAGTTATTGGAGCAACTTCACAGTACGTTAAAGTGTATTTTGATGTAGAATTCAATTCGTTTCCGCTATTATTTACGCCAAAAATATGACCCGCAACAAGCTCTTTTAATGATATATTTTTTTTCAATCATCCATGAGGTTTATACGCAACTTAATACATGTAGCTACTAGATAATCTCTTTAGCTTGTCGTATGTTTTTTGTGGCTAGCTACGACTTTACGTTTTCTATATAAAAATATGGCCTGCGCAAACCATGTTTTCCTATCATGGACCCTTAAGACCCTTTTATTATGTAGGATAACGAAATCATGTGTACACACATACAAGAACACATAGTGAAGTACTTTCCTGAAGAGGAGCCGGTGGTTTTGGAGGAGATCGTGGTGACTGAAGACGATATTAAAATGGCCGTTGAAGGCGAAGAAGAAGACGGTTGGTAGTTCACGTATCTATTGTATTAGATTACCACCATTGGTCGACTATACCAGAGGAGTCTCACTCCGCACTCCGTGCTTAAACTTTCATATGTTTTTTTTTATGCACAACTGGATAGTAGATTAGCCTTCACCTCTCCTGATGTTAAGTGACGATAAGGCCGAATGTGGAAGCGCACCACACCCGGAATCCTCATCGCTGAGGAACTGAAGATGGTACTAGCTAGCCAGGCGGACTTGAAATAAGCCTTTTACCATCAACCAAACCGAGTACAAATTGTACAATTTTCTCTGTAATACACTTGTACTATTATGTATTCTGTGGTAATACTTCAATTTTTTATAAAATATTGTTTAAGACGGTTTTGTTTATATTGTCTTATTATAACTTACGCTACGCTGGAGCCTGGCTTTTTATTCATTACTGCCCCAAGACGTAACAAAGCCGCGAGCTATAGCTCGCGGCTGACTCAGTCGAGCCAGCGCACGAGGGATGTCATGTGTCGGTCGGTTGAGACAGAACTACGCGACAGAAAGTAAAACGCTTCAGAGGTGTTTATAATAATAAAGACCCAGTGCTGTGCAATTTGAAATTGTACTTTATTACCGTGCAACGAGAGCTTATTACCTATTTGATTGTCCTCGCGCGGATGGGCTTCTGTACGTTTAGTACTATAATATATTCTGTGACTATACTCTGACTGCAAGGGGAGTGCCTCGCCTTGGATAAGTACGCGGTAAGGGCGGGGGCAGAGCAACCTCCTCTTTCTCTCCCGCACATACGTCTATCGAGGCTTTCTCCCTCCGCCACGTCTATCATAATCCAAAGCGCGGTACAGCGCTTGCAATCAAACTATAGCACACACACTGAGTCCGGCGTTAGAATATCGTAAAGCGATTTCTCTGATATATTATTAGCATAGCACAAATCAGTATTACAGCTTCATAAGAAGGGCCGAAACAACGCGCCCAAAAATCTCGGTATAATTCTCTCGAATTGGCATGCTGACTATTTTTTATTTTATGTTACATAAATTACCTCTCAAAAAAAAGAAACATTGGTCAAATAATTATTTCGCTAGCATGAAAACTGCCCGAGATAAATATCACAGTTTGAAATGCACACAAATGGACTCACCCAAAAACGCTCCATACTAACGACTACTCAATTATGACGTCACGTTTGAGTAGTAGTAGTAAATTTGTTCAGCAGCTATATTAAATATTGTGTTTATCAAAAAGGTTTCTTAGATAAATTTGCTATAACTTTTATGGACTAATTAAAGGTATTATTTATTTTAATAAATTTTATAGTTTTTAATTGGACTTGTCCACCCAACTTTGAAGGGTCGTAATAATACGCAATATATAAAACCAAGAGGTATACAAGCTACTCTAAAAGTTTAATATGTTCACGATTTTTATTAGTATTTCGTTATTTTATTCATTAGTCATCATCCCAATTCTCGTAGTCTCACTATCTAAATCTAAGTAGTCAACAGTTATGAATATACCTCCATTATGATCGAAGCCAGTTTGTTAATGTAAATATTGTACAGTCAGCAGCACATCATGTTATACAAACTGTCAAAAATCTCTAGTTAATTTTGAACTTTAAAGTGTTCTGAAAACCCAACGAACCGTTGACTGTACTAGAAAAATATGTATTTTATTTTATAATAAGTAAATTATCAGAATATATATAAATAGCAATGTGAATGCAAAATCTTAAATTGTATTCAAGGTTATTTTTAGTTAATACAAAACCTCTCGTAGGGTTGATCAGACCATCAAACTGAACAACTTTCATTATGGGATCAACCTCGAAATCACGAAAAAAAAACAACTGTTCCATACAAAAGTACAATCCTACTCCATCGAAATGTATGAAACAGCAGATTTTTTTTCGCGATTTCAAGGTTGGTCCAATAATGAAAGTTGTTCAGTTTGATGGTCTGATCAACCCCACGAGAGGTTTTGTATTAACTAAATATAACCTTGTATAATAACCAACCAGAGGAGCTCGGTGGCGTAGTGGTTTAGCGCCTGGCCCAGCGATTGCGTAAGTTAAGCAACGTTCGCAAGGGTTGGTCATGGGATGGGTGACCAAAAATTTACTATCGCGAACTCCTCCGTGCTTCGGAAGGCACGTTAAGCCGTTGGTCCCGGCTGCATTTGCAGTCGTTAATACCCACCAATCCGCACTGGGCCCGCGTGGTGGGTTATGGCCCTTCCTCCTTATCCACCCATAAGGAAGGCCTGTGCCCCAGCAGTGGGGACATAAAAAAAATGGCTGATGGACATAATAACCAAACACATTTTCCTCAGAGTTTGCAGAAAAGGAAGCTAAACCAGAAGCCGCGGCAGAATCAGTCGTTGCGGAAGCTGTCGAAGAGGAAGAGGTAGAGGTCGAAAAAGAACTTACGGTAATTTGACATAACTTATAGATCATCATCATCATCATATCAGCCGCTCGACACCCACTGCTGGGTATAGGCCTCCCATAAGGATCTCCACGACGATCGGTCCTGCGCTGCCCGCATCCAGTGGCTTCCCGCGACCTTCGCCAGATCGTCGGTCCACCTTGTCGGGGGCCTACCCACGGAGCGTTCACTATTCAAGAACCTTATAGATAAGCCTTTACATTGGAGGGAAGGAATACATAGAAACAACTAATTTGGAACCACTGCCCTAGATTTAGGATTACAAGACGTCTTTTTGATCGCACGCTTGCTACATGATGGTTGGAAGTAAACTTTTCTTATTATACAACGTGTTACAAAACAACCTCTAATGCCGAATATGGTAGATAGGGACCATCAAACTGAATAACTTTTACTATGGGACCAACTCTGATATCGCGAAAAAGAAATGTTAATATCGAAACTATCAAAATGTATGAAACAGTTGAATTTTTTTCACGATTTCAGAGTTGGTCTCGTAGAAAAAGTTGTTCAGTTTGATGGTTCCTATCTACCATATTCGGCATTAGGGGTATTTTTGTAACACGTTGTATAATATAGCTTTCATAGATCTAGATCAGTGTTTCCCAATTGGTACGCGAGTTTGCATCAAGGCAATAAGCGGTTCGTGAGTTTGTGGTCTTTCTGGAGGGGTACAGAAAAAACTAATTGGGAACCACTGATCTAGATTTAGGTTTACAAAACGTCTTTTTGATTGCACACTTGGTATATTTACATGACAGTTGAAGTAAACTTTTCTTATTATAAATTACAAAGTATTTTTATAATGCCCCGATTTCGGTTTGATTGTATTCGGTTGGAGCCCGTTTTAGTATACCGAGTAATGTAAACCGTTATTTGGTTTGGCTGTATTCGAATTACATTTTCGGTCAAGTAGTGGAATACATTTGCCATACATGTGGTCAACGCATTTTTTGGTCACCTAACTTTTTTTATAACTGGCGGATTTGGTTAGCAAATTCAGTTGAACCGAACGACGCATTCGGCCGCCAACCCGATTAATTATTCCGAATAATTTATCGAGTTTTTGTGCGGGTATTTAAGATTTACCTATTTATTTATTTACTTAGTGTCACTTACATTAAATTACCCGGCAAAATCGATCTAAAAACTTGGCAAGATTTTAGATCGATTTTTAGTCGTATTTTTGATGTATTTAGGTACAACAACGCGGGATGCGGGGGATGAGTTAACAAAGTTCCGTGCGCGCGATCGGTAGGCCAGTCGACCATTACCTCCCGCGATGCGTTTCTTTCTTAACATAACTACGTTAAATCTTGCCAAATTACGTGCCGGTTACTGTACCACAACAAATTTCAACTTAATGCGATATAGAAGTCTTTAAGTAAACGTAAAAAACAAGAGTAAAAAGTATAGCAATACAATTTAATGAATTGTGTTTAAATTACAGCTTGAAGAGTACGTACTACGCGATCCTTTGTTGTTCGGAGATTATAGGAACGCTTTAGATGAAGAGGAAATTCGATACTATGAAGACTTGCTCGACTACGAAGCAGTATACTTTTTATTCCAAGAGGTAAGATCACTAAACATGACGTCTAACACCATCAGTAGACATTATAAATATTACCTAAACCTCCACTATCGGTAAACAACGTAGTATTTTTAGTTTCGATATTTCAAGTAAACCAAACTTAACTTTTTTATCAAATCAGAGAACAAATTGTTATTTTTCATTAGATTTGTGTCGCATGCACAACAAGTTAACTTGTGCACAACAAGTTTTCGTGTGTCTTCTTCTTCTTATCGAATGAGGTTAGTAGCCACCTCTGGTGTTAGATTTTATCGAGCCGCCTGTAAGGCCTCTATCTTGGCTTAACGACTGTTATCAGATGACAACAGCCGGGACCGACGGTTTAACGTGCCCTCCGAAGCACGGAAGCGCTCAGTTGTAAAACCACTTTAACGATCACCCATCCGACTCCTGACCAGACCGAGCGTTGCTTAACAAACGTGATCAAGTACGATCAGTCTGTCTTGACAGACTGATCGTACTTGATCACGTTTGTTCCACCATGAGCGTTTCAACTTTAACTTCAACACGCCCGTTGAAAACACACACAGTACGCTTACCAATACTGCTAGTTAGGAAGTCCCCTACTCAAATTGTAAATTTAACGAATATTTAAATTATTTTTTCCATTTAGATCTTAGACGAATTCAACGAGCGCGTAGGCAAGATGTCGGTAGTACTATTCGAGGATTGCTTGGAGCACTTGACGCGCACGCACCGTATACTGCGAATGGACCGCGGCAACGCCATGATCATCGGCGTGGGCGGCTCCGGCAAGAAGTCTATATGCAAGCTGGCTTCCTTTGCTGCCGGTACGTACTGTGTGTGTGAGAGACAGGGATAGCAACATGTCAGTGGTTCTAATCGAGGATCACTTGAAGCACTTGACGCGCACTCACCGCATACTGCGCATGGACCGCGGCAACGCCATGATCATCGGCGTGGGCGGCTCCGGCAAGAAGTCTATATGCAAGCTGGCTTCCTTTGCTGCCGGTACGTACTGTGTGTGTGAGAGACAGGGATAGCAACATGTCAGTGGTTCTAATCGAGGATCACTTGAAGCACTTGACGCGCACTCACCGCATACTGCGCATGGACCGCGGCAACGCCATGATCATCGGCGTGGGCGGCTCCGGCAAGAAGTCTATATGCAAGCTGGCTTCCTTTGCTGCCGGTACGTACTGTGTGTGTGAGAGACAGGGATAGCAACATGTCAGTGGTTCTAATCGAGGATTACTCGAAGCACTTGACGCGCACTCATCGCATACTGCGCATGGACCGCGGCAACGCCATGATCATCGGCGTGGGCGGCTCCGGCAAGAAGTCTATATGCAAGCTGGCTTCCTTTGCTGCCGGTACGTACTGTGTGTGTGAGAGACAGGGATAGCAACATGTCAGTGGTTCTAATCGAGGATTACTTGAAGCACTTGACGCGCACTCATCGCATACTGCGCATGGACCGCGGCAACGCCATGATCATCGGCGTGGGCGGCTCCGGCAAGAAGTCTATATGCAAGCTGGCTTCCTTTGCTGCCGGTACGTACTGTGTGTGTGAGAGACAGGGATAGCAACATGTCAGTGGTTCTAATCGAGGATTACTTGAAGCACTTGACGCGCACTCATCGCATACTGCGCATGGACCGCGGCAACGCCATGATCATCGGCGTGGGCGGCTCCGGCAAGAAGTCTATATGCAAGCTGGCTTCCTTTGCTGCCGGTACGTACTGTGTGTGTGAGAGACAGGGATAGCAACATGTCAGTGGTTCTAATCGAGGATTACTTGAAGCACTTGACGCGCACTCACCGCATACTGCGCATGGACCGCGGCAACGCCATGATCATCGGCGTGGGCGGCTCCGGAAAGATGTTTATATGCAAGCTGGCTTCATTTGCGGCTGGTACGTATTGTGTGTGTGACAGACAGGGATGGCAATATGTCGGTGGTTCTATTCGAGGATTGCTTGAAGAACTTGACGCGCACGCACCGCATATACCACACGTATTATGAAAGACACATGCGCCTAAACCAGGGGTTCCCTAACTTATTTGGGACGTTCTCCCTTTCAACCAAAAAAAAATCCTTGCCTCCCTAGATAATTTTAGGTTAATAGCAGGTAATAAAAGTTATTTGACCCAAAACAATGACACATAATATGAGCTACACAAGTAGCTCGCGCCCCCCACTTTGAAAAACCCCTGGTCTAAACACTCCTATGGTGCCTAAGGTTATAATCGCTTGCTCGCCGGATCCTTTTTAGGGTTCCGTAGCCTAAATGGCAAAAAACGGAACCCTTATAGTTTCGTCATGTCTGTCTGTCTGTCTGTCTGTCTGTCTGTCCGTATGTCACAGCCACTTTATTCCGAAAGTGTTAAGACTACACAGTTGAAACTTGGTAGGTAGATGTATTCTGTTAACCGCTTAACGAATTTAATACAAAAATAAGAAAAATAAAAGATTAAGGGGGGGAAATACATGCATGGAACTGAAACTGAAAAATTTTTTTTTCTTCAAACCAACACGTGTTGGGTGTCTATAGATAGGTCTTTAAAAATGACATTGAGGTTTTTAAGACAACTTTTTCTCAAAGTCAACCGTTTGAAAGATATTCACCGCCAAAGTGGTAAAATGTGTGTCCCCCCCCTTTAACTTTTGAAATAAGAGAGTGAAAAATCTAAAAAAAACATATGCTGTAGATCTTAATAAACACTTTCAACCAAAATTGGTTTGAACGCGATATAGTAATTAGTTTTTGAGATATAGCACATTTTCCAAAACCGCAAATATAACTTTGTCATTCATACCAACACTGTGAAAAACAAAGTTATTTTTGCAAACGAAAAATGATAGGTGGTATTTAATATGGTATGGTATAAGGTAACTACGGAACCCTATGGCGCGTGGCCCGACACGCACTTGGCCGGTTTTTTATTTCACGCCACCGCTGGGGTGTTTCGCGCGTACACGAAAACGTAGACATGTGAAATCGCGATGGTGGTGAGCACTTGAGAACTTTAAACTATTACAAAAAATTCGACATGTCTTACAAAACTCGATCAGTTGTTCGGACATTTGTATAAAAAGTTTTTTGTCTGTTTTCGTAGAATTCGTAGAACAAAATTTGTCGTAGAAAAAAGCACACAAATTTCGTATAAAATTTTACTTCAGTATTTTTTATGGCGTATTTAAGTTACAATATTACAAATACTTTTTTTGAAATTGATAGGTGGTATTATTAGCTTTCGAAAGGTATAACTGTAGGACTTCTAAATCCGGAGAAATAAATATTTTTCCGCAGGGTCATCTAAAATAAAAAGTCAAATTTAAAATGGCGGCCATTCCAACAGGAGTGGGGATAGACCCCAACATATGGGTGTTTTTGCCGATAAAATTAGGTGCAATACACGCCTTTAAATTATCGCTAGTTGAAGACCAAAGGCACTGTATATTGTGGACAAGTTCAACGAGCGAATATTATGACTTACATTTTTTTCGTGCAGGCTGCGACATGTTTGAAATAACGGTGACTCGCAACTATAACGAGAACACGTTCAAAGACGACATGAAGCGACTCTACAACCAGCTCGGAGTCGACGGCAAGAAGACTGTGTTCCTGTTTACTGCTGCGCAGGTCAGACGTTTAGTGTCTAGACACATATGCCCAAGTTACGCTACCGAAGATGGGCGGCAAGTGGCGCTTTTCATTTGTTCCCAACAAGTCACATACCATCAACTGTCACATTGGGATCCCTTGTTTTCGCATAATGGTTTTATACCTAATTTGATTTGGCATAACGGATTTGGCATAATCTTTTTGTCATAATAATACTTTGGCATAATTGTTTTTTGGCATACTATTTATATTAGCATAATTATCATTTAGACAATTTTTTTTCGCATAATGTTATTAGGCATATTGTCTATTCGCCTAATATTATTTAGACCAAAAAATCAAAAACAATAAGAATAAATATTTTTACGAACCTATTTATTTACATGCAAAATAGGTAGGTATTCTATTAAAATGCCAAAAAATCATAACATATACGACCTAAATATCGACTCATAAGTCGTGCCGCGACAGCGGCCGGCGAAGTGCTAGAACCGACCTGCTGGCATGTAACCCTCAATGAACCTTCAGTTTTTTAAGCTTTGGGATTTTGTATTTTAGGTAAAATGTTCTTTCGTAATTTTAAACGTCGTGATTTTTTAGTTTATAAAAATGCGTTATTAACATTATGCGTGTTTAAATTTATACTAAAAATTATTATGCTTAAGCATGATTATGCTTAAAGTAGTTATGCTTTAAAAATTATGCATAAGCTGTTATGACTAAATAATATTATGCGTAAACATCATTCGGCGAAATCATATTATGCTATGACATATTATGCCTTAAAATTTTATGCAAATACATAGGGAAGCGTCACATTGTGATTGGTTGGGAATTTTTTAATAAAAAAAACCAACGAGTCACACCTCTTACTCGATGGTAACATTTTACTTGAAATTTCCCAACCACTCACACTGTTACTGGTTATTTTCCTCTGTAACAGTGTGACTGGTTATGTGAATGTTTGTGGGTTTGGATGTTTGTGCCTCAATCACGCAAAAACGCTGAATAGATTGGATGAAATTTGTCACACGGGTAGTTTATAGCCTGGATTAAAACATAGGATACTTTTTATCCTGGTCAAAGTTTCCCTAGGCATTTTCCAAATGTTCACGCGGACGAAGTCGCGGGCGGAAGCTAGTTTCTAATAATAGGTCTTTACCTATGAAATTGCCGATTTGTATGGAGATTTTTCAAGAAGTTGCATTTTTCATAATCGCATTTTCTTTGTTCATTTAACAACCATGAACACTCATGTAACAAAACTTTTATGTACTAATGTTTGAACACTGCTAACTTATTTCCATTTAAGATAAGCGAAAAAATAAGTTTTGGTAAAGTTACAACCCCTTCGGTCACCCTTTTTTTGCTCACAAAAAAAGAGTCACTTTCAAGATCTTTTTTTTAATGTCACGAAAGCTAAAATATGGACTTTATTTTTACTGATAGTTAACTATCATGATCATAATTCGATGTAATATTCACGATTTTGTTAAAATTTTAAATTATAGAAGTTATTATTTTCTCTGTATGTGACAAAATATCGGCAATTTCATAGGTAAAGACCTAATAAAAATTTCCCATCGAGTAATAGATGTGACTCGTTGGGAACAAATTTAATGCCGCTTTTAATAAGAAAAAAACGCTACGTAATTTTCGGCAGATGTATTGCTAGCCATTCACAAAGCATTGGCGTAACCAGGCTGAACTTCGGTCGTGTTACTTCGGCATTAGTATAACGCATGCACTACACTTCTCAAAGACACATTTGTATAGTGATGTTATCCTAAAAGTTAATTAGATTACTAATATTCCAATATTACAAATTATACTTAAATAACCTAACACAGATCCTAGAAGAAGGTTTCCTAGAGTTCATCAACAACATCTTGATGATCGGCATGATCCCTGCGTTGTTTGGCGATGACGAGAAGGACGCCATCATTAACGCCGTTCGCAATGAAAGCGTCGAGGCTGGCCATGGCGTTGCCAAGTAAAGTAGACCTTATTGTAGTCGTTTAAGGAGCATACGAGGGTGGTTTGATAAGTCCGTGACTTTGTGAAGAAGAAAAAAATTTTTTAAAGAATATTTTGTTTTATTTTTCTACATAATCTCCTTTCAGCTCTATACACTTCGATCAACGATGTTCCAACTTCTTCAACCCATCCAAAAAATAGTTTTTATCAAACCCTGAAAAATAGGCTCCTGTTTTAGCTATCACTTCTTCATTGGATGAAAATCTTTATCCACCAAGCCATTTCTTCATGTTTGGGAAGAGGAAAAAGTCACACGGGGCCAAATCTGGTGAAAACGGGGGGTGTGGCAATAGGTCGTATCGCAATTCCACAAGTTTTGATGTTGCGGTTGCCGACGAGTAGGCCGGAGCATTGTCGTGATGAAATAAAACTTTTTTCTTTGCTAGATGCGGTCTTTTCTTCAGCAGCTCTATATTGAATCTATCCAACAAAGCAACATGGTAAGCTCCGGTAATTGTCTTGCCTTTCTCCAAAAAATCGATGTAAATAACACCTTTGCTGTCCTAAAAGACAGTGGCCGTCTCTTTACCAGCCGAACAAACAGTTTTTGCCTTCTCCGTGGCACGTTCACTGGTAGAAATCCACTGTTTTGACTGTTGCTTCGTCTTTGGCGTATATGGTGGACCCACGTTTCGTCAAGTGTTACGTACCGACGAAAAAATCACTTGGATTGCGGTTATACAAACCTAGCATTGTTTAGAAGTTGTTACGCAAGTTCGTTTTTGGCCGACTGTCAGCAAACGCGGCACCCATCTTGCAAAAAGGTTTTTCATGCCGAGAATATCGAGCAAAATATGAAAAATTCGTTCGGTAGAGATATGAATAGCATCAGCTATCTCGCGTATCTTCACTTGACGGTCTGCCATAACAATGTCGTGGATTTGCTAACAATATCTTCAGTGGTGACCTCAATCGGCCTTCCTGGGCCGTCGGCGACAGTTGTGGTGGTACGACCACAACGAAATTCAGTAAACCACTTATTCCATATGATGGAACAGAGTCCCCATAATATTTTTTCAGTTTGTCCTCCGTCTGCTTAATGGTTTTACCACGTAATAAGTAGCAGTGGTGAAGTCCATACAAGCCGATTCCCATCGGCTTACCTTTTGGAAATCCCACCCCACTGATCCACTATGAAGATCACAACATTTTTCATAATTTTTGTAGAGCGGTTTACCTTCGCCATAATTTCACCCCTCGCCACTGATAAGTATTATTTTATCAATACGCAAAATTCGTTTTTCTCTGTTATAAAAGAATATCCCGACCTCACTTGCATAAATCCTTCCATTTTTTTTAATTTCGCGCCAATTTAAAAAATGCAAGCTCAGCAAAGAGTTCTAAATTAAGACAGGAAAATTGAATTATGAAAAAATATCGTATTCAACCTTAAAGTCACGGACATATCAAACTGCCCTCGTAATCGCGTATATGCTTTAAAGGTAGGGATTCTTTGACACCTATAAACGCAGAGCATTTACGCAGCGCGTGCTTGACGTACATATGCGCAGAGCATTTGTGCGCAACTAATAACCCAGCTTGCTATATTTTGATATGAATCAAGTTTCACGCAATCACGGTGTGTTTATACGCGTCAAAGAACCCTTAAGGTCTGCACCGTTGGTAATGAAAGTAGCATTACCCAAGTTACCCAGCTTATGATGTTGCCAAGTAAATAACCTACTTATCGTGGTCCACGATCTCATATACATTTTCTCACTTATGCTCTGAAATCTTATCATTCCATGTCAAAAAGGAATGCGGGGCGTTTCACATTTCCGTGGGGGTCTGGTTCATCAGTGTGGAAATGAATTTCAATACTTACTTCCCGCACAAGTGGGGGAAGTACGCACTTCGCGCACTGAGCCGAGTGGGCCAATTCACATGGCCACACGAATCGATAAAATATCATTTTCTTTGTTTTCTGTACTATTCTTCTTTAAAAAAAGGTAAACAAATGATCTATTTTGTTTTTTCATAGTTTTTTTTTCTTTTTTTTTCCTTTAAAAAACAAGATTAATTTTATATTTTTCAACATGGGTATCAAATGAAAAGCCTTGATAAGAACATTCCAAAATTATATATTTTGCCACTAAAATAAAAAAAAACAATAGGTATGGGTATCAAATGAAAGGCCTTGATGAGCACATTCTAAAATTATATAATTTGATAAGTAAAACTTTATAAAACAAATATTTTTTTTTTATTTATCTATATGGGTATCAAATAAAAGGCTGTGATGAGCACATTCCAAAATTACGTAATTTGTCAGTAAAAATGAAAAAAAAAATTATTCGAATTTCCTCGCATTTCTTGAGAGAAGCACTATACAAGCCTTGTACTGAAAGCTGCTTGCATTGCCTCGAATAATTAAAAACCATCCTCGACAATGCAATCGCTAGCTTCCCGTTCTCGGCTGTAATGTACTATTTATATTCCTATGCAATAGTCAACGAGCATTACTGCTGCAGCCAATTAAAGGTCGCTGTATACGTAACGGGAAAATACCCCGGGACGGGAATGTGCTATGCACCATAATTTTTTTCCCGTCCCGTCCATGGGAACATATCGTTGCCTATTTTTATATGCAAAGATGTCAAGAAATCAAGAATATGTAAAAACCCGTTACGAATACTAAACCTTAAAGTGATTTCATTTCAAAGTTCAGAATCTTAACTAGTCTTCATAATACAAGCTACGAGACTGTCAAGAACGTTGCCTTTATAGTTCCGCCCGCTTTACCCGGGCTTTTCATTGAGTTAGCAAGATTAATATCGTTAATAGTTAACATAAATTTTGTAGAGATGCTGTATGGAACTTCTTCTGCAACAAATGTGCTGACAACCTTCATGTTGTACTTTCTATGTCGCCTAGCGGAGACTTACTGAGAAATAGGTAAGTGCTACATAATGTTTAACAGTCTATAGAATTCGAACTATTGCTCTTTTAAATATCAGTTTTATTAAAAAAAGTGTAGAAGGTATATTTTTTGTTTCTCCTTGTCTTAATTGTCTATCATTATGTCTTTACTTCTTAGATGTCGCAGTTTCCCTGGGCTGGTAAATAATACAACAATAGACTGGCAATTCCCATGGCCAAAACAAGCTCTGCTAGCCGTGGCAAATGTCTTCCTTGCCGACGTGAGTTTTGTTCAACTTTCTATCAAAAACGTTGAAATCATTATCATAAACAACCACCACTGTATAAGGTAAGCACTCTTTTAAAAGAGTGTTCTAGCAATGAAACTGCACATTCTTCAAAGAAAAACTATAACAATAGGTATTCGATACTCTATTTAATAACATTAGTATGGGATGTTAATTTTTTTTATTCTTCGACTGCGCTAAAGCTTTGATAGAATATCTCTAAATAAAGATCCGCCAGTGTGTTTCTTTACCTCTGCAAAGGAAGTGAAATGTTTTAGGTACTTATCTAACTTATTCTTTACAGGTACAAAAGATTCCCGACGAGTTCCGCTCGATTATAGTGGAGCACGTAGTCCACGTGCACATGTCCGTAGCGCGCTACTCCGCAGAGTTCCTGCTACGGCTTCGGCGCAACAACTACGTTACGCCCAAGCATTACATGGACTTCCTCACTAACTACCTGCTGTTGCTCAATGAGAAGGACGCATTTATCGTAGCACAGGTAATATCAGTATTGTCCGTAGCGCGCTACTCCGTAGAGTTCCTGCTGTTGCTCAATGAGCAGGACGCATTTATCGTAGCACAGGTAATGTCAGTATTGTCCGTAGCGCGCTACTTCGTAGAGTTCCTGCTGTTGCTCAATAAGAAGGACGCATTTATCGTAGCACACGTAATGTCAGTATTGGTCCGTAGCACGCTACTCCGTAGAGTTCCTGCTACGGGGCTGCGGCTCTACTACTAGGTACTGTAATACAGGTACTGCCAGCCGCAAATATTTGGAGATAGACATTTCGCTCATACAGTTACAAAAATTTTAATTGATTACAATACAAACATCTTAATAGTGAAAGTATTGAAATAAATTGGCTTTCAGGCGTTGTCGAAAATTAAAATATATTTGTTGTAAAAATATTGTTAGTCACTGTGGATGATTTCAATTAAGTACATAAATTGTTATAGTGTGAACGTCTCATCGGAGGTTTGGCAAAAATCGAGGAAGCGAATGTTCAATTAGAAGACTTGAACGCAAAACTGGCGGTACAGAAGGTAATCGTCGCCGAACAGACCAAAGAGTGCGAAGTATTGTTGAAAGAAATCACCCACGGTGAGTTATACTTATTAGGTATATTGTTATTTTTCGATACGGAAAAAGCAAGATCTTGATATTACTGCTAACTGGACTTATGATTACAAATAACTACCCGGCTTCAGGCGACTCAGAGCCTGTAGCCAGTGTCACATTTGCAATTCTTCGCTATCGCTTCGCTTCGAAACATGTATGGATTTGACGTTTTAAAATTCGTTTGTTAACGAAACGTTATGTCAATCCCATACATGTTTCGAAAGCGAAGCGATAACGAACATTTGCAAATGTTACTTTGGCTAGGGGGTCAGTTCGGGGCACGTTTGGATGCGATCTTGTCTAATATGCCAAGCCTCGGCCATCGGCCTCTTCTTAGCCTTATGATTCTCGAATGTGGCCATAATAAGTAAGCGCATTTAATGTAAAAAAAGCGCCAAGGGCTCGAATCCTGCTAGGGGCATACCCAGCGAACTAAAGCTATGGAGTAAGCATTCCAAGTGGATAGAGCTAAAAATGCTGGCATTCAATTATGCAGCACAAAGCGTCTGAACACTGGTTGCTTATTAGCGACCATAATTTGTATACTTTTAGATCTTTTCTGTACTTAAAAATAAGATACGTTATTTCTGCATCTTTTTACTACCTTCTTTGCATCTTTTACACCATTTGACTATTAAGGACGTCATTCCTAATTAACTCTCCCTTTCTATCTTTTCATATAAACTGCAATTAATTGAAAAGAAAACTAACGTCAGTCACCGGGTGCGTGGCTGGTCTGACTAAAGCTGAGCGTGTTGTACTTTTTCGGCCCCGTAGTGCCATTTTTTAAGCAATATTTGTTTGCAATTACACTTCCATAGATTTTAGTTCGCTGCATATACCCATATATGTATGATAATCGTAAGCATTTGTTCTCGTGTAATATCGTGCGTCATAATATACAACGTTTAACAGTAAGGGGGTACTTATAAACCTGAAAGGATGTCAGTGTACTCGTGAATCTGAACACCTTCCAACAAAAAAAAATCAAATCAAAAAAAAAATTTTGAACTTCATAGAAAATTTGAATTAGCTGCCAACATTTTGTATGGGGAGTTCAAAAAAAATTTTTTATTTGTTTTTTTTCTGTTGGGAGGTGTTCATTTTCACGAGTACACTGACCTCCTTTCGGGTTGAAACCCCCTTTCTATTACACGTTGTATAAGTACCCAATAGCAATACCCATATAATTAGTATCCAATTTATTATAAAGTAGTCATAATACACACGTACGAAAGCACGGTAGGTTAAACAGTTGAACTACGAAAACAGCTTTTATTACGTACGGCATAAAGACGTTCTCAAGCTTAACATGTTTAGTCGGACTTGCTGCTGACTGTACAATGTACATGCTCCGCTCAGCTCAACAACGTTAATTGGTGTGAGTAATCTAAACAAAATAAATTCAATTTATCCAGCTACCGCAGCGGCAGTGACAAAACAAAATGTAGCCGCGATCAAATCCGTGGAGATCACGGAGCAGAGCAAGGTGATAGCCGTAGAGAAGGAGGACGCCGAAGAAGCGCTGTCTGCAGCGCTGCCTGCGCTAGAAGCCGCTAGATTAGCGCTAGCGGATTTGGACAAGAACGATATTACTGAGATTAGGTCCTTCGCTACACCGCCTGAAGCTGTGCAGGTGAGGGACAATCAATAATTTATTTTTCTGATTGCGAATATGAGTTGGAACATTTTTGGCATTTGATGACTACCGTTTGATGATCTGAAAAACATTATATTAATAATTCTAAATCCAGGTTTTTTAGCTTAATTTTTCGGAAATGAATATTTCTACTTATTTTTTCTAACAATTTTGCACTTTGTGTCACCTGCTGACTTATTTATAAATTTTCCACCAAGGTCTGGGTTGGTTCGAAGAGATCTCTCAGAGATAAGCCCACCTTTGCTCACATTTTGTATAACTTGTTGAACTGTTTTTTAGTGCAATATTTAATTAAATGTGTACATAATTAAGTATGTACAGTCTGATGCTCAACATTTTCATGGGCAGACATGTACTGTGTCTAACAAAATAACAAATAAGGCAAAGAGTGAAAGTAACATGTTAGTATGTGTCACTTGTTAATATGACAAGGTTCTAAGTATGCTTAACATTTTCATGGGTGGACTGTATTTTATTATTCATTAATTTTTTTTAAATTCTAAAACAGTATTTACGTAAAGTTTATATTACAAATCCTTAATGAGAAGACAAAGAATTATACCTAATACTTACGCTGAAACCAGAATAATTCTTGATTACAATCTTAATTCCTTACACAGAAGTAGGTAGCGAGCGCTGTACAAAGATTTATAGGTATCGTAGCCGCTACGAGATTAGGTACCGTAGCAGTTACGAGTACTAATAGTTCGGCTGCGAACGCACCGATAGGTGCCTAAATTGGTGGCTAGATATATCCAGGTTACTTGGTGACTGTTTTGGTAGGTGAGTCGCTAGGATAGTCGCCTTGGTCTCATAGTATTTGGTTGTAAGCCTCGCGCCTACGATACATTCTACAGGGTCATTTTGTATTCGCCATCCAAATTTTGATGATATGTTCAGTCCAAGAAATTGAACAACTTTCTCTAAGAAACACATGGGCAAATATGTAAAAAAAAATCGACTATCCATACAAATCAAGATCACGTGATCAATTTAGTATGAGATGACCAAAATTTTGTGGCGAAATTCGACACATGTTTCTTAGAGAAAGATGTTTAGTTTCATGGACAGGACACATCCTTGAAATTTGGGTGGTAAATTCAGAATGTCCCGATATAGAATTCACGACATTTTATAGAATGTACCGTAGGCCTACCGTAGACCTAGCGCGCAGTGCGGCCGGTTTTGCTTTGTTACATATTTAGGCTCTTGTCACTAATATAGGCACCTGTCGGTGCGAAGCGGTCTTATGCAACAGCGCGTTTGGAAAACTATCTTACACACTTGGGCAGGTTGTATGCGAGTGCGTGGTGATAATCCGCGGCATCAAAGACGTGAGCTGGAAGGGGGCCAAAGGCATGATGGCGGACCCGAACTTTCTGCGCAACCTGCAGGAGATGAACTGCGACCTCATCACGCAGCAGCAGGTCAAGGCCGTCAAGGCGCACATGAAGAAGAGCAAGAAGCTGGAGACTATGCAGTCGATCAGTAAGGCCGGGTGAGATTTTTGATACTTTTTGTATGGTTACCTTAAACAGTTTAAGGTTAAACATTAGCACGTGACCCGCTATATTTTAGTTTAGAGTGTTCCGACATCTAACGGCAATAGGGATGGGAAACAAAGCTAATTGTAGATGTCGCTGCGTACGCTTGTTCCTAAGACAGTAGACGTTCAAAACAAAATGTATGGGTACAATGCAAGTGCCGGAATTCAAAGCCAAATTAAGACGTTTTTATTCTTACCGAATTTATTCATTTTTTTAATATCCATATTTTTCGGAAATTTGTAAGTGCCAACATCTTTACAGCCTACACAGAATTTGATCATTTTAAAGCTATAGAAACGATTTTTAAAGTATATGTCCTATGTTTTGATAGTTTTCGTGGAACAAGCGTACGCAGCGCCATTTTGACAGTTGCCTTTCCCATTGTTTATTATGAACTATGTTATGAAAGCAAAATTATCTCATTAAAATTTGCCGAATACAACTTTAGTGTGTACAAATATAAGTACACACTATAGTTATGTGCCTACAATAGCGAGTCACGTGCTAACGTTTACCCTTAAGCAGTATACCCTATTTACGTATTTGTTTTTATTTGTTAAGGCACAGAATAACTAATAGTACAAGTACAGAAGCAACATTCCGCAAAGTCATTTAAATAAATAGCGACTTTTGCTCCAACACAATAAAGTACAATTCAGGTCGCGCAGCGCTAATAGTAGTCGCATGTGTTTCTATCGCGTGCTCTTACCTTTTCTGACGACGCAACGTTAGGGTCGTCTTCCTTTGAATAAACTGTGTAAAATATATCATAATGTGAAAAACGACAATTGTTTATTGGGTTTTTTTTTATTTTGACATACGTACACGGCATAGTAATGGCGATTCGACATTGTTACTATTGTAAAGAGACAATACCTAGGCAGGCATTAGGATGCCGCGCGACTACACAGGCGGGCGTGTGGCGGCCCGCTGCTCACTTGTGCCGCCGGCGGCACGGCTAGGTGCTTATCGCGCGACCTTGAGCGAGTGAAGGAGGCCTGGTTAAGGCGATTTTATAGGAATCACCAGCGCAACTCACGCAAAAAAATAATTACTGTGTAAATACCTACACAACTTATCAAAAATACTTATATCCATCCAATCGTAAATGACATCACTTTACTGATATAGGTACTTATTTCACAAAAAATACTACATTTGAAACAGGACGAAGTAAATCTTGTCGAAAACAATCGCTTTGCCTCTTTTGCTCCGATCGACTGATTTACCGACATACGCATGGGAAATTTTATTAAAAACAACTTTTCCTGAGGCCCTAATGAAAGGCGTTCGAGCGCTCTTTACTTCTGATTTTCATTGGACAGCATGGCTATCGAAAAATAGGGCCCCTGTGCCTTTGAAACAGTATGTACTATGGGCAACAGCGTCGCTTAACCAGTTTGCAACAAAATTAGCGTGCGCGGGTATCGCCCCTGCACGAACTAAACGTATGTGACAGCGGGCGCGGCGTGCAAGCGATTTTAACCTTAGCAGTGGTTAAGCGACGCTGTTGCCCATGGTACGTCGATAAAAATGACCGCTATAATAATATTATCATTGTCAACAGCTACGGCTTACTAAAGTTCGTGATCGCAGTGCTCGGCTACTGCGCAGTATACAAAGAGGTTAAGCCCAAAAAGGACAAAGTGGAAGCTCTCGAAGCTGAGTATTCTGCCGCGGTGAACTACCTAGCTTCTCTCAACCGCGAAATAGACCGCTTGCAAAGAACACTAGACGGTCTCAACCATAGATACGATACGGCTATGTTAAGGAGGCAAGAGTTGCAAGAAGAAACCGATATTATGATGCGACGGTTAGTCGCGGCTGATAAACTCATGTCGGGCTTATCGAGTGAACAGAAGCGGTGGACTATAGACCTCGCGGCGTTGTACGTCGAACAGTCTCGATTGATCGGAAACTGTTTGCTTGCCGCCTCGTTTTTGAGCTACGCGGGCCCATTTTCCTTCTCGTTTAGACAGACGATGATATATGAAGATTGGTTGGGCGATGTTATGGAGAGGGGTATACCGCTCACGGAGCCGTTTACCGTTGAGAGGAACTTGACTAATGAAGTGGAAATAAGCAGGTAATAAATATTCAATATTCTAAACACGGTTATCTGCTTCTATAAATGCTGTTTATATAGTGGCGGTCATTAATTAAAGACACTAGTAGATTTTCATACGAACGAGGTAAATTTGAAGCCTTGGTGCTCCGCCAGGGATTGACCTAGCTGTGATCTGATGATGGCTATCTGGGAAGTGAATGAAGGAGATTCAGATCGCTATACACACCCAACTGATCTGATCAGCATTCTAAGAGATATAAGGAACAGAGTTTTCAGTTTCTGGATTTCCATAAATTGGTAATTTCGGCGAATTTTTAAACATATCCTTATATTTCATAGAATTCTGAACATATTAGTTGGGTGAATATAGCGATCTGAATCTCCTCCATTCACTCCCTTGATAACCATCATTAAATCTCAACTAGGTCAATCCCTGGCGGAGAACCGAGGCTTCAAAATTACCTCGTTTGTATGAAAATCTACTGGTGTCTTTGATTATGCGACGGCCACTGCAGACCAGATAAACGTTGGAGAGTTAAATGTTGTCAGGTCTAAATGTTGCGATTCGTTTATCATTTGGTTGCCATTACAGTTGGAATTCTGAAGGTCTACCCCCTGACGAACTGTCGGTGCAAAATGGCATTCTCACAACGAGAGCGTCAAGATTCCCCCTGTGTATTGATCCGCAAACCCAAGCACTTTCATGGGTCAAGAAGAAAGAAGCTAAAAATAATCTAAAGGCCAGTATAATGCATTGTAGAACGTGGCGGTAACGATATCCCAATAGGTATGCGGATAACGCGCTGTTCAAGCCATAGCGGAATTTTACCTTTACCGGACGCAGTAGCGGTACTGGTACTGGCATGCGACGCGAGCGCTGCGGGTGGGCGGTGCGGGGTGCGTCCGCGGGGAGCGTAAAAGTTTCGCCAAACACGTGGTACGCGGTTCCGGTTACACAACAGCTGCGAAAATGCCATACCAAATACCCGGCGGGACATCGCTCGAGTATTACCGCTACCCACGGCGGTAGCTGATACCGCTAAGTTAGAGTAGGCCTTCAAATTCACACCGTTCAATAGATTAATTAACCCCACAGGTGTTGTCGTTCAACGACCCTCAGTTCCTGCGTCAGCTGGAGATGGCGATCAAGTACGGCATGCCGGTGCTGTTCCAAGATGTCAACGAGTACATAGACCCCGTCGTCGACAACGTGCTCGAGAAGAACATCAAAGGTACCGTACCTAGTTTAATGTAGGCATGGGCGTAGCGAGGGGGAGGGATTTGGGGGTTCCGCCCCCTCCGAAATAAAGACTTAGGTACTAAGTGTAATCCTTTTTTCTGTCAAGTTTTTTTTAAAATGGACCGACACCCTCGAAAAGCTGGTCTGGCGCCCTGTGAATCTAAAAATCAGGTTCAGTAAAGATAAATAAAACTAATAAGTAAATCCAAATTGCGCGCTTTAAAACGTTTTAAAAACAATTATATAATGACTATGTGTGCGTGCACAGCTCATCTGTCTGCTTTATATTTTGTGTCCATCTTCATCCCTCACTTTAATTGTCATTCTTCCTTTCCCTTATTACTACTACTTAGTTTCGCTCGCTGTTTATTGTAAATTATGTTCTATGTTCAGTGGAAAGCGGGCGGACATTCGTGATGCTGGGCAGCTCGGAAGTGGATTACGACCCTAATTTCCGCATGTACCTGACCACTAAGCTGGCCAACCCGCAGTTCAACCCTGCCGCCTACGCCAAGGCGGTGGTCATCAACTATACCGTCACCGTGCAGGTAAGAAATGTGCCGGTTAAGCTAGGGTTTCCTAGGATGACGGTGCCGTCATATTACGTCCGTAATTTAGCAGTAGAACGTTGTTTATGTAAATAGTACAGCGCGCCGTACTGTTTACATAGACAACGTTCTACCATAGAATAACTAAAAGTACCTACAAGTACAGAAGCAGCTCTCCGCAAAGTCATTTAAATAAAAAGCAACTTTTGCACCGACACAATAAAGTGCAGTTCAGGTCGCGCAGCGTTAATGGCCTACAGTTATATTCACCTAGTAGTTGCCTCCCTTCCTATCGCGTGCTCTTACCTTTTCTGATGACGTATCGTTACGGTTGTCTTCGTGTAAATGAACTGTGTAGCATAGCATATATCATAATGTGAAAAACGACAATTGTTTATTGGCTTTTTGATTTTGACATTCGTACACGGCACAGTAATGTCGATTCGACATTGTTACTATTATAAAGAGACAATACCTACGCAGGCATTAAGATGCCGCGCTTGTACACAGGCGGGCGTGTGGCGGCCCGCTGCTCACTTATGCCTCCGTAGGCACGGCTAGCGGTAGGTTCTTATCGCGCGACCTTAAGCGAGTGAAGGAAGCCTGACGAAAATAAGAACGCAATCTTAAAAATATTAAAAAATCCAAGACAGCGGCCAAATTTTTTGTTTGGGGGCCGATTTCAATTAATCTCGGTTTTTGGTAAGTACTTTTTCGACACGAAAATAACAACGAAATGTTGAAAATATTAAATAATCCAAGATGGTGGCCAACTTTTTATATGAGGGCTGATTTAGAGCCCTCTGCTCACTTGTTCGTTCGAACGAACGGCTAGCGGTAGGTGCCTATCGCGCGACCTTGAGCGAGTGATGGAGGCCTGGTTCTACGCCGCTAAATTAAGACCGTAATATATCGGCACCGTCATCCTAGGAAACCCTAGCTTTAGGCCGCGACCACGAAATCACCACGCGCGAGCACTGCGTCTCGGCAACTACTGCGCGCTGTCTCGACTTATTGGCCTCTCAGCTGTGATATGATCATATAATGTTATCGTCACGTTCTTAAGAGCCCACCGCTTCTGGTCTAGTGGTTTGCCCAACCGTGTAAGACGCAGAGGTCCTGGGTTCGATTCCCAGGAGGGGGTACATTACTCGGTTTGGTTGGTGGTAGGGCTTATTTCAAGTCCGCCTGGCTAGCTACCAACATCTCACCTAAGTCTGACGCCACAACAATAATTTAAAAACTGTTGTCTTCCGGCAGTTAGAGGTAAGATAGCCAGTTCCTCAATGGTAAAGATTCCGGGTGTAGTGCGCTTCCATCTTCGGCCTTATTAGCACTTAACATCAGGTGAGGTGAAGGCCAAGCACTATCCCGTTGTGCATAAAAAAGAAGCGATAATATCGTAAATTAGAACTTCCCTGTAAACTTCAAGTGTGTCAAGTGTAGTCCTTCCTTTTAGCACGTACTTTAGTTTAGTTATTAGTATAAAAATGAAATTATCTTAGTAATAGATGAAGATACGACCATGACTGTCTTTCATTCGAGGTCGTCATCCTAAGTCCGACGCAAGCACGCGTCGCAAAGCGCAGTGGTTGCCGAGACGCAACGCAGGATACGGTGAAGTCGTGGTCGTGGCCTTAAGGTGGCCTTAAGCCTTACGCTATTTACGCAAAGCAAATAACAAAAGTTATTATTAATGCAGGTTTTAATTTAACTTTCATATTTTCAAACAATCTCCCAGGGTCTAGAAGACCAACTTCTCAGCGTAGTCGTCCGCGCCGAACGGTCCGATCTTGAAGAACAGCGTGAGAGTCTCATCATAGAGACGAGTGCCAACAAGAGTCTGCTCTCCGGGCTTGAAGACTCGCTGCTGAGAGAACTGGCCACTTCTACTGGCAACATGCTCGATAATGTGGAGCTCGTTACCACTTTAGAGAACACCAAGTCTAAGGCTGCTGAGGTAAGACCAACTTCTTAGCGTAGTAGTCCGCACGAAAGGGTCCAATCTTAGGGAGCAGCGTGATAGCCTCATCATAGATATGAGTGCCAACAAGAGCCTGCTGTCTGGGCTTGAAGACTCGCTGCTGAGATAACTGGCCACTTCTACTGGCAACATGCTCGATAATGTGGAGCTCGTTACCACTTTAGACAACGCCAAGTCTAATATTGCTGAGGTAAGACCAACTTCTTAGCGTAGTGGTCCACACGAATGGTCCGACCTTAAGGTCGGGTCAGGTCAGGTCCTTAAGGAACAGCGTGATAGCCTCATCATAGATATGAGTGCCAACAAGAGTGCTGTCCGGGCTTGAAGACTCGCTGCTGACAGAACTGGCCACTTCTACTGGCAACATGCTCAATAATGTGGAGGTCGTTACCATTTTAGAAAACACCAAATATATTACTGCTGAGGTAAGACCAACTTCTTAGCGTAGTGATCCGCACGAATGGTCCGACCTTAAGGAACAGCGTGATAGCCTCATCATAGAGACGAGCCCCAACAAGAGTCTGCTATCTGGACTTGAAGACTCTCTGCTGAGAGAACTGGCCACTTCTAACTGGCAACATGCTCGATAATGTGGAACTTGTTACCACTTTAGAGAACACCAAATCTAAGGTTGCTGAGGTAAGACCAACTTCTTAGTGTAGTCTGTGTACTATTCGCACGAAAGTGAGAGACAAGCGCCAACTGCTGAGGTAAGAGCAACTTCTTAGCGTAGTGGTCGCACGAAAGGTCCAACCTCAAGGAACAGCGTGATAGCCTCATCATAGAGACGAGTGCCAACAAGGGTCTGCTGTCCAGTCCTGGCTTGAAGACTCGCTGCTGAGAGAACTGGCCACTTCTACTGGCAACATGCTCGATAATGTGGAACTTGTTACCACTTTAGAGAACACGAAATCTAAGGCTGCTGAGTAAGACCAACTTCTTAGCGTAGTGGTCCGAACGAAAGTGTCCGTTCTTGAGGAACAGCGTGATAGCCTCATCATAAATATGAGTGACAAGAGTGCTGTCTGGGCTTGAAGACTCGCTGTTGAGAGAACTGGCCACTTCTCTTGGCAACATGTTCCATAGTGTGGAGCTCGTTACCACTTCAGAGAACACCAAGTCTAAGGCTGCTGAGGTAAAAGCAACTTCTTAGCGTAGGGTCCGCACGAAAGGGTCCGACCTTAAGAAATAGCGTGATAGCGGCTATTTCCGTTTATCCATCCTGAATCAGCCACCCTAAGGTGGATACTTAGAAAACGCGTGTTCATCTATCCACCCCATCAAACTATCAAGTATAATGAGGTGTATAAATGAACACGCGTTTTCCGAGTATCCACCTTAGGGTGGCTGTTTTAGGGTGGATAAACGGAATAAACCGTGATAGCCTCATCATAGAGACAAGGACAGTCAAGCACTCGCTGCTGAGGGAACTGCCCACAACATGCTCGATAAAACATAACAGTCTACTAAGGCTACCGAGGTGATAATATGATTTTATTAAAGTTTATTAAGAAGGTTGTTAATAAACCTTTGCATTGCACATTGTTGAAATAACTCTGGCTTACAACAAAAAAAAAGTGGAGTCTACTAGAAAAAGATAAACGGCAATTTTGTACCCAAAAAAGGATTTTTATAACTTACTAGGGCCGCCTACGACTTCGTCTGCGTAGAAAATTTTTTTGCTGTCCCTCGGAAACAAAACTTTTTTTCGGGATGAAAAGTACCCTATGTCCTTCTCTTTACCTCTGGCAACGTGTGTGTAAATTTTCATGATGATCGGTTCAATAGTTAAGACGTAAAGGCATAAAAAACAAATAAACAAAGTAACAGACTTTCGCAATTATAATATTAGTAACTCTAATCTCTCTCTCTATCTGTGGAAGCTTGTAATTAGCCCTTTAGAATATTTATTTCCATAAGTTTATTGTAAATGATGCTGTAAGCTCCCCAAATCAAATAAAAATAAAATAAAACTTTTATTTATCCATAACACTATCTCAGGTGATGGAGAAACTGGCGCTAGCAGAAGCGACTACAAAAGACATAGAGAAACTCCGCGATGGGTACCGGCCGGTCGCCAAGCGCGGCTCCATTCTGTTCTTCGTTCTATCCGACATGGCGGCAGTCAACACTATGTACCAGTACTCGCTTTCTTCATACCTTGACGTAAGTATTTTGTAACCATACTCCTCATAAAGATCAGTTTGATTTTTTTTCTTAAAATATCTCTGTTCAAGATTTGCAAGACTTAAAAAATATAGGTACTTATAACATGGAACGAAAAATATACATTATTTTCAGGTATTCTCATTTTCACTACGTAAGGCAATGCCGAACGTGATTCTTGCGAAACGATTGAGGAACATTACAGACATGCTGACAAGAAATGTCTACGACTATGGATGCACTGGTAAGAATGAATAAAGGTGTCAGATATTAAGAGAACCACACACCATACTCGGAGGTGAGCCGAACTTATAACTCAAGAACGACTGAACGGATTTAGATTAAATTTAGCATACATATAGTTTATAATCTAAATTTAAACATAGGGTACTTTTTATTCTGATCAAAGGTTTCCTAGGGTCCACGTGGACGAAGACGCGTGCGGAAGCTAATTGACTTTTAACTCCAAAAATACCAACAATTGATTTAAAGTTTGTTTGCAGTTAATATTGGTCTAAAAAAGGCATTTCTAATGATATATCATTTGTTGGTAGAGGGTGTGTAGAACAACTCCCTTGGCCATCTTGCCCAACATCAAAATCTTCACATTTCCTGAGCGAGTAGCCCAAAAACGGTTAGAAATTCGAACAAAGAGTACAGAACTAAAGTTGTTGAGAATTTTATAAGCTTTCATTTCATCACCGAACATTTTTCACCTTAATGCACCATTTTTGAGATATTGGCGAAAAACCTAAAAGTGGTACCTTCTCCCCCCCCCCCTCCACCCTCCGGCTCACCTCCGAAACGTCAGGACTTTTAGTATGTTTACTTCCTAAGTACCCTGAACAATTTCAGGAGAAATCGCTTAGGTCCCCTCTCATGCACTCTACACCCCCTTTTGGGTCATTTATTGACTGAACTATTCGTGATTTTGTATATTATACCATGGATTGTTTTACGGTATCTTGTAATAGGCCTCTTCGAGCGGCACAAGTTATTGTTCTCCTTCCAAATGGACATAAAGCTGGAGCAAAGCGATGACAACGTGAGCCAGATGCAACTGGACTTCTTCATTAAAGGAAACGTCTCGCTGGAGAAGGCGGCGCGCGCTTGCCCAGCTTCTTGGTTACCGTCTCAGGTGAGTACCTATACAGGGTGTCTTTTTATTCACTCACCAAATTTTAAGGATGTGTTCAGTCCATGAAACTTTTTCTCATTAACGCGTGGATATGTCGTATTGAATTTCGTATCAAAATATTGAGCGCCCTTGAATCATAGTCTACCTATACAATAAATATGCTTTGACAATCGACTTAGTGCTATTATAAAGGCTGTATTTTAATCACTCCAAATTTTTAAGATGTGTTCAGTCGACATAAAATACGCCACAAAATTTTGGTCATCCTTTACTAAACTGATCACTTTGATTTCTATGAAGAATCATTTTTTTGTACATAGGCATTTGGCCTTATGTTTCTTAGAGAAAGTTGTTCAGTTTCATGGACTGAACATATCCTTAAAATTTGTAGAGTGAATAAAAATACACCCTGTATATTCTTTGACTATAGTTAATTTTCGACAAATCCGATCAGTATTCTATAACTTTTACTGACACGTGGCAGGCGTGGATTACTTGTTACCATTATTATCCTGTCTGACGGAGTATGTAGGTACATAGTACACTATATGTATATTTTTGTGGAAGTAACAGTTTTTTTCTCTGGCAGGGATGGCAAGACATAATGAAGTTGAGCATCGATTTTCCCGCGTTCAATAATCTCCCCGATGACATTACTAGAAATGTTGACAAATGGCAAGAAGTGAGTATTCTGGAACCAACTGCTTACAACCTGAAGATATCTGAACCTTACAGCCTTTACTAATTTAACGGCGCGGCAGCGGTACGACATCGCCTCGCCATAGTAAACAGGCGTGGTTGCCATGGTAACCGAGGTGAGTCTGTGGCAAAGCCATGGTCCAAGAAAACAAGGTTTGGCATTCCGGGAGATGCACAGGCATACGTCACTATCCAGTAATAAGCAAAGAATGAAGATTTTATTTTCTGTCACATTTATTAAGATTTTTATAGTGCATTTTAATTGTGATTTGTTGCTCTTAGCAAACGAAACAGTTCAATTAAAGATGAGTAAACGTTATTTTCGAGGAGCTCGGTGGCGCAGTGGTTTAGCGCCTAGCCCAGCAATTGCGGACGTTAATCAACTTTCGCAAGGGTCGGTCATGGGATGGGTGACCAAAAATGTATTATCTTGAACTCCTCCGTGCTTCGGAAGGCACGTTAAGCCGTTGGTCCCGGCTGCATTTGCAGTCGTTAACACACACCAATCCGCATTTGACCCGCGTGGTGGGTTATTATGGCCCGTCCTCCTTATCCACCCATAAGGAAGGCCTGTGCCCCAGCAGTGGAGACATTAAAATGGCTGATGGACAAACGTTATTTACAATACTGTTAGCGGAGATGACGTACTAAGGCTTTTCAGACCTACGTCACTTCCTGTGTTCGGAGTGCTATACCTGGCGCAGTATATTATTGTACCCAAAGATTTAAATCGTTAGATCTGCCCTCGTACTAAAAATCTGAAGCATTATTTCAAATCTGTCAAAATGGCGCACGCATCTGTGATGCGTTGTTAACGTCCATCGGAATTGACAACGGAAGGAAAATAAATTTCGATAATAATCGAAATCTAAATACTTACGTGTGAAATGTTGCACCATTTTGCTTTATTTTTATTTCTACAATTGTTGGTGCACATATAAAAGGCACATGGCGGAAAATTTTGAAAAAGTTCTCATGTGGTTTCTCGAAATAACTGACATTGTGTTGAAATGAGCACTGATAGCAAAGAAGTGAGGCTCACTCATTTGAATGTTGACACATTTCGGTAAGCTCCTACTATAGTAAGGGCATATCTAACGATTTAAATCTGATTGTACCACGGGCAAGGCGATGTCGTACTCGTACCGCTTCTGTACCGACAAATGAGTAAAGAACCTTAGAGGTACAATATAAGTTTTAGAAGTTATTATTAGACGTTAGTACTTACTATTAGGTAGGCTTTCGTATTACTGCAGTGTACACACTCGAATACGGAAGAAAGTAAACATTGAGTACTTTGTCATAAAAACCATGAAGTTTGCTCCGTTAATTGTAACACTACTACCTTATACTTATAAACGCAAAATATTGAAGGTCACAGTACCTCTCTGTTCACCCACTTCTGATAACTGACCTTGAACTACAGTTGAGATTTTTGTTGTTAATCTACTAAAAGTATAATTAAATGAAAATATTGTCACTTAATAAGCATTTTTAAATTATTAATTCTTTTACACTACCACCCATTATAATTGCTCCTATAGTGAATCTAATTGCTCCTCACACAATCGCCGATAATCGTCGTTGCGACTATATACGATCTATGTAGTACGATGAGGATTTTTGGAAAAAAATCATATTAGCTGAATATTTTATAGCTCTCTTGTTAATAGAAAAAGGTTTCAGAATTTAAGGTTAAGGTTGAAAAGTATAAAAAAAATTGTTTGGTACCTTTTACTTTATTTTTTGAATATCACAAATATTAAATATAATTATTCTTCCGTTTCCCAGTGGTTCGATAGCGACACCCCCGAGTCGAACGAGATCCCGAACAAGTACCGGGACAAGCTGGACCCGTTCGAGCTGCTGATGCTGCTGCGATGCTTCCGCGTGGACCGCATATACCGCGCGCTCACCGACTACATCACCGTCACCATGGGCGAGGAGTACATCACGCCGCCCGTCATTAGGTATTCTAATAGCAAATAAGGTCCTAAAATCAAAGGCTTCTTAACTAACACCACACCCCGGACACGCCATACAAGCGCCGTGTTTCAACTATCTATTACACAGACGCTACACAGATGGCGTTTTTGTACACGCGCAACTGTGTGCGTGAAGCTAGGGCTAACGACTACCGATAGCCAAACAATAGATCGCCGCGTGCCGCATGGACTCAACGGACGGAGCGTTGACACACGACTAAAATGAGCACACGATTTGGCACACGAATTCGCGCGGTGGGGTGAGGTAATTGATTGTGGGGCGGGGCGGAGAGTTTCTGTACGATTGTACGTATATCTATTCTGTGCTAACACCCCTGAGTCGAACGAGATCCCAAACATGTACCGGGACAAGCTGGACCCGTTCGAGCTGCTGATGCTGCTGCGATGCTTCCGCGTGGACCGCATATACCGCGCGCTCACCGACTACATCACCGTCACCATGGGCGAGGAGTAAATCACGCCGCCCGTCATTAGGTGTAATAATAGCAAATAAGGTCCTTAATAATATAGAGTGCGTTTCATCGGTTATTATTACCTATGGCGTTATGTTGGTACCCCGGAAATTTATTAAATTTTGAACCTTATTCCATCGCAACATTAATAAATTTACGGGGTACCAACATAACGCCATAGGTAATAACCGATGAAACGCACTCTACAGACTGTTTAGTAATACCCTGTGGGATGGGTCTGCAAACTACCGGCTAGCCGCACTCGACTCGGTTGAACGCAGAGCCAGAAATCTCATAGGGGATAGTACGCTATTAAAAACCAAGCTTCACAGTCTTTCCCACCGACGTGAGGTAGCTTGTCTGGCGGTGTTCTACAGATTTATATTTCGGAGAGTGTGCTCTTGAGCTCCATGAGCTCATTCCGCCATCCCCGTTCTACCATCGGTCGTCCAAACGCACGGCAGGGTTTCACCCCTATTTGGTTGACATTCCAATCATGCGCACGAAGCGTTTTACATCTTCCTTTTTAATGCGCACAGCCAAGGAGTGGAATTCCCTGCCTGCGTCTGTATTCCCGCAAGCATATAACCCAGCGATATTTAAAGCCCGAGTGAATAGGCTTCTTGTGGGCAAGCTCGCTTCATCTTCGGCCTCTTCTTAGCCTCATGGTTCTCGAATGTGGCCAACAGTAACCCATTAAATGTAAAAAGATCCACTATGCAGATCATAACATTTTGTAGAATGGCTTACCTTTGGTGGTTTGGTAGGTGACAATAATAAGGTTTAAGATCTGTTCCATGTACTACAGTTGTCGCAAACCTCTAAAAGAAGGAGCCGATTCCTTTAACTAATTTCTACTCATCACTCATGTTTTTAATACAGTTAACACGCATACATTTTTACGAGTACAAACTCAGAACGATTGTTAAACAGCTTGGACATGATAGTGGAGCAAACGACCCCGTTCACGCCCGTGGTGTTCATCCTGAGCCCGGGGTCCGACCCCACGGCCGACCTCATGAAGCTGGCCGACCGCTGCGGCTTCGGCGGCGGCAAGTTCAAGTACCTCTCGCTGGGGCAGGGCCAGGAGGGGGTGAGGCACCTGGGGCCCAAGTTGGCTATAGTTTACGTCATAATCGTGTTTCAATTGTGTTTGAATTGTAATGCCTTTTGACACAGTTCTTGTTTCTTAAACTCAAAATCAAAACATGATTATGACATTACCAATAGCAGACTTGGGCTCCTGTATACTCTGTTTTATCCTAGTGATGCAACATGAAAAAAAACAAATTGTTTTTTTCACAATGTTGAAAAACAACATGAAAAAAAACACAGCACCGTTGTTTTTTTTCTAAATTTGGTATTTTTTCAAAAACACAATCTTTGGAAAATAAATGTTTTATTTAATCAAATCAATAATTTATATTAGATTTTTATTCTCCGTCAGTGTCTCCAGATATGAATTTAAATTTTTTCCCAGACCTCATCTTATTTTTTCCCAAAATGGTACATTTGTATGAAGAAAAGATTAAAAATATTCCCCAACACGATTTTTGTTCCCTAAAATGTTACGTTTTGTATGAAGAACTTCTTTCTCCTTCTACTTCTACTTCTACTTCTTTCTTTTTCCCTAATAATTAAAATTTACCACACAATGGGGAAAACCCCCCAATCTGAAGACACTGTTCTTCGTTCTAACTCAGTTTAGATGTACTTAAAAAAAACATAATGAGAATGAAGATTTTAATGTGCGCGTGTTTAAATGCTGCCAACTGTTGAAAACTTGGTACTATTCAACCAAAGAAGTAATGTAGATTCAAAAATGAACAGAAAGCTTTAATATGAACTCATAAGTATTAAACTTTAACGGAAACTTCCTTAATAATTTTAATGTCTGTACTCTTGAAAAAAACATGCTCCAGAAAAAAAACACGTTTTTTTTCATGTTTTTTTTTTCACGTTTTTTTTCACGTTAGAAAAAAAACTGTTTTTTTACAACACTAGTTTATCCTTACTTGTCTTAATTAGAATAAGAATAAGAAATCCTTATTTTCACAAGATATTGTATAAAAGGTGTTAGGTTATTTAATTTTTTATTATTCAAAGAAACTTTAAATAAATATATTATACAAGGATTTTCATATAATAAATAATAAAATGAAATATCGTTATAAATTAAACAAAAATATATTTTTACACGTAACTAATCTATACTTTTGATTTTAGGCAGCACTAGCGTTGCTAGAGGGCGCTATCTCGCACGGACAATGGCTGATCCTCCAAAACTGTCATCTCCTTGTTTCCTTCCTCCGGGAGCTGGAGAAGCAACTCGAGCTCATGGAGAAGCCTCACCCTGAATACCGCCTGTGGCTGACCACAGACCCTACGCCTACGTTCCCTATTGGTATACTGCAGCGGTCGCTAAAAGGTCAGTTTATATTTGAATATTTTAATTAACATAATCCTCCTAAACTACTATCTCGTCTTCTTACGTGGGCTGGAGAGTCAACTCGAGCTCAAGGAGAATCCTCACCCTGAATACCGATTGTGGCTGACCACAGACCCTAATGCCCTATTGGTATATTGCAGCAGTCGCTAAAAGGTCAGTTTAGTTGAATCATTTTATCTATATGTTGATACAGCAACATTGCTAGAGGGTGCTAACTCCTACGGACAATGGCTGAGCTCTCCTCGTCTCCTACGATAACTGGATATTCGACTCGAGCTCACTACAGATCCTACGCCTACGTTCCCCATTGGTATACTGCAGCGGTCGCTAAAAGATCAGGGGCGGCCTCGATAATCCGAACCCAAGCTAGTCCGAACGCCTCTATAATTCGAACGACCCCCTGCTCCCGCGCATCTCTGCCCTTTCTTAGTAACTTGCTATGACATGCGCACTGTCATAGCAAATTTTAGTGCCGAGTTTAACTTTTTAGACGCTATACGTATCATCCTATATCAGTTTTGAGTGGATAAAACATAGTTTCAATAATAAACTGTATTGTTTTATTGCTAATAAACTTTTTAAAATGTCTACATACTATAATCCGAACGCTGCGTACATCCGAACAGGGTATACATTTTGGGCGTTCGGATTATCGAGGCCCTACTGTAATTGATCATCATAATTCTCCAAAACTACCATCTCCTTGCCTTCGAGAGCTGGAGAAGCAATTTGGGCTCATGGAGAAGCCTCATCCTGAATACCGCCTGTGCCTCACCACAGACCGTACATCTACGTTCTCCCATTGGTATTCTGCAACGGTCGTTAAAAGATCAAGTATATTTAAACATTTTAATGTTATAAATATTTAACATTCAGTAGCTGCAATTTACATAGCTGTAGCAGCATTGCGATAAATATATCATAAGACTTTGTTTAACGTCTGTATTTGCACAGCCAGTACCAACACTTGTTATATTATGTTTATTTATGAACAAAATCGGTCTGGCTTGATGTGGTTGTGATGTCATCGTCAATTTTTAATATCATAAATTAATATTTTGATGGTTTCAACTCTCACTACCCAACCTGAATAGCTATACATAGGTACAAGTGTTTTATGTAAAATTATTATACCTATTGAACTTATGGTGGTATTTTAATGTAGGTATTATGTTAATTCTGTGCCTCCTGTGAAAACAGGTACAAGTCGACTTATATCAAATTTGGTGTTTTGATTGTTTCTTAATCAGAAAAAAATACTCTTTTTTTCTGTCCAATCGACATTTTGATATGATTTATAGTTTTTGAGATCGTTTGATACATCTACGACAAAAAATCCTATTTTTATCAATATTTTTGTGTAAATTAATACAATTTGATATATATCGTTCTCAAAATTTCGATTCTAACATAAAGATTTGTGTATAATAATGTATCTCGAGTGATACCATTATACACACAATATTAAACACCTTTACAAAATGTGACATTCGATTTATGTTTAGTTGTATTTATTTACACAAAATAAATGTACAGACTGCGCAGTTACAACTAAAGTTGTATTATTTTACACAATCGTTTGTTTTGTGTAAAATGGTTCAAATGCAGTTGTATCATCAATAACGAAAAATTTCGTTCGATTTTGGTCCAAAATATGTGCAAAGTGATACATCTTCCGGACGCGGGAACTGTGCGGGGTGGTGGGAACGTTGCCGCGCGGCCTGCGGGCACCGCGCGGAGTCAGCGCCACATGAACTGTTGGACGAGGAGGCTGCGCGCGATGACGCGGACCACCGGCATGGTTCACAACCTACGTATTAGATGTACCACTTTACACGAAGTTAATACTTTTATTTTCTTTTTAAATACCAGGAACTTATATCATTTCGCACAAAATAAGTATTCGAGTTATATCAATTTACACAAAAAGTTTTATTATTATCAGTTGAATAATACGTAGTGTAATTTCGTATAGAAATCCGTGTTTATCATTTAAATTCCGGAATCCCCATATATTTCCAAATTTCTATCGGTATCTCATCTGGACCTTGCATGGGCTTTGTTATTTTTCATGTGTTGGATCCAAAAAGGCTATCCAATAGATGAAAAATAACAAAGCCCAAGGTCCAGATAAGATACCGATAAAAATTTGGAACATATCGGGGATTCCGGAATGGAATAGTTACAATACAAGAATTTTTAACCGATTCATAGCAGGCCAGAGGATACCAGATGCCTGGCGAAAGAGCCATCTGATTCCCTTTTACAAGGGCAAAGGTGATGTGCGAGACTGCGGAGACAACCGAGAAATAAAGCTGATGGATCACACGTTTAAGCTGTGGGAAAGGATAATCAATAGTCGGTTGAATGGGAATAGTGGAAATTACACCTAACCAGTGTAAATTTGTGGCTGGCAAAGGCACGTCAGACGCAATTCAAGCCATAAGAATCCTCATCGAAAAGGCAAAAGCTAATAGCACGAAATAAATGCTTGTGGTGTTTATAGATCTGGAAAAGGCATTCGACCACGTGCCGCGTGATCTGATCTGGAAAGCCCTCCACGCGCATTCATCAGACACAAACGTCTCGACACAAGTGGTCTGCCCTGCAGGCAAAAGTGAAAATTTTGACTTGAAGGTATAGATACATCAAGGTTCCACTCTAAGTCCACTTCTATTTAACGTCACAATGGATTTATCTAACTAAAAAGTGTCATCAGTAGGTGCCTTGGAATCTTGTGTATGCTGACGATGTGTCCCGTGGCCCTCATATCTAACAATGCAATGGATCTTCAGCGTGATTTAAACTACTGGGTAAAGTCGCTGGAAGAAAATGGCCTTAAAATCAGCCGAAAGAAAGCGAAGCTTTTTGATAACACATCACCCCTGATGACTTTAGCTTCTATGTGGGGAATGACCACTTACCAACAGTCAACTAGTTCAAATACCTTGGCTCCGTAGCTCAAACGAGCTGTTTGAAATGGCGACAGCTCACAGGCATCATGTGCGATAGATAAATGCCTCTGAAGGTGAAGGGACGAGTTTACAAAAAACAAAACCTCCTTCAAAAACCTGAAAATAATCTAACAAAAAACAGCTTCAAAAATAAATTAATGGCTTCAAAAAGCAAGAAATAAAATATTGAAATCTGCATAATAACTAACTCGAAAGTTTGTATGCATATTTTATATTAAACAACGCCTTTTGAAGTCGGGTGGGGGGGGGAACAAAGGATATTTTTTATCTAAACTAATATATCTAAACTTTAATCATGGGTTTAAACCCTAGTGGGTTGTGATATTATCTAAGTTACAATAGCCTTATGTCAAAGGTTCATCACCTTTTACATAGTACTGTTTTTCCCGACGCAGGGGCGTTTATTGTTGAGGAGTTCTCCTGGTACTTCAATATCAGCTCCACTTCACCATATGAATTATGATGAGCATAAATAGCCTAGCAACCATATTAAAGTAATCGTATTGTACCAGTGAACTACTTAGTATTGAATAGTTCCGATGATCATCTATGCTGGTCTTCATCATCAGGTCCACTTCACCAAAATGGTACTTTTCGAAAGCAAATGCACAAGTTACTTAAGAAAATACTAAAATCGCTATAGATGTGCCTATAATATTTGAAGAGTTCCCTCGATTTCTCCAGGATCCCATCATCAAATCCTGATTTTATGACAATGGGACCAACTTGGAAGTATATACTTTCAAACAAAAAAAGAATTTTTCAAATCGGTCCAGCCGTCTTCGAGTAATCGAGTAACATACATAAAAAAAAAAAAAAAGATTCCGACGAACTGAGAACCTCCTCCTTTTTTTGAAGTCGGTTAAAAACAGCCATTAGACCTGCCATGCTGTATGGGTCCGATTGTTGGGCCACAAATAAACAACACTTAAACAAACTCTATACGTCAGAGATGCGCATGCTACGCTAGTCAGCGGGCGTCACTATGCTGGAAATAATCAGAAACACATACATACGGGGAAGTTTCAAGGTAGCACCCATAACAGAAAAGCTGAAAGAGAAATGTCTACGGTGGTACGGGCACGTAGAAAGACACCCCGATGATCACATGGTGAACGTTGCCCTAAACATCCCAACGACGACGTGAGGGTGCGGTAGACCCCCTGGCACTTGGCTGACGATGGTTTAGCGTGACCTGAAAGAAGTCGACATCGACCCCAATTTGGCACTTAATCGCGCACAGTGGAAGAGAAGGACAGGGAACACGCTAGGTGCTTTTTCATATGAAAAAAGAGCAAATGATATCAGTAACTTGATAACTATTACATTTGAGTTAAGATATAAGTCGACCTGTATCGATAAACTGTTTGTAAAGGTCACTCTCACTTTCGTGTAAAATGATATAATTTAACAAAACACAACTTTTTCGACTTTTGTGCTTATGGTGTTTCTCCCATTCGAAAAACATAACTGGTTTGTTTGAGCACTTCCGTTCTAAACTGAATAGTTCCTTATTAATTTACATTTCAATGCAACAATATTAACTTTCACAACAGCTTCATATGAAGTGTAAAGTGATATATCTTATTTTGAATCATTATACACGAGCATCCATGTCGTGTGTTTTGATACAAGAAAGAGTTTTTCTTCAATATTTCCCGTTGTATTTAGCGTAACTAAACAGGAATTAAATAGATTGTAAAAAAAAGTACACGCATACAACCTGTATCAAAACTTATATAAAATATTTAATATTACACTTTTTATAATTTTTTAAAAACATAAACTGCTGTACTGAAAAGTTGACATTTTCGAGATGTATCACTTTTCACAGGAGGCACAGAATTGTTATGTACATGTACAAATATCGAAATCTGCCGGTCATTCCACGTCCGCATTAAAATAACATGATTGGGGCAAGGTATTCATAATTATACAATTCTATAAAAACTTCTTGCAAAATACATATTAAAAAGAGGGGCCAAATCATGTCACTTAAAGGCGGACCTGGAATGACGGGCAGAGTCCGATGTCTGGTTATATGTATGACCTAGTATACAATATTATATTATGTGTGGTATGACGAATGATACAATATTTTTCTTACAGTGGTGACAGAGCCCCCTAACGGCCTGAAGTTGAACTTACGAAACACATACTTCAAAATGCGCCCGCAAGCTTTAGAAGAATGCCCGCACTGGGCTTTCAAGAAACTAGTCTACGTACTCGCCTTCTTCCACGCTGTCGTGCAGGTACCTACAAGTTTGTATAAGTACATCATCATCATCATATCAGCCGCACGACACCCACTGCTGGGTCTCCACCTTGTCGGAGGCCTACCCACGGAGCCGAGTCCGGTGCATGGTCGCCATTCCAGAACCTTTCCGCCCCAACAGCCGTCGGTTCTTCTCGCTATGTGTCTAGCCCACTACCACTTCAGCTGAGCATAAGTACAAGTAGCCTGACAAATGAAGAGTAAAAAAAAAACAATACTCCGACGACTCATAATTCGATTCAGTAAAATGTCAATTCGAACTGTCAGTACGTAAGATTATGTTGCCACCTCATGTCTACTAGTGCTGTGAACAAAAACCAATTACTTAGAGCTTTTCAAAATGACAAAACACTAAGCTCGATAGACGGCGTTATGTATGTGTCAATGTGATTTTTTTACTAAGCTTCGAAGAGTACTCAGGTAGGCAGGCAGATGTAACCCTGAAATGTTTTTCTTTGGGTAGATGTCAGCCAGCGAGAGCAAAGAGGCAAGCTTTGGTACAGGCCGTTTATTTTTAATAGTAGTTTATGATACAAGGTTGGTAAGGAGGTTTTAAAAAATCTTACCAACCGTGTGCCATACTACGTTTTTCAATACATTTGCGAGAAAACATTATAGGTACCACTGAAACTGTAATCTATACATATAATAAAAGTGTAAATTTTAAATATTTGTGCGCAAATTACACAAAAACCGCTAAACATATTTTGATAGGCTTTTCACAGTTTAGTAGATTGAGGTCCAACTTAAAATCTAAGCTATGTTTCATCAAATTAAGGTGGGTGGAACCAGGGAAACAGCTTGAACTCTCCGTAGTACTAGCTTTCATACACTAAAGAGGTCATTTTAAACTGGTCGCTGTATTTTTCTACTGTCCACGCAGATGAAGTCGCGGGCGGAAGCTAGTAGAAATTAAAAAAACGTACGTAAACAAAAACGCACGGCGCCGGCGTGCGGTAAAATCAACTTACCGCACGCTGTACTAAACCGTAAACAAAAACGCACGGCGTGCGGTAAAATCAACTTACCGCACGCTTCACCGCCATCGTAAGCTCACATTTTCGAGCAACTGTATTGAAAAAGCCAATTTTGGCACTTCTTTTTCCATCAACGCCAACTAATTAGGCAAATAGTTACCTACTATTTTTATCTTTTAAATGTCACTTTGAAAAGCCCTCAATAAAGAGCTATACACACTGGCGTAAGCGTGCACGTAGACGTACCATGACGTTGTAATGCCTGAAACTTTATGAGACATGGCACACCGCTTGCGTAACGTACGCGTGCACGTAGACCGATGCGTAACCCTACGCATTGCAGCTCCCATGAGACAAACAGGCTGCGTACCTAACCTACGCAGAGCGGAACGCGTTGATGACGTTGTAGTCAAGTGCATTCCCTATTGGACGTCACACCGAACAAATTCGAACACGCACGTATCTTTGCTGCGCGTCACTACTCGCGTAACCATGCGCGTGACTACGCATTCAGTTGTATTCGTTTACAAATAGTACTGGTACTACCGGTAGTAAGTGGTGTTTTATTTTGTTTCCATATAATTAATAACGATATTAAAGAAAAACTAATTGAATAACTGCAAAAAGATTAGTCCATTTACTCAATCTTCGTCTGACATCGCGCACTAGACTCACAAAGATGGCTGCCGCAGCGGTTGGGTACGCAAGGGACAGGTTGCGTTGCGTGCCGCGTAGACGTATGCGAACCCGGTGTGTCAGGGGGTTACGTCAAGAAGGTGTATATGGGGAGTGAGTACTCTACAAAAATTTTCACTTATCGTTTAAAAGAAATTCAACTTTATTGCATTTGTCATAGAGTTGAAATTCTATCGACGACATTGACTGAAGGCACTACTGTGTGAATGAGACAACACCAGGTGGAGGTCGGTGTCTCGTTCGCACAATTGGCTTTGATAACTTTTTGAACATGACTGGAAATCTAAAAACCATTTCGAGGAATAAGCTTTCGGTACAGTGTCTACTAATTAAATTTAAAAATAAGTCTATATTTTTAAAGATATTTATAATATTCAATAAAAAGCTTTAACCTTCAAATGACCTTCATATGACGTCATCACATACAGATCCCCCAGCCATAAAAAAAAAGAAAAAAAAGCAAAGACAATTTTGACAATGAACTTGGCATTAGGGATGTGGAAGGTGGAAGTGAAAAAATATCGATATAGGTAATATTTCTCAGAGAAAAATGGGATAAAATGGGATGATGACTAAGTAATGGATTCTAATTTTAAGGTATTGTAAAACATAAAAAATAGCAAAATAAACCCCTACGCGAAATTTTGGCTCGATTTGACGAATTTTACGATGATTTTTAAGACTCAAAAGTTGGAAAAAAACAAAATGCTCCAGTGACAAAATAGTGTCGACTATTAGAAACCATACGCAATTACAAAAAAAATGTTTTGGAAAAATTATTGTAAAAACATCTATCGATATATCGAGTATTTAATATCGCCCGAAAAATATCGATGAACTTATCTCGTAATTTTTTCCACATCCCTACTAGTAAATGTTTGTAAATAGAAATAAAGTATGCACATATTTTCACAATGTTTATTATGTTATCCTGCAAATTTATCAGTCCACAAGCAATCGTTACAATTTCATCCATGTAGCCTACATCCAAAATAGACACAATACATACAATACATTTCGCAATTTGGGTAAATTGGGCGTGTCAGTTTTTACAAAGTTTTTCAGCTGAGTTTCCACTGGTAACCATTTTTATTATAATTTTACCACCTCAAAAATTATTGCGGCAAATTAAGAAGGTAGGTTAGAACCGTCACAACTGGATTAAATGAATAAATTAGAAGAAATATTAACTATAACTTATTTGTTTACAAACAACCATAAAGTCATTATGACAGGTAATGACACTTGGCCGTTCTTTTTCTATAAGTAGATGGCAAAGGTTTTCCTTCTTAAACTTTCATGCCACTAATGACGTCATTCCGGTTGACCATATTCGCTCGACAAATATATTTATAAAAAAATAAATACGGGACCAAATGTTAAAATATTCAAATTAGTTTCTTAAATTGGCCTAATCTGTAGAAAAAAAATATTAAAAAAATACCTTTTATTTTTTGACCAAAGCCAATTGCCATTACTAAACAATAATACCACGATAGTAGGACAAAAAATATGTACGTTACCAATCAAGTAGTGTATCAAAATTAAGGATTCGGAGTGGGATGTCGAATATATACTATTTAAATATTAATTTAGAATGACACATAATAATTGTAATATAAAACAGAACTTACTCTTTTGATTTAATTAGATATCGACAATAATGCTAATCAGCTATCATCGGTGAGGTGGTAATAAATAGAAGTGTCAATCCTGGCAACTCCGATTTTGACCTTGGCGCCGAATTTCAATTTAAGAATTTCAATCTATAGGAAATGTAAAATGTTACTTTACAAAACTAGTGTGACCATAAATACTGCACCATTTCAGATTTCCAAAAAAACGAAATTGTTTTATTGAAATGGCTAGAGGTTGCAGGCGAGACGGTAAAATTATGCGCCTATTTCGATGACTCTCGGTTTTTGGTACTATTTCAACATGAAAATAACAACGCAATGTTGAAAATTTTAAAAATCCAAGATGGCGGCCAACTTTTTTTGTTTTTGGGTCGATTTCGATGAAACTCTGTTTTTGGAACTATTTTGACAAGAAAATAACAACTCAATTTTTTAAAAACTAAAAATCCAAGATGGCGGCCAACTATTTTGTTTTTGGCCCGATTTCGATGAAACTCGGTTTTTGGAACTATTTTGACAAGAAAATAACAATGCAATTTTTAAATGAAATGAAATGAAAAAATCTTTATTCAAATAAGCTCACATAATGAGCGTTTTTAAATCGTCAAATAATTTTTTTGCCCTACCACCCATTATGACGTCTTTTAGCTGACAAGAAAAACGGGCGCAAAAAACTTACCAGCTTTATCAAATGGAACGATATTTACAAATATGTATATCGTTTCCAGACTTTAACAAAGATTAACAAATAAATAAAATTTAATTAGATCATTACTTAATGAATTACAAATTTTCTTAATCAATTTACAGGCTTTAAGCTAAATTCAAAGTTTGAAGTTATTATTCAGTCTAGGCTGTTACAAGAGAGAGAAAAAAAAAACTTTAAAAAAACTTTACAATTCTATATGCGTTAAGATAGGTAGTCAGAAGCAGACCCATTCCCACTGGCAGCACCCGTTCACGAGCATGACGCATGAACCAGCCATCGCTTCGCTCAACCATATTTGAGGGAACGTAACGACCCGCCTCACGCGACACCACCGCAGAAATGATTAAGAGAGCATGACATACTAAGGCTACCCATGTTAAGGCATCGAATTGAAAACTAATATCCAAAAGCTTTTCATAGGCAATAAACAAAAAATTAAAAATCCAAGATGGCGGCCTACTTTTTTGTTTTTGGGCCGATTTCGATGAAACTCGGTTTTTGGAACTATTTTGACAAGAAAATAACAACGCAATTTTTTAAAAACTAAAAATCCAAGATGGCGGCAAACTTTTTTGTTTTTGTGCTGATTTCGATGAAACTCGGTTTTTGGTACGATTTTGACAAGAAAATAACAACGCAATGTTGAAAATTTAAAAAATTCAAGATGGCGGCCAACTTTTTTGTTTTTGGGCCATTTCGACTCTGTTTTTGGTATTATTTTGACAAAAAATAACAATGCAATTTTAAAAAACTAAAAATACAAGATGATGGCCATTTTTTTTGTTTTTAGGACGTTTTCGATGAAACTCGGTTTTTGGTACGATTTTGACAAAAAAATAACAACGCAATGTTGAAAACTTAAAAAATTCAAGATGGCGACCATGTTTTTTGTTCTTGGGCCGATTTCAATGAAACATGGTTTTTGGTACTATTTTGACAAGAAAATAACAACGCAATTTTAAAATACAAAAATCCAAGATGGCGGCCAACTGTTTTGTTTGTGGGCTGATTTTGATGAAACTCGGGTTTTGGTACTATTTTGACAAGAAAACAGCAACGAAATGTTATAAAAAAATCTAAGATGGCAGCCAAATTATTAATTTGTTTTTTCAACCGAGTCACATCAAAATCAACCCAAAAACAAAATTAGCAGCCATTTTGATATTTTTTAATTTTTCCATCAGTTTACATTGAGTTGTTATTTTCTTGTCAAAATAGTACCAAAAACCGAGTTTCATCGAAATCGGCCCAAAAAATTAAAAAGTTGGCCGCCATTTTAGATTTTTAGTATTTTAAAAATTGCGTTGTTATTTTTTTGTCAAAATATTACCAAAAACCGAGTTTCATCGAAATCGGCCCAAAAACAAAAAAGTTGGCTGCCATCTTGGATTTTTTAATTTTTTCAATATTGTGTTATTATTTTCTTTTCAAATTAGTACTAAAAACCGAGTTACATTAAATACAGCTCACAAATAAAAGAGTTGGCTGCCATATTTTTTTATATTTTTAACATTTCGTTGTTATTTTTTTATCAAAATAGTAACAAAATCCAGTTTCATCCAAATCGGCCCACGAACAATATAGTTGGCCGCCATCTTGGTTTTTTTATATTTTTAACATTATGTGTCGTCGTAAATCTCTTGCACCCATGTTATTAACTTCACAAGTAAAGAAATTGATGCAAGTATTTTAGATCTTATGACATATTTACCAAAATAACAGTTTTTAATGAAACAGCAAAGTAAATGAACAAGTATAATTATGGGAAAAAGCAACCGAATTTCTAACGTCAATAAAGTCGAAAATCGTTTGCATCTTTTTTTTAACTACAGATTACTAGACAATGTTTTCCTACTTTTACTTGTTTTTCCAACATTCATTTGTTTTTCCGAAGTTCACGCATATTGTATTTTTATTAAAAACTAGCGGCCGCCCGCGGTTTCACCCGCGTGGTTCCCGTTCCCGTAAGAATATCGGGATAAAAATTATTTTATGTTTTAATCCAGGCTATCTACTATCTGTGTGCCAAATTTCAACCAAATCCGTTCAGTAGTTTTTGCGTGATTGAGGAACAAACATCTAAACATCCAAACCCACAAACTTTCACATTTATAATATTAGTAAGATTGGAATAAACTTTAAAGTTGCGTAATTATTTACACTTGAACTTAAATTGAATTGAATAAACTAGATTTTGTATTGGTTGAATTACCATATTTAAAAAACAAAAACAAAAAAGCAACTTAATAAAAACGTGATAAATAACTTGTTCCTAAAATTTTTTTTTTTAATAAATAATTATTTTCTGTTTTTTAGTTAACGAGCTAAACTAAAAATATACCACCGCCTATCAGAGTACTCGTCAAGACCATTCAAACGAGTCCAAACTCGATGGGGTTGAAAGGTTTTATTACAGAGTTTCTGTGGCCTTCTTCAGGCTCCATCATCAGACTCTTGGATACTATTACCCAACAGAGCACTCGTCAAGACGATTCAAACGAGCCCAAACTCGATGGGGTTGCATGATTTCAATATTGAGTTCCTATGGCATGTCCTCCAGACTTCATCATCCAACCCTGAACCTTGTCTCCCGTCAGAGTACTTGTCAAGACAATTCTAACAAGCCCAAACACGATGGGGTTGTATAGTTTCATTCATCATAGAGTTCCTGTGGCGTTCCTCCGGCTCTATCATCAGATCAGCTCAATGACACTGTAATATTGCAGTTCCTTCCATTTCTGACCTGTGTTCAAAGTTTTAAGTCTCTAGCTCATCGGGAATTTAGTATAAAATCGTTTGCAAAATTTGTGCTCAAACAAACAAACGAGCAAGCAACCTAATAAAAACGCGGTAAAAAGTGATAATTATAAATAAAGAACTACCTAGGTATTTAAGTTTATATTAAACAGTTTAAAGTATTATGTATGTTTCCGGCTAACCATACGGTTTGGTCACCCTAATGAAGAAAAGGACACATACATCTACTTGACCTCTCTGTCGGCTCGTTTTGGGGCGAAGCGCTCAATCCAGTTTATAGTACTAAATTCATGGGTTACGTCCGTGTCTACGCAGCCGGTGTGCCCAGGCCTTAAAACGTGTTCAACGGGGAAGGTCTCAAAAAATTAAATTAACTGAATTTTTTATCAGCTCCCTTAATAATAAAAATAGTTTCAGAAATTTTGCCTGCGTGAAAAAATTATAAAAAAAATACTTCGTCTTCGTAAAAGTATGGGAGTAACATCAGAATGGTCAACCACAACATGTATTTAAAAAAGTTTTGACACAAAATGTCTAAATTAATTTATGACAAACTATAGTTGCGAACTTTCATTTCATAGTGAATCACTATTTCTATTTGAAATGGTTAATTTAATATTCGATTATTTTGTCACGTCCCTACATTTATTTTGTCTTAAAGTGGTCACAGTTGAGCTGTCAGCTTACTAAATCGAGTTACGAGTCCGACTATTGTCCAAACACGGTTTTTTGCCGTAAAAAATACGGCTAATTCGCGCTGCGTAGGCACGGTCAGCAGGTTGTATGGATCACTATGGAAGCTTTTACACATACACGGCGCACCGTAGATTTTTACTGCGAAAATCCGTGTCTGACGAAAAAGACATAGATACTATTGTTGGGGTAGAAAGGCACCAACCCTTTATACCAGGGATTCCCGATGCGGTCGATATCGATGGGGTTGAAATCGGTTTCCCAGGGGTCGACTTAAACAAATAATAATAATTATTAATTGCACGTGAGGTATCAGTTCATTTTGGAAAAGGGGTTCTTACTCGAAATAGTTTGGGAATCCCTGCTGTACACCAAAGCTGTAGTAAAGCAACTAGTAATCTTGCCTTGAAACACCTCCATGGAATGAACCAGTCACTAAACTCATACTAGCCAAGTATAAGTTTACCAAACTAAGTATTCGTTATCGAAAACTATAGTTCGTATCACGAAAGATGACCACAAATGGCGCCTAACTAAGTATCATAACTCATGAAGAAGACTTAATCATCTTTCGGGATACGCACTGTACCTAAAAGCACAGAATAGATATAAATACTACCGTACAGAAAAGAAACTCTCCGCCCCGCCCCACAATCAATTACCTCACCCCACCGGCGCCCACCGCGCGAGTTCGTGTGCCGATCCGTGCTCATCCAATAGCTCTAGACTACACGCAGACAGTTGCGCGTGTGCAGAAACGTCACTGTGTACCGTCTGTGTAATAGGTAGTTGAAACGCGACACTTGTATGGAGTGCCCGGGGTGTGCTAAAAGATAAGTTGCAAACAAAATCCTTCATAATCAGTATGGACTACATCTCATTTACATTTCAGGAGCGTCGCAAATACGACAAAATCGGTTGGAACATCTCGTACGACTTCAGTGAATCCGACTTCGTGGTGTGTATGCAGATATTACAGTGCTACTTGGAGAGGTGCCACGCGGCCAAGGGGCCCATACCGTGGGCCACGCTCAAGTATCTGTTTGGAGAGGTGAGGGTTGTTATTAAAACTTGTATATTCCATAGCAAATGTACCATGGGCAACAGCGTCGCTTTGCCACTCCTAAGGTTATAATCGCTTGCACGCCGCGCCGTCACAACGATCGGCCTTAGTGTTTGGCTTGTGACGCATTGTCAATGTTTCCTTATAACGTTATCACGTAAAATTATCGTCCGTAAACCGACTTTACAGACAACCAATTTTTTATTTACGCCTGTAGCACACCTCCGCCTGCGGAACACCGCAGTAAGTTCCGCCATGAATTCGACAAGCGAAACAAATGCGAACAGTCTGTTCTAATGCATAGATTTTTTACGCGCGATTCCACCCGTTCGGCTCCGACTGTTGACACACGCTAAAGCAATAACGCGAAACCGCTACGTAGATGTGATCCTCATAATGTCGTCGTCGATAGAAGACAACTCTTAACGGAACTGTGGCGGAACTCACCTGGTACGGTTTCGCGGCGGAGGTGTGGTACAGGCGTAATGCTTGCGGGAACTGCACAAAGTCACTCTATCAGTCCTTTTCATCGTATTATAAAATCTAACAAAACATAATTGGTTTATTATCTTTCTTATCGAGTAAGGATAAGTGGCTACCTCTGGTGTTAGAGTTTATCAAGCCGCCTGTAAGGCCTCTAACTTGGCTTAACGACTGTTATCAGGTGACAACAGCCGCGACCGACGGTTTAACGTGCCCTCCGAAGCACGGAAGCGCTCAATTAAAATGCCACTTTAACGGTCACTCATCCGACACCTGACTGGACCGAACGTTGCTTAACAGTACGATCAGTCTGTCAAGTTCCGCCATGAGCGCTTCATTATTATCCAACCCAGGTGATGTACGGCGGGCGAGTGATCGACGACTTCGACCGGCGCGTGGTGGGCACCTACATGGAGGAGTACATGGGCGAGTTCCTGTTCGACAAGTTCCAGCCGTTCCACTTCTACCGCGACGCGGTGTTCGACTACGTCATACCGCTGGACGGAGAGCGCGATCAATACATCGGTAACTACACTACTATACATGACATAATGTCAACACGTGACCTACATGAGTACATTGGCGAGTTCCTGTTCGACAAGTTCCAGCCGTTCCACTTCTACCGCGACGCGGTGTTCGACTACGTCATACCGCTGGACGGAGAGCGCGATCAATACATCGGTAACTACACTACTATACATGACATAATGTCAACACGTGACCTACATGAGTACATTGGCGAGTTCCTGTTCGACAAGTTCCAGCCGTTCCATTTCTACCGCGACGCGGTGTTCGACTACGTCATACCGCTGGACGGAGAGCGCGACCAATACATCGGTAACTACACTACTATACATGACATAATGTCAACACGTGACCTACATGAGTACATTGGCGAGTTCCTGTTCGACAAGTTCCAGCCGTTCCACTTCTACCGCGACGCGGTGTTCGACTACGTCATACCGCTGGACGGAGAGCGCGACCAATACATCGGTAACTACACTACTATACATGACATAATGTCAACACGTGACCTACATGAGTACATTGGCGAGTTCCTGTTCGACAAGTTCCAGCCGTTCCATTTCTACCGCGACGCGGTGTTCGACTACGTCATACCGCTGGACGGAGAGCGCGACCAATACATCGGTAACTACACTACTATACATGACATAATGTCAACACGTGACCTACATGAGTACATTGGCGAGTTCCTGTTCGACAAGTTCCAGCCGTTCCATTTCTACCGCGACGCGGTGTTCGACTACGTCATACCGCTGGACGGAGAGCGCGACCAATACATCGGTAACTACACTACTATACATGACATAATGTCAACACGTGACCTACATGAGTACATTGGCGAGTTCCTGTTCGACAAGTTCCAGCCGTTCCACTTCTACCGCGACGCGGTGTTCGACTACGTCATACCGCTGGACCAATACATTGGTAACCTTTTTTTATGCACAACGGCGTAGTGCTTGGCCTTCACCTCACCTGATGCTAAGTGACGATAAGGTCGAAGGTGGAAGACACTACACCCCGAATCTTCATCACTGAGGAACTGGCTATCTTACCTCTAACTGCCGGAACACGCCAATTTTTGAATTTTTTTTATGGCCTCAGACTAAGGTAATATGGTGGTAGCTAGCCAGGTGGACTTGAAATGAGCCCTACTACCAAACTGGGAATCGAACCCGGGCCCCTGCGTCTTACACGAGTGGGCGAACCACTAGACCACAGAAGCGGTTATTACTGTTATTGACATAATGTCAATCACTTCATGTACCTATGTACCTACCACACCACACACGTTGTGATTGTGAATTCACAAACAATCTGCTACTATACATTATACAAGCTCTGCTGGTTAGTCAATCTCATATTTTAGGCAAACTGCTTCATCGGCATCTCTCGTTTAGGGCAGACAGCTTACTAGGCAAACTTCTTGTTTAGGTATATTGCCTACATTGGCATCTCGCATTTAAAGCAAACTCGATCAAAAGGGCTTTTGAGGGGCAGAGAACCTTCTCTTTTTAATTCTGATTGTATAAAAAGGTCGTATGTTTAAGAGCCCTACACATTTTGCCGTTGACTGCCGCTCTCTCGCTCGCACATTTCATGTTTTCTCAAGATTTCTTCAGTCTTAGTGCGTAATTGAAAAATGTGTCTCGGTCACTTTTCGCAATATTACAAAATAATATTTTAAAATATATTTCAGTTTTTTGTTGCTAAAGTACAAAAAGTTGTCGTTTCTAACAGTTATTTGAACTGGCAAAATCGATAACTTTTTGTATTTTAGCAACTCGAATCTGAAATCTTTGTTGAAATGTCCGTAATCTTATATTGCGAAAAGTGGCCGAGACACATTTTTTAATTACGTACTCAGATTTGAGAAATCTTGCTAAAACATGAAAAGTGCGAGCGAGAGAGCGGCAGTCAGCGGCAAAATGTGTACAATCCTATTTTAGATACTGACCAAATACATTGTTTTACCAGAGTTTATCGACACGCTACCGCTGGCGAACACACCGGAAGTGTTCGGGCTGCACCCCAACGCTGAGATCGGGTACTTCAGCCAGGCCGTGCGCATGATGTGGGGGCACCTCATCGAGCTGCAGCCGCAGACCAGTGAGTCACTTCTGTACTGGCTGTAGGATAGCGGACTTAAATCTACGGAAGTGTTCGGGCTGCACCCCAACGCTGAGATCGGGTACTTCAGCCAGGCCGTGCGCATGATGTGGGGGCACCTCATCGAGCTGCAGCCGCAGACCAGTGAGTCACTTCTGTACTGGCTGTAGGATAGCGGACTTAAATCTACGGAAGTGTTCGGGCTGCACCCCAACGCTGAGATCGGGTACTTCAGCCAGGCCGTGCGCATGATGTGGGGGCACCTCATCGAGCTGCAGCCGCAGACCAGTGAGTCACTTCTGTACTGGCTGTAGGATAGCGGACTTAAATCTACGGAAGTGTTCGGGCTGCACCCCAACGCTGAGATCGGGTACTTCAGCCAGGCCGTGCGCATGATGTGGGGGCACCTCATCGAGCTGCAGCCGCAGACCAGTGAGTCACTTCTGTACTGGCTGTAGGATAGCGGACTTAAATCTACGGAAGTGTTCGGGCTGCACCCCAACGCTGAGATCGGGTACTTCAGCCAGGCCGTGCGCATGATGTGGGGGCACCTCATCGAGCTGCAGCCGCAGACCAGTGAGTCACTTCTGTACTGGCTGTAGGATAGCGGACTTAAATCTACGGAAGTGTTCGGGCTGCACCCCAACGCTGAGATCGGGTACTTCAGCCAGGCCGTGCGCATGATGTGGGGGCACCTCATCGAGCTGCAGCCGCAGACCAGTGAGTCACTTCTGTACTGGCTGTAGGATAGCGGACTTAAATCTACGGAAGTGTTCGGGCTGCACCCCAACGCTGAGATCGGGTACTTCAGCCAGGCCGTGCGCATGATGTGGGGGCACCTCATCGAGCTGCAGCCGCAGACCAGTGAGTCACTTCTGTACTGGCTGTAGGATAGCGGACTTAAATCTACGGAAGTGTTCGGGCTGCACCCCAACGCTGAGATCGGGTACTTCAGCCAGGCCGTGCGCATGATGTGGGGGCACCTCATCGAGCTGCAGCCGCAGACCAGTGAGTCACTTCTGTACTGGCTGTAGGATAGCGGACTTAAATCTACGGAAGTGTTCGGGCTGCACCCCAACGCTGAGATCGGGTACTTCAGCCAGGCCGTGCGCATGATGTGGGGGCACCTCATCGAGCTGCAGCCGCAGACCAGTGAGTCACTTCTGTACTGGCTGTAGGATAGCGGACTTAAATCTACGGAAGTGTTCGGGCTGCACCCCAACGCTGAGATCGGGTACTTCAGCCAGGCCGTGCGCATGATGTGGGGGCACCTCATCGAGCTGCAGCCGCAGACCAGTGAGTCACTTCTGTACTGGCTGTAGGATAGCGGACTTAAATCTACGGAAGTGTTCGGGCTGCACCCCAACGCTGAGATCGGGTACTTCAGCCAGGCCGTGCGCATGATGTGGGGGCACCTCATCGAGCTGCAGCCGCAGACCAGTGAGTCACTTCTGTACTGGCTGTAGGATAGCGGACTTAAATCTACGGAAGTGTTCGGGCTGCACCCCAACGCTGAGATCGGGTACTTCAGCCAGGCCGTGCGCATGATGTGGGGGCACCTCATCGAGCTGCAGCCGCAGACCAGTGAGTCACTTCTGTACTGGCTGTAGGATAGCGGACTTAAATCTACGGAAGTGTTCGGGCTGCACCCCAACGCTGAGATCGGGTACTTCAGCCAGGCCGTGCGCATGATGTGGGGGCACCTCATCGAGCTGCAGCCGCAGACCAGTGAGTCACTTCTGTACTGGCTGTAGGATAGCGGACTTAAATCTACGGAAGTGTTCGGGCTGCACCCCAACGCTGAGATCGGGTACTTCAGCCAGGCCGTGCGCATGATGTGGGGGCACCTCATCGAGCTGCAGCCGCAGACCAGTGAGTCACTTCTGTACTGGCTGTAGGATAGCGGACTTAAATCTACGGAATTTTATTGCAAACAAATATTGCTTAAAAAATGTCACTAATAGGCTAAAAAATTACAACTCGCACAGCATTTAGTCGGGCCAGCCACGCGCCTGGTGGCCGACGTTGCCTCGGAAGGCACGATAAACCGTTGGTTTCGGCTACATTTGCGGTTATTAAGGGTAAAAATTAGCACGTGACTCGCTATTGTAGGTACATAACAAGGTTTCCCAGGATTTTAGCTTTTACTCAATATATTTTAGCGATTTCCGACAACTAACGACAATTATTTACTATGAACTATGTTATCTAGGCAAAATTATCTTATTAAATGCAATATGTTTGCAGTAATTGCAAATACGACTTTAGTGTGTACTTATTCACTTATTTGGACACACTAAAGTTGTATTCGGCAAATACTACAAAAATATTGCACCTAAGGCCGAATACTCAAACGCTAATTTAACTTTGAGGGGCTCTCAAACATCGTCCTGTCGCATTAAATGTCAAAGATATGACAAAGACAGCATGCTGTTTGAGAGCCGCTCAAAGTTAAGTAGCGTTTGAGTATTCGGCCATTAATGGTACAATTGTACTTTGACAACATAGTTCATAATGAACAATTGTCGTTAGCTGTTGTCGGAACACGCTAAAATATATTGTGTAAAACCAAACTCCTGGGAATCCACTTTATGTGCCTACAATATAGCTAGTCACGTGCTAATTAGTGTTTCCGCAAGTGCGGAAGTTCCGCGCGATTTTCAACATCCGTTTCTGCTTCTGTTTCCGCAACTTTACAACCGACGGCTGAGAGTTACGCATGCGCGGCGCGAGGCGCGTGCGAGTCGCTGGACGGTTGAGCGCGCGGGGGAGGGTTCAGCCAGCGAGCCGATTGATTTTGATATTTTGTATTGAAACTTTTAATACCAAGGGAGCTTATTCCTACCTATAAAAAATACTCAGCCAATTTGATTTTTATCGGACATTCCCCATTTATTATAACTAGTTTAGTTATACTTAAGTAATAATTATCGTTTGACTTATTATGTATTTATGATTTCACGCTGCTCTAGTTACTAAATATGAAGGTATGTTATTATGAATGATAGTAATAATTGTAAATTTTAAGATTGAAAATAGTGCATCCTCTTAATCTATTATTTTCTCATTTTGCTGCCTACTCAGTAAAGGGTAATGGTAAGTTTAAAATTTAACTAAAGTATTATATTGCACATAACATAATAAATTACTACAATAAAGATTTGAAAAAACTTAATAATTATGTATGTTATGTTGTTAAAACATATAGTAAGTACGTACAGTCAGCGCCAAAATGATCTAAGCTTTCAAACCTACCAAAATATTTGAGCATTTGACATAAATCAACCTTATCTCAAGTCATTAAGGTACACTTTCTTTTGTTCTCAGACAACAAATGAAAATGCACCTTAATGTCTTGAGATAAAGTTGATCTATGTTAAATGCTCAGTTGTTTTGGTAGGTTTGAACGCTCAGATCATTTTGGCGCTGACTGTACAACCCGCGCAGATAAAGAAAGGAATAAGAAATGATGTCGTTCATATTCACTTCTCTCTTGCACACTAAACGTCTCTCAGCACCCACGTATCTATAAATAAACTAGTAAGAAATTACTTGAGTAAAACTTGCAATTTTCAAATGCTTCTAATATTATATTCACATGCAATTTATAGTATAATCTTAAATGCACTAAAACTGTATTTAATACCAATTAATTTTACTCTAACTACTCAAGTTATTAATTACTCTTCTAAAAGATAAGGCGGATGAATTACAGTCGTTGTGGTAAGCGCGGTGAACCGCCATTTTTAATCCCATTCTTTATCTGCGCGTGACTACATACGAAAGTTGACTGCAGTATGTAACTAACTGCAGTATGTAACTAACTGCGGTGTATAACAATAAATTATTTCAGATTTTAATGTTGATACCTAGAAAACATTGAATTACTTGTTAGCTAACTTAAGTAACCGTATGGCAGGTGACTCCGGCGGGCTTATGAGCCGAGAGGACTTCATAGACCAGATAGCTGTGGACGTACTGGGCCAACTGCCCGCGCTCTACGAGATCTGGCGCGTGCGCAAGCAGTTCGAGATGAACATCACGCCCACGCTCGTCGTGCTGCTGCAGGAGCTCGAGAGGTGAGACAAATTGTACAGGCAGCTCTAAAAGACCAGATAGCTGTGGATGTGCTGGGCAAGCTGCCCGCGCTCTACGAGATCTGGCGCGTGCGCAAGCAGTTCGAAATGAACATCACGCCCACGCTCGTAGTGCTGCTACAGGAACTCGAGAGGTGAGACAAATTGTATAGGCAGCTCTAAAAGACCAGATAGCTGTGGACGTGCTGGGCAAGCTGCCCGCGTTCTACGAGAAAAAGGCATTTGTTAAAATCAACCTAATCTCGAGACATAAGGGTGCACTTTAATTTGTTACAATATTCTTACAAGTCTACTATAGCACAGAATAACTAATAGTACAAGACTATAGTCTGATCGTGAAAATATAACTGTCGCTTAAAGGGCCTTACAAAACGCTGGAAGCAATTCTCATAGTAAAAATTATAAAAATTATTATCAATTTTATAGTTTTTAATTAGTACCTAACTACTAATTTCTTATTTTGGAAAACTGTCAATCACAAAACTAGAGAGCTAGTTAAGGTTTTTTTCATTATAGTTTCAAGTTATAGGTTTATTGTTGGTTGGCATATCAGTGAAAAACTACTAAAATGAAGATTACTTTACTGCCGTGTCACACGTATCTAATTTATCTTCAGATAGGTGAGTTACGCTTAACAAAGCTAAATCGAATTATTGGGGTATTATATTTATATGGTACAACTATCATTTATATTTTTTTAAATGCTTTATCATATTAATATTGATTATGGCATTTACACTTAACTCGTATTTTTGAGTGTTTTGTAACGGCGGCTTGCTTTATCTTTAGTTAAAATAGATTGGCATTACAAGCAATCAACTTTCTGCAAACACACATCTCTCGCAACTTTAGTTACGTGAGATAGGCATTATTAAATGTGTATGATGATTTTTAATTTGATCTATGACATTGCCTATTAATCTGATAATGCTGTTAAAGCTGATAAGTTTCTTGCGCCCGTTCTTCTTGTCAGTTAAAAAAGTCTGAACGGGTGGTAGGAAAATATAGACGATTCAAAATTACTTAATAATTAAGTTTATTTTAATAAAGCTATTTTTGAATTTGACTTTGAATCGTGAGTCTGTTCTTGTTTATGATATTTTTTTTCGTAGAAAGTCTTAATAAACTGTATTAAGGGGCCATACAACACCAAATACACGTTTTTTAACAAAGATATCCCACAGTTTTACTTGATTTATCGGTTCCAAAAAAAATATGTAGAAAGTAGATTATTTTGTAATTGACAGAAACATGATAGCTAAAACTTTTCTTGATAGGAAAAAATCGTAAACTGCCATGTCACACCAATCTCACCTATCTCAAAAAAAGACTACTTTTGGGAAAATGGCTTAGAAGTATTAAAATTTGTATTTCACACATCGCCGCGCGCACTGAGTTTTGTGGCAAGCAAGAGTCACGCGTCACGCAGCTTATCAACGCGCCAGCCCAAGGCGCGATACAGATGTTTTTGTAATTAATATCGATTTCTCTTTATTTCGATTCATTCACTTCTCTTTCATAAAATAAACAATATTCAATTAATTTTCCATTAGTTTTCCATTAGTTTAATAATAATTATAACATTCCGTTCTTCCATTCTTGGACTTCAATTTTTGTTTGCGTATACAAATTTCTGTGATTTGTTATTTAAGAGGATTACTGCGCTACGAGTAGCTACACTAGCGCCGCCAATGGAAAAAAATAGTAGTGCTTAAATAAAGGCGAAATTGTGAATTGTGTTCTTCTAGTGTACTCCGAATAAGATTTGTGGTACTTTTTATCGCTTTAACTATGTTTTCTAGTCTGTCGTTTAGTTTAATGGACGTTTATTGCTAAAAGTGGCCACTTTTAGCAATAAACTAAACGACAACTAAACGACAGGTTATAAAATATTGTTTAAACGATAAAAAGTATAACAAAGCTTCTTCGGAGTACACTAGAAGAACACAATTCACAAATTCGCCTTTATTTAAGCACTACTATTTTTTTCCATTGGCGGCGCTAGTGTAGCTACTCGTAGCGCAGTAATGCTCTTAACGTCATCTGTCGACGAATATTTATTTACACATTATTCAGTGACGTGCTATTGTTTTCAACGCCATCTAGCGTAAGTAATGCGTTCATAATGTTTTTACGTATTTGTTATTAAAATCATAGCAAATAAAATAATAATATTTCACACTACAGTAGATCATAATTGTTAAAAACACCGCTAGATGGCGATGATGGCACTATAAGTATTTCAAAATATTTTTATCTATGATTTTAGTAACAAAAAATAGTAACGAACTTAAAAATCCAATAATACAGAGCTTAGGTAACTTCATAAATAATAAAAATTGGAATCACACCAGTTTCATAAAATTTTAGCTTCTCTTCTTAGATCATTATGAACGTATTACGCTAGATGGCGTTGAAAGCTAATTTCATTACAATATATTCAAATGTACGGAAGCCTAAATCGCGGTATGAAAGTTTTTTTTTAGTTAAGAATATATACAAAAGTTTAACCAATACAAGTGTACTTGCTTCGGCAGTACATATACTAAAATTGGAACGATACAGAGAAGATTAGCATGGCCCCTGCGCAAGGATGACACGCAAAATCGTGAAGCGTTCCACATTTTTTGGACAATGTAATTTCAGACATTCCAAGGTTGTATTGTATTGTCTACGTGTTATATTTTGTTTGACGGTATCACGACGGTTCACGGTACCTAATTGAATTGTATAATAACGAATGGACATGGAAATAGAAGCTGAATAAACAAAAAACGTAAATCAGCTTTGCGTGTTCCAAAGAGTTATAGAAGTATTACAATGGACAAATTCTACGGAATGCTACTAATGGAATTTTCTTAGGTTTAATAATTAACTCAAAATTGACATGGAAGGAACAGATAGATGAAATGTGCAACAAGGTAACTAGTTTTGCATTCGCTTTGTATAAATTAACAAAAGTTGCTAACGTCCATACGGCTATTACAGCCTATTTCGCCTATATCGAATCGAAATTAAGATACGGTATATTGATTTGGGGAAATGGTACTGACATCAAAAGACTATTCATCGCTCAAAAACGATGCATCAGAGCCATATGCAATTTGACATCGGACACATCGTGTAAGCCGTATTTTAAATCCTAAACATGCTAACGCTACCCAAAAACAACAACATCCCATAGTAATGCACTGCTTCGAAACCAAAGACATTGCTTTCCGCAACATTGCATTTCGCAAAAACTGGATGTCGCTGCCTTTGCTTCTATATGACTCAAACTAGCGACCGACCGCGACTTCGTCTGCGTGGAAAGTTTTTTTGCTATCCTTCGGGAACAATACTTTTATTCGGGATGAAAGGTACCCTACGTCCTTTTCTGTACTCCTGACAACGTGTATGTAAAATTTCATGATGATCGGTTCAGTAGTTAAGACGTGAAGGCATAACAAACGGACTTCCGCATTTATAATATTAGTAACGATGTAATGATGTGCAATGAGCACTTAATCCTATGTATTTTTATACCACGTCAGATTTAACCGGCTGATAAGCAAAATGCGCACCACCCTGTCGCTGCTGCGCAAGGCGCTGGCCGGCGAGATCGGCATGGACGCCGTCCTGGACAACGTCTCCTACAGCCTGTTCAACGGGCAGTTGCCACAGGTTACTTCTTAGACGAATTGTATATTTACTAATAGTCATTCATTTTCACTGAACTGCAACAGAGTTTCCAGTTTCGGTTACTAATCAGTCGCGCGCGACCAGCTTGACCGGTCGCCAGTGATTAGTTGACGCGTTACCAAACAGTTTGTGATTGGTAGCGTCGTGTACGAACCGCCATTGGAATATTAGTGCTGTGACTATTTCGAAACTCGTTGAGAAAGATGGGGCTAAGCCCCATCTAAGCCCCATCTTACACGGCGCGACTGAAAATAAACTGGCTGCAAACTCTAATCACCAATGAGTTGCTCAACAGTCACAGCACTAGTATTTCAATGGCGGTTCGTACACGACGCTACCAATTGCCAACTGGTTTGCAACGCGTCGGCAACGCGTTGGCAACTAATCACTCGCAACCGGTCATGCTGGTCGCGCGCAACTGATTGCCAACTGCAACTGGAAACTGAGGTCTATTAACAAAAAGAATTACGATAGTCGGACGATCTTTTGATCGATTTACTTGATTTTGAACCTTATACATGAGTTAATAATGCCAAGGAGTGGGACCGAACATCGTACGTTTATCGCGATACTTTATCGTAATAGGCGCTTTGTGTAGGTTTTTCAACTAAATTTGGTTGCGCCGTGTACGAATCTTTGTCACTAACTAGTTTCCAACTATAGTTTCAAACTGGTTTCGTCAGTTTTCAGTCTCGTCGTGTAAGAAGGGGCTTACTGTGCGTTCACACGGCGATACGTTTTACAGGACCGTTTTTAACGAATCCGTCGTTACTGCTGAAATATGGCTCGTATTATAGAATCAAACTCAAACTGAAATCTTTGCTTGAGTTCAGTTAGAAAGGGATGGCATGGCACTATATGCGAATAGCACCATCCCTTTCTAACTGACTAAAGCAGAGATTTTGAGTTTGATTCTATATGATACGCGTCTTAGAGGACCGGACCGCTACGCTACTGTACTGGATACAGTACCGTACCAAATCGCGTCGGGTTGTTTACTGGATCCGAAATGCTGTGTTGTGTGTGAGCACGCTCATACAAATACATAGGTCTAGGTACGCCATCGAGGAACGTAAACATATCCGATAAAACGGACCTGTTAAACAGATCGCTATGTGAAACCCTACCCTACCGCGCACTCGGCGCACTATTACCAGCCTTAATGTTTACTACACTTTAGAAGTCATCACGAATCATTTTACAATGTCTCATACCTAGTAATCCATCACGCAGGCCAAATGCAGTTGGGATCAACGGCTTACGTGTTTTCCGAACGAAGCACGAAGAAGTATGATACCAATAGTAGGTATGAACCTCTATACAAAAAAAAGTTGGGAGTTACAAGTCGTGATAAAGTTTGGCCACGTGATAGGAACTGATCTGTAGGCTGTTTCTAACTAATATTGAGCTGGGCCAAACTATCCTTACATACAGTTCCATACGGCGGCGGGTTGAATAGCGCACTTTTCCCGGCTCCATTCTAAAATCTATAACAATTCAGGTTTAACTAATAGGTCAAATGTGGTATCATTTTCGGATAAATCAATAACGTAAGAATTTATTTTTGGTATAAAAAAATGCAATTTATTACGCAGTTTCTGAAAAATTACACAATAACCAACATTTTTAAACTTCATTTTTTTAGTTTAGGTATTGGCACTTGTTTCAGTATTTTCAAAAAAACTACTTCAAAGAAGCATTTTTCAGGTTAATTTGTAATATGCTTTTGTTATGTTAACTATATTTTATACAATTTGCGCCTAACCCAAGTAGTTGAGGTCCATTGTTTGCGGAGACACAGCTAGTCAAAAATATGCATTTTTTCACGAAATAAAAGGGGTTTCCATTTCGTTCGGAAGAATTTCTCACTTTTTTTGTTTATATTTCTGTAAAGTTAATTAAATTTTCTACAATTGGAGCCTAATTTGATTAGTCTAGATTTACTAGTTGCAAAGACACAGCTAGTCAAAGATAAGATTTTTTCAATTAATTTCAATAAAAAGCCCATTTTTAACCAGCTATGTCGCTGCAACCAATAGACCTAGACTACTCAAATTTAGCTCAAATTGTAGAAAATTAATTTAACTTTACAGATATATAAACAAAAAACCTGAAAAATGTTTCTGAACGAAACGGAAACCATTTTTATTTCGTGAAAAAATGCATATTTTTGACGAGCTGTGTCTCCGCAAACAATAGACTTAAACTACTTGGGTTAGGCTCAAATTGTATAAAATATAGTTAACATAACAAAAGCATATAACAAATTAACCTGAAAAACGCTTATTTAAAGTAGTTTTTTTGAAAATACTGAAACAAGTGCCAATACCTAAACTAAAAAAATGAAGTTTAAAAATGTTGGTTATTGTGTAATTTTTCAGAAACTGCGTAATAAATTGCATTTTTTTATACCAGAAATAAATTCTACGTTATTGATTTATCCGAAAATGATACAACATTTGACCTATTAGCTAAACCTGAATTGTTATAGTTTTTAGAATGAAGCCGGGAAAAGTGCGCTATTCAACCCGCCGCCGTATGGAACTGTATGTAAGGATAGTTTGGCCCAGCTCAATATTAGTTAGAAACAGCCTACAGATCAGTTTCTATCATGTGGCCAAACTTTATCACGACTTGTAACTCCCAACTTTTTTTAGTATAGAGGTTCATACCTACTACAAGGGGGCGCCGGCTGAAATAATTCCCAGGGGGGGCAGCCAGGCGCATAGAAAAAGCTTCTAAAAATTTTCAGAAAAGCAATTATTATTATTAGTGACCCCCCCCCCCCCAAAATTTCAGGCTGCGACCGCGCCTGGGGGCAGCTTTTAGTTTATGTGGGGTTCATAGGGTTTTCATTTAAATAGCTCAAGGTAATGTTGATGCCGTGATTCCTAAGGGGTGCAAGTGCACCACCTGTAATTATTATAGAAATTTATAAAATTTTATTAAAATAGTGTGACACAAGTGTCGCAGTCATTTAAAATCATCTGTTACTTATTTTTAGGTCTGGCGCAGCCTTGCTCCCGCTACCTGCAAGAGCTTGGGCGGTTGGATGGACCACTTCATAGCACGCACCAAGCAGTATACAGACTGGGTTTGTACTCTTCATATTAGTAATTTATTTTGTACTACCAAATAAAACATAAAAAAATCCTATTCAATGGTTTGTTACTAGGGGTAGTACTTTTTTATAGTAGGGGAAATGCATTTACGCATCCTGGAGGTATGTGGGACTCGCCGGGGCACTACCCACTAGTCCCAGATCTCGGAAACTACTAAATGTGCGATCTTACAGTAAACATATAAGTAGCCCCTAATTTGTGGTATTTGTGCGGTAAAAAACATTTCAAAAATATTCAGCTTTTGAAGTAATCAGGCAATTTCTGAAAACTGAAAAAAAAACTACCACCTAAATAAAGAAACCAAAAATGGTGTTCTATTCTTCTTGTTATTTCTCATTACCATAAAAAGTTTGAAAATCGCACATTTGCGCGTTATTGAATAATACCCACATGAAGGTGAGACTGACAAAGTCATTACATTGACGGTCAGCAGAATAAAAATAGCAGAGATTCTTTAGATCCTAGCTTAATGAATAATTTGTGCGGTTACTGAAGTACATGCTCTGAAAATTTCAGCTTCAAATTTTTCGTATAAAAGTAAATATCAATTAAAATCCAAAACAACTGTCAGTATTCCGATAAACCGACCAAATTCGATAGACCACAAAAAAGCGACGCGCTCATACATAGGTATTTAATGACCTCCTTTTTGTTGTCGAGCAGGTTTGTACACGTCACGTCTAGAGATGGGAAAGTGTTTCTGCCTGGGCGGGAAAATTGGGAAAAAACCCAGGCACATTGGGCATAAATCTTTTATGCCCAAATAAATGCCCAATCTGTGGGCAGAAATAAACGATTGTTAAACAACGAATAAATGAAAAGTTTTAAGGAAATAAAACGAAATATTAGTTATTTAACAAATATTTATTAGAATTTGACTTTTGGGTATATATTTTACTGATAAGTCTAAGCAAACAAACAAAAAAACTAGAATCAACATTTTTATAAACTATAGGATTATTGGCAACAACATAGACTTATTACATTATATTACTTCGACAAAGTACTTATAGTAGCAGGTTATGTGATACATCATTTCCACGCATTTTGATCTTTAAGATAATCATCTACTTTATAATAACCTTTACTCATGAGCGTTTTTTTAACATGGTTTTTAAATTCATGCAAAGGAAGATCAATCACTTGTTGCGGAACTTTATTAATAAAGGCTATGCTTTTCCCCATAAATGAACCTCTAGTTTTTGCAAGCCTAAATCTTGGAACGGCAAGTTTATCTTTATTTCTTGTATTAAACTGGTGAATATTTCTGTTTTTAGCAAATGAATCATAGTGTTTCCTTACATAAACTAAATTTTCATATATGTATTGGCCTGCCAAAGTTAAGATATTTATTTCTTTAAACAATTCTCTCAAGCTATCTCTTCGCCGAAGATTGTATATGGCGCGAACAGCTCTTTTTTGGAGTACAAAAATATTTTCAATACTGGCAGCTGAGCCCCACAAAAGCAGTCCATAGGACATTACACTATGAAAATAACTAAAATATACTAACCTTGCCGTTTCAATATCAATAAAAAGCCTTATTTTCTTAACAGCGAATGCCGCTAAACTAAGTCTACTTGACAAGGCTTCAATATGTGGATCCCATTGCAGTCGAGAATCTAGTGTAATACCTAGAAATTTTGTACTCTCAATAAACTCGACTTCATCGTTATTTAAATTAATATTTAATTTTGTCTGCTCAACATTAGGTAATGAAAATTTTACACATTTAGTTTTTTTGGGGTTAAGTGCTAAATTATTGCTATTAAACCAGTGTGAAACTTTAGAGAGGGCACTATTTACTTCGTCCGAACAGTTATTACCTCTGTTTACTTTGAAAACTAAAGAAGTATCATCCGCAAATAGTACTGTCTCACATAAATCATTCGCGTAGTTGGGAAGGTCATTTATATAAATTAGAAACAGCAATGGGCCCAATATTGATCCCTGCGGCACGCCCATATTGGTGGAGGCTCCAGTAGATTCAGTTCTATTAATCACTACTTTCTGAGTTCTATTGTACAAATATGATTTCATAAGGCTAACTGATTTATCAGAGACACCATAATGTTCTAGCTTCTTTAATAGTGTTTGGTGATCAACGCAATCGAATGCCTTAGAAAGGTCACAGAAAATGCCAATTACATCTTGCTTTTCTTCCCAAGCGTCAAGAATATGTTTGAGAAGTGCAATTCCAGCATCAGTAGTATTTTTACCCTTGGAAAATCCAAACTGATTTTTATGAAGAATGTTATTGGATGTGAAATAATCTAATAATTGGGAATATATATTTTTTTCAAATATTTTGCTAAGTGCTGGTAGTATAGATATTGGCCTAAAGTTAGCTGGGTCACTTTTATCCCCAGATTTAAAAAGAGGAATCAATTTACTATTTTTCATTAGATCAGGAAAAACCCCTTCATCAATACATTTGTTAAAAATAAAAGCCAAGTAAGGGGCTAGTATATCAATTATTGATTTAATAATGCTTGTTGATATGCCCCAAAGATCTTCTGTTTTTTTGACATTAATTGTTTTAAAAGCTTTAATAATATCTTCACTATTTATATATTTAAAGAAAAAGGTTTCCTTGCACTTATCAACACTAGACTCTAGGAGGGAGACAGCGATGTTGGGACAAGCACTAAGAGTACTGGTAGTTTCTATTGGTATTCGAGCAAAGAAATCTTCAAAGACTTTAGCGACCTTATCGTCAGATTCAATAGTTTGATCACCAATTTTTAAACAGAAGGAATTTATATTGGATTTTGATTTGCCCGTTTCTTTGTTAATAATGTTCCAAGTAGCCTTAATTTTATTATCAGCTGATTTAATTTTATTTGAAAAGTACTTCGACTTTGCTAGAATACAAACTTCTCTGAATGTTTGTGAATACTTCTTGACAAATTCAATGAAGTTAGGATCACAGGAAGTAGCTTTCTCTGCATAAAGTTCGTATAATTTCCTTCTGCTTATATATATATATACCGGGTGTGGCCCAGTCACTAAATTTCGTACTATCATTACTCATGATGACTTTTTGTTTAAAATTTTCACTAAATTCAGTTTTAACTACGCTAAATAAATGGTTATATAAGTTATTGGCTTCAAAATTTGGTTCTGGTAAAGTTTCAATTTTACTTGTGACATTGTTTCTGAATTTTTCAATACAGTGTTTTTTTATTGGCCTACACATTATTTTCCGTTTAGACGGAACATGATGGTGCTCAATAGAGGCTAATTGTCCACTATGGTCGGATTTAATACAATTCAAAATTGATTTTTCGAGTACATTACAGTTACAGAAAATATTATCTAAGCAAGTTGCCGATGTGGGTGTGATTCGCGTTGGTTCATTAAAAGTATGTAGCAAATTAAATGATTTAAATAGGTTTATGAACCTACTCGACAACTTAGCTAATTTAGGATCTAAGATGTCGACGTTAAAATCTCCACAAATCGCAACTTTTTTATTTTTCCTACAAGTTATTTTTAAGACTTCCTCCATAGTGGACTCAAACTCAGAGTAATTCGCGCTGGGGGGTCTATATACACATACTATAATTATTTGATCAAGTTCCACACAAGACAACTCAATGGTTCGTTCAATTGAGAGGGATACTACATCTTTGCGCTCTTTACATTGCAAACTATTGTGTAGAATAATAAGTGAACCCCCTCTTATAGCAGATTTTCTATTAAGTGAGCTAACAACTTTATAATTATCCAAACTCAAAATTAATTCGTGCTTTTTCAACCAATGCTCAGTAACACATAACACATCAATATCTTCAGAGTTTAAGAATAAGCTTATTTCTAAATCTTTGCCAGAAAAGCCTTGCATATTTTGGTGAACAATTCTTAAACAGTTTGGCTTTCCCATTGTCGGCAAAGCGCTAGAGGACGCCTCTATTGTCTCAAATGGTAATTTAAATGTAATAAATTATTACTAAAATTATTAACAGAATTATTTGGAACGGATTCCAAAGTTGAATTGCAAATGTCAGAAGTTAACTGCTCAATAGAAGCAGATGTTTTCCTAGCCAGATTATTGGCTAGTTGTTTAAAATAAAAAGATAGCGATAATGCTATTTGTCTCGTAAAAGAAGAAGGTAGATAATATCTATCTTTTGTCAAATAAAAATTGTTAAATAATTTATTAATGTCAATTAAGTGCAGCTGTTGGCTATTATAAAATGCCACTGTATTTAAAGATAGATTCAAATTAAATCTTACATTATTTTCCACCTGTGACAGACTTTTACTGTAGGGGAATGTAAACAATATTACTTTACTAACATTCAGAGAACAGGGTATTATTCAATAACGCGTAAATGTGCGATTTTCAAACTTTTTATGGTAATGAGAAATAACAAGAAGAATAGAACACCGTTTTCGTTTTGATTATTTAGGTGGTAGTTTAGGCACCATTTGAGGCAGAATTTTTTTTCTGTTTTCAGAAAATGCCTGATTACTTCAAAATCTGTGAATATTTTTGAAATGTTTTTTACCGCACAAATAGCACAAATTAGGGGCTACTTAAATATATATGTTTACTGTAAGATCGCACATTTAGTAGTTTCCGAGATCTGGGATCCGGCAAAACGTTACGCCAGCAGGAAATCAAATATCTCCAAAACTATAAGGCCCACAAATGTTATATTTGACGCACATTTCCTGCTAGTATCAAGCTACCCGCCCATATATCTTTTATTTCTCTCCGATCATTAGTTTAGAATCTTCCTGCTGGAGAACCGTTACCCCAGCAGAATTCGTTTTTCCCGTTTTATTCCAAAAGTATAAGGCCTCCAAATTTTTTATTTGGCGCACATTTACACCGAATTGCGCACAAATTAGTAATCAAACTCGCTTCCCTGCATGGCGTAACGGACTCGAAGCGCTGGGCGTCCTCTGGGAGGACAACATCAGAAAAGATAAGATCTACGCGGTTGAAAAAGAGACAACTACCTAAGTGAATGTTTTGGAGCGAAGGGAGCGCTGTGCGACCTGAATTGCACTTTATTTATCGCTATTTATTTAAACGACTTTGCGGAGTGCGGCTTCTGTAGTTGTACTATTATGTGTTCTGTGCTAGTACCTATTCTAACTTCTTCAGAGATAAGTGATGTGAATATTCGTAACAGACAACAATGGAAGAGCCGGTGGTGATCTGGCTGTCAGGGCTGCACATCCCGGAGTCGTACCTGATCGCGCACATACAGATCGCGTGCCGCCTGTACACGTGGCCGCTGGACCGCTCCACGCAGTTCACGCGCGTCACCAAGTGGCTCTCCGCCGACGACATCGAGGAGCGCCCCGTCACGGTCAGAACAATTTATAGTTATTTATGCAACCGTACTATAATGAGGGGTATTAAAACACGAATGTGACAATAGTATTAAATTACACGTTTTAATACATAAATTAAATATGTACAGTTGCATACAAACAAGAGTTATCTACGCCCATTTTTTATATTTTGGGAAACAATATTTTAATACATATGAATTAAAAACACCCATGATATGTATCCTCTATAAAAGGTTTTGACTTTGTCTTTGACTTTCCTCCTCTTCCTCGTCATTACATCATCCGAAAGTGTGTTATAATGTTGTACTGAATTTCATGTCGGCGCGCGGCGCAGCGCGACCTCCTCTCGCTCGGATATCGTAATGCGTTGGCAATAAGCTAACCGTTTCAGAACCCTTTACAAATGATTCAAAGCATCATCATCTAACATCATCATGAGTCATTTTAATATCCTCCTGTTGGAACACAGGCCTTGCGTAAGGAAGGCCATACATACAGTGGGTGGCGGTCACATAATTATAGACACCAGTTGATTTTCATACAAACAAGGTGACTTTGAAGCCTTAGTTCTCCGCCAGGGATTGACCTAGCTGTGATCTAATGATGGCCATCTCCCTAGATGGCCATTCACTCCCTGTGAATGGAGGAGATTTAGCTTGTCATACACACCCGACTGAACTGATCAACATTCTAAGAAATATAATGATACTTTAAAAAAACGCAAAATTAGCATAAAAATGTATGGAAATCCTAAAACTGAAAATTTTGATCCGTATATCTCTTAAAGCGTTGATCAGATCAGTTGGGTATGTATAGTGATCTGCCTTTCTATTGTCTAATTTCAAAATCTATCGCAATCGCTTTCAGGATTTAATCCATTGAAGCTTCTTTTTGGCACAAATAAAAACTACCAAAGAAATGCAGCAATGTGTCACACCCATCTGTCAAATGAAAGCGATTGCGATAGATTTTTAAAATTAGACAATTAGCCCCCTGAATCTCCTTCATTCATTCCCTGGATGGCCATCATCAGATCACAGCTAGATCAATCCCTGGCGGAGAACCAAGACTTGTTACCTTGTTAGTATGAAAATCGACTGGGGTCTTGAATTATGTGACCGCCAGTGTATAAATAAGCCAGCCACCACGCCTCCCTAGCAATAAATTGAAAAAGTTTATTTAAAAGAGCCATTTCTCAATTGTAGGATGTAAAGATTACTTAATCTCAAAATAATGTAATTTTGGACCGCAGGGTTGCTACGTTCGAGGGCTGTACTTAGAAGGAGCGCGCTGGGACGTCGACGATGGCTGCCTACGGCGGTCGCACCCCAAGGTGTTGGTCACTGAGCTACCGATTATGTACATCATTCCCATCGAGTTCCACAAACGCAAGCTACAGGTAAGATAAATAACTTATGTCATCTGTAATACGTTAAATTATTGCTATGCCCCATTCAACATTTATACTTTAAAAAGGAAGACATGGTTCATAAGTGTGAAATTATTACTTGCTATTGAAGTGTGAAAATGTTATTCAAGATATAAATGTGGTAAACATTTATGTCTTGAATAATAATTTCACACTTTGTTAAAAATAGTATTCATTACAATATGAGAATAATTTACATTTAGAATTCTATTTCATATTTTAGAATACTCTGCGAACTCCAGTATACACCACATCAACAAGACGGAATGCGATGGGAGTTGGCCTTGTTTTCGAATCTGATCTATGGACCGCAGAACATAGTAGCCACTGGATTTTACAAGGAGTCTGTCTTATCATGAATACAGATTAAACAATTTAAGAGAAACTAGGGAGCGTCTCATTCATACATTTCAGTATCAGTAATATATGACCCCAAAGAGTACCTACCTACCTAATTTAATTTAAAATGAGATCTTAATTTAAGTAGATCATAGCTTATTTTAGAATATTGTGTAATAGACATTATGCTGCTGTTATTATTTATGTTGTTATTATTTCCCTGATACTCCATTTTAATTAGGAATGTTATTTAATGTTATTATTGTTTTGCTTACCTATAGGTTGTAAAAATAAAGACTGACTTGATTAAATATTCTACTTTTATTTTTAACAATCTTTTTTTCTAGACTTTATTTGTGGCAAACAAAGGTTATAAAATGAGGAATTTAAGAAATCTCCTAGAGGTTGCCACTTCACCCAGCCCTTTCTCTGTAACTCCTCTTTAGTTTGTTCTTTTCCAACATAGTGAGGATCCTGAAAACATTAATTTCATTTTATTTAATGCTGAACTTGATTGTAGTGAAGAGGCTGAAGAGGACAGCCAGTTTCTCTTACCCAGAAAACAAAGGTATTTTTGTATGTTATTTTGACAATATTACCTGCCTACATAACTTCTTTTACTTTTTTTATTTATTATAAGTAGAACTGCAGACAAGTCTGTCCATCCTTAACTTGTCTTCTTATATGGGCTGCGGTCCCCATGGCGATTACATCGATTACGGGCGTTTACAACGCTCACACGAGGTTCGCATTCGATATCGCGCTCAAATCGATAAAATCGACAAATGACAGTTGGCGAATGCGAACCGCTCGTAAGCGCGCTAACGTTTTATTCTAACCTCAAATACAAGATGGAATAATTGCTAGATACTATTTTTGCTCTCTAAAGCGATGATAATGACGAAGAACGTTTGATTATTGAGTCGTGTGCACCCAACATCTTTTTTTTTCAACTTTTTACATCAACCACCTTTTTGGATAAGCTCCAAATTAGTATTAACAAAATATTAACCAATATAATGCTCTATCCTTTTGTTGTGAAGTGAGGAAAAGATTCTTCTATAACGAACTCTCTCATATTTTGATTTTTTGACGAAATAAAATTCTGACACCTGTTTCGTTTGACAGTCACTTATAACTTTTGACAGAACGTTCACAGTGATTACGCTCCGAGGCATGGTCGCTGTAAGCCCAAGATGGCGCTGGTAATGACGTCATTAGTGACGTCACGCTAGATATTGTAAACGCGCTAACGTGCATGCGGACCGGCTGTTATCGCGATAATATCGATATTATCGCCATGGGGACCGCAGCCATGGTAAACAATCTTCACCCAACTCTTTATTGAAATAATCTTTTATAAAATACAACAAATGGTTTTCCACACATACTTACTTAGATTATGAAATAAATTGTTAATAAATTAACAACAATTTCATAAAGTTACTAACATATTTTTTAATAACGATTTAAGTTTAAAAGACGTATGACAACTGTCAAAAACTATTTACTAAATAAGACAAGTAAGGATGAAAAGACTTTATATTATTATGCTACTTATTTAAGTACTTCAGATCTCTGCCCACTACACTGTACCATACCGTGACTGTGCTAGGGATTTATCAGACAAAAAATATTCTTTGTATTGAAAAGTATGACACTAGACCAAGAATCTTATATTCACATCACTAGACCGTTCCATTCAGGCTTGCCACCTGTCCCGATTTCGATGAAATTGTCCCGCATCCCGATGATCCATCAGTTTTGTCCCGATTTTTTATGAGAACACGCAATCAAAATCTTGTTGATAAAAAATTATCTAATTTCAGAGATCGTTGCTCTGTAGATTTAATGAAAGCTGAATAGCCCCCCCGCTCCCTTGGACTTTTATGTTCCTAAAGGTGACAACCCTGGTTCCATTACCGGCCATGCACTTGTCAATACAAAGCATATTCTTTTGTCAACACGTTCCCAACACAGTCATAGTATGGTAGGTAGACTGTAGTGTGCAGGGCAGAGACCTTTATGCAAAGTTATGCAGTAGCATAACTCAGAGTAGTATACTCACTCACCACAACTAATAGACTGGCTTCACCATTGGCAATTCGTACACCCATAATACCTTTTGAAGAGCAATCAACGTCACCCCCCATCATCACAGGGCTGCCAAACGTTCGGAAGTGATCAACCAGAGCATCTACAACAGAAGGGAGTTCATGTCCCTTGTTGACATGAATTATTTTGCAAGGGACATCATAATATTTGTCTATTACTAAACAAACCTGAAATTTGATAAGATTGTATTGTTAGAGTACTGGTAGCAAGTAAGTATCATCTGGTAGGTCGCAATTAGGGTTGCCAACCCTACTATATAATATAGTATCCTACTATATTGAGGGCTCGCCTACTATATTTTTTTGAAAAATATATAGTAGGCAAAACTACTATATTTTTTCAAGTGCAAAAATTAAACAATAGCAGAAAAAAAAATATTACTTACAAGAAGTAGTTGATTGCATAATAATTATTGTGACACATAACACTTGTGTTTATGGTTGTTGAAAAAAAAATGAAAATTTAGTACCGCAACTTCTTTAAAATTCTCCGTACAAAATGGCAACCTACTATATTTTTTTGGACTTTTTCGCCATCTACTATATTTTTACATTAATAATCTTGAAACTACTATATTTGATGCAAAAAAAGTTGGCAAGCCTAGTCACAAGTAGCATTGCAATTTCTAAAAATGAAAAAGCCGGACTAACCCGTTAAAAAAGCTGGACTTTTGGGCCCCAAGGCCAGACGATAAACGACCCAAGACTTTGGAGTGTTGAAATACTTACTTCAAAACTTCCAATCCATTGCCTTGATTTCAAAAATGACTTTGGTTTGTCGTCAATTTTAACTAAGGTCTCTTGAATTTCTGTTATAGAAGGTACACAACGTTTATCATTGTGGTTTTTGTTCATCCATGAGCATATTGTTTGAAGAGTTCTGTACCCACAGCCCCAACCCTGCAACAATAAAGTTGTAGAACTTCGGATAGGTTAGATTTAAAAAACTGTAGAAATACAAATAATTTTTTTTATACTTTACCCTGTCATCAAATCCATCACATAGGTAGTGAAAATATTCATAATCACCAAATACCACATATATTTCAGCAGAATCAAAAGTTTCAAGGTTTTCATGGACATTTTTTGTCAAGCATGAATCTGACATTTTACTTTTTCATTAAAGTTTTGTCAAATGAATGAAATCTGTCAATGTCAACTGTCAACGCGGCTTATTGTTCTTCTTCTTCTTATTTTTGTTTTGGCAATCTACTTTTCTCTTGGAAGTATTTTTTGCCAGTGTCAAGTGTTGAATATTTCAGTGATAGATTGTTTCAGTTTACATTAAAATGCGGGTGCATCGCATTCTAATGCTGCTTGGAGCTTTTGGCACCAAGTATATCAAGACAGTTTACTTGGTAAGTTCTGCCGAGGTAGCCACCACTACAGTAAAAGTCTCGGCTTCACACAACCAAGATCGCGCCTATTTCAATTATCCCACATATTGTTCAGTTGCGTAGACACTTGTACCACAAAACTGCACCAATTTTAAGACACAATATCCACTATGAATCAATTTGCAAATAATTAAAATAGACACCGAACCGAACATGACAAATGGCGCCAAAAACTCCCGGCTTATTGTTATGTGCGTTGACTGCTTGACACGATCGATCAAAGTACACTTGGACCAAGTACAGCTTGACCATAAAGAGTGACAAAAATTGAGGGCGCCACTTTCTATGTAAACACGTCAAAATCACGAATAATTTGGCAACACTGACTATATTTTGTACTGAAAATTTTTAGTTCCATTTTATTTAATTTCAACTCTTTATGGCCAAGCTGTAGTTTGGATGACTACTTGGATCATGTAAACGAGCAATCAAAGCGCACTTGGATCAAAATTTTAATGAAAGTAAACTTGGACCATGCTCTACTTTCATCCAAGTCTGCTTGGACCAAATAGTTTTAACGACTACTTGGATCATGTAAACGAGCAAACCAAGTGCACTTGGACGTCGTCGTATACAAAAAGCTACTTTGTCCAAGTTACTTGGTCCAAGTATACTTGGATCGTGTCAACAGGTATCCAAGTATACTTTGATCAAAGCTACATTGTTCAATTTACTTGGTCCAAGTATACTTTGATCATGTCAACGTGGCTTCGAGTAATCCAAGGGGACTTGCATCAAAATTCTAATCCAAGTAAACTTGGACCATGCTCTACTTTCATCCAAGTCTGCTTGGAACAAATAGTTTTGACGACCACTTGGACGCTACTTGTATAATATCATGTAAACGACCAATCCAAGTGCACTTGGACGTCGTCGTGACGTATACAAAAAGCTACTTTGTTTGTCCAAGTTACTTGGTCCAAGTATACTTGGATCGTGTCAACGGGTATCTAAGTATACTTTGATCAAAGCTAATTTGCCCAATTTTTTTGGTCCAAGTATACTTTGATCATGTCAACGCGGCATATTAAGCTGCGTTGACATGACCAAAGTACACTAGGACCAAGTAGTTTGGATGACTACTTGGACGCTACTTGGATCATGTAAACGAGCAATCAAAGCGCACTTGGATCAAAATTTTAATCAAAGTAAAACTGGGTTGACATGGTAAGAGTCAGCTCGCACCGAGTGCACTCGGATTACTACTCGGACGCTGCTCGTACTGTGTAAACATGAAATCCGAGCGCACTCGGAAGTGCTACGTATGAAGCTGCCTCGTACGAGTGGACTCGGGCGTGACTCGGTTCGAGCTGACTCTTATCATTTGTCAACCCGCCTTAAACTAGGACCATGCTCTACTTTCATCCAAGTCTGCTTGGACCAAATAGTTTTGACGACTACTTGGACGCTACTTGGATCATGTAAACGAGCAATCCATTTGCACTTGGACGTCGCCGTAAACAAAAAGCTACTTTGTCCAAGTTACTTGGTCCAAGTATACTTGGATCGTGTCAACGGGTATCCAAGTATACCTACTTACTTTGATCAAAGCTACTTTGTCTAATTTACTTGGTCCAAGTATACTTTGATCATGTCAAATTTTATTTTCTCGCAATCGTAGTAAAAATAGTAGAGTGTAACTAGGGCTGCCACCTCTCTGGGTTTGACCTGGAGTCTACGGGTTTGAGTAGTGGATGGCACCTACCGCTAGCCGTTCGTTCGAACGAACAATTGAGCAGAGGGCCGCCACACGCCCGCCTGCGTAGTCGCGCGGCATCTTATTCCCTGCGTAGATATTGCCTCTTTATAATAGTAAAAATGTCGAATCAACATTACTGTGCCGTGTACGGATATCAAAATCAAAAAACCAATAAACAATTGTCGTTTATCACATTATGATATAGGTACGCAGTTCATTTAAAATAAGACAACCCTAACGTTGCGTCGTCAGAAAAGGTAAGAGCACGCGATAGAAAGAGAGGCAACTACTAGGTGGACTGAGCGACCTGAATTGCACTTTTTTGTGTCGGAGATAAAGTCGCTATTTATTTAAATGACTTTGCCGAGTGTTGCTTCTGTACTTGTATTATTAGTTATTCTGTGGCAGAGGGCCGCCACACGCCCGCCTGCGTAGTCGTGCGGCATCTTATTCCCTGCGTAGATATTGCCTCTTTATAATAGTAACAATGTCGAATCAACATTACTGTGCCGTGTACGGATATCAAAATAAAAAAACCAATAAACAAGTGTCGTTTATCACATTATGATATAGGTACGCAGTTCATTTAAAAGAAGACAACCCTAACGTTGCGTCGTCAGAAAAGGTAAGAGCACGCGATAGAAAGAGAGGCAACTACTAGGTGGACTGCGTGACCTGAATTGCACTTTATTGTGTCGGAGATAAAGTCGCTATTTATTTAAATGACTTTGCCGAGTGCTGCTTCTGTACTTGTACTATTACTTATTCAGTGCTTATAAGTTCCATACTTTCTGTTGTATAAGCCATACTCTGAAAGCGGCAGCGGAAATTTTGATGACGTCATAACGAGAGAACCAACCACGTTAGGAACTGTCTCCCGATGGTTTTTTAGTCAGAATACAATGCCTAACAACATAGGTACTAAAATATGCCGCTGGTTTCATCAAGCGCACCTTTTTTTTCGCTAAACGAAGGTACTATATTTCGTTTTAGTAGGCTCATTGGTATAGACCAGCGGTTCCCGAATGGGGTTCCACGGAACCCTGGGGTCCGTGAGAGGCTCTCAGGGATTCCGCGAAAACTATACTTACAAGATGTAACCACCAAGCTAAAAAGCGTCAGTATGGTGTGATTTCAGGTAAAAAAACAATGTTACAGTTAGTTTCAGGGTTGCCACCCATCGCGTTTCTGCCGAAACAGTCCCGCGGGCTGATTATCTAATTAGCTTAGAATAATTCTAAGCTAATTAGAAACCATCTAGCGACCGGTCTCATTTGACAGATGAATGTAATACATTGCTGCATCTTTTTGGGGTGAAAAAAAACATACCAAAGAAAAGTAGCAATGTGTGTCAAATGAAACCGGTCGCTAAATAGTTCCTATTTAGATAATCAGGGTGCCGATTTGGATGATAAGTATTATGCCGCGGCCGCGTCCCGACACCGACGATCCATTAGTTTTGTCCCGATTTTTGATGATAACACGCGATCAAAATCAAAGTGTTGATAAAAAATGGGTCCAAATGTTTAAAAGCATAAAGGACAACAAGTTAAAACTCGCGCTTTAAGCATACCACCTTCAACGAGGTTTTTCCCGTATGATACTTAAATGTTCTAATGTCAGAAATCGTTGCTCGTAGATTTAATGAAAGCAGAATTGCAAAAGAAGCTTGTTTGGAATTCGTGAGTACATATAAAATTGACACGGAATTAATGAGAGAGGCCCGTAGCAATACAAAATATGGCATGGAAACATAGTCAAAATAAAATTCCTAAAACATTAAATCAAAAGTCTTTTTTAGGGTTCCGTACCCAAAGGGTAAAAACGGGACCCTATTACTAAGACTCCGCTGTCCGTCTGTCTGTCTGTCTGTCTGTCTGTCTGTCTGTCTGTCTGTCTGTCTGTCTGTCACCAGGCTGTATCTCATGAACCGTGATAGCTAGAAAGTTGAAATTTTCACAGATGATGTATTTCTGTTGCCGCTATAACAACAAATACTAAAAACAGAATAAAATTAACATTTAAGGGGGGCTCCCATACAACAAACGTGATTTTTAGGGTTCCGTACCCAAAGGGTAAAAACGGGACCCTATTACTAAGACTCCGCTGTCCGTCTGTCTGTCTGTCTGTCTGTCTGTCACCAGGCTGTATCTCATGAACCGTGATAGCTAGAAAGTTGAAATTTTCACAAATGATGTATTTCTGTTGCCGCTATAACAACAAATACTAAAAACAGAATAAAATTAATATTTAAGGGGGGCTCCTATACAACAAACCTGATTTTTTTGCTGTTTTTTGCTCGATATTAATAAAAACAACAGGTAGACAGTTGAAATTTTCACAGATGATGTATTTCTGTTGCCGCTATAACAAAAAATACTAGAAACAGAATAAAATTAATATTTAAAGGGGGCTCCCATACAACAAACGTGATTTTTTTGCTGTTTTTTGCTCGATATTAATAAAAACAACAGGTAGACATTTGAAATTCTCACAGATGATGTATTTCTGTTGCCGCTATAACAAAAAATACTAATATTAGAACAAAATTAATATTTAAGGGGGGCTCCCATACAACAAACATAATTTTTTGCCGTTTTTTGTTACGGAACCATTCGTGCGCGAGTCCGACTCGCACTTGGCCGGTTTTTTCCCTTCAGCTAGTTCTCCTTTTTTAGGGTTCCGTACCCAAAGGGTAAAAACGGGACCCTATTACTAAGACTCCGCTGTCCGTCTGTCTGTCTGTCTGTCTGTCTGTCACCAGGCTGTATCTCATGAACCGTGATAGCTAGAAAGTTGAAATTTTCACAGATGATGTATTTCTGTTGCCGCTATAACAACAAATACTAAAAACAGAATAAAATTAACATTTAAGGGGGGCTCCCATACAACAAACGTGATTTTTAGGGTTCCGTACCCAAAGGGTAAAAACGGGACCCTATTACTAAGACTCCGCTGTCCGTCTGTCTGTCTGTCTGTCTGTCTGTCACCAGGCTGTATCTCATGAACCGTGATAGCTAGAAAGTTGAAATTTTCACAAATGATGTATTTCTGTTGCCGCTATAACAACAAATACTAAAAACAGAATAAAATTAATATTTAAGGGGGGCTCCTATACAACAAACCTGATTTTTTTGCTGTTTTTTGCTCGATATTAATAAAAACAACAGGTAGACAGTTGAAATTTTCACAGATGATGTATTTCTGTTGCCGCTATAACAAAAAATACTAGAAACAGAATAAAATTAATATTTAAAGGGGGCTCCCATACAACAAACGTGATTTTTTTGCTGTTTTTTGCTCGATATTAATAAAAACAACAGGTAGACATTTGAAATTCTCACAGATGATGTATTTCTGTTGCCGCTATAACAAAAAATACTAATATTAGAACAAAATTAATATTTAAGGGGGGCTCCCATACAACAAACGTAATTTTTTGCCGTTTTTTGGTACGGAACCATTCGTGCGCGAGTCCGACTCGCACTTGGCCGGTTTTTTCCCTTCAGCTAGTTCTCCTTTTTTAGGGTTCCGTACCCAAAGGGTAAAAACGGGACCCTATTACTAAGACTCCGCTGTCCGTCTGTCTGTCTGTCTGTCTGTGTCTGTCTGTCTGTCACCAGGCTGTATCTCATGAACCATGATAGCTAGAAAATTGAAATTTTCACAGATGATGTATTTTTGCTGTCGCTCTAACAACAAATACTAAAAACAGAATAAAATTAATATTTAAGGGAGGCTCCCATACAACAAACGTAATTTTTTTGCCGTTTTTTTGGTACGGAACCCTTCGTGCGTGATTCCGACTCGCACTTGGCCGGTTTTTTATTTTACTCTTACTTTGCTGAACCGCCCATTTGTTTCCATTGATTTTGAGTATTTTAATTACAAACATACACATACATTTCAACGTACATTACAGTCATTACAGTTAGAAAATGGACCCAAAAAAATTTCCACCCTTGTCTTATTATCTGTTCCTAAAGGTGGCAACCCAGGTTAGTTTACTTCTTACTTGAGCTAGGGTTCCACCCAAAAACGGTGGACTGAAAAGGGTTCCGTAGCCAAAAGAATTCGGGAACCGCTGGTAATTTTGCTATTTTATCCCAGCTCTTGTAAGTTACAATGACGGACCTTTTGAGCAAGAGGAGTGAAAAAAAATAGCTTGAACGAAAAAAAGGAGTTTTTTAATAAGTTCGTGAAAACGTAACAGACAGAGTTACTTTTTTAATATTAATAATAAAAATAATATAAATAAATATGGATGGATGGTACACACCACCTTATCGTAGACAGAATGTAGTCCGGATTTGGGGATTCACTGATCTTTTTGTTATATTGACTTTACTCTCAAGAATCATCTTACCGTAAATATTTCGCGGAAATTAAAAAAACCCATGTTGTGGAATTTTAAAGAAAATTGTGTTTGCACAAAACTATCGGAGTATCGGACACCTACCTCTACCTCGCAGAATACATAGTGCTACCTTTAACAAACATTGTGTTTACTACAGGTTGTTCTACAGTAGTAGGTAGGTACCTAGCCGTAAGACCAAAATTAGCATGTTTGTTGACTCGATAATTTTGTGCAAACACGATTATCTTTAAAATTTCATAAAATTTTTGTTATTTCCGCGAAATATTTACGTACCATGATATCACAATGATAATCAATAATCAACATAGTCTTAAATAGCTCAAAAAAATTGAGTTATTTTATATTCGACATCAGCATTTTTTCTCTACAAATTGCATTTTTATTTCTTTTATTTTAGATGACCCTGCGGAAAAATATTAATTTCTCCGGATTTAGAAATAGAATGGTATTATTAGCTTGCGAACAGTATTTTTGTTATAACTGTAAAATTTCTAAATCCAGAGAAATTAATATTTTTCAGGTCATCTAAAATAAAAAGTCAAATTTAAAATGGCGGTCATTCCAACAGGAGTGGGGATAGACCCCAACAGACCCCAACGTGTGGGCGTGTGGGTTTTATGTCAATAAAATTAGGTGTATTTCACTCCTTTAAATTAGGTATCGCTAGTTTAAGACCAAAGGCACTGTATATTACTTACTTAGTCCCAAATACTTTATTTTTCGTCTAGGCCTAGGGCATTAATGCTTTCGTATATCAGTCGCTGTTATCTACAAGTCGCATTTTTCAACTGACTCTCTAGAAATTTTGTGAGCAAGTTCGATAATTATAATATTAATTTTATTATCGATTCGATTTTTTTCAAAATGGCGGGTATGGGGGTTGTAAATGTAGGTAAAAAGAAATTCAGCCATTTCGAAAAATGTTCAAAAATGTAACAAATGCGAGGTCTTCAGCTTACAGATCTCACATATATTAAATAATATAAGTAAGTACTAGGAAAAATCAACACGTCAATGTAGGTACTTACTAAATAGTAAATAAGTAATCACTAAAATCGAAATTAGTTAGTCTACCCGATATTTTTTTTATCTATTTGAACTTCTTTGTCTGAGGTTACAAAAAAGACTAGGTTCTTTACTTACGCTGGTTAAGTGTGCTTCTAAAGTGTAGGTACCTATATAAGTACAAAGTTCCACCAAAAACTTAAGTAGTTGTGAATCAAATTTTAAGCAGACAGGAATACAACACAAGTCTACAAAATAATATCAAAATGAAATCCATATTGGTAAGTTATAATAACCGATTTTCCATGCCAATTTTTTTTTTCATCTTAGCTTACGTACCTACTTTTATAATAGTACATTATGAAACAAGTTAGCTTAGGTTGCTCATTGCACACAAGGCTGTGGGTTGCAGCCCGAGCCGTAGGCGAGGGCGTAACTCAGCCGAGTGTGCAATGAGCAAAAGCTCACGAGTTTCATACGACGTTTTTCAACACATTTGCGAGGAAAATACAAAGTAATTTACCACACAGCAACAAATTCGACAAAAACAAAATATGACAATTATGGGAAAAGGCGCGTAGGTTTTTTTTTGTCACGCCCAATGCAAGAATATTTTGCGAACAAAGGGGTGAGTGAGCATACAGCCTAATTCATAATTAATTTTAAGTGATAAAATGCAAATATTTTAATATTTTATTACAAAATATTGTGAATTATGAATAATTTGATAGTAATAAATATTTGTTTGACTTAATTAAGGACGTACACATTTATTTATTTCAAAAATGAATATGAATTTTCAGCGGCATAAAATCTCTTAGTCGTTACTAAAAAAATGATTGTATTACCCGGTTAAATTGGAAATGCTCTGTTTACTCGCATATAAGTTGCAGTAAGGCACTAATTTAACTTTGTAGGGATAATTCTATAACAACCTAGTGTTTTATATATTATTACACGAGTTTGTTATAGCTCGGTTTATGGCCCTAAAAGCGATGTATTAGCGCTATCGCACACGGGCAACTTTTGTCTCCGCAACTTTTTTGTCTCTCACGTGATTTGTATGAAAAGTTGCAGACGACCGTGTCGCTTCGTGTGCGCGCTTCCATTTAAACCTGTGGACTTGAGACAGAGACAAAACAGTTGCTAGGCGACTAAGTTGCCTGTGTGCGATAGCGCTTAGGGCTCACTTTACGAGCAAGTGTGTTGAAAACTATTTTAATTTGGTAGATAAGATAATTTCCTTTGTTTTTATTGCAGATGTTTCTATTCGCCCTACTGGCTACAGTGTTTGCCCAAGGTATAGACATTTATAAATGAACTTAATTTTTTATTTATTTTGTTTTTGTTTTTCGGTAGGTAGGTACAGTACTAGGCACGTATCTTGAAATTTTTTTCGTCGGAGTGGGGATAAGTTCGCGCATGTGCTCTTGTGAGCGACCAAAGAATTTTTCATTTTCCAAAACATTTTCATAATTTATTTAACAACCATAAATGCTAATCCAAAATTTATACGCACAAATGTTTAAAAACTCAGCTAACTAATGCCACATGTGTTTAGTGAAAAAATAAGTATTGGCTAAGTTACAACTAAGTAAACTTGGTAATTTCTACATATAAAAAAAGGAGTCACTTTTAAGCTTATAAAAATCAGAAAAAAATATGGGTAATATAATTAATAGTTTAATAGTTGGCTGTTATGACCATAATTCGAAATAATTTAACATAAAATTAACATCTTCCATGTGTGTGAGAGAAAAAAAGGCAATTTCATACTTTCACCCCTATTAATCACCAAGTTTATATATAAAAAGATTTTCTTTTTGACTGTCTTCCGGCGAAATCAAAATCTGACCTCTTGCGAATCCAATCAAGTATGTACACTACCTATACGAGTACGATTAATCTATTCTTTTTAATATCTCCCGGCATTAATGGCGCTCTGAGCTTCCACTAGCGCCACCAATAAAGAAAAAACCGGCCAAGTGCGAGTCGGACTCACGCACGAAGGGTTCCGTACCAAAAAACGGCAAAAAAATCACGTTTGTTGTATGGGAGCCCCCCTTAAATATTTATTTTATTCTGATTTTAGTATTTATTATTATAGCAGCATCAGAAATACATCATCTGTGAAAATTTCAACTGTCTACCTGTTGTCGTTATTAATATCAAGCAAAAAACGGCAAAAAAAACACGTTTGTTGTATGGGGGCCCCCCTTAAATATTTATTTTATTTAGTTTTTAGTATTTGCTGTTGTAGCGGCAACAGAAATACATCATCTGTGAAAATTTCAGCTGTCTAGCTATCACGGTTCATGAGATACAGCCTGGTGACAGACAGACAGACAGACAGACAGACAGACAGACAGACAGACAGACAGACACACGGACAGACAAACAGACAGATGGACAGCGGAGGCTTAGTAATAGGGTCCCGTTTTTACCCTTAGGGTTCCGTACCCTAAAAAATCATTACAACGAAATAACTATGAAATAGTAATATTCTTAAAAATATAGAAACTAGTATTAGTTATAAACTATTTATATATGCGTTAATTCTTAGTCTAGATGTGTTCGTGTACACACAAACACATTTGAACCTGAAAAAAACGCAGGCAAAAATAGTTTAAAACTAAATTTAGCATTAGTTTTACTAATACTAATTAGTTAAAAACTAGCGGTTTTATATTTTTCAAAATTTTATTAAAAATAGTTATTTCGTTGTAATGAATTTTTCTTGAGTAGAGCAGACTCGGTGCGCTCTTAACTGACTGACTCAAGTTTTGCTCATGTTTCTTCAGTTCAGAAATGTTCATGAACTGGTTACTGTTTAAAAACTGAAATTAAATGCTTGAGCTACCTAACTTTAGTAATTGTTTTTTTTTCAGTTCGTTTCGTAGACAATGGTCAAGGTAAGTAAAGAGTCTGCTGAAATTATTTTCTTATCATTATTGTGGGTCTGTTTCACAGGTCCTTATATAGTAACACTATCTTCTTGCTTAATTTAAACATAGAACAGAATTTGGTATACAATTATCTCTCAGAGAAGTTAACTGTCACTTGTCAGGAACCTCAGAAAAGGGCCTAAACTTTGACCCTTACAGATTTTAAAATATTCGTAGTGCTAAAAATCCTTTGTTCTCTGTATAACCCGGCCGAGTTAACTCGGCACCTGAAGCGCGATAGACCCCCTTCGTTTTCTCCTTGCCACGCCAGTGTCGTCATGCCAGTAGCGTTAGTACATTTGTTAATAATTAATTGATAATCTGTCGAAAACTTTCAAAAAATTGACGATGGTGGCGTGAGGAAAGGAGAAAACGAGAGGGGTCTATCGAGCTTCATGCACAGAATACATAATAGTACAAACTTCAGGTGCCGAGTTAACTCGACCGGGTGCTACCTACAATGCGATTAATTTGACACTCTATCTACTCTAAAACTGAAGTGAACAACTTCAGTGCGCTTGCGGTACAAAACGACGTAAGTATATTATATAACATTTTCTCCTTTCCATGCATTTTCGAGTGAAGTTGCAGCGGAACACTGTCTATTGTCAATTTAATCGCATTGTATAAATAAATCGTAATACCAGGAATAAAAAAAAACTTTAGTTTCATTTTAAAGTAATGAATCTGGTCGAATCTCGTTCTTTATAAACACAATTTCAGTTTAAAATCGGGGAGGCGCCGGTGCTTATAATATAGTTCACAGCACAAATTAGTTATTGTTTCACAAAACAAGTTCCTATCTTTCCCATAAAACTGAACAATTTGATATTTTTACAGTGGATTCCTTCTTCAATCAGCCATCACGCGGACGTAAGTGTTGATTTTTATTTATTAAACAGACCTAAAAATCCAATATTTTCTTTAAAAAAATATTATTCCTATAAAAATTAGAGATGCGCCGAATGTTCGGCCGAATATTCGTATTCGGCAAATTCGGCATATTTTTTCATGTTCGTATTCGGCCGAATATTCGGTTAATTTGCCGAATAATTACCGAATGTTTAAATTGTAACAATAATACCAATTATTTATTAACAAAATAAAAAATATTAATAGGATTCTCTAGCAAACGGTCTCCATACATACGGCTATAACGTTTCCCACCCTCTCTAAACCTTAACCTAGAGCAACAGATTATATAATCCTACAGCAATGAATTTCCGGTATGTTTTTGAAATGCCTAAAAACTAGGGCTGTATGTTTTGATTTTTTAAATATTGTAAATTTAAAAATATTGGCACTTTTTTGTTTTGAATGAAATCACTCAAATACAAATATTTCAAAATCTTTTATAGATATTAAAAAAAATCAAAACGTACAGGCTACAGCCCTCTTGTTTTTAGGCATTTCAAAAACATGCCTATTTTTTTTAAACAATAAAAACTGCTACCTTTAGAAACCACCACTAGTAGTAAAATGTATAATCAAATTATGTTTTTTTTTAATAAGTTTCAAAGTATGCAGTTCCGAACTGCAATTATTTGTAACCGAAAGAGCGGTACATCGACTGAGCGAGCCGTGCTAGAGAAGGAGTTGCTGTGGCAAACGCCCGCCCGACACGTGTAAAACCTGTTTACTGCGCAGAATTGAACCGAATGATTCGGCCGAATATTCGGTTCGGTACATTTTGGACCGAATATTCGGCCGAACATTCGTATTCGGTTAAACCTACATTCGGCGCATCACTAATAAAAATCTATCTATGAGTAGGTATACCTAAAATAAAAAATCGAATTCTTTACAGCAACTCAAAAAATAATAATCTTACAAACTGTATTTTTGTTCTCAGGTCCCGGACGTGGATATGAGCCTATTTGTAAGACATTTTATTATTTATCTTATTTATCAAAGGTTAAGTATGAGGAGCTCGAGTGGCTTAGTGCCTGGCCCAGCGATTGCGGAGGTTAGGCAACTTTCGCAAGGGTCGGTCATGGGATGGGTGACCAAACATTTATCATCTCGATCGAGCTCCTCCGTGCTTCGGAAAGCACGTTAAACCGGTGGTCCCGATTACGTTTGCAGTCCTTTACACCCACCAATCCGCATTGGGCACGCGTGGTGGGTTATGGCCCATCCTCCTTATCCACCCATAAGAAAGGCCTGTGCCCCAGCAGTGGGAACTTTAAAAATGGCTGATGGTCAAGTGTTATAGATCTTTACCTAAGAAATTGGCGTGTTGTATCTATAATTTTAAAAAAAGTTGCATTTTCTATACTAACTTTTCTTAATTTATTTAAAACAACCATGAATGCTAACGTTTTAAAACTAATGCACAAATATTTAAACACTACGATAATTTATGCCGCCACTTAGGTTATTCGAAAAAAAAAAAGTTTTGGCCAAGTTAAAACAAATAAAGTGGTCATTTTTGGTAACAAAAAATAGAGTCATTTTTAAGGTTTTTCTTATGTTTAGAAAACTAGGGATTTTTTACTAATGATAGTTGTCTATGATGGTCATTATTCAATATAATATCAAGCAATTGATGAATATTAGTTACGAGGTTCTCTATTTGTGTGAAAAAAACGCAAATTTCATAGGTAAAGACCCAATATATTAATTGTAACGTTTTAAATTGTAAACTAAAAATCGCAAAAAAAAAATTTAGTGAGAGACCTCACCGCCAATTTCGTGTAAAATAGTATGGATGGTATGATGATAGGGATTCAAGTTGATGATCTAAAAACCTAAAATGTCATATCTTATGTTTAATTTAAAATTTCAGCCAATGGCCCAGCGTATGTTCAGAACTACCCGAGACCGTGTAAGTATTTTTTTTAATAACAGTCAGTCAAATGTAAGGGTGAAATCTAATGCCGGCGTTACATATTCGCCGAGCATCAGCACAATTCATCGTACGTTGCCGGTTTTGAAAGAACCTCTTTGAAGCATTTGTTACAAAACCAGCAACGTACGATGAATCATGCCGATGCTCGGCGAATATGTAATGCCGGCATAAGAGGGGGATAGAAATAGAAATCTATTTCATTAAGTTTTTTATTCTAAAATGAATTTTCTCCTGTTTCAGATTCTAACCCTCTACTACGACGCGGCTAGGAAATAACAAATGGAATCCTACGATCGACTATAGACCTATGAATTTTAGCACCAAATGTTATTATACATCTTCTGTAATTAAATAAATTTCTCCAAATTCTTGTTACTTACTTAGGTAATGATTGAAATTTCTTTAATACTTAACTAACTACGTTATCAGATAATTAACAACGGCCTTAAGCTAATAGTTACCTAGATACCTACTAAGGATTTATTTTGGAACATTTGTATGGAATTTTTGTAAATATATAGGCCTCTCAATTGGCATGTCACGTTTTAACATATCAAATAAATGGATGATCACTCTCTTCAAATGACGATACATAAATACGTATAGACAGTGTATGTAACTATGTAGTCATTCATCATGGCTTTGTTAAACCAAATTGCATGAATTTGTCCAGGAAATAAGGTTAGTTTCCTATTATACTGCAAATTAAGGCGTGAATACTGCTATTTATGCATTTTAGTTCACCTACTATAAAAACGGTTTTTTTTTTTCAAATAAGTATACTTACAATAGAAAAACACTCGATTTAAAATGTTTAAATTACTATGGCCTAAGTCTGGCTTTTTTTAAAGGAAGAATTAAACAGGTTAAGATAAAAATTGCATTGTGAATGACTAAAATCTAGAATGTCAATAATTAAACAGGTTTTCAATTTTAGTATTGAACACACTTCCATTTATTTAGGTAGAAATAACGAGAACATAATAAAAATATATGCTAATTCCATATTTTTGCAAACCTAATCACTAAGTACTTTTACTTCAATAAAAATGAAATTATTGGTGTGAAATTCGAACATAGATTTAGAACGACCTTTTATTGATTTTCCTTATCCTCGCAAAAAAGGAATAGTCGTACCTATGACATCAGCATTAGATTTTTAAGTGGTTTGCTACGTGATGTAATTTCCGCAATGATATTCATATTACGAGTGAATAAAGTGGCACGACACCCGATTGAATCCCGATGGAGGCAGACGATATTGTTTGCCGTTTAGGTTTTTTGAATGTGATGCTTAGGTGATGCTTTAAATACTTCTTTGGGGTAGCTAACATTATTAAAAGACGCGTGGCATCGAGATTGGGCTCGTAAAAATCGTCTTGACAGGTATTCTGACGGGATATTGGTCCAGGATCTGATGATAAAGCTGGAAGAAGGCTACAGGAACTCAGTTTTGCAACTATGCAACGCAATTAAGTTTGAACTCGTTTGAATCGTCTTGACGAGTTCTCTGTTGGGAAATAGTTTCCAGGGTCTGATGATGAATCAAGAATCAAGAATTTATTTGCTAGAATGCGGTGCATAAAGATCTTAATATATTTCATATTGTCACATCACATTTACCTGATGAAGCCGGAAAAAGGCTACAGGAACTCTATAATTAGACCATGCATGCAACTTCATCGAGTTGGGACTCGTTTGAATCGTCTCGACGAGTAATTCGATAGGATATGGTGTATTTTTATTTTAGTTTTAGTTCATTGACTAATAAATAGCAGAAAATAAATAATTGACTGAATTTATTTTTTGTATAAAAAAACACGTTTTTAAAGCAAACCAAAAAGTAAAAATAAATTCTTCTGTAAATATAACTTTATACAGTTTAAACCTAAAAACGTGTGGCGCATTTTGTAATATTTATCATCAATTGTCTTTAACATGCGCCCTACGTTTTTAGGTTTAAAACTTCTGTCTAAAGTTATATTAATTAATTTATTTTATACTTCTTAGTCTGTTTTTAATGTGTTTAGTCCGATTTTTATACCTACTTTATAGCCCGTTTCAAAAACGTGTTTTTATAAAAAAAAAAGCTTTTTAATAATTTTAGTACGAATTATTGGAGTAAGTTGTCGAAAAATCATAAAAAGTACAAATTAAGTTTATACAACGACTTACAAAAATCCCCCTAACGAAAATGGTAGATAAGGACCATCAAACTGAAGAACTTTTAATGGACCAACTCTGAAATCGCGAAAAAAAATAGTTTTTGATATTTTCGTTATTAACATTTTTGTATGAAACAGCTGACTTTTTTTCACCATTTCAGAGTTCTTCAGTTTGATGGTTCCTATCTATCATACCTATTCGGATTTAGGAGTTTTCTGTAACACGTCGCATATTGTCTAAAAGTAGTTTGTATTTTGTATTGTATTTTAGTCGTTCAGGCAAATATAAAAACTGCCAAAATATTTAACTCGTACCCGGCCACGTATGTAAATTAAAAAAAAACAGTTTTTCAACCATAAATCAACTAAGTAGGTACTTAAAGTATTCAATATCTTTTTTTAATACACCTTACAATTTAATTCACTACTGAAATAATATTTTCATATTTCTGCCTGTGAAGGAGGATTACATAAATAGATGACTGCCAAATATTTTTATGAATAGGAATACATAATATTTATCTTTCTTGTCTTGATATTCAAAAGTCATTTGCGTATAAATAACTTATAAAATACTGAGAACTCGGCTATGTAAAATGATTTGTTTGTAGATCTAGTACCTAATATAGCGATCAGGTGTGAAAAAGTATGTTTGTTGGCTAGCTGGTTAGGCACGAAGCTGCTCTTTTGTGTTGCACCTATATAAACATGATCCTCCAAAATTTGATTTAGTAGCCAATCGAATTCGCAGCCAACTTGTTGAACATTGGTGATATTATTTTTTTAATAATGAAGTTTTTTTTGGTAAGTCTACCTAGATATAATTTAGACGCTATGACGATCGTGTGATGATTAACGGAAGAGTTCCTGTTGTTCACCGAAAGTGTGGGGTTCATAAACTGTAAGAGTAAATGCTTGTGTGATGAGCACTAATCATGGATGTTTATACTATCTTATTTACTTATGTTATCCGTTATTTAGTGGCCATCGTACCTAGAAGATTCTGATTAAGCGTCCCCTCTGACGGGCGATTAATCGCTGAGCGATTTTTGTCGCTGAGAACAGAACATACGGAGTTCTATACGTAAACGCCCACGAGCTACTTTTTGTAGCTGCCATAAACGCAGCGTTAATCGCGGCGCTTTTTGGTCGCTGGCTAAGTAAAACCTTTGTCGTGTCATTTCGCGGGCGATTATCGCCGCGATTAACGCCGCGATTAACGCCGCGATTATCGCCGCGATTAACGCCGCGATTATCGCCGCGATTAACGCCGCGATTAACGCAGCTACAAAAAGTCGCCCGTGAGCGGTTACGTCAAACAGACCTACGAATATCTTTGTTAGCGCCGAAATATTGACGTGAATTTTCCGGTAGAAATAGAATTACTAAATGCAAACTAAATAGAGACGTGTGTGCAATTTCTAAATACAGATAAGAACGACGCCGTAGTTAATTTATTAGTTTGTTTTTTCAAACTTGAATATAAACGTTAAATTTTTTGAAAGTTTTTGTCTTTCTCTTTTTATTGTACAATTTTAAATCTTTATATTAAAACGCTAGTGATTCTTCGGAAATTAGATTTAAGTAGCGTAAACTATCGAAACCGATTCTACTTTTCTTTTATTTTCAGGCGTTTTTCTTTGCTCTACTCGCCATGGCATTTGCTCAAGGTATGAATAAAATATAGTAATAACATAAGTTATAAATATGGACTTCAGAAATGTCAAAATCTACTTCAAAGACGGTATCTATTATTTACTAAGTCTAATTTTCTATCATAAACGCTTCGGAGGCGCTTATAATAATAGGCATGGAGTTTTTGGCGCCATTTCCAGTACAAAATATTTTCTTTAAACTAAGTAAGGATTTTATAATCTGGGTGCATGATCAAAACCTATGAGTAACTATCGCTCTTAACAGAGCGATATGTTTACATAATATAAAGCTATCATCATTTTATTTTCAATCTTCATGGCGACATGCATGGCACGCATGGACATAATATTCAAAAATACTTGCATTTGATAGCATGAATGGGATATTTTTTTCATAAAATACTGGCATTTGTTAGCATGCATGATATAAATCATATGCACTGATCCTCTTTACAGTCAATTTCGCTAACAACAGACCTGGCCCTAGCAGACCCTACGGCGGCGGTGGAGGTATTATATCAATATTTCTTTACTATGCGAGCCAAATAAGAATAGTACTGTCAAATGGCAATCTTGATCTTTGTTCCTTTTCTTGCACTATTCTTATTTTGCTCGCATAGTACACTCTAACATTCATATCCCCATTTTAACTTTAAAACTTTTAAAGGTTTTCTTATACTAAATGAATGCATACAGCTCACAAGTGATTTGACTTTTACATATAGGTTGTGAATTGTGATTTAAGTAATGTAACTGATGCCCGAGTCATCGCATCGATCATCAAACACTTCGGATTGAGTAAAACTACTTATAGTTAGCAGCATATCAAATCTATTCATAAAAACTTGCATCCGATAGCATGAATGGGATAAATCTATTCATAAATACTGGCATTTGTTGGCATGCATGATATAAATCATATGTACTGATCCTCTTTACAGTCAATTTCGCTAACAACAGACCTGGCCCTAGCAGACCCAACGGCGGAGGTGGAGGTATTATGGCAATATTTCTTTACACTCTAACATTCATATCCCCATTATAACTTTTAAAGGTTTTCTTATACTAAATGAATGCATACAGCTCACAAGTGATTTGATTTTAATTTACATACAGGGTAATTTTGTTTTCACCATCCAAATTTTGAGGATGGGTTCAGTCCATGAAACTGAACAACTTTCTCTAAGGAACACATGGCCAATTACGTAAAAAAAAGACTATTCATATAAATCAAAAAGATCACGTGATCAATTTAGCACGGGATGACCAAAATTTTATGGCGAAATTCGACACGTGTTTCTTAGAGAAAGTTGTTTAGCTTCGTGGACTGGACACATCCTTGAAATTTGGATGGTAAGTTCAAAATTACCCGATATAGGTTGTGAATTGTGTGAATAATTAATGTAAGTAGGTATGTATCTACTGCAATTATCTCACTGACATCGATCATCAAAAACTTTCGGATTGAGTAAAACTATAGTTACTGCAGCATTTTAGTATACTTAGATAGAGAATTATCTATATAAGGTCCTTCTTAAATAGTGCACAAAATTTTAAGGGGTCAATGTACTCATGCATACAAACAACTTTTATTATGGTACCAACATTGAAATCGCGAAAAAAAATCTGTTGTTCCATAGAAAATTTAAAATCAAATAGATCAAAATGTATGGAACAGCTGATTATTATTTCGCGATTTCAATGTTGGTACAATAGTAAAAGTCATTTGTATGCATGAGTACATTGACCCCTTAAAATTTTGTGCACTATTTAAGAAGGACCTTATATCGTCGCCCACACGACATACTGACGTATCTTACAATTTTGTCGTAACTGAACTGAATGCTGTAACATACATAATTTCTATTGCTTTTCATTGTTACAAAGTGTCGCACCTGTAGGTAACATAGTTTCAGAGATATACAAGTTTAGGAACGACTTATCTTCAAAGAAATAATTTTTTTCGTTTTACTATATGACATATGTAACTTAAGACTTTTTGTTAAATTTAAAAATAAAGCTTCTCTTTTATCTAAAAAACGTAAGTAACTTACGACGGTTAGTGGTGTAGAATTAATGAAGTTATTACCATTTACGACTGTTCGATTTATAAAAAGTGCAAACAAAACAGTGTTGTATTTAGTACAACTTAGGGATCATAATGGAGTATAAGTAGGTAAGGGGCATTTCTATTCCGACGACACCTGCGCACCCTCAGCACCGATGGCCACAACACGTTGCAACAAGACTAGCAGTCGCTATTTACAGTTCACCGCTCAGACCAAATAAAAAAAGTAAGACGGAGTCTTCCGAACGAAGCGGTGAGGCCTGTAAAACTACGCCTTGGCTGTGTTCATACACAGTTCACGCACACACGTGTAACGAAACTACGACTTGGCTTTCCCTATGAAACCCTGCCGCCCGGCCCCCGCCCGCCCTCTTGTACGCACACATGTACCATCAAAATCTGGCCTCACTTCATTGTTCGCAACGCTCCATCTTACTTTTTTATTTGATCTGAGAGTTTACCGTGAATGAGGATCAGTAACGATTTTTGTTAAGTGGCTAATTAGAAAGCTTATGCCACCACATGATTAACTGTGAAAATTTTTTTACGATATCTCTTAAACCTGAGAAGTTATAAGAGCTAAAATACTGGTTTTTTGGGGGTCCTTATGACGTCTTATTGTTTTTTTTATAGATACCTAGGCAAGTGCTTGTTCGCTATCACGGCTGATGGTAGGCGATGATGCGATCTACGATGGAACACGCTTGCCTATAAGATACCTATTCACTCGCGACTTGAAGGCCCCCAGATTGTATCTATCGAGAAACACAAACTCAGGAGTAAGGAGTTCCAGTCTCTGGCAGTACGGATGATAAAATTTGAAGCAAATCGCTTAGTGCGAGTCTTTATTATATCCACTAAAAACGGTGGCGCTGATTCGTACGTCTGGTTGTCCGATGGAATAAGGGAGATGGCGGAATTAGGTTGTGCAATTACACTTCACACTCGCCGAAATGTATCCGATAAAAAAACGATAAACTTGCAACCTTGCGTCTATGCTCGAGGCTTTTGAGCTTATTACAGAAAAAGTTATCGTTGCCGATGAGCTTCCTGGCCCTCAGCTTAATGGATTCAAGCTTCTGGAGGATGTTGAGGTGGATTTGGCAGAGCCATCTCAAAGATGAGAGCAGTACTCCATACATACACGATCGAACTTGCACTTAGTAAAGATTGAGCAGCTGTTCCAGCGTAAAGTATTTTCTCACCTTTGCCAGAACGCCAAGCTTTTTAGATGCCAATTGTGCTTTATTCTCAATGAAAAAGCCAAAATTGGTCTAGTTGTTCAGTAATCGGCACGGATACACCTCGAAAAGTAAGGAGTCAGAAACTACTCCTTTTAGCAGAGAACAGACACGCCTGGGTTTTACCCCATTCAGAGACTGTCTGACCGTCGCCTCCCTAAGACATTGGACTTGTTCTGCACTGGCTCGAGCATCAGATACGTAGCTCTCTACACTACAAGGGTGCTGTCGTTTGCATATCCCAAAATACCGAGTTTTAGCAGGTCATTAATATGCAGCAGGAACAGCCGCAGCGTTGCAGAGAGTACCGATACCTGAGGGACTCTGGCATTTATAGCCAACTGGTCGGACGAGCAGCCATCAATGACAACCCGAATCGACCAAACGCTCAGGAAGATCGATATCAGACACACCAACCGGTGGGAAGTCCATTTGATGGAAGCTTGCCAATAAGGCTATTTATTATGCCACATGCTGTCAAAAGCCTTCGAAATATCAAGAGAAATGGTGAGTGCCTCTCCATACCTCTCGATGGCTTCGCTCCATTTGTAAGTGGCGTATGCTAGAAGATCTCCAGTAGATCGGTTTTGCTGAAACCCGTATTGGCGGTCAATGAGCAGGTTATTTGCTTCTAGATACGACAGGAGCCTATGGTTGAGTAAAAGTTCCATTATCTTACAAAGAATGGACGTGTCCGAGATGGGCCTGGTATTGGCAGGGCCGGCTCGACTGCCCTTTTTAGGCACAGGTTGCACGTTGGCCAATTTCCATGAGTTTGGTACTTGTCCCTTTACCGTAAAAGCGGTACAGGCGTGTTAATACCGCAGCTAATTCAGGCGCACAAGTCCTAGTCGACACAAGATTATTTATAAAGTAAAAGTGTTGTTTTTTTTAACTATATAAAGTTGTTAACTTGTTTAAATCTGTGTGCTGTAAAAATTAGGAACTAGATTATGAGTCTTATTTTAGTATGGTCATTTTTAAAATGCTACTTATTGATTTATGATTAAAAAAGTTGTTGTATTATGATAAAAATAGTAGGAAATAGCAATTTGTTTATTTGTTTTTGAATAAGGTGATTAAAAACTAATTCATTTGTAAAAAAATACTTTTTATTACTTTGCGAATGTAGTGTCGTAACTACATTTTTATCCCGCCTACAAAAAACAAAGTTATCACAAAGTGTCTTATCTGTTTTAAAGCTGTATTACACAAATAATATAAATACGTATTGATAATGATGTATGCAGAAATAAAGAGGAAAATATACTTAACTAAATTACATTATTGATTCCCTGATAGAATTTATAATTAAAAAGTTATATCGTGAAATATTGACACCAAAACCGAAAATACGTTGCTGTGAACATTTTGGTTGATGTTAGTTACGTCTGTATGTCGTGTGGGCGACGATATGTGAAAACTTGTAATTGGCTTTACTGTAATATTACTATACATACTAAACTCTGTAGTAGCTATAAGTTTTCCTCAAAAGCTTAAAATAAAAAATAAAATAAAATACCTGGTTTACCTAGGTATTTGAAATGGGCAACCTTCTTTCTAGTTTTATATTTGTATAAAACTAGAAAGAAGGTTGCCCATTTCTGACCTGTCAAAATGTTGATTTTATCAATTACTGTGTATAGGGAAGTAATATATCTTATAAAATTGCATTTTTGTTGTTATTTATAGGTACTTAAATTGCTAACTAAAATAAAAATCGACAATACTGAAATAGAGAAAATTCATATTACAGATTTTACCATTACCTACTTACATACTTTTCTGATTGCCAAATTAAATTCAATAAATATACAGTCGGTGGTCATAACAACTATTCAAATACTTATTACTTAGGAATAATATTATTATAATTATAGGTCAACTTTAAAAAAGAAAGATATTTGACAGTTCAACACTTGTATGGGAAGTGGTTATTTAGGTATTCTAATTTACTGCGTGACGTACAAGGGCGCTTTCCCACTGGGCGTGCGTGCGGAGTAGTTTGATAGTGTTACGATTTGCCCTATTGCCATAGTCATTTCTTAGTATTTGTCAAGGAGTTGATTTGTCTTGGATTTAACGATTAATTTAATATCTATCGTTTTACAGTTAATTTCGTGAACAACAGACCCGGCGGCGGCGGAGGTCCCAGTCGTAAGTATTCGCACGAATACAGAATGAGAATACGGAATGCACATTCTGTACCCTAGACCTTGTTTACATTATTCCAGTAAAAACATTCCAGTAGAAGTACATTACGTAGTATGTTTGACGTTCTTTTAAAATCGACGAACATGCCAGGCAATGTACTTCTACTCGCTACTCGACTCGGTCGTCTACTTGACTAATGTAAACTAGTCCTTAGCACGAACAGCTATCGATTAAAAAAAAATGCGCGTAAAAGTACTTGATAGAGAATTATCTATGGAAACTTTAATTTCGCTTTAGGGCGATTTATGGCACTGTACAAATTTCCCATACAAAATTACTGTATCGAATGTTTATACGCGCGTATTTTTTTTCGATAGCTGTTCGTGCTAAGGGTACAAGTACTTGTTCCATTATAAAATTAATGAAAAATGTTGACAATTGTCAACAGTTAAATTTAACTACCTATCCTATCAGGGGGGCTACTCAAATGGCCACTTTTCTATTCGTTCGCTAACTTAAAAATTAAAAACAAGCAATAAAATCTAAAATTACGTGTCATAAGCTTGTCATTTCCATACAATTCAACAATGTCTGTGATTTACATAAACTTGCGAAGTGGGACTTGCTCGTCCAATTGGCTTTGGTTAAAAAATAAAAGGTATTTTTTTTATATTTTTTTACTACAGATTAGGCCAATTTAAGAAACTAATTTGAATATTTTAACATTTGGTCCCGTATTTATTTTTTTATAAATATATTTGTCGAGCGGATATGGTCAACCGGAATGACGTCATTAGTGGCATGAAAGTTTAAGAAGAAAACCTTTGCCATCTACTTATAGAAAAAGAAAGGCCAAGTGTCATTAACTGTCATAATGACTTTATGGTTGTTTGTAAACAAATAAGTTATAGTTAATATTTCTTCTATTTTATTCATTTAATCCAGTTGTGACGGTTCTAGCCTACCTTCTTAATTTGCCGCAATAATTTTTGAGGTGGTAAAATTATAATAAAAATGCTTACCAGTGGAAACTCTGCTGAAAAACATTGTAAAAACTGACACGCCCAATCTACCCAAATTGCGAAATGTATTGTATGTATTGTGTCTATTTTGGATGTAGGCTACATGGATGAAATTGTAACGATTGCTTGTGGACTGATAAATTTGCAGGATAACATAATAAACATTGTGAAAATATGTGCATACTTTATTTCTATTTACAAACATTTAATAGTAGGGATGTGGAAAAAATTACGAGATAAGTTCATCGATATTTTTCGGGCGATATTAAATACTCTGATATATCGATAGATGTTTTTACAATAATTTTTCCAAAACATTTTTTGGTAATTACGTATGGATTCTAATAGTCGACACTATTTTGTCACTGGAGCATTTTGATTTTTTCCAACTTTGAGTCTTAAAAATCATCGTAAAATTCGTCAAATCGAGCCAAAATTTCGCGTAGGGGTTTATTTTGCTATTTTTTATGTTTTACAATACCTAAAAATTAGAATCCATTACTTAGTCATCGTCCCATTTCATCCCATTTTTTTCTGAGAAATATTACCTATATCGATATTTTTTCACTTCCACCTTCCACCATCCCTAATGCCAAGTTCATTGTCAAAATTGTCTTTGCACTTTTTTCTTTTTTTTATTATGGCTGGGAGATCTGTATGTGATGACGTCATATGAAGGTCATTTGAAGGTTAAAGCTTTTTATTGAATATTATAAATATCTTTAAAAATATAGACTTATTTTTAAATTTAATTAGTAGACACTGTACCGAAAGCTTATTCCTCGAAATGGTTTTGAGATTTCCAATCATGTTCAAAAAGTTATCAAAGCCAATTGCTTATTTTAGGCTTTAAGTTAGCGAACGAATAGAAAAGTGGCCATTTGAGTAGGGGGGCAGGTTTGTAACTAAACAAAATTATTGCAATTCACAGGCCCTAATGGAAATGGTGGATATCATCCAATTAGTAAGTATCATTTCATTCTTCCAATTTCCACTTTCTTACTAGGTACCTTACCTACCTATTTAGTTATAAAAGAGTTTGGAAATCGGTAACATATTTAGTTACAGAGTTATCGTAGAGTCGCTTTACGCTATTGAATACGCATCGAATATCGTTTTGAAGCCTTTGCCAATTCACGTATTTGCAATACATACGTTTAGTATTATGTATTATAACAACGTGTTACAAAAAAACTGCAAAAGCTGAATAAATATACAAGGTTATTTTTAGTTAATACAAAACTTCTCGTTGGGTTGATCAGACCATCAAACTGAACAACTTTCATTAATAGACCAACCTTGAAATCGCGAAAAAAAAAAACAGCTGTTTCATACATTTCGATGGAGTAGGATTGTACTTTTGTATGGAACAGCTGATTTTGAGGTTGGTCCCATAATGAAAGTTGTTCAGTTTGATGGTCTGATAAACCCCACGAGAGGTTTTGTAGTAACTAAAAAATTGTTTTAAAAAACAAAAAACCGACTTCAAAACCCCACTCTACCTCTAAAAAGCAATAAATAATATTGAAATCACTAGATACGCATTATCATTGTAATAAAACACGTCTATTAAAGTCGGGTGGGGCTGGAGGACAAGCTTTTTTTTTATTCTAACAGCCCCACCCGACTTCTTAGGTATGTATGTATGTATATTACATACATACACATACATACATACATACATATATACATACATACAGGTCAAACTGAGAACCTTCTTTTTTTTGTTTTTTGAAGTCAGTTAAAAATAATCTTGTAGATATAGATAGAGACCATCAAACTGAACAACTTTTACTATGGGACCAACTCTGAACTCGCGAAAATAAAATAGCTGTCTCATACATTACCATATTTTAACACGTTTTTTCATTACTAATTTTGAATGAAACAGCAAATTGTTCATTCAGCACCTAGGTATTCTGAAAATTGGAAATCTAATTTAAACGTATTCATTAGCTGTATACTTAATGTTGTAAAAGGAATTAAACAAGAATTGAGCAGGTAAAATCAGTATTTACTAGTGAGAATTTTGGTAACCATGTAAACTGACATATCCACGCTTAAGCAAGACCATCTATCTACACTTTTGGCGATTTTTACTTTTTAATGCAGTTCTTTTTAAGGTTAACTTACGCATCGCTTCCTTTAATAAGTTACCTCAAATTCGCATTAAATAAGGAGTTATTAGAAAATACCAAATACCACCTAAGTAACTAATTTTAACTAATACCAGCTATCTACAGTAATTTTAAAACTAATGAGGCTCTCTTGAAATACATGTAAACACCTAAATTGTATCTAACCTCACAACACTACTATGTCCTTACTATTTATTACCTTTGTCGTTCGCAAACCAAACCCGATTTTGGTGGTTGCCATTTTAATATCATTGGTTGCCATTATAAATAAATACCAAGAAATCAGCTGTGATCGAATTACAATTTATTATATTATTTTCTGAATCAAACAATCTAGGTAACGCAGACTATAATTTACTACCTACCTACTGCTATTTATTTTATATTTGCATTATCAATGCAATTTCCTAAATTTATGTCGTGGTTTCGAGTGACGAAATTGTTTTCTGTAAGATTATAAATCGAAGTAATAAGTAAATGGGTATACAGATATTCATATCTTTAATATTTCAGGTAATGGACCGGCGTATGTACAAAACCAACGTCCCAAGCAGTGTGAGTATGATTATATTATTATTAATTAACGTGTAAATGTCCGTATAAATTATTCATTCTTATGTGTGTAATCAGGTGTTATCTCCTAACATTATTAATATTAAAATACTTTTGTAGTCTACCTATGTCGACAAAATGAAAAAAAATATATGATAATATACTTAAGTAAAAAAACCTATCTAGTTTAGGTACCTACCAAAAAAATACTTACAGCACAGCTAAAATAGAAACCACGTGACTGTCATGGATGACTCTTGAGGGTTTCCTTTCCTAGGATGACGGTGCCGTCATATTACGGCCGTAATTTAGCGGCGTAGAACGTTGTCTATGTAAACAATACAGCGCGCTGTACTTTTTACATAGACAACATTCAACGCCGCTATATTACAGACGTGATATGACGGCACCGCCATCCTAGGAAACCCTGGCTTAACTGGCATTGATGACTGTCAATGGCAAACTATCTATTCGTTCGAACGCTAACTATAACACGTAGTACTTATATCTATTCTGTGCTCTAATTTTAACTAAAATATGCATTTAAGTATTAAATTTTTGATTTTTGCATTTCACAATGCTATTTTTTATACTTATTGAGAAATGCCTAATGTGGTATTTCTCAATAAGTAATATAGGGTTTGGATGTTTGTTCCTCAATCACGCAAAAACGGCTGAATGGATTTAGATGAAATTCACACAGTTTATAGCCTGGAATAAAACATAGGATCTATATCTCTTTTTATCTCGCTCAAAGCTTCCCTAGGGATTTTTTCCTAATATCCACGCGGATGAAGTCGCGGGCGGAAGCTAGTACCTAGATACTTTTATATAATTGCAAGCCGTAAACTTTTTATTCTACAATATCAATGTTTGTGTTCATAATTTTACGTCATGTGATTTTATCGTATCCTATAGGGTAGAATTTTTATACATGGCAATAGAGGAGCTCGATAGCGCAGTTCCCATGGATTGGTCATGGGATAAGATGATGGGATTGTCGAAAAATTTATTATCTCGAGCTTCGCCATGCTTTTTAAGGCATGTTAAAGTCCACAGGGTGGGTTATGTATGGCCCGTTCTTCTTACCCAACGAAGGCGTATGCCCCAGCAGTGGGAACATTTAAAAATAGCTCATGTGCGTGGATATAACATCAAAGTTATAATTCAATATAATTATAAATTTAAAATTTTAGCATTCACGACGCATTTACATTTTATCGGTAAATTTACCGGTAATTAAAAATATTTTACCGGTAAAATTAACGTTAAATATAGCGTTAAATTTAGTACCGGTAAAATTATCGGTAAAAAAATAACGTTATTGATTGGAATAACGTTAATTTTAAAGTAACGGTAAAAAAAGGAAGAAATAACGTTAAAATTAACGTTATTTATTGACATAACGTTAATGTTAAAATTAACGGTAAAAAAAGTAAGAAATGACGTTATATTAAAAAATACCGTTAACATTCCCTGACAACGGGGTAATGCTTAGCCTTCACATCACCTGATATTAAGTGACGATAAGGCCGAAGGTGGAAGTGCACTACTCCCGGAATCCTCATCACTGAGGAACTGGCTATTTTACCTCTTACTGCCGGAACACAACAATGTTTAAATTGTTGTGTTCCGGCAGCGGTCAGCAGAGCCGCTCCGCTGACCGAAGACCGGACTTCCAAAGGTCGCGGGTTGGATTCCCGTTCGAGAATATGATCTGGTGCGAGTCGTATTTTTTCTATTATATTATTTAGTATTAATTTTACTGTTTATCATTGCAGTCGCCAACCCTCTGGCCCGCGGCGCTGGGGGCAAGTGAATTACCAGAAAGAAAAACCTCTTAAATCCTTAAATACCGCATGAATAAACGAATTGGCACGAAAAGTTCTTATTATTTTCCTTTCCTTTTTTAATAGATCACACTGAGCATAGGAACAGCACATCATACAGGGTGTTAGTAGCACCCTAGAGAAAATTTTAAGGGATGATTCTACCCTTAGAAATAAGCAACTTTCTCTACGTAACCACTTGTCACATAGTTGTGGAGATTTTGATTTTTCATTGAGAAGCATTGTACGCGTAACGACTCGATAAAATGTTGCGACGGAAAATTCCACTTCAAATAGATTCCGAATTATGAGTCGACTATGCCCTGAATGTTATCACTAGGGTGCTACTAGCACCATAATAATAAATAATCTTATGCTAGCACCCCGTTTTAAACACACATTATAAAGCTTTAACTAACCGAATAAAAAGACATAAGTACTTACTTAAATAAACAAGATAAAAACGTGTCCCTATATTCATAACAGTACAGTTTGTTTTATAGCTATTATAAAATGTTTTGATGATCTCATTTGATAAAAGAGAGATTTTAGGAAGTGGACATTATGGTCCCAAAGGACAGAGACATGAGTACCTACTTTACGAGCTAGAGTAATGCCACAGAATACATAATAGTACATGACTTGTACTATTAGTGTAATGCTACTAAGTATATCGACGGCAGCAAAGTAATTAAAGTCATCTACAAATCTAACAAATTCTTCATAATGTATTTTTGTAACGAGAATTACCTTATTATTATTCTTTAATTGAGTAAAATCAAAATTATTAATATGTCCTTATAAACATGATTTACGAGGGGAGTTCATAGTATGGATATGAAGGAAAAAGCAGTAAAATCTGAAATAATTTTATTTTTTCAAGTCCCCTGGAACCTCAATACACTTCTTACAACGCGAAATCAACTTTTCAGTAGCCTCCAAAAAATAACTTTCCAAGAAATTAAAAATGATCGTCCTTAGTCGCCTTAAGCTCATCATCGTCGGAAAATGGCTTTCCACGAAGCACTTTATCAGCTTCAGGAAGATAAAATTGACACTATAGGTGCCAGATCTTGGCTGTAAGGTGGTTGATGGATCTCTTTGAAACCACACTACTGAATAGCAGCCTTTGTAACGCGCGCCGAGTGAATCGAGCACCACCGTGGTCGATTTTGGTTAACATTTCGCGTCAGAAATTATGTTTCACTCGAAGCACGATTGTGAAAAAACTAATGATGACTGACGAAACTTTCTACTTAATTGTTACCTTGGATAATGTCGTAAGAGAACCAAAGCCAAAAACTACCCTCATTACTAACCAGAAAATCTCGATACCGAGAATACTTTGAACTCCCCTCCTATTTAACGTAAGATCAACATTTTAAAATCCAACCACGTCAAAACGGACAACTAACCTTGTCATTGTTTACGTGGAACGGATCGCAATTGTTTTTATGGATGAAAAAGACAACTGTCACTTGTCATTAATTTCACCGGCGGAATAGGTTAAGGCTGCGCAGTCTGCACACTAGCGCCGCCATTAGAAAAAAAAATCATAGTGCTTAAATAAAGACAAATTTGTAAGTTATCTCTTTGGAGTGCACTCCGAACAAGCTTTGCTGTACTTTTTATCACTTAAGCAATATTTTCCAGCCTATCGTTTAGTTTAATTGACTTTTATTGTTAAAAGTGGTCACTTTTCGCAATAAAAGTCCATATAACTAAACAACAGGCTAGAAAATATTGCTTAAGTGATAAAAAGTAGCACAAAGCTTGTTCGGAGTGCACTCCAGAGAGATAATTCATAATTTATTTTTTATTTAAGCACTATGATTTTATTTCCAATGGCGGCGCTAGTGTGCAGACTGCACGCTCTTAATGCGAAACTATAATAGACTAACTATATTTAGCTAGAATTTTCAAATAAGTATTATTTTTGTACTGTGAATAATCCATTGAAATAATTTAACTTCATCAAACTTCTTAGGATCTTTACAGTTTGAAGCATAAAAGCATACAAAGTTATGTGGCAGTTAACTAATACGCATAACAATACAATGTGTAAGCTGACAACTGCATTTCAAAGTCAAGTCAAATTGTATTTTTCAAATAAACTTTTTTTAAATTGCCTATATTTTCTTACCACCCGTTCCAGACTTTAGTAACTGACAAGAAGAACGGGCGCAAGAAAGTTATCAGCTTTACTAGAAATAAGTACCTAACGATGTTTATATTTCAATATATCGTTACTAAATACAGTATTAGCAAAAAAAATGATAGGTACCTACTTATACTATAGCAAGTTATTGTGTGTGATAAATGTTACTTTATTTCCAGGCATTTAGATTTTTCAGTTAATCGTCTACTTTATTATGTACAATAACCTTTAGCCCATGAGCGTCTTTTTAACATGGTTTATAAATTCATCCAAAGGAAGATCAATAACTTGTTTGTCGCGTTACGGAAGGTAACGGAGCAAAATTTGGAAGAAAGCTAAATAAAAAAATAAAGTTGAAGTTCAAGAGTTTATTAATGACACGTCCTAGCACAGAAATTTGGATAATTTAAAAACTAGGTAGGACTAACAAAGTATGACTAGGGTGGGACGTAGACGGGAACAGGACAGGCACGCAGAGACGTGGATCCAGGTAGCAGGGGTAACAGGAAGCAGGCACGAAGCAGGCAGGCAGATATGGAGTCCCGGCGGAAC